>OY294058.1:24391039-33695039 GCA_958510865.1 Myrrha octodecimguttata
AAACGTTATTCTGGATTGTGAAGAGGAATGATTGGTGAAAATTTCAGTCGAATCAGAGCATTGGTTCGAAAGATACTATACCTGTCATTTGACGAAGAACACCCTGTATCTCAGTTGTTTCGAAAGTTAGACTTTTTATTTTTGGAACGTTTTTCTGGATTGTGAAGAGGAATAATTGGTGAAAATTTCAGTCGAATCAGAGCATTGGTTCGAAAGATACTATACCTGTCATTTGACGAAGAACACCCTGTATCTCAGTTGTTTCGAAAGTTAGACTTTTTATTTTTGGAACGTTATTCTGGATTGTGAAGAGGAATGATTGGTGAAAATTTCAGTCGAATCAGAGCATTGGTTCGAAAGATACTATACCTGTCATTTGACGAAGAACACCCTGTATCTCAGTTGTTTCGAAAGTTAGACTTTTTATTTTCGAATCGTTTTTCTGGATTGTGAAGAGGAATGATTGGTGAAAATTTCAGTCGAATCAGAGCATTGGTTCGAAAGATACTATACCTGTCATTTGACGAAGAACACCCTGTATCTCAGTTGTTTCGAAAGTTAGACTTTTTATTTTTGAATCGTTATTCTGGATTGTGAAGAGGAATGATTGGTGAAAATTTCAGTCGAATCAGAGCATTGGTTCGAAAGATACTATACCTGTCATTTGACGAAGAACACCCTGTATCTCAGTTGTTTCGAAAGTTAGACTTTTTATTTCTGAATCGTTATTCTGGATTGTGAAGAGGAATGATTGGTGAAAATTTCAGTCGAATCAGAGCATTGGTTCGAAAGATACTATACCTGTCATTTGACGAAGAACACCCTGTATCTCAGTTGTTTCGAAAGTTAGACTTTTTATTTTTGGAACGTTATTCTGGATTGTGAAGAGGAATGATTGGTGAAAATTTCAGTCGAATCAGAGCATTGGTTCGAAAGATACTATACCTGTCATTTGACGAAGAACACCCTGTATCTCAGTTGTTTCGAAAGTTAGACTTTTTATTTTTGAAACGTTATTCTGGATTGTGAAGAGGAATGATTGGTGAAAATTTCAGTCGAATCAGAGCATTGGTTCGAAAGATACTATACCTGTCATTTGACGAAGAACACCCTGTATCTCAGTTGTTTCGAAAGTTAAACTTTTTATTTTTGAATCGTTATTCTGGATTGTGAAGAGGAATGATTGGTGAAAATTTCAGTCGAATCAGAGCATTGGTTCGAAAGATACTATACCTGTCATTTGACGAAGAACACCCTGTATCTCAGTTGTTTCGAAAGTTAGACTTTTTATTTTTGAAACGTTATTCTGGATTGTGAAGAGGAATGATTGGTGAAAATTTCAGTCGAATCAGAGCATTGGTTCGAAAGATACTATACCTGTCATTTGACGAAAAACACCCTGTATCTCAGTTGTTTCGAAAGTTAGACTTTTTATTTTTGAATCGTTATTCTGGATTGTGAAGAGGAATGATTGGTGAAAATTTCAGTCGAATCAGAGCATTGGTTCGAAAGATACTATACCTGTCATTTGACGAAGAACACCCTTTATCTCAGTTGTTTCGAAAGTTAGACTTTTTATTTTTGAAACGTTATTCTGGATTGTGAAGAGGAATGATTGGTGAAAATTTCAGTCGAATCAGAGCATTGGTTCGAAAGATACTATACCTGTCATTTGACGAAGAATACCCTGTATCTCAGTTGTTTCGAAAGTTAGACTTTTTATTTTTGAAACGTTATTCTGGATTGTGAAGAGGAATGATTGGTGAAAATTTCAGTCGAATCAGAGCATTGGTTCGAAAGATACTATACCTGTCATTTGACGAAGAACACCCTGTATCTCAGTTGTTTCGAAAGTTAGACTTTTTATTTTTGAAACGTTATTCTGGATTGTGAAGAGGAATGATTAGTGAAAATTTCAGTCGAATCAGAGCATTGGTTCGAAAGATACTATACCTGTCATTTGACGAAGAACATCCTGTATCTCAGTTGTTTCGAAAGTTAGACTTTTTATTTTTCGAACGTTATTCTGGATTGTGAAGAGGAATGATTGGTGAAAATTTCAGTCGAATCAGAGCATTGGTTCGAAAGATACTATACCTGTCATTTGACGAAGAACACCCTGCATCTCAGTTGTTTCGAAAGTTAGACTTTGTATTTTTGGAACGTTATTCTGGATTGTGAAGAGGAATGATTGGTGAAAATTTCAGTCGAATCAGAGCATTGGTTCGAAAGTTACTATACCTGTCATTTGACGAAGAACACCCTGTATCTCAGTTGTTTCGAAAGTTAGACTTTTTATTTTTGGAACGTTATTCTGGATTGTGAAGAGGAATGATTGGTGAAAATTTCAGTCGAATCAGAGCATTGGTTCGAAAGATACTATACCTGTCATTTGACGAAGAACACCCTGTATCTCAGTTGTTTCGAAAGTTAGACTTTTTATTTTTGAAACGTTATTCTGGATTGTGAAGAGGAATGATTGGTGAAAATTTCAGTCGAATCAGAGCATTGGTTCGAAAGATACTATACCTGTCATTTGACGAAGAACATCCTGTATCTCAGTTGTTTCGAAAGTTAGACTTTTTATTTTTCGAACGTTATTCTGGATTGTGAAGAGGAATGATTGGTGAAAATTTCAGTCGAATCAGAGCATTGGTTCGAAAGATACTATACCTGTCATTTGACGAAGAACACCCTGCATCTCAGTTGTTTCGAAAGTTAGACTTTGTATTTTTGGAACGTTATTCTGGATTGTGAAGAGGAATGATTGGTGAAAATTTCAGTCGAATCAGAGCATTGGTTCGAAAGTTACTATACCTGTCATTTGACGAAGAACACCCTGTATCTCAGTTGTTTCGAAGGTTAGACTTTTTATTTTTGAAACGTTATTCTGGATTGTGAAGAGGAATGATTGGTGAAAATTTCAGTCGAATCAGAGCATTGGTTCGAAAGATACTATACCTGTCATTTGACGAAGAACACCCTGTATCTCAGTTGTTTCGAAAGTTAGACTTTTCATTTTTGAATCGTTATTCTGGATTGTGAAGAGGAATGATTGGTGAAAATTTCAGTCGAATCAGAGCATTGGTTCGAAAGATACTATACCTGTCATTTGAAGAACACCCTGTATCTCAGTTGTTTCGAAAGTTAGACTTTTTATTTTTGAATCGTTATTCTGGATTGTGAAGAGGAATGATTGGTGAAAATTTCAGTCGAATCAGAGCATTGGTTCGAAAGATACTATACCTGTCATTTGACGAAGAACACCCTGTATCTCAGTTGTTTCGAAAGTTAGACTTGTTATTCTGGATTGTGAAGAGGAATGATTGGTGAAAATTTCAGTCGAATCAGAGCATTGGTTCGAAAGATACTATACCTGTCATTTGACGAAGAACACCCTGTATCTCAGTTGTTTCGAAAGTTAGACTTTTTATTTTTGGAACGTTATTCTGGATTGTGAAGAGGAATGATTGGTGAAAATTTCAGTCGAATCAGAGCATTGGTTCGAAAGATACTATACCTGTCATTTGACGAAGAACACCCTGTATCTCAGTTGTTTCGAAAGTTAGACTTTTTATTTTTGAAACGTTATTCTGGATTGTGGAGAGGAATGATTGGTGAAAATTTTAGTCGAATCAGAGCATTGGTTCGAAAGATACTATACCTGTCATTTGACGAAGAACACCCTGTATCTCAGTTGTTTCGAAAGTTAGACTTTTTATTTTTGGAACGTTATTCTGGATTGTGAAGAGGAAAGATTGGTGAAAATTTCAGTCGAATCAGAGCATTGGTTCGAAAGATACTATACCTGTCATTTGACGAAGAACACCCTGTATCTCAGTTGTTTCGAAAGTTAGACTTTTTATTTTTGAAACGTTATTCTGGATTGTGAAGAGGAATGATTGGTGAAAATTTCAGTCGAATCAGAGCATTGGTTCGAAAGATACTATACCTGTCATTTGACGAAGAACACCCTGTATCTCAGTTGTTTCGAAAGTTAGACTTTTTATTTTTGGAACGTTTTTCTGGATTGTGAAGAGGAATAATTGGTGAAAATTTCAGTCGAATCAGAGCATTGGTTCGAAAGATACTATACCTGTCATTTGACGAAGAACACCCTGTATCTCAGTTGTTTCGAAAGTTAGACTTTTTATTTTTGGAACGTTATTCTGGATTGTGAAGAGGAATGATTGGTGAAAATTTCAGTCGAATCAGAGCATTGGTTCGAAAGATACTATACCTGTCATTTGACGAAGAACACCCTGTATCTCAGTTGTTTCGAAAGTTAGACTTTTTATTTTCGAATCGTTTTTCTGGATTGTGAAGAGGAATGATTGGTGAAAATTTCAGTCGAATCAGAGCATTGGTTCGAAAGATACTATACCTGTCATTTGACGAAGAACACCCTGTATCTCAGTTGTTTCGAAAGTTAGACTTTTTATTTTTGAATCGTTATTCTGGATTGTGAAGAGGAATGATTGGTGAAAATTTCAGTCGAATCAGAGCATTGGTTCGAAAGATACTATACCTGTCATTTGACGAAGAACACCCTGTATCTCAGTTGTTTCGAAAGTTAGACTTTTTATTTCTGAATCGTTATTCTGGATTGTGAAGAGGAATGATTGGTGAAAATTTCAGTCGAATCAGAGCATTGGTTCGAAAGATACTATACCTGTCATTTGACGAAGAACACCCTGTATCTCAGTTGTTTCGAAAGTTAGACTTTTTATTTTTGGAACGTTATTCTGGATTGTGAAGAGGAATGATTGGTGAAAATTTCAGTCGAATCAGAGCATTGGTTCGAAAGATACTATACCTGTCATTTGACGAAGAACACCCTGTATCTCAGTTGTTTCGAAAGTTAGACTTTTTATTTTTGAAACGTTATTCTGGATTGTGAAGAGGAATGATTGGTGAAAATTTCAGTCGAATCAGAGCATTGGTTCGAAAGATACTATACCTGTCATTTGACGAAGAACACCCTGTATCTCAGTTGTTTCGAAAGTTAAACTTTTTATTTTTGAATCGTTATTCTGGATTGTGAAGAGGAATGATTGGTGAAAATTTCAGTCGAATCAGAGCATTGGTTCGAAAGATACTATACCTGTCATTTGACGAAGAACACCCTGTATCTCAGTTGTTTCGAAAGTTAGACTTTTTATTTTTGAAACGTTATTCTGGATTGTGAAGAGGAATGATTGGTGAAAATTTCAGTCGAATCAGAGCATTGGTTCGAAAGATACTATACCTGTCATTTGACGAAAAACACCCTGTATCTCAGTTGTTTCGAAAGTTAGACTTTTTATTTTTGAATCGTTATTCTGGATTGTGAAGAGGAATGATTGGTGAAAATTTCAGTCGAATCAGAGCATTGGTTCGAAAGATACTATACCTGTCATTTGACGAAGAACACCCTTTATCTCAGTTGTTTCGAAAGTTAGACTTTTTATTTTTGAAACGTTATTCTGGATTGTGAAGAGGAATGATTGGTGAAAATTTCAGTCGAATCAGAGCATTGGTTCGAAAGATACTATACCTGTCATTTGACGAAGAATACCCTGTATCTCAGTTGTTTCGAAAGTTAGACTTTTTATTTTTGAAACGTTATTCTGGATTGTGAAGAGGAATGATTGGTGAAAATTTCAGTCGAATCAGAGCATTGGTTCGAAAGATACTATACCTGTCATTTGACGAAGAACACCCTGTATCTCAGTTGTTTCGAAAGTTAGACTTTTTATTTTTGAAAAGTTATTCTGGATTGTGAAGAGGAATGATTGGTGAAAATTTCAGTCGAATCAGAGCATTGGTTCGAAAGATACTATACCTGTCATTTGACGAAGAACATCCTGTATCTCAGTTGTTTCGAAAGTTAGACTTTTTATTTTTCGAACGTTATTCTGGATTGTGAAGAGGAATGATTGGTGAAAATTTCAGTCGAATCAGAGCATTGGTTCGAAAGATACTATACCTGTCATTTGACGAAGAACACCCTGCATCTCAGTTGTTTCGAAAGTTAGACTTTGTATTTTTGGAACGTTATTCTGGATTGTGAAGAGGAATGATTGGTGAAAATTTCAGTCGAATCAGAGCATTGGTTCGAAAGTTACTATACCTGTCATTTGACGAAGAACACCCTGTATCTCAGTTGTTTCGAAAGTTAGACTTTTTATTTTTGAAACGTTATTCTGGATTGTGAAGAGGAATGATTGGTGAAAATTTCAGTCGAATCAGAGCATTGGTTCGAAAGATACTATACCTGTCATTTGACGAAGAACACCCTGTATCTCAGTTGTTTCGAAAGTTAGACTTTTTATTTTTGAATCGTTATTCTGGATTGTGAAGAGGAATGATTGGTGAAAATTTCAGTCGAATCAGAGCATTGGTTCGAAAGATACTATACCTGTCATTTGAAGAAGAACACCCTGTATCTCAGTTGTTTCGAAAGTTAGACTTTTTATTTTTGAAACGTTATTCTGGATTGTGAAGAGGAATGATTGGTGAAAATTTCAGTCGAATCAGAGCATTGGTTCGAAAGATACTATACCTGTCATTTGACGAAGAACACCCTGTATCTCAGTTGTTTCGAAAGTTAGACTTTTTATTTTTGAATCGTTATTCTGGATTGTGAAGAGGAATGATTGGTGAAAATTTCAGTCGAATCAGAGCATTGGTTCGAAAGATACTATACCTGTCATTTGACGAAGAACACCCTGTATCTCAGTTGTTTCGAAAGTTAGACTTTTTATTTTTGAAACGTTATTCTGGATTGTGAAGAGGAATGATTGGTGAAAATTTCAGTCGAATCAGAGCATTGGTTCGAAAGATACTATACCTGTCATTTGACGAAGAACACCCTGTATCTCAGTTGTTTCGAAAGTTAGACTTTTATTTTTGAAACGTTATTCTGGATTGTGAAGAGGAATGATTGGTGAAAATTTCAGTCGAATCAGAGCATTGGTTCGAAAGATACTATACCTGTCATTTGACGAAGAACACCCTGTATCTCAGTTGTTTCGAAAGTTAGACTTTTTATTTTTGAATCGTTATTCTGGATTGTGAAGAGGAATGATTGGTGAAAATTTCAGTCAAATCAGAGCATTGGTTCGAAAGATACTATACCTGTCATTTGACGAAGAACACCCTGTATCTCAGTTGTTTCGAAAGTTAGACTTTTTATTTTTGAAGAGTTATTCTGGATTGTGAAGAGGAATGATTGGTGAAAATTTCAGTCGAATCAGAGCATTGGTTCGAAAGATACTATACCTGTCATTTGACGAAGAACACCCTGTATCTCAGTTGTTTCGAAAGTTAGACTTTTTATTTTTGGAACATTACTCTGGATTGTGAAGAGGAATGATTGGTGAAAATTTCAGTCGAATCAGAGCATTGGTTCGAAAGATACTATACCTGTCATTTGACGAAATACACCCTGTATCTCAGTTGTTTCGAAAGTTAGACTTTTTATTTTTGGAACGTTATTCTGGATTGTGAAGAGGAATGATTGGTGAAAATTTCAGTCGAATCAGAGCATTGGTTCGAAAGATACTATACCTGTCATTTGACGAAGAACACCCTGTATCTCAGTTGTTTCGAAAGTTAGACTTTTTATTTTTGAAACGTTATTCTGGATTGTGGAGAGGAATGATTGGTGAAAATTTTAGTCGAATCAGAGCATTGGTTCGAAAGATACTATACCTGTCATTTGACGAAGAACACCCTGTATCTCAGTTGTTTCGAAAGTTAGACTTTTTATTTTTGGAACGTTATTCTGGATTGTGAAGAGGAAAGATTGGTGAAAATTTCAGTCGAATCAGAGCATTGGTTCGAAAGATACTATACCTGTCATTTGACGAAGAACACCCTGTATCTCAGTTGTTTCGAAAGTTAGACTTTTTATTTTTGAAGCGTTATTCTGGATTGTGAAGAGGAATGATTGGTGAAAATTTCAGTCGAATCAGAGCATTGGTTCGAAAGATACTATACCTGTCATTTGACGAAGAACACCCTGTATCTCAGTTGTTTCGAAAGTTAGACTTTTTATTTTTGGAACGTTTTTCTGGATTGTGAAGAGGAATAACTGGTGAAAATTTCAGTCGAATCAGAGCATTGGTTCGAAAGATACTATACCTGTCATTTGACGAAGAACACCCTGTATCTCAGTTGTTTCGAAAGTTAGACTTTTTATTTTTGGAACGTTATTCTGGATTGTGAAGAGGAATGATTGGTGAAAATTTCAGTCGAAAGCATTGGTTCGAAAGATACTATACCTGTCATTTGACGAAGAACAGCCTGTATCTCAGTTGTTTCGAAAGTTAGACTTTTTATTTTTGAATCGTTTTTCTGGATTGTGAAGAGGAATGATTGGTGAAAATTTCAGTCGAATCAGAGCATTGGTTCGAAAGATACTATACCTGTCATTTGACGAAGAACACCCTGTATCTCAGTTGTTTCGAAAGTTAGACTTTTCATTTTTGAATCGTTATTCTGGATTGTGAAGAGGAATGATTGGTGAAAATTTCAGTCGAATCAGAGCATTGGTTCGAAAGATACTATACCTGTAATTTGACGAAGAACACCCTGTATCTCAGTTGTTTCGAAAGTTGTTTGAATCGTTATTCTGGATTGTGAAGAGGAATGATTGGTGAAATTTTCAGTCGAATCAGAGCATTGGTTCGAAAGATACTATACCTGTCATTTGACGAAGAACACCCTGTATCTCAGTTGTTTCGAAAGTTAGACTTTTTATTTTTGGAACGTTATTCTGGATTGTGAAGAGGAATGATTGGTGAAAATTTCAGTCGAATCAGAGCATTGGTTCGAAAGATACTATACCTGTCATTTGACGAAGAACACTCTGTGTCTCAGTTGTTTCGAAAGTTAGACTTTTTATTTTTGAAACGTTATTCTGGATTGTGAAGAGGAATGATTGGTGAAAATTTCAGTCGAATCAGAGCATTGGTTCGAAAGATACTATACCGGTCATTTGACGAAGAACACCCTGTATCTCAGTTGTTTCGAAAGTTAGACTTTTTATTTTTGAATCTTTATTCTGGATTGTGAAGAGGAATGATTGGTGAAAATTTCAGTCGAATCAGAGCATTGGTTCGAAAGATACTATACCTGTCATTTGACGAAGAACACCCTGTATCTCAGTTGTTTCGAAAGTTAGACTTTTTATTTTTGGAACGTTATTCTGGATTGTGAAGAGGAATGATTGGTGAAAATTTCAGTCGAATCAGAGCATTGGTTCGAAAGATACTATACCTGTCATTTGACGAAGAACACCCTGTATCTCAGTTGTTTCGAAAGTTAGACTTTTTATTTTTGAATCGTTATTCTGGATTGTGAAGAGGAATGATTGGTGAAAATTTCAGTCGAATCAGAGCATTGGTTCGAAAGATACTATACCTGTCATTTGACGAAGAACACCCTGTATCTCAGTTGTTTCGAAAGTTAGACTTTTTATTTTTGGAACGTTATTCTGGATTGTGAAGAGGAATGATTGGTGAAAATTTCAGTCGAATCAGAGCATTGGTTCGAAAGATACTATACCTGTCATTTGACGAAGAACACCCTGTATCTCAGTTGTTTCGAAAGTTAGACTTTTTATTTTTGGAACGTTTTTCTGGATTGTGAAGAGGAATAATTGGTGAAAATTTCAGTCGAATCAGAGCATTGGTTCGAAAGATACTATACCTGTCATTTGACGAAGAACACCCTGTATCTCAGTTGTTTCGAAAGTTAGACTTTTTATTTTTGGAACGTTATTCTGGATTGTGAAGAGGAATGATTGGTGAAAATTTCAGTCGAATCAGAGCATTGGTTCGAAAGATACTATACCTGTCATTTGACGAAGAACACCCTGTATCTCAGTTGTTTCGAAAGTTAGACTTTTTATTTTTGAATCGTTATTCTGGATTGTGAAGAGGAATGATTGGTGAAAATTTCAGTCGAATCAGAGCATTGGTTCGAAAGATACTATACCTGTCATTTGACGAAGAACACCCTGTATCTCAGTTGTTTCGAAAGTTAGACTTTTTATTTTTGAATCGTTATTCTGGATTGTGAAGAGGAATGATTGGTGAAAATTTCAGTCGAATCAGAGCATTGGTTCGAAAGATACTATACCTGTCATTTGACGAAGAACACCCTGTATCTCAGTTGTTTCGAAAGTTAGACTTTTTATTTCTGAATCGTTATTCTGGATTGTGAAGAGGAATGATTGGTGAAAATTTCAGTCGAATCAGAGCATTGGTTCGAAAGATACTATACCTGTCATTTGACGAAGAACACCCTGTATCTCAGTTGTTTCGAAAGTTAGACTTTTTATTTTTGGAACGTTATTCTGGATTGTGAAGAGGAATGATTGGTGAAAATTTCAGTCGAATCAGAGCATTGGTTCGAAAGATACTATACCTGTCATTTGACGAAGAACACCCTGTGTCTCAGTTGTTTCGAAAGTTAGACTTTTTATTTTTGAAACGTTATTCTGGATTGTGAAGAGGAATGATTGGTGAAAATTTCAGTCGAATCAGAGCATTGGTTCGAAAGATACTATACCTGTCATTTGACGAAGAACACCCTGTATCTCAGTTGTTTCGAAAGTTAGACTTTTTATTTTTGAATCGTTATTCTGGATTGTGAAGAGGAATGATTGGTGAAAATTTCAGTCGAATCAGAGCATTGGTTCGAAAGATACTATACCTGTCATTTGACGAAGAACACCCTGTATCTCAGTTGTTTCGAAAGTTAGACTTTTTATTTTTGGAACGTTATTCTGGATTGTGAAGAGGAATGATTGGTGAAAATTTCAATCGAATCAGAGCATTGGTTCGAAAGATACTATACCTGTCATTTGACGAAGAACACCCTGTATCTCAGTTGTTTCGAAAGATAGACTTTTTATTTTTGAAACGTTATTCTGGATTGTGAAGAGGAATGATTGGTGAAAATTTCAGTCGAATCAGAGCATTGGTTCGAAAGATACTATACCTGTCATTTGACGAAGAACACCCTGTATCTCAGTTGTTTCGAAAGTTAGACTTTTTGCGCGCATGTTCTAGGGGAACAGCGTGCTATCGTTTTGTCCAAATGTCTGTAATTTTGGATGATTGAGCCGAAAATGGTCTCAATCGACTAGGTTGGACTCACTGATGACGAATCCGGTGTCAAAATCGATTCTGTCCGGCCGGCCGGTTGGCCGTCCGTAGACACGATAACTGTCGAACGAAGCGAGCTAGCGACTTGAAACTTTCAGGGTAGGTCGCGCATTGGAATGCCGCGGTTAAGTTCGTTAATGGGCCAAATCGATCGAATAGTTTCGGATTTATAGGCATTTGAAGTTTTGAAGTTATTTATTTTTTATTTCAGAAACTACTTGAGCGATTGGATTCAAACTTGGCAGTTTGGTGGAGTATAACGACGCGCAACTTTGAGCCAAATTTCGTCAAGATCATATTGTCAATAAGTTTTAAAAAAATTTTTTTTTCGGGAACCATTCATCATATCCAAAAAAAAATTATACTCACACTTTGACCTTCTAATTTCACAGCAGTGTACTAAATTTCAGCTCGATACGATCATAAGTTTTGGAGATTTCGGGAAAAAATATGTCAAATTTCGAGGTTTTCTTCTCGATATCGTTGATTTTTTTGGTATTACTCGAGAAATACTGATTCAGTCCCGATTAAACTTCACAGCTAGTTTTAAGATGCTGAAAGACAACTTTGTGCAAAATTTCGTGATAATCGGGTTATTAGAACAATTTGAAAAAAAAAATTTATATGATTTTTTCATCATATCATCCTCATTAAATTCTGTATGAAACTTCGAACTGTTATTTTCGATGAAGTACTGGATTTCAATTCGATCTGGTCTGTATTTTTGGAAATATTGGAAAAATAAAATTTTGATTGGGTATATCTACGGAATCATTGGGTGGATTTTACCCATTCACGAATTCGGCCTTCGTAATTAAGGTCCAAACCTTCTCTACAAATATCGAGTTTCTAAGTTGTTTCTTTCGGAAGTTATTGTGTTTACGCAGTCGGCCGTTAGGCTGGCGAATCAGAGCATTGGTTCGAAAGATACTATACCTGTCATTTGACGAAGAACACCCTGTATCTCAGTTGTTTCGAAAGTTAGACTTTTTATTTTTGGAACGTTATTCTGGATTGTGAAGAGGAATGATTGGTGAAAATTTCAGTCGAATCAGAGCATTGGTTCGAAAGATACTATACCTGTCATTTGACGAAGAACACCCTGTGTCTCAGTTGTTTCGAAAGTTAGACTTTTTATTTTTGAAACGTTATTCTGGATTGTGAAGAGGAATGATTGGTGAAAATTTCAGTCGAATCAGAGCATTGGTTCGAAAGATACTATACCTGTCATTTGACGAAGAACACCCTGTATCTCAGTTGTTTCGAAAGTTAGACTTTTTATTTTTGAATCGTTATTCTGGATTGTGAAGAGGAATGATTGGTGAAAATTTCAGTCGAATCAGAGCATTGGTTCGAAAGATACTATACCTGTCATTTGACGAAGAACACCCTGTATCTCAGTTGTTTCGAAAGTTAGACTTTTTATTTTTGGAACGTTATTCTGGATTGTGAAGAGGAATGATTGGTGAAAATTTCAGTCGAATCAGAGCATTGGTTCGAAAGATACTATACCTGTCATTTGACGAAGAACACCCTGTATCTCAGTTGTTTCGAAAGATAGACTTTTTATTTTTGAAACGTTATTCTGGATTGTGAAGAGGAATGATTGGTGAAAATTTCAGTCGAATCAGAGCATTGGTTCGAAAGATACTATACCTGTCATTTGACGAAGAACACCCTGTATCTCAGTTGTTTCGAAAGTTAGACTTTTTGCGCGCATGTTCTAGGGGAACAGCGTGCTATCGTTTTGTCCAAATGTCTGTAATTTTGGATGATTGAGCCGAAAATGGTCTCAATCGACTAGGTTGGACTCACTGATGACGAATCCGGTGTCAAAATCGATTCTGTCCGGCCGGCCGGTTGGCCGTCCGTAGACACGATAACTGTCGAACGAAGCGAGCTAGCGACTTGAAACTTTCAGGGTAGGTCGCGCATTGGAATGCCGCGGTTAAGTTCGTTAATGGGCCAAATCGATCGAATAGTTTCGGATTTATAGGCATTTGAAGTTTTGAAGTTATTTATTTTTTATTTCAGAAACTACTTGAGCGATTGGATTCAAACTTGGCAGTTTGGTGGAGTATAACGACGCGCAACTTTGAGCCAAATTTCGTCAAGATCATATTGTCAATAAGTTTTAAAAAAATTTTTTTTTCGGGAACCATTCATCATATCCAAAAAAAAATTATACTCACACTTTGACCTTCTAATTTCACAGCAGTGTACTAAATTTCAGCTCGATACGATCATAAGTTTTGGAGATTTCGGGAAAAAATATGTCAAATTTCGAGGTTTTCTTCTCGATATCGTTGATTTTTTTGGTATTACTCGAGAAATACTGATTCAGTCCCGATTAAACTTCACAGCTAGTTTTAAGATGCTGAAAGACAACTTTGTGCAAAATTTCGTGATAATCGGGTTATTAGAACAATTTGAAAAAAAAAATTTATATGATTTTTTCATCATATCATCCTCATTAAATTCTGTATGAAACTTCGAACTGTTATTTTCGATGAAGTACTGGATTTCAATTCGATCTGGTCTGTATTTTTGGAAATATTGGAAAAATAAAATTTTGATTGGGTATATCTACGGAATCATTGGGTGGATTTTACCCATTCACGAATTCGGCCTTCGTAATTAAGGTCCAAACCTTCTCTACAAATATCGAGTTTCTAAGTTGTTTCTTTCGGAAGTTATTGTGTTTACGCAGTCGGCCGTTAGGCTGGCCGTAAACACAATAACTTCCGGAAGAAACGACTTAGAAACTCGATATTTGTAGAGTAGGTTTGGGGCTTAATTACGAAGGTCGAATTCGTGAATGGGTAAAATCCGCCCAATGATTCCGTAGATATACCCAATCAAAATTTTATTTTTTCAATGTTTCCAAAAATACAGATCAGATCGAATTGAAATTCAGTACTTCATCGAAAATAACAGTTCGAAGTTTCATACAGAATTTAATGAGGATGATATGATGAGAAAATCATATAAATTTTTTTTTTCAAATTGTTCTAATAACACGATTATCACGAAATTTTGCATAAAGTTGTCTTTTAGCATCTTAAAACTAGCTGTGAAGTTTAATCAGGACTGAATCAGTATTTCTCGAGTAATACCGAAAAAATCAACGATATCGAGAAGAAAACCTCGAAATTTGACATATTTTTTCCCGATATCTCCAGAACTTATGATCGTATCGAACTGAAATTTGGTACGCGCGCACGTTCAAATTCGTTGCTGAAGCGGTCATCTACATTGAACATGCGCGCAAAAGTTGCTGCCTTCACGGCAGTGCTTTTTGAAATTTTTCCGCTGCCGTTCGAGATGACCATGTTTCGTCTTTCGACGTTCCCGTTCGTACCTTAACCAATATAGTGAGGTTAGGATGCGCTTATAATTCGGAGATTAGTTTGTTTATTGATAAGTTACGCTTGGTTTGGTTATATTCTTCCAACTTTAACAAAGGAAACCCAAATTCACAGGATATTTGACCTCTATAAAACCTCATAAACGCGTACTGGCCGAACGGCGAACGTCAAGTTTATAAAAGGGGTATAGTTCGTTTCGAACCGCCAGCGGTCAGCGGGAACGTCAGCTGCGAACGGGAACGAATTGTTTATAAATCCAGCTTTAACCTTAAGGCTGGTCGTCCACTGCAAGCGATTTCGAGAGGCGCGATAGGAGCGTAAACGAACGAATTTGCGCGACAGATCCAAATGAATGGAATTCTAGGTACCCTCGTCGACTCTGGCAGCGAGTTCATACGGGCGACTTCGAGAGAATTCGAGCGGCGCAATCGTATACCGATCACTTTGGATCTGCCGCGTCTATATACGCTCGAAAAGAGGAGCTATCCGTCGGCAAGTGGAATGTATATGGTTTGTGAACGGAATATTTGTTGAAGCTCGTTGTTTATTGTTGGTGAATTTTAGATGGATCAGATTGAAAGGTTAATGAATGTTGTCGTTTTTCTTACATTAAACTCACATCCAGAAGTTCTGTAGGTGTATAGTAGCCTATCTGAAGTTGGACTGTTTGGCAATAATCGGCTGTATAGCATTCCAAATATAATGAATCCAGCGTGTTTCGCCATTATCTCGGGTTTTATAGCTCTTATTATCTCAATATCTATTATCAATTTGTTTTTTGAGTCTCCGACCAATTTTATTCCGAACATTTTTCTATATGCTCAAGTGTTTTTGGCCCAAACGTACTGTAATGATTTAACTACGTTTCAATCAATCTCATATGCAGAACGATCTTTTCGATCACAAAATAAACATAGTTTTTTCTTTATAAAACGCTGCGGATTTTTACTAGTGACCTGTTTTCTAAAATTGGCATGCACTTCTGCAAAATTTTAAGAATTTCTGAATATCTGTGTCACCATCATTTCTTTCGATGTTTGCAGTTTTTAAAGTTTTGAAGTCACGTTCTAGATATATTAATAACATATTTCTCTTCTGAAGGTGACTTTCACAGATAAAATTCCAGCCATAATTTCGAAGTTTCACATCGTTTGTTTTCGAAGTACCCAGGTCATCAACATTCACACTTCAACTTCCATTCCAGTATTATAAATGAGTATACGATAATAATCATTCATTATCAAGATGGTGAATTTTTTCCGATAATTTAATTTTTTCTAAATTTGAATCTACCTTAGCTCAAAAATTTTCCCCATTCCGTAGCTAACATATGCCTGATCAAGTGAGATTTATCCTTGAAATGAATTATTAATTCTAAATCCATTCCGTATCACAATTTCTTCAATAAACAAGGAAATTTGAAGTAAAAATCATCTGCTACGCAAGAACAAGAACGAACCGAAACCTCGCGAACTATCTGCCAGTGGACGACCCCGAAGCCTGAGACCGCTTCGGTCGTAAAAGCTCCTCGGCGCTCGTAAAACGCGTAGCTCATAAAAGCCCCAAATCGCTTCCAGTGGACGCGAGGCTTAATCTAACGTACATGCTCGCAAAAGATGTTGAGTTCACGTCAGTGCTTTTCCAGATTTTTATGATTCACTTAGGGCCGGTATTATAAAACTTAACGGAAAGTTATCTTTAACTGACAGTTAAACTTTTGCTCAAAAATGTCGGAATTATAAAAGTCTCATTTCTATCATAGACAAGAAATACTGTAATGATTTCTATGAGAAGGAAATAATTTAAGATTCTGTAATAAATCTAATTAAGCACCAATTTCTGGGTTGTAAAAGCTAGACTTTGGAAAAATACCCTTTCAAAATATGATAGGAATAAACAAATCCTTTATTGACAAATATTCGCACTATGTATCAGGGAGCTTAATGGATTGTGGTTTCCATAAAAATAGAATTACTGAATTGAGGGAGAGTTGCAATGATCAATTTTGAATTCTTATACTGTTTGCAATATGCAAGGGATGTTTGGGTATTTATTCGTTAACCTAACTAAAAAAACTACTTCCACTAATGAATATATTGGAAATGAAAGCTTGAAAGGAAAAACTTTGGCAATAATGAGATACTGAAATTCAGGAATTATTGAACAATTACAATAAAATTTGTCCAAATCCAATTAGGTACAGAATTTTTTTTACAAATACTTCACTCTTCACCAACGGGCAAGTTCTTTCAACTGACACTGTAAGAGGTAATGTAATAATCTCAACACTAAATTTGCAAAAATTGTCATTCAATTAAAAAATATGGTAATGTTTTGTGTGGCTCCGGGTTATCGAGCCCTGACACTAGAATTTGTACACGGCTACCAGTTTGGCCATTATTATAAGAAAAGTATCCATTGCAATTGTGATGATTTCTTTTCATCTTAAAAGTTAAATAATGTGTATAAATTATTATGCTTCATTACGCCTTTACAACTTTCATCTGTTATATTAGGCACCGAAAAGAATAAATGCCAATGATTTTTTTTCAATTACATCTTATAATAGTTGAACAGAAAGAGTAACTAATATTTTCATTACAATAATATGCCATGATGAACTCTCGAGATTGAGGTTTATAGTTTATAGTGAGGTTTATAGCATTTTGATGTAAATAGATAATAAGTATGCAATTTTCCATGGGACATTTCTGATAATACTTATAGTATACAGTATAGTTGATTTGTGAAAACCCCTAAAATCTCCAGCAACTATCAAGAAAGAACAAGATGCATAAACTCTGCGTGTAGCAATACATTTGCATCACTATGAATATGTATTCCATTACAGGCGTACAGTGTCCAGATAAGCGAAATAGGTTTTTGAATTCCGTTTCTTCCCATAAGTTCAAATGGTTCAGCCGATTTCTAAATATCCTTTCTCAACAAGGATGTTCAACAATATTCATGTCATCTTCGTCATCGTGAATTAAAAGTCCCTTAAAAATGAAGTGAATATATCTTGCCAACATGTTTCCGAAAATATCATAACAACAAACCTTTGAATAAAATGTTCTTTATTCAGAGCAACAAACAAATCGAGGTTATAATCCCCTCATGCCAGCCGAAAAGACAGAGAATCTGTGGAAAAAAACGATTTAACTTTAACTATAATAGATACCCAAACCACCAGATAAAGATAACCCTGCAAATCTAACTTTAACTGAAAATTAAGCAGTAATATTTTTGGAAATATTGGAAAAATAAAATTTTTAATATATCTGCGGAATCATTGGGCGGATTTTACCCATTCACGAATTCGACCTTCGTAATTAAGCCCCAAACCTACTCTACAAATATCGAGTTTCCAAGTCGTTTCTTCTGGAAGTTATTGTGCTTACGGTCAGCCTAACGGCCGACTGCGTAAACACAATAACTTCCGAAAGAAACAACTTAGAAACTCGATATTTGTAGAGAAGGTTTAGACCTTAATTACGAAGGCCGAATTCGTGAATGGGTAAAATCCACCCAATGATTCCGCAGATATACCCATTCAAAATTTTATTTTTCCAATATTTCCAAAAATACAGATCAGATCGAATTGAAATCCAGTACTTCATCCAAAAATTACAGTTCGAAGATTCATACAGAATCTAATGAGGATGATGAAAATCACAGAAATTTTTTTTTCAAATTGTTCTAATGACACGATTATCACGAAATTTTGCATAAAGTTGTCTTTCATCATCTTCAAACTAGCTTCAAAGTTTTATCGGGTTTGAATCAGTATTTCCTGAGTTATACTATACCGAAAAAAACAACGATATCGAGAAGAAAACCTCGAAATTTGACATATTTTTTCCCGATATCTCCGAAACTTATGATCGTATCGAACTGAAATTTTGTACACTGCTGTGAAATATGAAGCTCAAAGTGCGAGTGGAATTTCGGATTTGATGAATGGTTTCCGAAAAAAAAAATTTCGAAAAAATTTTTTTTTTTAATTTACTGACAGAATGATCCTGACGAAATTTGGCTCAAAGTTGCGCGTCGTTATACTTCACCTAACTGCCAAGTTTGAATCCGATCGTTCGAGTAGTTTCTGAAATAAAAAATAAATGACTTCAAAATTTCAAATGCCTATAACTCCGAAACTATTCGACCGATTTGGCCCATTAACGAACTTAACCGCGGGATTCCGATGCGCGACCTACCCTGAAAGGAATATTTTTTCCAGAATTCTACACAACAATTAAATTGACCACCAAAAAATACTAAGATGTGACCAAAAACCGTTATTTCAAAGGTCACGTATAAATCACCAAAGTTTTCAGAATATTGCTCAAAGTTGACATTAAACAACCTGTATCTCGTTTATGCTTCGAAAACGGGGTATATGTCATAAGGCAAAAATGACTTTCCTAATGTCATCTATACAGCTATATATGTTTGACCAGTTCATGATGAAACACGCTGTATACAGAATAAAATTCAGGTTGATCATAAAATTAGGTATTCAGAGGTGGAAGGTCTACCCACCTACATTTAAAAAACTGTTTGTGGGAGATCAAGCAGTTCTGATGCTCCATACAAATGTTAACTTTATATTTCTGCCTGAATACAAAACCCTGGGCTTAGCTACCGTCAAGGAATTGTATCATCCCAACTTAAGATGTCACTGACAGTAGTGTGATAGTGTCTGAAGGAGGAAGTCAGTGTCAATCCAATCAATCAATAGATGGTAACTTTGAGATCAAAGTCATAAATTAAATTTAAAAAATATTGAGAGTACTATAGAGGAAGGCATGAAGTGACTCAAATATTAGTAGAAATACTTTTTTGTGATTACATATATTTCATCCAAAAACTTCAAGTATTCAATTCTACCAGAGCATTTTCTATTAATTTTCGAATATTAATTGCTCTAGCTTTAGCCTTTTCTATACAAGCAAACAAGTCATCATGCGATAATGGGGCTCCTCCAGGCTTATGCATAGAACAAAGTTGGTTGCCTCTGATTACAATATTCAACATGGAGGAACTGATAGATTCTTCCTCATATGTAGGGTCAAATAGTATGATGTCCTCAAAAATGGAAAACGTTGAACAAATAGGGATATCAAGTATATTGAGACGTTTTGTTTCTTCATTCACAATTTTATTGTCAGTAGCTGGATCATAATCAACGGTGGGTAATTTAACTGAAAAAATGAAATTACAAATAAATACTGATCAACAAATATATTTATCTAGTCTCACCAGTTTTCAACGCTGTGGTTAATGCTATAGCACAAGCATCCATTAAAGAGCCATCATAACAAATACATTCTAGGTCTGCAAATAAACACCAAGCTAATCGTTCAGGAAATATGGAAAGTTCTTCTAGGTTTAAGCATTTAGAACTTTTAATTATATCTGAGAGGAATTGTGTAGCAATTTGAGCTTCCTCACTTGGAGGACCTGATTTGAATTTGGGAGAACAAAGTGGAGATAATTCAATATTTGGAATGAGGAATCCTTCCCTACTGTTATCAGGCTTTGGAGTGCATAATTCCTAAAAGAGGACCAAATGAAAGAAATTTGAGTAAACCACTTACTTGGTAGACTTACAGCTTTGATACCACACACTACAATAGTGTCACCGACTTTAGCGAGAGCTGATCCATCAGCGGTTTCTATCGAACCAGCATTCACCAAAACTGGACGAAATTTATCAAGTTTTCTACCATCAGGTCTGACGCCGCATAGAAAATGTTCTTTATAATATTTCGCTGGGTGTAGGATTCTGAAACATTAATGACTTGATGACACTTTATTCATTCAAAATTTTCCATATACCTAAAGGGTTCTTCCATATTTCCACTACTTTCGTTTTGTTTACGCGAAATTTGAGGTTATTTTGTGTAAAGCATAGACATATTAAACTCTTATTAGTTTTATAGGTCTATGGTGTAAAGGTCATAGACTTATTAAACTCTCTATAGTTTTATAGGTCTATGGTAAAGGCAATGAACTCTATATCATTGTATAAAGACAACATTGTCTAAAGACAACAGTAAATGAACTTTCGCATAGCTTCGTTTTCGGCTGAAATATATCGGATGGGTTGAGGCAGTTGGATTCAAATCTGCATGCGGATTCACTAATATGTAAAAATTTTGTGCACAGCAATTTTTTTTTCTCTATTTCAAAAACCGTGTATTGATCCATAGAGCAAATCTTTTCACTTACCGCAGTAAAGAAGTATTTCATTCATACTCAATAAAAAATTTCAAATTTTTTTCAAAAAAACTTTCTTCCTGAATGGAATAGTTGATACAGAACAAACTTTTATTGATTTATGATTAACAACCCGATTCATTTTTCTTATTTTCGGCACTATATATAGGATTTTCTTGGGTTTCGAAAAGTAGAAAAAGCGAGAACGAGGTAGATATAAAAATAATCCCAATCGAGTTACTTCACCCTTTATGGGATCTAAATTCAAGAACAAATATGCTAGTATATGTACCCTCATTTAAAAGGTGAAACATATTCAAAAACTATCTTGGAGAAATTTGCGTTTGAATATGGAAAATTAATTTTTGTTAGCGTAGGGAACGTGGAAAATCATTAGTTTTCAGTTCAATCCAACAACAATCAATTATTTATATGGAACTGGCGCGTTAAACAATATTATTGTTTTTGCACTTGTGAATTTTCTCCAACAATTATTCCGTGTATACTATTAATCAACTGTATTTTAACCGAAAAAAAATTATTCATTTTTGAGAAAACCCCAATTTAAACAAAATTCTCCTGCAAATGAGCACAGACTGAGACTATAATTAATCTAGTTGAAGTGGATTTCTGATGAACTGAGTACCTACAAAATTTCCATTTGAGTTCAATTTAACGATTCATGCAACTTCTGTTGCGATCACCACGAATACAGTTCAAATTAGGTATTTAAAATGCTTTGTTCAGTATTCAGGAAATACATCTTTTCAACCATGAATTTGTAAATGAAACACTCCATATTGTATATGCTTCATTTATTTTGATATTGTAACATATATTTTGTACCTATAAATTACTAACAGGTTTTGATCCTTCGAAGTATTCGTAAGATTGTAGACATTTAAAAGTATGCGTTTGCACCTTCTGCAGAAACTGCCATATTCGACACCTCATATGTAGTATATTCACAGCATAATTCAATTCCTCTGTAGCTCTGAGTAATTGATTTTAGATATTCAAGTGACCATATATCCATTTGATACCTAAAACAGAACTAATCATAAATATTACAAATAGAATATGGGTACAATATAATATATCCCACCTTCAATCATTGTTTAACAAGGCTTCAATCCACATCGTCTTTCATACATCAACTTTCAGATATTCACTCCATCACTATAATATCAGTTCACAAGAGGACAGAAATAATTATTATATCAAAAGAACTGCCAATAAAAACAATTTCAAACTGTAAAATCCATCAAAAACATTAATAAGTATCCACTGCGTTTTCGTTTGTATGTCATGTCACCTTGAGGCATGTAATTAGGATTGCCTACAAATACAAATCCTAAGGAAAAATAACCAATGTGAAGTTGGCAGGTAGAGCTGGCAGGCAAAACTTCCGGAGCTACCCGAACGGCCAGCGGCGTCGGAGAAATCGAATGCTTCCGCGAATTCGATGAGATCCACTCAGTTTATGTTATGATGGAAGTTATACCTCATCCGAACTGACGGAATATATCCAAACAATTTATTATTATTATTACCAGCGCTGTTCTCAATTATAATCAGATGTTTTCTCATGAAAGTAAGAGACATTTGTCATAGTTAAATACTTGCACTCGATTTGGAAAAGGATTCTTCCTAGTGTTGGACTGATCAAATTTTCATGAATTTTTTAGGTATTTTTGCCCACAGCAGCTGCGATAAAATGAATGCGGATGCCTTCTAATGTCTAAGGAAAATACGTTTTTCATAAAATAATGGCCTGCACTTGATTGGGAAAAAAATACGAGATCAAACAAATTTTCATGAATTTTTTTAGGTACTTTTGCCCTCAGCAGCTGCGATGAAATAAATACAGATGGTTTTCAATGGCTAAAACGAACTCGTTTTCCATAAAATGATCGCTTGCACTTGATTGGGAAAAAAATACCAGAGCCGGATCGAACAAATTTTCATGAATTTTTTTAGGTTCTTTTGCCCTCAGCAGCTGCGATAAAATAAATACAGATACTTTTCAATAGCTAAGAAGAACTCGTTTTTCGTAAAATAATCGCTTGCACTTGATTGGGAAAAAAATACCAGAGCCGGATCGAACAAATTTTCATGAATTTTTTTAGGTTCTTTTGCCCTCAGAAGCTGCGATAAAATAAATAAAGATACTTTTCAATAGCTAAGAAGAACTCGTTTTTCATAAACTAATCGCTTGCACTTGATTGGGAAAAAAATACCAGAGCCGGATCGAACGAATTTTCATGAATTTTTTTAGGTATTTTTGCCCTAAGCAGCTGCGATAAAATAAATACAGATACAGCTCAATGGCTAAAAGGAACGCGTTTTCCATAAAATAATCGCTTGCACTTGATTGGGAAAAAAATACCAGAGTCGGATCGAACGAATTTTCATGAATTTTTTTAGGTACTTTTGCCCTCAGCAGCTGCGATAAAATAAATACAGATACTTTTCAATAGCTAAGAAGAACTCGTTTTTCGTAAAATAATCGCTTGCACATGATTGGGAAAAAAATACCAGAGCCGGATCGAACGAATTTTCATGAATTTTTTTAGGTACTTTTGCCCTCAGCAGCTGCGATGAAATAAATAAAGATGCTTTCTAATGGCAAAGGAGAATTCTTTTTTCATAAAATAATCACTAGCACTCGATTGGGAAATTTTGAGCAAATTTTGATTTGTATTTTTGTATGCAAATTTCCACACCCACCCAGGAGGTATTGCATAGTCAGAAGTGGGCATTCCATCTACTATCGAAAGGGATATACCTCAATCAGTCAAGTTCAAGGCATCGCACATTCGATATCTGACATTGGGTGCGCTACCTTTTTTATGGGTGGTTCGCCAGTAGCCCAATCAAGTGCAAGCGATTATTTTATGGAAAACGCGTTCCTTTTAGCCATTGAGAAGTATCTGTATTTATTTTATCGCAGCTGCTGAGGGCAAAATTACCTAAAAAAATTCATGAAAATTTGTTCGATCCGACTCTGGTATTTTTTTTCCCAATCAAGTGCAAGCGATTATTTTAGGAAAAACGAGTTCTTTTTAGCTATTGAGAAGCATCTGTTTTTATTTCATCGCAGCTGCTGAGGGCAAAAGTACCTAAAAAAATTCCTGAAAATTTGTTCGATCCGACTCTGCTATTTTTTTCCCAATCAAGTGCAAGCGATTATTTTATGGAAAACGAGTTCCTTTTAGCCATTGAAAACCATCTGTATTTATTTCATCGCAGCTGTTGAGGGCAAAAGTACCTAAAAAAATTTCTGAATATTTGTTCGATCCGGCTCTGGTATTTTTTTCCCAATCAAGTGCCAGCGATTATTTTACGAAAAACGAGTTCTCCTTAGCTATTGAAAAGTATCTGTATTTATTTTTTCGCAGCTGCTGAGGGCAAAAGTACCTAAAAAAATTCATGAAAATTTGTTCGATCCGGCTCTGGTATTTTTTTCCCAATCAAGTGCAAGCGATTATTTTATGAAAAACGAGTTCTTCTTAGCTATTGAAAAGTATCTTTATTTATTTTATCGCAGCTGCTGAGGGCAAAAGTACCTAAAAAAAATCATGAAAATTTGTTCGATCCGGCTCTGGTATTTTTTTCCCAATCAAGTGCAAGCGATTATTTTATGAAAAACGAGTTCCTTTTAGCCATTGAAAACCATCTGTGTTTATTTCATCGCAGCTGCTGAGGGCAAAAGTACCTAAAAAAATTCATGAAAATTTGTTGGATCCGACTCTGGTATTTTTTTCCCAATCAAGTGCAAGCGATTATTTTACGAAAAACGAGTTCTTCTTAGCTATTGAAAAGTATCTGTATTTATTTTATCGCAGCTGCTTAGGGCAAAAGTACCTAAAAAAATTCCTGAAAATTTGTTCGACCCGGCTCTGGTATTTTTTTCCCAATCAAGTGCAAGCGATTATTTTACGAAAAACTAGTTCTTCTTAGCTATTGAAAAGTATCTGTATTTATCTTATCGCAGCTGCTGAGGGCAAAAGTACCTAAAAAAATTCATGAAAATTCGTTCGATCCGACTCTGGTATTTTTTTCCCAATCAAGTGCAAGCGATTATTTTATGGAAAACGCGTTCCTTTTAGCCATTGAGATGTATCTGTATTTATTTTATCGCAGCTGCTGAGGGCAAAAGTACCTAAAAAAATTCATGAAAATTCGTTCGATCCGACTCTGGTATTTTTTTCCCAATCAAGTGCAAGCGATTATTTTACGAAAAACGAGTTCTTCTTAGCTATTGAAAAGTATCTGTATTTATCTTATCGCAGCTGCTGAGGGCAAAAGTACCTAAAAAAATTCATGAAAATTCGTTCGATCCGGCTCTGGTATTTTTTTCCCAATCAAGTGCAAGCGATTAGTTTATGAAAAACGAGTTCTTCTTAGCTATTGAAAAGTATCTTCATTTATTTTATCGCAGCTGCTGAGGGCAAAAGAACCTAAAAAAATTCATGAAAATTTGTTCGATCCGGCTCTGGTATTTTTTTCCCAATCAAGTGCAAGCGATTATTTTACGAAAAACGAGTTCTTCTTAGCTATTGAAAAGTATCTGTATTTATTTTATCGCAGCTGCTGAGGGCAAAAGTACCTAAAAAAATTCATGAAAATTCGTTCGATTCGACTCTGGTATTTTTTCCCAATCAAGTGCAAGCGATTATTTTATGTAAACCGCGTTCCTTTTAGCCATTGAGATGTATCTGTATTTATTTTATCGCAGCTGCTGAGGGCAAAAGTACCTAAAAAAATTCATGAAAATTTGTTCGATCCGGCTCTGGTATTTTTTTCCCAATCAAGTGCAAGCGATTATTTTATGGAAAACGAGTTCGTTTTAGCCATTGAAAACCATCTGTATTTATTTCACGCAGCTGCTGAGGGTAAAAGTACCTAAAAAAATTCATGAAAATTTGTTCGATCCGACTCTCGTATTTTTTTCCCAATCAAGTGCAGGCCATTATTTTATGAAAAACGTATTTTCCTTAGACATTAGAAGGCATCCGCATTCATTTTATCGCAGCTGCTGTGGGCAAAAATACCTAAAAAATTCATGAAAATTTGATCAGTCCGACACTAGAAAGAATCCTTTTCCAAATCGAGTGCAAGTATTTAACTATGACAAATGTCTCTTACTTTCATGAGAAAACATCTGATTATAATTGAGAACAGCGCTGGTAATAATAATGATAAATTGTTTGGATATATTCCGTCAGTTCGGATGAGGTATAACTTCCATCATATTGAACATAAACTGAGTGGATCTCATCGAATTCGCGGAAGCATTCGATTTCTCCGACGCCGCTGGCCGTTCGGGTATCTCCGGAAGTTTTGCCTGCCAGCTCTACCTGCCAACTTCACATTGGTGGAAAAATAACACGTTCTCACCTCACCTCGCATGCGAAAGTGATTCGGATGACTCGAAAATAGCGCCCAAGGGGCTAAATTGTTTTTCAAATCTCGCGTTTTTATGAAAAATCCGACGAAATTTCGTGAAAATATTTACGACACAAGTCAGAACACAAATTTTTCTCAGCTAACTTTGTTCTTAATTTTTCGGGAAATAAGAGGGAAAAATTTAAAAGGCACAACTCAGTATTTACTCCATTGACTTTTATAAACTATCCCGATTGATGGTCATGATTTAGGTCTATCCAGTTTTTTTTACTTAAAACTGACGCAGGTTGGCACTCGTGAAATATGATCGGCAATGTCAAAATAATTCTCAGAGACGTTGCCAAATGCCAATGCCAATTTCTACTGTCAATCTCAACATAATCATCACGCTGGAAACTAAAAATGCCGAAGGTACTTTTGAAGAAGCCAGGGCCGGCGCGAGCAATTCTGGCGCCCCATCTTATAAAAGCATGAAAAATAGCAAAAGTTAAGTTAATCGGAAAAATTGGAGTGGGTGTAAATGCTTATCTTGATATACTTGTAGACGTAGGTATATCAAGTGTGTCCAAGGTTTTTCTTTAATGAAACAAAAAATATTATATTGATTAAAATATCACATCGAAAAAAGAAGGAAAAAAATAACATAAATGTGTAGATATTATACCTTCAAAAACAAAAAATGAAAAAATATAATCATAAACTGTATATAAAATAATATTATAAAACTTAAAAAATCGATTTTCTATATCCATAAGCTCACCTAAGTATGATATGAGCATTTTCTCATTACTACTTTGGAGTTTTTAGAAATCACAGTAATTGAACCTTTCCGAATTCAATTCTAGCAAAATCATCTTTTACATCTTCAAAATTAATTTTTTTGCTTATTTCGTGTTCAATAGAGATTATTGCTAGCCCAGAAAGTCTCTCTTGGTGCACAGCGGAGCGCAAATAACTATTTATAATTTTCAATTTTGAAAAAGAACGTCATCCGCTAGCTACAGACTTCGGCATTGTAATAAGTATCCTGAGAACAATTAGGAAGTTTGGATAATTCCTCTGATAAATTATTCTTCTCTAAATAATTCATCAACTGGAGTGGTAACATTTTGGATTCTAGCGTGCGACTCAAAAGAAGCAATTCAGTGCTCTTGATTTCTATGTTCAATGTCATCTCCTAATTGATCGAAAAGTCCACTGCAATTTTGTATTATATAATCTGGAGATTGTGAAGCTAATGCATCAACGTCAAATAAAAACTCAATGAAATATGCTCTTTTAATTGTAGGAAGCGTTCATGCATTCAGTAAATTAACGCAAATGTCGAGTAAATAGTTGAAAAAATGAATCTGAAATTGTTTTTGAGGATCTTTTATTGGCGTATCTCTACCTTTATATTGAAATAGTCTGGTTTTTTTACGCATACGAACTTCTCGCTCAGACTCGAATTCAAGTTTGACCTCCATATTCTCTGCCATTTCTCTAGCAAAGCAAAGCATTTGCTCGAAACCATTCAGTCTGTACCGAACCTAGAAATTTCAAAGCCCTAACTTCATCAGTTCCGAAGTTATTATGTTCTCGGATGGCCGGATAGAATTACTTTTGAGCACAGATTCTTCACAGAAAGTCCGACCAACACCAAGTCATTTGGGAGCATTTTCAGCTCAAAATTCAAAAATTACAGACATTTGGACAAAACAATAGCAAGCTATTCACTATAGAATAGGCGCGCAAAAACGGGTAAAAATACTTTGCTGACTGAAATAGAATTATACTGTCAATTTCAGACTTCTAGTAAGAATATGAGACTCATAATGCAAACCTGAGATCTATCGAGGATCACCTTCTTGCCACCATATTCAAAATTAAAATCCACCCCAATTTGGGGGTAGTTTATTCTTGTAATTTTTCAAAATAATTTGCTGACCGAAGGTTTTCAGTCGAGATATTTTATCAAAACGCTACATTATGATTGAATGTGGCATACTTTTTGTGCCACCATAAAAAAAATTCAGATCCGCCCCCGTTTGAGGGTAGTTTATTCTTGTGATTTTTCAGGAATCCTTGCTGATCGGAAATTTCCCGTGAAGATATTTTATTGAAACGATGTATTATGACTAACTGTAGCATACTCTTTGTGCCACCATAAAAAATATTCAGATCCACCCCCTATTAAGGGTAGTTTATTCTTGTGATTTTTCAGGAATCCTTGCTGATCGGAAATTTCCCGTGAAGATATTTGATTGAAACGATGTATTATGACTAACCGTAGCATACTTTTTGTGCCACCATAAAAAAAATTCAGATCCGCCCCCGTTTGAGGGTAGTTTATTCTTGTGATTTTTCAGGAATCCTTGCTGATCGGAAATTTCCCGTGAAGATATTTTATTGAAACGATGTATTATGACTAACTGTACCATACTCTTTGTGCCACCATAAAAAATATTCAGATCCACCACCTATTAAGGGTAGTTTATTCCTGTGATTTTTCGGAAATCCTTGCTGATCGATATTTTCCAGTGGAGATATTTCATTCAAACAAAGTAATATAATTGCAAATCGGATACCCTCTGTGCCACCATACAAAAATTTCAGGTCCGACTCGTTTAAGGGTAGTTTCTCCTCGTAATTTCTCGGAATACTTTGCTGACCGAAAATTTTCAATGGAGATATTTTATTGAAACAACGTATTATGACTAAGCGTAGCATAAGCTTGGAGTCGGACCTTGAATTTTTGTATGGTGGCACAGAGGGTATCCGATTTGCAATTATTTTACTTTGTTTCAATAAAATATCTCTAGTGGAAAATATGGATCAGCACGGATTTCCGAAAAATCCGAAGAATAAACTACCCTTAATAGGGGGTGGATCTGAATATTTTTTATGGTGGCACCAAGAATATGCTACGGTTAGTCATAATACATCGTTTCAATCAAATATCTTCACGGGAATTTTCCGATCAGCAAGGATTTCCGAAAAATCACAAGAATAAACTACCCTTAATAGGGGATGGATCTGAATATTTTTCATGGTGGCACAAAGAGTATGCTACGGTTTGTCATAATACATCGTTTCAATAAAATATCTCCACGGAAAATTTCCGATCAGCAAGGATTCCTGAAAAATCACAAGAATAAACTACCCTTAATAGGGGGTGGATCTGAATATGTTTCATGGTGGCACCAAGAATATGCTACGGTTAGTCATAATACATCGTTTCAATCAAATATCTCCACCGGAAATTTCCGATCAGCCAGGATTCCTGAAAAATCACAAGAATAAACTACCCTTAAAGAGGGGCGGATTTGAAATTTCTTCACGGTGGCACCAAGCGTATGCTACGTTTAGTCATAATACGTTGTTTCAATAAAATATCTCCACTGAAAATTTTCGGTCAGCAAAGTATTCCGAGAAATTACGAGGATAAGCTACCCTTAAACGAGTCGGACCTGGAATTTTTGTACGGTGGCACAGAGGGTGTCCGATTTGCAATTATTTTACTTTGTTTCAATGAAATATCTCCAGTGGAAAATATGGATCAGCAAGGATTTCCGAAAAATCCGAAGAATAAACTACCCTTAATAGGGGGTGGATCTGAATATTTTTCATGGTGGCACCAAGAATATGCTACGGTTAGTCATAATACATCGTTTCAATCAAATATCTTCACGGGAGTTTTCCGATCAGCAAGGATTTCCGAAAAATCACAAGAATAAACTACCCTTAATAGGGGTTGGATCTGAATATTTTTCATGGTGGCACAAAGAGTATGCTACGGTTTGTCATAATACATCGTTTCAATAAAATATCTCCACGGGAAATTTCCGATCAGCAAGGATTCCTGAAAAATCACAAGAATAAACTTCCCTTAATAGGGGGTGGATCTGAATATGTTTCATGGTGGCACCAAGAATATGCTACGATTAGTCATAATACATCGTTTCAATCAAATATCTCCACGGGAAATTTCCGATCAGCCAGGATTCCTGAAAAATCACAAGAATAAACTACCCTTAAAGAGGGGCGGATTTGAAATTTCTTCACGGTGGCACCAAGCGTATGCTACGTTTAGTCATAATACGTTGTTTCAATAAAATATCTCCACTGAAAATTTTCGGTCAGCAAAGTATTCCGAGAAATTACGAGGATAAGCTACCCTTAAACGAGTCGGACCTGGAATTTTTGTACGGTGGCACAGAGGGTATCCGATTTGCAATTATTTTACTTTGTTTCAATGAAATATCTCCAGTGGAAAATATGGATCAGCAAGGATTTCCGAAAAATCCGAAGAATAAACTACCCTTAATAGGGGGTGGATCTGAATATTTTTCATGGTGGCACTAAGAATATGCTACGGTTAGTCATAATACATCGTTTCAATCAAATATCTTTACGGGAAATTTCGGATCAGCAAGGATTCCTGAAAAATCACAAGAATAAACTACCCTTAATAGGGGGTGGATCTGAATATTTTTTACGGTGGCACCAAGAATGTGCTACGGTTAGTCATAATACATCGTTTCAATCAAATATCTCTACGGGAAATTCCCGATCAGCAAGGATTCCTGAAAAATCACAGGAATAAACTACCCTTAAACAGGGGCGAATTGGAAATTTTTTCACGGCGGCACCAAGCGTATGCTACGTTTAGTCATAATACGTTGTTTCAATACAATATCTCCACTGAAAATTTTCGGTCAGCAAAGTATTCCGAGAAATTACGAGGATAAACTACCCTTAAACGAGTCGGACCTGGAATTTTTGTATGGTGGCACAGAGGGTATCCGATTTGCAATTATTTTACTTTGTTTCAATGAAATATCTCCACTAGAAAATATCGATCAGAAAGGATTTCCGAAAAATCACAAGAATAAACTACCCTTAATAAGGGGTGGATCTGAATATTTTTTACGGTTAGTCATAATACTTCGTTTCAATCAAATATCTCCACGGGAATTTTCCGATCAGCAAGGATTCCTGAAAAATCACAAGAATAAACTACCCATAATAGGGGGTGGATCTGAATGTTTTTTATGGTGGCACAAAGAGTATGCTACGGTTAGTCATAATACATCGTTTCAATCAAATATCTCTACGGGAAATTTCCCATCAGCAAGGATTTCTGAAAAATCACAAGAATAAACTACCCTTTAACGGGGGCGGATCTGAATTTTTTTTATGGTGGCACAAAAAGTATGCTATATTTAATCATAATATAGCGTTTCGATAAAATATCTCAACTGGAAACCTCCGGTCAGGAAAAATTACAAGAATAAACTACCCCCAATTTGGGGTGGATTTGAAATTTGAATGTGGTGGCACGAACATATCAATGTACACAACTCAGTTTTAGAGTTTGGTTCAATTAAATATTCTTGAAGGTCGTGATTTAGAGGATTATATTTTGGTCAGCACCCCGCAAAAACTGCAAACTTAACTTACGTTTTCCTCTTTGTGATTCCCCAGTTGCTGCTACGCCGATGTTCACTGCATATAGGATAGGTGTTATATGCACTCCTCACAACACACTATGATTATGAACGAACGATAATGAAACTATCATAGGGCATCGATAGGGTTGCAAAGCTCGCAGTTGAGTGCCGTTACCAGGCGAAAACAGACAAACCAAAATATCATAAAATCAGCGGCAAAATGAAAAAAAAAACACTGAAATCTTCGAGAATACCAGTAGGGAGTCTGTCTCGTCGAGGGGTGCGTGGCAACCTGCCGACGAAGACAGTACGCCTTTGTCGGCGTAATAAAGTGCGGTAATAAAACTAACAGTGACACGTGTGGCTTCGACATATTTCATCGAATCTAATTATAAGGATGATTTGATAGACTATTGTGACGAGTACGGCCCTGTCTATTCTAGAATGCTCCGGAAGGCCCGAGCAGTCTATGAGTCACCCGCCTCGCTCTACAGCATTCTGGAAACTGCTGGAAATTCCACACCTAATAAAAAGGTAGGCGCGGTCAGCACAGGGACCAATTCAGCAGAGTGATTCGTAGCGGAAAGAGTTCAGTGAAAATAAATTAGTGTGGATATAAATTGTGAACAGACTTTGATAGAAATAGTTGTTTAGTTATTGGAACAGTAGTGTGTAAATAAGTGTAAATAAATAGTTTAATCATTCTAAACGTTTTGAAAACCGAGAAAACGTTACATTGGTGTCAGGTGTGCGGTTCGACATCGCTCGAATTGAGTACATAAACTGATTGAAATTTATGCCAGTAACTACAAGACTGCAGAGCGCAATGGAGACGCAGGCGATAATGGAATTTTTGAGTAAAATGAATGAGAAAATGGAAGAAAATTCTCGGAAAATGGAAGAGAATTCTCAGAAAATCAATGAGAAGATGGATAAAATGGAAAATAAGGTGGAAGAAAATTCTCAGAAGATCAATGAGAAAATGGATAAAATGGAAAACAAGGCAGAAGAAAATTCTCGGAAAATGGAGGAAAATTCTCGGAATAGCAATGAATTGGTGAGTCAATTCGCAACCAAATTGGATGAGAAAATGGAAACCATAAAAGAAAAATTCGATAAAGTTGACGAAAAATTTGACGAAGTTTATATGAAAGTAAATTCGAAATTTGATGAAGTTTATGAAAAAGTTGATGGAAAATTTGACGAAGTTGACGAAAAATTTGAAGAAATAACAGGATTAATCGAACAGCATTCTGAAATAATAGAGTCCCTGAAAAGAATGTCAATTGGAAAAGATAATCCGGCTTCATCACCCTATAGTAACATGAAAATGGAAAATAGCGGCGAAAGTGGAAAAATGAAGATCAAGCCACCGACATTTGATGGAAAAGTCCCATGGTCGACATACCAAAAACAATTTGAAGCTGCCGCGATGGCAAACAGTTGGAGCGATAACGAAAAAGCCACAGCATTGATAATAGCTCTACGAGGAGAGGCGCTCAACATTCTGCAAACGATTCCGGAGAGCCAACAGGCCCGTTATGAAGTTCTAACATCGAAACTTCAGATGAGATATGGTGATGCTCATTTACAACAAGTTTATCATGCCCAAATCAAGAACCGGGTGCAGAAAACAGGAGAAAATCTCCAGGAGTTTGAAGCAGATGTGGCTAGATTAGTCAGGCTGGCGTACCCAGCTGCTCCAGACAGCTTCCTTGAACAGCTATCCATCCAAACCTTTGTAGATGGGATCAAGGACAGCGAAATACAACAAGCCTTGAGACTTGCACGCCCTAAAACCATAGATGATGCTTTAGCTCAGGCTTTAGAATTCGAGGCAGCGAAGCAGGCGTCTCATAGAGGACAAGTTCGTGTGAGACAAGTCCAAGAAATAGACCGACCTGTTGAAGAAATCATCAGAGAAGAAGTTAGCAGATTATTACGTACTAAGCAAAAGGACGCTGTGTGCTGGTACTGCAATAAAAGTGGGCATATTAAGCGAAATTGTCCCAAAATGGAAAAAGAGCCACAGCAGGAAAACTGAAAAGGGTCGGTGATAAGGGGCATAAATCGACCCAAGCTTTGGATGCCCCTGAAGGCCTCCGAGGAATCATGTCTACGGATTCTTCAAGCATAGTTGTTCCCGGAAAAATAAATGATAGAAATGTGAAAATCCTGGTAGACACTGGATCGACCAGAACCATTGTGCGTCCAGAAATAGCTAAAGGATTCAAGATTCATCCAGTTGTGATCAAACTTCGAACTGCGTCTGGACAGGAAATACCAACTTATGGATCGGTCCTCTCCACTATTGAATTGGGAAATACGAAGGCACGAAGTTCTAGTGGCTGAAATCACGGAAGAAGTAATCCTGGGATTAGACCTCGTCAAGAAACTTGGATGCCAACTGGATATGAAGAATGATGTTCTTCGACTGGGAAAAGAAGAGATCCCGTTCAATGATGTGGATGACAAGACATATCGGATTCGATTGACAGAGGACATCACGTTGCCAGGTCGAACTGAAAGCATAGTGATTGGTAGTTGTGATGATGTTACGAGAAATGGCTGCGTTAAAGTAATCGAGCCCTCTGACGATGCAATACTGGCTAAAGGACTGTTACTTGGGAAGACACTGGTAAGGTTGAGAGATAATATTCCCATCCGATTACTGAATATGAACATGTTTCCAGTCACCTTGAAGAAGAACACTTTGATTGGACACGGAGTACCAGTGTACCATATTTCTGGTGGGATAGATACTGCAGGAGTCTCGCAGGGCCAGAAGAATACTGAAGAGCTAGTGTCCCTTCTCACCTCAAAATGTCAAGATCTGGACCGTTATGAACTAGCCGAAGTGAGGAAACTGATTCAGAAATTCTCCGACGTATTTGCCACTGACGAAAGAACAGGAAAGACCGATATTGTGCAGCATAAAATCAATACTGGTGATGCACAACCCATCCGACAGCACCCCAGACGTCTTCCTCTAGCAAAAAGAGAAGAGGCTGAACAGATTATTGAAGACATGGCTAGAGAAGGTGTCATTGAACCATCCAATAGTCCCTGGACGTCGCCTGTAGTGTTAGTGAAGAAAAAGGACGGGTCCACCAGGTTCTGTGTAGACTATAGGCAGCTCAATCAAGTTACGAAGAAGGACAGCTATCCCTTACCTAGAATAGATGATACACTAGATACACTCTCGGGATCACGTTGGTTTTCCACCTTAGAATTGAAGAGTGGGTATTGGCAGGTTGGCCTGGATCCAAGAGACAAAGAGAAAACTGCCTTTAGTATTGGAACGGGTCTGTGGCAATTTAAAGTGATGCCCTTCGGTTTATGTAACGCTCCTGCTACATTCGAGCGTTTAATGGAGACAATACTGAGAGGACTCTCCTGGAAGACTTGCCTGGTGTACTTAGATGACGTGATAGTAGTGGGAAAATCATTCCGAGACCACCTACACCACCTGTCCGAAGTTTTCCAGCGACTTCGTGAAGCCAACCTAAAGCTGAGTCCCAAGAAATGCAATTTATTTCGAACTGAAGTGAAATATTTAGGACACGTAGTTTCTCGAGGGGGCGTGAAAGTTGACCCGGATAAGATCACAGCAGTACAGGAATGGCCTATACCGAAAGACAAGAGTGAATTGCGAAGTTTCTTAGGCTTATGCACCTATTATAGAAGATTCGTATCTGGATTCGCCAAAGTTGCCAAACCTCTTACAAAATTAACAGAGGATGGACAGGAGTACATATGGTCCTATGATTGCGCTGAAGCTTTCGCACAGCTGAAGAAGGCCCTGGTCACAGCTCCAGTTTTAAGCTACGCAAGAGCTGAAGGGAAGTTTGTGCTCGACACGGATGCTAGTAATACAGCCATCGGGGGCGTTCTATCGCAGGTTCAGGATGGACAAGAAAGGGTGATAGGATATTTCAGCAAGGTCTTATCGAAGCCAGAACGAAATTACTGCGTGACCAGAAGAGAACTTTTAGCAGTCGTCAAGTCCGTAGAACACTTCTACAAATATTTGTACGGAAGAAAATTTCTGCTGAGAACGGACCATGCTGCTTTGAAGTGGCTCCTGAACTTTAAGAACCCGGAAGGACAAGTGGCCAGATGGATTGAAAGACTGCAAGAATATGACTTTGATACCGATAGAATGGGGGCTACCCATCGCAATGCCGATGCGTTATCAAGAAGGCCTTGCCCCGAGGATTGCAGCCATTGCTCACGTGTGGAAGACAAAGTTGATGTGAGACGGACCACAGTAATTGAAGATGATTGGCTACCCCAAGAAATACAACGGGCACAAGAAGAAGATCCAGACTTGAAAGTAATCCTGAGTTGGAAGAAGAGTGGTAGACGACCTACTTGGGAAGAAGTATCCAGGCTGAGTCAAAATGTTAAGTCGTATTGGGCACAATGGGAAACGTTGAAGATCGATAAAAGTCTTCTGAAGCGTTGTTGGGAGAGTGAAGATGGATCTGAACAGAGGCTCCAGTTGATTGTGCCGAAGAGTCGAGTGACAGACGTTTTGACCAGATTAGTTAATGGAACTTCAGGTGGACATTTTGGGATTACTAAGACGCTAGAGAAAGTCAGGCAGCGGTTTTATTGGATAAACTGTAAGAAAGACGTTACAGACTGGTGTAGAACATGTAAAGCTTGTGCTGCAGCTAATGGTCCTTACGGCAAAGGGAAGGCTCCAATGAAGCAATATAACGTCGGATCTCCCATGGAACGAGTAGCTATCGACATCGCGGGCCCCTTTCCCGAAACAGATCACGGAAACAAGTACATATTGGTAGCCATGGACTATTTTACCAAATGGGTGGAAGCGTACGGTATTCCCAATCAAGAGGCAGGTACGGTTGCTGATAAACTGGTCAAAGAATTCTTCTGCAGATTTGGAATACCTCTAGAGCTGCATTGTGATCAAGGCCGAAATTTCGAGTCGACATTATTCCAAGAAGTTTGTAGGAAATTGGGGATTAATAAGACAAGAACAACAGCTCTACATCCCCAATCAGATGGCATGGTAGAACGAATGAATAGGACCATGGGAAAACATCTTGCCAAAGTAGTCTCCGACCACCAGCGGGACTGGGATGAGTATTTGCATCTATTCACCATGGCATATAGATCTTCGGTTCAAGAATCCACCAAGAAAACTCCAGCCAATATAATGTTCGGCCGAGAAATTAGACTACCTTGTGACCTAGAGTTTGGTTGTAAGCCTGGAGAAGATGTAGCCGGGGAAGACTACGTCAGTGAATTGAGGAGTAAGCTAGATTACATCCATGACAAGGTGCGTAATCAAATGCAGCAAGCAAGTGATAGGATGAAAATGCGCTATGACATCAAGGCCATTGAAGGAGGGTTCACCGCAGGAGATCTGGTGTGGTTGTATAACCCTCAAAGAAAAAGAGGATTTTCTCCGAAGCTGCAGAGACAGTGGGAAGGACCGTATGAAGTCATGAAAAGGATAAATGATGTAGTTTACCGGATACGGAAGCTTCCTAGAGGAAAACCTAAGGTAGTCCATTTCAATCGATTGGCTCCGTACGCGTCAACACAGGGTGACGAAGAAGAAGTACGTTTCATCGAGGTTCCGGCGAAGGAAAGTGACGATTTTCAGGAATTCATGAATAGTTATGGGGGAACACGAGTTGCACGGTTTGGCGTTACAAAGGAAGTTCAACAAGACCTGTTTACAGTTCCCGAGGAATACTCTCTTGCTCATTGTGTAGCAGCGGATCTAAGGATGAGTAGAGGAATAGCAAGAGTATTCAGAAATAAATTTGGACGTCAAGAGGAACTGATGAGATTGCAGCCCAGAATCGGAAAATGCCTGAGACTGAAGTCAGAGGGTAGATTCATTTATTACGTAGTCACCAAACAGTACTCATATCAGAAGCCCACCTACCAGAATTTATGGACAGCACTGCATGGCTTGAAAGAAGAACTGCAATGCTTTGGGATTAGGAAATAAGCTGTCCCCAAACTAGGTTGTGGACTGGATCAACTGAATTGGAGGGTTGTGCGAAGCATGCTTGAGGTAGTCTTCCAGAAGACAGGTATAGAGATTTTGGTATGCAATTTCAACCCAAAGCAAAACGTAAAGTCCAGCAAAACCGTAGATTGCTACTTCCATCAGAGGGGCTACTGCAGAAATGGTAACGATTGCAGATTTCATCACGGTCCTCTGAGGAATTCGTGGAATCTGTTCTGGGACAGAACAGGCTTAAGGAGGGGACAGTGTGACGAGTACGGCCCTGTCTATTCTAGAATGCTCCGGAAGGCCCGAGCAGTCTATGAGTCACCCGCCTCGCTCTAGAGCATTCTGGAAACTGCTGGAAATTCCACACCTAATAAAAAGGTAGGCGCGGTCAGCACAGGGACCAATTCAGCAGAGTGATTCGTAGCGGAAAGAGTTCAGTGAAAATAAATTAGTGTGGATATAAATTGTGAACAGACTTTGATAGAAATAGTTGTTTAGTTATTGGAACAGTAGTGTGTAAATAAGTGTAAATAAATAGTTTAATCATTCTAAACGTTTTGAAAACCGAGAAAACGTTACACTATTATCACGGTTAGGGTGAATGTTTACACATTTTCAAACTGCAGTATTACGCCGGCTCCACACGTTGGCCCCAACATGTTCGCAAACTTTACTCGTCCAACGTGTGGATCTAGAAAACCGCGTTGGCCCCAACGTTGGTAGTTGGCCTTGGTCGTCGCTTGTCGGTTTTATCAAAGGAATCTGAGCCAATATTCGCGATCCGTCCACACGTTGGTGGTTTCATCGCAGTCTTGTTGCAATACTCAGTGAGTGCGTACGTCGAGAAAATGTCTTTCTTATGGTCATGGGAATTTTTAGAACATTGCCAAACACATCCAATAATATGAAATAAGTCTCAAAAAGACCGCAAAAATAAAAATGTTTTAGCAGATGCATGGTATACCATACAACAAAACATAGAAATGATCTTTTCAATTATTGAAGAAATAAAAATTCTAGAAAAACACTGAAGTGAAGTCAGCAGCTTTTGCGCGCTTATTAAAATTCGTTGCCAAAGCGGCAATCTATTTACGCATTAACCCCGCCAAACGCAGCTTTACAATCTTCTTATCATATTATCCTCACGAATTTCTGCTTGGACCTTAAAGTTGTCATTTTTCAATGGAGTACTGAAATTTCAATTCGATCTAATCTGTATTTTTGGAAATATCGGGAAAATGAAATTTCAAATAGGCATCAGCTTGAAGGTTCGGGCCGAATTTGGATAATATTATTGGAAGATCGCAGAATTTAGAATATTTCGAATAACATTTTTCCAAATTGTTCCAATATCATGATCATCACGAAATTACGCACAAAATTGAGCAACAGCATTCTCAAATTTTAGAATAGTTTCACACCAAAACTTGGAAATGATCTTCTCAGTTGAAGAGTTAAAAAAAACGGGAATCGTTGATGAGCACGTGGCTTTTTAAATTTTTTCCAACAAATTTAAATTATTACATACATATAGGGCCGTATTATGAAACTTTTTTGACAGTTAATCAGCAGTTAACTCATGAAGTGTGGTTTTGAGACTTATTACAAATTTCATTGAAATCCAATTAATATCTCGGAGGAAAAAACTATTTTCAAATTTTCTAACTGGATCAACACTAACACTGTAAAAGCACTTAGCGCAACTTCGATATCTGACTCGAACATCCTCATGTTGGCTTTGACGGGATGAAGCTGATTCAATAGCCAACGTGTGGACGCCTAACCAAATAAGCCGACCAACGTGTGGAGCCGGCGTTAGCAGACCCAAGACAATAATCTGGGATTTAAACAAAATATGAAAAGGTGGCCCTCCGATTTTGCCCGAAATGCCGCCCCTAGCAGAGTGGCGCCTGAAACGACTGCCTCAACCCTAACGCCGGCCCTGGAAGAAGCACAGACAAAGTATCAGGAAGTGCCATGTAGAATTGAAATATGCTTTTTCTGATAGTATGCCTGATAATTTGGAATCAATAGTTTATCACAATAAGCTATCCAACATATTTTTAACAACAATCATTACAAAATTTGACACAAACTTGATCATCAGCTTTTCCCAAACTAGTAACAAAGTTTGATCATGATTGAGTCAGTATTTTTTGAATTTTATAGCGCATAGGGGGTGGAAATTGTAAGTCCGCCAATCGTTACAAAAAAGAATGTTTGCTCTTGAAAGCAAACTGTACCTCGAAGAGGTGCCTATTGGAGGCCATAGTTCATTTAAAAAAAAAATGGTATGGAGTGAAAGATAAAAAATAAATAATATTGCGTATTCTCTCAAAATAATTAAGTACATCTCAAATAAAAATTTCAAAAATAATCACTGAAGCCTTAAAAGCGACACCCTGTTTTCTAAATTGCAAGAGTTTCTAATATCTGCTATTGGCGTGCAGACCGTGGGCAGGTTCTTAACAGGAGATTTTAAAACTGGAATTTGGCTGTAATGCCGAAGTCCACAAAATGTAATATATCAGTTGACGGTTTTTTATCCCTTAAAGCATATTGCGAGCCATAATACTCAACAGAATTATTTTAATTTTCTTGAAGACAACACTCACTTAGTTACATCATCAAGTAAATACATAAGAATACATGGAGTATATACTATGGTAGTACAGTATGAGAAAATTGACAAGTATAGGTAAGGTTCTTAGGAACCACATTAATACTCACTAGAAAGGAATTCAAAAAAAACATTTCAATATGATATTGAGATGTTTATTTTCAACAATCAGTACACAATATAATCCAAAAAGAATAAGTGGAGAAAAATATATTCGTGCTCCTTGTTGATGAACTTCCAAGGAACTTGATTTCAATTTATCACATGGCATATGTACTCTTGCTTGGTTGATCTTCATCTTGTACACCAGTTGATTTCCTAACATATTGAGGATTCACTTGTATATCACTGTCCATACTCAAAATCTGTTTATTCAATTCCATACAAATAGCTAGTTCTTCTTCCAATTCTTTCAGCACTTCTGGGCCACAGTTCCTTTCAGGCTCATCCAGGAATACAACCATGCCATCTCTCTGATTGATGGTTGCATATATTTGTTTTTCTTCAATCATTTGCAATACATACTGTTCAGCTTCCTGTACACCACTCAGACCAACTCTGTTTGCAACATCAAATAAGCTCAAGGTCAAGAACGTCTTGGTGAGTCTCTGAATATTTTTCTTGAACATCATTTGTTTCACTTGCTTAACAAGCCCTAGGTTATGATCTCTTATAAATATTTCAGAATTTTTTGCGATTACATTTCTCAGTTCTGAACTATTATTTGTTTCAAATGCAGCTGCAAGAGAACTATAGGCCTGAGAGAGAGGTTTCATAAACCTACTCACAACATGTGAGGCATATTTAGGCACAGGCTGTTCTTTTCCATGAAGCAATAAAGAAACAAGTATGTACTTTTTATATGATTCTAACATTATATGGGATACGGCATGAGCAGGGGTAGTTATAGCAACCTCAAAAAAATACAGTGCCCTATCTAGATTTTTAAGTGATAAATATATCATACCACCATAGTAATAATATAGCAGAAAATATTTAGCATCAAAGATGTGTCCACCAGTTGAACCAGAAACTTCTACACATATATTTGTGATATCCACATCCAAAAACTCCAAAGCAGGTTTCATACATTTGGCTAGTAAACATAGTTGACATATATCTGCATGAATTGATGTTAGCTGAGAATCATTCAAACGTAATTTGTAGATTGCCTTGCATAATGGAGAGATCCCTAGCATAGGTTGTTTGATGGAAATTAAATATTTCGTAAATAAATGGCACAAATCTACGAATAAACCAGGAACTAAACGAATATGTTCACCATTGCAATTATTAATAAAATCTTGAGTTTGTGTAAATCGAGTATCATGATTGGTAAGTGTCGCATATTCGTATTTAGAAAAGAGAAGATATAGTACTGGAAGGGTATATTGCTGAAAGTCTAGGGCAGCTAATAGGGTGTCCACTTGGTTCACATTTTTCTGAAGCAGTTCTTCGGATTTTGATAAATACTCTGCCAATTCTCTGATTGATCCACTTGCAGTATGTGCTCTAACTGAATTCAAAAACTGATCCATAACCACAGATGTCATTCTGTTTTATTTAATTATTGTTAATTGTTATATTCTTCAGAAATCCCGGTGCTTTTGATTACTTCACCTCCTTACCATAAAATATTTGACACTTGATCTTGATGATGATCATAGAATCACATATCCATATCAATAATAAGCGATTTCAAGCGATGGACCAAAAGCTCTGGTTGTATACTACCATGATGTCAGCAAAACATGAATCGATTTCAAGCGATGGACTGAAAGCTCCGGTTACAGTTTCGGTTATCCAAACTGACATATAGACAAAGGAAAATCTGTCAATGTGAATAACCGTAACTAGAACCGGAGCTTCTGGTCCACCATAGATTAAGACCATAACCAAGGTTTAGGTAAAAAATTTCAAAAAGCACTACCGTGAAGGCAGCAACTTTTGCGCGCATGTTCAATGTAGATGACCGCTTCAGTAACGAATTTGAACATGCACGCAAAAGCTGCTGCCTTCACGGCAGTGCTTTTTGAAATTTTCTACTGATAAATTACTGGATTTCAATTCGATCAAATCTGTATTTTTGGAAATATTGGTAAAATAAAATTTTGAATGGGTATATCTACGGAATCATTGGGCGGATTTTACCCATTCACGAATTCGACCTTCGTAATTAAGCCCCAAACCTACTCTACAAATATCGAGTTTCTAAGTCGTCATTGTGTTTACGGTCAGCCTAACGGCCGACTGCGTAAACACAATAACTTCCGAAAGAAACAACTTAGAAACTCGATATTTGTAGAGAAGGTTTGGACCTTAATTAGGAAGGCCGAATTCGTGAATGAGTAAAATCCACCCAATGATTCCGTAGATATACCCAATCAAAATTTTATTTTTCCAATATTTCCAATAATACAGATCAGATCGAATTGAAATCCAGTACTTCATCGAAAAATAACAGTTCGAAGTTTCATACAGAATTTAATGAGGATGATATGATATGAAAATCATAGAAATTTTTTTTTTTTCAAATTGTTCTAATTAGATGATTATCACGAAATTTCGCATAAAGTTGTCTTTCAGCATCTCAAAACTAGCTGTGAAGTTTCATCAGGACTGAATCAGTATTACTCGAGTTATACCGAAAAAATCAACGATATCGAGAAGAAAACCTCGAAATTTGACATATTTTTTCCCGATATCTCCGAAACTTATGATCGTATCGAACTGAAATTTGGTACACTGCTGTGAAATATGAAGCTCAAAGTGTGACTGGAGTTTTTTTTTGTATATGATGAATGGTTTCCGAAAAAAAAAAATTTTTGGAAAAAAATTTCGAAAAAAACTTTTTTTAAAATTTACTGACAATATGATCCTGACAAAATTTGGCTCAAAGTTGCGCGTCGTTATACTCCACCCAACTGCCAAATTTGAATCCAATCGCTCGAGTAGTTTCCGAAATAAAAAATAAATTACTTCAAAACTTCAAGTGCCTATAACTCCGAAACTATTCGACCGATTTGGCCAATTAACGAACTCTGATGCGCAACCTATCCTGAAAGTTTCAAGTTGCTAGTTCGCTTCTTTCGACACTTAGCGTGTCTACGGCCGGCCGGACAGAATCGATTTTGACACCGGATTCGTCATCAGTGAGTCCAACCTAGTCGATTGAGACCATTTTCGGCTCAATCATCCAAAATTAAAGTCATTTCAAGTCAAACAGTCAAAGGTCATTTCGGATCATCCAGTCCCGACGGAGAAAGCTATAGCTATACTTTCATATCTTCTATCTCCCTTAACCTCGAGTGGCCAGTCACAGAAAATTGCTTCCCATACTCCACTTAGGGCCGGTATTATAAAACTTAACGGGAAGTTAACTTTAACTTTAACTGAAATTTTGACAGTTGTATTGGGACATATCTGTCAAAACTGCCAGTTAAAATTAAAGTTAAGTTTTATAATACCGGCCCTTAGGGCCGGTATTATAAAGTTAAGGTTGAACCTAAGGTTACTGAACTGGTGGTTGAGATTCAACCTACGGTTGAAACGAGAAATGTATTATAAAACTATTTTCGGTGTCGGTTGAGTAACTGTCGGACCGACTCGAAATATTTGGGTTGGCCAAACTGCCAAACTGCCAAACTGATTTTCCGAGTATCGTGTTTGAGTAACCACAGAACAATGAACTCTATATTATATACCTGGAAGGGACCCGTTTCGAGCGAGAAGTGAAGCCAATTCGTTGCTTATGCAACCCGTGAAGTGGACGGGTATCTATCTCTTTCTTTCTCATTGCAGTTAAGGGAACTCTGTCGCATTTATTCTAAATATTTTTAATTTTTCGTTTCAAATTAGGAGAACCTGAATTTTTTTCTGACTAATTCGTGAATAAGGCAGGATTGAAGAAGATCGCACATGTTCAAGTGAAATTTCAACTTAGTGAGCGGTTTTTCTGGGGAACAGCTCGTTATCATCCTCCGTAAATTTGCGTTTTTTTGCCGAAAATGGTTCCAAGCGACCAGGCTGGACTCATGATGAAGAGTTCAATGTCAAATTGAATTCTATTCAGCCGCCCGTTGCCACGATAACTTACTACCGAGAAAAGCTATAGCGACTTAAGAAATTCAAAATAAGTTCGTTAATGGGCAAAATTTACCTTACAATTTCGAAGTTATATCCATTTCAAATATATTATTTTATTTCCTCTATATCTCAAGAAGTACTGATGCGATCAGATTGAAACTTGCTAACTGATTGCATGAAGAATCGTTAAAAAAATATTTTTTTCGGAAACTATCAATGAGATTTCAATGAAATTTGGCGCTGACCTTGAAGTCGAATCTGAACACCAATGGTCGAAATTTCAGCTTGATTCGACTCACATTTCCAAAAATATCGGAAAAAAGTATGTCAAATTTCGCATTGGCAATGAATTTTAACCATCGCTTAAATTTTCCTGACTTCAAGCCAGTGCTTTTCGAGAAGTATTTTCCTATGTTCCTATTATTTAAATTTATTGTAATAATGATAAAACTATCGTCAATGCATAGCTCACACCAACATAATTCTTCACTTTTTGAACCATACGCGGTGAAGGAAGAGAAAGTAATGGCATATCAGAGAAAAATAGATATTCATTTTCAAAAATATTGCACTTTCTAAAAGATGTAATACCCAAACTACCTGAATTTCCAAGTAAAACCAAATTTGAACCGTTCAACACCATTTACTTCAATGGGTGTGACAGGGAGAGGTTACCGTAATTAGCGCTATCTTTGTTTCGTTGCCCCTTGTTACGCTTTAAGCTTAGTTGAAGAAGGGTCGGGTCCTTTCCAGGTAGTAATATAGAGTTCAATGCCACAGAAATGACGTTAAATAATTGAAAGAAAAAGGGAAAAACATCAAAAATTTCAGTGCTCCGTCAAATTTTTGTATACCTAACCTAGGACGAAAATATTGTAGAATATTCATAGATATAACAAACCATGGATGAGGCCTGTCAGCTTGCACTGTGTAATCATATGTTGCCGAGAGAGATAGAGCTAGTGGTGGCAGAAAGCCCGCGTATTCCATTTAAAAAGCATTAAATGCGTATGAAAATTCTGTTTTTTATGCGTTTTTCCTGAGAATTTTCGTAGCAAATATGAAAATAATGAGAGCTTACATTGGATAAAGGATTATTTGTTTTTATAGCTACAAAAATGGATTACTGAAAATAGCAGGAATCAGATAAAAATGATTGATGTAGGTACTTTTTTCTTGGCGCAAGCTTTCGAGATTTTATTATTCCTTCATCAGGAGAACTAAAAATTTACAATGCAGTAGGGGCATTAAAATGAAAGATTATTTTATGATATAGAAGTATTATATTTGACATCAATGATAATTAGTAGGTGAAAATATTGCTGAAAAATATTGACTTAAGTAGAAATGATATTCTATATTCATTTCTTGATTCAGGGATATTGATTAATCAGAATTTATAAAATCTAAATGAGTCATATGAAAAAATGGAGTTGAGACCACCTATATATCTCTTCTTGAATTCATTCTTTTTTCATTTCGTGCAATTCTATTTTTTTAATATCTTCTTCGAACTCTATTATTTTCTAATAAATTATTCTCGAAATTTGGTTCATGTTGTTCTTTGTTCTGATATCACGAAAATGTACTAACCCAGATAGCACAAATACGTCTTAGGGACGTTCTTAAAACGTCCAGCTCGGACACTCGGGACATCCTCAAAACGTCCATTTTACGGACGTGGACGTCTTATGGACGTTTTTAGAACGTCCAATGTTACTAATCAGGATGTCCTCAAGACGTCCATAATAGAGCCTTTCAGGATTTAAAATGGACATTCATAGGACGTCTTACAGACGTCCTTTTAAGGACGTTTCATGGACATAGTTGGGGGCGCATGAAGATATCGAGGGGTTATTCTACAGTGTGTCAGTTTCAAGAGGCACCACCTTTATATCTCGCCCCATGCGGAATCAGAAAAAATGCAAAAACTGTTAAACTTTTGCCTGTACAGGGACATTTTATACAGTTGGTTCCAATCAATTTTATCAACCCTGTGAGGGCGATGACAGCAACCCCTATAATCTTACATGGGAAGGGGTGTTGAGTGACACTTTCTTTCAAAGGTAATTCGATCATCTTTCTAAAAATGCCATACACCTGGCCTTTTTTGTTAGTACTTCCGAAAAATTGATAGCAAGAGTTGCAATGAAACTCGAAAGTGCTTTTCAACATTTTCATGTTTCATTGAAACTTTTTCTATCAATTTTTCGGAAGTACTAACAAAAAGGTCAGATGTATTTTTTTTTGGAAGACAATCGAATTACTTTCGAAACAAGGTGTCACTCAACACCCCTTCCCATGTAACATTATAGAGGTTGCTGTCATCAGCCTCACAGGGTTTATGAAAATTGATTAGAACCAATTCAAAATATCCGCCCAACCAACCAAAGATTACCGTTTACTGCATATTTACTGATTTTGTATAGGAGCAGAAATAATAAGTGTTGTACCTTTTCACATTGACACACTGTATATATCCATGTCCTGTCTCCTTCAAATGAAATGAATTGATTCATTATTCATCAGAATTCCTCCAGGAAATAAGTGAAAATGATTTATAATTTTTTATTTAGAAGGAGTTTTTTCCAAACAATATTTATAAGTTGTTTGATATCAAAACTTGTTGAGTTCACACCTTTCCTCTACTCTGCCCTTTTCAACCATGCCAGAATTGACGATTCAGTTTCTTTTCTTGGTCCTGTCTGGCTTCTCAGCTAAACCTGAAAATAATTTAAATTGCTTATCCAAACTGAATGGCAGATCAAGATGCAATTCCAAATTCTTCAGTATTGATCATTATAAAGCAGTTTTTATTTTTTATTTTTTTGGAGAAAATCATAATTCAAAATCTCTGGTGTGTGAGAATTATATGGAAAAATGTAAGCACCTGTGTTCACATTAACCTATAAAAAAATTAATAAAATATTCTTTCAAATACCCCTATTTTTCAAGGTGAACATCAATTTTGGTGCCTAATATATTGTGATATCTACTTCAACGTACAGGCAGTGAATAAAAAATACTCACTTATGATTAACTCAGTGACTTTCATGATACATGGCTTCTTTACTTTTGGCCCCAACCAACTACTTGTTTGATCATTAGTGATCAATAAAATCAATATTTGCTTCACCATATTATAATTGTTTGTACCTCCTATTCTTGCATTTATTCACCTGCAAAGTAATTTTCTTATTCATTACAAAAACCCTCTTCATTCTCATGATTCGAAGCAACATTATAATATGTATTACGAACAATAAAGAGCAAAAATATTAAATCAACTCACATTTTCATTTCTTTCAATATTTAAAATAGCATCACATTCAATTATTTCTTGTTCTGAAATCAAAGGAAAATTTAAATTATATTTATCGTTGTGAATTCCATCAGACTCCGTTGAATGGAAGGAAGTATGAGAATGGACGGAAGAGTCCAACATATCCTGGACAACTTCAGATGATTTACCATCTTGTCAATCACCTATAAAGAAAAAATTAGATATATTCAAATATATTTCTGAAAACAGTTATTCAATCGTATATAATAAAAACATAGCTCACCATTAATACTTTTAGGCTCTGAAACTGTCTCATTAACTGTAAAATGAAGAATATGTTATTGAACATGGTGTATGTGTATGTTGTTTAGAAATTCTATAAGTAACTATTTTTTTTTATTTAAAGAGAAGGAAGAAGACTTATATCACCTATTGATTCTTCGTTAAAGAAAGAATTGGTTTTTGACTTGAACTCTGATTCCAAGTCACTTGTTTCTTCAGCAGTTCTTGCTTTCAACGGTATATGAAATATCGAACATACAAGAACATTGTGGAGCAAGTTCTTGGAATGAGTTGTATCAGTTACTCAATATCCTGTAATTGAATTTATTATGAAGAATGAAATGATTGGAACTCGTACCACTTGAATACTTTATTTGTGCCTTTTTGTCAGCCTGCTTTCAGGGGAAACCTAAAACGTTAACAAAACCGGCTAGAACGCATACAAATTTGTTATGAACCGTCAGTCAGCAGACAAATAGGCACGAAAAAGGAATGATGTAATATAGGTTCATGAAACTCAAGTGGAAATGGGTGATTAAGTTTCCTTAGTAAAGACATTATAATGTTTACTAACCTTTCGGTATCTCAATATTGCTTGAAATCACTGATATCCTTTGAGAATCTAATCTGATCTGAATAATAATCAGAGACAATGTCTCTGTAATAATATATTTTCCTTAGCTATTTTCATTTCTATCTTTCTTGTGGCGTCCCGCTAAAAATTTAACAACCATTGACATCTGACATGACGGTCACACTTCACAAAAGAACACAGAACCACAATAACCGTCTCCTTATTTTTAATTCCGAGTATATGGTATTAACATTGTATAAAATTGAATTGTTTGTTGTCATGATCCAATAGCAAAATATACACTCGATCTGAATAATGCCAGTAATCACACAAATGAACAATTCGAAGACATGATCTTCGTACGTAGAATGGACGTTCTAAGGAGGTCGCTTTCTGGACGTTCTGAGGATTTAACGAACTGGACGTTCTTAAAACGTCCAGAATTGGTCCTGGACGTTCCGACCAAATATGGACATGTAATGGACGTCCTTAGGACGTCCTGTGCTATCTGGGAAGCAGGTACTTAAAATTTGAAGGACATCACGAAAGAAAAATAAAAAACCTATAGCGAAGCACTGACGAGAAGTCAGCAGCAAATAAAACACCAAAAGGAAACACTCGCACAAGCTGCTGACTTCACTTAATTGCTTTTCTAGGTTTTTTCGAGTTATTCTGAAAATTATTCCGGAAAAACAACGATACCGAGGGAATATCCACGAAATTTGACATATTTCTTCCCAATATCTCAGAAAATTATAATCGTATCGAATTGAAAATTGGTACACACAGATGTGAAGTATGAAGGTCCAGGTCAGAGGAGATTTTTTTGGAATATGATCAATAGTTTCCGAAAAAAAAAATTTTTTCGAAAAAATTTCGAGAAAATTTTTGTTATATCTACTTATTACAGTACGAACTGAAAAAAATTTCGCAAAAGTTGCGCGTTGTTTTGCTCCAACTTACTGTAAAGTTTCAACTCAATCGCTTCATCAGTTTCTCAAATATCAGGGAAATAATCTCGAAATTTCAAACAGCTATAGCTTCGAAACCGTTTCACCGATTTAGCCCATTAACGAACTCAACCACGGCATTCTGATACACGGCCTACCCTGGAAGTTTCAAGTCACTAGCTTGCTCTGTTCGATCGTTATCGTGTCCACTGTCGGACGGCAGAATCGATTTTGACACTGGATTCGTCATCAGCGAGTGCAACCTAGTAGTTTGAGACCATTTTCGGCACGAAATTCGAATATTACAGACTTGTGGATGAAACGATAGCACTGTTCCCCTAATAAGAACATGCGCGCAAAATGCCGATTGATATCGCCGGTGATGTTCAATTAAATAAACTTTCAATCAATCAAAAATCTAATGTTGGAAGAATTATTCAACATTTATTAACATTTGTGATTCAATAACTTGATTCATTTGAACAAATTTTTATTTATACCAATGTTAATAATAATTTTAAACAAAATGCTTGCTGCAAATTGAAATGGTGTCCGTGGGAACAAATTTTTTTTTTCGTACCGCCACTTACCATCTTTTCCTCAGGACATTGTACTTTGAAAATCTGTAATATATAGAAAGTCTTATCTCTCATTCAGAAATTAGGAAAAAAATAAAACAAATCAGTTTTAAATAAATAAAAACCCCTTGTGAAATTTGATATTTTGGCCTTTTTACAACCTGTTTGTGCAATTTACGGCTGATCAAGATTTAACCATGTTCTGTAAATATAATATACACACTTCAAAAAGAAAACTCTTTGAAAAATCTTACAAAAAGCCTGAAATAAGATGCTTTTGAATGCGATTTGGTGGCTTCTTGCCACTCCTAGCTCTATCTTTCTCTAGACAACACGTTTCTCTTTCCCTCACCGCTTCCATTGTAAGTTATAAGTTCTATGAGAATATTGTTTTTGGTAGTGTTACGTGTTACGTTATTCGTTTTTTTTCCTATTTTGAGTGTAAATTTTTTTCGAAATGAATAAGCAGAAAAGAGTGTTCTTCACAGAAGCTGATTGTCATCAGATAGTGGATATTGTGCTGAATTTTAAGGGTGTGATTGAGTGCAAAAAATCAGACGGCACCACGTGGAAAGAAAAGGTAATTATTATAAACATATGGATTAACGTATTCAGCGATATTGTTACAACTGAGATATTCAAATAATTTTAGGTATCAGCGTGGAATAGAATTGCCGAACTGTACAATGCAGCCACAACAGAACCCAGAACATCGGAACAACTGCGAAATAAGTACGAAAATTTAAAGAAAGAGGTGCGGAAATACAGGGCCAAGTTGAGGCAGAATCTCACGCAGACAGGCGGTGGTAGAGCCGACATGAAACTAAAGAACTCCACTGAATTTTTATATGACAAAATATATAGTATGATCAAAATGTCAGTGGATGGTACCGAACCCAGTCAAGGTGATAGCTAGGTAAGAGTTGATGAAAATAGAGGAAAAACACAAAGGGAAGAGCTTCATCAATTAAAAATGAAAACTTTGGAAGCGGAACATCGGAGGGATGAGGAACTACATGCGATAAAAATGAAAGAAGTGGCTCATGAACATGCCCATAGAAATCTGATTATGGAGTTGGAAAAAGAAAAACTACAGCTAGAAGTGGAAATACTGAAAAAAACACTTGCAGGGCTAAATTAAGGATCATCAGTTTAACAAATGTTTTAAACAATAAATGTGATTATAACATAAAATATATTTCTCAATAATAGCCTGAAATCCTTCTACAGTGATTATAGATTACTGATTTTTCTCAAGCAAATTCAAAAAATACATCAGAAATTCTTCCCTGAAGTTGTTATGCCCATCACTTCCGATGAATAATTCAAGTTATTTTTCGTAATCAAAGCTCATATCACGATCAGTAATCTGATTCGTTTGTTTTATTCCTGAGGCAATATTATGCTACATACAAAATAAGGCACTTCAGAGGAATGAAAAACCCCATAACAAAAGATTCAATAAGGGGATGATATTTCATGCCTTGAAAATTATGCAAGTGCTTAATAAAGTCGTCATAGAAGTTTCTTTATGGAGTTTGAAAAAGAAAAACTGGGAAAGAAGAACTTTGTCAGGGCTAAATTAAACCTATATTTACAAAAAATTTTACATCAACAAATATTTTCAACGATAAATGTTATAATATCAAATGAATTCTTCAATTTCTCTCGAGCAAGTTCATAAAATATAGCAGAAATTCTTCCCTGAAGTTGTTATGTCCATCATTTTCCATATCACTTTGAGAAATTTCCTCGTAATCAAGGTTCACATTGGGATCAGTGATTGGATCTGTTTCGTTCATTTCTCGTGCAATATTATGCAACACAGCACAAGCCAATATTATAGGTTTGGCTGTTTCCGAATTCAGTCGTATTCCTAGGGAGAGGACAGGGAATCTTCTCTTCCATACACCAAACAGTCTTTCAATGCAATTCCGAGTTCTTACGTGGGATTCATTGAAGAGTTGATCAGCTTCAGATCTACAAGATTGAATCGGAGTCATCATATACTTCTTTAGTGAATAACCTGAATCTCCTATCAACACAGAATTACCAAATTCTCCTCTTTCAAATCGTTGACAAATGTTGCTATTAGAGAATATGGTTTGGTCATGGGTTGAACCAGGCCACCTTGCCGTTATATATCTAATGTACAAATCAGAATCTCCTATGACTTGAACATTGAAGGAAAAGTAACCTTTTCTATTCCTGAAGTATTCGGCATTTTCTCCTCCTAAATTAATTGAATTTCACCCGCCGCCTATAGGTTACGAGCAGTTTTGACAGTTGGGAGAGACTGGAGGACCAACAATAACCTTAAATGCATTGTTTACTATGGGAAAAAGCGATTGGACTTGTGATTTTGTATGAATTTGGACATTTTGGACTGAAATATTCACTATTGCATTATCTAGGAACTATATCCAAAGTACTTGATATCTTGTAACAGTAACAGCTTGACTTAATATATGGAATTTTTCGAATAAATACAATTCTTGATGGTTAAATGAGTTGTTGCATGTTGCTTGGTTTAGTAAGGCAAGAAATACAATTTAAAACCTTTTTTTTGAAGTAAATTCAGGTATTCAAGGTCGAATAATCAACATCAAATCGATGAAAACTACCAATGAGTTGTTGAAGTATTTTCATTTGAATGGTACGTACTAACCAGATGTGGAGAGGAACTCAATGTATCCATTATAAAAGAGAGAAATAAGAATATTCTATCGGTTCTGAAGGAGAAAATCATATTTTCTGAATTAATTCAATAAAGAACTGCGCTCTAAAATGGAAATTCACAGAATAAATGTTACTTTGCAACTTGTCAGTTACCTTGGCAAAGAACATAGGTTGTATATTAGTCTGGACAATCAATAAAACTTGAATTAGATAGGATTGATTCATACCATTGACTTTCAGGTATGCAATGACATCCTAATTCAGCTGATTTTCATGTTTAGTCGAGTAATATCATGTAGGTTATTTTGGTAGGGCATACCGAACGATTCGGGTTATGGAATATTTGAAAATCATAAGTTCTTAATAAACATTTCTTTATTACTTGAACAAGACAGGATTTATAAAAGATATTTCCATTCAGATATTCAATGCAGGCAAATTTTTAGATGATTCTCAATTAAGGTGCAGTATTACTACTGCCAATGTTTTGTTTGGGTATGCCGACTGATACCAGGTAGGGAATTTTCGTAAAATCGTAAGTTTTTGATAAACATTCCTGATTGTTTTCACAAAAAAAGATCTAAATCACCCTTGAGTCGTATTTTAGGAACAAAAACCATCCACTGTGTCAATACACTGTTCCTATCTACTACACACAGAGAAATAACTGGCAGTATCTAGGAATGAAAAATTTATTAGCACTATGATATTACAAAATGTTTCCGCAATATTTTACCTCCATATGAAAGTAACAAGGTGCCTATATAATTTACTACAACACACAAAAAGACTGTTGACTGAACTAACCAAAGGTCTGTTTATTTGCCTGTATATGAAGTCAGGGACTAATTTCATAATATGTATACCAAATTTATACTATCCTTCTCAAAAAAAAGTGAATATATCAATCCAAAATTTCCAAATGAATACGAAATCACGAGAGAAATCGCTTTTTCTCATAGTAAACAATGCATTTTAGGTTATTGTTGGTCCTCCAATCTCTCCCAACCACAGAATACAAATATATAACAACTGTCAAAACTGCTCGTGACCTATTGGTAAATCCACAGAAGTTTCTCAAAACTGTACGACACTTTTCAAACGTTAAGCCCTTGCCCATAAGTAAATCATGGAGTGCTCATCTGTGATCGTTTTACCAATGATGGGTAACATTTTTCATTCAAATTCATAGCACAGAAAATATATTTCCTTGTATTTCAATCTTGCTGACGTCACTTTTTTTCGGATGAGCACACAATGTTTTTTTCATCGTGGTTATGCCCCCTCCACTCCATGATGTAAAAAACATGGTGTGCTCAAGCCAGCAAGATTAAAATACAAGGAAATATATATTTTGTGCTCGAGTTTGAATGAAAAATGTGACGTCATCATTGGTAAATGATCACGGATGAGCACACCATGCTAAGGGCCTCACTCTTTGTCTACCTCCATGGTTAATAGCTTGCTTGTGAAACCGAAGGTAATGGGATCGAATCCCGGCGAGGACATGGATGTTATAAAATGTCTAGGTGGTGATGATTTGTAAAGAATCTCAAGAAACTGATATGTTCAATGTGTCGATGGTTCATAGTGGCCAAGCACAGTAAAAGATAGAAAAAAAATATTTGTATTCTGTGGTGTTTATATTTGTATTCTGTGTTCTTGGGTATACATTTCCTCTTAATTACTGATTGTTTATGAATCTTTGGAAGTCTCTGTAGTCTGTGTTTAGTTGAAGAATTCATTAAATTCATATACAAAGTTGCTATTGGCTATTATAAGTATATTCTTAAATAATGTATTTTTGAAGAAAATATATAAAAATGTTGAACCAACCATCGTCAGAAGCTCTTAATGCTGCCACTTATGTGGAAAATTATTTAGATTCTGTTGAAAATTTTCCAGATGAAGTGCAGAGGCTACTATCAAGAATTAGAGAACTACATGTTTGTTTTATAGGTGAACCATTATTACATAATTATGTTTTTTTGAAATATTGAGTTTCAAGGTAAACAAAAATTACTGTTTGTTTTCAGCCAGCGTTAAAGAAGCTAAACATTGGAAAAAACAAGCAGATGAAAATCCTAAGCAGAAACAAAAATGTCTATTGAGAATGCAACTAGCTTTGAGTGCTGCCCAAGAAATAGGTGATGAGAAGATGTCTGTCGTTCAAACAATGAATGATAAAATAGAGTTCAAGTGCAGACTTTTGAATCAGGATCTTCGGAATTTAGGTAAGTTAAAGAAACTTCGCTACTATTTACATATAATTATTTATTATTATTTTCATCTAGTATAATTAGACATTGTTAATTATGAAAGCTTTCTGTCATCTTGCAGTTAGTGATTGGATTTTTGTTCTAATACTTAATTAGGACTTCTGAATATAAATCTAAAGTCAAAACTCTGCATTTGGATGTAGTTTTGAAATATTGGCTCCTAAAATTCCAATCGCAGACTACTGGTATCAGAACAATTGCTAACTACTTTTACTTGGTTCATAATTAATCCTCGGAATCTTCTCACAATGTTCCACGTTGTTCTTTTAATATATTCAATGTTTTGATTGAGAAAAATCGGATTCATCAGACAACTAAAAAAAAATTTCAACTGAAGGCGTACCAGGTCTCAATTGTGGAGCGAAGAAGAGTGTACTGCATCCATTGAAGTTGAACAGGGCAAGCTGCATCGCATTGACAGATTTCACCTGGTAGTTGTTAAGACAATTTATCATTTACACTATCCCCATTATCTAACAGTTCTAGATATTTTTCTATTGAAGATATTAAGTGTTCCCCCATTCAGTATCTCCAAATTGTCCAATATCTTTATGATCCTAAATCCACCAGTGCTTTGCTTCAGTCCAGCGTCCAGAGGCGTGGCTGGTCTCATTGACGGAGAAATTCACTCGCTGAGCAATCCGTCGGCTGATTTCGCCTCGCCACGACACTATGACGCTTTAGTAAGAGAAAGGAATAACTAATCAAATTGCAGCTCTTTTGAAATCCTCAGATGAATTTGAAAGAAACTTTATTATATTGGGTGTTTCTTATTCCTATTTTATTTACTTCAAACTTCATCTTGAGGAGATGCAGTTTTATGTTCAGAAGACCAAATTAACTATTTGAAAACAGGATCACAACACTTAAATATTCACCATAAATGTATACTTTCTTCAGATAGCTTATTGATGAATTGTAATTCTATTATGTGCTTGATGGTTTCAGATGTAACCAGAGAAGATCAAAATTTAACTGAAAATAGAGATGTTCCTATACCAACCACTTCAGGTACTACAAACAATTGTACAGTACCTTTATTAGAAAGGTCTAATAAAAGGTCCCGTCGTGGTGGAAGGAATGATACTTACACAGAAAATAACCATGCTGAACTCATGGTGGAAACACCTGCAAAGGTTCAGAATCAATCAGCACCGAATTCTTCCCAGAGAAAGACCAGTACTGGTAAAAAGAAAAAAAGAAAATCCAGGCAAAATACCCAAGCTCAAAGGGAAGATCATTCATCGAAAGAAGAAGACCCCGTCATTGATCCTGATGAACCTACCTATTGTTTATGCGATCAGATTTCTTATGGTGAAATGATTATGTGTGATAACGATCTCTGTCCCATAGAGTGGTTTCATTTCTCCTGTGTGTCACTTACAACAAAGCCTAAGGGGAAATGGTACTGCCCAAAATGTCGCGGAGATCGTCCCAATGTTATGAAACCTAAAGCACAATTCCTAAGAGAGTTGGAAAAGTATAATAAGGAGAAGGAAGAAAAAACATAACTTAGAAAAATCAGTGTAGTCATGTTTGTTGTTTTCGTTTATATTATATGTCGGTTCAATGTTTTAAATAACATACCTTATTTTAAATTTTGTACTATTCAATTTTTATTGTGATAATAAAGATATTCCTTTTTATCAGTATAGTGTGAATGGTTTATAGAACTCCAGACATTGGATACTTGTTACTTCATCAATGAAAATGAATTAAAAATGGTATGTTTTTAACATGGAAAGCTTAATACATTTCAGTTATTTATAACATTAACTGTTGGTTCCACAAAACTATTGACATCCGATCAACTCGTTGATTAAGGTTTTCATTTAATGGTTGGGTTGAAAATGAACTGAAATCAAGCACATAATTCACTGTTGACTGACAATCAAGCCCTTGATCAAGCAATCAAAGTTTTGTGAAACTGGCCGTAAGAGTATAAATGAGAGGGTGCGTGAATCTTTCTTGGAAGAGGGTACCTAAAGTTGCAATACCAATGTTAGAAAATAGTTGGGTGAAAGTAAGACTTTTAAATGATATTTCGTGTCTACTCCAAACTCCTTCAATAAATGAAAACCTAGAAAAGTACTGCCGTGAAGGTAGCAGCTTTTGCGCGCATGTTCAATGGAGATGATCGCATCGGCACCGAATTTGGACATACCCGCAAAAGCTGCTGTCTCCACGGCAGCGCTTTTCTAGGTTTTTTTAGGTAAAGTACTGAATTTCAATTTAAATCTATATTTTTGGAAATATTGGGAAAATAAAATTTTGAACGGGTTTATCTACAGAATCATTGGGCGGATTTTACCCGTTCAAGAATTCTACCTTCGTAATTAAACCCCAAACCTAATCTACAAATATCGAGTTTCTAAGTCGTTTCTTCCGGAAGTTATTGTGTTTACTGTCAACTGCTAGGCATTCAAAATTTTATTTTCCCAATATTTCAAAAAAACGCTGTTTTGATTCACAAAATGGCGGACGGTAACAGTACCGTGAAATAATCGATGACTGGAAAGTATTGTAAACACTGTAATAAGAAAGTTGCAAATTCGGTAGACTGCATAAATTGTGCGTCAGCATTCCATCCAGGCTGTGCAAGTCAGGCTAATGTGATGACTGGCGGGCGAGAAGTTTGCTGCAATCCAGCTTCGAAGGTAAGTTCGTAATTCGAGACTTAATGTACATCTCTGAATACAATTTGATTCCAGTTTGCTTGTTTTTCGATATATCGAAAAACAAGCAAATTGGAATCAAGTATTCAAATGTACAGTGCATCCCATTTTGGGCGAGACACCCAGGTTTCTCGCTTGTTATTTGAGATAGAGACTTGCGGTTTTCACGTTCCTGTCCTACTTTTTTGTGGAACTCAAGTTGGCCTAATCAGATTTCGCATAACCGTTTCCGTTTATGAGATACAGGGCGATTTTGGAAATTGATACTTTTCGGACCCCTCCTTTATCTCCGAAGTTATTAGAAATAATGCTCAGATAAAAACTACGTCTGATACAGAATTCTGCGTAGAGTCCAGTGGTGTACTCGATTTTTTTTTCAGGGGTATGGTTTTGAAGATACGACACAAACCTATATTTTTTTCAATGGAACACCCTGTGTCTCATTACTTCGTTGAATTCGTAATTTTTTTCCCTTCAAATTGATGTAAATACTATATAGGTAAGATGTTCAGAAATGCTAAAAACACCAAAACATCCTTGTTGTTATTATAGCTACTTTGTATTGGGAGTTTTATCAAGCAGGCATTGGGGAGAAAAAAAACAAATCTGATCTATCTGTCATCGCTTTGAATTATAATTGGGTTTCATCGTGTTTGGGTTTGAAGGAATATTGAATATTGTAGAAAAAATTGTTTGTGAATTTGTTAATGAGAACTGATAATGGCTAGAACAGATTTGATTTTTCAAAACAATGAGAAATATGACATTATACAATGTTTCGATCAATCCAATGAAAATGTTGGTGAAGCTTTGGAACTTTATTTGAACAGGTATGATGTCGAGAATTCCATCACAAGACGTTTCCTTCATTTCCTTACATCGTGCTTTGAATACTTTCAGATATCCTGAGAGGCATCAATCTAGTCGAGCAACTATATTCAGACTCAAGTATAATTTACTGAAATATGGTGCATATTCTAAACCTCGACCCAAGGTATATAATAAAGAGAATCAAGAAGTAGATGAAATAAATGTGTTAGCTAGCGTTCATGCCTATCATCAGACTTCTTGTGCAGAATTAGAAAATGAAACTGCCATTTCCAGATCACGGGTACACAGAATTTAAAAAAAGTATAAGTTCAAACCCTACAAAGTCGGTGAAATGGACAGCAATTCGAACAGTTTAATTCGTAAGATATTAATCAGTGTTGAAAAATTGATCAATGATAAATATTTTATTGTGTATTTCTTCTGTATTCAATTTGTATCATGAATTTTTGTATTATTTATTTGTTTCTATTAGGTAGGTATTACTTTTGTTTTTCGTGTTAGTGATGAGTGTATTATCTTTGTTTGCTTACTCTCCTATAAATGAAAATCACAAATGAAAACTATCCAATTGATTCTTTTTTTATTCGGGAAATCCATGACCCACTAACAAAAAATCATCATTATGTGATGTTTAAGTGTTTTTTAGCATTTCTGGACATCCTACCTATATAGTATTTACATCAATTTGAAGGAACAAAAATTACAAATTCAACGAAGTTATGAGATACAGGGTGTTCCATTGAAAAAAATATAGGTTTGTGTCGTATCTTCAAAACCATACCCCTGAAAAAAAAATCGAGTACACCACTGGACTCTACGCAGAATTCTGTATCAGTCGTAGTTTTTATCTGAGCATTATTTCTAATAACTTCGGAGATAAAGGAGGGGTCCGAAAAGTATCAATTTCCAAAATCGCCCTGTATCTCATAAACGGAAACAGTTATGCGAAATCTGATTAGGCCAACTTGAGTTTCACAAAAAAGTAGGACAGGAACGTGAAAATCGCAAGGCTCTATCTCAAATAACAAGCGAGAAACCTGGGTGTCTCACCGAAAATGGGACGCACTGTACATTACGACTCGAAAGTTGATTCTTGTTCAATGAATAAAATAAATTTGTTCTTAAGAACATTTGAGCTTGTTTCTGATTGAAGATTGAAATAAAATTTCTGTATAACCTTTTTCAAGGCATCATAAATGAAAACACATGATTATCTTTGTATAGGTACTTCATTTATTCACATGATACTGACGTACGTTGAATTTTCGGTTAGATATTTATATTTATCTCGTATTATGTCCATTGGGATATTTTCCATGAATTCTAAACTACTTTTCAATATATGTGAAATATCGACAAAATTTGAAAAATATTTTCAAAATATTATTTCCCAAATATTTCTAAAAATAATGGTCTGATCATGATGAAACTTTGGGTAAAAATACTTTGCTGACTGAAATAGAATTATACCGTTAATTTCAGCCTTCTTGTAAGAATATGAGACTCATAATGCAAACCAGATATTGATCGAGGATTACCTTCTTGCCACCATATTCAAAATTTAAATATACCCCAATTTGGGGGTAGTTTATTCTCGTAATTTTTCAAAATAATTTGCTGACCGGAGGATTCCAGTCGAGATATTTTATCGAAACTCTACAATGTAGGATACTTTTTGTGCCACCATAAAAAAAATTCAGATCCGCCCCCGTTTGAGGGTAGTTTATTCTTGTGATTTTTCAGAAATCCTTGTTGATCGGAAATTTTCCGTGGAGATATTTTATTGAAACTATGCATTATTGTGACTAAGCGTAGCATACTTGTGGTGCCACCATAAAAAAAATCAGATCCATCGCCTATTAAGGGTAGTTTATTCTTATGATTTTTCGGAAATTCTTGCTGATCGATATTTTCCAGTGAAGATATTTCATTGAAACAAAGTAAAATAATTGCAAATCGGATACCCTCTGTGCCACCATACAAAAATTTCAGGTCCGACTCGTTTAAGGGTAGTTTATCCCCGTAATTTTTCGGAATTCTTTGCTCTAATGAGGGTAGTTTATTCTTGAAAATCTTCGGAATAGCCTGCTGACCGGGCGTTTTCAGTAGAAATATTTCATCAAAACAATGCATTATTGTTTTTACCTTGAATAGATGTATGTAATTCTTCGTAAAACTGTGGTGATTGGGGGAATTCTGTTCAAGGACTTTTATTGGAGTTATCACAAGAATAAACTACCCTTAAACAGGGGCGGATCTGAATTTTTTTCACGGTGGCACCAAGCGTATGCTACGCTTAGTCATAATACGTTGTTTCAATAAAATATCTCCACTCAAAATTTTCAGTCAGCAAAGTATTCCGAGAAATTACGAGGATAAACTACCCTTAAACGAGTCGGACCTGAAATTTTTGTATGATGGCGCAGAGGGTATCCGACTTGCAATTATTTCACTTTGTTTCAATGAAATATTTCTACTGGAAAATATCGATCAGCAAGGATTTCCGAAAAATCACAAGAATAAACTACCCTTAATAGGGAGTGGATCTGAATTTTTTTCGCGGTGGCACCAAGCGTATGCTACGTTTAGTCATAATACGTTGTTTCAATAAAATATCTCCACTGAAAATTTTCGGTCAGCAAAGTATTCCGAGAAATTACGAGGATAAACTACCCTTAAACGAGTCGGACCTGAAATTTTTGTATGGTGGCGCAGAGGGTATCCGACTTGCAATTATTTCCCTTTGTTTCAATGAAATATTTCTACTGGAAAATATCGATCAGCAAGGATTTCCGAAAAATCACAAGAATAAACTACCCTTAATAGGGAGTGGATCTGAATTTTTTCACGGTGGCACCAAGCGTATGCTACGTTTAGTCATACTACGTTGTTTCAATAAAATATCTCCACTGAAAATTTTCGGTCAGCAAAGTATTCCGAGAAATTACGAGGATAAACTACCCTTAAACAAGTCGGAACTGAAATTTTTGTATGGTGGCACAGAGGGTATCCGATTATCAATTATTATATTTTGTCTCAATGAAATATCTTCACTGGAAAATATCGATCAGCAAGGATTTCCGAAAAATCACAAGAATAAACTATCCTTATATAATAGGGGGTGGATCTGAATATTTTTTATGGTGGCACCAGAACTATGCTACGGTTAGTCATAATACATCGTTTCAATAAAATATCCCCTTCCGATCAGCAAGGATTTCTGAAAAATCACAAGAATAAACTACCCTTAAACGGGGGCGGATCTGAATTTTTTTATGGTGGCACAAAAAGTATGCTATATTTAATCATTATATAGCGTTTCGATAACATACCTCGACTGGAAACCTCCGGTCTGCAAATTATTTTGAAAAATTACAAGAATAAACTACCCCCAATTTGGGGTGGGTTCGAATTTTGAATGTGGTGGCACGAACATCTCAATGTGCACAACTCAGTTTTAGAGTTTGGTTCAATTAAATATTCTTTTAGGTCGTGATTCAGAGGATTATATTTTGGTCAGCAAATTATCCACACCCTGAAACTTTGTTTCTGATTAGCAAATGCTGATGCGCAAACTTCTGCAGAATTTCGTGATGTATGTGCCATCAGAACGGTTTCAAAAAAAGTTGCAATTTTTTTCCAAATATTTCATATTATGCGATCTTCTATTCGTATGGTCCTCACGTAATTCTGCATGAACTTTTAAGCAGTTGATGTACTTTTGTATAAGAATAAGGAATCCCTTAATGCAAACCGAATTAATCATGAATTGTTTTTCAGATGTCTGCAGATAAACGTGTATTATTTTCATTGTGGATTATCGGCCAGGCAAGATCCGAGCTTTCGGAAATTCAGTTTCCCAATTAAAGATCCTGTCAGATGTAGGCAGTGGATTTTAAATTCTGGTAAGTTTTTGTCTTTTTTTATTTTTAATTTGTTAATTATTGATATCAATAACTTTGGAAAAGATAATGAGATATCAATTTCATGAAGCTATGAAGTCCATTTCGGTAAATGGAGTTGTTGTAGGATGGAAGTCTGAAGTCAAATATCTGGGAATCACCCTAGATAGTAAGCTTCTGTGGAATGAGCATGTTAAAATTACTGCTAGTAAAGCGATAAGGGCTTTAATGGTGTGCAAAAGACTATCCGGCAAAACTTAGCGGTGTATCCCTAAAATACTGAGATGGATGTACATCATGATTGTAAGACCGATAATAACATACGGGGCAGTAGTTTGGTTTACTAAAGCAGGGCAGACAAGCACGAGGAAAATACTCGACAAGGTACAAAAGCTTGCCTGTGTTTGCATCACTGAGGCTATGAGAACATGCCCGACTAGAGCACTTGAGGTCATCATAGATCTCAGTCCTCTACATCTAGTGATCAAAGGGGGTAGTATCCTTAGAATCTCTAGGGAAGGTACAGGGAATGAGAGAATCAAAAGTCAGAGAGCTTGGTCCTCCCTGAACAAGTACATCTCATTAGTGAACCTACCTAGTGATGTTATGATTAAAAAAGTAAGCATCGAGAAGAACTTTGACTCAATGCTATGTAAAAGGGAAGAATGGGAAAAGGAATACATTACCCAAAACTTCAAAGCAAATACCGTTAAATGGTATACAGATGGTTCTAAAACCACGACGGGGGCCGGCGCTGGAGTATACGGGCCTAGAACTAAATGTACACTATCGCTAGGCTCCTACTCGAGTGTTTTTCAGGCAGAAATACTTGCTATCGAAAGATGCATAGATATAAACCTGGAAAGAAACTATCGAGGGTGTGACATAGTGATCCATAGTCAGGCTGCTATTAAAGCACTGAACTCCTATGTCATCGACTCAAAGCTGATATGGGAGTGCCGAAGGAAACTCAATGAAGTAGGCAAGAATAACAAGGTCTCCTTAGTCTGGGTTCCTGGGCACTCAGGAATCAAAGGAAATGAAGAGGCCAACACTCTAGCCAGAAAGGGAGCACCTATATGTAGCCTATAACTTTCAGAAATGTATTACAATAGAAGATTAAATTTATATAATGTGAAGAAACCAAGAATATATCATTATCAGAAAGCCCTTGGAATAAGTACACATCTAAGTGAATATAGGGTTAATAAAGAATATACAGTTTCAGCATGATTCTATTCTTTTCCGCGAAGAGAGGCCCAACTTATTTTGATAATTCATATAATCGAGGAAATATCTATGAGTAGAAACATTTGGAAGAATAGTGAAAGGGATTCTAGAATTCTGGAGGAAAAGGGGTCTTCATTTGGCCAATAATTTGGTTTCATTCCATGAATTCACACAAGTGGAAATTTTGAGATTCTCACATATTGCAACAAATTTTACTCCCTAACGAATCGACCTCCATAGGAAAAAGTGGGTATGATTCTACATAATTATTCTTCGAACAATATATTCTTTCGAATCAATCAAGTTGCAAGTGTGCAAAATTATTCGAGGCTAAGGGATCATTTTAATAATAAGGTCGAATGAGCTTAAGTTTATTCAGGGTGATTCCGGAGGAGGCCGTCTAATTTCAGGATGAGTTCACACTAGTCAAGACAGATTCGAAACAATGTTTGGTTTGTGGTTGCGTGTCTCTATTGACACTGTTCTCACCAATTTTATTTTCAATACTTTCTTTGGTATGGCTCATTAGATTTTAATGAAATTTTCAATGTAGCACAATGTGAACGAGCATGTCCAAAAATTCCAAAATTTTTTTTCAAATTACGCTGTTGTGATTGAAATAATTCCTTATTGATTGTGTAGGTTGAAAAAACGCCTTGTAAATTGGGTTTCCAAATCTTCGCTATTCGTTTCAGATTCTACCATTATGAGTCATTATTCTGGTTCATCCATTTTCTCGAGAAAAATATCATAAAAAGACAATTTCGTAATTTCACCCCATCCGATTCTATCTTCATTACTTTCGTATGGCTCATTCATTCTATTGAAATTTCAGTGTAGTGCAATATGAATGAGTGCATTCAATAATCCCAAAATTTTTTTCAAAATATTATTGTTATAATTTCAGATTGATTGTGCAGGTTGAAAAAACCTGTACATTGTGTTTTCAGAATTTTTTTATCCGTTTCAGAATATACCATAATGAGTTTCTAATTTTTTGGCCTGTGTTTGCATCACTGGGGCTATGAGAACATGCCCGACTAGAGCACTTGAGGTCATCATAGATCTCAGTCCTCTTCATCTAGTGATCAAAAGGGTAGCCCATGAAGCTATCCTTAGAATCTCTAGGGAAGGTACAGGGAATGAGAGAATCAAAAGTCAGAGAGCTTGGTCCTCCCTGAACAAGTACATCTCATTAGTGAACCTACCTAGTGATGTTATGATTAAAAAAGTAAGCATCGAGAAGAACTTTGACTCAATGCTATGTAAAAGGGAAGAATGGGAAAAGGAATACACTACCCAAAACTTCAAAGCAAATACCGTTAAATGGTATACAGATGGTTCTAAAACCACGACGGGGGCCGGCGCTCTAGTCTACGGGCCTAGAACTAAATGTACACTATCGCTAGGCTCCTGCTCGAGTGTTTTTCAGGCAGAAATACTTGCTATCGAAAGATGCATAGACATAAACCTGGAAAGAAACTATCAAAGGGTGTGACATAGTGATCCATTCTGATAGTCAGGCTGCTATTAAAGCACTGAACTCCTATATCATCGACTCAAAGCTGATATGGGAGTGCCGAAGGAAACTCAATGAAGTAGACAAGAATAACAAGGTCTCCTTAGTCTGGGTTCCTGGGCACTCAGGAATCAAAGGAAATGAAGAGGCCAACACTCTAGCCAGAAAGGGAGCACAAACGCTACCTACTGGCCCAGAACATTTCTGTGGTATAGGCAAATGTACCTATAAGAAAGAGTTTTTGGAGAAAGAAGAAAATGAAAGAGGGGCACTCTGGAGGAATTCTCCAGGAATGGAACATTCTAAAAAGTTCCTTCGGAAGTTTGAAATTGCTAGATCCAAAAATCATCTGGATTTCAGTAAGAATAAGTTACGCCTTCTCACTGGTTTCCTCACAGGACACTGTCGCCTAAGGAAGCACATGATGAGAATGGGCTTATCAGAAACTGACGGGTGCAGATTTTGTGGGGAGGAGGAGGAAACTCCTGTTCACCTGATCACAGAATGCCTCGCCATTGTGAGCCTGCGCAAAAGATACCTTGGACAGGAGCATTATAGGAGGAATGAGAACTTAGCCTCATTGAAGCCCTCACAGATATTAGAATTAATCAGAGCTCTAGAGCTAGAGGGCGAGCTGTAGGTTGCGAAAACAGCTCTGACAAGGGGGCACAATAGACCTTAAGGTCGCAGTGGAACGTAACCCCTTACCAACTATAACTATATCAATTTCATCCAATGTCGAACTAGATTTAAAATGAAACCTAAACTTTTTAAATGTAGGTTCATTGTTTTTACGCGTTTTTTTCTGGGGAGCAGCGCATTATTGTTTTGTCTGAATGCCTGAAATTTCGAATTTTTAGTCAAAAATGGTCTTAAACGATCAGGTTGGACTCCCTGAAGATGAATCGGTGGTCATCAAATTTAATTCTGTCTGGCCGTCCGTATGTGCTCCAATTTTCGAAGGACAGTTTCAGCGGTTTTGGAGTTATACCAATTTGAAACTTTGAGGTTCCTCGATGTCTTATGAAGAACTGATGCGATCAAATTAAAACTCCGTAATTAGCTGGAGAATACAAACGCGCAACTCAATGTGGATTTATTCGAAAATGTTCGAAATTTTTCTGTAATTTTTTTTTCTCGGAGACTATCGATCAAATTTCAATGAAATTGGGCACACACCTTGAAGTTGTTATTAAAAACAGTGTTTCAAATTTCAATTAGATCCGGTATTAATTTACGGAGATATAGGGAAAAAAATATCTCAAATTTCGTTGTTATTTGAAGGTTTGAGGTTAATTCCTCAATACCTGGAGAAGTACTGATGCGATCAGATTGAAACTTCGTGATCATTTGAAGAATGTAAATGCGCCACTTGATGCGATATTCTGTACTGTATATATTGGCTACAAAATATTAAAAACAATTTATCAGAAAATTTTTTATATTTTGTCATTTTTTTTCCTCGGAGACTTTCAATATGATTTCGATGAAATTTTGCACAAACTTTTAGGTCGATATTCAGCAAGGGTGCTTCAAATTTCAGTTCGTTCCGATAATTTGTTTTGGAGATATTGGAAAAGTAATATGTCGAATTTCGTGGCAATATTTGAAATAATGAGGTTATTTCCTTAATATCACAAAAAAACATATTCAAACTCCGGTGCTAGTTGTAGAAGACCCATACCCCACATTTTGACAAAATCTCGTGAGCATCGTACAGTTAAAAAATTTAAAAAAAATTTCTATTCGAAACAACCACTATAATTGTCCATTTATCATGAACAAGATTCGAGTTCTGGAAACTTCAAATTCTAAACTACATTTCTAGGTAATGTGGCACAATAATTTTTCATTCCGCTTCAGTTCAGTTGGAATGACATTAAACAATTTTGGACAGAAATACAAATATGATCTCTGGCTGACCGACTTCTTGAAATAATACTGAACATGAAAATCAAAATTATGTGTTAACTTAGTCATTCCTGTTCTGTTGAGAAGATATTGTTCGGAGATGAAAATCATATTTCTCAAATTTCAAGAAACCCTAAGAGCTGAAAAATTTCTAAAATATATTATCACAATAATTCTTTTGAAGTATAAATGTTTGGACGGCTCCTCTCCATTTCAATATGTACTTAGTTGAATGAAACAAGAGCGCGCAAAATATATAATAATATATGTTATTCATAATGCAAAGGCATATATTGAAATGTTATGTTACTCCTCCTAAATCTATTCACATGTAAGCTTGTTTAAATTATTATTAGGTTGAATAATTTTTGGAACATATAAATGAATAACCACTAACAAAATTTGTGAAATAACCTTGATCGAAACTAATTGAACGATAACATTTTTCTCGCTGATCTCGTTTTGTTTCGGTTTTTTATGAGTTATAAATATTGTCATAGATATAATTGATTCACTAAATTGTCTGCAACGGCGTTAATATTTATCTTACTTGTATTTGACCTTATGTAATACCATAGTTCAATCTTTCCATTCGAAGTAACATAGTCAAAGTACGTAAAATCAAAATGAGTAAATGAAATAACCAAATTTAGTGATCTGAGTGGAAAGTTTGAAATACTGTATTTGTTGTGTCTGTATAGATCCATACTATTCATATTTATGTCAACCAAAACATTGTGCCATTTGTAATTATTATAATTGTTTTGAAAAAATCTCTTTTCATAAAGTTTCCGATATTACATTGAAATAAATTTCGAGACCTCAATCTACATATTCTAATGTATACCTGATAGTTTCTTTCAAAACTGTTTACTATAACCCAGGAACAGAAGTAAGCCTTTAACTATTTGACGAATAATTAAATATTATAAATTCTCTTACAAACATATATATGTATATATATATTGTGAATTATGTATTTGTGAAGATTGTCTGACAAACTACAATTTGTGTTAGTACATTAAATAAGCTGTCTCTTTTTTTCAAAGATTTAAAATTTATTTCCAAATAGTAATATATAATAGTTTTGATGGAAGCTTTTCAAATAAATAACCCAGAATTATTTGAAATCAATATATGTATACCAGATTATGAGAAGTAAAGGGGTCTTAAACAAAAATGATGGTGTCTTATTTTTTCCTTACCGATGATTTAGAATGTAAATATAAAATAACGAATCGGGGCAAGGATAAGTTTCCCTGAAATGATTATCAGTGTAGATGACTTCACATATTGAGAGCTATTTAAAGCCTCCCCCCCTAACGTGTGAAAGCCTTTAATAATTATCATTTCACTCACCTGTAGAGAATGTACCTGGTAAAAACTTTAGGGGAGATTTCGATTCGATTTGTAGTTCTGTAACTTTAAGGAACATATACAAATATCGAGGTCTTAAATTGTTTCCTTCGAAATTTATTGTATATGAATCGATATTTTTGGAGAAGAGTCATATATCACAGACATTTTTTGAGCCTACTGCAATGTTACAATAATTCATAATTGAAGTACTGTACTTATGTTGTAATTTTCTGACCCATAAAATGCCAGTCTGAAAAAATGGGAGAATATTTAGTAAATAATCACGTCCATTTATCATTCCGAATTAACTGATCAAAAACCTGACAACTGGATCAGTGCACAGCTTTGCTCTGTAATAGGAAGGAATAGAGTTAGTTGAAATTACTTTCTTTACATGTTGTTCTAGCAAACAACAGTTATGATACTGCCCTAATGTTTTCGAGTTTTTAAATTGCTAGGAAACTTCAATTTTTTGAATATGGAACTACTAATTATTATTTTTCGAAATAAACTCATTTATTTTCATTATTATAGTTCATTCTGTAACGCTATTTCAAACGTTTAACCGGAATTACATAATCTCATGAAATTCTGACCTGACACCATTTAATATAGATTTCGAACTCTTTTCCAACTTTTACAAATTATTTATGCAGATTAATAAACAACTAAATGGTGACATCCAATTTTCATGCTTCATTGAAACAATCGGAATTCGAATAAACTGTGTTGGTTATCATTAGAAAGTTACGGATTTCAAAAGTACCCGCTCAATTATTCAATTACAATATTTTTTTCCTCACGTCGTTATTTCAAGAGCGTAGATCTTCCTCTATCTACGTTCAAGAGTCTTACTCAAGCAGAAAACTGTTTTACGTCACCTGATAAAAAATTTGATATTAAAGAGGGCATATTTGCATAGGGTACGATTTCATCGAATGTTGCCCTGTTCCAATAGATGTCGCGATTAAACCACGTCCAACAAGATTAGTACCTATCTTCTCCTTAAACAATGATAATAATGAACTGAAGGAAGTTGAAGAATATAAATACTTAGGATCGTTGATAGACAATAAACTTCAGTGGACACAATATATAAATAAAGTTATAGCGAAAATATCTTCACTGACACTGGCATTGAAACGGTGTGCGAAGTATATGAGTTTCAATGTTAGAAGAACCATACATTACATCTGTATTGATTCGCCTATTAGAAATCTCATTCCATGTTGGGGGAATTCATCCATAAACATTAATTGGCAAACTAAGAATAGAACAAAACAAATCAATTAAGACTTTATTCGGATTAGATCGATTAACTCCCACAACCATTGTTTATCAAATGACAGGGTTCCTAAAAATAGAGAAGGTCATCACACTTGAACAAGTCAAGCTTATTCATTGAATCTTTTATGAATATATATTAAGTGATACCAACATGGAAACAGTATAGGAGAAACACATGGTCATAATACAAGAAATGCCGCAAGACAGAAGCAGAGATATATGCTAACTAAGAAATGTCAGGATACGCCCATATATAGAGAAATCCAACAGTATAATCAGCTTCCTTTGGGCATCATGGGTGTCACCTCTAAAAGTTTTTTCAAAAAAGCCTTAAAAAATCACATCGGACCAGGATGATTTCGCTTGCCTCCTTATTCCCTGTTGGGCTGCCTTGTTGTATATCTGGACTTTTTCTAGAATGTTGATTTATATTTGTATTTTGTGTGTATAGGTATATATGAATGTGTCTATTTTTTTGCACCGTTAGAGATTAATTTGTTGGCCATAGCACTAGATCTATCCTGATTACTGGCCAGTATTATGTTATGACTTTTTTTGTTGATAATGACATGATTTAATAAACCTATCAAATTGATCGAAATGAAACCCAGTACTTGAAAAGTAACAGTTTCCAGGTTCATACAGAAATTCATGAGGATATGATGATCAGAAGATCACAGAATATTGAATATTTGGAAAAAAAAATTGTTTTTCAAATTGTTCTAATTACACGATAACCATGAAATTCTGCACAAAGTTGCCTATCAGCATTTTCAAACTAGCAACCCAGTTTCATCATGACTGAATCATTATCTTTTTGAGTTATTCCGAAAAAAAACACGAAATTTGACATATTTTTTCACAATATCTTCAAAACTTATGATCGTATCGAATTGAAATTGGGTACACTGCTGTGGAATATATAATTCAAGCTATGACCAACGTTTTTTGCGAATGTAATTGAGTTTCCAGGAAAAAAAATTTGAAAGATTTTTTTTCAAAATTCACTGAAAGCACAATCTCAACAAAATTCTGCTGCAAATTCCAACCAACCGCTAAGTTTCAATTCGATCGCTTCAGTAGTTCTCGATTATCAGGGAAATATCCTCCAAACTTCAAATGGTTATAACTCCGAAATCGTTCGACCGATTTTGCCCATTAACGAATTGAACCATCGCATTTTGAAATGCAACCAATCCCGAAATTTTCAAGTCGATAGATTCCTCCGTACAGTCGTAATCGTGCGTACAGACGGCCGGACAGAATCAGTTTTGACACCAGATTGATCATCAGTGAGTCCAACCTAGTGGTTTGAGACTATTCTCGGCTCAAAATTCGAAAATTACAGATATTTGGACAAAACGATAGCACGCTGTTGCCCTAGAACATGCGCGCAAAAACATAGTCAGATCGAAATTCACATATTCCAAGGGATTATAACGTCACTGGCCTTATTTCCGGATTACTCACAGACTTATTCATAAAAAAATGATATGAAATATTGTTATATTTATGATTTGTGCCCAATTTACGGTGACGGAATATCTTCCGTAAGGTTTTTCTTTTTTAATTATTAGCGACTTCACTACTGAAAAAATGCATTTAATTCTGTTCATGAAGAAACATCGGATAATCGAATTAAAAATACATATAACATCAGATAGTTGAATTGAATATAAGCATATCTTCAAAATGAATATCACTTCCATTGGCACTTTTTGACTTTTTTGCCACTTCAATGAATTTTCCGCGTTAACTCCGGCAGGTTTTTGAAGACTCAAAATTTTCTGACCTTGACATGAAATATTATCATTTAAGAAACAACACACCAATTACTTATACAAACGAAATAATATTAGCATGAAGTAATGGGTTTGGAAACCCCAGATTTGTTGTACTTGTACCGAAGAAGACTTTAGAATAAAGTCGAAACAGGTTGGCATTGATTTGAAAGACTGATTTTGTTTGAATCCCCAGACCTTATCTCCTAAAAGACTCTTATATCGTTAATTACTTAAAAATAACTGATGCTATGGAGCTCATTTAAATGGAACAAATACGGAACTAATTATTGGAGTGAAAAAACAGTAAGAAGTGGACACTTATCTCTTCAATTGCGCATCGATTTTCATGGATGGCGTTGTGTGTAAAACACAAAATTTATAATTGCTCAATAATATGGGACAAATTGGCGGTAAAAAAAGTAAGAAAAAGTGCCAATTTCCCGCTTTATTTAAAACAAGGGTGAATCACTCGACAACTGAAAATGATATTTACATTATTTTGACAGAACAGCTTGGAACAAATTGGTTATTGAGTATTGGCATTGAAATTTTTTCGAGACCAGAAGGTTTTGATGCTGAGTGTGAAGTTGGCATTGAATGTTATGCATGCGAATGAAAAACATATACTGAAGATAGACATTTACTAATTATTGGCATTAAAATTTTTTACGAAATCTGAAAATGTTGGTGTGGAGTTTGAAGTCAGCACCATCTCGATAAGGAATACTCAGAAAATATGATGGTGCATGGACATTTTTTTACGGAACAAATTGAGAACTAAACTTCTAGCTTAGTTTCAGAATTTGTTTCAACAAGTTTTCGGTAACTTCAAGCGGCCAAGGATTACCCTGCTAGGAAAGTTTGCAAGATATAATGAGTAAAAGGCCATTTCAGGCGGAAAATTGCTATACATATATATTTTCAAAATTATACAGCAAAACAATGGCAGTGCAAATAGAAGTTATTACTTTCTTCAAAATAAAGTATCAAATTTAAAATCCAATCACCTAAAAATAATTATAAATAATTTTCTTAAAAATAACATGGCTTCATATTTAATCAAATCTTCAGACTTGTAATCATTTTATATTGAATCGAAATAATAAAACGTAATAGATTGTTTTGTGTCCAACAATTTCTGAAAAAAATTATTCATATACCTGATATTCATGAAGATTTCTTTGAGTTGAAATAAGATGGGGCATAATTTTGAAATATCCGACAGTATCAATCTCAGCCTATTTCATTTTGTTCAGTTTTTTTTAGGTTTCGATGTGAAAACCTAAAAAATTTAAAAATAATCAAAGATTATGCATGCGTTTTTATTTCAAACTGATCGGAATGATAAATTGGATTAAGCGATAACAGTATAATAGGCTTAATATTACCAAATCCATTCGTACCATAAAATTAAAAACAGGAAGAGAAATTTAGATGAATATGACGTATTTGAATTTACTTGTTTTCTCCAACTATTCTATTTCTCGAACAGAATATTAATATTTCATAACTGTTCATCAACATAGGGTGCGCTTTTATTTTCATTGAAATGATTAATGGATTAACCTCCCTCTCTTCTTTGATGGAGAACAAAAGAAGAGAGTGAGCAAGATTTATCGATAAATCAGTTCGGTGAAAATAAAAACGCACCCATTCTTTACCGTATCATGTTCATTATTAAATTCACAAAGTATGATGAGCGGAATTAATACACATAAAGTTAGGTTTGTAGTATTTTATCTGATTCAATTGAAACGAAAGCTGATTCATTCACCATCAATTGATTAGACATTTCAATTAAAATGAAAACGCACCCCATAATACTTGGTTGGTAAAAGGTTCAGGTTTAGTTTTCATCATCTAAAAGTTCCAATGAGAAAAACATAAACTAACATCTATTCTTCCTTATCCCAAATTTTCAGTTTTCCACTTAATATTTTATAATGTATTGCACATTACTTCCACTACTCTAAAAACATAAATGTACATTATATATATAATGACTATTTTGATCTTTAATAAACTCCAACAAAGTCAATAAAATAAATATACATAAAACTGTTGAAGTGATAAATTATTATTAATATAATATATAAAATATCTAACCACTCATGCAAGTTATTTACTGAGAGGATAAATTGAAAATATAACAGCTTTATCTATATATTTTGTAAAATTTGCATAAATCAAAGGGACACTCTTTAATTTAATGTGTATTGCGATAATTTAAATTTTTTTGGTGAATATCGTTGTTTCAAGTACAATGGATTAATATGATAAATTTGTAAATTCATTGTGTGAAAATAACAGTTTGATTTATTATTTTCTTCGAATGTAATCATTACACGAAAAATGCAAGTAAAAGTGGCATATATTTGTATCTTTTCAGAAAGCCAGGAGGCACTGAGGCACCTGGAGGCTGCTGAATGCAAGTGAAATTCCAACTTCCGGTAGAAATTGGAGAATGAAAACATCTCAGAAAAGCTTAACTCTTGTGACAAGAAGCACCTTTCAATATTGCTGATAAGTAGCAAGCATCAATATCAAGGAAATTTCTGGCAGATTTGCATTGATAGAAAGCATCATGCAGCTTCAGACAATTACAAAAAGGAAAATTGAATGGTTCAAAATACACAGTAAAAGTTGTAAAATGTGGGTTTCTGAAAATACTGCGTTATTACTTTATCACACACCATTATCGAAATGAAATCCGCACATTTTGAATTAATAAATCGAAAGTGAAGTAGGTGTAGTTGAACTGAGTGCAGAATATTCAGAGAAAAATTGCGCACCAGACGGACCTGATAAATCTGGAAATTTTTATTAATTGACCAAATTTTTGTTTTTATTGTTCACTTTGAATTTGCATTTAACTTCTATATGTACACTAATATAACCTTGTACTGTATAATATATTGTCTTATAATTGGAAGTGCCGCATTTTCAGAAAAAAAAACAATGTTGACTAAAAATGATATTGAAACAATAATGATTGAAGAGTGCCTCTAATTCTGAAGATTTTCACTTTTCTGAAGAGGGAGTCTGGGGGGTCAATTCTTGAATCTCGATCAAGAATTGAAGAGTATGACAATTGTCATATGTTTATGTGGATTTTCTAAGTTTTCTCAAGCATCTGCAAAATTTGTGAGAGTTCTAATAGCCATTTCGACTATGTTTCCAAGTAAATATTCAAGAGATAAACTGCATGCAAGATATCAAGAAATTCCTAATCCCAATATAAACATAGCCTTATCACCCCGTCGTTCGACTTAGCAACGAGTGGTATCGAGTATAGAAGATATAACATTCGATTGTCGAGTGATATTCGGTTCCATGCGCAGGTCATGTCTACTTATTTTTTATACCCAACTTAGAAAATCGACGCAGACACATGACAATTGTCATACTTTGCAATTCTTGATCGAGATTCAGGAATTGACCCACTGATCTCCTTAAGATCTCAACAATTTTATTCTTGGAATCTTCACTTGTTTTGTTAGGTTCTGAAGGGAAAGGGTCAAGAAAATTATTCAGAAGCTTTTTCCTTCCTCTTAATAATCCAGACTAGTAAAACTTACATTTGCAGTCTTCAAATATTTAAAATATTTCAATATTATTTCATAGGTTAAATTGTTCCTGACAAATGGTGTATAGCTCGTAACGCAAGGGTCAGTTCTATCAACAATACCTCTTCCCAAAGTATCTTTTGATCAACAGTTTTGTCCGTAACCCAAACACAAGCATATCTGTGGGAAATGATAGTGAATTGAATTTCTGAATATGTAATAACCCCTTCCAGCTATCGTATGCTGCGCATCCGATGCGCCTTGGAAGGGCGCCAGTCGTGTTCCAGTTCGCGGGAGCGTCAGACACTCGCACTTCCTACCCCTTTCCCCTGATGCACCACCCGAATTCGCGGGACCTTATGCACTCACAGCTGTGAAATGCCAAACTTGTCATAATTTGCCGATTTAATTATCGTCTCGTTCTCGTAATAGCCCGGGCGTGAAGCCTCAGTGCGTCAAGACCCGGGAGCTTCACGCACCTGAATGGAAAGGCACTATTGATACGCAATATGAATAATTTTGAGCTGAAATGGAAATATGTTAACATGCCCTAATTTTCAGAATGATATGTTGTCAGGTACCACAGAAATATGTATTGCAAAATGTAACAGGATAACTTCATACAACTATCATTGACGCATTTGGATGAATGTTGAACTTGGAATTCAATCGACTTAAATGCGTGACATCTAGGAAGAAAAATAATTCCTTCCTATTTAATTGGTGCTGGTATTTTCACTTGAAAGTAACAAATATTTTTTCTCCTTCAATTTTTCATGTAATAATAATTTTTCTTATTCTAATGTGAGGTGCTCTGCTAAAAAAATCTTTCACATATTTAAAGGCTTCATAGAGGATAATTTTAAAATTTGTAAGTGACAATGGTAGATTTCAAACCCATACTCCATGTGGATTCTTATTGGTTGGGACAGCATTTTCCAACTGTCTAGGAGATCCTATCATCTTTCTAGTACTGCCTGATTTTGATGGTCCTTCAACAATTTGTCTGATGTCTTCAGAAGGAACAGCAATGAGACTTTCCAGATTAGCTTCTTTCATTTCATCCACCAAGTGTTCAACCTGTTGTTTTTTCTCAATAATTGCAGCTTCGAGTGCAGCTACCTGATTTGTTATATTTTATAAGTCAAGCATAAAAGAAGAACACCTCAACATTGTCATTTTGCAACCAATTACTACATTTCAATAGACGACTTCGGCCCAAGTTGCCAACCCACAATTTACTTGGCAAGTTTACTATCACTGGGGAACGGGAATTTCAGGACAAATTCGACATGATTAGGGTCGCATTATTTATAAATACCCGTAAAACATGCCTCGGCTCTTCAAACCAGATAATTCCTTCCAAATATAGGTTTTTGTTGAGATCGTCCCCGTTGGCTGAAATTTAAGTTGGGATTCCTGATTTCATGCAAACAGTGTCAATTTTCATAGGATACGTTCCGAAAATCAACTCTGTTGTTTCGGTTGCCGATTTTCCGCTCCGTAAATATGAAATATTCAGATGGTTCCTGGAACAAGCGCGTGAAAAAGGTTATTTACGGAATCTGGTCGATGAAAATGCGGTCGATTTACTGTCACCAGAACGATTTTCTATGGTAAATATCCATAGCATAGAACAATCTATGTTTACTTTAGGTTTGTTTTGGTTCCGAGTTCAGAACTGTACTGGACGGTTCTAGCATAGACCAACAAGACAAATCACTTCATCCTTTGCTGGAATCGAGTCTTTCTGACCTTGAGAAAAATAACGGACATAACCACACTTATTTCTTCCGTTTAACAAAACAGCTCTTCTTGCGAATATCTTGAATCGAAATGTATACCTAAATGGATTTGCAGGGATTCAGTAATCACAAGATTCAAATCAGACTATGATTTTCGAACTAGAACCATCCCGTACAGTTCTGAACTCAGAACCAAAACAAACCTAAAGTAAACATAGATTGTTCTATGCTATGGATATTTACCATAGAAAATCGTTCTGGTGACAGTAAATCGACCGCATTTTCATCAACCAGATTCCGTACATAACCTTTTTCACGCGCTTGTTCCAGGAAACATCTGAATATTTCATATTTACGGAGCGGAAAATCGGCAACCGAAACAACAGAGCTGATTTTCGGAACGTATCCTATGAAAATTGACACTATTTGCATGAAATCAGGAATCCCAACTTAAATTTCAGCCAACGGGGACGATCTTAACAAAAACCTCTATTTGGAAGGAATTATCTGGTTTAAAGAGCCGAGGCATGTTTTACGGGTATTTATAACTAATGCGAGCCTTATCATGTCGAATTTGTCCTGAAATTCCCGTTCCCCAGTAAAAGTAAACTTGCTAAGTAAATTGTGGGTTGGCAACTTGGGCCGAAGTCGTCTATTGTATTTGATCTGTATTTTTGTAAATGATATTTCGAATAAAATCAGCATCAGCCCCAAGCCTTCACCTCGAATATCAGGTCTACAAGAAGTTTCTTTCAAAAGTTATCGTAATTAGGGTCGATCATCTGGTAGAATTAAAATCTAGTATTTGATAATGAGAAATTACGCGAATATCTTATAGAATCATCGTCAGAAAGATTTGATCCATGCATGAATTTTACTCTTACTTTGATTTCAAGCACAACAGGATACTGTACAAATATCGAGCAATTATGTTATTTGCAAATTAAAGACATCTGGGAATAACGATAACGTTCTTGCCCCTTGGAACACAGGCGTAAAATTGGAATAATTCAGTTTAAAGGTGAAGTTAGCCTTTAATGAATGATAAGAGAGCAAAAGGCAAAATTCAATTACAGGTCGAAACTTCGGTCGTTTTATAAATTTAATAGGATATCGACTTTAATTTTCATCAACATTTTTATTATTTGTATTTTTTTCAATCACTGAATTGAATCAAACGGATTTCAGCAAAAAACTCATGCTTCTAGAACAAAAGCGCAAAGAAAGTCGTCATTTCTTTTAGAAGTTATTGTGTTTTTGTGTTGATACTTTATGAATGGGTGCAGTCTAAACGAATTGAAATGCAGCAGTTGGTTGAAAATGATGGCATGAGGATTCATGCAAAATCTGAATCTGACTAATAATTTATGCGATTTTTTTCATTTTAGTTATAATGGTTTTGATTTTTGCAAAAATGGTCTCAAACGAATAGGTTGGACTCACTAATGACGAATCCGGTGTCAAAATCGATTCTGCCCGACCGGTCGGCCGTACGCACGATTACGGAAGTACGGAGGATTCTATCGGCTTGAAAATTTCAGGGTTGGTTGAATTTCAAAATGCGAAGGTTTAGTACGTTAATGACGAAACCGGTCTAACGATTTCAAAGTTATGGCCATTTGAAGTTTTGAGATTATTTCCCTTATATTCTGAGAGCCACTGAAGCGATCAAATTGAAACTTCTCGGTTGGACATACAATTTTTTGCAGAATTCTGTTGGGATCGTGCTGTCAGTAAATTTTCGAAAAATGTTGGTCATAGCTTGAACTATATATTTCACAGCAGTGTACCAAATTCCAGTTTGATAGGGTCATAGGTTGTGGAGATATTGTGAAAATATATGTAAAATTCTGTGGTTTTTTCCCGATATCATTGTGTTTTTCGGAATAACTCAAACAATACTAATTCAATTATGATAAAACTTGGCAGCTAGTTTGAAAATGCTGATAGACAACTTCGTGAAAAATTCCGTGATAAATGTGCCATTAGAACAATTTAAAATTTTGTTTTTGAAATATTCAGTAATCTGTGATCTTCTGATCATAATATCCTCATGAATTTCTGTATGAATCTTCAAACTGTCATTGTTCGATGAAGAACTGGATTTCAATTAGATCAAATCTGTATTTTTGGAAATATTGAGAAAATAAAGTTCTGAATGGGTAAATCTGCGATGTGAGAACTACCCTAAAATGTTCAAGTCGCTAGCTTGCTCCGTTCGACAGTTTTCGTGTCCACGGCCGGTCGGAATCGATTTTGACACCGAATTCGTCCTCAATGAATCGAACCTAGTCGTTTGAGACCATTTTAGGATCGATATTAAAAAATTTCAGACATCTAGTCAAAACAATAGCACGCTGTTCCCCTAGAACATACGCGCAAAAAACACCGCTGGGATTTGAACCTGGGTCTCTTGTGCAGATTCACTAATTGTATATTTCATTTTTACGATAACTCCGAAAATACGTATATGATCGAGGTAAAATTAAGTATTTAGTTTAAAAATGACCCGTGAAAACCTTAAAATTTTTACTGGAATTTGAAAGATAGTGTATGTAATGAAAAAACTGATATAATTCAAATTTTAGCTCGAATCTCCAAAACCGCAAGTCGCATTTTTTTATTCTTATTAAAATTTGATTAGAGGGGAGGCTGGAGCCTATTAACCCTCAAGAGATAACATTCTTGTTCATTAACGAACTTAATCTGCATATCTGAACTGGGCTAATGGGCAATTGTTGAAATGATCGTTGCCAGGAATGAGCTAACACAATTTATAATTTCTTCAATAATTTTGACTGATTGAGATTAATTAGTTCAAGAGAAACTCTCAAAATTACCTCCTTTTTCAAAGTTTCGGCAGTTAAGTGATGTAATTCTGTACTTTGTTTTGCCAAGTCAATATCTTTTTGGAGCCTGTCCATTTCAGCCATTAACTTCTTTTCCAATTGTTTTCTTGAATCAGATTTTCTCATTTGTATCCTCTGTTCCATCTGATATTCATCCATCAATAATCTTAAAATATCAAAAAAAATTGAGTGTTTTCTTTTTCATTAATTAATCATAAATTCCTTTTACCTGATTTTATTTTTACATTGCAGCAGTTCTGTCTCACAGTTTGCTAGTTTGGACCTCAATAAGGTTATTTCCGATTTTAAGGTTTTATCTTGCTGCTTTACAATTTCGTTTTCTTCTTCTACAGAGCTTAGAGTCTGAATCTGAAAAAATCTTACTAATGATCCGATTGAAAAATAAAATGAGTATACTACCTGCTCTTGATTTGTTTTACTGGTGTTTGTTATTGCAATGAGTTCCTGAGCAATATATTCCAATTGGAGCTGCTTTTCTCTTTCTTTAGATTCCCAAAACACTATTTCTGCATCATACTGCAATAAAACTTTTCAATTTCATTTCGATAAGTTACAGTATAATTTCGCATGGGCAATTTTTATAAACAATAATTCTATATTTTCAGTTATTCTACTTCAGATATTTGAAGAAATAACCTATATAAAGTTTCCAGAGAAATGCATCCATACTCCATACACTTTTCTGAATTATAAAATCACTTTTATAAAGTCAGTCAGTAGGCCTTGGAACAATAATAATAATGTTGATTTCGGAATAAAGTATCCCCCACATTGTATTGAACTAAAATAAACATTGGTTTCCCACAAAAGTCAAACTACTGCGTAGGCAGTACACCAAATAAAAAAAACTTAAGAAATTAAAGTAATCAAGTGCACAGCATGAAAAATAAGAAGAATTCTCATTAAATCAAGTAAAGCGATTCCTATTGCAAAAGTTATGCCACAATGATAAAGTCTACTTTTAATAAAGTCCTAATTCTTTATTTTTTTTTATGCTGGTACAAAAGCAGAAAACGTGCATGAAGCTGTTGAAAAGTGTAAATATCTGCTATTCTGAATAGTTCATCCGTAGGGTACCTTAGGGGTTTCTAGTGAATTATTTTTAATATCCATTATTGTACAATTTCAAGATGGTTTTAATAACAATTCGCCAATCCTCCCCAAGCAAGTGCTCCGTAATTAAGATGCTGTTCTGCTATTGCTAAGTAAATATATTTTGGTTCATTTATTTCGCATATTTCTCTGAGAGAGGTTACATTTCAATTGTTATATTCTTGAGAGTGCATTCAAAGGGACTACCAGAACACAAATATTCAAACTCATCGAGTTACATTTCAATAAGTGGGTAATCTTCCAATGGCTATTCATTATTTCAATGGAGGAATTTGATTCAGATTTAGAATTTTCTGAAGACGACTCTGATTCAAACCATGATCTGACAGATGTGGAATAATTTGTAGAGTAAATTTTGAGAGCTCATCTCTTCAATTCAAAATGGTGAAATTCAAAATGCATAGAGGTCCAAAAATTCCGATACAAACATTCCAGTGTATAGCATCTGATCTCCTAAGCGATAAAGCTGCATTTTCAACAGAACAGTCTATCTGACAGTGTGAAAGACCCAACGGTTAATCGTTAGACTTTCTAGCGCAAAAGTATTAAATGCCCTCCTTATTCTTATCCTTATATTACTGTATTGAAGATTTCGAACAATCAAGGAGGTTCAACTGAATCAAACAATATGACAAGAAGCCTAAACCATGGAAGAAATTGCCGCAAACCAGCTAGATAGAAAAATATCCAATAAGGAAAGATGATTCTCCAATAAAAGAACATGTAGTATTCTTCGTACACCTGAGGATCTGAAAAATCATCGCTTCGAGGACCAGATCTGGCCAAAAGGCATTTCTTGTCAGGAAACAAATGTAGGTAATATTATTCATTATTTCCTGTTGACTATCTATCTTCTTTTCTGTTTCGCATATGATTTCAAGATATTTTGTCAGTCTCATTTCAAAAGAAGAAAATTTGTTCCTGAAGAAGATGCCGTCCATTCTGAATATGTCAGCCTATTCTTTAAACAAATTCCAATTTCTCTATACTTATTCAGAAAGAGAAAGTGTATTTTTTTTGAGTTTTTATCTAGTATCATAGGTAAAAATGTATGGTATCCTGTTCAAATCTCTTTTGCTAATTCTGTGATTTCTTTAAACATGCTGTATTGTTTCATATATCAAAGAACCCAATGCCCTTTTTCAAAAAAACATGTAATGATGTTAATGCTGGCAAATTATTGAAATTTGTATGTATTGAAATTACATTATGAATTATACTGTATATATTTTATTTCATATTGTTTCCGATTTTCATGTTTCTAATGCTTTAGGTGATTGATATTATGCTTTTCTTTGTATGATGATTATAGGATTATAACTTAAGTGTGACATTGCCTGAGATGAATAAATATCATTGTTCTTATTAAAATAAATATTGCTTTTATAGCTGTTTTCATGAATGAGCATGCATTTACAGAATAAAATAATAAAACGTTTGAAAGATTTTCATAATAACATTTTATGCTTAACGATTGCAATAGAAAAACTTCATTGTTTTTCAGGTAATGTTGAATTCTCGAATAAAATGACCTTGTTTCCTATCCCTATATTTTATCCAACTCTAAGAGAGAGAGAGAGAAACTAAATTTATTGATCTTGCAATCAAATGGCCATCAACCGCAGTCTTCCAGCCAGTTTATACAATTTTACATTACAACTCAGTTAGGAATTATTACATATTGTTGAACAATAACGACTGTTATTCTAGGGATTTCAGGTGTTCGAAAAGTGGCAAAGCTATCAACTTTGCCTTTGGTGTAGATTCTCTATTGTAGTGGTGTAACAACGGCTCGATTAGGTTGATGTTATTTTGGTCTGTGATGAATTTCTTGCTGAGTTTTTGCATCAATTCAATTTCCGTTATCTGGTATAAAAGTTGATTGGATGGCTTATAGAGTGGATTGTTGGGATGTCTCAGTTTTGTGTTTTTTCGTAAGCAAGTTCTTTCCGCCACCTCAATTATATTTAGAGCTGTTTTTGTTGTATTTGAAAATACTGTATGTCCATAGTCCAATAAAGGTCTGCATATCATTTTGTTCCAAGTCTAACAGCGACTCAAGTTTCATAGTATTACTACATTTTCAAACTGTTGTATTTCAACTGATTCAACAAGGTATTTAAATGTCTTCTGCAGGCTTAGATCTTGAGAATTTCGAAAAGTGGGTTTAGAAATTTTACTGCCGGGTTATTCAGGTACTTTCATTCTGTATTCAAATAAACTATCACAAAGTAACAGACTACTCTATCCATTATTTCTCATTAAAATTTCAACACTTGATTCTTGAATTCCAAACAAGAAAATAGCATAACTGAATTTTCCAACCAGTTAATATACCTGAAATATTTCCAGTAACAGAAAATTTTTCATTCAACATTCACCAGGTCTTTTATGGCCAACCGAGAGACTTCGTAAAAGTGAATGGAACTAAATTTATTATTTTTGCGCGCATGTTCCAGGGGAACAGCGTGCTATCGTTTTGTCCAAATGTCTGTAATTTTCGATGATCGAGCCGGAATGGTCTCAAACGACTAGATTGGACTCACTGATAACGAATCCGGTGTCAAAATCGATTCTGTCCGGCCGACTACACGATAACTGTCGAACGGAGTGAGCTAGCGCATTGGAATGCCGCGGTTAAGTTCGTTAATGGGTCAAGTCGGTTGAACAGTTTCAGAGTTATAGCCACTTGAAATTTTGAAGTTATTTATTTTTTATTTCAGAAACTACTTGAGCGATTGGATTTAAACTTCGCAATTAGGTGGAGTATAATGACGCGCAACTTTGAGCCAAATTCTGTCAGGATCATACCGTCAGTAAATTTAAAAAAAACCGTTTATCATATCCAAAAAGGAATTCCACTCGGACTTTGAGCTTCATATTTCACAGCAGTGTACCTAATTTCAGTTTGATACGATCGTATGTTTTGGAGATATTGGGAAAAAATATGTCAAATTTCGAGGTTTTCTTCTCGATATCGTTGATTTTTCGGGTATAACTCAAGAAATACTAATCCAATCCTGATAAAACTTCGCAGCTAGTTTGAAGATGCTGAAAGCCAACTTCATGCAATATTTCGTGACGATCGTGTCATTAGAACAATTTGAAAAAATAATTTCTGCGATTTTCTTATCATATCATCCTCATTAAATTCTGTATGAACCTTCGTCCTGTAATTTTTCGATGAAGTACTGGATTTCAATTAGATCTGATCTGTATTTTTGGAAATATTGGGGAAATAAAATCTTGAATGGGTATATCTACGGAATCATTGGGTGGATTTTACCCATTAACGAATTCGGCCTTCGTAATTAAGGTCAAAACCTTCTTCCAGAAGAAACGACTTAGAAACTCGATATTTGTAGACTAGGTTTGGGGCTTAATTACGAAGGTCAAATTCGTGAATGGGTAAAATCCGCCCAATGATTCTGTAGATATACCCATTCAAAATTTTATTTTTCCAATATTTCCAGAAATACAGATTAGATGAAATTGAAATCTAGTAATTTATCCAAAAAAAATCTAGAAAAGCACTGCCGTGAAGGCAGCAGCTTTTGCACGCATGTGTAAATTCGTTGCCGAAGCCGTCACCTACATGGAACATGCGCGCAAAAGCTGCTGCCTTCACGGCAGTGCTTTTCTAGATTTTTTTCGATAAATAGAAAATAGCATAACTGAATTTTCCAACCAGTTAATATACCTGAAATATTTCCAATAACAGAGAAAAATTTTTATTCAACATTCACCAGGTCTTTTATGGCCAACCGAGACTTTGTAAAAGTGAATGGAACTAAATTATTATTTTTTTCTACCTTAGTGAGATCAGCCTGTTGATTGGATAGTCTCTCCCTCTGATAGTTGATGAGTGCAATTAATTCTCTATATTGAGCATTGTACAACACAGATTCTTGTAATTTATAACTATCATCTTTAGATTTATTTGACGACTTAGAAGAATTCTGGAAAAGTTCAAACATAAAATCATTAGGGATACCTGAATATCAACACTTACAACTAACCTGCAATATGTTGGTTCTTTGTTTTTCTGGATTAACAATAGAAGAGGGTGGAGGAGGATCCCTATAAGGGGGAGGTGCTGGGGGATCTTTGTATGGTGGAGCAATTCGATGACTAGGCGAACCAGATTTATCTAATTCAGAATAATTGCTTTTCTTAGGAGAGTTCTGCGGCGAAGGTGAATACGTAACTTTAGCATCTATATTAGGTGTTCTAACTTGTGGAACGCCTTTTACTATACCTATATTATCTGAACTAGAGTTATGGCTCAAGCTGAAACAACAAGAAATCTATGAAATTTGCTTGTCATTTGCAAAATTCTACAGTAGGATCATTCGCAGGAGACATAGTATGAACAAGTTCTTTCAGATAGCAATACCTCCTAACTGAATAAGAATTTTGCTATATAGAAGTTATTACATCTACCATTATGTATAAATCTATAAATGAAATAATCAACATACTGGAAAGAATATTGCTTTGAGCAGTCTTTACTATCTTCAGAACTACTGCTTATATTTGATACTTGTGGGCTACTTATGTTATGTGGTGAACTTTTGCTTTTATTGGAGGATTTTTCATTCCACTGTAATATAAATTGCACATCATTTGAATATTCTCCCCATTTGTTCAAAATCTGGAAAGAGTCTAGTTATAATGGTTCTTCACATATTTAACCTTTCCTACCTTTAGTGGATGTTCAGAAGGTGCGAGAAGTCTTTCATTATTTCTCCATCTCTCTATAAGACTGAATCTACCAGATTTGCCAGTCGCATGAGCTAAAGCGAACACAATATCCTGACAGGTAGTTACTTCAGTGACACCACATACTATTCGTTGTATTCCTTCAACCCAAACTTTCAATTCCATCCTAAATACTCTACTTCATAATGAAACTAAAATAATATTAGTGTGTATGAAGATTAGAAAAGAATTCGGGAGTACCTTTTATTATTAAACATTATAGGCAGATAAAAATGAGAAGCTATTCAGTATCATTCCCTCTCCCTCCATGTCGAGTTATTCCTTGATTTTATTCATTTCCTGTTGATCTTTGGTACTGAGTAAGTAATGTATAATATAATAATATTACCGTAATTATTAGATTCTTGAATTAATTTTTGTATGTCAACAACATTTCATAGAATAGAAGGCTAATCAATTCTATGGTCAAATTTTTCTTCTTCTTCTGTTCTTTTAGATGTCCTCGGCTGCTATGGCCATTCAGACAAGGCGTCTGAATTTAAGATTGCAGCACCACGATGGCCAGTTTTGGAACCTTAGGTACAGAAATAGATTTTGTTTTGATAGTCGATTTTGTACTGTTTGTTAGTGTTTGGTTTGATAATTTTTGATTTCACGATTTATTCAAAGACTTTTTAGACTTTTATAGTTGACGAGAGTATTACTGGAAGTACATATTTCATTCTTATAAAGTAGGTATGTATCATTCTTCAATCTCATTGAGTGTAGCAACTCTAAAATTACGGGGATATCTCCAAGGTTAGACAGTATTTTAATATTATTTATTTTCAGATCCGAATGGCAAGATTGATTTTGGAGGATTTCTTAGGCTGTCTTGAAAGTTGAAAAACAGTATTGTAAAACATACTTTTTGAAATAATAGACAAATACTCATAACTTTACTATTTTTATAGGGAAGGACTTAATACTGAATATATTGTGAATAAAATTAATACATTCACATAAAACTAATGCTACTTGTATCGTAAGTCTTATTCATTTTATGGATTGACAATTAAATTTTCCAACACTCATATGATCGGTCTTGAAAGAGCTGTAATAAATAAGCCTTGTACAACTTTGCTTTCATCGACAGAATCACTTTGAGCGAACAGTATTCATCACCAGATATTTCCTTGTTGGCAGATTTCTGGAAGGCAGAGCATTCCTTTTGAGTAAATTTCTCTGCTTGGATTAGGGGCCTGGAAAAAATTTTCTTCAATAATGTGATCTAATATTTCATGAGCAATTCGTGCTTTCCTCTTCAAAAATGATTCTCATCGGTAAAATGAAGGTAAAAGACTCTCATAAATCTTGTTTGTTGGATTTTATCGATTCTTCAACACTTTCAGGACCGACTTGTTGAAGGAAGTTTTTTTCATACTAACTCGAAATTTTTCACCAGGCTGTGGAAATCTATGGGAAGGGACATTTGAGTTTGCTTTTCCTCAGTAGAAACACTTGTAAAATCACACAAACGCCAAGAAAAATGCATATACTTTCTCAATTTCTCGACATTTCTTTTAACTTGTCAATGATAATGTCTGTACCTTGAGTTACTCGGATAGCCACCAGAGGGAGTAGCGCTTATCTTCATTAGCCTGTCGAGACAGGTCTTGGATAATCCAATACTCAGCCGAGGTTGCTAGGTATGTCGGATGTTTCAGTGATATACAGACGTCTTTATCATATAGTCACAGTGGAGAGGTGTTAGAGAGGTGATTCCAACATAAAATAGGGCACAAACAAAAGGAAGGAGTTAGTACCACACCTGTTCACTTTACAATTTAATTCCAGAGGATGAAAGGAAGTTCACCAGAACTTTAACGACTTACGGACTTACGTCGTTAAAGTTCTGGTGAACTTCCTTTCATCCTCTGGAATTAAATTGTAAAGTGAACAGGTGTGGTACATATATGACATATGTCATATATGTTCAAGGGAAGAGGGTCGCTCTTCTCTCTAAGGTTCGTTAAATCTGAATGTAACTTCTCGATATTATGGAGATTTTTCTCGCATAACTGGAATATGTGAGGGAGGTCACCCAGGTGACCGCACTCGCAATTATTGGAGTCAGATACACCAATTCTGTGAAGATGAACTGGGGTACAGCAATGAAAGGATCTGATCCTGATTATTGTAGTTATATATTTTCTTGGGAGGTTGTAGAATTGAAACCAGGGTTTGCCGTAAAGGGGGTTCTTGTTTAAAGAGTAGTATTTCTTACCCTTAGTGTTACCTATATGAATAGTCTAGACCATTCGTCTTTCCACCGCTCCCATACTTTAGAGCGGAATATAGGCCAAAAGTATTTCGCTGGAATAGGAGTTGGAAGGACTGCTTGGGAGCAGCCTTGTTTTGCTAGCTCGTCAGCCTTAACATTGCCAGGGATGTTAGAGTGGCCAGGGACCCAAAGAAATTCGACGACAAAACCCCGAGACCTGATATCTGAAACCATCTTCCTGATGGAGAGATGAAGGGAGCTATTGGAGGAACCCACCTTCCAATATTTCAGTGCTTCGAGAGCACTTTTGAAGTCGGATATGACGAGACAGTTAGAGAACGATTGAGGGATGATATACTCAAGAGCCTTCTTTATGGCAAGAAGTTCCGCAGAACAGATGGACAAAAAGTGAGGAATACCTATGGAGTCCGAAATTCCATTTGGAGAAAATATGCCTATGCCAGCAGAGTTTCCCCGTTTAGATGCGTCGGTGAACAGTTGAACGTGATCAGGGAACTTTCTCTCGATCAAAGTAGTCAATGGAGTTCTTACGCGGGGTTAGGGAACCATACAGAATGGGTTCAAAGTGGATCGACAGGGGAAAGCGATGACAGGGGAGGCGAGTATCCGATTCAATCAGGTCAAGATGCTCCAAGCTCTGGAATACTTCAACGATAGACGAGGGAATTTTGCGACGGAGGTGATTACGATGTTGACAGAGCTGTTCGAGAGTTTCGAGGACTGGATTGCTCCGAGTTTTGTACAACTTCAAGACATATTTGGAGGCAAACCAAGAGCGTCTCCATTTAAGTGGGAGTTGTTTACTTTCCGCGAGTAAGACGTTGATAGGAGTGGACTTCATCAGACCCAAACCTATTCGAAGGGAGGTTTACTGAACGCGATCAAGCTTCAGGAACAGTGATGTAGGGCATGATCCGATATGGAAGCTACCATAGTCTAAGTGAGGAAGGACCGTTGCTTTGTATAGTGTGAGTAAAGTGTAAGGGTGGGTACCCCACCAGGTTCTGCAAAGGGCCTTCATGATGTTGATTCCCAGAGAAGCTTTATTTATCATATGGTCGACATGGAGAGACCAGTTGAGTTTTCTGTGAATACGAACACCAAGGTACGTTATGGAATTGACCCACTTTATGGGGGACCCCGAGATGGATAGGGGGGGAGATCGTCTAAGTTTCTGGTACGATGACAAGCCATGATTTTAGTTTTATTATGGGATATGTTAATATTCCGTTCCTGGGCCCATTCAGATATGTCGTTCAGGGTTTCTTGCATCAAGGAGAGGGCACAATCGAGGTCAGGAGCCGACATAATTACACTGAAGTCGTCAGCATATTTCAAGATCAAGGCTTTTTTATATCTAATATGTAATGAAAGTTTCCTGACATAGAAATTGAAAAGGCAGGAGCTGGTGGGTGAACCCTGAGCCAGACCCTGTGCTGATTGTCCCGGGCCGATCAATTAAGGCGGAACACCTTCCTCCAACAGGTCTTCGAGTAGTATTTGGTGCACTACACTGTCGTAAGCAGATTTGAGGTCAAGGAATGTGATGAGAGTGAACTCGTTCTTGGCAAAGGAAATTTGCATAGTAGAAGTGAGGAACGCAAGGGCATCGGTGGTAGAGTAGCCCTTCCTAAATCCCATTTGAAGTTCAGAAGGGGGGTTGGTTCTCTCATAAATTCTTTCCAGACGGACTGTCGCCATTGATTCGATGACTTTTAGGATGCAAGAAGTTAAGGCAATTGGTCTATAACTATCTGCTAAGTCAGAAGACTTATTCTTTTTGCAAATAGGGATGATTATGGTCGTCTTGAGAGACTTGGGGATCTCGACCAAAGAGAGAGATAGGTTGGTCAACTCACATAGTTTTTTAACAGCTTCCATATGAAGATTCTTTAGCATCGAGTACGTTATGCTGTCTTCCCCTGGGGAGGATTCGTTTTTTGATGCTATGGTGCATACCAATTCATCAATTCTGAAATTGATGGAGTCATGAGGTAGATTGGGAGGTATGCAGTGAGGACGGGCAGTTGGAATAATAGGGGGCACAGCCTCTGAAGAATATCCGAACCACATGATTTTGTGGGATGCTGAGAAGAGGGTGGGTTGACGCCAGTCTTAAAAGCTCTAATTTTTACCACATGCCCTTTGAATATTTGGGTGGAAGGTCCGCACAGAATTGCCTAAACGAATCTCTTTTCCTCAGCCTGATTTCCCGTCTTGTTTTGGATTGAATTTGTTTACCATGGATAAAATTTTCAAGTGAAGGGGCTGTCATGTAGAGTCTGAAGGAAAGTTCCTTCTCTTCGACGAGGTTAGACATAGTGTCGTCCCACCAGTGGACAACGTATTTAGATTTTTTCCGAGAATTTTTTTGGAAGGAAGCATGAGCAGCATCTCTTACAATTCTCTGGAAATCGTCAAGAGAGTCGACGGAACTCGAGGAGAGACCATCCAATACCGAACTCGAGAATTTGACGAACGTATCGCTGTCAACTTTGAACCGTGTCAAAGGGTTGAGGCGGGAGAGAAGGAACGGAGTGGAAAATGAGTCGAAAGAGATCACGATAGGGAAGTGAACACTGTTACCCGGGTCAGAAAGAACCTGCCAACTTATACTGGAAGCGATATTGGGAGAGCATCAAGCGATATCTGGGCAGCTTTTATTTCGATTTGGAGGGGTGATACGGGTAATCGATCCTGTGTTGAGAAGGAAAACATCGTGCGATAACCAAAACTGTTCCACAGATGAGCCATTTCTATTTTTATACCAGACCCCCATATGGGGTTCTGTGCATTGAAATCCCAAGTAACACAAACTTCCCGGCGAGATATCTGAGAAGTCCCAATCCGGCTTTCACGTGAACTCCTTAAGTGATTTCCTAAAGTGATCACAAACACTACATGATTTGGGAATTCGCAATGCGAGCCCCTAAAGTTATCGCATACGTAACCAGAATTAGATATTCACAATGCGAGTTCCTGAAGTCATCTCAGATGTAACCAGAATAGGAAATTCGCAATGCGAGTTCCTAAACTCATCACAGACATAACAAGAAAGGGAAATTCGCAATGCGAGTTCCTGAAGTCATCTCAGATGGAACCAGAATAGGAAATTCGCAATGCGAGTTCCTACGGTCATCACAGACAGAACAAGAAAGGGAAATTCGCAATGCAAGTTCCTTAAGTCTTCCCAGACGTAACCAGAATAAGAAATTCGCAATGCGAGTTCCTAAAGTTATCACAGTCATAACCAGAATAGGAAATTCGCGATGCGAGCTCCAAAGATCATCCCGTGTGTAACAATGGAAAATTGTCTTAACGTTCCTGAAGTTATCCCGAACATGAGCCAGAATTTTTTACGTTATCCCTCGTGCGTAGTTCGAACAAGGAGAAATTACAGATAATTTCATTTCGTTGTCCACTTTTTAAACATATAGGCAAAATATGTGTTTGATTCATTCGAACGAAATAAATAACTTCGGAGAGGCTTCCTAGAAACCAATAGGATAATCGGCAAACATACCAAAAACAAATAAGTTAAACCATAACTCACATTGACTCTATCATATTTTGTTACTGGCTTTTACGGTGCCGGATTTTCCGGAAGGTTATGATGGAAAATTTTGTGGTACAAAATCACGGCGTTTTTATACATTCGGTGGAGGAGTAAATGCATTTCAGGTTGAAACCTGTATCAACAAGTAAGAGGTGTCTACAAAATTTATAGTTCTGTTATTGAATGAAGACCTTCCTTATACAATGGTTTTATACTAAAACTATAGTTATCGACTAGTTTACTAGTTGATAACGAAACGAACCTAATTGAGTAGCATTTATGACTTCATTCAGCGCAAAGAATGCTCTCTTTTTCACATTATCATATTTCTGTATTGAAACTCACCACCAGTATCGGTTGGACAACGGCAAACTTGTACAACATTATGCGAGTGGAAATTACGTTCTCAAATCTAAAGAATTTCGAGAATTCTCGGAAGAAAACAGAAAAGCCAAAATTTAATCGAAACTGCTTCATATTTTTCTCAGATTCGTCAGAATATCGACCAATCTGAGATCCGTTGTTTTTTCTCAAGAAATCATCAACACATTTCTCATTCAAATACTGACAGCGATTCCAAATAAATATTTTGTTTCCATATACCCATCATAGTATTATGGAATATGGATATATTTTTCTAATAACGGATAATTAATCTCCATTCATTTCTGAAATACAAATGAATATTCATCAAAGCCATCTAACCTCCAGATGTAAGAACCGACAATTGATACGGATGAAGAGTGAATATAAATTTCGACCGCGCTAAACAATACTCGAAGTCATCTAACCACCAGACGTAAGAACCGACAATCCAAGCGCTCATATGTGACGATATCGCCTGGATGTTTTGATCAAGGAGCTCGCCATCTCGCGGATCCCTGGTAAAGTAGATCTGTAAATCCTTGTCTTGGGTATATTACCTGAGGCTACTCACGAGGATTTTTGATCTGTGTAGGCAAAGTGCTATGTGTTAATGCTGCTATTTTCACAAAGCAAGTCGGCACAAAATCTATATAATTATCATCAAGGAATCTTTACAGAAATTTAATTCACAAGTTAATATCTGTACTTCTGGATATTTTCGTTAGGGGCATTTCCTGAAAATATCGCATGTCGTACTCCCTGAAATCTCGCGATGGGAAGTATTTGAGAATTTCTTAAACTCTTCGCCATGAGACTGTGTGAGCGAATTTCCCATATACCTCCCATTGTGGGAAGTTTGAGAATTTCCGCATGCGATATCTTCAGGATCTCTTCGAGAATATCGCTGTGGCGGACATTTGGAGGAAATATAGCACTCCCTGTGACTTCTTAGAGAAGTAGAAAAAGTACTCTCAATGTTCTGAGAAGATATCGCCGGTATATCTTTAAAACCTCTCTGTGTTGCCTGGGATCTCCGGCCAAGATAAAGGGAGGGTGCAAAAGAGATAGGAGATTTTCCAGCAGCCTGACCTCAAGGGTCACGTCGGGAGGACAATAGAGGTTACAAATCATGAGGTTGTTTAATTTCAAGAATTGGACCTGGATTCCTTTGGGGACACTGAGGGGAGGAAATGATAGGGTTTGATACTTCAGTGAGCGAATTACCAGTATAGCAATGCCGCCACCATCGCTAGCTCTATCTTGTCGGACAATGTTATATCCGGGAATATGAACATTGTCAGAGCTGTTGAGTAATGTTTCATTAAGGATTATGTGGAAATGATTGTTTTTGATTCTAATTTTAAGGTTATTTACGTAAGAATTGATCGATCTGATGTTCCATTGAAGAATGTTCATTGATTGTGGCAAAAACAAGAGAAAGAAATTAATTAGAGGATGAAGGATAATTGGGCGATGGAACGATTCTTGGATTTGTGAGTTGTTCATTAAGGAAGATGATGGATCAAATGATGGATCAGATTGAGGTATTAGTTGTTCCCTTTGAAGGGAGGAATTGTAGCCTTCGCTGAAGTTCTGAGGACGTTTACGTCTTTTGGCAACAGATACATAGGATGAGGATTTTGAGGGTTTGTCCAAAAATTGGTGACGGTTGTAAACCGAGATTAGATAAACTGGACTTGGGTCACTTGATTGGGATAGAGATGGATATTGCTGAGGAAAGGAGGTAGGGCCAACGTATGATCTCTGGATTCTTTTAGACGCGTCAAAATAAGACAGGTTTTTAAGGGCAATCAATTTGTTGGTCAAATTCATTTTTCTTGAGTCAGGCAGTCATAGAGCAAGGGTCGTGACCGCCAGACCATAGAATAACAATATCCTCATGACAATGCGCTAGTCTTCCTTAAGGCTCGTACTCATGGACGCGTCGAAAAATAAAAATCGCGATTATTTTGCCCAATGTCAGTTATTTGTGGTTGACATCTGTCACATTTTAAATTGTATGAATTTATTTCCGCGTGGATCTGGTTCTTCAACAAGTATAGTAATTGGTTTTATACCTATATTTTTCGGAGGATTGAATTAATGATAATAATAATTCTTCTAAGACAATAGGCTTATGCCTCCTCTCTTCTCGATTTTGTAATAATAATAATAATAATAATAGTTGGAAAAATACCTTTCAATATACTTATAATTCCTCATCCATTGTATTTAACCTTATAAGAGCTTATTTTGTTAACAAGTGCCTATAATCATTGTATAAAGACAACTTTGTTGTCTTTATACAATGCTATAATCATGACTGTCGAGTATGAACAACCTCTTGAATGTTTTGAATATCCCGCCTTTAAGGCGCAAACTGATGGACGCGTTTGTCGCTCAAGCGATGACATTTGAGTTGTCAGATGCTCTCCTACCAAAATCGCGCGATTCTTTTTTTTAGTTGAAAAATTTCAACTTCAAAAAAAAGGCAGGACATTCAAAACACTCAAGAGATTGTTTGTACTCATCTGTCATATGATTATAGGCACTTATTATTATATTGATTTATCGATCTTCCTAAAATAATCATTTCTGCAGAACAAAACTAAGTCCAGTAAAAACAATTTTTCGAAAGCTATGAGCATGTCCAAGGAATCAAAAGCGTCTATTGATTCAATCCCTTGAAAAATAGGTATATAAACAATGATTATACTTCGTTGAAGAACCAGACACGTGGAAATAAATTCATATAATTTGAAATGTGACATTTCATGAACAATCGCGCGTCTTCATAATGACAGATATCAGCCACAAATTACTGACATTTGGCAAAAAAATCGCGCGATTTTTAGTTTTCGACGAGTCCATGAGTACGAGCCTTTAGGGCCGGTATTATAAAACTTAACTGGAAGAAATAGTTATCTTCAACTGTCAGTTAAAGTTAAAGATAACTTCCAGTTAATTTTTATGATACCTTATAGGCGTAGTTGGTGTCAGAAAAATGAGTTCGGATGTTTTATTTTCTTGTTTCTTATGAGCTTTTCACTTCATTCTAAATTACCTCACTTTTTCTGTGACCGTTTCGAAGTATGTCATAGAATAAAAAAATCCTAGAAGTGCTAACTCCCTACTAAATCAGGGAAACAGAGTGGCCGCTATCTTTTGGGGTCGTGGCGGGAAAAATGACAGCGATTTATATATTCGTGCAGGTACCTTTATACAATTGAAATATTGGAATTTTTATTGTCTCCTATAAATCATAAATAAAAAAAACATATCTGAAAATTTATTAAGTCAAATATATCTCATATTCGCTACAGAATGATCATTTATTATGATTGAATCCAGAGAATCACTACTCAGATAGGTTAATTTGTTGAAGAATTCTCATTGATCCAAAATATGATAATTTACTTCAATGAACAGTGATCAACCGGTCAATTTATATACAGAAAACTTACCACAATAACTATTGATATTAATAATACATTTTAAATGGGAATGAATCTGAAAAATTTAAACATCCAGTTATCACTAACGTATTTGTTGCGTTTCGAAATTCCCAACTAGAACTGGCCAGTAATTCGACACGTTCAAAGAAACATTATTTACATTTCTTGATGCTACGATTTAAAAAGAGCTAGCTCTCTAACACAAATAATTCTAATCCAATTAAATCTTATTCGTGTAAAAATATTAGTGGAATATACAAATAATAATTAGTCTCAACATACGTCAAAGATTTCTAGTCGAACTATTCAAGTTTAATCATTATCAAACGGAGCTTTTAAACAGAAAAATGGAAACTGATTTTTGGCAACTCAGTTCATTAAATCCGATCACAATCTGAATAAGCCACTGACTTGCTTATAATCTGAAATTCAATACGATAATTAATGCTTTGAAGTGAATTCACTTCATAATATATTTACCTTCTTCATAGGCCATCATTGAACATAAATTTTGGTTTCGTTTCAGCGGAACTAGTTTTTCCACATTTCGGTTTTTCAGTACAGTTTTCAATTATAGGTTAAGAATGTTACGATGACATTTATATATTTCATAGAAAAAGAGAGGCAAATATCTAATATCTCTTTCTAAATGCTAGGCTCGCCTGTTTCCAAGATTAGCACAGCAGTTTCACCCCCCCGAAGTATGCGCTCAAGATGCATAGAATATATCAGGTGTCAACACATTCCTCCCATTAAGCAACCTTTTGCGCGAGGGAGATTCGGGTATTTGGGTAATCGGAGATTCTTCCCTATTGACCGACGACGATCACGAGACCGTCGTCGACCAATAGGGTGAATCTCTCGGCCAATAGGGTGAAAGGTAGCTTCAAAAGGCCTTTCGCTCTAGGGAGATTCGGGTATTTGGGAAATCGGAGAGTAATCCAATTGGCCGAGAGATTCACCCTATTGGCAGAGAGATTCACCTTATTGGACGATGACGGTCACGTGATCGTCGTCGGCCAATAGGGAAGAATCTTCGATTACCCAAATACCCGGATCTCCCTCGCACAAAAGGTAGCTCACAGCACTAAAATTTTGGGCCCAAAACGCGGTCCTAAAATTGTTAAATATTCAGGTCGATTCTGTTTGCGTATTGCTATGATCCTTGCTATTCTAGTCATATTGCTATCTTTCTAATTTATAGCAATATGGCCATGATGTTACGTATTCTGTTTCGAGTGTTATAGCAATGTTTGTTATGAATTTTGTCATAACAATATTGCTATCATAGACTTCCATAATTGGTGATTTTAGAGCTGACAAAACTGTATTTTGTGACTTTAGAACTACAAGGAAGATGAAAATAACCCTAATTCGTGAGTTTCGCATACATAACCTCTATCTACGGCTTTCTTTATTCATGTAACATCGACATAAAAAATGTTAGGAAACGAAACGAGTCAAATTGACCAATAACCAATTTCCTGGACACCAATAAAATACTGATTATCAGAAATTGAATGCAGCAATTTTATTCAGGCGTTAGTTAATTCGAAATTCGATGAACTTTTTCGTTGGCACTTCAAAGGGAATGCTGTTGTTGAGATGATTACAATAATCATCTCAGCTGTTGCCTATGCCTGTATCTTAGTCTAAGAATTTTCCTTGAAATTAAATAATATTCTAGAGAACCTTGAACACGTTTCCATTAGCATATACTTTTTTTTATTCATGTAAACATCGACTTATTCGAAAATGTTATGAAACAGAAAAACCAATTAAAGTCAAATTGACCTATTTCTTGGATACCGATAGAATTTTGGTTTCCAGAAATCAAATGCAGCAATTTTATGCAGGCGATAATAATAAGAAATTCGATGAACTTTTCTGTTGGGAATTCAAAGGGATGGCTGTTGTTGAGATCATTAGAATAATCAGGTCAGCTGTTGCTTACTATGCCGGTATTTTAGTCTAAGAATTTTCCTTAAAATTAAATTTCTTGAGAAGGAACTTTTCGTTTGGATCACGATATAAAATCGTACTTAAATCGTTCCTGGAGGATAATTTCGGTGTTATTTTAGTGTATGTTGCTTGGTGGGTCAAAATAAACCAATATCTAAGTTTACTTGAATTTCTGGAAAATAGGCACCTCAATAAGTAATTTAAGGACTCTTATTTATGTGAAGAAGTGCTGAATGCAGGCTATATTATGTGGAAAATCTAGAATCAGTCCAAATGATATGACTTGTTCTTTGGTTACAAACGAGTGAATCAATAAAATGAAAACTGATTTTCTGCTTTAGTTCTTTTGCATCGTATTTCTAAAGAAAAGGAAACAGATAGACATATAATTGATTTCATTTTCATATTACAGCAGCTCGAGATACGCATACAAAATGAAAAATGTCACAGCCGGTTCAACCTACCTATACATGGAAATGAAAAGTATTGATGTATTTATATGAGTAACTTCAGCTATTATCAACTCTAACAGTATATCTAGTTTTTGTCAGATTTTCAACCAGATCACTCTTTTAGAATATGATTTTGTGTAGTATGTGAATTAGGTAGCTGCAGAAGTGCTCGGTAGTTTCTCTGCAGCATTGTCCTTCAAAATTCTCTCATTTTTATTTACACCTGAAAACATCATGACGTGAAGTTGTTTCGAAATAAATACATTGTAGGTAATTTACCTTTATGAAAATAAACATCTACAGAGAAATGCAGTGGACATAGTTTCATGTATTTCGTGACCTGTTTTCCAATCTTCAATTTCTAAAGCTAGGCCTTTCTTCTATCATTGAGTTATCTGCCAAATGCTGTTTCCAAATTAACTTTAATTTCATTTGGCTTTGGAAAAAATGAAAACTAGGGCACTAGATGATCCTTTCTTCTTTGACCATGAATAACATTGAGTTGAGGCACACAACAATAGTCATTTCGGGAAGATGCCATTTCGAATTAATACGATCGAAATTTTTTAATCGGAACGAAAGGAATCGATTGATGAATATTACAAACACTTTCGGTATTTACAAATTTCAACTCGAAGAACACAAAAGCTAGAAAATTCCAAACTCCAAAAGTAAGCAAATTACGTTAGAATAACAGGCACGTCAAAAAACTACTAGCTTGGAAGTGTTCGAATTTCTATCACCAGAAGGCGTATCGCTTAGCAATAGTTGCGAATTAGCACATTCTTCAATATTTTCGAATTCTTGGAAGAAATAATACTGAAACAAATGGATCTTTGTGAGATTCCCTTTCTAACCTTTCTTGTTATGAAGCATAGCAAGTACTATTTTGAGGTTGCTAAGAAAGCAATATTGATAGCAAGATTCTTGTTAAAGTGACAGATCATATTGCTCAAAATCGTTGATCAGAATACCAATCATTCTAATCTTGTTGTGATAGCAATATCTTTTTCCTAGCAATATTGCTATTTGCGAACAGAATCGACCTGATTGTCCTACTTGGCTCTGTAAAAGATGATGACGCTAAGGTCGCTTTGTCGAGTCCATACAATTATTCCGCTGAATGAAAATGAATCTTTTTTCTATATTTGATCCGATGAATTTTTTCCCAAAATTTGAATGATATTTTAAATGATAGATTTTTACAATCAGTAGTAGAATCTTGGCAATATTGGACTAATTTTTGGGGAAGATGAATCAAACCCAATTGAATTTCGTCGACGTTTCGGACATTTATTGTTCAATATTCACATATAAAACAACAGGGTTGTCCTTAATCATGACTAAAAACAAATATAGCAGGTGTCAATACAATATGATACAATCTCCTCTAGGTAATTACCTTAATCCATTTAAAATATTTAAAAAATCACATATTAATAAAATCATTAACATGAGTCAATGCTGAAACAAAACATCAATAAAACCTCACTTCAAATCTTTTCTCGGTTTTATTGATGTTTTGTTCCAGCATTGACTCATGTTAATGATTTTATATATATGTGATTTTTTAAATATTTTAAATGGATTAAGGTAATTACCTAGAGGAGATTGTATAATATTGTATTGACACCTGCTATATTTGTTTTTAGTCATGATTAAGGGCAACCCCGTTGTTTTATATGTGAATATTGAACAATAAATGCCGAAACGTCGACGAAATTCAATTGGGTTTGATTCATCTTCCCCAAAAATAAGTCCAATATTGCCAAGATTCTACTACTGATTATTAGAAATGGACATGAACAATCCTACTAATAGATTTTTACTATTGAAAAAGAGGAGTTTAACGAATAAGGAAGATCTATTCATTAATAATCTGAATCATGTATGAGGGAATAATAAGGAGCAAATTAATATGAGGATTTATCGTAAGAAGAATTTTATGTATACTAGAAGTCGTTTTGAAGCCAAAACAACGGTAGGAAAGGAACTGGAGATTGATATATTACTCATGGATTCCATATTGGATAGTTTGGACATTGTTTCAAACAATTGTTTGGATCTTCTTTCATAAAAATATGGTTTATAAATTTTGTATGTACGTATAAATAAATATTTAATTCAAAAGTTATGAATTTGTTACATACATACATACTAGGAAATGTTCATGTTTATTAATATTGGAATATAAATTTTTCTTTTTGCTGTTCATTTTCAAACGAATTTCTCAGAAGAACTTCAAACACGACAAATTAATCGTAGTATTCATCATTCCAAATGTTTCTTATAGGTATTTTCGAATAAGCAACTCTGGAGGACTTCTTCTCCATGAATTGAATATTGAAATAATTGAAATATCTCTAATTGCAATGAACAAAAATATCAAGTTTCAGACTTGTGTATTCAGAGACGAAGGAAACTTTCATATATTATTATAATTTCGCTTTTCTGAGTTGATGAAATGAATCGTCATCACTTCAAATTGTCAGAATCATGATGTAAGTAAAGCATGGTGTGCTCATCTGCTCATCTGTGATCGTATTTACCAATGATGACATCACTTTTTTCATTCCTTCGGTAATTTATGGAAACTTGAACGATGTAAATTAGAGCAGATATTTGCAAGATTACAACTACTTACAACCACTTGTATTGAGGACACTTTCATTCTGGAAATCATATATGTAGAATTGTACTTATTATCTATGTTGATGTGTACATTTGAATGAACGGAAATATGTGTGTATTATGCCTCAATAAGATCCTCACTGCATTCTGAAACTTGGTTAACGGTAATATTTTACTTTTGATGGTTTAGGTATTCAATTCTTAATTATGACCATTCTTCAATTGTTGCAAAAACAACTATGTACTTTACTTATATTAACATTTGTATTTATATTAGCGGTGAGTTTCGTAATATTTCGATCATTGTTTTTGAATGCACCTCAAAAATACTCGCAAACATTGATGGTGACACCCTTTAGGGTCTGAATGTATTTGTTGAATGTCCGAGTGAATCGTCCAGCCCAGGAGGTGTTGACAGAGCTAATAACCTTGTCCAAGTAAATCTACTAATAGTATGTGGTTTTTCATCGGTCTCACCACTACTACTGAGAGGCTAGTGCCCTGCCTTTCATGGAGGATCACACTTGATTTTCAATATTTAAAGTATTCAGGTATTTTGTCCCACAATGGATGGCCTGTTAGTGAAGTCAACGACTCTGAATCTCTGTACGATTAGCGTACATCCAACCAATCTTTCCCACCAAGTAATACCTCTAATTGTCGGCCTGGGCGGGTTACATGAAGCTATCGGCCTGGTGCGGGTTGTAGGTCCTAGTTCTTGGTATGATAGAGTTGGTATGATCTTATGTGTTTCTTGGACTGAGAATCTGTTGAAATCAATAATTACTACTCTGAGGAGTATAACAAGACTCATCTGCTTTCTTATTATACTTTCTCTGTTCATGGTATTAAAATGAAGGATTTGTTAAGGCGTTACTGTTGTTTGAATTTTAAACTTCCCGCCACTTCTCTCTGGAGTGTAACTTGGGCACCCTACTCAACAAAGAGTTCTTTCCATTTAGCTAGACGATCACAATTAAGGGGGTATTGGGGAAATCAAAAACGGAATCATTATATGGCGAAACCTATATTGGGAAGTTATTGAATATCTGCCTGTAAGTTTGAAATTGGGATCGTCCTAGGACCGTCCTTAACTCGGAACCCGAATAAAGCACAAGAGACTTCGTTAATTGACAAAATCGCTCGAATAGTTCCGGAGATATTGGCGTCTGAAATTTCATATGTTTTCTATACATGGTCTATGCGACCATTTTCGGCCAAAATGCCAAAATTACGGACAATTGGCTGAAAAAGTCTTAAAGTCGAAGTTTTATATCGAGAAGTGCTTAGTGCTCGGTGCTCGTGAGTTACATACTTTCTGAAAATGCTTGGTAATCGCGAGCACTTCACGAAAAATTATTGCTTAGTGCTCAAGATTTCGGAGCACTTTTCGAAAGGGCTTAGTGCTCTGAGCACTTTCCATAAGCTCTGATAACCTATACGTAGCATTTTTTAATAACATTAAGTTTTTGTTTTCTCGTCTCGATGATTGAGACAAGACGAGAAAGTGCCTTCGAGACGAGATTTCTCGTCTCGTTGAAAGCCTATGAATAACCTCAAAATTTAAAATAACAACGAAATTCTACATAGTTTTCTCCTTATATCTCCAGAAATAAATGTCTAATCGGACTGAAATCTGAAGCATTGTTGATGAATATCGATTCAAGTCCTGTGTCAAGTTGCATCGGATTCAAATCAATAATCTTCGGTTTATTAATTAACAAGAATTTGGAGAATTTTCGAATAATTTTTTTCATACTAACGAACTAGTAGGTCTACACCAAATTTCCTTCTCAGTTGCACGTTCATATTTTCAAACTAATTACGAAGTTTCGATCTTATTACATCAGTACTTCTCGAAGTATATTAAGGAAAAATCTCAAAATTTCAAATAACAAACGAAATTCGATTTTATTCTTCCTTGTATCTCCCGAAATGGATATTGGATCGAATTTAATTTCAGACGCTGTTCTTCAATATCGACTCCAAGGCCTGTGCAGAATTTATCGATAATATAACCATAAGATTGTTTCCAGTAGGTTGCGCGTGGTTAAAACGATTAGATCTACAAGAAATTCTGCATCAAGCTGCGTGCTGTCAATATCCATCTTACAACGAAATTTCAATCTAATCACATCAGTACTTCATAAGATGTTACAGTATACGCGGCCGGAAGGACAGCCGGACGTACGTTCGATCACGGATTCTTGTTCAGGAAGTCCCAGCTAATCGTCTATGACCAGGTTCGCCTCATTGTGATGAAATGATAACGCGCTGCAGTTCTCCAGAACAGGCGAGTATAAAAGGAATGAATGCATTCAATAAATCTTTTATCAAATTTTCACAGATCGGAATTAATAAAACTGAATAGATAAGAATTCTTTATTTATTGAATAGATATTGATTCATCGAAGGTATTTTTTAAAGCCAACCATGTTTTGGTTGATATTTCTTTTCAACTCTGTGAATATTCCTTGAAGCCAAGGGGGATTTTCCTTGATCTGAAACCGTTGGACTCTGAGGTCTTGATGTGTTCGGTGATAATGTTGAAGAAGTCTGAAACAATTAAGAAATATCTGTTGTCAATAAAGCAGTTCAAGAGTCTTAGACACTCTCATTTCATCAAAATATTTCTGCAATGTGAAAACTCTTCTGAATATGGACTTTTGGGGTCAATATTTTCAAAACTAAGGCATATCGGCATGTTCTCGACCGAAAATATTTGTTCAGGAGACCATATAAGAAATAACATATGAAAATATATTCATCCTCAGAATCTCTAGATGCTTGTATAGTAATTATATAAGGGTTAAATACTGTTTTGTGACATGTTTTCATTTTGTTATCAATGATAAAAATTCTGAAAATAAAAATTATTAATATTAATTGATATATCCTTAACGTTGATCAATTCATATTATTATTATTATTATTTAACTTTAACTAGGAGCTTACAAGATATATCATGGACGCTTTTCCAAAACAACGGCTCAACGAATACGATTAGTAATTACTTTGATTGAGTTGATGTGGCGAAGAGAGACCATAGAGTGTAGCGGAGTAAGTGTTGCCCCATAACTTCTCAAAACTAATGGTTTTATTTAATAGGGACCAGTAGCGGATGAGGCACTTGCAATCGGCAGTTATTTGGAGTATAACGACGCGCAACTTTTCGCGAAATTTTGTTGAGATCATACTGTCAGTAAATGAAAAAAAATTTTTTTTTGAAATTTTTCTCGAAAACATTTTTTGTTGGAAACTGTTCAGCGCACTCTTTGAGATTCATAGTTCACAGCAGTGTATCAAATATTCAGCTTGATACCACAATAATTTCCAGAGATATTTGAAGAAAATATGTCAAATTAAGTGGTTTTTTTTTTCTTGATATCATGATACAAATACATGGTATGCTACTAACTTTCCTTATTTTCGTCAGCTTTGCGCATCTCGAAATGACGTAGTCATACTAGCGACCACGATTGGCACAATACAAATACCCGGTGTACTATTGGTCATGGGAAGAGAGATGGAGAATGATCTCACTCACACAATATGACGTATTGTTCGAGACGAGAAAGCATTTACTTAGGAAATGTGCGAGTGAAATCATTCTCCATCGCTCTTCCCATGCGCAATAGCATACCATGTATTTGTATCATGCTTGGTATCGTTTTTTTTTGAGGGCATGTTATAGAATAACTCCAAAAAAACCTGGAAAAGCACTGACATGAAGTAAGCATCTTTTGCGCGCATGTTCAAAGAGAAACACCAAAAGGGGACAAAAGCTGCTGACTTCAAGGAATGCTTTTCTAGGTTTTTGAACACCTAAAGTTCTGATAAGGCGCAAGTGAGCGCTGATAAGACGCTCGAGATGTGATTTCAGTTGATGCGGTGTATTGTTTACATATTTATTTATGATGGAAGTGATGAAATGAATCAACTTACAAAGTGCGAAGTCAGTTGAGTCGACTTCAATGAACCACTATACACGTTCATAATAACTCACTGCACTTTGTTTAGGTATGAGAAAATATTTCGAACAACTACTGACAAAGGTACGTGTTGTGCACACCAGTGTCAGCAGGCTTATCTCGTTCAATATTATATTTAAGGTTATTTCCTTATAATTCTCTATCAGCCAGTTTCACGAAACTCTTGATGGCCAATCAACGCTTTGATTTTAGCCTGAATTTGATGTTTGGGTTTGAGATAAACTATAATCAAGCACATCATTCATTGTTGATTGATAATTAAGCCCTTGATAGGCCAATCGAAGTTTTGTTTTGAAACCGGCCGTATGTTCATGAGATTGAGGTTGAAATATCTTGTTTGTATCTTTATACTTTCGATACAGTATTTTACCAGAAATTGAATGAGAAGGACGTTCTATTGAATGATTCCAAGATACCCAGATCAAACATTCGACATTTATTGTAGGGACATTCCAGAAGTGTTATTTATAGATAGAATTTGCGGTTGGCTCTAGTTGAAACATCATAACATTTTTTAAAAACTAATTAAATTCATATTTCAGTTTTTTCAGTATCCTGACACGTGTTTCGGTCTTTCAACCATCTTCCGAGAAGTACAACAAGTAACTCGTCGAAAGGTCGGAACAACGTGTCAGGATGCTGAATGAACTGTGAAATATAAACTTCGAGTGTGTTTTGTTTGAATATGAGTGTAATATATATATAACAGAAATGAATAATCGATTCCATTACTGTTTTGAAAACACGAATAGCATGCAATTGGAGAATCTTATTGTTTTTTATTCTGTTGGATATATATTAATTCGATTAATATTTTCGATCAAAATATGCTTGTCTCAAAATAATGCTCCACCTTTTTCGGCGTTTTTCAAAAGAACTCACTACATTAGCTTTTCTAATTCTTTCTCATGAGGTAACGAGAATTATGAATCATTTATGTTATTTTATAACTTATTTAGGAAAGAAATATATACTCACTGAAGGTCTTTGGTCATCTGCTTTCAAACTAGATTTCAGAGGGGATTTTGGGAGATCTCCTATTTTCTCTGGAGTTATAGGTTTTGCTAATTTAAAAGATTCAGCTGGTTCGTCATCGAGCAGTGGGGAAAAAGTCACTACCGGTACCTTCATCTTCACAGGTTCAGGTACTGCCTGTTCAACTTGATTTTTTCCATTTTCTGAGGTACTGAGATTATTCGAAGCAGAATCTTGCAGCACTTCTTTTTTTGAGCAATTTCCGGAGTCTTCACGTGGAGATTGTGATTGTGTTCTTTTTTCTGATCCATTAGTCACATTGCCCATTGACTCAGCTTCAGATTCGAGGAATTGATGGCCTTTATCTTCTTCTGTAAATATTTTTCTCCGCATACTTGGTGTTTGACTCTCAGCCGTGGCTGAAGGCTTTTCATATGCAGCTGCTGCAACATCTGCTTCAGTAGTCGATTCTTCCTCTTCGACTTTTGAGTCGTAGGAATCTTGAGCTAGTATGGTGGCATATAGAGAAATTTTGTCAAGAGTAATAGAGTCATTTCTTCCTGTCGATATTTGTTGTTCATCTGTCCCTTTGACTTTCAGTTCAGAAGATCTAGCGTTTTCTTTCAGAATTTCCATATCTCCTGGTAATACTGATTCAGGTTGATCAACTCCAGAAGAAAATATCAATGTTGAAGTATCTAAAACGTCTTTTATTTCGAATTGCCCATTTCCTTTCACAATGTTCCCCATCTTCTCGATTATATCAAGGCTTGAGGACGAGTCTTCACTGCTTTGTGATGTAAGGTTATTTTCTTTTTTATCCTCATTAGCTGTTTCGATTGATGATCTTATTTTTACTTCATCGGATATCGGTTTTGGTGAGATAAAATTGGGGGGTGTAGTATGTTTCAGGATTTTCGAAGTGGCTTCAGGGGAGAAGTCACTTCCTAAAATGTGCTTGAAGGAAATTGGTGAAGATGATTTTTGGAGCAATGGTGAATTTTTCTTGCTGTCGAAATTTATCAAGTCAGATTCTTTTTTGGGTAGTAATTGGGAGTGAAATTCAGTTCCCGGTGGTATTAAGGTACTCGGTGTTTTCAATTTACGACCATCAAATTCTTGGATTACATTCATGATGCTTGAACCCGTTATATCAGGAAGATTGATTGGAGTTACTGATCTTGATATATCTGGACTTTTCGAGGATAGTTTTTGAGCTGCTAATATTGCTTTTTGTAGGTTTTGTTGCTTTTTGAAAGAGTCCCTATTGTGGCAGTGGCCTATTTGCGATCTGAAATGGAAAAAAATAGTAACTGTTATTCAAAAACATAGGTCTATTTACGCTATACATGCTCCTTTGACGACTTGTCGCCATTTATTCATTCCTGAGTTCAGGATAGCTAATTTGGCTATTCTTCGGAATCTGAAACATAAAGGATATAGATAAAGAAGAAACGAAACTTTCCAAATCATAACTACCTAGCAGTTGCAGTCTCATTCGCAGGAGGAGGTGCATAAAGAAGTTCTTCATCATCTTCAGTAGCCACTGGACCAACTTTGAAGTCTTTCATTAGTCTTCTCTCCCATATCTTATTCTTCTTTCCAAGTATTGCTGAAACGAAAACATATATAAGGTAATTTATAGTAGAGTATTTGGAAATGTCTATAGTAACTCTATGCTTCAAAGATTTTCTGCGTTCATGTGAGGGTACTATCAGTTATTTCTACGAATCCCTTCAATTGTGAGAGATGTGCTCCAGTTCAATGATAGAAATTGACAGGACACAATGACAAATACCTGTCGATAAATAAACAAATCTTCCACCTATATCAGAGCTAATCATTCTATCATCCTGATCTGAATAAGCTTTGTCAAAGGAATCCAGTTTTTGCAGTTTCACGGTTTTACTGGTCATCAGCCTGACTGTCCGTAGAAACGCTAGAGAGGATTCTTGATCTTATTACATGTTGGATAACGAGTCTGTAGTATGGAAATAATTGCATCCATCTCAGGAGCATCTTCCAAAAACTAACCTTCGAGTCCAAAAAACTTGGAGCGATGTGCATGACATTCCTCCAATTGTCATATAAGGTCGCTGCATTTTCGATACCGCAGTTTGTAGATCGCAAAGGGGCAAACTAGGCTCATGTGGTTTTTCCACAAGACGGCGACGTCCCACATCGATGAAATGTCTGTTCATCAGTGGTGGTTGCCCATTAAGGCCGTAAGGCCGTGCGCCCTCCCCGAAAAATATATTGTCGTACGGCGTTCGACACAATTAATTCTTTTTAAAATAATGAATATTTTATTATGAAACAGCAACCGATAGTTGATATTCCAACAAAAAAACACAAATATCAATTCTTCTTAACGATCAATCAATCCGGCCCCAGCAGAAAACGTAATTATACAATAATTCAATAGAACTGTCGCGGTTTCTATCCCCGCCTTGAAAGTATACAGCAGATATTGCAAAAGCGCCAACCGGACATTCTCTGTCTAAGAGAAATAAACATGAAAAAAGACAAAACACCCATTTTGAAGAACTATGAAGTCTACAATCACAATGGAGCAAATGCACGGAAAGCCAGTGGTGGGGCGGCCACAGATATCATACCGAATAAATGAATCTAACAACCAACCTCGAAGCTATCGCACTCTCAGTCTGGACAGAAGAGCTTTGCCAAAGCCTTGTGCTTAGTGCTCGATAAAGCACTCGAAGCACTTTTGTGCTCCTAAAAACTTTGCTTGCAAGCACTTTTTTAAGCCGGTGCTTAGTGCTCTGTGCTTCGAGAATTTTTTGAGAAGGTTTATTAGTGCTTAGTAATTCGAGAAAGTGCTCCTAAGCACCTCAAAGTGCTCCCGAGCACCGCAAAGTGCTCCCAAGCACCGCAGTCTTCCATTGCACTGCAGGGCTTTGAAGCCCTTCATGGACTTGTCGAAACAGGAAAATCTCGGGCTATCGTGCAATGGAATAGAGAAAGAGATCTAATATATCTGTTGTCTCTGGTATTTGCAGACCTCGAAAATGTTGAAAATCAGTATTTTCGAACTAGTTACCAAGTTTCACAATGATTGAGTTCGTATTTTTTTAGTTATTCCCGAAAAAACAATGATACCGAGGAAATAACCTCGAGATGTGACATATATTAGGTTTGCTCGTTGTACCTACATTACCAACACTAATTACACTTAGTCCACTGATTCTGTTCGGTGTGTTTTGTTGTAAACTTGCACTCTGTTCGTTGAGGAAAGGAGATTATCTCCTGTGATGGTTATGCGTAAATATAATTCATAATCATAGACATCTGTGGTTGTCTCTGGTTCCTGGTTGGACGTGTTTTGTTCTAATGTGTGGTTATTTTTGGACGAAATGAATTTTTATCATATCGTTATTTGAAATAGAATTTTTGTCCGACTTTCGAAAAACTTTACGACAAATCTACATCACCTCGAAGTGGAAGTGAAAACAAAAGAAGCATAGAATTCTGTCATCTTGGGTTTTCGCAAAATCATCTATCATATATTTGTATTCTGTGAAAATCATTGAACAGATTGACCTACACTAAGTCTACTTATTCAGTTATCTGTGACTACACTGAGCTGCACTGAGAATTGGAAGTCAGTGGAGTTGGTGTAGTTAGTGAAGTTTATACAAGTATAACGAACAAATCTATTATGAACGTATCGAACTGAAATTTGGTACACTGCTATGAAATATGGAGTTCAAGGTATTATTTATGGTGAACTGTTCCGATAATAAGAATTTTCCTGAAGAAATTCTGAAATTTTTTTTCCAAACTTATTGTCAGTAATATCTCAACAAAATTTTTCAAGAAGTTGCGTGTCATTGTACTTCAACTAACTGCCAAGTTTCCGTATCAGGGAAATAAGCTCAAAATTTCAAATGGTTATAACGCTAAAACCGTTGGGCCGCTTGACCCCATAAACGCGGAATTCGGATGCGCGACCTATCCTGAAAATTTTAAGTCGCTAGTTTGCTCCGTTCGACAAATATCGTGTCCTCAGTTGGATGGCCGGCCGAACAGAATCGATTTTGATAACGGATTCGTAATCAGTGGGTCCAATCTAGTCGTTTGAGACCATTTTCGCCTCAAAATTCGAAAATTACAGACATTTGGACATACTATAGCACGCTGTTCCCTAGAACATGCGCGCAAAAATGGGTGTGCCGTAGGCCACGGACTCTTTGAGGCATGTCTTTATGTTTTCAATATTTCGACAACATGTTATTATGGCGAAAACTATATTGGGAAGTTATCGAAGGTCGGACTGTTAGTTTGAAATTTTAAACTGAGAATGGTTTCCAACGTCAATGTTGGTCTCACTAATGAAGAATGTAAACACGATAAACCTCAAAGGAGAAAAGCTCTGTTCGGATTTCAAGTTTTGGTCGGTCCTAGAATGGTTTTTGGACTTCGAAAACCAATGTGCTGTGGTAAATCTGTTTTGAGCTGTCCTGAGATCGTCCTCGGACCGTCCTCAACTCGAAACCCGAATAAAGCACGAGAGAGTTCGTTAATGGACAAAATCGGTCGAATGATTCCGGAGAGAATGGCGTCTAAAATTTCATATCTTCTTTCTATACATTTTCGGCCAAAAATGCCAAAATTACAGTCGATTCGGTAAAAAGTCTTAAAGTCGAAGTTTCATATTGAAAAGTGTTTAGTGCTCGATGCTCGTGTAAACGAATTACTTTCCGAAAGTGCTTGGCAATCACGAGCATTTCACAGAAAATGAGTGCTTACTGCTCGAGATTCCGGAGTACTTTCCGAAAGGGTTTAGTGCTTCGTGCTCGGAGCACTTTTCATCAGTGCTCGGCACAGCTCTGCTGGACAGCAACAAAAATCTCTTTATGTTATGTCTATATCCCTGCAAGTCACGATCTTGAAGAAGCCGACTTGAGCAACATAATGAACCAAATACCCAAAGCTCATATTCCAATATGGGGCTCCAAACACACAGACAAAAAGGATACAATATTGGAAAATATTTCAGGGAACACTGATCTTATATATACTGGAGAACCTACACACTTCAACAAAAGCACTGGAACCTTTTCATGTAAAGAGCTGATCGGATGCAAGCTTCAGCCTTGGAGTGGGAAGTTCTGGATAGCTTGTATGATAGCGACAACTTCCCAATTACCAAACATGTGTAGAACACTCAGACATTACTGAAAGTTGGAAAATAAATGAGGCAAATTGGAGTTAATTCGCAAACTATGTGAATGAAGAAATGGCTACTTTTTCATTGAATGAAAACATAAACACTGCAATTGAAGACGTTGGTAACGTTTTTATAGAAGCAGATGATCGATGTGTTGGAAAGAGAAAGGTTTCGAGAAACTGCAGATTCACTTCGTGGTGGAATCAAGAATGTAGGGATAATATAATACTGAGCAAACCAGCCTTTTACAAACTGAAGAAAAAAATTTGTTTACAAAATCTCATAGAATTCAAAAAGCAGAGAGCAATAACAAGGCGCTGTCTGAAGGCTGCAGAAAAAAGACTTGGCAAGATTTCACAACCAAGCTTCAACTCTAACATCAAAGAAGTCTGGGGAAAAATCAATGCTATCAAGGGAAAGAAACTTAAGTTGGAAATAAAGGCTCTAAAACATAACAACAATCTTATGAAAGAAAAAGGACGCATAGCCGAACTATTGGCTGAACATTTACAACAGCAATCGTCGGATTCGAATTACGATTCCAATTTCCTACAATATAAACACCTTACAGAAAATATACAGCCCATAGAAGTTAATGGAGCTAACTCAAACCCCATGAACCTTCCCATTACCATGGAGGAACTTAAGTACGTAATCAAAACCAGCAGAAATAGCACTACTGTTCCTGACCAAAGCCCTACTGTATTCCTCGAGCATCTCCCGCAATCAGGAATTGAGATACTGCTGAGACTATTCAATGCAGTGTGGCTAGACCACAACTTTGTTGATGAATCGAGGGAAGCTATAATAATACCGATCCAGAAGAGCAATAGTTCACCAACAGACCCAAAAAGCTATCGGCCTATCTCGCCAACTAGTAACATGTGCAAATTATTCGAGGGAATCATAAATGAAAGACATTTTTTGGAAGTAAACGAACTGATAGAGAATTCTCAAAATGGTTTCCGCAAATATCGCTCTACCACTGACAACCTCGTCCAACTGCATACTGAAATCCTGGTCGCCTTTGCTAACTAACAGGAACTCATTACTGTGTTTTTCGATATAGTTAAAAGGCTTTCGATATGACACGGAGACAAAGGTTACTTGAAATATTAAAAAAATGGAATATTAATGAAAGAGTGCTGCATTTCATAAACAGTTTCATTAGTGAATGAAACTTCCGAGTCAAAATAGGAAACAAGTATTCCACAGTATGCAAACTACAGAACGGCCTACCACAAGGATCAGTCATTAGTCCCACATTATTTCTGATAGCCGTTAATGACATAATCAGCCAAATAAGCTCACAGGTGAAATCATCACTGTATGCTGACGTGACTTATTATGTGTCGTGAACACAATACAATAACAACTAAAAGGCTCCTAGAAGCGGCATTGATAAAATTGGAAGAATGGTCGAGAAAATGTGGATTGTGTTTTTCGTTAACTGAAACCAAAGTGATTATGTTCCCAAAAAAGCACCCCAAACCCTGTCACCTTGAATTGATGAATATTCCTTGACATACTATGAAAAACCATACGTTTCTTGGCATTATCTTCGATTCAAGATTGACCTGGCATGACCATATAGAACAATTGAAATCGGACTGCATGAGAAGGCTGAGCATCATGAAAGTTTCAGCGAACAACACCTGGGGGGATGACGAGAAAACACTACTTACTATTTGCAGAATCCTTATTAGATCAAAGTTGGATTACAGATCAATCATATACGCCTCAGCTTGCAAAACCCTACTGGACAGTCTCGGCGTTATCCAAAATTCCGCAGTCAGATTGGCATTAGGTGCGTATAGTACTGCATACAACCTTTGTAGAGAATTGGGGGAAATGCCACTTTCACTTCGACAAATGCTACAGTTGACATATGCAGAGAGAATTTCTGCAGACCTACAAAATCGTGTACAGCATCTAATGAATGAACGAAGATATAGCGATAAATACGAGAACCAACCAAACGTGAGACCTCCATTGTCCCACCAAGTTAATCAACACTTAGCACCATTGAGTATTCCACATACCATGAACTACAGACCTCCAACTCACCCACCTTGGACTACCAAAGGACCTGATATCGACATAACCTTCGCATCTCACAAGAAAACCGAAATTCACACACTTATAATTCGACAAAACTATGAAGAAATAATCAGCCAACACCATGATAAGGAAATAATATTCACGGATGCATCGAAGACATCAGAAGGGATAGGATGCTCTGTCTACACTACAAAAAGAACGAGTATATTCAAGCTTTCTCCAGACAATGAGATATTTACAGCAGAGTTGATTGCAATCTGGCAAGCACTTAAATTCATAGTTGACAATATGATCCCACATTCCGTCATATGTACAGATTCTCTCAGTGTTATTCAAGCGATTTCAGATCTCTTCCCCAGCAATCCCATAGTCAATCATGCGAAGGACCTTATAACATACTTACAACTACAACACAATACTTGCACGGTACTCTAGGTTTCCTCACATTGTGACATCGAAGGCAATGAGAAAGCAGACCGAGCTGCGAAGGACGCACTTTCTTTCGGACAGGACAGGACCAATTACGATTTGGAAAATGAATGCAAAAACCAAATCAGAGACAAATGGAAAAACATCCGGCAATCCCAACGTTCCAAACTAAACCAGATAGACCTCTCAGTAACCACCCAGTCACCTTTAACCATGAGAAGAAGAGATCTAGTAGCAAAGGTCAAGGATTGGTCACATTTTAGCCACGCACCACCATCTACTAGCGAAGGAAACCATACCGAGATGTACTACATGTGACTCCATAATTACGGTTCAACATATTTTGATGGATTGTCCAACTTATCAAACCGAAAGAATACACTTTAATGTGAGCAACTCGATGAAAGAAGCTTTAGACATCAAGACAACGACATGCCTCAATACCTTAAGATTTATTGAATCGACCAACATAAAAATCTCATTGAAGAATCATAAAGCAAAGTAGACCTAGATAGATCATGTACAATATAATTGGAAAAGTATTGTAAATAACTGTATCACTACTGCTAATGACCAAGCTGTCGAAGCGGCAAATATATAAATGAATAAATAAATTGTTTCAACACTAATGTAATTTTGGTTTGAGTGTAAATACTTGTTTTATTCGACTTTATGATTCCCTTCCTTCAAATCAAGAAACAACTGAAATTAAGAAATCCAATAACTTGCCTTGAGCAAGCCTTACATTCGGAAAAAAATTCTAAATACTCATTTCAGTTTGAGCCTGGTACTTACTAGAAATAAATAAATTTCCTTGAGTCAATAATATCGACTTTATACCATTGAAGTACATTATCTACTTAGTGGAAATAACTGGTATATTCGAATTTTGAGAATAAGGTATACTTCACTCAAATATACTTTATTCTTTCTTATGTATGAATGTATCATATACTCCAATGAAATATTATTTACTCAATCTGAGGTTAGATTTTTTTGCGTGTATGAAAGTACTGCAAGCAGCGATAGGGAAGTTGGAAAATGGTCCAATATATCTGGTTTCAGTTTCTACTCCATAAAACCAAAGTTGAGAACTTTAAGAAAATGCATCCCAAGCCCTTTTATCTGAAACTCATGGCTACTCCCTTACAGATCGTACAATACCATTCTATCTTGGGCATTATCTTCGACACGCAGTTGACTTGGCAGGCACAAATTAAACAGATAGAATCAAACTGCATAAGGATGCTGAACTTGATGAAAGTATAAGCGAATCATTCTTGGGGAGCCGAGGAGAGAACACTACTTATCATTTATCGAACCCTAATAGGACCAAAAATTGGGCTTTGGATGCCTCCGCTAGCAAAAATCCACTAAACAGCATTGAGGTTGTCCAAAATGCCGCTCTACGTTTAGCTTACAAAAGGAGTCCGTCTGAAAGCATGTGCAGAGAAATCACAGTGATGCCTTCACCTCTCCGGAGACAAATGATTCAATTGACCTATGTCTCTATAATCTCTGCTGACACACAAAATCCTATGAAGAATCATTGATTCATTTTATACCCAGGGATACCAGCAACATTATCTGAAACAGCCAAATCTAAGACGTCCCCTATATCTTGAAGTCAATCGTTCAACAATAGGATCAAAAATCTCTGAAGAGTTCAGCTAGAAATGACCGGCTCAAGAAAGAAGATGGTATAGACGTTGTTGACAAAATTGTTTCATGCGCATGCATTTAACAAGCTTGCCAGTAACTCTATACAACTTTAGTTCGTTTGTGATCGAGCGTAAGCGAATACACGATTTTGACAAATAATATCGATTAGATGCCACTGATGATTCTAAATCAAAAGATAAATGATGAACCACTGTGTCTAGTAGTATTTTTGTATTGTTTTTCATTATGTTACCGTATCCTCAGTTTTTGTCCACCTCAGTATATCGTAAGATATCAATATCGAAAGATATTATGTAGAGGTATTACAGAAAAATCTGTAATTTTAGTGATTGTATCGGCACAGGAACGAAGAGACAAACTGAAACAGATACCATTTTACAACATACAAAAAATCAGACACTCATTCTGACATCAGTCAACAAAGATTCAGAAAAATTCCGAGAGAAACATCACCAAAAAGAAATTATATTCACTGATGCTTCAAAGTCAGCCGAAGGAGTTTGATGTGCCTTTGTTAGCTCACTAACAACGAAGAAGTTAAAGCTTCCTTCATTATTAAGTCTGTTTACCGCGGAGTTGATAGCAATACAGCAAGCTCTCTAGTTCATCGTGCGAAACAAAATATCCCATAACGTCACCAGAACCTCATCTCTCAGCGGAGTCCACACACTAAATCCTTTTCTAGTAATCCACAGAGACCTGATTTCGTCTCTATATCTATATGTAATTTGGCTCCCCTTTCATTGTGGGATTGGAAGTAACGAAAGAGCAGACCAATAAGATAGAGAAACAATAATTGATGTAGAAGAAATTACCTGCAGAATAAACTGCGACATATCAACAGAATACAGAAGCCAAATCAAAAAGCAATGAGAAAACACATGGATATCGCAAAGATCCAAACGTCCTTTTGTAGCAAACATTCCCCCTGTCACAAATAACCGAAACACACTTATAGCAAAACAGCATATATAAAAAGAATATTCTGCATTTCAATCCCAGAGAATAGTTTACAACGTCAGCAACAACATGGTAGAAGCCCTTGAGAAACAAACCAGCCTGTCTCGACACGCTTATATTCATCAAAGCCATCAATGTTAGAATCTAAATTTATGTTATTTTGAATCCTATCCTTGAGTCGATATGGTTTAAATAATTTACTGTGAAATTCCGCTAATGGCGCAGCTGTCGAAGCAGTAAACTTATAAATAAATGAATATTCTTTATCTGATAACATACTCATCACTGACTTAAGACAAGCGTTCCATCTACCTTTTTCTTTTCTATCTGCTGAAGATGTATCCATGCCGTTGAGATGTAAGACTTCCAATATTTCATATCTGAATGAAGATATATCGCTTTTGAGTTCATTAACATCATCTTCAGTAACTGGATTTTCTTCTTCTTTCTTATGCATTGCTGCCACGTATCGCCAAACCAGAGCCCTCATTACTGCCGAATACTTATAGTCCCGCTCTTTTTCCTCTCGGTTCCTCATCTAGATAATAATATCCGTAAGCAATACTGTATGATAAGTTCATTTTCATAATGATTACCTTAGATGACAGCCTTTTGAGTTTGTCTTTTTTCCTCAAACCAAACACTTTCAAAAATATTTTTGGGGTAGGTATCAGGTTGAATGGGGGTGGCAGTGTAGCACTTTCTTCGAAATAGCTGAGCCATAGCTTTGTTCTTGCGAATTTCCATTCGGTATCGGAATGTTCCTGAAAGAATATATGAACCTTTTATATTGAAATCTTCTCATGAATGCTAGTTACATCGTACAGACCGTCCAAATATTTACGTTATTTGCCGCACTCATGGAGTAGGCAGTTGAACATGAGTATTTACAACCATACAACCGGTTTAGCTCAGCTCAACAAGTCAGCTACTGTCCAGTGTCATTATCGAGTTTCGACTATCATTTTTCGATTACGCCAATCTCCCTTTCTCGCCATTTAAGAAACAACAGGTGTCCCACTCAGTGGTGGATTCAGGGAGGATTTATACGGGGGTAACTAACACTACCTGAGTCATACCGCATTTAAACCAACAAGAATTCAAGAGATTAGTTACATCGAGCAAATCTAAATAAATATCTTCTATCGGCATGAAGTAATCAAAACTCGGGATCAGTTGGAAATATAAACCATATATCTGCCCAATACAAGTATTTACCCTGGGATTTGTGAGTAGATATAGTTCCAAAGTACAAGTCTTACCGATATGGTTGAATTTGATGAAAAAATATTCAAATTTACATTGCTTCTTCATAGCATTCTCCGAAACAGAGATATCTTCAAATTCCTGTTAATATTAAATATCAAATCACCACCTCTGCTTCCGTTATTTTTATCCTCTCCGAATGATTGATAATTATTCACTATAACAGCCTTATTGAGCCAAGTTTTCGACAACCACAATATATCAATGGACCGACTATGTAATACTATACCTAGCTTATATCGGGCAATAAGCTAACGAGGTGAAAGATGAGCCGTTCTTCAATCATATTTATGTGTACAAACTTCTAATATGGTGAATATTTACAGAAACATGCTATTGAACTCTTGAATGATATATTACACGTAGAAAAGTAGAAAATGAAGTTCAAACAAGAAAAAGGTAAATCTTACATCACAACAACGGGTGACCAACTCTGAGATTGAACTTCAATGAATTTAATGCGAAAAAAAAAGCACTGACGTGAAGTCAGCAGCTTTAACGCGCTTGTTCACATTGCGGAATGGTGAAATATTAATGAAATATAAAAATTTTCAAAAAAAAAATGTTTTCGAATTTTTCCATGGATAATTCTTCTTATTGACACTGTTCATCTTCCAACCAAGTTTCATTTCGATAAGATAAATAAATTCTAATATGATGAATATTCACAGAAACATGCTATTGATTTTTTTGAATAATATATTACACGTAGACAAGTAGAAAGAGATTGAACTTCACTGAATTTAATGCGAACAGAAGAATATAAAATGAAATTTTAATGAAATATAAAAATTTTTGAAAAAAATAAAAATTTGTTTCGAATTTTTTCCATGGATAATTCTTCTTATTGACAATGTTCATCCTCTAACCAAGTTTCTTTTCGATCAGATAAATATTTTTCGAGTTATTGATAAATCAAAATTTCAGATGGCTGTAGCACAACAACCATTCGGCAGATTTGGCCCATTAACGAACATAACCGAGATATTCAGGATCTTAACATAACCTGAAAATTTCAAGACTGTAGGTCTTTTCTTTCGAGAGTTACAGCGCACACGGCCGGACGGACAGAATTGATTTTGACCACGGATTCTTCATAAGTGAGTCGCTTGAGACCGATTTCGGCTCAAAATTCGAAGATTATAGACATCGTGAAGAAATGATAACGCGTTGTTCCCCAGAACAAGCACGTAATAAATAGAACTAGCATCAGGTCTGCACAATCATAAAAACATGATTATATATTTTCTGGAATACAATCATTTGGCCACGAAAATTAGAGCATACAATTCTCAGTGTTAACTGAACTATAATACATGACATACAGACAGTACCTAGAGAATAAGCAGAACTATTCTTCCGAGGCACTCATTCTGAAAATACAAACATCATTACTTTTGAGAAGTTTGGGGCTTTTTCACGCGCTTGTTCTGGGGAACAGAGCGTTATCGTTTCGTCACAATGTCTGTAATTTTCGAATTTTGAACTGAAAAAGGTCTTAAGAGATTGGGTTGAACACCCTGAAGAATAATCCGTGATCAGATTCAATTCTTTCAGTTCGTCCGTATATACTCTTAACTTTCGAAGGAAAGGATCAAGCGACTTGAAATTGTCAGATTATGTTGGAGTCCAAATATCTGGGTTGAGTTCGTTAATGAGTGAAATCGGCAGGATAGTTTCTGTAAGGCCCATTTGAAATTTTGAGGTTAATTTCTCGATATCTAATGAAGTAGTGATTCCATCAGATTTTGATTTCGTGAATAACTTTGGAATACCAACTTGCAGCTCGGTGCAAAATCTTATGTGGATTCAGTTGTTAGAAAATTCCAAAAAAATGTTAACTCGAAGAATTCTCAAATTTAGTACGAATTTTTTTTTCTGCTAGAATATCAACTAGATTTTAATGAAATTTGGCACAAACCTCAAAGTCAGTATTTTACAACAGTGTTCCGAATTTGAAGCCGATCCGATATTTACTCTTGGAGATATAAGGAAAAAAAACATGCCAAATTTCGTTGTTATTTGAAATTTCAACGTTATTTCAATATCTCAAGAAGTAATAATCCGATCAAATTGAAAATTCTCAGTCAGTTGAAGAATACCAATGCGCAGAAAGGTGCGAAATTTCGTGTTCATCTAATGGCTAGAATTCGAACAAGTTCATAAAACTCCTGACCACGAGTCAGTGGATCCCTAGAATTCTTTGTGGTATTCAAGGGGTGTTTTAAAGAAAGAAGTTAGTCCTGGGGTTCAAACACAACCACTTTTTCAAAAATAAAGCCAACCAGTTTCAACTTTGTTCTAAACTCTTCTTCTGGGCTCTCAAATGGACAAAGCTGCGTAAGAGTTAACGATATTCTTAATATTCATTATCTTGATTACTGTGGATTAAGGTATACAATAATATTCAAACTTATAGTTTTTTTTCCCAGACTTACGCTTGAACCTTTACCTGCGGAATCATGGGTCGAATTATACGCATTCTCGAATTCGACCTTCGTAATTGAACAGAAAACGTACTCTTCAACAAATATTGAGTTTCTTAGTTGGTTTTTCGTCCTAACCACCGATGGTGAAACAAAATAACTTCCGGAAGTATATATACTCCATTCACTTTTATAAACTATCCCGGTTGGCCATGATTTAGGTCCATCATCATATTTTTGTAACTAAAACCAAGGCAGGTTGGCACTCCTGAAATATCGACAATGTCAAAATAATTCGACGCTACGTTGCCAAATGCCAATGGCAATTTCTACTCTCAACCTTAACATAATCATCACGCTTGAAAACTAAAATTTCTGAAGAATCAGAGACAAAGTATCAGGAAGTGCTATGTAGAATTGATATCTGGTTTTTCTGATAGTAACCCTGATAATTTGGAATCAATAATTTATCCCAAGCTATCCAATATTTCCGACGTATGTGAGTGAAAACCCAGTGTTAGTTCTATTAAAATGACACGGGTTTTGTAGTACTACTACATTGTCATACTAGAGTATTTCAACTGGTGTAACAAAAGGTATTCATATGTCTTCTGTAGATTTATTTCTTGAGAATTTCGGAAAGTAGGGAATTCCATAGATTTGTCTGTTCGTTTTGGGTTATTCGAGATCTTTCATTATTTTTCGAATGAACTATCACAAAGTAACGGACTACTCTCTTTACATTTTCAAAATATACACGGTGAAATGTGTCAGAATGTCATGGCCACCCGGAATAGTTCATAAAAGTGAATGGAGTATACTCACAGACTTGATACTTGAATTATAGGTTGTGAAATTTCGAAAACTGCAGCTTGTTCTGGGGAACAGCGCGTTATCATTTCGTCACGATGTCTGTAATTTTCGATTCTTGAGCCGAAATTGGTCTCAAACGATTAGGTTGGACTCACTGATGAAGAATCCGTGGTCAAAATTGATTCTGTCCCTCCGGCTGGCCGTCCGTCCGGCCGCGTGCGCTGTAACTCTCGAAAGAAAATACCTAGAGTCTTGAAATTTTCAGGTTAGGTTAAGATCCTGAATATTTCGGTTTGCCGAATGGTTTTTGTGCTACAGCCATTTGAAATTTTGATTTTTCAATAACTCGAAAAATATTTATCTGATCAAAATAAAATTTCGTTGAAAGATGAACAGTGTCAATGAAAAGAATTATCCATGGAAAAATTCGAAAAAATTTTTTTTTTTTTTGAAATTTTCATATTTCATTAAAATTTCACCATTTCGCAATGTGAATAAGCGCGTGAAAGCTGATGACTTCACGTCAGTGCTTTACTAGGTTTTTTCAGATAGAAATTATACGATTCCTAGTAAATTTCGCGAAAAATTCTACAACTATATAGGGAGTTCAAATCTGATTGCGTTAGTTGTTTTTGAGTTATTAGGAAGAGCATACCTCAGAATTTCAAACACTCACGAAATATGATATTCTTCAATATCTCCTAAAATAAATATCGGACCAAACGGAAATTCTGCTGGATATCCACTTGAATATTTATGTTAAATTTCATTTCACATTTTTCACCATTAAAATCCCCAAGACATTTACCGTAATGTTGTGCGGGACTATTTTCCAACTAGTTACGGAATGTCAACCTATCGCATCAATACTTCCCGAGCTATTGAGGAAATATCCTCAACATTTTGAATGACAATGCAATTCAACATAGTTGTTTCATATATATCTTTGAATAAAATTCAGATCAATTGAAATTTAAAACATAGTTGGTCGATTCTGTGCTAAATTTCATTGGAATAAATCAAAAGCCCCCGAAAAAATGCAATCAACAAATATCTGTGAAATTTTGTACGAATGATTTTTCACGTATTTTGTAAGAACTAGATTCACGAAAAATTCTGCAATTATGTTGCACGTAAACATAAGCCATCTGATAACGAGGTTTCAAACTGGAGCATCCGTATTTCTTGAGATATTGAGGAAATATCCCCCCAAAATTTCAAATGACAACGAGGTTTTACATTTTTTTCTTTATCTCCGAAAATGAGTACCAGAACCCATCAAAATTTGAACTTAGTCGTCCAAAATCGACTTCAAGATAGATGTCTTATTCCATAAAAATATGATTTATAGTCTTCGAAAACGTAAATGCAAGAAGAATCTTTTTAAATACAATATCAACGCGAAGATTCGCGGTGAGATATACATTTTCTTGAGTTTTCCTTGAATTGGATTCAGAAGAAAATTTGCATTTAGTTGTGCGTTGGTATGTAAGAACAAAATTTCAATCTGTTCTAATTCCTACTTCATCAGGTTTTGAGGGATTATCCTCAAAATATTATAGTGGTACCTACTGTTCTGCCGGTTTTCCCGCTAACAAACTCAACCGAGAAATTCGAGTTTCAAACCAAATCGCAAATATAAGCAGTCCAGGTCCTTTTCTCCGAAAGCACATACCTAATCGTTTAACCGTTGTTTTTCACGTTGATAATACTATTGTATAAAGAGGTCTTTATAGAATGATTATACAAAGTTTGTTCTACAAAAATGATACATCAAATAATGTCGAAAGAGCTCATTCAGTTATGCCGACCTTCCGTTGGATTTTTCTAGCTTTTTCAAGGCTGTAACAACATGAAGCTTTTTGGCACAATTGTGCATTGTAAAGAGGAAAAATGAAGATGACTTACCTTAATTAGCATAGATGTTATAAATACACTTGGAGAACGATTCACCCCTTCGGGGACAAATCAAAATTCATAATTAATTAAAACCATAAAATTCATTTATAATCAGGGCTGGGAAAAAACATGCTTGGCTTAATTGAAATACAAATTACAAAATACTTTCTCGCAGGTACTTGAAATACAAAATACAAATAAATATTTTCAAGTAGGGTATTCAAAATATAAAATACAAAATACAGTATTTTAACTATTTGTATTTGAAATACAAAATACAAATTACAAAATGAATCCAGGTGTTACGTAAAATGAAAAAAGAGTACAACTTAGTCAGCTCAGCCAGTAAATCGCTAAAGAAGAATTTCCTCTCAGAAAGGAACACAAGATTTTTCAATGTGTTATCAGACAAACAGCCTCTTGTTGGGGAATGAATAAAACCGGCTAAAGAAAACAATCTTTCCACATGTCCTGATGATCACAAACTTTCTTTATATTGTATGAACACATTTTTTATAGTAGGATAGTGTTTAAGGATGGTAAGCTCTTTGCTCTTATCGTTTTTGGAATCTGACTAACTCCAACTCCATTTTGGAAGTCTGTGGTCGATCACTGTCCGTGTTCGCAAAAACAATAAATCCGTCTTCTTCCTCACTACTACTACTGCTATTCCCAGGAATTCATTAATCTTTTTTGTAATTTGCCTCTTAGGCATGAATAGCCAGATATTGAATTCTCTAACTCTCATCTGTTCTGATAATTTCTGGCAACCAACGCATTTTATAGCTAGGATGATAACATGACGCCAAAATTCACTTCAGGTGACATTTGAAAAAACTCGTCGAAACTTCGTTCTGAACTCTCTTTCAGTCATGATATAATAACTGTGAAATGTCTCCAATTGGAATCCTGCAGCCGATCCAATCTAGTTCTTATGGACATTAAAATATTGTCATTATCATTGTTGGATTTATTGGTACTTTTATCGCTATTGGCCACTTTGAAATACTTTCCACTTAAGATCAGCGAATACGTCCCCGCATCCACTCCGTCTTCATCGCTGCCGTCGTCCGGGACCAAGGAAGGAATTTGATCATCCATCGTTAAATTCTTACTAATAAATTCGTCCAATACGAAGAACTCAAACAAGTAAAATAAAAATAACCGTTGAAGAACGGACTTAAACCTTACGAGAAGTTCAAATAAAAAGTACAGTTCAAGAGTTAACCTGTCCCTATTACAATATTTCGGAAATGACCACTGTGCTGGAGCTTTTCTTCATTTCCATTTGCCGAAAATATGATTACTAGCAGAGGAACTAGATTAAGCAGATGAACGTCGCGCCATCTGAAGGAAGGTTCAGGGACTATTTTCTGTAGAGCGCTAAATGTATTCGTTCGAAAGTATTTCGAAAAGAAAAGTATCGAATTACAAAATTCAAAATACTTCAGCGCCAGGTATTTGAAATACCAATTACAAAATACATTTTCAAGAAGTAATTGAAAAAGAAATACAAAACACGTATTTGTATTTCAAATAAGTATTTCAATTACAAGTAATTGAAATACCACCCAGCCCTCTTTATAAATACAATTAAAATCGTTATATTAATCAATTATCGGATAGTACGTCATTGACGACACTGGACAAATCAAGTTACAATTACTGTGAACTTATATCTAATATTTGGGACATATTGCTAATAATTGTTTATACTACCCTGCTTTAATTACGATGATTGTTATTTATTCTTGTATAAATTCAACAAATTGATATAGATCATTCTCAAATTTTGAGTATCAGCTCTTGTATTAACAGTATCGTTAAATCTTATGTGAACCATTCCACATTTCGTGTAGGCCAATTCTCCCGATCCAAAATTTTCACGTTACTGAAATAAAAGTGGTGACCCTCCTCGAAGTGGTGTAGTGCTAAAACCGTTTTTTGCTCTTTATTGCGGAAACTTTCATTACATCATAATTATGTTGGTTGAGTCTTGTTTTTAACAATTGTTTAGTTTGGTCCACATAACATTTCACACAATTTTCGAATGGAATTTTATATATAAAATTTGAATAGTCCAAAATTATCCTTCGATGAAGAATAATCCACCTTGAGTTTTTTCCCACTATCTTATTCTAATATCACATTGTACCTCGAGTAAGCGATCAATTTTGACAGATAGATTAGGTATAAACGGAAATCTGAAATAATGAAGATCACTTATTGTGGACTTTGTTCTATTCAATTATGCTTGATTTGATGATATATATTCGTTTAATATTTTATCAACAAGAGCTGTATGGTAGTTGTTATCTCAAAAGAGTTCTTCAATTGTCACGCGCTTGTTCTTGGAAACAGCGAGTTATCATTTCGTCACGATGTCTGTAATATTCGAATATTGAGCCGAAATTGGTCTCAAACGACTAGGTTGGACTCATTGATGAAGAATCCGTGGTCAAAATTGATTTTGTCCGTCCGGCCGGCCGTCCGGCCGTGTGTGCTGTGACTTTCAGAAGGAAGGACGTAAAGTCTTGAAATTTTCAGGTTAGGTTAAGATCCTGAATATCTCGGTTAAGTTCGTTAATGGGCCTATCTGCCGAATGGTTTTTGTGCTACAGCCATTCCAAATTTTGATTTTTCAATAACTCGAAAAATATTTATCTGATCGAAATGAAACTTGGTTGGAATATGAACAGTGTCAATAAGAAGAATTATTCATGAAAAAATTCGAAAAAAATTTTTTTTTTCGAAAATTTTTCTCGAAATTTTTTTTTTTATTTATTCATTTTCTTGAAATTTCACTGAAATTTCCAAGTCACCAATGTGAATATGCGCGTAAAAGCAGCTGACTTCACGTCAGTGCTTTTCTAGATTTTTGTATCATCTTTTGATGGAAATTTGCACTGCTCAAACCAAAGGATCGATATATTAAGTTTTCAATAACAGCAGGTTTCTGCGATCTCGGACTATAAGATCTGAAATTTAACAAGCGTCCAGAACTCGAAGGGTTCATATATCACCTCGTAGTGAGGGCCCCGTTATCTCGATGTACCAGTGTGGTGTCCAAGAATGCCAACTATCCATTCACTTCTTCCTCTATTGTGAATTTAATATATTCATGAAAACTGTTGAAAATATCCAACAGTTCACTGAACTTGTCTTCAGGAATCGCTAAGAGGGTATCGTCAACATGTTCTTTTACAAAAAGAATATAAAACGAGAGGCTGTGGACACATTCTTCAACATCCTTAGTCATAACCAAACCAGCTTACGAAGGACTAGCTGGACTGCCCAAAGCTCCCCCAAGTTGGAATAATGTAACGAAGTGTCGGCATAATTGAATGAGCTCATTCCTGTGAAACAAACTTTGTATTATCAACAAAGACTTGAAAATTATGAGCGGTCTTATAAATGGGAGATTTTTTGACGAGATCGGCCGTCAGCATGGGATTCGAGCTAGGACACATTAGTGGCATTACCTAATAGAAAAATATTTTTTGGAGTGTAGAAGAAATTGAGTCTTCCCTACCCATATTGCTGAAAATTTGAGATCACTTCAGTTGTTAGCTCTTGATAATGACTGCCTTTGCCTCAATTTAGTAGAAAAAAATGCTCAGATTCAAGAAATCTATCCTCAATTTGGAGACAAAAACAATGATTCGGAAATAAAAGAAAAAACAGTAGAAACAAGTGAATGTGGTCATTCCGGCGATAACACAGAAAATTTTTGCTTTGGACCCAAATTTTGCTACACCCATTACAAAGCCAATATTTCTGATCCCTTCATTGATAAAGGACTCATAACACTGTGCAAACAATATTCCATTGAAGAAGGGAACAATTCAATTAGATTACATGCTACATTATTACGAACAGTTGGTATAACAAACAATTAAATTGTCATTTCAGGTAGAATTGAGGAAATGAGAAAAACTACCCAACAATTTCTTAAGGAACACTCCAAAATTGTCATCATGAGGTCCGATAAGGGAATGATACTGTAGTTATGCTGAAAAATGAGTATATCGCCAAAATGGAAAATATGCTGAGTGAGATACAACAACGTATAGGAGGATTGAAAATGATGAAACTAATAAATTTCAGAACAGATCCAATAATACCTACGGTAAAAGAACTGAATATGTGAGGACTCATATAGATAACAGAGAGTTTGAAAATGAAACGTTACAATGCTGTGGCGCCGGAAATGCATGGGATTCGGAAAACCCACAAACAAACTCATAGAGCCGATATATTCAACTTCTCTGCAAAGTGTTCGTTAACTACATGTTTGTTGAATATATTCGTATATTCATTTCAATTTAACCTCTCAGTAGTTACTGAATATATAACGGAGAGTCTTTGTTTTTAAACCAATTGTATATTCAGGCGACAAAGATAACGCTATGCAAGTTAATCGAGTAAGAGAGAGAGAAAGAGAGAGAGAGAGAGAGAAAAGGAAAAAGAAACGAAAACATGTGAGCAAAAAGATATTTGTTATTCCTTCCCTGTTTGGCGCGAAACCAGACGAGGGATTTATTAGATATATCACCAAAACCAGAACGTGCATTTTCTGATTTTATTTGACACTTAAGAGTGAATTTGTAGCAAAGTAGATATTTTGAACAGACGTCAAAATTTGGAGAAAGATTACCTGGGAAGAATAATTGAGGAGCAGTTTTTTAATATGAAAACGGTAAACGCCCGTACACAAGAGATTCATGATTTCCAAATGAATTGTTTGAAAGGAAAAAATTAATTGTTGGACTGAATATAAAATATAAGAACCCACTTTTAAATTCATTACAAATACAAATACTCTCTTAAATTCATTTAAGATTAAAAAATTATGGATGTAATTTTTTTCAACACAGATTGCTTGGTTAGACGGAATCTATGATGAATTACAAGTAATCCCATCTATTTAAGTTATCGCATTGTTGGGTACGATTCGAACGATTATAGGGTCACCTCACATTGCTAATTCCTGCATCAGAGTCATCGATTATCAATATAGTCCATCGAAATAAATAACCTAACGAAAAGCTGCAATCGCTCGCAGCATTAAACGTTTTGTTCACGCTCAACTGACTTATGGAGTTGAGGCTATCGCTTGGTGTCGTTGGATGTGGTTTCTCACGAATATACCTAAAGAACTAACTATGAACATATCAAAGAAAAAATAGCAGTATATTTCGGTATTGACCGTAATTCCGAAGTAACCATTTATCAAAAAGCTATTTTACATTCAATAGTTCAATTTATGATCAGTGCGATGGCTCGGCTATGGGCAGTCCAGCTAGTTCTTCATTAGCTGTTTTCGTTATGACTAAGGTTGTTGAAGAATGTGTCCACATTCTATCGCTTTATATTCTTTTTGTAAAAATTCCTGTTGACGATACCCTCCTAGCGATTCCTGATGACAAGTCCAGTGTCCAGTGAACTGTTGGATACTTTCAACAGTTTTCATGAACGCATGAAATTCACAATAGAGGAAGAAGTGAAGTGTTTTGGTTTATTGTTTGATAAAATCAAATAAGACAAAATACTTAGGTTATATATTCCACAAACTCTCCAAAATAATGAATAGTGAGGTTCTTCTTATGTTGTATTATCCGCTGTTATGGAATCATTGCTCGTGGAGAAGCTTACCCGAATTGTCTGAATATTTTAAAGAATCATCAAAAAAAAGTAATGAGAATAATGAATAAAAACGAAATTGTACGCAACACCCCCTTGCAAGTTGACCAGCTTTTCTCACTTGAGCCACTTAAACGTTATTATGACGAGCTAAAGGAGGAATTCATAGGTTCAAACAGTATAACCAGAAATAAAAGTATCCAATTGCCTAGAAGATTCAAGACTGTCTGTAGTAAGAAAAGTATTGTGAGGGCGATTGGTGTCTTTAACTGACATCTAAATAATCTCAAGGTTTCAACTAGTGGAAATTGTAGAAAATTTAAATTGAAAAAGTGGATTTGCATCTAATTTATAGTTTATGATAGGGAGCTGAATTTCATAATTCCCATTCAATTCTATTGTTTTTGATTTTTCTAAAGTTTTAGGTGATTGATTCTCTGTATAATGGTTGAAAGATTACTACTTCCTTGTGACATTGTCTGATATGAATACATTTTATGTTCTTATCGAAATTAATAGTGCTTTTATAGTTATTTTCATGAATGAAAATGCAGGAGTTATCTTCATTTAAGATTTGGTAGATGATTGCAATAGGAGATGATGAAATTACTCAGTTTCCTATCACTACATTTCATTGAAGATTAATAGTGACGCGGGTTTCGTAGTACTACTAAATTTTCAAAATAGTGTAGGTATTTCAAGTTATACAATAAAGTATTTAAATTTTTTCTGTAGGCTCATTTCTTGTAAATTTAGCAAATATGGAAATTCTATAGGTGAGTCTGTTGAACTCGTTTAGAAGTTTTACTGTAGTGTTATTAGGGTACTTTTATTCATCTTTTAAATGAACTATCACGAAGTGGGCGAATATCCTATCTATTATTTTTAATTACAATTTCAACTCTTGAAAATAGCATAGAGAATCATCCAACCGGTTTATTTACGTGAAATATTTACATTATCAGACAAAAGTCTCTTTAACATTCGCCAGATCTTCTGAATCATTGAATTGCCATATCTTCACAAATTCATTATTTTTCCGGAGTAAATTCATATTCTGAAAAATACATAATTGCTACTACCTCAATGTAGAGAGTGTTGATTTCAGAGGTTGAGTGAAACGTTTTGGAGATTACAAAGTTTTTATTGCAACACTTGTGGACAAATCAACATTCATTCGTAACGACAGAAATGCGGTTAGTTCACTGTAAGAATGCCGCGCTTAAGAAGAACCTTTTTGACATGAGAGATACAATTTGAACTACTCTGTCAGAATTGTTATCTCTGGTTGCATAACCAACACCCCCCCCCCAATTCTGCACTTCTTGAATTATTTACTATTAACAGAAACCATATTCAATTTTTCTCTCAAATATCTGAATTTTACATTATTCAGTGCTTTGGTGAAAATATCAGCTTCCTGCTGATCACTAGGTATATAACTTAAATCTATTTTACCCTCACTAACACAATCTCTAATATAATGATGTTTCACATCAATGTGTTCGGTTCTCTTCGTTTCCAAGGTTTCTGCCATTTTGATGCAGGACTGATTGTCCTCAAAAATCTTAACAGGAAATAGATTCTTATCTAGAATTTCACTCAATAGTTGTGATAAAAAAATAGATTCCGTAACACAGTTCGATAGAGCAACATACTCAGATTCAGCACTAGATAGTGATACAGTTGGCTGTTTCTTGCTCTTTCAGAATACTAGATTGTCAAATATTTCTATGTAGGTCCCCGAAACACTTTTTCGATTATTTAAGTAATTTGCAAAATCAGCATCAACAACTGCACCTATTATATGATTTCCACTATTTGACTCTACAAATTTTAATCCAAAATCTTGTGTAGCTTTTAAATACCTAAGGACATTCTTTAAAAATTTCCATTGTTCCCCACCAAAATTATTCTGGAATTGACTGAAGTATGTTATTGCAAAACATAAATCAGGTCGACTATCCAACATTACATACATAAGATGTCATATCAATTGTCTAAAAGGTAAGTTATCAATATGTTCATTCTCAGAACTTTTGCCCAAGTTAAGTTTTGATAACATCGGAATATCTGACATGATACAATCCTTCATACCAAACTTGTTCAAAACCTTATCTATTAAATTTTTCTGATTTACAAACAAATAGTTTTCATTTCTGATAATATCCAAACCCAAAAAATTAAATGTGGAAACCTTTGACACATTTGGACTCAAACCCCTCATTTCGAATTTTGCCATTAATCTTTGTTTCAATTCGTTCAACTTCTGCAATGATCTTGAGAATAAAACTAAATCATCAACGTGTACAATTAAAAATATATTAGCATTGTGTTATAGACAAGGATCCGAATTTGACCTTTTTAAATTAATGTCTGTCAAATGACAGTGTATGTAGTTTTTCATACCAACACTTTGGAACCATAAAAGGCCTTTTTTAGTTTACATACCATATCAGGGTTGTGTTTTATTTTAAGCCCTTGTGATATATCCATGTAGACTGGTTCTCTCAAGTCACCGTTGCGAACTTCACATCAAGTTGTCCGATATACAAATCTTGTTCAACGCATAGAGAAAACAACACCCATGTAACCATACGCGCAACCGGCGAATACATTTCGTAGCTTTGATCGCACTGCTTATAACCGCGAGCTACTAGTCTTGCCTTTTTCACTGTTTTTCCGTCAATTTCTTTTTTTTTGAACACCCATTTCGAATCGATTACACTGTGATTGCGCGGTTTCCGCACTATGTCCCACATTTCATTTTTGATAAACGCACTCATTCCACTTTCGATAGCTTCTTCCCATCATTTTCCTATGGACATGGCTTCGTCGAACGTCTGAGGTAATTTTTTTTTTATTTACAGAAAAAAATAATGCCAAGCATTTGAGATGCTTCGACTTCTAGGTCATTTGCATCTCCTACTACACATTACAAAATTGACAGGTTATAAAAACTTTAAATATCATTTACAATGTTAATAGCATTCAAATAATGAAACAATCGCCTTGTGCTAATCGGGTCTACATTCAGAACATCGTTTAGGCTGTCCCCCAATGCTACAGCTCTTCTCTCCTCTTCGAACCTGGGGCAATCTATAAGGATATGTTTCACGGTAAGGTTGTGGTTGCAGGTGGTACTACATATTGGTGGTTCAGTGTTTTCTAAGTGGTATTTGTGTGTTATGGCTGTGTGACCTATTCGTAGTCTTCTCCAACTGATTTGCTCCTTACGATTGAGTGGTGTTACCGAAGCTTTTTTGACTATTTTTTCGCATTCGTGTAGCTTTGATTTTGTTTGCGACCAGCGGGTTTGCCATAGTTTGTGTGCTCTGGATTTGTAATATGTTTTCACATCTTCCGGGGATTGATAGTTCTCCAATGGTGTTGATTCTTCAGATGCCATTTTTGCCAAGATGTCAGCTCTCTCGTTTCCTGGCACTCCTATATGAGATGGGATCCACAAAAATGCCACCGAAATGTCCTTCTCATGTAACCGATGTATAATGCTCATTATTTGGATCACTAGTGGAGAGTTACTGTTGCACGTCTCCAATGATTTGAGAGCTGCCAAGGAGTCGGAACAGATTAATATGCGTCGATTATCTGTGCTTGTTGTCTCTATCTGTTTCAAGGCTTTCCAGACTGCGAATAATTCTGCAGTGTTTATTGTGCATATTGATGGTAGTGTATATTTCAGCTCCATATTTTCTGAGTACACCGCACTTCCAACGTTGCGATGGCAGTCTGATCCATCTGTGTATATGACCAAAGAGCTATAACTAGAAATTTTTTCCATTGTTCTCTGTTTCATTTCCGGTTTTGTTGAGTTATATTCACTGCGTGTCGTTACTGATAAGTTTACTATTGGTTTTTTTAATTTCCATGGAGGGACTTTCAGAGGTGTAGTTTGTGTTGTATTCTGAAATAGTTTTATGTCGAATGCTTCGAGTATCTGTGCTGGTGGTTTTGGGGTACGTTTTTTTGAGTTATATTTCTCGACATATGCTTTATTGAATAGTTCGCTGTAGACTATGTGATTGCGATGTGATGAAATTTTCGCTGCATACTGGAATAAGTTGTACTGCCTTCTTAGGTCCAATGGAAGCTCATTTGCCTCTCTATAAATACTTTCTATGGGGCTGGTAGGGAATGCTCCCAAGCAAATTCTAAGGGATACATTGTGTACTGAATTCAATTTTTTCAAATCTGTTTTATTAGCAGATGAGTAGACTATTGAACCATATTCCAGTTTAGACCTTATAATCGCTCTGTATATTTTCAACAATGTGTCTTCGTCTGCACCCCATGATCTGTGTGAAAGGACACGTAGTAAGGTAATTCTTTTTGTACTTTCTTTCTTTAAATACTCTATGTGTGGTCGCCAAGTTAGTTTGTTGTCCCATATTAGCCCCAAGGATTCGTGTTGATTGACTGTTTCTAATGTGTTCCCATATATTTGAATATTAATTATTTCATCTTGAGTGTGGCGTCTGGTGAATATCATTACTTTGATTTTTGGGGTAGGGAGAATGAATCCTTTTTCCATTGACTATTCTTCCAGTTGATTCAACGTGTTCTGCTGCTGTAGTCTGACGGTTTCCAGATTTTTTCCTCTGCACATGTAACATTTATCATCTGCGAACTTCATACACTTGACCGGTTTACATATTCTTTTTTCCGAGTCCACTTTGTCTATTCCTACTTTGAATAGAGATGAGCTTACGACCGATCCCAGTGGTACTCCATTGGGCTGATTCTTGGTTGTTGATAATACCCCATTCACTCTTACGTTGAATTTTCTGTTCGACATAAAATTATTCATAAAATGCATTATATTACCATTAAGACCAGCTTCTTGTAAATTATTTAGGATGCTTCTGCGCCAGCATCGGTCATAAGCCTTCTCCACATCACAAAACACAACAGCAACTATTTCGTTATTTGCGAAGGCATTTGTTATTTCCGTTTGCAGGAGTATCAGGTTGTCGAGTATACAATGGTTCTTCCTAAATCCTGTTTGTGTTCTGCTGAGTTTGTTTTCGGAGTCTAGATACCATGTGAGTCTTTCATTTACCATTTTCTCCAGGATCTTACAGCCAGTACATGTGAGTGCTATTGGACGATATGATTCCGCTTTCAATTTTGGTTTATCATTTTTGAGCATTGGTAGAATTGTTTGCGTCTTGCCATTTTTGGGGAAAAATATGCTCAGTGTACATTTTATTATATAGCTCTAGGAGGTGTGTCAAGAGTTTTTCTGGGAGATGTTTATAAAAGATCATGGGAAAATCATCTGGTCCAACTGCTGAGTTTTTCGAATTCTGAATAGCTGTTAGTAGTTCGTCTTTAGAAAAGGGGTCATTGATGCTATGATTGTTGTTATCGTCTATGTCCAGAGGTATTCTTTCTAGATTTCCTTTTCTTGCACGATATTCATCATTGAGGCTGCGGTCACTGAACTGTTTTTCCATAGTATTAGCTAGGTCTTCTGCTATGAAGTTGGGGCTTGTTATAATATTTCCTTGTTCATTTTTTAAAGCAGCTATATTGAATTGTGTATGATTCCCTTAAACACGTTTTATGTTGTTCCACACTTCCCTGGGTTGAGTTGAACAGGATATCGATGATACAAAAGTTTGCCAATTATCTTTCTTCGCATTCTTCAAAACTAGCTTTGTTTTTGCCTTTTGCCTTTTTACTTCTATGAGATTACCCAAGGTTTTTTGCCTACGATATTTGTTAAGTGCTTTTTTCCGCAACTGAGTTGCTTCTGTGCACAGTTCTGTCCACCATGGAACTATTTTGGATTTAGATCTGGCTTGAAATTTTCCTATACTAGATTCAGCTGTCTTATCAGGTGTTCTGTGAACTTAGCGACATCAAAATCTATGTCCTCTGTGATAACTTGATCCTGTACTAGTTGTAGTTGTTCTTTGAATTTTTCCCAGTTGGCGTGTTTGATTTTCCATCCTAAATGTTTCAATTCTGGTTGTGGCTCATCTTCTCTTTCTATTAAGATAGGGAAGTGGTCGCTATCTTGTAGATCATCCAAGACTTCCCATTTAAGTGTAGGCAATATGCGTAGGTCGCAGAAACTCAAATCGATGTTTGTGAATGTACCTGTAGCCTGGCTAAAATGTGTTGGAACTTCTGTGTTCATGAGACCAATATCTAACTCATCCATGGCCGAATGAATAAACCGTCCTTTACGACAACACCTTGAAGATCCACATAAAGTATTGTGTGCATTAAAATCTCCCACTAAAATAAATGGTCTAGGCAGTTGATTTACTAAGTTCTTGATATCATTCTTAGTAAAGGTTTTTTCATTAAGTATATATACATTACATATTGTAATTGGATTGGGAGTCCATACTTTTGCTGCTATTGCTTCAAATTGCGTTGTTATTGTTACTTCCTCAGCATGTAGACTATCTTTCACAAATATTGATGATCCTCCAATTGCTCTGTTGTTCGTGGATCTTATTTTGTGAAAAGCATGGTAATGGCTCAATTCACCTGTTTTGTTTTCCTTGAAGTTGGTTTCTTGAATGCATAAAATGTACGGGTCGGTTGACTTTACTAAATTTTGGATATTTTCTAGGCGTGGATAAAATCCACAGCTATTCCATTGTAGTATCTTGAATGTCGTTATCAGATTGTGATGTGGTAATATCTTCAGTTTGGTTTAATTCAGTTTGGGAATTTTGAAGTGACTCACATTCATCTGATGTTTCTGTGTCGCTGTATCCTTTCAATTTTCTACTAATTCTTTTGATTCTATACTTCAGAGAACGCTGTTGTATATGAGGATATAAATCGTGTAACATTTTTATTAAACCGTCAATGTCGTCTGTGTAACGTTTCGCTTCTGATATTATATCGTTTTTTTCCAAAAGATGATTCTAAAAACCCTATGAGATTGATGTCTGATATGCTTTGATTTCCTGGAAGTGTTTTTATAACAGAGCTTAAATAGTTGTGGTCTATGAGTTGTTCCGGTTTTTCGGATGATGATGATGATGGTGATGTTTTTGGTTTTTTCTTTCTCCTTGAAAGTTTTAATTTTTCTGAGTCTGGTGGTCTCATAGCTTGGCCATTTGTATCATTTTTGGTAGATTCTCGTGGAATATCTGATTGCTGATTAGACAAAATTGAATTCAATGGTGAACGTGGTCCCTTTTTCGTGAAAGGTTCTTCTTTATGTGATTTCTCTTCATTAGATATGAGGTCGACTTCTGTAAGGTTCGGTTGAATAGCACTATCATTCTGTTCTTTTGCAGGGGTTTTCTTCTCTGCATTATACGAGCTGTTTTCTTGTTCTTGTTCAGTTTCATGCGGTGTTTTTGATTTAGTTTCTGGACAGCTGCTAGATATATGACCTGTTTTTTACATATAAAACATTCCATAGTGTCAGTGGATATGAAAATTCTGTAACTGGTGTTGTCGTGTGTGATTAATAATGATGTATTGACAATATTTTCGGTTTCGTCTACATATACCTGTCGTCTGAAACTCAGTACATGACTGAATTCATCTCCTTGAATTCCAGCTCTGAGTGTTAGAATTGGGGATGCTGGTTTCAAGTTTAATGATTTCAAAGCTTCTTCTATGATCTCATTGGGAATTGAAGGACATACATTTGAAACAATGAGTCTTTTTGCTGGTGATATCAATTTTCTCACTGTGATTTCTTCGTTTTCAATGGTGATGCTATTTCTTTCAGTGAGAAATTTGTCTACCAGTGCTTTATTATTCAGAAATATGCATATTCTATTATTTGATATTCTTGATATATGAGTTATGCTTTTTGCTCCTACGAATGTTGCTGTCGCTTTGGCGTAGTCCATTATTTTAAATTTGTCGTTGAAAGTCATTACAATGGCTTGATCTCTTGATGGATTTCTAACTGTTGGGGATTTCTTAGCTGCGTTCACATAAGATTGTGTTAGTCCACCCCTGTACTCAGAGGAGGACTGACCAGGTGTGTTCATTTTGTTATCTCAACTCGATTAATTTCAGATAGTTGGAGTTTCCGATAAGAAACATCTGGGAATTCCCTTGTGGGAATATCCCTGAGTGTAGTCTGATCTTATTGATGGTAATATAGAAAAAATATCTCACTCTCAAAAATAATCACTAATTCACAATTTTAATTGCACCAGGAAGTAAATGATTTCGGATTTAAACACTCATTTCCAAATTCATGCTAGAAACACTGTATAAACTCGTGATATGAAATGATTAATTCTCCCGTTATCGTAACACGTGTGTACTCGTACGTGGACAATTCCGGAATCTCCTCTGAGGTAATTCTTCTAGTAAATTTCCCGCAGATAATGCTATCATTAGATTTTCCTTTTCATTCATATCATAATTATCGTACCTGGGAACCTGGGTACCTCTTCATTCATATCATAATTATCGTACCTGGGTAAGTTTACTTCTCTGTCACTTCTTGTTTTCGTCTTTGGCTTCTCTTCGGTTTCATAATTTTCTTCAAGGCTATTTTGATCATGGTTTGCTTCCTGTTTAATTTCTTCCACACGGCTATCATCTTGCATTGGAATGTTCACTTTATCTTCTGTACAATGTTCGTTGAAAATAACATTTCTTGCAGTAATAATTTTATGTTTTTCTGTACCCGAAATTCTACTACATGCATCTAATTTTCCATTTCTTTCTTCTTCAGTAATATGAACGTAAGCATAACATCCAAATACTCTAAATTTCTCAAGGTGGTGTTTTCTTCTCTGCTACTGTTGACATAGCAGTTCGGTTAATTAAATAGGCTGCTGTTTTAATTGCTTCATTCCAGAATATTTAATCTACCTCCGAATCAAATAACATGCATCTGGTTCTTTCTAAAATACTTCGATTGAACCTTGCTGCAATTCCATTTTGCTGTGGGTTGTATGGAACCGTATATTGAACCTTTATTCCTTTGTTTCTGCAAAATTGTTTGAAGTCTTTGGATATGTATTCTCCACCATTATCGCATCTTAGTTTCTCAATTTTGCCACTAAACCTAGCTTCAACCATTGATACGTATGTCTTGAACTTTTCCAATACTTGTCTTCTGTTCCATACAGTATACAATTGAGGAATGACTGAAATTATCTATAAAGGTAACAAAACACTTCTTACCATCGTAAGATGCTGGTGTTATAGGTCCACACACATCTGTAGATACTGATTCCAATATTCTCTTCGCCTTGCCTTCCTCTTCTAGCTTCTTGTAAGGCATTCTTGTTTGTTTTCCTTTAAGACAGATTTCACAATTTCCCTCCGACATATATCTTGAGGAATGACCCATTCTTCTATGCCACAAGTTATTTTGTTCTTGTGCTATCTTCGCTTCTACAGTAGATTTAAGGTTTAACGTCAAGGTATACAGGTTTACTTTCAAATTGCCTTTTGCCAATTCCTTACCATTATTCATAATTGTTACATTTTTATTTTCAAATAGTACCCTTCTTGATTTTAATCTTCCGTTCTCTGTCTCTACAAGTAGTGTTCCTTGTCTTCTACTTATAATATTTTCTCCATACTTTGCTACGTTTATTTTGCAGTGTATATCTTTGACATCTGACAGATATGTTCCAGATAGTTTTTCTGCATCTGCGGAGGTTATGAAGCAAATCTCTTCTTCTTTATCCTTTTTTGTGAGGTTACATTTGTTTTGATTCTCCTTTTTGGACATTCAGACTTTTTATGTCCTTATGACTCCACAAAAATAACATCGAAACCTGAACTCTGTGTTCTTTTCTCGAGTGTTCTCATAGTTTTTATTCCCAGACTTTTTCAAATTCTTCTTATGTACCATGAAAGCTTGACTCGACTCTGCCTGTTCTCTTTTCTGCCCTTCTTCTTCTTGTAGGAGCTTAGATTTCACAAAATCTAATGTAACCAAGTTTTGATTCTGACAGAAATAGATATCGATGGCTGCAGTTACCGTTTGATATGTTGTTGACATGCTAGACAGTAGTTGAGTGATCATTTCAACATCATTAATGTTTCCACCACAGTTCTTTTGATCTGACACTGTTTTCTCGAATTCAATTATAAAATCAGTAACTAGATTACTACCTGTGAAGTTCATGTTCATCAGTTCACTCTGTAACTGCACCTGTGTAGCAACTCCACTTTTTGCATGGGGTTTGTTCAACGTCTGCATTATTTCCTTCGCTGTGACTTTGCTTCTTATCATTTCAAGCACATTATCACTAAGACATTGCACGATCAAGTTTCTTGCTCGTAAGTCCTTCTTTTTCCAAGCAGTTGTGTCGCCGACTGGAGAGGACAACGTTGCGTAGTTATCAGACAGGAAAATGACCATAACCTAACATTTTCGAACTAGATACGGTGATATGTATCAGAGTTTCATGGTCAACCACGTGACTTTATACAAGTGAATGAATTATATATGAACCCTTCGTGCTCGGGACGCTTGTTGAATTTCAGATCTTAAAGTCTGAGATCACAAAAACCTGCTATTGTTAAAAACTTAATATATCTATCCTTTAGTTTGAGCAGTGAAAATGTCCATAAATAAATCATCAAAAAAAAACTTCCCTACAGCTCCCGTCAATGAAATATCAAACGAATATAGATCTCCCAATCAGGCATAATTGAAAAGGTCAACACTAAGCGATCTTCGATATTTCAGATTTCCGTTCATACCTAATCTATCTTCCAAAATCGCTCGCTTGCTGGGGGCACATGTTATATACCTAAAAATAAAATTAGCTTTTTATAGTGTGAAGAAAATTAAGGTGGTTTATTTTTTATTTAAGGATAATACTCCGGTTTTGACTGGTCAAATTTGATATATAAAATTCCATGCGAAAATTGCGAGGAATGTTGAGTGGACCAACCTGAAAAATTGTTAAAAATACGAATCAACCAACATAAATATGATTGTAATTAATAGGAATTGGTTTCACGGAGAAGAAAAAACTCCAGTAATAATAAATAACATAATCACAAGGATGAATGTCCGTCGATAAATCAACAAATATTCCCCCTTGATCAGAGCTAATCATCCAATCAACCAAGACACCTATACCGAAGAAGCGGATCCAAGTCGAATGACTACAGCCTTTTCACAATTGTTATTGATCGTCAGGTCAACTTAACTTGGATAAACCGCAGAGAGTTCTCTCGATACTTGTTACCTTTCAGAAGGACCGCTGCAGTATACAAAATACAGCCCGCCATCTGCCAGGAGCATCTTGCGAGTCTCACCTTCGAGTGCAAAATACTTTGATCGATGTGTATGTGGGACGACCTTTTTGACCCAGCGTCACCTTATTCAATTAGTATAGTATAAAACAATGACTGTAAATAACGCAGATTATTGAAAACAATTATCTGTAATATGTCCCAAATATTAGATACAAGTACACAGTAATTGTAACTTGATTTGTTTAGTCCAGTGTTCGTCGTCGTCAATGACATATAATTTTAATTTATGAATTTTACGGTTTAAATGTGTATATGAATGAATTTTTGCTTTTAACTGATAATGAATTTTGTTTTGTCCCTGTACTGGTGAATCGAGTTTATTTATAACATCTTTGTTAGTTTAAAAGCGAATAATTCAGGTAAGTTATTTTTATTGTTCGTTTTTAGAATGCACAGTTGTGTCAAAAAACTCCATGTTGTTACTGCCTTGAAAAAGTTGGAAAAATCAAACGAAATGTGTGCATAATTAAATGAGCTTCTTCAACATCATTTGGTGGCTCATTCCTGTGAAACAAACTTCGTCTAATCGTGTGAGATGATTTTTGGCTCGGAATTCGAAAAATCCTGACATTTTGACGAAATGATTATGCGCTGTTTCAAAGAAAAAGCGCCTAAAAACTAGTACTGTGTAGATATGTGCGGCGGAACAAATATCTTGTGGTATCTTGATATGTAGGTGTTGGTGGAAAATTGAACAGCGTGCGGAAGGATTTTTATTGACTGATTTTCCGCATAATGAACTACCTTCCAAACTAATCCAGTCCTCCCGAATCCAAATTTTACATTGAGAGGTAACACTTTCTTCTGAAATCATTGAGTTATTCTCAACCAAGAATTGGCATTGTAACTGGAATGGATAAAATTTTGTTTTAATTCGAATGCGACTTACGCGACTTAGGGCCGTATTTATAGTTGCTCCTTGAGGCTTCCTTACTGAAGGCCGCCTTGAATTTGCTTTTCTATGCAAACAAATTCAAGTTTTTTTGCATAGAAAAGGAACTTCAAGGCGGCCTTCAGTAAGTAAGCCTTAAGAAGCAACTATAAATACGGCCCTAAGAGCTTCTCTCCTGTAATACTGAATAATTTTTTTTTATTTTGAAAGATAAAATGTTTTCACTAGGAGATCTTTCACCTGTAAGCTTCATTACATATTTTGCGGAGTATATAATGGTGAGTGAAAGAATTTGCAGCCTCTACAGTCAGTCATACTACGATTCATCTTCATGAATCATCGTGATACAAAATTTTCTTATCAAAATATTATTACCTCAATTATGGCATATGAGTTGGACATCATAGCTATGAGGAGATTCAGCAACACAATAACGTTTATCACAGAGTATGATCCAAACATGAGAAGCCCCCAAAATCTTGTGTAGGTCTTGATTCCAGTTAATTCGAAGTTAGAAAGGTCTACTAGGCCAAAACTAGCCCAAAAGAGAGATTGAGATGACTCGAAAACACTGAAACACAAAAACCATCAGTCTAAAAAACATAAAATCTTGAAATGAGTATGTTCTGGAATGACAAAATGGTGTGGCTTCAAAAATCAATATTCAAAGGAGTTTTGCGCCATTAGCAAAAATGGTAATTTAAAGTTATAAGCTCACTTAGAGAAACTCCTCCATTTCATGCAAGCGTCACTGAAATTGTCAAAGTCTGCGTTTCCATTAGGTAGATGAAAACATTTTTGCCTTTCCAAATCTGAGAAATACCACAAGAGTTGATTCAGTCCTGGAATTTAAATGATTCACTTAGAACACGATCGATAATATGATTCACAACTTACCACAAGCAAAGGCAAAGAGAACCAAGCTATATATAAAGAAGAACTTGACAATGTCGATGACCATTCTCCCCAAGGAAATTTGTAATGGCCCTAGATGTGGATTGATAGAGAAGAGATGAACAAGCTTTAGTGCACTGAAAAAGGGAGCCAATTATCATATATATTATTATCATACATTTCTGATGTAACTAATACAAATTTTATTGATTAGCAGTAGCGTCGACCATAAGAGGAATTGCTAAATCGAAATAACCCAATAAATGTTTCACTATTGACGATAACAATTATCCTAAATGAAGGTTATCGAAATATATCGGTAGGTAGTTTTCGAGATCACACGAATATATATTTTCATATTAGTATAAAATTAGGGGCTGATTACGTCATTACATATTCACTGAAGTTAAGTACTGCAAAGAGTTGTTCCAATCCAATAAACTAGATTGATACCTTTATCTTTCGAACAAGATACATAAGGTTTTTATGTATGTATGATAATGTGTGGTAGTAGGTGTTCAAAGATGTGATTCTTTTTACAGAATGACACGACTCATGTTACACCTCACCTCTCCCTTTCATTTCTAGAGCTTCATTTCTGAAATTTCACCCTTTGAGACCTATAGTGTACATAATAATATAAATTGACCATTCTCATTATTATATTGTTCGCATTTTACGCTTCGGGACCGTGTAGCATTTCTCATGTAGCTACATGTGTGTAGAGAGAGATACTGGCACTGAGATCGCCATCTAAAGGGTCTTTCAATAGGGACGGGTCGATGTTGGCAGCCTGTGGCGGCCATGTTGTTTTAACGTCGTCTTTCTAACCTATATTTTTTTATTCAGTTAGTAATGCCAAATCACCATGGCAAGTTACACGGTTGAGCAACACGTCCAAATGTTAAAAATGTATTACCAAAATGAGTGTTCGTTAGTGCAAACGTTACGTGCATTGCGCCCATTTTACGGCAGACGAGGTGGTCCTTCAAAGTCGACTCTCCAACGTTTGGTGGCCAAATTCGAATCGACCGGTTCAATAAACAATCTGCCAACACCCGTACGTGCAAAGACCGCCAGATCGGCCGAGAACATCGCTGCTGTCCGTGATAGTGTGCAGGAGAACCCGAGGCAGTCAATTCATCGACGTTCACAAGAACTCGGTCTTTCACAAACATCAACGTGGCGCATTTTGCGTCAGGACTTAGGGCTGCACCCGTACAAGATTCAACTCACTCAGGAGCTCAAAGTTACTGACCATAGGCAACGCCGTTCGTTCGCTGATTGGGCTACAGTGTGTTTGGCAGAGGACCCCAACTTTGGCAGAAAAATCATTTTTTCCGACGAAGCGCATTTCTGGATGAATGGCTATGTAAACAAGCAGAATTGCCGTATATGGGATGACAACAACCCACACGAAGTTCACCAAGTAGCCATGCATCCACAAAAAGTGACCGTATGGTGCGGATTTTGGGCCGGCGGTGTTATTGGTCCGTACTTTTTTGAAAACGATGTTGGTGAGGCCATTACCGTCACAGGCGAACGGTACAGAAGGATGATCACCGATTTCTTTTGGCCCAAATTGGACGATCTACACTTAGACGACATGTGGTTCCAGCAGGATGGCGCTACGAGCCATACAGCGGATGCCACCATGGATCTTCTGCATGAACGCTTTGAGGGCATGGTTATCTCTCGCAGAGGTGACGTGAATTGGCCACCGAGATCCTGCGACTTATCACCTTTAGACTTTTTTTTGTGGGGTTTTCTTAAGTCGCAGGTCTATACCAATAAGCCACAATCGACCGATGCCCTTAAAGTCAACATAGCTCAGGCTATCGCTGAAATTCAACCCGAACTATGCGGCAGAGTTGTTGAACATTGGACAACTCGAATTCGTGCCACCGTGAGAAGCCGCGGCGGACATTTAAACGATGTGATTTTCCACACATAATGGCATATATAGCTCTTTCAAATAAAAAAAAAAAATCGTTGAAATCTCACACACGGCCTTTTTTATTTCATGTCAAAATCGACCCGTCCTTATTGAAAGACCCTTTAGTAGGTAAATGCTATACTGATCAGACACTTATTGTTGAACATGAAGAAGTTGGATTTGCCTGGTGGGTAATGTTTTATTGTTGTTTTCTGCTAAAACTTTGTGAAATTTCATGTGGAATTCTGCTCAATAACTAACTTATTGATCACATGTACCCTCACATAAGTGAAAAAGTTTAGAAATAATATATTTTTGTTCAAATGTGCCTTTCAACTTCATGTACAGTATACTGTACATTATAGGTCCTAGTAATAACTTGTTTATTATTCGGAATGTACATTATACTTTATACTGTGGGTACATTAGGTCTTGAATGAATGCCATGGTGACACTAACAATTTACATATTCAAGCTCTATCAAGGACACCTGATGCTCATAAAAGGCTGAAAAATACGCGTTTTAACCTGAACAATGATACAAATATGCAAGGTAAAATTCCAAAATGAGAATACTAGAACCAGACAGATTGTAAAATTCAATTACCCAATGCATAATTTAACTTTGACCCAAAATAATGCAAGGTATATGTGCATCAGATTGTTCAATTCTTTGCTTACACAATTTTATAGTATAGGTATGAAAAAAAATTTATTGAAGAAGTTTTTCATTTTGTAATCAAGTGTGAACCATAATATTATGTTATATTATAACATTCAAGAATTTTCAGATTATTGTAGCGTGAACAAGAACGAGATTGTTTGAAATTTTAAATTCCTTTATTTTTGACATTATTCCTTTGTTAATACTCAGAGCTGAATAAATTCTATTTCTATTCACGGTGCCGACGAGACGAGACGAGACTTTCGAAAACGAGACTCTCGTGGGCATCACTAATTTCAGCATTCATCAACACGATATTTTTTGAAATAAAATTTTGAAACAATGCACATTCTAACTAACCAACAAATTTCATGAAAACACCTACTGTGGCCTCCAAATATTTTCCCTTTATAGTGGAGGTATTGTATGCTTTCAACGAATCTGAAAGGACATCTGTAATGAACCTTCAGAATTTCGCGCAAATGCGACGTAAAATTTACGAGCTAGACACATACTTACGATCTACTCAATACTCAAACTCATACACAATAGCCCGACGCATGTTTGTGTTGCTTTCATGTTTTAGGGGATGTCAGCAAATATGCCGCAAGCCACAGTGCATAGATCAGCATAGATTTCACAGAAAATAGGCATCACTTGCTTTTAAACGCGCTTGCTCTGGAGAACAGCGCGTTATCATTTCGTCACGATGTCTATAATTTTCGAATTTTGAGCCGAAATTGGTCTCAAACGACTAGGTTGGACTCACCGATGAAGAATCCGTGGTCAAAATTTTTTCTGTCCGGCTGGCCGTGTGTGCTCTAACTTTCGGGTCTTTGAATTCTCAGGTTAGCTTTTGATCCTCGATATCTCGATAAAGTTCGAAAAAGAGCAATATATTATAGATAATTATTCTTTGAATTTTCCTACAATAATTCTAGAACATTTGTTTGCAAAAACCTTTCACGGCATCTACTGGTGAATAGTCGAAGCATTTAATGGATCCTACAGTGACAACATGCAGGTCAGCGGCGTCAATAGATCGTCAATCGACGTATTACAGTCGTCTGTTCAAACACTATGCTTCATGAGGTGATTCCCTGAAAGTTTAATCGGTACTTCCCCGTAGCGCATGGGCAGTGTATCGGTATCGTCACTACGTAACAACAGTGTTTCAAATTTCAGCGTGATCGGATATTTGTCTTGGGAAATATTGGAAAAAATATGGCTGATTTCTTGCTGATTTCCTGAGAATCATTGATATTTCCGGAATAACTCAAAAAATATTGATCCGATCATGACGAGACTTGGAACTTGATGCGAAAATTCGTGCAAAATGTCTCGATCATCCCATTGAACCAATTCAAAGATTCAGTTTAAAAATATCATATATCTTCTGATTATATGGTTCTGAGCAACAGCGTGATATCGTTCCATCACAATGTCAGTGATAATCGAATTTCAAACCGAAATCGGTCTCAAACAATTAGGTTGGATTTCCTGAGGCAGAATCCGTGATCGAATTCAATTCTGTTCTGCCTTCCGTGTGTGCTCTAACTTTCCAAGGAAGAGATCCAGAGTCTTGAAATTTTTAGTTTATGCTGTTGAGATCTTCAATGGGCGAAATTGTCCATCAGGTTTCGAATTTCGAGGGGTTGTTCCGAAATCAATTGATGCGATCAGATTTGTGCTCCGTAATAGATTGAAGAATACCAACGCGTAACCTGTTCACAATTATGAGATGATGTAATCGTTGAGAAAATTTCAACCAAATGTTTTTCGAAAACATTTTTTCTCGAGAAAATACTAATCAGATCTGGATGAAATTTGGCACATATCTTGAAGTCAATATTTAACAACTTTTCAACTCTATCAAATATTCATTTTATTTCATGAAACATATTGAACAAAAAGTTATTTTCTTTCACTACGCACTTGTTCTAGTGAACAAAAGCGTAATCGTTTTGCCCAGTGTGTGTGTTGAGCCATAAATGGTCTTTATCGATACAAAAAAAATTCAATTTTTTTTTCGGCAAATATTCATCAGAATGCAATTAGAATTGGCACAGACCTTGAAGTCAGAATATAACAATAGTGCTCCAAATTTCAGGTTCAGCGAATATTAATCTGCAGAGACATTGGAAAAAAATTGCGAATTTCTTGGCTATTTCAAATTTCAAGATGATTCCCTCAATCTCTCGAAAGAGAGATTTATGTTGAAAAAATGGTTTTCTCAAAAACTATTCATAACCACACCCTGGAGTTTGGCAAGGATCTTGAGGCCACTATTTAACAACTGTACTTACACCAAATTCCCGAATTTGATAGGATATTCAACTTGGAAATATTGGGAAAAAATATGTTCAATTTCGTACTAATTTCATCGCTATCATTGTTAATTATATCCGAAATAACTAGAAAAATAACTATATATCCGATCATCTATTGCAAGAGTATGTATATCTGCGGAAACACAGGACATATTTCAAGAATTTGGCGTTCGTAATTAAACACCAAACCTGCTCTACAATTATTAAATCTCTAAGCAGATTCTCTCGGTACTTATTGGGTTTACGATCAGCTGTTACGCTAGACGTAAAGAGATCAATTATGGCAGCGGAATTCGTGAAATTGAACAAGAAGTAAAAGCTGCTGACTTCATCAGTGCTTTTTTAGGTTTTTCATTTTATAGCCACAAAATATAAATACCTGAAAACATTTGCAGCAGCAAAAAGTCCTTCTGCTACTAACTGGAAATCGAAGGCAGCCCATTCTTCCCTTCTCAGATATGCTGTTCCAGGGTTTCGACTTATTTCGGAGTTTTGCTCCAAGTAAGCGGCGATTCTCAAGAGTAAAACAGCAGTATAGAGTGAATTCCTAGTGAAATCAATTATATTCCACATATTCCTCAGATAATTGGCAAATCCTTCAGAGAACATTTCTTGAGCCTCTTCGAATATGAAACCTATAAAATCATTTCTAATTATTCTTAACAGTAATGAATATTGATTCGATATTAGCCCATGTTCATCACAGAACGAACTCGATACTGTAGGGCGTCTAAATATTTAAACCTGAAGTTTCCCAAACTTGTAAAGTGTATCGACAACATAGAACTCAATGACTTCAGATGTGAAACTTATCACGAAATCTGATTTCTGATACCAAAATTTAATGTTATGATTCAGAGTATGAATTCACCCAATTTTAAAGTTTTCTGTCTCAATATTTGAAACAAAACTATTGAAGAATATATAAGGACTATCATTCATAGAAATCACCACTGCAAATTCTTCCTTCTGAAAATTTCCCTAATTATGAGCTATTTCTATAGAACAGGGAGTGAAAATATTTTCTTTATTCAGCAACATACAAAGAGAACAAAAATTTCCTAGAGATCATTTTCAGTTCATCTGGTTGCGTTATAAGCATCCTTTGTATTATACCAATCTATCATGTCTTTATTCTTTATGTTGATTTTCTGTTTGCATTTTTCAATATCTTATGGCCATGATGTTTTTCATATTCATATCTTTTCACAAATACATGTTGATGATGTATTCTGGCAATGTTGTAGAAAAGAATTATACGAATTCTGTAAATAATAAATCGACTATTCAATTGAATAAATTGGTTTGTTTATGACGGTTTTTTTTGTTGCGCATGAATGTTTGTTTGAGGATTAGAAGAAGTTTTTTGTTTGAATTAAAATTTTTTTGAGTTATAAATCCTCCCCGATATTCCGAATTCGAAGAAGAGTTGTTATAATAAAGTTGTTTGTGTCATCTGCAAACCTTAAAAGATAAAGATTATATTTCACGAACTAAACACTGACAACAAGGAGTGAACTACGAGTATATTATAAGCTGAATTTGCAGGAACGCGTTGCAGATCTCATCCGAGGTTGATTGATAGGAGTCACAGCAGAACACTTTCATGATGAAATAAACAAATTTCTAGGATTATTTTCCTGAGAAAGCTCTGAAATGCAAATAGTTTTGGGCAATACGAAGACGAATGTAGATTCTTTTAATTTGAGAGTTATACGGAGACCTCAGCTGTAGGAATATTGGAGGCGAAGGATCAGCAATATTTATTAGAAATAATATTGAACCATAGGTACCAGCACCGTTCCGTGAATACTATATGTGTAGGAATGAAACGATCTAAATGGAATATATATTGAATATACGCAGACCACAATGGAAAATCATGTTACGTCCCAATTTTGCATTTTGAGATCCGCAATTGAAAGTTGGAAACGTCAGTGTTAATTTGTTTTAGCTAAGCAGATTCTTATCTTTTTGGTTTAATAAACGCTCAGATTCAGTATGTTAGGGCAATCTATATAAAAAAACAGTAGAAATCCAAAATTGGATATGGACTCGAGAAATTTTGCATATTTTGAACTTTACATTTTCACTGAATGTGTTGGATCAGAGACTCAATTTTTTTTTGCATTGTTTTCAAAAGTATAGGGCAATCTATATAAAAAAAAACAGTAGAAATCCAAAATTGGATATGGACTCGAAAAATTCTGCATATTTTGAACTTTACATTTTCACTGAATGTGTTGGATCAGAGACTCAATATTTTTTTGCATTGTTTTCAAAAGTATAGGGCAATCTATATAAAAAAAACAGTAGAAATCCAAAATTGGATATGGACTAGAGAAATTCTGCATATTTTGAACTTTACATTTTCATTGAATGTGTTGGATCAGAGACTCAATATTTTTTTGCATTGTTTTCAAAAGTATAGGGCCATAGCTTGAGCCATTCTCTGACAGATGGTTCCATTATCTTGTTTTTTAATGAATATGGACATAACATGGTTTTCCGTCGGGGTCTTACAGATACAAAAACTCAGATCGAAAGATTCTTCTTTCCAATACTTGTACAACCTGAACCACTTTTGGGTAGAAAAAACCTCTTCATCATTAGGGATGTTTACCTAGATTTCAAGATAAGGGCGAATCTACGGGGCTGGTAAAGGTCGTAATTGTAACCCCAAAAAGAAATAAAAGTTTATGGAATAGAACAGAATATATATTGATTTTAAGCAAGAACTACCGCGAAATAGATGAAGTTAGACCAGACAACATTCCCCGAAAAAAAAATTTAACTACATTACCCAAAAACCCCTCCCCCCTATATTTATTCACCAAAAATTAGCTGGATCATGTCAGCTGTACGGCACCTCTATATCAGATCATAAAAAGTCGTTGTAAACCTAAAGATGAATATAAACTCCTCGAGTTGGATACCGCATCCGATGGCGAAACATGAATGAATGTAATTAGACGATCTAAAATGAAGACCACATCCGTTAAAATGTATAAACATATAAAATAAACAAAAGGAGTATAGGAAATTGCTAGAAAAACGGATAATGATTATTTTAAATTCAAAAAGTAACCTACCAACATGGATTCCTAGGAAAAATTAATTGAATTCAAAAGTCCAAAGAAGATCAAAAATTAAATACTCGCAAAAAATTCATGAATGCAAGCTTAAGTAAAGGAAAGCTCTGAAACATGTTCAAAGAATGAATTACCACAAGGAATATGATTTGAATAGCTTCCAAAAATTTATAGTTGAAGGAAAAAACACAAGTACCTGAATGAAATCACGGATGAATTCTTCATAAAAGTTGATTTTGACACCAATTTCGGTCCATAAGAGTTGCAAAAGGGTTGAACTGTGCGGATAGATCCATTTATCTGAAGAAATGCACAGAAGAAGAACTGAGGGGCATTCTACATTATCTTGAGAGACTGCTTTTCCGGGAAATAATCAAATTACAGAATATGACTCGAATTTTTTATATCGAGTACCTACTTAGCACCTATTGTATTTCAACAACAACGCTTTGAAATCAGGGATACTACCGACATAATGCCTAGAAAGCAAAATAATTCCCATATTCATATCACATTAATATTCTCGTAGCTTCTAGAGACAGTTACCAAAAGAAGAATATGCTCTTTCTTCAATTTCTTCGACTATCAGTATGGCTTTCAAAGTAACAGATCAAAACTGGGAACCAGAAAAAACCTAGTTCAAAAGATAAGTGCTTTCTTGCATTGATGCGAGGAATTATGTGAAACTAAAAAAATTTGGAATAAACAGAATAGCCTACGGTTATAAAAACATAATTGAAGAACATAATACATCAAACAGCTATAGGAATTAGATGAATCTCAGAGGAAAGGGTACTAAAATGAGTACCGCAAGAAACTGTGATTGGTCTCTCATTATTCTATCTTTTGTTTTTTGAAAACCTCGAAGCTGCGGGATTGGAGACACTATTCTATATATATTGCTGACGACGCAGCGTTGTTCTATGAGGGTAGGGATCTGGGTATCTTACAGCGGCGCTACGCTTACTGATAATAGACTCATCTTTTCAGTCAGAAAAATAAGGCCTTAAAACCACTCAATACCAAACTCGAGGAAATCGAAATCAACCAAAAATATTTGCAGACCTACCTTGGATTGAATATCGATACAAAACTGGAATGGAGTGGACACATAGATTACGTGTAACGTAAACTTACACCTGTAATTCGAGCATTGGAAAGAGTTCGTATTTTCGTAATCGAGCATAAATTTTATTGATTGCTCGAAAATCCATTATGTGCTTTCATACACTAAATGATACCCCAACAACCGAGTTAACCTCAAGATGCCCAACATGAATATCAAAAAATCTAGAAAAGCACTGACGTGAGGTCAGAAGCTTATACGCGCTTGTTCACATTCGAAGCAATTTCCTCAAGTCACTTTGCATTATTGGTTATACTGGTGAAATAAAATTTCGAATGAATATATCTTCGGAATCATTGGGCGGTATTTCAAGATTTTACGAAGACGACTTTCTTAATTAACCCCTAAACCTTCTATAAAATATCCATTCTCAAAGTCGGTTTTTTCGGATGTGATTGTAGTTGAAGTCAGCCTAACTGCCAACCGTAAAATGAGATTCCATTTATGCCCGTAAGCATAGTCTATACTGCGTACTTGAGAACGTCTTAAGTCGACGCGTCCACATCGCCAGTGCTTGGTGGCATGCTTACTCAAGCTAACCTTGAGGCGTGCTCAAGCATGAATTAATCACATAATAGCGAAGATTACCCGTTTTCTGTGATTTTATAGAACCCGGCGTTGCTATTTGTATTATAATTTTGGTGCACTGTACTGTTCGATACCGCATGTACGATAATATCGTTTTGTGCGATAATTTCAGAGAACCTAACCTTTGAAAATTCAATTCAGCTAAAGTGTCCGAAGATACGAAAATTTTTTATGAAACTGTTCAAATTATTTTCGATTTTTAGATTGCTCTTAGGGAATGAAGAGAAATTCATTATAGTAATTGCAGAACTTCCCCTTTTCGGAGATAACACAGATGCCATAAATCATCCACTCGGTTGGCATTTTCTAAAACATAATTACGGTTCGTTATATGTGGCGACTTCTTTGACATCTTGAACAGACACTGTCATATAATAGCCAGTTTTTAGTGCGACAAACATGAAAACGTGGAAACATGCTAGATTTCACAAACCACCGCCGAGAATTGCCGAAGGTGTGTTTGAGGGATAGAACCATGAGGTAAGCAAAACATGGTGTGCTCATCTGCTCATCTGTGATCGTTTTACCAAAGATAACGTAACTTTTTTCATACAAATTCAAAGCACAAACTATTCATAACCTCACCATGGAGTTTGGCACAGACCTTGAGGTCATTATTTAACAACAGTACTTATATCAAATTTAGGAATTTGATCAGATATTCATCTTGGGAGACATTGAACAGTTGAATATACATTCACCAATGACTGCCAACGTTCTCCAACGGTATCCATAGCATAGAACGATCTTTATTCACTTAATGATCCGAAGAACATAGCAAAGACCACATTCCACATTACACATTCGAGCAGTAAGCACGCGTTCTGATTTCCTCGCCAATATATCTGTGATAATATTTCTACTACTTGAGTTTGAATGTTTTCATTCGCGAAAGTGTGAGTTAAAGATGGCAGGGATGAGATTTTTGCATTTCAGTTTTTGTTAGAAAACGAAGGCATTTTTATAAATAAAAACATTATTATCGCTGGTAGATTTCACAGCTGTTGATTTTGAGTGGTGATAATTTGCGTATTACACGTGCCGTTGCAGATTCGCTTTCTTCGCAGATTGATGAATCATCTTAAAATGCGTTGAGTTTATCTTTTTTTCTCGAAGCCCTTATATCTGAACCGATTATTCACTCCTTGATTCTGTGGTCTTTCTAGTTTCTGTCTCAAGTCTTCCTTAAGGACCCAAGGAAGGGAAAAGTCAAGTTCAAATTCACATTTATATTTCTTTTCACAACTTGTTGACAATGCCGAGAAATGGTGGTTGTTGCAATGAATCAAAAAACCAGTTCACACCTGGCTCTTCAATGTAATGCATGTTGGAAGTCATTTCACTCAACTGTACGAATCTCACCTCGAGTGAAATCGAGTTTTTTGATGAAAAGCGGGGAAATTGGATATGTCTCGCATGTCACTCCAGATATTGAGACTCAGAAGTAATTCTGCTGCTTCCAATGCGATCCACATTCCAGTTTGTCTACTGAGGGCGCCCGCCTTACTTTGGAACATTTTCATCAGATGATGAACCGTATTGGAGAGGTGGCTGCCAGTGTCCTTCGCATGGCAGAACGCCAAAACGACATTCTCACACTACTAGATACTTGCTCAAAGTGAATCAATAAACACGCAGGATTGCTGTCAAGTCACCAGCAGTCCATTACGGCTCTCCAAGTTGACGTTTCGGATTTACGTGAATCCCAGACTGGACTGCTGAGGGAACTGAAGTCCACATCGGCTAAGATCCTTTCTTTTGGGTCTAGGATTGATCACACCTCACCTGTTGCTATTAGCAATGATATTCCCGAAATAATCAATCGTGTAGAGAAATCTCGTGAAATTATACTGCTTAATAGGAATTCGTTTCACGGAGAAGAAAGATCTCCAGTAATAATAAATAACATAATCACAAGGACGAATATCCGTCGATAAATCAACAAATATTCTCCTTTGATCAGAGCTAATCATCCAATCAACCAAAACACCATCTTCGGTGTAGGTGTTTTGGTTGATTTGATGATTAGCTCTGATCAAGGGGGAATATTTGTTGATTTATCGACGGATATTCGTCCTTGTGGTTATGTTATTCATACTGCTCAATCTTCCAGAAAGTCCTGATGATAAAAAAAATGTTAAGACAATTGTAGACCATGTGCACCCATGGGCAAGTAGATTCATCGTTGAGGTCGAACGTATTCCGGGCAAACATGCTGATAGACCAAGGTGGTTGAGAGTGTCGTTTTCCAGGACTGATGTTGTTGGTGGAATTCTTCGAAAAGATCCTTGCATGGCAATTCACTATTTCGTGAGGTAATTATCCGTGGTGATATGATCCAGATGCAGTTATCCGAGATGAATGAACTTAGGAACGAACTAAGGGAAAGGCAGGAGCCGGGAGAAATAAATCTTGCTATAAAGTACTTGAAAGGAAGTCAGGTCATTTTCAGAACTAAAAAACCTTCGAATTCTTTGTCACCAAAAAGCCACCAACACTGACCTCTTGGCCAGTAATTTGCACGAATGAACAGTTTTTGATGTCAAAATTAAGTGAATTTTTGACCACTATTCACACCCACAAACCATCGATCGTGTTCGTGACGGAAACTTGGCTGGATTCATCCATTCCTGATTCCACTTGTCACATTCCCAACTACACTATTTTTCGTCAGGATAGTGTTCGTACAGTCGGACATGGAGGGGTATGTATCTATCTGAATAACTCGTCAGTGCTTTCAAAGTTTCTGCTTTCCACAAAGATTGGAGGGTGTTCACAATATCTTTGTTGACATCTCCAATCCTAACATCTCCTTTTCTTTCGCATGCATTTATAGGCCAAGACAATGCACTGGTTCAGTTTTTGAGGAAAATTTCTCTTTCTCATCGAAACATTCTAGTAACTGGGGATTTCATTGCCCCGATATTGAGCGGACAGTGACTAGTCTCCCATCTGCTGGTTCCCCATCCTCTCCATTTGCCGAACTTATGCTCAATTTCGGCCTACAGCAGGTAATTCTCCAGCCAACTGGATATAGACACGGTCAAACGCCTTCCACCTTGGACCTCTTAATCACCTCTGATTCTAACCTACTTTCTGAAATACAATATTTGTCTCCTCTCGGAAAATCTGACCACGTTGCGTTGTCAACACAGCTACAGTTTTCTGAAAGTCATACCCCATTTGTGCAAAATAAAACATATAAACGAATCGAATACGACCAAGTTTCCACTGATCTACTGTGCGTGGATTGGCTTGGCGTTTTCGAATATCGTGGGGCCATGGATGTTCTTTGGGATAAGTTCCTGGGAATTGTACGCGATATACTGATTTGTTTACAGGAATAGGACGGGTTGAAATGAAACGACCAAGTTGCACTAAGCCGACGTTTCGTCCATATATTTGGACTTTACCAAGGCTACAGAGACAGATGAAAAGAGTTACAAGTTAAAACAACAAATATATATAAAGTATAAATAAAATCATAAAACGACACCAGAGTTAAAATTGACATTGTTCTTTCCAAGTTCATTAAGTCGAATATTGGTTGTAAAATAATTGGTTGCAGTGGGTTGCCGAAGAATATAAAATTTGGGCACGACGGACTAAGCATCAAGGAAATTTATTATTTTAGATGTTGATATTGTTTTGAGGAACTGTCAAGTGAGTCATGTTCAGAATGGTTTATCTACCCGCGTCATGTGTAGTCTATTCGCGCACTTACGGAACACAGAACTCACGATACCTGTCTAATAAATTTGAATAAACCTGACTGAGATCTTGTGTGTCGGTCTAGTAATTGACAGTATTATTGAGTTTGATAAAAAGCATTTCACTGATGTTTCTTTTCCTTCCATTCGCCTCGTAATCCATGATTTTTGTACGGTCGAAGTCGAATGTATGACCTTTTGTGAAATGATGTATTGCAATCCCCGATTTCAGGATAACGAGAATACTACCGCTCTCGCAGTACATCATTTCACAAAAGGTCATACATTCGACTTCAACAGTACAAAAATCATGGATTATGAGGCGAATGTAAGAAAAAGAAACATCAGTGAAATGCTATTTATCAGCCTTCAAACTATAGACCTATCAGCTTGATTTCGACTGTTGCTGAGGTTTTTGAGCGAATCTTAGCTGATCAAATTTTAGAATTTGCGGATGCAAACCACTTGATTCCCAGGGAGCAACACGGTTTCCTTCCGGGACGTTCGACCCTGATAAATCTTCTTTCTGCGGTAAATGATTGGAGCAGGGCACTCGATGAGGGGATCCCGATAGATGTGGTGTATTTAGACTTCTCGAAGATTTTCGTTCATGTACCTCACAAACATCTATTGAAAAAATTGGAGCATCTCGGGATACGTGGCCGCTTGCTATCATGGATAGAGGCGTTTCTGAGCCGAAGGACTTACAAGGTTAGGGTTGGTGAGTCTTTTTCAACCCTATGGGGAGTGTTTTGAGTTGTGTCCTCCAGGGATCGCTACTCGGTCCAATTCTTTTTTGTTATATACTACTGATTTCCCTTATCTCATTGAATCTAAATGCCTTTTATTTTCCGATGATACAAAAATATAATATTCGTCACGATGTCTGTTTTTTTTTCGAATTTTGAGCAGAAAATGATCTTAATCGATTGGGTTGAACTCCCTGGAGAAAAATACGTGGTGTTTAAAGTTGATATTTTGTTTGTTTCATAGTTCGTTGATTCGAGGCTGGGGGAGTCTTCTTGGACTGCCCCTGTATATAGGACAATTTCGGATTTCGTTTGTTATTAGGATACATATAATTATGTATTTTGGGTTGAAGACTTGGTTTTTAAAAAAAAAACACTTTTATTTACAATAGAGAATATTACAATTCTGTGTAAACTATGTCCATCGACTAAAGCTCTAGATCTATTTCTTCTTTTGAATCAAGGAAGAAGATGCTTTTATAAGCTATCTTATCTATAGGATGTGACTCAGCACTGCAGGTGTTCACTGCTGACTTTGCAGGCTGCAACATAGTAATATACAAATGTTTATGGGTACTCTGTGTATGTTACGTTGAATTAATATGGGGTGCGATTACATAATTCCTCCCCCCTTTGGATAAAGGTATCACCTCTTTGAGGTGTAGCTTTAAAATTATGAAAAACTTTACAAATAACCCAAATTACTGTTAAAATTATTATAAGAATCAAAATAATCATAAATGTTGATATCGATGAATTCCATTTCCAATCTTCAATTTCTTCTAGATGGATATCTGGAATCTTTTCATCCTCGAAGTCTGCTTTTTCTTCTTCCTTGGAGTGATTAGTAAAAATTGTAGGTTTTGGTAAAACGATGTACTTTTCTTCGTTTTTAACTTGGATGGGGTAAATTTCCTTTTGATTATTACTTATGATACATTTGGACTGGATTATAGCCATTGGCGGGGTAAAATGGTACTTGGTTTGCTGTGGGCATTTTTCTTGAATTTCCAAATTATTGATCGACAAGATATTTCCATCTTCCAATGTTTTTAAATTTGGTGTTGCGGGTGATTCTTTTCTGGGACAGCTTTCTAAATGAGTTTTCAGAACATTTTTCATGCATTCCGGAGGCTTGTCGAGGGAATCTTGATCACATAGGTAGTCTTCTTCTACTTGATGACATTGTTTCGTGGACCATCTTAGTTCCTCGTCTCGAGTGAGCATATAGGGGTTTGTGAAAGGAAGGGACAAATTCCGTTGAGGTATATAGTAAAACTTGTATAGGTTATATTTTTCTTCATAAACCGTTGGAATTGAAATTAGAAACAATAATGTTTTTTCTTTGAAAATGACTTTGGTATGACATATCTGAAAATAATCTTTCAAGTGATGCATCGGAATGATAGTATCGTTTTTGACAATTTCCGCAAATTTTGTGTAAGGGAGAATAGATTCATGCAGGATGTGCAGTCGTGCAAAACTCACTGCTGTCTGAATCTCATCTAAAATATTTTTGATATCTTTAATTTCAAAAGTCATAAGATGCATTTGTTCAATACGTTCTAATTGAGGTACAGTACGAAGCAATTTGAAGTTTTCTGTTAGTTTCTGAATTTTATTAATGTACTTATTTTTCAAGTCATTGATAATAGTAGCAATCTGTTTTTGATTCCTCATAAGTGTCTCTTCATTTTTCTTTATACTTTCAAAATAACCTTGGTAAAGCTCTTCGTCATCGGAATCTAATGTTCCAAACAATATCTTTGATATTTTGCCTCCAACATTAATTAATCCTCTTTTTTCTCGAATTCTCTGAGTTAGAAGTTCTTCTAATGTTTTTACATTTATTAAATTTGAATGTTGTAAATACTGATAATGAGCTGTCTGAGAAAACCCTAATTGTTTATTTTTGAAATGATCAATCTCTTTTTGATATTGGATTATTAGGTTTTCAATTTGGCTTAAATCAATATGATAAATCAATTGTATATGCCTTTTTGTAATATAGGCTTTTCCTAACAAGATTGGAAGGATATTATTTTCTAAGGGAATAATTGTGAGATTTGTTATCAGTTCTACTGCCTCGAGTATTATGAAAATAAATGTGACGTACTTCATCTTGATCTGAAACAAAATATTCAACTACTTTTTTCTTTGTTTTAAGATTTTCTTATGATAAATGTGTTTATTTTTCTTATCCTGAATTCTATGCGTATCGATTTCACGGGCATCTACTTTTTTGTACACGGGATCTAGTTTACGCGTTATGGGATTTTTTATAAAAGTGGGGTTTTCATTCAGTTCATAACTACTTTTTGCTAAACGTCTTTCATTTAATTTATCTAACTTTTCGGTTGTCCTCTTTTGATTTTTCTCCAAGTGTTTTGTTATATCATTTAAATTCTCAATATAATTCTCAACGTAATTTTGAATTTTCTCATTGTGAGTTTGTTCAATTGGTAAAGAATAATTTAGATCTGCCTTTATTATTTGCATGGGCGTTAATTCTAGGCTAGAATGATTTGAATTATTATAACTTAACAAAGCTTGTGCCAATTTACTTTGGAATGTAGAGTTTTTAGATTCAATAGTTCTTATTTGTTCGATCAGGGTTGAATGAAATCTTTCTACTAAAGCATTTGAATTAGGATTGTAATTAGTAATGTAATGAATTTCAATTTGATGAATTCTGCAAAAATCTTGTACAACGCTATTTTTAAATTCAAGTCCATTGTCACAAGTTATTTTTTTAGGAACGCCATAATGACTGAAAAACATTATTAATTTATCTACAATTTCTGTTCCTGTTTTCTGAAGTAAAGGGTAACACTGACCCAATCTTGAAAATGAGTCTATAATGCTCAAACAATAATTTTGTCCAAATCTTATGGTATCACAATAGATGTGTGTAAAAGGTTTCGATCCTATCGGGTTTGGCTTGAACTGTAATTCAATGGGTGTTCTTTCGTACTTATGCCTTTGGCAAATTTCACATGCATTAATATAATTTTGAACATCTTTATTCATATTAGGCCAATAATACTTTTTTCTCAAACTTATTAAATTTTCTCTTAAGCCACGATGAATAGTCTTTGTTTCATGATATTGTTGAATTCTCAAAAGTTGTTCTTCTTTATCTTCTACGTCTTCTAGCGAAATATTTGAAATTTTGAAATTAAGGGTTTTATAATCGAATTTATTCTGTAAGATGGTTATAAAGGGTTTTTCCAATTCCTGAGACGCGAAATATACTGCGTATGACTTTTTAGGTTGTACGAATTCTTTAATAAACTGAAAAATATCTTTATCAATTGAATTAATGGACACTCTGAATCTGAGTTTGTCTCCGAATAATTTGATTTTTATAACATTAAAATTCGCTGCTGTTTTGAAAATAATCTGTAACGGATAGGCATTTACGCTTCTCTCAGTGTAAGGAATTTCTAAAATGGGATTTTCAATACCACTGTGTACTGTAATATCGCTATGTATAATAACATTTCCTGTTTTTAATTCACTTAAGTCAGCATTATCTAAAACTGGTAATTCCTCGTTAGGGTTAGTTAAAAGATCAACACATTCATCTAATTCATCGTCTGATATATGATTAATCAAAGAAATTTCGTCATCTTCGATTCCGTTAAAATCTTCAATATACTCATTTTTTGTTCTTGATAAATAATAAATAACCACATTAATTTTCGATTCGTTGAAAATATATTTGATCATATTGAAAATGCATGACCATTTCAGTCCATCTAACCCACTTGCTATTCGCGGTAATGCTAAATATTTCTCATTATTATATTCGCATAATTCTTTAAGCTTAATTAAACATTCAAAAACATCTTCATAATTAGGTTTATCATAATAAAATTCCTTTGTTATTAAGTAATAAATATTCTTGTCGTCTTTTCTAATAAATGCGACTTCACCTATACCCTTATTTTGTAACTTCAATTCATCTACATTTCCGTATTTATTTTTAAAAATTGTCGCGATTCCTTTACTCATTTCTAGATCTCTAGATACACAATGTGCAAATGAATACTTTTTAGGGGCTTTAAATAAGTTACCTTCTCTTTCTTTAACGTTATTTGATTCGGGAATATCATTATTTTCATTAAGTTTCAAAAAGTTTTCATACGTTTCCGCATTGTCAGTTTTCCATATAATTCTACTTAATGCATCTGCATTATTCATCGATCCTTTTCTATACTTGATTTCGTAATCGTATTCTTCTAACTTGATTCTCCAACGCATTAATCTTGAATTCGGTTCTTTTAATGAAAATAGCCAAATTAATGGTTTATGATCAGTATAGATCGTGAATTTCTTTCCGTAAAGGTATGGTCGAAAATGTTTACACGACCAAACAATTGATAATAATTCTTTTTCTATCGTGCTATATCGAAATTCTGCAGGATTTAAGGTACGACTCGCGTAGGCGATCGGAAGGTCGTCAGGTGGTTCTCCTTGGGATAAAACTGAACCTATCGCAAATCCTGACGCATCAGTTGTCAAAACAAAGGGCGCATTAAAATCGGGATATCGAAGAATTGGATGATTTAATAAATTGTTTTTGCATAATTTAAAGGATTCAATGTAATCAGGATCATCAATATTAATTTTTGCATTCTTTTTCAAACACATTGTCAATGGTTTGGTAATTTTTGCAAAATTGGGAATAAATTTTCTGTAATATCCTATAAGACCAAGGAAAGATTTAATTTCCTTTTGTGTTTTCGGAATAGGATAATTTTGAATAGCTTCTAATTTATTCGGGTTTGGTTTTATACCTTCAGGGGTTATGACATGACCAAGAAATTCAATTTCTGTTTTGAAGAAATGACATTTGTCTAACTGAATTTTCAGATTTTCTGACGCAAGTATTTCTAAAATATTATGAATGTCAGCTAAATGTTGTTCAATAGTTTCTGAAAATATTATTATATCATCCATATAAATGTAACATATTTTTCCAATAAAATTTTTCAAAACTTCGTTCATCAATCTTTGAAATGTTGCTGGCGCATTCTTAAGTCCAAAAGGCATTCTTAAAAATTCATAATGACCATTTTCCACGGTAAAAGCAGTCTTTTCAATCGAATTTTCATCTAACTCAATTTGATGGAATCCGGATGCTAAATCTAAGGTTGTGAAATATCTTTTATTACCGAGTTTGTCTAAGATAGAGTCAATTTGAGGTAATGGATACTTATCGTCAATAGTTTTTTCATTTAACTTTCTGTAATCTATGGCCATACGCCATTTAGTTTTTCCGGATAAGTCTTGTTTTTTTGGAACAATTACTACGGGAAATGACCACGGAGATATACTCGGTCTGATTATTTTCTTTTCCAATAAATCTTCAATTTGATTTTTCACTTCTTCACGATGTATCTCTGGGTAACGATAAATTTTACAGTGAACTGGATTTTCATCAATCGTTCTAATTCTGTGTTTTATTTTGCTTGAAAAATTCAATGGTTGACCCGGCAATTGAAGGACTTTATCATTGGTTTGAAAGATTTTGATAAGTTGACTTTTTATTTTGGGTTCTAAATGACTCAAATCTATAGGAATTCTTGTAGGATTTTGACAAACTTGTTGGTATTTAAAAGGTATTTGGCAAAAATCATTTTCTAAAACCATATTTTTGAAATCAATTCTCAAATCGTATTTATTGAGGAAATCTGCTCCTATTAGACCATCATAATTTTTATGAAATTTGTAAAGAACAAAGGGATGACAATCATTCATTTTTAATTCGGAAAATAAAGGTAATAACACTTTTTCATTTGACGTTTGTGATCTGAAACATGCAGTAAGGGTAGTATCTTCTCTAAAAATATTTTCTTTGAAATTATTATAAGCGAACTTCGGATCAATCAGACAAACGGAACATCCACTATCAATCAATAATTTACACTTAGGATATTCAAATTCTACATAGGGTAATTGATTATGATATTCTAGCGTTTGGTTTAAGTCAATTCGAGTTTTTCGACTGATTGACGAAAATTTTCATTAGGTCGCATCTTTGACGTAGATGGTTTTGATTGGCTATAGAAATTCTCTTTTCGCTTTTCCTGTTCAACGTGCGTTAATTCTTCAAACGTAAAATTCTGAGTATTTTCATTACGATGGTTATTATTTGGGTAATTATCATTGCGATTATTATAAAAGTTTCTTTGTGGATTAACATTGTATTGTGTGGAATAATTTGCTCGTTTTTGCGGGTAATTTCTCGTTTGTATAGACATTCTTTCAGGTGGAGTATTATTTCTATAATTTGGATTGGGCTTAAAAACATTAGTATTTTGATTTCGTTGTGGATTTGATCTCTCGAAAACTTCGCGATGTGAAGGATAATGAGTTTTCACTTGCCGCTGTTGAAACTGAATCGGCTGAGACGGAAAATGTTGCTGATTAAATCTATTATAATGTGAATAGGTTGGTTGATTATTGAACGAATAATTATTTCGGTAGGTCGATTGATAATTGAATGCTTTATTCAAAGGTTGCATATTTTTATTTCGACGACTCTTATCTAATAATTCGTATTGTGCCATGTTGCACAGATAATCTTTCACGGCGTTGACTGTTTCGTCAAAGGAAAGTTCATTGTTGGTAATTAAATAAGTTCTCAGTTCTACGGGGGCATTAGAAATTAGCACTGTTTTACAAATTTTATGAATATTTGATTTATACATTTGTTTCTCAGGATCAGGCATTATATCAGCATCAATCCTATAATTTATTCGAATTTTCATAGCAATAATTTTATCAATGAAAGCTAATAAATCTTCGTTTGGTTTTTTGGTCAAAAATTGTAAACTATGTATCAAAACATCTAAATTAATATTATCGCCAAATTTGCTATATAAAAAGTTCTTTAATAATACCCAATTATCAGGAATATCAGATGTGGAAACCTCAGCTAGGGCTCTATCAGTCAGTTTCGATTTAACGACAGCATAACAATAATTCTTAACTATTTGATTTTCATCCGCAAACATCAATAGATATTGTTCGGAACTTTTAATGAAAGAATGAAGTTCATTTTCAATGCCAGAAAATTTAGGCAAGAGCATACCAAATTTTTCAGCTAGGGATAAATCTATTCTCTCTTGAGCCATCTTATTTATTTTCTTTTTACGACCCGAAAAATGTTTAATCGACGTAATCGTGAAATATAAAAAAAAACTAGAAAAATATTATAAATTATGAATATTGAAATAGTAATCGGTTTTTTATTTAAGAAACCTAGAAAAAACTCTTAAAAATCGGTTTTTTAAAGAAACCTAGGAAAAACTATACAAGTTCACTAATTTTTTACCAGATTAGGGAAACTGGGGAGAAATAGGAAATGCTCACCGATAGTCTTCGAAGTCGTTGCGGGCGCTACTCCGTCAATCGAACTCTCTGGTCTTCTACCACAGGTTCTTAAGGGTGTGCTTGATGGTTGAAACCAACAGGTATCTGATATGGAGCTGGTACACTGGACACTTCTCTTCAGGCCTGGCACAATCCCATCCTCGTCGCCAATTATGTATTTTGGGTTGAAGACTTGGTTTTTAAAAAAAAAACACTTTTATTTACAATAGAGAATATTACAATTCTGTGTAAACTATGTCCATCGACTAAAGCTCTAGATCTATTTCTTCTTTTGAATCAAGGAAGAAGATGCTTTTATAAGCTATCTTATCTATAGGATGTGACTCAGCACTGCAGGTGTTCACTGCTGACTTTGCAGGCTGCAACATAGTAATATACAAATGTTTATGGGTACTCTGTGTATGTTACGTTGAATTAATATGGGGTGCGATTACATAATTATATGTATGTTGATACCGATGCAGCGATGAAAAACTGGTTTTCGGCGAAGCAGTTCGAGTCGAAAAAATAACAACGCAGTATTCACGAATAATTGATCGAAGAAAAAGGTATTTACAAAGGAAATCAGAAAAACGTTCTTCGAAAAGGGAAAATATCAACAAGGTTTCAGAGTCGATTTACAAATAAATGGTTGAAAGGATATGGACTCACTTTTATTCCAACTAAACAACTCAACAAAATAATAATTTACTAACACGTGGTCAAATTCTATTCTGGTCGTCCGTACGTCTGTACGTGCTCTAACTTTTGAAGGAAAGGACTGAGCGTCTTGAATTTGTCACATTAGATGTGAAGTCCAAATATCTCGGTTAAGTTCGTTAATTGGTGACATCGGTTGGATAGTTTCGAAGTTAGGCCCATTTGAAACTTTGAGGTTAATTCCTCAATATCTCATTATTAGTATTGACTCGATCAAATTGAAAATTCGTGGACAGTTTTGAAATACCAACGCACAACTTAGAGCAAAATTTCGTGTGGATCCAGTTGTCCAAAATGTGCCAAATTTTGTTGTTATTTGGAATTTTAACGATATTTCCGCAATATTTCAAGAAGTACAAATGCAATCAGATTGAAACTTCGTAAACAACACGCCACTAGTTGCAAAATTTCGTGTTGATATCTCATCGTTATAGAATAAGAACAATCTTCAGACCTCACGTCAGTAGTTTTCTTGGTTTTAATTTAAAGCATCAGAAATAATTCATTCATGTTTTTTCCAACTCAGATTATTAGTTAGTTATTGATAAATGAAAATGAAATCTTTTTGTGCAAACTTCAAAGGATTGTGTGGATCCTCAGATACTTTTAAATGGGTCCCTCATTCCTATTTAGTCTGGAGAGCGCAGATGTATTTGGAAATTAGTTCTCAAATGAAGAAATATTCCTTAGGAATCACATGACGTCGTGCTTGATTGTTTCAACAAGTTCCATCCCAATATACAGTTCAATCTCGAGAGAGAGAACTCAACAAAGAGATAACGTACAGCTAAAAGACTACTTATGCTGAATCTGAGCCATTGTTTTCATCATATTTTTGAAATTGGAAAAAATCGAAACCATCCTAAAAAAGAACAACAGTTGAAGAGTTAAAAAAAGGGGAATCGGATGAGCACGTGACTCGTTTTTTCCAACAAATGTATATTATGACAAAAATATAAGGCCGCATTAGGAAACTTTTTGACAGATAATCAGCAGTTAACTCATGAAATGTGGTTCAAAAATCTAGAAAAGCACTGACGTGAAGTCAGGAGTTTTCACGCACTTGTTCAAATTCCAACAATCAGATCAACACGAAATTTTGCACCTCGTTGATAATCTTCACCTGATTTCGAAGTTTCAGTTAGATTGTATTTTTACTTTTCGAGATAATGCGGAACTAATGTAAAATTCCAAATAACAACGAAATTTGGCATATTTTTTTCCCCAACAGTAAATATCAGATCGAATTGAAATTTGAAATATTGTTGTCAAATGCTGACTTTAAGGTTTGTGACAGATCTCGTTGAAATCTAATCAATATTTTCGGAGAAAAAAGTTCTTCAAAAATTTGAAATTTTTTTTTTCGAATTTTCTAACAACTGGATCAACACGAACACTGTAAAATCGCTAAGCGCAACTTCAATATCTGACTCGTACATCCTCACGTTGGCTTTGACGGGATGAAAATGATTCAATAGCCAACAAGCCAACGTGTGTACGCCTCACCAACTAAGCCGGCCAACGTTGGTACCAGCGTTGGGACCAACGTGTGGAGCCGGCGTGAAGGTAGGAAGCGAGCGTCAAAAGTGAGTATAGATGGCTGGACTCCGGCAGACTTCAATCCAGCATACTTTCATCTGCAGTGGATATTTGTATTTTGTGTCCTACAAATGGAGCAATTTTCCAGCTCTACCATCCCCACCCAGATAGCACAATAAGATCCTGGGGATGTTCTTGGGATTATCGAGCAGGGATATTAGTATATCCCAGGGAAATCCGAATTCGTCTATACATCATCCTCAGGATATCCTGAGGATATAGAATGTTACTAAGTGGGAATCCCCCAGGTGGTGTTTTTGTATATCCGTAGGATATACTCCACAGACCATAAGCTATCAAGAGGACATCCTGAGGATGACTTATTTAGAAAAGTGGGAACTCCCCCAGCGGTCTACGCATATATTCTAGGGATATAGTTCCAAGTTGACTTTAGGACATCCCTAATTTAGACTAAAGCAATGTACGTAATTTCAATGATTTTTATTCTAAAAGAAAGCCTACAAAAAAAAGGGATACTACATATTTCTCAACTTATCACAGGGTTCAATCATCTTTTTACATCTCTCAAGCCAGCCAGCAACAGATTTTTCCGTCTTTCTCAGTGTAGAAATTTTCGCAATTTCATCAGCGTCTGAAACAAAATATATAAATTGAAACAATAAATTAATTGCAGACTTATTTTGCTTACCATTTATCAATTTTGTAATATACAATCTCCCAAATTTCCTCTTTTTCTTCGCCAGTTAAACTGCATTGCCTTGTCACTGATTGGGGGAGTCATTGCCCCTCCTACAAATTCATAACAATTGTGTTTATTCCGCATTGTGCAATCTCTTTGGCCTAAAATTAAAAGTCAGCAAGTTACATTAACATTATGACAAATGACATTCAGACAGTTGCAAATACTTATCAACACAAAATGTGATTTCAAGCGATGGACCAAAAGCTCTGGTTATAGATACGGTTATCCGAATTGAAAGATTATCTTTCATCTATGTCAGTTTGGATAACCGTAACTATAACCAGAGCTTTTGGTCCATCGCTTGAAATTGATTAGTTACGGTTATCCAAACTGACAGATTATCCTTTGCCTATAAGTCAGTTTGGATAACCGAACGATAACCAGAGCTTTTGGTTCATCGCCTGAGATTGATTCATGTTATCCCATTTTGACCATTTGAAAGGACATTATTCAACACATACCATCAAGGGTAAGATGACAATCAAATACTCAGTGACCTAGCAACCATTAATCAAAGCAATACATTTAATCTTATTTCCTAAAATATTTTTTTCTGAGAAGAAATTATCATTTAAATCTTCATCAAAATGAATGGACACTTAGGGCTCATGGTTGAACTTTCTACTCATGAATTCATTTTAATCACTTGATGTACAAACTATTAATTGAACTCACGACTAGATGAAAAATTTGCTCATCACTTAAAAAAAAATCTTAAATGTCTCCAGATCTGAGCTATTCATTGGGAAGGTTATATCCAAAGAATCATGATAATTAGTTGATAATAATAATACCGTTCTTTATTCTTTCTGAAAGGGGCATCGACCTTCAGTCTATTGGTTGATATTTCATCGTTTGCTGGTTTTTGGGCTTCCTTTAGGTTTTGTTTTATTTTCTTCACATCTTGTTCAATATCCAACACAATACACAGGATAATGTGACACTGCATAATCAGAGTCTTAACCATACTTTGATCACCTTAAAAGTTTCACATATTATATAATATTATACTGTCTTATCGAACTGCACCTGATCAACTCACAAATGTTCACATTATTTTGTGTGCAATGCTTGTTGTATACATTATTTCACATTCTCTTGGTTTGATTGCTTCCACTCACTGTATTTGATGCTGGAAATGAATAAACATATAAAATATGTATTGAATTACTCCTTTTTGTCGTTGGACCCTTATGTTATATTTGTTAGCTAGTTAATGAATTTTTTATACTTACATACCACAGGGTATAAAATATAGCACAAAATCACTGCCAAAATCCACTTTCGAAATGGACGAATGCAGAACGAGTTTACTGAAGACGACAAGTATACCATTTCATCAGTTTTTGTGTTTTGTGATAATTGTGATGCCCATAATTAATATTACTCCAAGTCAAGAAAAGAAGCAAAAAAATTAAAAAATTACCGATCAACGCAGAATCTGTCAAATGCCATGATTGACCGATCATAGATTATGAACCACAGAACATAAAGTAATATAAACTTATAACTTCCTAATCTGTGTGATCGATAATCAATAAATCAATGATCTAATAATATATTATCACATTATTCACGTTGCTACATTGAATTTTCTTATATTATCAGATTATTTCTGATTTTTTCATAATCCACAAATGATATTCATTGATCTTGGCTTTCAGATATGCACCCAGATATATTAAAAAAGTGAATGATTCGATTTCACACCTCAAGTTGGATATTTTTCGTTATTAAATGATACAACATTATTATTGTATTATTGGTATTTGAACCAGCAATTAACGCTAAGGCGTATTTCGAAAAATTTGACTTGGATTGCATCGCAGCATTCGCAGCTACTAGAGGACATAATTGGGATATACGTATCCTAAATCGTAGGGATATCCCAAGTTGTACATCCCAAGTATGTCCTCCCAATGTCGAAAATTTAATGTGGGTTGCAGTTATTCAGAGGACATACTTGGTATATACGAACCCTAAATCATAGGGATATCCCCAATTGTACATCCCCCGTATATCCTCCCAATTTCCTGGGACATACGCCACGAATAGGATATTGAGAGGATATACTGGGGATATGGTGTGCTATCTGGGCACGTAATTCTCCACAAGGTTATGCGTCGTTATTACATAACTAACAAAGAAATTTGACTCCAACAGAGTTAGGTGTTCTCGAGCTATTGAAGAAATTAACATCGGATATAAAATATGAAAAGAAATTCAGTTTTCATGTGAAAATGAAATTTCACAACAATTACTCGTTTTCATTTCATTTTTGGTGGATGAAAAGTTGTGGAAACTATTTAAAATTCATTTCAATCACAATATGAACGATAATACAGTCAGTAAATCGTATTAAGCATATTGTGAGAAAAAATAAATTTTGTCCAATTTCTGCAACTCTCATTCACTTAGAATGACTTGCAAGCAAGTTATTTTGTTATGAATGTTTAATGAACATTCTGAGAACATTTTATAAACTAAAAGGAACACGTCCATAGAATATTTGAAAGAATATCAATTGGATATTTTGTAAGAACCTTCCTGCAATATACTCCTGAAAATCCTCAGAACATTCTGGGATATTCTGAGGAACGTTCATAGCACCTCTATAGAATCAGCAATATACTCCAGAATATCCTCAAAACATTCTGGGATATTCTGAGGAACGTTCATAGCACCTCTATAGAATCTGAGTTCCTCTCATATCTCATAGTTCATAGAACGTTCTTAGAATATAACATGCCTCTTGTGAGGATGTTCTAAGAATATATGAACGTTCTGCTGTTACCTTCTATGAATGTTTTAGAACGTGTGTATGCTGGGAACTGAGAGTTGCTGAGCGGAACTGCTATGGTAAAAAAGGAAGATATTGTTTATTGGATATATTAAAAGAATTCACGTTCGGAAATATTCTGGAATCTGTTATTTATTTGAAAACATGTAATGCCTTGTATCTCGAACACGAAGCATTTCCAATACACAGCCTATATAAGGAACCTTTTCGATCCCAATTGACTCAGGGCTAAATATCTCGTTCATCTTTATGAACAACATGAAACATGAATATGCAGGGACTTTTTCATGTGTTTTCCAGAACAATACTCAAAAATAATGAAATCGAAGTTCACCTGCAGGAGATTGAAATTCATTTTTCAAATATCAATATAATGAGCTGCTACCACTTACCTAAAACGTAAATAAGTACCACATACTCGAGGAGCATTGGAGGATTTCCTCTCTGTCTCTCATATTTCTCTACGACACTTTCCTTCCAACTCTCTGTGCCAAAATGCTCGATGAAAAGATCTTCGGCTCTTTGAGAAACCAAAATAAGAATAACTGTAAATGGTTGAAAGTGATAAATAGAATTAACTCTCTATACCTAGCATAGTATTTGGTTATGATCAATAATGAACAATACTGTGGAATCGAATTTTGTCAGTTATGCATTATATGACTCTAATTCGTCGAGAAGACTCAACTTTAAACGATTGTTTAGTCTGGTGTGAATACAAAACGTTTCTCTTTCGCCGTGTTTTAATGAAATTTCATTGTCCATCATGTCTTAACATACATGGAAAGTCATTTTGCTTAAGGGACTACGAGAACAAGTGGGTCACGATCGAGGTAGAGGTCACGGTCGATGCTACTGCTTGAGTTAAGTCGCGGTCGATGTCTACAGCACATAACTAGGAGGTTACCTGCGATGCTCCATCGAGCTAGGAACACTGCATGCCTGCCAATTGCTGAGTAATTACAATTTTGTCACTATGAACAAATTGTGAGTACATTGTGAGCTATCCCAAGTCAGTGAACATTCGAATTCTATCACAATACGTTTTTCCTTCCCTTTAATTTGAGGAGCTAGCTCAATGTAAGGGAGTAAAATTTTCTATATACAGGGTGTTTCACCATAAACTGGACCGACCGATATAGCCGATGATATAGTAGATGACAAAAAAGTCATTTTTGTCTTAAGACAGATACCCGTTTTTCGAAGCGTAAGCGAGTTACTGGGTATTTTATGTCAACTTAGAGCAATATTCTGATAACTGTGGTAAGTTATGCAAGTCCTTTGTAATAACGGCTTCTGATCACATCTCAGTGTTTGTTGGTGGTCAACTCACATGTAGTGTAAAATTCTAGAAAAAAATTCGAAATGGCGGAAAACCTGCAAATTTGTTGTTCAATTTACTCGACTTTAAGATTTTCAGTCAAAATTTTTTTCAGAATTTTAACTCAACTTTATTTCACATGTCTACAGTGAAGAAAAAATCTAACCCAAAATTTTTGGATTTTTTTCAGATTGTACCTTCCTTCGTTCTGAACACTCGTGTGAAAACGGAATAAAAATATCCATTTTTCATTTTGTAGCCTTCCAAAGATTCGATTTGAAGTACTCGAAAGGATTTTTATTAAAAAAACTGTGTGCTAATAGGTCTCCACAATAACCTGGATAGAAATATGCTATTATCGGAAAAATTTTTTTTAACTTTCGTGTGAATCGAACACAACGTCACGTCACGTTATCCTCGAGTATAAATTGAATTTATTCTGATATCAATAATGCCCGTTACCAAGCAACGAATTAAGTCCTACCAAGCTGAGGATGTGTCCATCACGACTTCAGATGGTCTCCTTTTTTCGGCTAAAAGTACCTACTTCGCGTAATTTACGTGTTTTTTCCTTGAATGTTTTGAAGTTGGGTAATATTAGGCTTGGAAAGAATTCGCTTCATAACAAGCTTCAGCTCATTTTTGCTTCAATTCAAATTCGTTTCAAAAACTTGGAAAAAATATTCAGAAAGTTTTGATTAAACTATCGAACTGGATGAACTACTGTTTGGTTTTCAACGAACATTAATAATATCAAAATAGATCCAATTTATACTCAAGGTAACGTGACCCTATTGTCTGAAAGTGGAGAGAGTTCGATTCCCACCAGTTTTTAACAGATTTGGGTTGACTTTTTCACTGTAAACAAAAAAAATTGAGTTTGAATTCTGAAAAAAATTTTTCACGGAAAATCTTATAGAATCGAGTACATTGAAAGAATGCTATCCAATTTGGCAATCGAAAATAAAAAACTCATCTTTGCAGGTTTTCCGCTATTTTTGATTTTTACGCGCTTGTTCTGGAGAACAGCGCGTTATCATTTCGGCACGATGTCTGTAACTTTAGAATTTTGGGCCGAAATCGGTCTCAAACGACTAGGTTGGACTCACTGTTGAAGAATTCGTGATCAAAATTGATTCTGTCCGTCCGTCCGTCCGCCTGGCCGTCCGGCCGTGTGCGCTGTAACTCTCGAAAGAAAAGACCTAGAGTCCTGAAATTTTCAGGTTAGGTTAAGATCCTGAATATCTCAGTTAAATTCGTTAATGGGCCAAATCTGCCGAATGGTTTTCGTGCTACAGCCATTTGAAATTTCGATTTTTCAATAACTCGAAAAATATTTATCTGAGCGAAATGAAACTTGGTTGGAAGATGAACAATGTCAATGGGAAGAATTATCCATGGAAAAATTTCAAGAAACATTTTTTTTTTGAAAATTTTTATATTTCATTAAAATTTCACCATTTCGCTATGTGAACAAGCGCGTAAAAGCTGCTGACTTCACGTCAGTGCTTTTCTAGATTTTTTTCCAGAATTTTACAACACATATGAATTGACCACCAAAAAATACTGAGATGTGATCAGAAGCTGTTTTTACAAAGGTCACGCATAACTTACCACAGTTATCAGAATATTGAAATAAAGTTGGGTTAAATTGATCCCTAAAGGGCATCAATTCTTTATGTAAAGGTTCAAATGTACGGAAGCTCTTGAGTTCACATCAGGTACTTGAAGCACAGACCAACCAGATAAAACATTCGCATCATTTACTTAGGAAATCTATGTGCACATGTTCGTGTCCGTGAATCGACAATCACATTGCAGCTGGGAATGCACGATTCAAGGTCGGCAGGCTGTGAAGCCCACAAACTGTGCGACAATTTGAAAATGCGAATGACGGTGATTGTGATCGTGGGAAAAAATCTTACTTTTAATATTAACTTTTTATTCACTTTAGTTTTTAACTACTTTAAGCCTAGATACATACGCAGAAAAAACAGATACGATGAAGCGTGTATCAAAAATTTCATGAAAGGTTTCCTCATGAGCTTTCCAGTATGTGTATTTGGGGCAATAATGTACAACATGCAATATAGTGGAAACAGCATGGCTACTTTGACAATTATTCCGATCTTCTGTGAGGAAGTTTTCCTTCTGAATCCTGGAACACCTTCATACCAAATCGCAGCTAACAATTGTTGAATATTTGGGTGGGAAACAAACTGAAAGGAAGATAACTCGTAGCATCGTACTCTGTGTATATTTCAAAATTGACTCACTTTCTTCTGTTTATACTGTATGGCCAATTCCAAACGAGACAGTCTCATATGTTCTCCCTCCTCATAAGGTGTTGGGTCTTCAGGATCATGATTTAAAATTATCGCCAGTTCTTGTGAACTCCTTGATTGATGTAAAAGATCAACTGCAAATTGTTGACATTGCAGACGAAGATCTAGATATTCCGATTTACATTCCTGAAATTAATCGAGAAACGTGCATCCAAGACAGCAGTTAATACCATCATTTCTTCGATGAACCAGTGCAGTGCAGTTCTTGTGAAAATTGCACTAACAGTGGACCTCAACGAAGGCCTTCCTATTCACCCTGTATCGCCAACAAGATCATTTTGTTTTGAGGACTCATTCCTCCGAGATAAGAGGCAGGAATAATAAATGTATGTTTTCATTGGTGATATTCGAAGAATGAATGAATATTTGTGATATGTGGGCAATTTTGGATCAAGCACATATTATAGTTCAATCAAATTCTTAGGTCTTAGGGTAATCAAATAAGATGACAATTGGTTTATTAAAATTCTCTTTTACTAACGAACATTCCCTTGTATTGAATTCGAGGGTATGTCAACAAAGTATCTCCTATGGATATTTGGAAAAAAATTAATATCAACATGCTCAAGATGGGCCAATCCAGAAACAATCTCTGAACACTCCGAATGGATCTTTTGAAATAAAATGTCCAGATTCTCGAAGATGAGATACAATGATCTCGAAGAAATATTGGACCTATTCGAAATATTCATTGCTCCAACGAACTCGGTACGCTGACACACGAACTATATTCGTTGATCTTATAAATTGTACATCAATTATTCCGACCAACAACAGTATATATTATCTGAGCAGTCCTGAAGTGTGTTTGTGAATACCGTATTTTTGACCATTCAACAACACCAAATACAAAAGTAAGATGAAACAATTATTTAAAAATGAAATAAAAATGTATAATTTTACTTTTTACAGGTACATATTCAAATTCAAAACTGTGAGGAATCTTTCGAGAATAGTATATGTAGGATATGTCGCAGAAAGTCAGTTTTTGTTTATCAAACTACCTTTGTGGTCGATATTCGAAAATTCATATTTTCATTTGTTCATAGATAGACTAGATACTGCAATCTTTTGATGCATTTTTATATGCCGTTGTGGTGCTTACGAACCGATTGATTGAAAAGGATTTCAACACTGGAAGTAGAAATTCGACAGAAATTGTCAGGAATCATTCCAATGAGGAAACTGGTCCAAGAAGTTCAACAGCCTATAAACCATCTCAAATATTGACATAAGAGATGACATGAAATCCATACGTGAAATTTATATAATTTCTATGACATCCAATTCAAGTCCTATAATTTTTGAGAGCGATAGATATATGTTAAACGACTCTACCTACATGTTTCTAGACTTTCTCAGAGAGAGAGAGTTTTCAACTCTCCTGAGCTTCATGGAATCTCATTACTAGAAGCTAAAATAAACTAAACTCATTTCGTTTGATACACACTATCATCTTTGGAAATAATATAAAGAGTAAGTTATAAATATAAACATACTATAGGGATTTTAATGATAGTTTTGAGAGATTCATGACCGTTTATATTTTTTATTGAAATATTCATTTTATATGATATGATGTTTATTTTAGTGTTCAGGGAAATCCATAATAAATAGGATTGAACAATGTTTTGGTAGTTAAGTTCCGAAGTATCCAAAAAATGGAAAAGTTTGAATAAACTGAAGGTTAAATATTTCTGATGGAAATTAAACTTTTGTGAATGAGTACTGATCATAACTCCCAGTTCTCCGCAGATTGATTTTCATGATTCAATTATAAGGATAAATATATCAGTCTACTTAGGTGATTGTGATCTAAAATTGACCCCAATATTTTAAGCAGTAGTTAAAGTGTTTCACACATCATTTATGATTATTATCCGCATATTATGATAGAAGTATACTTTTAATGAATAGGGTCATTTCCGTGATGAATATCGTTTATTGAATCAATGAATCGAAATCATTGAATCAACTAATACGTACATTTTATCAACGTGTACGTTCGTTATTCCAATGAACAAATTTCATTGTACCAATAGGAACGAGTACATCGTTTCATTGAACTCGTTCATCAGGACAATTAATTTTCATACGTTGAGGCAATACACATTCATTGACGTGATGTATAATGGGGGTTTTTCATGAATTTGGGTTATAACTGCAAATGCAAATTTGAACATAATTATTATGGGTTTGATTCATCATTTTCCCAAATTACATTCAGAAAGTATTCCAAATCAGATTTCAAAATTGGGGTTTGGGATTTTCCAGGCATGCACGAAGTGACAACGGTGATTAGTAGAATAGCTTTTTCTGCAATAGAATAATGAAATATTTATTCCTATTCTGTGGTACGCACGTGTTCTTTATCAATATAACCGAACAATTTCCGTTTGCGATTTGTCCATGGAGGTAAAAGAAGGGGAGGGAGCATATTCTATATATCCCTTGTACCAAAAGTGAAGTACAGTTTTGAGAACCTTCTGTGGACTTACTCATACCAATATGGCCGACAAATACAAGGTAAATATTTGTTTTCTGTGGTGTATAGCAAATGAGACAAAAATATTCAGTTCAAAGTCGGTCATATTGGTCGGGGTAAATCCACAGAAGGTTCTCAAAACTGTACTACACTTTTCAAACGTTATATCCCCTCCACTCTTTTCCTAACTCTATGGATTTGTCAGTAATATGACAGTATGACAGTCTGTGCTCTTCTTTTTCTATTCCTTGGTCGTCCCCTTAAATGCAAATCCCCATTTTTATTTTTCAGTTTTAGGTGATCAAACATTTTTTTTTAAATATGATATTGAAATTATATGTTTGAAATATGATGTTCTGGAGGTTTTTCATGAAAATTACTGCATTTTCGTTCAAAAGAAAAACCCCCATTGTAGTAACATTCACGCTCTTTCGGTAACATTGTCCCAATGTATAATAATTCATTGAGCCAATGAATGCGTTCATTGGACCAATTTTGATGGACAAATTCATTGTCACAACGAACCTTCTCATTGTATTTACGTACCTTTTTTATTCAGTGTACTCATATGAATAGTATCAAATCTAATACCTACATCTATTTTTTCAGAAAACGGTCAGAACTCAATTCTTCAACCGTCATATTTCAATATTTCCATTAATTTCATAACTTTCACTCCCCATTTCGAAAATTGAAGCACGAATCTCGTTACACATGAGCGAATCAACAGGTACCTAGTAAAACATAAATATCGGTTTTTGGAAGACTGAAAATTGCGAAAGTGCTAGCCGTTTAGATTTCCAGGCCCAAACAGGGCCATGAACTGCACATTTGTCATTTTTTCAATAACATATTTTCTTTCCAAACAAGTGCGAAATAGGACTACTGAAACCTGGTTGAGGTATATAAGAGAGTTTAGAATGGCAAATGTACTCGACATAAACCTTAGTATTAATTTAGATTAGTAGTCGTAAATAAAAGAACTAATAAATTGAGTGGGTATAGATTCCTACAGTTAAAACCAGAAGAATGAATTGTCGTGAATATCTTACATTTTTGAAATTCAAAGGGGAGTAATTTCTGGCTTTTAAAGTTTTTTCTATCATTAATGGGGAAATAAAAAATAGGGAAAACTAATTCAGAAAAATAAATAAGACATATCTCCATTTACCGGTTCTGCAAAGGCCAGGCCTCTGAGTTCCCACGACAGCTGAAAAGCTGTTAAAATGGGGTCACTGGATGAGAGTGCTATTAATGAAGGACTTGCGAGTGCTTTGTATTCATTCAGACGGGAGAGGGCCTGTCTCAAGGAATCCTGTTGAGAAAGGGTTATGCAGTCATCGCAGCCGCATCTGAAAAGAAAATAAATTTCCATCAGAACACATTCGCTAAAATAAAGATTCAGAATAAAATTGGTTTATCGAAAAATTCTAATTTCAAAATCGACAGAGGCAGATCAATGATACATTGTTAATAATTATTATCGAACTTTACTCGAACGCCGTGTCCTTGGAATATTAATCGTCTTAGGGTTGGTATGTTTATCTGGGGCCACTCAACGTCTCAAAAGCTAAAATTTTCATTGAACGTGTTTTAAGTTTGAGTTTTATGAGCAAACAGTACCGCAAGCTGATAAATTACAGCTCCGTGGATTACGGAACACAGTCACATTGAAGTTTCAAAAACTATCCAAAGGTCAGTTACATGCCCACGGTCTGCATACTCTAACGTTGCCAATAGCCGCGAGAAATATAAGAATTCATTCTTTAGACTACAGTGAATATGTTATGAGATTTTTTTTTGGGTGTACTCAAAGTCTTTTGGGGGAATGCGCAACGTTATTTATTTTTCCATTCCTAACTCCCTATCCGTTTTGGATATACAAATTTGATATTACGCATTTTCACTATTTTTTTCAACCAGTTGCACCCAAAATTTTTTTTTGGAATATGTAAACTTTGCCCTTACGTGAATAACTCCCTCAGTACGTTTAATTTGGTTTCCAGTAAATTCCATATTCACTACACATGAATAAGCTTTACATGCTGCCGATGTTGCCGAACTTGAAAAAGTGGACTAGGCACTTTTTGGGAATTCGAAGTCTTCCATAATTCAAAATTTATCGGATCTGTTTTGTTTCTTGAGAATATTACAGGAGAATTTAAAAGAGTAATGCTATGCAACCATAGTACAAATTTTACCATACGAATCTGGAATCAGAATTTCCAATTTTCAGGTACGCCCAAACTTACGGACATAAAAATTGGACTACGGATTTACCATCAGTAAGACTATTTTCATTGTTCGGGATAAATTCTCGTCGAAAATTGGAAAAAATACCCATGGGTACCTGAGACATCAAGAATAGAATTGATTTCATCGATCCTTCATAATGCATAACCTCTGATTTCAGAAGAACTTCACTTTTATTTTCACGGAAAAAATAATACCAAGTTACGAATTCGGGAGAATATAGGAAAACCTTTGTAAAAAACGCAGACATGAATATTCTTGAACATGCTATATGTTCATCCGGAATACATGGGCTCGAATCATCAATTTATGTTAGAACTTCTGAAGGTGTCGTTCTTTATGTATGACGTGGGTGGGTTGATATGTACCCTAAGAACATCTGTGGCATAGAGACTCACATGAACTGAAGATGTAAGGACTAAAAATATAATTTTGATTCGAACATATATTTTTGGAATAAATGTGTTCGGAAGGAATAATCAGGTGATTTGCTATGGCATAATAACCATAAACTTACTTGATGTCGTGAGGCATTGGAAGGGTTGCTCCCCTGTCCAAGAGAATTTTTAAAATTTCGTAGTTATTCCTATGGGCCGCCAAGATCAGTGGGGTTATGTCAGGTGTAAATGATGCAGTGTTGCTGTCTACTTTCTGCCAACTCTGAAAATCACATATTCATGATTATTTGTATAACATTTTCATCTCAGCAGTCTTCTGATGCAGTAGACTTCAATAATACAATGTTTCCTGTATAAATTTCATAATTTTGTTTTCTTATATCAAAACTGCTTTTGTTTCTTAAATATAGTAGAGTGGTAAATATCTCGGCCATTGATAGAAAATAATATTTGGTCATTTTTTTTCGATTTAAAAGAGTGCTATTTTGGATAAGGTGCATTTTTTGAAATCTACGAAAATTTAAATTGAAAATTTGAATTCAATGTAGATGAGATCCACATTAAAATCAGATTTCGATACTTTTTCGTAAGGGAGGCAACATCGCAGCGCTGAAAATGTTTTGAACGGTAGATCAGAGTTAATTATGTCTGAATTTACGTATCTGCAGAATTTAAATTTCCAGAAAAAAATGAAGCTTTCAGGGGAGAAAATTTGTCTCGGATCTGAATCTTACAAATATTATATCCTCAGTTCAATAATTTCATTATTTTTTACGGTAACTGATGATATTCTAGGAAATTGATGTCAAACTGAGCATCATTATCATTATCAATGACAATCATAACGAAAAAATTAATTCGAATCTAGGACATACATAGGGTTCTCCTTCCTTATGTATCAGCTCCTCATGCTCCAACAACAATTCAACCGCCTCCACAAATTCAACATTTATAGCATGAAGTAGAGCGTCCTTCGTTTCAACTCCCATGATTATCAGCAGTTCCACCATCTCTAGATTCTCCTGATCGATTGAGATGGCCAGTGCACCTCTCCCCAGGCTGTCCACGCAATTTATATCTAGACATTTTTTTCTTTGGGCCAACTGCAACAGTCTGAAGAAATATTATGTGAACACCTTTTCAAATATTTTGGTAATATTAATATACTATTGACATAGTTCTGAAATATTCATGATCAGATATTTGACTGTGGAAAAGAAGAAACAGACTACCTCATTCAACACGAGGGTATTCTTTTTCGTTTCCGATATTTCATATGACTTTTAGTGAGAAAATTCAATTATGCGTTCTTCGTACACCTGAGGTCAAGAAAAATGAACTCTTGGAATAGGAGTAAATAAGGCACAAGGCACTACTTCTTCAAAGTATCCTACGCTTTTGGACATTTCAACAATTGCAGCAATTATTCGAAATATTCGTCGCTTGATCAGCAAAAACAAAATCAAATTTACGATCAGGGCATAAAATAGTACCTGGTCGACCTTCGCTCGGAAAAAGATTTCATGAAAAGTCTTTATCTGGGTAAAAAAAGACAATATCTAACTTGAAACACAATACACTGTCTGAACACAAATTAGTATATAAGAGCAGTTTCCGAGGATCGACATGCGTCTCAGAGCTCATATTTTCGTGTAAAATTGCTTTTTCATGAAAACAGAGCCGGCGTTAGGGGTGAGGCAGCGAGGCAGTCGTTTCAGGCGCTACTCTGCTAGGGGCGGCATTTCGGGCGGAATCGGAGGGCCACCTTTTCATATTTTATTTAAATCCCAGATTATTGAACATACAGCCTGTCTCGGGTCTGCTTATGCTGCAGTTTGAAAATGTGTAAACATTCGCCCTAACCGTAATAAAAGTCTATCTAATCATCCTTATAATTACCCAGGCAACACAGAGAGGTTTTAAAGATATCCCGGCGATATCTTCTCAGAACATTGAGAGTACTTTTTCTACTTCTCTAAGAAGTCACAGGGAGTGCTAAATTTCCTCCAAATGTCCGCCACAGCGATATTCTCGAAAAGATCCTGAAGATATCGCATGCGGAAATTCTCAAACTTCCCACAATGGGAGGTCTATGGGAAATTCGCTCACACAGTCTCATGGCGAAGAGTTTAAGAAATTCTCAACTACTTCCCATCGCGAGATTTCAGGGAGTACGACATGCGATATTTTCAGGAAATGCACCTAACGAAAATATCCGGAAGTACAGATATTAACTTGTGAATTATATTTCTGGAAAGATTCCTGATGATAATTATATAGGTTTTGTGCCGACTTGCTTTGTGAAAATTGTAGCATTAACACACAGCACTTTGCCAACACAGATCAAAAATCCTCACGAGTAGCGCCTCAGGTAATATACCCAAGACAAGGATTTACAGATCTACTTTACCAGGGATCCGCGAGATGGCGAGCTCCTTGATCAAAACATCCAGGCGATATCGTAACACATGAGCGCTTGGATTGTTGGTTCTTACTTCTGGTGGTTAGATGACTTCGAGTCGAAATTTATATTCACTCTTCATTCGTTTTTCGGATATGAATGAGATCCGCGACATGGTGAGATCCGTGAATAAGATATACCAGACGAAATCGTAATATGAGCGCTCAGATTGTCGGTTCTTACATCTGGAGGTTAGATGGATTTGATGAATATTCATTTGTATTTCAGAAATGAATGGAGATTAATTATCGGTTATTAGAAAAATATGTCCATATTCCATAATACTATGATGGGTATATGGTAACAAAATATTGATTTGGAATCCCTGTCAGTATTTGAATGAGAAATGTGTTGATGATTTCTTGAGGAAAAACAACGGATCTCAGATTGGTCGATATTCTGACGAATCTGAGAAAAACATGAAGCAGTTTCGATTGAATTTTGGCTTTTCTGTTTTCTTCCGAGAATTCTCGAAATTCTTCAGATTTGAGAACGTAATTTCCACTCGCATAATGTTGTACAAGTTGGCCGTTGCCCAACCGATACTGGTGGTGAGTTTCAATACAGAAATATGATAATATGAAAAAGGGAGCATTCTTTGCGCTGAATGAAGTCATAAATGCTACTCAATTAGGTTCGTTTCGTTATCAACTAGTAAACTAGTCGATAACTATAGTTTTGGTGTAAAACCATTGTATAAAGAAGGTATTCATTCAATAAAAGAACTATAAATTTTCTAGACACATCTTACTTGTTAATACAGGTTTCAACCTGAAATGCATTTACTCCTCCACCGAATGTATAAAAACGCCGTGATTTTGTACTACAAAATTTTTCATCATTACCTTCCGGAAAATCCGGCACCATAAAAGCCAGTAACAAAATATGATAGAGTCAATGTGAATTATGTTTTAACTTATTTGTTTTTGTTATGTTTGCCGATTATCCTATTGGTTTCTAAGAAGCCTCTCTGAAGTTATTTATTTCGTTCTTATGAATCAAACACATATTTTGCCTATATGTATAAATAGTGGACAACGAAATGAAATTATCTGCAATTTCTCTTTGTTCGAACTACGCACGAGGGATATCGTAAAAAAATCTGCCTCATGTTCGGGATAACTTCAGGAACGTTAAGACAATTTTCCATTGTTGTTACACTCGGGATGATCTTTGGAGCTCGCATCGCGAATTTCCTATTCTGGTTATGACTGTGATAACTTTAGGAACTAGCATTGCGAATTTCTTATTCTGGTTACGTCTGGGAAGACTTAAGGAACTTGCATTGCGAATTTCCCTCTCTTGTTCTGTCTGTGATGACCGTAGGAACTCGCATTGCGAATTTCCCTTTCTTGTTATGTCTGTGATGAGTTTAGGAACTCGCATTGCGAATTTCCTATTCTGGTTACATCTGATATGACTTCAGGAACTCGCATTGTGAATATCTAATTCTGGTTACGTATGCGATAACTTTAGGAGCTCTCATTGCGAATTCCCAAATCATGTAGTGTTTGTGATCACTTTAGGAGTTCGCGTGAAAGCCGGATTGGGACTTCTCAGATATCTCGCCGGGAAGTTTGTGTTACTTGGGTAGGTTCGATGAAGCCACACGTGTCACTGTTAGTTTTATTACCGTACTTTATTACGCCGACAAAGGCTTAATGTCTTCGTCGACAGGTTGCCACACACCCCTCGACGGGACTGACTCCCTACTGGTATTCTTGAAGATTTCAGTGTTTTTTTTTTCATCTTGCCGCTGATTTTATGATAATTTGGTGTGTCTGTTTTCGCCTGGTAACTGCACTCAACTGCGAGTTTTGCAACCCTATCGATGCCCTATGATAGTTCCATTTATCGTTGGTTCACAATCAATTCACTGTGTTGTGAGAAGCGAATATAACAACTATTCTATATGTAGTGATCATCGGCGTAGCAGCAACTGGGAAATTACAAAGAGGAATACGTAAGGTAATTAGTTTTTGCGCGCCTATTCTGTAGGGAATAGCTTGCTATCGTTTTGTCCAAATGTCTGTAATTTTCGAATTTTGAGCCGAAAATGGTCTCAAATGATTAGGTCTAGGTTGCACTCCCTGTGAAGAATCCGTGGTCAAAAGTAATTCTATCCGGCCATCCGTGTACATAATAACTTCGGAACTGATGAAGTTAGGCCTTTGAAATTTCTAGGTTGGGTTCGAGTCCGAAATTCTGCGGTTAAGTTCGTTAAAGGGCCAAATCCATCCAGTAGTTATTGACATTTGAAGTTTTAACTATTTTCTCCGTTTTTCTGGAACCACATATCTAATCAATTCGAAATTCGGTATTTAGAAAAAGAATAATGTCGCGCAAACTCGTGAGGATAGCACCCTCAGAAAATTAAAAAAAAAAATTATTTTATGCGATGATGCGGACCGATAAATTTCTGGTCACTTTGACCCTCGAACGAAATGTTGGTGGGGAATATTTTCGGAATATATTTGAGATATGTGGTTTGCTTTTGTAAAAGTTCAAAATCGGTAGATCGGTTTCGGAGTTAAAGCTTTTTGAAGTTTTGACGTTATTTTGGCGATAATTCAAAAACTACTGGAACCATTGGATCCAAACTTGGCAGTTAGTTGGAGTACAGCAACGTGCATCTTTTCGCGAAATTCCGTGGGGATCATACAATCAGTAAATTAGAAAAAAAATTTTTTTCGTAAAAAATTGTTGTTTTCGCGAACTGTTCATCATATTCGAGGAAAAAACACGCGAGCTCTAAGCTCCATATTCCACAGCATAGTACCAAATTTCAATTCGATACGGTAATTAGTTTCGGAGATATTGGAAAAAAATATATGAAATTTCGTGGTTTTCTTCACGATATGGTTGTTTTTTTCGGTATAACTCGAGAAATACTGATTCAATCACCATGAAACTCCGCATCCAGTTTGAAGATGCTGAAATACAACTTTGTACAGAATTTCGTTATGATAGTGTCATTAGAACAATTTTCAAAAAATTTCAAATTTTTTCTTTCAGATACATATTTAATATTCGATGATCTTCCTATCATATTATCCTCATTAAATACTGTGTAAACTTTCGAACTGTTATTTTCGATGAAGAACTGGATTTCAATTTCATCTAATCTGTATTTTTGGAAATATTATTGGAAAAATAAAATTTTGAATGGGTATATCTGCGGAATCATTGTGTGGATTTTACCCATTAACGAATTCGGCCTTCGTAATTGAGGTCCAAACCCTCTCTACAAATATCGAGTTTCTAAGTTGTTTCTTTCGGAAGTTATTGTGTTTACTTTCCGGCCGTAAGGCCGACCGTAATATTATATATATTATACATTTTTTGATATTTTTTTTTTTATGTTTTGTTTTTGAAGGTATAATATCTACACAATTATGTTATTTTTTTCCTTCTTTTTTGAATGTGATATTTTTATCTATATAATATTTTTTTTCATTAAAAACCTTGGACACACTTGATATATCTAGGTATATAAGTAAAGGTATATAAGTCTATCGAGATAAGCATTTTTTATTCACACTCACTCCAATTTTTCCGATAAACTTAAGCTATTTTTCATGCTTTTATACGATGGGGCGCAAAAAAATTTTTTGCCTCAGGCGCCAGAATTGAACAGTATTTCATTCTTACAGTTCAGGAAATTGGCAAATAGCAAGTGTCGTTTTTGATAGGACTTGAATACATTAGCGACAAAATCCATCAGGCACAAGCATTTGCTTCACATCCTTGTAGACAAATGTGAATACGAGCTTCTACATAATTGTTTCATTTTCTCGTGTTGATTAAGTACTTCTTTGAGCCAACGACCACTCTTTCCTTCTATCCAATAATACCAATTTATGAGCTTGAATATTATCAAACATTTACGGGCCTGTTCTGGAAAGCAGCGCGTTATCGTTTCTTCACGATGTCTGTGATCTCGAAAGGCAAAGTCTAGTGCCCTGGAAAATTGCAGAGTAAATTCAGAGCCTAAATATCTCGATTGATTTCATTGATAGACATAATCGGTCGGGTATTTGCAGAGCAATTGTTGTTAGAATAATTATATGGTTTAGTCCCATTACTTCGTGCAAAATTTCCAGATGATCAGGAGATGTGAAAAAAATATATGATTATATTTTTCCCATTTTCGAAACTAATAATTTGATTCAATTGATATTGATGAAATTTTAATGTGGAGAGGTTGGTCATCTGCCCCCATATGCTATGAATATACGCATTCCTATGCGGTTACTCATTCAGGGTCCAGTAACGCTCACAAAATATATTTTTCTCAAATCGTCTTATTTCGCACGAACCTGCACGCAATCATTCTACATAAAATGCAAAATATCCATTCAATCAGATAATTAGGTTCGACATTATGAAGAAAAAATTCTTGAGAAACACTGACGGGAGGTCAGGAACTTTTACGCTCTTGTTCAAATTCCTTGCCAAAGCGATCATCTATCCACTTACTGACCCTGCTAAACGCAGCTTCACTTCCTGATTGAAAGATTTGGCGATCTTATTTCCATATGGCCCTCATAATATCATTCTTCGATCGGGTACTAGTTTCGGTCTGTGGTTTTAAAATATTAGAAAATTGAAATTTTGAATGGGAACCTCTATCTTTGGCATCATTGAGCGAATTTTACCAATTCACAAATTCGACCTTTGTAATTAAACCGAAAAACTACTTTACAATAATAACTAATTTTTTTCTTTCGAAAGTTACTTTGTTTATGACCGGTCTAACGACACGGCAGATAGTGAACAAAATAACTGTTAACTGGGAAGTATAGGGTTCAAGTTTAATCACGACGGCCGAATTCGCTCATTAATATGTACCCAATGATAACGCAGATGTATCCCTCCAAAATTCCACTTTCTCAGCAGTATTTCAAAAAATACAGATCGAATCGAATCAAAATGCAGTACAATAAATAGCTGGCCATACAGGGACGTTCTTTCCTTTGGAGAATCATGGTTCAGTTCACTTTAGAAAATAATTTCAGCTGATCATAGTTCTCTCGGGTCAAGACTATTATTTTCCATTAATCGTGTTTTGATGACAAGAACAAAAGGTTGGTTTAATGAATAAGTTTGGTTAATCGCGAACAAACTTGAATTGAAAATGTTTGCATATATGGGTACATGCCTACATGCATGTGTGATTGTCACATGTGAACGTTCTGGAACTCCAGATTTCATATTTTCATTTAATGCTTAGAGGTCGTGAGTATACATAGTATTCGAGCGAATTGTTACAAAAGACTTCTCTTTGATATTCGAAACCCTGTTTCCAAAATTTTACTTGTTGGAAGGTAATCCTTCCATTGGCACCTTATTTATGATTGATATCTACGAAAATTATTATGAAAGGCTTCTTAAGATACCATACATTTTTGTATTTGATAGCCGCTAATTTCAGCAAACATATCATCTTCTCTTGGTCAAAGATATTGAAATCTTCTAGAGAAATATTAATCATATGAAACCAACCTATTTAGCAAACATATCCAGTAATAGTTGTAACTTTTCTCATTTAGATCAAACGGGATTCCGCTTGCTTCAAGAGGATCATTGTTGTTATGGTTCTAGAGTATTTATTTCATCGAAAAATCAAACTAATATTTTGTTGGACCTATTCAAGAATACCATTATTTTGAATTAATGCGGTTACAAATTGATGTAAGAGAACCTTTTTCTCTGTGTACTGGCACGCGGACAGAAGAGTGCATGATTGAAAGCTGGTAGCATGGAACTTCGGTTCGCCACACTACAAATAAAATCATCTCCTGAACCCTCTCCTCTTCGGTCATGGCGCGCGCTACCAGTTGTACGCACACGTTCTATGATGCCGTAAGGCGTGCCATCTCTAAAATCATCTTGAGAACAACGTCCGTGTATGCCAGGCTATTGATGACAGCTCGAAGATTCGTGCGGAAGTTCATGAGGACCATATAATTACTGTACTGCATTAGAAATACCAAAAATAAACTTATGCAATCACTGCGAGATACTAAGATGATTACTCATCGCCCTAAGAAGTGAGGAGTCAGTATCGAGCAGTGATAGCGGTCAGAATGAATTACTGTGTTATTATTTCTTTCCCTCTCATTATCCTAAATAAGTGATCTACTACCTAGGGGTGAATACTACATTGGCGACCAGGATGAAATCCTTCAGGGTGAGTACTTTCTTGAGAATACACATACATTTATATGTAAAGCATGTACATAAAAATAATCGGTAGTGTGCATAAGGGGAACACGAATTCGAATTGAGTTGGTACTTTATAAGAACCAGAGAATGACTTGAAAAACAAAGTGAAACTGATTGAGCAGATATGGAGTTGGTGTTCATAAACTTTTGCTAACCTCCCAGAGAAATCTTTTAGTTGTCAACTTTGAGAAGTGTGTGCAAGTTTAGAGCACAATAAATTTCGTTGGTCATCTGTATATAGCAAATAATACTGGAGTCGTGTATCGGAGGCACAGAATCATGCCCAAATTGAAAAAATGCAAGTTTGTCACTAAAATGCTTTTGCATATATGGCAGGAAGTGAAATTATCCACATAAGTATTTGTGGTATATGAAAAACCTAAAAACTGACAAACAGTTTCAGCATTGAAGGGAAATATTTTCGGGGTAACAACGAAATGGCACAACTGGTGAATCTTGAAAACTTTGACTGCAATGGGGAACTGACTTCAGTCAGCATTAGGTGGAAAAAATGGAAGCGAGCCTGGCTTATTTACTTGGAAGCTTCGAACATAACTGATCCCCTCAGGAAAAAGGCTACTTTATTGCATTCAGGAGGTGAACAGCTCCAAGAGGTTGTTTTCAATTTACCAGATGCAACAAAGACCTCAGAAACAGAAACTGATGATTTCTATGAGGCGTTAAAAAAAATGGGTAAATATTCCTGCCCAAAACAGGGTAAAAGGTATAAAAGACACATCTTTTGACAAATCCAGCAGGAAAATGATGAAGAGTTCAACGAATTTCTGAGAAGACTACGAATTCAAGCAGAAAAATACACCTTTGCCGATGTGAATGAATAAATAATTGACCAAATCGTGGAAAAATGTTACTCATCAGATATGAGACTTAAGATCTTAACTCTTGGCGATGACTCAACCCTCGATACAACTATTTTGGAGGCGAATGCCTTTGAATCTATAAACCGAAAAGTTGCAGAATTTGATAAGAAAAAAACCTAATCATCAGGGAAATATTAACAAAGTACAAACATCCCTCAAATCAAATGAATCTACATGATGTGGGCGGAATGGACATAAACTATTCGATTAAACCTGTCCTGCCGTGAATGCCCATTAATTGAAATGCCATAAAGAGGTCATTTTCGAAAATGCTACAAGAGTACCTCTACGAAAAGAAATGGCCCTCCACCCAGGCAAGCTCAAATGTAGAAAGCAGCAGCAGTCGGTCGAAGAGACCGATTATGTATTTCATCTGGATGATGACTCGATCATAAAAATTAGATTGGGGGAGTTGAAATACACATGGTAATAGATTCTGGCAGGAAAAGCAATTTGATTACAGATAAAACCTGGGAATACCTGAAACAAAACTGTATAAGCGTATCGAATCAAACAAAAAAGACCGATAAGTCCTTTTTTGCTTATGGAAGTCCTATTCCTTTGAAGACATTAGGTTCCTTCGAAGCCGATATCGAAGATACACCTTCGAATAAGTCCAATTAAATTTTTATGTAATGAAAAATGGAACGAAGGATCTAATCGGCTATTTCATTAGGGATATTGAAAATTGTTTCGAACGCTGTTTGCAAAATCGACTGCATCAAACCGCTTTCCAAATTCAAGAATATAATTATAGACATACAGATCGATGAAACTGTATCACCAACACCACAACCCTATAGATGGATCACCGTTCCATTGGAAGAGAGTTGATAAAAAATGTATGAGTTGATTGATCAAGACATAATAGAACCTGTGAATACCCCAAGCAAATGGGTATCACCACTGGTACCGATTGTCAAACAAAACGGCGATATCAGAATATGTATTTATATGCGTTGAGTCAATAAAGCTGTCTTAAGAGAATATTACCCTTTACCAACCATAGATGTGATTTTACCCAAACTAAGAAATGCAACTTTGTTTTCTAAACTGGACATAAATATGCCTTCCATCAACTAGAGATTTCTGAAACTTCAAGGCACATTACAACTTTCATTACAAGGAGTACAAGCGTTTGATGTTCGGCATTACTTGTGCACCAAAAAAATTTCAGAAGGTGATGGAAAGTATTCTTTTGGGCGGTGAAGGAGTAGTCGTATTCATAAACGACGTACTAGTATTCGGTGCTAATATAGAAGAAAATAACACTAGGCTACAAAATGTGTTGAAAACATTCGATGAATTCAATGTGATGCTAAATAACGAGAAGTGCCTTTACAAAGTTAGAAAATTAGAATTTCTGGGTCATATTATGTGTTCAAGAGGAATACGGCCATCAGAAATTACATACTCCAAAAACCATTGAAGACCAGCAAAGTTTTTAGGACTTCAGAATTACATAGGTAAATGGATACCAAAACTAGCCACCTTAACGGAACCTTTGAGGAAACTTTCGCGACTAAGGTTGCGAAATAGAAGTTTGACAGATTGTGAATAATAATATCATTCAGGGATTTTCAGTAACATGGTACAGGGCGAGTTAGAATGGCTGTTGCACTCGGATCAGTTTAAGGTTAGAGAAATGGGTAGTTTCACGTAATTCCTTCCGATTTCGAGAGTTTTTGTTATCTTCTTCAGAAGTGCAAAAACGAAAGCTAACACTTTTTTTTACATAGAAAGATTATGATTCCTGTCACTACACAAATGATCATTAAATTCACCACACTGAAATACACTGTCGTTGGATTCCAGTCTTGAGTTCCTTGCAGGTAAGGGATGATTTCTCCATTCCCTTTTTGTTCTGAAGGTACTAATAGGAAGGCTGCGGACTTTATAATTTTGGATAGGATGCTATTCATTTGATTAGTGGTTGCAGAACTGGATCGAAGTTGGTTGACTTAGGGAATTCGATGACGAATTCTTCATTCTGGACATTCTTCCATTATTATTCTATTTTGTACTGAAATTACTGATACAGCTTCCATTGGAATTAGATCGGCCTTTGTTGGATGGTGAATAGTGATGCAGTTTTCAGACGAAGTTTCTAGTTTTCATAGGGAAATGTACGTAAGTGATATAATTCAAACGCCATTTTCAACACAAACAAAACTGCATTTTTTAATGATTACTGTATCGTATAATAATCCGTTAAATGTGTCCAGGTCAATTTCATACAAAATTTTGTTGGATTTCATTTTGATTGACTAAAACAATTCGTTCATTACTTTGTATGGTACTGAAGTATGCATTGTGAATACTTTAATGCTCAGCATTCAAAGTTTCGAAAAATATTTTGCAATATTTTCACCGATATTTATGAGTCCTCGTTCTCGACTGAGATGTTGTGTTATGATGTTATTAAATTCTCTTCGTTATTAATTATTATTGAAGCATTAGCCTTATTGAAATGAGAGGTTCTGAAACAATTTCAAAACATGCGATAAACTTATTGGATCATAGTGAAATATTAAATCTTAAGCGACGTAATTGAATTTTTTTTGTCGAAAATTTGAATCGTTCTGATCTGATTTGATGATAATCTAATAATCTAAATAGAGAAATGAATGAGGAAGCTAACCATCATAAAAAGCATAGAAGATTTAACTGCGTAAGTGAAGAAAAATATGTAAAATATTCAGATGGATCCATTGATTGTTCAAGGCTATTTTTATGGTAGAGATATTTGTTTTCCATGTCTTCTTCATGCGTATCTGTTATACAACACGGGATTTTACAGAAAGTTTGTTTCCTAGCAGCATTGAAAAGTTTAGGCTGGTAAGTAGGCGTTGGTTCATCAAATTTCCTTTTAAGTATTCGATTTTGATTCGATTTGTTACTAAATTTTCTTATAGTGGTACCTTTCGACATGTTTGCGACTTTTCGAATTTCTTGAAAATTTTTTTCGTTCCCTGATTTATCCACATTACTTTTGTCTATCATAACTTGAAACGATCTAGTTGAATCAGAAGGGTGAATGATCTCTGAATCCGATCTATTAACATTTCTCGTGCATTTAAGGACGTTTATCAATTTTGGCATGAATTAGAATTTCGTCTTTGGAAAGAATATCCTGTTTTATTTTCGAAGGAGTATTTTGACTGATTTCAGAGATATACTGATTATTTTCGGTCTTTTCAAATTTAATGGGAATTTTGCAATTGTTACCCGCTAAGAGATTTCGCTTCAAATCAGCGATGAGGTTGCTTTTTCGCAAGAATTCAAATCCAATAATACCATTGTATTGTTTATGGAACTTATAAATTGTGAACGGAAATTCGAGGAAATAATGTTTATATTTCAGATATCAACGAAATCCGAAATATTTTTTTCTTTTATTCTCGAAAATAAATATCAGATCGAGTTCAAAGTTGAAAAATTATTGTTGAATATTGACTTTAAAGTATGTACTAAATGCCATCGACATCTGATCAATAGTCTCCGAGAAAGATTTTTTTTAACATAATCGTGAATTTCACGAATCTACAAATTCTTCAACAAGCACCCAGATCCACACGAAATTTTGCATTGAGTTGTGCATTGATTTTTCTCCTCATGAGGTTCCAATCTGATCGCATCAGTACTTCACGAGATATCTTGGAACTAACCTCAAAATTTCCAACTAGCATAACTCCAAAACTGTTCAGTCGCTTATTTACGAACCCAACCGAGATATACATGCTCCAAACCTTACCTGCAAATTTCATAGCGTTTCGAAACTTAGAGCTCATACGGACGGAAGGACGGACAGAATTCAATTTGACCAAGAATTCTTTATCAGTGAGTCCGACTAAGTTACAAAGCCTATCACGACTGAATCAGTGTTTTTTGAGTGATTTCAGAAATAACGACGTTACCCAGGAAAAGAACACAAAATTCACCATATTTTATACGATATCGCCGAAAGTTGAATCCGGAACGAACTGAAGTGTGGTACGTTCTGAAATATAGAGTTCGAGGTAGGTGCAGAATTTCGTCGGAATTTCTAGACAGTTTTTATTTAAATTCACTATCCACACGAATTCGAAAGAATTCTGCTATTAGTTGATCGTCAGAACGCTCCGGCTAACTAATGAGCTTCAATCCGATAAATCATTAGGCCGGTTTGGCCCAATCTCGCCGCATTCTGATGAGCAACACACACGAGATTTCAAGTTGCTAGCCCATTTCTGTCGGCAATAATCGACAGAATTGGCTGGAGATAGAATTGAGTTTGATATCGAATTTTTCATCAGTGATTCTGAACAAGACGTTTGAGACAATTGTCGAAAATGGTAACATTTGAACGAAAAGGATAGCCCAGCGTTCCTCCGAGCGCAAAAATGGATATTATTCAATAACGAATATTACAGTCTTGAAACACATTCATTTTGTCGAAACTGAATTACATTATCTCTAAATTCAAATCTGGAGTATCTTGGCATTTTAATATCGGCGGATAGCCTGCAAAGTTATAAAAAACACTTGTGCGCATTCTCGCCGTTGACTACAAACAGTAGCACACTTCTCACAACTGATCTATCGACATAATCTCGCTTGTTTTCAAAAAGCAGGTTTGAACACATGGTGAGATCGAACCTCAAATACATATTGGTCTCAATAGATGGTGTTATGAGTGAAAAATAAAATTGTTAATTACTCAGAAATTCCTGATGATATGGAACTCATTCCAACTTTAAAATTGGGTACTAATGACCGGCGCGAAAAAAAGTGAATATGGAAACGTTCTGCTATCTTCTCAGGCATTATCAAGAACAAAAGCGAATCACTCAAAAACTCATAAGATATCGAATTAATTTCAACAAAAAAATGGGATACTAAATATTCACCTTTGAAGCTGGGTCCAGATGAGTGTAACCCGAACAGCGAATGCAATAAAATTTGACAAACGATTCGGCGAATAGTGCGTGAACGGCACTCGAACTCAGCCTTGTACTCGTTCAGATTGTTCTTCACTGCAAATTCCATCGAAATTGAATGAGCCATACCAAAGTTATCAATGAAAGTAGAATCGTTTGGAGCGAAATTGCCTTTTTTTGATGGAAGTTTCTCAGAAAACTAGAAGTGTGCCAATAAAATTAGAAACTCTCAAATAATGACTTATTATAGTAGAATCGTAAACAGATAGTATAGTTTTGGAAATGCGATGCGATGTTTTTTCAACCTGCACAATTAACCTGTAACTATCACTTTGAACTTTGAAATTAATGAATGTCCTCATCAATATTGTATTTAGCTGAAAATTCCTCTGAAATCGAATAAGCCATACCAAAGTTATCAATAAAAGTGAAATCAGTCGAATCGGACGAATCACCCTGTATATTCTCATAGAGACCCCCAACCATGAAGCAAACATTGTTCCTAGACTGTCTTGACTAGTGTAGACTTATCCTAAAATCTGATGGTCTCTTCCGGAATCACCCTATATAATAATATACGATAGGTTGAAAGTCAAGCGCTATGGATAAAATTCACATCGAAATATTTCAAGAAACCAACAATTAATTATTCATGTGATAAGATGATACTTATGACTCAATTGCGAAATACTAATTGATTTCTGATATATTGAACACTTTTGTGAAACAATGCTTTTCGTGCATGCGTACAGAATTCCATATTTCGTTCTTGTAGAAACATCTATACAGAGTGTCTGGTGATAAAATGATAAAATGGAGAGCACGTATGCAAGTTCAGAAATGGTATTCGATATTGCCTTACGACTCTTGATTTATATTAACTGAGAGTCTGTCGAAAATTGTGAAAATTTTAAACTGCTCCAACTTCAGAATTACTCAATTGATTTCAGTTCTATTTTGTAAGATTGATGGTATTTCGAATTTCAATTGGTGAAAATATATTGCCAAAAATTCCACGTCCATAATCAAAAATTTCACTCTTTAGGAAAAATTCCAAATTTGACAACATGTGTCCAAAATGTCCAAAAATTTTTGAATCTACAAAACGAAAAATCAGAAAAAAACTATCTGATTGATGTTTATGGTACGAATTTTTAAGTGAGATAGTGAGTTTTCGTGATTTCATGAGAGTGCTTTTCTGATTTCTCGAACCTTCTCGGTTGAATATTCTTGAAGTTCACCTCGATTTTAATTTTAAAATTTCCGAAAAACGAACTGTATATCTAGAACAAGAGATGTGAGGTGTTTTCAACTACCATTTCTTAACTCGTACAAATGTCTTCTATATACAACTAAACTCGGTACCTCAGATCACTGTATGACATGATTAAGAATTTTTATTTGATTTGCATAATAGGTTTTGTTGAAATTGATGATATTATTATGAATTCAGGTTTTGGCCTTCCGCGTTATATGATCTTTCGCTTTTCAACTCCGAAACTCGATAGTTGAAGAGTAGGTTCGAGGATTAATTTCGAAGGCCGATTCCGCAGATATACCCTTTCAAAATTTTTTTTTCCAATATTTCCAAAAATACAGATCGAATTGAAATCCAGTATTTCATCGAAAAATGACAGTTCGAAGGTTCAAACAGAAAATCATGAAGATTATATGGTCAAAAGATCACAGACTATTGAATATTTAAAAAAAAATTCAAATTTTTTTTCAAATTGGTCTAATGTTACGTTCACCACAAAACTTTGCCAATCAGCATTTCCAACCTAGCTGCCAGGTTTCGTTTCGATTGAATCCGTAATTTTTGAGTTATTTCGGAAAGAAAAACGATATCGAGAAGAAAACCATGAAATTTTCTATATTTTTGCTCAAAATCTCCAGAAATTATGGTCGTATCTAAATAAAATTTGGTACATTGCTGTAAAATATGATTTTCAAGGTATGAGCGAAAGTTTTTTCTGGATTTAATGAACAGTTTTCGAAAAAAATTTTTTCGAGAAAAATTTCGAAAAAAATGTTTTCAAAATTTAGTGAAAATGTAATCTCAACGAAATCTTTTGGAAGGTTGTGCGTTGTTATGATTCAACTAAGTTTCAAGTTTCAATTCAATCGCATCTGTAGTTCCTGAAATATCAGGGAATTCATCTCCACATTTCAATTCGACCGAAGTGTCCCATTAACGAACCTAACCGGCGCATTCCAATGCGCGACTTAACCTGAAAATTTCGAGTCGCTAGCTTGCTTCTTTCGACAGTTATCGTGTCGTCGGTCGCTGGTCAAAATATCAGGGAATTAATCTCAAAGATTCGGACAAAACAATAGCACGCTGTTCCCCAGAACATGCGCGCAAAAAAAAGTTTATCGACTCTTCTTAATCTTCAATGAATATTGAATAAGGTTATAAATAATGTGGAATAATGGACTTGTGATTGGTAAATGTAAAAATATACTTTGAATAAAATCTATTGGTATACTTAAATGCCTGTGAAAATATACGATAAAAATGTTGCCCTCGTTTAAGAATGAATGTATTTTGCTTTCATTCGTCTACTCTCAGAATAACGTTTCTTCTTTCTTAGAATACGTACCTCGTCATCTGATTTTCCAGATTTCGTCATCTTGCCCTACACACTTTGTCATCTTGCCCTCCAGAGAGGATAAAACGACAAATTTGACATTGGTTGATATGTTTCCAATTTTTCACTTTAACTATTCACCATTAAGTTATCCAAATTTGGTATCAACTCTACTGATATCAGCGGCTGACCTCGTGATAACATGTATTTCCATTAAGAAAAAATACGAGATCATACTTTTTGTGAGCTTTCTATCGTCATCTCACTTCCTTTCTCCTATCCATTAGAAATTTCATTATTTCCGTATTTTTTTTGAAGTCTTCTGAAAATAACAACAAAACAGCGGAGTAACCAGGCAATTTGACACATTTTTACTCAAAATCTCCGAAGATAAATAGCAGATCAAATTGAACGTTTAAACACTGTTGTAGATTACGGACTGTAGGTGTTTACTAATTTTGACGAAATCTGATGAATAGTTCACGGTAAAAAATGTCTCAACAACAATTTCCAAAATTTTCGAATACTTTTAAACAATTTTCTACACTTATACACGATCCTCACGAAATTTTGCATTAATTCATGCGTTGGTACCTATTCTTCAACTAAGTACATAGTTGAAATCTGATCGAGTCAGTTCTTCTTGAGATATTGAGGAAATAACTTTAATAATCTTTCAATATCTCCGAGAATGAATATCGGATCAAACTGAAATTTGAAGGACAGTTTTGAATATTGACTTCAAAGTAGGTACACCCCAAGTTTCAGTCTGATCGCGCTAGTTATGGAGATATTGAAGAAATATTCTCAGATTATTTTGGAAATTAACATCAGATTAAATTAAATTTGGAAAACTATTGTCGAAGATAAACTTATCAAGGTCTGTACCGAGGTTCATTACAATCTGGTCAATGAATGAAAAAAAAATATTTTTTTTTCGATGAAGATGAGGAAAATTGAAAAAAAAAAATATTTTTTAGAATTTTTAACGATTGAAGACGCACGAAACTTTGCGGTAAGCTGCGCGTTGAAATTCTACAAACAATTACAAAATTTCGATGTAATCGTTTCTGAACTCCTTCACATATTGACGAAATAATGTCAAAATTTCAAACAACGAAATTTTACATATTTTTTGCCATATATCTCCGACAGTACATATCGTATCGAATTTTAATTTGAAAAATTGTTGTTGAATACTGATTCTAAGGTCTATGCATTATTTCGTTGGAATATGATCAACATTTCCCGAGAAAAAAAAATTGCTATAAAAATTTGAAATATTTTCGAAGAAACATTTTTTAAAAATTCGATCCATACAAAATTCTGCGATGAGTTTCGAGTGTTCATTACTCATATAATTACAAAGTTTTGATCTGATCGCATCTGTACTTCTTGAGATATTGAGGAAATAACGTAAACATTTCAAACATCATCGAAATTTAGCATATTTTGAGACTTTGTTGTTGGACACTAATTCCAAGTGAGTGGGTTGGTAGCTGTGTACTCAAATTATCGATAATTGATTTGAAACAAGTGTAAAATTTTTGAGTATAATCTTTATTACAAGCTGGTAGAGCGCTTTCGGCTGTTGAGCCATCTTCAGTAACGTTGTCTCAGATAAGTCATGAAAAACATAAGACAAAGATGCACACACACAAGTAAAAATGGGATCTTGACAAAAAAAACCAGTCAAGAAAAACTACTCCAATTTTAGATTTCACGAAAGGATAAAGGATCTGTCCGCCATCCACTTTGATGAATTAGAGCGTTTGAATTTGGGGCTGACGTTTTCAGTACACATCTACTCCCCACTATCAAATTATAATTTCCAATTAAAGGAGTTTGGTGTTGAACTCGACGTGATCATAGAATGTTTATGTAATGATGAAACGAAAAAGAACACAGTCAGAAACGATCTTTTCAACTACTTGCACATAAACTCCTCGAAGCAACGGTCCGGGAACAACAGATACAGCCATGACCAAAAAATAGGGAAAACTCAAGATCCCATTTTTACTTGTGTGTGTGTGTGCATCTTTGTCTTATGTTTTTCATGACCTATCTGAGACAACGGTACTGAAGATGGCTCAACAGCCGAAAGCGCTCTACCAGCTTGTAATAAAGATTATCCTCAAAAATTTTACACTTGTTTTAAATCAATCACTGATTCCAAGGTCTGTACCATATTTCATTAAAATTTACACTTTCCGAGGAAAAAATTATTCAAGAAAAAATTGAAAAATTGTCGTATAAATATTTTTTAAACATTTTCCAAGGACATCCACACGAATTTCGCACCTAGTGGCGCGTTAGTATTTTTCAACTGATTACGGAGTTTAAGTCTGATTACATCTGTTATTCCTGAGATATTGCGGAAATAACGTTAAAATTCCAAATAACAACGGAGGGCTGGGCCGAATTTCGTTGACATCCGATCACAATTGTCCGAGAAAGAGAAGTTAACAAAAATTCGAAAAATGTTTGGAAATTTTTTTTCTTACAATATTCTAACAACTGGATTCACTAATGTGGATGAACTTGGTTATGCATTGGTATTCTTGAACTACCTACAAAGATTTGATCTGACCGAATCAGTACTTCATGAGATATCGAAGAATTAATCGCAAAATACCAAGTGAACCTAATTCTGAAAGTATTCGACTGATTCCATCCATTAACGCACTCAACCGAGATATTTGAACTCCAAACGTAATCTGGCAATTTCAAGTCGCTAGCTCAATTCCTTCGAAAGTTAGAGCACATACGAACAGACCGACGGACGGACGGACATAATTGAATTTGACCAGGGAGGTCAACCCAATCGTTTAGGACCATTTTCGATTGAAAATTCTAAAATTACAGACATTGTGACTAAACGATAACGCGGTGTTCCCCAGAGCAAGCGCGAAAAAATGAACACTTTCTCATTTTTTCCTCAATCGTTGGGTTTTTGGTGGTGTAATTAATGGTAATATGTTTGATACACTTTTAAACTTCGTTTCAAGGACTTTTTATGAAAGCTCCATCTATGTGTTATTCTATATCAGGAATTTCTTGTATATCCAACCACATACTGACTTGAAAAAAATCTTCGAATCGAGCATGAAGAAGACAAAAAAAGTTGCCGAAACATTGCAAGTGAATTTATCTTTCATATTTGTTCCTTGATCCAAAATTCTGTATAGTTAATACAGTCATATAAACATCAGGTACTAACCCGGTGGCGAATCATTCGTAATGTAAGGAACTGTAAAATATATATTATATTTCTTTTCTTTGAGTTCAATGACAAAAGTGTTTGAAATATATACGCGGTGTGAATCATCAACTGGTCAAACAAATATAGCCGCAAAGATGACATTAGGAAAGTCATTTTTGCTTTATGACATATACCCTGTTCTCGAAGCATAAACGAGATACGTGTTCAATGTTCACTTTGAGCCATATTCTGGTAACTGTGTTGAGTTATACGTGACCTTCGAAATAACGGTTTTTGGTCACATCTTAGTATTTTTTGGTGGCCTCTTCAATTGCGGTGTGGAATTATGAAAAAAATATTTCAAATGGCGGAAAACCTACAAAGTTGGAATTTTTTATTTTCGATTGCCGAAATGGATAGCGTTATTTTAATGTACTCAATTTTCTAAGATTTTCTGAGGAAAAATTTCTTCAAAATTCGAACTCAACTTTTTTCACATGTCTATAGTGAAAAAAAAAATCGAAAATTGTTGAAATCTTTTGAGGTTGAACTAACCTTCATTCTGAACACTGCTGTGAAAACAGAATAAAAAAAAATCTATTGGTTTTCATTTTATAGCCTTGCGAATATTCCGCTCGGAGTACTGAAATAATTTTTATTCAAGAAACTGGCGACCCTACAGAAGCCAACATTGTGCTAATGGGCCCTCAGAATGACCTGGATAGAAATATGAATTCATCAAGAAAAAAAATATTCTCTAAAAAACTTTGGTGGGGATCGAACTCTCCCCGTATACGGAAAATAGGGTAAAATTCGATAAACTACCGATGCTTGGGTAACGGACATCAGTAATATCAGAATAAATCCCATTTATACTCTGACTATTGTTCGTAAGTGGATCGAGTTCGATTCCCATCAAAGATTTTCTGAAAAATTTTTGTTTTTTTAATAAATTCATATTTCTATCCAGGTCATTCTGGGCGCCCATCAGCACAATTTTGTCCTCCGTAGGGTCACCAGTTTCTCAAGTAAAAATTATTTCAGTACTATAAAATGAAAACCAATGGATATTTTTTCATTCCGTTTTCACAGCAGTATTCAGAATGAGGGTTAGTCCGACCTCGAAAGATTTCAACAATTTTGGGTGAAATTTTTTTTTCACTGTAGACATGTGAAAGAAAGTTGAGTTTGAATTTTGAAAAAATTTTTTCACGGAAAATCTTAGAAAATTGAGTGCATTGAAATAATGCTATCCAATTCGGCAATCGAAAACGAAAAATTCTAACTTTGTAGGTTTCCGCCATTCTGAAATATTTTTTCCAGAATTCTACACCACAATTGAAGAGACCACCAAAAAATAGTAACATCTGATCAAAAACCGTTATTTCGAAGGTCACGTATAACTCAACACAGTCATCAGAATATTGCTCAAAGTGGACATTGAATAACCTGTATCTTGCTTATGCTTCGAAAACGGGGTATTTGTATGTCATAAGGCAAAAATGACTTTCCCAATGTCATCTATACGGCTATGCAGGGTCTTTCACGAGGAACCTCACCCATATTTATACGGGAAACTACTGAACGTATTTTCATGAAATTCAGCACTCATAAGTATTTCACGATGCTGATGAAATCTAAAATATTTTCAAGGCATGAGCACCTCCGGTTTTTCCGGAAATGACGTCAACTTCCGTTTTTCGAATTAGAACACCATTTTTTTATTGCAGAAATAGATTCCTTAGAAAATTTCAATTTATTTTGATGTAACATTTTTCAGTTTTGGTTGGAAAATTCTCTCTGAGCGGGAAAATTCGAAAAAAAAATCGAAAATAGAGCTCCGCTGAAACAAGAATAACTTCGAGGTTTTTGGATGGAAAATTTTCATTTTTGGGATTTTTCAAGATGTAAGATTGATGTATCCACTTTAAAAATCGAAATCGCGATTCATGATACAGGGGGTGAAAAAATCGCTTTCAAAGTTAGGGATGACAAAATCGTGAAAAATCAATTTTTTCAAATTAGAACCCCATTTTTTTAAGGCAGATATTGAATCTACGTTAAAAAATAATGTGAGTGTATGCATCACACCCTTGCCCTAAAATGTATATTTTCTGAGTTATTCACAAAAAACTGTTTTTCGTCTTGAATTTTCAGCTATTTCTTTTCCCTTCACGCCAAAAAGATGACATTTTCAGGAACTGTTATTTGAACCATGCTGTAGATTTTTCACCCCTTCTTGAAACCGACTTCAAGTTACTATTAGGAGAACCATGGCAAACTCTCGCAGTTATAACTAGAGAAGATGCTCAAAGTTTTGACCGTTAATTTCTAGACATTTATTTATACGTCTCAGGAATGCTTCGTGCGTTGCTCTTCTTATTTCATCGGGAGGAAGAGATCTGCAAAAGTGTTTAAAAACCAAATTGAGTTTCAAAACTATGAATCTAAAAATCTAAACAAACCTGAACGCATTTCTGACTCGTTCTATGCAGTCCTCTTTATCAGTCAGGGGAGTTGAGTAGACAATATTTTTTATCCTACCCCAAACATAATAGTCTAAAGGAGTTAAATCGGGAGAACGTGGTGGCCAAAGATGTGGACCATTGTTCGCCAACCATCGATCTTCAAATAGCCTGTAGAGGATATTTGACACATTGAGTGAATTGTGTGGAGGCGCGCCATCTTGTTGATACCATAAGTCATTATGGTTCTGTACTAGCGGCTCAATTATTTGAGTCAATATGTCAAAATATCTATCTCCTAAGGGGGAACATTCTTTAAATAATGCAAACATGTGTAGTGTTCTATCTTACCAGTTAAAGTCCCATCATAAATGTGAACATCGAGAATTGCATTATTTTTGATGGCGCAAAAAACATTGAAACTCCAGGTCTCTTGAAAGTTCCATTGTCTGAAGTGGTGGTTGTTCTCTTCATCCCAATAATGACTGTTATGCCTATTGAAAGAACCATTCTTTGTGAATTTAAATTCATCTGTCCAAATTATACAGTCCAAAAAGTTTTCATTCTCTTGAAATCGAATCATCATAGCTTCGCAAAACTCTGTTCTCCTGACGAAATCAGTTTCCTTCAAATGCTGTACCCTATTGAATTTATATGGGTGCATTTTATGTTTTTTTAATATTCTCCAAACACTCGATTGAGATAATCCCAGATCAATCTCGGCATCTTTGAGAGAATTTTGAGGATTCACACGAAAATATGCAAGAACTGTAATTTCGTTGTTCTCATCTTCTACTACACTTTTTTCTCTGTGTGTAGTTTTCTTAACGAAAGATCCGACATTTCTCAAGTTTGTCATGGTTCTGTTAATGGTATCTCTCGTTGGTCTGGGTCGGTCAGGAAACCTCTCAATGAACAGTCGAATCGTTCTTTCTACAACTTTATTACATTCTCCATGAAGTAGAATGAGATTTAAATAATCTTCATTGGTAAAATTAGGCATAGTGATCGATTTTATAACTTAATACGAATTATCACCAAATTAATAGTAAACACAAAATGCTACTGAATAAAGAGGAATTTGGCAGATGTAATTAATGATATCTATCATTAAAAAAAAATAATGTAAAACATGGTAAGTTTTTGCATATGGTTCATAAGGAATTATTTATTTATCACTGGTGAGAAAACCGATGGCCGATTAGTTGAAATAAAGAGGTTTCCGATACAAATTCGAATCCAAATTCGCCATCTATTTAGGAACAACCTGTAACTTTTTCCTCTTTCATATTAGGGTAGTAAAATCTAAAACATGGTTTAAGTAACAGTTCCTGAAAATGTCATCTTTTTGGCGTGAAGGGAAAAGAAATAGCTGAAAATTCAAGACGAAAAACAGTTTTTTGTGAATAACTCAGAAAATATCCACTTTAGGGCAAGGGTGTTGATGCATACACTCACATTATTTTTTAACGTAGATTCAATATCTGCCATAAAAAAATGGGGTTCTAATTTGAAAAAATTGATTTTTCACGATTTTGTCATCCCTAACTTTGAAAGCGATTTTTTCACCCCCTGTATCATGAATCGCGATTTCGATTTTTAAAGTGGATACATCAATCTTACATCTTGAAAAATCCCAAAAATGAAAATTTTCCATCCAAAAACCTCGAAGTTATTCTTGTTTCAGCGGAGCTCTATTTTCGATTTTTTTTTCGAATTTTCCCGCTCAGAGAGAATTTTCCAACCAAAACTAAAAAATGTTACATCAAAATAAATTGAAATTTTCTAAGGAATCTATTTCTGCAATAAAAAAATGGTGTTCTAATTTGAAAAACGGAAGTTGACGTCATTTCCGGAAAAACCGGAGGTGCTCATATTTTAGATTTCATCAGCATCGTGAAATACTTATAAGTGCTGAATTTCATGAAAATACGTTCAGTAGTTTCCCGTATAAATATGGGTGAGGTTCCTCGTGAAAGACCCTCCTGTATATGTTTGACCAGTTTATGATGAAGTACCCTGTATCTTGAATCAATGCATGCCCCTTATTCATTCGGGAGAAATAATTAGTTAGGAAGAGTTTACTGTTATGTTTTCTTTTCGAAATTCAATTAAAATGGAAAAACGAAAAATGATATAGTCACCACATAATAAAATTATCTGGCGATATTGACGATAACTATTATACTTTATCACATGAATGACTCCAAAGTTTATGATGCTGTCGGAAATTAGTGTTTTTGTGTCAAGTTCTTGTTTTTTGCAAGCCTGATTCACAACATGCCGGAAGGGCGAAGTGGAATTCATAAAATCAGCCTATCGCGTGAGGTATTAATGCCAACATTTGCTTAGTTTTGGTTTCTAAACTCAGAACAGTCCTAGGGCAATTCTAGTTCTGGGCAGAGCTGATTCACTGTTGAAGCCTGATACTGAACTATCCTAGAACCATGGGCTGGAAACTCCCTCGCTAAAGCCGAAACCTTACGAATCACCGCCATTTTGAATCAGTCGCGCAGTCGTCAACTTTCCAAGTCAGCTGCAAATTATCAACAATCATTCTTTCCTTGTGCTCGTGTTCGTCTTCGTAATTTAATTAGTTATTTCTGTAGATCAACGTTTTATATTGAACTCAAAATGGTCCGAACTCGCTGTGTACCACGATGTGAAAATAAAATGGATCAAGTGAGAATGCATAGATTTCCAACAGACGAAGTGCTAAGAACAATAATTTTATCAAGAAATTATTCAATTCAACAAAAACTAGAATATGATTCGTATCAACAAATCACACCTTTCCTTGATCTAGAAACATGCATTCATAATTTCCTCTTTTTGCTCTTCACAAAATGGATAAACAGTATTGAGCTTTCGCTGTTGACATACCTGTCTTCATGAATTTTTCATGTTAATTGATATGAACAGCTTGAGGCATACCACCCATGTGACCCGGAGAATGAAGAAGTTCCCGAGGAACCAATTGCTCTACAAAGTAAGGGTAGCTTGATGGTGGAGGTTCCAGAGAATATGTTTAGATGTTTAGATCAACAAGCTTTATTTTAGATGATGAGTTTCTCATCGTTATCAGTAAAGATTGAACGTTTAAGGTGTACAAGTAATTAATTTTTAACAGCTAGAGAAATTTCACTCGATGCATAAATATTCACAATATTTTCTTCTTCTCATAGCTGAAGTGCACGGAACAGAGGCCGATGCTGATGGATTGTGAAGGATGAGGTGTGAAACCATGATGGGAGGGGAAAAACCTCCTCTTACTACTTCCTAGGCATACCAATCAAGATCTACTGCTGTTTCAGTAGAAGAGAGAAACTTTTGCTTTAACTGAATGTAATAAGTGTTACTCTTGTTCCTATAGGCTACAATCCATGATGTATAAAACATGTTGTGCTCTTGTAAAAACAAGTGACCTCAGCAAGTTGAAGATTCAAGGAAATATATATTCTGTGCTTTGAATTCTCATATAGTTTTAAAACGTCATCATGTGTACGTACGATCACATATAGGCAGACCATGTTTTACTTGCATCATGACTACAATCTATGTATGGTCGAGTTTTTTAATTCACCAAATTACTGTGGTGGAAGAGTGATGGATACACCAAATCGTTTTTTTATTGTTGCTTGAATGACGCAACTGTCAAATTATCTAGTCCGACATCCACCATTTATGTCCTATGTCCACCACAACCACACCAGTTTGGTGAATTAAAAAACGCGCCCTATTCTATAGTCTCAATGATAACGAGCATTGATTACTGTGTTCTCTATTTCATCATTTGTACTGTTTGACATAATTTTTGTCAACTGTAAGGGCTCCCTCGCACTTGTGACATTCTGTCACCTTAACGAACATTCAGCAGAGAAATAAGGCCACTCCTGATTTTTTAAGAGATGTCGAAGTAATACCTGACATATCAAGGAATGGCCTTATCGGGTCATGATTGAATCATTGAAAAAATACAGATTGATTTGTAATACCTTTACATAATAGCTTTCAATATTGATCTTACGATATACTTTTATTGTCTTCAACATACTATGCACGAATGACGTCTTAATTCAATGTCTATCATGATTGCCTAATTTCTTTTTCCCAGTGAAATAGATATGCTTTCCTGATATTGCATTCAGGGGTAGATTTTTTCCAATTTTCCCAGGTTTATATTCTATTATTATTATTATTAGAAAATGAATCAACCTCGTTTTTTATTTCTGACTATTTATATAAACCTTTTAATGTTCTATTTTAGCCTATTTTTTCAATTCAAATTATTCTGTATAAGTAATTTGTATGTATTCAATTGATTCGAATTTTCAATACGCTTGAATTCTGTATTGTTTTGGTTTTTTAGAATTTATGCACCGATCCTACCAATCATTTGAATTTTATATTGTTTCCTAATTCATTGTTTGAACTATCAAGCATACATGATTATTATCAACTTTATATATTGAATATTTAATGTAAAAACATTAAGAACATATCTCTTGTATGATTTTTTCCCAAGTACTATTATATGATGAATGAAATCATTCTGATGACTTAATTCATGATAAGAGAGGATATATTGCTCCCTCATCAGGAATTAAATACTCAGAATGATAATCAAGTCGATACTATTTCATTAGGAGGGTAATGTCATACGAAATTTCAAATTTCCCGCCGAATGTTTGTTGCTACAGGTTGCCAGGATACCGGGGTCCAGTCATCAGATGTCGCTTTCGTACGGTTTCGTGAAATACTTGGAGTTGCCCGTCTATAATATATCTTGTCTATGCCTAGAACAGTTCGATGAAGCGATGCCTAAATGCAAGTTGAGCGCTCATCAGAATCAAACAGGAAGAAACAGTTCCATCTAAGGTAAAATTAAATAAAAAACATGTTATATACTGTAGTATTGTGATGTTTTTATATCCTTCATATGATATTTTTTCCAGCTCATTTTGAAATATTTGGGAATTGTTTCTGAACCTTTTCGGCAATATTCCGAGAAGCTTAAAGTAGTTACAGGAACAATTTCCAAATAGGTTATATCATTTTTGAAGGAGTAATTGAACTATGGTTATATAAATTTTTAGGAATACTTCCATCCAATTAAATTTTTTTGGTGAAAAATCATCTTTCTAAATCATTCTTCATTACTTCAATTATATTTCATAATGAACCAACAATCTGCAAACAAGTAGTTACTATAAATTACATTGGTATAATAGTTAATTTAATGATGAACTTATTTCGGATATGTACGCTTCGGAGGATTATTGATGAGAAACATGACTGTTCGTTTTTTCACAGTTCTTCAACAGTTCGGAATCGGTTCTGAAGAAATGGAAACAGGATCACATAAATCCTGAACCGGTTCTGAGATAGATCAACTCACAAATTTAAAGGGTGTTTTTTAGAGAGATAGAACTTTAAGTTGGCAACACTGTTTGAACTGGTGGCAATTTTGTCAGCTGTCAAGTGATTTGTATTCAGTTTGGTCTATCATTTCAACACGAATAGACTGACGCCTGAACAATGCTTCCAAATTGTACAAATTCATTTCGAAAATAATGGTTCTGTTCTAAGTAAGTATCGAGCTCTACGTCCATTTTATGGTCCGCATATTCGCCCATTAGAGCAATTAGTTCTACTTACTATGGACCGTTTTCGCACTAACTGATAATAAGCATCCGCAAAGACGTCGTACAGTGAGAACAGAAGAAGCCATTTTTGCTGTAAACGAAGACGCGAATCAGAACGTTACAGTCAATGGTGACCGCTATAGAGCCATGATTACTGACTTTTTCGTTCCTTGAATTGAACAATCATTATGTGAAGCAGCTGTAGTTTCAACAAGACGGTGCAACATGTAACACAGCTCGAGCCACAATTGATTCACTGAAGGAAAGTTTGATAACCGCATAATATCACGTTCCAGGCCCCTGAATTAGATCCAAGATCGTGCGATTTAAAGCCGCTAGATTATTTTCTGTGGGGCTATGTGAAGTCGCTAGTCAACGCGGTTAGGCCCGAAACGATCGAGCACTTAGAAGACAACATTGTTGGAAGAAGCGATTGAAAATTGGACCTCCAGATTATGCCAGATATATGCCAGAAATTATATTCAAATTATAATGCCGAAAAATTATCTTTTGAGTAAAGTCAATTTCATGTCAATTCCAAAAATTCATCCTTGTTCAATTCCATTTCAAAGTTCTATACCTTTGAAAAAAATACCCTTTACAATCGTGCATGTCGAACTATTCCGAGTAGTTCTCAACTCGGAACGAAAACAAAGCTATGTGTTTCTTCGGGTAAAATCGCACCTGCAACCACTCTGCATTTTAGGCGCTCGTTCTGGGAACAGTGCGTTATTATTTCGTCACTATGTCTGTAATTTTCGAATTTTGAGCTGAAATGGGTCTCAAACGACTAGGTTGGACTCACTCATGAAGAAGCCGTCGTCAAAATTGATTCTGATTGCCGGCCGGCCGTGTGCGCTATAACATTCGAAAGGAAGAACCCAGAATCTTGAAATTCTCAGGTTAGGTAAGGATCCTGAATATCTCGGTTAAGTTCGTTGATGGGCCAAAACTGAAGAAAGGTTTTTGTGCTAGAGCCATTTGAAATTTTGTTTTTTCAATAACTGGAAAAATATTTATCTGATCGAAATGCACCTTAGTTCGTAGATGTACAGTAGCAATATAAAGAATTTCTTATAGAAAAATTCGAAAAAAAATTTTTTCTCCTCTGAAAATTTTCATGTTTCATTTGAATTTCACTGAAATCTCCAAACCGCCACTTCATAACCGATTACTATATTTCAGCCTAATAAGATTAGCTCATTTTTCTGAGGAAGAAATTGTGAGAAAAGTTCAGAGAATTTATTTCAGAAATTCATATAGGTAATTCAAAAGCATATCTCCGATTCCGTTTAAATTTTATTCTAATCGACATCGGAAACTCTGTTTCATTCCAATCAGATATGTATTCTTCGAATTTTCCTCATTATAAATTCAAACTATTTGTTTGCATCGACCTTTCACGGCATCTACTGGTGAATAGTCGAAGCATTTACTAGATCCTACAGTGACAATATGAGGGACAGCGGGGTCTGTTCACACTTGACGCCTCATCTGGTAATTCCCTGGAAGTTTATCGGTACTTCCCTGTAGCGCATGAGCAGTGTATCGGAATCGTCTCTACACAACAGTGTTTCCAATTTCAGCTTGATCGTATATTCGTCTCGGGAGATATCGGAACACATATATCTGATTTCGTGCTGATTTCCTGGGAATAAGGGATATTTCTGTAATAACTTGAAAAATATATATCCAATTATGACAAAACTTGGAACTTGATGCGCAAATTCGTGCAAAACTTACGATCATTTTATTGGTAGACTTTGTTTATGAAAATCTTCTAATCATATGGTTTTGGACAACAGCGTGATATCGTACCATCAAAATGTCTGTAATTGTCTAACTTCGAACCGAAATTGGTCTCAAACGATAAGGTTGGATTTCTTGAGGCAGAATCCGTGAATAAATTCAATTCTGTTCTGCCGATCGTGTGTGCTTTAACTTTTTAAGGAAAAGACTTAGGGTCTTGAAATTTTAGTTTTTGCTCGGAGTCTGAAAATCTCCGTTGAGATCGTTAATGGACGAAATCGGAGTTATAAGAATTTAAAATTTTGTGAGGTTGTTCCAATATTACCAATAATATTGATGAGATCAGATACTAACGCGCAACCAAAAATTTCTAACAAATGTTTATCGAAAATATTTTTTCTCGGGAGACTACTAATCAGAACTGAATGAAAATTGGTAAATACTTTGAAGTCAATATTTAACAACTTTACGACTCGTTCAGATCTTATTTCATGAAACATATTGGACAAAGAGTTATTTTATTACATGTCGCGCTTGTTCTAGTGAACACAAGCGTTATCGTTGTACCCAGTGTCTGTGATTTTTTTAACCAAAAATGGTCTTTATGGATTGAAAAAATTTCAGTTTTTTTTTCCGAAATAAATTCATCAGAATGCAATGAAAATTGGCACTGACCTAACAATAGTGCTTAAAATTTCAGTTTAAGCGAATATTTATCCGCAAAGAAATTGAAAAAATATGTCAATTTTCTTGGCAATTTAAAATTTGGAGACGATTTCCTGAATTTCTCGAAATGACGTGAGGTTGTAAAAATTAATCTACCTTGAAAGTAATGCTAACGCATAACTTTCGAGATTTATTTATTTCATCGCTATCATTGTTAATTATTTCCGAAATAACTCAAAAAATACCTATCCTATCCTCTATTATTGCAAGAGTATGAATATCTGCGGGATCAGAGGATAGATTTGAAGTATTTGGCGTTTGTTACTGAACTGCAAACCTTTTAAACAATTATTAAGTCTCGAAGCCGATTCTCTCGGTACTTATTGTGTTTACGATTAGCGGTTAGGCTAGACGTAAAAAGATTCATTATGGTAGCCGAATTCGTGAAACTGAACAAGCGCGTAGAAGCTGCTGAGTTCACATCAGTGCTCTTTCAGCTTTTTTGATCAACCGGTTGAGCACGGTTGCGGGTTCGACTCTTTGAAGGAATCTGGACTACCCCTTTATATCGCGAAAGAGACAAAAAGATGAAGAGCCGTGGCAGCACGGGAAAGCAATTAGTGGAGATGATGAATACCATTCAAGCCGGCTGCGATTGTGAGACTGTCTTACTGGGTAAAGAGAATTGTATCATTCTTCAGGTTTTTTCTGTATTTTTCCCCCAATATCTGAAGCAGAACTGTTGAAAATTTAATAGAAATTGATTCTTCATGAAAAAACGCCCTTGCAGTTTGCAGGATTAAAATATTTGTCAAGGGCAGTTTCTTGGTAAACAGATTGCCTAATGATCAATACAGGAACAATATGAACGATAAACAAAGCGAACTGTGACGTTTCAGAGTACAAATCTGACTCTTCCATCAGACAAAGAAGGACATTTTAAGAATTTTATTCTTCCAATTTTCTGAAACAAACGATCGAAAAAGGTCCATACCTTTCCTTAAAAAAAACCTAAAAAATGATATCGAATCCTTCTAAAATAAGCTTTAATCGATACTTGAAGAGAATTTTCCACTGTTATGGATGCGTCCAATTCGTAAAGGTCATTTAAGAATTGAAGTATTTTTCGGCTCATCGATGCTCGTTTTGTAGAAACTTGAAGCCGAATAACGTTCTCACTGGATGTCAGATCTTAAAGTGATTGAATCCATCCGACCAATTTTATTCTGGGAGAACAGCAGAAAAAACTCATATTCATCTTGCGAATAGTTCGAATTGATATTTTTCAATGATTTACCAAAATAGGCCTACCATGTATTCCTTTCCAAAATGAATTAAGCCCTTCACTATTTCTACGGATAGTCGCACCATACCTCAACTTATTGATTCTATGACCTGGTATACTTCAACCTTGAGAGGTCCTTTTCTAAAAAACGTTGTCCCGTTCTCCGTTTTTTTTTCGATGATGCTTCTGTTGAGTAAAGATGATATGACGTGTTCCATGGGTTCCAATTTTCTGAATATTTTGTTTACCCTCATTTTATTCAATGTTATTTTTATTTGTTTTATAGAAAGGTACCCGCAGCAGTGGCGCGGTATTCTATATCTCTAGTTAGGAAACAGATGGAAATCTGGTTTTTTATAATGTTACCTTATTGCTCGAACTCAACTCTGGGCGGGGGTCCCAACTTTGCTTTTTTAAGTGGAAACCTGTATTTTTTATAACATTTTCGGTTTCTGCGAGAGAAATCAAAGACACTTAATACCACGCTTCACCACAAAATATCAAACGGTTTTGAGATATTCTGCCTGACATGTATTTTTTCCCAATATTCGTCACTCAGAGTATTTGAAATCATTGAGTTGTACCAAGTTTCATTGAAATTTATTTCTGGTCAATTATTGTACATTGGTTATTTTGTCAAACGGTTTACCTGAAATCGAACTGGGATATACAGGGTATGAAAAAACAGCCTGCCACATATCAGAAATGAAAATTAGCAGAATATTTCTCATTTCAAATGGAACATCCTATATTTTATCGATCCATAAGAAGCACCAAAAAAAGCTCCAGAAATTGTGTCTTGTTGTCCTTATGGTTAAGTTCAATAGTTTCAATTTTAACAGCCCATTATGAAAAATCACAATTATTCATATTTCTTCCATATTATTTTTTCAACGGCTTGATACTGACATGATAGTTTCAACTGTAGTGGCCCGCTATATCACCTGATTTAACAAAACAGTCCTTCGAATACGGACTTCATTCAAGAAAATGGAACACATGTTGAACATATGTATCAATATCAACTTTCATTGAACTTATGGAGGTGCAAAAAATCTAGTCAACGAGATTTTCGAGTTGCAAAAACGAGCAGGGGCCGGGATCAATCGCTTGCTTCGTCGATTTTGAGATTTTGAAAAAAATACTCAGCAAAGTCGGAAACTTATGTTTTTGAGTCTAATGGTTAGCTTTTCCTCACAAATTTCTCCCATAGAGGTCGATATATCGTCCGAACTGTTCTCTTCCTAGTTCAAGCTCTCCACGATTTACATCCCATTCAAATAGTATGGTATAGAAATGACCATCAGGAAAAAGGTTTTTTTTTGAAGAGAACTATTGAAATTAACCGTGAGGACTAGCAGACGAAACTCGTAGAGCTTTTTTGGTGCTTCTTTGGATCGATTAAATAAAGGGTATTACGTGTGGAGTGGGGAAGATTCTGCTAAATTTTATTTCCGACATGTGGCATGCGTTTTTTCATACCTGTATATTCCAGTTTGATTTCACATATACAGTTCGAGAGAGTACCTAATGTTCAATATTTAAGTAGAAATAAATTCCAATAGGACTTGGCACAAGTTTATCATCGCAAATACTCTGAGTGACGAATATTGGAAAAAAGACATGTCAGGCAGAATATCTCGAAAACCGTTGATATTTTCATGGTAAAGATGTGTATGAGGTGTTTTTTTATTTTTTATGTAGAAACCGAAAAAGCAATGAAAAATACAGGTTGCCATTTAAAAAAAACAAAGTTGGGACCAGAGCTGTGCCATAGCCATAGTGCTTAGTGCTCGTGAAAGCACTCGAAGCACTTTTGTGCTCCTAAGCACTGTGCTCCAAAGCACTTTATTAAGCCGATGTTGAGTGCTTGGTGCTTCGAGAATTTTTTGAGAAGGCTTAGTGCTTAGTAATTCAAAACAGTGCTCCCAAGCACCGCAAAGTGCTCCCGAGCACCGCGAAGTGCTCCCAAGCACCGTAGGGCTTTGAAGCAATTTTCGGGATTACTAAGCACTAAGCCCTTCATGGTCTTGGCGAAACAGGAAAATGTCGGGCTATCGCGTGATTGGAGTAGACAAAGAGAACTAATATATCGGTTGTCTGTGGTGTTCAGAGACATTCGACAAGGAATACAAGTATCCTCATTCGACACATTCGTGATATATGTGTTAAAGTTTAGTTTTGTGCTACCTTTACCTATGAAAACAATAAAATGCTGTCAGAGTCAAAGCGTAAGCTTTCAGCTGGGAATATTGAGGTAGAATATTTCGTATTCTATCTCGATCACGAAGATATTAGAATTCCGTTCTGAAGAGTGTAGGAAAATTTCAAGAAATCCACTGACGTGAAGTCACGTGGATTATACTTATTAAATTTTCGTATTCGTATGTCACACATTCCGCTTCAGATTCGAAATTTCATAATTTTTTTTCTCTTTACCTGAAGGTCTGATTGAAAAGATATTTTGCATTCTTTGGTGTAGTATGATTGCGTGCAGGTTCGTGAGAAATTCCGAGAGTATCGCAAAATAAGAATATTCAAAAAAAATATATTTCTTGAGCTCAATCCTGGATGAGTGATTCAAGTCATTTATGGCAAATGACCAATGTAGGATTTAACCTAGTGAACTGTATATAAATATGGTTTCAGACGTTAAAGAAAACCTTCAAATCCTACCTTTATTGCCTGGCTTGATTGGGTATTTTGTGTGCGTGTGTGTGTCTTGAACTGGAATTCCAGGTTGTAGGTGGAAATGGGGTCCCAAACTGCACTTTTCTTGTTATAAGTTCAGTAGAAAACATGGGAAATGAAAATTTATAATTTGATACGTGGCACGAACAAACTTCCTCCAGCTTCGTGTTAGAAAACGGAATGAATATGAATCCATATGTCCTCAAGAGACGTGAGGATGGATTTGAAGGTATACAGGGGGATTGAAAGTAAATGAAATTAATTTGCAGTGAAATTTTGTAAACAATGAAATATGATTAAGGTATGAAATAAAGAAAATGATAATATTGAATATAAAGAATTAAAATTATGAGGTTGCAACAACCAATCTCTACAATCAAATACGATAAATATCAATTGAATTAGATCATCAGTAATACGATGGGAAAATAGGAATGAAATTATTTTTTGGTCTCCTGATCAAACGGTCATCACGAAACTTGGCACGAAGCTGTCCATTTTAGAAGTTATGGGACAAAAACATATAATTATGCTTCCGTTAATAACACTGGAACTTCCCGATCGATTATGCCTATAAACGAACTTAGCTCCAAATCTTTTTTCCAATATCTCTGAAAATTATAAACATATCGTACTGAAATATGGTACACTGCTATGAAATATGGAGCTCAAGGTATAAGATTTTGTTCGAATGTACTGAACTGTTTCCGATGATGAAAATTTTCCTGAAAAATTTTTTCAATCTTACTGACGGTATGATCTCAACAAAATTTTGCAGGAAGTTACGTGTCCTTGTGCTCCAACTATGTGCCAAGTTTCAATAACAGGAAAATTACCTCATAATTTCATATAGCTACAAGGCTGAAACCGTTGAATCCCTTGTGTCCGTTAACGAACACATCCGCGGCATTCGGATGCGCGACCTATCCTGAAAGTTTTAAGCCGCTAGTTTGCTCCGTTCGACAGATATTGGGTCCTCGGTTGGACGGCCTGCCGAACAGAATCCACTTTGACAACGGATTCTCCATCAGTAGGTTCAACCTAGTCGTTTGAAACCTTTTTCGGCTCAAAATTACGGACAAACCAAACACCAAACGATAGCACGCTATTCTCTAGAACATGCGCGCAAAAATGAGTTCGCCGTAGGCCATGGACTCTCTGAGGCATGTCTTTATGTTTCCATTTTTTCGACAGCATATTATTATGGCCAAAACTATATTGGGAAGTAATCGAATGTGGGTCTGTAAGATTGAAATTTTAAACCGAGAATGGCTTCAAACGACAATGTTGTACTCACTAATGAACAATCCGTATTCAAAATCGATTCTGTCCAGTCGTAAACATGATAAATCTCAAGGGAGAAAAGCTCTGTTGGGGTTCCAAACTGCCGACTTCAAGAAACCGATGTGCAGTGATAAATCTGTTTTGAGGTTTCCTGAGATCGTCGATTCAAAACCCGAATAAAGCATAAGAGACTTCGTTGATGGACAAAATCGCTCTAATGGTTCCGGAGATATTGGCGTCTGAAATTTCATATGTTTCTTCTATACATGGACGTATTGGACCATTTTCGACCGAAAATGCCAAAATTACAAACAATTGACTGAAAAAGTCTCAAAGTCAAAGTTTCATATCAAAAAGTGCTTAGTGCTCGATGCTCGCGTAAACGAAATGAAAAAATGAGTGCTTATTGCTCGAGATTCCGGAGCACTTTTCGGAAGGTCTTAGTGCTTTGTGCTCGGAGCACTTTCCATCAGTGCTCGGCAGAGCAAAAAAAAAATGGAACACCTGTGTAACCGAAAACATTTCTTATTTGTCGAATTCGAGCAATAATTAAACATCATAGAAAACTATATTCCTATCTGTTACCTCAATAGAGATATGAAACACACGCCACTGTTGCTGGACCCTGTATATGGCTTCGACATTGACTTCAGTTCTATTTCTGTGTAGTTTCAGTGTAGCTGTATAATCATAGGGTTATTTATTAAGGAGGAGAAGATCAGAGACTTTCATGAAAAGGTCAGGGTTAATGGACATGATAGAGCTCCAGATGAATAATATTCAACAACAAATATTCTCACTGATCTGAGCTCATCATGTCATCAATAAAAGCTAGGATTCTTCTCACGGATATTCATATGCGGAATTTAGCTCTGAATAACTGAAATATATTAGAAATGCCTCAAATTCTGTATGGCTACGAACGGTTCGTAGTGCATTCACACTACAATTTAGTGATAATTATAGTTGCTCATATGAATAGCTTTCCAGCAAAGTGCGCAAAAGCCTCTGGGGCTTGGCGCACGCCCACGCTAAGCAAACCGACAAATTATGACAAGGTTGGCGTTCCACAGCTGTGAGTGCGTGAAGCCCCGCAAATTCGGCTGGCGCATCAGGGGAAAGGGGTAGGAAACGCGAGGAGCTGAAGTTCCCGCGTACTGAAACACGACTTGTCTATGCTGGCGCGCCTCCGAGGCGCATCGGGAGCGCTCAGACGGTAGCTGCAAAGAAGTCATTGATAAAGGTCTTGTTTCGAAAATTATGACACCCTCCTGTGATTGCAACCAACTGTTTCTTTAATATTAAACCAAGAAACCAAGAAGATCCAAATCCTGCAGTGCTTAAATATTTTCGTTCGTGAGTTCGGTGTGGAATCATGTTAGCTTGTCTAATTATTGAATAAAAATTTAAGATTATTTTTAGGCTTTTACATCAAATATTTGAAGAAACCTACCTGTTGGAAATTATTATTCATATTTTTAGTGTCCCTTTTTGAGTGAATATTCTGGGGAACAGCGTGCTATCGTTTCGTCAAAATGTCTGTAATTTTCGAATTTCAAGCCGAAAATGACCTCAAACGCCAAGGTTGAACACACTGATGGAATCTATCAACTTAAAAATTTGAGGATGGGTTTCATTTCAAAATGCGAAGGAACAACTTAGAAACTCCATATTTGTAGAGTAAGTAGATGAAGTAGATGAAGGTCGAGTTCGTGAATGAATAAAATCCGCTCAATGATTTCGTACATATACCAATTCGAAATTTTATTTTCCCAAAATGTCCAAAAATTCGGATTAAATCGAATTGAAATACTTTATCAAACAAATACCTAGAAGAGCATTGACGTGAAGTCAGCATCTTTTGCGCGTATATGTTCAAAGGATATCACCAAGAGTGAATCTCTTCTCTAGTTTTTTTTATATCCATATATATTTATTTGGGAGTTGGATATTGACTGCACTACAATATCAAACTGAAATATTAATCATTTATGACAAAACATAAATAGCCCCACTAGATTTTCTGGGACTAAAATAGTAAACACAAATCTGTTGGGTGAGATAAAATGGATGCAATGAATAGAAATGTTTTTTCAGGATTTATTATAATATGACTGGCAAGTGAATTCGTTCATCACCTATAATTCAATCCTTGAAATACACTGGTGCTTATCCTCTTTATGCTTATATCAAATTTCTTGCAGACTAACAAAACCCTACAAATTCCAAATCAAGCAGATATAAGATATAACCATTCCATTCAGAATCACTGATTCGGTATCACTGATTTCGGAGTCGCAGATCCATCCGTGCAAATCAAATGGAAACTGATCATCAACAAATTAATGCTCAGATTTTCTTTCTAGAGAAGGATTATCTAATCCTCTTTCGGATTGCCCAGGTGTGAGTAGATTCCTGATAACAACTGGTTAAGTATTCTTATTTCAAACACTTTTAGTAGGTTTGCTAGTGACTTATAGGATTATCTCCCTTTGGAAGAGATGAACTATTAAATCAGGAACATCTGTCAAAAAACGGATCTAGAACCACGAGTAGGTAGTAGGTCCCCAAGTTGTATTCGAATAAAATGAGAGACAATAGGATGGAGAATATACATCTATATGTTGCTGAACTTAAGATAATGATCTACTGATCGGGTTAAACGAGAAAAAGCACTCTTGCAGGTAGGTAGATGCAATACAATAATTTTTGGAAGTTATACACAGAAATATGAACATTCCTGGATACGAATCAAATTTTTTTTTTGGATCGACAAATCCTCAGCTATAAATGAACGTATAGTTTTGCAATAACAACGGAACTAACAGTATCACTGAATATTGCAGTGTGACGTACTGAATCTCTTTTCTCGAATATCTCTAGTTCATCGGAAAAATTCTCACCTTTTTACGTTGGCCATATCCCCTCTTTCAACCGCGAGGAGATATTTCTTCTCTTCTACTGTTAACAGCTTAGGTAGATTAGGCATCCCAATACTCCTTCGAGTTATTTCACCCTGCTCTACATCTTCCTGAAAATAGAATATCGTGAATGGATTTTGGTTAAATGGTTTTGTCGTGTGATGAAACAGGACTTCGAACTACTCTGATGAACAATTTAAGTATTTGAAATATGTATAGGCCATTCGAATTCATAAGAAGAAAAATATTCATGTGAAATGAATTTGGATCATCATTTCTTTCGAAAGGTGGTTTTAGATAGGATTATTGGCCAATTATGATCCTGTTTCATAACTGGAATTTGAATGTCAGTGAGTCTGCATACTTGTTACAAAATAATAATTTTTACTGAATTTGAAATAGAATTTTTTACAATTTGAAATTACTCGAAAGTTCTTTTCACACAGAAAGATGGGCGTCTATCGCTTCCGAGAGGGAGGCGCACCAGATATGTTTTAAATGCAAAGGGCTGAACAACCAAAAGATGAAGTATGACCAAAACTCTTACAATAGCCACAGTTCACTGACGCTCGGAAGGTATAGAACAGATAAAACTTATGTTTGTTTTTTCAAAGTCTCAGACAGCCCAAAAACTTCTTCACCATCAGAGAACAAACTGCAACGTTCGCTTTTCCGAGTTTTGACTGTCTTGATTTGATATCATCCAAATTCAATAACATTATTAATTCTATTACTTCGATGCGTTCGCATATACTCCTTTCACTTTTATGAAGTCTCCCGGTCGAACAACCAAAGTCTCGTCTCGTCTCGTTTTTAAAATCGAAGTCTCGTCTCGAGGTCCTCACTCTCGTCTCGTCTCGAGTCTCGAACTAAATCTCTTAACGTACGCTGTAACATAGAAATATTCCTTCAAAAGAGCATCGGAGCTGTACAAAAAAATTTAATTAAGTAATTTCTTGGATTGAATGATTATACAGAATGTATAAGCAATCGGTTATGCTTTTGAATGTGAAAAAAAATATCATCCTTGGACGATGCAGCCATACTACCTAGTAGTCACTGGTTTCGAGTGAAATTTCGATAATGCCCAAAAAAATTGGAGTCACCTGAATAATGACTCATTATGGCAAAATCTGAAACGGATAAAGATGTTTCAGAATCTCAATGTAAAGGGTGTTTTCTTCTTCCTCTTCTTCTGCTTTAGTAAGGCATTTTGCCTGTTTTGTCTGGGTTCTTAGATCCCTTGATCTCCTGATGTTGACTGCCAACTGTCTCTCCACCTGCTCTCCTTCTTCCTCTCACCCACTTCACCACATCACCGACCCCGCATTTTTCTCTGACATGGGTATTTGTCTGTCTGTCCCATAATGTGTAACCGGATATAGCACGGAGGGTTTTCATTTCAGTCGTTCTCATCTGTATTTTGGTTACGGCACTGTCGGGTCTCATCTCCGCTGCATATATCATCACGGGTCTTTCACACGTCTTATATATTCTAGTCTTACATTCTATGCTTAGATCTTTGTTCTTTCAAATTACGTGTGTCCTGATATAGTGGCGGCCTTGTTGACTTGTTGTCTCACTTCTTCTTTGAGATTACCGTCGCTATGAGTTCTGACTCCGAGGTAGTCGAAGTGCATTACTTGATCAATGATGGTGAAGTCTTCTATTGCCAGCTTGCACCTTAAAGGCTCCCTTGATATTGTCATTGACTTCGTTTTCGCGATAGAGATTTTCATGTTGTATTTTTCTGCGATGCTTTTAAATGTGAACAGTAGGCGTTGTAGATCGTCCTCAGATTCTGCGATTAAGAGGGCGTCATCCGCGTAGTACAGGCTGTGTATTCGGTGTTGTCCCAGTCTGTATCCAGGGCCGCGCTCCCTAACTGCTTCTATGATCTTCTCCATGATGATATTGAAGAGCTGGACTCAGGCTGTCTCCCTGGGGGATTCCCGTGCTCGTCCTTATTACGAAATAAACAAATGCGGGTCTGTTGTACTCTATGGCTTTTTCTGCAATCTGTAAAATAAATATGGCATCCACTGTGGATCTGTTCTTTCGAGAGCCTTGCTGTTCTTCGCTCATTGGAATAATGTTTGACATAGCTGTTCCTATGATATTAGTGAGTAACTTCAATACGCTGCTTAACAAGATTATTCCTCTATAGTTGGATGGTTCTTTTCTGTCTCATCTTTTGAAAAGTGGAATCGTTATGCTTTGCTTACATTCTCTCGGTACTTTAGCCGCTTTTAATATCTTCCCATACTGTGTAGTTATTTCTTGCAGTAGCGCTTTACCCCCATATTTCATCAATTCATTGCCTATCTGATCCCCACTTGGGGTTTTTCTATTTCTTAGTTTTTTTACCGCATCACTCACTCGCTCGAATGTGATCAGTGTTTATTCGTCTGTACCTCTCCCGTCCCAAACAGAGTCCTCGCCCCTCTCGGTGATGTCATCATCATCGTAGAGTCCTTGAAAATATTGTATCCACCTATCCTCACTTATGCTCTTCATTTCTACTCTTTCATTTGTTGATTTTTTCAAACCATATCCATATCCTTTTTTGTGAACCATACATGTCATGTTCCATGTCGGTGCTAAACTTCCTCCAGTATTCGTTTTTAATTTTGCTAATTCTGTTGTTAACCCTGTTCCTTACTGTGACATATTCTTGATATGCCTCTCTTGTCTGCTCACTTCTGGATTTCAAGAAAGCTTTCTTTTTTGTTTCTGCTATTGCCTTTACCTCTTCGGTGAACCATAGTTTCGTGATTGGTCTGCCATTTATATTCACTTTCTTCTTTCCTATTGCCTCTTCAGCTGCCCTGCGTATGTTGTTTTTCAGTATTTCCCAGCTAATTTCAATATCTTCTTCCTTGATTGGGTTGTTTGGTATGTGGTGTTCTAAGCGATTTTCGTACAGTTGCCTTGTGGATTGGTCTTCTAGAGAACGAATGTTAAATTTTTCCACGTATACAGGGGGTGGTCTCTTTTTCTGTATTGAGTACATTCTGAATTTACCAAGAACTAGACTATGGTCTGAAACAATGTTCGCTGAATTTAGGCTTCTAACGTCCAGGATCTGTTTGGGGTGTATGGTTCTGTTGGTTATAATATAGTCAATTACCGATTTGTTCCCACGGTTGTCTGGAAAGGTATATTTGTGTTGGATTTTGTGTTAGTAGAATGTGTTGTCGATTCTGAGTTCGTTCAGAGTACAGAATTCTGTCAGCATCTCTCCTCGCTGGTTTAGGACTCTGGTTTCCGATTCTTGCGTTAAGATCGCCCAGCAAGATCAAGTTTTCCCCCTTTGGGATTTTATCTATCTGGGACTGTAGCTTCTCCTAAATTCATTCGCAGATGGGTCTGGCTTGCTGGCGTCCGGTGCATACACTGATATTATATGTAGCGGCTTATTACCTACAGTGATCTTCGCGATTAATATGCGGTCGTTGATGTAATCTATGCTCGCAATGTTGTCTTCGAATGAGTCATGAATAAGGAGGCCCACGCCGGAACTAGCACCTTCCGTTTTGGCTCTTCCACTATAAACAAGAATGTAGTATGATATCTTGAAGTGCCTTTCCCCCATTTCCTAGTTCCTAGTTTCGGAGATTGCGCAAAGATCGATTTTGTGTTCATTCAATTCTGTAATTATCTCTTGGTCCTTTTTATTGAATGATTCGACGTTCCAACATGATATTCTCAGTTGTTGCTTCTTCCACTCTCTCGTTTTCCTTTTTCTCGCCATAGTCGTCATCGTTATCTTCCGTCCGGCATCCGAGGCATTTATCCCAGTTCTATGAGCATAATTGGTTTTATTGCAAGCAGGTTGCTGACCTCGCTTGCAAACCCTCCTCCTTTATCCGGGCTTGGAACCGGTTACATGGCCAGTGAGCTACTCAATCCACCCAATGACCATGCAGGCAGAGTTGGTGTTTTTTCAACCTGCACAATTAATCTGGAATTATCACCATATCATCCCTATATTTCGAAGAATATGTTGAAATTATTGAATGTTCCCATTCATATTGTACTACACTGAAAATTTCATCAGAATGGAATAAGCCATACTAAAGTTATCAATAAAAGTAGAATCAGTTGGAGAGAAATTTAAAATTTTTTTTTTTTTTAATTTTTTTTCTGGAGGTGTGCCAAAAAATTGGATACACTGAACAACGAGCCATAACGGTAGAATCTGAAACGGATAAAGGAGTTTCAGAAACGCAATGTACAGGGTGTTCTTTGAACCTACACAATCAATCTGAAATTATCACGATACCAACCGCGTATTTTGAAAAAAAATTCAGAATCTTTGAATATGCTCATTTATATTGTGCTACACTGAGAATTTCATCGAAATCGAATGGCCATACCTTATTTATAAAGGTAAAATGGGTCGAATGAGACATATCACACTCAGCAGAGAACCCCAATCATAAAACAAAACTAGTGTAAACTCATCCTAAATCTGTCGGTCTCCTCCGGGATCACCCTGTATATTATATGTATAATGGTATTCTGTTTCTGAACGAGATAGTCAGCGTTTGCTATCAAACGATAATTCACACTTCCACTAGAAAAAATCATGAGTTGTTCCATTACTCACAAGCGTTCTGAAGACTCACAAATTCAAATAACTCTTCCTAACAAAACCGAAATTATGCAGGTGCAAAATCTCGGTAAAGCTAGCAGAACCACTTTCGATTATTCGAAAAATTTTTCACAAGAATTTGGAACTAATTAAATACTAATTCAGTACACTAGTTCCAGATTTTACACCCTTCTGTGAACCGAGAAAAAACTGGTTTCTGCTAGCTTGACGTCCAGCCAGCAGAACACATCGAGTAATAGATATGCTATTGAAGAAATAAATATGTCATAATAAAGCTCTAATTGAATACTAATTGAGACCCCTATTTTCAAATTCTTCACCCCTCTGTAGACTGAGAAAAGCTGGTTTCTGCTAGCTACACGTCAAGCCAGTATAACACATCGAATAATAGATTTGCAATTGAAGAAATAAATATGTCATAATAAAGCTCTAATTAAATACTAATTTATACCCTTATTTTCGGGGATACACAGTGGTGAATAGAAAATGTATATGGTAATAAGGTATTAATAGAATATTCAGAAATGAGTTCATGCCTCCTGATTCGGAACTTATTCCGCAGTTATAGAATACGTTTTCTTATTTAAACACTTATTTTGTACCTAATTTTCAAATTTTACACCCTCATGTGGACCGAGAATAGCTGGGAGGTGCAAACTTGGCATCAAGCATGCAGAAACCACCTTGAAAATTGTCGGTCTTTACAAAATTGTTCGAGAGCACTGTTTTGGATGTATTGTTTAGCTGTCTGAAATCGTCGATACTGGGAAGTCAGCATGGTTTTTTCTCGGGTCGAAGTATAGAAACAAATTTGATTGTTTATACTGAATTCATCACACGAGCTCTGGATAGTCGGATACAGGTGGATTCGGTGTACGCCGATTTCAATAAGGCCTTTGATAGAGTGGACCACAATTTACTTTTGGCGAAGCTTGCTGGGGTCGGGGTGCATGGGGATCTGCTTAGGTGGTTCTCTTCCTACGTTTGCAATCGGAGTCAGCTCGTGAGTGTCAATGGATATAGGTCAGCCCCATTTGTCGTTACATCTGGAGTTCCTCAGGGATCCCAGTTGGGGCCCATATTGTTTCTTATATTCATAAACGACATAGGGAGCTGCTTCAGATTTGTATACATTCTTCATTTCGCAGATGATTTGAAGATGTTCAGCCAAATACAGTCAGTTAGAGATTGCCTGGAGGTTCAGAGAGATCTTGATGCGTTTTCAGAATATTGTAAACGAAATGAATTGGACCTTAACCTGAAAAAATGTTCATGCATATCATTTTCCAGAAACCATGCAAATATTGAATTCCAGTATCGGTTGATTGGTTGCGGGGTAGACAGGGTAGATCAGGTTAGAGATCTGGGGGTCATTTTTGATACGAAAATGTCATTCGGTGCTCATATAGATAACCTCATCAGTTCAGCGAGTAGATCTTTGGGTTTTCTTTGCAGGATATGTGGGGATCTCAACAATGAGGCAGCTATTAAAGCAATTTATTTTGCTTTTGTGCACAGCAAGGTCAATTTTGCCAGCGTTGTATGGAGTCCCTACTACATTGTGCATAAACAAAGGTTAGAGAGACTTCAGAATAGATTTGTAAGGTTCCTACATTTCAACATGACCAGAATTTACGTCACTACTGGTATAAGTCAAATACGATCTCATTATAAAATAGAACCATTAGAGCACCGAAGGATAAAAACTGATTTGGTAATGATATTTAAGATCATAAATGATTACTATGACTCATCCGATTTGGTTTCCCTGATACTTTACCATGTGCCTGCGAGACAAATTAGAAATCAGAAATTATTTGCACCTGTTAAATTCAACACGAATCTTGATAAGAACTCGCCTATCATGAGGATGTGTAATTCGTTTAATCAATATTGTGGTGATTTGGACCCACTCATGGTGACTTTGAATTCCTTCAAACGGAGTATCAGATGTATTTTTTCTGTAAATGGTTAGGAGGTTCACTCTATTATTGTTTTTTGTAAAATCTATTTTTTTATGTGATTGGTTTTAGCGCCTGTTGGACACCATAAAACAGAAAGTATATTTGTTTGAATGTATCAGAGGGTACTCGTTTGGGAGTATTCCCGTTTGTATCCCAAAACTGAATAAATAAATAAATAAATAAATAAATCATTCTTCGATGATTTTTGTCCCTCAAAGCAATTTCAGCAATTCATCATTCAGATACGGTTTGCTTTAATCAATCTGTGAAGGTTTTATTCTATTGATATACAATTTATATTACAACGCAATGATCCCCAGAGCTATATTAGCTTGGTCGCTTGCTAGGAACTCCTCGTACCTGAAATTGGGGAGATTGCTGGAAATCATCAATGATGCTCTCGTTCTACATTGAATGGGGCATTTTGCAGAGATAGCTTTTAAATGGCTCATGGTTTTTTAATCCGTTTATCGTGTTATTAAACGGTTTGAACGAATATTCATTCACTAATTTCTGCTGTTTCGTCACAGTGTCTTAAATTTTCGAATTTTGAGCAGAAAATGGTCTTAACAATTGCATTGAACACCCTGAAAAAGAATCTGTGGTCAAATTAAATTCTGTCCGTGTTTTGACAATAATTTGGAACTATTTAAACAATAACTCAGTACCCTTTTTTATTTTGCACCCTTTCGTAGACCGAGAAAAAGTGGGCTCTGCTAGCTTGTCGTCAAGCTAGTAAAGAACTGTCATTGAAGAAATGAATATGTCATAAATAAGCACTTATTTAGAGCACTGTTTCAAATTTCCACCATTTACAGGTGACGAATAGCTCTAAGGCTATTACGAGCGAAATTCTATGAATTATTTGTTCGGAACGGAAATATAACAGAAATTTCCATATCGATTATTTACATACTCTACCTACGATATATCTACCTACCCAGGTGTAACGATGATTGTGACTTCGAGTACAAGTGATTGCAATAAATGGAAATTTACCTTCATCTAATAAAATAAAAACATGATTACATTCTGATTGGAATGAAATGGTACCTTACGAGATTTTCGAGACCAAGGAGACTCTCGTACTAGACTCGAGACGAGATTTCATAAAAGTCTCGTCTCGTATGAAGAATTCACGGTCTCGTCTTGAGTCTCGTCTCGTTTCGTTTCGAGACGAGACGAGACTCCCGAAAACGAGACTCTCGTGTGCATCACTACCAATTTCTACTCTTTTCCAACGAAAATTCGGCTCCTGCATAATAAGTGAACATCTCGCTTTGATTCGAAATTGAAGGTACCTAAAGTAGTTTGAAGAAGCAAGGACAGTGTATTGGGAAGTTATATGTAGAATTACGCTCATTGCGATAGTAACTCTGCTATCTCGGAAACAATAATTCATTATGGAAGCTAGAAAAATTTTTTTTAGCTACACATGTACCCAATCAGAAAGATCTAGAATGAAAGGAAGTCAAAGAGTTTCCTTCTATTAGTGCACGAAAACATGTTGTTGCAGAGACGCTTCTTCAATAATAAGGGAATGTAGGGTTCTGCGTATAAATGTGAGGATCTAAAAAATCATTGCTTGGAGGGCCAGATCTGGTTGAATGATCTTCCTAGTCAGGTATCGAATGTAGGTAAAACTATTTTCAATTTGATGCTAATTTTCTCCATTTCTGCTGCAGATGTGGTTTCAAGATATTTTGTAATTTTAATCTGAAAAGAATGAAGAAATTTTGTCTTGGAAGACGGTGCTCTCTATTATGAATATTTCAGCCTATTTCTTTGAAAAAATTTCTATTTGTCTACACTCATGCAGTGTATTTTTTTAGGTTTATATATTCATGCTCTTGTATCGTAGGTAGCAACGTATGGTGCTCTGTTCATTCTCTTTTGCTTAAACTATAATGCTTCTATTATGTATAAAAGATACCTAATATTCGTTTTCCATAAAAATGTGAATATGTAATGATGTTAAAAAGTAATGTCTCCTACTTGCAGAATATTGAAAATTTTGTACGAAAAATAATTATTTCTATTGTCCTAATGGATTCTCCTTCAATCACTATATGCCAGGTGGATATGACGAATAGTCTCCGAAAAAAAACTATGAAACCATTCAGCCGATTTTGCCCATAAACAAACCTAATCGTTCTATTTCGAAATGCAACCTATACTGCAGAGCTGTGCTAAAGCCTTGTGCTCAGTGCTCATTAAAGCACTCGAAGCACTTTTGTGCTCCTAAGCACTGTGCTCGCAAGCACTTTATTGAGCTGGTGCTTAGTGCTTAGTGGTTCGAAAATTTTTTGAGAAGGCTTAGTGCTTAGTAATTCGAAAAAGTGCTCCTAAGCACCGTAAAGTGCTTCCGAGCACCGCAAAGTGCTCCCGAGCACCGCAAAGTGCTCCCGAGCACTGTAAAGTGCTCCCGAGCACCGTAGGGCTTTGAAACACTTTTCGGGATTACTAAGCACTAAGCCCTTCATGGAATTATCGAAACAGGAAAATGTCGGGCTATCGCGTTATTGGAGTAGACAAAGAGAACAAATATATCGGTTGTGTTTGGTGTTTAGAGACATTCGACAAGGAATACAAGGATCCTCATTCGACACAGTCGTGATATATATGTTTAACATGCAGCTCCGGAAAATACATAACCATGATTCTCCATAAGTGGAAAGGAGGCCGAATATCATGTATTCTCTTAGTCCGAATGAATACATAGAGAAGTTTCCATCTTATAATAATTTAATAAGCATTTTACAAATATCCACAACATAAAAATCACAAATAGTATTACTAATTTCAGAAACCATGAAGAGTTTGAAGCATGTCAAGGAGAGGAAAACAGAGATGTTGATTGTGCTTGTACTAGGGCTGTTGAAAATAAGAAGGCGGATAGAATTGTATACTACCATTGTAACAGAAGCAATTGCAAAGGTATTTAGGAAGGACACTTCTGATCATGGAGAATCAACTGTGTTGAATTTTAGGATACCAAAGTAACTGTGTAAAATGTAACGTGAAGTATTCATATTCAGGGAATATGCCCTTCAAGATTTTCAATTCAAATTTCGACAGATGGTTATAACAATTAACTAAGCATATATTCGTATGAATCTGATTTTATTACCTCTTTTCAGGCTTATTTACAGAAACATTTGTTGAAATCCACTTGGCACATGTGGATGTTTCGATAACAGCAGACTCTCAAAGTTACAACAGCGAGAAGTAAGTCTGTTTTAGTTTCTCCACATTCAGATGAAAACGAAACACTATATCTCAATGAGCCTACAAGAAGCAAACTTATTTTCCAAATGATAAATAAAACTTTCTCGCATGTTTCAAATTCATCATTTTCGGGATCTTTTCATATAGTTTTTTGTTATGTAAAGAATGTAATATCTTTATCTTTCAAGGTTGATGGTAGTTTATGTTTTTATATACCTTAGGTGTAGTTAATATTGCTAATGTTCAAGATGCTTAGAAATTGTGAAATGTGTATGATCTTTTGAAGGTGATGATTTATGCCATGTGTGTATAGTTACAGTTAAATAATAATTATAGTTAACACTCTCTCAACACTGCTTACTTTCTTGAAGAAACGCAGTAAAAGTATTCAATTTTGGAATTTTAATACTTTGGATTGAAATGTGCTCTGTATTTATACAAATATTGCATTTTGGTCCAGGTGTAGGGGAGTTGGGAGCCTGAAATAAAATAAAAAATGAAGAAACAAGTTTCGAATATCCCAAATGAAATTCATATGTTAAGTTGGGATTTGAATCGAAGATGTGAAAAAAATGTTTCCTCTGTGTTAGCTTTGGATTACTAACCCTGGAAGTTATCAAATATTAATTTTTTCATTTGTTATTGTGATTATTTAATTTGAAGAAAGTTGATTATCTAAGAATATATTGAGAACCTGAAAAAATTTTTTTTAGGATATCCCGAAGATTCAGAATTCATCATGCATTGTGATAATTCAAAGTGATATTCCTAGCACGTTCTCCACATCTAAATTTATTTATTAACAAAATGGTAATTCATACACAGCGAGGCCAAAACATCTTAATTTTGGCCGATATACTGAATGAATAACTTGTAGAAATACTAATCTAAAGCATAATTTACTTTACTGTTTGTTTATAAATTACCTAATCAAATGGTGATATACTGAATTAATGTAATATTATGTTTATTACTATACATTCTACTGAAATACAAACAGTTCAGTGCAATTCACAGTACACCACATATACATTAACTTCTTGTGCACAACGTGAGATGATGACAGTTTTGTTAACTTCAAGTACAGAAATTCAACTCACTCAAACTGGCGCCAAAGAGACCACGCCCACATTGATTTTGATTGGTTAGGATTCGAGACAATTAATATATCGTCTATAAGATCTTGAGAAGATCTACGAGGTGCAGCGTGAGCGCTAGCGCCCCCTGCACAGCCATCTGTAGGGTGCTCATGAATCAAGTGATGTCTTAAGTAAGGGCTGAGAGGCCGCTACAGAAGAATGAAAACGTGCAACTCAGAGCAGTATTTTTTGAGGATGGTACTGTTGCAAAAATTTTCAAGAGAAATGTTGTTTGAAGGGATCGTTTCTTCGGAGACTATTGATTACATTTCCAGTAAAAGATCGGGAAGGTTGTCAATATTACTCAATAAACACAGATACGTGAAAACAACGTTGAATTTTTCTAGTAACGCCACGACCAAACAACGTTGAAAAACCTGGAAAATGTCGTTAGGAAATACGTTGCATTCACGTTGTTTGTTAACGTTACTTTGTAACGATATTTCTAGGTTATTCAAACGTTAAAAACATCCACATTGTAACGAGAATTCCACTAAAATATATCGTTACTTTTCGGTTTCAACGTAACTATTCCTCATAACGGGTTATCAACTTTTTGAATACATTTTGAATTCAACCTCAATATAAAGTTTTTTCTTTCTTAAATAACGTTGTTGATAAAAGATTATTTAACGTTTGTTCATACTATCCGACCACCAAACTACAACTCAAATATTTCAATAAAAGCTGATTGTTGGTATTTCTGTTATGAATCATCTTCCCTTACTTTTTGTGAGAAACAATTCAGTATCTTTGCATTATTTATGCTTCATTTGAAGAAAGTCTGTCCTTCATGTCAGTTCATTTTCAATAACCTACTGCTTTGAAAATACACTTTCAGACGATACTATGTGCTACTCTATGAGTTCTAAGACGTAATAACGGTCATAACATCCCTTATAATTCCTTCATTTTCCTTTACATGTGCCAGGAAACTAAGTCCATCTAAATATCTTCAAGTATTGAATTCTTTGGGTTCCGAGGAATGCAGGAGTCTTGGAAAATCTAATCCCCAAGAATATTCTTCTCTGTCGTTGCACGAGGTATAACAATCTTTCTCGCAATCACAGTTCACATACACAGTTCACGACGACATATTCTTGACCAACAATACGAAACGTTCACATAACACGTTGAAATCTTCGATTTTCATTCACATTTGCAGACTCTATCAATAACTTTTGCAGTTCAAAATTGCGACGCGCGGAAAGAAGATATCACGCCGTGACGACTATTTACGAACCCCGGTCATAACATAACGGAAACATCTAGTGTGTGTCTTTGTTAAAGCGGGTAAGAAGAGAACACCCACCCCTCTGTCTGCGTTGCCAAACATCCTCGGTTTCCCGATGAAATATTTTATAATTTGTAAACATGAGCATATAAAACGGTATGTGTTTGATTTTCCATATTTATCTGCCACGAAAGTATCAATATCAGACTTGGCCGTGGAACATCAAGATATCTAACTTGAGCACTTGGCGAGTAAATGAATTCAATTCCAACTACTAAAATGTCGAGCGAAGAAAAAATCGAAAAAGTGACAACACTGGAAATAAATGGGGTTACACTTGTTCTTTCCTTGAACCATAGAATACTTTCTTTCTTTGCTAGAAGAATGTCAAGATTTCTCAGTTTAACTATAACATTTGGAAAAAACTTACGACAGTATTTTTTCAGAAGTCAGAACCGAATAATAATTCCAAATTGATTCAATTGAATGTTTAATCATGAGAAGAAAGTTCAATCCACTAGCCGGAAGCGCGAGTGGCGTAATGCATTCGAATGAATAAAAATTTATAACTCAAGTGTTGTACACAGAAATGTATCCCATTTCGATCATTTCGGGTTTAAATGATAATGAATTCCCAGAAAAGAAGTATTCAATATAAACCTTTGTATATCCTAGATTTTGTGTGATTTTATATGATTCCAACAATAAATTTTTATTATTATTTATCGGAAAGTTGACGTAGTCATACTTATCCTATCTTTTGTATGAAAATATGTCGAAAAGCATTGACGTGAATTCAAGAGCTGCGCGCCCGCTAATTCTTCGTTCTGTCGATTGCACGGAAAAATAATAGGTTCTAGTCGAATAGGCAAAAAATGAATGATCGTAAAAAATTACTATTAAGATAAGCTACAGAAATTAGTTAATTATCATGAAATTCATACAACGCAAGAGATTCGTGATTTCATGACGTTGATTAAACGCAAAAAATGGAGTTACTGAAACATAACTTTGAAATCGACAAGAGCATTAATTAATGGATAGTATTTATCCAACGGTTATGTGACTTATTAAATATAAGTCGACAATGCACAATGATTAAAGGTTGTATATTGATAGCTACAGTAACGAGTTCTTCATCAAAAAGTTCATACCACGCGAAAAATACGTGAGTTCATGACTTTGGATGAATGAGAGAAAAAGAGTTACTATAACGTAGATTAGATGTTGACAAGACCATGAGTTACTAAATAGGGTTGTATTCAACGTTTATGTAATGTTTCTCAGATCTAATTGAATAAACGTGAAGAACTCACGATGAGTAAACGTTTTATTATGATGGCAACAGGAGCGAGTTAATCTTCAAGGATTTTATCAAGCGCAAATTGAAGGTTGCTTGTAGATTTCGAGTTGCTAAATCGTGTCGTGGTGAACGTTGCTTTGATGTTTTTTAGTCGTAGTTTAATATACGTGTAAAACGTACGATGTGTATACGTTGCTTTATGGTTGCTGCTATAACAAGTTGAATCATATTCGTTTATTATACGTTGAATCTACGTTTCGTTGAATTGAGGTTTCAAAAATAACGTTACGCAATCAACGAGTAACGTTTAATCAACGGGAGAAACTACAAATAAACGTATTATCAACGTGTGTGTGTTTTTTGGGTAGCTCCATATGGGAGAATAATCAATAATAAATTATCACAAGGACGAATACCTGTCGTTAATTCAACAAATATTTCACCTTGATCTAGAATATTTATTGAATAATCGTCCTTGTGATATTTTATTGGTAAAAGATCTTTAAGTCACAATTTGCCTACAGTATTTGATATTCATTTTTGAAGATATTGGGAAAATAATATGTCAAATTACGGCCTTATTAGTTTGAAATTTCGAGATTTCCTTTATATTTCGATATGTACTGACGCGATCAGATTGAATCTAGTTGAAGAATATGGAGGGACCACTTATACAAAATTTTTGTGGAATCCATTTTGAAAATGAACGTGAAAGAAATATTTCTCCGAAAAATAGTTTTTTCGGAAATTATTCATCAGATTCCGAAGACATTTCACACAGTGCTTTGAATTCGTGTTTATTCCGACATTCATTCTTATTTTCGAAATTTTGAGGTAATTTTTCCAATATCTCAAGAAGAACTAACGTGATTAGAAATAACTTACTAGTTAGTTGAAAAATACAGACGAAAAACTATATGTGAATTTCGTGGGCATGGTACAAGTAGAAATTTTGAATCAAAGATGAATCAAACTTTTTCCAACTTTCCAAAAACAATGAATTTGAAAAATTTTCATCTGGTTTCAATAGAAAATCCGACAGACTCTGAAGTCAGTGTTAAACAACGAAGTTCACTTCCAGTTTGATCCGATATTTATCTTCGGAGATATTGGAAAAAACTGTGTCAAATTCGTTGGTTCTTTTCTTGTTATCGCTCTCATTCATGGATGAACTCAAAAAATACTGATCAGATTATAATGAAACTGAGTAACTAGTTGGAACTGCTGATGTGCAACTACGAGCGGAAATTTGGCGATGATCGTTTCATAAGTAACAATTTGAAGGAAAATGATTTAAGATGAATTATATTTTGCTATATACTAATCATATGGTACTCACGAAATTCTTCATGAGCCTTCAAACTCTTTGTTTGCAGTCAATCATCAATATCAATGCGATCCGATCATCATTTTTGAAATACGTGTATCTGGGAAATCATTGGGTGGATTTTAGCAATTCGTGAATTCGGCTATCGCAATCAAACTACAAACGAACTCAAGAATTATGTAGTCTATCGGCATATTCTTTCATTTATTGTGCTAACGATCTGTGGTTAGACCGGCCGCAAACAAATTAACTTCTGAGAGAAATGCCTTCTAGACTCGATATTTGTAGAGAAGGTTCGCGGCTTGATTACTAAGGTCCAACTCATGAAATGGTTGAATCCGTCCAATGATTCCGTAGATATATCCATTCACAATTTTATTTCCTCAATATTTCCAAGAATTCAGATAAGATCGAATTCAAATCTAGTACTCGATGAAAAAATAATATTTTGTAGGTTCAATGATTTGGGACTCAGATACGAAGGTCGAATACGTGAATGGGTAAAATTCGCCAAATGATTCATAGATATACACATTCAAATATTCCCAAAAATAGGGATCGGATCGAATCTGATTCTATCACTTAGTCGAGAAATGATAGCTTGGAGGTTTATGCAGAAGTTCGAGGACAATATGAAAAGAAGATCTCCAAATTAGTTCATTAGAAAGTAAAACTGCATTTGGAGGGATCAATAAGCAGAAGACTCCTTTGGGAACGAATTTGAATAAGCGCGCAAAAGCTCTTGACCTCACGTCAGTACTTTTCTAGATTTTTGTATATTCAAATTATACTTTTGATTGTGAGTGAAATGAGGAAGGTTTAGATATTTCTATTCTTTACAATTTCAGCTGTCCTGATGATGGTGAACTCAATATAATTGATCACCCAAGGTTTCTGAAATAATTTTATTGAGTTTTATTTCTCAGTTTTTCACATATTTTCGATCGAAATTCTCCATTTATTCATTCTGACCGTTATAACTTATCACTGAATTAGTTTTCCACTCAAATGTAATAATTTGGGCAGAAGTCACGGGTATTTTGTTGTCGTCTCTTGCTAGGAGTGAGTTCTGCTCCAACATTAATTACGCTACACAAAGGTGCATAAAATTTCGCACTCATGCTTTTCGATCATACAGTAATTCGATAGAGAAATCATTTGAGCAATGATACTGTGTAATCAGAGAATATGTATGCGAAATTTTATGAACCTAGACCCAGTATAATTAGAGTTAGAGGAGAGGACTTACCTATAGCATGATGCTTAAATGGAATACGTGTAACATCTTCTAATTTTGATGATTTTTTATAACGGAAAAATTCATATATCATGACAATCGAACCAAAGTAGAAAAAAAAATGTTGAGTAAAAATTCCATTTTAAGTTCGACGGTATTCCCCTCAAAATTCAACGCAGAATTCAAACGTGCAAAAATTAACATCAATTCATATTGGAAAATCGATAGTTAAGTACACTTCCGGTTAAAACAGGAGCCATAGACACACAAAATTTACTACTGCCGATGAGAAAAAATATGTAGTATAGATGTATGAAACTGTGACACCTGGTATATGTGATATTATTCATTTACGGAACTGAAACGAACAGTAATTCTTTATTAGTCATTCTAAATCATATATACTATCATTTACAGAGGAAAAAACATAAATTTATGTTGGATGTTAACACGAAAACTCCTTGTGAAAGTACAGACATTATATTGTTATCCATTCCAAACAATTCTCGATACAAATTCAATTGTCAGTAAATAATATTGAAAGTTTGACTGAATTCTTAGAATCCGCAATCGGTGTGGTCATACGCATGAAAATATTTTCATAGTAGCCTTTCCAACAGCGTGTTCATAATATATTCTCACAAAAAGTATTCATTGAATCCAACCTCTGGCGGTGAAAACTCCGAGTTCATTTTGTAACAAGCAAAAGCTGTTTTTGACACTTGCGAATTGTGAAAGGGAGGACAGAGTTCATTTCGATGTAGGATATCATTTCTTGTATAATTTTTTGTTTTGCATTCCTGAAAATGATTTTTTGATCTAACGAACCACTAACATTATTTCAGAGCATACATCAGCGAAAGAGAATTCAAACGAATCGGAAGCTACATACCAAATTAGGCAGGCTTATACAGATGCATAAAATTTCAAACCTAAAACAGTACCAGAATCAGAGAATATTGATTTTTAGGTAACGACAACTCATTTTCTTCCCAAAATATGTCCTTGGGAAAGAGAACGACTATTTCAGCGTGTGTTTCAGAATGGCGCAGGAGTGGGGATCGATTATTTACTATGTTGATTCTGTGAATCATATCTGAAAATACTCTCGGTCGTCGAGAAAACACTTCTTTAGTTCAGTTGTTAATTTTTCTTCTCAGATTTTTCCCAAAACAGTCGAAATGTCGTATGAATTTTCAATTTCGAGTTTATCCTTGCCACGATTCAACCCTTATTCAGTGAGTATAGATGGAACTTCTGTTTTATACAGTTCATTTCGGAATTAATCAGTAGGGCACTTCATGATAGATGCAATAATTACTCAAGGAGGATCCTCAGAACATTTCCTCGAGACGAGCAAGACTGAGGATCCTCCTTGAGTAATTATTGCATCTATCATGAAGTGCCCTACTGATTAATTTAAAAAATGAGATAAAATTAGCAATGTATATTTTTTCTGTTAACGTAATATTTTTTCATTTAAAAAAATTCATAAAGGTAGAATGAAACTATTGATTACAGAGGCTAAAAGGGTTTGGTGTAAGTGAATTATATTGAAATAAACTAATTTTTCGCGCGTATGTTGGTCACAAACGACTAGGTTGGGCCCACTGATGACAAATCCGTTGCTATAATCGATTCTTTCCGGCTTTAGTTGGCTGGTCGAGGACACTATAACCATCAAATGGAACAAGCTAGCATCTTGAAACTTTAGGGAGAGTCATTTTGTTACGATCATAATTTCTGGAGGTTTTGGGAAAAAATAAGTAAAATTTCCTGATTTTTGCGCGCATGTTCTAGGGGAACAACGTACTATCTTTCTGTCCAAATGTCTGTATTTTTCGAATTTTGAGCTGAAAATGGTCTCAAACGAATAGGTTGGACTTATTGATGATGAATCCGGTACCAAAATCGATTCTGTCCGGCCGGACGTCCATGTGCACCATTACGGACGTATGGAGAATCCTATCGATCTGAAACTTCTAGGGTAGATAGCATTTCAAAATGCGACGGACGTGATTATTACGGGCGAAATCGGTCAAAAAGTTTTGGAGTTAGGTCTTTTGAAATTTTGTGGATATTTTTGTGATAATTCGGAAACCACTAGAACGATTAGATTGAGACTTGGCAGTAAGTTGGAGCATGAGAACCCGCAACTTTTTGCATAATTTCATCCAAATCGTCCTGTCATAAATCTTAAAAACAAATTTTTTCGAGATTGTTTTCGAAAAAATTTAAAATGTTTTTTTTGAATATTCAATATTTTGTTATCTCCTGATTATATTATCCTCATGAAATTCTGTATAAACCTTCGAACTGTCATTTTTCGATAAAGTATAAGATTTCAATTTGATCTAACATGTATTTCTGGAAATATTGGGAAAATAAAATTTTGAATGAGTATATCTATGGAATCATATGGTGGATTTCAGGGTCCAAACCTACTCTACAAATATTGAGTTTACAAGTTGTTTTTTTCGGAAGTTATTGTGAACACAATAACTTCCGACTTGGAAACTGGATATTCGTTGAGTAGGTTTGGGGCTCAATTACGAAGGTCGAATTCATGAATGGGTAAAATCCGCCCATGATTCCATAGATATACCCATTCAAAATTTTATTTTCCCAATATTTCCGAAAATACAGATTAGATAGACTTGAAATCCAGTACTTTGATGAAACAAACTAGAAAAGCACTGACGCGGACTCAGCAGTTTTTGCTCGTATGTTAAAAGGATTTGACCACAAGTGAACATGCGAGCTGCTGACTTCACGTCAGTGCTTTTCTAGGATTATTCTAGTGTCGTTGTTTTTTCCGGAATATCCCAGAAAATATTAATTCAATGAAGATAAACTTTGCAGCTAGTTTGAAAAGGCTAAAAGACATATTTGTGCAGAATTTCGTGATGATCGTGTCATCAGAACAATTCGAAAACAAAATTTCAATTTTTTGTTTCATTCATATTATCCCCATTAGTTTCTGTATAAACCTTCGAGCTGCCATTTTTCGACGAAGTACTGGATTGGAATTCTATTTGATTCTTATTAATCGAAATATTGGGAAAATAAAATTCTGAATGGGTATATTCACGAAATCATTGGGTGGATTTTACCCATATACGAATTAGACCTTCGTGATTAACCTACTTTGCAAATATCGAGTTCCTAAAACGTTTCTTTCGGAAGTTATTGTGTTTCAGTCGAATATTTGTATAGAAGTTTTGGGGCTTAATTATGAATGTTGATGTCGTGAATGGGTAAAATCCGCCTAATGATACCGTTGATATACCCATTCAAAATTTTAGTATCCCAATATTTCCAAAAACACAGATGAGGTCGAATTGAAATCCAGTACTTTATCGAAAAAACCTAGAAAGAACTGACGTGAAGTTGCACGCATTTTCAAAGGACATCACCAAAAATGAACATACGCGCAAAAGCTTTGACTACATGGCAGAACATTACTAGTTCCTAAATTTCAGATCGATTCGATTTGAATTTTTGGAGATATTGGTAAAATGTATATCGAACTTCTTGGTTTTCACTCGGTCTCGTTGCTATTTCCTGACTAACTCGAAAAATGGTAATTCGATCATGATGAATCTTGGTTACTAATTGAAAAATGCTGATGCAGATCTTTGTGCAAAACTTTGTGATGATCGTGATATTCAAATTCATTGCCAAAGCGGTCATTCTTCACGTATTGACAAGGCCGAAGACACCTTCACCTCCTGTGTATATATTCAGCCGAACGACCGATAGTAAACACAATTACTCCTGAAAGAAACTTGATATTAGCAGAGCAGGTTTGGACTCTTATTACGAAGGTCCAATTCGTGAATGGGGGAAATCCACTCAATCATTGCGCAGATACACCTATTCAGCATTTCATATTCCAAATATTTCCAAAACACAGATCGGCTATAACTGAACTCTAGAGTACACAACTAAAAAATATAAGTTGAAGGTTCGTGCATATTTTCATGCGCACTATATGAAAAGAATATCGTCAAATCTTTCCATTAGAAGTAACCTACATATGAATTTGGCTACATAACACCCAATCCTAAACACAATAACTTCTGGAAAAAAAACTCATAAATTCGAGATCTGTAGAGTAGGTTTGGGGCTTAATTATGAAGGTTGAATTAGTGAGTGGGTGAATAAGCTCAACAATTCCGAAGATTAATGGCCGGTTTCACAAAACTCTGATTGGCCGATGAAGTGCTTGATTGTCAATCAACAGTAGATTCTGTGCTCGATTTCAGTTCATTTTCAACCCAACCATCGAACCTTAATCAACGAGTTTATCGGCCCTCAAATGTTTTGTGAAACCGACAGTCATCAATTCAAAATTTAATTATCGTTATATTTCTGAAAATAAATTGTGGATGGTTTTTGAATCTTATACCTGATTGAGAAATGGGTTCGCCAAATCTTTTTATCACGAAGTGAACATGCGTTTGGCGAGTTCAATACATGAAAATATCCCTACTTTGGCAACCAATTTAAACATGCGCGTTACACCAGCTCCAGCTGACTCACGTCATGCGTCAGGGCCGCTCTAGAAAGTACACTGGGTTTGAGTTCTACAGAATCTATTGAAGATAGTTCGAATACGTTTCGTGTTTCAACCCATTTTCGAAATTGAGGGAAGTTCACTCAATATTAGAATTCTTTCTTATTGTACAAGATAATGATGAAGCCTTGAATATTCAATTGCGTTTTTTAACAGAAACCTCCCTATATGTGTATGGAGATACTTCTTGTCTTTCGAAATCAAAGGAGTTGGTCATTTTTATGAACAGTTGAATTGAACTGAACAGAAAAAAAATAATATCAATGGAGGTGTAGGATAGTGTCGACAACGTAAAAAAATGAATAATGAGAGGAGCGGTCAAAGGCCTCCGTACAATGGACAAACAGATTCAGTGGAAGTTTTTCTTATTCGAAGCATTGAAGCGTTAATTTCTGAAAAAAAAAACCCTACTGTCAGAAAATAGTATATTATTCAACGAGCATAAAATGACTGCTTTTATTTACGGAGTCTCACAATCATCCAAATGAATAATAGCAATTATATGCGAGATGAATACCATACTTTCTTCACGACTTTCTTGGTAAAATTGGAATAATTGTGTATTTTGAAGAACCCACAATAGAGTTGTCAGAATGCCAAACTTCATTCTCTGTGCTGGAAACTGTCAAGCTTACGAGAAACGACAAAACTTTCACTTGATTTATGCATGGAGTGTATAATATTCATTATACACACCTATAATCCACGACTTCATTAATGACTGTCATTTTCCTTCAACAAGAGAGCAAAATACGAGTATATATATATCTTGAAATATTTAACAATTCGCCCAACTCGAGGCATCACTCGCATCTTCCCCAAAAGAAAAAAGAAGCATACTGTTAGTGATACACCGGATAACTAAATAGATTAGAGGGTCAATGATGATGTTACAATTTTGCTTGTATGATTGTGATCTTGCTAGATAGAGAGGCGGAACTTGATCAAGAAATTATTTTCATATATCAGGTTAGTTCTTTCATATTGGGTAAATTTTTATTTTCGAAACTCACCTCCTTCTCTTTTTCACCCATCTTTCTCGTATACGAAAGAGTGGAACAAAGAATAAGTTTTTTTTTGAGAGAGCTACATGAATGAGACGAATCTCGATTTGAAATTGTGACTGAATCTTTTTCTTAGGTTCCAGCTGATGGATAGAAACTTACACATAATTACATTATTGTATTTAGAATATTGGATTAGCTTAATAGACCAGAACAAGTCGGTGGGAAAACAAATCAGCTAGGTCTTGTACAAGATTTTAACCTCATTTTTCTTGCGGTGAATTGATCCCTGTCTTGGCATATTATTTTGGTTCGTAATAACATCCAAATATTATTCGATATCGAATATTTATATATTGGTATCATTTATCGGATGACTGGAAAATATCAAGTGGTCTCGAATACCATTTCATTCGTCAAATCTTGTCAAGTGAAAATCGCAGAAGTGAGACGCTTTTGAATAATTGTTCCTCATATTACACCATACATTTTCTGGAAATTTATATGCCAAATTTTCTGGCTAATATCATGTGCATCATTTTGAGCCCAGAAGTATGAATTTCAAGTTCAACAACACACCATCTTCAGTGGAATGAGCCACATTCATGGCGATTTTCCTCTCGGATCACTTGAACACCTGAGTTTCCGATAACAACAACAGTAAATAAAGAAAGCAGATTTTGAAATATTAACTGAATTTCTAGATGATTCGTGGAAACAACATAGTACGTAATTAGGATTATCTTCGGATCGATGAATGATGCACCACAATATTTGTTCATTTAACATAATCACAAGGACGAATATCCGTCGATAAATCGACAAATATTCCCCCTTGATCAGAGCTTATCATCCAATCAACCAAAACATTATTCATTTATTTGTTTGTTTTTCACAAAAAGTTATGAGCGGGTACGAAATACACTAAAGTATCCACAGAATACAAAACTCAATTACAAAAATTATAAATCATAAACAATTCATAATTTCAACAAAACTGAGACATTACTGCAATGGTGAAAATATACCTAACCTGAAAAAAATTATCGCTTCCAGTTCTCTTCAAGATATTTTAACCTGATCCAGGGACATTGAAAAATGATCTACCCCTTCAGTGAACATGTTGCTGGCTCGAGCTTTGCGATACAGATGCAATTCTGGGCAGTGTATGTGGACCGTAATGGTATACTAAAAAGCTTACCTTTTCTAAGAGATCTCTGGAGGACATTGAAATGAATATTGCTCAGAAGATCTGGATTTCATAGTTTATTATTCAATATTTTGAACATGAAAAGTACTTCGGAGACCGCGCGTGAGATCCACAACGACAGGTATCCCAACCGCTTGCTTGCAAAAACATACTTTTCATCGAGAATTTGAGTTCATCCTGAAAGCAAGAAACCAAGAGATCTCATAATTTTCACTTTTAATAACATGATCTCATAGCCAAGAAATTTTTTTTCACGATATCTACTTTGATAGACCAACGGGACAAATCACTTCATCGTTTGCGGTAATCGCATCTTTCTGACTTTGAAATAATAAAAGATATAACCACAATTTATTGGTTTAGTGGTTTATCTATTTGTTTTGTGCTATCGATGGATTTCGAATCAGATGACTTGAGGAGGCGGTGTAGGGACCACCCTTCTTTAGCAATATTGACCAAGACTCGAAATGCTATGCAGAAAATATAGGAAGTTGAATCAACCAAGTATGAAATCGTGCACCAAATTTTCACAAGAATATTTGAATTGTTTCCAGGATACTTGTTTCCGAACTGATAACGGTTGTGAAGGAATAACTGGAGGGTGAACACACAAAATTCATCCAATATTATTATAATATATTAACAATTTCATTTGAATTTAATCTTTCACAAGCGATATCAAGAAAATTCAATCGCTGTTTAGGAAGAACACTAGGTTTCGAAAACATAATATTTCAGGATAATAATCATCATCATCTATCATGTCAGGATTAGGCAATTTGCCTGTTCCGACCTCACCATCTCATTCTCGGTCTCCCCAAATTTCTGCGTCCTGTGGGGTTGTAATCTAGTGCTTTCTTTGGAATTCTTTCTGGAGGCATCCGCATCATATGCTCCCTCCATCTCGATTTATTGTGCGTTGTTGAATGTATTATCGGTTGTAACTTTAGTTCTTGTCTGATAAAGTCACTTCGTGTATGATCCGAACGTGTGCATCCCTTCACCGATCTTAAAAACCTCATTTCTGATGTTTCCACTTGCCTATAATCTTGTTTCCTCGGCGCCCAGATTTCCGACCCATATAGTAGCTTGAGGATGGCCATAACCTTGTTAAGTTTTATCTGTGTTTCTTTAAATGCCTTTCCTTTCAATGTTCTCCGGATGGTTCCGCAAATCCTTCGATATTTGTTCATTTTGTCTGTTATATCTTTGTCTTCGCCAAATGTGATATCGCATCCTAGATAGTTAATAAAATGTGACACCTGCTCCAAAGTGTACTACCCAATCACAATTTTTGTTTTTATCGGATCTTTTCCTAGGAACGCCATTGTTTTAGTTTTCTCTTTAGAAATTTCTAGATTGTAATCCTCAGATAGCAAGTTCAATATGTGCACTGCTAGTTGTAATTTATCTTCCCTGTCTTGTATTATGAATTGGTCATCGGCGAACAGCATTGTATTCAAAAACTTACGGGGCCCAATTTTTATTAGGTGCGATCTTCTTCCATTCTCTCACAAGGTCGTCTATATATATATTAAATAGTGTGGAGAACAAAGTAGAACCCTGTCTAATGACTCGATTGGTTCTTATTTCCCGAGTTATGTCTCTTTCAGTGTCGATGATGATTTTAGTGTTTAGATATAAAGGGTCTTTCAATAGGGACGGGTCGATGTTGGCAGCCTGTGGCGGCCATGTTGTTTTAACGTCGTCTTTCTAACCTATATTTTTTTATTCAGTTAGTAATGCCAAATCACCATGGCAATCACCTAACCGCCAAGTTTGAATCTAATCGCTCAGGTAGTTTCTGAAATAAAAAATAAATAACTTCAAAACTTCAAATGCCTATAACTCCGAAACTATTTGATCGATTTGGCCCATTAACGAACTTAACCGCGGCATTCCAATGCGCGACCTACCCTGAAAGTTTCAAGTTGCTAGCTCACTTCGTTCGACAGTTATCGTGCCGGCCGGACAGAATCGATTTTGACACCGGATTCGTCATCAGTGAGTCCAACCTAGTCGATTGAGACCATTTTCGGCTCAATCATCCAAAATTACAGACATTTGATTTATTTCATGTCAAAATCGACCCGTCCTTATTGAAAGACCCTTTATATTTTGAACAACACTGATTATATGTTTAGGATATCCCCGTTTCCTCATTATATGCCAGAGTTTTACACGGTGTATTCGATCGAAGGCTTTTTTGTAGTTTATGAAGGCTAGGTGTGTCTCCAGATTAAACTCTCTACGCTTCTGAATAATTTGTTTGAGACTGAAAACGTCATCAATAAATGACCTTCCTTAACGGAATCCTGCTTGTTCTTCTGACAGTAAAGCCTCTGTTATGATTTGTAGTCTCTTATCAATAACCTTACTATACAACTTATAAGCAGCATTTAGAAGGCTTATACCTCTGTAATTCTCCTTTTTGTTTCGCTGACCTTTCTTGAATAAAGAAACGACCTTAGCCAGTCTCCATTCATCTGGGATTTCAAGGTTTGTCCAGCACATATTGAATAGGTGTAGTATTTGAAAATGCAGATTTGCGCCACCGCATTTTATCAGTTCAGAATTGATACCATCTGGGCCATGTGATTTTCTGTTTTTTGTTTTTCTTAGTGCGTTCTGAATCTCTGCCACATATATTGGGTCTATACCAGAGGTATAAATTTTTTCAAGGTTTCGTCGAATCGTACCATAAATCCTCATAATGTTTTATCCACTCTTCCTGTGATATGATATTTAGTTTTACCACATCCTTTTCAGTTTTATTGAGATGTGTTAGCATTTTATATGCAGGTATTTTCTATATGCTCTGTCCTTGCATTCAATAGCATCCTTTATTTAATTATTCCATATTCTCAGTCCTCTCTTTCTCCGGTTATTTACTCTCGTGCCCAGCACTTCATTACTCACTTGTTGTATACAGCTTTTTTAGTTTCTTTGACGGTAAAGGATTTTTTCCATCTTGCCCATAACTGGATCTTCCATTCGACAAAATGATGATCTGTGTTAACATTTCTGCCCCTATATACAGGTGCGTCTAAAACTCTTGGAGCCAACTTCTGTGAGACGATCACATAGTCTATAAGGAAACGAAAGCCTCTTGCGGACCACGTGGACTTGTTTATGTCTTTCTTCCTGAAAAATGTGTTTGTAATCTTTAATTCATTTTAGGTGGCGAATTATCTCAATCGTAATTAGTTTTGATTTTGGCGTTCTTCTTCAAATGTTCCAATCAATCCTGGGATAGGATATTTTCCAACCCTTGCATTTAAATCGCCCATCAGGAGAATATAATCAATGTTAGCTTTTGTTATATGTTCTGTAATTCTCTATAAAATATTTCGGTCTCCTCTTCTGGTGCGTAGGCACTTATTATGAATATATATTCTATGTCAAGTTTCATCCTGACTGATAGAATTATCTCATTTACAAAACTATATTCTCGAATTTGGTCTTTCCATTTTCTTACTACTAGAAGCGTAACACCAGAGCATGCTCTCTTATTTTGATTTACACCGCTATACAACATGACACAATCCTCTAGTTCTTTTGTTCCTGTGAGTTTTTTTTTGTTTCAGTTATCGCCGCTATGTTCACTCTATATTCTTTGAAAATGTTATTGAGTTCGGTTTCATTATTTCCAAGGCGTTGTACGTTTCAGGTAGCAACGTTCAGCATATCTGTGATTCCATTATTCTCATCCATCGCGATAATAATATGTAACTTTAAACAAAAATTCCAGTGAAGAATTGAGTTCTTAGGACTTCGATTAATTACAAATTCGAGGGATATCCATGAAAAAGACCTCTAGGTAGGAGTGACATGCAGGGCTGGGCAGTATTTCAATTATTTGTAATTGAAATACGTACAGTCGAACCTCTATAACTCAAAGTTGAAGAGGAAACCAAAAAAGTTCGAGTTATGGAGAGTTCAACATGAAGAAATACCTTACAAGAAAAAATTCATTACCACATCATAAAAATAAACTGAAATACATTTTGGGGATAGTGCCAATAGACTCGAATCCATTTAGTAGGTACCTATTAATTGTGAGATTCTGCATTTATAATGAAATTTGAAACTTTGTATAATTCCCTAATCAAGGTGCTGTAATTCTGATGTCATATCAGGTGAAAAAAAATCAGCTTTATTGCCTTCATTCAATGATCGATATTTGGCTGATCAGGGTAGTTGTCAATCAGAAACTTCAAGATTTTGAAGTTGGAAATATTTTTTTAGATTCAACAGTCACTTTTCAGATAGCTCACTCGTCATCCAGGCCTCTGTGGTACTGTATAAGTAAGCGGTGAACATTTCTTTTCTGCGAAAAATCGTGGCTTTGCGCTTTTCTCTTTTAATGAAAGTTTTAATTTCTCACTGTCACTCATATTTGCTGCTAATAAAAGAGTCACCCTTTCCTTGACGTCAAAACTCTGATCTTATTGTTTTAGAATGTTCGGCTTGAAGAGATCTTTACTTTGGCTGGACGCAGCATTGAGTTCGAGTTAAAGAGGTGTTAGAGTTATAGAAATTCGAGTTATATATAGAGGTTAAAATACAGGGAATTCTTGGGAATGTCAAGGAGACGCTGAAAAAGTTCGAGTTCGAATTATAGAGGTTCGACTTTATTCGAAATACAAATACGTATTTTGTATTTTCAATCACTTCTCGAAAATGTATATTGTAATTGGTGTTTGAAATACCTGACCCTGAAGTATTTTGTAATTCGATACTTTTTTCTTCGGAATACTTTCGAACAAATACATTTAGCGCTCTACAAGAAATATCCCTGAACCTTCCTTCAGATGGTGCGATATTCGTCTGCTTAATCTAGTTCTTCTGCTAGCAATATTATCGGGAAATGGAAAGAAAGAAGAGGTCCTGCGCAATGGTCATTTCCGAAATACTTGTAATAGGGACAGGTTAACTCTGAAGCTGTATTTTTTATTTGAGTTCGAATTAAAGAGGTTCGACTTTATTTGAAATACAAATACGTATTTTGTATTTTCAATCACTTCTCGAAAATGTATATTGTAATTGGTATTTGAAATACCTGACCTGAAGTATTTTGTAAGTCGATACTTTTTTCTTCGGAATACTTTCGAACAAATACATTTAGCGCTCTACAAAAAAATCCCTGAACCTTCCTTCAGATGGCGCGATGTTCGTCTGCTTAATCTAGTTCTTCTGCTAGCAATATTTTCGGCAAATAGAAAGAAAGAAGAGGTCCTGCGCAATGGTCATTTCCGAAATACTTGTAATAGGGACAGGTTAACTCTGAAGCTGTATTTTTTATTTGAACTTCTCGTGAGGTTTGTTGTCTGTACTTAAACGGTTATTTTCATTAAACTTGTTTGAGTTCTGTGTATTTGACGAATTTATCTGTAAGATTTCAATGATGGGTGATCAAATTCCTTCTTCGGCCCCGGAGACGGAGTGAATGCGGGGACGTATCCGCTAATCTTAAGTGGAATGTATTTCACAGTGGTCAATAGCAATAATAGTACCAACAATGAAAATGTCAATGTACAGGCTTTAGATTATCTTCAGGGCAACAGTTGTTACTACGGCAAACTTATACATATTTTAATGTCCATAAGAACTAGATTAGATCAGCTGCAGGATTTCAATTCAAGAAATTTCACAGCTATTATATCGTGACTGAAAAAGAGTCCAGAACGAAGCTTCGACGAGTTTTTTCAGATGTTACCTGAAGTGAATCGAGTCATTTTGGCGTCATGTTATCATCATAGCTATAAAATGAGTTGGTTGCCAGAAATCATCACAACAGGTGAGAGTCAGAGAATTCAAACTCTGGCTATTCATGCCTTGGAGGCCAATTACGAAAGAGATTAATCAATGCCTGTGAAAAGCAGTAGTAGTAGTGGGGGAGAAGACGGATTTTTAATGCTTTTGCAAACTGGGACAGTGATCGACCATAGACCAAAATGGAGTGAGAGTTAGTCAGCTTCCAAAGACGATAAGAGCAAAGAGCTTACCATCCTTGAACACTATCCTTATATAAAAAATGTGTTCATCCAATATGAAACAAGTTCGAGCTGATCAAGGCCTGTAGAAAGATTGTTTTCTTTAGGCGGTTTCTTCATTCCCCAAAAAGAGGCTGTTTGTCTGATACCAAATTAAAAAATGTTGTGTTCTTTTCTGAAAAGAATTTCTTCTTTCAGCGAATAATTAGCTTAGCTAAATTAGTTGTACTCTCTTTTCATTTTACGAAACACCTGAATGTAATTTGTATTCTGTATTTGAAATAAAATAGTTAAAATACTGTATTTTGTAATTATATCACAAATACCCAACTCGAAAATATTTTGTATTTTGTATTTCAAATACCTGCGAGGAAGTAATTCGTGATTTGTATTTCAATTAAGCCGAGCCTGTATTTTGCCCAGCCCTGGCGACATATTAGGCGTGAAACTGAGAAACTCCTTTGCACAACTGACTTGGCGATTACAGGATAATTTGCATTTGCTGCAGTTTTTTGTGGATTTTCTCTCAATGTCTGGACTAAAAATATTTACATGAAAAAGGACTAATTATTTATTGAAATGCCCCTGCAGAATATGGTAGAGAAAAACCATAAAACTTTGAAGAAGATCACAAAAGTCTTGAAAATTTTTCTGTCTACTCTGAAAAGATGTTGTGAGTTCAAACGATGCGACCCTACTTCAAAACGACTCTATAGAAGGAAGCTTAGGAAGCCTAACGGCCGGACCGTAAACACAATAACTTCCGAAAGAAACAACTTGGAAACTCAATATTTGTAGAGAAGGTTTGGACCTCACTTACGAAGACCGAATTCGTGAATGGATAAAATCCACCCAATGATTCCGCAGATATACCCATTCGAAATTTTATTTTCCCAATGTTTCCAAAATACAGATTAGATAGAATTGAAATCCAGTACTTATCGAAAAATAACAGTGCGAAGGTTCATACAGAATTTAATGAGGGTAATATGACAAGAAGATCACAGAATATTGAATTTGTATTCGAAAGAAAAAATTTGAAATTTTTTTTCAAATTGTTCTGATAACACGATCATTACGAAATTCTGTACAAAGTTGGGTTTCAGCATCTTCAAACTAGGTGCGAAGTTTCATCGTGAATGAATCAGTATTCCTTGAGTTATACCGAAAAAAACAACGATATCGGGAAGAAAACTACGAAATTTCATATATTTTTTCCCAATATCTCGAAAACTAATAACCGTATCGGATTGGAATTTGACACACTGCTGTTGAATATGGAGCGTTCACGCTGAATTTTTTTTTTGAATGTGATGAACAGTTCACGGAAAAAAAATTTTGAAAAAAAATTTCTTCAGAATTTACGAGTATGATCTCGAAAAAAATTTCGCGAGAAGTTGCGTGTTGCTATACTCCAACTAACTGCCTAGTTTTGATCCAATCGTTTCAGTAGTTTTCGAATATTCGCTAAAATAAATTCAAAACTTCAAAGGGCTCTTACTCCGAAACCGTTTGGCCGATTTCGCCCATGAACGGACTCAATCGTCACATTTTGAAATGCAACCTAACCTGAAGGTTTCAGGTCGATAGGATTCTCCGTACTACCATAATCGTGTCTACGGACGGCCGGCCTGCCGGACAGAATCGATTTTGACACCGGATTCGTCACCAGTGAGTCGTTTGAGACCATTTTCGGCTCAATCATCGAAAATACACACATTTGGACAAGACGATAGCACGCTGTTCCCCAGAACATGACAATACTGATGATATAATCTCAATCTTCTCTATATAATAGTGCATTTAATAATTTTGGAGTACTTGAGATCCATATTGAGAAACACCCATTATTGTGTAGGAAGAATATTGCTCGTTCAAATGAAAAACAACTGTGGTACAATAGGGTCAAGAACTTCTTCCCAAAAATGGGTCAATCGCCAGGTTCGACCATCTTGACAAATCCTTTCTGTGTGACCATTAATACAATGATTCATTCCAAACAACTTTCATCATGTTGGAAACGATGAGACCCTAATACAGTTCATTTTAATTCATAAAATTGCTTTTCAATGTGTTCCTTTATTATTTCTTGTAAATCTCAGAAAAACCATGTGAGCAAGAAAGTTTGGACCAGGTAACCCACCATGACAAAAATAATGCAATTTATTAGATTACTTCTCGTGAAGAACACATAATTGAATTTGCTCGATGGAGGTCAATGAAAACCTATAAGTATCACAGTACAGGATAGGCTTGCAGTTAAATGTGGCTTTCGTCTGAATTTTCTCTGAGCTGTAAATACTAATTCTTTCATGTATATTCAAATATGTATGTGTTTTGAGTTTGACAAGAACTCAAGATATGATATAATTCGTACGTGAAGAATCTTTTTTTTGGCGAATTTATGAATGTATTGCAATAAAATTGAAAGAACAGTACTACTAATGTAGTTGGTCCTCAGTTTATTTACATCAGCCAGTTCATAGTTGAAATGAATCAATGCAAAACCAAGATCTTCATTGAATGAAAAATATTAGTAGGCCAGTTCGTTAGAGCTCGGTTGCGTTTTTATTTTCATCGAACTGATGATTAATGAGTGAGTCCCCTCTGTCTCCTCTCTTGTTCTTAAGCGAAGAAGGAAGAGATAGTGGTTATTCGATTGATCATTTCGATGGAGATAAAAATACTCCCAATCTAATCCTTACAGAAAGGCTTGTATGAAATCTCCAACGATTTTGTGTACATATAAACAAACTTAACATATTGTTGAATTGTTATTGTACACCCGAAAAGTAAATTACAACTGGATCGTTTCTGCATTTTGAAAACTCTAACGATAATAAAAGACAGGTTATTTTCGAGGACACCAGAACTAGCTGTTTAGCTGCTTTCAGTTTTCAACAACCCCTTTTGAGTTCTATCAATGGCATTTTTGTATTTCCAAAAGGGATGATTATCTCTTTCCTATTATTTTCGAACATGTACCAAATGTACAATTCGAGAGACATTTGTTTTTTTTTTTCAAGTAATGTACCCTCAAAATTTCGCAAGTGAATCATTGCTTGATGTGTAAAATCAACCTTCGCGTAAAATTTGCTGTAGGAGTTTATTGGGGATCAATGTTTTCAAACTCGGATGATTTTATGCCAGATTATATGTATCATACCCGTACATATCGTACTCATTCATACTATTCTGAAAAGAATTTATCTCATGTGAACTGAATAATAAAGTCTTGTAATAGCATGGTTGGTTGCATGGTTTGGTTGTAAAATATTCTTTTGAATGACCAAAAACATCAATTAGTACATATGAATTATCAATATGAAATTTCCATTATAAATTTTTTCTCATATCACACGGTGAACTCATATTTGTACCTCCGACTACCATGTGGGCGCAATGAATGAAAGCACGAAGAATTATCTTTTTACTATCAGGTCAATAATTGAGACTGCCATATTCAATGCAGTTGTTTTGTGAGCTCCACGGAAAATATCCACGGAGAATATTCAGAGCAATGTACTCAACTCATAGCTATTTGATTCATTGCTGCAATTCAACTACATAAAGCTGCTGATAACTTATGTTCATAAAATAGCAGTGCGACAATTTAAATGTTGACGGAATATTTTCAACTAGGCACAAGGCTAACTGAAAAAGTGACAAGGAATAATAAATCCTGGGCATACAGGGACCCGAATTTAAAATGATTCATCATCAACGAACCTGCTTTACGTTAAAGGGATTTTTCATCCTTAAGCCTTATTTTATCCATTTATTTTCCCGATTTTCCAATAATTATGAGGTGCTGAATATAAATCGTTTCAGGATTGGTTCAAAAATTGCATCATAACAAAGATTCTACGAGATTTTCTTATGAATATTATACATAATTACAAAGACAAATGAATATTAATCGACTGAATACACCAATATTTCCCTGTGATCCAAGACCGCGGTCATGTCATTATCGAAAACATTCACAAACTGAAAAGTGTTATTGAGGAAAACTAAGCACTGGATCCACTGTTGCGGAACACAGAAGATCCTTGCGATCTTCAACATTCTCTGGGAAACTTTTAATATTTGTATTCTCCTAAATTCTAAAATATGCAAGTTTTTCAGCATTAGTTCTTCTACCGCATAAGAAATAATATACATTCGGTGAGAAACCTGCGTAATGGTAATGAAAATAATATGATATGGATGTAGCTACAAATCCAGTATGCTTCACTTCTTATTATAATTTACAGTAGAGAGAATAAGTACGTTTTCTAACGATCTGTAAAAGGGCTACTCCGACCCTTTACTGATTGTAATCCGGATAACTTACCCATGGGAATAACACAAATTCGTTTCAATAATGTTTAGTACCTGATAGAAAACGATATCAAAACATCAAGTTCGGTAATAAAATCCAACATGGAAACGACCGAATCTCGGCAGAATCTTTTAAACTGTACCGAACCGAAGTCTTGTGAAGCTAATTACAATGCATTGAGGGATCTTCCAGATAAACCCCTATCTGAAATAGAGAAGACTTTCCTTCTTCATGCCGAGAGAGGTGATGTTGCTACTGTTAGGAGGTAAGTTTTTCCCAGATACTATTATGCGTAGTGGTTCATATTACATGAAATTTCGGAAATATTGAAACCAATCTTTCAATTTTCGAAGCAGATAACTTCTTGCAGGAGATTTTGTAGAGTTGCAAAATGGCGCATGAGTCGGGCCGACCCCTTATTGTTTTGAATTTGAGAGTTTTCCGAAAATACGCCGAATCATGAAAAAAGCACGTTCTTTGATTCACTTTTGTTTTAGAATCCTCTTAGCAACCTTCTTCCAAAGCAGTCAAAATATCATCTGCATTTTCAATTTCGAGTTTATCCTCGCCACAATTCACACCGTATTCAATCAATATAGTATGGAACTACTGTTTTACACAGTTCTTGATAGTTACTACATAAATCGATTATACAATGAGGGTCCAAAGAATATTGCTCCAAAACAAGGACGAATATCAAATTTGAAGTATTGTACGATGAAATAAGCAACATATATTTTTTTCTGATAATAGAATAATTTTTGACTTGAGTATAGAAGAAGGAGATTGAGCATACTGATTAGAGGGGCAGAAAGTGTATGGTTTGCCTGAACTGAATTGAAATAAAATATTTCTTTGCACGCATCTTTTTTCAAAATGTCTGTAATTTTCGTATTTATTCCTGAAAATGTTCTCAAACGACTAGGTTGCACCCACTGAGAATGAATCCGATGTCAAAATCGATTCTTTTCGGCTAGCCGTCCGTATACACGATTACGGAACTATTCCAGTGATTGAGTTGAAACTTGTAAGTTAGTTGAAACAAAACGCGCAGCTTTCGGCAAAATTTTGTTGAGATTGTAATGATAGTAAATAAAGAAACTATCTCTCATATTTGGAAAACATTCCGCTCAGATGATGAAATTCATATTTCACAGGAATATACTTTGGGATAATTCGATACGATCATAATTTATTGAGATATAAGGAAAAAATACGTGAAATTTCCTGATTTATTCCTTGACCAATTTATGGTCTTCTCCTCATCACCTAGAATAACCATGTTTTCAGTGGGCATATGACTTTCATCCAGTTAAAAAATATTGAAAAAATAGTTCTAACATTTTGGATGAAAAACACATTTTCCATGTGCTCTGTAAAACAACTCTTTATGATTCCGCCCAAATAATTGTAAGTTTCGATTTTGAAACCAAAAATGATCTGAAACGAAGGGTGGACTCTCCAAGAAACAATTTCTGTATTATCACGATCTACAAAGGTTCATCAAGAATAGAAAATGAATCAAGCGATGAAACTCTTCATTCTAGAATTGATCGTGATGTCTATCATTAAATATTCCTTCAGCACTGATTGGCCCGTTTATGAAGGTCTTCAAGACTATTTTCGCAGGAATTGTAAATTGTGGTCTTCGAAACTTGTTGAAACCTCGTGAAAGCACAGATTCAAGAGAGTCATAAGACCTGAAGTTTTATGGAACCCTTCTGAAAACATGTGATAGAATTAAACAATCTTGGAGGATATTTACTGGAGCTTAAATTCTCTCTATTCGATCTTAAGGAATTCTTAGTTATGCTATACAAGTTAATATCTGTTCATCAGCATATGACTTATAATTTCACTTTGAGAACTTATTTTCCCATCAGTATTATAAAAAAGTAAACTATACAACACTATAATTATCTGAAATACGAAGTGAATCTTGAAACGCTTTGAATTTTTCTGATGAACGCAACTGAGATACCTCAGAAAAAAAGGCTTCAAATAATTCAGACGATTCAAATTTAATGAAAACTACTTTTTTTCCAATGTTAAGATTTTCGATTATTGAAATTATACGTTAAATTAATTGAATAATCAGCTGTTTTATAAATAAAGATATTCCGTCGACTTTCCATATTTCCAATTTTTGTGTTCGACCTATAAAATATGGCCGACAAGATCTTTCATTGAGAATATGGCGAAAAGTGCTATAAAACCTTATTTATCAATTTGAACCCCTTCAAAGTGAATTAAATCCAATATATCTTTTGAATAAACACCAAGCTTCGGTGAAGACCAAAAGATCCTAAGAAAAGCAACTTGCAGATAATTTTACTACTTTATCGAGTAATAAGCTTTTTTCGAGAGCAAGTTTTTTCACAAAAAAGAAATTTCTAGTCCAGGTAACACAGAGAGGTTGTGGAGATATCCCCGCGATATCTTCTCAGAACATTGAGAGTTCTTTTGCTACTTCTCTACGAATTCATAGGGAGTGCTATATTTGCTCCAAATGTCCGCCACAGCGATATTTCCAAAGAGATCCTGAAGATATCGCATGCGGAAATTCTCAAACTACCCACAATAGGAGGTCTATGGGAAATTTGCTCTCACAGTCTCAAGGCGAAAAGCTTAAGAAATTCTCAAATACTGCCCATTGTGAGATTTCTGGGAGTACGACCCGCGATACTTTCACGAAATGCCCCTAGCGAAAATATCCGGAAGTACATTTTTATAAAAAATGTATATTATATTTCTCGATAGATTCCTGTTGATTATTTAATAATGTCTATGACTAATGTGGACTTGCTTTGTTAAACTAGTAGATATAGCAGAAAGCAAGCACCTCTGCCGACATTGATCATAAAAAAAATCCTTACGAATAGCCTCAACATAGATTTACAGATCTATTCAACCAGATATCTGCGAGATGGCGAGAATAGTGGAAAATACATACCAGACGATTTCGAATAAAGAGCGCTTGGATTGTCGGTTATTACGTCTGGTAGTCAGATGACTTTGAGTATTGTTTAGCGCGGAATTGATATTCATTCTTCATGCGTATGTCGGATATGAGTGAGATCCGCGAGATGGCGAGATCCGTGGACAAGATATACCAGATGAAATCGTAATAATAGGTTTGTTTTGGTTCCGAAATTCAGAACTGTCCTAGAACAGTTCTAGAACTGCGCAGAATCGATGCGCTGTGGAAGCCCGATTCTGAACTATCCCAGAACAGTTCTAAAAGCGATGAAACCAAAACACGAATTAAGTTCGGGTTCTCATCGGGATCGTAGAGGAAAAAAAACTTACGTTTGAGTTGGCATTAAAGAGGAATGTTAATCATGTCTTATATATCGTGATTGGTTTGATTGAAAATATGCGAAAGTCCTTGTCGCACCATATGTAATATAAAAATATTTGCTTGCTTCCACTTAATTTTTTTTCTGAATTTTCTTCATTATTTCAATTATATTCCGAAATGAACTGAAAAATTATTGGTTTGTATTATTATGAATTTAATGACGAACATATTTCAGATATATGCTTTTTAGAGAAAAATTAATTCGAAACATTATTATTCAATAGAGGAAGAGGACTCTTGTACTCATAGATTTATTGAAGAAGTATACATCCCAGGTGTGAACTATAGAAATAAAATCCATTAGATAATCCTGGTAGGTTGTAGCGAAGGAATTATCCTCAATAACAAAAGTTTAATTTTAACAGGTAACCGTTTCCTCAACAAATGGAACAATCAAAAAACAAATCGACACTGCGTCGAAAAAGTCAGGTAACCATTTGAATCGTTGACAGCCTCTCTACGCTTGTGCGAACTACCCAATTCTGAAACAGTTCGGACTCTCACGTCCGAACTCCTTTCACAGTTCTAGAATAGTTCGGAATCGATTCTGAAAATAACCAAAACAGGATTACTCAAATCCTGGACCGGTTCTGAAATGAGCCAAAAAACAAAATCGGAACCGTTCCAGAACAGTTCTGAAGTCGGAACCAAAACAAATCTAATATCAAGCGCTTAGTCGGTTCTTACGTCTGGAGGTTAGATGGCTGTGATGAATATTAATATATATATTCCGAGAATGAACGGAGATTAATTATCGCTTCTTGGAAAAATATATCCATATTACTATGATGGGTATAAGGAAACAAAATATTGATTTGGAATCCCTTTTCGTATTTGAATGAGAAATGTGTTGATGATTTCTTGAGGAACAAAAACGGATCTCAGATTGGTCGATATTCTGATGAGTCTTTTGTGAAAAATATGAAGCAGTTTTATACCGAGAATTCTCGAAATTCTTCAGATTTGAGAAAGTAATTTCTACTCGCATAATGTTGTACAAGTTTGCCGTTGTCTAACCAATACTGGTAGTGAGTTTTAATCCAGAAATATGATAATGTAAAAAATACTTCTCAGTACAGGTTTCAACCTGAGTTGCATTTACTCCTTCACCGAATGTATAAGAATGCCGTGATTTTGTACCAAAAATTTTTCATCACAACCTCCCGGAAAATCCGGCACCATGAGAGCCAATAACGAAATATGATACAGTCAATGTGAATTATGTTTTAACTGGTTTGTTTTTGGTACGTTTGCAGATTATCCTAAAGGTTTCTAGGAAGCCTCTCCGAAGTTATATATTTCGCTCTTCTGAATCGAAAATATATTTTGCCTATGTATGAATAGTGGACAACGAAATTAAATTATCTGCAATTCCTCGTGAAAAATTCTGCCTCATATTCGGGATAACTTCAGGAACGTTGAGACATTTCTCAATAATTGTTGTTATACTCGGGATGATCTTTGGAGTTCGCATTGCGAATTTCCTATTCTGGTTACTTCTGTGATGACTTATGGAACTCGCATTGCGAATTTCCTATTCTGGTTACGTCTGGGATGACTTAAGGAACTCGCATTGCGAATTTCCCTTTCTTGTGATGTCTGCGATGACTTAAGGAACTCGCATTGCGAATTTCCTATACTGGTTATATCTGAGATGATTTCAGGATTTCGCATTGTGAATTTCCCATTATGTTTACATTTGGGATGACTTCAGGAACTCGCAATGTGAATATCTTATTCTGGTTACGTAGGCGACAACTTAAGGAGCTCGCATTACAAATTCCCGAATCATGTTGTGTTTGTGATCACTTTAGGAAATCACTTACGGAGTTCGCGAGAAAGCCGGATTAGGACTTCTCAGATATCTCGCCGGGAAGTTAGTGTTACTTGGGACGGTTGTTGCCATTTTTTGAGGTTAGAATTAGAACCTCAATTGCCCACTTCTAATGAATATAATATGCTATTAACAATTATAATAAGGCTAAACTTTATCATTATTTCACCTGAGATTTATTCAATTTCACACTGGAATTCATTTTGTTAACTAATGATAATTTTTATGAAAAGAAATTTATTTCATTCGGTCTCATTTATCTGTTAATTTTTCCACATACTTCGTAGTCACTCATCTTATAAACTATCTATTAGGGAAATAAACACAATATTTCATTCAGTTCCTTAGTCACTAATTTCCTATCTTCTTCAAGCTAGTACCATAAACAATCATGATATAATATTCTCAAGCTGTATATTCCAGAATTTGTTGGCCACCATTGTAGGTCATCACAGAAATGAACATTTCTAATTTGCTCATTTTCAATACCATCTTCATCCCATTCGTTCGACCACTTGTTTACATTCTCTCATCGAATTAAAAAAAATTCAGTTTTCAGCTGTGGTATCATTTGAATTGTTCACAGATTCGTTGATTCGCTGCTCTGGAGTCTTAAGGAGTTCATGATGGTTTTGTTTCTTTGATTCTATAGAATTTTACAGAAAAACGAAAAATACTAGTTCCTCACTTTCAACTCAAATGTATCACTTTTATTTCTAGTCATTTTGAGTATGAGTATGTCTATATCATAAGACTTCGCGATCCCGATATTCCGACACTTGTATACCATCAACTCTCTGGCTGACAGAAATATATTTCCATATTTATAATTTTAATTAGAAGGTTATAACCAATTTTGAAAAAAAAATCTGTCAAACTTCGTTGCTATTTGAGATTTTGAGATTATTCCCTAAATATTTCGGAAAGAATTAACACTATATCAAAATTGAACGCCTTTGTCAGTTGAAAAATGCCACCGCATTACTTGAAAAATTTGGTGAGGAGCGTATGGGTAGATCTCGTAGATCGTAGATCTCTAAACATCTCGATTCGTGAAATAGGATAAGAAGCTCACTGACTTGCGCATTGAACTGAAGTGCAGGATTAGTGCGGGAGAATCTAACATTGATATCGAATATATCTCCGGTGATCCTACAAATGTCGACATTTCGGGCCGTAAAAACTCGAAAAAGTGGATAACCATCACGACTGGACTGTTATGGTCTAAGTTTCATGAACTGTTAGCTTTTGTCGATGTCTATCATCCAACTTTCCTTCTGATTTCTGAGACCTGGCTCCATCCTGGCATTACCGACATACTTGTAGCAGTGCCTAGTTATTCAATTCATAGGCAGGATAGCACTACCACCGTCGGATATGGTGGTGTATCTGCTTAGTTGATAATTTATTCATCGATCTTTCGAGGGGTGGTTTGTGCGTTTTCACCATTGGTTGTATTTATAGACCACATCCCTGTCAATCTGAATGAGCAGTAGAAGTTCACCTAGGTGATCTTTCCAACTCCAAACGGAACCTAATCATAGCAGGTGACTTCAACATGCCCGATGTTCAGTGGCCAGTTTCATCCAAAACCTTCAACTCATAATCCAGTGCATACATAGACTCTATCCATAACAACAACTCGTTTTAGCTGGCCGATTTTTAAACGCGCTTCCGTAACTTGCAGAATCCTTCTCTTTCAGATTTAGTCCTGACCAACGATGCCGATCTTATTTCAGAAATTGAACAATACCTACCTTTGGGAAAGTCCGATCATATCGTTATGATGAGTACCATTCAGTTGCAATTCCCATCAACTTCCGGAAAATTAAGAAAAACTGTAAAGATTACCGACTATCAACTTCTCAACCATAAGCTTGGAGAGGTCAGCTGGAATACATTTATAACGCCATCTTGCGATGTTTAAGAAAGCTGGACCACATCCACATCAGTCCTCTAAAATTTGATAGATGAATGCTCCCATGATCGAGAAATTATTCAAGTTCCATCCAAACCATGAATTGATCGAAATATGCTTAAGTTAATACGCCATAAAAAATCGATATGGCAGCGTTACCGACGCCATAAACTGACGGAAGACTACAACGATCATCGAGGATTCTTTAAATTTCTCTCTTTTTTCATAAGGAGCACTAAAAAGGATTTTGAATCCAAATTAGTTCGTTCAAAGGACAGAAAAAGTTCTACAAATATGTAAGATCAACCCTGAACTCCAAAGTGGGCATTCCAGTGCTTAACAACAGTACCAATCAACCGTGCTCCGGCCCTGAGGAGTCTGCAAATGTGCTGTATTGTTTTGAGTCCTCTTTCACTGGAGGAACTAACAATTTTTCTGACCTGATTGATCCACACAATCCTTCTGAGATCACAGACATGAGTTTTTCTGCTTCGGTCGTCGAAAGGCATCTCTCAGCTCTAAATGTCAACTCTTCGCCAGGTTCTGATGGTTTATCTGCTAAACTTCTGAAGGAGTGTGCTGGGTCCCTTTGATACCCACTTTCCGTCATATTTGAGCGTTTTTTCAGACTTTCCGCTTGCCCTCTACTTGACGTAGTTCATTATTAGTGACTCCAATTTTCAAGAAGGGTGACAAGCGTAATTCCACCAACTATCGTCCCATCAGTTTAGTACCGATCGTATCCAAGATTTGTGAGGAAATCATTCATGAGAGAATCCTTCAGTTTGCCCTTGAAAATCATCTTTTACCATACAGCCAACATAGTTTTCTCCCAGGACGTTCTGTCGTTACCAACCTTCTCGAATGCCTCAATTCCTGGTCAAAGTCCTGAGAAGGGCCCTTCCTGTTGACGTGATACATTCGGATTTTTCACGCGCATTCCATCGTGTGCCTCATGAACTCCTCCTTCGCAAAATGAAGCATATTGGGATTCGTGGCCGTCTACTCTGTTGGATCGAAGCATTTCTCAGCCATAGAATCTTTCAAGTTCGCGTTGGCGAAGCTCTCTCATCACCAAGACAAGTTCTGAGTGGTGTTTCCCAGGGTTTCGTATTGCGATCACTGCTCTTTCTCCTGTACATATCTGATTCACCTGGAGTTCTCAAATCTACCTGCTCGCAATTCGCTGATGAAAGCAAATTGCTCGGAAACCCTAATAGCAACGTAGGCGAGCTTCAAGAGGACCTGGATGCTTTGGTTCGTTAGTGCCGGGAGTGGCAATTGCTCCTCAATCGTGATAAATGTGCTGTGTAATTGTTAACGAGAATCTTAGCTGTTCATGATACAGAAGGCTTTCAACAGATGTGATCCCTCAACATGTGCTGCTCTGTACAATACCTATGTCCGTCCGTCCCATTATGGAGTTTGCTGGCGCAGTTTGGAGCCCGGTACTGAGTAGGGATTTGGCATTGTTGGAGGGTGTCCAGCGAAGACCGAGTCGTCTTCCTTATGGGATCTTGCGCCCAAGTTATGAAGATAGATTAGGATCGCTTATGAATTTGCGAACGTTTGCAAATAGGAGAACTCGCGTTGATCTATTCACAACATACTGTGCTCTCCACGATCTGTTTGGAGTTGACCTAAGCGACCTTTTCAAGCTGAACACCGACAGTCGTCTTCGAGATCATGCGTATAAACTGGAGAAGGAAAATTTCAAAATAACGAAGAGGCACTGCAACCGAGTTTTTGATGGGTGGAATACTCTACCTCCGGCGGTTGTGCACTCTATGTCTGCTAATGCCTTCGAAAACAATTTTGATACTTTCCGCCATAGCGTGCGTGAAGGTTACTCGTGACCATGAGTATTAATTTTTCTTTCTGTCTTATTTTCCGCTTTGATGTACTTTGTTTTCGATTTTTATATGTCTATTCATATGTAAAATGTATATATTGAAATTTTTGAGCTTTGCCTGAACTCTTTATATATGTCAAATGAATAAATAAATGAAACAATAAAAAAAATTTTTCGAAAGAATTGTTTCTAAAAAATTTTCCAGATTTTTGCTGAAAAATGTTCCTTTCTCGAAAACTATCAGCTTTCAATTAGGTTGGGCACAGATCCTGAAGTAACTATTCAACAAGAGTGAAAATATTGAAAAAATAACATTTCTAATATATAGCCATATCTGCGGAACCATTTCCAATTCGCGAATAGGGCTTCCTCGATTAAAATACAAACCGGCCCTACGATTCTCGAATAGATTCTATCGCTCCTAGTTCTTTTGTTTACGATATGCCTCTGTCTATGTAATCATACACGGGCATTAACCGATTAACCCGGTCTGAGGAGAACCAGAGACACCTTCTCTGAACTCTCTCGGACATATCTCAGTGGAAGCCACTGAACTAATTACCCATGGATAGAGTGTATAGAGAGACTCACGGTAACGTTTGTGAAATAGAAGATAATCAGGTGATACGGGAGTAAACATAGGCAATAGTTCTCTTTAGTCTATACGCGAATTGGTGAATTACTAGTTTCATTCGGATTTTTCCATATTTTTGTGCTTATTACCATCGTAATTGTACTGAAATGATTATTCACCTCAGATCTTTCACGATGGTAAAGACGTATACGACACATAATTGCACACAAATGTACACGACAGGCAGCAGATTTTTTTTTTCTCGTGAGGTTCTCTACTGATGAATTATAGTTTTTGAATTATCATATTAATATTTAAAATTGTTTAGGTTTCCCAGAGAGTCAAAACTGAGATCCCCATAGGTTTGAGCAAACAAATTCCTTCTACTTTATGTAGTAAACACTTCCTTGAAATTGATGTCATAAGACAATTCGGTCGTATCAAACTGAGAGAAGGCTCGATTCCCTCAATTTTTGATTTTTCTGAACAATTAAAAAAAAATACCCAAACCAAGGATCATCACAAAAATATTATCTTAGAAGGGGATTAAGCAGAATCTGCTTTCATTGAGTAGAAGCTGAAGCTTGATGTTCCATCAACTAGGTTGTTACATGTTTTCAATGTGCAGTATATATGTTATCAGGTTCGATATATATTATTTCAGTTCTGAAATCTACTTGTAGCTTGAAAATATTGATACTGATTGTTCTCGAAAACCTCAGATACAAAAGAAAGCAAGATATTTTTCTATCCTACGGTTTATTCAGTCGCTTTAAATAATCATTCCGCAGGAGGAAGCATTATTTTGGGGATATAAAATATTCTGCTCTGAACACTGCAGCTAAAATGGTATGGAATATTGCCAATAGCATTCAGAAATTGAGAAAAGAAAATGATAATCTACATGTAAAAAATTCAAATTACAGGGATAGGTTGAAAAACCTTTAATTTCTATTTATGATTTATGCAGATTTGTTATTCAACTTTAATTATTCCTTCAGAACCAACCAACTGTATATGAACTCTGTCTTTCACTCGAAAATAAATTTATTTTATTATCATTTTTCAACAACCCTCTTCAACTATCACGAAAATAGTATTATCAATAGCAGAACTATAAGTTTGAAATGAGTAGAAATTATGAGTCGGTTTGCCCATCTGATTATAACTTCATCAAAAAATTTGAAACCATTTGGGCAATGAAATAAAGCACTTGTGACTGAAAAAAAGCTCGCAAAATCCATGCTCATTGTCAATTCAGATGTTTCCTCAATTTGAATGAGTTAATTTCTGATCAGAACCTTCGAATGATCTTGTACAATACTTTGAAAGTTTTTTGAGATTCAAACCTAAAAATACATAAAAAAGATTGATGACCTATTGATATAGAATGAACGCATGATGAAAAAAATCAAAACGACCAAAATCATAAGATCTCATTAGACTCAATTTCTTGATAATTCCTTTGAATATCCCATTGAATTCAATTTCTCTGGAACACTAGATTAAAAACTTCTCCATCAGTCGGAAACAAATAGATTCAACGAAAATTGATACGTTTTTATTTTTAAACTCTTAACCTAAATCCGAAATATTATTAAAGTTATCAAGTTCGAGAAGTCTAACTATAAAAATAATGAGAAGGTACGTCAACATGATTGTATAAATCTTTGAAATCGAAGAAAAACCCAAAATCGCCATGAATTCAGTTCAACCGCCCCGTTTCTTCCCAGGATCACGTGACTTTTATCTTCGTTACCTGTATTTCGACGGCATCTGACCGTTACTGGTTAGACTCCTTCCATGGGTTATTAGTTCAGTGGTAGGAGGGTCCACGCCCCGGGTTGGCCCCGAATAGTGAGAATAGAATTACCTATGCCCGTACGCATAGTCCGATCTAGAACTCCTACCAGAGAAATTCTCCGCTGAGACAAGCTCAAGTATTGACTCATGCTTAGCAAGGATCCTATACATTGAACAACCCTTCGGCAATTCTCGGCGAAGTTCATGTTCAAGGATATCGGTAAGATCTGAAATGTATTCACGTTTCCATGTTTGTCCCACTGAAAATTTGCTACTATATGACAAAATCTCTTCAAGGTGTCAAAGAAGCCGCCCGAACCGTAATTCTGTTATATAAAATGCCGACAGAGTGTATGATTTATGGCATCTGTGTTGCTTCCGAAAAGGGGGAGTGCCTACTAGCATGATGGTCATTAAGAACAGGGCCACTATGTATTAAGTTCTGCAATTACTACAATGAATTCAAGAAAATCATTTTCATTTCCTGAGAGCAATCTGTTCATTGAAAATCATTGGAGTAGTTTCATTGAATGCTTTCGTATCTTCGGAAACTTCAGATGAATTGAATTTTCAAATGGTAGGTTCTCTGAAATTATCGCACAAAACGAAATTCTCGTACATGCGGTATCGTACATAGTACAGAACACCAAGATTATAATACAATCCGCAACGCTGGGTTGTGAAAAGTCACAGAAATCGAATAATCTCCGCTATTTTGTGATTATGCCTTGCTTGAGCACGCCTCAAGGTAGGTCGTTCGTAGACTTGAGCAAGCATGCCACCAAGCACTGGCGAAGTAGTGCTCAGCTGTCAAGTAACCAATATGGGTGGACGCGTCGACTTAGGACGATGTCAAGTTTCCCCCACTATCTGGTGCCCTACTAACTGACTCGTACTAGGCGGGCTCTTATAGGAATTGCATTATTCTGAAGTGTAATTCGTTTACCTTATTGAGCCTATTAGTTTTGAGTGATTTCAATAGAAAGAATGGGCCTTTCTGTCTCAACAATAGGAGGAAAAAGTACCATGGTAAAAACTTTTCCTTTTATCTCTTTACTTATAAAAGATCCCGAATTCAACGAAAAATGGATTCGGGCGATCAGGAGGGGTATCTGAAAACAATCCGATAATACTTTGAAGTGGCCAGTTTGAAGAAAATGATTATAATAATTAATGTCATTTTCCTATGCGCTTAGAGAAAAATGGTGTTCCATCGGTTCATCTCCGCATTTTCGCCTCATTAACAGCCATCTAATCTTCCAAATCGCTGATACAAGTTTCAAAGCGTAGCCCCTCTCTGATTACCTATATTTCACCAATTGCAGAAAATATAGCTGAATCTGATCTGGAAATAAGCTAAGAAGAAGTCGGAAATACTAAACAAAACCTTGTGGAAACGAGGGAGAACCTTGAAAGCCGTTGGTACCGAAGAAACAATTTTAGTTTTATATCACGATCTGCAAGGATGCATTAAGAATATAGAAACTGAATCGAGCGATAAAACTCTTCATTCTAGAATTTTTTACCTATCATGAAGGTACCTTCAGCACCTCAGCTCCCATTTGCCCTTACATGAAGATCTTCGCGACTATTTTCGCAGGCATTGTAAAAACCAATTCATCTCATATTTATTTTTAGGAAGAGCGTTTAAAAACAGATATCAAAACATTTTTCGAAGTTTTCGCAAGTCCTGTTTCAAGTGAATCAGAAGACCTAAAATTTTATGGAACCCTTCTGAAAAGATGAGATATGATTATACAATCTTAAAGGATATTCACTGAAGATCAAATTCTTTTTATTCGGTCCTAAAGATTTCTTGGTTATGATCTGATAGTAGATATCTGTTCACGAGGATGTAACTTATGATTTCATTGTAAGAACTCTGCTTCCATCAGTCATATGAATAAAACCTAGTAAAGCACTACCGTGAAGCAGCACTGTTGTGACATAAGAGCTCAAGGTATGAGCTAACATTTTTCGAATATGACTAATGATTCCTGAAAAAAAAATTCTCCTCAAAAAATTTCTTTTTTGAATTGGATGACCATGCGAACCAAACAAAATTTCGTTCAAAGTTGCGCATCGTTATGCTCCACCTAAGTGCCAAGTTTCAATACAACCTCTTCAGAAGTTCCTGAAATAACAGGAAAATAACCTCAACTCCGCCGGCCGGAAGGACCGAATCGATTTTGACACCGCATGGATCATCAGTGAGTCCAACTTAGTTGTTTGAGACCATTTTCGGCTCAAAATAAAAAAATTACAGACATCCGTTCGAAACGATAGCTCGCTGTTTCCCTAGAATATGCGCGCAAAAAGTATAACTATATTTATCTGATATACGAGGTCATTTCTGGAACGCTTGGCATTTTTTTTATACACTCGACTGAGATACCTCTAGGAAAAAGCAGGTTTCCAATATTTCAATCAATTCCAATTTGATAAAATTACAGAAAAAATTGTTTATGGAGAATTTCTGTCAATGTTAAGTTTTTGAATTATTAATATTACCTACTCATTAGATTAATTAATAGTCAGCTGTTTTATGAATATGGAAATCCCTTCAATATTTCATATTTCCAATTTTTGTGTTCGACTTATAAGACGGCCGACAAGCTTTTCATTGAAAAGATGGCGAATACTTCAATAAAACCTTATATACTAATAGCCCAGGCAACACAGAGAGGTTTCAAAGATATCCCGGCGATATCTTCTCAGAACATTGAGAGTACTTTTTCTACTTCTCTACGAAGTCACAGGGAGTGCTATATTTCCTCCAAATGTCCGCCACAGCGATATTCTCGAAGAGATCCTGAAGATATCGCATGCGGAAATTCTTAAACTTCCCACAATGGGAGGTTTATGGGAAATTCGCTCACACAGTCTCGTGGCGAAGAGTTTGAGAAATTCTCAAATACTTCCCATCGCGAGATTTCTGGGAGTACGACATGAGATATTTTCAGGAAATACTCCTAGCGACAATATCCGGAAGTACAGATATCAGATATTGACATTTAAAATTTAAATTATATTTCTTGAAAGTTTCCTGTTGATTATTGAAATTATTTTATGCTGACTTCTGCGGACTCGCTATGAAAAAAATTAGCAGACAGCACTTCGTCGACACAGCTGTCCTCACGAACAGCCTCAGGGAAAATTCCCAATGCAAGGATTTACATATCTACTTTACCAGGAATCCGCGAGATGGCGAGATCCGTGATCAAGACATCCAGGCGATATCGTATAATATGAGCGCTTGGATTGTCGGTTCTTACGTCTGGTGGTTAGATGACTTCGAGTATTGTTTAGCGCGGTCGGAATTTATATTTATTCTTCATTCGTATTTCGGATATGAATGAGATCCGCGAGATGGCGAGATCCGTGAATGAGATATACCAGACGAAATCGTAATATGAGAGCTTAGATTGTCGGTTCTTACGTCTGGAGGTTAGATGGATTTGATGAATATTGATTTGTGTTTCGGAAATGAATGGAGATTAATTATCGGTTCTTGGAAAAATATATCCATACTACTATAATGGGTGTATGGAAACAAAATATTGATTTGGAATCCCTGTTAGTATTTGAATGAGAAATGTGTTGATTTCTTTGAGGAAAAACAACGGATCTCAGATTGGTCGATATTCAGACGAATATGTCGTGAAAAATATGAAGCAGTTTCGATTAAAGTTTTGATATTCTGTTTTCTTCCGAGAATTCTCTGAATTCTTCAGATTTGAGAACGTAATTTCCACTCGCATAATGTTGTACAAGTCTGCCGTTGTCTAACCGATACTGGTAGTGAGTTTCAATCCAGAAATATGATAATGTGAAAAAGAGAGCTTTCTTTGTGATGAATGAAGTCATAAATGCTACTTAATTAGGTTCGTTTCGTTATCAACTAGTATTCTAGCCGATAACTAGTTTAAGTATTAAGCCATTGTATAAGGAAAATCTTCATTCAACAACAGAACTATAAATTTGCTAGACACCTCTTACTTGTTAATACAGGTTTCAACCTGAAATGCATTTACTCCTCCACCAAATGTATAAAAACGCCGTGATTTTGTCATCATAACCTTCCGGAAAATTCGGAACCATAAAAGCCAGTAACAAAATATGATACATTCAATGTGAATTATGTTTTAACTGATTTGTTTTTGGTATGTTTGCCGATTATCCTGTTGGTTTCTAGGAAGCCTCTCCGAAGTTATTTATTTCGTTGTCAAACACATATTTTGCCTATGTATAAATAGTGGACAACGAAATGTTCCATTGTTGTTACACTCGGGATGATGTTTGGAGCTTGGATTGCGAATTTCCTATTCTGGTTATGTCTGTGATAACTTTAGGAACTCGCATTGCGAATTTCTTATTCTGGTTACGTCTGGGAAGACTTAAGGAACTCGCATTGCGAATTTCCCTTTCTTGTTCTGTCTGAGATGACTTCAGGAACTCGCATTGCGAATTTCCCTTTCTTGTTATATCAGTGATGAGTTTAGGAACTCGCATTGCGAATTTCTTATTCTGGTTACATCTGAGATGGCTTCAGGAACTCGCATTGTGAATATCTAATTCTTGTTACGTATGCAATAACTTTAGGAGCTCGCATTGCGAATTCCCAAATTATGTTGTGTTTGTGATCACTTTAGGAAATCAATTTAGGAGTTCGCGTGAAAGCCGGGTTAGGACTTCTCAGATATCTCGCCGGGAAGTTTGTGTTACTTGGGAGGTATCTTGCATGTAACGCAAATTCTTTACGTTTTTCTCATTCTATATCGAAACAAAATCATAATGTATGCTATTACACACTTCAACAATTCGCGATTCATGAATAATTCGATATTGAAAATGGCTAAATCGGGACTCAAGGTCAAAGAGCGAGAAACGCGTCAGATCGCCTCTACGTCACTCGTTATCGATCGATACAGCCCGACGCTGTCTATTGGCTTGCTAAAGAGAAAAGTACAAGAGAAGAAGGAGAGAGTGGATATATCCCCATACGTCACGAAAACCGCGAAGTTTCTTCCGTTTAAACAACCGACATGCGGAGTCAAATTTAAAAGAGCATTTTCTCGTAGAAAATTTAAATTTTTGATGGTGGTGGAAATTTTTTGGTGGTCTTACGGATAGAAGATTTGATTCCAATGATAAAAAAATTCATGCAAGAGACTTATTTATAAATATTTCAAGATGAATTGGTTTCGGGATATCTTTTTCCAATGAGCACCCAGCTTTACTAGTGAAGGGAAACTCCTCGGAAAAGCAATTTGCAGAACATTTGAGCTTGAATTGATCTATACTCTGAAATTAAATTTGCGTAATAAAATCATCCTACTAATAACTCAAGAAGTCTTTCAGCTTTGAAAGGAGCTTTAATCGAGTATAAAACTTTTTTTGAGAGTAAGTTCTCCTACAAAAAAAATAATTCCAAAATTGTTGCTATTTTTTGAGGTTAGCATCAAAACCTAAATTGTCTAATTCTAATGAATGGGTATGATGCTGCTTCAATCTATTATAATGAGGCTGAATTCCTCCTGAAAGATTCAATTAATTTCACACTGGAGTGAAAATCTCAATTCAAAATTTCAATTAAAAAAAATGAATTTTTTTCAAGCTCATTCATCTTTCGATTTTTCTGAATATTTTTTATTCATTTATTTTATGTAGGTACTTCGTAAATTCTCTGCATAATTGGACATATAAATCTGATCGTATTGAAGTTTCAAAATAATTTTCTATCTTCTTCAAGCTATTAACATATGTACCTAATCATAATATTGTTCTAAAGCTGTGTGTGATATTTCAAATTTTTTTGACCCCCATTGAAGCTCATCAATAAGGACTTTCAATTTGCTCGTTTTTAATGCCATCATTATCTAATTCGTTCGAACACTTGTTTACATTTTCATTGTGGCCATCTTTAATTCCTTCATAGTTTCACTTCGAATGAAATTCGCCTCTATGGAGAAGTCGATGATGATTTTGTTCCTTTGTTCCCTGTTACATATTGAGCGTTTTTCACGCTTTCTATTAATGCTTGAGATCTATTACATTTATGAAGTGGTTTTATATGGGCTCCCAAAGATAATTCGAAATTCAGTCATAAAACCACAAGCTTTTCATTGAGCTCAAATAAAACCAAATATTCTTTATAACAATGATGAGACTAAATGGTTTTTATGACAGCCACATTCTAGATTTTAGTTGAACCCTCACAAAATAAAGCAGATTTGAAGACTAAATAATCTTTATACGTTTTATTATAAGATACTTTAAGATATCATTATAAGATCAAGTAGTCTTGATGAGTAACTGGTTTGATCCGAAGTAGCTTTAAAGTTCAAAGATATACATTTACATGCTGAAAACAGAGCAAATACTCTAAGAATTGTTTCTTGGATAGTGTACGGCAAGGTAGGGCAATGCCCTACCTTCAAACTCCATGGCCCTACCCTGAAAAGCAAAAGCTGAATATCTTAAATTCATAAGATGAATGTAAAATAATTTCATTGTCCCACCTTAAATTAAAATTAAATCGTGAAAGAAATAGATAATTGGAAGCCGGACATGACAATCGCAACAGAAACAAAGAAGAATGGTAGTGGAATAACACAGCTCGGTAGTTCCTACGAACATGTCAATAGCGGTGTAAGCAAACACGAAAGAGCGAAACAGGGTGTCTCCATTCGTATACACAATAAACACAAAGATATATAACTGCATGGCTATTAATGGGTAGATTCGCATCCCATTTAAGTTAATATTAACATCGAAAATCTAGAAGAGCACTGACGTGAAGTCAGCAGCGTTTACGCGCATGTTCGAATTCGTTGTCAAAGCATTCATCTTTTCATGTATTGACTTTGCCCAAAGCACCTTTACTTCCTGATGAAAAGATTTGGTAATCATTCAATCATATTATCCCCACGAAATTCTACATGAACCTTCAGTCCGTCATCTTTAAATGAAGCCCTGAATTCCAATAGATCCAATTTTTATTTTTTGGAAATATTGGGACAAAATTGAATGGGTAACTAAGCCACGAACCCCTACAAATATCGTAGTTTGTTACAGTAGTTGATGTGTTTACTCTTGGCCTAACAGCCAATCTTAAACATAATAATTAACGAAAGAAACAACGTAGAATCTCGATAGCTGTAGAGCAGGTGTGGACCTTGATAACGAAGGCCGAATTCGTGAGGGCTGTGTAAAATCCACCCAATGGTTCTGCAGACATACCAGTTCGAAAATTTTATTTTTCCAATATTTCCAAAGACACGGATGAGATCGAATTGGAATACAGTACTTGATGGAAAAATCACGAAAAAAAAATCTACATTTTTCGAATATTTCTGATGACATGATCATCACAAAATTTTGCAGATAGTTTTTCAGCGGCATTTCAAAACTGGCTACCAAGTTTTATCATTGAATCAGTATTTTTTTGAGTTATTCTGGAAAATCGATAATACCGAGAAAAAACCACAAAATTCGACATATTTCTTTCTAATATCTCCGACAATTATAACTGTATGAAACTAAAATTTGGTACACTGCTGTGAAATATGGAGCTCAAAAAAATTTTCTTGAAATTTACTGACAGTACATAATCCCCACAAAATTCTGCGAAAAATTCTGCGTCATTATGTTTCAAATACCTGCAAAGTTTTAATCCAATTGCTTCGGCAGTTCCAGGAAATTAACCCCAAAATTTCAAATAGCTATATAACTCTGAATCCGTCTGACCGATTTTTCCTTTTAAAGACCTTAGCTGTCGCACTTTGGAACGCAACCTATCCTGAAAGTTTCATGGTGTTAAGATTTCCCATAAGCCCGTAATAGTGCCTACGGCCGGCCGGCCGGACAGGCAGAATCGATATTGATATTGAAAGGTCATCCATGGGTGAAACCTAGCCATGATCCAACAGAACAATTTCAGGAAAAATACAAAAATTGCAAACATTCTGACGAAACGATAGCACACTGTTGCCAGAACATGCGCACAAAAATAGTCGATTTTACATAATAGAGAGATATTGCTGTGTCAAATTTGGGTGACGTTATTAGAGCAAACGTTATTTTTGACATCTAAGCATGCGCAGATTCAGTTTCAGAATAACGCGACGTTAATAGCGTTAGCGTCTAACGTTATTTACGGAAAATTGCGAGCCGCAATTTACGTTGCGCTATTCTATATCGGAAGGATTCGTTAAGCTCCGGGCCTTTCCGGCTCCGATCACTGTCACAGAAAAGCTGTTTGTTAATATGTTTTTTGGAATTAATTACACAACTTTTTTAAATCAATTTTATAATAACTCTTACACACCACTGATATTAGACATTAAGATTTATTATAGCCACCACAGCAAATTTTTCCATATATAGGTATTTGTCACTTTTTCACTAATTAAGAAATACTTTTGAAAGCAACATGAGCTGGGGGTTGAAATTGGGAATAGTTTGACCCATGGCAATTATATTGTGCAATATCACTACTTCCACTTCTCCTGCAATAGCACCAGCTGAAATTACCGCTTCCGATTCCATTTTGTCCAGAATCGAAAAACTAATGCAGAAATGTAAATTCTTAAGCTTTAGGATTTAAACGTGAGTTTGTAACACGAAAATCTGACGTCTCACATAACCTAACCAAACAAACTGATAACTAACGTAACGGTAACAAAAACGTGTAGCAATACGTCTACTTCTGGAAGGACCGTTAAATCCACGTTAACCACCAAAACGTTATATTTAGCCTACCGTAATAACACAACGCTTGCGCTATTCGAAAGTTGCAATATCTCTCTAATAAGAGTTCACACACCTAATGATCACGACAGTGTTCCCAATATGGATCAGTTCTTTGAAAAAATACATGAAGTAATCAATAACATTGGTAATTCCACGAAAATAATGTTGAGTGGTGATTTTAACGAAAAAAAAATGATTCCAGTATTCTAGGTACATTCAGGAAAATGTGTTTTGAATGACAATGGACGAAGACGTATTGATTTATGCGATCGCAATGGTATATGACTACATTCTTGTGTGACAAAACAGAAACAAACAAAATCACAAAATGATAGATGTGGGGGTATATAAAGGTGCTAATTGCGATAGCGGCCATGAACTACTCACATCAAAAATAATGATATCATATCAGCACAACCACCTTATAAAGACAACGAAAGTGAAAGAGTAGAAGAAATTGATTATCCTAAATATAATATTCAGCCACTCGAAAACGAAGGTACTAGGTACCTGTCTCAACTAAGATAGAATAAAAATTAGAATTGAACATGCATATGTCATCAGATGAATTCTATAAACACATAAAAGGAATTATACATAGTACGATAAGAGAAGCTGTTGGTGTTATCGACAACACCCCAAAGGTGCAATGTGAGATTTCTGCAGAGATATAGGTAACAAAATACAGGGGAAAAAAGTATATCCACAGATGGCTTTCAACAAGATGATTTGAAACAAAATGGACAACAGAAAAAACAACGAGAAAACCGGAAAACTGTGACAGATGCATAGAAAAAATGTGGCATCCATAAACTGCACAAAAATTAAGAAGAAATAATATGAAGCTTAATTGTTCACAAAAAACAGGTTTTCCTTTGGAAAACAACGAAAACAAAAATATCAACATCGAAGGAGAACCAATAGTGATATAATATTCACAGAAGTAATTGGAAAAAAGTAAATCAACTTCAAAATGGTCAAAGTCCAAAAGGAATATGGAATATAACCAGGTACATAAGTAATATGGTACTAACTCATCAAATATAGTTCAACAATTTTTTTTCCAATTGTAATTATAGGGCACTGTCAAGGCCGCGTGAAATAAGCGAAAAGTTGATAAAACAAATTCCAAAACTTAGTTCAATATTCAGTTCCAAATTTGTTTCAATTTGTTTTGTATGAAACTTTTTATGCACCATCATAGTTTTTGAATAAATCGCTTTTCTATGATTTGGTTATGACTTCACACTCCGCACCAATATTATCCAGTTTTGGATGAATTTTGATGCCAATAGTAATTTGTTTCAATTCGTTTTGTTGAAAAAATCCCAATATCTTCAGTAGACGTTTTTATATTCACATTCATAACATTCAGTGTCAACTTCACGCTCAACACCAAAACTTTCTAGTTTCGAAAAAATTTCAATGTCAACACTCGGTAACCAATTTGTTTCAATTTGTTTTGTTAGAATTACTTCAATATCTGGTTAAGTTTTAGAGTGCAATAGAATAAACTGTCGAAAGGAAATATTCTGAATATTTATTGATCAATTGTGATGTGGGAGGATCGATCATTCTTAGGCAATTACCATAAGAACTGAATGTTAAGTGTGAAACTTATATCCTTAGGGGGGTTGCCAATTTCATAGGTCCGACGGCAGGATCGGCTATCATACTTTCTTTTGTCGTCGAAATGATTGACAGTGAGAATAGTATAATGATTTAGAAAAAGAATTCAAAAATGTGAGGAATGATATTTTAGTCAACCCTAATTTGCTTGTTCACACGATTTGATTGCGAGTTGTTATTTTATGTAATATTTTGTTTATGTCATTCTCCAGAATTTGTAGTTGATTTTGAATAATAAAATACAAACAGCATTCTTGTAGGAAATATTCATAAATGTCTACCTTTAACTCTTGGGATGGCAACTTTAGTCAGTAAAACGAAAAAAATATTGAATTTCATTGAAGGCTCCTAAAATTTTCTTTTCTTTCGGCCCGAAAAATTTCATTTTGATCGTGAGGAAGTAAAAACGTGAGAATCATCGTTAACGGAAGATATTTTACAAATCAGAATGAGAGGTACGTGAATATCGATTCCATCAGAATTCACCGCTTCTTATGTTGCATTACATTTCACACATCTTCCAAATATTTTCATACTAATAGTATTTTGTTTGAATGCGTATTTCGTTTGTCATTAGTTACACTTTTATTTTTCTTTCAAGTCAAGTGCGTCGGTAAATTTATATAGAAAAAGAGACCTTACTATATTGATATGTGTATTCAATTCTGCTTTTTAGATGATTTCATATACAGGTTAACGGAAGGAATGAAACAAATTAATTTTGAAGAAACAGAATTTTAATCTGCGAATATCTCATAAAGAAAATAAGGCTGTCGATTTGCTTCCTATTTAATCAAAGCAACGCACACTTGTCACATCTGATTGACGACCATATTCGCATTATCCCAAAATTATGTTTACGACCTAATCATCCTTTCTCTGAAAGAGCCGCTCTAGGCACTGTCCTGGGGGGTTGAGATCTCAATTGCGAATTGGTTTTCATAGATGGCGTTGTGTGTAAAACTCGAAAATTACCGATATCCTGGAACTCATTCTAACGTAACAAATTAAAACAAATTTATCACAAATTTCAAGCGCGAAAAAAGTGAAAAAAAGTAAAAAAAAGTGAACACTTTTCGCTTACTTCACGCTTCATCAAAAACAAGAAAAAATAACTTGAAAACTTAAACAGATATTGAAGTGATTCTTACAAAACAAATTGAAACAAATTGGTTACCGAGTATTGACATTCGCATTTTTTCGAAACCAGAAAGTTTTGATGTTGAGTGTGAAGTTGGCACTGAATGTGATGAATGCGAATATAAAACATCTTCTGAAGATATTGTGATTTTTTTCAACAAAACAAATTGAAGAGAATTGCTGCCTTATTATTGCCATCAAAATTTTTCCAAAACTGGAAAATGATGGTGCGTAATGTGAAGTCAGCACCCAATCATAGAAATCCGATTTATTCAAAAACTATGATGGTGCATGAAAAGTTTCGTACGAAACAAATTCGGAACTGTACATTGAACTTAGTTTAGAAATTTGTTTTATCAACGTTTCGCCAACTTCACGCGGCTCACTGTCAGTCACTGGCAAGTCCAGAAGATTTCATTGACTCATTGAGTCGTTGATTGTAAATTTGTCATCTATGCACCACCGCCCACTCTGAAGCCGTTTTTTTCTTCTTCACAACTTTCATACAACTTTCATATTCTATCTCCATCCGATTCCTTATAATGCGCCGATAAAATCTTCTGGACTTGCTACTTGTTAGTGACTGACAGTGCCCTATAGTTACAATTCGGAATAATTTTGTTGGGCCATATTTGTCGAGTTCGTTTCATATTCCCCCTGGACCTGGTTATTTTCCATTTCACTTTTTTTCAATGTCTTCTGTGAATATTATATAATTATTGATTTTCCTCGATGGTGATATTTTTATTATCGTTGTTTTTCGAACCGGGGAACCAATTTTCTGTCAAAAATTAAGCGTTATAATATTTACACTTGTTCACACTTATCGTGTTGATTTTGATTATTTCTAACGTTTAAACGTTTTCTTTAATTTTTCAAACTTCGGTAAGTCTGCTTTCTCCACTATATAAATGTCAATTTCTGTGCAGTTTGGATGCCACATTTGTTCTGAGAATATGTCGTTCAGGATTGTAACAGGAGGATAACCGAAGAAGTACGTCAAGGCTGTTTTATATCGCCAATATACTTCAAAATATACATCGTACAAGCTTTAGTAAGATGGGAAAGAAAATGTAGTGGAATGGGCTTCGAATTAGAAAATTGAACATTATTCACTCTCCAAATCGATGATATCTAGTGGAAAACAGATCTGGAATACATGATACATGGGGATTAACTGTAAATGTGAATGAAACCAAATATTTCATACATTTTCAACATTTCCAATTATAGCACCTTCAGCTCTTACTGAAAAGACACCACAGAAATACGAAACTGGATAACGCAATGCAGAAGAATCCTAGGTGCGCCGAATGGAGTCTTATGGTTCAGGAATATATCGAAGGGCAAGAAGAGAAACATTTATATCACAATGATCGAAAACGTATTAGCATATATCTTTGAAGTGCGGACAGTGAATGATGTAGCCAAAAAAATAATAATGGCTCCGGAAATGGCTGCATTGCGAATATCCGCCAGATTATTGAGACTGGAATGGAAAGCAAACAAGCACGGTATGAATAAAGACACCAGTATGAATAGAAGAAAAATAGCAAATATGATATGTTCGCAGATGAATGCAAAAAGAATACCTCGACAAATACTAAATTGCTTGACTCAAGGGCGAAGACGATGAGGAAGACCAAGAGAAACAAGTGTCAAGACAGTAACGAATGGAAGTTGGGTATCGTAAGGCGACGTCAGATGCTTTAATATACGATTGAATATAGGTTAGACCAGCCGTAAACACGACTTCTGAGAGAACCGACTTAGAGATTCGGTATTTATAGAGTAGGTTATGGGCTTAATCACGAGTTCCAAACTCGTGAATGGGTAAATCCTTTGAAATGGTCCGTAGATATATCTATTCAGACTCCTAGTTTCTCAATTTTTAGTGTTGATTTAAAAATGCAAGCATAAAATTTGATGCAGAATTTTGCGGGGACCATATGAAGAAAACATCGCTAAATCTTTTAATTAGGAAGGAAAGTTGTATTGGATAGACCAATATTTGAATAGGTGACCCCTTTGGCAAATAATTGGAACAAGCGCGTAGTTGTGAAGAGTCACATGTAATATAGAGGATGTTATTGCTCTCAAGAATGACAATGATTTGGCTATGAACTGGTTTCGATAAAATGGATATTTGTCAATAACGAAAACTGCTATGACATAATATATCATTATATCAATATTTCATACAAATGTGGTTAAGCGTTTACCGGACACCCTGTATGGACTTTCATAATGAATTATTGAATTTCCAAAATTCTGTCATCTAATAGATCTTCCTTTCAGGATAATCGAAGAATATAAGGACTTCAAAGAGGAATTTGACATCAACTGTGTGGATGCCTTGAATAGATCAGCACTAATCAGTGCAATCGAGAACGAGAACATCGATCTGATAAAAGTTCTACTGGAAAAGGGTATAGCAGTTAAGGTAAGAACCTTTGGACGTATCTCTGTAGTATATCGAAGTAAAGATTTCGGCAGTCGAGAGTTCCAGCTCATCATATTCCACATAAAACTTTGCGCCCTGAAAACTTCTTTTGAGATGCTCACTAAGACTAAAAATTTAACGCAATTATTCAAAAAATTTCAAAAAGCACTGCCGTGAAGGCAGCAACTTTTGCGCGCATGTTCAATGTAGATGACCGCTTCAGCAACGAATTTGAACGTGCGCGCAAAACCTGCTGCCTTCACGGCAGTGCTTTTTGAAATTTTTTCCTGATAAATTACTGGATTTCAATTCGATCATATCTTTATTTTTGGAAATATTGGAAAAATAAAATTTTGATTGGGTATATCTACGGAATCATTGGTGGATTTTACCCATTCACGAATTCGACCTTCGTAATTAAGCCCCAAACCTACTCTACAAATATCGAGTTTCTAAGTCGTTTCTTCCGGAAGTTATTGTGTTTACGGTCGGTCTAACGGCCGCGTAAACACAATAACTTCCGAAAGAAGCAACTTAGAAACTCGATATTTGTAGAGAAGGTTTGGACCTTAATTACGAAGGCCGAATTCGTGAATGGGTAAAATCCACCCAATGATTCCGTCGATATACCCAATCCAAATTTTATTTTTCCAATATTTCCAAAAATAAAGATCAGATCGAATTCAAATCCAGTACTTCATCGAAAAATAACAGTTCGAAGTTTCATACAAAATTTAATGAGGATGATATGATGAGAAAATCATAGAAATGTTTTTTTTTCAAATTGTTCTAATAACACGATTATCACGAAATTTTGCATAAAGTTGTCTTTCAGCATCTCAAAACTAGCTGTGAAGTTTAATCAGGACAGAATCAGTATTTCTTGAGTTGTACCGAAAAAATCAACGATATCGAGAAGAAAACCTCGAAATTTGACATATTTTTTCCCGATATCTCCAAAACTCATGATCGTATCGAACTGAAATTTGATACACTGCTGTGAAATTAGAAGGTAAAAGTGTGAGTATAATTTTTTTTGGATGTGATGAATGGTTTCCGGAAAAAAAATTTTTTTGGAAAAAAATTTCGAAAAATATTTTTCTTAAGAATTGCTGACTATATGATCCTGAAGAAATTAGGCTCAAAGTTGCGCGTCGTTGTACTTCACCTAACTGCCAAGTTTAAATCGAATCGCTGGATTAGTTTCCGAAATAAAAAATAAATAACTTCAAAACTTCAAGTGCCTATAACTCCGAAACTATTCGACCGATTTTGCCCATTAACGAACTCAACCGCGGCATTTTGATGCGCAACTTATCTTGAAAGTTTCAAGTTGCTAGCTTGCTTCTGTCGACAGTTATCGTGTATACGGCCGGCCGGCCGGACAGAATCGATTTTGACACCGGATTCGTCATCAGTGAGTCCAACCTAGTCAATTGAGACCATTTTCGGCTCAACCATCCAAAATTACAGACATTTGGACAAAATATGCGCGCAAAAAGAGACCTGAAATTCTTTCTCAGAATGGGACTTTTTCGAAATATCGCATAAATTCAATCAATAATTATATTCTCTCAAAGTGCTCTGTTTTTTGCCGGCAAACTCAATTCTGACAAATGTCCTGGAGGATGTTTCTGTGATTGGATCAATTCATTCGCAAATATTATGTTTCATTTGATCCGAACCGTTGTAAGTTATAGTTCGTTCGTCTGGGCTACCTGGAGGCCACTTTATGTCGCCTCTCCTGGATATGAACATACTAGGGAAGAGCTCATGAACTACATAAGGAGTTCTCGATTGACCTTCGCTTCTGATCTCAGTTGATGACATTATCTCTTTCCGATTGATTGGCAGAAGACATCACAGCTGATCAGCAAATAAAAATCTCATTTGTTAATCGAAACAAAAGCACAATTGGGAGCACCTTATTAAGAGGTATAACACTAGAATCTACTCTGTAGGAACCATTCGCATCGATTGAAATCCGGGATCAATAAAAATATATTCGATTTGAGATCAAAACTAACAAATTCTAGCTACTCGCAGTGTTGGTATGAAAACTTTAAGAATTATACCAATTTAATTAGATGGTTACTGCGTGACATCTTCGATGAATGCACGTACGTGGATATGACAGTGTAGTACCCAAGACACTGAATGTCCTAGAATCTTAGGTTATTTACCATATATCATCGGCGAGAGAGGGATGACGCTACATCTGCCGCTTGGATGTATGAACCTGGCTGGCTTTCTGTTGAAATTGAAAAGTAATTACGTCAGGAGAAAAGCAATACTCAAGTGGATAGAAGACAGATACAACAATTTTCTTCCTTATCTAACGGGGTTGAAAGATTGGTCTCTCCCTAGGGTTATTGCGCAGTCCATGAAATTATGTTTCCATCCTGGACCATAGATATATAGATGAGAGATACTTAAAATCTGTCATTCTCTGACTGACTTCCTGTTCTTTTTTGAAACTGGAGTATAATATTTGCAACCAGTTCTACCAATTTTATCTGATTCATAAAATATACACTTTCAATTTTTTAGGATGGTCTCTTACATGCCATCAAAGAAGAATATGTTGAAGCGGTGGAAGTTCTTCTTCTTTACGAGGAAAAGCATCACATTCCTGGAGATCCCTATGTGAGTTGTCTCACGTGTACACAATGAACTGTTATTAATTATGTATTTCTAGAGCTGGGAGGGGGTTGACAGATGTTCCTCTACGTTCACGGCAGATATAACACCCTTGGTCTTGGCAGCCCACAAGAATAATTTCGAGATAATCAAGATCCTCCTGGATAGAGGGGCCACCTTACCTATGCCCCATGATGTAAGGTAGTAATTTTGTTTGATTTATTTCCAATACACTCCATTGATTTCATTTCCTCACGAAATTTTGCATGAGCTCTTATGCCGATATTTTCTGACTGTATACATCAATTCGATCGGATGTTCGGAAATATTGAGAAACTGAAATTCCGATGTCTAAATTGGACTGACTCACCAGTAATGTTTAGTCTGTAAACGATGATATCAACTCCATTAGAGTGTTACAAAAACTCCTTCACAGTCAGGTAGCCGAGTGTACCCCAACTATTGAGCAGAATTAAATAACCATAATAAACCATTGAAACGTTGCTGGTTCATTCTTGGCCGCTCATAATGAGAATATGAAATCACCAACATCTCTTTGGCTGGTATGAAATCCTACAATTCTATCTTGGAATTGGGCCCTTCAGTTAAGATATGTGAACAAATCATTGTTTATTTCCTGCCCTTTCATTCCGCTATGAAGTGAACCTAATTTTAATACATTCGCCAGTCCAAAAATTATAAACATAACGAAAGTGTGTTCGACCGTGGTAGATTGAAAAGTTGGCCGGCTGGGAGCTAACATTACCGGGGTAAGGCCTACACGCCGTTGTCCGACTCTGATCTGTATTTTGGAATAATTAGGAAAGAATATATTATAATTATTATCAATTCTATTATTATCACACATTTGAGTAGAGAAGAGGCATTAGCCTATTAACTATCAAAAAAATACGAAAAAATTCCTCAAACCAAAATCCCGAAATATATGAAACAACACTAGGAGTATGGTGAATTCAACTGACTTTTGAAAGAATTTATAATCAGAGGGCAAACAATCCGACCTGGCAGTGAATTCTACTTATCTAGAACTCCGTTGCACAGGGAATGTTATTATTATTATTATTATAACTTGTAACAGAGTTGAGGCATCGCCTATAAACTCAAAAGTATGTTTAAATAAGAAATGCTATCACAGAGAAATAAAAATCAACAAAAAATTAACAGAAGAAAAATCGAGCCGAAAATGAATGCAAAATAACAAAAAGAAAATGAAGGTCTCCGTCATGTAGGGTTCGTATAGTACAACTTGAGCTGGTGACCACGTATGCCATAATGGGGCATATACAGGGTGGTTCAAGTAGGGACACCTAGGGATATCCAAAAATACTCCATATATGTTATTCGATGTTTTGTAGAGTTCGGGTTATATTTTTTTGTGTTGTTTCAAGTTATTATGCCAGCGAGTTTACAGAAATTCATATCTTTTTATGTAATAGGTATTTTGCATTTTTTGTGACATGATCGCCCCTTGTTTCGATAACAAAATAACTCAGCTTCCTGAAACTACTTAAAGTTACCCTAAAAAGGCTTGAAAGATAGGGGATCCATAGCTTCTGGCAGACTTTGAAAACTTTGCACGGTCCGAGACTACCAAAATCATAAAAAAATAGTATGTACTTTGTTAGTCTTTCTTCGTTGTTATCCGGCTTCGACTACTTTTAATCATCCCTATGGTGAATTAAACTCAAAAATGTGATTTTCAGTAATTAAAATTGTTTTTGTAGTTTTCGAGTTATAATTTTTCGTGTTTTTAAATCATTATGACAGTGAGGATTCAAAAATTCATATTTTTTTTTGTAATAGGTGTTTCGCAGATTATTTATGACATAATCGTCCTGACTGTTGCTTCAATAAAAAAAATAACCTTGGCTTCCTAAAGTCACTTGATGTTAACCAGAAAAAGCTTGAAAGGTAGAACTTTAGTTTCCAGTAGGATTCACTCAAAAATTCAACTCAAATTTAAAAATACAAAACAGAGCTTTTATAGCTTCTGGCTGAGTTTGAAAACTATTTGCGGACTTAGACTTCCAAAATCAAGAGAAAAAAATAGTACTTTATTAGCCCTCTTTTTGTAATTGCACTTCGAAGGATAGGCTTAAAATCATTGAAACACGATGGGAGTTATTTTTTTACTTTTATCAATCTTATGGTGAATTAAACTCAAGAATGTGATTTAAAAGTAGTTTTAATTGTAATTCATTTACTTAACGCGATTTTCTGTTGTTATGGAGTACTAATTTTTTGTGTTTTTCTAATTTATTATGCCAGCGAGGTTTCAAAAATTTAAATCTATCAATATAATAGATGTTTTACAGACTTTTTTTGAAGAACATGGGGTATTTCTAGATTAATCCAGGTGTGATGGATCTAAAAAAAAGTTATTGACGTCACTAGTTGGACCACCCTGTATAAGTGGTATATAGCGTCTTCGCGGTACCCACTGAACACCGCGGAAATGCTCTCCTGATTAGATAGAGCATTATCTTAGCTCTAGCCACAACATTTCCGATATGAGCCAATAAAGATAGGCGGATGATATAATCACACTTAGGTCGCTAGGATGTTCGACAACCTGAAGTGGAACACCATCGATGCGGTATCGCCTCCGCGGACTGTTTACATTCAAGGGAAGAAGCCATTCGACAAACCATTCATTAATACCATATAGATCACTATCTGTAGTGTAGAAGAGGGCGCTTCTGAGGAAATGTAGTTGGGAAAAAGCAGAGGTTCGAACTTGGAACCCTAGATTACACCTCTCGATACAGGTTCACTGTGAGATGAAGACATACCGACTCGAACTGAAAACTCGCGATCACACAAAAATGATTCTATCCATTGGAGTGAACTACCTCTGATTCCAAAATGGCTCAATTCGAACAGAAGTCTCTTCAGAGGGACATTATCGAATGTTCTCGAGAAGTCCAGATAAATCCCGTCCATCGGAGAATTCTAGTCATGAAACTTTGTCCTCGGATAGGAAGACTACAGCAGACACGTTATCACAGAGTGACCAGGAACAAGTCCGTATTGACAGTTCAGAATAATTTGGTTGAACACATGGTGGCATACGTGAACAAATTACTTTTTTAGCAATTTTTGATAAAATATTTGTTGTTTAACTGATGAGACGATAGTAAGACACGGAAAATTTTTCTTACGATCTGAAAATTGGAGTTCCTCCCCAGTTCGCTATGCCTTTGGTACTCGTACAGAACTCAGGAAAGAGTGGATAATTCTAGTAAGGGATCTGGATATCTGATCGGCGCAAGTCCAGGGCAACTGGACGATCAGTCTTCTGACTTCCTTCTCAGCAACCTCTGAATCTAGGGAAGCAGTAGACTGTGGGACCTTCACCTCTGGATAACTCTGGCCGGATCATGTGAAAGCTTCGACCAAGCAATGAGCAAACATCAGTTGTTTCAACACTGGAGGCACACTCTAGAAACTGGCGTGGTTGCACTCTGTCCCAAGCTTTTTTGGTACTGGGCGAATGCGTCAGTATTCACAGTGCTAGCCATAGGAGGATGCCAACGTTCGAAGTATCGGAGCCTGTTCTCTACAGGTCACTAGTATCCGTATTGAGCTCCTTACTGGCGACCGTTACTATTCAAAGGTAGGCCCTTCGGAGATAACAATAGTAGTGCGGGGAGGGGGAGTACCACCAGGCGATGGCTCCTGGTGCCCCCTCTTTAGGATGGCTTCGCACGGACCATGACTTTTGCTAGATACCCCTGGATGAAAAACTGTGGATCGTGAAACTCCATGAATGTTGCAATCGTCCTTGGGCTGGGAAGCAGCGTGTCAGTCATCGTTTGAGGTGTCGGGGGATATTTAAGTACACTAGTAACCGAGATGAACTGACGTCCCTTTCAACTCTTTCCAGAGCCGGAACTTTTAGTGATTAAGGTATCGGTGCCTCAAGGACAGTTTTACTGTTGTCCTGGGGCCATCTGCTGAGTTGGAAAGCCTCTGGTAGTCATCCTACTCCAACAGTAGACTAGAAAATTCCTGTTGTAGAAACAGGGGGGAAGTTTCGCCGGGTTTCGTCTGAGAGGCAATACCGGTGGTCAGTGAGTTGAGGATAGTGCGACCTCATGTGTAACCCCCGTTAGTGGGTGGTAGGCAGTTGAAGGGATTTATCCCGACAGCTGCCCTTCACTGGCATGTATAGGGTTCCTATCCTCACGGCAGCGGACAGGCCTTGTAACACGTAACGGCTGCCGTTTTATGAAAATATAAAAATCTTTTTTGCTGGCATGAAATCCTTAAATTTTGTCTTGGAGTTGGGCCTTAGAAGTAAGATATTTCAACGAGAAATTTTTATTCCTTGAACTTTCATTCCTCTATAAGATGAATCTGATTTCATTACATTCGCCCGTCCAGATATCATAAAATAACGAAAATGTGTTTGACCGTGGTGGAATGAAATGTTCCCGTGGAGCTGGCCGCCCCGTAGCTAACATTACCTCAGTTAGTTTCTTGAAGACTACTTTTGAATCATATCTACGGAATATAGACTTATTCTAGCCATTCATGAATTTCACCCTCCGCCGAGTCCCGAGTTATCTTACGTATATGCAGATTCTACGTGATTCTGTTTGATGCTATTATGTTTACGGTCAAACTAGCAGCCAATTGTGGGCAAATTAAATGCCAAAAAAGCAGTGGAGGATCGACGATTTCAGGAGTTCTACGATCGGAAAATTTCGGGGCACCCTCTTCTGTTTCCATTTATCTCAAAATAATTTTTCAATCAAAATTCGGTGCTCCAAATGAAAAAATAAAATTTATCGATTAGATATACTGATACCCATTCAAATATAAAAAATGAATTGAAATCATCACAAATATGAACAACTTTTCTTCTTCAAAAATGTATTTCAGTAACCCACCTACAATGCTTCATTCTTCACCATTCGAATTCTACAGCATGTGTAAAAGAAGTGTGTGCTGCTGTAATGAATTGAAATGAAGGGGAGCAAAATCGGTAAATATCGCAATTTTCCATCATAATATTCGAATTTGTTTTTCATATACCAAGTTAATAGTTCCTTATTTTTCTGATGGATATAGTTCATTCGAATTCTAAAGTATGTGTTAAAGAAGTGTGCGCTACTGTTATCAATTTTTGAAGAGGAGAAAAATCGGTGAATATGGCAATTTTCCATCATAATTTTCCGATTTTTTTGTTCACATACTAAGTCATTGATTTCTTTTTTTTTCGGTTTGAATAGTTAGTCCGAATCCTTAAGTATGTGTAAAAAAGCGTGGGCTACTATCGCAATTTTCCATGATAATATTTGGAACTTTTTTTTTACATATCAAGTCACTGATTTTCCATTTTTCTGATTGGAATGGTTCATTCGAATTTCACAGCATGTATAGAAGGAGTGTGGGCTACTGTGATAAATGTTTGAAAATGAGAAAACTGATGAATGCCGCCATTCCCCATCATGATATTCGATTTGTTTTTCACATACCACGTCAATAAATCCATATTTTTCTGATCATGATACATGGTACAGATAAAACCTTAGCACAGATAAAAACCTTAGCAAAAACTTTGTCTCCCCGTGTATGTGTGGTCATTTGTTAGAAGAACATGGGTGGAATCTTTTTCATTGAAAAATTATTTTTTCGTCATCTTGAACTTATTTTGACAAAATATCTTGAAATAATATCTGAAACAGAAAGAGAGGCAGAAAACCAGTAGGAAGCAGTAAATAAAATTACCTACAGCTCTCTGACATGAGACATACACCGGACAGCTAGCCGAACTGAATTAAATTTTACCATGGATGATTGTCCATGGAGTCCAACCTAAAAGGTTCGAAACTAATTTATGCACCTTTCTCATAACGTATACCTTACGAATTTAGTGATATCATTATTTGTTCGGTAGGTAATGAACCTTACTTGATACCTACTTCTAGCATCTTCGAATGAAAATTAAAATGAAAAACTATTCAAAATATATTTGCAAAGGTGTACACTCTGAAGGTGCAAAATTCAAAGAGAGATCATACAACATTTCTTAGGTTTTTTCTGAGATTTTACGCCCAATATTTGAAACAATCTGTTTTCCAAGGAACTGGAATTGATATTATTTTTCGACTTGAGTTTCCTTGATTTTTGAAGAATCATTGAATTTGACCATATGCTCCTTCCCAGAAAATATTAGTTTTCCAACGAGATAAAATCTTATGATCCACGTTTCATGTACACAAATTCTCGATTCGACTCGAGAGGCTCTTGTTGGAGTAGTACACGAATATTGCTCATCACTATGTCAAAAAAAATACTCAACGCTGAAGACTGGTTGTTAACTACAGAAGAGACGTGTTAAATGAGAATTTTGAACATTGTGTTATCTTTGAAAAGAATTGTAACGAAATTCGACTGAAATCCGCATTTTCTGTGAAAATTATATCAACATCCCTTCATAAGAAGCTCTGATATAGGACCAAAAAGAAGCTGAAATATTTTGTCTTTTTCGCCAATGCGACATATCCTCAGCTATGATATCGAATCATGAAAAGTAGCGAGCACAGATTTCGATATGTCGTTGGGAAGCTATCTAAATGTAGTAGTGTTTGCTGGGAACAAAAATTCTCAACCTCTTTCAATGCTGTGATAACCACACATACACAGACACACATACAGACACACACACCCACACACACACACACACATTCCCTGCAGAATCGTTATAACCCCCTCGCTACACCTTCTCTTGAAGCTTTTTTCGTAACCAAGAAATCGAAACTTTCAATTATGCGTTTTATGATATTTCTGTTGCAAATCACTCGAGTTATCTTCTCTTGAAATTTGGCATCTTCTTAAGTATACATCCTGCATATTAAGGCTTACACTTTCGCTATTTCCTTTCACAATTTTTTTTGGACGAAAGTCATCGTTAATGAAAAATTACTTGAAATCCATCCTTGGAAGTGCAAACGTAATATCACTTTGACTTATGTTTTTCAGATGTGGATGTGATGATTGTGTAGCTTCAAGTAATGCAGATTCACTGCAACATTCCCAGTCTAGAATAAATGCTTATAAGGCATTAACAGCACCTTCTTTGATCGCTTTGTCTTCTAACGATCCCATACTCACAGCGTTCCAGTTGTCGTGGGATTTGAGGAGATTGAGCAGAATGGAAACGGAATTTAGAGCGGAGTATAACGTAAGGTTTCATTGAAAGATTAGATATTGATGAATTTATATGTGATTTTCATTCTTAGGAAATGAGAGGAAAAGTTCAAATCTTCGCTACTGCCTTACTGCACCATGTGAGGAGTTCTTACGAGTTAGAGGTCATGTTGAATTATGATCCGACTGGTGAAACCTGGGATCCAGGGGAGCATCAAACATTGGAAAGATTGAAACTAGCCATTAAGTATAAGCAGAAGCAGGTACAGTTGGCTGAAGATTACGTGATGATATTCAATAAAAAATGGTTCTCTATAATATTAATAAGTTGCAGCTCATAGTCCCTATTCAGAATGTGTTTATAATCGTATAAATCTGAGGTTTCTCAGCAGATTAGCTTCCTAGAAATCCTAATTTATTTAATTATTCGAGACAGGACATCGAAAAATGAAATATTCAGTTTTGAAAATTGGGTTCATGTACCTCTGCAAGAATGTTACATTCGTATTCTGCTATCGTGAAGATAAGTTTTCGCATTTCAGAATCGAAGATTGAAAATTATCATTTAATAGGTGAAAATCTTTGCAGTCAAATATATCTATGCATTATGTATTTTTCTTGTTGAACTATTTCGGAAAATTTCATTGCAACTCTTCAGGTTGAAACGATAATCTGGAATGTGTTTGATATTTTCAACCAAATACTGCTAATACAGCTAAAGCTTGTCAATTGAATTATAATAGTTCCCTTTTTAACGCGCTCGATCTGAGGAACCGCGTGAAATCATATCGTCGCAATGTCTCTAATTTTAAGCCGAAAATGATCTCCAAAGATTGGGTTAAACACCCTGAAGGAGAATCCGTGGTCAAATTCAATTCTGCCTGTCTGTTCGTTCGGCCTTCCGTATGTGCTCTAACTTTCGAAGGAAAAGACCTAGCAACTGGAAATTGTCAGATTGAGTCTAGTCTAAATACTTCGGTTGAGTTCGTTAACGGGTAGAATCGGTGAAACAGTTTCGGATTTTTGCCCATCTGAAATTTTTAGGTTTATTACTCGATAACTCATAGACTACTGATTCAATCAGATTGGAACTTTGTTTATAGTTCCGAAAAACTACCGCGTGTGGATCCAAGTGTTATAAAATTCCAAAAAATCATCAATTCGAAATTTTTTCGAATTCTTGTTGAAAAATTTCATTTTCTCCGGAAATATTGACTAGATATCAACTAAATTGGGCACAAACCTTGAAATCAGTATTTAACAACAACATTTCAACTTTCAATCTGATCCGATGTTTATTTTCGGAGATATAAGGAAAATAATATACCGAATTTGTTCTTTTTTGGAATTTCGACGTTTTATCCGCAATAGGTCAAGAAGAATTCATGCAATCAGATTTGAACCTTATAATCAGTTGAAGAATACTAACGCACAATATCTTGTGCTGAGACGCTGTCGTTGGGTGATTCCTCAAAGTTTGGCGGAGTCTACATCCACAGAGCATGATCCGAATTCGACCATCACGTGAACAAAAAACCTTTGAGCTTCAGTACTAAGAATTTACCAGAGTGCCAGAGAGTCGGAGACGCGCAGTTCAATGAGATCTTGAGAATATCTGCGAGGTGCAGAGTGAGCGCTAGCCCCTCTGCACGAGAAAGCGATATGTTACAGGTAACGTACGGTGCAAGCGATAAATTACAGCACGCGTGTCTATAAGGGCTTAGACATGGCATTCACAACAGAAAAATAAGAACGAGCAACTCAAAGCAGTACTTCTTGGGAATCCAACTATTGAAAAAATTTAAGAAAACATGTTTTACGCAATGTTGTCTGGACAGATTGTTTTCTTGGGAGACTATCGATTACATCTCCATTAATTTATCAACAGAACTTTACATCAATATCGAAGAAAAGTATTTTGAATTCAAATTCGATCTAATGTTAATTTTTGGAGATTTTGAAAAAATGTTATGTCTAAAATTTCGATGTTATTTCCTTTATATTTCGATAAGTACAGAAGCGAATAGATTGAAAGTTTGGAACTAGTTGAAGACTGGACGGGCCATTTCATTCAACATTTTCGTGGAGTCCGTTCCGATAAATGAACGTGAAGAAAATATTTCTTCGAACAAATAGCTTTTTCGGAAATTATTCATCAGATTTCATTGAGATTTGGAATAGTGCTTCAAATTCGAGTTTGATCCGACATTTATTATCATTAATGCCCTTTTGAAATTTTGAGGCTATTTTTCCGACATCTTAAGAAGAACTAACGCCATTAGATATGAACTTCCTAGTAAGTTGAAGAATACCGACGTAGGGATGGCATGAGTAAAAAACTTTCTACTACAACTATCCAGCAAAATTTGATCTGGAATTTTTTAATCTGATTTCAATAAAATTCTCTCAGATCCTGAAATTAGTGCGGTGTTCAGTTTCTGTTTGATCCGATATTTATCTGCGGTGATATTGGAAAAAAACTATGTCAAATTCTTTGGTTCTTTCCTAGTTATCGCTCTTATTTATGAAAGGACTCAAAACATACTGATCCTATTATAATGAAACTGAGAAACTGCTTGGACATTGCTAATATGCAGACATGTGTGAAATTTCGCGATGATAGTTTCATAAGTACAATTTGAAAATAAATCTTCAAATAACTAATATTTGCGATCTACTAATTATATGGTCCTCACGAAATTCTTTATAAGCCTTCAAACTCTTATATTGTCGGTAAAGTATAAATATCAATGCGATCTGATCTTCACAATAGGTATATCTGGGGGAATCATAAGGTGGATTTTAGCGATTCACAAATTCGGCTATTGGAATCAAACACCAAACGTGCTCAAAAATTATCTAGTCTATCAGCATATTCTTTCAGTTATTGTGTTAACGATCCGAGTTTAGACCGGCCGCGAACAAATTGACTTCTGAGAGAAATGACTTAGAGTCTCGATATGTGTACATAAGTTTCGGGCCTATATAACGAAGGTCGATTTCGTGAATGAGTAGAATCCGCCCAATGATTACAGATTAGATCCAATTTGAAACTAGTTCTTCATGAAGAAATAATGGCTTGAAGGTTTATTAATTTGTGGCTCAAATACGGAAGCCGAATTCGTGAATGAGTAGAATCGTCAAATGATTTATAGATATAATTTTTAACATTAGAATATTTCCGAAAATACGAAGCGGATCGACTTCAAATCTATCTCTTGATTGAGGAATGTTAGCTTGGAGGTATGGAATGAAGATCTCCAAATCAGTCTATGAGAAAGTCAATCTGCGTTTGGAGGGATCAATAAGCAGGTGACACCTTCGGGAAAGAATTTAAACAAACGCGTGAAAGCTCCTGACTTCACGTCAGTGCTTTTCTAGATTTTTCATTCTGTTTTCACACCAGTGTTCAAACTGAAGAGGAGTTCAAACTTGAAGGATTCCAACAATTTTCAGTCAAAATTTTTTTCACTGTAGATATGTGAAAAAAAGCGTTCGGATTTTGGAAAAAATTTTCACAGAAAATCTTAAGAAATGAAGAACATTGAAATAATACTATCCAAATCGGCAATCGAATATAAAAATTCCAACTTCATTCATTCCGCCATTTTGAAATCTTTTTTCCAGAAATGTACATCAAAATTGAATTGAATACCAAGAAATACTGAGATGTGAACAAAAACAGTTAAACTGCAGATCACGAATAACTCACCACATTTATCAGAATATCGCTCAGAAGTTGACATTAAACACCCTTGCTTATGCTTCGAAAACGGGGTAAATGTCATGAGGCTTTATATGTTTGTCCAGTTTGTTATTGAAACGAAAGAATTTTGAAAAAAGTCTGCTAATATCATCTAGAAATTGAAAAAATATTATCTCCACGAAAGAGACTCGAAATCGAGCCTCTTGCATTTCATAATATTCACCAAAAGATATAGAAAAGCACTGACGTGTAGTCAGGAGCTTTTATGCGCTTGTTTTAACTGGTTCCTTGAGGAGTCACCTGCTTATTGATTCCTCCAACGGCAGTTTTACTTTCTACTAGACTGCTTTGGAGATCTCTTTTCATATATTCTTACGAATTTCTACGTGAACCTCCAAGCTATCATTTATCAATCGAGTGATAGGTTTAAATTCGATCCGGAACGTCTTTTGGAAATATTTGAATGAGTATATCAATAAATCATTTGGCGGATTTCACCCATTCATGATCGTGTTTGAGTCACAAATCAATGAACCTACAAACTATTATTTTTCCATCAAGTACTAAATTCAAATTTCAACAAATCTGTATTTTCGGAAACATTGAAAAAATAAAATTGTGAATGCGTATATCTACGAAATCATTGGGCGGATTTAACCTATTCACGAAATCGACCCTCATGATCAAGTCCTACACCTTCTCTACAAATATCGAGTCTCTAAGTCATTTCTTTTAGAAGTTAATTTGTTTTCGGACGGTCTAACCACGGATCATCAATACAATAACTGAAAAAATATGCCGATAGACTAGATAATTGTTGAGCACGTTGAGTTTCATTTCGATAGCCAAATTCGCGAATTACTAAAATCCAACCAATGACTCCCAAGATAAACCTATTCCAGAAAGAAGATCGGATCGCATTGATATTGATAATTAACTGAAAAAAAAAGTTTGAAGGCTAATGGAGAATTCAGTCGGGAGATTATTAAAATATAAAATATAAATTTTTTGAAAACGTTCTTCTTCAAATTGTTACTTATGGAACGATCATCACGAAATTTCGCTCATATTTATACATCAGCAGTTTCCAACTAGTTATTCAGTTTCATTATGATCGGATAAGTATTTTTCGAGTTCATCCATAAATAAGAGCGATAATAATAATTATAATACTTTATTAATCCTTTCAGGCACTACAAAGTGTATAGGATAAGTCAAGATAAAAAGAAAATACAAAGTAGGGATAATTCTAGGTATATAATAAATCAGATAAATATTCCCCTAGCGAATAAAAACACTTCCATAAAAGCATCATCTTGATTTCCCTTTTGAACTTATGTATACTCAGAGACTTTACTGAGGATGGTAAATGGTTGAATAATCTGATACTCTGATAAAGAGGAGAACATTCAAATTTATGTGTTCTGTGTTTGGGTATAAGAAGAGTTTCCGAATTTCTGGTTTCATATTCATGATTACTCGAAAGTGATTTTCACTTATTTACATTCTCTTTAGCATACACAAGACATTTCAAAATATAGATACAAGGCAACGGCAATAGTTTATGGAAAACAAATATTGGTTCACATGACGAACCAGGTTTTAAATTGAAAATCAATCTAATAGTTCTTTTCTGTGCAACGAACGCTCTTGAAACAGTAACGCTGTTGCCCCACAGCAAGATATTGTACACACGGTGACTGTAAAGAAGACCATAATATATTTCAACGAGAGAGGTACGAGGCAAAGAGTCTTTGAGCCTATTTATTGCAAAGAAAGTACTGTTAATTTTCTTGCATAAAATGTCGATATGGGATAACCAGCTTGGATTTCTGTCAGTATGGATTCCTAGAAATTTCGTGGCATTAGCTGAAAATATTATTTTATCCATAAATCTTAAATTAAGGGGATCTCTATCTTGCTTTTCCAGGCCGAAATAGAGATAGACCGTTTTTTCGATATTAACCATCAAGTTGTTCGAATGACACCACTTCGAAAACACTGCCATTAAGCTTTCACAAGCCTGCTGGAGCTCCCCACGACTCTGCGCCGCAACAACCACTGATGTGTCATCAGCAAACAATATTATGAGAATGCAAGCCAAGAGGGTAGGCAAGTCATTTATGAATAGCAGGAAGAGAAGCGGCCCCAACACAGAGCCCTGAGGAACCCCCTGCCCTATATTGCTCTCCCCTGAAAAGCATTCATCTACTTTGACTGATATGGTTCTATCGTTCAGGAAACTGCGCAACCAGGCCGAGAATATTTCCCTAAAGCCCATATTATAACGTTTTTCAAGGATGAAATCGAAGTTGAGAGCGTCGAAGGCGCATGAAAGGTCAAAAATATTCCAGCCACATGCAAATCACTATCCAAGCATTCATGAACAGATTTCACGAATCCGAGTGCAGCTGATTGAGTAGAATGACCATTTCTGAAACCGTGCTGAGCAGGGTCTAGTATCTTGAACTTGTTGAGATAATTAATCATTCTCGCAAACACAATTTCCTCGAAAACCTTTGAATAAACGCTTACAATTGATATCGGCCGGTAGTTCATTATTTTGTGAATATTTCCGCTCTTGAAAATCGGAAGAACCACAGCTTTTTTAAGAATTTTTGGAAACTTTCCCGATGACATGGACAAACTAATTAAATGAGCGAAATGATGACTGATCGCTAGAGCGATTTCTTTGAGGATTCTAACTGAGACGCGATCAACATAACGAGGAAGGAACCAGAGGATTTGATATAGTATTTCCCAATATCTCCGAAGATAAATATCGGATCAAATTGAAATTGAAAACCGTTATCAAACATTAACTTCACGGCCTGGGAGATTTTCTCTCGAGGATAAATGTCGTATCAAACTTGAATTTTGAGCACTGTGCCAAATCTCATTGAGATCTGATCAACAATTTCCGAATAAAATATATTTTTGAAGACACAATGGCTTCAGATTTATTCATCGGAAGTGACGCCAAAAAATGTCGTATGAAGTGGCCATTCGTAGTCTTCAACTAGTTTCAACCCAATCGAGTCAATACTTATTGAAATATAAAGGAAATAACCTCGAAATTTCAAATAAGACCGACATTTGACATATTATTTTTCCAACATCTCAAATAATTAACATTGGATCGAATTGAAATTTTAAATACCTTTGCAAATATTGACTTGAAGATCTGTTACTAATTCCGTGGAAATGTTATCAATAGTCTTCGAGTAAAATAATTTGTTCAGACAACATCTCGTGAAACATTTTTGTTGAAAATTCTTTACAGTTGCATTTCAAGAAACACTGCTCTGCGTTGCGCGTTTCTTTTCTTCTGTAGCGAACTTGATCTCTCAGCCCCTCCTTAGGACACGCAAGTTCTACTTCACCACTTACCTCAGGTGTACCCTACTCATGACCGCCTCGTGCGCTAGCACTCAAGGTGCACCTCGTAGATCTTCTCAAGATCTTGTAAGACAGCGCCTCCGTCTCTGGCACTCTGGTACATTTTTACTATTAGAGCCTATATGATGCCTGGTCATGCAGTGGTTGAATTCGTATCAAATCCTGATGATGTGGATCACACCACGTTATGAGGAATGATCACTACGGTTCAATGAAATCGAATAATAAACCGAAAATGAGGGTGTGGTGAGAATCAACTCACAATTAGCTCTTCATGCCATAAATATGTTCATATTCGATAAAAAAGAATTTGGTAGGTTAAGAACCATTGAGTTGAAGGAAAATATTCCATCTCCAAAAATGCGGAAAAATTAAAATTTCGCAATTTCGCCCTTGTTTTCCGTGACTTTATTATTGCACAAAACGAAAAACTTTGCCTTCCTCAATATTTTATTCCCTTTCAGTTTGTAGCACATCCTAATGTTCAGCAACTACTCGCAGCAATTTGGTACGATGGTCTCCCAGGATTTAGAAGAAAGAATCTGGTAGGACAAGCTATACAAGTAGCGAAGCTAGGAGCGATGTTCCCAGTCTACTGCACTGTTTACATTTTTGCGCCAGAATCCATCATGGGATCTTTCATGAAGAAACCTTTTGTGAAGTTTATTTGCAATTCGAGTTCTTATGCATTGTTTCTCAGTGAGTATATTGTAAATGAGTGCATGAGCTATTTTAATAATAAACCAATATGACCTAAGTGCTTCTTGGAGCTGCGTCCCAGCGAGTTGAGATTTTGTTCTTGGAAATTTTTGGCAATGAGTGGATGAGGGCTGTGGTGCAAGATTGGAAAAAGAGAGAGCGTGGAGCTTGGCCTGGTCTTGCAGAATATGGAGTTATAATATATGTGATAGGTAAAGTAATTCACGAGTGAAATACATGAAATGAGTGGAATCGGTTCAAACACATTAATTGAACAATATGATTTTTATAAATGGAATTTGATCAGATTTTAATACAATCAATTCTTGAAGACGACGTGTTTCAGGAAAAACTAAGACCAATTATTCCGCAGTTCGAAATAATTGGAGATTGAGATAACCTTTATCCGCATTCTCAATACTAATTCCTTTTGATGTTTTGAATCGGCGTGTCTATGAATACGAATACGGTTGGAATTGTGATTACATAGTCCAACCTACGACCAAAATCAGTTGTTATGCCCCTGAGAACATGTGCTGTGCATAATGTTGCAACGTTATCATGTGACTGAGATCAAATTCTTCTTGAGATTCAGTTTTTTTCAGGAAACGTTCTATTTGAAATGGAAATACAGCCACCGAAAAAAATGTATAGCGTCCAATCCCTCATTAATTGGCAATCGCTCAAAAAAAAAAAACTTACGTAGATTAATGCATAGAAAAAATCCATCGTTGTGCCTCAACAAATTTATATGAGATCGTGGAAAGTGACGATCCACTCTATGGATCATTCAGAACGAGCCAGATCTAACAAATTTTGATCAATCTTGAAACAAATTTTTTTTGAATAACTGGATTTGTCGCAGTTCCATCACAAAAAAAAATAGAAGGGTGAATTCTGGATGGTACCTACGCATTCTGTTTCCGGAAGTGTTCGAAAAAATCAGGACAGTCTCACGAGATGACTCATGCTTTACCAAGAAAATCCAAGCTTTCAACATCAACTGGGCTTACTATCTATCGAACTGTTGGGTCTAAACCGAATATCCCTCGTTTTAGCACTCAATAATAGTTTCCTCTTCCCGCATATCGAAAATGAACTTAAGGGCCAAGGTTCAAGTCACATATTTCTTCTTCTAGCAACCATGTGTAACTTGCTGAACGATGAGCAATAGTCCTAAAAACTGGAATATTTGGTGTTTCAGAAATCTACAACGAACTTCACTGATAGCCATTGAAAATGGAACAAATTCTTCGAGTGATATAAATCTTAATTTCTTATATCGACTGTAATTCGTAGAAAATCAGAATGAATTCGAATTTCATATTTGCCCTCGAGTCCTTGAAAAATGTAACATATAATTTAGGAACTTTTGATTTGTAATTAAATGAATTCTTTTCTAATAAATTGAGGGAAACCTTTCGATTCTCTAGAATGTAGCATAACAATGCCCTTCCATGGACTCTCAAATGTTTTTACCTCGCAAGAAAACTTCAAGGAGCCATTGGAAGAGGGAATAATATTTTTTAGACTGAAAATATTGATTTCATACCTGAACAAAAAAATTAAGAGTATGATAATCGATATAAAGAAACTCTCATGAGAAAAAACCAAAAACCTTGAAAAACACGGACGTGAAGTCAGCAGTTTTCACGAGGTTTTTCACATTGCGAAATGGCGACTCGGGAATTTCAGTGAAATTTTCATGAAATATGTAAATTGAAAAAAAAATAATTTTCAAACTCCTTCATGGAGAATTCTTCTTATTGTCACTGTTCATCTTCCAACCAAATTTTATTTCGATCAGATAAATATTTTTCGAGTTATTGAAAAATCAAGATTTCAAGAGGCTGTAACATAAAAACTATTCGGCAGATTTAGCCCAAAAACGAATAATAACTGAGATATTCAGGATAAAAACCCAACCTACGGCCAGACATAATAGAATTTGAGCACGGATTCTTCTTCAGAGAGTCCAACCCAATCGTTTGAGACCATTTTCGGCTCAAAATTCGAAAATTATAGACATTGTGATTAAATGATAACGAGATAATGGAAGAAAACAAGAAGGATTCGTTGAGGAATAACTGCTGATCTCGAACTGCCAGAATACTTAATTCGAGAAAACTTGTGGGAAGACTTGGATCGTTATAACGACCAGAAGGTGACCTTGCTGGCTAGAAAAAAAATTCGAGCTATTTGCAAAGGAAGACTCTCCAGGTTATCAGCCTCTGGAGAAAATCAACCGAAAAACCGAAAAAATAATGGTGTCATAGGCTGTCAGGAGTAATATTGTAACGTCTTCTGGCTTCATCAAAAAGTTCAGAATATTAGACTATTGATTCACACTTAATTACACACTACTATTCTATAACTAAACAACTCATTCTACCTAAGTCTATGCGCAATTTATTTCCAGACTATTTATTTTCACTGATTACTTCCCCCTACGAGTAGCTCCGCTGAATTAGAGTCTGTGTTGCTCCGCACCCGTCCTTCTATCAATCGTGGAACTTCTAGCGATTGCTAGAACGCTCTAGAGAGAGGCGGGTGACTCATAGACATCTGGAGCTTTCTGGAAGATACGAGCACAGACAGGGCCGTACTCGTCACACTGTCCCCTTCTTAAGCCTAACATTTTGACTCAGTCTGGATACTTGTTCCCAACTTGGTCGTCTACCAATCTTCTTCCAACTCAGGATTACTTTCAAGCCTGGATCTTCTTCTTGTGCTCGTTGTATTTCTTGGGGTAGCCAATTATCTTCAATTACTGTGGTCCGTCTCACATCAGCCTTGTCTTCCACACGTGAGCAATGGCTGCTATTCTCGGGGCATGGTCTCCTTGATAAAACATCTGCATCTTCCTTGATCTTGTTCGAGGTAACTGTGCTCATCACTTCAGGGGCGTTTTTAGCTTGAGTCGGTTTATGCCCCTTATTACCGACCCTTTTCAGTTTCCCTGCTATGGCTCTTTTTCTGCTTTTAATATGCCCACTTTCATTACAGTTCCAGCACACAGCATCCTCTTCCTTCGTACACAATAATCTGCTGATTTCTTCCCTAATGATTTCCTCAACAGATTTGTCTGTTTCTTGGTCTTGTCTCACACGAAATTGTCCTCAACGCGACGCCAGCTTCGCTGCCTCGAATTCTTAAGCCTGAGCTAAAGCATAATCTATGGTTTTAGGGCGTGCAAGTCTCAGAACTTGTTCTGTCTCACCGTTCTCGATCCCGCCTACAAAGATTTGGATTGATAGCAGTTCAATGAATCTATCTGGAGCAGTTGGGTAAGCCAGCCTAACTAACCTAGCCACATCGGCTTCAAACTCCTGGAGATTTTCTTCTGTTTTGTGTGCCCTGTTCTTGATTTGGGCATGATAAACTTGTTGTAGATGAGCATCACCATATCTCATCTGAATTTTCGATGATAGAACAGGCTTGTTGGCTCTACGGAATCATTTGCAGAATGTTGTGGGCTTCTCCTCTTAGAGCTATTATCAATGCTGTGGCTTTTTCGCTATCGCTCCAACTGTTTGCCAGCGCAGCAGCTTCAAACTGCTTTTGATATGTCGACCATGGGACTTTTCCATCAAATGTCGGAAGCTTGATCTTCATTTTTTCACTTTCGCCGTTATTTTCCATTTTTATGATGCTATAGGGTGATGATGCCGGATAATCTTTTCCAATTGACCTTCTCTTCAGGGACTCTATTAGTTTAGAATGCTGTTCAATTATTTCTTCAAACTTTCCGTTAACTTCTTCATATACTTCGTCAAATTTTTCGTCAACTTTTTCATAAACTTGGTAAAATTTTTCGTCAACTTTATCGAATTTTTCATTCACCTCGTCCATTCCTTTCTTCATTTCATCTTTTATGGTTTCCATTATCTCATCCAATTTGCTTGCAAATTGACTCACCAATTCATTGGTATTCCGAGAATTTTCCTCCATTTTCTGAGAATTTCTTTCTATTTTTCGTGAATTTTCTTCCATTTTCTCATTGATTTTCTGAGTATTTTTTTCCATTTTCCGTGAATTTTCTTGTGACCCTTTTTCCATTTTATCCATTTTCTCATTGACCTTCTGAGAATTTTCTTCCATTTTATCCATTTTCTCATTGTGTTTACTCAAGAACTCCATTTTCGCCTGCGTTTCCATTGCGTTCTGGAGGCTTGTAGTCACCCGCATAAATTCGAATCAATAGAATTTATTCATGCAATTCGAGCGATGTCGAACCGCACACCTGACACCAGTGTAACGTTTTCTGGTTTTATCAGAACGTTCAGAATAATTAGACTATTTATTTACACTTAATTACACACTACTGTTCTATAACTAAATAACTTATTCTATCAAAGTCTATGCACAATTTATTTACACACTATTTATTTTCACTGATTACTTTCCCCTACGAGTAGCTCCGCTGAATTAGAGTCTGTGCTGCTCCGCCCGTCCTTCAATCAATCGTGCAACTTCTAGCGATTGCTAAAACACTCTAGAGAGAGGCGGGTGCACAGACAGGGCCGTACTCGTCATAATATCAACTGCTAACCACCTTACAGCGCACCTGGAGAAGGTTAAATCTTCATTCCACTACAATTTTTGATTCCATAACTCCTGAAACTTTTCAGAACGAGCCCCGCCTGGAGTTTATTCAAACTAGCTGGATTATGACCAAAATATTCAACATACCTTAGGTGGGACGAAATAAACTCCCCTCTTCTCTCGTACCAATATGTCTGACTTCAAATATCTTAAGAGGCCTGAAAAAAGTTGTTGATGTACTCATAAGCAGAGTACACTCTAGGAGCATCCCTAAGCTCAAATCAATTTGTTTACTGATAAATCAAATTTAAAAACAAATTGAAGAAGCGCAAACATACTTGCCAATTTTCCTCCGAGAAGTCAGCTTGGCGAGGGAAATGGACAAATGGTGTATACCTGTATCTAAGTTGTACTGAACAACAGAATACAAATGAAATAGCATGAAAATATACTCAGGTTAATGGCGGTGAAAGAAGAGGCTGCTATGGACCTGTCTTGTTAATGAACTGCTGGCGATGGTTTTTTGATCTTCAAGAATTGGAAGACGATCCAATAATAGCTGTACGAAGTGAATCGGGGTTGAGGATTTCAACCGACACAATAATAACGTGGACTCAGAAAGTGACCATAGAACTCTTCAACAAGAAGAAGTTGAGAGGGTTGAAACTGCCATTTGTCCGAGGTGAAACATTTGAATTCTACTCTCAGGCAGAATATGACTTGAGGTGTGAAGAATTTACTCGAATTAATTAGAAAAAGAGGGCGAAGTCAAAGAACAACACTCAAATATACAGGAAATTTCAAGAATATATTTTTGCCCGCTCTCAAAACCCAAATAATTTTTTTCATCGACGCCGTGAAGATTATCTGCACAAACGACCCAGCACTTAAGAATTCATCATCACGGTCTGGCGCCTACTCACCTGCACGTCTCTTTCGATTAGCTACTTCATTACATCGAGTACTTGTCAATATACAGCCCTGGTTAACGACGAGAGTTGTAACCCTGTACTGTTCAATCGAATATTCTTTAGAACCCATCTGACATCTTTTCACTTTTGAGAGTGAAATAAACCAAGGAGTTCCCCCTTTCCCGATCCTTTCATTATATGTTTCATTCAACAGAACAGCGCTCCACAAATTAATGACTACACATAAACGTGAAATGGGGTTCCAGTAACATTACTGCAACGCGGCTGATCCAAATTCAAGAAAGAACCCCACAAACTTCCCGGTGAGATATCGGAGGGTTCCTAATCCGGCTGTCATGTGAACTCCTATTGTGATTTCTCAAAGTGGTCACATACACAACATGATTTGGGAATTCGCAATGCGAGCTGCTTAAGTAATCGCAGACGTGACCAGAATTAGATAGATAGATTCACTCTAAGAGTTTCTAAAGTGATCCCAAATGTAACTATGATGGAAAATATTGCAAGTTCCTGAAGTCATCGCAGATGTAACCAGAATAGGAAATTTGCAATCCGACTTCCTCACAGACTTAACAAAAAAGGAAACTCGCAGTTCAAACTTCTAAGGTCAACCCAGATGTAACTGGAATAGGAAATTCATAATCCGAATTCCTGGGGTCCTCACAGACGTAACAAAAATAGGAAATTCGCAGTTCGAAATTCTAAGGTCATCCCAGATGTAATTAGAATAGGAAACTAGTAATGCGAATTCCCAAAGGCATCACAGGACTAACCGGGATAGGAAATCTCCTAATTGAAAATTATCATAACGTACTTGAAGTTTTACCGAATATGAGGGAGAATTTATTTTTTACGATACCTCTCGTGCCTACTTTGAACGAAGAGAAATGGCAAATTCTTCCATTTCGATATCTACTACTTATAGGTAAGCATAACACGTCATTGAGTATTGGGACAGGGTTGAAACACATACTCAATTGATCGTGGATGTGTTAATAAAATTGTTCGAGTTTGTGTCGATTTTGTTTTTAATGATAAGTACTTGTTCCAGGGTTTGGCCTTGTTTTGGCTCACTGTTTGGAACCAATTGTCTCTTGCATTGTCATGTAAAACTATAAAAATTTAAACTTTTTTGGATTCCTTTCAAATCACCATTTTACAAGAGTTATGTGGATGACATTTTCACCTCGATACCTGAGGATTGTGTAGAGATTACTTTGAAGTTCAATTCTTTTCCTCCGCGCCTGCGGCTCACTTCAGAGGATAACTATAACAATCAGTCGCCCTTTTTGAATTTATGTTTGACCACATCACCAGGTTGTCTTCGGATTGACTGATTTCAGAAGCTCACACTTTCTGAAAGATTTTTGAATTTTAATTCTCAGCACCCATTCCTAACTGAATCTCATAAAAAATCTGAAATTCAGCTCGATGCTGGCAATTTAGATGAAATTAAAAGCTCCTCAATTAAAAACACAATCCCTCATCTCTGATCGAAAATATTCCATACAATAATGGAACATCACTAACAAGACAGCCAAGTGTAGCTAAAAGATTTTTTAAGGTTCCTCACATCTTAGGGCCATCTGAGTGGACCAACAGATACCTAAAAACAAGGCTGACTGAACATTAAAATGACTTTCAACGTTCTCAATTCTGCCAGAGCAATGGAAAACAAAACAGCATTGGCTGAATACGCATTTAGTCAGCTGTACTCTTTCGACGCTGATGAATAAACATTTTGGACAGACAGGCAAACCTGAGGATAAAATTATCTTGTGAAATGATGTAAATAAAAAACTAGAAAGCACTGCCGTAACGGCAGCAGCTTTTGCGCTCATGTTCAATGGAAATGACCACTTCGGCAACGAATTTGAATATGGTCGCAAAAGCTGCTGTCTTCACAGCAGTGCTTTAATAAGTTTTTTCAGATGAACTACAGAATTTCAATTCGATCTAATCTGTAGTTTTGGAAATATTGGAGTTTTAATATTCGGAATGGACATATCTACGGAATCATTGGGCGGATTTTAACCATCCACGAAATAGACCTTCGTAATGGAGCCGCAAAACAACTCTACGAATATCGAGTTTCTAAGTCGTTTATTCGGGATGTTACAGTCGGTCTAATATATATATATATATATATATCTGTAATTCTGGGCACTTCATGAAAATATCACATAGCATGCTCCCAGAGATCTCGCAATGAGCAATTATTGGGAAGTTTTCGAACTCTTCGCCATAAGGCTATGTGAGCGCATTTTCCACAGCCCTTTCATTGTGGAAATTTTGGGAATTTCCACATGCGATATCTTCAGGATCTCTTTAAGAATATCGCTGTGGCGGACATTTCGAAGGAAATATAGCGCTCCCTGTAATCTCTCAGAGAAGTAGCAAAAGTACCCTCAATGTTTTGAAGAGATATCACAGGAATATATCTGTGTTGCCTGATAAGAAAGAACGTTCTCACCATATCAACCCGACACAAGACAATGAATTACCAACCTTCAGGGTTGCCGTCCAGATGCCGGATCATATATCCATCGACCCAGAAATATGGTTCACTACTGAAGCGGTAAGTTTCTCCATTGCCGGCGTGCCTCTAGACAAAACCATGTTCAAACATGTAGTGCAGCCTCTATCAGCGAAAAATGCAACCAAGGTGAATGACGTCATCATGAGGCCACCACTTACCAGGACCTTCCACTAAGCTACTAAGTCGAGACCGAACTGATCTGGTGGCTGTGCACATCAGCCTCCTGAGCGCCTGTTGGATATCGCCAAACACCGCAGTTCCATCGACACCTGAAAAACCTAGCCAATGCCAATGATATTAACGCCTCTGACGAAGATTCTATAGTGGAGCCGACTACAAAGATACATACAAGTTGCCATCGCCTATGTCGATAACAAGCAGAACGACTGGGCAGCTCACGCAGTTGATCTCACCTACGCTTCATGATAACCTGTTTCCCAGATCACTGACATGACTTCGATGCAGAACCTCAAGGCCAAAATGAGAGGTCAACTCACTCTGGGACTGGAAAGTATGAGATTGTATCACTACGAGCAAAAAAGACAGACTTCAGAAGGCGACCGACACATCAATGACAGTGAGAAAGCCCCAGATCATGATACCGAAGAGGAAAACGCAGACATGGACTCTGCGGGTATCATCTGTAATTTTTGAGCAACTCCACTTAGTAGGAAAAGCCATACTCCCACCAATCAAGAATGATCGTGACATTCACAAATGCAGCCAGTGTTTCGAGATTCACACTCTTCATCACTGACCAGGATTCTAAGATGCAGTTTCTGAAATACACTTGTATTGATATCTGCAATTTCCTTATACCACCACTAGTAACTGGTAAATTTGAGTTCCCTTTCTAAGCTTCTACATTACCTATTGGTGGATGTAGAGAATGTAATTCCACCTTAACGGAACCATCCTGCTCAAAACCAGAAGGAAAGCCTCAGATCGCAGCATTCCGATCATCAAAACTGTCAGTGGTCCATCCAAGTACCACGACGGCCATTCATGATAAAATCAGGGGCTCCTATGAACATAGGGGTACCACATTCTTACTCGGAAAGAGGAATAAATCTCACGTAAACCACAATATAAGCGATCAGAAAAAAATCAAAGCTCTGAATGAGGAATTTGAAGCCATGATCAATCTGGAAATAAGTCGGCAATTAGAAAGCCCATTATGACCTCCGCTGCACCTGACACCAAAGAAATTCACTGGTAGTTGGAGACCCCACTGAGAATACCAGGATCTCAATTTCAGTTCCAGACTAGTACCTAGTCAAACACATTAGCATTCAAAGAATGCAAAAAAAAGCTAGTAACAGTGACACTTCTTACGCACCCCAATAATGATGCACGTCTGGCCATAGTGAGCGACGCATCAAACACAGCAGTTGCACCTACTCTACACTAACGTCACATGAAGAGAATGGTAACCGCACAAGGAAAGGAGCCTAGAAATTAAGCATTATAAACGACCTGGCCTTTGAAATTCGCCTGAAGACGGAATCTTGAAAAGTGCTCACCTCATATGTTACAACTGTTAATAACTTCAAAACATTAATTAGATGCACTGCTTTCATTATGCAGGCTCTACGAATAAAATACACATCCTATCGTCAATACTTCTGTTTAATAGTAACTACCTTCACATGACTGAACAGGAGCTTTTCCAATGAAGTCTGTAGAAAATGGGGCTCCTGGTATAGTGGGAAGTCTATTTTCTATATAGTTCTGAAATGATATTCGTTTTCCACGTGGAAGCACTTCAAATCGATCCAGAACCATATTCCAAATGAATTGAGATCCTCTAATAGCAACAAATCAACGAAGAAATCGTATTTCATAAGAAACAAACTCGCTTAGCGATATATTAGTCCGAAAGAATTCTCCACGAACTCTTTTTCAACTGCGTCAGTATTTTTCGACAAAACAGTGCCTAAAACAGAAATCCTCAAAATCGTCAAATGGATGATGAACAAGACGAAATGTCAATATAATAAACTAACATAATCACAAGGACGAATATCTGTCGATAATTCAACAAATATTTCACATTGATAAGAGCTAATCATTCAATCAATCAAAACATCAACACCGAAGAAGCGGATCCAATTAGAATGACTACAGCTGTTTCACAGTTAATACTGATCGTCAAGTCACCTCACCTCGAATAAAACCGCCGAGAAGGAATCCGTTAATTCTTCCAGATGGATTACTGCAGTATAACTACGTAGCTCAGTCAGTTTCGTGACCTCATCATTCGTTAGCTTATTATATATGATAGCAATGTCAAGAAATATAATTTTTGAGATTTTACTTTTTATCGAGTAAACTGAATCTTCTGCTGAAATGAGTTGAAGATCTTTACTATTGTTTATACTCTTTTTTCGGGTACTAGCAGTAAGGTGTCGAAATATTATTTCTATAAAGGTGTCGGAAAGTCTAGTATTCAAACCGCGTATATAAATAGTGTATGCATTATCAAATTGGCAAAACTTGGGCTTGCTGGGAAAGCCATTGCTGTGAATATAGATTCACCATCCTCAAGAAATGGTAAGGCCACTGGTTGGTCAAAGTCTTCAGAAAAAATTGTTTAGGTTTGTTCGGGAAAAACAAAACCATATCCAAAGATGTTAATATATAACTGTTTGCCACTGCTATTGTCTTCAGTTCCTCAACCAGTATGAGAAAAATTTTTCTATTAAACTTCAATGTTGATGATACATTGATCAGTGTATTATGCAATGATTTTCCATCTTCAAATCCGGATGATTTCATGCAAACAACTACAGGAGATGCGACTTTCATATGTTTTCCTGAGGAAGTAAATTTTTTGTAAGGCACTGGTATGTGAAATGAGTGATTCATATTCTGATTATGGAACTTCCCGATACCTTCATTGAAATTATATGTCAACGACACCTCACTCCTTGTACCCGAACAGAAAGTGAAAATAACATCGAAGAGATTTTTGATTCTTTTCAGCAGAAGATCCAGTTCACTCTAGAAAAAAAGTCAAGAATTGTATTTCTTGACATAACTTTTATCAGAGATCATAACAAACTAACAACTGATTGGTACACAAAACTGACAAACACAGGCAGGTGTGTATAGTTTTATTTCAACTATGGTGCCTCACAAAAAAAAAACGTAGCAATGAACCTCATGAATAGAGCATTAAGGTTGAGTGAGGACAAATGCAGAGTTGAAAAGATGAAAAAGAACACTCGAATCCTCAAACGAAACAATAACTTCACACATCACACAAAAACATGTATTGACCTATACACCATGCATCACAGATTTAAAAAGAAGAACCCATTAAGACACCTAACAAACCAAATTACACAATACTCTTTGACACGAAAAAGTTTGTGAAACTAGAATTTCATGCGATGTTATCATAGAAAATTAGTAGCAAGAATTTAATGGCATTACAGTATATGACAACACGACGGATAACGGGACAAAATGCTCCCAAAGTAGAAGGACAAAACCCCTCACGAGAAAAGATAAGAGGGGGTGTACAAAAAAGAATATAATGTTTGGTTGAAAAGCTTTAGTGGCCAAACAAAGCAACTCTTACAGGATATATACGACAACACAAGAATGATACCACAAAACTAAACATTACAAGTAAAGTGGCCCTAACCGTACATACATACACACAGAAAGACTCAGGTTTAACACCGACAGTGTCAGCACTTTGGATATCGAACCGCAATATAACAGAAGATTCATCAGCGAAATTATACACATTGAAACAAACAATGCGATCAATTTCAAGGAAGACGCACAACATATAAGTTCAATATATGACAACTTGTAAGTAGTAAGGGTTACTTAGAGATAAGAGGGTCGAAAACTATAATTGTTCATATATTTGAATGTAAAAATGCAATTTGTTCTTTGCTATTTCAACCGTTTCGACAATTAAATTTTTTTAATTATTCTGAACATTTGACGATTATTTGAATACTTTGAGTGTTTACGTATTTGTTTTTCATTTCTATACTTTCAACGTGTACCGTTTGTAGTTTTGGCTTAGGAAAACCGGTTGTGAGGACAGATTAGCCGACTCATTCATTGAATATAAGGAGAAACGCACGAACCTTGATAAGAAATATTGACGGATTGACAACAGCTCCACATATCTTCACTTCGAAATTAATAACAAAGCAACAATATTGCCGTTTACATGAATAAAGAAATATTTGTAACATACGTAATGACGCGCAGAACGATGGAGCTATTTTAATAAACTACTTATGTAATAATTTTATATGTGTAGAGCCTTGAAAGAGGAATAAAATGTTTTCAAAACGTTGGCGAAGCTTTTGGAAATTTAACAAAACAGCAGAATAAATACATGTCTTAATGCCGGTCAACTTTCAAATTCGATTCAAATATTGTCGAAATACTACATTTTTGTTCTATTCCAACTTTCTCCAATAGATGCCGGCAATCTGCCATACAAAATTTGAAATATTCATGAAATTATAGATTAAAGCCTATTTAGTTTCTTAGAAAACACATTGCCTTATTAACCATATAGGAACGATAAACGAAGCGATCTGTGACGTTTCAGAGTACAAATCTCTTTCATCAGACAAAGAAGAAAAAGTTTTAGAATTCTTTTCTTAACATTTTTCGTTTTGAGCATTTTGTCAAATTGACGTTAAGAAATCACAGCAACACAGATTCACTTGGTTTGATAGTTTTTTAATTCACCTCTTTTCCAAGTAAATTCAGCCAAATAGGGTTCATTTCTACAGAACAATGAGCTAAATTACTCTCTGCATTCAACGAAATGATACAGCACTCCTCAATTTTTTTTTCAAATCATCTGATTCCTCCTGAGAGTCCTTGTACACAGTGAATCATATTCAATAAATTGTATTGTTCATGATCGTTGTTCGGTTGATTCGAATGATAATTAGGAAAAGATTTTTGCCTAAATTTGAAAAGGTTCTATTCATGAATTATCTAGGATATCCATTTACTTCAAGGAACGATTTGGTGCAATTCAATTTTTTTTTCTCAAATTGATGACGAGATCACATTAGCTCTATCATGAAGCGTTTTAATGATATCCCCCTTTTACACTGAGTAAACGATTGTAATACAAATTAAGATATCCATTTGTATGTCTTTTCTTAAGACACTTGTTTCGGAACGATCCTGATATTTTTCAACTGAAACATTTAAAAATGAAAGTTTATTATTATTTTATAATTTCATTGTGAATTTAATTATGGGTTCTTTTCAATTTATGTATTCGAAAAATTCATCTAACTCTTTCCTTTCATGTTGCCAGATTACGAAAACAGTTTTGACGATGTTGACGATAACAATCATTCCCCATTAAAAATATGTTGAATAATATCGTCGATATTATCGATTGATAATAATTGTGTCATGACCTTCCAATATTGTTTGAACTATTTAAAAGGACTTATCGACAGAAACGTTTGGAAATAGACTAGCAATATCAAAACTTACTGTAATGTAATTTTGGTTCATATTCGAATTTCGTAATTCATCCAAACAATGTTGAGTATTTTTTAGGAAACTTCTTTCCAGTTGATGGTTTGAGAAATTGTAATGGACATTTAGCTAGATTTCGACATGGGAAACCGATAGAACTCACAATAATTGGTCTTAAAGGAATAAGTGGTTTCTGTATTTTGGGAAGGCCGTATAAATGTGAAGGTTTACTATAGGAGGGTGTGATAAGTTTTTTCTGGGCATATGTCAGATTTTTAGAAGGTTTGGAAAGAAATTGTTCAACTTTTTTCTTTGTGATAGGAGTTGGATCTTTTTTGATTTCGGAATATTTGTTGACATCATTAACGATATCGAAAAGTTTGGTATGATATTCGGATGAATCTATAACGACAGTAGCATTTCCTTTATCAGCAGGTAAGATTTTTTAATTAATTGGTTGATAGATTCTCAATTTATCATTGAAATTTGAAATTGTTTTGATAGGTCTCCCAAGTAAAATTTTATTCAGAACTCTTTATTCGTTGAATTTTTCCGGTTGAAGTTGTTGAGCTGTTTCTTCAAAAGCTGAAATATTCTTTGGAAAGCACTCACTTTCGTTTTCATTAAAATTTCTCGAAGATAAATTCATAACCGTTTTAACAATGAAGTTATCGTTAGTGTGAAAATTCTTGGATTGATTTTATCGTTTCTGTTCCATGAGTGCATTGAATTTTCTCGAAGTTATTACTTTTATTCTTTAACATTCATTCCTATATGAAATATTCACACAATGAAAAATATGTGAAATATGTGCAGAGTCGTCTTATCTAATATATCTTCGTGTCCTACTTTAATCTGAACTTATTTTTGATTTTTGACTTCCACTACTTTGAAAAGGTGGTTTATTTCTGAGAATCTTTGGAATTACCTTATCATTTCTGCATCTGCACCGTTGAAATAGGTACCTATACATAATAAGTATACATAACAATAATGCTAGAAATTTTTTGAGGCACCCCGTATATTTTATCATCAACCTATTGCCATAGTGGAAGAATGCGATATATCAAATTTCCTATGCAGATATGGCAGTTGTCAATCAAAAACAACGATTTAAATATAGTTTTTTCGGCACAAACTCTATATTTCATTCTTGAATGGAAACACTGTGATGATGTACGGGATACAGAAACGATTCATTGATTATAAATACAATAACTGAGAGAATTTTGTCTATTGATTTTTCCAAACACCCTATATATTTCACCATAACTCTCTTTTCATACGTGATAGAATGAGGCCTTTTCATTTCCCATTGAGCAATTCGTGGTTGTCTTTGAAAGAAACATTGTTATTATTAAATTTCTAGTGTGAAACACCCAGTAAATTTCACCACAAATATCATGCCTTGAGTAGTAATCATTTTAATCTTACGATTCCAATATGGTGGTCGCCATTGAAAACATGGTCTTCATTATTTTTTTTTTCAGGGCACTCTATATATTTCATTCTTGAAAAAGGCCGCCGTGAAGCTATACAGGAAGGAAGAAATAATCGATATTGGTTAATACTCGAAAGAATAGGTCTCTTGCATGATTTTATTTATCATTGAAATCAAATATTATATCCGTAAGACCACTGAAAAACTTTAACCGCCATCAAAAATTTCAATTTTAAACGAGAAAATGCTCTTTTGAATTTGGATCCGCATGTCGGTTGTTCAAACGGAAGAAACTTCGCGGTTTTCGTGACGTATGGGGATATATCCACTCTCTCCCTCTTCTCGTGTACTTTTCTATCTAGCAAGCCAATAGACAGCGTAGGGCTGTATCAATCGGTGAATCGTACAATAACGAGTGACGTAGAGGCGATCTGACGCATTTCTCCCGCTACGACCTTGAGTCCTGAATTGGCCATTTTTAATAACGAACTATTCAAAATTCGCGAATTATTGAAGTGTTTGATAGCATACATTATGATTTTGTATCGATATAGAATGAGAAAAACATAAAAATATGATAATTCGCGTTACATGCAAGAGTACTATTGTGCGTAATGATTTCAGACACCTTTCATATTTACTTTGATTATCCCGTTAGACGTAGGGATATGTGCCCTATCCATTAAAAAATTTCAAACTGTCACTGAAAAATCTCAGATTCTATTGAATTTCTTCTTTAGAACACCCCTTATATTTTACCGGAAATATCTTTCTATGCGTAGTAAAAGGTAACCTTTTCATTCAGATATTCAAAGCATGGATTTTATAATATTACGTTTTTGAACATTCTGTATATTTCAATAAAAAAAAGCCATAGTAGAATTCTGGCACTCCACGGGATACAAAAAAGAGAAATAATGGATATTGTTTGAAAATCGAGAGAATTGTGCGTAGAAGAATGTGTTATTTGCAATTCTGCAATATAGTAGTTGATCATGAAAGCAATATCGATCTCATTATAGCTTTGATTTGGAACACCTGTATATTTTAAATTGATATGCACTTTAAAGCGTTCAGAATCGACTGCAAAAACAATCGTTAAAATCGGTCAATTGAACTGAGAACCCCATTTTTGAAGTCGTTTAAATAATACTCCAGGAAGTTGAATCATGGATAATTCGTTTTTTTCGATGTATAAGTTCTTATTTCATTGTTATTATGGATTTTACATTTCATTCACTAGAGTTGAGTTTCATAAAAATAAATCGTTAGGATAGTAACGATAACTTGCATAATTCTACACATTTTTCAAGAAGGAAATGTTCAATGGAAAAGGTTCAAGGTAAACGCGAAATCACCCACGTAACACAAAATTCCCGACGAGATATCTGAGAAGTCCTAATCCGGCTTTCACGCGAACTCTTGAAGTGATTTCCTAAGGTGATGACAAACACAACCTGATTTGGGACTTCGCAATGCGAGCTCCGAGAGTTATCGCCTACATAACCAGAATAAGATATTCACATTGCGAGTTCCTGAAGTTATCCCAAATGATGGAAAATTCACAATGCTAGATCCTGAAGTCATCTCGGATGTAACCAGAATAGGAAATTCGCAATGCGAGCTCCGTAAGTCATCACAGACATAACAAGAAAGGGAAATTCGCAATGGGAGTTCCTTAAGTCATCCCAGAAATTCGCAATGCGAGTCCATCACAGACGTGACCAGAATAGAAAATTCGCAATGCAAGCTCCAAAGGTCATCCCGAGTGTAACAACAATTGAATATTATCTCAAGGTTCCTGAAGTTATCCCGAACATAAGGTAGAATTGTTTACGATATCCCTCGTGCGTCGTGCGTAGTTTGGACAAAGAGGAATTGTAGATAATTTCATTTAGTTATCCACTATTTACACATATGCAAAATATGTGTTTGATTATAAGAACGAAATAAATAACTTCGGAGAGCCTTCCTAGAAACCTATAGGACGATCGGCAAACATACCAAAAAAATCAGTTAAAACATTACTCACATTGACTCTATCATATTTTGTTACTGGCTTTCATGTTGCCGGATTTTCCGGAAGGTTATAATAAAAAATTTTGTGGTACAAAATCACGGCGTTTTTATACGTTCGGTGGGGGAGTACAAGCAACTCAGGTTAAAAACTGTATTAACAAGTAAGAGGTGTCTAGCAAATGTATAGTTCTGTTATTGAATAGAGACTTTCTTTATACAATGGTTTCACACTTAAACTAGTTATCGACTAGTTAACTAGTTGATAACGAAACGAACCTAGCATTTATGCCTTTATTCATCGCAAAGAAAGCTATCTTTTTCACATTATCATATTTCTGGATTAAAACTCACTACCAGTATCGGTTAGACAACGGCAAACATGTAAGATATTATGCGAGTGGAAATAACGTTCTCAAATCTGAAGAATTTCGAGAATTCTCGAAAGAAAACAGTATATCCAAAATTCAATCGAACCTTCATATTTTTCACAAGAGATTCATCAGAATATCGATCAATCTGAGATCCGTTGTTTTTCCCCTAAAAAACCATCAACACGATTCTCATTCAAATACGAACAGGGATTCCAAATCAATATTTTGTTTCCATATACCCGTCATAGTAATATGGATATATTTTTCCAATAACCGATAATTAATCTCCATCCATACAAATCAATATTCATCAAAGCCATCTAACCTACAGACGTAAGAATCGACACACTAAGCGCTCATATCACAATATCGTCTAGTATATCTTGTTCACGGAACTCACCATCTCGCGGATCTCATTCATATCCGAAATATGAATGAAAAATGAATATCCATTCCGACCACGCTAAACAATACTCCAAGTCATCTAACGATCTAACCACCAGACGTAAGAACCGACAATTCCTGAGAATATCGCATGTCTACACCCTGAAATCCCGCTACGGGCAGTATTTGAGAATTTCTTTAACTCTTCGCCATGAGACTGTGTGAGCGAATTTCTCATAGACCTCCCACTGTGGGAAGTTTGAGGATTTCCGCATGCGATATATTCATGATCTCCTTGAGAATATCACTGAGGCGGACATTTCGAGCAATTAAGGCACTCCCTGTGACTTCTTAGAGACGTAGCAAAAGTATTCTCAATGTTCTGAGAAGGTATTGCGGGGATATCTTTGAAACCTCTTTGTGTTGCCTGAGCACCACTGACATATTCTCCAAATACAATAACCTATGAAAGTTATAGTTTAGAGTCAGAGTATTGAATAAATATTTCAAGATCATTCATCTTTGTATTTTCATCGAATAAAAATGGTTATTACAAATAATTATGATCGATGTTTTCATGGAAGTCGGCAATGAACTTCAAGAGCTGCAAATGAGCGAAATAACGTTTGAATTATGATAGAACTTCTCTAGGTAGACTGATAATTGCTTTAATTAATGTGCCAGCGTAAATCATAAAAAAGCATTTCTGTCACAAACAGAATTCTCGGAGTTGAAAGTTTGACAATCAGAAAACCAATAATAACTGGAGTTTCTCCTGGACAGCTAGAAATATAATAGCAGACATGTTATCCTTATTTCGAGTAGGGTTAGAATTTGAGAGTTGTCGACACTTCAAGTTTAATTATTGGATTCGTATGAAAATACTTTGCTTTTTCAGGCATAATATGGGGTGAAATAAGCGCTCTATACAAAGATGGACTTTTGGAGTATGCTTCTGATTTATGGAATATATTGGACTTCATTACTAACTTCTTTTATGTCATCTGGTTAGCAGTGAGAATGTCAGCATGTTTCATCACTTGGGTAATTATAAACATTCATCTTTTTATTCAAATACAATGCGTACTTTCAGCGTGAAGAACGAGCAGGATTGAATCCTTGGTATCCTAGAGAACAGTGGGATATTTTTGAACCCATGCTGATTTCCGAAGGAGCTTTTGCGGCAGGAATGATATTCAGGTGAATTTATAATCTCATCGCTTTAATGTTATGTATTATTATGAATAAGTACTTACTATACATTTAGTTATAATTATAACAAATCAACACCACCTACCCCGCCTAAAGTTGCCGTTACTCAGTGAGCGTCCATTACGGCACAACAAAGCTGGGCATCAAACCTAGTACAGCTACGGGAAAACAAATAAACCATATTTCACAACGAAAACTTCGTAACAAGCATCAAAATTCATACCAAAAGTAACACCGATTAACGGAACCTATTCTTAATTTTTTGGCACAGCAATATAACGAACAGTCATTCCTAACCTTTCTTGCTCTTTGCGGTGCTTGAAGCTGCGATATGTACTTACACAGAATATGCAAATGAAATTGCTTTTTCCATAATTTGTCACATTGAATCAAAATATCAAGAAGATAAAGATGAAACATATATTTATAAATCCTATTTATTTATTAATTTACCGAAAAGAGTCGAGGTAAAAACCTATAAAGACTCAGCATATAATAATAAAAAATGGACACAAAATCCTCAATGATTAATCGAAACATGTGAAAAACAACAAAATATAATTTACTCCTAAGATGTATTATTGAACTCGATCTAACACTGTGGAATCCCGAAAGAACCAACTCATCCAAAAAAAATAGAGTTACAAATCATATGAATAATATACCACTGAACTGATATAAAATCATTTTTCAGTTTCCTGAAGCTTGTTCACATCTTCAGTGTTAATCCGCACTTGGGACCTCTTCAGATTTCATTAGGAAGGATGATAATAGATATAGTTAAATTCTTCTTCATTTACACCTTGGTGTTGTTCGCATTTGGGTGTGGTAAGTGTTCAGAGTATACTTTCTGAATTTGTTATTCTTAACTCTAGTATTTTTCCTAGAAAGCGGAAGTTGAAATGAGGTTAAATACTTGAATCGACTTGATAAATTCATTCCTGTTGTGCTGCTACGAAATAATTGAAGTGCATTCCTGACTCCAATGAGTTGATATGCACTAAATATATGAGTGCTCATCACATGCTCCCACTTTTACATGTGAAGATTCTTACTGAATAATCGTAATGGGGTAATGAATGTGATAGAAGCCTGTGTCAGAAGGCAGCATTAGTTAAATCAGTTCAACGACCACCTAAAATATTGTAGATTTTATATTGAAAATACACTTAGACCAATGGAATATCGCCAGGAACAATGACTGACAAAATTCAAAACGCTAATTTCATATGACATAAAACATTGGCATCACATAGATTTTTTGCCACATTGACTTGTATACTGCAACTAAAAAAAAACGAAAAATGGTCATCACTTGGATGAAATCAAAAATCAAAGCCCTGTAAACATTGGTTTACAATTGCTTCGTCTTATACATACACAGGTCTGGAAACTTTGAAATGGGACCATATATTCAACCATAATGGTGCCAGCTCCATCCATGGAGCCAGCTTTTTCATAAATAAAAGACTATCCAGATACTATTGAATAAAACAGACCTTCAGTCCTGATATTTGTTGATTTCCACAAGGCGTTTGGTACGGTAGAATCAGCGGCCATTATGAAAGCATTGAATGTATGCCGAAGTGGTTGAGTTCTGAGAACCTGACCTTTATCCTGTCAATTCTTGACAACGTTTCGGAGGAATACAACAACTCTGAAGAGATAAAGATGACTTGTGTAGACCTAAGCAAAGTTTTCGACAGTGTGAGCCATGGAATTATTTCAGAAATGCAGGAATACTATGGAGTACGAGTGAGAGCTCGTTGAATTTTGGACGGACTTGTCCAATATATAACAGGCAGTACAGTGGAGTTGGGTAGTTTCAGGTTGACAAAGGATGGATGCTTGTGTCCCTTAGGGGTCGATTCTCTGAAGGACCTTATTCAAATTATAAACTATGTCTTCGATAATATATCATCCGATGCAGTATGCAGCTATGCTGATGATTTCTTCGTCACAAACAGATGGGTCTCCAGAAAAAGCAAATTTTAAAGATACTGAATATTTACAAAAGCTCGCAGATTTTGTTTTCGACTAGTGGACTGTCTATATGAATATGTCTAGAACCCAAAAGTTCTCGAATTGGGAGGATATAAATACAACTTTCAGGTATTTGGGGTTGAAATTTCAATTTCCTTGAAATGGAGTAATCGCATATCCAATTCACACGGCAGACTATCGACTTCGATTTCATGATCCACAGGATGGAAAAAACTGCCTAGTCAGATATTGTTGAACTGACATATTATTCTTTCTGCCAAACAATGCCCGTGTATGGAATTATTCTGTGGGGTCTGATTGCTAATGCAAACCATGTCTTCTTGGGAGAAGAATTTTAAAAGGGCCATTTTTCAAACGGAATCTTCTGAGAATTAAACGAAGGTATTGAAAAGAGATATAATCTAGTCCACAACATCAGTTTTTATACTTGCTATTCTCAATTACGTCTATCAACCTGGGTATTATTTCCAAAAAAGTCAGATTTCCATTGATTCAATACGCATCCAAAAAATGCGTACTCTTTATTCTGGATAGTGATGAAGAATCAGCACGGCTCAAGCCATAGTTGTATCCAATTAGACAATTGACTTTCAGAATCTTTCAGGGAACTGAATCCATCTGTATTCTCCAAGAAAGTGAAAAATATTGCTTTATATTCATTATAGTTGTATACATAAATGTTTTTGCGCGCATGTTCTTGGGAAACAGTGTGCTATCGTTTTGTCCAAATGTCTGTAATTTTCGATGATTGAGCTGAAAATGGTATCAAACGTCTAGATTGGACTCACTGATGACGAATCCGGTGTCAAAATCGATTCTGTCCGGCCGACCGGCCGTGGACATGATAACTGTCGAACGAAGTGAGCTAGCAACTTGAAACTTTCAGGGTTATAATACAGATATAATAATAGATATACCCTTTCAAAATTTTATTTTTTCAATATTTCCAAAAATACAGATTAGATGGAATTGAAATCCAGTAATTCATCAAAAAAAATCTAGAAAAGCACGGCCGTGAAGGCTTCAGCTTTTGCGTGCATGTTCAAATTCGTTGCTGAAGCGGTCATCTACATTGAACATGCGCGGAACCGCTACTGCCTTCACGGCAGTGCTTTTCTAGGTTTTTATCTTTGGAACCATCAGATGAAATTTTTTCATTCACGAATTTATCATTTTTAATTGAACCTAAATCTTTTCTGCAAATATCGAGTTTCTGGGTCGTTTTTCCCAAAAATATTCGCGGAATAATCTACTGAGAGAACTGAAATATGTGGAGTAGATTGAGACTCTAATTACGAATGCCGAATTTGCGAATTGGTAAAATACACATAGTGATTTCTCGGATATACCCATTTATTAGTAGATCACCCAATATAAAATATTTGAAAACATAGAAACAATTTTTTCAACGAGTATCTACTGATATTGAGCTAAATCGCATTGATTTTCTTGAGATATTCAGGAAATAGCAACAGTAACTTGATTTGACATATTTCTTTTCTGTTATCTCCTGAACCTATTATTGGGTCGAAAGGAAACTTAAAGCGGTGTTATTGAATATTGATTTAAGAAATAGCGGCAATTTTCTTCAAAATCTGATGAATAGAAGAATTCCCAAGTAATTCTGCGAAACGTTGTATGACAGAATTTGTCAACTAGTGACGAAGTTTCAATTCGATCGTGGATGTACCGAAAATAATCCTCAAAATTTCAAATGATAATGAAACTTGACGTTCTTATACTAAATCTCTGTTAATGGAAATTCGACCAACACCTTATTTGAAACACTGCTGTTAAATATTGACTGTGCGAAATTTCATTCGAATCCTCTGAATAGTTTACTAGGTAGAAAAGTTTCAACAGAATTTGGAAAATTTTCGAATGAAAATTCATTGACATATTCAAGTTTAACTCAGGAAAACAACTTTTATCTCCGTTCCAAGGTTGATTTTCAATGAACGAGTACTTACGTCCCGTAACCCTTTCATATCCATTCCTCATACGCCACGCTTTTTTGGGTGTTTATAACAATTCTTAATTATGACTTATTTTTATTCCCACATTATTCAGTGTCGTCAATTAAGGTCCTGAAATTTTACTTGATTCTTCATGCCATCAGTATTCAATTGAGTGATGGTTCCCAGGTCAATCTCTTCTGCTTTTTGGGAAATATCGAAGAAATAAAATTTTGAATGGTTTAATTCGCGAATTTGGCGAATACGGCCAAACCCGTTCTACAAATACTAAGTATCGAAGTTTTTCACATCGTATGTTATTGAGTAAATAATCCGCCCTTAGATTAACTGTAAGCACAATGAATTCCCAAATAAGTGACTTGAAGACTAATTCTTGTAGAGAAGATTCGAGGCTTAGTTCCGAAGGTTTAGATCGTATGTGTGAAATCCGCTTCATGATTCCCCTTTAGAATCTCACTTTCCCAATATTCAAAAATTTCCGAAAATTCCCAAAACTACAGATCGGATGGAATTTAAATTCAGAACTTCGATTGGAGATGACTGCTGTAAGGTCCATGTAGAATATATTCTGTATCATTTTATTGAATATCGAAAATGAAGCTGCGTTGGTCGGGTAATACGCCTTCCTATCGAAATAAGCCTGCAAGTGTCAGTGCTTCTTGCGTGCATGTTAGTTGTATATCGAAATGCAACAGTTAAGTTCATTAATGTGCGTGTCGAGTTATACCCATTCGAATTTTTGAGGATTTTCCTGAATATCTCAGAAAGAAAGTAATCATGTGATCGGATTGAGACATGACAATGAATTGTTTAATACCAATGCCCAACTAGTCGAATGAAACTGATCAGCTCATGATGAAACTTGGTCACTAGTTGAAAAATGGTAAAGCATAGTCTTGAAAGGAATTTTGTGATGACATTGATACTGAAACAATTCAAAATAATATTGAATATTTTTCTGCCAACGACTTTCAACATGCGCTATAAAGATGCTGATTTCTGTCCGTACTTTTCTAGAATTTTTCAGAATGAATTCAAATTTATCATTGACTTTTCGAACTTGTTCTTGTTGTTTTTTTTTAATTTTGATTCAATAGTTTAGACAAACAAACTTTTTATTCTAATAATTCAATATTTAAAAATTATGCCAATTCACTCTTTAATTGAAATTCGGAAGCGTTATGTGTCGTTTAAAAAATTATTATTGTTCAGTTCGTTCATAATCTCATCGGAACGGTTGAACCTGAAAAAAATCATAAATAACCATCCGAATGAGATTTGTCCGACAAAAATAAATCTCTCTACTCTGAGCTTTCTCAGCACGTTCCTTCCATAAATCATTCTCTTATGAGGGGGTAAATTGACTAATTTTTTACTGCTCCTCTTCCCTAGCTCGAATTTTAAAAACTACAAACAACATTTATTTGTGGGAAATATTTCAAGACGGGAAAGCTTTAAGCTATGACGAGTTCTTTGTTTCGTTATGCATCATCGATTATGTACATCCATTAATCTCAAGGAAACCTCAGAATGTAGGATCCTCCCCATATTTTTTCCTTTTTCCCGACTTTATCGTTCGAGAGTCAGCAGACGCCTGGAATTTGCGATGAGTCTGGATTGCTGAAGATTCAAACAACAGGATTATCAATATTGACTTTGGCAATTCATCAGATTCTTTCATGGATCATTCCAGAATGCAGTATAGATATATGGACTATTCTAACCAGTGAATTATATATTCCTCTTGTGGAGATTAACTGGAGTTGTTTGTAGATACACCACATGAAGTAGGTAGGCGGCAAAATCTCCAACTGGGGTGTCTGTATAAAATCAATAATCAAATATTTTTCTCGTCAATCGAATGATTAATGCATTATAACTGAAATATCGGTACAGAAATATTAATCTAGATTACTATTACTTCATTTTCCTCCCAGAGTTCCCCATTTCTCAAAAACAGCTTGGCTTTGACCAAGCTGTCGAAAAAAACCAATAGTGTAATTATTGTATAATTACCTATAGCATATTGATGCATATGTACAGCGTATAAGACGTCTTTATCACTCGATATAAAATCATACGAATTCCAGAGTAAAAACGATAAATTAATTGCTTTCCAAACTTCAAAGGTCCAAAAGACCAGAAATGTTCATGAGAGAAATGCCGTGAAAGATTCTCTTTGAGAACTCCTTTGTAACAAATTCATAAACAATTACTAGCCAAGATCGATGCGAAACTTAAGTCCATCAAAAAAAAAACCTGAAGAATAGTTGCAAGCTGGAAGAAACTGAAACAAGCATTGCAGGACATTTGCTGAAAGAACGCCTACAGCTACACCGCTCGGCGGAGGGAATATTGGATAGGTAAAGTGTTTTTTTCAGATTTGGAAATATTATTGAGAAGATAAATGGACAAATACACAACATAACTCATATGGCATCACTGAATAATTTAGTCGGATGAATCAATTAGTGTAGATGTTATTTTTATCTTCTTATTGTTAGGAATATAATTCAATTTCGGTTTTGAATAGAAGAGTAGACTTGACAGGATGTGATGAGATAAATAAGGTATTTGTTCTTATTTATGGATTTTAGCGATCAGTTAGGGGAGTATTGTGATTTTGGGGGTAGGGTGGTCGATGACCTAGGGAAGATTTTCGTCAGGGGTTCAGATTAATTGAATATTGTATATAAATATTCTTAGCCTCCTCAAAAATTCGATCAATTAATTCAATACTTAGATGAAATGAAACTTGAAAAAATAGATAATCTGGTATTATCTGAGACCTTTCGTGTTGATGATAGGAGAAGATCGACCTGAATTTGATATGCTCTATAACGCATCAAAATTTAATAGGAATACATACTCTGTATGAAGGAATGATCCAATGTCTCCTCTGAAATAGTAATTTTCAATGAATTAAATATCATAAGATGGAGTTTTGAAATAATAAGACTTTTAATCTAACTGAAATTTATAGACCGCCTTGAACATTGCGAGAAGACCTATTTTTGACTTTGAATTTGAGTGAGAACGAATAAATGGTAGGATATCTCAAAATGAATACTTAAGATGAATTCGACCCATATGCGATACAATATTATGGCGTTTTTTCAGTGTATAAACAAGCGAACTAGGGTAACTATGAACTCGTCTACTTGTCTCGATAATGCATTTTTGAACTCTGAAAATATACACACAAGAAACTACGAAATTGAATCTGGAGTAAAACCAAGTGCAATAACTGATCATAATTTCATAATTCTATATCTAAACTTAGTTATACAAAGAGTGCTTTATAACGATAAAGAACTTCTCAGTAGAATAAATTACGTCAATCTGAATAGAGATTTTTTGGTTGAATCGTGAAGTAAATCATTGAAAATAAAAACAACGTTGGAAAAAATTGAAAATTTATGAAGAAAAGTACTGATATCATTGAAACTGTGGATTACACAGTGAATAAATTCTGAAATTGATAAAGCAGAGAGATGCAATGAAAATGAATCTCATACGTTAAGCTACATTCAGAATGACTTTGAGGCCTAAGTGCGTCTTGGCATGCCAAGCATATGGGCTTCAACGCTGTCATTCAAAATGAAAATCCTTACGGCTGGCAAGTTGAAGTCGGCAAAATTTATTGCAAGCTCGAATCATGCTATTCGTGCCAGCTATTTCACAGTAGATTCTTCCGGAATTTCTTTTGTTCACTATCAGTGGTTAGGCCGGCCGTGAACACATTAACTTTAGGAAGAATCTACATAGGGAATATATTTGTAAAGTAGGTTTTCAGTTTAATTAAAAAGGTCGAATGCTTAAATGGGTTCATTTCGTCAATTATTCCCAATTGAAAATTTTGGATCGAATTGCGATCTCGTATTTGATCGAAAATTATAGCTTGAGGTTCATGCAAAACTTCTGATGACCATATGAAGAAACCTGCGTTTGGCAGCGTCAATACCTGTTGATGACCGCTTTGGCAACAGAACAATCGCGAAAAAGCTCCTGAGCTCACGTCAGTGCTTTTATAGGTTTTTTTTTAATCTATAAAGACCATTTCTGGCTCAAATAAAATGAATATCTGATAGAGCTGAAAAGTTGTTAAACATCGACTTCATTATCTCAATATCGTTAAGTAGTGACGATTTCGGTAAACTGCTCATGCGCTACGGGAAAGTACCGATAAAACTTCCTGGCAATCACCTCATAAAGCATAATATGTAGAGTGTGAACAGACGCCGCTAATATCACTGTAGGATCCAGTAAATGCTTCGACTATTCACCAGTAGGTGCCGTGAATGGTCGATGTGGAGGAATATGACATACATCTTATGTTTCAGAAAATTCAAAGAATACATATTTGCTCAGACTGAAACCGAATCTTCGAGCTTTCGCTGTCGATTAGATTAAAATTTCAACGGAATCGGAGATATGCTTTTTGAAATAAATGAATTTCTCATATAAATTTTCTGAATTTTTCTATTGATTTGCTCCTCAGAAAAATCAGAAAATCTTAATGGGCCGAAATCAAGTACTTCGTTATGGAGTGGCGGTTTGGAGATTTCCGTGAAATTTGAACGAAATATGAAAATTTTTTTTTGAAATTTTTCTATTGATAATTTTTCACATTGCCACTTTACATCTACCAATCAAGTCTCATTTCGATCAGATAAGTATTTTTCGAGTTATTGGAAAATCAAAATTTCAAATGGTTGCTGCACAACAACCATTAGGCAGATTTTGCCCATTAACGAACTCAACCAAGATTTTCAGGATCTAAACCTTACTTGAGAATTTGAAGACTCTAGGTTTTCTTTCGAAGGTTACAGTGCACCCGGCCGGACGGCTGTACGGCCGGACGGCTGTATGGCCGGACGGCTGTACGGCCAGACGGCTGGACGGACCGAATCAATTTCGACCACGGATTCTTCATCAGTGAGTCCAACCTAGTCTTTTGAGACCAATTTCAGCTCAAAATTAGAAAATTACAGACATCGTGACGAAATGATAACGCGCTGTTCCCCAGAACAAGCACGTAAAACTGGATAACAAAGTATTAAACTCTGAAAATTCGTAGATTAAATCTAGCCAAACATTATAAACCATTAAATTGTCGTCCGTCACTTCAGAGAGTGCTTTTATTCGGGATTTCATCAACATCGCACTCCGCCTAAAAACTAATTCTGAATGTAGTTTAACTCTCAACATAACCCTGAACAAATTTCAATCTACAAACGAAATGAATCGAAACATAACTGTAAACAAGTACTAACAGTCAAAAAAAGGCCAAGGTTGGTTCTTATACTTTAGAAATGAACAATTTTTCTATTATAGATGAAACTGAAGTGGGTAAAATTTCAACGACTTCCTTATAGTGTAAGGATATCGATCTGAAATAATTTGAACAAAAACAAAATCGCTATGCATGAGAGAAATATAAGTTTTTCTCCATGGAGCCTGTTTAGAAAACACGAACCAATCAAACATATAAATCAATTGAAGAATCATTCGGCCCCTGAAAAACACAAAATAAAACCAATCCCGATCAAAATCATTCATAGTTATATCTCAACGCCTTCACGGCACATAATTAATCAATTCATCTTCAACTACAATCGATTTTACCATCTGACTGGAAGACTTCAGTTGTCACTCCTGCATTTAAGTCGGGAAGTAGAACTGACGTAAACAATTATCGACCAATATGAATAATTACTGATTTGGAAATGATATTCGAAAAATGGTTGGAAGAAAAAATCATGAAATTTAATAATCTAGTAGAGATCCCTACAGTAAACAATTCGGATTTAGAGAAGGGAGGAACGCCGATGATGCTGTAATTGAACTTGCTAATGAGATCAACATGGGCTCGAAAAGAGAGAAGAATTTGGCAGTATTCATAGACTTATTAAAGGCCGTTATCACATACAATATTTTTGATGCATTAGGAATCAGGCACGGGCGTTTAATTTTATAATTAATTATCTACCAGAAAGGAATTAATGGGTCAGAATAAATGAGACTGTGAGCGAAATGCAATCAATGGACACAGGTGTACCTCAGGGTACGAAGGTGGATCCTGTCCCCTTTCTCGTCAACATCAACAATATTGGAAAAATCTCTACGGGGTGTGATGTTATCTCAGACAGTGATGACACAGTACTCCCATTTTCTGAGGTCTTGTGGAATGAGGTGAACGGACGAGCTGAGGTGGGGATTGGCATTATGCAGGCTCATCTTAATGAAAGTTTCTTGGCTCTGAACTTTTTGAAGACTGTCTGTATGACTCTCAGTATTAGATATACTGATAAATCTTCAAGAAACGAACTAACATTTACAATGAAGTGGTACAAATAATTCTCCCTGTGATTGTCCCAGAATACTCAGAGTTGGCACATTGAAATTTTCGGATGTGTTTTGGATGGTTCCTGAAGTGGGACAAACCAATCACTTTTTTGAATGAAAGTATCAGAAACACTTCGTTGAATTTTATCAATTACGGAGTATCTGGAATAAGAAATTGTTCAGTGTGGTTTTTTCATTCTTAGTTGAATCGAATTAAAGTATATATGGGTGTTTACAATAACATATTCAAAGGAACTATGGCATACAAATTTGATTCTGAAGATGAACTTCATAAGGATTGTATTGAATTTCTGAAATCTGTATGTATAGTGCGATTAATTATATTATTCAAAAAGACAAAGCGGAAAACGGAAATCGAATATATAGCACTAGATTTACTGAGCAGAATAACTTCCCTATACTCTGAATTGTCTAACAATCTCTCTAGGGATATCAAGCATTTATCAACTTCAGTATTATAGATAAATTACATTAGCGTCCTCCACGAATAAACCAAACAATGATGAAGCTCGCGGGACTAGAACAAAAGAGAAAGCAATGATTTATAAGCTATATATTCCGCGACGTTTCGCAAGACTTTCGTCAGTTTCTTCAGGCTTGAAAAAAAGTTCAAACATAACATCACTTACCCACCGAATACGAGTTCTCCAATATATAACCTCTATAAAATTTAGAGATCCTAAGGTAAAAACGGATACAATATCAAACAACCCTCAAAATCTCAAACATCAAAGTCTCCAGAGTACGAGTACTTCCAAAACCTCGAAACAAATTATTACAGATCAGTGGACATAACACTCAAAAAACGTCTTCATGCCACATATGATTGTCAAACTTGAACCACCAACTTATTTATTTCTTTTTATTCTTTGTAATTCAAATTATTTTTTATTCTAGCCATCACATACATCCTTCACTCTTACAGACAAGTCTATTTATTAATTTATAACATGATCATATTTTGTTAAAATTGAGGTATAGAGTTTACCCAAGTGTTTTGAATCAGACCTGAAATTAACACACTTGCTCATATTAATGTGAACGATCTCCAAGATATTCCTCTTCCTAAATTATTCCTCATTATCTAGAATTTTGACATCTGAAAAATCAAACCTATGATCTACTTTAAAACAGTGTTGTCCTCCCGCTATTCTTTACATTCCTAATATCACACTTATGTTATTTGATCCTACTTTGTGAATATTGTCTAGTTTGTCCGACATATATTTTTCTACAATCCAAACAAGAAATACCATATGTCACCCCGGATCTATGATCTGTTTTATCGGGTCTCTGATTTTACTATATATAGCGTCCCAACGGTTTTCATGTTGTAGAAGACTAATTCTTTATGTTCCATTTCATGAGTTTTTTGAATTTTTTGTGACAATTCTGGGATGAATGGTAACTTGGAAAAGGATTTATTTTATTCAATAGTTCTTACTTCTCTATTTTTGATTTTTTGTAGGAGTTCAGGAACGAGTTTGTTAACAAAAGATTTAGGGTATTTATTATCTCAAAGTATATTTTTTCCTTTTTATACTTTGGCCATGATATATCTAATCACTCAAAGTTATTCGATCAGAATTGACGCGATCCTCAATACAAAACAGGGACATTTTCAGTTATTCTCCTCAAGGGGTAAAAAACGAATAGACAATTTCACGCCGGTTTGACGGATGATGCCTACAAACATAAGGATTTTTTTAACGCATAGTTTTGCTCAAAAGGTTAACGATTGTATGCCAGGAAGATTTAGATATCCCGAGTAGATGAAGATAATTTCAAATAGTACAGTCGGCGGATGATACGGTCTGAAGTATTGAAGACCTTGCACTTAAATCCAGATGTCTATACCAGTATATTTTCTCTTCGTTGTCTCAAAGATCAACTCTTCTAAATATGATACTTTCCTACCACCAAAAAGAAAATGCGGAAGTAATACTTAATATTGCGCACCTAAGCAGAATGATGAGGAAAATTCAAGTTTTTCACAAGTCTGTATTTAATTATGGTACAAGGTATCAGAAAGACAATACTATAGCTCTAAGAAAATAGAAATGATGAAGTGGCGAAGAATCTCGACCAAATATAATGTCCAAATTACCCCACATCGAAGCTGATCTTGTTTTCTAACCTAGGCTAAGTCCTCATTGCTCCTATAATTCTTCTGTCCGAGACATTTTTGGCACAGGCTTGCAATTGCGAGGCATTCTGTAACCAGGTGAACAGGAGTTTTTTTTTCCCCACAATATCTAAACTTGTCGGTTTCTAATGAACCCATTCTCTTCATATGCCTCCTCAGGCGACAGTGTCCTGTGAGGAAGCCAGTGAGGAGGCGAAACCTATCCTCTTTGAGATTCGGAAACTTTTTGAACCTTGCAATTTTAAAGTTGACTTTTGGAATAATCCATTTCTTTAAGATTCCTCCAGAGTGATTTTCTTTCAGTTTCTTCCTTCTAAAAAAACTATTTCTCATAGGTATAGCATTTGCCTATACCATACAAAGATTTTGGGCCAGCAAGTGGCGTTTGTGCTTCTTTTTTCGCTAGTGTGTAAGCCATTTCGTTTCCTTTGATTCCTGAGAGACCCGAAACCTAGGTGAAAGCGACATCGTTGTTTTTGCCTTCTTCATTTTTTCTCCTTTGACACTCCCATATCAGCTTATAATCGATGACAGGAGTTCAGTGCTTTGCTAGCAGCTTGACTATCAGTTAGGTTCACTATGTCAAACACTTGATAGTTTTTTTCAGGTTTATGGCTATGCCTGTATTTCTGCCTGGAAAACACTCGAGTGGGAGCCTATCGTGTGCACTCTAACTTTCGAGAGAAAGGACATAGATTTTTAAAAAATTTTATGCCAGGTTCAGATCCTGAATATGTCGGATGAGATTAATTCCTCGATATCTCATGAAGTACTAATTCGATGGGATTGAAACTTTGTGATTAGTCCTTGAATACCAACGTGTAACTAAACGCCAAATTTGGTATGGATCCAGTTATTATAAGAATCGAAAAATTGATAATTCGAAAATTCTAGAAAATTTTGTTGAAAAATTTTTGTACTCGAGAAGTATATACAATTTATCAGATTTCAACGAAATTCGGTACAGAACTCAGAATCCGTATTCGATATCAATGTTTCGAATTTTTATCCGATACGATATTCACTTTCAGAGATATATGAAAAAAAAAAGTGAAATATCGTTATTTCCTTAATGTCTCCTGTCAATATATATGAATTTCTGAATAACAAGCCACAATTCGTTTGGCACATTGAGTATTTTGGATGCACAACAGAATTCAATCTGATCTGGAGAGGTTACGTACCTATTCAATAGGGAGAAATATCCTGTACAAATATATTATTGTACATTATTAACTCAAAAGGTTATTAATAATTCAAGAAATGTACAGAAGCAATGTTCCATAAATGTGATTTATCATAGGTTTGAATCAACTACTTTGGTACTATGCAGAACTGGAGAGGGACAAATGTTATCACCTTCCAAATGGACTACCAGATTTTGAGAACCAGGACAAGGCGTGTACCATTTGGCGCAGATATTCGAAGTAAATTAATATTACTCATGAACTTGTTATTCAGTTTTCTACAGATAATGTTTCAGCTTATTCGAAACGTCCCAATCACTCTTCTGGGCAAGTTTCGGTTTGGTAGACTTGGTATCCTTCGATTTGACTGGTATAAAAGGTTTCACAAGATTCTGGGCACTTCTGATGTTTGGATCGTACTCAGTGATCAATGTGATTGTTCTTCTCAACATGCTGATAGCTATGATGTCAAACTCATATCAGATTATATCGGTGAGTAGAATTAAGAGCATTTAGTCATACGCATTATCCAATTGGTCATGCCGTCGAGCATGACGTCCCAGCTGAAACTTTGGAGTTTCTAGAAAAAGATGATTTTAGTTTTGGAAGATGAAAATTTCGTACATGGACTGAAATGCCACATTTCTGCGTTTAGTTAATTTTGTTTTCAAATTTTTAGAGAACTTCATTTTATTTGAACACGAAGTATTTGCTTGAAACGGAACAATATTGAAACTGGCGAAAGACAAGGTGATGCAAATTCAGAATATCAAACTTTTTTTCCTTGGAAAAATTAGCGTTTTCTGTATAAGAAGCATTTCTGGATTCTGAAAAAATCAGAGATCTTGTTTCTCTAAATAGCTCTAGAATAAACCACAGGAATTGAGTAGGTACAGCGATCTGGGTGACCGTAGAATTGGATCACGGTGTCCTATCCATCTTCTTGCGATTCGGTCCTGTGTAGCTATTTGCAAAAATAAGTTTTAGACAGACGTACAGGTCAAAGAGAACTACGGTGTATACTCTGCTCTAAGAATCGTTGAGACGGTAGCATAACAAGATTCAAATGTATGCATGCGGACGCATAAAAAAATTTGAAACTGAGTGAATTTTGAGAAATATTTTTGGATACTTGGAAGCAATGACTAAATTTGAACCTTCTCATACTGATAAATTAGAAACAGAACTATTTTTGAGCGCTTGTTCTGGCGAACGACGAGCTACTGATTTCTCTAAATGTCAGAAATTTTTCAATTGTCTCCCAAATATGTTTTCCAACGACTGGGTTGGACTAACTTATGAATAATTCGGAGTCAAAATCGATTGTCAGGCTGGCCGGTTGGCTGAGGATACGATAACTGCCGAAAGGAGCACATAAGAATCTAGCGTTTGGGTTTGATCACAGGCCGAATCAACCTGGAAGATTCGGAGTTATAGCCTTTTGAATCTATGGAATTATTTTCCCAATGTCCCAGCAACTATTTTGTGATCGGATTGAAACTTGGGAGTTTGTTGAGCATACTCTAGCACAACTAGCTGTTGGGATCGTATCTCATCAAGTGGTTTCGAAATATTTCATGAAAACATTTTGTTTTGAAAACTTTTCGTCATATTTCGAAAAAATTTTCATTTATGTATTCCAAATTGCAGTTTGTTGCTGCTTTAAGTTCGGAAAAATGATATTTCGAAAATATTCATTGGGCAAAATTTTGCCTAAAAACTGCCCTTGACAAATAGTTTGAACCCTACAATACAATAGAGTTTTCAGATATCGAATACCAAAATACCAAACAAAAAGGCTATGTTATCACCACACAATTGGAAAATAACCCTTTCCAAAAAAGAGTAGAAAGATTTTGCTCTAGTTTGGAAGCCTGGATAATTCTGTTGTGAATATTCATATCCAGTTGACTATAATTCCTTTCAATATTGTGTGAATAACAAAAGGTGGAATATAATCACAAATCATATTATTTTTTGGGGAGTCTTTCAGAAATCCAAAAGTAGCACTTATCATCAATCTTCCGGACATAGGGTGATTTAGCGATTTTTCAAGAACGCTCAAGATTTCAAGAACGTTGATAATTTGGATGTTCTGAACGGTCAGGATCTAATTCCAAAATTGGTCAAGATTCACAGAACACTTTTTCTTTATTGTGCAAATTTTAGTCAAGAATTTCGAAAACCACCTAATGGACTTACTGGATTATTTTTGCAAAAATCGGTTTTATTCATATGCCTTACTCGATGATGCCCTGAGAAAGGATAAATCAGGGTCTTGCAAGTGAAGAATAATTCCATGCTTCAAGTACGAAGCTACGATTTTCGAATGCCAAAAATCTTTACAATACTAGATAATAAAATTCTACTCAATCAATTAACACGTTTAATTTTGAAAGCATCAACTCACAGACGTGACATTTACAGAGTCGATGTCCAAGGTAAAACGAAAAGGGGTTCAGAAAATGATTGCTTCAATTCTCATTATTCTAGTTGGTTGTATGTCAACAGTCCTCTTGAATTATTGAGATCGAGAGCTTCAATGTGCTTGTTCAAATTTGTTGCAATAGCGATCACCTATTTACGTATTGACCCCGCCAAACGCAGCTTACCTTCTGATGGAAAGATTTGGCAATCTCCTTTTCATATGGCGCTCCAGAAATTGCAGAATTTAGTTGATGCAGATGATCCTACAGTCTATCGTTATTCAATCGACTCTTAGATTCAGTTTCATCCGATCTGTGCTTGAAAGATTAGAGATATACAGGATGATTCCGGAGGAGACCGTCAGATTTTGGGATAAGTTTATACTGGTCGAGACAGTCTCGAAACAATGTGTGGTTTATGGATGGGGGTCTCTATTGAGAATATACAGGGTGATTTGTGCGATTCGACCGATTTTACTTTTATTGATAACTTTGGTAATGCTCATTCGATTTTAATGAAATTTTCAGCGGAGTACAATATTGACGAGCACATTCAATAATTCCGAAAACTTTTTCAAAATAAGTGGTTTTTATTTTGATAATTCCAAATTAATTGTGCAGGTTGAAAAAACATCCTGTACATCACGTTTCCAAAATGACGCTATCTATGAGTATAATTAGTCATTATTTGAGGGTTTTTGATGTTTTTGGCACACTTCTAGTTCCCCGAGAAAATTTTTCCAAAAAAAGAAAATGTCGAAATTTCTCTCCAATCGATTCGACTTTCATTAATAACCTTGGTATGGCTCATTCAATTTTGAAGGAATTTGGAGTGGAAAACAATTCGAATGAGTACATTCGATAATTGGAAAAATCTCTCAGATTACAGGGTTGTTATTGCGATAATTTCAGAATTTCAGATTTATTGTGCACTTGAAAAAAAAAACACCCTATACATTGCCCTTCCAAAATTTTCTTATTCGTTTCAGATTCTAGCATAATATTTCATTATTGAGAGGTTTTCAATTCCTTTGGCACACCTCCGGTTTTCCTAGAAAACATTTTTGAAGGAGAGCATAATCGAAATTTGGCTCACAAGCATTGAAAGTATTCTGCACGAGGTAGGAAAGCTGTACTGTCCAAGGATGCAAAGCAGTTCTTAAATTCTTGAATATACTTTTCAAACTGCAAATCATATTCAATTGCTGATATCCTGTATAAACTCATTCAATTCAGAATATAACTTCATACACGGAAACTATTCTCAAAACAACAATCGCAATATTCTTGAAAATTTCCACTTACTTCAAGTTTATATCGTATAAAAACAAGAATATCGGGTTATTTTGTATTCTTGGATCAATCTGATGAAACTATAGGTTCATATACTAAAATGAAGATTATTATACTCAGAAACAATAAATGGTATAATTACTGGAAACATGTCGATTCCTCAAAATCAAGAATATTCCGAGATTGAATTAGAGTATAGGATAGTTCACTTCCAAAGCTATCATTATTTCATTTCAATACTTCACAAACACTCATTAGATAAAATACTTGCGAATAATGGCTTTACTTATTTTAATACTATTTGAATACCTATATCTTTGCATCCTGCATTCTCCATTTATATTAAAATTCTTTTGGATGTGGTATTGGCTGCCAGCCAAACCACAGGTGCATCCACGGGGGATAGCGAAAAACAAACTTTCTTTCTAAATTATTTGGCTTGCGATGGTATTCAACTATCTATGACATTCGACTGATATTGGACACAGAATATATAATTTTATTTTATTAAATCGTCTTTCAGAGCATATGAAGACTTGCATTCATGTTGGGGTGATTCTTGCATTAAAATATTAAAGGGGATTGAAAACGTTGGTATTATATATTAAATCTCTCCAATATCTAATGTGTCTGACGATTCCAAAATTTCGGAAAAACTTGCATATCAGTTGAATTTCCAAGAAATAATTCTTGGAGAGCAAGGGCTTTATCGTTTAGCCAGAATTTTTATAATTTTTCAGGTTGAAATCCCTAATGAATATTATCCATTGTAAAAGTCTTTTTATAGACCAGGGTCGATAATATTTTGAAGCAAAAAAAATAATAGTAGGATGAAATCCATCGGAAAAGGAAGACAATGTAACGAAAATTAAATGAAAAATCATTTAGAGACGATGTGAGGTCGTAAATGGATGATGTGAGTGTTTAAGGGTAGAACACGGCTTAACTCGATTTCAGGCAAAACAACAAGTACTATGGAAAAAAGTTAAATATCGAAGTTGTAGGTAACAAAAGGATTCAGAACTGGTATAGGATCTGGAAATTTTCAGGTTAGCTCTGTTTCTGTATATCTCGGCTGAGTTCGTTAATGGGCATAATCGATTGAGTGATTTACTGATAATTTAGGTAGAATATGTTTCTATATAAAGTCTCAAATTTATGTCGAAAAGTATTTTTATTTAGTTTGGGTGTAAAAAAATCATGAGCAAGTTGGGTTTTTTTCTGATAATTGCGGAAGTTATGATCTGATACAATTATAGATCAGTATTTGAGTGTAGAATTACTACGTGCATATGTGAGCAAAATTTTGTGAGGATTACATAATAAAAATTCAAAAGAATATTTTATTAGTGTTACTGGGCCTGGAACTTCTTGACGCCTTTCGTTTTTCGAAGAATAAATTCATATATCCACAGTAATTTCAGCTATCGATTTGTTTTCATTTCGTTCTCGAAGCCAGAAGAAAAATATTATATTGAAATTTTTTAATCAGGTATAGATGAGCTCTGTTTTCGATCAGTTGTTGGAGAGAATATTCCTATTTATACAAATTAAAACTCTGGATGCGCCAAAAAAGACACACACCCGGACAGAATTTTTTTCCGACAACGGATTCTTGATCAGAAACCCAACTCAGTCCTCTGAGATCAAATTCAAACTAATATCGACTATAATTAAGAATGAATATGCTAATTCATGCCCTTTGTGGAAACGATCTAATATCAAAATTCATTTTCGTGTTTCAAGTATGAAATTCATTACATCCATTCAGACTGAGTATTATATTATGAAATATACTAATCCAAGCTTTCACAAGGACCAATGAAAATGATGCAATATCTATAAAAACTATTTTCTACGTGTTTCAAGTATTACATTCATTAAATACACTGAAACCAGGTGTAAAATTATGAGATATACTAATTTCCACCCTCTATAGAAACGTGTTGAGTCGGCGTATTAGATGGGGAAGTATACGCGCGGGTCTTCTTCCATCGTCATTAGTCGAAACATTCTTCATCGAGTTAAGACGCATGCACGAAATGTTACGAAACCTGTGATGTCGTAGAGTGAAAGTGAAAATTGGCACATCTGCTGAAAGATTACTGAAAGGATTCAAGGTAAGGTAGCCTCAGTTACATACATGATTTAAAAAGCATGGTGTGTTATCTGAAAAAAAGTGACGTCAGCAAGATTAAAATACAGGGAAAAATATATTCTGTGCTTTGAATTTGAATGAAAAAGGTGATATCATCATTGGGAAATACGATCACAGATGAGCACACCATGTTTTACTTACTTCATGGGTACTTATATATTTTTCGAACATTCATTACTTGCAGAAATGATAAATATGTACTCCCAACAGTGGAAATGTTCCTTTGATTTCATTATTGACATGAAAATCGTCAGAAATTATGTAACCTGTATTCCCAGATATACATTTGATGCTTTTTTGTTTTCCATTACTTACTCAATGATAGAAACTAAAATATTCATTACCAAAGTTGAGGAAATCATCACTTGATAAATGGGAAAATAATGTGAATGAAGTTCATTCGAATTGATACTTCAGATCATGCAATGATCTTATATGTGATTTTCAGATGAAAATTCATGCAAGGTAGTCTTCCAGTTTTGAATCCCCCCGAGGGACGGTGTGCAGAGAAAACATTCTATCGAAAATGTTCAACACAAGCAGTCATCCGAGAGTTCATGTTAAGGTAATGAATTTCATTGATCATGCTAAACAATTTTTGAAATTCATTTTCATGTCAATTCATTCAGATTTCCGGAGATCTCTTATCGCGGAACAGAGAGAGCAGGCTTTCCAAAGGAAACGACCTTGTTTGCTTATTTTGGATAGTCGCTGCTACATCCAGCATGATTTCATATCTTTGTGGATGACTTGTACTTCTTCTGTGCACGTAAGGCCTTCGATACATCGTTCAAAATTTTTTTTTCAGCATTTTCAGGGCAGGTTTCCTTTGGAATCATTATTAAATCCATGATCATGGAAAAAAAATGTTTTGAATAAGTACAGCTATCATCTACGAGAATTTGCTAAACATTTGATTAAACACCCTGAATAACACCCAGTATTCTTGGAACAACTGATATGATATGACGTTATACTTTTTTCCACAATGATATTATGTGATTTTTTGCATTGGTGAATTCATTTTCAATATGTATCTATATACATTTTGCGAAATAAACGATTAGTTGAATTTTGAATGAGGTGACTTATTTCTTACAGCAAACTGAAGTCGATATTGAGTTCAAATCAATAAAGCATTCGTTTAAAATGAGAATGAAATAAATCTTAAATTCATATTATTATATCCTTGCATCTACTTAAAGAAAGCCTTGGATTGAAAACAGCTTTTCTAAAATTCAAGTAGAAAAAGTTCTCCTTCCAAATAGTGCAACAACTAGTTTCAAGGAATACAAAAGTTCCATCTGAGTATATCGTCTACTTTTGGCAAATAACAAGACATTTCAATTTGAGTTTAGACATACTTGATTCAAATCTAGTGTTTCATTCTATGAAGGGGGAATAATTCCTTTCATGTGAGCATATATTGTTTTCGTTCGAATATTAAGAAAAACTAGAATTAAGAAGAGTATGAGTTTCATCCGAGTATACAGACTACTCGAACAAAGTGATTTATTTTATTTAATTAGAATATATTATATCCTAATTTCAATTTCAACTGTATAATCAAATAGAAACTTCCCATATACTTAACGTGATGATTGCAACTGTATTAGATACAAGTGTATTTACACTAGTAAGAAATAAAGGGTATATTTGGATTTCAAATAAAAAGTATACTTGACCTAACTTTACCATAATCTTGCTCATATATAAATCTATCATCTACTTCGATCAATTAATATTGAATTGACTGAAGTATTCATTTTTTTCCGTGTATGCACATAAACCAAACAAATCTGCACACATGAAAACAAATATTGAACAAACATACGAAACAAATGACAAGTGGACTTTAGGATCAACAGAAAATTCAAATTGAATTTCCGAAATGGTTTTTCCTTTTTCGAATACATATTTTCGCCTTTTTTTCAATTTCCAATCGACATTATTGAACGGAATCACATAACGTCACTGCTTCATAAAAATAACCCTTTTATTGAAAAACGGAGGTTTGCAAAAAATTTAAATTAAGTAATTTTCCTAATGGAATGATTTTATACAGAAAATGAGCTATTTAAAATAAATTTCAAATTTGAAAAAATACTTTAGAAGTGACAAACAACTTTGCATCCTTGGACAATACAGCTTTCCTACCTAGTGCGGAATACTCTCACTGCTTGTGAGGCAAATTTCGATTATGCTCTCCTTCAAAAATGTTTTCTGTATTCGAATAAAATGGTGCTAGTGCAAAAATAAAAAAAAAAGTTATCATTCAGATTGTTTTCCACTCCAAATTTCATCAAAGTTGGATGAGCCTTGCCAAAGTTATTAATGAAAGTAGAATCGATTGGAGAGAAATTTCGACATTGTCTTTTTTTGGAAAAATTTTCTCGGGAAACTAAAAGTGTGCCAAAAATATTAAAAACCCTCAAATAATGACTTATTATAGTAGAATGGTAAACAGTAGCGTAGTTTTGGAAACGCGATGTACAGGGTGTTTTTTCAACCTGCACAATTAGTTTGGAATTATCGAAATAAAAACCCCTTATTTTGAAAAAGTTTTCAGAATTAATGAATGTGCTCATCAATATTGTACTCCGCTGAAAATTTCATTAAAATCGAATGAGCATTACCAAAGTTATCAATAAAAGTAAAATCGGTCGAATCGCACAAATCACCCAGTATATTCTCAATAGAGACCCCCATCCATAAACCACACATTGTTTCGAGACTGTCTCGACTAGTGTAAACTTATCCCAAAATCTGACGGTCTCCTCCGGAATCACCCTGTATAATTTTTACTGAGTACTTCTGTATTCGGAATCATTGGGCGAATTTCAATCATTCACGAGTTCGATCTTCGTAATTTAGCCACAAACATACTTTACGAATATTGGGACTTGGAGTTGTTTCTTTAGGAAGTTATCATGCTGGCTTGACTACTGCTGGTGAACACGAAAGTTCCGAAAGAATCAACTGAGAGCTGATAATTGTGAAGCAGATTTTGAGTTGGATTACCAAGGCCGAATTCGCGTATGGGTAAAAATCCACTCAAATGATAACGCATATTTCATGGAAAAAAGGAACTTGAAGGTTCATGCAGAATTTAGTGAGGACCAAAGATGATAAGTATATCGTTATGTATGAAATATTTGAGTTTTTTTATTGGTCCAGCTGATCGATCATCATGAAACTGACAATATATTTGTACAGGGTGATTCATTAAGGTTGGCCACCGGCCGTATCTCGGAAACCGTTTATCCTATGACTTCCGGAAAAAAAATCTAATGACAAATTTGGCCCCTAGAAAATGATTAAAAATATTTTCAAGTTCGTAGTTCCCCACTAGAGGGCGCAATCTATCACTTGTAAAATATAATCTCATTTTTTACGAAATATTTTCCAGCTAACAGTGGTAAAGAATAATAAAATAAGAATCTACTCTTTCTGTTCAACAACTTTTGTTTCAGTAATTTTTCGTTATTTCCTATTTTTTAGTGATGGGATGGATAAATTTTTCTTCACGAAAAAAACATTCTTACTCCTGTATGGGTGAACCGATTTTCGCGTTATTAGATTTAATTCGAAGGCCATCGAAAGCAGATCACAGAAACATATGACAACAATATACCGGGTGATCCAATTGAAAACTACAGACTGTTTTATGTCACTTCGCCCTATTTGTGCGTTTTACTCGAAAATTTCGAATGCAATGCTATGATTCTAACCGAGTGAGAATAAGCCAAGCATTATCACCTACTGACTTTTTAAAATCGCAGACAGATATCATAGGTCGTTTCGGAGTTATTGACATTTTTGTAAATTTTGATAAGTATTGATCAACCCTGTGAAATGCAGGAGGAATTGAGTTATTTCATCTCTAAACAATTAGATGAAAGGAAAAAACTCATCAAAACAACGAAACGAGCTGATTTAGAACCAGTAAGCTTTGGCGATACTGTTCATTTTCGGTATTTATAGCTGTAAAAGTTTTTTAGGACGATTGCAAACCACTATTTTATGATGCCCCATTATTCAAATGAAGAAGCATATGATATGCTTAATGTTCATTTTGAATGTTTAGAAAATGCAGTAGCTGAAAGGGAATACCCGATACGATATCCTGAAAGACGTCGTCATTCCAAAAGGGTATTCAAAAGATTGACACGAAGAGTGCGAGAAGCTGGATAAGGTTCAATATGTTGGAAGAAAAAATAGAAAACGTAGAAGCCGTAATGAGGATAATATCATAAAAGTTTTGGCTTATTAACAAGACAAAGGTGCTTGAAATTTTAACGGAAGATCTTCCAATTCTTTTGGAAAATGTTGCTATTCAAAGCAGGTTAGATATGTGGTATCAACAAGATGGTTGCCCGGCGCATTATGCTGCTAATGTTACGGAATATTCATATAACGTCTTCTCAAAGAGGCATATTGGACGAGGGAGTATTTTTCCATGGCCAGAAAGATCACCTGACCTCACAGTTTTAGATTTTTATTTTTGGGGGAGAATAAAGACTTAGTTTTCCGAACACCCCCCACTACAAGTGAGGATATTCAAAATAGATTTAGACAGGCAGCTTCTTCTCATACTGAAATTGTGGCCTGTGTCAACTCGACGAAAGAAAGACTAAATTTATGTGTAGAAAATAATGGTAGACATTTTAAATATTTGAATTGATTAGGTGTAAGTGTTGTTTTTCTGTTCAAATATTTTCGTTGTTGCTAATTTTTGTTTTATTTTATCGCATCATTGTTATTTCATGTGTGTTGAGTATTTTGCTGCGTTGTCATGACGCATAAAGTCACTTCCTTGTTTATTCAAGCTCACAGAAAGTATCAACATTGATCAAAATTTAAAAAAACGTCAATAACTCCGAAACGACCAATGATATCTGTCTGCGATTTTAAAAAGTCAGTAGGTGATAATGCTTGGCTCATTCTCACTCGGTTAGAATCATAGCATTGCATTTGAAATTTTCGAGTAAAACGCACAAATAGGGCGAAGTGACATAAAACAGTCGGTAGTTTTCAATTGGATAACCCGGTATATTGTTGTCATATGTTTCTGTGATCTGCTTTCGATGGCCTTCGAATGAAATCTAATTACGTGAAAATCGGTTCACACATACAGGAGTAAAAATGTTTTTTTCGTGAAGAAAAGTTTATCCATCCCATCACTAAAAAATAGGAAATATAGAAAAATTACTAAAACAAAAGTTGTTGAATAGAAAGAGTAAATTCTTATTTTATTATTCTTTACCACTGTTAGCTAGACAATATTTCGTAAAAAATGAGATTATATTTTACAAGTGATTGCGCCCTCTAGTGGGGAACTACGAACTTGAAAATATTTTTAATCATTTTCTAGGGGCCAAATTTGTCATTAGATTTTTTTTCCAGAAGTCATAGGATAAACGGTCTCCGATATACGGCCGGTGGCCAACCTTAATGAATCACCCTGTACATCAGCATTCACGAACTATTATTTAAGTTTCCTCGAGATAAGTATTGGAGGTATTTCAGAATAACAATGCGAGCGATAACCAAAAACTTGGATATTTCGTTCCCAATATCTACTAGATTGATATGAGATGAGTTTGAAACTTGGAACAATAATAATAACGATTGGAAGATTTGTGACGAATGGAATGAATCATTAATAATAGTAATGATAAACAATCTTTGTTTAGAGGAAACTCTCAACATGAGTATTCGAATAAAATGGTGCTAGTGCAGAAATTAAAAAAAAGTTTGAATCCCACTCACAAGTTAAATATTGGAAACTAAGATACCTAACTATTATTTTCATAGGGTTCCAAATTCATTAAAATTTCGTAAATTGACATTTTGAATCATCTGAAGTTTTTTCTTGCCTTCATGGAAGCTTCGAGTTCACTATATATTTCAGTAGACTTGTATAAAGGAGCTTCTGAAAATTCAAATGATCTTGTTGAACGAATATTTGCTTTGTTTGAAATTTCCTGAAAACTAGAAAAGCACTGATGTGAAGTCAGTAGCACTTGTATCTCATTTGTATTTCAACAAATTTTGGTGAAATAAAATTTCGAATGGGTATAGCAACAAAATTATTTGGCGGAGTTTACCCATCCCGTAGATATATTTTATTTGCTCAATATTTCCAAGAACATACATGAGATCGAATTCAAATTTAGTACTCGATTGAATAATGAGAGATTTAAGGTTCATTAAGTATTCTGTCAGAACTTTAAGGGAGCAGAAAATCGCAAAATATAAAAATTTTGGATTTCGTTCTTCTCATGACACGATCATCACGAAATTGGCACAAAGTTGTTAAGGCTGGGCCAAATTGGACACTTTTGAATGGAAAGTCCTATTTGTGTTTCAGATAGATGACAACTGATGTCGGTGCCTGAGAGCCAATTTACATGAGAAATTAGTGGAATCCACAACTCCGCAACTATCACCTTTACATAGTTACCGGTTTTTTTTTTCGAGAGTGTTCACTTCAGAAGTATGACTGTAACTTCTCTTTTGTTGGAAACTTTTCTTTTCTGTGAAAACATTCTTGTAGCGAGTTCTTACGTAGATTTCAATTACGTTCATCGAATTTTTTTCATGCTGATTATTTATGGATATTGCTATGAATTTTTTTTAAATGGAACCCTAGTATATTTTAACATATTTCGATAGAGCTTGGAACTTCCATTTCAAAAATATAAAAACTTGATATAAAAAATTTCTGTTCAGTACTCCACTTCTCCTTAACTTCCTGCAATGAAATATAAAAACTATGAGAAGTGTGATATGTAGGTCTGTTTCATACAAATCAGATGAGATGCAGACACAGAAAGTGATTAGTATCGTGAAAAATATCTAGAAAGAAGACCACCGTTATAGATATTTTTGCGGGAATACGTCACAACGTAATGTATTGAAGGTCAATTTGGAAAGAAAAGACCGCAGACATATCTGAAGAATACAAAGAGCTATTGAAATCAATCATAGGGAATAAACTTGTATTAAGAGCAAACACCACCAAGTCTTGGTAAATTACGGCTTAGTAACACAGCCACATGCAAGTTTCATTAAACCTCGTTAATATCTCGAAGTCAATATACCTTCTCGCTGTCTGCGAGTTTAACGTTGCCAATAACCGCGAGAAATATTGGAACTGCGTGGAATTTAGGAGAAAACGGTGTGTCGTTCTGTAGGCTTCAGTGATTCATGATTATTTTTTGAAAATTGTTTTTTTTTTTTTGGATGTACTTAATTCCCCAATGAGGATGCGCAATGTTAGTTATTCTTCCATTTTTCACTGCATTTCAGTTTTTGTTTTCCCGAATATTCTTGAATATGAAAATGTAGCAACATTGCGCATTCCTACAATTCTTTTCAACCATTTGCATCCAAAAAATTTTTTGACAAAATACGAACTATGGCCTCCCAAATTCACCCCGTTTTATTCAAGGTATTGTTTGCTCTTAAGAAAGAATTTACAGGCGTACTAAGAACGAATGTCAGAAGGATTCTGAGAACTCATAAATTGAAACTATATAAAGCCGAAAGAGTTCATCACCTTCATGTCTGGAGGTTTCGAATGCCGGCGTATTCGATTTTGGTAATGGTTTTTGTGTAAATCAATCAATGTTCAATGTTCGCATTATTTCATTTTCAGCGCCGCACAAACCAAAGCCAACTATACCCAAGCGATAAATTCGAAAATTCAATATCTCGAACAAAAAAATATCAAGTATGATACATTTTTGGAATAATAATTTCAAAATGTGTCGAAATATGTAAAAATATACTGGTAGTCTTATTAAAAAAAAATTTCAACATCTCATACATTATCAGTTTGCAGAAAATTCATTGAATTCTACGTAAGGAGTTGCTAAAAGAATGTTTTCACAGGAATGAAAAATTTCCAACAGAAGAATAGTCACAGGAATGTTTCTATGACGAATATTTTTGAAAAACAGTTTGTAACTATGTAACCGTGATAGGTATGGATATGCGGTTTTCACCAAAAAGTTTTGTCTCTCAGACACCGACATCAGTTTTCTTCCATCTACGACAGACATAGAAATTCCCATTCAAGTGTCGAATTTTGCCCACCCTGTCAATCAGCATTCCAACACTAGTAAACAAGTTTCTTCCCGATTTAATTAGTATTTTCAGAGATATTGTGTTTACAACAACGATAGGGATAATAAAACCTCGAATTTGGCATATTTTTTTCCAATATCTACAGAAATTTCGATCAGGCCGAACTGAAATTTGGTAAACTGCTGTGAAATATGGAGCTCGAAGTTCGAGCAGAATTTCGTCCAAATATATCGGTTGTCTTGTCTCTGGAAGAAGAATATGAAAGAAAAAATTAAATTTTTTTTTCGATTCACTCATAGCACGATCTCAACTGAATTGAATTAGGAGTTGCGCATCGTTATTCTACAACTAACTGCCAAGCTTCAATCCGATCGCGTTTCTTGTTTCCGGAGAATCAAGGAAAACTTCAAAATTTGAAATGGCTAACTTCGAAACTGTTAGGCTGACTTCGCCCTCTAACGAACTGGGACGTCGCACTTCGGAATGCAACCTACCCTAAAAGTTCCATGCGATAGGATCCTTCCTACGCCTGTAATCGTGCCCACAGCCGTGTTGTGTTGGAAAATTATTAAGCGGTGAATCTTAAAATTTTTGTTTTATTCCTGGAATAACTCTCAACGTCCAAGGTGTAGAAATTTGAAATGGAATAAAACAAGGATGAATTTGTAAAATTGACCTTATTCAAAAGATGATCTTTTGGTATTATGATTTGAATATAATTTTTGGCATATGACTGCCTCGGCTGGCTAGGATGTAATGTAATCTGGAGGTCCAATTTTTTCAACATTTGTGGCTGTATATCAGCAATAACGCGGCGAATGTTGTCCTCCAAGTGGTCGATCGTTTAGAGAATAGACTAGCGACTTCACATATCCTCACAGAAAATAGTCTAGGGGCGTTAAATCGCACGATTTTGTAGGCCAATTCACGGGCCTGGAATGAGAAATTATGCGTTTATCGAACGCTTCCTTCAGTGAATCAATTGTGGCACGAGCTGTGTGACATGTTGAGCCGTTATGATGAAATCACAGCTGCTGCACATCATGGTTGTTCAATTGAGGAACGGAAAAGTCGGCAATCATTTCTCTATAGCTGTGTACGATGGCGGTAGACTGTTTCGGGTCTTCCCCTACGCTACGCTCTACAGCAGCAATGGCATCTTCGGTTCTGACTGCCTGACGTCTCTGTGGATGCGTATTATCAGTTAGAGTGAACGTGATGCGAAAACGGTCCAAAGTCAGTTGAATTACTTGCTATGATGGACGATTATGTTGACCGTGAAATGGACTTAGAGCGCGATACGTATATTTCGAACAGAACCATTATTTCAAAAATAATAAATTTGCACAATTTGGAAGTGTTTTTCAGGCATCAGTATATGCATAATAAAATTCCAGACCAAACTTAACACGAATTACTTGACAGCTGACAGGATGGATGCCAGTGAAAAAAGGTTTGCTAACTTAAAGTGATATACCTCTAAAAAAATCGCCCTTTAATAGGTAAATCAAAAAATCAAGTTTTCTGCTGGTTCTATAATTATAACAAACGTTGATGCTCGTGTCACTGGCTGATCTGGGTTAGACTTCTACACATCGTTGGAAATGTGTTGTGATGAATTTGCTTTAATGGACATCGAAACAGCTGATGATTGAGCTTGTACTGCTGGTTTATCTATGAATTTAGTTTCAGGCACAACAGCCGTTCCTGGTTGTGTCCGATTGTGCTTATGCAGTTTGAATGATTACAGATCTTGGAAGACCTTCAGGTTTTCCAACTACTCTAGCTCCTTCCCAATAACGATGAGCTACTTAATGTCCTACTTTATCATTAATGTTATAATCGATCGGCCTTTGTTTATTACTATTGTAAGCTTGCTTCTCTGTTAATCTTCGTAGTTCAGCTGAGACTCCTTGCATTAGTTTCGGTGTTAAATGTTTGTCGCTTGTGGGTATGGGTATCTGGTTCTTTCGCTGAACAGACGTGGGTTAGGTGAATCTAGAAGTTGAACATATGACTCGTCCATGTTGTATTTTCGTATCATGTACTTAGCTGTTTGAACTGCATTCTCAGCAAGTCAATTTCCTTGATAGTGCTGTGACTGATTGTGACGTGGTTGAACCTCCACTTTTTTGAAAGATCTTGAATGATTTCCAATATATTGTATTCAATTGTCAGATTGGAACTCTTCTGGTACTCCATATATGGAAAACCATTTTTAAGTTGTTCGATATCTTCATAAGATGACCGATCCTTTAGTTATTGAAAATCTGAATATCTAAAGTAACTTACACAGATTACTAGATAAGTTTTTTCCTTCAATTCAGATAAATATGAAGCACTTTTTGCCATGGAAGTATAGGAATCTTGTTGACTAGTACCGTTTTTTGATATGGTCTCGTTGTGTTTTCTCGCAGAAAGAGCATCCTTTGAGTAGTAGGTCAACAATATCATCGTATTGTTTCTCTCTGGCTCTTTTTAGGCAGCATTGTACCCCAAGATGTCCTTGATGGATGTATTCCAACATTTTGGGGACCTGTGATTTTGGCACTACAATTTTATCAGATTTGAAAAAAAAAATTCTTCGAGGTAGCTTAACTCTTCTTTGAATTTAAAATAAGGGTGTATCTAATTTGGCAGTTTTTTAATGTTTTCTGGAAATTTCTGCATTTTGTCCTAAGAAATAGTTGTAGTTGTGGATCTTCTTTTAAAACATTGATTAATTTTCCTTCTCTGGCAACTAATGATATGAGTGGTATAACTGCAACTTTAAAATTTTCTTCTTGTTCATATTTCAGATTAGATACATCACAATCACGACTGAGAAAGTCTTCTAAGGGTATTTCTGTACCTTTTTCATCAAATATGACTTTCGGTGAGTATGGCGCAAGATTGAACATTATACGTTCCAGCCTTGCTGGGGCAGATTGTATGTCTGTCTTGAAAATTATCTCAGGTGGTTTATGGTCTGATTCCCCAGTCAGTTCTTGACCATATACATATTCATGGAACTTCTTATACCCAACCGCTATAGTGAGTGCTTCTTTTTCTCTTTGTGGATAATTCTGTTCAGGTTTGGTCAATGCTCTATCTCCGTAGGCTACTAGTTGTCCTTCTTGAATAAGTGGTGTTCCCAAATTTTTTGAACTTGCATCTACAGATAGAGTTACAGGCTTGTTTACATCATAGAGTATCAGTACTGGTGGACTCTAGAGTGTTTGTTTTATTCTGTCCTGATAACTTTTCCAGGGGAAGCTTGTATTTTACGTAACAAATCTCTTAGATGATTGGTTAGGTCCGACATGTTTGAAATGAAAATATTCTCTATGGGGTAGCAAATATTGGTATTTTTTGTCTTCTTCCTGGCAGTTTAATTTGCCATAATCCTTTCGTGCAATCTAAGAATGCAAAGAATTTAAAGTTTTCATGATCAGCTGGGATCTTATCTGTAGTAGTAAGTGGAAAATGACGTATCAGAATGATTTTATCCACATTTGATTGGTCGACAAATTCTAATCTTACTCTTTTGTCTGACAATTACCATAGAGCTGACAGCAGGAGTAGGCTCTGTTTCTTGGTTTTACACATTTTAGCGGAATGTCCATTTTATTGCACTTCGTGCATGGTTTGCTGGAAGCTGGGCGTTCTCTACGTTTGTGATTTCTACTACATCTTATGCAGTCAAAGTTTTGGTTTTGTTCTTTCTTGACTTTTGAGTTATTCACTGAAAGTACTTCATCTGTTTTACTTTTATATTCCAACTCGTCCAGTTGTTTTGAAGCTTGTTCGATTGTTTTACAGATAGTTATTGCTTTAGTTAGGTCTAGTTTATCTACTTTCAATAATTTCTCCGTTACTTGATTATGTTCAATCTCGAGTACCTACTATTTTGCCTTCCAACATTTCTTCCTGTAAATTGTCGAATTCACATTTACTTGCTTGCGTTTTGATCCTAGTCAAAAACACTAGTTTAAGCTTGAAGAATATATATCTCTCGAAATATATGTTTGCCTTTGACGCGAAATAGTCTTTGAACCTGTCTTTGATAATTTGCATGTTATTTTTTTCAGAGTCCCTAGGCTTGAAACTGTTGTAGATTCCGATCGCATCTGGGCCTATCAAGGCCATGAATGTTGCTGCTTGGACTATGGAGAGTTTTTGTCTAGTTGAATAGCAATTACATTCCATTAAAATTATTGTAACCATTTTTTCCAGAATGTAGCAATTTGTAGGTTAGCTATGGTGGCATTATTCCAGATACTGCGTCGTTTGTAGCCATTTCACAACGTTATCACTTTTTTTCGCAAAAAAAACAACTTCTGCCACCATGTAATGTTGAGTTCGATAATTATATAAGATTTACATGATGAAACTTGTGTCGGAAAATAATAAGTAAGCGGTAAACCTTGAAATATTTTCATTGCTGGAATAACTGTCAAAGTCAATATTAGAATGTCATGTGTCATAGAACTATATCTAGTTTTCTGAAGTTCGACAATACGTGTCTACAGGCGATTTCGGAAACTTGATCGGATTAACACGGCTACTTACCCGAATCACTCAAATGACAGATGTTGAACGCTCTATCTGTCATTTGCGTGATCCGGGTAAGTTACCCGTGTTAACCCGATCAGTTTTCCGAAACCGCCTTACATTTATACTTTACAGGTGTCAAGTTCATAATTTCAGAAAATTCGATCATTTTTAACGAAAAATCTCCAATTATGCTACTATAGTTGAAATTACATTTGAGGGTATTATAATCAAAAAAGTTAACTTATACTTGTGCGAAAAGTATGAGGGTAAATGACTTTTCCCTACACTGTGAAGGAAAGTAATGCTTTCGGGGACGAAAACAGTGCGGGAAAGTAGAGATTCAAGCACGGTTGTAGAAAAAAATTCCGAAGTTTTCAAATAATTTTTCACACTTTCCTACCCCTACGAAATTCTGCATTGATTCGTGCATTTGTATTCTTCAACTTACTACATGGTTTAAATGCGATCTTAAGATTAAATTACCCTAATCTTTCAATATCTCCAAAAATGAATATCGGATCGAACTGAAACAGCACCATTTGGAAATATTCCAAGTTTAAATCTGATCGTGCCAATATTTATCAAGATATTGGGGAAATATCTTGAGATTTTCAAATGTGTCAAATTTCAATCAACTCTGGTCAACATTTTCCCAGACAAAAATCTTTCAACGGAAATTTTGAATAATTTCGGAAAAAAAACTTTTTTTGAATTTTCGAACGAACATATTTCGCAGTGAGTGCTGCGTTGGTATTCTCCAAATAATTACAAAGGTTCGATTGTGATCACATCTTTATTCCTTGAGATATTGAGGAAATAACGTCAAAATTTCAAACAACGTAATTCGATATATTTTTTTCAAAAAAATCTCCAAAAGGAAATATCGCATCGAATTCAAATTTGAAAAATTGTTGTTGAATACTGATTTTGAAGTCAATGCCAAATTTCGTTGGAATCAGATAAATAGTTTTCGAGAAATCTTTTTCTGCAAAAATTTCAATCTTTCGAATATTAGTTTTTGATTAATTTTTCTAGCAACTTGATCCCTCCAAATTTCGCATTTAGGTGCGCATTGGTGTTGCAGAATTTCAATCCTATCAAATCAGTAGTTCATGAGATATCGGAGAATTAACCTCAAAATTTCATTTAGGTAAAACTCCGAAACTATTCGGCTGATTTTACTTACTAACAGACCTAACTGCGATACTGAGGATCTGAACCTTACCTATGAACGTCAAATCTAGGTCTTTCCTTAGTAAGAGCGCACACGGTTCTTCATCAGTGAGTCTAACCTAGCATTTTTGAACCGATTTCAGATCAAAATTGTGAATTTTTGACGAAACGATAACGCGCTGTTCCCTAGAACATCAGAACAATTTCAAAAATTCTCTTCTTGTTTGCAAATATTCCATATTGCGGTAGGTGGAATTCGTGAATGTGCAAAATTTGGCCACGCTGATATATCATTTCAAAATTTTATTTTCCCAATATTTTCGAAAATACAGATTGGATCGAATCGAAAACTATTATTTAGTCGAAAAAAACTAGAAAAGCACTGACGCGAGGTCATGCGCTTTCACGCACTTGTTTCGTTGCCAAAGTGGTCATCTATAGGTACACGTATTGTCCCCGCCAAACGCAGATCTTCTTTTCTTATGGTCCTCTCGAAATTCTGCATGAACCTTGGGCTATAATTTTCGATCAACTACCATATTGCAATTAGATCCAGAAATTTGAATGGGTATAGCTATCTAAGGAATAATTGGCGAATACAACCCATTTAAGCATTCGTCCTTCTTCATTGAACTGAAAACCTACTCTACAAAGAAGTCATAAAAGATAATGTATTTACAGTTGGCCTAACCAATGATAGTGAACAAAATAACTTCCGAAATAATCTACCCAGTAGCTTGATAATAATTGTAGAGTAAGTTTGGAGTTTAACATCGAAGGTCGAATTGGCGAATTCGTAAGAACCTTCCAATGATTCCGCTGATATACCCTTTCAAAATTTCGTTTTCCTGTTATTTTCAAAAACATAGATCGAATCGACCTCCAATGTAAAATGACAACTTGAAGTTGCCTGCGAAATATAGTGCGGAATATAAGATAAAAGTATATCGCAAAATATCACATATACACTTGAAACCAAAATTTTGAATTTTTTTATTAATCTAATTGACCGGTAATCAAAAAATTCTGCACAAATTTGCTCATTAACGTTTTCAAAATACTATCTGATTGTACTTATTATTTTTGAGATAATGAGGAAATAAGCTCAAAATTTCGAATATCCACGAAATTTGACATTATTTGTTAATATCTTCTGAGATGAACATCGGGCCAAACCGAAATTTGGAACAATTTCATTGAAATCTTGGTATTAAAAGAGCCAACCAATCTTACTGGTTCATTTTCAAAAATGTTACACTTTCAATGAATGATATTTCTGATGCCGATTCTTCAGGTTTCAAGAGACAAGATTAAATATTGAATACTGCAACTTTTCCATTACACCGTTTTTAATGTGAATCATTCGAGATTGAATAGCAGTTAATCGAATCCATTATCAGGAAATTCCACTTGTTTTCAATGAAAACCGCGAATAAATACTTAATTTTCGTTATACTTTCTTGGCTTTCATGTTTCATGTCACACAATAGAAACATTGACATATTGAACCCTTGAGTTTTATAAGTCAATAAAGTTGTCTGCTTAGCTAGCGTAGATATATCGATCTAACGACTACAGTTACCTTCATTGAATCTATAGAGTCACACTACACTGTACTGTTACCTGAGGTCTGCGACATCTACCAATGCCGAAGAAATGATGCTCCCTCAATTGGAGGTTTTATTTTATTTTTCTTATGATTAAAAGAATACAAATCTGATTGGGCTGAAATAAAGTACTCGGCGATTTAGAGATTTCAGTGACATTTGAATGGAATATGGAAATTTTCAAAAATTTTTTTTTCGAAATTTTTCTATGGATAGCTCTTCTTATTGACACTGTAGATCTACCTACGAATTTTCATCCCGATCAGATGAATATTCTTCGAATTATTCAAAAATCAGAATTTCAAAACCATTCGGTCGATTTGGCCCATTAACGAAATTAACCGAGACATTCAGAATCTTAACTCAACCTGAGAATTTAGGGACTATATATGTTCTTTCTTCCGGAAGATATAGCGCACATGGAAGGTCGGACAGACAGAATAAAATTTGACTACGGATTCTTCATGAGTAAGTCTAGTCGTTTGATACCAGCTTCAGCTCGAAATTCGAAAATTACAGACATTGTGATGAAACGATAAGACGCTGTTCCCCAGAAAAAGCGCATAAAATGACAGCTTGGAAATAATGCAGAACTTTGTGAGTATATGATTAAAGGATCGTCAAATCTTGCAATCAGGAAGCAGGGCTAAGTTTGGCGGATTCAGTGGGTAAAACGATGATCGCTTTGGAAACAAATTTGAACCTGCGCGAAGAAGCCACTGATGGATTTCAAGATTTTGTATTTATGCGTTTTTCAACCAGAACCTTATCAGTCATTCGAACGGATTCTAATATGTTCTTCATTTAGAAATGATGATGGGAAACATAACATTTCAATTGCAATATTGCAAATGTAATTGTTAACCCATTTCCATTGGATAGTTTAAATACCTACTACTTTCCTTGATTCTAACTCACTAGAAAATGACACTGAAGTTGAAAACAGTCGTTAAAAGAAAAGTTCTAGTGGATATTCAATAAAAACAATATCATCCATATTTCATATGAAAAATTCGAAGTTTTTGGGAAATTCCACACCTTGCATCTTTTAAATTAAACCTATTGCATAAGAAGTCACGAGTTATTTCAACCTTAAAAGCAGATTCTAAACATTTAACTATCAAGCCAATGATCATGGCGACAATACTTCTTACATTTCATGCTTTCACATATTGGAGTATTTTTAATCCATCAAAATTAAAAAAAAGCGCAGCTTGAAAAATAATTTCAACTGAAGATATCGTTTAGATCACTCCTCCTTTGTTGTGACAAATTGGTAGAACGATAAACAGAGTATATTGCTTTGTATGCATTCACGTCAGCATATAGCACTCTCTTGGATTGATATTTTTTTTTTACTTCCAGGAAAGGGCTGACACTGAATGGAAGTTTGCCAGGAGTAAATTGTGGATGAGTTATTTCGAAGACGACGATGACCTTCCAGCTCCGTTCAACCTTATGCCGCAGCCGAAAAAGTTTTTGGGTACATGTCGCACTAGACAGAGATCTAAGAGTTTCATTGTAAGTAAACAGGGTTAGTTGATTCTCTCAAGGAGAAGAAGCGTTTCACCTGGGAATGGAAGAAAGTCGGCTGTTAATTTGCATAAACTTTTATTTTGATCCCATGAAACTTGTCTCGAAACCTACCTATCGTAGGGTCTCCGCGTCTACAGATATTCCAATGCCAAGGTCAAAATATCGATTTTTTACACATTTATTGCGAATATCTCGTTTTCTTTGGGTGTTATGCTATTTGTGTTTTCTATGAATATTGTAGGGGACTCAATGTTTTCAAAACATTTGTTTGAACTTTTTCTTCATATCTCGAACCATTTTCGAGACTGAGGGCCGAGCGCGCGTGACTTTCGTAGTCAACTTATATTTCCGATTGAAAGACGCCTTATATGGTTTCTCAACTATTAGGACATACATACATATATCTAAATAATTCGCATTCTTCATTGAACATTACGTTTTAGGTCATCTTTTTTTTCAATCAGTATCTATTTATTGAATGACACTTACCTACTCGTGAAATTATAAAGTTATTGAGGGAAATGTTTCAATTATTTAATTCTAAACTCATTTATACTAATTATTCCCTAAGTGAATGAAAAAATACATTTTTAATCAATGTTCTTATTGAAACATGCCATTTCATACATTTGAGAACCTTCAAATTGAAAAAATTTAATTGTTATCAAAAGTACATGTTCTTATTTCAGTTTCCTTCTTCATCATCTTACAGTCGGTGTAAAATTTCAAATTCTTCTGTGTTCTTGTCTTCATTGACATTTGCCTCCAGTTCTTCCAGGATTTCAGGCACGAAAGTATCGTTGGTCACCGTCTGTCACTCTGATATGGTGAAGCATTAAGACAAGCTCACCCCTCACACTAACTACTAGCCAAATACCACTGCAACCCTGCATTTCTGCATCCACATCACGAACGAATTCCTCCGGAGCTGGTAGACTTATTGTCATATCATGTTCCAGGAATTCATCACGTATTATCCTACCCTAATTTTGGGATTCTGAATCGTGCCCTATCTGAGTCTCAATTTGATAGTGAGTGTTAGTGCTGCACTCGTTGGTGTTGAACTTGAAAACTGCGCAGGTTTGTTCAGTTTGTTTACTTGATGAACAGTGCATAGCGAATACTGTTGATATAGTCATCAGATTTTGGAGCATTATAGATTGCCATCAATGGTTGCACTCGATTCTCATATAAACATTGAATCTGGCAGTTTTCTTTTTAAAATGCTGCAGCAATTCGATACAACTTCCTAAATTTCTCGAACGATTCTTTAAATGTTTTTTTTTCTTCTCCAAAGAGCGGAGAAGTCGCGTCACAGCTACTTGGGGCATACAGAAACAATATGTGCTTTCTAGAGCGAGACTATTCATCAAAACTCTCGGAAGAACTCACCAAGCAATGTAAAGTATTGGTAATATTACTGCAATTTCAATTTGTAATGTGTTATGTCGGTTATTTCCATTCAGTAAGGTTAAATATATTACTGTAAGTATTACACATTGCTGCAGCTCAATAATATTGACAAATGGAACATTATAAAGGTCCTACTACGGAAACTTTCCAGAATAAATTTGTCTTAAGGTGTGATCTGTTATATCACAATTTTCCTTCAAAATTAATATTGCATATAGTTTGCCGGTATAAACATTTTTGCATCCGTGCAATGTTAGCTAGATCAACATTGCAAAAGGTATAATATTGCAAATTGTTCTCAGCAATATAAGTTTTTTTCTAAAATAAGTGTTATGTAAGGTTTGTATTAGTGTAGGTGAATAATGTTTTATATTATCTTCGGTCTGAAGTTTCAACCTGCCAGATCACATTAGGCCAATTTTTCAGGGGGCTCATACAACCACCTATAAAATATCAAATCAGAAGTTTCAACTTCAATTTCCGTTGAAGTTGAATATGAAAAACACCAAAGCTCTGGTGATGAAGATATCAGGGTGATTATTCTAGTACTGGTCGAATGTTGTTTGGCAATTTTATGCATAATAGGGAGATTAAAAATATTAGAGCACATGGTGAACAGATAAATATTTTCGATATTCAATGGAAGGAAAAAGAAGTACTTTACAGGAATATATTTTATCAGATATCAATAACAGACCAATAAATGAACATATTTTTCGGCTTAGGTAAAATATATACGTCACAATGTTAGTCTCTCGTGACGCACCTTCGTGAACTGACATCACACTATCACAACTTTTTCCTCCAGAAATTTATTATTTAGTTGGTTCACCATAATAATTAAATAACCAGAAAATAGAATTCGTTCGTCATAGAATGAATGAATCAAAGCAATATTCTCATATATCACTCATGAACTACTTTGTACTTTGTAGATATTGAACATTATATGAACATATCCAGCCATGGACAAACATGAGTTCATCCCAATAACCTATATGATCTGTATCATATAATACTCATATATTCATTTTATCAAATTTCGATGTTTGCATTTATGATTCTTCGAAAGGCATAATCGAGCTAGAAAAATCGACTTGTCCAGTATAAAATACATACTCGTAAATGAATATAATCTCACTTACCTCAGTATCATAATTATTCTACATATTTATGCTGTTGGATGATGAAACAAAATCCCTATATTCGACCATTCCGAACGTTAAGATAACATCCAGTGAGGAAAGACGGTAGCACCATCGAAAGTCGAGAATATTGAAAGACACGCCAACGAGTGTAGATAATGAAACCCCTCATATAGCGTTGGCCAACTGGATATTAAGTAAAATGTTGCCTTATCTTACTGTCAGAACTACTCTTCAATGATTCAAATGCAATATCATTGGTAGATTTCGTTCATGAACTTACAGCTATATTATTCATTAACCTTCAGTCATGTAATATTGTGGTCACATTAGTTGTCATAACTTTGTGTTATGTTTCTCGAGGAAAATTCAGTCAATGTTATTATATTTAATCTTCGAAACTTCATTGTTGCAGTGACATATACATTATAATGAATAGTTTTCAATTTTACTGAAACTTAAAAACAATTTTCTAAAGACAACCTTGTACAGATAAGCTGCAAACTATGTAGATGACTAGATGATACGAAATGTTTCATATTTCAGTTTTCACATTTTCTTCGCCAAAGTTTGAAAAAAATCTTATTGATGATATAGGGAATGCCCATTTAAAATGACAAGTAAATCTAAATTTTCTTTTATTGAATCAGCAGTTTTTTGACTTTACGATGAATCAATAGCTGTTATACAATTCACGCATTTCTCTTGATAACTTTATAATTACAAGAGTATGTTATAATGAATAGAAACTGAAATGTAAAAAAATTAATAATAAACTAATTAATAAAATGCGAATCATTAGGAATTATATTTTTGTACGGATAATTTATAATTTTATATGGTGTATTTGAATCTTGACTACTAGTTGTCTTTGAATGGCACTCTAAATGGTTGAACACTTGGAGCACTTAGCTCTCGATCCAGGAAATAAATCAAAATGGAGGACCTCAGTGGAAATGTCCATCCACCTACAGAAGTCTTCGTTTTCACTTCGTCAGTTATAAATTCTCTTTCAAGCTCAAGTAATTTAACCACTATATAATTTTCATGATCTGCTCGTCAGAACCTATACGCTTCAAATTAAAAAAGATGATTCATTCTTCTCACACTTGAATTTAGTTCCCAAAAAAAATCGAAAATTCCAGTATGTCGGTTAACCGGATGGAAAATGGACTAGCGAGCGTATTCTCTCGAAATAAAATACCTTAGCCGGCAAGGCTTAGTTTTCTGAAGAAAAATTGGATCAATCCACGTTTTGTGCACTATTTCTCATTGGCGAATTTGAATCACATCGTATATTTTGTAAGCTACTCAGTTATGATTTCAAAATACCTGAATTCTTTCTTGAGATTCCGTATCCGAAAAAAAATCACAAGGGTATTATTTTCGAAACATGTTCTACAGAACAGAGTGCTATCGTTTTGCCCAAAAGTCTCTAATTCACGATTAGTGGGACGAATTAGATGACAAAATTGATTCTGTCTGGTGGTCCTAAGAGCGCTATTATTTTTTCTTTCATTTATCTGAACAAAAGTAGAGAAAAACACGCATATTCTCAAATAAAACTGAATTCAAATAGATGAAATTAATACATATTATTGAAAAAAGCAGAAGAAAACACAAAAATTGTATAGAAACACCATCATCACGACAAGGTCATCCATCTGTCAAAGTTGTTCTTGAGTTGAGATGATACTACAACGGTTTCAGGCAAGGATTTCCAAACATTGGTTTGACCAAAAACATTTGCCTCTGTGTGGCCCTTAATTTTTCCTTTGCGAGCTTAAATAATATCCGTCCAAAGTGGCCATGGATTGCCCTGTAGGAGAATATTAAGTCGCCTCTCGCACGTAGATGTTCAAATGAGCACTTTCAACCTTTCTGCGTAATCAGGTCTTCTCACACCGTATGGAATTCTGGTGCTTCGTCTCTGAACAGACTCCAACCCATCCACCCCGCCTCGCAAAAAAGTTCACCAGCCGGACCAGCATAATCCATATCGGCCGAATGTAGGTTTTATAAATCATGCCCTACGAGATAACATCAGTTTTTGAGAATGTTTTGCCGGAGAGGTAGATCATCTGTCTCTTCTTTGTTGTTACGGACGCGATATGTGCGACCAGCTCAAGTCTTCCGCTATAGTTACACTAAGATCCACTAACTTGGTAACAAAAAAATTTGCGGCTTAAAACTTTTTGGACAGATTGCTTATGAAAATACGCCGGTAGAGTTCGTTGATTGAACAAATCGGTCCAACAGTTTTTGTGTTATAATCAATTAAATTTTTCAAGTAATTTATCCCATATCTGAGGAACTATAGCTACAGATTGAAACTTGTTAATTAGTTGTTTAATACTTACGCGAAACTGTTGGCAAAATTTGTGTGGGCATCATATGGTTGGTGAATCGGAAAAAAATATTTTTTCTTAAACTAGTTGTCGGACACCAATGGAATTTTGGACATAGGTACTTTGAAGTCAATATTTCACAACAGTAAATAAATTTTAACTTCATCTGGATTAAATTTTCGGTAATACATATTGGAAAAAAATTTGTCAAATTTCGTGGTTCATCTCGGTTTGGTTGTGTTTTAGAGAATAACTCGAAAAATCCGATCCTGATGAAACTCGGTCAAGAGTTGGCAAATACTGATGCACAATACTGTATATAAGTTCGAATGAGCGTATTATTAGGAAAATTGCTGTCGAATAAAATCCCAAGAATACGTGAAAACTGAGTGGCCGATTATCAGTTCCAAAACTAAGGGGAGTTGAGTCTAAGTCGGAACAAGATGCATCCATACCACATTCAGAAAGTACAGAGACATCAGATCTAACTTTTAAAAGTCCCAAGATAGATTGCGAAAAATGATCTCTTGTTGTATAGGTCCCTGTTCACTGACGGAGTGCAGTTCACCAGAGATGGAATAATAAAATAAATTCAAATCGCATAATTCACATAAACTAACTGACAAATAAACTGCAAAACCCTGAAGGAGCTGTTCAAATTTTAAATTTTCTGTGGTGAAACATAGATAGTATGGCAAGGGGTACATGATTAAAATTTACAGAAAAAAAACGAAGGGTTTACAATTTTTCGGAAATATTGGATTCTCGAGCCGGTTAAGGTAAGGGAGAATATATGGCTCCACTGTTTTTTGAAGGTAACGCAGCGCTGTCATGTTACTTCGAATAAAGACTAAAGGTGACCTACTTGCATGTGCAATAGCACACCATACCATGACGCCTACTGTCCGATGAACATGACGCTCAATATCAAAATGAGTGTCACGTCTTTCTCCCCTACGTCGTCTAACCCTTCTTCGGCAATCATGTGCACTCAAGAAGAATCGAGATGAATCAGAAAAGACGACCTGATGTCATTCCACATTCCGATGTTGTCGTCCTCTGAACCACTGTAATCATTACCGGCGATGCCAAACCGTTAGAGGTAACACAAGATGGGGTCGATAATGCTGCAGTCCAAAAGATCTCATACGTTCGGACAGTTACAGATAGCCTTGTTTTCCTAACCACTCTTCAGCTAAAGATAGAGTTGTCGCAAATCAGTCTCTAATGGCCATAAGTCTTAGTCGTTGATCTTGAACTTCATTTGTACCCCTCCGATGTCCGGTGTCTACTCTTCTTCGATTTTGGGCATTCATCAAACCACGCTTGACAACATCTCATAACAGTAGTTGGATATATGTTCGTACGGTTAGCGATTTCTCGAAATGACAACCCCGACTCCCGTAGACCAAAAATTCGACCTCTTTCAAATTCACTCAGCTGGCGATAAATTCCGCGAAATCGTGCTCTAGGCATTTTTAACATTTTAAAAACAACTAAACATCGACATTGGATCTCCTCGAACAGATGGTTTGTTGTTAAAATTGAACCTTTGCGAAACACGACTACAATATTCAAGTATCAAAAAATGTTTTTCATGAAAAAGCCTTCACGATTTTTTTTCTCCAAATTTCAATCATTTACTCCTTGGTATACTTTCTATGCACTCCAAAAAAAATTAAATTTAAACAGCTCCTCCTCGGTGTTGCAGTTTCTTTGTCAGTTTATTATATTTGGTTTTAGGGTAATTCTCATGCATATCGTGAATGCTATTCATATATTTTCAGTGAATTCAGGAGTTCGACTGGCCACTCATCAGCTGATGGGTCCATATTTTTAGATGGTTTCAAACATATAGACCATACTCCAACAGTATGACTAAACACCACATCAGTTTTCGATAGCTGTAAGGCAATACGTTTTCATGAAATGAAAACAGCAAATATTATACTCGTATTCGACATTGAAGGTTCGATTGCTCCAAACCTCTCTCTGCTGTATTCGTCCACCGGAATTAATTCTTTGATTTATTACAAATGAATACAAATTATAAGGCGATTTTCGAAAACTCTGGTGTGATTTGATAGGTCTGTCAAGAGAGATCACTAATCAAAAAATAGTTTCTTGTTGGTTCTAGAATAATGAAATGAAAAATCACTAATAAAAAGCTACGAAAGTGTGAAATTTCAGGTCAACGATATTTATATTTTCGAGTTCGATAAGTCGCTATTCAATTTCCGGCGCTCTTTATTGCAGAACTGAACATGAATTCCATTCGAGTGGGAGAAAATGACGAATAATTTATTTCCTCGTTAGAATAATAATCTAGAGCTCCATTGTGAAAATTCTACCTGAAGGTTTCTGTTTAGCGACAGTGTTCTATATCCATTTACGAAGTTCCAATCTGTTCGTTTCAATATTGCTTGAGCTATTGGGAAATAATCATTTCAAATTGAAAACGAAATTTCACAGATATTTTCCTTAAATCTCCGATAACGAATATTATATGGAATTTAAATTAAGAAATCTTTTGTTCATAATTATAGAATTTACAGACATTGCTATATTTATCGTGATCTTATTTATAATCTGATTGATTTTAAGTCGTTCGGTTCTTAGGACGTACGGTCGGATGGACGGGCGGCCAGACATGATTGCATTCAACTTCGAGTTCCACGCCGGGTAGTCCAGCCTGATCGTTTGAGATGATGTTTTGCTTGAAATTCGAAAATTTCATACATTCGGGAACGATCCTTTAAAAGTGTATAATAAATGGAAATTATCATTTTGTCGATTCTGTTTTGAGTTCTCACTCCCAATATCTGGAACAGAATCTTAAATTAAATAAAATCTTTTTTTATGGAAAATTCCCTTACGAATTGCCAGATTCAACTATTCGTCAAAGCAGTTTCTGGCAAAAACATTGCTCAATGAACAATAACGGACCAATGCAAACCATCAACAAAGTGAACTTCAACAATCCGCAAGGGTATTCTCCATGAAAAAAACAATTTTTTGAATATTCAATAGTTCTGTTTCAGATATTCTAGGAAAACCTAGAAAATGATCCAAAATCCTCCCCAAATAAGCGTTAATCGATAAATGGAAATTATATTCATCAAAGTGGTATGGTCATCATGATCAGAATAATTAGACGGAAATGAACCAATAACCTAAGAAGTACATCTTCGATTCATAGCAAGAATCCAGGCCTTTTTCTGTGAGAGCCCAGTAAACACAGATACATGAAAACAACGTTGAATTTTTCTAGTAACGCCACTTCCAAACAGCGTTGAAAAACCAGGAAAATGTCGTTAGGAAAAACGTTACATTCTCGTAGTTTAGTAACGTTATTTCAAGGTTATTTATACGTTAGAAACATTCATATTGTAACGAAAATTCTACTGAAATATAACGTTACCTATTTTACGATTTCAATGTAGCAATAACTCATAACGGGTTATCAACGTTTTAAATGAATTTTGAGTTCAACCTCAAATTTACGTTGTTTTTTGTTTCTTACATAACGCTGCTAATGAACAATTAATTATTTATCGTTGATTTGACTATACTGTCGAACCAAACTACTAAAACATTGAACTCTTGAATTTCAATAAAAACTGATTGTTGTTGTTTCTGCTATGAATCAACTTCCTCTTCTTTCTGTGAAGAACAATTCAATATCTTTGCAGGATTTCTGTTTCATTCTAAAAAAGTTAGTCTTTCATGTCAGTTCATCTTTAAGAACCTACAACGGAAATCAAAAATCTCTGGTCAACTATTATATAATGAAAAATATAAACAATGAAAAATGATTTCGGCTAAGTGTTTGTGGATAATGATTTTTCATAGAAAGCAAATCGTTTTAAGGAAAAAAATGAAGAACTATTCAATCGAGGAAATCTCCACATATTTCGCTATTTCCTCCAATGATAGATCTAATTTTCAAGGAAGGATAAAATAAACGAACATTCAAATATGAAATCTATATCAGAGACCCACTGTTGGTCTGTGTCTATTCTGAAGATTATCCTGCGTCTTTGCTACATGAAGATCAACATAATCAGATTTAGTGGCAGTTGAAGTCCACACATGTTGAGCTTAACTCAAGCACCACAAATCTGCGGTCGCATGTGACGCCTATATGACGATGAGTAGGAAAACGCATGATATCGGGAAAACGTCCGACATTCTGCGGTTCATCTCGGTAGATAACACGCGAAACACGAGGTTGATAACACCCATTTATTCCGTCTTCTTCTTCAGAGCGAAATACACAACAGTGAAACTGTTTCGTGTCATTTGGCATATCTACTCGAACATACCACTACCTGACGGCAAAGTTGTGGCACATTTGTGGTTGGCGATTGGTCGATAGCTTCGACAGACCTACCATAATTTTGTGATTCCGAAGGGGTACGCGTGATACGCCTTGATTTACGTCCTAGACATTCCTGAATAATGAAACCCCTTTCGTATTGCGTTACACGCGGGTCAAAAAATAGCACCGTAACTCGCAGGTGAGCATTCTGCTCACCCATACTTTTTTGCCATTATAGCGTAGAAAAATTATTATGGGGACAATCAAATTGAATTCAGTAACCAACAAAATATTTCGATGGAGATGACAGCTTTGGAAACGAATTTGAACATGCGTCCAAAAGCTGCTGCCTTGAATGCAAGGCTTTCCTAGGTTTTTTCGATGAAATACTGGATTTCAATTCGATCTAATCTGTATTTTCGGAAATATTGGAAAAATAAAATTTTCAATGGGTATATCTGGGGAATCATTCGGCGGATTTTACCAATTCACGAATTCAACATACTCTACAGAAAACAAGTTTTTAAGTTGTTTCTTTCAGAAGTAATTGTGTTCACGGTTGGCCGTTTGGACTTCCTGCTACAGCACTTCAAATATTTTCGAAAGTCTTGCTTCTTCTTTAGTACCCATTCTTTACTCGCACACCTAAACAACGATATAAAACACAAGATAACTACGCGAAAACACAAAATAAACTTGTTCATACTTGCCGAACTATATGACCTACACCAATACTCGCAGGTTAGCAAGTCGCTCACTTTTCAACATGCACAGACTAAGAACGCGCTATAGCAGAACTGTACGGGTTGCAGCAGCAAAACCACTTACATACAATTGAACCTTATACTACGGAAGGGGATTAGCTGAAAGGGCGTGTAGATAAGGGCAAGACAATCATTGCAGTGCCAACAACAACAGAAAGGTGAGCGCCGCGCTCACCCTGCGGGTAACGCAGGGTTAAGCGTTATGTTCCTTCAATAGTAGGTTTCTGAACCCCAATTTTTTTTTAAAATGCTTACTTATATCAGTAAATTCAGTAAGTATGAAACGCAGCATCATTCAACTTCTTGATGAGCTGGCAGAATCCAGTTCAACAGAATTATTCAGCAGCATATCTTCATGAGCTTTTGAAGTCAGTCAATTTATGCTCAACATAGGAGTAAAAGGGACATTACAAGAATAAAACAGGCACGTTAACTCATGTAAGTTGTAGAAAATAATATCACCGGCAAGCTCATAGAATCTTATACCCCCCATGTACGTGATTTCAGGATATATTGGACTTAAATGAATGAAATTCTAGGTAGCCAAGTCCACTAGCAGTGAATAAAGACGGGTGTGCACAAGTGAATTCAAGCTGCGCAGTCGGATCGCTATGAGTTCGGATTTGACGCGCCTGCATGCTGATATGATGGGGAATTATCCGACGGAACGTAGAACGTTGTAAATTAACCAGATATTTTTCAAAGCTAGTTGTTCTTTGTTAGTGAATTCGTGATGATCAGACTTAAACGCTAAAAAGTTTTAACAAGTCTACATTCACGGCCGACTTAGACCCTGACGTTCAGCAGATTTGGGACCCTTCCTGGTATCGTTCTTAGAGAAAAATCGGCTGTATATAGTTGATACATACAGTGCGCGTCGAAATTATATAACAAATTCATTGTCTCAGAAGAAAAATATTTGGCAACAAAATCCTGAAACAGGTCAATTTTTGTTTCACTTTTACGAAATTTTTCTGCATTTTCGAAGGATCTTTGTTGCACCCTGTGCCATCCTCATCAACCCTCAAAATTTTTTGAGTTGGGAAAATGGGTCATGTAGCACTTTTTAGTGAGGTCTTTGTATCTTCTTTACAGGCGTGCAGGAATTTTCAAGAAATTTTTTTTTTTTTAAATTAGTTAGTTCAAAGAAGTTTTCAGTATGTGCACTTTGTCATGGCTCATTTACTTTAGGACGGTGGTACCTGATGAACTTTGTCACCGACTGAAAGTCGACCATTACAGTTTTGTTACGTCCACCTGACAGCCTTCATCCAGACTCCGAGTCAAAAACAAACCAGGTAACTTATGCATGACCTCCCATTCATGAAGCCGTGCTGCTCAGCATTGATCAAATGTTTCACTACTGGATATATTTCATTGTCTAAATTTATTTCAAAAATCTTTGAGAAGTTGCACAACAGAGATTTTGTCCTATAATTTCCAATTTGGGATCTATATCCCTTTTTTCAATACAGGAACAACCTTAGCGAGCTTCCACATGTCTGGATATACCCCAGTACTCGAGATTATGTTAAAAATATGTCGTAATGGAATCAACAGAGCACCGATACAATCTTAGACCAAGTAACTCGGCACACCATCCGGCCCAGCCGTCGCCTTGTCTCACAACTTCTTCGCAGCCCTCAGTATCTAATCTTCTGAGATTGAATCGACCGAAACATGAAACTGAGAAAACTCCTGGAACAAGGCTCCGCTTACAGTTCCGACATCCTCGAAAACGCTACCGAAGTAGGAACCAAATGCATTGGCTATATTCTTAGACCCCTCGAAAACTTGAGAGTCATTTATCATCCTACTTGGATTTCGGGAATCACCCCTTTTGTCTTTCACAAACTGCCAAAAACTATCAGGATGGGTTTTCATTAGTTCTTCTGAATGCCGAATGAATCTCTTATATCCACTGTGCATCAAGGCTTTCAATCTTTTACGAATGTCGCGAAAACATTGAAAATTATAATCACATCTGTGCTTTTCATATTTGGAAAAGGCCTTTTCTTTCTGGAATATACACTCAATTATTGCCGTAGTGTACCAAGGTGGAAATTTTCTTTTTCGTTTCTTCTCAAAAGAAACAAATTGCCGCGAAATTATATCAAGCGCCGAGCAAAATCCCCCACATGTAATGTTGGGATCCGCTATCGAGTTAATGAATGACTAATCGAGTTCAAAAATCATCCTATACATCAATACATAATCTGCTCTCTTGGAGTTGTATTCCGTGAAATAATCTCCATTTATATCAAGGTAACGATTATTCTTCTTCACAGCATCAAGTCGAACCAGAAATGGCGGATGATGAAAGTCAACAAGATCATAAGTAGGAACCGCATAATTCATTTCACAAAACACATTTGAGAACACCAGATCCAGCAACCTATTATAAGCATTGCACTGCGAATTGTACTGTACCATATCCAAAACACTCGAAAAAACTTTGAGTGTTGAAGTTCTTGGGTCACAAGCGGAAGAATGAACAAACTCCGGAGCATTGAAGTCCCCAAGTATTAAAAGTTGACAGCCATTAACAGTATTAAGTGACGAGAGTGCTTCAAAGAGCAAATCAAAGGACGAAAAGTCAACTTTAGGTGGAATATACACACTAAGCATCAACAATTTCTTTGACGTCAACTTTATCGTACAGCCGACTACGTCAGCAGTTGGTACCGATTGGTGCAACATTGAAAGGTCCACTCGCTGGGCATGCAAACAATTTCTAAAAGCCAGATGGGTACCCCTTCTTGCCGCCGCATTCGCAGCAACTCGATCTCTCCACGTCTGAATACGTCATATTCAGGTGGAAAAATCTCGGAATCGGCAACTCCATCGGAAAGCCCTGTCTCACTCAAACATACAATGTCACAAACACTAGACAAAACGGAACAATAAAAGTAATGAGTTTTAAAATTTAGCCCGCGAACGTTCTGATAATAGGAGAAAAGTGTGGTATCAGTGTAACTGGGTGATACCAATTTGAAGTATTCACGATCTTAGGAACACCACGGAAAAATTTAATCGTAATATCTTCACTATCCTTTTTTCTCGTCTCAGTCTCCTTCCTCAACTCCCTGAAGTAGCTTGCCTGTCTTGGGGTCCAATCATTCGTGATATTCAAATGAGATAATCTAGAATCCTTCCTGAGATTCCTGGACATCTTCAGCAACGCAAGGGGCTGCGACGGATTGGAAAATATAATTTTCACAGGACGTGGCCTCCCAGATGTTACCTAAACGAATCATCTCGATATCTGGTGTTAGAAGTGCCTTGTCCAGGCTTTTCAACCTGTCCCTGACTGCCTTAGAATCTCGTTCCTTCCTCACCTCTTTCGCAACATCATGAGGTTGCTCAGGAAGTCCTTAAAGGATTACGTTGTTTTTACGTTTGAGGCGTTCCTCAAACTCCACAATAATCTCCTCGATGAGCTATCAAAAACTGTCTGCGCTTGAGGATGTCGAACAGTCTCTACTGAATGCTCCAGTTGTTTTATTTCATTTTGGATAGAAACTATAGCGCTCTTAAGTGATGTGATATCATTCCCAATACTTTCACACTGTTTGCAGCTCCAAGAAATTGACCTCCGAGAGTTAATAATCCCCACCTCAGAAGTCCCAATATTAAAACATGTCTTGCCAAAGTCATTGTGACAAACAGTGCAAGTCAGAATCAAATGGCTCTCGAATTGTTTACCACAACAATGACACTGTTTTCTCGACATTTTCCAATTACTGAACATTTACCGGAACAACAACTGAAGAGAAGGAAAAACTAAGGTATGGTCTCAATAGATTGGGTTGAATACCGTGAAGAAGAATTCGTGGTCAAATTCAATTCTGTTCATTCGAAAATTTTTCGAATTTTTCATGAAAAAAATTTCTTCACGAAAATATCGATTAGATGTCAATGGAATTTGGCACAAACCTTGAATTAATTCATTGATTCAGAAACAATGTTCCAAATTTCAATTCGATCGGATATTCACTTCCGGAAATATAAGGAAAAATATACCAAACTTCGTTGGTATTTAGAATTTCAACGTTATTTACTTTGATATCTCACTAAGTGCAAATGCAATCAGATTAAATCTTCGTTTTTAGGAATAAAAATACCAACGCAAATCTAGTTGCTAAATTTCTTGTTGATCAAATAGTTTGATAATTTGAACAAGTGCGTAAACGCTCTTGACTTCACGTCAGTGCTTTTCTAGAGTTTCATTCTATTTTCTCTGACATACTTACAGCTTACAGAATTATTGCAGCATATCTGTTCACGAGACGAGACGAGGAATATCGAATTTCGAGAGTCTCGCGAAATCTTAGTACAGTACGTTCACAGTGACAAATTATCATATCAACGGGCCTACAATAATTGAAGTAAAAAACTCGTGAAAGTAGAAATATAAAGTAATGCAATCCAAAAACAAAACTACGCATCTTCGGTATTTCGATTTAGAATAACCAGTAGCAATTATTATATTATACGGTTGTTCTATAAGCCCACCAGTTTCCAGCCATTCTAGCGACATGACCAGCCCAATTCCACTTCATCTCAGCCACCTCTCGAATCACGTCCCTTACCTTGGTCTGCTTCCTTATATTTTCGTTTCTTATTTTGTCCCTGAGGGAGATTCCCAACATGCAGCGTTCCATGGCTCTTTGTGTTGTTACGAGTTTATTTGCAAATACGCTAGTCAAACTGATGGTTTCCAGCCCATAGGTTTGCACAGGTAGTACGTAGGTGTTATATACTTTCTGTTTCAAGTTAATTGGTATTTTGTGGTTTTTCAGAATGTGTCCCAACCTACCAAAAGCCGCTCATGCCAACCTTATCCGTCTTGTTATCTCCACATGTTGGTTGTCCTTTCCAAGCTTAATGGCATGACCAAGATATACGTATTCGCTTGCATTATCTACGAGATTATTTTGAACGTAAAAGTTATCCAAACTCAAAATCTTTTTTTTCTTCGAGTTCATTTCAAGACCCACATTTATTGCCGCAAAGTTCAATTGATTCAACATTTCCTCAAGTTCCGTGGCACCGCTAGCTATGAGGACTATATCGTCGGCGAACCGGAGATGGCTAATTCTGATGCCATCGATGTTAATACCCTTGGTGTCCCACTTCAATTTTTTGAAGACATCTTCCAGAACCAGGGTGAATAGCTTCGGCGAAATGGTATCTACCTGACGTACCCCTCTGCCCACTGGTATTCGGCCGGTTACAGTGGACTCATCGATTTTGACCTGTATTGTTGCTTTTTCATAGATATTCTCGATTATCTTAATATACCTTGAATCAATCCTGGCATTTTGCAAAGATGTTATTATTGCTCCGATTTCAACTGCGTCAAAAGCCTTTTTGAAATCAACAAAGGCCAGGTGTATTGGCACGTTGTATTCTGTACATTTTTCGATGAGCGTACGAACTGTGTGAAGATGGTCGATTGTGCTATACCCTCTTCTGAACCCCGCTTGTTCTGTAGGCTGGTAAAAATCCAATTTCGATGTTGAACGGTTCGTAATTATCTTTGTAAAAAGTTTATACAAGTGTGATAGTAAGGATATAGGCCTAAATTTTCGATATCTGTATTTCCGCCCTCTTTGAACAAAAGTATAACCTCTGAGTTACACCAATCACTGGGTATTTCACCGGTATACCATTGGCTGTACCATTAATGAACCCACACGTGAAAGAGCCTGTATAGACAATATTCTAACAAACACTGAAAAAAGCTATAGTTCGCGGGCGATTCACTCAGCGATTTCTGATCACTCTGCACAAAAGTTGTCCCTCAACATCAAGTATACAGAAGCCAAACCGTCCAAAAAAAGATCTTTTGATGAAAAAAACAAAAATAACTTTTTGCAGTATCTGGACCAAACAAATTGGTCAGTAATTTACGAATACCCTGAATTGCAGGTTGAAAAACAATGGAAAACTTTCAGTAACATCTACACCGGCTTGTTCAATGATAATTTTCCACTTAGAACGGTATATCCCAGAAATTATAAGAAAAATAAATGTAAGAATGAACCGGAGGTTATTGAGTGTAAGCGAGAATTAGACGTTCTGTATGATTTGTGTCGAGAGGATTCGAAATATAGGGAACAATATAAACAGACCAAACGAATTTACAATAATGTACTTAATAAGGCTAGGACAAAGACGTTACAGCAAAATATATAAGTCATATAGAGTCAGATGATAAAAGCAAAGCCGTTTGGAAGGTAGTTAATGAAATCAGGGGTAGTAAAAAGAATGACAACCAGGCTGAAATTTCAATACCGGGTACAGCAGGAAGTATAGCTACTGCTTTCAATGATCACACCACCGAATCTGTTGACAATCTTCTTGCGCAACTGCCGAATGTTCCGTTCTCCTGTAACATTGCGGCAAACTCCAAATCTATGTTTGTAAAACCAGTAACACCAAAAGAAGTGAAAGAAATTATTAAAAATCTCAAAAATAAGTTCAGCAGTGGTAACGATAATATACCTACAAGTATTATCAAGATAAGCATGGAAAAAATATCAGAACCCCTATCCTATGTGGTGAATAACTCCCTTAGGCATGGAATCTATCCACAACAATTGAAACTGGCCTTAGTGAAACCAATTTTCAAGAAGGGAGATGAAAAGCAATTGACAAGTTATCGGCCAATTAGCTTGTTGCCATCCTTTTCAAAAATATTCGAGGCGGCAATGTGCAACCGAATAATAAATTGGATGGAGACAAATAATCTGTTTATGGATGCTCAACATGGATATAGAAGGGGGAGGTCTACGAAATCGGCTATTTTCCAATTTTCACAGAAAATATTAACCTCACTGGAAAATGATGGTTTGGTGATGGGTATGATTTTAGATTTATCTAAGGCATACGATTGCTTGAATCATGAAATCCTGTTACACAAGTTAGAAAAATATGGAATATGCGGACCAGCTCTCCGATGGTGTAAATCATACCTTACAAACAGACAACAAATGGTCAGAGTGACAAAAAATAATGTAACCGCAACATCTGAGTACAAAGAGTTAACAACAGGCATTTCCCAGGGCAGAATAGCAGGACCGGTACTCTTCATTATTTACGTCAATGATATCGACGTTGACGAGGATGACGATGATAACAATATAATCGGTAACAGTGAAATCAATAAAAATGACGCATTCCTAACAACATATGCAGACGATAAAAACCTGTTAGTTCGAGATCCCCTATATCCCGGTCTGATCTGTAAAGGTAATAAAGTTATCATAATTTTGACAACATGGTTTCTGAAAAATAAATTAATTCTAAATACAGATAAGACCCATTCTATGATCTTTACGACACGGCATTCCGGTATAGAATGGCCTACATATGTCTCATTGAATGATGAAAATTACGAGTTGGAAGAGAATGTAAAATTTCTTGGAGTTCAAATAGACAATCAATTGAAATGGAAAAGTTATATAATTCATGTCAACCAAAAACTCAACAGCTCTTGTTTTGCAATCAGAGTTCTGTCCAAGTATTTGAATCGGGAAACGTTAAAAACCATTTACCATGCAAACTTCGAATCACACTTAAGATATGGAATTATATTTTATGGAAGCAGTAGCGAAACTCAGCACCTCTTCATTACTCAAAAAAGAACCTTGAGACTACTTGCCAGGATCAACTCTAGACAATCCTGTAGAGGAAAATTCAAAGAAAATAAAATCTTGACTGTGTACGGGGTATATATTCAGGAATGTGTCCTCTTTCTATACAAAAATAGACATTTATTCGACGCATACCTTCCACAAACAGCTCGAAACACCAGAACACTGGATTATAATTATCCAAAGCACAGATTAACTCTGACAGAAAAGGGAGCATTTTACAGGTGTATAAAATTCTACAATAAATTACCCAGGGGTGCTAAACTCAGCCAAAATTTGAGAGAATTCAAGAAAAAAGTTTTTGATATTTTGTTGGAGCTTGAACCGTATAATATCGGGGAGTTTTCAGGTTGAGCATTCCAAATTGACGTTTATTGTGTTTAATGTTGCTGAAATGTAATATTCACATAATAAAAACACATTATTATTATTATTATTATTATACAGGCATTTATTCAATAGTGTTCTTAATTTATCTCTCAGCCATCTTCAACTTCTCTGTGGTAATCTGATCTTCTCCCGGGCATCTGTTATTTTTCATTTGCGCAAGTGTCCTTTTTACTTCTTCCTCTGTAATATCCGGCAGGTCTTTTGATCCGACATTCATGATGTTCAGCTCCTTAACTGGGTTTGATTTTTTAGACGAATACAAGCCGGTGTAGAAAGATTCGATCGACCGAACTATATCGTCTCTATTTTGTACCAAGACGTTGTGTGTATCGCGTTATCTAGTAATTTTCGCCTTGTCCTCAGAGAGTTTATTTCGTAAAACTTTCATCCTGCATTTGTCCTGTATGGTCTCTTCTATGAGATTTGTGTTGTACTCCCTTTTGACTATTCTTATTGCTCTTTTTACTCGCTTATTCATAGTTTTATATTTTTCGGTTGTCTTATCAAATTCATTTCGTCTCTCTTTTAATAACTTCAGTGTGTCTTGACTCAACTTCGAGCTTTTCGCATTCCGTGTATTCCAGCAGATCTTTTTTATTGATGTACTCACTGCCCTAGCTATCTTGTCTGCTAGATCGTCTATTCCTAGTTGTCCTGCATCAATTGCTGCCAGTCTCTATTGTAAATCAACTTGATAATACGTTTGTTTTCGTTGAATTATGTCGTGGGTAGGATAGCGTTGCTTCCTGATAAGTTTTTTCGTCTCGGCTCTGGTGTTGATCATAAACTTCGCTCTCACCATCCTGTGATCACTTCCGGTATCAAATCTGTTCAACACTGTTACATATTTGCAGATTGTCCTGTTGTTGGGAAGGACATAATCTATTTCGTTTTTGGTTTGGTTGTCATGGCTTCGCCAGGTCCACTTTTGCGATTTAGATTTCTTGGAGAATGTATTGAGACAGTATAAACGTTCCCTATTGAGGTAGTGGTATAAAGTTTCGCTTTTATTGTTCCTCTGTCCTAACCCAAATCCTCCAATAAAATCAGTATCTCCCTGCGTACGGACTCTCATCCTTGCGTTAAGGTCTCCCATGATTATTGAGAAGTGTGTCATTTCCATCTGTCGGGCTCTGTTTAGGTCATCGTAGGAGTTTTCAATATCTTCGTCTTCGGCGCTAGCTGTCGGTGCGTAAACTTGAATAATTTGTATACTATATCTTTCATTTATTCTCACAACAATATATATGACTCGGCTGGATATTGGTTGGTATTTGGTGATAGTGTGTCGAAAGTCTTTATTCATCATAAAAGCTACTCCTCCTATATGGCTCACCTGGTCTGAATTGTTTTGATGAAACGTATGTCCTGACTGCAAAATAGTACATTTATCACCAGGCAGTCTTGTTTCACAGATACCGACGATATACCATTTGATGTTACTGAGTTCTTGTTCGAACTCTTCCAAATTATATGTAGTTCTTAGTGTTCTTATGTTGTAGGTAGCTATATATTAAATTGGATTTGAGTACATTTCCCTTTGTATTTGTTTCTGTGGTGGTTTCTCCTTCGAACATTTGCTCGCCCCAGAATCCTTGGAGCAAACTGAATATTCAGTGTGACATTCTGAATCGTAAATTCCACTCACCTGGGGTATTTTTGATTTAAGGCTCGACATTTCCATGGTTTGGAGGTTTAGGCAGTAACAACGCCATGCTTGCCATGCGGGTTGACGAGGGGTAAGGATGTGATTAGGGATAGAGATTTGAGATTGGGACGAGGGAGTATACGAATTGCTTTCCTCCCGGGAAAGAATATGGGGGAAAAAAGCAATGCTCGAGTAGGCAGAGTCGCATCCCTGAAGTAGATCTGTTCCATATCGGGATCATAAGAAAGTATCTACCCGCTACCTACAACTGGTGTTTAAATTCTTGAAGTTTCAAAGAGAATATTGTTTTATGCACAATTTAGCAGGCTTGCGCGAGGGTCTATATGTACATATGTAATAAATTCCGTTGTAGTGACGTGTTGGAGGAATCGCGTGGTAAGATTCTGACAATCTTATTCTGAATCGGAAGATAGAAGATGAAACAATGTGTCTCGTATAACTTTTGTAAGTATTTTACTATGTTACTTTTTCTCAAGTGTTCCACTTCAGTCAATGTATGCCAGTTGATATTATAATTTGTCATTGAAGACGTATTACCTTGGAAACAATAAAAGTATATCATGAAATATCAATATCGAAAGATATTCTGTGAAGCTATTACATGGAAATCTGTATTTTTGATAGACTCAAGATATTCATGCTCCAAACCCAACCTATAAATTTTGACACTGAAAGTCTTTTCCTTCGAAAGTTAAGGCGCGTACGGCCGGACTTCTGTACGGACGGACAGAATTGAACTTGACCATGGATTCTTCATCAGTGAGTTAAACCTATTCATTTATTACCATTTACGGCTGAAAATTCAAAAATAAAAGACAAGCGCGTGAAAATCAAAGGCATGATGATATCGTTTTCGTTCTTTGGCAAGCTCATAAGAAAAGATATAATTTTGGTTGCACATCGTTTGTACGTAGGGAGTCATTTTCTCGGGTACATAATTCACGACAGAGTTTCAACTCGAAAAAGATATCAGTGAAAAATTTCAACTGATTCCTACTCTCCGAGACTGTATTCGGCTGTTTTCCAAAAATTTTCGTCTCTGATTTTCTTCAATATTCACACGAACTGACTTCAATCTCAATGTTTTTTTTTAATAGTTCATTTCATTCCGTCCAAATGACGTTCATACAAATTCTATTATGAATCTTGTCGTATCCGAGTTCAATTGGATGAGTAAAATAATTCATTCATTTAGATTCCGAAAAAAAATTTTCACACTTATGGGTGAAAAAATCATCACAGTGCAAATGAAATGTTGAAATATTCATAATTTTTGGGCACTAGATCAAATTAATCTACCGTCGAATCGTATGTTCAGAGAGTTATGCTCTTATTTGCGTCTTTGGTGGGAGACATACTGTGTTTTACTCATTATTAATCGGTGTGATGAACTGATGCATAACCATAAAAATTAGAGCTTTTTGTTTGAAAACGGCAGGAAGCCGTGAAAGCGATTTTTAATTCATGTTGGTCCTAGCACTCAGTAGGTTTCAATTCATTTCAGAACCTCCACTCTTAAGATTTACTTCGTTGCATCTTCCAGAATTTTCCAGCAACATTTTCAGTAGAATAATTCCGAATAATTTGAACTGGAACAATGTGACCAACATTCCAGTCTACCTACTCATATTGAATACATTGAAATCGTAACAATTTTCTTCATTATACTTAGACCATTGCGTAATGTGAGTCAGGTGTACTCATAATATATTTTATACTTTCATTAATATGAGAATTTTTTCAACGGCGGACTTTTCTGATGATTAATCAAAAGAAGTTCAGTGAATGAAAACCATCATTTAATCGATATATTTTCCATTATTTCCCAGGTTTTTCGGTGACATAAAATTTACGACCTTGCTTAATTTTATATACGTAGTTACTAATGGAACCGTAGCGTCATCAACCTCGATATTCTCGTTTTTCTCTGACTTTCCGCGGAATATTTTTTGTAGCTAATCCTTCTGGAAAGAATAGATGAAATTCTGAATGAATATCAATTTGGTCTATACTTTAACCAAACCTAGACGAGAATTATTTTTAAAAAATAAAAAAAAATAAACGGTTGTTGTTTCTTCCGCAGGCATACTTGAATTTTTCGATTTGTTTTAGAATGCAATACTGGCAGCGAACGTAAAAAAGTACCGTTGCTCTGCGGAATCGGAATTTAATATCACCAATTTTCTGTGAATAGGTTTCTTGCATGGATCTTTTTACAGTTGGAATCACATATTCTATCCGTAAACTACTTGAAAACTTTAAACGCCGTCAAAAATTCAGTTTTCAACAAGAACACGATCATTTAAATTTGGGTCCACATATCAGCTGTTCAAACGGACGAAACTTCCATGACGTACCGGGATTTTTCCACTCTCCCTCCCCTCTTGTGTACTTTTCTCTCTAGTTAGCAAATAGACAGCGTTGGATGTATCGATCGTAGAATCTTGCAATAACGAGTGACGTGAAAGGCAATCTGACGCGTTTCAACAGCTTCGACCTTGCGTTTTGTATCGATATAGAATGAGAAAAACATAAAAATATGATAATTCGTGTTACATTCAAGAGACCTATCAATCGCAGCTCGAACAGAAAATGGAAACTTGGATCGTCGACTAAGATCAATAATTCACTTTACTCATTGATTGATTTGAGTGTCTTAAAATAAAGTTGAAACTTCTAGAACGGTATGGACTTAAAGCTAGATGCTTTGGCGCGCATATTCATCAATAATAATAATCATTCATCCATTAGCGCCTAACACTCCCCTTCAATATTCATCTGAGGAAATAATGAATTCACGAAAAACGGTAGAAAATCTGATTTGTTAATGCTTCGAGAAAACAAATCGATCTGAAGTTCATAACCTAGGTATAATATAGTCCTGGGGATGCGCCAAAAATTTCAGAGACATATCCATATCTGATGATAAAACTCATGGTCAATTGTCTGAGCTTAATAAACTGAGAGAGGAGCTCAAGCCTTGGAAGGTGGCGGGTGAATCTGACATTGACATCCGGTTTGTGAAGGGTATACCCACAATTGTGCCCACATCTAAGAATTAAAATATCTCGAAAAACTGAATATCGAACTCACACAATGGACTATTGTGTCCACTAATGTGCAGTCGCTGCCCAAACTGCTGGAGCTTCAGTCTTTTGCTAAAAAACCACTGCCCTAAATTCATTCTTATTACTGAATCTAGGCTGCATCCTGGTCTTTCCGATGTAGCTGTGTCAATTCTTGGTTATTCCATTTCTCGTGGCGACAGCACTACTACTATTGGCCATGCTGGTGTTTGTATTTACGTCAGTGATGATATTTGTTTACAGTTCACTCTGAACTCATTCTCTTTTCCTTATCCAGGTATAGACAATTTATTCATTAAAATTTCGGACAACAATTCTTATCTATTAACTATCGGCTGCATATATAGACCACGTGAATGTCAGTACGACCAGAGCTTCTGCGACTCTTTCGCCGAGCTTTCTGCTTCAGAGACAAATGTCTTTTTTTCTGGGGACTTCAATTTACCTGATGTACAATGGCCGTTAATTGGGGGGTGCCGGTGTAATTCGTCTTCTGGCCCATACGTGAATATGATGCGTTATGCTAATTGTACCAGTTGGTTACTGAACCAACCAGATATCGAAATCAACAAAATCCGTCTCTCCTCGACCTGATCATTGTCAATGACAGTGGCCTGGTATCGCAACTCGAGTATTTTCCTCCATTCGGAAAATCAGACCATATTACTCTCGTGTCTAAAATTCATCTTTTCCTTGGTTCGTCCAGTAATAAACTCACGAAAACAATTAAGTCCATCAACTTTGTTCTCCTTGGGATATCATCTTGATATAGATTGGACGAGCATTCTCACTCCGTGCGACGACGTTGACGAGATGTGGGCCAGATTCCTGGATACTACTAGGTCACTTATTGATCGTTGCTCAGTGACCAAAACCACGGTAATCATTCCGGCCAAACCTTGGATTGACCACACTATCCTCAAGATGATTCGCCACAAAGAAGCCATATGGCAGAGGAATATGCGTCGTAAATCAGCACAAGACTACCAAGCCCATAGGGATTACTCGAATCACCTGTCAGACGTTATCAGAAGAGCTAAGTCTACATTCGAGTCTAGGCTCGAATCTTCAGGTGATCGTAGGCGTTTATTCAAATACTTGAAATCGTCTTTGAAAACCAAGGTTACAATTCCTCTCGTCAGAGATAAGCACAACAGGATTTGCTCAGCGCCTGCGGCATCTGCAGAGGAGTTGTCAAACGTCTTCGAGTCCGCCTACTCAATAGAGCCGGCGCATCTGCCACAGTTGTTAAGTGGAGGTTCAGATGCCGTTTTGAGTGGTGTTGAGTTTTCCCCGGCCATCGTTCTGAAACATCTTCAGCAACTAGACCCCTCCTCTTCTCCGGGAGCTTATGGTATATCGGCAAAAGTCCTTAAGCACTGCGCATCTTCCTTCGCTGAGCCCTTGTCGATTCTGTTCAAACAATCTTCTGCCTCTCATTCACTTCCTGCATGTTGGAATGAGGCGCTGATAACCCCTATTTTTAAATCGGGTGACAAACTGGATGCCAAGAATTACCGCCCCATCAGTCTGGTGCCTGCCGTTGCAAAAGTATGCGAGAGAATTATATTGGAAAGGATGATTCAATTTTACCCAGTAACCAACATGGTTTCTTTACCCGGACGATCTGTAATAATTAACCTCCTCACCTGTGTTGATGCGCGGACGAGGATGATCGATTCGGGATCGCCTGTTGATGTAGTCTATCTAGATCTTTCGGGTGCGTTCGATCGTGTTCCACACAGGCACCTGCTACTCAAGCTTAAGAATTTGGGAATCCGTGGTGACCTCCTTCTGTGGATTGAGTCGTTTCTGTCCGATCGTAGCTTTCGCGTACGGGTTGGGGATTCCCTGTCGTCTTCTAGGCGAGTTCATAGTGGGGTTCCGCAGGGGTCTGTGCTGTGTCCGATTCTATTCCTACTCTACACTTCAGATTTGCCTACTATCGTCCGATCCCAGAGTTCACTTTTTGCTGACGATGCTAAGATCTTTGGTGATCCTATCGGTGATGCTGGTGCCATACAACGTGACCTTGACGCTCTTTATGGATGGTCGGAGGCCTGGTGCTTGCCGCTTAACCTTCTCAAGTGTGCAGTTATGCATATGGGCAGGAAAAATCCAAGACTCACCTATTATTCCAATGGTCAGGTGGTTCCCACCAAAAGCTCCCATTGTGATCTTGGAGTGATTGTTTCTGAGGATTTGTCATGGTCAAATCATATCTTGCACACCGTCAACAAGGCAAAGCGAATACTTCACTTGTTCCGTAGGTTCTTTTCGCGTTGTGACCTTGCCACCTGCAGAATTCTGTACGTGACATATGTTCGCCCCATTTTGGAGTATGCGGGGCCGGTTTGGGCGCCATCGCTTGTTCGAGACGTTGAGCTTCTGGAAAGTGTCCAGCGGGGTGCGACAAGAATGCCTTATGGTATGCAGCGACCTAGCTATGAGGAAAGGCTGGCTCTCACGAATTTCCCTACATTTTCTGAGAGGCGGCTTCGTGGTGACCTCATTGTCGTCTTCAGAGCACTGAAAGGTCTCTTTAACTCCAATCTGGGCTCGCTGTTCACCCTTAATACTGATGCTCGTCTTCGCGTCCATAGATGCAAGTTGCGGGGGGAGAAATTAAGGACCGCTCAAAGAGAGCATTTCTTATCGAATAGAGTGTTTGCAGATTGGCACCGCTTGCCTTCTGCTGTGGTGAGTGCTGGTTCGGTGAATGTGTTCAAGAACCGGTACGACGAGTGGTTGATGGAATGATCATGTTATTTTCATTTTCTTATAAAACCATTTTTTGTATATTATTTCATTCAGGAATGTTTTTCTTCTGTTTAATTTTGCTTGTGACATGTAGCTATGACCATTTTTACTTTATTTCGTGAGTTTATAGAATTTCTCTTAACTCTTACTCAATAAATAATAATAATAATAATATATTTGAGATTTTCTAAAATATCAATTTGAAAAAATATTCGATTTGATGGTTCGAGAATCCTGTGAAATCAAACATGCAATAAAGAAAAGAAATAAGTTTTTTTTTCCACTAGACAGTAACAACCAAAATGAATTTAAAACGCAATAAATTTCGATGGTGCAAAAAGGATGCTTAGGCGCTGGAAACTGTCGAGGGTATGCTTACCTCGTCGAAGGTGGTAAGAGCCAGATGTAGCTACAAGGTGAATGCAGATAGATCGATGAAGTAAACCAGTAAAGTGAATTTTGAGAGCGGAGCGAAATATATTATTTTCGAACATTTGAGTTTCGTATTTCGACTCCGTCCTTTTCTCTGTATTTCTTGATGTGGATGAATTCGCCCACAGAAATTTATTCACACTATCCCAAAATCTTGTATGAAATGGCACTTCGCAATTTCACAGCTAATAACTAAGGTTTCATACTGTATGATCAGTATTTCTTGGAGTTAGTGCAACAAAAGTCAGGTGAAGATATGCATAACGCTCTAACAGTTCAGCAACTTGTGCCTATTAACGAACACAACCGTCGCATCGGAATCCACAATCAATCATGAAAATTTCAAGTCGCTTGTCCATTTTCTTCAATTATTATCGTACCAATAGAAGGATGGAACGCCGAACATAATTGTATTGAACATCGAATTTTTCAATACGGTCAAGTCTATAGGACAATCTTCATCCAAAGTTTCGTAATTTTTTTTCTTTCAGTTATACAGGTCTGAATATTGATTAATATCTTATAAATACAATCAATTAAACTTAGACCAATTACATCACCCTGTGTCGAGCTGAGACATATATGATTCATTTACTTTCAACGATCGCGTATTTCGTTGCTACTATTTCAAGACTATGAAAAAATTTCTAGGAATGTGATAGTTTTAATATGTACAGGATTTTATGAATAATTTTAATGTCACAGGCGGATTCGAAATGTTCTTAATCCATATGCGTTCTATTCACATTCGCAGTTGTATCCACAGAGTCCATTTTCTTTGCAAGGATAACCTCAAGTTCAAAATTCTACAATATATTGAGTTTGCAGCCTGATTTAGTAGCGGCAAAGATTAATTCATGAACACGAACTGCGATGATATAATCATTTCTGAAGACTCTGTGGCAATTATTGATCAAATCCTTGTTGACATAAGTGGACATGAATTATTATTCTTCGATAGCCAGGTCCTCGAGATCACAAAGGTAGTAGTTTTTATCACTCGGTATTTGCGCGTAAGGTTTGAAATCTGTGAAAACTTATCAACCATCTTCGATGCCGAACACGTATTCTTCTGCTCTGATTCATTATAGTTCTTACGCTCGTTAGTGAATGTGTTAATGATGGAAATCGTGTTCAGAAATTACAAAATGGGAAAGAGGAAAACCAAGATTCTACTTTCGCTGAAGAGAAAACTGGAGAAAATGGAGAGGAAAATCCTGGATAAGTCCAGCAGTAATTAGGTACATATTGCAACTAATTATTTAATGGGCATTTGATTTCAGGCATTTAATGACTACTCAGAAGTGAAGATATGTTATTCATTTCAATTTTGGAAACGACTTTTCATTCTCACTCCAGAAATGATCGATATATTATATTTTCATTTCGAAAATGTTGGAAAATAGCACATTTTCACTCCGAAAATATTATAAGAAATCAATTTTTCATTTCGAAAATATTGTATACTGCACATATGTGTCCAAATACAATTCCATTCCGAAAATGTTAGATAAAATTACATTTCCATTTCGAAAATGGTGAAATACTGCACATCATTTCATCTGCAAATTTCCATTCCGGAAATAATTCAAAATTCTCATTTTCATTCTCAAAAATGTTATACAAAAAGACAATTGTCAATCCCTGTGGACAGACATAAGGTCCAATATAAACATAAGGTCCAAGATACGAACACTATTTTTTCTCTCATTTTTATAGGCAGTTGGTCCTCTATCGATACCCTCTCTCCATCAGAAAAAGGTTCGGATTCTAGTGATGAACAGAATGAAGTACAGGGTAAATCAAAAATCATCGATTAAGTCTTGGGAGATATCCCAATGTTAGATGAAAAAGTTGGACCAGACATAGCCGGAGACATCGCTACAAGATGGAAAGTTACCTCACTACCGGTGTGGAGAAATGTACTCGACACGAGCTCATCCAAAAATGGGACGTCCCAGGCAATTGTCGCTCACTGAAAGCTCCAAAAAAATACAGAATTCCAAAATGTCCTGACAATAATGGAGATGAAAAAGAACACATTTCTGCAAAACACAAGAGAAATGCTAGGAAAAGGCCTTTAACCATTAGAAAATGCATTATCCATGATTATATCCGACCTCACTAAATATGATGATAATCTTGTATCATCGCTTGTGGATTCGGGAAAACTGATAGTTGACACCCACAATACCATCTCATCCCACAGACAACATCAACTTAAAATTCAACTGAGTCCAAAAAGTCAAAAGGTCGTGCAGAATCAGAAGATCTACGAATTCCTTTTTGGCATCGACCTAGGTGGAAATTGGAAAGCAGCAAAGGCCATAGAAAACACAGCAAAAGAATGGATTCAGAAGCCGTTTACGTTCATGTACAAGAATAAATCGAGTAATTCAAACTAGAGAGGCCCCTCCTTCAGAGTGCAGAAACTGTCAAAGAAGGAGCACCAGGACGGAGGAGAGAACATGAAAAAATAAGGAACCACAGAGACGATACCCATCGAAATCCCAACAACGTCATTCCACCAACAGCAAAATTTGGAAATAGAGGTAAAGTGCTCTGGGAGAATTGCTTCATTTTTTGATAATTGGCAACGTCCGACCGAAGACTGAGTGATTTTATCTTGGGTAAAGGGTTATAAGATTCCTCTTCAGAGTGTTCCAAAACAAACCAATGTTTTTGTTGTCCAATATAAATGAACTTTTAAGAATTGGAGCTATAGTTCCGTCGAAAAATTGTCCTGGGGAATTCCTTTCTCACTATTTCTTGAGGAAAATGCAAAATGGAGAAAATAGTTTCAACTCAACAAATTTGTATCTGTGCTCCATTTCAAAATGGAAGATTACCAGACGGTACGGAATCTATTGACGAAAAGTTGTTTTATGTCAAAACTTGACCTTAAAAATGGTGCCTGTCGATAAATCTCACAGAAAATATCTCAAATTCAGATACTGTAGTAAAGTCTATGAATTCTGTTGTCTTCCATTTGGCTTAGCACCAGCACCCCATGTATTTGATAAACTTTCAAAGGTAGTCGTAACGTAGTTACGATTTCCAGGCTGTATTTATATGATCTACCTCGATGACTTTCCCTTAATAGGTTAATCACGAAACGAAAAACAAACTTGCGATGAAATTATTAACATCTGTAGCTTTCATCATCAATCAACAAAAAAGTATTCTTATACCATCACAACAAATTCAATTCCTTGGTTTAATTTTCAATAGTGCAGACATGATAATGAGTTTACCAACAGAAAAAGTGGAAAAGGGTTCGCAAATGATAAATGATTTCTTGAACAAACAATCTTTTATAATTCGTTACTTTGCAAAGTTGAGTGGGACCCTTGTTTCAATTTGCCCAGCAATCGAATACGGCTGGGGACAGAAAAATATAAGAGAGAACTAAATATTTGGCGCTGAGAGAAAAATACGGAAAGTTTTTTGATGAAAAGATGATACTAAAAAATGAATGTAAAGAAGAATTGCAGTGGTGGTTATTTATTCTAGACAATCAAAGAAATGATACAGGCCAAAGAAATTATGATATGATAATCTTCACACACGCCTCTGATACAGGCTGGGGTGCAGTTTGCAGTAACACCACTGCCCGTGGTGTCTGGAATGAGAAAATGTGTCACATTGATTATTTGGAGTTATGAGCAGCATACAATGACCTCATATCGTTCCCAAAAAACAGTAATAACAGTAATGCGAATAGATACCACAACCGCTATAGCTCACATAAACAGAATTAGTGGGATATAGTAGTTGAAATGCAAAGGGTGCAAACTTTGTCTAAAATCAAGATATCTACAATCTTGAGGCTAGACGATAGAATTGAAATGAAAATAACAGATATCCTTAAAACATCAGCATCTAACAAAACTCAACCAATATTATAATAATATTACCTATATTCAAAGAAAATCCGAATCTCTATGTAGCTTCCACCCTTGATTAATACATACTAGTAACACAAAAAATAAGAGAAAAATGTGAACACCTATTTTTGACATTCAAAAAACCACACCATCCTGCAACCACTCTAACTATAAGCAGGTGGATTAAAAAAGGACTCAAACTAGCAGGCATTAATACAGAAATTTTCGAAGGTCATACCACTCGTCATGCTTCAACCTCTTATGCCTTCAAAAAAGGGTTGAATTTAGAAAACATCAGAAAGACTGCAGGATGGTCTGATAAATCCAATACATTTCGTAAATTATATAATAGGCCTTTATGAAGTAACCTATTCGCGGAAAGCGTTTTCGAATGTTCGTAACTCCCATACTGGGAATTCATTTGAAATGAAAATGATGTGGAATCAAATTACTTGTGAAATATGAATCAATGTGTTCATTATATATGTATTATATTTGTTATTAACAAATGCTTCAAAACGAATGTTGCACCTTATGATCCAGATAGGTTTTAGATAGCTACAAAAACCAACTTCGAATATCTACCATTGTGATCACGAGGACGTGGCTACCGAAGTATAATTGGAGATTAAGCTATTTATCTAAGGAAGTTCAATCCTCAATTATACGAGATTGCCACGTTCGAAGATATCACAACCCACCCTTCTAGACTATGTACCATCTATACCCTTTATTGTAGCTATCTTTATGGTTAGAGCTCAAAACTATAATGAATCAGAGCAGAAGAACAGAGGCATCGAATATGGCTGATAAGTTTTTACAGATTTCAAAGATTTCGTGCAAATACCGAGTGACAAAAACTGCTACCCTTGTAATCTTTTCGGATGTGGCTATCTCGTATAATTGAAGATTGAAGGTACTTACGGAAGTCGTTTAATCTCATGTTATAATTCATAAACATTACAGTTTGGTGGAAGTTAACAACTGTGAGAATAGTGCACATAATATACGTAGAGTTGATAAAAGTCTGCTTTTCTCTTATAAATTGAGGTTTTTCTATGAGGTCTTCCCTGTTTAGATTTGCATACATGTAAACTGATTTGTTGCTTTCCCATTTGCAATCGCTACCCACGTTTTGAATGAGTTCAAGCATGAATAATCGAAGGATCATATTTTTATCTGTATATTGAACCCTTTGTTTTTTCCGCATGTATTCCTAGGTCTACATCAACAATAAGTGGTCTGAATGAAAGCGAAGTAAATAATGATACTAAACATCTGAGAACCTACTTCGAAGTATTTTATTTATTCTGTCATGAAGCACCTACTCGGTTCTGGTCGTAGTTGCTTAAATTCGTAGTTTTCTCTACAGTGCTTTCAGTGCCCGTGTTATAAGCTTCAACATGTGTAGCATTTATTCTATTTATATAGATTTTCTGTTCCCTCGTTTTTATTTCGAAAATTCAACCTGGAAATCAATCAACATTTATCGTGGTAATCAGTTGAATCTGAGAATGTCATCAGGTGAAGAAATGCTCATTCGAAAAACGTTCAATTAACATTTGTGATAACGCTAGAAGATCACTAGATACTTATGGAAAAAATGACACCTTCCATATCGAGCGGGCAAAAAACAAAGGCCACAAGGAGTAAAAAAAAAATTCCCACGTGAATAGGAAACAACAATTTGATACTGAACATAAATATTGAAAAAATCAATGAAAAAAAAAACAGTTTCATTTGAATATGTATCTTCTAGTTACGATACCTTTTCTCTAGTAAACCTCAAATAACATATCATCGTTGGCGTATTCATCCATTTTGGAACTAACCGAAGAATGCCCTGTGAGGTCTAATAGACTTAAGTATCGATTGAAGCTTATTTTGGAAGGATTTCGCATCATTTTTTAGGTCTTTTTGAGGTTTCCGCTCCCAATATCTGAAACAGAACTTTGAAAATTAAATGAAAATTGTTTTTTCATGGAAAACTCCATTGCGAATTGCAGCATTGATCTATTTGTCAAAAGCAGTTCCTTCGAAAACAGATCTCCTAATGAAAAAAACAAACGATAAAAAATGCGAACTGTGACACAAATCTGACTCTTTCATCACACAGAAGAAAATTTTTAGAATTATTTTTTTCGATTTTTTGTTGTGATGAGATAACATAAGCTCTGTCATAAGGGGTCTTCATGATAACTCTTTTCATAGTGAGTTGATGATTGGAATAAAAATCAAGATATATGTTAGTATGAGTATCTTTTCTGAAGACACTTGTTTCGAAATGATCTTGATGTTTTTCGACTGAAACATCCAAAAATTAAAGTTTATTATTCTTCTGCAATTTCATTGTGAATTTTATTGTGAGTTCTCGTCAATTTATGTGTTCGAAAAATTCATCTAAATCTTTCCTTCCATGTTGCCAGATTATGAAAATATCATCAACATAATTATGCCGTTACCTCAAAGAATGTTCCAATATTAGATATTATTTCAGCTTTTGAAAAAACATCTGAACAATTTCAACCTAAAAAATCAAACGAGTACAGAGTTCTGAATAAGATTTTTTCGGGAGACCTATCAGAACAATTTCAATAATACTGAAGAGAGATCTATCAGTTCTTTAAAAAATTAAAACAATTTCAAAATCTCACCTGAAGCTAAGGAAAATACTATTGTCATTATAGATTCATCTGAATATCATACTAAACTTTTAGATATCGAAGGACAGTTTTCAAAAAAATACTCAACATTTTCTGAATAAATTACGAAATTCGAATTTGAAGCAAAATTACATTTCAGTAAGTTTTGATGTTGTTAATATATTTCCAAACGTTCCTGTTTATCAGTCTCTTCGAATAATTCGAACAAAATTGGAAGCTGATGACACAGTTATTAACGATTCTGAATTTAATATCGATGACATATTTTCAATTGGGAGAGTATTTTTATCGTAAAAATTCCGAATGTGCAATGGGTTCTCCGCTTTCACCCGCCATTACAAATATATTCATGGAAAACTTTGGAGGAAAATTTGTAGATACATATTCACTAAAACTGAAGGCTTGGTGGCGATATGTTGATGTTTTCGTAGTCTGACAACATGAAGGAAAAGATAAGACAAATTTTTCGAATGCACAAATTGTCAAGAACGCACAATGAAATTCACACTAGATTAAAAAAAAAATAATAAATTTCCTGTTTGGATCTTTCAGTTGAAAACTATCAGGATCATTTCGAAACAAGTGTCATTGGAAAAGGTACACATACAAATATATATCTTAATTTTCATTTTAATCAACAACTCGTTGTTAAAAGAGGTAGGGATCATTAAAAATCTTCATGACAGAGCTTATGTAATCACATCAAAATGAAAAATCGAAGAAAAATGATTCTGAAAATTTTCTCCTTTGTCTGATGGAAGAGTCAGATTTGTACTTTAAAACGTCACAGTTCGCTTTGTTCATCGTTTGTATTGTTTCCATATTGTTCATTAGGCAATCTATTTTCGAATGAACTGCCCTTGATAAATAGGCGTTTCGAATGAAAAACCAATTTCAAAATAATTTTTAATACTTCTGTTTCAGTTCTCGAAAAAATTAAGCTATCTGACTTCTCTACCGTCGAGCGCTTACTAAAAATTTCATCTTGAATCGAAACTCTACTTGGTTTAGTTGCTTCCGGAAGAATTACTAGTAGGTATCTATTTTGAAATGAAATTCCTTGTTGGCTTGGAAGTATTTGCTATGTAGCCAATGCTAATACTTCTTACATGTTCCTCATTCTATTTATTAATTTTGAAGTATTTGATATGTAGCAAAATGCTAATACTTCTTAGACGTTCCTCATTTTTATTGATGCGACACAATGAGTATCACCGATTTTCCGTTGTTAAGTTGGTGTCTTGTCCCTTTCTATTTAGAGTGTTATCAAATTTTTGAAAAATCTAGAAGAGGTCATCGAATGTCCCTACCGATAGGATTGCCGTTTTCAACAGAAAAATTAAGCGGCCAGTGAGGAATACCACGGTGAGACTGTTTTTTGACTAATTCATGCCTTGTTCTATCAGTAGGTATATACAAGGTGATTCGCGAGCAACTAAACATCGATTTATGGTGAAAAGATGATACCTTGGAAAGCCAAAACATAAAAATCCAATGATGATTTTCGTTTATAAGATGAAGGGTGGTTCATTTATTCCGGCAGAACTTTTATATGGCTATAAATCCTGAACCGTTCAACGAATTCGCTTCAAATTCAGCAACTATTGTCATCTGAGGCTATCGACCTATTCGTATGAACCACAAAAATAGTACAGACCAAGAATTCTCGATTTAATTTCCTCCCTAACAAATCACTCAGCAAATGGAATATCGATTTGTCGTTGGCATCATTCAATTATGCACAGATTTGTCTTTCTAATATTGATTAATTTTTTTCCTCAGGAAAATAACTTTGGAGAGAGAAAATTCAATTGAGTTGTCAGAATTGTCGAATGAAATATACTGCGTTTCAGGAATGTATTCCTTAAAAGATAGTGAAAAATGTGCCACTGTAAGCTAAACATAACTTGAAATTCATAACAGAAACGAGCATTGAAATCATAAATTCAATATCAGAAACATCTTATTATATTACGCAGGGCCGCAAGAGCTCTTAAACATCATAAGCATTCAATTTTTTCAGAGAAAAAAAAAAGAAGAGTTGGTGTCTTGTTCACGTGGAGAAAAATTAATGCCAACTAAGATGATGTTAATGAAAAAATTGATATTCCATGTGAAGGTGTTTTACTATATGACAACTCAAACCATAGATAAAAGTGAACAATACAGGAGGAAGAGGGAACCAACGAGCCGAAATCGCTTATTTAATGAACATGGCCCTAGTCTTCTCTTTCCTCCAGCATATCTATGAAAATTAAAATAACATATTGAAATTTCATGAAAAGAAAGAGGGATTGATTCACTCCGTGGAAGGAAGAAAGGAAGTTAATTCCGCAAGACAAGAAATAGGGAATATCCTGTATTGCAGTCATAAGTTTATTCAGAGACTTGTATTTAGCATTCGTGATATGGACCTTTTCAAAAATGTCACCTTAATTTTAGGAAAATAAGAGGATACAAGGTGTTGAAAGGAATATGACAGGAATTGAGAAGAAAGTTTCTGCAAAGGTGGACTTACTTGGGTTAACAGTTCGTCAATTTTTTCGTACTTATAAGATCGGCCGATGTGAATCTCTCGGGATATTTCGAAATCAACTATCGAAGTTATGCTGCTTTGAAATGATTAAGTAACTTCCACAACATCCCAAATACCTACACACGTGGTCTATCCTCAAGTGAGTTCACGAATACCAACGAGCAAATCCATCCAAAATTTCATGATGATCAGATTGTTAGGAAATTTTAGAAAAAATCCAAATTTTTTTGGGTTTTTGTTGAAAATTTGGATACTATTTATGAACTCGCGATGAACTTTGAAACATTCGTTCCAGGAGATATAAGGTTGTTAATTTTAAATTTTGACTTTGCTACCTCAATATCTCAAGAAATACTGACACACGAGAAAAATCTTCATTTCGTCAAGAAGTAAAACTGCGTTTGGCGTGGTCAATACGTGGATATGTCACCGTTTTGGCAACGCATCTAAACATTCGCGTGAATGATACTGACATCACGTCTGTGCTTTTTAATCTTTCCATATTGAACTCCACACTACCTCAACTTTACCTGAGATGAATCTGAAAAAAACTAGAAAAGCACTGACATGAGGTCAGGAGCTTTCGGGCGCTTGTTGAAATTCTAACAATTAGATCAACACGAAATTTTGCCACTAGTTGCATGTTGGTAATCTTCACCTGATTACGAAGTTTCAATCTGATTGCATCTTTACTTCTTGAGATATCGCAGAAATGACGTTAAAATTCCAAATAACAACGGCACATTTTTTCTTATATCTCCGAAAGTAAATATTGTTGTTGAATACTAATTCGAAGGTTTGTACAAAATTCCATTGAAATCTGAACAATATTTTCGGAGGGAAAAAACTTTTTCATCAAAAATGTGGAAGATTTTAAAATGAGCCTTTTTTAAAGAATTTCTAACAATTGGATCACCACAAAATTTCGCCCTAAGTTGCGCGTTTGTATTTCAAAATTGTCCACGGAGTTTCAATTCGATCGAGTCAATACTTGAAATATCGAGGAATTAACCTCAAAATTTCCGATATTCCGAAACTATCCAACTGATTCCACCCATTAACGAACTCAACCGAGATATTTGGACTCCAAACCTAATCTGACAATTTCAAGTTGCTAAGTCTTTTCCTTCGAAAGTAAGAGCACATATGGACGGACGGCTACAATTGAATTTGATCACGGATTCCTCTTCAGGGAGTCTAACCCAATCGTTTAAGAGCATTTTCGGCTTAAAATTCGAAAATTACAGACATCGTGATGGGATGATAACGAGCTCTTCCCTAGAATAAGCGCGCTAAAATGCTAAAATTTGAGAAAGCGTTTCTTTTGATGAAATAAATTCATAGCATATATTCATGAGCAACTTAACGACTCTGTGAACACGAATCTTGCATTTCAAAACTAGAATTTCGATGGCCCATCACTACTCACCTCTAATCAGAGCTGTATTGGGCACCTATGGGAAGAACTTTGAGCACATGGCACTAAAGACTAATTAAAGAAGTTCTAGAATCTTTAAGTCTTCTTTTTATGGAATGCTCACGATTACCAAGTTTTTCGGAAAGTATTTAGTTGTTGCTATCACTAAGGAATTTTTTCAAGGTTCAGACTGTCAGATACCTGCCTGAGGAGGCTGTGTAAGATGAACAACACCCCTTTTCAAGTGGGAGCAGGTCATGGTACTTGTGGGTCTATTGATTGCAGTAATTTAGTTGAGCACATACTCCCAGAAACCAAAAACATTCTGTCCGAGAGTCCGAAATTTTCAAATGTTGTACCAACAATGGCCTCAAGGGATGAAGTCACTGATGAAAACTTATTGCTCGAATTCAATTCTCCTCGGTCGTCCAGAAAACCACCATTGAACACTATTACTTTCAAAAGAAAAGGACCAGCCCCTTGAAGTTTTCAGTACAGGTTAAGGCTTCGATTGTGGCGTTTCAGTTTGTGAATGGGCCCAATCTTTTCGAAGTATGCCAGCTAAAAGTTTTTCTCCATGTCTCAAACGAATACTCATAATGAAATTGACATTTATATCGAGAGAATCGTGTAATGAGAGGTTGTTAAAAATCATCAGATGTCACTGCAAGAACTTTGGGCAATGTTATTACTCGGCCTAATACTGGAATCAATTCCAATCGAATCTGCATTTCTGGAAATATTCTGGAGTATTACTATTACTAGAAGTCGAACAGCATGGTTTTTTCGGTGATTATTTTTTCTGATATATTTGTTTTTTCGAGAATGTAAGACGGACATAGTTTGAAATCAATTGAGCTGTAGTAACTGTAATTTATTACAATTTTGTCTGTTCTTATGAAGCATTAAAACTTTCAAAATAATACAGGGAATGATTATTCTGGTTGAGTTCACTGATGGACAAAATCCGCTAAGTAATTTTGTAGTTAGAACCCTCCGGAATCTTTTTTTTCCTGTAAACGAGAAAATTATGGATCCGTCGAATGGTAATGTTTATTCGTAATCACATTTTGGGAAATCAACCACCGTGATTGAATATCATCCTCTGCGGCTATATATTTGACCTGGCGTGCACAAACTCGTGAGCTCACGTCAGAAATTTCCTCGACTTTTTGATAATTTGCATCCCTGAAACTATCTGAGAAATTTAAAGTACTAGTCAAGGCTACAGTTCATAGCTTTTTAATCATCAATAAGCGCCACACAGGCTTGAATTACTTGGAAGCTGTTCGATATAGTGCTTGGGCGCACAGGGCTTATGAGCATGAAAGTGGTCAGTCAGCTTTGACGAGCAATACGCACAGGGCTTTGGACCATCCTTCCATTCAATTTGAAAAAGATGTGTGTTTTCGAGATGTAAATATGGTTTGATCACAGAATGTCAGACCAATAATTTTATTTACTCGGCTGTGAAGTGTATCGATAAGATTAGTCAGCTCTGACCTCTCGTGAATTTTTCTTCGCATTGCTATCTGATCAATTAAATCTCCAATCAGACTGTAAATATCGTATCACAAGTTTCGTTGAAGTGAAGCTTCGAAAAATTTTTTACAGCAACGTCCGAATTCGAAAAAAAAATTGAGAGCGGGTGATCGTGATTTTGGAAATATTCATATGTGACCGTTGAATTAATTCCTTCCGACATTGCATTTTTCAATTTTTCTCCAATTGCTGAAAAATCTTGCTTGACTAGTTAACTCGACTGGGGATGAATCATGCACCTAAAACACCTTCATATTTCTCTTGAATGCCTAGAATCTTATTCAGGAGCAGTATATTTAGTCTATGATCCCGTTGCAGAATCAGTGCGCTCATCGAGTATTTACTTGAAACCAAATTTTTACAAGCATTCGAAAATAGTAGAATATATATCTACGGGGCTGCCCATCAAAATGTAGCCGCATCATATTCAACAAGCAGCAACCCTCATTTTTTGCTAGATTTATTCAAGCAACCTCATGTCATCGTACAAAGAAAAGAATTAGCTTTGATTTGATAGATAAATGAAAGATGTACGTTATTAACGTGAAAAGTAACAAAATTGTATATGTTCACCTCTGGCTGCGAAGAGGTGCGGTCAAGTACGTGATCACATATATTGCTATGAGGTAGATGATATTTTATACAAAAAAAAACAAGTGTACAATTCGTTTCAAGCAAATACTCGATGAGCGCACTAATTGTGTAACCAGACCTCGTACTAATTCTCAAAGTTCGAAAAAATAATGTGTTTGTGCCGTAAATATTCAGCTTCGTATATCTAAGCGTCGTCTTAAAATATATACACAAGATAAAGACGGTCGATGATGACAAAAATAGGTAACAAAACCCTACTGTCACCTGCAGTATCTTACGGTCAATATGCTAGATATGAGAGAAATTTGAAATCATTTTTGAATGCTTCAATATATAAAACGTTGCTCATACCAAGGTCGAATTGCTGCAAAGAGAATTTTCTGGTCGAATTTCTGCCTCGGTTAAACATTTCAACTCACCAGACTCAAGAACAACTTATTCACTAATAGTGAATAAAACTCTGCCAATATTCTTGCTGGACTTCTTCAGCTTTTCTACTGCCGTTTCGACAGATGCCAGTGAACGGTGAACTACTCTAGAAACAGTGATTCTCTGGACCACATTATACTTCTCTCACAGTCGATAGAAGCACCTTGGTTGAGGAACATTTTCTTGGGTCAGATACCTTTGCTGCTCCTACTTGTTCCTGCTATGTTTCTATGTTTTAGCTAGCCCTACTCGGAGTGTGTTCAGCATCTCTGATTGTGAAATTAACTCATATTATGAATCCTGCAGTATAGTGGCAGTCATAAGTCTCACCTCCATTTGGGAGCGGGACAAATTTAAAGTTTAAGTCTCACTTTCATTTTTGTTAATATACTCAAAAGACTCATATCCAAACAAGTTCTACAGCTTGCATTATCATCCTGCCGCAGTATCATTGATTCGTGTTAGAAAAATCAATTGATGTTTACTTCTTGGAATGGTATATTTTGGACAGTCTATAGGAAAATATTTTCACTTCACGCAATTTTTATCTTGAGTTTCGCCACTCAGCATGCCATCTTGACAATAACTAATTCTTGAATCAAGCCTTAAGGTCCAATGGTACACATTCTGAAAATTCAAAAGTTTGACCACAAGTCACTTCACTCCCAACATTACTGTCGGACTCTTCATTTCCATGAATTCCAATGTTTGATAGTATTCAGATTAAGTATACAATCCTTGAAGGTATTTCAAGGTGGCTGAGTTCCGATTCAACTAATTATTCAATGGGATGTTTTGGATATATTCAAATAAAAATAAATGGTCGAATGAATCAAACGATTCCACTACGAACATCGTTCTTTCAATGTTAGAAGTCAATGATTTTGCGGCTGTCACAAGAAAAGTTGACTTTCGCTGTTCTAGCCTGCATTCTGCGAAAACATTCACAGTCCTAATTGGCCAAAAATTTCGATCCTGGTTAATTCAATGAGGGTCAAGGATCACACAACCTCATGAACATCTCACGGTTAAGCACCCGCATACGGTTTGCATGTGCAATGTTATTGATTTTTCCGGTTTGCATTCCATTTCAGTTTTAATTTTTCCATCAATTCTTGAAATTAAAAAATTGGGAATATCATGTCCTCTTATCATTTTTTCAACCATTTGCAACCAGAAAACATTTCGACAAAGATGAACTGTGGCCATCAATTGTTTGCCGTTACATTTGGGCTACTGTATGCTCTTAATGAGTGCCTTGAAGTACAACTTTCGGCATGGCTGTATTGTAAATGATTCTGGTCCGTTAACCGAAATTTTCACGAACCAGTAGAATTTCTTCGAAACACATTCAGATGATTCATTTTAATTTTATCTGCATTATGGGAAATGCAATCATCTTCGTATTAAAAAATAGGTACTAAAAATTTACTAAGTTTTTGAATATCTAGAGGAGACTATAGAAAACAAGACTCTTGTAATGCAGAATCACTGAACAAGAGACAATATTGTATTTTATTATTTCTAAAAGAATAGTCCCTTGCAAGCCGTGCATTTCAATTTTTACTATCACATAGCAGTCTTCCCAGATGTTATTCGTTGGCGTTGGAGCAACTCATCGTAAGATTGATAAGCAGAACTTCATGGACTGATTCGAAATATCGATTATATGCCAAAGAACCTTCATCAATTTTTAGCAGCACAATGTATCTCGCTTTATCATAACGGTATTCTCATGAACCACATACTTGAATTTATAGAAATCAATAGATTGAATTTTTTTCAATTAATTATTTGTCCCTAGAATAAATCAATGGAGAGGTGTAAAGAAAGGTATAACTTGGTTATGAAGCTGCTGATCAGGAGATACGTTACAGCTGAACAAAGAAATCGTGAAGACTTTGGCGTAACAGAAGATGATGTTATGGAAATTCGTCAAGATATCTCATCTTTGCGGTACGAACTCATTGATATTTTACGACAGAATGGAATGACTACTCCAAAAATAGCTTCTGAAGATGTTTTATGTGAGTATCGGGAATCATGACCCATTGAGATAAATCTTGAGATTATTTCTAGTGGCTGGTAAGAAATGTAAACTCATGGAGAGGAGAATACTCAAAGATTTCCAGATTGGCCTCATGGGTGGTTTGGCGAAGAGCATGGAAACATTTGGTGGGTATACACAGCACTATGAGTTTATTTTGGTTTCGAGTTCAAAACTGTTCTGAACTCGGAACCAAAATAGAGCTAGTATTTACAACTACTTCAACTGCAGGAAGGGACGTTGAAATAAGAATATCCAGATATAATTTATCCCAGACTTATACAGATACTTTAGCATATTTAGGTGAAAAATGTCGTACATTTCAACTTTTCATCATTTATCAGCCTGCCAGGATTAACTGAAATCGATTTGTGTTTCCGATACTTGGAGAATTTTGAATATTACGAGATCAAGTGACTGAATGGATCATGGTGATGAAATCAGAATACGTTGATACGGCTAAATAAGAATGAAAATAAGATCTTTTAAAACGATATTATCATCAGCTTGGAAGGATTTGAGAAATGCAAATGCATTTTTCGATTCCATTCACCAGCCCAAAGCGTTGACGGAATCCAGGTATTGAATGTCCAAGATGACCGGAAATATTTCAGTTGCTTAACAGTTCGTTTTTTTTTTCGCGATCATACGAAAGAACAGTACAGCGTAATAATTTTAACTATCTATAATTTTCATGTTCTAGGGAACAGCGTGTTATAATTTCGTCACGATGTCTGTTATTTTCAAACACCGAGCCGGAAATGATCTTAAACGATGGAGTTGAACTTCCTGAAGAGGAATCTTTGGTCGAATTCAATTCTGTCCGTCCGTCCGTATGTGCTATAACTCTCGAAGGAAATTGTCAGACTAGGTTTGGAGTCCAAATATCTCAGTTGAGTTCGTTAACGAGTGGAATCGGTTGGATTGTTTCGGAGTTGGACCCATTTGAGATTTTCAGGTTAATTCCTCGATATCTCATGAAGTATTAGCTCGATAGAATTAAAACTTCGTGAACAGTTTTGGAATATCAACACTCAACTCAGAACGGAATTTCGTGTTAATCCAGTTGCAAGAAAACTTGAAAAAAAATTTATTCGAAAATTTTCAAAATTTTTGATGAAAAATTTTTTTCCTCTGGAAAAATTGATTACATTTCAATGGAATTCGACACAAACGTTAGAGTCAGTATTCAAAAACAATGTTTCAAATTTCAGTTTGATCCAATATTTACTTTCGGAGATATAAGAAAAAGAAATGTGCCAAATTTCCTTGTTAAAAGGATTTTTAACGTTATTTCCGCAATATCTCAAGAAGTATAAATGCAATCAGATTGAAACTTCGCAATAAGGTGGAGATTACCAACACGCAACTAGGTGTTGATCTTATAGTTAGAATTTTAACAAGCGCGTAAAAGCTCCTGATCCCACGTCAGTGCTTTTGTAGATATTTACATGTTTCAGATAAACATTCATTTCGCTTATCAGTCAATAGGATTTCCATTGGACCACCGATGAGTTTTCAATGTGTCTCTATCTATCACACTATTCAGGGTGTCAGGTAGACCGTAAACAATATTTGAACTGACTATGAACGATTAAGATTGTCGAACTTGGTCCATTGAAAATTATACCGTTTTAGGGACAATGAGCCTTTTGGATATCCTTGGATATTCATTATTTTACCTTGATGTTCTGAATACTATTTCTTCGAATTCGGAGCAATTTGAACTTTTTTCAGGATATTTTGTTGAGTTGAGTGCTAATCATGGACATAAAAACAGGTTTTAAAAACAAAATATTATTCTATCCACTCAATTTCAACCCGATTCAATGAAAAAAATATTGAAACCACGTGAATGTAATGATGGAATATAATCATAGGTAATAGTTATTCAGGACAATTTCGAAAATACAGTTTCAAATCATGCTTCAATGAAAATAATATTCAAACCACAGTTTCAATAATTGAATTTCGCTGACAACTATTCTACTCTTTCTGACGGAAAGACGAAAAACTTCCAAGTTGAATTTGTAGCGTATAGACTTCTTCTATCAAATGGCCGAATGAACGAGTACTTAAATTCTGTCCAACTGTTCAAAAAATACCTCGGAATCTTTCATTGTCCTTTCACATTCAGCTCCTACCTGGAATTTTTAACCTTAACGAGTATATTCTGAGAAAATAAGATGTCAGCAAAATTTCGAATATATACAATTTCAAATGATGCTTCAATCAAAATCTTTAAAACCACAGTTTTAATAAATGAATTTCGCTGACAACTATTCTACTTTTACTGATGCAAAGACGAAAAACTTCCAAGTTGAATTCGTAGCATATCTCTATCGAATGGCCGAATGAACGAGTACTTTTATTATGTCCAACTGTTCAAAATAAACCTTTTTACTCTTTTTCCTTTCACCTTAAGCTGCTACCTGAAATTTTTAACCTTAACGAGTCAATCTGAGATTAAAAGAAGTCAGCAAGATCTTGAAAAGTCACTATTTAGGTGTACATTTTTTATTGATATGTATTCATCCATGACAATTTGTCCCTTAAGTGCTTTCAAACTTCAAAATTCCAATGAATTCCCGTACGTTCTTTAAATTTCCGTTGACGAAAAAATCACAATGAAAAATATCTACTGGAATAGTATCTTTTCTTTGAGACCTTTCATTCGTGACATCTCTTCAGGATATACTCAGTTCAATTCAAGCTTTCAGGTCAGAGTTGAAACAGTGGGAAAAATCAAAGTGTAGGTATATTCTGAAAAGTTGGCTAGTATGGAGACACTCGACTATTTAATTAAATCCGATATTTGCATTCCAATGATCTGATGGCTTGGCGCAGGATCAGTTCAGGGTGCCGAAGACATTGAATTGGTTTCATTAGACCTTAGACTGAAAAATTGTTGAATGATGTTAATACTAGCTATACACAAACAAAAAGTTAGAAAAACGGATTGAATCCCAACGAAGTTGGCTGATTTCAGCATCTTTTTTTCATTTTAGCTTGATTCTTCGGGAACATAAATATTGAGATAGTGCTCTCAGTCACCTCGTTTTCTGTTATATACAGTGGAGAAAAAGAATAAAAACTAAGCTTTTATTCGGACCATCCTGTGGTCTTAAACAACAAGATTGAATTGCTAAAAAATCCAGAGTAGGTTTCGATAGTGAATATCTTACATAGATTCGTTGATATGCAAAATTTGCCTTAGGATTATGAAGTTGTGTCTGTTGTAATGTAGATATTCAAACACACACCCCTGCTTTTATTTACTATAGTTACCTCGAGTGAAAGTATTATTTTTCAAATATTCAATATTATGTGATCTTCGTATCGTATTATTCTCATAAAATTCTGTATGAACCTTCGAACTGTCATTTTTCAATGAAGTACTGGATTTCGAAACAATAAATTCCGTAAGAAACGAATTAGAAACTCGATATTCGTAGAGAAGGTTTAGGGCTTAATTTCGAAGGTCGAATTCGTGATTGGGTAGAATCCTCCCAATGATTCCGTAGATAAACCCATTAAAAAATTTATTTTCCGGATATTTTCAAGAATACAGATTAGCTCAAATTGAAATCCAGTACTTTATCGAAAAAACCTAGAAAAGATCAGCTATGAAGGCAGCAGCTTCTGCGCACTTGTTCAAATTCGTTACCAAAGCGGTCATCTCCATTAAACATGCGCACAAAAGCTGCTGCCTTCACGGCACTGCTTTTCTTGCTTTTTAAATGGTGAAATTGAAGGAGGAATTATTATGAAAATTCCAAAAAATATTTTCAAGAAATTATCTTGGAAGAAAGTATGAAAGATGACATAGACTTTCATTTGAAAGCTGTGAAAGTGTTGGAAGATTTGAGGAAAAATTCCAGAGAAAAAAAGGTGTCAACTCAAAAGGGCTCTTTACAGATTAAAGCAAACCGGAAGACAATGGTTTGAAAAGTTAAACACAAAATTGAATGAAATTGGGGTTAAATCATCAGATGAAGACCCATGTATGTACATATAACGTAAAAGAGAAAAGAAAGTTGTAGTATATGTAGATGATTTGATTGTGGCAACATCCGGTAAAAATATTCTCAATCATGAAATTTTGAAAAGTTTCGATATGAGATATTCGGGAACTTTGAATTATTGCCTTGGAATAGAATTCCAACAAGACAGTAATGTTAAAACAGCCACCAGATAAAAATACATCAATGATGCATTCATTAATCAAATTTGGTAAGTCGAATTGCAAAAAGCCTCATGAAAGAAAACCTGAAACTGGAAAAAGGAGATCCAGCTAAATTGGAAAATTGGAGCGTCGATGTATTTTATCCAAAGCAACTCGACCAGATATTTCTTTTGCAGTCTTTTGAGACAATTCAATAATTATTACAGTTTGGAACACTTGACTGCTGCAAAACGTGTACTGATGTATTAACAAGGTACCAAAAATTATGACCTCAAATTCAACAATACTGGAGAGGCCACAACTGGATATGCTGATGCAGATCAGGGTATATGTCAAATTGATAGATGATCCTATATTAGCTATTGCTTCATTTCAACCAATTCTTCAGTGAGTTGGGAATCGAGGAGACAAAAAACCGTAGCATCATCAACAGCAGAAGCTGAGTACTTGTCACTGACAGAGGCAGTACACCTCAAAAATCTTATCTTAGACGACATGGGATGCCATCATAAAACAATTTTAATTCATAACGACAATCAAGCTGCACAAAGGGTAGACTATAAACCGATTGTGAGATCTCGTAAAGAATGGTGACATTGAAATAAGCCACAAAAGGACCGATCAAATGTTAGCCGATATGTTAATAAAATGCTTGAACGGAAATCGTCATTCTTTAATATTGAAAGACTTTGAACTCTACTCAAGCAATAAGTGGAAAGGAGTGTTGGAATGAAAATATTCAAACATGCACTCCTGCTATCTATACCTCATGAAACATTAGGACACTATTTTATTGAATGTCAGTTGTTAGAAATGAAATAATTTTCAAATTGATTACTTCCTAAAATTGCGCACTCTATCTATTTACTGCAGTGTCCAATTTTTAAATTTTTTTTCAATAAAAGTCAGATCTCGCAGATATTATTTCATCATACTTGAGCTCGATAGGATATGTAGCAATATGTGTCATAAGCAAGACCAAAAAACGTGCTCTTCTAAGTTTGGGTCTATAAAATTATTTGATGGGAAGTCATTTTGTTCACAATGGGCCGCCAGATTGAACGAAATTATAAATACATCTGAAAGGAATTACGATGAATCTGGATATTTGTGGTGAAGCTTGTGGCTCGATAACGAGTCGAATCCGTCTGATAATTACTCGGATTGGAGTCTCATGAATTTTTCTCTAAAATTTCACGCAGTAATTTTTTGGGCAATTAATAGATTTGAATTCGATCAGATCTGTAAGTTTGGATATATTCTGGAAATAAAATTTCGGATGGATGTAACTGTTGAATCATTGGTTGGATTTTACTCATTCAAGAGTTCAGCCTTTATTTCACACCTGCTCTGCGAGTATTCAGTTTAGTTGTTCCTTTGGGAGTTATTATGTTTAAGATAAGATCTTCCGTGCTCAATTTTATCAATGGGATTAATGTCATGTATATGACTTCCCATATTTACACACTTATATGCGACTGCTGCCCTTATTGAGATATTGATCAAATGCCTGTTGTTTTAGATTATGAGCACAAACTTTACCTGAAAAACCTCTATGTTGAAATTACTCATGAAGAATTCAGTCGTAATATGCAATTCTTATCTTTCAACGTCTTTCTCTTCGTGACTTTTCTTCACCTGAAGATGATAAACGATAAAAAAATCTAGAAAAGCACTGACTTGTGGTCAGGAGCTTTAACGCGCTTGTTCAAATTCTAATTATCATATCAACACGAAATATTGCACCTAGTTGCGTGTTCGTAATCCTCACCTGATCACTGAGTTTCGATTTGATTGTATTTGTACTTATACCTCCGAGAGTAAATATCGGATCGAATTGAGATTTGAAATATTGTTGTTAAATACTGACTTTAAGGTTTGTGTCAAATTCCCTTGAAATATAATCAATAATTTCAGGGAACAAACATTTTTCATTAACAATTTTTGAAATTTTCTAATAAATTTTTTTTGATTCTCGAACGAGTAAATCTCCACAAAATTTTGCTCTAAGTTACGTGTTTTTATTCCAAAACTGTCTACGAAGATTCAATTCGATCAAATAAATACTTCATGAGATATCGAGGAATTTACCTCAAAATTTCAAATGGGACTCCGAAACAATCCAACAGATTCTACCCATTAACGAACTCAACCGAGATATTTGGACTCCAAACCTAATCTGACAATTTCAAGTGGTTTAGTCTTTTCCTTCCAAAGTAAGAGCACATTCGGACGGACGGACGGACGACATAATCAAATTTGACCACGGATACTTCAGGGAGTTCAACCCAATCGTTTAAAACGATAGTCGGCTCAAAATTCGAAAATTACAGAGATCGTGACGAAATGATCACGCGATGTGCCCTAGAACAAGCGGGTAAAAAGTTAGCGGAGAATAAGGAATAAGTTATTATCCTCACCTTTCAATTTATCCATCAATAGTATCATGTGTTGCGAAATCGCAAATTTACTTCTTCTTCAGTTATCATAATGAATAAAACATAAATCAAACTGATTTATGATGCATAATATCCTTGATTACTTAACATATATCAGATCATAGTTCGTTTGATGATTAATAATATCAAACAATGAAAAATGCGAACAGTGATTTCTAATATACTGATAAATATTCATTCATTCTGCTACAGGAAAAGATACGAAAGATGTATTCGGACAACTTGCTAAGGTAATAGCCAAAAAAACTATCAAGAGAAAGTCTAAGAACTGGAACGAAGTTGTGAAGAAAAAAACTTTAACCGAGGATCAGATTGGCTCTATAGATGTGGAGGAAAAGGCTAGACAAAGAAGACAGAGTTTGAGAAGACGGTCCCAAGATGGTGAAGGAAAACAGAAAAGAGGTAAGTTCGACCATTTGTTCTCATCATATTTGTAAAGGGTGGGATTTTTTCAACTTTGGATATCCATTATGGAAATATTGGTGAGCTGAGGTAGGTGGGTAGCATATCATTCGAAGCGCGGGATTTGCGAATTTGCGAGTAGCCATAAGTCACTCGTCGCCAGCACACCGTTCGTTCGCCGTCGAGCATTACTTGAAGGGGGGTTTATCTTTGGTTCGCGAGTATAGCGCTTTTTTCGAACATTTCGATATTCGGCGACTAAGTGATGGGCTCAGCCCGCAACTTATCTGGTCGTGGGTAAAAAGATTCGGACAAGAAGAGACAACGCAGCAACGACGCTAGAACATGTGTCTCAAGTTCGGAATGAAATTATTCACACGTGAATCAAAAAAAATTGCGCCATCCACAGGATGTTCATAGTCTCGAAGAATGTGACTATCCTTTGCTAGAAACCTTCGCAAGAACAATGCTGGTTCGTTTTCAGACAGCACACACGCATGGAAACATTTTGTTCAGTGACGAAGCACATTTATTTCTATATCGATGGATATGTTAATAACCAAAAAATGCGATACTGATCCTAAGGAAACGGCATCAAAAACGTTTACATTTTTGAAAACCACAATTTGGTGTGTCATTTCTGCAAGCTGAGTAATTGGCCCTTATTATTGTTTCAATCTATGAAAAACCGTATATGCTTCGGGAAATTGCCGTATGATAGACGAGTTCCTGTTACCGCAATTGCAGTTGATGCATCAAAATCATAACAACCAAACACTATTCCAGGGGGTTCGACCCATCACACAGCTAGGGTGTCGATGAAAAAGTTTTCCCGAATAAACTGATAAGCAAGTTCTGAGACATTCCATGGCCACCTCGGTCGCCTAACCCCACGCCTCGCCATTTTTTTTATGGGGATACCTCAAATCAAAGTTTCACAATACTAATCGACGGACAATTCAGGCCTTGCAAACAATATCCGCCTTGAAATGCAAGACATTTCTCCGGCTCTCTGAAGTCGCGTGATTGCAAATAATAGGGTCAGACTGCATGAGATGTTAGAAGATGTAGTTTTTTCACTTCGTATTTTGAAGTTGAAAAATATCCACTGGACACTTGAAATGATTTGTCGATATACTTTTCAACGTTGTTGATACACTATGCTATCGATATTCGAAATTTTCGCATTTTTTACTAAAACAGTCTTAAGTTTGGAAACATAGATCACAAATCTAGTGTCAAAATCAGTTCTGCCCGGCTGACCGTCTCTAGATACAAAAACTGGAGAAGGAAAAACTTCATCGACTGAAGCTTTCACGTTAGGTTGTATTTCAAAATGCGACGGAGTTCGTTGATGGGCAAAATCGGCCAAACGGCTTCAGAGTTGAAGTTATTCGAAATTTTAAGATCGTTTTCCTGATTTTTCGAGAACTACTTAAGCAACTGGATTGGGTTACTTTTTGCACAATTTTGTGGATAAGCAATTACTTATATTTCGAAAAAAAATTATTTCAACTTGAAACTCTATACTCCACAGCATTCCATTGATTTAGTTTGATAAGAATATAATTTTAGCAGATATCGAGTTGAAATATATCAAATCTTTCATTTTGGTTTATTATTTGATTAAATCAAACAATGAACCTTGGTTATCTGTGGAATTATTGAGTGGATTTTACCCATTAACGAGTTCTTCCTTCGTAATGAAAGTCTAAACCAACTCTACAAATGTTGAATTTTTAAGTTGTTTCTTGGAAGTCATCGGATTCATAGTCTGACCAGAGGACCACCGAAATTTCGAGGTTATTTTCTTCATATCTCAGGAACTTCTGAATGGATTGAAACTGGACAGTTAGTTGAAAAATACCGACACCCAACTCCATGCAGCAATTTCTTCGGACCGTATTGTTGGAAATCAAAAATAATTTTATCGAATATTTTGTTTGGAGGTTTGCGTCGAATACCATGCCGATCCGATATTCCTTCTCGAAAATATGGCAAAACAATTTTTCAAATTCGGTTGTTGTTTTCACAGTATCTTCATAATTTCCGAAATACCGCCTTGAAAGCTAATTTGAACATTCACACAAAAAATGCTGACTTTTTGTCTGTGCTTTCCTATAATTATTCACATGATTCCTCAACATTTCGCTATTTTCCACTGAATTGCGCTTTTCTTCACCTACTACAAGGAATCTCAATTGATTGCATGCTGAGCAGATGCGAACATAGTACGAGGGTTGTCCGATAAGATCCTACAAAAAATCTAGAACAGCCATGACGTGTGGAAAGGAGCTTTTACGTGCTTTGTCAAATTCGTTGCTAAAGCAGTCACACGTTCACGTGTCGACCCCGTCAAACGCACCTTCACTTCCTGATGGAAAGATTTGGTGATCTTATAATCCTATTCAAGTAAAAATAGGTTGCTGTTTGAAAGTTATTTTTATAAAATGATCTTCTTCCAATATTTTCTTTATTTTTGATGAAATTCCCTCAATATATAAGGGAATTATTTTTGTTTTTTTGATGATCTTCTTCTAATTTGAAATTATCATTTTTCATGTAACATTTCTTGAATTATTTTCTCTTCAAAGCCATTCATGACTGCAGTCTTCTTCATGCAATCTTCAATTCTTTGCTAAATTTGTCTCCGCATGGAAACATTCATCGATCTTTCTAGTAAACTATGGTATATGGCTATCTTATGTGTATGACTATGTTGGGATTGTGCTGCATAGGTATTCTAAATAAATGTTTTCCACCGATCACTCAACCTCCAAGTCCAAAAAATTTACCTTCTTTCCTGAGTTTTCCAACTCACCACAACAACTATTTATATATTCTAAAAATTCCTCTAACTCGTCCTCAGTGACTTTCCACAGTATTGTGATGTCATCTATGTATCTGTAGTAGTAAATTATTTTTGTTTTGTACAAGTTATCATTTAATATGTATTTCTTTTTAAAATGATCTATATATCTATCAGCTAGTATTGGTGCCACTGGATTTCCCATACCTAAACCATTCCTTTGTTCATATTGTTTGTTATCTCGAAACTGAAGAAGCTCTAGCTGTTGAACACGCATCTTTAAGTATAGGTTTATTACCTCCACCGATTACCCATCTCTGCATCCACCAAATCTTCTTCAATTATTTTCAATATATCTTTCCTAGAAACATTTATACATGATTTTTATATTTTTATTGTTATGTCTATTACATTTTTGATAAGTTCTGGTGAATCTTTGATATAGTATGCGATTGTTGGAATTTTCTAATTCCATTATCCTAGCGAAATTTAGTATGAACCTAAGGCTACCATCTTCAGATCAAATCGATTCAATTCGATAAAATTTTGAATGGGTACCTCCATCTACGGAATTATTATGCGAATTTCACTCATTCCAGAATTCGATCTTCGTAATTCAATAGAAAATATACTTTACAAATAGAGATTCTCCAAGTCGTTTTTTTGGAACTTTATGTGATTACAGGCCTAACTATCGATACTGAACAGAATAACTCTCGTAAGAATCTACTTAGAGACTTGATATTTTCATTATAGTTCAATATCAAATTGAAATCCAGTTTTTTTATGAGAAATGACTGCTTGATTGTTCTTGCCGAATTTTCGGATGATATGATTAGTAAACCGCCAAATTTAAAATATTTGAAAAAAATTTGACACGTTTTTTTATTGATCTGAACAAAACTCTTCACAAAAAATTCACTCATCAGCAATTGCGAAGTAGTTACTAAGTTTCATTATCATCAGATCAGGATGTTTTGAGGTATTTCGGAAATAACGAAGATATTTTGAAAATAACCAAGAAATTCGACCAATTTTTTTCATGAGCCTCCGAAGATTGATCTACGATCAATCTGAACACTTTTGCTGAATAGTGAATTCGAGGTATGCGCTTAATTTCCTGGGAATCTGATAAATAAAACGAATAATCTTTTCAATTTTTTACCTGATCAATCATCAGAAAGTTTTGTGAGAATTTGCGCAACTATCTACGAAGCTTCGATCTAATCGAATAAGTTGTTCTTGAGTTATTGAAAAAATTAACTCAAACTTTCGAACAGTCACAAACTTTGAACCACTCTTGCTGAATATTGACTTAAAAGTTCGTAGCAAATTTTATGGCAGTCTGATTGACAGTTCACGGAAAACCAAGAAAAACTTATTTTTCACATTTTCCACCATTACTAGCATCAAGACATTTTTCGTGAAGTTGCGCGGTAATATTTCACAATCTAATCGCGCCGTGCTTCTTGAAATATTGACGAATTTACCTCAACATTCCGAATAACAACCACATTTAACATATTTTTTCCATATTTTTCATTTTCTAACGACTAGATCAATACAAAATTTTGCACTGAGTTGCGCGTAGAAATTCTTCAAGCAGGTACAAACATTCAATCTGATCGCGTCTGTTTTTCTCGATATTAGGGAAATATCGTCAAAATTTCGAAAAAGAACGACATTTTACAGATTTTTTTTCTTATATCCCCACAAGTAATTATCGGCTCCAATTGAAAAATGAAATATTGTTGTGGAATGCTGATTCCTGATTGAAATTTCCTTGGGGAAAACATTTTTCCACCAAAATTTTAAAAAAAATTCCAATCAATTTTTTTTTTAATTTTCTAATAACCGGATCCACACGATATTCCGCAACAAGTTGCGCGTTGGTATTCTAGAGCTAGTTACAGAGTTTCAGTTCGATCGAATCAGCACTTCCTGAGATATGGAGAATTTAACCTCAAAATTTCATATGGGTATTACTTCAGTTTCGCCCATTAACCAACTCAACCGATATATTCAGACTCCCAAGCAAACTTTAATTATTGTTGATTTTGTTAATTGTTAACTATTGGTGTTCTTTCCTTCGAAAGTTGAAACACACACCGGCAGACCGACGGCTGGCCGGACGGAAAAAATTGAATTTGACCATGGATTTCTCTTCAGAGAGTTCAACCTAATATTTTGGGACTATTTTCGGCTCAAAATTCGAAAATAACAAACATTGTGACGAAACGATAACTCGTTGTTCTCAAGTGGTTTCCTATTTATTCTTCAATTTTGTCGTCTTTTAATTCGGGACACTAGATCCAGCGCTTCTCCAACTCCTTTAACTCGACTGATACGTTTTCCGAGGTCTACAAAGTAGGCTTTCATGACGGCGAAGACCTCCTGAAATTTCTGCTTGACAAGTGTGAAAACAAAAGGTAGTCACACATGGCCAAATCTATAGAATACGGTGGTTTGGGGCAGCAATTCGTAGCCCAATTCGAACATCAGCCTTCCGGCCCGGTGCCGTCATATTCACCTGATAGTCAAGACGAATCCTTTTCAGAACTCGTAAGCGAACGCCGTGGCCTTAAAATAATATTCGCGACAGATTTCTCAAGTTGGCACCACATTCAGAATAACGACGTATCAGGGAAGACAGTTAGAATCGTGCTTGCTCAAAAAACTGAACTGGTACATTGATAGGTATTAAGCACCTGCAAATCAACGCCTTCCACCTTGCAGCCAACGGAATGGTAGAAATAAGTTATCAGCAGGATATGCAACCAAGTGACCTATGAACAGAAATACCTCCGAAAGTTCTACTCGAAATTTCAGCATTAAAGTAAAATGGTGAATCACTGCAACTTTCAAGGGGATTTTTGGAAAGAAGTGAAGAAACAACCAAGAAACTTGGATTTTTAAAACCACAAACTGGTGGTAGCAGTAGCAGAGTGTAGCAAAATCATACTCACCATGGCAATCTGAAAAACAGGGGAATCGAAACACGAAATTTGATTCATCTCATCGGCGCTGATGAAATTATCTACTCTGAGAAAGACTCAGCACTTCAAAATACAAAATTTGTTCAGTATCACCGAAAACACCGGAAGTTACCGAGTCGTATATTCAACCCGGCTTGCGCTTCTCTGACAACCAACTCTTGGTAAAATCGTAATTGTCAACATGAATCCGATATTTACGACCAGTTATGAACTGGTCATCAGTGTGTGAAGTTGGCCCAGCACTTTTCGTTGAGCTGACTTGTGCCGTAAATATTTTCCCGATATTCTGCCAGATTTCTCGACAAATCGCGAAACTGAAAAAAAAGTTTGCCCAGCATATTCGTTTTTTTTTTGTGATGGAAATATATCTAGAAATCATATTTTATGCGAGCTAGCTTGTGCCGTTGAAATTTTCACGAAAATCCTGCTAATTTCCCGAAAAAAAAATATTTCGAAAAAAATTTTTTCCAATATTGTTCGATTTTCTAGTTTTTCTTCTTGGACTGAATTGTGCTAGGTTGGTTCTGCTTTGTGCCGTGAGAATTTTTCCTTTATTCCAGACAGAGTTCAGCTAGGTTCGTGCTGCTTTGTGCTGTTGGAATTTTTCTATTATTCCACAAAATGTATGAAAAAGGACAGCTAAAACTTTTCGAAAAAGTGGGTGCAAATGGCGGAAATAGATTGTGCTATCCACATACCCAGTTGTACCATTCGAATTTTTCTGAGAGTAAGCCCGAAAGTCAGAAATTGGAATGTTAATTGTTTGAAAATCAGTATACATGATAACCAGCATGAGATTCAGACTATTGGAAACCGCAACCAGAAGGCGTTCTATTTGGATCAAATAACAGGCTGTTCAATTTACTTCCACTTAGTATTGAATGGTTACTTCTTTCAAACTACGCTTCGGCTTTTGGAAAGATCTGGCTTGGCCATACTTTGCAGTCCTCCAAAGGATTCTGCACCAGTCAGCGAATTTGTGAAATAGAAGAAACGAAATATACTCATTATATCATAATATCTGTGGATTGTTTTTCCCGAGTCTAATATTAGGGTACTCTTAAGAACCCAATCTTCACAGAGCCCAGATTTATTTGTATTCGAGTAACTTTCGGTGGTTGATGCTATTCACTGTCACAGGAAACGAACAATTAAAAATTAAATTCTTCCATGCTTAGATGTGTAAAAAAAAGCAGTTTAATAGAAGTAGAATACCCACAACTATATTATTAAAGGTGCACGCTTATCGTAGTATGCCGGTCGGCTTAGGCTATAAATCATTCAAGAGTCGCCGGCGAGCGTAGTTGGATTTCTTGGCGGCTTCTTTCATATTTTCCACGGTCCGAAGCTCAAGCCTGTTTCACTGTATACTGATATTCAAAGAATCTGCTGATTATTTTCAATTTCCAAAGATTAAAGAAAAAGTTGAGATTTCTTTTCTGAAAATCTGACCGGTACAAGTCGTCACAAATGTGGTACAACTAAATGAAACAACTTTCGACAGAGAAAAAGTACGAAAGTACTAGTCCGACTTTCTTCCAGAATTTTTTTCTTTTGGCTTGCAGGATTTCTGTAAAAATTTCAACGAAACGAATAATATTATGTGAAGCACAATTTTCTCCCTATGTTTCCTATCATTACGAAATTGCTGAGCTGATTTTTTTCTTAAGTTCTTATTTCTGGGAAACAGGGTGAACTTTCGGAAAAATTCGAACGGCAAAACTTGGTATGTGGATAACACAATCTATTTCCGCCGTTGACACCCACTTTTTCGAAAAGTTTTAGCTGTCCTATTTCATACATTTTGTGAAATATCTCTAGAACCGCATGGAATAAGAGAAAAATCTCAACAGCACAAAGCAGCACAAACCTAGCTGAATTCAGCAAAAAAAAATTTTCCGAGAATTGATAAGTGCTGGGCCAACTTCACACTTTTCTGGGCGGTCCATTTTGTACATTTTGTGAAATATCTTGAGAACCATCTGGAATAAAAAAAATTTCAATGGTACAAAGCAGAACGAAACCTAGCAAAACTCAGTTGAAGAAAAAAATAAAATATTGGAAGAAATTTTTTTCGAAATTTTTTTTTCGGGAAATTAGTAGGATTTTCGTAAAAATTTTAACGGCATAAGCTAGCTCGCATATAAGATAATTTTCAGATTTATTTTCATCACAAAAAAAAACGAATGTGCTCGGAAAAATTCGAACAGCACACCTCAGTATATGTATAGCACAATTTATAACAGCAATTAAAATCCACTTTTTCGAAATGGTCTGGGCTGGCCTACTTCATACATTTCGTACAATATCTGAAGAACCGTACGAAATAAAAAAAAATTTCAACGGCACAAAGCAGCACAAACCTGGCACAATTCAGGACAAAAAATTTTTCCGAAAATCGAAAAGTGCTGGGCCAACTTCACACACAACCGTCAGTGTTGTTCCAGTTATGCCGGGTTTAGATGAGTGTAATCCAAACAGCAAATGCAATAAAAAGGCCTATTACACTATCCAATCTCCAGGGCCCGGCAGGCAGGGACCGGGTAGTGTAATGAGGAACCGGCAGTTAGGTTCCTGATCTAGGGCGATTGAGTAGACCCACTCTGCCGGACCCGGCATACCGTGCAGTGTAATAAGCGCTAAACGTGTCATAAGCCTGAATGCGTTATTCTGTGGATGTCGTGCGCAAGAGGAAAAGCAATCTGCCGTATCTGTGTAAGAAAGACCACAAATACTATGCCATTAAAGACTTGAGGAATGATGGTTATAAGGTGCTCTTAGAAATCTAAGAAAATATATAAAAACTTCGTCAAGGTTATAATATTTTATGAGAGAGGTTGGGATATCAAAGAACTAAATCTCAAATCTTGATGAGGATCTCCAGTGGCTAGAAATCTCAATGTGACAACCTGTCTTTGTTGTGGACTTAAGCTTTCTCTTGGAATTGTATCATCTTTTTTTATTGACGAAGCTACTAAGTTAAGTAGCTCTTCAAATTGGTCTGTTCCTAGTCTCAAGTAGTTCCGTGAATCTGTTTGGTCTAAACGACGAAGTATTTGCATATTTGAGAGTTTTTCTCTGAGGAGAAAATATTTTTTTACCCCTCTCCTTCCGTTTGGTGGGTTTCGAGTTACTGACCTCCAAACTCACCACTAATGCAACATTTTGTCTTTTCGATAATTTCGGGGACATAACGATTGGATATTTATAAATGTCCTTACGTTGACGTTCAGATGACATAAGTCAGACAGGTATCTAGGAAAGTGTACACCCGACCCAGCAAACCGGGCACCCGGAATACTGGGCCCTAGAGATTGGATAGTGTAATAGGCCTTTGAATTTGATAAACGATTCTGCGAATAGTGTGGACGGCTCCTGAGCTCAGCTCCGAATAATGCATTCAAATGTATTACTTCCTATCCCTTTCCACTGATACACAACTCGAATTGGCGCGGCTTGATGCACTCACAGCAGTGAAATGCCAAAATCGTGATAATTTTCCGCTATGTTTATCGGTTAGTTATCGTAATAACCCAGGCGTGAAGCCCCAGAGCGTCAAGCACCTGACTGAAAAGGCACTATCATCACTATTGGGAGCAAAATGATTCAAATTGTCCTTATCCTTTATTGTGTGTTTCATTTCACAGAACAACCGCTCACAATTATATTTGATTTTGAAATTCGAAAAAAAATAAAATATGAACCAACACATTCAATCTCAATCATCAGTAATTGATAATATGAAAGTCGAGCACTTTCGGTGATATTCACATAAAAAGTGCCAACAAACCAATAATAAATTCTCCGAATTAATAAGACTTTGTAAACGAGGATCATATTTCAAGTGATATATGCACGGTAGTCGAATTAATGAAATTAAAATTCATCAGTCTTGTATGCTGCTAATGAACTTTGAGTTATGTTTCATTTATCGATAAACTTCTTTCAAGTATTTTGGAGGAAACCCACGGAAAATAGAAGTCAGATGGGCAAATTATCCATTTGTTCATTATACATCCAGAATTGGAGAATTTTCAGAAGGGGTTAAATTTTCTTGGTCGATTACTTCAGTTTGTAATCTGATGTAACAAAAAATAAACCAGAAATGAAGATTTAGGAAAAGAGAAATTCAAACAAAAAAAATAACAAATATTCCACCTTGATCAGAGCTGATCATCCAATCAGCTGGCACATCTACATCGAAGAAACGGCTTCCAAAGATAATGTTACAGCTGTTCCATAGTTATTATTACTGATCATCAGACAAACCCACTTTGGATACAACCGCAGAGCAGGAGTTTAGATACTTATCACCTGTCAAATGGAAAACTGCAGTATAACTACGTACAGTGTGCCATCTCCCAGGAGCATCTTGCGAATCCTACCTTCGATTGCAGAATACTTCTATCGATGGGCATTATGTTCATCCTTTTGTCGTATCAGGTCGCTGCATATGCGATTTTGCAGTTTTACAACGTTCGTCATGACTTGAGAATCACTCGGTTCATGTGGTTTTCCCACAAGACGATAACGTCCAACATCTGATGAAAATAGGAATTGGTTCGTGGAAAAAAAGGAACTCCAGTAATAATAAACTAACATAATCACAAGGGCGAATATCTGTCGATAAATCAACAAATATTACAACTTGATCATAGCAGTATAACTACGTACAGCGCGCCATCTCCCAGGAGATTCTTGCAAATCCTACCTTGTTCGATGTAGATGTTACGGTTGATTGGATGATTAGCTCTGATCAAGGTGGAATATTTGTTCATTTATTGACATATATTCGTCCTTGTGATTATGTTAGTTTATTATTACTGGAGCTCTCTTTTCTCCACGAATCAATACCTATGCTTGTCAGATGTTGGACATTATCGTCTTGTGGGAAAACCACATGATCCGAGAGTTTCAAAAGTCGTGACTGACGTTGGAAAACTGCAAGATCGCAGATGCAGCGAGCTGAAACGACAAAATGATGAACATCATGACCATGCATCAAAGTAGTCCGCAATCGAAGGTAGGATTCGCAAGATCTGACCTGACAAATGATAAGTATACTAACTAACAAAGAAACTGCAATACTTAGGAGGAGCTGTTTAAATTTTAAATTTTTTTTGGTAGAATATAGATAGTATAGCAAGGAGTGAATGATTGAAATTTGGAGGAGAACATGGGTTCACAAGTTTTTTTATTGAATTTGTTAATAATGTGTTTGTCCACCGCGGTTATCTATACACTCCTCAACACGTATTGGCATTGATGCAAGAGGATGCTCTATTTCTCCTTGAGGTATACTATTTCAAGCTACCTGTACTTCATGTACTCAGAGCCGCCAAAGTCCGTGGGGGCTGGGGTAAATTTCCAAGCCTTCTAGCCATTATGTCCCAAACATGCTCTATGGGCGAGAGATCGGGGCGGCCATGGCTGAAGGGTTCACATGGATCGCTTCAAAAAAGTTTAAACTAACTATAGCAACATTAGGTCGAGCATTATCTTGCTGAAATATTGAATTCTCGAGCCGATTAAGGTAAGGGAGAACATACGGCTTCACTATTTCTTGAAGGTAACGCAGCGCTGTTGAGATTCATCGAATGAAGACTAAAGGTGACGATCAACATCAAAATGACTATCAAGTCTTTCTCCCCGACCTCGTCTAACCCTTCTTCAGCCATCATGTGCACCCAAGCAGAATGGAGATTCATCAGAAATGACGACTTGATGCCATTCCACATTCCAATGTTGTCGTTCTCTGCGCCACTGTAATCGTTGCCGGCGATGCTCAACCGTAAGAGGTAACTCAAGTTGGGGTCAATAGTGCTGCAGCCCAAAAGAACTTATATGGCGGTAAACCGTTCCGATAGTTACAGGATTACCTTGTTCTCCAAACCACCAAAGATCGAGTTATCGCAAATCGGTCTCTAATGGCCATAAGTCTTAGACGTCGATCTTGAACTTCATTTGTGCTCCTTTAACGTCCGGTGCTCTTCTTCGATTTTGGGCATTATGAAACCACGCTTAACAACATCTCATAACAGTAGTTGGATTTCTGTTCGTACGACTAGCGATTTCTGGAAATGACAACCCCTCCTCCCGTAGACCAATAATGTTTATATGAAAAAACTTCAACGATTTTTTCTCCAAATTTCATTTACTCCTTGATATACCTAGGTCGTTAGCCCTTTGAAGCATTGTTTCAATAAAGTTTATTACTACTACTACTACTACTACTATCTATGTTTTACCAATAGAAAAATTTAAATTCAAATAGCTCCTTCTGGACGTTGAAGTTTGTTTGTCAGTTAGTATATCTAGATTCCTATTCTGTATCCAAGGTAAGTTTGTCTGATGATCAGTAGTGCTTCTTCGATGTAGATGTTTTGGTTGATTGGATGATTAGCTTTGATCAAGGTGTAATATTTTCTTGATTTATCGACAGGTATTCGTCCTAGTGATTATGTTAGTTTATTATTACTGGAGCTCAATTTGCTCCATGAACCAATTCCTACTTTTGTCAGATGTTGGGCGTTATCGTCTTGTGGGAAAACCACATGAACGGAGTGTTTTCAAAGTCGTTGCGGACGTTGTAAAACTGTAAATTTGCAGATGCAGCGACCTGATACGACAAAAAGATGAACGTCATGCACATCGATCAGAGTATTGTGCACTCGAAGGTAGTATTCGCAAGATGCTCCTGGGAGATGGCGCGCTGTACGCAGTTATACTGCAGCTTTCCATCCGACAGGTGATAAGTATCTAAATTCCTATTCTGCAGGTTGTATCCAAGGTAAATTTGTCTGATAATCAGTTATAACTGTGAAACAGCTGTAACATTCTCCTTGGACATTCTTCGATGTAGATGTTTTGGTTGATTGGATGATAAGCTTTGATCAAGGTGGGATATTTGTTGATTTCTTGACAGCTCTCTATTCTCCGTGAACCGATTGCTATCCCAATAATAATAATGTAACTGGAGATCAATCTAATATTATAAAATCACCACGTAACTAACCGATTCAAGTTGTACCTGTCTAATCACTGAACACTGTCAGATAACATGTTGAATGCATAATTCATCGAATATTTCATCGTAATTAGGATTCGGAATATGGAATTGTTTCATAAATAGTCCTCCTTGTCAGCTTGTATTTTGCATTTTAGTTCTCAAAATTTGTTGACCTTATATTTGCATGTGAACAGCGCCCACAAAATCGATGAGTGATATATTAATAACAAGAATAAAATTAAGGTTGTTCGCTACATAGGAAACCTCCTCGTAACGTTTCACGAGAATCAGCGTCAAATAAATTGAACAGAAGGATATAAATGGTTTATGAGCTGCAGAAACTTTGGGAACCGTAGTATGATATCTCGTATAAAATGAAACTCCCAATGAAAATCCTAGAGAAACACTGACGTGAGGTCAGGAGCAACGAAATCAAACAAGTGCGTAAAAATGCGCTTCCTTGAATGAGTTGCCAAAGTGGTCACCTATTGTCGTATTCACTCCGTCAAAACGCAGCTTCACTTCCTGATGGAAAGATCTTGCGATTTTTTTTGGTATGGTCTCTGAATCTGCGAATCCCAAATTTTATTTGATTTTTTCTGGTATAAATTATGAAAAATCTACCTGAACACTTGATGGTATCAGAGCAGGTTGGAAGCTTATTTAAGAATGATTTCTCTACAAATATCTTATTCATGCAAAATTTCATATTCCCAATATTTCCGAGAATAAATCATTGGATCGAATCGAAATTCCTTACTAGATTGAGAAATGCCAACTTGAAGGTTCATGCAGAATGTCCTGAAGACCATATGAATAGAAGATCGCAAGATGTAAAATTGATTACAATATTTTGAATTGTATAGGAACAAATATTACACAATGTTTGGCCATTAGTTACTAGATTTCCTAATGATCGGATTAGTATTTTAAATAAGCACGAAATTCCACATATTTTTTTCACATATCCTCCAGTAAGGTGAATATCCCATCGAATTAAAATTTGGAAGAACTCTTGTGAAAACGTTTCCTCAAATTATTTGCCTAACTTTATTGCAAGCTAATAGAAAGTTCTCTAGAAAATAATTTTTTGAAATAAATCTAGAAATACAATATTTTCTCGAATTTTTCACCTGTAGTATCCTCACGGAATTTTGCACAGAGTTATGCTGCTGTATTCAAGAAATTATAGTGAAGTTCAATTGTATAGTGTCCATTCTTTTCGAAATAATGGGGAAACGTTCTCAAAATTCAAAAAGCCAAGAAATGTGACATATTTTTTCCAATATCTCTTGGATCAGATCTATGAACCAACTATGAGCCTTTTTTTTTTGGATTGGGCTCACCTGAAATGTTATGAGTATTTCTATATTTCCTAACGTTATATACACTCCTGCACTTTGTTTACGAGTTCAACACAGATATCTCTTACAGTGATCTGTATTGCAGAATAACCTATCCATTGCTTGAAATTCAAAAAAACCTGATTGAGTATATTATTATTTCATTTACTCACTTAAGTCTTATGTTTTCTTTCTTTTTGCGGCATTATATTGAGACAATTTTTGACTTCACTTGGACATTGAGACACTTATCTTCCACTTGATATTCATGCAATGTCTAATTGTTTCCACCATTTCATGCTCACCCATTCTAATATTGGAAATTCCATAATTATTCTAATTTATAAGTGAGTTTTACGAAATCAAACGTGAACAATTGAACTATACGAATGTATGAAGATCCATAGGTATGGACTGTGTCTGTGGTCTGGTCATGAAATAGAACAGAACTCTATACTTCGGCCGTGTCAGTATAGTGTTCATGCAAGGAGGTTAAATCTAATACACTATATTTTTAAACTCATTTTTCTTCTTTCATATAGGCTAACATGTTCCGGCTATCAAGCCATTCTCAAAGCCCGAAACATGTTAGCCTGTATGAAAGAAGAATGAAGAGTTCAAAAATATAGTGCATTAGATTTAACCTCCTTGCATAGATTCTACACTATGGGTTTTTGAGAATTGAGTATATTGTTCATTGCGGGATAGTTTAATATTTTTTCGTATTATGTGATCTTGATAAACGAGCTTAATTCACTGTTTTCACTAGCCCAGATGTGAATCCAGAAAAATAGGATAGTTTCTGGATTTTTTCAGATTCCATATCATTAAGAGTTCATTATCTCCCAAACGTTGGAATCACGGAGAAATGATGAAGAATAATTGAGTATTGTGACGACCTTTTCTAGGTCAAGGTCTAACCTGTTCAATTTACCTTTCTACAACTCGCTCGGGCGGCAGTTACAATAGGTTTTGTAAGGTTGTGACGGAATTGCTCACTAATTAACATCTCTGGGTAGCTTTTAAACAACTGGAGAAGGGTTTTGTTTAATCCAAGGTGGTAGCGAATAAAAAGTATGTGTTTTTTTCTCAGACTGCACTGCTAATGTTATCAATATCAGTACACTCAAAATTAATGTAAATTTCATAACGATATTTACAAATCACTATACACCTACACTGAAGGCAGTGTCCAGACAGAAGTGCAGTGTCAGGAGAAGCAAGCAATATTTACAAATCAATAAACATTGACACTGAGAGACAGTGTCCACACAGAAGTGCAGTGTCAGGAGAATTGAACCAAATATTAACAGTCAAACGGTCGGAAACAAACAGTGTATCGAATGGCCAATGCACCAAAATGGATCGCAGGCAATTGAATGCAATATGAATACACTATGAAAATAAATGGTAATTACCGAAAATTAAATGTATAGAAGGAGTTAAGCCCAAAAAAAGTTATGAAAGTAAACACAATCAATATAATAAAACGGTGGTAGAAAATAAAGTGAAGCAACAATCAGATCAAAGGGTAATATAAACGATAATGTAGTATATAGAACAGTGTTGCAAAGTGTACAGTCAGATAATACAAACGGAAGAAATAAAATATATGGAACCTTGTCGGATAGAATGATCCGGGCAGTAAATAGCAGTGTATAATGAACAGAAGAATGTATAAGCACGGACGGTGTAGGTTAGAGCAGTGAAACATATGAGAGCATAGAGTGAGGTTATGTACGAGTGAAGCAATAAAATACAATGGTTCGTGATACGAACTTACGTTCTAGATCAAATAAGTAACAGGCGTACACTTCGAATAACTGTGTCAGAACTTCATTTTTAATGTCTTATACAACGAATGACTCAGTTCGAGGTGTCCTCGAAAGTGCACTCGGGAAAACCACCCTTAGACACTTAGCTAGTTTTCAAGAATACTTCTGAGACAAACCCTAATCTTAAAAATGAAGCGAAATGTGACTGAGAAAAGAATCTACGGAATCTAATGAAAATTATGCAAGAAGGATATCTACGGAATTTACTTTGATCGCTCTAAATAGAATCTTCACACCCTCAGAGGCACAGAGGGGAGGTTTATTGAACGGTATTTTTTCGATATAGTAAATATAATTATTTAATTCCCATAAAATTTAAAATAAACCTATATGAAATTCAGGTCTCAACAGTATTATAAATACTTAATTACGAGTGAAATTCTATCATGATTCTTGATATATTTCGGGTAACGGAACATGACCAAAATGACATGAATTGAATTTTTATCTAACATAAAATGCTTTGTTACAGTATTCTAGAATAATTGAAGATTCTCAAAATGACTTTAGATGAACCCTATGAAAGCGTTCAAATTTAAATGAAAGTGCTAACCGAAGAATATGTGGCATAAAGTTATGGAAATATTCATGCCAAAATTCATTTCATTCGGAGCAGACTCCTCAAAGTTACAAAGAAAAGTAAGATTTTTTTGGGAATTCCAACAGAGTGTATCTTTTCATAGGAGCCAAATCTTGAGAAATGGTATATGAAAAATTTGCTATATTTGATGAGAGTAATATATGGTCGAAATTGGTGTATAACTTGAGGATTCACGCTGCATATTCATTGATTACCAAATAATTCTTTGAAAATCATGACTATAGCGCAACCATCCTTTTTCGTTTGCTCATCAGGAATTGTGCAAAAACCGAAAAAGATGGGATGGGAAAAGATATCGTGTATCTGCAAACATCCTCTTATTTCGTTACTCGAGTTTTTAGCTATCAGAAAGTATCCCTTTATAATGAGATACCTACCGCTGAACTAATTTTCTCAGTTGGAAAATTGCTCATACAGATTCACCATATTTGCAGAACCATATCAAGTGAAATGAAAAATAGGATTGGGAAGAACATTCCTGAGAAATATTATAGGAGGAATATTATTCCTTCCGTGTTGCCTACTGCAATTTCATTCTCGCCCGCTAATATACACACACTTTATTAGTTCCTTTGAGAAACTGTGAAACCATTTCCGACTGCGATTGTTATCATCATATTGGTACATTCCCAACTGATCAAGTTTTCCCAATATGGCCCCATGGAAAAAAAAATCGATTCCACATAATATATATCATGTATAAATGAAAATATTCACTGCAATACTTACCCATCATGATTCGAAAATTTAATAATTTTCCATAGCGAGTCAGAAAATCCGAACACAATCTGTGTAATTATCAACAGAACCTTCCGATCTCAAAAGCATAAACCCATAAACTGGTGGCATAGCTCGAAATATTTCAAATTTAAGTATGTTTATATAGCATCACCACTGTAATTTACACATATACATGCTGCATTGATGGTTTAAATTTAGTCTCGAAATATTATATTGAGACTTGTGGAATTCACACATGATAGTTTGTCTAACGTGAAGCGCTGAAAGGAAACATTGGTGTTACGATGTCGAACTGCTGATGAGAAAGTTGTAATGAACATTGCTGGTCTGAATTACTATTTCTCATTTTGTTTTTTTTTCCGCAGCGAGAAAATTCCCACCTTTAGCGGAGGTAATCAAGCTAGGTCAGATGGAATCAGCAGCTAATGCAGCACACCTTCAGCTCAATGCAGATCAAAAGAAGATCACAATACCACTTGATACCTCATTGAAACCAGCGTCAAGTCACAAGCCCTCATTGAGTCCCATTCCTTCAAAATCCCCTTCACCTTTGAATACTCCGAATTTATCAACTCCCAAAGAGAAACGTGAAACGTTAATCACGATAGAAGCTGCTACTGAACCAGATTTAACAAGGAATAAGCATTCAGTGACTGCAACTCAGGAACCAGCCAAACAGATAAAATCAGTAATTGTCGGTGTTCCCGAGACGTCAAAAATTAACGAGAGGGTTAAAAAAGAAGAAAACAAGACAGCCAGTTTCATTTGTAAAGCTTCTACAGTTTCTGAAGTTCCGCGGCCCTCTTCTTCCAAATCTACTGCTGCTAAGAAGAATCTTCCTTGGCTTTAAAAAAAAGTGTTACTTGAATAGCAAATATTTTGTGGTACATCAAGCCTCATTGTTGAAAAAAGTCAAGAAAAGAGCGCAGCTTTTTGGAAGTGTGGCAACATTGATGCTCTTGTTTAGTATTATTTATAATTTTTGAAATGAGATGAATTTACAAAATTTAAAAAACTTTCTGCGTATAGTAAGATAGAACTGAGCCCTTATGATAGTTCGACTTTTTAAGTTTTAAGGGACTAAAAACAATATCGTCTATCCGTTGATTTCAGAGAAGAGGAAATGTAAGTTCGAATAGAATAATGAAAAGTCAAATCCTTTCAATTATTCATATTTTCAAGTCTTTTGAAATTTTATGGAGTAAAATATGAATGATTATCACATTATTATGAAGGGCAAAAACTAGAAGCCTTTCCTGAACAATAATTCCTTCGAACTCTTAATTGATCTTCAAATGCACCGTTATTCGGAAACTTGAATCCATGAATTCACTCTTCTTCTTTTTTCATAGGACCCTAGAGGTCATCGTCACATTCATTACTTCGATAAGGATTTTTAACTTATAGAGGTTAGCGATCGAAGCGAGACAATTTCAGTTTCAATATATGCTTTTATTCTTCCACTTGGTGAGCCAAGTCAAATCCTTTCAATTGTTTATATTTTAAAGTCTTTTAAAATTATGTGAAGTAAAATATGAATGGCCATCCCGAAAATTTTGTCATCATAATCATTTTCGGAGATCTGTTTTTATTCCGTGACCTAAAACGTAAAATAGTTCCTGAAGGGCAAAAAAGAAACTCATAATCTATCTTCATATACACCGTAATTTGACAACTTGATTATATGAATTCAATTTTCTTATATTTTAATGGGGCTCTAGAGCCCCATTGTCACATTCAGTACATTGGTAGAATAGGCGGCGTGAATCAACTGAGTCGCAAGACGATGGCACCACCGACAGACGCGCTTATATATTTGTTGGAATCAAGCAGCTAGCGTGCGTCCGTAGCGCCATCGTCTGGCCACTACGCCGCTTTGGGTCACCACTTTGGCGGTTCTCGTGAGTTCGTGCCATTTAGAGGACTCTCGGGGAAATTGTTTCATCTCGGTGTTAGAGGTGGACTCATCAGATAGACTGAATCCTCTGGCATCTGCCTGTGACAACCACAGGAGCGGCGTAGTGGGAGCGACCTTAAATAATGTTGAAATGAGGTTGCTACCGTGCGTTGGTCGGTTGCGCCATCGTCTGTCGACTCAGTTTATATACGCCGCCTACAATAGCAATTTTCAATTTATAAAGGTCAGCGATGAAAGCGAAACTATTTCAGTTTGAGTTTATACTTTTGTTATTCCACTTGGAGAGCCAGGGTTCGTTCCTGATTTGTTCCATACATTATTGTTTTCACGAAAGAATTGTATTGAGTAGAAAAGTAATAAAATTTCGAAAACCATGCATTTTATTATCGTTTTCCTCAGTAAATATTGGTAAGCTTTGAATGTAGAACTTTATTCAAAGTTCTGGGTCTGAATTCACATCATCTGCCATTGTGATCAGACATGTTGGCCTCAGATGTTCAAAAAGTTACCATTTAAATTAATACAGACGACCTATGTGAAGTAACGGCTAGGACGCCTGTCTACAAAGCCGGTGGTGGCGGGTCTGAATCCTGCTGCGGTAATGAATGTGAGTGGTATTGAAAATATAAAATTTCTATAGTTTGGTACAACTTTAATTGTTTCCATTGTTCACGTTATCCATTTTCATTACCTACACAAATACCTGAAATAATAATAATAATGCAATCATATGTTTATCCTCACACATGAGATTACGAATATAGAATAATTATCAAAAAAATTTACCTTTCTCTTTTCCTTCACAGGTGCATGAAACTGAACGAAAACGAAATACCAGAACTTTTCCGAAGGAATCACAATAAAGCACAAATCCTAACAACTTTTCACATCAATAATATTAAAAATAAAAACGGTTTTTCGGATGTCATGTGTCATGGAGCATTTAAGGTTACAAGTTCCAACCATAGATGAGAATATATACGTATGCTCCCGATGACAGCTTCATTTCTTCGTTATTCGAAGGGTCACTTTCACGGAACGACAGATTATTATCTGATCACAAACAATGAATGGAATAAATATGCTATAAAAGCACGATCAGTCTTCCGCAGATTTCAACTACAATATACATTCAAGCTCAATTTTTTTTTAATATATGAATTTATTCATGATTTCTTCGGGTCTCTCATAGCATTGTATGAGGGCAATGCTTATAGCTATATCCATGGGATATCTATCTCATATCCGATGAAAGATATCTTATGGCAACCATAGGACATCTACTTAACTATATCTAGGTATTTCAAATCCTTCATTGGATAGTTGACGGTAGCTCAGTGGTTAGAGCGCTAGCCTCATGATCGAAAGGTCTGGGGTTCAAGCCCTTGGCCGGGAAAGAATTTTTCCGGTTTTCAGGGGACCGTCTAACCATTCGCTGTTGGGTAAACAATTAACAGTGCTATTCCTAACGTGGCGCAAGGAATTAGTAACAAAGCCTACACAGAACACACCTGGTCTCCTAACTCGCACAAGCATTAGCTTCTGAGGGGTTCCGCAGCGGAACCTAGGAGAATCAGCAACAATACAATACAATATCTTATGGACGTCCATTTCGAAACCATGAATATCCCGATCAGAATGGATATTCTGTAGATGTCCATTCAAGGATATCCATTCCAATTGCTTCAATGGAATTCTCATGAACGTCCATTCCAAGTCCATTCAAGGATATTCATTCCAAATCCTTCAATAAATATCTTATGTACGTCCATCGCAAGTCTACTGAGTAATATCCATTTCAAAGCCTTCAATGGATATCTTATGGACGTCCATTTCAAGTCCACTAAAGGATATCCATTTCAAATCCTTCAATAGATATCTTATGGACGTTCATTTCAAGTCCACTGAAGGTAATCGATTCAAAATCCCTCATGGGATATCTTATGGACGTCCATTGCAAGTCAACTCAAGGATATCCATTTCAAATCCTTCAATGGATATTTCATGGACGTCCATTTCAAGTCCACTGATGGATATCCATCACAAATCATTTGATGAATATCTTATGGACGTCCATTTCAAGTCCGAGGATATCCCGACCTAAATCGAACATGGATTGGATTGGATATCCATAGGATATCCTGTGTTATCTTGGTGAAAGCATAGAGTTGCTAGTTGTTGCCGTTTCTTGACTTCCGCGTTTCAATGCGCCCGCTCAAATAGTTCTCGCAATAGTTGGACATCGGATTACGTACCAAGTTACATCATGATCGGATTCGTATTTTTTGAGGTAGGTATTCTGTAAACAATAATGAAACCGAGGAAAACAAATTAAAACTCAGTGGTGATCGGCTTGAGCATGAGTGGTGAGGGTTCAAAATAACAGGTCGTATGCCTTTTTGATCCAACTTTCGTTATCGTGGTTCGATGGTTGATGATTGTAGCTATTGAAGTGCTCGGGGTCAACAGGTAGAATTGTAGGTATTGGTAGGTCTTGAGAAGATACTGGTTGATTTCCAAATCAAGTGCAAGGAAGTAATACGATAGTGCCGGAAAAGTACGGAAAGTACCTCAAAATATCGGGGAATCCAAAACTTGAGAATCCAAGAAGTGCCCTAATATTTTATATTAGAGCACACATTTAACTATTCCTCAAAATTAATGAGAGTACTTTACTTAATTAATCGATATAGATAGATAAGATAATATCAATTTTTACATCTTGATATCTTCGCCAGAAAAGAACGAGGCAGAACAAAGGGAGTTCTCAGGCGCCACGTTCGCCAGATCGAGACTGCACAAACGGATTGTCGAGCATTGTATACAAATTAGAGTCACAATTCAAAAATTGATCTACTGAAATCGTTGAATATCACTTCGTTTATATACTGATTTCCGTAAAGCATTCGATAGTGTGGACCACGGTCGTCTCATAGCCAAATTAAAACTCAAGTTTGGGTTCTCTGACAAGGTGATTAGCCTTCTGAAGTCCTATTTGCACAATAGGGTTCAGTAGGTTCAGATTGAGGGGTCAGTGTTCCTATTATTTTGTTGCTTCATCTGGAATTATTCAGGGTGCCACTTTGGTCCTTCTTTTGTTCATACTCTTCATCAATGACTGCATGATGTTGCGATTTTTGGTTTGATGTTTCCGGTTGATCTAAAGTTACTCCTCAGCATTCTTTGTGTTGACGACTGTGCCTCACTGCAGTCTGCTGTTGATCGTCTAGTTCCGTGGTGTCATCGTAATCATTTAAGACTTAATATTGATAAATGTCATGTTATGTCCTATTCCCGGCGGAGAAAAATACTTTAGTATGATTATAATATGTCAGGCAGAGTATTAGAGCGTGTGACGCAAATAAAAGACCTGGGCGTCATATGAGAAGTGTACATTTGTTCCACATTTAAGAAAGACACTTTCTTCAGTCTGTGAGCGTGAGCACTTTCCTCACACTGTTTAAGGCATTCGTTAGGAGTGAGCTCGAGAATGCAAGTCTTATATGGCGACCTATTTACAGATGTCACATAAATCAACTCGAGTCGGTTCAGCGGAGATTTTATAAATCTTTGGGTTTTAAAGAGGATTCTGACTGTCTATCTGATAACAGTGTACTACTTGCCGGATTTGGAGGTAGAAGTCTATAAATCAGGAGGAAAATGATGGCTTTGAGCTCAATTCAGAAACCGTTTCATGACAAGGTAGATTGTCCCGCTTTATTAGGAAAATTTCCAATTCTCGTCCCTAGATTACAAAGCAGAAATAAATTATCATCTTATTCAAGGACAGGTAGAATAAATCTTAGTTTTCAGTTGCCAGTTCACTTTATGTGTCATACTCATAATTTGATAGCGCAAAGGTGTGATATAAACGTTGATCCAGTTCATAGGTCGTTGGGTGTTTACTTAGGTTTGGACTTTTGCTGATTGCCTCATTCGTTTGTTGTTGTCGATTAGGTATTCCTATTGTTTATATATACATTTTGTTCTCTTTGGTCCCCTGTATGTTTTCGATGCCTTCATGTTTATTGTATCATAATTGCTTCGATTTGAATGAAATACTGTTGTATTTTAAATATCTTTTTTGTGATGATTAACTTTTCCTGTAATTGGGTTACAACCTGTTGATATGAAGGCTTATTATTATTATTATTTTTATCCGATTGTTTGAACTTACTTTTATATCGTTACAATATGTAAAGATATTTAGGAAGCATTCTCAAAATTTCAAAAATTACAGAATTTTACATATTTTTCCCCATTTCTTGAAGGAAAATCTGAAGAAGCACTAACGTGAGGTAAGGAGTTCTTACGCGCCTGTTTAAATTCTTTGCCGAAGGGGTGAACATATTCCACTGAGCGCATCTTTAACTCCTGATAGAAAGATTAAGCGATTTTATATCATATTTCCCTCACAAAATTCGGCCTAGACCTCAGGCTCAGGCATCATTTCTCGATCAAGTATGAGATTTCAGTTCGATTTCATCTATGTTTTTGAAAATATGGAGTTTTGAATGGGTTCCTTTATTTATGGATTCATCGGGCGAATTCATATACCGTTCAATAATTCGACTTTCGTAATCAAACCAAAAGCCAACTACTTGAGTAACTGAAGTCAGGCGGTTGTTGTAGACTATGCAGAGTGTCGTTACAAAATTTTCAGGACGCAGTTCTGGAGGATGTTTTTCAGGGCACAGTGTTGGGGCTGATTCAGGAGGACGTCTTTTTATTTGCAGATGATACAAATGTACTTATTTCCTGTGAGCTGTGAAGATGTTGGAACAATATCAGTTAACATTCGAAATGTTTTGATTTATGTTAGAGGTTGGTGCACTAACAATCCTTCAAATCTGAATATAGATAAAACCAAAATGGCCATCTTTTCAACGCTAGATCTAATGTTACATGACCTAATAGCATCGCTTGAGTGGGTAAAGACGTTCAGGTTAGTATGGGTACTGAATTTCTGGGTGTCATAATTGACGACAAGTTAAATTCGACATTGCATTGTGATAAATGGATTCCTAAACCGAAATCTGTTATAAGTACTTTGGAAGCTTTGCGAAATACTTCAGAAACTGTTTATTTCGCTAACTTCCAGTCCCTACGGATTCATAATCTTGGGAAGAAATCCACAATTAGAGTGTGTTTTGTTTTTCAAAAAGCAATGCGAACAATGTTTCGAATGAAATCAGGATATCTTGTAGAACCACATTCTTATCTCAGAATATGTTCACCATTCCGGAACTTTTCATAAACAGAACCCCGCGGGAAATAATTTCAAGATTTTTAAGAATTGAATTGAAGCTCGTAGAATTATTGAATATTTCTTTACCCGCCATAAATTGTCCCTCACAGAATGCAACCCTGGGTATACTGCCACAACCCTATTCCCCTTATTAAATTGTAGAATTCAAGAATATATGTCAATCTCTGTGAGTGTCAATTTAGTGTCAATCTAATTGTAATGTGTAATACTACACCCGTTGTTGAAAATATGATAGGATGGGTCTTCACGGTTTCTATTTGCCATAGTTCCTTTTTCTCTCAATATGATTATTATTATTATTATTATTATAATCATCATTATTATTATTATTTGAGTTCCGCACGCAGCTTTTGCGGTTTTTTATTGTACTCCAGAGACCTAAATCCGACTGGTGTAACAATTTTACTGAAGGAATATCCAGACTGTGTGGCAGGTATCAATAATCACTGCCTTTTCATTTTGTTCATTACGTCTGGTTTCAGATGCAGTGAAGTTAAGTTGTCCCGTAGGGTGGTAGGAATGAGATCAACACTCGATATTACAACAGGGACTATCTGTATGTTATTCAGGTTCCACATTGATTTCATCTCCACTGCAAGCTCGGAGTATTTGGAAATCTTCTCGTGGATGGTTCTTGTAAGATTGCGACTGAGTGGAATGGCAATGTCAATCAATGTGGCGGATTTTGTTTCCTTGCCAACTATAACTATGTCTAGTCTATTATGTTGTTGGGTATGACCTGTGTGAATAGTCCTATCGTAATATATCTTGATGTTTTCGCTCTCAGTAACAGCTTCTGGAGTGTATGTATAATATGAGGTTGAATTTGTTGTTGGTGGTATTTTAGCAGTTCTAGGTAGTCACTTTGTGCAAGCGTCGGATATGTTGATATAATGTGGTCAATTGTTTCTCCTGGTTCACCACATCTCCTGCAACGATCTTCTGGCGTATAAGGATCTTGGATTATATGTTCCATGTAATTTCGGGTTGCGATGACTTCATCTTGTATGGCTAGAATAAATCCCTCCGTTTCGGCATACAAATCACTATCGAACAGCCATCTGTTTGACAATTATTGGTCAACATTCACGTCGTGAAGGGAGTGATAATATCTACCGTGAAGGGTTTTCAGAGCCCATCTTTCTTCTTTATGTCGGCTGGTGGAACTCGAAGGTTGGAATTCCGCAGAGCTATCTGAGGTTTAAGGGTGTGAGTCGCTGATCTACCTCAACTATCGCTTTGATAATTTCTGATCTCCTTGACTTGGTAGTGAAATATTTTCTGAGACTCTCAATCTGCCTGTCATGTAGAAGCTCGATATCGAGCAATCCTCTGCCGCCCAGTCTTCGCGGAAGTGTCATTCCTGTACGAAATGACGTTATATTGAGTCGTAGTAGTTCTACTTGTCCTTTGCAAGTTACGGAGATCAGTTCGTGTCCACTTGACAAATTCCAAAGCTGTTTGTGAGGACAAGGATGGCGAATGTGTTTACAGCTTTTAATAAGTTTTTGCCATTTAATTTGTATTTTAATAACTTATACAGGTGGCCTTTAAATTCGTTCTGGAGTTTCAGCTTCACGTCCCATTGTGGTATTCGCATACTTTGCATCATCCCGAGGTACTCGTAGAGCTCACTAACCTCCATTCTTTGAATTGACATTGGTTCTGGATCTGTTGGGGTTGTGACTTTACCGGATTAAATAACAAATGTTTTTTTTCTCTATACCAAACTTCATCTTGATATCCCTGCTGAACCTAGTTAAGATGTGAAAGAGATCTTTAAGTTGGTTCCTATTTGCAGCGTAAACCTTCAGGTCATCCATGAAGAGTAGATGGTTTATTTTATGGATTGTTCTTCTTTCTGATCTTATGTTGAATCTTGAATCCAATGCTTGTTGTTCGGAGTAGGTTGCTTAAAGCGTTAAGTGCCATACACGACCACAAGGAACTGAAATAGTTTTATTATTATTATTTTTATTATTATTATTATTTTTATTATTATTATTATACAAAAAACTCCTAAGTCATTTCTTCCGTGAGTTTATAGTTTTCAGATTTGATAATTGTGCAGTAGGTTTCAAGTTCAATGACGAAGGCCGAGTAAGTGAATCCACCTAATGATTCCGGAAATATTCGAAATCTCATCTCCCTTATATTTGAAAATATACAGATGGGGTGGAATTGAAATCCAGATGACCGCTTGAAGGTTGGGGTGTGTGATGTACGAACGATATGGATATAATAGAATGTGACTTTTATTTGTTAAGAATGTGAATTACACTCTCTGTTGTTATCATATGCCATATATGTTTTTTTGGATATTTGTTAGATTCATTCTGTATTAGTTCGTCAAGGAATAAAGAGATACGAAACACATGTTAAAAGGTTTATTTATCGAAGAACGTTACAGTGGCGACGAGGATTGTGTCATAGATAGTTAAGAAGTTTTGATATTCAATAAATATTCACTGCAAAATTCTGAGATTTTCTTCACGGAAGCAAAATGGCAGGTATAGGCCATTTACGGGAGTTCAATGTTAGTGTTTCGGACTGGACAATCTACAAAGTGCAGCTAACGAATTACTTCGCAGCGAACAACATAACCGATCCCGAAATAAAAAGGGCCATATTTCTTAACTGTTGCAGCGAAAGCAGTTTTCAGCTCTTGAACAGTTTGTGTATTCCGGACACCCCACAAAATAAAGAGTTCAATGATTTACTGAAGTACTTCGATACATACTTCGCTCCGGCGAAATTAGTTTTTCCAGAAAGACAAAAATTCTATAATTGTTCAAAAGCCAAAGAAGAATCTGTTCAAGAATGGGCTGCTCGTGTTAGACAATTGGCTTCCAGATGCAATTTCAAAACGGCCGAATTATCAACTATTTTGAGAGATAAATTCATGATGGGGTTTGAAAAAGGGCCTATAATGGACAGGCTATTCGAAGAAGATGAAACAAAACTCACTTTTGAGATGGCAATTGAAGTAGCATGTAAAAAGGAGGCTACAAGCAAGACTGAAATGGACCTTGGAAATGTGAAGAAGGAGGACATGGAGATGTACTATTCGAAGACGAAATTTGGATCTGAATTTCCCGAGAAGAGATCGAAGCATGGTTATGAGAGAAAACTTTTTGAGAAGAAACGGACTACGGAATGTGATGTGTGCGGTAAAGTTCACTATGGTTTGTGCAGGTATAAAAATTTTATTTGCAATATATGTGGAATCAAAGGTCATTTGGCAAAAAAATGTTCAAAAGTAAATTCAGCTAAAAATCATTTTTTAAATTTAGAGGACAATACAACGCTCTCATATGATCAATCAATGAATGTTGACGTTGATAACGACCTAGAAAATCAACTTTTTCATTTGAATACTTCAAATGTAGATCCCATTTTTATTGATGTATTTGTTAATAATGTTTCTGTAAAGTTTGAGTTAGATACCGGTGCCAGTGCATCTGTCATTTCTGAGAGGTTCAGAAAGGATTTTTTTTCAAACCTACCATTGCTTTCATGTAGAGAAATATTTCAAACTTATAATGGCAACAAAATTACTCCCTTGGGAAAAATCGATGTTTGTATTGAATACAGGGGTAGGTTGGAAAATTTGTTTTTGTATATCATCGAAAGTGGGGGATCACCTTTATTAGGTCGAGATTTCCTCAACAAGTTTTCTTTAGGCATAAATAAGATGGAAATTTCAGATAACCGGATATATATCGAAAATTTTCATAGGGAATTTCCGAATGTTTTTACAAATAAATTGGGATTGTTTAAGAAAGGAAAAATTCATTTGAAACTCAAGGAAGGTTCTATACCAAAATTTTTTAAGCCTAGACCAATAGCTTTTGCTCTGAAAGAAAAAGTAGAAAATGAGATAGATAGATTGGTTGAGGAAAATATACTCACACCTGTTGATTATAGCGATTATGCTACTCCCATTGTGCCTGTGTTGAAAAGTAATGGGTCAGTTAGAATATGTGGAGACTATAGCGTAACTTTAAATCCAAATTTAGAGATTGATAAATTTCCTTTGCCCAGAATAGAAGAGCTGTTCACTAAATTGCAGGGTGGTACTATTTTTACCAAAATAGATTTGTCTAGTGCATTTCAGCAGGTCGAATTAGACGATGAAAGTAAAAAACTCACCACCATCAGTACTCATAAGGGTTTGTTTTTTTATAATAGATTACCGTTTGGCATTCATTCTGGTCCTTCGAAGTTTCAAAAAATCATGGAAAAAGTACTGGTGGGATTTGAAGGGGTGACATGCTTTCAAGATGACATATTAATTTCGAGTAAAGATATTAAAGAACACATCTATAAAGTTCGAAGTGTTCTCCATAAGATGTCCGAATGTGGTTTAACAGTTGAGAAAAGTAAGTGTGATTTTTTTAAACCAAGTGTCGCCTATGTTGGATACATTATAGATAAAAACGGTCTGCATAAGAGTAAAGAGAAAATCGATGCCATTCTGAAGGTGCCATGTCCCCAAAATGTGACGCAATTGAAGTCCTTTTTAGGAATGGTTAATTATTATAACCGTTTCATACCAAATGCTTCATCATTACTTAAACCACTTTATAACTTGTTACAGAAAAATAATTCGTGGAAGTTTGATGCTGATTGTTTGCAAAGTTTTGAGACTGTAAAAAGAGTTCTTGTTTCAGACACCATTCTAGTTCATTATAATGGTCAACAACCTGTTCATTTATTTGTTGACGCTTCTCAATACGGTTTAGGTGCAGTCATAATGCATTTTATTGAAGGTAGTTTCAGACCAATAGCATACGCCTCAAGGACTCTATCACAAAGTGAGTTGAAATATTCGCAGATTGAGAAGGAAGCTGCTGCAATAATTTTTGGTGTAAAAAAATTTATTCAGTACCTTTATTGTAAAAAATTCATATTACATACTGACCACAAACCTTTGGTAACAATTTTCGGTCCCAAAAAAGGAATACCAGTTTATGCAGCAAATCGACTTCAACGCTGGGCTCTTATACTGTCAAATTTTCAATACGAAATTGAATTCACGAAGTCAAAAGAAAATTTAGCTGATTGCCTCTCTCGATTGCCCATTAAAAATGATGAAGATGGTGATAAAAATAACACATTATTAATAAGTTTCATCCAAAACAATGGGGAAATACCCATTGATTTCAATTTAATATCGAAGCACACGTTAGATGACGCTCGTTTACGTAAAGTAATTTTTTTTACAAAAAACGGTTGGCCATACAAAATAACATCGGATTTAAAAATTTTTTATCTTAATAGAAACTATTTGAACGTTGTGGGCAATTGTTTAATGCACGGTAATAGAGTGGTAGTCCCAGAAAAATTACAAGGAATGATATTAAAAGTTTTGCATAAATCCCATATGGGGATGGTAAAAACAAAAGGTATTGCACGTTCGTATGTTTGGTGGCCTGGGTTGAATAATGATATACAAGTTTCGGTAAAGTCGTGTGATGCATGTTTAAAATATAGAAATGCGCCACCAAAGGCATCCCTCGAGGTATGGAAATGTCCAAACGGCCCATGGGAACGTCTTCATGTCGATTATTTGGGTCCATTTCAGGGTAAAAACATATTTGTTCTGGTGGATTCATATTCAAAATGGGTCGAATCATTTATAGTAGGACATCCAAATAGTCTCATCACTATAAAACTTCTTCGGAGCATATTTGCAAGATTTGGTTTTCCTTTAACATTAGTATCGGATAATGCAACCTATTTTTCATCTCGGGAGTTTACAGAATACTTAAATCGAAACGGAATTAAATTGAAACAGGGAGCTCCGTATCATCCTGCTACTAATGGACAGGCTGAAAACTCAGTTAAAAATATTAAGTTGTCACTATTGAAAGCTTTAGAAGGTAGAATGGGAGACAGCAATTTGAGTTCATTTTTAGAAAATTTTTTGTTTGATTATAGATGTTTTCCGCACTGTACTACTGGTAAGTCCCCTGCTGAACTTTTGTTCGGAAGAAGATTGCGGCATTCACTTGATTTACTGTTACCTCCAACTAATGCTAATGAGAATGTAGATGTCGAAATCAGTAGAAACATTGAACAAAAGCAAAATTTACAGAAAAGATATTACAAGGGCACTAGAAACAGAAAATTTAGGAGAAAGTGTTTCAGAGAAAAATAGTGTATCTAGTATAGAGGATTTAAGGTTGGATGAGTTTTTCAAATCTCCTGATTCAAAAGGAAAAGAAGAGGTTAATGATTTTAAATCTAAAAGAATTAGGAGAAAACCAGATAGATTTTGTTTTTGAATTTGAATTTTAAATATAATTTTTTTGGGGTTTTCATGGATTTCACTGTGGCGAAAATTTGAAGGGGAAGATATGTGATGTACGAACGATATGGATATAATAGAATGTGACTTTTATTTGTTAAGAATGTGAATTACACTCTCTGTTGTTATCATATGCCATATATGTTTTTTTGGATATTTGTTAGATTCATTCTGTATTAGTTCGTCAAGGAATAAAGAGATACGAAACACATGTTAAAAGGTTTATTTATCGAAGAACGTTACAGGGTGGAATTTCTTGAGGACTATATAATTATTACATCGCCAAATAGTGTGAAATATAAAGTCCGAAGATATTGGGAGTGGAAACCCAGAAAAAAACCTAAGAAATGATCCCCCCAAAATAAGCTTCAATCGATACATAAAGTCCAAGGTTCGAGCAAAATTTGTTTTGTATGTATAAGATGGATTCTTCCCGAAAAAACGAAAAAAATTCTGAAAATTTCTTCAAAACCCATCTACAGTAGGTACGATATGAACAGAATAAAATATTCAAATAGTAAAGCGTCGGCATGTTTTAACTAACTGCCAAGTTTCAATCAAGTCGCTTAAGTATTTCCTGAAATATCAGGAAAATAACCTCAATGGACCCTATATAACTGGAAATAAGTTCTCGAAGACCTCCCTGAAACAATTTCCGGAGCTTGTGTCTGTCACTTGATTGGTAATATTGATCCTCCTATGACTTCGGTCACGTCAGATTGCACGGTTTGTTTTCTGTGTTCTCTTTCGATGTCAGTTTACGCGCTTGTTCTGGGCAACCGCACGTTATAGTTTCGTCACAATGTCTATAGTTAAACAATTTTTTGCCGAAAACGGGTTGGAGCCCCTGAAGAAGAATTCGTCCAATTCATTTCGGTCTATCCTTCCGTCCGTGTGTGCTCTTACTTTCGAAGGAAAGAATAAGCGACTTGAAATTTCCAGGTGAGGATCCGAACCTGAATATCTCTGTTCATTAATTGACAAAATCAAAGTGTTTCAGAGTTATTATGGTTTGAAATTTTAAGATTAGTTTCTCGAAATATTTGGATAAGAAGATATATATTGGAGGACATTATGTCAAATTCGAAAAGTTTCTGGGTATCACTTTTATTTTCGAGATATATCAAAAATACTGATCGGATTCTGATGAAACTTGAAAACTAGTTAGCACATGCTGGTGAGCAAATTTTCGTTAAATTTTTTGATGATCGTTCGATTAGCTGAATTCGGAAAAAATTTCGTTTTCGAATAATTTATATTTGGCGATCTAGTAGTGATATGGTCTTCAAGAAATTTCGCTGAAACAACACTAGAACTTTTTGTAGAAGGGCAAACTGAACAGCCAGACTCATCTGTTTCAGAGGGGATTCCTGAGCCCACGATTTGCCGGGATATTCATTGATATTCATTGATCAAACATAGGTCGAGTTATGATTTATAGACACAGTTTGGAGAGGAGAATATAAAACTATTTATTCTTCGCCAAGCTTTTGCATTGATTTAATGCTTCTTCAGGGCTTCTCCAGAAGTACGGTTGAAAGAGAATCAGTACTTCAGTGTGGAAATTTCATTTCGTGTAGGAACCGAGCGCTTTCGACACTAGGTCATCGCAGGGTTCCCTGATATTACGAAAAAGGTTATTTGAAATTCATAATAACCCGTCCAGGAATGATACCACAAGTAGCATGTGAAAACAGGAACGAATCAACAAAATACAGATATCCGAAAGGGGGAAGTCAAACCAACAAATATAAAAAAATTCTTCACGAAATGAAACAAAAACAAACAACGTTTACCCGTCACCTAGTGTCAAAACGAGACAAGAAAGAAACTAGTGGAATTTTAATTATTCACATTATTTGATGGTAACACAAGAAGTATACAGAGTGTAACAGCCAAATGGAATAAATTCGATAACGAATAAATGAGGGGGTGTTAGGGAAAACGCTCGGACACGTCGATTTGTAATTTTAAATGCGCATAGTTTTCAAGAAAATAAAATTATATAGGGTGTTCCATGCGACCGTGGCCTATACCAAATTTCTTATTTCAAATGTAACCCACTGTATATTATTTATTTTTGGATTCTTCAGAAAATTCTAGACATAATTCATGTACAATGTCCTATACCTATCTTCAACTTTTTCGGAAATATTAAGTGATTTCAGAAATGTTGAGTAACGTTAGAAGACAATTCTACACCAGATTAGCATGTGGCCAAAACGTTCGCGGCGAGCATTTTGAACATTTCCTTCATTGACATTAATGTTTTTTCTTGTTTTTTTTTAATTATTAAGAAATAATTAGTATTACTTATTAGGTTTTAAGTGTAATGTACCGAATTTGTGAAATAAAATAATTTTTTTTATTAAAAACGTTGATTTTTGAACTAAATCTGAAAACACTTAATATTTCCGAAATAGTTAAAGATAGGTATAGGACATTGTGCATAAATTGTGTCTAGATTTCTCTGAAGAATCCAAAAAATAAATAATATACAGGGGGTTGCATTTGAAATAAGAAAGTTGGTATTGGCCACGGTCACATGGAACACCCTATATAATATTATTTTCTTGAAAAATATGCGCATTTAAAATTACAAATCGACGTGTCCGAGCGTTTTTTCCAACACGCCCTCATTTATTCGTCATCGAATTTATTCCATTTGGCTGTTACACTCTGTATAATAGCCAACAGATGACAAGCAGGCGAACGGACAGCGCCTTCAAGTAACCAGAGGCGTAACGTTCATGCGGGAAATAGAAAATGATTTTTACAATCTAAAACTTCAAAATATAGAAAACAGCGATAGCAAAACAGAAAGATGGCGTACCATGAAAAATATAACACCCAACAATTAAAAACCCGCGATACAGAAGACGAAAATCAGGAAGGTAGTCTCCTGAATAAAGGGGTGAAACTACTGTTAAGGTTGACTTGGGTGTTAACACAATTGCTGTTACAGTTCATTTCAAGAATAATCTCTAGATCTTCGAACAAATTCATCTTAATGTCGTAATTTTTGTTGCTTGTGATGGTGTGCAATATTTTGGAATCTGGATTTGGGCTAAATTGATGTTTAGAAAATTTCAGGTCATGCCCACATGCTGATGTTTGAGGTCTACTTAAATGTTCTTTGATTCCAACATCGAGTCTTCCCCTGGTCTGGCCCACGTAGGAGGTGTCACAATCACCGCAGCTGAGTTTATAAATGCCGCTACAGTCAAGCTGCTTGACTTTGTCTTTCGAGTTCCACAAAAAGGAGCCCAACGAACGCACGCAGGAGGAAGATATCCTGAATCCTCGCTTGATCGTTCAATGATATGAGAAATTTGCTCTGAAAGGTGGCCTATGTATGGTAAACAGCAGTACCTCACTGTGGTGTCAATAATATCCCAATTGTATGCTGAAGCCCTTCTCTGTCTGAATAATATTTTATTCTTGGTCTTACTAACTACAATCGGATCATAGCCATTATTCAGAGCTATTTGCCTAATTATGTTGAAATATTTGTCTCTTTTATCTTCAGACAAAGGGATGTTGAGGGCTCTATGAACATAGCACCGTAAGGCTTTCTCTTTGTGGTTTCTGGAGTGGCTAGAGTGGGCTGGTGTTATATGATCTGTTTGTGTATTCTTCCTATATACGTCGAATACCAAAGAGTCACTACACGACCTTGAGATAGAGAGGTCGAGGAAATTGATTTTTTGTCAACTTCAAGTTCCAGGGTGACTTTATGACAGACTGATGGTCTGGCTATCAGTTGCCCATTATCTTCCATTTTAGCTGACCGTTTTCTTAAGAAACTCGAAACCGTAATATTGAGTAGGTGTATCAACATAATCCGTTGGTACAGATATGTGGATGACATTTTCATCATTTTGAAAGGTGTTCCTGATGATGCTCATGTCCTGCTGGACTTCATCAACACAGTTCATCCTAAGATAAAGTTCACCCTGGAACTTGAAGTTGACAAAAAAATCGATTTCCTTGACCTTTCTATCTCAAGGTCGAGTGGTGACTCTTTCGTATTCGACCTATATAGAAAGAATACACAAACAGATCATATAATACCAGCCCAAAAACTAGCAGCCTCACGGTGCTATGTTCATAAAGCCCTCAACATTCCTCTGTCTGAAAATAAAAGAGACAAAGGGCTCAACATAATCAGACAAAAAGCTCTGAATAATGGCTATGATCCGATTGTAGTTGATAAGATCAGGAATAAAATATTATTCAGACAGAGAAGGGCTTCAGCATTGAATGATCAAGCGATGGATTTAGGAAATCTTACTCAGGCGTGCGTTCGTTGGGCTCCTTTTTTGTGGAACTCGAAAGACAAAGTCAAGAAGCTTGACTGTAGCGGCATTTATAAACTCAGCTGCGGTGATTGTGACACCTCCTACATGGGCCAGACCAGGGGAAGACTCGATGTTGGAATCAAAGAACATTTAAGTAGACCTCAAACATCAACATGTGGGCATGACCTGAAATTTTCTAAACATCAATTTAGCCCAAATCCAGATTCCAAAATATTGCACACCATCACAAGCAACAAAAATTACGACATTAAGATGAATTTGTTCGAAAATCTAGAGATTGTTCTTGGAATGAACTCTAACAGCAAAACTCAAGTCAACCTGAACAGTAGTTTCACCCCTTTATTCAAGAGACTACCTTCCTGAATATAATCTCCTCTATCACGGGTTTTTAATTGTTAAGTGTTATATTTTTCATGGTACACCATCTTTCTGTTTTGTTATCGCTGTTTTCTATATTTTGAAGTTTTAGATTGTAAAAATCATTTTATATTTCATGAACGTTACGCCTCTGGTTACTTGAAGGCGCCGTCCGTTCGCCTGCTTGTCATCTGTTGGCTATATATACTTCTTGTGTTACTATCAGATAATGTGAATAATTAAAATTTTTCTAGTTTCTTGTTTGTCTCGTTTTGGTACTAGCTGACGGGTAAACGTTGTTTGTTTTTGTTTCATTTCGTGAAGAATATTTTTAAATTTGTTGGTTTGACTTCCACCTTTTGTATAACAGTATTTTATTGATTCGTTCCTGCTTTCACATGCTACTTGTATCATTCCTGGACGGGTTATTATCAATTCCAAATAACCGTTTTCTCGATAACAGTATTTACCTTTCCAGGGAACCCTGATGGCGACAGAGTGTCGAAAGCGCTCGGTTCCTACACGAAATAAAATTTCCACACTGAAGTACTGATTCGCTTTCATTTTTATTATCTGGTGTGCATAACCATCTTCGTAAAGCGGACAGTTATTGTTATAATAGTAAGAATAAAAATCTAATTTCAACTTACTGAATGTGAGGTTGATAAGGATTCTTACATCAGGCTTGAACTTTCGTCATCATGAGATAAAAACAAGTTTCAAGTTTCGAAGAGATACGTTCACGAAGACTTTCATCATCATTGCCAAAATCTTAATGAATCGGACATGTTGAAATGAAAATGAGAGTGAACTTAATGAAATAGGAAACTAAAATATCAAATATAAAGTTAGAAATTGAAAAAAAATTAACTGATGAAAAATAATTGCAAGATATAAAAAAATTATCATACGGTGGAACTCAGAATGAATTCGATCTTCTGATCTTCCTTGCTGACCTATTTCTGATACATTAATAGGTATGGATCTATTGCTCGTACTGATTTTTACAATAATTATGTGTCTGATTTTCAGGAAGCACGTGAATGCGTTGATTGGTATTATCATTAACTTTGGTCCAGTAAATGAAAGTTAATATCTAGAACATGTATGTCCAGAATCTATTAGAGTAATTCAATGCTATCCACATTTATTCGTTTCCCAATAATGCCTTCACAGCCAAATTAGTAAGCCAAACGAAATTGCCAATCTCCAAAATATGACTTCAACAACTCAACTGCAATTTACCATCTCCATAGATCTGTTCTCAAGGAAGTTTTGAAAGAAAATCCTTCTGATTTCAAATTTTAATTTATCGAAATTCAGAAGATACAAAAAATCATAATGATAATAATGCACAGAATTAAATTTGAAGCATAACAAATCAGTGGACCAACAATTCTACCCATGCATTGGCGAACTTCCCATTCACAGAAGGCAATATACGCAATGTGAAATGTGAAAATGAAAACTGAAATGATTAAAAGACAATTAAGATATAAAATCTACAATTAGATAATTAGAATTTACATATAACTGAAAGCGAAATTTTTTATGTTACGATTGTAACATGAACCTGCAAATTAAATATACCTAGAAAAAATTATTATGAAATGACAAAATTTTAGAATTTGAATCTTGACATGAATGAATTGATCGAATAGACCAAAGAACGGTATTTTACATGAAATCAAAAAATTGAACTGTAACGAACCGTCCTATTTGACGTCACCGCATTGTTGTTACCGGAAAGTTCAACACCACGCTACACTGTTCCGCAAACTAAGAATTTAACCAATGAAGGTTCACGGAATTCACACCGACCTAGAGTTTCACTGACCTAGAGTTTCAATGGATAATTATTATATATTATCGGTATATTTCAATATTTTTGAGCAAATGTTCGAATATCGAACAATTGAAATACTAGTTATTTCAATTCCAATCAACCTGTTCTGACATTTTTTGGGAAATGAGATTTTGGATAAGTGCATTATTGGTGGATTCGACCAATTCGCGAATTCGAACTTTGCCATTAAACTAAAAGTTATTTTGTCCAGTATCGGCGACTAGGTCGGTAACACTATAACCTCCGAAAGAAACGTTTGGAGCTATTTGTACAGGAGGTTCTTGGTTTGATTACGAAGGTCGAGTTGAACGGTTCTAATTCACCTTCATCCTTAGATAAAGGAACCCATTCAAATTTTTTTTGCAATATTTACAGAAACACGGATTGAATCGAAAAGATACCTACTTGATCGAAAAATAAACGCTTGAGGATTATGGAAAGTTTTGTGAGTGCCATATGAAAAAATATCATTAAATCTTTCCACCAGGAAGTAGAGTTGAGTTTAGTGGGGTCAATATACGTGAAAAGGAGGAATCGCGTAAAAGCTCCTGACCTCACGTCAATGGCGCTCAAGCCATTTTCGTGAGAGATTTTGACGCCGTTGAGACCAGGAAAATATTTTTTGATTTATAATCGCTTCGGACGGATGAAGAGAAATATTTTCGGGTTGAGAGATGTAGTTAGTGCAGAGGTTTTAGATACATGGATTCTCTGTTCCGTATCCGATTTTTTGGCGATAAAGAAGGACTCTCAACAATGAAAGGTAGCCCCGACGAATACGACATAAGGCAGAGTAATTTCTCGGTTAAGCACCACTTTATCCGCCAAACAAAGCACTGAGAAAGCAGTACCTTCTACTTACAGAGGAAAAATACAACTGCTGCTCAAAATTCTCCATTGAGCCGTTTTTTGAAAGACTCTTAAGGTGAACGTCTATTAGGCGGACGAATCGCAGGCGGAGAAATCCGCCTCCTTAGATTTCAATGCAAAATGCAACTACAATACCTCGTCATAGTGCCGAAGCTCGTCGGAATTAGCCGGAGGATCGCTCAGCGAGCGAATTTCCCCGTCAATGCGACCCGATCTGACTTCCGTGGACCTTCATTAATCTTGCGGGAACATCGGTGATATTTTCGAGCCATTAGGAGTGAATTTGTCTGGAGATATTCACATATTTTACTTATTGCTTTATGAAGAGGTCATTCCGAGTTTGATAATGAATAAATAAAGAAACATAGAATACACATAAACTCTTTTTCATTTTCATTTGCACCCTATGTACTCCAAAGAAATAGTCTTTGCAGAAGTGTCAAATTGCAAGCATTTCTTCGTACTTATTGAAGTATTTCTGCTAGCAGTAATTCTATTGGATGAGCCTTTTTTCGGTTTCAATTTACACACCGACGTCTTCCATTCATTTTCAGGAGCCTCTTTTCAATTTAGAATTTTGAGGGGAACTTCTACAAGGGATTCTTTGAACTGCGTTATTGTTATTTTTGATGAGTTACCTTCTTGTGTACCACTTAATTTTGTATTTTCCGATTATCCCAGGCTACGAGGAAGCTTGAAGCTTCCGCAAGTTAGGATATCAGGTGCGTTCTAAGAAGGCTTTGTTACCGTGTCCTCACGCTACCCTAAGTACAGCACTATCAATTTTTGACCCAACAGTCAATGGTGGCCAGTACCTATCTTGAAAATTTATTTCCTAGTCTGGGATCGAAAACGAGAACTTTCGATCACGAGTCCCACGCTCTGAACACTGAGCTACCAATGGTTGTCGATTCATATATATTATATTCCACTAACTTTTCTGGCTTTCGTATTTTGTTTTCTTTTTTCATCACGGATATCATTTTATTGCCCAATTTTTTTTTCTGCAACATAACGTCTCGTTTGGCCTACCATTTTCACGCACATATTCTGGAAAATAGCGGGCTATCGTTTTGTTCAAATGTCTGCTATTTTCGAATTTCTTTTCGATTTGTCTTACTGATGACCAATCCAGTGATAAAATCGATTCTGTGCGACTTCCTGAGGACGCGGTAACTGTCGAACAGAGCAAGCTAGCGACTTGAAACTTTCAGGGTTGTTCGGTTTGTAAATGACCCAAATCGGTCCAACGGTTTCGGAATTAGAGCTATTTGAAATTAAGATATTATTTTCGTGATATTTCAGGAGTGAAGCGATTTGATTCAATCCTGACAGTTAGTTGGAGCATAACTATACGCATATTCTCGCAGAAGTTTGTTGCAATCGTACTGTCGGTATTTGGAAAAAAGGGTTTTTTTTCATACCTTGAGCATCACATTTCACAGAATAGTACTGAATTCCAGTTCGATACGGTCATGATTTCAGGAGCTATTGGTAATAAAAATGGGTAAAATTCGAATACCTCAAAAAATACTTATTCAATCATTATGAAACATAGTAAGGCGGAACTTTTTCTGCTACTGAAATTGACCGTAATACACATACTCAAATTCTAGAAAAGCACTGACATGAAGTCGGAACCTTTTGCGCACGCATTCAAAATCGTTGCCAAAGCAGTCATCTTTTCACGGATTGATTTTGCTATACTTTAGCCACAAAATTCTATCTGAACCTTCAGGCAGCCGTTTCAAAAACGAGTACTGAATTTCTTTTCGATATTCTATGTTTTTTTTTGGAAATATTGGGAAAATGAAATTTTGAATGGAATCTTTGGGCGGATTTCATCCATTAACGAACTTAACCTTTGTGTTTAAGGCCCTAATTTACTTTAGAAATATCGAAGAGACTCGCTTCAGAAATGAATAATATCTCCCTAAATATGGTGATTTTCATTATTACGATTCAGGATCTAGAAACAATATAAAATCTGAGTACCTCTGAAAAAATCTAAGAATGGTCCCAATTTTATTTCTCATAAGCTTTCAAATATTCACCTGATGATGTGAAAAGGCTCAATCCTAAAGAGTTAAAAAAAAAAATCAATCAATTTTTGCAGCAGGCGTTTTGGAGTGTGCAAGAGTTCCTCTCCAGTAAGATGAATTTAGATTATTCTTTGAATAATTGATTTTGTGATTTCGGGATGTCTTTGACGAGGAAAGTTATTTTTATCATTGAAATTTTGTCTTACATATTTAAGTATTTTAATACTTTTATATATATATCGAGAAAAAAACTCGAAATTTGACAGATATTTTCCAATATCTCGAAAAATTATGACCGCATATGAACAAAATTTGATACATTGCAGTAAAACTTTTCTCAACTCACTGACAGTCTCATCTCTATGAAATTTCGCTATACGTTGCGCTTTATTAAGTTTCAACTAATTGCCAAGTTTCAGTCTAATCGCTATGGATGGTTTCTGAAATATCAAAAAATCAATCTGGAAGTTTCGAATGGCAAACTCAAAAGTCGAAATTTAAAATGCAACTCACCCTGAAAGTTTCAAATCGATGGTGTCCTCCATACGACCGTAATCGTGCATACGGGCGGCCGGACAGAATTGATTTTGGCAGGGGATTCGTCATCCGTGAGTACAACCTAGTCATTTGAGATCTATTTCGGGAAACAATCAGAAAATATCAGACATTCGAAGAGACGATAGCATTTTGTTGCTCAGAATATGCGCGCAAAAAAACAGAGTTTTCATCACATTATCCAACTATATAAAACCCTTTTGTATAAGAATATTGATGAACGAGGAGCTTGTTATATGGAATTATTTTATTAATTCAGATCAACAATAAGGTAACAGGGAGGGAACGAAACACAGCTCGCACTTCACAGTAACGAACCGTTGAATTGTTTATAATCGGCAACTGATTATTTATATTGAGGAAGCTTTAAAACTTTATTTTGGAAACTCGGAAACTAGTTTTATTTTGGAAACTATGAAAAACTGGGAAACTTAGCGGATTCTTACGTGACAGCAAAATTCCATTCTTCACATCGAATTATTATATTGAACACATTGTTCTTTTTAGATAAGAAGAATTCGCAAAACGGGTGATTTACGACATCTGTCGATAAATCAATCAAAGAGACTGTTGTGAAAATAGAATTCTGTCGAATTTGAAGAATTCTGAATATTGGCGTTAACATACCGCCCACCAAATTTATGTTAATAAATTTAAATTAAACAAAAAAAAAGAAATATTTGATATCAGCACTAATTTTAGAAAACAGAAACAATCAGCGAAATAATAATGGAAAAGTTATAGAGGAAACTTCACTCACCTGTTAATGGTAGAAGACAATTAACAGGGCGACAAATATTAGAATTTGCAGTTCTGACCACATCTACACGGGGTACACCATCAGGTGAATTATTCAAAGCTGTGACGCGGCCCAATGGCCAACTTAGCGGATGTGTATGGATATCGCGAACATACACAACATCGCCGATCTTAGGGATAGTGGAACTAGTCCATTTATGTCGTTGCATCAACGTATTTAAGTATTGTTTTGACCAACGTTTCCAAAAGGCTTGCACCATCTGTCTTAAGCGAGTCCATCTATCACGGACAGTTATATTTTCAGGTAGTGGAAATTCAGGGGCAGCTAGAAGTTGCGTACCAACAAGAAAATGACCCGGAGATAGGTAATCGCATTCAGATGGGTCATCAGACAACGGACACAAGGGGCGGCTATTTAGAACCGCTTCGATTTGGCAAAAAACAGTCGAATACTCTTCGAAGGTATAAATCTCTCTACCAATCATACGGGTTAGAAGAGATTTGGCAGACTTAACCCCAGCCTCCCAAAGGCCACCGAAATTGGGAGCATATGGGGGATTAAAGCGCCACTTTACTTCACGTATTGCAAGGAAGTCTGCAATTTCATTATTATGCTTCAATAAGAAGCAATGCGCTTCTTTCAGTTGCTTTGCAGCAGAAATAAAGTTACGTCCCTGGTCTGAAAGAATTTCGGAAGGTAAACCACGGCGAGCAATAAACCGTGAAAGACAGGCTAGGAATGCGGATGCACTTAGTTCTGAAACGAACTCCAAATGAATCGCCTTAGTCGATGTTCACACGAACAGAGCCAAGTATCCCTTAGTGGTTCGAAACTTTCTAAGTCTCGTATCACGAACCATAAAGGGTCCAGCAAAGTCAACTCCGGTGGTATTGAAGGGGCGTGAGAAATTAACACGCGATGATGGAAGTTCGGCCATCCTTGGTTGAAAGGAAGACGTTCGAAATCTGAAGCAAGTTTTACACTCTCGGATACACTTGCGAATAAGGGAGCGAGATGAAAGTATCCAGAATGATCTCCGTACCAAAGCCAGAACATGATTAGGTCCAGAATGGAGGGATGTCAAGTGAAAATGTTTGCATAAAAGGGTTGAGAGGAAACAAGACTTAGGAAGCAAAAGAGGATGTCTTGAATCGAAATCCAAATCAGCAAATTTCAATCTGCTGCCCACCCTGAGAAGGCCACGTGAATCTAGAAAGGGGGCAAAAGACTGAAGCCGCTTAGAAGGAGCCTGCCCTCTCTCAAGCAACCTTAATTCTTCGGCAAAGTGCACACTTTGGATGACACGAACTATTGATGTTGTGGCCTCGTTCAACTCATCAACTGTCAGGCATTGTTTCCTCAAGATAGACGCAGTCTTTCCTGAGCGACAATTGTGAATGAATCGACGTATCCATGCCACAACACGACGGAGTCGAAGATAACTAGAGAAGTCAGATTCGAAGAGTTTATAGATTTCGTTGGGTGCATGTTTGAGACTGGATAAAGAGACTGCAATATTTTTTGTTTCAGGTAAGGTCTTCAACATCTCAGAGGTACGAAAGGGTTCAGGCCAGTTTATAGTGGAATCAACTAACAGTGAGGGACCGGTTAGCCAACTTCTCAGATTAACCTCGCCTAAAAAGTCCTCGGGAGAACAACCGCGAGAAGCTACATCAGCAGGATTTTCAGAACCGGGAATATGAGACCAGACCCACTCTTTGTATTCTCCAAAATTTGGGACACTCTATTGGCAACGAAGGTTTTCAGCAAGTGAGGGGGAGTGTTAATCCATGATAAAACTATTTGAGAGTCACAGAATAATCTTATAGATGAAATTGTCAGTGTCAAGTGCTGAGAAATACTCTTGACCAACTTGGCCAATAAACAAGCTCCACAGAGCTCAAGACGCGGAATACTCAAAATTTTAAGTGGGGCAACCTTGCTCTTGGCTTGCCACAAATGTGAGCAACGGAAACTAGGGGACTCAAAACACAAGTATACAACGGCTGCATAGCCGCTTTCGGATGCATCACAAAATCCTACTATTGCAACATCATCATAATGTTGTGGGGTAACAAAACGCGGAATTTTTAATTTTTTATTCAAATCAGGTATTGCGGAGACAAACTGCATCCACACAGTTTCTAAAGAAGGAGGAACAGGACAATCCCAATCCAATTTTAGCAACCATAACCTTTGAAGTACAGACTTCATAAAGAACGTTATGGGAGATAAATAGTCCAAGGGGTCAAAAGTTTTCGCAATGAATGACAAGATATTGCGTTTAGTACATGGGGAATTGAAAGGCTGAGCATGAAAAGTGAAAGCGTCGGTAGAGGGTTCCCAAGATAATCCTAATATCTTTAAAGATTCGCAACCATCTGAGAATCGGATGGGACTTTGTCTGTGGTCAATAGGAAGATCTGAAAGTAGTTCAGGATGGTTTGTCGACCATTTTCTGAGCTCATAACCTGCCCTACTCAATAATTCACGCAATTCATCACGCAACAATTCAGCTGATTTTATGTCTTCAGCACCGCTTATCACATCGTCGACATAAATCTGATCTGTAATAGCATACGAAGCCAGAGGAAAGCATTTGCCTTCATCTTTCACCAGTTGTCTCAAAACTCGTTGCGCTAAAAATGCAGAAGGAGTTAAGCCGTAATTGACAGTGTTTAATTCATATTCAGAAATGATATTGGAACCAGGAGAACGCCAGAAAATATGTTGGAAACATCTATGATCAGCGATAAGAAGAGTCTGGCGATACATTTTTTGTATGTCGACACATAAGGCAATTGCCTGTAAACGAAATTCTGATATCACCTTTTGGATATCGGGTTGCAGTTTAGGACCTTTCAAAAGACGATTATTAAGAGAAATGCCTGTCGAGTCGGTATCGGAAGCATTGAAAACTACTCGTAGTTTTGTGGTGGAACTGATTTCCTTCATAACAACGTGGTGCGGTATGACATAAGAAGAAGCGGAGGAAGCAGGAGACATGTGCCCAAGATCAAGATATTCTGTCATGAAGTCCTGATACGATTCAAACTTTTTTGGTTGCTTTGACAGTCTTTCCTCAAGGCGTTTGAAAGAAACTAGTGATCTAGAGAAATTTGATCCAAGGGAAGTGGCATCTGGCTTCTTCCACCAAGGTATCCAGTGGATTCATTGGGGGAGCATGAGAGACCTCCTCCGTTTCCCAAAACCTTTGGAGAGCAGATCCAATGTCTACATAAACATGGAGGGAGGTGGCGGACGACTCTAAAGAGTGGGAAGATGTGGGGCCAACCAAAACCCATCCGAAGACGGTATTAATTGCAGTTGGATGACCAGGAATGGAATGAATGCCATCCTTTGATAAAATTTGAGGAAGCAAGTCAGCGCCTATCAAGAAATCTATTGGGAAAGGGGTATCGAAATTATCATCTGCCAGTTGGAAATTTTTAAATTTGGATCGTATTTCCGGTGGCAGTTCTGCAGGAGGAAGTGGGTGAGAAATATTACTAAGAACGATAGCATGGGCCTTGACCTCATGGGAGGAGGCACGAGAATGTAAGGAAACATCCACAGATCCAAAGATCCTCAAGTTTGATTGGCCTAGACCAGAAACTGAGCAGGTTGACAGACATATTTTCAAACCTAAACAAGAAACACTTGATTTAGTGATGGCAGAAATGTGAGAGCCGGGATCATAAACAGCTTTGAGCTTATGCTTAATACCAGTAACATCTTCAACAAGAAGACTCACAGTACCAAGGAGAATTGGTGAATTCCCAGAGGATGCGATGCAGGATACAGACTGAGCGGGTTCAGGAGAGTCACGATGACAACTTGGGGAGCTATTGATATTACGGGAATTCTGTGATGTCGAGGAAGCAGAAGAGGGGTGAAGAGAAGTATGATGTTTGTTTGTTTTACAGTGACGGCATACAGAACGAGAATTACAGTCTTCTCTTCGATGTCGACCCAAACAATTAAAACAGCGAGAGTTCATTCTCAGATATTTGAATTTATCATTCAGAGTCATATTTTGATATTGTGAACACTGATGTAAGAAATGTGAACTTTTACATAAGGAGCAAGCGAAAGTTCTATCAGAGGTAGAGGAAGCCGTAGAGTTAACTAACAAAACGTTCGAGCCATGCGACTTTGGTCTCGATGACGTACTATTAGTATCAGATGTTTTGGAAAGCTCCATTATACGAATTTGTTGTGTTACAAAGTCAATTAACTGTTTGTAAGTGGGGATGCCTTCTGACGGTATTTTATTTTCGAATGCACGTTTGGAATTCGAATCTAAATTATTTAAAGCGATGGAAAACAACAAAAAATCTGCAAGATCTGGAAGTTTCAAAGATTTAATTGAATTAACGGCGGTTTCATGATTATGTAAAAATTCCTTAAGGGATGATAATGAAGAGTGGGTTAAAGTTTTAAACTGAAATAATTTTGAAAAATAAACGGAAGCGATGCGTCTCGAATTTTGATACCTTTGAACTAAAGCAGTATACGCAATATCATAATTATCAGGTATCAATTGAAGTCCGCTAATAACAGCAAGGGCTTCACCCTTGAGTGTTGTTTTCAAGTATTGGAATTTTTGTGTTTTATCTATCATTGCATTATAATGAACTAAAGAATTATATAAGGAAATAAATTCCACCCAATGATCAATTTTACCGTTGAATGAAGGAAGTGAAATAGTCGGAAGCATCTGTGACAACGGAGTTATGCGAGAATTATTATCAGGTATGGTCAGAACTACATCTTCTTGTTTTGCTAAATTACACTGAATATCATGAATCGAAGCAAGTATCTCTTCAAAGGAAGCTTGTTGTTGTGAAATGTCAACTTGAGCCTTCTGAGGCAAATTTTCGTTGAGTGCCTCTATTTCATTTTGAACATCTTCAAATTTTTTGGAATAATTAGGAAGTTGGTGAACGAAATATTTCACTTTAGCAAGATTAGCGGATGAATATGACTTACATTTATCGTAAATAGATGTAACAGTAGCAAAAATATTGTTTCTCTGAGCTAACCTTTTATTCAAAATTTTTTGAATATCGGGTTCGATACTTTCCGATTTGGAAGTCATATTGAATACAGAATTGAACTATTTAGAATTGAAAAGAAAGATTACTTGTATCTACTGAGAAAAAACTAAATCTGGCAACGCCGTACGACGGGATTCTTATTCTGAAGGAAACTACTAGTGAACCGGCAACGTCGCACACGCCTGAGGACTGAAGGAAGTGTGGAAAAAATGAAGAAAAAGAAATACGTTAATTTGGAAAAGGGATTTGAAATTACAAAATTCGGCGCGATAGGATCATGTTGAGGATACCAGTGGACTGTATTTGAGCTAGGTTCGGAGGCTCTATTTCAAATCATTGAGAAAATTGCAAGAACCATCAAAGAAAGAACGTAATAATCCTACCTGGGGATTTCTAAGGCTTGTTTTCTGACGATTCTCTTGATGTTCTCCGAAGTCCAACTGGCCAGAGGACGGGAGTTGTGTAGAATTTTCTTCCAATGTGGGGGCATTGGTGTTCTAGGTGAATGATGGTTCTTTCAATCCCAAATAAGGAGGGAACGAAACACAGCTCGCACTTCACAGTAACGAACCGTTGAATTGTTTATAATCGGCAACTGATTATTTATATTGAGGAAGCTTTAAAACTTTATTTTGGAAACTCGGAAACTAGTTTTATTTTGGAAACTATGAAAAACTGGGAAACTTAGCGGATTCTTACGTGACAGCAAAATTCCATTCTTCACATCGAATTATTATATTGAACACATTGTTCTTTTTAGATAAGAAGAATTCGCAAAACGGGTGATTTACGACATCTGTCGATAAATCAATCAAAGAGACTGTTGTGAAAATAGAATTCTGTCGAATTTGAAGAATTCTGAATATTGGCGTTAACACTATGGAAACCTTCTTTCACATTTCTCATTAAATATTACATTTCATCATCCACAGCCGCCTCAATTTCAGGACACGGGTAAAATTATCTTTTCCTCAAGTAGTATAATCAACAAAAAATTCAATTTCTTCATTATTAAAAGGTTTATCAATACGAGACATGGATTTTCCTCATTAATAAACTACTTCAATATCACAGAGTATTCAAAAGCATTCTTGACTTCTTATTGGCTTTCAATCTCCTCCATAAAACATTCTCTCAATTCTTTTGGAGAGTCGGTTCAGATAGATTAAACGAACTCGTGTGAATGATTAAGAATTCCGAGAGATCTCTCGATTTCACCAAAGAGGTAGTGCAGAGCAAGATTTTTAGCCTAGAATTTTATCGTCGTCAGCATCAATATAATTCACAACTAATAATGTGCTCTATACTCATTCATAATGAAACTTATATTCAATTCAGTAGTCCTTTGTGAATTTCACTACAAAAATCGCTTTGCTCCACACAAGAAGTAGACCCTAGTGTAGTTCATCTATATTCGTAGGAACTGCCTACTTTATAATGCCTCACCAGAACTTTTCCAACAAGATGACAAGATAATTTTCCTTAGGTTTGATGGGACAACAGTCCTATGATTAAAAAACAATAAACCATTTGAATGAGACAAGCTGTTTCTAATGACATAATACGGGAAAAGATTTTGGTCTTTTTTCCCACCATTAGGCCACCCAATTTGAAGAAATGTTTTGACCTCAGTTAAATTTGGATCTTTATTAGTCTCGTATTTTAAGCTATTCAAACTTTTGTTTGACACAGGTAAATGCCTTTGTACACCTAGAATTTGAGACTCAATCTTCGCTGTCAAAATGTCACCGTCTTCGGAATTCAAACTAGGTTCGCTTGCTCGAGATAGCGCATCTGCAATAGGAAGATTCGAACCACGTTTATATATCAAGTTAATTTGATTAAGACTGAATAGATATCCTTCTCTGCAAGCGCAGTGGACACGAATTAAGTGTTTTTTCACAATTGAAACTAAAGGGTTTGTGGTTTATTTCAACTGTTATGGTTTTTCCATATACGATTCGAGTCCATTTTATTTGACATTCTGTTAATGATTTCGAAATGTAATATACTGACAAATTATTTTGGAGCATGGGACACTGATGACACTTTGCGAAGCTTCCGCCGATAATGTTATGGATTTGGTATTATCGAATATTCTCAGTATTAGTTTTTTTGAAAGTATTTCTTCAAGTTTTCTGAAACAATTTCCTTGACGCTCTTCCCAGTGCCAGGATATATCCTAATTCAGAAGTATTGGTAAGTGTTCAGTTTCAAATGACATGTTGGGAATGAAGTTAGACACGTAGGTAATAATTCCTAGAAATCTGTCTACATATTTTCTATTTTGAGGTCTCTCAAGTTTTTTATTGCTTCCATTTTCTCATCATCAGGTTCAACTCCATTTACTGAAATCAGGTGCCCCATAAATTTTATTTTATTAACACCAAATATGAACTTCTTCAGATTTAGTTTCAAGACACCCTCCATGTCATCAAACTATTGTTGAATTAACTTATGAAAAACTTCCGAAGCAGGTTTTTTCTCATATGGCATACGAAGAAAACGGAACCTACCAAATGGTGAATTGAAGGTGCATTTAAATGAACCCTCCTCGTCGAGGCGAACTTGATTAAACTCCTGACTGGTATCAAGTTTTGAAAAAAATTTTTTGAATTTGATATGCTAGATATGATTTCAGCCATAGATGGTATTAGAAAATGTTCAGGAATAACAGCCTCGTTTAATTGCATTGAAGCAACACAAATTCCTAGATCTCCACTTGGTTTATGAACTAACACTACACTATCAATCCACTCGAAAGGTTCATTTACACTAGCAATTATTTCAGTCTTTTGGAGATTTTTGAGAAGGTTCTTCAATTTATCGTGCAGGGAAAAAGGAATTTTGCGCGGAGCATGAATTACAGGCTTCAAAGAATTATTTATGTTGATGTGATACTTTCCACATTTCATTGAACCAACACCCTCAAAAACATCTTTATATATTTCAGAGATTTTATTGTAACCAAGATTTTTACAGTTAACTTTGCCAATGAATTCAAGTAGATTCAGTTTTTCACATTCACGTTTTCCCAAAATTTCAGTTGCATATTCATGATCAACAAAATTGAATTCTTTATTATCTAGAAAACTTTCATATTGCCATAAAATGGGGTATTACCCAAAACATTTATTTTGGTGCCTGTATGAGTAGATATTTCCAAATTACAGGGTTTCAATTGTTTAGCTTGAATGCCAAGTGCATTCATGAATTTTGAAGGTATTTCATTTATGTCGGCACCTGAATCTAGTTTGAAATAAATTATTGTGCCATTTTCGAATTTTAGATCTTATTCCAATTACTATCAAATTTTTTGATTTCATCTAGCATTTGAACCAAATCGATGAAAATTTCCGAGTCAGAATTAAAATTGAATGAGATTTATTGTCACAATATCTGTTGGATCGATCTACAAAAATTTGCGTTGTTTCGGTGGTACGCTTGTTTTGATTGTCCACGGTGTGATGAAGATGGATAATACTCTTCATATATTTCGTTATCTTGACTTCTCTCGTCAGATTGTCTGTGATAATTTCCATGTGACGGTGTCGATGAATATTCTTGTCCGATATTGATTTCGTTAACAGCCTGATCGTTTGTTGATGAATCATTAGTTAATGATTTCATTTGTGTCTGAGTTTGTTTTGCCATCTTGCAAATTTCTAGAGCTTTACCGAGCTTCAGGTCATTGATTTGAAGTAAGCTCCTTTCAGATTCGTATCCAAGATGTCCTATTGGTTTGTAATTGCTGTTGTTCAATGAAATTAAAAATTGAACCTGCTCTTCAATCATGATACTCGACTTCAATTTTATAATGCACACATGTTCGCAGTCCGCAGCGCCATGTTATGATTTCCAGACGACATAATTTTATTACTGATCTTTATTCAAGTCCTTCAATAAGCAGGTACAATTCTAATGAAAGTGGGCTGTGATAAATATTTTCAAATAATATGACCATTTCAACTAAGCCCAAACCTTTTGAAACAAAAAATATTGAGTTTCTATCTGATATTATTGTTCTGCATTAGGTATTCTACACGGTTGATCTAACACTGATTGTGAATATAATCACTTCATAAAGAGAAGATTGGCGGAGAGACATTTTGTATGGCAGATTTGGAGCTTAATTGCAAAGGCTAAATTCGTGAGTGGTTAGTTGCTGTATAAATACCCAAACATTTTGAAATTTGAAATATTTCCGAAAGTACATATCCAATCGAGCTGGTGCACTGTTGCATGTCAAAGGTGTGTGTCAAATTTCATCGAAGTCTGAATGATAGTTTCTAATGATACAATCCTGACTAAATTCTGCATAGGCTCTTTGAATTGTCAGTTGTAGAACCTGCGCTGAAACAACGATTTTGAAGAAACTGGTGCACACATCGTGTTTTCTTTCATCATTATGAAATTCTTGAAATATTTTCGATCAGATTATCCTTATTCTATGTATTTTATGTACATAATATGCTTCAGTCACCTGGTTTAGTTTCTGTCTCAATAAATTCATTCGAAAATGAAAATAATATTTGTTAACCCCCATTGGACTTCATCCCATCAGATTTGCGGGCAAATTCATATTTCATTGATATTTACAATACTAAAGTGTAATTACACTCATAATTATATTCAAATTGCAAATTTTTTTCCTGCTTCTTCTGATGCGGAATACTGCGTTATCATTTCGACGATATGTCTGTGACTTTTGGATTTTGAGCAGGGAATAGTCTCGAAAAACAAATCCGGTTTTGAATTCAATTATGTTCGTAGCTACTCTAGCTTTCGAAGTAGAGGACCTAGAGTCTTGAAATTCTTAGCTTGAAGTATTGAGTATATATCCTGAATATCTCGAGAAATACTGATGCAATCCAAAAGTGAATTCGTAGCTAGTTGAAAATTGCAATATTCTTTGAGGATCCAAGCGTTATACGAAAAAACGAAATTTCAAGACTTTAGCAAATTTTCGTTGGAAAAGATTTTTCTTCGGAAATGATTCATCTGATTTCTATTAAAAGCGGCAGAGACCTTGACTAAAATATTTGACAACAATCCACCAAACTTTAGCCATACCAGACATTTTGTTTCGCGAAAATTTGACACATTATTCGGTGACTAATTTGAAAAAGCGCGTAGAAGTTCGTGACCTCTTGGCAGTGCTATTCTGAAATTTTTGATATTTATATTAACATATTGAGAATAAAGTGTACGGTGGTTTATGGATATTCACGAGGATTTAGGATTTACGGGGATTCATGAGGATTTATAGAGGATATATGAGGATTTACGAGGATTCATAAGGATTAACGAGGATTTATGAGGAGTTATGGGAGATTTCTTAGGACTGATGAGGATTTATTGATAATTCACGGAGATTTCAGACGATTTATTCGTCAAAGAGGATTTATGGTGTACAACATTTGGGGTTGATATTTTCCTCTCGGTATCGGATTCACACTTATTTTGAATTTTGCTATTAGTTCCCCGATATCATGATATGCATGAATTACTGATGTGAACAAATTGAAACTTCCACTCGATTCGATATTAATTGTCGTGATGTGGGGAAAAAATATGTCGAACCTCGAAGATTTTCCATAATATCTCCACTAGTGCTGAAGCGATCAGATTAAAAATTTGTGATCTGTTGAAAAATGCTAACGCGCAACTGAGTCGAAGGTTTTCTGTTGGATCCATTTCTTGGATGTTAATGAAATATTTCCAGATTTTTGTTGCCAAATATTTTTTTTCTGGGATTATTGATCATATTTCCATAAAATTTCGAACAAACTCTGGAATTGATATTAAACATCATAATTTCAAATTTCAATTTGATTCGATATTCCTTTTTGGATATAAAGTGAGGTTATTTCCTTCATATCGCAAAAAGTAATGAAACGATCAGATTCAAACTTTGTTATTATGTGGAAAATACATCCGCTCATTTGATTATTCAACAAAATTCATAAGTTTTCGAAACTCCAGTTAAAAAGTTTTTTTTTCTGGAAGACCACATCGATCAGAGTTCGATAAAATTATCTACAAACTTAAGCAGAATGATACAAATTTAATTTGATCCTATATTCATTTTTGGAGATATAACGAAAAGTATGCCGAATTTTGTTGTCATTTGAATTCTGGAGGTTATTGTCGAAATATCTCCAAAGATACCTAGGTGATCAGATTGAAACTTCGTGATTTGTTGGGAATGTTAACGTGCAACTCAACTGTCAATCAGATTCCAATGAAATACAGCAGAAACCTTCAAGTCAATATTCAATGAGGTTGCCTCAAATTTGGTTTGATCCAATATTCCAGGAGATATCAGACAAGAAATATTCAACATTTCGTAGCCAATTGAAATAAGGAGATTATTTCGTCAATATCTCAAAACTTACACGATCAGATTGAAAGTTATTAGTTAGTTCCCCAGAAATAATTATTCCGATCATGATAAACTAATTGGCCAATTCTGATTCGTGGATTTGGACAGAATTTCGTGATGATTATTTGATCAGATAAATCAAAAAAATATGCACAAAATTTTTTTACACAGAATTCCACGTGAACCTTCATCAATCCAATCCAAATTCAGCCTTCGTAATTAATTTCATAATCTTCTCAACAATTATCGAGTTTCTCGGAGGAAGTCTTCTGGGAGTAACACAATTCGCGATGAGTTCGAGAAGAAACGACTCTGATGCTCGATATATCTGGAATAGGTTTTTGCTTTAATCTCGAGAATTGGCTGATTCGCAAAACATTTCCATTGCAAAAGTACCCATTCAAATGTTATTTTTCCGATATTCTCAAAAATCCAGATCGGATCGATTCGAAATATATTTTTTGATCAGAAAATGATAGTTTGAGGGGATTTAAAAAAAAAGCTAAATCTTCCCGTCATGTAGTGAAGTTGCGTTTGGTGAGTTCAAAGCGTAAATAAGTGACCTGTCCAGCAACGAATTTGAACAAACGCGTAAACGCTTCTGACTTCACGTTAGTGTTCAGACTGAAATATATTTTTTTCGTGAAACTGGTGGCTCTTTATGAGCCAATACTTATATAGATCCATCAGAACATCTCAGATGGTAATATAAATTGCCAGAAGAACAGAAAAGCAGCAGAAATTCGGGGTAAGTTGGTTAATTGAAAGCTGAATGGGAATTGTTTGAGCGAGTCGATTGAAAACATTCAATGAGGCAGTTATGAATTATGTTTATCCCTATACTGTATGTAACAAATTACGAAGTTTTAATCTGGTCGCGTCATTGCTTCTTAAGATATTAAGGAAATTACCTCAAAACGCAAACTAACCTGCAAGTTGAAAGTCTCTTGCTCGTTCCGTTCAAAAATTATTTTGGCAACATCCGATTTGTCGGACAGAATTGAATTTGATATCGGATTCTTCATCAGTTAGTCCAAACTACTCGTGTAGGAATTTTTGCAGCAAAAAATTTGAAAAAAGCAGATATTCGAACAGATTTCTTAGAACATGAGCGCAAATACCCAATGTGTATCATCACCGACTAGTCCATCAGATGTAGGTACTACATGGTCACCATTCATTCTGAAAAAGTATCGGGGTGTAGCTTCAAGGTACGCGTCCATAAGGTGGACGGGCTGGGGCTCATCGCAGGCGGAAAAAACCGCCAGCTTGCATTTTAATGCAACTGCGTCCACTACAATGTCATCGTACCATGGCGCAACGGAATCAGCCGACAAATTGATCAGCGAGCGTATTTCACAGAGTAGAGGAGTATAAATAATAATTAATTAATATTCATTACTTAATTCTTCTCTGTTCTGTTAAATTTTTCGTCGTTGCAGCCCGCCCCGCCTCAGTGGACGCAGGATTGGAGCAACGATATGACGGATTTATTGATAATAAAGGAGATTCGGGAGGATAATAAATGAATTAATAGTTATTATCTTCAACTGAAAACTACCCTGAACTATCATTGTAGATAGTTAAATGATAAATTAAACTGGAGCTCTTTTCTTCACTAAGCATCATTTGATTGATATACCGTGTTTTGGGAAAATTACATAAACAGAGCGTTTCCACGTCGGGACGGATTCTATACTAACTGCAGTATGCAGATCCGTAGACCTGAAAAGATAATGGGATGAAAATCATGCACATCGATCAGTGTTCTCCACTCGAGGGTTAGAATTCGTAAGATGGTGCTGAATGTATTTTGATACTGAGGTATCCCGTCTAACAGATAATGAGTATATAGAGTCTTATTCTGTGGTTTACAAGATGGGGTGATCTCAAGATCGTTAAAAACCGTGAAACAGCTGTAACCATTATCCTTGGACACCTCTTCTTCGGGGTTGATGTCTTGATTGATTGATATTTGTTGACTTATCGACAGATATTCGTTTTTGTATCCTGTTCGTTGAGATGTAGATATAAGTTGAAAAAGAGTTATTTTTAGCAGGAAGTAGAGAGTATGATGAAAAAAGTCGTGAATCATGTGTATTTTGACCACAACTCACGATATGTCAATCTCATCGCGGCTATCCTTCTCGAAAAATTAAGAGAATAACTTCAAAATATGGAAAAACACTTAAATTTGGCATCATTTTTCGGTTTAACTCCGTGAATAAATATCGTATCGAACTGAAATATGAAACACTATTCTTATAAACCGAATTCAAGGTATGTGCTTAATTTCATTAAAATCTTATCGATAGTCTCCGACGCAAACACCAGGGTGCACAATGGCATTCTACTTTTAATCACAAGGTTCCAATTTGGTTATAGATTTACTCCCTGACATATCAGGGAAATAACTTCGAAATTTTAAATAATAATAATAATGTTTATTTCAAGAGTAAATACTTCAGATATCAAAAATCATTAATTGCGTAGAAAACACCATATCGAAGAAAAAAGTGATATGAATGAAACATAAAAATATTCTCGAATGTGAACTCCCGCAGGATTAAACCTTGTGTAAGAATTAAAACAAAGTATTCTCGAATTTGTAGGGTTAATGTCTCACTTCCGTAAATGTTAAGCAGAGAGCAGATTACGAGCTACATGCAGGAACTGATGATTTAGGGATACTGGCTTTATGAAATAGAGGTGTTATTTATGTCTATTGACTCAGGATCCATTCTTTCATTTTCCTCTTGAAAACACTCTTGAGACCAGGCATTTTCAGAACTTGAGGAATACTATTGTAAACTCGAGGCGTCAAGAACTGGTGTGATCTCTGTCCCTTTGTTCCAATTGTGGGCGGCAATAGAATGGGTTGTCCTCTATTTCTTGTATCATGTCCATGTTCATTAAAACAAGCAGACATTATGTTTTTCTCTGGTGGACTGCAAGCGTTAGGAAAATCAACTGCCTCACATCCATAACAGTAGCCATCCTGAAAAGTCCGTCAGCTGGAAAACGATAAGATTTGTTGAAGACCATCTCCAGAATCCATTTTGTGTTATTTCGAGCTTGCGTAAATGTGTTTTCACAATTCCTCCCCATCCCAACAAACCATATGTTAAATGAGGCTGCACCAATACCAAATATAGTGTTCTCAATAATTGGGTATAGCAAAATTTTCTGAGATTTTTAAATTTCTCGAACAGGGTTCTCAATTTGTAAACTACCCTATTGATTTGTTGCTTCCATCTAAGATGTCTGTCCAAACAACACCCAGGTACTTGTCTGTCTCTATGAGTGTATCGAACAGTGATCATCAACCACCAATGATGTAAAAGTGGGAGAAAATGCGGCATAGTTGCTGAAAGGAACAAAACAGTCTTGTCTACATTTAATGACAAAAATCTCTCTCAGCAAACATCTTCAACTCTTGCCATGTCTCGGCCTCTGGGAATAGTGCAGTATCATCTGCAAACGAATAGGGAGTTCGTGTATAATGAAAACAGAATAGGACCGAGAATAGTACCTTGGGGAACCCCAGTAGTAACAGCCGCGAAAGAGCTTAACGAATCTTCAACTTGAACGCATTGATCTCTTCCGGTCAAGAAACTCCCAAACCAATCCAGTGTTAGCTCGACGAAACCATAGTCCTCCAGTGTTTCGAGCAATTCCTCATGATCGACCGAATCGAACGCCTTTGTTATATCGAGAAATATGCATAAGCATGGTTGAGACCTGTCCAAACAGTCATATATCAGCGATGTTAGTTCTGCAATAGCGTCCTGTGTTCAAATTCCCCTTCGAAATCCATACTGCCGATTACTCAGGATACTGCAAGTATCCAAAAATTTCATTGTTTTTTTGTGGATAATTTTCTCGAAGATTTTTGAAAAACTTGAGGTTAGGGATATAGAACGGTAATTATCCATAAGATGTCTATTTCCACACTCAAACAGAGGTCTCATCACAGCAGATTTGAGCACTTTCGGGAATTGTCCATTCTTAAATGAGAGATTTATAAGGTGTACTAATGGCTTCACTATTTTCGGGCCAATATGCTTCAAGGTTGTTGAAGATATTCCATCTAATCCAGGTGCTATGTGTGATTTCAAGTGATTTATCATTTCCAAAACCTCTGCCTCATTAGTCAGCTCCAATATCAATTTTGAGCTATTCTTTCGGTTGGGTACTTTTCCGGCGTTTGTTGGTCTGTTCTTCATTTCATTCACAAGCCTAGGTCCAATAGATGAAAAATGACAGTTGAAAGCTTCAGCCACTTGCGCCGCCTCAGTTAACTGCACTGAGTTATTTACGTTGACAATGATCTTTGGTTTGTCATTTTTTTTTATTCGATATCACCTGCCACAGTTTTTTCCCCTGAGTTCTTCGATATTTGTCTCTTGTAGAAGTCCATCTTCGTTATTCTTATTAGTTTTTCTAAGTGGTTCTTGTATTGTTTGTACCTTTCAACCCTGCCTGGGTCTGAATTCCTTCTAAGTCTCAATTGTTTTCTTTTAGATTGATTTTAAAATTCCTGTAGTTATCCAGTCTTTCCTCTTCTTAATGAGCTATCTAGAGAAGGTACTTTTTTTTTCAGTTTCCTCAGTCTATTGATGAATACTTCTTTTCAATTCCTCGTTCAACTCTGGGTATTTAATAATTTTTTCAGACTTTAGGTTTTGTCGCTTGTTCGCAGATTGATTTCTCCCCATCACAATGGCGACTGGGTAATGGTCAGTGATGTCAACCCGTAAAGTCAAAGAAAAAACGTCCTCTATTGGTAAAATAGTTTTAAAAAATATGTGATCAACAACAGAATTTGAGATTTGTTTTCATCTTCGAACATCGAATCGAATTCATATATTTATTTCATGTGTACAATTTTCTTGTTTCCACTTGTCAACATGAAACTCAAGTACATAAATTACATATAAAAATAACTCCAAATCCACTTAAATCAAAAGAACGAAATTCTTCAATAGAATACACAGGCATAAATAGGAGTCTCTAATTCACAGCATACCTGAATCTATCATCTGACAGTGACTTTCGTCGAGAAGGTTACCTATTATATAGATCGATGGACCGAAAAACAGGAACCTTGCGAGACCAGTCCAGCCTCACAAATCTTTTCCTGATAATGCCCGTACCTCTAATGTTATGTCCATGAATGTCCAACTGTAGCTGACATTTATGCCTATTACTATGAGCATAGGTCAGGGATTCAAGAATGAATAATGCCGGGAACGTCAAGATTCGCAACTCCACCAATTTTTCTCTCCAGCATTCCCTATACCCCATGCCCACAACAAACCTGATAGCTCTTCTATGTATTCTTTAAATACTCTCTCTATAAAAGCAATTACCCCACTAGATGACGAATTATCTCAAGTGGGACTCGACCAAGGCAAAATAAACCATTCACAATGTTCCGATAGACAACGACGAAGACAGAGCTCGAAGGGCCAAGGCATTCCTACTAATCGTCAGAGCGACGGCAGTGGCCTGAGCAGTCCATGTTAGCTTATCATACAACAAAACATCCAGAAATCTGATGCACCCCTGCTTCCGCTCTGGCACAGATCTTAAACTGCAAACCAAACTCTGAAATTTGGTCTCGTTTGAAGACAACTCGTTGGCAGAAAACCATTCAAAAGCCCTCGATTGTGCCTACCCCGACGCTTGAATCAGACCTGCCAACTCCGAAGACCTAACGTGGACAGTGGTATCATCAGCAAATAGAGTGGTCATCTCACCCGTTACATACTCTGGAAAGTCATAAATATCGAAAATAATATTGGTCCCAAAACAGGAACTTGCGGGACACCAATGACTGAGGATCCAATTCAGAGCACGACTCACCCACACGAAAAATGTGCCAACGATTGGTCCAAAAATTAACAATCAGTTGTAGAGCACTGTCATCTAGCCCATAACTTTTGAGCTTACCCAGCAGTCTCGTGAGAGACACAGTCAGAGGCCCTCGAAAGAGCAAGAAACAAAGACATCGAGTGCAAACCAAGCTTAAAGCGCTCCAGAATTGTCCCAACTAAATCGAGAACCTTCACACCAGTATTGCGACCTCTTCTGAACCCAAACTGCCACTCTGAAAATAATCTGTTGTCCTCAAAATACTCTGAAAGCTGATTGCAGATCAACTTCTTCAGAATCCTATAAAAAACCAGGGATATAGGTCGGTAATTATCCATATCATTCATGTTGTCCTTCTTATAAACAGGAACGACCCTAGAAAATTCAAGGCTATCCGGAAAGACACCCGGTTTGCGACATTCATTGATTATATTCATTAGAGGATATAAGCTGGCGTTTATATTTCTCTTCACTAATGCCACAGAAAGACCATAGTAGTCTCTTGAACGACTGTTTTTCATATTCATGATAATCTCTCTTACCATGTTGAATGAAACCTCCCTGAAAGTGAATGTTGGACCTGGTGGGCATACTACCCTGAAGGTATCAGCGGAATTATATCCAACATCTGGTATGTTCTTCAACACTAAGATTATGGCTTTTTCGAAATGAAAACTGAATTTTTCAGCATGTACTGAATATTGAAGATTAGGTTTTCGGAGTTCAAGCGCATTCGATATTGTTTTTCTATCAAGTACTAAATTTAAATTGGATCTAATCTGTATGTTCGGAAATATCAGAAGAATAAAACTGTGAACGGTTATTTCTACAAAATCATTGGGCGAATGTTACTCATTCACGAATTCGACCTTCGTAATCAAGCCTCACACCTTTTCTACAATTATCGAGTCTCTAAGTCTCTTGTTTTAGAAGTAAATTTGTTAGCGGCCGGAATGACTACGGATAGTCAACACAATAACTATGAGAAAAAACCTATGCCGATAGACCAGATAATTGTTGAGCACGTTGAGTTTCATTTCAATAGGGGAATTCCCGAATTTCTGAAATCCACCCAATGATTTCCCAGATATACCTTTTCCAAAAATGAAGATCGATCCGATCCGCATTGATTTTGGTAATTGACTGAAAAAAAAAAGAATTTGAAGGATCGTGAAGAATTTCGTGAGGACTATATGATGAGTAGATCGCAAAATATAAATTATTCGAAAACATATTTCTTCAGATGGTTATTTATGAAACGATCATCATCAGCTTCCAACTAGTTACTCATTTTCATTAGGATCGGATCAGTATTTTTCGAGTTCATCCATAAAAAACCTGGAAGAGCACTGTCGTGAAATCAGCAGCTTTTAGGAGCTTGTCCACATTGCGAAATGGCGACTTGGAAATTTTAATGAAATTTAAATGAAATATGAGAATTTTCGGAAAAAAATTTTTTTTTCGAATTTTTTTCACGGTAATTCTTCTTATTGATACTGTCCATCTTCCAACCAGGTTTCATTTCGATCAGATAAATAGTTTTCGAGTTATTGAAAAATAAAAATTTCAAATGGCTGTAATCAAAAAAAATTATGCAGATTTGGCTCATTCAAAAACTCAACTGAGATATTCAGAATCAAAACCTTACTTGAAAATTTCAAGACTCTAGACTTTTTTTTCGGAAGTAACAGCATGCACACATGGCTGGAGGGCCGGCCAGACCACGGATTCTTCTTCAGGGAGTTCAACCCAATCGGCCATTTTTTTTTCAGCTCAAAATTCGAAAATTACAGACATCGTGACGAAATGATAACGCGCTATTCTCTGGAACAAGCGCGTAATAACAGCGATAACGAGAAAAGAACCAAAGAATTTGGCATAGCTTCTTGTTCCCAATATCTCCGAAAATAAATATCGGATCGAATTGAAATTGAACACCGTTGTTAAACAGTGACTTCAGGGTCTGTAAGATTTTCTTCTGAAAACACATGAAAATTATTTTTGGAAAGTTGGAAAATTTCCTAATCATCTTTGATTTAAATTTTTCACTCGTAATATACCCACGAAATTTTCCATATCGTTGCTAGTCGGTATTCTGCAACTAACTAGGAAGTTCATTTCTAATCGCCTCTGTTCTTTTTAAGATAAACCATAAATGAGAATAAATGTCTGATCAAATTCGAATTTGAAGCAATGTGCAAAATCTCATTGAAAACTGATGAATAATTTCCGAAAAATCTATTGGAGCAATATTTTCAACACGTTCATTTTTCGGAACCGATTCCACAAAAAATTCATATGAAGTGGCCCCTCTGTATTCTTCAACAAGTTTCAATCTGATCACGTCAATACTTTGAAATAATATAAGGAAAATAATCTCGAAATTTCAAACAAGACCGAAATTTTATATATTATTTTCCATCATATCCAATAATTGACATCGGATCGAATTAAAATTTCAAATGCCGTTGTCAAATATTGACTCAAAAATCTGTTACAAATTTTATGGAAATATAATCAATATTCTCCGAAGAAAACAATTCGTTCAGACAACATTTCGTAAAACATTTTTTAAATTTTTTTAACAGTTGCATCTCAAGGAATACTGCTCTGAGTTGCGTATTTTTATTCTTCTGAAGCGAACACGATCTCTCAGCCCATACTTAGGACACGCGAGTTCTACTTTACCATTTGACTCGGGGGTACCATTTTCATTAACACCTCGTGCAGGGAACGCTAGCATCCTCGCTGCACCTAATAGATCTTCTCAAGACCATGTAAGACATTGCGTCTCCGTCTCTCTAAGTCTTTGGCACTCTTGTAGATTCTTACTACTAGAGACCATATGATGTCTGATCATGAAGTGGTCGAATTCGTAACAAATTTTGATGATGTGGACTACACAAGATTATGAGGAATAGATAAGCCGTACATCACTGAGCACTGTCGTCTCACTGTCAAGACATAGTTGACTTTAGACAAAGTCGGTGTTTAACAACGGTGTTAAACTTAAGTTTGATCCGATAATCATCTTCGGAGATATTGGGGAAAACTATGTTAAATTCTTCGGTTCTTTCCTCGTTATAACTCTTATTTATGGATTAACTCAAAAATTACTGATCCGATTATGATGAAATTGAGTCTACATTGTAGGCCGTATTGGTAGTCACTGATTAATTCAGAAACTACATGAAATTCCTGTGAGGTAATGGCATGAGATATCACGTCTTTCAACGCGATTGTTCGGATGATTACATCAACAGAAAATTTTCTACCTTGTGGAGCGTTGATATTCTCCAATTGGTTATGAGGTTTCAATCTGATTACATTCGTTCTCCTCGAGCTATTACGGATATAACGTTGAAATTCCAAATAAGAACGAAATTTGGCAGACAATTTCCCTTATACCTGCGAAAGTAAACTTCGGATCGGACTGGAATTTGAAACATTGTTGTAAAATATAGATTATAAGGTCTGCGCCCAATTTCGTCGAAATCTAGTCGATATTCATGGAGAAAAAAAATTTTCAACAAATACTCACAAAATTTTCGAATAAATATATTTTTTTGAAATTTTTGACATTCGGATCCACTCGAAATTCTGCACTGAGTTGCAAGTTAGTATTTCAATACTATATGCAAAGTTTTAATCTGATCGAGTCATGACTTGATGAGATATCGAGGAATTCACCTTTTAAGTTCAAATGGGCCTTATTACGAAACTAACCGTCAGATTTCTTTCTGATGGTTTGAGAAAATAACCACTACTATTGTAAATTTTCTCAGAAAATACAAAAGTATATTACTATAATTAACAACCAAATAAATTAATAAAGATATTATTTGATAAAACATTTTCAATATTTTTAGGAAGTTGTTAAATCTTCTTCAAATTATATGAATTGATGCCTATTCATTGCTATTTCCAAATAATTTATATACCTGAGTGACCCACGGAAAATTTTAGCTCATTAAAAGGTATTTCATAGAGAAGTGGGAAAGAGGCTAGGACGCTCTGGGCCTTCCTACATTATATTACTTATAAGAAATTTACCATAGTGTTGTATATATTTTTGACACCATCAGGAAGCAGAGATTTCAACTAACAAAAAGCCCACCCACTTTTTTGAAGAAGTACATATTTTGACATGAGACCTTATTACGAATTAAGGCGAACAAATATATACAGTTCTCGTCAAAATTATGGAACAAATTCATTTTCTCAGAAAAAAAATAATTGGCAACAAAATCCTGAAACAGGTCAATTTTTGTTTTACTTTCACCAGATTTTCAGGCAATTTCGAAGAATTTTTGTTGCACCCTGTACCATCCCCATCAACCCTCCAAATTTTTTGAACAGGAAAAGTAGCTCATGTGGTACTTTTTTGGCAAGGTCTTTGTATATTCTTCACAGGCGTGCAGAAGTTTTCAAGAAAAAATATGCAAATATGTATCAAAAGAAAGGGGTATACGCATCTTGTATTATTGGCATTTTCAACAAAATAATTTAGGTTTTTTTCAAGAAAAGTAAACATTTGAATACATACATCGCGATGGTTGTCAGTATTCCGTGACTTTTGAAAAATCCACGACAGGGGGCTCTGTTTGTCACACAGAGTATGGTTCTTTGTGCCCTCTTTTGAATAATAGAAATTTTGTTGATATCCGGGCTATTTCCCCACACAATTATTTCATAAGACAGTGCCGACTGAAAATTTGAAAAGTGGACCATTCTCAGTAGTTCATAATCTGCTTGCTGAGCCAAGACACGAATGGAGTAGTGTACCCTGTTGAGCTTTCCCTGAAGGTAGGTGATCTGATCACACCAGTTCATGTTATAGTCTATTGTTACTCCCAGAAATCTAGTCTTATTCGAAACCTTTATTGTTCCACCATTAGGATTGATCGTTTCAGTTTTTCCGAATCTTGAATGAGAGGTACAAAAAACAACAAACTCTGCTTTGTTAGCTGATTTAGTGAACACCAGTTTCAGATATTGTGAATTTTTTTGGGTGAGTCTTACAGTTTCTGAAATGCTATTTGCAGATATAAAAAAATTAGAGTCACCTAGATATAGGATCAGGGCTGGCGCGAGCAATTCTGGCGCCTGAGGCAAAAAATTTTTTTTGTGCTTCATCGTATAAGAGCATGGAAAATAGCAAAAGTTAAGTTAATCGGGAAAATTGAAGTGGGTGTAAAATGCTCATCTGGATATACTTGTAGACGTAGGTATATCAAGTGTATCCAAGGTTTTTTTTAATGAAACAAAAAATATTAATTAGGCTAAAATATCACATTGAAAAAAAAGGAAAAAAAAAATAACATAATTGTATATCATATCTTCAAGAACAAAACATGAAAAATATAATCAAAAACTGTATATAGAATAATATAAAACTTAAAAAATCGATTATCTATATTCATAGCTCACCTACGTATGATATGAGCATTTTCTCCTTACTACTTTGAAATTTTTAGAAATCACAGTAGTGAATTTGATTCTAGCAAAATCATCTATTACATCTTCAAAATTATTTTGTGGCTTATTTCGAGTTCAATAGAGATTACTGCAAGTCCAGAAAGTCTCTCTTGGTGCATAGCGGAGCGCAAATAATTCTTTATAATTTTCAATTATGAAAAAGAACTTTCTCCGCTAGCAACAGTTACTGGCATTGTGATCAGTATCCTGAGAACAATTAGGACGTTAGGATAATTCTCCGATAAATTATTCTCCTCTAAATAATTCATCAACTGGAGAGGTGACATTTTCGATTCTAGCGAGCGAGAAGCAATTCAGTGCTAAGATTTCTTTGTTCAGTGTCATCTCCTGATTGGTCCACTGCAATTTTGCATTATATAATCTGGAGATTCTAAAGCTGATGCATTAACATCATATAAAATTCAAACAATCAACTGTAGCGAATTCATCCACTTCAACAAAAACGGAAAAAAGGGCGGAGTCGATACACGAAATTCAAATCTCCGAATAATCGTATAAATATATTTTTCCCCACTTTCGAAAATAACTCACTCCACCCCATCTGTATTCACGTCACCGCTAAGAAGATATTCTATACGCTGCATTCCTGACTCAATATCTGGCTTTTTACCACCCTCGACTACGGAAGCGCTCCCGACATTACCGACCCCAGCCCGGCGTCAGCGAAGAACCACCTATTGCCACTCAAGGAGATTTACAACAAGAATCGTTGGCCTGTGCCTTTTCAACAACAAAAATTTCATTGCCTTTCGAATTCACTTTTGTTGTAACACTCGAGAGTAAAATAAACCGGCTAATCCCTTTTCTTTACAAATTGGTGACCCCCGACGACAGCAATAAGGAATTCCAGTGGCGTAGACGACATCAGGGCCGATCCGAATTCTTGAAGGAAGGAAGAATGTACCTCAGTTAGCAAAATGCAGAGCGACGAAGCATAAATCTCCAGAGTCGCAGTCCGGATTCCAGAATTCATTTCCGCCGACCCGGAACTATGGTTCGCTATAGTAGAAGGAATCTTCACCAGTGCCGGCGTGACTTCGGACAAAACGAAGTTTGGACACGAAGTAGGGATCCTACCAGCGAAGTTCGCAACAGAAGTGAAGGACGTCATCCTGAAGCCACCACCTTCTGAGGACTACTTCAAAATCAAGACAGAGCTGATCCGATGGCTGTGCACATCCCAGGAAGAGAAGACACGCCGCCTCCTCGAACGGGAAGAAATTGGGGACCGCAAACCATCCCAGTTCCTCCGACATCTGAGGGGCCTAGCCGATGCCAACGTACCTGACGCTTTGATGAAGACCTATGGTTGAGCCGACTACCCAAGCAGATCCAAGTAGCCCTCACCATCGTCAAGGACAGCGAGCTAGAGGACTTGAGAGCCCAAGCAGACAACATCGCAGAGGCCTCCAAACCACATGCATTCCAGATCGCTGAGACGCAATCCCTCGAGTCTATGATGAACGTCCACATGGCGCAGCTCACCCTGGTACTGAACCAAGAGATCGCAGCACTTCGAGCAGGAGTGGCAGCCCTCAGCAGACGACCGACGCAACAGCGACACCGAGAAAGTTTCAGATCCCGAAGCCACAGCAGACAACGCACTGATGGATTCTGCTGGTACCACCTACAGTTTGGAAGCAACTTCAGAAAGAGCACACAACCCTGTTCCTTTCAGTCGGGAAACGACAGGGGCAATCACTAATGACGGCTAGTGATCCTAGCCCAACACCGCGCCGTCTCTTCACTACCGACCGGGAATCCAAGAGGCAGTTCCTGATAGACACCGGCGCCGATCTCTGCGTATTTCCTCGCAGTACAACTTCTGGAAAACGAGACAAGTCCGACTACACCCTCTCAGCAGCCAATGGTACATACATCGCAACATATGGTACAATCAATCGCTCGCTTAACTTGGGACTACGCCGCAATTTCACATAGAGATTTGTCGTAGCAGATGTCTCCAAGCCAATCATTGGCCCAGATAGCACAATAAGATCCTGGGGATGTTCTTGGGATTATCGAGCAGGGATATTAGTATATCCCAGGGAAATCCGAATTCGTCTATACATCATCCTCAGGATATCCTGAGGATATAGAATGTTACTAAGTGGGAATCCCCCAGGTGGTGTTTTTGTATATCCGAAGGATATACTCCACAGACCATAAGCTATCAAGAGGACATCCTGAGGATGACTTACTTAGAAAAGTGGGAACTCCCCCAGCGCTCTACGCATACATTCTAGGGATATAGTTCCAAGTTGACTATAGGACATCCCTAATTTAGAAAAGAGGGAGGGAGGAGTTTCACATTACAGGGTCATTAGACTAAAGCAATGTACGTAATTTCAATAATTTTTATTCTAAAAGAAAGCCTACAAAAATAAAGGGATATTACATATTTCTCAACTTATCACAGGGTTCAATCATCTTCTTACATCTCTCTAGCCAGCCAGCAACAGATTTTTCCGTCTTTCTCAGTGTAGAAATTTTCGCAATTTCATCAGCGTCTGAAACAAAATATATAAAATTGAAACAATAAATTAATTGCAGACTTATTTTGCTTACCATTTATCAATATTGTAATATACAATCTCCCAAATTTCCTCTTTCTCTTCGCCAATTAAACTACATTGCCGTTGTCACTGATTGGGGGAGACATTGACCCTCCTACAAATTCATAACTATTGTTTCTTCCGAATTGTGCAATCACTTTGGCCTAAAATTAATAGTCAGCAAGTTACATTAACATTATGAGAAATGACATTCAGACAGTTGCAAGTACTTATCAACACAAAATGTGATTTCAAGCAATGGACCAAAAGCTCGGGTTATCCGAATTGAAAGATTATCCTTTATCTATGCCAGTTTGGATAACCGTAACTATAACCAAAGCTTTTGGTCCATCGCTTGAAATTGATTATGGTTACTGTTATCCAAATTGACAGATTATCCTCTGCCTATAAGTCAGTTTGGATAACTGAACGATAACCAGAGCTTTTGGTCCATCGCCTGAAATTGATTCATGTTATCCCATTTTGACCATTTAAAAGGACATTATTCAACCCATAGCATCAAGGGTAAGATGAAAATCAAATACTCAGTGACCTAGCAACCATTAATCAAAGCAATACAATTAATCTTATTTCATAAAATACTTTTTTTCTAAGAAATTATCATTTAAATCCTCATCAAAATGAATTGACACTTCAGGCTCATAGGTTGAACTTTCTACTCATGAATTCATTTAAATCACTTGATGTACAAACTATTAATTGAACTCACAACTAGATGAAAAATTTGCTCATCACTTAAAAAAAATCTTAAATGTCTCCAGATCTGAGCTATTCATTGGGAAGGTTATATCCAAAGAATCATAATGATTAGTTGATAATAATGATAATAATACCGTTCTATATTCTTTCTTAAAAGGGCATCGACCGAAGTCCTTCAGCGTATTGGTTGATATTTCATTGTTTACTGGTTTTTGGGCTTCCTTTAGGTTTTGTTTCATCTTCTTCACATCTTGTACAATATCCAACACAATACTTAGGATGTGACACTGCGTAATCAGAGTCTTAACCATACTTTGATCACCTTAAAAGTTTCACATATTATACTGTCTTATCGAACTGCACCTGATCAACTCACAAATGTTCAAATTATTTTGTGTGCAATGCTTGTTGCATAAATTATTTCACATTCTCTTGGTTTGGTTTCTTCCACTCACTGTATTTGATGCTGGAAATAAATAAACATATAAAATAATATGAAGTGCAGTAAAATATTCAGTGAAATTAATAGAAAGAATCAAACATGAGTTGACTGCCCAAAAGTATTTCAATCTTACAAGCTTGACCTTCAAGCTCTTGTATTGAATTACTCCTTTTTGTCGTTGGACCCCTATGTTATATTTGTTAGCTAGTTAATGAATTTTTTATACTTACATACCACAGGGTATAAAATATAGCACAAAATCACTGCCGAAATCCACTTTCGAAATGGACGAATGCAGAACGAGTTTACTGAAGACGAAAAGTATACCATTTCATCAGTTCTTGTATTTTGTGATGCTCATATTTAATATTACTTCAAGTCAAGAAAAGAAGCAAAAAAACTGAAAAAATATCGATCAACGCAGAATCTGTCAAATGTCATGATTATGAACCACAGAACATAAAGTAATATGAACTTATAACTTCCTAATCTGTATGATCGATGATCAATGATCTGATAATATATTATTACATTATTCACATTGCTACATTGAATTTTCTTATATTATTAGATTATTTCTGATTTTTTCATAATCCACAAATGATATTCATTGGTCTCAGCTTTCAGATATGCACCCAGATATATTAAAAAAGTGAATAATTCGATTTCACACCTCAAGTTGGATATTTTTCGTTATTAAATGATACAACATAGATCCAACCCATAAACATTCTGGCTCTTATTCGTATTTGAACCAGCAATCAACGCGAAGGCGTATTTCGAAAAATTTGACGTGGATTGCATCGCAGCATTCGCAGCTACTAGAGGACATAATTGGGATATACTTTTCCTAAATCGTAGGGATATCCCAAGTTGTACATCCCAAGTATGTCCTCTCAATGGCGAAAATTTAATGTGGGTTGCAGTTACTCAGAGGACATACTTGGTATATACGAACCCTAAATCATAGGGATATCCCCAATTGTACATCCCCCGTATATCCTCCCAATGTCCTGGGACATACGCCACGAATAGGATATTGAGAGGATATACTGGGGATATGGTGTGCTATCTGGGGGAGTGTCGATTTCCTCAGTTTCTACAACCTACTGGTTGACGTGAGAAACCAACGCCTCCTGGACGGGACCACAAAGCTCACCACCAGAGGAGAAGCCACACAATGAAACATCCCGGTCATCAAAACTATCAGTGGTTCATCCAAGTACCACGACCTCCTCATGGGATTTCCCAACATAACGAGACCTGAGGGAGTTCCGATGAACATCAAGCACCATACAAGGCATCACATTCAAACAACTCCTGGTCCATCACTTTCATCCAGACCACAACGCGTGGCACCAGAAAAACTCAAAGCGGCGAAGAAATAATTTGAAGCCATGATGAATCTAGGAATTGCACGTCTACCCAAAAGTCCATGGTCATCCCCACTACACCTGGCACCGAAAAAGTCAACCGACAGTTGGAGACCCTGCGGAGATTACCGAGCTCTCAACGCCCGCATAATACCAGATCGATATCCAGTCAGACACATTCAAGACTTTGCCCACATCCTACAAGAAAAGAGCATTTTCACCACACTGAACCTTGTTCGAGCCTACAATTAGATACCAGTTGCTGAAGAAGATGTTCCCAAAACAGCCATTACGACACCCTTCGGAATGTTCGAATTTCCATTCATGTCTTTCGGACTAAGGAACGCTGCTCAAACCTTCCAACGCTTCATCGACGAAGTACTACGAGGACTTGACTTGTGCTTCAGCTACATCGACGACGTATTAATCGCCTCAGAATCCAAAGAAGAACACATGGAATACCTCAGAATCGTCTTCGCAAGATTCCAGGAACACTCGATGACACTGAACCAGCCAGTCGGAAGTCAAATTCCTAGGATACCTCATTTCCGCTGAAGGCACTCGCCCACTACCAGATAGAGTTACCGACATTTCGGAGTATCCTCAACCAACCACCTTTCATTCATACCCAGAATATCAGTCACTCAATCACCCCTCAACGACCTACTGGTACCGAAGTTCAAAGGGAAGGCCAAAATCAATTGGAGTCCAAAAGCTTCAGAGGCATTCGAAGATAGCAAAAAGAAACTGGCTACAGCAACTCTCCTCTCACACCCCAAGGACGATGCATCCCTAGCAGTAGTGAGTGATGCTTCAGATACAACAGTTGGTGCAACTCTACAACTTAACAATCAAGAATGGCAACCACTAGCTTTCTTCTCGAAGGAATTATCAGGAGCAGAAACCCGCTATGGCGCTTATGATCGAGAACTTCTTTCTATCTACCTCGCCATCAAGCATTTCCGGCATATGGTAGAAGCAAGAAATTTCACCATCTTCACGGATCAAAACGTCGTTGCCGATGCCCTGTCACGAGTCGATGAACTCTCAACCGCCCTCGACTACGTACCATTGGCCAACTCCCAGCAAAACGACGACTAGTTGAATAAACTTCTACATCCCAATAAACACACACACGTTGAAAATACGTTTATTTGTAGTTGCTCCCGTTGATTAAACGTAACTCGTTGATTGCGTAACGTTATTTTTGAAAACCTCAATTCAACCAAACGTAGATTCAACGTATAGTAAACAAATACAATTCAACTCGTTATAGCAACCATAAAGCAACGTATACACATCGTACCTTTTACATGTATATTAAACAACGACTAAAAAACATCATATCAACGTTGACCACGACACGATTTAACAATTCGAAACCTACAAGTAACCTTCAATTTACGCTTGATAAACTCTTTTTTTAAGCATATTCAACGTCATGAGATAAAGCTATTTTTGCATGGTATGGATTCCTTGAAAATCAACTCGCTACTGTTGCCGTCGTAATGAAACGTTTACTCATCGCGAATTCTTCACGTTTATTCAATTAGTTCTGAGAAACATTTCATAAACGTTGAACACTATTTATAAACTCATGGTCTTGTCAACATCTAATCTAAGTTATAGTAACTCTTTTTCTCTCATTTATTCAAAGTCATGAACTCACGTATTTGTTGCGTGGTATGAACTTTTTGATGAAGAATTCGTTACTGTAGCTATCACCATACAACCTTTAATCATTGTGCATTGTCGACTTATTTTCAATAAGTCACATAACCCTTGGATTAATATTAACTAATCATACATATTATTATTATATATATATATTATATTATGTTATTTTATTGATGTATTAAGGGTAATTCGACTATTGGGCAATTATGAAGAAGGTCAATTCTATTAACAGCTCTATATTTCGTCAAACAATGTTGACTTGATCAGGAGCATACTGAAAAAAAAACATGAAACAATTGCAACATACAATAAAGATCTTGACAATAAAACTTACAATAGCTCAAGACATAAATTTAAAATTGGACATGACTTCAAGAAAATTCACATCGGCAATATTAGCCTACATATCACCCAAATCACAATCTAGAAATTTTTTGGAAAAATTCGAACAATAATCTGAAATAACTCAAATATGCAGAGCGCAAATTCTGAAGTGTCAATCGATGCTTTTCTTTTTCTTCTTTATAATCTATATATATTCTGAAGTCGCTTTGTCTTAACTCCTGATATCATTTTCACGGTCGAGAAGGAAGCTGTATATGGCACTGAGGTCGTTCGTGTTAGATTTGGTGTTCATAGTTTTGTTCTGACGTTTTTTGTAATTTTCTTCATGTTCTAAGATGTCCGCATTTTCGTAATCAATGATATGTCCTGTATTTTTAACATGTAGACCCAGTGCGCACCTTTCAGGTCTAAGGGTGGCGTCACTTTTGTGTAAAGCTATCCTTTTGTTGAGGGCTTGTGACGTTTGGCCAATGTACACCAACGGGCAATGCTTACAGTTTAATTGATAAACAATATTCCTCATTAAAGTTGGTTTCAGTCTATCTTTTGTGTTCTTGAATAGGGATCTTGTAACTACTAAATTATATCTGCCAATTTTTACATTACCATTGTACCTCTTGAAAAGTTTTGTTAGTTCAAAAGTTAATTCTTTGATGAAAGGTAACTTTACATAAGTAACCCGGTCTTCTGCGTTATCATCATTGTGTGCGTTGTCAGCAATTATAACTGGATCTGGTGGACGCGCCGTGTTATAAATCAGTCTCTTGAGGAATTTGGTGGAATATCCATTATCCTTCATAAGTTTGAACAACCTGTTGACCGCTGCCTTTTTTAAAGTGGGATGTGTTATATCTTCGATCTTCTTCTTAAGGCCCAGGATAACATTAGTTTTCATCTAAATATCATGGTAAGAGTGCGCATTTATATATCGGCCTGAGCTGCTTGGTTTTCTGTACCAATCTAATATTATGCTGTTATCATCTTCTCGGTGTAATTTCGTGTCCAGAAAGGGTACACTTCTGTTTGTTTCTCTTTCAATTGTGAAGCTTATGTGTTCGTCAAAGCTATTAAAAATTCTCAAAATTTCGTCCTCGCCATCAGCAGGCATAGATAATATTAGGTCATCCACATACTGTGAAATAAAGGTCGGACTGAATGATAATTTTCTTAGTTGTTTTTGCGCGCATGTTCTAGGGGAACAGCGTGCTATCGTTTTGTCCAAATGTCTGTAATTTTGGATGATTGAGCCGAAAATGGTCTCAATCGACTAGGTTGGACTCACTGATGACGAATCCGGTGTCAAAATTGATTCTGTCCGGCCGTCCGTAGACACGATAACTGTCGACAGAAGCAAGCTAGCTACTTGAATCTTTCAGGATAGGTTGCGCATCAGAATGCCGCGGTTGAGTTCGTTAATGGGCCAAATCGGCCGAATAGTTTCGGAGTTATAGGCACTTGAAGTTTTGAAGTTATTTATTTTTTATTTCAGAAACTACTCAAACGATTGGATTCAAACTTGGCAGTTTGATGGAGTATAACGACGCGCAACGTTGAGCCAAATTTCGTCAGGATCATATTGTCAGTAAATTTTAAAAAAAAATTTTTTCGAAATTTTTTTCCAACAAATTTTTTTTCCTGGAAACCATTTATCATATTCGAAAAAAAAGTCCACTCACACTTTGAACTTCATATTTCGCAGCAGTGTACCAAATTTCAGTTCGATACGAAAATAAGTTTCGGAGATATCCGGAAAAAATGTGTCAAATTTCGAGGTTTTCTTCTCGATATCGATTATTTTTTCGGTATAACTCGAGAAATACTGACTCAGTCCTGATGAAATTTCACAGCTAGTTTTGAGATGCTGAAAGACAATTTCATGCGGAATTTCGTGATAATCGTGTCATCAAAACAATTTGAAAAAAAAATTTCTATGATTTTTCTTATCATATCATCCTCATCAAATTCTGTATGAAACTTCGAACTGTTATTTTTCGATGAAGTAATGGATTTCAATTCTATTCAATTTGTATTTTTGGAAATATTGGGAAAATAAAATTTTGAATGGGTATATCTACGGAATCATTGGGTGGATTTTACCCATTCACGAATTCGGCCTTCGTAATTTAGGTCCAAACCTTCTCTACAAATATCGAGTTTCTAAGTTGTTTCTTTCGGAAGTTATTGTGTTTACGCAGTTTGCCGTAAGGCTGACCGTAAACACAATAACTTCCGGAAGAAACGACTTAGAAACTCGATATTTGTAGAGAAGGTTTGGGGCTTAATTACAAAGGTCGAATCCGTGAATGGGTAAAGTCCGCCCAATGATTCCGTAGATATACCCATTCAAAATTTTATTTTTCCAATATTTCCAAAAACAGATTTGATCGAATTGAAATCCAGTAATTTATCAGTAAAAATTTCAAAAAGTACTGCCGTGAAGGCAGCAGCTTTTGCGTGCATGTTCAAATTCGTTGTTGAAGCGGTCATCTACATTGAACATGCGCGCAAAAGTTGCTGCCTTCACGGCAGTGCTTTTTGAAATTTTTTAATTATAGTTGAAACAACCATATCTGCGAGCGCTGAACTCAAAGAGAGTCCCATTTGGCAACCGAATCTCAGTCTGTAAAATGATCCATTGTAAAGAAAATAGTTCGAGTGGGAAATTGAACTCAATCAGGTGGATGAAATCATCTTTGTGTATTTCAGTATGGGGCATAAGTAGCTCCCAATTCTCATCAATGATGTCTATGGTCAATTCTAAGGAGATATTCGTGAATAATGACACCACATCCAAGGATGCGATTTCATGTCCTGCTGGTAAAACTGTCCCATTCATTCGTAGGGCAAATTCGTATGCATTTGAAATTCGAAACTCGTTATAATCCATGAAAAAGGTCTTCAATATGTCTGCAATGTACTTACTAATGTTTGAGGTCGGTGATAGAATTGTATTGATTATTGGTCTCATGGGTACATTCTATTTATGGATTTTTGGGAGTCCAAATAGTCTCTGCGGCTGGGCACCGTAGCAGTTGAGTTTTTTGGATGTGATTCCATCAATGAAGCCCTTGTATTTTAAATATCTGACCCATGTATTGTTTTGTCATTCAATCTGCCCTGTGGGGTCCTTGTTTAACTTCTTATATATGTCAGTGTCATCTACTAAGATATCACACCTTGCAAAATAATCCTGCCTATCCATCAGGACAGTTACATTGTCTTTGTCTGAATTTAAAACAAAAACGTTATCATTCTATTTTAAGAAAGATCTTGTTTTCATGTAAAGTTTGTTTATAAAACTCGGATGACAATTCCTGGCGAAAAAGAAATTTGTTAATATATTAGTGGCCTGGGCTCTCACGATATCTTTGTATTCATGGCCAAAACCTTCTATTATGGATTCTGCATCTGCTAAAAGTCTTTTTAAGGACACTTGTTTACTAGTTGGTGAAACGGAAATTTTGTTTTTTATATTATATACTAATGCTCTTGTCGATTTCAAATTTATGTTTCAGTAACTCGATTTTTTGCGTTAAATCAACGTCATAAAATCACAAATCTCTTGCGTTGTATGAATTTCATGATAATTAACTCATTTCTGTAGCTAATCTTAATACTAATTTTTGACGATCGTCATTCTTTACCTATTCGACTAGAACCTATTATTTTTCAGTGCAATCGACAGAACGAAAAATTAGCAGGCGCTCAGCTCTTGAATTCACGTCAATGCTTTTCGACATATTTTTATACAAAAGATATAATTAGTATGACTACCAGTAACGAAGAACAACTACGTCAACTTTCCGATAAATAATGTTAAAAATTTTATGTTGGAATCACATATAAAGTCACACAAATTCTGGGATATACAGAGGTTTATATTGAATTATTTTTCTCTGGGGAGTCAATATCATTTAAACCCGAAATGATCGGAATGGGATACACTTTTGTGTACAACACTTGAGTTATAAATTTTTAGTAATTCGAATGAATTGATCCACTTGCCCTTCCGGCTAGTGGATTGAACTTTCTCCTCATGATTAAATATTCCATGATATCACTTGTATCAATTTGGAATTATTATTCGGTTGTGACTTCGGAAAAGATACTGTCGTACGTTTTTTCCAAACGTTATAGTTAAATTGAGAAATCTTGATATTCTTCAAGCAAAGAAAGGAAGTATTTAATGGTCCAAGGAAAGAACAAGTGTAACCCCATTTATTTCCAGTGTTGTCACCTTTTCGATTTTCTCTTCGTTGGAAATTTTAGAAGTTGGAATTGAATTCATTCACTCGCCAAGAGCTCAAGTTAGATATCTTAATGTTCCACGACCAAGTCTGATATTGATACTTTCATGGCAGATATAGATGAAAAATCAAAAACAAACGGTTTCATGTGCTTATGTTTTCAAATTATAAAATATTTTATCGAGAAACCGAGGATGTTTGGCAATGCAGATAGAGGGGTGGGTGTTCTCTTCTTACCTGCTTCAACAAAGACACAACAGATGTTCCGACTGTTCCGTTATGTTATGACCGGGGTTAGTCACGGTGTGAGTCCTTGTTTCCGCGCGTCCCATTTTTGAACTGCAAATGTTATTGATAGAGTCTGAAAATATTGATGAAAATCGAAGATTTCAACGTGTTATGTGAACGTTTATTATTGTTTGTCAAGACTATGTAGTGATTGTCGTCGTGAACTGTGATTGCGAGAAAGATTGTTATACCTCGTGCAACGACAGAGAAGAATATCCTTGGGGATTGGATTTTCCAAGACTCCTGCGTTCCTCGGGACCCCAAGAATTCATTACTTGAAGATGTTCAGATGGACTTAGTTTCCTGGCACATGTAAAGGAAAAGGAAGGAATTATAAGGGATGTTATGACCGTTATTACGTCTAAGATTTCCTAGAGTGGCACATAGTATCGTCTGAAAGTTTATTTTCTGTATTCATCTGAGGAAAAACACCAATATGGTAAGTGTCTACTTTGTCTTTTGCAAACTTCACTAATTATTTCAGTCTTTTAAAAATTTCAATCCAATAATCATTGAATAAGAGAATTTATTGTTAGTCGGTTGTATTTTTCAACTCATTTTTGAAGAGATATTACTTTCGATTTGATCCGTATCAATGTATTTTCGATTTATTTCAATTATTTTCCCACTTCAGTATACACATGAATGCAAAGCGTATCGAATTATTCCAGGATTCTAAACAGAAAATATTCTCGCGGGGATTTATTAGATCATAGTTAGGATTATTCACAAATGCAATATGCCTAGTTTATTAGTTTCAAACTGCTCAATACTATTCAAACAATAATTATATTTATTATTTTACAGCTGATCTTCGTATAATAATTCGATGATGCGACTGATTTGCAGACCAGAAATGCTCCCTCAACCTGTCTGAAATTTACCGAACAAGGATGACCAACACTATCAAGGCCAAGCAGAAACGAATCTTATAATCTTATGCATTAAGTAGAAATATTACTAGTAGTACAATTCAGTGCAATATTTCATGTTATTTTTCATATTTTGAATTCTTATTTTTTATTTTATATTCTGACATGAGAGACTGAGTTTCTTCAAATGAAACATAAAAAATGCAAAGATACTGAATTGTTTTTCACAAAAAGTAAGGGAAGATGATTCATAACAGAAATACCGGCAATCAGCTCTCATTGAAATACTTGAGTTGAATGTTTCAGTAGGGTGATCTGATAGTATAAACAGACGTTAAATAATAGTTTATCAACAGCGTTATTCAAAAAGGAAAAACGTTGTATTCAGGTTGAATTCAAAATGTATTTAAAACGTTGATAACCCGTTATGAGGAATAGTAATGTTGAAACCGAAAAGTAACGATATATTTTAGTGGATGTGGATGTTTTTAACGTTCAAATAACCTTAAAATATCGTTACAAAGTAACGTTACTAAGCAACTAGAATGCAACGTATTTCCTAATGACATTTTTGAGGTTTTTCAACGTTGTTTGGTCATGACGTTACTAGAAAAATTCAACGTTGTTTTCACGTATCTGTGTTTAGTGGGATGGAAACACGGGACTTCAACTGAAAATGGTCAAGCCGCTAGGATCAACCGTCGCAGTGTATTGCTATACCTCCACACCACTTGCTAGACCCTTCATCACGGAGCCATCTCGGAGATCAGCTTTCAATATCGTTCACCGTCTATCATATCCAGGAACCAACGCATAAGTCAAACTAGCCAAACAACGATTCGTTTGGCCCTCAACCAATTCCGACTACAGGAAATGGACAAGAAGCTTTCTCCCATGTCAACGAGCCAAAGTCACCCGTCATGTAGCAGCACCACTTGGTGATTTCTGCAAAGCTCCGAGAAGATTCGAGCATGTACATTTGGACATCATCATAATGCCGCATTCTGAAGGATTTCGGTTTTGCCTAACCTGTGTCGACCGATTCACCCGATGGCCAGAAGCAATCCCCATTCAGAACCAAGAAGCAACCACAGTCGCCCAAGCGTTCTACTCCCAATGGATATCGCGATTTGGAACCCCCCTCAGAGTAACGACGAATCAAGGAGGACAGTTCGAGTCATGCTTGTTCAAAGAACTGAATAAGTTGACTGGCACTAACCACCTACGAACCACCGCCTATCACCCTGCAGCAAATGGAATGGTAGAAAGGAGCCATCGGCAGCTGAAGGCAGCGATCAAATGCCATCAAAAGATTTTAAATCCACCTCTGCAGAACTGGTTAATGGTGAACCACTAAGATTACCAGGCGAGTTTCTCGAAACAAACGAACAGAAAACTGGAACTAACGACGTTTCGGAATTTGTAAAAAGTCTTCGAGAACAAATCAAACAGAAAAAGCCCACGAACGGAACGAGACATGGAGAACAGAAAAATTTCGTTTTCAAAGAATTGGCCACAGCAGAATAAGTCTTCGTTCGTCACGACGGTCCAAAAGCCTGCCTACAACCACCGTACGATGGACCATTCCAAGTAGTAAGACGAAGTCCAAAAACTTTCACCGTGAACTACTAGGGAAAAGAATCGACCGTTACTATCGACAGAGTAAAACCAGCCTACATCATCACCAATGAAAACACAGAACCTCAAGCAGACAACCAGCCCGAAGAACGGTCAATTCAACCCACAACACAGGACCTCCGTCATCAGGAAAGACGAACTCAAATTTCCGAAAAATCGCTAAGAAGATATTCTATACGCTGCATTCCTGACCCAACATCTGGCTTTTTACCACCCTCGACTACGGAAGCGCTCCCGACATTACCGACCTGTGCCTTTTCAACAAAAAGAATTTTATTGCCTTTCGAATTCACTTTTGTTGTAACACCCGAGAGTAAAATAAACAGGCTAATTCCTTTTCTTTATTGCCTGTTTGATTTCACAAGACACACGACCCCACAGAACTAAGCTCTTTTAATTGTAGGAAGCGTTCATATATATTATATGAATAATAATAAATAAAATATTTTTTGAGGATCTTCTATTTGCGTATCTCTACCTTCATATTGAAATAGTCTCGTTTTTTTACGAATACGAACTTCTCGCTCAGACTCGAATTCAGGTTTGACCTCTATATTCTCTGCCTTTTCTTCAGCAAAACAAAGCATTCGCTTGAAACCATTTAGTCTGTAGTTGGCCAAATGATCTGAATTTTTTTTAGCTCGCTAACACACACACTAAGTATCAAACTAGGACTCTTCAACTGAGAAAATAGTGAAAACTTCAAATGTCAATAACTACTGGATGGATTTGGCCCTTTAACGAATTTAACCGCAGAATTTCGGACCCGAACCCAACCTAGAAATTCCAAAGTCCTAACTTCATCAGTTCCGAAGCTATTATGTACACGGATAGCTGGAAAGAAATACTTTCGACCGCAGATTCTTCACAGGGAGTCAGACCTTGACCTAGTCATTTGAGGCCATTTTCGACTTAAAATTCGAAAATTACAGACATTTGGAAAAAACGATACCAAGGTATTCCCTATAGAATAGGCGCGCAAAAACTGTCAACTTACCTTACGTTTTCCTCTTTGTAATTCCTCAGTTGCTGCTAAGCCGATATTTACTGCATATAGGATAGGTGGTAAATTCACTTCTCACAACACACTATGATTATATACGAACGATAATGGACTATCATAGATCATAGGGCATCGATAGAGTTGCAAAGCTCGCAGTTCAGTGCCGTTACCAGGCAAAAACAGACAAACCAAAATATCATAATATCAGCGGCAAAATGAGAAACAAAAACACTGAAATCTTCCAGAATACCAGTCTGTCCAGTAGAGGGATGCGTGGCAACCTGCCGACGAAGACAGTACGCCTTTGTCGGCGTAATAAAGTGCGGTAATAAAACTAACAGTGACACGTGGCTTCGGCGTATTTCATCGAACCTAATTATAAGGATGATTAGATAGAATTTTATTTCGGTGAGGGTGAATGTTTACACATTTTCAAACTGCAGCAGTAGCAGACCCGAGATAGCCTGTCTCGGGTCTGAACAGCCTGTATGTTCAATAATCTGGGATTCAAATGAAATATGAAAAGATGGCCCTCCGATTTTGCCCGAAATGCCGTCCCTAGCCGAGTGGTGCCTGAAACGACTGCCTCGCTGCCTCACCCCTAACGCCGGCCCTGTACATGATATATGTAATGGACATGTTCTATTATAAGAATATGTTATAGTAGGTAATATTTTCATGATATCTATCCTCCATTGAAAATTCTTCCTCGCACAGAAAGACGGGCGGCAATTTATTAGAACAAATGAAAGATGAAAATTGAATATCATTTTTACTTAAGAGCAAACAGTAGTGCCAGCTGGAAAATGACGGCTTCGTGGATCTCGGCAACACAGGCACATTCAAGTTTTGTAAAACCTCGTTAATATCTCAAGGTCAGGTACCTTCTACGGTCTGAATGCTTGAACGGTGCCAATATCAGCGAGAATTATAAGAATGCGTGAAATTTCAAGGTTAATAAAAGGACACGGGGTATCGCTCTGCGAGCTTCAGCGATTATTTCATGAAAAGTTTTTTTTACGATGTACCTAATTCTTCGGTGAGAATGCGCTATGTTACTCATCCCTCTATTTATCACTCTATTTCAGTTGTTTTTCCCGAAAATTCTTTGAAATGAAAAAGTTGCAACATTACGCATTCTGACTAATTTTCTTCAACCATTTGTACCGGAAAAATTCTTCGAAAAGTAGGAACTTTGTCCTCCAAAACTCACCCCGTTATATCCGAGGTACTGTTTGCTCTTGAAGAAAGTTGGTGTTTTTTTAGGGCTAATTTACTGCAATCTGAAGCAAGATGTAAGTAAGCAGAAATATGGATATTGTGTCTCTTATAAATGCATTATATAAATCTGAACCACTTTCTTCGGTGAGTGTAATGTTGAGTTGAATGAGCATAAAATTTTCCCAAGCAAGCGGGTGGAAAAAATTAAAAATGTTAAAGTTTTCTTCGAATAAAAGAATATTTGAGAAGTTGCGTACAGTGCTATGCTGCTATCTTGACGTCTAGTTGGCAAACATGTGTTAGTCTCCAAAAAACATAATTAACGGATAACTCACGTCGAAAAATGACAGAATATGGCCAGTTCCCATTCAATGTCGAAGTGAGCAAGAAATACAATATTTTCCAAAAAACAATTTGCAAAGTTTATTTTCCATGTCTAGTTTCTACAACAGTTCATGCTTTTCCGAGTCCGATTTGCAGGAGTTAATATGCTAACTTGATACACATTCACAGATTGGGAGTAAAATCTTTGAAGTCCATAAGTCCATAGTGTTCAGTTATGAATATACAAACGAATTTGGCACAAACGTGTAAAATCTTTTGATTCCACAGTAGGTCTTCCATCAATTTTTTTTTTTCGAAATTGATAACTCTGGAGTGATGACTCAACCAGAGATTTTCAGCTGAAATGAAAAAAAATATTATGCTTGAAATCATTCAATATTCTTCAATTTCCGAATGAAATGCCCTGAAAACTTATCATCTGAGCTCTCTTTGATTTTCCGTAATCTATAGATATGAATTTTTCCTGGAAGTGGTATTCGTATAACAAATAACAAGCTGGCCGAAACTTGAAAATAAAAATATCACGAAGCTGATAACTTATTCCACACGAGCCATAAAATTTGAATTAACTTCGGATGAAATTTATATTTCGTGAATAATCTCCCATGGACTGGAATATTGATCGACTCTTTGAATTAAAACATGCAGCTCAGAAGTTATACCCCACATAAATGCATTGTTCCCGTACAGTATTGATAACCAGTGTTTGAGAGCAATAACGGGAACATAATAAACCTGTTTACCACACTGTCTGCACAATAACTTGGTCCCTATTAGAACACAATAATATTTTGACATATGTTTCGTGTAATTGTTGAAGTCCCTTTAAATTTGAATATATTCGGTCGTATTCACATGCTAAGGTATTACAATGAAAACAACTGCACCTGAAGTATTCATGATCACGGTAGGTGTCCAGATTAAGTACTTTCAAAAATTCCGGAACTGTATTTATTCAAAGAATTATTTCTAATTATTAATTTCAGGAATATGTAGAGAAGTTATATTTAATATTGAACTGAATACATGATTCAAGAAAAAAAGTAATTGATGCGAAATAAATGTATAATGCAATTAAAGTATCAAAAATAAAATCAGGAGCTATGCACATAACCGAACCAAATCTGATTTATTATAATATCAGTTTCAGTAAATATTTTTCGTTATGAATAAGATATAATAGGAGAGAATTATATTGGATAGAAGCAGACAGGATAGGATAGAATAAGAAGGACAGAATACAACGACCTTTTAAGACATTTGTATAATCGATATTGTGTTATGTATAAGATCTGCTTTACAAGTATGTAAGTAAATGACATAAACAAATGAAATAATAAGCAAACAGCAATTTCTTATAACAACGAGAAAGAGTATAGTACTTGTTCATCGTTTTCATTTCAACTTCGAATTTCATATTTCCTGCCATTTAGGTAGATTATTGGAAAGTTTATTTCCAATATACTATGTGGATGTAAAATTAGTGATGTGTAGCGAAATACAGAAGGAAAGAACATGAAAGATTATAAATAGAGAAGAAGAATAACTCATAGACAGAATTCACATCAAGTGAAATAAACCGTTTTTCAACCATATTCGAGCAGCCTTACCGTCGTTGAAGAGATTTCCATCAAGAATAGTTTGCGTCATAATATTTTATAATTCTTGTATGATGTTGAACCATGCCTGTCAAGCCAATGCTTCTGACTCCAATATCTGATTGAAGCAGATGAACTAACTTTTTCTCATCTTCTGTTTGCATGTCAGGCCAAAAAGTGTCGGATTGGATATAATTAAAGGTGCATGAACACATAATGAAAAATTCTGATATGGTTTTATGATCAGATTCTTTAAAAACAGCAATTTTCCTCCGTGCTGGAAAGAGCCAAAGTTTCAGTTACCTGTCAAAATCTATATTAGGTGCCAGCAGTTTCCAAGGCACGAGAGAAAATTCATTTTTCAACAAAAACCAACATGGTTACAGGAAAGGCAGCATATATTATATAATCGCCGCTTTGAATATGATGAAATGCATAACACAGGAACAGAGCTGTGCCGAGCACTGATGGGAAGTGCTCCGAGCACAAAGCACTAAGCCCTTTCGAAAAGTGCTCCGGAATCTCGAGCACTAAGCACTAATTCTTTGTGAAATGCTCGCGATTACCAAGCATTTTCAGAAAGTGATTCGTTTACACGAGCACCGAGCACTAAGCACTTTTTACGCGCTTATTCTGGGGAACAGCGCATTTTCATTCCGTCACGATGTCTGTAATTTTCAAATTTTGGGCCGAAATCGGTCTCAACCGACTAGGTTGGACTTACTGATGAAGAATCCGAGGTCAAAATTAATTTTGTCCGTCCGACCGTCCGTCCGACTGGCCGACCGTGTGAGCTATAACTTTCGAAAGAAAGAACCTAGAGTCTTCAAATTCTCAGGTTCAGTTGAGATCCTGAATATCACGGTCAAGTTCGTTAATGGGCCAAATCTGCCGAATGGTTTTTGTGCTACAGCCATTTGAAATTTTGATTTTTAAATCACTCGAAAAATATTCATCTGATCGGAATAAATAAGTATTTACTTGAACGGATATAGCAAATGATGAACAATTCTAGAGAAGCACTGTATTTACGTATTGACCACGCTAAAAGAAGTTTACTTACTGAAGGAAAGCTTTGGTGATCCTCTTTTCATATGGTCCAGACGAAATTCTGCATCAACTTCAAGTGGTTGTTTTTCAACTGAAAAACCAGATTTCAATTCGATGGAGATATTGGGAAAATAAATGTTGAATGGGTACGAAGTAATCCGGCGAATTTCACATATTCGCACAAATTTGACCTCCTCCGTATAGCCACAAACCTTCTCTGAAAATATAAAGTTGTTACTTTCGGGAGTTAACGTGTTGAAGAAGAGCTCAAATGCTGATCATTAACACAAAACTACTACGCATTAAATCGCGTACTGATATTTTCCTGATGATTGCGTATTTTTAATCTGTTCACATTCGTACTTCTTGAGATATTGTGGAAATAACATCAAAATTTCAAAGATCAACAGCATTCGATATATCTCTCTCTTTATTTTTTCGAAAGAAAACGTCCAGGCAAATTGGAATTTGACAATATTCGGCAAAGTTCGGGGCAAACTTCATTGGAATTATAATTTTTTTTTTTGGTTGATCACTGAGATTTTTCATTTGATTTTGTCGAAAAATAAACTTCCTAAAATGCATCTACAAAAAACATGAATAAAAATGAATTGAATAAGGGTTTTATCCAGACTTTTCAACTGATAATGACATCGACGACACTTCAAGCTAGTTACTCTTTCCATATACAGTGAAGCAACAGACAGACCACTTAGGAGTTGGGTTGAAATACAACCCAATCTCTTGTTGAAAGCTCTTTGAATACTTGTCATTTTCGAAGTGTTCGCATGCATATGTCTAACCAGAGATTGTAGGTTTGCAAACCTTAAAATAAATGATGATCAATACGGTACAAGTACACAGATACATTTCGCCTTTTCCGACTTGCAACTTCTGCCGGACTCAGACCCTAAAACAGGAAGTGAATCCATTCTTCCTGGGAAATAAATCTCGTTGTTTTCGGTTCCATGCAAAAAGAATTTGAGATACTGATATGTGCAATAGTTTTCATGGCGCCAAACCAGTTCTCTTGTCTCCTCATTGGCGATTCCTCCATTCTGCTTCACAGTCAAGCCCTTCGATTATTTATCTTGGGTACTAATAGTTCGTAAACTTTTCATTTATTGCCTCTAGATCAACCATACTGAATTTAACACTGATAGTTATTGATGCAAACATAAAATACTGCGGTATGAAAATGGACAAAGTTATTTTATTTCGTAATGATTCATGAAACTCTTTCGCAATATTAAAAAGATTCACGTAGGTTCTGAAGTAAAACATGATGAAAGGAACAAATTCATTTAAAAATTAGGCTTCTTTTTCATATTGAAATCCTCCGATACTTCGATTAGTATATTTATTTGGACATTTTTCGGAATAAAAATTTTGTATACAGAGTGTCTCATTCGAGAGCTATGACTGTCGTTACTTTTTTCAAACTTAAAGCCCTGTATATTATTTCACTTTACAATTCTACGATAAATTCTTATTACTTATCAGTCCAGAAGTAATTGAAAATGTGCAACAGGAAGCATTGTATCGAATTCAGAAATACCTCGAAGTAAACGGACAACAGATTGAGCATCAATAATTAAATAGGAATTACATTTGTGTGTTTTCATATCGTATCCTTCATTATCCACTATCTGGGAATCCATCGAGTGTAGGCATATGGTATGTTCACAAAAAGTGATAAGAATTCATCGTAGAATTGTGAAGTCAATTTATACAGGGAATTACATTAAAAAAAGTAATGACAAAGTCATAGCTCTGAAATGAGACACCCTGTATACAACATTTTTATTGCAAAGTAAGCCCAAATAATTATAATAATCGACTTGTCCGAGGATTTAAACATGAAATAGAAACCCAATTTTTAAAGTAATTGTTCTTTCATCATGAAAGCATACTGTATAACAAAGTCTACTCAAGGTGACCCATTTAATTCACTACAATTAGCTCTTGAGCCAACTGTTGTTCCTTGATCGAATGGCTGAATATCAACTTGAGAGTTTCCGTCGAATTTAATTGCAGTTTGATCAATGGTCATATTTTTCACCATTATGATCCTTCTCCTATCATCCTTCTGTAAGACATTCTTCGGAATATTATGCGACAGTATTTTAAAACAACTCACGAAATCTCAATCTGTTCGTGTTAGTGCTTCTTGACCTATTGAGAAACATACCTCAATATTTGTAAAATACCGAAATTTAACATACCTACTCGACTACCTCGGTAGCCTAGTCGATAAAGAGATTGTCTAGGATGGGCATGGTGGAAATATATATTTTCACCATAGCTGAAGGTACTGGTTTCGAATACCGGCGAGGTCATGGATGTTTTGGTGTTGTAAAAATAAAAAATGTCTATACTTGAATATGAGTGAGAAATACGCAATAAAAACGTGTTACTTCAATCTGTGCATATGGGTGAATCATAGCACATTAAAGAGAAAATGAATGAGTGAACATACCTACTTTTTCCCGTGAATGAATGCCAGATGAAATTTGAATTTCAAATATCGTTGGTAAATATTGAAGGTCTGAGCCGAATTTCATTGAAATACTTTTAATAATCGTCCCCGAATTAAACATTTTTAAACAAAAATATGGGCAATCCCCGAACAATGAATTTTCAGAATTTTTCTTACGACTACATCCACATGAAATTCTGCATCATGTTGCATGAATACATTTTCCAACTAACCACGAGGTATCATTCTGAAACCTCTGTATTTTTTGATTTATTCCAGATATAGCCTCAAAATTTCAAATAACAACGTTCGAAACGACTATCTAAAAAGTATGCTTCCTGTCTAACTGATACCTTGAGACTTATGATTGAAATGAGAAACCAGGTGTTTTCTGAATAAAAAAACCAAGCAAATCAGCGACTGAAACGAGCGTAAGCAACTGAAGCTTTTGAAGGTTTGCGAGGTAGCTTCAACCTCTTTGGGACAGTGTCACGTTTCGTCCCGGCTTAGTTTGGGGGAACTCGTCAGGGCATGCACCAAACTAAGCCGTTTACATGCCTACGTGAGCGGACTTCCCCTTGTGTGGATCACAAGAGGATGTACCAGACCGTTGGGGATGAGCGTACTTCCGAGATGTTGAGAGGATCTAGTAGGCACAGCGTGCGCGCTAGCGCCCCCTGTACGTTGACCGATGATGTGGCCAAGCGTTACAGGCAGGTAACGTAGGTACTTAAGACGCAAGGATGGTACTGCGCGCGCGACTTAAGTAAGGGCTGAGAGAGGGCGCTCGCTACACAACTAAGAAATCTTATCACTTATTATTATTATTACTATATATCCTATTCTATTTGGATGAAATTATTCAAAAGGTAACCACCAAGCATTGTCTGCATCTTCATACAAAAAAAGTTGCTGATTTATTTGGCAGAAAAAATGACAGGGTTATAATTCTGCAAAATAGGAAACATTTCGCTATTGGTTCGGAACAAGTTGAAATGCTGGACAGGGTGAAGGACTTGTGTTTTGTATCTGGTTGAAAATAACTAGAGTTTCTATTTATTGAACTGGTTTATTCATATACTTTTTTAACTATTCAAAGAACCAAGAACTTTCAATTATAATCTACAGCAAGAGCAGATATGCGACTTTCCTAGCTAGTCACCATCATTCTGTCTCTGTCATCTCTCGACCATAGAGTACTGGCACATATATGACACGCCTTTCATTTTTTTTTTTTTTTTAACAAAAGTGATTGTAATTGAACAAAAAAAAAACATAAGAAAACTATCTCTAAATACCACTGTATAAAGTCTCGAACATATTACATTAATACATAGTCTGTTAGGCGAGCGGGAGGTCTTATATTCCGACCAGATGATGCAACATATGGAGCAATGCTAGGAGCATCATCTGATACATCATTTTTTACATCAACAGTATCGTCAAAAAGGTTTTTTACATCATAGAAATCTTCACATAGCAAAGGCCTAAAATCTAAGTTACATTTATTAATGAGTTTTCTATTTCTCCTGAATACTTTTCCACTCAGGTCCTTAACTAGATAAGATCTATCACCACATAGATCTACTATCACTCCTTTTTTCCAAGAATCATTAAGTTGAAATAATACTTTGTCGTTAATATCTAATGGTATCAAATCCTTGGCATTCTTATAATAGTAATGTTTTTGCAAAGCTTGTTTTTTTTTAAATTTTTCATTGAATTCATCATTATCAACCAATTTACTCTTGAGTGTATTTTCTGATGTAGGAAGTTGAGATTTCAGTATTCTATGCAATAACAATTGTGCCGGGCTGAACCCAAGACGCGGTATAGGGGTATTTCTATACTCAAGTAATGGTAAGGTAAAATCATTTGGCTTTGAACATTTACGTAGTATCTGTTTAAAAATATCTACAGCCTTTTCAGCCATTCCGTTTGACTGGTGGTGATGAGGACTAGAGTAGATGGTAGAAAAGTTCCATTCGGTAGCAAATTTTTTAAACTTTGCACAATTGTAGGGGATATTATCTGATCGAAAATAATCAGGAACACCAAATCTCGAAAATATTTCTTTACAACATTTTATCACCGTTTCTGCATCTTAATTATTCGTTCTAAAGGCTTCCAGCCAATTGGAATAAGATTCAATGAATACCAAATATGTTACTCCATTATGTTCACAAAAGTCTGAACTAATATATTGCCAGCATCTAGTTGGAACAGGATATTGTTTGAGTGTCTCTTTTTGATTTTTTGGTCTATTTAACTGACAAGTTTCGCAATTAGCTACTATTCTTTCTATGTCCATTGTCATTCTAGGCCAATACATTACTTGTCGACCTCTCAATTTGGATTTTTCAATGCCAAAGTGGGCAGAATGAATAAGGTCAAGCATTTCCTTTCTCAAACAAGTGGTTACTATGATTTTATCATTCAAAAACAATAAATTATTGGACAAATAAATGTTCTCTCTTAAATTGTAATAAAACTTTAACTCACGATCAAGGTTTTTACTTGTATTAGGCCAAGAAGTACAACAGAAATGTTTTACTTTAGACAAAATCGGATCATGATCAATAGCATTCCTAAATATTTCTTTCTTTCCCTCGGAAACAGAAATATTATTTGATTTCGAATGAACTATATAGTCCAGGTCCTCATCACCAGCATGGGAGCTATTATGTACAAATCGAGATAACACATCAGCCACATACATTTGACTACCAGGTAAGTATTCGACTTTGATATTGTATTTGAGTAATCTTAAAAGCATTCGTTGTAAACGTGCACTTACTTTATCTAAACTCTTAGACACAATTGAAACTAAAGGCTTGTGATCTGTATGTATCAGTATTTCTTTACCATAAATAAAATAATGAAATTTTTCACATGCGTACAGTATAGCAAGTAACTCTTTTTCTATCTGGGCACATCTATGTTCAGTTTCACTTAAAGAGCGAGATGCAAATGATACAGGCAAAGGATTTGGATGTCCTTGTAACAATACACAACCTAGTGCTTTACTTGAAGAATCACACTGTATAGTAGTTACTTTATCTACGTCAAAAATAGTTAAAACAGGCTTACTAGTAATTAATGATTTCAGAGTTTTCAGTTCAATTTCATGTTCATCTTTCCATTCGAAAGGCACATCATTTCTGGTTAACTTTCTCATATTTGTTGTTAAAAAAGACAAATTTGGAATGAATTTTGAAAAAAATTTAAACATTCCTAGAACTTTCAATAAATCCTTTTTATTTGAAGGTGTTTCTAAATTTTTTATGCTTTCAATATTCTTATCATGTGGCTGAATACCGACTTCAGAAATCTCATGTCCCATAAAAATAACCTTGTTCTGCTTATATTGAAATTTACTGAAATTAAACTTTATATTGTATTCTTCAGCCTTGTCAAATAATTTTTTCATAGTCATATCATGTTCTTCCTCATCTTTGGCAGAAACAATTATATCATCAAAGTATATGTACACACCCTTGATATGACCAAATATTTCAAAGCACTTTTTTTGGAAAATTTCAGGGGCAGAGGAAATGCCAAAAGGAACTCTCAAAAATTTGTAGCGTCCAAAAGGTGTATTAGTACAATAGTCTGAGCTTTTATCATTCAATTTCAACTGCCAAAACCCATCTTTCATGTCAATTACTGAAAAAACGTTATTTCCTGATAGATTTGTGAATATGTCCTCACATTTTGGGATTATGAAATGTTCCCTACAGATGTATTTGTTTAGTGGTTTAAGATCAATACATAACCTTAAAGTATTACATTGGGTTTCTCTACTATCATAAGACTATTAACCCAACTTGTTGGATAGTCTACTTTTGCCACAATATTCTTATCTTCTAAATTATCTAGTGTTGATTTCAAGCGATCTCTTAATAACAAAGGTACTTTTCGGTCATTTTGTATAACAGGAATAGCGTCACTTCTCAATTTGATATCAACAAAGCCTGGAATTTCTCCCAAACCTTCGAAGAGACCTTTATACATACCAAGAATCTCAGACTTTTCCTTAGGTAAAATTGAAACATTTTGACTGTTTACAAAACTAAACACTCTTCTGATCAAGTTAAGTTTGATACAATCGTTTAAACCTGAAATTGGTTCTGATTGAAAATCAACGACAATGAACTGAATATCGCAAGATATTTCCCTGAAACTACAATTGAAATTAACTACCCCTACTGGCTTTGATCTAAAATTGCCATATGAAACTATAGTTATAGGAGTAGACAAAATATGATACCTATCAAATTTTTCAAGATAAGACATGGGCAACACACTGGTCTCGGCTCCAGTATCCAACTTGAAGGAGATTTTTCTTGTATCCACTGTAATTTTTTCATACCAGCTGTCCACACTTCGATTCTTCTTTAATAGGCAATTCACAAAAACCAAATCTTCGTCCTCCTGTTGTCTAAGTTCAGATATATTTCTGCTTGTACTTGCAACATCTTTAGCTGTTGATTCCTTCTGTCTCCAATTTTCAACCTGTTTTCGGTCACTTTTCCATTTTTCATCAAAACTTGCTTTTGGTTCACTCTCAGGTGAATTGTCTTCTTGAGAGTATTTGCACATTCTGGCAAAATGATTCTTTTGTTGACATTTTGCACAGGTTTTATTAAAAGCTGGGCATTCCTTATATTTATGTGTGTATCCACAATTAGCACATACCCTTCGAGAATTTATAGAATTGATTTCTGCTTCAACAGGATGATTAAGTAATCTGAGATGTTCTCTGCTAACTTCAATAGACTTGCAGTAATCAATTATTTTATCGATTGGAATGTTATTTTCTCTAATCAGTTTTTGTTGTGTATTCTTGTCGTAAACTCCTAAAATGAGCCTGTCACGGATCATTCGATTGCTATAAGACTGTTTGCATTCTTCATTTGCACACACAAAGTCACAAAGAGAAGCTTGAGTTTTGAGATCCGTGAGGAAAGAATCGATACCTTGATCTGCTGCCTGGGCTATGTTGTTAAATTTGAAGGTTTCCATAGTAGTATTCTTTTTAGGAAGAAAATAATTGTCGAATGCTTCCAAAACATCCTTTAATGTCCTTTTTTGGTTATCGTCAAATGTGTTGTACACATCAATACCATTATCCCCAATTGAATTCAAAAGTATGGCTATTTTAACCTCTTCAGTGGATTTAGCTTTTCCAGTTGCCACCAAAAATATATGCAACTTTTGTTTCCACTTGTTCCATTGTCCTGGATCCTCAGTATCAAGTGATGAAGGCAACTTGAATTCCATAATTGTTGCGAACAATTTATAACTGTTTTTTTTTATTGAAACACGTGGCGTACTTGACTAGCCGGAAATAACGAAACACAAGAGTTAGCGGTTTACACCTGACACCATGTTTTGTATCTGGTTGAAAATAACTAGAGTTTCTATTTATTGGACTGGTTTATTCATATACTTTTTTAACTATTCAAAGAACCAAGAACTTTCAATTATAATCTACAGCAAGAGCAGATATGCGACTTCCCTAGCTAGTCACCATCATTCTGTCTCTGTCATCTCTCGACCATAGAGTACTGGCACATATATGACAACTTGAGTGTTTAGTTGGTCTGTGATGGGATTTACTGATCATTTTTCTTCATGTTTACAAAAGGTTTACGGTATGTTGAGGGAGATTTATGGCACTAGTGACTTTTTGACCAGGAGTACTGAAACTGAAACTCTCCAACAAACAATAAATTAATGTATAGTGCAACCACAATAGCAACAAATGAGATCATGCCGAAACAAGTTGAACAGAAGTAATACGAAGGACCGATAGTACCAAAATGGAAAATGAGGCTGGAAAATAAAATAAGTGTGCTGAGATCAGATGCAAGCGAGCTTGAGGAATTGAAAGAGAAGAAGCTGAAGAATGATAAAATCAAGGGATATATGATGAAAAAGTATCATCTGAACAAAAGGAAGATCAAAGAAGCTTTGAAAATCACCAAACAGTAGATTACAGCAGTGGCGAAGAAGATAAGCCGTTATGATGAAGGTCGGGTTGAGCAATTTCAACAAAATCGATAATTTCAATATAATCAGAACTACCAGACGCTTGCACACACTGCTGGTGATCAAGTTTACGATGACCAATTAAGACCATCCTCAGATGAGATTCTATCCTTTTGGAAGAATATCGATATGTGTGAGTGAACTACTTGAACGTTGTTCCTTATTTCACTTAGCACTACATCCGTGATGTACTTGGTCCTTGTGCTGAATCTTCTTTGATCAGCCAAGCCAGTCTTTGTTTAGTCCGAGTAGATCCAGGGTGTTACTGTTTCTAGATATTATGCTTTCTTTTTAAATGTGCTCTTACGCGCTTCTTGTTGACCCGGGCGTGGACCGATCCGTTATGGATATCTCATTCTTGCTTCGAACCATGTTTAGAATAATTGTTATTATTATCACTGTCATAATTATCAGTATGATTATTTTCAATAAATAACATAATCAAAAGGACGAATATCCGTCGATAAATCAACAAATAATCCCCCTTGATCAGAGCTAATCATCCAATCAACCAAAATTTTTATTTATCGACGGATATTCGTCCTTGTGATTATGTTATTTATTATTACTGCAGCTCTTTCTTCTCCGTGAAACCAATTCCTATCCTTATTATTATTATTATTATTATTATAATTATTATCATGAATATCCTCATTATTATTCGACCAGAGCCGAAGCCACACTAGCCTAACCAAGTGTTCCGCCGCGAGATGCGGCATCAATTCGTTTTCGCACTACACAGTTGGATAATATTTGTTGAAGCAAAACTGGCCATACCTACTGTGGGACGTTTTTGCATCAGTATTCGAGTGACTTCTTATGTGACCGCGTTGTTTTGCTAGTTTCAGTATAATTTATTTGAAAACTGGAGAGGAATTTTTATGACAGTGATGGAAATAGCTATAAGTGAGGAAACTCAAAAAATTGTTTGCACTTGAATTTGTATTAGTTTTCTATGATTTTATCCATTGCAAGTACTTTAACATCGAAAGTGTGTTAATTCAATGCGGTTCACGTTAAAAAACGCGGTACTCAGACATTCAAAGAATTGGCGAAACTTCTTCCAAGAAATAAAGGAAAAAATAGTGGTACTTGCTTTATTTGCTAAACTATGTTCTACCAGTGTACAATAAATTTCAGCATCAACTTGTTCACAATACACATGAGAAGAAGATCAATTCATTTTTATGAATCGTTTCGTCACAATGTCTGTAATTTTCAAAAATGTTTTTGACCGATTAGGTAAGACTCCCTGAAGAAGAATTCGTGGTCAAATTCAATTCTTCCCACCCGTATGTGCTCTAACTCTCGAAAGAAAGGACCTATTGACTTGCAATTGTCAGATTAGGTTTGTGGTTCGAATATCTCGGTTGAGTATGTTAATGGATGAAATCGGTTGAATAGTTTCGGAGTTAGTCCCATTTGAAATTTTGAGGACCATTCCCCGATATCTCATTAAAAACTGATTGGATCAGATTAAAACTTAGTTAATAGTTTTGTATTACTAAGGTGCAAAATTTCGTATTTTGAAAAACTTCCTGCGAAAATATTGATTAGAATTCAACGAAATTTTGAACGAACTCCAGTGTCAGTATTTTACAACAATGTTCCGAATTTGAATTCGATAACGTTCACTTTCGAATATATAAAAAAAATGCCAAATTTCGTCGTTAGATGGATTTTTAATGATATTTCCGTAATATCTCAAGGACTACAAATGCATACATATTGACACTTCAAAATAAGTTGAAAAGTACTAATGCGCAACTAGATGCAATTTCCTGTTGATTTAGTACTTGGAATTTGAACAAGCGCGTAAAAGCTCCTGACCTCACATCAGTGCTTCTTTAGAATTTTTCAAGATTGCAGGGAGGAAGAAACAGGATTATCAATATTTACTAGTTGATACTCAGTTTTGTGTCTTAAATAATATATTTTGAATGAATTTTTCGTTGCGCAATTTGAGTTTTGTGAAAAATGCAATTGCAATAGTGGCCCAATCCACTTTCAATATTTTTCGTAAAATTTGGTCTACAACCATTATACAATATTATACATAGCAATCACTCAAGAAGATAAATTCACGAAAATCTAGAATTCATTTTTAATCATATACATTCAACCCATCAAAAATATCGGTATTTTCAATCTACTAATTTCTCTGTAATCGCATTTTCGTGATTGGGCCACTTTTGCAGCAAACGCCCCAAATATCGAAACACAAAGAATTTCAAATGTTTTTCCTTCAATATTGACTTCGAGGTATACGTTAAAATTTTGTGAAAATCTGATCGGTAGCCTTCGAGAACAAAAAATTCCAGCGAATATGTGGGGACTTGGCAATTAGAGGCGCATTGGTTTTGTTCAACTGATCGTTTCAGTAGTTTTTCAAATTATCAAATAACCACGAACTTTGTCAAATTGTCAACAGTAACGAGCTGTTCCCCAGTGTTGAATCTGGCAACTCCGCCCCTATCGACAAATTTGCGAACCATTAAGTCACGTGGGTTCGGCAAGGATCGAGTTGCAGAGAAGGGATGAAAAGAGTGGGGTATAGAGATGAATAGAGCGGAGACGGACAGAAAGGGTCTCTTCCTTAGTAACGCTAGTTAAAATTTGTTACTCTACCACGTTTACGGGTAAGAACATTGTGAAATAGATTCAACTGTGTTTTGTGGAATAAATATTGACTGTTGACTGTGCTTATAATTTTACCCAACTACAAATTACTTGTCCGGGAAAGGGAGTAATTTCGAAAAAGTCCTTGGTGTAATTTAACAAACACCTGGCGACCGTGAAACAAGTTACGTTGAAAATCAACACCCAGAACAAGCGCGTAAAAATGTGAGATGCAATATATTTATCAATTCCATCTATCAAGAATCGTCGAGAGATGGCAGGTCGAGAGAAAGCTTCCATTTTCCAGGAATCCAACTTTAAGAGAGCTGAAAAATAAAAGGAGAATATTTTGATATGATTGATGAATATTTGTTGTGATCATTTTCGTGAACTTTGATCTCAATCCGAATTTCTGGAAACAGTATACTGAAAATATATTTTGACGAAGTTCGACAGATCAAATTGATGATCATATTGGAACTTACTTTTTATATATTTGAAACTTGCAACTGGTGAATACATTGCGTTTGGTAGACAATAATTGTGCCGGAACTGAAAATAAATATTTCGTAATCTTAAAAAATTTCGGTACTGCAACTACTGAATATATCGACTCGAAGTTAAACATATATTTGCAAACCCACTTTTGTCTCAAACGGCGCCTCGTAACCACGATGGCGACTAGATATTTTCATGCAACGAATGAAGTCTCACCCATTTGTGACTACAGATCTACTGATACCAATATACGTGAAATCTCTGATCGACATCTTGATCGCGTTATGCGTTCTCCGCTTCGGACACAGTAGGTTTGGGACTTAATTAAGAAGGCCGAATTCGTGAATGATTAAAATCCACCCAATGATTCCGCAGCTACACCCATTCAAAATTTTATTTTCACAATATTTCCAGAAACACAGAAGAAATCGAATTGAAATTCAGCAGTCGATTGAAAAATTACAGCTTGAAGGCTCATACAAAATTTTGTTGAAATAATATGATCATAAGATCGCAGAATATTGAATATTTGAAATAAAAATTCGAAAATATCTCATTTCGAAATCACACGATCATCACGGAAATTTGCACAAAGTTGTTCATCAGTTTCTCAAACTAGTTTTCAAGTTTCATTATAATTGAATCAAAACTTTCGCCTCAAAAGTTGACATATTTTGTCTGCAATAGACGAATCCCTTAAAAAGTTTAGCAAAACTTATAACACGAACATTCGGATACAAAACGAGTATTGAAATTGAAATTTCATAATGAATAATATGGGAAGCGAAAGAAAGAATGTTACGGATGCGAAATCAAAAAGAAATGATATAATTTAGTGAACAGAACAAGAAAAACCGAACTGAAACATGATCGACAAAAGTTTTAACTACTTCCTTTTACAGTAACCGGTATATATGATGATTCGACATTTATCTTCATTGACTAGTCATTTCACAACGAATCTTTTTTTTCGTTTTTCATCCATTTTTCAACAGAAGCCACTGTAGAACGCCGAGTAAAGCTGCTACCCGATCAACTTGGCTACCGTCTAGCAAATTCCTACTACAAAGTTCTTCTTGACTCGAGTATCTACTTCTACACTTCGAAGTGTATTAAATACTTCAGTTATTTCCACGATAGTGGTACTGGATATATTAACTTCCGGAAAATTAAAAGTACCTTGACTGAAGTTCCTACTTAGTCTTGAAGTATATACTATGTAGCAAATGCTACCACTACAAGCATTAGTATGTAATTCATTTTTATGCGCTTGATATCGGGAACAGCGCGCTACCGTTTCGTCACAATGTCTATAATTTTCGAATTTCGAGCTGACGATGGTCTTAAACGATTGGACTAAACACCCTGAAGAAGAATCCGAGGTCATCATTTCTGTCCATCCAACCGTATGTGCTCTAACTTTCCAAGGAAATGACCTCGCTACTTGGAATTTCCAGATAAGGTTTGAACTCCAAATATCTCGGTTAATCAGGCCCATTTGAAATTTTGCGGTTAATTCTTCGATATCTCATGAAGTACAGATTTGATCAGATCAAAACTTTGTAGATAGCTTAAGAAAACCAATGCGTAACTTAATAAAGAATTTTTGTGTGTTTTGTGAGAAAATCAAGAAAAACACATTCGAATATTTTTAAATTTTTGTTGAACATTTTTTTTTCTCGGAAAATATTGATCAGAATTCAACGAAATTTGGCCCAGACCTTTGAGTCATTATTCAACTACAATAGTCCAAATTTCAATTCGATTCGATATTTACCTTCGGATATATAGGGAAGGTAATATACCAACGCTTAATTTTGTATCGATCTACTATTTTTCGAATGTTCGATTTCGGAGATATTGAAAGGTTGAGGTTATTAACTGAATATCTCAAGAAGAAGAGACGCGATCAGATTTGAAATATGTAGTAGGTTAGTGAATACTAACGCATGACTTAATGCAAAATTTCGTGAGGATCGTGTATAGGGGTAAAAAAGTGTTGGAAAATATTCGAAAATTTTGTAATTTTTTTCTTGAAAAACTTTTCTACCGGAAAGTATTCTTTAGATCTCAACAAATTTCTCAAAAACCCAGAGTCAGTCACAACCGTCTCTAGAAATAGCACAGTTTGACACCGTCGCATGAAATCGAAACTGAGAGGCCGCCCGCTTGAACATTTAGTACGTGGATATGAATACAAAGCTTCACCTTTCACCTCGTCAAACTAATTATATGACTCTATTTTCGAAAAAAACTGAAACTATAATAGTATTATGTCCTACGTAGTCAATAAATCGAATAGAAGCGTTTATTTCTTCTCATCATGGTGAAATGACGTTGAAACTCGAGTTATGACATTGAAGTTGTTATTCAATTTATTGTTCAGCGAGAACCACGAGAAGGTGTAGGGACATCTCTTGCCAAAATAACATGAATTTGAATGAAATTTTCAACATGAAACCATATCATAGAACTTAACAATGGATATATGTTCGATTTGGGCGAATGGAAATTTGACATCATCGAATAATGTTTTTTTTTCATCAGTGACGTAATTATTCAGTAGTTAATTGGCGAAAATTGAACAGAGTGAATTCAGACTGAATATCGATTTCAAACCACTATTACAACTTTCTATGAATTCTGAATAAAAACAGTCTAATTCAATGCTATGAACAGTAAGTTCACATAAGTTTTAATACAGACTCTGCAACAATTTTGATAAAACCACCTCATCATTTGAAATATATTCTAAAATTGAACACAGTATGTATAAAAATGAAATTTAAAGAATCTATGGCTATTGACAAAAGGTTTCGATGTGGTTGTCAAGAAATTCATTATTGATTTTTGACCCCTTTTCTACTCTTATGAATTAAATACTTTCGCGGGATGGATTTTATCCATACAAGATTTCTTTCTTCATCCTTCGGAAAACTGAAACAACTAAAAAAACTTCATTTTGGTCGATTTATAATTACTTTTACAAATTGGGACGCAACACTTCAAAAGCATTTTCCTAAGCCTATTGTCTCAAAACGATATTCAGAAGAAAACAAAGTAATCCAAAGGAAAATTAACTATTTAGAGAACGACACTTTGTTGCAGCATTGAAACACCATGTATTGATATATTGCACTGATTTCGAACACTTGTTGCACCGATAAACGCGTTCGCGAAACAAACAAAACACAACCTGCTACTGTAAAAACTAATAGTAACGCCGCGAAATGCAAAGGGTTCGGGCCGTTCGGGGGTCTATCGTAGACGTTCAAAAATTTCTGTTCCCGGCTTGTGCATTAAAGACGGCTGTGTGTCAGTATTTCACAACAGCGTTTCAAAGTTCAGTTTGATCGGATATTCATCTTCGGAGATATTGGGAAACAAATTGTAGAATTTCTTTGTTATTTTCTCGGTATTGTTTTTATTTACAGACTTACTCAAAAAAGAGTGAAATAATAACATTCTTAATGGATATATTTATATATGCGGAACCATAAGATGATTGTACCAATTCGGAAATTTGGCTTGAGTAATTGAACCGGTTACGGTTGGCAGTTAGGCTGACCTCAACCACAATCACATCTGAAAAAAACTACTTAGAGACTCAATATTTTCATAGTAGGCCTGGGAGTTGATTAAGTAGACCGGATTCGTGAAAAATTTGAACCCAACTATATGACATATCAATTCGAAATTTCATTTTCCGAGTGTCACCAATGATCCAAATGTGTGCGAATAGAAATTCTGCACTTGATTATAAAATGACGGCGTGAAGGCTCATGCAAAATATCTTCAAGAAATGGCTTCGAATGTGAAGAAGTGCGTGAAAGCTCCTGACCTCCAGTCAGTGCCTTTCTAGATTTTGTTTTTCATACGAACCAGTGAAATTTTTTTCTGGAAATTGTCCTGTTTTATTATGAGTTTGACTAGAAATAATGCCCTTTTTTGTTTATTGCATATCATTTTGTCTATAAGGGATGGGTTGTAACTATCGTCCGAGGGTATTCGTTTAATAAAATTCAATTCTTATAATAATCTACATTCATGGGGAATTTTAGTAGTCTGTGAATAAAACTATTATATGCTGTCATTTTATGGATATTAGAATGATTGAAAAAGTTGAAACTGCTTGCTCGAGGTTGTGGAGAATACTGAAGTCGTGTGAATTAACTACTACTACGATTGTGATCAAGATATTCGGAAGGAGTTTGTTCATAAAATCCAAGGAAATGTTATAGTTTGATTTCTTTCGATACGAGCATTCACTTCACCTTACTGACGGTTGGAGCACGGATATTCAATCAAAACAAATTTTCTCTTCCTTGAAATTGATAAGTAGCTCAATACTGGGCGGAACACTGTGATTATCATGGAAATAAATGAGGAACTCGACTATGTTCACAAAAATCAATTCGAAATATCTTGTTGATATGCATGTTTTGAATTTCACCCTATTCTCAAAAACCAAGAAGAAAATACATGGGACTACACAAAAATACATAATATAACATATATTGGAACCAGAAATTACCGGACTATGTTCACAATCATCAATTCGAAATATTTTGTTGATATGCATGTTTTGAATTCCACCCCATTCTCAAAACCAAGAAGAAAATACATGGGACCATACAAAAATACATAATATAACATATATTGGAACCAGAGATTACCGGAACTCCAATTGATTATTTACAAATTGAAGTGTTTGTTTATGTGCCTTCGACTTTTCCAAGATCCCTAAAAGATCTTCACCATGATGTTTCAATTGAATCTGTAAAATGGTTACAAGTAATGGCAGTGTGTGGAGCAGGTTTTGTGTAAACAGCTTTTTTGTTCATCCAATTTCAGTTTCTTATAGGATGTTTCAGAATATGTTATTGATCCGTAGGTGATTTCAAAAGAAAAAAACTTCAAACGAGCTTATGGCTTCTCACCTCATACAGTGTGTAATTTCTGGGAAGAATCCGTTTTTATTATAACCTCGATATGTTCAGATTTCGAAGTTTAGAAGGCACTTTTTGAGCATGAATCTCCGTGTTTTTGATATGGAAGATGTTTTATGATTTTTGTTGGATGGATTATTATATATAAACTTCTGCTATATAATATGAAAAAGTCTCCTTTGAAATACAAAGGCAAATTCTCATATGCTCCCTAAAGCGCTTTGTTAGTAACTATTGTTAACACAAATAATTCCGTTTTTCATCTGATCTATACTGCAGAGGGTCCTTGATTGCTTAGTCGAATGCTTTCTCCCAGACAGCACAAACACGTTCCAAGAACGTTCGTAGAAGGTATCACCAGAATGTTCATATATTCTTAGAACATCCTCACAAGAGGCATGTCATATTCTAGGAACGTTCTGTGAACTATGAGATGATTCTATAGAGGTGCTATGAAGGTTCCTCAAATATTCCAGAACTTTCTGAGCACATTCTAGAGTATATTCCAGGGAGGTATCGACAAAATATCCTATTAATATAATTTTAAATATTCTATGAAGGTTTTCATTCAGCTTGTAAAATGTTAATGGAATTTCCATTAAACATTCAAACCACAATGATCTTGTTTCCATTTCATCCTTAGTGAATGAAAGTCGTAGAAATTGGACAATTTTTTTTTCTGACTATATTCATAATACAAGTTACTGATTGTATTGAAGCACACATTGAGATCAAAATAAATTTTATATTGTTTTCCACAATTTTTCGTTCACTAAGATTAATATGGAAATAAGTAATTTTTGTGGAATTTTTATTTTCAAATAAAAAATGAGTTTCTTTTCATATAATATCAATATCCAATTATGAATATGTACTAATGAAAGTCAACAAAATTATTATATTATTATTATATAACAGGGTGAAGAAAACACACTTGATTGACCTGTATTTTGAATGTGAATTGATATCTGAACTCATGCTCAGTGACATGACTATTTACAGGTATTTTTGGATAACGACTGAAAATGTAATTATAATACCATGATATTTGTACTCAAAACAATCTTTCAATTACCTTGCTCTATACTAAAATTGGTTTAAGCTTCAGGACCCAAATTATATAAGCTTTCACTCAAATATTTCACAAGATCTTGAAGGTGTCCAAACATCCCCATAGTACTTCCTCAGAATGGCCTACATTTGTTTCTATGATAGAAAAATATTGTTAATAATCTCATCTCGTCTTGAAATTCTGATGAAAAATTTAATAAGCTTTCAGGCCAGTTCATGTATCACAGTCTTAGTTATAAACAGTCTGTAGTCAAGCATGAGAACAATGTTAAACCTGTTAATTTCGAAGGGTGCTACTATGCAGCATGGTCATCAGCATAAGGAATTAGAACTACCTTCAGACATATTCTGGAATAAAATACAATAAACAATCACCAACTCATCAAATGCAGGTCTCGTTGGAAATATTAACCAGACAATTTTGTTTACATAAATGCTCCTCTCTTAAATTGATCTCAATCTAATCTTTCCTAGTTATGATATCCACCAAATATTCGCTCGAAGTGACAAGAAACCTCCTATGTCCAAAGAAATACCTTTGGCACACCATGTTCAATATATAACCAACCTCACAATACAACAGCTTCAGATTTGTCATTTGACAACCAATTTTTCTTCGCAAATAAATTACATTGAAATGTTTAATTACAAAGAGGATAATTAGTAGTGATTACCATACATCCCCTCATGTATTCAATAAATTATCAGGTTTTCTCTCTGTTCATCTTTTTTTCACATGTCTGCAGTAAAAAAAGTTTCACCGAAAACTGTTGAAATCTTTCGAAGTTGAACTCACATTCATTCTGAACAATGGGTTAAAACAGAATGAAAAAATATTCATTGGTTTTCATTTTATAGCCTTCCAAAGACTCTGCTCGGAGTACTTAAATGATTTTTATTTAAGAAACTGGTAGTCCTACGGAGGCCAAAATGGTGCTGATAGGTCCCCAGAATAACCCGGATAGAAATATGAATTAATCAAAAAAAATAATTGTTTTCGAAAGAACTTTGATGGGATTCGAACTCGCTCCACTTACGGACAATAGGATCGTATAAAAATTGGCTTTATTCTGATTATAATGACGTACGTTACCAAGCCAAGGTAGTCCATCGAATTTGACCCTATTTTCCGAATGCGAAGAGAGTTCGATTCCCACCAAAGTTTCTTAGAAAATAATTTTTTTCTTGATAAATTCATATTACTATCCAGGTCATTCTGGAGGATTATTAGCATAGTTTTGGCATCCGTAGGGCCACCAGTTTCTTGTATAAAAATTATTTAAGTAGTCCGAGCAGAGTCTTTGGAAGGCTATAAAATGAAAACCAACGAATATTTTTCATTCTGTTTTCACTCTAGTGTTCAGAATGAAGGTAGGTTCAACCTCTTAAAATTTCAACAATTTTGGGAGAATTTTTTTTTTCTTAGACATAAAAAGAAAGAGTTTGAATTTTGGAAAAATTTTCTCACGGAAAATCTTAGAACGCCGAGTACATTGAAATAACGCTATTCAATTTGGCAATCGAAAACAAAATATTCCGACTTTGTAGGTTTTCCGCTATTTTGAAATATTTTTTCCAGAATTCTATACAACAATTGAATTGACCACCAAAAACTACTAAGATGTGACCAAAAATCGTTATTTCAAAGGTCACGCATAAATCTCCACAGTTATCAGAATATTGCTCAAAGTTGACATTAAACAACCTGTATCTCGCTTTTGCTTCAAAAACTGGGTAAATGTCATAAGGCTGTTAAATAATGCAACAAATTGGTTCTACTTAACTTTATTCTCAGGATCAATTCAATAAAAACTCATTAACATAATTTAACTCCTATCATTGCTAACCTCACCCAAGTACATGTCAAAGTCTATATTCTATATTCTTTGTGTGACGCTGCGCATGTTTCTGTCTGTGGTCCCAATTTGACATTCTACAGAACTATGAAACACGGCTGGCTAAAATAAAATGCTATTCTTCTTGTGGAGGGCGTTGACAAAGAACCATTAATACAATATTTCAACACACTTCCTTTCTTTGTCAGCGATCTCAAATTTAACTTAATTTATAAAATATTATCATTAATAAATGTTTAACAAAAATCTAAGTTTCTCAAATCTCAAATACCCTAATGCTTTTGTAAAGATATCAGCTATCTGATCTTCGGTAGAAATCTTGCAAATCTTAATAATGTTATTCTTAACGTAATCATGAACATAGTGATAACTAACCTCTACATGTTTACTATTTTTAGAAAAATTTCCATTAATAGCCAAAAATCTTGCGGCTGCATTATCTTCAAAAACTTCAATAGTTTCAGATTTACATACATTCAATTCTCTTAACAAACCATCAATATACAATACTTCATCAACTGCTTCTGCTAAAGCAATATATTCTGCATGACAAGATGATTTAGTCACTGATTTTTGTTTTCTCGAGATCCATAGCACTGGATTATCAAACACTCTAACTAAAATTCCACTTCGTGATTTACGATCTACAATATCTGCTGCCCAATCAGCATCAACAAAACAATCTACAGCACTATTATGTTGAGAAGTGAAATTTAATGTCAGATCTTTAGTGTAGTACAAATATTTTAATACTCTTAGAGCATACTTGAAATGAGTACTATTGTTACAGTTTTGAAAACTACTTAAATAATTTACGGCATATGATACATCGGGTCGTGTACCCTGACTTATGTATAACAATGCACCAATTAAATTTCTGTAACCTAAATTTTCATTGGTATCAGTATCAGGTTCTAATTTCAAATTCAGTTCAATAGGTGTTTTATATCGTTTACTTTCGGTTAAGTTGTATTTCAGAACTAGATCTTCAATGTATTTGCTTTGACTCAGATTCATTTTTCTTTCTTCTTGATTATAAGTTATATCTATACCTAAATATCTTCTGACTTTTCCTAATTTCTTCATTTCAAATCTTTCGGATAATTGCTGTTTAACAAGGTTCAACTGTTCGAGATCTGAACTGCAAATTAACAAATCGTCGACGTAAAGAACGATATAGACTGAGAAGTGTTCGTTTTTCTTGAAGTACAAACAACTATCATAACTTGAATTGCAAAAGCCTATAGACATGAGATATTCGTTGAAGCATTCATACCATGCCTTAGGACTTTCACGAAGTCCATACAACGCCTTTTTCAATTTGCATACTTTATTTTTATCATCATTAAATCCTTCAGGCTGATAAACATAGATATCCGATTTCAATTTTCCGTTTAGAAAGGCAGTTTGAACATCCATTTGTTCCACAAACCATCCTTTAACGCATACTACTGACAACAACGTTTTCAAAGTGCACATACGCGCTACTGGCGAATAAATTTCTTCTTCTAAAGATTTTGGTTGTTGACAACCAATCGCAACTAATCTGGCTTTAAATATATTAGGTGACTTTTTCTTAAAAATCCATTTGACTTGAATAATTTTGTTATTGTCTGGTACCGAGTTAATATTTACTAAATCCCACGTATTGTTTTTCATTAAGCAATCGTATTCAAGCTGTATTGCGGTTGACCAGTTTGACTTTTCATCGGAATCAAGTGCTTCTTGCAAAGTGCTAGGTACTATATCTGAAAAATTTGCGTCAATTATATAATCATTTTGCCAAAGTGGCCTTTTAATTCGTCTTTTTTGTCTATCCAAATTCACTTCCTTACTACTAGATTGCGTTGTTTCAACATTTTTCTCACTATCAGCTTCATCATTCATCGATAATTTTATGAATGTTTCATTTTGTTCTATGAATCTAACGTGTCTCGATTCAACTATATTATTATCTATCAGCATTCTATAGCCTAAATCTGTGTAACCTACTAGAACACCTTTAACAGACTTTGGCTCCAATTTGTTTCTACGTTCTTCAGGAGTTTTTACATATCCTATGCTACCGAAAATACGTAAATTTGATACGTCAGGTTTCTTGCCTATAAATAACTCATAAGGAGTTTGATTAAAATTGTTGACTCCGATCGTTCTATTCCTCAGATAAGTAGCAGTTTTTACACACTCTGGCCAGTATCGCTTATCTAGATTTGAGTCGGCTAACAAACATCTGGCTGTGTCCATTACAGTACGATTGAATCTTTCTGCAACTCCATTGAGTTCGTGACAATAGCTAGGACTAGGACGCAGGTTTACACCGTTTTCCTGTGCAAAATTAAAGAAATTACGATTTAAATATTCGGTACCACGATCGCATCTTATTTCTTTGATTTGTTTTTCTGTTTGATTATTAACAAGTTTAATGTAATTTTGGAAACATCTGAATACCTCGTTTTTACTTTTAATACAATACACAACAGCTGATTTGCTATAATCATCTATAAAACTTACGAAATATTTCTCACCATTAATACCTTCGGGCGATATCGGTCCGTTTACATCGGTATGTACGATTTCACCTATGGCTTTAGCCCCACTTCTATTGTTCTGAAATTTAATATTAGTCATCTTTGAAGATAAACACACTTCACATTTGAGAGAAATTTTTTCAACAGCCTTTGGTAACCCCAGTACTATTTGATCTTTACACATTTTTTCTAGATTATAAAAATTTATGTGACCAAGTCTCTTATGCCAATTTTCTTTGTTTGTTATCTCAGAAATATATGCATGACTGTTAGGAATTCCTAAATTAACATTTCCTGTCAAATAATATAAACCATTTTTCTTAGAAGCTACAGCTACAACATCATTTTTAGAATTATATATTTCAAGAAAATTATTTTTGGCCCAAATAGAACTTCCAAAATCAGTAATCTTTGACACACTCATTAAATTTTTTTTCATCTCAGGAGCAAAATAACAATTTTTAATTTCAACTTCTACTATCTTACTGTTTACTTTGAAATTTACATTTATCGTTCCAATTCCTAGAGCCTGAATTGTGAATCCGTCACCTACCTTGATACTAACAGGTTTGTTCAGTTTTCTATATGCAGAGAAATAACTAGCCTTGTTGACTATATGATCCGAGCAACCACTATCCAATAGCCAAGTGATAGAAGTACCTGCCTCCTTTGACTCGTACATCTGTGAGTGAGCCACTGTTGCATGAAATGTGTTTCTTTCTTGTTCATCTTCGCCGTCGACCTGGGCTGTATTGCCTGTATATGAGTTTGTTTGTCTGTGACCTCCTCCATAGCTTCTTCGCTGCTGTATTCTTGGATTGTTCCTAAGTGTTGGACAATACCTCTTTATGTGTCCAGGTTTTCCACACTGGAAACAGTTTCTGTTATTTTCGCCTTTTCGAAATTGTGGACCTTTCCATGGTTGAGAGTTGAAAGCATGCGTCAGATTTGTACTTCTTTCTTGTGAGTTTTTATGTGACTCGATCAACAACTTTGACTTAACATATTCGACTGTCCTTTGTTCTGGTGGCAAAGCATCAACAATATCGACGATGTGGCTCAAGCTTTTTGGTAGTGCTAACAGAAAATAATTTAATCGGTCGTCTTCAGTGAGTGTTTCTCCTGTACATTTCAACTCATTTACACACTTCTCAAATTTGTTTATGAAATCTTTAGGGTCTTCCTGTTCTGTTAATTTCAAATCCAAAAGTTTTCTCTTTGTTATCAACTTTAATGCTGTGGACGTAGGGAGATAAATTGAGTCCAACTTTTTTATCATTCCAGCACTGGTGGGCTCATTTATAATGTGTTCCAATTGCATGTTCGAAACACCCTGAACAATTACGTTTCTTGCCTTAATGTCTTTTCTTTTCCATTCATTACGTGCGTTTTCATCTAGAGGGATTTCTTCCTTGAGTGGACTTAGTACGTTTTTCGATTCCAAAACCAGGTTCAATCTGAATTTCCACTTGTTATACTCGGCCCCATCAAACACCGGCAACGTGATATTGTCATCTCTTCCTGTAGCCATTTTCTAATTTGTTGCACGAAATTATGAACCACGCTCTGCTACCATGTTAAATAATGCAACAAATTGGTTCTACTTAACTTTATTCTCAGGATCAATTCAATAAAAACTCATTAACATAATTTAACTCCTATCATTGCTAACCTCACCCAAGTACATGTCAAAGTCTATATTCTATATTCTTTGTGTGACGCTGCGCATGTTTCTGTCTGTGGTCCCAATTTGACATTCTACAGAACTATGAAACACGGCTGGCTAAAATAAAATGCTATTCTTCTTGTGGAGGGCGTTGACAAAGAACCATTAATACAATATTTCAACAAAGGCAAAAATGACTTTCCCAATGTCTTTTATACGGCTTTATATGTTTGACTAGTTTATGGTGAAACACCCTGTATATATCGTTATTTATTCACGAGTCTTTGATCCAAATGGACTTATTTGAGGTTGTTTATCTAACTGAAATAGTATATCAGAAAAAATATTAGTATCTATACCAAACTAATTGTACTTACCACGCTAAGTTCCTCAATGTCAAAGAATATGTGTTCATAAGTTCCTCCTCTGGCAAAAATTAAGATTTCAATTCAGATCATCATCGATTTCAGATTGATTACAGAGACAACAATGAACAATTAACTATTCATTTTTATTCTCGACTTGTCAAAATGGAAATATGAATGGAAGGATTGAAAGGGAAGTCAGTTTTTGGACTCAACTCTTAATATGTTTCCAGTTTATAATTTGCTCGGACACGTTCTGAGAGCGTTCATAAAAGCTTGTCGCTAAAATGTTCGAATTACTCCTGAAAAAATACTACAATGTATTATGAATATTCTTCAAGAATATTCTGAAGATGTTCGAAACATCATGTGTTCTTGCATATTCTATATATTCTACGAATATTCGTAGAACATTCTGTTTGAGTATTCTAAAGAATGAACGTTTAGAACCTAGATATCACACTCTATGAATGTTATGTGCTGTCTGGGCTCCTGCGCTTTCAATAAGTCTTCGTAAGTAACTATTTGTAATACAAATAGTGCTTCCTCTTACATGGCAATCGATGGAAAAATGATACCAATTAAATGCGATGTTTGTACTCAAAATTTGGAAAACTCTGGAATTTTCTTTGGCTTTCTAGAGTACTTCTTTACCAACTATTTGTAACACAAAACCATTGAATATGAAATATATGAACATTCTAAAAATGAATAAATTCGAAAATTACTTCAATTTTCCTCTAGAAACGATAATTTCCGTGTCACAGATAGTTACTCTTGAAACAAAAAAAATTGAACTGTAAGAAAACTTTAGATGGTAACTAAGCACCCATATTTCTAACAGTTCAAATTGTTTTCTTATCAAGATTAATTATCTGTGACACAAAAATTTTCATTTCTAGAGGAAACTTCGAATGAGCTTCAGTAAAAGAATATATAAATATTCCGTATTTAATGTTCATTCACGAAAGAAATTGATGCAATATAAAATATTCATGAATATTGACAGTATATAAGTTTGATATGTTATTTTAATCAGTCATTTCATTGGCCCGTGAAAAAATTAGCAGGTAAACGAAAGAATGAAATAGACGATGAAATACACGAAGGTTCTCATACCTGATAAGTCTTTCACTGTTTAATCGATTATATTTTCGTATGTGGAGGATTTCATTATTTACTAATTTATTAACCTGAGGGTTCTTCCTGGTTTTGATTGTGAAATGATTCAATAGAATTAACTCCAACATTGATAAAAAAAATATATTCTCAAAATAATATTTCATAATGTAAAATCATAATAACATAACAAGGACTTATATCTGTCGATAAATCAACAAATATTCCACCTTGATCAGAGCTAATCATAAAATCAACCAAAACATCTACACCGAAGAAGCCGATCCAAGGAGAATGACTACAGCTGTTTCGCAGTTATTACTGATCGTTAGGTCAACTTACCCTGAATAAAACCACAGAAGGAATCTCGATACTTGTCAGTTTTCAAATGGATTGTTGCATTATAACTACTTACAGCGCGCCATCTTCCAGGAGCATCTTGCGAATCTAACCTTCGAGTGCAGAGTACTTTGATCGAAGTGCATGACGTTCACCATTAGTCGCATCAGGTTGCCGCAACTGCGATTTTGCAGTTCCAAACATCCGTCAAGACTCTGGAAGAACTCGGCTCGTGTCGTGAACACTGAAGTTTTTCCAAGCCTAAGATATACCATTTAAATATTCGAAATGAGCGACTCTGTTATGAAAACAAGCGTCAACTTACTTTTTACATACCAGTTGGTGAAAAAAGTTGTATTTATAGTACAATAAACAAGTTAGGTATTCCAAATTTCGTGGGCGATAAAAGTTGAATATTCTTCTCTTGGTTTCATTTTCCATAATGAGGAATTCATCTAGCTATCACTCATACTAGCTTTGAGATTCATCTTCAATTTGTAATTATTATATTATATTTTCTTTGTTTATTTCATTTTCTCCAAGAATTATCAGGTTCTTTCATAACCCATTCAAACTTTAATTTAAATGAATTAATAAAACAGATGTATCTAATTCATCTATGAACGTACAAACGTTGCCAAATTGATGAACAGAAAGAAAGAACTCTTCGAAATCAAACAACACACAATATGTAATTCTATGTATACACTTGTATAGTCTATGATTCTGAACTGAACTATAAATCTGTGGCTCCGTGGTTTTAAGGTTATGTCACGGTGGTTTTCTTCCACCATGGGTTGTTATGTTATGAAAGCGCATTTGAAGAATACCTCAAAATAAATACTATCAACGTTCGGTACATAATTCAAGAAATTTAGGTCAGCAGAAAGATTGCATTCAAACCATTAAGAATCCCCATTATCATGGAAAAGTGAGAAGTTAATCAATTATACCACAAAAATTTGCTCGAAATTGAAAAGGAAGCTTCATGAATGGATTCAGGGCCGAATCACCACTGTATAACACAGATATAGTTTTGGGATGGAAGCCTATTTTGGAGAAACTTCTAATTTCGTGTTGGTGATAATAATCGTAGTATGGAAAACCTGATGAATACATCACTGGAATTGTATGGATACAAAACAAATAACTTCAATATTAAAACAAATAAAAACACTTGACTAGGCTCACAATTTTTAATTCAAAATATCTTGTTGACATGCATGTTTCGGGTTTTACCCCATTATCAAAACTCAAATAACCCAAACCCAAATAACTTCAAGATGTGATAGTTCATTCAAGTTGAAGAGATTCCTGTATAAAATGAGGAGCGTTTGGATCGTGACAACTATCCCATTGTCAACGAGATAGGCAATGGAAAGACAGAAAATTAACAACTTTTAGACGTGGCAACGCGGAAAAATTGAATTCTGTAAATTTTTTGAACAGAGTTGCATTCAGCCAAAGTACCCAATTCTCGGAATTTCACAGATATTTTTCATTTTTGAATTTCAGATTACATACGAAAAAAAAATAAGGAATACTTTTACTTTCCAAAATGGTCGAAAATTCGTTGAAAAGCATTCAAATTATTTTTAAAAGTTGGATTCTTTGAATTTCTGGTATTTTTATGAAATGTTATGGTCATATTGAAGAAACTGAAGGATGTGGATGAAATGTTGTAATCCAGGAACATTCATCGTATCAATTAAAAACTATATTCCAAAAATCATCTCATTCGATGAGATCGTTCGCGAGATATAATCGAAAATTAAATTTTTTTATGGAATTTCAACTGTATCTTAAGAACCAAGCCGAATCGGAAAAAATGGTAACGGAAAAAAGTGATTCTTTTGCCTTCAAAAATCTTCTGTTAAAATATTCTGCAAGGTCAAAGACTCACCCTGTATAGTGGAAGATTCGAGAGAAAATTTTAGTGTTAAGTTATCAAAGAAATACTATTCAGAGCTAAAAAAACGAGAATTTCAGAAGAGGCAGGTGCTAACTTTGCAGTTCTGAGTGCTTACACCACAATTTAGTGGCCTAATTTTTCCCCTGTAGGTGAGGTTGCAAACGGAATTCTTTGTATTAAAAATAGTAACTCAACGAAGTACTATCCCAATCAAAAGAGAAGTATAGAATTTCCGAAAATGTGGGTGAGTACTTCGCAATTAAGGAGTGCCATTTTGCCACTGTAGGATAGGTTACAAACGAAAATTTTTGTGTTACAAGTGGTTACTGACGAAGTACTTTCCTAAGCAAAAGAGAAATATAGAATTTTCGAAAATGTTGGTGCCTACTTCGCATTTAAAAAGTGTTATATTTCCATCAGAGATAGGGTTGAAAACGTAATTATTCGTGTTGAAAATAGTTACTAATGAAGTATTATCCGAAGCAAAAGAGAAATGAAGAGTGTTTGAAAATGTGACTGAAAACTTCGCATTTTGGGGTCATTTTTTCATTAAAGGATCTGTTACGAACGGAATTTTTTGTGTTACAATTGGTTACTAACGAATACTATTGGGAGCAAAAGACAAATGTAGAATTTTTGAAAATGTGGGTTCGCATCTTGGTGATGAAATTTTTTCAGTATAGGTTTTTTTTCAAACGAAAATTTTTGTAATGCAAAATAGTTACTTACAATGGAATTTCAGACTCAACTCTTTCTTCGAGAAAAATCGAAAAGTGGTATCCCTGAAGGTGGCACCCAGCGCAATGTGAGTTTTTTTACCAGTATCCCTGAGGTTCAAACGGAAATTTTGATGTTATTAATAGTTAACTAAAAATTTCGAAAATTTTTTTTTTCTCAATCATGTGCCCATACGATCCCATCAGCATTTTGTTAAAGGTTGCGCGTCGTTATGCTTCAACTATTAGCGAAGTTCCAATCCAATCTCTTGAGTAGTTCTTGAAATATCAATGGTATAATTAATGATGAAATTTTAAATCGCTGTAACTCCGAAACCATTTGTCTGATTTGGCCCATTAAGGAACTCAACCGGGGCATTCCGATACGCAAACCACCCTGAAAGTTTCAAGTCGCTAGCTTGCTCCGTTCGACAATTATCGTGTCCACGGCCGGTCAGACGGGCAGAATCGATTTTGACACCCGATTAGTCTTCAGTGAGTCCAACCTAGTGGTTTTAGAAAATTTCTGGCTCAAAATTCGAAAATTACAGACATTTGGACATAACGATAGCACGCTGTTGTCCCAGAACATGCGCGCAAAACAAGCATTAAACTTTCTTCAATTCTCAAAGCTGCTTCTTACATATCATAAAATATTGTTGAAAATTAATAATCGTTTATTATTTCAACGAGTGGATATAAAATATTTTATAATATTACGTTTCCAAAGTATGGAATTCTTACAAAATGTGCCATTCAAATAAAAAACAGATCTTTTATCAATTTTTTTGTTCCTTCGAAATTTCTATTCATATTTTTTATATCACGTACCGAGTGATATTTTCCTCCTAATACGTAAATTGAAAATTTTCAATACGGGACTGATAAGAGTGAGAGCCGACGGTACATTTCTGGGAGTTTCGATTTTAAATTTTTAATATTGAATATTCTATAATATAAATGTAAGATTCAGCTTTAAAACTTAAAAGAGGTTGGTACTCTCTTTATCTACCTTCAGAACCTGGTACTTGTTAAAGTAATGTTAAATTAACGAGAAGAAGAAACTGAAATGCTTTCAGGATAGGTTCGGAACTTCAATGCAACAGTTGCTTTAATTGGCGAAATCCAGCATGGGGTTTCGTAGATGAGTCCCCCTAGATTTTTTTCCTCGCTCAATGAAACAATAACAATCCGATCAAATTCGAACTCGGAAATTACTTGTTAATTACTCCTATCGTTCAGTTATGAATATGTGAATCGTGCAATGAATAACTGATAATTATCGTGCCAAATTTCGAGAGCATATTATGGGTGTAAATGGACTTCTGAACTTGCACGTACAAGTTTATATCTCGATATAACGAATGGATTACGAAGTGAAATAAGGAAGATTATTTGCAGGCAATGAAAGATTTTCAAATTTTATTAACATGTAATTACAAAATATCAGGCGGATCAGAACCAAATTATCACATAGATATTCTATATAATTCCAGCCAAAATAATATCATTCAAACACTCAATTCATGAACTCAAATGAAATAAGAAGTTTATATATCAGTCCTACGTCTTTCTTGTGCCTCCAACTCCAACCTAGCGAACAATCTCAACAACGGCGACTCATACATTTGGCGGAGCTTACTCAATAGTTTCAAATCTTCTGGAGTTAGTTCTACATGATGTATACCTTGAATGGGGTTTTCTTCGTTTCTACCAAATCGCAGAAAATTGCTGTTTCTTCCAAATCTGACAAAGTTGCTGCTGCGTCTAGTGGACGGTTCGAATGTTGCTTCTCTCTTAGATCTTTCGTGTTCGGCATCTGGTACGCTTCTTCCAAATCTCAAGTAGTCCCTGCTCCTGGAATATCTTTGTTGAGTGGGGTCCCTGCCAAATCTGAGAAAGTCTTGCTTGCTCCTTCCAAATCTTACAAAATAATCACTCCTGAGCATCTTGGCTCCTCTAGTGGGTCTTGGATCTGGCTCGTCGGAAGATCTTCGATGCTCGAACCTATGGATATCACTGCTTCTCTTAGCCACAGGTTCGAAAATATCTTCCTGGTCAGAAACTGAATAATCTTCTGGGAATATCATATTGGAGTCATAGTTATCATGGAATGGGTAGTTCTCGCCATTATATGCCCTGGTGTACTGTGTCAGCACTAACACCGTCAGGGCGAATATGTACATTGGTGGATCTGAAACGAAGAAGATCATTTCATTATATATAAACACAGTAGTATCTAAAGAAGACGAAATTAATAGGAGTGTCAGATTTTCGTATCCTCATTTTCTCAAGAAACTCTGCGGCTGTATCGAATTCTTGAATGGATAAACTCCACCCTATGATTTTCAATATATCCCTATTCAAAATTTCATATTTCCAATATTTCCAAAGATATAGATTAGATCGAATTGAGAACCAGTACTCGATTGAAAATGACAGGTGGGAAGTTCATGCAGAATTTTGGGAGGGTATTACGATCTGTATACCGCAGGAGGTGGGATATGTAAAATAAAAAATTTTCTGATGACACGAAATTTCGCACTAAGTTGTGCATCAGCATTTATAAACTAGTTACCAGGTTTCATTATAAATGGATCAGTAGTATTTCATTTATTCTGAGAATAACATCTCATAACAATTTCCTAGAGAGGATTAGAATAACTCAAAATATTCTTGTGTTGAAAGCCTTCAAGAAAGCAATCGGTTATAATATAAAACATTTCAGAATACTTTCTTTTATGTTTTTAGTTATACGATCCTATCGCGATTCAAAAAATCAAAAAATGTTAAACCAAAAACCCACCTTAATTTTCATCACAGAATAGCCCGTTCAATTTTTTCGTTGTTATTCAAATACACCCTGTGTATTTCATCCGACACTAAGGACCTTTGCCTCGGGATATCACTGATTGTTCGAGACCATGCCTAATATAAGCTAAATACGATATGTGTGCGACACCGGATAAGAAATTAAGTTCAGGTGTAGGCAAGCCGATTGGACATATACAAATACCCTCAGAATTCGTTAAAGAATCATTGACAGTTATTAGAATCCACCCTCAAACAGATATCGAGGATCGAGAAGTAATTGCCTAAAATATTTTGCGATGTCTCGTTTCATATTTGTACTCCTACTATTCAGTCATCATAGAAAATGAAATGAAGCAGTAAATTTAAATACCAGCTTGACAGCTACCTATCGAACAAAACCATTTGTACATGAATGTTAAATTTCCCGTGAATTCTATTGCACACAAATTCTCTGCTGAGACTTGAACTTGAATGATTTGAATCCTACTCCAATCAAATCTGGGGGCTGATTCGGGATGAACTGTGCATATCGTTGAAAAAATGTTTGAATTTCATTTCGACGCTATGAGGCAGAAATGATATCAATTATCTATGGAATGTCACACATTGGGCTGAGTCGAAACACGAAATTCAAATCTCCGAAAAATCATATGAATATATTTCGCTCCGCTCTCAAAAATCACTCCAATCCATCTGCATGCACCGTTACCTTCACTGCTAAGAAGATATTCTATCTATACGCTGCATCCTGACTCGACATCTGCATTCATTGTTATCCTTGTCAAGGCAAAAAAATTCGAGAAGACTCAGCGCTCCAAAACATCTGGTTTTCTACCACCCTCGACGACGGAAGCGCCCTCGACATTACCGACCGGCGCCTTAGCATCCCTGGCTGCACGATAGAACCTGGCCCGGCGTCAGCAAGGAACTTCCTGTCAACAATCCAGGAGATTAACAACAAGAATTGTTAGCCTGTGTCTTTCAACAAACAGAATTTTATTGCCTTTCGAATTCACTTTCGTTATAACACTCGAGAGTAAAAATAAACAGGCTAATCCCTTTTCTTCATTGCGTGTTTGATTTCACAGGACACACGACCCAACAAATTGGTGACCCCCGACGACCGCAATAAGGAATTTCAGTGGTGTAGACGACACCAGGGCCGATCCGAATTCTTGAAGGAAGGAAGAATGTACCTCAATCAGCAAAATGCAGAGCGACGAAGCACAAATCTCCCGAGTCGCTGTCCGGATGCCAGAATTCTTTTCCGCCGACCCGGAATTATGGTTCGCTATAGTAGAAGGAATCTTCACCAGTGCCGGCGTGACTTCGGACAAAACGAAGTTCGGACACGTAGTAGGGTCCCTACCAGCGAAGTTCGCAACCGAAGTGAAGGCCGTCAAAGACCTACTTCAGAATCAAGATGGAGCTGATCCGACGGCTGTGCACATCCCAGGAAGAGAAAACACGCCGCCTCCTCGAACGGAAAGAAATTGGGGACCGCAAACCATCCCAGTTCCTCCGACATCTGAGGAGGCTAGCCGACGTCAATGTACCAGACGCTTTGATGAAGACCCTATGGTTGAGTCGACTACCCAGACAGATCCAAGTAGCCCTCACCATCGTCAAGGACAGCGAGCTAGAGGACTTAGCAGCCCACGCAGACAACATCGCCGGGACTTCCAAACCACCCGCATCCCAGATCGCTGAGACGATGTCGATGCAATCCCTCGAGGCGATGATGAACGTTCACATGGCGCAGCTCACCCTGGGACTGAACCAAGAGGTCGCAGCACTCCGAGCAGAAGTGGCAGCCCTCAGCAGACCACCGACACAACAGCGACACCGGGAACGTTCCAGGTCCCGAAGCCACAGCAGACAACGCACCAATGGATTCTGCTGGTACCACTTGAAGTTTGGAAGCAAATCCTGGAAGTGCAAACAACCCAGTTCCTCCCAGTCGGGAAACGACAGGGGCAATCACTTATGACGGCTAGTGATCCCAGCCCAGCACCGCGCCGCGCCGTCTCTTCATCACAGACCAGGAATCCAAGAGGCAGTTCCTGATAGACACCGGTGCCGATCTCTGCGTATTTCCTCGCAGTGCATCTTCTGGAAGACGAGAAAAGTCCGATTACACCCTCTCAGCAGCTAATGCCACAGACATCGCAACATATGGTACAATCAACCTCTCGCTTAACTTGGGACTACGCAGCAATTTCACATGGAGATTCGTCGTAGCAGATGTCTCCAAGCCAATCATTGGAGTCAATTTCCTCAGTTTCTGCAACCTACTGGTGGATGTGAGAAACCGACGCCTCCTGGTCGGAACTACTAAGCTCACTACCAGAGGAGAAGCCACATAATGCAACATCCCGGACATCAAAACTATCAGTGGTTCATTCAAGTACCACGACCTCCTCATGGAATTTCCCAACATAACGAGACCTGAGGGAGACCCGATGAACATCAAGCACCATACAAGGCATCACATTCAACCAACTCCTGTTTCATCAATTTCATCCAGACCACGACGCTTGGCACCCGACAAACTCAAAGCGGCGAGGAAAGAATTTGAAGTCATCATCAATCTAGGAATTGCACGTCCGTCCAAAAGTCCATGGTCATCCCCACTACACCTGGCACCGAAAAAGTCAACCGACAGTTGGAGACCCTGCGGAGATTACCGAGCTCTCAACCCCCGCACAATACCAGATCGATATCCAGTCAGGCACATTCAAGACTTTGAACACATCCTGCAAGGAAAGAGCATCTTCACCACACTGGACCTTGTTCGAACCTACAATCAGATACCAGTTGCTGAAGAGGACGTTCCCAAAACAGCCATGACGACATCCTTCGGAATGTTCGAATTTCCATTCATGTCTTTCGGACTTAGAAACGGTGCTCAAACCTTTCAACGCTTCATCGCCGAAGTACTACGAGGAGTTGACTTCTGCTTCAGCTTCATCGATGACGTACTAATCGCCTCAGAATCCGAAGAAGAACACATGGAACACCTCAGAATCGTCTGCGCAAGATTCCAGGAACACTCGATGACACTAAACCCAGCCAAGTGTGTTTTCGTCCAGCCTAAAGTCAAATTCCCAGGCTACCTCATTTACGCTGAAGGCACTCGCCCACTACCAGATAGATTTACAGCCATTCTGGAGTATCCTCAACCCACCACAGCCAAAGAAGTCCGCCAATTTCTAGGTATGATAAACTTCTATCGTCATTTCATACCCTACAACTACTTAACAATCAAGAATGGCAACCACTAGCTTTCTTCTCTAAGATATTATCAGGAGTAGAAACCCGCTATGGAGCTTATGATTGAGAACTCCTTGCTATCTACCTCGCCATCAAGAATTTCTGGCATATGGTAGAAGCAAGAAATTTCACCATCTTCCCGGACCACAAGCCTCTGACGTTCACCGTCAAACATAAGCCAGAAAAGCGCTCACCTCGACAGTTCCGCTACCTCGAATTCATCTCGCAGTTCACCACTGATATCCGCTATGTACTAGGTGATCAAAACGTCGTTGCCGATGCCCTGTCACGAGTCGATGAACTCTCATCAACCGCACACGACTACGCAGCATTGGCCAACTCCCAGCAAAACGACGACGCGTTGAAGAAACTTCTACATGGCAACACGGGACTCCAACTGAAAATGGTCAAGCCACTAGGATCAACCATCGCAGTGTATTGCGATACCACTTGCTAGACCCTTCATCACGAAGTCATTTCGGAGATCTGCTTTAGATATCGTCCACCGTCTATCACAACCAGACAACCAGCCTGAAGAACGGTCAATTCAACCCACAACACAGGACCTCCATCATCAGGAAAGACGAACTCGCTCTGGAAGAAAAGTTCATTTTCCGGACCGACTTCAAGCAGGATTTTCGTGACTTCGTCACTGGCAGGAGAGTGCGTAGCGAATTCATCCACTTCAAGAAAAACGAAGAAGAGGGCAGAGTCAAAACACGAACTTCAAATCTCCGAAAAATCGTATGAATATATTTCGCTCCGCTCTCAAAAATCACTCCAATCCATCTGCCTTCACCGTTCACGTCACTGCTAAGAAGATATTCTATCTATACGCTGCATTCCTGACTCGAAATCTGCATTCATTGTTATCCTTGTCAAGGCGAAGAAATTCGAGAAGATTCAGCGCTCCAAAACATCTGGTTTTCTACCACCCTCGACGACGGAAGCGCCCTCGACCTTACTGATCGGCGCCTTAGCATCCCTGGCTCCACGATCGACCCCGGCCCGGCGTCAGCAAGGAACTACCTGTCAACACTCCAGGAGATTTACAACAAGAATTGTTAGCCTGTGTCTTTCAACAAAAAGAATTTTATTGCCTTTCGAATTCACTTTCGTTGTAACACTCGAGAGTAAAAATTAACAGACTAATCCCTTTTCTTTATTGCGTGTTTGATTTCACAGGACACACGACCCAATATACGTTATCGTCTTGTGGAAAAGAACACATGAACCGAGTGTTCCCAAAGTCGTGAAGGACGTTGTAAACTGCAAACAGCAACAGCAACATGGTACGACAAATGGATCTGTCATGCACATCAATCAAAGTATTCTGCACTCGAAGGTAGGATTCGCAAGATGCTCTGGAAAGATGGCATGCTGTTCGTTATTTTACTGTCAGGTTATAAGTATCTAGATTCCTATGCGGTTTATCTAAGATACGATGGTCTGATGATCAGCAAGAATTGTGAAACAGCTGTAACCATTCTCCTTGGAGGCCGCTTCTTCGGTGTAGATGATTCGATGATAAGCTCTGACCAAGGTGGGATGTTCGTTAATTAATCGACAAATACTGTCCTTGTTGTTGTGTGAGTGTATTGCTTGCCGTAATAACCAGCTGATTATGTCCATTAGCGAGGTCAGGGGAGACATTCAGGACTCATACCTCATCTGGAAATATCAAATCTCTAGATCTTCTCCTTGAAATACCACCTAAGGGTGGTCGGCCGGACAAAAAAAGAGTTGAGCAAGAATTTTTTCAGTGAGTCCAGCCAGTATAAGTGAAGAAGAAATGGACCTCCTTCGTTGGATTTTTTGAACTAACACCTATGAACTACTTTCTTGAATGGAACTTACGGTTAGCTTTAGGTATAAAATTATAACGATTTCTTATGTTGAATAAAAAAATTCACAGTTTTCGTTCACAATTCATTGAAAAAGCAGACACGTCTTTTGGGCGGCCACAAACTGGTATATATACATGAAGGAAATCTTAGTATGACAAACATATCTGACATCCATGCGTGTGTGTCATCAATCGTCAACACAGAAACCACACTTCTTGATTGTTATACATGTCTGTCTGTTTGTGAACGTTCATCGTTCTCTGCTCTCCTTATTTCATATAAAGTTAGCAGTTTTTTATCAGTGGCTTAGGCTGCTATCATTGAAACAGTTATGTGAAGAGTGAAAAACCGCCGCAGTCTAAATACTGGCTCCTTGAACTTGAAGAATATACTCATTTGAATCTACTAGCAGAATTCCGTTCTACCGTAGGATTAGAGAAATAATTCAAGAATGCCTCAAACAAATAACATCACTATCCTTAAATTAGGAATATATTTAATTGAAAAGGAAAATACGATTCTGAAAACTGCCAATGACCACATGAGAGATTAACAGCTGCACTTCGCCATTTTCTACATCGATTTATCCTTAATAAAATTTTAGAAAAACTTCTGAAAACAACAATGTTGATAATTATGTATCAAACGTGAAAGACGCCAAAATAAATAAACCTTGTATACATTTCCTCCAATCAACATTCGAGCTTGTTGCTGCACGTTTTTGCGCGCATGGTCCAGGAAACAGCGTGATATCGTTTTGCCCAAATGCCTGTAGTTTTCGATTTTTGAGCCGAAAATGTTCTTAAACGATTAGGTTGGACCCACTGATGACGAATTCGTTGTCAAAATCGATTCTATCCGGCCGTCCGTATGCATGATTACGGGCATACGGAGGATTTTATACACTTGAACATTTCAGGGTTGGTTGCATTTCAAAATGTAAAGGTGAAATTGTTAATAGGCGCAATCAGCCAAACGGTGTTGGAGATATTTCCCTGACATTGCGGGAACTACCTAACTGAATCGAATGGATTGAGCCTGACAACTAGCTTGTGGATAAGAATTTGAAACTTTCCGCGAAATCGTGTCCAGATCGTGCTGTTGGTGAATTTCAGAGTATTTTTTTCAAAATTTTTCTAGAAAAATTTTTTTTTGCCGAAAACTAGTCATTACATTTCATAAAAAATACTATTCAAACTCGGAGCTTCATATTTCACAGTAGTTTATCAAATTTCAGTTTGATACGATAAATACTTTTTCGAGATATCGTGAAAACTATGTAACGTTTCGTGGATTTTTTTTCGGTATCGTTGTTCTCTTCAGAATATCTCAAAATATACTTATGATGGAACTCGACAGCTTGTTTGAAAATGCTGACAGACAACTTCGTGCAAAATTTCGTGATGATATGACGTTAAAACAGTTTGAAAGAAAACTTCTTTCCAATGTTCAAGATTCTTCGATGTATTATCCTCATTAAATTCTTTATAAACTCTCCAGCTGATTCGATCTAATCTGTATTTTTGGAATATTCTAATAATATGGATATACCCATTCAAAATTCTATTTTTCTCATATTTCCAAAAATATAGATAAAACCTAATTGAAATCCAGTACTTCACCGAAAAAACTAAAAAAGCAGTGACGTGAAGTCAGTAGCTTTTGCACAAATTTCAAATTCGTTTCCGAAGCGGTCATCTCCTCAGAACATGTGCACAAAAGCTTTTTCAGGTTTTTGTAATAAGTTCGTGATTCTTGCGCGTCATAAACGTGTGTTGATTTTTATCCACTCACTGCTGTATCACCGAACCCGCACGAATGACATACATGGAACATATTCCTATAAAAATGAGCTTTAATCTATAGATTAAAGCTCATTTTATAGGATTTTGTTCTGTAGAAATGGACCATATCTGGGTGAATTTACTTGAAAAGAGGTTTAATTAAAGAATCTTTCAAGCGAGTGAATCTGAGTTGTAATTTCATAAAAATGTCAATCCTACAAGTGTTACAAAACACAGAATAAATAAAAAGAAATCTAGAAAAGCACTGACGTGAAGTCAGCAGCTTTTACGCGCGTGTTCACATTGCGAAATGGTAACTTGGAAATTTCAATGAAATATAAAAATTAAAAAAAAAATATTTAAAAAAAAATTTTTTTTTTAATTTTACAAATTTCGTATGGATATATCCGTCAGACATTTTTTTCAATCATTATTTGAACATTTTCGTCATTTTTGCTGTGAAAATTTTTTCTTCGGGGACAATTGAAAATATTTCACTGAAATTTGGTACAGATCTTGAAGTCGATATTGATCAAAAATATTTCTCATTTCAAATTTATCCATTCACGGAAAAAAGTATGTTAAATTTTGTTGTTATTCGAAATATTGAGGTTATTTCCTCAATATCTCAAGGAGTACTGGTGGACATTCCGTATCTAGTTGTTAAATACGGCCACTCAACATCACAAAAATGTCTTGAAGTTATTGTGGTGAAAGATGTGAGAAATTTCTCATTGATAGAAATTGATTTTCGGAAACCCTTAATGAGGCTGCAATAAAATTTTTCACAAACTTTCTAGTCATTATTCAGCAAGAGTGCTTCAAATTCCAGTTGTATAAGATATTTATTTTTAGAGATATTGGAGAAAAAATCTGTAAAATTTCGTCGTCGTTTGGAATTTTGGGGTAATTTCGTCAATAACTCAAGAACAACGAACGCGATTAGATTTGAACTCCATAGATAGTTGTAGAATAACCATTGGCAATTTTTAGCGGAATTTTCAGGAAGTAAATTTCTCACGAACTATTCATCAGATTTCAGAGTAATTTAGCGCGGACCTTGGAGTCACTATTCAGCAATAGTATTCAGAATGTCACTTTGTTCGTACATTAATCTTCGCAAAGATTTGAAAATTTTCTCGATTATTTCCTAAATGTCGTTATGATTTCCGAAATACCTCAAGAAATTCTGATCAGATGATAATGAAACTTAGTAACTAGTTGTGAGTTGCTGATCAGTAAATTTGTGCATTTCGAGATGATCGCTCAATTAGATCAATAAAAAAACATTTCAACATTGTTTTTTTCAAAAAGTTTGTAGATGGCGGTCTAGTTATCATATCGTCCTCACGAAATTCCGCATGAATCTTTGATCTGCCATTTTGATTGAAGTACTAGATATTATTTTGACACGATTTGTAGTTTTGGGAATATTGGAATAATTGAATTTTGAATTAGCAATTATTGGGTGGATTTAGCAATTCGCAAATTGGGCCTCCGTAATTAAACTCACAACCACAACCACAACCCACAACAACTTCTTGAAGAAACGACTAAAACACTCAATATTTGTAGAGTAAATTTTCTGTTTAATTACGAAGATTGAATTCGTATATTTTAAAATTCGCCTAATGATTCCATTGATGAAGGTACCCACCCATTCAAAATTTCATTTTTTAGATATTTCCAAAAATAGGTGACAGGTGTTTTGTTAACGAATTCGAAAGAGCGCGTAAAAGCCCCTCACCAAACGTCAGTGATTTTCTTATTTTTCAAATTATATAATGAGCAAATTCAATTGATTATTGTCACTTTGACCATCTACAATCAATAAGCTTTCATCACCAAGACAAAGGCTCCCCTTGCATTCATACACAGCATTGACGAATGACTATTCTAATTTTTTGATTATTATTTTGTATTATACGTAAAAAGTGTTTCTTTCGTGCAAAAACGCTATAAATAAGTATCTCCAACGTTACGGACTACCGATCTCAGACATAATAAATGGAGGGGGGGCGCAGGCGACGACTATTGTCTTCGATCGGTGAAATGTCTATACCATTCATCTCGATAGGTACTTAATATACTATTTCCCATGGAAACAGCCCTTGCGGGTTGCAAAATTGAACTATTTGTCAAAGACAGTTTCTAGGAACACAGGTTGCCTAAGGAACAATACCGAAACAAAACAAACGATAAACTAAGCGAACTGTGACCTTCAAGAGTACAAATCTGACTCTTTCATACGACAAACGAGAAACTGGGCATAATTATGTTCGTTTATATTCGCTCCATATGGAAAAATAATCAATAATAAAATATCATGAGGACGAATACCTGTCGATAATTCAACAAATATTCCACCTTGATCTGAGTTAGTCGTTCAACCCAAACATCTACATCCATATATTTCCATATGGAGCTAATACTGACAACCTTTACTATCCCTCTTGATGCTGATGAATCAAGTTACCGAGTGTTTCCACATCTCGACGATCGGTGTTCAACCTCCAAATCCCGCAGATGCAGCGACTCGATGAGGCAAAAGGATGAACGTCATTCATATCGATCAAAGTATTCTGCACTCGAAGGTAGGGTTCGTACGATGATCCCGAAAGATGGCGAATTGTAAGTAGTAATACTGCAGTTTTCCGTCTAAGACGTTGTGAGTATCTTGAGTCCTATTACAGCGGTTGCCATAGGTAAGGCAGTCTGATGATCGGTAAGGACCATGAAACTGTAGTAACTATTCCGCTTCGGCCCGCTTCTTCGATTTAGATGTTTTGGTTGATTGAATGACTAGCTCAGATCAAGGTGGAATATTGGTTGAATTATCGACAGGTATTCGTCCTTGTGATATTTCATTATAATTATTTCCTTTTGATTTTTGTTTTTCCACACTCTTGTCAAATTGACCAATAGTCTTTTCTATTGTTACGGTACTGTTCATTAGGGAACCCGTTTTTCTAGAAAGTGCCCTTGATAAATAGTTCAATCTTGCAACCTGCAGGGGAGTTTTGCAAAAAAAAGTCTTATTTAATTTCAATAGTTCTGTTTCAGATATTGGGGGTGAAAACCCAGAAAGAACCTACCAAATGATCAATGTTGAAATATTTTCTTTCTAATTCTCTGTTTTCTTCTCTGAATAAGACTTTCGATACCTACGTTATACGTGGACTCATACTCAACAAGAGTAAAAAAGTACCAATTTACAATTTACTTCAAACATCAGATGGCGTAAACAAGATAAATTGATCTTTCGGAACAATCTATATTGTACTACGAAGTGAGCTTATATTCTTTCATACTCGTTTGAAAGCCTGGTGAGTCGTCTTGTTTGGTTCTAAATTATTACTCTATTGATTAGTAGTATTTTTCGTTATGCAACAAATAACGTAGACTATTGTATAGTCTGAACAGACTCTAGGTAGTCCATCTCGATACTATTCCAGTCTTTATTTCACATACTGAAAAAATGTTTCAATTTTTTACGAACAGAATCGAAGTACACATCCACTCATTGATAATTCCAGTTGAAATCTTCCCCAGTCGAATCGAATCACCTTCAGCGCCTTGTTTAATTCATGTAATGCCACCCGGAAACTTGGCGAGATATTGGATTAGACCATTTGTCATACACGAACGGTATGCAGATTAACCTCTTCCTAGCTCCGACCTTCATAGATATAATCTGACACAAGATGCTGTTCCATAAACAAATGAAACTCGGAATACGAGATGCTAGTAAGGGTGGTTTCGTATGATTAGGTTTAGGGTTTCCTTCTTGAATTCATATTCCGGTATCTGAGGGTATTGCAGTAATGATTGGATATTTAGGGATTGCAATCATCATTTGTGGGTCAGGTATTGAATCTAGTTACTGAGTTTCAACACGAATGTTAATCACTAAGGCTAAACAACTGAAATAACCAGTGCGATCATATGAAGAAAAGAAGGACTGACGTAGTCAGCGGCTTTTGCGCGCATGTTAAAATTCGTGCTCAATGCGGTCATCGTTTCACGTATTGACCCCACAAAACGCACCTTTACTTCCTGATGGAAAAATTTGGTGATCTTTTAATCACAAGATTCTCCTGAATAGTCACTGAATCAAGCACTGTATTTCAATTCGATTCAATCTGCGTTTTCAGATATATTGGGAAAACAAAATTTTTAATGGGTATATATATCTGTTGAACCATTGGGCGGGTTCTACCCATTCACGAATTCGACCTTCGTAACTATGCCCCCAACCTGCTCTACAAACTTCGGAATTCGGACCCCAATTACGAAGGCCGAATTCGTAAAAGGGTGAAATTCACCCAATGATTCTGCAGATATACCCATTCAAAATCTTATTTTTCCAATAATTGAAGAAAACAGATGGGATTAATTATAATCTAGTACTTGATTGACAGCTTGAAGGTTAGAATTTCGTTAGGATAATATAAATAGAAGATAACAGATTATTGAATATTTGAAAAAAATTCAAATTTCTTCTCAAATGGTTCTGATGACACGATCATCACGAAATTCAGTACAAAGTTGTTCATTGGCATTTTCAAAGTAGTTACCTAGTTTCATCATCATTGAATCATTATTTTTTTTAGTTATTTCGGAAAAACACCGATACCGACGAAAACACTCTTAATTCTACTTCTTTTTTCAAAAACTATTATCGCATCAAACTGAAATTTGGTACACTGCTGGTAAATAAAGAGCTCAAGGGGTGAACAAAGTATTTTCCAAATGTCATACATAGTTTCCGAGAAAAACAGTGTTGTTTGATAGTGGCCGATGAAGAGTTTCGGAAAAAACTTTTTTTTACAAGAAAAGGTTGGAAAATTCTCGAAATTTTTCCACGTTTCTACCTGTATGATCCTCACGGAATTCTGCATGAAGTTATTTGTGGGTACATTTTAACTATCAATTAAGTTCAATTTTGATAGCGGCAGTTCATCTGGAATAAGAGAAAATAGTCTCTAAATTTCAAATAGCTATGAAAAGTATTTTTACGAACATCTCCATTTGAAGTGCTATAGTTAAGTGTTGACTACAAGGCCCGAGCCAAATTTCGTCATAATCTGATTAATAATTTTATAATAAAAAATATTGCATTTCATTGCATTTCGATATTCTACAACTAGTCACAAGGATGGCTCCAATATGATAGCTTCAGTATTTCTTGAGATATTGATGCAATAATGTTGACTTCAAGACACCCACTAAACTCTATAGTAATATGATTGGTAGTATCCGAAAACCATTTTTGAGCAGATAGATTATGGGATTTTTTTAAATTTTGGAACGAGTGTTTTTCACGAAACTCTGCACAAATTGGCGCGTCCGTATTTTTCAACCAATTTTGAAGCGTCAAGCTTATCACTTCCGTGCTACGCGAGATACTGAAAAACTAATCACAAAATTTTGAATTTTGAACCCCGAAGCCTGTCGGCGGATTCCGCTCATCAGGAAACCAATTCGAAATATTCGAAGTCCTCACCTTACCTGAAAATTTCAAGTCATGAGATTGTCTTATTTTAATTATTACAAATAATATAATATCGAATGTTGGAGCACATACATGGATGGCCGAGCAGACGGACGGAATCCACTTTGAATATGAATACTGGAAACGAAATATTCAGACATTTATATTAGATCTGAACCCGATTTCTCCTCCAGGAAGTGCAAACCTAATCGTTTAGGATCAAATAACAATATAACAGCTTGCAAAACTATAATTTTTTCTGTCACAGAAGAAGTTATTGAAATTGAGACACTGATTGAAAGGCCTCAATACCATCTTGAATTGTATTATTAGATGAATAACCATTCAACAAGTCTGCTTTACGTTCCTCGTTCACACTACATAGACATGTTATTGTCAGGTTTATGTTTGTGAATCAAAATACTATATGAACTACAGCTCATCCTAGGATTGGTCATGGATACCAAATTCAAATAGACCCCCAAATCAAACCCTTATTGAAAACTTCGTTCCACTCCATTATGAACGCAAAATTTCCTTCTCACCTTCAGTAGACTTGCTAAAACCGTTAACCAATAGATTAGATTTCTTCACTAATCATTATCATAAAAACATTGGGCTACGCGACGATTTTCGTTTCATATAATGAGCCTGATTCTTTGGCCGGGATTTTTGCAGGCCCTTTCACCTCGGTTAAGTCTCAACCACCATCAACAATTATTATTAGGATACAATGTGCACGTTCAACTACATATTTTTTTAGATTACAATGTCTTCCTTCACTCTGTTCTGGACCACTAGGTCGTATATGTTTTGTGATCAATCAGAAATTATGAGGTTCAGAGGTTAATTATATCTCTGCATTTTGTTCATGTCATCGACTTGTCGAGAAGAACGGGCATATTTCAAATTATAGACCTAGCTTCTTACTTAGCGTTTATTCGGAGGTATTTGAAAGGTTGGTGTTTGACAGAATGATGAAATACTTGGAAAAATTTGAAACACTCGATATCGCACAGCACGGTTTCAGGTCCGGTCGCTCAACTGAGACTGGAGTTTTGCATTTTGTTGAGCTTCTCCATGAATGTCTCGATAATGGGTTTAATGTCACGGGATTATTTTGTGATCTATCTCGTGAATTTGACGGTCTTTCTCATGAGTTCATATTGGACAAATGTTACAACATGGGGTTCAGGAATATAGTTTTAGACTGGCTCCGTAGTTATCTCGAGGATGGAGTTGCGTTAAAAATTCTCCCTCTAGCGATTATAGTCTGAAGATGGGAGTGCCTCAGAGCTCTGAAAGATTCCTGTTCGGATCGAGATTTCATCTGTTTTAATGTCTGTTCCTTTGGCTTTTAGTATTATTATTCGGGTTCTCCATGTTCTCATAATCTCAATGAGGTACTTAATCAGGTTTGGTTCTATATGGTAGGTTTCTTAAATATGGATAAGCCAACTGTGGGGTATATTCCATACCCTACAGTTGGATTATCCATGTTTTGGAAATCTACCCTATAGTAGCAAATCTGACTATGTTCGATCGTCAATATAACAGAGATGCAAATATCTTTTATTTTTTTCTGCTTGTTTGAGCACCGTTGTATCAATAATGAGCTGTTCCTGGAAACCATAGGTATTTTTGCGTCATACTTCTTGCTCTTCAGTCATGATATCATGAGTTTCTATATGATGTGCAAGTTTGTCTGCCATAGTTGAGGTTATTAGTTTGTAAAGTGTATATAGACAAGTGATTTGGCGGTAATTTGCAGGATTTTCTGTATCCTTAGACTCTGATTTTATAAAGGGTGATTCCGGAGGAAACCGTCAGATTTTAGGGTAAGTTTACATTAGTAAGACAGTCTCGAAACAATGTTTGGTTTATGGTTGGGGGTCTCTATTGAGAATATACAGGGTGATTTATCCTATTCGACGAATTTTACTTTTATTGATAACTTTGGTATGGCTCATTCGATTTTCAGCGGAGTACAATATTGATGAGCATATTCATCAGCTCAAAATTTTTTTCAAAATTAGCGGTTGTTATGGTAATATTTTCAGATTGATTGTGCAGGTTGAAAAAACACCCTGTACATCGCGTTTCCTAAACTACGCTATCTGTTTACGATTCTACTAAAACCAGTCATTTTTTAAGAGTTTCTGATTTTTTTGGCACAGTTCTAGCTGTCGAAATTTCGCTCCAATCGATTCTACTTTTATCAATAACTTTGGTGTGGCTCATCCAATTTTGATGAATTTGCAGTGTAAAATTCTAATTTTACTTTCAGGAATCTGGAACCTGTTGCTCCGTTTTCACATAGTTAAACATTTCAAAAAGTAGTATTGGTTCAATTTTTGTGAGCTCAGTGTTGGAACAATGATGACTTATTGAATTCACACGAGTCCAATTGCAACAGCTTATTAATACAATCATTGAATACTATTTCTTTTTCCATGATAATATGAATTGTTCTGAAATCCCTTCACATAATATCTTTCGATTTTTAAATCTCACTATAATCAGGGTAATATATACTAATATTATTATTATTATTATTATTATTAAATATTGATAAGAGTGGAGGTACATGTTACCTATGCACTCAAATGAAATAAAACATAAAAAAAGTATTCTGCACTATAAAAGAAACTGTCAATGAAAAAAAAAACGTCTTCACACAAGCACCTCACGTAAGTCTATCGAAAGAGTTCTTGAACCCGTTCACCGAACTCGCGTTTACCACCTCAACGGGGAGGCGATTCCAAGCCTCGAAGACTCGATTGGACAAGAAGTTCATTCTGCAGGAAGTACGAAATGGTTCCTTGGCAAGTTTGAACTCATGGCCTCGAAGGTTATTTCGATTCAGAACGAACAGTTTTCGGAGGTCCACACCGAAAAAACCATGCATAGCTCGGAATGCCACGATCAAGTCTCCCCTGGCACGCCGATCCTCGAAGCTGGTCAGCCCAAACAGTCTCAACCTAGCAGGGTAGTCCGGTCGAGAGGTGGTCGGGAATGGAATTCTGGTGCACCATCTCTGCACGGACTCAAGAAGGTGGGAGTCGGATCTTAAGGTGACCCACCAAGCTGGGCCCGCGTATTCCAGAATTGGCCTCACATAAGTTGTGTACAACAACCTGGCTGTCTGGATATTGCAGCCGCCGAATGAGCGCTTAATGAGATATGTAGTCCTCCTGGCCTTGTTACAGATTGTCGAAAAAAAAGATTGTGAAAAAGTATTCCAGAAAAAGCTATATCATTGAAGAAAAATCTGTATTATTCAATGAATGATAGTTTAGCATTTTATCAAGAATAGGTACATCTAAATTGTTATGAGTTTCAATATACTTGGATAGATACTAGATGATTTTTCACTCAAGTAGTGACATCATTCAGAACAAATGGTTGTGGGTTTGATGGATTGATACTTATTCTTGGCTGTAATATTCTTATACTTACAATGAGTATATACAATTTTCTAGGAAAGTTGAAAAAGTTTTGCTGAAAGACAGTGCTATATTCATTTCAATTTTACTTATTTCCAGTTGAAGTCTTGCTATATTTCAGAAAAATGTTACTATACTATTTTAAAGTTTGTTTTTCTTCAATGGAAGATAAGTGAACTGATGCATATGAGAGTAATGTGAATTTTGTATTGATTCTAGTTACCTTTGCTAATATATGAGTCTAACTATGCTTTCAGTCAAGATCTCTCATCTTGCTTACAGTGTACATTTTCTGTGCACGCGCACCAAAAATCATAGAAGAGATTTACACTCAGGGGCTTATTCAATCTTGAGGGCATGCTCCAAATAACTCATCAGCAACATATGCCAGTCGCACGCTCAGTGGTATGGAAGGATCACAATACACAATTAAAAGAGAGCTCTTAGCCCTATTGTGGGTGATATTAACTTCTCTGAGTTTGCTTTCATGAAAATGAATGCTTCATTTTCACCAATCGTGAACTTTTAATCACGTGAATCTTTCTGAATGAATCTAACTCAGAATTAATGTGCTGCAAAATTAAACTGAATTAATTCAACTCCGAAATGAAAAGCAAGAAGAGAACATCCGATACAGTTGATGCCTTATTAAAATAAGTGAAACTGATGCTAGTTGACACATCATTCTTCACGTATCGGTTAGATCCAAACGACGTCCATAAAAATTATTCGAATTACCTATTTCAATACAGCCTTCATCAACTGAATAACAGCGAAAAATAACAAATACTGGAATAATAGAAATTCTTCCGAAAATGGATACATCCCCACCACGCTTCTGTATGAGAATGATTCTTCATTGCTTTATCAGTCCTTTCCCGAATGTTCTTTGAATAGTGAAAAAACTCATCTCATATCCGAAAAGTTAAATAAAAGGGTGATATACATATTTCCGACCCCCAGCCTAGTGATTCCTGCAAGAACAATGACAATCCACAAGTCTCGTCTCCTTGCCCTAAGTCTTGTCTCGCCACTGATCTCGTTCTAACCAATTCACCCTTGGGATTGTTTAAAAAATTTTTATGTGAATTCAATAGTTCAATCGGGATGAGAATATACTTATATCATATTCTTGATTGATTATATTTTTTCGATTGGGTAGAATTCTCGACTTCTTCAGGGACTGAAAACAAAATGATGTTACTTGAAATGAGCATTAACATATAGAAGTGCTAATATAAGTTTTTTTTAGCACTTCTATATGTGAATGCTCATTTCAAGTAACATAATTTTGTTTTCAGTCCCTGAAGAAGTTCCAAAAGTAGGAACGAAAGCTAGGACATATCAATGAAAAATACACTTGTAGTCCTTATTAATTTATTGGACTTCTTTCCCGATAACTATATATTGATATTTTTTTGAATTGAAATTAGATTGAACATAAATGAATAGGAAATCAAATTCACTCATCCGATTTCACATTACCTCAGTACATTTAGCAAAAAATTCAGCAATATTTTATATCTTCCTCATGCCAACTTGCTTTTCTGAGAAAACGTTCCGTATTGATAGTAAACGGAGATCTTATGGCCGGTTTCAAATTTCCGGCCACAAGGCGGCGTTGGCGGTGGTAGTTCTTCCTCAATATTTTCTTAAGAGTCCTGTCACCTTGATATTGTGCACATATGTTGCCTATGAGTAGCAAACGACGAAAAAATACTCAGTTTCAAATTTCTGGCCGTCAAGGCGGCGTCAAGGTGATTTATGGAAATCTTTCAGCAATATTTTTATAAAGCATCTACCACCTGGAAATTTGGCTCATATCTTCTCTGTGTCTCAGTGTCTGATTGGTGATGGAGTAGCAAGCGACAAAACAATACTCGGTTTCGAATTTCCAGCCGTCGAGGCGGAGTGGCGGGGGTGGAATTCTCTCAACAATATTTTCATGAAGCATCCTGCCACCTTGAAATTTGGCAAATATGTCGTCTATGAGAGTTAAGCGACGAAACAATACACAGTTTCAAAGTTCCGGGCATCAGGGCGGCGTAGCGGGGAGTGGAAGTCTCTCAGCAATATTTTCATAAATCATCCTGCAGCCTTGAAATTTGGCACTTATGTTGTCTGTGAAAAGCAAACGACTCAACATTACTCAGTTTTAAATTTCCGGCCGTCGAGGCGGAGTGGCTGGGGTGGGAATCTTTCAGCGATATTCTCATGAAACATCCTGCCACCTCAACATTTGGCACATACAGAGTGTAACAGCCAAATGGAATAAATTCGATAACTAATAAATGAGGGGGTGTTAGGAAAAACGCTCGGACACGTCAATTTGTAATTTTAAATGCGTATAGTTTTCAAGAAAATAAAATTATATAGGGTGTTCCATGCGACCGTGGCCAATACCAAATTTCTTATTTTAAATGTAACCCCCTGTATATTATTTAGTTTTTGGGTTCTTCAGAAAATTCTAGACATAATTCATGTACAATGTCCTATACCTATCTTCAACTTTTCCGGAAATATTAAGTGTTTTCAAAAATGTTGAGTAACGTTAGAAGACAATTCTACACCAGATTAGCATGTTGCCAAGACGTTCGCGGCGAGCATTTTGCACATTTCCTACATTGACATCAATGTTTTTTTTTTGTTTTTTTTTAATTATTAGGAAATAATCAGTATTACTTATCAGGTTTTAAGTGTAATGTACCGAATTTGTGAAATAAAATAATTTTATTTAAAACGTTGATTTTTGCACTAAATCTTAAAACACTTAATATTTCCTAAATAGTTAAAGAAAGGTATAGGACATTGTGCATGAATTGTATCTAGAATTCTCTGAAGAATCCAAAATATAAATTATATACAGGGGGTTGCATTTGAAATAAGAAGGTTGGTATTGGCCACGGTCAGATGGAACACCCTATATTATATTATTCTCTTGAAAAATATGCGCATTTAAAATTACAAATCGACGTATCCGAGAGTTTTTCCCAACACGCCCTCATTTATTCGTTATCGAATTTATTCCATTTGGCTGTTACACTCTGTATGTTGTCTGTGAGTAGAAAACGAAGAAACAATACTAAGTTTCAAATTGCCGGCCGACAGGGAGGCGTGGCAGGGAAGGGAAATCTTTCAGAAATATTTTTATAGAGCATCCTGCCACCGTGAAATTTGGCACATATATTGCTGTGAGAAGCAAATGACAAAACAATGCTCAGTTTTAAATTTCCGGCCTTCGGGGCGGCGTGGTGGGGGTGGAAATCTTTCAGCAATATTCTTATAGAGCATACTGCCCTTAAAATTTGGCGCACATATGTTGTCTGTGAGTAGCAAACGATGAAACAATACTCAGTTTCAAATTTCCGGCCGTCAGTGCGGCCTGGCTAGGGACGGAAATCTTTCAGAAATATTTTTATAGAGCATCCTGCCACCGTGAAATTTGGCACATATATTGCTGTGAGTAGCAATTGACGAAACAATGCTCAGTTTTAAATTTCCGGCCGTCGGGGCGGCGTGGCGGGGGTGGAAATCTTTCAGCAATATTCTTATGGAGCATCCTGCCACCTTGAAATTTGGCACATTTGTTGTCTGTGAGAAGCAAACGATGAGACAATACTCAGTTTCAAATTTCCGCCTGTCAGGGCGGCCTGGCAGGGGACGGAAATCTTTCAGAAATATTTTTAAAGAGCATCCTGCCACCGTGAAATTAATAATAATAATAATAATAAACCTTTATTCTATGCCTTTAGGTACAGATTATCTAGATAAAGAAAAAAAAACAATGATTCATTAATAACATCAACATGGACAAGAATAAAGAAACATGTACCACTCAAAAGAAAAAAAAACAAAAACTTGAAGTGACGACATTCTCAATTTATTACCACTAAAGGAAAACCTTGTTTGTGGTAAGATAATACCCTCAGCCAAAAAGAAATCCGTCACCCGAGATATAAATGAGCTCCATATCCCCGTTCAGCTCACAAGACAAGAGGCAACATACAGACACACACACACATATTCATTCAGGCCAAAGAAGCATTTTTCAGATCGATCATATTCGAAATGAAGGAGCGATGCTGTGAAAAGATCCACTTTTTTACCCTATTTTTGAAAAAGATTGGGTTACGTATTACTTTGAAGTTTGAAGGTAGCATATTGAATGACCTTGGCGCAAGGTAGAGAAAAGATCTCTGTCCAATAGTCTTCTTCATCCTAGGCACATAGTAGTTATGCATCAACGATCGGGAACTGTGGCTGTTTGGGACAAGATTTTCATAGCTACCATATATGTTCTGGTAGCAAAGAATTTTCAAGAGGAACAATGAACGCAGATCCATGACCTCCGCCTCTCGATACAAATTATCTGAGGGGTATCTAGTATTTTTCCCATAAATAACCTTCAAAAAGCGTCTCTGCACAACTTCCAGTTTCGGCACATATATTGCTGTGAGTAGCAATTAACGAAACAATGCTCAGTTTTAAATTTCCGGCCGTCGGGGCGGCGTGGCGGGGGTGGAAATCTTTCAGCAATATTCTTATGGAGCATCCTGCCACCTTGAAATTTGGCACATTTGTTGTCTGTGAGAAGCAAACGATGAGACAATACTCAGTTTCAAATTTCCGCCTGTCAGGGGACGGAAATCTTTCAGAAATATTTTTAAAGAGCATCCTGCCACCGTGAAATTTGGCACATATATTGCTGTGAGTAGCAATTAACGAAACAATGCTCAGTTTTAAATTTCTGGCCGTCGGGGCGGCGTGGCGGGGGGTGGAAATCTTTCAGCAATATTCTTATTGAGCATCCTGCCACCTTGAAATTTGGCACATATGTTGTCTGTGAGTAGCAAACGATGAAACAATACTCAGTTTCAAATTTCCGGCTGTCAGGGCGGCCTGGCAGGGGACGGAAATCTTTCAGAAATATTTTTATAGAGCATCCTGCCAACTTGAAATTTGGCACATATGTTGCTGTGAGTAGCAAATGACGAAACAATGCTCAGTTTTTAATTTCCGGCTGTCAGGGCGGCGTGGCAGGGCCTGTAAATCTTTCAGCAATATTTTTATACAGCATTCTGCCAACTTGAAATTTCGCACGTATGTTTTCTGTGAGTAGCAAACGACGAAACAATACTCGGTTTTAAATTTCTGGCCGTCAGGGTGGCACGGTGGGGGGTGAAAGCCTTTCGGCAATATTTTCATAAAGCATCCTGCCACCTTGAAATTTGTTACATATGTCGTCTGTGAGTGTCAAACGACGAATCAATACTCAGTTTTGAATTTCCGGGCGTCAGGGTGGCACAGCAATTTATGGAAGTTTTCCGGCAATATTTGTATAAAGCATCTTGCCACCTTGAAATCTGGCACATATATTGTCTGTGCGTAAAAAACGACGAAACAATACTCAGTTCCAATTTCCGCCCGTCAGGGCGGCGCGGTGGGGGTAGGAAGCCTTCCCGCAATATTTTTATTGAGCACCCTGCCACCTTGTAATTCGACACATTTGTTGTTTCTGAGTAGTGAACGACTTTACAATACTCAGTTAATGTGCCAAATTTCAAGATGGCAGGATGCTCTATGAAAATATTGCTGAAAGACTTCCACGGAATCATTGGGCGGATTTCACCCATTCACGAATTCGACTTTCGCAATTGAGTCCCAGACCCTCTTACAAAAAACGAGTTTCTAAGTCGTTTCTTCCGGAAGAAACACCTAAGAAACTCGAAATTTTTATTATTTTCTCAAATATTGATTATTTACTCTACAAATATCGAGTTTCTAGGTCGTTTCTTCCTGAAAAAGCAACTTAAAAACTCGATATTTGTGGAGTAGGTTTGGACCTTAATCACGAAGGCCGGGTTCGTGGATGGGTATAATCCACCCAATGATTCTGCAGATGTTTCCTTTCAAATTTTAATTTTCCCAATATTTTCAAAAATACAAATCAGATCGAATTGAAATCCGGTACTCCATCGAAAATGACAATTCGAAGGTTCATACAGAATTTCATGAGGATAAATTTGTATATTCTTTTGAGAACGAGCATAACATCCTATAGTATATAACAGTGTTGGCAGAGGAAATGTAAACGGGGTACCATACATTTTTCCGTATGATAGTACAAGAGCACAGATAAAAACCCCAGCAAAAACTCTGTCTCCCCGTATAGGTGTCTTAATTCGTTTGAAGAACATGGATGGCATCTTTTTCATTGGAGAAATAATTTTTTCGTCATCTTGAACTTATTTTGACAAAATATCTTGACATATTATCTGAAACAGAAAGACAGACAGAAAACCAGCAGGAAGCAGTAAATAAAATTACCGACAGTTGCTCTCTGAGCGGCAGAGTCTTTCAACCAGGTCCGGTTTTACAAGCGATGATTTCTCAAATCCTCGGATGAACGAAGAACGCTAAATGGTCCCTTATATTGGGGAATCATCTCCCATAGATCCATAATTGCATATTTTTCACTAGAAATCTAACATAATATCTGGAATAAATTTGTGACATATATTATGTCAGGATGACATATGCGGATAATATGATAAGATGATCACAGAATGTTGAATATTCGAAAAAATTTAAAATTGGGAATTTGTACTGCTGATCATCGCAAAATTTCGCACAAAGTTGTCAATCAGGATCTTGAAACTAGCTGCAAAGTTTCATCATGATTGAATCAGTAAGATTAGAGTTATTTCGACAAAAACATTATCGAGAAAAAAAAACTACGAAATTTGACACTTTTTTCAAAATTTACTGACACTACGATCTCAACAGAATTCTGCAAAAAGTTGCGCGTTGTTATAATTCAACTCACTGCCAAGGTTCAATGCAATCGTTCCTACTAGAAACCTCTTGGCCGATTCCGCCCATTAACAAACTTATATAAGAAACTATCTCACACAGAAAACAGCCTGACTTTCATCTGCAGATGCAGAAATAAAATGGAAGTGAAAACGCATAAAAACCAAAAAAGAAACGAACTTTCCCTTCGCGATTTGAAATGCAACCTACCCTTAAATTTTCAAGTCGATAGAATTCTCCATACGCCAGTTATCGTGGTGACGGACAGAATCGATTTCGACAACGGATTCATCATCAGTGAGTCCAACCTAGTCGTTTGAGACCATCTTCAGATCAAAACTCGAAAATTATAGACATTTGGACGAAACGATAGCACGCTGTTCTTCTAAGAATATGCGCGCAAAACAATGGAAGTATATATCACCAAGGCAACTAAGATCAAACCCGTACAAACTTTGGTGATTAAGGTGTTCGTTCAATTATGCTTTCGGGACCTGGGTGGTGCGAAGGAAGGATAGAAGACGGGTGGACGCTTTTGAGATGTGGTGCTGGAGTAGAATGTTGAGAATACCTTGGAAGGCTCGAAGAACGAATGCGTCCGTCTTGAAGGAAATTGATGAACCACAGAGACTATCAACACTTGTGTACAAACGAATCCTTAGATTTTATGGACAGATAATGAGAACCGACAATATCGAACGCCTTCTTGTGGAAGGAAAAACTAAAGGCAAACGCAGGTGCGGCAGATCGCCTTTGCGTTGGACAGGTGCTATAACCCTGGTACTCACAGAAGGCAGTGGCAGAAAACCATAGGACGAGTTATTGACCAGCTTAACGAGGACAGTTGATAACTTCGAATAATCACCACACGTCGAAGGACGTCCGGACTCCGATGATGATGGGTTGATTGTTATGTGAAATTAAAAACACAACGGAGTAATGAAAGATCTAACAGATGAGATTCGAAAGCAGTATGTTTCTTCGTTGAATGATACAGGCATTGTTTAAACAATGATACAGGTCTGGGTTAACACGTAAGTACTTGACGTAATGCGACAGGTCTTCGATGGGGTCCTGCAGGTCAGTAGGCCTCATTCGGGTACGTCGATTGATGCCAGCGAGATATTAGAATCTCAAGTGCTGGATTGATTTTGCAGATAATGTTCACGGCGCTGAAGGAAAAAATAATATGTTTATAGAGCGGCAGGGCGAGGGGGACCGAAATATTTTCATACAATTTTCCATGAGTTAGAATTTTTTGTGGTTCCCTCTTTTCAGCTTTTCATTATGTGAATGAATGCTTATGCTCATTGTGGGGAATTGAAGCGTTCTCATTCCAATGAATTATCTGTAATTATTTTCAACCAATTATAAGAATTTTACTCGATCGAATTTAAATTTTCAAAATTTGAAATGAAAGGGATATAATGAGGTATAAATTTTAGCCATTGACTTATTCTACCTTCGTAATTGATCTTCAAACAGGTTGACCTTTGAGAATCTTCTTCGAGCTTTTTAGGCCGAAAGTTATTATTTTTCCGATCGGACATTTGATCACCGCAATTAAATATTGGAACTGTAGTGGGCCAGTGGATATATGTCCACTACTATTATAATATAAAAATTATCTCAGATACATATATTCGTACTTACTTTTCAAACATATAGATACTATTGAATTATAGCGTGAAAAATTTTTAATTGAAAACAAGTTCACCAAAACGGAGGCAATTTATCCGAAGAATTTTCGACATTTCCAAAAACCAATTGAACTTTTTCATTTCGTGTCATATCGAACAATTTCACCTAAAGATGTCAACATTAGAGTAGAATCAAAAGAAGTGGGTCACTGTGGAGTTATAGGTCATGGTCACGGTCGATGTCAACATACATGTGAATAAAACACATTGAAGTGAATGAAATGGTACAGGTAAGTCGCGATGGAGGTTTAGAGAAATGCCATCCATGACGTTTACATCGATGCTATTGGAAATCAAATCATTTGTATCACATTGATGCCTACTGCGAGGTCTACCAGAATGTTTCCCTGTGATTGGTGCCTTCAAGCCAAGTTTCCATTCTCTTTCAGGACAACTTGCATAGAATGATATCACGAAGTGTCTTCTGAGATATTCGAGATTATGACAGTTTTCAAGTTTCAAATTGAAAATGAATACTCCATCACATATGAATTGGCAAGATGAAAATTTCAATGAATGACTTGCAAAGAATGTTATGGAACCTCTTCTGAAAATCTTGGAGTATCACATGAAAGGGATAGTGGATAGTTCTCGAATCCAGTAATTAACCTCGGAGTAAATATAGAAAATTTCAAATGAGAAGGAAGGAAGTCTATATTGTGCACTATCAATTTTCAGTGACTCGTTACTCACAATTCGCGGTAGCTCAAACAATTACTCAGGTACAATAAAACTCCCTACAAATATGGGAAAACTACTCACAAATTGGCAACAATGCGGTGGTGCTTTCTCGGCTTAGCATCGCAGGTAACCTCCTTGTTATATGATGTCGACACCTGATAGCTGTGTGTGGTACAGCTATCAGGTGTTTTTCAAGTATGTGTATACATATGTTTCCATGAGTAGAATTCGTCATCAACTTTAAAAAGAATTGATATTATTACCACACGTTACACATATGTGCAGACTTGCACCTTTCACGTTCTATACAATAGCTGACAAAAAACATTTATGATTTCAGAAGGTGAAATCCTATCTAAACGAAAAAATCATACCCGAAGAGTGCTAGGTCTTACCATGATTTTGGTGTCGTCTCTTCGATGTCATTTTATGTGTTTGAGTTCTGCGCAAGGGTAGAAATATATCTCTTCTGCGAAGTTATGTTTCGTGTAATGAAATAAATAGTTTCACCAATAGGTTCGGAGAGCTTAGCTTCAAATCCGAGTTCAGTGACTTTATACATGATGTAAAAAACATAGTATGATCATCTGAAAAAAAAATAAATAAAAAATATATTATGTGCTTTGAATTTGAATGGAAAAGTGACGTCATCATTGGTAAATACCATCACAGATGAGCAAATGAGCGCACCATGTTTTGCTTACATCATGACTCTACACAGGACAGTAGCGACAATTGCGATTGAGCTCCGCCCATCAATCATGTTCGTGCTATGTTTGGATTAGTTTATATGGTAAATCAATTCTGAAATGGATAAAATGTTTTCAGCGTCGGTAATTGGATAATTCACTGAAAGTTGTACTGTTATATGTTGTACATAACCCAAATTACAAATAATTATCCAAACAGCTTGAATGTCTTAATCATTCGGTTTTCTGTCGATAGTACGCTATGAACTATTCATTTATATTTATCAATGAAAATACTTTGAAGAGTTCTTCCGTCCATGCAAACGTGATCAGGGGAGTTATAGCTTCATATTCTGTATTATTTAAAATAATAGGAATTGAGCATTCGAAAATGTCCTACATCATTCCTTTCAATTATAACTATTGGAATATAAACGTACTTCGACATTATTACTCACCAAAATGAATTGATGAAAAAACTTCAGTGTTTCTCAGGATATAGGTTCTAAAGCATTATCAGGAGTGATAAAACCCCAAAAAGTATACTTGACAAAACCACAATTATTATTTATCTAATTCGCTTTTTTTGGTTGAGATTCATTATTTATTATAATATATTCATGAGCTTAGCACGAAAAAAATAATTTGGACAAAATTTGAATCAGAATTTAAAATCAAATAATAAAGTTGATACACCAAAATATCTATTCACATAGTACATTATTTAAAGTATTCAAATCAATTGTACAGAATACAGAATACAAAAAATTGCATTCAGCATTGATATTGGAAAGGTATGAATGTGGGTGCCATACAATAAAATTAACATCCGCCCGTAAACACAATAACTTCCGAAAGAAACAACTTGGCAACTAGATATTTGAAAAGCAGGGTTTAACCTTAATTACTAAGGCCGAATTCGTGAATGGGTAAAATTCACCCAATGATTCCGAAGATATAGTCATTCAATCTTTTATTTCCCCAATATTTCCAAATATACAAACTAGGTCGAATTGAAATCCAATACCTCATCGAAAAATAACAGTTGGAATAAAATATTGAATAAAAAAAAATATCGGGTGAATTGGAAGTCACAATGGTGTTTTTATACTCTTTATTGATTATCCTGAGCTTTCGCTATCATATTGTGTAGCTTCGTCAGAGGTCTGAAAAAAAAACATGGTCATAAGTCCTAAGATTCCAAAAATATACGAAGTACTGACTCAATGTGAAGTTATATTTGATAAACCTTGCTCCATTTATTTTCTCTCATTCTTTAAAATCTACCTACCCTTAAATATTGCAGTTAACGTGACATTCGCTTATTGGAAAAATTTGTTATGGTAAGAACACAGAACAGTGCGAAGTCAAAAATGACATACATTGACGTTAAGCGGGCCCGCTCCAGCGCAGAGTCCGAGAACTGCCCGGGGCGCCCCGAGAACGCACGACTGCGACTCATCAAAATCGCAACCGCGCGCACTCGATAATCAATAAAGAGTATAAAAACACCATTGTGACTCCCATCATACCCGATAATTTTTTTTTTATAAAAGTTTACGAGTCGATAACCAATCCAATAGAATATTGAATATTTGAAAAAATAAAAATTAGATTTTTTTGTTCTGTTGACATGATCAATTCGAAATTTCGCACAAAGCTGTCAATCAGGATTTTCAAACTAGCTGCCAAGTTTCAGCATGACTGAATCAGTGGGGTTTGAGTTATGTCGATGAAAACAACGGAATTGAGGAAAAACAAGAACTTTGACAAATTTTCGAAATGAAATTCGGTAGTCTACTGTCACATATCATGTCAATGCCCTCGCAAAAGTTTTCTTGAATATGATGAACAGTTTTCTCAAAAAATTTCTTCTCAAAAAAATGTTGATGAAAATTTTTGTCAAAATTCACTGACACTACGATATCAACGAAATTTCGCGGAAAGATACGCGTTGTCATTCCCCAACTAACTGCCAAGTTCCAATCCAACTGTTTCAGTAGTTCCCGAGTTATCACGAATATTACCTCAAAATTTCAAAGGGCTTCAACTCTGAAGCCACTCAGCCGATTCCAACCAGTAAACTTAACCATCGCATTTTAAAATTCAACCTACTCTGGAAGTTTGAGGTCGATCGGATCCTCCGTGCGCCCTTAATAGTGCAGTAATCGGCCAACCTTCCGACCAGAATCGATTTTGACATTGGATTCATCATCAATGAGTCCAACCTAGTCGTTCGAGACCATTTTTGGCTCAAGATTCGAAAATTACAGAAATTTGAACAAAACGATAGCATGGCTGTTTCCCTGGAATATGCGCTCAAAAATCGAAATCATATTATCTAATTGTGAAGAAGATGTTATTACTCTTAGGGAATGAAAATCATATTCATTCGGTACTTCACCGACCTTCCCTCATAGAATTTCCTTCCAGTTTCATGAAAATCAGTTCTCCCTTCACGAAACTCGCACGATTACGTACCTCAGTATCACTGGGTTTGTTTTGGTTACGAGTTCACAACAGTCCTGAATTGGTTCTGAAGTCGGAACCAAAACAAAGCTACTACTCTCAAAGATTTGAATGAAACCTCCTTTCTAATCCGAATCTCGAAATGCCGCCGCAAGTAACCCAGCGCTTCTTAGTCCAAATATTTCCCATTTCAAAGACCTCAATCTGCTTCTCATCAAGCCATTTTCAGGATTAAATCTGGGCTGCACTTGTGATAAAATATCTATCCGAAATGCTCATGGCTAAATAACGGCAAGAATTGACCTTAAAATCGACGTCTGCATCCCGAAAAAAAGCGCCAGCATACAGTTAATGTTCTCGTGGAATCGTATACCAAAAAGCGCAGCATTGGCGTAACTCCATACCGTTTTAGCTACATTTCTTCAGACGAAAATTTCGGAATTTCTCGGTATCAGTTTCACTGCAACGGAAGTCTTGTAGCGCGTGCTCCCTCTCTTCCTCAAATCATGCGCCCTTCTCGTCCCCTGGTTCTGAAGTGACTTACGTAACCTGTGCGTAAGCCGCATCGGTACAAGCGCAGAGGGCAACAGTGCCTATGCTCACCATATCCTACTAAGAACTTATGACATAAGTCATCTCCGACAATCTGGCATACTCTTTTGTGATCCGCATAAAGGGTGAAAACTCACGGAGGCATGAAGCCTGAATATGGAATGCGCTGGCGAGTTTTCCATATCGAGACCTACCTCGTGAACAAAATAAAAGCTTGAGTTTGCGGGATAGCAGTTTAATTTCCCAGATGCTCTCGAACTTCAGCGTGTCCATTTTTTTTTAGTTACTCAATACTGCTTGGGTGTCGAAAAATGGGTAATATATATTTTCAAATAATTGTTGAGCTATAGGTGTTCAGAGTCTGGAACAGGAAATATTTACGATTAAATTAGAAATAATTTCATTGTATAATTCTGGAGAATAGGTTGCGTTCTATCTGATATTTCTTAAGAGAAGTTATTAGATGAAATTTATCAACTTCATGAAGGAATCGAAGACGGAATTCGTCGATTTCTATCTATATTCAGCAATAACTTGACAATGAACTTACAAGATGGCCTGAATAATCGATAGTAGGAAACATGAAAATGCAATTATGCACAAAATGCAAAATCTTCCGATTGCCTCCCCTTGCGAGTTAGCCCTTTCCATGTAGTTTCCCTTAGATCTTAGGTAGGGGGATTTAATAGAGATGTAATGTTGAGATGAATAAAGTTTTCATTTCCAAAAGTGATCGATTATTACATGCAACTCTGAAGTTAAGAATTTCATTAAAACGGCCGAGTCTGGCCGTTCGGTTGCATATACAAAGTCTTGAAAATTCTCCTTTGGTTATTCGACCTCCTTCAATTATTGCCAATAATGAACAGTAGGCATGGTTGACTATGTTCTCTTGCCGTATTTCAAACGAGGTTTCATTTAGAGAAAGTACAAAGCTTATCTGAATTATTTTTTGAAACACTAGTATACATATTGTCCAATAAAGGCTTTGTTGCTTGCATACAAAATATTGATGACTCTGGTCAGTGTACCTAAGACCAATCTTTGGAATATATGTTCCAAAAGTGTGGATGGGTTATTCTAGTATATTTAATTCTCCTGTATATTAATTTCTTCTGTTTTCACGTTGCTCTGTCAAGCTTACTTATAGCTCATTCTAAAGTGGTTTTCGTTATTCTGATATCCTATACAGACTGTTTCAACAACAGAAGATAAAGACGTCCTGATTTCGAAAAAGCCACTGAAAAAATTAATCTTGGTATTCTCTGTGAGAAATAAATATGATGGTTATGGCTGAGGAATTAATCTAGTCCGGGAGGATGTTGAAAGTTCAAATGCTGGGGTATTTTTCTTCATTTAATTAAATGGGTTTGATTATGCCCCGTAAAAAGAGAGTCGCGAAATCAACTCAGTACAAGTCCAAAAGAGTATCATGAGTAGAAATAATCCAGATGAAAAGTTGTACAGAAAAAAAACCAGAAAAGCAGTAGCTTTAACGCGCTTGTGCCGTTGCCAAAACGGTCATCTATACAAGTATTGACCCTGCCAAACGCAATTTTTTTTCATATGGTTCTCACGAAATACTGCATGAAATTTCGAATGGTTATAACCATCCAAAGAATAATTGGCGACTTCAACCCATTCAAACATTCGACCTTCTTAATAAACTGAAACCTAGTCTAAAAACACTGCAAATTTTACACAAGAGTTTATTATTTTCTTAGTTCAATATACCAGTTGGTACTCATTGGTTTCTCATCACACAGAAACCAATTCCATGAAATAATTTATGTGAAACATTGGAATCTCAATAAATACTTTTATATAATTGAATAATATTTCCACATGCAGAACGCTGAGTAGCATAATTTAAAATTATGTTTACAATGAGAAGAGACGTTCCACAGTCGTTTCACCCCGTCAAAAATCTTACTCTTTTCCACACTTATTGAATTGCGTGTCGGTATTCTACAACTGAAACTGAACTTCAAATCAGATAGCGTTTGCCTTTTTTCAGATATCAGGAAAAAAACCTCAAAATTTTAAAAGGTCACGAAATTTTTTGCCAATATCTGAAACCTGTACCAAATTTCATTGAACTTTGATGAATATGTAGCCGAAAAAAAAGTTTTCAAAAAAAATTCGATTTTTTCCAAAACAATTTTCTCATAAAATTTTGCATTAAATCGAGGGTCGATATTTCACTACTAGTCATAATGTTTCAATCTGATCGCTTTAGTATTCAATCTTTCAAACTTACACCAATATGTAAAACAAAATTCAAGATTTTTCGCTAATATCAAATGTGTAGATGTGATTTCTACTAGGATTCAACTTTGTTCTGAAAAATGTTAATGAAATGAAACAAAAACCGAACCTTCCTGTGCAATTGATCTGAAAAAAAATTTTTCCACTGTGCAGAAATCCCATGAGAGTTCACTTGATTCACAAAGTATCCAACACACAAACTTAAAAACTAAAGTTATTTTCAATAACATTTCCGTAACAATTAAATATATCGTGAATCTCATCAGGTTGAATTCGAATGAATAATTCGAAAATAGAAATTTCGTTCGTTATTGTTGTCAGATACGCTCAACCAGAGGGTGTCAAATCCGAAAGTCTGTTTGATGTAAAAACGTAGAATTCAAACAAGTAGTTTGCAGACAACCAGATACAATATTACATACATATTACAGCAAACGTTATTTTTGACATCTAAGCATGCGCAGATTCATTTTCAAAATAACGGGATTTCATAGCGTTAGCGTCTAACGCACTCAAAGAAATTCACCAGGATATACAACAGGAATTCGGTGACTTCTACAGGAAATTCCCCCTATATAAGCGACAGCAGGAATATTTGTTGAATTTACGTGACAATTCCTGTCATTCAATTCCTCTAGAAATAACAAGATTCAGATTAGTTAATGCAACCAAACTGCAGTTTGTCATTTCAACAGGAAAATAATAATGTGACGAAAACCGGAATATACGTGACTATTTACAGTACGTAACATTGATTCAACTGGAATATTCTAGTTATTTCAATGAACTACCTTACTTTTACCGCAGCTGTAATTTCGATCTAACAGGAATTTCCTGTTCAATAAACAAACTAGATAGTTGTATTCCAAGCTTCAAACTTCAGTTTCTACAAGAATTTCCAGTAATGAACCATAAACTAGAACAGGAAATACTTTACTCATAACGGAACTGTAGTATCGATTTAACAGGAATTTTCCGTTGGAATAAAGAACTATCGTTCATATATTACAGTACTAGTCAGTTGTATTCGAAGCTTATAACCTGAGCTTTTACAGGAATCTTTTCCAGTCATCTAGTATTCCACAGGAATTTCTTGCATTTCCTATTGAATAATTACGTAGTTTTGGTAGTAATTTCCATGTGCAGTTGAGATTTGTTTCCATGGAATTTTACTGGAAGATTCCGGTTAGTTCTACAGTGAAGCATTGTTGCAATTTAGGGTTCTTCCTGTCAATATTCAAGTGATTTTTTGTACAGGGTGTGGCGAAACAGACAGTGCAGTTTTGAAAAGCTATTAAAAAAAACTACGTTACTTACAAAAATAAGATATACTTAATTTTCTTTAGTACATTATGCCGTTTTATGTATCAAGTTTTAAAAATGACATCAGAAAAAAGTGGCCGCCAGCAGGGATACATTGATGAAAGCGATTTCTGCTGGTAGCCATCATCTATCTATCTGATGGCATTTTTAGAACTCGATAGATAAAACGGCATAATGTACTAAAGAAAATTAACTAAATCTTATTTCTGTAAATTACGTAATTTTAATAGCCTCACAAAACTACATTGTCTGTTTCGCTGCACCTGTACAAAATAGCACTTGAATATTAACAGAAAGTACCCTGAATTACAGCAATACTTCACGGTAGAACTAACCGGAATCTTTCTGTAAGTTGCGTAGTTTGTTTAGTAGCCTAGCCAAATCTACAAATTTGATGACGGAATACCCATAAAACAGAGTATGCACTTCAAATATAGGTCGGGTATGAAAATATGAATTTCAATCTGCTCAAAATGTAATTTGTTTATTAAAAAAAACGATATTTTCACAATGTTTCGTCTACAATAACATAGTTAGAGCTAATATCTGATAATGTTTGGCATACAATTATAATGAAAAGTGGCAAATGTAACTTCAAACCTGCCATTTTATCTCGTCTCCCACTTATTGTTTCCTCCACTTCTACAGCCGATCTCAGGTGTGTTATAAAACCTTCCATTAATTCTTATCGGGATGGCATCTAGGTTGTACCTTTTTGGCTTCTTCAAACGCTACTCAAATAAAGTATATACGTTATAGAAAGAGAAAGTTCTAGGTTGCAACGTTCTTCTCCACCTAAAATCGAAATTGAAAAATTAATAACGATTTACGTACTAGACAGCCTGTTAGTATGAGAAAGTGATATGTTGTAACTCAGAACTTAGAATGGAAACTGGACAAAATGACTTCAATGGGTAACATTATTTTACGAATTGGAAAAGCCAAAACTTATAGCTGATCTCGGGGATCTCTATCGAATTTGAGTCCTGAAGTGAATAACTATTCAACAATAGAATGTTCAGTTCAACTACTTCTGGAGTCTGAACCTTCCATGAATATCTGATCACCCCGTATAATTTTTTATTATCAATGTGTATAGCGTTTGAAAAGCTAGGTAGATATAAGCTGGTTAGTCATTTGTTTAAATATTAATATTGCTTGAACTTGATCATAGATAGGTAATTTCCAACATCCTGTACCTACTTACTTAATAAAAATCGATATAGAGTTTTAAATGTTTCACTCATGGTAAATATCTACTTTAACTACTCACGAATTTTCGAGTTCGATTTTTTTTTATTGCAAAATGAGCGTTTCCATGTGTTTTTCGATTGATTTCAATACTAACACACGAGTTTTTGCAGAAATTTCCAAATAAACGGGATCTGGAGTGAATAAGGGTGCTTGGGCGGAAAACAACTGAAATTATGGCACTAGAAGAAAATTTGGATGAAAAGAATAGGTTTCATAGAGTGGAAAATCACAATACCAGGCACATTTCCTTCCTACTACTAATTCTATAACTTCATACATGTTTTGAAACTCTTTTTATTTCAATGTGTATTCTATTTAATTCGTTTTTTGTGTTCAAAACTATTTCTGTTACCTTCATTATGTTTGGCATATGAAATCTACGGTTCGCAATACTTGTATGCTCATAAGTTGATTACGATTACTTCAATATACGTTGTTTTAGTGACAGACACTTCACAGCTAAACAACTTGAAATGATGAAATATACTTACTTCTGAATATTTCTGCGTAATTACTAAACCCCATCCTCTTAAATAGCCGACATCATCCTCGCTGGCTGCCATTTCCATTGATTCTATAGATCCACTGATTGGAGTATATATTTCCTCTTCATCCCCATCTTGACTTTGATCTAAGCCCAAGAGAATAGGGGCCAAATCATATAAATAATCAGCAGCACTTGATTCATACATAACTATTTTTCCAATAAATGGCAAAATTCACAATAACTGCACTTGTACAGAAGAATGGCGAATACCACAACTACATATGCGTGTTCTAACAACCAACGAACCAACACGAACGTCTTACCCAGAGAAGCGGATTGATTTTGGCGTATTATAGGAATTCTGTTACAATAAATGTTCTGAGCTGTTAAAACAGTAGCGTCGATCGTAGAGATAACAGGAATAATATCTCATTGATAATCTGAATTTATGTGAGATATACGGAATATTCCTGTTGAATTTAATGGGTCCATACTGTTAATCATACAAATATTGTTGGGTGTATATTACGAAATGATTATATTCTACTAGATATTCCTGTAACATTTACTATGTTTGATTCCGGTTGCACTTATGGTTCCGAACTACGTATGTTTTACAGTCGTGGCTCGTAAATATGGCAGAATATTCTTCTATATACACAGGAATTATTCCTTATGAATTAAAGGTACAATATCACTGCTAAACTTACTGTTTTTCCTGTTCATACGACAGAAGTCACTTGTACCGGAATCGGCATGTTAGATTTCAAGTACAGATTGTTCTCATAACGGTCTTTTTCTGTAGTAATGATAATACTTGTGTTTAAACAACAGGAATTTATTTAACCGGAATTTCTCGGGATTCTTTTTTCTCAGTGCGTTATTCACGGTAAATTGCTAGCCGCAATTTACGTTGCGCTATTCTATATCGGAAGGATTCGTTAAGCTCTGGGCCCTTCCAGCTCCGATCAGTGTCATAGAAAAGCTGTTTGTTAATATGTTTTTCGGAAGACATTACACAACTTCCTCAGATTTTTGAAATCTATTTTATAATACCTCTTACACACAACTGATATTAGACATTAAGATTTATTAGTGCTACCATAACAAATTTTTTTCATATATAGGTATTTGTTACTTTTTCACGAATCAAGGAATACATTTGGAAGCAACATGAGCTGGGGTTTGAAATGAGGAATAGTTCGAATCATACCAATTATATTGTGTTACTACTTCCATTTCTCCTGCAATAGCACAAGCTGAGATTACCGCTTCCGATTCCATTTTAATTTTGTCCAGAATCAAAGAACTAATGCAGAAATGCAAATCATTAAGCTTCGGGAGTTTGAACGTGAGTTTGTAACACAAAAATCTGACGTCTCACATAACCTAACCAAACAAACTGATAACTAACGTAACGGTAACAAAAACGTGTAGCAATACATCTACTTCTGGAACGGTCGTTAAAACCAAAACGTAATATTTAGCGTAACCATAATAACATAACGCTTGCTCTATTCGAAAGTTGCAATATCTCTCTGATGAAACATGCGGTATATTTTTGTCTACGCTATATCCCTTGTCTTAGGTCACGACCCGGCAAAGACTACATTCAGAAACAGGTAGATAATCGGCTCCTAACTTAGTCTAAGGCTCCTATCCTCGGTATTAGATTCTCGACAATTGATGAGCTTTCCGGTTTGTTATTGATTTTTTTGCATATATCCTCCGATATGTTTTATCATATAAATGCTCATTATCTTTTATATTCACGCTTATTCCAAACTCTCAGTACGAAAAATATTGGATTTCAGATATCCACATGTTGACGATAATTGCACTACGCAAACCAAAATTGACGGAATCCTCCGATCAACCGAATTTTTTGGAAATCTGCATTATTTTAAATTACGCTACTCAATTCGCGTTCTGCATGTATAGGTGTTATTCAGTTATAAAACAGTATTTATTGAGATTTCAATGTTTCAGATGAATTTTTCCATGGAATTGGTTTTCGTGTTCTGAAAAACCAATGATTTATGAATGACATATAAGTTTTATTCAAGATATAAATGAGCTTCATGAAGGAATTTAATCTTAAATCCCGTAATCCGCAGGGTGATTTCTATGAATAATAATTTGATCCGATTTTTAGTGGTTATGTTTTTGCTTTTGGGAGAGAAAACCCAAAAATATTCGATTTGACCTACTTATGATTATAAAATTATCAAGGACATCGATGGGGCATTTCCACATTGTGTTTATAAATTAATAACGCATCCATTAAAAAATTTTCGATATGTGTTGAAAATTTGGTAATTAATTTTTTCATCTACTTTCAGATATATGATTCTGGGTGAAAAGTTAACCGATTATTCCACTGAATTCCAATCTTAGAACAGAATGTAATGATTCATTTTCGATACAATAGGAAATTTGCAGCGTTTCTCGGAAATCATCCGGGTAAAATTTTTCAGATTTACTTATGCAACAGTAATCAATCAACGTTCAGAATTTCATGAAAATTCGGTGGTAACTTTTCGAGAAATATTTTTCCCCCCCAACCGCCATTTAGAGCCTGCTGAAAAAATAGGAGGGTCAATGCCGAGTGACACGATTTTTCTACCAAGTTTCAAAGGTTTCCGTTTAGTTCTTTCAAAGAAAAGCCCCGGTCAACGGACGGCGGACAGACGGATTTTTTTTATTCGTTCATTCGAATCTACATACTCCAAAACGTAAACTGGGCAATTTTCAGGGGGGGTTGAATTTTTTTTTTCGTTGGACGATCACGACATAGTTCATATATTTTGATTTATTATTTGATAAAATCAAATAATAAACCAAAATATATGACCTTTGTCGATTCTTCAAAGTGGCTTTCTTCATTGAAGGGCGATTCGATCTATGTTTTGGAAATATCGGGAAACCAAAATTTTGAAAGGGTATATCTGCAGAATCATTCGATAGTTTTTACTGATTCGCCAATTCGACAATTGCTATAATTAAACTCCAAGCTTACTCTACAATTATCTAGCTACTGAGTGGATTTTTCCGGAAGCTATTTGTTCACTATCAGTGGTTAGGCCGGCCATAAACACATTAACTCTAGGAAGAATCGACAAAGGGAATATATTAGTAGAGTAGGATTTCAATTTAATTAAGGATGTCGAATGATTTTATGGGTTGAATTCGCGAACTATTCATCAGAAAGTTATACCCATCCGAAATTGTGTATTGAATTGCAATCTAGTACTTGATCGAAAATTATAGTTTGAGGTTTATGCAGAACTTCGTGAGGACCATATGAAAAAAATCTGCGTTTGGCAGAGTCAATACTTGTATAGGATGACCACTTTGGTAACAGAACAAGCGCGTAAAAGCTCCTGACCTCACGTCAGTGCTTTTCTAGGTTTTTCAAGTCTCTGTTGCACTCATTGTTCATTGATGCAATGGTTCTGGTCGCGGAAGTATCTTTATTCTAAAAGTGAAATATGCTTTTCCCATACTTTCGATCTACCATTTCTTATGGTCGATAATTGATTTGATTCAATGAAATATCCAGAAAAGCACTGACGTGAAGTAAGCACCTTTCACGAGCGTGTTCAGACTGCGAAATGGTGACTTGGCTACTTCAAATCTTGAATGAAATTTTCATTTTCAAGAATAAAAATTTCTCGAATTTTTTCATGGGTAATTCTTCTTATTGACACTGTTCATCTTACAACCAAGTTTTACTACGATCAGATAAATATTTTTCGAGTGATTGAAAAATTAAAATAGCAAATGGCTGTAGCACAAAAACCATTCGGCAGATTTGGCCCATTAACGAACATAACCGAGATATTCAGGATCTTAACCTAACCTGAAAATTTCAAGAGTCTAGGTCCTTTTTTTCGAGAGTTACAGCGTACACGGCCGGCCGGTCGGCCGAACCGACAGAATCAATTTTGACAATGGATTCTTCATCAGTGAGTCCAACCTAGTCGTTTGAGACCAATTTTGGCTCAAAATTCGAAAATTACAGACACGTTAAGAAATGATAACGCGCTGTTCCCCAGAATAAGCGCGTAAAACGTTCCTGCTTGTATTGGTGTAATCGATAATGTTGCCATTGATTTGAAAATTTTTCATAGATTCAACAAATCCAGCTCAAATCTAATGACGTTCTCTGTCCTCCTCGTTTTCGGAATGATATTAAATACGCTGTCAAATTCTGAGGGGTATTTTCATTGTTTACAGTTATTGTAAATGAAACTTTCCACACTTGATCTTCCTCCTGAGGCCTCGCAAAATGTTTCCTGCGATATACTAGAAGGTGACATTTCATTAACGATCATGGTATAATTTCCGCATTTTAGGAAAATGATAATAATGATAATATCTATTCATCCAATCAGACACATATAAATGTATAGGTGAAATCATAAATTAATCAATGAAATCACTAAATATAATTATCATTCAGAAATTCCTCGATACTATAATAACATTGACTTAATTTAATACTTGTGGAGAAAATTGACACCTTCAAAGATTTTTCGATTTACCAAAGCACGTGAATTATTGTGAATTATTCTGCTGATGTTTCATACTTTGCTGTTCTATGTTTTGGAACGAGATTAAATATTTTTCAGTAAATCACCATGATCTCTTAGAATGAAATTCTGTTCCTGTAATGTTTCAACCTCTGTTTCAAAAATGTTTGTTAAATTATCGACTTGAGCTATCAATCTCCTGTGCTTCAAGGTTCTTCCTAGTTTCAACGAGCTTCTGTTTAATATTCTTCTGAGGATATGTGATATTTCGAGATAGGTCCCAGCATTTTTTTCTGCTGTTGGAGATAAAAGCAGAGGGGCTACGGCTTTAAAACTCTCATTGCGTATTTGGAAAATGTTGATGACTGTAAATGAGGCAAAAATGCTGAGAAACCCGATAAAGCATTATTATTTAAGTATTCAAATTTTCACTACAAACACGAGTATAATTTTCACAGCAAGAAACAAGGGAAGAGTTTTTCGCCTCGGGACTTGCAATTCTCTTCTTTTTTACGCGCTTGTTCTGCGAAAGAACGCGTTATAGTTTCGTCACAATGGCTCTAATTTTCGAGTTTTGAGCTGAAATAGGTCTCAAACGACTAGGTTGGACCCACTCATGAAGAATCTGTAGTCAAATTTGAGTTTGTCTGCTCTGCCGGCCGTCCGTGTGTGTTCTTATCTTCGGAACAGAGGACCTAAAGTCTTGAACTTTTCAGGATATGTTAAAATATTCAATACCTAGGTTGAGTTCGTGAATGGGCAAAACCGGCCGAGCAGTTTAGGGGTTATTCCCATATGAAATTTTGAGGTTGATCCTTAATATCTCATGAAATACTGATTCGATCAGATTGACCATTCTCATAAGTTCTTTCATACCAACACGCAACGCAATGCAGAATTTCGTGTGGATTCTGTTGTTTGAAAATCAAAAATAAATTATAAATCGAAATCTTTAAAATTTTCGTTGAAAATTTTTTTCCTCTCGGAAAGTGTTAATCAGAATTCAACGAAAATTGGCACCAACTTCAGAATCATTCTTGTTCATCAATATTTCAAGTTTCAATCCGATACGGTTTCTACTTTCGGAGATATATGGAAAAAGTATAGCAAAATTATTGTTTGAAATTTTGTCCTAAATATTTCAAGAAGTACAAATGCGATCAGATCGAAACTTCGTAATCATCTGGAAAATACCAAAGCAAAACTCAATGCAGAATTCTGTATGGGTCCACTTTTTGGAAAATTAAAGAAAAAATTATTCCGACATGTTTTGTTTGACAGATCTTAACGAAATGTGGCACAGTCCTTAAAATCAATATTCAACAACGATGTTCACTTCTGGAGATTTATAATGAATTAATGCCAAATTTCGTGGTTTGAAATTTTGAGGTTATTTCCTCAATATCTCAAGACGTATAAATGTGATCACGCATCGAAACTTCTTAATTATTTGGAGAATATCACCGCGCAACTTCGAATTTTTTTTTGATTTATCTACATCGATATCGAAAAAAAAATTTTTTCTGATTTATTGTCCAGATTTCGATGAAATTCAGATCTTGAGGATAGTATTCGACAACAGTTTCTTGAATTCCAATTCGATGTGATGTTGATTTCCGGGTACATTAAGGACAAAATATGTCGTATTTACCACTTACAAACGAACATAAGAGACCTCATATTTTAATATCAGGTTTGGGATTCTATTCGCAAGGTGAAAAATTAAAATCCCTTCAATTATTTCGTCGATATATCCATTCGGAATTTTATTTTCGTAATATAACCAATAATGCAGATATGATCGAATCTAAATTCGGCACTTGGTTGAAATAAGCGGCGAAAAAAGTTCATACGAAATGTCTTGAGGAGATGGCTTCGAATGTGAATAAGCGCATAAAAGCTCCTTACTTCACGTCAGTGCTTTACTAGGTATTTTTCTCTCTGTTATTGCATCCAAAAACGACGGATCCATCCTTTCTTCCTATTGAAATCAATCTAAATGAATAGTGCCAATAAGATACATGAATTACACTGATAATAATGCAATTCTTATGAGAGCCCGCCTAGTAGGAGTCAGCTAATGGGGCACCAGAGAGTGGTGGAAGCTGGACATATCAAATTTGTCCAATCCAATCGTGAAAAATCTAGAGAAGCAATGACGTGGAGGCAGCAGCTTTTGAGCGCATGTTCAAATTCTTTGGCATAAGGGTCATCATTTCATGTAATGACCGCGCCAAACGCACCTTTACTTCCTCATGAGAAGAGCTTTTAATCATATTTCCCTCACGAATTTTTGTATGAACCTTTCAGCTGTCATTTTTCAATCAAAAACTGAATTTCAATCTGATTTCATCTGTATTTTTGGCAATCTTAGGGAAATAAAATTTTGAATGGGTCTATCGTAAACACAATAATTTCCGAAAGGAACAACTTGGAAACTCAATATTTGTAAATAGGTTTTGAACTCAATAACAAAATCCGAATTCGTGAATGGGTCAAATCCACCCGATGGTTCCATAGATATACCAATTCAAATTTCCATTTTCCAATACCGTAATTCCAAAGACACAGATAGGAACGATGAACGAATTGAAATTCAGTTCTTGATTGGAAAATGACAGCTTGAAGGATGAAATTTGTGGGGATAATATGATCATGAAAATCGCAGAATATTCGAAGTAGAATTTGAAAATGTTTTTTTTAATTGTTCTTATGCCACGATCATCACGAAATTTTGCACACAGTTGTTCATAAGCCTTCTCAATCTAGTCACCAAGTTTCATCATGAATCAGTATTTTCTGAGTCTATCCGGAAGAACAACGAGACAGAGGAAAAAGAACAAATTCTAATATTTCCGAAAATTTTGGTCACATCACACTGAAATTTCATAGAGGGCTTTGAAAATTTAACCTCAAGGTCTGCGCAGAATTTTTTCTGAAACTGATGAATGGTTTCCGTGAAAAATAAAATTTTTTTAATCAATGATGATAGGATCTATACATAATTTCTCAAAATTTGGGCGTCGTTATGTTCCTACACACCGCTAAGTTTCAATCCAATCGCTTAGGAGCAAACAAATACCACGTCGTGCTAAATGAAATCCAGGCAACACAGCCACATTCAAATTTCATTAAACCTCGTAAATATCTCAAGGTCAGGTATCTGACGCGGCCTACATGCTTTAACGTTGCCAATAGCAGCGTGAAATATTAGAATTCGGATGAATCTCGACGTTCACAGGAGAGAACGGGGTGCCGTTCTGCAAGCTTCACTGAGTATTCATTGAAAATTTTTTTTCGAGTTGAACTTAATTCTTTCGTGAAAATGCGCGTTGTTAGTTATTTTTCCATTTTTCACTCGATTTCATTATTATTTCACCGAAAATTCTTGAATATAAAAAAGTGGGAACAGAGTGCATTCTTAAGATTTTGTTCAACCATTTACACCAAAAAATTAAAAAAAAAAACGAACTCTGGCCTCCAGAGGTCACTACGTTATATTCGAGGTGATCAAAATTAAAAACGGCTGTAACTCCGAAACCGTTCGGCCGATTTTGCCCGATTAACAAACTTACGCGTCGCATTTTGGAATGAAACCTAGGATAGTATCCTCCGTAGGCCTGTTATGCTGTTGTATCTACGAACGGCCGGCTGGCCGGACAGAATCGATTTTGACACTGATTTCGTCATATGTGAGTTCAATCTAGTCGTTTGAGACCATTGTCGGGCAAAATCGAAAATTAGAGACATTTGGACAAATCGGTAGCGCGATTTTTCCCAGAACAACAAGTTCTAGCACGAGCGAACAAAGCAGTGAAGATCTTGGGTGGACGTTATCTAGAAAAAAATTCGATTATAATGTTCTATGTTCTAATCTATTTAAATATTCTGATAGCTTATTCAATTAAACTAAGTCATTTGATCAAAGACAATTATATGTGTGCAAGTCATTAATATACTCACCCAAGAAAAAACGTATAATAAAAAGAGTTGAACGCTGTTTTGACACAAATAATATTTCATATTTATATGTGGAGACACCTTGAGCAGAAAAATTCATTATCCAATGTTCTAGAAGAATTTAGAAATCACTGGCAGAAAATTTCAAAAGATTAATTCGAGAACGGTTGGGATATGCAAATGAAATTTCTGGATTTTAAGAGGTATTGACTACTACCTCTTAAAATTTCAACTGTTTTTGAATGTTGACTTCGAGATATAACCCAAGTTTTATTTTTATTGCGTCAATAATTATCGGGATATTGAGGAAATATTCTCAAGATTCCAAATAACTACGGAATTTGACCTAATATTTCCTCCGGAAATGAACATCAAATCTGATTAAAATTAAAAAAAAAATTGTTGGGAACGACTAACTTCAAGGTCTGTGTCGAGTTTCATGGAAATTTGGTCAGTGAATAAAAAAAAAATATATATTCGATAAACATGTGGATAGTTTTAAAAAAACCATTTTTTCAAAATGTTTCAACGTATCGAAGACGCACAAAAATTTTCGGTTAGTTGCAGGCTGATTTTCTTCAAATTCTTACGAAGTTTCGTGATGGCTTCTGTATTTCTTGAGGTATTGAGGAAATATCTTCAAAGTTTCAAACACAGAAATTTTATATATTTTTTTCCATATATCTCCGTAAGTAATATCGTATCGAATTGAAATTTGAATTATTGTTGTTGAATACTGATTCTAAGGTGTGTGCCCTATTTTGTTGAAATATGATCAACGTTCCCCGAAAAAAAAATCTCTACAAAAATAGAAATTTCAAAATTTTTTTTTTTAATTTCCCAACTTTTGGATCCATACAAATTTTCTGCATATAGTTACGCAGTTTAGATCCGATTGCATTTATGCTTTTGAGATATCAAGGAAATAACGTCAAAATTTCAACCAACAACGAAATTCGACATATTTTTTTCCATATACCTATCTCCACAAACTAGAAATCTCATCGGATGGAACATGAAATAATGATGTCCAAGAATGATTTTAAAGTTTGTGCCAAATTTCGTTGTCTGATTAACAATTTCCGAGAGAAAAAAAATTTCAACAAAAATTTCGATTGATATTTTTTTTTCTATTTTCTAACAATGGGATCCATACAAAATTTTGCATTTACTTGCGTGTTGCTATGCAAGATCTCCGAAAGTAAATACCGCATCGAATTGAAATTCTTATTCTGAGATCCGTGCCTTATTTCGTTGAAATCTGATCAACAGTTTGCGTGAAAAATTTTTTTTTGGAATTCTCTAACAACTGGATTCATGCGGAATTCCGCAATGGGTTTCGCGTTGGTATTCTTCAAATAATCATGAAGATTCGATCTGATCGCATCTGTACTTCTTGAGATAGTGAATATATGGATATAATTTTTGGTTCTTCGGAAATCCTGCGGGATCTTTTTTTTTTGAGTTAAGACTGAATTTGTTTTTGTAGTTCTGCATTTGTAAATACTTTCATCATTGGTGTCATTGTAGAAGTAAAATAAATAAATAATTGTATATGTAATAACAACAAAATTTGACAAATCATTTTTATATATCTCCAAAAGTAAATGTCGGATTGAAATTTGAAACGTTGTTACTGAATACTGATTCTTAAGTATGTGCCAAATTTCGTTGATTACTAATGTTCGAGAAAAAACATTATATTATATCTCCGAAGTTGAATGTCGGATTGAATTGAAATTTTGATATTGTGGTGAAATATTGACTCAAAGTTCTGGACCGAATTTCGTTGAAGTTTTATCCATATTTTCAGGGAAAAAAATTTGCGACTAAAATTTGAAGAATATCAGAATGTTTTTTTCCTTATTTTCTAACAACTGGATCTACACCAGATCCTGCACCAAATTCGCATTGGTATTCTAAAACTATCTACAATGTCTCGTTCTGATCGAATCAGTACGTGGGATATCGAATAAACCGCAAAATTTCAAATAGGCTCAATTCCGGAGCTATTCAACTAATGTCACACATTGACGAACTCATTCGAGATATTTGGACTCCAAACCTAATCTGGCAATTTCATGTCGCTAGGTAATTTCCTTCGAAAGTTAGAGAACATACACGGCCGTCCGTCGGACGGACGGCCGTAGAGATCTGAATTTGACTACGGATTTTTCTTCAGGGTGTACAACCTAATTGTATAAACGCATTTTCGTTTGTTGTTTTTCCTCCAAAACAATTGAGATCAGTTTGCGCGTCAATGAGGAGCATAAATTTCTTAACTGAATGTCAGAAAATCCGAGATAAGTATCCCCCAATGGCCACCGAATTGCATTTTCATATATCGACCGGTTTGAGAGGAAAAGTAAATAGTCAGATCTCGAGAAAGACGCATGTCTTTCAAGGTACTTGCGTCCCTACATCATGTAAATATAGGAGTAGCAGTAGAGAAGCAGTTTAAGTGGAAAGTTGTATGAGAAATAATATTAAAGTTATAGAAACGTATACTAATATACTTTTAATATCCGGAAACAAATCCAATGCATCACATGGCGCTGTCAGTAAATCAATTTTTCAGAATGAGTACAAGTGTCAAAATGACTTCTGAATTGGATTTGAATGGAAACCATGCAGATGAATAGAAATTATTTAAGCAGATATTTGAACTTCATCTGAAGTCTTCGAAAAAGCGGAGGACTTCAAGTTATTAGCGACAACGGTTTGAGAATTTTTAATACATTACATTTAGATCCACCTAAATAATTACACGAACATTCTGGGATAATTGGATGCATACTTCCTCCCAAAAAAACGTTACTTTTGAACCTTACATGTTTTCCACAAAAGATAAGAAATCGAATGAAGCCATCAATGAATATGTCACAGTTTTGAGAGAATTATGCGCAACATGTGAATTCAGTAATTTGACAGTCTCATAAAAGATTGATTAGTACAAGGAATTATGGATAAATCTGTGAAAGATAGATTATGACGAACGAAAGAATTAACATTAAACAAGGCTATTTAAATATATAAGGCGGCAGAAACAACGCAACATCAATTAGAACAACTATGTGGCGATAAATATGCAAGAAGTGAAACAATCAATGAAGTATTCATTCAATGTACACAATCAGCGGCGAAGAAATGTTGCTTCCTAGTATCAAGGTGAAGAAGCTGGTTCCTCGGGAATGTGGATTCCAGTGCTCAACGACATCAGAAAAATAGAAGTTCTTGCTTCAATTTCGGTTTAAGACGCCAAACTTCTAATAGAAATGTCACGCAAAATTATGACAGTAACTGCCTAAGATGTGGTTATCGACACAGTGTTAACAAGTGCAGAGCTTCAGGTAAAAAGTACCATTTATGTGGAAAAACCAATCATTCTGATAAAACGTCCAAGTACAAAACCAGTAATTTGTCAGTTCGTGCTCTTCAAGTCGAACCAGATGGTATTGGTGAATTTTTTTCTGGTGTAATTAAAAACCCTTCAGATTCAAAGAATTCGTGGTATATTGACTTAAATGTTGAAAGAAGGACAGACTTTTGAAATTGACACTGGAGCACAAGCTTATTGTTTTTCATATTACATCTATAAGAGATTATTTCTATAAAAAGCTTCAGATAAAACAGCAAATTGTAAACTAACAACATATTCTGAGGCGTATTTAATTGTTGCTGGTTGAGTTAGTTTGAAAAGTACCTATGAAATGCAGTCTTATAGTTTGAATTGTGAAAATGGTAGCTGGTGGGGAGATTGAAGACACAATGAAGAAATACACAGATGTTTTCAATGGAATAGGTGAAATACCAGGTTAATATTGAATGAAAATAGATTCAACGAACATTTCACGCGGCTCGAAAATATGGCATTCTGCAATTTTTCAATTATTATATTCCAACTTTCGATGAAATCGTAGATGAATTGAAAGGTTTCAGCTACTTTTCGGTGCTAGACGTAGGGAATAGTGTTTGCAGTAGAAAATGATATCAAAAAAACTCTAAATTGTGTACTTTCAACACACCATTTGGTAGATATAAATATTCGAGATTACCTCTTGGCATTAAATGTGCAACTGAAATATATCAGAGAAAAATGAATGAGATGCTCAAAGAAGTAGAGGGGGTTCAAATATATGTAGATGATTTTTTAATTTTTGAACATAATGAAAGGGTAAAAATAGTGCCGGAGAAAGCATGACAGGTAAATGTAATCTTTATCATGGTGAATTAAAAATTCAATAAAAATAAGTGTCAATTTGGGCTCAATTAAATGTGCCACATGATGAGAACGGATGGCATACAGCCAGATCAGAGAGCTTGTTGGGAATTGTGAATTTTTTGCAAAAGGAAATTACAAAAGTAGCTAAAATTAATACTCCACTTTCAAAAAAAGAAAATCTTTTCAAGTGGGATTTGAATCAACTAGAGGCATTCAATAAACTAAAAGAAATTCTTAAAGGGTATTCCTCCAGTTTTGAGTTTGTATGATCCTAAAGATGAGTTAATTTCAACTGTAGATGCTTCCACATATAGTTTCAACAAAAATAATCTCGAATTTGAGAAGGAGTCACTTTTAATTGCTCATGGATGCAAAATTTTTCATCAATATATTTATGGTAGACAAGTTGTCATCGAAACAGATCACAAACCTTTACTGGGAATATTTAAAAAAACTTAACATGAATGTCCAATGCGTATGCAACGAATGTTGTTGAATCTGCAAAAGTGTGATTTGAAATTAGTATTCAAACCTGGTCGTGACATGTATTCGGTAGATGCTCTTTCTAGGATAATAATTCCTAAGTCATGCGAAAGTAACGTTAATCTTGAATATGAGTTTTAAATAGATTTGATAAAGAGAACATATGCCTTTAGGTCGTGAAATGCAGAGTGTATTCAGAAATTATTGGTCGACTGACAAATAAATGAAAATGTCAATTAATTATGTAAGGGATAGGTGGCCATGTAAAAAATCTAAATGTAATCTGTTAGCTATGCAATGTTGGAATTATCGAAGTGAGTTGGTACTGGTTGATCATTTATTATTCAAATCCAACGTAGTATTAGTACCGGTTAACTAAGGAGTAGAGTACTTCAGAAATTACATATAAGTCATCAAGAACAAAGACAAAATTGAGAGCAAGAGAATCAGTATTTTGGGCCAATATTAATAATGATATAGTTTATTTAGTTTCATGATGCGATGCTTGTATCAGGTGCTCAAGATCTAATCCTGAACAACCACTTTTTCCACACAAGATCCCAGAGTATTCATGGGAGAGAATAGGTACAGATTTGTTCGAACTCACAGGTAAGATATTTCTAATTATCATATATTATTTTTCGAAGTATTGTGAAATCTGTACTGCGCGCAGAAGCTGCTGCCCTCACGGCAGTGCTTTTCCAGGTTTTTATCGATGAACTACTGGATTTCAATTCGATATAATCTGTATATTTGAAATATTGGAAAAATAGAATTTTGAGTGGGTGTATGCTCCCAATGATTCCGCAGATATAAATTTTAGCTTCCCAATATTTCCAAAAACTCAGATAAGATCTTATCGAAATCCAGTACTTAATAAAAAAGGGCCGTTCGTAGGTAAATATAGAAATTCATGAGGATAATATGATAAGAAGATCACAAAATATTGAATATTTGAAACAAAATTTTTTTGTTCAGATTGTCCTAATCGCACGATCATGGCGAAATTTCGCATTTGTCCATCAACATTTTCAAATTAGCTTCATAGTTGCATTATGATTGAATTAGTAATTTTTTTACTATTCCGCAAAAAACAAGGCTATCGAGGAAAAAGCACGAAATTTCACATATTTTTTCCAATTATCTCCGAAAATAATAACCGTATCGAACTGAAATTTGGTACTCTGCTGCGAAATATGAAGCTCAAGGTTTGCGCCGAATTTTTTCCAACTTTGATCAATATTTTCCGGAAAACATCAGACGGAATCAATATTCTGTGATCTTCTAATCATACTATCTTCATGAAATTTTATATGGCTGTTCTGGCCGGTCGGATAGAAACGATTTTGACACCGGATTCGTCATCAGTGAGTACAAGCTAGTCGTTCCAGACTATTTTCAGCTGAAAGTTCTAAAATTACAGACATTTGGACAAAACGATAGCACACTGTTTCCCTATAGAATATGCGCGCAAAAAAACTTTGAATAATCATAGCAAAAATTACATATATTTGGCATTTCTCGAACTAAAAAACGTTCCAATAGACACTTGAATATTATCTCCATCAGAGATTTTTTGGAAGAAAAGTGAAACCAATTTTACCAGTAAAATACAATTTTTTGGCAAAAATAAAAATTGATTATGAACAACAGAGAAGGTATTCAATTAGAAGACAAAAGACTCAAGCAATCTATCATAAAAAAATTACTAGAAATCTAAAACCACTATTTTCTGTGTGTATCAGGTATTTTATTGAAAAAGTACAAGGAACAATCATACTCGGTCAAAAAGGAAGCAAATGATACTGTAATCAGAAGAAAAAGAATATTTTTTAATTTTATCATGGGAATTCATCTGAATCTGATACAGATGATGAAGAAAATGAATTTAATAGATCTCAGAAAGTAAACATCGAGTTTCAATCAACCAACAGAATATTTTTATCACAAAGATTCATTGAATGATACACAAATTTCTTCTGATAATAACCAATCTGAAAATGATGTAGATTTGAGAGAAAGTCTTGATTTCATTTTTTCAAAAAAAAAGGAAAGATGTCATATTTGCAAAACGCATGTCTTTCAAGGTGCTCGCGTACAGCATGTAAAGATAGGAGTAGCAGTACAGAAGCAGTTGAAGTGGCAAGTTGTATGGGAAGGTAATATTTAAGTTATACAAACCAGTACTAATATATTGTTAATATCCAAAAAAAAATTCAATACATTACACCCCGTTCGAAAAACAAAGCATGCGCGTACAGAGGTTATATAGCAAATTGAAATTATTTCTTCATGCAGGATCACCCCTGAAGTTTGTGGTGTGAATTTTCGGCTGTAAGACTGACCATATGTACCGAGTATGTCCGATGGTAACCGCTTAGGTTATTAGCGGTACAATGTGATAGATTGATACACCAAAGTGTCAAGAATTTGATATAGACGAACCTCCCAGGGGCCTTATTCTTGAAATACGATGGTATAGAACGTTCTCTATGGCACAATCTCCCGTTCGACCTTCCTCCCATTTGTCAAAACGTCAATTCCGTATTCTTGAACATCAAGAAGCGCTATTCATGAATTCTGGGAAGAGAACAAATGTGGAAAAATGGGCGTTTCGACGCCGTTGGCAAGGAAACGCAAGCATTTATGATGGAACGATAGAGAACGTTTATACCATCGCAGTCAAGATGGGGAGCAGTCCGAATGAGCGGTCATAGACGAACAATCATGCCAAATGTTCTAACCAATCAAAGACAAGTATTTTCGACAGACATGAAGCTAACTTCATTCATGTAGCCAACTTTATGTATCAAACATCGACATAGACTATATTTCTGTGATATATTGTCATAATTCAAATTTGAAATCATACAGTTGTCATAAGAGTTGGGAACGTATTTCGGAAAATTGTAAAATGGATCATTTTGAAAAAAAAAAGATCACTTCCAATCAACAATAAACAGAAGGAGCTGCTCACCGACTACATTACACGAAGACCTGAAATGTACATAGGTCGGTTAAATTCAGATTATACAAGGGAGCATATGAAAAAAACTGGAAGTGTTCTGAGTTGAGCTTTATTTAATCTAAACATTTTGATAAATTTTGAATCAGATAGATCAAACGGGTTCCATTTAGAAAGCACATGGACACCTATTTGGTATTGTTGTTCTGCATCTTCCACATCTTCATTCAGTACTTCACACATAATTGCACTCGCCATGTAAATTTCCGATTGAAAACAGAAGTTTTGTAGTGAAAGTTAATTGAGATTGTTAAGACTTATTGCCAAACAGATCAAAATTGTCAAATACCCGAATCATAATTAGCGTCCTCTATGTATCGTTCCATCACAAATCGTAAGAGATACATCGCTCGCTCTCCGTGAAGCACTCATTCATTTCAAGAATACCGTTTCCCTGAAAAACACGTAGACACGCCCCCTTTCGATCAATCGTTCTCTTCCCCGGTTTCAAGAATAGGCGCCCAGGTTATCAACCATAGTAATAAAGGAGTTATACGGACCTTACCCTGAGATCGATATGCCATTAATTTGCATGTTTATTTCGACTTATATATCGTTGTCAGTAAAACAAAAAAAATTGTGTTCATATTTTAATCCCACTTTGAAGCTACCCCATCTAGTTTTGCTCGGAGAATATCCCGTGACCTCCCATGTTTTATGTTGCAATCATTAAATTCAAGTCATGTCCTGATATTCGTCTTCAGTTTGTACGTACGAAGTTCACGATTTATCTCCTCCGCACTTTCTTATTTAGCACGTAAAACATTCAACAAGCAGAATCTTCTCCTGAATCACAGCTGAAGGATGCATTGATGTAATTGATGTATGATACTGTCTACGTGTTATCTCTGTTGCTCACTTTCTACGACGCGGCACTTTGAACTTAAGGTGACACGGGAGTCTGAAAGTTTGTTCTTGAAAAATTCATAGGATGTATGATGTATATTCATGGTGATTTATAAGGAAAAGGATTGCCAACCCGCGAAGGAAGCAGCAACCCAAAAATGATAACGCTAATCATGTGACAATCCTGGTATTCGATCGCTCTAGCATGGAAGAAAACATACCGACAAAGCTTCCTAAACGAATATCTGTAATTTAAGATTTTTTTGCCGAAGAACGAATAGGTCTCTTGTATGCAACACGAATTATCATATATTTTTTTTTCTCATTATATAGCGAAAAAAAAATCTACGCTATCACACACTTCAACAATTCGAAAATTTTGAAGAATTCGCTATTGAAAATGGTCAAATCGGAAGCAAGAGAGAAGCGGGTGAAACGCGTAAGATCGCCTTCTACGTCACTCGTTATTGCAATATTCACCGATCGATACAGTCGGCGCTGTCTCTTGGCTTGCTAGATAAAAAAGAACACGAGAATAGAGTGATAGTGGCCCAACGGCCGAACGTAAATACAATAACTTCCGGAAGAAACGACTTAGAAACTTGATGTTTGTAGAGTAGCTTTGGACCTCAACTACGAAGGCCGAATTCATGAATGGGTAAAATCCACCCAATAGTTCCGCAGATATACCCATTCAGAACTTTATTTCTCCAAGATTTCCAAGCATACAGATTAGATCGAATTGAAATCCAGAACCTCATCGAAATATGACAGTTCAAAGGTTCATACAGAATTTCATGAGGATAGTATAATTAGAAGATCACAGAATATTGATTCAGTCCGGCCGTCCGTATGCACGATTACTGTCGTACGGAGAATCCTATCGACCTAAATCTTTCAGGGTAGGTTGCATCTTAAAATGTGTAATTAAGCTTTCACGAATTCGAGCTTCTCAATTAATCCCCAAACCTGCTATAAAACTATCGAGTCCCAAAGTCGTTTTTGCGTGCATATTCTAGGGGAACAGCGTGGCTACCGTTTCGTCCAAATGTCTGTAATTTTCTAGCTTTGAGCTGAAAATGGTCTCAAACGAATAGGTTGGACTAACTGATGACGAATCCGGTGCCAAAATCCATTCTGTCTGGCCGTCTGTCCGACCGACGACAAGATAACTGTCGAACTGAGCCAGCTAGCAACTTGAAACTTTCAGATTAGGTCGCATTTTGTAATCTAGCTTGAATTGGAAGTTGTCAGTTGGTTGAATCATAACGACGCGCAACTTTGAGAAACATTTTGTTGGGATCGTATGGTCACTTAATCCGAAAAAATTTTTTTTTCGACATTTTTTCAGAAACTTGCAATTAGGTATATTCGAGAATGATTCTGCTCATACCTCGAGCAGTACCAAATTTCAATTCGATACGGCTATTAGTTTCGGAGATATTGGGAAAAATATGTAAAATTTTGTGATTTTTTTCTCGATAGCGTTGTTTTTTTCGGTAAAACTCAAAAAATACTGATTCAATCATGATGATCTTCAAACTAAGATGTTAAAGAATAACTTTGTGTGAAATTTCGTGATAATCGTGCTATTAGAACAATTTTTTGTTTAATATTCAATACTCTGTGATTTTGCTATCATATTATAGTATATTGAATTTTTCATGACTTCGAACTGTTATTTTTCGATAGAGCATTGAATTTTAATTCAATCCAATCTGTATCCGTTTGTCGATGTTATTCTTATTTAGAAATTACTTTCTTTATTGAAATGGCTTACCAGAAACGCTGACTGAGTTGGATGTTTTTCGTATTATCAAATTGGAATATATCTCAGGAATAGTCATTCAGTAGTTTAGTTCTGATGGTGGATAACCACTCTTGATTGCTATTTGTCTTATTTATTCAAATTTGTGTTGTAGTTCTCACATCTCTATGAGAATATTCTTGGATAATAGTGTTATTTGTAATTTTGTTATAGTGTGATAAAAATAATTTGAGAAATAATAGGTTTCTGTTCCCATTGTGAGTTCCATTCATTAAGCGAATTTTGGACAGGGAAAATTTTTCAGTTATTTATTGGTACCTGCAGAGGTGAACTCAAGAGGCTTGTATACTAGTGTTTAATTTTTTCTTGGAGTAATCAAATGGGTTGAGGAAAACTGATAATTGACTCAATGACCAGACATAATTATCGAAATCAGCCATATATAAATTTTCCGCCTGAAGGTCCAATGGTTTTTCTAGAATTAACAACTGATCTTTAATGATATACCGCTAAACCTCTCTGTGTAACTAGTCTTTTTCCTTATCTGAAGTGAGTTTTTCAAAAACAACAGAAATATAATGAATCGCCACCCCAGAAATTCCCTGAAATACGGTTTGAAATCAATTCTTGAACCAGTTGTCTGAGAACGCGTTATTTTACAACTCAAGATAGGTGTAAATCAGCATATGTGTCATTTAACGAAGTTATCCACAATGTATCTCTGTCAAGTAAAGCACAACACAATTCGATTTTTGTCGTATCTTCTAAAATCTGCACGCCAATTTAAAAATTTTTTTCGAAATTCAGTCATATTCAAACAACTCTTATATAAAACTTTTTCCTGTAGGCTCTAAGAAAGATGATACGGCGGTTCGAGGTATTCGAGTCAAGGTAACCTCACTCTATGCACTTTACTCGTAACCTGTGACAACACTAACTCCCAACTGTCTCTGTGGTACAGTCGGTTAGTAGCCTGCATGTAAGACCGGAGGTACCAGGTTCGAATACCGGCGAGGTCATGGATGTTGTTGAAGTTTGTGATGTTTGTGTGTCTACGAATAAAAAAATGTCCACAATTTAGAATTAGTCTGAATGGATAATAGTGTAAAAATATAATATAAAATTTGAAAGCTTGTCTGAATGACCAAAGGAGCCGAGTACATTGAAGAAGTGAATGAACACTAACTCTTAACATTTCCGCAACGAACAAAGTGCAAGTTTACAGCAAAACACATAGAATAGCACAGTGAAGTTAGTGTAGTTCATGCAGCCATAATGAATAAACCTTCTTACTCAGAACACTAAATGCATATCTTACAAATCAGGTTTGTTCGTTGTACCTGCATGAACTCCACTTACTACACTAACTCCACTTCTAGCAACTCTCAGTGTAGCTGAGTGTAGTTGAGTGTATTCCCAGATAACAGAGTGAGTGTAGTTCAATATGTTTTATGATTCTCACAGAGTACAAATATGTGATAGATGATTTCGCGCAAATCCAAGATGACTGAATTCTATGCTCCTTTTGTTCTCGCTACCATTTCGAGGTAAAGTTGATTCGAAGTTTTTCAAAAGTCGTCACGGAAAAAACTTTGAATAACGATATGATGAAAATAATTTCGTCCAAAAATAATCACACATACAGAACAAAACATTTCCAAACAAGAACCAGCGACAACTATAGATGTCTACGATTATAAATTAAATGAACGCATAAAAGTCACATAAGAAAATCTCACTCTATGCAATGCACACGTAATCTGTGACTACACTAACTTTCAACATTTTCTTAACGAACTGAGGCCACGTTTATAACAATACACACCGAACATTATCAGTGGAGTTAGTGTTGTTTATGCAGGTACAACGAACAAACCCTTTGTCGGGGAATGAAACAGGGTACGTTTATTCTTAGGTTATATTTTGATAAATTTTCGGCCTCGAGAAAATGTCTTGATCGGGTTCATTTATAGTCCTGAATAAAAAATAAATATAGTGAACAAAGTCTAGAAATGCATTCACAAGTCATTCTGCTCATTCTTGCTCGATCGTATTTATAGACATAGTGAATATTCATCCAGATATCGATCCCGTCGATCACTGCTTGATATACAGATAACATAATTTTTCCATTTTCTAACCGCATGACTTCATGCAATTTTACATGAACTATATTGTCATCATCTCAAAATATACTGATGAGACTGTATTTGAAATCAATATTCGATAATGGAATTACAACACGAAGATCTATATCTGATTCAGTTAGTTGATTATGATTTGACGTCCGTTTTTTATTGGAATTTTACTTCCCTGCCACGTAGTATGGTTTGAGGATCCAGTAAAAAACGATAATGGTTCGTGGAAAAAATAGAACAGCATCATTTTTCAAATTAAATCCTCTGGTGGAAGGGGTGAAATAAACATCTAACAAATGATCTGAGCTGCTTTGCGTAGGAAACAGAGCAAAATATCTGAAGGAAGAAGATCTTGATAAATGTTCATCTGAAGTTGAAATTGACCCCGTATAAACTGATTCCACTCCACTGTATTCGGTTACAAGAACGGGCTTTTCCCGCTATGGTTGTTAATCACACATTTAAATTAGCCCCGGTTTATCCCAGAATCATCATTGTGTATTTGAGGTTTGTAACTATGTCAGGATGCACGATCGTAAATTAGGCTGGAATTCGATCAAGGAGCTTGAAATAATTATAATTCACATAATTGGACCAGGGCAGTAATCCAGAAATTCGAGAATGCCTTGAGTGAGCAGAAATGATGAATACTATTTATAATTCATGAGGACATTAAGCATTTCGATATCTGTCTCAACAGGTTATTCCACACAATGAAAACTTCGTTGGAAAATTGGTTTCGCCGGCTGACTCTCTGAAGTATTCAATGCAAAATCGTTTTCGAATCCTTCTGTTCAGCTGGCCCTAAAAGATTGTATTTGTCAGCTGAAAAAAAAACGTCCAATAGTTTCGGAATTGTACCCATTTCATATTTTGTTTCGCTAGAATGTTGCTATAGGAACTCAAAAATTCAAATTTTGCAAATTTAGTTATCGTATCGCATTGTATCAATATCATGCGAAGATATATTTGATAATAGTTGAATGTTTCAAAAATTATTGAGTTTCACAGAAATTATATTTTAAATGCTGATCCACCACACTACCAAAGTAGGTATTTGGTATTTCAAACGTTTCCTATACGTTCACATACACAATCACGATCTGAGCTGTTTTCAATAACTATGGATTTCCATTGAAATTTTTCGTGGTCTACAAAAAAATTTCCTAATTTGGAAATGCTATTTATTTTGTCTTTTAGTTAATGCTTAAAAGCAACCAGCAACGAGAATTGCGCCCTCCTGCATAAGCTTACGGCATGCATTCTGCATCGGTGCCAATCGCAGCGAGAAATATTCGAATGCGTGAAATTTAATTGCTTAGGATTGAAACTCCCCACACAGCACACCACATCCACTGGACGTCCATTTTAGGTACATGTTATGTCCAAACGTCCATGGACGTTGAATGGATGTACATTGTACGTAGGAACTTGGACGTCCATTGGATGTACAGCACGCAACATCCATTGGACGTCCGTTTTATGCCCATATCAAGTCCAAACGTTCATGGACATTGACTGGACGTACATTGTACGTAGGAAGATGGACGTCCATTGGATGTACGCCTTGTACGTCAAATGCACATACATTCAATGTCCATAAATATGTATAAATATCTCAGTTCAAATCTCAAGAATCGTATATTAATTCAAATAGAAATGAAACTTGTAAGTATCTTCAAACAAAAGATTAAAAAATGATGAAGAGTATATTATTGGTACAGTGTATGTACATTTGTGGACATCCATTGTACAGCCATCAAAAAACATCCATTGTACGTCCAATTCAGTTACATTATTTTGTTTCTCATGAATGATATGAATAACATATTACTCGTGAATGAAAGTATTTTTTCAAAGGTCCTTCGAAAAATGTAATTTAAATAGAGGGTTCTATACAGTCAGAGGCAGTTTCGAGAGGATTGAACTACGCATCACCGGAATTGAAAATCCTGACTACTCCACCGTTTTCAAGCTTGTAATTTCTACATTGATAAACACTATAACCCGAAATTCATTCCAAATATCTTCGACAAATGTTCACGAATGGTTAAATCCTTGTTTGTTCAATCATTTTTCAAGGATATTCTTAACAATGGTTTTCTCATTGTTTAAGTCCTTAACAATGACCTTAAATAATGGTTTTATTATAAGCTATCCTTTTTCAACCTCTTTATAAAACAAGTTTGTGCTGTGAATCACGACTCTCATATTTTGATGTTCTGTGCTCTCAACTATACTCTGTGAATGAGAAATGTGAGGTTAGTAGTGCTTTGTTTACCACCAAGGACAAGAAATCACTTTTGATTAAAATTCAAAGATTTTCCAGGATGCCGTGGAGTGGATCTCGATCTATTCCTTACGTTCATAATCAAATGCAGGTGAGATAAGTTTATTTTAATTACTGATGAATTTTAGTTCTAGAAAATTTTCGAAGGAAAATAATAAGAGGACAATCAAAATGTTTGAAATGGTTTATTTAATACACAATTCCAATCATTCTTCATTCTGTTGATATATTATATTATTGATGTTCATATTTATTGTATAAAATATATATTTATATTATGAGATTTTAAATTTCCATATTTACGTTGCAGGCATTTTGAGGAACCACCCAAATATTGGCTGTTTACCAACCATATATCAGAATTTCAATATTCACATGTCACTTGGAAGCAATAGATAAGACCAAAGTGTTTGAATACAGCAGTTATTTGAATGATGTTGGTTCTCAGTCTGGAAAATGATGAAAGAATTGGGTGAAAGTAGGGCTGAAGAAGCCAGTAGCAAATCACGTCCTCCACCCCATCAACAATGGAATTAGGATGAAATCCCTTGCAAGGTATCATGTCTTTTCTGAGACAAATAGTATATTTCCCTATTAAGGCCTACTAATTCAGGATGTAATAGTCGGTGAGAATTATTTTTTAATTGATTCCTTCTTAAGCTGATATGCCATTGAATATTTTGCTCAGAGCTTTTTGATGCTCAAAGAATATCTTATCCTGTGAGGTGAAGTTACAATGTCAAGTTCTTCAGAGTGAAACGAAACGGTGTTATTCAACTCTAAATAAAGTCATTAGTTAGCCAATTTTTATCACAGCTGTCTGTCCATAAATTTTCCAATTTTTTCCTCAGTCTTGATTCATTATTTTTTAGATGAAGCTATGAAGAATCTCATGAATCAAAAGTCTTTCATTGGTAATGTAGTGACGTACAATAGTATGAAATTGGACAATATAAGTGTGGCAGACTCAATACACCAAAACACTGGAAATAATTGAGTTACTTTTTACCGTTGAAGAACCCTTCAGACTGAGCCCTTTTCAAAGAGTATCTATCAGAGCCTGGCAATTTGAGATTTTTTTTGCTCTATTTGAAGCACTTATATTTGTTACTAATTTTTCAGTCAATTGAGATATCAGAAACAGGTAGGGGAAACGATGTTTATCCCGACATAAGCTACCGTACCGTAATGCATTCCATGATAGCAAAAGGAAACCTTGGAGAATTCTGAAACTCGTTGGTACTGCAGATCAAGTAAATCAAAAAAACTTCAAGAAAAAAGATAATGAAGGAAGTAAATGATGGCTAGAAGGAGAGCAAATGAATGAAAATAATCTTCTCGAAATATTTTCATCAATTTATTCATTTTGACCGAAAAAATACCTTTATTTCAGAGTTGTTATTTTTGTTATATATTTTTTTTTAGAGCATTTGTTTTACAGTTTTGTTGAAATATACATTTTCAAGGAATCTACATCAATGTTGCTATTATCTCCATCCATTGTATGTCCATTGAACGTACTTGTGCTGTGTGGGTCAGTATATCTTAGTTACCCACTCTGTATCTCTTCAATATAATCATTTCATGTTTTCTTGACGTATGTTAGGATCGGAATAATCTCATCATATGTGCTTTCCGTGATTTATATATGAGAAATGAGAGAAATTGTAATAAGCTGCTGTTCAATGAACATTATAATTAGAAAACTTGCTGACTTCGAGGGACTATAAAACTTAATACAGTTCACTTTAATATTGAACAGATTAAGTGCTTTGCTAACATTTAGTGGTCTAGTCGTGCCGAATTTTGAATTTTGCTGTGAGTTCACGGCATTTTCTCTGATATCTCAAGATAGTCATATGGTCGATCAGCCTGCCAAGTAATCAACTCTTCTTGTTCAGCGAATTCACGGATGTTGGTGAGATTTACACTTCAACTCCTTGTTGGTTTCGTCGAAAATATCACATCTACAAATAGAGAGCCATATTCTTCAACTGGTAGGACTAATTTTCTGAGAAGAAATTCAGTGTATGCTATGTGCGGCGAAATATAGCAATACATATTGTGATAAAACCGCCCAGAACCTACCCTATCATCGGACACAAGTTAAACAACATTCCATCCTGTTATCTGGGATTCTGCGTTTCACATTGAAATATAATAAATCAGTCAATGAAATAACAATTTGAAAATTTTCCTACTGATTGACATTATAGTGTATTTTTTCTTGGTTATTGCTGGAGATCAGAAGAGTTTACTTCCAATTGCGAAACGATAAATAGAAGATAGTGTTTAGTGTTTATCTTGAATGTTTAGTTTTGATATTCAACATATGATTTAATTTTCATGCTGAATTGAATCTGAATTTCACATTCATTCACCTATTATTGTTAATACTTCTTTAAATGTATTTTTGCTTGATGATTGCGAATTGAAAAATTTCGTATATTGACTTTTAATTATTTTATTGTAAGTTGTTCTCCTCTGGCTGAGTTTTCAGGTGCTGCTTTGGCTTTGCTATATTTTCTTGCTCCATTTGCTTCTTATATTTTCATCATTTACTTATCAAACGCAATGAGTGACTTATTGCTTGAACAACATTCTTTGGCTACTAGAATTTCGAGGACTCACACTAATTTCAAACAGGAGGGTTCCCCATAAATTACATTGAGTAACTGTAAAACCCGAATGGATAAAATTTGGTCTGAATTGAAACTGACCCTTCTCAGATCTTGCGCGAAATCGATGATGAAATTAAAAAATTGAACCATTTCAAACAACATGAATTCGATGATATTGAGGAAGTATACTTAGAAAAGCGCTCTGAAATTCAGTAGTTTTTCGATTATCTTCATGGTTCGACAGCATGTATGGTAAAAACTGAAAACGATAAACCTGATGATTCAGAAAAATTGCTACTGATTTCCCTTTCAAGTTCAAGGGTACTTGTCATAAATGGGAGGCTCTTCGAGATCTTTTGACTACTTTGGTGGTTAATAAAATCAATATATCTAATACGACAAAATTACCTGACTTAAAATTGATCTCAGAGGACGATGCAGCTTGCATAGTCAACAGTTTCGCAATTACTGAAGAAAATTTTACTATCGCTTGGAAAAAATTCTAACATCGATAAGAAAACAGACGTCGCCTCGTTTCAGCTCATTTGTCGGCTTTTTCTGCTATGGAACCAATGAAAAAGAATCTTCTTTCCGAAATTGAGAAAATAATTTCCGGAATCAGCACACCGTTAGCGGCACTTGAGGTGCTCAAACATCCTGTCATTACTTGGGATGATTTTTAGTATATCATGTTGTTTCACTATTAGATTCGAAAACGCGAAGAGAGTGGGAAAAACATATCGATAATTCTTTCAGTTCCTTAAATCCTCCCAATTATGCTAATTTGATGGCATTTTTGGAAAATCAAGTTTCTGTTTTGGAAGCATTAGAAGATGGCAATAAAACTTTCTGCGGTTCTAATTACTCTCCTTTACATAAAAATTCCAGACCAATCTTGTTCTCGAATACAAGCGTACATCAATCAAATAGGTGTCTTCTTTGTTATGAGAATCACTTTTTCATGTACTGTGACTTTTATAGGAATAAAAGCCCAAAGCAGCAAAAAATATTCATTCTAGATCAAAAACGTTGCTCAAACTGCCTTGGTCACCATATCTTTAGAAAATGTACCTCTAAAAAACGCGGCCAAATACGTCACTAAAAACATCATTATTCTGTTCATATTGAGAACGAAATAACTCAGTTCCTAAAAACTTGCAATTGAATGACAACCATGAACATCTTGGTTCTGGTCCTTCGCCTACATGATCAATCAATTGCTCCATTGCCGAAATCATAACGGTTAATCAATGTAGAGTTCTAAATAGCGTCTCACTTTCTACGCCCATGGTAAAAGTATGTTCTGATGATGATAATTAGGTCGATTCTGTGTACGTATTGCTATGAACCTTGCTATTCTAGTTATATTGCTATCCCTCTAATTTATAGCAATATGGTCATGATATTACGTATTCTGTTCCAAGTGTCATAGCAATGTTTGTAATGAATTTCGTCATAACAATATTGCTATAATGGACTTCCATAATCGGTGATTTTAGTACTGACAACACTGTATTTTGTGACTTTAGAGCGACAACGAAGAAGAAAATAACCCTACTTCGTGAGTTTTTTTATGATTTCGCATACATAACCTTTACCTACGGCTTTCATTCTTTCTTCTTTCATAATTCCGGTAAATATCGACATAAAAAATGTTAGGAAACGAAAAGAGTCAAATCGACCTATAAGCAATTTCCTGGATACCAATAGAATATTGGTTACCAGAAATCAGATACATCAATTTTATTCAGGCGTTAATAATTCGAAATTCGATAATTTTTTTTGTTAGGGATTATTGCTGTTGTTGAGATGAAAAGAATAATCATCTCAGCTGTTGTCTACCATGCCTGTATTTTCGTCTAAGAGTTCTCCTTGAAATTAAATATTCTAGAGAACCTTGAACACATTTCTTTATTCATATAAACATCGCCTCATTCAAAAATGTTACGAAACAGGAAAACCAATTAAAATCAAACTGACCAATTTCCTGGAATATTGGTTTCCAGAAATCAAATGCGGCAATTTTGAGATCATAAGAATAATCAAGTCAGCTGTTACTTACTGCCGGCATTTTCGTCTAAGAATTGTCCTTAAAATTTAATATTCCAGAGAATCTTGCACACATTTCTATTTGTACTTATTTTCCCCTATCTTCAATTCATTCTATTCTATTTTCGAATTCTTGGATGAAATAATACTGACACAAATGAATCTCTGTTAGATTCCCTTTCTAGCCTAACTTGTTGACAAGCATAGCAAGTACTATTTTGAGGTTGCTTAGATAGCAATATTGATAGCAAGATTCTTGTTGTGACAGATCATTGCTAGAAATCGTTGATCAGAAAACCAATAATTCCTCTCTTGTTATGATAGAAATATTGCTATTAGCAAACAGAATTGACCTGATTATCATTATTGCTAGGGCTCATATATATCAGGGTTCTAAAAATTCTTTTATTTCTGGACTTTTTTATCAAAGACTCAACTTGAAATATCAACCAGTTAATCTTCCAATTTCTGGTGTTGGAGAATTAAAAAAATTACATTTTTGTACAGGGTGCGCCAAATTGGACACATTTGAAGAACCTGTTTCTGTACTAGATAGACGAAAACTGATATCGCTGTCTATATGCCAATTTTCATGAGAGACTCATTGGCGAAAACCGCAATTTCATATCTATCACCGTTTCTTAGTTACCAGGTGTTTTCCTAAAATGTTCATTTTTGAAATATTGCTCTAACTTTTCTTCTGTTGAAAATTGTTGTAAAAACATTCTGGTAAGAATTCTTAAGTAGAACTCAATCCAGTTGATTGAATTATCTGCAAACTATTACTTTATGAGATATCGCAAGAAATTTTTCTTTCAAATCGGACACCTAGTACATCTTTACATATTTCGATAGACCTTGAAATTACCATTTCAAAAATTCAGGATACCTACTTGATGTTTTTCTGGAATCACGTTCGAGATATTGAATTTTCAATTCTCATCTCTGGGATGAAGTAGTAGTGGAGTAGACTACGCGTAGGCGAATATAAAATAATGCGAACATTAGAGACTGTCAAAGTTTGACTCAAACAGTTGAAAGTGTGAATAAAACCCGTGATTTTTCAAGAAACCATCAAAACTGGAACTTCATTGAAAAATAACAAGCAAGGAGTAACATCATTAGTTGGCCATTTTCATTCAAGCACATAGGGCAAATTCTTTCAAAATACTAGTTGATGCTCTAGGATTATGTTCAACAGCTCCTTAAACGAAGAGTTCTTCTACATCTGTATTCTTGAGATACTTCTTCGGTCTTTCCTTCTCAAGTTGTGACGCAATCGTGCGAAAATATATTTGGAAGGATGTCGTATTTTTCATGGTACAAATCATTTGGTGACTCCGCTTTTTCTATGGTTTGTATGAAAGAAACTGAAATTTCCCATTTCTCATAATTTTCGTTTTTAATTGTAGAACAGCTGCACAGAACTTGCGAACTAATCAGAACTTTGTTTGCTTTTTTGTTGCACGAGTGCAACATTTTGTTGCATGAGTGCAACATGAACACTTCTAATGTAGTAAGTAACAATATGCCTTCAACAAAGGAAACTTGGTTTCCGAAACGTGCGTTAGACGCAGAAAGTGTGAGTGGGTTAGAGAGTAGTTACATACTGTTTTGTTATCAGTATTCTATCCACAGTGAACTCAAATAGTTATTTCTATTTTAATTCTCATCATACTCAAACTTCGAAAAAATATAAAATTATTTTCAGAAAAATATTGATTTCGGGTTCCTCTCAACAAAGTCTACAAAAATCACTCAACCGCTTGATGTAGGTTGTAATGCCCCTCTGAAAATAAATTTGAGGAAAATCCCCACTGATCATCAAATAAGAAATCCAAGATGATCAACAAATATTTTCCAGTCTCCTCAAAAATTCAAAATTTCAAATCTGACTCTCTCATCAGACAAACAACAACGACACTGTGTCTCAGTATGAGTGTTCCACCGGAACAAGCGCCACTTAATATCTTGCATTTAAATATCAGAAGTATAATGAAAAATATGGATGAACTGATTTTCTTTTTGGGTGAGCTTGCGCTGGATTTTCAGATGATTGTTCTCACTGAGACATTTATCGTATATGATTTGCAAGTATTGAAGATTGATGGTTTTACAACGCTATATAATGAGGGCATGCTAAATAAGAACGATGGAGTCATAGTATATATCAAGGATGACATACATTTTACCCATACCGTGAAAAACCTGGGAGAGATTAAGTTGTTGGAGGTCTCGGCGGAGATTGAGTCACAGCAGATTACCCTTTCAGCTATCTACAGGTCTCCAAGTACATGTCCGAAAAAATTCAACATGGACCTACAACAATATATTCAAACTGTGAAAGGAAATGGCATGCATATAATAACAGGAGATATGAATATAGATTTATTGTCGGATTCGGATTTCTGTGAGGAATACAAGAACATCTTGAGCGCATTTGGTTATGAATCATACATCAATGAATATACTCGACCACAAAGCCGAACTTGCGTTGATCATTTTTACGTGAGAACAAAGATTCCTAGGAGGATCCAGTCGTATATTTTTCAATGTTCCATTACGGACCACCATCCCACAGCATTAACAGTGGATTTAAGTCGAAAATCGGAAGCGATGTCTAAGGCGGATGACAGGTGTAAAAAATATATTGATTATTCAGCACTCAGGACGGCCTTGAGAGAGGAGAAATGGGAAAAATTTTACTGTTCACAAGATATAGACAATATGACTGATGACTTTATTGAAAAAATTAATAAATATATTTTTGAAAATACCAAAAGTATCAGATTGAACAGGGAGAATACTAGGAAGAAGAAATGGATCACTAGCGCACTTCTTGTGTCTATTGGCAGGAAACAACTTCTATACAGAGCCGCACAGAGAGATCCCGGCAATTCACTTTTGAGGATGGAATATCTGGCATATAAGAACAAATTAAGTAAATTAATAAAAATCGCGAAAAAAACATATGCCAAAAAGTTGATCCGAGACAACGTAAACCAGTCCAAAGCTCTCTGGGATTGCGTGGATCATCTTTGCAATAGGTCCAGGCCTGCAACAGAAATTAATAAGATAAAATCGATTGATGGCACAATATTGGAATCCAAGAGAGAAATTTCGGACAGCTTCAATAAATATTATAGCTCAATCGGACCAATATACGCCAAAAAAATTAAAATCCCCGAAAACTATAAAGACGAAGATAAAAATATGCAGAACTCCATGTGTCTCTTTCCTACGAACACCGAGGAAGTACATAAGACAATAATGCAACTAGGACGAAAGAAGGCTCCCGGACACGACAATATAAGGGCGGAAACTCTGAGGAAAGTGGCCGATGAAATAAAGATCCCTTTAACCCACTTAATCAATCGTTGTTTTGATGAAGGATACTTTCCGAAGAGACTGAAGATTGGAATTGTGAGACCTCTGTTCAAGAAAGGAGATAAAATGGAAATGAACAACTATAGACCGATATCTCTAATATCCAACATTGCCAAAATCGTGGAGAAAATACTAAAAAAGAGAATTACAGATTTTTGTCTAAAACATAAAGTTATTTCACCACGTCAATATGGATTCATAGAAGGAAAATCAACGGAGGATGCACTCTATAACTTGACATCTCACATCTACAGCTCACTAGACAGATGTAAACCATCCTTGTGCATCTTTGTCGATCTCTCTAAGGCCTTCGATACGGTGTCTCACGAGAAACTACTAAAGAAATTAGATAACTACGGTTTTAGAGGAAAAGTGTATGATTTACTTAGGAGTTATTTAACTGATCGGGAGCAGAGGGTGGAAATCGATGGCGAACTGAGTGGACCCGCATATGTAACATACGGGGTGCCACAGGGTACTGTCCTCGGGCCGCTGTTGTTTACTCTTTATGTCAACAGTTTATTGAATGTCAGAGTCAGAGGCAGAATTCTCAGTTTTGCAGACGATATTGCATTATTTTGTGAATCCGATTCGTGGGAGACTTTGAAATTAGAGGCCGAGGCCGACTTCAGAGTTCTGGAAGATTGGTTCAGTTATAATACGCTTACCCTCAACCTGGAAAAAACAAGATACTTACCCTTTTGTTCATACTCCAGTGGACTGCCTTGTATGGGGCCTTTGTCAGTTGAAGTTAATTCCTTCATCTTGGAAGCAGAATCGATCAGGTATTTGGGTGTAATAATTGACCGTCATCTTAAATGGGATCTACAGATTAAAAACATGGTTGATAAGCTGAGAGGTGTGTTATATAGGATGAGATATCTGAGGGATTACCTTGATTTGGAACACCTCAAACTTCTATATTTTGCGTTGGTCCGGTCACAGCTTACATACGGAATTTTGGGTTGGGGGGGTGTCAATGATACTCACCTGGAGAGGCTGAACGTTGTTCAGAGATGGATTTTACGGATAATATATGGTAAACCACTTGCATTTTCCAATGATAGATTACATGAAGTGTCCGAAATACTCGATATGAGGCAACTATTCTGTTTAAATATGCTGGTTAACATAAAAAAATCCAAGATAACTTCCGAACCTATTACTCACTCTTACAACACTAGAACTAAAATGAGCTCTTTAAGCGTACCTAGACGTGCAAAAACTATAGGCCAGCGTCACTGTGATTTTCTCGCGCCGAAATTGTTCAACCAGCTTCCTACTGACATCTTGAGGATAAACAGCATCAACCTGTTCAGAAAAGAGTCCAAAAAATGGATTCTCCTATATGGAAGAGAAAACCTCCACAATTTCATTAACCGTAGGTGAGGAAAAAAAAGGAGAAAAAGAGAAGGGAAGAAAAGAAAAAAGTAATTAAACTAAATGTTTTACTGTTCGAATTGTGTGTCACTTTTGAGTCATTTTGTTCATTCATCAGCAGGGGCGAATTTTTTTTGAAATGGCATCACGTACAAGCGATGGCTTCCCGAAGCTGGAGCTTCTGTGATAACCCATTTGTTCATATACACATATTTTGTCATGTATTGGAATGTAAAAATGTTTTTGTTGAATAAATATTATTATTATTATTATTATTATTATTATTGATTTGTAATATTGCAATAATTCTCCTGACACTGCACTCCTGTATGGACACTGCCTCCAGTGTCGGTATCATTGTATGAAGACAACTTTATACAATGTCGGTATTCATATAGTGATTTCTGAATATTGTAATAAAGTTTTGCATATATTTCGAGTGTTTCACTGATATAATTGAACAGAACCCTTCTCCAACTGTTAAAAAGATATCCAGAGGTGTTAACATAAGTGAGCGATTCCGTGAAGGAGTAACAACCATGCAAAACCTATTGTTATTAGCGCCTGAACGAGTCGTGGAAAGGTAAATTGCAGGTTACTCCGTCACCTAAAAAAAGTCTTTACAATGTATTACAGAGAAATTGTATTTTTTTATGATGGTACATACCTACTATGTTATTCAACAAAATTTTGGAGATTCCCCAACATATTCGAGGTACTGCATGCTTTCAAAATATACCGGTTGTATCAACTCTACAATATTCCAATATCATGTTTCGTGTGCCTATGTATTTTTTTTCTAGAATGGTGGGTGCTTCTTTATCAGGAAACCATCTACAATATTCTCTTGCCATTGATCATCAATTCGAACTGCAGAAACCACCGACCGGTACCAGATCGTAAATCTGATAGTACGAAGGATGAGGCATAACTCGAAAGAAAATCTCAGAATGTATTAACCAGCAACAAAATTAAATCGATAAGAAATGCTGAATAGAATATTTCTGTGATCACTGCATTTGAGGCATGTAATTCATAAATAAGAGTAATAAGTATAACATTAATGACTGAGCATTACAACTAAGATTTAACTTTTCATTTCAATCACTGAATTCAATATCAGAAAAATCCTACCAAGAGCTCTCAAGAATCATAAGCGTCAAATAATAAACGGTCAGTGTGGCGTTCGCGTGGGTAAAAATATTCAAAAGGAAAATCCATGCAGAATGAGATGATAGGATCGATAAATCAATATTTCATGTATAAAGTATTCAAAGAAACCTGTAATTAGTAATTGAAATATCCTAGTCTTGCTCTGTACCATTTTAGTATGGTTCATGTGAACAATTCAATGGCGAATCGACAATACCTGCCTCATTTAAAGAGAATAAGTTGAAAGGTTCAGAAGTTATAGATAGCCATGTGAGAGTTCTGCCAAAATTAATTGTTTTCGAGAAAACATAAGCGTTTGACTATTTTTGATTGAGAAAAAAATTTGAATTGGCGAGCCGCTCATGTGAAAATCAGTATTAAAAAAAAACCAATACAAAATCAGGTGATGGTTACAAAAAATTGATATTTCACGTACAGAGTGTTTTATTAGACCCGGAACTAGAAATCGAAATTCCTAGTCCTGGTCTCTACTATTTCAGTGTGGTTCATACAAACATTTCGACGTCTCGGGGTGAAAATACCCGCCAAATTTGAAGCGAATACGTTGAATCCGTCACGAGATATGGCCATGTAAAGGTTTTGCATAAACTCAATAAATCAACTTGTATCTCCGAAGCCAATAGCCTTACCCCATTTTTAGTTGTTGTTTTTGGTTCCTTCGATACCAGCTATTCATCATCAAATTATGTACAGTTACTCGCGGACCACTCTGTATTAATTTTATATTTTCTCACTCCTTCAGACTTATTACTTCCATTTAAAAATCTTTTATTCCAACTCCCATTGTGTCAAGAGAACTTTTTGAACGATATATTCAAAAACCGTTTATGGATAATGTCAAGCTTAACCCTACCAACAGATATAAAATCGCTTTGCTCTATCAAATTACTCTGACGAAATCAACCTTTATCGACCAGCTCCGATTTTTTTTCGTAAGGATGAGATATGCACTTCCCTCTATCTTGATGTAATCAACTAACGATTCAGAGCAATCCGGCAGTTTGAGGTGAAAAACGAACGAACCTATGGTATGACCACAGTGGCATGGTGGAAATATAATATTTCCACCATGCACAACAGAAGTTCGTATTTCCTCCCCTCGCTACATGTACCTACTCGTAAGTGCCAAAAATTAAGTCCCCTTTTGAATTCATATGCGCAGTCTGGAAGCAAGTTGGTGCTAATTGCAGGAGCTGACTTCCAAGTGGCTTACTATCAACGTCAAATGTGTCTAACATCGGCTATTTATATCGAGTCATTAATTTCTTTGATCTCCAAAAGAAACGCAATGTGGGATAAACGACATAAGTTCCACACCAACAGGATCATTGTACAGAATATTTGGTTGCCTTCGCAAATGCAACAAGGTGCTCACCCCCATTCTACAGTCTGAATGGGCCTTTAAAATTTTTTCTCGTGATGTGAAAAACTGTATCAACTCTTCTATAATATTTGCTCATTCTAATAACAATAATGTGATGTTCACAAACATTATATTGACGAACCTACAAGGATAACCAGACTCTCCTCAACCGTCATTGATCAGGTGTTCAGTTCAGGCTCTTTTGAGGTTGATTCTTCGGGTGCAATAGATGTAGGTATATCTGATCATCGGTTATCATTCTGTAGTTTTCAGGTTGACAAATGCGAAAAGGCTTGAAAATTTGTAACTTCTAGGGATTTCCGCGCTATTTTTCGAATGATGACTTTCGGAGAGAACTGAATTCAGTTGATTGAAATCCATTTTATTCTGCCGAGACCGTTGATGAAAAGATTACTTACTTAACAACAAGAATCTCTTCGTTTTTCAATAAATTTGCTCCAACGAAAACGGTCAGAGTTACCAAAAAGTGAGCTCCTTGGTTAACTGATGTCATAAAAATTATGATAGATGATAGGGGAAACAACTAAATTGCTATGAGGTTTCGAAAACTCAAGAGGATTTCGGAACTATACAAAAATTTGAGAAATTATACATTGAGTGCTATCCGTAGTGAAATGAAGGCATATATCGATTTCATTTCTAGATCTGATGGTAATTCGCGAACTTTATGGAAGCACCTCAAAAACTTGAATACGGTACCTAACAATATGAATACTCTGCCACCTGAGTTCACAAATAAAGTTGAAGAAATAAACAAATATTTTGTTTCGATTGCTGACAGCTAAGACGAGGATTGTGCGGAGGTGATAGCATCATATGAAGGCACCGCTGGCAATTCGGCTCATCTTTTGAGTTTCGTCTTCCTGGCCCTCAGGATATCTCTCAGATCATTTACAAATTAAAGTGTGAAGCTTTTGACGACGATGGAATTTCAAGAACTATGATTCGATTGAGCATGCCGGAGGTGCTGTTACCCATAACTCATATCGTCAATTCTTGTTTGGAGCTCGGTTACTATCCTTCATCTTGGAAAATTACGATTATATGCCCCTTACCAAAGATTACTTAACCAGAATACAACAGTGATCTTTCACCCATAAGTATCCTTCCTTTCTCATCTAAAGTTCTGGAGAAATGGGTTTACATGGAACTTCATGACTACTGCACAAACTTTAATATTTTACCAGTTCACCATTCAGGTTTCAGAAGTGGTCACAGTGTCTCTATGGCTCTTGCACATATACTGGATGATGTTCTGAGTGATTGTGATCGTGGCTGGGTTACGGCTCAGTTGATTTGATACCATCAACCATAAACTCCTCTGTGCCAAATTACAATATTATGGATCGTCATCAGTTCTGGGTCAACTGGATTCGATTATACAATTTGCCAAAAATCACAACCTCCATATCAATCCCAAGAAATCCAGCCTCATATTTTTGGCAGTAAATCTGCTATTTCCAAAGCTACTATAACATCTCTTACTATTATGGGTACTGTTCTTCGTCCTCGGGAAATGGCAAGGAACCTTGGTTTGGCTGTTGATAGTGGTTTGAAGTTTTCAGACCACGTATCTGGATGCATTCAAAGGGCATATATGTCCTTTAGGCTTCTGTACGGTAGCCGTCACTCCCTGAACAGGAGTCTGAGAATGACGCTGTGCAATCAACTTGTTTTGTCGCGTTTTGATTATGGTGATGTAGTATATGGTTCTTTTATCGATAAGTTTGATTAATCGCGGATTCAGTCAGTTCAGAATCGGTGTTGCTGTCTCGTTCTCAATTTAAGGAGATCTGTAATCAACATCTGGCCACATGAACTCCTTGAGATGGCTCAGAATGGATAACCGTAGGAGACATCACTTAATGTGCTTCGTTCATAAAATAATTAGATCAAGGCAACCGTCATACTTGAACAATGAAATGAATTTAAGACATAACGTTCATTCAGTGAATACAAGAGTAGTTAAATATTGATATTCCCCGTCATCACACCACAAATTTCAAAAGTTCATTTTCTTACCAGCCACCCCTTATTTATAATTGTATTGATAACAGCGTCATAGTCAAATCAATCAGTGGCTTTTGAGTTCATACCAGAAACTCAATTTTACTCGGCCAAGTTTCTAATTCTTACTAAGATTTATTTACTACGCTATAATTATGTCTATAATTGTTAACATAAGATTTGTTACATTGAGTGCATTGTATTTTTTTTCTTTCTCAGAAGGTTAACGTATTATTATTGATAGGTAAAAGTGGAAGAATAGCTTCTAGCTAAACTTTCACCTAATAAAGAGGATTTATTATTTTTATTTTCATTATTATTATTATTATTATTATTATTATTATTAATTTTTTTTATCACCATATATCGGGGAATTCGAACAACTGCCGGACGACAAATCGTCAAAGCAGTTAGCCTCGCTACAGATCCTGCAGAAACATTCTGACTATGCGCGTTGTGTGGAGAATTACGTTTTTCTGTGCATGCGATATAATTTTCCTATCCAGTCCCAGTCTCTCAGTATTTTCAACTAGGTGTTTTTCGACCAGCCCATTGACTGATATAATGAGAGGAAGTATGCTTATGGTCTTTAATTTGTGAAGGTCCTTCAATTGGAAGGCCAGATCCCCATACTCGCTAAGCTTCTCAGTATAAGCCCTAGTAAGATTTTCATCTGCTGGTATAGTTATGTCAAGCAGCAGGCAAGTATTTTCATTTTTATCGAAGAGTGTTACATCTGGCCGGTTGTGCGCAACTGCTCTGTCGGTTATCAAAGGGACATCCCAGTATAACTTATATGGGTGATTCTCCAGTAATGCCTGGGGATAGTACAGGTGTTGTGCGACCTCACCCCTAAACAAGCCCAGTTTCACTGCCATCTGCTGGTGATATACCTCGGCCATCGCGTTGTGCCTACTAAGATAGTCCCTGGGAGCCATGATTAAGCATGAGGATGTTATATGCTGAATCGATTCAAAAGCATTGGAGCACTTCCTGCATCGATCTGATGGTAAGTTTTTCTTGGCTATATGTTTCAGATACAGCCTGGTAGGCATCACCTGGTCTTGTATAGCGATCAATCTACCCTCCGTCTCCGGGAAGAGATAGCCTGCACGTAAGTAGTGTAACGTTTCTACTTTATTAATTTCATTACTTTCTAGGCGACCAGGGTACCTGCCATGAAGATCCATGGGCTTCCAATCCTCCCTCAGTTCCTCGTTTGTTCGCCTAGAATGCCTATACTCTGGCATAGATAATCTTAGTGCAGAGACATTATCGTCAGCTTCGCGAATGGCCTGAAAGAGAGGTGAGTTGTTTTTAAAGAAATATTCTCTAAGGTTATCAATGTTCTTATCATGGGTCTCTTCAAGGTTCAAGAGTCCTCTTCTTCCCTGGTGTCGTGGTAGATAGAGTCTGATTGTTGACGAGTGTGGATGGTGAATTCCGTATTTCGTCAACATCGTCCTCACAGCCCTGTCAAGTTCCCGTAGGTCAGTTTTCGACAAGGTTATCACACCAAACGAGTACGTCATGCACGGCATTGCCCATAAGTTTATCGCTGTGAACAGAGATTTCGAACTCAACTTAGATTTCAAGAGCAGCTTCATTCTAGTGAGAAGCTTCTCCCTAAACATGTGCTTCATGGTCGAGGTCTGCACCTCCAGCGCTTGCCCAACCCCCAGATACCTGTACGTTTCATCGCTTTTCAAGGTCGGTATGTTGACATTGTTCATGAGGGTTGTATGGTGTTCCGTATCTCTTATTTTTCCCCTCTTCACTTCAAGAACTGCGCATTTTCTATCCCCATGCGCATTCCAATTGAATCGCTGAATGTTGCGACCGTTTCGAGCATTCTTCGCAGTTCCTCCTGATTGGCAGCATATAGTTTCAGGTCGTCCATGAATAGATGGTGAGTGAGCTTCGTTTTCCGTCGTTTGTCTATAACATACCCATAATTGGTATTATTTTAGATCATGCTTAGAGGATTGAGTGCAAGTTGAACCAAACAGGGCTAAGGGTATCACCCTGAAACATACCGCGACCAATACTAATCTGTTCCGACTCCTCTATTCCATCCCTCGTTCGCACCAGCAGCGAGGTTCTCCACGTTTTCATGAGGTATTCAAGAGTGCTGATTATGGTCTCAGCTATTCCATGCATTCTAAGCACCTTCAGTAGCCAAGAATGAGGGACGGAATCAAACGCTTTCTGGTAATCAACCCAAGCTACATATATATTCCTTAGCTTCTTTCGGGTCTGTTTGGTTAGAATGTAGTCAGATATGAGCAGTTCCTTAGATCCCCTGGTCTGTATACGGCATTCGTTCTGCTCTTGTGCCATCATGCCATGCCTTCTGAGATGTTTGTTTATATACCTCGTTATTATGTCGGTAAAGATCTTGTACACGGTAGGCAGGCATGTAATCGGGCGATAATTTTTTGGGCTGGTGGGATCGCCCTCTTTCACTATAAGGTAAGTTATGCCCTGCGTGAAATATTCAGGAATTATAGAGGGGTCAGCAAGGGATCGTTGGAAAAGTTCTTTCAGGGGTAGTAAAATACTTCCACCAATAGTTCTGGATTTGGTCGATACCAGGTGATGCCCAGTTCTTCGATTTTTTCAGGACCTCCGCAATGTCAACCGTTTCTATATTTATATCGTTTATCCGTGCTATTGGGATCTTAACCTGCGCTTCAGCAATGCAGTAGGCCTTCTTATCATAGTTGGATCCTTCCGCCCATATGCCACTCCAGTACTGATGAGCTTGTGTCATATCAGATCAACCTGCATTGGGGAATACTTCTTCTAAGCTCCGGAAAAACTGCTTCTAATCCTTATGAGGCAACTTATTATTTTTGTTTCGTTTTACCCTTTCATTATAGCGATGTATTCGGCTTCCTAACCCTTTGATTTTTTGTTTCAGGGTATCACATGTAACTGAGATTTTTTCGCGAAATGCAGGGTTCCTGAGCTTTATTCTGAACTCCGACGCTACCTTTCTGACTGCCTTCGTTACCTTCGCCGATGGATTTGGGGTCTTAAGGTAAGTATACATGACTCCGATCTTTTTCCTCATGTTCAAAATCTTTTTTGGCAGTCGGTTCTTCCATGGTGGTACGGTTGGCTCCTTTCCCGTTCGCTGCTGTTCATTTTGGACTTTTATCTTCTCTCCGTTCACCTCACATATAGTGACAGCTCCTGCATACACAACATCAACTAGTTCTTCCAGAGTATTGACGCTCTCAAGATGTCTTGGGAGAGCGGAGTTAAGAGTTTCAACCGATTGCATGATATCTCTAGAGTATTCTAATCTAGGTATTCTGGGCCTGCTTTCTGGCGCGATACCCGAGTATCTCAGTAAATGCCTCATAAAGGCCTCCTCCAGTAAAAGAGTTGGTCTTCTTTCTACAAAAAGACCACTTCTTCTTACTCTGAGCGATGATCTGCGTGGCTCATTTTGCTGGATCACGTCTATTTGTTCTTCCGCTAGCACACATGGCGAACAGGTACTTTTGATAGTTTCTAGCTCTGCTCTCGAGATCTTCTGATTATTCAGAATCCATCGTACTCTATCCGATATCAACTGCGCATAAACTGGTTTTTCAGGTTACATATCATTCCATATCTCCACCAGTAGTTGTCGGTCGGTTTTGTTAGTTAGCGTAACAAGCTCCATTGCGATATAATGCTCACGCATGATGGTATAATTTTCATCTCTAGTCCAGCGTGTGCGCCTGTCCTGCCTTGGTTCCGAGGCGGAGTGCACTGTAGGTGCACCCAAGCTATCGGATCCATCCCTTTGCAGAGTAGCAGGTCTTGGGCTTACGGTACCGTCTCGGAGGGGTGCGCCGCTAGCACCACACGTACCTCCTACAGGCCGAACATCTGGACGGTTCCGAGAGGAGTCGGCCCGCGATTCCTCCCCGCCCTGGTATTTACTTCTGGTAATGGGAGCTAAATTAAGGTAAATCCTATCGAGGCTGCCAACCTCGAAAGGATTGTGTTGACTAAGGTCCGCGGGGGCGTCACTCCCCGTTGGTCTCACGACCACCCTGCGGTTATTATTATTATTATTATTATCATTATTATTATTATTATTATTATTATTATTATTATTTTTATTATTATTATTATCATGATTTACATTCACGAAAATCATGACACATTTTTCGATGAGGTACCACGTTACTTGGGAATGACATATGGATTTTGTTCACTACTCGACGTTTACGCTTTTTCCCGAGACCTCTAGAAACAAATTTCAGAAATCAGCATTAGACGAATGTGTTTAAGTCGGCCGTCGGCCTAAGGGCCGAATGTGAACACAATTACTTCCGAAAGAAACATCTTAAAAACTATATATTTGTAGAGTAGGTTTGGACCCTAGTTGCGAAGGCCAAAGTCGTGAATGGCTGATATCCACCCAATTATTTCTCTGATACCCATGCGAAATTTTATTTCCCCAATATTTCCAATAATACAAATAATATTGAAATGAATCCAGTGTTTAGTTAGAAACCTAAAAACGTGACGTGACGTGAATTCAGCAGCTTTTGCCTGCATGTTAATTTTCGGTGATATCCTTTGAACATGCGCGCAAAAGCTGCTGACCGCAAATCAGTTCTTTTCAAGGTTTTTTTGATGAGGTGCTGGATTTCAATTCGATCTTATCTTTATTTTTGGACATATCGAGAAAATTGGCTTTTGAATGGTAATATCCACAGAATCATTGAGCAAACTTCACCCATTCACGAATTCGACCTATTGGCTGACCGTAAACACAATAGCTTCCGAAAAAAACAACTTGGAAACTCGATATTTGTAGAGTAGGTTTGCACCTTGATAACGATGGCCGAATTCGTGAACGGGTAAAATCCACCAAATAATTTCGCAGATTTATACCCATTAAAACTTTTTTTATCCCCATATTTCCAAAAAACAAATCAGATCGCATTGAAATCCAGCACTTTATCGAAAAATGACAGTTTGAAGGTTTTTACATAATTTAATGGGGATAATATGATAAGAAGATCACAGAATATTGAATATTTGAAAAAGCAAGATTGAATTTTTCTTTCGTATTGTTCTAATGACACGATCATCACGAAATTTTGCACAAAGATGTCATTCAGCATCTTCGAACTAGCTACCAAGTTTCATCATGATTTTTTTCCAATATCTCCAAAAACATTATTCGTATCGAATTGAAATTTGATACACTGTTGTAAAATATAGAGTTCAAGGTATGAGCAGAAGTTTGTCCGAATATGATCAATAGTTTCTGAAAAAAAATTTTTTTTCAAAATTGAGTGACCATACGATACCAACTAAACTATTAACGAACATAGTCACGGCATTCTGATGCGAGACCTACTCTGAAAGTTTCAAGTCTCTAGCTTGCTTCATTCGACAGTTATCGTATTCACGGCCGGCTGGACGGATAGAATCAATGGATTTGTCATCAGTGAGTCCAACCCAGTCGTTTGAGACAATTTTTGGCTCCAAATTCTGAAATAACAGACATTTGGACGATACGGTAGCACTTTGTTCTCCTAGAACATGAGCGCAAGATGACAGATTGGACGTTGATACAGAATTTTGTGAGAGAATATGTACTGGGGATCACAGAATATTTAAAGAGAAAAAATACAACATTTTTTCGAATTGTTTTAAGAACACGATAATCACGAAATTCTGCACAATGTTGCTTATCAGTATTTTCTAACTTTGTACGAAATTTTATCAATATCGAAGCAGTACATCTGGGGTAATTCCAGAAAAACGGCGATAACGACAAAAAATTTGGCATAGTTTTTTTTCAATATCGCCGGAAATAATCAATTAAATTTTTCTCGAATTTGCTAAGTAGTTCCTGAGAAAAATTTTCTAAGAATTATTTTGGAAAATAATTTTCTTCAAATTATTGACGGTCTCAAAAAAATTTTCCAACAGGTTGCACATCGTTATGTCCCGAGTAACTATCAAGTCTCAATCCATTCACTTCAGTAGTTCCTGGAATATCCGGATATGACCTCAAAATTTCCTCCGAAACCGTTTGGCCGATTTACGGACGGACGGCCGGCCGGAATCGATTTTGACACCGGATTCGTCATCATCGAGTCCAACCTAGTAGTTTGATACCATTTTCAGAAAAAATTCGATAATTACAGACATTTGGACGAAACGAAAGCACGGTGTATCCCAGAGCATTTGCGCAAAAATAAATCGTAGGGTATAGCGATCTGCTATAGCACAGAGCATCTTCGCTTCAAATTCACATGAATCATCCCGAATATTTCAAGCAACCTTTGAAGTGTTTTTTGTCGCTGAAATAAAAACATCTCTTTTGAAACCATTAAACATAATCGATATGTTCTGAGGAGTTCCCTAGATAAACAGGAGAATCGGCCCAAATATCAATATCCGGAGTACCTATTAAATTTGTAAAAACCATTTCAGTTGTCTACACACGAGCTTTCCCTCAGAGGGTCATACTTTCAAACCTCAGCTAGCAATATATGGAGAACAATTCCAGATATATCCTTGGAATTAATTCTCAGTGTGTTGACCATTGTTGTCGAGAAAAAGAAGAACTATTTGCTTGTATTTGATAATTCCGGTTCTAACAGAAATAGACATCAACTGAGTATTTCCAAAGGCATGAATGTTCAGTTGATAAATTCCTTTGTATCTTTGGAAACAGAATAATAATCAGATAAAAAATGTAGGTTACCGTTCGAAATATGAAAATTTTTCGATGCAAATGCGAATCGGAATTCGAATTGTTTTGGTGAATATCCTATCGAGTTTTTTCATCGAAATCAGAGTGAAACATTATAGTAGCAGCATAGTTTCAGTGAAGTTCTTGAAAATTTGATCAATTTTGCATTCAAGGCTTCGGCATATCAGTGAAGTGAACAGTAAACATTTGATTATTGAAATTCGATAGGGAATCCAAAATTGTTATAAGTTAAGCGTGTCACGAAGTTGATATCTTTTTTTCGGTATAACCTGGAGCGACACAAAGACAAAAATATCTATAACCCAGATACCAGAGCTGTGCCAAAGCCTTGTGCTTAGTGCTCGCGAAAGCACTCGAAACACTTTTGTGCACCTAAGCACTGTGCTCGAAAGCACTTTATTAAGCCGGTGCTAAGTGCTTGGTGCTTCGGGAATTTTTTGAGATGGCTTAGTGCTTAGTAAATCGAAAAAGTACTCCCAAGCACCGCAAAGTGCTCCCGAGCACCGCAAAGTGGTCCCAAGCACCGTAGGGCTTTGAAGCACTTTTCGGGATTAATAAGCGCTACATGGACTTGTCGAAACAGGAAAATGTCGGGCTATCGCGCGATTGGAGTAGACAAAGAGAACTAATATATCGGTTTTCTGTGGTGTTCAGAGACATTCGACAAGGAATACAAGGATCCTCATTCGACACATTCGTGATATAGGTATGTGTTTAAGTTCAGTTTTGTGCTACTATTACTATTACCTATGAAAACAATAAAATGCTGTCAGAGTCAAAGCGTAAGCTTTCAGCTGGGAATATTGAGATAGAATATTTCGTATTCTATCTCGATCATGGAGATATTAGAATTCCGTTCTGAATAATGTTGGAAAATTTCAAGAAATCCACTGACGTGAAGTCACATGGATTATATTTATCAAATTTTCGTATTCGTATGTCACACATTCCGCTTCACATTGAAAATTGCATATTTTTTTTCTCTATACCTGAAGGTCTGATTGAAATGATATTCTGCATTCATTGTTGTAGTATGATTGCGTGAAGGTTCGTGAGGAATTCCGAGAGTATCGCAAAATTAGAATATTCAAGAAAAATATGTTTCTTGAGCTCAACTGAATCTTGGATGAGTGATTTAACTTCGGTAATGCTAGCAGAACCACCTTCGATTTTTCAAAAAATATTTTGACAACAATTTGGTACTAATTAATTACTAATTTAGTACCCTAGTTCCAGAATTTACACCCATCTGTGAACCGAGAAAAAACTGGTTTCTGCTAGCTTGACGTCAGGCCAGCAGAACACATCGAGTAATAAATATGCTATGAAGGAATAATTGTGTCATATTAAAGCTCTAATTAAATACTAATTCAGACCCCTGTTTTCAAATTTCACTTATTTCCATTCTTATTTTTTTAAAATCTGTCAAAAGTATGAACATATTGTACTGAAATTTGGTACACTACTATGGAATATGGAGCTCAGGGTCAAGCAGATCTTGTTCGAATGTACTGAACTGTTTCCGATGATGAAAATTTTTCTGAAAAAAAATTATTCAATCTTACTGACGGTACGATATCAACAAAATTTTGCAGGAAGTTGCGTGTCATTGTGCCCCAACTAAGTGCCAAGTTTCAATATCAGGAAAAAACCTCAAAATTTCAAATAGCTACAAGACTGAAACCGTTGGGTCCCTTGTGCCCGTTAACGAACACAACCGCGGCATTCGGATGCGCAACCTATCCTTAAAGTTTTAAGCCGCTAGTTTGCGCCGTTCGACAGATATCGGGTCCTCGGTTTCTCCATCAGTGGGTTCAACCTAGTCGTTTGAAGCCATTTTTGGCTCAAAACTCAAAAATTACAGACAAACCACACCACGCTATTCCCTAGAACATGCGCACAAAAACGAGTTCGCCGTAGGCCATGGACTCTCTGAGGCATGTCTTTATATTTCCATTATTTCGACAGCATATTATTATGGCGAAAACTATATTGGGAAGTAATCGAATGTCGGTCTGTAAGTTTGAAATTTTAAACCGAGAATGGCTTCAAACGACTATGTTGTACTTACTAATGAAGAATCCGTAGTCAAAAGCGATTATGTCCAGTCGTATACATGATAAATCTCAAAGGAGAAAAGCTCTGTTCGGGTTCCAAATCATGGTCGGTCCTGCGATGGTTTTCCGACTTCAAGAAACCGATGTGCAGTGATAAATCTGTTTTGAGCTTTCCTGAGATCGTCAATTCAAAACCCGAATAGAGCACAAGATACTTCGGTAATGGACAAAATCGCTCTAATGGTTCCGGAGATATTGGCGTCTCAAATTTTATATGTTTCTTCTATACATGGACGTATTCAACAATTTTCGACCGAAAATGCCAAAACTACAGACAATTGACTGGAAAAGTTTCAAAGTCGAAGTTTCATATTACGAAGTGCTTAGTGCTCGATGCTCGTGTAAACGAATTACTTTCTGAAAGTGCTAGGTAATCGCGATCATTTCACAAAAAATGTGTGCTGCGTGCTAGAGATTACGGAGCACTTTTCGAAAGGGCTTAGTGCTTTGTGCTCGGAGAACTTTCCATCAGTGCTCGGCACAACTCTGCCAGATACCAAGCTAATATTGCCTATCCTCAAGAAAATTCCGAAACATACGAAAACATGTGACAATATTTTGAATTAGCACAAATTCGATGCTGATAGCTTGTGGAGCAATAGCTGCGATGTGGACGGAATGCCGTTATTTGTAATCGATTCATATTCAGTTGATATGTAGGAAAGAAACCATTAGACTTAGGAGATGAAGAAGGTAAACGCAGTACTATATAGAGTGCTTGATAGCGAATAGCTGTTGAACTGAGCCATATACATTTGAGAAAACAGATGGCGCTGAAATATAGGAGAGAAAAGGAAATCTGTACCACAGCATTACCTACTATACTTTTTTCCTGTACAATTAAGCTACTCACCTAACATATATATCGAATCTTTGTATGAAGTGAATTCTCAAGAGAAAATGTTTTCGTTCGTTTAAAGCTAAGTTCCATTAAGGACATATGAATAATATGATGAATGAAACAAAATTTACCACAGTTAAGCATTAGAAAACTAATGAAAGATTATTTTCGATGTTACAGGTAGTGTATATAAGGAACCATCATTTCATCCAGTTTCACCACTCGTCCTAAGATGGACAAGAGTAATTAAATAGCATCGAGCTTGGGCCGAAACGAACTCGCTGAATTCATATTATATTTGACTTTCACACTGTTCTTTGGTTCTTACTGTTGCTCCGTAAACATAACCTATATTTCTGACTAGTAAATATCACGTTACTTGTTATCTTTTTGAAGAAAAAGTTTATTGAATAAAGAGAAAACCGAATGGAGCAGGGTTTATCAAGTGTTACCTCACATTGAATGAGTAAGTCATAAGTTTTTGGAATTTTTGAACTTATGACCATGTTTTTAGACCTCTGACGAAGCTTCACAGAATGGCAGCGAAAACTCAAGATTTCCGATGAAGAGTAAAAAAAAGCTATTGTGGCCTTTGTAACGCCTGATATGAAAATATAACATTTTTTCCCAACTGAAGGGTGTCTTTTTTAGAGGAATACAAATTCAAAATGAAATTAAACACTGATGAATGAATTTCCTTATCATGGTATTGGTTGTGTATGATATAAATATTTTCATGGAATTAGTGTTTAAAATGATTTCAGTCATAAGGGCGCGACAGCTGGCTCGAATGAAGCGTAACGGTGCAATCCGATTATCTACCAATTTTTTGGGCAATTGGGAGCGTATGTCGGAAATATCGCGTCAACTTCTGTGATTTATCTGCGTAGGCGTGTGACTTAACATATCCCCAAAGAAAGAAATCCATAGGTGTGAGATCACATGATCGTGGAGGCCAGCTCGCAGGACGCTTTCGCGAAATTATGAGCGTTTTCTAAAATTAAATAACGGAATGATTCCTCAAATTATCTTCGATGAAAAAAAAGTTGACATTTGAGTCAGAAAAGTGGACTACTTGCTGGTAAGACAGAAGAAATGGTGTATTACTGCAGAAGGCGGAGAAGTGTCATTTTTCATGGTGAGATTAAGCTTTCGCGCCGCAAGCAATGAGGAGGGTGATTGAAGCGAACCATAAAAGTCAATTCTCCTGCGAATGAAGCAGGTAATTTGTTTAATATTAATTAATACGTTTCCATAGTAACGCAATAAATTTCATCATCAATTTCAAAGCATCATTTATTCAAGAATGAAATAATTCACGATTTCTTCAAAATTAATTCATATTTGTCTAATTTCAAACGATCTGTTGAAAAATAGTATGTTTACCTCTTAGGAGAAGCCAGTTTCCTGGACTCTGTGTTGCTAAGTCTTGGCTTGCGCTACGATTCCGCAATCTTCACAGTCGTCCTGGAATAAAAGGCATTTCCTACCCGTTAAGCCATGTACCTTTTCGTTTTTTTTTTTGTGAATATGACTAATGAACCAATATTTCCATGTAATGGTGTGTACTTAAAAATCAAATGGAGAGCGTATTCATTCCAATTATCAACTGCCGAATAACAAATCTAATATAAGAAAAGTTCAAGGTAAGTTGACATCAAAACGTTCATAAAATAGGTTCTACATGTCTTCCGTTTTCTTAAATGGCATCTTTGTTCGAAGGACTGTTTCACCGAGAGCCATAAATGTGGTGAAATGCTTCGAAAAGCATGAGTTATATTCTATGCCACTCATTTCCGGAAGAAGATGGTGGCTCAACGTGAACCATATTTTTATGTAACTCCATGTCCAAGTGATCTAGCGGGCAACCACAGTAAATAGTATTATCAATATTAAGTCGTTAAACTGAACTATAGCGAAGAAGTATAAGTGTGTGTCATTTTTCGTAAAACTGGGCTCTTGTGGGAAAAACTGGTGATCTTACCCATGAATAATGCAACAGTAAATTTGAAGAGCTTTTTCTACACTCTTTATGAGTTGATTATTTAAAGTTTTTCATTTGAAATTATGAAGATTTTGCTCATTTTTATTCACAAAATGTGGCTGTCTATTTTTCATACCCTGCATGAAACTTCGATTTCAGATAAACCATTGGAGATGGTTACCAATGTACAATATTCCACTCGAGATATATTTCAATGAGATTGGGCACATTTCATTGAATTTCAGATTTTGAGGGACGATCTCCGAAAATAAAGACATATCAGGTGAAATTTACCCAAAACCGTTAATATTTTTGGGTTGAAGATATACATGAAGAAGCTCTAATTTTTCATTCGTAAACCAAAAACTGCAGGTGGCAATTAAAAAAAAAGTGAATTTGGCACCCACTGAAAAATGGAACACCCCGCATGACCGCGGCCCTTCTTATTTTGTGGAGTTCGAGTATTGAAGTAACACTAAAAAATAAGATTCTGTTTTCTAAATAGAGATATGGTATATCGCCCCACTGTTGCGGGACCCTGTATACAATTATTAAATGTTAGAACAGATAAATGTATGAATGATGATATATTGAAACATAGAAATTAGATGAGCTAATTAAATATTATTTGGGCCCATTATGATGTATGTGCGGTTGTACATTTTATGTTGGATGCCATTTTATCCTTTGCTTAATTCGCACTATGAGTAAGAAATTGAAACAATTCATTTTCATTGGATTTACACAAATTTCTTTATAGATAACAATGATCTGAACACTTGTGGTGCAGACACTATTCAGAGACTATCGACTTGTTATGTATCAATTATACTTATGACAATTTGGAAAAGCACTGACGTGAAGTCAGCAGCTTTTACGATCTTTTTCACATTGCGAAATGGCGACTTGGTAATTTCAGAGGAATTCAAATGAAATATGAGAATTTTCCCATGTATTATTCTTCTTATTAACACTGTTCATCTTCCAACCAAGTTGTATTTCGATCCGATAAATATTTTTCGAGTTAATGAAAAATCAAAATGACAAATGGCTTTAACACGAAAACCATTCGGCAGATTTGACTCATTAACGAACTCAACCGAGATGCTAAAGATCAAAATCTAACGTGAATATTTAAAAATTTTAGGTCCTTCCTTCCAAAAGTTAGAGCACACGGACAGATTAGATTTTGACCATGGATTCTTCATCAGTGAGTCCAACCTAGTCGTTTAATGAGACCAATTTCAACTCAAAATTCGAAAATAACAGACATTGTGACGGAACTAGGAACCAAAACGAGCGCGTAAATAATTCGAATAAACTGCTCAATTTTTTCTCCCCACATAACATTTATTTTATTGTTGCTTCCTTATGTTCAACTCTTTAAATTGTTGTGAATTCAACAGACTACAAGTACTGGTCAGTTTTACATACCAGATAGGTTTCGTCTAAAAACACTCAACTATTATTATGGCTTTCGATATATAGGGGAAAGGGGGAAGATGACGATAGTAAGCTCAAAAAAGTATAATTCTGTTATTTTTTCTCTAAGGAAATACCTGTTATCACGAGGTCATCGGCTGATATTAGAAGTTTACATGTCAGATTTGGATAACTCAGTGGTGAATATTTAAAGTGAATAGTTAGAAATATATCAACCTGTCATAATCGTCATCTTATCCTCTCTGGGGGGTAAGGTGACGAAGTGTGTAGGGAAAGATGACAAGGTCCGTATTTTAAGAAAAAAGAAAGGTGATCCTGAAAGTACACGAATGAAAGCAAAATACCTTTATTCTTGAACGAGTGCAACATTTAAAACGTACATTTTTACATGCACAAATATAAACAAATAGATAAGTAAGATTTATTTTCATTCAACGTATATTTTTACATTCACCAATCACAAGTCCATTATTCTACCTTACTTTCTTTATTACCATATGCAATATCCATTGAAAATTCAGAAGAGTCTTTCAACTTTATTTTTCTCTTGATTGTTCGTTGTTAAGCTTCATTCATTGTGGATTTCTTGTTATTTTTTGTAGGTTTTAAGTCTTTGTTACGGTTTTGTTTTTTTTCTGCTCTCCTATTTTCTTTTTCCTTTCTTTTGCCAATTTTACTGCTTTGTTTTCTTCTAAGACCTTTATCACTGCGGTAGTGGAAATAACGAGAGACAGAGTCAGTCAGAGAGAATATGCTTCCTATAATTATGTTATTCATAAAAGATATAAGTTTTTAAAAAAAGTTGCAGCAGTTTATCAATACTCACCAAAAACAATAGAAACAGTATTATCGGAAGCACAAATATTTTTTGCACCATCACCCTACCGGTAAGAAAGGAAGCATTTTACCGAACTCGCGTCGTAATTTGCTTTTGATCAAATGATGGAACCAAGTTTTCGGTTTTGACCGAAGCCACCCTTGCCAACCTCGTACGTTCAGGAAATATAGAGAATTCGTCATCTTACGGGATTCGTCATCTCACCCACATTTCCCCTACCCTTACTGTCAGAAAGGCAGAAAAATGTATTTGAAGTAGTTTACTTTTTCCGCAAAATATGCATTTGAAGCCTTGGGGACAATTCGCTTTCTGTTCCCCACATTGAAGAGCATAACAACAATTCTTCAAAATTCTTTTTCAGTGTTTCATACACCATTTACAAACTATAATAAGGGATGTGTAGGTCTGACGAAACAATAAATAAGACAGCAATGTGAAAAACGGAAGTTAAACGGAGATAACAGCATTAGCTTAACACTCGTTTGAGTTGAATAAATATTGAAGATGTTGAAGCAAATCATAGAAAAAAATCATAAGTGAAGTGATTCAAATTGATCCCCATCAGAGTGTGAATTGTAATACAGGGGGTCAATTCTTGAATCTTGTAGGGTATGACAATTGTCATATGTTTATGTCAATTTTGAAAGCTTTCTCGAGCATCTACAAAATTCGCGAGAGTTCTATTCTTCATTTCGACTATGTTTTCAAGCAAATATTCAAAAAATGAACTGAATGCAAGATATCGAGAAATTTCAAATCCGCATATTAACATAACCTTATTGCTGTTTCCTTCGACTTTGCAACGAGTGGTACGGAGTATAGGAGGAATAACTATAACATTCGATTGTCGATCGACATTCGGTTCCATGCGCAGGTCGTGTCTATTTGTTGTTTATTTTTAACCATGTAATTCCAGATGTAATGGAGACGGCCGAATACCAGTCAGTAGTAAAAAAGCCACTCAGATTCAGTATAATCTCTGAGCATTTGAAACTAGACTAAACCCACTCAAAAACGAAAAACCCTGCAAATTCCACACAATATGGTTTATTATTTCTCAGTAAAATAACCAAATACCATCGATTTCTCAAATGAAACTTATATATCATTCATAACTAATTGGATTTTCAACACAGCCTTTGCAGCGTTTTTCTTTGAAACTCAGAGACCACTTTTCGGAAATCATCCGAGTGAAAATTTTCGGGTTGAGTTATGCAATAGTAATCAACGTTGAGAGTTCCATGAAAATTCGGTGGAAAGTTTCCGAATAGGTACCTTTTTTTCTCCTATCCTCAGTTTTGAGCCTGTAGAGTATGCCGATCCTGCTGAAAAGCTTGAAGGATCAATCTCGACCGACACACGAATTCTTTTACCAAATTTCACGGATTTTGGTTCTGTACTGTAGGAGGAAAGTACCAGACAACTAACGGCGGACGGAGGACGGACGGTTTTTTTTTATTAGTTGATTCAAATCTACATACTCCAAAATGTAAACTGTGAAATTTTCAGGGGGGGTAATTTTTGTATTTTTTTTGGTCGATCACTAAGGTTTATTATCCGATTTTCGCAAATTACAACCAAAAATGTATGAAACATTTTTTGAAAACTACAGGCCTATCAGTATATTGTCCAGTTCCTCAGAATATTTGAAGATACAATGTGTGGAAGACTGTTGCATTTCTAAAATGAGTGTAATTCATTTAATGATTCTTAGCATGGCTATTTGGAAGGTGATCGGTTGGAACTACAATATATCAGTTGATATATTGTATCAGTATGAACTTGGTTTGGATTTATTCGTGGATCCAGCGATTGGTTATGATTTTTCATATAGGCCTTTTCTGTCTAGAAAACTTCGAAAAGCTAGGAATAAGAAACTGTGCAAAAGAATGGATAGCTTCTTATCATACCGATTGTGTGCAGAGGGTTTATATATAAAAAACGTTAAATTAGATATTATTGCTATTGTATGAAAGTAAAGATTCGAGACAAAGCCTATAAACTCACAAAAATAAGCGTACAAAAAAATACATCGAAACTTAAGAAGTGAAAGTAGCACTCATTAGCGACGAAACCAGATACCACAGCAATTCTCAAATGCATTCACAGTCCACCACCGATGAAGGTGAAGAGTTTCAAACGGAAAATACGTGATTTGTGATGAAGTACTGTTTTTGTGTTGTTTTGAAGCTCTCCTTCCCCAGCTTGTAAGCTTGACCTCGCACACGGTTGTCCAGGTTTAACTTGTAGAGACTGTTGAGGTCAACTCCAAAACAGTTGTGAAGAGCAGGGTAGGTTATGATGAGATCAGCACGAATCAAACGTGAACAAATTCATGATACAGAGTCTTTCACCATAACAGGGACGCTAGATACCAAAGGTAGACGAGTTGCCCGTCGCTGGACGCTCTCCAACAATGCTGAGTCTCTACCTAATAATGTATCCCACACAGGGCCAACAAACTCCAAAATGGGTCTCACGTAAAGCTTACAGAGGGTAGCACATGTGGAGGGGTCACATCCACTAAAAGCTTTCTGAATCATGAATAAGGTTCTTTGGGCCTTGTTTGCCGATTGGAAAATGTGATCGGATCAGCTTAGGCTCTCAGTCACAATAACACAAAGGTCAGCATGACTTCTACAAGTAGCGATGGGATTGTTGTTTTGGAAGTACTGGCGACGAGGATTGTGTGCACCCAAGTGCAGAACAATACACTTATCACAGTTGAGAGGCAACTTCCACTTCTGCACATTTTGAATGCCCGTTGAGATATGGTATTATTATCTTGCGATCGGACTCAGAAGTCAGTAGGTTGTTTGTTCTGGGGGAAAGTGTTCACAATGAGTTCTATTTAAGAACAATAATGTGTAGAATATTGTTCAATTATATACTTAACAGGATTATACTATTTAATAAGATTCAGGCTTTGAAGCTAAATATAAGGGGACATTCCGTTGATTCGGAACCTTATTCTCTGTGTAATTATTGGATGTTATTTGTTTAAGTTGACTTTTTCACAGTTCTCCTCATGTATGTGTGAGCTTGTGGATACTGTGGAATGAATTATAGAATCTATCTATTTATTAATACCCAAAAACATCTCAGACCACTGCGAAGCCTTCGAAAATTGTGAACGGTGACAAAAAATAATAAAATGAAACTCAAAGGAAACGGAAGAAAATAAACGAAAATGAAAGGAATAATTAATTGGAGGTGATCTGAGCTCGGATAGCAATAGGGAGGGAGGAGGTATTGAGTTTTCGAGGATAAGATATGGTTTATTTCGATTTCCGGCAAAACTACAAGCCCTGTAAGAAATTTTAAAACAGCAAAGATTTAGGTCATATTCTCAACTATTGTATTCAAACTCTGTTCACATTACCACAAAATTTATGTGAAAAATTCGAAGAGCTAAGTTCTTGGTTATTTATTTTTTTCATGTTTCAAAAAAGTTTTTTTACCTCAAGAAATTCGGTGGAGGCTCGCCTTTTATGTTTCAAATACACTATACACTGCAAAAATCTCGGCGTGTGAACGCTTTTTCCAAAGTGTGAATATTAGTGTGTTAAATTTCCTTGTGAAAAATTTCCATGGTATCTTTTTTCCGGTGTTATACAATATATTCTCTTGAATTCACGCCATTTTCTGATAGATTTTCATAATTCGTTACTGTTCGTAGTATTCGTTTAGAGTCGGTGATAGTTGAACACAGGATAATGATGTGTCATGTCAGATAGACCCAGGTCCGGGCAAAATACATGCTTGGCTTAAATGAAATACAAATTACAAAATACTTTCTCGCAGGTATTTGAAATACAAAATACTTTCAAGTCGGGTATTTGAAATATAAAATACATAATACAGTATTTTAACTATTTGTATTTGAAATACAATTTACAAAATACATTCAGGTGTTACGTAAAATGTGAAAAGAGTACAAATAATTCAGCTCAGCTATTTTATCGCTAAATAAAGAATTTCTTTTCAGAAATACAAGATTTTTGAATGTAGTATCAGACAAACAGCCTCTTGTTGGGAAATTAATAAAACCTGCTAAAGAAATCAATCTTTCTACAGGTCCTGTTGGGCAGAAACTGGTGTTATATTGTATGAACACATTTTTTATGTTAGGTAATGTTCAAGGATGGTAAGCTCTTTGCTCTGATGGTTTCTACAAGTTGACCAACTCTAACTCCATGATGAAATGAACACTGCGCAGGACCTTTTCTTCCTTTTCATTTGCCGAAAATATGATTGCTAGCAAAAGAACTAGATGAAGCAGATGAACGTCGCGCCATCTGAAGGAAGATTCAAGGACTATTTTCTGTAGAGCGCTCAGCGCTAAATGTATCTGTTCGAAAGTATTTCGAAGACAGAAGTATCGAAATACAAAATATAAAATACTTCAGCGTCAGGTATTTGAAATACCAATTACCAAATATATTTTCAAAAAGTAATTGAAATACAAATACAAAATACGTATTTGTAGTTCAAATACGTATTTCAATTACAAGTAATTGAAATACTGCCCAGCCCTGGATAGACCCTTGTCTGCTGTGACCATTTGCCGCCCCTCGTGTTATATTCTAAGGTGCGATGTTTCTGTGGTAGTTTGATCTGGCCTGAATATTAATACTGATATAATGAATTGATTCCCCTTCTTGGATTTCAACTGCAGATTAATAACACAATTGAGTTTCTCTGAATAAAGTTTTATTATTTAAACATACAAATTCTCAACGGATCTCACCTGAAATAAAGAAACGACATTTCATGTTATTAATTAAACAATTTCTAAAACAGTCAACAGAACAATTCTAAAGCAACGCTTGACAGATGATTGAAATACTGTGAGAAGGTTTGCTGAAATATGAATATGAGGATGTACAATGTTTCAATTGAACGTATTTAAAATTCTACAAACTGACAGCTGAAAAATGTTTTTCAAAATCATTTTGTGCGATCCACCTCTTGTGTGCTTATTCATTTGTGTCAGAAATCTACAGAATAATAGCTTTTTACTAAAGATCACATTCTGTCTGGATGTCTGCTAATACATTGATCTCACTTAACTTGATTTTTGAGAAGTCAGAAACTGCACTATTACAAATTTCCATTCGTCTATTTCAGATCTACGTTGATTTTGCCTTAAGATTTCGAAATCTGTCATCACTCCACGAAATATTTTTATAGTCCCTATCAAAATTTCGAAACTGCACAAAATTTTCACCTAAGCCCAGAAGACGAAATTTTTGGAAAGGAAGGTGATGGAAGTTATGGAATGTTGTGTTAAATATCAGCTATCATTTGATTTTTCAATACTTTTCAGATTTTGACCCTATTACGGGAGCATTTTTACCCAATTGTCTGCGCTGGTTGCAACTGAGAAAAAAAAAGATCTAGTAGAGACAATCACGAAAAAATCGTGCATGACGTTAACAGTTTATAATATAGCACAGTCAATATTTTGAATACCATTTTTTATAAGACTGAATTGATTAAGGAAAATCCTTCTATGGTTTCATTTAAACATTTAATACTCTCCTAAGGGTCTACCTATATTATGTTCAAACTTAATAACAGACTCCCGAATAGAATTTACACCAAACATTTTGAACTATAATGTGTTGATTCTGTACAGACATCAGTGTGAAATAAATAAAAATTGTAGTAAAATTAACTCGGCAATCTCTTTGAAATCAACATCGTGACCAGAGTTGAATTAACACACAAAGCAGTGTGAAGTTTCAACACGATGTGGTACTAACAACAGTGGACTTCTCTAATATGAAGAAATAAATTGTCGATGATATCAGAGCTATTTTCCTTACAAAGATCGATGAATTAAAAACAATAATAACAAGTCAAAATGAACAGATAAATGAATTCTTATAGGAACTACGTTCATTAAAGAAACATCCCAAGTAACACAAACTTTCCGGCGAGATATCTGAGAAGTCCTAACCCGGCTTTCACGCGAACTCCTAAATTGATTTCCTAAAGTGATCACAAACACAACATAATTTGGAAATTCGCAATGCAAGCTCCTAAAGTTATTGCATACGTAACAAGAATTAGATATTCACAATGCGAGTTCCTGAAGCCATCTCAGATGTAACCAGAATAAGAAATTCGCAATGCGAGTTCCTAAACTCATCACTGACATAACAAGAAAGGGAAATTCGCAATGCGAGTTCCTGAAGTCATCTCAGACAGAACAAGAAAGGGAAATTCGCAATGCGAGTTCCTTAAGTCTTCCCAGACGTAACCAGAATAAGAAATTAGCAATGCGAGTTCCTAAAGTTATCACAGACATAACCAGAATAGGAAATTCGCAATGCAAGCTCCAAAGATCATCCCGAGTGTAACAACAATAGAACATTTCGTTGTCCACTATTTATACATAGGCAAAATATGTGTTTGATTCATAGGAACGAAATAAATAACTTCGGAGAGGCTTCCTAGAAACCAGCAGGATAATCGGCAAACATACCAAAAAAAAATCAGTTAAAACATAATTCACATTGAATGTATTATATTTTGTTACTGGCTTTTATGGTTCCGAATTTTCCGGAAGGTTATGATGACAAAATCACGGCGTTTTTATACATTTGGTGGAGGAGTAAATGCATTTCAGGTTGAAACCTGTATTAACAAGTAAGAGGTGTCTAGCAAATTTATAGTTCTAGTTCTAGTCTAGCAAATTTATAGTTCAGATTTTCCTTATACAATGGTTTAATACTAAAACTAGTTATCGGCTAGAATACTATTATAGTTGATAACGAAACGAACCTAATTAAGTAGCATTTATGACTTCATTCATCACAAAGAAAGCTCTCTTTTCCACATTATCATATTTCTGGATTGAAACTCACTACCAGTATCGGTTAGACAACGGCAGACTTGTACAACATTATGCGAGTGGAAATTACGTTCTCAAATCTGAAGAATTCAGAGAATTCTCGGAAGAAAACAGAATATCAAAACTTTAATCGAAACTGCTTCATATTTTTCACGACATATTCGTCTGAGATCCGTTGTTTTTTCTTAAAGAAATACTAACAGGGATTCCAAATCAATATTTTGTATCCATACACCCGTTATAGTAGTATGGATATATTTTTTTTTTCCAAGAACCGATAATTAATCTCCATTCATTTCCGAAACACAAATCAATATTCATCAAATCCTTTTAACCTCCAGACGTAAGAACCGACAATCTAAGCTCTCATATTACGATTTCGTCTGGTATATCTCATTCACGGATCTCGCCATCTCGCGGATCTCATTCATATCCGAAATACGAATGAAGAATAAATATAAATTCCGACCGCGCTAAACAATACTCGAAGTCATCTAACCACCAGACCTAAGAACCGACAATCCAAGCGCTCATATTATACGATATCGCCTGGATGTCTTGATCACGGAACTCGCCATCTCGCGGATTCCTGGTAAAGTAGATATGTAAATCCGTGCATTGGGAATTTTCCCTGAAGCTGTTCGTAAGGACTTATGATCTGTGACGACGAAGTGCTGTCTGCTAATTTTTTGCATAGCGAGTCCGCAGAAGTCAGCATAAAATAATTTCAATAATCAACAGGAAACTTTCAAGAAATATAATTTAAATTTTGAATGTCAATATCTGATATCTGTACTTCCGGATATTGTCGCTAGGGGCATTTCCTGATAATATCTCATGTCGTACTCCCAGAAATCTCGCGATGGGAAGTATTTGAGAATTTCTCAAACTCTTCGCCATGAGACTGTGTGAGCGAATTTCCCATAAACCTCCCATTGTGGGAAGTTTAAGAATTTCCGCATGCGATATCTTCAGGATCTCTTCGAGAATATCGCTGTGGCGGACATTTGGAGGAAATATAGCAGTCCCTGTGACTTCGTAGAGAAGTAGAAAAAGTACTCTCAATGTTCTGAGAAGATATCGCCGGGATATCTTTGAAACCTCTCTGTGTTGCCTGGGATAAGAACCTTATCGCTGTACCACATGACAGCAATACATCAAGCAATCAGTCACGTTCGGAACATCCCTGATGATTCATCTTTATCTTCGGCTCCGGTATCACTGAATAATACACCTGCTTGCAATCCGAATATGGAAATGCCAATATTGAATGAAATATTGATTGGCGATTTATGTGTAACTGGTGAGAAATCCTCCGAGTGGAATACTGTCACTAAAAGGAAAAAATCTAGAAAAGCACTGACGTGAAGTCAGCAGCTTTTGCGCGCCTCTTCACATTGCAAAATGGTGACATCAAAATTTCAGTGAAATTTCAATGAAATATAAAACTTTTGAGAAAAAAAATTTTTTTTCGAATTTTTCCATGAATAATTCTTCTTATCGACACTGTTCATCTTCCAACCAAGTTTCATTTCGATCAGATGAATATTTTTCGAGTTATTGGGAAATCAAAATTTAAAATGGCTGTAGCACAAAAACCATTCGGCAGATTTGGCCCATTAAAGAACTTAACCAAGATATTAACCCAACCTGAAAATTTCAAGACTCTAGGTCCTTTCTTTCGAGAGTTACAGCGCACATAGCCCGACGGACAGAATCAATTTTGACCACGGATCCTTCATCAGTGAGTCCAACCTAGTCGTTTGAGACCAATTTCGGCTCAAAATTCGAAAATTACTGACATCGTGACGAAATGATAACGCGCTGTTCTCAGAACAAGGGCGTAAAAACAGAAGAGTCCAAGTGGTTCACGTCTCAGCCCAGAGACAACCTTGATTGAATTGCAACATTTCTTGAAACAACATATACAGAATGTCTCTTGCGAAAAACTCAACTCGAAACAACCGGAGTTGTATTTTTCCTTCTAGGTATCACTGCCTACGGAATACTTGAACACAGTTATGAATCCTGAATTTTGGCCAGAGGGAATTGCTGTGAATAAGTTTCAAATAAAGCGACATCAACCTGTGGTAACAAGCTGAACTTAAGGGCTGGTACTGAACCGCTGAAAGCAACCATTGACAATAATAGTGGCCCTGATGCCAAAAATAAATTCAAATTAATACAATTGAACGTCCAATGCATTTGTTACAATTTGGAAAATCTTGAAATTCTTTTCACCGACGAGCGTCCTGATGCTGTCTGTATTTCTGAGCATTAGTACTGTCTTGAGGCGATCCTTACAATGACCATTCCGGTCATACTTGATACTACTTGTTTGATTTCTACTGCCGCCCTTCAAGAGCTCATGGTGGATCTATGGTCTATATCGGGGATGGTGTACAAGTGAAAAAATTGTGCGTGTCGCGGTTCTCCCAAGAGATGCAATTTGAGGTGAGTGGGACTATAGTGCTCGTCCAAAGGGTTCGTTTAGTTGTTCTCAGCGAGTACCGACCATCCTCTGGAGATTTCGGAATATTTCTGGATGCAATTTCTACGACTTTGGACTATTGTAGCAGTTTAGCAGATGAAATTCTTGTTTGTGGAGATTTGAACGTCAATCTTTCGAATGGTAATTGCCCTAATCTTAAGTTATTTGAAGATCTACTTGAATGTTTCAATTTGAATATTTCTACTCGAGAGCCTACTAGGATCTTCACGGACATTTCAGGGCAAACATGCGTATCAAAGTTGGACTATATTTTGAGCAATGTCGATTTGTTCGTTTGTACCACCAAAGCTTACGAGGTTATTTGGGTGATCATCGAGCTCTTCCGCTTGAATTTCCAATTAGTCCCTTGTCAGTGGCCGAACTTGGGTCTGAGTTGGTCAGAAAGTTAATGAGCCAATATAATCTAAATGACTTTGTGCACCGTATATCTGTATGCGACTTTCATGGGATGTATGGCGTTCTGCATGTGAATGGATGTTTCGGTGAATTTGCTGATGTGATTCAGAGGACATTTGAGATATGCTGTCCACTTTTCACTTATACAGGTTCTCCTCGCCAGGCCAAGAAGTAGATTACTCCGGAGATCGTCTCGGCAAGGCGTGATCTGAAGCATTTTCACTGGTTGCGTACAAATATGGCCTGTCAGTCCACCTACGACCTGTATAGGAGGGCCAAATCCTCCTACAATTCTTTAATCGGGAAGGCAAAGTTAGATTACCATACTGAACTGATTGAGAAATCGGACAATAAAAACAAAACTGTGTGGTCACTGGTGAATGCTCTTACTGGTAGAGGAATGAAACGACTTCGGCCCAGGGAGATTTTGGTTGATGGTGTTCCGTGCGTTGAAGCTGAACCATTACCCAGCGAACGCTGACTCTTTACTATAATGACTCTTTGTCGTCTTCATGCACTGTATCACCGATGAATAGCTCAACATTCTTCTTTCATCCTGTGCTGGATTTTGGAGTGATTGATGCAATAAAGTCTCTCAAAAATAATAAAAGCAGTGGGGTGGATTTCATCTCTGTCAGAATTTTAAAACTGATCGGGGCGGTCATTGCTCCACAATTTGCCCATATTATCAACTTTTCAATAAGTAGTGGCATATTTCCCAACCATCTCAAGAAGGCTATTGCCATACCCATATTCAAGAAGAACCGTAGTTCTTTGCTTTGTTGAGTGCGTTTATGATTGCCTTGATAGTGGATTATTTGTCGCGGGATTATTTTTTGACCTGTCTCGGGCATTCGACAGTCTTTCCTTCCAATTTTTAATCGAGAAATGCTACAGTTTGGTTTTAAGAGGAGTGTTTTTGAGATGTATTTCTAGCTATTTCGAGGGCCGAACTATGATCGTCAGAATCGAGAACTCATTTTCTGAGGAACGTGAAGTGATTTTGGGGTCCTGGGACCGCCGCTATTCTTACTATTCATTAACGGTCTACCCTCCAACTTGAAAAAGATGATGATGGCTGCAACAGCGCGCCAGGATCTTCTTCGTCTTTTGAACATGATCAGAATACTTCTGTTCGCCGATGACACCTCGGCACTAGTAACTGCGCGGAGCTTTGAAGAATTACAGAGGTTATGTCACCTATTAGTCCAGTGCTTTGTTGATTGGTGTCGTTCAATTCCTAGTGCTCCTTGCTGCAGCACAAGAAACAGAAATAATATCCCGCAAGGAAAACCCGGGAGTTCTCCCGATTCACCTGGGCATAGTGAGCAGAGCCGGATCTAGGATTTCAGTCACAAGTCACAAGTTATCGAAATGCGCCCTTTTCAATTTTTTTTCTTCGATGACTACATACTATTCACGAATGATAGTATTTATTCTACTCCTAAGATATTTTACTATTATTATATTTTTTTGAGAACGAGCATTAGATTCTTAGGTATATCAAACAATATATGTATAGAAATTACAATAATCTCCCATGTATCTTATAAGGTAGTGAAGAGAACTCACAAACTTATTAAGATACGATAATGAGGGTATGAAGAAAACAAAAATGGGGCGAAAATAATAATTCATTCTCAAAATAATATATAAGCATTAAAGATTCAAAAAAACAATAAATGAAAGTGTAAATGAGAAACTGAAATACATTAGAGAACACACATGCCAACAAAGGTCATAACGAACATTTTAATATAACTTTTTGTAATTCGCCATGATATAGGGTCATTAAAATCAACTGGTACAGGTTTAACCTCAGTAACTCCTGATTCCTCGTCAAGAGAATTTTCCTTGTCCGAATTATCCGAAATGGAATACTTTCTTACGATAGGCTCGGTACTTGAAGAAGTAGAAGGAAATTCCGCTACATGATGGGCTTCGCTATAGTGGAACCACTTTTTGTCGACACGATACCCGCATCGTTGTCAAAGTAACTTGAGATATTACTAGTATTTTTTTTAGATTTAATAATTTTTATCCCTGATCTTCCGAGATTGCGATCCTAATAGTTTCTCGGGAGGCATTTCAGTTGGTTATATCAACCTAAAACTATATAAGATTCTGAAAATGCATGGAAGTCGAATCGGAATGTTTTGCGCGCTCATTACTATTCATATCTGAATTGTCTCAATGCTCGACAAATGTCAGGAGGAAAGAAAAAGGTTTCATGTTTCAGTGAAACTCAAGAATCATACTATTCATTTGATCGACATTTGATTCTCTTTCTGTAGTACCCATAGCTAAGAAGCTGATTAATAAAATACTAGAGATACGATAAATTTATCATATTCTTCTCAACATTTCGATTTTTTTCATAACTTCTTATACATATGAAAACTCGTGTAATTATGGTACAACGCAATTTAAACTGAATCGGTATAATTTGGGATCTCGCAAATAAAATTCTAACGATTATATCGCCGACATATTCCCAACCCAAACATAACCTTATATATTTTGAAGTCTCTAAGTTAAATCTTTCGAAAATGATTGACCCTCGAGTGCACGGACAGAATATGATTTGACCGAGTGCGCAAAAATCCTCAACTCAAAATTGAATTATTCAAACACATCTGATTGAAATTTTTGAACTTTTTCCATCACGACTAATTTCCCGGCCCGCTTGCACGATCACGTATTTTGCGGTATTGCACATAATATAAAATATAATGATGAGTTCCTATTTTTCTTATTGATGCCATCAACTGCGCCGCTGCATGGAAGTACCCCACATGCGAGAAAAAAAGTAGTATTGGGTTTGTTTTGGTTCCGAATTCAGAACTGTTCGAGTATGCGCAGTTCCGATTTTGAGTCTGGAAAATCGCAATCGCGCATACTCGAACCGTCCCGAACAGTCCTTAATTGGTTCTGAAGTCGGAACCAAAACAAAGCTATTAATAGGACTGGGGTGATTTCATCAAGTCTATCGGTCGTAAACGTCTTCGAAATACATTACCCTTATCAATGAACGATTCGGCGAATAATGTGGACGGTCTGAATCTCTTTGTCATGCCGTCAAGAAACCGACCCTTGACGGAGCGCTACCGCCGCTAGCTCGAACCCCCTCTGAACTTGCCGGTAATTGAGGTCTTCAGTGTTCGAATTACAAACATCTGGACGCGATCGGGAATCGTAGGGCGACCGACAAGTGTAAATTAATCATCTGTTAATTTATTGGTAACTAGTTGTCGCCGCATATTGTACATCAGGTGCATGCACTATAGCACCGCTCTAAAATATGAATGGACTTTGAAGTGAAAAAACATCAATTCAAGAAAAACAATCATAATTTTGCGCCCCTAGTTGGTTGGCGCCCGTGGCAAATGCCTCCCTCGCCACTCCCTAGAGCCGGATGGCTCTGAAAACGAGGATTAAATCCAAATTTCATAATTTCGTTTACTACTGAAACATCGCTGCTATTCATGATCAGTAGAAATATTCAAGGAATCAGTATCAAATAGCATCAGAAACTATATTGAATATATATAGTAAGGCATTCAAAAATGAAAAATCATGAGCCAATTTACGTTCAGCAATAGAATTCAGCAGAACAAAAATTGAATGGCTTGATTCCACTGGGAAGGAACGAGAGAGGTCTCATGGATGTATTAGGAACTGTTATAAAAGGTATAAGGTACTGTAAATTTAGACTCGAACGATGCAGCCGATTACGAAAAAGCACTAAGGCAGCTTCAGGAAAATCAAAATAAAATTATTACTAGTTTAAACTCAGATATATCTCTAACAGGAGAGGTTATTAAAATTTCAATAAAATTGTATCAGTTCTTGAGCAAAATCAGAAGCATTTACTTCTCACTTTGAAAGAATCTCTGGAAATTAGAGCCAACTCGGCGATAATTTCATTTTTATACGAGAATAAGATATTTTATGGATCAAATTGGAAATCCTTCGAATATAATATATGAAATAGGTTTTCAAAATTAGGAATATTAAATCATAGAATTATGAACTTATCTGAATTTAAATCGATCATAACTGAAATTTCCAAAAAATATTCTCAGAATAATTCAATTTTCATGGATGAAAAAAATATAATAACTATAACGAATGGGTTAAGATCGGTGTATATTTTGTTGAATTTAGAATTGTTTTTATTCTCCATTTTCCTCTTGTCTTCCCTGATACATTTTCGCATTACCATCTATTCTCAATACAAACCATCCATAATACAATTGAAGGGGTGAGTGGATGAAGGAGGTATGTAACATTTTTCCAAAAAACTACCTATGGTAGTTGGCTCCTTCATACACTGGAAATATGAATTACTTCAGTCACAAACCTCCTTCATGAGACCAGTATATTTGTTAATATAGTACAATTGAAGGGCTGCTGTCAGTTTCACGAAACAGGCCAAGGCATAACTCCTTCATCACTACAATGAGTGGTTTTTCGGAAGAAAGTTACATACCCCCTTCATTAACTCATCACTTCAATAATCATTTCGAAGAACTCCTATCTGACAATAAATGAAAAATGCGCCTTTCTCATATTGTGTTAATTTGCAATCAACGTACTACTGCAATGATGATAACCTTGTCGAAAAATCCATAGAAGAAGATTGCCTAGTCCAACTTTTACATTTGAAAAAAGCTCCTAGTTCCTGCCAAAATTTTCTAGTCGAAACCAACAAAAATTTCATCCAGCTAATTCATAGCGGCAAATTCATTGCAATTGCAATGAAGATACGCACAGTACATATGTGGAAGAACTGACCTCTTTACCATTAAGGAGAATTTCCTCATCACAATACCAACAGGATGTTTTTTCGAGAACAATGAAGAGAAATTTTTTAACAATAAAGAACTTTTCAAAGGCGAACCAATGTATCGTTCGAAAATTGGTACCAACCTTAACCCGGCAACCTCAGTCATTTAGCAATTTCAAGCATAATCATCCCCTACATATTTTCAAGCAAACTAAGGCAATAGTTGAAATCCAGAAGGCCAACAGAATCGAAAGGAGTTGAAGAAATCCAACCACAAAGAGTCCCATTTTTCTCCCCGTGATGAAACATCGTATGAGAGAGGAGCTGCATATCTCTAGAACATGGAAGACGCTGAACCGGATTTTCCAGTTCCTGGAACCCTTATGCTGATTAGCTCTTTCCATTCATTATAAACTTCATTAGAAATAATTCACACTTTCTGTCTTTATATAAGATACGTATCGCGAACATACGTCCGATTTTCAGTAGAATTATTCCTTCGTATCATTTTCAATAAAGTCAATATTTTAAAAACTCTACAGCTCATCCCTAATTCATAATTCGCGCAAAGGTTCCGACTCCACTTCAGTGCTTCTCCAAAAGTTTTATAGGATTCAAACCACATGTTCAGCGACAAGCTATCAGGAGATACATGCTGCTATTTACTTCATCCTGAACGGACGTATTTCTGTATGCATCAGATAATTGAATCTGAAAATTCCAGCTATCTCTTCTGAAAACTGACAATATCATCCATCGAAAATGTGAAAAGAGATCGTAAATTTTATTCTTCCATTAGATAGTGTGATCATTTTTTACATTTTGAAAGGCGTCAACAGGAAATTCGAATTGCGTATATGGATGGCTCAATCAATACTGAATCATCATGTTTGCCACATTGAGGAATAACATCTTTTCACTTAAAAATAGCTCTCACAGATATGAGGAGTGTCAGGTAAACCATGCATAATGTTGAAAATGGCGATATTCCAAAACAATTCAGAATCGGAATTATTCGGAATGAAAATCTGTAAGTTTTCAAGAAATTTGACCATTTTATAGATACGTGGAAAAGTATCACTTTCTTTGAATTCTTGAGTTATCATGTTAACAAAATTTGAGCGGTTCTGAATCGTTTCATGCTGAATATTGATATTAAGACGTACTGAACGGTGTTTCGAATATCTATCTGAGAAATAAGGAGAAAACTTATTTCTATCTACGGGAACCTGGAAGGAAGTCTTGAAATATTCTTTGATAAGCACTCAAGCAGCTTTTGTGTCCATGTGCAAATCGATAGCCAAGGGGTAATTCTTGAGTAATTCGGTAAAAAATAATCATAATGAGAAAATACCGACGAAATTTTACGAATTTTTTCCCAATTCATCCGATAATAGACATCAAAGCGTACTTGAAACTTGACACACTGTTGCCGCATATGAACACTTAAATGACTGCCTTATTTCATTGAAATCTGATTGATGATTCCTAAGTAAAATTGAAAAGATTTCGAATATGTTGAATAGAATTTTTCATGAATACCCGACATTGAAGTTAAGTCAAATTGCAGAAATAATTTGAAAGACCGATGAAAAAGCATCACTTACTCCAAATGGTTTGCTGAAATAAGTAAAACGAAATTCTAAATCATTTCATGCTGATTATTCGTACTGAATGGTTTTCGAAAATCAATAGGATGAATCTTTTTTATCTACACAAGCCCGTCAGGAGGCATGGAAATAGGCTGTGAATTAACTCAAAAAATGCCAGACGCTTTTGCTCTCATGTTAAAACTGATATTGAGGGCGGTTTCCTCGAGTAATTCAGTAAATAATAACCAAAATGAGAGAATTGCAATGAATTTTGACATATTGTTACGAATTAATTTCAGAAAGTAACATCAGAGCGATCTGAAATTTGTCTCACCGTTGCTGCATGTTAACCCTTAGATACATGTTCAATTTCATTGGAATCTGATGGATGTTGCCAGGAAAAAATTTCGAAAAATATTCAAATATGTTGCATAAATTTTTTTGTGGGTGCCTGATATTGAAGTTAAGGCTTATTGCAGTTACAATTTTGAAGGTTCAAAAGAGAAATTGCTCAGTTTGTATGTGATTTTTTCAAATATCGAATGTACCCATAATATATTAGAGTTCAGTTTTGAGGAGACCGTGGCGCCTCCACTTGGCCTTAGAATCGTGACCAAGAGCTTGATTCAGGGCTTACCGCCTTCATGTCTGATGTCAACATGTTGACTGTGGTCATATCCCACGAGCAGTCATAAATTATTCTCCAAGAAAAGGTTTAACAGCATATGCTGACGTCTGCATTGCTAATCGGAAGGCTGGCCCCGTAGGTATTCTGGACAAGTAAACATTCGATGCGTATACGAATTCCGCCAGTAATTAGTTGGGGAATTCGTATAAGTATCAAAAGTTCACTTGGCAAGAATACGGACGCAGGTCATTTATTTGCGAATCATGGAAACTAGGTGCTCTGGTTTGAAATATCCCTTTCGTGTGCATTTGATGCTCTGCGCCTTTATTGGCCAATGAGAAAAAAACGAAGAACCTCGATCAGCCAATAGTAAAGGGTGCAAGTCCCGGCAATTTTTTCAGCTGGTAAAATGCAGTAACGAAGAGGTCTGGTGCTTCTAATAAGCAGTATATATATAGTATTCCAAACCTATTTTTCTAAGACCCACAATATCAATAGGCTGAAGGAAGAAAAGGAAGAGGTCAGGCGGCAGGACGCCAAAAGGCTTTAGGATGTCAAAGAAAGACTACTGAAGCCACACAGCCGCTATCAGCCTGAATGCCTACTAAAATCCAGGGACTACAGCTAGGTTAATGATGCTGGACTATAAATCAAGGATAAAAACTCACTAGAAATTTCAGATTGAGACCATTGAGAAAACAGTCACGGACGAAGTCTTTGCTCGACACGGTCTGGCTTGGTCTGAAAAGCTCTGATGGAACCTCAGTTGATTAGCTTAAGGGTATTCAGTACACGTAAAGTAAGATTTCTTGAGTTAAAACAGGCTCTTTAATTCCAAGAAAAATAATTTCGTTTGAAATAACCAATAAAATATTCGTTTGAATTAACCTTCCAGTAGTCACGCCCGGTGTCAGAGACCGGCCTATGGAAATAATCTCTGCATTTTTGATTGTAGTGGGGATAACGAGTTGTCGCCGTGAATATGTACATCTCTGGGCACGTTTCAGAGATAGTTAAGATTGTGTGACTGTTGTGCGTATTCATTTCGAGTTATTACGTTTCACGGATTCTAAGACCAGGGTGACCACTGGAGCACACGGTGTGTAATACCGGGGTGACTATTTAGGTGTATAAATTTCAGATTTTATGCTAAGTAAAATGTTTTTTTTTTCATAGATAACGGTTGAAGGTAGGTAATTATCCATAAAATGAGGTAAGAAATTTTCAAATTTAAGAGGTAATTTACTTACTACTCATTTTTGAGGTTAGTTCTAATTGGCAATATATTTTTTTATAGATGGCTGATTATGAAAAGGAACAGTTACGACTCCAAAAATTATTGGAGGAAGTTTTGAATGACGACGAACTTCCGGAGTTTGCTGACGATGTCGAATCAGATCAGGAACCAGATGAAGAGGAACAGCAGGATACAGATAGTGGATCTGAACAAGACATCACTGATACGGAAGAGGACGTGCTCTATTCAGGAAACTCCTCATTCATAGGAAAGGATAAGTTGACCCATTGGAAAAAACACCCTATACAGCGCAAAACGATGAAGACGAGAAAAGAAAATATAATAAAAAGATTTCCTGGCCCTTCCAATGAAACCAAATCACTCAAAGATCCAGCACTGATATGGGGATATTATTTTGACGATGAAATGATCGATATTATAGTGAATAATACGAATAAATACATTGATACCGTAAAGATAAATTACTCCAGAAGCCAAGATGCCAAAACGACCTGTGCAACTGAGATTCGGGCGTTGATTGGACTACTTTATTTGAGTGGTGTTTATCACGCAAGTCGCTTGAATACAGAAGACCTGTGGAGTACTGATGGATCAGGTGTTGAAATGTTCCGTCTGACGATGTCTCTTCAGAGATTCAGGTTTCTTCTGCGCGTTATGCGATTTGACGACAAGCAAACTCGAGATGAGCGCAGAGCAACTGATAAACTTGCCCCAATTCGTACATTATTTGACATGTTTGTCTCTAAATGCGAAAAAGGATTTCATCATTCAGAATTTGTAACAATCGATGAAATGTTGCCTGCGTTCAGGGGAAGATGTGGATTTCGGCAATATATCCCATCGAAACCAAATAAGTATGGTATCAAGGTGTTTGCAGTATGTGATGCTAAACGCTTTTACACTAGCAAGCTGGAAGTTTATACCGGGCAACAACCAGAAGGACCTTATAGGGTTTCAAATAGGTCTGAAGATATTGTTCTTAGAATGTCCAGTCATATATCCGGAACTGGAAGGAATATAACGATGGACAATTGGTTCACGTCTTTGAATCTTGTTGAGAAACTAGTGACTGAACATAAAATGACATCAATAGGAACCATAAGAAAAAACAAGGCACATCTTCCTGTAGAGTTTACTCAGCCTACAGCTCGACCAGTATGTTCAAGAATGTTTGGCTTCAGACCCAATTGTACTTTGGTATCCTACAAACCAAACAAAAATAAAAATGTACTGGTAGTTTCTAGTATGCACTACCAAGATGAGATCAATCAGGAGACAGGAAAACAGCAAAAGCCAACTATAATTACTGATTACAACAGTACCAAGGGTGGGGTTGATACGGTTGACAAACTCTGCGCAAGTTACAGTTGTGCTCGTAATACCAGGAGATGGCCGATGGTCTTGTTTTATCTCCTGCTAAATGTAGGTGGGATTAACTCGAAGATTATTTTCGATGATAATAATGCTCCTTCCAATTTATTGAGAAGAAATTTCCTAAGAAAATTGGCATATGATTTGGTTTTACCTCTGATGAGACAACGTGCTACCATGAGCAACCTTCCAAGAACGTTGACTCTCAGATTACGAGAGATTTGTCAAATACAAAATGAAGCAGGACCTTCAACATCTGCACATGCTAGAAATGGAAGATGTGCATATTGTGACTGGAAGAAAAACCGGAAAACCAGATATTCCTGTTTCAACTGTGAAAAGTTTATGTGTCTGGAACATTTATCGGGAATATGCCTAGAATGCAGAGAAACGGACTGAGGATGTGTTATATTTTTTAGTTCTTAGATTTAGTTGCTCGAAATTCATAATGGAGTATTTTTCAGTTTATAGGTGTTGTATCTTCGAAAAAAGAACTTTTTCTTTTTTGCATATAGAAAAAAAAATAAAATTATTCTCGTGATAAAACCACTTTTATTGTACGAGTTATAAGATCATTCAACAGAATTCATAAAAATTCGAATGTGGGAACACTTAGACAAAAAATTAGGGGGCCCGGTGTTCGAGACCGGGGTGACTACTCGAATCCAATATATTGGCGTGACTACTGGAAGGTTAAGGAATTCATTTCATCGAAATCATTTTCTGAAAATAAAATATATTTCGGAGTAAGATTCTCAATGTCTGGTGTTTTCGATCCGAGAATTTTCATTTCCTGCATCTAACAAGTTTATACGAAAACTTCATCTCTATCGAAGATTTCGAATTCTTTATATGGAGTTGTACATAACCATATGTTTTCATCAGGAAACATTCTGTTTTCCCCATGTGAAAAATGCAATCTTCCTGAGAAATTTAAATCACTGTTGTAAAGATATATTCAATCTTCATTCGAGATATAGGAACATACAGTGAATATACTCACCTGGGTACAAAATAGACAACACCGGCAGAACAGAAACATAGATCGAGCAAAGAATGCTCGAAGGAACAATCATCATTGAATGTCTGAACTTCATACTGTGGTCCAAAATATATGAAGTAATAGAAAACACCAAAAATATTATCTGCAGTAATAGTGGAGCGAATAAGAAACGAAAGGATCAGTAAAATTATGCATGCAATTCGGCATATTCATTTGGTGATCTATCCATTACAAAATAACCTAAAAATCAGATGGCCGAAAAAAAAATCTATTGTATCAATAAAAAAAATCTAGAAAAGCACTGATGTGCTCGTTCACATTCGAAGCTATTTCTTCAAGACATTTGCATGAGCCTGCATGTTTTTCAACCAAGTGCAGATTTCGACTCGACCATATCTAAATTTTTGGTAAAACTAGAAAATAACAATTGAACTGGATATATCGGTGAAAGTCTTTGGGGTTTTTTGAGTTTTCACGAATTCAGACTCCTTAACTATCCCCAAAACCCATCTATGACAATATCGAGTCTCGTAGTCATCTGTTTTTTGGATTTTATTATTGTTGAGGACGGCCTATCTGCCAACAGTAAAATGAGAATCCATTTACAGACTTGATATTTGTTGAACCTATGCAATTACGAAGCTGAAATCTCGAATTGGTATGATTATCCGATTATTCCGCCTACATATCCATTGAAAATTTTTTGTTTTCGTATTTTTTGGGTACCTAACTCTGTGATTAACAACAATACCAAGGAAATCTGGCAATTTTTTTTTCGATATTTCTTAAGATAATTATTGGATCGAATTGAACTTGACACACTTTTGTAGCATGCTGACTCGCAGTTTTTGAAAATTTTGTTGTAATCTGATGAATACTTTTCCCTAAAAAATTTTTCAACAGAAATTTTCGAAAAGCTTACAACAATTTCGTATTTCTGTGATTCTCAAGAAGTTTTGCATTAAGTCTTGCATTTGTATTTTGCAACTTACTACAGAGTTTAAATCTGATCGCGTCAGTTCTTCTCAAGATGTTCAGAAAATAACATTAATCTTTCAATATCTCCGAAAATTAATATTGGATCAAACTGTAATTTGAAGTTTTTCAAATATTGACTCAAAAGTATATCCCAAGTTCCAACTGATCGCGTCAATAGTTATCAAGATATTTGGGGTATTTTGTCCAAAATTCAAACAACAATGAAATTTGAGATAATAACAACAATTCATATCATTGTTGTTATCTGTGCATTATTTCGTTGAAATCTGATAAACATTTATCGAAAAAAGAAATTTTTAACAAAAATTCAACACATTTCCGAATAAACATTTTTAAAAAATCTTCTAACTGGGTTTTTGCGTTCATATAATTACGAAGTTCCGATCTGATCGCATCTGTACTTCTTGAGATATTGGGGAAAAATTCAGACAATAACGAAATTTGACAAATGTTTGTCTATATATCTCCGAAAGTAAATGACGTATCAGATTGAAATTCAGCACGTTGTTGTTGAATACTAATTCCACAGTATGTGCCGAATTTCATTGAAATAGGATAAACACTTTTTCAACAAATATTCCAAAAGTTTTCGGTTGATTTTCGAACCTCTAGATCAACACGGAAGCTTGCACCTAGTTGTGTGTTGATATTCTTCATCTGATAACCAAGTTCTTATCCGATTGCATCTGTTCTTCTTGAGATATTGCAGAAATAACGTTAAAATTCCAAATAACAACGAAATTCGGCATATTTTTTCCTTATTTCTCCGAAGGTAAATATTGGATCGAATTTGAATTTACGATTTAGTTGTTAAATACTAACACAAAAGTCTGGGCCTAATATCGTTGGAGTCTGATCAATATTTGGCAAGAAAAAAAATTGGAAAATTTTCGAATGAAGATGAACTTCTGGACCCACACACATAGTCCTCGTTCCAAAGTTGTCTCGAGCAGATGTTGAAAAGGTACCAGAAACAGTGTTTTATTTTGGAATAAAGTTTTCGTACTGTTAAACTGAATAATGAAGAATAAGTAATAAGCAAGGAGAATTTCACCATATTTTAAATGCTATTCCATCATATTCTTATTTATTATATCTTTCTTATTAGATGCTCCAGATTCCGCTGTTTTACAATATATGGCTCCAGCAGGTATAGGTGGTCGATTTTGACATATCGCAAACGTCATGAAACAAACTTAGACATAGGGTAATCAAACCGTTTGAAGACATACGCAAAATATTTTTGATTGTGTGATTTTGTGCCAAATAATCGTTATTAGCGGAAAGTGTTTCATTCCAGGAAAACGTCAGCTGCAGCGCATCGAGAGCTCCAAAAAGTTCACGGAAATGCTGGTCTAAGTGAAATAACATACCGTGATTGGTTCCGTCGCTCCAAAGACGGTGATTTCTATATTGAAGACAATCCGCGGAGAGGAAGGCCAAAAGCTTCGAAGATGCTGAATTTGAGGTTTTGCTCGATAAAGATCAGTTCCAAATTCAAAAAGAGCTTTTTCAGCATTAGTAGTTACCAGCCAAACCATTTTCCAGCGACTCTATGCGTGGAAATGCTTCAAAAACAAAGAAATTGGGTTCCTTATGAATTGAGGCCAAGGGACGTTGAACGTCGTTTATCCCTCACGTATCCCTCCGAAACCAGTCTGTAAACGCTCAAGTGAGACGTCCTACCCAACCCGCCGCCAGCAATTTCACTCATATGAAGACATCAAAAATTGGCTTGATTTATGGATAGCCACAAAAGATGAACACTTTCACCGTTACTGTATTCGAGCTCTACCAGAAAGATGGGAAAAAGTTGTAGTTAGCATTGGGGAAAACTTTGAATGATTTGGTTGTGACCATTTCTTCACAATGAAGCTGCATGTTCATCACAAAAACAGCGGGAACTTAGTTACTTACTAATATAATATACAGGGTGTTTCACCATAAACTGGTCAAACATATATAGCGGTATAGATGAAATTGGAAAAGTCATTTTTGCCTTGTGACATATACCCCGTTTTCGAAGTATAAGCGAGATACAGGGTGTTTAATGTCAACTTCGAGCAATATTCTGATAACTGTGGTGATTTATACGTGACCTTCGAAATATCGGTTTTTGGTCAATCTAACTGTACTGTAGAACTCTGGAAAAATTTTCCAAAATGGCAAAAAACCTACAGAGTTGGAATTTTTCGTTTTCGATTGCCAAATTGGATAGCATTATATCTAAGGTTTTCAGTGAAGAAATGTTTCCAAAATTCAAACTAACATTTATTTTACATGTCTGCAGTAAAAAATTTCACTCAAAATTGTTGAAATCTTTTGAGGTTGAACTCACTTTCATTCTGAACACTAGGGTGAAAACAGAACGAAAAACTATCCATTGGTTTTCATTTTATAGCCTTTCAAGGATCCCGCTTGGGGTACTTAAAAAATTTTTTTCAACAAACTGGTGGCCCTACGGATGCCAAAATTATGCTAATAGGCCTTACGAGTGACCTGGATAAAAATATGGATTCATCAAGAGAAACAAAAATTTTCCAAATAACTTGGGTAGGAATCGAATTCTCTCCGCATTCGGAAAATAGTGTCAAATTCAATGAACCACTGTTGCTTGGTAACGGACATTATTATAATCAGAATAAATCCAATTTATACGCGACCCCCCTATTGTCCGTGTGTGGAGCGAGTTCGAATCTCATCAAAGTTCTTTTGAAAAATTTTTTTTTTAATAAACTTATATTTATATCCCGGTCATTCTGGGGACCCATTAGTATAATATTAACCTCCGTATGGCCAGTTCGCTTACCCGAGCGGGGTCTTAAGAAGGCCAAAACCAATGGATATTTTTTCATTTTGTTTTCACAGCAGTGTTCAGAATAAAGCTAAGTTCAACCTCGAAAGATTTCAATAATTTTGGTTGGAATTTTTCACTGTAGAAATGTAAAAAAAAGGTAAGTTCGAAATTTTAAAGAATTCTTCTCGTAAAATCTTAGAAAATTGAGTACATTGAAATAATGATATCCAATTTGGCAATCGAAAACAAAAAATTCCAACTTTGTAGGTTTCTCGCCATTCTGAAAGAGTTTGTCGAGAATTCTACAGAACAGTTGAATTGACCACCAAAAAATACGAAGATGTGACCAAAAACAGTTATTTCAAAGGTCACGTATAAATCACAACAGTTATCAGAATATTAATCAAAGTTGACATGAAACACCCTGTATCTCGCTTATACTTCGAAAACGGGGTATATGTCATAAGGCAAAAATGACTTTACCAATATCATCTATAAGGCTAAATATGTTTGACCAGTTTATGGTGAAGCACTCTGTAGAAACGCCTGAATTCCTTGAAACGACTCTGCCGCTTTCCATATGTTTCGTGATGAAGGGGTTTATCTACAGTGGGTCGTGACAAGTCTATGAAACTAGCGTTATATTTAATATTGAAATATGAATCAAAATACAAAATCACAGAAAATTTTGAGGGAATAAATCCACAAAAAAATGGGTTAACGATAAAATTACGATCTAATCGTCGTCCACAAATCTCTCATCAACGTCGATAATGCATAATTGAATGTATTGATCAGTGCATTAACAACATCAGTAAAGTAAAGAAGTACCTAACAAGTAATTGACCATACTGTTAATATCCTTTGACCTTAAACTTCTGCTCTCCTGATGAGAAAGAATAAACTACACGCACAATGATCAAGATAAGGAACAATTTTTTCAAATGTCAAATAAATATGTGAAAAGGATCCGAAATAATCATATTTGTTTCTCGAATAGAGATAATATAATTGTTTGTAAGCATAAATTCTCAGTGCAAATTCAAAATGAAATATGCATATTAAAAAAACTCATTTGGAGCTCATTGAATTAATTAACATGACAATTTTCCAATATGCCGGAATTATTCAATTCTCGTTAAATTTTGAGTACCTCGTTTCACGTCATTCAACTAGATCCAACCAATTGTGAAAATATTTTGAATGTTCAAGTGTCATAATGAGATTCTGCAGTTAATTGTTTTGGCGAATTACCACAGAAACTGAAAATCAACAGAGTTGTAATAGGTTTATAGGAGTGGTTTGATTAACTCCGTCGATATTGAAAGATTAATAGGAAACTTCTGCCTCCTTTTACTGACCACGGAATGAAATTCGTATTTTTTGTCGATCAAAACAAGTTGAAGGTGAATTTTCATGATAAATTATCTAAGACAATGACTTTATTCCAAAAACTCGAGAAAAAATCTAGAAAAGCACTGACGTGAAGTCAGCAGCTTTTACGAGCTTGTTCACATTGCGAAATGGCGATTTGTAAATTTCAGTCAAATTTTAATTAAATATAATAATTTTTTGTTTTTCGAATTTTTCCATGGATAATTCTTCTTATTGACACTGTTCATATTCCAACCAAGTTTCATTTCGATCAGATAGATATTTTTCGAGTTATTGAAAAATTAAAATTTCAAATGGCTGTAGCACAAAAACCATTAGGCAGATTTGGCCCATTAACGAACTTAGCCGAGATATTCAGGATCTTAATCTAACCTGAAAATTTCAAGACTCTAGGTCATTCCGTTCGAAAGTTACAGCGCACACGGCCGGACGTACTGAATCAATTTTGACCACGGATTCTTCATCAGTGAGTCCAACCTAGTCGTTTGAGACCAATTTCGGCTCAAAATTTGGAAATTACAGACATCGTGACGAAATGATAACGGGCTGTTTCCCAGAACAACACTTAAAGCTTTGAAATATGAGCGTTTTTTTCGTGACGTCAGTTTACTTCTCTACGTAGAAAATTACCACTGCATTTCGTTGGCAAAATGGGGTCCTCAGATTTGTATTTTTTTTGTATTTTTATTTTCTGACTATCCTACGATTCAATGAAACCCCTAACAAGCTTAAACCTTGTGCGAGTTAGGATACCGGGTGTTTTCTGTGTCGGCTTGGTTACTTATTCCTTGCGCCACGTTAGAAGCAGCACTGTTAATTGTTTACGCAACAGCGAATGGTTGGACGGTCCCCTGAAAACCGGAAAAGTTATTTCCAGGCCAAGGACTTTAAACCCAAACCTAACGATCATGAGGCATGAGCTCTAACCACTGAGCTACCGCCGTCGATTATTTCTAGCTCTCTGATTCTTCCTATCTATCACGAGATTATTTTTGTTATAGGTTGAGTCAATAACATCTTCACGAGCTCGTTTAATATAAGGTTTTCTTCCATTCCTTCAGCATTGAAGGTACATATTAATTGGGTCACATAAATGCAAAGACGAATACTTGTCGATAAGTTAACATAGTCCACGTTGATTCGAGCTGAGCATTCAATCAACCAAGGTCTCTATACTGTAACGAAGCGTTTTTTGTTAAGTGAAAGAGCTCCGTCAAAGATTCATCTTTTGGTCGTTTTCACGTTTTCCGGTCCGAAACCATTGATTTCATTTCTAATGAAGTAATTCCTAATGTCCTTGCGATCTCTGAAAGTTTATGCAGACTCATTTTCCGACTTACGGAAATTTAATTATAAAGTGTAATCATTAAGGTTTTCAGTGTGGATGTTTATCCTACACGGAATTTCATTGGTGAATGAACATACGGTGACCTGAGGTAGAGCTGCCCTAGACGACTCCAAAAACATTTTTGGTTGGTCTGATGAATTCCATAACGGCATTTCTTATATTCGCCAATATTTTAATTACTCATAATTCTGGAACCACCTAGTATAATCCGTTGATATTGAAAACGTATGGTCAACAAGTCAATCGATTCACATTCAAGTAATTGAAAAATTCCAGGTCCGTATCAGAAAAATATTCCCTCACTAGAGTCAGCACCTTGTCGCGGTGTGAGGGCTTGTAGTACTGCAATGTGTCCTGAACCTTAGCGACTGGAACTCCGGTTCCTGGTAGGGTCACCACCCATGTTGAGAAGGTTGAAGATGAGCGGGAAACTAAGACTGACCAAGAATCCACATGGCAGGACCAAACCCAAGTCCTGTCATTCCTCACCAATGGTAGCAGATTAAGGCAGACATGCCCTATCTGCTCCCATCCTCCCACTCCTGACTTGTTAGGAGATATCCTTTTTGTCTCCAAAAGCCTACCTCCCACCCCCTTTCTTCCCATCTATCTTCCCGTCTTAGTCTCCTGTCCCGGCTGTAGTCTCGTGGCCAAGGGATTGCACCAGGAAAAACGATGCCAGATGGAACCCCGAGCATACCTTGGGACCATTCTGTTATACCAACGCTTCCTGGCTGTCTGTGGTCATGTCTCGCGGGCCAGCGAAGTGAGGGGGGTCTTGGCTTAAAAACCTGGACCGAGAGGAAACAACCTCATCAAAAATTCTAAATCCAAAGCGGGAAACCAGGCTGAGGGATGCGTGGCTAGATAGAAGACTAGTCTCTACTGGTTTCGACCTTGGAGCACCGGGGGGAACTCCATTGTATAAACCCCTTACCTCTGCAAGCGGGGCTCTGCAGAGGTGGACCGATATTCCCTAGCTTCTCGTGGGACCGATTATGGGTAAGCAAGACAAACAAAAAACCACCGGAAAAGGAGCGGAGACAACCTCCGCCTCCACATCCGGGCACCCCGAAAAGGGGGAGGTCAGACGACCAAGAAATCGTCTGCCATTTGAGTTGCCTAAACTAGGTCAACCAGGTGGCAGAGACGATCCACTGAGGAAAGGGCTCAGTGGAGCAGGAGTGCGGAAGTACCTGCGACTCCTCCACCAAGGGCTAGAACCTGGGGAGGCTAGGAAGCAGGCTCTTCAGTGCCCACACCCGAAGGATACTCCGACGGGGAAAAGTCAAGGCAAAAGAGGTCCGGAGCAGATCACACCTCCTTCGCGACCTCCGCCGAAAAAGCAGAAGACGGCTGCAGCTAAAACCGGGCAAGCCACTGGTTATGCAGCAGCTGTCAAATCAGGGTTGTCAGCATTCAGGGTAGGAATAGTCCCCAAGGAATACCCTAGGGTTATCATGAGTGCTGAGCAACTCTCCACTTTGGAAGACGCCCTGGTAGAGGAAATGTGCCAAGGCAAAGGAAAAGGTATACACTTCTCTGGCGTCCATTTCCGTAGTGGAATGATGCTAGTGGAGTGTGGATCTGAACAGTCGGCGGACTGGCTCATAAAGTCGGTCCCGCAATTGAAATCTTGGGAAGGACCAGAGTTGGTGGCACTTAGTGGAGACGACATCCCAAGTCCCACAAAAATAACAGTATTCTTCCCAAGAAGCCTTGACATGGCACCGGAGAAGATCCTCCGACTTGTCGACTTTCAGAACTCCAACATTAACACTGGAGCGTGGAGAGTGCTGAACTCGAAGAAGGAGGGCAAAGGAACCATCCTCTCGATTGGGATCGATCCCCATTCTGAGGAAGTCCTGAGGAAGGAGGGATGCCACCTGAACTTCAGGTTTGGGCGCATCCCTGTCTCGGGACTTGGACAGAAAAGCGACCCTGTGGAAGGGTCGGAGATGGTGGAGACGACCTCCACATCCCAGAAACCTGGCTGCAGCGGCTCTGCTGGGGCTCCTGAGGAGACAGAGACTTCCTCTGCATCTCGGGAGGCTGAGCGGGGCTGTTCGGTGGCCAGAGATTTGAAAGAGACTTCCTCGAGTACCTCTCAGATGGAACTCGAGGAAGAACGGCTGGAGAAGAAGGAGGGGTCAAGCACCCCATAAACAAGCCTTCCTCTTCACCAAGGTTGCACAAGTGAACTTGCATCATGCGAGGGGTTCCTCAGCCGTGATTGCAAGGTTGTTTGTGAGGCTGCAACTAGGCATTGCTCTGATCCAGGAACCCTGGATCAACAAAGAAGGCCAAATCAAAGGTTTGGCAACAAAGGAATCAAACCTGATCTATGATATGAGGCAAGAAGCTCCACGTGCTTGTATTCTCATAAACAAAAATATTAAATATATTTGTGTTTCAGAATATATGTCTCGGGATTTAATACCAATCATGGTTCACCTCAATGTTGGGGGCGTTGACCGAGACATCATCATTGCATCCGCATACTTCGCTGGAGACGGGCCAATAACACCGCCAGAGGAAGTACAGGAACTAGTACGTTACTGCAAAAGCAAACGCCTCCCAATTATAATTGGTTGTGATGCAAACGCGCATAATACTGTCTGGGGAAGCACCAACAATAACCTTAGAGGTGAGTACCTACTTGAATATCTTCTAGCTAATGACCTCGAGACCATTAATGTTGGGACTACTCCAACATTCGTCACGAGAGCAAGGAAAGAGGTCCTGGACGTAACAATAGTAAATTCTGCGGCCAGGAAAAACATTACTTATTGGAGGGTGATGGACGAACCATCACTCTCTGATCATAGGATCATTGAGTTCAGAGTGGAGGGAGATAACACCTATTCCCCTGCGACTCGAAATCCTAGAAAGACAGATTGGTTCCTTTACAAAAACCATCTAAAAGAAAATCTAGAACAAATCGATGCGGATGACCGTCACTTCGATTTGAACTCAAGGGTAGAGCAGGTTAGTAGGGCAATAATGGAGGCGTTCGACTCCAGCTGTCCGCTCACCAAAGCTAAACCAAGTAAGGATGCACCTTGGTGGAACGAGAACCTGTCAAACCTCCGAAAGGAGGTCCGTCGGCTCTTTAATAGGGCAAGACGGAATAACATTTGGCAGGAGTACACCGAGAAACTTACACAGTATAATAAAGAAATAAGGAAGGCCAAAAGGCTTAACTTTCAAGCTTTTTGTGAAAATATCACTTCCACTCCCATCGCAGCCAGACTTCAAAAAGTCATGGCAAAGGGGGGCACCAACCCCATACTGTCACTTAAAAAGCCAGACGGGTCACACACTGAGGGAGAAGAAGAACGGTCGATTCTTCTTCTCAAAACACATTTTCCAGGAAGTGCACCCATAAGCAGTATTGAAACAGCAACCGAGTTCACCAAAAAATCCGGCAAGGATGATTGGGATATTGCTAGAAAGATATTTACAAGACAACGACTGGAATGGGCAATTAGTACTTTTCAGCCGTATAAATCACCAGGAGTAGATGGTGTGTTTCCTGTACTCCTGCAGAAGGGAGCGGAAGAAATTCTTCCCCATCTGCTGAAAATCACAAGAAGCAGCTTAGCACTGGGTCAAATACCTGATAATTGGAAAAGGGCAAAAGTAACCTTTATCCCAAAAACAGGAAAAAAAGACTGGACTGATCCCAGATCCTTTAGGCCCATTTGCCTAACTTCGTTTTTGCTCAAAACGATGGAGAAGGTAGTAGATAACTACATAAGAACGGAGAATCTGGAGAAGAAGCCACTTCACAACTGTCAGCATGCGTACAGGGCAGGGCGTTCTACGGAAACTGCTCTGTATGGGCTGACTGAAGGCATCCAGAAGTCTCTGAACAACAAAGAAATCGCATTGTGCGCTTTCCTAGATATATCTGGGGCCTTTGACAACACAACACATGTATCTGTCAAAGAGGCACTTGTAAGGCGAGGAGTAAACGATACCATTATAAAATGGTTGTGTAAGGTGCTCTCGACGAGGACAGCTGAGACATTGGTGGGCAGTAAGACCACCTCTGTTAAAACTACTCGCGGAACACCTCAAGGAGGAGTATTATCCCCCCTCCTATGGAGCCTGGTAGTGGATGAACTATTGCACAGGCTTACGGAGCTTGGCTTCGAATGCATAGGATATGCTGATGACATAGTCCTAATAGTAAGAGGCAAATTCGAGGATGTCCTCTGTGAGTTGTTGCAGAGGGGCCTCAGAATTATTGAGCAGTGGTGCTTATCAGTGGGTCTCAAAATCAACCCAGCAAAGACCACAGTAATTCCCTTTACTCGGAAGAGAAACCTTCCAGCTATGAAGTCCATTTCGGTAAATGGAGTTGTTGTAGGATGGAAGTCTGAAGTCAAATATCTGGGAATCACCCTAGATAGTAAGCTTCTGTGGAATGAGCATGTTAAAATTAATGCTAGTAAAGCGATAAGGGCTTTAATGGTGTGCAAAAGACTATCCGGCAAAACTTGGGGGTGTAACCCTAAAATACTGAGATGGATGTACACCATGATTGTAAGACCGATAATAACATACGGGGCAGTAGTTTGGTTTGCTAAAGCAGGGCAGACAAGCACGAGGAAAATACTCGACAAGGTACAAAGGCTTGCCTGTGTTTGCATCACTGGGGCTATGAGAACATGCCCGACTAGAGCACTTGAGGTCATCATAGACCTCAGTCCTCTACATCTAGTGATCAGAAGGGTAGCCCATGAAGCTATCCTTAGAATCTCTAGGGAAGGTACAGGGAATGAGAGAATCAAAAGTCAGAGAGCCTGGTCCTCCCTGAACAAGTACATCTCATTAGCGAACCTACCTAGTGATGTTATGATTAAAAAAGTAAGCATCGAGAAGAACTTTGACTCAATGCTATGTAAAAGGGAAGAATGGGAAAAGGAATACACTACCCAAAAACTCAAAGCAAATACCGTATGGTATACAGATGGTTCTAAAACCACGACGGGGGCCGGCGCTGGAGTATACGGGCCTAGAACCAAATGTACACTATCGCTAGGCTCCTACTCGAGTGTTTTTCAGGCAGAAATACTTGCTATCGAAAGATGCATAGACATAAACCTGGAAAGAAACTATCAAGGGTGTGACATAGTGATCCATTCTGATAGTCAGGCTGCTATTAAAGCACTGAACTCCCATGTCATCGACTCAAAGCTGATATGGGAGTGCCGAAAGAAACTCAATGAAGTAGGCAAGAATAACAAGGTCTCCTTAGTCTGGGTTCCTGGGCACTCAGGAATCAAAGGAAATGAAGAGGCCAACACTCTAGCCAGAAAGGGAGCACAAACGCTACCTACTGGCCCAGAACCTTTCTGTGGTATAGGCAAATGTACCTATAAGAAAGAGTTTTTGGAGAAAGAAGGAAATGAAAGAGGGGCACTGTGGAGGAATTCTCCAGGAATGGAACACTCTAAAAAGTTCCTTCGGAACTTTGAAATTGCTAGATCCAAAAGTCATCTGGATCTCAGTAAGAATAAGTTACGCCTCCTCACTGGTTTCCTCACAGGACACTGTCGCCTAAGGAAGCACATGATGAGAATGGGCTTATCAGAAACTGACGAGTGCAGATTTTGTGGGGAGGAGGAGGAAACCCCTGTTCACCTGATCACAGAATGCCTCGCCATTGTGAGCCTGCGCAAAAGATACCTTGGACAGGAGTATTATAGGAGGAATGAGAACTTAGCCTCCTTGAAGCCCTCACAGATATTAGAATTCATCAGAGCACTTGAGCTGGAGGGCGAGCTGTAGGTTGCGACAACAGCTCTGACAAGGGGGCACAATAGACCTTAAGGTCGCAGTGGAACGTAACCCCTTACCAACTATCAACTATCAACTATCAGAAAAATATAGGACTTTTGTCAAGTTCAGATTCAACGGCCTGTACATCGAAATTTCGAAATTGGATTTAAATATTCGAATAAAGCAAAAATTTCTCAATTCGAATAAGTTGATTTTTTTTCGCACGTTGAATTGCTCATCGAAAATTTCATGGAAAGAATTGATTCCATAATTCATTCATTCCATTTAGTTATCAGAAAATTAGTAGTTCATCATGGAATAGAAAGATTCTCTTGTCCTACATTTTGGAAATTAATTTTTCTTGTTATTCCGAAGGATCATTTAGGAGAATTTTCAAAGAAGCATTAATTTTGAAAAATGTATACGAGATTGAAAACAATGAATCATTAAATAATATGAAAAATACAAATCTCAATAATGAGTCACAGAAGAAGTTTCAAAGTAACACTGTTTCTTAAACTTTCAATTCTCGCCCTTCTCAAAATATTACTTATAGTTTTTCTGATCATGTCTGGACTATGACGTGCTTTATAGAGGGTGGTTTGGATCCCCTCACTTGCTATTTCCTATCTTCTTACTTCCGAACTCAGCCGAATTGAAGTAATCATTGAAATATTTCCAAACAAAATAATCGACAGTATTTAAATCTGGCGACCTAAAGGACTAGCTATGCAATCCGCCTCTACCAATACACATGTTTCGAAATTGCTTGTTCAAAAAGCTCCTGACCATGCGTAGGCTGAAGAAACTTTCCAAATATGTGGATAGACACAGTTGGACTGCATACATCGACCGCTAAATCACCAGATTTAAATCCTTTCGATTATTTTTGAATCTGGTAATATTTGAAATATTAATTGTATTCGTCTAAGTGAGGAAATAATGAGAGGAAGTTATGAGCAATTGGAAATATTGTCGGATACAAGAAACACCCTGTGTCTCAGTTATTGAATTTATCAAACCAGCCAAAAAAGGTTTTTTTGGACTCGTTTAGGGCAGCTCGACCTCAGGTTACCGTTTGTTCATTTACCAATGAAACACACTGTATATTGAAAAACTGCCGTTCAACAAACATGAAATTTCACGTCGCAGGGGTTTTGTGTTAGTTTTTATTGGGTTTTTAGGAGTCAATCGACTGGAAAAGGGTCATCATGGTGCCCATCTGTTGTCAGCCTGGAAAAATTCCAGAACTTTCTAGAGAATCTGATGACTGCGGTCGTCCAATGAGAAGGGCTTTTGAACAAAATTTTGCATGTGTGCCCCCTTCCCAACCCTGTGGTTATGAAGATTCGCTGGCAAGCGATTAGAGGCATTCTAGTTTTCAGTTTTGATCTTGTAGCTTGACTCCGAAATTATCATTGAAAACTATCCGCAGTTAATCACCGATTTTCACGAAGTTAATTCCATTCTTCGAAAAGTGTCATTCACAATGTTGTTGGGATTCCGGGGGATACTTAGTTGGCTTGGTTGATCGTTCGATAAAAACTTATGTGGAGACCTCGAGGTGATTGTCGAACTCTGTCTACACAAATTTGAGCCCTGTTGCCTTTTAGTCACTGGTTCATGCCTTTTTCATGATTGATTTCGTGCCTAGAGGAGGTTTTCCGATAGAACTGCAGGTTCTACCGAGACGCAGAGCCGTTACCGTTTTTATCGCGCAGGTTGTTGGGTCTTAACAAATTTGTGCCCTGTTGCCTTGTAGTCACTGGTTCTTGTCCTCTTCAGGATTGACTTCGTGTCTTAGGGTGGTTTCCCAAGCGCATTTCCGTAGCCTTCGCTATTCCGACGTCATATAAAGCTTAAAGTCTAAAGACAGCTCTTCGAAGTGCTCCCATTGATCACCTGATCTGAAACACAGGTCTGTATCACGATCCCTTGCTGTACTCTGCTCGACCCTTTGCACATAACTATATTGAACATTCTCATATATTTTTCTTGCTCTAGCCTCACACCATCTGTGCTTATACATCCTTCCTTTCATTAATAATAATTATTATTACTCGGATCATTTTATTAATATAGTACGATACCGTTCACTTTCTCTCACTAGAGTCAGCACCTTGTCGCGGTGTGAGGGCTTGTAGTACTGCAATGAGTCCTGAACCTTAGCGACTGGAACTCCGGTTCCTGGTAGGGTCACCACCCATGTTGAGAAGGTTGAAAATGAGCGGGAAACTAAGACTGAATCCACATGGCAGGACCAAACCCAAGTCCTGTCATTCCTCAACAATGGTAGCAGACCAAGGCAGACATGCCCTATCTGCTCCCATCCTCCCACTCCTGACTTGTTAGGAGATATCCTTTTGTCTCCAAAAACCTACCTCCCACCCCCTTTCTTCCCATCTATCTTCCCGTCTTGGTCTCCTGTCCCGGCTGTAGTCTCGTGGCCAAGGGATTGCACCAGGAAAAACGATGCCAGATGGAACCCCGAGCATACCTTGGGACCATTCTGTTATACCAACGCTTCCTGGCTGTCTGTGGTCATGTCTCGCGGGCCAGCGAAGTGAGGGTGGTCTTGGCTTAAAAACCTGGACCGAGAGGAAACAACCTCATCAAAAATTCTAAATCCAAAGCGGGAAACCAGGCTGAGGGATGCGTGGCTAGATAGAAGACTAGTCTCTACTGGTTTCGACCTTGGAGCACCGGGGGGAACTCCATTGTATAAACCCCTTACCTCTGCAAGCAGGGCTCTGCAGAGGTGGACCGATATTCCCTAGCTTCTCGTGGGACCGATTATGGAAAAGCAAAAGGAAAAACAAAAAACCACCGGAAAAGGAGCGACGACAACCTCCGCCTCCACATCCGGGCACCCTGAAAAGGGGGAGGTCAGACGACCAAGAAATCGCCTGCCATTTGAGTTGCCTAAACTAGGTCAACCAGGTGGCAGAGACGATCCACTGAGGAAAGGGCTCAGTGGAGCAGGAGTGCGGAAGTACCTGCGACTCCTCCACCAAGGGCTAGAACCTGGGGAGGCTAGGAAGCAGGCTCTTCAGCGCCCACACCCGGAGGATACTCCGACGGGGAAAAGTCAAGGCAAAAGAGGTCCGGAGCAGATCACACCTCCTTCGCGACCTCCGCCGAAAAGGCAGAAGACGGCTGCAGCTAAAACCGGGCAAGTCACTGGTTATGCAGCAGCTGTTAAATCAGGGTTGTCAGCATTCAGGGTAGGAATAGTACCCAAGGAATACCCTAGGGTTATCATGAGTGCTGAGCAACTCTCCACTTTGGAAGACGCCCTGGTAGAGGAAATGTGCCAAGGGAAAGAAAAAGGTATTCACTTCTCTGGCGTCCATTTCCGTATTGGAATGATGCTGGTGGAGTGTGGATCTGAACAGTCGGCGGACTGGCTCATGAAGTCGGTACCGCAATTGAAATCTTGGGAAGGACCAGAGTTGGTGGCACTTAGTGGAGACGACATCCCAAGTCCCACAAAAATAACAGTATTCTTCCCAAGAAGCTTTGACATGGCACCGGAGAAGATCCTCCGGCTTGTCGACTTTCAGAACTCCAACATTAACACTGGAGCGTGGAGAGTGCTGAACTCGAAGAAGGAGGGCAAAGGAACCATCCTGAGGAAGTCCTGAGGAAGGAGGGATGCCACCTGAACTTCAGGTTTGGGCGCATCCCTGTCTCGGGACTTGGACAGAAAAGCGACCCTGTGGAAGGGTCGGAGATGGTGGAGACGACCTCCACATCCCAGAAACCTGGCTGCAGCGGCTCTGCTGGGGCTCCTGAGGAGACAGAGACTTCCTCTGCATCTCGGGAAGCTGAGCGGGGCTGTTCGGTGGCCAGAGATTTGAAAGAGACTTCCTCGAGTACCCCTCAGATGGAACTCGAGGAAGAACGGGTGGAGAAGAAGGAGGGGTCAAGCACCCCATAAAACAAGCCTTCCTCTTCACCAAGGTTGCACAAGTGAACCTGCATCATGCGAGGGGTTCCTCAGCCGTGATTGCAAGGTTGTTTGTGAGGCTGCAATTAGGCATTGCTCTGATCCAGGAATCCTGGATCAACAAAGAAGGCCAAATCAAAGGTTTGGCAACAAAGGAATCAAATTTGATCTATGATATGAGGCAAGAAGCTCCACGTGTTTGTATTCTCATGAACAAAAATATTAAATATATTTGTGTTTCAGAATATATGTCTCGGGATTTAATACCAATCATGGTTCACCTCAATGTTGGGGGCGTTTACCGAGACATCATCATTGCATCCGCATACTTCGCTGGAGACGGGCCAATAACACCGCCAGAGGAGGTACAGGAACTAGTACGTTACTGCAAAAGCAAACGCCTCCCAATTATAATTGGTTGTGATGCAAACGCGCATAATACTGTCTGGGGAAGCACCGACAATAACCTTAGAGGTGAGTACCTACTTTAATATCTTCTAGCTAATGACCTCGAGACCATTAATGTTGGGACTACTCCAACATTCGTCACGAGAGCAAGGAAAGAGGTCCTGGACGTAACAATAGTAAATTCTGCGGCCAGGAAAAACATTACTTACTGGAGGGTGATGGACGAACCATCACTCTCTGATCATAGGATCATTGAGTTCAGGGTGGAGGGAGATAACACCTATTCCCCTGCGACTCGAAATCCTAGAAAGGCAGATTGGTTCCTTTACAAAAACCATCTAAAAGAAAATCTAGAACAAATCGATGCGGATGACCGTCATTTCGATTTGAACTCAAGGGTAGAGCAGGTTAGTAGGGCAATAATGGAGGCGTTCGACTCCAGCTGTCCGCTCACCAAAGCTAAACCAAGTAAGGATGCACCTTGGTGGAACGAGAACCTGTCAAACCTCCGAAAGGAGGTCTGTCGGCTCTTCAATAGGGCAAGACGGAATAACATTTGGCAGGAGTACACCGAGAAACTTACACAGTATAATAAAAAAATAAGCAAGGCCAAAAGGCTTAACTTTCAAGCTTTTTGTGAAAATATCACTTCCACTCCCATCGCAGCCAGACTTCAAAAAGTCATGGCAAAGGGGGGCACCAACCCCATACTGTCACTTAAAAAGCCAGACGGTTCACACACTGAGGGAGAAGAAGAACGATCGATTCTTCTTCTCCAAACACATTTTCCAGGTAGTGAACCCATAAGCAATATTGAAACAGCAACCGAGTTCACCAAAAAATCCGGCAAGGATGATTGGGATATTGCTAGAAAGATATTTACAAGACAACGACTGGAATGGGCAATTGGTACTTTCCAGCCGTATAAATCACCAGGAGTAGATGTTGTGTTTCCTGTACTCCTGCAGAAGGGAGCGGAAGAAATTCTTCCCCATCTGCTGAAAATCACAAGAAGCAGCATAGCACTGGGTCAAATACCTGATAATTGGAAAAGGGCAAAAGTAACCTTTATCCCAAAAACAGGAAAAAAAGACTGAACTGATCCCAGATCCTTTAGGCCCATTTGCCTTACTTCGTTTTTGCTCAAAACGATGGAGAAGGTAGTAGATAACTACATAGGAACGGAAAATCTGGAGAAGAAGCCACTTCACAACTGTCAGCATGCGTACAGGGCAGGACGTTCTACGGAAACGGCTCTGTATGGGCTGACTGAAGGCATCCAGAAGTCTCTGAACAATAAAGAAATCGCATTGTGCGCCTTCCTAGATATATCTGGGGCCTTTGACAACACAACACATGTATCTGTCAAAGAGGCACTTGTAAGGCGAGGAGTAAACGATACCATTATAAAATGGTTGTGTAAGGTGCTCTCGACGAGGACAGCTGAGACATTGGTGGGCAGTCAGACCATCTCTGTTAAAACTACTCGCGGAACACCTCAAGGAGGAGTATTATCCCCCCTCCTATGGAGCCTGGTAGTGGATGAACTATTGCACAGGCTTACGGAGCTTGGCTTCGAATGCATAGGATATGCCGATGACATAGTCCTAATAGTAAGAGGCAAATTCGAGGATGTCCTCTGTGAGTTGTTGCAGAGGGGCCTCAGAATTATTGAGCAGTGGTGCTTATCAGTGGGTGTCAAAATCAACCCAGCAAAGACCACAGAAATTCCCTTTACTCGGAAGAGAAACCTTCCAGCTATGAAGTCCATTTCGGTAAATGGAGTTGTTGTAGGATGGAAGTCTGAAGTCAAATATCTGGGAATCACCCTAGATAGTAAGCTTCTGTGGAATGAGCATGTTAAAATTACTGCTAGTAAAGCGATAAGGGCTTTAATGGTGTGCAAAAGACTATCCGGCAAAACTTGGGGGTGTAACCCTAAAATACTGAGATGGATGTACATCATGATTGTAAGACCGATAATAACATACGGGGCAGTAGTTTGGTTTGCTAAAGCAGGGCAGACAAGCACGAGGAAAATACTCGACAAGGTACAAAGGCTCGCCTGTGTTTGCATCACTGGGGCTATGAGAACATGTCCGACTAGAGCACTTGAGGTCATCATAGATCTCAGTCCTCTATATCTAGTGATCAGAAGGGTAGCCCATGAAGCTATCCTTAGAATCTCTAGGGAAGGTACAGGGAATGAGAGAATCAAAAGTCAGAGAGCCTGGTCCTCCCTGAACAAGTTCATCTCATTAGCGAACCTACCTAGTGATGTTATGATTCAAAAAGTAAGCATCGAGAAGAACTTTGACTCAATGCTATGTAAAAGGCAAGAATGGGAAAAGGAATACACTACCCAAAAACTCAAAGCAAATACCGTTAAATGGTATACAGATGGTTCTAAAACCACGAAGGGGGCCGGCGCTGGAGTATACCGGCCTAGAACTAAATGTACACTATCGCTAGGCTCCTACTCGAGTGTTTTTCAGGCAGAAATACTTGCTATCGAAAGATGCATAGACATAAACCTGGAAAGAAACTATCAAGGGTGTGACATAGTGATCCATTCTGATAGTCAGGCTGCTATTAAAGCACTGAACTCCCATGTCATTGACTCAAAGCTGATATGGGAGTGCCGAAGGAAACTCAATGAAGTAGGCAAGAATAACAAGGTCACCTTAGTCTGGGTTCCTGGGCACTCAGGAATCAAAGGAAATGAAGAGGCCAACACTCTAGCCAGAAAGGGAGCACAAACGCTTCCTACTGGGCCAGAACCTTTCTGTGGTATAGGCAAATGTACCTATAAGAAAGAGTTTTTGGAGAAAGAAGGAAATGAAAGAGGGGCACTGTGGAGGAATTCTACAGTAATGGAACACTCTAAAAAGTTCCTTCGGAACTTTGAAATTGCTAGATCCAAAAATCATCTGGATCTCAGTAAGAATAAGTTACGCCTCCTCACTGGTTTCCTCACAGGACACTGTCGCCTAAGGAAGCACATGATGAGAATGGGCTTATCAGAAACTGACGAGTGCAGATTTTGTGGGGAGGAGGAGGAAACCCCTGTTCACCTGATCACAGAATGCCTCGCCATTGTGAGCCTGCGCAAAAGATACCTTGGACAGGAGCATTATAGGAGGAATGAGAACTTATCCTCCTTGAAGCCCTCACAGATATTAGAATTCATCAGAGCTCTTGAGCTGGAGGGCGAGCTGTAGGTTGCGAAAACAGCTCTGACAAGGGGGCACAATAGACCTTAAGGTCGCAGTGGAACGTAACCCCTTACCAACTATCAACTATCAACCGTTCACTTCTTCTGTGCCTAATACCTGCTTCTACACTGTTAAATTCCACCATACACGTCGAATCAACTTCACCTTAGTGTTTGAACCGATTATTCATTTCGGTCCAGGTTGTGAATTATTGACGGCTCTTATTTTTCCGATTATAATTGCGTTCATAACTATTTCTGAGTTTGACTTTCTGTCCACTCTCTTTTCTGTATCAACATCGATATTGGTGTCCACTTCAGTGTTTTAATCACCAAGATATAGTGTGTTTATTTCTAACCGTCAACAGCTCATACATTGTGATTCTGTGTATCTGTGTGAATTCTCCTGACACTACACTCCTGTTTAGACACTGCCTTTCGTGTCAGTTTATATTAATTTTTGAACATATATGTATTTCGAGTGTTTTACTGCTGTAACGGTACAGTAACAGGGCAGTCTGAGAAGGAACATATACGGATTAATTGCTACCACCCTAGATTGAACAGAACCCTTCTCCAACTGTTTAAAAGCTACCCAGATGTGATAACAGCACTCAACTATTCTGTGAAGGAATAACAACCTTTTAAAACCAATTGTAGCAGGCGCCCGGGGTAGTTCTGGAAAGGTTAACAACACTGGTTACTACGTCACTGAAAAAAGGTCGTCACAACACTGAAGAAACATTGTCCAAGGAATTCGTTAAATGCAGTTTCACAGTTTCACTAATCATCGGAACAACTACCTACTGAATGCTGAAAGGCTTTGGTTGAATGGATTAGATCAGGTTGAACTAGTTGTTGAATCACCTGAAATGACAAATAGACGAACTAAAACGAATTGCTCAACACTATGTTTCACTACCAACAATTATGAGATGTTTTACAATATGTAATGTTCAGATTTTTGTGACTAGTTTCTAAGTTTTGTTCATCATCCGACAACCACAGTTCAGTAAACGGACGAACGTTATGCATATCATTCGTTCTGATGACAGAGTTACATTAATTAAGCTTCTAATTGCTTCCACATTCACCGTATTTTCCAGATGTGGCCCCCAGTAACTTTTCCCTGTTCTCAGACCTCAAGAGGATGTTCGTTGGACAGAAATTCTGCGCCGATGAAGGGGATATCGCCGGAAATAAAGCCTTTTTTTTGAGGCTCAAGACAAATCGTACTATAATCGATATCGAAAAATTGTCCGCTATAATCGTTGTATCGCACTGAAAGACAGGTATATTGAATAAGGAAATCGGTTTCTATCAAAAGAATGAATTTTTATATGCTACCAACTTTTCAGCCTCACTATTATGTCGTGTTGACCAAATGCAATTTCACTAAAACTTCTCAACCAGCCGCTATAACCATATAATCTGGAAGAAGATACTTCTCATGAAATTCAACTAACTCGATAAGCCTCAGGTATTTCAGTTTACAAACATAACCTTGATGACCAGATATTGGGATTCATTATTCGAACAGACATTTTTTCAATATCTTTAACTTTCTCACTCTACAACGTGTTTTTGTGCGCATGTTCTGGAAAAGAGCGTGTTATCAGTTTGTGCAAATGTCTGTTATTTTAAATTTTGAGCCGAAAATAGTCTTCAGCAACTAGGTTGGACTAACTGATGACGAATCCGGTGTCAAAATAGATTCTAGTCGGCCGTCGTATGCACAATAATGGGCGAACAGAGAATTCTGTCGACTTGAAAATTGCAGCGTAGGCATTTCAGAATGTGAAAGTTTAGTTCTGTAATGGGTAGAATCCACCGGGCGGTTTTAGAGTTATCGCCATTTTAATGAAGTCCGATTTTTCAGAGCGAAAATAAGCGAAAGTCGTACTTCATTCTAAACAATTTTCAATTCAAAGCGGTACTTTGGAGTTGTGATGTGAAATGCACCGTAAGAATGATATAATTTTTCGAAATAGAAATATATTATTCCTTGTTAAAATAATTCAAATCGTCAAATCCATTGACCAACGCAACAATGGAAAAGTATCCGACCGAGATGCATTTCTGTTTTTTTTGACGCGATATCAATGCAAGAACCGAAGAAAAACAGCGCGTACTGCAATTTTTTGTTGTTGTCGATAAGCGATAAGACCGGGCCCGGAGAGCTCCCACCACCGGGAACGTTTGCGAATTTGAAGATTTTTCTAGGTGGGGCGTTTTCCTTTTCCGTCCCCCCTGTGAAGTTATAAAAGGAAGAAGTCCCCCTCGAAAGAATTAATTGCGGGTTATTAGTCGATAGTAACAGACCTTTTGCTAGTTTTCGCTGTTTCGTTCATTTGAATCTTTCAAATTCATTGCCAGGGGTTAATTTTTAGTTTTCGTTCACATCAGAATATTCTGAATTTCTTTTAATTTCTTCGTTTTGATTTTTGAATTATTTTGATTTTGTTTACCGGTTATTTTTTTTTCTTTTTAGCTTTTTGAGTGAGTTGAATCAGAGTGCCTTACAAGAGAGAGAGAGTGGGATCTGAAGTTAAGTAAGGTATTTCAATTTTTTTTTTTTTTACAACTGTCGCGTACGTGTCCGTCTCTGTATATCGAGATCCTGTACTGGCTGTCATTCATGGTGTGGAGACCCTTGGGATAGACAGTGCGGGTTTCTCTGTTTACTCTCTCTAGCCTGTCATTCATGGCGTGGATACCCTTGGGGCAGGATAGAGAAGTAACCCATCTGTAACCAGATATCATCCCGTCGTTCGCTTACGTGTCCTTCCCTGTACACTCGAGATCCGGTACTGGCTGTCATTCATGGTGTGGAGACATTCGGGATAGACAGTGAGTGTTTCTCTGTTTACTCTCTCTAGCCTGTGGATACCCTTGGGACAGGATAGAGAGGTAATTGAGCACTAAATGATTATCTCCCCACGTCTCCGTCCGCGCGAATTCTCCACCCTCAACATAACTAAGATCTAGTATCATATTCCGTCACAGCGTGCATATTACTTCTCCCATCAGGCCCCCGCTCGCGAGTCTTGCTTTCCTGCGGTCGAGATCCTATATATTTATGCGCCTGGAGGAGCAGATTCGAAACGTTGCCCTTCCGTTACATGGCGTTTTGTTTCTTGTACTGTATGCATTTCGTCGATCTGATCTGATCCTGGTTGTGGCTAGTGAAACTTTCAACGAATGATCTGGGTGCTCGACTAAAGTATATTTATGTAATCATTGCAAGTAGTGTGGAATCGAAATCGATCTCATCTAAATGTTTATTCCTTAAATATATTGTTATTTTGTTTCATCCTGTGTATAATATTGCATATCTGGTGGATCTCTGTTTTGGGTACAGAGTTGACTTTTATTTGTGATGCAAGCTGATTAAATTTATATTACTCAATTTTTGCGTTCAATTGTTGTCGCTACCACCCTAGACAACACCAAACCTTGTCTCCGACTAGCAGCCATCTGGGTAGGTTGTACTATTCTTCCCTCAAAAGAATAGTTGACGCCTGAGGTAGAATATTTTCTGGTAAGAAACCCCGTTACACATTTAAATTTTGGAGTATATTTCCCTAATATATCGAGAAGTACTAGAGTGATTGGATTAGAACTCGGCAGCTTGTTGGAGCATAAGGACTCGCAATGCTTGCAAAATCATGTTGATATCGTGTTCTCAGTAAATGAGAAATAAAACAATTTTAAGTTTTTTCGAAAAAATTTTTTTTCAAACTATCGTGAAGTCAACAGCTTTTGTGCACATGGTGAAATTCGTTTCCAAAGCGGTCATCTTCTTTGAACATAAGCGCAAAAGCTGCTGACTTTTCTAGGTTTTTACATCTCGCATAGGAAAGCAGCTTTTTACGCGCACGCATGGTTGATAATGGTTTACATTCGTACAAAGCAAATGTTTCGGAAATTATATATAGTTCACGTGCTATTGTTGTGGTTATTACAGAGGGATCTTGTTTTCAAAATTATGATAATTTTCATAATATTTCAGGCGATGCATGAATTTACGATGGAATCTCGTTGCTACAATCATTCGACATGAATGATGTTTGAATTCACTCTGATTGGAATGAGTTGAACACCTAATGTCTCGTTATCCCGCACCAATTGAAAATTTTGTTTCGGCTGCCATATTTTTGGTGATTGAAATCCAATAGACGACTTCGGCCCAAGTTGCCAACCCACAATTTACTTAGCAAGTTTACTTTCACTGGGGAACGGGAATTTCAGGACAAATTCGACATGATAAGGTTCGCATTATTAATAAATAACCGTAAAACATGCCTCGGCTCTTCAAACCAAATAATTCCTTCCAAATATAGTTTTTTGTTAAGATCGTCCCCGATTGGCTGAAATTTAAGTTGGGATTCCTGATTTCATGCAAACAGTGTCAATTTTCATAGGATACGTTCCGAAAATCAACTCTGTTGTTTCGGTTGCCGATTTTCCGCTCCGTAAATATGAAATATTCGGATGATTCCTGGAACAAGCGCGTGAAAAAGGTTATTTACGGAATCTGGTTGATGAAAATGTGGTCGATTTACTGTCACCCAAACGATTTTCTATGGTAAATATCCATAGCATAGAACAATCTATGTTTACTTTAGGTTTGTTTTGGTTCCGAGTTCAGATCTGTTCGGGATGGTTCTAGCATAGACCAATAGTCTGTGGTTCTGAACTCGGAACCAAAACAAACCTAAAGTAAACATAGATTGTTCTATGCTATGGATATTTACCATAGAAAATCGTTCTGGTGACAGGAAATCGACCGCATTTTGATCAACCAGATTCCGTAAATAACCTTTTTCACGCGCTTGTTCCAGGAATCATCCGAATATTTCATATTTACGGAGCGGAAAATCGGCAACCGAAACAACAGAGTTGATTTTCGGAACGTATCCTATGAAAATTGACACTGTTTGCATGAAATCAGGAATCCCAACTTAAATTTCAGCCAATCGGGGACGATCTTAACAAAAAACTATATTTGAAGAGCCGAGGCATGTTTTACGGTTATTTATAAATAATGCGAACCTTATCATGTCGAATTTGTCCTGAAATTCCCGTTCCACAGTGAAAGTAAACTTGCTAAGTAAATTGTGGGTTGGCAACTTGGGCCGAAGTCGTCTATTGGTAATTAAAATATTTTCTTTCAGTAAACCTTACATATAACTAAAAGCTTTATTTCTCTTGGTTCAGTCCCAGGGTGAGCTGCGCCATGTGGACGTTCATCATCGCCTCGAGGGATTGCATCGATGTCGTCTCAGCGATCTGGGATGCGGGTGGTTTGGAGGCCTCGGCGATGTTGTCTGCGTGGGCTGCCAAGTCCTCTAGCTCGCTGTCCTTGACGATGGTGAGGGCTACTTGGATCTGTCTGGGTAGTCGGCTCAACCATAGGGTCTTCATCAAAGCGTCGGGTACATTGGCATCGGCTAGGCCCCTCAGGTGTCGGAGGAACTGGGATGGTTTGCGGTCCCGAATTTCTTCCCGTTCGAGGAGGCGGCGTGTCTTCTCTTCCTGGGATGTTCACAGCCGTCGGATCAGCTCCGTCTTGATTTTGAAGTAGGCCTCTGACGGTGGTGGCTTCAGGATGACGTCCTTCACTTCGGTTGCGAACTTTGCTGGTAGGGCCCCTACTACGTGTCCGAACTTCGTTTTGTCCGAAGTCACGCTGGCACTGGTGAAGATTCCTTTTACGATAGCGAACCATAATTCCGGGTCGGCGGAAAAGAATTCTGGCATCCGGACAGCGACTCGGGAGATTTGTGCTTCGTCGCTCTGCATTTTGCTGATTTAGGTACGTTCTCCCTTCCTTCAAGAATTCGGTTCGGCCCTGATGTCGTCTACGCCACTGGAATTCCTTATTGCGGTCGTCGGGGGTCACCAATTTGTGGGAATCGTGTCCTGTGAAATCACTTCACTCAACTCTCTCCAACCCATCTGCATTCACCGCTAAGAAGATATTCTATATATACGCTGCATTCCTGGCCGACATCTGCATTCCGTCTTTATCCGTATCAAGACGAAGGAATTCATTCAAGAAGCTCCAACACATCGACATCTGGTTTACCACTCTCGAAGACGGACGCCTACGCATCCCTTGTTCCCAGCCCGGCGCCAACGAAGACTACCTGCCGCCGCTCCAGAAGATTTACGACAAGAATTGTAGCCTGCATTTTTCAACAAAAAGAATGTATTGCCTTTCGAATTCAGTTTTGTTGTAACACTCGACAGAAAAATAAACAGGCTAATCTCTTTCCTTTATTGCGTGTTTGATTTCACAGGACACGATTCCCACAGTACTAACATAAAGTAAGAAGTTATTCTTAAGCACTTGTTCGGATTCAAAGATAGATGAAAATAATCTAGCAATTTTTCTGAATGTCACGAATTTGTACATGGTAATTGTACTGTCCTTCAACAACCAACTAGCAGATTACACGAAACATATTCGAAAAATTTCAAACAATTGTATCCAGCGAGGGTTAAATATCTACCCCGAATGTTGTACATCATGAATACTTTTCAGCAAATGAAGCCTCTGAAGTCCCTATAAATCATCAATGAATCCTCATTTGTCGGAATGAATCCCCGATAAATCCTCATGGATCCTAGTAAATCCTCGTAAATCTTGATAAATCCTCTATAAATTGCCATAAATCCCCGTGAATCGACATGAATCCTTATGAAGCACAGTACATTTTATTCTCGGTATATCGATGTTCTAATGTATAGATATCAAAAATTTCACGAATTTTTACGCGCTTGCTTAAATTCGTCGCCAAATAAAATTTTAAAGTTTTCCGACAAAAAAGGTCTTATATGGAAGTTTGGTAGATTGCTGTTGAATATTTTATTCGAAGTCTGTGTCACATTTCATAGAAATCTGATGTATTGTTTCCGAAGAAAAACATTTCTTTCATGAAAATTTTCGAAGCTTAATAAATTTCGTTTTTTTATAACGCTAGGCTCCTCGAGGAATATTGTATTTTCCAATTAGCTACGAAGTTTCAATTCGATTGTATCAGTATTTCTTGAGATATTCAGGATATATCCTCAAAATTTCAACCTAGCCATTTCAAAACTCTAGGTCCTTCACTTCGAGAGTTCGAGTTTCCTCAAGGAAGTCCAACCTAATCGTTCAGGGCCATTTTCGGCTCAAAATTCGAAGATTGTTAAGACATATGGTCGAAATGATAACGCACTGTTCCCCAGAGCAAAAACGAAAAAATGTTCAATTCGAATATAATTATCAGTATAATTATGCTTATCATACATTTCAATGAAATATACATTTGACCGCAAACATAAATTATTTTTATTCCCAAATGAATTAATTAAGACAGAAACGAAACCATGTGACTGGAGCATATTATGTACATAAAATACATACAATAAGCTGATTGAAAGTACCTCAAAAATATTTCAGTGATGAAGAAATACACGGTATGTTCACCTGTTTCTTCAAAATCGTTCGTTTCAGCGCATGTTCCACAACCGACGTTTCGTAGAAAGGTGAAGCTGGATGCAATGAATTTCGATAAATAAATGAATAAATTCCTCTACAATTCATAGGAAAACTCATAGAATCTTGAAATTTTCAGGAAAAGTTTCGAGCCTAAATGTCTCGCTTAGGTTCATCAATGGAAAAATCCACATAACGGTTGCAGAGTTATATCCAGTTTGAATTCAAATCATTTCATATCTCAATAAACGCCTATGTGATCAGATTCCTACCAGATAATTAGTTGAAAAATGCCGACGCGCAAACCTATGCAGAATTGAGTCAGGTTTGTATCATTAGAAAATAATCAGATTCGATGAACATGCAACAGTGTATATTACATATTCTTGAACACAAACTTCGTTATAAAGCTCTAAATGCGCTGTATACCAATTTTGAGGGGATAAGTTAATTCTTACGGAAGTTTTTGTTTCCATAATCGGACGCAAACACAATTACTTCCGAAAGGAATTATATAATTATTATAGCATTTCAATTTCTGTAGAGTTACTCGTAAGAATCGTTATGTAGCATCCAACCTCTCACGAATTTGGGCTTTGCAATTAAGCTTTGAACCAGCTATACAAAATATCTTTCGCCAAGTTTTTACTTAATGAAGCGATTATGTTCACAATCAGCGTTGGATCAACCGTGTAGAATACCTAATGCAAAACAGTTACATACGATAGAAATGACCTAGACACTCAATATTTTCTGTAGAAAAAGGTTTAAGGCTTAGTTACAATTCGTGAATGGAAAAAATCCGTCCGATAATCCTCTGGATGATCTAGATCTGAAAATACAGAAATGGAAATCTTAGATCTTGTTGAACAATGACAGCTTGGAGGAACATGCAAGACTTTGTGAAAAAAGGCCTTGTATTTTAACGCCAGAACAGTGTTTTTCTACAATTTTTCTCAAAAATGTCATCTCCATAATTTTACTAACGCCATCATCATCAACAATTCTGACAAATTTCCTCACTAAACACAAATGAGCCTTTGTCATAATCACTTCCTAATCGAATTGAGAACGCGGAAGTGGGAAGTATGCAATCCATTTTCTAGGTTTCTATTTCATCCCATATTAGTTATATGCCAACATAATAGTAGGATTTCTTTGGGTTGTTATCATATTCAACTATTGTTTTGTATTGTACAGAACTATCTGAGTTACCTCATGGAATAGCATTTTCAATAATATGTCATATTCTGTATGTCCTTCAGACTTCGCTTAATTTCGTTGACAGTTTTGTAACGAATTAACCAATTCAACGTTTTCAACACTTTTGTTAGAAGTCAGCACGAAGTACACTTTTTTATTATGAGTGATTTATTTACAATAGATACAAATCGTAAGTAAGGATAACTTGAATCAGGTGTTTTGCCCATGCGCCAGGACTAAACACTCATCGGTGGATCCCCGATAAATCCTCGATGAAACCTCCGTAAATCCTCGAAAATCTTCCGTGAATACTCCTAAATTACGATAAATCCTCGTGAATCCTCGATAATTATTATTAATGCTATTTTTCGCTTCTTTCTAGAGAACAAAAGCGTTATCGTTTGACCAAATGTATTTTCTTCACAAATTTCTAACGAAAATAGGTCTGAAGCAATTAAATTGCATTGACTGAATAAGAATCTGTGGTCAAGGTCAATGCTTTACGGAGGACCGTCTATCCGTATGTGCTGTAAATTTTAACCTGCGGCCAGTTTCAAAGAACTCTGATTGTCCGATCAAGGGCTTGATTGTCAATCAACAGTAAATTCTGTTCTTGATTCCAGTTTATTTTCAACCCAACCACCGAATACGAACCTTAATCAACGAATTGATCGGTCAAGAGTTTTGTGAAACCGACGGCGAGCCTTTCATTCACTTAGTTTGTGAAAAGTCAGGTTTGTTAACCATGAAGATTCATTTATTTATTTATGTAATAGTTTCATTTAACAAACACCTCCTAAACAATAACAACATGTAAGAGTGCACACCCAGAACTAAATAAAACATCGAAAAAAAAGGAAAACACTCAAATCACCTTTTAAAGAAATAAAACAGTTTCTTATTTCTCTAATACTATACAGGGTCTTTCACGAGGAACCTCACCCATATTTATACGGGAAACTACTGAACGTATTTTCATGAAATTCAGCACTTATAAGTATTTCACGATGCTGATGAAACCTAAAATATTTTCAAGGCATGAGCACCTCCGGTTTTTCCGGAAATGACGTCAACTTCCGTTTTTCAAATTAGAACACCATTTTTTTATTGCAGAAATAGATTCCTTAGAAAATTTCAATTTATTTTGATGTAACATTTTTCAGTTTTGGTTGGAAAATTCTCTCTGAGCGGGAAAATTCGAAAAAAAATCGAAAATAGAGCTCCGCTGAAACAAGAATAACTTCGAGGTTTTTGGATGGAAAATTTTCATTTTTGGGATTTTTCAAGATGTAAGATTGATGTATCCACTTTAAAAATCGAAATCGCGATGCATGATACAGGGGGTGAAAAAATCGCTTTCAAAGTTAGGGATGACAAAATCGTGAAAAATCAATTTTTTCAAATTAGAACCTCATTTTTTTATGGCAGACATTGAATCTACGTTAAAAAATAATGTGAGTGTATGCATCACACCCTTGCCCTAAAGTGGATATTTTCTGAATAATTCACAAAAAACTGTTTTTGGTCTTGAATTTTCAGCTATTTCTTTTCCCTTCACGCCAAAAAGATGACATTTTCAGGAACTGTTACTTAAACCATGTTTTAGATTTTACTACCCTAATATGCAAGAGAAAAAAGTTACAGGTTGTTCCTAAATAGATGGCGAATTTGGATTCGAATTTGTATCGGAAACCTCTTTATTTCAACTAATCGGCCATCGGTTTTCTCTCCAGTGATAAATAAATAATTCCTTATGAACCATATGCAAAAACTTACCATGTTTTACATTATTTTTTTTTAATGATAGATATCATTAATTACATCTGCCAAATTCCTCTTTATTCAGCAGCATTTTGTGTTTACTATTAATTTGGTGATAATTCGTATTAAGTTATAAAATCGATCACTATGCCTAATTTTACCAATGAAGATTATTTAAATCTCATTCTACTTCATGGAGAATGTAATAAAGTTGTAGATAGAACGATTCGACTGTTCATTGAGAGGTTTCCTGACCGACCCAGACCAACGAGAGATACCATTAACAGAACCATGACAAACTTGAGAAATGTCGGATCTTTCGTTAAGAAAACTACACACAGAGAAAAAAAGTGTAGTAGAAGATGAGAACAACGAAATTACAGTTCTTGCATATTTTCGTGTGAATCCTCAAAATTCTCTCAAAGATGCCGAGATTGATCTGGGATTATCTCAATCGAGTGTTTGGAGAATATTAAAAAAACATAAAATGCACCCATATAAATTCAATAGGGTACAGCATTTGAAGGAAACTGATTTCGTCAGGAGAACAGAGTTTTGCGAAGCTATGATGATTCGATTTCAAGAGAATGAAAACTTTTTGGACTGTATAATTCGGACAGATGAATCTAAATTCACAAAGAATGGTTCTTTCAATAGGCATAACAGTCATTATTGGGATGAAGAGAAGAACCACCACTTCAGACAATGGAACTTTCAAGAGACCTGGAGTTTCAATGTTTTTTGCGCCATCAAAAATAATGCAATTCTCGATGTTCCCATTTATGATGGGATTTTAACTGGTAAGATAGAACACTACACATGTTTGCATTATTTAAAGAATGTTCTCCCTTAGGAGATAGATATTCTGACATATTGACTCAAATAATTGAGCCGCTAGTACAGAACCATAATGACTTATGGTATCAACAAGATGGCGCGCCTCCGCACAATTCACTCAATGTGTCAAATATCCTCTACAGGCTATTTGAAGATCGATGGTTGGCGAACAATGGTCCACATCTTTGGCCACCACGTTCTCCCGATTTAACTCCTTTAGACTATTATGTTTGGGGTAGGATAAAAAATATTGTCTACTCAACTCCCCTGACTGATAAAGAGGACTGCATAAAACGAGTCAGAAATGCGTTCAGGTTTGTTTAGATTTTTAGATTCATAGTTTTGAAACTCAATTTGGTTTTTAAACACTTTTGCAGATCTCTTCCTCCCGATGAAATAAGAAGAGCAACGCACGAAGCATTCCTGAGACGTATAAATAAATGTCTAGAAATTAACGGTCAAAACTTTGAGCATCTTCTCTAGTTATAACTGCGAGAGTTTGCCATGGTTCTCCTAATAGTAACTTGAAGTCAGTTTCAAGAAGGGGTGAAAAATCTACAGCATGGTTCAAATAACAGTTCCTGAAAATTTCATCTTTTTGGCGTGAAGGGAAAAGAAATAGCTGAAAATTCAAGACGAAAAACAGTTTTTTGTGAATAACTCAGAAAATATCCATTTAAGGGCAAGGGTGTGATGCATACACTCACATTATTTTTTAACGTAGATTCAATATCTGCCATAAAAAAATGGGGTTCTAATTTGAAAAAATTGATTTTTCACGATTTTGTCATCCCTAACTTTGAAAGCGATTTTTTCACTCCCTGTATCAGGAATCGCGATTTCGATTTTCAAAGTGGATACATCAATCTTACATCTTGAAAAATCCTAAAAATGAAAATTTTCCATCCAAAAACCTCGAAGTTATTCTTGTTTCAGCGGAGCTCTATTTTCGATTTTTTTTTTGAATTTTCCCGCTCAGAGAGAATTTTCCAACCAAAACTGAAAAATGTTACATCAAAATGAATTGAAATTTTCTAAGGAATCTATTTCTGCAATAAAAAAATGGTGTTCTAGTTTGAAAAACGGAAGTTGACGTCATTTTCGGAAAAACCGGAGGTGCTCATGCCTTGAAAATATTTTAGGTTTCATCAGCATTGTGAAATACTCATAAGTGCTGAATTTCATGAAAATACGTTCAGTAGTTTCCCGTATAAATATGGGTGAGTTTCCTCGTGAAAGACCCTGTATATTCATATAATTTATGTAATATAGCTATAAAATTCTGAAAAATGCATTTTTCAACACTATTAGCCCATTGCCGTTGTAAACTGTGTGACGAATACATATCGGACTTATATGAATGAAATGTCTCATTTGAAAACTCTGCTTCAAAGCAGTTTTTGATTTGGCAAGAATCTTACGCAAAAAACCACAACAAAGGTTTTTCTGCTCGATAGAACGACTATTGTTAGTTACCGCGTTTGTTCCTTGATCGGTAGATCATGTTAACTGATTGCTAAGGTAAACAGAAAGGTAAGTGAGTCACTTACCGTTCTAGAAGTGAAAATGACTGAACGGCTTCTCTTATATTCCTACCAAGATGCATAGAATATATCAGGTGTCAACACTTTCTCATTATTACCCACTAAAATTGGGTACAAAACGCGGTCCTATACAGTGCGCGTCAAAATTATGGAAAAAATTCATTTTCTGAGAAGGAAAATATTTGGCAACAAAATCCTGAAACGAGTCAATTTTTGTTTCACTCTTACCAAATTTATATGCATTTTTAAAGGATTTTTGTTGCACCCTGTGCCATCACCATCAACCCTCTATCATTGGATCTTCTTCACAGGCGTGCAGAATTTTTCAAAGAAAAATTTTTTTTCTTTCGAAAAAGTAGGACAGCAAAGCCGTATTTTGACAACATTTGGACCTCATTTCGGACCCGAAATATATCAAAGAGTGCTCGCACCATGTATTCTATGCATCCCCCTATTCCTACACAGCATTGACGAATGACTATTTTAATTTTTTGAAGAAATATTTTGTAGTTTCGGTGAAAAGTGTGTCTTTCGTGCAAAATGCGCTATGAGTATGTCGAACGGTAATAATTTGAGTCGTCCTTCAAAATATTGTCTTCATTCGGTAAAATATCCTTACCTTTCAGGATACTTTTTATACTATTTCGAGAATGTGGTGTTTTGAGTTAATTTAGATTATTGTGGATAGGGTAAGAAAAATGTGAAGATTTGACTAAAAATGGGCAATGCCGAAATTTCTTGATGCATAGTATGCATAGTATTGCAGAAAAAATGCTCATTTTTATGCTATGCTCCAGGGGAACACCGGGTTATCGTTATTCCTAAATGTTTGTAGTTTTCGAATTTTTAGCTGGAAATATTGAACGACCGGACTAGACCCACCTATGAAGTATATGTGGTCAAATTCAATTCTGCCGGCTATCCGGCTGGCCTTATGTATCCTAACTTTCAAAATTAAATGCCTTCAGTCTTGAAATTATCAGTTTGGCTTTAGATCCTGAATATCTTGAATAGGTTCTTTTACTGCTGGATTCCGCTTAACGATTTCGTATAATAGCCACAAGAAATTTCGATCTTACAAAATCTCGTAACATATCCATCTGATCGAATTTACTTTCGGTTCGTTGATGCCTGGTATCCACGAACAGCTAACTGCAAAATTTCGTAACAGAATTATTGAGCCGAAACTTCGAAAACACTATTTAATTATCTTTACATTACAGAGAATATGTGGCATGTTCATATAATATGTCGAATAAATTTCAACTTCTCCTAGATAGGTTTGAATGTATAATTTTTTTCAATCTGAATTCAATAGACGACTTCGGCCCAAGTTGCCAACCCACAATTTTCTTAACAAATTTACTATCACTGAGGAACGAGAATTTCAGGACAAATTCGACATGGTAAGGTTCGTGTTATTTATAAATATCCGTAAAAATGCATCGGCTCTTCAAACAAGATAATTCCTTCCAAATATAGAATTTTGTTGAGATCATCTCTGAATGGCACAAATTTAAGTTGGGATTCCTGATTTCATGTCAATAGTGTCAAATTAATATAGGATATGTTCCGCAAATCAACTTGGTTATTTCGGTTGCCGGTTTTCTGTTCCGTAAATATGAGATATTCGGTTGGTTCCTGAAAAAAAGGAATTTGATAAAAAAACGTTCTTTCTGTCACCAGAACGATAGTCAATGTTCTATGGTACTATATCCATAGCATAGAACAATCTTTATTTACTTTATGACCCATAGAACATAGAAGAGACAACAATCAACAATGTAAAAAATCTAGGTATGGTCTATGGATCATAAGATTGTTCTATGCTATGGATATGTTACCATTGTCGTTCTGGTGCATAGACTTAATATGTTCAGGTGACAGAAAGATTGCTTTTTCATCAATCAAATTCCGTAATGAACCTTATTTTTGCAGGAACCAACCGAATATTTCATATTTACAGAACGGAAAACCGACATCCGAAGTAACCAAGTTGATTTGCGGAACATATCCTTTTTAAACTTGACACTATATTAACATGAAATCAGGAATCCCAAATTTCAGCCTAACGAAAACCTATATTTGGAAGGAATTATCTTGTTTGAAGAGCCGAGGCATCTTTTACGGATATTTATAAATAACGCGAACCTTATCATGTCGAATCTGACCTGAAATTCTCGTTCCCCAGTAATAGTAAATTTGTGAAGAAAATTGTGGGTTGGCAACTTGGGCCGAAGTCGTCTATTGTGTTCGAATAAATTTAACGTTCCTCTCATTCATAGACAAATTTTGAAAACTGAAAAAAAAAATATTTCCTTATAATTGTATAATACGAAAAAAAAGAGATGCTTTAATACAGGTATTCTTTGAAATTGTAGTGAAAGATAATTGTTGCTGTCCCATGAAAAAACAACATTTTTCGTCTTCTATTTTTCATTCGACATTCGTTTGTGAAATATAGGGTGTCGAATTTTTTTTCACTTTTTGCCAATTTCGTAGAAACCGTTGGAACTAAAGCCGTGAGGTTTTAAATAGAGATTTAAACTATATTCAACTTATTTTTTGCAATATATTTGAATTCATTAGAGGTCACAAGGTACTCAAGGTAAGGGCTTTTGGCCAGTAACAGTCACGTCACTGGAAATAATTAAAGATATTATGTGTAAAATCAATTTTTGTGTGAGAATTCGCTGAATGAATGTTCAATTTTTTCAGTGACTTAGAATTAACTGAAGAAAAACGCTTCCGATAGCTTGGAATTTCCAGCATTGGCCCATCCAATGCATAGGGTCCGAAAAAGTTGCTGTTATAATTCGATACTACAGTTGAACGGTTCCTAATACGTTGAGTAATATCAAAATGAAGAACAATATTGGCACTCTGCATCTTGAAAACGAAAACCTAGAGAGAAAACTTGGAGACTGAGAAATATTTTTTCTGCACAAGAAATCTACAGTTTTCCGTTCTTATTTATTTAGGGATTATCTGAGTGATTTCACTGAAATTTTGCACAATCTTCATGTGTCGTTATCGACAAAACAGATTTGACTTCTATGAGATCTGAATTTTCGAAATATTGAAACATTTTGAATGGCCATATCTGCAGGTTGATTGGGTGTATTTTTCCTATTCGTGAATCTAGTTTTTGTACTTCCTCTTCAAATATCGAGACTCTGAGTAGTTCAACTCGAAGAATCGACATTTTGAGAATTGGTGTGAGAATCGGTTAGGTCCAATTTTTAAATGGTTAAAATCCACCGAATGAATCCGAAGATACCGACATTCAAAATTTAATTGAACAAATTATTTCAGTAATACAGATAAGGTCGAAGTCAAATATAGCACTTTGTTCAAAAATGATAGCTTTTTTGTCCACAATGATATCGTGAATATAATATGATAAGAACATAAAACCATTTTACAACAAAGTGAAGCTGCTCTGAGCGATAATGAGTAAATAGTATATTGATATGCATTAAACTTTGAACAAGCATAGAAAAACCCAGTCAGTCAGTGCTTCCCTGGATTGTTTTTAGAACTTGTTGATTCATCGAAATATTATGTTCATTTCGGAGGAAGGTGGTGAAATATTGTTCGGAATCCCACAAATACGATTCACTGTCAAAGTTTGACGCTAAAGGTCGATAGATGAATACTTAAATTTTTCGTTCAAAAATATTGTCAAAATTGCACAGAAAATGACATCTGTGAATCAGTTATTCCGTGGATCGCATTTCTAATGTGTTTAAGCGCGACAAAAGAGCAAGTGGACTGTGTGAAATTCGAACAATAATAACAAATCAAATGATCAAAAGCAGCACCAGAACGATAATCTGACTCACCTTTCTTTCACTTTCAACCATATAAACTTCACCGAATGTGAACGACTATCTCCAAATTGCAGCGAAAAATCTAACTTCGACGACGATTCGAAAATCTCTGTCTTTTCCCGATCTTCGAGGGAATACTTCCTCCCTCGAGTTTCCGGTGTTGCCAGCATTACACATTGTGGTGCAAACAAGGAAAAACAAACAAACAAAATACTTCGAACATTGGTCTATTCGCTCCGACATTCACAAACCAAAAAATATGCGAAACCCCAACATTCCGCTCACCAAAAATAAAATATTAAGATATTTTTAAAAATAGATCCCAAAAAAAATCAATGTATAGCTTCAAGATTCAAGCAGAGTAAAATTTAAAGGGTGCATATATACTCGAACTTCCATCTATATATAAAAAAAAAAAAAATTAAAAAAAAAATTAATTTGATTTTGGAAGTGGACATAGTTTAGTAAGTCCACGTTTGAACTGACTATCAGGTGTTTTCACCGAAGCCACTCGAACAACTCCATCCCTGCGGGATATAATTCCGTGATTCTACCAATCTTCCACTTTAATGGGGGAAGATTTTCATCCTTTATCAGAACTAAATCACCGACATCTATTCCAACACCGTCGCTCGTCCATTTCAATCGTTGATTTAAAGAATGCAAGTATTCAAGGTGCCATCGCTTTCAAAAATCTTGGTGCAATCGAGTCAATAATTGCCACCTATCGAGATGATTGAAATTCAACGAAGTCAAATCAGGTTCCGGCAAAGCCAATAACGGTTCCAATGTCAAAAAATGACCTGGAGTCAAAACAGAAAAATCATTGGGATCTGAACTTTGTTCTGTCAGAGGGCGCGAATTGAGCACAGCTTCGATTTGAACTAATAATGTGTTCAATTCTTCGAAAGTGAGAATTTGTTCTCCTATTACACGATACAAGTGTGTCTTGACCGACTTGATACCGCTCTCAGCAAGACCACCGAAATGTGGTGTGGCGGGAGGATTAAACGACCATTCCAATTTTTCGCATTCCGCAACATCCCTCAAGATGCTCTTCAAATAATTTGCTGCTCCTACAAAGTTAGTACCACCATCCGTGTGAATGTGTGATACTCGACCGCGCCTTCCGATAAAACGACGAAAGGCAGCCAGAAAACAGGCAGTACCCAGATCCGAAGCCAACTCTAAATGCAATGCCTTTGTAGCACAACAAACAAACAGACAAAGATACGATTTCTGCATTTTAGCAGATCGCAATCCGCTACTTTTGATGGTGAACGGACCACCAAAGTCGATACCCACGCACGAAAACGGTTTAGCCTGGGATATACGAAAGGGAGGCAAATTCCCCATCAATGGCTGAAAAGTTTTAGGATTCGTCCTGAAATATTTGAAGCATTTTGAAATAATACTGCGAATGGCCCTTCGAGGTGACAGAATCCAATACTGTTGCGAGAGCAAATACTGCAGTGTACGTAGTCCGGGATGCAAATACTTGCGATGAAAACTTTCGATTATTAATTCGGTCAATCTATGTTTTCTAGGTAGCAAAATCGGAAATTTCTTATCATAAGATAATCTACTATTAATAATGCGACCGCCTACTCTGAGCAAACCGAAATCGCATAGAAACGGCATCAATTTGCGTAGAGGTTTCGAAAGAGGTAAACCTTGTTTTAACCGCTTTATTTCTTCCGCAAAAACAATACTCTGCACGTTTCTAACAACTATCATTAAAGCCGTATTCAATTCTATGGCAGTAAGTAAACCACTCATCTTATGTTTATCTTTCTGTCATTTGAGAGTTTGATCACAAAATATCAAGAAAGCGATTTCTTCCGAAGCACTGCTGAATTGCTGATAACAAAACATCGATATCTCACGAATCATGAGGATTAATGTTTTACCCAATTGGCACGACAAGGGCCTTAATGTGAAAATTGCGAAGGACCGAAAATTTAGATGTGGAGAAATGATTCTTGCCTACCTTGTAAAAGGTAAATCCTTGAGATGTCCTTGGCTGATCTTCGCCTTCGAACTGGTGGTAGACGGAACACACAATCTCGCACAACGAAAGAATTGTATTGTTCTTGAAATTAGAGTCAATTTGAAAAATGTTTATATTATAGAAATTCGTGGTTTTTATACACTAAGAAAGAGCGAGTGGAAAATCTGTATATGTCCATATGCAAATGAACGAGCATTGAGACTGTTTTCGTTCTTGCGTATCTGGCATTCATCAAATCTCCAGCATATGTTTTCACGCGGTACATTCGAATTAAATGATATTCCCTGAATTAGGTCAACTATGAACCAGCATGAATTTACGAATAATAAACGAAAAATAAGAAAGAAAATGAGTTAACTGGTTGCAGTAACATAACCGCCCACCTAAAATAGAATATTTTACACAAGAAAAAAAAAAAAGTTGAACGGAAAAAAAAAAAAATCTACTGGAGTGGTAAAGGGCATAACTTAACCACCGGTCTCTGCAGTATACCTTGAATTGTACGGATACTAGCTACTCGAGCTATTTTATCAGCACCATGGTGCAGCTTTTCGATGCGTCCTAAACGCCAGCGTAACGGAGGAAGCTGATCATCTTTGATAAGTACGAGTGTACCTATTGAGAGACAATCAGTGGTTTTATCGAACCACTTCTTACGTTGTTGTAACGTATTCAAATATTCGAGATGCCATCGTTTCCAAAAATCTTGGTGGATACGCGTCAAAAGCTGCCAACGTGAAAGTTTACCTATACAAAGATGTGATAAGTCCGGTTCAGGTAACGCAGTGAGTGGTGCTAAGGTGAGAAAATGTCCCGGTGTTAACGCCGAAATATCGTTCGGGTCATTACTAAGTGGACAGAGCGGACGCGAGTTGAGAAGAGCTTCTATTTGCGTAAGTACAGTGTAAAATTCCTCATAGGTTAGAATTTGATCACCTATGATTCGAAGCAAATGCGATTTAACGGATTTTATTCCGGATTCCCACAGACCTCCAAAATGTGGACTAGAAGGGGGATTAAAGCTCCATTCTATATGTTCTTCAATCACCGCATTTTGCATATAGCTTGAGAGCACTCGATATGCTCCTTTGAAGTTCGTTCCGCCGTCACTAAATATATGATTGCATCGTCCTCGTCGAGCAATGAATCGACGCAATGCAGCAAGAAAGGCGTCAGACGTGAGATCTGAGACGAGTTCTAAATGTAATGCCTTTGTTGTAAAACATACAAAGAGGCATATGTACGACTTACAGGATCTAGAACCGCGAGTTCGAGACATAGTCGTGAGAAATGGCCCACCATAATCTACACCTACACATTGAAAGGGCTTGAGCTGATTCACCCTCAAAGGGGGCAAATTACCCATTAAAGGTTGAGGAGCCTTTGGTTTAACTCTGAAGCAGGTATGACAACGAGAAATAACCTTATTTATCGCTCTTCGAGCGGACAATATCCATACCTGTTGAGTAAGAAGAAATTGTAGAGTCTGGGCTCCTGGATGATGGTAAACTCTATGGAAATGTTCAATTATGAGTTCAGTGAGTCGATGAGAAGACGGAAGTAGAGATGGGTGCTTATGATAATACGAAAGACCAGAAAATGAAAGTCTGCCGCCCACCCTCAGAATACCATCCTCACCAATAAACAGATTCAACTTACGAAGACTCTTTGAAATCGGTTTTTCATTTCGAATATTAGCAATATCTGTCTGAAACACAGATTGCTGTACTTGTTTGATGATGAAATTGAGAGCATGTTTGAGGTCTATAGATGATACAACTCCACTTATACGAGAATTGGGATTTTTCAGGTTATGAACGAATCTGAAGACATAAACTACTATATGTTGAGTCTTGGATAACGACGAGAACTTCGAAAGCAACTCATCTACAAATTGCGAGCAGACGAATGCGGGCAAAGAAATGTGACGTTCTTCCTCCCTGACGAGATTTTGAGCGCCCTTCATTTCTATGCGATCGAAAGTTGTTTCCGCGGAACGGAGAAAATCGGGACCCGCCCACCATAATGTACAATTTAGAAGTTCAGCTGGCGTCAGACCACGTGAAGCACAGTCAGCGGGGTTGTCTCCAGATTTTACATGATACCAGAGTTCTGGCGAAACCAATTCCTGAATCTGAGTCGTTCGATTACTGACGAATGATTTCCATCGATGAGGGGAGGATCTGATCCATGTCAGAGCGACTGTAGAATCAGACCATGCAAAAACTTTGCTTATCTGAAAGGCAGATGAATAGACCGAGAGAACTAAAGAGATGAGTTTAGACAAAAGGAGACAGGCGCAGAGTTCCAATCTAGGAATTGAAATTCTCTTCACCGGAGAAACTTTCGATTTTCCACATACGAATGATGTGTCGATAGAGCCGTTGGCATAGAAAAATCGAAGGTAAACGACAGCAGCATAACCTCGTTCACTACTGTCTCCAAAGCCATGGAGTTCGCATCGTGAATAGGATCCTGATGCCAACTGCCTAGGAACTTTGAGCTTGGCTAGTTCGTGCAATTCAGATTTACACTGGTTCCAACGATTGTTTACATCGACTGGGAGAGAATCATCCCATCGCAAGCCTACTGTCCAGAGATGCTGGATTAGGTGCTTTGCAAGAAAAGTGAACGGGGCTAGAAATCCAAGAGGGTCAAAAATACGTGAAAGATCCGACAGAATAGATCGTTTTGAGCAGACCTCACCAGATGCCTTTACTGAATAAGAAAATTCATCTAATGACGGAAACCATTTCAAACCAAGAATTTTAACGGCAGAGTCGGCACCAAAATTGATGGAACGCTGATGGTGGTGGTCTAAAGGTACACGAGAAAGCAATTCATGGCTATTGCTACACCACTTACGAAGCTCAAACCCACCACATTTCAACAATGATATCAACTCGTCCACCAAAACTTCGGCCTGTTCCAGATCATCACAGCCCGTGACAATATCGTCCACGTAAATATCTCTGAGTAGGATTCTAGATGCATTTGGAAAAGAAGCTCCTTCGTCCTTAGCTAGTTGAGACAAAGTCCTAAGAGCAAGAAAGGGAGCAGGTGCAACTCCGTATGTAACGGTGTTTAATCGATATGCACAGACAGGCTCTGATGGAGAAAACCTCCAAAGAACTCTTTGGTAATCACGATGCGAGGGCTGAATTAAGATTTGACGATACATCTGTTTTATATCGGCAGTGAAAACGAAAGTATGGACACGAAAATTCAACAGAATAACGAAAATGTCCTTCTGTAATTTAGGACCAATCAAGAGAGCATCATTCAAGGACAATTTTCCTGGAAGGTGAGCTGATGCGTCGAAGACTACTCGCAACTTGGTCGACGCACTATCAGGTTTGATGACACAATGGTGAGGGATATAGAATTTATTCTCAGTTTCGACATCTGTGACCACCGACGACATATGATTGCTACTCAAATAATCTCTCATAAAATGACAGTACTCCTGGTACACTTCTGGAGTTTTAATAAGTCTACGTTCGAGCGACAGAAAACGACGCAGAGCTAGAGAATACGTATCACCAAAAGATAAGCATTTGTTACTTTCAAATGGCAATGCAACCGTGTATCGTCCCGAAGCATCTCTCGAATGACATTCAACAAAGAGCCGTTCACAACGCTGATCCTCTGGTGAAGAGGATGTTGTTGTTGGCACCTCTTCAAGTTCCCAGAATTTCTTTAATGTGGTATCAATAGATGAATCACATAAAGACAAATGAAATGAATTCATCGAGCGACTAGGGGAATGAATTTGTCCCATGAAAACCCAACCGAAAACAGTTTCTAGGGCTGTAGGTTCCGAACCGTTGCCTTGGATTCGACCGTCTTTAAGTATGAGTGGGAAAATATCTGCACCAAGAAGGATATCAATGGAATGTGGAGTAGAAAATTCAGGATCTGCTAATCTTTTGTTGGAGATGCATTTCCAATTGGAAAATTGGACGAAAGAGGTCGGCATTTGCGTACAAATTTTTGGAATAACGACAGCGTCAAAAGTAAAAGATGGGTTGACCTGACCTGTAGGGCGAATAGAGCAGACAGTACTACCAGAAGCAGTAGATGAACTTTCTCCTACGCCAGTAATTGAAAGAGCATTCTTTGAAATTCCCAATCCTAACATTTTTACACAAGATTCGGATATGATGTTTATTTGAGAACCGGCGTCTAATAAAACACGAACTTTCTGAAAGTTACCCCAAGCGTCTTGAATGTCCACTTGAGCAGTTGCCAATAAAACTGTGTAGTTAGCAGGCGAAACATTTACTGAGTTTGAATGCGAAAAATAAGAGATTTGACTTTGAGATTGACATGATTCATTCTGAGGTACATCGTCGGATGAACTGCGCATGTGTAATAAAGAATGGTGTTTTTTATTACATGTACGGCATGTTGACTTCGAGGAACAGGTATTTAATTGATGCCCAGAATGAAGGCAGTTGATGCACCAATTCTTATCTTTGACAATTTTGAAACGATCCGAGGCAGTTTTTCCTAAGAACGAAGGACAGCTGTAAATATTATGAGATGACTTGCAATAATTACAACTTATGCCTTTTTTTTCTGTATTATTTTTCGATTGAACTAAAAGAACAGAATTTCGTTTACTTTGAGTGTTATTAACTTTTGTAGTTCGAGAATCAGAAAATTGTTGAGATTTTGAAGGAAGAGAAAGAGCAACTGATTCTAGAGCTATACATTGATTAGTCAAGAACGTTTGCAAATTAATAAACGAAGGAATGTCTGTTGAGCATTCCTGTAATTCAAATCGTTTAATGGTGGCTGTGTCTAATCTCTGAATGAGCAAATGAAATAAAACAAAGTCCCACTGATCAGTAGGCAAACCCAAGTTCTTCAACACAGCTAAATTTTCCGAAAATACCTCCAGAATCCGTCTAAGTCCGGACGCTGACTCATTTTGAAGTTTTGAAGCATTATAAATTTCATTCCAACAGGTATTAGCTAAGAGCCGTCTATTCTGATATCTATTAGTTAGAGTTTGAAACGCATTTCCATAATTTTGAGCTGTCAAAGGAAACCCTTTGAGCAAATTCAGAGCTTGAGAAGAAAGTGAACTCAATAGATACTGAAATTTTTCTATTTGACTCAAATTAGAATTCTCATGAACTAAACTTTTGAATAAGTCATAAAACGTTGGCCATTCCCTATAATTACCATCAAAAATAGGTAAAGCGATTTTGGGAAGTTTTACGTTTGGCGATTTTGATGTATGAGTAGACTCAGGTTTAACGACAGGAAACAAATTTACGTAGATTGTTTTGACAGTGAAATAATTATCGGTGAACGCAGCTCTAATTGATTTTTCTGAGTTGTAATCTGGTTCATCTGAATTCGCTAAAAGCACTATTATAGCATTATGTATAGTTTGAAATTCACTGTAAATTTCCTCTAGATTTTCGTATCTTAAACGAAATCGTACGTGAAGACTTTCGTCTGTTACCGCAGCCTGAGCTAGAAACAATATTTCCTCGATGTCATCAATAAGAATTTGACGACGAGCTTTATTCTGTTTCACTTTAGAATTCATTGTGAATGAAATGAGTTGTTCTACGATTCAAAGTATACTGCAGTTATAATGTTATTTCGAAAGTTTATTTTGAAAAGTTTTCGAAATGAACGAATAAATAGAAATAATACCAAAAGCAAAATGTTGACACTATGAATGGATAAGTATTCAAACAGGAACAACACCTGACCGAAAAGTCGAGAATAGAGAAAAGAGAAAAGAATCGAAAGTTCACGAAAAGTCAGGTATTGTTATTGTTCGAAAATGAGAGGTTATCTACTGAAAACAGTCTATGGTTAAGAATACGCTGAATGTCAACACACTGCGATTATCAGTTTCTTTTTTTTATGAGCAGAACAATATGGAAGTGAAATGAATTAAATTCAGAGTTGCCTAATTAAAAGAATTTAGAAATAAGGTTCTAATATCAGCTCGATTGGACTGATATGGTTCAAATATCCGGCTCGAAGGACCAATATGGCACGACAAGGGCCTTAATGTGAAAATTGCGAAGGACCGAAAATTTAGATGTGGAGAAATGATTCTTGCCTACCTTGTAAAAGGTAAATCCTTGAGATGTCCTTGGCTGATCTTCGCCTTCGAACTGGTGGTAGACGGAACACACAATCTCGCACAACGAAAGAATTGTATTGTTCTTGAAATTAGAGTCAATTTGAAAAATGTTTATATTATAGAAATTCGTGGTTTTTATACACTAAGAAAGAGCGAGTGGAAAATCTGTATATGTCCATATGCAAATGAACGAGCATTGAGACTGTTTTCGTTCTTGCGTATCTGGCATTCATCAAATCTCCAGCATATGTTTTCACGCGGTACATTCGAATTAAATGATATTCCCTGAATTAGGTCAACTATGAACCAGCATGAATTTACGAATAATAAACGAAAAATAAGAAAGAAAATGAGTTAACTGGTTGCAGTAACACCAATATATGGACCAGTTTTATATTGTATTGTGCATCATATCTGAATTTGTTATCTATATCTATCTATATTCTTCTTTTCCACTGGTTGCGAAAATTCTACAGCAGGATTTTAAATTCGGAATATCTCTTGCAAAAAAACGCGTCTGCTTCAAGTTCATTTTATAAAACACTGGTAACAGATGAATGCAACGTAAGACATGGACCGAATCAGTTCATGCTTCCAGGAATTCTCACGACGAAGAGTTTAGCCGATTCACGGACGTCAGAGCTAGGACAGTTATTTTGCACAATAACTCATTTCCTTCTACGAATCATCTTCCAAATGCAGCCAGAACCCCTTGAATTCAAATCTGAGATTTGGCGTCGCGTGTATCAAAATTACTTTTATGTCACCTTGAACTTTCAATATACTGTGTTCCGGTTGATTTTCCAGAGAATGAGGTCTTAACCTGGTTATGTATACCATTTCTGGAATTCGTCGTTTTCTCAAAGAAGGGCATAGAACAAAAATAATAACCTTGGTTGCATAGCCGCAGTGTTAAATTTAGAATGTCTTGTTTCCATGTAGATTGAATGGCATTACAAAAGAAAATTAGGTTTTCACTTCGTTTGGAGGAAATGAGATCCAGCTAAAACGTGTACGATGGAGTTGGTTGGAAAGAGGCGAGAGATAAGCATATAAAACATCTTTTAACGGTGACCACAGAAACGATGCACAAAGTGGAAATATGTGATTCCACTTCACGAACAATTTTTTGATAAAATTTATTTTCGCCTACTTTTCATGCATCCCTGATTCAATTTGAAGTGAATGAGTTCGAAAGAATTAACATGCATCGAAATATGGAAGAGGTTCATCGAGTAGTGTTGTACTTCTCTAGCCGTCGATGATATTCGTGCAAAAATTTTGTCCTACATTTAAATCTTATTGCCGGGTACAGATGAGTTTTATGATCCGATGTATCGTTCTTTCTGCTCCGTCAGGACTCGGTTTTCAACTCGAACGATGCATTTGAATCTATTATTCGAGACCGAGCTCGAGTGTCGTCCACAATATTCGCCGAATCGTTTGTCAAATTTTATTGCATTCGCTGTTCGGATTACACTTATCTGGACACGGCTTTAGGGTCCGTGGTTCAAGCCTTTGGTCAGGTAAATTTTTCCGCTTGTTAGGAGACCGACCTAATTGAGAATAGTTATTCACGGTTGGGTTAACAACAATAAACACCAACACAAAACATACCCTGTCTCCTAACAAGCAAAAGCATTAGCTTCTGATGGTTTGGAACCAAGAAAATTCGGTAACCCTATAGTATAATATAATAAATTGAGCTGTTTTCAGCTCATTATTATCTTTATACAACATGATACCGACGGAGGTCGTCAAATGTTAGGAACAGTTTACACTAGTCAAGACAATTTCAAAACAATGTTAAGGGTTGGAAGTTACAGAGTGATTTGTCTGATTCGACCGATTTTCCTTCTAATAATAACTTCGGTATGGCTCTTTCGATCTCGACGAAATTTTCAATGTGACATAATATTGATGGGCGCATTCTAAAATTCCGGAAGAAACTTTACAATATGCGGTTGTTATTTCAGATCGATTGTACCGGTTGTCGCGCCTCTGGTTTCACGATGAGATTCTTTCAAAAAAGAAAATATTGAAATTTCACATTATACGATTCTTCTCTCATTGATGACTTTTGTATGGCTTATTTTATCTCGATGGAGTTTAATAAAGATGAGTGAATTTAATATTTCAACTTTTTCTCGAAAAAACAGCCGTCTTATTGTGATAATTTCAGATCAATAGTTCGAGTTAAAAGAACATCTTGTACATTGCGTTTCCAAAACTTCGCTCTCTGTTTCCGATTTCATCATAATGAGTCATTATTCAAGCGTTTTTGAGTTTTTCGGCAGCCTTCGGTTTCTCGAGAAAAAATTTTTAAAAGCGTAATTTAGATTCCAAGCAGTAAGATTAGTTTGCACTAAGTAGTGAAGCTGTATATTCCAAGGATGCAAAGCAGTACCTAAGTTCTTAATTAGCCCTTTCAAATTCGCAATATTCAATGCGCGCATGTCCAACGTGCGATTGATGGGGTTAATACGTGAAAAGATGAACCTATTGGCAACGAATTTGAACATGCGTGCGAAAGCTGCTGACTTCAGGTTTTTTTTCTACTCATTCAATGACACTTTAAACACGAAATTCTGCAGAAAGTTGTTCATCAGCATTTTCAAACTATTCAACAAGTTATGATTGAGTTATTTCGGAAAAAAAGACAATTAAAAATAACCTCTTAATTACCTCTTTTGGTTACTGTAATCAGAGGAAAGAATTTTCAGAACCGTACAAGAATCGAAAGCTGAATGACAAAGCGTGACAGGAGGCCATGTTCTTTAAAATCAGACAATTATATAAAATATCACCGAAGCTCAGATTCTCGGATATGATCAAGGACTTTTTAAAACTGGAAGTTTTTTCTCTCAATATGTGTTCAACAGGTATAAAAATGTTCGTCTTCCATCTATACATTAACATCTTCGTGATACTCTGATCCTCTTCGGAATACACGGAATACAACCTTTAAAACAACACCTCCCCCAAAATTTCTCTGTTGACCTTCTGTCGTTCAGATACTTGTCAAATCAACAAAGGGATTACCTCGGTAGTGTAGTTGGTTGAGACGTCGACTATGGTGCTCAAGGTACCAGGTTCGGATCCTGGCTAGGTCATGAATGTTGCAAAGTGTCTAGGTGGTGGTTTTCAGAAAGAGTCTTATGACAAAATAAAATAATGAATATTCAACTCGCTTGAATCAGCTAGGAAGCTGAGTTTCCATATATTTAATTTTATATATGACCGTTATGAGAGCACAACATTTCAGCACAACAGGAAAAATTCCATGTTTTTGAAAGGGTTACGAGAATTGAAAGGTACGAATATGCCTTAGTAAGCAGACTCTTGAAATCAGCAAGATTGCCTCCCCAATTCACTAATCTACTCAATTATAAATATTTTCCATTTTTCGATGATGAAAATCATCATCGAAGCGAAGACCAAATCGAATAATTTCATTTAGGAGTTAGATCATAATTTTTTTTATGTCTTACCCTTCTTCCATTGTTTCATTATTCGGAATGGAGGATGAAAGAGCACTAAATTGACTAGACGTATCCCTACGCATTTACAATTGTTTGGGTAGGAATGCATAAACAGACTTTTAAACCTATCCATTTTATCGAGTATGCATAAATGGCAATTTCACGGAAGTTCAGTTGTTCAATTTCAGCCTGTTTTCTAAGCGAAATTGGTAATTAACCTCGCAAAGGTGTTCATCGGTTTCGATCTTTTGGATCTCGATTATTTAGTGGTTTCATAGGAGCTAATATCCACTCAATCGTATTATAATCTTCGAACTCGGATTATAAACTTCTTCACGGAAAAGGGCGAGTATTATTTTTTTTTTTTTAATCGTTCTAGAAATAAATTTGAGCTCATTCGATAGAGAGGCCTCTTTTTTCTTCCAAGCTGACCATTATATTGTTTATTGTATGATTAAATCCGCTTTTGACAGAGCTGGACCCTTTTGGGGACAGCTACCGAAGGCCTAGGAATTTAACGAGTCGTTGCCTGAACCATGAAAGACGATAGAAAATGTGGTGTTTATATTTTGAAAATTTCATTTCAAAGGTTGATAACCCTGAAATCAATTAACAATCTATCTTCGCACCCTCTGAATACAACCACCTCTTCGATCCCTTGGAACTTCTAGGTGAAACCTTAAAAATCTGTTATTTCGTTTCTTGGATCGCTGAATACGAATTCCAAAGTTTTCAAGACTAAAAATGTTCAATGGAAAAATTGGCTAAAAACCTCAACCTCAAGTTTTTGGGTTTTCGCAATTTTCGAATTCCCGAAAAAAGTACGAAATATTTGTTTTCCAATGACTTTCTATTTTTTGGGATTGTTCAGTTGAGTTTCGGCAGAGTTAAAATGCATATTCGGAGATCCAAAATCGGCGATTCAAAAAACACCTCAGGAAATAAGTAAATTCGTTTGACTGAGAGGCACTGCCTACTTATATTCTATTCAAAATTGAACGCAACTTGCTTAAGGATTGAACAGATTTATTGGGCAACTTATCGTATGTATTACCATCCTAATAAAAAATACTACTTGGCCTCGTCTCAGTCGAAAAGAAGATGCAGTAGTTATTCCATAAACGATAAAAAGAATATATTCACTTATACAGATCATTCAATTTATATTCAAATAATTGAAAAGGTACACGTCCGTACTAGAGAAATATGGGATTTTTGTCAAGCTGAGATTCAACACCCTGTATATTGTAATTTCAGAATTTGATTGAAGTATTTGAGAAAAGCAAAAAAGAGCTTATCCAAAATGGCACGAAAGATTTGATTCAATAGTGAAATACCAATGAGTCCTCAGTTCTCATAAAAAAATATATAGTTTAAAAAAAATTAATATGCATATATAATATTCAATGGTCGTGCACAAACAGTAGTTATTTTTATAATAGTAACAATTCTTTCTCGAAAATCATCAAAAGTGAATACGCGCATCGTAATCAATTCAATTTATACCTTCAAACATTCAAAATGCCATTCACGAAAGATCAGAAGGGAGAGATAAAACAGTGTTCATTAATTCTCTCTTTTAATGGACCAACCTGTAGGTTATGCGCCTAGTCTCAATGTCATTTATAATCTTGCAATGTACATATAATCATTCATCTATACTCAATGTACGTTATACAATTTTTATTTATTTAGACACCACAAACATACCATATACCCAACTTTCACAGCATCCATGACCTCGCCGGGATTCGAACCCGGTACCTTCAGCATTATAGAACATGTCTCCACCCTCTAGGCTACCGAGGTAGTCATAAAACAGTGTTTATTAGATTGTTTTTCCGATAAGGATCTCATGTCAACATACGCTGTCAAAATAACTGATGTTGTCGAAACAACATTGGCTAAACATCTCGAAATATTCGAATCCAGGGTCGCCAACTTGAAAATGAGATTTCAACATATAAAGATGAAATGTATGAATTGAATAGGAACCTCGATAAAATGGAGCAGAACTATAATCTCAAAGAATTATATGGAATGCGTGAAGAACCTAACGAAAATTTGAGACAAACAGTAAAGTAATAAATCACACTGTTATCATTGTATAAAGACAACACATACACATACAATTGTTTTATGGTTCGAGGCAGCACTCTTTCTCTTTATGCTCCGTCAGGACTCGGTTTTCAACTCCAGCGATGCATTTGAATGTATTATTCGAGGTTGAGCTCGAGTGCCGTCCACACTATTCGCCGAATCGTTCATCAAATTGAATTGCATACGCTGTTCGCATTACACTAATCTGGACTCGGCTTTACACTCATCTGGACCCGGCTTGAAGCTGCGTACCGACACGCCAGCTGAGCGGCTTTCGAGGCAGTTTCATTGGGCTGCCTCGCAAGTGTGTACGGTGTTTTGAGCGACTCGCGAGCCATTTCAACAACGCGAGGCTGCCTCACAAGTGCCTCACAACGGCCTCAAAAGCCGTTCATCCAGGACAGTTAAATGAGATTGAGATTAATATCTGTTTTGTCTCTTTGTTCGAAAGTCCTGAAGATAATTCGTGCAATAAGAATTAGAGATCATTTGCAACGTTACAAAATTTTAGCTGAGAGGCAATCCGGTATCAGGAAGGGTTACAGCTGTTATACGGATTTTTGGATGTTGTTGACAATATCTTGTCCTGTAATGATAGAGAAGAGACTTGTGCATTTTATTCAACTATTCCAAAGCTTTTGACAACATAAATCATGAAATTTTTGTTTTCTATGTTGCATATTGACATATAGGATTCTCTGTTGGTGCAACAGATTTCATCAAAAGTTATTCGAATGCTCATCAAGAGTACGTTGAGATGGATCGGGTTTTTTCGGAGTTGGAACTTGGAGTGTGGTATGCCGCAGTGCTCTCTTTCTGATCCACTACTTTTTCGCATATGCACATTCTTTATCACCTGTGGTTTGGGGTTCTTGATTGAATGCTTTGGTGAATGATTCCAAAAAACATCAACTTGTATTTCATCCGGAAAAGACTATATAAGGTGTTGATATTCAGAGAGGATAGAGAGGAAAGAATTGACTGGTTGGAAATATTTATTATTATTATTATTATTATTATTATTATTATTATTATTATGATTATTATTATTATTATTACTATTATTATTATTATTATTACTAAGGATCTTCGATTCAGAGTGGACACGTACTACTTTTTTGTGTTCGGAAGGCTTTCGCGTGGCTGAAAATGCTTCATCCCCATAGACATGCTTTGTCGGAGGAAGTTGAAATTGTGCTGAATAATAAGTTGCTTTCAAGCTTTTATGATCAAAAGAATGGATGAAAATATGTTGTATTGTTTTTCAAGCTTTTCTTCATCTCACGTAACATTACTCACTGTATTTTAATTGAATGATCTTCTGGTGGTGCTGGATTTCATATCAGTTTTTTCCGCCTCCGGCTCTTCCTAATTCTTTCTTTTTTGTTATATTCCTATTTTCAGATAAATGAATTATTATTATTATTATTGATATTATTATATTCAATTTGATTTCCTACAAGAGCTTCGTCCTTTAATTATCGGACGACTAGATATTGCAGTATTGTGTTATTTGCATGCAAGTGGTACGTATACCTCATTTGAGAGTTATAATCTGGTAGTTTGTCCATCAGAACCTTTCAAATATGGGGAAGAGGTAGACCGCATACCTGAGCGGCTACATTACCAGTCTTAATACTATGGATTATATAATTTGGAAATGTTTGAAGTGTTCAGTGTATTCCTCTAAAGGGGCCTTTTGTGCTGAGAAGATTCGGGTAATTGGGGAATCAGAGATTCACCCTATCAACCGAGAGATTCACCCTATTGGCTGACGACGATCACGTGATCGTCTTCGGCCAATAGGGAAGGCCCTCCGATTACCCAGATACCCGAATCACCCTAGCACAAAAGGTAACTTTAGTGCGGAAGTAACGAGATAGGAAGGAAATATATCGAAGCCGCCAACGATGAAACACATACCTATTAATCGATCGAAAAAACTTTCAGTAATATTTTGAGACGGGTGAGAATTGAAATTTAACGAAACGGTGTTACTTTGAAACTTCTCCTATGATTCATTGCTGAGATTCGTATTTTTACGCTCTTGTTCTGGGGAAGAGAGCGTTATCATTTCGTCACGATGTCTGTAATTTTCGAATTTTGAGCTGAAATTGGTCTCAAACGACTAGGTTGCACTCACTGATGAAGAATCCGTGGCCAAAATTTATTCTGTCCGTCCGTCCGTGTGCGCTGTAACTTTCGGAAGGAAGGACCTAGAGTCTTGAAATTTCCAGGTAAGGTTAAGATCCTGAATATCCCGGTTAAATTTGTTAATGGGCCAAATCTGCCGAATGGTTTTTGTGCTACAGCGATTTTAAATTTTGATTTTTCAATAACTCGAAAAATATTCATCTGATCGAGATGAAGCTTGGTTGGAAGATGAACAGAGTCAATAAGAAGAATTATGCATGGACAAATTCGACTTAATTTTTTTTTCAAAAATTTTTATAATTCATTGAAATTTCGCTGAAATTTTCAAGTCACCATTTCGCAATGTGAACAAGCGCGTAAAAGCTGCTGACGTCACGTCAGTGCTTTTTTCAAATTTTTAATTGATCCGCACATGTTCTGCGGAACAGAGTGCTATCGTTTTGTGCAAGTGTCTGTAATTTTCCAATATTTTTCCGAAAATGGTCTCAAAAGACTAAGTTGAACTCGCTGATGACGAATTAGGTGTCAAAATCGATAATGTGCGGCCGTCCGTATGCACGATTACGGACGTACTGAAGATTCTATCTTGAAAATTTCAGAGTGGGTGCATTTCGAAATGCAACGGTTAAGTTCGTTAATGAGCAAAATAGCCCAAAAAGTTTCAGAGTTATAGCCATTTGAAACTTGAAACGTGGTTATTTCTCTGATATTTCAGAAAAAATTGAAGAGATTAGATTGTACCTTGGCAGTAAGTTGGAACACGATGACGCGCAACCCTTGATCGAATCTGGTGATCATACTCTCAATCAATTGAAGAAATATTATTATTCAAAAGTTTTCGATGAAAAAATTTTTTTCGGAAACTGTTGATCCTATTTAAAGGAGGTTTTGGACATACCTTGGGATACATATTTACAGTAGTGTACCAAATTTTAGTTCGATAGGAAAATTGTTTCCGGGGATATTGGTGAAAAAACCTCGTATTTTCACGTATTTACCTCACCAAACGCAATTTTTGATAATCTCTTTCGAACATGCACATGCACAAATGCTGCTGATTTCACGTCAATGCTTTCCAATGTTTTTGGATTATTCATTGTTGCTTATTTTTGATACATTTTCCAAAATTAATGTTTCCCTAGGAATCACGCCATGAGATTTTTCTGGGAATGTCTCGGACTTCTACTATTGAATCAAATATTTTAGTCGAATTTTCGATGAGCAATCGGACGTGCGGGATACATATTACCTGATTCCATTTGAAAACTTTCAATCCAATTCTGAAATTATATAGAGTATTGAATCTCAGCTTAAAATAGGTCCCGTATTTCTCTAATACGGAGCTGGAATTTTTCAATTATTTCAATATGAATCGATTGACTGCAAAAATGAATCATGAGTTCAATATATCAACGGATTTTACTCCGTGGTTTCAATGTTATGAGCCATTAAAAAATTGGTGAATACGTGAATACTCTGTTTCTTAGTTATGGAAATGATTAGATCTACACCATATGTAGGTTTTTTTGGAGCTCTTCCTCAGGTAATCGTATGTTCATTGACCAATGGGACACTCTGTATATTTTTTGGGAATCACATGAAATATACTGACGAATGCACAGAAATTAATTCCTATAGGAATTCTTCGATGAAAACAGTTCTGGCTCGAAACTAGCAATACACACAGTTTTCCGGTTAACTTTAAACAATATCGGAATTGGCGATTCACCTACATACTGATGGATGGTGCTATCAGAAGTAAGATACATACATTCTTTTCGGAATGGATACTTTCAGGAAAAATTATCAAATTTTCATTTTTCTTCAAAGACAATTATTATCGCGTGAATGTTTGCACTGAAGAAATAGGCGCAATCATGGTGTATCGCAAACACAATAATTTCCGAAAGAGAAAACTGAAAAACTCGATATTTTCAGAGTAGGTTTGCCCCTTGACGACAAAGACCTAATCCGTGAATGGGTAAAATCCACCCAATAATTTTGCAGATGTACCAATTGAAAATTTCACATTCCCAATCTTTTCAGAATGGAGATTCCATCGAATTGAAATTCAGTACTCAATTGGAAAATGTTCCATGCGGAATTTCGTGAGGGTGTTATTATTAAAAGATCGTAAAATACAGCATATTTGAGAAACAGTTTTTTTATTAAATTTTTCTAATAACACGATTTTCGCGACATCCCACACCAGCGTCGACGTTCTCAAACAAGTGATCAAGTTTCATCATGATTGGATCAGCATTTTTCGAACTATTCAAGAAATAACAATGAAACCCACAGAAAGTTCACGATTTTTGACATAATTTTTATTCGCTATTGTGAAATATAGAGTAACAGATGTTTTTTTCTTCATCTGATAAACAATTCAATTCCCAGAAAAATTTTTCCGCAATAAAAAAATTCGAGAAAAATTTTTGTTTCAATTTACTAATCTCATCATACCAACCCATGTAATCGTGTCTACGGTCAGCCAGCCAGAAGAAAATCGAACTTTATTTCACACCTGTCCAACCTGTTAGTTTGAGATAATTTTCAGAAGTATTTACAGACCCTACACCATTATATGGTAATTGGGTTTTTTGATAATATATATATATATAAGTATTTACAGACACTGGAAGAAGCGATAGCATTCTGTTCCCCACAATATGCGCGCGAAAAATGTTGATGAAAACTAATCCATCTCTTAACCAAATTCAATATGAATACAGAGAGATGATGGTACCTGATGAAATTTGTCACCGAATGAAAGTCGACCGTTACAGTTTTGTTCATGCACAACTTCTAACCCCTACGAACCCTTTAATGGAGAAAAAAATGGAAATTTATTTCGGCATTGAAGTACCACCCGGAGAATCATTGTCCATTACTAGATAAGTTAAATTAAATGTTCAAAATGACCACCATAGTTCAGGTACAATAATCAAAGCCCTTGACACATTCTTCCTGTACCTTCTGTAGAGTTTCTGGAGTTATTCTTCCTATCTCGAACCTTATTCGGTTTTTCAAGTCTTCCAAATTTTCGGGCCTATTAATGTACACTTTCGATTTCAGGTAGCCCCATAAGAAAAATCGGTGTCAGATCTGGAGACCTGGCTGGCCACTCTATGCGACCGCATCTTCCAATCCATCTCTCAGGAAACGCATTGTCCAGAAACTCGCCCACAGGACGCGCATAGTGCGCAGGTGCTTCATCGTGTTAAAACCGTATTGTGCATTTTGGTATGTTTGGGTCATTTCCATTCGGGAAAATATTGGCAAGAGCGGGTAAAAGCTCATTCCGGAGGAATTCTATATACCTTGCACCGTTGAGTTTTCCGTCGAAAAGAAAAGGCCCGATTATTCTGCCGTCAATGATCCCAGCCAATATATTTACTTTCTGTGGGTGTTGCATATGTGCTTCCACCATCCAATGAGGATTTTCTCGGCTCCAAAACCTGCAATTCTATCGGTTCACTGTTCCGTACAGAGAAAACGTGGCTTCGTCCGAAAAAATAATTTTTTTAATGAATTGCGTATTCTGGTTCAACGCATCTTGCATAATTCCACAAAAGACATTGAGTTTTGTGTCTTCAGAGGTTCTAGGTCGTCCGGCATTTGGAATATATCTAACATGTCCGTACCCCGTGTTTTGTTACTGACCGTTGTCCTTGGTCTTTCTGGATAATTGGCGTTAAAAATATCACGAGTACGGACTCAATCGCCCCACACGATCATCATTAAAATTTCAATTCTCTATTTTTCATTTAACTGAGGCATTTGTTTTCCGATTTTTAAAACAGTGAACTTGAATAAGTGCAACGATTGAATGCAACTTGAATTAAAATTTGTTGAAAGTAAGACATCCATCGTATGATATGATACCGGGCGCATATGAACGCTTCATGTTATGTACGTTTTTTTTTCAGCCATGAGAATCAAAAATAATTATATTATTTCGAATTTCATATCTCCACATGGTTGTACCTGGTAACACATTCATAACATTCATGACATTGCGCTGTCAAAAATCTTCCTTTGAATTGAAACATTTAAAAAAAAAAAATTTTTCAACTTCAGTAGAAACGTACTAATAACATACTTACTTAGGAAGCGCAGTGTTTCACACATTCTAATTTTTCACGTGAGGGGTTTGAAAGGGGATGAAAGTTGTGCATGAACAAAACTGTAATGGTCGACTTTCATTAGGTGACAAATTTCATCAGTTACCATCGTCTCAAAGTAAATGATCCATGACAAAGTGCACATACTGAAAACCTCTTTGAACTAACTAATTTTTCAGAATAAGAATTTTTTCTTGAAAATTCCTGCATGCCTGTGAAGAAGATACGGAGACCTTGCCAAAAAAGTACCACATGACCTACTTTCCCTATTCAAAAAATTTAGAGGGTTGATGGGGATGGCACAGTCTGCAACAAAAATCCTTCAAAAATGCATATAAATCTAGTAAAAGTGAAACAAAAATTGACCTGTTTCAGGATTTTGTTGCCAAATATTTTTCTTCTGAGAAAATAATTTGTTCCATAATTTTGACGCGCACTGTGCATATAATGAAATTGTAGGTAGCGACCTGAAACGACAAAAAGGTGAACGTCATGCACATCGATCAAAGTATTCTGCACTCGAAGGTAGGATTCGCAAGATGCACCTGGAAGATGGCGCGCTGTTCTTGTTATACTGCAGTATTCCATCTGGAAGGTAACGAATATCTAGATTCGCTACTCAGCGGTTTCATTCAAGGAAAGATGGTCTAACGATTAGTCATAACTGCGAAACAGCCGTAGTATTTCTCGTTGGATCCGCTTCTTCGGTGTAGATCATTTGGTTGATTGGATAACTAGCTCTGATCAGGGTGAAATATTTGTTGATTTATCGACAGATATTCGGCCTTGTGGTTGTGTTTATTGTAATTAATGAGAGGAATATGTTCTCCAGAAAAGCACTGACGTTCATGAAACGGGAAGCTATAGCGCTTATTCATATCAATTTTCTCACGAACCTTAACCCCATCTCTGACGAGTACTAGATTTTGATATGGTAGGATCTGTGTTTCATGGAAGCATCGGAAAGGAAAATTTAAAAAGGATATATTCATGACTGATATTAATATGCAATTTTTTTAAGTTTCGCTAGGAAACTCCTCAGTAGCTATATGCTTTGTACGAGTTAGCGTTCTGGGTGCGTTCTCTGTAGACTCCTGTAGAAAACTTAATATCTGGCTAACGGCTCGAAATTACGTCCGTACACCCATGGCGCCGGCTCCTTACTACTAGATCGACGCAGCTTCAAAACGGAATTCTATCGTCGTTAAAAAGCATCAACTTGGCTCTGCAAATATCCCTGAGGTGTTTCTTTTGGAATTTATTGTGATAACGGTGCTGATCGTATACTGCTTGCTACCTACATTACCTAGAAATGTTAAGGAAATTCAAGGAGATAGAATTTCAAATCTTCTTGCAACAGACATCCTCGAAACAAACTGAAGAAAAATAAATTTCAGAAAAAAAAGTCTTACTGTTTTCTATACATTTCTATGCAGAGATGATTTATTTTCAAGGAGTTTTGATCGTGTTATGTCCCCTTCACAACGATTTTCTTTCGGTTTCATTTCGGTAACAATTGTCCAGTAGAGTTGCAAATCAAATCAAATTATTCAGTTCAGTGATCCAGAATGTTACATACATCGAGTACATTTTACCCAAACATTGTCGGACTCACGGGCCAGTAGAACTGAGGTGTCATTTTTCTAAACGACGAATCAGCTCCTATTGCAAGTGAATACGCGAGTAAGACAAAGATTAAATGTAATCAACCAAATGAAATTGAAGGAATCCTCTGGCTGCTCACATCTCCCGATTGAAATTCGCGGATTCATTCAACTTGGGCGATCTGATATCTACGCTCTACAACTAAACCGAAAAGGAAAATGATGTAAAGGTATATCCACACGGACACTCATTGATTCGGGTAGCCAAAGTTCAAAAATGTCCTTCTTGAAAGTTTTTAGTGTTCGAATTTGAAAAGATATAACCCTTTAAATCTCGGCCCGCATGCAAAACCAGAAGTATTCTAGAAAAGCACTGACTAGGGTTCAAAATTTTTCACACGCTTGGTCAAACCCGTGTCAAAAGCGATAATCTACTCACGTATTAATCCGGACAAACGCAGCTTTACTTCCTGATGAGAATATTTGAGTGTCTTTATTTCATATGACCCCCAAACAATTCTACTCGAATATCGGGTTATCATTTTTGGAATCATTGGAAATTGGTAATTAAACGTAAAACTTACTGTACAGATATCACAACGTCGTTCATCTCAGAAGTTAATAACTGCAGAGAGAGAAAAAACTTACTTCCGGGAGTATCTGCTAAGAAACTTAATGATTGTAGAAAAGTTTTCAAGTTAAAGAACGACGACCGAATTCGCGAATTGGTAAAATACATCCAATGATTCCACAGATATTATACCCATAACATTAGTTTCGCCAATGAGACCAACGAGACGAGACTCGTCTCTATTTTAAAAGTCCCGTCTCGAGTCTCTTCTCAAAGTCCTCAGTCTCATTCCGTCACGAGTCTCGAACGAGAGTATCGTAAAAGTCTCGCAGTCTCGTACCCATGCATTATTTGATTCGAGTTTGCAATGCTCAGTTGTTTGAAACATTCATATATTCGAGAGAAATTTCATGAATAATTATGCGTTAGTTATTACTTCTCGTACCATTTGGATTTCCGTATAAACATAGATGTTCGTTATATATCAGTTTTTCAAATACAGTTTTTGAAATTTGAAACTATATTTTTCGTATTCGTGAGTGAATTTGAAAATAATTATGGTTGGTTGGTTATGAGTTAGATTGTGGCATGTGGAAATAGAAAAGTCAAATTTCATGTAAGTTTGTCTCTTTCGTAGTAGTGGCATCATTTACATATATGTCTTTTCGGTCATTTGAAATTTCAATCCTTTTTTGTACGTACATCTGCTTCATGTTTTCTCATGAAAAAAATCAAATATCAGAACATATTTGTTGAAAAAAATATTCTTCGTACGTGCCACGACGGGCAATTGTTTTCGAGTCATTGAGATTTGAATAAATCCAGCAAATCACAAGCATTGTGACTATGAAGGTCAAGCTTTTCAATTCGAAATTGGCTGGATTGTTTGAAAAAATTTTATGTTTTGATTTCATTTCCGAATAGGAATCAGCATTTATCACAATTTGATACTTACAATGATAACAGTTACTGAGGCAAATTCAATACTGAAACAGTTAGTTCTAAAAGGTTTTTCAAAATACCCGGTTGGTATTGTGATAATTGCAGATTAATTTTGAAGGTTGAAAAAACACCCTCTATATTGCGTTTGCAAAACTCAGCTATCTGTTCTATCTGTTCACGATTATACTATAACGAGTCATTATTCAAGCATTTCAGTTTTTTCGGCACACCTATGGTTTTCCGAGAAAATTTTTTCAAGAAAAGTCAATATCAAAATTTCGCTTCAACGGATTTCACCTTCATTTATGATTTTGGTATGGCTCATTCAATTTTGATGAAATTTTCAGTGTAATAGAATATGAATAAGAACCTTTAATAATTTCAATATTTTCTCATATATAGGGATATAATTGTGATCATTTTAGAATTATCGTGTAGGTTCCAAAAACAACCTGTACATTGAATTTCCAAAACTTAACCATATTATCTCGAACACCGTCAAATTTCAACTACAAATGATATTTTGACCAACAAAACCTATATAAATATGTTCCAATTATTATTTTGGAGATAATACTCAGTGAGCTGATAAACATCATCAAACCTATCTACGACAGAATAACGACTCGGATGTATAACCAAGAAAACCAATCCAAAAGAATATGTGATCCAGAAATAGCAGCGCGGATTTAAAGCGACATATTTTCAATCTCCCTCTTTTGTCCTGCAACAAAATCTAAGAATAATACATCACGTTTCGGGAGAAACTGTCAGATGGTATAAACGAGAGTACGATATTTTCGTTTCTAGAGAGGAATTATTTGTTTGATGAATAGAGCATCATTTGTGCATACTCCAAAAGGAATCGATGAGTTTTTCATGGGTATGCATTGAATAATTCAGAACCGAGATTTTCATTTAACCCCTACATTCATCCTAGCGCAAAGGGTTCAAGTGTTGAGATGAGAGAAAGGTCATAATATAGTTGCAACTCATTCAGATGATTCAAAATTTCGACACCTTAGTTTAATCTTAAGTGATTTATATAACTTTTTGATAGTGTACGTTTTGAAGATGCGGATTTATAATAAATAATAGGTGATTTGTCCGACCGCATCACAAAGATTTCCTGCGAAATTAACAACCATGAAACTTCGTTTAAAATCGGAAGCTTACCTGAAAATGATCATTCGAACGTTCCAGCAGATTCGATTTATTCTAGGAAGTTTTTTCGAACCAATATACAGGTAACCCTTAAACAATATTGTAGTGATAGACTAGGTCATGAACACTCAGAATATCGAAAAATTAGTTGGTAAAATTTTCCCCTTTTTCGACATAATGGGCATTTTAAAAATTCGTAAAAAACCGCTGCTTTTTGGATGTATGAAATGATTCAAAAATTTAAAAGATCCTGTGAAAAATGGGGATGAAATGACAGATTCAAATTCTACCATTTTCTATTCTCGTAACTTCGATTAGGTTTTAATTATTATATTATTCATCTTGCCCGCCGGTAGTTCAAATTGAAAATTTCTCTTTTAGAAGATCAACAAAATATTAAAACTATGTGAAAGGAGTTCCTTAATTAATTATGTAGTATACCGGGTGTTACAGAAATCAAATCGTCTCCAACGAAATCTTAATTCTACAAGATATAGGACTGAAATTTCGGACATCTATCATTGGATTTTCTCATATGAACTATTGCATAACAAAAATGAAGTGAAGGAAAAAAAATCAATTAAAATTTTTTTTCATTTTTGACATCGGATCGATAAGCATTCTGGATGTAATAATTGACGTTATTGAAAATCACTGAAATAATTTCCGGTCAAAATTGACCATTGGGACAGAAGTTATAGTTATTTAATTTTAGTCTCTTGAGAGGGGTGAGCCCTCTGCTCTAACTTTCATTAACTGCGGCCAGGTTTGTGACTTTTTGAACTCATATTTCACGATCATACAATTACATATTTTACGATCATACAATTGAAAATATTATTAGTACCAGAGTCTCGTCTTCGAAAGTCTGGTCTCGGCTATTCTAGAAAACGAGACGAGACCAAAATTTGTTATTCAGGACAAGACGGGACTTTTATAAAGTCTCGTCTCGAGTGTCGTACGAAAGTCTCGCATGTCTCGAAAGTCTCGTAAGGTGCCATTTCATTCCAATCAAAATGTAATGATGTTTATCTTCATTAGCTGCAGGTTGATTGATCTAAACAGAACGTTTTCATTTTGAACAAAAAAAAATGCTAAACTTCTGATTATTCATTGGATCAATCGTACTCGGAGATCGATAGGATAAATACATCCAACAAAGCATGGAGGCTTACATGATTATATTCTTTCCTTACTCATTGAAGACCTCGATACAATTGTTGAGTGCATCGTGATAAAAAATTATGAAATATTCGTGTTAAGTTCAGCAAATATGAACTGATCGAATGAATCAAAATTTGTCTCCGATTCGTTTTTATATTGATCAGATGGTAAGTGAATTTTCTATACATTCAAAACCATTGATGCAATCATATTTCAATCTCTAATTTAATTAATCAAATTAATTATTCACACAAAACTACGATGGCCTGATCAAGGGCTCGATTAGCGATCAACAGTGAATTCTGTGCTCCATTACAGTTAATCTTCATTTTGAAAATTGAATGTTCTGATATTCTGACCATCAGTATTAGCATTGGAATAAAATGCAATTTCAAAAAATAATATATAAATTGTCATCATACCGTCATTCAAAAATTCTAGTTTATAAATCAAATTGTCAAGAATGCAATAACGTCTATATAGGTCAAACAGGTTGAACCATCGCAATAAGGTTCGAAGAACCCAAGCATCACCCAAATACCGAAAAGGTAACTCCAGTTTCGTGCGCCATTTCGTCGGAACAAACCATACCTTCCCAGACCTGAATTATCTTGAAAAGCCACACCTTGTACCTAACAGCAAGAAATTGTGCATTTCGGGATACTTGGAAAGCTACAAGTACCTAAATAACCCGCCAGTAAAACTTCTGAGCGGACAGATGAACCTATGGAATGCCCCACTTTTCGAAATTTGAGAAATAAACATACAGAACACATTTAAATTCCTATTACACAACTTGAAAAAGACCAGTTCGAAAATCAGATGGTACTAGGTACTACGACACTCGGGCCCACCCTTGAACCCTAATAAAATATTGTGATGGCAAACAAAGTCGATTCTTTTATTCTATTTAAAAACAAAGTATCCAACTACCCTATTCTATATTTGCACCAGTATTCTACAGAGAAAGATAATAATAATAATACATATGTTCTCCTTCGAAAAGCAGCCGAGATCTTTTTCTATAATTATCATTATTCTTTATGAGCCATAAATTCCAAACGACGATTAAATAAATGTGCATCTTGAAATGTTTTCAGCCCCATTATTTCTGTTTTGTTATGCCGCGTACAAACATGAGAGGTGAGCGGCTTTCGAGGCAGTTGTGAGGCTTTGTGGGGTAGTTATAGTTATAGTTTGGTAAGGGGTTTCATTTCACTGCGACCTTAAGGTCTATTGTGCCCCCTGGTCGGGGCTGTTTTTCGCATTCGGTTCCTACAGCTCGGCCTCCAGCTCTAGAGCTCTGATGAATTCTAATATCTGTGAGGGCTTCAAAGAGGCAAAGTTCACATTCCTCCTATAAAATGCTCCTGTCCAAGATATTTCTTGAGCAGGCTCACAATGGCGACGCATTCTGTGATCAGGTGAACAGGAGTTTCCTTCTCTTCCCCACAGAATCTGCTCGTCAGTTCTTGATATGCCCATTCTCATTATGTGCCTCAGGCGACAGTGTCCTGTGAGTAAATCAGTGAGGAGGCGTAGCTTGTTCTTACTGAGAACCAAATGATTTTTGGATCTAGTAATTTCAAAGTTCCGAAGGATTTTTTAAGAGTGTTACATTCCTGGAGAATTCCTCCAGAGTGCCCCTCTTTCATTTTCTTCCTTCTCCAAAAACTCCTTCTTATAGGTACATTTGTCTGTACCACAGTAAGGTTCTGGGCCAGTAGGTAGCGTTTTTGCTCCCCTTCTGGCTAGAAAGTAAGCCTCTTCATTTCCTTTGATTCCTGAGTACCCAGGAACCCAGACTAAAGAGACCTTGTTATTCTTGCCTACTTCATTGAGTTTTCTTCGGCACTCCCATATCAGCTTTGAGTTGATGACATAGGAGTTCAGGGCTTTAATAGCAGCTTGACTATCAGAATGGATCACTATGTCCTTGGAATATAAAGCATGCGGATTGCAGTATTGAACTATTTGTTAGGGGCAGTTTCTTTGACAACAAATTGCCTGATGAACAAAACCGAACCATACACACGATGAACAAAGTGAACTGTGACGTTTCAAACTCTGACACTTCTTTGTCGAATTGAAGGAAGTTTCGAAACAAAAAATCGAAAAAAAATTATTCTGAAAATGATCTCGTTCATCTTATGAAACGTTCAGATTTGTACTCTGAAACTTCACAGTTCGCTCCATTCATCGTTTGTATTGTTCCGGTATTGTTCATTAGGAAATTTGTTTTCGATGAAAGCGCCCTTGTCGAATAGTTCAATCCTGCAATCGTAAGGGCGTTTTCCATAAAAAAATGTATTCAACACTAATAGTTCTATTTCAGATATTGGGAGTTAAACCTCAAACCAAACCTAAAAAATAATTCAAAATCCTCCCAAATTAAACTATAATCGAAAGTTAAATTAATGCCACCAGAAACTGGCCACTTGGGCAGATCTTGAAAGTGATTTGTTCTAGTCGCATGCGACGGCTGAGCCTTGTGCCTGACTCTTATTATAATTAGTCAAGGTTCGAGAAATGATACACGGAGATTTGTCGATCGTGAAGTGTCTGTATTTTTCATGCATAGAGCAATTTTAGAGAGGACGTTTTTTCCACATTTCGATGGACTCCATCGAGCTGTAGCTGCTCCATCGAAATGTGGAAAAAACGTCCTTTCTAAAATTGCTCTATGGATGAAAAATACAGACACTTCACGATCGACAAATCTCCGTATATCATTTCTCGAACCTTGACTAAGTATAATAAGAGTCAGGCAGAAGCTCAGCTGTCGCATGCGACTAGAACGAATCACTTTCAAGATCTGCTCAAGTGGCAAATTTCTGTTGGTAGTAGTTTAGATTTCGATTGGAACTTATTTTAGGAGGATTTTGATTTATTTTTTGGGTTTTTTCGAGGTTTAACTCCCAATATCCGAAATAGAACTATTAGAGTTGAATATTTTTTATGGGGAACGCCTTGCGGATTGCAGGATTGAACTATTCGACAAGGGCAGTTTTATGGAGAACAGATTGCCTAATGAACAATACCGGAACAATACAAACGATGAACAAAGTGAACTGTGACGTTTCAGAGTACAAATCTGACTGTTTCATCAGACGAACGAGACCATTTTCAAAATAATTTTTTTCGATTTTTCGTTTTGGGACTTTCTTCAATTTGACAAAAAAGAGTCAGATTTGTACTTTGAAACATTGCAGTTCACTTTGTTCATCGTTTGTATGGTTCGGTATTGGCAATCTGTTTTCGAAAGAACTGCCCTTGACAAATAGTTCAATACTGCGATCCGCAAGGGCTTCTTTAAGGAGAATACGATTTTTATTATTTTTAATAGTTTTGTTTCAGGTATCGAGAGTGAATACCCAGAAAAAACCTGAAAATGAATAATTTAACTGATTTGTAATAACGGCAAGAATGTTAATCGGGCATAAAAATCAACAACATTTCTTCATTAGATTTTTTTTTATTTTTTTTCTTTGTTGTCGGTATCCCACTGAAAATTAGAATATACGATAGTTGACATCAGTATATACAAGAAACTCGAAAGATACGTCCACTCCTCAATTTGATATCTCGAGAAAAAAAAGCGAACTGACCTCAAATCAATCAACTGAAAAGCAAAAAATAAATATTTTTTACAAGTATTCAATGTTTTCCGCAGCGCCGTTCAATGCATTCAAAAATCATATTTTTTTTCTAATTCGTTTCACATGAATTTGGAGTCGGTGCCAAGTGAATAATAGGAATCACGAAAATGATTGAAAGCACTGACGTGAAGTCAGCAGCTTTTACGCGCTTGTTCACATTGCGACATGGTGACTTGGAAATTTCAGTGACATTTCAATGAAACATAAAAATTTTCAGGAAAATTTTTTTTTTGGAATTTTCCCATGGATAGTTCTTCTTATTGACACTGTTCATTCTCCAACCAAGTTTCATTTCGATCAGATAAATATTTTTCAAGTTATTGAAAAATCAAAATTTCGAAAAGATGTAGCACATAAGCTATTTGGCAGATTTGGCCCATTAACGAACTTAAGCGAGATATTCAGGATCTTAACCTAACCTGAAATTTTCAAGACTCTAGGTCCTTCTTTTCGAAAGTTACAGCGCACACGGCCGGCCGACCACGGACTCTTCATCAGTGAGTCCAACCTAGTCGTTTGAGACCAATTTCGGCACAAAATTCGAAAATTTCAGACTTCGTGACGAAATGATAACGCGCTGTTCCACGGAACAAGCGCGTAAAAAAGCAATAATTTCTTGATTGCATGGGAGAAGTATCCAACACTGGTAAAAAATATTCATTTTTGCTTTTCAGTTGAATGAAAGTTCCATTTCACGATTTTTAATGGTAGGCTCCGTGAAGTGAAAAGTTTTAACAGAGATTCATGAATACAACAGTTCAACATAGGCCGGCATGGAGCAGTACCTAGCCGAGCTACCGTTATAAATTGGGTTAAAAATTTTCGAACTCGGGCAACATAATGAAGAAAAAATCACCTGCTCATACTGCCAGAATTCCAATGAACCTGCTGAGGAACGAGTTTCAAAATCACCTGATTTCAAGATTTGAAGACGTGCACTGGCCTTCTCGATCTCCGGACTTAACATGTGTGTTTCTTATTTGTGGAGACATTTGAAAGAGTATGCTTATCGACATAAACCCCGTACTTCCGATGACTTGATAGCGGTGATACGTGTTGAGGTGGCGTTGATTACCCAGGATACACTGGAAAGAGTATAAAGGAGCTTTCCAGGCAGAATAGGAAATTGCCTCAGGAAAGAAGGACGTTACCGTCCTGACATCATTTTCTCTACGTAAATTAAATATTGTGTACCCACAACTATGTTACTTAAGTTAAAAAAATAGTAACTCAAAGAATGAATATTGTTTTTTTTTATTTATAAAATGTGAATGTTTCTCGTGGTCACCCTGTATATGTGAGATGATGTAATATATTCAACTGAAAGTGATTCATCCACAACAAAGATAAGCGAATTGGTTTTTTTTTTGAGACACTCTGTATTTTTCACCACAAATCTCTCAAAATAGAGGAAGAACGTAATCTCTCCAACTTTCCCATACAGATATGGTAAATATTGGCATTTATGGCAAAAAAAGGCGAAAGGACATATTTCCAGGAAAATAATCGTTCGTTACATTTATTGCAACGAAACAAAATCCGACTTTGTAACGTCTTGAACAGTCACCTCACTGGTAACATTGTATAATTATACAATGCTAGTAAGCCTAAACTACCTCTTTTTAAATAATTATATTGATAATAATAATTAAAGTAATCTATTTAGCATAAACATTGATCGCAGAGGCAATTGCCTGTTCGCGATGAATGCTGATATTATTCAAGTATAAAATGTCCAGGTTTTTTTAACTATCAATGAATATAATATTTATTCGATTTTGAAAACTTCACGACAGAAACATTTCGAAATGGAAATGCAAGATTAAAATTCTTCAAAAAATGATTCATTTAGGTCGTATACCTTATTCCCGATAAAATCATCAAAACAATCAGTAGTTAGGATTGCAATGAAATTAATGTTAATCCCATATGTGTTATGTGACCAATATCTTATTATTAGTACAAACTATAATAATACAATTTGTTTATCTTCAGTTCTTAATGGGTGCTGTGCCATAGTGTTGTGGTAAATGCAGGTCGCTCAGGTATCTCAGAAAAAGTGACTGTTTTTTATTCAATGACTATTTGTTTTGGAAATCAGTGATGGGTTCACCGGGGATCCCGATCGAATCAAAATTTATTCAGAATGTAAGTTCGTCCTGCCAGTCGAACGAAAACTACATGTGAATTGTCACAGTTCACAGTCAAACCAAACGCAACTAGACCTAGAGCAAAATTCAGCTGTCAGTAAAAGAATTGTTTTTTTCTGCCTGCACTAAATTTCCGTAAGGGTGGCAGTAGGGTTGCTAGTATCCCTTTCAAATCTAAATAGTTACCTGCCAACGTCGATATTGTGTGGAGGGAGGGACGCAAATTGCAAGACACTTGTTCCGCATTTAGAAATCGCTATGCTCACAGTTATTTGAAAAACAATTCTGGTACGCTTTGAGGAAGTTCGGTCCACACTTCAAACTCGTGACTTTGCAAACAACCACTTATGAGACCCTTTAAAGTTATCTTCAGAGGAAATACTGACAAAATGTGATTCACAAATGGACCAGATAGAGGCGGAAGCTAAAGAACGATAGTGAACAATAATGCACCCCAGACGCGTTCCATAAACGCATTAGGAAAAAAATGCTCAAGAATAGGGAAACTCAACTCGAGATATGACTTTGCAAATTAAATGTTAATTCAAAAGATACTGGAACGCGTAGTTTCGAAGAACTTTTGGATCATTACGAAGAGGAAGGACGAAGAATTACCAGATTATTAGAGAACTCAGTTCAACGAACATCTGAAACTCTTAGGACCTGAAAAAACACGAATTGTTCTCCAGATGTTAAAACCTAGAAAAGCACTGCCGTGAAAGCAGCAGCTTTAACGCGCATGTCAGTGGAGATGACCGCTTTAGCAACGAATTTGAACATGCGCGCAAAATCTACTGCCTTCACGGCAGTGCTTTTCCAGGTTTTCTCGACAAACTACTGGATTTCAATCCTATATAATCTGTATTTTTGAAAAATATTGAGAAAATTAAATTTTGAATGGGTACCTATATATACGGAATAATTGGGCGGATTTTACCCATTCACGAATTCGACCTCCATAATGAAGCCAAACCTACTCTACAAATATCGAGTTTCAAAGTCGTTTCTTCCAGAAGTTAGAAACAACTTCGGAATTCGATTTGTAGAGAAGGTTTGCGGCTTAATTACGAATGCGTAAAATCCACCCAATGATTCGGCAGATATACCTATTCAAAATCTCAAAAACCCAGAAAAAAACCCACAAAATAATACCAACAAGCGTCGTATTTCTTGATACAATTATAACCTAACAACGTTGTATTCAACAGAACCGATATGTTTCCGTAACCTCGAATTCGCCGGAAAATAAGATGAACAAAATCCTGACTTCGATGTCATGTATGAATAGAAAACTGAATTCTGAATTCCCCAACTCCCTAGGACATATCCGTACGAAACTTGGACTCTTATTCATTATTTTCACAATACATTACACGAACTTTCTCAGGATGAAGCCATTCTGGATCTGGATTGAAAATGTGAAATATAACGCCGTTTCCCGTCTGGAGACGAGACACATCCTGAAATTACAAATTGCGATGTCTTCAGTCAATAACTTCCGATTTGAATAATATATAGAGCAAAGACTTGAGAATAATTTGGTCTGTAATTTTCAGAGCATTTGAGTGCTATGAACTATGATTTTATGAAAATCGACTTCATTCATTCTTATTTCTGAGCGCTTATAGCTACGGAAAATAAAGGAGACACTATCATTTTCCCAAAGCGCCTGAAATTGACAAATTCTAATCCAAAATGATAACAGATAGTTACGTTCTTGCAAACGGCGTAAACAAAATTGTTTGAAAAAATAAACGTGAAAAAGTATATGCATGAGAATAAATAATTACGGCATAAAGGTTGAAGTGGAATTTCTTGAATATCGCATATATTAAATAATCGGGCTGATTTGGCCCATCGTTCTGAAACTAAGACTTCACAGATATCGCGATTTTATGTAACTTCTTTCAGGAATTATTCTATCAAACAAGCTCCAGATTGTAGACACAATTCATTTCATTTGTTCATATTTATATTCCAATAACAAATTCACACAAGTAGGATATTTCAAATGAAAAATCTACAATGCATTAAATACTTCCTTCTTTCCTCGGAACCTGGCAACTCGTCATCTGAACTCGCGCAAGATTTTCGTGTGAAATGTTTTAAATTCACACCATATCGATTTACTCTACCAGCGAAATGAGGAAAAACAAGCTAAGAGACTAAGATCAGAGCAAAAATATAAAAAATACAAAGAACAAATACTAATACACAACAAGGTTTCAAATATCAAAAATTTCTCAAATACAAGAGATTTACCTCTTCGACAAAATTATTTCATTTGGAATATTTCCACGCCATAATATAAAATATTCTTCTGGACGAATTCTACAAAAGAAAATCTAATTGTTGGTGTGGGAGAACATCCTACAACCTAATATTTTCTAGTCCAAAATATCGACCTGTATAGAAAAATTTTTCTAATAGTAAAAACATAGGCTTGGCTCGAATAAATTCGAAAGTTTCAACAGTATTAAATTGAATTAGACACGGTGATCGGTTTCGCATAGTTGAAAAGTGGTCAAATCTGCACACTAGAAGAAAAATCAAATTCAGTTGTAAAAAATCGAAAGGAAATGTCAACATACTGCTTATACATGACATGAATTGTGGAGTGCACGTAATACTTCAAAACTGAGAAATAATTAATCACACGTTAGTTTACAGATAGAACGACAAACAAATTGTTAGGTTGACCACACAGTTTCTTTTATTCTTCTCCACTTAGTTACTTTGATCAAGAACCCCTATAAGCAGAAGACAACAGATAGTATGATTGTCAACTTCGGATCGGTCACTCTAATCTCACACCTGGGGGCCACTTATTGAATAATATCGATCAAGAATTGAAGAGTATGACAATTGCCATATGTTTGCGTCGATTTCCCAAGTTGAATATAAACCACAAGTAGACATGACTTGCGCATGGAACCGAATGTCACTCGACAATGAAATGTTATATCTCCCATACTCCGTACCAGTCGGAGGAAACGGTGATAAGGTTATGTTTATATTCGGATTTGAAATTTCTCGATATCTAGCATTCAGTTCATTTCATGGATATTTGCTCGAAAACATAGTCAAAATAGCGAATAGAACTCTTAAATATTTTGCAGATGCTCGAAAAAACTTAAAAAATCGACATAACCATATGAAAATTGGTCATACTCTTCAATTCTTGATCGAGATTCAAGAACCGACCTCAAGGAAACCTTATCACCACGCGACATGTGTAAAACAAAACTAACAGTGAAACACATTTTATTTGATAGTTCACTATACTCCATCCACTTTTATAAAGTATCCCTGTTTGCCATGACATCCTGACAGATTTCACCGTGTATAGTTTATTAGTTTGAAAATTTTAGGTTATAGTAATTTTCCTGTCAGATAACTACACAACGTTGTCCTCTCTACGAAGAGGTCGTAGTAATTACTTATTTTTCAAAATGTGAATCTACATTGGGAAAGTAATGAATTTGAGAAAATTTTATGTGAATTCAATAATTCCAAAGACCTGGCGAATGCTGAAGAAACTTTTTTCTCTGTTAATACTGGAAATATTTCACGTACATAAACATGGTTGAAAGATTCAGTTATGCTTTTTTCTTGTACGGAAATCAAGAATCGAGTGTTTTGGAATTTTACTGGAAATGATGGATAGAGTAGTCCGTTACTTTGAGATAGCTCATTCAAAAAAAAATAAAAGTACTCGAATGACCCGGCAGTAAAACTTCTAAACGAATGGACGGACCTATAGAATTCCCTACTCTTCTAAATTCTCAAGAAATAAGCCTACAGAAGTCATTTAAATACCTTGTTGCACAACTTGAAATATTCCAGTATGAAAATGTAGTAGTACTACGAAACCTGTGTCACAGTTAACCTCAAAAGAACTAACTAACAGTTCTTGGGAATCTATGTGAATGATACATACACCGGATTGGATCAACATATTTCTGAACTGGGATGCAGCTTAGCTTCAGTCTATTATCTTTGGTTGTAATGACAAGATATCTGGATAAATTATCCATGTAAACTACCTATCATTCAGTATTCGAGTCAAAAGCAAGATATGGAATTATGTTTTATGGACATACTTAGAAGTCAACTCAAATATTCAATTTTCAGAAAAAAGCAATTCCTGAAATATTAGAAAAAATAGAACTGAATGAGATATTGTATAATTCATGTTATTTTCATATATAAAATTTCAATGTTCTGCCAGCATAGGATATAAGTTCAAGTTCATTTTCAATGTATTACTTCCTATCGAAACAATTCTACGAAATATATTTGAAATTATTCATTGAGGAATTTGTTAAATTCAAACATGACTACCTACTTACTTGAGTCTCAATACAATCTTTGAATAATATATAGATTTTTCTGTGATTCCTTCTCATTATATCTGTTGAGATTGATATATCACGATATACTTTCATTGAATTCAAAGTACCTATCAAGTCTTGAATTCCTAATTTAATTATTATATCAACTGACAAACAATGATTGAAGTCAAAAACTTGAGAAATCATTAAGACAATAAAAAAAACTCGTTTTCGATACATAGATATCAATAATATGGAAGTAGGAGATATAACTTTCTAATATCATTAGATATTTACATTTTTATTGAAAAAGAGCAGGTATAAGCAAGAGGGAATGAACAGGGCACCATACAAGAGCATAAATATATAAACCTAAAAAAAATTAAGTGTCCCTTTGCATAAGTGTAGAGAAATAGGCTGACATATTCATAAGCCCTCGATTTCCAAGACAGAATTTCTTCTTTCTTATGGGACTAAAACCGACAAAATATCTTGAAAACATATCTGCAACCGAACAGAAGATAGAAAATTAGCAGAAAATTGAAAATAGTTTTACCTTCATTTGTGACCTGACTTGGAAGGTCTTTCGACCAGATCTGGCTCGCCAAGCAATGATTGTTCAGATCCTCACTGTATACGGAGCATCCTACATGCCCTGAATAATGAAGAATCTTTGCAAAAACATGTTTTTGTTCACATAAAATTTTGGGTTCATTCACCCATTTTGTATTAGCAACCGATTGATTTTGTGTTTCGGAAAAGTGATTTACGTCCTTGATTCTATTCCAAATGTTCCTTCACAAAAAAGAATAGGGTGCTCGGCAGTGTGTCAATCGATAAATGGTAATTTTTCAAATTATAATTTCAAACTGGTCGTTGCAGATCAGTTTTCCAAAATAAAATCTTCAGTGCACCAATAGAAGAAAACTGTAATAACATAAACTCTTTGGCTTCCTTTTCATTATAAATCTTTCTGATCGTGGTGACGTGTAGCTAAAAAAGAAATATTATTTCTCATAAAATATAAGATTTTGATTTTTACGCACATACATCCTGATGAAAGATAGCTTCTGATGAATGATTGTTTCCAAAATATCAGTTACTATTGGAATGAGCGTAATTCTATATAGCACTTCCTGATACTCTGTCCTTGCTTCTTCAGATCAGTTTATGTACTTTCAATTTCGAATCAAAGCGAAATGTTAATTTATTAGTTTATTATGGCTGGAGATGAATTGTTATTTGTTATTGGAAGAGAGTAGAAATTGGCAACGTCGTATCGAATTATTTTGACATTGTCGATATTTCAGGAGCGCCAACCTGCCTTGGTTTTAGTTACAAAAACATGATAGACCTAAATCATGGCCAACCGGGATACTTTATAAAAGTGAATGGAGTATATGTCGCATTTCAGGAACACTTAGAGACAAGAGAAAAGTGTGAAGTGAATTACATTTTGTTATTCCTCAATGAAACTCAACTTTTCGACAAAATATAAATACCGACTATAACACTAACTATAACATCACCAATAACCCCTTTGACGTTGAGACGAGACATATATATATATTCACAAAAAGTATTCATTACATACATAAGTATATACGAAATCTATTTGTGAAATCATTATTAGGAATGGAAATGATTTTTATGTTCAAAAGTTTCCTGGATAATCTATCATCCAAAGGCAGACTCAGAGAATGGATTAAATTTGCAAATATTCCTGCAACTGCTTAGCTGTAGAGTTCCATAGAACTTTGATAAAACTCTCCTTGTGGTCTTCGGAGTTTTTTCGCATGTTGAGAAATATGCGACAGTTCTTCCAAAGGTATATTCGCTCTGTCGAAATAATACGCTTTTTCTGCGCAAAAGTTTAAAAACTGCTTCCATACATTTGCCCTCGATTTCCTAGTATTCGCGGGTGTCAACTGCTTAACATTCTGGTGAATATTTTCTTTACTTTCTTGACCGAAGCGAGACATTTTCTATGTAGTGCTGTTTTTGACAAATTCAAAACAAAAATAATTTTTAGCTTAATGTTTCGCTGAGTTTCTATGGTAACTAAATAATCAAGTCAACAAAACCTTCTATGTATTGCAAGTACTTAATGAAGACGAAAATTGATGTTGGAAATAAACACATTTGGTGTGAAATTTTCTCACCGAACACCACACGAGGTCAAATTAAATCCGGAAATTATTTCTCGCTCATGAATATTTTCAGAAAATTATATTATTATTAATTTTCAAAATATTCATGAGCTCGAAAAAATCTTCGGAAATGGTTTGACCTCTAGTGGTATTACTAGTGAAAATTTTCGACAAAAAATGTCTTACTCTTTCTTCATAGCTAGGTCGCACACGATTCAACCAAACATATGGAGCTTCAAGTTGTGAACCATCAAGTAATTTCTGGTCACGAATCAGTTCAGCGCTCCAAACATTACAGGAGTACTCCATAATAGGGTGAACATAATACGTAAAAGGTCGTATTCAGGTCCACTCGGAAAAGGTCTTCTTTAGAAGTAAGCACCTTTTTCACAATAACCGAAATATTTTCGGACCAACCTACATTCTCAGTTATTATTATTACCAATCGGTGTGGGATTCAGAAGTCTGAGAGTATGATCATGAAAAACAATCAGGACGCAGATTATCGCTACTCATTTTTCCGTGTTGAGCGGAAGTTGCAATTCGTTAGCCCACCCCATTACTGCGTCTCAATGGTTTTGCAGAGTGGGTTGTAGAGAGGAACAGTTGAAGAATTTATTGTCATCCACGTAGAACACGCTGTTCGATTGAATATGATATTTTATTCCAACATTAAGATCTAATATTTGATTGTTTCAGTCTTTTCCTGATGGAAATTAATCCCGAGATTGATTACACTAAAACACTTAATTTCCTCTTGTATTCATTTTTTTCACGACAATTGTTTCCTCACTTATATTATGACTTCATCAGGTAAGTATTGTAACTAACTACTTGCACAAAATCGTTTTCTTTAAAAACAAATTGAAAAAGAATAAACGTGACGAAAAAGAGGTATCTTATTGAAATGTCAGAAGTTCATTCGAGGTCATTCAGTTATGGGGATTAGCAAAGGTCAGTTTGGTCCTTGAGTAAGATCTGTTTTTTATGGTACCTCTTCATTTACAGTGCTTTCAAAAAGTTCAGTATCCATTGAACCTTTTATCTTCGAATGTACTTTTGGAATTTCCATTAGATACAACTATTTTGTCACGTATTTTTTTTCAACTTGTATTGAAAAAAAATTGTAAAAGTAGTTAGTTGCCATACACACCTGGTGAAGTCATAATGTAATAAACGAAACAACTGTTGGAGAATTGATGGATATAAGAAGAAATGAAGTGTATCACTTTAATCAATCTCAGTAATATTGAACGCAGTCTAAGCACACAATGAATGCTTCGAAAACATCAAGGTCCACTTCAACAATAGGTCCGTTTCTGTCCAATGCTAACGTCCACCTGTTGACCCATCAAGGATGAAGTCGTAGTAGATTATTCATTCACGAACCCATGCTGCTGCTTTCAAATAATATTCGATTTGAATGAGAATATCAAAACTGTAGCGTCGGTCATCGATCGCATTATTTTACTCAAAATCATGGTTAAACTAACCGGACGGCACTTTTTGGGGTCAAGTTTGAGTTTCAATCGGGAAAGGCATGATTCTGTCTTGTGATGATAGCAACGACTTTGCCGCTTTTTCATAAAAGCAGGGGAGACATAAAATCCATACCAGGAGATGAGCCATTCTTCGAACTATCAAGTTAGCGTCTGACGTTCTCAGGAGTGAAACTCATCTTTTCAGGTAAAGCAGCAAGTTGATCGTCTTCAGGGAAGATCTCAGAAACGTATCCACAAGTAATTCTACAGCTTCCAAACAAGCATGACGAAATTGATCGCCCTTTTTTGAGGTGATATGAAAACGAACGTAGTAGAATCTTTATTGGAGCAGTAAGAAGTCGTTACGGATTCCTCATATTTCTCAGGGACAGCTTTATATCCTTTCACAAAATCTTTTCTTATGTCTAAGCATCGAGAGAAGTTTACCATCAATCCAAGGTCCATGCCTTTTATAATGAATGCTTTTTCTTCTTGAAATCTGCATCTTGTGCATAGTGCTTTAGTAGTTGCCTGCTCTAGGTTGAATTGAACTCGAGTTGTGATGATAGCTTGATAAGAGATACCTATCCAAGAATAGATCTTAATAGGAGTTAACAAGAAGGTTTCATTTGTGAATACCATCTCAAGTTGGGAAGGCGAATTGTTCAGTCTAAAACGCGTGTGCTGTTCAAACAATTGATGTTGAGTGAGTCAGTAATTAATTGGTGAAAATATTTTGAGGTGATCAATTTGAAGACTTCTGTATTCCGCGGCCAAGTGATATCTAGGAAATTGGAGTCACACATGACAACCAGATTATCCAGTGGAGAGAACTGTTCTAACTATACAATGAGGATATAGATACGAGTTCACCTATCAGGTGAGTAACTAAAGAAAAATAAGGGGCATAATATTGGTAACAGAGAATTTATAGTTACATAGTATAGGCCAAACTCCTCAGCCTCGACGATTTTGTCGGTCATTCCTACAGAGCGAGTAACAACTGATGTTATATGGTGAATCAAGGTCTTTTCCAGTTTAAAAAGTCTTCATGATTAAAATGAAAGGGAGTTCTGTTTCTTGGACATGCCCACGAGTTAATGAAATTTTAGATATAGAGTAACCAGGTCCGTAAACATAGTTAACCACTCAATGAAATTTTGTTCACTAACAAAAATTTACAGTTTTTGGAAATCCCTGTATATATTGATCGTTGAGTTAGATTCGTCGTTCATTTAACTAATATAAATCTCAAGTCATGAAATTAGATACTCAAGCTGGACTGGAAATTGCTCACTCTGAAAAACGTAATAGATGTAGTGTCTGACTGTACGATTTTTGTAACTTGATCGTGTGTCAACGATGCTGATCACATGAGCCATCTGCAACAACTTACTGATAGAACAAATGTATCAATTGCGGGAGATTTCAATTTGCCCGACATTTCTTGACCACTACTGAATTTGTCATCAACCAATTCACCCTCTCTGCCTTTTGCTCAGTAAGTCGGATCACATCACTATGAAACCAAAGATTCAGTTTTATACAACTTCTAAATCGAAGGTTGTTAGGAAGAAAATAAAAGTGATAGATAATGTTAAGGTCATTGAGAAAATTTCCAGTGTTCTGTGTATAGATTATTTCGGAAATCAGAATGTGGAGGAAATGTGGAATGGTTTGGTTTGTGTTATCGAGAGGGCAATCGAGGAAAAAAAAGATTCAGATTTGTTGAGGTCAAGTTGACCAAACCTTGAATAGGCAATGACTTACGTGGTATCATTCGACGTAAACGCAGATTATGGCAGAGATATACTAGACGCAGACGAGATGAGGATTTAATTTTTCCAACTGTTTATAAGATCGATAATGCAAAGAAACAATTCGAGTCCAATATAATTTCCTTCAACAACAAAATTTTTTTTTAAATATGTTCGTTCTTTTCTTAAGACGAGGGCCTCTATTCCGGTGGTCAGGGGAAGCTCGTGGGCCGCCTGTAATAGTTTCGAAGAAGCATCGGAGGCTCTAGCTGAATCATTCGCATCATCATTTACTGTCGAGACTGATGGACCAATACCAACAGTCAGGTGCGAGCGCTGTCGAGTTGGGTTGGATGGGGTACAGTTTTCTCCCGAATCGGTGATGAAGCAGCTTGATGCATTGAGGATTGATTCCTCACCCGGTGCAGATGAATGTCCGCTAGAGTGCTGAAAAAGTGTGCATCATCTTTATGTGCCCCCTCATCGATGATATTTTCCGAATCTTTCCGATCGCACACATTGCTCTCTTCGTGGTTACAAGCATCAGTGACACCAATCTTTAAAAAAGGAGACAAGCTCTACCCCAACAACTACCGACCTATGAACCTCACCTCAATTGCCTCTAAGGTTTGTGAACGTATAATATTGAATGAAATGACCAACTTCCTGCTTTCTAACAGTATAATCCCTTTTTACCCTGTCGTTCTGTTCTCACAAACCTGTTGAAATGTGTCATCGATTGGACGAGTTCCTCTGATTTGGGCATACCGGTTGGTGTTGTTTACCTCGATTTTTCGATGGCGTTCGACCGTGTTCCTCATCGTCGTCTTTTTTCCAAGCACGAACACTTCGGAGTGAGAGGAGATCTTCTGCTTTGGATTGAGGCTTCTTTAGGAAATGGACAATTTTCTACTAGGGTGTCAAATGCCAACTCGACACTCAGATCCGTCACAAGTGGTGTACTTCAAGGGTCGGTGCTGGGACCCCTACTCGTTCTGATTTATCCTACTGATCTGCCACACATTTTGCGTTCGTCTTGGTCGCAGTTTGCCGTCGACACTGAATTATATAATGATACCATCTCCAATTCGGCTTTGCTTCAATCAGATCTCAATTAAATATCTAATTGGTCTGATGAATAGTTGATCCCGTTGAATCTGAAGAAGCGTTACGTTCTTCACATTGGGAAGCACAATCCGGGGCACACCTACTTTTTAAGTGGCCATCAACTCACCCGACTGATTGTCATGAGGATCTTGGACTAACTATATCATCCGATTTAAGTTGGTCGAAGCACGTGAAAAAAATTACAGCTAAATCAAGGAGCTTGTTTCTCATGATTTCTAGATGTTTTCGTGACTGCTCACCTACCATTTGCGCGAAGATCTATTCGATTTATATACGCCCTATTATTGAATTCGCCGGACCTGCCTGGTGCCCCAACCTCAAGTCAAATATTGAACAACTAGAAGCAGTTCAAAGATGGGCCACTCGTCGTTTGAGGGGCGACTTGATTTCGAGCTTCAGAATAATGCACAAGATGTTTGGAACTGATTCATCAGCATTCTTCGTTCAAAACACCAATAATTTGAAAGGTCACACATAAAAATTACGCAAACAGTACTTTAGGACGACCCCCCGCCAGCATTTTTCATTCCTGCTTCACTTTTACTGTTGTATATTTTCGATAATTTTATTTTGTAATTTGAACTCGAATAGGCTTTGCCTCAGGTCTCCCATTGACCCATTTATATAATCATAATAATGATAATTATAATAATAATAATAACAACAGTTATCTTGTCAGGTTACTTTAGCCACCTCTGGACGCTCCTGATAAAAACGTTCTTCTTGCGATTATTGCGATCAACTGTCTCAGTTGAAATTTTATCGATGAATAAAGGTGGGAAGACGACATATCGAAATTCACTAATTTCTTTTTCTACGAATCCAAGTTTTTGACTTAGTCCTTCAGACCTAACATCGATTTGATCTATTCCCGTATGCAATTCATCCTTATGGACCACGAGGACTATGTACTACGAACATTGCATAATATATTCAATTCCCGCATCGCTTGCAGGGTAACGCGATCTTCCACTTGAAGTTCAGTACAAGCTAGGTGAATGAATCTGCCTTCTGAGAGCATATTTAGTTGTACTACAGAGTTTTGAAATATGTCTTCATTATACTCAAGAGGCTCAGGAATTTATATATCATATTTCGATTTTCACCTATTCTTCAGCGCCAGCAGCTTGATTGATTTATATTCAAATCTTTCTGAAATTATTTTGCGCATCTAATATATTTTTTCATAAAAGCTATTTTTCGTGACATTAATCAGTTGAGGTAGTTGTACTACCTTACTTTTTTCGAATCAGAATCATTTTTCAAACTCCTTTTGAGAAAATCTCGTTCGTTGTTGCACTCGACCCCGAATTGCGCTCAACATACATTTGCGAGATTTTTCCCATCAAGAATTTATCATATCCTAACTGGGGATCCACTTCGGTGAAAATTTTAAATTTTTTCCAAGTTCTCTTTTTCGAGACTTCGATCAAACTGCTCATAATCTATTATCATCTATGTAAAGGGTTTTTCAACAAGAACTTTGTTTTTTGAAACAAAATAAAGCAAAGAATTTAGTAGAAAAAGAATAAAATTTTTATTTTATTACAAAGAGAAAAGTTCGGCAATTATGAATGAAAAATGATATCTGACAAATGTCCACCACGACCACGCTGACACGTTGATTCTTTCATCAAAATTTTTAATCACTTTTTGGCAAGATGGAGGGTCTATTTCGTTAATGACATCACGGATTTTGAGTTTTAAGGCTGCAATCGATTCGATTGGCTCCGTATAAACTCTGTCTTTAACATAGACCCACAAAAAATAATCCAGTGGTGTTAAATCACACGATCTGGCCGGCCACTTAACAGCTGAATTTCGCGAAATTATGCGATCGGGAAATTTGGTTTGCAATGAATTGATCGTTTCATTGGCTGTGTGACATGTGGCACCGTCTTGTTGAAACCACATTTCAGTGACATCCATGTCATCAATAATAGGCCAAAATTCAGTTGTTAACATCTCGCGATAGAGTGATCCATTGACTGTTACCGCATTTCCATCCTTATCTTCGAAAAAAACGGCCCAATCACACCTCCAGACCACATAGCACACCACACAGTGACACGTTGAGCATGCAAAGGCTTCTTAATAATTGCTTTTGGATTTTCAGAAGCCCAAATGCGGCAATTTTGCTTGTTGACGTACCCTGACAAATGAAAATGTGCTTCGTCTGAAAAAATGATTTTTTGAGAAAAACCAGCAGGTTGTTCCTGAATGAACTGAGCGAATCTACGGCGATTTGAATGGTCGGCCAGCTTCAATTCCTGCACCAGTTGAATCTTGTAAGGCTTCAAAGCCAAATCCTTTCGCAAAATTCGCCATGTTGTGCTTTTGGATAACCCCAATTATTGAGAACGTCGTGAAATTGATAACTTTTGATCTTCTTCAACACTGTGGCTCACGGCAGCGATGTTTTCTGTTGGACGACCCGGTCGAACACGTGTTGGTGTTGGCACATTTTGTACCGAGCCTGTCGACTCAAATTTCGCGACCAAATTCTTGATAGCGGTCTCAGAAGGACGTTTATGTTGTCCGAAAATATCACGAATTTTACGAAATGTAACTTTAACAGAACGACCATTTTCATAGTGGATTTGAATTATTTTAATGCGATTTTCGAGCGAAATTGAATTCATTGTAGCAATCGCCAAAGCATATACTGCGAATACGTCAAAAAACTAAACGTCAAAACTGTCATGTGGTGCCGGTGTTACCACATTGAAAAACAAAGTTCTTGTTGAAAAATGTATGTAAGAGCATACAGTACCTCGAATATAACGAGGAAATATTTGGAGGCCACAGTTGGTTATTGCGAGAATTTCTTTGGGTCAAATGGTTGAAAAAAATGGTAACTACTTGCGATTTTTTCGCAAATACTCTTCAGAAAAATAAAAAATAAAAAAGAGTGAAAATAATCACTGAAGCCTGCAAATCAACGTTTACGCATTCGAATATTTTTTCCCTACTATTGGCGTCGTTGCAGCATTGTAGGGTGATACCTAACCTTGAGATTACTTGACGGAAACCCATTGTGAGGTGGTTAATCAATAGGATTAATGAAAAAACAGTTTGTTTTCTTTTTCTGATGTAAATTGTTTAAAAATGTCTTCACTTACGAACTCAGAAGCTATGTCATAGAAAAAAGCTGTGTCATCATCGGCCAATTACCTCAAACCATCAAACATAAACACATCACAATAAATCCACGAAGACTTCAAACGAAAGCAAAATCTAGAAAAACAAACACACAGAGTTCCGAAATTTTTGAGAATTATCATTGTTGTTATAGATTTCAACAAGTGAGATGAATTCATTTTCCTCGAGAAACACATTATCCCCGCTATTCATCTTTGAAATCTCTAAACAGAAAGGGTGTGGTGTTTGTGGAGATTTTCTAGATTTTGTTTTAGAATGAACTCTTCGTGGATTTTATGTGATGTGTTTGTGTTTGATGATTTGAGGTAATTGGCCGATAGGAACACAACTTTCTGCTATGACATAGCTCCTGAATGAAATAAAGACATTTTCAAACTATTAACATCAGAAAAAAATCAATCTACGTTTACATACTATTTCTTACAGTGCTCCAATTGTAACCTGAAGATGTCGTTGAGCCGAAACATGTAGTGACATTTACAACAATATATGAAGCATACTGAGTGATGAATAAGACTTCTATTTCTTTAATCCAATTGACCTTGAGATGTTCATAAGATTTTATGAACCTTGAATTTGGGTGTGTTGCCGGAATCCGCAACTAACACATTTCTAGAGGAAATACTAAACTCGATCTAACTTGATGACGCGTTACTGTTTGCTCTTAACTCATATTGTACCCCTAACTTAGTTTATTGATGTTGAAAGTAAATAAAAGCATATCGTGATCGGAAAGTTTAAATTTAATCACTACTGGTTCAACTCTGATATGCCCTTGACTACTCTTCACAAATGCATGATCCATTCATCCCCTTTGTGATCTTCATTAGGGTTCTCAATAAAAAATCTAAAAAAGCACTGACGTGAAGTCAGCAGCTCTTACACGCTTGTTCACATTGCGAAATGGTGAATTGGAAATTTCAGTGAAATTTTGATGAAATATAAAAATTTTCAAAAAAAAAAATTTTTCGAATTTTTCCATTACTGATTCTTCCTATTGAAACTGTTCATCTTTCAACCAAGTTTCATTTAGATCTGATAAATATTTTTCGAGTTCTTGAAAAATCAAAATTTCAAATGGCTGTAGCACAAGAACCTGGCCCATTAACGAACTTAACCGAGATATTCAGGATCTTAACCTAACCTGAAAATTTCAAGACTACGTCCTTTCTTTCGAGAGTTACATCGCACACGGCCGGCCGGACGGACAGAATCAATTTTGACCACGGATTCTTCATCAGCGAGTCCAACCTAGTCGTTTGAGACCAATTTCGGCTCAAAATTCGAAAATTACAGACATCGTGACGAAATAATAACGCACTGTTCCCTTGAACAAGCGCGTAGAAATTGAAACCAAACCCACTCAGAAGATTCAGATAATCATTTTTGATATTGAGGTCGAAACATATCTTGTAGCGTGATACATTTCTTATTATTTTGTTTATTGGGTTCCTTTATAAAGAAAACGATAAAGACCTCATGGTATGCAATGCGCATATCTAGACGTCGGCATATATTATGAATGCCGATGTGACAAGCACATCACTTTCTTTTCGTTCCTAAATCTGGAATATTTTAAATGTAATATAATACTCTGGAGTTTATTTCGCTAGAGTTCCGATTATGTCTCTTTAATTTTCGTTATCGTTCAAAAACTCTAAAATGGGATTAGTTCAGATTGTTTTCTCGTTAATGGTGTTATCAGAAGGAATGCGTTTAATATTATTCGGGAGAAATTTTCGTTTTCAGACAAAGAAATGTTTCCGACATTTCTTGTTTTGATATAAGAAAGAATGGAATTTTCTCTGTATGTTTCATATTCTATTTGTTCATTTCGGTTCAGGATAATTTTCCATTTCAAAAGGTTCATGTAGATTTTTTTTTCGGTTATTAAACTGTACAATTGAATGGAAAATTATATTTTCAATGTGTAATTATAATTTCGCCAATTGTTATACGAATTGCATAGGAACCAGCTTTAATTCAGTTGAAGTTCCTTCCTTTTTGTCTGCTTTGAAACAGTACAGATATGATTTCTTCAAGAACTCCATCTCGTTATTATAAGCGGCAGTAAATTTATCTCACGAAATAGGTAGAGAAGTATTGGTGTATTTCGTATTTTTTCTAATTGTTTCACAAACAGGAATGCCAATTATTTTGATGTGGCATGAAACTTATTTACTGTTTGCAATTTTCAGTTTTCGTTGTATATTTCTGGTTGTCCCATAATTTCTGGCCTAGATTACCGACTGGAACGTTTTCTGTTCCACTGGAGGTGGCTAAGACTGATTTATAGCTGCACAGGTTGCAAGCTGAAGATTCAGATTCCCGCTGAGAATCAAAGACTACCTTCATCCTAGTTCTTGTCAGTTTACAGGGTGGAAGGAAGATCAACAAGGAAATAGTTGTTTCAAAAATTTTTACTCTTACCTGTATTTTAATACTCTTTAAGTGTTGTAAATTTGTAGAGATTATTTGTGATCGTGATTGTGATTTGTTTCCAGTCTGTGTCTGTAAAATACTCGTGTTTATTAATAAACGAGGAATTTGCTCAACTTGGTTTGTATAGTTTTCATTATGATAAAATCAGAGATCTTGGAAGTGACTCAGCTGGGTATATCTGGTTCTAATAAAACAATACAACATTTCCAATAAATTAATGAAAATTGGTTCATTCCGATATATTCGAAAATGCTGATTGGCATAAATCGGTATTAAGTTATTTTCCATGAAATTAAGTCACAAAATTTATCGGTTCATTCATCACTCCATAGCATGTACAGGGCATACTCAAAACAGAACCCACAATTCAATATTCGGGGAAGATCTACACATGAATATATAACTCAATAAAATACTCAACTCTGAACGGCAACAGAAAAATAAAACAATACCTATTTGTATTATGGAACCTATACAGCGTAGTTCATCTGCAGTGAATGAGATATCATTTTGCTAATAGTAATGGTGATTTTAGAATCTTGAGCATAGAAAATTTTGAAAAAGTTGGAAGCTCAGGTCAAATTCTATTTGAACCCGTCCTTTCCGGCCAGCCGAAAATGTTTTTTTACGAAAGCACCTAGTATCTTGGCATTACAGATCGATCGAACAAAAACTTTTTTGGTATGAGTTTTGGAACTGTACCAATGTAATACAATTGAGTTATTTTCGTCACACAACAGTATATACAATTCAATTTTATATTCCCATGAAAGGTAAAGTGGCGAGATTCGAAACAGCCCTTTCGAATTAATATTGTGGGAATTGAAATATGTGCGAATTCCCATCGGTCGGTGCATAATCAGTTTACTGCCAGTTTATGTGCTATAACATATATGCAATACGTAAAATATAACTTCTATGCAGAATCAAATTGGAATTATGTGAATTTCGTGGGTATTGTTATTTCACTATGAAAAAATGAATATCCTGATGCCACTGTTTGACAAAATTATGAAAATGAAAATTGTTTCAGTTGAGTGTTTCAGTATTTTGTTTCCACCTTATAATCGTTCAAAATATTTCCAGGTTATACATTCATTGGAGCATAGTCTTGCTCGGGACTCCCAAAGCTTATTGGCTTCGAAATGAAAGATTGTATATTATATTCTCGAAATATAATGCTGGCGAAATTTTTGCCTGTGCATTTTAAGGTTTTATGTCGCAACATCGTACTCAGTTCAACTTGCACAGAAATGGCATTTTTTTAATTAGTGTGGAAAATTTTATTGTTCCTTGTGGCTCATCCTCAATAAAAACCTTTCTTACAACTTTAACTTTTTTCGTTCTGAGCTGGAAGATGAAATAACAAGGAAACATATCGTGATGGGAAGTGATAGCGTCCAGTTATAAAATCTGTATAATATGAGGAATAACGTTAGATTACATCGCATCCTAGCAATTCGATCTATTCTCCAAACTGTTGATATCGTATTCAGTCAGTATTATGTTCGGCGAATATATGATATCTAAAGTCAAATGAGTCTATTTCATAATGGTTACTAATGCAATCATTGAAATATAGATTTTTCTGTAGTACCTTCACAATTTACCTTTCGATATTAATAGGTATATAACGATATACTTTTTTTGTCTTCAACATACTAAGTCTTGGATGACAAACAAAATTATTATATCAACTGGCATACCTATAGCAAATGAAATAAAAAAGTTGAGAACACGATAACATAAATGAATCGCAATACAAGAATCATACTAGACAGAGTATTTCTTTATATCGATTCAAATAGTGTTTTTCACCGCATCCCATTTGTTAAGGAAGGAAAAAAGTGTAGAACGGATGGCAATACTGTTCTGTTTAGTTCCAACTTCATTCTAAAATCTTCTCTAGGGCTCTGAAAAAGGAACAGTTGCTCATAATATACTTCTTCCGGTTGTAACAAAGAAATAGAAATCAAATAAAATACAAAAACTCCATACAGCAATCAATGCCGCTTTAAAATATTGTAAATTTTTTCCTGCCTTTTTCATCTTCCTGAAGGTCAAAAGCAACTGCTAAATACAAAAAATCTAGAAAAGCACTAACGTGAGGTCAGGAGGTTTTAAGCATTTATTTAAATTCGTTTCCAAAGGACCTCTGCTTATTGATCCATCCAAACGCAGTTTTACTTTCTAATATACTGATTTGGATATCTTCTTTTTATTTAGTCCTACGAACTGCTGCATCAACCTCCAAGCTATCATTTCTCAATCAAGTGGTAGATTTGAAATCGATCCGATCTGTATTTAAATATTTGAATGTGTATATCTTTGAATCACTTGGCGGATTTCAACCATTCATGCATTCGGCCTTCAAATTTGAGTCCCAAAGCAATGAACCTACAAGCTATTGTTTCTCCAGTACTAAATAAATACCATATTTAAATTAGATCTAATCTGTATTTTTGGGAATATTGGAAAAATTAAATTATGATTGGGTATATCTACGAAATCATTAGGCGGATTTTATTCCTTCACGAACCTTCTCTACAAATATCGAGTCTCTGAGTCATTTCTCTCGGAAATTGATTTGTTTGCGGCCGGTCTTACCACAGATCGTTAACACAATAACTGAAGGAATATGCCGACAGACTAGATTATTGTTGAGCACGTTTACAGTTTGAGTTCGAAAGCCGAATTCGCGAATTGCTTAAATCCACCCAATGATTTGAATGCTTATGAAAAATTTCGTGAGGACCATATGATTAGTAGATCGCAACATATAAATTACCTGACTACATCATCACTAAATTTCGCTCCTATTTGCAGAATTTGACATATTTTTTCCCAATATCTCTGAAGAATTGTCGGATCAAACTGAAATTGAACACTGTTGTTGAATAGTGACTTCAAAGTCTGTGAGATTTTCTATGAAAATTTTCCGAATGAATTGTTTTTGGGAAGTTGGAAAATTTTCTAATCGTCTTTAATTTCAATTTTTTACTCGTACTATCCCCACGAAATTTTGCATATAGTTGCTCGTCGGTATTCTTTAACTACCTAGTAGTCGCGTTAGTTCATCTTAAAACATTGGAAAAATAATTTCCAAATATCAAAAAGTCATGAATGAAAATCTCTAATTTGAAGCACTGTGCCAAATCTCAATGAAATCTGAAATGAAATTTTTTCTTCACGTTCATATAGCGGAACGGACTCAACAAAAATTTTATATTAAGTGGCCCCCTCGTATTCTTCAACTAGTTTCAATCCGATCGCGTCGGCACGTATCGAAATATAAACAGTACTTTTCAATAAGACCGAAATTTGGGATGATATTTTTGCAATATCCCCAAAGATGAATATCAGATCGGATTGAAATTTCAAAAACTGTAGTTAAATCTTGACATTGAGATCTGTTACTAATTTCATGGAAATGTAATCAATAGTCTGCGAAGAAAACAATCTGTTCAGACGAAATTTCGTGAAACATTTTAAAAGAATTTTTAAACTGCGATTGTATTGAAACTTAGCAGCTAGTTGAAGCATAAGGATGTGCAATTTCTCGTGAAATCCTGCCGATATCATGCTGTCAGTAAATTTTGAAAAAATTGTTTTTCAAAATGAATGAATTTCGAACTATAGATCATACTCAAAAAATGATTCGCTCAGATCTAGAGCTTTTTTTTCCCAAAATTTCAATTCGATACGGTTATTATTTTCGGAGATATTGGGAAAAAATATGTCGAATTTTGTGTTTGTTTTTCTCGCTTTCGTTGTTCATTTCGGAATTACTCGAAAAATACTGATTCGATCATGATGAAACCTGGGTATTAGTTTCAAAATGCTCATGGACAACTTTGTGCAGAATTTGGTGATGATCTTGTCCTTAGAACAATTTGAAAAAAATTCAATTTTTTTTTTAAATATTCAATATTCTGTGATATTCTGATCATATTATTCTCATTTAATTATGTATGAACTTTCGAACTGCAATTTCTCGATGAATCACTGTATTTTAATCCAATCTAATCTGTATTTTTGGAAATATATTGATAAAATGAAATTTTGAAGGGGTATACTTCGACTTCGTGAATGGGTAAAATCAGCCCAAGGATTCCGTAGATATACCCATTCAAAATTTTATTTTCCCAATATTTGAAAAAACAGATTAGATTAAATAGAAATCCAGTAATTTATCGAAAAAACCCTTGGAAAGCACTGAAGTGAAGTCAGCAGCTCTTGCACGCATGTTCAAAGGATATCACCAAAAATTAACATGCACGTCAGTGCTTTCCTAGGTTTTTTTATTCTTATCAGAACAAGCTCATAAAATGGAAACAAGGGAATTCAGAAATATATCAGCATCTGCTTTTATTTTTGATATATAGTAATAGTATGTCGTGTAAGGGTTTCCAGAGTCTGTTCTCTTGTCAATGGATCCATTATATTGTTTTATCAATATCATTTCACTTAACAATATCTTCTTTAAATTCTTCTCCTCTCCCGAAACCTCAAAAGATTTCAACAATTTTCGGTGAGATTTTTTTTCCGCTGTAGACGAGTAAAAAAAAAGTTGAGTTTGAATTTTGGGAGAATTTTTTCACAGAAAATCTGAGAAGATTGAGTACATTGAAATAATGCTATCCAATTTGGCAATCGAAAACAAAAAATTCCAACTTTGTAGGTTTTCCGCCATGTTGAAGTATTTTTTCTCGAATTCTACACAACAATTGAATTGACCACCAAAAAATACTAAGATGTGATCAAAAACCGTTATTTGAAAGGTCACGCATAACTCACCACAGTTATCGTAATATTGCTCAAAGTTGACATTAAACACCCTGTATCTCGCTTATGCTTCGATAACGGGGTATATGTCATAAGGCAAAAATGACTTTTCCAATGTCATCTATTCGGCTATATATGTTTGACCAGTGTTTGACCTGGGAGAAATGATTTAGAGACTCGATATTTCCAGAGAAGGTTCGAGGCTTGATTTCGAAGGTCGAATTCGTGAATAGGTAAAATCCGCCCAATAATTTCGTAGATATACCCATTCACAATTTGTTTTCCAGTATTGCCAAAAATACAGATTAGATCCAATTTAAATCTTGTACTCCATGGAAAAATAATAGCTTGTGGGTTCATTGATTTGGGACTCACATACGAAGGCCGACTTCATGAATGGGTAGAATCCGCCAAATGATTCGAAGATTTACACATTCAAATATTTAATTACGGATCGGATCGATTTTAAATCTATCACTTGATTGAGAAATGATAGCTTGGAGGTTGATGCAGCAGTTCGTAGGACTATATAAAGAGAAGTTATCCAAATCAGTATATTAGAAAGTAAAACTGCCTTTGGAGGGATCAATAAGCAGGTGACTCCTTTGGGAACGAATTCAAATAAACGCGTAAAAGATCCTGATCTCATGTCAGCGCTTTTCTAGATTTTTCATTATGTTGCCATTTTCTCAAGTTTTTCACATCACTATATGCCAGTTGATATAATAAATAACAAAATCACAAGGACGAATATCCGTCGATAAATCAACAAATATTCGCCCTTGATCAGAGCTAATCATCCAATCAACCAAAACACCTACACCGAAGAAGCGGATCCAAGTAGAATGACTACAGCTGTTTCACAATTGTTATTGATCGTCAGGTCAACTTAACTTGGATTATTTATTATTACTGGAGCTCAGTTTTCTCCTTGAAACCAATTCCCATCTGAGTTGATATAATAATCAAGTTTGTCATTCAATATGTACTACATTGATAAACAATTAGAGTATATCGTAAGATATCAATATTGAAGGATATTATGCAAAAGTATTACAGAAGAATCTGTGCTTCAAATGAAATAAATGCGTTTTTTGTTGCAAGCAACTGGATAATCAACCAGAATGCAGATGTAATTACCGGAAGAACAAAAACCTCGAATCACCATTATATTATCAAATGAACTAAACATCCAATTCTCCTTTACCATCCATAATGATTTACGAAACGCCGAAAACCTGAAGGAATCACTTTTGACGCATGAGAAACTATTCTTCAATTCGACTCTAATAAACCTCAAAAGAACATAATCTTCTCGAGAAATTATACAACGACATTTTAGGGAAAAAGTTTCATTTATTAGTACAAAGCCGTTTCATAAGCGGATGCATCGAAATCAACAGATGGATTAGGATACGCTCTCTACATTTCGACTATAGTTAAGAAGAATAAACTTCGAACTAACTGCAGTATCTTCACCTCCTAACTTGGCAATCAAAATATCAATCGTCCATCAATCGAAATATCTCACATTCTTGTACCTACTCGTATGCTCGGATTCATCCTACTGAATAGTAGCAACCAGAATAAATCTTCCAGAAACCCAATTCTGACCAGCACATCCGACTGGATCAGAATCAAACAAGAATCGACAAATATCTACTTTGGGTACCCACCCAGTCATGATGTTATCGAAGAAAACGTAATAGTTCACATAGCCACGAAATTAAACGTTCTGGGAGTACGTTTTGGTCAAAATTATGACTACAAACTTAGTAATAAGTGTTAAACAAAATATAATCTCACTTGATTGGAAGGCTTAATATGGCATATAAGCAGATCCGAACTTCCCATTAGTGACCACACAATAATTATGAGCAAAGAGTCTTGACATGACTTCGAATTGACCATGTCCATTATACATCTATCTGATAAATCTACTGCATACCTTACTGGGTGTCACAGGAATCAGGTTCACCAACCAAAAAAATCTACATTCTTTATTAACTCCACAAATTTCTTCTGATTCTCCTCAAGGTTAAGTTCGGTAGTTTCCCTTAAAAAAGCTCTTTATTCTGAAAAATATTTCTATACCATACAAATTGAATAAGACGTGAATCATGAAGAGCTTAACTCTAAAGAGAAAAATTCGTACGGCATTCAGACTTCTTCGTGAGAGATTTGCGAGATATAGCTAACCAGTAAACTCAAGAACGCGAGCATTCGAATTTGGCGAGTATTTTCAAAAATCTCCCAAAATCAACTCTCTAGAAATGTCCTTTACTGGGTCTCTGGCACTGATATCTCATTATATCCGTCGCTAATATTGCATATAGTTTTAGGAAGGTTGGTACTGAAAGACCACTGATGAAAATATCATATCAATATCGAATCACTGAAGGAAATTATAGCGAAAAAGTATGAATACTTGCCACTTTCCTTGAAAAAGATCTGCTAAAAAAATAGCAGACTTAACCTTTAGGAATATAGGACGAAATTTGTAGAGCTTTCCCCTGTGCTTTTTATGGATCAATAACATTTAGGATGCTCTGTTTGAAAAAAGATTTTTCTCATTTTTTTCAATATGTAGCATGCTGTTTTTCATACCAGGTATATCACAGATTAATTTTAGATATACCATCTGAGAGAGTAACCAATGTGCAATATTCGCCCCTCAATTGAATTGTAATGGAACTTGCCACAGCGTTATAATTTCGAATATTCTGTGAATATTGAAAAAAACATGTTAAGCGGCATACTCGAAAACCTTTATTATTTTCGAAGTGAATAGAAGTATAAAGTATCTTTTATTTTCAATGTAGGAACAGAGAGGTAAATAAAATACAAATAGCCATTTGAAAAAACAAAGTGGGTACCCGCCCAAATAAAAATTCATCTTGGTTACCGCATTTCTTCGTGTTCAAACAAGAAGGTAACATCTTAGAAAACTGTATTCCTATCTGTTCCCTAAATAGAGATATGAAACAGAAGGCCTCTGTTGCGGAACCTCGTTGAGAACAATCCATGAATTGTAGTTCAAATGGAACTTATCATATGAAATAAACCAATGAGTAAGCTTCACTTGGACTCTACGAATTCTCTGGATAGCATGGACACTGAATAGAAAAGTATACTTGTCAAACCTTCGGCCTTTTATAGCTGAATTAAAAAAATGGTGCCAGTGTTGTAGAATTTTCATAAGATTTTATATCATTCGGAATGGATTACCTCAATAAAATGATGGTAGATTCTAACATAACATAAGGTTAACTTCATCTGCTTCATTTGAGTAAACACTGAGAACTAATCAGCGAACTTTCAACTACGAAAATAGTGAAAGTACGAAAACGAATATCATTGAAGAATACCTGTTATAATAATGGAGAACAACACACCATAATCAATTTCATTATGAATAATTATGTCGAAGCTACGAAATAATAATGTTTTGGAGCTTCAACAGCCTGCATCTTCCTACTGGAACATCATTTAAAAAAAATGACTAAAAAAATAGGTAATTAATTCGACAAAAGGAAAACTTCATTTTGTAGGTTTTTTCAAAGTTTTCACTCCCAATATCTGAAACAGAACTATCAGAAATTAAACAAGATTGTTTTTATGGAAAACGCGCATGCAAATTGAACTATCTCTCCAGGGTGGTTTCTGTTAGTTCTGTTTCAGATATCGGGAGTTAAAATCCAGAAAAAACGTTCGAAATGATGGAAAGTCCACCCAAAATAAGCTTTAATCGATACTTAAGAAAAACCGCTGCAAATTTTACACAAGGGTTTGTTATTTTTCCAGTTAAGTAACCCAAAACCATTGATATCTTAAATAAAACTTATACAGCGTGCCAAAGAAGTAAAATTACTCGTCAATAATGAGTGTACGAAGAACTATCAAGGATATCGATTTTCGATTTCAAAACCAAATTATCCTGTGCTTTTTGCGCGCATGTTCTAGGGGAACAGCGTGCTATCGTTTTGATCAAATGTCTGTAATTTTGGATGATTGAGCCGAAAATGGTCTCAATCGACTAGGTTGGACTCACTGATGATGAATCCGGTGTCAAAATCGATTCTGTCCGGCCGGCCGGCCGGCCGGCCGGTTGGCCGGCCGTAGACACGATAACTGTCGAACGAAGTGAGCTAGCGACTTGAAACTTTCAGGGTAGGTCGCGCATTGGAATGCCGCGGTTAAGTTCGTTAATGGGCCAAATCGATCGAATAGTTTCGGAGTTATAGGCATTTGAAGTTTTGAAGTTATTTATTTTTTATTTCAGAAACTACTTGAGCGATTGGATTCAAACTTGGCAGTTTGGTGGAGTATAACGACGCGCAACTTTGAGCCAAATTTCGTCAAGATCATATTGTCAATAAATTTAAAAAAAAATTTTTTTCGAAATTTTTTTACAAAAAAATTTTTTTTTCGGAAACCATTCATCATATCCAAAAAAAATTATACTCACACTTTGACCTTCTAATTTCACAGCAGTGTACCAAATTTCAGCTCGATACGATCATAAGTTTTGGAGATATCGGGAAAAAATATGTCAAATTTCGAGGTTTTCTTCTCGATATCGTTGATTTTTTTGGTATTACTCGAGAAATACTGATTCAGTCCTGATTAAACTTCACAGCTAGTTTTAAGATGCTGAAAGACAACTTTGTGCAAAATTTCGTGATAATCGGGTTATTAGAACAATTTGAAAAAAAAAATTTATATGATTTTTTCATCATATCATCCTCATTAAATTCTGTATGAAACTTCGAACTGTTATTTTCGATGAAGTACTGGATTTCAATTCGATCTGGTCTGTATTTTTGGAAATATTGGAAAAATAAAATTTTGATTTGGTATATCTACGGAATCATTGGGTGGATTTTACCTATTCACGAATTCGGCCTTCGTAATTGAGGTCCAAACCTTCTCTACAAATATCGAGTTTCTAAGTTGTTTCTTTCGGAAGTTATTGTGTTTACGCAGTCGGCCGTTAGGCTGACCGTAGACACAATAACTTCCGGAAGAAACGACTTAGAAACTCGATATTTGTAGAGTAGGTTTGGGGCTTAATTACGAAGGTCGAATTAGTGAATGGGTAAAATCCGCCCAATGATTCCGTAGATATACCCAATCAAAATTTTATTTTTCCAATGTTTCCAAAAATACAGATCAGATCGAATTGAAATTCATTACTTCATCGAAAATAACAGTTGGAAGTTTCATACAGAATTTAATGAGGATGATATGATGAGAAAATCATATAAATTTTTTTTTTCAAATTGTTCTAATAACACGATTATCACGAAATTTTGCATAAAGTTGTCTTTTAGCATCTTAAAACTAGCTGTGAAGTTTAATCAGGACTGAATCAGTATTTCTCGAGTAATACCGAAAAAATCAACGATATCGAGAAGAAAACCTCGAAATTTGACATATTTTTTCCCGATATCTCCAGAACTTATGATCGTATCGAACTGAAATTTGGTACGCGCGCACGTTCAAATTCGTTGCTGAAGCGGTCATCTACATTGAACATGCGCGCAAAAGTTGCTGCCTTCTCGGCAGTGCTTTTTGAAATTTTTTGAATTTGATATTTCTCAGTTCACTACTTAATTTTTTCATCTGGAAATATATGGATTGTGATACATCAAATAAAAGGTAATTTGATTACCTTTTCAGCGATGTGTCTTGAAGTAGAATTGCTTGTGCCGTTTTTCATTGAAAAATTAGGAAATAATTTAGAATTTTCAGTTAGGAGGGTACTGTAATCAGACCATTATTCTTTTATTAATTAACAATGATAATAATGATGATAATAATGATGATAATAATATATTTATTCAATAAGGGTGGTTTCGTAAAAACAGAATATATAGGTAACTCAAAATAATTAACTTTTACAAAAATCAGAAAATTTACTCTGAGGATATGGTTTATAGTCAACAATTGCATTATACAAAGTAGTTTCGAAAACTTTCAGGTTGAATGTCCTCCTAAACCCTTGGAGTAGAGCATTAAATAGCCTTAGGCTCATGTACTACCGCGACTTTTCTATTAAGGTTGAAGTGACGTGGGTACAAGTATGTGTATCTGTGCGCCTAGTGTTGTTACAGTTTAAATTCTGTTGGAAGTATCTTCATGAAACCGAGTTCCTTATACAGGGTCTTTCACGAGGAACCTCACCCATATTTATACGGGAAACTACTGAACGTATTTTCATGAAATTCAGCACTTATAAGTATTTCACGATGCTGATGAAATCTAAAATATTTTCAAGGCATGAGCACCTCCGGTTTTCCGGAAATGACGTCAACTTCCGTTTTTCAAATTAGAACACCATTTTTTTATTGCAGAAATAGATTCCTTACAAAATTTCAATTTATTTTGATGTAAAATTTTTCAGTTTTGGTTGAAAAATTCTCTCTGAGCGGGAAAATTCGAAAAAAAAATCGAAAATAGAGCTCCGCTGAAACAAGAATAACTTTGAGGTTTTTGGATGGAAAATTTTCATTTTTGGGATTTTTCAAGATGTAAGATTGATGTATCCACTTTAAAAATTGAAATCGCGATTCATGATACAGGGGGTGAAAAAATCGCTTTCAAAGTTAGGGATGACAAAATCGTGAAAAATCAATTTTTTCAAATTAGAACCCCATTTTTTTATGGCAGATATTGAATCTACGTTAAAAAATAATGTGAGTGTATGCATCACACCCTTGCCCTAAAATGGATATTTTCTGAGTTATTCACAAAAAACTGTTTTTCGTCTTGAATTTTCAGCTATTTCTTTTCCCTTCACGCCAAAAAGATGAAATTTTCAGGAACTGTAATTTGAACCATGTTGTAGATTTTTCACCCCTTCTTGAAACCGACATTTCTCAAGTTTGTCATGGTTCTGTTAATGGTATCTCTCGTTGGTCTTGGTCGGTCAGGAAACCTCTCAATGAACAGTCGAATCGTTCTATCTACAACTTTATTACATTCTCCATGAAGTAGAATGAGATTTAAATAATCTTCATTGGTAAAATTAGGCACAGTGATCGATTTTATAACTTAATACGAATTATCACCAAATTAATAGTAAACACAAAATGCTACTGAATAAAGAGGAATTTGGCAGATGTAATTAATGATATCTATCATTAAAAAAAAATTATGTAAAACATGGTTAGTTTTTGCATATGGTTCATAATGAATTATTTATTTATCACTGGAGAGAAAACCGATGGCCGATTAGTTGAAATAAAGAGGTTTCCGATACAAATTCGAATCCAAATTCGCCATCTATTTAGGAACAACCTGAATTTTTTTTCTCTTGCATATTAGGGTAGTAAAATCTAAAACATGGTTTAAGTAACAGTTCCTGAAAATGTCATTTTTTTGGCGTGAAGGGAAAAGAAATAGCTGAAAATTCAAGACGAAAAACAGTTTTTTGTGAATAACTCAGAAAATATCCATTTTAGGGCAAGGGTGTGATGCATACACTCACATTATTTTTTAACGTAGATTCAATATTTGCCATAAAAAAATGGGGTTCTAATTTGAAAAAATTGATTTTTCACGATTTTGTCATCCCTAACTTTGAAAGCGATTTTTTCACCCCCTGTATCATGAATCGCGATTTCAATTTTTAAAGTGGATACATCAATCTTACGTCTTGAAAAATCCCAAAAATGAAAATTTTCTATCCAAAAATCTCGAAGTTATTCTTGTTTCAGTGGAGCTCTATTTTCGATTTTTTTTTCGAATTTTCCCGCTCAGAGAGAATTTTCCAACCAAAACTGAAAAATGTTACATCAAAATAAATTGAAATTTTCTAAGGAATCTATTTCTGCAATAAAAAAATGGTGTTCTAATTTGAAAAACGGAAGTTGTCGTCATTTCCGGAAAAACCGGAGGTGCTCATGCCTTGAAAATATTTTAGATTTCATCAGCATCGTGAAATACTTATAAGTGCTGAATTTCATGAAAATACGTTCAGTAGCTTCCCGTATAAATATGGGTGAGGTTCCTCGTGAAAGACCCTGTATACGTATAGACCACATGACGCTAAAAATTTGTTCTCTTTAGAAGGCCCTCTATAAGATTCTCTAAAACCTAACTTCAGTATAATTCTAAAATGAATTTTTGCCCCAGAAACACTTACCTTATTACTATAAGGGAAATTCTCGAACCCATGAATTCGTCATTTGAATTGAACTAATACTTAACTTTCATTGTCGTTCACAAAACTGTATTGGTCATCGAATGACCTTTGATGCGATATATCCCATGCAATATTTTTCAAAAAAAAAACTGTTGAGGTTTAAGGGTATAAACCGCCAACAATGCATTTCTCAAACTTCGAAAATAGAAATAGAAATGAAAATAGATAAATTCTCGAACCCATGGATTTGTAATTTATATTGAATTAATAATTAACTTTCATTTAGTATTTTAAGAATAAGAATCTACCAATCACAAATTGTTAATTTTCTAATGAAAAAATTGCCTAGCAAATTCTTTTTTCAGTAACGCCACTCAATATGCAAAGGAATGTACTTCCATTTGATATATCACAATCCATATATTACTATTTGAAAAAAAACAGTATGGGGGTGTGGAGCGTAAAGGATGGGAGATTTCGAATTCAAAAAAGCATAGGGAAACATGCTTTCGGAATTACAAATCCTTGGATCCGTGGATTTTCTTTAATAATAATTATTAAAAGAATCACAAATTGTAAATTAATTTCAGATTTTTTATTGAAAAACGGCACGACAAATTCTTTATTTAGTTGAATCTCTGAGTAGGTAATCAAATTACCTTTCATTTGATCACAACCCATATATTCCAATTTGAAAAAATAAAGTAGTAGGGTGCGGATTGGGGATGAGGAATATAGAATTCAAAGAAACACAGGATAAATTGCTTTCGGAATTCAAAATCAACAGGTGCGAGGATTTTCCTCAATAATTCTTCATTCAAAAGTTAACGAGTTACGTTACTTTTTTGGCACGCTGTATACTTTTCATATCCCATTGGTTTTTCACCCCAAAATTTGCTGCGTTTTTCTTTATACCTCAGGAACCACTAGTCGGAAATCATTCGGGTGAAAATTTTTTGGTTGAGTTATGCAAGAATAATAAATGTCGAAAGTTTCATGAAAATTCGGTAGTCAGTTTCTGGAAAATAATTTTCTTTCCCTCCAACCACCAATTTTGAGGTGATCCTGCTGAAAAGCTTGGAGGATCAATTCCGCGTGAAACACGATTTTTCTACCAAGTTTCGCGGATTTCGGTCCTGTACTTTTTGAGAAAAGCCCCGGACAAGGGATTGCGGACGGACAAATTTTTTTTTATTCGTTTATTCAAATCTACATACTCCAAAACGTAAACTGTGAAATTTTCAGGGGGGGTTGAAATTTTTTTTTTGTTGGTCGATCACTAAGGTTTATTATTTGATTTTATCAAATAATAAACCAAAAATATGGTTCGAGCTAATGTACCTACAACTCGAAGACACAACCTGTATTATACATATGTGGCGAGGACATGCGCACAAAAGACTACTGTTGTCACACTTCGTATTAGAAACTAATGAACCACCTTGTGGACTAATCAGCGTTTTCTTATTCCTCGAAACTCGAAATGTAAAGCGTGAATCTGCGGAGGCGATCAAATCGTTTCGCCGCTTCGTTCCGAAGTTCTTTCATTCTACCGTAATGAGAGAAAAACATTCCCCTGGAACATGTGAAAATTTGAGCTTTTTCAATATTTCATAGCTTTCAATTCGAGGAAGAGGAAGAATATCGCAAATAACTGAAAAGTGCTCCATGACAGAAATGTATAACACGATTAAAAAACACTTCACGTTACAACTCTTCCATGAGAAGTATATAGGTCAAAAGAAGGAGAGTAATTGATGTTTTACTACTTCTTTCCACAATCGACCAAACTACAAAATCCTAGCGAAAATAAAGCCAAAAAGCACAACCTCGTTCTCTGAAATGGACTCCTTGGATACAAGCCAACTAAGTTTCACGAATATTCTTCATGTCGTTTCAATGAAATCGCTTAATTGTGTAGTCTTATCGAATTTCATTCTCCGAAATACGTTGTGGAAAGTGTAATTGTCGGATAATTCACTGCATTTTTGTCTGACTGGAGTTTTGGGATAACTGTATATAGGTTACGTAGGATGCATTTCTTGCACTCTTGGGAACAGCGTGCTATAGTTTTTTCCAAATATCTGCAATTATCGAATTATTACCCGAAAATGATCCGAATCGACTAGGTTGAACTCACTGTGACACTATAACTGACGAGCGCAGCGCCAGCAAGAAGGCCACTTATTTAATCTTTTAGAGTGGGTCGCGCATCAGAACGCGGCGGATAATTTCGTTAATGTGCCGAATTGTGTTATATCATTGAGTTTTCAAATACCAAAAAATTTCAAATGGCTGTAACACAAAAACCATTGGGCAGATTTGGTCCATCAACGAACTTAACGGAGATATTCAGGATCAAAACCTAACCTGAAAATTAAGAGACTCTAGGTCTTTCTTTTCGGAATTTACAGCACACACGGCCAGCCGGACGGACAGAATTAAATTTGACCACGGATCCTTCCTCTCGGAGTTCAACCCAATCGTTTAAGACTATTTTCGGCTCAAGATTAAAAAATTACAGACATCGTGACCAAATGGTATTTGAAAACTCAATGGTTATATTTAGAGTCGTTTGAGCTTTTGAGATTATTTCCTCGATTTCGCAGGTACTACTGAAGCGATCGGATTGAAAGTTGGTAGTTCGAGATTTTATTTCACATCAATGTACCAAATTTAAGTTCGATCTGTCTTCAACTTTCCAATATTTCTAGAAGGAAATGACAAATTTTGTCGTTTCTTGATCGGTATCGTCGCTTTTTTCAGAATAACTCAAAAAATAGTGATCCTCATGTCAAAACTTGGCAGCTAGTTTGGAAAACCTAGAAAAGCACTGTCGTTAAGTGAGCAGCTTTTCCGCGCTTGTTCACATTGCCAAATGGCGTTTTGGAAATTTCGATGAAATTTAAATGAAATATGAAAATTTAAAAAAAAAAAATTTTTGATTTTTTTTTCAGATTCTTTCGAATAATTTCGATAATTCTTTTTATTGATAATGTCCATCTGCCAACCAAGTTTCATTTTCATCAGATGTATATTTTTCGAGTTATTGAAAAACCAAAATTTCAAATGGCTGTAACACAAAAACCATTGGGCAGATTTGGTCCATCAACGAACTTAACGGAGATATTCAGGATCAAAACCTAACCTGAAAATTAAGAGACTCTAGGTCTTTCTTTTCGGAAGTTACAGCACACACGGCCAGCCGGACGGACAGAATTAAATTTGACCACGGATCCTTCCTCTGGGAGTTCAACCCAATCGTTTAAGACTATTTTCGGCTCAAAATTAAAAAATTACAGACATCGTGACCAAATGATAACGCGCTGTTCTCCAGAACGAAAAAATGGTGATTCACACTTGTGCAAAAGTTCGTGATGATCATGTCATTAACACAGAAAAATCTTTTTTAGAAATTGTTCTCCACGAATGAATCCTCAGATTCCAAAGAGAATTTCCGTTTATAAAGGTTCCTTTTATGCGAGGGAGATTCGTGTATTTGAGTAATCGGAGATTCTTCCCTATTGGATGACGACGATCGAGTGATCGTCGTCAGTCAATAGGCGGAATCTCCCGGTCAATGGGGTGAATCTCCGATTCCCCAAATACCCGAATCTCCCTCGCACAAAATAAACCCTTAACAGTGCACCAGAGCCCCTATTCTTGAAACAGGGAAGGGAGAAAATAGGCGTGTCGACGCTGTTGCCAAGGAAACCCGGTGCATTTTTGATGGAACGATAGAGAACGTTCATTCCATCACATTCAAGAATAGGGTCTCAGATGTCAATTCGTTCCGATCTCAATTCATAGAAATATTTGGAAAAACTATGTCAAATTTCATGGTTTTTTCCTCGTTGTGTTTTCCAAAAAAAACTACAAGCTTTAATTTCTCAATCAAGTACTAGATTTCAATTCGATGGGCCATCAGGCAAACATCGTCAGTTACAATTAATTAGTCGGTTTTAACCTGCTCGCATCAGAATTTTTTAGCTATTGAGCATAGAAGCTCAAAATTTTCGAAGGTTAAAGTTCTGGAAGTGTATGGTATATTATGCCTGTCCCTCTCACAATTTTATGTCGTGAGCTCACACGGTTCTAAAGTTATCGTGGCAACAGCCAGCCGGCCAGGAAGATTTGAGGTAAGACTCGACAAAGAAATAGGAAATAACATAGATTTGGAAAAAATTATAATGGACTATTTCATAGAACAAGCACATCAATGGTAGCTATTTAATTTTTTATTCATTTGTAATATAGATATATATATATTCTTTTGAAAACGAGCATTTCATTCTTTGATATATCACAGTGTTTGCAGAGGAAATTTAAACCGGGTACCATGCATTTTTCCGTATGATACAAGAGCAGAGATAAAAACATCAGCAAAAACTCTGTCTCCCCGTATAAGTGTTGTAATTTGTTTGAAGAACATGGAGGGCATCTTTTTCATTGGAATATAATTTTTGCGTCATCTTGAACTTATCTTGACATAATATCTGAAACATTACATTTATAATTTTGGCATCTGACGCGCATTTCTGAAATAATGTTTTTTCCGTAATAAAAATATCTTCGATATCTTTGGGTAAAATCTTTTACTCAAGAATCCGTCCTTTGTTACTCGGCCACAGGTTTAAACCTTACTCACAAATAATGAATCCCAAAAAGTCTTTCAAACTCGGTGTGTTTACTATCAGTCGTTAGACTTTCAACGCCACGAACTTCAGTACAAATGAAATATAAAGTCGAGGTAGAATCAGCGTCACGGACCACATTTTGAAGAATATGTACACCTTTTACTTCATGAAATATTTATCATACCTATGAATCATGCAGAATCGGAACCAAAGGGGTCGAAGTAGAACAGGATGAAGTATTTGAAGCAGATTTCAACCCAGCAAATTAAGGAAAGAGAATGTTGTAAATTCACGGAAACAATTCTATTTGTACGTTTAATGAGCCGTCTGATTCATTGGGGCTCTCCCTTTTATAGAGTCCTACGGAATATATTCGTCAGATTCTCATACACATTTACATTTAAATTTGAAATCAACCTTATATATGGCTTGTGGTTGGAAAAATATTTTTTCTTTTAATAGAGGATATTTCCGCAATCGATCCTTTGATGCAGTATTAAATGAACCCCTATGTTCAACGATGAACCAGAAACTTTGCTCGTTTCTTCGGTCTACTGAATTCCATACATACCATAAGGAAAAATTCAAGAGACATGACTTGGAGTTAGGAGAGCCTCTGCATGCTTGTTCATATAAATATCTGAATTTCTTTCACCTGTTTTCTGGGATATTTATTTATTTAAGTATATTTTTGAGCATTTGTTCTAGGCTAGTAAACAGTATATTTCCGTAAAAGCAATTTATACGGGGTGTCATAGGAATCAGGCTTACCCCCAAAAAATATACAGTTTCCTATATATCTGATTGAATTTTGAAAACTGATACGACAGATTTTTTTTCCATCGACTGAAGTAATTGATGTGTATCTTTGATTTTCGGTCTTACCGGAAGTGGATGTAACTTCCGATTTTCTCATATGAACAGATGTATATTTTTGCATATATGAATTCTACGTGGAATACTGTCTAACGAAAAATGAAATTAAAACATTTTGATCAATTTTTTTTTTGGTTCTTGACTTTGGATCGATTGCAACGATCGATATATAAATTTACGCCGTTATAAAGAATCATTGAAATTTATGATCACCAGAAATACACCAATAGACTGAGCGGACGTTACACGAATTTTCTTGTCCCATGCTGGGGAGAGCTTACTTCTCTGACTCTTATTATACTGGGTGTAGGTTTATAATATTTGGCACGCATATTCTCTCATCATACAGTATTTGGATAGAGAAATCATTTCATTTATTTTCCAGCAATAGAGCAATATTAAAGTGGACATTTTTCCACAATTCTATATATGAAGCATTCGCCTTTTCACCTCTTTCCACAAAAATATAATTCGAAAATTACTAAAATTGTTTCTCTTTCCAATTACTGTATGATCGAAAAGTATGAGTGCGAAATTTCATGAACTTAGCCAAAATATAATTAGAGTTAGAGCAGAAGGATCACCCCTTTCACGAGAATGAAACAAAATACTTGTAACTTCTGCCCAAATGGTCAATTTCGAGTAGAAAATGTTCCCATGATTTGTTATTACGTTGATATAATAAATAGAGTTTCATTTGCTCCGATGACAAACTCGATAATCGGTTTTTTATTATAATTTCTTTTCTGTGTGGATGTTCTGGGGAACAGCATGCTATCGTTTTGTCCAAATGTCTGTAATGTTCGATGATTGAGCCGAAAAACACAGCCAGCCGTTCGTAGACACAATTACTGTCGTACGGAGAATCCTATCGACCTGAAACTTTCAGGGTAGGTTGCATTTCAAAATGCGACGGTTAAGTTCGTTAATGAACAAAATCGGCTAAATGGTTTCGGAGTTAATACCCTTTGAAGTTTCACCTTAATTTGGCGATAATTCCAAAACTACTTAAACGATTGGATCGTAACTTGGCAGTTTGTTGGAGTATAGCAACGAGCAACTTCTTGCGAAACTTTGTTGAGATCATACTATCCGTAAATTTTGAAAGATGCTGAAATACAACTTTGTACAGAATTTCGTGATGATCGTGTTATTGGAACATTTCGAAAAAAACTCAAATGTTTTCTTTCAAATACTTATTCAATATTCTGTGATCTTCTTGTCATATTATACTCATTAAAATTATGTATGAACTGAAAGTACTGGATTTCAATTCTATCTAATCTGTTTTCTTGGAAATATTGGGAGAATAAAATTTTTAATGGGTATATCTGCGGAATCATTGGGTGGATTTTACCCATTCACGAATTAGGCCCTCGTAATTAAGGTCCGAACCTACTCTACAAATATGGAGTTTCTAAGTTGTTTCTTTCTGGGCCTCAATTACGAATGTCGAATCCGTGAATGAGTAAAATCCGCCCAATGATTCGTAGATATACCCATTCAAAATTTCATTTTTCCAATATTTTCAGAAATACAGATTAGATCGAATTGAAATCCAGTAATTCATCGAAAAAAAATCTAGAAAAGCACTGTCTTAAAGGCTTTGCGCCCATGTTCAAATTCGTTGCCGAAGCGGTCATCTACATTGAACATGCGCGCAAAAGCTGCTGCCTTCACGGCAGTGCTTTTCTAGATTTTTTTTATTCTATTTTTGCTTTGCAGACATTCTATTCAGAATTTAAATTATAATTGAAATATGCAAAAATAAGCACCAGTTCATTTGATAAAATCGAAAGCTATGTCTATTTTCGGTTAAACTAGATACACCCTGTCTAGCTCTGGCGATGAAAAAGAATATGTAGTATCAATTTCCAAGATTTCAATCCGATATCCTGTGAAAAAATGATTTTTTTGGGGGTGACTTTATTCCAGTGACACTGTATAAAATTTGTATAAAAGGTTTAAAGCTTCGACGAATTCATGAATGAGTGGATTCCCGAAAAAAAATTCTTTTTGAACATTTTTCAATTGTCATGATCTTAAAAATATTTCACACAGGTTTGTGCGCCGGCATTCTATTTTTTCAATATTGCCATGAAAACAGATCCGATATAAGTAAAACCTGTTACTAGCTGGAAAAACTGGCATGAAGACTCACGCAGAATGTATATATATATTATGTATTTTGCTAACGCCGAAATTTTCGTTTGTCCGAACTTGTATATCTTGCTGGTTGAAATGAAGGAATATTGTTGAGACCGACAGCCGAGCAATACCAGCGTTTCACCTATTCGTTATTTCATGTCATTCTGTGCATCGAGAACCTGCCATTTCAGGTAGATTATTACGAAGATTTCGCCTGTTACGAAAGGAAGTTGAGTTTGAGTATGAGTTTTTTGTTTTCGCTTTTACGCGCTTGTTCTGGGGGACATCGCGTTATCGTTTCGTCACAAAGTCTGTTATATTCAAATTTTGAGCTGAAATTTGTCTCGAACGACTGGCTTAGACTCACTGATGATCCGCGATCAAATTGGATTCTGTCCGTCCGACCTTCCATGCGTACATTAACTTTCGGAAGAAAAAACCTAGAGTCTTGAAATTTTCGGGCCGAGGAGTTTCCGAGTTATACCTGTATGAAATTTCGAGGTTGATTCCTCGATATCTCATAATCTTATGAATTTAGTTGTGAAAAAATATGTTTTTTTTAACATTTTGGAAATTTTGTAGGAAAAATGTTATTTTTCGGAAGGTTTTGATCAGATTTCAACGAAATTTAGTAAGTAAGTTCAAATCGTTGTTCAACCACACTGTGTCAAATATCAATTCGATACGATATTCTATTCTGGAAATGTAGAGGAAAAAAATATGTCAAATTTCGTTGTTGTTTGCAATTTTCACGTTATCCCCCCAATATCTCAGGGGTACAGATACGATCAGATCGAAGCTTTATAAATATTTGGACAATATCAGCGCGCAACTGACTGCAAAGTTTCGTGCGGATCCAATCGTTGAAAATTAGGAAAACATCAACAGTGCTCTTCTAGATTTTATATATAGGCTCGTCTAAATTTCTATTCTTTGCAACTATACAGTTTAAGTTAGTCTCTATTTTCTCTATTTTCAAGATGCCGACAGATAAAGGGACTTACGTTTCGTTAAAGTGAAGTATTATTTTTCGAGATCAAAATATCTAGATTAAACGTGTTCACGCAACGACATCGGAAAGGTACATGAACCAGGGAAATGACCTCAAGAGGTTTGAATCGCAGTCAGAACCGGATGCGAAAATCATGTTCCACTTTAATGATGGATGTACCTGACTTGAAAAAGGATCTTAAACATTATTTCCTTTCCAATTTTTCTGCTTTCGTAAAAATATATTCGAAACATACTGCAGCGCGTCGCATCAGAGCAGAAGCAGCAGTCCTGTTATGGTTTATCCTCCGCTCTAGTTAAGAGCGCAAACCAGACTGCCAAGTGCCAATCTCCTGCTCGATTTCAAAGGAAATAGGTACGTTTCGACGCTATATTTAGTGCGCGAAGAGCGTCGAATATCGGCATGGTCCTAGGAACAAGAGAGAGATATTGCAGTGTCAAATTTGTGTGACGTTATTACCGCAAACGTTATTTTTGACATCTAAGCATGCGCAGATTCAGTTTCAGAATAACGCGACGTTAATAGCGTTAGCGTCTAACGTTATTTACGGAAAATTACGAGCCGCAATTTACGTTGCGCTATTCTATATCGGAAGGAATCGTTAAGCTTCGGGCTCTTCCGGCTCCGATCACTGTCATAGAAAAGCTGTTTGTTAATATGTTTTTCGGAAATAATTACACAACTTCCTCAGATTTTTCAAATCTATTCTACAATACCTCTTACACACAACTAATATTAGACATTAAGATTTATTAGTGCTACCTAAGCAAAATTTTTTTCATAAATAGGTATTTGTTACTTTTTTACGAATTAAGAAATACTTTTGGAAGCAACATGAGGGGTTGGAAATTAGGAATAGTTTGAAACATGCCAATTATATTGTGTAATATAACTAGTTCCACTTCTTCTGCATTAGCACCACGTGAAATTACCGCTTCCGATTCCATTTTCATTTTGTACAGAACCAAAAAACTAATGCAGAAATGCAAATTATCAAGCTTTATGAGTTCAAACGTAAGTTTGTAACACAAAAATCTGACGTCTCACATAACCTAACCAAACAAACTGATAACTAACATAACGGTAACAAAAACGTGTAGCAATACGTCTACTTCTGGAACGGCCGTCAAATCCACGTTAACCACCAAAACGTTATATATAGCGCTCCGTAATAACATAACGCTTGCGCTATTCAAAAGTTGCAATATCTCTCTATTGTGAAACATCCTTAATTATTTATTTATTCCATGGAATACTTACGTAATGTTAATGAAAATTGGGCCTCGAATTTTCTATGTTTAATGTACATTAATATGTGGCTGAAATCTAAGATTGGAATAAAAATATTAAAAGCATTTACTCGTACTTATCCGAAATCAATCATATCATATCTCGGGGAGTTTTATATGCTTTCGAATTAAATTTCGATTCTTTTCAATTTCTTTCAACATCTGGTGGATAAAAAATTTCAACATTGCAGGTTTTCTGCCATTCTGTATTTCTTTCAAAAATTCCACACTACAATTGATTTGAACACCAAAAATAATAATAGGTGACCAAAAACCGTTATTCTGAGGTCACTTACCACACTTTTAACAATATTGCTTTGAGTTGACATTGAACATCAGGTTGTTCAATGTCCCCAGGGTGTATCTCGCTTAGACTTCGAAAACGGGGTATATGTTATAAGGAAAAAAATGACTTTCTCAATGTTATCTACACAGATTTTTATTGTGTTTGTCAATTTTATGATGAAAAACCCTGTATGTCATACCCGTGACATGAAAATTTCCGATTCAATCCAAAGTATTGCACACGCACCACATAACTCTCTGATTTATGATTGAAGGATATTTTGGAAGGAACTGACAATTTATGAGACTTTTTCTTAAAAGACTACCTCCCTTGCAACTATCCTAAAAAATGTTAACTTATTTCGTACAAGGATTTATTATTGCTCCAAATTTCACCTCTAGGATAAATTTTGACCCTCTGCGCAATAATAGAAAGATAGATGCTACCCAACACGCAAAGAAATAAGAATGCGTCAATAATTTCTTTCATTGCATAAGACAAAAAGAATTTATTATCCGCATATTTCACTGGTCGGGTTCATACCACTTTTCGCGGTGGAAAGAATCCTATTTTTTGGTCAGAAAAAGAAAACCCCGGTGTGTGCTTTGTTATGCTTCAAAAAAGAAGTTTCAACTGGTTAGTGATCTTGAACATCTTTTAATTTCCGCAGATGCCAATCATATGCATGGGTAAATCATTTTCATCACAGGGAAATCCAAATGAACCAGTACTCGAGAAAATTTGTCTCTGTGTGCACAGGTGCATTGGGAGTTCAAAATTTCTTCAATATATGATCATTATATATTTCTTTTTCACGTTCGTTTTTCAATTCAATTCATTCAATCATTCACGAACCCGGCACTGCAACAAGGCAAGACTACCAAACAACTCGAGAGGAGAGTTTAGTTAAATCAATGAGAGGTAGAAAAAATAAACTCACGTATCACAAGCATTCATTTTTTTCCATCATGAAAATTTATCGCAGTACTCGGTAGTACCTATTTGTCATAATTTACAATTGGCATTTTTATTTACGAATTCAATAATATTTGAAGCCAGAACACTGAAAGGTAATGATTCAACTAGTATTCTAACACATTTATATACTTCAGGAGATACAATTAAATCTCTCTGTTCGGGTTCATTCGCAACCTAAATCATATTATATTTCTTATTCGTAAAAACCCATTAGAAGATTCAATATAGGAAAGAAGAGAAAGTCTTTATCTTCATAAATTGGGACCTATGTAATTAATTATCCTGGAGTAACATGTTTCGACCCTACGATCATCTTCAGAATCCAATATGGATCTGTGATTAATGAATTTACAAACAATTGTGTCAGTAAGTCGCCCGATTTTATAAAATCGAAGACTGAAAATCAAAAGTTTATCAATACTCAATTTCAATCGACAGAACAAATACCTTCAATTCCAAAATATCAAATTTGGAGCAGTAATTGTTGAGCTTAAAACTGAGAATGAAAAATGAAAACATCATGACCAGAGCCAGAACTGAAGAACACCTTTTCATTATTTTTTAGGTTTTTATGAGTTTTCACTTCCAATATCTGAAACAGAACTATTAAGAATTAAATAAAAATTGTTCTTTTTCATGAAAAACTCCCTTGCGGATTGCAGTATCAACTATTTGTCAAGGGAGTTCCTTGCAGAAAAGATTGCCTAATGAACAACACAGGAACAATACAAACGATAAAGAAAACGAACTGTGACGGTTCAGAGTACAAATCTGACTCTTTCATCAGACAAAATAGAAAATTTCAAGAATTATATAATATATATATATTTAATTATAAATAATTATTTTTTTTTCGATTTGAGACTTTTGTCAAATCGAAAGAAAGTAATTCTTGAAATTTTCTATTTTATCTGATGATGAAGAGTCAGATTTGTACTCTGAAACGTCACAGTTCGTTTTCTTTATCGTTTGTATTGATCCTGTGTTGTTCATTAGGCAATCTTTTCTGCAAAAAATTGCCCTTGACAAATAGTTGATACGGCAATCCGCAAGGGCGTTTTTCATGAAAAAAAAAACAATTTTTATTTAATTTTTAATAGTTCTGTTTCAGATATTGGGAGCGAAAACCCATAAAAACCTGAAAATGAATGCAAAATCCTCCCAAAATAAGCTTCAATCGATAGTTAACATCTTTTCAGTTCCAGAAATTCTTCGGCTGTCACCTCACAGACGACAACCATAAATTTGATATTTGAATTTCAAACAGGAGATTAAATACCATGTTAACTAACAGCTTTAAGGATACTTTTAGATGGGTACCTTCTTGTAAAATTTAATTAAACTTTTTACCAATAAGAAGAATTTCCTAAGTTCTCTCTTCTCTGTGGACTCACATGTCTATCATTGTTGTGTGCTCCTGCCGGATTCGACATTTGCCAATATCTTTCCGCAAAGTTCCCTTAACTGGTAGGATTTGATTTTTAATAAAGTTATTTAGTCGACTTCGTAACCAGATTCAATGTTAAACATTATATGATTCTTGAAACTATGATTGTAAGTATTTTTAAACTTTTGTAATTTTCATTTTTCATTCTCACTTTTAACCTCAACAATTACTCCTCCAAATTTGATTTTTTGAAATTCAAGGTTTTTGTTCTTTCGATTGAAATTGACTGTTGGTCAACTTTTGATTTTCAGTCTTCGATTTTATAATAAAGGTCGACTTGTTGACAGAATTGTTTGTAAATTCATTAATTACAGATCTATATTGGATTCTGAGGATGAGCGTAGGGTCGAAACATATTAATCCAGGATAATTAGATACATATGTTCCATTTTATGAACATAAAGACTTTCTCTTATTTCCTTTAGTATATTTCTGCCTTATAATACCCTCATAGTCATCTAATGTTAAAATTTTAAGTTCTACACACTGCCCCGCTAAATGAAATATGAATGATTAGAAAGTATGAAATAAACAGGCGGGTCCAAAAAGTGACGTCAATAATTTTCTTCAGATTCCTCACATCCGGGGGTACCTATCCAAAAATACCCAATGTATGTTACGCAATTTTTTGTAGTTTTCGCGTTATAAATTTTTCTGTATTTTTCCAATTTATTATATGCCAACGAGGTTTCAAAAATTAATATTTTGCAGAATTTTTTTCTGTACCATGTACTCCCTGATAAAAAAAATAACTCAGCTTTCTGAAATCACTTAAAGCTTCTCAATGGGGACCTTAAAGTTAGAACTTTAGTTTTCATTGGGATTAACTCATACAATCAACATCAATTTAAAAATACAAAAGGGAGCTTTCATAGTTTGTGGCCGAAATTAAAAACTTTGCATGGTCCGAAACTACCAAAGTTATAAAAGAAAAATAGTACCTTATTTGCAAGTTTTTGATGTAATCGGCCATCGAAGGTGGATTGGCTCAAAATCATTAGGTAAAGTTATTTTTCCACTTGTTATTTTTCCACTTTTTATCATATTTATGGCCAACTAACCTTGAAAATGTGACTTCAGAGTAACTTCTATTTAAATTGCTGTACAATAATTGTAGCTCCTCTTATTTGTACATCGAGATAGATAAGGCGTGCATGGCCTGCGCGTCGCAAGACCTGAACCCCATCGATTTTTTAGTTGGGGATTTTACAAAGAGCTGGTATAAGCAAATAAAAGCAACAACAAAGTTGAGTCAAGACTGAAACTTTTAGAAGCGGAAAGAAAAATAAAACAAAAAACGTTGACGATTATGTATTCAAAATGGAGGAAGGGTTTTTGAAGATTTTTGGTGGTAAATGGTAATGGTTTCAGTAATTTGTGCTTCAATTTCCCATCCACAAGTAAGTAGCTTCACAACTACCAATTTTGAAATATGCTCACATTTTCAATCAGTGGTTAGACCAAAATTATTGTCACAATTACACGAGTTACAGTTAGTTCACATGAATTTCAATTCTAAATACTTAAGGAACACATTTTTCAGTTCAATTCACCATAAGAATGATAAAAAGTAGAAAAATAACTTTAATCGTGTTTCAATGATTTTTAGCCTATTTGCCTTCTTAGGCCTATTACAGCAAAAAAAGCCCCATAGAGTACTGTTTTTCTCTTATGATTTTGGTAGCTTAGGGCCGTGCAAGGTTTTTTAACTCAGCCAGAAGTTTCGAAAACTACTAACATTGATGTTGAATGTTTGAGTGAAACCTACTGAAAACTTAAGTTCTGACCTTCAAGCCTTCTTTGAATAAAAAAAATTATAACTCGAAAACTACAAAATATCGCATAACATACATGGGCTACTTGTGGATACCCTAAGATGTGAGGAATCTAAAAAATTTACTGCGTCACTTCTTGGAACACCCTGTAGAATATGACACTTGGTGAGTAGAAAATATTTCAAAAAAGCACTGACTTCAAGTCGCATATTCAAATGGGTTGGTTACCAAGGTATAAGTTCTTGAGTAATTCAAGAAACAATAACGATGATGAGGAAATACTTGCAAAATGTCAAAAATTTGTTTTTTTGTGTTTCTGTATATGTATATCAGATCAAACTAAATTTGGCGGACTGGTGTAACATATTCACCTCGAGGTTTGTGCCAAACATTTTTCTATATTAGGTATCCATCGAATTCTATCAATAGTTCTTCAGATATTGAGAAAATATCCTCAAAATTCGAATAAGTATCACCCCGAAATCATTTAGCCCCAGCTCTTTTCATTCTTAAGGCATCGTGCCCACGGCCCGCTTCCCAGACAGGTAGCTTTTAACATGGAATTCTTCATCAGTCAGTCCAATCTAATACAGTCTTATATGGAAAATTTCGGACATTTGGAAGAAATTATAGCACACCATTTTCTAGAGAATGCGCGCGAAAATGTTGAAGTCGTATTCGTCTTTGAAAAAGAAGATTAACTGTCTTTAACGAATTAATACATATATTTATGATAATACAAATCTATCGCGGATATCGGGTAAGTATACATTTTTGATTTCTCAACTGTAGCGATTGATGTATTATTGCTCTCCAATCGAATATTTATATTTTCTTCTCATTGTACGCTTGTTTTAGTATTTCGTCCAAAAAACTATGAAATTTCAATTTATAACCGAAAATGGTCTCGATAGATTACTTTGCTGTTACCGATGATGAATTAGTAAGTCATATCTTGTTTGGCCGTCCTGCAAGCACTTTTACATATTTGTATTTTGTGATTACCCAAGGCTTCGAGGAAACTCATCAGGATCTTGAAGTTTGTGTGAGTTAGAAAATCGGCTTCAATTTCCGATGAGATGTGGAATATATCTTAAGGAGCAAGTTGAATTCATTGGTCAGAATTTAGAGTTAACTTATCTAGATTTTTTCTCAATAATCATACACAATCTATTATGAATTGTTACACTGTAAACATAATTCAATTCGACGCTCAGTTACTATCTGTCAGATTTCGATGTTCGAAAGACTTCAGCGAACTTCAAAGTCGATAATTTTCAACCAAGTACCTCATCTTAACTCGATGTGTCAGATCTGTATCCTTGAAAATATTGAGATATCAAGTTCTGTATAGGTATCTACGGAATCATCGGGTACATTCAGCCGATTCGTGAAAGCGATCTCTAAAACCTATATACCGAAATCCTCGATATCAGGAAATTATTTGGTGTTAAGACACTAAATTCAAATTCTTGACTGAAATGACTCAGAAATTCCATATATTCCCATGCGAAATTATGTTTCATTAATATTTCAATAAACACAGAAAATATTCAGCATTGGTCGGGGTCAGTACCTGGGTAGATGACCGGTGCATGACGAATTTGAACAAGCGAGCAAATCATACTGAGAAATGATGCTGAAATTTATAAGAGATCGTTCACTTAGTTTGAAGAATTCATCTATGAGATGATTTGAAAAATGTCTACTTAACGTTGAAAAATAAAAGTAAGTTATTTTTGAAAAAATAAAATCTCACAGTCCTAAGGTACGAAAGCTGGTTCAAAAATATTGTTTCAGTTCATTGGTCAAAATGTTATTATATAATTTAAAGAAATTAACAAGTCTTAAATCAATATAAACATTTTCAAAAACAGCGAGCTGACTTCAAATTCAAATTATCCAACCGAAAAGCGAAAAATAAATGGTGTTTGATACTTTTCCATAGCTCAGTCCAATGCGTTCAAGAAATCAATGTTCATTTTGTAATTTCTATGATTTGTTTCATATAAATTCGAATTTGGTGCCAAGTAGGGTTCGTATTTATATGAAAAATATACTCAAAAATAAAAAACAAAAAATAATTTCTTGAATGTATTAATTACTTGTAGAAAATATTCAGTTTCTGCTTTTCAATTGAATGATTTGAAGTTGGTTCGATTTTTTTGGAAAGTTTCATTTCACAATTTTTAGTGGCATACTCAGTAAAATGTAGAACATTTTTCAAAGAGATTCATATAAATAAGACAGTTACGCAGAAAACAATTTTAAGACACCACTTATAAACCATGTACACCATGTCATATGTGAGATGAAGAAATATATTCAGTTAAATTTTCTCCGTATTTTGTTCACTGTATTGCATTCTGGAATGAGGCCACCGTGGAACTGTACGTGATACAGAGTAAAAGAAATCATCCAATAATAGAGAGGATATAAAACAAATAATAAAATTCACAAAACAAAACAACGCTTTCATAAACGCATTGGTCGGCGCTACGGAATAGTACTAAACACGTAGAATATAATTATTCTTTGCTTTTCAGTTGAATGACCTAAAGTCTGTTTGTTTCATTTTTCGAAAATTTTATTTTACGTGATGAATTGGCGGTTCTTATTAAATCTCCCATTCAACCCACACTGTTTATTTATATTTTACACTGAATATCTTGCTATGAGTAGTTGAATGCGATTTTTTCAATCTTCCGATTCAAATATGTATAGTGAATTCGATTGAAAACATGGACTTCATTATTTTTCCTTTTTGGGACACCATATATATTTCATTCGTAAAAAAGACCACCGTGAAGCTATACGAGATATAGAGAAAATAAATCATCGATAATGGTAGATAATCGAGGAAATTGAGCTCAAAAAACATAGATATTATTAATTTTTTTTAGGACACCCTGTAAATTTTATCGAAAATTTCTTGCTTTGAATTGAAGAAAGTTATCCTCTCAACTCTCGAATTCAATTTTGATGGTTGTCAATTTGAATATGAATTTTATTCATCTCTTTCTTGGATCACTCCATATATTTCATTCTTGAAAAAGGCAACCGTGGATCTATCCAGGGTACAGAGAAAGATAAATCGTCGATATTGGTTAATCATTGAGGGGATTGCGCCATGTGATTTTTTGAGACACCGTGTATATTTCATTTTGGAATTGGACCGCTTCGAAAGTATTCCGACCCGACCGCGAAAATAATCTCGATCCATGAGCGACAAAGTTATGTCAGAACAACCAACCATTCGCTGTTGGGTAAACAATTAACAGTGCTGTTCCTAACGTGGCGCGAGGAATTAGTAACAAAGCCTACACAGAACACACCGGGTATCCTAACTCGTACAAGATTCAAGCTTCTGAGGGGGTTTCGTTGAAGCCTAGGATAGTCGGAAAATACAAAAAAAAAACAAATATAAAAAAAAACAGTTTTGTTCGAATGGAAAATCCACTTCATTCAGTTCGTTAATAAAGTTCAAGTGAATAAAAATTGCATATGGAAACATGAGTTTTGAGCAATTTCGAATATCTTGAGGATTTTTGACCAGAGTTCATCACAAAAGGTCACGTACATACGTATTATCGCCAACTGTCAGAAGGAAACTCTTTTCTTAGAAAACCGATGTGCCTGATGAAACGAAGATACAGAAAATATAGATAATAGCAATTTTTGTAATATCAATTATGTCAGATTATTAAATTTCATGTCGAACTCAGCTTTCTTATTAGGATATTTGCCTGAACCTGCAGGTATTTCGTGTAGAGAGATAAAGTATGAATGTACTTGCCAAACAATAATTTGTATTTTATACATAATAAAGTAGTTTAATACAAGTATATTTTATAGACGAATCATTTGAGGGAATTATTTTATTTGTTATGCATTTGAATCCTTCACTACAAGCAAACATAACGAATTTTCGAAGGATTCCTATATACCTACTGAAAATAATATTGCCATAGAACGCACGTCATCAATATAACTTGGACAATTGTCATTATATACCTACGGTTTTACCGCATATAAGAAAGATGCTGAAAAAATCGATATCACTAAAGGACAAATTTCAATATAATAAGCTAAATCTCAGATGAAATGGAGATTTCGGATCATATAATGAAGACACAGTTAGTTCTTTTCTATAAAATCGAAGTACTGAATAATTATTGCACCGCACCTGCCTTCGAAATATATGAAGAGTCTGAGTAGGTCGAAGAACTGACTGAATAAATTCATGAAAATAACTAACCTGTATTCTTTATAATAATCGATCAAAGAAACCCACTATCACCACTGCCATGCAATATAATGAAGAGAAATGTTCAACCAAATATTTTATGCTCAAGGGAGTAAAAAATTCATGGGAATATTTCATCTTTTTGAAGGAAATCATCGAATTGTTGAAAAAATTTGTTGAATAGCACTCCATCCATCAAATACTTTTTTTTTTGAATTGGCTAATCCTGACAGAATCAGCTTCCAATTTTTCAAGGAAAAGTATATGGAAATATAGAAAAAAATTCTCCGAAATTTATATCGTGCACTGAAAATCAGATCGCCTTCAAATATAAATAATGTTCAAATAATATAATTTTCCATCATTATCCTTGAAGACTCCCGCTCGAGATATATTATAATCAATCTAGTTCGAATTATACACTGGAAAAAATTTCGATCACTTTCAGTTCTCTATAGATTTTTCTACGGCCGTCTTCTCTTGGTTATTAAACTTTCCATTCAATCAAAATTGAGGCTAAAAAGGGAATTCCAACTGTCTAGTTATGTGCATAAAAAGCTGGGGGTACTGAAAATTTGATATATTTCTGAGATGTGCTCCAGAATAATTTGATTTTTATTTCTCCCCTGAGTGAATATAATTGGTTAATTCCCCCTAATCCCTGTTATCAAAAAAAAGCTTTCCACGACAAAAAGATGATAGGAAGAAATTTCTTCTTCCCAGATTATTGTCGCTATTTCACAAAGAAATCAAATTAATTCGTTCCAAATATCTCGAGTGGAATGCATGACGAGATGAAAACTCGGAAGTAGGAATTTCCTTCGAACTACATATTAATTATTGCTCAATGAAACAAAAGTGCGTATTGAACATAGTAGTATTACCTTCGACCCAAAAGTAATTGTGAATTTTGACGACCAACAACTTTCAGTTCAGTATGGATTTCATTTAAAAAAGCATGTTCGTATATAGTTCAGGTTTTGAATTATTATATTTCTTATTAAGCCCGGACCAAAGATTTATGGAATTTCTGAGTAAAATTTGTCCGTCTGGTAATACAAAATAGAGTTTCACTTTTAGTTATTTATTTTGTTCCGACCTGAGATAACACCCCTAAGTTTTTACAGGAAAATATACCCAGAGAACTTCCACTAGCACTGTCGAGGAAATTTAAAACCGTAAAAAATACTAGATCATGCACAGAAAAATTGATAATTCAAGAACGTGTACTTACCTCGATAGCTCGCGAAACGTATCGTGGGGGAGTAAAAACCACGGGAGAACGCCGGTCAACAAGTGTTTCAGGATAACTCTTATCACGATAGCTCTTTATCCTTTGAAGGCGCCCACATAGCGGGAGGGGAGGGGGCAAGGGAAACCCCATTGGCCGCTTTCTGATCTCTCACATCCCCTCACTCGCTTAATTTTAGTGTAAGATATCTTTTTTGATTTATGCCGTCAAATTGCGACTACAGGACGGTTGAAATATTTTGTAACTGATGTTTTGCAACTGTTTATGAAAGGGGTGCTGTCTGGACCCGAATTAACGCGGAGACAGAAAGGCCGGAACGTTTTTCTTCATTTGGACAACCATAAATCTCTAGAAGGGATATATTGAATAGTTCCGAGCAAAATTTAGAGATGGATTTAGCCAAATTGAGTATAGATCGCATTTCAATTCCATTATCTATGTAATCGAGAGAAATTTACGATACTACATAATTAAAAAAAGAATTTCGTAAATTTACAGAGGGATATAGTAAATAGTTCTCATTGGACAAAAAAACACGCTGATCCATGAAAACAGTAGCATTTCATTTCTTCGGAATTATTCATTTTCCATTCAGGATTCTCCTTCCTCTCACTTTTTTTCATCAAAGCAGTTGATAGGGTATGAAGGAGATTCGAGTTCATGATGACTTAGATGCAAGAAAGAATGTTACTTGATGAATCAACCCAGGTCTGATGTGATATGGCTAACGCAGATCACAGGGGAAATTTTTTAGGTTTATCGATGAATATTCGTACAAATGCTCAGGTTAATTACACTTTTTACGCGTAATCGTTTCGTCACGATTTCTGTAATTTTCGAATTTTGAGCTGAAATTGGTCTCAAACGACTAGGTTGGACTCACTTATAAAGAATCCGTGGTCCAATTTGATTCTGTCCATTCGGCCGGCCAGCCGTCCGTGTGTGCTGTAACCTTCGAATGAAAGGACCTAGAGTGTTGAAGTTGTAAGGTTATGTTGAGATCCTGAATATCTCGTCATTTTTTAGGTTTTTTTATGGGTTTTCACTCCCAGTATCTGAAACAGAACTATTAGAATTAAATAAAATTGTTTTTTCCATGAAAAAACCCTTGCGGATTTCGATTTCTTTCTTCTTTTTTCAAATTCGTTCCTATATGAAATATTCACACAATGAAAAATCCTCCCAGAATAAGCTTTAATAGATACTGAATATCTCGGTTAAGTTCGTTAATAGTCCAAATTTTCCAAATGGTTTTTGTGTTATGAACATTTGAAATTTTGATTAAAAATTTTATCTGATCGAAATGAAACTTGGTTGGAAGATGAACAGTATTAATAAGAAGAATTTTCCATACAAAAATTGAAAAAAAAATGAATTTCATTTTCCATTTGAATTTAACTGAAATCTTCAAAGCGCCATTTCATAAACGAGTACTTTACTTCAGCCCAATCAGATTTCCTGTTTCTTCTTAGAAACAAATCATCAGATAAATTTAGGAAATTTATTTTAGGAATTCATATTTTTCAGATGCCATATCTCTGATTCCGTTGAAATTTTACTCTAATCGACACCAAAGATTTTTTTCAGTCCAATCAGATATGTATTCTTCGAATTATCCTGAAAAAAACATAGATATCTAGGGTATAGCATACATTTTTGTTTCCATCAACCTTTCCTCGACATCTACTGTTAAATAGTCGAAACATTTACGGGATCTTTCAGTGACTTTATACAGGACAGTGGCGTCAATTGATCTTCAATCGACGTATTACAGTCGTCTGTTCACACTCTATGCTTCATGAAGTGGTTCCCTGAAAGTTTGGTCGGTACTTTCCCGTAGCACATTAGCAGAGGGGGCGTTTTTATTTTCATCGAAATGATTAATCGATTAACCTCTATCTTTCTCTTCTTTGGTGCAGAACAAAAGAAGATAGAGAGGGAGATACACCGATTAATCAGTTCGATGAAAATAAAAACGCACCCAGAGTATCGGAATCGTTTATGAGGCTGATGCTAGATGATAGACGATGCTACGGAGACAATGATACTAGATACTACTGAGTGGCGCAGAACTTCGGGTCACTAATTACAACAGTGTTTCAAATTTCAGCTTTATCGTACATTCCGTGTTGGGAGATATTGGAGGAAAATATGTCTGATTTCGTGCTGATTTCCTGAGAATCATTGATATTTCCGAAATAACTCAAAAATATTGATCCGATCATGACTATCATTTTATTGGAACAATTCAAAATTTAAAGATTTACTTTATGAATATCTTATACCTTCTAATCACTAGGTTCTGGGCAAAAGCGTGATATGGTTCTATCACAATGTCTGAAATTAACATATATCAATGTCTATTATTATCGAATTTTAAACCGAAGTTGGTCTTAAACGATTAGGTTGGAGTTCTTGAGAAAGAATCCGTGATCAAATCCAATTCTGTTTGTCCGGCCGTGTGTGCTTCAACTTCATAAGAAAAAGACCTAGCGTCTTGAAATTTTCAGTTTATGTTCGAAGCCTAGGAATCTCGGTTGAGTTCGTTAATTGGCGAAAGTAGCCGATAGGTTTCGGAGTTCTAATAATTTGAAAATTAATTGATGTGATCAAATTGGAGCTCCTTAATAAGTTGAAGAATACCAACGCGCAACCTGTTCACAATTTGATGATCTAACCCTTAAAAATTCAAACAAATGTTTTTCGAAAACATTTTTTTGCAAGAGACTAGTAATCAGATCCGAATGAAATTTGGCACATACCTCGAAGTCAATATTTAACAATAATGTTCCATTTTTTGGGTATTTTATGGATTTTCACTTCCAATATCTGAAACAGAACCTTTAAAAATTGAATAAAATTGTTTTTTTCATGAAAAACGCCCTTGCGGATTGCAGTATCAAACTATTTGTCAAGGGCAGTTTCTGGAACAGGAACATTACAAACGATAAAGAAAGCGAACTATGACGTTTCAGAATACAATTCTGACTGTTTCATCAGACAATTTAGAAAATTTTAAGAATTATTTTCTTTCGATTTTTCGATTCGTAGCTATAGCTGCCTTAAGCCAGAAACATCTGTCTACGGTTACTCCAAAAACAAAGTCTCAAATCGAATCTAAAAATCGAAAGAAAATAATTCTTGAAATTTTATTCTGATTTGTCTGATGAAAGTCAGATTTGTACACACTGTTCCACAGACCATGCGCACAAAAATGACCATAATCCAATCCATAATCGAAGAATGGTGAAAATGTTTATGAGGTGGAATTGAGTCACTCAAAGAGTTGGGGAAAGATGAATCAACGAAAGGGAAATTTTATGTCCTTGAAATAAACAAAAAGGAAATTAATGAATCCAAGTAAAAATGATTGAATATACCTTACAAAATAGGATCTGTGTTTTTGGAAACATTATACTGATAAAATTTCAGATGGATATATCTGCGGAATCACTGGACTGTTAGACAATAATTTACGTTATGAACTATGATTACTTAGGTGCTCAATATTTCAAGAGCAAATCTGTGGTCTCATTTGGAACGTCATATACGTGAATGGGAAAAATGCCCCGTAGTTCCGTAGATATATCCATTCGAAATTCAATAATCCCAATATTTCCGAAAAAACAGTGCGCGTCGAAATCATGGAATAAATTCATTTTCTTAGAAGAAAAATATTTGGTAACAAAATCCTGAAACAGGTCAATTTTGTTTCACTCTTACCAAGTTTTATGCATTTTGAAGGATTTTTGTTGCACTCTGTGCCATCCCTATCAACCCTCTAAATTTTTTGAATGGGAAAAGTGGTCTTTGTATCTTCTTCACAGGCGTGCAGAAATTTTCAAAAAAAAATTTTTTTTTCAAAAATTAGATGTTCTCAGTATGAGCACTTTGTCATGGCTCATTTACTTTGAGACGATGGTACCTGATGACAATTGACATCGAATGAAAGTCGACCATTTCAGTTTTGCTCATGCACAACTTTCAACCCCTACGAACCCTTTAATGGAGAAAAGAATTAAGTGACATTGGAAATCTATTTCGGCATTGAAGTACCACCCGGAGAATCATTGTACATTACAAGATAAGTTAAATTAAATGTTCAAAATGACCACCATAATTCTGGATGCAACAATCAAAGCGCTTGACACATTCTTCCAGTACCTTCTGGAGAGTTTCTGAAGTTATTTTACCTATATCGAACCTTATTCGGTTTTTCAAGTCTTCCAAATTTTAGGGCCTATTAATGTACACTTTCGATTTTAGGTAGCCTCATAAGAAAAAATCGAGCGGTGTCAGATCTGGAGTCCTGGCTGGCCACTGTATGGGACTGCGTCTTCCAATCCATCTATCAGGAAACGCAGTGTCCAGGAACTCGCGCACTGTACGCGCCTAGGGCGCAGGTGCTCCATCCTGTTGAAACTATATTGTGCAATTTTGCATGTTTGGGTCATTTTTATTCTAAAAAATATTGGCAAGAGCGGGTAAAAGCTCATTTCGGAGGAATTCTAAATACCTTGCACCGTTGAGGTTGCCATCGAAAAAAAAGGCCCGATTATTCTGCCGTCATACCCATACATTTAATTTCTGTGGGTGTTGCGTATGTGCTTTCACCATCCAATGCGTATTTTCTCGGCTCCAAAACCTGCAATTCTGTCGGTTCACTATTCCATTCAGAGAAATCGTGGCTTCATGCGAAAAAAACCATTTTTTTGATGAATTGCGGATTCTGGTTCAACGCATCTTGCATAATTTCAAAAAACTGATTCCGTCGATCATGATCATCTTCGTTTAATTCCTGATGTAGTTGAATTTTATACGGGTGATATATTTCTGCCTTCAGAATACGTAAAGCAGTCTTCTATTATGTTCCGCTAACTGTCGTGAAGTACTGTGAGGATTTTCTTCAATTTCCACCACATTCAGTTTTGTGTCTTCCGAGGTTTTGGGTGGTCCGGTATTTAGAATATTTCTAACATGTTCGTACTCCGTGAATTTGCTTTCAATTTTACTGACCGTTGACCTTGTGATTGGTCTTTCTGGATATTTGGCGTTAAAAATATCACAAACCTCCTGTTGAGTACTGACTCTATCGCCCCACCCGATCATCATTAAAATTTCAGTTCTCTGTTTTTCATTTAACTGAGGCATTTGTTTTCCGTTTTCAAAACAATGAACTCGAATTTGAGCAACGATTGAATGCAACTTGAATCCAATTTTTCATTCATCGTATGATATGATACCGGGTGCATTTGGACGCCACATGTTATATACGTTTTTTACTTCGAATTTCAAATCTCTACATGGTTGTACCTGGTTACATATTCATAACATTGATAACATTGCGTTGTCAGAAATCTTTCTTTGAATTGAAACATTTTATCGGAAAGTTTCAACTTCAGTAGAAACGTACTAATAACATATCTACTTAAGATCATAACTGAAGCACAGTGTTTCACACATTCTAATTTTTCACGAGGGGGTTGAAAGTTGTGCATGAACAAAACTGTAATGGTCGACTTTCATTCGGTGACAAATTTCATCAGGTGCCATCGTCTCAAAGTAAATGAGCCATGACGAAGTTCACATACTGGAAACCTCTTTGAACTAACTAATTTTTCAAAAAAAAAAATTTTTTCTTGAAAATTTCTGCACGCCCTTAAAGAAGATACCTTGCCAAAAAAGTACCACATGACCTTCTTTTCTCATTCAAAAAATTTAGTGGGTTGATGGGGATGGCATAGGGTGCAACAAAAATCCTTCAAAAATGCATATAAATTCTGTAAAAGTGAAACAAAAATTGACCTGTTTCAGGATTTTGTTGCCAAATATTTTTCTTCTGAGAAAATGAGTTTATTCCATAATTTTGACACGTACTGTAAAATAACGATATAATTGGAATCTACTACTTGGTTGAAAAATGATGAACCATGTAGAATTTTTTGAGGATTATATGATTGCATAATCATTTCAGATGGTGCTGTGGAGAATCTTCAAGATTTCCTGAGATTTCGCATAAACATTCATAATTTTTCGGTCGATCACGAGATTTTGGATTGATTGGATCCGTAATTATGGGAATAATGGGAAAATTAGATTTCGAATAGGTATATCTGCGGTTACATAATATTTCACCCATTCATGAATTTGGCCTTTGTGATTAAATGCCAGTAAAACTCTACAAGCTCATAACGAATTTCAGGCAACTCGGGGAGATTCTGAGAGACTACATTCAAAAGAAATATTTCAGTTATAGCATCCGTACACATCTTTACAGGTGCCAATACTTCAAGACTCACACAAGTTTCGAATCGAATATAAGGAAAATATCACAGCCGTAATTCAAACCTGGATTCTTGGGCAGAAATACCCATTCGATTTTTGTCACAATATTTCCAAGAATACGTATCCAATAGAGCTCAAATTTAGTTTACTGTTGGTTGAACCGTGAGTTCCATTCGAAATATGACGGGCAAGTTATGAAATAAAACAGTCGGTAAAGAATTTTAAGCCCTTGTTTTCTGATAATACAATGCTCACTAAGTCTACCAGTATTTTCTGAATAATTGGGAAGTCGATATTTGAGATGACCCTAGCTTCAAAAATGGCCGATGAATTTCAACGATTAAATAACTCTTCAAGACTCTAGGTTTTTTCTCTCTGGTGATAGAGTATCTAAGGATGGCGGACAGATACACTGGACTTTTTTCTTAGACCAAGCGCGTAAAGACGACTAGGATAGAAATCACCCACGCTGTCAATATAAATACTGATGTAGGCTTGTATAAAAACAGCACTCGGAGAGAAGATTGGGTTTTTAGCCCATAATGAAATATGATGTGCAAATGTTTGGATTCATTCGTGGAACTAGATACTCGGGAATCAGGGGAATCCAATACATTAACTGGGAAAGAGACACTTAGGACTCTGAGAAGGCTTGAAGCATTTTGAGAGCTAATTCTGAGGCTCAAAATAGGTAATATAATAAGTTTGAGCAAAATGAAGACACACTGGTTTATTTAATCTTTTTTATTCAGCTATCGATTTCGGCAAATTATGCCATCATCAGGCCGTTCTGAAATGACACTCATATATAAAGAAGACAACATACAAAACAAAACTCTCACCGTCATGAAAATACAAGATCGAGCTATAGAATACAAAATGCAGCATAGATATACAGGCATTTTTAACTATTTCGTCGACAATTACAACAATTACAATTAAGTTGTTAGACAGATGAGAGATGTCATATATATGCGTCGCTTTCAAATCGCATAGAAGCAATAAACACATACACTGAACCAAAAACGTACGTGAATATGATCATATTCAACCTTAGGATAATGTATTTGGACATTAATTTTCAGCCGATGCTCGAGTTCATTGATATAATGTCCTGTTGGTGATTAGTTGATGTTCGAGTGATTGTATCAATCCCCCAAGAGCATTAAATTCATCGCCAGAATTCAAGGACCGTTCACATTGTATCAATGACCAACGACATTAATACCAGGTCACGGATACATCGATCCATCAACAGCAGTCCTTATATCGATGATTTCAGGGCATTGTATCAATGACCAACGACATTAATACCAGGTCACAAGTACATCGATCCATCAACAGCAGTCCTTATATCGATGATTTCGGGGCATTGTATCAATGACCAAGGACATTAATACCAGGTCACGAGTACATCGATCCATCAACAGCAGTCCTTATATCGATGATTTCAGGGCATTGCATCAATGTCCAACGACATTAATACCAGGTCACAAGTACATCGATCCATCAACAGCAGTCCTTATACCGATTATTTCAGAGCATTGAATATATGAATATCGGTCCTTGTATCAATCGATTTCGGACATCAACTAATCAATTTTAGCCATTTATATATTGAATCTGATATTTTCGAGGGATATATTTTGCAATTTTTATTCCACTGATATCCGACTGTTGCTCTATCTGCATTTTTTTTCATTTATATTTATGAGTTCATAGGTTCATACTTGAATTCTTTTTGTATCTTATAATAACGGTGAAGTTGCATATTTGCATCAAAATAATTGAAGAGAATATAGATCAGATTATAGAAAAATACTTTTCATTGAACAATCTTTATGGGGAACTTCAGTAGTGTTCAGAGTAAGGAAAATAATAATAAAACGATTGATATGATCTGGAAAATTTATTAAGCATTGGAGAGGAATTCACTTAAAACATGGGTTTTCAGAAATCGGTTCTCGGATTTGAGCGCAAAAAAATGATTTTCAATAAACGACCATACCATCATACATTCTGAAGGATAGCTGAAGAGATAAAAAAATTTTAAACACACTTCCACTGCTCTTACAATATTAAAAGACTTGTATCATATACCGTCGAAATATGTGTACACTTCTTGAATTTGGGTGATATCCTCACCAATGGCATACACGAAGGGTTGGATCGATTGTTTTTTCGAATTTAAGAAGTGTATCCATTCTTCGACTTCTTGTATCGATCTTCCGAAATACAGGAAGGCACTTTGGGAGTCACGAATTGTAAATTTCGTTGTTGAGCTCCTTCCTGTGTTGTCCTTTTTTACAGTCTTGGATGTTGGTACAAAATACCTATGCAGTGCCCACAAGACTGCTGCATCTCGTCCATCTAGAAATAAACATAAATTACTATCTTGTATAAAAACGAAGCCCTTGCAAGATGATCAAATGTGTATAAAATTCATTTATAACTCTTAGTTAATCTTAGTTGTTCGCCGCTTTAAATTAAATGAAAAAATCACGCATTGACACCAATCAACTCCGCTTTACTTCCTGTTTACAATATTTGGCGATCTTCTATTCATAGGTACTTGAAGGTATCCAGTTTGATTAGTAGAACCTGCAATGAAGGAAATAATATATGTTTTCAATTCTCATGTCATGTCAGTGAATGCAGATGATATTAAACCAACAAATGCATGAATAAGTTCTTCAAATTTCAAGAGTCCATAGCAGCAAGGACTACCATACTTCGATAAATAACCTGTTGACCTATATGTAAAACGAAACCGTATTATGTATCTTAAGTTTGGTATAATGTAGAACTAATTTTTTCCGCAAATAAATTCGTTAGAAATTAATCTGCAAAGCTGGCGAAAGTTTCTATCTAAAATCAATTGAATGAAACATCGGTATGAAAACTAGAATACAGAAAAGATTCTATTCATTAAGTCGATAAATCATTTTCATATATAATTTGTACTCACCTTTTAAAATTCTCCGTTCCCAAAACACAAGATGTCGTCAACTTGAAGCACGAACGAAAAACTATCGTGAAATGCATACACTTGCTGCACTTTTCGACCAGACAAATGAAGCAAGACAAAGCTCGCGAAATAACCCTTCGGTGGCTATCGCTTCTAGTCGCGTCCATCAATTGATGAACTCGGTAATTGTTATAAGGTTCGCATACATCAACTGATGCACACGGTGATTGTTATAAGGTTCGCGTACATCAACTGATGGACTCGGTGATTGTATTAAGCTTCGCGTACATCAATTGATGAATACGATGATTGTAATAAGGAATCGGGACATCGGGTGATGACCTAAAGCATTGATAATATAACTCCAGGGCATGAATCAATTACGCTGATACATTGATGTGATGTATACATAGCATGGATCCATTACAATAGGCATTGACACAAGGTTTCGTGATGATCACTCGTGCCTAGTATTGATCACTTCCTGGACGTTAATTCAATGTAATTTTTACATTGTCCTGAGGCGAATAACATCAAATGGATGTACTTCATCATCAGTACAATGTACTGAATACATTATAATAATGTCCTAGCGTTCATTATATCGATCACAATATTGATTAATCAATCACTGAAGTACATTATATTGATCAACTTCCGACATTGTCGCAATGAAAAATACATCATAGTAATGTCCAAACGGTCAATCACTTGGGGTGATTGATATCAGGCTCAGTATTTTTCTCTGTGTAGAACACAAGTTTTTCTTTCTGAACGCCGTTTGTAAAGGATCGTTTTGAAAATATTATTTGAAGGAAATTCTTTTATATCGTTTATAAGGATTGTGTCGTCTTTTCTTTTTGAAATTTCTAACTGTTCCACAAGGGTTAATCTAAAAAATTTCTTTCGTGGTGAATAATATTGAGATTGTGAATAGACGACTTCGGCCCAAGTTGCCAACCCACAATTTTCTTCACAAATTTACTATCACTGGGGAGCGGAAATTTCAGGACAAATTCGACATGATGAGGTTCGCGTTATTTATAAATATCCGTAAAAGATGCCTCGGCTCCTCAAACAAGATAATTCCTTCCAAATATAGGTTTTTGTTAGGCTGAAATTTAAGTTGGGATCCTGATTTCATGTTAATAGTGTCAATTTTATAAAGGATATGTTCCGCAAATCAACTTGGTTATTTCGGTTGCTTGTTTTCCGTTCTGTAAATATGAAGTATTCAGTTGGTTCCTGAAAATTATGAAAGTTGTACAAGGCTTATTCATTACAGCTTTTTCAAGACGAATCATATGAGTGTTGGAAAATTTATTTGTTTATCCATAATGAAGCAGGCTTACGGTACAAGTAGCATTAGTTTCATGTGAATGTATTCATTTTATTCACAATATATTGAGTATTTAGTCCTTCCCTATGGAAATAGTGAAGTTATGAGTGTTTGTCTATTATTCCAAAAAGTATGTTTTACAATACTATCTGTTTTTCAACTTTCAAGGCAGCCTAAGAAATCCACCAAAGTCAATCTTGCCATTTGGATCTGAAAATAAATAATATTAAAATACTGTCTAACCTTGGAGATAACCCCGTACTTTTAGAGTTGCTACACTCAATTAGATTGAAGGATGATACATACCTACTTTATAAGAATGGAATATGTACTCCCAGTAATACGCTCGTCAACTAAAAAGGTCTAAAAAGTCTTTGAATAAATCGTGAAATCAAAAATTATCAAACCAAACACTAACAAACAGTACAAAATCGACTACCAAAACAAAATCTATGTCTGTATGTAAGGTTGTAAAACTGGCCACCGTGGCGCTGCAATCTTAAATTCAGACGCCATTTCCTCATCTTTCTAACAACTCATGAATTGTTTACTCATATTTGGTCTCCTTGACTACTGTAATTGTCGACGAAATAGTAGAAAATGCCTGTATATATCTATGCTTCATTTTGTATTCTAAAGCTTAATCTTGTATTTTCATGACGGTGAGAGTTTTGTTTTGTATATTGTCTTTTTTATATATGAGTGTCATTCCAGAACGGCCTGCCGAAATCGATAGCTGAATAAATAAGATTAAATAAACTGCGTCTTTGTTTACATATTTGTCTCACACTAAATCTACACGCTGATGGAGAAATACATCAATTTCATATGTAATAAGTCCTATATAAGCATGGGTCCGCAAATGAGTCGTTTTGCAAATGAGAGATTTTCGGTGTTCAAAATATAAACTACTAGCGCAACCAAATACGCTAAATTATAGAAGATATTGGATTGGTGTTAATGATTTTTTTCAATGAACAATCGCATATCGTCTTGCGCTAGTTGTCAGTTTGAAAATCTCCGAAACGGCTCATTTGAGGACGCCAGTACCTTTTATGTCTAATATCTTTGCAGGTTTCCTTCTGCACTTCAAATTATGTTTCACTTCCAAAAAGATACGGTTTCCGCAATGGAAGTTGAGCCCTTTCTTAACTAGTGTTTTGGCTACTTCCTTTTCAATTTCCATGTTTTCCGGTACCCATATGAAAGAGCAAAGGACAGTCTTATGAAATGAATATGTCATGAACTTCCATTGCCATTAAGGTTGATGGTTCATCCATCTCTCCATGTTTTCACGCTTTTTCGTAGAACATTAGCTAATGTTTCCTGAATATAGTTTCTTCCTTTATTTCATTACAAAGGTATTGTCTGAACATTATAATAAGATTTCTGAGATATTATTCAAGCAAGCACCTACTACTTTCATGACGTATAGGGGTCCTTATCAAGCACCTCGGTAGAGTCCAGAGAAGTAGCAGACCGAGGAATCCCAACATTCGGCAACTCACCCAGAGGTTCGCGAGTAAACACTTCTGAAATGCTTACGGCTAGGACATCCATGGATTCATTCTCGTCGTTACAAATAACATTCGGTGACTTCCGCACCATAGGAACAGTCACCTTAGAATTAAGCATAGATCGTACATGTTCATTGAATTTCTCAAGGTTCTTAGAGATCGGCAACCAATTTTTTTCGTAACCCGATCTTGCCTCGCTGACAATAGCAGAGACATTATTTGAGTATCGTCGAAGTGTGTCATAATTTCTCTGCATTCGGTGCCGCACATAACGCTGCCAAAGACTCCTCTTGGTACGGATGATGCTCACAATCCTGCCGTGGATCCATGGTTTCGATGGATTTATATGAATGGCTTCAGTGAGCAGGCACTTGCCAGAATTTCACATAGCATCAACATCTCCAGAACTCAGTGACCCATCCCACGCGATGCTAGATAGCCGATCAATTAGTAGATCGTAGTCAATGATGGTACGGGTTTTAAGTGTTGACTTCACCACTGGGATATGATTGTGTTGAACTTTTGCAGACAGAACACAGTGGTCAGATCTCCCGATTGGGTTGAGCTAGCGAATGTAGCAAACACGATCCTGATGACTTGTAAGAACTAGATATAGAGTTGAGGGTCCCTGCGCTCGACGATAACGCGTAGGGCGTTCGATCTGCTGAGTTAAATTAGCTTCATCAATGGCAGAGAGAAATATCGCTGACATCGGGCCAGCTATTATGAATTTACCATTCTGCTGAGAAAGCGTGACCAGGAGATTACAGAGGAGGACATCTGACGGTGATGCATGGGGTCTGAAGATGCAACTGGTTAGCGCAGAGAAGCCACGGGAAGACCGGCGTAAAAATAAATTATCAATTCACGGTAGATCTGAATTTTAGCTTCTATTTTGAAGGAGTTCCGCATTTCATTGCCTGTGTAAATGCACACTCTATCATGACCTCGCTTGATAGGACTATCACAACGATACAGCGTAAATCCAGGGATGTCGTAGCAGCCATCCGGTATACCATCATGTTGCCAGGTTTCAGGGATGAAGATGATCTTAGGTTTCAAATTATAAACACGGGCGCATATTTCATCCAATTTATTTTTAATTGATCCTGCATTAGTATACATGATGGTCCACTCGCCAGGAATATGATCTACTTTTTTGGATATGTGGAACTCCGCGCAGCAACAACAGTAGTTACACACTTTATACAGGGTCTTTCATCATAAACTGGTCAAACTTATATAGCCGTATAGATGACATTTGAAAAGTCATTTCTGCCTTATGACATATACCCCGTTATCGACAATGTCAACTTTGAGCAATATTCTGATAGCTGTGGTAGTTTATGTTTGACCTTTGAAATAACGGTTTTCAGTCACATCTTAGTATTTTTTGGTGATCAATTCAATTGTTGTGTAGAATTCTGAAAGCAATGATTCAAAATGGCGGAAAACCTAAAAAGTTGGAATTTTTTGTTTTCGATTGCCAAATTGGATAGTATTATTTCAATGTAGTCAATTTTCTAAGGTTTTCAGTAAAAAAGTTTTTCAAAATTCAAACTCAACTTTTTTTTACATGTCTACAGAAAAAATTTTCCGAAAATTGAGGTTGAACTGACCTTGATTCTGAACACCGATGTGAAAACAGGATGAAAAAATATCCATTGGTTTTCATTTTATAGCCTTCCGAGTATTCCGATCGAAGTACTACAATAATTTTTATTTAAGAAACTGGTGGCCCCACGGATGCCAAATTTATGCTAATAAGCCTCCAGAATGACCTGGATGGAAATATGAATTCATCAAGAAAAAAAAATATTTCCTAAAAAATTTCGGTGGGAATCGAACCATCTCCGCATTCGGAAAATAGGATCCAATTCGATTAACTACCGTTGCTTGGTAACGGACATCATTATAATCAGAATATATCCAATTTATACTCGGACTATTGTCCGTAAGTGGAGCGAGTTCGATTCCCATCGAAGATTTTTTGAAATTTTTTTTTATACATTCATATTTCTATTCAGGTCATTCTGGAGGACCATTAGCACAATTTTGGCCTCCGTAGGACCACCAGTTTTTTAAATAAAAACTATTTTAGTACTCCGTGCGAAATATTTTTGAGGCTATAAAATGAAAACCAATGGATATTTTCTCATTCTGTTTTTACACCAGTGTTCCGAATGAAGGTAGGTTCAACCTCCAAAGATTTCAACAATTTTTGGTGAAATTATTTTTTTACTGTTTACATGTGAAAAAAAGTTGAGTTTGAATTTTGGAAAAATTTTTTTTATGAAAATTTAGTACATTGAAATAATACTGTCCAAATCGGATATTGGCGTCTGAATTTAAGATTGGAGCGCCACGGTGGCCAGTTTTAGAACCTTACATACAGACATAGTTTTTGTTTTGATAGTCGATTTTGTACTGTTTGTTAGTGTTTGGTTTGATAATTTTTGATTTCACGATTTATTCAAAGACTTTTTAGACTTTTTTAGTTGACGAGAGTATTACTGGGAGTACATATTCCATTTTTATAAAGAAGGTATGTATCATCCTTCAATTTAATTGAGTGTAGCAACTCTAAAATTATGGGGATATCTCCAAGGTTAGACAGTATTCTAATATTATTTATTTTCAGATCCAAATGGCAAGATTGACTTTGTTGGATTTCTTAGGCTGTCTTGAAAGTTGAAAAACAGATAGTTAACATACTTTTTGGAATAATAGACAAATACTCATAACTTTACTATTTTTATAGGGAAGGACTAAATACTCAATATATTGTGAATAAAATGAATACATTCACATGAAACTAATTCTACTTGTACCGTAAGCCTTATTCATTATGGATAAACAAATAAATTTTCCAACACTCATATGATTGGTCTTGAAAAAGCTGTAATAAATAAGCCTTGTTCAACTTTGCTTTCATCGGCAAAAGCACTTTGAGCGAACAGTATTTATCACCAGATATTTCCTTGTTGTTCCTTCTTTTTTTCAATAGTCATTTCTATCACTAGAACATTTACGTTGTTCCTTAATGATCAGTTCAACAGGCAGATTTCTGGAAGGCAGAGAATTCCTCTTAGGTAAATTTCTCTACTTGGATTATGGGCCTGGAAAAAAATTGTCTTCATGAATGTGATCTAATATTTCAGGAGCAAATCGTGCTCACCTCTATAAAAATCCGAGATCTTGAGAGGATCTACCATGGACAGCGTGCGCTAGCGCCCCGTGTACGTTGAACGATGATGTGGCCAAGCGTTACAAGCAGGTAACGTAGGGTACTTAAGACGCAAGGGATGGTACTACGCGCTTGATTTAAGAAAGAGCTGAGAGAGGGCGCTCGCTACAGGACTCCCCTTCCTGTGAAAGCGATACCAGAAATATGCATCTGGAGGAATGTGACCAAGACCGAAAAAGTGTTCTCTAAAACGCGGCTGTGAGCGAGCCATGGTGCCATTGCTGCGCTGTTGAGCACGAGTGTACGGCGTTTGATGCACGGTTGACCAAACCGTTTTGTGTTGAGCCGTATTGACTGTGTGCTATAGCGCTCTGCGTCGTCGTTCGAGGAGTGTGACCGATTTAGAGGAGGTCAGCTTTTGACGGACTGTAGTTATGGCCGTACTGACCAGAAGATTTCTCACAAGTGAGACCGTGATGACGGCGTGTGCTTTTGAAATGTGACAAACCCGGATTGAGAAACGCTGCGGATCTACCAGGGACAGCGTGCGCGCTAGTGCCCCCTGTACGTTGACCGATGATGTGGCGTTACAAGCAGGTAACGTAGGGTACTTAAGACGCAAGGGATGGTACTGCACGCGCGACTTAAGAAAGAGCTGAGAGGGGGCGCTCGCTACAATTTGATTATGCTGGAAATACGTGTCTAAACGAGCTCAAATATAGAACGAGATTAACATAAACATTTCGCATTTCAACGCGCTTGATCTGGGGTACAGTGCGTTATCGTTTAGTCACGATAAGTTTGAGCCGAAATCGGTCTTAAACGACTAGGTTGGACTCGCTGATGAAGAATCCGTGGTCAATTTGATTATGTCCGTTCAGCCCTGTGCGCTCTAAATTTCGAAGGAAAATACCTAGAGTCTTGAAGCTTCCTAGTTAGGATCAGAGCCTAAATATCTCGATCGAGTTCGTTAGTGGGCAAAATCAGCCGAACAGTTTCGGAGTTATATTCATATGAAATTTTGAGGTTAATTCCTCGATATCTCATGAAGAACTGATTGGATCGGATTCAAGCTTTGTAGTTAGTTCTTGAATACAATCGCGCAACTCAGTACGAAATTTCATATGGAACAAGTGGTTAGAAATGTTCATTCGAAAATATCTGAATCATTTGTTGGAATTTTTTTTTCTTTGAAAGAGTTCATCAGATTTCAAAGGAATTTGGCACAGACCTCAAAATCAGTATTCAACAACGACGTTCCAAATTTCAATTCGATACAACGTTCACTTTTGGAGATACATGGAAAAAAATATGTCAAATTCAATTGTTGTACGAAATTTCGAAGGTGTTTTCTCAATATCTCAAGAAGTTCAGATACTATCACATCGAAACTTTGTAGTTAGTTGAAGAGTATCAACGCGCAACTTACTGCAGAGTTTCGTGTGAATCCAATTGTTAAAACATAATGAAAAAATAATTTTTCGAACATTATCAACATCCTTATAGAAAAAAATATTTTTTTCTGAATTCATTGATCAGATTTCGTTGAAATTCGACACAGACCTTGGAGTTGACATTTTACAACAGTTCTTCAAATATCAATTCGATCTGATGTTCATTTCCGGAGAGATTAGGAAAAAATCATGTCAAATTTCGTTGTTAGTTGAAATGTTGAGAATATTTCCCTTATATCTAGATAACTATTGACGCGATCAGATTGAAACTTGGAATATACTTCGAGGTCAGTATTTAAAAACAGTGCTTGAAATTTCAGTCCGATGTGTCGAATTTCTTTGTTATTTCAACTCAAAAAACACTGGAGAAATGAAATTTCGAATGGATATTCATTTGCGGAATCATTGAATGATTTCACAATTTCGCGAATTCGGCTTTTGTGATTAAACAGGATCGATAAATATCCAGTCTCTTAATGGGTTTCCATTTTGCGGTTGACAGTAAGGTCGACCTTAACCACAATAACGTCCGAAAAAAAGCAGGTGTGGGGGTTAATTGAGAAGGTCGTTTACTTGAAAACTTGAACTGATTCGTAGATATTTCTTTTCTGAATTTCATTTTACCAATATTACCAATAATGAAGATGTGATCGAAGTGAAATTCTGCACTTCAATTTTTTTTTTGGCCTGAAGATGATATTATTGTATCGAAACATATCGTCCTAAGTTAATAAATCTGGTTCTACATACGAGAGTGTTTCTAGACCTTCAATACTATTATCGTTATAAGACTCATGTGTTCAAAGGAAGTGACTTAAAAAATGACGGCGTGAAGATTCATGCAAAATGTCTTAAGGAAATGGCTTCGAATGTGGACAACCTTGCGTCAGGGCTCTTCTAGATTTCTTGATTTTATATGTCTTAAGCTCCGAAGCCGTGTTGTGAACTTTGCCCATTTACGAACTAACCGATACCTTCAGACTGCAGCTGTCGACATATTAGGTCTACTCATTCAAAAGTCACAGCAAGTTTTGCAAGACGGACAGATCAAATAAAAATTGACAACGATGAGCCTTGCCTAGTCGTTCCGGACCAGCTCAAAATTCGATAATTACGAGCATTTGAGTAAAATGAATTTCCACGGAGAATCTACCAATTTTGCGGCACACGTTTTTTGGTGTTATTATTTCAAGGTCGTGTTAACCATTGTATAAAGACATTGTCTTTATATAGTGGTGTTGACTCCTTCTCCAGAAAATTAATATTCCAGAAATGTTTCTCCAAAATTTGCAGAAAATTATTGAATACTACTATCAAATAACCATACAAATTTTAATGTTTGGTTTTTGAGAAATAACTTTAACTACATGTAAATAATGTACAAACTAGTGTCCAAATGAGTAGTTCTTTTGGATTCAAGATTATTATCCCTCGGTTTCGTAATGGCCCGCATACTGAAAATAACTAGAGAATGAGGGAATGAATGTTATGCGTTTTACATAAAATTCCGAATATTCGGTTCGCAGTAGATTATAGCTGAGTTAAATCATCCATTGTCTTCTTTTCATAGTCGATATAATCTTCAGCCGTTATTCGAAACCTCATTCATTCATAATTATCTTATAGATTCAATTATGGTCAGTTTTTGACGTCCTAGTGTCTGCGAACAGAGGAAGCTACGAAACCTTCCGAAAAACATCACCTAATTAGACCACAGCATCACGAACCGAGCTGATTTTTCATCATTTATGAGAAGATCCTTCTTCCACAATTCAGTTTATATTTTCCGAGATGAAACACAATGGTTGCACAATAAATAAGGATTAGAATAGGGATAAATTCTTTCGGTGATGATAAGAGAGCTTTCGTGCGATCTTTCAATGCCACATTTTATGTCTTACATTGTTACAAGTCACCATTTTCGTATTCGGTATATAATGCTGAAGGCTTTCCCCTCAGTTTGATGTGGTCTTTCATCGATTTCGGGAGAAACGAGCCAACCCCTCGAATATCCATGATTCTAAAGTATTACAAAAAATCATTCATGTATTTATTTGAATGTTCAAGCATCAAGGAAAAATATTTTCATTTGAACATGTTTAATCTATCTAATTCGATGGAATTTCGTTTCGAAGAATCGGTTCGCAACGTATTTCCGCAAGTTTCGGATATATTGTACATCCGAAAATTGATGGATCATTCGAATGAAAATCAAACTGGAGGAAGGACTACGATATTTCTTTTTAGTTTATGATTTCCTTACGTGGGATTATTTCAATGGAATTCAGTGTTCTTGCGGGATTGTGAAAAGCACTATACAGAAGGTTCCTGAATTGGAGGTTCAATCGAAGAAGGGAGATTTCTTGTTTAATTTTAAGGAAAACAAGACCCCTGAACATGGGTTTCGATTCCGAGATACTGTGAGTTGAAATGTGAATTTTTCTCGAATCTTTTTCTTATGATTTTTGCACTTCACAAGATATTCAACGAAAGTTTGACAGATCTATTATAACTCAGAGTTAACCAAACACAGTTTGAAAAATTGCTTCGTTATTATACGAAACCTTATGATCTCCTGTAGTATTGCCATATCTATTACTGATTCTGAGAAAAAAAGGCTGCAAATTTTACTCAAGGGCTTATTATTTTCTCAATTAAATAACCCAATACCCTTGATATCTTTAATCAAACTCAAACAGCTTGCCAAAAAAGTAACTTATGTCGTCTATAATGCTTGTACGAATAATCATTTAGGAATATCTCCCTCCCTTCGATTTTTGATTTCAAAACCAATTCATCCTGTGGTTTTTTGAATCTGATATTTCTCACCCCACTAGTTTATTTTTTCAAATAGAAATATATGGGTTGTAATACATCAAATGAAAGGTAATTTGATAACTTATTCGGCGATGCGGCTTAAAGTAGAATTGGTTGGGCCTTTTTTTTATTGAAAAATTAGGAAATAATTCACAATTTGTGATTGGAGAATACTGTAATCAGACCATTTTTATTCTATTAATTATTTCTTCGGGAAATCCTCCAACCCATGGATTTGTAATTTGAATTGTATGAATAATTAACTTCTATTTTCGTTCATATAACCATTGAGTATTAAACTGTTTTTAATACTGAATGACATAACTGAATTGGTCATCGAATGACCTCTGATGCGATATATCACATGCCATATTTTTCAAAAAAAACTGTTGGGGTTTAAGAGTATAACATTTCCACATACAGAACGTTTACTGAGTAGCATAATTTAAAATAATATTTTGAATGAGAAAAGACGTTCCACAATCTTTTCACTCTTTTTCACACTTATTTAATTGCGTGTAGGTATTCTAGAACTGAAAATGAAGTTCAAATCAGATAGCGTTTGCCCTTTTCGAGATATAAGGGAAATAACCTCAAAATTTGAAAGGGTCACGAAATTTTTTTCCATTATCTGCGCAAATAAATATCGGTCAAACTGAAATTTGAGACACTGTTTTCAAATGTTGACTCTAAAATCTGTACCAAATTTTATTGAACTTTGATGAATATGTTTCCGAAAAAAAAAGTTTTCAATAATCATTGCAAGTACCATAAATGAGAAGTTTCACAGTGAAATAAAACAAGTTTTAAGATTGTCTGCCAATATCAGCTAGTAAATATTATTCCCACAAGCGGGATCCAAAGTTTTTCTGAAATGCGAGCAGCCGTATCAAGCCTCTTGCATTTCGGAATATTCATTCATTTCATTTTTTATTTTAATTCCTACCTGGCTGAAAAAATTTAATCTTTTCAGAATTGAATCATAGAATTAAAAAAAGAAATTTTCTAGTAAGACGGTAACGGCCAAAATTCAATGTTAATAATTAACAGTGCTATGTCAAGGTTGGCGTAAGAATATCGTTACAATTTCCACCAAGAACGCACCCGAAAGACTAACTTGAACAAATTATAAGACTAGGAATTATCAACAAAATGAAATACCATACAATATGAGCAAATCTAACGAAAGTTAAAATCGAATGAAAAACACTGAAAGAGGAATTTCGTTGCGTATCGTTGTCAGCAACATTTCAGAGGGTGTTGAGTGTCCGAACGTAAACTCTTCATAGCGATAAATGAGACTCGAAGTGTGGCATTGGGTTTGTTTTGGTTCCAAATTCAGAACTGTTCGGGACGGTTCCAGTATGCGCGATTGCGATTCTTCAGACTCAAAATGGCAATTGCGCATACTTGAACCGTCCCAAACAGTCCTGAATAGGTTCTGAAGTCGGAACCAAAATAAAGATATTATTAACGATATTCACAGTTTTCATTCCCAACGATTACGGCACCTATATCTAAATTTAGCTACGCGATTAACGAAGATATTCAATCCCAATCACCAATAAATGATGATAGAAGTCAAGAATTCTCGATATTATTCACATGGAATTATTTCAAAAAACTAATAATAGATTCTCTGAATGAATGAGATTTGACAACCACATTTATGCTTACAACCAAAATCAAGCAAATATTTCGAGAAATATGTATGTGTAGGTACTATGTTGGATTCTATGAAATTTAAAATAATTCTAATTCATAAGTCTTTTGCAGGCGACTAATGAGTGAGTAGGGTCATTCAGAATAAGGTAAAAGTAAATAGATTCGTATAAACTTACAGGTACACAAATTTTCGAACGAGTCAGGTGAATATTTCTCGATGTATTAAAAATTTGTTAATCAATCTTTTCATCTGCTTTCGGATATATGAGTCTGGATGAAAAGTTGTCAAATTATTTCACTGAATTCCAACCGATTTGAATCTTAGGACCGAATGCGATTATTCATTTTCAGGATATGGCAGTTTCCAGAGTTATTCCTCACAACTCGCAAACCGCTAGTCGTAAATCATTCCAGTGAAATTCGACGATAAATTTTCTAGAAATAATTTTTCTCCCCTTTCAACCCCCCGTTCCGAGCCCCTGGAGCAAACCGATCCTGCTGAAAAGCTTGTAGGATTAACCCCGAGAAACAGACGATTTTCCTACCGAGTCTCAAAGATTTCCGTTCAGTACTTCCAGAGAAAAGCCCCGGAAAACGGACGGCGGACGGTGGAAGGTGGACGGACGGATTTTTTCATTCAAATCTACATACTACAAAACTGTGAAAATTTCAGGGGGGATAATATTTTTTTGTTGGTCGATCATTAAGGTTTATTATTTGATTTTATCAAATAATAAACCAAAACTGATCGATTTCCTCGACATCCTCTGACAAATCCAAATTGTCATAAAACTACTAAGTGAGCCACGGTGTATAAATTCAATATAAGTTTTTATGAAAATTTCTCTGATATGTAGCAATGATTCAAAAAAAATTGGTAAATGTTATCAACTTCTTGTGAAGTGCAGATACTATGGAAAAACCGTGAATACAATTCGAACATGAACACACTGTATCCCGAAAACGAAATGTTTGCGGTCCCATGTTTGAGGGACTTCTTCTCCTTAAAAGTAATTGAGGAGTCTCCCCTCCTCGTTTGTACCTCCAATTCAGGAACCTATGTATAATGAAGAAATAACATTGTGAATCTGGTTACTAGGTGCTAAGTGAATATGTAGTCAACTGAGCATAGCTTGATGTCGAAATTGAAATGATCCGACAAAATTTCGGCTTTTTCTGAGTTAAATGAAAAGATAGAACTTACTAGGAGGCTATGAAACGTCAAAACATGAAATCGACCTGGTATAAAATCGATACCGGCTCATTCGCCATTTTGCGGAACTAATCTACCGCTTGCAGAAATCAAGTTCATAGTCTTGAAAGGGCAATATTCACGTATTCCATACGTACCAGGTGTTTCATTGGCTAATATATATACGGTAACCTGAGGTTGATTTCTTTAGTGGAATATATTTTCTCTTAAACTGTGGTCTTTCGGTTCCTGTCCAATTGTAAGAGGCGAAATGAATACTGTGAATTTGGCATCTTCTTTCGTATCGGCATACGATTTCCCGTACATACATCTCTTGAAATATGTATAAATTCATACAAAATCCTATCGATTTGTAGTTCACCGTGTGTAAACTCGAATGTGTTTCGATGAAATTTGCTTGGAAACTACGAGACGGTTTTCATGAATTCGAATCTTTCACTTCGAGAGAGGCTTTGAGTCTGAAATGGAACCTTTTTGTGGATTGGTTAAATATAATGCATGTTTGTGAGCGTATTTTCGGGAAGAGCGTAATATCATTTGGCGCGAATATCTACTATTTTTGAACTGTTTTCAGTAAAATCACCTTACTACTAGGTCACTGATGAATTCTACGTAAAATTCAATCCTGTCCGGCCGTGACCAAGCTCACTTGATAAAAATCTAGCGACTTGACACATGCGACAGTAGAATTTGTTAATCGGCCGAATGAACTCGGAGTTATTACGTCAGTATTTCAGGAACTACTTATTTGATCTGAGTGAGACTTGGTAATTCGTTCAAGAAGACAAACATGCGACGTTTCGGGAAATTTGGTTGGCATCTAATAGGTGAATCAAAATTACCATGATATTTCCATGAAATTTGACATGATCAGCAATAGACAATATTGTAACGAGTACGGCCCTGTCTATTCGAGAATGTTCCCGAACACTCCAGATGCATATAAGTCACCCGCTCTCCAGAATCTTCCCGTAATCGCTAGAAAAGTTGCACGAGCGATATAAGGGCAAGCGCGGAGCGGCCCAGAGACTAATTCAGCGGAGTTATTCAAAGCGGAAAGTGTTCAGTGAAAATAAATTAGTGTAGAAATAAATTGTGCACAGACTTTGATAGAATAAGTTGTTAAGTTATTGGAACAGTAGTGTGTGAATAAGTGAAAATAAATAGTTTAATTATTCTGAACGTTTTGATGAACTAATAAAACGTTACATTGGTAAATTCAAGTTATTTAAATTCATGCCAGTGACCACAAGACGTCAGAAAGCGATGGAGACACAGGTAATCATGGAATTTTTAATTAAAATCAATGAGAAAATGGAAGAAAATTCTCGAAAAATGCGTAACATGGAAGAAAATTCTCAGAAGATCAATGAGAAAATGGATTGAGTCGAAAATAAGGCTGAAGAAAGTTCTCAGAAGATCAATGAGAAATTGGATAAACTGGAAAATAAGGCTGAAGAAAATTCTCAGAAAATCAATCAGAAAATGGAAGAAAATTCTCGGAGTAGCAATGAATTGGTGAGTCAATTTGCAAGTAAATTGGATGAGAAAATGGAAACTATAAAAGATGAAATGAAGAATGGGATGGACGAAGTAAATGAAAAACTTGAAAGAGTTGACGAAAAATTGGACGAAGTAAATGAGAAATTTGATAAAGTTGACGAAAAATTAAGTTTATGAAGAAGATAACGGAAAATTTAAAAAGAAATAAGAGGAATAATTGAACAGCATTCTAAAATGATAGAGTCCCTGAAAAAAATGTCAATTGAAAAAGATTATCCGGCTTCATCACCTCATAGCATTGTTAAAACGGAAAATAACGGCGAAAGTTGTAAAATGAAGATCAAGCTTCCAACATTCGATGGAAAAGTGCCCTGGTCGACATATCAGAAACAGTTTGAAGCTGCTGTGTTAGCAAACAGTTGGAGCGATAAAGAAAAAGCCACAGCATTAATAATACCTCTACGAGGAGAGGCACTCAACATTCTGCAAACGATTCCGGAGAGCCAACGAGCCTGTTATGAAGTTCTAACATCGAAACTTCAGAAGAGATATGGTGATGTTCATCTACAACAAGTTTACCGTGCCCAAATAAAGAACCGGATGCAGAAAACAGGAGAAAATCTCCATGAGTTTAAAGCCGATGTGGCTAGATTAGTCAGGCTGGCTTACCCAACTGCTCCAGACAGCTTCGTTGAACAGCTGTCAATCCAAACCTTTGTAGATGGAATCAAGGACGGTGAAATACAACAAGCCCTGAGACTTACACGCCCTAAAACCATGGATGATGCTTTAGCTCAGGCCTTAGAATTCGAGGCAGCGAAGCAGGCGTTGCATAGAGGAAACTTTCGTGTGGGACAAGTCCAAGAAATAGACCGACCTGTTGAAGAAATCATCAGAGAAGAAGTCAGCAGATTATTGAGTACTGAAAAAAAAAGATGTTGGGTGCGGGTACTGCAATCAAAGCGGGCAGTGAAATGGCTCAAAAAGTAGAAAAAGAGCCACAGCAGGTAAACGGAAAAGGGCCGGTGATTGGGGGCATAAATCTACTCAAGCTGTAGATACCCATGAAGTGATAATCCGAGGAATTATGTCCACAGATTTATCCACTATAGTAGTTCCCGAAAAAATAAATGATCAAAATGTGAAAATCCTGGTAGACACTGGATCGACCAGAACCATTGTGCGTACAGAAATAGCTAAAGGATTCGTCCAATTATGATCAGACTTCGAACTGCGTCTGGACAGGAAATACCAACTTATCGATCGGTCCTCTCCACTATTGAATTGGGAAATACAACAGCAAGGCACGAAGTTCTAGTGGCTGAAATCACGGAAGAAGTTATCCTGGGATTGGACCTCGTTATGAAACTTGGATGCCAACTGGATATGAAGAGTGATGTTCTTCGACTGGGAAATGAAGAGATCCCGTTCAATGATGTGGATGATAAGGCATATCTGATTCGATTGGCCGAGGACATCACGTTGCTAGGTCGAACTGAAGGCATAGTTAGTGTTAGATGTGATGACGTTACGAGAAACGGCTACGTTGAAGTGATCGAGCCCTGTGACGATGCAATCCTAGCTGAAGGAATGTTACTGGGGAAGACGTTGGTACTAATAGCAGACAGTATTCCCATCCGATTACTCAATGTTTACAGGTTTCCAGTCACCCTGAAGAAGAACACCTTGATTTGACAAGGGGTACCAGTGTACCACATTTCTGGTGGGATAGAAGAGGACTTTCACCGAAACTGCAGAGACAATGGTGAGGACCGTATGAAGTTATAAAAAGGATAAAGGATGTAGTTTACCGGATACGGAAGCTTCCTAGAGGAAAACCGAAGGTCATCCATTTCAACCGATTAGCCCCGTACGCGTCATCACAAGGTGACGAAAAAGAAGTAAGTCTCATCGAGATTCTGGCAAAGGAAAATGACGATTTCCAGGAATTTATGAATAGCTATGGGGGAACACGGAGTTGCACGGCTTGGCGTCACACAGAAAGTTCATCAAGACCTGTTTACCGTTCCCGAGGAATACTCTCTTGCTCATTGTATAGCAGCGGATCTGAGGATGAGTAGGGGAATAGCAAGAGTATTCAGAAATGAATTTGGACGTCAACAGGAACCGATGACACAGCAGCTCAGAATCGGAAAATGTCTGAGACTGAAGTCAGAGGGTCGGTTCATTTATTACGTAGTCGCCAAACAATACTCATATCAGAAGCCCACCTACCAGAATTTATGGACAGCACTGCATGGTTTGAGAGAAGACCTTTAATGCTTTGGGATAAGGAAATTAGCTGTTCGCCAAGTAGGTTGTGGACTGGATCAACTGAATTGGCGGGTTGTTCGAAGCATGCTGGAAGTAGTCTTTCAGAAGACAGGTATAGAGATTTTGTTATGCAATTTCAACCTAAAGCAAAACGTAAAGCCCAGCAAAACCATAGACTGCTACTTCCATCAGAGGGGCTACTGTAGAAATGATGACGATTGCAGATTTCACCACGGTCCTCTGAGGAATTCATGGAATCTTTCTGGGACAGAACAGGCTTAAGGAGGGGACAGTGTGACGAGTACAGCCCTGTCTATTCGAGAATGTTCCCGAACATTTCAGACGCGTATGAGTCACCCACTCTCCTGAATCTTCCCGTAATCACTAAAAAAGTTGCACGAGCGATATAAGGGCAAGCGCGGAGCGGCCTGGGAACTAATTCAGCGGAGTTATTCAAAGCGGAGAGTGTTCAGTGAAAATAAATTAGTGTGAAAATAAATTGTGCACAGACTTTGATAGAATAAGTTGTTTAGTTATTGGAACAGTAGTGTGTAAATAAGTGTAAAAAAATAGTTTAATTATTCTGAACGTTTGGATAAACTAAGAAAACGTTATAATATTCAACAACAATGTACCAAAATTCAGTTTCATTCGACCTTCATTTTCGGATATATTGTATAGGAAATAGATATCTCAAATTCGTGGTTTTTCCTTGGAATCGTATATTATATACCTAATTTCGGGTTAGTCCAAGAAATAATTATATCCGATGAAGACGATACTCGGTAACTACTTGGAAACGCTACTTTGCCAAATTCTGCGAATTGTCGTGATACTCGCACATTTGAAGTTCAGTTTCCAAACATCGAACAATAAAACGTTCACTTTTTGAAATCCTCGCTGTAATCGAATTTTGAATATTCTTGAGGTTTGAAATTAAGCTAGACTTATTTCTGGAAACTTTATACTTCATGTTTATCTTCAGCCTAATTTGTTGATGAGATTATGTGTAAAATATGACGTTTTGCAAAAATAATTTTGAAACTCTATCGAAAAGCCGTAACAGTTGTAAAACTTCCATTATAAGTGAAATGGATCACTATATGACTATTTCCCTCGTCGTAATTTTCACCAATCAAAAACGCGCAATTTTGAATTACAAATGGTTTCTAGGTGGAAAAACTGTTTGACAGGAGCTGTCAGCTCGCGGCAAAACTTGACAGTTGTTGTCACCAAAATTACAATACCTTTGTAAACCTATACATAATGCATGCAGAATAATCTGTTACTCATGAAATAGTCTTGTCAAATACCTTTCGGGCATCTAATTTTTCCTATGAAAAAAAATCGAAAAAACACATTGCGAAGTAATATTTTTAACAAAAAGCATTCGTGCAGTTGCAAAAATTCTTATCTTCGACTCGGATTTTGTTGCCACCAGCACTCATGCTTCTTGTTAAAATATTACTTAGCAACAGGTTTTTTGATTTTTTTCGGAAAAATTAGATGCTCTTATGATATTTGTTGAGTTCCGATATTACTGGTCAGTACTTGTCAGTAAATTTTGACAGTCGATATTACTGGCACTGCTTTGGTAATTCTTCGTGTCAATACGAAGCGTTTCGAAATTACTGATACTGGCCAGTACTGATTGGGAATATCGGAACGCAACGAGTACTCACGAGAATCGATAGACTAGTTTCCATAGAAATCGCTTTTGAACTTAAGTATTTATACGTAGATAACGAATTCATGTGTTTTTATAAATTTAGAGTATAGGTAATATTTTGAGTGAATCCATTCATTTTTCTACGAATTCATATATTATTGTATAAATTCTTCGATGAAAATCTACCTATGCCTCGCATCCATAGATCGGTGACCTATCAACAAACCCAGTATTGTATAAATGGTTTAATGGACTCGGACTCACTGTAGACATTCGGAGTAGTCGCATATGGTAGTTTCATATTAGAATTTCAGGTCCCTCGTCACTTCCATCAGAATATTTATACTATTATACCACAGGCTGGTAAGCAGAAATTAGTGCTGGGATACGTTACGCAATAATTATTGGAATAATTCACGAGGTAGATTTACATTATAACTTCATGAATATTGTAAAGCACCCATGGCGTGAGGGGCAAATATCAGAGTTTTTACGCGCCTGTTCTGGGGAACAGCACGTTATCATTTCGTCACGATGTCTGTAATTCTCGAATTTTGAGCCGAAATTGTTCTCAAACGACTAGGTTGAACTCACTGATGAAGAATCCGTGGTCACATTTGATTATGTCCGTCCAGCCGGCTGTCCGGCCTTGTGCACTCAGACTTTCGAAGGAAAGCACCTAGAGTCTAGAAATTTTTGGGTTGGGTTTGGAACCTGAATATCTCGGGTACGTTCATTAGTGGGCGCAATCTGCCAAACTGTTCCGAATTATTACCTTTATGCAATTTTGAGGTTAATTCCTCGATATCTCATGAAGAGCTGATTTGATCGGATTAAAACGTTGTAATTAGTTCTTGAATAGCAAGGCGCAACTTAGTGCAAAATTTCGCATAGATCTGAGATAGTTGAAAAATTCAAAAAAATGTTTATTCGAATATTTCTGCAGTGTTTGTTGAAATTTTTTTTCTTCGGAAAGTGTTGATCGGAGTTCAATTGAATTTGGCACAGAACTAAAAAATAGTATTCGTTAAAAACGTTTCAACTTTCAATTCGATACGATACTTACTTTCGGAGATATATGGAAAAAAAGATGTCAAATCTCGTTGTTGTTTGAAATGTTAAGGTTATTTCCTCAATCCCTCAAGAAGTACGGATGCGGTCACATCGAAACTTCGTTATTGCTTGAAGAATATCAACGCGCAACTTATCGAAAAATTTCGTGCGAATCCAATTCTCAAAATATTTCGAAAAAATTTCGTTTCGAAAATTATCCACATCTTTATTTGAAATTCGGCACAGACCTTGAAGTTAGTATTTCACAACAGTTTTCCAAATCTCAATCTGACCTGATGGTTATTTCCAGAGATATTAGGAAAAAATCATGACAAATTTTGTTGTTATTTGAAATGTTGAGAATATCTAAATATCTCGATAACTATTGACGCGATCAGACTGAAACTTGGCATATACCTTGAAATCAATATTTGAAAACGGTGCTGAAAAATTTCAGCTCCAGTGAATATGCATTCTCGGATATATTGAAAGATTCAGAATATTTCCTCAATGTTTCAAAAACACAGACGCGATCAGATTTAAACTATGTACTCAGTTGAGGAATACCAACGTACCACTTAATGCAAAATTTCGTGAGGTTCGTAGAGGTAGAAAATTGTGAAAAAGTATTCGAATATCTGTTGATTTTTTTCTGAAAAAAATTCTTTACCGGAAACTATTCATCAGATTTCAATGAAATTGTCAAAATCTCGTGCCAGTATTTCACAACAGTGTTTCAAAGTTCAGTTTGATACGACATTTATCTTCGGAGATATTAGAAAAAAAATGTGTTAAATTCCTTGGTTCTTTTCTGGGTAATGTTGTTATTTACAAAGTCAGTCAGAAAATACTGAAATAATGAAATTTCGAATGGATACTTATATGCGGATTCTTAGGATGATTTCACCATTCGCGAATTCGGCTTTGATATTGTAACGTTTTCTTGGTTTTCAAAACGTTTAGAATGATTAAACTATTTATTTACACTATTTACACACTACTATTTCAATAACTAAATAAGTATTTCTATTGAAGTCTGTTCACAATTTATATCCACACTAATTTATTTTCACTGAACTCTTTCCGCTACGAATCACTCTGCTGAATTGGTCCCTGCGCTGATCCGCCCTACCTTTTTATTACGTGTGGAATTTCCAGCAGTTTCGAGAATGCTCTCGAAAGTGGGTGACTCATACGCGTGACGAGTATTCGGCCACATTCTAGAATAGACAGGGCCGTACTCGTCACACTGTCCCCTCCTTAAGCCTGTTCTGTCCCAGAACAGATTCCATGAATTCCTCAGAGGACCGTGGTGAAATCTGCAATCGTTACCATTCCTACAGTAGCCCCTCTGATGGAAGTAGCAATCTACGGTTTTGCTGGGCTTTACGTTTTGCTTTGGGTTGAAATTGCATACCAAAATCTCTATACTTGTCTTCTGGAAGACTATCTCAAGCATGCTTCGCACAACCCTCCAATTCAGTTGATCCAGTCCACAACCTAGTTTGGGGACAACTAATTTCCTAATCCCAAAGCATTGAAGATCTTCTTTCAAGCCATGCAGTGCTGTCCATAAATTCTGGTAGGTGGGCTTCTGATATGAGTACTATTTGGTGACTATGTAATAAATGAATCGACCCTCTGACTTCAGTCTCAGGCATTTTCCGATTCTGGGCTGCTGTCTCATCAGTTCCTCTTGACGTCCAAATTTATTTCTGAATACTCTTGCTATTCCCCTACTCATCCTTAGATCCGCTGCTACACAATGAGCAAGAGAGTATTCCTCGGGAACTGTAAACAGGTCTTGATGAACTTCCTTTGTAACGCCAAACCGTGCAACTCGTGTTCCCCCATAGCTATTCATGAATTCCTGAAAATCGTCACTTTCCTTCGCCGGAACCTCGATGAAACGTACTTCTTCTTCGTCATCCTGTGTTGACGCGTACGGGGCCAATCGATTGAAATGGACGACCTTCGGTTTTCCTCTAGGAAGCTTCCGTATCCGGTAAACTACATCATTTATCCTTTTCATGACTTCATACTGTCCTTCCCACTGTCTCTGCAGCTTCGGAGAAAATCCTCTTTTTCTTTGAGGGTTATACAACCACACCAGATCTCCTGCGGTGAACCCTCCTTCAATGGCCTTGATGTCATAGCGCATTTTCATCCTATCACTTGCTTGCTGCATTTGATTGCGCACCTTGTCATGGATGTAATCTAGCTTACTCCTCAATTTACTGACGTAGTCCTCCCCGGCTACATCTTCTCCAGGCTTACAATCAAACTCTAGGTCACCAGGTAGTCTAATTTCTCGGCCGAACATTATATTGGCTGGAGTTTCCTTGGTGGATTCTTGAACCGAAGATCTATATGCCATGGTGAATAGATGCAAATACTCATCCCAGTCCCGCTGGTGGTCGGAGACTACTTTGGCAAGATGTTTTCCCATGGTCCTATTCATTCGTTCTACCATGCCATCTGATTGGGGATGTAGAGCTGTTGTTCTTGTCTTATTAATCCCCAATTTCCTACAAACTTCTTGGAATAATGTCGACTCGAAATTTCGGCCTTGATCACAATGCAGCTCTAGAGGTATTCCAAATCTGCAGAAGAATTCTCTGACCAATTTATCAGCAACCGTACCTGCCTCTTGATTAGGAATACCGTACGCTTCCACCCATTTGGTAAAATAGTCCATGGCTACCAATATGTACTTGTTTCCGTGATCTGTTTCGGGAAAGGGGCCCGCGATGTCGATAGCTACTCGTTCCATGGGAGATCCGACGTTATATTGCTTCATTGGAGCCTTCCCTTTGCCGTAAGGACCGTTAGCTGCAGCACAAGCTTTACATGTTCTACACCAGTCTTTGACGTCTTTCTTACAGTTGATCCAATAAAACCGCTGCCTTACTTTCTCCAACGTCTTAGTAATCCCGAAATGTCCACCTGAAGTTCCATTATGTAGTCTGGTCAAAACGTTTGTCACTCGACTCTTCGGCACAATCAACTGGAGCCTCTGTTCCGATCCATCGTCATTCTCCCAACAACGCTTCAGAAGACCTTTATCGATCTTCAACGTTTCCCATTGTGCCCAATACGACTTAACATTTTGACTCAGTTTGGATACTTCTTCCCAAGTAGGTCGTCTACCACTCTTCTTCCAACTCAGGATTACTTTCAAGTCTGGATCTTCTTCTTGTGCCCGTTGTATTTCTTGGGGTAGCCAATCTTCTTCAATTACTGTGGTCCGTCTCACATCAGCTTTGTCTTCCACACGTGAGCAATGGCTGCAATCCTCGGGGCAAGGCCTTCTTGATAACGCATCGGCATTGCGATGGGTAGCTCCCGTTCTATGTTCAGTATCAAAGTCATATTCTTGCAGTCTTTCAATCCATCTGGCCACTTGTCCTTCCGGGTTCTTGAAGTTCAGGAGCCACTTCAAAGCGGCATGGTCCGTTCTCAGCAGAAATTTCCTTCCGTACAAATATTTGTAGAAGTGTTCTACGGACTTGACGACTGCTAAAAGTTCTCTTCTGGTCACGCAGTAATTTCGTTCTGGTTTCGTTAAGACCTTGCTGAAATATCCTATCACCCTTTCTTGTCCATCCTGAACCTGCGATAGAACACCCCCGATGGCTGAATTGCTAGCATCCGTGTCGAGCACAAACTTCCCTTCAGCTCTTGCGTAGCTTAAAACTGGAGCTGTGACCAGGGCCTTCTTCAGCTGTGCGAAAGCTTCAGCGCAATCATAGGACCATATGTACTCCTGTCCATCCTCTGTTAATTTTGTAAGAGGTTTGGCAACTTTGGCGAATCCAGATACGAATCTTCTATAATAGGTGCATAAGCCTAAGAAACTTCTCAATTCACTCTTGTCTCTCGGTATAGGCCATTCCTGTACTGCTTTGATCTTATCCGGGTCAACTTTCACGCCCCCTCGAGAAACTACGTGTCCTAAATATTTCACTTCAGTTCGGAATAAATTGCATTTCTTGGGACTCAGCTTTAGGTTGGCTTCACGAAGTCGCTGGAAAACCTCGGACAGGTGGTGTAGGTGGTCTCGGAATGATTTTCCCACTACTATCACGTCATCTAAGTACACCAGGCAAGTCTTCCAGGAGAGTCCTCTCAGTATTGTCTCCATTAAACGCTCAAATGTAGCAGGAGCGTTGCATAAACCAAAGGGCATTACTTTAAATTGCCACAGACCCGTTCCAATACTAAAGGCAGTTTTCTCTTTGTCTCTTGGATCCAGGCCAACCTGCCAATACCCACTTTTCAAATCTAAGGTGGAAAACCAACGTGATCCCGAGAGTGTATCCAGTGTATCATCTATTCTAGGTAAGGGATAGCTGTCCTTCTTCGTAACTTGATTGAGCTGCCTATAGTCTACACAGAACCTGGTGGACCCGTCCTTTTTCTTCACTAACACTACAGGCGACGTCCAAGGGCTATTGGATGGTTCGATGACACCTTCTCTCGCCATGTCTTCAATAATCTGTTCAGCCTCTTCTCTTTTTGCCAGAGGAAGAGGTCTGGGGTGCTGTCGGATGGGTTGCGCATCACCAGTATTGATTTTATGCTGCACAATATCGGTCTTTCCTGTTCTTTCGTCAGTGGCAAACACGTCGGAGAATTTCTGAATCAGTTTTCTCACTTCGGCAAGTTCATTACGGTCAAGATCTTGACATTTTGAGGTGAGAAGGGTCACCAGCTCTTCAGTATTCTTCTGGCTCTGCGAGACTCCTGCAGTACCTAACCCACCAGAAATATGGTACACTGGTACTCCGTGTCCAATCAAAGTGTTCTTCTTCAAGGTGACTGGAAACATGTTCATATTCAGTAATCGGATGGGAATACTATCTCTCAACCTTACCAATGTCTTCCCGAGTAACAGTCCTTTAGCCAGTATTGCATCGTCAGAGGGCTCGATTACTTTAACGCAGCCATTTCTCGTAACATCATCACAACTACCAATCACTATGCTTTCAGTTCGACCTGGCAACGTGATGTCCTCGGTCAATCGAATCCGATATACATTGTCATCTACATCATTGAACGGAATCTCTTCATTTCCCAGTCGAAGAACATCATTCTTCATATCCAGTTGGCATCCAAGTTTCTTGACGAGGTCCAATCCCAGGATTACTTCTTCCGTGATTTCAGCCACTAGAACTTCGTGCCTTGCTGTTGTATTTCCCAATTCAATAGTGGAGAGGACTGATCCATAAGTTGGTATTTCCTGTCCAGACGCAGTTCGAAGTTTGACCATAACTGGACGAATCTTAAATCCGTTAGCTATTTCTGGACGCACAATGGTTCTTGTCGATCCAGTGTCTACCAAGATTTTCACATTTCGATCATTTATTTTTCCAGGAACAACTATGCTCGATGAATCCGTAGACATGATTCCTCGGATTATCACTTCAGGGGCATCCTTATCCTGGGTCGATTTTTGCCCCTTATCACCGACCCTTTTCAGTTTTCCTGCTGTGGCTCTTTATCGATTTTGGGACAATTTCGCTTAATATGCCCACTCTTATTGCAGTACCAGCACACAGTGTCCTTTTTCTTAGTGCGTAATAATCTGCTGACTTCTTCTCTGATGATTTCTTCCACAGGTCGGTCTATCTCTTGAACTTGTCGCACACGAACGTGTCCTCTATGCGACGCCTGCTTCGCTGCCTCGAATTCTAAAGCCTGGGCTAAGGCATCATCCATGGTCTTAGGGCGTGCAAGTCTCAGGGCTTGTTGTATTTCACTGTCCTTGATTCCATCTACAAAGGTTTGGATTGATAGCTGTTCAAGGAAGCTGTATGGAGCTGTAGGGTAAGCCAGCCTGACTAATCTAGCCACATCAGCTTCAAACTCCTGGAGATTTTCTCCTGTTTTCTGCACCCGGTTCTTTATTTGAGCATGATAAACTTGTTGTAGATGAGCATCACCATATCTCATCTGAAGTTTCGATGTTAGAACTTCATAACAGGCTTGTTGGCTCTCCGGAATCGTTTGCAGGATGTTGAGAGCCTCTCCTCTTAGAGCTATTATCAATGCTGTGGCTTTTTCGTTATCGCTCCAACTATTTGCCAGCGCAGCAGCTTCAAATTGTTTTTGATATGTCGACCATGGGACTTTTCCATCAAATGTCGGAGGCTTGATCTTCATTTTTCCACTTTCGCCGTTATTTTCCATTTTCATGTTGCCATAGGGTGATGAAGCCAGATAATCTTTTCCAATTGCCATTCTTTTCAGGGACTCTATTATTTTAGAATGCTGTTCGATTATTTGTGTCATTTCTTCAAATTTTCCGCCAACTTCGTCAAATTTTCCATCAAATTTTTCGTAAACTTCTTCGAATTTTTCGTCAACTTTATCATAAACTTCGTCAACTTTTTCATGAACTTCGTGAAATTTTTGGTCAACTTGATCAAATTTTTCATTCACCTCGTCCATTCCCTTCTTCATTTCATCTTTAATGGTTTCCATTTTCTCATCCAATTTGGTTGCAAATTGACTCACCAATTCATTACTATTTCGAGAATTTTCCTCCATTTTCCGGGAATTTTCTTCCATTTTCTCATTGATCTTCTGGGAATTTTCTTCCATTTTCTCATTGATCTTCTGAGAACTTTCTTCCATTTTCCGTGAATTTTCCTCTGCCTTATTTTCCATTTTATCCATTTTCTCATTGAGTTTACTCAAGAATTCCATTATCGCCTGCGTCTCCATTTTGCTCTGCAGTCTTGTGGTCACTGGCATAAATTTCAATCAATAGAATTTATTTATTCGATTCGAGCGATGTCGAACCGCACACCTGGCACCAATGTAACGTTTTCTTGGTTTTCAAAACGTTTAGAATGATTAAACTATTTATTTACACTATTTACACACTACTATTTCAATAACTAAATAAGTATTTCTATTAAAGTCTGTTCACAATTTATATCCACACTAATTTATTTTCACTGAACTCTTTCCGCTACGAATCACTCTGCTGAATTGGTCCCTGCGCTGATCCGCCCTACCTTTTTATTACGTGTGGAATTTCCAGCAGTTTCGAGAATGCTCTCGAAAGTGGGTGACTCATACGCGTGACGAGTATTCGGCCACATTCTAGAATAGACAGGGCCGTACTCGTCACAATATTGATAATTTAATATTGGTCTCTCAAAAACGGTAAGATGAGCAAATATGAAGCATTCAGAATTCAATACTAGGAAATACAAAAAGGCATCGTAAACCTTAACATTTCATGGAGATTTTTATTTTTCAGGTATGCATTGATAGGATCTATATGAAAATGTTAAATAACATGTCCAGATTGACATATCCATGAATAAAAATTTACTTGCTCTGCTTGCAGGCTCCCCGTTTCACCCCTATTCTCGAAGTATCTAGCCAGAACAATTTCCATCCTTTGTAACTTTTTAGTTTTCAGGTGAAACTGGGTGCCTGCCAGTAGAGCAAGTAAATTTTTTTATGGATGTCAATCGGGACATGTCAATTAAAATTTCCATATAGGTCTCATCAATGCAGACCTGAAAAATAAAAGTTACAAAGGATTGAAATTGCTCTAGATAGCTGACGATTTCGATACTTCGCGAATTGGGGTGAAACATGTGGTGCCTGCAAGCAGTGCAAGTAATTTTTTTTATGGATGTCAATCGGGACATGTCAATTAAAATTTCCATATAGGTCTCATCAATGCAGACCTGAAAAATAAAAATTACAAAGGATTGAAATTGCACTAGATATCTGACGATTTTGATACTTCGCGAATTGGGGTGAAACATGTGGTACCTGCAAGCAGTGCAAGTAATTTTTTTATGGATGTCAATGTGGAGAAGTTCATTAATATTTCCATATAGGTCTCATCAATGCAGACTTGAAAACTAAAGAGTTAAAGAGAATGGAAATTGCTTTATATAGCTGACGATTTCGATACTTAAAGAAAAGGGGTGAAACGGGGTGCCTGCAAGCAGAGGAAGTAATATTTTATGGAGGTCAATATGTGGAGATGTTCATTAACATTTCCATATAGGTCTCATCAATGCAGAATTGAAAAATAAATAGTTACAAAGGATTTACAATTGCTCTAGGTAGCTGATGACGATTTCGATACTTCGTGAATAGGGGTAAAACGGGGTGCCTGCAAGCAGAGCAAGTAAATTTTTTTTATGCATGGATGTCAATCAACATTTCCATATAGGTCTCATCAATGAAGTCCTGATACAAAATAGTTACAAAGGATAGAATTGGTGCGTCACGGGGGGTAATCTTCCTAGATATATAATACAATTATATTAGAATTCAAAGAAATTTTCCTCCGCTGATCATATAAAAATTCCCCTTAGACCAACTGATATTTTGCAATCAATATTTCGTACGAGGTTGTGAATCATCGGGACCATTCGTCAATGTTGAAAATGACCCATCAGTCATATTTTGGTAAATCCCGCATTTCCGCACTATTATTGCTCAGGTATTTACATTATTCATGATTGCATGGAAAAGTTACTTGACAATTTTTATACCAATACAGTCAGAAACACTTCACAAATGCCCTTTTCAAACATTATTCAGATTCATGTTTCGAAGATTCAGTTCAGTTCATAATTTGCTGCGCCACCGAATAGATGCACGCCACTGATCCTCTTAACCCGTTCGGGTATCTTCGGGAATTCTGTCAGCTATCTTTTGGAAGCTAACTTCACAGTTCACACCGGTCCGGACTTTTTGCTTCAATTCTATCACAGAATAGAAAATGATGTGATTTGTTGGTCAGTTTGACCACAGACCAGTTGATCTGTGGTTTGACGTTTGATGGAAATAAACAAATAAATACCCAAAATGATATTTGTTATTTTATTCATAATACAAACTACAGTGATAACAGTGTCTGTTTTTACTTAACTTTGTGATCTTTGCAAGTATTTGAATTCCTATATATTCAAACAGAAATATCAAAATGAAGAATTCGAAAATTCAGTTCCATCCAATTATAAGTTGCATTCAAAAAATTGCATTATATGAAACAAAATCGGTAAATATTCAAACTCATCCATGGAACGAAGTTTAAATTTTGGTATTACCAAAATTTTTGTTTCAGAAATTTTATCTTGTTGGTTCAAACAATACCCAAACAAGATTTAGAGTTATAAAGATTGATAGAATGGAACCGAAGGAACTCGTAGTTTATGATGATAAAGTGGAATATACCGCACAAGAAATCCATAATCTCATCAATATGATTCTAGCCGGAAATCGAAATAACACTTCAAACAAAGGTTCACCGAAAATAATATCAGCCTTCGGGATAGCAGGTAAAGTGAATATTTGAATGTGCTCTCTCATAATGATGAAATGATCTCTATTTAGCAGGCAAGTTATATTATACCATATTATATTCTAGGTTTCATAAAATTTTTGGAAGGTTATTATATTGTATTGATAACCAAACGTAGGAAGGTTGCTGTTGTTGGGATGCATACATTATATAAAATAGAAGATACTAACATGATATATATTCCACATGAATCTATTAGGATTATACATCCTGAAGAGCCAAGATATGTCAAAATGTTTCAAAGTATTGATCTGGCTAGTAATTTCTATTATAGGTAAATACAAAAGTCCTTATCAATGTTTGGATTGATTTCCACAAAGATGGATGAATTCATATGTGAAACCCTCTCATTTAAGTTATAGTTATGACCTGACTCACAGTCTACAACATAATCTCGCCACTCCAAAACAATTTATACCTAATAACATTCCAAATGAAGATTTGAAGAGTTTTGCCAAAGAACAGAAAAACCGATTTAATATATCACTGGATTCAAATAATGAAGTTCAGAGTTATGGCATTCGCACAAGGCCTTATAGAAAGTTTGTATGGAACAATCATCTTTTGGGTTTGGTAGAGACAGAGCTGCATCCTGATTGGCTGCTCTATATTATTCATGGATTTATTGGTCAGTCAACTATTAATGTTTTTGGAAGAGCTATTTATGTGACACTGATTGCACGCCGATCTTGTAGATACGCTGGAACCCGATTTTTAAAAAGAGGCGCAAATTTTCAGGGTGATGTGGCAAATGAAGTTGAGACAGAACAAATGGTACATGATTCAGGAGTATCCTCTTTGGCAGATGGTCGTTTCACATCATTTGTACAGATGCGAGGTTCAATTCCAGGTGCAAACAATACATATTTAGTAATAAAAAAAAACCTAGAACAGCACTCATGTGAAGTCAGTAGCTTTTGTGCGCATGTTCACTATTGGTAATATCTGTTGAACATTAGTCTAACGGCCGACCGTAAACACAATAACTTACGAAAGAAACAACTTAGGAACTCTATATTTGTAGAGTACGTTTAGACCTTAATTTAAAGACCGAATTTGTAAATGGCTCAAAACCACCCAATGATCCCACAGATATACTCATTGAAAATGTATGTTCCCAATATTTCCAAAAATACTGATTAGATTGAATATACTTTATCGAAAAATGACAGTTCGGAGGTTTATACAGAATTTTATGAGGATAATATCATCATAAGATCGCAGAATATTGAATATTTGAAAAAAATTTTTTTCTCAAAATGTTCTAATCACAAAATCATCACGAAATGTTGCACCAAGTAGTCAATTGGTATTTTCAAACTAGCTGCCAAGTTTCATCATGGTTGAATTAATAATTTTTGAATTTCATCCAAAACAATGTTATCCAGGAAAAAACCACGAAATTTGACATATCTTTTCTAAATATCTCCAGAACTTATTTTCGGATGGAACTGAAAATATGGAGCCCAAGGATGGAGCAGAATTTATTTTCGAATATAATGAACTCTTTTCGAAAACAAAAATTTTTTCGAAATAATTAATTTCAAATTTACTGAGAGTATGATCTCGACGAAATTCTGCAAAAAGTTGCGTGCTGTTATACTCCAACTAACTGCCAAGTTTCAATCTAATCGTTTCAGTAGTTTTTGAGTTATCACATAAATAACCACAAAATTTCAAAGGGCTCAGAAACCTCTTGGCCGATTTCGCCCAATAACGAGCTTAACCGTAGCATTGCGAAATGCAACCTACCCTAAAAGTTTTAGATCGATAGGATTCTCCGTACGCCTGTAATTGTGCCTACGAACGGCTGGCCGGACAGAATCCATTTTGACACCGGATTCGTCATCAGTGAGTCCAACCTAGTCGTTGGAGACCATTTTCGGCTAAAATTCGAAAATTACAGACATTTGATGAAACAGATAGCACGCTGTTCCTCTAGAACATGCGTGCTAAAATTTAGATTATTTCATGATTCTGAAAAATTGCATTAAAAGCTTCAAAAAAATACTATATATACTGTATTTTTGATCTTTGGAAAGTTGCAAATGGCAATTTCCAACAGAAAAAAAATATATGAATTTTTTCAGCTTTTTAACAAGAGGCTTCTGTCTGCTATCTTGCCACAAAAATGATCTGCTTCTCAAAGGTCTAGATTTTTACGCGCTTGTTCTAGGGAACAGCGCATCACCATTTCGTCCCGATGTCTGTAATTTTCGAATTTTGAGCCGAAATTGGTCTTAAACGATTGGGTTGAACTCCCTGAAGAAGAATCCGTCATCAAATTCCATTATGTCTGCCCGTATGCGCTCTAACTCTTGAAGAAAAGGACCTAGCGACTTGAAATTAACAGAATGAATTTGGAGTCCAAATATCACGGTTAGGTTCGTTTATGGGTAGTATAGGTCGATAAATTTCGGAGTGAGGCTCATTTGAAATTTTGAGGTTGATTCCTCGATATCTCATGGGGCACTGGTTCGATCAGAATCAACTTTGCAGATGATTCGAGAATACCAACGCGCAAGTAAGAGCAAAATTTTGTGTGGATTTAGTTGTTAGGAAATCAAAAAAAAATTATTCTGTAATTTTTCAAATTTATGATGAACATTTTTTTTTCTCTGAAAATATTGATTAGATTTCAATGGAATTTGTTACAAACCTTTGTTCGAAATTTCAATTCGATCCAATATTTACTTTCGGAGTTATAAGGCAAAAGAAGGGCCAAATTTCGTAGTTATTTGGAATTTCAACGTTATATCCGCAATATCTCAAGTAGTACAAATGCAACCAGATTGAAACTTCGTAATCAGGTGGAGATCACCAACACGCAACAAGGTGCAATATTTCTTGTTGATATAATTGTCAGAATTTGAACCTCACCTCAGTGCTTTTCTAGATTTTCAGATAAACTTCACTACTACTTTGGTATATTTGAATCTAAATACTTAAGAGGTTATACAAAATAAGAAGGCAGAACAAATAGGTTTTTATGAACTTTTAGTGGAGTTCAGTTTACAAACATTCAAAGTTCTGCTTCATTAAGTGGCATCATCTATATTTTTAATGGCTTTAATGATTTGTCAAAATATTGATGTAGTGTGCTTCTGCACATGAGCTCCTGAAGGTCTTCCAAAATATAATGTTTGCAGTGACCACAAATTCTCCAGTACAGTTTATGGGAAATCACAATACCAAAACGATTTTATTAGATACATAAAATTTGGTTTCAATTAAGGAATAACCGAAATTTTGATTTTTGATAAAATGGTGGCTTTGTGTAGAAAATCGAATTTTCAACCAAAATTGCAAAGTAAAGTTGAATAAAAAATGGAATTAATACTTCCAAATCTTATTCCTTCCATGAATACCTGAAGAATATATCTAAGAAGGTTGTGTTTAAATTTCGAACTGAGCAGTTTTTCAGAAATCTTGGCAACGTACTAGAAAAATAAAGTTTTCAGAAAAACACCTTCAAAGTATTTGAAGAAATTACACATAGATAAATTTTTCTACAAATAGAATAGAATATATCTTTATTTCTAGGTACTAGAACAGCAAAAAGAAATAGTGTTGAAGCTTTTGAAGGTTTGCGAGGTAGCTTAAAACTCTTTGGGAAAGTGTCACGTTTCATCCCGGCTTAGTTTGGGGGAACTCGTCAGGGCATGCACCAAACTAAGCCGTTTACATGCCTACGTGAGCGGACACCCCTTATGCGGATCACAAGGGAGTGTACCAGACCGTTGGGGATGAGTGTATTTCCGAGATCTTGAGAGGATCTACCAGGGACAGCGTGCGCGCTAGCGCCCCCTGTACGTTGACCGATGATGTGGCCAAGCGTTTCAGGCAGGTAACGTAGGGTACTTAAGACGCAAGGGTTGGTACTGCGCGCGCGACTTGAGTAAGAGCTGAGAGAGGGCGCTCGCTACAGTACTGAAACAAATTAATATCTACATGTTATGGATAAGGGAGGCCAAAAGGCTTAACTTCCAAGATTTTGTGAAAATATCACTTCCACTCCCATTGCAGCCAGACTTCAAAAAGTCATGGCAAAGGGGTGCACCATACCATACTGTCTCTTAAAAAGCCAGACGGGTCATACACTGAGGGTGAAGAGGAGCGATCGATTCTTCTTCTCAATACACATTTTCCAGGTGGTGAACCCATGAGCAGTATTGAAGCAGTAACCGAGTACACCAAGAAATCCGGCAAGGATGATTGGGATATTTCTTGGAAAATATTTACAAGGCAACGACTGGAATGGGCAATTAGTACCATTCAGCCGTATAAGTCACCAGGAGTAGATGGCGTGTTTCCTGTACTCCTGCAGGAGGGAGCGGAAGAGATTCTTCCCCACCTGCTGAAAATTACAAGAAGCAAATATTGGGCCAAATACCCGATAATTGGAAAAGGGCAAAAGTAACCTATATTCCAAAAACAGGAAAAAAAATTTCAAAAAGCACTGCCGTGAAGGCAGCAACTTTTGCGCGCATGTTCAATGTAGATGACCGCTTCAGCAACGAATTTGAACGTGCGCGCGTACCAAATTTCAGTTCGATAGGATCATAAGTTCTGGAGATATCGGGAAAAAATATGTCAAATTTCGAGGTTTTCTTCTCGATATCGTTGATTTTTTCGGTATTACTCGAGAAATACTGATTCAGTCCTGATTAAACTTCACAGCTAGTTTTAAGATGCTAAAAGACAACTTTATGCAAAATTTCGTGATAATCGTGTTATTAGAACAATTTGAAAAAAAAAATTATATGATTTTCTCATCATATCATCCTCATTAAATTCTGTATGAAACTTCGAACTGTTATTTTCGATGAAGTACTGAATTTCAATTCGATCTGATCTGTATTTTTGGAAACATTGGAAAAATAAAATTTTGATTGGGTATATCTACGGAATCATTGGGCGGATTTTACCCATTCACGAATTCGACCTTCGTAATTAAGCCCCAAACCTACTCTACAAATATCGAGTTTCTAAGTCGTTTCTTCCGGAAGTTATTGTGTTTACGGTCAGCCTAACGGCCGACTGCGTAAACACAATAACTTCCGAAAGAAACAACTTAGAAACTCGATATTTGTAGAGAAGGTTTGGACCTTAATTACGAAGGCCGAATTCGTGAATGGGTAAAATCCACCCAATGATTCCGTAGATATACCCAATCAAAATTTTATTTTTCCAATATTTCCAAAAATACAGACCAGATCGAATTGAAATCCAGTACTTCATCGAAAATAACAGTTCGAAGTTTCATACAGAATTTAATGAGGATGATATGATGAAAAAATCATATAAATTTTTTTTTTCAAATTGTTCCAATAACCCGATTATCACGAAATTTTGCACAAAGTTGTCTTTCAGCATCTTAAAACTAGCTGTGAAGTTTAATCAGGACTGAATCAGTATTTCTCGAGTAATACCAAAAAAATCAACGATATCGAGAAGAAAACCTCGAAATTTGACATATTTTTTCCCGATATCTCCAAAACTTATGATCGTATCGAGCTGAAATTTAGTACACTGCTGTGAAATTAGAAGGTCAAAGTGTGAGTATAATTTTTTTTGGATATGATGAATGGTTTCCGGAAAAAAAATTTTTTTGTAAAAAAATTTCGAAAAAAATTTTTTTTAAAATTTATTGACAATATGATCTTGACGAAATTTGGCTCAAAGTTGCGCGTCGTTATACTCCACCAAACTGCCAAGTTTGAATCCAATCGCTCAAGTAGTTTCTGAAATAAAAAATAAATAACTTCAAAACTTCAAATGCCTATAACTCCGAAACTATTCGATCGATTTGGCCCATTAACGAACTTAACCGCGGCATTCCAATGCGCGACCTACCCTGAAAGTTTCAAGTCGCTAGCTCACTTCGTTCGACAGTTATCGTGTCTACGGCCGGCCGGCCGGCCGGCCGGCCGGACAGAATCGATTTTGACACCGGATTCGTCATCAGTGAGTCCAACCTAGTCGATTGAGACCATTTTCGGCTCAATCATCCAAAATTACAGACATTTGATCAAAACGATAGCACGCTGTTCCCCTAGAACATGCGCGCAAAAAGACCGGACTGATCCCCGATCTTTTAGGCCCATTTGCCTAACTTCGTTTTTGCTCAAAACGATGGAGAAGGTAGTAGATAACTACATAAGAACAGAGAATCTGGAGAAAAAAACCACTTCACAACTGTCAGCATACATACAGGGCGGGCATTCCAAGGAAACTGCTCTGTATGGGCTTACTGAAGGCATCCAGAAGACTCTGAACAATAAAGAAATCGCATTATGCGCTTTCCTTGACATATCTGGGGCCTTTGACAAAACAACACATGTGTCTTTCAGAGAGGCACTTGTGAGGCGAGGAGTAAATGATACCATTATAAAATGGTTGTATGAGGTGCTCTCGACAAGGACAGCTGAGACATTGGTGGGCAGTCAGACTATCTCTGTTAAAACTACTCGCGGAACACCTCAAGGAGGAGTATTATCACCCCTAAGCTTCTGTGGAATGAGCATGTTAAAATTACTCCTAGTAAAACGATAAGGGCTTTAATGGTGTGCAGAAGACTATCCGGTAAAACTTGGGGCTGTAACCCTAAAATACTGTGATGGATGTACATCATGATTGTAAGACCGATAATAGCATACGGGGCAGTAGTCTGGTTTGCTAAAGCAGGGCAGATAAGCTCAAGGAAAATACTCGACAAGGTACAAAGGCTTGCCTGTGTTTGCATCACTGAGGCTATGAGAACATGCCCGACTAGAGCACTTGAGGTCATCATAGATCTCAGTCCTCTACATCTAGTGATCAATAGGGTAGCCCATGAAGCTATTCGTAGAATGTCTAGGGAAGGTACATGTAATGAGATAATTAAAAGTCAGAGAGCCTGGTCCTCCCTGAACAAGTACATCTCATTAGTGAACCTACCTAGTGATGTTATGATTAAAAAAGTAAGCATCGAGAAGAACTTCGACTCAATGCTATGTAAAAGGGAAGAATGGGAAAAGGAATGCACTACCCAAAACTTCAAAGCAAATACCGTTAAATGGTATACAGATTGTTCTAAAACCACGATGGGGGCCGGCACTGGAGTATACGGGTATAGAACCAAGTGTACACTATCGCTAGGCTCCTACTCGAATGTTTTTCAGGCAGAAATACTTGCAATCAAAAGATGTATAGACATAAACCTGGGGAGAAACTATCAGGGGTGTGTAATAGTGATGCTTTCTGATAGTCAGGCTGTTATTAAAGCACTGAACTCCCATGTCATCGAATCAAAGCTGATATGGGAGTGCAGAAGGAAACTCAATGAAGTAGGCAAGAATAACAAGGTCTCCTTAGTCTGGGTTCCTGGGCACTCAGGAATCAAAGGAAATGAAGAGACTAACACTCTAGCCAGAAAGGGAGAACAAAAGCTACCTACTGGCCCAAAACCTTTCTGTGGTATAGGCAAATGTACCTATAAGAAATAGCTTTTGGAGAAGGAAGAAAATAGAGAGATATTGCAGTGTCAAATTTGTGTGACGTTATTAGCGTGAACGTTATTTTTGACATCTAAGCATGCGCAGATTCAGTTTCAGAATAACGCGACGTTAATAGCGTTAGCGTCTAACGTTATTTACGGAAAATTGCGAGCCGCAATTTACGTTGCGCTATTCTATATCGGAAGGAATCGTTAAGCTTCGGCCTCTTCCGGCTCCGATCACTGTCATACAAAAGATGTTAGTTAATATGTTTTTCGGAATTAATTACACAACTTCCTCAGATTTTTCAAATCTATTTTACAATACCTCTTACACACAACTGATATTAGACATTAAGATTTATTAGTGCTACCTAAGCAAATTTTTTTCATAAATAGGTATTTGTTAATTTTTTCACGAATAAAATGCTTTTGGAAGCAACACGAGGGGTTGGAAAATAGGAATAGTTTGAACCATGCCCATTATATTGTGTAATATAACTAGTTCCACTTCTTCTGCATTAGCACCACGTGAAATTTCCGATTCCATTTTTATTTTGTCCAGAATCACAAAACTAATGCAGAAAAGCAAATTATCAAGCTTTAGGAGTTTAAACGTGGGTTCGTAACACTAAAATCTGACGTCTCTCATAACCAAACCAAACAAACTGATAACTAACGTAACGGTAACAAAAACGTGTAGCAATACGTCTACTTCTGGAACGACCGTTAAATCCACGTAAACCACCAAAACGTTATATATAGCGCACCGTAATAACATAACGCTTGCGCTATTAGAAAGTTGCAATATCTCTCTAATGAAAGAGGGGCACTCTGGAGGAATTCTCCAGGAATGGAACACTCTGAAAAGTTCCTTCGGAACTTTGAAATTGCTAGATCCAAAAATCATTTGGATCTCAGAAAGGAAAAGGTTACGCCTCCTCACTGGTTTCCTCACAGGACACTGTCGCTTGAGGAAGCACATGATGAGAATGGGCATATCAGAAACTGACGAGTACAGATTCTGTGGGTAAGAGGAGGAAACTCCTGTTCACCTGATCACAGAATGCGTCGCAATTGTGAGCCTGCGCAAGAAATATCTTGGACAGGAGCATAATAGGACGAATGAGAACTTAGCCTCCTTGAAGCCCTCACAGATATTAGAATTCATCAGAGCTCTAGAGCTGGAGGGTGAGCTGTAGGTACCGCATGCGAAAACAGCTCCGATGAGGGGGCACAATAGACCTTCAGGTCGCAGTGGAATGTAAACCCTTACCAAACTATAAACTATGTTATGGAATTCATTCATATCATAGGGTGCTGATTTCATGAACATTTCATTTCATATATTGCTTTTTTAACATTTTTCAAGCTTGTTTCTTTTCTGATGTGAATAGGCAATTTATTGAATATACTCAGACAAGAATACTGGCAATTTTTCTCAGTTATTGTGAGGTGATGTTTAGGATATATGTAATGTGGATTTCTACTTGGATTTACATTATTCGCAAAAAGATGTTTGTTTTGAAAAAGGAAATTCAAGCATTCTTGGATGTATACTGCATAAACTGTGAGAATGTTGTTGTCTCTGAACAAACCTCTACACGATTCTCTATATTTGAGACCGAAGATAATCCTCAGGACCTTTTTCTGTGTAGTGAAGATTGTTATTGATGTTCCTATTTGATCCATAAAAAATCATACCATATCTCATTCTCGACTCAAAATTTGAAAAATATACCGTTCTTAAACATGGTTTGCTCAGATATTTGAATAATACTCTGATGCTATAACATACTGAATTCAGGTTGTTATTTACAGTTTCTATATGTTCTTCCTATGTGAGGTATTCATCAAGTGTTATTCCTAGAAACTTAGTTGTTATCTGCAGCTTAAAGGTTGATTTCTTTATTTGTATTTCTGCTGGTACACCATTTCTCGAATTATGGGTTCTGAAGAACATTACACTGTATTCTCTGTGTTATGATTCAATTTGCGAGTTTTGAACCATTTCTCTATTTTGCCGAAAATATTTATTGTGTTGGTCGATAATTTTTGAAAATTTTTTTCCCAGAGTAGCACATTTGTATCGTCAGCAAACAATACCATCAGTTCCCCCAAATCAGCAATGCCTGTTAGATCATTTATGTATAATAAAAATAGAATACATCCCAATATGCTTCCTTGTGGTATACCTTGCTTAATGTATTTTTTCTCTTTTATTTCTTCCCCTTTTTCTACTAACAATACCCTCTGTTCGCGGTGTAATAAGTACAACCTAAACCATTTTAATACCTGTCCTCTTATACCATATTGTTCTATTATTTCCAATAGTATTTCATGATCCACACTATCATATGCCTTCGAAAGATCAAAAAAGAGTCCAATAATATTCTTTTTTTCCTCCATGGTTTCCAAGATTTTATTGATGTACTGGAAAATGACAGTATATTGCTTTTTGCCAAGAATTTTATTAGTTTTTCACACATTACTATCTCGAAAATTTTTCAAAAGGATAACAGACTAATGGGCCTATAGTTTCCAAGAAATCCTCTATCTCCTTTCTTGAACATCGGTTTTATTAGGGCAAGTTTGAGGCTTTCGGGAAATATACTATACTTAATTGAATTATTTAAAATACAGGGTCCTGCAATAGTGCGTTAGGCTTCCATAGCTGCAAAACCAGACGTTTTAGAAATTTAGTTGGAAAGTATTCCCTTGGTACTTTCAATTCTGCATCTCAGGAAATTAGTTTCTAATATACAGGGTGTTCCCAAATGAAATTATTCAATAAATGGATGATTTTTTGAAGGAAACACCCCTTATATTTTCGCATATTTTGAATGCTCTTCAATACCTCCATCATCACGGATCTTATTCTGAAAAAACTGCAAAATTTCTACGAAACAGTAGTTTGGTAAAAGCCCTTTACCGATTTCCAGAAGCGATAGAAACATGAATTTGATCAGAATTTCTTTCAACTTAAGAATTTGCCTAGTCATCATTCCTAAACGATCAACCTCTTTTATACAGGGTGTCCGTTATCAATGTCCAAATATGAAGAATTTCTAATAGTTTTTTCTCGATTTTTTCAAATGTAACACCCTGTATTTTTTTTTCATGATGATGTACACAGTTTAAAACCTTACATTTTTTCAGAGATAACCATAGGATTATTTTCACTCCTGTGACCAGCAGACACGAAAAATGACATTTCAACCAAAAATTTCAGGAATAATGAACATAATAACTAACGGATATTTTAAATGAGTCACACAATGAAACCAAACTGAATGATCAATTTTCGAAAAACTTTAAAACTCTTCCAAAATCAAAATCCTTGAAGTTCAACATGAAAATAATAATGTTTGTCCGAATAAGTAACACATATATGAGTATTATTGGTAAATTGTGTATTCTAACGATTCAGAGTTTCATCGGCATCCAAAAAAATTATTATTCATGAAATGGTTCATATGAATTTCATGTCGGAGCAGTGCTACAGAAACTGTCATCAAGTACATCGATCATTATTATTGATCAATATATTGTTATTAAGAGCTCAAAGATAGTTCCGAATACAATAAATTGAGATGAATTTTGGTAAAGATGAAATGGTTGATATAATTTTCATGTTGGGGCACTGCCACAGAAACTGTTTATTATCCAGTAGATCCTATGCTGTCGAATATCCCGAAAGAAGACGTCCACATGAGTCGAGTTTTCGGAGGCTTTTAAACAGATCTGTAGAGACAGGAGATGTCAAATATAAAAAGAATCCTCAAAAAGAATAAGTACTATGCCTACCACATTCAGATGCACGCGCTTACCGATAAAGATTTTGAAAACCGTCCGAATTTCTGTAGCTAGGCAAGTTTTCAAATTGAACAGAACCCTACATTTTTTGAATTTGTTTCATTCAGTGATGAAGCAACCTTCCACAATTCCGGAGCCGTCAATAGGCACAATTTTCATTATTACTTTGTAGAAAATCCAAGAATTATAAGGGAAATAGACAATCAACACAGGTGGTCATTGAATGTCTGGGAAGCAGTAATCGGCAATCATGTGATAGGCCCTCATTTTATCGAAGGAAATTTAGATGTAGCTGCATATTTGAATTTCATTCAGAACATTCTTCCCGGAATGTTATCAGTGTTACCTACGGAAATACGAAATGAAATATGGTTTCAGCAGGATGGAGCACCCGCTCATTATTCTCATCCTGTGAGAGATTTACTTGACCAACAGTTTCCAAATAGATGGATTGGTAGGGGCGGACCAACAAGATGGCCTGCTAGATCACCGGATCTCACCAAAATAGTTTTTTGTGGGGATACATAAAGAGAATTGTGTATGATGAAGTTCCAACAACAGCTTCCAATATGCGAGAGAGGATTGTGACTGCTTTCCGAAGCATTACTGCAGCCATACTGATAAGGGTTAGTGGGTCATTCAACGATCGGATCGCTTTGTGTTCCAGAGAAGGAGGACGACACTTTGAACATCTTCCAACAACGCAAAATTTCGACGAAACAGTAGTTCGGTAAAAGCCCTTTACCGATTTCCAGAAGCGATAGAAACATGAATTTGATCAGGATTTCTTTTTAAGATTTTGCCTAGTCATCGTTCCTAAATGATTAACCTCTCTTATACAGGGTGTCCGTTATCAATGTCCAAATATGAAGAATTTCAAATTGTTTTTTCTAGATTTTTTCAAATGTAACACCCTGTATTTTTTTCCATGATGATGTACACAGTTCAAAACCTTACATTTTTTCTGAAGTAACCAAAGGGCTATTTTCACTCCTACGTCCAGCAGGCACGAAAAATGAAATCAGAACGGAAAATTTCATTCAAACATTGGATATTAAAACAAACGGGCGTTGAAGAAGACAAAGAAAAATTGTGTTAATGATCAAAGAGATGTTCAAAGTGTCGTCCTCCTTCTCTGGAACACAAAGCGATCCGATCGTTGAATGACCCACTAACCCTTATCAGCATGGCTGGAGTAATGCGTCGAAAAGCAGTCACAATCCTCTCTTGCATCTTGGAAGCTGTTTAAAAGCCTCCGAAAACTCGACTCATGTGGACGTCTTCTTTCGGGATATTCGACAGCATAGGATCTACTGGATAATAAACAGTTTCTGTGGCAGTGCCCCAACATGAAAATTATATCAACCATTTCATCTTTACCAAAATTCATCTCAATTTATTGTATTCGGAACTATCTTTGAGCTCTTAATAACAATATTTTGATCAATAATAATGATCGATGTACTTGATGACAGTTTCTGTAGCACTGCTCCGACATGAAATTCATATGAACCATTTCATGAATAATAATTTTTTTGGATGCCGATGAAACTCTGAATCGTTAGAATACACAATTTACCAATAATACTCATATATGTGTTACTTATTCGGACAAACATTATTATTTTCATGTTGAACTTCAAGGATTTTGATTTTGGAAGAGTTTTAAAGTTTTTCGAAAATTGATCATTCAGTTTGGTTTCATTGTGTGACTCATTTAAAATACCCATTAGTTATTATGTTCATTATTCCTGAAATTTTTGGTTGAAATGTCATTTTTCGTGTCTGCTGGTCACAGGAGTGAAAATAATCCTATGGTTACCCCTGAAAAAATGTAAGGTTTTAAACTGTGTACATCATCATGGAAAAAATACAGGGTGTTACATTTGAAAAAATCGAGAAAAAACAATTAGAAATTCTTCATATTTGGACATTTATAACGGACACCCTGTATAAGAGAGGTTGATCATTTAGGAACGATGACTAGACAAAATCTTAAGTTGAAAGAAATCCTGATCAAATTCATGTTTCTATCGCTTCTGGAAATCGATAAAGGACTTTTACTGAACTACTGTTTCGTCGAAATTTTGTGTTTTTTTCTGATTAAGATCCGAACCGTTGGAAAAATATCCCTAATATTTTGCATCATGGTAGAGGTATTGAAGAGCATTGAAAATATGCAAAAATATAAGGGTGATCCGTTTAAAAAATCACTCATTTGTTGAATAATTTTATTTGGGAACACCCTGTATATCAGAAAATAATTTCCTGAGATGCAGAATTGAAAGTACAAAGGGAATGCTTTTCAACTAAATTCCTAAAACGTCTGGTTTGGCAGTTATGAAAGCCTAACGCACTATTGCAGGACCCTGTATATGTAAGGGGCTCTACTATTTCATGAATTGACTCTTTCAGTATGCTTTTAGGTATGTCGTCATCTCCACTGCTGTTCTTATTTTTAAGTTTGCTGCATAATTCTTTTTGTTCTACTGGGGTAATTGGACTGCAGAACATGGATTTGTTATTTCTGATTTTTTGGTATTTTTTTGGGTTCAATTTCTTTTTGTATATTTGAGGCAGCATTCATGAAATAACCATTGAAGTCATTTGCAAGTTTGTGAGCATTATCTGTTGTCGGTAGTTCATTGGGAGTTTAATAGAATTTACAATATTCCATACAGTTCTACTTTTATTGTCGGAGTTTGAAATCATCTCTTTAAAGTTCTTTATTTTATGTTCTTGCAAAGTTTTAGTATATATTTTCTTTGTTTGGTTGTACTGAGTTTTGAAACGTAAATCTTTCGAACTCAAAACAAATAAGAGGTCTAGTTTCGACTTGATACTTACAATTTCGGGATGGTTCAAGTTGATACTGATTTTCTTTTTTTTCTTCTAATTTTTTTAGGAATCACTTCATTGAACACACGAAGAAACCTACGATAGAACTCTATCTACTGGCTGTCTTCATCTTCTTAGTTTATAGCATATATATCACTTCAGCAGATTTCCCTCAAGTTTTCCATGAATAATTTTCTGTTTTGGACTGTGTATGTCCTTCCATATGTGCTCTTGTCTTCGTCGTTTGACCAAAATTTACACGTTTTAGCAGTATGGTCTGACATTTTACAGTTTATGACTTGCACTGTATAACTGTTGATATCGTTGTTTGTGAAAATATTATCTATACTGGATTTTGACGTCGGTGTTATTCTTGTGTTCTCGAAAATTGTTTGCTAGAGGTCAAAAGAAGTCAATAGACTTATAAATTCGGCTTCATTCTTATTGGGTGTTAATAGATCTATATTGAAGTCACCAAGGAAAAATATCATTTTCTTTCCGGCGATAATTTACTAAGGATTTGATAAGTTTTTTGGAGAAAAATATTGATGCCTCCACTTGGAGGTCTATAGATGTTTATTATTATTACTTTATCATTACTTATATTACCATCAATTGCAGCATATTCAATATAGCCTTTTTCCGATACTTGCCCTAGTCATTCTTTATATATGTCACATCCACCATGTTGATTTTCATAGCTACAATTTTTTTTTTGTCGATCACTAAGGTTTGTTATTTGATTTTATTTGGTTTATTTGATTTTGATTTTATCAAATAATAAACCCAGAACATCGACTTTTGTGAATTCTTACTATGTATAGGTCCTTAAGAATTTAAAGATGAATACTAAGGAGAGATCATTGAAGAAATTTCAGCTGTTAAGTGCCACAGATGATTTCTGAAAGGAAAATTTCTATTATAAATTTTTTATATTCAATGAAAGGAATTTGATAGTGTTTCATGTAGGTTGGACTCATATAAATGTTTGATTGATTGGAATCCATTAAATAACCAAAAAGATTCAGTATCACTCTGTAGTTAACACCAAAAAGGATTATGAAACTCATTACAGGAATTAATTTTGTCAATTCCAGGTCATTGGAAACAAGAAATGGGAAAAATGGTGGCAAAACCTGCTATAACTCTAGATCTTCCAGATCCTTTCGCTGAAACTGCAGCAATACATTTCAATGAACTTCTCAAGAGGTATGGTTCTCCAATCATTGTTTTGAATTTGGTCAAACAGAAAGAACGAAAACCACAAGAGAGTTTATTGAGTACCGTTTTAAGTAATTCAATAAAATATCTCAACCAATTCTTGTCAGTGGAAAATCAGATTATATATAAAACTTTTGATATGGCAAGAAAGAACAAAGGTACAGCCAACGTAATGAAGTATTTGGCAGATATTGCTAACAATGCTGTTTTGAAAACTGGCATTTTCTACAATCAGCGGAAGTATTATTCACAGAAGCCTAATACAGAGGTTGGAATTCACAAGAAGAATGAATTTATCAGTTTACAGACTGGTGTAATAAGAACTAATTGTGTGGATTGCTTAGATAGAACCAATACTGCCCAGTTTGCAATAGGAAAGTGTGTTTTAGGTTATCAACTTTGTGCACTAGGTATTTTAGATTCTCCAAAACTCGAGTTTGATACTGATTGTGTAAGGATGTTGGAATGCTTATATGAAGATCATGGAGATACGTTGGCGCTTCAATATGGAGGTTCTCAGTTAGTTCACAGAATAAAAACTTACAGGTAACTGGATTATATCTATTTACCAGTCCAGGGGGGGGTGTTCAGATGCTACTTCAGGCGTGCAGTTTATAACGAAGTTTGGGTTATGTTAAAGTGTTCGTTATCAATCTTTACACCAGAAAACCGTTCATCCAAAATTCAAATCCAATAACGAAACTCATCGAGAATTCTCTGATTCCTGTCTTTATTTCAACCGAATGATTAGTAAATTTTCGATAGATTTGATGACGTCACGTCAATCGTATTTTCATCGATCGAATTCAAACATTCACCTTGTAATCTCTAGGGATGAAATCGCATGATTATTGACTTGGAGTTGAAATTTTTCAACTGAACTGAAGCATGCATCCAGATATAAAAACTGGGTAAACACTGCAAAAATCTCCTCATGTTTTAGATAGTACCTGCAGTAAAAGTATGTATATGGTGTGTAAAGTTTTTTTCAGGCGAAATATATCTTCTATGTATCTTAATTTATCATTGAGTTTTGTTCGAAGTTGATTCATTAAACTTTTACAGGAAGACAGCCCCTTGGACATCTCAAGGCAATGACATCATGCAGACTTTGAGTCGTTATTACAGCAACACTTTCTCAGATGCAGAAAAACAAAACACCATTAATGTTTTTCTAGGAATATTTGTGCCTGATGAGAATAAGCCACAAATTTGGGAATTTCCAAATGATTATTATTTCCATCATAAGCCAACTGTTTATTCTAATAAATCTCTGAGCCAGTGGTGGGACAAAGACATGGTCGATTGCTTACCATACTCTTTTTATGATTTGACTAAATCATGCTATGAAATCATCCAGGTGCACTCCAAAGATGTAGAAATGATTGATGCTTATGTTGACTATCATAGACCAAACGAATTGAGTGTTTTGAGTGAAGTTTTCGCTTTTAAAATCAGTCAATCCTTCAGAGATTTCATGCCGAATTTCACCACCGATTACAGTCCATTCAGTATTAGAATAAGGCCAGTTCGAAGAAGGGATGATATTTCCAGTAAGGGGAACATTATGAAAAATCCATCTGTTTCTGGCCAAAGCTCAACAAGTTCAACTGCCTCTAGTACCAGGTATTTATTTATTTTATTCAAACCAGTTATATATGTATTTATATATTCTTTTGATGATAAGCAGTACAATTCTTTTATATCATACAAGATGTGTTATCACAGAATTAGCAAAGGAAATGTAAACAGGGTACCATACATTTTTACGTATGCTACAAGAGCACAGATAAAAACCTCAGGAAAAATTCTGTCCTCCCGTATAAGTGTAATGAAATTGTTGTTTGTTATTGAAGGGCTCTTTTTTATCAATGAAACTAATAATAATAATAATAATAATGTACTTTATTTCAGGTAAAGTATACACCTGCAATGCAGTGAACACTTGAGATGAAACAGGGTCATAAGAAACAATTTTATTTTGAGATATCAGATCGTGTGGGTTAAGAAGTCTTCTACGTTGTATGGTTCGATGTTAAGTAGCAACTTGAAGATGTATTTCTTATATTGTTGCAGGGTCAATTCTGTTCTTAATTTATGTGCTATCTTATTGTAGTATCGAATACATCTATATTGAGGTCCTTTCTCAGTCAGGCTTAGTCTGTGTTGCGGATATTTTATTGTTGTTGTCCTTGTATTGTAACTACTTGGTGTTTTTTCTTTGAAGTACTGCTTGTTTTTATAAATGAAGATCAGGCACTCCTGAATATGTATGGCAGGTGCAGTTAATAAACCGTTTTTTCTGAATATTCCTTTACATGACTCCGTTCTCTTCATCTTCCAAATCATACGTATTGATCGTTTCTGCATCTTCAGCACTCTTTCCAAGTTATATGAGCTGCCATAGAACATGATTCCATACCTCATCTTCGATTCAAACACTGCTTGGTAAATGGTTCTCATTGATGTCGCGTCTAGGTATTTACTGAGTACCCCCAGCGTGTAGCAGATGGAACTTAATTGACCACAAAGGTTATTAATGTGTCCGCTCCAATCGAGAGTTTCTTCTAGTTTAAGGCCCAAGAAGTTACATGTCTTAATCAGATCCAGAGTAGAGTCGCATAGCTGAATATTGGCTGGTGTTTGGAAACCCGAATGTGCTGTTTTGAATAGTACAGCATTCGTTTTTTCGGAGTTCATGCATAGACCATTCGCTGTGAACCATTCACTCGCTTGTTTTAGGGTTGATTTTACCAATTCACACGTTTCTGGAAATGTCTTGGCTATCACGGTAAAATTTGTGTCATCAGCATAATTTAACATTCTGATAATTGTTTCATCAAATATGGAATACAGGTCATTTAGAAATATGATAAAGATGATGGGGCCTAATATGCTTCCTTGTGGTACTCCAAGTTCTGTGAATTCCTCTTCTGATAGTGTTTGTTTTCCATTCTGAGAGATCACTACTCTTTGCTTACGGTTTGTTAGGTACGATTCGAACAACTTCAGTTCGTTTTCTCTTATTCCATAGGCTTGTAGTTTTTGAAGGATGAGGTCGTGGTATAGGGTATCAAAAGCTTTCGATAGGTCCAGCATCAACCCAACCGTTACATTTGAATCCTCCAAAGCATCCAAGATTCCTGAGATGAACTCGTAGACTGCGGTCTGGGTTGATTTCCCTTTGACATAGCCGTGTTGTGAAGGTGATAAGATTTTTCCTTTTACGAGGTATGATACCAGTTGAGTTGAAATTGTTAGCTCCAGTATTTTAGAGAACGTTGGTAGGAGGCTTATTGGTCTATAGCTCTGTGGTTTGTCTGGCTCGCCCTTCTTATATACTGGCTTTATCAATGCTTCCTTTAACAGATCAGGGAAGACACCGTATTTAATGGACATGTTGATTAGAAAAGTTAGGGGTTTCACTATTTGTTCTGCACAATCTTTTACTAATCTCATCGGGATTTCATCGCATCCGTAGCTGTCTTTATTTTTCAACATGGAGATTGTTTTCATTGTTTCTTCTTCCGAGACTAGGTGCAGTTTAAGGATCGAGTTAGTTTCCGTTATATTGATTTTGAGTTGTGACTTTTGGTTGCCATTTGCTTTATCTTTCGCCACCGATGAATAGTAGCTATTGAATAAATTAGCTATTTTTTCCGGGTTTCCTGGTATTTCAGTGTTTTGATTTGTGGTACCCTTGATTTTCTTGACTGTTTTCCATAGAGTCTTACTTCTATTGTCTGATTCCAATATTTCCCATTTATAATGTTCACTTTTCTCTTGTTGAAGAACGCTATCATACTCTCTTTTTGTTTCTTTGTAAATTTCATTAAACGCAGGATTGTTTATTTTACAGGTATGTAGAATGTCAAGTCTGGCCTTACAGTTTTCCAATCTCTCGCTCCTCGATTTTGGCTTTTTGTGGTTTTTTTTTTTGGATTTTTCTTATGGGACACGAAAAGTTTAATTCTGTCTTGAAAATATTCACAAACTTTGTCCACAGAGTGTTGACTTCATACTCTATAATGTCCTCTAATATTTTCCAATCTCTGTTTGAAATCTTGTATGTTTTCTTGAGTCATGATCCTTTTGTGTGGCTGCTTGTCTTCTTGCTCTTGGAGTTTTGCAGTGATAATTTGGGCTGTGTTGTGATCAGAGATGTCGGTTGGCAGTGTTCTTGCTGAGTAATCTTATAAATTTCCTCTTTCCTTTCGATGCAGGTTGATATCTCGAAATCACACCAGAAAAAAAGACGAAAATAACCAATTCAATCTAGTAAATGTTTCATTATTCATTAAATTAATTTGAAGCTCACAATCCTTCTCAGAAACACCGAATAAATTGCCTCGAAATCATCGTCGAATTTATATATTGGACACCTATCAACTATATGTTCTATTATTTCCTCTTCTTCTCCGTATTCCCACCTGGGACAACAACCATGGCCGGTTCTAGGTCGGTTCAAAATGCACCAAATTTTCATAGGAAGATTAAAACCATGAACTTTTTCCGAAGGATCGCTGATCAAACCTTCGTTGAAAACATTACACAAATTCCATTCTGAACTTCAAATTTCTTTGTCACTTTTATTGGAATGAAGAAAATTGTTAATCCATAAAGCTTTGCGAGATCTCAATCTAGCAATTTTAGAATCCGGAAGATAAGAGATATAACACTTTATCACTGCAACTATTACGAATAATTCCGCATAAGCAACTCAATGTCTGAGCGCCGGTCTGGTATCGTATCAAGAACATAAACTATCTCTCCCAAAAAACAAGAATAAAAAAACTAATTAAAATAGACATAATGACGATGAATATTTATATGAAACTTATTGTTCTCTGAAATTTATTTCAGACAATCTGTTAGGTGCCTGTTTCACGCCACCCCAGCTCCGGAAATAGTTTAGTCTTGAATTTATTCGATATTCTTTAAAGATTTATGTTTCGGTTTCTAGATTACTGGGTCATCTGCTATTTCAATTCTCTTGAATAATTAGGGGCATTTGTTTATCACCCCAGACTGCTCAGATTGCTCCTGAGTCGTTCGTTGATTACATCCAGATGGAGGGGAGTACACATATCAACCGCTCGGAAAACAAATTTGGAGCGAGTAGATGACGATCTTTTTCGTCGGACGATTTTGATGGAGCAAAGCAGTTTATCTCAAAGAATATAATTTTATTAAATTTGACCATTTTTGTTCACTTCAGAAGGATCTGTGGTCACGTGACCAAGAAATACGTCGCCTCTCGGATGCAATTAATAAACGCTATTGCAGAAGTGTATAGAAATTTGCCATAATATGTCATGACATTGTGTTGCCTGAACTTCATTTTCATTTCCCCTAGTCGACTTCTTCCTCTCATTTATAAAAATTAATCGAAGTATGGGTTGGAAGCAACATAACGGAGTGAAAAATTATCAAGGAGTGCGATGCTACCACGATGACTACCGCGCTTTTCATAATGCCGGTCGGAGAAGCCACTCTCATTGGAATACATTTTAATGATTATATTTTCTGATTTTTCATTAATAAAGTATTGATTTTTCGTTCCCTTCCTAGAAGCCCTCTATCGATATCACCACTGATACACTGCGACTTGAATCGTGGTAGCATAACTCAAGCAAGTAAACACAGTACAAGATTAAACTTGGCAAGTGGACATCAACATTATTTTGCACTACAGCCAAGTGATTGACTAGTTTTGAATATTTGGTATATAAAATTACACTACTAATTGTTAATTAGTTAGTTGAACTTCCATAAGACAATCGGGTGTATGTTTTATAATACCTTATCAACTTCAGCTTGGGACTTGGCATTTTCGAATTGGAATTGATCAACCTCGAAATGAGAGTAGTCCATTTCAAATTGATCCTGTTAACAATTATTTGAAGCCATTTTCATTTTAAACCAACTTCGAAAAAAGGAGATTCTCAATTCGTCGTAAACTTTTTTATGTTTGTGTAGACACACGCTGCTCGTGGACCGATTTTGATTAGTCTTTTTGCGATTGGTTCAATATGCTTTCGAAGTGGTTATTTCAAAATAAAATATATAGGTGCTCCAAATAAAAAGGTATAATAAGGTCTATGTTTTTTTTCATAGACAACTACCAATTTTTTATGGGAAAATTGGGAATAACACGTTCGTCTAAGTAAAGTGAGATAGTTATAGTGTTGAACTCTTGTAAAAAAATTGGTTTTTTTCTTTTCAGTTGAATGATTCGAAGTCGGTTCTCTCTCTGAGCACTTGTTCTGGGAAACAGCGTGTTATCGTGTCGGCACAATGTCTGTAATTTTCGAATTTTCGGCGGAAAATGATCTTAAACGATTGGGTTGAACTGCCTGAAGAAGAATTCAAATCTATCCGTACATCCGTATGTGCTCTAACTCTCGGAAGAAAAGACGTAGCGACTTGAAATTGACAGGTTAGGTTTGGAGTCCAAATACCTTGGTTAAGTTCATTAATGGGTGAAATTGGTCAAAAATGGTTTCGGAGTTAGACTCATTTGAAACTTTGAGGTTAATTCCTCGATATCCCATGAGATAATTCTTCTTCTTCTTAATCCGCCGTCTCCACGCGAGGGTTGGTAATCCACCTGGCAAGCAGAACTCTAGAATTCGCCGCCCCAAAAACATCCGTCGATGTGCACCCGTACCATCTTCTCCGACCTCTCAACCAGGAATTCTGCCTTCTTCCCACCGATCTTTTGCTGCGAATTCTGCATTCGATGTCTTAGGACCTCGTATTTCGCACCTCTCATAACGTATCCGATGTATCGAGTTTTCCGTTCCTTTAGTGTACTAAGCAGTTCCTGCGGTTTTTTCATTCGGGCAAGAACTTCAGCATTTGTTATTCTCTGTGCCCAAGTTATTTTCAACATGCATCTGTACAAGTACATCTCAAATGCCTGCAGCTTTTTCTCTAGATTTTGATTGAGGGTCCATGCTTCGCAGCCATACAAAAGTATGGAGAAAATGTAGCACCAAATTCTAAGATGTAGACCAAGTGCTGACCTGGTGAAGAATTTTTCTCACCGCAATAGGTCAATTAGATATTTGAATGACTGTTTTTTGAAACATTTCATATTTTTTATTGCTTTTAAATTTATGGGAAGAATATTATATATTTTGAGACATGTATATTTCGTCTGCTATTGGGAAATTGTTAAATTATGTCTGGCATAAATGTAATTTTCATTCCTGGTTTCAAAGAGAGTTTTTCTGTTATAGTTTTCAAATAGATGTTCATTGTTCCTAATGAAGAGGACACATTCCTGAATATAAAGTGCATATATTGTCAATAATTCATTTTTCCTGAAGATACTCCTACAGGATTCATTATACTTCATGTGGTTCAGTATTATTATTACCTTTTTATGTAGAATGAACAATGGTTCCATGTTTCCCCATCCATAAACTATGTCAAATCTCAGTTTTGCCACTGTTATTCCGTGTTAAACCATTCTCGGGTAATTACGATGAATATATCTACTTATATATTATTCTTATGCCATAAATTGATGATATAATTTTCTTACATAGACAATTCATATGTTTTTTCCAATTGAGGTTTTTATATATATGGATACCCAAGAATCTAGTTGTTTCTTGTATCTGATATATTTCTTGACTCAAATTAATTTTTGAATGTGTTGTTGTGAAAAGTATGAAGTTTGATTTTTCTTTGTTGAGAGGTAAATTATTATTTTTGAACCATTTATCAGTTTTATCTAGGGTGATTTCAGATAGTCTCCCTAACATTGAGAACATTTTTTCTACTAGAAGTAAACTTGTGTCATCGCATAATCAACTGAATTCACTCTTTTGGGACATAGTTCGAAATCTGGTTTATAGTCATTAATATATATTAGGAAGAGATATCTTAGAAGTCATCCATTCCTTGCCTTTCACGTTCTCAACACATCCGACATCGTGTTCTTGTACTTCAGTGACAGCCGTCTTGAAGTCCGCCCAAACACCCTCAACATCAAGTAGGTTAGTAACCTTCTTGTCCTGGAATTTGTTATTGAGCCCCATGCTCAGCTCATTATCAGGATCATTCAACTTGCTCAGATCAATTTTCATTCTAGTCCTTCCTCTCTTGATATTTCTGAAGCGTCCAATTCTGAAATTCACATAAGGTTTTTCAAGCTCCGGCGCCGTTGCGGTGCCGTACTTATGTATGCATTCTAGCACTAATGCTATGTACTTCAGACCGGCGCCGGAGCTGGAAAAACCGGATGTAAACACCGGACCTCAATGTCCACACCAGGATAGTGTAGTCTTTTTGGATGTAGTTTGAAGAACGTGTTATTAATCATAAGGTTATTTTCCACACAGAACTCGACCAATATCTCCATGTGCATTCCTCGTGCTCAAACCATCATCAGATTTCAGAGTAATTTAGCTCATACCTTGAAGTCACTTTCCAGCAGCAGTGTTCACAATGTCAGTTCGATCGTATGTTAATCTTCGGAAAGATATGAAAAAAACATCGTTAAATTTCTTGGTTATTTCTAAATATCATTGTTATTTTCGAAATACCTCAAGAAATTCTGATCTGATGATAATGAATTTGTGCGAAATTTCGTGATAATAGTCCAAGTGATCAATAAAAAAAACATTTCGACATTTTTTTAAATATTTTATAGAAAGCATTTGGAATGCGTAATCATTCGCAAATTGGGGCTTCGTAATTAAACTCCAAACCTATAATGCAAGTATCAAGTCTTCAAGTAGATTTTTCTGGAAGATATTATGTTCACCATCGGCGGCTATTGCAGTCGGAAACGCAAAAACTTCCGAAATGAACGACTTAGAGACTCGATATTTGTAGAGAAAGTTTTCTGTTAATAACGAAGGTCCGATTCGTGGATTTTAAAATTTGCCTAATGATTCCGTAGATAAAAGTACTCATTCAAAATTTTATATTTTCCATATTTACTAAAATACATGCGTTTGGCGGGGTCAATACGTGAACATGTGACAGGTGGTTTGGCCACGAATTTTAACAAGCGCGTAAAAGCTCACATCAGTGCTTTTCGAATTTTTTTTTTTGAAAAGTTTTTTGAATATTGGGTTTACCACGGAAATTGATTTTTTAGGTCATTCATTTCCGATCGTATCATTTTTATCAATTTATCTTTATCATTTGGAAGTTGTCGAATTTTACTTTCATAATGACAGGTCTACATTTGAAGTTGTAAAGTTTTAGTCCTTTAGAGATCGACAGTTTTCTCGGTCAGTTGCATTAACTTAGAACTCTTTGAGATGCCCCCTTATTGTTTCTTATGGGTATTTATCTTCTGCATTATTTGGGTTAAGTGGGGTCACAAGATTGCCAAACTGTGTGGTTCTTTGGGCGAATTTCACGAATATTTGCAGTTGTTTAAGTGTTGGTATCCTACAGTTCCAATACAGATAGTGTCACATTGAAGAAGCAGGCCAAATATAGTTTTGTATAATTCAGAAACTGTTTGTTGATAGAAGATTTTGTTGTGTTTTTATGATTTTGACTTCTTAAGAACTATTTTGAATATTGATTATATTGTATAATATTAAATATTATAAACTATACTCCGACTCCTTTTGATTCCATGAGTCAATACTTTGGTTTCGAATTCATCTAAGTATAAATTCTAGCAGTGAAGATCATTCAACTACAATTATAAAGCTGGAAACGAAATTGAGACTCGTCCGTTAAAAGCGCCTGTCGCGGCTTATCACTAGCTGAATAATGGACTGAACTGTGCCAACTATCGGACATAGTCCGTGTTGCTTTCAGCCGAAAACGTCTGCAAACGGATCCATCAGTTATGAAAACTCAGAATACGTAGATAAAAATAAATATCGAACATGGAATAGCTGAAATCGCTCTTTATGCACACTTATTGGTTGCAGATTATGCTATTGAATTTTTCCAAGTTAAAACTGAGCTAATCCTCGGCATCTTCATTTACTCAAAATATAATATTTCTATCAATATCTGACAGACATATGAATTAAATAAAATTAGCTACTCCACCACCACCACATCTCTTTAACTTCATCGTGAACAGTTATTCCTATTTGGAAATCACCTACAGTGGACTGAAGGTTTGGTCGGACAGTTGTAACAAACAAGTTTTTCAATTCACCAAACTGGTGGAGTATGGTGGACATAAAACATAAATGGTGTATGTTGGACTAGATAATTGGACATTTACGTCATTCAGCCAACAGTAAAAAAACGAATTGGTGGATCCATCACTCTTCCACTACACCAATTTGATGAATTAAATAACTCGGCCATAGTCAGACCTGTCAGCCGATTTTTTTCTGCCAATGGACCAGAAAAGTGCGCATTAAAGGCTTTCCTGCTTGCAAAGTAGTGACAAACAATATTTGACCGGGGTTTTTAGGGCTTCAGGTTGTATGACGTCAGGTTTCATTAGCTCTGTCCCATGGACCTATCATCGTATCGATTTGGTCATCTTTACAGACAGTTTGAAATCGATCAGAAACTGGACTGCCTGAGCCAAAAACATCCCTACTGGTTTGGAAACTGTCACAAACTTGTTGGAGATTTTCTGTTCGAACAAACCTTTTGTCAATATACCATAATTCAATCAGGGCACTCACCCATTTCTTTCTGTCACATCAATTCATCAATTATCCAATCTGAATAATAAGGAAAAGTATTTCATTCCTAAAAGTATAATGCACTCAGATAAAAGGGACATGTAAGAGGACATTCTAATATTTATTTTTTTTTTAAAGAATGGACACACAGTATTTTTAGCAACAAGGATTACCTTATTAGCAATATAATTTGCTTTTCAGTTCCAGTGAAGAGGAATCACTGGCTGATGAAGATGGTTTTCACCTGATTGAATCAACAATGACTGGATCAAAAATTTCTGATTCTCAAGTGATAACATTCAGGAATCTCCTTCCAACAATGAAAGAAGTATATGGCACAGGATTAATTGATCCTAAAAAAGAAGACTTAGTGGCTTATAAACGGTAGGTATTGAGTGGCCAACTTTTTGGGGGTTTTTAGTTCAATGAGAAAATGTACTGTTCGACTTTCCCACAATATCAGTTAGTGTTGATACACGAAGTGAGAGATCACGAAACCCTTTAAAAGATCTGTTTGGTGACTGATGTTCTTGGAAACCCTAACATAGGCGAGATGACAAAAAAATTTGAAGTAGTTCTTAATAAGCTGTTCTTGTTTTAACAGAAAGTTATTATTGATATTATTCCAACTTGAGTGGTAGCAGCCATTTATCTGAAATATTTCGTGAATTATAAATTGTATTCAAATTGTAGAAGCTGAAAATTGCCTCATCGCTGAAAAAATGACCAGACCTATCTTTCAAACAAAGGGAAATACTTCAAGAAGCATTTTTGATTTCCCAGTCAATTTTCATTCCTAAGTATTGGAAAGTTCTTTGAGATTGTTTTTCAGTGTGGTTTAATTTCATTCATTTATTTGAAAATACTACTGTTATCCAACAATTTGTCGTTACTAAAGTTGACTCAAAATAAAAATTTTTAAAATATTGTACATTTTAAAGAATTTTTTATATGGTTGGGCACACAGAATACAAATATATAAGAAGTGAAATCTCCCTTCAAAACGACGGAAACAAAATACGCCCTCACCGGGGATGGCACGAACTAACAAGTTGCACGGTATTATAGAAATTCAGAGAATTCTATACCGTGAATCTGGGTGGCGATTCGTTGGCGGGAATATATTATATTGTATTTCAAATAATTGTGTAATGTACATTTTTGAATTAAAGTCCAGATTTTGAGAAAGAAATTTATTTACAGATCAATAGATACACCAATTTCACAATACTATTGGAAGTACAATGATAAATAAGTATTTCTGATAGTAAATAAAAATACAATATTGAAAGAAATAAATACCCAATATTTTTTATGAAAAAATTGGTCGGTGAAGGAATTCAGAAGAGAACCTTTCCTGAGAGGTACATTACATAAATTTTTTTACAACCAATTAAAAAATAATAATAAATAATGTGAACATCTGCACTAAACTGAAGATAACATGACTGGCAATGTTACATAGTGAAAACAAAGACTTCATTATAAATGTGTGGAGATTTGATCTTTGTTGTTTCACTCAAAAAACCAATACATATACCTACTTACAAAAAATTTATACCTCTATTAAAACATTTAAACTTGGGTTTATCAATGTTTAGAATTCGTCACGTGAAACAAGTTCTAGGTAAAAACAATCATGCAAATGATCTGCCTGATAAATTGATTGCATCTATATAAATATCGATTTGAAATGTTAGTAGCTCATCTTGCACCAACATATTGTGTATGTATGGGTCTTTTGACCAAAGTTTCCTCATATTCTGATTGCCTTCAACCAATATTTTCAATTCTAAAAACATTTCAGTATGAATATCAATATTACCCTTTCAAATATGACTTGTAATGTTCTATCATTGCATAAAGACATGGTCTTTATACAATGGTTCTATACAAAATAACTTTCTCCATGATGCATCATCTGAAAACTTTAGAGACAAATGGTTTCACTTCAAGTTAGTTAAGGGTGATGGACTCTGAAATAGAACTTTTGAACCTGGAGTGAATTGAAATTGGCAATATTCAACGAATATATTACCTCTCAAATGAATGTAATCTCTCAATAATAATTTTCATTTTATCCCATCACATCAAACAAAAATATAAATTTTCATGACATTTGTCAACGGGTGATAAGTCAATTTGCTTAAAGTTGAAATGACAGAAGCACTCGGGCGTTGATTGGCTGAATGGATATCTTCCGTTTCTTTTTTTGGATGGCGAGACCTCTTTGTCTGATGCCAAGATTCTGAACAAAGCTTCACCCCCCTGGTTGGGCATACTGTTAAAAGTTGTCAAGCTGGCGTGTATGGGACCCTTCCTTCGGCTTTCGGTACTTGCTCTACATAGGTAGTATGAATTTTTTGTCTTGTTTCTCCGTTTGATATATTTTGGACTCTCTTCAACAGATTTTGACTCTTTATATGTTAATATTCTAGCTTGTATATAAGTTTACACTGTTGGAACTTGATCAAGTTGTCTAGCTTTATGTATTGATAATTTTTATATATATCTTCAGTTGGATATTCATATGAAAGGTGGTGTAGTCTTTTAATTACTTTATTTTGTAGTCTCTATAGTTCGACTTTTAATGATTTTTACCATATTACCGATAAATAGCTGAGTACTGAATGGAAGTAAGCACAATATATACTCTTGTTCTCTCATCTGGGTATAGCTTTAGATGTCGAAGCTTTGACAGCAGTTGCGAAAGTTTGTCTATGTCATGTGCATTCCATTTCAATGTCTCTTCCATGATCAATCCCAAGTATTTAGTTTTTTTCACTAGTTCCTTACCATTAATAAACAGATGAGGATGCAAATTGGGGTTGTTCTCTTTTTAAACAGGATGTAGGTACACGGTTTTTTCTTCATTTATCACAAGTTTATTCAAGTACAACCATTAACTGTATTTCTGCATATCCCTATTGACCATTTCCTCCAGACAACTCATAGTATCTGCACTGTATATGATGACCGAATCATCCGCAAACATGAAGAATTCCCCCAGCAAGCCTGACTTGGCAAGTACTGATTTTCTCATAATTACTCTTTTGACCTTCAATAACCACACATTGCCTTTTATCGTCAAGGAAGGACTGAAACAGTTTGTAAGCATTTCCTTGTATTCCCATTCTGTTCAATTTTTTCAGTAATATAGTTATGCTGATTTTATCAAATGCTTTGTGAAGATCCATGAAAACGTCTATGAATTTCTTTTTTCTTAGAGTTTTTGATATATACATTACTTGTAGCACCCTCTGTTGAACTTTTTTTCCTTGAATCCGTATTGATGTTTGGATATTTCTAAAAATTTCACTCGTCTTTTTTTCATTATTATTTCTGTTATCTTAGCAAATATTGAAGTATTCGATATAGGCCTGCAGTTAGCTGGTTCTTCTTTTTTCCTTTTTTGAACGCAGGTAATATTTTAGCGTTTTTACATAATCTTGGAAATGTTCCACTCTTTATACACTCGTTTACCAGAGACAACAGGTGGTCTCCGATAATGTGTTACAGAACAATCAGATCAGTTAATTCTTCGCCGATTTAAAGATTAGCGGAACGCGAGAAATGAAACGTTATCTTCTTCTTTTTAATTTTCGTAGTATTGTTCTCAAAATTTGAAGAGCATGTTAGTACCTACACAATATAATACAATCTCCAGAAATTTTTTAGGTATTGAAATCATCTGCTTGGTTACTGTTTGTTTGCATGTTAAATTGGACAGCTGCTCTAAAATTGAGGTGTCAAATGGATGCATTTTTATTTGCTGGCTTCATTATATTTTTCAATATATCTCGATCTCAATGATATTGATATATGAGCAATTTTAATAGGTCATTTCTCTGTCAGAGCAATCACTGGTTGTTTCATCGAATTTTGTATAGGTTCCAGTTATCCTAAAACAACCATTTTTACTTCACATACATGTAAACTATTTCAATTTGTTCATAATAAGTACAATGCAACCAATAAACACTATTCTATTGAAACTAAAGGCCTGCAACAAATCTCGAAGAGTTAGTTAAATAGTTAAATTTGAATCAAAATTCATAACTAAACAGTACTGAGAGACTTTTCACATAATGAACCACTAATGAAAGAAATCCAGTCTGAAAGATTATACTGAAGCCCAACAACTCATCATTGTATAAATTCTAATTAGCAGAAATTAATATGAGTGAGAAATAAATGACATGGTACCTGCCTAATAGAATAATAAGCTATTGATAGACATATAAGTGCAAAACCCTGAAGGTTTCTTGATATTTTGCCACTCAAATTGACATGTTTTCTTAGTGGGAAAAGAACTCAACATTTATTTCAGAATTGGTTTGTCATCAATTGGAATTTAGTTGGGATTCATGGTGCTCAATGAAGTGGTTTTCATTAAAGAGTATTTTTGAAGATCCTTTTATATTTCACATACATAACAGGGGTCTTCATTAAAATGCGAAGTAGGATCTTGATGCGTTGAAGAGTAATCTATTCCTATTAACCCTTGAGTTCAGTTTGGAAATATTCCCATACCGTCAATTTTCAAATTGACTACTCCATGTGAATGTGGAATATAGAAGTTGCTTTATATATTGGGGCTTTCAGAAATCTATCAGGTAACCCCCTTGTTCCAAAAGTACCAATATGCTGTATAATGATTACAAACATAATGTAAATAACATAGTGTGTGCATCAGCTTTTCTAAAATTCGTTCGTTTTGGCGTATTTCAAGCGAGTGACGATAGCAAGGATTTCCTCATGCACCTGCTCCTTTGAATTATCTGTAACAACAGATCATGCTATGCCTGCTGTAACTGCATTTAAAAGCACGCAGCTGATGTAATTTAGTGAGGGAAAGGAGGATGCATATAATATGTACACACCATGTATTAATCTAATCACATCATGTTAGCCACAATAATGGTCATTCATAGCACAGATCAACCAGATAAACCACTCGCGTCATTTTCTTAGGAAATCTATGTCAACGCAGATATGACCCTGAATCGAGCTAATCAGAATTTTAGCAGGCGTTTGGGGTGCCAATCAGATTGCAGGAATAGGATTACGTCACTCTCGCCGTTTTCGGACTCGCTTGAAGAGGTTATAAACATGTAAACAAACTGAAATGAATTTTTCATCCTATTAATTGAAGAATAATTTCGTATCTGTTCCATTTAAGAATATAATCCGAACAGTTTTTTACAACCAGATCAATTGTTTAGTCATCTTTGAGGTTCTATTTTATGATGACAGTCCTCATTATATGTTTTAATTATACAACAAGAATTGGAATCGAAGTTAGGTGGACTCATTCATAATGTTCATTTTATATAATATAAAGGAATCGCAACTGAAGTAAAAGCGTTACAACCTCCATTATTCAATTAAAACGATGGGATGTCTAATAAAATTGTATATGATTGCACAAACACTAGGATTGGAATCGAACAAAGTTGGTCTATTCATAGTTTGATTTTATATTGAAATGAATCTCATTTGATGTGAAACTACAAAAGATTCTCTGATTGAGGTAAACGGGTTTTCCATAACTTTTTTTTCAAAATTTTCATTTACTCCAACCGAGTTCTTCTACAGGAGTTTAAGGTGTGACAAAACACTCGCTTTGGTGTTGGAAATTTGCTTTTCAAATGGTTTCATCGAAAAATCTTAGTCTGATTTTGATTTTGTGATTCCTGAATCCCAACAAATCCGTTTTTACATTTCGATTTTAGATATTCCAAAATCAAGTATTCAATTTGACAGCTGTTTCGAGGAAGAAAAAAGTGTGGTTATGTCTGTTATATTTCTCAAGGTCGGAGAGACACAATTCCCGCAAACGATTAAGGGATTTGTCTTGTTGGTCTGTGTTCATAGGTTAGAAAACTTTGTCCATTGTTCCTGCCAAAAAGTTACCCAAATGAAATTGTCATTGGTTTACAGATATGTTTTGATAGGAAAAAAAGCTAATGGGACAGCTGTAAAAAACTTCACACCAGTTTCATTCAACTTGAGGCCCTGTGAATTATTGAGAGATTCTTCAACAAGTGTTACCCCTCCTAAAGTGAAACAAGTATCCATAGACATTTATAAACGATATATAGCTATTGGATTGAATGGAGGATTTCCACCAAAGACATCAGATCTGGAAATGTATAAAGAATATACTGTATATAAATAAATCTTATTTTATCAAGCTGCAATTATTTTTTTATCAACCTGCTATCATCAATATGTATGCTTCTATACAACCTTGAAAGGGTGAAATGTAATGAATAAGCGTAGTCTCAAGGGTACTTAACCTTGTTTAAAAAGTTTACGATCATCAATGAATAGAAATGCTGGAAAATTCCTCTTTTTTGTGCGCATGTGGTGGGAAACAGCGTACAATATATTTATATTGGAAAATTTGTAACATTTGAAGTCGGTTCTTTCTTTACGGGCTTGTTCTAAGGAACAATTTAAAGCTTTGTCATTTTACCAATGTGCAATCTCCGAGTTACGAACGGCAAATGACCTTGACGACTAGGTTGGACTCAAACTGATGAAAAATTTAATTTTGAAATATTTTCTGTCTTTCTGACCATGAGCCATGTAACTTTCGTTGGAGAACAGAATTGAAATTTTCAGGTGCAGATATCGAATATTTCAGATGAGCAAACTCAATAATAAGCTGACTCTGATAAACAGTTTCGGGGATATGCAAATATCTGAAATTTTTGTTTTCCAAAATAATGATTAAACTCTAAAAAGTCCTGCGTCCACGAAATTGAAACTAGATTATTAGTTGTCAAATTCATCAAGATTGAATTAATTAATTATTATATTATTTATATAATTATAATATTAATTAATTAAACATTATTTAAGTCAGAAATACGTATCTACGGTTACTCTACCTGAGGGATATGTCCTTAAATTCTTATTCTTCTGAACAATTGATCCATTTTTCAAATATACATATATATTAATTCATTATAACCAGTTGATTGATTTAAAAATTCACGCAAATCACACAGGTGGGTTATCGGTATAGCAACATTAAAAACAAATCTTTAAAAAATTTCAAGCTGACAGTACCAGATTTCAGCTCCATCGGAGGTATAATGTATTTATAATAAATATATTATGTGTTTGAAAACTACAGGGGATTTTACCCATTCATCAAGTCTAGCTTGAGCCCCAAACCCTTGGCTCAACAACTTTCAAATCTGAGTTGTTTGTTGAGTAAGAGCTTTGGTGCACAAAGATTTTACCCAATCACGAATTCGTCTTATCTTGATATAAGGCCCTAAACTTCCCCAACAAATATCGAATACTTAAGCTTTTTTATGAACTTCACAACTAAATTATAGTCTTAATTCTGTTCACGCAGGATTTTTTACTTGATTATTTAGGAAAGCACCATAATTTCAGATTTGTATTTCGCTGAAACTGTTTGGTGGCTTATTTAGCTCATTATTGAGTCTGGTCAACCGGGATATTCAGTAAATATTCATCTGGGTCGAAATAAGTTATACTGTGTTTATGGCCTGACAGACAGAATTAAAAATAAATTTCTCATCACTGTTAGTCACAGCTATAGCTGTTCAAGGTCATTTGCCGTTCGTAATTCGAAAATTGCAGAATTGTTTGTGAAATTACCATATAAAACTGTCGTCATTCACGTTTCGAAATTCAAAATTACCGCCATTCCGCGTTTTCTCTCATTGGCCGATTCCAATCTTGTACTCGCATGTTCAATGACAGATACCATGTGTACATAGAATCCTATGAAAATTGGCGTAACGTCATTCGAAATGATATTAGGAGAAAATTTAAAGTAATTCCATTCAATTTTGAAATAATCCCTTAAATAAAAAATAAACTTTATAATACCAGTGCATTGCATTTCTCAGTGTCAATCATCAGATTTCAGAAGTTTCAGTCATAAAGATAAATTCGCTTTGGCTTCTGTTTCTGTCATAGAGGGAAGTTCGGTCGTTAAGACTTATGACAGCAGACAGAGTTCATTTGTCAATTCCTTTCGAGGGCTTAGAAGTTTTGGCGACCACGTTTTAGCAAACAGTAAGTAGCTCTTGAATATTTATTTAGTGCTTTTGTTTTTTGTTCATTTCGAAGTAAGGCTAAGAATTGATAGTTCCTAATAATTTTATATCATTCTAGTTTACGTTGTATGACAAGTTCTGACAAATAATTTCCTTGTTTCAGAAATCGTCACAATGCAAATTTTCGTGAAAACCCTCACTGGCAAGACCATCACCTTAGAGGTCGAGCCATCAGATACTATTGAAAATGTAAAGGCTAAAATCCAAGACAAAGAAGGTATTCCTCCAGATCAGCAACGTTTGATCTTTGCCGGAAAACAGCTCGAAGATGGTCGTACTCTTTCCGACTACAATATCCAAAAGGAGTCCACACTTCATTTGGTATTACGTCTTAGGGGTGGTATCATCGAGCCCTCTCTCCGTCTATTGGCACAGAAGTACAACTGCGATAAGATGATCTGCCGTAAGTGTTATGCTAGGTTACATCCCCGTGCCACCAACTGCAGAAAGACGAAATGTGGGCACACCAACAACCTCCGCCCAAAAAAGAAGCTGAAGTAGATTATTGATATTATATTACTCATATGTTTCAGCAAATAAAATTTGAATTTGCAGTTCAATATTTTTTCAACTCTAGTAGTTTCCTAGTGTATAGGATTAAATTTGAGGCATTAGATGTACTTGAAGATTTAATTTTTCTTAATGTTTCAATCATAGGTTAGCAATTCTCTATTTCATCTGAAATAGTAATCATTAATCTTAGTATGAATTAAACTAAGCAATTGCTAATATGACTAAGCGTGGTTACAAGTTAGCTAAGCTTGTGATTTCACATGATATTAACCCTTTATGAGTTCACATTATGCCAAAATATGAGTGACTGTGTACCCTGTAACCGTATGGTAACATAGTATTCAAAAGTGTTTTTATCGAATTCAAAATGTGGAAAGGAATCTATATAAGGGCGTCCCAGTAGCAGCACAGATCCGGCGTCCAAAATTCAGCATCCAGGACAGATTGCTGTGGCCACTGGCCAGTGCATACGGATAAAGGAAGGTGTAGGCACTGTAAAAAGGGTAGTGTCTCCTCAAGTGTGAAAAATGTAACTCTGCCTTACAGAAGCGAAAAATTGTTTTATAGCATTTCATTTGAATAAACAATTATGAAATTGACTAAATTCTAACAAGAATATTTTATATTTTTGATCTGAATAAAAATCATCTCAAGATGATGACCATTTTCATAGCCTTTGTTAAGTTATGGTTACTACCCATATCTTTTTATGTAATGCAAACATGAATATGAAACTAGTAAGTTATCATCAGACATACATTTTAAATACCTAGGAGCAAAAAAATCTGTTCTGTCTTTTTAAAGTCTTGCCGGATAGGGGCTTAAAAAATTTATGTAACCATATGGTCACCGAAACCGATAAAGGGCTAATATAGAGGTCTATCACACACCAGTACTTCTAAGTGAATACTGAACAATTTCATAATATTTTAATAATTCAACTGTTTATGAATGCGAATCGGAAGATGCCAGCTTGCATCTTATAGATAAATAATTTTTCTTATATAAAGTAATCCCTCTTATATCCACATTTCGAGTTTACTGAGAAAATAATTTAATTTGACTCTATATCTTTCTAAGGTTTGTATTCTCATATGTAGGGCATTACATTTTCTCAGTGGAAAATGTGAGAAGCTTAATGAGAACAATCGAATCACTCAAGATAAGTTTCTGCGATTAATATGTAAATATAATATATATATTTCCTATTGATAGGAAATAATTCTCCGTCTCAACAACAATGGACCTTATATTATAGGTTCGTTTTCCAACATAGCATCGAATACAAGAGGGGAATATTCAAGAACAGCTTGACACCTCATATTTTATAAGTTTGTTATATCTGCGACCTTGCACTTGGGAATCGTGACAACAGGAAACCATCCATCAGATTAAATGAAATTTGACACAGACTTTTAAGTCAACAATTTACAACTCTTCCAAATTTCAGTTTTATGAGATTGCTATTTTCAGAGATGTTGGGAAAAATTTTTAGAAAATCTCTGATGATGCTTTAGCATGCATGTTCAAATTCGTTGCCAACACGTTAAGTACTCCCACATCTAAAGCATTGTATAAAGACAACATCTGTTGTCTTTATACAATGTCTAAAGTGTCATGAACACAGTACTGACGTTTGTAATCTGTTGTATATTGTATTGTAGCTTTATTGTTAGTGGTTTGGGTTCATATAATTGGAGTTCCGATTTTAGGGAGTGATATGTTTACGAAGTAGTCATTCCTTGTTTTCTTATGAGTCATGGATTTGATGTTTGAATGAGAGCTAATCATCGTATATCGGAACCTGTAAACATTGCTTGAAAAATAAATGGAATGATGTGGTTTTGAATTTCACTCATTCGAGTAGAAGCTCTTGGGATTTTTTGCGGAAACTAGGTGGAGCTCCTCTTGCTAAGTCATCCTCAAAAATTGATCGAGAATTGATTACTCGTCGGCTTGTGTTTCGGACTCTGTTGAAATTTCTTGTTCAAAGATTAAAGAAATGAAGAAAAATTTGTATAGGTTGGAGATCATCGTCATCAGTTTTGGATGTTATATCTAATCCATTCAACATGGATGAATTGAAAGTCTGCAATAAAATGTGCGAAATCTCGGAAAGCTGCTGGTTTTGATGGGATTATTTATCCTGAGTTCATAAAACATTTGGGCAAAAAGGCATTGGTTATCTTGGTTATTATCTTTCTATAATGATATTTTGAATTCTGGAAATATTCCAACTGAATTTCGTAAGGCAAAAGTTTTATCAATTCTGAAATCTGGGAAAAATTCATCAGACCCAAGTAGTTATAGGCCCATAAGTTTTTTGAGTGTACCGTGTATCTTTAAAAATTTTAGAGAGATTGTTTTTGTTCATGTTAGAATCATGTGTTGAAAAATTGCAAATTTGTCAGGGAGGTTCTATAGGAAAAATAGAAATTGTGCTGATCAGGTTGCTAGTCTCACTACTTTCAATGAATCAGGTTTCAACTAAAAGTTGAAAACGGGAGCTGCATTTGTGGATCTTTCTACAGCTTACGATACTGTGTGGTAAGATGGTTCAATATTCAAACTTCATAACCATCTGAAATGTGGGAAAGTGATTCCGCCATTGATTGAAAATATGTAATCTGACAGATGAAGACTCCGTGTTTTTGTTGATGATGGTAGTAGTAGTTCCAAAACTTTGAATAATGGACTCCCACAATAAGGATCAGTTTCAGCTCCCCTTTTATTCAATTTGTATTAATGATATTTCTTATAACTTATTCAGAAAAATTTCTCTATGCAAATGATATTATTGCTCTTGCTTTTGCTAGTTCTGATTTCCAAATTATTGAGAACACACTCTCAATATATAGATTTAGAAATTTTGAAAAATTATTTTATTGAGTGGCGTTTATTTGCAAATCCTATTAAAACAGAATAAGTTTCCTGTTTTCATTTGAATGATCATCAGTTTAAAAATTTGAAAGTTACATTCAATAATGCCGTTCTGAAATATAATTCCACTCCTGAATATCTTGGAGTAAAATTAGATTCTTCTTTCAATTGCAAGGTCCATTTGGAAATCTTACGCATGAAATTGAAATCTAGGAATAATATTCTTCAAAAACCACCTGGTTGTTCATGGGGTGCTGCTGACCCTTCCACTCTTCGTACGGCAGCTTTGGTTTTTTCTGTTGCTGAATATTCTTGTTAATTTGGTTTAACAGCGCTCATGTTAGAAAAATTGATGCACAGCTTAACGTTGCCATGATGATCATTGATAGGAAGATATGATCTACACCTCTACAGTGGTTACAAGTTCTCCCAAATATCCCAGGCAACACAGAGAGGTTTTAAAGATATCCCGGCGATATCTTCTCAGAACATTGAGAGTACTTTTTCTACTTCTCTAAAAAGTAGTCACAGGGAGTGCAATATTTCCTCCAAATGTCCGCCACAGCGATATTCTCGAAGAGATCCTGAAGATATATCGCATGCGGAAATTCTCAAACTTCCCACAATGGGAGGTCTATGGGAAATTCGCTCACACAGTCTCATGGCGAAGAGTTTAAGAAATTCTCAAATACTTCCCATCGCGAGATTTCAGGGAGTACGTCATGCGATATTTTCAGGAAATGCCCCTAACGATAATATCTGGAAGTACAGATATTAACTTGTGAATTATATTTCTGGAAAGGTGGAAAGATTCCTGATGATAATTATATAAATTTTGTACCGACTTGCTTTGTGAAAATAACAGCATTAACACACAGCACTTTGCCTACACAGATCAAAAATTCTCACGAGTAGCGCCTCAGGTAATATACCCAAGACAAGGATTTACAGATCTACTTTACCAGGGATCCGCGAGATGGCGAGCTCCTTGATCAAAACGTCCAGGCGATATAGTAAAATAAAAGCGCTTGGATTGTCGGTTCTTACGTCTGGTGGTTAGATGACTTCGAGTATTGTTTAGCGCGGTCGAAATTTATATTCACTCTTCATTCGTTTTTCGGATATGAATGAGATCCGCGAGATGGCCAGATCCGTGAATGAGATATACACCAGACGAAATCGTAATATGAGCGCTTAGATTGTCTTTTCTTACATCTGGAGGTTAGATGGCTTTGATGAATATTGATTTGTATTTCAGAAATGAGTGGAGATTAATTATCGGTTATTAGAAAAATATATACAAATTCCATAATACTATGATGGGTATATGGAAACAAAATATTGATTTGGAATCCCTGTCAGTATTTGAATGAGAGATGTGTTGATGATTTCTTGAGGAAAAACAACGGATCTCAGATTGGTCGATATTCTGACGAATCTGAGAAAAATATGAAGCAGTTTCGATTAAATTTTGGCTTTTCTGTTTTCTTCCGAGAATTCTCGAAATTCTTCAGATATGAGAACGTAATTTCCACTCGCATAATGTTGTACAAGTTTGCCGTTGTCCAACCGATACTGGTGATGAGTTTCAATACAGAAATATGATAATGTGAAAAACAGAGCATTCTTTGCGCTGAATGAAGTCATAAATGCTACTCAATTAGGTTCGTTTCGTTATCAACTAGTAAACTTGTCGAGAACTATAGTTTAAGTATAAAACCATTGTATAAGGAAGGTCTTCATTCAATAACAGAACTATAAATTTGTGAGAACATCACAGAATATTAAATATTTGAAAAAAAAATTTGATTTTTTCGAATTGTTTTATCACACGAACATCACGAAATTCTGCACAATGTTGTCCCTCCAATATCTTCCAATTAGCTGCGAAGTTTCATCGGGATTGAATCAGTATTCCTTGAGTTATACCGAAAAAAATAACGATATCGAGAAGAAAACCACGAAATTCTACATATTTTTTTCCAATATCTCCAAAACTAATAGCCGTATCGGATTGAAATTTGGTACACTGCTGCGAAATATGGAGTTCAAGTTATAACTGAGATATCTCGAATATGAACAATAGTTTAAGAAAAAGAAATTTTTAAAAATATTTTTTTTTCAAATTGAGTTACCATACGATTTCAACGAAATTTTGCTCAAAGTTGCGCGTCGTTATGCTTCAACTAACTGCCAAGCTTCAATCCAACCGCTTCAGTAGTTTCTGAAATATGAGGAAAATAACCTCAAAATTTCAACTTGTTATTACTCCGGAACTATTTGGCCGATTTGGCCCATTAACGAACTTAACCGAGGCATTTGGATGCGCGAACTACCCTACAAGTTTCAAGTCGCTAGCTAGCTTTGTTCGACAGTTATCGTGTCCACTGCCGAACAGAATCGATTTTGACACCGGATTCGTCATCAGTGAGTATAACCTAGTCGTTTGAGATCATCGGCTCAATCATCGAAAATTACAGACATTTGGACAAAACGATAGCACGCTGTTCCCCTATAAAACATGCTCGCAAAAACACAGTTTGGTGTGCAACTTCTGCCAGCGGAGTAATTATCCCTTATATTTTTAACCAAGTGCTCCGGTATATTACCGTATGATAGACGAGTTCCTTATACCTCAATTAAGCTGCATCAAGTTCACAACAATCAAACACTATTTAATGGAGTGCAACCCATCACACAGCTGTGGTGTTGGTGAAAAAGTTTTCCCGAATAAACTGATAAGCAAGTTCGGAGACATTCCATGGCCACCTCGGTCACCTAACCCCACGCCTTGCCATTTTTTATGGGGATACCTTAAATCAAAGGTTAAAAATAATACTCCCCGGACAATTCAGGCCTTGCAAACAATATTCGCCGTAAAACGCAAGACATTACTCCGGCGCTCTGCTGTTGCGTGATGGCAAATTTAAGGGTCAGACTTCAAGAGTGTTTAAAAAAAACGGTCATCAGTTGGACCATATCGTTTTCAAAAAATCTAGGAGAGCACTGACGTGAGATCAGAAGCTTGGACGCGCTTGTTCACATTTGAAGTCATTTCCTCAAGATGTTCAAGAACTTTCACGCCGTCATTTTCCAACCAAGTGCAGAATTGAGATTCGAACACATCTGCGTTATTGGTAATACTGGGAAAATTTCTAAATCATTAGGGGGATTTTAAGTTTTCACGAATTCCACCTTCTTAGTTTTCTAATCTCCAAACCTGCTATAAAAATATCGAGTCTCTAAGCTTTTTTTTTCGGATGTGATTATGATTGAGGTTAGCCTAACTGCCAACCATAAAATGAGAATCCATTTAGAAGCTTGACATTTGTTGAACCGGTTCAATTATACAAGTAGAATTCGGAAATTGGTAAAATTAACCAATGATTCCGCATACATATCCGTTCGAAGTTTCATTATTTCAGTATTTTTTGTGTTACTCTGTGGAAAACTACAATACTGAGAGGATAACCAAGTAATTTTACACATTTTCCCAAATAACTGAATATACATATGAAGAAGATAAATATCGGATCATACTCAACTTTGAAATACCGTTGAGAAATATTGACCAGGTTTTTGCCAATTTTGTAGAAATCTGAAATTCCGGTAAGAAATTTTTCAACGAAAATTTCTGAAATTTTCGAATAACTTTTAACAATTCTCTACCCTTTCATACGATCCTCAAGAAAAAAAAAGTCGAGCGTTATTCTTCAACTTACTACATATTTAAATCTGATCGCGTCTGTTCTTCTTGAGATATTGAAGAAATAACCTTCATCTTTCAATATCTCCGAAAATAAATATCCGATCAAACTGAAACTGTTTTTCAATATTGACCTCAAGGTTTATCCCAAGTTTCAATCTGACCGCGTCAATAGTTATCGAGATATTGGGAAAATGTCCTCAAAATTTCAAATAACAACGAAATATGACATAATTTTTCCTCACATCTTCAGAAATAAAGATCAGATCAAATTGTAGTTTGAAAAACTGTTGTAGAAGACTCCAAAGTCTGTGACGAGTTTCATCGAAATCTGTTCAATGAAATCAGAAAAAAATGTTTTTCCGATAAAGATATGGATAATTTCAGGAAAATCATTTTTCGAAAGTTTGATTGAAGAGGCACGAAACATTGCGGTAAGTTGTGCGTTGATATTTTTCAAATAATTATACCTACGAAAATCTGCTATACGATTCGCGTTGGTGTTCTTCATATAATAACTAATAAGTTTTGATCTGCTCCCATCTTTACTTCTTGAGGTATTAGGGGAAAAGCGTCAAAATATCAAACAACAACGAAATTGAAATTCGAAACATTGTTGTTGAATCAACATAATGACAAGGACAAATATCTGTCGATAAATCAACAAATATTCCCTCTTGATCAGAGCTAATTATCCAATCAACCAAAACATCTGCACAAGGAGGATGACTACAGCTGTTTTATAGTTGTTTCTGATCGTCAGGTGTAATTACCTTGGATAAAACCGATACTTGTCACCTTTCAGATGGACCGCTGCAGTTTAACAACGTACAGCGCGCCATCTTCTGGGAGCATCTTGCGCATCCCACCCTCGAGTGCAGAATACTTTGATCGATGTGCATGACGTTCATCCTTTAGTCGCATCAGGTCGCTGTATCTGCGATATTGCAGATTTACAAACACCATCACGATATGGAAACGCTCGGTTCATGTGGATTCCCTAAAGACGAAAACGTCCAACATCCAACAAAAATAGGAATTGGTCCAATGGAGAAGACAGAGCTCCAGTAATAATATATAAACATTTTATTTTATCCAAAGTGAGTTGACCTGAAGACCAGTAACAACTGTGAAACAGCTGTAGTCATTCTCCTTGGAACCGCTTCTTCGTTGTAGATGTATTGGTTGAATGAATGATAAGCTTTAATCAAGGGGGAATATTTGTTTATTTATCGACAGATATTTTTCCTTGTGATTATGTTGATTCATTGTAACTGAAGCTCTTTCTTCTCCATTAGACCAATTCCAATCATTGTTGTTGAATACTACTGATTTTAAAGTCTGTGGCAAATTTCTCCGAAATCTGATCAATACTTTCCGAGAAAAAATTTTGCAACAAAAATTTCAAAAATTTTCGAACAAAAAATATTTTTACATTTCTTAACTATTAGATCAATACGAACTGTTGCAACAAGTCGTGCCTTGGTATTATTTCACTGATACCGAAGTTTCGATCTGATTGAATCTGTTTTCATTGAGATATTGCGGAAATATCGTTAAAATTTCGAATAACAACGAAATTTGGCATATCGAATTGAAATTGAGACTGTTAATGTCCATTACTGACTTGAAGGTTTCGGCCGAATTTTGTTGAAATCTGATCAGTATTTCCAGAGAAATTAAAATTTTTCAATAGACATTTGAAATTATTAGATTTTTTTTCTTTTGATTTTCCAACAACTGTATCCACACGAAATTTCGCACTGAGTTATGCTTTAGTATTACAAAACTGCTCACAAAGTTTCAATATGATTGAATAAGTAATTCATGAGATATCGAGGAATTTACCTCAAAATTTCAAATGGGTCTATCTGCGAAACTGTTCGACCAATTTCTCCAATTAACGAACTCAACTGAGATATGCGGACTTCAAACTTATTCTGGCAATTTCAAGTTGCTAGGTCATTTCCTTCGAAAGTTAGAACACATACGGCCGGACGGTCGGACTGACAGAATTGAATTTGACCAAGAAATCTTCTTCAGGAAGTCCAACCTCATCGTTTAAGACCCTTTTCGGCTTGATATTCGAAAATTACAGACATGTGACGAAACTATAACGTGCTAATTCCCAGAACGAGCGTGTAAAAATGAAATCCGCTTTTTAATGCTGTACTTAGAAATGCAAATGATGTAGTTTTTTTTACATTGTATTTTGAAGTTAAAAAATATCCACTGGACACCCTTTACATCAAAATTAGTTAGTTGAGTTTTCAAGTACTAATGATAAATACCCACCTGAAATGTTCTTCTTGTTTCCTCAATAATTCAGAAAATACTGATCTGATCGTATTGCGAAACAAGGTATTCGGTTGGAGAATGATGATGTGTAGGCAATCTTATGAAATATTTCGAGGATGGTATCTATATGAGAGAAATTTTTCGCATATATATTTATAAAAAAGTTTGTATTTCTGTTGCAGATTCCGCTTAAATTCAACACCAATCATCAAAATGTCATATGTAGGTCAATTTCGTGATCTCGATGAGAATATAATTGAAGAATCTACTTATTCTAATTCCGCGATTGCCCTACGCTTTATAAATATGAAGAGGGCTACTAAAACGGATCGAAACTTTTCTAATGCCCTTGTTTTAGAGAGCAGCGCTTCACCATTTTGCCTAAATGTCTGTAATTTTCTAGATTTGAGACGAAATGAGTTTTGAACTATTAGGTTGAACTTCTTGAAAATGAATCGTTGGTCAAATTTAATTCTGTGCGACCGATGCAATCAGTATTAAGCTTTGAACTTGGTTGATTATCAACTCGAAGGCCCGTTCAGCCTACTCGTTAGAAAATTCAATTCAATTTTCTGTAGAAAATGTTTCTGATTTTTGACGTTTAGAAGCGTTTAGAATTCAAAATGGAGAAAGGAATTTCGAAGATTTATTGTAGTATGTAGTATTGTAGTTTCAGTAATTTGTGCTTTTATTTCTCATCCAAAAGCAAGTTATTTCACAACCACCAATTTTGAAATATGCTCACATTTTCGGTCAGTGGTGAGACCAAAATTATTGTAAAAATTACACGAGCTACAATAGGTTCAAAGGAATTTAAATTCAAATTACTCTACAACACATTCTTGAGTTTAATTTACCATGAAAATGATAAAAAGTATAAAAATACCTTTTATCGTATTTCAATGATTTTTAGCCTATCCGCCTTCAAAGGCCAATTACAGCAAAAAAGTCACACAAAGCACTATTTATTTCTTATGATTTTGGTAGGTAAGGACCCCACAAAGTTCTAAAAATCAGCAAGAAGCTATGATAACTCCTTTTTGTATTTTTTAATTGATGTTGAATGTTTGAGTGAATCCTACTGAAAACTAGTGTTCTAACTTTCAAGCCTTTTATGAGTAACTTTGAGTGATTTCAGGAAGCTGATTTTTTTGCTACTAAAACAACATTCGGGGGGATCATGTTACAGAAAAGAATCTGCAAAATACCCACTACATAAAAAGATATGAATTTTTGAAACCTCGCTGGCATAATAAATCGGAAAAACACAAAAAAAAACTATAACTCGTATAAACTACAAAAAATCGCATAACATACATGGGGTTTTTTCGGATACCCCCAGGTGTGAGGAGTTTAATAAAAATTTATTGATGTCACTACTTGGTCCACCCTGTATAGTTAGGTGCACTTTTGAGCTATCTTGTATTTTGCATCCTGCGTGTGAGTCAAGACTTTTCGGCGTGTATTCATGCTATGAATTTCTTCATTACGTTTACAAGAGAATATGTTGCAATAAATATAATATGCAATTTCAAAGATATATAAACTAGCAAGCGTCAAAGTATTGCCGGGCCCAAGAGCCAAACATTTATATTCGGAGATATTGGATAAGGAAAATGTCAAATTTCGTGCTTATTTCCTCGGTATTATTGATATGTCCGGAATATCTGAGAAATCTGAACCAATCATTCTGAAACTTAGAAACCAATTGATAAATGCGGACGCGCAAACTTTTTCCCAATTTTCTTATGATCGTTCTATTGAAATAATTTACAAAAAACTCAAAATTTTGTTTTCAAATAATGTTGCTTTACTATCATCTGCTCACGTGGTCACCACGAAATTCTGCATGAACACTGAAGCTTTAATTTTTCGATCAAGTACTGGATTACAACTTGATCGCATCTGTCTAGTGGACATTTTTGAGACAATGAAATTTTGAATGGGTATATCTGCGAAATCATTTGGTGGATGTAATCAATTCCGTAATTTGACCTTCGTATTTAATTTTCAAACTTGCTCTACTATTATTTAGTCCCAAAGTAGGTTCTCTCGGTAATTATTATGTTCGCGAATGGCAGTTTGTCCAGCACTATATCATTTCCGAAAGAAACAACTTAGATACACGATATTTATAGAGTAAGTTTGAATTCTAATTATGAAGTCCAAATTCATGAATGATGAGTAAAATCTGTTCAATGATTCGAAGATATATCCATTCAATTGTTGTTCATTTACCTATCCAATATTTCCAAGAATATAGATCGGATCGAATTGGAATCTAGTATTTGATTGAAAAATCAGAACTCGAAGATTTATGCAGGATTTCGTGAGGACTGAGGACTATATGAAAGAAGATCGCCGAATCTTTCCATCAGGGAGTAAAGTTGCGTTTGGCGGGGTCAATACCTGAAAAGGTGACCGCACGGCTTAGAAGACCCTGAGATCGGCTTAGAAATCGACCACCGTAATCTATGAGACATGTTTTGGGGACGACCTGGGTCAAAATAATCAAGCATCAAATCTACTTTACAAATGTACAGCTGTTTCTTTCGAGTCAGTGTCTCCTCTCGAATAGTTCTCATTCGATTCAATAGATGACTTCGGCCCAAGCTGCTAACCCACAATTTTCTTCACAAATTAACTATCACTGGGGAACAGGAATTTCAGGATAAGTTCGACATGATGAGGTTCGCGTTATTTATAAATATCCGTGAAAGATGCCTCGGCTACTCAAACAAGATGATTCCTTCCAAATATAGGTTTTTGTTAGGCTGAAATCTAAGTTCGGATTTCTGATTTCATGTTAATAGTGTCAAGTTTATAAAGGATATGTTCCACAGATCAACTTGGTAATTTCGGTTGCTGGTTTTCCGTTCTGTAAATATGAAATATTGGGTTGGTTACTAAAAAAAAGGTCAATTACAGAATTGATTGATGAAAAAGCAATCTTTCTGTCACCAGAACATAGACATATTAAGTCTACGCACCAGAACGACAATCAATGTTTTATGAAAACATATCCATAGCATAGAACCATCTTTATGTACCTTATGATCCATAGACCATACATAGAATTTTTTCCATTGTTGATTGTTGTCTCTTCTATGTTCTATGGATCATGAAGTAAATAAAGATTGTTCTATGCTATAGATATGTTACCACAGAATATTGACTGTCGTTCTGGTGACAGAAAGAACGTCTTTTCATCAATCAAATTCCGTGATTAACCCATATTTCAGGAATCAACCGAATATTTCATATCTACGGAATGGAAAACCGGCAACTGAAATAACCAAGTTAAGTTGCGGAACATATCCTATATAAACTTGATACTATTAACATGAAATCAGGAATCCTTAAATTTGAGCCAATCAGAGATGATCTTGACAAAACCCCATATTTGGAAGCAATTATCTTGTTTGAGGAGCCGAGGCATCTTTTACGGATATTTATAAATAACGCGAACCTCATCATGTCGAATTTGTCCTGAAATTCCCGTTCCCCAGTGATAGTAAATTTGTGAAGAAAATTGTGGGTTGGCAACTTGGGCCGAAGTCGTCTATTGAAACTTGCTGACTTGTGTGATACAATCGACAAGAAATCTAAGGTGAAATTTCTAGAGAACAGAAAGACGATAGAAAAATATCGAAACCTTGAAATCTTTATTTTGAAACCGAATTCTAGATTTCAATTGGAATTGCCTTCTGAAAGAAACGATTCACGGAATCGGATCATAAGATGACGCCTTAAGGGTCCATGCATTGCTTTTTAGGGACTATTCAATCATGAGATGCATGCCTTAGATGGGATCGATATCTGGATGGTGACTGTACTTGCTCTATGAATCCTAATAACAATCCCCTTATTTTACGGAGGGGGGGGCCTTCCCCAATTTTTTGATATTGTATGTATAGGTACATTGTGATTGCTTTCTATTTCTTGTTTTTTTGCGCGCATGTTCTAGGGGAACAGCGTGCTATCGTTTTGTCCAAATGTCTGTAATTTTGGATGATTGAGCCGAAAATGGTCTCAATCGACTAGGTTGGACTCACTGATGACGAATCCGGTGTCAAAATTGATTCTGTCCGGCCGGCCGGCCGGCCGTCCGTAGACACGATAACTGTCGACAGAAGCTAGCTAGCTACTTGAAACTTTCAGGATAGGTTGCTCATCAGAATGCCGCGGTTAAGTTCGTTAATGGGCTAAATCGGTCGAATAGTTTCGGAGTTATAGGCACTTGAAGTTTTGAAGTTATTTATTTTTTATTTCAGAAACAACTCAAGCGATTGGATTCAAACTTGGCAGTTTGGTGGATTATAACGACGCGCAACTTTGAGCCAAATTTCGTCAGGATCATATTGTCAGTAAATTAAAAAAAAAATTTTTTTCCAAATTTTTTTCCAAAAAATTTTTTTTCCTGGAAACCATTTATCATATTCGAAAAAAAAATCCACTCACACTTTGAACTTCATATTTCGCAGCAGTGTACCAAATTTCAGTTCGATACGATCATAAGTTTCGGAGATATCCGGAAAAAATGTGTCAAATTTCGAGGTTTTCTTCTCGATATTGATTATTTTTTCGGTATAACTCGAGAAATACTGATTCAGTCCTGATGAAATTTCACAGCTAGTTTTGAGAAGCTGAAAGACAACTTCATGCGAAATTTCGTGATAATCGTGTCATCAGAACAATTTGAAAAAAAAAATGTCTATGATTTTTCTTATCATATCATCCTCATCAAATTCTGTATGAAACTTCGAACTGTTATTTTTCGATGAAGTACTGGATTTCAATTCGATCTGATCTGTATTTTTGGAAATATTGAAAAAATAAAATTTTGATTGGGTATATCTACGGAATCATTGGGTGGATTTTACCCATTCACGAATTCGGCCTTCGTAATTAATGATTCCGTAGATATACCCATTCAAAATTTTATTTTTCCAATATTTCCAAAAATACAGATTTGATCGAATTGAAATCCAGTAATTTATCAGTAAAAATTTCAAAAAGTACTGCCGTGAAGGCAGCAGCTTTTGCGTGCATGTTCAAATTCGTTGTTGAAGCGGTCATCTACATTGAACATGCGCGCAAAAGTTGCTGCCTTCACGGCAGTGCTTTTTGAAATTTTTTGAACTTCAACGAGAACAATATCAGCATCAGTCGCAGAAAATATTGTCAGTGTTATACAAATCAGGCATAAAAAATTACCAAAAAAATAGCCATTTACTGCCCTAGATAATTGCCATGTCCATATCACTATGCCTCGAAAATTATCATCAGTGTTATAATAAAAGTAGATACATCATAAGATATATAACTTGATTGGTTTGAATTTATATTGATTGACTCCACATCCTGTCAAAATATAATTATAAATAGATTAAACCATGTCGCACGCAATAACTTCCGATGCAGTGCTTCCAATTATCTATTTTTGGTTGAGTCAAATATACGAGCAGTCACATTTTTGTATTATAAGCATTCCTTTCAATGAATGAATTACAGGAATGCGGAGAATTTCACGCCAAGTCGTAATCCGCAAAAATCCATGAAACCTGACCTGCGTTACCTCATTCCACATCCACAACTGCCCTTTACACAGGTGAGACCCCTCTAAGATACATGGAACGAAGTAGCCGAGGATCATTCGGGATGCTGCATCCCGAGCTTTGAAGGGAAATAGAACAGATCCATCCATGTTCTCTTTAACCACTTTACCAGCTTGTCAAGCACTAATCTTTGAACATAATAAACAACTTTTTCGCAGTAAGTAAACACTTGATTAAGTATTGAGCGGAACCTTGCATCCTCATCAAAATATTATGTCCGCTGACGAAGAATGTCTAGGAACGCTTGAGAAATTTGAAGTCTGCTTGAACGATTGAAGGAAATCGCAGAAAATTTTCATTTATATTGCCTTCTCTCTGGAGAACGTTTAAAACGAATTTAGTCCACCGATGAATAAAAACGCGATTGGTGAAAATGGCAAACAATTTTTAGTTTAGATAAAATACTATAGAAGAGAGGTTTTGTATTTTGAACCAAACTCAAACGAATAAGGATTACGGAGGTTATTGAAATCGCAATAAATATTAATTTGATTGAAAAATAGCTCTGCGGAAATTTACAGACCTTGAAAATTCGGACAGTTTGGGCATTATATTGAGAATCATGTTCGAACTGAACATATAAAGTATGAATTTCATGCTAAAGAAAAATGATTATTATTTTTGGACAAATTTATTCGGGAAGAGATTCAAAATCCTGCTGAATGACAAGCTAAGCATAAGAATGCTAAGAATAATTATTATCAATTTCTGCCAGAATGACGATGAAATTTTTTCAAACTTAGTTAAAGGTATGGTAACACCTAAATAATTGAGTTAGTTGGTTTTTGCAAAAATATATAAATTAAAAAAAATCAATATTATAATACATACCTTGTAACTAAAATATTGGGCCTATTCCTTAATTTAAATGATGTTAATTCGTATAAACAATAGATAAAAACATTTCCAACCATTGTGTCATAATGAAAAAGTTTGAGTCGAACATTTCAAACCATTCAGCTGAATATTATGAAAACGGATGAAATGATCTTGACAAGTTTCAGATAGAAGTTCGTCTATTCCGAAGGGTATCGAATCTCTTCCCAAATATAAAATATGAATATGGGATATGTGGTTATCTGCAATTTCCAATGAGCGCAGTAGAGGGCTTGTTTTCTTTTGTGTGAAGGCATACTGACCTCCAAGTTTTTTGACGAACAGAAAATAGTAGTCACTTTAAAAGATACCCTTTGCAGTCGAATTAATACCTGTACCAAATTTTACTCAACAAAATATCTACATGATTGAAAATATCTTGGGATAATCTTTCGAACTATGGAGGGCACAATTATATAATTATATTTTAACTTGGAGAAGATTAGCCAGGTCATATTCCCGTATATATTTTCACACTCAAATATGTAACCTCTCTAAATAAGAGGTAATAATTTCTTTGAAACTTAAAAAATGACCCTGACGACTTCTTCGGTTGTCAAATGGAAAATAGAAATATCTATCCATGGTCATATAAATATTTTAAATTATTTTGTTTCTGTTGAACTGAATGAGTCAATTCAAGATTATTCAATTCTGGACCGAGATTTTTCAATTTGTAGGTGTTTGATGTGAAACTTTTCCTTTGTGGTTTATATTAAAAAGTACAGCACTATTTTGTTTATAAAATTCGATAGTTTACAATCACCACATTAGGTCTAAGATGAGAAAGTTGATTATGGTTGAAAAGTATCGTGAAAATAATTCACCGAATACTACCGGAGGGATTTCAAATAAAGATATTCTTCTTCTTCAATGGTGGAAACTTCCACCCTCGATGTTTTGTTATGAGAGACTAGTTATTTTATGTGTAAGTATTAGATTTTTGAGATTTGATACATTTGAAATTGAGAGGTTAACGCTTCGGCTTAAGATTTCTGATTTATAAACAATTCCAGTCCAGCAAGGAAATAGCTAAGATATATAAGTGTTTTTTTTCTCAACCAACAACTCAATTCATCTCATATATGGCAAAACACAGTTGATCTCAGTAGTGTAGGAAGAATTGAACCAGGTTATTAGATATTACTCCATTTGCGTATGTTGGCACAATTCAGATTGATAACAGGATTCAAGTGAGTAAGATCATCAGTTACGAGGCTCCTCCAACTGAGAATTCACCGCACTATACAATCGAATAGTGCGTTGTGACAAGGCATAAGCTAAAGCAACGACTTCGGAAACTTGAAGGCGAAGGAACGCGTAGCAGGTTGACGACTGACGTACGGTCAAACTCTTTTGATGACATCTTAGAGATCGAGAAGTACCTTTTACTTTATTTCAGTGAGAAAAACTGTGAAAATTTTGTTTTCCTGACTGAAAGTGTAGTTGTTTTGTGTTCTTGTGTGTAGTTCTAGGCAGTTCAGTGACATTTATCAGATGTTTCATGCTTTTTGAGCCTTGATGCTGACGGTTTGAGTGCAACGGCATTCAAGGTATGTGGACATTTAAATTTTCATTTCGGGTTTGTTCAGATGGTTCAGAACTAAAATATCTTTTATAGAATGAAATTTTCTTACTTTTTGAGAGGGATGAAATCTCTATGAAATTTAGTTATTCCTATTTCCATCGAATTTTAAAAAATCAATTTCGAGCAGTGGTATTGGCGGATGTAGTGCTTTGAGACTCCTCTTCAGGATAATGCAAAAGTACATATTTCTGGAAATGTCATATTATAGGTTTTTGAAGGTGCTTCAAATATGTAAATACCAATTTTTGGAAACATTTACTCAAAAATATGAGTCCTATTGTTTTCATACTTAGTTTTAGTTTTCAGAATTCACGGTGAATATTGAAGTTTTTGTCTGATTGCATATAATCAGGTTTTTGGTGTTATATACCCAATTTGGTCATCTCAACCTAATTCTGCATACAAAATTCTCAGTTTCAAAAATATGGACTTCCTAACTTTCGCAAAAGTCCTTTTTTGATTACGTTTTTCAGAACTATTAGAACTGGGTAGTATTCTCAATTACTTTCAGTTAGTTCGCAAATAATTATTTAACCTCTTTTTCCCAACGATTTGAGGTATTTTATTTTGAAATATTTTCATATCCCCAAATATATTTATGTTTGATTGAGAACCATCTCATTCATTGAACAACCACTTCACCTGTGAGTTTAGAGATGAAAATCTCAAAAATGCTTATCACATCTAATTGAAACTTGGCAATTACTTCTTTAATGCCGATGTTCGAACTTGTGGAGAATTTCATGGGGATAGTGTACACAAGAATAATTAAAAAGTTTCTAAAAATATTTTAGCCGTAAGATTTACTCGAAATTTTTCCAAAAAACTTTGAATCCCTGTTATTACAACCAGCTGAGCAACCGGCTGACGAATTTCAGGTTGATCCGGTATGTATTCTTCGAAATATTGGTAGGTACCTTTATAGAATCGATTTCGAATGTATATCTGTGGAATCTGTAAGTTTTACTCATTCATGACTTCCGTAATTGAATTCGAAAAAAACTTGCTCTTCAAATATCGGAACAAAAAGTAGATTTTTTCGAGGGATATCGTGATATCGATCCAATGTTTTTGAGGCTTTAAAGAAAATAGCTTTCAACAAAAATTACTGAGGAACCTGATATTTGTTGAAGTTTTGGGCTCAATTACGGAGATCGAATCCGAGAATGGGTGTAATTCACTTTATTATACCGTAGGTATACCCATTTCTTCGAAGTTATAATATTTACGATATATCTGAGTATAACACATTCCCAATAAATATCAGATCTGGAGATCCGACCGAAATTGAACCTGGTACCTACTTGTTGTAGGAATTCTAGAATAACATGGACGAGTCAGCAGCTTTTGCGAGCGTGTTCCAATTCGTTACCAAGGCGGTCACCTATTCACTCATTGACACCATCAATCGCACCTTCACTTCCAATTTCAAATTTTAATTTGATCGAATTAGTTCTCTTTCAGATATTGCAGAGATATCTTCGAAAATTCAAATGAGTATTAGTCCGAAACCGTTTAGTCAATTTGGCCCAGTAACGAAAATAACCGTCGTACTTTGATGCGCGACCTTACCTTACAGATCCAAGTCGCTGGCTCTTTCCGTTTTCAAATAATCTTGGCAGAGGCAAGAAGGCCGGAGAGACCCCATTTTGACATCGGATTCTTCACCTTAGAAACATATCGAGTTTCTAAGTTCTTTCTTTCAGAAGTTTTCGCGTTTTGATCGGTAGTAAACATAATTACTTCTGGAAAAACAACTTAGAAACTCGATATTTGTAGAGTAGGTTTGAGGCTTAATTAAGAAGTCCCAATTCTGAAATGGGTGAAATCCGCTGAATAATTCCGTAGATATACCCATTCATTATTTAATTTCCTTATATTTCCAAAAATATAGATGAGATCGAATTGAAATGCGGTGCTTGATTAGAAAATGACACCTTGAAGGTTCATACATAATTTCGTGAGGATAATATGATTAGAAAATCACCAAATCTTTCCATCATCAAGTAAAGGTGCGTTTGGTGAAGTCATTACGTGAAAAATGACCGCTTTGGCAACGGATTTGAACGTGCGTGCAAAAGACGTTGGCTTTTTATCATATTTCAAATGACGATGACATTGCTATGATGCGCACGTATTTTTTTCTCTAGTTTTGTGAAGTTATTCCCGAAACTTGGAGATTTCAAGTTATCATTCTTATATATTCCAAACAAGCGGACTTCAGTTGCAGCGTTTGAAAACATTACACTGTTAAATTGAAATATATGTTTGATGGTTGACTTTTTCTTCGTTATCTGACTATTGGTGGTAGATTCATGAGAAATCACAAAAAGTCGGATCTTCTCTAATCGGTTTTCTGTACATAATGCCTGCGATGTTTATTTCAACATAGAAAATATGTCTTTAGGGGCCAGAATCAATATCCTAGAAGCTAAAATGAACACGTAAGATTCAAAAGAAAATGGGACACAAAATACTGCACCGAGTACTGCACGGATCAGATGCAGCACGATAGATACTCGGATAGATATTGGCTGACGCTATTAACGTAACTAGTATGTTATGTAACGCCATGATTGAACGCAAAAATAATGGGATGCTGTCAATCCTGGAATGATTCTGCTCTAGAACCAATTACTGGCTGCTCATTATTCGAGCTAACGCCCTATATCGACAGTGCAGTTGACACGAATCCTCATTTTATAGCTCACCTCAAATTGAATCAAATTGGAAGCTATTAATAGAAGCGATATTTCAGTTTTCGAATCTTTCACTTGTGATAACGCCGTTTGGGATTCAACATTCAACTGTTTCCTACCCTCTTTCTTGATACCAAGTGGAAAGTGTAATTGCATGATATGAATCATGAAAAACTAGAAAAGCACTGACGTGAAGACAGGAGCTTTCACGCGCTTGTCCAATTTCACGAATTCGGTTGCCATTATTAATCTCTTAAGTCTAGTCCAACCGCTGATCGCAGACACAGTAAGTTCCGAGAAATTTGCTTAGAGACTTGGTAATTGCAGAGCAGGCTTGAAGTTTGATTACGAACGCTAAATTCTTGAAATCCATCCTGTGATCCCGCAGCTATTCATCTGGATATACATATCCTTGAAATAGATAATAATAATAATAATAATAAAGTTTATTTGTGTGTTAATTGATGCAACAAACTAAACTCTTCAGTATACAATATAAATACTTATATAAGGATACAAATTAATCACAAACAAACAATAAATGCAAAGCCAAATGGCTGTCCGCATTCAGTATGACGTGGCATCTCTCCCATATTTTCAAAGTTTCCTACTACAAAAAACAAAATCAAACAATAAAAAAGAAGAAAGAATATCCCGACTATGAGGAAACATCCTCCTATCATTCATATATTTCTCCTTTCGATTCTTCCATGAACTTTTTCCCTTTCCTGTGCAAATATATATTTTCTTAGCTTCGATTTGAAAAGATTGTGAGACGTGATGTTCTTTATCTCCATCGGAAGTGAATTGAACACTCTTGGACCGAGGAACAAATGAGATCTCTGACCAACAGTTTTGACCGAGTTTAAAAGGACCAGGTGTTTCGCCGTTTTACTCCTTGTTTCATATTCATGATCGACATGATGACAGATGATCGGATATATAGGTATTTTTTGAGTTATTTCAGAAATAATTAACAATGATATCCATGAAATCAGTACGAAATTGAACATATTTTTTACCAATATCTCTCAAGATGAATATCTGATCGAATTCGGAAGTTTGATATAAGTACTGTTTGTAAATATAGTCACCTCAAGGTATGTGCCAAACGAGGTGGCAAAATCCATGGTAAGGTTATGAATAGTTTTCGAGAACACAATTTTTTCAACAGAAATCTCGGATGCTATGCGTTGGCATTACTATTAAAGAAGTTCGAGAATTTGAGGAAATCACGAAATTTGAAATAGCCAAAAAATTTGACATATTTTTTCCAATTTCTCTGCAGATGAATAGCACTTTGAATAGGGAAAACCCGCAAGATTTCCCGTCGCCGAGATATTGAAAAGATATTTACATCATTATACGAAGTGTGATTTTCTGAATAAAAAATGTGAAATCGACCATAGGCGGTCTCCCTTAATTTGGAAGATATGGGCCCCCAAAGTTCCAAAGTGAGTCGTTTTCAGGTCTCTTTTTCCACCATAAAAACGATCTCTCACTTCATCTGTATGGTTCACACACCACCTTTGAACCTTCAACCAACCATGAGCAACACTTTTTTTCAAGAATAATCAATATTTAATGAAAAAATAATGAAATTACTGGACAACCACTTAACCTCTATTCCTTCTGATTTCGACTCAGACTAAAAATGAAGTTTGGCAATGGCGCAAATTTGATCGGTCGGAATAATGGATAATTACCATTTTTAGCTCAAAATTTGAAAATCATAACATCTGGCAAAACGATAATGCTTTTGTTCCCTAGAACAAGCTCGTAATGAAGGAAAATGTTTTATGAAATAAAATGAATATCTGATGGAGTTGAATTATTGTTGTTGAATATTGACTTCAAGGTGTCTGCCAAATTTCATCTAGATCTGATTAGTAGTCTCCAGAAAAAAAATGTTTTCGAAAAATTTCATAACGGTTGTCCAACCGAGAGTCCAACCTAATCATTTAAGACCAATTTCGGTGTAAAATTCGATAATTTCAGATATTGTGATGGAACGATATCACGCTGTTGCCCAAAACCGAGCCCAAAACCATATGATTAAAAGGTATAAGATATTTATAAACTAAATCTTTAAATCTTGAATTATTCCAATGAAACGATCAAGAAATTTTGCACGAATTTGCGCATCAAGTTCCAAGTTTCGTCATGATCGGATCAATATTTTTTGAGTTATTTTCATTGTTCTGGGGAACAGCGCGTTATCATTTTGTCACGATGTCTGTAATTTTCGAATTTTGAGCCAAAATTGGTCTCAAACGACTAGGTTGGACTTACAGATGACGAATCTGGTGTCAAAATCGATTCTGTCATGCTATCCGTGAGCATCATTACGAGCTTACGGAGAATCTTGCCGACCTGAAACTTTTAGGGAACGTTGCATTTTGAAATCCGACTTGTGGATTTTGTTAATGGGTGAAATCCGAGGCAAAATCGGCCAAGAGGTTCCTTTTGAATTTTTAGGTTATTTCCGCGATAACTCGGGAACTACTGAAACGATTGGATTGAAACTTGACAGTTAGTTGGAGTATTACATAGCGCAACTTTTCGCAGAATTCTGTTGAGATGGTACGGTCAGTTCATTTAAAAAAAAAATTCTTCTGAAGTTTTTTGTAAAGAATTTTTTTTTGGAAACTGTTCATCATATTCGATAGTTAGTTCTGGTCAGGCCTTGATATTCTACAGTGGTGCACCAAATTGCAGTTTGATCTGATCATAATTTTCGGACATATTTGGATAAAATTGCAGATTGCAGAATTTCATGTTTTTTTTTCGATATCGTTGTTTTTTTCGGAATAACTCAAAAATTACTGATCCAATAATGATGAAAATTCACAGCTAGTTTGAAAATGCTGATGGACAGCTCTGTGCAAAATTTCGTGATGATCGTGTCATTAGAACAATTTGAAAAAACGCTTTTAAATTTTTTTTCATCGGAAAATTCAACATTCTGTGATCTTCTGATCCTACTATTCTCATTAAATTCTGTATGAATCTTCGAACTGTAATTTTTCAACAAAGTACTGGATTTCAATTCGATCTGATGTGTATGTTCAGAAACATTGGGAAAATGAAATTTGAAAGGCTATATCTGCAAAATCATTACCGCGAGGATAGCTTGAAGGTTCATGAAGAATTTCGTGGGGATAATATGATAAGAAGATCGCAGAATATGAAAAATCGAAAAATGTTTTATTTTTCCAATATTTCCAAAAATACATATTAGATCTAATCGAAATCCAGTACTTTATCAGAAAAACCCTGAAAAGCACTGACTGAAAAAAAAGTGGGTTTGGAAATAAATTTATTTTTGAGTCAATATATTCTATAATTACAGCAATATATTTACTTTGTATGACGATGTATTCATTTCTCGTTCCGATTCATCTATTTTCTAACAAACACAATATATTTACTAGTGTGGAGTTTCGAAAATACAAAAATATAAGATACAGTATATTCATGTATTCGAATAACTTCAAGAGCATAGAAGTTTCCGGTAAAAAATTTCCAGTTATTTTGATTGAACTAGAAGATAATGACGATAATCACTTCGAACTCAATATTCACGAATCATATCAAAATCAGCCCTGATTATCGATATTTTCAAGCTCTTTTAATCTTCGACTGCTAGAAACTCTGAACATAATTTCGACGTGCCATCTTTGGGCCTTGTTCCATAGATCGAATCAATAAATATATTGGATTTCACATTTTTAAACATCTGAAAATCCGAACTTGCAGTGAATATATTGTGTTCGACAGGATGTAAATGTATCTATCGGACCAAAAAATAAAAATATATATTGATGCAACTGAAAAATATATTTACCCGAAAATAAATATTGTTGCGAAAACACCCCAACGGAGTCTCATAATCCAGCAGCGTAGTATTGATCTGGAAGTCCGAGATCCAATGTTCTTTATGTCAAATTAACATCGTGACCAAAGGATACATCACCTCATACGTTACCCATAATAATTTGCCCGCTTTTGATTAATGATTGCACGTTTCCTAGTGAATTTCCGCTCTGGTTCATCAGAACGATGCGCCGAACTTTGAGTCAATCATTCTATTGACGTTGCCGATTTTTTACGAGAATGGAGTACAAGCAGAAAATATCCCATTTCCTGGGTCACATGTGAGGACACGATATCAGAGGCGAGTTCACCATTTATTCTACTGGTTTATGATATATAAAAAAAAAATCTGGTAAAGCTTTGACGTGAAGTTAGTTGCTTCTGCGCACATGTTCAAATTCGTTGCCAAAGTGAAAATTTTTTCACGTACCTTTACTTCCTTATGGAAAAATTTGGTTATTCGCTGATGATATTATTCTCAGGAAATTCTGCATGAACATTCAAGGTGTTCATTTTTTCAATCGAGCACTTGGTTTCAATTCGATCCTATACGGATTTTTGGAAATATTGTTACATAAAATTTTGGATGGGTACCTACTACCTACATCTACAGAATCATTAGGCGGGATTTTATCCAATCACGAATTCGACCTTCGTAATCAAGTCACAAACCTGCCCTAAAAATATCGATTTTCATACACAAATATGTACCCACGATCGGTTTTCAGAGCAGGTTTGGAGGCGTAAAAAAGATGTTAATTTTTCTAGTAATAAGACCCTGACGAAACTGCTAGACCCTTTTCTCTCATTAAGAAACTCAGTCCTATTTCCTTTCCTTTGAAATATTCAGTGTTTTTCAGCCATGGCACAAACTATCAGAAGATATAATTTGGAACTGCCATGTGGGAAACCTCTGCCGAAAAACATTTAATTTTCATTTTGCTGACTTACTGTTTTTTTTGCTTAATATTTTATTCTGATTTTACCAAAAAGTTCATGATTTGAGCCACCCAAATTATTATACCTGATAATTATAATAGTACCTAATTCTGAATTGACCAACCAAGTGTGAAAAAATAAGACAATTCTGTACTTTATATATATATAACTCTCAACAACTGTGTAGTTTCTGGCCAATTAGGAAAAACGAAAACAATTTCCAAGTTGAATACGACGCTCAATATCTTTATAATAGCGAATATTCATTGGGAACGAAAAACTCAATTGTCAATTTCTGTACCAATAATTGTTGTACCATTATAAAATATCAAAAAAATCGATAGTTTCAGATGCAGGCTTGTCCCAGCGTTTATTTGAAATGTTGTATTCTGGGGAAACAAGAAATGAAAACTTCTCGCCATTTGAGGTGTGGAAAATTAAAATAAAAAATTATAGAACTAAATTGTCGTATTTGTGGCCCTAGAACCCTCAAATTCGGGCTATTTCTGAATCACCCTGTATGTATTGAAGGTATCGAAATTGGTATGATGTTGACATATTTCAATGCGAGTAAACTTCAGAGGCACCTAGGACTTTAGTACGTCTCTGTATAGCTGTAATGAGGCAGGTAGAAGGCAGAAAGTGACCATCTACAATTATTCTAGGCGTGGGAAGTCATTGTTGGGTTTCTTCACAAAGTGATTGTTACACTTGGAATTTCAGAAAGTAACGTGCAATGGTTTTTATTTTCAGTTCATTTGATACTACCAAACATAGTTTCACAACCATCCTATTGGAAAGATTCGACAATTTTTTTTTTCATATGGCCCTCATTAAATTCTGTCTCAACCTCGACAATTTTTCGATCAAGTATGGATCCGATCTGTGCTTTTGTGTATTGGAAGAATGAAAATTTGAAGGGTTAACTTTATCTATGGAATCATTAGGCGAATTTAATCCGTTCACGAATTATATATTCGTAATTCAACCGGAACTCCGTACTCCGAGGCGTACTCTACAATTATCTCAAAGAAGTCTCACTTGTAAGTTGTAGTACTTACGACAGGTATAACCGCCGATACTGAATGAAATAATTTCTGGAAGAATATACTCAGAGACTCTAATTGAAGAGTAGGTGTCAATTTTTTTTTCGAAGGCCTGATTGGTGAATTGGTTAAATCCACCTAATTATTCCCCAAATGTACTCATTCAAAATCCATTCCTCTCCAATATTTCCTATAATACAGATCGGATGGAATTAAAATCCAACATTTGGATGAAAAAGGACAGCTTGAATGTTCGTGCGAAATTTCGTGAGGAGGATATGATTACGAGATCTTCAAATATGATATATTTGAAAGAACAATTTCGAAATATTTTTTTAATTGATTTAATGACACAGTCATCACGAAATTTTGCAGAAATTTATTTATTAGTTTTTTCAACTAGCTTTCAAGTTTTATCGTAATCAGATCAGAAGTTTTCGACAATTTGTTTTCAATATATCCGAAGACCACCATCAAACGGAAATTATGAACACTGTAACTTAATCTAGAATCTTAGGTAGGTGCCGAATTTCAATGGAATTTGATGAATCATTTCTATAAAAACTTTGGAATGAAAATCAGAAAGTTTTCGATACGATAATATTATTTCAATCTTCTACTTGCATGATTCTTCCGACATCTGGTAAAATATTCTACAACTTCCTTCAAAGTTTATATTTGGTCGCGTTAACTCTTCTTGAGATATTGGGGACATAACCTCAAACTTTTGAATAGTTGAACATTCGACATATTTCTTTTACAAGATTTCCTAAAATGAATATCAGATCCAACTGGGACTTGAAATATTCTTGTTGATTATGACTTTCGAAGTTTTCGCCAAATTTCATTGGAATATAGTGAAGTAATTCCACGAAAACAATTTTTTTCACGAAAAATTTGGAGAATTTTCGGAAAATTTTTCACCATTACAATCCTCCAGCTATTTCGCGGTGGTATCTACAAATATAGTTGCGAAGTTTCAATCTGCTCGCATCAGACGACCTTAACAGAGATATTCAGACTCCGAACGTAACTTGCAAATTTCAAATCGCTAATTATTGCTTTCCTTCGAAAGTTAGAGCACATACGGACGGATGAGACGAACAGAATTCGATTTGACCATGAAATTTCCATCAGTGAGTCCAACCTAGTCCTTTGAGACAAGCGCGTAAAAGAAGGACTTGAAGTAAAACTGGCTTCTTTACTCCAAGAAAACCACTCTGTTGGATATAACCGATAAAATATTCGTTTGAATTGAGAAATTAATTTTTTCAAAATCATTTTATTAGGATGAGGAATATTTGGTTATTTCAGTGACATAAATTTCATTTCCTTCGTTTGAGAAAATGAATTCTCTTGTTCTGAGCATTATCAAATACTCACATGAAAAATAATATTACATAATATTATATATTTCCCATATTAAGTACCCAAAAAATTTTCCCATTACGAAAACTTCTATTTTCTTCTTGTGAGAATAGCACCTTCCCTGTATTGAGAAATTTGAATCATTACATTTAGTTCGAAAATTTGGGTAGGAATATAAAAAAAACATAATTTAATTATTTTCGAGAAAAGCAAGAAAATGTCAATGTTTTAGAAAAATCCTATCTTCTTGGAAGTCCAACACGAATCATACTTCACCAATGCATATAGTTTTTTCTTGGGAAAAAATTTAACTGAAAAGAAAGTATATCCAAAACAATAAATTTATTTCGAATCCAATGTCGATAGTTTTTTGAAAGATATATTTGAACAGGTTGTCTTTATTCATGGCTCATTTTCCTTATCACAGAATAAAATCCTGTCAGGTTGTTGAAATGGTGAAAAGTATCGATAATGATTTGAAAAATCGACTGAAATATGGGGTGAGATTATTGGGTTCAGAAAACTCACTAAAGCATAAATGTTACTTTGTAGGCAAATGGTGTTGTATTTTCTGCAAAGGGTGCTGCATTTTTTTCTGTTCGAAAATGTAGGTACATTTGGAGAAGTCGTCTGGAAGATTTCAGTTTTTAGTTGTGTAGATATAATTTTTTGCTCTTGATCATTATGGGATAATTATAAACAGGCGGTGAAATTTTGAATGTGAAAAAAATATTATCAACAGGATGCCAGAAAATAATGTACTATAGGAATGCAGGAATATGAAAGTTTGAATATAACCAAACGCAGTTATATTCTTTTCGAATAATGGGTCGAAGAAAATTGATGTAGTAAATGGTTCTGAAAAATCTTATTCTTGGGGTCTTAATCGTTGTATGTTTCAAGACGCATTAATAGATGGAAGAATGAACTCACCGAGAAAATTCTGAATTAACTTATTCTGCACATCCCAGTCATTGAATAATTTCACCAGTTTTGGCTCTATTTGAATATTGAAAGATTTATATTGTTTATACAGGTTTGCGCCGAATTCCTTCATAAAATTTATATCTTTCAAATCAGTGACTCAAAAAAAGCCGAAACACGTGAATTGATTTTGAATTGAACGTATTTTTTGGCAATAAAATGAAATTTTTTTCTTCAACCCCCCCTAGCTGCCCCCACCCAATTTTTTTTCGAATGCCAACATGTCCCGTGCAGACTCGTTGAAAAGCTCGTGACAGATGGAATCTTATCATACTATTTTTTTCATTTCAATTGTGTGGTTATCAGAAAATAAGACGAAACTCTTTGAGAAATAAAAACCTAATTTATCCTGACATCGTTGTGCTATATTTCATTTTGAATCAGTTTTTATGTTACATCTTCAAAATAAAATAACAAGGAGCTATTCAGAACAACATGTTTTTCATTCATGAATAAATCGTTGCATTCTTGTACCATATTCAGTGTCTCGATTATTAAATTTTTTTTTCATCATTTCGAAATTGTAGTTCTATGTGAAATTGGATTGAAACGTCCAGTTTATTAATCTTTGTACCTTCAAAGTTTTTTTATTTCAATTTGTCAATCAGAAATGGTATTGACATACAGGCAGCGTATCGAAGTCTTGTTATTGCTAAGATGTGGGGATAAAGTGGTAGTCAAAGTGAAGTGTGTACTTTATTTTGTACAAAATATCCGAAAAATCAAATTTGCCAAGCTACTGTTAGCAACATCTTCCACGAATTTTAAGAACATGACACAGTAGAGAACTTGCCTAGTCGGGGTCGGCCACGTGTTTTGGATGAGGATCAAAAGTTGGACATTGGAATATCTCTGCAGGAAGATCCTCATCTGTCAGCGGTTTCATTGGCCAAAAATCATGCTGCGTCTAGACTTACGATTATGAGGTTTTTGAAATCAGAACAATATCACTCTTATGAGATGCATCTTATTCAAGAGCTTTTGGAAGATGACGATGACAGGCGTTTGGAATTCTATAAGGAAATGATGAGGCGCTGTGACGAGAATATGGGGTTTCCACTCAACATGCTCTTTTCGGATGAAGCTATTTTTTATTGAAACGGAGTGTTTAACAGGCACAATTATCGTTTCGGGAGTTCGGAAACCCCACACTGGATATGTGAAGATCATACGCATCATCCTCAGAAAGTAAATGTATGGGCAGGTACCATTAACAACAGAATATTGGGACTATACTTTTTTAGGGTTTGAATTATTCCCCGCTCTAGCTGTTACCTTTTCCAATGAAGAAGATCCAGATATCCCTATTGAAACAATTTTATTTCAGCAGCACTGTCTTCCCCCACATTTGGGGGTTAATGTCAGAGGATATCTTGACCAAAAATTTGCAGGACGCTGGATCGGACGACGTGATACAATTAAATGGCCATCAAGATCCCCCGACTTAAGAGCAAATATTACCACGTGTTGGTGAATTACGGCTCGGCAACACAGCCAAGTGCAAGTTTCATTGAACCTCGTTAATATCTCAAGGTCAATATAATATACCTTCTCGCTGTCTGCCTAATTTAACGTGTAAAATATTGGAAATGCCTGAAATCTAGGAGAAAGCGGTGTATCGTTCTGCAGACTACAGTGATTATTTTTTGAAATTTTTTTTGGGATGTACTTAATTCTTTAATGAAAATACTCAATGTTACTTATTTTTCCATTTTTCACTGCATTACAGTTTTATTTTCCCAAAGATTCTGTAGTATAAAAAAGTGGCAACATTGCGCATTTTAAAATTTTTTTCAACCATTTGCACTAAAAAAAAAATTGAAAAAAACGAACTTTGGTCTCCAAAAGTCACCCCGTTTCATTCGAGGTTTTGTTTGCTCTGAACGCCACTAGATTACTTTCTCTGTGGGATGTCTCATAGAAAAAGTTAATCAAAACCGGCCGGCTAATATTGAAGATCTGAAAGATAGGATTAGAGTGGAAACAAATAACATACTGAGACCATTCGAAATTCCAAGACGAGTTTAACAATCGGCTGGGAGCATGCCAAGTAGAGGGTGGAGGAAATTTTCAGCATTTACTACGTTAAATCCACTCGTAGATAGCACTAAGAAGGTATTGATATTTTTTTTGATTTTGAAAGAGTTTTGTCATATTTCCTCATGATCACATAAGTGAATTGAAAAAATAATATGGTAGGATTCCATCTGTCACGAGCTTTTCAACGAGCATAACACGGCATATGTTGGCATTTGAAGAAAAGTTAGGTGGGGTTGCAGCTAAGGGGTTGAAGAGAAATATTTCATTTTATTGGTAAAAAATAGGTTTAGTTCAAAATCAATTCACGTGTTTCGGCTTTTTGTTAAGTCACTGATTCGAAAAATACGAGAAAAAAATATCAGTTTTATTGAGGACTTTCTCGCGCAACTCTGTACAACAAAGCAACGTTATACAAGCCACAGAAATATAAATTTACTAGTACAGGGAAGGTTTCACATTGTTGTGCATTTTTCCTCTACATAGTGAACGGAGGATCATCAGTATCATTCGATACTGATATTTTACGATATACTTCTTCGACGTCTTCAACGTGCCACGTCTTCAATGACAAATTATTATATCAACTGGCATGCATTGATTGAAGTAAAAAACTTGAGAAAACGGTAACAATAAAATACAATCCAAAAATAATACTGGATTAACCGTCGGTTTCACAAAATTTTTGACGTCCGATCAACACGTTGATTATGGTTTGCATTCGATGGTTGGGTTGAAAATGAACCGAAAAGGAGTACAGAATTTACCGTTGACTGACAATCAAGCCCTTGATCGGCAAATTTTATGAAACCGGCCGATAGTGTTTCATCTTCTTTCTTTCGATTTAGAATCATCCTATACCAGGTGTCTTCACGTAGACTTCACTACAACGGAATTTTAGCAGATATAGTTAGGTAAATGACAGTTATTAATATTGATTCTAGAAAATTATGTTTCATTCGAAATAAAAAATTATTTCAATGAATATTTGGTCATATAGTTAACTTCGAAACCGTGCTGGTTTCCATGCGTTAATTATTTTATTTTAGCTCGGAAACATCATCTAGAAGTGGTTAAAAAAAATCTGGTTGATCTGGTTTAAATTCATGTATTGTGTGCTAATTTTTGCGTGAATTGAGAGTATTCTATGCATCGACCCTTCGTGAACACGATAACTACTGTGCTGAATCAACTCAGCGACTCTACTATTCGGAATAGTATATTTTCCCAATATTTCCAATAACTCAGACTCGAATGAGTTGAATTTGCGCAGTTGGTTTAAAAATTCCTGCTTGAAAGCACAAATTCGGCGAAACTACAATGTGATTCTTTCAGTTATAAAATTTTGAGGAATTCAATTTTGCGTTTTATAGTCATTTATACTCACGGAATTCTGCATTACACTCTAGAAATTTTTATTTTGAAGTTAGGGTGTTCACGGACGGACAAAATTGAATTCAAATATATATCGGAACATTGTAGAAATTTCGACGGAATTATAACGCACTTGTTGCTGGGAACAAGTACCTGAAAATTTCAGTGAAGAACAGGTACAAATAAAAATGTTTCGCAAGTACACTGGTCAAACATGACAGTTGATTTAATCATCAATTTGTCACATTGAGAAAATATTCATGACACCTACATATAAAAGTTTAAAATGATTCAAGTTCATCTCAATTAGTTTACTATGTACACTTTTCAACGCGAATAGTTTTCGTGACCCGCTTGCCGTCTGTTGTAGCCAAGTTCTTACAGTATCCAACCTCAGAGTAATAAAAAAGTTTCCTAACCAATAACTACGCGCAAATCTGCAATTATCCACAAAAATCAGATATACACGCGTATAATATACAGAGTAGGTTCTACCGTTAGGTTGTCGAGAGGTAGTAATTGTTGACAGTGGCGTAGGTGGACTTTTATGTAATTTTGAAGAATCGTTTCACCCTAGATGCATATAATACATAGTACGGATACTCTTTGTCATATTTTGGCCGAAGAAGCAGTACCAATAATTTCAATAACGAGTGTTATGGTTCTACTTCAATTTTCGGTCATAGATGCCACCATCGGTAAATTTACCATTGAAGTATTGGAATGTATATGAAATTTACCGCCCTTCTATATCAAAATCAATTGAATCAGAGCCTTTTGTGTTTGTTTTAGTTTAATTTTCAAATGTGAATTCATTTCGAAAAATTTCCGTTCTGATGTTTCATTTCATTCAATTAGGATGGCGAAAATGTAACTATATGGAAATACTCACCCTTCATCTTAGTACTGTTCCCCTAGAATATGCGCGCAAAAATAATTCTAGCTGAATATTTATCATATTTTATTCACTCTCCATAAAATAAAAAAAATTAAAAATATCTTCAATATGGACAAAACGATATCTCACTTGTTCCATACACCGAGCGGGTAACAAAGACGAGGGTGGAGTAACAGTAACAGGCTATATACAGATTATCGTAACTAATGACTGAAATTCTCAATTCTGCCGGATCGGTATTGATTTTGGAATATAAGAAAATTTGTCGGTTTCATCTCCGGAACAATTGCTTGCATATTTGCAATTCACTAACTTAAGTTAAAAACTGCCGGATAGACCACGAATTGTTCATCACTAAGTCAAATGCGAGGGGGTAATCACGAGTGGATATAGTTGTACAAACTTGAGGATGTACCGTGGATATGCATGGATATACTGTGGATATACGTGGATATACCGTGGATATACATGTATATTCCGTGGATATACCGTGGATATACCTGGATATACCGCGGATATACATGGATGTACCTCGATTTATATTCAAATGCGCATGCTCACTTCCTCGTGATTTTATAGGTTATGTTCGAGGTTATGCTTCATAATTTCTCTTAGTGTAACGGCTGCCATTTAATATAATTCCGTATTTATAGTGCCTTTGATTGTTAATACACTGTAAAAATAGTATTCGAAAACCTGAATGGTGAATTTACCAAAATGCCTGCCTAATATTCTCAAACAGTCAGTCCAACCGGCTGTCCGGTAAGAGACCATTTTCGGCTCAAAATTCGAAAATTACAGACTTGGACGAAACGATAGCACTTTGTTCCCCAGAACATGCGCGCAAAAATGAATCATCAAGAAATATGACAATAAGAGCGACTGACAGATAGATTTTATTCTCTTTGTTTTCGAAAGTGTTACGGAATGAATATTCCATAACAGTGTGATGGAATTAAATTCAGTCGAAATGCTCACGAAACTAGGATTGAACCCAAGCTCAAGTTGGTTATTCGTGGTTATTCCTAAAGGGCAAAACCAAAGAACAAATGAAACAAAAAACGCGGTCATTAAGTACTGGTTAATTGCTTGGAATTGATTTAGGTGTTGTAGTATGAATAATTCATATCAAATTATAGAATACTGCAATTCTGGGATCAAATTCGATATAAGAAGAGCTATATTCTATAGCAGTCGTGTAGAAAATTGTTTATGACTTCATAGTAGTTCGAAGTGCATGGAAATATTGTGGATATACATGGATATTCCGTGGATATACATGGATATGCCAAGGAAATACATACATGTACGAGGATATACCTGGAAATACGTGGATATACTTGGATTAATGTGGATATACCTGGATATATTTATATAATTGGATATACTGTACAAAATTTTGCTCCGTGATTTCCCCCTCGGTCAAATGTAATCATATGGGACCATTTAAGGCTTAATATTTGGAAAACTAGGGTAATAACGAGTATAGATAATATAATATGTGTCACGTTCCATAGTGTAAAAAATTGCGAATAAAATGGTTTTTAATACGGATCTGCCGCGTTTTGATTGTTTGAGGTTTTTTACATAATAATTTTTGGTTACTGCACATCTTCTTCCTGATATTCAACGAACATAGTTTCTTTCCTCCCACAAGAAGTCAGGAACCAAACAATTTGAGGAGCTCGATTCAGAAAACTAAAGGTAGAGAGTGACGGACAAATCGATCCAATCGATAAATCATTACCAGATGTCCGATATCTGGTGATTGCTGAGGGCATAAAACGGTGGATGTCTATTCATTTTCCTAAAAAAATAAACCTTAGTGACCACCTAAAGCATAGCCCCTATACTGAAACCCAATTCTGACAATGCTAAAGTTGTAGCTTTTAGGTAAGATTAGTGCACCATCAGCACTTAGCGAAACTTCGGAGCTGAGTAACATATCATTCGGGGAGAACCGAGGGGAGAACCTAGTTGAAAAATATTTCTTTAACTTGGAGTTTCTTCGGTTCCTGCTCTTGATGGTTTATCGGCTTATCTTATCAACTCAGGAAGTTTTCAATTGAACGTGCAAGGCCTCTGTCCATGATATTCCAGAGACCTCCTTCAAACTTGAATTGAATCAGTTATAAACTAGCTATTAGTCTAACAGCTCCCCCATATAAAGTGTTGGAGACGATAATAAGTGATGCTATCGGAAACTGCGCTAATGCTGATATATACGATCCAGGGCAACAGCATAGTTTTGTTACGGGATTGTCACTCACATAGTTTCTTGCATAAATGATTGGAGAGAAGCTGTTGAGTCCGATTTTCCGGTGGATATGGTAAGTCTAGGCTTCACCAACGCATTTTGTCGCATACCTTATCCTCGCCTTCTGGGTATAGCCTGAACATAATATGAAGGTAGTAAGTGGTAAATTGTCGTTGTGGATGAAGTCTTTTCCACAAAATAGAACACTCCATTGAAGGATTGGCTTGAGCGGATCCTCCCATTATGCTAAAGTTTCCAGTCGTATTCCACATGGCATCCAGTTCGGTTCCCAATTATCTGTTTGGTTCACTTCGCATTTGCCTTACCTCCGCCAAATGATCAAGTTCGTTGTTTCAGCACGGTGGCCTCTACTGACGGGCGACTGGTATCCTCAAGAGTATGTTCAGTGTGTTTGTACACAAAATCAAAGTCACCTCTGGGACACCAATACAAACTCGCTAAGGAAAAATTTAGGACAGTGCGACAGTTTTTGTCTGATGAAATATTCGAGTGTTGAACTCTGCTTCCGACTGGCAAAGTGTACTCAGCAAAAGCTAATCGGTTTGAAATCCGCTTGATGGAAATCGGCTATGTGGTGTTTGCAATGATCTCTTTAACATTTACTAGTTATAATTACAATATTTTATATTATTGTAGGTCGAACCATTCTCTCATAAGCCACGAAATCCAATTCAGGGTGCGAACGTCCTTCCGCTTATAGCTTCTAACTCAACTCTTAGCAGTATTAAAAATAATAATAATAATTTTTTAACTTGGTACGATCAACAAGGGTGAATCAGTATCCATAAGATTCCAAATGTTTTTATTTGCGGAAGCTGTCGGCCGATCGTGAACATAATAACTTCCGAAAAATCAACTCATAGACTTAATATTTGTAGAGTTGGAACTATTGAACATTTCTCGACAGGCTGGATTGTTACATCCAGTGTGTCGACGATTCCATCCACATTCAGCCACGCCGCCGCTGACTGTCGCTTCTGATCCCTCTAATTGTGAGAAGTTCGTTATGCAGTTACAATGCACGAGAGTGAGAGCGAGTTTTCGTCATCTTTGGAGGAGGGAAGACGCACGGATGAATGCTTAGGAGTATATTAACCTGAACACACTGGTACACCAATTCATAGTAGATAGAATTGTTCGTAAGTCCTATCAAGAAAACTGGTCTTGACACTGACATCGGAAGCTCGATGAACATCTTATGAAGTATTTCGAACATGATACGTGGATCAAGAGAATGTCGATGAGATTAATTTATTTTCGTGTTGTACAGACAGTTTTGTTTTTTTTTGTTTTTCAATTTAAAGCTCCGACAAATGATGATTGAATCTTTCTTGATTTATATTCGATTTTTTTTTCGTCCTATCACGTAAGTACGTATGAGCATGTGCTCATTGTCCAAATGGAAAAAAATACTAGAAACTTAAAGAATATCGAACTGAAAAAACGAATAGTATAAAATTCTCCTACTAAAATTCTAGCGAAATACTCACGTGAATTCAGCAGCTTCATGTTCAAATGCGTTGCCAAATAATTTTTTTCACGGATTTCAAGCTGTCATTTTTAATCTGTATCACAGGGCGGATTTTAATATCTAATACAACCTTCTCTACAAATATCAAATTTGTGAGTCATTCATCTTGGAAGTTATTGTGTTTACGGTCCTCATGGCGCGTAAATCCGCGAGTCTCGGTTCTGAATCGGATAAAATCCGTCCGACGTTCTGGGAGTCATAGCCATCTAGGCATTCAATTTTCCTATTTTATTTCGAAAAATACGGATACAATCGAATTGGCATTTGGTCCGTAGTTGAGTTATATATAGGGTTTACCAATAGAAATTATACAATTCGAAATGGTTATAATCGCAACACTGTGTGTTATTTTTTGACATCTCCTAGGTAACCTGTATTCAGTGGGATATTATGCTATTCAATCATAAAAAATCCAGGGCCTAACGGCCGATCGTGAACACAATAACTTCCGGAAGAAACAACTTGAAAACTCGATATTTGTAGAGTAGGTTTGGACAATAATTACGAAAGTCGCATTCGTAAATGGGTAAAATCCACCTTTTGATTCCGCAGATATACCCATTCAAAATATTTTTTTCCCAGTACTTCTAATAATACAGTACTAATAATAATACTGGGTGGCAAAGAAATTGAATGACTCGATCAACACTAAATTCTGCATAAGAATTTCTCAACTAGTTACTCATCATGATCGGAACAGTACTTTTTGAGTTATTCCAGGAATAACAACGATATCGAGTTTTTGGTTCTTACATGCGCATTTTTCAGATAGTTATCATATTACGTCATCAGTGCATAATTCATTTTCGCGTTCTTCAGGAAAAACAATGATATTGAGAAAAAAACTATGAAGTTTGACATATTTTTTTTTTCACGAATTGTAATCAGATCGAATCGATATTTGGTACACTGTTATGAGAACATCACGAAATAATGCACACATACTTGAAGCATTTTCAACAAACTGCCAAGTTTTATTATGAGTGGACCATAATTTTTTGAGTCATTCTGGAAAAAACGATATCGATGAACAAACCACTAAATTGGACATATTCTTTTCCGGTATATCCAGAAGTTGGAAACGGATCCAACTGAAATTTGATACTTCAATGTGAAATATTGAGTTTGAAATACTTGCGAAATTTCGTCGATATCTGACGCATTGTTTTAAAAAAAAAATTTACTATTCAAATGATCCCAACGAAATTGAGCTATTAATGCGCCTCAGTACCTACTTGAATATTCATGAAATCATTCATTCCAAACGTAATTTTCGTCAGCCTGGTCCAATGAAAACATGACCGTGAGCGTGAGCGTTCATGACCAGAGAGGGAGGGGCAAAATCGGTAGTGTGGATTGTAGCCACAGAACATCAAATATAAGAAGTGCTACCTCCCTTGTAAACTGTGGGCAACATTTGTGACATTTCTCCTGCAAAAAAACTAGTTGGGAATATTCCATTATGGTGCGAGGGGGTGTCCGCTTGCTGAATTATATGTCATTATTGTCATTTTACGATAGAATTCTGATGGTGTTCTGTGCTTAAATATTCTGTGGCAATATTGATTATTACAGGATGCAAATATTTATATCGTGAATTCTTCAAAATTTTTATTATTCCGTGTTCTAAGCTCAATTATGATTCGAAAGGAAACGTGCTTCAAAAATGAAACAAAGCATTATAAACAATAATTTCTTTATTTACATCATTGTTAAAATTGCATGCAATTATAATATATTTTCCAACAAGTTATATGTACATAAATATTTACTTATAATTATCATAAAATAGGCTTCAGTATGCTCGTTTTTTTCACACCTACATGTGGAACATCTGCATGTGCAAAATTGGTAACCAAAATATATCTCAGCCAAAAAACTATCCAAAATGTAGTTGAAAAAACTTCTTAAACATAAAATAATCTGAATTTCTTGAATAAATACTGATTACATTTTTCATATATTTCAAAGATTCCGTCGTAGAATGAATAAGAAAATGTTTGTCTCACACCTTATCAAATGTGACTATAATTTAGGTGGCAGTTTTCTGAAAAAAATAAGTAAAATTTGCTTCTAGAGAAACCAAAAACCATGACACACAACTAACAAAATTTTTGACCAACCACAGGTCTTACATTTTTGGAATTTGGTTTCAACTATTTCAAGTTCTTTGGGGTGTATCTACCAAATTCCAGAACAATTATTCAATAAAATGAGAATTACACTTTGATGTTCATGAGTTATGGATAAAAGGATATTTATGGGGTCAACACTTATTCACGACAGTCTTTCAGTTATTATTACGATCAGAATTGTCACGTCACTGAAACACAATAACACTGTTTTATCTAGGTAGGGGAAAAAGCATCCAGTCACAATAGGTAGACATAATCAAGTGGATTCCATCGATATAGATGATTACCGTCTGAAAAATGAAAAAAGTATCAATTTCACATATGAAATGATAGAAGATGAAAATTGAAATATATTTCAAATATAAATAATGCTGATCAATCTTGCTGGGATAGACCTTGATAGGTTGATATACTGTGTGTATATCCCTTGTCGTTCCTAAAAAAATACTCAGTAAAATATTCACGTGCTATAATCCATATCACAGTCAACAAACTATAGTAATAAAAATTAAATATCACAACACTCAATACAATCTTAGTGTTATCAGTCGGTGTATGTATCAGGTACAAATGTCTGGGTCTTTAGGGAAGCGAAAAAATCTTTTGTTATTACCAACAAGTGAATTGCTGATATAGGAATTTTTGCAAGAAGGTTATTTGCAAGAAAACTTAACATCTTTGTACAATGAAGCAGATGAAAGTAAAGCCATTTTCTTAATTAAATATAACGTTAGAGACAATAAGATTTATAGAATTGAACTTTGTATAAACATAAACATCAGATCTCACCTAGCGCCCTAATCTTCAAAATCATGTAATACCTGAAAAAAACTCATTCAATCACCAACTAATCACCTGCAAAAATATCATATCATTAGCATAATCTGAATTCTGGAAAAAAAAGTTTCATTATATCACGAAGAGAGCACCTGAAAAGAGTTGAAATATTTTATCCCCGGCATCAGCTGAATCCTGAAAAGGAAATTTGGATCGGAAAGTTTTTTATTAAATTACCAAAAAAAAACTTATCTTCACATGGAGATCATATTAATACTAATTAATATCACAACAATTATTGCAACAGTCTAGAAAATATCACATATAACTTTTCAACAAACACATTTATGAAATTATGCTTAGTTATGCCAATTTCATTTATCAATGTCATTCGTCATTCCATAAATGTTCTGTCATTTATGTCATTCATCCATTTGAACATATCTACGACATACGTTTCATACATCTCCTTTTCTAATCAAAGGACAGAACGAATCTAGTTGGGGACGTATGTCCTTGTTTCCACTTTTCCTACTGTCGCTTCACCCCCCTGATTGTAGCTATGTTTGCATCAATCTGAGTACGGATTAACGAAGCTCTATTGCAGTGACAGTAATTTGAGAAGAATGAATAGACCACAATATTCAGTCAGTCGAAAGACTATTGCGGTCGTGTTGTTGATATGTTTTGGAAAATAACTCTCTTAAGCCGGGTCCAGATGAGTGTAATCCGAACAGCGAATGCAATTAAATTTGACAAACGATTCAGCAAATAGTGTGGACGGCACTCGAGCACAGCCTCGAATGATACATTCAAATGCATCTAACATTAACAAATAAAACACTTGACTACGTTCACAATTTTGAATTTAAAATATCTTGTTGACATGCATGTTTCGGGTTTTACCCCATTATCAAAACTGAAACGAAAATACATGGGACTACATAAATATACATCACATTACAGATATTAACACCGGAGATAAGTTTTTGTTTATGTACCGATATTTCAAAAATTTCTAGAAGATCTAGTCTTTTTCCTTTCTATCCTTCATGCAAGATTGTTGTTTTATTAAAATCTATAAAATGGTTGCAGGTTATACAATGGGTGGAGAAGCCAGTTGTGGATTTGTTTCGAAGAATTCACTTCTTATGTTCTTCCACTCTGACTTTGAGAGAACGACCGGTCTGACCAATATAAAATGCAGGGCATTCGTCACAGAAAAGTTTATATACACCACTTTTTTCTGAATGATTCAGTCGATCCTTATGCCACTAGAAAACATTGATCTTAAGTTCTTCTCATTTGTACATATAATATCAATAATATTTCGTCTTAACCTATTACAAATTTTGTCACTTACTTGCGGAATATAGTTGACATATACCAATTTCTTTATACGGTTTTCGAAAGGACCTGAGTAAATACTTCTTAACAGTCTATCATGTTGTTTTCTAAATATAAATTTATCTATTATGTCAGGTGAGAAGATTGTTCTTCGCTAATAATTTTAACACTTCAACTTCCTTTTTGAAATTATTATCTGACAACGGAGTTGAAATTAATCTATTTACAAGGGAATGAAATGCTGACATTTTAATTCGATATGAATGTGAACTACTGTTATGAATGAGAGTGTCAGAAAAAGTGGATTTTCTGTATATATCAAATTCAAGATGGTCATCTACCCTTTTGATTTGAATATCTAAAAAATTTAGTGATTTATTGTCATCCTCTATTTCCAAAGTGAATTGAACAGAACTTTAGAATGAATTGATCAATCTTAGGAAAGATTTTAGTTCAGAAGCTGGGCCAGTCCAAGTACAAAAAACGCCATCTATGTATCACTTCCAGTAAAGTACAAATACAGTCAGATCAATATATTCTGAGGAAAATAGATTATTTTCCAAAGATGTCATGAATACTTCACTGAGTAATCGTGATGAAGGAGAACCCATTGGTAGACCATTCACTTGTTGATAGCACTTATCGTTGAATTCAAAATAACTCTGTCCAAGACATATTTCGAGTAGTTTCATTGTCTCTTCTTCTATTTCTGTAGTGAGTGAAAGGTTATCGTGAAGTTCTTCGCTGACTAAATTTTTAATTTCTGCAGTTGGTATTGATGGAAATAAATATAATAAATGGAAATAAATAATACAACAATAATTTGTGTAGTCCCATGTATTTTCCTTTCAGTTTTGATAATGGGGTAAAACCCGAAACATGCATGTCAACAAGATATTTTAAAATTGTGAACGTAGTCAAGTGTTTTATTTGTTAATGTTAAATACGATGTTTCACCAAATGTTGAGCGAGCAATCAATTTCAAATTCAAATGCATCGTTCGAGTTGAAAACCGAGTCCTGATGGAGCAGAAAGAACGCTGCCTCGAACCATAAAACACCCTGTGATTTATGGCATTCGCTGTTCGCACTACACTCATCTGGACCCGGCTTTGAAGCCGAGTGTAACACTTACAACAAACACTTGTACAAATTCACCTAACTATCTGCGGAATCATGAAGAGGAACAATTCAGTATTACGAATTGAGTGTTCTGAAGTAGGTTTCAGGAATCAGATGATTCGTTTTTATGTCTTATTTTTCCAATAAGCAGAATAAGGAGACTTTTCGAACGATATATCACAGCCAAATATTCTAATTTTGATGTCTGTCGGGATTTTCTATGGTTATGTACCATATATAATTCAAAATTATTGGAGAATACATTTTCAATCATTATCATCCCAAGTTCTACTGAGTTTGGAACATTACAGTTTCGATTCGATTATCGGGTGATGATGACTCGGCTAAAGTAAAGTTTAGATTAGTGCCTGTTATTGATCCAATTATAATGTAATTTTTCTGGGAATACGTTAAAAATAGCTCAGCAAACAGAGTCGGTATTAAGTCAAACATTCGAACTCAACTATTCACCTCACGAAACAGAAAATAATTTGGCAAGCGACATGGCAGCTATCGAGACACGACGTAACACAAACCCATCGATATGACACATTGTGACAAAGGCAAGTTCCGTTTCACTGGGGGAGTCGAATATTATGAAACCAACCTGCGATTGAATGCGATATGTTACAGAATGTCAGATCCTGTTGTTACTTATGATATTTTGTGGTTTCTGATATGTCTTCATTACGAAGAAATAAATGAATATTTGAAAACTTTCATTACCACTATTTTGGTGAAAAAATAATATCCATATCTATCTAACTGATGAAATTATATTGAAAAACAAAGATCCCACTTAGCCTCGAACAATTTTGAAATTCGTGATACAGAAGGCCAAGCATGACCTTTCAAAATTTTACATATTTTCAGTTCAAAAAACCTACTCGATTTCGAGATAACGAGCGGTTGGAATTTTCTAGACCATTAATTCGTCACCTCGATGTATTATGTACCTTATTTGAAAATTGGAAATGTTTCAAAAACCTTTCATGTTGAATAATGACCACGAGAAGGCTCTCAGATTATTTTATAGGTGTTTCCTGAATGTTCACTCCCACTATCTCGGACAGAACTATCAAAAATTATACAAAATTGTTCTTTTATGGAAAACGCCCTTGCGGGTTGCGGGACTGAACAATTTGTCAAGGGTACATTCTAGGAAAAATGTTGCCTAATGAATAATACTGGAACAATGCAAATGATCAACAAAGTAGACTGTAATGGTTCCTAGTCCAAATCTGACACCTTCATCAGACAAATGACAATATTTGAAGAACTATTTTCGATCGATTAGTTTAGTTTTTTTTCGAAAGAATATAATTCTGCAATCCGCATGAAAAAATTCAATTCAATTCTTAATAGTACTGCTTCAGATATAGGTAGTGAAAACCCAGAAAACACCTACAAAATCATGCAATAAAATCCTCCCAACATAAGTTTTAATCTATTCTTATCAAGTGATTTCCAATGGTCGAAAACGCATGGTTCGCTATTTGGGATCTTTGTTTTTATGATGCCCTAAGATTCACAAAATAGCTTTAGAGAAATGAGGATGAAATGCCAGAAGCGCATTTCGTTTATTTTCGTTTACACAACTTCGATTCCTTTTTCTGAATGAAATTAAGTGTTTTGTGGATACATTTAAATCATTTATTTGACAATTGTTGTGAAAAAACCAAATTAGTTCTGTTCTTTTTTGAAAGATGGGACCACTGAAGGTACTGTTTTCCTAATAATTGTAATTTGTCAGATAACTTCAAGAGTGTACCGAAATATGCTTTTCTCCAGATTGCAAATGCTTATTCAATTAATTGACAGATTGTTTCTTGTCAGATAGTGGAAATTTATTCGAATGTGAAAATACCGGTCCTCAGGCTAATTGATACAATTTATCCTCCTCCACGTCAAGTGACATAGAGATGCATTATTTCTAATATTGAATTTAAACAAGTCTACTTAATAATAGCTAATAACTCAATCATTAAAAAGTCTAGAAAAGCACTACCGTGAAGGCAGCAGCTTTTGCGCGCATGTTCAATGTAGATGACCGCTTTGGCAACGAATTTAAACATGCGCACGGCAGTGCTTTTCTAGGTTTTTTTTCGATAAATTACTGGATTTCAATTCGATCTAATCTGTATTTTCAGAAATATTGGAAAACTAAAATTTTGAATGGGTATATTTAACGGCCGACTGCGTAAACACAATAACTTCCGAAAGAAACAACTCGATATTTGTAGAGAAGGTTTGGACCTTAATTACAAAGGCCGAATTCGTGAATGGTTAAAATCCACCCAAGGATTCCGCAGATATACCCATTCAAAATTTCATTTTCCCAATATTTACGAAAATACAGATCAGATCGAATTGAAATCCACTACTTCATCAAAAAATTACAGTTCGAAGGTTCATACACAATTAAATGAAAATCACAGAAATTTTTTTCAAATTGTTCTAATGACACGATCATCACGAAATTTTGCATAAATTATCTTTCAGCATATTCAAACTAGCTGCGAAGTTTTATCAGGATTGAATTAGTATTTCTTGAGTTATACCGGAAAAAACAACGATATCGAGGAGAAAACCTCGAAATTTGACATATTTTTTCCCAATATCTCCAAAATTTATGATCGTATCGAACTGAAATTTTGTACACTGCTGTGAAATATGAAGCTCAAAGTCCGAGTGAAATTCGTTTTTGGATATGATAAACGATCTCCGAAAAAAAAAATTTGGAAAAAATTTTTTTTCAAATTTACTGACAGTATGATATTGACAAAATTTGGTTCAAAGTTGCGCGTCGTTATACTCCACCTAATTGCCAAGTTCAAATACAATCGCTCAAGTACTTTCTGAAATAAAAGATAAATAACTTCAAAATTTGAAGTGGCTATAACTCCGAAACTGTTCGACTGATTTGGCCCATTAACGAACTTAACCGCGGCATTCCAATGCTCGACCTACCCTGAAAATTTCGAGTCGCTAGTTCACTCCGTTCGACAGTTATCGTGTCCACGGCCTGCCGGCCGGCCGGACAGAATCGATTTTGACACCGGATTCGTCATCAGTGAGTCCAATCTAGTCGTTTGAGACCATTTTCGGCTCAATCATCGAAAATTACAGACATTTGGACAAAACGATAGCACGCTGTTCTCCTAGAACATGCGCGCAAAAATGCGGATTGCTCTGTAGTAACTTTACATAATATCTTTCTTTATTGATATCTTACCATAAACGTTTATTGTCTTCAACAAACTAAGTCTTAAATGACAAATTATTTTATTAACTGGCATACATTGATTGAAATGAAAAACTCGAGAAACGGTAACATAATGAATCATTTTTGAATTTTATTTTATTATGTTACAGTTTTCTCAAGTTTTTATTTCAATCATTGAATGCCAGTTGATATAATAATTTGTAATTGAGAACGTAGTATGTTGAAGATGATGAGAGTATATTGTAAGATTTCAATATCGAAAAATATTATGTCAAGGTATTACTGAGAAATCTGTATTTTTACGCGATTATTCTGGGGAACAGCGCGTTATAGTTTCGTCACAATGTCTGCAATTTTCGAATTTTGGGCCAAAAATGGTCTTAAACGATTGGGTTGAACTCGAAGGAAAGGACATGGCGACTTGAAATTGACAGATTAGGTTTGGAGTTCAAATATCTCTGTTAGGTTCGTTATTAGGTAGAATAGGTCGAATAGTTTCGGAGTAAGGCCCATTTGAAATTTTGAGATTAATTCCCCGCGATATCTCATGAGGCACTGATTCAAACAGATTGAAACTTTGCAGATAGTTGGAGAATACCACCGCGAAATTTTGTGAGAATTCGGTCTTAAGAAATTTTAGAAAAATTTTATTCGAAAATTTTTGAAATTTTGTTGAGAAATCATTTTTCCTCGGAATCTGTTGATCAGATTTCAACGAACTATGGCAGAGACCTTAGATTCAGTATGCAACAACCAAGTTCAATATTTCAATTCGATCCGATATCCACTTTCGGAGACATAAGGAAAAAATATACCAAATTCGGTGATCTTTGTAATTTTAACGTTATTTCCGCGTTATCTCAAGAAGTACTGGTGTAAACAGATTTAAACTTCTCAATCATTTGAGAACACCAACGTGCAACTAAGTCTTTGATTTAGTAGCTGGAAAAAAATCTGAAATTTTCTAAATTCTGTTGAAACATTTTTTTCTCGGGGACTATCGAACAGATATCTATGAAATTTGGCATATACTTTGGGGTCAATATTAAACAACAATATTTCAATGTAATATGCTATTTATTATCGAAGATCAGAGAAAAATGTCAAATTTCGGTGTTAATTGAAATGTCGAGGATGTTTCCTCAATATCGCAAGACAGATTCATGCCATCATATTTAAACTTAGTAGTTAGTTGAAGCATTTTTACATGCTACATGCTACATTGATACCATTTTGGCTGAAATTCGACAAGTACAGACAGTTGAGCAAAATAATAACGTGCCGTTCCCGCCAACAAGCACGTAAAAAAAAATTACAGATTATTGCCTCAATTAGATGTACCTAACATTAATTCAACGATTAAATCCGAATTTACAAGAGTCGAAGGAGGAGTCCTCCATATAATAAACAGGGTGGTCCAAGTAGTGACGTCAATAAATTTTTTTCAGATTCCTCACACCTAGGGGCATCCAAAAATACCCCATGTATGTTTTTCCGATTTATTGTGCCAGCGAAGTTTCAAAAATTCATATATTTTTATGTAGTGGGTATTTTGCAGAATTTCTTTCTGTTACATGATCTTCCCGAATGTTTTTTTAATGAAAAAAATAACTCAGCTTCCTGAAATTACTCAAAGCTTTTCAAAGCGAGCTTGAAAGTTAGAACTTCAGTTTTAAGGTAGGATTCTCTCAAACATTCATGAATTCTGACTTCGCACGGTCCTGAACTACCGAAATCATAAAAAGAAATATTACTTTATTGGCCGATTTTTGCTGTAATCTGCCATCGAAAGCGGATAGACTCAAAATCATTGAAACACGAGTAAAGTTATTTTTCTACTTTTTATCACTTTTATGGCAAATTGAGCTTGAAAATGTGACTTTAGAGTAATTTAAATTCAAATTCCTGTGAAATAATTGTGACTCTTGTTATTTTTACATTAAGATGGATTGGGCGTGCAAGGCCGATCGAATGGCCTGCACGTCCGCCAGACCTGAACCCTATCGATTTTTTTATTTGGGGATTTCACAAAGAGCTGGTGTTAGCTACGAGAAGCAACAACAAAGCAGAATTAAGACAAAACTTTGGAAGCGGAAGGAAAAATAAAACAAAAAACGTTGACGATTAAGTATTCAAGATGAGAGAACGGATTTTGAATATTTATTGTAGTAAATGGTAAATTTTCAGTAAGTTGTGCTTTTATTTCTCATCCAAAAGCAAGTAATTTCATAACTACCAATTTTGAAATATGCCAAATTTTCAGTCAGTGGTGAGTTCAAAATTATTGTAAAAATTACACAAGCTACAGTTAGTTTACAGGAATTTCAATTAAAATTAGTTTAGGAACACATTTTTGTGTATTATTCACCATAAGAAAGTAAAAAATAACTTTAATCGTGTTTCAATGATTTTAAGCCTATCCGCCTTCAAAGACAGATTACAGCAAAAAAAGACACATAAAGTACTATTTTTTTCTAATGATTTTGGTAGTTTGGGACCGTGCAAAGTTTTTAAACTCAGCCAGAAGCTATGTAAACTCCTCTTCGTATTTTTTAATTGATGTTGAATGTTTGAGTGAATCCTACTGAAAGCTTAAGTTCTAACTTTCAAGCCATGTTGAGTAATTTTGAGTGTATCCAAGATGCTGATTTATTTTTGGTATCGAAACAATATTTAGGGAGATCATGTTACAGGGAAAAAATCTGCAAAATACCTATTACATAAAAAGATATGAATATTTGAAACCTCGCTGGAATATATAAACCGTCATGTGAAATTTGCAACGTTAATATAGGAACACTGTGATGAAGGAGTGCAGGTCAATTGAATTGCAACTAGAAGGGTTTCCTTAACGACGGAAATTGTAAAAGAAGTCGACTTCCGGCTTTGAGCCGTTTAACCGACAGCGGCGAAGAGCCCGAAGGGATCGTTTTACAGGTCGGAAATTCAAATCATTTTTTCCTAAGGTTTCTTGTGATAAGCGTAACTTTACCTCGATCAGACAGACATTCATGCTGGATATTCAGGTTAATTCCTTTAGAAAAAAAACCAGGAATCGTGCTTAAATCTGCAATTTTTACTGTGTAGATTTCGTCTTATTCAGGTTACTATAATTCAATAAAATAAATAAGGTTATTTTAAAGAAGTGAATATTTCAATCGGATTTTGCGTTTGAAATTCCTGGTCATTTACTGGTTGAGCCTACTTTGAATCTTTGATACTTATAAGTATAGCCGAATAGAGATGGACGTAATTCGAATTTGGCCAAGTTCAGTCTACTCATTTAAGAGCATTTAAAGATATGTTAACTAAAATTTTGATCATTTTTCATATTCACATGAAATCTCAACTTCCCGAATAAGTGACCTGTTGTGTACAAGTATTCGTATTTCGACCGATACGAAGTTTTCACAAAATTGTGCGTCAGCTCACTCAACCATGCAGTTCATTATGGTCGGGTTAGTTATGTACTGTGTGATAGCAAATTAGACGTGAGCCTTGGAGGAAGTGACTCACTTGCTGTAGTTAGAGCTATATTTATTGCTAACCGAGAATCAACAGTTTCCGAGTAATTTTTGTTCTTGTGATTTTTAAACGGTTCCTCACTCATGTTAGTTTTTGGACAACTTTTTCTTAACCGAATTCGACTATAATATTGGGATATTTTTATCAGGCATGGATATGAATTCATGAAAAATGCAAAACTACGCTGTATTAGATGTTAGTGAACAATTACTGTGATTACAGTTGGGATCTAAATTCTTTTTGATAACACTAAATTATTTGTTATGCCGAACATTCGAAGGGTTCCTCATAAAAAAATCTGCTGTGTCGCATCTAGTGAATTCATTCTAACGAAAACTATTTTAAACAAACAAGAAGGAGGATTCCAAGGTTTCGAAATAATTTTGGCATACACAAATGAAATTCGACAGTTATTGCAGGCAACTTCTGATAATCAAGAGAACTCAAATATCTCGGAAACTGTTGATTTCCGGTTACCAATAAATATGGATCGACTGCAAATGAGTTATACTAACCCTCCTACGAGGTTCACGTCAAATTTGGAATCACCCTGCATACGATACCGAGAAAAAAAACAAGAAATTAGACATCAATCAACTCCAATATCTCTGGAAATTAAAACCGTACCAAACTTAATTTGGTACAAGAAAGAGGAGATTTTCTTAATTTGGTACACTCATTTGAAATATTTACCCAAAGGTATGCGCATCTCATCGAATATTTATGAAAAAATTCGGAAAGTTGAACATTTTCGTTGGGCTTGCATCGTAGTGAATTAAAAAAAAATGGGGAATAATTCACTTTTCGGATACTTATCACACCGAATTCCGATGAGATGCGCATACCTTATAGGGTCAATATTTCAAATTAGTGTACCAAATTTAGTTTGATCCGGTTTTAATTCCCAGAGATATTGGAAATGAATGATGTCAATTTTTTTGTTTTTTACTCTTGGAAGCGTATATGAGGTGATTCCAAATATGACGTGAACCTTGAAGGAGGTGTTGGTATGATACATTGGCATTCGTTTAAGAGATATTTATTGATAACCAAAAATCAACAGTTTCCCAGATATTTAAACTGCAGTTTCGCGTCGATATTCTTCAACTAATCACTTAGTTTCAGTCAGATCGCATAAGTAGTCCTTTAGATATTGAGGCAATGACCTTAAAATCAAATAAGTTTTTACTACAAAACCATTTGGCTGTTTTGGACCATCAACGAATTTTAAAGTTGCACTCTGCTGCTCAACATTTTCTACCTACCGGCCGGACCGTTAACACAATATTTATTTTAACAACTTAGAAACTCGATATTTGCAGCGAAGGTTTGGACCTTAATTACGAAGGCCGAATTCGCGAATGGGTAAAATCCACCCATTGATTCCGCAGATATACCCATTAAAAAATTTATTTTCCCAATATTTACAACATACAGATTAGATCGGATTGAAATTCACTACTTTATCGAAAAATAACAGTTGGAAGTTCATACAGTACTGAATGAGGAGAATAGGATAGAAAGAATATTGAATATTTGAAAGCAAAAATTATAACTTTACTTTAAGACTGTACAATTACACGATTATCATCACAAAATTTAGCACAAAGTTGTCGTTCAGCATCTTAAAACTACCTGCGAAATTTAATCATGATTGAATTAGTATTTCCTGAGTTATAGCGAGAAAAAACACGATATCGAGAATAAAACCACGAAATTTCACATATTTTTTCCCGATATCTCCAAAACTAATAGACATATCGAATTGAAATTTGGTATACTGTTGTGAAATATGGAGCCCAAAGTATTTTTTCCAAATGTAATGAACAGGTCTCGAGAAAAAAATTGAAAAAAAAATGTTTTCAAAATTTGCGGATTACGATTTCAACAAAATTTCTAACTGCCAAGTTTCGATCCAATCGTTTCAGTAGTTCCCGAATTATTGCCAAAATAACGTCAAAACTTCAAAAGGCTCTAACTCCGAAACCGTTAGGCCGATTTTGCCCATTAACGAACTTAACCGTCGCATTTTGAAGTGCAATCAACTCTGAAATTTTCAAGTCAATAAAATCTTCAGTGCGCCCGTAATCGTGGTGACGGACGGCCAGACAGAATCGATTTTGACAACGGATTCGTCATCAGTGAGTCCAACCTAGTAGTTTGAGACCATTGTCGGAAGAAATTCGAGAATTACAGACTTTTCGACAGAACGATAGCACGCTGTTCCCCAGAACATGCGCGCAAAAAGGTCTTCTTCTTCTTCCTTTTGATAGGACTATGTTTTTCCAACTTTTTATTCGATGTCCTGTGACGATGAAGTCCAGGTGTCAGCCCATCTTTTTGGTGGTCTTCCTAAGGGTCTGGTCGTGTTCGGTTTCTCCCTATATGCGGACTTGGCGAGTCTATGATCTTCCATTCTGTCGACATGCTCTATCCACTCTTTTCTTCTTCCTCGTGACCATCTTACAACATCTGGCATCCCATCACATCCCTCCCGGATGTCATGGCTTCGCTGCCTGTCCCTCAGTGTGCTGCCTGTCCCTCAGTGTGAAGCCTGCGATCGCTCGTAGGGCCCTCATTTTGGTCGTTCGAAGTGCTCTTTTCGTCCGGTTGATGTCTGCTCTTGTTTCCGCTGCGTAGGTGAGGATGGGCCTCACTGCTGTCCTGTAGATCCTGGACTTGCTGGTTATCGACATGTGCTTGTTTTTCCAAATGGTATTATGTAGACAGCCAGACACTCTTGCTGCTTTATTCACTTGTGTTTTCACCTCTTCAAATGTATTTCTGCTGCTTGAAGTTATTTTTCCCAGGTATTCAAAGCTAATCACTTGTTCGATTGGTTGGTAGTTTAGTGCTAGCTTTCATCTTATCGGTTCTTTGCTTATGATCATAGCCTTGGTATTCTGTATCGAGATGCTCATGTTAAATTCCTTTGCTGCCTGGTTTAGCTCAAATAGCATTCGCTGCAGGTCGTTCTCATTTTCCGCTATAAGAACTGGTTCTTATAGCAAGAAGGTCATAGTGTTGAATATTTAACGAAATCAATGTTCAACCGATTAGGGTATGAAATACGGGGAATAATACTGAAGCTTTTGAAGGTTTGCCAGGTAGCTTCAACCTCTTTGGGACAGTCTCACGTTTCGTCCCGGCTTAGTTTGGGGGAACTCGTCAGGGCATGCACCAAACTAAGCCGTTTACATGCCTACGTGAGTGGACACCCCTTGTGAGGAAGACAAGGGAGTGTACCAGATCGTTGGGGATGAGCGTATATCCGAGATCTTGAGAGGATTCAACCGGGACAGCGTGCGCGCTAGCGCCCCCTGTACGTTGACCGATGATGTTGGCCAAGCGTTACAGGCAGATAACGTAGGGTACTTAAGACGCAAGATGGTACTGCGCGCGCGACTTAAGTAAGAGCCGAAAGAGGGCGCTCGCTACAATACATATGGGAATAATCGGGCAAACAGTTCCTAATATATTTGATATTTTGTTCTTACTTCTTCGATACCTAATTGAGAAATTCTACAAAAGCTCTAGCGTAAAGTAAGCAGCTTTTGTGAGTTTGTTCAAATTCGTTTTGTACGAGCCTGAAATAATTGGGCGAATTTACCCATCTACGTATTCGACCTTCGTAATTTAACCCCAAATATAATCAACAACTATCAAATACTGATTGAATCGAATCGAAATTCAGTATTTGATTGCACAATGACAGCTTGTGAGTTAGTGCTAAATTTCGTGAAGGAGGATCGCAAAATATGAGATATTTGAAAAACATGTTGAGATTTTTTTTCGAATGGATCTGATGATATGATCATCACCAAATATGAAAGAAGTGTGCCTATTCATATTTTCCGACTAGTAACCGAGTTTTATCATCATCAGATCAGTATATTTCTAAGAAAAATTCACGAAATTTTATATATTTTTCCGATCGGATCCGTTTTTTCTAGTTGAAAAATGAAAATAACCTTACCTAACCTAAACCAACCAACTCTACGAATAGATCCTTCTATTTATAGACCTGATCGGATCGAAATCTGGTCTGAAAATTGATGCAAAATTTCGCGAGGACCAGACATGATTAAAATATCGCAAAATAGTTTTTTTTTCACGAAATAAAGATTTGTTGGATGGAGTCAATACCTGGATAGGTGAGTGCTCTGGCTACCGGTTTGAATGATCGAACAAATATTCATTACTTCCCGTCAGTACTCTTTTAGAATTCACATTTTCAATATGAGAGCTAAAACTGAAGATTCTAACGAATTTTTATGCGAAGAATTGTTTAAGGCGATATTTTGACTTTCGGTATTCCTCAGAGTACTGACGATTTGGTTAACTATAAGCCTATCGCCCCGGTCAACATCTCCGAAGCCGTTTATCGATGAAATTCCACCTGGTGGGCCACCGGTTTTACCGACTTCTCACGTTATTTCTTCAGTTCCTCTTGATTGCCGCGAGGGGAGTACGTTACGATAGTACGGTTTGAAGGTCGTCATCTTATTCTTAAACCGTCGGTTTCGAAGGAGTTAAAAGCCGATGAAGTCGACCTGTCTCGTCTTTGGGTTTCATCGGAAGCTTGTTTTATAGCATTGAAGATGAAAGTTGATTCTGACGGGATCAGCCTGGACTTTCTTCGGTCAGATAAGACCGAAAGGAAAAGTTCAATAACATATCAAGCCAGTCGCGTCCCTAACAATATTGAAGTAGCATCGCTGAATAGACTTAAATACTTTTAAACATGTTAATCTTCTTTATTCTTTGAGCGTTTAGAAGTCTCCAAAAACAACAAGCAAAAATCTGAAATTCGCCACGGGTAGCAAAATTTTATATCGATTTTTTTCTTGAAAGATACGAAAATCATTTACTAATTATCTTCTATCCGTCAAGGTTATGCTCCTGTCATTTCATCGCTTCATCCAAGATGCATAGAATATGGGTTTGTTCGTTGTACCTGCCCGAACTATACTAACTCCACTGACATTAAATTCTCAGTACAGCTGAGTGTAGTTGAGTGCAGTTGGGGTCACTGTTAACAGAATAAGTCGAGTGTAGTTCAATCTATTACATGACTCTTACAGAATACAAATATATTATAGATGCTTTTACACAAACCCAAGATGACATAATTTTATGCTCCTTTTGTTTTCGCTACCATTTCGAGGTGATGTTGATCTGTCGTAAAGTTTTCCTAAAGTCGTCATGGAAAAAAATTCTATTTCGAATAACGATATGATCATGAAATATATATTTACGCATAACCATTATAGAAGATAACCTCACTCTATACAGTACACGCGTAATCTGTGACTACACCAACTCCCAACATTTCCGCAATGCAAAAGGTGCAAGTTTACAATGAAACACACCTAACAGTAACAAAACAGTGTGTAACTACTCCCTAATCCACTCAAGCTTTCTGCGTCTAACATATCGTTACTGTAACGATATGTCTTTGACAAAGGAAACTTGGTTTCCGAAACGTGCGTTAGACGCAGAAAGCTTAAGTGGATTAGAGAGTAGTTACACACTGTTTTGTTATCAGTATTCTATCCACAGTGAACTCAAATAGTATCAGTGGAGTTAGTGTGGGTAGTGTAGTTCATGCAGGTACAGCGAACAAACCTTATATCCGGTGTCGACACTTTTCTACTATTACCGACTAAAATTTTGGGTAAAACGCAGTCATAGGATTGTCAAATATTGTTTTATTTGTCTATGTAAACTATGATGGCGCTAAGGTAGTTTTCTAGAATAAAAACTATTGATTCCGCCGAATAAAAAATCTAGAAAAGCACTGACGTTAGGTCAGGAGCTCTTAAGCCCTTGTTCACATTCGAAGCCATTTCCTCAAGACATTTTTGCATGACCCTTCATGTCGTCATTTTTCAACCAAGTGAAGATTTTCGATTCGAATACATCTGAATTATTGGTGATACTGAGATATTGAGGAAATAACGTCCAAATTTGAAACAACAACGAATTTGACATATTTTTTGCCATTTATCTCCGAAAGTAAATATCGTATCGAATTGAAATTTGAAACGTTGTTTTTGAATACTGATTCTAAGGTGTGCACCTCATTTCGTTGAAATCTGATCAACATTTTCCGAGAAAAAAAAATTTTCAACAAAAATTCCGAACATTTTCGAATAAACATTTTTTGAGAATTTTCTAACAATTGATGGGTCCATACGAAATTCCGCAATAAGTTTCGAGTTGGTATTCTCCATATAATTACGATCAGATCGAAATCTGATCGCATCTGGTACTTCTTGTTGTTGTTGAATACTGATTCTAAAGTTTGTGCATATTTGAAATCTGATCAAAACTTTCCGAGAAAAAAATATTCCAACAAAAATTTCAAAATTTTTCGATTTTTTTTCATTTTCTTAGTTCTAGATCAACACGATATTTCGCATTCAGTTGCACGTTGGTATGTATTCTTCAACCGATTACGACTACTGATTGCAACTATTCTCCTCGAGATATTGTGCAAAAACCGTTAAAATTTCAAATAACAATGAAATTTGACATATTTTTTCCTTATATCTCCGAAGCTAAATATCAGATCGAATGGGCTTCTATTGTAAAATACTGACTCGAAGGTCTGGGCCAAATTTGGTTGAAATCTGATCAATATTTTCCGAGAAAAATTTTTCAACAAAAATTTGAAGAACAGTATTCGAATAAATTTTTTTTGAATTTTCCAACAACTGAATCCACACTAAATTATGCACTAAGTTGCGCATTAGTATTCTTTGACTATCTACAAAGTTTTGATGTGGTCGAATCTGTACCTTATCAGATATCAAATAATTAACAGCAAAATCTAAGATAGGCCTAATTCCGTAACTAATAGACCGATTTCACCGAATAAAGAACTCCGAGATATTTGGAATGTCGAATGAATAATCATAAATTTATCAGTATGGATTTATTATCTGGAATTCTTGAAAATAATGTGTTGGCCAATTCGAAAAATTGGGAAAAACCTAGAAAAGCGGAGACGTGAAGTCATCAGCTTTTGAGCGCATGTTCCCTTTTCGTGTTATCCTTTGAACATGCGTGCAAGAGCAGCTGACTTCACGTTAGTGCTTTTCTAGGTTGTTTTAGATTTATTTTGGAGCATGCGCGCAAAAAAGAACGATACCGAGGAAAAAACCACTAAATTTAACTTTTTTTTTTTTCAAATATCTCCAGAAACTATCATTGTATCGAACTGAAATTCAGTACACTGCTGTGAAGTATGAAGCTTTTCGATGAAGTACTAGATTTCAATTCGATATAATCTCTATTTTTGGAGATATTTGGAAAATAAAATTTTGAATTGGGATATCTACGGAATCATTAAGCGGATTTTACCCATTCAGGAATTCTACCTTTGTGAAGTGGTACATCAGCATTTTCAAACTAGCTAACGAGTTTCATAATGATTGAATCGGTATTTTTTGAGCTATTTAAAAAAAACGCTGCAAATTTTACACAAGGGTTTATTATTTTCTCAGTTAAATAACCCAATATACCATTGATATCTTAAAAAATATATTATTCATAAATCATTGGTTTCTCACAACACAGAAACCAATTCCATGAAATAATTCATGCGAACATAGAAATCTCAATAAATACACTAGTATAATTTCCACATGCAGAACGCTAACTGAGTAGCAAAATTTAAAATAATATTTTGAATGAGAAGAGAAGTTCCACAGTCGTTTCACCTCTTTGAAAAGCTAACTATTTTCCACAATTATTAAATTTCGTGTCGGTATTCTACAACTGAAAATGAACTTCAAATCAGATAGGGTTTGCCCTTTTGGAGATATTAGGGAAGTAACCTCAATATTCAAAATGGTCACGAAATTTTTTGCCAATATCTGCACAAATGAATATCGGTCAAAACTGAAATTTGGAACACTGTTTCTAAATGTTGACTCTCAAACCTGTACCAAATTTCATTGAACTTTGATGAATATGTATTCGAAAAAAAAATTTTTGAAAAAAGTTCGATTTTTCCACTATACAATTCTCACGAAATTTTGCATTAAATCGAGTGTCTATATTTCACAATTAGTCATGATGTTTCAATCCGAACGCGTTCATTTTTCTTGACACTGAGGAAATAAACTCAATCTTTCAAACTAACACCAATACATAAAACAAAATTCAAGACTTTTCGCTAATATTAAATGTGTAGATGTGATTTCTACTAGGATTCAATTTTGTTCTGAAAAATATTAATGAAATGAAAACAACTCAACCTTCCTGTGCAATTGATCTGAGAAAAAATTTTTTCCAGAGCAGATATCCGATTCACTTGATTCACAAAGTATTCACCACACAAACTGAAAAACTAAAGTTATTTTCAATAACATTTCTGTAACAATTAAATATATCGTGAACCCCATCAGGTTGAATTCGAAAGAATAATTCTAGATTATAATTATAAATTTCGTTCGTTGTTATCGTTGTCAGATACACTCAACCAAGAGGGTGTCAAATCCAAAAGTCTGTTTAATGTAAAGACGTGAAATTCAAACAAGTAGTTTGCCGACAACCAGATGATGATACATGCGGTATATTTTTGTCTACGCTATATCCCTTGTCTTAGGTCTAGACCCGGCACAGTCCCCATTCAGAACAGGTAGACAGATGATCGGCTCCTAACTAAACAATTGATGAGATTTGCGGCTTGTTATTGATTTTTTTGCATATTATATCCCAATTTGATTTATCATATAAATGTGTTGGAAAGGCTATTATAAATAAGAAAAGATTCGGCACTCTAATGCAGTTTATTTCGAATATAAATGCACCAAAAGGTATCTTTAGCCAAGGAAGAATTTATAGGAACTAACTTCAAACTTGAATAATGTACAGAAATTCCCTCATTCCCAATAATACAAAATGTTAGCATTTCTTTAGGGTCCCATCGTCTATACACTTATATAATGTAAACATTCTGAATGGGCATTTCTGCTTCGAGTCGACTATATCAATTCGTTATCTAAGAATTTATTAGCTGGGAATGGACCACTAGTAAACTTAACAACTATGATTTAATGCGACTTAATTTTTGAACATTCAGCGGGAACTGAAAAAAACCAACAAAATGCTCATTATTTTTTATATTCACGCTTATTTCAAACTATCAGTACGAAAGATTTTGGATTTCGATTGAAACCAGTAACGGATATCCACATGTTGACGATAATCGTACTACGCAAACCGAAATTGATGGAAACCTCCGATCAACCGAATTTTTTGGAAATCTGCATTATTTTAAATTACGCTACTTAATTCGCGTTCTGCATGCAAAAGTGTTATTCAGTTATAAAAGAGTATTTATTGAGATTTCAATATTTCAAATGAATTTTTTCATGGAATTGGTTTTTGTGTTCTGAAAAACCAATGATTTATGAATAAAATAAAAGTTTTATTCAAGATATGAATGAGCTTCATGAAGAAATTTAATCTTGGATCCCGTAATCCGCAGGGTGATTTCTATAAATAATAATTTGACCCGATTTTCAGTAGTTATGTTTAAGATATTGGAAGAGAAAACCCAAAAATATTTAATCTGAACTACTACGATTATGAAATTGTCAAGAACATCGATGGGGCATTTGCAAATTGTGTTTATAAAATAATAACGCATCCATTAAAAATTTCTCGATATGTGTTGAAAATTTGGTAATCAATATTTTCATCTACTTTTAGATGTATGACTCTGGATGAAAAGTAAACCGATTATTCCAGTGAATTCCAATCTTAAAACCGAATGCGATGATGAAATTTTCGACATTATTGGAAATTTGCAGCGTTTTTCTTTATAACTCAGGAACCACTGGTCGGAAATCATCCGAATGAAACTTTTTTGGTTTAGTTTTGCAACAGTAATCAAAGTTCAGAGTTTCATGAAAATTCGGTGGTGAGTTTTCGAGAAAAAATTTTTTTTCCCCCCAACCCCCCATTTTGAGCCCTTAGGGTACACCGATTCTGCTGAAAAGCTTGGAGGATCAATCCCGAGCGACACACGATTTTTCTACCAAGTTTCACTGATTTCGGTTCAGTACTTTCTGAGAAAAACCCCGGACAACGGACGACGGACGGGGGACGGCGGACGGACGGATTTTTTTTATTAGTTTATTCAAATCTACATACTCCAAAACGTAAACTGTGAAATTTTCAGGGGGGGTTAAAAAATTTTTTTTTTTGGTCGATCACTAGGGTTTATTATTCGATTTTATCAAATAATAAACCAAAAACAACGATACCGAGGAAAAAGCCATGGAATTCGACATATTTTTGCCAATATCTCCGTAAATAATAATCGTATCGAATTGAAGCTGCTGTGAAATATGGGGCTTGAAGTGTGAGCAGAATGTTTGTCAATTATTTCAAATTATGTTTTATTCGAGACCGTACTCATCAGATTTCTATGTAAGATATCATATTTCTACAAGATACAACCCGAAGACAACTTTTACACTTGAATATTGTTTCCTCAATAACTCGAAAAATACTGCTCCGAAGGAGTTGAACCTTGGTTGTTAATTGTGAATTACCGACGCACAATCACATGTAGAATTTCATGAAAATCATTTCGTGACAATCAAGAACAAAGTACCTTTTAAAAGAAACATCTTGAAGACTCGAAACTTGAACAGCAGGATTAGAAATTTACAACGGAAATGAAGCTCTCGAATACATAAAATCATAGGACGATTCCTCAGAGTTATTCATCCGGAATATATTTTCTTTAGTACTTCCGAAAATAGAGAACAGACAATGTTGTGATCTTGTACTGGCCAATATTCCTTATCGAAGTAAACAATCTACCGACATGAAATTCAAGGTAGATTGTGCATACGAATACGATGGTCAAGCCCTTTTGATGGGCAAAACGTCTGCGGAGTGATGTCCATCTGAATTTTTCATTTTTCCATAACAAATCGAAAAATATGTGAAGGTCGCATACACGCGATAATGATCATAATGGCATCCACGACGTCAATTACCCGGAACATATATATGCGATCGGATCGCGAACTTTCATCACAGTGTGTAATGAAATATCCATAGCAACATACATATTTTCCTCGAAAGTTATGAGGCGCCATTTCGGACAAAAGTGCGTTTTTAAATATATATATTTTCGAGCCAATATATTTATTAGTTGCAGCATTATACTCATTTTGTGTGCCGATATATACATTTTTCGTTCCGATATATTCATTTTCTACGAAACACAATATATTTATGCGTTTGCTGTTTCAAATATACAAATGCGTGGTATTCGATATATTTATTGATTCGACCTTTTCCAAGTTGTCACGAGAGGGCGCGCCGGCAGCGTTTGGTACATTTCCGAGCATCCGGCAACATAGCGTAGCCATTAGTACAACATATCCCGTAGTTATCTTCTTAATGTATAGTACCTACACTGGCTAATAGATGGCTTATAGATTGCCGATATTGAAAGCAGAAAACTAACTTTTTTGTAGCATGTGTATGATGAGATGAGAGATGAGTATAAATGAGTATGCTCATTTATAATAACATAACCAAAGATATGTTCGTTATGTATCTTGTAGACAAGTAGATATTATTTTATCAAAAAATCCTAATAGCAGTTGGTTTGTGTTTTAATACTAGAGTACAGTTTAGTTTATTCGGTTGGTGGTTTTCTACGGCAAGAAATGTGAAATAACGATTTTGTCAACGGTACTTCACGAAGTGAAATTTTACACAGTGTTATGGCCAATTGATGCATTATTCATTCATAATCCTTATTTAACACTTCTTGCAGTAGCACAAACCAAACAGTAAACTCAAACTTGTTATTGTTAGCATTTGTATGAAGCCGTTTGAATGGGTGCGTTTTCATTTTCATCGAACTGATTAATCGGTGTATCTCCCACACTCTCTTATCTTATGCTCTCCCCAAAAGAAGATTGAAATAGGGGATCGATTTATCAATTCGATGAAAATAAAAACGCACCTAGTCTCTTTGTAATCTACTACAACTATGTTTATGGTTATGATATTTGTATCGTGGTCTTCTAATGCTATTATTTTGGCCCTTGGAACCATGAAGGTAGGAAAAAAGGTAATAGAACTCTGTAAGTTGAATAACTTCTCCAACCATTGCTTACTGTAAGCGACTAATGTACTAATAACTACGCAATGTTGCCAAAAGCTCAGAACTCTACCAAACGCTGCCGGCGTGACCCCTCGTGACGACTTGGGATAGGTCGAATTAATAAATATATTGGTTAACACGAATTTGTATATTCGTAACACCCAACTCATGAGTATATTGTGTTTCGTAGAAAATGAATATATCGGCATACAAAATAAATATATTGCTGCAACTACTAAATATATTGGCTCGAAAATACATATATTTGAAAACACACTTCTGTCCCAAACGGCGCCTCATAGAAAGGCATGCGATCTATGAATACCTTGGTTTCTGAACTCTGACGAGTCGCAGACAGGTCGCGACAAATGTGTGCTGCTCCACTAGTTCACACATTCTAACGTTTGGATGTTCATATCTTTCGAAAGGACAATAATTCTATATCCACATTTTGACGAAGGTCCTGTCGCACTCCATTTAAAAGACTCCCGTTTAGACGTGAATTCAATTGATAATTTTTGGCAAAAAAAATATTATGTCGCTTGTTTCTATTCACCTGTGAGGTGGGATGAATGGAAACACACCTCGAAATTTCGTCTATATTGATTTTGCTCTGCAGTGAAGGCGAATGGAAACAAAAAGATGTAATCGAGTATATAATATAAAAGTTCAGTAATATTTTTTTTAGAGATTTTAGAAGCAAAATAAAATCATTTCATCTCCTGAGCGGCAGCCAATTACGTTTTACCTCCTTGTTTTCTAATTAGGAGATTTTTATGTCTCTATGGAACGGAATAGTGGATTCTGCCAACTTCAGCTGCCCTTCTGTGAGTTGTTCCTTATGCGTAGTCCCGGAGAGCTTCTGCTGATTTTTCAATCCTTGGAATTTATAGAAACAAGTGTTGATATATTATTGAAACTACACTCTAGCGTCAAATTGGTCACAGTTCGTCAACAACTAAATTTTTCATCACTTGCATTTATATCACGAAAAATGATTATAACGACATAAACATTATTCTTTTTACTTCAACAGAGAGAAAAATTTACACTCGAACCTATATTTTTCAAGGCCCAACAAGCAAAGTCAATACCGTTTTAAAAATTCACCGAATGAACAACTGAATCTAGTTCTCAGTTGAGCAGGTCTATCAACAGTGTGATTTTGTATGATTCTGAGATCAAGTTCTTGGAAATCGCCTGGCGTTCATTAGTCCACCAGAAATAATAGATAGCATAGGTTTCCTTCTTCTTGTTTCTATTCGTAACACAGTTTTTATCCACCCCATTTCCCCAGTATAACAAAAAAAATGCATTGAATGAATTGAAAAACTTTTTTTCAGAACTTTTATATTGAACTAGTCGTTATATTTCACGAACCATCCGTTATATTTCACTAGAATTTCGCATAAGCCAGGTTCCAATTCGATGGGATTACCATTTTGGAAATATTGGACTGGATTTCACGTATTCATTCACTCTCAGTTTTAGTGATTTTAAGCATTCTGCCAAATTTGAAATTTTCGTTCAATAGAAAGATTTTGTTTTCATTGTAAAACATTATATTTTTGGATGGCGTTATAGTAGCTCAAGAGTTATGTTTGGGTTCAATGGTAATTCTTATTTGATGCGGGACTTACTATAAATAAAGTACACCAAATTTCTATCAATACTTAGAAAGTTGAAGCTTCTGCGAGCAGAGTTCATGTTTGCCTCTGTAACAAGTGTACTCAATGTTGAGTGTAGCATTCGCACGAATTATTAAATTCAATAAACATTTATTTTAGCCATACCATCAAGGTTTATTATTTGGACAATAAATGAAGCTGATGAACTCAGGATGCTGGTTACAATGAACGTCATATTCTGCTCACCAATTTTAAATTTTTATTACCTAATGATAGGTGTCAAGATACAATCATATTGTGAGGCTCGATCAAGTAAAAATCTGTGGCACATAACTTCATAAACGAAAATATAAAAAGATAATACATCACTGATAGGAACGCAAATTAACTAAATTTAATCAAAGAACACGCCATGACAAAAGTGAGAAGAAACAGTCATGTTCCTATCACATTTTCATATGCCATGATAGGGGTAGAAAGAAATAGTCGTTTTCCTATAACATTTTCAGTAACCTATTTCATACGTCAAATATCCTGGTATTGAGATAATGTTGTATTTGAGTATTCGAGTAGACCTGGAATTCTTTCTAACGCTTCAACGAGTGTCCACGCAAGTTCATTGTGGCTCGGTTAGAAGAGACATCACAGAGCTGAGGACATTTTTCAATATTCGAAAGATTATTATCGCGTCATCTCGCATCCTTTGGTCCGTGAAGGGTGGGTAATATTACCATGGTGACTTCGTAATAGAACGTTCACAATCGGTTGAAAGAATCCCTGTAACAAGATGCTAGATTGAGGAGACGGGACCCGCTAATTCATGGTTGGTCTGATATATGTTTTTCCTATGAAACATGCACATCAACTGTGGTCAAAAACTCTGAATGATCGCCGAAGAAGAAATATCAAGTGGAACATTTTCAGGTGGATAGTTTGGATATGATTTGACCTTGTCATTGGCCATGGTTACCCCAAGGTCCTGCTGATACCTCGTACTCACATTCAACCAACATTTTTCTCTCGGAATCATTTTCATCAATGACTGCTATAACTGATCTTTTTCCATTATTTAGTGTGAAGAGCTTACTGGTACACTCATGGAACATATAATTCAATATATAAGGTTGAACAATAGTTTGTGTCGGACAATAGTTGAATTGTATATTTGGCTATCTTCTGCAACAAAAATTGACTGAGAAGAGAGAAGGTATAGTAAACATACACAGCAGTGTACCAAGAATTATAAAGGGTCTTTCAATAGGGACGGGTCGATGTTGGCAGCCTGTGGCGGCCATGTTGTTTTAACGTCGTCTTTCTAACCTATATTTTTTTATTCAGTTAGTAATGCCAAATCACCATGGCAAGTTACACGGTTGAGCAACACGTCCAAATGTTAAAAATGTATTACCAAAATGAGTGTTCGTTAGTGCAAACGTTACGTGCATTGCGCCCATTTTACGGCAGACGAGGTGGTCCTTCAAAGTCGACTCTCCAACGTTTGGTGGCCAAATTCGAATCGACCGGTTCAATAAACAATCTGCCAACACCCGTACGTGCAAAGACCGCCAGATCGGCCGAGAACATCGCTGCTGTCCGTGATAGTGTGCAGGAGAACCCGAGGCAGTCAATTCATCGACGTTCACAAGAACTCGGTCTTTCACAAACATCAACGTGGCGCATTTTGCGTCAGGACTTAGGGCTGCACCCGTACAAGATTCAACTCACTCAGGAGCTCAAAGTTACTGACCATAGGCAACGCCGTTCGTTCGCTGATTGGGCTACAGTGTGTTTGGCAGAGGACCCCAACTTTGGCAGAAAAATCATTTTTTCCGACGAAGCGCATTTCTGGATGAATGGCTATGTGAACAAGCAGAATTGCCGTATATGGGATGACAACAACCCACACGAAGTTCACCAAGTAGCCATGCATCCACAAAAAGTGACCGTATGGTGCGGATTTTGGGCCGGCGGTGTTATTGGTCCGTACTTTTTTGAAAACGATGTTGGTGAGGCCATTACCGTCACAGGCGAACGGTACAGAAGGATGATCACCGATTTCTTTTGGCCCAAATTGGACGATCTACACTTAGACGACATGTGGTTCCAGCAGGATGGCGCTACGAGCCATACAGCGGATGCCACCATGGATCTTCTGCATGAACGCTTTGAGGGCATGGTTATCTCTCGCAGAGGTGACGTGAATTGGCCACCGAGATCCTGCGACTTATCACCTTTAGACTTTTTTTTGTGGGGTTTTCTTAAGTCGCAGGTCTATACCAATAAGCCACAATCGACCGATGCCCTTAAAGTCAACATAGCTCAGGCTATCGCTGAAATTCAACCCGAACTATGCGGCAGAGTTGTTGAACATTGGACAACTCGAATTCGTGCCACCGTGAGAAGCCGCGGCGGACATTTAAACGATGTGATTTTCCACACATAATGGCATATATAGCTCTTTCAAATAAAAAAAAAAAATCGTTAAAATCTCACACACGGCCTTTTTTATTTCATGTCAAAATCGACCCGTCCTTATTGAAAGACCCTTTATCATATGGAATTCCACTTGATAGCGTATTCAAAGCAAAACAAGAATCAACAACTCCCAAACCGTAACTCAGTTTTTTGAAAAAAGGGGAAATTCACATCAATCCTGCACCTGATACCAAGTTTTTACGCGCTTGTTCTAGGAAACAGCGCGTTATCATTTCGTCACGATGTCTGCAATTTTCGAATTTTGAGCCGAAATTGGTTTCAAACGACTAGGTTTGACTCACTGGTGAAGAATCCGTGGTCAATATTGATTCTGTCCGTCCGGCCGGCCGTGTGCTCTGTAACTCTCGACAGAAAGGACCTAGAGTCTTGAAATTTTCAGGTTGGGTTAAGATCCTGAATATCTCGGTTGAGTTCGTTAATGGGCCAAATCTGTTGAATGGTTTTTGTGGTACGGCCATTTGGAATTTTGATTTTTCAATTACTAGAAAAATATTTATCTGATCGAAATGAAACTTGGTTGGAAGATGAACAGTGTCGATAAGAAGAATTATCTATGGAAAAATTCGAAAAAAAATTTATTTGAAAATTTTATATTTCATCAAAATTTCACCATTTCGCAATGTGAACAATGCGTAAAAGCTGCTGACTTTACGTCAGTGCTTTTCTAAATTTCATTTTGTGGAGAAGTAGAACTTTGCCACAAGTTTAAAAAATACTACAACAAGCGACAGGCGCTAGTCACTCATTACAAGAGGTTTGTCATGGCCTAACTTCCAGGTATAAATTCACGCTGATTTGGAGGATTTTTTTGTCTACTGTTGCATAGTTAGGTGTTTGCTTGCCCCATTTTTCTTATATGAAGAATAATAAGAAAATCATCCCAGATGAGAACGATTTATTCAACCTGTAATAACTCAAGGTACTAGCTACAGCAAACAGCTCATCTCTCCTCTGTCTTCATTGAAACCTTTAACAGCGTAGCCATAATGAATTCATGGCCTTTATTAGGTGATTAATGCAACAATCCCAGCATATATCCCGATGTTCCATGAATAAAACAACATTCATAAATAGGATATCGATTTCATGTCACCGACAGAGCTCTATTAATAGAGCTGTGTAGGAAACTTATTTATTGCGAGTCTGAGAGTCAACATTGTGTTTAACATATGGCCGAGCTGACCCGAAAACAGGGACAAGCGGTTCGGAAAATTGTCGGCCATTATTCCGCATAGGTACAATTTTCGAAATTTACGGGCGTCCGGCCAGGAAGCGACGCATCGAGGGCGGTTTTGTCTCAAAGTGTTTTTTTTTTCGATTCGGATTCGTAGACGAAATATGGACCCCACATTTCTTGAAAACGGACGCTTCGAAATAAGAACAAGCGTCATAGGGGAATTTTTTATGCGGTAAGTGCAGCTGATAGGTGACAGCGTTGGAAGCCCGTCGGTGTAGAATAGCAAATCTAAATATGAAATTGAAATTTTCTCTCAGTTGAAATCCATACTTTTTTGGATGGTTTTCATCCTCTTAACTTTGAGTGCCCTCCTCAGGCAAGACAGAAAGATATTTTATGGACCTACGTCTCGATTTTGGCGTCCGAGTTTCTTGAGTCCCAAAAGTCAAGCAGAGTTGTTTCTTGCATGAATGGGACCAAATAATTCTATCCGTAAAGACTGGCCGATTCATTAATAGATCTGCTTTTTATTTGAGGTCACCCTCAGAATTTTTGCTATGAATTTTGCGAAGTTATTATTGAATGTAATAGTTCGGAAGTTCAAGAGTCCATATACATATATTAATTATAAGATTTTATTCATTTCTCCGTTCACTATATTTAGCCTTCTATCAAACAGGGTGGTTCATTATTGCTCGATCGGTCTGAGAAATTTTCAGTAGTTTGGGCATAAACTCAAATTACTTATCACCCTAAAGGCTGACCCAAAAGAGGTGAAACATGTTTCCACCATCCTCTTTTCAGATGGAAATGACAAATTTTTATATAATATAATATATAACATTATCACAAGGACGAATATCCATCGATAAATCAACAAATATTCCCCCTTGATCAGAGCTAATCATCCAATCAACCAAAACACCTACACCGAAGAAGCGGATCCAAGGAGAATGACTACAGCTGTTTCACAATTGTTATTGATCGTCAGGTCAAATTACCTTACATGTATTATGTCATCCTGACATAATACATGTCACAAGTTTTTCACTTTATTCCCGATATTTTATTAGATTTCTAGTTCGAAATGAACAATTATGGATCTATGGGAGATGATTCCCCAATAAAGGGGCCTGTAGCGTTCTTCGTTTATCTGAGGATCTGAAAATCATCGCTTGGAGGACTGAACCTGGTCGAAAGACCCTCTCGGTCATGAGCAAATGTAGGTAATATTATTTACTGCTTCCTCCTGGTTTTCTGTCCCTCTTTCTGTTTCAGATATTATGTCAAGATATTTTGTCGAAATGAATTCAAGATGACGAAAAAATTATTTTCAAATGAAAAAGATGCCATCCATCTTCTATAAACAAATTACTACACTTATGCCGGGAGACAGAATTTTTGCTGAGGTTTTTATCTGTGCTCTTGTATCATACGCAAATATGTATGGTACCCCGTTTACATTTCCTCTGCTAACACTGTGATATATATTAGAATTGTAATGCTCGTTCTCAAAAGAATATATATATACCTTGGATAAACCGCAGAGGGATCTCTCGATACTTGTCACCTTTCAGATGGACCGCTGCAGTATAACAACGTACAGAGTGGACAAAATGCGTTGTCTACTGAAGGGATTTCGAGAACTATAGCAGCTTGAAAAAAACTGATAACACATTCTCGAGCTCTTTTTCCTGACTAATCCGAATCTGAAAACAGATCCAGCTTATCGTTCATAGAACTTGAGTTATGAGCGAAAATTGAGAAATTGTCATTTTCAATAATGCTGAATAACTCGCTTGTTTGAACTCGTATTGGAAATCTGTTGATACATTCTGCAGGCACTTTTTTAGGAGTAATTCAAATATAATATGACGAGAAATGAGAAGGATTTCGGATTTTTTTAAATAAAACTATAGTCAAAAGATCTCTTATCTTGCTACAAAATTTTTGCTGATTTCAAAAATGTATTATATGTGCTATTCACATGAATATTACATGAGAAAATATTCATTATTTTTTTCCTGCTTTTCTATTCACTGTTGAATTATGAGTAGGCTGACGTTACCATAGCGACGATTCAATATGCATTAACTTTGTGTGAACTTGTGCCTCTATGATTGGAATCAGCGATTGCTGAATAAATATTTCTTTGGTTAATTTGTCATAGTTCTTAAGATCAGCAATATTTCGGGTCATTAGGGATAATAAACAGATTTTCTATTGCTAATCTTAAGAACTATGACAAATATAGGAATATTTATTCAGCAATCGCTGATTCCAATCAAAGAGGCGCAAGTTCACACAAAGATAATGCATATTCAATCGTCGCTATGGCAACGTCAGCCTACTCATAATTCAACAGTGAAAAGAAAAGTAGGAAAAAAGCATTGACAATTTTCTCATGCAATATTCATGTGATTAGTGACATATGATACATTTCTGAAATCAGCAAAAATTTAATTTTTTAGCAAGATAAGAGATCTTTCGACTATAGTTTACATTTGAAAAATCCAAAATCTTTCTCATTTCTCGAAAATGGCTGGATTAAAAAATTCAGTCATATTATATTTGAATTACTCCTAAAAAAGTGTCTGTAGAATGTATCAACAGATTTCGAATACGAGTTCAAACAAGCGAGATATTCAGCATCATTGAAAATGACAATTTCTCAATTTTTCGCTCATAACTCAAGTTCTCCGAACGATAAGCTGGATCTGTTTTCAGATTCGGATTAGTCAGGAAAAAAGAGCTCGAGATTGTGTTATCAGTTTTTTTCTAGCTGCTATAGTTCTCGAGATCCCTTCAGTAGACAACGAATTTTGCCCACCCTGTACTACAGTGCGCCATCTGCCAGGAGCATCTTGCGAGTCCCACCTTCGAGTGCAGATTACTTTGATCGATGTGAATGACGTTCATCCTTTGGTCGCATCAGGTGGCTGTAACTGCGATATTGCAGCTTTACAAAAAACCGCCACGACAGTGGAAACACTCGGTTCATGTGGATTTCCACAAGACAAAAACGTCCAACATCTAACAAGTTGTCGCAAGATACTCCTGGCAGATGGCGTTGTTATACTGCAGCGGTCAATCTGGAAGGTGACAAATATCGAGAGATCCCTCTGCGGTTTATCCAAGGTAAGTTGACCTGACGATCAATAACAATTTTGAAACACCTGCAGTCATTCTCCTCTGATCCGCTTCTTCGGTGAAGGTGTTTTGGTTGATTGGATGATTAGCTCTGATCAAGGGGAAATATTTGTTGATTTATCGACGGATATTCGTCCTTGTGATTATGTTATTTATTATTACTGGAGCTCTTTCTTCCCCGTGAGACCAATTCCCATAATATAATATAATAATAAATAACATAATCACAAGGACGAATATCCGTCGATAAATCAACAAATATTCCCCCTTGATCAGAGCTAATCATCCAATCAACCAAAACACCAACCGAAGAAGCGGATCCAAGTAGAATGACTACAGCTGTTTCACAATTATTATTGATCGTCAGGTCAACTTAACTCGGATAAACCGCAGAGAGTTCTCTCGATACTTGTTACCTTTCAGAAGGACCGCTGCAGTATAAAAACTACAGCGCGCCATCTGCCAGGAGCATCTTGCGAGTCTCACCTTCGAGTGCAGAATACTTTGATCGATGTGTAAGACGTTCATCCTTTTGTCGCATCAGGTCATAATATAATAATAAGTTTATTCTCGAGGGAAAAAAATACGCCAACATGACATCAGTGTTCAAATACACGCATACTACTATGAAAACGAACTTTAAGCACAGAAGTAGCGTGGCTACATGTAAGTGATGTATTTTCACTCCAACATATCATTTAAGTCACAACAATGCTGATCGAAACTAAGTGTAAAAAGGATAAAAATATCAGTATTACAAAACTAAGGTTCATACCAGGATAACAATATTCAATCATCAATTTAAACAACTCTTTCAATTTCTGAGTACAAGTTCTTTGTTATTAATCAAGTCGTGTATAATATTCCTTTCAATACATTGAAGCCATTTCCTCACTTCCCCTTTGAAATTGGGGTGGTATACGGAAGTCTTGTATTCTCCAGGAAGCAAGCTGAACAACTTAGGAGCTATATACTGGGCACATCTTTGACCAAAAGTCTTGGAGGTTCTAGGAACAACGACACCATCCTCCTTCCATCTTGTTTCATGTGGATGCTCCACATGGTTGATCTTTATTCTTCGACGGTTAATGCTCATTAAGAGGTTCAGGGCGAACAACTGTCTTAGATCACATATTTCTGTCTCCGCATACAGCTGCTCTGATGGAAATCTGATCTCTCTATCACAGATGACTTTCAATATCCACTTCTGCAGTACCTCCAAACTTCGAAGGTAACAGTCACTTACTCCTCCCCAAGCTGAAATTCCGTACGATTATTGTGACTGTACTAATGCATAGTACAAGATATTCAAATGTTTCCGTCTCAAAAAGTCTCTGAAATACAGAAATCTCTGAATCAACCCTCTCAGTTTTGCCTTAAGATGTTTTATATGCATATCTCATCTGAGGTGCCTATCAATCGTGACACCGAGATATCGGACAGATTCTGCGGAGGGAATGGCAGCGCCCGGTCCTATCCCAAGGGGAGCCGCTTCAGGAAGGTTGTTAGAATATGAAGTGAAGGACAAATATTTGGTTTTTTTACAACTGATAGACAGTTCATTATTCTCCAACCACTGTTTGATACCTGCAAAATCATTTTCGGCTTTCAGTTTGACAGCTTCATATAAATAATGAACAAAATAGGACCAAGGACTGTACCCTGCGGAACACCAGACTCCACCACAATAGGATTACTTCTCACTCCGTTTATGTCCACCACCTGCTTCCAACCAGAGAGATAACTCGTCATCAGTCTGTGCGTAGCACGCCTGATTCCATAGTCCTCCAGCCTGTCCAACATTATCCCATGATTGCCGGTATCAAATGCCTTCGTGAGATCGAGAAACAAACACAGTGCCTTCATTTTCTTATCCATTGCCTTGCACAATTCCTAGGATAATTCCAAGATAGCATCCTCTGTCGATCCTCCTTCTCTAAATCCATATTGTTTTTCGGACAAGATATTATTTTCATTCAGGAAGCCTACTATCCTAACTTTGATAATTTTCTCAATGACTTTGGATAAATTAGAAATTAATGTGATTGGCCTATAATTATTCATGTCACTTTTAGAACCCCCCTTATGCAACGGTTTGATAACTCCAAGCTTCCAGATGTTCGGAAACTCACCTTTGACAAAGCATAAGTTGATGACATGGGACCAGTGGTGAACATATTTCTTGTGCCACTTCTTTCAGAGTTTCCGATCGTATATTGTCGATTCCTGCACTTTTATTCGATTCAAGTTGTTTGATAATGGACAACACCTCAGATTCATTCGTAGACGACAAGAACAAAGACTCCTTACAGATATTTCTTTTCTGCTTGTATCCACCTGGATCATAAAATCTAGCCCCATATTTCCGACCAACCTTGCTGTAAAATTCATTCATTTTAGTAGCTATATCCTTTTTCTCTGTAGATACTTCTCCATTCTCCAGCTGGATACTATCAATAATTGTTTTGGATTTGGTCTTGCCAAAGATTTTATTAACGCACTCCCACAGATTTTTGGATTCGCCCCTTTTCTGTTCGATATTCTTCAGTACATACTCCATTTTCGAGTGTTTTATAAGTTTGGAAAGTGTGGACTTTTCGGTAATTTTCTTTCAATACATTTGATTTCCTGTTTCTTCTGTATTTCTTAGTAAAGTTTATTCTTCCTATTCACGCACCTGAGTATTGAGGGTGTTATCCATTCCTTTATGGCGGTGTTTTTTCTGTTCTTCCTGATTCTCCTTGAATTCTGTTCAATATGGCGTTCCAACAAATCTACGAATTTCGAAGCAGCAGTATTCACATCCTCCGAACCAAAAATGCAGTCCCCAGTCTCCCACCTCAAATCATTTTTGAGCCTTGAGTGATCGACACAAATTTTATCAGAGTTCTCAAGTTTCAATGCTATCGGAGAGTGATCTGTTATATCATATCTTAAAAAAATGATTTCATATCTCTGAATGCAGAACTTCTCATCATTAATCCTAGTTACTTTTTGACGCAGGCCACTTTTTCGACAAACTTCATGCTCTTAGCTGGGAATCATGTATTGAAAACCGTTAGAGATAATTGTACGATATTCTTCAAATTGAATTCTCAGAACATTTTAGAATCTTTTACAAATTCACGAATGACTACAGGTGGTCGGAAAGATACTTCGATTTTTAGGCGCTTGTTTTAAGGAATTGCGGGTTATCATTTCGATGTCTCCAATTTGCGAATTTTGAGCCGATATTGGTCTCAAACGACTTGGTTGGACTCACTGATGAAGAATCTGTGGTCAAAATTGATTCTGTCCGGCCGGCCGTGAATCTGAAACTTTCGAAAGGAAGGACCTAGAGTCTTGAAATGTTCAGGTTAGGTTAAGATCCTGAATATCTCGTTCATGGTCCAAATCGGCCGAATGGTTTTTGTGCTACAGCCATTTGAAAATTTGATTTTTCAATAACTCGAAAAATATTTATTTGATCGGGATGAAACTCTGAGTTGGAATATGAACAGAGTTTTTTTTTGAAAAAAATTTTTAAAATTTTTTTTTGAAAATTCAAAATTTCACTGAAATTTCCAAGTCACCATTTCGCAAAGTGAACAAGCGCGTAAAAGCTGCTGACTTCCCGTCAGTGCTTTTCTAGATTTTTAAAAAATGACAGCAATAATATCAATTGTTTTACGAGAAGTGTCGTGGAACGTTTCCACGCAGTTCAAATTCACTCACTATCCAAACACTTTCCACATAAAGTCTAACAATTCGATTATGATTGCATAGAACTTCAGTTTTCTGAATGAAACAAAAGGCAATGGAGAAATATTTAAAAAAATCTAGTTCCTCTACAGAAGATATTCGATTTGTCATGCATTTTCTCGGTGGCAAAGTCTTATTCTTTTTTATTGAAAGTATAAGATAAGCCTAAAGTCGCCAAGACCTGCGAGCTGAGCTACTTTTGGAATATTTCAATTTGATTCGCCAACTTAATTGAAGTGGCTCAAGAATTTCCCTGTCGGTCCATCCCCACACTGAATAAAGTTTTATAAATATCTATTCGCACTTTGCGCTTGAGTATTTCGAATTGACAATTTTTATGTATAACTCAATGCTCGCCATGATCTTGCATCACGTCTAAATCGTCAAAACCTCAAATTTTAACTATTTTAGATTAGCTTGAAATTCCCTTGAAATATTATTTTCATTTCATCATCTAAGCTTCAAATTCCAGTAGGTCCAAAAGCACCTCGAGTAAATCTCGTTCAGCATCGGGGATCCCCTGTTACTAATATAAGAATTTTTTTTCGTCATGGAACGTTATTTGAATGGTATTATCACATACCTGGTCTGTGGTATTATCTTGGATTTTTCGTGATATATGGTGAAAACGGCAAAGTAGTAATATGCCAAGCATTTCACATGATATCAACTTCTAACCTGAATGACGGAAGGATAATTTCATACATTGGAGAGAAATTCACTAGGTTCTGGCAAGGTAGTGAGAAATGTGAGGATGGAGAAAATGAAATTATTAGAATAGGACATCTCCAAGCTTATCTACGTAGGTACCTACATGGTTCCCTATGAAAGTCATAGGTATGATTTCATTGTGACGCAACTATCCTTCTACCTGCGAAACGCACCTCTGTTCACAGAGAAATTACTGTTTTTTTAACATGACTTCTAAGGAATGGATAAAACTTCAATAATGTGAACTCTGGAAGAAAATGAGAGTTTTACATCTTATTATAATTTATTTGAGAGCATTTTAGAGTAGTATGTATGACACGCATACAGTGTATTTCGACATAGATTCCACCCTTCAAATGAAGGAATGGGTTCTCATTTGGAAAAAAATGAGTTTTGAGGAGGTGAAGCATCGGTATGTCTTTTGAAGGAAACTAGAGAATTAGAAATCTTCAAGTTATTGGGTCAAACTAATCTCAAGTTTTGTTCAAGAATTCATCCCAACAAAGTCCAGCTTTTAAATCTAGAATGTTTATCTGAAGTCTTTCCATGGAATATTCTCACCAACAGTCTTCGTGTTCAGTACCGTGTTTAATATGAATCGCTGGGGCGAAGTGAAGGTGATGCTGGATTATGAAAACTCATCGATAAAGTATCCCCTCCTGCTTTATCCGTAAGGGATTACAAAAAAATATTTTGAACTTTTAGGCTCAGAATAATACCGAAATCGCGTTCAATCATAGTTAATCGATATCGTGAACCTAAATATACAGGAAGTAGCATTCGTTCTACATCTGAGAAAGATCAAAATTGAGACCATTTCTATTCTTAAGCTACTATCAGTTCCTAGAAATAATTCCTAATGATGCCTGTAGGTAAATTCAGAGGATTACTGATGGCCTATCGTGCACAATACCTTTCTAAAATAGCAGATTTTTGGACACTTTATTTGAAGAATAGGTTTTGAGCTTGATTATAAAGGTCCAAACCGTCATCGAAATTAGGTCATGAAAAGTGAAGTCCACCCAATTATCACGCAGGCATAGATACCATTCCAATTTTAAATATCCTTATATTCCCAAAAATATACACAAATATAATCCGAATGAAATTTCGCACGAAAAATTATGGCATGAATGCTTGAGCAATTTTACAGCCGATGGATTCTGAGTTTTCGATTTGTTCAGATACCTGTGGTGGTACAATACTGACGAAATTAAACACAAGACTTCGTGTCACGACTGTCCAGCCTAATTTCCAATTTTAATTCCTTCTGCTCGGTAAACTACTGAAAAAAAGCACCAATTTCATTGAGAAATTGAACCTGGCTCCACTACGCAGAAATATCGGGTGATTAGTTATAGAACTTTAAATTGAAATAGAACACATGAATATTAACATTGAAGCCAATTTTTTTTTTATTTGAAAGATAATTTCATGACATTTATGCTTCAAAAATAATTTCCGGCACTTTTGGTCCACTTTTTCGAGTAATTCTTGCCTTATTCCATCAATAACATGAGTAATGTTGACTTCCAAAGTGTCTATTATTTCTAGTTCATCAGCATAAACCAATGACGACATAACCTCAAAGAAAATAATCCAGTGGAGTCATGCCGCATGATCTTGGAGGCTAATTAATTGGACCATCTCCCGAAATAATGTTATCGCCAAATAGTTCTTTCAATAAATCAACTGTTATGGTAGCAGCATGAGGTGTAACACCATCTCGTTGAAACCAAAACACTTGAATGTTTTATAGGTTTGGCGAATAGAACACTTATTCTGAGAATAAATTTCAACAAATTGTAAACATTGTTGCGGCGTGAGTCTTTCCATGATAATTTGTCGATTCTTACTGGCTTCTACCTTATGTCAAATCACAGTTCTATCACTCTGAAAAAAACAATCTAAACTTATTCAATAATTTTAATGACGGCTTGAAGATCCATTCAAGTTTCAATTCGATCGGTATATTTTTCGAGTTATTAAAGGAACAGTCATCCAGTTTCTCGTTGAAATATTGCCTAAGGAACAATATCGAAACACTACAAATAATAAACGAATATAACTCTAGCATTCAGGATTCTATATCTGACAAATATATTTAAAAACATCAGAATTATTTTCCTGCAATATTCTTGTATTTCGAGAAAGTCTGTCAAATCGATTTTTTCGAAAATTACAGACATGAAGCAAAACGTTTAAGCTGGCCAATCGGTCACAACAAGCCTAGCATTAAATCTCGAAGAATGACTATTTCCGTTATCGTTTCAATAATGAATGCGTGGGCCATACACGGACCGGTTAGAACGAATTTATTAACAGCTCAACGGTTGCAGGCTGCTGAAACTAATGAAAGTGAATCGTAAATTAGATTTCACGATAATTCACAATTCGTCATTCCCGACACTCGAAGGAATTCCTGTGAATGAGCTGAATGGATAGACTGACGTCGGAATTTGTAAATATTAAGGAAACTGATTCAGAATTCGAACTATTTTCGGAAGGAATCTCTTTCTAGAATTGAAGATATGACCAGTTATTCGAACGAAAAAGCTCTTCTGAGTTGATTTCAGTTGATTGAATACCCATTCATTTATCGCTATTCCACGAAATCTTAATTAAGCTTACTGAGTAAAAAACCATCCAGAATTTCCTCCAAATATTTTTTCCCAATATCTCTGAGAGCTATGAACATATCGAACTGACATTTGGCACACTGCTATGAAATATGGTGTTCAAGGTAAAAGCAGATTTTTTTCAAATCTTACTGACGGTACGATCTCAACAAAATTTTGCAGGAAGTTGCGCGTCATTGTGCCCCAACTAAATGCCAAGTTTCAATATTAGGGAAATAACCTCAAAATTTCCATATCCATTTCCATTATTTCAACAGCATATTATTATGACGAAAACTATATTTTGGAAGTGATCGAACGTCGGTCAGTAAGTTTGAAATTCATTTGAAAATGAAGAATCCATTAGTCAAAATCGATTCTGCCCAGTCGTAAACACGATAAATCTCAAAGGAGAAAAGCTCTGTTCGGGTTCGAATGGTTTTCCGCCTTCGAAAAACCGAAATGCCAAAATTACAGACAATTGGCTGAAAAAGTCTCAAAGTCGAAGTTTCATATTGAAAAGTGCTTAGTGCTCGGTGCTCGTGTAAACAAATTACTTTTCGAAAGTGCTTGGTAATCGCGGGCATTTCACAAAAAATGAGTGCTTAGTGCTCGAGATTCCGGAGCACTTTTCGAAAGGGCTTAGTGCTTTGTGCTTGGAGCACTTTCCATCAGTGCTCGGCACAGCTCTGGAAAAGAATCAGTTCAAATGTAGAAATCGAAGCAGTATCTGAGAGTATTGATAAAAATCCATCAATTTGGTAGCGAGGATAATAATTTAGGGCAATATTCATAGTTTTTCCTTGATGACGTCCGCCATGATGCCTTGCAGAAGGCCTCCTCGAAGTTCCTGTTCTATAGTACGGAAGCCATATGGCAACGTCGTATTTTATGTCGACATAAACTTGCCCTAAAGTACAGACCTGCTCTGTTCATGGGAAATGGAGGAAGAAAGTTACACTTCTATAAATTCTTGTCCTGTAATTGTTAATTCGAAAGTTAAGCTTTCTAGAATTTCCTGGTACGATACTCTGATGCTTATTGAAGGTTGGCAAGGTTGTTCCAACCTCTTTAGATAAATCTCGTTTCTTTCTGTCTAAGTGTGGGGAAGCTCGTTAGGGCAAACTAAGCCTACGTGAATAGAGAGTATGGGGATCATACAGGAGTGTGCCTGAATGTTAAATATGACCGATGTTATAAGATGTACTGGTAAAAACGTAAACGCCTGCGCCATCTGCACTTGCGGCAAAGCGTTGCAGGCAGGTGATGTAGGCCGCTCGAGACATAACAAGGTTGTTCGTCTTGTGCCTGTTGTAAACCTTGCTGCCATCAAGGTTGACAACAATGACAACTTAGTAGCTCCTGTGCGATTTGTTTGAGACCGATAGACGGCGCCAGTCTACTAAAATGATTTGAAAGCTCCATCTCGAAAGATTCCTATGAAGTTCCACCGTCTATGTAGAAACCTCGAGCGATTATTCATTTGAATCATTTGTCGTTGAAAGAAGCAGTGTGTTGAACAGATATGAGCCACTGCAACAGTGACACCCTGGCAATTGTCTCTGCTGCTTCGTAGACTCTAGAAATGACTAGCTCAGATCATGGAGCTTTACTTGTCGACCATACACGGACCGGTTAGAACGAATTTATTAACAGCTCAACGGTTGCAGGCTGCTGGAACTAATGAAAGTGAATCGTAAATTAGATTTCACGATAATTCACAATTCGTCATTCCCGACACTCGAAGGAATTCCTGTGAATGAGCTGAATGGATAGACTGACGTCGGAATTTGTAAATATTAAGGAAACTGATTCAGAATTCGAACTATTTTCGGAAGGAATCTCTTTCTAGAATTGAAGATGACCAGTTATTCGAACGAAAAAGCTCTTCTGAGTTGATTTCAGTTGATTGAATACCGATCCATTTATCGCTATTCCACGAAATCTTAATTAAGCTTTGTTTGGCAACAAGAGATATCGCCAGTGAAGAAATCGAAATAATGATAATATTTATACTGGACAATACTCGTGGACATACATCAATGTCCTATTGATTTTCTATGAGGTTACCAACTTTGAAATTCCATAAAATTCCGGAAATATATTGTCGAAGGCTCTTTCGTTTGTAGCAGAAAAGCAGGTGATCTTCGCAATTTCAGGTGACTATTTTGAATCCCCCTTCCTCTTTCGAGTTGAACAAACTTATTTGTTGACCATCCTCCTTTGTGTTCTTGCAAACAATACACACACAGGAACGCTGCCATAAATATGCAATGATTCGAGGATTTCCCCAGTTAGTGGCCCATTCGAAGTTGAGTATTTGATTTTCCCGAATCGGCAATGTTGAAAAGAATCTAGATGAGTTGAGCATGCGTTCCGCCAGTAAATGATTCAAAACCTCAGCGTCATGCCATATCCAATAAACAACTGTTTTTGTGCGCAAGTTGGTGGGGTGTACAAGTAAGAATTGCCCCAGTCGCACTCCAAAATTGAGGTGCGTTAGACCATATCGGTTGAAAGTAAAGTAGATTCCTCGTAAATCGAAATTTTTAGCGTGACAGAAAAAATTCGAACCATAAAATGGTATTTTGGTGGTCAATCAATTCAAGAGACAATAAATTGCCTTTGAAGATAGACCTATACCTCCAAGTTCCGCTAGTTCTATTATAATTAAAGATTAAAGAAATATGGTTGTTCACCGACATGGAGTAATTGCAAGATTGGTAAACCACCAAAAATCATCAGTGAAAATCGTCTGAAAAAAGAAGTAGATGTGTGCGCTGCTGTTGAAACCAGTGCACCTTATTCGAGTTGACAAATTGCTGAACAAGTCGATATGAGCGACAGAAATGTTCGGAATATTTTGAAAAGGAATAGTTACCGATGTTATAAGGTTCAAGAATCAAGAAATTTTGCCAGAAGACCAAATCAAAATAGAGGAATTTTGTGAAACGATGATGGAAAAAGAGAATAAAAATAGTTTATTTCTAAGCAAAATCTTATACACCGATGAGTCATCGATTTCTTTGAATAGAAAACATAAACCCATCAGTAGCAAGATATTGATCTAGGGAGGATAAGCATCTAAGTATTCCTGTGCGTACCCAGTATCCTCAAACACTTAATGATTGGGCAGGAATACTGGGGAAGTACATCATAGGGCCATTTTTTTTCGACGGTAACCTAACGCTGGCGAATATCTGGAGCTTTTTGAGAATAAAATTATTCCGACAGTTCGACAGGTACCAATTAATTTCGATGTCTGGTTTCAACAGGATGGCTATCTAAGTCACAACGCGAGAGTAGTCACACAATATCTGTGGACGAATTTTTCGGACCGTGTCATTTCTACCAATGGCACGATTAAATGATCACCAGATTCATCTCCAAATGATTTTTTTCTATGAGGATATCTGAAACATTTGGTATATGGGCAAGAAATTGATAGAGTGAAGGATATTAATGAACTAAGGTTCTAAATAATCCAACCTTGTGCCAAAATAGCAATTATGCCGAATCTGCTAAGAGATATGAGATTATCTTTTCATAACAGATTTGGCTACTGTTTGACACAAAGTGGATTATTTGAACATTTATCCACCTTCAATTTCGCATTTATTCGATGATGCGGATAGCAATCCATACTTGGCTTGGATCGCGTATCGAGGAACTAGGGACCCTGCGCGAAAGAACAGTCGTTTATTTGATATGGCATGGCGCTGAGGTTTTGAATCTTCGACTGGCGGACCATGTTCTCAATTCATCTAGATTAACATCGAGCTTCGCATAGTACCGAGTGGCTTGGCCAGACCTGTACATCCGGAATGTTATTTGTGTTTCGTCAACTGTGCAAATATTAAATATAACTTAATGTAGATTGTTTCAGTAAGATAAGCTCAACACAGTTATCGTCCGAAAAGGACAGAGCTGTGCCGAAGCCTTGTGCTTAGTGCTCGTGAAAGCACTTGAAGCACTTTTGTGCTCCTAAGCACTGTGCTCCCAAGCACTTTATTTAGCTGGTGCTTAGTGCTTGGTGCTTCGAGAATTTTTTTAGAAGGCTTAGTGCTTAGTAATTCGAAAAAGTGCTCCTAAGCACCGCAAAGTGCTCCCGAGCACCGGAAAGTGCTCCCAAGCACCGCAGTGCTCCCGAGCACCGCAAAGTGCTCCCGAGCACCTTAGGGCTTCGAAGCACTTTTCGGGATTACTAAGCACTAAGCCCTTCATAGACTTGTCGAAACAGGAAAATGTCGGGCTATCGCGTGATTCGAGTAGACAAAGAGAACTAATATATCGGTTGTCTCTGGTGTTTGGAGACATTCGATAAGGAATACAAGGATCCTCCTTCGTGATATATGTGTTTAAGTTCAGATTTGTGCCACTATTATATGAAAATAATAAAATGCTTTCAGAGTCGAAGTGTCAAAGCGAGAGCTTTCAGTTGGGAACATCGAGATACAATATTTCGTATTCTATCTCGATCATGGAGATATAAGAATTCCGTTCTGAAGAGTGTTTGAAAATCTCAAGAAATCCACTTACGTGAAGTCACGTGGATTATACTTATTAAATTTTCGTATTAGTATTATTAACCTAATGATCTGATTGAAATGATATTTTGCATTCTTTGATGTAGTATGATTGCGTGCAGGTTCGTGAGAAATTCCTAGAGTATCGCAAAATTAGAATATTCAAGAAAAATATATTTCTTGAGCTTAACTGAATCCTGGATGAGTGATTTAAGTCATTTATGGTAGATGACCAATCTCAACATTAAAATACTATAAATATCAATTGAATCAGATTATTAGTCATATGATGGGAAGAATATAAATGAATATTGTTTTTTGATCTCCTGATTAAACGGTCATCACGAAACTTGGCACGAAGCTGTCCATTTTAGAAGTTATGAGAAAAAAATATATAATTATGCTCACGTCAATAACACTGTAACTTCCCGACCGACTATGCCTATAAACGAACTTTGCCGAGATATTTAGGCTCTGAACCTACCCTGCAACTTGCCAGTGTTTACGCGGAAGGCCGAACTGCCAAACATCGATATGGATCACAGATTCATCATCAGGGAGTCAAACACGTCAAGTATTGGATTTCAATTCAATATTATCTGCGTTTTTTCGAGCAATATTGGGAATATAAAATTTTGAATCCATATATCCACGGAATCATTGGGCGGATTTTACCTATTCACGAATTATACCTTCGTAATATGTATACCCATTCTTAATTTCATATTTGCAGTATTTCCAAAAATTAAGATCAAATCGAATTGAATCCAGTACTTCAATAAAAAATGACATGATTCAAATATAAAATTTGTGGAAACATAATTTTGAATTTTATTTCAATCTAACTAAACGGTCATCAAGAAATCGTACAAATTTGCTCTTCAGCTTTCGTTAACAAGCCTAACGGCCGATATTAAATACAATTACCTCCGAAAGAAACAACTTAGAAACTCGATATTTGTGAAGCCTCAATTACGTATGCCGAATTCGTGACCATTCACCCAATGATTCCGCAGATATAGCCATTCAAAATTTTAACACCCAATATTTTCAAAAATCTAGGATAATTCGTAGGATTGAAATAGGTCGGAAATAAGACACTAATTCATTCCTTGAAGCGACGTTTCGCAACTATTTTGTTGCTTCTTCAAGCTCTATAATCATAAAACAGTTAAAGACGTAATCAAATCAACACAGTGTTGTATTTCAAAACTTATTCTCTTACCTCGGAAGCAGTTTATGTCCTGTCAATGTTTCCATATAATGTCATACAATTTCGATATCAAGAATCTTGGGTTCTATTAATCTAAATGTTAGCTCATTGAAACAGTATTTTCATCGATATTAAATCAGGAAGGTAAACAAAAAAATTTCCAAAATACAGATAAGATCGAATTAAAATCCAGTATTTGATTGAAAAACAACTCGAAGGTTCACGCTGAATTTCGTGAGGATAATATGATCAGAAGACCGCAGAATATTGAATATTTGGAAAAAAAAATTTTTTGTTTAGATTGTTCTAATGACACTATCATCACGAAATTCCTCACAAAGTTGGAAATCAGCATTTTCAAACTAGTAACACAATGATTGAAATTGTATTTTTTGAGTTATAGAAAAAAATAACGATACTGAGTAAAAAACCATCCAGAATTTCCTCCAAATATTTTTTCCCAATATCTCTGAGAGCTATGAACATATCGAACTGAAATTTGGCACACTGCTATGAAATATGATGTTCAAGGTAAAAGCAGATTTTTTTCAAATGATATGTTCCCGATAATGGAAAATTTTCTGAAAAAATGTTGAAAACATTTTTTCAATCTTACTGACGGTACGATCTCAACAAAATTTTGCAGGAAGTTGCACGTCATTGTGCCCCAACTAAATGCCAAGTTTCAATATTAGGGAAATAACCTCAAATTTTCAAATAGCTATAACGCTGAAACCGTTGGGCCGCTTGTGACCATCAACGAACATAACCGCGGCATGCACTCTCTGAGCCATGTCTTTATGTTTCCATTATTTCAACAGCATATTATTATGACGAAAACTATATTTTGGAAGTGATCGAACGTCGGTCAGTAAGTTTGAAATTTTAAACCGAGAATGCACTCACTAATGAAGAATCCATTAGTCAAAATCGATTCTGCCCAGTCGTAAACACGATAAATCTCAAAGGAGAAAAGCTCTGTTCGGGTTCGGATGGTTTTCCGCCTTCGAAAAACCGAAATTCCAAAATTACAGACAATTGGCTGAAAAAGTCTCAAAGTCGAAGTTTCATATTGAAAAGTGCTTAGTGCTCGGTGCTCGTGTAAACGAATTACTTTTCGAAAGTGCTTGGTAATCGCGAGCATTTCACAAAAAATGAGTGCTTAGTGCTCGAGATTCCGGAGCACTTTTCGAAAGGGCTTAGTGCTTTGTGCTTGGAGCACTTTCCATCAGTGCTCGGCACAGCTCTGGAAAAGAATCAGTTCAAATGTAGAAATCGAAGCAGTATTTGAGAGTATTGATAAAAATCCATCAATTTGGTAGCGAGGATAATAATTTAGGGCAATATTCATAGTTTTTCCTTGATGACGTCCGCCATGATGCCTTGCAGAAGGCCTCCTCGAAGTTCCTGTTCTATAGTACGGAAGCCATATGGCAACGTCGTATTTTATGTCGACATAAACTTGCCCTAAAGTACAGACCTGCTCTGTTCATGGGAAATGGAGGAAGAAAGTTACACTTCTATAAATTCTTGTCCTGTAATTGTTAATTCGAAAGTTAAGGTTTCTAGAATTTCCTGGCACGATACTCTGATGCTTATTGAAGGTTGGCAAGGTTGTTCCAACCTCTTTAGATAAATCTCGTTTCTTTCTGTCTAAGTGTGGGGAAGCTCGTAAGGGCATGCGCCAAACTAAGCTTACGTAAATAGAGAGTATGGGGATCATACAGGAGTGTGCCTGAATGTTAAATATGACCGATGTTATAAGATGTACTGGTAAAAACGTAAACGCCTGCGCCATCTGCACTTGCGGCAAAGCGTTGCCGGCAGGTGATGTAGGCCGCTCGAGACATAACAAGGTTGTTCGTCTTGTGCCTGTTGTAAACCTTGCTGCCATCAAGGTTGACAACAATGACAACTTAGTAGCTCCTGTGCGATTTGTTTGAGACCGATAGACGGCACCAGTCTACTAAAATGATTTGAAAGCTCCATCTCGAAAGATTCCTATGAAGTTCCACCGTCTATGTAGAAACCTCGAGCGATTATTCATTTGAATCATTTGTCGTTGAAAGAAGCAGTGTGTTGAACAGATATGAGCCACTGCAACAGTGACACCCTGGCAATTGTCTCTGCTGCTTCGTAGACTCTAGAAATGACTAGCTCAGATCATGGAGCTTTACTTGTCGACTTTTAATTTGGGTTTATATTTGTACGTCATGAAGATCACAGGAATAAGAATGAGATCTGGTACAGATATCTGTTGAGTTACGAGTATTGCAATATATTGTGGAGTGGTACTCAACTATGGTTAGTTCGGTAATTTTTTGTCTGTTACTTTGATCGATAATTGATCTTTCATATGGCTATATGGTTCCTTCTGATGTTTTTTGAGATGGCCTGTGTTGAGCATTTTGTTGGAAAACTCTAAAGATGCTTTGGATATTCGCATCGCATGTAGAATTTACCTGGTTGGTTAATCTTTGAAGTATAAGGAGACTCAGTTATTCAGTTTGTGACTGGGGTCCTTTTTACCACATTAACGAATTTTTGAGGAGAATGACGAGCACATCGAAATACATTGTTATATAAAAGTAAAGAACAATTTATAAGCTTGCTATAGCTGAACGTGATATGTTCATGCTTTTATAATGATACTATTTTTTGGCCAATATTATACTGTATTCATGTAATTTCTAGGTCCAATATAGTCAGTAATGAAAGGAACTTCTTGCCTTGAATTCATGAGAATGGTCTGGACGAATCTATTTTCCTTATAAGGAATGGCCAGGATGGTCCGAAAGCTGAATATCAAATTATTGAATCAGCTGGATTGTTATTTCAGGTTCGAAAGGTTCAGCAGCTTCCTTTGCTGAACCGTCGGTGGCAAGGAATAGTTATCTAAGTTAACATTTCCATTGTCCAAACAGACAAGAGAAGTTCTCCGTCATTTAGCTGGAGGTGTGTCGACGTTTCTGTCTTGTTAACACGTTCCTAGAATGATTGGAGGAATTTCAAGCGGCTGTTACGGACTGACTGGTTGGTAACTTCTATCAGATCTGACGTACTATTTCTCAGTTCAGGATGAACTGTTCTCATACATATGCGAATTCATAATATTATAGGGGGGGTAGTTTCGTATCAGATGAAATTATGAATTCAACAACATATGGAAGACGTTCCTAAAAAAACGAAGAATTTTATTTAAATGAAAACTCAGTTTTTAGTCTTTTGCTGGCACATGCGCATTTTTTGTCGATAATTACCTTGACTTTTCAGCATGAATATGGCTCAATTCAGTTTCTGCAGGGTTTGATTTCCCCTTTTAATACACTGGTGTTTTTGAAATTTGCTTGTGTTGAATCACACGACATAGGAGTCCAATTCTTATCACCGAAGTAAATGTGTCAGGGTGTGATTGAATTGTTTCGCGGACTTTATGGCATGAGGCTCCTTCATTTCAATACCATATATTGGCTTCAATAATATTATTCAGTATACTGCGTTTTCATTTTGCCATATTGAGCAGCACTAACAGTGTCATATAAAGTATGGCCCAATGATGCCTCGTGGTCTAAACTTCCACCTAATTGTGACATGCTGTGGATGGATACGTCTTCCGACAAAATCAGGTGGGCTTTTCGGATCATAATTTTGGCCAACAGAGCCATCATGCTCAACATACGCTTCATTGAATGGGTTGGTTATGCTCTAAATATAAGAATTCACTTGTGGATGTTCAATGATCCATTCAACCAACTTTCTCTGTTATGTTTGGTCATTAGGTTTCAGTTGTTGTGTTGACTGTAATCATAACCCTGGAAACACAGAATTCTAGTGAGTTTACCCTGAAGAATCTTCTTGTAATTTGCAATTTTTGTACAAGGGGTTGAAAAACGATACGAACATATTTTCCATTGAATTTTCATATTAGACCGTCAAACTTTCCCCATATTGAAGATATTGTTCATTAATAAACACGCTGTGTTCTAGCGTGTATATCATGCGTGGAGATGAAATGCATGGAAATTCAATCGCAATGCGATTTATAGTTGAAAGATTTAAATAGCCAAATAGGCCTTGAAATTAGGATAGGCCAGGAATGTTTGTACCTTCCATCTCTCAATAGGAATGGCCATCCCCAAATTTTAAATTGTGGAGAACATAATATGGCTTCTAGGAAATAGAGTAAAAATTATATTATATTGAATGTCTTTCAAGTACTTATATACTATAAATAATTGCACGGATGTGAATGCTGCAACGGTTTTTCAGCAACGTTTTTTTGGAACTGTCTATTATCGTATCTGAGTGGAGAAAGCCGCTATGATTAGGTAGGTGCTTTTTGGAATATATCTTATAGTGTGGGTTGAATGAGTTTTATTCAAGATAATAATTTGTCACATCTAAACAACCCCTTCAACCACCTCCCAAAGTGGAATTATCGTTATCCATAAAACGATCGTTGCTGGCGATTTTTTGATGAAAATTGTCTATTTCGAGCCCTATGAATCACAAATAATAAGGGTCACAAATTGTTTTACTATTTGGAACGTGTTCATAGGCCTCGAAAGAAACGATTGGCACCGAAAAATTGCTAGCAACGGTCGTATTAGTGATTACGATATTTTCCACTTTGGGGTGAGATTAGGGGGTTGTTAAGGGGTCACAAATTATTTTACTGTATGGAACGTGTTCACTGAATTTATTTTTTTTGTGGGTTTTCTGATGATATGATTCTAACGAGACAATTTCGAAGGCGATATTCCACATCTTATTATCAAGTTTTAATAAGATTGGATCTGTATTTTCGGAAATGAAATTCATATGAATACAAAGTTTAAAAATTTTTTTCTTGAATTTTCCAATGAAAGGATCTCCTAGAAATTCTGCATGAAGTTAGGTAAGTGTCAAAATTCTCCAGCAAACTACCAAGTTTTAATCTGATCGCATCGATCATTTATGAGATATCGAAGAAATTACTTCAATCTTCAAAAAGACGCAATTCACCCATTGATGGAATCAACCGTTGGTACCCTGGAAGTTTCGAGTCGCCAGCAATCTGCCTTCGAAAGTTATCTCAGCAATGAACGGACATAATTTAATTTGACATTCTATTCTGTATCAGTGAGTTCAAACTGGTCATAAGCGTATAAGAACCGAAATTTTTTATTTTATTTCTCTTCCAACATAAGTTTTCTACTCAGTAATTCAAAAACTTCAAGATGAGTCATTTTATAATTTCTTATTGAGCAATATCAACCCATATTAAATGATGCGAATTTCCAAATGTATTCCTTTCTGTTGAACGATATAATTTTGTATCGATGTGTATTCTCAAGTGGAAGACATTTTTTGATGTCCCTAGTGATTGCTGATTCGAGCGAAGATTAAAGAGAGTAAGATAAGAAACGAACCGATCACCACAACGCGAGCGACATTTCTCGTTTCACATGTAATGGAATGAAGAAGTATAACTAGTTGCCTATTTATCAACAAGAAACTAAAGCAACCCTTCCCTCTTTCGAAAATAGGTTAGGCTAGAAGTAGTGTTTGTTCAATGCTTTGTTGTTTGAAAGGAGCATCAATTTTACGTTACTCATTTCAGTGGTTAAAGATACGGTGGATAAGTAGAATTGATTGATTCAACTAATTTTCCTAACCACAATTAGGAATCTCGACTCGACATTCACGTCAGGTGCACATTTCCTTTCCCTCTATATGATTTCAGCGTCATCTGTTTTGTCAAATGTAAACGGCTCATTCAAAATGTAAGTGGCTATTTAGCACTAGCGATGATACGGCGTTTTCTATCTTCCTCTCTTTAATCTTTGGATTCAGGGACTCATCAGGACTTGCGCAGGTCGACCGAAGCGTTAAATACAGAATTTCTGGGACCTGCACAAACAAACGTGAAATAATCCAAATGACACTGTAGGTTTGCCTTTGTGCTTAAATTTTTATTGGATTCCAACATAATACTGGGTTTGTTGAAGTCCATAAATGGCTATATTAACAACTGAATATTTGAACCCATTCAAATCATCCACTTCACTCAAAGTGATGTAGCGTTACTGTTCACCCTCAAGAATTAAAGCTATCCCCTGATTAAACGCCAATACTACATAGAAACTTCCGTTATATTAACCAGAGTTGAAAAAGACTCAATGATATATAATATTTTTTTAACATCTGGAAGACATACTTGTATCATTTCACTGCAAAATTTTTAACATAATTTCCATTTTTTCAGGTCATAAAAGGTGACTCATTATGAATGAAGAGAGCTGAAGAACTGGATCATTGCGCACTTGCTTCGAACCAGGTAATTTTTTTCAATTTTAACCTCAAATGGGAAATTAGTGACATTCTATGAATCGATGAAGAAAAGTTAACTGTTTTTCAGTAGGTCATTTGAAAAAAGATAATGCAATATATCAGACCTCTTTTGGGTGAGATTTCGGTTCAGTCTGAACCCTATCTCTGTTTTGAGCAGTAATGGAAGTATTAGTCTAATTAAGGAGGAGGTAGCCTAAATAGAGAGGTCTTCTTCTTCAGCCGCTGGTGCAGTTTGCATGAAGATTGAGGAGCGCAATTTTTTTTTCTCCATTTGTTTCAATATATTCTCATCGATTTGACGCTCCAGAATTTTTTTCTCAATATCCATCTTCTGGAGGATAAGTGACGGGAACTCGATTTTTATTTGTTTATTTAATTCATACACCTACATAAATGTAATGTATAAAGTTTCGTCATCAAAAAAATACATGACATGTCATTCATCTGACTATATATCGAAATGTACAAATATTCAAAAAAAATATATCAATCTCGACATAGATGCAAAAATTTCACAACAAAACAAACATTCAACTGTAAATGACAAATCACTATAGGAAGAGACAAACGATGTTAAAGATTCATTGAATAAAAATCCTCTATGCAATAAACCGTCTTCTTAAGTAGAATTCTTTTCATTTCCCTTTCGAATTTGAATGCATCCAGACTTCTCATTTTCTATTCATCACTCCTGTGTTATCTGCAAAGCCAAACACAGCATCAGATGTAAGGTTGCTAAACATATCATTCACGTACAAAATGAACATTATAGGACCCAGTATAGAGCCCTGAGGGACCCCTAGCCTCAATTCTATTGGAGGTGATATTGTTTCATTCCATTTAACTCTCTGGATTCTTCGTTTCAGGTAAGACTCAAAAATGTGTTCTTCCTCTAATTCCATAATGTCTTAACTTTTCCAGAAGTATGCCGTGGCATACACTATCAAACGCCTTACTTAAGTCCAGACACATCAGCTCAAGTTCCCCGCCACTATTATATGAATCTAAAATACAGTTTAGAACATCAATCATTGCTGTTACAGTTGATTTTCCATGCCTGAATCCATGCTGACAATCACTTAAAGTTTTGTGCTTTTCTAAAAAAGAGACAATGCGATTTTTCAGTGCCATCTCAAAGACCTTTGACATAGTTGGTAATATAGATATTGGTCGATAGTTAGCGGGATCGTCTTGGTCTCCTTTTTTGTGGATAGGTGTTATTAAAGCCACTTTCAGGTAGTCTGGGAAAATACCTTGTTCAAAGCAGTCATTCATTATTTTACATAGAGGCTCTACTATGTAAGGTATCGCCTGTTTTCGAAGAGAAACTGACATGCCATAAATGTCTACGGATTTCTTAGTTTTCAAGGACTTTACAATATCCAAAATTTCCAATTCTGAGACTGGAACCAGAAATAGGGAGTCTCGCACGCTTGTTTTGTAGTTCCTCAAGAATTTCTTAGAATACTGTATAGATGGCTTTGAATTCTTCACTATTTTTTCTTCAGCATGTGAGAAAAAACAGTTCATTGCATCAGATGTAATCTGGTCACACCGAGTCGTCGTTCTTCTCGTACCCGTGGTCTCCTGTTGTATGAGCCCCCACATTGCTTTCAACTTATTTTCAGCTTGTTTAATTTTCCTCGAAACCTTCGTTCTTACCGATTTTGTGATAGCAGCTTTTAGGGACTCTCTCATGCGTCTGTAAAACGCTTCGCTTTCTTCATTTTTCCGCACGGCGGCTATTGTCTTCGCAGCATCGATCCTATTCCTCAGAAGTTGGATGTCAGTATTCGGTTTGTATTTTTTGTTAAATTTCCTAATTTTGATCTTCTTCTCCGGAAAACACCTGTCAAAAATGCTCATGAAGGTCCTGTGGAAACTGGAGAATTGCGCCCCAGCGTCAACATCGCGAACACTCCAATCCTGATCCCCTAAGCACTGAATGAACATCTGTGTCGATCTCTCGTTTATGGATCTTACCATTTGGAATTCATCTTTCTCCGGCTTCTTCCCAAAGAGAGGTATTTTCAGAATTTGGGCGCGGTGGTCCGACAAATGTTTCTCCACTGTTGCCTTCAAGTATGTACCACCATTAATGTTTGTGAACATGTTATCGATACATGTGGACGAGGACTTTGTTACGCGGGATGGTTCAGTGAAAAGCTGGTCCATATTGAATGACTTCACGATCTCCACAAGTTGTCGACCCTCGCTTGATGACTTTCTTAGATCAATGTTGAAATCTCCAGAAAGAATTATCCTTTTGTTTTGGAATTTTTCATAACAGATCTCGAGCACCCTCTGCAGTGCAGAAAAAAACAATTCAAAACCACCGGACGGCAGTCTGTAGATGGCTACCATTATAATATCGAACGAGGGTACTCTCACCGCCGTTATTTCGATGACTTTCTCCACAGATAACTGCTCCAACTCTGTCAAGCTTCTAGCCTGCACACCATTTTTAAGAAACACAGCAACACCAGCATGACCCGATTCACGATGATATGAACTTGCTACTGAATAATTTTTAATATTGATCTTTTTCAATATGTCCGAAGTTAACCAGTGTTCCGTCACTGACACAATGTCTATACTCTCTTCATTCAAGAACTCACTGAAGTGGTCTATCTTATTTCCCAGTGATCGCAGGTTAATGTTTGCTATTGATAAATATTCCACCTCTTTGGTTTTCATCAATCCCAGACATGCTGTTGTGTCGAAAAAACCTGAAACGGCGTATAGTCACACCCACGGGCCAATTTCCACTATTGTATAAATCTTCTCTTAGGTCCAGATCTCCTCCAACCTTGAAAGAGATACCACGGGCTCCTTCTTTAGTGGGACGTGCTTCAATAATGAAGTTTTTACCCGGAAATATATGTGTCATATGTTTTTCAATGGCACCTTTTGTGGTCTTCACTTCCACTTTTCCAACATGGAGCCATATTTGCTGTTTGATGCCAGAGAATGAATGCTCGTTTTCATTTCTTTTTAACGTTCCCTTAATAATATTGCTATTTTTCCTATTTCTCTCGTTTTGAGTTCTATTTTCATTAGTCATGCGATTGTTTATATTTATTCCGTCAGCTGATTCAGATTTATTTATTTCGGGTTCATTCACCCGCACATGCTTCGTCGATGTTTGATTATCTCTGCGGGACATATGCTGCTTCGTGTTCACAGGTGATATTTGTTCGGTTTCTTTCTTACCACGATTGGGATTCAAATCAGGTGGGATAACTTTTGACAGTTCAACTCCACTTTGTCTGTCTCTTTCCAATACATTAATTTTAAACAATAACAATGCATTTTTTTCTTCCATTTCTGAAATTAGTTTCCTCAAAAGTGAGTTTTCCAAGGAGAGGCTCTTATTTTCGATGGTAGGCTTCACTGTGTCTACGTCATCGGACTGCAACACTTCAACAACCGTCTCGACGGAATCATTTGAAACATCGCCTCCTGATTCATCATCATTGAGGTTATCTTCATTTTCTCGACTATCACAACATTTTATGTGATGTTCATCAATTTTAATGATGTCTCCATAGTATTTCAAGCAACCCCTGTGCATAACTGACCCACAATTCAGACATTCAAGTCCATTATTCGGGATATTGTTACATTTTTTGCACTTTTTGAGCTGTTTCTCTCTCCGTTGTGTTTCTCTGCCCGCCATCTTGAACTATGTTGTGTGATAAATCATGTTCAATCTACTTCCATTATACATTTATATATTGTTTAACTTCCTATACACAACATTCAACTCATGAACTCACACATATCTTCAATCCGCCCATAAGATCCCAATAACGTATTTGGCTCCATCCAGGGAATAACGAAATAGCCCAAAAGATTCAGAAAAAGGGACCATGTCATGTTATGGAGGAACCTAAATATACTATTATGGAAACAAAATGAAACTGATTATTATTTGTAACAAGCTATAACCACACACCCAGAGAGGGGCAATGTAGGTATAGCCAAACTTACATGGAGGAACTCAGACAATGTGACTGTGATTTACCTGGCACGAATATCCTCTCCAGCTCTAACGTTAAATGAGCACAGTTGTTGTTCGAGATCGGAAGAACTCGGTTTGGCTCGGAGCAAATATAAAAGAATAAATAAATAAGGTTCTTCATATGCCATAAACCATGGGTGACATCATCAGAATTTTAACTCAGGAACATAGCTGCTACAACCATTTAAAACACAGATTTTCCTATAATACCTTTACATAATATCTCTCGATATTGAAATCTTAGGATATAGGTTATATCGAATGTAACTGAGCTACCTGAAAACCAACATTGTTGATTAGAAAATCGGAAGGCAGTATCAGCTATCTATCTACTGCAATGCTTTCCATTGTGGCGCTTACGTTTTCTGATAGATTTGATTAGTTTTTTCTACGTTAGCGGTTTTCTCTTGGTGAATGTTCCATATATTTGGAAAGCTGAGACTAGAGGAAAATTTCACAGTTATAAAATCAATACCTCACCTCGAGAATTTTTCGCGAAAACAGCGGATGAAATTTCACATTGGTGTCCTTATTGGTCTAAATTTCTCACTGAACCTGTGTTCTTCCGGTTCCTGTTGAATTTGCTCGAGTTAAACTAAATACGGTGAATGTAGCACCTTTTTTTCTTTGGATTAAGGGCACATTTATTGCCGCAGGTCTTGTCGTTCCGGATATATACTCTATATTCTGGAACAAGGTAGGGAAGTTTCCAAAAAAACAAAAGAATTGATATCTTTAGAACCGGGGGGTTTGAGGAAAAATTTATGAGCACATTTTTTGTTGGAAATGATCTGTACTATCACCCCCTTGAATATTTCACATCAATTCCGTTACACCCTGTATAAATAAGGTATAAACATTTTTTGACCGACTTTTTTTGATTCGACCGAATTTGAATTTATATCAGCTCCAAACCGTATCAAAGCAGATCAACATTTTACAGACCTAGTAAATAATGAAATAGCACCATTTTTTACAAAATAACAAATTTATTCAGCTAGTACTTGTATCAGTGTCTTCTGAGATTGGTTCACTAAATTATGAAATTCACTCAGCTGATGTTGGCTGTTGTTGTCACGAAAGTCCTATCCTCGTTCTTGAGTTTTGACATACTTCCCTCGTAGGAATCTTCGGAAACTACTTATAGGTTTTCCCATAATTAGTAAGAGTGACATCGCACACGAGAGTTTCGGTTTGCTGAAGGAAGAGTAGCGCGCAAGCGCATGCGCATATCACTTACACCAAAATTCCTACCTACCGATGACCGAATCGTGTAGATAACTGAATAGGAATTAACGTTGGTCAGTACCTTGAAAAACTTTCCTATACAGTGAAAGACAGAAAACGGGTAATTTCAGGACAGAATCGTTCGAACCATATTCAAGCAGTGCGATACTGTTTTCTTGAAGAACGAATAAAACGCTTAACACAAACCTCCAACATAAACATATTATGAAATTACTGGCCAATTGACTTGAAGTGGTCAACCTCTATTGAATAAACTGCATCCTTCGGAGATGTTGGAGTCAGGCACAGGGAATAAACTTAATCTGTAGTAAATGAAACAAGGGATCAAGAAGGTTATCAAAAACATCACCTGTTATGAATCTGATCCAAACAGTTAGTGTATAGGAAGCATAAACAATAAATAATGGTACGACATTCATCCATGACAGGGACACCTTGAGTGTAATAGGTATATATATATATTCTTTTGAGAATGAGCATTACAATTCTAAGATATATCACAGTGTTAGCAGAGGAAATGTAAACGGGGTACCATACATATTTGCGTATGATACAAGAGCACAGATAAAAACCTCAGGAAAAATTCTGTCTCCCCGCATTAGTGTAGTAATTTGTTTATAGAAGATGGATGGCATCTTTTTCATTTGAAAATAATTTTTTCGTCATCTTGAATTCATTTCGACAAAATATCTTGACATAATATCTGAAACAGAAAGAGGGACAGAAAACCAGAAGGAAGCAGTAAATAATATTACCTACATTTGCTCATGACCGAGAGGGTCTTTCGACCAGGTTCAGTCCTCCAAGCGATGATTTTCAGATCCTCAGATAAACGAAGAACGCTACAGGCCCCATTATTGGGGAATCATCTCCCATAGATCCATAATTGTTCATTTCGAACTAGAAATCTAATAAAATATCGGGAATAAAGTGAAAAACTTGTGACATGTATTATGTCAGGATGACATAGTGTAATAGGTATAGTGAATCCACAAAAAGGGATAGTTAACGTACACTTGACTCGAATTAGGTAGATATCGTAATATTGATCTGATAAATGGTGGAGTCTATTCGTTAACCTCGAAATGGTATTATTAGGTGTAACGAATATGAACATAAGGTATCAAACATCCACTAACAATGAACCCTGATATACCTAGGCCGATGGCGCCCATCGCGATTTTCACACCACAGGTCTCTTGTCAACAATAGATCATTCAATTTCATACACACTGAACTTAGTCTAGAGTTATCGGTGTCCCAACGAACACAGTTATGCAGATGTTGGAATGTATTACTGGCATAAAGAGCATGATCAACATTTTTTTTCCACAATAAATCATCCTATAAGTGTACATAGCCCTGATTGTTTTTACTGGAGAGGAAATTGTGTGGCGGCACTTTTATGCTTCAATCCAAGCATTTACCTGTAGTCTCTAGAGAGCACAATTACCAACAATACATTCTACCAACGTTTGTCCTTCGGGCAACTTGGGGAGTAGAAAGTTTCGGATAATTCACATTCTTCATATCCAACGAAAGCCTTGATTTAATTCACGTATGTGAAAAGTTTTACCGCCCACATAACCATATAGAAAAGTCTTGAGGATAGAATTGTTACGCTCATTGGGATTCCGTACTTTTCCTATAGATCCAATATAACCCTCATTCATGTCACATAATGGCTGGACGATCGCCGATATACGAGCATTAGCTTCTTATGCTATGGGAGTACAATACACTCCACTAGCTTACACTCGTCAGTCCAGATGAGCGCATCCAGTTAAGTGTAGTGTAGAAAATCAACATCTGTTTCCTGCTTCTGTGATGAAATAACGCTAATTCTACGATTTCAAGGTATGTAGATTGTTGTATTCACGCGAATAAAATTCTGCTCGGTTAAGAAACATTTACATTTATATTCACACCGACACACCCCACATTATTATTTTTATTATTCATTATTATTACAAAACAATAAGAATAGGGGCTGTAAAACCTATGAACTCAAACTAAAAATAACATTCGAACAAAATACAAGATAGTAGAAATAAATATAAAAGATACAACAGAAAGAACAAAAATAATAATAAGTGGCCAATTTTCAATGTTGCGTGATCCAGACGTCATAAGCGTTCTTGAAGGCATCGGTGGAAGATGCACTGATCACGTGCTTGGGTAGTCCGTTTCAAGGATGAAACACCCTGTTAGGTACAAATTGTTGCCTTTGGGATGTTCACCTATCTTTTGAATTTCAGCGAGTGGCCTCTTAAGTGGTTAGAGTTGTGGGTATACCGGCATTTGATGTCTTCGCCGAGACGACCGTGAAGGGCACTGTAGGTAAAAATAGCACCATTTCTAGTTATTCTCTCCCCAAAGTAGGGCAAACTGAAAATCCGCAGCCTCTCCTCATACGATGGCCGGTTGAAACCAAATGGAAAGAGAGTAACCCATCGCTGGACCGACTCCAGGAGAACCGCATCAGCTCGAGAGGAAGGTCACCAAACGAGACCAGCGTACTCCATGATGGGACGAATATAGTATCTATAAAGTCTGCTAAAGGTCCTAGCATCGCAACCATTAAATGATTTCAGCAGAAGAAAAGCCATCTGTTTAGCTCTGTTAGTAATTGCCGAAATGTGCCGAGACCACGTTAAGTCATTCGCAACAATCACACGGAAGGTCGCAATGATGAGAAACCGATAACATAGTCTTGCCCTCTATTGTATATTCATGAGAAGGGTTGTTTTTACCAATTTGAAGGACTGAGCATTTAGAGATTATGTGTAATACTCACAGAGTACGAAGTCAGAATGTCGTAATATTATAATTTTCAATAACCACACAATTTCAACATCGAAAGAATCGAAAGAGCGAACGACATCAGTGCAAAACAATCACTGGTTTATAATAATAATATTAATGTATTAGTGATCTCCTGTTCAGCCATTCTGTGATGCGGTGTATAAATAAGTTGGATCTGCAAGGAAGTATAGAATGGCACTATACGCAATCGGTGCCAAACCTGATGTGCCTATTTCAGTGAGGTTTGCTTAGCTCCTAAATATCTCCGAAGAGCTACAAACCTTTTTATTATCTTCGATATAATTGCCTGCAGGTGTTTTCATACAATTTTTGACATCAATTGTCGGATAACTGGATCAATACAGAATAGCAAACTGGTTAAAACTCGTCTTTTTCAACCATTTTCATTTGCCCTCGATGCCATTCAACCCTCCCCTGAGGCGAAGCACAATATGCTGACCATTCCACAATATTCCGATATTTAATTATCGGAAATGTGACGATAAAATTGAAAACATGTCTCCCACTCCCGATCCCTTGTGATCGCGGAAGATCGAAATAACGCATTACATGTCGCATTGTTCGAATTATTGATATTTTCCCAATTTAGCAGTGACAGAACATGAATGGAAAGTAAATAATACCGTTATCGGATCGCTTTTGATTGTTTGTTCAGGAAAAATCAACAGCTATTGGAAAATGGAATAGAAAAGCGAATTCATATCATTGAAGATAGCAGCCTTCGATTGATTCATGGGAAAAAACATGCAGGAGAAAAAAACCATAGTGAAAATTAAGTTGTAAATTAGCGAATAAAAAAATTTTCGAAAAGCACTCACACAAGGTCAGGAGTTTTACGCGCTTGTTCGAATTCTTTGCCAAAGCAGTCACCTCTCCAGGTATTGACTCCACCAAACGCAGCTTGAACTTCCTGATGAAAATCTTAAGTGATAGTCACTTCATGAACCTCAAGCTATTTTTCGATCAAGTTCATTGGAAAATTCAACTGAGTGGATATACAGAATGTAACAGCCAAATGGAATAAATTCGATAACGAATAAATGAGGGGGTGTTAGGAAAAACGCTCGGACACGTCAATTTGTAATTTTAAATGCGCATAGTTTTCAAGAAAATAAAATTATATAGGGTGTTCCATGCGACCGTGGCCAATACCAACTTTCTTATTTCAAATGTAACCCCTGTATATTATTTATTTTTTGGATTGTTCAGAAAATTTTAGACATAATTCAGGTACAATGTCCTATACCTATCTTCAACTTTTTCGGAAGTATTAGCGTTTTCAGATTATCGGTCACGCCTGAAATGTTGCATGTTGCAGATTAGCATGTTGCCAAGACGTTCGTGGCGAGCATTTTGAACATTTCCTACATTGACATTAATGTTTTTTTTGTTTTTTTTTTATTATTAAGAAATAATCAGTATTACTTATTAGGTTCCAAGTGTAATGTACCGAATTCGTGAAATAAAATAATTTTTATTTAAAACGTTGATTTTTGCACTAAATCTGAAAACACTTAATATTTCCGAAATAGTTAAAGATAGGTATAGGACATTGTGCATGAATTATGTCTAGAATTCTCTGAAGAATCCAAAAAATAAATAATATACAGGGAGTTGTGTTTGAAATAAGAAAGTTGGTATTGGCCACGGTCACATGGAACACCCTATATAATATTATTTCCTTGAAAAATATGCGCATTTAAAATTACAAATCGACGTTTCTGAGCGTTTTTCCCAACACGCCCTCATTTATTCGTTATCGAATTTATTCCATTTGGCTGTTACACTCTGTATATTGACTCTTTAAAGGATCTAATTAGAAACCATATAATCGTAGAGTACGATTGGAGTTTAATTACGAAGAACGAATTCGCGAACTGCTATAATCCACCCTACAGTTCCGCAGATATACCCATCCAAATTTCATTTTCTAATATTTCCAAAAATACAGATCGTATCGAATTAAAATTCAAACCTTGATTGAAAAATAGCTTGAAGGTTCTAGCGGAATTTCATGAGGACCATTTAATTTGTAAACCGCTGCATAAAAATATTTGAAGAGAAATTTTGAAATCTTTTTGATTCATCCAATGAAATAGCCATCACAAAATTTTGCACAAACTTACTCATCAGCATTAGTCATTATGTTTTGAGGTATTTCAGAAAGAACAACGATAACTAGTAAATAACCAAAAAATTCAATATTTTTCTCCAATATCTTCGGAACTTAAGATAAGATCAAACTAAAATTTCATACACTTTTGCTGAATAGTGGCTCAAGGTCAATGCTAGATTTTACTGAATTCTGTAAATATGTGTAATATCTGTAAATCTTCAAATTTAGTATTAAAATTTTCGGAATGGAATATTTTTTATCTTCTACTTTATGATCCTGACGGAATTCTGCAGAAAGTTGCGCATCGATATTCTACAACAATCAACGAAATTTAAATCTGATCAAATTGGTTCTTCTTGAAGTATTGAGGAAATAACCCCAGAATTTCAAATATCTTTCCCTATATACTCTGAAGAAATATCGGATCAATATAATTCAATCTTACCGAATATTTAATTGAAGATTTGTGCCACCTTACATACCTGGGATGCATTGCGTAGTGTTGTGCTACGGTATTCTGTAACTATTAAGGAAGATTCAGTCTTATGGCGTCAGTTCTTAGATCACATTACTACTTGAGATATTGAAGAAATAACCTCAAAACTTCGAATAATAATATCTTCGAAAATGAATTTAAATTTGAAACGCTGCTTTTGAATGCCTGTTTCGAGGTCAGTGACATATTATCAAAATAACCTGATGGATTGTTTTCGAGGAATAAAAAATTGTAAATTTTCGTGAATTTGAAAATTTTCCAATAATTTCCTCTTCGTATTTTCTTATGAACTAGATCCACACCATTAAAATTCCAATTAATTTTCGAGATAGATGCCGATCACATTCCTCACTCTTACTCAGCATTTGAGTTTGGGTTTTATCGAAATCTAAGAGAAGCCATCAATAAGAATACAAATTTGTCAGTTTACTTTGTCACTTTCAGAGATTTTTGTCTTGAATTTCGAAAATGTTGAAAAAATTTATTCTTGCTATTTTTTCTCTTAATTGTCCGATGAGGGAGGGGGTCAGATATAGACTCTGAAACGCTACAGTTCACTTCGTAAACAACAATACTGCGATATGGTTCATTAGGCAACATTTTTCTAGAAACTGCCCTTGTCAATAGTTTGAATCCTGCAATACGCAAGAGTTTTTCCTTTAAATAATAATTTTATTTAATTTTAATAGTTCTGTTTCAGACAGTAAAAAACAAAGAAAATCCTGAAAAAGCATACCTTATTAATGTATCCAACTCTCCATTGAATTTTTTATTTCGAAAAGTCATCTTTTTTGTGTTCCGCTCCATATGTCGTGAAAATCGCTGAATGAGAAGTTGGAATATCGAAATATGAAATGAGGTCTGTATAACATGTGAGATTTCTATTCAGGTATGAATACCGAACCAACTACAAACAATTTATTCGTGGTTTTACTATACAAAATCTAATCCAACACATATTTTCTAAACACCTATGTAACTTAAATCGTGTGAATTTCCTGGGCTTTTAGAAATTCATATCGATATTTTCACATTTGAATTTGATCTATTCACCACCTTTTATGTGACTTCGAAAACTGGGGCACATACACATCTATTGATTTTTTTTTCAATCATAACCATTCGTATTCAGATCAAAAACATGCAACATACTACAGAACATAACTGTAGTTCAGTGTTTTATATTATTGAATTCTATCATCATCATTTTATCATTCAGCAATTAATTTATCCTATTTCTGCGACAACAAGACATCAATATCGAATGATATCGTTCAAACTAATTGAATGAGGAATGCATTTAAAATTTTAAACATTTGAATTACTGCCGGCTCAGTTGGTTTGTGAAAAAGGCAACTCTATCACATCGAAGATTGAATGGCATACACTTGCTCCACACTGTTCATTAGAAACCCGTATATCAGGTCATTCCTGTTGCCGAAGACTATAAACAAGAATAATTGTATTATTTTTCAGGTGTTTGCTTGGTTTTCGCTCCTGATATCCAAACCGGAAATATCAAAAATCAAATAAAATTGTGATCCATAAAAAACGCCCTTAAGAATTGCAAGATGGAACTATTTTTCAAGAATGCTTTCTAAAAATAACCACCAAAAAAAATTATGCAGAATCTTTCCGAAATAAGCTTTTATCTATAAAAGAATGAATGTGTAAAATTGACTATCAGGAGGTTTTCCATACTATCTTTCTGAAACCCCAATCAATACAATAAAGAACATACCGCATCTAAAGATCATTAAAGAGTAAACTATCATGGATAAGTGAGAAACTATCTAATCGACATCGGTCTAATATAACTCAACTGCGAGGATAGCGGCGAATGACAAAGAATTATCTTTCGAGAAAACGGATACCATGTCAATAAGTACATCCGAACCATAGCAGGTTCGTTTGGGAGCAGATGCTGGAGCACAGATTCAACGAAAACAATATCAAAGGCATCGAAAAGCTCCGCACAATAAGCCCCTTTGTTTAGATCCGTGAAGTGAGCAATTAGGGGAAGACAATTCCAACACAAAAGAAACACAAAGGGTGCCGAATCAGTGTTGGAAATTATGAAACGTCCTCCATCGTTGTGTTTCTTCTTGTCGGATTCACGGGTACTGATTTCAGAGTATACAATGTGTTGCAGATATATTAAGGAGCAGTTTCACGTTGCTTGCAAACAATTTAGAGGATAATTATGCAATAAGTGAAAACCACCTCCGTAATGTTGTGTTTACAAATTGGCGAATGCGCCGGTATAATCACTTCATATTCGGGAGCATGCGATTCTGCGAATGACACGGGTTCATCTTTGGGTTAAATAATTCGAAATTGAAGTAGAAATGGGTTGTGTTCACTGTTTTCTGATATTTCTCCAACAACTCGAAAAATACGGATATGATCAAATAGAAACTTGGTAGTTATCTGTGAAATACCGATGCATAAACTTCTGCGAAATATTACGTTCAACTTCAAAATTCTGTGATATCGATAATTTTGGAGGTTTGTGCATTATTTTTCAGGTTTTTGATATACGAGGTGTTTCATTGGTGAATGAACATGTGGTAACCTGAGGTAGAGCTACCCCAGACGAGTCCAAAAAACCTATATATGGTAGATCTTATCAATTCCATAACCAAGATACAGGGGTGTATTTTTGTATTCAGCAATATTTCTGATTGCTCTTCGTTTTCAAACTACCCAACATAATCTGTTGATATGTAGAACATATAATTAACTCATACAGGTCAATCGGTTCATATCACAATGATTCAAAAATTCCAGCTTTGTATTAGACTTTTGTCAAGCTGAGATTCAACAAATTTCGAAATTGCATTTGAATATTTGAAAAAAGCTAGAAATTTCCAATTGGAATAAGTCTATTTTTTGCGCGCATGTTCTAGGGAACAGCGTGCTATCGTTTTGTCCAAATGTCTGTAATTTTGGATGATTGAGCCGAAAATGGTCTCAATCGACTAGGTTGGACTCACTGATGACGAATCCGGTGTCAAAATTGATTCTGTCCGGCCGGCCGGCCGGCCGGCCGTCCGTAGACACGATAACTGTCAACAGAAGCAAGGTAGCTACTTGAAACTTTCAGGATAGGTTGCGCATCAGAATGCCGCGGTTAAGTTCGTTAATGGGCCAAATCGGTCGAATAGTTTCGGAGTTATAGGCACTTGAAGTTTTGAAGTTATTTATTTTTTATTTCAGAAACTACTCAAGCGATTGGATTCAAACTTGGCAGTTTGGTGGAGTATAACGACGCGCAACTTTGAGTCAAATTTCGTCAGGATCATATTGTCAGTAATTTTTTTTTCCGCAAAACATTCATCATATCCAAAAAAAAATTCAAAAAGCACTGCCGTGAAGGCAGCAACTTTTGCGCGCATGTTCAATGTAGATGACTGCTTCAGCAACGAATTTGAACGTGCGCGCAAAAGCTGCTGCCTTCACGGCAGTGCTTTTTGAAATTTTTTATCCAGCACGTTGAATTGCTTATTGAAAATTTCACGGAAAGATTTGATTCAATACAGAAATTCCAATGAATTTTCAGAAGATTCGAAGTTCGTGATGGAATTGAAGGAATTTTTGGTCCTACTAATTGGGCATAAGTATTTCAGGTTATTTTGAATGATTATTTCGAAAATTTTCCACAAAAACATCAAGTTTGAAAAATGTATCCGAAATTACAACCAATAATTGAATAAATTAAAATCAGAATCTCAAAAATGAATCACAAAAGAATTTTAAAAGCACCGCTTCGTTGAAATTTAATACTAATTTATTTATTTATTTATTTATTGAAACAGGAATTTCAACAGGAAAACCCAATTACAGAGATTCACAAAATTAACACAGTATCATATTAAAAATGCACGGTGGCTTCACTCAACAAAAGGCATAAAAAACTACTGACTACTAGTATCCCCTCCCCCAAAAAAAAATAACAACCTAAAAAATATTGAAAGTTTCAAACAGTTTCCAACATTCCAAAATTTAATCATACTATGACTGCAAATATGTGATTATGGCTCTTCTAAAACTATATATGTCCAAGCCAAAAACATCGATACCGCTCAGATGCCAATTGTAAAGGCGCATCACTATCAGGAACACTGAATGATATCGTAATCGTGTTCTTGCCTTAGGAACACTCTTCTGCCCTCTGACGATCTGGATACTGCGAGATAGTGAATGCTAGAAAATGTATCAATGCATAATTAAAATAATTATTAAGAATTTTAAACAGGAACATACAATCGAAATACACCCTACCATGTTGTAAACTGACAATAGCATGTTTTCTTGAATTAATCTCGTAACTATAATCCAACTGAGGGCGATCAAACCTATAATTTAGACTTTTTATGAATTTCCTCTGGACCCTTTCAATTATGTCTATGTATTTATGATAAAGAGGTGACCAGATAGGAGTAACATACTCCAAATAAGTTCTGTCATGTGAAAAATAGAGAGACTTGAGGGCTGAAGCACTCGTGAAATCTTTAGTGTTGCGAAGTATAAATCCAAACATTCTGAAACTTTTTGTGACAATATTGTCGATATGAGTGTCAAAAGATAATTTAGAATCGAGGATTATTTCCATATCCTTCACATGATCAACATCCCGTAGCTCACACCCTCCTAGCGACAAAGGAAACATGAAAATATTGATTTTTCGCGTAAACGTTATATGCATGCACTTAGGTATGTAAGTTCAGAACAAAATATCTCTCTGCGCAAAATTTAAACAAACGATCTAAATCCTCCTGAAAAAATAAAAGATCTTGATGGGACTCGATGCTTTTGTAAAGCCTCAAATCATCTGCATACAGCTCAAAAAGAACATGCAGGAAGCAAGATGAAATGTCGTTGATGTATGCCGTTTCAAAATATTACTGGCAATTTTTTTTTGATCATATCTGGATTGATATGTATTCCATCGTAGGCGGCTTGGATATATTTCCTTCCTATCTCCTTATTTCCCTACTTAGACGAATACAAGTAACATTTTGAATATTCCTGAATTCAAAAATAATCAACAGGATTTAAATCTGGTGATCCAGTGGTCGAGGTATGAGTTCCACCTCTGCCTATCCACATATTTGGACAGTTCTGATAGCAAAATTTCCAGACTACAACTCTCAAATGAGGTGGACCATAACCATGCTAAAAACACATTTCTGCACCGGACCTTAGATAAATGCTGCTTTTGGAGGGAATATAAGATCATATCATCCGTAAGACGTTTTGGTAGGCAATGTGACCCAATCAATTTGATTTTTATGGAGTGGGCACCATAGGTTTATGGGAAATCTTTACTAGATTTCCGTATACCCGACTCAAGCCTTCTAGGCTTATTGCTATTATTCACTTGGTTGATTTGCGGCACTTACCTGCGGCTCGTTTCTCAAACTTCACCTTCGTGAATAATAGCAGTCATTATATGCTCGTTGAATAATATACTTTTTTCGAAAATTTTACTTTTTTACACTACGCTCTTTATTTCAGAGAGGTGCTGTGGCGCATGACCCTTTTATACAATGCGAGGCAACAAGTAGTTACCATTCAAAATCCCAGATAATAATTTATACACTTTTTGGCCGAACTACGATTCTTGACCAACGATCTGGGACCTGTTCAAAAGATCATATATCAGGTAGATGTTTACGATCTGGGGGCTATATGTTACATGAATCCACCCCAGTCTGAATACTACTCGATACAAATATTTTTATCTTGATCTGAGGGTAATATTATGCAGTTGAATCACGATTTATATCGCATCAAATGGGGATTTCTCATACAGAGTGTTCCCTAGTGATATGCTTATATTTGAGGAGGCGATTCTTAAAGCCATTTTAAGAAAGAAAACGTTATATCAACGTATGTCTTGAACAAGCCAACTTTTTAGACACAGGGTGATGAAGTTTCCAGAAATAATCGTGGTCTTGTTTACACAATGATGCTATTGTATTTCTTTTAGAATTTGCTACATGTTTTCACGACAACAGAATCTGTTTTTCGCTTTCAATTCATTTTACCACTTTCAGCAGTCTGCATGGGTTTCGCATTGAATATTCATGGACAAAAAAATGGTACGTTACTGCTTTTCTGCAATTAAAAATTCTTCCTGGAATCCTTATTGATTATTATACAAATTTGATTCCATGATTTCACTATTTTATGTCCGGCGCATAGTTTCCGCTTGAATAATCAAAATTATTTCACTTCAGCGACAAACTGCTGAAAATATCATGGAGTGACCCTTCCGAGAAAATTGCGCATCGGTAAAACTTTTCAGCAATTGGACGCTGAAGTCGAAAGAATCTGATTTTTGTAAGCGAAAACCATGCACTGGACAAAGTCAAATCACGAAATCGAACTCGTTCGGTTAGGAATGAGGATTTCAAAAATAATTTTGAATCTGAGCAAAAGCAGCCATGAATATTCAATGCGAAATGCAAACAAACGCACTGGCGAAAAATATGAAATTTTAATATAAAAGGTTTCTTAATGCAGTAAGAAAGTGTACCAAATTCAATAAGAATATAATATGTTACATATTATGTATTATTATTATTATTATTATTATTATGTAATAATAGCATAACTGTGATCATAAAAAATGTGTGCAAACTTGACCAACCTGGGTCTCAAAAGTTGGAAGTACTTTCGGCTGGAAAAGAATTTTCAGATTTGAATCAGGATATTCAACTCATTGAATAAATCTCTGGACGACTATATCAGCCAATTTCTGTGTGCATAGTCTTCAAATATTCTTGGGCAATTTGGTCTTCAACGACTGTTTTGAACTTACTGATAAAGAAATCTTGGTCAAGTTATATTCTTTTCTACTACTTATCGGCTCCTGAACATGATCGAAGATAATTTCCGAAAGATATAACTTAGAGACTTCGAATCCATATGGTATATTTGGGGCGTAAATTTGTCGGCTGTGTTTGTTAATGGGTGGAATCCGTCTATTGGGCTTGATGATATCATTGTCCGAATATTTATTCATACACTTACCATCTTATTTCAATACATCTGTTGATTCAATCTATTATATTTTAAAAATATGTGAGGTTATTGGAAAAAAATTAGCTCTTCGAAATATATTGAGTAACTGAAATTATGAAAATAATATATTTTTTGGAAAATTAATTTTCTCTAGGGCGCATTTCGACAACCTGTCACAGGCGCTCAAATCCTATAGATCTGGCTCTGACACACAATTTTTTGATTCCTGTTTTTTGTTCATATGTTAAGTGTGTTCTGAGTCTTTTTTATAGTCCAGAAACAGAAAAGTACATTCAATAAATTCTGTTGTTCTTGATACTTTCTTCATTGCTGACGTTTATGGTTCGTTTTTAGGCTGGTAATTAACACAATAAGTTTCACAGGAAACGACTTAGATGTATCCATTCGAAATTCGAATGAAAACTTTTTATATTCACCATCAATTTAGAAAGAGCCATGTGGAGTTTGCAGTGTTATCTTTCTTTGACCATGAAAAATGTCGATTCTGCAAACGATATCTAAAATTCCACTCCGGAATATTCATTCTATCTGAATATACGATGAGATTTGAAAACTTCGTTTTTGGCCCTTTCCAGCCATAACTCGAACGAAGGAGCAGGCGTTCCCGATTTAGAGGCCGAAGTTTCTGGCGTAGCAGAGACGATTTGTCGCATTTTAGAATACTCCTCACGTAAGATACCATGAACTGAGGAAAATATACTTTGATATCTTTATTACCTCGAATTGTACTTCGAGAATTGGAAGCAGTAATAATGCCGTGCTTCCGGCTTTGCTCGCAGTTGAAAGGAACTAAAGAATTTGGGAGGTCGTTTTATTTTGAAACGTTGAGTTGTAATCAATAATTTTCCATAGGATTGTTTTGCCGAATCAGAATAGTATATTATTCAACGAGCATATAATGACTGCTAATATTCACATGGGTGAAGTTTGCTACACGAGCCGCAGACCAGTCACCAAAGTGAAAAATAGCAATTATATGCGAGTTGAATACTATACTTTGTCCACGACTCCAATGGTGAAATTGGTTTAACAATGGTGGATAAAGATGTTTTGTGGAGATACTAAATCTGTTCGATATATCTCTTGCCCGCTGATGAACTATGTGTGCTTTCATTTTGGCAATGTCCTCTATTCCGCAATTTTTACCGAAAAAGGACTTAAACGATTCATAAAGGATTATTGGTCCAACTCGTTTCTGTCCGAAAATGGATAGCATGAATGAAAATGTAGTATACAGGGTCTTTCACGAGGAACCTCACCCATATTTATACGGGAAACTACTGAACGTATTTTCATGAAATTCAGCACTTATAAGTATTTCACGATGCTGATGAAATCTAAAATATTTTCAAGGCATGAGCACCTCCGGTTTTTCCGGAAATGACGTCAACTTCCGTTTTTCAAATTAGAACACCATTTTTTTATTGCAGAAATAGATTCCTTAGAAAATTTCAATTTATTTTGATGTAACATTTTTCAGTTTTGGTTGGAAAATTCTCTCTGAGCGGGAAAATTCGAAAAAAAAATCGAAAATAGAGCTCCGCTGACACAAGAATAACTTCGAGGTTTTTGGATGGAAAATTTTCATTTTTGGGATTTTTCAAGATGTAAGATTGATGTATCCACTTTAAAAATCGAAATCGCGATTCATGATACAGGGGGTGAAAAAATCGCTTTCAAAGTTAGGGATGACAAAATCGTGAAAAATCAATTTTTTCAAATTAGAACCCCATTTTTTTATGGCAGATATTGAATCTACGTTAAAAAATAATGTGAGTGTATGCATCACACCCTTGCCCTAAAGTGGATATTTTCTGAGTTATTCACAAAAAACTGTTTTTCGTCTTGAATTTTCAGCTATTTCTTTTCCCTTCACGCCAAAAAGATGACATTTTCAGGAACTGTTATTTGAACCATGCTGTAGATTTTTCACCCCTTCTTGAAACTGACCACAAGTTACTATTAGGAGAACCATGGCAAACTCTCGCAGTTATAACTAGAGAAGATGCTCAAAGTTTTGACCGTTAATTTCTAGACATTTATTTATACGTCTCAGGAATGCTTCGTGCGTTGCTCTTCTTATTTCATCGGAAGGAAGAGATCTGCAAAAGTGTTTAAAAACCAAATTGAGTTTCAAAACTATGAATCTAAAAATCTAAACAAACCTGAACGCATTTCTGACTCGTTCTATGCAGTCCTCTTTATCAGTCAGGGGAGTTGAGTAGACAATATTTTTTATCCTACCCCAAACATAATAGTCTAAAGGAGTTAAATCGGGAGAACGTGGTGGCCAAAGATGTGGACCATTGTTCGCCAACCATCGATCTTCAAATAGCCTGTAGAGGATATTTGACACATTGAGTGAATTGTGTGGAGGCGCGCCATCTTGTTGATACCATAAGTCATTATGGTTCTGTACTAGCGGCTCAATTATTTGAGTCAATATGTCAGAATATCTATCTCCTAAGGGAGAACATTCTTTAAATAATGCAAACATGTGTAGTGTTCTATCTTACCAGTTAAAGTCCCATCATAAATGTGAACATCGAGAATTGCATTATTTTTGATGGCGCAAAAAACATTGAAACTCCAGGTCTCTTGAAAGTTCCATTGTCTGAAGTGGTGGTTGTTCTCTTCATCCCAATAATGACTGTTATGCCTATTGAAAGAACCATTCTTTGTGAATTTAGATTCATCTGTCCAAATTATACAGTCCAAAAAGTTTTCATTCTCTTGAAATCGAATCATCATAGCTTCGCAAAACTCTGTTCTCCTGACGAAATCAGTTTCCTTCAAATGCTGTACCCTATTGAATTTATATGGGTGCATTTTATGTTTTTTTAATATTCTCCAAACACTCGATTGAGATAATCCCAGATCAATCTCGGCATCTTTGAGAGAATTTTGAGGATTCACACGAAAATATGCAAGAACTGTAATTTCGTTGTTCTCATCTTCTACTACACTTTTTTCTTTGTGTGTAGTTTTCTTAACGAAAGATCCGACATTTCTCAAGTTTGTCATGGTTCTGTTAATGGTATCTCTCGTTGGTCTGGGTCGGTCAGGAAACCTCTCAATGAACAGTCGAATCGTTCTATCTACAACTTTATTACATTCTCCATGAAGTAGAATGAGATTTAAATAATCTTCATTGGTAAAATTAGGCATAGTGATCGATTTTATAACTTAATACGAATTATCACCAAATTAATAGTAAACACAAAATGCTACTGAATAAAGAGGAATTTGGCAGATGTAATTAATGATATCTATCATTAAAAAAAATAATGTAAAACATGGTAAGTTTTTGCATATGGTTCATAAGGAATTATTTATTTATCACTGGAGAGAAAACCGATGGCCGATTAGTTGAAATAAAGAGGTTTCCGATACAAATTCGAATCCAAATTCGCCATCTATTTAGGAACAACCTGTAACTTTTTTCTCTTGCATATTAGGGTAGTAAAATCTAAAACATGGTTTAAGTAACAGTTCCTGAAAGTGTCATCTTTTTGGCGTGAAGGGAAAAGAAATAGCTGAAAATTCTAGACGAAAAACAGTTTTTTGTGAATAACTCAGAAAATATCCACTTTAGGGCAAGGGTGTGATGCATACACTCACATTATTTTTTAACGTAGATTCAATATCTGCCATAAAAAAATGGGGTTCTAATTTGAAAAAATAGATTTTTCACGATTTTGTCATCCCTAACTTTGAAAACGATTTTTTCACCCCCTGTATCATGAATCGCGATTTCGATTTTTAAAGTGGATACATCAATCTTACATCTTGAAAAATCCCAAAAATGAAAATTTTCCATCCAAAAACCTCGAAGTTATTCTTGTTTCAGCGGAGCTCTATTTTCGATTTTTTTTTCGAATTTTCCCGCTCAGAGAGAATTTTCCAACCAAAACTGAAAAATGTTACATCAAAATAAATTGAAATTTTGTAAGGAATCTATTTCTGCAATAAAAAAATGGTGTTCTAATTTGAAAAACGGAAGTTGACGTCATTTCCGGAAAAACCGGAGGTGCTCATGCCTTGAAAATATTTTAGATTATCTGAGTTCTATTTTATTTTGTTCATTTGCATTATATTGTTATTTTTTTTTCAATGCTCATTCGGATATAATTGTTTATGTAACAAGGGCTGAGTGGTAGAGCACCTATTCGAGATTCAATTGTGAGAAATAAAGACATTATTATTATTATTTTTATTATTCTCATCATTATTATTATTATCATTATTTTATTCCAAAGAAGCAACGAATAAATCAACCATTTCGAAATAACCGTTAATTTTCACTGCACAAGATTAAGTTGACAATTTTTCGTTCAGAGGCCTGAAGTATATCATCCAATATTTATTTTTGATTACCCGTAAATGAGTTGGGGGCTCAATAGCGATCTTCATCGTCGATACCTTTTTGGTGTGTCTGCTTGTCGTAGCTCTTGACGACAGATAGCTATTGGGAATTCATTAGTTTCCATCTCGAAAAATTAATCCTTCGAACTTCCTTTCTCTTTCCATCACGGCCGGAATGTCCTTATTAATTCCACCCTCCGTTCGGAAAGGATTCCACAAACAGGGCCTTGGGGCAGGAGTGGATAATTATTTCCAATATCACTTCTCGATTTCCCCGTGCGAATTGGACAAGGGAGGGGGCTGAAAGCGGGATCGATTCGTTTCCATACAGGATCCGACGTCTCAGAACGGGTTTTCTTGAGTGAATGGGGGTCCCAGATCTGGGACTCACGACTAGTAATTTATCTCTATCTGGTGGTGTGAAAAACAGCATAACTTTTTCGCCTAGAAGTGGATTCACTTATGGCGGTGGGAATGGCAACGGTATGAGCCGATGTGGGCGTCTGATCGAGTTTTAATCCTTTTCACGATAGATATACTTTTTCATTCTGATGGATTACTACTGAATGTGGTTAACTTATGATGTCATGATGTCGACTTTCTTCAACCTACGCTTGTACAGGACCTTTTTGGATTAGCTTTTCAAAATATGTTTATATGAGCAGTGTTCACCAGATTTGAATACTTCCAATTATTTCATTTGAGAACATTTGAAATGCATTCGTCAGAGATCTGAAGTGAGGAGATCAGAAAAAGCAAGTCAGGGTATCGAAGCTGCTTACTATAAAGATTTATTCTCACTATACGTTTCGTAACCTTCCAGTATCCCTTTCGTATGATTCAAGTCAAAATTTCGTGGGCAAAAATGTCATGTTGACAGAACGTAAACGGAACTTATAGTCTCCATACATCAATTCATTTACACGTTATAATATTTCACTGGAAGGATACTGAAAGGTTACGGAATGTATAGTGAAAATCAACCTTAAAGCATCTAATGAAACTATGAGTATTATTTTGAAATGGCCAAGAATGAAACTCTACCTGAACGGTGATACTTTCAAACTTCTTCTGTGATCCAATATTGAGATATTATTTCTTAATTCATTTAATTATTCACTTGTTCAATGAATACGATGGCGTTGTAGTTTATATGAAAAATATTTCAACAGCTAATGTAACTTCATGAGGTAAACGAAAACCAATTTCTCAGGATCATTTCAACGAACAAATTTCTACCTCGTGTTAGCATAGGTCAACAGTAAGGAATACGAATAATTACATGAAGAAATTCGAATCATATTTGAATACAATAGACCATCAAAGTATTGAAATATACTTGGGGATATAAACATAAATAAACTTTATCCTGATCTCACGGATACTAATGATTACCTGAACATTTTGAACTCAAACGAATTCCCTTCATAAATAAATAATCCAACTAGAGCAACACAAAATAGTAAATCAACAATCGTTCATATTTTCGTTCAGATGAGAAATAGTTTAGTGGATACGATTGATATCGAGCCGGTGGTCTTTCACACAGATTTGACCGATCATTTCCCTATATAAACATTAAGAACTCTAATAATATTGGGAATCACACTAGAAAAAAAATTTAAAAAAAAAATATTTCGAGAAACTTTCGAAATTATTAATCAATAAGGACAGATGTGATTTATTAATAACGGTGAACAACAAAGATCTCACGACCGTATTTCCCTTTTTGTAGTACACAAACGTATACTTGCCAAAAAAATGGAAGAAACCACTTGCATGAGCGTAACGAAGAGAATAAGGTCAGTAAGTCATAGGTTTTATAGGTTGACGGATATTCTGCCAAAAAACAATCTTCTTTCATTATATAATAGCCTAGCAGAGTCAATGATTAGGTATTGTGTTGTTGCTTGAGGCAGTGTATTTATTTTCCACTTCGCTACAAACGTTACAGACTGCAAAAAATACTTCAACAAAAATTATTTAAAAAAAACGAAGATTATACTCAACGAATCTATTGTATGAACAGACTGAATTGAATTGATGAAAATCAGAACTATTTTCGTGAACCAATGTATAATAAGAATGTATAAAAACAGTTTAGTCATTATGAGAAAAGAACAGGAGTAACTTGGTCAGCAAAGAATATGAATTTTAGAGTTCAATTCTTCAACAAATCAACAACTCAAAAATCATTCATTTATTTCGTTACAAGGTTCTTTGAACTCATTCCAAGTGATCTGAAACTCAGTAATGAAATACATTACTTCAAGTCAGAGATCAGACGATTTATATTAGAGAATCCTGAGATTTGATTCAGTTGGGTGAAATTCGTGATCTTTGCACAAATCTAAATCAGAAGCGTGAACAGCCCTCGAAAAAGGGGTAATTGTATTTTTCCATACCTGCTGATGTTGATTTCTCTATCTGAGTATCGCCATTTCTGTATATTTTGTACATTTCATAAAACACCTTGAAGGCGCACAAGCAGACAGTTGTCCAGGTACTCCCTGTAACTCTTGGGAGTTTCAAATATAATAAATAACATCAGACCAATGTATTCGTAGTGTATGAAAATGAATTTGATTCGTATAAAATTTGATTTTTTTATTAACACTATTTAACTATCCTAAGATCCGTGAGCTGTCAAGTTCGACAAACAATAGTGGAAAGTTTTAAAACAGTGTGTTGAAATAATTTCAGAATATCTTCAAGAAGAGATATTTTCTTTCAGTGTTTTGAGTCAAATCTTCTTTGTGCTGAAGTTTTTCTAGTTACTGAATGGATAATATTTGATGAGTCACCCTGGAAATGTATTACTCAGTAACCATCTTTCGTCTCTTCTGGAGATGATAATAGTTGGAAGATTGCGAGTGAATATTGTTCCAACGCAAACTACGAAGGCTAAAATCCGACCTGTTCTTATAATAGGATTTCATGTATAAACTAACCTTTCAGGAAGGCTTAGTAATTTGCCATGAATAATCAAGTACACCATTTTCCGACTGCTCAGAAGTTTTTCTCATTTAACTTTCCGAGACAATGGGCCGTCATCTGCGGAGCCTTAACTTCGTACTCGGATGCATCAATTATTAAATCTCAGGGCCTATGGACGTGACCTTTGACCAAGGACGGGTGTCTTAACTGCACAGAGCAGAATTCCTATTTTCTTGGATCATGATTTTAAGATGTAATATACAGAGTGATCCGCGAGTGACTACATCGTTTGACAGTGAATAGATTGGAAAGCCACAAACCAACATTTGAATATAGGCTAAGGCTATTCGTTTCTGAGAAACAGGGTAATTTATTGATTTCGACAGAACCTTTAGGCTATAACACGTGTACCATGCAACGTATTCGCTTCAAATTTGGCAGGTATAGTCATATCAGGCCATCGAACTGCTCGTATAAACCATAATGAAATAGGACACACCAGCACTAGGAAATTTCGATTCATAGTTCCAGGTTTAATGAAACACTCTGTGTACATGGAGTATCATCTGATTCTGCACAGAATACAGAGTTCCGAGTCCTGGTCTTTGCTATTTCGGTTTGGTTTAAAAGAATAGTTCGATGGCTTGAGATGACAAAACTCGTCAAACCTGAAACAAATTAGTACAACGGTTCAGAAGTTATAGCTATTTAAATGTTTCGGTGAATTCAAATAATCTCAAAAATTATGAGCGTTCAATTATTCTCGATATGAGAAAAAATCTAGAAAAGCACGGCCGTGAAGGCAGCAGCTTTTGAGCGCATGTTCAATGTAGATGACCGCTTCGGCAACGAATTTCAACTTGCGCGCGAAAGCTGCTGCCTTCACAGTAGTGCTTTTCTAGATCTTTTTTCGATAAATTACTGGATTTCAATTCGATCTAATCTGTATTTTTGGAAATATTGGAAAAATAAAATTTTGAATGGGTATATCTACGGAATCATTGGGCGGATTTTACCCATCCACGAATTCGACCTTCGTAATTAAGCCCCAAACCTACTCTACAAATATCGAGTTACGGTCGGCCTAACGGCGACTGCGTAAACACAATAACTTCCGAAAGAAACAACTTAGAAACTCGATATTTGTAGAGAAGGTTTGGGACCTTAATTACGAAGGTCGAATTCGTGAATGGGTAAAATCCACCCAGTGATTCCGCAGATATACATTCAAAATTTTATTTTCCCAATATTTCCAAAAATGTAGATCAGATCGAATTGAAATCCAGTATTTCATCGGAAAATTACAGTTCAAAGGTTCATACAGAATTTAATGAGGATGATATGATAAGAAAATCACAGACATTTTTTTTTCAAATTGTTCTAATGACACGATCATCACGAAATTTTGTATAAAGTTGTCTTTCAGCATCTTCAAACTAGCTGCAAAGTTTTATCAGGATTGAATCGGTATTTTTCGAGTTATACCGAAAAAAGCAACGATATCGAAAAAAAACCTCGAAATTTGACATATTTTTTCCCAATAACTCCAAAAATTATAATCGTATCGAACTTAAATTTGATACACTGCTGTGAAATATGAAGCTCGAAGTCCGAGTGGATTTTTTTTCTGGGTATGATAAACGATTTCCGAAAAAAAAAAAATGTTTGAAAAAATTTTTTTTTTTTTAATTTACTTACAGTATGATCCTGACAAAATTCGGCTCAACGTTTCGCGTTGTTATACTCTACCTAATTGCCAAGTTTGAATCAAATCGCTCAAGTAGTTTCTGAAATAAAAAATAAATAACTAACAAAATTTCAAGTGGCTATAACTCCGAAACCTTTCCACCGATTTGGCCCATTAACTAACTCAACCGCGGCATTCCAATGCGCGACCTACCCTGAAAGTTTCAAGTTGCTAGCTCACTCTGTTCGACAGTAATCGTGTCCACGGCCGGACGGCCGGCTGGACAGAATCGATTTTGACACCGGATTTGTCATCAGTGAGTCCAATTTAGTCGTTTGAGACCATTTTCGGCTCAATCATCGAAAATTACAGACATTTCGACAAAACGATAGCACGCTGTTCCCCTAGAACATGCGCGCAAAAATCAAAAGTTTAAGTGCCGTTCAAGTGGAAAACAGTATTAGAGAGGAAAATCTATGTAGAATCAGATGGTAGTTACGATAAATGGATATTGCATGCACAATGTATTTTATTAGATCTAGAAAAAGCACTTGAAATTTCCTAGTTGTGGTCTGTACTTTTTCGGTATGGTTCATATGATCAGTTTAATGGCGAATACGAATACGTGGAATCATTCATCAGTTGTTGCTTTCGTATGGTTCTGCAAAATCAATAAATCATCCTGTATCTCAGAAACAAAAAGTCTTTGCCTATATTGAATTGTTGTTTTCTGGCTTCTAGGGGTACCATCTATTCACCATCTAACGATGTACAGTTACTCACGGAACACCCTGTATACAAATGGCTATACTTTTATCAAAATACATTCGATTGAACCTTCTATAGAAAAAATAGAAAACAAGAATTGAATGCCATTGAAATATCTCAGATGAAACAGCGTTCTATGGTTTTGACCAAATGTCTGTAATTTTGCTGAGTCAGACGGAGCAAACTAGTGACTAGTTACGCATTTGGCTAGGTATTAATGGGTTGGCATTGAAATTTGCAAGTCCGTAGGTCTATTGAATTCTACTTGCAATTCTTCGCCGAATCCGACATACTCGTTCAGAATAAGTTTTTACCCGAATTCGAAAATAGCATATACATAGTCATAATGCACAAAAAAAACAACTAATATTATCATTTTTTATCAGTTACCAAACCCATTATAAATTGAGCTGTCAATTTGTCTGAATGATTACAATTTTGCATATTTTGCTATCAAGCAACTGTATTGCTCATGCGTAGACTGCCCACTCGAATGCGACGGCTAGACATCAGTTTCGGAGATATCTGCAAATATTTTGTTGTTATTCTCCACAGCTCGAAAAATGATGATTCTTTTGAATCGAACCTTACTTAGTCGGTATTGAATCCCCACGTGCCAAAATAATGCGAGATTTCATGTGGATCCTATGAAAATGGCAAAAAACGAAGATTTTGAAATTTGAGAGATATCTGTTTAAATTTCTTCGGAATTCTGCGAAAATTTCAACAGAGGACCAAAATTCAACTTGGATCAATTATCTTGATTCTTCAGAAGCGCTTTTTTAAATCCTACAGTTTCAATGAAATTTTCAGAGAAGTTCAGACGTGAATAGACAAATGTACATTGGCCTCATGTAAATTTTTGTTTCGGAGTGTATCTCGGTATGTTTCACAACACTGATTCAACTGTTGGACTCATGCGGTATTGGAACCATACCTAAGGCTTTCAAGGAGCTCCGAGAGTTTATCTATGGCCATCGGCTGAAAACGTTACATTACTCAAAAAAGAGAATATTGAAATTGCTCAGCGAACTGAATTATCCATACACTTCGTCACAGAGCCGCCTGCGATAATTAAATTCACATGAATGATCGAAAAATGCAGCGCAATAAAAGTTCAATTCGGGGGTATATCAAATGTCAAGAGCAACTGGATCGCTCAAAAAGACGAAACGCCAGCATCCAGATTAATTGGTGCTGCTGTGCAATCAGAGTGCAATTTCTACATGCAAAGCGTCAAAGACTTTTTTCATCCAACAATGATGCAGTGGGTAAAAAGAGTGATATCGATGAACTATAATGGGGCATGTTGGAAGCTTCAAATCAAAGAAATGCTGTTCTCAGTATGCTTTTTATCCGTACTTTCTGAAAGATATGTTTGTAAGAAAACAAATCATCAACTGAACAAAAACGTCTAACTATTTTTACTTGAATACACCGCTTCCTATCTGGAAAATTCTATGAAATATCAGAGAAACCGAACTGCGTGCTTAGTTTATGTACGAGTACCGCATGGTTGACCCTATCCAATGCTTTCTGCAAGTCAGTGTAAACAACATCAACTTGGCCAGCAGTATCTAGAATTTCAGAGACATACTGCGAAGACACAGCAAGATTTGTATTACAAGATCTCCTCGACATAAAACTATGGTGTTCGGGACTAACTAGATGTCGCACAGCAGGATATATTTTCTGATATAATGTAATCTCAAATAGTTTTGCGAAGGTCGAAAGTATGGAGATAGGCCTGTAGTTTTTTAAGTCAGTTGGATCACCCTGCTTCAAGATGGGTATCACCTTCGTCATCTTCCAGCACGATGGAAACTGTTGAAAATGTTGAAAATTTGAAGAAGTAGGGCAGATGATACACCGATTGAATCCTTCACAATAAAGTTAGGAATGCCATCAGAACCAGCAGTCATACCGGTAGGTAACTTCCCTGACGCCACCATCAAAGACTCTAAAGAAATGCACACTGCAGAAACTGAATAAGAGTGAAGAGGGCGCCTCTGCAAGACATATCAGAGCGTGATAAATTATTTGGTAATTGAATAGAAAACAATGTCCGGATAGTCAGCTGTTTAGTACAGAAGATGTATTTTATTGGACAGTGGTAGAAACTGTCTTATCTTTCATCATCAAGAGAGGGAAATATCTCATTTTTGCGCTTTTGATAGGTCATGAGCATTTTATTGCCATTCATTAAGAGCCTTCGATGAAGGAGCACCTTGATTTGTATTATCAGGCTGTTCCACTTGTTAAATAAGCTGTTAGCAATAAGCTCTTATGAGAATATATAGGAAGCAATCATACTTCATGAGCTTTGCGAAATTCATTCCCACGAGTTAAATACCAGACGGTTGAAAATCTTTATGTTCAAATTGGTGAAGAACGAAATGACATTTGTACTTGAGCATTTGGATTTCGAAATGGTCAAAATTGGTTGCTCTGTAAATTGACTCTTTTGATAATCCTATTAAATTCACTTTATGTCAAATTTGGAAGAGGGGTGGGTGGCGTGTGTAAACGGCTGCATACCACAGTTCGTTTCAAGTTCACAACAGTGTATAAACTACCAGTTTGATACGATTTTCATTTTCGGATATATTGCTGAAAAATATGTACAGAACTCACAAAATACCTATCCAATCATCATGAAACTTGGTACTAGTTGAAAAATTCTGATTGTCAGATTTTTAAAATTTCGTGATGATCAACATCATCGAAATAATTTGAAAAAAATTGCGAAATTTTTTTCATTTTATTCTTTCGAAGTACTCTATATTCTCAGTTTGTCCATCGTATTGTCCTCACGACATTTTGTACGAACCTTCATCCTCTCAATGATTCCGTAGATATAACCATTCATTGGTTGAAAATTTTCTTTTGAAGGTTCATGAAAAATTTTATGAGGAACATATGGAATAATCAGCAAATCTTTCATTCGGAAGTAAAGCTGCGTTTGGCGGGGTCGATACGTGAGAAGATGTCCGTTTTAATAACCAATTAGAACATGCGCGCAAAAGCTGATGACTTCACTCTATTGCTTTTCTAGAAATGCTTGTTTTATGTTTTCATTAACCTTCCCTAAGTGAGACACATTGTCTATTGTGATAATCATTCATGATCGTGGAATTTCTTTCCTAAGTGACTGTAGGTAATATTCAAATTTCCAGGTGAAAATTGTTCTCGAACGATCAGGTTTCAAATGAAAAAACGTGAAGACTTGTGGTAGGTGAAAGGTTCAAATTCGTTAGTTGAGTTCCTTAATTCTTTATCAGCGTGTGCAACCAATTTTTATAATAATAATAATGTTTATTGGTTCCATATAATCACAGAGAATAGAAATGGAAAAAGTCTGGCATACGTTTTTCAAAACTATTTTACTATTTTAATTCAGAACAAGGACCTAAATTTGATGTGACAGAAAATATATCTTATTCGTAAAGGCAATATATTGAATAAACTAACAGCCATACATTCAACTTTCTTTTCTTTCCCCATGGTTTTGTGACCTGGTAGCATTGAAAGACTCAAAATGATGTTTGTGTTTGTTAAAGAAAATCAACAGTCTATAAATCTATAATCCAAAGATGGTGAGTATATTATTGACTATAAAGGAACCCCTGCAAGATTCTCTATATCCTAGATGAAACATAGTTCTTAATGCTTGCTTTTGAACAACAAACAACTTATACACATGTGAAGAATTTCCCCAGAACATTATCCCATAGGATAAGATAGACTGAAAATTGGCAAAATACACTAATTTCAATCACTCGAAATCAACGTGCTTCCTTACCATAAAAATCAGGTAGCAGATAGAATTTAGTCTCCCTCTAAGATGATCGATATGAAATCGCCACTTACAATTTTTATCTATTAAAATCCCCAAAAAACAACGCTATCTTCAACGATGACATCACTACCTGAGATGTTAACTGATGAAGGGTATACTAGATTAGATTTTTCATAATGGAAAAACATGCATTGTGCCTTGTCAATGTTCAAAATGAGATGGCATCTAGGAAACCAGTCTCGTACAGCCATCAGCAAGTTATTGGAGTCTTCAGTGGTGGTTGAAATATTCTTGAGTTTTAGCAGATAGCTAGTGTCGTCCGCAAACTCATTGAATGTCTTGCTGAAACTCTAGCCTCCGGTAACCGGTTGATGTGAACGATGAAACATAAAGGTCCTGGTATACTTCCCTGTGGCACAACAATAGTAGTCTCTCTCTTCTGATCTCAATAGTTCACCATTCACCTCCATGACCACTATCTGTTTCCTGGATGACAAATAGCTCTCCACCAACTTCAATTGGTTTTTCCTTACTTCACAATCACCCAGAACATTCAGCAGTCTTCCATGAACCACATAATCGAAGGCCTTGGACAGATCCAAAAAAGCCCATAGATACTGCACCTTGTTCGATCGGTGGTAGCTAAAACTTCGGAAATCAGTTCATAAACCGCAGTTTAGATATTTCTGTTTTTCACGAAGCCATGCTGACATACTGAAATAACATCAAATTTGTAAAAGAAATTAAGCAACTTGTTGGATAAGATTTTCAAGAACACTTTGGAGACTGAAGTTAATATACTGATGGGTCTATAGTTATTTGGATCCCCAATAGGTCCCTTCTTGTACAGCGGTTTAACAACGGCGATCTTCAGTTGATGAGTAAAGATGCCTTCCTTGAAAGAATTGATTATAAAACAGAGGGGAGCAAGAATAAGGTCAAGTGAAGATTTGATAAACCTCACAGGTATCTCAACAAAACAACAGGACAGTTTGTTCTTTAATGACTTCACGGTTTTCAGAACTTCTTCGTGAGTCACCTCAAACATGTAAAAAGAGTTTTCAAGCCTTTCTCCACCCATACTGGCGACTTTATTCAAGCTTTCAGTCCGTGCAGAAAGGAAATTAACGAAAAAATTATTAAACTCGTTAGGTAGGAGGCCTTTGACTTATTTTCCGTATGATGCTACTAAAATGTTCTTTCTTCGCTTTGGACAAAAGAAGATCATATTGTTTTTTGGTGGAGTTATATGTGGCCCTGAATTGGGGTCTAGGAAAGATATAATATGGAGTATATCAAGCTGTTTTCTAATATTAATCAATTCAGGTGTTAGTTTCAAATCTGTTTTCTATTTGATGACGGGAGATTGATGTTGACCACAGGAAAGCACTGATCGAATGTCTCAGAACGACGCCTAAGAAATATATTCCAAAGTTGATTAGGGTCACCTGAATGAGTGAAAATACCATGCCAACTCAGCAATGACAGTTCTTCAAGGAAAATTTTTAAGAACATTTTCCCCACGGAATTCAAAAATACCAGACATCTTTTCAAAAAATCTAGAATAGCACTACCGTGAAGGCTTCGGCAACGAATTTGAACATGCGCGTATGCCTTCACGGCACAGCTTTTCTACATTTTTTTTCGATAAATTACTGAATTTCAATTCGATCTAATCTGAATTTTTGAAAATATTTGAAAAATAAAATTTTGAATGGGAATATCTACGTAATCATTGGGCGGATTTTACTCATTCATGAATTCGACCTTCGTAATTAAGCCCCAAACCTACTCTACAAATATCGAGTTTCTAAGTCGTTTCTTCCGGATGTTAGTGTTCAAAATTTTATTGTCCCAATATTTCCAAAAATACAGATTAGATCGAATTGAAATCCAGTACTTTATCGAAAAATAACAGTTCGAAGGTTCATACAGAATTCAATGAGGATAATATGATGAGAAGATCACAGAATATTAAATATTTGAAAAAAATAAATTCGATTTTTTTTTAAATTGTTCTGATGACACGATCATCACAAAATTTTGCACAATGTTGTCCTTCAACATTTCAGAACTAGCTGCGTTTCGTTACGATTGAATCAGTATTTCTTGATTTATACCGAAAAACCCAATGATATTGAGAAGAAAACCACGAATTCTACATATTTTTTTCCAATATCTCCAAAACTAATGGCAGTATCGAATTGAAATTTGGTACACTGCTGTGAAATATGAAGTTCAAAGTATAACTAAATATATTCCGAATATGAAAAACAGTTTCAGAAAAAAAAATTTTTTTCGAAAAAAATTGTGAAAAAAAATTTTTTTTTTAATTCAGTAACCATACATTTTTCGACTAAATTCTGCTCAAAGTTGCGCGTCGTTATGCTCCAACTAACTGCCAAGATTCAATTAAAACGCTGCAGTTGTTTCTGAGATATGAGGAAAATAACCTCTAAATTTCAAATTGCTTTAACTCCGAAACTATTCGGCCGATTCGGCCCATTACCGAACTTAACCTTCGTATTCAGAAATGCAACCCTTCCTGAAATTCAAGTCGATAGAATCCTCCGTACTCCCGTTATCGTGGTGACGGCCGGACAGAATCGATTTTGACATCGGATTCGTCATCAGTGAGTCCAACCTAGTCGTTTAACACCATTTCCGGCTCAATCATCGAAAATTACAGACATTTGGACAAAACGATAGCACGCTGTTTCCCTAGAACATGCGCGCGAAAAATATACTCCATTTCATAAAGAGGCGTCCAAAACAAAATAACTTCTATTAACTTTTCTCGGACCCCGATGAATACACTTTTTATAATTTCGTGTTCAATTATGCGATGAATTGCTGCCTCATTTATGAGATTTCCTAATTAATGGACGATTTTAATTAAAATTTGAAATTCTCGTCGAAGTCCCTATTATTGTTCTTTATAGATGGTCTCTTAGTTCTGTATTGTGTACTTTTGGATGGTATTAAAAACGACCATCTCAATGGAAAGGCAGATTCCTGCAATAGTGAAATATTATTTGCCCGAATCGAAATATTATACTTTTTGTGCTTATAATCAAATGATAGGAAAATGTCACTAGTTATTCCACATAAGACAATTGAGTTGGATATTTGTGTTCCTTTTGTCCCTAGCTTAAGGATGAATGCAACGCAAAACTTCACAAACTCAAGGTGTGAATAGCTTACTTGGAAATAAGTAAACTTGAGGGAGAATTTTAATCATCAGGGTGTTCCGTTTGATTAAAGTTCAAATAAAATAAAACCAAAGTTTTCATTCACGAAGATTTCCATGCTTGATTTGAAAAAGTTTTCATATGAATCCGTAGTCCATATTTCACTCCTTCGTGTGCAGTACTACTGGAAGATATGGCCTTTTGTTTGAAGTATATTGATGCTGTAAAACCTTGTATGCTTCAATGCTTCGTGGTGAATATGAAATATAAAGAAGAAGCGGGCTCGAATGTAATTCCATAAAATTTATTCGTTGCGGCTAGTCATAATATGAAGGGATCGAAAATAATTTTCATCGTAGTTTGTCAGTTAAGTGAGAAAATATAAGTTTTTCTGTTCTGAGTGTAGAGGCACTATTTGCTTGATGAAATTGACTATTTCTTTTCCTATGAAAATATTGTTCTTATAAAATACCACGTTATTGCCAATAATATATCATAAGGATGTCTGAATGTCTCAGTAAATAAAAATTTTAAAATAAAGAGGAAAACAGCTTCAAATCATCATACTGAAAAGTAAAATTAATATTTTCCACAAGTTTGCAATACTTTTTCGTAGTATCATCAAATGCGCTGCAGAAAATATTCATATTCATTTTCAATATTTATTTCATATTAATGAATTCGGGTTAGTGAAAATACATACATTGTTACCCTAAATCCCCATTTGGGATCACTATGACCGACATTAAAATAATAAATTGAAACTTCATTTGGTATCGACTTCAAATTTGTAAAAATGTACTAAGCACTCGTAGTCTGTTTTGGCTCATTATTTGATAAAATCAAATAATAAACCTTAGTGATCGACCAAGAAAAAATTGTCCCCCCTGAAAATTTCACAGTTTACATTTTGAAGTATGTAGATTTGAAGGAACCAATAAAAAAAACCCTCCGTCTGTTGTCCGGGGCTTTCGCCTGAAAGACTGAACCGAAATCCGTGAAATTTGGAAGAAAAATCATGTGTCGCTCGAGATTGATCCTCGAACCCTTTCAGCAGTATCGGTGTACCCTAAGGGTTCAAAACTGGGGGTAGGAGGGAAAAAAAATGTTTCTCGAAAACTTACCACCAAATTTTTGTGCAACTCTCAACGTTGATTACCGTTGCATAATTAACCTACAACTTTTCACCCGGATGATTTACGACGGTGGTATCTGAGTTCTGAAGAAAACCGCTGCGAATTGTGTTGTGAATAACCAATGATTTAGGTATGAATAATATATAAGTTTTATTCAAGATCTCAATGGTTTTAGGTTTTTCAATTAAGAAATAAGAAAGTAAATTTTTTGCAGCGTTTTTTTCAGTTTTATTTATGAAAATATCGTTGACCTTATTGTATGTTTTATCAACGCACCATTCACCAAAGAAACTATATAGTTGCATAGCATTCTTGTTTATTCTTTGTCGACTTATAAATCCAAGCAAAAAATCAACAGTATTGGTTAATATTTGGAGAAATACATTTTTTGAGCACATTGTATATAATTAAAACGATCTCTTTATATGTACTGAACCAAAAGTGAGTATAAATACAATGAAAAAGTTCATTGAAATTACATCAATTCAATGAGCTCCTATTCTTTTAATCACTGATTCAATTCGTTGAAGAAATGAAAATTAACTTCAGTATTTGATTTACAAATCGAAAAATATGCTTCAAAGTTAGTTGCACTTGCTTATTTAATTGGGAAAAGCTTCAGACTGAGCATGGCTCTTTGCTTTGAAAATTTTTCTCACCCCAGCCAGTTCAGCATCTTATAATTGTATTCAACTCCGAAAGGAAATCGTAAAAAATATAGATTCACCAATGAATCATTCGAATATTCACAAAGAGTAAGTTTCTGGAAAATTATTCGGCATTTTATATTCAAAATACTGACTAGCAACGAATGAATAAAACATTGAAGCTTCTACCTGAGACTCTTACCGTGGGTTTCACAAAGCTAAATCCTCTGATCAACGCCTTGATATTCTGTGGTATTGCTAAAAATGAACTGAAATTGAACATAGAATTGTCTTGATCAGAACAATCAAGTTAATCAGAGCTTTGTGAAACCCGCTGTTAATCAAACAAATAAATGAGTCAAAAACATATATCGAGAACCCTCGACATATTAGTAAATGTGAAACAGATATGAAAAAACAAATATTTTCGTACTGCGTTTTTCTGAAATGAAAAATCTTCTCTTGTTCATTTTCTTGTCGGTTCTTTCCAATTAATGATGATTATGATTCTTGGGAATCTTTCATGGTGAATTAGGTTTCTGTATATTATCCGCTAATCAGATCCTTCTGAACTACCCCGGAAGGGATCATACAGTGGAGAGTCCAGAATATTATGACCATCTGTGGAAAGATACATTGATGTAGATTAGTGATATGACATAGGTGTTCTGTTGAGTTGTAGTCATTCGATGATTTCATTGAAATTTGATATTTGAAAAAAAAAATATTCACTTTCGGTAATCTCTGAAATAACTCCAAGGTTTTCTAATACTGTTTCGTTACTTCTTGTAATATTTCATAATGGTGAAATTCATCACATGGTTCTTATCATTCTTCCACTTTTTCATGAGACCATCACCATTACCAAATGCAGCCTTGAAATCCTTATCCACCTATAAAATGAAATACAATAATAATGATACGGAATAGTTACATACAAATTTGTGATATTTTATGTGAAATATGAAAGGAAAATTTAATTTTGCCAATCGAAATCCAGGAGGGCCTTTGAATAACCACATCAAATTTCAGAGATCTCAGACTGCTCGCCGCATCTGCTTCTGGTTCATAAAAACGAATTAGAATATTGAATTATAAAACATGACTCCACTTCGACGAAAAATGTGGATATATTGTTATGGATTGATTGTGATTATTAGCACAGCAAATATCTATTGTTCAGGGCGGTAATGCTACAAATAAAATGTATGAGTAGGTATAACTTAAGAAATAATATAATGTTATCGTCTTACCTCTGATTTTATAGAAGAGCACAGGTTCTTGTTATTAATAACCGTCAGCAAACGTTTGTGAATGAAATAAGTGAAAGCGAATACTTTTGTTGACAGGAACACGAAAAAAGCTAACATGTTATTTTCCGGGACTAACTCTTAGCGAAGATCTCAACGCAACTGAATGAAAGCACTAGAGATCTACCCTCAGAAATGGCTTCCATAGGATGATTGCTGGCGGATTGATGAATCATTAATACAATGAATACCAGATCTCTCTGTTAATTCATTAGATCATTTGTATAATGAAATCGAGTCGTCTTATTAAAAAACAGAGATTCCTATCAATGAATTGGGGTTTCAGTTAATGAAGGATATTTCATAAAAAGGATGAAGAAGTTCATCATAACAATGAAACGGTGTTGATGATTGCCATTCATTGATACAATGAACGATATTTTCTTTCAATGTGTAGAAAAATGTGTCGCTTCCAATTTTACAATAGAAATGTATATTTTACCGTGAATATTTTGCTGTAAGTGAAAGAATCCTTTCAATTAAAATATAGTGGTTGCCAATTAGAAACACGATTTCATTGTTTCCTTTTTTTGGGACAATCTGAAGATTTTATCCTTGAAAACAGGCCACGGTGGAGCTATAAGGGTTACAGAGAAATGAAATAATTTATATCATGGACATAGTGGTTATTAATCGGGATAATTGTGCCTATTGATTTTTTGAGAAACCCTGTTTATTTAATTTTCTCACTAAACGTAAAAGAATGTGTTCTCTTCATTTTTCCTATGAAAATTTGATCGTTACCCAGGAATAACTTATCGATGTTATCATATCTCTTTGAAATGCCCCGTATATTTTCTCTTGGAATGGGATCACCTCGGAAGCATACCGAATCTACCTCGAAAAGAATGATCCAAATCGGTCCATGAGCAACAAAGTAATGCCCGTAAAAGCATTGACAGAAATAGTTTTCGAAGAATTGGGAACCCCCTTTTTTAAGTTGAAATATAAAAATTGTAACCATGAACCAGATTAGTGAATTTGATCTTCTACTGAGTACCTAACTTATTGGCATATTCACTGCAACTTCGAATTTTCACGTCCTACTAATGAATATTGTATAGTTGATAACGGAATTGAGTGAAAACTGAAGTTTCATCGACGTTTCGTCTGTACTTTCAGACTCTTTCGAGGCTTAATTCAGAGTCACTCTAAGTTAAAATGGTGGAAACAGCTATAAACAATGTCTGAAAAGAAATAGTTACAAACAATTGAAGAAACATAACCACAATACAAAAATGTCAATCTTGGACGAGTGGAAGAGAAGAACAATAAAATATCACAGACAATGAGGTACAATAAATAGTACATATGGTCCACGGATTCTTGGGATATCATATATTTCATTTACTTATGAATGCTTATTCAACTACTGATTTTCTGACGGGAAGTCAGCAGCTTATGCGCCCATGTTCGACGGAGTTCACCAGAAGTGCGTTTGCTGGGATCAATACGTGAAAAGGTCACCTCTTTCGCAACCAATTTGATCATGCGCCCAGAAGCTGCTAACTTCACATCTGTGCTTTTCTAGGTTTCCATCATGGACCCATGTAGTATGCATCTTTGAGTCGAATTCTATTCTAATTTTATATTTTCCAAATTGTATCCTTCGAGCAGATGTTTTTGCTTTAATTATTATTTTTTTTATTCTGTAATTTTCTGAATGTATCCTTCTAACGGATTCTGTTGTAACCCTTTTGATTGATCTCATATCAACTGATGAATCTAGGTAGGTGCATTGAAATTATCTTTTTCGTTTTCTAAAAAATTTAGCCGATTATTTCAAGAATTATTCACTTTCTTCTGCATAAGTGATTTTTAAACCCTTAATTTGAATTTAGAATACCAATCATTCTGAACGACATGAGACTGGAAAGGAAATTTATATTGAAGCGTTGTAACATGCTCATTGTAGTCAAATTCATGACTACTTCCATATCTGTTAAATTCCATCATTTCAAGCAATTCTGTTTTTAATGTTTTCGTGCATAATTCTGTCAAAATCGTGTTCACTTCACAATATTGTGAATTTAATAATTTTATCAGATTTTTCTGCTAGGTATAACGGTTCTGAATCATTTTTTAGAAATCAGTAAGCTTCAGTTCGTTCAATGACAAATCAATTTATATGTAGTACGTTCAGAAATTTTTTTTTTTAATTCATTCATCCGATCATCGCTTTTCGTCTATTATGAAGCGCTTTACAGTGTTTCGAACCTTTGTACCCTTATACTACTTAAGAGCAAACAATACCTCGAATATAACGGGGTAACTTCGAGAGGCCAGATCTTCGTTTTTCTCAAGAAATTTTTGGTGCAAATGTTAGAAAAAAATCAGAAAAATGCGCAATGTTGCCACTTTTTATATTCAAGAATTTTCGGGAAAATAAAAACTGAAATGGGGTGAAGAATGAAGAAATAACTAACATTGCGCAATCTCTCAAAATAATTAGGTACATCCAAAAAAAATATTTCAAGAAATACTCACTGACGCCTGCAGAACGATACCCAGTTTTCTCCTAGAAACGTCGAAATTTCTCCGAATTCTCAGATTTCACGCAGCTATTGGCAACGTTAAAACATGTACACCGCGATTCAGGTGCTTGACCTTGAGATATTAACGACGTTTAATGAAACTTGAATGTGGCTGTGTTGCCTAGTTGTAATTCAACACCACGTGGTATTGTTTGCCCTTAAGAGCAAACAGTTGGGCGGTTTGCTAAATTACGGCTTCGTGTATTTCGGCAACACATTCACACTCATATTTCATGAAACCTCCTTAACATCTCAAAGAAATATCAGAATGCGTGAAATCTCAACGTTGATAAGAGAAAACGGGGTGTCGTTCTGCAGGCTTCAGTAGTGATTATTTCTTATTTTTGTTTTGGGATGCTCTTGATTTTTTTGTGACAGTGCGCACTTTTATTTATTTTTCCATTTCTGCTCTATTTCAATTTTTATTTTCCCAAAACTTCCCGAATATAAAAAGTGGCATAAATTTTTTTTTGAGAGATAGGAACTTTGGCCTCCAAAAGACACCCCGTTTTCTTCAGGTATGGTATGCTTTCGTTTTAATGATCTCGAATGCAAACTCATTTTCTTGCGGTCAGAAGTGTGTCGGCCGTGCTCCGGGATCCACGCGATACCAGTATCGTAGACCCGGCCTGCCTCTGTATGGCGGGACGGCGTACCTCCAAAAGATCAATACGACCTTGCTGGGAAAGAGCGACTTTTAACCGCACCCTGTTTCTCTTTTCTTCGACTTAACACGACGGCTAGGCCTCTTGGTGTGTCCCTATTTTTTCACCTTATCGACTCCTTGCGAAGTGATCCCACATCCTGAGGGACCGCATGGGGAATAACACTGACGAAAAGGCTGAAAAATAGAACTTGTTCCGATGCTGCTTCAGGCGGACCGATGATATGCTACAAAATAAATTCTTTTTTTCTATGCAGGAGTTGTCGCATTCTGAAATGTCGAAGAATTTGCTTTTCAGTTTCATTTTTTTTGTGTTGTCAAGATGTGTTTTGTTAAGCTGTCTTCAAAATAATAGAAATATTTCAACGTTTATCTGTACGCTGGTTCCAAAAATATGTCTCAGCAAAATTAAATTTATTTTTTATTGAACATTGAATGAACTAAATTTCGAATACCTGTATTTTCCGAATCAGATGAGCGGATTTTTTCAACTAACGAACTTCAGACTATCATATGTAGATGCAATTATTATGCCCGCAAAATTTTAAGGATATTCCTTCCAATGTTAAAGTTTTTGCGAATGGACAGAATTGAGTTTCATCACAACTTTTTCCCCCTATTATTTTTGGCAAGAATTTCTAATGGGTGCGGACTTTTTGTCGAAATGATAAGGCTTTTGAATGCAAGTCAATTTCGCCTTCTTAAATCACCAGATAACCCAAAAAATCTAGAAAATCACTGCCTTGAGGTCAGGAGCTTTTACGCGCTTGTTCGAATTCTAACTATGTGATCAACACGAAATTCTGCACTTAGTTGCGTTTTGAAAATCTCCATCTGATTACGAAGTTTCAATCTCATTGCATTTGTACTCCTTGAGATATTGTGGAAATAAAGTTAAAATTCCAAATAATAACGAAATTTCGCACATTTTCCTTCCTTATATATCCGAAAGTAAATATCGGATCGAATTTAGAATTGAAAAATTGTTGTTGAATACTACTCTCAGGTTTGTTGCAAATTCTATTGAAATCTAATCAATATTTTCAGAAAAAAAAATTCAGATTGAATTTTTTTTCAAAATTTTCGAACAACTGAATTCACACGAAATTTTGCGCTAAGTTGCGAGGTGGTATTTCAAAACTATATGCAAATACCAAAATTATCCACAAAATTTCAATTCGACCGAGTCAATACTTCCATGAGATATCGAGGAATGAGCTTAACTCCGCAAATTGTCCAACCGATTCCACCGATTAACTCCAAACCTAATCTAACAATTTCAAGTCGCTAAGTCTTTTCCTTCGAAAGTAAAAGCACATACGACTGGACGGACAGACGGACGGACAGAATTGAATTTGACTACGGATTCTTCTTCAGGGATTTCAACCCAATCGTTCAAAACCATTTTCTGCTCAAAATTCGCAAATTACAGACATCGTGGAGAAATGATAACGCGCTGTTCCCTAGAAAAAGCGCGTAAAAAGGTGGGACAGTGCAACTTTGAGATAATGTATAAAATCCTAACAGTTTCGTCTCGAAAAGAAACGACCTTCTCCGTATTCAGTAGAGGCGAGGGCAGTTCTTCCCTATGCCTGCATGCCTTTTATTTCGATGAAACATACGCACTAACATTGCTTCATTCCTTTTTGGGCGCTCGTTATATTGTAATATGAAAACAGTGAGTTACGCTATTCAGATAATAAATAATTTATAGAATGAATAAAAATGTCGATTAGTACTTTATGCGCCCGACAATCAGCCATGCAATCTGATTTGGTGAACTGATATTGAAACCAAAGTGAGGAAGACTGCCTTAGCCCGCGTTCCTTGCGATGACTGGATATTGTTGCTATTTCCTCAACGTTCAAATAATGGGCATCCTGTACTTGACAATGCAATCAATTCTTATGGAATGAGCAATGTGTAAAATGTACACCAAAGAAGCTTTTTATAAGTGCAAAGTGCTGTTGATGGGTTCACAGATACGATGGTGACCAAACATCAGTTTGACAATAACTTCTTCTATGGGTTCTTCAGAATACTTCAGAGAATAATCCAAAATTCAAGATGGCACTACTGGAGCTGGAATCTATTGACTCAGTGGTGACTCGTGGGTTGAAGAAGTCGGTGTTCGGCATTCGAATCAGAAGGTTTCGACTCAGTATAATCGGTGTAGTTTACTGAAAATTGATGGTTCGAGCCTTTTCAACATTCGAGTGACGTTTTTTCTCATAATCTTCAGTAATTTTTGAGTTCACTGCGGATAGAATACCGATAACGAAACATTGTGTGACTACTCTCTAATCCACTTACACTTTATGCGTCGTATTGATAACGCTGAACGCATCTGGAAAATTTTGGCGATCTTTCTTCTATATAGCCCTCGCAAAAGTCTGCATGAACCTCGAACCATATAATTTAAAATCAAGAACTAGATTTCAATTGGATCCGATATGTATTCTGGGCGACATTGAAAAAATAAAATTTGAATGGGAATAATTATGACGCAAAAATTCAGCTGAAATTTTGTGATGATCGTGCAAGTGCCGTTTTTATGCGCTTGTTTTAGACAACAAGAAGTTTATAGGTTTCCTCAAATATTATGCATTTTTTCGAGTTTTAGCCTAATCTGGTCTTCAAAGTTTGGGTTGCAATCCATGAAAAAGAATTCAATTTTGTCTGCCCGGCTGACCTTCTGGCTGTTCGGTCGAACGTGCTATAACTTCCGGAAGTACAGAACTACAGTCTTGAGTATTTGGAGCCTAAATATTTCGGTTGAGTTTTTCAATTGGAATACCCCGAAAATTTCGGATAATTCGGAAACTATTCTTTCCACATGCTGCTGAAATAATGTTTACTACTTATATTTATCAGAAACAGCTTTTCCGAAGGAAAACAAAGTTAACAAGTAGACTTTTTTGAATTTAATAAACAAAATTAAGTTTATCTGATCTAATGATTTGAAACTACAGGACTGTTGGCAAGTAGAAAATTCCGATTGTTGCTGTTCTTCTGTGAAAATGTGAACATATAATTTTAGATAACTCTCAATGCACAATTTGCTGCCAATATATGACGGCATATTTCAGAGGGTAAACAAATAAACCGTTCATGCACGTATTTATTATTTACAGGTAATTTGAGATAAAAAATTTTTTCTGAAATATTCAATTTTCTGTGATCTCCTAATCATACTATCCGAATGAAATTCTGTATGGTCCGTCGAACTGTCATATTCCGATGAAAATCAGGATTTCAATTCGATCTTATCTGTATTCTTGAGAATGATCCGGAAATAAAATTTTGAATGGGTACATCTGCTGAATCATTTTGTGGATTTCACCACTTCACGCATTCGGCCTTCGTAACTAAACCTACTCTACAAATATCGAGTTTCTAAGTTGGTTTTTCGGGAAGTTATTGTGTTTACGGTTTGCTGTTTCCTGAAGTTGAAGATATGATTTTATCACCGAAGTTATTCCATGATTTTAACTAATTTTCAATATCATGGAAAACGGCTTGTACCTTTCTGTAGAATCACAATTTTATCACGAAAATATTAATACTTTTTGTGAAATAATATACGCTCACGGCCGACAACATCGGAAATTTCCTTGAACAAAATCGTCGATGATACTAAATTTCCATCGATCTGACGCTGGGCGTGACCGATGAGCCGCGTTGAAACTTATTATTTTAGGGGGTCATAATCGTGTTCATAACATCGACGCCATATGCGTTATAAAATTAAATCCTTGTTAAAATCTGCAGCTCCGTTGGCTCGGCTATGATTTCCCAGCGGGCCATAAGTTTACAACGCAGCCGATTGGTCTGGGCTGGCTCGAAAGTCGATCGAAAAAAAGAATGCCGTCCCGAAAATTTACATCAGACGGTACGATTTTGTTTTTCCAACTTCCATAGTTTTTCCGAAGACGGTTTTTTCTTGAAACTAATAAGTTCTCCGGGACGTTGTGGTGGAATTAATCATCTCCCGTTGGTTTTTCCAGCGACAGAACTCGAATGGCGGATCGAGTTTTTGTTTTGATCATTACTTTTTCCATTTAACGGCTTGGTTTCGTGGAATTATCAAGTTTTTCATCTGATGATCTTCGATCAGAAATGTTTTGTGAATCGTCTCTATATCGTATTTTCATTAGGTATTCGTTGTACCTGCACTACACTAACTCCACTGACTTCCAAATCTCAGTAAGGCTGAGTGTAATCACAGATAACAGAACGGGTGGAGATAGTGTAGTTCAATTTGTTCTATGATTCTCGAAGAATAGAAATGATGGATGATTTTACGTAATCCAAGATGACCAAATTCTATACTTTTTTTGTTTTCGCTTCCATTTTGAGAGATTCATCGTGAAGTTTCTTTGAAGTCGTCAGGAAAAATTACTTTTCGAATGATGAAAACTAATTTCGTCCAGAAATGACCACACGTACAGAACAGAACCCGTCCAACCAGGAACCAAATACCACAAAATATGTCTTGATTATGAATTATATTTACGCATAACCATAACAAAGGATAATCTCACTCTATGAACTGCACACGTGATCTGTGACTGCATTAACTCCAAACATTTCCGCAACGGGCAGAGTGCAAGTTCACAACAAAACGCACCGAACAATATCAGTGGAGTTAGTGTTCATGCAGGTACAAAGAACAAACCTCATGAAAGATAATTCAATTTTATAATCGAAACCTTATCACTTACATAGGGAAAAAACCAAGCCATGAAATAGAAAAATTTGGCTCAAAGTTGCGCGTCTTTATACTCCACCAGACTGCAAAGTTTGAATCCAATCGCTTGAGTAGTTTCTGAAATAAAAAATAAATAACTTCAAAACTTCAAGTGCCTATAACTCCGAAACTATTCGGCCGATTTGGCCCATTAACGAACTTAACCGCGGCATTCTGATGCGCAACCTATCCTGAAAGTTTCAAGTAGCTAGCTCGCTTCTGTCGACAGTTATCGTGTCTACGGACGGCCAACCGGCCGGCCGGCCGGCCGGCCGGACAGAATCAATTTTGACACTGGATTCATCATCAGTGAGTCCAACCTAGTCGATTGAGACCATTTTCGGCTCAATCATCCAAAATTACAGACATTTGGACAAAACGATAGCACGCTGTTCCCCTAGAACATGCGCGCAAAAAGTTATAATCAATACAAAAACTCGATTCGCCATTCGAACGCTGAATGAATCTTTGAATTGCATTATTCATACTGAAACTATTTTCGAGACAGTATATTCGTAAGTTGCAGCAATATATTTATTTTAACGATATATTTGATTTGTACCGAACATAATATATTCACTAGTTAGGTGTTTCAAACATATGAACTGGTAGGGCTCAACACACTTATTTATTCGATCTATTGGACAACATAAAGGGATGGCTGAATAAACAGTTTCCTAAAATTTTGATTGAAATCGGAGTTTATGCCTATAATCACTATAAATATTCGAGGAATAAGACAAAATTTCATAAATCATATGATAAAACCACGACTACTTATAAATATTTTCAAGCTTTTCTGGATTTCTGGAAACTATCGCCATCTCTTGACGTACTAGAGTTACTACTACTAGGTTAGACTCAGTGATGACGAATCCGGCGTCAAAATCGATTATGTCTGGCCGGCCGGCCGACGACACGATATCTGTCGGACGGAGCCAGCTAGCGACGAAACTTGTAGGGTAGTTCGCGCATAGAAATGCAGCGGTTGAACTCGTTAATGGGCCGAATCGGCCAAATAGTTCCAGAGTTATAGCCATTTGAAATTTTGAGGTTAATTTCCTCATATTTCAGAAACTACTTAAGCGATTGGATTTAAACTTGGCAATTAGTTGGAGCATAACGACGCGCAACTTTAAGCAAAAAATTTCGTTGAAATTGTATAGTAACTCAATTCGAAAAAAAATATTTTTCAAAACTTTTTTCGAAGAAGTTGTTTTTTCTGAAACCATGGTTCATATTCGAGATATTTTTTCAGTTATACCTTGAAATCCATATTTAACAGCAGTGTACCAAATTTCAATCCGATTCAGCTATTAGTTCTGGAGATATTGGAAAAAAATATGTAGAATTTCTTGGTTTTCTTCTCGATATCGATATTTTTTCGGTATAACCCAAGAAATACTGATTCAATCGCGATGAAACTTCGCATCTAGTTCGAAAATGTTGTGTAGAATTTCGTGATGATCATGTCATTAGAACAATTTGAAAAAATGTTTTAAATATATTTTTGGAAATATTGGGAAAATAAAATTTTGAATGGGTATATCTGCGGAATAATTGAGTGGATTTTACCCATTCACGAATTCGGCCGTAAACACAATAACTTCCGGAAGAAACGACTTAGGTCGAATTCGTGAATGGGTAAAGTCTGTCCATTGATTCCGTAGATATACCCATTCAAAATTAATTTTTCCAATATTTCCAAAAATACAAATTATATCAAATTGAAATCCAGTAATTTATCGGAAAAAAACTAGAAAAGCACTTTCGTGAAGGCAGCAGCTTTTGCGCGCATGTTCATATTCGTTGCCGAAGCGGTCATCTACATTGAACATGCGCGCAAAAGCTGCTGCGTTCACGGCAGTGTTTTCATAAGACGGAAAGGACACCATGTAGGTGGAATAAAAATCAAAAGAACTATATGGAAACCCACATCGATTCAGTCATTGTTTCCCCAAACAACATTAACCTGTTAGGCGGCGTCGGTTCAGTAAATGGAAGATATACACTGGATGAACAAATACAATAATCCCGCGGCCACCTGTTCAACCCTCAACCGTAATCGCACAGCCCGAAAAGCTTTCCGGTAACAGAGAATACGTCTCCCGTATATTGCTTATCGGATTAATCCCTTCTGAAAGCCTTTTAAAATTGAGCCCGAATCTCGGATCCAACGGAATTCTGTTTTAATCAATTTTGCATCCTGATTGTTGCAACCGGATTGAGGCCGGTCTGAAAAAAAAATAGTTCGTACGTTAAAATGGTAGACGATGCGTTTTTTCCACGAATAACGGCGAGCAAGTGCTGCACCCATTTAGAGCAAATCAGGACATCCAGAGCGTTCAGCATCCTCTTTTCCCTCTAACCACGTTAAGAGTCAGCATAGCACATTTCAACCGATTTTTTGGATAGCGCAAAGTCCGAAGACATCTACATGGAGCTATGAATTTGCTAGCACAGTGTTTTTGTATATGGAAAACCGGGGATCTATTAATACAAGAATCTCGTTTTCTTTACAGTTTTCAAACAACAACTTTGCCTTCAATATCTTGACCCAGACTCAACTTCATTAGGAAGTTTTCTAAACTTATCTTTTGAAGCTTGGTACTAACGAGGAAAAGTGTTAAGGCATTGGAGGATGCATCTATGCGCTAGAGCCGGAACTTTATCAGTGATGTGGCAGTCTGAACTGAATTAAGATTGGCGTTTTTACGATGTTCTAAGAGATTTCGGAACTGAAAAGTATTCCAACATCAAATGAATTGCTATTGAATAAACTCTAGAAGAGTGAATACTACTAGTTCTTGGTCAGAATTGAACAGAAAGAATTAACTTGGTGACCTGATTCATGATCCTGATGTGGAATCAATCTCCTCATTCTCTTCATTCTACCATCCAACTGCTGGAACAACCCAAAATATGAACCATTCGAAGCTTGAAAACTGAAATTAATTCAATAAAACAAGTTCAAGTGAAAAGGTATTATCAATAAACATTGGATTCTGCATTCGCGCTACACATTTTTGCGCGCATGTTCTGGGGAACAGCGTGCTATCGTTTTGTCCAAATATCTGTAATTTTCTATGATTGAGCCGAAAATGGTCTCAAACGACTAGGTTGGGCCCACTGATGACGAATCTGGTGTCAAAATCGATTCTGTCCGGTCGGCGGGCCGTCCGTAGACACGATTACGGTCGTACGGAGGACCCTATCGACCTGATACTTTCAGGGTACGTTGCATTTCAAAATACGATGGTTGAGTGCGTAAATGGGCAAAATCGGCCAAAACGATTTCGGAGTTAGAGCCCTTTGAAGTTTTGACTTTATTTTGGCGATAATTCAAAAACTATTGGAACGATTGGATCCAAACTTGGCAGTTAATTGCAGTACAGCGACGCTTAACTCTCGCGAGATTTTTTGAGAACATACTATCCGTAAATTCCGAAAAAAAAAATTTTCAGAAGTTTTTGAAAAACATTTTTTTTTCGCGAACTGTTCATCACATTAGAAAAAAGATTCAGCGCGAACTTTGAGCTCCATATTCCACAGCAGTGTGTTAAATTTCAATCCGATACAGTTATTAGTTTTGGAGTTGTTGGAAAAAATATATGAAATATCGTAGTTTTTTTCCCGATATCGTGGTTTTTTTTCGTTATAACTCAAGAAATTTTGATTCAATAAGGATGAAATTTCGCACCTAGTTTGAAGATGCTGAAACATACTTTGTACAGAATTTCGTGACGATCGTTCAATAGAACATTTTTTCAAATTTTTTCTTTCAAATATATATTCAATATTCTGTGATCTTCTTGCCATATTATACTCATTAAATTCTGTATGAACCTCGGACCTGTTATTTTTCGATGAAGTAATGGATTTCAATTCTATTCAATTTGTATTTTTGGAAATATTGGGAAAATAAAATTTTGAATGGGTATGTCTGCGGAATCATTGGGTGGATTTTACCCATTCACGAATTCGGCCTTCGTAATTAAAGTCCAAACCTTCTCTAAAAATATCGATATTCTATGTTGTTTCTTCCGAAGGTCATTGTGTTTTCGGTCCGCCCGTCAGGCCGACCGTCAACACAATAACTTCCGGCAGCGCTAAAGCTGCTGCCTTCACGGCAGTGCTTTTCTAGATTTTTCTTTTTCCAAATTGCTTGCTTCCTTGCTTTGAATGAGTACCTACATATGAAATTCTGTTGTATTATCAATACATTCGAATTATTTATCGGAAGTTGGGATAAGAACATGAGGATTCGAATTAGTTCAGGACAGTAATAAAGTGATGAGATAATTTTTCGATAATTCCTGAAGTTCATACTATATTAGTAGGTTCGAAAATTATTTCATCTGGAAGTGCCTACTGTGTAATAATTGATTAATTTTTGATTGGGATAATAATCAGGAACTGAAAAACCATATTGGTAAAATTCAAGGCTTGAATCAGCGACGGCTGTTGTTAAAGCATATGATATCAGGTCAGTACTCCTCCCAATTTTTTCGTATAGGAAACCATCAAGCATAAGAAAGGACTAGGAGTACAAAGAGAACTGATAATTTGTTGGTAAAGGCCACATGTTCCGTAACCTTTTCGTACCGTCTATGTAAAATATTATTCGGTGTAATTGAATTGATGTACAATGCACACTATACTTCATGGATACTTTCCGTCTTCATGCAATTTTCGCTACTAAATGTTTACAGGGCGCATATGGAAGGGTTACTGGAAGATCACCGAACATATACTGATGATCACCGTTTACACTTCTGCACTAGGCGCATTTCCATAATGGTGTTCAGTGGTACCTTAACTCGTTGACAGTTGAAGCACCGAATTTCTCATGTTTTTTAGTATTAAAAAAAAGTTCAAACTATTTCCCATAGAATCCGTTAGATGAAAACCTAAGGATATCTGAGATTCTGTGCGTATGGAAATGAATTTAATCGTTCGAATTGATCCTGTTCGAAACTATGAACAATTGGTCTATGTGTTTCTTTGCTGTATCTTTAAATATTCTTGAAATGAACGATGTTGAAAGTTGAGCTGTATATCTGCTAGGTACTCACTGCGCTAAACGCTGTGGCGCTTGTATATTTTTCTCTTCTGTCTTTTTATCTACTATAGTCATGACATTGCGTATGAACGTCCATGTCGTTATTTTCTATATGGCTTCAATTCTGTCAGATCAGTTCCCCTCAAATTTCGGAGAAGAATATTCAGCAGGCTAATTATCTAAAACCATTGTGAGAATTTTTTTCATTGACTGACGTTACTGTTACTGTTATTTTCTAAGCTAGCCCTTAAAATTTTTGGGTCTTTTTCCTCCGTAGATATTGTGTTTGAGGTAGGATGGAATTGAATTTCAACCTGTATTTTTCACCAATGCATCTGATTTCATCATCACATCCACCCTCTTCTCTTGAACATTCAAGTGAAAATATAATTCTTCACATATCATGGAAAGGGGATACGGGTCGCAACCGACGGACTACATCTGCATCCAGGTGGGATTTCATCCTGAATCCTCACTTATATTTATCTGATTACATTCTGATATTCAAATTCCATATAACCCAGCTTTTCATACAATAGAGGAGCCACCTCTGTAAAGGCTAGCGATTGGATTCTCGCATTGGAATCCAGTTCGATTACAGCCGGATGAATCACCGAGTTGGTTCTACCGGAAAGGAGATGAATATTCATCGTGAAGGAGGGTCGTGCGATTGCCATGGAACAACCTGGACTCATGTAACTGGGTCTTGTATCCGCTGGTGTTACCGAAAACCTTGGAACCGTTAAGGATCTTTCCAGATGATCACCTCCTTGTTTTCCCCCATCCAAATGCAATGCTATGAGAATCTAATATTGTTGATTTATTCAAAAATGAACATATGTTTCCATGCGCACGAATGGGAGCACAAATACAGCTTCTTTACGTTTTAACTCAAAAACAAAACAAGAGTTTGTATGTGATATATGGTATACTAGTGAGTTTTGTCGTTGCGGATTGATTTTGACCACTTAACCAGGGCTATCGATTGTCATTCTTACGCATTCGTTCTAGGAAATAGTGTGTTTTCGTTTCGTCACAAAGTCTTCACTTTTCGAATTTTGAGCCGAATATGGTCTTGAACGATTAGGTTATACTCCCCGGAGAAGAATCCGTGGTCAAATTTAATTCTGCCTGTGCGTCTTTCTGAGTTTATGTTCGTATATGCTATAACTGTCGAAAGAAGAGACTTAGCGACTTGAAATTGTCAGATTAGGTTTGGAGTCCAAATATCTTGTCACGAGCTCATTAACAGGAGGAATTGGTTAATTGGTTTCGGAGTAATAACATTTGATAGTTAGAGGCTAGTTCAATATCTCGAGAAGGACTGATGCTATCAGTTCGAACCTTTGAACTTGAAGAATACTAGCCGGCAGTTTTGTGTTAAATTGCTCGCGAATGAATTCGTTAAGAAATTGAAAGAATTTTCAATGAAAATTTTCTTGATTTTTTTTGTAAAATCTTGTTTTTTTCAGCGACTGCCTGAAGAGATATAAATAAAAAAAGCAGAGTGGTTGCAGTTGACACTGAACAAAATTCTTTCGAATTTGGATTCGATCTGATGTTTATTTAATGAGATGTTGAAAAAAACTGTTGTTTTATCAATATCTCAATTAATACTAAAGCGATCAGATGAGAACTTTGTGACTCGCCTTAGAATACTGACGCGCAAAATTTTGTGGCAATGGTACCGGCATCGCTTCGGCAACGAATTTGAAATATCGCGTTAAAGCTTCTAACCTCAGGTCAGTACATCACCAGAAGTTTTATATTTTAAGAACAGGGATTCGTACAATGCCCCCTATATTCGTTTAGAACTCAAAAAAACATATTTTCACATTTATGATTCCATTTCAATACTGTGTACTAATTGGATAAGGTGTGGAACGGCGCGAGCCTTATCTCTGAGTTGAGAAATTGGACGACTTTTTAACTCTCTTGGAAAGAAATTGAAAGAAACATCTTACAATTCTTCGAATTGTTCTTATTATACGATCACCACGAAATTTTGCACAAAGTTGTCCATCAGCTTTTTCGAAATAGCTGCTAAGTTTCGTCATGATTGAATTCGTATTATTCGAGTTATTCCGAAAAAAACAACGACATCGAAAAAAAAATTACGAAATTTGACATATTTTTTCACATTATCTTCAAAACTTAGGATCGTATCGAACTTAAAGTTGGTACGTTGCTGTGGAATATATAGTTCAAGCTATGACCAACATTTTCTGGAAATGTAATAAACAGTTTCCGAGAAAAAATTCACTGAGAGCACGATCTCAACAAAATTCTGCAAACAGTTGTATGTCCTGATGCTCCAACCAACCGCCAAGTTTCAATTCGACCGTTTCATTAGTTCTCAAAGTATCAGGCAAATAACCTCAAAAACTCAAATGGCTGTAACTGTGAAATAGTTCGACTGATTTTGGCCATTAACGAACTTAACCTTCGCATTTTGAAATGCAACCAACCCTGAAATTTCCAAGTCGATACGTCCGTAATCGTGGTGACGGACGGCCGGCCGGACAGAATCGATTTTGGCAACGCATTCATCATCAGTGTGACCAACCTAGTATTTTGAGACCATTTTCGGTTCAAAATTCGAAAATTACAGACATTTGGACAAAACGATAGCACGCAGTTTCCCTAGAACATGCACGCTAAAAGTAAGCATCGAGAAGAAGTTTCACTCAATGCTTTCAGTACCCAAAGTTTCAAAGTTAATACCGCTAAATAGTATACAGGTGGTTTTGAAACCACGATGGGCCCGACGCTGGAGTATAAGTGGCAAGAACCAAGTGTGCACTATCGTTAGGCTCCTACTCGTATGTTTTCAGGTAGAAAGATGCATAGACATAAATCTAGAAAAAACTATAAAGGTGTGACATAGTGATCCATTTTGATAGTCAAACTGCTATTAAAGCGCTGAAGTCCTTCGTCGAACGACTAAAAGCTGATTTGGGAATGCTACTCTATGAAGTAGGCAAGAACAACAAGGTTTCTTTAATCTGGGTTCGCAGCCACTTAGGAATCACAGGAAACGAAGAGGCTTTCGCACTATCTAGAGGGACGCACAAACGCCACTTTCTGGCCTAATACCTCATTGTGGTATAGGCAAATCGACAATGGAAGATAGATTTTTTGGAGAAGGAAGAAACCAAAGGGAAAGAACCCCGAAGGAATCTTCCAGGAATTGATCATTTCAGAGAGTTCCATCGGAACTTTCAAATTGCAAGGTCGGGAAAGTATTTGGGTCTCAAAGGAAAAATTATGCCTCCTTACTGGCTTACCCCAGAACATATGCTGAGAATGGGCTCATCATTAACAGACGGGTGTAGATTCTGTTGGGAAGAGGAGGAAACTCCTGTTCACCTTCTCCTTGAAACTCCCACAGATGCTGGAGTTCATTGGAGCTCTAAAGTTGGAGGACGAGCTTTAGGTACCACAGTTACGAAAACAACTCTGATGAAAGGGGCACATAAGACTTTAAGGTCGCAATGGAATTAACCTTCCTTACCAAACATGACTCAACTAACTAGGATCAATAGATGGCCTTGACGAAAGTAGATAGTATCTATAATAAAAAGGCACAACTGAATTAGTAGCCTGTCGCCATTTTGAATCTGATTTTGATTGCTGGGTCTTGGTTCAATTGATCCGCTAAAAAGGGTGGAGCTACCGCTAAGAAGATTTGATAGCCTACACTGGTTATTACAATCGCTTATTGAATAAGTTGTGAATTGATACACCCTTAATATCGAAAACGAGAGGTGAGGTAGACATTGCGGCATTTTTCAGTTTCTCGTTTAAAGAAGCTATAAAATGTCTTCTCACTGAGATTCGTGTTTCTTTTTTTTTAATTTCCATCTGGTATCGTTTGGTGTTGTAGATTATAATTTACAGTGTAAAACTACCCAAAGCGAGTTTTCTTAATTCAATTCCAAAATATGCAAGTTTCGGAGAATAGAGAAGTAGGCCATGACTGATGTTCTGCAAATATTTGAATGGGAATAGACCAAGCGTCATCACACTATATCATTCGCTTAACTAGAACAGTGTATAAATAACTGAATGAAAACATTCTATAGGATACTGTCGTGAGGCCAGGAGCATTTATGCGCTTGTTCAAATTCGTTGACGTAGCCTTCGATTATTCACTTATTGAGCCAAACGAAGATTCAACCTCAAATGGAAAAATTTGATAATTTTCTTCTCATTATAGTCCTCACGAAATTCTGCATGAATCTTAAAGCCATAATTTCACAATCGAGTACTAGTACTGATCGTAACCACACTTATTTCCGAGAGAAACTTTTTATAGACGGTCTTCGCGGCCGATCATGGACACAATAACTTCATAAAGAAACAACTTAGGGACTCGAAATTAGTAAAACAGAGTTGCACCTATATAATGAATTCGAGGATCATATGATTTTTTCAGAACAAATATCACGAAATTGACGCACTAGTCCATAACCAAATCGCAAAGTGGCTGCCCTATGTCCTCGATAGCCTCACGAATTCCATCTTTGAGGTCTTGAATCGACGCTGGGCTATTGACGTAGACCTTCTCTTTCACGTGGCCCCAAAGGAAGAAGTCGCAAGGTGTTAAATCACAAGATCTCGGCGGCAAATTTTGATCACCTCTTCGAGAGATAACACGGTCCGCAAACTTTTCCCGTAAAAGATCATTGGTTTCGTTGCTCGTGTGGCACGTAGCGCCGTCTTGTTGAAAGTAAACGTTGTCCAGATCAATACCATCCAATTCCGGCCATAAAAAATCATTAATCATCTCTCGAAAGCGCAATCCATTCACCGTTACTGTTGCTCCAGCCTCATTTTCGAAAAAGTTAGGTCCAATGACTCCGCCGGACCATAAACCGCCCCAAACAGTCACACGTTGAGGATTGAGAGGCTTTTCAACAATAACTCTCGGGTTTTCCGAGCCCCAGATGACACAATTTTGCTTGTTGACGAAGCCACCGAGGTGGCAATGGGCCTCATCACTCAAGATGATTTTTCGATGTTATTCCGGATCATTTTCATGCATTTCAACGACCCAATCAGCAAAGACACGACGTTGTTGATGATCGGCCGGCTTGAGTTCTTGTGTTAACTGAACTTTATAAGCCTTAAGACCCAAATCTTTATGCAAAATACGGTGTAATGACGTTTGTGGAATGCCTAACGCCAAAGAACGACGAGGAATGGACAATCCTGGGTTTTCTTGAACACTTTCGGCTACAGCAGCAATATTCTCGGCTGTTCTTGAGCGACGTGCACGGGTTTTATTTTTCACATCACTAACTTGTCCCAACAGCTCGAATTTTTCAACCCATTTCTTTATTGCGGTCTGACAAGGTGCTTCACGACGACCCAAAAATGTTCGAGTTTTACGAACCGTCTCTGCTAAATTTTCACCATTTTTATAGTGAATTTTAATAACTTTAATGCGTTGTTGAAGCATGTATCGTTCCATTTTCATTAATGGCGTAGTTTCTACTGGTCAAATGTCAAAAAATGACAGCTTCAAAAGTGACATCTACCGAAATAGCGGGCTATTCAAAATAACACTTCTTATTGGAAAACCCTTTATTTTTTGGCTAATTACTGAAAAAAACAACGATGCCAATGAAATACCCACAAAATTTGAAAAAGTTTTTGCTCAATATCTCCAATATTCATAGCACTGCTGTTAATACTGACCTCAAAAGGTATCTCCGAAAATATCGGATTGAACTGGAATTTGGAATATAGTCATATACTATACTGAAAGTTAACTAATTGAATGAGCCTCATGTATAGTATTGGGAAAGAAATCATTTTCAACGTTTATTTGGAATATTTTCAGATTTTTTCAACAATTTTCTTTACAGGTGAGACCCACGAAATTTTCGCGTTTGTTTTCTTATATGATTGCGTCGAAGTGATCAGTTCCTTGAGATATTGGAAAAATATCCTCAATTGTTCAAACAGTTAGCACTCCTTTACATATTTTGACCATAAACTAACTTATCCGTGATATTTGGGCTGCAATATCATTCTAAACATTTCAGTACACTAGGTCATTTCCTTGTAAAATAAGAACACTTGCGGTCGGACCACCGCACAGAATTTAATTTGACCTCAGATTCTTCTTAACCTTATCGATTAAGAACATTTTTGGCTCAAAATTCGAATATTTCGGCATGTGTGGTGTTCCCTAGAACCAGCACGTAAAAATTCGATCTTCCAATATTTGGCAACTAAGTTGAATAATATATGCAAAGAATAATATATGCCTGAATAGCTTTTTGCTTTTTCTTTGAAAAACTTGTTTTCCTCATTTTCGGGACCTTGTTTAATATCATAGTAGGCTAAAGAAAGGAAAAATCTCCAAACAATAAGAGTATATCGAGCTTTGGGAAATCTTCAATTTAAGGGAATGCGTTTTCGGATTCTGATGTTCCGTTATGAATTTACGAATAGTCATCACGAAAAATGAACCACACTTCATTCTGTTTGAATGCTATGTGAATTGGAAAAACTTCCACAGTGAAGTGAAAAGATCGAGTGAATATGAGGGCAACAGTTCATTCTTTTTTAAATTTTCTGGAAAGACATCAAGAGTTGCCGAAATCGAACCATTCCGAGTTACTAAGCAGACTCAGTGGTTGCAAAATGATGGAAGAACGCATATTGAACTATTTTTAACATAACAATCGGGTCGACAATGTGAAAAACGCAGATATCTATCGATTTTGGCTCGAACTAGGTTTGCACAATGGCGAAGGATCCCGTTTCGAGCTCTTACTTGGTCTCTGAAGTTACTGTCACGACTGTTAAAAACGGAATTCTTTCTTTGTTTGCTGAAAATGATCAAGAAGCTCATTTCTAGACATCCCGAGAAATTTCTGAAACTTCCTCCCCATACTAGACCAAGTAGCAGACTGATACCGGTACATACGCCATTTTGTAACACAACTATTAGGTATCGATATTCTAATGTTTCTTTACATTACCGGCTCAACAGATCTGTTTCGAGTATGGTTCTGTGGGATCGTGTGTCCTGTGAAATCAAACACGCAATAAAGAAAAGGGATTAGCCTGTTTATTTTACTCTCGAGTGTAACAACAAAAGTTAATTCGAAAGGCAATGAAATTCTTTTTGTTGAAAGAAACAGACAAACAATTCTTGTTGTAAATCTCCTTGAGTGTTGACAGGTAGTTCTTCGCTGACGCTAGGCCGGGGTCGATCGTGGAGCCAGGGATGCTTAAGCGCCGGTCGGTACTGTCGGGTGCGGTTCCGTCGTCGAGGGTGGTTAAATACCAGATATTCTTGGAGAGCTGAATCTTCTTGAATTTCTTCGCCTTGACAAAGATAACGATGAATGCAGATGTCGAGTCAGGAATTCAGCGTATAGAATATCTTCTAAGCGGTGACGTAAACGGTGAATGCAGATGGAGTGATTTTTGTGAGCTGAGTGAAATATATTTACACGATTTTTCGGAGATTTGAATTTCGTGTTTCGACTCCGCCCTTTTCTCCGTTTTTTCTTGGAGTGGATGAATTCGCTACAGTTCTAAATTAAGGAATATCAATTGAATAAGGTGAACTTGATCTCTAGAATGGACGAACTGACGATACTTGTTTGGAAAAATTTCTGATTTCCAGAATCAAGAATCGACGTCTTCACCAGTTGGGAGCACAAGCGAATGAAGCAGAGACTTGGCATTTCACTAGACTAGCTCCTTCAACCTTTTGTGAAAACTATAGTATGTTTAATTGAATTTACTTGTTGTAAACCAAATTGACTACGGCCTGAATTAGACCGTAGTTGTTTTTCGAATAGAACATATTCAACTGAAAAATTTTCTGTTGCAGGTTTTATATAAAGCTTCCTGGCTTTTGGGAAAATATCTACCACTCTCTTCTGAAGTAACAAATAGCTTCAGTTTCTTTGCTGTTTTTCAATTCTAGAAAATAACCGAAAGAAAAAAAAATTGCGAATTTTCTCCTTCATCTGATGAAGGAGTTAGATTTATACTCTGAAACGTAACAGTTTGCTTTGTTTTCTATATAAATATCAGTCTAATTCAAACCTAGAAAACACCTCAAAATAATCTAGATTATAGAGTTCTGTTGCTCTTGTTCTTGGTACTTATTACTCTTTGATTCATTGAGGAAGCGGATCTATTGCTTCAGAGATCTGATGATGAAAAAAATTCCTGAAAAACACTGACGTGAAGTCATAAGCTTTTGCGCGTATGTTCAAATTCGTTGCCAAAGCGGTCATCTTTTCACGTATTGACTACAACAAACGCACTTTGGTGACCACTTGATTATATATTCCTCATAAAATTACCTTCGAGCTATCATCTTTCGATTAAGTATTAGCTTCGGTCTAATCTGTATTTCTGGAAATATTCCGAAGATAAAATTTTGAATGAGTTATCACGATTCCTACAGTTCTGATATTGTGATAAGAAAAGGGAAACCCCTCAGTCGGATAGTTGGGGTGAGTTGATGAAGCTTGTGACGACCTTTTCTCGGTGGCGGTGTTACCTGATTATTTCAACTCTTAAAACTTTGCTCGGGCGCCAGTTACAATGGGTTTTACAAGGTTGTAACGCCTTGGTTGGATCGTACACCTACGGTATTACCTGAGTAGCTTTTAAACAGTTGGAGAAGAGTTCTGTCTAATCTAAGCTGGTAGCGATTAGGATGTTAAGGTTTCTCTCTCACAACAGATACTGACACTGTACAGGTATAGTAGTGAAACACACAATGTCTATATACAACTTTATTACAATATGTACAGGTTTAAAGGAAAATCAACAGTTATAAGAGCAGTATCAACACAACGGTACAGTGTCAGGAGAGTTCAAAATAAATATGATAACTTGAATCGTCAAAATGGTAAGACAAATATATACGCAATGTACAACACCGTGTCTACGGTTTGTAATCAAATAACTCAACAATCAAAGCAGGTGAATATAAACAATGGTAATAATATGCAGTGAACTGGATGATTGAAGTGAACGGAGAATAAAGCGGTGCGGTTAATATGAATACAGAAGAATGAAGTGAACAAAAAGAAATGTAAAATACAAGATGTTATCTGAATGAACTCAACAATGTCAAAAATGAGCAAAATAAACAAACGGAAAAGGTACGTACGGAACGGCAAAGAATAGGGTGAGTATAGCAATAGTTAGCGGTGGTAAAATACGGAAAGGTGAAAATAAAATACAAACGGTGACAGGTTATTACGGTAAATAAATGAGAACACACAAAGTAATATGGTAAGACGGTAAAGCAGTGAAAAGTGTTGTGTCTTATAACGGAACTAACTTGTGACCGGATCAGAAATATTAAATCCACGAATCGGTATTTGAACCTGACTGATCTCGGAAATCCACTCTCAGCCACCGAGTCAAGCGATACACCTGACACAATGGACTAAAGGGTACCGAGACACCAACTCACGTCTGACTCAAACTCCCAAAGCGAGGAGCCCCAACGGTGGGTAGTTTGAGAACAGCACTCCAAGTAAGCGTCTCGCGGAAATGATATTGACCAGTCAAATAACCAACTCGAAAACGGACAGACGGTCCGATGTATCCGGTAAGAATGATCGTGGAGACCCACCTTTAGACCTCAAGTCAAGCTACAAACTTGACTCAATGGACTGAAAGGCACCAGGGCACTAACTTACGTCTGACTCAAACTCCCAAAGCGAGGAGCCCCAACGGTGGGCAGTTTGAGAACAGCACACCAAGTAAGCACCCCTAGGAATCGGTATGATCAAGAAAATAAATAAACACGACGACAGACGGACAGTTCTGGGTATTCAACAAGAATGATCGTGGGGACCCACCTTTAGACCTCGAGTCAAGCGATAAACCTGACTCAATGAACTAAAAGGCACTCAGGCACCAACTTACGTCTGACTCAAACTCCCAAAGCGAGGAGCCCCAACGGTGGGTAGTTTGAGAACAGCACACCAAGTAAGTACCCTTAGGGATCCGTAGGATCAATAAAATAAATGAACACGACGATAAACAAACGGTTCCGGATGTTCGATGAGAATGATCGTGGGGACCCACCTTTAGACCCCAAGTCAAGCGATAAACCTGACCCAATGGACTGAAAGGCACTAAGGCACCAACTTACGTCTGACTCAAACTCCCAAAGCGAGGAGCCCCAACGGTGGGTAGTTTAAGATCAGCACACTAAGCAAGTACCCTTAGGAATCCGTAGGATCGATAAAAAAAAAGGAACACGAAGTCGGAAGGACGGTTCGGGATGCCCGGTAGAAGTGACCACGGATGTCCACCCTTAGACCTCAAAGTCAAGTTGTGCACCTGACCCGACGTACTAAAGGGCACTAAGACACTCACTCACGTCTAACCTCAAATGCCCAAAGCGAGGAGCCCCAACGGTGAGCAGTTTGAGATCAGCACTCCAAGAAAGTATCCCACAGAATTAATTCGATCACTTGAACAATTTCGGACGCCCCCTGTACGGTCTCCCGGCTCGCGGTATTTGTTCCCGAAGAAAATCGTCTGAACTAAGACGCGCTAGACCGGCTTGATCTCGATCCGCGGTCCCCAAGTAATACAATCTTCGTCGCCCCACGTGCAAAGAGATACGGTCGGAACAATTTATTTATCATGAACGGATATATTCGGAATTTGGAAAAATATAACTGATCGGCACACAATAGAATTTAACAAACGGCAAATTAGACACAATCAAATAGGTTTTCTTACCATGGTTCCACTACGGTGAACACTGCGATTAAACTTGAGTCTCTTTCTCGGCACTGTTAAACTTTATTTGCAGACTTAATTTTACTAGGATTCGGTATAAAAGAAAAATTTTGAAGCACAATGTAATACAACCAAACGTTGAAGCAAGCCAAGAAAATTAATGAAAACTGAATCGGAAAACTGAATAAGACGGAATTTAAAAGCTAACAAACTGAATGAAACTCGGAATAAGACGGAATTCCTTTTTCAGCGGCATACGGGACTTATATTACCTCGGTTGGAGGAGGGAGACATGTGTCAAAATTTTTGGTCATTTCTCCTGAGTGGGGCTCGAAGATGCCCCCTGATTGGTTGGTTTGAAATTCTCTGGTGTTCTAGAAAGTTCTAGAAGTTTCCAGAGACGGTAACAAAGAATAATCGCTTCACCCTTTTTTGTGCTGTTCAACATCTGAAAAACCAAAACAACAACTGGAAAAAACTGCGGATCGCGACAATTGCGAACTGCAATTGTTATACGGAATTTTTTTCCACATAGGATGAATTTTAACTTTGATTCTTATTGAACAGCATTTATTCAGGTGAAACGAAAATGAACTAAAATGAATTTTCACAGGATTTAAACGTAACGAAAATTGCTACGTTACACACCCCCTCCTCTTCCACAAAAAAAAAACTGAAGGTTTTTTTTTTTTAAAACACCCTATCACCACCATTACCTATTCAAGCACCCTACTTCCTTACGTATCTACGGCGGAGAAATAGCTGACTGAGCTTGCGACGCCAGTGTCGCACTGAACGACGATGGATCTTCTTGGATTCCGCGGCTTGGGGTGGATAGCGACTCTGTTGGCTGCTAGGTCCACTTCTCGGTGGTATGCAGTTCCCTCTCTGGGTAGGTTGAGACGATTCCTGGTGAGCGTCCCCACCTTGGTCGTGAGGTTTCTCCCTACATTGGCCCCTGTTTGGTCGTTAAGGCAATAGCGGTTTCTGACTTTCTGAAAACTATTTGATTTTAGCAACAGTTCATTCTTCAAACTCTTACCCTTCAAAGAAGTTAACCCAATAGTCAGAGGGCCCCTAGTCGACGGACAGCTACTTATCGTGGAGGCAGCCACAATTTCGTCTCCTCCCGGTATGGTAGAAGGACCTGCCTGGTCTTCATGAAACGGTTTCAAATCTTTGACATGAATATGTCGCAGATATTTTCCGGACATATCCTTGAGGTCATACACCACGGGGGATATTATCTTGGTCACGGTATACGGGCCGGTGTATTTTGCGGCTAGCTTGGAGGCAAAGCCATCTGCAGCTGAGGACAAAGGATGTTCTCTTCGCCACACCTTGTCGCCGATCCTACAGGACCATTCCCTGCGACGCAGGTTGTAATAGTGGCTCTGTTGGTCGTATGCCCTCGCTAGTTGGATACGCACGAACTCGTGCGTTTCCCGGAGTCGTTGCAGACGGTCGGCATATCGTGCAACGCCTTGTACGGACGGTTCCTCGGTAGTCCCCTCGGCTTCGTCTGGGCTGGACATAAACCTGCGGTTCGTTTCAGGCGACCGAATCTCTCTCCCAAAATTCAGGAAAGCCGGTGTGAATGCGGTTGATTCGTGTTTCGCTGAATTTAGGGCGAAAGTCAGTTCGCCGATACGTTCGTCCCAATTTCGGTGGTCTCCCTCGCAGAATTGGGCAATCATGGTCTTGATTGTTCGGTTTGCTCTCTCGACGGGGTTGCACTGCGGGGAATAGACTGGGGCGAACCGGTGTCGGATGCCCAGGTCCTTGAGGTTTCCCTTGAATAATCGTCCATCAAATTGGGAACCGTTATCGCTGATCACGGTCTTGGGACAGCCAAACTTCAACACTACCTGGTCGTAGAAGGCTTGAAAAACTCCTTTACCAGTGGCGGTCCTGAGGGGTTTGCACTCGACCCATTTGGAAAATCGGTCTTGGAACATTACCAAGAAGATATTACCCTTCTTGGAACGCGGTAGCGGGCCAATCAGGTCGGTGCTGACGGTATTCCACGGTTCGGTAATGGTATAAGGCTGCATTTTCCCAGACGGTTTCTGTTGGCTAACCTTATACTTCTGACATTGCCGGCATCTTCGGACATATTTCGCCACTTCTCGGAACATCCCTGGCCAGTAATAGTTCTGGGCCACCCTGGATATCGTCTTCGCAATGCCCATATGGCCAGCCACAGGTTCGTCATGGTTTTCTCGGAGTACGGACATACGGTTTTCGGTTGGAACACACCATTTCCATGGCGTTCCCATTTCAGGCTCGGTGAAATCGTTTGAACTCCAGAAATGACGATATAACTTGCCACCTTCAATACGGTAGTCGGGGTATAACGCCGGGTCCTTCAGGACTTCCTGATATTTCTTCGCATACCACGGACAAAGCACCACATCCTCTGCCAAACATGATTCTTCTTGAGACGGTAACGGATCCCGGGACAGAGCATCTGCCACTCGGTTCAAGGCTCCTTTTCGGTACTTGATCTCGAAGTCATATTGTTGCAGAAAGACGCTCCATCGTGCGATTCTTCCGGACGGGGACTTGATGGATTGTAACCAGCGGAGACTCATATGGTCGGTCATCACGGTAAAACGGTATCCTTCTAGGTACGGTCGCATCTTGTCGATAGCCCAAACTATGGCTAGACATTCTTTTTCGGTCACTGAATAATTCTTCTCGGCATCATTCAGCGTACGGCTAGCGTAGGCTATCACACGTTCGTGGCCCTCCAACACTTGAGTTAGAGCAGCTCCAAGTCCTGTCTCTGATGCGTCGGTCTGTAGTGTAAACGGTTCGGAAAAGTCGGGACATGCTAGGACTGGTGACTCAGTGAGCTTCTTCTTCAAGGTTTCAAAGGCTTGTTGTTGGTCGGATGTCCATACCCATCGTTGCTTTTTCTTCAGCAACATGGTCAGCGGCGTGACGATCTTCGTGAAATCTTCCACGAATCGGCGGTACCAACTCGCGACTCCTAGAAATCGACGAAGTTGACGGACGGTCTTCGGTGGGGTCATGGAGTTTATGGCGGAAATCTTGTCTGGATCGGTAGCAATTCCATCTTCGGTCACCACATGCCCTAGGTATTTGAGTGAGCTCCTAACAAACTCGCATTTCTCCGGGTTGATCTTCAGATTGGCTTCCCGGAGTCGGTGAAATACGGTTTTCAGGTTTGCTAGATGCTCCTCGAAAGTTTCGGCTAATACCACGATGTCGTCTAGGTACGCGAAGGCGATGGGGTCCATTTCCGGGCCTATCACACGGTCCAAACCTCTCTGGAACGTGGCTCCTGCGGAGTGTAAACCAAATGGCATCACTTTAAATTGGAAGAAGCCTCGCCCAGGGACTGCGAAAGCCGTCAGAGGTCTGCTTGCTTTGGAAAGTGGAACCTGCCAATATCCTTGCCTCAAATCCAGCGTTGAGATGTACTTCGCTCGTCGCAATTTATCCAGAATTCCAGCTATGTGTGGTAACGGATATGCGTCCTTTACGGTGACGTCGTTCACGGCGCGGAAGTCTATACAAAACCTCGGCTTTCCGTTGGCTTTCTTGACGATGACGACGTTGGAACTCCACGGTGACTTTGACGGTTCTATGATGCCCTCTGCCAACATTCTATCCACTTCCTGGTTAACAATCTCCTGCATTTTCGGGTTGTACGGACGGTATCTTTGCTTGATCGGTTCGGTTCCAGGTTTTAGTTTGATCTCGTGGGATATCATGTTGGTCAGTCCTCGCACTTCTTTGAATCTTCCTAGTTCTTCTTCCAAGAACTTCTCTAAGGTTTGCTGTTCCTGAGACGTCAAGGCGTTGATAGTAGAGCTCCGTGTCTTCGTGGGTGGACGTGTGGGATTTTCCAGCGGCTTTCCATTGAGGAAGCACTGAGAAGTCCGGAAGTCGATCCGGAAATCATGCGAGGCCAGCAGGTCCATACCCAAAATCACATCCACTGGCAAGGTAGGGACCAAATACAACCTTGCCTCAATGTGTTCCTCACCAATCTTCAAGCGTGGCTTGTAAGATTCCACAACGGCTACGGCATTTCCATCTGCGACGGTGGCCAACATGTCAGGGATCTTCGTTGGCAGTACACTGGCATTCCTGCATTTTTCGGCGGCGGTTTGGCTCAGGAATGACCTCGACGCTCCGGTGTCCAGTAAGGCTTCGACGGGTTCATCTCCGATGAACACGGTGACGATAGGGCGGTTTTCTCGGGTATACGGTTTCGGTGCTATCGGGGATGCTTTAGACGGGACCTGTCTCTTCCCCTCTTGATGACGGTCCCGTTCTAGTTTCCCGAACAGCGACAGTCTCTCGACAAAGTGCCTTCCTTCCCACATCGAGAGCAGAATAATCTCGGTTTTGACCGGCACTCACTTCTCATGTGCCCCATCTTTCCACATCGCCAACATTGCAGTCCGGTGTTGTTGAAACGCACACTTTTCGGTGGGGGCTTAGCTTCGATCGGTCTTACGGTTCCTTGGCTCGGCTTTTCCACTGGTTCGGCTACGGGAGTCTTCGGTACGGGCAATGACGGAGCGGCCGGTTCTGTTGGTTCCTTGAGTGAAGAACTCACAGAAAGACTTCGTGACGTCATTGGATGGGGGTTTTCGTAAACCAGATGTGCTTCGTCAATCAACCCCTTACGGCTTGGCGGAGGTACGTAGTTATCCACATGCCACTGCACCAACTCGAACACCCTTCCTTTTTCTAAGAGGTCCTTGTAGGTCGGAGTATCTTGGAAAGCGAGTGCCTTCTGGAGAGACGGTAACAGACGCTTCTTCACGATGCTTACTTGTTCAGCCTCGGACGGTCTCCTCGTCGTCAGCCTCAGGAAAAGATTTTGCATCCTGGTTACAAACAACAATAGTTTTTCTCCGTTTCCTTGGGTGCGTTTCCTTATTTCATCCAGCAGTGTCTCTTCATAGTCTAGAGGCAAAAAGGCCTCACGGAGTTGGTCCTTGAAATCGCCCCAACTTTTAAAAGATCCTCGCCGAGGGATATACCAGTCCTTTGCGTCTTTTCTCAACAGCTCGAAAATAGTCCCCAAGAGTTGTTGGTGAGTCACTTTGCGGGTTTCACATAGCTGTTCGACTTCTTCGAGGAAGGTGTTCACGCTGGATGATCCATCAAAGGTTACGTTCCACTTGTAAACGGGTATGTAGGGATGGTCAGGCGAACAAGTAGATCGGGCTGCGGTGTCAGCTCTGGGACGGTTCGGCTCGGTCCGGTCCTGATCCAACTTTCTCACCTCTATGGATCGTGGTTGAATCATTCGGTGGGCGGCGGTTCGGTGCTGTATATCTTCTCTGGGGTCTGAAGCCATCGGTTCTATTGATCGGGGCATCTGACGGTGTTCGGTTCTGGTTTCTCCCAGAATTCGGTTGTCGGCGGTCTGCGGCGGTACTGGTCTGCTCGGTACGGGGCTGGGATGGAAAGAACAGTCCGATTCTAGCGGTTCCAGGAACGGAAAGGAAATCCTTCTGGTGGATTCGGCCATGGTGCGTCCATTTCCTCGTGCTTCTCTTTGTCCCAATGGGCTTGTGAGGTCCAGGCGTTTGCTGACGGCATCGCATGCTCTCTCTAGCAGGCGTTGGAGAAAGTCTACTGACAGTCCGGACCCCTGGCATGTCCCTGGTGGTTGAACAGGTTCTGTAAATCTAGAAGGATATTCGGTTCCTTCTTCCAGCCTAGGCATCCTTGGAGTATCACGGTGAACGGTGCCAGTAGTCTGAAGTTCTTCTATTCCATTAGCCTGACTACGAAGCTCTGGGGAGTCTTCAAAAGAAATAAGGTCGACTAATTGTTCTGGCTGGGAACTTATTCCTGTATCTGTGTGTTCGGTTCTTCTAGCGGTCTCCTCCAGTGGTTCATGCAGCGGTAGCCTCGCATCGGCCAAGATTTTAGCATCCTTCAACATTTCACCTGTTTGCCTCAGGATGCACTCCATGTCGTCCAACCTATCCTGTTGTGCCAATGTCGACGGCCGGATCTGTTCTATTCGGTTGCGGACATGCACAAGTCGGCTTCTGATTCGGATTTCCTCGTTGGCGGCGTTTTCTTCGTCGAATTCTCGGACTTCCTCTATCAGATTTCCCAGTATTCGATTGGCACAGTCTAGTTCTTCCTCGGTGTTCCTGGGTATATTCCGGAATGGCAGATTCCGGGCCAACACCCTTCGGAGTTCTGCTCGGTTCTCGTGAACGGTCCTACCAGCTTGGCATCCACGGGCTTCAAGTTCCCAGATCAACTCTTCTGCTCTAAGTCTGTTCACTTCCATTTCGGTCCTTCCAAACTCTCCTTCTTTGCGGCTCGTTGTTGAATGAAAAACAAGTCCCTGCTCGGGCGCCAATTTGTGACGACCTTTTCTCGGTGGCGGTGTTACCTGATTATTTCAACTCTTAAAACTTTGCTCGGGCGCCAGTTACAATGGGTTTTACAAGGTTGTAACGCCTTGGTTGGATCGTACACCTACGGTATTACCTGAGTAGCTTTTAAACAGTTGGAGAAGAGTTCTGTCTAATCTAAGCTGGTAGCGATTAGGATGTTAAGGTTTCTCTCTCACAACAGATACTGACACTGTACAGGTATAGTAGTGAAACACACAATGTCTATATACAACTTTATTACAATATGTACAGCTTTAAAGGAAAATCAACAGTTATAAGAGCAGTATCAACACAACGGTACAGTGTCAGGAGAGTTCAAAATAAATATGATAACTTGAATCGTCAAAATGGTAAGACAAATATATACGCAATGTACAACACCGTGTCTACGGTTTGTAATCAAATAACTCAACAATCAAAGCAGGTGAATATAAACAATGGTAATAATATGCAGTGAACTGGATGATTGAAGTGAACGGAGAATAAAGCGGTGCGGTTAATATGAATACAGAAGAATGAAGTGAACAAAAAGAAATGTAAAATACAAGATGTTATCTGAATGAACTCAACAATGTCAAAAATGAGCAAAATAAACAAACGGAAAAGTTACGTACGGAACGGCAAAGAATAGGGTGAGTATAGCAATAGTTAGCGGTGGTAAAATACGGAAAGGTGAAAATAAAATACAAACGGTGACAGGTTATTACGGTAAATAAATGAGAACACACAAAGTAATATGGTAAGACGGTAAAGCAGTGAAAAGTGTTGTGTCTTATAACGGAACTAACTTGTGACCGGATCAGAAATATTAAATCCACGAATCGGTATTTGAACCTGACTGATCTCGGAAATCCACTCTCAGCCACCGAGTCAAGCGATACACCTGACACAATGGACTAAAGGGTACCGAGACACCAACTCACGTCTGACTCAAACTCCCAAAGCGAGGAGCCCCAACGGTGGGTAGTTTGAGAACAGCACTCCAAGTAAGCGTCTCGCGGAAATGATATTGACCAGTCAAATAACCAACTCGAAAACGGACAGACGGTCCGATGTATCCGGTAAGAATGATCGTGGAGACCCACCTTTAGACCTCAAGTCAAGCTACAAACTTGACTCAATGGACTGAAAGGCACCAGGGCACTAACTTACGTCTGACTCAAACTCCCAAAGCGAGGAGCCCCAACGGTGGGCAGTTTGAGAACAGCACACCAAGTAAGCACCCCTAGGAATCGGTATGATCAAGAAAATAAATAAACACGACGACAGACGGACAGTTCTGGGTATTCAACAAGAATGATCGTGGGGACCCACCTTTAGACCTCGAGTCAAGCGATAAACCTGACTCAATGAACTAAAAGGCACTCAGGCACCAACTTACGTCTGACTCAAACTCCCAAAGCGAGGAGCCCCAACGGTGGGTAGTTTGAGAACAGCACACCAAGTAAGTACCCTTAGGGATCCGTAGGATCAATAAAATAAATGAACACGACGATAAACAAACGGTTCCGGATGTTCGATGAGAATGATCGTGGGGACCCACCTTTAGACCCCAAGTCAAGCGATAAACCTGACCCAATGGACTGAAAGGCACTAAGGCACCAACTTACGTCTGACTCAAACTCCCAAAGCGAGGAGCCCCAACGGTGGGTAGTTTAAGATCAGCACACTAAGCAAGTACCCTTAGGAATCCGTAGGATCGATAAAAAAAAAGGAACACGAAGTCGGAAGGACGGTTCGGGATGCCCGGTAGAAGTGACCACGGATGTCCACCCTTAGACCTCAAAGTCAAGTTGTGCACCTGACCCGACGTACTAAAGGGCACTAAGACACTCACTCACGTCTAACCTCAAATGCCCAAAGCGAGGAGCCCCAACGGTGAGCAGTTTGAGATCAGCACTCCAAGAAAGTATCCCACAGAATTAATTCGATCACTTGAACAATTTCGGACGCCCCCTGTACGGTCTCCCGGCTCGCGGTATTTGTTCCCGAAGAAAATCGTCTGAACTAAGACGCGCTAGACCGGCTTGATCTCGATCCGCGGTCCCCAAGTAATACAATCTTCGTCGCCCCACGTGCAAAGAGATACGGTCGGAACAATTTATTTATCATGAACGGATATATTCGGAATTTGGAAAAATATAACTGATCGGCACACAATAGAATTTAACAAACGGCAAATTAGACACAATCAAATAGGTTTTCTTACCATGGTTCCACTACGGTGAACACTGCGATTAAACTTGAGTCTCTTTCTCGGCACTGTTAAACTTTATTTGCAGACTTAATTTTACTAGGATTCGGTATAAAAGAAAAATTTTGAAGCACAATGTAATACAACCAAACGTTGAAGCAAGCCAAGAAAATTAATGAAAACTGAATCGGAAAACTGAATAAGACGGAATTTAAAAGCTAACAAACTGAATGAAACTCGGAATAAGACGGAATTCCTTTTTCAGCGGCATACGGGACTTATATTACCTCGGTTGGAGGAGGGAGACATGTGTCAAAATTTTTGGTCATTTCTCCTGAGTGGGGCTCGAAGATGCCCCCTGATTGGTTGGTTTGAAATTCTCTGGTGTTCTAGAAAGTTCTAGAAGTTTCCAGAGACGGTAACAAAGAATAATCGCTTCACCCTTTTTTGTGCTGTTCAACATCTGAAAAACCAAAACAACAACTGGAAAAAACTGCGGATCGCGACAATTGCGAACTGCAATTGTTATACGGAATTTTTTTCCACATAGGATGAATTTTAACTTTGATTCTTATTGAACAGCATTTATTCAGGTGAAACGAAAATGAACTAAAATGAATTTTCACAGGATTTAAACGTAACGAAAATTGCTACGTTACAAGCTAGAAGTATTATTTTTTAGTTTTGGGCACCACGTAGTTTCATTACTAATTAAAAAAATATTCCCTTTCTGAAGTGAATATTCGACTTCAACTACGAGAAGTCGAATATGCATAAGAACAGACAATCAATGTGAAAGAAAGTAGATAAGTTTTAATCAATGTCTCTATTCAAATTTCTGAGAAATACCCCCAACAAATATTCGTGCACTCGTATAACGTTATACCCAGTTTACATACAACTACATTTTAAGTGAAGTGTTAATCAGTATTTATAGATAAAGTTAATCAACAGAAAATGTTTGATCTGACCCCAGTTTTGGTAGTGTAAAGCGTTGCATATAGTTTACAGAAGAAGGTAGTAACCTTCTGATGGATGGTATGACAGTTTTTATGGGCGTTCTCCAGACACTGGTACCAAACAGGAGATTTAGGAAAAATTCTTCGGAATCCAGTTCCTGGGGACGAAAATGACAGTTCCCTGAAGTTTCCTCGTACTATCAAACCTTGAAATGCTCAATCTCACAAACGTAGTAGAATGACGATATTCTAATTATGATATTCTAATTATGTAGATTCGAATATGAGGATGGTAAAATGGAAGAAAGGAGCCTTCTGCAAGTAATATGCATTTATATAAATCGACATTTTGGAAGTATTATAACCCTTCTTATGAGATGTTAATCGGCTCTTTGTGAAGGTTTATTACAATTTTCATCCGACGTAAGTCGTGAGAAGTATTTTCTATAGATAAGGTAACTCAATAAGGTAATAGAAATACCTCTATATCAATTGTATTAACTTTTTGGAGAATTATTCCGTAAAACGTTGATTTATCTCCGAAAAGCAAAACCATCATTAATGGATATTATTCGACGCAAATCAACTCCTACCATATGCGCATCGACTCTGAACATTACTGACGTACAAAAAAAAACATCGCAAATCGAACTTTCCAGCATCACATAGGCGTAACGATAGGGAGGACTCGAGTAAAAATATCATGATCCTTTTTAGTGAAACAAAAGCGTGACAGAGTATATCTACGGAATCATTGTTTGTGGCTAATGGCCGATCGTAAACACAATAAAAAAAACATTACAGAAACTTGATATTCGTAGAGTAGTTTGGGAACTTAATCACGAAGGACAAATTCATGAATGGGTGGCAACCACCCAATGATTCCGCATATATACCAATTCGAAATTCTATTTCCCAATATTGACAAAAATACAGTTTCAATCGAATTGATATCCGATACTTAGTCGAAATGAGAGCTCTAATGTGCATACGGATATCCATTATTATAATATGTTCAGATTATCGCAGTATATTGAAAATTCCAATCACAAAATTTGAAATTTTTTCAAATGGTTATAAGGACACGATCATCTTGAAATTCTTCACTAAGTTGTAAATCAGTGTTCACAAACTAGCCGCCAAGTTTCATCATTATTCGATTAGTGTTTTCTGAGTTATTTCGGCAAAAACGATGTCGAAAAAATAACAACATTTTACATATTTTTGTCCCAATATCTCTTGAAATGTAATTTGGTACACTGATGTAAAATATGGAGCTCGAGGTATGGGTCGAAGTATTTTCGAATATGATAAACAAAAAAAAATTAGACTTGGAAAAAAAATTTAGTTGAGTTTCCGATTGCTCCAGTAGTTCTCGAAATATCAGGAAAATAATCTCAAAACTTCAAATGATTATAGCTTCGAAACTATGTGACCGATTTGTTTCATTGACGAAAGCAACCGCCGCATTTCAATGCGCGATCTGATATGAAAGTTTGACGTTTCTGGCTTGCTTCGGTCGGCAGTAATCGTGTCTTCGATCGGTCGGTCGGCCGCACAGATTTGATTTTGTCCCCGGATTCATCATCATTGAGCCCAAACTAGTCGTTCGAGACCATTAATGGGATAAAATCAGAAAATATCAGACATTTGAACAAAACGATAGCACGCTATTCCCGAGAACATTCTTGCAAAAAACGCTCGTTTTCTGTAGTCTTATTTTGATCTGTTATTACTCTTCATAGAACTTCTAATTGATATGAGGATTTCAGTTACCTATCTCTTCGAAATTATCTGAGAAAAATTTTATGTATATCATGTAGGCCGAAGTGAAAGTAACTACAATTTTCGTTATAGTTCATTAGTTGAAAATGATGAGTCGAAATGAACCTTGGTAACTCATCTACCTGGAAGTATATTTCATGCATAGATCCACATGTAATGTTATAATTGCTAGCTTAACTGTAAAAATTCCGTTTCACTATTGCTTATAATAATTTCAATATTTTCTCTTGTTACAGGTATGACAAATATTTTGGCTTGAGTGACTGTTTTCAGAGAAGGGTGAGTAAAATTAGTTCTTGAAGGTTCGTATACCATAATTTTACTTGAACGTAATCAGGCGTTTTTGAGTATCAAATGGCCCTAATCGAGCACATGAGACTCGCTGATCAAAAAAACATAAACATGTTTTCCAAATAGTAAGAGCTTAAAATATTAATTAATTAATTAATTAATATTAATACAAAGGGGTGATTTCTTGATGATATCAAGAATAAAGTGTCCTACGCAGAAAGTTGGATAGAGTAGTCTATTACTTCGTTGATTTTAGAATGAAAGATAGTATCTTTTTCATCGGAGAATGTGTAGTTTCCAGAGTATTAAGCTCGATTTTAGCAATGGTATTACAATTTGAGGTTGAAATGAAAATCAACAGGGTAATATCCTTCCTGACCAACGCCCGCTTCTTCCCACCAGAACTTTTTTGTGGTGTTCCATTGGAAGTTTGAAGAATCCATGAAGAGCACTGAAGTGAAGTCAGGAAAATTTACGTTTCTGTTACGCTAAAGCGGTCATATATTCACGTATTGACACCACCCATCGCAGCTTTTCTTTCTGATGGAAAGATGCTCGAAAAATCTAACGTGGATCAGAAGATATAATTTATTTCCAAAAAAATATTTCTTATTTGTTTTCATGCAGCGATCATCACGAAACTTTTTAAAAGTTTTTGCTCATCAGCATTTTACAACGAGTTACATAATTTGATGGATCGGTATTCTCTGGGAAATTTCGGATTTTTTTCCCGGTATACTTGGATACCGAGGAAAAAAACCACAAAGTTTGAATATATGAAAATGGATAATTGATTGTACTGAAATTTGGAAGACTGTTGTTAAGTGTCAACTTCATCATTTCCCTGAAATCTGATTAAGAATTTGCGGGAAAAGAATTCTGAAGGATTGAGGAAGTTTCTGTTTAAATTATTAAAATGTAATCTTAACTAAAGTTTGTTTGAGTTTGCACGTTAGTATTCCATAGCTTATGACGGAGTATATTGAGGATAATAATAATCTCAAAACCTCAAATAGTTAGTACGCCAAACCTAGTCTTTTTCCCAGAACAAGCTTTCAAAACTGTTACGAATTATATTTGTAACTATTTGGAGATTTTCCATTTTCTGCAATTTTTTGAGGAATGCGGTATCGCGAATTGAAGCTTTCCTATATGGTTTTCATTTCATATTGCTTGTCATGGTTTCTTATCTTTTTCTCTATGAACCAGATTCTTTTTTCGAATGGTATCATCATCTTTTCAAAAATGTCATAGTTTAGGTGCGAGATATATGATGGATGAAATATATATTGCTTCGCAAATGAATTCTGTTTCAACTGAATTAATGTTACGTTATAGATAACATAATCACAAGGACGAATATCCGTCGATAGTTCAACAAATATTCCCCCTTGATCAGAGCTAATCATCCAATAAACCAAAACACCTACACTGGAGAAGCGGATCCAAGGAGAATGACTACAGCTGTTTCACAATTGTTATTGATCGTCAGGTCAACTTACCTTGGATAAACCGCGTTACGTTATAGGTTCGTTCTGAATCCGAAATTAAAGATTGATTTCACAAACTTAACTCAAAAAATATGAATTTGTTATGAAAAAAAAAATCATACGACTTCTACGGAAATATTTCTGATTATTCGAGAAACACAAACGGAAAGTATATAATATAGAAGAAAATGTTAATATCACTATCGCTATTTCTTTGAAAGGTTCATTCGTAGAAATGATCTGAAAGTTACTGCCTCGATTTTTTGCATAATAACGAGCAGTCGGTGGAAATAGAATAATATTGATATTTTTCAAACAAAATTTTGTTTCCTTTCAAACTTGAATTTGAATTTCAAAATTTACTCCAAAATTTCTATTGATAATAGGGTGGATTATCAAAATGCTCCTAAGTTTAGTATACTGCTCAGTATCGAAAATATCCGGAACAAAACTATAAACGATTGCGAATACCACTCCAATTTTTCCGGATTCAATGAGAAATAAGCATATTAAAATTCCGAAACATGCTCGCCATAGCCGAACACATTTTCCTAACGAAAAAAGGCGGATTCTCATCGCCATGCAGGTCACAATTCGACCACCCTAGAGGATGAAGGAAATCACAGCAGATCCTCGTATCTCGCCATTTCAATTGTAGCTCACACTACAGTCCGAATTCTTGAATTTTCATACCGTTTCTATGCTCGAAATGAGCCTTCTTCCCACGGGAAACCGACCGACGTGAACTCTGCTCGTAGCCAATCGATAACGGGACGACGTCACAGACCCACCCATGACGTCACAGATGATCTGGTGAAGGCACTGGAGGGGGGAAATCGGTCGCGTTTCGAATATATATCGTTGCGAAAAGCTGGAAGTTTGGGTAAGAATGTGTTTGATACTGCCGAATATAATTTTGTTGGATGAGGCAATGGGGGAGGACGGGACAAGAGCTTCTGTCAGAAAAATGATAAGCATAATTTGAAATCTCATATTATGCCCTTTGTGACTTTTTAGCTGCCAACTGCGCTGGAATGCATTTATTTTGAGTGTTGAAACCAGCCTTTCATTCAATGAAATTACGTATGATGTATTGAACTGTGGAAGCATTAAGCGATTTCCACAGAGATAGACAATTTTCTACCATCGTTCGTAATGAGTAATTATTCATCATCGAAATCCATTTCAAAAGACTCATATCCGACACGAATGAGGAAAAATGCCATTTTATAACGTTTCAGAAGATACGACAATAGAAAGACAATCTTATTATATGAGGTGTGACTAGTGGCGATCTTAAACTTGAAATAGAAAAATTCGGAAGAAATTTCGACTTCTTCGGGGAAAAGTTGCGAGATAGATCTGACATAACTGAAGAACGTGCACCTTTCACGATTCCGAATATTTTTTGGAAATTCTCGAACACTTAACAGTAAGGGATCGACCCCTCTTCCTGCGCCATTTTGCACCAGTGCCAGTATATTTTACTGCAATTTTTGCACTGAAATCTCAATAATTATTATCATTATTACTCTTTATGTTGACAAGCGTTGAGGTAAAACCCAGAGAACATCAAATATAAGAAGTGCTACCTCCCTTGTAAACAGTGCGCAACATTTGTGACATTTCTCCTGTCAAAAAAAATAGGTGAGAACATTTAATTGAAGTTCTAGGGGGCGTCTGCCTGTTGAAATATATGTCATCTCTCTCTTAAAGTACATTGGTCCTCTGTGGTTCTGTTGATACTTATTATTCTTCTGTGGTCGAAATTAAAAATGATTCAAATACTCTGAAGAAAATTTTGTTTCCAAATGAAACAAACCTTTATAAACAATGCTTCATTGAAGAACTTCATTTCCACAATTTCATATATATTGAAAACTTCATTGTAGAAGGAAATAGTAATAATAGAATAAGTGAATTTTATTTGCCGCACACCTAACCGAATATGATATGGGCTGAGCCGAATGAATACAATTTGCTTTTAGAGAAACTAAGGGAATTCATATGATAATTACACTTCGTTACTCCTCAATAAGAAATATTTGTGGGAAGAAAAACACCCATTCACAGCAATCTCTACGATATCATTCAGATTAAACTTTTCACTTCACTGAATCACAATAACACTAACTCATCCAGGGAGGAAAGAAGCATCCAGAGTCACAAAAGGCAGACAAAATTATGTAGAAATCTTCAATCTGGGCTCTGCCTGACGATATCATCCTTTTCTAGGAAAGGAGACGGGTATCAATTTCACTTACATGTCTTTCATGATGAATGTTGATATATTTCAACTATAAATAGTACCGTTGAATCTTTCGAAGATATACCTCAATGCGATAGTTCTCTGAATTAATTTCATTAAATATTACTTGACTATATCAGTAGAATATTTGCATGCATGAAATCATTCATCCTGTGGGAATAAATGACTCCAAAAAATTATCTAGAACAGTTAATAGATCCAGTTATACAGGATTATGTTCAGTGAATGAACATAATCAAGTCGATTGGCTCTATTCAGGTGTTTACCCATCATCATCCTTCGATTCATGATGGTCAGTAGGAACCATAGACTAATATACACAAGCAATAACTAGGGTTTATTCATGCATCATAAGTATAATCATAGTCACTTCTATCTATAATAGTATAGTCATAAATTAGAGCATAAGCTTAAGCATATGATGAATCCAATATAAATGATTCCAAAGGAATGCACAGTTTCAAATCACATCTAATGTTCAAATAAATTCTACCTTATCTGAATCATGAAAGAAGATATCATTCAATAAAACCTGAAATGGTATCTAGCTTGTATATTCACATAGTAAGTTTATTAATTTTATTATAAATCGAATTTCAAATATCATAACAAAAACAAACTGTCACTTGATATGCCAAAAATAAACTTTTGTAATTTCATTTGTCATGTAATTTTTTTTTCTATTTGAAGGACAGAGTGAAACTAGGTGGGACGTTTGTCCTTGTTCCCACTTTTACTACAGTCGGTTCACCCCCGTGGTAAAACCTATAAACTCACAAAGATAGAAAAATTAATGGGAAGCAAACAATTAGGGTATAATAAAAAATATTATCTACATGACTTGCAGTTGTCAAAGAGATTTTGAAATAGTTCAAAAAGGCTCATCCACCGCTAAGATAAATTGATGGCCTTCAGTAGTACCCAATAATTATATTCTCCATTCTTCATCTTGTCATTATTATTACTACAAAAATATTTCATGTATATACTTGAATGCCAAAGCTCACAAGATCATGACACTTTCAAAGTTAAGAGCACACAATACATCAAATATAACGTGGTGACTTTTGTGGTGGTTCGTTCTTTTCGAAAAATATCTAAAATGAAACTATTTAAAATTAAATGAAAAATGTATTTTCATGAAAAATGCCCTCGCGGATTGCAGGATAGAACTATTTGTCAAGGGCAGTGACTCGTGAATCAGACTGCCTAATGAACAAAATAGAAATAATATAAACGATATACAAAGCGAAGACTTTCCAGAATGCATATCTGACTCTTTCATCAGACAAACGAGTAAATTTTAAGTATAATTTTTTTTCGATTTTTCGTTTTGGGACTTTTGTCCACAATTTTATTTAATTTTCAATAGTTTTGTTTCACCTATTGGGCTTGAAAACCCAAAAAAAATGGAAAATGATGCAAAATCCTCCCAAAAAAAGCTTTAATTGGTAATACGTATGATTGACAAATTTAATTATTTTATCAACTGACTACAAAGAGTATTGCAGTATTTTCAAATATACTGAAGTTTGTTGGTATCTCGGCAGAAAGAACTATTTGTTCAATAAAACAACCATTCATCATGTACACCTATATTTCGGTCTTATGTTGTGACCCTCCTCAGGGTTCTAAAAAACCTCGTGGTTCAAGCAAATTTTAAATTTAGAAAATCGGTGGAGCCAAAATTCACGAAAAACTATAACTTACATCTGGTGCAATTGTGGAAGGCAAAGCGAAAGTCGTGAATTTTCGAAGGTGACATTTGAGATTTTTTTCGATAATATCAGAATCACGGTTGTGATGTAATATGTCACCGTTTGATGAAAGGCCCGTATAATTGTTTTTGGCTTGTGTTACATGCTCCTCAAATACTCTCGTTATTGCATTCTTTAGGCATAACAAGTCCTGAAACTGAGGAAAAAGCCGAGAGTACCGCATGAAATAACTAAAATAATTTGAAAGTTTCGAATTACTTTTACAGAGAACCCATCCTAACAAACGAGCATCAAATACAAGCACGGATACAATTTCAAAACGTTAATAATACTCTGTGTCCATTGGATATTCGAGCATCATACAATTTCGACAGTCGAAGCATATTCTCCATGGGGGAAGTGGAAGGCAATAATTTTAACGAAAGGCAACGAGCTTCGATATTTTTTATTCGAGAGGACTCTTCACCTGCGACCTCATAGAAAGAGATTTACCGTTCGAGTTTTCCGCTGGAAAATCTCTGGAAAGTGCTATCTCGACTTCCAGAGACCACTTCGGGAATCCGCTACGTTATTTATTGAAGCCGCAATGGGACGAGTTGTCGCGGTTTGTGTTGCCCTAGTGATAAGTTCTCGGATAGGGGAACTGATTGCAGATTTTTATTCCTTGACTGCTTCTGCATTATAAGATATGCAATAGATCAAAGATAAATTGCAGTTAAGTAGAAAATAATTTGAGAGGAAAAACGCTTGAGACAATCTATAATTATGTTTCAACGTGAGGGTGAAATATACCAGTAGAAATTAGCCAATTTCGTTATATTGGAATTTTGAAGGGAACTTAGGATTATTGTCATACAGGATGTCACAAAAATAGTGTAAAGTGAAGTTTGGGTACTCTATTGATACACAGGAATGCTGCTCAATTATTGTCTGTATTATTTTTGTTATGTGTTTTGAGAGCACAATCATTTTGCCAATTGGTACTGATAAACATTCGTTGAAAACAATTACATATGTCCGTTCAACTGGTCGGATTGACGTCAACATTGTAATTTTCGAAAGAAAGATATATTGGGATCACTGACATTTTCATGATTTGTATGGAGCCTAAATATCTCGATAGGTTCGTTAATGGACATAATTCGCCCAACGATTCCGGAGTTTTACCATCTAAATTTTTGTTTTTAAATTCTGAATCACTGAAAGAATACTGACCCTAGTCAATTGTGAGTTGAAAATTGGTTGAAAAAAGCTGACCTGCAAATATGTGCAAAATGTAGTGAGTATCGTATCGCCAGAAACAAAAAAAAATCTAGAATGCTCATAGTCGAAAGCTTCGACGTGTTCGTTCAAATTTGCTGCTAAACCAGTATTTTATATAGGAAAAATAACGGAGATTCCGAGAAAATAACAAGGAAGGTTGACATTTTTTCCGAATGTTTTCAAAAATGAATATCGAATCGGGCTGGAAACTGTTTCTGAATTTCACTTCAAAGTCTAGGCCAAGTTTCATTCTGATCGCTTGAGTACGTTTCGAGATATTCTGGAAATATGTGCAAAATGTAGTGAGTATCGTATCGCCAGAAACAAAAAAAAATCTAGAATGCTCATAGTCGAAAGCTTCGACGTGTTCGTTCAAATTCGCTGCTAAACCAGTATTTTATATAGGAAAAATAACGGAGATTCCGAGAAAATAACAAGGAAGGTTGACATTTTATCCGAATGTTTTCAAAAATGAATATCGAATCGGGCTGGAAACTGTTTCTGAATTTCACTTCAAAGTCTAGGCCAAGTTTCATTCTGATCGCTTGAGTACGTTTCGAGATATTCTGGAAAAACCTTCGAAAATCCAAATTTAGTCGATTTCGTCCTCTAACAAACTGAGCCGTCGCCTCTTGATACAAAATCTGCGCTGGAAGGTCAAAGTCGCTAGCTCGTTCCGTTGGAGAGCTATCGTCAGACAGAATTTAGTATGACATCGAAATCATTCATCAACTATTTCCCATCTGTTTCAACAGACCCCCATTAGATTGATCATTTCGAAATTCAGTTCGTCTATACATATCTTATCCTAACTTTTGGTTTGGTGTGGAGTATTCTATAATCATTGTTATCATGAGAGCTTATACGCAGGTTTTAATTCAGTTCTTGCCCGAAATGCTCACATAAATATATACACATATAATCAAATTTAACGTGACAGTACCCTTTTTCCTACGTGTTCGTGGTCCAATGAGTTTTCATATTTCACCTTCGATACAAAGTTTCACAGTAAAAATAATTGCATTAAATATCGATTGAAGCTTATTTTTGGAGGATTTCGCATTATTTTTTTAGGAGTTTTTTTGGGGTTTCACTCCCAATATCTGAAACAGAACCATTAAAAATTTAATAAAAATTGTTTTTTCATGAAAAACGCCCTTGCGGATTGTGGGATTAAACTAAAGTGAGGTTGTTTTCTGTGTGTGATAGTTTCTTATATAATTCTTCCAATTTTCTGAACTAAACGATCAGAAACGGCCCATACCTTTCCTTTAAGTATCGATTGAAGCTTATTTTGGGAGGATTTCGCATAATTTTTGTTTTTTTTGGGTTTTCACTACCAATGTCTGAAACAGAACTATCAATAATAATCAAATAAAAATTGTTTTTTCATGAAAAACGCCCTTGCGGATTGCGGGATCATACTAAAGTGAGGCTGTTTTCGTTGTGTGATAGTTTCTTATATAATTTTTATAATTTCGCATAATTTTTTAGGTTTTTTTTATATCTGAAACAGAACTATTAAATATTGGATAAAAATTGCTGTCTCGTGAAAATTGGAAGAATTATATAACGAACTATTACACACAGCCTCACTTTAGTTTCATCCTGCAATCTGCAAGAAAGTTTTTCATGGAAAAACAATTTCGTTCTATTTTTAATAGTTCTGTTTCAGATATTGGGAGTGGAAACCAAAAAACAAACCGAAACAATGATGCGAGATCCTCCCAAAATAAGCTTTAATCGAAAGTCAAAGGAAGGATATGGGCCTTTTTCGATCGTTTCTTACAGAAAATTGGAAGAATTATATAGGAAACTATGACACACAGAAAACAGCCTCACTTTGGTTTAATCCCGCTATCCGCGAGGGCGATTTTAATGAAAAAACAATTTTATTCAATTTTTAATAGTTCTGTTTCAGATATGGTGAATGAAAACTCAAAAAAAACTAAAAAAAAACAATTGCATTTTCAACAAGATCATTTGAATCATCCTGTGTTTCCGAAATGAATACATCGTGAAGTCTTGAACCCCCTCTCTAACTCCTATTTCATTCAACCCGAACTGTCTATCTCTGGAATATCTTGTTCTTTATCTTATCAAATATAAATTAAACTATTTTTTGCAAAATAAAATATTTTTTCAAAATCAATATATGCCGTGGTACTGCATGGGACGAATCATTTATAAATTGATATTGAATGATGAATTCGGAACGAAATTATGTGTGATATGCCAGATATGAATATCATTTATTGAGTATTCAGAAAATCCGAGAGAAAATCCGTCTTCAATCTTTGACAATACCATTCTCTTCAAGAATGATGGATTAATGAACCCTATGCCTTCATTAATAACCTGATTCCCGGAATTCCGAGGCGCCTTCTCATATTGCTTTAAAGATGAGGATGTCATACTTACTATTTGAATCATGAAACATGTACTCGAGCAAAAATTTTTTCGCTTGTAAAATATTCAAAAATGAATTTTTCTCCCTTTTTTTATGAATGGCTGGATTCTGCATTATACTCCAGAAGAAAATTGGAAAAGATGTGTTCTATTGTTACATTTGAAATATTCGATTAGATTATTTCTATATAAAACTTGGGGGTCCGAATTTTTTGACTGAATGGAGACTGAAAAAGAACTATTCGAAATCAAATAAAATTATTGTATATGGAAAAAGACCTCGTGGATTTTTGTAATCAGGGTACTGTGGCTTTTCAGAGTATATCTCCGATGCTAATATCAGAAAATTATGAGAATTTTCACAGAATTCGTAAAAAGTTATGAAGAACGAAATTATTGAGAGAATATAATTCTGCAAATTTGTTGTCTGCTGAGAAAATCAGATAAAGTCCCTGAAACGTTACCACTTCGTTGATTGTTTACATTGTTTTATGCTTCGAGGCAGCGCTCTCTCTGCTTCGTCGAATTTATTGAGCCAGGTCCAGATGAGCGTAACCCGAATAGCGAATACAATAAAATTTGGTAAACGATTCGTAGATTAGTGTGGACGGAACTCGAGCTCAGCGTCGAATAATAAATTCGAATGCAGCGTTCGAGTTGAAAACCAAGTCCCGATGGAGCAGAAAGAGCGCTGCCTCGAACCATAAGACTCCTTGTGTTTTATTGCATTGGCTGTCTGGATTACACCCATCTGGCCCCGGCTTCAGGCATTTTCTCTAGGAATTGCCATTGACAAATAATACGAATCTCGCAATCTGCAAAGGCGTTTTCTATTATTAAAAATTTTATTTCATATTTGAAAGACTATTTTTATATATTGGGAGAAGAAACCCAGATAGTTAAAATATTACATTAAAATATGTTTAAATAACTCATTGTTTGATATCTAACGCTTTCACAACGAATCATCATATATTAATGTTTTCATAATTTATTCCGATACAAAATCATAATGTTATCTATTGACACTTCGCTAGTTTTGTATAATTCGGTATTCAATATCGAATTATATGCTAGATTCGAATATTTTGGAAATGGTCAAATCAGGCTGCAATTTCAAATTGGGTGGAACGAGACTTGATCGCCTTCCATGTCACTCGTTAGCGCGCGATTCTACGAGTAGCCGAAGCTGTCAATCGGCTTGCTAGAGAGAATGGTTAACGAGAAGAGAAAGAACGTCAAGGAACGCGCGAAGATTCGGGCGTTTGAACAGTCAGCAGTATGTGATGCCAAATAAAAAGGATCGTTTTCTCGTTGACAATTTGAAGTTTCGAGGGCGATTGAATTTTTTGCAGTAACATTATTGATATAATGATAGATTCCGATGATAACAAAAATACATGCAAGAGTCCTTCTGCATGATGAATTATTCCTTTCTGTAGAATACTGGTTAACCCCCACAACTTTGGTTCTCTGTATCCCTAGAATAGCCTGAGTTGCCCTAGTTTATTATGCAACAGGCTCCTGATCCTGTAATACATTCGCAAAGCTCGCACGGGCCATAGTTTCGAATATTCATCCTACCGGAGTTCCAGCCGGATATTCTGCAGGGCACCCGCAAGGTCGGACGAGAGAATGCGATATTAGGAACTCCGATAACGATAGCCTGCCCCATACAATATGTGTAGTCCCGAAACTTATCGCAGCCTTAGATTTATTTACTCATCGAATTTCGGCCCTACACTCGGCCGATTCGAGTCTTTGGCGTTCAACGATTCAATTTATATGCCATCAGGGGACCGGGTCTTCTATTGCTGATTCAGTTCAGAAGTTTATATGCACACACGATCTGACGACGATAATCTTCTCCTCTTTATATCCACCTACGGCACGAGCGCAGCAGGAACGAATTTGTTATGGAATTTTAATTCGACCATCGGTCGTTTCCATTCGGAAAAAACTTTAAGTCCACTCCTTGAAATATCGTTTCTTTGATCTCGTCCTGTGAGTTTCGAAGCGATGCTTCGATGATTCAGTGGCCTCAAGGGAATTCTTGGATCTCATTCATTAATATTTGAAATTTGTTGTTGATATGCTACTACTATTAACATCGCGAATACGTTTTTCTCCGGACGGACTTATGTTTGGTTATTAATCCTCCAGAATTTCTGCATGTAATACCTCACAAAACAGAAAAGTCACAAAATTATGTATGAAATTTTATAGCAGCTCTGGTCTATTTGTCGTCTATTCATGAGAATAATCTTTTACTTTTTGTCATATCGAAATATTGTGAACATAAATTTTTCAAAAGTTTTTTCCTTTTTGTGTTTATATGGCTATTTATTCATTCTAATGAAAAGGTTACGTCGATTGATATGAGGAGCCCATTGCTACGCGCTTATTCTGGGGAACAGCGCGGTACTGTTTCGTTACACTGTCTGAAATTTTCGGAAAGGGTCTTAAGCTATTGGGTTGGAATTTCTGAATTCAATTGTCCAATTCGATTCCATCCCTCCCGCTTTCCCGCTTTCCTTCTGTATGTACTCCAATTTTTGAAGGAGAGCAATTAGCGACTAGAAATTTTCAGGTTAGGTTCGAAGCCTGATCATTTCGTTTGAGTTCGTTTAGGAGTTATGTTCGTTCGAAATTTCAAGTTTAGTTCCTCTATATCTCGAGGAGTACCTACTGATGGGATCAGACTGAAACTCTATAATGAGCGGGATAACACCAACGCAATTCAATGCAAAATTTGGTTTGGGACTAGTTGTTAGAAAATGTTATAAAATTTGTATTCGAAAATTGTAAACACTTATTATAATTTTTTTTTGTTTAAGATTCCTATGAAATTTGGCACAGACCTTGACGTCAACATTAAATGAAAGTATTTCAAATTTCGATCTGATCGGATTTTTATTCTCTGAGATTTACAAAACAAAAATTTAAAATTTTCTGGATATATAAAACTTGTGTGCGTAAAACCGCCTGTGCCCGTTTTCTCGACAAGTGAACTTTGGATGCGGATAAGAATTCCTGAACTAACTGAAACCGAAATGCGTATGGGCATCGAATGTTCACTTGTCAAGAATACGGGTCAGTGATTTTCTAGAATTTTTTGGACTTTCCATAACTGTGGAGCATGATTTTTCGACGGTATGGTGTCGAATTTTTTGTTTCAGTTCGATGATATTCCAAATGTGTGATAGTTGTGCAGGCGCTATCATTAATGACCACATTTTCATATAAGACATAATTTTCACGGGTTTATTCTGGGGATTTTTCGTTGATATTCGATGGATTACGACACAGTATTTGTATTTCAATTTGAAGTAATTTTATGGAGTCATGGAGTCGAATAAGGAATTCAAATATCAAGATGAACTTTCTTCTTTCGAGGTATTTGTCATAAAAATGACTTCTTAAAATTCTAATTCGGGAAAAATTGGCGAAATTGATGTTAGCCTGGTACAAACGCCATATCTCTGGGAATTTGAGTTGGCATGCTCGCCATTACACATTCGATTGTGATTTGTTCTGTTATTTCATTGCCGAATATATATTTCGTCCGAATATAATGTATCCTGTGAATCCTTCAGCCTTCAAAGATCGTAATAGGTGGAATAATTCCTGATATAAGCGGCAGCAAATAAACAAAAAAATTTCACCACCTATATTGAGAATTATATTCAAAATGAAACCAATCGAGAGCTGCAGAAATGAATTTATTGCAGAGAAAATTTTAACTTTTTATAGTCAATATATATATGAATGCATTATCTATGCAACAAAAAATTATACTGAATTTCAACATTATGAGCTGAAACATAAAAATGTGACTTAAAGTATATTTGCAATATGGAACAAATTACCCAACAACTTCAAGTCTTAAATAAATTGTAGAAGCAACAATAAGTATAAAATGGTGTTGAAAAGCTTTTTGTATGATAAATGTTATTATTCTTTAGGAGAGTACTTCCTTGAAGAGAATTTTGTGGGGTTATAGAGGAGAATTGTTCGTATTTCTTTCGTTATCTTTGGTTTAAGTTTAATTTGTGACACGATCTACACCTTCTGGTATATGTAAGCCATGGATCAAATAAAGTATATCCATCTATCTATATGTATAAATATCAAAAAATTATATTGCTGGTCGATTCAAAAACCTCATATGAATATAAAAATAATTGCTGCCACAATCGTAGTAATGTTGACAATAGTTTTCTCGAATGAAAATTCAATTGTTGACAATGACGTTAATAATGAGAAGCTTAATCTTCCATCGATTCGAAACAATTCATATTTATATATATATATATATATATATAAATATATATGTGGAGAAGCTGTACGATTTATTATCAACTACAGGAACCAAATCAATTTCAATTCCACATTTTTGTTACGCAAATATGTGAAGCACTTAGGACAGTAATTGCATTGTTATTGGAAATAACAGAGATATTTTATCTGATTATCAAATATTGATTGAACATAGTTCTCTATGAAATAAAATCAAATTATTCGATACTGTGTTATGTTATCGATTGATAACTCGACGAAAAATTTAATTGGTTTCTGATCAGAACGTTGGCTTTGATAATAAATTCCGTGAAATTGTACAAAATATAGTTATGGACAACATTCAGTGGAATTTTTGACAATTTAGCTGTCGAGACCGCGAGGAGAATATTATTAATTTTCAAGGGAACGATGTTATAAATGAGTTTTCGTGCTCAGACAATATACAATGACAATTATTTATCTGCAGATCCGGGGATTGAACAAAGAAACAATTGCAGCATTATTTATTTACCATGAAGATATTCCTTCCTGAGTTGGAGCCTGTTAAATAGTGGTCTATTAGGTGTTTACATTTTTACAATAAAAAAAAATATTGAAGAGCGTTTGATTGCTGACATCAACTCAAGTGATAGAGTAGAAATAAAACCAGATCACCATTGAAAATTTGAGTGCCAAAAACAACACGTACAAATGGTGTAATGATGTAACCTAAATTGGCCATCTCTGGTGGCAATAATGGGTACCTTACTCTTTACGCCCATTACTGTAAACGATTGGTCCGCTAGAACAGTGAACAATCAACCATCCCCAACTCGAACCTCAAAAATGCCAATTTCCTCTACCAAAACAAACTGAAAATAGTATATTGTATTATTAGTGGGAATATGCTTTTCCCACGAATTATACATACGATTTTTTCTCCGATCGTTGATTTAAATTTAAAAAATTGATCGAAAAATATTTCATTCAAGATGTAATCAAGTAAGTTCAAATAGGTTTCTCTTTGTTCATATTGAAATATAGAAGTGGTAACCATGGAAATTACTTTGTTTATGGCAAAAGAAAAATAATTTTCAAGCAGGTTTTGTTTGATTCGTTGTATTTTATAAGGAATTAAAAAAGAATTGATAAAAATGAATACTGATAGTGATTATTTGTTACCTTGCACGCCTCCTGAACTAGTAAAAGCCTCGAACGCGGCTTCACTCAATTTACTTCCGGCGAAAACTTTGTTTCATTTTATTGTAAAAACCCATTTATAATATTACCGCACTGTTATTTTCTAATTGCGTAGCAATTGCCCACTATTCTGGAATGTTGAGCTTTGCGAATAGAAAACAGGTCAAAATAGTGTCACTTTACCCACGGTCGGAGAAAAAATAACATAGATAACGTTGTGCGGCCCTCAGATGGGGAAATCGACTGAAGCTCTTTCTCGAATGAACTGGTTTACTTCAAAATGCAAAACTTTCTTATTGGACTCGAGTACAATCCACATGAGGGCCACTTAGTGCAAGTATGCAGACAAAGTCTTGTGTCCTTTTTTGATGTGCATTATGATCCTGTATTATAATGACTGCAAAATACTCTGAAATGACGGCGATATTGGTTTCTCCATCAGTTGAAGAGCACTAATCCATCGTAGCTAATTATTTCCAGTCAATATTGGATGGTATGGATATGAACAACAACTGGAACCAACTACACGGCGCTCTATTTCGGAGCGCTCTTCACACAAATTTCATGAGGTGTTTTATTCAAGTGGAAATTTATCATGTAGGTATACATATGCTGGGTGAGTATGCCATTGAGTGTCGTTCTGATCTACCTAGGTACACGAGCTACTGCGTATAGAAAGTTGGGAAGGATGTTGAGCGATACAAGAATAATTTTACAATTCCATTTCCGTAGAATAAAAAATCATTGAGGTAGGTCATTTGGAGAAGATAACAATGAAGAAAAATACGCTAAAGTTCAATTTTCCGGGAACGAAATCAGTGTTTGATTCAGGATTGAACAAAAACCAATTCAAATATTCAATTGCCATGGAGTACGAAAAATCGAGTGAGATTCGTTAACTTGTCAACCCTATGGCAACTAAACTGTTAGAATAATTTTGTTTCGTCTTGAATCGAATCATTTTTGTCACCTGAAAAATGCAATTTTTAGGCAGAATGGTCTTGTTCAATAATCTGAGAATTTTCATCTGATTAGTTACAAGTTAGATCACCTGTGGATGATCAGTGAGTATTGAGTTTGACTAGAATTCTTATTCAGGGGTGGCTATCTAATCGTTCAAGACCATTTTCAGAAACTACAGACATTAGTATGTGAAAACTGCGATATTAGTTGAGAAAAATGTCTCCTGAGGTACGCGCAAACGCACACAAATGTACACACTTAGTATAGACCGTATCATAAGAATATAGTTTAAATACTATAGAACCGCTTTTTATAATGTAAGTAGGTTACCTTTGTCCTTGTCGACCGCTCAGGTGTCGTATACGATGTAAACGTTCACATACGAAATATCCAGTCAGAATGTTTCGGCCGCCTTCATGTCCGCTCAAATTTTCATGGTTTTTTCTACAACTCCGTCGGAAATTGCACCTGACGATATCGCTGGAAAACGGAGGGCCATTCAATTCCGTTTCTATTCGCTGTATTAACATTCCTGCTGGCCGCTATGGTTTTGTGCCTCGGAGGACGGTTCTCTGGAAATTGGATAGCAAGTTTTCCGTTCGTTGGATTCTCGAGCGGTCCACACCTTTGAAGTATTGTACATCACATGCCTGCATTACTTCTACGTGAAGTATTCGTTCGTATTGTAGAACTGAAAGAATCGAAGAATCATGAAGTCTGGGGTACTTATTCCGTTTGAATTCGCATTTGGAATTATTTTTATAACTTTCAAATCGATTATTTATAAGTCGAGTTTGAAATGCAATATCACCCACTGAAAGATTTCCATTATTTTTAGAAGAAAATACAAAGTAGGATATTTAGTTCATTGTGAGAATCATTTTAGATCATGTCGAGTTTACCGGGAGTATTGTATATCTATGGTTTAAAGATCGTTCATTATCCGCTTGTGTTTCTTTAGACATCAGAGCGAATTTTCATATATACATTTAAATCATCACTTCTCAAGGATATGGATTGGTCGCAATTCGCAATAGTCCTGTTCGATGGTATCTCCGCCATCAAATGTTATATGGCTTATGTTTTGTCATGAAATATGTTCCTAATTTTCGAATTCAGAAATGGATAACTTCACTGAAATAGATTTTCTCGAAACCAGTATATCCTAGGAACATAACACATGTATGAATTTTTCTTATGAAAATGTAACATTACAAAATTTCTAATCGAAAATACACAAACTGTTTCAAGGAAAATGAAAGATCTTTCATTAGTGCTACCGATTCACACACGCTAAGTGTAATCTTCATGAAGCTTGTTTTGTATCTTGTACGAGTACCTTATGTGATATGTTTTTGTTTACTGAAGGAAATAATATATTATGGATTTGGATGGAAGTTTCTTCATACTTTTTCAAGTATTTTCAACCCCTTAATTTATATACACACAATTATCACCTATTTTATTACGAGTATACGTGCCCGTACTGCTATTCGTTGAACATGTATTGGTACAATCGTTTACTTGAAATAAAAAAGAGAACTCTGGCATAGAAATAACAGCGGGGGTATTTTAATTATTTTGGGGATATGGATTTGAACGGCAAGAATAGTTGTAAATAGAAATGAAATGAAAATTTGATTTGATTGGATAAAGGTTATAAGAATATATCAAAGAAAAATTCCCGAATAAGGGTAACATACATTCAATAGAAGATCGGACCGACGAAAAAATGTTTCGATTGGAAAGACGAGTAAATATAAGTTGAGGAAGAAATTGAGTTGAATGGTGGTATTGGGATAGTAAGAACTAGGAGCAGGGACAAGTTACAAGAAAATATAGCAGGACTGTAGTAGATATAAAAAAATTAAGTGGCCATTGAACATTCTCTAGTTACGGCAATTTTTCCATTTATTGACAATGACCCCAGTTATCTGATTAAAATTACTATTCATTTAAAAGGGAGGAGAGGGAATCAGAAAAGAGAGTGCGCGTCTCTGCATTTGTGCTCTGGTCTCGCCTCCTTTCAGCGTTCATAAATTGAGTTATTTTCTTTGGGGCTCACTATTAGCAGAATTATTTTATTCATATTTTGTTCTCTTGTTTCACTGGATTAGTTTTTTTGGTTTCGTATGTCTTTGTAATTTATTTATTCATTCACAAATTACTCCAAAGAAATTATCTTATCTATTATGTATTATCTATTCAATTTCATCAGTTTTTTCTTGTCTGATTTATTGTAATGAAATTTCAGTTAACGAAATATGAATATTTCTGTATGGAAAGCATCCCTTATTCGAAAAGAATTTTAGGGATTGTAGTTCAATTAAAACATCACAGTTCCCTCTCAGACTCAGACACCTATGAGTACTTTCGTTCAATAGTCATGACTACTTTTATGCATCTCAGTGCATGCGCGTTTTCTTTAGCATTTTTTATCTGCTTCCGAGAAACTAAAGAAAACTTAATCGTTCTACGGGATTTCCTACAATTCTATCTGGGGTGTTTCTGGCTATTGGCTTATTTTCCGAATTGTGTTGGCTAGTTGAATAGAACCCTGCTTTCATTTCTATTTACTCTGAACTGAAACTTTGCGCGTATTACATAGTATTTTTAATACACTATAGATAGAAATCAACATATATGTGTTTTATCTAACTTGTAATATTGGTTCCCATAAGGTTATCGTTTTTTTCACGTGAAGGAAACACACTCAAATTTTGCAAATTAGTTTTCTGTGACTCCTGTAACTTACTAATATTGATTGATTAGTGATACACTCCACAAGAAATAATTTTGCAACTCACTTCGAGTCGAATCTGATGGAATAACATATTTTCTCATTTATAGTGAGAATGGAAAGGTCATTCGAAAAGGAATAGGTCTACACACATCCGCCCTCTATCGATTCCCTATCTCGAACGTCATCTCAAAAGTCGGATAAAATTAGCCATGTCGTCTACCGTCCTTACAATGACGATAAAAGTTGACATATATCTGAGATATATATGTGCAAATAAATACACCGAAACTTTAGGAAACAACCGAGAGGCGAGGGCTGTTTTGGTGGACGTCTATGAAAACTGTGTGACCGGAAAAGTTAAACTGTAAGAGGGTATGTCGACGCCAACGGACGTCCGACCTGTCACTGAAAAATTGAAGTTAGGTTTATTTCTGAATTGCACTGGATCCTGAAAAAGTAAACAGTTTTCAGATTTTTCCGAACCTGCTATCTTATATATGAAGGGAATGAACTGAATGTCAACTATAAACGAGTCGTTCGAAGACATCTAGGAATTCTGAGATGTGTACATATCTTCTTCTGTTTTGGTCCATCAAATCTTGCAGCAGCGAAAGATCACCTGTTGAAGCTACAATACTCAAGACGAGGACTGATGTTAAGTCAGAAGCTTTTGCGATTTGCTTGTTTTTCCACGTTCGCAGCCACAGTGGTGACCCATTCTGATTTCGACCTCGCCCAGAACAGTTTCACTTTTATCGCCATTGATTTAGAGAACAGCATGTTATCAGTTTGCCTAAATGTCTTAGTTTTCGGCTTTTGAGTCGAGAAAGCTCTTGAAATATTAGGTTGGACTCCCTTAAAAAGAACACGTGGTCAAGTTTAATTCTTTTCTGCCTGCCATATACTCTCGTATGTGCTCTTACTTTTACTTTCAAACAAAAAACCTAGCATTTTTAAAATTTGAGGTAAGGTTAGGTTTTGAGTCTCAATATCTCGGTTGAGTTAGTTAATGGGCGAAATCCCGAATTTTTTATTCAGTTCCTCAATAACTGATGAATAATGCTACGATCAGATTGAGGCTCCTAAATTTGGTTGGATACCGACAGGCAATACCATGAGTGTATAAAATTCGAAAGGAATGACGTTTGACATAGACCTTGAAGTGGTCCTTTGACAACAAAGTCCAAAATTTCAGTTTGATGGAATCTCTTTACGCGCTTGTTCTGGGAAACAGCGCGTTATCATTTCGTCACGATGTCTGTAATTTTCGAATTTTGAGCCGAAATTGGTCTCAAACAACTAGGTTGTACTCACTGATGAAGAATCCGTGGTCAAAATTTATTCTGTCCGTCCGGCCGGCTGTGTGCGTTGTAAGTTTCGAAAGGAAGGACCCAGAGTCTTGAAATTTTCAGGTTAGGTTAAGACCCTGAATATCTTGGTTAAGTTCGTTAATGGGCCAAATCTGCCGAATGCTTTTTGTGCTACAGCCATTTGAAATTTTGGTTTTTCAATAACTTGAAAAATATGCATCTGATCGAAATGAAACTTGGTTGGAAGATGAACAGTTTCAATAAGAAAAATTATCCACGGAAAAATTCGAAAAATATATTTTTTTAAAATTTTTATATTTCATTGAAATTTCACTGAAGTCACCATTTCGCAATGTGAACAAGCGCTTAAAAGCTGCTGAATTCATGTCAATGCTTTTTTAAAATTTTTTTCTTCGGAGATATTGGGAAAAAATATCGTCAAATTCCGTGCTGATTCTTTCGATTGATCTTTGGTTTATTATTTGATAAAATCAAATAATAAACCTTAGTGATCGACCAAAAAAAAAATTTTTAACCCCCCCTGAAAATGTCACAGTTTACGTTTTGGAGTATGTAGATTTCAATGAACGAAAAAAAAACCCGTCCGCCTGCCGTCCGCCTTACGCCGTCCGTTGTCCGGGGCTTTTCTCTGAAAGTACTGAACTGAAATCCGTGAAACTTGGTACAAAAATCGTTCGTCGCTCGGGATTGATCCTACAAGCTTTTCAGCAGGATCGGTGTACCCTGAGGGCCCAAAATGGGGGGTTGGAGAGAAAAAAAATTATTTTTCGACAACTTACCACCGAATTTTCATGAAACTTTCAATGTTGATTACTGTTGCATAAGTCAACCTAAACATTTCCACCCGGATGATTTCCGTCTAGTGGTTCCTGAGGTATAAAGAAAAATGCTTCAAATTTTGGGGTGAAGAACCAATGAGTTATGAACAATATATAAGTTTTATTTAAGACATCAATGGTATTGCGTTATTCAACTGAGCAAATGATAAACCCTTGTGTAAAATTTGCAGCGTTTTTTTTAAGGTTTTTCGTGGGTTTCAACTCCCAGTATCTGAAGCAGAACTATTGAAAATTGGAGAACGCAAGAGATAGAAGCTATTTGGAGAAAGTTGATGCGCAAACTGAATAATTCCGTGATAATAATTGATTATCAGAACAATTTAGAAAATATTCCTGGAATATTTATATCTTGCAATTTTTTAGTGTCAGTTCCACGAGATTCTGCATGGACCTACTGAACCAATATTAATGCTCACCGTGAATTCCAGTTGATAATATTTTACCATTCAAATGCTCTTCCGGGATCTTGCTCACGTCTTATCATTGTTTTATTTTCAATAAGAACAATACCACTGAATAACGTCACAATATCTCTCTCTTATATTAATGGCATTCCTCGAGTTAGCGGGAACTCCTGAACAAATATCAATGCTTTGCGTGAATTTTAGTTGACAAACTTCCACCTCTCAAAGCTCATTCGAACACTTGTTCATATTTAGTTATCAGTGTATTTTCAATAACAACTGCTACTAAATACAAAGATAATACCTACCTCATATCTATGATTTTCAACGAGCTCGCAAAACTGCCTGAACCAACATGCATGCGTTCGTGAATATTTGTTGATAAACTTTCACCGCTCAAAGCTCTTATATAATACTTGTTCATGTTTATTCATAGTTGTATTTTCAATAACGGGGTACGTGTCCTAAACCGGAAAAACTAATTTCAGACATCTCTCGCCCTACGAACGTGACTCATTAATATCCGTGTTGACCTAAATAATTTCATTTGCTCACACGTTCAGTCGCCATACAGGATCCAGCTTTCAAGTAGCTGAGAGCTCACATTTTCAAGTCAGATAAAAGAGCTTATTTATTTGTTGTATTTTCAATTTATAAACATTCGTCTTTAAATCTGGTTCATAATCATCTCCCTCATCTTTTCATGCTGGATATACATGGTGTTTACTTTAAAGAATCAAAAACTTCTAGGCGAGAGTCTAAATCTGATTTCCAACTAAAAAAGTCATCTAACACATGGTCGAAATACTGACGGTAATTCTTCAATTCAACATTTTGTGTTTTTACGGAATATCTTAATTTTTTTATAAAATCTATCTCACTCCAGTTCTCCTGGCAGCTTCATAAAATTTGATCACATATCTCGAAAGAGCGTGAAATTGGCTATAACACAAGAATTCTTCTGTGTCAAAAAATTCCTTACTGCGGGCGTGGTAAGCAGATAAACATAAATGTTCTCAGGTGAAAATTATCAACTATCTTGTTTCAATAGGTTTATAGCTGAAAAATTAATATTATGAACATGTTTTCTCTTCAGCAGAAACTTCCCCATTTAGTGATCTTTCGAATGACATATCAAATTTCCAAGTAACAATTTCCGACTCATTCTGGGCGAAGTGCCGATACATTAGGTTTGTTTTGGTTCCGAGTTCAGAACTGTTCTGGAACGGTTCCGCATGCGCGATTGTGATTTTGTGTTTTGGTTCATTTCAGAACCGGTTCAGGATTTGAGTTTTCATGTTTTGGTTATTTTCATAGTAGATTCCGAACTGTGGAAGAAGTTCGGACGTAAGAGTCTGAACTGCTTCAGAATTGGGTAGTCCGCACAAGCGTAGGGTGGCTGTCAACGATTTGTTAACCTGACTTTTTCGACGTTGTGTTGATTTGGTTTTTGATTGGTTTATTTGTTGAGGAAATGGTTAACTGTTAAATTTAAACATTTGGTATTGACCATAATTTCTTCGCTAAGACCTCCCAGGATAATCTAATGGATTTTATTTCCATTTTTCGCACCTGGGATGTATACTTCTTAAATGAATTTATGAATGCAGGAGTCCTCTTCCTCTATCGAATAATAATTTTTCGATTTAATTTTTCTCTCAAAAGCACATATCTGAAATACGTTCATCATTAAATTCATTATTATATCTATCAATAATTTGTTGGCTCATTCCGAAATATAATTGAAGTACTGAAGAAAATCCAGAAAAATGATTTTCACAAAAGAAAATTAACTGGACGGAAGTATCCTCAAAAATATATATTATTGTATCAATCAATAATTTGTTGGTTCATTCTGGAACATGAGGAAAATTCAGCAAAACAATTTTTACAAAAAAAAAAAAATTGTGGGCACAAGTATACCTAAGATTATTTATATATTACATCGTGCGACAAGGACTTCCATATATTTTTTGTAATTGAACCACAGACAATAAATAAAACATAATGAATATTCCTCTTTTTTACCAACTCAAACGGAAGTTTTTTTTCCTTTACGATCCCGATGAGGACCCGAACTTAATTCGTGTTTTGGTTTCATCGCTTTTAGAACTGTTCTAGGATAGTTCAGAATATGTGAGTGAGAAATGTGACCAAAATGGTGATTGAAATGTGTTCCATAGGTGATCCAAGGTCTGCCCAATTCTGAGTCTGAAATATATCCTGAATGCTTCGAAAATGTGACCCGATTGTGTCTTCAGCTTTCAATATTTGTCTGAAATTGAACATTGATGTGTCCGCAATTTTTCCGTATTCCTCATAACAGAAGCCGAAAAATTGACAGCGTTATGTATTTTTCCTAAACTATCCATCGTTCGTTCATCGTCGACCGGAATGAATCCGAATAGACACAAATTATATCTCGTTTCGACACATCCTGGATAATCATGAAGTTCACATTTAAATATTCTCATATTACTTAAAAAACATAACAACATATTATTTTAGGTCTGGTTGGAAAGCTTGCGAACCGAAATTTACTGATAAAAGTTCAAATCGTATATATCAAAATCGAACGCGCCTCACAAATACCGATAAATATTATCAGCCGATTTATTTTTCTCTTCACATAATTTAGGAGGTTTTTTGATTATTTGCAGAATAGAATACCAGTGATATTTTACATCCAATTACATCTTTTTAGCGAAATGCAACCATAGCCTTAGGATATAAGATTATATTTTTAAAAATCGCAAAGTCTTTGTTAAAATATAGCGTAGGTTGTCCAAACAGACCCACGTTTCAGTAGGGTGATAAAAATGTACCTAATTATGGTCCACCTCGAGAATAGAAAAAACAATTTGTAGTATTTTTTCCAAATGTAGACCAAACATTCACCAAAATGTGATTGAACAGTCTCATGGGAGTCGATCCAGTGTCTGTATTGCGGCCAATATTAGATAACACCCGTATTTTTCAACCTCAATCTGTGGAGATTTATTCAGTTACATTCCACGTTGTTTTTTACTTTGAATGGCTTTTTTGTCATACCATATTTGAGCAATGTCACTAAATCATTAGGGCAATCCTTTTTGGCAAACAAAATCTTTTGAAGACACTCTGAAGTGAATAAGAGACACGAAGTACGCTCTTTGAAGAGATCTGGATTTGCACTGTTAAGTAGGCATACCTAGAGAATCCAAAATCTGCCAGCAAGTTCCGTTTTTTCCTCTTCAAATATCAACATCTATCTTATGCGACATATCATAAGGACATCGAAATTTTCGAATGAACTAAAAGCGTGTGATATGTTTCTATATGGATATTTATGAGCCCATATGACACAATATAGAAACAATAAAGGAAAACCTATGGCCAAAACAAACCCGAATGGTTAGCAATGTGTCTAATAGGCTCATTTCAGTAACAAATCAGAAACAACTTGTTGAGGAACAAATCATACAAACTTGTGTTTAGTTAGTGTCGACCCACCTGTGTCTAAGTCAATTTGAAGAGTCCAAATCGACTCGAAGCAGAGTCCTTTTGAACACATGTATCTTGTATATTCATACGCGCGTATACTTCGGACACAATAAGTTAGAAAATTGTTGACCCAAACTCGGCACTGTGAGCACAATTTGCACTGAGATCGATGTGCTCTGAATAGTGCAGACACGATTCAGGCGCAAAAAAAGTGTGTCCAGTTATGTCGAAAATTGCTACTTGGGATCAATATCTCAAGAAGAACAGACGCGATCATATTTAAACCATGTGGTACGTTAAAGAATAACAACGCACGACTTAATACAAAATTTCGTGAGGATCTTAGGAAGGGTTAAACATTGTTGAAAATTTTTCGAAAATTTTGGAAATATTGGTTGGAAAACTTTTTACCGGAAACTATTCATTAGATTTCAACAAAATCTGCAAAAAACCTAGAGTCAGTATCTTACAACAGTGTTTCAAATTTCAGTTCGATCCGATGTTCATCTTCGGAGATATTGGGACACAATGTGTCAGATTTCTCGGTGGTTTTCTCGGTATATTTACAGAGTAAATAAAAAGTGCTGAAATAATGACATTTCGAATTCAGCTTTCCTAATCGAACCGGTTCAACAAATATGAAGTCTCTGAATGGATTCTCATTTTGCGGTGTGCAGTATGGCTGATCTCAACCACATTCACATCCGGAAAAAACGACTGAGAGACTCAATATTTTCATGGCAGCTTTGGGGGTTAATTAAGAAGGTCGAATTCGTAAAAACTTGAAACATCTCCCATTGATTTCGAATTTCATTCGAAATTCTATTTTTCCAGTATTACTAATAATGCAGTTGCCTTCGAATAAAAAGCCTGCACTCGCTTGGAACGTGAAGGTCCATGCAAAATGTCTTCCGAATGTGAAAAAGCACTCAAAAGCACCTGACCTCACGTCAGTGCCTTTCTAGATTTTTTGTGGTTTTTGTGGTTGTATTGAAGAGTCACTGAAAGAAGTAAATTTTACTGAAATGGTAGAAATTCATTTTTTCGAATGCAAAAACCTATGCACATACGATATATTCAAGTAAAAATAAAGCTGCTATATAATGATATATCATATACATAATACATAAATGCACAAGCAGGATTATGGAATAAATATTGTTATCATAGAAATTATTGAGGCATCAAAGCGTCTTTTATCAATAGTCTGTTGGATTATGAGCGAATGGGCCAGGGTGGTGACATAATTTAAAAATATAAATACATATTTGGTTTGTTTTCAGTGGTTTCATTATTTTCGAAGAACCCTTCAAAATTTCTTCTTATTTCCATTGTGAACAATATTTTATAATTCGTAGTTGTCATTTATAATATGGCCACATAATAGAACTTTCATCAAAGAGTTGTTTTCAAGCGCTTGTTTTGAATATATGCTTATTTCATTCACTGATACTTACTTCAAATGAGCTCAGTATCTTTGAACTATGTTCTCAGAAACTACATATTTTCAATATGGATCAAGTTGCATACACTTCTGAAAGTCCCACTTATATCAATCTAAGACTTTCTCAAGACCTCAAACATCCAGCACTGCAGCTAGATTCGAATTCGCCACTAGCGTTACTACTGTCAAACTTTGCGCTCACTGCAACACTGACGTGATCAAACCTGACTACCTAGCTAGAATATACATTTTATGAAAGAAATCTTATGGCCCTTGCAGTATATCTGACAAGTGAAGGATATCAATCTTATTTATAGCCAGCCCTTTATGGGTGGATCAACTGAGATGTTAGTGCAAGAAACCTAGTAAAACATACCCGCCACATAATCATTTCTAGAGTTGCAAAATGGCGCATTTGCCAGGCTGGATCCTTACTGCGTTGATTTTGGAATATTTTCAAGAATACTCGGAATCCTTGAATATCACGTTTTGTCCAACTGTCTGTTTAGATTTTTAAGCCAAATATGGCATCAAACAACCAGGTTGGACTCACTGATGACAAATACGTTGTCGATATCTATTTTATGTCCGGTCGGCTAGCCATCCGTATGTACTATCACGGGCGTATGGAGGATGCCATAGACTTGAAATTTTCAGGATCGGTTGCATTTTAAAATGCGACGGTTAAGCTGACAAAATATTCTGAAATAATATCTGTAACACAACAGGGATTGAAAATAAGCAGAAAATTGAAAATAATTCTACCTATATTTGATACCTGAACAGGAAAGCCTTAGATCTGGACCTTCAAGCAATGACTTTTCAGATTCTCACATGTTTTTGTTCACATCACAATTTGAGTTCATTTACTCTTTTTTTTTTCGCAATCCATTGATTGTATGATTTTGAAATGTGACGTTCATGGTTACATTCCTTGAGTTCCTTCTCAAAAAAAAATAGGGTGTCAATCGAAAAATGGTCATTTTGCATATTTTGATTCTGAATTTGTCGTTGCAGATTGTTTTTGCAAAATATAGTCCTCAATAAGTGTATTTTTAGGTGCTTTAATAAAAGAAAACTATATTTGACTTCTCTTTCTTCCCAAATCTTTCTGATTGTGGTGACGTGTAGGTAAAAAAATATCTATTCATATAATATATACCTAATGTTTTGGTGTTTTCTCACATATTTCTTTGATATAACATAAATTCTGATGAATGATTCTTGCAAAGATATTCGACTCACTATCGAAATTAGCGTAATTCCATAGCACTTCATGATATTCTGTCTCTGCTTTTTTTCAAATTACGTTCGGCACAATTTCGAACCGAAGCGAGATGTTTATTTATTATGCGAAGATAGTCTTGATGATGGAAGACTATGCTGAAGCTGAATTGTTGTTATTGAAAGAGAGTAGAAATTGGCACTCTTTAAAAATGAATGGACTATAGGTGTGTTCTATTCCCTTTTTCCATTGTACTATACTAGATTAAGGACGAACAGTGAGAAAGGGTGTGTAGATTCCATTTTCGTTTTGAAGAGAAACGTAAGAGGTGGTGTATCAAATATTACACAATCATGAGATTGGTCCAAATCGGGGTGAGTTCTGGCATTTTCATTCGTATTTACTGTATTTATCATCTCATCTAAACGCTTCAATTCACAATCAGATAATAATCGAACTACTCCAAATTCCGAATTTATAAATCTTCGAAACATCTGCTGCACAATTTAATTCGAGAAATATTTTTTTATGAATTCTGTTGACATCTCGCACTCATTTTAACTGTTTGTTTTGTTTTCGAAATGGAAGTTGAGCCGGAAAATTGGTTGACAATTTTGGAAAAGAAATCAGAATTACTGTTTTCACGATGAAACTGCAAAAAAAAGGTGGAAGGAATGATAAACTTATTTTAGCATTCCTTTTCAAGTCGCGCCATCACGAACTTGTTTGAAGAGAGTTCATTGAAACTTTTGATGCAATCCATGAAATATCATTTTTGATGAAAGAAAATTTCAAACCTTTTTATGTTATATATAGTCAGAATCATTTGAGAAAGTAGTTTGTTTGGTTAATGTGTTTTCTTTTATAATTTCGCGATGAAAAGGGTGAGGGTGACGAATGTTTGTAGGTACATTTAATCAGTCTTTGAATTCTAAGTAACACCCAATTTATTCGATCAACTATTTAAGAAAATGGTACATGGAAATAATGCATATACTGATGTAAAAGAGGTACCATATTTAGTTTATCATTTAAACGATCCTGTATAATAGAAAACTTATGTTCTCAGACATAAATGAGCTACAAAATGTTGGTAAACTCTACATACAACTAGGTGCGTCAAGCTGGTGACTCATACCTAGAATTTTGATATTTTAATATTATGGGTATTTTGTACCCATTTTGTGCCAATTTGTGCCGTATGTATTGAATTTTGTGCCCGTATAGTTTTTGAGATATTTTGAGTTTTCCAAGTGAGTCAGCAGCTTGACGCTGTGACTCATATATTGAAATTTGAAATTTTTTTTTTCGCTATAAAATGGTGCCCATATTCTGCCAATACTTGCCGTATGTAGGGAATTTTGTGCCCTTATAGTTGTCGAGATATTTTGAGTTTTTCAAGTGGGTCACCAGCTTGACGCTAGGTTTTTTTCGATAAACTACTGGATTTCAATTCGATCTGAACTGTATTTTTGGAAATATTGGAAAAATAAAATTTCATTGGGTATATCTGGGGAATCATTCGGCGGATTTTACCAATTCACGAATTCGACCTACTCTACAAAGATCGAGTTTTTAAGTTTTTCCTTCAAAAGTAATTGTGTTTACGGTTGGCCGTTAGCACGACCCGTAGACAGAGGAAAGAGAAGATACCGCATTCCCCTTCATCCTTCACTCAATGTTTGCAGCCAACATCTCTTGTATTTGTTGTCAAATATTTGTTTACATTTTTCCAATGCGATCATTGGCGTACGCATCATAAGGTAGAAGGGGATTGGACTAGTTAACGAAATGATGATATAATTGTATAATGAGATTTATACGGTGATAATATTGAGCAGTTCTTTGGTGGTATTCAACACAGAAACTTGCTTTTCTCATGCAATTTACAAAAAAATGCTTCATATAAGCTTCAGAATTTGATTTAGGTTAATATTTCAGACAAAACTAAGAGTCTAATGAGTTTCTCTCCTGAAACCAAAATATATTCATTGCTATGAATAAAATTCAGGAAGTGGATCGAATAAGCAACTATATTCAGATTGCTGGATAACGTCTTATATCAATGCATCCAAATAATTGAATGGTTTCTGAATAAATTTCATGGTCGTATATTGTTTATTTTTGAAAAGAGATAATTGTGTGGTTTCTTGTATTAATATAGGTATATTGAATACGGAAAATCCTCTGAGCTGATATCCAAGTAATAAAGAATACCTTTAAATATTGAACTCCTCGCTTGGACAATACAATATTTAATAAAAACCAAGTGTCCAATTCACCGAGGAAGAGACTATGCTAACTACTTTCTTTCAGTCTACAGATTCGGAAGAGATTCATAATATTATTGAAAAATTGAGAGGAATCTCCTCTCCTGGTAAAGATCAAGCCACAAGAATAGTCTATTATATTGGTGCTATGAGAAGATTTGCTTTATTTTTGAACAAAAGATCCAAGGACCTATTGAATAACTCATTAATAGCGCCAAATCTTACGTATATATCATACCTTGTTGGGAAAACTTCCTAAACGACCTATTGATCCAAAATAATATGCTGATTAAGGATCATAAATAAATCTTTGAGTAAATAAATATTGGTATCATTTTGTATTGGACCAAATTGTATATTTCAGGAGCAGGTTCTTAAATAATGTTAACAATTTTCTCTCATGTATACAGTCGTCATAGTAGATATAATTGTTTATTGGAAACGAATAGTACATATCAATATAACAAATATAATGCAAAAAATCATATATAAGAGATGGTTTAAGAATAAATAGTTATATTATTGATGTCCGAATAATATCTGCATCCGAAATATTGACGACGTACGCCAATGGCGAGGAAAGCAAAATACTAACCTATGCACGGAACGATTATTTTCCTTTTCAGCATATTTACCACACACTACACACTTTACTGGCATCCTTTATACTATATAATTGTATTACACTTGAAAATATTCAGCTACTTCGGTCTAAATATCACAAATAACTGAATAAATAATTTTGACGTTTTGGAGAAATGTAAATATAAACACAGAGATGTTGGCCACGTTTTTCTGTGTTGTTTAATTCATCTTCTCTTTCCTCTATCTACGGCACGACCGTAAGTAGCTCTTCCTGCTACAGCACTTCAAATATTTTCGAAAGTCTTGCTTCTTCTTTAGTATCCATTTTTTACTCGCCCACCTGAACAACGACATAAAACACAAGATTACTACGCGAAAACACAAAATAAACTTGTTCATACTCGCCGAACTTTAGGACTTACACCTTTGAATAAAGAACAATGTTCTTCATTCAGAGACTTACACCAATACCCACAGGTTAGCAAGTCGCTCACTTTTCAACATGCACGGACTAAGAACGCGCTATAGCAGAGCTGAACGTGTTGCAGCAGCAAAACCACTTACAATTGAACCTAATACTACGGAAGGGGATTAGCTGGAAGGGCGTGTAGATTAGAGCAAGACACTTATTGCAGTGTCAACAACAACAGAAAGGTGAGCGCCGCGCTCACCCTGCGGGTAACGCAGGGTTAAGGGTTTCAATATAATATGTTTTTATACAGAAAAGATAAAATGGAATGAAATGATTCGTCACTATCGAATTTTCAGGAATAGGAATGTTCCAGAAATGCACAAAATTCACTTTCGTTCGACTTATAATATGAACAATAGTCACAATCGAAACATAAACCCTCAAAAAAGACGATAAAATTCCTGAAAATAGTAAAAATATTAAGAAACACAACCAGTACGAACCTCATTTTATATTAACTTCAATAATTCGTTCAATTTCGGAAAATTTTAAGAAATTATTTTCATCTTGATATTCATTCATTTCAACTGAGACTTGCTTCGAAAGAACATTCCAGGTAAACTGCTTATAATATCATCCAACTACTTGAAATTGGTACTTCATCCATATTTTTTATCGTTTCGTGCAAATTTTCGATCAACTTAATTCCACGATCACTACGACACTTAACCTCAATTCAGTTTCGAGATTGAATTCAAGGAAGCACCTGATCATTGCGAAATGCGCGCTTTTCGAAATTTTTTCGTCTTTTCGATCGTACCAAAACATTTAATCTAGCTTGAACCCAGTAGAAAATTCTTTCCTGTAGTTTTGTAACTTTGAAAAATATCAATATTTTCGGTATTTTTCTAGAATCCTCTGAAAATATCTCTTCATTTCACGCAATAAGAGATTGAAACGACAGCAAATTCGAAAAATTCTCTTTCCAATCATGTTCAGACATCACGCCAAGTAGCCCTAGGAATATCCGAAAAATTCTCATGAAAATTACCATTTGTACCAAAAGTTTTTCTTGACCTCCTGACGACGGTGTTGCCTGTAACGCGTTTAGTATCATTGATGATATGGGTCACAGCGTCAAGCTGGAAAAACTCAAAATATCTCGAAAACTATACCGGCACAAAATTCACCACATATGGCGCGAATTGGAACGAAATGGGCACAATTCAATAGTGACATGAAATTTCAAATTTCAATAGATGAGTCACAGCGTCAAGTTGGTGACCCACTTGAAAAACTCGAAATATCTGAAAAACTATACGGGCACACACGGCACGGATTGGCACAAAATGGGCACAATTTAATAGTGAAAAAAAAAATTTCAAATTACAGTATATGAGTCACAGCGTCAAGCTGGTGACCCACTTGAAAAACTCAAAATATCTCGAAAACTATACGGGCACAAAACTCCCTACATACGGCACGAATTGGCACAAAATGGGCACAATTTAATAGTGAAAAAAAAATTCAAATTTCAATATATGAGTCACAGCGTCAAGGTGGTGACTCACTCGAAAAACTCAATATATCTCGAAAACTATACGGGCACAACATTCAATACAAACGGCACCAATTGGGCACAAAATACCCATGATATTAAAATATCAAAATTCTAGGTATGAGTCACCAACTTGACGCACCTCTTACATCTTCGGTCTTAACGAGTTCCAGTACCGCAAGTGGCAAACATTCAACTGCAGGTATTTTCGTCAAGAAACAAAATCAATGCAATAAGTTCCCAAAAACCCGCTAGGAAAAGGTATGAAGAATTGTAATACATACATGGCCAAACAGCAATGGTCAATCAAAATCATCAATAGAATTAATGGAATCATTGGAAAATTTGATCATATGATCGTTTAAGTTGACCCAAAAACCATTTTCACTGAACAATTTTATCTTGATAGATATTGCTATCGTGAAATTCTAAGTCATGCTTTTCCCATTGTTCCTACTTCGCGGACTTAAATGAAAGTTTATTACTTCAATCGCATCACCTTTAGGGGAAAATCGGTCACGGAAAGTGGATGTATTTTTGCAGGAAATTGAGTTCTTCGAAGTGAACACCCTTCGCATGGTTGTTCTATTTTTACTTTCAACGGGGGTAAAATTCGTAAGACGTTTTTATTGATTGACACCCCATATATTATGATAATTTTCAATTACATAACGTTTTCAAATTATGCGGATGTCAAAGAATGAGGAATGATTAATTTCAGTGAATTATTCGTAGAACAGTATGAATAACTTCGGTATTCGATGAAAATCCTTCAACGCCATGATTACTCAAAATTTGCCTGGCTCGAATTCATAAAAATTGCACTGAATTTTACGTCAAGCAGCTAACAGGGATTCTCAAAAATCCTTTTTGTCCCTTTCAACATATTCACGGATTTATCAAACGAATAGCACATAATCAGCAGATATTTAATATTCAGTCATCACATATTTGATTTTTTGCGGAGACGCCAGAAGTCAAAATCACTGATTCAAGTTTTGTCTCATTCTTCTCAACCGTTCATTTGTTTATATGTTTAAGTATAAAAATATTGAAATTCAGACTTTTTTCGGAATGAACCTGATTCCTGCAACATCCGGTATATGCAAATCCGGCCGAATGTTGTATTAGAACCAGAGCCGGATCTAGGGCGTGGCGAGGGAGGCATTTGCCACGGGCGCCAACCAACTAGGGGCGCGAAATTATGATTTTTTTTTCTTGAAATGATGTTTTTTCACTTCAAAATCCATTCATATTTTAGAGCGGTGATATAGTGCATGCACCTGTTGTACAATATACGGCGACAAGTAGTTACCAATAAATTAACAGATGATAAATTTACACTTGTCGGTCGCCCTACGATTCCCGATCGCGTCCAAATGTTTGTTATTCGAACACTGAAGACCTCAATTAGCGGCAAGTTCAGAGGGACTTTAATGGTTCGAGCTAGTGGCGGTAGCGCTCTGTCTAGGGTCGGTTTCTTGACGGCATGACAAAGAGATTCCGACCCTCCACATTATTCGCCGAATCGATCAACACACCGGCTTTGATAAGGGTAATGTATTTCGAAGACGTTCACGACCGATAGGCTTGATGAAATCACTCCAGTCTTATATTAATACTACTTTTTTTCTCGCATGTGGGGTAATTCCATGCAGCGGCGCAGCTGATGGCATCAATAAGAAAAATAGGAACCAGGAACTTATAATTTTATTTTATATTATGTGCAATACCGCAAATAACGTGATCGTGCAAACGGGCCGGGAAATTATTCGTGCTGGAAAAAGTTTAAAAATTTCAATCAGGTATGTTTGAATAATTCAATTTTGAGTTGAAGATTTTTGTGCGTTCGGTTAAATTATATTCTGTTCGTGCACACTTAAAGACTGCAAAATTTATAAGGTAATGTTTGGGTTGGGAATATGTCGGCGATATTATCGTTCGAATTATATTTGCGAGATCCCAAATTATACCGATTCAATTAAAATTGCGTTGTACCATAATCACACGAGTTTTCATATGTATAAGGAGAAGTTAGAAAAAAAATCAAAATCAAAATGTTGAGAAGAATAAGATAAATTTATCGTATCTCTAGTATTTTATTAATCAGCTTTTTAGCTATGGGTACTACAGGAAGAGGATCAAATGTCGATCAAATGAATAGTATGATTCTTGAGTTTCACTGAAACATGAAACCTTTTTCTGTCCTCCTGACATTTGTCGAGCATTGAGACAATTCAGATATGAATGTTAACGAGCGCGCAAAACATTGCGATTCGACGTCCATGCATTTTCAGAATCTTATATGATTTAAGTTTGATAGATCTAAAAAAAAATACTAGTAATGTCTCAAGTTACTTTAGGAACGATGCTGGTATTGTGTCGACAAAAAGTAATTCCATGCACTAGCGAAGCCCATCATGTAGCGGAATTTCCTTCTAATTCTTCAAGTACCGAGCCTTTCGTAAGAAAGTATTCCATTTCGGATAATTCGGACAAGGAATTTTTCACTAGGAATCAGGACTTACTGAGGTTAAACCTGAACCAGTTGATTTTAATGACACTACATCATGGCGAATTACAAAAAGTAATATTAAAATGTTCTTTATGACCTTTGTTGACATGTGTGTTCTCTAATGTATTTGAGTTTCTCATTTACACTTTCATTTATTGTTTTTTTGAAGCTTTGAATGCTTATATATTATTTTGAGAGAAATTATTTTATTCGCTTCCTTTTTGTTTTCTTCATACCCTCATTATAGTAAATTGAAACGTTTGTGAGTTCTCTTCACTACCTCATAAGATACATATGGGAGATTTTAGTAATTTCTATAAACATATTGTTTGATATACCTTAAAATCTAAAGCTCGTTCTCAAAAGAATATAATAATAGTAAAATATCTTAGGAATAGAATAAATACTATCATTTATGAAAAGTATGTAGTCATTGAAAAAAAATTTGAAAAGGGCGCATTTCGATAACTTGCCACGAGCGCTGAAATCCTAGATCCGGCTCTGATTAGAACATTTTTGAGAGGTGTACTGATGAGTAATACATACACAAAGAAAAAATGTTTTATGCAAAATCTCATGTATATCAGAGCAATAGATTAAAATGTATGTTCATTTGGGCTGTATATTACTTATTAACGCATTCATGCTGCGTTTTCATCCCACATAAACCTAAGTGCCTTGAAAAGGGATTTCATTGATCAATTCAGCAACTCAAGGGGCCGTATTTTCTTGAAGAAATTTGTATACCTAGATAATATGCTGATGCTCAAACTTGTGTGGAATTCTTGATGATCGTTCTTTTAACACCATTTGCAGTATTCACTCAAATTTTGCGATTTTCCTTTCATGTGGATCTCACGAAGTACTGAATTTAAATCTTTAATTTGGAAATATTGGAAAAATGAAAGTTTGAATGGGTATATCTGCGGAATCATCCGGTGAATGTAACCAATTTTGGAATTCGGCCTCTGTAATTAAACTCCAAGCCGGCTCAACAATTATCAAGTTTTTTTCGGTAGTTGTATTCACGATCGTCGTTTGGACCAGCTATAAACGCGACAACTTTCGAAAGAAACGACTCAGAGACTGGATACTGATACAGTAGGTTTGAGACTTAATTATGAAGGCCGAATTCATGAATGATTAAGATTCGCTCAAACCATCCGTAAAAATACAGATCAGATCGAATTGGAATCTAGTATTTAATTGAAAATGGTGGCTTGAATATTCATGCAGAAATTCAGGGGGGCCATATAAAAAAAATCTAGAAAAGCACTACCGTGAAGGCACCAGCTTTTGCGCGCATGTTCAATGTAGATGACCGCTTCGGTTACAAATTTGAACAGGCGCGTTTGCCCTCACGGCAAGATTTCTAGATTTTTTTTTTCGACAAATTATGGGATTTCAATTCGATCTCATCTGTATTTTTGAAAATATTGGAAAAATAAAATTTTGAATTGGTATATCTACGGAATCATTGGGCGAATTTTACCCATTCACGAATTCGACCTTCGTTATCAAGCCCCAAACCTACTCTACAAATATCGAGTTTCTAAGTCGTTTCTTTCGGAAGTTATTGTGTTTACGCAGTCGGCCGTTAGGCTGAACATGCGCGCAAAAGCTGGTGCGCTATTTTCCCAATATTTCCAGAAATAAAGATCAGATCGAATTGAAATCCAGTAATTCATCGAAAAATGACAGTTCGTAGGTTCATACAGAATTAAATCAGGATAATATGATAATTAGATCACAGAATATCGAATATTTGAAAAAAAAAATTTGAATTTTTTTTTTCAAATTGTTCCAATGTCACGATCATCACGAAATTCTGCACAAAGTTGTGTTTCAGCATCTTCACACTAGCTGCGAAGTTTTATCAGGATTGACATTTGGACAAAACGATAGCACGCTTTTTCCCTAGAACATGCGCGCAAAAACGAGATTTCAAAAGTTTTTAGTCAGAAAGTTGCGTTTGGCGGGGTCAATACGTGAATAGGTAACCGCCTAGGCAACGCATTTGAACAAACGCTTAAAAGCTCCTGACCTAAAGTCTGTGCGGCTCCTATTCAGTACTTATGGCGAATTTTTTCTCTCGTTCAATTATAAAGTCTACTCAGCCTCTTTAAAACTTTGAAATGTTTGTCCTAAACTAAAAACCATTCTGAGATTCATTGCACGTTTGAAAACTGTCGAAAACACCCCACTTTGACACAACACCAAAAAAATTTCGCTAAACGAATAAAAATTCCAGAAAAGCACTCACGTGAGGTCAGATGCCTTCACGCGCATGTTCATATTCGTTGCCAAAGCAGCCACCAGTTCACGTATTTGCCTCGCCTAAGCAGCTTCACTTCCTGATGAAACGATTTGGTGGAATTTCTTTCATAAAGTCATCACCAAATCCTGCATGAACCTCAAGCTACCATTTTCCGATAAATTCGATTCAATCCGATCCTACTAATATTCCTCTTGGGAATATTGAAATAATAAAATGTCCCATGGTACCTCCATCTACGGAGTTGAGACTCTAAGTCGTTTCTTTTGGAAAATATTGTATTTAGGACCGGCCTTACCGACGAGTTCCATTTTGACTGTCGTATTTGCGAATTGGTAAATTCACCCAAGAATTTCGCAGATATTTCCATTCAAATTTGAATTTTACAGATATATCAAAAAAAAAAAGATCATTTCGAATTAAAATCCGGTGATCCAATGAAAAATGACAGTTTCAAGGTTCATGCAGAATATCTCGAGAACCATATTATGATGGATGAGTAGACCGCCAAATGTTTTTTTTTTTTTTTTGTGACAATTAACAATAATGCCCCAAAAATATATGATTGAATCAAATCTCTCAATTTAGTCACAACCCACCAGAACCCTTTCGATACATACAAATTATATCTTCGAGGGCGCATAATAAGCAACACACGTAGCAGAAATATTCGATGTGTAAATAAATCGTGAAACATCCTTGCCCGCGACTTCGTTCCACGAGGAACAGAGTGTGCCCGTTGCGAATATGATCGTGGTTTGAGTATCCCGCGCTAAATCCAGGACCACCAGCGATCAATATGACGACGGAACGGCTGGCCGACGTCGACTTGTGGTGGTGCGCGACGCTGTTGGAGCTGTTGGAAGACGAGGCTTTTGTAGGTTGGAGCGATTGGTGATCCTTGATTTGGTGGATCATTCATAATGTTGGTTCTCATGGATATTTCAATTTGCTATCTGAATTGAACTTGAACATTCGCGCAAAAGCTCCTGACTTCACGACAGTGCTTTTCTAGATTTATTCTGGAAAAAAAGCAATACTGAGAAAAATACCACGGAATTTGATACTTGAGTTTGATACATCGCTATGAAATATAAAGCTGAAAGTCATCCCAAGTCTTTCTTGCAAATATGATGAACAGTTTCCGAAAAAAAAATTGCCCGAAAAAAAGTTTGAAAAAAAAATTTCTTAAATATACTGACAGTATGATGTCAACCCAATTTTGAAGAAAGTTGCGCATCGTTCTACTCTAACTGACTGCCAGTTTTCAATCCAATCTTTTCAGTAGATCTCGAATTGTGAGGGAAATATCCTCAAAATATCAAAAGGCTTTAACACTGAACTCATTTGGCCGATTTTACCCATTAACGAACTCAACCGTCTTCTTAAGTTCTTTGATGTATGTGATATGATGTCGATAATTCAGACGACAGACCGGAAAGATTCCATAGTCATAACCGCCTTTATTATGCGCCCATTTAATTGACAGTTACCCTCTTTTACTCCCTGTGAGTTTGCTTCGGTTGGTATGGTTTATTTACGTTTAATATTTGAAAGCCTCTACATATGTCATATGTTATATCAATAACTGGAAATTGACTTCGTTCTCATGTTCAAATCATCGACATAGAATAAATTGTTAGACAATATATCTTTTATTTCAGTTTGTTAGTACACGACTATTATTTGTTTCCTTAATTTTACTATTCTCAGTGGAGTTCTAAGACACATAAGCCGTAAGGCGGTGCTGTTCTTGGTAGCGCAATTCAGGGAGATATCTACAGACTCGAACTGTGTAATGCAGAAATAGTTGCAGGTATCTATGTATCCGAAGTTCTCCATTCGTTGCATCAGGGAGGTGTCTGCTATTCTGCAGTTTCATCAATACTTTCAACCATTCGTTTCATGCGGTTTTATGACAAGACGGCAAATATCTTACATAGAAATTGTATTGGTGATGGGGGTATTTCATGAGTTTTTCCAATAATTCATAAAGGAACCAAAAAAGTTGGTCATTTCGTTTTTGAAACATTTAAGTTGTATCAGTATTCAGGTTTAATCTATCGAAGGTGAACAAGATACCCACAGTAACTACGTATATCCTATCAAAAAGTAACTACCTAGTAACCAGATTATTTTCCGAAGTATTTTCGTTTATAGGTTCCCATATGTCGTTGAAATTACGGATGAGATTTGTTCATTCCTTATCTCCTATTCGATTGGAGGACGCCACCTCGGAATTTCGTAACCCATGACACTCGCACAGTCACAGCGAATCCGTGGACACCTCATGTCTTGAAATCCATACGAACCTACAGGCTGTAGACCGAGCCAAAAAAATAGAAATATATACATACGCAGAAACTCTCGCTCGAAAATTCCACCTTCGGGCAATCAGGATGGGGCGGGATAATACAAAAAATCAACGTGAAAATATGATACAAAAATTCTAGAAAAGCAATGGAGTGAATTCAGCAGCCTCTGCACGCATGTTCAAATTCTTTGCCAAAGCAGTCATCTTTTCTTGTATTGACTGTACTGTAAATCAGCACTGTTTGATTATTAATCAAGTTTGATTATGATGGGATAAGTAATTTTTGGGTATTCTTGAAAAAAACCTCGACACCAAGGAGAAGACCATAAAATTTGCCATGTTTTCGTAATATCTCGATAAATTGGTATCGGCTTGAACTGAAATTTGGTACACTGTTATGAAAAACATGTTCTCAGGTCATTTCGGATTCCAAAAAAAAAGAAATTTCCTGAAAAATTTCGATTTTTTTAGTAGTTGTAATTACACGATGATCACGAAATTTCGCACAAAGTTGTGAGTCGGCGTATTCCAACAAACTGTTTCACCAGGATTGGACCTATCTTCTTTGAGTTATCCTGAAAATAAAAATGATATCCAGGAAAAACCCTCAAAATTGGACATGTTTTTCTGAAGATATTCCTGAAAGATTAACGAACCAAGCCATCGCATTCTGATGCGTACGACAGTTTTCGTGTGCCAGGCCGGACATAATCGATTTTGACAACAGATTCGTTATTAGTGAGTCCTACCTAGTCGTTCAAGAAAATTTGCTGAGACCATTTCGTAAAAAATCTGGTATAATAAGCAATTGGACAAAACAATAGCACGCTGTAGCCAAGAACATGCGCGCAAAAACTGATCGCATACATAACGTATGAAATATTTATTCTGGAAATGACCACAATATTTTTACTATAAGGGGTTGGGGTGGTTGAATATAATACATTGATATATCTTCTGCACTAGGATACCTTTGCATTGAAAATTTCAAGTTGACATATTGACAGTAAATGAGTTTGACAACCAATCGTTTCAGAGGAACGTTCGAATAACCAAGTAATATTCGCAGGGGGTTGGACAGAATTTTAATACATCAATTTTGATTTTGCCAACGTTTCGGAACCATTAGTTCCTTTTTCAAGACCAGAAAATAAATGTATTAATTATAAACAAAAAAAGAGAAGCATTGAGAAAAAAGAAAAGTGTTGCTGCCAATTTGTTTCACACGGCTCTATCACTTAGTCACAGCAAGTTTGACAAAAAAACATGAAAGAAGTAATGAATATACTCATGAACAAAAAGTATTCTCTATACTATAAAAGGTCATGAACGTCTACAGGGTCAAGCGAGATCATAATACAATGAAAACCATAACCATGAACCTACAACCTGAAGTTACCACCAAAACAAGATTTGAATAAAGAAGTAGAGGTACTTCAGTGGGGGTTCTATATTATTATGTCGAAAACCAAGCGCTTTCGGCCAGTCGACAGGCCATCATCAGAGTTTTCTCGGAAGGATTATTGAACTCATAAAAACAGCAATATTTACAAAATCAGGATGATTACCCGTCCAGGAATTATCCCAAGTCACAACAAAGAGGAATGATACTGCAAACAACAATAACGTACATTCGTAATAATCAAGTTAATAAAATCAATAAAATTCAAACAACAGCGACTAAATTACATAAATCGACAATATGACAGCTACAACTTTGAGAAGACCGGTAAATGAGAGAATAGACCAGACGTCCCACGTGTCGAAACAATGTCAGTAATTGGTGACAGCGAAAGTCCGTTGAACTCGTATGAAAGTCAGAGGCGTAACTTAGTGAGGTGAAATCTCGAAGTTATATCACATTTATGAAAACTTTCAAAAGTGAGTAATGCTAACAAAAAGGAACAAACACATTATAATAATTCATAATAAATGTTAAATGAGACTTTTGAATAAGGGAGTAAAACTATTATTCCCCTCACTAAGTTACGCCTCTGACTTTCATGCGAGTTCAACGAACTTTCGCTGTCACCAATTACCTCGCCAATTACTGACATTGTTGTGACAGGTAGGACATCTGAGCCCCTATTCTTGAGACGGGGAAGGGAGAAAATAGGCGTGTCGACGCTGTTGCCAAGGAAACTCGGTGCATTTTTGATGGAACGATAGAGAACATTCATTCCATCACATTCAAGAATAGGGTCTCAGATCTATTCTCTCATTTACCGGTCTTCTCGAAGTTATAGCTGTCATATTGTCGATTTATGTAATTTAGTCGCTGTTGTTTGAATTTTATTGATTTCGTAATAATCAAGTTAATAAACTTGATTATTACGAATGTACGTTATTGTTGTTTGCTGTATCATTCCTCTTTGTTGTGACTTGGGATAGGTCCTGGACGGGTAATCATCCTGATTTTGTAAATATTGCTGTTTTTAGGAGTTCAATAATCCTTCCAGGAAAACCCTGATGATGGCCTGTTGACTGGCCGAAATCGCTTGGTTTTCGACATAATAATAAAAAACCCACACTGAAGTACTTATTCATTCACTCATTTAGATTTGGTGTGTATAACCACCCTTGCTGAAAACAAGATTTGTCAAACTGGTGTTTTTCGCGGAATTGTCCTACAGAGTATATTATATTTTAATAGAATTTGGTTGCACGGCGGCATTCTTAAACACCCTTGATTATAAGAAAAAATTCTTTACCAACATAAAAGATAAAACTTTTTCATCTAAATAGTCAAGTTTGGATTTAAAATTTCTTGTCAAGATTGTGATAAAATTTCAGTGGGCCAGACAAAGCAGTACTTGCCGGACAGGGTAAGGCAATAGAAGAATGATGTTAAACACCTACCAACCGAAAACAAAACTGCTCTCACTCAACATTCTCAAAGAGAACATCATTTGTTTGATTTTGACGATACAAACATCTCAGATAGAGAACAAAGCTACCCTAGACGACTACTAAGTGAGATGATATAAATAAAAAGACACAACTCTCAGAAATACAATGAAGATACAAACAGCTTGAGCATTGTTTACCACTGCATGATTTCCAGAAAAAGCGTCTAACGGATAATACTTCGAGTTTCGTTTTCGTGATTTTCTTGTACTCTGGAATGGATTGATGTTTACCTGTATATGTCCACAGTATATATTTTTTGGATGAATTGCAGTGGAGATGAGACTAAATACGCGAGTATTTTATTTCAACGAAGCATCGTTTTCGCTATGTCGCATATGCGCATATTCATTAATGTACACATACATTAATGTATATACATCAATGAATGTTCTTTGTAAATTTCAAATTGTTTTTAATACTCTGACCGTTACGGATTCAATCGAGCGTTTCATTGTCAGATTCGTTTACGGATTTTAATTTAGATTGAATGGTTGTTAATTTTTGTTATTAGAATTCATTTATGTTACTGTTTCCTTATTTACAACTAATATATTTATTTTCTAGCCTCCAAAAAGCAACGAGTAGTATATATTATATATATTATTATATTTATATTTTCTATATTTCTATATTGAACTTTTTGTTTCAAAATGTTCTAATGACACGATCATCACGAAATTTCGCACATAGTTGTCAATCATCAAAGTTATTCCGAAAAAAACAACAATATCCAGGAAAAAAACACAAATTTGGACATATTTTTCGAAATATCTCCGAAAATTATTATCGGATCAAACTGAAATTTGGTACACTACTGGGGAATATGAAGCTCAAGGCCAAAGCAAAACTTTCTTCCGAATATAATGAACAGTTTCCAAAAAAAAACTTTCTGAAAAAAATTTTGAAAAACTTTTTTGTATTCCACTGACCATATGATCTCGAGAAAAAAAGTCATCACGGAAATAATAACAAAATTTCAAAGGGCTCTAACTCCGAAACATCTTGGCAGATTTCGGCCGTTAAGGAGTTCAACCCTCGCATTTTACCTACCATGAAAGTTTCATGAAAGATTCTCCGTACGCCCGTAATCGTGCATACAGAGGGCCCGCCGTGTGCGTATTGGCATTGTTTACCATGCTGCAACGCAATTATGTTGTTGTTACGCAGTATAGAATTTCTTAAACAATGCTCTTCTCCCCACCTGGACATATCTTACCACGAGACTCAGCACAAGTTGGTATTCAGACGTGATAACTATTGTGTTATGTATACACGCTCATTCTTGAGTCATTTTTAACCGCTTTCCAACTCAACATTGGGTATGAGTTTGGAATAACGTTTAGGACCTCTATGCAAATAAACACCGATTAGCAGAACTAGATCTAGGAGAAAATATACCCCCAGAATTTCATGACAACATAACTACTGATCTGGTTATATAAAATGACTTTCCTACTACCACAGAGCGAAAAAGCAATGTTTTTATGCAACAGGATAATTTTTCTATCGAAACAAAAAACACTGTCTAGAATGCCGATAAAACCATTGAATAGTGAATAACATTTCGCAGCTGTAACAGAACTATCATTAGTAAAATGGCATACAAACATTAAACGGAAATGCCTCGGAAACTTTTCAGCGATACTTACTTTATTATACTATTTTTATTTTCATGTGTATTCCTACTATTATAACTATATATTAGTTTTTGTATTTTAGTGGGATTTAATGAACCATTTTTGGCGATAGTATTTGATATTTTTATGAACGCGAACTGCAAAATTGCGAAAGAAAGCAAATTTGGAAGTTGTTGGGACTACACCGCCCTAAACAATGTCTCGTGAATGACAGCGTATCAATAATTAAATAGATACTATGAACTCCCGCCTGTGCTGAGTCATGTTAAGATATGTCTGGGTATAAATAGAGAGCATTGGTTCAGTCATTCTTTACCGCGTTGCAACACCATGTATGCGTTGAAGCGTAGTCAACAATGCCAAAACGCCCGCCGGACATAATCGATTTCTACACCGGATTCGTCATCAGTGAGTCCAACCTAGTCGTTTGAGACGATAGCACGCTGTTCCCCTTGAACATGCAAACGCAAAAAAAGAGTTGAAATTATAAACATGTGATCCTATTTATAATGTATATCAAAAATAATTTCCACCACGTAAGAGCCGAATCAGTTGAATTTTGCGTGAACACCGATTCTCCGTTTGTACTTTATAGCACCCATTAGGTAATGAGAGAGTCAATCAACATCCCAATACTATAAACTCCACAGATTCAACAAGTAATAAAGGACATAAAATTTTTGGATGTCGATTCTGTTAAACCTTCTCAATATACCCTCTTAAGCACGTCGCAACGATTTTTAGCCTGTTCAAGAATTTTCCAGAGGAGATTCTCCTCTCTAGATGCCCAGAAATGAGTGATCTTGAAAGTTTCAAGTTAAGATTCCTGAATGATATGGGTAACAAACCAATGAAGGAAATAGCGTCTGTCTCTTTCATCCCGAACGGAAAATCTCATTTCCATTATTCTCTGAATACTCAACAAAACAATTAGGGGAATATATTTTGTAGTCAAGGGAACTTCTTTCCTAAACCAATTCAGGTCCATATATAAATAAAAGATTTAATAAGTGTATAATCAATCGGATATCAAACGTGGTATCAATATTCACCGGTGCTTGTAGGTTTCAAAGCCTCATAGCAATATATATGATGTAGAGGCTCGGTTGTATTCTGTAAAGCCGGGTCCAGATGAGTGTAATCCGAACAGCGAATGCAATAAAATTCGATAAACGATTTGGCGAACAGTGTGGGCGGCTTTCAAGCTCAGCCTCGAGTAATACATTCAAATGCATCTTTCGAGTCGAAAACCGAGTCCGGTCGAAGCTGCCTGGAACCATAAAACTCCCTGTGATTTTTTGTGCTCGCTGTTCGCATTACACTCATCTGGACCCGGATTAACAGTTTGATGTTTCTTTGCACTACCTTTGGGTGAATCATGATACTCTGTACATACTCTTCACCGATACTGGTATTGACGACGTGAATGGGAATATCTGAAAACCCATATAGTTATCCTATTTTACTCTTGTATCACATACAAGGAGCATTTGATTTTTTCTTCCAAATATTCATTGTATTATAGATTTCGAACGTCTCATTTTTTCACGGAATTCAATGCTTTCACTGAATCATGAATTGCTGCTTCCAGAAATCATAAAATACAACTGGCCTTAACATTTTAAATTCCTAATTTCAATTCCTTCCTCGGCATTTATTATTTCACCCTGTGCATCATTCTCTTCAACTTTTTTCTGAAATCGGAAGGTGCATTGATGAAGGAGCACATTGATACGTTACTATAATTCCTTCCACTTGAAGAGATTATTCAAGTAATAAAACTAAAGAAAAAGCTCTAGAAAAGCACTCACGTGAAACCATGGGATAGTACGTGCTTGTTCAAACTCATTGTCAAGTCGGTCACTTGCTCAACGAATTTTTTACGGTTGGTTTGACGCCCGATCATTAACACAATATTTTCTCAGGAAACATTTGTGGTGCAGGTTTGTATAGCTTTATCGCAAAGGCCGATTTTGTGAATATGTGAAATCCACCGAGTGTTTTCTCAGATGCAGTTTTGAACATTTGAGTTTCCTCATATTTCCAAAAAATACCGATCGAATCGAATTGAAATCTAGCATAGGTACTTGGTAGAGAAATAGTAGCTTGAAACTCAATGAATAGTTTTGTAAGTATCATATGATGATAAGGTCGCAGAATCTTTTTAGCAGGAAATAACGCTGCTTCAGGAAAAAAATGCTTGAAAACATGGCCTTTTCATCCAGAAATCTTTCAGTCTGTGCGTTGGCATTTCCGAACTATTAGCCAACTTTGAATTACTTACTTTGAAACTTTCATGTAATAATGATCCTCACGATATTCTGCGCAAGATTGTTTTTGAGTCTATCACCAAGTTACGAGTTGAGACGGGATGGGAATTTTTCGAAATACAAAAATATTGTCACATATTTGGATGAAACTTTTTGAAATTATTGTTATTTTTTGATCATTGAAGATTTTGCACCCGGTTGAGCATCAGGTTTTTACAACTAATCAAACGTAGTGAAGCAGTATATTTCTTGAGTTACTGAAGAAGGCTCAGCAGTACTGAGGAAATAACAACAAAGATTCACATATCACTTTTCCAATATATCAGAAAATAAATATCTGATCGAGCAGAGAAAGAATATCGTAGACTTTTAAAATATTGACATGTTCTATTTATACTATCGGTCAGATGCAAAATTGTCGCGAATTCGCTGGATGGCTCCCGCATTGACTGGTCATTGGTCTTAAAGTCTCACCGTATCCAAGGACCTACGTTACTCATTGGTGTTTACATATAGTTTTGTATCATAAACGGATTTCACGCGCTTGTTCTCTTCCAACTTTTTGAATCATTTTATCTCTCTCTTATGGCATTTTCTATAGATAATTATCTGATCCATAATTTCTGTCAGGGCCTATTCAATAATAGAACTTACCGGTTTGCTGAAAATCTCGAAACAACCGCTTTAGGGTCGAGTTTTCGTTTCTACCCCGAGTAAACATTTTTGCACATTTAGGATCGAATAGGATTTCATTTATAATGCAGATTTGACAAATCTTACTAATTTTCAGCTGGCTGGGAATTATTGTAACCCGACCCGAGTATCTTTGATATCTATGTGAGAAATAGACTTGCAACTTGCGGTTTATTTCATTCGAAAATGACTGCTACAGGTGGACTTATGTTTTGTCTTTTGACGCCCACTTGTTCCGAGTGTATACGAGCCCTAACACTTGTGATCTTTACTTCCTAGGGTTAATTTCATGGAGTTATCACAATTTTCAGTATTATTGGAATATCTGAAATTATACAGGGTGTTTCAGTAAATTTTTTTTTTATGAGAACCACATCTAAAGAAAGACATACCCCCTTTTTCTTGCTTCAGGATATTATTTCCATTATGCTTCATGAATTGAGCTTAGAATATCTTTGGATTCTCTACTAAAATTCGCTAAATACAGACAGTTGGGTGCAATCAAAATATCATGCAAAATCATGCTTCATTGAAAGTATATCGATCAATTATTGCATTAATTTTCTGTTTCAATATGAAAATTCCATCCCTATCACTGAACGTTCGGTGACAAGCATCTTAACCCATTCTGATCGAAGATCAAACGTACCCATCGATCCTGAAGGGTGGACCTATCATCCCCTAATTCCAGCACTCCCAAACCCTACGGTGGGGCGTTGGAAAACCGGCGCAGTGACGAGCGCATCGGCGCCCCACGGCAGTCGCGCTTTCATCACACAACGCTAACGTAGTGCGTCCTCCCTGAAGTAGTGATAACCTTAATGTATCGCCACTGTCCGCTCCCGATTTTCCATAGTTTTTCCCTAGTTTTCCGGATGATCGTTCAGTTTCTGATAGCCGATAGTGGCATATTCCTCTGTATGCGCCCTTAATAATCCATCTCGTCGGTGTTTGAAAGAAAGAACGGATTTTTTAATTACTTTAAGGTGTGTTCTGCGCATGAGTAGTTTTCTTAGCATATCTGTGTGGATGTGGAGTTATTTTCAACAAATTCCGGTACGTTGGATTGCTGTTATTCTGATAATTTCTTATTGTTCTGTTGTGATTAAGATTCTTTCAAGTTGTTTTGTGTATTGATGAGCATTTTCTTGTTTAATAATTCATCATCGCATCAAGCAACCATAGGTTGTGGACCAGAATCACAATAGAAGGAAGGAGCGAATCATGAGTAATTCGAACAATATTTGCAGATGAAATTAGTTAGAATCTGGTATATATTCTTTTCCACTTTTAGGAGGAGCTTTAGTTCAAAATTTTTTTTGTTATCGAATTCTTTCATAAAAAATGTTGATTTACTTTCAGAACGAATGGAAATTTCAGTAATCATCTCGGTGATCATAGTGGTCGCGGTAATCAATATTATTTTTCGGACGTTCGGTAAAATCAATCATAAGACTCAATTTTTTCCTTCTTCATTTCGAATAAAAATATCTCCTTCAGTATTGGTTTCTTACAGAATGATATATGGACTTTCATTATAAGAATTTATTCCAACGATTCAATGAGCCATAAATTATGCTAGGGATCGCATTTTGATTTTCATTGAATATTTTTTCAGGGTACTGTTTCTTGAAAATCCTGAAATTTTTAGACAATGTCCACCTAACATCGTTTCGCCTCCTCCATTTTTTCATTTTCAAACTCCAATCACTCATTACTAGTATTCATTAATACTTTGATTTGAAACTCCTAAATAAATATTCCTTTCAAGAAGAATTTCAGAGTTCGGAAACCCTTGGGTTGAATCGATTCGCGGTCGAAATTTGGGTGGATCATCTATGGATGATAAAGTTTCATTATGGTGAATGGAGGTACGTCCGAAATCCATTCTTTCTTTGTTGGAACTACCTGCTCCAAATATTAAAATGTAAAGCTGGAAGAAGAGATACTTTTTTTATTCACTAGTAGGAGGGTCCAAAAGTTTAAACAACTAAGAAATCGAATTAACATTTTCTCCAGAAAATACATATTGATAACTCCTTATTAACGTTTTTGATCACATTATGTGGAAGATTAAGTGTACATATTATCCCTGAAATTACAACTCTTGTTTCTTCAGTTGCTGACTTCAATTCCATAATGGTATTGATTTCTATTTTATTCATATAATTCTCATTAACTGAACAGAAATTGTGCTCGTTAAGCTGCTTTGAATAACTATTCAAAATTCTCAAATGTCACGATATGCTAATTGAATTAAAACTAATACAACTTGTTTCACTTGAGATTTTTCCACTTTTTGATTCAAAATATTTTGAAAAAAATCAAAAATTGACAACAATTCATATATTTCAAAAATTCGATTACATTGCTCTCAAACTGTCCTTAATTTGCTCGTGTACTGCTGACCGGAAATTAATGACACTTACTGCACACAGTACGTATTGTAATTATACAGTGTGGAACCCCCAAATGGAATATATACTGGGGGCTTTATTATTATGCATATTTCGTCCCAAAAAGTGGCTTGTGATATTTAATTTGAATGAGCATTTCATTTTCCTTTTTCCTCATTAGGAATTAATTGGAAAAAACAAAGTGTCGCCAGCGTAGAAAATTTTCTGTATTGAAATGAATCCTGATTATTTCTGCAATGATTTGAAAACCCTTGAAAGTTTCGAAAAAAGAATTATAAGTCTTTTCAAATGAAGTATCACAAGTTCGTATTTCCCATCTGAAAAATAGGCTGCTGCAAGTAACCCGATGGGGGTTGAATTAAGAGATGAAATTTTCACGTCAAAATATGTCTATTCCGAATTAGAAGGTGACATGTATAAAACTTCGTTCAGAATTAAAAAGGGATATGTGAGAAAATTTTAATTCTGTTTTGCGACGCACTATTCTAAGTATACTTATTTGTTCCAAGTATACTTATTATGAGGGTTGTTCATTTGATAGATTATTCCACAAAACCATGACTCTTTTTTGTCATATCAACATTGGAATGTTCTTGTTGAAAAAAAAATCATGATTTACCTCCAAAATATATTTTCCTCATATTAATTCACTCCGTTTTTGTCAGGACTGCTAGCACCTTTGAATTCTTCATAACAGAGTAGTTCAGAGAAGTCAAAGAAACTTTTTTTTAATGACCCTGGAGTTAGTTTTGAAAAATTTAGAGGACTTGAATGTCAGAGGAATTGGGATTTGAATCTGCTCGTAAGAATTGCAACATTATTTCTACAAAAAGTTTTGCCTCGAAGTATTGAACCATCATAGCTGTGATGAATGGAGCAAAAGGATCCTGGGTGAGTTGGAATTCAGATAACTCATAATAAGTGTAAGCTTCATTGGTACAAGAATCGAATATCCGAGGTTCGCTATAGGTATCTCCGTAGTGAGACATGTGTGGGTTAGGTACCAAAGTTTCTTCAATAAAGTTTCTTCAAAATTCAGCGAATTCCGTTACAGTTTTGTGACTGTCACCTATATGAACTCCATAAATTCCGTTGACACTAATTTACAGTTATGTGATTGATACAAAACTGAAACTCATGCGTGCTTTGAATATTGGCTTGCATACTGCCAGACTTGAAAAACACCTGAACAATCATAGGAGGTTATTGGAAAAACCGATTGTTCAAGGATCATCATGCTTGATTGGCGTGTACACATGATTCCTATAAAAATGAACAATATTTGGAGCAAAATGTAAAATGATACTTCTAGTGGTTACTAGCTGTCTACAAAGTTCAACACGAAGGCAATAAATTGAAAGAAGAAATAGTTGAAGTTATCCATTCAATTCATCCTCCAGTTTTTAAAAGGTTTTTGCTTCCACTATCTGAAACGGAGCTATATAAAATTTCAAAAATATCAATCAAAGAACCTTACGAATTGAGAGATTCGTAAAGACTGAAGTTTCTTGGAAGAATCAGAAAAGTGCAGATAATTAGCGCATAGTACTGTAATATTTCAGAGCCTATTTATGACCCCTTCATCAAAAAAATCGAATCCTGCAATACACATGGGCGATTTCTATAAATAAGAACGTGACTTGATTGTCAATAGTTCTTTTCAGGATATTGGTAGCGAAAAGCTGGAGAAAAAATCATGCAAAATCTTTTTTGAAGATCGTTCAATCGATATTTACTTAATTATTATTATTTACAATAATTTTTCTTTTTAAGTTTCAATATAATGGTTTCAGATTCGAAATAAGATATCAATTCTGACAACTCCATTTCGAAGGAAGACAAAGTCACAACGGTGAATTCTGATATATTCTTTCGAATTCCCCCAAATGAGTAGAATTAAACACATCCTATGAAATTCCTGTTCTTCTCCAGATACCCCTGGAAGTATGAAGATGTTTCTAAATAGCGAAAGTGAACATAGTTCATAATCAAATACACCTTTGTGATAATTGAGCTGTTACTGTATCTCTTACTATTTCCAAGATATCAATCGTATGAATTATTCAAAACATAAACTTCCAGTTCCTAGACTCGGCATAGAAGTAGAATAAAAATGAGAAAACAATAAAACAGACTGGAAAATAATAAGTCTCCCCATTTTTCAAGCTGCACTGCATCAGTTCTCCCTAAAAAATGATACCTTACACTTACACGCTACCTCGCAAAACTACATTGTCAGTGGAAGGCCAAGCAGCAACCAGTCATCTAATACGAGGCGGCTATCAATCAGTGGTCACTTGATTGATGAGAATTTACCGTTGAAAAATAACACGAACCCTGGTTTTGATCGATCGTGGCTTGTCACTCTATTGTCTATATAGTTTTTATTCGAGAGGAGGTTGTCGACATATCTGGAGCTCTCGAAGGGTTGAAGTGTGAGCTTTATTGTTATCAAACAGAGGCGCGTAGTCTAATTGAGTGGTTTACAGTTTGTGTTGATTTTCCGATGCCATTTTGAGAGCATTGAGTAACAGTCTAGTCGGGTTTTTGTTGGAGAGGCTGTTCGTGTTTGTGAATGTGCTGTGCAGTTCTGGAACAGCAAGTTTTGTTGTAGACATTAGATTCCACTTCAAACCATATCAATATTGTGATGATAGATTATTTTTGCGCTTGTTCTTGGGAAAAATTCATAATAGTTCACTTCACTGTTGCAGTTTTAACAAATGAATATGTGAATTCCGCATGGAATAGCTTCAGCGTTTTTCCACAATCTGTAGTTTTCAACCTTCGCGCCGAACATGGTCTCGAACAGTCAATTCGCATTTATGGAGTGAAGATTTTGCGCGTATTTTCTAGGAAAACAGCGTGCTATCGCTTAGTCCAGATGTCTCTAATTCCCGAATTTCCTCCCGGAATTGTTCTCAAACGACTAGGTTAGACTCATTGATGACGAATCCAGTGTCAGAATCGATGCTGTCCATCCGACCGGCTGTCCGGCAGTGGACACGATTACTGTCGGAAGAAGCAAGCTAGCGACTTGAAACTTTCAGCGTAGGTCGCGCATTAGAATGCCGCAGTTGGGTTCGTTAGTGAACCAAATTGAACAAACGGTCTCGGAGTTATAGCCATTTGAATTTATTTCCCTAATATTTCAGGAACTACAGAAGCGTTTGGATTGGAACTGTCACTTGAATCATAATGACACGCAAGTTAATGGGAAATTTTGTTGAGATCGTATAGTTACTGAATGAAAGAAAAATTTTCCATCAAATATTTTCCAAAAAAAATTTTTCTTCAGAAACTATTTTTATATTCGAAGAAACCCCGCTCATACCTTGAACTCCATATTTCACAGCAGCGTACCAAATTGCAGTTATTTCAGTTGGATACAGTTATAACTCTCGGAGATATATGGAAAGAATTTGTCAAATTTCGAGGTTTTTTCCTCGGTATCGTTGTTTTTTTCTGGAATAACTCAGAAAATATCGATTTGATCATGCTGATACTTGGTAACTAGTTTGAAAATGCTGATAAATTCGATATTCTGATATTTCTTGATCATATTTTCCTCAAGAAATTCTGTTGGAAACCTTGAAGCTATCACATTTCAATTAAAAACTGAATTTAACGAATTCGGTCTTTGTGATTAAGGTCCAAACCTACTAAAACTCAAATAACAGATTACGGTCGGCCTGACGGCCGATCTCCAATACAAACACTTCCGGAAGAAACAACTGAGAAATCAGATATTTGTAGAGTAGATTTTGGGCCTGCTTACAAAGGTCTAATTCATGAATGGGTAAAATCCGCCCAATAATTCCTTAGATAAACTCATTTAAAATTTTACCCTTCCAATATTTCCAATAATACAGATAAGATCGAATTTTCGGAAAAAACCTAGGAAAGCACTGACGTAAAGTCAGTGTATACAATATAATGCGATAATCATCCTAGTTTTCCACGAAATCGTTTCTTGAATACATAGTGGAATTTTTCACACACGTGAAGTATATTCTTACTAGTTTAAATTCGTATTTGATCTAGGAGAAATTGTGCTTATGCTGATACTGCCGGAATTTGGGAAAAGAGAATGCTATAGAAGAAGCGAGTATACTTACATGATAATCCTGAAAATAATTTCCATTGAGTAACATTTTCAACTTTAATTTTTATCTACTGACACATATGATTGACCGTATGGAATGTTTTTTGAGGCGAAAGTGCTATCTAGCCGAATATGAATTAGTTTTACGAATCAAGAAATCATTCAATTGATTCTGATAGAAGGCAGGATAATGATAACATTCGAATAAACGATATCGGATAGAAATTATATGTTATATATTATTATTATATATTATGAATATAAATTCTTCTCCGGTAGTCTGACCTAAAATTAATGAGACAGGAAAGGCCAGATCCTATTTGAACATCAAGATTACTGAGGCATAGACGACGCTGTTCAAAATCATCGACTCGTTGTTGTCGATTCGTCGAGGAAATAAAAATGTTGGTAGGTGTAGTGATTCTCATCTTCCGTCAGGTTTAATATCCTGAATATTTATCTCGAAAAATTGGAAAAAATGTTCTACTGCTAAGTGATATAGAGACGTATTGAACGTACGAAATATTATAAACTCAGAAGAATTGTATGAATTCACCGTGTAGTATGTAACTTTCAGCAATACTGCTCATATCAATGGCAAACTTTCCTCGTGTTTTGTTACGAATCGACTGTTGGAAAGGTACCACATAACCATATAGTGTTGTGCACTCACCTTCTCTGCAGAACGTCGCTGGTAGATAAGGCATATATGTTTTTCAGTTGATCTGTCAGTCGAATAAATTGATGAAAAAGAAAATTGAATTCAGAGGTGGGATTAAACATGATTCTTTCTATGATAAATTACTCATCTGGGGTACAGCATCAGAGTTCTGTTCTGTAAATCTCAATCACTTTCCTAAAGCTACAACACAGTATCCATTATTATCCAGAGTTCACAACATCTGCTATGGAATTATATGTATTCAGTTTATATTCATTCGCTCATTAATATTTTTGGAAATGAAATAACGAAAAAACATTACTCTCAACACTATAAACTTTTTTCAGATTGTCGAAAACCATAAGTGTCGATTGAAGCTCATTTTGGAAGGATTTTGCATTATTTTGTAAGATTCATTCGCTCATTAATATTTTTGGAAATGAAATAACGAAAAAACATTACTCTCAACACTATAAACTTTTTTCAGATTGTCGAAAACCATAAGTGTCGATTGAAGGTCATTTTGGAAGGATTCTGCATTATTTTGTAAGATTTCATGGGTCTACAATAAGTCAAAAGTCTCAAAAACCGAAAAATTAAAAGAAATATATTCTGCAAATTTTCTCGTTTTTCTGATGAAGGGATTAGATTTGTACTCTGAAGCATTACAGTTCGCTTTCTTCATGGTTTACATTGTTTCGGTATTGTTCATTAGGCAATCTTTCACCTAGAAATTATTTTCGACAGAAAGCTTAATCCTGGAATTCGCAAGCGTGCTTTCCAGAAATAACCTACAAAAAATCAAAAACATCTTTATATAATCACCAGTTCCTCCAAAGAATAAATTATTTTGACAAAATGATAGCCGACACAGAAACATCTATAATTCCCATTGAATAAATCGACCTTTTCATATTTCTGGACAAATTGATATTTCAGTACGATTCCTTTGAAACTTTGATTATAATGTTCACAGCAGAAAATATCTAAAACAAAAATTCGGAGGACATCTCGACTCGTTTAGGAGGGAGTTGCGAGGTAGAGGTGACAACTGAATTGAAGAATATGACTTTTCGCAGATTCTAAGTATCTTTAAAAAATTCTCAAAATCGACAATCTAGATCGATCCCGGCTCAAGCGCCATTTCGCAACTCCAGAAAATGGAAATATTGAAAAACCGAAATTCGGACGACACAAAGTTTTTTGAATTAACATGACGATTTATCGGTCAAAAAAGGGTTATCTATCACTTTGATTGAGTGATGGCCCTTACTTGTCTCATTTCTAGATGTATTGTTTGAATTCTCCGACATTAAACTTAACTCGAATCAGCACAACCTAACCTGAAATCATGGATAGTGAAAGTGTGAACATATTCAATAGATAGATAGATAATTTATTGGTGCTCCTTTGCAGAGTTCACTGTTTTGCACACGTAATAAAAAACTTAAATATGTAAGACATAATTTAAATTATCAAAATAACATTCCACGTCAAAGACAATTCACAATCACGAAATGAATTATTTGTAAAATACTATAATTCAAAATGCTGGACAGGAGCTCTAGCACACTCCGAAACGCACGCTGCCACAAAAATTCATCAATTTTTTTTTCAAACTCTGGAAAGAATTGAGCCTTTTCATCTCATCACGTATCGTATCGAAAGGCTCATGAAAAATAAAACTAGGGCCATTTTTGGATTCTTCGAATCGCATCTAATTTATATTGTTTCTATATCGTGTATCATAATCATGTGAATCACCATATTTTGGCTATCGCCATTATCATATGCATAAACCAGACATTAATGAAATGAATGGCGTCGATGGTGGCATTGACGCTGATTTAAAATTTCTCTAGTTTGGTTAGCGCAAAGTCGAAAAAGCACCTTGTTCTGGGTGAATGTTTGAAAATATTGATTATTTGGAAAAAAATTAAAAGAGAGAAGCGGGAGAGCCGCCACCTAGGCCGACGAATATTTCACGTAATCTGAATCCAAATCGTTCTGGTTGAAAATAACGACGAAATGTAACAGCGTAGATCAGGTTAAACTGATGGTTTGTAATAGGATGAATAGGCCGATTCGAACCGCAGCAGGCAGAGGCATATAGATACGTCCGTTATCACTAATTATGGGGTGCTGTTGTGGAAACATCCATCCGATGAGATTACGTACGTTGCACTTAACTTCGGAAATGAAGTTTCAGTTGACTTTGATATCAGGAATAATGAACAGATACTCAAAATGATTATACCCATTATTCTGTAACTGATTCTTTTCTGTGGAAAGATTCAAATACCCTTGGTTGTTTGTTCTCGCGAAAGTGTAGATCTTATTAACTGGTTGCTAGACCGAAGAGTTGAGTATTTTCTTATTGCCGTCCTATCTGCTTACCCACTTCCTAATGATAAATCATTAAATTTCACTGAAAAAAAGTGAAAATATTCAGATTGGTTTTTCAACAAATGAAACTGAAAACATATCATTGCTAACTGTTTAATAATTAACAATGATACAGAAATGATCAATTATCATTTTCAATTTTTCGTTTCACTATTGTCCTGCTAGTGTTCCTTGAAAGTAACTTTCTTTCCTTCCAATTCCTGTTTTCAGTCCAATTCGAAGTTTGCCTCTCCATCACTCACATTTGCCCTTGGATCTATGGGAGATGATTCCCCAATAAAGGGGCCTGTAGCGTTCTTCGTTTATCTGAGGATCAGAAAATCATCGCTTGGAGGACTGAACCTGGTCGAAAGACCCTCTCGGTCATGAGCAAATGTAGGTGATATTATTTACTGCTTCCTTCTGGTTTTCTGTTCCTCTTTCTGTTTCAGATATTATGTCAAGATATTTTGTCGAAATGAATTCAAGATGACGAAAAAATTATTTTCCAATGAGAAAGATGCCATCCATCTTCTATAAACAAATTACTACACTTATACGGGGAGACAGAATTTTTCCTGAGGTTTTTATCTGTGCTCTTGTATCATATGCAAAAATGTATGGTACCCCGTTCACATTTCCTCTGCTAACACTGTGATACATCAAAGAATGTAATGCTCGTTCTCAAAAAAATATATATATACATATATATTTGCCCTTTTTTACAAAGCTGTTCCTTCTTCACAATCTAATATTTTTCACGCGCTTGTTCTGACGAGCGCGTTATCGTTTCGTCACAATTACTATAATTTTCGAATTTTGAGCTGAAATTGGTCTCAAACGACTAGGTTGGATTCACTGATGAAGGAAGAATCTGTGGTCAACTTCGTTTCTGTCTGTCCGGCCCGCCGTTCGTGTGTGCACTAACTTCCGAAAGAAAAAACTTAGAGTCTTGAAATTTTTAGGTTATGTTTCGATCTTGAATATCTCTGTCAGGTTCGTTAGTGGGCACAATCGGTCAAGGAGTTTCGTAGTTATGCCAATATGAAATTTTGAGGATAATTCCTCGATATCTCATGAAGTACTCTCTGATCGGATTAAAACTTTGTGATTAGTTCTTGCATACCAAAACGCTACTTAATGCAGAATTCCGTATGGATTTCGTTGTTAGGAAATTCTGAAATAATTATTATTCGAAAATTTTAAAATTTTTGTTGAAACATTTTTTCTTCACGGAATCCACATATCCACATTTTTATCGAAAAAAATGTTTTTCTGATTTATTGACCACATTTCGATGAAAATCGGCACAGACCTTGCAGATAGTATTCGACAACAGTTTTTAAATTCCAATTAAATACGATGTTCATTTCCGGAAATATAAGGGAAAAAATATGTCGAATTAACCAGAATTGCATCCGAGAAAAATGACTATAAGAGACTCCATCTCTTCATAGCAGGTTGAGAGTTAATTGAAAAGGTCGAATTCGTGAAAACTTGAAATCCCCTCACTAATTTCGTAGATGTATTCATTCGAAATTATATTTTCCTAATGATACCAATAATGCAGATATGATCGGATCGATATTTTGCCCGCCTTGCTTAAAAAATGTCGGTGTGAAAATTTATGCAATATGTCTCGAGGAAATTGCTCCGAATGTGAACAAGCGCGTAAGAGCTCCTCTGACCTCACGTCATTGCTTTTCTAGGTTTTTCAATATGTATCAGCCTGAATTAAATTTTTCTCTATATCTTCAATTAATAATACTTTTTTAGAATAATTGATTCATTTTGAAAATATCAATGTCCGTACACCTCTCACGAGGAAAATATCAGACTTCGCCCACCCCAGCTTTATGCGTTCATTTCAACAACAGATTCAATTTTCCGAAAAAGCAGTGTTCACAAGGTACTTACCGGGGCGAATACATCGAAACCGTTGTCGAAAAGTTCTAAAGCCGCTATCGTTCATTTTTGAACCACTGATTGAGAAAGTAATCGCTTCACAATACCTACAGATCTTTTTCTCCAGTTCGCCAGACAGAACCTGAGAGAACCTTACTAATTCGTCGATCCAATATAGAATGTCTGCCATATATTGCTCCGTCCAAATTTGCTTCACATTCTGATTTTGTAATGATATCGTCCTCACGAAATTTTGCAAAAACTTTCATGTCATCATTTTTCAACCAAGGACCTATACTAGAATGGAATTGTTCCAATTATTATCAAATTACTGTTTGCAATATCAGGAAAATGATTAAAATTATAAAATTATCGTGTCAATTCTATTACTGCCTTGCTTAAGAAAACACATAACGAACCTCCGTCAATGAAAATAGTTCACGGTATATTTGCCTCAACATTTGAAGAAAAACTGGTATCATAGATGGAGAAGGAGAAAAATTATTCTGTTTATTCCGGAACCTCACTGAAAAATTCCTCGAACATATCCGCTTTCGCGTTGTGTCTACCGAAGTTGCATAATGGCTTCAGAAGAGAGCCCGATTTGATCCTCGTGCATAAAAGCTACATCCGAGCGATTATTGTAATGGTATAGGAAGCCGGGATTATCGGTTATGCCTTCTCAAGGGTTCCGTCGTTTTCGAAGAATTTTTTAGGAACATGCACTTATTCTTTAGAATATGAAAGAGTGTTGTACAGGTTTTCGGTCCCATGAATTCGTCATTATTTTTAAGAGTAAATCGTGATCGGGTGTTTCGTTTTTACCCGAAATCTGAGTCGATGATCGATTCATGCTGAACATCCATCTGAATGCAAATATTCGAGCTTTCTTGTGATATTGAAACCAGTAGTTGTAAACTGATAAATTCGAAACCCCTCAACCGATTTTGCACATTTATAAATGAACTCAACTGCCGCATTGGGATACGCAACCTATCTAGAAGTCTCTAGGTAACTGCGTTATCAAGCTATAATGTGAATAAAGAAATTACTTGAAGAAATGTAAGCAAGCGTGAGTAATTTCTGATGAGCGGAAAGAGTAGAATTTAAACTGAAATTGTTCATCAGTGAATAGATTTTAGTCATATGAGATCATTTTTGGCACAAAATTAGATTCATTGGGACCACATGATGAGACGAAATTACTCTGAGCATGCTCGAAAAAATAAAGGAATCACTGACGTGAAGACAGAATCTTTTACACCAGAGTAGTCGCATAGTTAGGTACTGAGCTCCCCCACTTCCCAATCTCCGTATGGTATGAGCCTCGCGAAATTCAATGAACCATCAAAAAGTGAACTCACAATCGAGTATGAGATTTAAACTTCATCATCATAATTATTATTGTAATTATTATGTGCCAGTTGATATGATTCGAGTTTTGTCATTCGAGAAGCTTGGAGAACAATAAAGACTAGCGATACTGAAAGATTATATGTAAAAGAAGTACAAGCGCATATGTATCAATCAATGAGAAACTAAGAAAGTTTATTTCCGCTAATTTATTCAATTCCACAACAATTGTTTTTCATTATAACACGACTTCTTAAGGTCAGGATGGTAAAAGTTGAAGTTATCATCAAAAGGATTATTTACGATTTTGTTTTATGGAACAAGCCTGCAAAAAACGATAGAATTACTGAAGAGTTTTGTGCGCTTGTTTATTTTCTTAATCACTCCTCCTTCTATCCTCAGTTTTTTTTGAGGTTCTGACCAATTCTGAACTATTTCGAAGCTTATTAGTGGATACCATCAATTAATCCTGGCGATAGATTCATATTTTGTCAGATCAATTGAGATGGTAGAGCACAAAACTTAGAAAAGGTATTTTCTAGACTCGCAAAATGGTGTAGGAGCCTGGATCTATCTCTGCTGTTTCTCGGAGGTCGATTTTGAGATATTGTTGAATACTTGTGATCGTCGAAGGATCGCGTTTTTCAGTTCATTTGTTATCTCTCTCTTTCAACTTTCGCCCTGAAAACTAAAAAAAATGTCCGAATTTTTGAATTTCGAGTTTGAGCTCACCGCCATGCACAGCTCATTCAACTGGTGTAATATAATATTGGAGAACTGTTATTCATGTAATCATTAACTGCGATCGATGCCGCATTACACTCCACATGAACACAATCTTCTGATAAATTTAATTTCACTTTCAAGCAGTTCTATAGCAACTAAGTACAAATTTCAAACTCGAGCAAACATCAAATACTAAATAACCCAATATGCCATTGATATCTCAAAAAACTTATATATTATGCATAACTCATTGGTTTCTCACAACACAGAAACCAATTCCATGAAATCATTCATGTGAACATTGAAATCTCAATAAATACACTTGTATGATTGAATAACATTTCGACACGCAGAACGCTAACTGAGTAGCAAAATTTAAAATATTTTGAATGAGAAGAGACGTTCCACAGTCGTTTCACCTCTTCGAAAATCTAACTATTTTCCACAATTATTAAATTTCGTGTCGGTATTCTACAACTGAAAATGAACTACAAATCAGATAGGGTTTGTCCTTTTTGAGATATTAGGGAAATGACCTCAATATTCAAAATGGTCACGAAATTTTTTGCCAATATCTGCACAAATAAATATCGGTCAAAACTGAAATTTGAAACATCGTTTCTAAATGTTGACTCTGAAACCTGTACCAAATTTCATCGAACTTTGATGAATATGTATCCGAAAAAAAAGTATAAAAAAATTTTTTGCAATAAATCGAGTGTCTATATTTCGCAATTAGTCATGATGTTTCAATCCGAATGCGTTCGTATTTCTTGATACTGAGGAAATAAACTCAATCTTTCAAACTAACACCAATACGTAGAACAAAATTCAAGACTTTCCGTTAATATCAAATGTGTAGATGTGATTTCTACTGGGATTCAACTTTGTTCTGAAAAATATTAATGAAATGAAAAAAAAACTCAATCTTTTTTTCCACAGCAGATATCCGCTTCACTAGAAATTTACAAAGTATCCACCACACAAACTGAAAAACTAAAGTTATTTTCAATAACATTTCTGTAACAATTAAATATATCGTGAACCTCGTCAGGTTGAAGTCGAAAGAATAATTCTAGATTGTAAATTTCGTTCGTTGTTATCGTCGTCAGATACATTCAACCGAGAGGGTGTCAAATCCGAAAGTCTGTTTGATGTAAAGACGTGAAATTCAAACTAGTAGTTTGCCGACAACCAGATGATGATTCATGCGGAATATTTTTGTCTACGCTATATCCCTTGTCTAAGGTCACAGACCACATTCAGAACAGGTAGATAGATTATCGGCTCCTAACTTTAGTCTAAGGCTCCGACCCTCAGCATTAGATTCTCGACAATCGACAATTGATGATATTTGCGGTTTGCTATTGATTTTTTTGCATATTATATCCTCCAATTTGATTTATCATATAAATGCTCATTATTTTCTATATTCACGCTTATTTCAAACTGTCAGTACGAAAGATTTTGGATTTCGATTGAAACCAGTAACGGATATCCACGTGTTGACGATAATCGTACTACGCAAACCGAAATTGATGGAAACCTCCGATCAACCGAATTTTTTGGAAATCTGTATTATTTTAAATTGCGCTACTTAATTCGCGTTCTGCATGTAAAAGTATTATTCAGTTAAAAAAGGGTATTTATAGAGATTTCAATGTTTCAAATGAATTTTTTCATGGAATTGGTTTTTTTGTTCTGAAAAACCAATGATTTATGAATAAAATAAAATTTTTTTTCAAGATATGAATGAGCTTCATGAAGAAATTTAATCTTAAATCCTGTAATCCGCAGAGTGATTTCTATAAATAATAATTTGATCCGATTTTCAGTAGTTATGTTTAAGATATTGGGAGAGAAAACCCAAAAATATTTAATCTGAACTATTTACGATTATGAAATTGTCAACAGCATCGATGGGGCATTTGCAAATTGTGATTATAAAATAATAACGCATCCATTAAAAATTTTTCGATATGTGTTGAAAATTTGGTAATAAATATTTTCATCTCCTTTTAGATGTTTGACTCTGGATGAAAAGTAAACCGATTATTCCAGTGAATTACAATCTTAGAACTGAATGCGATGATGTCATTTTCGACATTATTGGAAATTTGCAGCGTTTTTCCTTATAACTCAGGAACCACTGGTCGGAAATCATCCGGGTGAAATTTTTTTGATTTAGTTTTGCAACAGTAATCAACGTTCAGAGTTGCATGAAAATTCGGTGATAAGTTTTCGAGAAATAATTTTTTTTCCCCCCACACCCCTATTTTGAGCCTTTAGGGTACACCGATTCTGCTGAAAAGCTTGGAGGATCAATCCCGAGCGACACACGATTTTTCTACCAAGTTTCACTGATTTCGGTTCAGTACTTTCTGAGAAAAGCCCCGGACAACGTACGGCGGACGGACGGATTTTTTTTTATTAGTTTATTCAAATCTACATACCCCAAAACGTAAACTGTGAAATTTTCAGGGGGGGTTAAAAATTTTTTTTGTTGGTCGATCACTAAGGTTTATTATTTGATTTTATCAAATAATAAACCGAAAATCGTACGAATTTGAATTTGTAACTCGAATATCTTCGATCTCATTGGTGTGATTTTGCTGAGTTTCGTATTTTACCGAATAAAGCCTACAAACTATTCTTTAATTCGTAAAAGGATATTCTCCTTTCTAAAGTTATTGTGTTTATGGACGGCCTTATGGCGGAAACTATTTTGCTAAGTTTTGTGATTGGTTGTAAGTTTTTTCATCACATGTGTGTTGGGATGAATCAATGACCGATTTCTCACGACTGCGAAAAGTGAATTGCTTCTATTAAGACTTTTTAGCCAGTAACCATGAATCATAATCATTTCAATTAAATTAAGATTCCGCAAAACTTTATTATTTAATTTAATATTGGTTCTTCCTCATCCCATTTCTGTAGACGGCCGAAAGAGAACATTGGAATTTTCTCCCCCTGTTCTTCACCGGCATCAAATTGAAAATGAATAATCACTTCAAAATTGAATACCTGCGAAGAAATTCAATAATTCGAGGGTGCGGTATCCAATCTCGACTGAATGATTCGAGTGTCTGTTAATGAATCATAATTGAAGAATTATTCGAATGTTGGTCGATTGTTTTCAGCGCCGTTTCTTCTGCAAGTGAGAAAAAGAAGAAGGAAAAATTTACTGATTCCGTTAATTCAGGGAATCATTAGATGGATTATACTATTTCCTTTCTTTATGAACTAGTGGGCTTTTCTCTAATCCTATACCGGCTGTCATGGGAATGAGGTGCACCCCCCAAAAAAAATTACATTTTCCAAGATATCGAATAGATAATTTGGTTATTGCTAATACAGATTGTTCCCCATCGGCTCAGGTAATTAATGTGTGTCCATTACTTCCGTTTCAACCGGAATTGAACGTAGATTTAGATTTCCGTATATGAACTGGTGTATATTTTTACATAATCGAATTCTACGTTGAACTTCAAGTGAAATAGTGTCGATAGATAAATTGAATTGAGAAAAAAAAAATTTTACCATTTCGATTCGGTATTTATGTTCACTATATACATTTCGCCGTGATCACAAATGATTCATATCCGTTTCCATGTGGAATTGACTTTTTGGACAGAAGTAATAGGTACTTTGTTGCAATTCCCTGCTAGGAGTGAGCCTCTTGCTCCAACTCCTTTTTTCCACATTTCGATGAAGCATTCGATGTCTCACTTCTTTTCACGAATAATGAATAAGCTTATTATTTCTCTATACAATTACTGCATGATCGAAGAGTATATGCGTGTAAAATTAGATAAACCTAGACGCAATAATATATAATAATTAATATTATATTATATATATATATATATATATTAATAAATAATAATGAGTTAGAGTTGAATGCTCACCATTCGCAAACACTAAGACAAGATACCTGTTACTTCTGTCTGAATGGTCCTGTTTGATAAAAAGTATTATATAACCGTGAGAATTAATATATACAGAATTTCAATCGATCCGATGTCAAAAACGAAAAAAAAAAATTAGAATATTTTTTTTCTTCCTTTCTTTTCTGTTTCGAGAACATTTTACTCGGACATCAACGCATAATTCAAATATGTAAAATAAGAATCAGAAAAATCGGAAGTTCATTTCACTTCCGATTGACCCGGGAGTCATAACACCCCTTTTTTATCTTAGTCGATAAAAAAACAATCTGTGGTATCGATGTCCAAACTTTACTGCTGGTATATTATTAAGTAAAGATTTTTTGTCATTCCTGTGACTCCTGGTTTCTGTGTGGGATGTGTACTTAACACGCTGGATCTACAAAGGAAAAAATTCCAGACAAATTTGATTGTGTTCGTTGATGGTCTGCGTGATTGCACAAGGATCCCTGGAGGAAAGCTCTGTACCATCAAGAAAGTTTAATATGCTTGAAAATGGAATAATATATCGGTTTCAAGTCTAGACTACACGGCGTTTGTGGTATAATCACTGATAACATTAGATGATTCACTCCTCCGTTTTGCGAGTGTTTGTCTTTGACCTGATTTTTCCAACGTTCTACAAGCTATTGGCAGTGTTTTTTCTGATGGAAATAGTTCAGTATGGTTTATTTCCTTACAATCTCGCCAAACCCACAACATAATCATATTTGCTTTTTATTTGGGCTTGGTCATTGTTTAATCCGGCTCGCCACCATTGGTCCATGATCGAGTCCATGATCTTCTACGATGCCTGATATCGCACTTGACTTATTTTCCATTGACAGTCACACTTAATTTTAAACTTATGTTATTTTGTTTCAGCAAACAATCACATACATCGATTTAGGTGACAATAACCATGATTTCAACGATATTTAGCTTCAAAACAGTCGAAATTATTGTGGCCGCTTGCTTATTAATTTCAGCTTTTTTGTGCTATTGACAAATATTGTAAATTTCACTTTTTTAACCTCAAATAGGTAACGTAACCATACAATAGGCTAGATGAATCAAAAGACTGATGAAGGACTACTTTGAAGCATAATGGAGTTTATAAATGAATTTATACGATGCAGTATTTGCATTGTTCAATACGGCATATCAAAAACGTCTATAGAAAACCTTCCGAATTTTCACCTATTATTCACCTGAATCTCTGTTGCACAAATAGACTTCTTTCAAAAGTTTGTTTGATCTCAGTATCCTGAAGCTATAAATTCGAAATCGAAAGCCGATGATGCAGACTTCATAGTGAAAAACATCCAAAGGGAAACTTAACGTGTTCAAGCCAATAGAACATATAGCAGACTTTTAAATTCACTGACATCGAGTATCTGTAGTTATTTGTTATTGATCGACTTCAATGAACGTTTTCAATCATTATAATTTGGATTTTTTTTTTACTGGAATACTTCTTGAAAGTCAAGTTGGAGATATTCGACTGCCTGTCATAGGGAGAAGATGAATGTTTTATTTTACCAGACACATTTTGAATCGAATTAAATACGAGCCTTAAAAAAGAACCACGAAAGGTTTGAAACGTTGTCAATTTACTAATATATTCTAATAAATTACTGTCAATATTCCTGAGAAACTGTATTGCATTTATTATTTGTTTTTTTTTCATGCTGCTTCATGTTGACCTAAGAAACTGTCATTAGAAATATCATGAAAGTGTGAAATATATTCCAACACTGAACCTCCCTTTTCATTTTTATTTTTATGTTTGAGATTTGAAACTCGCCAGAAAAAAGAGAAATTCACCAATTATATTGACTGCAAACCGGGGAAAATTAATTTCGTCCTAGAAAGGCTATCCAAGTCGGGATCAATGAAGTATTTTTATCTCGGCGATAATGAACTAATCATCAAAGAACAGATGAACTCACTGTCATTTGTATCTACTGCTTGTATCCTCGGATATCCACTCGAAAAGATCACATTATTGTTGATTTCTTTCATGTCTGGTTACTAAGATGACAAAGACCACTATTCAGGACACATTCTTTCTTGATGTTATGACTACATCCACTAGAAGTCGGTATTATTAAACTCATCATTACAATCCCCAGCAGTTGAACTTAATTTTTCATTCTATTCCAAAATTCACATGAGAGAATCGTACATTGAAAGAATAAAATGTGTTTGTTCAAAGTATTCTAGACTTAGTATATGAACTTCTAGCTCTGTTGAGAAAATTGATTCAGCTGCCACAGGTTTCTTCGATCAGAAGTGATTCTTCAGCATCGATTGTAGTTGATTGAAGTTAAACTCTTCATTCACATTTATTAATTTCACAACATTGTTTCGTCACCTACATTATAACTTCATCAGGCGAGTATGGTAACATACATGCTACTTATACAAAATCGTTTCCTTCAAATCGAATATTTCATTGTAGTATTTCATTGCAGCTTATTCTATATTGTTGATGAGTATATCTATAATATTTGAAGAATTTGTACTTGTTATGAAGTGATACTGTATTTGATACAAGAATGAGTTCACATAGTTTTCATCACGCGCTCGTTTCTTTATTCATTTATTTATTTCCATCATGGAGCACACACAGGTAATTAAATACCCAGAAGAATGTGCTCACAGAGGAAAAAAGAAAAATTTTAACAGATGTGTATAACAACAAAAAAAAAGTTTTCTATTTCTATCAACAGTTCATCCAAATTCAACACACTATTCATTAATTAAGAAAACGAATAATAAAAAGGTGGATACAATATGATGCTTGTGAGGGAGAATCAAAACAAATAAAGCTCATGAATCATTTCACAATGAAAAGAGCAAACACTGATGGGACATCATGACAATCATACTGTGATAAGAAAGTGATTTTTCAACACCCTCTTCAAGAAGTTTGCGCTCTGATAACATATATCTATTTCAACGTTTAGGTCGTTACAATGTTCATTGCGCTAGTGGTAGGCCTAGTTGGTAAATAGGAAGTGTCCAACCGCCTGCATCTTCTCACGGGAGCCTAGTACTGCAATATTAAAGTGATATTGATGCATTCTAGTTGATTATTAATTAATTCATTTATGAATAATATATCACCAATAGGAGAAGAGAGGATCTCATAATCATTTTGCCTAAATGTCTGCAGGCGATAAGAAGTTAATATAGAGGTTATATTTGACTGAATTTTACTGACTTGGTTACTGTGGCCGAGTTCAAACCCATGTTTTCGCATAATTATTCTCTATTGTATAATAAAACTAATATTTATACTTTGCGGATATATTCCAATTACTATTGACTTAAATTTTTTTTCATATTCTTGCTCGATTGGAATGATATCTTTATGATGAGATGTTTAGTATTGTATCTATTACTTTTGATATGATACTTTTGTTCTTTTCCTTTTTACATTTATAATTTTGATTCGATCTCATGTATATGGTACTAAAGGTGCGTTTTATTTTTCAGTGGATCCGGCAATGACGGTACGCTAGCTGGGAGTATGGGATCGCCGGAATGGGCATGCGCACAGACCCACTGGGCAAGTCTCGTCCGCTGACCACCACTACGGTACCTTTCTTGAAGAACAACGAAAATTTATTCTACCTACTATTAACCTTTGTAGCTCTACTAGTTAATGCTAACGGTAAGTATTTTTACATGTACGAACGTATTAGTGGGGTTTGTTTGAAAGTGATTATTTATTATTTTCAACAATGGTGCTTGAAATATCATTGATAATTCCTTTTCATTCACGCAATTCGAGTTCGTGCACTTTTGGCCGTCCTCATCAAAATCTTCAGGGGTGGGTTAATGGAAATGGTAAGGAGGGTAATAACTCCTTTGAGACACAACTTGACACTACTCATTTCACGCAAAAATGACCACATCATACACTAATTCAAACCAGACTACTCAACTCCACCAGTTAGCAGTGTTACCGAACAAGATTTTCAGTATTGCAAAATGGCGAAAGAACTGGAATAGAATTCTATAGTTTGCGCAATAAAGGATAAAGTAGTCCGAGACAGAACTTGACACTACTCATTTCACGCAAAAATGACCACATTATACACTAATTCAAACCAGACTACTCAACTCCACCAGTTAGCAGTGTTACCCAACAAAATTTTCGATATTGCAAAATGGCGAAAGAACTGGAATAGAATTCTCTAGTTTGCGCAATATAGGATAAAGTAGTCCGTTACTTTGTGATAGTTGATTTGTGAATGGAATGAAGGAATTTTCTTCAATTTCTGTCACTATGATTCACAAAAGATTTTATAGTGATTACTGTTTCGTACTACCATAGTTCCAAACTTACAAATTGTGTAACCAGGTTGAATATTTTCTGCACGCTTATTTATTAGATATTTTTTTTGGAAAGTGGGAAATTCCATATTTTCGTCGCTTCGTTCAGGAGCACAGTTTCCGCGATAATGAGATATATTTACATTTCAAACGATTCCAGTATGTCCGATGTAGAATTTCGAGATTATTCAAATCTGGGAAGGTATGATTCGTATCGTAGAGATGGTTTGCGAAATTGGAGTTATCCTTCCTGTGCCTTTTACTCTTTGAATCCTTCGGCTCTTTCGGTTTGCCTATGAGGACGATATTGCATTCTTAACATCGTGATTTATGAACATTATGCTTTGTCGATTTCGTTTTTTTTTTATCGTAAACATTGGAAAATTAATTTCAAATTCTGAAAGGGGTGTGCGTGGAAATCACATGATAGTTTAGGATTATACGGAGATACCTACATATGACGAAACAAGATGATCTATAAAGAAAAATTGAAGAGTTCCCTTGTATTTTGCTGACTGGAGATAATAATATAGAAATGAACCATATTTGATTAAATTTACTGAAAACGAGTAGCATTAAAAAATGTTTACATCAAGTGAGTGCTGCATTTCAAAAATGTCAATTTGACGAAAGTCTTGAAAGAAATTGATTCTTGCTCATTTTCTCTTAATTTTCTGATGGAGTCAGACTTTGAAAGTTAAGGTTCATTTCGTTGAGCGTTCACATTATTCCGCTATTGTTGATTTGGCAACATGAAAATGCTCTTGACAAATAGTTTGAATACCGGAATCCGAAAGAGCGTCTTCTATAAATTATAATTCCCATTTAATTTTCATATTTCTTTTTAGGAAATCGTAAGTGAAAACATAGAAAAAACCTTAAGATTAATATCAATTCGAAATTTTAATGATTCAAACATTTCCAGAGAACAGATCCAATCGAATCAAAATACATTACTCCGTTGAAAACTAGCGACGTAAAGGTTCTAAAAAATTTGATGAGAATCATATGACTTGAAGATCGTAATGTTCCATCAAGAAGCAAATTTCCATTGGACTGACTCGATATCCTGATGGATAAAACTTTCTAGTTTGAAAAAGCGCTTGAAAGCCATTGACTGTAAGTCAGTGTTTCTCTAGATTTTTCCTTTTAATTTCCTTTTAGTATTACGTAGGTGAGGTGAATATCTGATTTGATTCGATTTGATCTAACAAGAAGCAGCCATATTGGCTACCCTAATTATCCATCTGTACTATAGAGGCTTTCTCGTCAGTTGATCACAGTATGAAGTGAAAATATGAATTTCTCTTGTGCATTATCCCCCTAGCGAAAACTCTTTCGAACTTCCCCCAACTCTCGTGAACTCGATTCGATTTTTTCTAATCCCATTTCCTATCCGTTTGTGGCTGGTATCAGAGGGCGGTAAATCTCTCGAGCATTCCGTATTCCGAGGGCGTAGAACTATGTCAACACTACTTCGGATTTTTCTTCAAATAACCTCCGCCTGGCTCTGCTCAGATTGTACAATAATGTAAACATTCAGTTTCCTTTGCGGGTTAGATCTATTCCGTGGAGGAATAACATTACTTATGTGCTCTTTCGCAAGTGATCTGGATGGAGTCTGTTCGAAAAAGGAAATATAATATACGAAATTTTTCACTCGCTTTTTTTTGAGAACAAGAAGTTAACGTTCCGCACAAATATCAACAATTTTCGAAGTGTTGCTTGAAATGGTCCTTAACGACAAAGTCGACCCACGTATGAATACTTGGTCAAATTTCGTTTTGCGCCCCGATCGTCGTCACTTCATATTATGGAGGAAGCTGGAGTGTTTGAATTTTCAGGAGATTTCATCCCCCTTTAAATTCTTATTATTTAACTGAATGAAATCCTATCCAAAGCGAATTTTGTGCTCAGTGGTGAAATACGGACAAGAAAACTCATGGAAGATGTGGGTTTCATTACAGCAAAAAAAATAGAAAAACTAACAATGATAATTGTACCCGATATTGATATCGAAAATTTCGCATACATGTTGGCTATACCAAAAAGTGATCAAAACGAAATATTCAACTATAACAAAGTGAAAGACAAATTTTTATGTGCACTATCACAAAGTGAAATACTCCTGAACCCTATATGGCTCAAACTCCATCAGAAGGTTAGGTATTTCTTTTTGAAAAAGCTTTGATCATTGGTTCTTCTAATTGTTTATGGCAACATATTAATAGCTTCATGCAGTTATAATTTGCTCCTTGTTCTGTAAGAGCTACTCTCAGCTCAGGATACATATAGCAACAATGCTCGATATTATAAATGTGGGTTGCTGAGTTTGTCCTGAAATATCCTGTATTTATCAAAAGAAACATTGAACTATTTTCAATCTATGGTACAGATGTGGTAAACATAATACCTACTAAATGATCGGAAACCTTATCTTTTAATTTCTCAAATAGCTGTCTTCTGATTAAGAAAATTTTTGGTACTTTTTCATCCCAATAAAGAACTAGACCATATATCACCAGAGATTTGAAAGTAAGGAAAATGAACACCTTGAAAATAAGAAGGCCTGTATTGTGAGCTGTGAATGTTATAGCTCACAGTTTCTTCATAATTGCCCTTTACTCACAAAATTTCTCACGTGCCTTGAAATTCCTCACAAATGTGAGTTATTTCGCACGAATTGGCAAGCATGCTGTGTTTCAAGCTTGACTGAGCATCGCAGGTAATCCCCTCGCTATGTGCAATAGACAATATTACTTATGTCTTCATTTTCGAACACAGCTACAGTTTCAGCTTAAACTTGACAATGAAACAACATGGAAATGTTGAAAAATTAGTCCAGCTGACAAACTCGAGAGTAACTCCATGATATACTGAACCATAATGTTGTTAGTTTGACGAAAGTGAAAAGAGGAGAAACAACATAAAAAAATAATCAGACAGAACAGAGCTAAATGCCTAAAGACAAAAGAAGGCATCAACATATAAAAGTGGGAAACAAACCCCGCCAACTAGGATATATTGTTTCTATACGAAATCCTGACCAAATCTTGAAAGTGACCAAAAAGATTCCGAATGAACATTGGAAAATCTTTCAAACGAGAAACCACGCTCGAACATTACACTCCCACAGACTGAAATTTCAGAGTAGTGTGAGGTGTGAACAGACTAATCAACAGTTGTGCCAGCTCCTGATTTCACATGAGCGCTCTGGGTATTCTACTAGAATAAAACAGACAATCTTGTCAGTCTTGAACACACGAACTCAGTCAGTGAGTTCTTCCATAGTAGGAATTGGAAAAAATATCTTGTAATCTTCTCTTCTCTTCCAAAAATGATGCTGTCAATTAACAATATACTCTCCAAAACCCCAATTCATGCCATTAGCTGGCATTCAGTTGGAGTTAGATAGAACATCCCAGCTGTGTTGACACAATCTTACATCCTCCGAATTCGAAATACTCGAGAGCTATCCGTAATGACAAAAGAAAGTAAAAAGTTTCGGGACACCTTTATAAATGCAATCAATTTCGGTTCTCCAACTTTCCCTTGCCTGTGCAGGCCGAAGTGGCTTGGGAGATTCGTCGTTGCTGGCTGAAGAATTGGCGGTCGGTGTTCTGAAAGAGACAGAAAACTTTGCTTTACACCCTCTGCGGCAAGGATAATTGGGAAACTGTTATTGGATCAGATGAAATCCTCTTAACTCGTCTAACATGTTGTTACCGAATAAGCCTGGAGATTTTTTGTCGGCGGATCTCGATATTGATGTAAAATTATTTAGACACGTTTTCGTTATTGACTGACTGCTACAGCTCAATGAACTTTCTCTATCAAGGGGTGAAATTGAGGTTAATATTAAGAAACCATCTTGCTGAAAGATTGATATATATATATATCTCTACATAGCTTATATGATTGTGCTGTACTATATTCCTTGTTATATGTATTCATGTACATATATTTTGACAGCATCTGTTATATTTAGATGAATGAACAAATTTAATAATATAATATAATAATATATAACCTTATATCCTACGTAATGTGTGAGCAAACAGAATCAACAACAATAGTGTAATGCGTGTATTCTTTTGATAATGGTATTGTTTGTCCTGGGTGTCACAGGAACAATGTTAACCCGCCAAAAAATATTTATTTTACACACATATTCTGGGAAACAGCTCCTTATCGTTTTGCATAAATGTCTATAATTTTCGAAATATGGGATGAACATAGTCTTTCGACTATAGAACCGACATACTAAAAATCATTAACATCTATAATTACCTGTTCACTTTCTATAAGACAAGAGATGTCACATAACAGGAGAGTTGGCGCAACAGCATGCTGGTTGGAATGCTCAGAATGGAATGTTCCAAAAAAACTACAAAGACTGCACAGAGGACATTCCTTGTCAATGTGTCAGCTGAAGTGTTCCCGCTTAGGGTTAGTAACTTTTGGGATGTATCAGTGAGTTTCTAATGTGTTTTCGTATTCTCTCTGTTAAGACTTTAAATCACCTATTTTGTAAATAATTGATTTCAAGATTGCATTGTGGAGTTTAACAATTTCTATAATTCAACTTCGAATTTTGGTGAACCTTTAAGAAATGTTATATTGTAGCTTTCTGAAGAAGACAGATGGAAAATAAAGAGTAAAAGGGAAAAATTGAGCCACCATTGGAGCTGGTATTTTTCGTGAAACTTGAAATTGTTAATTCTTCAATTGAGGCATAGCTCACCCTCTTTTCCTTTTCGAGAATTTGGGGATGGCAACCTCTACACCTATGGTTGAGGAGATTTAGTTTTTGGCTTACAATTGTGTTCAGAATATGTCCCTCTCCGAATAAAAATTGACCTGTTTCGGCATTTTCTTTCAAAACATCTTTGTCGTGGCAGAATTGGCATGACAAATTTTCAGATGGACATCCTGTTTGTTTGAAAGTACATAGAATATGGAATTTTAAATGGGTATATAAGCGGAATCAATGGGTAGATTTTACCAATTCGTGAATTCAGCTATCGTTACTCAACCCCACACCTTCTCTATAATTATCAAGTCTCTAAGTATACTCTTTCGAAAATTATTGTGTTCACTTACGGCAGTTAGGCCAGCTGTAAACACAAAATCATCCGAAATTAATGACTCAGAGATTCGATATTTGTAAAGAAGGTATTTGGCCAAACGACAGACAGGTCGAATTCGTCTACTGATTCCATGGGTGAAGAGATCCATCCAAAATTTTACCTATTCAATATTAAAAAATAAAGATCGGGCTGAATTGGAATCGAATACCTAATTAGAAGTGTTTCAGCTTGAGTTTTATGCAGAATGACATGAGGACCATATAAACCGCCAAATGTTTCCATCGGGAAGTGAAGTTGGGTTTGATGGGCTCAATTTACGAATAGGTCACCGCTTTGGCAACGGAGGTGAGCAAGCGCGTATAAGCTTCTGGCCTTATTTCAGTATTTTTCTCGAATATTTTTATACACTCTGAGAATCGTATCTCAGACCTCGACGGAATTTCGAACGACCATTCAGGCAGTTCTCAAATTCAACTTTTTCGTGTCAAATTTCGATTATTGTGATCGAAATTTACATTATTTTGCTCTTCCAACATCTGAAAAAGAAGTAGTTATAGTTGTTTTTGACAAGGTCAATACGTGAATAGGTGACTGCTTCGGCATAGAATTCGAATTAGCAAACAAGAGCTTCTGACCTCACCTCAGTGTTTTAATAGAATTTTTCAAAATATCTGCTCAAAATTTGTACATAAATAATACAGATCGTTTCACATCCACTTGGCTTAATAATGTGATCTTTCGATTTTGGATTTCCTTATGCTGATGAGAAGTCTTGCATATTCTTATTCCCCGTTGAAATTTAATTTCGATATGGGAAAAAAATAAAATCAAGACATTCATATCCAATCAATGGGAATTCTAAATAGAGTCCAAGCGTTATAACGAATCATTTTATAACAATCTGGAGGTCTTCTGGACTGCTTGCATAATCCACTTCAACAATACAATAATCCAAATTCAAGGTTATTTCCTTCAATGGGTCAAAACTGATGCAAAATTCCGCATCAGTTCCAAATATTTGAACTAACAAGCGCGTGTTTGAATTTCCATCCCATAACTAATACTAAATAACTTATATAATGAATATGAACTCAAATTTACCAATGGCGTTGATAACTTTTGGATGTATCACCAAAAGACTATTTATGAGTAGGTTGCGCATCCAAATGCTCCAGTTAGTGGAAGAAATTGGTCGAGATTTTGGAACAACTGACTTGAGAGAAATTATTCGTTTTATCTTCAATGTCTCCACATAAATGATATTTTCAGTGGAATGTGTGGAATGAAGGTGTGCATAAATGGTCTTGACTTGGCGTCAACACTTTCATAGAGTTTTTCAAATAAGATGTGCATGTACATCTCGTATGAATGACCCGTTCCCATTCTGAAATTCTGAATTCTGAAATTCACTCATTTTCTGATACAGGAAAAATCCTTCTACATTCGAATCAAATAGTAGAATGTAGTTGTGCAGCTTTCATACGAAACTTTACACCAAAAATTTTGGCTTCAATTTATATTCCGCTTGAATGTATTATATTAGGTGTCACAGGAATAAGGTTCATCCCCAAAAAACATTTTACAAGGGAACTAATTGAACTTTTCGCCGTTCGTACTTCAAATTGTTTCTCATTGCCACAAGTAATTGATATGTGTCTATGACTTTCAGTGTTAACGAATTTGACTTTCATTTTTCTGAATTGAACTAATGTATATTTTTGCATTTTTGAATTCTACGTTGAATTTTTCGTGGATCACCGCTGAAATAAAAATAAAATTGAGTAAAAGAGAAATTTTCCCTCTCAAATGTTTCTTTTATGTTTTTGACTTCGCAAGCAGTTTCACGTATTTTGTTGTGGTCCCGTTGAGGGGTGAGCCTTCCTCGATAACTCTTTGTACAGGGTGTCAATTTGAAAACTTCCCACCCCTATTATCTCGAAATGGGTTAAGTTTTTATAGAATCGCTAGGACACGTCAATTTTATTATCAAGGGGGAATAATTTTTATGTAGAAATCACTTTGCCTCTTTCAACCCCCTACCTTCCAGAACCTCCCTCTGGAAAATCTTCAATATCAATTGGGATTGAGTGATACGATTCGAAAGAACTTTTTATTTTGTACATTTTGGCACCAATATGTTTGTATTTGAGTGCTGCGTTGCCAAGATAGGGTTATTTAAAGATTGTTAATGACTCATTATTAGACATTATTCCTGTAATTGTTTTAATTACGTTAAAGCTTAGATTTGTATTGGAACTTTTTTTTTTAGGTTTGTTAATTGTTTTAACAAACCAATAAAACATTTTACTCACCTATTGACTTACTGTTTTTTGACATGACTATAAGAAGAACAGGTGCATTTATCACTGAAAGTGTTTATCAATTCGATAAATTCTTTTGGTCATGAAAGATAATCATTTAATTTTTTTTTCTTTTTCTTTTATTTTTGTTTGCATTGGAATTCGTCTCAATACAGTTTGATGGTATGATCCGAAATTTAAATTATTATTTAGTGAAAGAAAAATATTCAAATATTTATCTTTCATGACCAAAAAAATTTATCGGATCGATAAACACTTCCAGTGATGAATGCACCTGTTCTCTTTATGGTCATGTCAAAAAACACTAAGTCAATAAGTTAGTAAAATAATTTGTTGGTGTATTAAAACAATTTACTAACCTAAAGAACAGGTTCCAATAAAAGTCTCAGCTTTAACGTAATTAAAACACTCACAGGAATAATGTCTAATAATGAGTAATTTTCAATATTTCAATAATCTTTACTTGGCAAGGCAGCACTCAAATATGAAAAAATTGGTGCCAAAATTTGCAGAATAAAAACTTCTTTCAAATGACGTATCACTCAATTCATATTGCCATTTAAGATTTTCGAGAGTGAGGTTCTTGGAGGTAGGGGGTCGAAATGGGCAAAGTGATCTCTACATGAAATTTGTTCCCCCTCAAAAATTGAATTGACGTGTGCTAGCGATTTCATAAAAACCTAATCCGTCTCGAGATAATAGGGGTGGGAAGTTTTCAAATTGACACCCTGTATAAGGAGTCTAGGTTCATAAACATTTGGATGCATATTCTCTGATCATACGGAATAGAGAAATAGCTTCATTCAATTTTTCACCAAAGAGCAACATAATAGAAGATATTTTTTCATATTTTGATGGCGCATTCGGTTCCTTACCTTTTTCCACAAAATTATAATTCGAAAATTACCAAAATTATTCCTCTTTCTGAACACTGTATGATCAGAGAGTAAGACTGCAAAATTTCATGAACCTAAAGGAAATGTGATTAAAGTAATATAACCACAAGGACGAATATCTATCGATTAATCAGCTCTACTGAAGCTCTCTTTCCTTCATCAACCAATTTATCTTTCTTTGTTAGTGTAATTGAAGTTAAAGTAGAAGGCTCATCCCTCCTAAGAGATTAAAAAAATACCTGTTACTTCTGCCTTAAAAACAGAAATTTTAATTTTTGATTGGAATTTTTTTTCCTTCATTTTTGTTTTAACGACGTTCCAACCAGAATCTAATGTATAATTCAAATATGCAAAAAAAATGCCGCCTTTAAGACAAGAGTTTATTATTTTGTCAGTTAAATAACCCAATACCATTGATATCTTAAATAAAACTTATATATTATTCATAACTCATTGGTTTTTCACCCCATAATTTGCAGCGTTTTGCTTTATAACTCAGGGACCACAGGTCGGAAATCATCCGGGTGGCAACTTTTACGTTAGGTTAAGCAACAGCAATCAACGTTCAGAATTTTATGAAAAGTCGGTGGTAAGTATTCGAGAAATAATTCTTTTTCCCTCCAGACCCCAATTTTGAGCCTTCAGGGTAAACCGATCCGGCTGAAAATTTTGGAGGATCAATATCTAGCAACACACACTTTTTCTACCATGTTTCACTGATTTTGGTTCAGTACTTTCAGAGAAAAGCCTCGGTCAGCGGACGGCGGACGGACGGATTTTTTTTTATTAGTTCATTCAAATCTTCATACTCCAAAATAAAAAATGTGAAATTTTCAGGGGAGGGGAGGTTATTCTTTTCTTTTTTGTTGGTCGATTACTAAGGTTCATTTTTTGATTTCATCAAATAATAAACCCAACACAACTAACTAAGGTCTTCTGATCATAAAGTATATATAGATTGTTTTCGAAAGAATAATACACCAAGATATAATTGAAAATTTAAATATAAAATCATTGAATGTCAACACGGTTTCGTTCATGGTGAATCAACGTTTTGTAGTCTTTGCACTTTCACCGAGCTTGTGCCTGAAGCAATAGATCAAGGATTCCAGCTCGATACAATATATGCTGATTGGGAAAAAGATTCATCATAGATAGATCATAGAGTGCTCGTTGATAAACATGCTGAGAATGGTTTTTCCAAAGATGCTTGCGGCTTTGTTGAGTCTCACTTGAATCAAGAAGCAAGAACGCAAGCTGTGAGAATCGGGAGCAAATGTTCTCAAAGTATAACACAAACTTCAGGTGTACCTCAGGGCAGCACACAGGGGTCCTTGCTCTTCATTATGAATGATCTTTCTGCTTTCTAACGTTTTTCAATAGCTTTGTTGTTCGCAGATGATTTAAAGTTGTTCAGGAGAATATCGAGCATACTTGATTGTGCTTTGTTCCAGGAAGATTTGAGAGAAGTTATTGAGTGGTTCAGGATAAATAAAATGTCATTAAATGTTAAAAAGTATTATGTTTTCAGATTCAGTACAAGAACTAATTAAATACATTTCGATTACAAACTTAACTGGAGAGTCATTGATAAATGTTCGAGACTTAGGTGTAATGCATCAGAACAACTCGAGGTTTGACAATCATTTTGAGTTTTTGACGAAATGAGCTTATAAAGTTTTTGGCTTCGTTTTGAGAGATGCTAGGGATTTCAATAATTCAACTACCATACTACTGTACAATGCCTTTTTAGGATCTCATTCTGAGTACCCCTCGGTGTTTTGGATGCCGGTGGCAATTACTAATATCGATAAAATTGAGGGGGTCCAAAAAAAATTCCCGCGATACTTGTATCTGAAAAATGTCACGTTTATCCCTTCCTGAAATCGTATTTTTCAATGTTACTGGGATTTGACATGTATACGTTAGATGAAAGTTCCCAAATGAAATCTGAGAATCTAAAATAAAGAAATATTTTATGTTGAACATGGTGGCTCTTCTCATGTGAACAAAATGATGGCTGTTCGTAATGAATTTCTCATTGAGAATGATGTGGATATATTTTGTTCTACTTTGAAAATCCTGAGGGATCTATTTTTAAGGTTGAGACCTGAATTTTTTTGTTTATATGCATTTCAATTACCATATCCATTGGTTTTTCATTGTAGAAGTAAAATTAAATCAAGTTGACAAATTGAAATCCATATCTTTGATTAACACTACAATCGGACCATTACTCCACTATGGCCTTGGTCTCTCTATCATGTTCAGATCCTTGCAATTGGGCCAAGAATATTAAGAGCAATATTGATCACGAAACATTGTTGACTTAAGTGGGCAACATGTCTTGGTCCCAATTTTATGGGTGCAATAACGTGGAAACTTAATCAAATATTTTTTTGGAGAATGTGCTTTGTTCCATAGAATCGTCCATTACATTCAGAAAGATTAACTTGCCCAGAAGGAGACAACCATGTATAACGACTGGACTGATTAAATCTATGAGAACCAGAGACGCGCTTCATAAGAAATATATTGGAAATAAGACCGAAGAAAATAAAAGTATATATGCACGATCCGGAACCGATTGACAGCACTTTTGAAGAGGACTAAATTCTCTTATTATAGACACAAGGTGGCTGAGGGGACAGGTGATAGTAAAAACTTGACAAAGGAGGTTGAAACGTTGGGTTCTATGACCTATAAAGTTGTGGTAGATGGCAACACGATAACGGGCAAAAAAAAGATATGTGAGATGATGAATGAGTACTTCATCAATGTTGGCACATCACTTTCTTCGAGGGTTCCCAAGATTCCTATCGGCTATGCACTCAGTACCAAAACGATAAGTGAATAAAAGGATAGATGAATTAAAATGTGGGAAAGCACCTGGGTATGACTATAATTCTAATGAACTCTTGAAAGTCGTGAAGCCTTCAATAGTCGAACCTTTTGTTGAGTTGATAAATTCGTCTATGTGAGCTGGCTATGTCCCAGTATGCTTCAAAACAGCTTCGATATCACCCCTGTATAAAGGCTCAGATAGAAATGATCCAGGTAATTACAGGCCCATATCCTTCATGTCCGCATTCTCCAAGGTGTTTAAGAAGGTGATTTTTAAGAGGATAACGATCAACTTGAAGAAAATGAAAATCCTATCTCATGGTCAGTTTGGACTTCGGCATGGAAGGCCAACAGCGGATGCCTTCGATGCCTTGTTAAGTAAAGTCTACAGAGCGCTCGATGGGAGTAGGAAGAGTCTTGCTGTATTTTTCGATCTAACCAAGGCACTTGATACGGTGTGTCATAAAATTGTATAATATAGGCATCAGGGGTACTGTTTTCGAACTTTTCAGGAGTGAATTAACAGATAGAGTGCAGATGGTTAAGATTGGGGATACAAGAGGTACCAAGAGGAAAGTAGAATGTGGTGTGCCGCAGGGAACAATTTTGGGGCCACTTATGTTCCTTATATACATTAACGGTTTGCTTACCTCCACAATATCAGCAAAAATTATATCATATGCCTACGATACATGCATCGTTTTCGAGCATGACTCCTGGGAGGGGGTTGAACATTTAGCAACTCAGGAATAAAGGATTATTAAAATTTGGTTCGACTTCAACCTGTTGTCAATAAATATGTCAAAAAAAATACTTACCTTTTGCACAGCACATTGATCACTTACCTGATTTTGATACTCTGTATTTTGGGGATGTAACAATTGAGAGCGTGATGGCAGTTAAGTATCTGGGTGTTATTTTGGATTGCCATTTGAGATGGTACTCACAGTCAGAAAAGTTACACAAAAAACTCAGGAAAATAATGTACAGGCTGTAGTTCACCAGGAATTTTCTCCCTAGGGACCAGTGCTATACTGTATATTTCGCTCTGGTGCAGTCCATTTTGCAGTATGGTATGCTCAGCTGTTGTGCTTTAGCGCAGAAGTATTACTGTAGGATAGAGAATTCAAAAAAGAATGCTGAAGATACTTTCCAGAAGACCAGCAAGAAGAATTGTAGGTGCTTTATCCTAGGCAACTCTATGTGAAGGCATTGATTTTGTCTGTGCCGAAGAATAGACACATGTTGAATATCCAACGCTATGTGTACCGTACTCGACAGGCTGAGAGTGGAATGGTTAGAGGGTTGAAAAGTCATAAAAAAACAAGATCATCTATTCGGTATAGGCTGCCCTAGGTTTTTCTGGAGATGAGATTCCGGCAGAGCTATCATTCTTTGAAAGGCAGAGCCACTCGGTGATTGAAGCATGAGGTTGGTAGACAGGTGGTGCATGATTTATTCTCTCGCCTTTGATTCCTTTTCTGCGGGTTCATAATACTTCTTTGCTATTTTGTTGTTTATTCTCCTTTAATTTCAAGTATGTTGTTCGGTTACATGCTTCTTTTCCCTCGTGTTTTCAATGGGTGCTACATGACAGGATATTTTATTTATTTCTCATGTGTGGTTTTCCTTCCATATTCAAGCTCTCAATTTAGTTTACATGGAGGAAACCCCATTCGAATGTAAATGATGAATAATAAGTTCATTGTTTAATAGTTCAGAATTTTTGTGTATAGAAACGTATTTGTAGGATATTAATTTCTTTTATAAGCCATATAAGATTCAACGACAGATGTTTATACTTGTGTTGATTTTCTTATAATGATTTTGTGAATTGTAATACATATGTAAATTGAATTAAACTGAAATTAGATATATCTATATGTATTGCCTGTGTTCATTTAAACGAGGTCATCATCAAATCTCATGACGAAATACCCAGAAAATACGTGCGAAACTAAACTTTGAACTTTTTTTCAGGTGCTGGTTTTCAAGATGCCGTGCACATTACCGCGATTTTGGGTGAGTCGGTGGTCTTCAACTGCCATGTTGAATTTCCCGAAGGCCACCCAGTGCCATACGTGTTACAATGGGAGAAGAAGGTAGGCGACACGGTAGGATATCAACCTCTCTTTCTCTATGGTTGCTATGTGGTTGGTATGACCATGCGCTCGAGCATGCATAGCAGCCGAGCGCAGGGTTTGATTTGAATCTAAAGTTTATTTCACTTCTGGAATGTTCTTTGAATTTTGAAACGATGCATATTTGTATCATTATTGGGACTAGTTATTTCGAATTTGAAATTATTCAGAAACACATTGTGTTTCTAGTCAGTTACGAAATTCTCATATTCTGAAAATGAATTTTATGTTCATGTTCTCAATCAGGTCTACGAATTTATGTTACTGTAAATTTCACGAGCATCAACTCGTTAAGCGAGATTCAGGGATTATAATGACTTTTGATTTCCTAAAGATATATCGGAAGTCAAAACTTGGAGTCTTTATTCATAAAGTTCTAGATATAAAAGCCCCCAATGTTAAAAACAGCTCGATTCAAATGAACTTTTCCAATAATTATAAGAAAACCAGAAATGCTCTCAAATATTTTATGAATAATTCACCATTGATTGAGCACATTAGTCTTCCGCCTCAAGCCCTATTGATAACTTAGAAAAATGTCCTAAGAATCATTCTTGGACCCAGATACTCGGAGTCTTGCAGAAGTCTTTTCAAAACAAATAAAATTCTTACATCATATGCTCAAGAATGCTCAAATTTTGTTCTCCGTAATGAAGACCTTTTTGAAAAGAATTAAGTCGAAGCAAATCTGAAACTAAAGATCCACAGTTCATATATCCAAAACATCACCTCACAGTACCAGAGAAAATTTGCCACTATTCTTGCCTGAAAATATTTAATGAACTTCCTCATCATGTCAGGAGAGAATCCGAGTTGAAAAATTCAAGCGGGTGGTATATAAATTATTGATGGAATTGCAGCCGCATAATATGGAAGAATGTAATAATGTGTGAATTGCTGTTTGACACAATTTCTTCCTACTATTGTAGTATTTTGAAATAAAGATCTTTTCTATTCATTATTTGGTGAATTTCCTCAGAAAAGTAAATGGAAGTCGACCAAATATTGAAAGATTATTTATAATCCATTTGAAATTTTGCTGTGATTTGAAGTTTCACAAATCTGTAACTGAAATCGAGTTGTCCAGTTTCTGTAATTTGCTGGGTAAATTTTAATGATCAAATATTTAAACCTTGCAATCGTTGTTGATGCTCGTACGAAAATTGCCATGAGTTATCAATTTGCATACGAAGCTCTTTAAAGAGGACAACTCTTGCTTCATCCTTCTACAGCTGCAGGAACAACTTCTGTTAACAATTTTAGTTCTTTATTTTCACGAATTCAAGTAATTTTCCCGAAATTATCCCGAGAACTTCGAAGTTTTCTCCTCATGAAATGTATGAAGAAAATACTTCTGAATTTTGTGACACCATGGTTCACCAATGAATAATTTTTTTTCCTCTAATAAAACTCTAAAGCAGATGGTGGATATATGTTTAATCCTTTTTTCCGCTGCATCAGAGCCTTCTGCAGCGCAGCAGGAGAGCGCCCCTGTGGATTTGGCATGACTATGGTCCCAATTGGCATGCGATCATAAATATGCATCGTCCGATTTCAATGAATTATTGGCTCTTGTGTGGCTAATGGTAAAGGGCTTACCGCTTTCGAGTTCAGTTTCTGTTCGTTTCATAGCTAGAATTGCCGAAATTTTTATTTCAGCTGAATATTTTTGATTGGCTCATACCAATGTTTCACCACTCTTTTTTCGATATCGATTCGGTCAGGATAATTTTAGTTGAAACAAAAATGAATAAATTCCTATGAAAGCGGAAATTTTCACAAACCGCGATTCCCAACCAAACCAAGAATATGTAGAATGAATTTGAATGGAAAAAAAATCCGAAGGGTTTTATAAAAGGAGCATGAAATTTTTCGAAATATCTGAACTGCAATAATTTTTCATCAAAAGTTTAAAATTTTTCAATAGTTTCTGCTACGAAGACTATATATGTCGGGAACATATATATTCTGCCATGGATTACTGAATACTATTTCCATATAAAGGTTTGAAACCGCATAGATGCGAACTGCTCCCAACACAACTGTCTTGAAATATCAAAAAATAATTTATGTTTGTTCTTGATTGGTTCAAATAATTTCCATGAGCACTGCAAAAGTATATGAAGAAATTTTTCGACTTTTTCGAACCTCGAGTTTTTCAGTTGACTACTCCAAATCAATGGACTGCAGAACTAAATCCATGAATACAAGTAGAGAAAGTCGCATACACTTAATGTTCAAATTATCAAGAAAAACTTGAACATAATTCACCAATCAAACAACAATATTTTTTTGCAATTATAAGTTGCCGTTCAACACAGTGGATCCTTATCAAAATGGCGAAGGTGCTAGGATCGATTTCTTATTGAATGGAATTTGAGATTTCTTTGAAATTCCTTAAAATCTTCCGAAAAATACGAGTGGAAGTCAAATTTTTAGTTGAGGAAAACAAATTCGTGAGATCGCTCCGAAATTATAGGATCTCCTGATTTAATTATTAATACAGACGAATATAGTTCCGACTATCAACTGAAACTTAATAGATATTATATGTGCATAAACTGCGGCAATCTGATGAACTCATTCTTTAGAATGAGGAATGATTCATGGAGAAATAAAGAGCTCCGGTTTAATTATATAAACTAACCTGACACAAGTACGAATATCTGTCGATTAATCAACAAATATTCCACCTCTATCTGATTTAATCGTCCAATCATCCAAAGTTCCTGTACTGAAGAAACCTTGTCCAAGGCATTAAGTTACCTATCTCAGTATAACGAGAGACAAACCTTATCGTTTGAGACCATTTTGGCTCAAAATTCTGAAATAGCAGACATTCTCAAAAAACGATAACGCGCTGTTCCCCAAAAAAAGCGCCTAAAGGTTGATTCTCACTATACGTTCCGTAACCTTACCGCATCCCTTCCGTAAACGTTACGTCAATATTTAATGGGTAAACATGTCATGTAGACGGAACGGAAACGGGAGATATAGTGTGCATACATCAATTTATTTTCACTTTCTAATATTTTACTGGAAGGTTACGGAATATATATTGAGAATCAATCTTTAAACTGAAGGAGCATACGTACTTGGAGATTTCTATAATTTGATCTTGATCGGTTTCACATTCCATCAGTTAATCAAAAGCGAATCACTCGAAGTTCCGTAACCTTCCTATGTCCTTTCTGTTTCGTCTAAATGGAATATTATAAGGATCATGTATTATGTCATCCTGACATTTTTGGAGGACTGAACCTGGTCGAAAGACCCTCTCGGTCATGAGCAAATGTAGGTGATATTATTTACTGCTTCCTTCTGGTTTTCTGTCCCTCTTTCTGTTTCAGATATTATGTCAAGATATTTTGTCGAAATGAATTCAAGATGACGAAAAAATTATTTTCAACTGAAAAAGATGCCATCCATCTTCTATAAACAAATTACTACACTTATGCGGGGAGACAGAATTTTTCCTGAGGTTTTTATCTGTGCTCTTGTATCATACGCAACTATGTATGGTACCCCGTTTACATTTTCTCTGCTAACACTGTGATATATCTTAGAATTGTAATGCTCGTTCTCAAAAGAATATATATATATATATTATAAGGATCAAATCTAGGATAGTATAATAAGCGACACCCTAACTGGCAGATCCTTGAAATTGGATAGTGTAATAGGCCTTTTATTATACTACCCTAGATGCCGCTTTCCGTGATACTGCCCTGTATGACGGGTAATAGGGAGCTAGGCAGATCGGGTCCACTGGATCGCCCTAGATCAGGGCAATAGCTGCCGGTTCCTTATAACACTTCCCGTTTCCTGTTTGCCGGGCCCTAGATATGGGGTAGTGTGATAGGACTTTCATAACACTGATCGATATGCTAAGTGGAGGGAGCTCGGCAGATCAGGTTTTTTCGATCGTCCGCTTTCAAGACGCTAGCTGCGTGTCGCACCCTTAATGAGAAGTGTAATAAGCCTTGAAGGGATTCGGGAAAATGACAGATGCTTCATTTCCCCTACATAAAATATTATGAAGTTAAATGAATGAATATGTATGCACACAATCTTCAACAGAGCATGAAGTTGACCATTCCGACAACAGTATTGTAGGTTGTCGAAAATTCACTATCATTCGAAATTCACCAACGGAGTCGTGGACAAAGTATAGTATTCAACTCGCATAAAATTGCTATTATTCACTTGGTTCATTTGCGACACTCGTCTGCTGCTCGTGTCGCATACTTTACCCTCATGGATAAAAGGAGTAATTATATGCTCGTTGAATAATATACTATTACGTTTACGTGCCGTTTCCATGAAATTTTTTCCGACAGCGCATATGGAAGGACACGGACCGGTGTGAAAAGAGCGGCCAAGGATAGCAGCCAAAATCTTCGGAAACCCCCGAACGCCGAAACCAGTGGCGTCCGCATAGATTCAATTTTATCATACTAAATCGATGTAAAATTAGGGAATACGGAAATAATCAGTGAATTAAAGATATTCAATATTCGATAGATGTCTTGTATGAATCATAAAGGGAACTCGGACATTAATTATTCGAATCAGGTTCGATTTATACACTACTGGTAACGTTATCGATGTCGACCTTGAATCAATGAACAATGCAACAATATCAGGAATAACTTCATAACCTTATTTAGGAGAAATATTTTAAGGGTGAAATCTAGAATTTTCTGAGAAAACAGTTGACTTCGGATAGGGCTAAGGGGTTCAATTTTCAACCCTTAACTTTTTGGCATGTTTTTCTATAAGAAAACATGATACTTCCATCACCAAATGCACACAAAATATTCCTTTGGGTATTATTGACAACTACCGAAAATAAAATTTGACTTCGGATGGGCTTCTGGGGTTGAAATTTCAACCCTTAACTGTTTGGCATGTTTTTCGATCGGAAAACGTATTACCTTCACGTTTTCTCTTCGAAAAACGGACCCAGAAGTTAAGGGGTCAAAATTTCAACCCCAGAAGCCCATCCGAAGTTAAATTTTATTTTCGATAATATTCAATAATATCCATAAGAATATTTTTTGTGAATTTGGTGATGAAGGTATTACGTTCTTCGATCGAAAAACATGCCAGAAAGTTAAGGGTTCAAATTTCAATCCCAGAATCCCATCCGAAGTCAAATTTTATTCTCGATAATTGTCAATAATACCCATAGGAATATTTTGTGTGAATTTAGTGATGAAGGTATCACGTTTTCTCGTTTAAAAATGGACCTAGAAGTTAAGGGTTGAAAGTTCAACCCCAGAAGCCCATCAGAAGTCAAATTTTATTTTCGATTATTGTCAATAATACCCATTGGAATATTTTGTGTGAATTTGGTGATGAAGGAATTACGTTTTCCTATCGAAAAAATATGCTACAAAGTTGAGAGTTGAAAATTGAACCCCTGAACCCTATCCGAAGTCCATTGTTTTTTTAGAAAATTCTAGATTTCACCCTTAAAATATTTCTCCCAAATAATATTATGAAGTTATTCCTGATATTGTTGCATTGTCCATAAATTTCAGGTCGACATCGATATATTTACTAATAGTGTATAAATCGAACCTGATTCAAATAATTTATGTCCGATTTCCCTTTATAACACATAGATCTATCGAATATTGAATATCTTCGATTCACTGATTATTTACGTATTTCCACATTTTACATCGATTTAGTATGATAAAACTGAATCTATGCGGATGCCACTGGTTTCGCCTTTCGGGTGTGTCCGGAGTTTTTGGCTGCTATCTTTGGCCGCTCTTTTCACACTGGTAGGACACGGAAAGATTGAGGAACGTATAGTGAGAAGCAATATTTAGTGGCGCGTGAACGGATTTTAAGTGTTGGTTGATGGACAACTCGATTTGATAATTGGTGTTAGGTGCGAACTAATATGTTTTCTCAGATTCTGGTCGAATCTTCATCTAGTACACATTTGTAATGCTAAATGAATTCATCACTAACGACATCTCTAGTTTTCTGAACTGAAATGGCTCAAAACTTCACAATTTTCGCTAGAAGGTAAAGTTTCGAATTAGTCTCCAAGATCTTCTTTATGACCTTCTAATTCGATAATCACATAACTTCCCATTTTACTCGAACGTAAAATGATCTAGAGTCGGGAACAAATTCGACGTTCTCTTTTTTGCCGCAGCGCTGCATCAAAATGGCTTATAAAGTTCGCCAGCTCTAGTCTGGCATTCTGGATAAATCCCCAAAAGCACCTCGATCGTTTTTATGTAAATATCTGACGCAAAGATACCTTCTTGTATGATAGGATGCGCGAAGCAGATTATTGTGGTCTCGGTTTCATTTAGAAGCCAACCTCCGATATGTTTCTCGGAAATTTACATCTGAAATGTGGGGAAGGGGTTTTTCCTCTTATAGGGGCGGTTTCTAACTTGAGTTGCCACGTCGCTCATTTTGTGATGAAGCTGAAATGGAAGTTGTTTGAAGTTTCATATTCTATTGAACTATAAAGACCACTCGAAATGGGTAAATTACGGGAAAAGATTTAATGAGGAAAGTACCAAGCCAAATGATTTAAATGATTAATTTCAGCGATGGATGGAGATGAACAATATTTTTGATGGCATTATGTGAGGAAGGGAGCTAGTGTTAGTTCGTGGAAATCGAAGAGAGTAAAGGAGGATCCACAATTATTCTCCAAATACGAGCATTCTGAACCATGACAGAAAGAGTTTCTGTTCGTTTCCTGGATCTATATACCCAAATAAACAATCTACACTTCACCTTATACAGGGTCACTGGTGACTCATAGTTCAAACGTTAGTAATAGTTCGGAACCTTTATGCTGATTCAAAATAGAGTGAGTCATTGACAGTGAAAATAATTTTTTTGTCTGTTCGATTCTTTCGTCTGTAGATACAAAAAGAAAACATATTTTTCTCAATTATTGGCGACCTTCGGAAAATTTCGCGGATTGCAATCCGTTCATGAAAACTATGAAGACACGTCCAGCCGAATTCTCTCATATTCAATAAGCTTTATGTCGATACAATTTCTGATTCACAAATTCTGTGGGTTCACATAAACACAAAAACTATCAAAATTTATACCTTAGAGACTCTATTTTTGAGATCAGGCTTAGGGCCAATGGCAGAAGCCGAATTTGTGAATTGGTTCAGTACGCCAAATGATTATGTGGATGTATCGATTCGAATAATTCTTCCAAAAAAAAAAACAGAAAAACTGGTCCTATTGGATCAGATCTAATGCTTGGTTCGGAATTGACGTCTATAAATTTCGTACAAATATTTTCGAGGATTATGCTCATGAATAATTGATAGAAATATTATTTTCACTAAGTACGCTACTGATTCATTCGTTCAATATTGATTATTACTAACAGTAGAAGCTCACGATTCTTCAGAGGTTCCAAAGTTACAGCACTGCAAAACTGCAATTTGCAGTATATTTGAGAAATAGTGCTGTTTCGAATCAGTACAAATGTTTCCTTAATATCTTCAATGTTTGGACTATGGGCCAGATAAATGGAATCTACCCCAACTGATTGGATAAAACTGAGGATATTTATTGTACATTTGGCAACTTTCCTCGCAATGTCACATGTCACATTCACAGTGAATATAAGTAGTAATTTCGCAAATGGTGGGGACGCCGCTCCAGTTTCTTTTGAGTAGCTTCAGGGAACCAACTCCATACGGATAAGATCGAACATTTGCATTCACTTTGATCTTGTTGCAGATTCGCTGTTCGAATTACACACATTTTGACGTGGCTGTAGGCGTGGTTGTGGAAATGGAAATATTCTATGGTAACCTCGATGGTTGCTTTGATGTGATGGCTCAGACTCATTTCGATAAGTCAATTTTCAGAGTAGTATGGGAAGTTGGTCACTGTTCGTACACTTTTTATATTTCGATGTTTCATTTCATAATTAACTGACTGAATTATCCAGTATATGTTCCAAAAGGTGGAAAATATATCGTAGTTGACAAAATAGAAGTCTGAAACCATTATGTTGAAGGGTCAAATTTTTTTTTTAATCAGTTCCAAAAGTAAAAAATCTGGACATCTTGTGGTACAGTGCGGATGCGGTTGTGGATCAGGATCAGGAAGGATCATGACGACGTCACCTCTGATATCGTCTGGTTTTACGTTTGTATCGATATCTACTGTATTCATGAGCACTCCAACTAAATCAGCGGGTTCAAAAACCTCAATTGATAGGTGTTGGGAAAACCTGAATTTTTCAAGTGGAACAATTAATGTGGCCAAAGAGGATGGTTACCCCCATTCAAGTCACCGCTGACGAAATGAGGCGGTTCTCGACTTGTGTGGACCTTGATGATGATTTGGAAGATCTTGATTCTACATCATAGCGGCAAAGTACTGGTTATTCCTAATCGTAATTTTCGTTGTAACCTATTTGGTGTTTATAGTGCTATAGATAATTCAAAATACATGAGGAGAACAGGATAACAACTGACCATATTTGGGACCAACTTTGTTGTCATGTCTACACGATTATTTCAGGAAAGGTTAGCGTGAGGCTGCAGAAACAAGCTGAAATAATGACATAAAAATGTGATCTAAGAAAAATTCATAATTTAACATTTTGAATAGAAAAGATCTTCCTGAGGAGAGAAAAAGTCGATAACATGCTTTTATCGTAATCATTTTATCGTGGTTTTGGGATCCATCGACCGATATGGAGCTTCAATATATTGCAGTAAATTTAGTATTTTCGTGCATAAAAGCTTTTACCAGGTGAGCCATCTATCGGTTTAAATTTGAACCACCGGGTAATTCAAATCCAACAATACTTTTGTCATTATATTCTGTCATGAAGTTCAGATTGGGCGAGTTTTTTTAATTCACCAAAATGGTGTTGTTGTGGTGGAGTGTAGTGGGCATAGAACATAAATGGTGGTTGTTGGACTAGATAATTTGACATTTACGTCATTCAAACAACAATAAAAAAACGATTTGGTGGATCCATCACTCTTCCACCACATCAATTTGGTGAATTAAAAAACTCGGCCTGTATTATCTCTGCTGAACGAAATGAATCGATTTACGCTTGAGCAACGTTGAGATTTATCGAAAAAATTATTTCTAAAATAGAGACAATTGGTCGGAAATTGCACGAAAATGTCGTACAAAAGTTGATCGCAAAGACGGACCAACAGTGCCAGGCGAAAAGCTGCACCATGATGTTGATTTCGCCAAAATAATCATCTTTTCGAATGAGGGTCATTTTATCTTGGGGGGTACGCATGAGCAAACTTGCCGTATTTCTGGCTCGAAAAACACAGACGTGGTCTTAGAGAAGCTAATGCGCCCATTAGGAGTGTCTGTTGGTGCAGCTGGTGGAGAGGAGGCATCATTGGCCCATATTTCTTTGAAAATGAGGACTACCATTACAGTCAATGGAAACTACTATGGCCCCACTATAACCGTGCCTGCTTTTGATGGTACTGATGTGCACAATGTTTCGTTTAACAGGATCCTGCAACTTGCCACACATCTCATGCCACAATCGATGTATTGCGTCAAAGGTTTGATGGCCGTTTAATTATCCGAAATGGTTATGTCAATTGGTAACCAATAAACTGCGATTTTATTCCGTTGGACTATTTTCTGTGGGGCGCCGTTGAAGACAAGTGTTATGCCGACAAACCAGAGACAATTGAGCATTTGAAGGCCAACATTCGTGATGCCGTTGCCGAGAAAAAGTGTTTGAAAATTGGTCCTGTGCTCGAAATTTGGTTACTGTGAGGCCAGCCGCGGTATCCATATAAATGAAATAATATTTCATTTCTAACCGGAAAAATTGTTCTCCACATCAAGAAAAAAAAATTGGCAAAATTTCGAACAGTTATTGTTTTAATAATTTCATAAATATACCGTCGGTTTCACAAAACTTTTGACTTCTGATCAACTCGTTGATTAAGGTTTGCATTCGATGGTTGGGTTGAAAATGAACTGAAATCGAGCACAGAGTTTACTGTTAACTGACAATCAAGGCCTTGATCTGGCAATCAAAGTTTTGTGAAACCGGCCATTAAACTTTTAAATGGCCCACCCATTGCAATTGTGATATTCATACACCATATGCTTCAGCAACTTAAAATCCACTTTCTAAAAGCTATTATTGGATTCTGACGTACCATGGGAAATCAGGAGCACTTATGATATTTCCAATGAATACAATATGAAACAATTTGGATAGTCATAATTTATGCACCGGTATCAAATGGCGTTATCAATGTAACGTGTGTTCAGTTATACCTGTCACTGAGTTTAATTAACAGTGGCAACATTCCGAAATGTTGCAAACTGCTCCTCCTAATTTATGGATGATCGAAAGCCCAAACTTCTCACTCCAAGTCCGTAGTATTAATCAGGGGAAACTGCATTAATTTATTATTAGGAATGGATCATATCTCAGCTAGGAAGGAAAGATAGGACCACATAGCGGATTTACTACGAATTATTTCATCCTGCCTCATGATGATAATTATTTTGGTGTGGCCTTATTGAGAACATGGTTGAAATAGAGTTTCTGATCGCATGGAGGTGACAAGTTTCGGGAACTTACCGAAGGGTTGGCTCAGGCCAAGATTTACTCAATTTTTCAATGTGGTGTTGAATTCCTTGGACATAAAGGGATTTAGATGAGTAAAGCTTAGTTGAGTAAATTTTTTTGTGAGTAACCAGTTTCAATTTCTCACGGTTTAGTTAAGTTTAGTTTATTCACCCAAAAGCGTACAATTCAATTCAAAGTCCGAAAGAGTATATATGAAAAATGTGGAAATAATAATTCCTGATAGATTGGATGTCTACTCTCGAATTTTTGGTATAATAATTGAACGCCGAATGAAAGATTTCTTCACAATCATATATCTTCTTGATTTTCTGAACCTACATAATGAAGAACTGACCTACTGTTGTGTAGTAGTTATTGATTGTTTTTCAATGTATTCAATAAATCATTAGATGGTTGCGAAGCATTTAGTTAATAACTGCTTTTACAACTCAGAGCTGATTTTAATAGATGGTAGAAATCCGCCTTATGATATGTAGGCAATTTCATCCGAAATATTATTTCCATGGTTTTTCCACATCGGAATAACTCCGAAACCGTAAGTAAGAGTGTTTATGGACAAACTCGTGATTTAGAGACAATCGCAAATTCCGTTGATAATTTTCATTATTATTCTCATTATGTTCTGCCATACACATCAGGTTTTGTCACAACTGATTCAACGAATTTATTATAATATACATTCTTCAGAATACAATGGGGAAAACATAGATGATGATTAGTTACATAGATGAATTACGCTGAAGAAATATAATGAAATTCGAAGGTGAATCGTTTTCTTTCACAAATATACAGGGTGTTTCATCATAAACTGTTCAATCATATATGGCCGTATAGATGACATTCGGAAAGTCATTTTTGCCTTGTGACATATACCCCGTTTTCGAAGCATAAGCGAGATACAGGGTGTTTAATGTCAACTTTGAGCAATATTCTGATAACTGTGGTGAGTTATGCGTGACCTTTGAAATAGAGGTTTTTGGTCACATCTTAGTATTTTTTAGTGCTTAATTCAATTGTTTTGCAGAATTCGCGAAAAAATATTTCAAAATGGCGGAAAACCTACAAAGTTAGAATTTTTGTTCTCGATTGCCAAATTAGATAGTACTATTTGAATGTTCAATTTTTTAAGATTTTCCGTGAAAAAATTTTTTCAAAATTCAAACTCAACCTTTTTTTTTACATGTCTACAGTGAACAAAAAAATTCACCCAAAATTGTTGAAATCTCTCGAGGTTGAACTTACCTTCATTCTGAATACTGGTGTGAAAACAGAATGAAAAAATATCCATTGGTTTTCATTTTATAGCCTTCCAAACATTCCGCTCGGAGTATTAAAATAATTTTTATTCGAAAAACTGGTGGCCTTACGGAGGCCAAAATTGTGCTAACAAGTCCCCAGAATGACCCGGATAGAATTATGAATTCATCAAAAAAAAAATTCTTTCAAAAAAACTTCGATGGGATTCGAACTCTCTCTCCCTACAGACAATAGGGCCGCGTATAAGTTGGATTTATTCTGATTATAATGACGTCCGTTACCAAGCAACGGTAGTTAATCGAATTTCACCCTATTTCCCGAATGCGGAGAGAGTTCGATTCCTACCAAAATGTTTTTGAAAAAAATTTTTTTTTTTGATAAATTCATATTTCTATCCGGGTCATTCCGGGGACCCATTAGCACAATTTTGGCCTCCGTAGGGCCACCAGTTTCTCGAATAAAAATTATTCAAGTACTCCGAGCGGAGTGTTTGGAAGGCTATAAAATGAAAACCAATGGATATTTTTTCATTCTGTTTTCACAACCAGTGTTCAGAATGAAGGTAAGTTCAACCTGGATAGATTCTAACAATTTTGGGTGAATTTTTTTTTTCACTTTAGACATATGAACAAAAAATTGAGTTCGAATTTTGGAAAAGTTTTTTCACGGAAAATCTCAGAAAATTGAGTACATCGAAATGATGCCATCCAAATTGGCAATCGAAAATAAAAAATTCCAACTTTGTAGGTTTTCCGCCATTTTGAAATATTTTTTCTCGATTTCTACAATACAATTGAATTGAGCACTAAAAAATACTGAGATGTTACCAAAAACCGTTATTTCAAAGGTCACGTATAACTCACCACAGTTATCAGAATATTGCTCAAAGTTGACATTAAACACCCTGTATCTTGTTTATGCTTCGAAAACGGGGTATATGTCATAAAGCAAAAATGACTTTCCCAATGTCATCTATACGGCTATATATGGCCGAGTTTTTTAATTCACCAAATTGGTGTGGTGGAAGAGTGATGGATCCACCAAATCGTTTTTTTATTGTTGTTTGAATGACGTAAATGTCAAATTATCTAGTCCAATATCCACCATTTATGTTCTATGTCCACCACACTCCACCACAACCACACCAGTTTGGTGAATTAAAAAACTCGGCCTATGTTTGACCAGTTTATGATGAAACACCCTGTATTTGAATGAGTGTTGAAAAAACTTACAGACAATGTTGTAACCTTGAAGTGATGCTTCAGTACCCATTGTTAATCGGTCCACATATTGCAAAGGGGAAAATTGCAACCCTAAACAGATTGCCAATGAACGCTGTATCAAGCCAGTGTGCAGTACATAAATACTCTTCAATCCACATATACTTTTGTGTATCGAACGCAAGTTGTAGTGTTCAGTTACCGTCAGCACCCACTCACATCGTCTCCCTTGATTCTGGTTGATTAGCCAACTTGTTTCAGTTTGGTAGCACGTTCGTAATGCAGTTCAAAAATATTGATCACTCGAAGATTAATGCGTTTGCTATCGAAAACATATATTTTTATTCGTTTTGATGATTTCATATTTTTTCAACATTGATCATTTTCAAAGCACCAAAACTGCCTCGCCGTTATTAAAGTAAATATTTTAATTAGCGTTTTTTCGTTTAGAATATCAAATATAGTTCGTGTTCTTATTTGTTTCAACGAGTGTGTTGAATTGGACAGCATAATCTTATCATACTGAACATTCTATTAGATTTCAACATTGTATCTGTGATTGTTTTGCTTTTATAGTATTTGTCTCGATACTAACTACTTATATATTATTACATTTTATTTTCTGCAAATATAGAGAAATGGTGGTTTTTCGAATATCATGATGAAATCTTTATGCATTCAGTTCAGATCTTGTTGAAATATTTTTCTGAGGACTATTATGTACGTTCTGTGGAAATTTCCGTTTGAATGTATTTTGAATGAATATTGATGAAACAATTATTCCATTATAAGAAATTCTATTGGATATCAACCGTGTCAAATATCCGAAAAACACGTTGTTTTTTTCCCGAACAATGAACAAGAGCATGTCTAATCCTTTCCAATACTCATTATGAGCATGTAGTTGGGTGATTGTTTTTTGGCTTGTATTGTAATTCGTTAACTTTGTAGATATTTTGGGTGAGTAGTTGGATGATCATCCCATCAATAGTTCAAATTCGAATTGACATCAACAGTATAATCTCAGTTCAATAAAATTAAGCTCTTTTTGGCTTTCTTCAAATAATGATTGTGAAAATTTCGAAAAAATTATAATGGCCATATCGCAATTATTTTGTGTGCCCGCTATTTTCAGTTTTCAAGGTAGGTTTGATGGCAATAATTTTTTGTGAGAGAATTTCTCTCGAAAAAATAATTTTAAAAATGTTTCTAATCCTTCGACGAATGTGAATATTCACCAAAAGAATAAAAACGATATTGAAATCTGGAAAAAATCAGGAAATTAGTTAGTTGCTCAATGAAAAACCTCCTCGATCATCCTCGATTTAGTGCCACAAATTTCGATCTTGACATGACAAGTTCTTTTTGATTCTAAATATATGAATTTGAGATATCCTAATTTCTGAACTGATATTATCTACATCCTGTATGTTCAATTAATACAATTCGTTCTGGTGTAAAGTACAAATGATTGGACCATTGCAAATGGGGTCACTCTATACAACAAGGACTGAAGTATATACGAATAGAAAAGAAAAAAATATTATAAATATAGTTGATTATACATTATAGTTCAGAATAAATTTTCGTAAATTCATAAATATTATACATTGAACCAGTGAACTTTTTCTTCGGCTTCAAAATCTCATAGGATCATGCAATTAAGAGCAGTAACACGTCATCAAGTAAGGTTAAGTTTATAAGTTCCTTTAGAGATGAGCTGGTAAATTGCAACTTAGTAGATTCCGGCACCTCAGCCTCATTCAAGGTTTATAAAACCTCATAAACATCTCCAGGTCGAACACCCACTTATGGTCTGCATGCTGCAACAATACCAGTAGCAGCTAGAAATATTATAAATCTAGACGTTAGTACGAGTAAACGAGTTGTCTATTTGTAGGCTTCAGTGTTTAGTTTTTCGAACTTTTTTTATGAATGTACTCAAGTCATTTGTGAGAATGGGTGTTGTTATTGAATTTCATATTTTTCACTCCATGTCAGTTTTATTTTTTCAAAATTTCCTGAAAATGAAGAAGTGGCAACATTGCGCATTTTTACTTACCACTTCGGAAAGAACCAACTCTGGTCTCCAAATGTTTTCCCGTTATATTCAAGGTACTGTATGCCATTAACGAACTCTAGCTTTTGGTTTTTTATTTGAGTATTATTAATGATTCTTGGTTTAATTTGTGCCTTCAACATGAAATAGTTAGCATCTTTCCACAACAAGGCAGAATACATAAAAATGCGTCTCACTCAAGTTTATTTTGTCGTTTCGACCTTTTATACGATATTCCTTGTCCTAATATCTACACCACATCTGCATACTCCATTCCCATATCGTTCCCGAACCGCATTAAGGCATGCCACCCTCTACGATTTTCTAATAAAAATGTCACGTCATATTCCGCTACAAGTCTTCGGGCGACCCTCACATAAATCATTCAGAGGTCGGCGGAGATACTAAAATGCGTTTCGGGAACGATTTGCTCTATATTTCATTACTTCATCGGGACCTTTTCCGAAGGGACAGGACATACCGATCTACATATGGTACGAGAGCTATCCCACGCACAGCGGCGAAGGCTACGAAGGAAGGGTGTCCAGAGTGTCGCCAGATTCGCCTTACGGAGCTGCCTCACTCAACTTGACGAACATCAAGGAGTCCGACCAAGGATGGTGAGTTAAATTATGATTTTTTCACTGAAGGTTTAGTTTTTCTAGTAGCAGATACATACCGAAAGCTTCACCTCAGGGCGGCAAATTTTGGTATCACAATTTTGCACGCGATTCGGGACTATGGTATACAAATGCGATACCATCTAGCCGAAATATTTTCGAATTATCAGTCACAAAAAACTCATGCAAAATTTCATTACCACTGTATCATGAGAAAATTTAAAAAATCCAGAATCGATCTGTCAGATACATTATGAATATCGACTAGAGTTCTAGTTGTCCTGACGGCCGATCGTGAACATAATAACTTTCGATAAAAACGATCTGTAGAATTACATATTTGTGGAGCTGGTTATGAGCTTAATCTCGAAGGTCAAATGCATAAATGGGTTGAATCGACCTAACAACGGCGGTACTCCAGTGGTAAGAAGTGTGTCTCTTGAGTTAGGTCTGGGGTTCAAGCCCTTGGCCAGGAAAGAATTTTCCAGATATCAGGGGACCGTCCAACCATTCGCTCTCTCACTCGCACAAGCATTAGCTTTTGAGGGGTTTCATGGCGGAACCTAGGAGAATCGGCAACAATATAATAATAATAATATAATTCCGAAAAAAATTCAGATCTAAAAACTATTCGGGCGAAAAAAGCTTTCGTGGTCCGTGTATAGATAGGTTCGATATTTATGAATAAGAAATACGACGATATCTTTTATCCTCTTGTTCAGAAGATCGCGCAATTAGGATGTTCAACAAAAATTCAAATGAATCGAACTCATTTGAATCTTTTGTTTTTAGGTGTTTTTATGTATTGTATTTGTATTATATTTGTATTTTTTCCGACTATCCTAGGCTTCAATGAAACCCCTCAGAAGCTTAAAGCTTGTACGAGTTAGGATACCGGGTGTGTTCTGTGTAGGCTTTGTTACTAATTCCTTGCGCCACGTTAGGAACAGCACTGTTAATTGTTTACCCAACAGCGAATGGTTGGACGGTTCCCTGAAAACCGGAAAAGTTATTTCCCGGCCGAGGGTTTGAACCCCAGACCTTACGATCATGGGGCTAGCGCTCTAACCACTGAGCTACCGCCTCTATATATTATGTGCAATAAATATTAATGATCGTTTATGGTTTTAGTAGTTTTAGTAGGTATCATAGCTACATACATTAGGCCGCTATTTTAGCAATCAAGCTAAAAATAAAACAAATGGAGATGAACAAATGATAAATTCATACAGTGTTTCGTATCGGTGCTGTCCGATAGAAAAACGAACAGTATCTCCGAAGAGGTTAGTGGTTGGTATATGTATATGCCTTGAGGTTGAGGTTGATTCTTCTAAAAGTTCAACCAAAAATTTGAAAACTTAAGCTTAGGTATCTGTACGACAAAGGTGGTATCATATTCATTTAGTATTTCAGATCTGTTAATCGAATATCATTTCGCAAAAATAACTAATGTATACTAATACCAAATAAATGAGAAGCACTTACGTGAGGTAAGGAACTTTTACACGCTTCTTCAAACCGAAACACAGCTTTACCTCCTGACGGAAATATTTGGCGATCTTCTTTCAATATGGTGATCATTGAATATAGCACGAACCTTCAAACCCCTATTTTTCAATTGAGCACTAAATTCTTCTAATTCGAACTTCGGCCCGAAACGTACTCAACAAAGATCGCGTCTTTAAGTTGTTTCTTTCAGAATTTATTATGTTTACGATCGGCTGTTGAGTCTTATAGCCAAATCACCTGAAGACTGATATTCGTGAATTAGTTGCGGACTTACGGAGGCCGAATTCGTTAATGGGTAGAATCCACAGATTTTGCGACACACATTCGAAACTTTATTTTACCAATGTTTCCAACAATACAGATCAGATGGAATTGAAATGCAGCATCAGATTCAAAAATGACAACATAAAGGTTAGTGCTGAATGAATGGAAAATCTCAAAATATGAATTTTATTGTTTTAATGATATTATTATCACCAACCTCTGCGCAAATCCCGTATCGGCAGTTTCCAACTAGTCACCAACTTCGATCATGATCAAGTCAGCATTTTTTGACGAACGAAAAAGGGCTACGGAATTTGCCGTATTTTCCGATAATATCTTCTGAAACAAACATCGTATCGAATTTGGTACATAGTTAAATATTGACTTGAATGTATGTGCCGAATTTCATTCTAATTCGATGAATAGTTTCCGAAATAAATTTTTGAAAATTCCTTTATGATACGGTCCTCGACCCCGCATATAATAGATGCGAGTCGGTATGCTTCAACTAATTTTACAGTATAATCGCATGGGTACTTTTGAAATATTGAGAAAATGGCCTCAAAATTTGAAATCTCTGTTACTCCGGAACCGTTTAATCGATTTTGCTCATTAACGAATTCAATCGTCGCTTTTTCGTATTTTTCAGGAGTACTAACAAAAAATCTAGAAGACTACTTACGTGAAGCCAGGAGCTTTCACTCGCTTGTTCAAAATCGTTACCAAAAGAGTCACACGCATATTCGGGTATTGATCCAGACCAACGCAACTTCACTTCCTTATCGACTTAACCGCTGTTAAATAATATATATTTGAATATGTTACGTTTTTTCGCAAATCTTTTTTTTTTCTCAAATGAACTTTACTCAATCAAACAGATTCAATATTTAATAATTTAATAATGGTTTCTACCTTAGACTTATAGAAAGAATGAGAAAAAACAAACTAAAAAAGTTAGCATTAACTTGCACACAAAAAGACTATCACAAAAGACAGTGTGAATATACGAACCAATTCCAAATACATTTAAGAAGAATATTTCAAGATATTCCCTATTATTTCAAAGAAGATTTTAATCACACAACAGCTTCCAGGATCATTAACGACATAAATAGATTCATTAAAATAAGAAAAACAAATCAAACAAAGATAAGAAATCAGGAATTCATAAATTTTCCTGCAAGGATTGCTCATTGGTTTATTTTGGTCAGACTGGCAGCAATCTATAAGAATTCGAATATAACCTCAACGATGAATACGAAATTTTCCATATCGGGAGTAAAGGATCTAGACTAGCACACTTGGAATTACTTGATAACCTCTATTGAATATCTTCATGTTATATGGATATAGCAGCGGCACCTTCAATAACATTTTAGTGCCATTGTCGGTTTCTCTTATCTGCACGTAGTTGAAATCGGTACCTATAATTCTTCCCTTAGTCACGTTAACTGTAATATCTAGAATGAATGAAAAGTTTTGTGGTTATTGAATTTATTTACTACTCATAGAAAAATTTAATTCTATCAAGTAAAGACCAAATCCATGAAATATTCAATTTGGAGATCTTCATTTTGTATAGTCCTCACGAAATTCTGCACGATAAATAGATATGAATTCCATCCGATCTGTATTTTGAAATTATTGAATAAATAAAATTTTGAATATCTACCAATCATTGAACGGATATTACCCATTTACGACTTCGGCCTTGGATATTAATCAGCGAATTACTTAAATCCTCCCTCAACTATACCTATTTCAGAAATGAAGATAGTATCGTATTGAAATCTAGTACTTGATTGAGAAAAATGAGAGCTTGAAGCTTTATTGAGAATGTCATGAGGACAATATGATTTGTAGATCGCCTAGTATAAAATATTTGAATTTTTTTAAAATTTTACTATTGAAAGGATCATCATGAAATGTTGTACGAATTTGCACCTTTCCCAACTTCCCAAGAAATTTGATAGATTTTTTCAATTATCATGGATATATTGGATCGAGCTGAAATTGAACACTGTTGTTGAATAATGACTTTTGAAGTCCGTGCCAATTTTTATTGGAATCTGATGAATAGTTTCCGAAATCAAATTTTTCTCACGAAAAAATGGGAAAATTTTCAAATAATTTGTTTTTATCAGTTTTCTTCTTTGACAATCTTCACGAAATTTCGAATATATTTGTTAGTTTTTATTCTTCAACTAATAAGGATATTTGTAGGGTCCGTTATTTCGAAGATAATTAGGAAATAATCTCAAAATTTCAAATTGACACGAAATTCGACCTATTTCGGTTCCAATATCTCCGAATATAAATGTCGGATCAAACTAACATTTGAAGCACTGTACCAGTTTCAGAAAAACATTTTTTTTTCGAGAAAAATATTGCCATCATGTTTTTTCAACTACTCCTCACAAATTGTTTACATGAAATTGTCCGTCTGTTTTCTACAACTGGTTAGGAAGTTTCAATTTTATCACGTCGGCACTTTTCGAGATATTTATGAAATAACAAATTTGACATAGTTTTTTCCATATCTCCAAAAATTAATATCTGATCAAATTAAAATTCAAAACACTGTTGTCTGTAGTTCAAAGGTTGAACTTCTCTGAATATGGGTTACTTTGAATCTTTTTTCTAAAAATCATCTGGGGATTCACATGATATTCTGAGGCAACCTATATATAAAATTCTCTAATTTTCTTATTTTTTTGTGGTTATACATTCCTAATAAAATTTTCAGTCATCGTGTCAGTATTCTTTAACCAATAACCTACCTACACAATCTGATCTGTGCAGAAATCTTCGAGTGATTGAGAAAACAACATACAAATTCCACCTGGTAATCGATCCTGGGTCTTCCGCGCTGTCATACTTGAGCGATATTATCAATTTTTAGCATGCATAAACACCTGAACAAGCTCGAGAGAAAATATAATATGTTTGATGAACAGAAAAACACAATATTTTCACTGAGGAAATAGAACCTGTAGCTTCCCGTGGCATGCATAAACACCTGAAAAAACTCGTCAGAAAATTTGATAGGTTTAATGAATGAAAAACCGTAAAGAGTACTGCCGTGAAGACAGCAGCTTTTGCGCACATGTTCAATGGAGACGACTGCTTTGGCGACCGTAAACACAATAACTTCCAGAAGAAACAACTTGGAAACTCGATTTTGTAGAGTAGGTTTGGAGCTTAATCTCGAATTCGTAAAGGGGTTAAATCCACCCAATGATTCCGCCGCAGATTCCATTCAATATTTCATTGCCCTGATACTTACAAAACTACAGATTAGATCGATTTCTATCGAAATATGACAAATCGGAGGTCCACACAAAATTTTGTAAGGAAAGTATGATTAGAAGTTCGAAGAATATTCAATATTTGAGAAAAAAAAATTTGAAATTTGTATTCAAGTTCTAATGAAACGACCATTACGAAAATTTGCCGAAAGTTGTTCATCAGAATTTTCAAAGCTGCCAAGTTTCATCATGAACAAATCAGTATTTTTTGAGATGTTCCGAAAAAAAACGATATCGAAAAAAACCACGAAATTTTACATATTTTCCTGAATATCTCCAAAATTTATTATCGTATCGAACTGAAATTTGGTGCACTGCCGCGGAATATGAACCTCGAAGTATGGCCAGAATTTTGTCCGAATGTAATGGATAGTTTCTGGAAAAACGTTTTTTTCGAAAAAAATTTTTTTTTTCAATTCGTTGACTGCACGATCCCAACAAAATTTCGCGAAAAGTTGCAAGTCATTATGTTTCAACTAGAAGCCAAGTTTCAAATCCAATCGCTTCTTTTGTTCTCGAAATATCTGGGAAATGAACTAGAAGTTAACCTCCGCATTTTCAAATGCAACTAACCCTGAAATTTTCAAGTAGAAAGGATTTTCTGTAAGCTCGTCATCGTGCCTACGGACGGACTGACCGCCGGCTGGTCGGACTGAATCGACTTTGACAAAATTCGAAAATTACAGAGATTTCGACAGAACGATAACACGCTGTTCCCCTAGAACATGCGCGCAAAAATACAATACTTCCATTGCGGGAATCGAATCTGCAGCTTCCCGTAGCAAATGAACTAAAGGCAAATGTGGCTGATCACTCGTCCAAACACAACTCAACAATGTTTATGAAAAATAACCCCAACGTTGATACTATGCATCTGGAATCGACATATCTAGAACTCAAACCTACTCTGAAATTTTCATGGCTCTAGGAGTTTTCCTTTCGAAAATTGAGCACACACGAATGGACAGCCAGACCGAATTGAATTTGAATTGACTTCAGCCTAATCATTTAAGACCATTTTCGGCTCAAAATTCGAAAATTAAAGACATTGTGACGAAACGATAACACGATGTTTCCCAGAACGAGCGCCTAAAAATGTAGAATGTGCGGCACGTTCGAAAACGCCACGGAATTACCTTCAAAAGGCACTTGTAAGACCACATCTGGAAAATGCCTCGGTAGTATGGATGCCTTTAGCTGCCATTAACATTGACACCATAAAAAAGGTACAAAAAAGATTTCTTAAGTACTTGCATCTAAAAAAATATGAAGAATTTCCATTCATGAAATCCTATCGCTCTATGTTAATCGATTTTAGTTTTCAATCATAATTTCAAGATAATAGAAGAAAAACAAAAGCTGCGATTTTTATTTCGGATGTCGTAAATAATAGAAGTTATTTTGACTGTGATTTTCTGGGTTATATTGATTTCAAGGTTCCAAACTTGAATTTAAGATTGCACAATAAGAACATATTTTTTGTTGAACCGAGTGTGTTATCCCCTATTAACGCAATGTTAATTATCTGTTATGAAAATGTCCAAAAGTTTGATATAGACATATTCACTACTGGTGGAAATGAGTAGAAAGCTTTTCTGTATTTGTAATTGTTACCTCTCTACATGTGTAATTACTCTAAGGATGTATATGTGGAGATTGAATAAAAAAATAAATAAATGAATAAATAAAACAAGGGGCCCTCTCGAATCGAAGATTACCTTTTTCTGATTTTGCATGGGTAGAGAGAAAAGGGTCGTATGTTTTCTAATTGACACAATGAATATGTAGAATAAGCTATAGAAACGAAACGTATTTTGAAGGTGGAGGTAATGGATTATTCATTTACTGCTCATACTATTTTATGAGAACGGTTAGGGCAGAATATGGAAAGGGGACTGAAAGTGCGTTGAAAATGAACCTTGGAAGGGAATGGCGATGGAAGTATGACTCTTATCCAAATAATCCTCTTCCATGTATTAGAAGACACTTGTAACTACAGTTTTAATTTCTTCATCCAAATAACCTCCCAAAATTTAATCAATATTTGATACGTATCTTTTCATTAACTCTCTAGAACCACCCATCAATATTTCACGAAATGTATCGTCTCGAGTATCCAAGAAATTGTCCTAAGCTAACGTCATCGACAAAACGCTTATATTTACTCAATTCATCGGAGCGATACAAAACATTCGTTTACAAAGGACACAACGGCCATCTTCCCCTCTGAAACATTGCCTGGACTCCGCATGGCGGATTCAGCCATCGGCGGCTCGTTACCTATGCGGGACGATGACGATGATCTGACATTCTATGAGCTTCTCAGTTGCTGAAAGTTCTCCTTATCCGACAGTTTAAGATATCTGAATTTTCACCCCATTTTCAAACAAAAAATTTGGAATTGAATTTTTCATATTGCTTCAATTTATCATGCTTTATGTATTATAATCTTTCAAAATTACCAACTATACAGATGGAATTGTTCTTGAATCTAGTGCTTGGTTGGAATGTTACTAAGAGGTTCAATGAAATCTCATTCGAATGAATTACATATACATATGTTGATTCCTATTTATTCCGAGTCGAAATATGACGCAGTTGACTAATAGCATCTAAAGAAGCTATAGCTTAGAGTAAAAATTCGTGTTTCAACTCAAAATGAATAGAAAGCAACATATTTGTGTTTAATTCAAGTGATATATCATACAATGGATTTCTATCAATTCGAGAGCAGTGAAATCTTTCTGAAAGCTTTCCCAGAGAAGCTTTACTTTCTGATAGTTCTCCTGATCTTGTGATCCTCACAGTCCCACTCAATATAATATTTTCGGAATCATTTAAATCATCGTTCATCCCTAGTAATTGGCTTTCGGCATCAATTACCCCAATATTCAAGAAGGGAGACAAACTCAACCCACAACTATCGTCCAATAAGCATCCTCTCGACGGTTTCCAAGGTTCTGGAGAGGATCATAAGCGACCATATCATTCACTTCTGCTTTGATATTGACATAATTCTTGATTCCCAGCGTGGTTTTCTTCCCTATCGTTCCACAACTACCAACTTGTATCGTGCCTTGCTGAGTGGACAAAGGCGCTTGACTCTGAAAACCGAGTCGATGTGGTTTACTTGGATTTTTCGAGGGCTTTTGATCGGGTGCCTCACAGGCGTCTTCCTTCTAAGCTGGAGCAGGTGAGAGGTGGATTGTTGAGGTGGCTCGAATCTCTTCTATCAAACCGCAAATTCCGAGTATGGGTGGGAAACGTTTACTCAACGGAAGAAAGGGATGTAATATCTTGTGTACCGCAAGGATCTGTATTGGGCCCAATCATTTTCCTCCTCTACATATCGGATTTACCGGCTCGCCTCCGGTCGCAGTGTTCTTTCTTTGCAGATGATGCCAGAATTTTCAACCTGCCCCTTTTATTCCCCAACCTTCTACAAGCTGATCTGGATCTCTTTTTAGTCTGGTGTCATGACTGGTTATTACAACTCAATAGGAAGAAATGTTGTGTTCTTCTAATTGGCAGAAACAATCCAGGTGTTTCCTACAACATCGGCGGACACGGACTGCGATCGGTGACGGGTCACCTAGACCTTGGTGTAACAGTCAGTTCAGACCTCATGTGGTCGGACCACATTCCAAGTATTTTTGGAAGAGCTAAGCAGATAACTTATCTCCTGGGAAAGTCCTTCAAGGGTGCTGTTTGTAGTGTCTACTGTTCCCTCTACAAAACATACATCCGCCCGATAATCGAATACGCCAGCCAGGTCTGGTGGACATCGACCAGATTTGATGAAAATTCCCTTGAATCAGTTCAACGTCAAGCAACTTACTCCAGACCATCTTACGAGCAACGATTGAGCATATTTGTACTTCGAAGCTTTGCTGAACGTCGAGAGCGTGCAGATTTCATCTTAACGCATAGAGCCCTAGCTGGTCACTTTGGTGAGCTTCCATGTACAGTTATAGAGGCCCCTACCTTCAATACTTTTGAGAATAGATATGATGCATGGAGTGCCCAAGATAGCTAGTTCCATTTTTTTCGTTCACCACTGGTTCTGTTTGAATTTCCATTTGAATTTTTCCCTTTTTTTTGTGACAATTCAATTACTTTTTTGGGGTCAAATGTTTCTGTTTCGCTATTCACACTTCTGTCATATATTTTTATGGGTTTATAGGTTTTGACTCAACCCTTCTCACTGTTTAAATAAACAAATATTTTGCATGAACTGTCACGTTAGATTTCAATTCAATAGGATCAGTGTAATTTAGGTCTAAGCTACTTAGAATATCGTGGTCCTTCCTGTTCATTCGATCAGATATGCATAAGTGAAAATATTGAGATGAAAATATTTCAAATAGATATATTGACAAAATCATACGATGGATTTCTGTCAACCACAAACCTGCTCTTCAATTATTTGATCCCTAAGTTGTTTTTTCCTGGAATTATTTGGCTTACGTGCAGCCTCACAGATAATATGGAAGAAAAAAGAACGAGAAGCTTTGTCTCATGCTTCAGCAAAAAAATATTTCTGTATTAGAATGTAGAAGAATTATTTCGAATTTGGATATGGATGGGCGTCTAAATACCTCTGGCACTGATTCACGTCATCTGAAATTTCCGATCATTTCTAGGCGTCCTTTACGTCGTTCATGTGTTCACAGCTGCTGCAGAATCGATTCCTGATAGTTTTCTCCTTGCCAATGTACCGGTTGTCCCAAGAATACTATTCGTTAGAATATTCTTGGAGAGGAATCGAAATTCACGTTTGCAATTTTGGACCTAAGCTTTGACTGGTAAATTTTTTGAGATTTGCAGGATTCACCGGGAGACACCAACTTTCATTTTTCAAGTGGAAGCTCGAAATTTCATTGAAAAATAAATTTCACATCTAATTCTCAGTTGTTTTAATGTCAAAGTTCCGAATTTCCGTCATAAATCTTTTCTGTTGAACGCGAAATTGCGAAAAACATGGATATCTTCAAGGTTTTTCATTGGGAGAATGTCGTTCTAGAGACCCATTAGCACAATTTTGGCTTTCGTAAGGCCGCCAGTTCTATAAATAAAAATTATTTGAGTACTCCGAGTGAAATCTTTGGAAGGCTACAAAATGAAAACCAATGGATATTTTTTCATTCCGTTTTCACAGCAGTGTTCAGAATTTTTTCTCTCACTCTAGACGCGTAAACAAAAAGTTGAATCTTAGAAAATCAAGTACATTGAAATTATACTATCCAATTCGGCAATCGAAAATGAAAAACTCCTACTTGGCAGGTTTTCCGCCATTTTTATTTTTTTCCAGAATTCTACACCACAATTGAATTGACCACTAAAAAATAATAAGATGTGATCGAAAACCCTTATTATTCCAAAGTTCAATCATAACTTACCACAGTTATCAGAATATTTCTCTAAGTGGACATTAAACACCCTGTATCTCGCTTATGCTTCGAAAACGGGGTATATGTCATAAGGCAAATTTTCCAATGTCATCTACATGACTATAGATGGTTATCCAGTTTATGTTGAAACACCCTGTATATAATAACGAAAATCTAATATATTTACCTACTGGTTAACGCCAGAATTAGCGTATATTCTATTTTCTAATAATCGTCTGGTTTCAGTTGCGCATATTGCTGAGGCCATATTCGAGAAATACCCACGTTTCAAATATTCGTTATTTTATGTCCTCCTGTGCATAATTTCGACTACCTGCCGTGTTAGGTAAAATATTAAGAGCGAAAGAGATCCCGTCATTACAGAAGTAAGTCGTTTTAAGCATAAGTTTCGTTTTATGTACTAAGCTCACCTAAATTTCTATTTGTTATAATTAAATAGTTTAAGTTATTTGTCGTACTTTTCCATTTTCAACAATTAGATGCCGACAGGTAAATAGCCTTTCATTCCGTTAAGTGAACAAGTTTTTTTTTTCGAGATCTGAATATCTTGAATGAAGATTTACACGTGTTCATGTTCGAAAACATACCTGAAGAAATGCATTCAGGTTCACCAGCGTAAAGGGAAATATTCACAAGCCGTGAAACCCCTTTTCTACGATTTTAATTCTGTCGGAAACAGCCGCGACATATTTATCAGATACTCTGGAATGAATTCTAGAATCGCACTGACGTGAAGTTAGCAGTTTTTGCGGGCATGTTCAAATTGGTTGCCCAGACGACAGTTTTTGAGTGATATAGGAAATTACAAAGATAAGGAGAAAAGAGCAACGATATATGACTTAATGTTTTCTCACATTTCATTATGGATAGACACAAAAAAATTTCGAATGAAAATTTCGCCGAATTATTTTTGTGGACAGATATAACAATACGATCTGGATGCAATTTCCATGAATTACCGCGTTCGAATTTCACAACTTACCACCAAGTTCCAGTCCAATCCCATGAGTAGTTTCTGACATATTGGATGAATAATTTCAAAATTCGAAAAATGATAACCTCCAAACCGTGTAGCAAAACCCTCGGATTTTGAATCGCCACCGAACCCACCTACCCTGAATGTTTCAAGTCGCTTGTTTCATTATTTCTCGGTTTAGCTTAGCAACGACCGGCAGGCCGTACAGAATCGTATTTGGCACCAGATTTTTCATCAGTGGGCCCGACCTAACAGTTTAAGACCATTTTCGGCAGAGCGATAGCGTGCAAAAAGCAGATCAATTCATTTCAGTAATGTGATGTGTTACTGAAATACTAAAAATTATATTTTCGAAAGGAAAATTACTTATAATGCTTACAGCCCCTATGTCGAAATGAGCACGAGCCGCTACTGGTAGCAGCGCCTGCAATGGCACCGCATCGGCCGGAATAATAATATTTATGGCACAAAGAAAAGCGACCACGTATTGTGCGGAGAAAAAGGAAAACAATGAAAACGAAACGGCCAACCCGCCCGGTTCAGAGGTCTCTCCCAACGCTCGCTGCCCCTAGGGACAGAATGGGACGTTTCGCCACCGCCCGCGACCCGCCCACTAGACAGCGCTCCCAAATTCAAATCGCTCTCGGTCTTTTTGGCGATTCCAATAATTGTACTGATTGCAAACGTTGTTCGACATTCTGATACAGCACTAACAGGAATCGGGGGTCTGCACCTCTAATTGATTTCGACGAAAATTCAAATGGTCTTATGTTAATCGGAACCCCGGTCGGAACCACTGTCCTACACGTCCGGGGTGATTTTTTGCGTGCTCATTCGAAAGGGCTTTTGTTCTTTCTAAACGTCCGTATTTTGCGAATTCAGATCCGAAAGGATTTCGTTAGATTAACTGATGAGGAATTAGTGGAAAAATTTAATTATTTCCTTCTTTCCGTAAACTCGTTAAAATTTGCAAGATTCATTCTGAACTGAAGAACGATTGGCGGGCTCGGAATTGTTGACTGCCTTGAAACTGCTAAATCAAACACAGATGACGAAAAGTGAAATTTAGTGATTCAGAGAACTGAACACCATCATCTTTGCATCATCACCATGCAGTTGATATGGAAGTAACATACGGCATTCTTTCTACGCGCTTGTACTGGGGAACAGCGCGTTATCGTTTCGTCACGAGGTCTGTGATTTTCGAATTTTGAACCAAAATTGGTCTCAAGCTACTAGGTTGGACTCACTGATGAAGAATCCGTGGTCCAATTTGATTCTGTCGGTCAAGCCGACCTGCCGTCCGTGTGCGCTCTAACTTTCGAAGGAAAAGACCTAAAGTCTTGAATTTCTCAGGTTAGGTTGTGATGCTGAATATCTTGGTTAGGGTCGTAAATGGGCCAAACCAGCCGAATGTTTTTTGTGTTATAGCCATTTGAATTTTAATTTTTCAATAACTCGAAAAATATTTATCTGATCGAAATGAAACTTGGTTGGTAGATGGACCGTATCAATGAATAGAATTATCCATAAAAAAATTTGAAGATGAGGTTTTTTTGAAAATTCATACCCGCTAGTTATATTCCATCAAAATTTCACTTAAATCTCCAAGTGGCCATTTTATAACCGAGTACATTATTTCACCTCGGTCAGATCTTCATTCTTCGAATTATAAGAAATATAAAATAAAAGCTGCATTTCAGGGAGCATAATTTCGTTGGCGCGTTAGTAAATGGCGCAGACTACATTAGGTTACTACAGTGACCATAACAATATAGAGTCTGTATGGGTAACTATAGTCCTTAGATATAAATCAAGATGCATAGAATATATCAGGTATCTACACTTTCCTACGGTTACCCACTAAAATTTTGGGTCCAAAACGCTGTCCTAGAATTGTCAAATATTGTCCTACTTGATTCTGTGAACGATGATGGCGCTGAGGTCGCTTTTCCAAGTTCATACAATCAATTCCGCTGAATAAAAACGCATTTAGCTATAATCTGATTGATCTGATGAAACTATTTCCCAAAATATTAATCAGATATTTGAAATTATGGATTCCTACTAATATATCAGAAGAGTTTAGCAACAGTGGAACATCTACTCATTAATAAAATTAAATATGTATAAGGGAGTAAGGAGCAATATGAAGATTATTGTAGGATTATACTCACATGGATGGATACAAAAAGCAATTCAAAAGCGAAAACAACTGTGAAAACCGAACGGGAGCTTGATATTACTCATGAATTTATTGGATAGTTCTCCTTTCATATGTACCTCTCAATAAATATTCAATTCAAAGTTATGAATTTCATTACATACCTACTTATAAGAATATTTCGGGGAAATGTTCATGTTTATTATAATTGAAATATGAATTTTCACTTTGCTGTTCAAGTTCATACGAATTTATCAGACGAATTTCAAACCAGACAAATTAATCGTATTATCTATAGTTGTAAATGCGTTCTTGTGGTATTTCTGAAAACGCATCGCTGGAAGACTTCCTTTCCATGAACTAAATATTGATATAATAAATACCTACATCTTGTAATAAATATATGTATTGAAAAATATCAAGTTTCAGACTTGTATTTTCAGTGCATTCAGAGACTAATTGAACCTTTATATATATTATCGCCATTCTGACTGAATTAAATGAATATTCATAATTGAAATTAGTCAAAATGAATTTATTTTTGGAAATTCTTGGAAATAATGTATGGTCCAACCCGAAAAATTTGAAAGAAGTTCTGATTTGACTAGTTTTGATATGACAGGTGGGTAACTTCCGTGAATTTTTTAGATTTTATTATATGTCAGATTCTCATATGCTGGCATCCATCGACGAAAACCGAAGTAGGACAACAAAGCCTTTTTTGACAACATCTGGACCTCATTTCGGATCCTAAATATGTCAAAGAGTGTCCGCACCAAGTATTCTATGCATCCCTGTATAAATCTACGCTAGGCTCAGCAAAAATCTTCATGCATTGACTCATAATGTCAATGTTTGTGACATCACCTTTGTTTTTTTCAGAATAGCGAAGTACCTATAATGTATATTTATTTGGAGTTGTAAATTTTACGAGTAAAGTCGCGTGATAATAGATCCGATTAACTGCTATTCAATCTCAAATGAGACACGTCAAAATCGCTATTAAGAAAAAACTGCAGTATTTAACATTGACTCTTGTCTTCTGAAGCCTGAAAAATCGGCATCAGAGATCAGTTATTAGAAATATAACTCTTGGAAATGAAGCAGTAAAAATGGTTGGCCCTTTTATTTCCACAAACTAATAACATAATGAAATAAATCATATGGGAGAAACATGGATTGGCGAAATTTTTTCAGAACTGTATCGAATAGTACTGTGAGTTGAAAATTATCAAATAACTATTATATTATTCTGATCATGATCATCATGGTGATTTCATGATTCAACGAATTATACAAATTAAATTCAGTATCCAAATATGAAATCTACACAACAATAGGTACCTCTATATCTGAAAAATCGTATTCCACCTACTCTTGATGTATTTATGTGTCACAATGACAAATTCACAATGTTAAAACATTGATATCGGGGAACTGCAGTTTACTGATATCTGAAGAACTAATGATGCCATCAGATCGAATCTCTGTAATCAGTTGGAAAACATCTGAGTGCAAAATTTCCTGCGGGTCAAATAGTTCAAAAATTCGGAAAAAAAATGCATTCAGTATTCCAAATTATTCTGAAAACTTATTTTGTCGGATATTATTGATGAGTTTCAATGAAATTTGACACAGACCTTTTAGGTGAATATTGACAGCGTGTTCCAAATCTCAGTTCCATCTGATATTCAATTTTGGAGTCGAATATTGTTTGTCTTTTGAATTTGATGTAACTTCCCTGATATCTCGAGAAGTAGGTACTGACGTGATCAAAAACTTCGTGATGAACTGGAAAATACCAACTCAATGCGAATACTCTTGTGTTCATCTCAGAAGATTGGAAACGAAATGTGTCAAATTTCATGGTTATTCGAAGTTTTGAGCTAATTTCGTCAATATTTAAAAAATGGTCAACGCGATAAGATATAAACTTCGTGAATAGTTGTGGATTATCGATGCGCAACATTTTCTTAATTTCGTACTCCATTACTGGGTTTCACAAAGCTTGATCGTCCGATCAACGCTTTGATATTCTATGGTGTTGCTAAAAATGAACTGAAATTGAGCATAGAATTGTCTTGATCAGAACAATCACGTTAATCAGAGCTTTATGAAACCCGCTATATTTATCTCAGTTCCATTTCAGATATACCGTTATAAGAAGTAACCAGTTAACAATATTTGACCAGAAATAAATTTCAATGGGACTTGGCACAACTTAATAATTCAAATACTCTGAGTGACGAATATTTGAAAAATAGGTATGTCAGGCAGAACATTTTTAAAACCGTTGATATTTTTGTGGTAAAAATAGTCTTGAGGTGTATTTTATTTTTCTTGTAATAACCGAAAAAGTAATAAGAAACTACAGGTTGCCATTCAAAAAAAAAAAACAGTTGGGATTCGCCCAGAAGAAATGAAACAATGTGTGACCAAAAAATCGTTTGGCTCAAGCAACAAGGAAACATCAAAGAAAGCGCACCACTGTTGTGGGACCCTGTATAATTAATATAAAATTAGGTATTCCTATTTGTAAAGTCAGGAAAGTATCCTGTATCACCACTTTCGGGCCAGCCTGTGGGGTCAAAATCAATTGAAGCTTATGCCCTAAGTAATGTTGATTACGAACAAATCTGAATCATTCTCCTTATCCAATTTTTCCTAAAGTTATCGACGGATGGAGCACTATCGACTCGCAAAGTTATTTCACATAGGACTGTGAAAAAATATATTCAACTTTTTCATTTGTTATAGTTCATGATCAACTGTTATTTCGACCTCATACTAAGTTTGTGTTCGTTCCAAAATTGAATATTAATTATTGCTACGGTTAAATTGCCCAGGGTACACTTTTACACACCGCGATCAAATATTTACTCTTCTGCTTGTCGGCAATATGCTTCCACTCCATCGGTTCCAACCCAAGTGTACTCAATAACACGTATACACGATGCTTGGTGACTTAGAACGAAATTATAATCGTCCGCCGAAGTAAATGGAGATGCTACATAAGCATCATCCGGATCTCCTTATCGTAAAATGAAGAAATTTGATGATGAAGTGTTTATAATGCCTGGGGAGGCTTGAATCTCAATTGTTTCCGCCTAAGCTGCAGTTACGACCCGTATTTCAGCTTAAACTTCGTGACTGAACGTTAGTCCCATTTGTTGAATCCCAAATTGTGATTATGGGAATCGCCGCAATTCAGTAGAAGCGAAAGTTGAAAACACAGGAAAATTCAGTTTGATTGAAATATATAATCGAATTCTACTTTCCACCTTTTTTCACCACAATACCACGTGGTATTGAAGTACGACTAGGCAACACAACAGCACATTCAAGTTTCATTAAACCTCGTTAATATCTTAAGGTCAGGCATCTGCATCGCGGTGAACACAACAGGTAGATTTCTGGAAGGCATAGCATTCCTCTTGAGTGACTTTCTCTGCTTGGATTTGGGGCCTGGAAAACAATTGTCTTCATGAATGTGATCGAATATTTCATCATCGGTAAATGCAGGAAACAGACTCTAATAAATCTTGTTTTTTGGTTTACCAATTTTGGGTTACAAGTTGCCAAGATTTTATCGATTTTTCAACACTTTCAGGCCACACTTGTTAAAGGAAGTTTCTTTAACCCAATCTCGAAATTTTTCACCGTGCTGTGGAAATCTATGAGAAGAAACTTTTGAGTTTGCTTTCTCTCAAAAGGAACACAAACACACAAACGCCAAGAAAAATGCAAAAACTTTCTCATTTTCTTGACATTTCTTTCAATTCGTCAATGATAATCCCTTCACCTCGGTGGTTTGACATAAATGTGGGTTGTACCATTCTTGAAGCAACCATGTATAGATAATACAGAAATGAAACTGGTACCATAATCTCGAATTGGCTATTTTATTGCTGATGTAATTTCATAAAATGAATTGGGGCTATCTTATGCAGGCCACAGCTCCATCATTATTCATAACTTCAGTATCCCAGGCGAATGTTTATATTATACCAAATACGCCGAAATAACATCGTTTCTAGCTACTCTCCAGCATATATCGTTTCCAGTTACCTGTTCTTATTCGGTTATTCTGATTCAGCACTAATTATACGAATCCTATCATTGTTGAATATAGAACCAGATACGTAAGCTCGTAGGGTTAACGTCCTGCAAACGCCCTTTGGGAGGCCTGGGTGTGTTAAACTTTAGTTGCTGTGCACTAGTGGTGATTACGAAGTCAGTGCATTTCATTCTGAAACATCTACACCACAAAAATAGTAACTTAGCATTATTCTGCTTCGATGATTTCTCAAAAAAGTTATATTTGTGGTACAGTATTAAAAAAAAATTGTGTGGGGTGTTGGTTCACTAAATGACGATGTATTTTCGGTTCCCAATTTTATTCATTTAGCATGCTCAGGATTCAAAATTTGATGAAAGCATTGACGTCCATTCGGAAGCTTTCGCGCGTCTGTTATTTTGTCTATTCATGGAGCAATGAGCAAAATAACTCTCTCTATTCAAAAAAATTCAGGAGGACTCTTTAATTCTTCTTTTCGGATTATCTGGTTCCGACATCTATATTTTTGAACCGTAAAAGAAAATAAGAATCACTTGGCTGAAGTTTGACTGTTTCAAATTAAAACATTCATTTACACGCTTGTTTTGGGTTTTATCCCATTCTAAAAACTGAATATATAAATGCTGAAAATACAGATTCACATAATTATCAAATAACAGATATTAAAGGCTGAAGATATTATATCTAGAAATTCTAAAAGATCCAAACGTTAACCTTTCTGACCTCTATGTATAATTTTTTCCCTATCTATAAAGTGGTTGAAAGTACAACAGTGATTGAAGAAACCAGTTCTTGATTTATTCTGTGAAATGAATCTGTTATGTTTTCTGAATTCTAACTCCGAGAGAACAGCGGTCTGACCTATATAGAACAATGGGCGCTGATTACGTAACAGCATATATACATCAGTCAACTGTGAACTATTCAATCGATCCTTGCCCTCGAAAAAATATTGATCTTGAGTTTTTTTTATTGGTACACATAACATCAATTTTACTTTCTGTAATTCTTTTGCGAAGTCTTTCACTAAGAGATGAAACATAATTGATATACATGAACTTCTTAATTTCATTATCAAATCGAAGTGGATAGACTAGAGTGAACAATTTTGCCGTTTTTTTCTGAAAATTAATTTGTCTTTTTTGTCAAGGGGATAGCCGTTGTTTTTGGCTGATCATTTAAGGATTCTTACTTCATTTTCAGAACTGGAGTTTGGCAATGGGATCGAAATCAACCTATATACCAGCGTGTGAAATGCAGACATCTTGATCTTATAAGGGTGTGAACTACTGTTAGGACTCAGTATATCAGAAAAGGAAGGCTTTCTATTGATTTATATGTGAAATGCTAGATGCTCATTCACTTTTTTAACCTGAATAACCAAGCAATTCAAACATTTATCCTCATCCTCCACCTCCAAATTAATTGGATGGACTTATAAAAGGAGTTCAACAAATCTAAGAATTATTACAGCTCTGAAGTTAAGCCAGTTCATATACAAAATACATCATCCACATATCGTCTCCGGTACAATCCAAATATACTTAGATTAACATTCATAGGGGAGAATATATTCTTTTCTATAGAGGTCATAAAAGTTTCACTGAATAAAATAGATGGAGGAGAACCCATTGATAAACATATTTTGAGGAGTCTGATTGCCTCCTCCTTCATATCCACAGTAATTGAAGGGTTTTCATTGAGGAATTGGTTCATTTAGTACTCGACCTGAGTTGGTATTGACGGAAATAGATTTAGTACACCAAACGAGATTAGTATTGCATTTGTGGGAATTTTGAGTGTTTTCAGTTCATTGGTCAGTCAGTACGACAATATTAGAGCAAGGATTGCATATGATGAATGTATTCGGTGCAATGAATGAAGCAAATATTTTTTGTCCTTCCAATCAGTAGAAGATGAAAAATAGTCTTAAAACTTCAAATTTTATTGGAACCTTCATGCAATTATCAGGATGGCATGTTTCGGTTGTTTGGACATACTACCATTTTCAAACCATCAATAATGATTTTAATAAAGTTTATTTGTTTTCAACATAACCTAATATGATATTCTCCTAAATACTGCAAATAAACATCATGAACAGAGGCTCACTAAAGATTCACCTGTTAGTTCCTAATAACTAATAATAATCAATAACAAAAAAATTAAATGGTATTTCAGGCAAACTACCTAAACAAACCACCCTGATAATTGCTTGAAGATTTCAATAAAATTTGAAGTTTTAAGTTTTTTATTCATCTTCTACGTGTTACACTCCAAACATGGGTTTATACGAAACCACGAGCGAAATCAACATTCAGTGCTTTGTTTCATTTTGCCATCATGCTATATATAATAATTCAAAAAAAAGAAATTTTTTTGGAATCTGAGTGAGGATCTGAGGAACCCGGAGATAATACCATTTATAAGTGATACCTGATCACAAAACTTACTGAATTCGGTGAACTGTGGTACTTGACGTGCATCGGTACTTAGATATCCACGATCGCATAATAAAATCAAATGTCTTCAAAATTTACAACATACAGTCGCTAAAAATGCATAATCTGTATAACAGATTTGGCTGAGGTTTGATACAAGGGGTTTATATGAATCTCTTTTTCATTTTATTCCTAGTTTTCATTCCATTTTAAGGCCTTATAACGAAAAAGAACCCAGCAAGCAATCACTTTCAGGGGAGGAATTAAATGCTATATGAATCGTAGCAAATAAATTCATGAACCATGTTCTAGGGAAACAGAGTAATATCGTTATGTCCAAATGTCTCCAATTTTCGAATTCTGAACCAAAAATAGCCTCACACGACTAGGTTGGACTCATTGATGACGAATCCGGTGTCAAAATCGATTCTGTTCGTCCGACCGGCCGTGGACACGATAACTGTCGAACGGATCAAGCTAGCGACTTGAAACTCTCGGGGTAGTTTGCGCATCGGAATGCTGCGGTGAAGTTCGTTAATGGGCGAAATCAGCCGAATAGTTTCGTCGTTAGAGACATTTAAATTTTGAGGATATTTTTCTGATATTTCAGGAACTACTGAATCAGTTGGACTGAGACTTGGCGGTCGTTTGGAGCATAATGACGCGCAACTTTCAATCACAATTTCGTTGCGATCGTATGACCATTTAGTTCTGAAAAAAATGTTTTCGAAATTTTTTCGCGAAAAATGTTTTTTTTCAGAAACTATCATCCATATTGGAGATAATTCCGCTTTTATCTTGAGCTATATATTTCACAGCAGTGTACCGAATATAAATCCGAAAAGAATAATATTCTCGGAGATATTGGAAAGAAATATATGAAATATCGTGATATTTTTCTCGATATCATTGTTTTTTTCGATATAACTCAAGAAATACTGATTCAATCATGATGCAATTTTGCAGCTGGTTTGGAAATGCCAATGGGTAACTTTGTGCGGAATTCCGTGGTCATCGTGTCATTAGAACAATCTGAAAAAAAATTCAAAAAATTTATTGTTCGAATATTTTATATTCTCTGATCTTCTGATCATAATATTATCCTTATGATATTCTGTATGAACCTTCGAACTGTCATTTCAATTCGATCTAATCTGTAAGTTTGGAAATATTGGAAAAATAAAATTTTGAATGGGTATATCTGAGGAATCATTAGGTGGATTTCACCCATTCCCGACTTAGAAACTCGGTATTTGTAGAGTAGGTTTGGGGCTTAACTTCGAAGGTCGAATTCGTGAATGGGTAGAATCCGCCGAATGATTCCGCAGATATACCCATTAAAAATTTTATTTTCGCAATATTTACAAAAATACAGATTAGATCGAATTGAAATCCAGTACTTTATCGAAAAAACCTAGTAAAGCACTGACGTGAAGTCAGCAGCAATTTCGCGCATGTTCAAAGCATATCTCCAAAAGTGAACATGTGATCAAAAGCTGCTGACTTCACGTCAGTGCTTTTCTAGTTTTATTTTCCGTCATATTAACCTGACGCTGACGTTGGAAAATCGAACTGACACTCAATTTATGAACATGTCGTTCGCCGTTCAACTAGGTAACGTTTCTGAGGTTTGATAGAGTTTAAGTAACCTGTGAATTTTGATTCACTTTGTCGGTCTACAACCCATGTGTAACTTCTCATTAAAAAAAAAAAACAAAATTCTAAGTGCATCTTTTCCTTACTATATTGGTTGAAATCCGAACTGCAACTTCAAAAGATGAATCAACGTTATCTCGAACTGCAGCAGGGATTATAGGAGGGCGGCACATCAACGGTCAACCGAAGGAGCGTCGAACTTCGATTAATATTTCGCATTTCCTACATTTCAACTTTGAACGCGAACGTCACCTGTTAGGGGAAACGGTTAGGTCAAGTTCATAAATTCAGCGTGGAACCCGAGAATCGTTCAAAAGCATTTTAAATCCAATAGTGAAAGTAAACATGAGGAGCTCACACATATTGTTTCCCTTCTTAATCAAAAAATTATTCATTTTATAACATAAGTGATATGCGATGGCACTAAAAGTGAATTGAGTAAATGTTTATTTTTTCATCAGAATTTAGTTGGGATCAAATAGTTCGCAAATTGATAAGTTCAATTCTAAAGATTGTTTGCAATACTGTGCAGATAAAACACACCTTTCTCACGGATATTAATTTTTTGACATACGCCAAAATTAACAATTTTGGAGAAGTTTGCGAATGCAAGTATTCTTCAACAATGGTTGATTACAGTGCACGAATGATTTTCCATACCTCTGTTACAGTCTCTAAAGTTTCAGGGAATAATTTTTGAGAGCAAAGTACTCCACCCAGCAAAAATTTAACTGTTACCGTCATCAATTTGCATTAATCTGGAATGATGAAATTTCCTTCTAAGCTATTCTGATTAAAATCTCATCGAATAAATCTTCCCAGACCGCTTGGAGAGAATTAAACTGAAGATGACGAAACTTTCCGGCTCTTGGAGAGGGCATATGTACATTAATTCGTCTTGGCTGAATAGTGTACACGTTAATCGAGAAACACAACAGAGTGCCTAAGTTGAACTCCAGCCATAAAGCCATTGTCTGAAGGATGCTCTAAGAAAATTCCGATGGGAATTCGAAGCACCATTGCTTGAACTCCAAATGACGATCATTTTCCAGTGAATTGTCGATGGTTTCCCTTGTTTACGAGGGCGTACACGATGTACATCACCCAATGAACTGTGTGCACATTCAGTATTCCCTCAAGTTGTAACTAAAGGAACCAATCGACTTCGACATTCGAGGTTGGAATAGGTCGGCTGAACGTTCAGGGCGTTTGGTATCCCGATACATATTCGAGAGGGCTGTGAATTCAGACCATTTCGATAGTATTCAATCATATAATGTTTTTCATCAATATTCAAAAAGTTTTCTGTATGGGTTTCCCAAGATAATAATATTTAGAGAGAAAGGCATATGACGGAATAACAAACTCAAAAATTCAGAAGAGATATTTCATGAAGGTATTCAATTTCAGTTATTTATTTTGATACAGGAATACAAACGGAAAAAATAATATCCACTTTTATACTTATATAATTACAAGGGCGAATATCTGTCGATAAATGAACAAATATTCCACCTTGATCAGAGCTAATCATCAAATCAAAAGAAAACCATCTATACGAAGAAGCAGGGTCCAAAGCAAATGGTTACTGCGGACTCACGATTGTTACCGATCTTCAGAATACCTCGTCTTGTAAACCGCAGAATAAGACTCTAGATAGCATCCTGCGAATCTTAACCTTCAAGTGCAGGATGCTTTGATCGATGTGCAAGATTTTATTGTCGTCCAGGTAGCTGCATCTGCGATATTGCAGTTTAGAACATGTCACGACTTGGAAACGCTCGGATCATATGGTTTCCCACAAGACGATAACGTCCAACATCTAACAAAGATAGGTATTGTTTCATGGAGAGGAAAGAACTCCAATAATAATAAACTAACAGCTAACAAGTGATGAGTATCTAGAGTGTTATTCTGCGATTTACAAGGTGAGGTGATCTGAGGATCAGGAATAATCGTGAAACTGCAGTGATCATTCTCCTTCGACACCGTTTTTCAGTGTATCGATTTGGTTCATTGGATTGATTACCTCTGATCAAGGTGGAAAACGTGTTTATTTATCGACAGATGTTTGTTTTTGTGTTTAAGTTAGTTTATTGTTCCATCTTACAGGTGATAAATAAATATCCGAAATCTAATTCTGCGATTCACAAGGTGAGGTGGTCCGAAGATCGTTAACAACCGTGAAAGTGCTGTAACCATACTCCTTGGAACACCGCCTTCTCGGTGTTGATGTTTTGGTCCATTGGATGATAAGCTCTGATGAAGGTGGAATTATTGACAGATATTCTACCTTGTGGTTATGTTAGTTTATTATTACTGAAGCTCTTCCTAGTTCATGATCCAGTTTCTATCCACCTTTATGTTAAAAAATTTTTGCATTGGCGTGTTCGATAATTCTTAAATTTTCATTCTGTTATATTTTTAATGGTAAATGTGAATTTCGGTTGAAGAAACAGATAAATTTCCCTATATCCATATGGCAACGTTACGTTATTCTTCATTTTTCACCTTCCTCAGGCTGCAAATGAACAGAAATATTTCAGATATACCAACAAAATTATACAAGTTTTTGAATCAACTAAGAAACAAGAAACACTAAATTCAAGAACGAGTCATATGAAAAAATATCATTTCAGTCCAATATAAAAGAAATAAAATCAGTATGACTCTAGTAGAAAGTTCTGTCACAAAGAACAGTAATACTTATTTCTCGCACCATAAAAACACTGGCAACGTTGCTGAATGCTATTGTGATGGTTGACTGAAAGGAATTGCCACCTCACCAGAAGAAGAAGATAAATTGCCAAAGAACTGAAAATATACAAACGATGCACTTGTAGCATATTGCAAAATTACCGCAACGGCGCCGAAACGTTTATTTTTTGCCCTTTATTTTCTCTACGCTGCGCCGCTTCGGCGTCGGTGCTTGATAGGATTTGTTCACCGGTCGGGAAGGTTCTAGGCAGAAAATAATCATAACGGATTATCCGGATGTGTGCATTCTTTCATATAATACTGTGTTATTCAAACCGATAGTACCTGAAAGGCGACGGATGTGGACACCGGGCCTTAAGGATCCAAAAAATAGGTCCGCAGGTTTTTGCCCCCAAAAGTTTCAGTGTTCATGAACATCTAGACAAACAATTTAGACATAGCAGACTCTTTAGAGCAAGTACACAAAAATTAGCCCATAAAATTATTTTTGCCCGATGACTCATAAATATATGATTGTAAGGTAAGACATCTGTTTGTTTCTTTTCATTCTCAAGTGAGAAAAGTGTTGTTTCCTATTCTGGCGTATTTCCAAAATTATCTCTGTCGCGGAAGTTATTTCCTAGAACCAGTTGCTATCATGAAAATTTCAAGTTTTCCCTATTTCATTCGAGTGGTACCGTGTTAATAAAGGGTCTTTCTTAGAGGTATAGAACTAAATTAACTGTTTTAACTGGCGGCCATTTCGTCAGCTGTCAAGTGATTTGTGTTTACTTTGGTCTGCATTCCAACATGAATAGATTGACGCCTGAACAACGCTTCCAAATTGTGCAAATTCATTTTGAAGATTATAGTTCTGTTTGAAATACGTATTGCGCTTTACGTCCACTTAACGATCAAGATAATCTTCCATCAGAGCAATTAATTCGACTAACTATGGAGTGTTTTCGCACCACGTTTACTCTAACTGACTGTTTGGTGTGCTTTATAACTGGTGGAATCATTGATATGTACTTCTTTAAAGACGATGCTGGCCAGAACGTAACAGTCAATGGTGATCGCTATAAAGCCACGATTCCGGACTTCCTAATTCCTAATTTGAACAACCATGATGTGCAGCAGTTGAGGTTTCATGAAGACGGCGCATAAGTCGCTAGTCTACGACGATAAGCCCGAAACGTTCGACCACTTGGAGGACAACGTTCGCCGCGTTAATGCCGATATTCGGCCATAAATGTAGGAGAAAGTGATTGAAAATTGGACCTCCAGATTAGATTATGTCTGAGCCAGCCGTGGTGGTCATATGCCAGAAATTATATTAAATTATAATGCCGAAAGCTTATCTTTTGAATAGAGGCAATTTCAAAAATTCATCCTTGTTTTATTCCATTTCAAAGTTCTATACCTCTAAAAAAAACACCCTTTATTAGAATGAACCAAAATATTCAAACCCTTCATCAGTAAGTCTTATATGATTTAAATGCAATGTATAATATTTGATATGATGAAACTTGGAACGGAAGACTTCGAAGGAGCAGTTGATTCGAGGATGATCATTCCTAATTTTCGAGACATTGTTTGCTCTCGAAATCGATAACGTATTTCGTTCAAGAGACCATGAGAGATATCAACTATGTATGGTTCCGGAACCCGACATCATTTTCTCCTCAAACAACCAAGGGACGTTGTAATCTATTGTGAATCCTCCAACACCCTGTACCCTTCGCCTTCGCCCTCTCGGAATACAATGCTATCCTCGGCACACACAACTTCAAACTATTTTACCCGCAAATATTAACCCCGACAGGTGGCGTGAACGTTCACCAGATCGTCTCTATCTTGCAAGGAAACCGTGTGAGTGTATTCACTAAACAAAATTGAAAATCGGGTTTTATGCGAGATTCACTCCTATAGACGTTTACATCTTGAATGCTCTATCGGAAGTCGAAATTCAAATAAATTTGAAACATGGGTATTGAACGGTAATGGAATATTTGAAAATTGTTGGATGGTTTCGAAATTCAGGAATGTAGTCTTCTTACAAGATGAGAAGATCGTAGTTACTCTTTGAATATTAATCCATTTGCCGCATTTTTCGTGCTTCTTTTAGGGAGCAGAGCGTCATCCCTAGCAACTGTTGTTTTTTTATTCTCAGCAGAAAAATGATCTTGAATGATGGGATTGGACACTAGACACACTGATGGAGAATTCGTTGACGAATTCGATTATGTCCGCAAACACTCTCAACTTCCTGGAAGAGAATGCCGATATCCTCGAATTTATCATTTCACGTTTGAGCATATATTATAGTGTGTTGTTCAAGTTTGAAATGTGTCGGTCAATAGGCATAATCCCCATGACACTTCAGAGATATTTTTATACATCAAAGTTTTCTCCCACAATGATTGAGTACTGTCACGAAGACTGGCATAAAATCTTATGAGGTAAAAGGAGCGAACTCTCAATAACTTTGGAGATCTTTGATTGATTCCGCGCATTAAGGAGTGTAATCTCCAATTCGGATGTGCGACCTATCCTGACAATTTCGAGTCTTCAGCTCATTCCGTTCTGAAATTCCGTTGCAACGTACAGGCGACTCGCCCAACAAAATCGAGTTTGATCACAAATTTGTAATCGATGATTCGGTTCTAAACAAATACGGAGAAGGGCAGCACAGCACAGTTGTTTTCCTCAATATTCTATCTATGAACCGCGCGCGTCATTGTTGTTGTATACGATGGTCAACGATATTGCATTGTTCACAGAAATATGCACTATGCTGAACTGTGTCGCCTGCGATGCACTTGTCTCCATTCACGCATTGGCTAATATTTTGAGCCATTTTCTGTTCAAAACTTTCGAAATAACTTTCTCAGGAAGGAATTTCGGCTCCGAAGGCACTCGAAGGTAAATGCATTTTCAAGGTTCAAGGCTGACTATCTGACAAAGAAGATCTGCGTCTGGGAGTGCCGTCCTCGGACCTTCTTCTTTTTACTCCTCTCCAACGATATCCCTTATAATATAAGAACGATGATCCTGAATCTATACGCACATGTAAATTCATTGTATTCACGGTCGGCCTTACGGTCGATAGTAAACATAATAATCTCCGGAAAAAACTACCTAGAAACTCGATGTTTGTTGAGTAGGTTTGGGGCTTAATACCGAAGGTTGAATTCGTGAATGAATAAAATCCGCCTAATGATTCCGTAAATATACCAATTCAACTATTTATTTCCCCAATTTTATCAAAAAAACAGATATGATCGAATTGAAATCTAAAGTGCTCGATTGAAAAATGACAGCTTGAAGGTTCATGCAGAAGTTTTTGAGGATAACATGATAAGAATATCACCAAGTACTATGGGACAATAATGTGACGAGTAAGGCCCTGTCTATTCTAGAATGTGCCCGAACACTCCTGTCGCGTATGAGTCACCCGCTTTCCAGAATCATCCCGTTATCGCTAGAAATTGCACGATCGATATAAGGGCAAGCGCGGAGCAGCCCAGGGACTAATTCAGCGGAGTTATTCGAAGCGGACAGTGATCAGTGAGAATAAATAAGTGTGGATATAAATTGTGCACAGACTTTGAAGAAATTAGTTGTTTAGTCATTAGAACAGCAGTGTGTGAATAAGTGTAAATAAATAGTTTAATTATTCTGAACGTTCTGCTAAAACCAGAAAACGTAACAATAATAGTTATCTCAAGGTATCAGTATATCGGAAGATATTCTTTAGAGGTATCACAAGAAATTCCTATTTTCTTAATCCCAAATATACACATTATATGGTCTTTTTTGGCTCTATATCTTGATTTTACTACAGCCGAATAAACAACCGAAGAGTTACGCTCCTTGCGCAATGATGCAATAAAAGAAGAACACTCTTAAGAGTCTAATGACGGGAAGAATTCGTGAGCGAATAAATCCATATCATCAGTCGTATAATGCTTAGCATAACTAGCCTATCCTCCGTATTTGTGTTTTGCCGATCATCCTCTTAGTTTGGTTATTTTTCTCGTCAGGGGCTCCGCCTTCCTGTAGAAGTTCCTGAAAGAAACACTGATTTCGGCAATGTGGTCGCACAGTGTTCCTTTGCAAGTATATTATATCTATGTTGGTGAATGTAAAGCCAGGTAGCAAATTGAAAAATTCATAGGGAATTGTTTTTTATTAGTTATCGTTAGACATTTATTCCTCAAAAGGAAACCACTGTTTCTGATGCAACTATGGCAAACTTGTTGTATCTAATTGTGGTTACTCCTAGCCTGCATGTTTTGCATTATTGATAATCAGAATAATGTAATGCTGATCTCGGATATCCTCATTGTTAATCAGTTTCCTAATTCCCCCAGACAGGATAGTCAACTAGAGTCAAATCCGGGTATCTGGCAGACCATAATGAAGAATGATGAATATCTTGAATATAATGAAACGGGGGTTATTATGGTTAGCCAGATCCCTGTTCAACCTATTTTTTTGAGATCACTCAGGGCTCAAAGTTCGAAAATTACAGACATTTTGCAAAACGATAAAGCTTCAATCCGATCGAACAAGTGCATGATATGAACCATATCAAAAGGTCGACTATAATGTGAGATGAATAAAAATAAAAAGCAAAGTTTGTCAAAGAAGGATGTTTGTATGCTAGTTAAAGTCTTACTTCATATTTCAACATTATTTCATTTTCCACACCCTAAGGAATAGGTACCGGTAAACGAGATACTTATACCACTTCCCTTCCACTTTTCGGATGGAAAGTGTGTATCCTTAAGGGTGCTCGCAGATATTCTGAACCTTGATCAGTTTAATAATCTAGTTAATAATAATGGTTGACTCCTTGATCTGGTGTTTTCGAATGTTCCATGTCACGTCTCCCGCGATGAATTTTCTCTAATTAGTGTTGATCCACAGCACCCTCCGATTCATTTTTGTGTTTCCTGTAGGTCGGAGCATGTTCCTTCCTTGAGTGTGAACTCTGTGAACACCAGGGAATTCAATTTTCGTAAGGCTAACTTTCCGCTTATGCACCAGATGATATTGGATGCCACTTGGGATGAGGTAGTTGGGTCGACCCAGGATATCAATGTGGCGTGTGATAGGTTTTACGCAGTACTGAATGATATTTTTCTGCAAACTGTGCCTTTTAAGATCAAAAGAAAAAGACGTTTTTCCTCTTACTTCAATTCAACTATAATTAACAACATCTTAAAGAAAGAAAAATCTCTAAGTAATTTCAAGAAGCATGGCGGACTTCATTCGGCGCTCAGAAGATGACATTTCTCAGGATCCCTCTTCTTTCTGGTCATTTATTCGTGAGCGGAAGGGTAACTCGAGAATTCCTGATGAGATGAGACATAGCGGAGAAACCTATTGTGGACTCACATCTATTGCTAATGCCTTTGCTGAATATTTCCATCTGGTTTATGATCCTGTTGTGGACTGTGATGCATTTGATGCATACGATACAATTGGCCAGGAGGCGATACGCATTGATTTCATAACACGGGATCAAATAATTGATGGGATACCGAGTTTTGTGTGAAGGACTGTATTGATGCTCTGTCGCATCCGTTGAACCACATATTCAATCTTATCTTGAGCAGTGCCACTTTTCCTAGAGCATGGAAGCTGGCTAAGATTGTACCGATCTTAAAGAGGGGAGACCCTTCCATTGTTGGCCACTACAGGCCAATTTCTATCCTGTCTAACTTCTCTAAACTGTTCGAAATCATTGTCTACAATAATGTTTATCCAGCCGTAAGGAACCATATTAAAATCGAGCAGCATGGGTTCATGTCTAGGAGGATGCACAAGCAATCTGACTGTATTTTCTCAGTATGTTTGCGAGGTGCTGGATTCTGCTGGTCAAGTTGATGCAATATATACAGATTTTCATAAGGCCTTTGATAAGGTTGCTCATGAGCTTCTCCTGTCGAAATTGTGCAATAAATTTAGCTTTTCAGAGAGCCTTGTCAAGCTGTTTCGTTTATACTTGGTTGATCGTCGCCAGTTCGTCCAGCTAGAGGGAAAACGGTCATCTGAGTTCATACCCACGTCTGGGATACCCCAGGGATCTAATCTTGGCCCACCGTTGTTTATTCTATTTGTAAATGATCTGCTGGATGATCTTGGGTTGCCGCATCTGATGTTCGCCGACGATTTGAAGTTGTATTATGTGATTCGGTCACTTGCGGATTGTGTTCGACTTCAGCTCGGGCTAGACAGTGTTGCCAAATGGTGTGAAGAAAATCTTTTAAGTTTAAATGTGTCAAGGTGTTTTGTTGTTACCTTCACAAGGAAAATAGATGTGTTGAGGTGTGATTATGTCGTCGGAGATCAGGTCCTTTCTCGCGTTGATGAGGTGAAGGATCTTGGTGTGATCTTTGATCGGAAGTTTTCATTTGTCCTGCATGTCTCCCAACTGATTTCATCAGCCTCAAGAACATATGGATTCATTGTTCGCAATGGCAAGTATTTCAGTAATACTTCAACATTCTTGACTCTCTTTAATTCCTCCATCCGAAGCAAGTTAGAGTATAGCAGTATGATTTGGCGACCTATTTACTTTTGCCATCAATTCCATCTTGAGGCCGTTCAGAGGAGGTTCTTGAAGTTCTTGGTTTGGAGGGAGGATAAAGTTTATCCACCTAGAGGATTCGACCATGCGATGTTGTTGAGTCGATTCGATGTGATTTCGCTGCGGGGTAGAAGAGAGGTTCTGTGTCTTCGATTTCTTTATAAACTACTGCACAACATTATTGACGGCCCACCTCTGATAACAGCTTTGAGTTTCCGCGTTCCAAGACGAACATCCCGTGCTGTGCAGTTGTTCCATCTGCGAACGCCGAGGACCAATTCTTTAATGCAGTCCCCAATTTGGCTCATGATGACTATTTTCAACTCGATTGCGAGAGAGTGTGACAGTCACTGTGACACATTGGCATATATTATCGAGAGATATTTAATAAGTTTAAGTTAGGTCTTCTCAAGTTTATTAAGATATATGTGTATGTATGTGTTTGTACGAATAATTGTGGTTTCTTTTTTCATGAGAGAGTATTTGCTGTTCTATGCAATTAAGTTCAAGTGTGTATCTTTTTGAGGGTAGATAATTTGTGGTCAATTTAGTGTGTTTTTTCTATGGTCTACTTCCTTTTAGTTATTAGCACTGTAGCTTGGTTTCTTATAATTATGCTAGGTTTAGATATTTTCTGTAATTGGGTATGTACCTGTTGAAAATAAAGAACTTATTATTATTATTATTATTATTATTATTATTATTCCCTCAACCCTTACAGATTGAGGAAATATAGTGCCATATTGCAGTTATATATTTTCAAGAAATCCATAGTCTGATCCACTGCAGTCCTCCGAGGTCTTTTGAATGTGGAGTTATATAATCCAGAATTTAAATTTCGGCAATATCAACTTCATTAAATATCTGTGTTCCTTATTTTGCTATGAACATGAACAATAGAACATTGGGGCCAAGAAATAATCACCATTCTATTCTGTTTCATATATATAAATGACATATCATATATTGCCCTCAATTTTTTCCAGGATATGATTAACTTTTGCTTCCATAAAACAATAACACGTAAATATATATATGTTATAAAAGTTCAGCGAAAAATCCCTTGGAAAAATCAAAATGCGGAATTTATAACATATTTTAAACTTTGGTACCTATTGTTCTGTTAAAAATATTTTATAGAGAGATTCCTTTCCTAGTTCGGATTTGAACCCGAGACTTTGAGATCACGTTATCTGGCGCTCTACCACGGGGCTATCGTTACTGATAAGTCACGATTGATTGATATATGTTTGATAATATCAATGTATTCAATTGTGATACTTTCATCTCTATAATTTCTCGACTTTGTTTTAGGTACGAATGCAAAGTAGTATTCCTCAACCGTTCACCCAACCAGCACAAGAACGGTACCTGGTTCCATCTGGACGTCCATGCGCCACCCAGGTTTGTCGTGACGCCCGAAGATATCATCTACGTAAACCTAGGCGACGCCATAATACTAAACTGTCAAGCAGAAGGAACACCTACTCCCGAAATTCTATGGTATAAAGATGCAAATCCTGTAGAACCCTCCGCAACAATAGGTGAGTGGTAGGAGAAGAATTTAGTTGTTATGCTGACGCCAACGGTTTGCCAGAATCAACTGGCATTTTCGATTTGATATTCCTCGGAAGAATAAATTTTTGTATTTGTTATAGTAACGAAAGACACAGAATATAAAGTTGAATGATTCTTCGGACGGCTCGAACGTTACCGGTTACTCAATAGAATAACAATATGTTCTGGATATAGTTTCAACTTCATATGGCAAACCGTTTTTTCTTCAAAAAAGATTAAATCATCATCCCTATGCAAGCCAATGATGAATGTAAAATACTTAGGTGCGCGTCAACAAATGCGCATGAACTACCTCTCAAAACCCACCAAATTCATATGCATATCTCGACCTGTTTCAGAGCAATAAATAGATAGTCATTTTTTGAGAACTTCAGCTTCCTGTATCTCGGAAAACAAAGCATTTGCGGAAAAAAGTGATATGGCAAACTGTCATTATTTTTCCATGCTAAATCCCCCTTTAGTTTGTCGCAGTTGTATACTAACACCTTGTATGTTTACATATAAAACATATTCGCAAGTTTGGTAACCATAAAAGAATATTTGAATTGGTGGTAGACGAGGTCGTGGCCATTCAGAATATCGAAAATATTCCTAGTAAAATTATCATAGCTTTCGAGAATATGGATTTTGAAAATTCGTCCAGAACCGCTCCCTCGCCTCGGGGGTTTGAACACCATGTCTATAAATTTGTAGGTACTGATTTGGAACCTTTTTTTACTGAAAATTGCTGATGGATGCTACTTTTTGAATTTATGAAACAACTATTGTCATTATTTCTTCATGCAAAATCCCCCTTAAGTTTTTCGCAGTTGTATACTAACACCTTGTATGTTTACACATAAAACATATTAGCAAGTTTGGTAACCATAAAAGAACATTTGAATTGGTGGCATTTTGAAAATTCGCTTCCTCGCCTCGAGGTTTTGAACACCATGTCTATAAATTTGTAGGTACTGATTTGGAACCTTTTTTTACTGAACATTGCTGATGGATGCTACTTTTTGAATTTATGAAACAATTTTCGAAAATTAATATAATTTCTCTAAGGATGAGAATGGAATAACAGATATAAATGCTATCGATTTTCATTATCTCAACTCGGGCACCATATTTGAATGATAACCACGTGAATGTAAACATCACAAAAATATGAGCACTTCGTTCAGTCTCCAAGATTGAATAAAACATTCTCTGCTTATTTTGGAACGGATGATATTTCCTTATTATAAGAATGCGGAGATATTCAGGTCTATCCTCGACTTTCACGATTCTGATGAAAAAAGTATTCTGTTGCGAATTCATCGGAATGAAAACATGAAATGATTATTAATATTTATGAATTAATTGCTTAGGCATGTTCAGAAAACCAAAAAAACACAATTCGAAATGTTCCTTCAAATAATATCCTCAAAAAATAGTTTGAAACAGTGTTGTACCAACGAATATTCAGAAAAAAATTAATTGATTTCTTCCGTTCTGATGATAAGATAAAATTCTTTCAAATATTATTATGCCCCCTACGTAAAGCTTCTCCCGGAATAGCATATGGATACAACGTCACAGTTGTTTCGGTGTCAGTTGCATTTGTACTGTCAAATAGCCCAAGTCGAATTAATCGAAGCTTTTCAGTTCCATAATCTACGACGTCTCCTCCATATTTTATTGGGTACATTGGACTCACCGGCCAGCAGTACTCTGGCTAGTTTTCTGAAACATGGGCCTATTGCAAAATCAATAATTAGTATCGACACACAAATTCGATAGTATTTGGGTGTAATAGAGATGCATAAAACATGTATCTCAGGTATAATGTACCCATTTTATTCGATTGAGGCCTCTGAACCACAATTGCAATGCAATTCTGTGATTGAATCCACTTGGGGTATATGATAGAACAAATCTACGCTACAGTTTAATACTAGGTACTGACGTGAACAATTGAGGCGGTGTATACACATGATCACTCAGAGTATCGTTGGTGCGGCGGAAAAGCATGTTCTAAAAGATCATTTTTGAAGTATGTCGTCTGGGCATCAACACGGAGGGGAAACAATAAATTTTTTTCGGAAACTCGCAAATGGAATTTATTTGCCAAATCTGTGTTGATAGGTATTAACCGGAAGGAAATTTTAATTATATATTTTGATTCTTCCTTATGTTTATAGATTTACTTCCAGTTATAATTATTTCTCCATTTAATGTCGATAAATTCGAAACAAAATATAATTTGTCGTCGGAATTGTGAACATTTAGGATACGCCAAGCTATCCCTGCACACTTATTCAACGGAAATATCATTCTTCCCAAAAATTATTTCGTTCCGTTGGAAAAAATTTTGGAGACTGGACAAATTGCGCATATTCTTGTAGCGAATGTTCACATTGATGTAGTTTTTTTCAGGAATCCGGTAAAAGTTATGGCTATAATATAGGTAGAATTCAAATTTATCATTACAGCCCTGTTTCTTCAAAATTAGATGATTTTTTGAAAACTATGTGATGCATCCAGAAAGCAGCCTTTGTCAGGAAAAAATCGAATCAGTTGCAATTTTGAGACATCCAAAACATCGAGGTGAGGTAGCGAACATCCTGTATATACTGTTATTAATAAAAATTTTGTTGTTACTGAACATTTCGAGTGTATTTCCTCAATATCTCAAGTTCTCACTGAGACTTAACAGTGTGATTTGTTTGATTCGACCAATTTTACTCATATAAATAACTTTGGTATGGCCATAGACCTATAAAACTATATGGACATGGCTTAGAGAGAGAGGAAGCGAACCGACAAAGATGAAACTAGGGCGGGCCAACCCAAATAATACGGCAAAAATATGACAGATTAGATTGAAGCCATAGACTGTTATTCATTTTTATAAATTTAAACAATTTCTCGGAAAACCAGATGTGTGCCAAGAATCAAATACCCTGAAAAAATGAATTATGAAATAATAATATGAAATAAATTATCGTATTTTTTCAACCTGCAAAATTAATCTGAAATTATCACAATAACAACCGCGTCTTTTGAAAAAGTTTTTGAAATGATTGGATGTCTCATTCATTATGTACTCTACTGAAAATTTCATCAAAATTAGAAGAGCCATACTGAAGTTATCAATAAAAGTTAAATCGATCAAATCGGACAAATCACCCTGCATAGTCTCAATAGAGACCGCAACCATAAATCAAACATCGTGTCACAACTCTCTTGAGAAGTCTAAACTTCTGCTAGGGTCTGACAGTCTCCTCCGAATTCACCTGCATATGCGAAAAATTCGAACATACATAAACCTGTTACCTAGGTATTTCACGCACAGAAATTCGTATAAGGAACGATGCGTGTCTTAATTTGTAGTAAGTTCAACGCTTAAGATATTAAAGATGAGTCTTAAAAGATTTTTTTGTGAAAATAGTTTTCCGGCTGTGCAAAATTTTTTTAACTGTCCTGTACATACTAGGTAATGTAACTTTTTTTTATTGTTTTTGGCTTCTGTGTTGAGGTTTGTTTTGTATATCAGTGTTTTGAGAATTTTGACGTTTTTGACGCAATATAATTATTTTCTTATAGAGAATGAAGATTGATTCAGCAAGAAGCGGATATGGGCTGTGTTGTCTCAATTTTTTTTCAGAATTCCACTATTACAGAGAATATTATTTCGCTTCTAAAATTTATAATAACTTGTTTGATACTGAGTCTATCCTTGCAAATATTCGTGTTGGAATTTCGTATTGGTTTTCAAACTCATTCGTTCGGAAGCTCAAATCTTTTGTAAATCAGGAATCAATGTAGACTGGGCGTTGGCATCTAACTTACCTCAGTGTTTTTTCTTTCTTCGTCCCAGGTCAACACTGCACCTCTGTCTCTCATCAACCTTTGATGCACATATACACGTGACGAAATGAAAACAAAAAGGCCATTAGCAAGAATCTTCATCTTCAAGTAGGCATGTTGAACAATGAACCAGAATTTTAATCACGCCCAATGGTTCTTTTGCTTTCATTTTGGGCGTACGAGAAGGGATGATGGAACATGATTTTTATGCATATGAAATATTTCGATTCGGGAAATTTGTATCGTCGTGTACCTAATTAAACTATGAATTTCTTCAGCATAGCTCAAAAGCGGTGAAAAAATAAAATATATAGGATAACTCGAGATTGACATGATTCTTCTGAGAAGTAATTGACTGAGAACTTTTTTTACCTCTTCGTACGAAAATATTAAATTTACCGATATTTGCGCATTGTCCGCTGAAACGGTTAGCTTGTATCTACTTCTAGAGAGTGCCGTATTTTCGCTGTCCATCCGACAGAGTTAAGGAGTAAGAGCAAACTCACGACAGGAAATTTTCAAGGTTTCAAGTCTAAATGTTATGTATTCGAGAGAAGGAAATCCGATATTTTCAGAAATAGTTACAAACAACACTGGTAAAGAATTAAAACTAAATATTCACTCACTTGTGAAGAAATAACAGTAGGGTTCATTCATGATTTGATGGGAATTGTATTCCGTTCGAGACCTACTCAAGCACTGCTTTCCTCGATGTTCAAGCTACTTGAATTGTCTTGACTTGAAATCAAGTCAACTATTCATTTATCAAGTACTTGGAAAATCAAGTATTTCTATCAATCTATATGATTTATAACAGTTTTATTGTGTAGTGTGCACATCAATAAATTATGAAATGATAATTTACCGCAAGTGTAGTCTATGGATCATAAGGTAAATATATATTGCACTATACCATGGATTTGTCACCATAGAACATTGACTGTCGTTCTGCTGATAGAAAAATTGCTTTTCCATCAAATATCAACCTTTTTTAGGAACCAGCCGAATATTTCACATTCACGGAACGAAAAACCGACAACCGAAATAATCTAGTTGACTTGCGGAACATATCCCATATAAATTTGACACTATTGGCATAAAATCAGGAATCTCAACTTAAATTTTAGCCAATCGGAGATGATCTTAACAAAAACGTATATTTGAAAGGAATTTTCTTGTTTGGGGAGCCGAGGCACCGTTTACGGATATTCATAAATAACGCGAACCTTATCATGTCGAATTTTTCCGGAAATTCTCCTTCTCCAGTTATAGTAAATTTGGACACCACTACGGTTTTCATGGCTATCTGGAATGGCTATCTGAAAGAAATTATAATGATAGACTAAACTAATTAACTAACTTAACTGTGCCAGTTTGGATCATATCATAATCATGTTCTGTCATTTCTTGGATAATGAATTTCACCAAACACTCTTCTGTCATCACTTTACCCCACTTGCTGTCGGTTTAAGAACACATGGATATTGATACCAGTAAATTTGTGTAGTTTGTGATTTTTTTCCACTGCATTTAGGCATATTCAATGATGGTACCGAGTTGCGTATCAGCAACATTAGACACGAAGACATCGGTGACTACACCTGTATAGCAAGAAATGGCGAAGGACAGATTTCACACACAGCGAGGGTGATTATAGCCGGAGGAGCTGTTATAATGGTGCCACCGACCAACCAGACCAAGTTAGAAGGAGAAAAGGTAGGAATAATCCATAGATACCATCATTGCTAATCAGTTTGTTAATTCGATTCAATCTAACGATGAAAATAGGAGATAACGATAGCAAATTAACGGAGATTTCGCAATTCTAATTAATATGAAAACAGGACGGAGAAATGTTTCAAAGGATTTTGTTTCTGACGTTTTGAAAAAAAACACTAATATCACTAATTTTGAATATACACATATTTATTTTATAATTCTCTTCATTAACTCCAACAAATTGTAGGAAATTATAAAATATCCTTAAGAATTATGAAGTTATATTAGAAGTTTTCTATAGAATCGGTTCGATCAACAATTAAAAATTGGTCATGAATCATTGAATGAGAATAAAACCTAGAAAAGCACTACCGTGAAGGCAGCAGCTTTTGCGCGCATGTTCAATGGAGAAACTAATTTGAACATGCGTGCAAAGCTGCTGCCTTCACGGCAGTGCCTTTCTAGGTTTTTATCGATAAATTACTGGATTTCAATTCGATATAATCTGAATTTGTGAAAATATCAAGAAAAAATTCTTGTATGGGTATATCTAACGAATCATTAGGCGGATTGACAAATTCGACCTTCGTAATTAAGCCCCAAACCTACTCTACAAATATCAAGTTTCTAAGTTGTTTCTTTCGGAAGTTATTGTTGTTACGGTGCGGCCGTTAGGCCGTCGATATATGCAGCCGAATTCGTTAATGAGTAAAATCCACCCAATGATTCCGCAGATACACCTATTCAATATTTTATAGTTCCAAAAATACAGATTAGATGGAATTGAAATCCAGTACTTCATCGAAAAATGATAGTTCGAAGAGTCAAACAGAATTTAATAGATATAACAGAATCAGATGATCACAGAATATTGAATATTTGAAAAAAAAAACTCTGAAATTTTTTTTCAAACTGTTCCAAATACACGATGGTCACGAAATTTTGCACAAAGTTGTCCCTCAGCATCTTCGAACAAGATGCGAAGTTTCATTATGATTGAATCAGTACTTCTTGAAATTTTACATATTTTGTCCGAACATCTCCAAAACTAATAGCCGTATCGAATTAAATTCATTCAGTACACTGCTGTGGAATATGTGCAATATTGTTTCCAAACACGATAAATAGTTTGTGAAAAAAATTCTTCTGAATTAAGTGACCTCACGATCCCAATAAAACTCTGCTCAGCATTGCGCGTCATTATGCTCTAAGTAACTGCCAATCTAGTCGCTCTAGTAGTTCCTGAAATATCGGGGAAATAACCTCAAAATTTCAAATGGCTTTAACTCCGAAACCATCTGGCTGATTCGGCCCATTAACGATTTTAACCGGCGCATTCCAATGCGGGACCTAATCTGAAAGTTTCAAATCGCCAGCTGGCTCCTTTCGACATGTATCGTGTCGTCGGCCAGCAGGCCGGACAGAATCTATTTCGACACCGGATTCGTCTTCAGTGAGTCAACCTAGTCGGTTGAGACCATTGTCGGCTAAAAATTCGAAAATTGCAGACACTATCACAAAACGATAGCACGCTGTTCAACTAGAACATGCGCGCAAAATGATGATACATTCGAATACATCGATGATGTATTAATCAAATTTGGTATGTCAAATTGCAAAATCGCAAAGAGCCCCATGGAAAAAAACCTGAAACTGAAAAAAAAAGGTCCGGATAAATTGGAAATTATTCCCTACCAGAATCTAATTGGAACGTTGGTGTATTTATCAACAGCAACTCGACTAGATATTCCTTTTGCAGCCAGTTGTTTGAGCCAATTTAATAATTGTTACAGTTTGGAACATTGGACTACTGCGAAACGTGTACTGATATATTTACAAGGTAGCAAAAATTATCAACTAAAATTCAACAGTACTGGAGAGAACATAACTGGATATGCTGATGCAGATTGGGGTGCATGTAAAATTGATAGAAAAACCTATACTGGCTATTGCTTCCTTTTGCCAATTCTTCAGTTAGTTAGGAGTACATGTCTCTAACAGAAGCATCTAAAGAAGCAGTACACCTCAAAAATCTCACAAATCATAATGGAATGCCATCACAAAACAATTTTAATTTATAACGGCGATCAAGCAAAAGTTAGCTTATAATCCGATTATGAGTTCGAAATCGAAACATATTTCGATAGAAGAACACTTCATAAGATATCTTGTGAAGAATGATGAATAAGCTACAAAAAAACCAATGGGCCGTTACTTGTTGAAAATGAACTGAAATCGAGCACAGAATTTACTGTTGAATGACAATCAAGCCCTTGATCTGGCAATCAAAGTTTTGTGGAACCGGCCAACAGTGTTTCATCTTTTATCTTTGGATTCAAGCTTGTTAAATGCATGCGCAGAGAACAATTTTGGGAACTTCCATTCCTTCTTCTTTCTTTGATAAATGAACTGCAGACTTCGACGTGGTACGTCGAAGGCAATAAAAATATATCGTAAGATATCAATATGGTAAAATATTATGTAAAGGTATTACAGAAAAATCTGTTTTTTTTATGAAAATTTTGACGTTTCTCGTGAGCTGGACCATTTTCAGCAATCACAGAGAATGAAGTTGACCAATTTACAACTCTTTTGTAGGTTGTAGAAAATGCAGAATTATTTCAATTTCACCAATGAAGTCGTGGACAAAGTTTAGTATTTAACTCCCATATAATTGCTATTACTCACTTGCGTGATTCGCGGTTTGTGTCACAAACTTCACCCTCGTGAACAATAGCAGTCATTATATGCTCTTTGAATAATATACTATTATTTTCCAAGTATAGAGCAATATTATAGAGGACATTTTTCCACATCCCGATGGAGCATTCGCTTGCTCAACTCTTTTCCCGAAGATATGATTCGAAAATAACTGAAATCGATCTAACGTCCAATTACTGTATGATCGGAGGTTATGCGTGCAAAATTTCATAAACCTTGCCACAGTGTGATTAAAATTAGAGCACATGGCACACTCCTCACAAGAGACTAAAACAAAATAGTTGTCATTTCTGTCCTAATGAGTCAATTCCGGGTAGAAACATATTTCAATGATTTGTTAATATGGTAAATCAATATATCCAGAATTCAAATCGATCCGCTGGTGAAAACAAAAAATAAAAATTTCCATTGAAAATGTTTTGCTCCTTTTTATTATTGTTTTGACGATATTGTAGCCAGAATTCAACTTATAAATCTAATATTCAAAAATGAGCATCGGTTCATATGAGAAACTCGGAAGTTATATTCATGTCCGATTGAACCGAAAGTCATAGACACACCTTGTTTACCTCAGTGCACGGAAAACAATCTGTAGTACCATTGTCCAAGATTTCAATCCGATATCTTGTAAAATGAAGTTTTTTGTCGATTGAACCTGGTTCCTTAGACACCTGGTGAATTGTCACTCTTCTATTTCAGGTGCAATTTAATTGCGAAGCCAAAGCTCAACCCGGCAATGTTACTGTGAAATGGTTCAGAGAGGGGGCGCCAGTTAAAGAACTCTCTTCCCTCGAGACTCGAGTCACCATTCGTAGAGATGGTTCTCTCGTCATCAATCCAGTTAGCTCAGATGATACTGGACAGTACCTTTGTGAAGTTAGCAATGGAATTGGTGAACCCCAGTCAGCGTCCGCATATCTTAATGTAGAGTGTAAGTATTATATTTCATTTCAATCAGTATCTCATTAATTACCATTGAACGAGAACGATCTTCTGGAACAAACTAACATATCTTAAATTCTCGAAAATATTAATTTCTACTGTTGTGAGGTATGATGCAACTGAAAACATCACTAAGAAAACTTTGATTCGAATATGATCTGTCGGGGTATTTCTGAATTCATCAGCATTTTTGAAATATCTGATGTTCGATATTCGAATATTTTCCCAAAAGATTTAAATACTTGGAACGAATAATTATTCATTTAAGATTCTGGGTCAGTGCGATTTCCGTGATTTTTTACGGTGGAATGCGTCAATATACATACACACCAGGTCAATCCGAGCAGCCTCTGACACTTGGATTCATCTTCGCGGATTGGAACTAGGCCGTGTTTTACACAGATGTGACCTCACTCACTTTGTTGAAATATCCTTGTTAACTCTGAAATAATTTGTGTGTCTTTACTGTCACTGAATATTTCAAATTTTACTGATGTGTGACCTAGCGTTTGACCGATGTCACTGGTGCAGTATGTCTGTTGGAGAATATTTGTTTGTTCCTCTGGCTTGGGGTATTTCTCCTTCTATCGGGCACATAACCTGATAATTTACTGATGTGAACATGATGAACCTCATTTCTAGATGCTGACATTGTTAGGATGGTGGTAATGCTCATAGTAGTTTCTTGGTGTTTTACATTTCTACATCGGACAAACTGTTGGTCTTTCTTTGCATTGTTTGCTTCTTCTTTGGCGTTGGAATTTTCTTTTTCGATTCGGTGTTGGATTTTTCCGAATATCACATTCGGACTGTGCCACTCTGATTCTTTGTGGGTGGATGAGGGCGTAAATCTCGTCGACCTGGATATTTGCAGGCTCCGGAGTACAGGCTCTAGACGTGGTGGCTCTTCGTGGCGCTGTCCAGTCGTTTGGCTGCTCGAAATGGCCCTGACGTGTATAGTGGCTCGGGAAGTAGTAAACTCTTCTTCACAGGCGCTGGTATTGATGTCGGTTAATCCGGCTCGAAGGACCAAAAAATTTTGTTTCTCTAGTTTGAGACAACACTTGACGATTTTGTAGAGGGATATTTGGCAAACTGAATAGTCAGACTCAGCTGTTTTGGAGGGGATTCTAAAGTCCACAGTTTGCCGGGATAGATGTGTTTTATTGATCACTCTAACAAAGTCTGATCAATGAAATACACCTATCCCGGCAAACTGCGGACTTGACAGTCCCCTCTAAAACAGCTAAGTCTGGCTGTTCTGTTTGCCAAATATCCCTCTTCAAGATGCGGCAACTCCTTGAACACCGAGGTGGAAAACTTTCCATATTTAAGAGCTTTGTAGATTGCTGCAAGCTTTGAATGAATATTCAGTACACGCTGAATAAAATTGCATCCAATTTGAAATGTCTTGCATCCGTTGCCACATTAAAACGATGACATGATCCAATTGTTCGATTCTGTATTTCGATTGGATTCAATTTGAATCGCAAACGTAAATTGCACTGAAAGCTGTGTTGCTACACTCGGATGTTTACTTCTTTGAATTTTTTAGTAGGAGTACTTAACAAGATTTAATTCTTGGAGAAGGCAGGCAAATTCATGACTTTGCAACAATTCGATATTTTAATCGACCCTTTTACAATGTTTCAAGTACCATGAAAAAAGACAACCACCACTTATACAGGGAGATGCAAGAAAACAGCACATTGATCCATTGATTCATCAATGAATAATACCCAATAGAGAGATAACGGCATCACTTCAACAACACTTACAGTCTTTAGATAAAGCAGCCATCGATAGAAAATGTAAAATCTCAGACTCACACCCTCGGATTCAGTGTAGAATGGCTCATCCACATTTTTGGCTTCTCTCTTGGCGCAGTGGTGGTAGCGGTTCGAAGGAAGTTCAGACGGATTTTCGATATGGATCGTCACGGCACCTTACCTAATAGCAGAAAAATATTGTTGTAGAATTAGGTGGATTCTGCAACAACGAAGAGAAAATTAATATGATTAAGACATGTGACCCTGCACGAACTTCTCGGACTCAGGAAAACGAAGATGAAATGAGAGAAGGATATTTGAAGCGATCGGACGAAACAACTCGCAAACTCGTTCAAAATCTACGCATTCGTCGAAGTACAGTGCATAATGCTTAGCGACATGGTCGTCCTATTAATCTCTGACAATTTTTTTTCGATGATGTGTAACCTTCTTAGTTAAGTGATAGACAGCTCTTTCGGGCGCCTGTTACAATAGGTTTTGTAAGGTTTCAACTCCTTCACAGAATCACTTACTGATGTTGTCAACTGTTAAGCTTTTGAACGGTTGAAAAAAGGTTACACAGAACCTAGAAGCTATGGTTTTAGCGATTAATATGTTTCTTTTCACACTGCACTAAGACTGTTAGGTCATAGCAGTAAAACATCCAAAGTGTATGTACAGCCTTATTACAATATTTAAGAATCAATAAACATCAACACGAAAAGCAGTGTGAACACAGACTGGGTTGAACAAATACCACGGTCTCTTTGACAAATGTATATCCAGAGGTTAGCCATGCCAAAAAGGTATCCTCACAACAGTCTCGATCGAAAATGAAATTACCAACAGGAGCGCACTTGGAAAACGATGTTCCACAAATGTTTGTCCAAAGGTCTCTCGGAGTCCACACAATCATGCCTAAGACTTCTGCCACCCCCCGACCCCATATATTACGAAGCGTGACAAGATCCTACTGGCATCGCATCAACATATTAAACCTGGGTTGAATTGCCATCGTACAACGATACGGGACAAGGAAATCCTCATCGTTGTATGTGCGCGAACGAAATATGCGAAATTTCCTTGAAAAATCCCTTTCATTGTTCGATTTCGGTCAACTGATTTTTCTAGAAAGAGTGGAAATTTTCCGGGACAGACAATAAAGGGGACACATGTTAGTCCTTTTTTTTCGCCGCTTGAAACCTCAAATAACCCAATAACAACTATAAGAAACTTGTGGCGTAAAATTCATGCGGCTGTTTCTCAACAAGGGATGGAATGAAATATGCAGTTTTTAATAAATGGAAATATTTATTAATGCACAACGAAATTCGCTCCGTTACAAAGCACACACTCTTCCCAAAGCTTGTTTAGAAAGGAAAACTCAATTAATTTTTTTTCATGAGTGATGGAGCTCATTTTCAATCGATTAGCTTCGTCACTGAAAAAACTTAGATAACTGGACTGCCGCTATACTCCAGTGTCCTCGTGGACGTCCTTTGCACTAATCAAAAGCATCAGTTCAGTCTGCTGTATCTCAACTTGGTTATATCGCTCCTTTATATTTTGAGGAAGCAGCAGACACTCTTACAGTTGACTTGGATTGCTATGTCCTGATCGTGAGCACCTTTTCTAGAGAGTTGACTATATCAGTATCAATATACTTACCATGTTTGATTTCAATAAGCTCATACCGCATCTTATGCCTCTTGAAACTAAATAAACGTTAATAGGGAATTCTTCCTGGGGCATCTTTTTTGCAAGTGCAACCATAAAACATGGGATTCCACGTCACCAGATCTGTGAGTTCTTTTGGACCACCTGAGGAGTAGGATTAACTCTTTGACATATCACATATCTCCAATTAGCTTGCTTCAACCACTGTGAAATTGTATTCTGAAAATCTTTGTGACTAAAGGGAAGTCCATGGACTCCCCTTTAGCTGCATATGCATATGCAGCATTACAAATAAAACTCAAACTCTTTGACATATTAATATTTTCACTAGTAACACTTAACTAATTAAACTGTATCAATAATGAATATCGGTAAACACCTAAGAACCACAACAAACACAAAATAATTTAAATGAAACCAGAAGACGCTTTAGAAAATTCCGAACACGACATTAAACGATCACATCAACAGCTGAGGAGCTGACTATGACTATGATACGATTCGGCGCAACCGTAGATAGAGGAAAGAGAAGATGAAGTAAACAACACAGAAAAGTGTGGCAAACATCTCTGTGTTTATATTTACCTTTCTCCAAAACGTCAAAATTGTTTATTCAGTAATTTGTGATATTTCGATCGGAGTAGTTGAATATTTTCAAGTGTAATACAGTTATATAGTATTAAGTATGCCAGTAAAGTGTGTAGTGTGTGGTTAATATGCTGAAAAAGAAAATAATCGTTCCGGGCACAGGTCAGAATTTTGCTTTCCTCGCCATTGGCGTACGTCGTCAATATTTTGGCTGCCGATATTATTCAGACATCAATAATATAACTATTTATTCTTATACCATCTCTTATGTATGTTTTTTTTGCATTATATTCGTTATATTTATATGTACGATTCCTTTCCAATAAACAATTATATCTACTATCACTGTATAAATGAGAGAAAATTGTTAACATTATTTGAGAACCTGCTCTTGAAATATACAATTTTATCCAATACAAAATGATACCAATATTTATTCATTTGAAGATGTATTTATGATCTTCAAACAGCATATTATTTTCCTTTATTTTGGATCAAAAGGTCGTTTAGGAAGTTTAACCAACAAGGTATGATATACGTGAGATGTGACAAAAAACAGCAAGTCTTCTCATAGCACCAATATAATGAACTATTCTTGTGGCTTGATCTTCACCAGGAGAGGAGTTTCCTTACAATTTTCCAATAATATTATGAATCCCTTCCGAATCTATAGACTGAAAGTAAATAGTAAGCATAGTCTCTTCCTCGGTGAATTGGACACTTGGTTTTCATTGAATATTGTATTGTCCGAGCGAGGAGTTCAATATTTGAAGGTATTCTTTATTACCTGGGTATCAGCAATATACCTATAATAATACAAGAAACCATACAATTATCTCTTTTCAAAAATGAATAATATACGACCATGAAATTTATCTAGAAACCATTCGATTATTTGGGTGCATTGATATAAGACGTTATCCAGCAATCTGAATATAGTTGCTTATTCGATTCACTTCCTGAATTTCATTCATAGCAATGAAAATATTTTGGTTTCAGGAGAGAAACTCATTAGACTCTTAATTTCGTCTGAAATATTAACCTGAATCAGATTCTGAAGCTTACTTGAAGCATTTTTTTGTAATTTGCGTGAGAAAAGCAAGTTTTTGGGATGAATACCACCAAAGAACTGCTAAATTTTATCATTGTATAAATCTCTTTATTAAATTATATATTCATTTCGTTACCTAGTCCTATCCCTTTCTACCTTATGATGGTACGCCAATGATCGCTGTGGAGAAATGTAAACAAATATTCGCCAACAAACACAAGAGATGTTGGCTGAAAACATTGAGTGGAGGATGAAGGGGAATTCGGCATCTTCTCTCTTTCCTCTATCTACGGGCGCAACACGGCGCATAGCATAGCACACACGCGAACTCCAGCTCCTCTGGTGTCCTAATCCCAATGAAACCTGGAAAAACGTCTGTGTTACATTTCAAGTAACGTTTCCAAAGTCCACAATAGGGTAGAATTGAAATGTTTACTGGAACCTGGAAAAAACTTCTGGGTTACATTTCAAGTAACATTTCCAAAAGTCCACAATAGGGTAGAATTGAAATGTTTACTGGAACCTGCAAAAAACTTCTGGGTTACGTTTCAAGTAACATTTCCAAAAGTCCACAATAGGGTAGAATTGAAATGTTTACTGGAACCTGGAAAAAACTTCTGGGTTACGTTTCAAGTAACTTTTTCAAACGTCCACAATAGGGTAGAATTGAAATGTTTACTGGAACCTGCGAAAAACTTCTGGGTTACGTTTCAAGTTACGTTTCCAAAAGTCCACAATAGGGTAGAATTGAAATGTTTACTGGAACCTGGAAATAACTTCTTCGTTACGTTTCAAGTAACGTTTCCAAAAGTCCACAATAGGGTAGAATTGAACTGTTTCTGGTAGGTTTCATGTTTAGTGGGTGTAGTTTTCAGTCTGGGGTCCCTAACAGTTCACTCTCATCCTGTTTGTGATGATGCACATGTTAATTTTGCCAAAAAGCTATGAAACATCTAACTGGTCCTGCATCATCGAAAGTTCTCAAAACCGAGCTTACTTTCTTCTTTGATTATCACATAAAAATTTCATTCGTATAGTATGGACCATGTTTTTATAATTTTGATGATAATTTTGCATTGATACTGCAATGGAATTCAAATTTTAATTCATTCCTTCCTCAATGTTCTCAATGGAAGAACATGAAATATTCTGATAAATATAATTGAAAAACTATTTAATGAATATGATGAATCTGTGAGACATTGGAATAACTTGAATGATTCCAACAAATTATATCAATCTGAAAATGATATTTCGATACAAATCAATGAGATTTTAAGTAAAATTATTTCTGAATGAACCCTAAGTTGTAATATCGATCTCAGAACGGACAATATTATTGGTTGATGATGTCAATTATTGATTATATTTATTTCATATTTTCCGAACTGTTACATACCTACTCCGTGTTATGGGCAGAATTTCCGATGTATCGTAGCGTATAATGAAGGTTTTAACGGAGGCGAATGAATAACCCGTCCGCATTACGACATATCAAGATCGAGTTTTGTCATTTCAAAAGTATCGATTAGGAAAAGGTTTCCTGATGGAGTCAAGTTAATTATATTCCTAGTTGATGAAAACGATTTCATCAGACATGATGAAGTGTTTGTTATAAAGTATAATCAAAATACTGTACTACCAAGACTTATATCATTAAAATGAATTTCATTTGCATAATTATATCCAAAAATTTGCAGCATAATCAAACTTCATGACCTATTCGTTCAACCGGTCCCCAAAGTAAGAAGAAACGTTTTATTCCGCCCTTCGTCAATTATATCACGAACAAGGTCATTTACCGGCACGATTTTATGAAAGGAACATTCCGCAATATGAATGGCAACGCTAACGAGCACTCATTTACATTCAAATTCATGACGACAATCTCACGTTATATTTTTCTATTTCAGATCCCGCAAAGGTGACCTTCACCCCAACCATTCAATACCTCCCTTTCCGCCTAGCCGGAGTTGTTCAGTGTTACATCAAGGCCAACCCCCCTCTGCAGTACGTTACGTGGACCAAAGACAAACGTTTACTCGAACCCTATCAGACTAAAGACATTGTAATAATGAATAACGGTTCCTTATTATTTACGCGGGTGAACGATAATCACCAAGGTAGATACACTTGCACGCCATATAACGCGCAAGGAACGCAAGGGTCCTCAGGTCAGATGGAGGTACTCGTGAGGAAGCCTCCAACTTTTACCGTTGAACCGGAGGCGATGTACCAGAGGAAGGTTGGAGAAACTGTGGAGATGCACTGCGAAGCTCTCGAGGCGGAAGGAACCCAAAAACCTACGGTACAATGGCAACGGCGGGACGGAAATGTTCTGCCCAAGAGTCGCGTGAAAATAGTTGGAGGTAATATCACCATCGAAAGTTTGCGAAGGTCCGATTTCGGATTTTACCAATGCGTGGCCTCGAATGAGGTCGCTACCATTGTCACAGCGACCCAACTTGTTGTCGAGGGAACCCAGCCACATGCTCCTTATAACCTGACTGGTAAGTAGAGAATACAAAGAAACTAGGGTTGATTATTTGTGTTTGTATTTCGCGATACCTGCTGTATACGCTGATGAACAGTAGTGCATTGTTAACAGAAAACTGTGCTGAACTGTGTCGTCTTAGCTGCCCGCGGCATTCATGGATCGTGTTTGTTCGTTCATTGGATCCTGCTTTCTTTATTAGAAATCGTATACAGAATATATAAAAATTTAAAAAAAATATGACAAGAAGAGTTGAAATGGACGCAAGTATATATCACGCATAAACTGCGTCAGGAAAATTCGCATATCTTTGAATTGCACCACAGACAAGATGTTATTAACATTCCCACAAATGGAAGTGATTCTTCCTCTGCGATCGTTCTAAGAAACTGAACTCAATTCGTGTTTTGGTTTCATCGCTTTTAGATTCTGGAATAGTTCAGAATCAGGCTTCAACTGAGCATCGGTTCTGCGCAGAATTAGAACTGTCCTAGGACTGTTCTGAATTTCGGATCCAAACCAAAGCTCGTATTTCTCAGTAGATTCGTGTGTTGGGGTGGTTGAGAATGAATGAGAGAATATTGCTAAACTTTTGCTATTTCATTTAAAAGTTCCTCACTCCTCAGATACTGTTCGGCCCTTTGTGGAGGACAGATTGCGAGAAACTTAGTGCACACTGTTAATCGTTGACCTCTTCCTTCACAATCTCTTAGGATTGCACTGACTAACTTTCAGAAGCGTTTTACGCACAACGCAGTAAAATTTTTGAAAAGTATTCGCAGCATTGTTGTTGATCTAATACATGCACAGTTCTAGCGTTAAATAAGGGTGGTCGCATACATTACCACTTTCGAGTGACAGACGCAAGCGTTAGTAGATGTCACAACCTGCGGACTATCAATTTCATAGATCACCGTGGCACGCACACAGCTTCTTGTGTGGCCGCGTTAGGGCCGTATACACAGAGTGTGATCAATGCAATGAGTGAATAGGTAACGGGTAGAAGGTTCGAGGTGTCCACTAAAAGTGATCGCGGAAGTCCACCCTTAGACAACAAGTCAAGTGATACACCTGACCCAATGGACTGAAGGGCACTAAGGCACCACTCGCGTCTGCCTCGAAACGCCCAAAGCGAGGAGCCCCAACAGTTGGTGGTTTGAGATCAGCACTCCAAGTAGGTGCCTAATGGAATTGATGAGATCAATCAAATAAACAGCTTCATACTTCCCATGTATAGTCTCCCGAACGGTGGCGTGTGTTCTCAGAGAATATTGTCTCGAAATAACTGACTGGCATACTAGAGAGTTTAACGAATGGTATATCAGGCACAATCAAATTAATTTTCTTACTACTAGGGCACTACGATGAAACTTGAGTCTCTATCGGTTCAATTGTAACCGAGGTTGAGTTAGAAAAATATTCTAAACGTAACTGTTATTTAGATGGAAAGTAAGAAAAGAGTAGCAAGTAAATTCAGTATCGTTGGTAACAATGCAGAATGAGTGCTAAATTATTCTCAAGTAAGATCTGAATACTGCGGAATTGAAGTACTGAAACTTAATGAAGATCTGAATGCTGCGAAAATCTTATTCTGAATAAAGGTCTGAATGCTGCGGAATGTATCTTTCAGTGGCAGCAGGGATTCAATAACTTCAGCCTGACTCGTCTACTATTCCTCAATATCTATTTCTTTTGTACATTCTTTTCATGGGAAAAAAAACCTAGAAAAGCACTGACGTGAGGTCAGGAGCTTTTACGCGCTTGTTCACTTCTGCAGCTATTTCCTCAAGACATTTTGCATGAACCTTCACGCTATCATTTTTCAAGTGCTGAATTTCAATTCGATCAAATCTGCATTGATGGTAATATTGGGAATATGAAATTTCGAATGGACATACATACGAAATCATTGAGGCAATTTCAAGTTTTCAAGAAGTCCACCCTCTTAATTAACCGTCAAACCTGTTATAGAATATTGAGTCTCTGAGTCTAAGTAAATAAATAGCGTCACAGACGACTGTATTACGTCGATCGACGATCTATTGTCACCACTGTCTTGTATGAAGCCACTGTAGGATCCACTAAATACTTTGACTATTCCCCCGTGGATGTCGCGAAAGATTGATGCAATATCTATAGTGACTTTAACCATTATTTAAGGAGGAGGAACAATGCTTTACCATTGTTCAATATTATTCCTCCTTAGACAATGCTTCAACTGGAATTTTGGTCTCATTTTTATGATAGAGTCCCAGGTGTCGATTTGAACAAAAGTTCAAAAGGATCGGAGGTATGGCTTCTGAAATATAACAAGACATTTTGCATGAACCTTCACGCCGTCATGTTTCAAATGCAGAATTCTGATTCGATCACATCTGCATCATTGGTTATATTAGGAATAAAATTTCGAATGGATATGTCTAGGAAATCATTAGGGGGAATTCAAGTTTTTATGGATTAGACCTTCAAATCAACCCCCAAACCTGCTATAAAAATATTGAGTCTCTAACTCGTTTTTTGGGATGTTATTGTGGTTATGGTCGTCCTAACTGCCAACGGCAAAATGAGAGTCCATTTGGAAATTTGTTCTTGTTGAACCGGTTGAATTATGAGAGCCGAATTCGCGAATGGTGAAATCATCCTATGATTCCGCGTATAAATATCCATTCTTAATGTCATTATTTCAGTATTTGTGAGTAACTCTGTAAATAGCAACTATACCGAGGAAATAACACGGAATTTGACAATTTTTTTTCCAATATCTCAGAAGATAAATATCGTATCAAACTGAACTTTGAAATAATGTTGTAAAATACTGACTCGAGATTTCAATCTTATTTGAATCTGATGAATAGTTTACGGTAAAGAAATTTTTCAGTTAACAACATTTTCGGATGCGAGACATATACTGAAAGTTTTGAGCCGTTAGTTTGCTCCGTTCGACAGATATCGGGTCCTCGGTTGGACGTCCGGCCGAACAGAATCGACTTTGATACCGGATTCTTCGTCAGTGGGTTCAACCTAGTCATTTGAAATCATTTTCGGCTCAAGATTCGAAAACAACAGTCAAAGCAAACACCAAACGATAGAACGCTATTCCCTAGAACATGGATAAAGCACAAGAGACTTCGTTAATGGACAAAATCGCTCGAATGGTTCCGGAGATATTAGCATATGAAATTTCATATAATGTTTCTTCTATATATGGACGTATTCGACCATTTTCGACCAAAAATGCCAAAATTACAGACAATTGGCTGAAAAAGTCTCAAAGTCGAAGTTTCATATTAAAAAGTGCTTAGTGCTCGGTGCTTGTATAAACGAAATACTTTTTGATAGAGCTTGGTAATCGCGAGCATTTCATAAAAAATGAGTGCTTAGTGCTGTAGATTACGGAGCACTTTTCGAAAGGGCTTAGTGCTTTGTGCACGAAGCACTTTCCATCAGTGCTCGTCACAGCTCTGCCTTCATATCTTGCCTATGGTGTGTATATCATTGTCTTTGGAGATAATATATTCTCGAGGGATTGGAGCTTGTTGAGCAGTTACCGATCTATTTTCCAAACGAAAAGATACATTTGGTGTACATTATAAACCATTTATCAATCAGCTCAATATTGAAAGCGTTTTTGTTGATTTCCAGCCATGTTTTTCCCACTTCATGGGTGAATCAACATTCACAATTATATGATGACAACTTTCCGATTAGTTGTTTCCAAGAAATTTTGAATTGTATCTCATTTAATATTAATTACACACGAATGGTTAGTTATGCCGAAATGAAGCTTCTGCAATAACCAATTATGAATATATGACAAAATTTCTGAAAATTGGTGTTAAATATTTCGACAGCCTTCTTCCAGTAAAAAAGATAAAATGTCCCCAATTTCGAAGACCCATTTAACGGGAAAACGATACATTCCGAAAAATTCTCATCTGATTTTCAGTTTAACTATTTGACGCATTTTCTGGGTTTGAGGCCTCTAATCTTTTCGCCTCTCTTTTGGCGTAGCCCTCTCGAATATACAGTGCGCGTCAAAATTATGGATCAAATTTATTTTCTCAGAAGAAAAATATTCGGCAACAAAATCCTGAAACAGGTCAATTTTTGTTTCACTTTTACCAAATTTTAATGCATTTTTGAAGGATTTATTTTGCACCCTGTGCCATCCCCATCAACCCTCTAAATTTTTTGAATAGGGAAAGTGGGTCATGTGGTACTTTTTTGGCAAGGTCTTTGTATCTTCTTTATAGGAGTGCAGAAATTTCCAAGAAAAATTAGTTACTTCAAGAGGATTTCAGTATGTGCACTGTGTCATGGCTCATCCCTACGAACCATTTAATGAAAAATGGATTGACATTGGAAATTTATTTCGGCATTGAAGTACCACCCGGAGAATGACCACCATCGTTCTGGATGCAATAATCAAAGCGCTTGACATATTCACACCATTGATGACATTGCATTGTCAGAGATCTTTCTGTGAATTGAAACGTTTTATCGAAAAGTTTCAACTTGAGTAGAAACGTACTAATAACATACCTACTTAAGATCATAACTGAAACGCGGTGTTTCACACATTCTAATTTTTCACGTGAGGGGGTTGAAAGGGGTTGAACGTTGTGCATGAACAAAACTGTAATGGACGACTTTCATTCGTTGATAAATTTCATCAAGTACCATCGTCTCAAAGTAAATGAGCCATGACAAAGTGTACATACTGAAAACCTTTTTGAACTAACCAAGTTTCCAAAAAAAAAAATTTTTCTCTTGAAAATTTCTCTACGCCTGTAAAGTAGATAGAAACAACTTGCCACAAAAGTACCACATCATCTACTTTCCCTATTACCAAAAAATTTGGAGGGTTGATGGGAATGGCACAGGGTGCAACAAAAATCCTTTAAAAATGCATATAAACTTGGTAAAAGTGAAACAAAAATTGACCTGTTTCAGGATTTTGTTGCCAAATATTCTTCTTCTGAGAAAATGAATTTTTTCCATAATTTTGACGCGCACTGTATATGGAACAAGAATTCTGTGTAAAGAAATGGAAAACACTTTTTCCTTCTTATCTTTCACTTAACTGTTAAAAAATGAGCATAAAGCATCAATGTATTCTAATTGACACTACTATCATTTCGAGATGTGTGTATTTTTTTCCAATGGATAACTTTCTTATTTTTCGCATAGTATTTAATGATAGATTCGCTTATTTTCAGGGTCATCGACAGAATTTTCAGTAACTCTAAGCTGGCTGCCAGGATATAGTGGAGGTCCTGATTACAAGCAAGACTATACAATTTGGTACAGAGAATCTGGTGTAACGGAATGGTCCACTATTCCAGTGACACCGTCTGGAAGCACCCAAGTAACAATCAATCGTTTGGCACCAGCGACCAGTTATGAATTCCAAGTAATCGGGAAGAATACTCTTGGAGACGGTATGATGAGCAAGATCATAACCGTCCGAACACTAGGTACGTTTCGAAAGCTAAGTTTAATTTCACTACGGAATTATTTTATCAAGTCTAAAGAACATTTCCCGTTTCTCAGTTTTTCCTATTATTTTTATAAAATACTAATGGAGGTTATTCTTGAGGGGGTCTCATATAATGGAAAATAATGATAAATGATAATTATTTGTATAAATTGCATGGGAGGATAAAATCCCATCAATTTGATACTTTATCCGCCATAATAATTACTTTCTGAGATTCCCAAGCCAACCTCAAGTTTTGGTGCCCTTTTCCATATTTTATAATGATATCTCGAGTAACCCTACTAAAATTTTTTTCATGTTTTGCGTACTGCAGATGTTGGTATTCCTCACAAAGTTTCAATAACACCCACGCCTTTCTTAACGCCGGACGAAAATGCGGGTAAGATTTTAAGATGCACGTTTCGCATGAAGATTTTGAAGAAATGTAGTGTATTCAGTTTTTTTCTTTATTCGATTTCGAAATACTCAATCTGATTAAAAAATATTGAGAAAGTATCTCAAGTATAGATTGAAGCTTATTTTAGGAGGATTTTGCATCTTTTTATAGTTTTTTCGAGTTTTCACACCCAATATCTAAAACAGGAACTATTAACAATTAAATAGAAAATGTTTTTTCAGCCTTGTAAATTTTTGTCATTCAACAAAAAAAGTAATTGCCTTTGTATTTCATCATTTAATTTCACATCTGAGAATAAAACAAACCAAATTGAATTCTCATCCCTTCAAATTTTTTTTCATTTCACAGACAAACATATCAAATCTTTATAGAATTCACGTTTATACTGCCCTTTTCATTGAGCCCATTTTCAGCCGTTCGCGGACATTAGGCAGAAAACTTCATCGTCGCGTATCGTATTTACTGATTTTTCGTATTCAATTCGTAGGTGCATGCAGAAGGAATTTTGGGTTTTTTATAATTTGCATGTTAACCTCCGTTGTTTCAATTCTAACTATGTTTTCACAACCCCTCTCTTTCACGTTGCCTCTTATCAAGGATTTCATACTTTCATATCGACCTATGGACCTATTCATTATCATTTTTTGTTTGAATGCTTCACGTTTGGTAGTGCATGTTATTTATTCAATTGTTTTTGTTTGTTTTCAGACATTTCAGATTATAGTAATATTATTTTACCAACCGATTCGACTGGAACAGCATTTATACCTCCCATCTACAAGCCAAAAGGTAGTGTTTGTTTCGTTGAAATGGGTTTTGGGTTCACTAAAGCTGCTAACAACTTACCTATCGCTCAAAATGAGTAGGAACTGAATAGACATATCATATTATGTTGTCCATAATATGTTTTGGACTGTCCAGTTTCAATGAAATAGATTTTTGTAAAATACTGTGAAATAACCAATGAGCAGGTTTTATATATATCACAGTGCGCGTCAAAATTATGGAACAAATTCATTTTCTCAGAAGAAAAATATTTGGCAACAAAATCCTGAAACAGATCAATTTTTGTTTCACTTTTACCAAATTTTTATGCATTTTTGAAGGATGTTTGTTGCACCCTGTGCCATCCCCATCAATATAATAAATTTTAAGAATAGGGAAAATGGGTCATGTGGTACTTTTTTGGCAAGGTCTTCGTGTCTTCTTCGTAGGCGTGCAGAAATTTTCACGGAAAAAAAATTTTTTTTTCAAAAATTAGTTACTTCAAAGAGGTTATCAGTATGTGCACTTTGTCATGGCTCATTTACTTTGAGACGATGGTACCTGATGACATTTGACATCGAATGAAAGTCGACCGTTACAGTTTTGTTCATGCACAACTTTCAACCCCTACGAACCCTTTAATGGAGAAAAAAATGTTTTCACGAGAGGGGGTTGAAAGGGGTTGAACATTGTGCATGAACAAAACTGTAATGGTCGACTTTCATTCGATGAAAGATTTCATCAGGTACCATCGTCTCAAAGTGAATGAGCGATGACAAAGTGCACCTACTGAAAACCTCTTTGAACTAACTAATTTTTTTTTGAAAATTTCTGCACACCTGTAAGGAAGATACAAAGACCTTGCCAAGAAAGTACCATAAGACCGACTTTCCCTATTCAAAAAATTTAGAGGGTTGATGGGGATGGCACAGGGTGCAACATAAATTGACCTGTTTCAGGATTTTGTTGTCAAATATTATTCTTCTGAGAAAATGAATCTGTTCCATAATTTTGACGTGCACTGTATATCAATGAAGGAATTTAGTTATCACTTTCCCCACCAACATAGGAATCGGTGCGATCCCCACCAACATGTCAGTACGCTCTACGCAATATCATCCCGACGGGAAAGAAGTCCGTCGTCATTAGGGAACAAGAAAATAAATCAGTCATGACATCTCTTTTCAAAACCACAGTGCTAGATCGTAACAATTTCGAGCTTCTGTTAAAACTATCAGGGACAAGGTCAAATCGGATGGTTCGTTGTAAAGAATTGTAGAAACTTTGAATGGTTATTTCAAGTGTTCAGTTTTGGTCGTTATCATTTTCAAACCAAAATACTGCATATTTGAGTTTCCATACTTCTACGATTTTCAATCTATCTAATTGTCAACTGGTTTTCTAATATTTATTCGTTCTCAATATAATGTGAATTCGCATTAGGTGTAAAAAAGCAAAGTGTTCGTACTAATGTCGCAGTTGCCTTTGCAGTGTTTGCACATGGATGATATGATTTATTCTGAATGCCAGAAAATTTATCAGCTCATCATAAAGTTGAATATGGACATCGATGACAGTAATAAGCTAAGATTCTAATTAATTCGCCCTTGTTAAGTGAGGATATATTTGATATTGGTTTCATTTTTGAAGAAGCTCATTCAAAATAATGGGTTGAATCATTTTCCCTGAACGCTTGACGTTCTAGGCAGTCTCGAATAGCGCGAAATCCCAAAACGTCTACCTAGCTTCAAGCTAGGATAGTCAGAAAACCCAAAATACAAATACAAAAAAGATTTATAAAATCATAAATTATGTTACCGCTCTTTCAAAAACTGATTAAATCTTCCTCCCTCGCTCAGAGTATATTGACCATATTTTCTATGGCTTTATGATTGTTCAGATCTATTCCATATAGTACCAATCGAAGACAGAGACTTGGACTACGCAATATCACCATAAAATCCGTTATCCCTAGAAAAAACAAACCTATCCCTATATTTTTCTATTATAAAGAGATAATTGTGAATACTCTAGGCTGAAACCAAGTGTATTAGTCGTTATCTTTTCAATATTCGAAACGTTTCAACAAGTTATTGGCGAGAAATCAATATATTTTCCTATCTACTTGAAGGCGGAGTTTATTTCGTCTTTCTCATATCATTACCAAATTTCGTTTATAATTTTGACGGAAAGTCGCAGTCCATATCCCTATTTCTATAGTCCCTATGAACTCGACTCGGTCTAGACTCCATTTGCTGCGATACCTGATGTCAGTGATAATATAATTTCTGATTATGAAAAACTCTGGTGTACTGCAAATTGGAAATTCCTGTTTAAAGTTTTACACGTCCACCATCATAAAATGATTGGTGATATCAAAGAACATACTCCCATTGTCTTGCATACAATTCCATCTTATGGTTGCTGCAGTTCATTTTTATTATTAGAGTAGATATGAATATGATTATTTCTGATATCTTGGGTAAATAATATATTTACAGTTTTGTCACCCATATTCGATGAAATTTTATTACACATAAAGGTTTTGAAATTATATGAACGAGATGTGGACCTTCAACAATTTGAAAGCTTTTTGTATTATGTGGTTCAGTTGAATATATTTATTGTACTTACTTTCAGAACTTCTATATTCCTCCTCAAACACATATTTTCTCTCTAGGACCAAAACCGGGTGTCCCAAGAAATCTAACTGTTACTGAAATCAGCAATGGATTTCTAATAACGTGGCAAGCTCCTCTTGAACGAGCTAATTTAATTCGACATTACGTCATCAAGTATAAAACTGATGGCCCTTGGAAAACATTGAACAAGGCTTCTATAAGGCCGGAAGATACACATTATTTAGGTGAGTCCTTTGTTTCACTGAAAAAAATATTTTATGTTCACTGGCTATTTATACGAAAATGCTGGTTTACTAGTGAACTATCAGGTAGGTATCAAATAGCATGGGACGAATAGTAATAAAAAGGAAAACTGAATACGGCGGGTACTGTTCAACAATAAGATAACCAGTGGAAAAATATTAATTCACAATCAGGGCATATTCCGTAAATATGCATAACTTCGGAGAAAACTGAGTTGCCAAAAATTATACTTCATCAAGAAAAGAACTTTCATCAGAATATCAGATCAAAAAGAAAAAATCAACATAAAAAAGGGCAATGAAACTAGACGCCAGTCATGCCTATAAACCGAAACTATTAATCTGAATAATAGACGAAGAAAAATAAACCTAAAGATGAGTAAGTATCCATCATCATATATTATACCAGTGAAATTCTAGGTGCAAAAAAGGACTACTTATAAGTATTGGAATCAAATAAAAAACAGCACTACATCTGTCTCAACATAACCTTATTTCACACAAAAAAAATATCAGAGAACATGAGCACGAATTAAATGCGAAAACATTCATTCACTGATGACCATATGTAATATCCATCAATCATTAGATTCAAACAAGTCTACTTGATAAAGGTTATTATTACAATCATTAAAAATATAGATTTTTCTGTAATTCCTTCGCATAATATCTTTCGATATACTTTCATAGCCTTCGACGTATCACGTCTCGAATAAGAACTTTAATTATTATATCAACGGGCATATAATGATTGAAGTCAAAAACATAATAAAAATACAATACAAAAATAATACTAGAAACATTGTTTCATCTTTTATCTTTCGATTCAGAATCACCAGAAGTATCTATTCTATATTATATGTCAAAAACTTACCAAGTGTATGCCAACATTCGATCACAAACGAACTAAGGTTGCTATGAAAGTATTTTTTACCGCATTCCATTTAACAAAGAAAGAAGATGGTATAGTTGTTGACGAAATTTTCTAAGCGCATGCATAAGAGCTTGCTAGTAATTCTATGTAACTTTAGTTCGTTTGTGATAAAGGATTGGCTAATACACGTAGTAAGATTTTGACTTATAATATATATAATAGATGCTACTGATGATTCTTAATCGAAAGATAAAACACTGCGCCTAGTATTATTTTTGTATTGTATTTTATTATGTTACTGTTTGCTTGAGTTTTGGACAAACATTATACCTACGTCAGTTGAAATAATTAAATTTGTCATTCGAAACGTGGTACGTCGAAGGCATTTGAAGTTTATCGTAAGATATCAATATCGAAAGATATTATGTAAAGGTATTACACAGAAATATGAAGTAGTTTTACGAATCAAAATAATGTACGAAAAGCAACCCCTCCGAAATTCTCATGGAAAAAAAATATTCATAAGTTAAATGCAGCGAAGCGTTATACAAGAAGATTTTGGGTTGTCTCAGGGAGTGCATAAGAAACGCTGCCCCACCTTTAGTTCACCAGAGAGTTGCCTGTCGGCGATAAAACAACAATTTTCGCCGTCAACTTCGCTATTCTCTCTGTAGATAAAAATGCAGACACCTCAAAAACAATAATATACTAGTTAATCTAAAACGGTTGAACTTGTGGCATACAAACGAAGAACGAAACTAAAAAAATTAATCACTCAAAGTGAGCGCAAGAAATATTAACAGCTTTCCAAAATTATCAGATCAATAATTAGCTCAGTTCATGGGAAATCTGGCTGGGAAGTTTTTTCAATAGTAATTAATTCATAATGATGATACCTGCTCGAGTTGATTTGGAGGTATATTTCTATGAATTCAATTTGAATTTTTCGAATGTTTTTTGGTGATTGCTTTGTAGTACTTTTTTGATGAGCTTCACGAAAACAATCGAATTTTAATTATTCAAAATAATCACTGATTGAAGATATTCTTCAATAGGTAGGTATTGATTTCGGTATTCTTAGGGTGTAGATTCAAGAAGTTTGTGTGTCAGCTCTCAGTAGTATGAGGAGAAATCCTTACATTTATAAATGGTATCGAGTATGCTCAGGAGGGTTCAAATCCGATTATTCGAAATTCATCATTATTGTTGATACAACAAAGTTCTCACCTACCATTGAACTAATATTCAATAATTCATTCCAGTGAAAAATTTAGTTGGAGGAAGAACATATTACTTCAGGATTTTCGCCTACTCATTGAAAAGTTATGAAACCAGCGAAGAAGTGAAATTTTCTGTACCTGCTAGAGTGAAACACAAGGCTATCACAGCTGGCGTTGTAGGAGGAATACTTTTCTTTTTAGTAGCTATCATACTTTCAGTATGTGCCGTTAAAATATGTAATAAGAGGAAAAGGCGAAAACAGGAAAAAGGTGAGTTTCATCATGGTTTAATAGAGAGGTCAATCACTTTCCTCGCAGATAAGGTAATGTTTGAATGTGAAAATCACCGAAGATAGTCGTGTAATGGCGAATAATCAGTAAATAACTGAAAATTGGTTCAAATTCGGTTATTTTATATGCATGAGCATCAAAGACCTACTGAAATACAAATGATCGAATTAGTCTTTTGTAGTCTTTGATGCTCATGTTTTTCACAATCGCTCATTGTTGGTAATGGGCGAACTGGGAGAACATAGAGTCAATAAGAAATCATGCTGAAATATTTCCTTGCTTCTTTCAATAGAGTATTTTCATTGACATTCATTCAATTTACTGCCTTTTCAACATAATATAATAATATAATCATCTGAAAAAAGTAAGAAATGCACATGTTTGGGTGAATACAAGTATTCGATTGTGTTACTATTTTGATGAGTTAATCATAAAAATACTAAATTATTTCAATAATTCGTTATAGTCTCAAACATTTTTATGAGCGATATTTTGTCAGAATGTTGCATTTTTATGATTGCTTCCTCATGTCACGAAAAATAAATTTTGAAATAACCATCGAAATCCAATGAAAGTTCAAATAATATGAGCTGATTCTTACTTAATGAACGCAACAGTAGAAAAGAAAACTCAAATGAACCCAAGGTTTTTACAGTGCAGTGACGTTACATGCCATTACAACTCCGATGATATTCACGCGATTGGCTGCTTTGTGATATTTGGTTTAAATGAAACTAAGCTGGAATCTTATGCGAGCTTTCCGCATTTTCGAACATTGCCAATTTTTCTCTGATTGGAATGAGAGCTCTTTTAAAGGTTGATCAAAAAGTCCAAATACTAATGAGTTTAATTGGAGACAGGCGCGGATTCGAATCATACTGTTGTAATCAATAACCGAATCAATAAATAACCTCTTATTCTTATCAATGAAAGAGAAATGTGAAAAATTTCATGGAAAGTTTTCCTCTCAAACCAGAGAGAAAAAACAACTATAACGGATTTCATTTGATCAGCCTTATATTCAAGCTATCCTCAAACAGAACGCTTACCTGCGAATCCACCGTTTGTTGCCATCTGAATTTCAAAGCCGCGTCTAGACGTGCGGGTCGAACAGCAAAAAAGTTATTAGTGATTGTTCCATTACCTATATAGTAAAATCTTCCGCGTACGTTTAATTCGTCAACGACAAAGTATTAGTCGACCATTGCCAACGAAACTCTGCCGATCGAAATTTATGGGTTAGCGAATGTTTCGTGAGCTTCCAATCTATCCACACTGAGGCATGAAGTCTATCATTTCCACATGTTTGATTGAATACGTTTCGCCATTCAGAATTCGATGGTGAATTCAAATTTCTCGATATCATGAATTAGGGTATGGCTAAGTGCACGCTTTTGCGAATCTGCTGCTCACTTTTGAAAAAACCATAACAGTTTAGAGTTATGAAGGTAAAGTCTTTCTTGGATATATCTATGCACAAGACCAATCTTATTCATTCTACCATAGTTATGACCACCTCTTACGTTGGCGTTGCGTAAATTTTCAAATCGAGTTTCGCAAAACGCCATCTCGCGTGCACTTTGGCCGTACCCTTAGGTAACGGCCACAGTGCGAGCGAGATTTCGATATCGAGAGTCGGCTTCATGCTTTAGAGGAACTCCTTTTGACGTTCTGAAAAACGCCAACGCGATATCTGGTCATTGTGCAGGTAGAAAAAAAATATTCTCAAAAATATATCGCTAGACATATTCAAACATATTTCCCATATATGATAGATATTCATAAGAAAATTATTGGCGACAGCAGTTTTCGAAAAGCTCTCGTTGTAGTTATTGAACCCGTCTAGACAATTCAACAAATAATGAATTTCAGTTCACTTTCAGAGACACCACATAAAATCGTGGTGTTGATCAGACGATCAAGCTTTGTGAAAACCACTGTGAAGGTGTGATACTTGATGGAAATAAACATATTCCCTAGCGTGTTCAACACTGGGATAAATATATTCATTTCTGAACTGAAATGGTGTACCATTAATACATACTCCCCAAAAAGCTGTTACCTCCATTTGAAAATGATTATCATACTATCTTCATATGCTTACAGCGTACAATATGGTTGCCTGTAGAATCACCGACGCCAGAAACGGGGCAAATGCTACAGATAGTCAAGTGCCTTTGAAAAAGTAAGTATTATGAAACTCAAGATATTTATGTCATATAGACTATTCAATCATTCGATAAAGACCATCCTGATAAATTCTTCGTGGATTTTAAATGAATTAAATCAAGTATTATATTATAAAAAATGTATGAGAATGGAGACAAAAGCCTTCCAAAACTGAAGATAATCAAATACAAACTCATGTGTGATTACAAATAATATAAGAAGTCGCAAACAAACCAAACACAAGTTGCAATACACAAACATATGAAAAAGTTTTATTGAATAAAACAATAATTTTTGTCCAAAAACATCAAGCAAGCATTCCCGACAATTGGTCCATTCTTTCCTTGAGAGTATTCACCGTAGGCGCGCATACGAAGCGAATTCCACTTATTGCACACCCGATTGTACAGATATATAAAAGGGTTTTTCAATAAGGACGATATGATTTCAGAATGAAATGAAATAGAAATGATTTCAGATATGACTACACTTTTCATATAATTTTAATGTACAATCAATAGCATTTATATTTTGAATTCCACGTCGTTTAATTGTCCACCTCTGCTTTGTGTACACGAGTAGATTCGACGAACCCAATTTTCGACGTCTATGTGCTATAAATCAGGGATTATCCCACGAATACAGCCTTCATTGTTTAATCTCCAAGTATTTAGTGTTGTGGCATGTTCGCATGAACCTTCGATTTTAAAAAGTAATCTTAAGGAGTTAAATCGCAGCTTCTTGGAGGCCAGGCAACAGTTACATTCCTTGAAATTATCCTTCCTCAAAACTCTTTTCAACAGTACGGCGATAGTTTCATGAGCAGTGTGACATAGCACCGGCTGCTGGAACTACATATCTTCTAAATTAAGCGCTTCCAAATTGAACAACGAAAAATTCTTCAAAATCTGTCGGTATCGTTCACCATTTACAGTAACTGAATTTGCAACCTCATTTGGAAAAATAATGGCCAACGTTACCTCATTGCCGTAAACCACATCATATATAGTTACCTACAGGGGATGGAAAGAATTCTCGTCAATCTGTTATGAATTGGTCACACCAACAACGGTTATTTTGCTCGTTCACATATCTACGTAGCCAAAAATGATCTCGATCTGAAAAAATATTTTTTTTCGCTAAATTTTAATCCCTTTCAAGTCGTTCTGAAGCCCAAACAGCAAATTCGCGGCGCCGACGATGGCCCATTGGCTGCAACTTTAAGGTCCAAATAATCTTGTACGGGTGTGAATTTGAATATGTGTATTCCCAAATCCTTACTCTTAAGGACGACTAGTTATTGAGAGAGTTGGGTATTCTTCAAAACTAGCTCTTACAGCAGCAATATTTTCAACGAAGTGCGCGGGAACGCCAATTTCCGTAAAATTTTTGTATAATAACCAAACGTTCTTCGAGCGAGTATTTAGCCATAATAAATTGCTAAAGTTGAATAGACACAGATGATAACTAGTGAGAGGTATAACTTTATCACCATAGTTAGTTACTACATTGATGAAAAATCATATCATTCTTTTTGAAAAATCCTTAAAAAAATTGTTCCTTATTTCCTGAGTAGAATATAAATAATCTTCTCAGATGGTAATGTATTTTGCGTCTGTTGTTGGGTAATTCAAAAATAAAACTTACATTCGTGAGTATACAGGAAGATACTTCAAATTGTACGTATAGTTTCAAGGTAGATTCTGCTATTCGTGATGTTAGGATTTTTCGTCGGTAATTTTTGCAGTTTCAGCTTAGGTAAAAATTTATGTGCGCTTGAAGATTCTGCAATGTGCTTACACACTGGTTAGATTAGTGCGTAGTTCCCGTTTTTATGTCAATGTCTTCGTTCACCATTCAGGCTGACCGCGCTAAGTTATTTTTTGTCGCCGTGACTTATCCGAAGTATCCACCGGCTTCAAATTTGTATGGAAATCCGCAGTTCTCCTAAATATGTAGTATCGCAAACTAAGGTTCGATCTTTTACCCAATAAATCCATAATCATGTATCCCTGCTGATTTGCCAAAGAATGACTTTTTGTGACCTCAAGGTACCTACTGTTGAAAATTCCGTGTCTACTATTCATTGACTCGTTAACAACAAAATTATGTGAATGAAATGTACCTATGTTGTATAGTTAATTTTTACACTAATCTTATAATAATCTTCCAACCTTTCGTAACCATATTGAAATCGATATCTTCAAAGCTAGTCTAAATTTGTAAACAATTTAAAATGAGCAAAACAATTTGGACTTTTATCAAGACTGCTTCGAGATTGAAATGCTAAGGATATGGTGAGAGAACGTCACCCTGACAAAAAGTCAGTAGTGCGCAGCCAAACTTGCCCGTGTCTATTCAAATGATGGCAGTTGAGCGGTTTGATCTGTCAGAATGTCATGTCAGACCGACCCGAATTAGTGATCCGATAGGTTTTCAAAATTTCCAGTTGTTGGACGATTTATAAGCTTAATTTATGACTCCGATCGTGAAACCGGAGCAACTGTGTAGCTGTAGCACTTTCTACCTCAATAATATGTCAACATCGCTAAATTTCAGGAGAACATGGAGAAAAGTACCTATTTCAATTTTCTAAAATGAATAAATAATGATTTGGTGTGTCTATAATGACTAGGAATCCAGTGAAACGAAGGAATTATTATGACTTGGAAATGTATGTGTCTTGATTATCGGAAACTCCACATTATACTGCATTTCATTCGGAATATCCATGTTGAAGCAACAAAAAAAACATAGTTGGTGAAAACATGGTCCTATTTGATCATGAGAAATTTTTGGTGAGATTAATGTACGTTTTGAAGCCTCACCTTGTATATTCACCTGAATATTTAAAAATCGTTTTTTTTGGCGAATCATAATGAGAGATAGTATTTGAATTTTTGAGCATCCGTGGAGGCATCATTGAAGTTACGGTAATGTGTAATCCGATTGCGGAATTCAGTACGAATCAGCCTACTTTCAAATCGAAATGGCATGCGAATATCTGTGAGCGGTTCACTGTTCCTGAAAATGTTGTGAAAATAGCCGTTGTGAATACAGTCTTCACTGTTACTGTAACTTTAAGCTGAACATTAATTTCCATCATGGATTCCTCTCATCAAATAAAATACATTTTTCATTTGCCATTTTTCCAGGTTCGCTGCAGATTGAATGTAAGAGGCATTTGAATATTTATCGATGTGCCTCTAAAAAACTGAACTTTTTTTGTGAGTTCAACACAGATATCTCCTACGTTGACCTGTATTTCAGAACAAACAATCCATGGCTAATAATTCCGAGAAACGTGATTGGGAAAACTCGTTCACCCTATTAATTCTTATGATTTGATGATTTCGGCGGTATTATTTGTAACGGAAATATTTGACTTCACCGATTGAAACACTGATCCTACACTTGATATTCATGGAATATTCAATTATTATTCATCAGCCGCAATTTCATCTTCGGCTATTCTCACTTTAAACATTCCAACATATCCTACTACCCATCTACTTTATGAATGAATTAAATGAAATCATCAGTGTAAACATATTATGGAAACTCAGTTCATTGGATACTCCGAAATCTGAAGAAGCCATCGACTTGGTTAAAATCCGGAATAAAATAGGACCTTTAATTCTTGAAGTGCATTTACTTGATAGTACAATCACCTACTTCATAGGACACCATCAAACATAAATTTAAGCGGAAGGAGTCTCTCTCTAGATATTGAGGTCTTTTGTTCCCAAAAACAGCGCAGGAGTTTCATTTCCCTGCTCGAAAGTATCGTCACAAAATAGGGCAGTAACACTGTCTATTCTGTGGTCTGAATGATCGAGGGTCAGCAGAGGCAGATCCAGTTATATCTGCACTTTTATGCTGATTTATTATAGTTTGATGAATCTGCGAAAATCTCAACAGCTCATATCTTCTTACCCCAGCCCAAACTAAAAGAATGGCCAGGAAAAGAGTGTTTTATTCTATAAGGGGAATCTATAGGTTTAAAGTTAATATACAACTCAAATACTCACCCTGTATACCACAACCATTTGTGGCTCCCTTCAAATTCCCGTTCCTAAAAGTTCAGTTATGCTATAAAACAAGTTTAAATTAATTGAATACCCTCCCCTAGTGATTTCTATAATCAAAAATAGTCGTGGATTCTCATTTAACTAAATATTAATTATTGCTATCGAATAATATCTGATCGTATGGATAACTAAATGTAAACCCAATGAATTCTATCAAGAATGCATGAATCAACGAAATACTATGCTGATCAATTATGTCAAAATCTTACAAGATTTTGAGTTAATATGTATTTCCTCATTATCGGGACACTTGTTTTGAATTTGTTGGAATATTCATATTGATTCGATAACTGGCTTGGTACCATCAATCCACTTTCTCAACGTAACTCATTTCCATCACTGCGTAGAAAATGGAGTTATCAGGATGGCCTTGAAATTATCTAAAAAAAACTCGGCTGACTTCTATCTCCTCTTGTAGGAATGTTAAGTCAGAGACCTATCGAGATTACGAGAGTGTATTTATAATTCCCGGGACAAGCGTTGACACAAACCGTAAGAGTGAGGAAAAGGTCCTGCTATAAAATGCAATCGTGTCCATTTTCCAAAATTGCCAACATCAAGTTAAATGTTTTCGAAAATATGTTTGGACGATCAAGAAAATCGATAGCATTTCTGGCAGAACCTCAGTTAGATTTCCCGTAGACAGATTACCATAAGATGACTGTAAGCAGATTACCTGCCGTTTGTTCGGACTCATTTATGTGCTTCATTTGTTCCAGGAATGTTTGGTCAATCGTAGAGATTGACCGTTTTGTGTTTTGCATTAGAACTAGTTAGGGGTATAACTACAATGTCATTCTGAAGTGTTTTCCGCATTTTTAATTATTAATTCCATAGAGAATAACATACGTTTCATTTCACACTGTTGTTGTTTCACTACATTTTTTCCTGCACCACTCAGAGTATATATATAGTAAACATTTCAAATCGTTATTTCTCTTTAATAGCATGGTGGCAGTATTTGTGGAGTGATTTTGGCTCAAAACGACAAACGTTCAACGTTCAGAAACGGTGATAGAAACTTCATATGGAAGTGAAGTGTTCGAGAGCTTTCTTGAGTTGAGAATGGTCTATATATTTGGTGATATTGGGAAGTACGGTGGTGATTCCAAACAAAGAAATATCTCACAAAAGCAATCTCTTGAGGCCACATATTTTATCATTTATATTGATGTTCTGGACTATTTGAAGAACGCAGCCAATTTCCCTGATGGAGGCACATTTCTCTCAACTCGTATCATCGAATGCCAACATATCACTTATTCGTACGACTTCGCCTATTTGTTAGATTTTTCGTTTGAATTTTGATCGATATCGCGGCCATTCAGACAGTGTGATGAAGTATATAGCTCGGTGTGATGCCAGAAAATACTTTAATATTGAAGGGCACAGTATGAGATGCTTTGTTTCCTAGTCCTGGAGAAGAGTGAAGACAACTCTTTGAACTACCCGAATGAGACTCGATGATAGTTACCAATTTTCGGAATTTTGGCAATCAACCAATGAAAGATTTGGGAATAAAATGTTTTCATTTAACATTTAACGGGTATGAAAATTCGATAGTAGCCTTATTTAAATTCGAGTGGATGAAAATGCAGCTTATTTCCCCAAAGATTCACCCTTTGGAGGAGTGCATCATAATAAACTGTAAGAGTTCTTTAATCGTTTTTCTACTGATCATGCATATCAAACATGCATTCACAGTGAACTTTGAGAATATTTGCAGAATTTTCATGAATGATTGTATGGTCGAGGTGGTATCTTTGTAATTACCACTGCCGTAAAACAATCTTTTAAAGAACAAGAACATTATGCTAGATTTATCATGAAAACAGTAATTTCAATTAACCTTCATATCCTGTTTTTTGGGAAGTTAAATTTTTTCAGTCACTGTAGTTATTTGTTACTACAGATAAAACTCATATGTATATAGATGAATGCTACGTTCTCCTAATAACATGAAAATTAAGTCAAAAAATTGTTAAATAATCGGGAGAAAATCTCGCTTACTTGGGCGGTTGGCTATAAAAGTCAATTAATTATATGATATCAAAATTATTTTGTATGTTATTTTCTCTTGGAATTCCTCATATGGATCTGATATTTTCTATACTCGTGGAAAATACTTCACACAATAATAATAAATTATAACATTTATTGGCCGGAGAGAGTTATTTGGGAAACTCCTCTTTTTCTCGTCATTTCTCATATTCTGACATGTTCACACTATCTCACCATTTATATTAAACACGAATTTCTGCATTTACCCAGTTTTTGATCCCAAACGTGTGTTAATTGCCGCCATGTGGATCTGCACAGGAGGAAAAAAGGTGAAGAATCAAGAGGCTGTTGAAATGTCATCACCAGAACGCACTTCCACATGTATATAGTCCTTCGTACTTACTTGCACTAACTATTGCACTCTTTTCCGTTTTTATGTGCTTGCAGAATGAATTCTCCTCCAGCAGTATTTCGAAGTTTTATTCGAACTCTAAATATAAAATCATAGTTTAAGAAATAATATAAACTGAACACAACAAAAAAAATCCAAAAGTTTATATTTTGAAATGAAAAAACAAATACGAAGTCACCGAATAAAGAGAATTATTCTTGAATGAGACTTGCTCGAAAAAGACAATCGAAATAGTGAATATTCCAAATACCATCAAACTAGTCGTAATAGATGTACACATTTGTGAGATCTATCGAAATAACATATCATATTGCAGAAAATGTTGAATAAAAAAATATGGATAACCATCATCATTACCAACAACGGTCTCCCTCTGTCCATGACATTCTTCAAGTCTTTCCGGAGACAAATTCCAAAAGTTCAAAGAATACTTTTTTGAGATATCATGAAACATGGCGAATCTTCGAGTTACTGCTGAAGAAATATATCTCATTATTATCAGAGGAATACTAATGTCAAATGAAACAGAACAGGACCTGATAAAATATAAGAATAATTACTTTCTTGATATTTAGAGGCAACAATTGACGAGGATTCACAGGTTGATTGACTAATATCTACCATTTTCGTATTCGGGTTTGTTCAATTTAGCTCAAGTCATCCTACTTTCTGTTGTTCAAAGTTGATTTTGAATATTTGATGGAATGTGTTTTTAAGCCTGTGTTTTGTGCTTGATGTGAAAGTTATGCATGCAAAATTGAGTAGTTTCTTGATCAAAACATTCCCTAATATATTTCTTATATTCTGCAGACATAGCAAAGGCGGAATACCAGGTTTGAAAGTACTCCATTTCATACTCAATTGGATTTGGCCTCAAGACAGATGTCGTTCGGGAAGCAGTCTAAGTTGGCATCCCGACTACTTCCATCCTGGCTCGCCTTCAAAGTCCCTTGCGCGCATATCAAGAGCGGCCGATGGTCGCTTCATTCTAGTCGATTCCCTGCTGAGCTTGAGGGCAGAGAGTCCTTCGAATGCGAGCAGTAGTGACGACGGGGGCTTCTTACCATCCAGAAAGGGCATAAGGAACAGAGCCTCATGGCGAAGACCTCTTGTTGGCTATCCAAGTCAACTCAGTATAAGATCAGATGCTTCAGGGCAAAGTTCTAAAGGATTACCAGGTTTGCTGAGTATCGCAAACAGAACTCAGTATCCGCTGAAACCAATTCCAGCAATTTATAGTCCATCAACACCAAAATTTCAGTCCAGCTCTCCAGACACATCTAGTGCTCTTCTTCTTTCCCCTTGGACTCCTATGTACTTCAGTGATTTGAGTTCCGTTCGTTATCCTAGCTCTGGAGAACGATCCTATCCTACTCCTCCGGGTTTTGTTCAGCTCAGATCTATGCATGAAAGATACTCCCAAGAACTACCATCTCTACGTGCCATACACGAAGAATCTCAGGTATTTATACCAGTACATCCTATCAGAGATAGTCCGAGTTCAAGAATACGGGTTCCACCCCCGTATCCTGCCATAACTGGAACAAGACCAAGGGCTAGATTGCTACCAAGACATGCAAGAATCGCCAGAAGTGCTCCTGAACTTGGATCACCGGATCACTTGGATCGGTCTCCAGAAAGTCGTTCAAGTTCCAGTGGATTTGGCAGTAAGAATACCTCTGGTACGCAAAATCAGAGCAGCCAGAGTGGAAGTACTTTTACAGAATGGCGCTTACCACCATATAGGCCACCACCGCCACCGCCTTCAACTCTTCCACCACCTCCACCATTAGTTGTCGGTCGGTGGTTGGAGATGGCATCTTCTTCACCTTCAACTTCAGAGCCTTTCCACAAGGCTGTAGACGTTGGGAGTGTCGATGGTCACTATGAATTCGATCCTTCAACACCGACACCAACCCCTTCTACACCGACGGGTTCTCGAGATATCGATATTGAACCTGTGTCATCAAGACGGAGTTTTGGTACGATAAGAAGTAGATACGATAACATAGACGCAAGAGTGCAAGCAATGAAAGAGGAGTTCAATGAGTTCAGAAAACGTCAGGCTAAAAGACAACGGGTTGTTCACGAATTAGAAAGTGCATGTTGATTGTCGAAGTGCGTATAAACATCCGCTTCATGATTTCTGAATGATTATAGCTTAAAAAATAAACTCTCTGCGAACGTGAAGTGGGGTTTATCGTTGTCGCAAGTTATTATTTCATTTAAATCTTTTGGACAATTCTTCGTTCGGAGTAACGTACGTGAAAGTGAAATATATTCGATCTCAATATCAATTTCATTAAGAAAATAGAATAAGGGGAAATTGATGAATTTCAGAGGGGAATTAGTCAATATTGTACTTTCTTATTCTTATTTTGGACTCGAAATGAATTCTAGGAGTGATCCCATCTAAAAATAAGAATAAAAACATTTGAATTAGTGCAGATTTTGTCCACTTAATATAATTAAGAAAAGTTGAAGGAGTTCATATTGGAAAAAAAATCAGTCGAAAAAATATTCACTTCGAAAGGATGCTTCTTGCAAATTGAAGTTTTTTTGCGTCATAATTTTTAACGATTAAAGTGATCTTGGATCATTTCTCAATTTGGTTCAACCTAACTCAACATTTCCACCATTTCTAACATCACATAGTGATTCAATAATATTCGATTGTTTTTTTTTTCTTTTACTATGCTTTCAATGCAATAAATATTCAACACTTGAAAGAGATATTTTATTCCTATTTGAAGGGACCAATGAGCAAGAATACCAGAAGTATTTCAACGATATTGAACACCGGGCGAAACACAAGTTTCATTGAAAATGATTTTGTTCTATGCAGTGTGCCATGAAAACTGAAAAGAATCAAGAAGTGTTCTAATTTTCTTGTTGTCAACCGTCATTTTTGAGATTTATTTGTCGGAATATCTTTAGCGGATGGCAAGCATTGATTCGAAATCTTTTCACAAGTGAATATTTTTTTCAAATATTCAAATGTGGTCGATTCTGCCAAAGTAACGTCTATAATATTATTAGATTGACAGAATGCTATTTCCTGATATTATTATGGTATAGGAGTAATAAGCTGACAATGATAAATCTTTAACTGCAGTAAATAAGCGAATGATGTTCTAAACTAAATTTTAAACAGACCAATTCCGAGTATTTAATTGTGTTCTATCTTTTTGGCAGACATGCCTACATCATCTATTTCACCTTAATTTGTATTTCGTATTTTGAAATAATCACCTAATAGATCGAAATATAAGCATGAAATTCAATATACGCATTATCAATTCACAAACAATTGCCATAATCTTGCCACACTTAGGCCACTTCACTGTGGTTCATTGTAAGAAGTGTGTTTGTCCAAGGGCAACGGATTGTCCGATTTCTCTTCTTACTCTTTTGGGGTATACTCCCCATCACCCAATAAATCTAACGCTTTATCGCGGTCCTAACCTGGATCGCGACAAAACATTTTACACAAGAGGCTGTTGCGAAAAGTAGTACTAGATGTTTAGATTGTTAACGTACCTTCGCTCTCTGAGCACTTTGTTCTTATTTTCTTTATTTGTTATTTCCTCGAATTGCTTCAAAATCATTATTTTGTACAACTCACCGGAATTTTTCCAATGTTTTTCATTGAGAATCCATTCAAATATTTTCAATAATTTCTTCAACCGAAAGTTTTCTATATTCATTGACCTTTTTCCCATTCTAACTGGATAATATTGTATTTCATGAATTGGCCCGAAAGAGAAGGGTTCTTATAGTTGAGGGAAATATTCGAGTGGATTCTATATTGAACCAGTAAATTTGAGTCTGATTAATTTATCCAAAGTGAATATTTAATGATAAATGGATATTGATTTAATGTAAATAAATGAAAATATTTAGAATAGTACAAGTGGTGTTCATACTTTGTTTTAATTAATTAATTTAAAACTGAAATGTTGTATAGTGATATTAGATTGTCATCTGACGTCAGTACAACTCTTATTGGTTTATCTTTTTTTTAAGTAAACTAAGCTGAATAAATGAAAAGTATATAATTGTAAAACTTTGATTTTCTGTTTCTCTCAATTTGTAAGCGTCATGCGTCAAAAAAATTTCTGAAAATCATTTTTTGGAAAAACTTTTGGTACGTTTCTGCCTATATTTCAAATTCGAATTGCATGATCAAAGCACTCGATCCCTTTGGAAAATCGATTCAGATATTTTTCCCATTGTACATTATTATACTATATCATTTCACAGCACACTTAAACTTAGCCGTAGCATTTTTAGTTTTAAGTGTTGAGTAGACTAACAGTTGTTACTATGTAACTACGCTGTATAAAGCATCACCTAAATACAATAATGTTGCCAGATCTCAAATGTGGTGGTTATTCTTTCCTACTTATGACAAGGGCGGATATGTTCTCTTTCATGGAGGGAGAGGGGTTGTAATAACGATTGAGAATAATAAATCAGGTACACAATATTTAATCACCTCATTGTCATTGGTTGCAATATTTCGGAAATTACTTATTCAAAATTTTTGCATGGAATATTTTATGTGTACCACGTTGCGTAACTGTTTTTAAGGTTTTCGATTCTCATGGGGGGGGGGGGGGGGGATTTAACCCCATCACACTACCCCCGCCCCCGTATATCCGCCCTTGACTTATGAATCAGTGGCGTGTCGTGATATATGAGGTCGGGAGGTAGGAAGAAAGTTCTACTCCGACAGTGAAAAATTTTTCGGGTGTACCAAATACTTATTTTATCATATTTGTATCCTTCAAAAAAGAGTAGGACAGCACAGAAGATTTTTCCCAGGAGAAATTTCAATTCTTGCCGAGCTCCGCAGTAAATTGATTAACATTTCAAATATCCCTTGATTCTCAGAGCAGTCTCTTTCATCGTGACCTCTAAGAGCCAAATCAGAAGTGCCACGAATTTCACGCAACAGATGATTCCTTGTTGAAATGTGTTTGTTTTCGAACCTATTATTATGTAAAATAATGCTTTCACTGTATGCAGAGCTTAACTGGGACATAATATTTACCTTACCAAGTGAGGCAAAGGCAGTGCAACAATCGATGTAATCACGAGACGATTCATGTTTCCTCATTTTTTTCTGGGGGACGGTGTAAGTTTCGGTTCCTTCCCTTGCCCAGTTGGGATCCATTCTTGAGTAAACTTCGTGAAATAAAAAACACGGAAAACAATATAACAAATTTTTGATTCCACATCCACATATCCAGTTATTTTTCTTGTAAATTTCTTTTGAAAAACATTGTGTAAAGATCTGTTTTTGGCTTTTCTGTTTCTGTTTGTGATAACTTCATATCTGGCAAGGGCCGGCCCAGTTCCTTAATTCTTAATTATAGGCTTATCCTGCCTATCAAAATTTAATTCAAGAATGTTGCTAACTGAATTCATTATGAATACTAACGCACAAAGGAAACACCAGCAAGACAAAGCCTATAACATCGACCCTACAAAATAATGAATACTAAAACGCTCAAAAAGACGTCCGTCGACCTAGTGAACACTTTTAATAACTGAATCAACTAGTTTGGTTATTTAGTAATTTCGCTACCCAAGTTGCTGAGTGAAAATTTCAAAATACTCCGAAATTATTTCGAATATATTGGTGAAAGTCATGCGCCGATTTGTTCGTTTCCATTGCGAAACGGCAAATGTATGAGATAAATATAGTGGAGTGACATCCGGTTCCAGAGAGCTCTCATTAGGGTAGTTGTGATAATCAAGATAATTCTGTGTTCAATTTCCGTTCCTTTCGAGCTACACCGCAAAATATCTACCAGCGGATCGCACTGTGAAGCTGCATTCAGAATCAATTCGCATGCAAAGTGCAACTTCAGCACGCAAGTTGGCATGACATTGGCCATTCACAATGAAATCCGAGATATTTGTGAATTCTTTGGTTTATTTTAGTAGATTAGATCTGTATAACAGGATTTAAAGAGTTTCATAGGCCTCATCTCTCTTCCCTTTATTCAGTATTTAATAATTGTTGCAAATATAAGCAAAATACATGCAAAATTCCAAGAAAACACATCAAACCCTTCACAACAGAAGGAATGCGCATGTGCGATAGTCAGCACGAAGTGTAGGTCGAAGTGAATTGAAAGCATGCATGAAATTTTGCCGACTTCAACTTGCGTGCTGGCACGAAATTCATTGTGAATGACAACATTGAAACACGAATGCTTAGCACGCGTGGCGAAGTCGCACTTCGCCCGCGAAGTATACAAGAGCGCAATAATTCCACCCAAATATACCTCGACCTTTTGGTATTTTGATTTTAATTTGTTCCCAAACTATTATTTCTTACCGATGAAGAACTGATTTTTATATTCGATCATTTCCACCTGACGTTTGAAATCGCTTTATTTTTTTCGGACAGAATTATTCAGACTATAAATTTACGAGAAACAATTCGAGCTCTGAAGGAAAAGAATAATTATAATTGAACTATATGTATTGAGCAGATGGACAATCTACGAAACATCGCCGATTCTCTGAAATGATAACTTGGAAATAAAGCTACTTCAAGAATATCACTGATGATCATACGAAAATTAATTAGAAGCGATAGAGGGTAAACGGTGGAAATCCTCATATTCGCAGCAGCACACTGTTCCTAACGCCTCGCCATCAAGGACAATATTTTTATTCATTCATGATTATTGATAACTCCGCTGCACGCTCATGAAACCTACCAGTACGCCTGAACGTTATGTAGTTGAAAAAACCTGGAAAAGCACTGGCGTTAAGTCAGCAGCTTTTACGTGCTTGTTCACATTGCGAAATGGTGACTTGGAAATTTCAGTGAAATTTAGATGAAATATGAAAATTTTCAGAAGAAAAATGTTGTTCAAATTTTTCCATAGATTATTTTTCTTATTAATGTATCCATCTTCCAATCAAGTTTCATTTCGATCAGATAAATATTTTTCGAGTTATTTAAAAATCAAAATTTCAAATGGCTGTAACACAAAAACCATTAAGCAGATTTGGCCCATTAACGACTTAACCGAGATATTCAGGGTCAAAACCTAACCTGAAAATTTCAAGACTCTAGATCCTTCCTTGCGAAAATTAGAGCACACGGCCGGCCGGCCGGACAGAATCAACTTTGACTTCCAATGTATGCGTTCCAGAAGTACAAAGAGGACAGTTGTAGATGGGAAACCAGATCAAGTTAGCATACTTTAGCCTACTGATCACGGATGTGAAGTACAAGCTTCTGAAAATCGAAAGATCTTCAAATACCGCGGTGGATTTAAGTACAAATCGACATGTTCTGCCAGCCTTAGCACATATCTCCTCAATGTGCGGATTGAATCTGAATGTGGAGTCAAACAATACTCCAAGATCATGAATTTGGTCCCTTACGTTTATGAACTTGCCAGCTATATGATAATTGAAAGCAAACACTTCTCCATGTTCAGTATCAGGTTGGTACGCAAACACCACTCGTGACCTTGCCAAAAAAGTACCACATGACCCACTTTCCCTATTCCAAAAATTGGATGGCACAGGGTGCAACAAAAATCCTTCAAAAATGCATAAAAATTTGGTAAAAGTGAAACAAAAATCGACCTGTTTCAGGATTTTTTTGCCAAATATTTTTGTTCTGAGGAAACGAATTTGTCCCATAATTTTGACGCGCACTGTATACGGTTGTCAAATTTGAAGACTTTAAGCGACTTCAAGCGATGGACCAAAAGCTCTGGTTATAGCTGCGGTTATCCAAATTGAAAGATTATCCTTTGCCTATATGTCAATTTGGATAACCGTAACTATGACCAGGGCTTTTGGTCCATCGCTTAAAATTGATGTTTATTACTTTTCAAATTCACTTGAAATAATTATCAGATTTGACACGATAAAAATCGTAAAATGATGTTGATAACTAATTTTCGCAGAATAGTGAATTGAAAACGGCAACAGCAAAAATCTAACAAGAATTGACAGCTCTAAAGATTCTCGGAAAAGTTGCCCATTCCGTGTGAACAGGACCTTTTATAACTTCTGAAAAGTGGGGTTGTCACATTTCCAACATTTCGAGAAATTTCCTGGGGGAGGATGCTTCACAGCTCCCGAATTGGTTCATTTGAATTCCTTCGTTCTCTGTCAGAATTATACAATGGGTCGAGAATACACGCATTTACCCGTTTTTCATACAATTTAATGTCCGATACCGCCGCAAACATGTGAAAAACTGCGATAAGCAATAAATCGCTGGGTACAGCATGATTTTATACATAGGTCGGAGACTGAAAACGAATCGAAATAAATACGATGGAATAATCACTTCCGATAGGAAATCTCTTGAAACAAAATGCAACTAATTAAACAATTCCATAGTAAAGAAAATCACTCAGGTACAAGGGGTCGGATACTGAAATGCATCGGAATAGATATGATGAAATAATTATTTCATTCCTTCTCGAAATAGATGAAACAACCTAATTAATTCCTAAGTAACGAAAATCACTGTGTTATAACTGTTGTTGCTAATTACTGACTTGAAGGTTTCGGCCGAATTTCGTTGAAATCTGATCGATATCCCTCGGGCAAAAAAACTTTCCAAAAGAAATTTGAAAAATATTCGAATAAAATTTTTTTCTAAATTTTTCAACAATCGGAACCACACGAAATTACGAGTTACGCGTTAATATTCCAGAACTCTTCGCAAAGTTTCAATCTGATTGAATCAGTAATCCATGAGATATCGAGGAATTTACCTCAAAATTTCATATGGGCATATCTCCGAAAATATTTCAACGATTTCACTAATTAACGAATTTAACAAAGATATTTGGACTACAAACCTATTTTGGCAATTTCAAGTCGCAAGATCATTTCCTTCGGAAGTTAGAGCATATACGGCTGGGCAAAATTGAATTTGACCACGGATTTTTCTTCAGGGAGTCCAATCTAATCGTTTGAAACTATTTTCGGCTCAAAATTCGAAATATACAGACATTGTGACGAATAACGCACTGTTCCCCAGAACAGGCGCGTAAAATTAGTATGAAAAGACTTAATTTGTAACAAGTTCAACGAGCCTACACAAAACATATGTTTGCTATTGAAAAAAGGTAGGTGTGGTTGAAGCTGAGGGGTTGAAGAAAAATATTTCATTCTATTGCCAAAAAATATGTTGAATTCAAAACAAATTCACATGTCTCAGCTTTTTTCTAAATCACTGATTTAAAAGATATTAATTTTATTAAGGACTTTCGCGCAACCCTGTATATTGTAGAGATACATACTGCATGAGACTAGTGTCTGACGTTCATCGAGTATGTTCGATGGAATATACGATATAATTTACTGGTATTGAAAGTTCCTCATTTCACAACCCCCCTTCATGAGTGATTATCAAGAACCAAGTTGGTACTAACTAGAACATTACAGCAGCCCATCTCAATAACGCTGAAAAAAATTGTTCATATTTAATACCTCGTGCTTCCTTCAACAAAAAATGAAAAGTTGGAGAAGAAACTGAACAGATTGAAGAACCTAATTCATCAAAACAGTCGGAAGTAGTGAAAGCAGAAGAAACAGATGATGCTCCAAGCTCAATGGAAACTGATCCGCTGACATATTTTGAGCATGCCATTATTGGATAATATTAGCCAAGGTGTTCCATTGGATTCTAAAACTGATGAATTTGTTTGTATATATAAGAGAAAGTAAAAAATAAACACTATCATGTAATTATATTTAATTGGCTATCGATTTCGGTATTACACGAAACTCAGACCAGCTAGAAATACACAGAAGGAAGACATTAGATTGGTTATAAAATTTGGTTTTTTGTGTTAGGTTACGTTAGGATAGGTTAGAAACATAACAAAATGTAATGAATTTAAAAGACAATACCTGTAATGAAAATCGAATGAAAAAACTTTATGTTAAGCAGGAATGTGTAATCTACCGTCTAAAATGTGCAAGTGCATTTGAACATGAAAATAACAATCGCTGTTTTTGAATATTGAATTCGTGGATTTGTTGTCAGTATTATGATCCAATAGATGAAATGGCGGACTGAATGCAATCGAGACGGCGCGGCGTGAAATGCTATATGTCGAAGAGGAAAAACGATGAAAAGTGGAAAAAGAAGGTAATGTGACGTTTTCTTAGTTCATCGAAACGTTCAGAATAATTACACTATTCATTTACACTTATTTACACACTACTGCTCTAATAACTAAACAACTTATTCTATCAATGTCTCTGCACAATTTATTTCCACACTAATTAATTTTCACTGATCACTTTTCGCTTTAAATAACTTCGCTGAATTAGTCCCTGTGCTGCTACGTGCCCGGCTTTATATATATCGTGGAACTTCTAGCGATTGCGAGAAGATTCTAGACGAGCGGGTGACTCATAAGAGTCTGGAGCTTTCGGTAACGTTCTTGCATAGACAGGGCCGTACTCGGCACACTATCCCCTCCTTAAGCTTGTTCTGTCCCAGAACATATTCCTCGGAAGACCGTGGTGAAATCTGCAATCGTCACCATTTTTACAGAAGCCCTTCTGATGGAAGTAACAGTCAAGGTTTTGCTAGGCTTTTCGGTTTGCTTTGGGTTGAAATTGCATACCAAGATCTGCATACCTGTCTTCTGAAAGTCCACTTCAAGCATGGTTCGCACAACCCGCCAATTCAGTTGATCCAGTCCACAAGCTAGTTTGGGAACAGCTAATTTCCTAATCACAAAGCATTGAAGGTCTCCTTCAAAGCCATGCAGCGCTGTCCATAAATTCTGGTAGGGGGGCTTCTGATAGGAATACTGTTTGGTGAATACGTAATGAATGAACCGAAACTCTGACTTCAGTCTCAGGCATTTTCCGATTCTGGGCTGCTGTCTCATCAGTTCCTCTTGACGTTCAAATTCATTTCTGAATACTATTGTTATTCCCCTACTCATCCTTAGATCCGCTGCTACACAATGAGCAAGAGAGTATACTTCGGGAACTCTAAACAAGTCTTGATGAACCTCCTGTGTGACGCCAAACTGTGCATTTCGTGTTCCCCTATAGCTATTCATGAATTCCTGAAAATCGTCATTTTCCGTCGCCGGAGCATCGATGGGACGTACTTCTTCTTCGTCACCTTGTGTTGACGCGTACGGAGCTAGTCTGTTGAAATGGACGACCTTCGGGTTTCTTCTGGGAAGCTTCCGTATGCGGTAAACCACATCATTTATCGTTTTCATAACTTTATACGGTCTTTCCGACTTTCTCTGCAGCTTCGGTGAAAATCCTCTTCTTCTTTGCGGGTTATACAACCACACCAGATCTCCTGCGGTAAACCCTCCTTCAATGGCCTTGATGTCATAGCACATTTTCATCGGATCACTTGCTTGCTGCATTTGATTTCGCACCTTGTCATGAATGTAATCTATAGCTAACTCCTTAACTTGCTGACGAAGTCTGACTTTCTCTAGGGTCTTAGTAATCCCAAAATGTCCTCCCGAAGTCTGTCAACTCGACTCTTCGGCACAATCAACTGAAGCAGTCTGGATACTTCTTCCCAAGTAGGTCGTCTACCAGTCTTCTTCCAACTCAGGATTACTTTCAAGTCTGGATCTTCCTCTTGTTATCGTTGAATTTCTTGGGGTAACCAGTCATCTTCAATTATTGTGGTTCGTCTCAAATCGGCTTTGTCTTCCACACGTGAGCAATGGCTGCAATTCTCGGGGCAAGGTCTTCATGATAACGCATCGGCATTGCGATGGGTAGCTCCCGTTCTATGTTTATTATCGAAGTCATATTACTGCAATCTTTCGATCCATCTGGCCACTTGTCCTTCCGGGTTCTTAAAGTTCAGGAGCCATTTCAAAGCAGCATGGTCTGTTTTCAGCAGAAATTTTCCTTCCATACAAATATTTGTAGAAATGTTCTACGAACTTGATGACCGCTAAAAGTGCTCTTCTGGTCACGCAGTAATTCCTTTCTGGCTTCGACAAGACCTTACTGAAAATCCTATGATTCTTTCTTGTCCATCCTGTACTTGTGATAGAACGCCCCCCTATGGAGGTATTACTAGCATCCGTGTCGAGCGAAAACTTCCGTTCAGTTTTTGCGTAGCTCAAAACTGGAGCTGTGACCAGAGCCTTCTTCAGCTGTGCGAAAGCTTCAGCACAATCATAGGACTATATGTACTCCTGTTCATCCTATGTTAATTTTGTTAAAGGTTTGGCGAATCCAGATACAAATCTTCTGTAATAAGTGCATAAGCCTAAGAAACTTCGCAATTTACTCTTGTCTCTCGGTATAGGCCATTCCTGTACTGCTTTGATCTTGTCCGGGTCAACTTTCACGCTCCTCGAGAAACTACGTGTCCTAAATATTTCACCTCTGTTCGAAATAAATTGCATTTCTTCGGACTCAGCTTTAAGTTGGCTTGACGAAGTCGCTGGAAAACCTCGGACAGATTTTGTAGGTGGTCTTGAAATGATTTTCCCATTACCATCATGTCATCTCAGTACACCAGGCAAGTCTTCCAGGAGATTTCTCTGATAATGATCTCCATTAAACGCTCAAATGTAGCAGAAGCGTTGCATAAGCCGAAGGGCATCACTTTAAATTGCCACAGACCCGTTCCAATACTAAAGGAAGTTTTCTCTTTGTCTCTTGGATCTAAGCCAACCTGCCAATACCCACTCTTCAAATCAAAGGTAGAAAACCAAGGTGATCCCGAGAGTGTATCCAGTGTATCATCAATTCTCAGTAAGGGGTAACAATCTTTTTTGGTAACTTGATTGAGCTGCCTATAGTCTACACAGAACCTGGTGGACCCATCCTTTTTCTTTACTGACACTACAGGTGACGTCCAAGGGCTATTGGATGGTTCAAGGACACCTTCTCTCGCCATGTCTTCAATAATCCGTTCAGCCTCTTTTTTTTGACAGAGAAAGACGTCTGGGGTGCTGTCGAATGGGTTGTGCATCACCAGTATTGTTTTTATGCTGCACAATATCGGTCTTCCCTGTTCTTTGGTCAGTGGCAAACATGTCGGAGAATTTCTGAATCAGTTTTCTCACTTCGGCTAGTTCATTACGGCCAAGATCTTGACATTTTGAGGTGAGAAGGGTCACCAGCTCTTCAGTATTCTTCTGGCTCTGCGAGACTCCTGCAGTACCTATCCCACCAGTAATATGGAACACTGGTACCCCGTATCCAATCAAGGTGTTCTTCTTTAGGGTGACTGGAAACATGTTGACATTCAGTAATCGGAAGGGAATACTGTCTGTTATTCCTACCAATGGCTTCCCGAGTAACATTCCTCAAACTAATATTGCATCGTCACAGGGCTCGATCACTTTGACGCAGCCATTTCTCGTAACACCATCACATCTACCAGTCACTATGCGTTAAGTTCGACCTGGCAACGTGATGTCTTCGGTCAATCGAATCTGATATATATTGTCATCCACATCTTTGAACGGGATCTCTTCACTCCCCAGCCGAAGAACATCACTCTTCATGTCCAGTTGGCATACAAGTTTCTTGACGAGGTCCAATCCCAGGATGACTTCTTCCGTGATTTCAGCCACTAGAACTTCGTGCCTTGCTGTTGTATTTCTCAATTCAATAGTGGAGAGGACCGATCCATAAGAGGTATTTCCTGTCCAGACGCAGTTCAAAGTTTGATCTTAACTGGACGAATCTTAAATCCTTCAGCTATTTTTGGACGTACAATGGTTCTGGTCGATGTAATGTCTTCCAGGATTTTTACATTTCGATCATTTATTTTTCCGGGAACAACTATGCTTGATGAATCCGTAGACATGATTTCTCGGATTATCACTTCAGGGGCATCCATAGCTTGGGTCGATTTATGCCCCTTATCACCGACCCTTCTCAGTTTTCCCGCTGTGGTTCTTTGTCGATTTTGGGACAATTTCGCTTAATATGCCCACTTTTATTGCAGTGCCAGCACACAGCGTCCTTTTTCTTAGTACGTAATAATTTGTTGACTTCTTCTCTGATGATTTCTTCAACAGGTCGGTCTATTTCTTGGACTTGTCTCACACGAACATGTCCTCTATGCAACGCCTGCTTCGCTGCCTCGAATTCTAAAGCCTGAGCTGAAGCATCATCTATGGTTTTAGGGCGTGCAAGTCTCAGGGCTTGTTGTATTTCACTGTTCTTGATTCCATCTAGAGAGGTTTGGATTGACAGTTGTTCAAGGAAGCTCTCTGGAGCCGTTGGTTAAGCCAGCCTGACTAATCTAGCCACATCGGCTTCAAACTCCTGGAGATTTTCTCCTGTTTTCTGCACCCGGTTCTTTATTTAGGCATGATAAATTTGTTGTAGATGAGCATTGCCATACCTCATCTGAAGTTTCGATGTAAGAACTTCATAACAGGCTTGTTGGCTCTCCGGAATCGTTTGCAGAATGTTGAGTGCCTCTCCTAGTAGTGCTATTATTTATGCTGTGGCTTTTTCGATATCGCTCCAACTGTTTGCTAGCGCAGCAGCTTCGAATTGTTTTTGATTTGTCGACCAGGGCACTTTTCCATCAAATGTTAGAGGCTTGACCTTCGTTTTTGCACTTTCGCTGCTATTTTCCGTTTTCATGATGCTATAGTGTGAGATCGAGCCGGATAATCATTTCCAATTGAAAATCTTTTCAGGGAATCTATTAACTTGGAATGTTGTTAAATTATTCCTGTTATTTCTTCGAAGCTTTCTTCCACTTCGTCAAATTTTCCGCCAACTTTTTTATGGACTTCATCAAATTTTTCATTAACTTTTCCATAAACTTCGTCCAATTTTCCGTCGGCTTCATCAAATTTTTCTTTTATGGTTTCCATTTTCTTATCCAATTTTTTCTCATTGATTGTCTGAGAATTCTATTTCATTTTCGGAGAATTTTCTTCTGCCTTATTTTCCAGTTTATCCACTTTCTCATTAGGTTCACTCAAAAATTTCTTCATCGCCTGCGACTCCATTGCGTTCTGAAGTCTTGTAGTCATTGGCATAAATTAGAATCAATGGAATTTAATTATTCAATTCGAGGGATGTCTAACCGCACACCTGACACCAATGTAACGTTTTCTTAGTTTATCAAAACCTTCAGAATAATTAAACTATTTATTTACACTTATTTACACACTACTGTTCTCATAACTAAACAACTTATTCTATCAAAGTCTGTGCACAATTTATTTCCACACTAATTTATTTTCACTGATCACTTTCCGCTTTAAATAACTCCGCTGAATTAGTCCCTGTGCTGTTCCGCGCCTGGCTTTATATATCGTGGAACTTCTAGCGATTGGATTATAGAGATTTTGGACAAGCCGGTGGCTCATAGACGTCTGGAGCTATCGGGAACATTCTCGCATAGATAGGGCCATACTCGTCACAGTAATATGGTGGGCGATTTGAAATGCTCTATGTGAAAAGGTTTAAAGTCTAAATATATTTTAACCGTTGAAATCTAAAAAGTCATTCAAAAGATTCTTATCATTTTTATTCTTATGTATTGCTCCAGTAAAATCATCCTATGGAAATTATATTCTCTATGTAAAATTTCAGATTTCCAAAAGTGGTTCTGTGGTTTAGCTCCATTTAATAATTCACTAGAGCTGAATAAGGCCGATTTTTTTGGTGTTCTGCTAATCTCTTATCATATTTCGCGTTGGCAATCCAATATAAAACGCCTGACGGTCCGCACATAATATTTTGTAAATGCCAATTTGTTATACGCGTTCTGTTTTCATCTTGTTATTAACTAATATGTTTTCTAAGGTTTTGTGTCGTTTATTGGTCAATTATATTTGTATTTCCTCAGAGTTGAAGTGATTTTTTGGTTTAAATTCTCATAGAATGGTGATGTAATATAATGTTCTCTGATCGATGAATGAGGGTATATTTCAATAATGACCATCTTTCGCTTTTCTGATTTCAGAATATTTTCTACAAATTTATCCAAGTATTGATTATTTCTCCTTATCTGATATATGGTCTCTAATTCTCTGTTGTAGTCCCCTGTGGACAATGGGACGTTGAGGAATCTATGAATTAAAAATCTTGAAAAGCACTGACGTAAGGTCAGGAGCTTTTACGCGCTTGTATATATTCTTTCTCAAAGGAGTTACCTGCGTATTGATCCCTCCAAACGCAGTTTTACTTCGTAATATACTGATTTGGAAATCTCTTTTCAGTCCTACGAACTTCTGCATGAACCTCCAAGCTATCATTTCTCAATGAAGTGATAGATTTGAATTCGATCCGATCCATATTTTTGGAAATATTTGAATCTGTATATCCATGACTCATTAGGCGAATTTTACCCATTCACCATCGCGGCCATCGTATTTGAGTAACAAATCAATGAATCTATAAGCTATTGCTTTATCATCAAGTACTAGATTTGAATTGGATCTGTTCTGTATTTTTGAAAAAATTGAAAAAAGAAAAATTGTGAATGGGTATAGCTACGAAATCATTGGGCGGATTTTACCCATTCAGGAATTCAACCTTCATAATAAGGCCCCACTCCTTCTCTACAAATATCGAGTCTCTAAATCATTTCTCTCAGAAGTTAATTCGCTTGCGGCCGGTCTAACCATGGATAGTCAATACAATAACTAAAAGAATATGCTGATAGACTGAATAATTGTTGAGCACATTGAGTTTCATCTCGATAGCTGAATTCCCGAATTGCTAAAATTCACCCAATGATTCCCCAGATATACCTATTGCAAAAATGAAGATTGGATCGCATTGATATCGATAATTGACTGAAAAAAAAAAGAATTCGAAGGCTCATGAAGAATTTCGTGAGGATCATATGATTAGTAGATCGCAAAATATAAATTATTTGAAGATATTTTTCTTCAAATTGTTACTTATGAAACGATCATCACGAAATTCCGCTCATTTCGCACATCAGCAGTTTCCAACTAGTTACTCAGTTTCATTATGATCGGATCGCTATTTTCTGAGTTCGTCCATTGATAAGAGCGATAACGAGGAAAGAACCAAAGAATTCGACATAATTTTTCCCAATATCTCCGAAGATAAATATCGGATCAAATTGAAAATAAACACCGTTGTTGAACACTAACTTCAGGTCTGTGAGATTTGCTATTGAAAACAGATAAAATTTCAAAAATTAATTGTTTTTGGAAAGTTGGAAAATTTTCTAAACATCCTTGATTTCAATTTTTTATCCGGACCATACCTACGAAATTTTTTATATAGTTTCTCGTCGGTATTCTTCAACTAACAAGGAAGTTCATTTCTAATAGCCTCAGTTCCTCCCAAGTTATTGGAAAAATAACCTCAAAATTTCAAAATGCCCTGAATGAGAATAAATGTCATATTAAATTCGAATTTGAAGCAATGTGCCGAATCTCATTGAAATCTGATGAATAATTTCCGAAATAATATTTTTCCGAAGAAACTATTTGCTTCTAGTTTATTTATCGAAAAGGACTCCAAAAATTTGTGTATAAGGGGGCCCCTCCGTATTCTTCAACTAGTTTCAATCTGATCGCGTCAGTAGTCATCGAAATATAAAGGAAATAACTTCGAAATTTCAAATAAGACCGAAATTTGACATATTATTTTTCATCTCCAATCGGATCGAATTGAAATTTCAAATGCCGTTGTCAAATATTGACTCAAAGATTGTTATCTTATTTCATGGATATGTAATCAAAAGTCTCCGTTGCATCTCAAGAAATACTGCTCTGAGTTGCTCATTTTTATTCTTCTGTAGCGAACGCGATCTCCCAGCCCCTACTTAGGACACGTGCGGTCTACTTTACCACCTGCCTCGCGAAAACCCTACTTATCACCGCCTCGTGCTGGGGACGCTAGCGCTCACGCTGCACTTCATAGATCTTCTCAAGATCTTGTAAGAGCACGTCTCCGTCTTTCTGAATCTCAGGCACTCTAGAAAATTCCTAGACTCTAGACCCCGGTAATGTTAGCTCCCGGCCGGCCAGCTCCACGGAAACTCTTCATTCCACCACGGTCGAACGCACTCTCGTAATTTCTATGTTTTCTGGGCGCGCTAACGTAATAAAATTAGGATCATCTTATAGAGGAATGGAAGGGCAAGGAATAAACAACTTTTCGTTCAATTCCAAGATAGATATCAGATAGGTTGACTCTAATGGTCCAGCTTTCATAACGAATTGTAGGTTCTCATGCTGGCCGAATAGATTTTCGTGATTTTGATGTCTCCATAATAGGCGGCCAAAAAAAATTTTTAGTTGATATTATGCAGGATTAAAAGAGCTAGATATGGTTAATTTTTCGTTCACATAGGTGAACCCTAAGGGCCCAGCTCAAAGATCCGAATAGAATGATCCCATGCCAGCCGAACTTATTTTCGTGATTTTCATGTATTCAGAATAGGCGACCAAGAAAAATTTTTAGTTGATATTATGCAGGATTGAAAGAGCTATGAATGGTTTTTTTTTCGTTCAAATAGGTTACCCTCAAGGACCCAGCTCCAAGATCCGAATTGTATGATCCTATGCCGGCCGAACTTATTTTCGTGATTTTTATGTTTTCAGAATAGGCGGCCAGGGAAAATTTTTAGTTGATATTATGCAGGATTGAAAGACCTATACATGGTTGATTTTTCGTTCAAAAAAGTTACCCCTAAGGGCTGAGCTCCAAGATCCCAATTGTATGATCCCATGCTGGCCGAACGTATTTTCGTGATTTTTATCTTTTCAGAATAGGCGGCCAAGAAAAATTTTTAGTTGATATTATGCAGGATTGAAAGACCTATACATGATTGATTTTTCGTTCATATAGGTTGTCCCTAGAGGCCCAGCTCCAAGATATTCAGAATTGGCCGCCTATTCTGAATACATGAAAATCACGAAAATAAGTTCGGCCGGCATGGGATCATACTATTCGGATCTTGGAGCTTGGCCTTAAGGGACAACTTATGTGAACGAAAAATCAACCAAGTATAGGTCTTTCAATCCTGCATAATATCAACCAAAAATATTTGTTCTCCGCCCGTTCTGAAAACATGAAAATCACGAAAATAAGTTCGGCTGGCATGAGATCATACAATTCGGATCTTTGAGCTGGGCCCTTAGGGGTTACCTATTTGAACGAAAAATAAACCAATGTACTTATAGGTTTTTCAATCCTGCATAATATCAACTAAAAATTTTCCTGGGCCGCTCATTCTGAAAACATGAAAATCTCGAAAATATGTTCGGCCGGCATGGGATCATACAATTCGGATCTTGGAGCTGGGCCCTTAAGGGTAACCTATTTGAACGAAAAAAAAATCATTCATAGCTCTTTCAATCCTGCATAATATCAACTAAAAATTTTTTTGGCCGCCTATTCTGAATACATGAAAATCACGAAAATAAGTTCGGCCGGCATGGGATCATTCTATTCGGATCGTGGAGCTGAGCCCTTAGGGTTTACCTATGTGAACGAAAAATCATCCATATCTAGCTCTTTCAATCCTGCATAATACTAACTAAAAATTTTTCTTGGCCTCCTATTATGGAGACATGAAATTCACGAAAATCTATTCGGCCAGCATGGGAACCTACAATTCGTAATAAAAGCTGGACCATTAAAGTGAACCTATCTGACATCTATCTTGGAATTGAACGAAAAGTTGTTCATTCCTTGTCCTTCCATTCCTCTATAATATGAACCTAATTTTATTACGTTTGCGCGTCCAGAAAACATTACGAGAGTGCGTTCGACCGTGGTGGAATGAAAAGGTCCCGTGGAGCTGGCCGTCCGGGAGCTAACCTTACCGATGTCAAACTTTTGCACTTTGTAGCGCGTTGGTATTCTTTAACTGGTCGCGAGGTTTCAATTTCATTTACATAAAAACTGCACAATTCGAAATATTATCCAACAAATATTCTCGGAAGTACATATCCGCCCAATTACCACCCATTACCAATTTTTAATCGGATCCTATCAGTATTTATTTAAACCTATACTTAGAATTCCAAAACTTTAGGAGTTTGTCTCGAAACGTTAAAACGTAACCTTAGACTTTTTCAGTTCAGAAGTGGTTCTATTAATGAATATTTCATTTTATGAAGGAGTAATGCAGAATTCAATTCAATTTAGCGTAGCGTTGCTACAATTACTGTTGGAAGTATTTCAATATCAACTTATTTCAACTATAAATGGCAAGTTTAATGCATGACTAATAAACTCTTAACTTTTTTACTCACATTAATCGATCATTGGTCACATACTCCCTCAAATCTACTGCTCAAAAGTTATTACAGATAGTATTGAATAGCATAATTTTATGAAAATAATAGAAAAAAAACCTAGAAAAGCACTGACATGAGATCAGGAGCTTTTACCCACTTATTCCGCTGCCAAGATCTTCTTCTCATATGGTCCTCACGAAATTCTGCATGAACCTCAAGCTTTAATTTTCGATCAAGTACTAGATTGCAATTCGATCCAAAATTTTAAGGATATAAGGGAAATAAACTGAAAACCTACTCCACAAATATATTCCCTAAGTCGATTCTTACTAAAGTTAATGTGTTCAGAGCCGGCCTAACCACTGATAGTGAACAAAATAACATCTGGAAGATTACTCAGTAACTTGATAATAGTAGAGGGTGTTTGAAGTTTAATTACGAAGGCCGAATTTGCGAATTTGTGAAAGCCATTCAACGATTCCACAGATACACCCATTCAAAATTTCATTTTCTCGCTATTTGGATGGATCCAATCGAATTCAACCATTAGAATTGAAATCCTCAAATGAAAAATGACAACTTGAATTTGCATGCGAAATCTCGCGACGCGAGGAATATTTAATAAGTAAATCGCCAAATATAACATATAAAAATATCATTGGAATCTGATCGATAGTTTCCGAAGAAACATTGCTCTTCGAGAAACATTCGGAAAATATTCGAAATAAATTTTGTAGACATTTTTCACCATTCCAATCCTAAGGACATTTTACCTTAAGTTGCGCGACGGTATTCTAGAACTATTTACGAAGTTTCAATCGTGAGATCACTATGATGACTATTATCAGAATGATATTATATTAATTTCATTAATGGCAAATTAAATAATATCCCTGATGCCTATTCTTCAGGATTCAAAAGAGAAGATTCAATGTTCAACATTGCAATTTTTCCTTTATATCATTTTTATTGTGTTTCATTCGAGATTGAATAGCAGTCAATCCGATCCATCATCACGGAATTTTACTCGTGAAAAACTAAAACTCCAAATAAACATTTAATATAAGTTATATTTACGTTCTTGGCTTTTGTAAACAAAGCTGATGTCACAGAATAGAAGCATTGACACATTGAACTCTAGAGTTTTATAGGTCAATGCATAGACCACAGGTTATCCAATACAGATTTCTGCCTAGCTTAGCGTAGATATCTACCAGTTACCAACGCGCCGGTAGAGCGACGCTCCCTCAATAGATGACTGCGGTCCTAGTTGCCAACCCACAACATTCTTCCAAATTTACTATTACTGGGGGAGGGGGATTTTGAGAAAAAATTCGACATGATGAGGTTCGAGTTGTTTATAAATATCCGTGAACGGTGACTCGGCTCCTCAAACAAGATAATTCCTTCCAAATATAGGTTTTTATTAGGATCATCTCCGATTGGCTGGAATTCAAATTGTGATTCCTGATTTCATGTCAATAGTGTCTATGTTATATAGGATATGTTCCGGAAATCAACTTGGTTGACATGCTTTACACCATGCTGTAGGCAAGTAAGTTTTACTTACATCATGCTTGACACTATTGACATGAAATCAGGAATCCCGACTTACATTTCAGCCAATCGGAGATGATCTTAACAAAAACCTATATTTGGAAGGAATTATCTAGCCGAGGCAGTGTTTACGGATATTTATGAATAACGCAAACCTTATCATGTCGAATTTGTTCTGAAACTCACCTTCCCCAGTGGTAGTAAATTTGGACGAAATTTGTGGGTTGATAGCCAGGGCCGAAATCGTCTATTGGAGGTTTTATTTTATTGGATTATTATTTGATAAAATCAAATTAATAAACCTTAGTGATCGACCAACAAAAAAAAATGTTTACCCCCCCTGAAAATTTCACAGTTAACGTTTTGGAGTATGTAGATTTGAATGAACGAATAAAAATAAATCCGTCCGTCCGCCGTCCACCGTCCGCCGTCCACCGTCCGCCGTCCACCGTCTGCCGTCCACCGTCCGCCGTCAGTTGTCCGGGGCTTTTCTCTGGAAGTACTGAACGGAAATCCTTGAAACTCGAAAGAAAAATTGTGTGTCACTCGAGATAGATCCTCCAAACTTTTCAGCGATCGGTTCACCCCAGAGGCTCGAAACGAGGGATTGAAAGGGGAAAAAATTATTTCTCGAAAATTTATGATCGAATTTTCATGAAATTTTCAACATTGATTACTGTATTTGAACCCAATGTAAAAAACTTACTCGAATGATTTACGATGAGTGGTTTGCGAGTTGTAAGGAAAAACGCTGGAAATTGTCATATCCCGAAAATTAATAATCGCATTCGGTCCTAAGATTCAAATCAGTTGGAATTCAGTGAAATAATTTGACAAATTTTCATCCATAGTGATATATCTTGAAGCAGATAAAAAGATTGAAGCTGAGAAAATAATAAACCTTCGTGTAAAGTTTGCAGCGTTTTTTTTTTATAACTCAAAAAATACAAATCTGATCAGGCTGAAATAAAGTACTCGATTATGAAATGGAGGCTCGGATAGTTTCAATATGCCTCACAGTGGATCAATATTGGCACAGTTAAAACATACAAGGCTAAATCAGAAATCAACAAATCGAATTGAACATTTTTTAATGAAAACGGAAATGATTTCAAAGCAACAACATATGAAACTGATACCAAAAATTTATGAAATCTGCCATTTATCTGTTCTTGTGAGACTTCTGATGGCTGAAAGAAGGTCCTGGGAGCTTATTGAACAGGAGTAGAATGTAAATGTTAGGAGTTAATTGTCTTATATTAATTCCAGAAATTTATTGCGGTAATTCAGTTTGGCACGATACTACACACATCATTCTTGCAATTGTTCAACCAGATTTTTGCCAGGAAATAATTGCTGTATTTCTGAAATATTCTTCTTCATGTGAGTCGGGGTCTTGGCTTTTTATATTCACACCCAGAAATTCTGCCATGTTTCAAGACCAGGAAGCATACCTACTTGCAGACCCATGATGTACACTTCAACGGTTGTGTATGTGGAGTAGACAAATGATTTTTAGATGTATCAGTTTCCTGAAAATGAATATAATATAATGGAAGAAGTATTATTTTAATCAGTTTCGTATGAATTGACCAAAATAGCAGCAAAAGGTACCAATATCATCCCAAAGGTATTTCGGAACCTTTATCGTAAAGATCCATTTCATGGCATCTTATAATTAGTCAATTTTAAATGGTTGTGGAAAATGGACATTGTCAATACTAGTTATTTATGTACTTCTACACCCAGTAACTTCCATAACATTTGTGAAATGGTTTCAATATGCTGTGTGCTTTATAACACTTATGGCGACAAAGCAACAGGTCGGTAGATTAGGGCAGAAAGTGCCAACGAATACGTCACCAACTAAAACACAGCTCTAGACGAGCGCTGGATCATTGAAAAATTTATATCATTTCAAAAGAAACAGAATTCAGCTTCAACATACCCCATTCACAAGAGTATAAGCTGCCGTTCGCAGACCCATCCGAGGTGGATTTTCAGGACGGATCGGTCTGACAAGGATTGTCCTATACCGATTGTCATAGAGAAATCTTGACCTTGTTTTTGAGAATTTTTCAACAGAGATGATCTCAATAGTATGGATGAATACTTAGCGTCGGTGAAATTCCAAAAGTCTTCGGTAATTCGAGAAGAGTCGTTAATATGGCTACGAACAGTAGTTTCTATGTTATTATGTGTGATTTTCAAATTTTGTCCCTATGATACATGTGCTAGGGCCACTTTGTTAGTTTATATTTCAAGACTCGAGTAGATGAGTCTTACCTTCTAAACTTTGTTCAGTTTTTTTGTTCTTGACAGTGTTTTAAATGAAAAAATGCCAACGAAGGATGCCGATATTCAGATTTTCTGCTGAAACGAGAAAGGCCGGAATACGTACGAGCTCACCCAGCAAGAACTACATCAATTATTTAAACTTTTTTTGCGCTCATGTTCTGAAGAACAGAGTGCTGTCGTATTGTCCAAATGTCTGTAATTTCCGTGTTTCGAGCCGAAAATGGTTTCGAACGACTAGGTTGGACTCACTGATGACGAATCAGTTCTGTCCGGTCGGCCGTCCGTACGCACCATAACATGTGTACAGAGGAATCTGTTGACTGTAAAAGTTCAGGGTTGGTTGCATTTCATAATGCGAAGGTTAAGTTCGTTAATGGGCAGAATCAGTCGAATGAGTTCGGAGTCATAGCCCTTTTGAAGTCTTGAGGTCATTTCCCTGATATTTCGAGAACCACTGAAACGATTTAATTGAAACTTGATAGTTAGTTGGAGCAAAGTTGCTAAATTTTGTTGGGATCGTGCGGTCAGTAAATTTCGAAGGAGTTTTTTTTTCAAAGTTTTTTTCGAAAAAAATTTTTTTTTGAAAACTGTATATTACATTTGATAAAATGTTGGTTATATCTCGAGTTTTATATTTCACAGCAGTGTGACTAATTCCAGTTCGATACGATAATTTTTGAAGATATTGTGAAAAATATTTCATGTTTTTTTCAAGATATCGTTATTTTTTTTCTGGAATCTAATCTGTATTTTTAGAAATATTGTGAAAATGAAATTTTTGATGGATATATCTGCGAAATCATTGAGTGGGTTTTACCCATTCACGAATTCCAAACCTTAACATTCCAAAAAATATAGATCAGATCGAATAGAAATCCAGTACTTTATCGAAAAAAACCTAGAAAAGCAGTGCCGTGAAGGCAGCCAAAGCAGCTGCCAAAGTGGTCATCTCCATTGAACATGCGCGCAAAAGCTGCTGCCTTCACGGCAGTGCTTTTCTAGGTTTTATTCCAATCAAAAAAAAATGAACTGTTTATCTTATATATTTCTAGTGCTGGGTTCGCGAGTCTACGCTTATTTATTCCTGATAAAATGCTATCAAAATATCGATTCACTTTCGAGTTGATCTGTGAATTTGTTACTACGAACTCAAATCAGAATCTACTATATCAATTGGTATGTTCAAAAAGGTGAATCAATAGCTAGAATTTATTTATGACCTCCACTAGTCTACTAATTGAATAGGTAATTATATCACTCTTTTGTAATGCTAGGTATTCAATCTTACTTTTCTGAAAAAGCGAATCTACAGCTAACAAACCGATGACCTACAATGAATCTAGCCTGACCTCTGCGCCGTTTTGCAACTCGAGAAAAGGACTCTTGAGCAGACTCTTTAACTCAATTCAGTACTACCATCTCAATTAACCTGTGGGGATGAATTTCTTCACTTGTATCTGCTGAAAATATCGTACCTCCCAATACATTGACACTTTAGTATTATTTGTAGGGCAATCCATAGCGTTCACACATTAGGACACCCACAGAAAATTTGATCTTCTCAAATTTAACACTTGAGTTTTAAACACTCTGTATGAGTATAAGTGAGAAATGTGAATTCGTGGATTCTAGGTGTTGCTTGATAAAAAGAGATACTTCATTTTCGTAATTTTTTGCACTTATTCGTTACTGCATATGCTATGAAATGGGCAAATCTGAGAGTAATTGATTCTAGGATGTGAAGCTTTCTCTGTTTATGAAAAAAAATGAATAATTTCCCAATCAATATGAACCACACTACCCAGGACTCAGCTGAAAATTTTTTCTGGCAATTCTTCGATCTGAATATGTGTTAGTACTCACAAGGATAAAATGACCACTAGAGATCTTCAACACATATTCCGTTTATCTTTACGTATCCTTCCCTGCACCCTGGATCAATTATATGCCCAACACCAGAAATACTGCTTATAGATTGACCCATAATAGATGGACACATCACTGCTAAGAGTGCAATAAATATAAGGAAGAAAAATGTATATCTATGAATCGCCATACTAATGTCTTCCATTAAACATTCACTAGTTAAAACATCTATGAGTCAATTCGCATTATGTAGGATATCCTACCTTTACCAACTTTATCGCTCGAGTACTTAGTACCCATACCTTATCTTGAGAGAGAAAATCAATTTTGCTTCTGATAAATGATACAATAAACTTGTCACATGAATTGTTATTTATTTGAGGCCAAATGGGTTTCCTTTTATCAATGTATCAGACGATTGATATAAAATGCAGCGATAAACAAAGATTGATCATGAATGTCAAAAATAAACTGGAAGTAAACAAATACGCTACGCTACGAATAACTCTGCTGAATTCGTCCCTGGGCTGCTCCGCGCTTGCCCTTTTAACGCCCGTGCATTTTCCAGCGATTACCGGAAGACTCTCGAAAGCGGGTGACTCATACGCCTCTGGAGTGTTCGGCAACATTCTAGAATAGACAGGGCCGTACTCGTTACACTATAATAGATTGTGCTTCACATATATTGAGTTTTGCTATTCCATATTATTTCCTGAAAACTCAGAAATTGAGAAAAAAGTTAGCACAGCACTCTTGTTTTTTCTTGATTTGATATATTTGTGCAACATTCAAGCTGATTCGTGCCGTTAATATTTTCGTCGAATTTTCGATGAAGCCCAGCATATTCCTTTTCAACGTGCTTTTTCTGTGGAAGAGCAGTTCGTGTTGCCTCAATGTCTGTAAATTTCGAATTCTGAGCCGAAAATGGTCTAAATAGACTATGTTAGATTTACTGATGAAGAATCCGTGGTTAATTTTAATTATGTCCGGCTGTTCGGCAATGTATATACACTGCCGGACATATGCATATATGCATATTCTCTAACTTTCGAAGAAAAGGATATACAGTTTCGAAATTTTAGGGTCAGTTTGGAACCTAAATATCTCGACTAAGTTCGTTAGAAGGCAAAATATATTTCGAGTGGATACATTTTTTCTCGAAAAATATCGATCTAATTTCAGAGAAATCTGGCACAAAACCTTTGAGTTGATATTTAACAACTAAGTATCTCCTAAAGTCCAGTCTGATCCGGTATTCATTTTTGGAGATATAGGAAAAAATATTCTTTTTTCTAAGTATGACTTCATCAGTCCAATCATTTTCCTAGATATTTTCTGTGTCATCATTTTGTAGATCAGCCCTGAATGCCAATATTTATCGAACGCCTTTGAAATGTCTGAAATATGGCACCAGATTTTTACGTCTCTCATAAGTTGGTGAACGGTTGAATGTTCGGGTCTGAACCCAAACTGTTCGTTGGGTAGTATATTTTTGTCCTCAATTTCTTGGTTGAGCCTTCTGTAAATTACTCGTTCAGCAATTTTGCTGACTGATGATAGTAGGCTAATTGGTCGGTAGTTTTGGATGTCCTTCCTGCTTTTTCCTGGCTTTGGAATAACGATGATTTTTGATTTCTCCCATTTATTTGGGTAGTAAACGTTCTTGATAATCGCGTTTATTATATTCGTGATTTTCTTGATTTCCTCTAATGATAAGTTTTTAATCGTTTTATTTGTGATCTGGCCGATTCCTGGCTTTTTTTTTGGTTTGAATGTTTATTATTTCTTCCACTTCTTCGGTTGTGGTGAGCTCGATGGGTTCTTCGTCATTTTCATCGATTGAGTTTTCAACGAAGTTCTTAATTTTGTTTTCAGAACCCAAATCGTCTGTGGGGTTTGGTTTAAATTGATTTTTGGGCTGTTTAGCGAATAGGTTTGCCGTTTTTGTGTTTGTAATTGCATATCCGTTTTCAGTAGTAAGTGGTGGGATTTTTCAAGTTGATTATCTCAACGCCTTTGCTATTTTCCATGGTTGTTCATTTCCTTGGTTGATACTTTCCATGAAGTCGCCAAACTTGTAGTTCAGGGTTTCTAGGAGTTCTTTCTGCAATTCTTCGGTGAGCCTGTTCCGATGTTTTTGTCGAACGGTGCCAACGTTCTGTTGAATTTTTTATTCGCTTTACGTTTTCTTTTCGAAAGAATTTGGATTTCGGAATTTCTTGGCATGGTGCGGTTCCATTTGATTTCTGGTGTATGCGTTGCTTTCAGCATTCGATTTTTCCACCAATGTTTCTCAATACTGCGATGTCTAGTAAGTCTGGCGTACGTATTTTTTGTAGTGGGTTGGTTCCATTGGTCCTATTACGGTCAGGTGTCTGTTCTATATGTATCTTTCGAGCCTTTTTTCGTTGGGGTTTTTTCTCCTGCTGTACCATAATGTGTTTTGGAGTTTAGGTCCTCTGCTATGATTGTTGATTGGTTGCTTTCGATCATGTCGTCGAATTATTTCTCAATGAATTTTTTCTTTTGTGGCAGGTAAGTGGAGTAAAATCTTGTATTCCTGCCGTTGATTTTTACTTGGATGCCATTTGATTCAACTTAGTTCTGATGTAGCTCTGGTAATTCGTCGTGGGCGGTTTTTTTCAGTGAAAATTGCCACTCCACCTCCTTCTTTCTTTTTTTGGTCCTTTCTGTATGTGTCGTAATTGCAGATTTTCAGTTGGTCACATGGTACTGTATGTATGTATATTACGAACTTTTCTCCAAACCAGCATCTTGCTATTCCATCCTTACAAGAAACTATGTAATTTTCATCATATTCATTATTACAATAAATTTTTTCAGGAACTTCCACATAATACATTTTCTCTATCCTATTTACGATTCAAGCTCTCAGTATCCATATCGTATGGATTTTTTCAATAAATAAGATTGAATTGTGAATGCTGTCATGAGTCTATATCTTGAAATTATTGCTTCTTTTAAACTTTTTATTATGATCTATTCAACCACTGGAACCATTTTTGAAAAGAAGAGTTTTATAAATTTATATATTTCGCAATTCATATTTTTTCAGTTCTCAAAGAGCCATTAACATTCTACAAGTGAGCTCTGTTTATTTTCAGAGATGCAATTGCATCTTCAATTGGTGGTTATCAACTCTTTTGGTATCACCATTTTTTCCAATTTCTCTATAGTACTTACATTGAATTCAACAAAATGTTAATTTTTTCTTTCAATTTCTCTTTGGTATTTACATTCAATTTCAAACGAAATAGACAGGGAACACATTGATCTGTTATTTTCTTTTCATCCCAAGGAATTGGAGATTCCCTTCAAATTCAAACAAAAATTCTCATTTCGTAACATTTTCTTTTACGATTTTATTTTTTTTTAAACATAGTTTTTGCATTATCTGAATATAACCTATACCCTTCCAAATTCATCACTTGAAATTTCTGGACTTTCGGATAATCCTCTCGCTTTTTTCTTGACCAGACATTTTTTATCAGATTTTTCGAGACTAGGTATTTCAGAGACTCAATAACTAATTATCAGGAACATCAGCAGTTCATATCTGATTCATCAATTTTCAGATTTCTTGAAACGCAGTTACCTATTAAATCTCACAATATCAGAAAATCAGTTTTTATATCTAATTTAGGTATCAATATCAGATTTCTGAAAAATAATAACCTATTAGTTTGACTTTTTATCAAGATCAGTTTAATATCAGATTAATCAATATATGATTTCTATTTCAGGTTTCCAAGATTTGATTATACCTAATGATTTTGGAATGTCAGAAATATGAGTTTTATATCTGATTTATCAATATTAGATCTTAGATATTCAATTACCTACTGGTATTTGCATTATGTCAGGAAGATCAGGTTTATATCTGATTTGTCAATATCATATTTCAGAAACTTCCCTACTGATTTTGACCCTGTGTCAGAAAGATCAGTTTAATAATTGGAGTATTCATAATTTACTCCTTTAGGCTTTATTTCTGGCCTCGATCAGTTAGTCCCATCCTCTAACATAATAACAGCTGAATATTTTTCGGTAATCACATTCCAGAATCTATAATTGTTCGGTTTCTAGCCTACTAGTATTCTTCTCAAGATTTATACTCAAACTTAGTTTTTCAGAATCACCATCATTAATATAGGCCGCTGAACCGAAGGCTTTAAAATATTTTACTCCTTTCTATGCCACAATTAATTGGTGGTTTTCATTCTCTCAGAGATTCAAGTTATAATTTCCGAATGTGTAGCTGTAAGGACAGACTAACGCAAAAAAAATTATCCAAACAAAGCTCCAGCTATCATTGCTTGAACTTTCCCGTTGTTCTTCTTTAGCTATACTCTGATATACCTTCAACTGAGGAGTTCGAGAAAATATTAAATGATAAATAATACCTTTTTGTTTATCAAACTATTTCATCTCATCAGACTATTATTCTCCTCTTCCATCGCACTATAAATCAAAAATTTTTAATTTGTTTTTGTGTCACGAAATCTTAAGAAAAAGAAAAAAAACTTCTACTTCTAATATGTTCTCGAATAAGTAACAAAATTTTTCGTTTATTGATCCAGTAACGTACTCAAAGAATAGTTATTAATCCTAGGAGCAAACTTCAATAAGTACAATACAGATTTTTTGTTTCAGTATATTTTCACCATATAACCGCCAATGTTTATATTATAGAGCTCCCTTGCCATCAATACAACCTTCACACCAATTTTCATTGATTTTCATCGCTGAAATTTGACCAAATCATGAAGGACTTATTGTGCGCATGTACTAGGAGAACAGCGTGCTATCCTCATGTTCAAATGTCTGAAATTTTCCAATTTTGAGCCGAAAATGGTCTCAAATGATCTCAAACGACTAAGTTAGACTCACAGATGACGAATCCGGTGTCAAAATAGATTCCTTCCTGCCGATGGGAAACTTTGTGCGAAATTTCGTGATGAGCGTGTCATTAGAACAATTTGAAAAAAAATTACAAATTTTTTTTTTAGAAAAATTCAATATTCTGTGATTATCTGATCATTTAATCCTCATGATATTCTGTATGAACCTTCAAACTGTCTTTTTTCGATGAAATACTGGATTTCAATTCGACCTTATCTGTATTTTTGGAAATATTGGAAAAATAAAATTTTGAATGGGTATATCTGCGGAATAATTGGGTGGATTTTACCCATTCACTAATTCGGCCTTCACAATTGGGGTCCAAACTTACTGTACAAATATCGATTTTTTATGTTGTTTCTTTGGGAAGTTATTGTGTTTACGGTCGGCCGTTAAAGAACTATGAAAGTAAATAATCGTATCGAATTGAAATTTGAAACATTGCTGTTGAATATTGATCTCGCGGTATGTGCTTCATTTCGTTGAAATCTAATCAACAATTTCTCAGAAAAAAATATTTTTCAACAGAAATTTCAAAAATTTTTGAGAATTCTATTTTATTTTTAAGAATTTTCTTACCACTTGATCCATACGAAATACTGCGATAAGGGTCGCGTTGGTATGTTTCATATAATTACGACGTTTCGATCTGATCGCATTTGTACTTCTTGAGATATTGAGGAAATAAAGTCAAACTTCAAACAAAAACGAAATTTGACATATTTATTCCATATATCTCCGAAGGTGAATATCGTATCGAATTGAAATTCGACACGTTGTTGTTGAATACTGATTCTAAGATATGTGCTTTATTTTGTCGAAATCCGATCAATATTTCACGAGAAAACAAATTTTTTCAACAAAAATTTGATGCATTTTCAAATGAAAATTTTTTGCGAATTTTCCAACAACTTGGTCCATAGAAAATTCTGAAATAAGTTTTGCGTTGATATATTTCATATATTACAAATTTTCTATCTGATCGCATATATATTTCTTGAGATATTGAGGCAATAACCTACAAATTCAAACAACAACAAAATTCGACATGATTTTGTTCCATATATCGTATCAGATTGAAATCCTTTACGTTGTTGTTGAATTCTATTAACTAAGTATGTGCAAAATTTTGTCGAAATCTGATGAATACTTTCCGAGAAAAAAAATTTTTTCAACAAAATTTCAAAAAATTCGAATGAATTTTTTCTCATGTTTTTTTTACCTTACCAACATTCAGTTTCACTTTTGTTTGTATTTTTCAACTGATCACGAAGTTTTAATCTGATTTCATCTGTTATTCTTGAGATGTTGCGGAAATAAAGTTGAAATTCAAAATAAAAACGAAATTTGGCATATTTTCTCCTCATATCTCCGAAGCCTAACATTGGATCGAATTCAAACTTATTGTGAAATACTGACTCAAAGTTCTGGGACTAATTTCGTTGAGAGCTGGTCAATGTCATCCCAGAAAAAATAAATTTCAACATAAATTTGAAAAATATTCGAGCAAACATTTTTTGGAATTTTCCAACAACTAGATCCAAACAAAATTCTGCATTTAGTTGCGCATTGGTCCTCTTAATCTATTAACAGAAGTTTAATCTGATCGAATCAGTTCTTCATGAGATATTGAATAACTGACCGCAAAATTTGAAATGCGCCTAATTCCGATTTCTATTTCACCCATTTACGAACTAAAAGGAGATATTTGGACTCCAAACCTAATCTGGTAATATCAAGCATCTAGCTCATTTCCTTCGAAAGTTAGAGCACATACGGACGGCCGGACGGAAGGAAGAACAGAATTGATTTTGACCAAAGATTATTCTTCAGGGTGTACAACCCAATCGTTTAAGAACGTTTTGAGCTTGAAATTTGAAAATTACAGATATTGTGACGAAACGATAACGCGCTGTTTCCCAGAACATGCGCGTAAAAAGTTTCCTCTATCTTATGCGATTTTCCTATTGGCAACAAACTCGAATTTTCTACAAAAATTATCCCATTCCATAAAACACCAATATATTAGCTTCGTTCGTGGGTCGAATAAAGAACCAATTCTTAACCAACTCCTTACCCACCCAGAATCGTCACAGTGCGCATGTCTAGTTCTGAAACAATTCCGAATTCCTTTCTGCATAAACGTTTACGGAACCGAAGCAGAACCTTAAGAACAAACGTGAGTAAGACACAAGGCACTACTTCTTCAAACTATCGTTCACTTTAAGGCATTTCAACAATTTGCAATAATTCTTTGATCTTGATCAATTTTACGATCGAGATTCATAACATAGCTCGGGAAAAGCTATCATGAATAGTATTTTTCTGAGTACAATAAAACTATAACTAACTTGAACAACAATACGATGTCTGAACATGAGAATTCACATGCGTCTCGGAGCTGTTATCGATATATTTTCGTGTAAAAAATACAAAATTCCATTCAAATCGTGACAGCCGATTTCAAAATGTAACCTATATATTTATTCATATATTTGTAGGCATATATTCCACCTTCAAAAGAAATAATTATTGCATATATATGTACAAGAATTTCTTATTTGAATGATTAGGTATATAAGCCGATAACCGCTGATTTGTCGCCCAAACTTGGTTATGTTGGAAGAAAACCAATCTAGAACCACTAGTTCTTCCAAGAGTGCGGGAACTGTACAGAATCGATGTAAACCACGAACACAGAACTAGAAAGAACCGTAACTACTAGTTCGGAATTGTGCGACATTGTACGCATGCCTTCAGTTCGGAACTGGTTCGGAATAGGACCCGCGAACATAGCTAATGTAAACATTCTGAAGAGGCAATTCAGCTCGAAGTAAACTATAACAATCTGAATCTCAGAATTGGTTATTTCGCGGTGACCACAAAAAATTAACGTATCAATGATAAGCTAATGCGACTCAATTTTTGAACATTCCACAGGGACTTGAGATCCCAACAGGTACATAGCTTGAAATGTATATTTATCGACTACATTTCGAATTTTGATTCAATATTATTATTTTTCGGAGGTATAAGAAAATCCATATGCCAAATTTTGTTTATATTTGAAATTTTTACATAATTTCCTTAATATCTCAGATGTATAGGGCATGCAATCTGATAAACACTCCGTTGTTGATTGGAAAATATCAAAGTGCAACTCAGTGCAAAATTTCGTGTGAATCTGGTCGTAAAAAAATTTGAAAACATTTTTATTCGAGAATTATTCAAATTTCAGTTAAATCCAATTTTTTCAGAGACAATACTCCAATGAAACCTGGCACAAACGTTGAACTTAATATTGGACAACAATGCAATTTTCGTAGAAATAGCCAAAATAATAATATGTCAATTTTAGTTATCATTCGAAATTTGAAGGATTATTTCCTCAATTTGTCAAGGGGAATTGAGGCTTCCAGATTGAAACTTCGAAACAAGTCGAAGACTATCGCCGCAAAAATGGTTGGAATTTCAAGGTGATCTGATATTTATTTTCAGAGATATTGAAAAAGAAATATGTCAAGACCTCCGTAGATAGTTGAATCAATAAAATTTGGCATAGATCTTGAAGACACCATTTAGCAACAGGCAACAGTGTTTGAAAGTTCAGGTTGATCGTAGATTAATCGTCGAAAATACTGCAAAAAAAATGTCAGACTTCTCGGATATTTCCTAGGTATAGTTGCCTTTTCCGGAATACATCGAAAGATACTGATCCGATCATGATGAATCTTAGTACCTATATAGACAAATGCTGATGAGCAGATCTCAAGAAGTACTGTTAAGATCAGATTGAAGCTTTGTAATTAGTTGAAGAATAGGTATCAATATGAAATCGAGTGAAAATTTTGTGTTGACTCAGCTATTATAAAATGCACAAATCTTTCAAATTTCTGTTGAAAAGTTTTTTTCTCAGAGACTATAGATCAGATTAGAGAAAAATTTGGCACCGACCTTGAAGCGACTATTTGAAAGCATTCCCAATAACAAGACAGGAATAATGCATTTACGTACAAAGTTGATTTATGCAACAGGAATAAATTGAAAATAAAACACAACCAATAATGCAGAACAATAAAACCTGCAGAATTCAGAATGTCAGGTAACGTGTGCGGCCACAAATTATAACCGTGCAAGCTGAAGTCGAAACAATGCCTCCTTCATTTCACACTTGAAAATTCCGATGGAATCACCAAAAATATCTATGTTATCACACAGAGAGTTAAATTTACGGCATATAGAATAAACAGGTGATCTGACAAGCACGGTTCTCGGTTTTGGCAGGTAGAAGCTCCGCTCAAGTATGCTACTTCGGCGAGGTATACGAATATTTAACCTCGCAAGTAGATCTGGACAGTCAATCATGTAATGGAGTAACCTAAACAACGTTAGACAAGCGCAGTAGTTTTTTCTGTTTTCCAGTGATGGAAATGAAAACCTATCCAGATGTAGATTATTACACTGTAACCCTGCACTGGATAAACGCCATCCAGTCTGAATGTCATAAACTTCAGGAAGCTTCTTTGAACAGATTCACATTTCAAATTGATTCCATATTAACTTTCGGAAATATAGGAAAAAACCATGTCACTTTCATCGATATTTGAAATTTTATATTATTTCCTCAATACCTCAAGATGAGATGCGATGAGATTGGAACTTTGTGATAGGTTGGTGTATACCAATTTGCAACTTAATCTAGTTCCCCAATATCTTGAGGAATACGGATACCTATGATAACTAAGTAATCGAATAACGATGACCAACTTTTGGCAAGATTTCGTAAGGATCGTATTAGTGAAAAATGGAAAAATAAATCAACAAGTACTCCACCTCGATCTGAGCAGAACCTCACATCCACTAATGGCTCTACACCAAAGAAGCATTGTCTTATGAATTCGGATGATATTTCCGATCTTCAGTCCGAGTTCCTTTGAACAATCCTCATTTGTTTGTAGAGGCTCTGGTTCATTTACCCTGATAAAGGTGTCGTATTTGTTGATTTATCGATAAATATCATTTATTCTTCTATTTTTCACTCAATTTCGGTTTTCAATTTCTCCAAAATTTTTGAAAATGAGAAGGTGGCAAACGTGACGCTTCCTTATTATTTCTCCAACCATTTTCACCCAAAAAATTCTTAGAAGAAACGAGCTGGGGCCTCCGAATGTTTCCCTACTATATTAGAGAAACTGTATGCTCTTAAATTATGTAGAATTATTACAATGAGTAAATATTAAAGGAATTATTAAGATTATTCGATCGCATCAGAATAGATTCAAGGGATATTTGCGAGCTAAATGTTCAAAGTCATGTTGAGTCGAACGTAAGAATTGAAGCGAAAGATATAAGTTGATTAATATTATACCGAATAAAATAATTGATATTTTATTTCATTACCAATGTTGACTACCGCGGATATTAAATCAGTTCAGATTTATTAAACCACTACTATTTCAGAATAAAATGTCTCTTAGCATTAAAAGCGGTATTTGTTGTCATCAGAAATACCATCTTGTTCTGAGTATTCAATTGTTTATGACGTTCTGATGCTGATATAAGTTTCTATATTTCTACATTTAATCATTGTACTTATACATAATATTACACAATCATACAATATTGTACCTAATCAGGTTCGCAAAGTTATACATAATTCAAATGAATTGATGATCGTAGATATTTCGGCTGACTTCGGTTCCCAAAATTGTCGTCTTACTTCTAGTGTTTTATAAGGTTTCCATTCTTTTCCAACATTTGCTCCTTTCGTTTTTGTTTCCACCATCTGGATTTTAGGTAGTAGACTACTGAAAAGACTATAACCAGTAAAGCTAGACCAGCAATAATGCCAGTGGAAATTGCTTGTACTTTTCTATATTCTGGTATATTGATTGCGATTTTCTCGCTCACCGCCTGCTGGTCGTCGTAGGAGACTGCTATTATTTGAATACCGTACAGATTCCCCTCTGGTAGATCAGATACTAAAACAATAAAAGATTCAATTGATTTAAAAGTCAAAATGAAGAATTGGTATATTTTATATCTGAATTTTCCTATGTTCCAAGTGTTCTTTCAAGTATTCATTTGTTTATGGACCTGCAGTCCATGACACATATTTTCTGTTATAGAAATAATGGAAATAAATGAAAAGTATAGAATATTGGGTCAACTTATATACTGAATGAGGCAAATTAATTATGTCCTCTGTATGACAGAAACGGACCATATTGTGCTGAGTTTGTTAATGGAGGAAGAATACTTTCGAAATGCTCATGCGAACTGAATCCGCATTGCTTCGATTCTCAAGATATCAACGTGAAAAAAATACTTGATTAAGAAAATATATATGGAAAATTTTCCCCATTTGTTTGACGAAGGAGTGTGATTGTGGCTCCGAAACGAAGCTCTGCAACTCGTCACACATATTTGTGACGGAACGTCATAGTTGCCTTTCTAGTTTCGTGACCTTCAGGAAGGTCGTCCAGTTGACGTGATTTTGAGAGGCGCGATAGGAGCGTAATATAAATCCGCGTACAGACACGAGAGCTGAGCGGCTTTCGAAGCAGTTTCGAGGCACTTGTGAGGCAGCCTCGCGTTGTTGAAATGGCTCGCGACACCGTACACACTTACGAGGCAGCACAGTTAACTTGCCTCACAAGTCGCTCAGTTCTCGTGTATGTACGCGGCTTAATGATCTTGAGCGACAGATTCAAATGAATAGAATTCTATGTAGCCTCGTCCACACACAGCGAATACACAGGCGTACACGAGAGAATCCGAGCTGTTCAATAGGATCCCAATCAGTTTCAATTGGTTTGTTTTGGTTTTTTTTGTTCTGAATTGGTACTGAACTAGGAACCAAAACAACGCTAATTCGTGGTACCGTGACTCAGTCGCTCACTTTTCGGCAACAGTCTGGACCAAGGCAAAACTGAAATATATTCCTCTGCTAATTTGTAGTGTTTTGTAGTGGTGAAGTGTGCGCTGTCTTGTTTCATTATATGAAAAAAATCAAATTCTGGTGTGGTGTTGCCTGACCTGTTGCCGACAAGTGGTCGTTAGTCTTTATAGCGCTCATATAGAGAGGTATCCGATGGAACGCGAAACGTTTTGGGTCACCGAGATATTTGTTGAAATCGTTGTTTACTGTTGGTGAATTATTGGTAATCCACCAATTGCAATTTGAATGTGTCGTGTCCTTTTTTCTTTTCAACAAATCTCACCTAGACCTTTTTTAGGTGTAATGGTCACCTTTAAATTGGATTCTTCGTCAACAACAGACTGCATAGTATTCAAAATATAATATTTAATCCAGCGTTTAACCTACGAATCAGAAATAATATGCTGAAAACTCGATTATGTCCTTATTTTGGCGTGTCTGCCTCGAGAGTTACAGACGACGGTCAACTGTTTGGTATCATCTCGGTTTTTAGTCTACTACAAACTTCATTTGAACATCATAAATAAAACAAGTTTTCTAATTTCTATGCTTTTACCACCAATAAAACTGGATATCACAATTTAAGGGTTACATTGTGTAACAGCGCCATTTCGAACTTAGATCAAGTTCATCATCAGACACTGCAGATTCTACAAATGTAACATAGTATTTATATGAACAATGGTACAAAAAAGTGGTAGAAATGGTCGTTAAATTGACGGTCATAACGGTGAAAACATTTTTGACCGTTATGCATATGTACTGCAATTTCAGGTATTATTTAAACGCGTTGAATATTTAGGAAGAACACGGTTCTGTTTGCTCATTCATAATTTCAAAATTATTCTTGTTCAACGATTTATAAATTTTGATGCATTCTAAAGATTTCAGTCTCCTGCCTTTATATTTCACATGTATAATTTTCATGTTGTCAATCGTAGGGAAAGGGTGGTTATTATAGATGCAATGTGTTGCGAAGGTGGGGCATCGCTTATTTTTGACGAAATTCATTCGATGTTCGTTAAATCTAGTTTTGAATTGAATTTCTGTATGTCCTATGTATTTCATATTGCAGTTTGAACATGCAAACTCATAAACTCCTGATTTACTTGTTTTCGGTGTTGAATATTTCGCATTGGATAAAAACGACAATATTTTATTTATTGGTCTGAAGGCAATATTGAGATTAAATTTGAAAGGCTCAAGGCTGCTTTTTCCCTCAAATCGCTGAAGTATGAGCGAGAAATTATTTTTTGGTTTAGATAATGGAGTATATTTGATTTATGGCTATTTGTAACATTTTGTGTTTATCTAAATTTTCTTTGATCGAATGTTTAAACCCATTGTTCGCAGCTTTTGTTGTTATAGATTCTTTTTCAGTTTCGCGATTCGCTTTGGATAATGAAATACAAAGAGGATTTCAGTACAATTCACAGTACACCACCTATGCATTAACTTCTTGCACACAACGCGAGAAGATGACAATTTTGTTAAACTTCGAATAATTCCAAGCAGAAATTCAATTCGAATTGGCGCCATAGAGACCACGCTCACATCGTCTTCGATTGGCTAGGATTTGTGACAATTAGGTCCGGTGCACACATACGGTTTTTCAAGCTCCGGTGCCGTTGCGGTGCCGTACTTATGTGTGTATTCTTCCACTGATTCTGCGTACTTCAGACCGTAAGTAAGGCGCCGTAACTGAAAATACCGGATGTGTACACCGGACCTCTCTGTCTCCGCAACGCCACCGTATGTGGGAACCGGACCTCAATGTATCCTCGAACTAGGTAACAGTGAATGACGTTGAAGCCCGAGATCACTCGTATCGTAAAACATCGTCGGCGCTCGTTCACGCGTTTTTCATAAAGCTCAAAATAGCTTTCAGTGGAAGACCAGACTCAAAGGTATCTGTGATTCTTGGTAATACCTTATCGTCAGTTTCACGTGATGAGATGGGTTTGAGCCATATTCGCTCATGCATATTCTTGATTGAAATGGAACGCACTTTATGATACCTGTGCTGCCACATTCTTCTTCCTCCAGAAGCATTCATTTTCTTTGTTTCCTTGAAACAATAAAGTACAGGCACTGCTTGAACTCAATTGAAACTTCGTCAATCATCGGATCTTCACAAGGAATGCACCTTTAGAATATATTGAAAGCGGTTCGAAAGTTCGGACAGTGTTCGATAACGTCAGTCAGAATCACAAGAATGTTTGTATTAAGTTCAACTTTCGGAGACTTAGTACATTGAAGGAAATAGGAGTTTAGCGTATGATATAAATATAGAAGAATATTATATTCCAGAAAAATCTGCATTTTTGATGATAATATTTTTTTTCATCTCGGATTGTAGAAGATTATTGTGGACAACGGAACATCACTGTGTAGAACATTTCTGAACACTCTTTCTGACCTGGTTTATTCACAAAAACTTGCCATCTACTCATGGTTTTTGTTTTGATATTATTTATTGGGCATCATTGTCCAAACGCTTCTTAAGGCAGGAGCATATTCAGCGAATAATTAATCTTTTCATGATTAGTATTTCTTCTTCAGATATTGTACTGTCATCCTATATATCATAACAGGAAAAATGAAATTTTCCACCAAAATAAGCCTTATTCGATATTTATTTCACTTTAACTTACTTACACTTGTAAGTAAAATAATCACGCAAATTCTACCCTTCTCTACATCGAGAGCACCCTAGCGAAAATTGATGCCAACTTCTGGACAAACTAATCCAGATATTCTTGTCGTATCTCAACCATAATTTTGTATTTCGCGACAGTTTTGCAAGACTCTAAAGTGTTCATTTTATGCACCGTCATTTATTCATCGTGTCTAATTGTCTGCGTGGTCTACAATGTCTGAAATTCATGAAAATCTAACTGAAATCGAGCTATAAATTTTAATTTGCTTCAGCCATGAAACTTCATTGAACTTCATAACTCTGAAGACAGGCTGTACAAATGATAATAAAAGATTACTACATCATGTGTTTCGCATGAATATAATAAGTCATTTCTGAATTCAACAGAAAAACTAATAGTACGCACTATGAATTGTGATTTGCTCATCACTGTTAGTTGCAGATTTTATTATTTCTCATTTATCTGCTCAGGCATAGCGGAAGTGGTAATGACTTTTGAGTCCATTGTGCTATGTCCCAATTGCACTTTCGTTCGACGTTGTGTTTACGATCGAACTCAACAACGCAGAAACTCGATATACAGATTGTATCATTGGTCAAAGGGCATGGACTAGACTAACCTGAGGTAGAGCTTCCCTTGATGAGTCCAAAAAATATATATGGTAGATCTAACCAGTTCCATAACCTAGATAGGGCGTTTCTAGTGTTCATTCATATTTTCAACTGCTCATAACTTTCGAACCACCCTATATAATCCGTTGATAAATAAAACGTATGTTTCACTTTTTCAGGTCAGTCGACTTATATTCCAAGTTGTTGAGAAATTCCAGTCAGTATGTTGAAATTTCAGCATTGTATGGATTGTGTGAATATTAGAAAAAGCAGAATATTTTCAATTGGAGTTTTATTTCACGCGTTGAATTCCCAGTCGAAAATTTCACAGAATGATTTGATTTGTGAGGGAAATTCCACTGAATTTTCAGAAAAATTCTACTTCGTGATGGAATTGGAAAACACTCTTGTCCCTCTTATTGGAAATTAGTATCTTTTGATATTTCGAAGTGAAAAAAATTCCAGAGAAATATCCATTTTGAAAAATGTATTAGAAATTGACAACAATGAATAATTGCATAAATCAAGAATACTTATCTCAATTATGAATCAAAAATTTAGTTTAAAATGACCCCGTTCTGTTGAATTCCAATTCTTACCCATCTCAAAATATCACTGATAGTTGTTTTGATCATGTCCAGTTTATAATAACGTGCTTTCTAGTGGGCGGCCCTTACTTCCGATTTTAGACGAATACAGATGAACATTTAAATGTTCCCAAATGAAAAATGCATAGTATTCGAAAATTGTGATCTATAGGTCCAGCTATGTAGATCTCCTCTACCTATACAAATATTCTGAAAGTGCTAATACAAACAGTTCCTGACCATGCGTAGGTTGAAAATAATACGGATGAGGTCGGTTATACTGAAATCCAGTACAGATTTCCAATAAACGTATTGTGTCCACTTCATAAAAATCAATTGATTGAACCACATAGCCAACCAAAAGGACTCATAGATTATATGCACTAATATTTCCTCCAACAGCATATTCCTGTATTAATCGAAGGACCGAACATTGCAGAAATGTGTTTTTGGCGTGGTAGTAATCCATCTCATTTTTTATTTATTTTATTTTATTTTATTTATTTATTTATTGTTGTACAAGGAATACAAACAAGATTATCCCATAAATAGTATTCACAGAATAATATAGTTAGCGAAAAAAAAAAACAGTGACCAATTAATTAACTAAGTTCTACAGAACAACAAACAAAAACAACAAAATGAAATCTACATCGAGAGAAAATGATTTCTCAAGAGCACTTTCGAATTCAAAACACTACCATGAAAGATGTCTACAACTTCTTGAGACTTATAGTCTGTGAATTTGTCCATCAGAACTCTCCAAATATATTGATAGGCAGAGGTGGAACGCATACCTCGACCGCTGGATCACCAAGCAAGCTAGCGACTTGAAACTTCTTGGGTAGTTCGCGCATCGGAATTCCACGGTTGGGTTCGTTAATGGGTCAAATCGGCTGGTTTCGGAGTTATAGCCATTTGAAATTTTGAGGTTATTTCCTCGATATTTATGGAACTACTGAGTGGTCGGATTGAAACTTGGCAGTTAGTTGGAACGTAACGATTCGCAACTTTTAGCGGAATTTTGTTGGGGGACCTTATGGTTACATAATTTGAAAGAAAAATTTTTCTCAAAAAATGTTTTAAAAAAAATTTTTTTGCAGGAACAATTGATCATATTGAAGAATTTTTGTTTATACCTTGAACCCTATATTTCATAGCAGCGTACTGAATTTCAATTCCATACGAATAATAGTTCTGGAGATATTGGGAAAACAGATGTAAAATTCCGTAGTTTTTTTCTCGATATCGTTGTTTTATTCAGAATAACTCAAGAAATTCTGATTCAATTATGATGAAACTGCACAGCTAGTTTAAAGATGCTTAAGGACAACTTTGTGCGAAATTTCGTGATGATCGTATTTTTGGAAATATTGGAAAAATAAAATTTTCAATAGGTACATCTGCGGAATCATTGGGCAGAATTCACTCATTCACGAATTAGACCCTCGTAATCACGCCCCAAGCCTACTTTACAAATATCAAGTTTCTGAGTTGTTTCTTTCGAAAGTTATTGTGTTTATCTAGAAAAGCAATGCCGTGAAGGCAGCAGCTTTTGCTCGTATGTTCAAATTTTTTGCCAAGGCAGTCATCTCCATTGAACATGCGCTCTAAAGATGCTGCCTTCATGGCAGTGCTTTTCTGATTTTTTTCAATATCTCCTAAAAGTTTTAAAGTGTCGAACTGAAATTTGGTGAACAAACGTGAAATATGGAGCTCAAGATTTAAAAAAACTTCATTTATAATAAATATAAGAATAGTCCGGACAAACATTTTACAACTGTACAATCCAGAATTCCGATCTCGACAGAATTTCGCAAGAATTTACGGGTCATTATTTTCCAGCCAACTGCCAAGGTTCAATCTTGAATCGGTGGTCGTTCGGCTCATGTATTAATCCAGCTTCATGATGGTTCAAAATATAAATAATTGATCAAGCGGATCGTAATACAACGCAATCAGATATTGGAAAAATATCCTCACTATTCCAATCAGGTACAAATCTGAAACTGTTTGTTGAATTTTGATCATGAAGGATCCAACTCGTGGCAGTTTTATGCGCAACCTATGCTGAAATCGCTGGCTAGTTATTTTTGAAAATTATCTGGGCAAAGGCAAATAGTTCAACTTACTCCTTTGTGACCACTCTCAGAAAAAATATAAAACTAAAGACATGTAGGCTAAATGTTTTCCTGCAAGATGCACGTTTTATAAAAGGATAATATAGCACGGAGTAGGTATTGTTTTTGGAGAAATCTCCAGAATCTGCTCAAACTAACATAATACTTACTCAAATGAGAATTGTTTTTGGTTTCATAGGATAACAAGGGATACTCCTCTGCTCCTTGCGTACATCTCACCACGTAGAATTTCAGATTTTCCAATCCGTATTCTGGTGGCAACCAAGTAACCTGAAAACCTTTGAAAGCCGGCATTACCGTAACGTTCCTCGGAAATCCAACAGGTGGCAAAAATGAGTTTTCTGGGGCTTTAGGAATTTCTTCTCCATCTGATTTTCTCGTCCATAATCTAATTGATTTGCTAAATAATCCCTCACCGAGTTCATCTCTGCAGAGAACCATAAACTCGTATTCCCTTCCTATAATACAAGGTTTGTGTATATTTTTTCGATAATTTAAAATATGCTTTCTTGTAAATCACAATCATATGAAGGAAAGATCAAAACTTGGAGAAAACGTTTAACCATTGAAAGGTGCCAATATGTTGAATTGAATTTTGGATATCAAGAAAACCTCCTTAGAATACTTTTGATTCACAGACTATTAACACACATAACCCTGTTGTTCGACGCATCGATCGATTAAAGCAGATGAACGATTGTGTCGAAGCAACAAATTTTCTGCATTGAAGCTTGCAGCTTTTTTGAATCGGTTGACGAAATATCTCGCGATATAGGGATCATCCGAAGCTTCACAAATAGCTGAACGTCCATTGTGTCGAATTTACCTATGGAATACAGCTATTCGTATGCATCTGCCTCTCAGCATAAAATTAATCCCTTACAGTTTTCGCACTTCGTCTGATACTCGAAAGGATATTATCCACAACAGATTGAATCAATATTCACGTTGTCTTATGCTCCTTTTCTAGCAGGGTTGAGAACTAAGTGATTAATGAAGCTATAGCAAGTTGGCTATCTGGTACAGATCTCCAACTTGACTGTTACAAAAGAATAAGTAGTCCGTTGCCATGAATCGAAGATTCCATTGAGAATTGAAACTTATTAGGTTGATGCAATGTGGATATAAATTCCGAAACGTTTGAAAACAAGAAAGTTCTGAGTTTCCATTTTCCATTTACATAAATTTAAACTCGGGAACTGCTGCCTTTTGCCGGTTAAACATTCCAATAAAGATTGAACGTTACCTGGATCTAGGTTCTCGATTGTTGCATCAAGATATGATGATGGTAGAACATCATATGTTTTCCATTCTGTGTTCTCTACAGGCTTGTACCAAATACTATAATTAACATTCATTCTTTGACGTCCAGCCCACCATTTCAGATAGACACTGCGAGATGAACTGATACCTGTTAAATTGTAAGGCGCACTTGAAGGGATATTTTCTACAAGGAGTTCTGTTTCAGCTGTGATAGTTGAAGCTTTGTTAGTCACAGAACAGACATAAAGACCCCTATCTTGTTCTTGAAGATTATAAATTGATAAATTTCCATTGTTGATGTCGAACCTTCCCACTGGCAAAGAAGTTCCATCTTTCTATAAATCAACACTCAATGCTTAGACCTCAATAATCACCTTTTTTGAAAGTCAGTCAAAATAAAAAAAAAGTGGATCTAGTATTTAATGATCTCACCTTATACCAAACTATAATTGGCTTGTGTCCATTTTCGCCATCTTTTGCTGTACAGGGTATTTCGATAGGCTCGCCTAATTTTCTTATGTACATATTGTTGGGGCGAGAAATGAATACTGGAGGCTTTTGAACAATCACTTGCATAGGTGTTGATGGCCCCTGGGTTCCAAGTCTATTGAATGGTGTGCATGTGTATCGTCCATTGTGACTGTCATCAACCTTACTGATCAAGAGACTCCCATTCTTCTTATAAAATACGCCAGGTATATTGTAAGGATCATACAGGAAACCATCTTTCTCCCAATTCAGATTGTTGAGAGGAGGATTTGCTTTCACGTGACAGTCTATTATTGCTTGCCTTCCATATGGTAGATGTATCTCAGGAGGTGCGAATACCACTTTTGCCTTATCTGAAATATAGTTATATGAATTTGACCTTGCTTTTAATGCTATATGGGGATTATCTTGAGGAAAATGAATTTTTGATGTATTATGTAATTTGTAGCCTTGACAATTCGAAAATAAATTATTATTTATTTATTTATTCATGATATTCCATTCTTTCTTATCTAGGGTCACATCATATTGTTATATCATAACGCTGAAATAAGACGAAAGCCGAAATAGTTCAGGAAGACCAATTTTCCTTAAGTCTCAATATTATGGGGTGAAGAAAGAAGCTTTTCCTCACAGTCCGGTACGTCAGCATTCACACAGACATAATAAATTCACCAGATTTTGAATCCTTCACTTGTGTCTGAACTAATTGATTTTCATATTTTTTTCACCCCTTTAGGAGCAGGTTATAAAGTGAAACCGCACGTTAGGATAATAACGTGCAGAACAAAGCAGTCAGATGAAGTGGAATAAGGAATTGTCTTTTGAATTTTGTGGTCTACAATCCATTGGAAGAATTTATTAAAGAGGATTATAAGAGAGAGAGAGCTGGTTTCATTAACCTCTCACTTAACCTTCGTTTTTTTGGCAGATAACATCACACATTTATTGATATGTACAAGTCGAAATCAAAAATGGAGAATGTTAAATCGTAATTATTAAGAACTGAACGTAGAAAGAAAGATTTGTTCTGCATTTTTATGTTCCTATTCCGCAACAGCAAACAAACTTTTTTAACGTTCGATTCCACCTCCGACAGAGTTGGCGTTACTTCTAACTGTAGAGTTGAGAACTGTATTGCCAATGGTTTCGAGCAGGCGAAGAAATTCATTTCAAGCCCTAAATGTTGAGCATTAATACAGGTTATGTCATATTCAGCAGTTCAACATTTGAAGCGAAACATAGACAGTCTCTATTATTGTGCAACATAGATCGCACAATATTCTCCAGTGGGTCGTAGATGTTGAATAATATTCTGCAATAGTTCAGTTCATTCATTTGGTGGCATTTGATAGCGATATTGAAGTTTCTGCAAGATTTAGCACGGACACCTGGAATATATTGTACAACTTCCTCGAAGCACTGTAGAATAATCAGTGGAGGCCCGAAAGCGCTGGCAGAGTTGTAGTCATGTCAACTGATAGTGAATTGTGTGGTTTTATTCGCTGTGCATTGAAACGAAAAATAGAAGGAAGTTAGTCAATAAAAGATATGGGCCATAGAGTGAACAGAGAACAGAGGAGTATAGCCACGAAAATTTACTACCTGAAGTATACGCAAAATCTCAAAGAGAACGGGGATTTAACTTTGAAATCCACCAGAAGGCGTGACGACCCGAACAAAATCACATCTCGATACGAACCAAGCGAAATTGTGCAACCCAAAATATTGTGCAATAATGTTGACCATTCATGGACCTTATAAGCGCTGTTACCGCCGAACGGGCCAGCCACATCGCGCCGCAGCAAAATTTTATATTATTTGATTATGTATTAACTGTTCAGGGAATGTGATCAGCATTGTGTGGACGTTCAAGCATGTTCAGCATTAGCTATGTTGAATGATATTCCGACGTTGAGTCAACTTTGTAGAGCTAACTGAGTGGAGTTCAACTTAGAGGTTGATTCGTGAACGTTTTCAGGGAGTAAAAGCTAGGAAATCTCCAATTCGAACGTATGAAACTTTTCACATCAGGAACAAATGCCAACATGTTCCTAGAATGAAGAATTCAGATAAGATCCTTTACTTCTTCAACATTCTTACAACATTGACAACTGATGATAGAAAGGTTAAATTGCAATATGTGTTGGTCGGAAAAGCTACTCCGTCGTATTTTCTATATGGGGTTAATTAACAACCAGATGAACTAAGGTTTTCTTTGTAAATAAAACCTCCGCCACTAAATTCTGAGCCAATCCTTCAAAAGAAAACATTGATATCCATTGATTGATTTCAATCATCTAGAAAAAATCTTGCGAAACAGGAAAATTATGGGCTATCGCATGATTGGAGTTGAGAAAGAGAATGAATGTATCTGTTGTCTCTGGTGTTTGGAGACACTGACTAGGAAAACTAGGATCCTCAGTCGCCAAATTCGCGAAATATGTGTTTTAAGTTTAGTTTTGAACTTTTGCGTATCAAAACAACAAAATGCTGTCGAAGCGTGAATTTTCAGCTGGGAACATCGAGATAAAATATTTCGTATTCTCTCGATATTGGAGATATTAGAATTCCGTTCGAAAGTGTGTTGGAAAATTCCAAGGAATCCACTGACGTGTGGTTATGTGGAGTATACGCATTAAATTTTGGTGACCATTCAACCAATGATTCCGCAGATATATCCATTCAAAATTCAATAACCCAATATTTTCGAGAATAGAGATGAGATCGAATTGAAATCCAGTACTTGATTGAAAAATGACAGCTTGAAGGTTCATACAGAATTTCGTGGGGTTAAAATGATCAGAAGATCGCAGATTATTGAATATATAAAAAAAAAATTTGATTTTGTTGTTCAGATTGTTCTAATGACACGATGATCACAAAATTCTGCACAAAACTGTATTTGAGAGCTAGTTAATATGGTCAAGGGGAACAGCGTGCTATCGTTCCGTCCGAATGTCTGTAATTTTCGAACCTTGAGCCCGGCCGTGGACACGATAACTGTCGAAAGGAGCAAGCTAGCTTGTTCTAATGACAGGATTATCACGAAATTTCGCATATGTGATATATTTTTTCCCAATATCTCTGAGAATTATGAACGTATCGAACTGAAATTTGGTGCACTGCTATGAAATATGGAGATCAAGGTATGGGTAGAGTTTTTCGAAATATGGTGTAGTGTTTTCGAAAACAAAATTTTTCTGGAAAAATTTTGAAACAATTTTTACTCAATACTTATTTACAGTATGATCTCAACAAAATTTCGCGAGAAGTTGCATGTAATTGTGCTTCAACTAACTGCGAAGTTTTAATTCAATCGTTGTTGTAGTTCCTGAGATATTAGGGAAATAACCATAAAATTTCAGATAGCTATAACGCAGAAACTGTTGGACTGATTGTTATCCTGAAAGTTTTAAGTCGCTAGTTTGCTTCGTTCGACAGATATCAGGTCCTCGGCTGGGGAGCCGGCCGAACAGAATTGACTTTCACACCGTATTCGTCATCAGTGGGTCCAACCTAGTCATTTGAGAATATTTTCATCTCAAAGCTCGAAAAACACAGACATTAAGAGCAAACGATAGCACGCTGTTTCCTATAACATGCGCGCGAAAACGAACTCGGCGTAGGCCTTGGACTTTATGTTTCCAATATTTTGAGAATATATTATTATGGCGAAACCTTTTTTGAGGAGTTATCGAATATCTGTCTGTAAGTTTGAAAGTGGGATCGTCCTAGGACCGTCCTCTACTCGGAACCAGAAATAAAGCACAAGAGACTTCGTTAATTGACAAAATCGTTCGATTGGGTACGGAGATATTGGCGTCTGAAATCTCATGTTTTTTCTATACATGGTCGTATGCGACCATTTTCGGCCGAAAATGCCAAAATTACAGACAATTGGCTGAAAAAGTCTTCAAGTCGAAGTTTAATATTGAGAAGTGTCAAGTGCTCGGATTCGTGTAATCGAATTACTTCCTGAAAGTGCTTGGTAATTGCGAGCATTTCACAAAAAATGTGTGATTAGTGCTCGAGATTCCGGAGCACGTTTCGGAAGGGCTTATGCCCATACGCATAGTCCGATCTCGAACGCCTACTTGAGAAATTCTCCGCTGAGACAAGGTCAAGTATTGACTCATGCTTAGCAAGGGTTCTATCCATTAAACACAACTTCGGAAATTCTTGGCGGAGTTTGTGGAAAACGGTAAAATCTAGAATGTTTTCATGTTTGTTGCACTGAAAACTTGCTGATATATGACAGTAAGTATCTATTCAAGGTGTCAAAAAAGCCGCTCCATAAAACGAACCGTAATTCTGTTACATAAAATGCCGACAGGGTGGATGATTTATGGCATATGTTGCTTCCGACAAAGGGTAGAGCTTACTAGCATGATGGTCATTAAGAACAGGGCCAGAATGTATTAAGTTCCGCAATTACTATGATGAATTCCGTAGAAAATCATCTTCATTTCCTGAGAGCAATCTGTTTATAGAAAATAATTTGAGCAGTTTCATAAAAATTTTTACTATCTTCGGACACCTTAGCTGAATTGAATTTTCAAATGGTAAGTTCTCTGAAATTATCGACAAAATGATGTTTTGGTACATGCGGTATCGTACATAGTACAGAACACCAAGATTATAATACAAATAGCAACGCTGGGTTGTAAAAAATCACAGAAAGCGAATAATCTTCGCTATTTTGTGATTATGTCTTGCTTGAGCACGCCTTAAGGTAGGTCGTTCGTAGACTTGAGCAAGCATGCCACCAAGCACTGTCGAAGTGGTGCTCGGCTGTCAAGTAACCAATATGGGAGTACGGAGTATAGACTATGCGTACGGGAATTAGTGCTTTGTGCTCTAAGCACTTTACATCAGTGCTCGGCACAGCTCTGGAATGGGATACGGAAAACTTATGGAACATATAGTGAGAATCAACCGTAAGCATATTTTGGTATCAAGTATCATAACAAAATGATATAACCTATGCATCTGATCCATTTTGTAGTAGTTATTTTGCTTATGCAAAGTCATAGTATACTTGAGAATGGATAGAGATTTATTCCAGATGTCTGCTTCGAATGGTTATATTTAGGCAGTATAAATGGAAAAACTGTAGCATTTTGATTCAAAGTTGTTTCGAACTATACCTTCCGTAACTTCCCCATATCCTTTTCGTTCATCAACATGAAATAATATAAGGTTCAAATGATGTACTTACTTACTTTTCGTTTCCATGACACGTTTGCCTACAAATTTATCACGGAGCGAACATAAAAGGGATAAAGGAAGGTTACGGAACGTATAATGAGAATAGACCTTTAAGCATATTGTGGCATCAATCATCAGAAATAAATGAAATATCAAATGCATCTGATTAATATTGTAAAAGTGACTTTGCACATACTCACATTGTATATCCAGGAAAGCTTTGGCTGCTTGTCTTTCGCCAGATTCATGAAGAACTTCACATTCATATTCACCATGGTCTTCCATGTCCGTAGGTTTAATAACTAAGGTCCCATCGAACTCAGTCCACGACCTGTGACTCATATGGGGATAATCTTTGATGGGAACTCCTTCCTTGTACCAGATTACCCTCATCTCAGTATCTTTCGGTACACAGGATAACTGCGCTTCATCTCCTTCCATCACCGTTTGATTTATCGGAGGAATTTCTAGCAAATTTCCACCTAGAATACTACAAATTTTCAAGGAGAATAATTCACTGAGTAAACAAACAGAGTGGAAAGATGTGGAAAGATGTGTATAATCACGTATACGAGAGCAAAGATTCCAATGCATAAAGGGTGTTATGTAGGTAAGTGGCCAAACCCGAAGGGAGTATTCCTTGAGTGATTCTAAGACGAGAAGTTAATATAAGTTTATGAAGGTCCGGTTATGTTTCATTTTCAAGATACAGTGTGTCAACGTTTGGCGAAGAAATAAAACTTTTCAAATATTTAATGTTTGTACTTGTACTTTTGTGATTGTACTTTTGAAAGCAGTTTCTAAGACTATTCTGTAGACTATTCTGTAGAATAGACTTGTACGTTACGTACAATGAATCTTTTAGAATCAACCAATTTTCATATATTTTTAAATTCCAAGAATTTTCTAATTCAATTGTCCACGTGTCAATCATTACAAAATAACACAAGCATATCGGAATTTTTCCCTCTTAAGTAAGTTAAACATAACAATCTTGCTACATTACGAACTGAATTCAAAATGCTGAATTTACCAACTAATAATGACTATGTTTGAAGCACAATTCATGTAACTATTGTCCTTTCGGCTTGCAAATAAATGAATAATTGTTCATTATCTATTGACCTGGCGGCTTTACTCTCTGAACGCTGTCTGTAATTACTGCCGAGCTTTCTCCCAAAAGTTCAGGAGTCTACCCAACATTGGTCCTTTGAACCACAAGAAAAACAACCACCGATTGGTCAACACAACCACCAACAACAGCTCTTAGATTTACAACCCAGTGGCCCCTATCAACATTCAACCACCACCGCCCTCTAGATTTATGACTTATTGGCTAACACAACTACCCACAACAGCCGTTAGATTCACAACCTCGCGGCCCCTATCAACATCAAACCATCACCGACTTCAAGATTTACGATCTACAAATCAACAAAACCACCAACGACTCTTGAAAAATTGACCCATTGTCCCCTCACAACTGTTCAACCATCGTCAACGACCTGAGATTCACAGGCCCTAACAAGCACCTACACCGACATACAAGCAGAACACGAGCGATTTGAGATGGAGAACATTTTAGCCAACTAAATAAAAACCATTGTGGCCATAAAAAATCTATTCAAACATAAACAAGCGCAAGAAAAGAAAAAGAATCAGCAACAAGAAAAACTTCAGAGTATTGCCCCAAAAAGATGGATCTTTCCAATGAGGAATTGAAATACTTCAACGACGCACACGATGCTCTACTCATCATAATTACCGGAGTAAGAATATACAGGGTCTTTCACGAGGAACCTCACCCATATTTATACGGGAAACTACTGAACGTATTTTCATGAAATTCAGCACTTATAAGTATTTCACGATGCTGATGAAATCTAAAATATTTTCAAGGCATGAGCACCTCCGGTTTTTCCGGAAATGACGTCAACTTCCGTTTTTCAAATTAGAACACCATTTTTTTATTGCAGAAATAGATTCCTTAGAAAATTTCAATTTATTTTGATGTAACATTTTTCAGTTTTGGTTGGAAAATTCTCTCTGAGCGGGAAAATTCGAAAAAAAAATCGAAAATAGAGCTCCGCTGAAACAAGAATAACTTCGAGGTTTTTGGATGGAAAATTTTCATTTTTAAAATTTTTCAAGATGTAAGATTGATGTATCCACTTTGAAAATCGAAATCGCGATTCATGATACAGGGGGTGAAAAAATCGCTTTCAAAGTTAGGGATGACAAAATCGTGAAAAATCAATTTTTTCAAATTAGAACCCCATTTTTTTATGGCAGATATTGAATCTACGTTAAAAAATAATGTGAGTGTATGCATCACACCCTTGCCCTAAAGTGGATATTTTCTGAGTTATTCACAAAAAACTGTTTTTCGTCTTGAATTTTCAGCTATTTCTTTTCCCTTCACGCCAAAAAGATGACATTTTCAGGAACTGTTACTTAAACTTAAAATGTAAAACATGGTTAGTTTTTGCATATGGTTCATAAGGAATTATTTATTTATCACTGGAGAGAAAACCGATGGCCGATTAGTTGAAATAAAGAGGTTTCCGACACAAATTCGAATCCAAATTCGCCATCTATTTAGGGACAACCTGTAACTTTTTTCTCTTGCATATTAGGGTAGTAAAATCTAAAACATGGTTTAAGTAACAGTTCCTGAAAATTTCATCTTAATGGCGTGAAGGGAAAAGAAATAGCTGAAAATTCAAGACGAAAAACAGTTTTTTGTGAATAACCCATTTTAGGGCAAGGGTGTGATGTATACACTCACATTATTTTTTAACGTATATTCAATATCTGCCATAAAAAAATGGGGTTCTAATTTGAAAAAATTGATTTTTCACGATTTTGTCATCCCTAACTTTGAAAGCGATTTTTTCACCCCCTGTATCATGAATCGCGATTTCGATTTTCAAAGTGGATACATCAATCTTACATCTTGAAAAATCCCAAAAATGAAAATTTTCCATCCAAAAACCTCGAAGTTATTCTTGTTTCAGCGGAGCTCTATTTTCGATTTTTTTTTCGAATTTTCCCGCTCAGAGAGAATTTTCCAACCAAAACTGAAAAATGTTACATCAAAATAAATTGAAATTTTCTAAGAAATCTATTTCTGCAATAAAAAAATGGTGTTCTAATTTGAAAAACGGAAGTTGACGTCATTTCCGGAAAAACCGGAGGTGCTCATGCCTTGAAAATATTTTAGATTTCATCAGCATCGTGAAATACTTATAAGTGCTGAATTTCATGAAAATACGTTCAGTAGTTTCCCGTATAAATATGGGTGAGGTTCCTCGTGAAAGACCCTGTATATCAGCAGGCAGAGAGGATATACAATCAAGCACTAGCCCACCTAACGAAAATTCAAGGGAAACTACACGAAGAACAAGGAACAACGACCGGGTAAATTTATCTGAACCAACTACCACCTACGAACCGCTCAGGAAACAAATTTCAAACGCTACACTGTTAGACCAGGGTAGATAATTTTTGAAACAAAAAAAATAATAGTAGGATGAAATCCATAGGGGAGAAGAATATAATAAAATTGAAGGAAAAATAATTTACGGGCGATCTGACGTCGGGAAGTGGAAGTGGGTGAGGTTTTTAGGGTTGAAAACGTTCCATCTCGATTTCCGGCAAAACTACAAGTCCTATGAAAAGAGGTCACATGGCAAAGTTGTAGGTAATAAAAAGATCTAAAACCCATGTGTTCGCATTTTTTTCTCATAACCTCGATAATCATGTGAAAAATTAAAAAAATCAAGTGTTTGGTGTTTTATTTTTATCTTCTACAACAAAACTTTTCTGTTCGCTAAATTTGGTGAAAACTTACTTTCATGTCCCAAATACGCTGTAATTTATTTGGTTTGAAATATTCATTTTTCCACCAAAATGTGGATACAAAAGTTGTAGATCTTTTTATTACCTACAACTCTTCCATTTTATTTTTTCCATAGGACTTGTAGTTTATCTGGAAATCGTAAATTATTTTTCCTTCAATTTTTATTATATTCTCCTCCTTTCCCAATGGGTTTCATTTTACTATTATTTTTTTTGTTTCAATATAGCTGTTTGCATGTAATTCCAATTTATTCAAACTGTTGTGTAAGCTCCTCGGTATCAATCCAGCCTACGAGATGATCACTGAAACGATAACCATCTTTTCGAGGAGCCACATTTCCTTGATTTCGAAAGCCAGATCTTCAACATTTTGTTGTTGTTTGGCACAGCTACGTCCACCAGCAGTGCTTTTTCCCCCCTTTTGTCGCATACCACCAAATCTGGCCTGTTATTCGTCATCGTTCTGTCAGTGTTAACAGGCCTATCGTAGTACAGTCTAAAAGAGTCACACTGGTAGCGGCTGATATTTGATATTTGTAGTACGGCTTGTAGGAATTGAGAAGTCTGAACTTAAGGGCAAGTTTCTGATGGATGAGTTTGCCCGCTTGGTTATGTCTGTGGAGGTAATCTTTGCTTGCCAGTTTTTCGCAGCCAGCAGTTATATGCTCAATAGTTTCAGATCTCTGATGACACTTCCTACACATGTCTGTTGGCACTGTCTGATCCTTCATGATGTATTTCTTGTTATTGTTAGTTGAGATGACTTGATCTTGTATAGCCATCATGGAACCTTCTGTTTCAGGAAACAGTTTACCTTTCGACAACCATTTGTTGGACGAGGCCTCGTCAATATGGGGCTGATTCAGCTCATGGCGATGTCGTCCATGAAGTTCTTTCCTTGACAACAGTTCTAGTTTGTCACTATCAGAAAGGAATGGCAGATCCAACAATTTATCTGCCGTTGCCAGAGTTGAAGGTGTGAACTTCTTATCAACCAAAGTAAGAACTCTGTGTAGATTGGAGTTGTTCGCCTTCTCAAAGAAGAATTCCCTGAGGTTTTTAATTTGGCGAGTGTGAAGGTTGACAATATCCGTTAGTATACTTCCTCCTGCTTTCCGAGCTAAGGTGGTTCTTAGTACTGATGACCTCGTGTGATGTCTTCTATGTTTCGTCAGCATAGTTCTTGTTTGCCTTTGAATATCCTCAAGGTCTGTCTCTATCCACTTGATAATTCCGAATGAGTAAGCTAACACTGGGATTGCATAGGTGTTAATGGCTTTGTGTTTCCAAAATTTAACAGTGACTCCATTACTGTTCTCAGTCGTCCAGATTACCCTTTACGGATTTTCGCCTTCGACTGTTTTTGGTCCAAATATCTGGCTTGTTGGTATCCTAGATATTTTATTATTATTATTCTAATCCTTCTTCAGAAACTTCATTTGGTTTGTTTTTTCCATTTAGTAGTGAATTACAGTGTTCAAAATAAATGCTACTGACAGGGATCTCTATTTTAAGTTCAAGAACTTCCTCGTTATATGTCCGCAGGTGAAAGAACAGAGTGTTGAAGTCTACTAAATACGTAAGGGTGAATGTTGATTCTTCTCAGGCTTTCTGTTTAGTACTCAGGTACCTGTCCTAGTGTTGAAATTATAATAGAAAGTATATATACTTCTCTTGCGTTCCAGAGTTCATTTCGAATGATAATTGTTGATAATTCACTATTTTCTGCGTTCTGGTTTTCTCCAAGTTGTTTGAGTTCATAACCGCGAAACCTATCAGGTATACCTTCCATGCCTCTTCCACAAGATGACGTCTGGTCGGTTACTCATTATCGTATAGTCTGTGAGGACTGATATGTCCCAGTAGAGTGTGTACAAGTTCTGTTTGTCTTGTAGCACTGCTTTAGGTACATACTGATAATCTGGTGGCATCAGGCTTACTTATGAATTGGAGTTGTTTTGCGATTTCTAAATGTATTATGTTTCTCATTCTGTCGCGCATGTATTCATAGTCGCTTCAAGCTAGTTGTACGCTGCATCCTATTATATGCTCTAAGATTTCCTCAGTTTGATTACATTTGCGGCATTCATCTGATTGTATGGGTTGTTTTGTATGGTTTTTCTATAATGTCTGGTAGGTGTGATTCCGTTTTGCATTGAAATAATAAAACCCTCTGTCTCTGGTAACAGACTTCCATGAATCAACCACTTGTTGATTTCGTTGGGGTACGTTCCTTGCATTGGTTTTGCAAGCCATGCCTTGTTCAATCTGTAGATGTAAGTTTTTAGGTGGTTGACTTATCCTGCATGGTGTGTAATTTTTGTCACTCATTTTGGTTACCATGTGTAGTGGTGATGTTTTGGCTTTCTCCCAGAAATTATTGGTGAGAATAGATTTCTGTTTTTCGTGCAAGTGTTCTATTGGGACTATACCTCTTCCGCCCTTGTTTTTGTGGAATAAAGGGCCTTGCTATGGTGGCTTTCGGGTGATGTTTGTTATATTTTGTCATAATTGTTCGAACCTTTCTTTCCAGAGTTTGGAGGTCTGTGTCTGACCATCTGATCACTCCGAAGGAGTATGTAAGCACCAGGATAGCATATGTGTTTATTGCTTTGGTCGAATTATAGAGAACGAATAAAACATTGAACACAACATATGAAAATAAGCAACTGGAAAAACGTCAGAGTATATATATAATGTTGAGAAAACTGAACCCAGTATCAACACATCTCTACGAACAGATTATCAACACATGCTCCTGGAACAGCACCCTCGAGCCCACAACTTCACATGACAAGCTCAATTACGAACATCGACGAGAATACACAACCCGAAAAATTCCGGAACATCCAAGAAACTAAAAATTGGAACAAAATAGCACTAGGCGTCACCTACTACAACACACTCTACAGAAGCATCGTTCAACGGATGACACAAGGATATACTGTAATATACTTCCAATCGAGAAAAATGCAAATCAGCTAGGTGGATTGAAACAACAGAGGGCATTGGCACGACAATTACAATCGGAAAGGAAAATGGACAACAAGCAAATACTCCCTACCATGAATAAAGAATTCATTCGAGAATATCTCGGATCAAGCCACGTGAAAATTTCATATCTCAACAATTCAACTCGGAGATTTCACATTCCACAACAGATTGAAATGATGGAAGGAAGATATAAAACAGAATTGAGGGTCGTATCTGACGCAAATGGAGAATTCCAGCAGCTTGCGAAGTCTACATTCCTTTATAAATGAAGCAATTCTACTAAGAATAAATGGAAAATTTTGCAAAGCAGACCTTTCATCCATGCCCAGATGACCCATAAAATCACGAAAATTCATATCATCAATCTCCAATCCAATGCATTCCTTGACATCTGATCACATCGAACTTGAAATTCAACAAATACCTGGTGAAAATCAACAAACTATGTGATACTGGAAGAAAATGACCTAGGATCCGATATATCAAATTACCATTGGATGCCCGCAAACCTTAATTAGACAATTAATTCAACTCTGACATTCATAAAAATTGTTGTCATCATTACAATTAAAGTCTACTCATGGTACGGAAAACGACAACAAAAACCAGACCAGGAAGGTACGGGAGCGGATCCACTCGAAGAGATAGAATTGCAGCCCATCTACACTCAACCAAAGCTGAGTTGTCACCACCATATTTCAACAAATACGGCATAGCAATTTTCATTTCATCCTGATCGATTACATCAAGTCACTTTTCACTATGGCCGCCGGAAAAATGTATGTTACGTACAATGAATCCTAGGAAATCAACCATTTTTCATATATTTCTAAAATCCAACCAATTTTCTAATTTAATTCCACACGAGCCAGTCATTTCCAAAGACCACTTGTATCGGTATTTCTTCCAACTAAGTAGGTTAAATGAAATAATTATCATGACAATCCTGCTACATTAGAACCTAAATTCTTATTACTTTTGTACTGTGTTAAGGAATTCATTAACTAATAATTATTATGAAGCACAATGCATGTGACCTTTGTTTTCTTGGCCCATCCAAATTTCCACTGATGTCATTAGTCATACTCTATAGGTATTATATAGCTTACAATTATAAACAAGGACATAAAAGGAAAGGTGGTATCGTCATTGAGACGAAACTGGCGGCGATTTAGAGAGTATGTCGAACTGTGAACAGTTCGACGACATGGGCATGAAAGTTGAGAGGGCCAAGAAATTGGTCTCTGAGGTGTAAGTCTTCGATGTCCCGTCAAAGATGGATGAGAAAGAGTTCCATAAGAGGAACGGGTGTGGCCTCAAAGAGACCCATTTGAAAGGGGGGTGAGAGTTGAGGCCAAAAATGGCTGGGGTGAGTCTGGCAATGTGGTACTTGAAGTACAACAAATTGTTAAGGAAAGTTGGTTGAAGTAAAGGCAAGTCTATGTCAACTTCCTCGCCTGTAGGGTGAAGGAGATGAGCCTGGTAGATCGGTGCTAAAGATGTCCCAGTCTGGGACACCTGGTCAGAGAGTGCAAAGTTGAATACAACGTGTGCAGAACGTGTAGTGAGCAGGGGCATGTCACTCGGGATTGTTAGAATAAGTGCGAATGCAAGGAATGCATAACGTTTGAAGGAAAGATACAGGGCACAGTGTGTCCAGTACTGAGTGCCCTAAGTATAAGGCTAAGATAATAATAATAATGAACTCCTTTATTTCAGATTCTACATATAATTACTATATGAAAAAACATGAAATGACGTCTAATTAGTGGCAAAAAAGTAAATTAACTAAAAAATATTATTCAAATGTAGATAATAATCTGATAAATTATTTGGTTCTAATTGAACCAGCAACTCCTTAATGGATTTCTTAAATTTACCCACATTATGATATCCTTCAAGAACATTTGGTAATGCATTAAACATTTTCACACATGCATATGGACCCTTTTCTGTCATAATTAATCTACGATGTTGAGAAATAAGATCATAATTTCTTGTTTTATAATTATGTTCACCAGACGCTATGAACATATTCCTATTCTTAAAAACAAACATCAAACTCTCATATACAGGGTGTTTCATCATAAACTGGTCAAACATATATATATATATAGCCGTATAGATGACATTGGGAAAGTCATTTTTGCCTTATGACATATACCCCGTTTTCGAAGCAGAAGCGAGATACAGGGTGTTCAATGTCCACTTTGAGCAATATTCTGATAACTGTGTTGAGTTATACGTGACCTTAGAAATAACGGTTTTTGGTCACATCTTAGTATTTTCTGCTGGTCTCTTCAATTGTGGTGTAGAATTCTGGAAAAAATGTTTCAAGATGTCGGAAAACCTACAAAATTGGAATTTTTGCCGAACAATTTTCTAAGATTTTCCGTGAAAACATTTTTTCAAATTCAAACTCAACTTTTTTCTTACATGTCTACAGTGAAAAAAAAATTTCACCCAAAATTGTTGGAATCTGCCGAGGTCGAACTAACCTTCATTCTGAACACAGCTGTGAATACAGAATGAAAAAATATCCATTGGTTTTCATTTCATAGCCTTCTAAATATTCCGCTCGGAGTACTGAAATCATTTTTATTTAAGAAACTGGTGACTCTACGGAGGCCAAAATTGTGCTAATGGACCCCCAGAATGACCTGGATAGAAATATGAATTCATAAAAAAAAATTTTTTCAGGAAATCTTTGATGGGAATCGAACTCGCTCCACTTACGGACAATAGTCCGAGTATAAATTGGATTTCTTCTGATTATAATGATGTCCGTTACCGAGCAACGGTAGTTTATCGAATTTGACCCTATTTTCCGAATGCGGAGAGAGTTCGATTCCCACCAAAATTTTTTAAAAAATATTTTTTTCTTGATAAATTCATATTTCTATCCAGGTCATTCTGAGGGTCTGTTAGCATAATTTTGGCATCCGTAGGGCCACCGATTTCTTGAATAAAATTATTGAAGTACTCCGAGCGGAATCTTCGGAAAGCTATAAAATGAATGATTCTGCTTTCACACCAGTGTTCAGAATGAAGGTCAGTTCAACTTCGAAAGATTTCAACAATTTTGGTTGAAATTTTCTTTCACTGTAGACATGTAAAAAAAAAGTTGAGTTTGAATTTCGAAAAAATTTTTTCACGGAAAATCTAGAAAATTGAGTACATTAAAATAATGCTATCAAATTCGGCAGTCGAAAACAAAATATTTCAACTTTGTAGGTTTTCCGCCATTTTGAAATATTTTTTCCAGAATTCTACACAACAATTGAATCGACCACCAAAAAATACTGAGATGTGACCAAAAACCGTTATTTCAAAGGTCACGCATAAGTCATCACAGTTATCAGAATATTGCTCAATGTTGACATTAAACACCCTGTATCTCGCTTATGCTTCGAAAACGGGGTATATGTCATAAAAAAATGACTTTCCCAATGTCATCTATATGGCTATATATGTTTGACCAGTTTATGATGAAACACCCTGTATGTACAAACCAAATACAAATTAATATGCCTATGTTTCTAAATTGGCCTCTACAAGATTCCCTATAATTAATTTTTGAAATGTTTCTAATGATTCTCTTTTGGATCACAAATAATGACTGAATTTTACTGTTTTCTCCCCAAAAAATTATTCCGTACCTCAAAATTGACTCTACATTATCAAAATATATTATCTCCAACATGCTCTCGCCCATGTGTTTGGCTGAAGTCTCAATTTCATATCCCACACTGGACAACTTCAAACGAGTTCTCTCTATGTGTTCTTCCCAATCAAGAAACTCATCAACATACACACCCAAGAATTTTGTGTCTGATACAATTTTCACATCCTAGTTTCCAAGATTAATATAAGTTGGAGCAGAATATTGTGACTGCCTCGTCCGGAAAAACATAAGACTTGTTTTGTTTTCGGTTATTATAATCCATTCATAGACAACCAATCTTTCAATATGCAAAATTTATTTTCAGTTTTCCCTATAATTTGTTCCATACTATTTCTTTCAAGTAGAAAGTTAGTATCATCTACAAAGTTCGTCCATAAACAATCATGAACAGTCAAAGGAAGATCATTTATGTAAACGTTAAGCAAAACTGGACCGGCAATACTGCCCTGTCCTACACCTAAATGTGTAGAGCAGATGTCTGATTTAACCGTATCATCCCCATTGCTAACAACAACATGTTGTTTCCTATTTGATAGAAAAGATCTTATCCAATCATTAGCATTACCTCTTACACCATATTTCAGATTACTTCAATCAAGAGTTGGAGAAAACAGGCTATGAGCCTACAAAAAAGATGAAGAAGAAGAAGAAAGGCTTTACTTTGATCTACGAAAAGTCCTAAGACTAAATTTTTGTTTTCTAAATGATTCAATATTGCATTAACAAACTGATGAATAGCTGTGTTAGTCATTGTTTCGGAATTAGATAACGAAGGTCGAATTTATGAAAACACAAAAAACTCCGAGGAATTAGTCTTATACCGGTGTCACAAAAATAAGGGTCACCCCCGAAAAAATCTTTATTTTTCGAGATATCGAAATGAAATTTTGGACATTGATACTCAGATTGTTTTTCATCGTCTAAGGCAAACCTGGTGTGTTTATGACAACCGGTTTAACCGGAAATGGTCGAAAATCTGGATTTTAATCATGAATTGTTTTTTATTTTTGCATATTCGAATTATACATTGATTTCTAAGTAAAATGTCGACGAAACAAAAATAAAATGAAGGAAAAGATTTTTTTCGAAGAATGTCGTTTTTGTATTTGACTCCAGATTGATTGAAATTTTGGACATATTAATTCTCACGCGTATCACAGATCATAATAGAATTTTCTACAAAATTGACCATGTAGGCAGAAGAAACAGGTATGTTTTTTCAGTCTCTCCGAAGGGGTGAGCCTTCTGCTTTAACTAACTTTGATAATACTGCATCTATTACGAAATACACTAATTTATTTTTCTATCCAGATAATGTTCAATAGAAAAATATGCATGCATAATTTCATGAACCTAGACTTTGTATAGTTAAAGTTAGAGCATAAGACTGACCCCACGATCGATTGAATTTTTTTTCTGAATTCAATTTTCCTTTTGACATTGTTCCACTCAAAATTCAACCAAGAATTCGATTATGCGAAAATATACATCAGTTCATTTGAGAAAATCGAAAGTTACATCCACTTCCGGTTAAACCAGAAGTCATAGACATATTAATTACTCCAGCTGGTAGGAAGCGATCTGTAGTATCAATATTAAAACTTTGAATTCGATATATTGGAAGATATAGATATTTTTAGGGGTTAACCTGAATCCTGTGATACCCGGTATATTTCCAATGATTCTCAGATACACCCAATCGAAAACTCAATTTCACAATTCCTACCGTCGGTTTCACAAAACTTTTGACATCCGATCACCTCGTTGATAAAGGTTTTCATGCGATGGTTGGGTTGAAAATGAACTGAAATCGAGCAGAGAATGTACCGTTGGCTGACAATAAAGCCCTTGATCGTGCAATCAAAGTTTTGTGAATCACGCCGTTAGAAAAATACTGATCTGACTCTGTAAGTGATTGTAAAATAAGGCCTTTCAACCTAGTGCCAAATTTCCTAAGGATTCAGTAATTTGATGATGAAAAAATGATTTACGTACAAGCGAATCACTCTTGGATAAGGCCAGTACTTAAATGGGTAACGGATGTGTCTAAGAATTTGAAAGAGCATACACCGTGATTATCCTGGGTAACACATCAGTAATTTCCTTAAATTTTACATAATATCAAATCTTCTTGGAATGTGCCTTGTACGAAAGTTTGGCGAGTTCATGAAGTCAGGAAATGACGATGAAAATTTATATTATTTCCAAATTTTTTCCTCCCTAAACCTGAAACATAACCATGTGACGACCTTTTTCCAGTGACGAAGTAACCTATGTTGTCTACTTTTTCACAACTCGCTCGGGCGCCAGTTACAATTAGTTTTAAAAGGTTCCAACCCCTGCACAGAATCGCTGACTGGTATTATCTCCTCTGGGAAGCCTTCAAACAGTAAGAGGAAAGTTCGGTTTAATCTGAGGTGGTAGCGATTAATCAGCATTTTTTCCTTCCTTATTTTTTCCTTCTCGAACTGCCCTAACACTGTACGGTTACAGCAGTGAAACACTCAGAATATATGTACAACTTTACTTCAATATTAACAAATTTATATACACCGACACTGAAGGTTGTGTCCAAACAGGAGTGCTATGTCAGGAGAATTATAACAATATGTGGGCAGTAAACGGTCAGAAATAAACACACTCTATCCTGGTGTTCCAAACACCAAAGTGTCCAGCAATCAACCAAACTCAATACGAATATATATCGATGTTAATACGGAAAATCGAGTGTACAAAAAGTCAAACTCAGAAATAGTTATTAACGCAATTACAATCACATAAAAGTGAATTATCATATTTTTATGTTTTTCTCATTCTATATCGATACAAAATCAGAATGTATGCTATCACACACATCAACAATCCGCGAATTTTGAATAATTCAGTATTAAAAATGGCCAAATCGGGACACAAGGTCGAAGCGGGAGAAACGCGTCAGATCGCCTCTTCGTCACTCGTTATTGTACGATTCACCGATCGATACAGCCCGATGCTGCCAATTGTCTTGCTAGAGAGAAAAGTACACGAGAAGAGGGAGAGAGTGGATATATCCCCATACGGAAACCGCGAAGTTTCGTCCGTTTAAACAACAGACATGCGGAGCCAAATTTAAAAGAGCATTTTCTCGTTAAAAATTGAAATTTTTGATGGCGGTTAAAGTTTTTCAGTGATCTTACGGATAGAATATTTGATTTCAATAAAAAAAATTTTCATGCAAGAGACCTTTTGTGAACAATCCAAAACCTGGACCGAAATACAAAATCGGTTCAAACAATAAGGTGAAATTAATTTGACGTGTGTGGTGGACTTCAACAATGTAGTAGCGTAATAGCAAATAAAGTGTACTGAAAAAGGACAAGAAACAGTGAACTGGAAGGCAACAGGGCTCAAACTTGTCAAGACTGTGTTGGACAACCACATCCCTCGGAATCCCAACGACCGGAGCGATAGTAATGGTAGCGGACCTGCAAATCAATAGGAATGCTCTAGGAGAACCGCCTGCAGGTACGAAGTTAATCGTGAAAAGGACAAGAACCAGTGACTGAAAGGCAAAAGGGCTCAGACTTGTCAAGACTGTGTTGGACAACCACATCCCTCGGAATCCCAACGACCGGAGCGATAGTAATGGTAGCGGACCTGCAAATCAATAGGAATGCTCTAGGAGAACCGCCTGCAGGTACGAAGTTAATCGTGAAAAGGACAAGAACCAGTGACTGAAAGGCAAAAGGGCTCAGACTTGTCAAGACTGTGTTGGACAACCATCTCGGGGACGGCCAAACATAAGTCTTTATCCAACGGTCAGCCCAGCCAAATACGTGCCCTCCGGAATCCCTACCAACACTCCGAAGACTTCAGACACCCCCGTATTTAAAAAACAGCGACAAAGTCTTACGGATTCACGTAGCTTCAATTCTCTCCAGCGTAAAAACTACTGGCCTCGGAAAATAAACTCCTAACCGCGGCACATGTACGCGTAGATGAAAACAAATTTATCTCAGACAGGAATATCACAATAAACTGAAATAGTTACACAGATAGGAAGCACAAGAGAATCGAACAGAAAGGCGGACACGGCTCCCCAAAATCTTATGCTTACTACTGGAAATAACTGTATGGACACTATGGTATACTGAGGTCTCTATCTCGTACGATCTCACTACACAGCAAACGAAATTTAAAAGTGCTGTAATTCTTAACGCTTATAACACTGCGAACACTGATTCTCGAAGACAAGCTACTGACTCAAAACTGAAAAGTAGAATGCCTCTAATGGATTGCAAACGAAACTTTATAACCTCGGGGTTGGGAAGGGGCCACACATGCGAAATTTCCGTTAAACGGCAGTTTTTCAATTCAGGATAAACACCAACAATGCAAACCTTAGTAAATGGACCATATAATTAAATTTCCGGAAGACGGAGAATAAATCTGCATAAACTTTCAGAGGTCGCAAAAGGTATTAGGGATTACTTCATTTCAGATGAAATTCTACATGATTTCTGATCGGAAAACGACCGAAGGATGGATTTTTGAAGGAGCTCTTTTCACGAAACGCTTCGTTACAACCCCTAAAATTCAATGAAAATTGATATTTATAGAAAACGCTCTTGCGGATTGCAGGATTTAAAACCACTTTGTTGAGGGCAGTTTCTAAGATAAAATGATTTGTTACGTCGGATTTGAGGTAAGAATCTGCCAATATTTCTGCTGTCCTTCCGATATTTGAGTTTGAAGTCCTAGATTTTTCAATATAAGTTTTCAAATCAGTTCACAAAATATCACAGTTATAAGCTGAAGTTGTTGAAAAGGTCATCTCAACATTAGCCTGTGCTATTTACATTCTTTTTCACATAGGGTGTTCATTCGGTAAACAGTACGGGGGTCACAAAACCCGAGTTGCCCGAGGACCTGGTGGCTTGCAGCCTTGCACACACCGTCCTGACCTAGTCACTTCTTAGGGTGGATGGGGAACTTTACTTAATTGTACGGCTCACAGAGGAGTTAACCTCAATAAAAATCCCTAATCCTAGGGTAAGATAGGTAGCCGATGAGATGCATGGTCAGGAAAAGCTGGTGCCCGAGACCCTCTCACCACGGAGACCGGACGATCTCCGTAGGATATTTTAGCCCTCCCCATGGTATCAAGTCACTGCCATGGGGCGACGTTCATTTACGCTCGTCTCGTGGGATTCAGTATGGATGTTCGCAAAATAACCAGAGAATTGGAAAATAGCTTGGAATGGAGCACTAGTGGCTTCGCGGTAGTGTTAGTAGCTCAATTCGGAGGAGAAGCAGATGCTTGAATTAGGGGCTAAGAAAGAACTGGTCTGATCTTAGGAAATCCTTGCTGGCTGATAACAACAAAGTCAGCAGCGTCTTTCGTACTGGATTGTAATGCATTTGAGTGCACCATTGCACAGTTGGCGGCTGAGAATCAGCGGCTGAAGGCATGGTCTCCGACAAAGAGAAATGGATGAAAAAGGTGTAGGATGGAGAGATCATTCCAAGTGGTCAGGCCCAAAAGAGAGCCTGGTTGAGCGCAAGCGCTAGTGTTGCGCGAGGACAGCGTGTTTTTGCACCGAGGGTAGTCCCCCAGAAAATGGAGGCCCCGAAGTCATACGCAATGGTCGTGATAGATCCGAGCGGAAAGCTCGGAAGTAAGGATGTGAAGCGAAAAGTGGTCGCTGATGCGGCGACTGAGGTCAACGTAAGAGTGACCGCAGTTAGAAGGTGTTAGAAGGAAGGTGGTATAGGCATTGGGACTAAAACCGCAGTAAAGCTTGAGACCTTGTCAAGCTGTGAAAAGTTTGACGAGATAGGTGTGCAGGTGGAGGGACCAAGAAATTGGACTCTAGAGTGCTTGTCCTTGACGTTTCGTCGAAGATGAAGGGTGAATTAGGAAATGTGGTACTTTAAGTAACACAGACTGTGAAAGATAATTGGCTAAAATGAAAGAGGGTGTATGTCAATTTCCTTGCTCGCAGGGTAGAAATAATGAGTCTGGTTGGGGGTGCCACAGGTGTCTCAGTTTGGGGCACCTGAAAAAGGCATATACGATCAAAAGCAAAGTGTGTAGAACGTGTGGGAAAGTGGGACATGTCGCACTCGTAACGGTAAAAACAGGCGCGAAAGCAGATAATGCGTTCAGAGAGGTACGAAACATACCGGGCACATTTCGTCAAGTCCCGAGTACCAGTTGAAAATGAAGCGTATGAGGGCAGCAACGGGTGATGAAATTGCAGGAATGCATCTTAAAATCCTGCAGCTAAATGGGCAAAGATACTACGGCGTCATGAACGAATTAGACCACTGCATGTTGCGTGAAAGGGTTAGCATATGTTTGCTGCAGGAACCCTATGTTAGGGATGGGCGAGTGTCTGGGCTCCCTAGCGTCATAAGAGTTTTTGAATCAGTCGGCAGTTCGGCAGTCATTGTGGTCAACGACCGGGACGCATCGGGTGCGTGTTCACTTTAATTGAACTATCTCTCTTTTTATGTGAATCATCAAAAAAGAGAGGGCTAATCGATTCATCATTTCTATAAAAAAATGCACGCATCGTCTAATTCGACAGACATTTTAAATGCTTCAATTCGCCTCGGAGTTGCCAAATGAAGCCCACTTAAACGCGATGACGACGACGTTCATGAAAGCGTTTGCGACGGCAATCACGTTCTGTCCGATACATATATACGCGATCAGATCGCCTGTTATTGTTTCCTTCACTTTGTCAAAACGAACAAATGTCCAGTTCACAAGAAACGAAAGCTCTGCTTCTGGCTGCTTTATTGATGATGAGGAACGTAATTCAACCAAAGAGCAATAAAATTTACTACAAGCGTTTGATACATTTTCGTTGCGCCGTCCAATGGTTGAAGAATCATTGTTTCTTTTATAATTATATCTATGTTCCGTATCAAGGTGAAATCAGAGCAAGGTGAAGTTTGTAACTGTTATTTCAATGCCTAACTCATTTCATATGTTGACTCTTTCGCAAAAGCAACAATTATTGTATTTTCAATTAATTTATGAACATTACAACAATGGTATCTCAAATATAGTAGTCGGTCAACTAAGAAGTATCACTGGTAGAAAATGTTTATTTCCTGCATTTCGGTTGCATCTTCGGAATTGGTTTCCTCCTTTTTCGGAATATTTTATTTGAAATTTTTCAGTGGCGTTATCAAGATACCTAACCAGAGCTGTAAAAATTCTTTGAAAAAGGCTAATAATTTTCATTGAAAAAAAATTGAGACACCCTTCCATTCGCTCCATATATATCTTGTGTTATATTAAATTCAAAAAAGTCTACTTGTTAAAGGCTATTGATACAACAATTAAATACAGATTTTTCTGTATTAACCTTTACATAATAATATCTTTCGATATTGATTTGATATCTTTCGATATACTTTTATGTCGTCGACGAACTACGTCTTCAATGACAAAATTATTATATCAACTGGCATACAATGATCAAAGTAAAAAACCTTAGAAAAGGGCAAAAGAATGAAATACAACCTAAAAACAATACTAGACACAGTGTTTCATCTTCTATCTTTCGATTTAGAATCATCAGTAGCATTTATTCTATATTATATATCAAAAACTTACCACGTGTTTCAACTACAAATGTAGTTGAAACACGTGGTAAGTTTTTGATATATAATATAGAATAAATGCTACTGATGATTCTAAATCGAAAGATAGAAGATGAAACACTGTGTCTAGTATTGTTTTTAGGTTGTATTTCATTCTTTTGCCCTTTTCTAAGGTTTTTTACTTTGATCATTGTATGCCAGTTGATATAATAATTTTGTCATTGAAGACGTAGTTCGTCGACGACATAAAAGTATATCGAAAGATATCAAATCAATATCGAAAGATATTATTATGTAAAGGTTAATACAGAAAAATCTGTATTTAATTGTTGTATCTTGTGTTATGTGAAAGATGCGATCAATTTAATCGGAAGTGATTCGAAATTATAGGGGAATCATCAAATTCGGTTCAGAGTATGTGTATGTATAGCGCCGCAAGTACTCATTCAACAAAAAATCGTTGAAAAATTGTGAGAATATATTATTTCGAACACCCGGTATTTTTCAGCAAAAATATTTTGTCAAGCGTAAAAAAACGTAAAATATCTATTTCATTCACCCCATCTATTTTACTAGATTACCAATTATTTTTTATACCAAGAAGAATTTGTCCTTCTCAATTTTTCCTTGACTAGTTTCCTATGAAAAAAACATCGACGATATTATATCCTTTTTTTGATATGGTGTAGAGGCAGATTCTCCTCAGGCTACGGCTGACTTTTTCGCCAGTTTCTTCGAGTCAGTCTTCGAACCAACAGGAAGCGTCCATGACTCTCTTCCTGGCCCTGAAGCGGTTTGTGATGGCCAACAGTTAAGTAGTATTCGGTTATCCTTGAAGGAGGTTCAACATGCGTTGTTGTCAGTGAATGTCCATAAGGGTCCTAGGCCTGATGGCATTCCACCCATTTTTGTGAATAAGTGTGCACTGAATTTAGCCTACCCCCTCTACATTATCTTCAATAAATCTTTGTCATCGTCAATTTTTCCGAACATCTGGAAGTTGTCGTATGTTATTCCAATATTCAAGAGTGGACACAGAGATCTCATTGAAAACTACCGTCCTGTAAGCATATTATCAGTGTTTCCCAAAATATTCGAGTCTTTGGTTCATAAATACCTATCATTTCACCTAAAGAACATCATTATCGATGAACATCACGGTTTTCGAAGTGGCAGAAGTGTTGAAACGAACTTGCTTTGCTTTTTACATTTTCTTGAGGGTGGCGGCGAATCCTGCGTCCAAATAAATGTACACAGACTTCAAGAAGGCCTTTGATCAGTCATGTCAGTACGGCTTTCTGAGGTTGGGGTGTGTGGGAGTCTGGGGTTGTGGCTGATGTCTTATCTCGTGGGTAGGACTCAATACGTTTCTATCGATGGCTGCGAATCCAGGAAATTTCACAGTACTTCTGGGGTTCCGCAAGGTTCTCATCTCGGACCTTTACTATTTCTTATTTATGTAAATAACATTGGGAGGTGCTTCAGGTATAGTAGGTTTCTACTTTTTGCCGACGATCTGAAGTTATTCATGATGATTCGGACCCTCATTGACTGTTTGAATCTCCAAAGTGATCTGGATAGATTGGCCCAATATTGTAAGGATAATTGCTTGTTCCTTCATCTCGATAAATGCTTGAAAATTTCGTATACTAGGGACACCAATAAAATCTCTTTTCAGTTCACGCTTGATGGCCATCGATTGTAGGAATCTAGTGTTGTCAGGGATCTGGGGATAAGGCTCGACTCCAAGTTGCTGTTCGATGCTCACATCAATGAGGTCGTCACATCCTGCTCCAAAATGCTTGGCTTTGTGCTTAGGCACGGAACATCTTTCCAAAAGAATGAGACTATCTTGACACTTTACCATGCATTTGTGTCCAATCGATTGAACTTCGCATCGATCATATGGAACCCGAGATACGACTTTTATACTCGACGTCTAGAGTCCGTCCAGAATGAGTTCATTCGGTTTCTGTCTTACAGGAATAGAATCGCAATTGTAAATCATGATTACACATATGCTAGTAGGATTTTCCAACTTCCTAGGCTAGTCGACATAAGATTTATAAATTCAGGGTTCCCGACCTAAGACTCAGGTCTCATGATATGTTTCAAGTCCCCCTGAGGAAAAAAAAACTACACGGCAAATTCCCCACTCGTCAGAATGATGACGACTTCGAACGCCCTCGGTTCAAACGTCGATTACTTTTCCTGCTCGCTGATGACTTTCAAAAAAAGTCTGAAACGTCGACTTTTGTTTTCAATTTCTCCAAGTTGATTGTGTGTAGATTTTAATGTTGTATCTTCTGTAATTTTTCTTGTTTTGTTTAGTTTATAGTGGAATCAATGTAATTGATTGAGGTTTTATTTGTAATTTAGTCTTTGGGATTTTGTCCTGTTTTTGTTCCTGTGTAAATAAATAAATAAATAAATAAATAAATAAATAAATAAATAGATACCCTGAACGATTCATACTGAAGTTGGACTACCTCGACTCCCCACTGAAACGAACGCCAAAAGAATCATCAAAATCATACCACGAGCAACGAAGCCATGCCCGAAAAATCATAAAAGATGTTTGACGAATTGAAAACCTGATTTTTTCAATCGGTTTCGTTTGGAAAGCACATAATAGGCTTTCTTGTTATGTATGCACTTTCGCATCCTCACAATACCCATATGTTTGATCCCTCATTATAACATTCAAGAATCGCGACCATACAGATTTCTAACGCCACAATTGAAATATCGCCCCCGATGGTGTCTGAACGGTTCCAGGTCGCAGAAAGATCACGAGAAGTGTGTGGTGCTCCACTAGTTCAATGTAATTATCGTGGAAGCCATCGTAATCGTGATCGCGTATATGTGGCCACATCTTTATGAACACATGGCACCTCCTGCCTCCAGATCTGTGCTTATTTCAACTATAATTTTCGATCATTTCAGCACAGAGTTGACTATCCAATAGAAAAAGCGTTGATCAATAAAGCGCGCCTATCTGAAACCATCAGCAAGCTGTATGTGTAAATGTGCTTAATAGGGGGCGATTATTGAAGCCATTAAAATAAAAACTTCATATAAAAGTTTGTCATGAGCGTGGTAGCTTTGGAAATACACGCTAGTAAAGTTTCCAGAAAAAAATCTTTCATTTGCATCTAGAAAACTGCTTTCACAGATACTTCTATGAAATTCGGTACACGTTTTCACTGCATAAAGATTCATTTTCTGATTTCCAAACAATTTCATAATTTTTGACCAGTGGCGTATATATATTTGGATTTCGCATGGAATATTTCTCAAGATGAAGGTAATACGATACTGCTTCTTTTTCAATCGAAAATTGTATTTCAATAATTTATTTATTTGTGAACGAATGTGTTCTCCTGATTTCAGTTCAACGGCAAACTGCTTAAAATTTTAGCCGAAACGCAAGCAATTTCTATGGAATGTATTCATTTATTTATTCAGAATTTCGGACACAAACTGGTAAAATCCCTCATTAACAACCTCTGATACATTCGATTGAACTTAAATAAGATCATATGGTGCCTAACCTTTACAGAAAAGAAATCAAATAAAAACATCTGGCCCTCCTGATGAATTATTCATCACAAAGTACAACCAACTGCACAAGGTATTCAACCAAATTACAAGCGAAAAACATTCCTAAGTGATCTCTTGAATGAAATCAAAGTCATGGAAAATATATCCAAGCTGACAGAATATCTGTTGAATAACTTCTTGTAATCGGTGCTAGTATTTCTGAACGGTACGCGATAGAAGATCACGAATTCCAGTTTTGACATAGACTCTAGTTACCTTGTAATGCAGAAATATCAAGAATTTATTCTGAAATCTTTCTAGTCTGTTTTTATGAACATTATACTGTGGGTTCCATACAACACTCGCAAAGTTCAGTCTGCTATGAAAAAGAGAGAAATGAATTGCTTTTATTGCTGATTTATCATCAAACTTTTTGCATATTCTGCATAGAAATCCCAGAAGTCTTTTGCAGGAGTCAATTATCTAATCCAAATAGACATTGATAGACATCTTGGTGTCAAAAATGACAGATCTTCTATCCTGTCTACACGGGTCAGCTTGAGGTATACTGGTGTGCTGTTCCGATAGAAAGCTATACATACGCATTTCTCTATGTTGCGTTCCAGCCCATTAAGGTTACAATATTTTGTGAATTCATTGAGATTTCGCTGAATCTTCAAACAGTCCAAAATCGTCAAAACTCTCAAGAATATCTTTGGAACATTAGCATAGAGTAGCACACGATAGTATTCAAAGCAGGATTGCAAATCATTTATGAACACCAGGAACAGTAATGGACCTAGGTGTGAACCCTGAGGTACTCCAAAGGTAACCGCATACAGTGCAGACCTATATAATTCACATTGACCAACCTACTCCGATTGTAGAGATAGGATGAGAATCATCTCAGAAGATCTTTCTGAACACCGACCACAGCAAGTTTAGACTCGTGGAGGTTGTGATCAACCTTATCGAAGGCCTTACTGAAATCGTCTATCTAGCGCCTTCGCAACATACACTGAATATATAACTGAATGTATTTCAATGCTACGCTTTTCATTGAATCTATGCTGATAATCCACAATTGATGACTTCAAACCGTGAAATAAATAATAAAGAACGATACTCTCAAACAATTTACTGAAAATTGATAGAATGACTCATAATGGTAGAATCCGAAACGTTTAGCGAAGTTTTAGAAACGCAATGTACAGGGTGTTTTTTCAGCCAGCAAAATCACTCTGAAATTACCAAAGTAACAACAGCGTATTTCGAACAAATTTTGAGAATTTTTGGATCAGCTAATTCATATTGTGCTACAATCAAAATTTCATCATTTTCGGATGATCGGAAATCGATCGAATAAGACGAAATACCCTGTATAGTCTCAATAAAGACCCCAACAATAAACCGAACATTGTATCGAAACTGTCTCGACTAGTGTAAACTTACCCTAAAATTAGAGTTATGCGTTGGATAAAGTCAAATCTCAAATTGATTCAGAAATGAATGAGAATAAAGAAAAAAACTTCAATTCAAAAAAGAACAGTGTCGTACCGTTTTTATCTCCGAAAATATTCAACCAACATACAGACACCACTCGCGAAGATAGTAATGTACCAAATCTCATACAAATATCTACAATAGCATTACTGTGGTCATAAAAAAGACCTTTTTCTGAACATTTCACCACCCTGTATAAGAAAATTTGTTCTCCAAAACTCTCCCCCTCAAATATTAGCATCTAATAAACGAACACTCTGAATAAGGGATACGACTATTGAGGTTGATCTTCACCATATATTCCGAAGCCTTTCCCTATCCTTTCCGTTTCATTGTAAGGTGTAAATAAATTGATATATGCACACTATCCTTCTTGCTCACATTAATTACGTTTAGTCTCCATGCCATTTTCACCTACTTAATTTTCAAGCACCGCATATGGAAGAGATACAGGAAGGTTAAGGAATGTATAAAACCAGGGTCGATAATTTTTGAACCCAAAAATGTCCTTCGAAATCTCTACTTTCTTGTGGTGAAAAAAAATGTTCATTACCTTGGTAACTTTCTTAACAAAATAACAGGAAGTAAGGCTCAGACCTTCCTAGTCCCTTCTCCAATCCTCTATAGAATAACTTTTGATGGGCTTGAATTTTCCGTAGCTCAGTCAGGTATATGAATTACTGCGAAATAGCAATAAATAGGCATCTATGCATATAATTTGAAGATTTCACAACTTTCTCAGAATATTATATTCTCTTTTGAAAAAGTGGATATTTGAACGTGGGACTTTTCGATTGAAAATTGTGCTTTTTACATGTTTACATGTTTAGTCGCAGTAAGGAGGAAAATGAATGTTTCAAATCAAAAAAATTACAGTGTATAGAACATGAAAAAGTAAGTTTACACTAAATTTCGTTAAGGTTGTTAGTTTTGCAGAAAATCGAGATGAACCGTGTTTCACCCTCAAAAACTCACCCACCCCCCTTCCACTTTGCGACTCCAGACCTCTTCTGAATTATTTTTTTTTTCATATTCGTTATATTTTCAACCTTTTCCAGTGAGTTCCATCCGCAAGGGCGTTTTTCATGAAAAAACAATTTTATTTCATTTCAATAGTTCTGTTTCAGATATTGGGAGTGAAAACCTCAACAAAAAACTAAAAAATGATAATAAGGGTCAACCTACATTGAAAAATGTAACTGTGGTACAAGCACAAGTTTTCCAGGTGCATGAAAAATTCAAAGAAGTAAACTGTAATGTGTCAAATTATTATAATAATTTCACGATTCTAGCACGAACTATGTATTTGTTGAGTTCTTAGCAACCAGATATAGAAGTTATCCGAAGCAGTAGTAGGTAGAAAGGACAATCTACATTACGACAACAATTCATGAAATATACCATGACAAGAACGGAAATACGAGTAAATCAAATCGTTGTATAAAAGAGTAGAATTTGAGAATTCCATCCTTATCACTTCACTAAATGGCTGACAACAAACTCACGGTAACTAAGTATATAAATGTTGACTTTGTACTTGTGGAACTATATTCATCGTTCTACTCCGAATGAAAATCCAGTGTTTTTCATCGTCCTACTGCAGTATACAGGGTTTAACAGAATTGATGTAAAATATTCAAGGAGGTGACAGAACAGATCATTTCCAACGAAAAATGTGCCCATAAATTTTTCCTCAAACCCTCCGGGTCTACAGATATCAATTCTTTTGTTCTTTTGGAAACTTCCCTACCTTGCTCCAGAAAAGAGAGTATATCTCCGGAACAACAAGACCTACATCAATAAATGTGCCCTTAATCCGAAGAGACAAAGATGCTACATTCACCAAATTCAGTTTGGACCGGCAGATTCATTGGATACAGAAAGAACTTAGGTTCAGTGAGAAATTCAGACCAATAAGGAAACCAAAAATGAAATTTCATCCGCCGTTTTCTCGAAAAATGCTGGAGGTGAGGTATTGATTTTATAATTGTGAAAACTTCCCGCTAGTATCAGCTTTTCAAATATGTGGACATCCACCAAGAGAAAATCGCTGACGTAGTAAAAATGAATCAAATCTACCAGAAAACGTAAGCGCCACAATGTAAAACATTTCAGTAGATAGGTAACTGAGACTGTCGACCGATTTTCCAATGTACATACACATATTGGTTTTCAAGTAGCTCAGTCACATTCGATATAACTGAGTTGCTTGGTGAGAATTTAAAGAATTCAAGAAAATTAAAAATGATCCAGAAATTTATAATATTAAAAATCAAAATATAAAAAAATATTTGGGTGATAACAATTCTTTTATTCAAATGTACTGCTCGATGTGCCATCCACCGTGTTGGAGGCCCAGAGAACATATTTTGCGAATTGAGCTAAGCACGCGCCGCAGTACCTGTGGCTTTCTACGGACCATTTCGTGGGCTTTTTCAATTTGCTGAGTAATGTATCGGAGCAAATCGTCCAATTCATCCACCAGGATACGCTGCATTCATACAATCTGATACCATGTGCCCATTATGAGCAGGACAACCATCCAGTTGAAACCACACATCCTGCCTTATGGTAGTGCCTTCACTTGACACTAGTGTTGTTTCGTAGAGAATTTAGAAATGATTCCGAATTCAATCTAGGTGGAAGGAATGTTGGTCCAAGTAAATGACATCCAATTTGTCCCATCCACACATTAATTTCAAAGTCGGGCTGGAAGTGATTGACCAATATGGCTTTAAACATGCGAGTTTCGTAAATTGATAATACCAGATCTAGTAAAAGTAGACTCGTTTGTCTATAAAATTTTATTTCCAAAAAGTCTCTCCAGTCGTATTTGGTTAACATACCATTGGCAAAATTCAACCCGCCGTTGGTAGTTGTGCTTTGGTTAAATGGTATGGATGAATACTTTCTCTCCAGATAGTTTGGTTCAGCGTCATGTGGAATACTCCCATCCTTAAATGCGCCGAGTACACAAATTTGGTTCATCATCGACTGATTATAAAGTTGTGTCAGATTGGATAGTGGGCACAGGACCAACTTCATTTTTCGATTTCTGCACATTACCTGTTTCAAGAACACAGTTATACACAGCTTGAAAAGTTCGAGGATGTGGCATTCGGCGTCCCGGAAAGCGAAGCTCGTATTCTCGAACAGCAGCCAAGGTATTGCCATCTGCCAACCCGTACATGTAGAGCATATCAGCATACTCCATATTGCTATACTCAAGAGCCATTATACGCAAATTTGTCGACGAAATACGAGGAGTAAACTATGGGTACGTAATCGCTAATGCAACCCTTTTTCCACAGTCAAGCTCTCTTTGTTGGTAAGAAAATTCACAGAAGATTATTGCTTCTACATATCTGACCACAAACCTACTGCGATGTTTTCCACTACGGCGCTAACGATTTCTGATAGATTTACCTAATTTTTTCTACGTCAGCAATTTTTCCTTGATAAAAGTGCCACATGTTTGAAAAGCGGAAACTTGTGGAAAATTTTCGCAATTATAAAATCAATACCTTACCTGAAACATTTTTCAGGAAAATGGCGAATGAAATCTCATGTTGATTTTTCCATTGGAATAAATTTCTCATTGAAACTGCGTTCTTTCGGTTACTGTTGTATTTGCTAGAGTAAAACCGAATATGATGAATGAAGCATCATGTTTTCTTCCGATTAAGTGCACATTTATTGCCGTAGGTCTCGGCGTTCTCTTTTCTGGAGCAAGGTAGGGAAGTTTCCAAAAAGCAAAAGAATTGAAATCTGTAGAACCAGAGGGTTTGAGGAAAAAGTTATGAGCACATTTTTTGTTGGAAATGATCTGTACTATCACCTCCTTGAAGAACATCAACTCTGTTACACGCTGTATATATATTTATATATATATATATTTGTCTGTTTGATTGATCTTGATATCGATTAAAGTAAAATATTTTATTTCCGCTTACATAATACATATTAGCGGAAATAAAGAGTTCAATCAATATTTTCAGCTAAGCTTGGTGAAGTAACCCTTTCCGAATTTTTGCTATTTAACAGAGAAAATCAGTTCAATATAGATATTTGATAACCAAGAACCAAAATGGACATAAAATTGAGCATGTACAGATTTGATGGTTTTAAATCAAAGCAAAATGATGCAATACCGTTTACTGATAGGTGAAACCACGTGCCATTCCGGTTCCTCCTACTAGGAGTTCTATTGGGGAAGGTCACTTTACACTGGAACCATCCATTATCTGCTTCCCTAATTGACGTTAAATTGACCGTAACTATGTCATATCTAGGATGTGGAAGTTCTACCAGATTGAGACGTCCCACATAAGGTTCATTGGAGGTTACAACGCCTTTGTGAAAAGTGAATATTGTTCTTTGCTGAAATAGAAGGAGAAGTATTAGATTTTATCCGTAACTCCAGTTTTCGTGGATAATTTATCTGTGCAATAATCACTACGAAAATATAGTACGTAGTTTAATTAATGTACAAAGAGGCATAATAGGTGCATTTATTTCAATTCTTCGGAAGCAAAGCCATTACGGCGATATAGTAACACCTCAAGTAGAGAGAAGAGGATAGGATATCATAGATCCTATATCTTCCTATGAGGGTAGGTAAAAGCCTCTATTTCTAGGGAGAAATAATTTGTTGGGGTTATAACGCCGTCCATGTTAACATGTCTATTGAGAATGAACAGCAAATCTTCTTGACGATGAATTTGGTTATAAGTAATATATTACTGAATGTGTCCGATGTGTGTTATCCGAAATGAACCAGAAATAACTTCCTTTTCTACGTTTGATATCACAAAAATAATAAGTCTTCAACGAAAAAATATCAGTTCTACGCATCACAGTTCAATGAAGTTAAAAATAATTCTTCTTCTCGAAACAAATAATTAAAATTTTCGATGAATGTTTTATTCGAATACACAGCTATGTCTTCGAAGCATTGCCAAGAAGGAGGTTCGGCTTGCAATCCGGCTTATATATCTGGTTTGTTTCAGTCAGAACAACCGAATCAAGCAATGCGGTCCAAATAGAATCGCATCCGTTGCACCTCTAGTCTTTTCGATCCTACACCTTCATTTTCCCGGAAGAAAAATTAAAAAATAAATGAAGAAAAAAATTTGAAACAATATTGAAGATGGTGGATCTGTGGGAGCTTGCGAGCATAGAAAACAAACATGTCACTTTTATAGAAAAGTGTTTGATTTCACAGCTTTTCCCCTTGCTGGTTGCAATGTTGCAAAGATGAGAGAGTAAAGGGGAACACGCAACAGGCAAACCGACCAAATCAAACACTGTTCTACAAAGGCACAGAGCCAGATACATGGGCAGAATCACAAGCCTAACCTCTTCCTTATGGCAATGCTTTGAAACATACCCAAGTTTTGAAAAGAAACATAAAGGCTGAGAAATAAATATCAATGATAGATTAAGTTGATGACAGAATAAACCCGTCTTAGAGCGGAATTCGTGTCCGCCCGCTTCTTGGATGACGAGTTCGAGTTTCCCTAACATTTCCAAACTTGTGTTTAAGTTTTCTTCATGTCCCGGGACGAGTGGTCCAAGTAAACGATGGTTCTGAAAGTCGCTTAAAAAAAGTGTTTTTTCATGACAATCTTCAATGATTTGGATTGAGGATATGATACTGATATTTGATTGCTCCGGTCTTAACTCGATGGAAATTCAGCTTGAGACTGATTAAAGTGAAACACTTCATTTCTGCTTATATTTATCAATTACACAACAATTCTTTCGTCACTAACTTCATCAGATGATTATAGTAATGCTACTTTGCTACTCGACTTCCATCCTTTTGTCGTCGCTCGTAACTCAATTATGGTATTTGACCTGCAGAAATAGTAATGGAATACATTCTTCAATTCATCAATCGCATGATATCCACGCGAAATTTATTCGATGAGCTACGAGAGGATCCCGTCACGTTTAGTAATGAGCATGCATGGACACTTTTGACTATTTGCTCGAAAGAATTCAATGAAAGTTGAACGAAAATTTGAAACTATATTGAAAATGCCACAGGTGGATCTGTGGGAGCTTGCGAGCATAGAAAACAAACATGTCACTTTTATAGAAAAGTATTTGATTTCACAGCTTTTCCCCTTACTGGTTCAATGGTGCAAATATGAGAGAGTAAAGAGGAACACGCAACGGGCGAACCGACCAAATCGAACACTGTTCTATAAAGGCACAGAGCCAGATTTATGGGCAGAATCACAAGCCCAACCTCTTCCTTATGGCAATGCTTTGAAACATACCCATGTTTTCGAAAAGAAACAAAAGGGCTGAGAAATAAATATCGATGATAGATTAAGTTGATGACAAAATACACCCGTCGGAATTCGCGTCCGCTCGCTTCTTGGATGACGAGTTCGAGTTTCCCTAACATTTCCAAACTTGTATTTAAGTTTTCTTCATGTCCCGAGACGAGTGGTCCAAGTATACGATAGTTCTGAAAGTCGCTTGAAAAAAGTGATGAATATGATACTGATATTTGATTGCTCCGGTCTCCACTCGATGGAAATTCAGCTTGAGACTGATTAAAGCGAAACACTTCATTTCTGCTTATATTTAATTATTACACAACAATTCTTTCGTCACTAACATGATAACTTCATCAGTTGATTATAGTAATGTTACTCGACTTCCATCCTTTTGTCATCGCTCGTAACTCAATTTTGGTATTTTTTGACCTGCAGAAATCGTAATGGAATACATTCTTCAATTCATCAATCACGTGATATCCACGTGAAATTTATTCGATGAGCTACGAGAGGAACCTGTCACGTTTAGTAATGAACATGCATGGAAACTTTTGACTATTGGCTCGAAAGAATTCAATGTAAGTTGAACGAAAAAAGGACAAATTTCCTCCTTGACCTTATCGAACCAGCTGAATAGAATCGAATTCAGGTTTATTGTGCACAATGGATTCGAAGTTTCTTATTTCCAGCAATATTTTCTCAGAGAAAGAATGGAGAAAATCATTGAATGAAATGAAATATACAAATATATTGAAAGAGACTGGGGGATTTATGGCAGCCTGCGAGAGTAAAAAACAAACATATTATGTTCGGTTTTGTCGCTTCGCTCTAGGCTTGACGATCTATCTTCGGGAGCGCTTCACACTTCCACAATCTGTGCCTGCCTTTAAACTGTTCAATTCAACCGCTTTGCTCTTTGGTCGTTACTCTTTGCGCTCTCATCTTTGCTTCCTGCACCACTCTGTACGTACCCTTAGCCGTTCAAGTTGGTCTACAAGTATGGGATCCTTTACGCCGCTGTCATACCTCTCATGTCGAAAATAATTGGTTACACGAATCAAGACAGATATAAACAAATATTGAACTACAAATATCGAATTCGAGAATGGATGAAATCCACCCACTGATTCACCGAATCCTTGGGTGGATTATCTAGCTCCCGGCCCGCCAGCTCTACAGGCACGAAAGTGAATTTCGGAATTTTGTTATTTTGGATGAGCGAAAGTACAGAAATCAGTTTCATCTTAAAGATGGAAAAAATAATTATGAATAGAATATTTTGTTCACGTAGGTTCCATTCGAGGTCCATTTCAAGATAGAATCATTGCATTTCATTCCGGCTGAAGAGATTTCTGTGATTTTAATATTTTCGGGGTGAGCAGTAAAGACTACAACACCTAGTCCATCTTTTAGAGGAATGAAAAATTGAAACTTACAATTTCTGATTCAGATATGCTACCCCTAAGGGTCCAGCTCCAAGTAAAAGTGGCCGTGAAACTGGTCGGGCGGGCCAGTGTTACTTGAAAAAATGACTGCTCTGGCGACGAATTTTAACATGCGCGCAAAACCGGTTGATATTACGTCAGGACTTTCAAAGAATTATCATTTTAATGGGAGTATTTGAAGGAGAAAGTTAACGCCATACCTCTGGCTGACGTGGATCAACCGCTTAGTTGTATTCTATTTTGAAGCCACACTATCACTTACTAAAAATAATTCTTGTAGTTTTTTGAAATACTCTCGTGTTTATCTTTCGATCGAATTCGCTGTTGTTGTATTGAAGAAGTGACAATATATCCGCGAACGTAACAGGGAATGACAAACCAGATACTAATATGGAATAAAAAACTCAGTAAATACATTGCCGATTTTGTTCCTATTTCCTTCGCATCTTCGTTTTTGAAGCATGGCCAAAATACAGAGTATTTAATGTCGATTTTAAGCAATGTTTTGTTGTGTGAGGTGAGTTATGTGTGAACTTTGAATATCGGTTTCCGGCTACATCTCAGTTTTCCTTCTCACACTGGAATCTCTTTCAAGATTAAACTTCCCTTCATTCTCCGCGAAATATAAAGTCAGAATGAAAACCATATGCTATTATAAAACAATCACAGGTTTTTTTCACTTGCAGTTCGAAACATCTTCGGTATGAATCGAACACCACACTGTCACACATTAACTGTCCGATTCGTTGAATCATCGTTACTTGTTAACTGAAATTAGACGACTAGAATATTCGCAATGGAGAGTAGTTGGTCTCACAACATTTTTCACGTGCTTGTTCTGGAGAAGGGCTTGTTATCGTTTTGCTCAAAGATCACTTATAAAGAATCCATGGTCAAATTCAATTATGTTTGACTGTCCATCCTTTTGTGCTCATAATTTCGAAAAGAATAGCCTAGGATCCTCAAAATTTTCAGGTTCGATTAGAAGTCTGAATATTTCAGTTGAGTTTGTAACTGTACAAAGTGGGCCTGATAGTTCGAGAGTTATGCCAATTTGAAATTTTAGTCTAGTTTCCTGATATCTTATGAATTACTGATGCGATCATGTTTAAAATTCGTTGTAGATTCAACTTAGCGCATATTTTGTGTTAATCAAGTAGTTCAAAAATAAAAAAAAACACCTAGAAAAGCATTAACGTGAGGTCAGGAGCTTTTACGCGCTTGTCTACATCCGAAACCATTTCCTCTGAAAATTTATCAAATCATTTTTCAAGAGCAGAATTTCGATTCGATAACATTTGCATTATGGGTAAAATTGGAAATATAAAATTTCGAATGGAAATATCTACGAAATCATTGGGGGAGTTTCGAGTTTTCACGAATTTCACCCTCTGCTATAAAAATATCGAGTCTAAGTCTAAGTAAACAAATAGCGTCATAGACGACTTTAGTACGTCGATCGACGATCTATTGTCGCCACTGTCTTCTATGAAGTCACTGAAGGATACAGTGAATACTTCGACTGTTTCCTAATAGATGCGTTAATGATTGATGCAATCTACAGCGACTTTAACCAATGTTTAAGGAAGAAAAACAATGCTTTAACCTTTATGCCATCATTTTTCAAGTGCAGAATTCCGATTGGATCAAATCTGCGTTATTGGTAATATTGAGAATATAAACTTACGAACGGACATATCTACAAAATCATTAGGGGGGATTTCAAGTTTTCACAAATTCCACCTTCTCAATTAATCGCCAACCCTGCTATGAAATATTGAGTCTCTAAGTATAAGTAAATAAAATATATATATAAGTATAAGTGATACAGTACGTCGATCGACTGTAGGATCCAGTAAATGCTTCGACTAGTCCCCAGTAGGTGCCACGAAAGATTTGTCACGTTCGAACCCGGCTAGGGTTATTTTTGTTGAACGTGCAATAAAAATGAATAAAAAAAAACTAGAAGGATATTTCCGCTTCTTCACGTTGGAAAACAGGTTCAAATTAACTAGCAAATATGACCATCCAATCTATTTATCACATATTGAATTTTTCTCAAAATATCTTTCGATAGATACGATCAATAACAGTTCACCAATTAGTTTCACACTTGGGCGGTCGGGGAGACAAACCTTTGAGTATCTGGACCTTTCCTGATCTGAGCAATTGGCCCTGAATTGTCAGGTTACTATTCTGGTAGGTCCGTGAATCCACCCTATTAGACTGGCGCTGTAGATGGGACGGAAAACTGACTGCTTTTCTTTCCGAAATATCCGTAATATTTACGCAATGCGTTCGTTGCCAAAAAGAATTCACACAATTCAATTTGATGGGTATGCACCTTCAAATCCCACGCTTCGTGGATTAATGGATATAAATCTAAATATGTCGATGCGTTCATCAACCTGAGAAAGGCAATAATGAGCCCAACTTGTACATTTTCCTCACACCTTCCGACCCCCACATCTGCGCAATGCCACGTTTACTTTCCAGCGTTACACTCCCCTCGCCCCACGTTGGGCGCCAATTGTCACGTTCAAACCAGGCTAGGATTATTTTTGTTGAACGTGCAATAAAAATGAATAAAAAAACTGAAAGGATATTTCCGCTTCTTCACTTTGGAAAAAAACAGGTTCAAATTAACTAGCAAATATGACCAACCAATCTATTAATCACATATAGAATTTTTCTCCAAATATCTTCGATAGATACGATCAATAACAGTTCGTCAATTAGTTTTACACTTGAATACTTATCCGTGAAAACGGCACAATACCATCGGGGCGGTCGGGGAGACAAACCCTGGAGTATCTGGACCTTTCCTGATCTGAGCAATTGGCTCTGAATTATCAGGTTCTTATTCTGGTAGGTCTGTGAATCCAACCTATTAGACTGGCGCTGTAGATGGGACAGAAAACTGACTGCTTTTCTTTCCGAAATATCCGTAATATTTACGCAATGCGTTCGTTGCCAAAACGAATTCGGACAATTCAATTTGATGAGTATACACCTTCAAATCCAACGCTTCGTGGATTAATCGATATAAATCAAAACATGTCGAAGCGCTCATCAACCTGAGAAAGGCAATAATGAGCTCAACTTGTACGTTTTCCTCACACCTTCCGACCCCCACATCTGCGCAATGCCACGTTAACTTTCCAGGGTTACAGATTGATGGAATCTACAGTGACTTTAACCATTTTGAAGGAGGAGAATCAATGCTTTAACCATTGTTCAATGTTATTCCTCTTTGGACAATGCTTCAATCAAGATCTAGATCTCATTCTCATGATGAATCAAAAATTCATATCTGATTGGACTAAACTAGTGTTCTAGGAGTCAATGTGAGCAAAGGTTCAAAGGGATCGGAGGCATGGTTCCTGACCAACAAAGTTAACATTTTGCATGAAACTTCACGCCGTCAAGTGCAGAATTTCCATTCGATCACATCTGCATTATTGGTAATATTGGGAAAATAAAATTTCGAATGGATATGTCTACGAAATCTTTAGGGGGAATTCAAGTTTCCATGAATAAAATCTTCCTTATTGAACCCCAAACCTTCTATAAAAATATTGAGTCTCTAATTCGATTTTTCGGATGGTATTGTGGTTAAGGTCATCCTGACTGTCAACCGTGAAATGAGAGTTCATTTAGAAACTTGATATTTGTTGAACCGGTTCAATTGTGAAAGCCGAATTCGCGAATTGGTTAAATTATCCAATGAATTCGCATATAAATATCCCTTCAAAATTTAATTATTTCAGTATTTTTTGAGTTACTCTGTAAATAACAACAATACCGAGAAAATAACACTAATGAATTTGACACATTTTTTCCCAATATCTGCGAATCTGAATATCGTATCAAACTGAATTTTGAACACTGTTGTAGAATACTGACCCGAGATTTCTGCCAATTCCATTGAAATCTGATGAATAGTTTCCGGTAAAGCATTTTTTTCAAAAAAATCAACAAAATTCTCGAATACTTTTTTGCAACTTTCTACCTCTTCGATCCTCACAAAATTTTGCCTTTAGTGGTTTAGTTGGTCTTCCTCAACTGACTACACAGTTTAAATCTGAGCGCAACTGTTTTCTTGAAAAATTTAGGAAATATCCTCAATCTTTCAATATCTCCGAGAATGAATATCTGTTCGAACTGAAATTCAAAGCACTGTTTTCAAGTTTTAATTTCAAGATCAAGTTTCAGTATGATCGCGTCTCTAATTATCGAGATATTTAGGAAATATTCTCAACATTTCAAATAACAACGAAATTTGATATTATTATTTCCTAATATCTCCGGAAATAAACATCAGATTAGATTGAAATTTATGAAACTGTTGTGAAATACTAACTGCAAGGCCTAAGTCGAATTTCAATGAAATCCGCGTAATTCAGAAAAAAATATTTTTTCCGATAAAGATGTGGATAATTTCCGGAAAACGAATTTTTCGAAATATTTTAACTATTATATTCTCATGAATCTCGATAGAAAGTTGCGCGTTGATATTCTCCAAATAATTACGAAGTTTCGTTGTGATAGCGTCTGTACTCCTTGAGATATTGAGGAAGTAACCTCAAAATTTCAAACAACAACGAAATATGACATATTTTTTTTCATATATCTCCGAAAGTAAATAATGTATCGCATAGAAATTTCGGATATTTTTGTCAAATACTGATTTTCAGGTCGGTGCCAAATATCATTGAAATCTGATCAACACTTTCCGAGAAAGAAAAGTTTTTAACAAAAATTGCAGACATTTTTTAATTTTTTCAATTTCCAAATATAAGATCCATATGAAATCTGCATTAAGTTGCGCTTTGGTATTCAAGAATTAATCACAACGATCTAATCTGATCGAATCAGTACTTCATGAGATGTCGAGGAATTAACCTCAAAATTGCATATAGGTATAATTCCAACAAACGAACTTAACCGAGATATTCAGGCTTCAAACTCAACCCGAAAATTTCAAGACTCTAGGTGCTTTCCTTCGAAAATTAGAGCAAACACTGCCGGACAGACAGAATCAAATTTGACCACGGATTCTCAATCAGTGAGTCCAACCTAGTAGTTTAAGACCAATTTCGCCTCAAAATTCAAAAACTACGTACATCGTGACGAAATAATAACGCGGTGTTCCCCAGGACAAGCGCGTAAAAATTGACTAAATATTTAAAATCTTATTGAAATTTTATATATACGTCAAACTTCGTATTCTATTCGGGATTTGGAGGATATTTCCTTAATATTTGAAGAATTACTGTCGCGACTAGATTGAAACTTTGTTATCAGTTGGAAAATAACAATAGCAACTAACTGAAAAAATTCGTGTGGTTCCAGTCCCTGATTAAGGTCAACGCTCACTCATCCGCAACAGCCCAGCCCACGGCACACCGGAATTTTATAATTTCTATATGACTGAATGGGACAGCGCGCACTAGACTGTTACGGAACACCGCAAATTAGTAGGGAAATAAGTTCGTTCTGCCGTGGTCCGGGCTGTTGCTGATGAGTGATCGTTGGCCTTAAATTGGAAACAATTCTTTTTCAGAATTTTTCATGTTTTTGTTGAAATCACATTTTATCTAGAATACTATTTATCAGATTTCGATGCCATTTGACACATATTTCGACTACTATAATGATTCGAAATCCAATTCGATACATTTTCGGATATATAGGGAAAAAAATATACAAAATTGCTTACAGCTTATTTTGGGAGTATTTTGCTTAATTTTTTAAGTTTATTCTGAGTTTCCACTCTCAGGAAAGACCTAAAAAATAGTGTGAAATAGCGTTGAAATTTGAAATTTTGAGGATATTTTCTCAATATCTCCAGAAGTTATGATGCGATCAGATTGAAACTTGGTACATAAAGGGTGTCCAGTGGGGATTTTTCAACTTTGGACAGCCATTATCGACATACTGGCGGGATAAGGAAAGTCAAGAGCACACCGTGCGTTTGCCATCGAGCATTATTTAAAGTGTGGTCAATCTTTGGTTCGGGCGCGCCGCTCTTTTCGCAAACATTTTTATTTTCGAAGTGATGGGCTGAGCACGCAACCTATTTGGTTGTGGGTAAAAAGATTCAGACAAGAAAGGACAATGGTCAACAGAACTTCTCTGGGATGATCAACGTCAGCAACAACGCCGGCTATCTCAAATTCGAAATGGAATTATTCGAAATCCACGTTAATCGATAAGGAAAATTGCGGCATCCACAGGAATAAGAAAATCATCAGTGCATGTTAGTTTGCGAAGGTAATTAAAACTCCATCGATACAAAATGCAAATTGTTCAATGTCTCAACGATACAGATTATCCTCCTAGCACATTTCCATATCTATGAATATCTAACTCAGCATAATATGTGATACTGGTCGCCCACTAACCCTAGAGAACGGCATCCAGAACTTTCACATTGTTTGGAAACCAAAGTTTGGTCTGCCATTTCTATCAGCGGAGTAATTTGGCCTTATATTTTTAACCAAGGAGAAACCGTATCTGCTCCGAAATATTGCCGTATGATAGACGAATTACTGTTACCGCAATTACAGCTGCATCGAGGGAACAACAACCGAACACTATTTCAGCACCCCCTCAAACAGGTAGGGTGCCGGTGAAAGAGTTGAGGTCAATTTTCCCGGATAAACTTATAGGCAAGTTCGGGGACATTCTATGGCCGACTTGCAATTTTTCATGAGGATATCTCATCTCGAAGGTTTACACTAGTAATTTCCGGACAATTGAGGTCTTACAACACAATATTCGCCGTGGAATGCAAGACATTACTCCGGCGCTCTGCTGTCGCGTGATTGCAATTGTTAGGGTCAGACTGCCAGAAAGAAAAAGAAAAAAAAGGGTCATCAGTTGGAGGATGTTGTCTTACAAAAATGAAAACCGCTTTGTTATCCTGCATTTAAATAAAAATAAATGAAGATGATGTAATTTTTTTTACATAGTAATTTAAAGTTGTAGAATATCCACTGGATACCCTCCAGTTGGAGAAAGCCAACGTGAAACTCAATGCAGAATTTCGTGTGGATCTAATTGTTATGAAATAAAAAAAAAATTCGTGGTTACTTCTTCAATATCTCTCAGAAGTACTCATGCGATAAGATCTAATAGGTAAAAAACTCGAGAATTTTCTGAATCAAATGTAATTTTTTTCTTGGGAGACAATCGTCATAATTTCCATGAAATTTTGCACAAACCTTCTAGTTAACTTTCAGTTTGATCCGATATTTGCTTTTGGAGTTATATAAGAAGGAATATGTCCAATTTCATAGCTATTTGAAAATATTATGTTGTTTCCTAGATACCTCAGGAAAAACTAACGCGATATTAGTTGAATACTTATTCAGCGATAGTTGAAAATTTCAGTTTGATGGTATAAGAATTCCTCTAGAGAGTGGAAAAAATATATGTCAAATTTCCTCAAGAAATACTGCTTCAATCATCGTGCAACAAGTTAACGAGTAGTTCAGAAAGAAACAACTTAAAAACTCGATATTTGTAAAGAAGGTTTGGACCTCAATTACGAAGACCGAATTCGTGAATCGGTAAAATCAAACCAATGATTCCGCAGATACACCCATTCAAAATTTTATTTTCACAATAATTCCAAAAATACAGATTAGATCGAATAGAAATCCAGTACTTCATCGAAAAATAACATTTTGGAGGTTCATATAGGATTTAATGAGGATTATGATGAGAAGATCACAGAATATTGAATATTTGAAAAAAAAATTGAAATTTTTTTTCAAACTGTTCTAATGACACGATCATCAAGAAATTCTGCACAATGTTGTCCTTCAATATTTTTCAACTAGTTGCGAAGTTTCATCACGATATAATCAGTATTTCTTGAGTTATACCGAAAAAAACAACGATATCTAGAAAAAACCACGAAATTCTATATATTTTATCCCAATATCTCCAAAACTAATAGTCGTATCGAATTGAAATTTAGTACACTCCTGTGAAATATGAAGCTCAAGGTATAATTTGAATTGTTCCCACAGATGATTAATAGTTTCAGATAAAAACAAAAACGAGAGTAGACCCAAAACAGAGATCTGTGGTACACCTAACTCAAGTTTATGCTCACTAGAAAAGGAGTCGCCAATTTTAAAGGAAGCGCCCTTGAATCCAGATTACATAATTTGTCCAAAATGAACTAATAATAAGCGAGAATATCAGATGCTCGTGGCAAGTCATAAAACAATCCTGCTAAATGTGACCCATTGTGCAAGCACTTACAGATAAACTCAACAAAATGCATGGGTCCAGTTTGAGTAGAGCGGCCTGATCTAAAACCATGTTGAGTGGTCTTAATATGATATATATCTTGGTATTTTATAGTTCTGAGGTTAGAAATAGGTCTGTGATTCGAAGCCTCGTCCACATCATCTTTTTTATAGACTGAAATAACAATGGCCCGTTTGAGCAGCTTAAAAAGCATTCCAGTGCTAACTGATAAATTGATGGGATGAGCAATATTTTGACCTATCTCATCAGAATCTATTAACTTCAGAATCCGCGCAGAGATGTAATGAACTGCTGACCTTTCCTTATTTATTGAGGATCTTTAAGCATCAACAACCTTATGCTATAAAACAAAAAATAGTATTCAGAATACAAGGAGTAGTTCATAAAATGGACATTGAACATTCAAAATAGCCGCCAAAGGCATTCTCAGCAACCGATTTGAAATAATCGGCAAAACTCTCTGCTTCACTTTCCAAGTTCTCAGTTGTAACGTTGGAACCCCGTTAACAACTAGCACAATGAATCTCTTAACCATACCCTTTCGACCAGTAACTGTGTTTACCATGTTCGAAACAATTATATTATTTTAAGATTTCTCGATGAACTCACTATAGAAATTGAATTTTGTATGTCTGATTTGGTAATGATAAAAATAATTGGCTTCCTTATATGATTCATGTATGGAGAGTCTCTCGAATAATACTAATGGACGCCTCAAAACAATAATCAGCGAGCGTATTCCTCCGCCAATGCCACCCAATTCGCCTTCAGTAGACGCTTACCAATACCATACGTAAACTTTTTGAAAACACTACCACTTATACGAGAAACAAAATCATCTCAAATCCTGAACAAACTCGATACAGTGTTGGTCCTAGGATCGAATTTTATAGGTAGCTCAATGAGCTCTATGATCACTGATGTGAGATTCACAAACCTCCACATTGCAATACTGTAATATTGCCTTAGCCAAAATATAAGCAACTTTTGAAACTGATATGTGACTCGTACGTAATATCCGTAAAAACTCTAGCAGTAACATCCAACAAAAATCAACGTTAAGATCACCACACATGAATAATAGATCAGCCAAAGTGTAACAATGATTCAAAGCAAGTGATAGCCTGTCAAGAAAGATTTCAAAATTACTAGGAAAAGGTCGGTAAAGACTTTTGATTCCCATACATATGTTATCAGACTGCAATAATATTCTTCGCAAACTTTCGGGTCATTATTCAGAAAGAGTGCTTCAAATTTCAATTTGACCCAGTATTTATTTTAGGGGATACTGGAAAAAAGATATATTGAATTTCGTGGCTGGTTGCAATTTTGAGGGTAATTTCGTCAATAAAGCAGAAAAAACCAATGCTATCAGATTAACATAGCAAAATTTCTTGAGGGACCTACAGAAGAAAATTGAAAAAACCATTCCTTCAAGGAAATTTTCCAATTTTTCTATGAAACATTGATCTGCTTTCAAAAAGATTCAGCGCAGACCCTGAAACAACTATTAGGCAACAGTGGTTAAAATGTCAGTTTGATCGTATATTAATTTTCAGAGATATATGGAAAAATTGTCAAATCACTTGGTCATTTCCTTGATATCGTTATTTTTTGGGTAATACCTCAAAAATTCTATGGAGACATTCAGTAACTAGTTGTCATTTGCTGATTAGCAAATTTGTGCGCAATTTCGTGATGATTGTTCGATCAGATCAATGAAGAAAATCTAGAAAAGCACTGACGTGAAGTCAGCAGCTTTTACGCTCTTGTTCAATTTCACGAATTCGACTGCCATAATTGATATCTTTACTTCTGGTCTAACCGCAGATCGTAAACCCAATAGGTTCCGAGATGATCTGCTTACAGACTTAATAATTGTAAAGCAGGTCTGGAGTTTAATTACGAACGCCAAATCCTTGAAACCTATTCTGTGATCACGCAGATACGTACCCTTGCAATAGATTGGATATATAGGTATTTTTTGAGTTATGTCGAAAATAATCCACCATGATAAAATCAGAACGAAATTGATCATATTTTTTCCAGTATCTCCCAAGACGAATCTCCGATGAATATCCGAAATTCGATATAAGTACTGTTGTTAAATAGTGACTTCAAGGTCTATGCCAAACTCCATGGAAATGTTATGAATAGTTTTCGAAAAACCAATTTTTTTAGCAGGAATCTCGAAAGTTATGCGTTGGCATTAATTACTATTACAGAAGTTTAATTCTGCAACTGCACTTCTTTTCGAGGAATTCAGGAAATCATCTCAAAATTCGAAATTGCCAAGAAATTTAACATCCCTTTTTGAATTTCTCTGCAGATAAATATTCGCCAGAACTGAAATTTGAAGTACTATTTTTACATTTTGAATTCAAGGGCTGTGCCAATTGTCATTGAATTCTGATGAATATTTTTCAGGAAAAAATCGAAATTTTTTTCAATCGACAAAGACCATTTTTGGCTTGAAACTTGAGAATCACAGGCACTGGCAGAAGGATAACGCTTTTGTTACCTGGAACAGGCGCTGAAAGAAAGGAAATAACTTCTTGCTCAATTGTTTCAACAAATGAAATGAATATTTGATCGACTTGACATGTGGAACATTTTTGTTGAATATTAACTTCAAGGTATGTCTCCTATTTCATCCGGATCTGATTAGTAGTCTCTCCAACAAAAAAGTTTTCGAAAAAGGTTTGTTTGAAATTTTTTTGATAGTTAGATCATCTCAAAATTGTGAACAAGGAAGCTCCAATCTGATCGCATCAATTTATTTTGGAACAAACCTCAAATTGTTATAACTCCGAAATCTTTCGCCCCTTAAGAACTCAACCGAGATTTTCAGGCTCCGAACATAAACTGAAAATTTCAAGACTCCAGGTCCTTCCTCAGAAAGTTAGAGCATACACGGTCGTCCGAATCAGAATTGAATTAGATCACGGATACTTCTTCAGGAAGTCCGACCTAATTGTTAAAGACCCATTTCGGTTTGGAATTCGAAATCAGACATATTTTTTTCCAATATCCCGCAAGACGGATATCTGATCAAACTGAAATTTGAAACACTGTTGTTATGTAGTGAACTCAAGGTCCGTATGTAGTATTATTGTTTAATTAAGAAAGGTAGTATTGTCTAGCATCAGCATCATAGACGATTCCGATACACTGTTCATGCGCTACGGGGAATTACTGATCAAGCTTCCAGGCAAACACCTCATGAAGCATAGAGTGTGAACAGACGAGTGTAATACATCGATTGACGATCTATTGATGCCACTGTCCTGCATAAAGTCACTGTAGGATACAGTAAATGCATCGACTATTTACCAGTAGATGTCGTGAAGGGTTGATGCAAACAAATATTCTGAATTCTAAATCTCATGTTGAGGATATTTCGAAGGATACAATCTGATTGGACTGAAATAGAGTCTTCGAGTCTTCGTTGTCGATAAAGGGGCCTTTTGTGCGAGGGATATTTGGGTATTTGGGGAATTGGAGATTCGCGCTATTGGCCGAGGGACTCACCCTATTGGTCGACGACGGCCAATAGGGTTAAATCTCCAATTACCCAAATACCCGAATCCCCCTCGCACAAAAGGTAGCTTAAGAGTAAAATTCCAACGAAATCAAAGATATAGTTTCTGAAATATATAAATTTCTCAAAACAATTTCCTGAATTTTTCTATTGATTTGTTTCTCAGGAAATCCAATTGGGCTAAAATGGAGTACTCGATTCGAAAATGGCGACTTGGAGATTTCAGTGAAATAAATGAAATTTCCAGTAAAAATTTTTTTCTCAAATTTTTCTATGGATAATCATTCTTATCGATGCTGTTTATTCACCAATCAAGTTTCATTTCGATCAGATAAGTGTTCTTAAAGTTATGGAAAAATCTGAATTTCAAATGGCTTCAACACAAAAGCCATTCGGCAGATTTGGCCCATTAACGAACTAAACCGAAATATTCAGGATCAAAACATAACCTGAAAATTTCGAGACTCTGGCTCCCTTTTCTCGAAAGTTAGAGCACACACGGTCTGCTTGCTGGACAGAATCAAATATGCCCACGGAGTCTTCATCAGTGATTCCCACCTAGTCGTTTGAGAATTTTTCAGCTCAAAATTCGAATAAAAGATATTGTGACGAAGGAATATGGTCCACACGAAATTCCGCATGAACTTTCAAGCTGCCATTTTCAATTGGAGTACTAGATTTTAATTCGATACGATCTGTAGTTCTGGAAATCTTGGAAAAATTAAACTTTGAATGCGGAATCATTGGGTGGAGTTTACCTGTTCGCGAATTCTGGCCTAGTAATTGAACTCCAAACATACAATGCACACGTACCTACAATCAAATCTCTGAGGAGACCCTTCCAGTGGTTAATTTGTTCACTTTTGGCGGTAAGGGTGGTCCTAAACTCGATAACTTCTGAAAGAAACGACTTAACGAATCGATATTTGTAATGTAGGTTTGCTGTTTATTCACGGTGGTAGAATTAGTGAATCTTTAAAATTTGCCTGGAGATGAAAGATACCCATCCAGAAGTTTATATTTCCAATATTTCAAGAACTACAAATCTGATCGAAATGAATCGAATTGATCAGAAAATAGTCGCTTGAGGTTCATAAAGATTTTTATCCGGAACTAAACCTGTATTTGGCGAGATCAATAAGTAAACAGGGGACAGCTGTCAGTGTTTTTCTAACCTTTCCATCTTAAGCTAAGCTTTGAACGCTATTTATTTTGCTACAACCTATTCCCTAATTTATGAAGCAAGTGTTCCTATAGGTAGTGCGTACCTACATCTCGCGGCTGACATCCTGTTGCCTTTTCCCGAAGCATTTTTGCGCGAATTTTCCAGGGGAACAGACTTCTATCGTTTTGGCCAAATGTCTGTAATTTTCGATGATTGAGCCGAAAATGGTCTTAAACGACAAGGTTGGACTCACTGATGACGAATCAGGTGTCAAAATCGATTCTGTCCGGCCGGCCGGCCGTCACCACGAAAACGGGCGTACGAAGGATTCTATCAACTTGAAAATTTCAAGAAGGGTTGCATTTAAAATACGAAGGTTGAGTTATCTAATGGGCCCAAACGGCCTGATAGTTTCGGAGTTATAGCCATTTGAAATTTTGAGATTAATTTCCTCATATTTCAAAAACTGCTGAAGCGATTGGATTGAAACTTGGCAGTTAGTTGAAGCATTATAACGCGCAACTTTTAGCGAAATTTCGTTGAAATCGTATGATTACTCAATTGAAAAAAAAAATTTTCGAAATTTTTTTCGAAAAAACTTTTTTTTTCTTAAACTAAAGTTCACATTCAAGAAAAAATTCAGTTATACCTCGAACTTCATATTTTACAGCAGTTTATCAAATTCCAATTCGATACGGCTATTAGTTTTGGAGATATTGGGAAAAAATATGTAGAATTTCGTGGGTTTCTTCTCGACATCGTTGTTTTTTTCTGTGCAACTCAAGAAAAACTGATTCAATCGTGATGAAACTTCGCAGCTAGTTTGAAGATCCTGATGGACAACATTGTGCAAAATTTCATGATGATCGTGTCATTGCAACAATTTGAAAAAAAATTTCAAAATTTTTTTTTACAATATTTTATATTCTTTGATCTTCTCATCATATTATCCCCATTAAATTCTGTATGAACCTTCAAACTGTCATTTTTCTCGATGAAGTACTTGATTTCAATTCGATCAGATCTGTATTTTCGGAAATATTGGGAAAATAAACTTTCGAATGGGTATATCTGCGGAATCATTGGGTGGATTTTACCCATTCACGAATTGGGCCTTCGTAATCAAGGTTCAAACCTACTTTACAAACATCGAGTTTCTAAGTAGTTTTTTTCGGAAGCTATTGTGTCGGCCTAATGGCCAGACCGTAAACACAATAACTTCTGGAAGAAACGACTTAGAAACTCGATATTTGTAGAGTAGGTTTGAGGCTCAATTACGAAGGTCGAATTCATGAATGGGTGAAATCTGCCCAATGATTCCGTAGATATACCCATTCAAAATTCAATTTTTCCAATATTTCCAAAAATACAGATCAGATCGAATTGAAATCCAGTAATTTATCGAAAAAAAATCTAGAAAAGTACTGCCGTGAAGGTAGCAGCTTTTGCGCGCATGTTCAAATTCGTTTCCGAAGCGATCATCTGCATTGAACAGACAGTGCTTTTCTAGATTTTTTTTTAGGTATTTGAGGATATTTAAATTTATTTTCCTGCACCTGCAGGCATTCGATCATCATGAAACTTCTTACAGATATTCTTAGCCAAACTTCTGGATCCCAAATTGGAGGTATTGGTGATTTGTGAGATACTTTGTTGAAAAAATCTATTTTTTCGAATAACATTCATCAGCAAGCGATAAAATTCGTCAAACTATTACACTACAGTATTTCGAAATGTTGGACTGGACATTCATCTCTGGAGAAATTTGAACAAAAATAATTCATTTTTAATTCTTCGTTGTGATGGGTTTTACTAGAATAACTCAAAGATGGTGATCCGATACTGATACAACTGGGTAACAAATTGGTAAATGCTCATGTATGTACTTTGCAGAGTTTATTGACTGTCGTTCCATAAGAACGAATAAAATCAAAATTTTGTTTTCGAATCCTTTATATTTTAGGATCTTCCACCATATGGTGTTCAAGAAATTATGCATGAACCTTGAAGCTGCCAATTTTCGAATGAATACTTGACTTCAATCCAACTAATTCTGTATTTTTGGGCATTTTGCGAAAATAATTACCACTTGGTGAGTTTTGTTCCAAATCTGCTCTACAATTATCAAGTGTGCAAGTAGTTTTCTTGGTAGTTATTGTGTTCGAGATAGAAGGTTTGGCCAGCTGTTGATCAATAATTTCTGAAAGGAACTACTTAGAGACTCAATATTCTTAGAGTAGCTGCGAGGTTCAATCGCGAAGGTCGTACTCGTGAATGGGTGAAAAACTCCCAATGATTCCCAATTCAAATTTTATTTTTCCAATATTTTCAATAAAACAGATAGAATCGAATTGAAATATTCTATTTAATTGAGAATGAAGGTTCACGCATAGTTTCGTGGGACCATATGAAAAGAAGTTGGCTGAATATTTCTATCAGAATTCGATAAATCGCGTGAAAGCTCCTGATAACACGTCAGTGCTTCACTGAAATTTTTCGACAGAAATCTTTAATTTAATTTTGATATCAGAGCTACCAAAAACTTCGGTCATCGCATGAAGGAAATCCAGTTAGATTTACATTAAAATTTTTCTTACATTTTTATTCCAATGTAACTTGAAAGGTATAGGCATACTTTCAGGAAAATCTATATCACAACTCAAGAGCACCCAGCCCCCTACTGTTGCAGTGAGGTAAATAGGCTCCTTCTCATTGTCGCCGTACTCAAAGCTGTATACTCCAATGCAAGTCAATAAGAGAAATAAACCGCCCCAAGTTTTATCCATATCTCTACAAATTTCCACTGAAACTTCAATTGCACTTATACAAAACTAGTCTTAATTCGAACACTATGCACGCGTTTGAAGTGGTTACTGTCGCTAAATTGCTGTACAATTTGAATCAGATGTAATAACAGACTTGAGCGGTCAAATTAGATTAATGGATGTAGGAGGACCTAAATATTCTGCTGCGTTAGATGAGGTGATGTATTTGTGCGTTAAGAGTCATGTAATCATTGGTCATTTACGATATAAATTTCAACAACATTATCCCAATTTGAACTTCAACAGGAGATGGTTTCGGAGATTATTTAAATTAGGTAAAGGTTGAGTTATTTGATGAAGGAAGCTGTAATCTTTTCTGGATATTCTTAGAGCTCTTTTGATTTTATTCTCTACATTCTCCATTCCTATATATGAATAAGTCATTTCCACACGTTATTCCAACGGACATGTGAAAGAAAATCTGTGGATATTATACGTTTCTGATACGTGATGTTGTAGTGATCAATGAGGACAACACTTCTGATACTCTTTTGAATCTATTCTGCAGATAATTATCGTCAACTCAGATATTTTCCAAAAATGCTTGACTTACCGGAAGTAATTTTAGTAACTATTCAGGCTATTAACTATTACTAGGAAGAGTGTCGTTGTCATTTCGACCTTATGTTTGATATTTCAGGATTCTGATCCGAAAAAATTTTCAGGGTGAGTGTTGAGCCAGAGTTATATGGCTGAGGTAGTTAATGGGCATAATCCACCTGTAGGTCTTGGTGTTATATCCATCTGGATTTTTGTTGTTATTTTCCCGATAATTGAAAAAACTGTATAATTAGTTGTAACCACTTTGTTGAAAAAGCATTGAGTGAAGGTTTAAGCAATTCAAAGGATCATATGACTCGAAAATTGCAAAATCATTTCATTGTGAAGTTAAGCTTAAGTTCCCTAATTAGCGGTGGTCGTACTTTCAGTAAATCAGAAAAAAAAATTTTTTGAAAATATGTCAAATATTGTGTTTTTTTCCTCGGTGTCTTTGTTTTCGGAAAACTTCAGGCAATATTCATTCAATTATGATGAAACTTGGCCCCACTTTGAAAATGCTGATGGACAACTTTGTCCAAAATTTCGTGGTGATCGTGTCATCAGAACCATTTGAAAAAACAAATTTGCCTTTTTTGCAAATATTGAATATTTTCCTTATCATATTATTCTCATGAAATTCTGTATAAACCTTCAAAATTTCATTTTTTGACTAAGTACTGGATTTCAATTCGATCTGATCTGTATTTTCGGAAATATTGGGAGAATACAATTTTAAATGGGTATATCTGCGGAATAATTGGGCGGATTTTACCCATTCACGAATTCGGCTTTCGTATTCATGGTCCAAACCTACTTCACAAATATCGAGTTAATATGTTGTTTCTTTCGGAAGTTCACGGTCGGCCTTTTTTGTCTCTATTTTATTGAAAATGAGATTTGATAAAGGAATGTTGTTGATACTTGGAGTCTTCAATTTGTCCTCCATAACATGAGGGTTATCAATGAACCTATCAATGTAGAAGCGAAATATTTCAATATTGTGGAAACCTTTTATCTATGTGAACTTTCGCCATCCAACGGTATTCTGAATTCTGGTGCGAGATCTTTGGACTTGGTCCTTTCCAGTTCTTGTAAAACTAAAACCATAAATCGTCGTGAATGCCCCTTGGTACTTGTTGATAAATATCATCCAGCATTGGAGTTCACAGTCAATGTATATCATTGCAAACGTTATTTTAACCCGACAGAAAGAAATTTCTTCAATTTCAAAAAGGCTGCTTATAATTCTTCAACAATTTATTTCAACAAATACATTTCCACCGTACAATTTAATATTGTGAATGATTCGAGCAAGTTGTCCACCTATGGCTCAGTCAATAATAAACATGAATCTTTACCTAATACACTGTCATATGACAATAGTACAGATAAAACTGTACAGAATTTGACTATTTTGGTAGCATCAATTAAAGCTTATTTTGGGAGAATTCAACATCACTTTTGCGCGCCTGTTCTAGGTGAACAGCGTGCTATCGTCTTGTCCAAAATGTCTGTAATTGTCGAAAAAGTAATGGATTTCAAGTTATTGTGTTTACTGTCGGCCGTTAGATCGTTAGGCCGACCGTTTACACAAAAACTTTCGAAAAAAACGACTTAGAAACTCGATATTTATTGAGAAGATTAATAACGAAGGTCGAATTCGTGAATGGGTAAAGTCCGCCCAATGATTCCGTAGATATACCCATTCGACATTTTATTTTCAAAAATACAGGTTAGATCGAATTGAAATCCACTACTTCATCAAAAAAAACCTAGAAATGAAGCAATTCCGTCAACGCAGCAGCTTTTGCGCGCACGTTCCTATTCGTTGCCAAACGGTGATCTCTATTGAACATGCGCTCAAAAGCTGCCGCCTTCACGGCAGTCCTTCTCTAGGTTTTTTTCGGTATAACTCAAGAAATATTGATTCAATCGTGATGGAACTTCGCAGCTAGTTCAAAGATACTGAAGGACAACATTGTGCAACATTTCGTGATGATCGTGTCTTCAGAACAATTTGAAAAAAAATTTCAAATTTTTTTTTTCAAATATTCAATATTCTGTGATCTTCATATAATATTATCGCCAATGAAATCTGTATGAAACTGTAATTTTTCGATGAAGTAGTGGCTCTGAATTCGATTTCATCTGTATTCTTGAAAATATTTGGAAAATAATATTTTGAATGGGTTATCTGCGGAAAAATTGGGTTGATTTAACCATTCACGAATTCAGCCATCGTGATTAAGGTCCAAACCTTCTCTACTAATATCAAGTTTCTGAGTTGTTTCTTTCGGAGGTTATTGTGTTTACTGTGGGCCGTTAGGCCGTTTCTCGTTATTCATTCACCCTACGTGGAGATTTTATCAAGGATTTCACGGTAAGAAGATCCATTTGAATCTTTTGTTGGTTGACGCTGAGAAATATCAAATATTGCATCACAATGTTCATTCATTCATTCAATAGTACTAAACGCGTTACAGGAAACTACGCCGAAACCACTGCAGGAGATCAAGAAAAACTGTTGCTAAAAAAGGGTAATTTTTATGAGAATTTTTCGGATATTTCTAGGGAGACTTGGCCTGCTGTCTGAACATAATCAGAAAGAGAAAGTTCCGAATTTTCCTATCCTCTGTTGATCGTTCATTGCGGAAAAATCGAGAGATACTTCTAAAAAAATCCCGAAAAATACCGAAAATATTGATATTTTTCAAAGGTGCAAAACCACAGGAAAGAATTTGGCCACTAGGTGTAGGTGAAGTTTTTTGGTAGAACAGAAAGACGAAAACCGAAATTGATTCGTAACAGGTCCCTTTTTTCGATTCTCACTTTCGTATACTTCCAGGAATGATGGAAAAAATAGACATTTCTACAAAAATACGGTAAAAATTCGACATTTCATGTAATTCTGTGGACTCGCCCGAGATCGGCTATCTCCGCCGCCTTCGAGGTCACTCTGGAGGTAGAATTTCTTGCGACGGTGAATATATGGCAACGTCGAACATTGAATTTCTGTCGAATTCGCGGAAAACTTAAGCATAGAAGCTTTGACCGTCGGCAAAGATCGGGTACTTCTGTCGTTTCAAGGTCACTCTCCCTGATGTTCCTCATGGATGTTGAAAAGGGTGGAGCTAGCATAACCATTGAAGTCACGTAAGAGAAAAAAAAAGATTTTAAATCGAATAGAAGAAATTTTGAATCGAGCACTTTCGAATGAACCAAATACGCGCCACAACAAACCCATGAAAGTTTAACGGATTAAATGTGACACTTGATACAAATGATATGCTCTCTCCAGTATTTTTTGTCTATATGTATTTCCTAATCCGATGAACTTTGACTGTCGGCAATGATCGGGTATTTTATCTCGAAAAGTGCAGGTTTTGCAATGATCGGGTATTTCCTGGAATTCAATCTCGAAACTGAATCAGATATACTACATGATAGACAAGATATACTGATTTGTATGAAATGATGTGAAATATTGATAAATAACCAATTTCAAGTATTTAGATTATAGAGTATGCAATTTTCGTGAAATACTCTTGCAAAAAATAAATAAATAATTTCTTCAAACTTAAATTGTTGAAGTAGAGTTGAAATAATGATAGTACCCATTGTGCTCCTTGATAATATAGGTAACTATTTTCAGGCATTCTATCGTAATTTGTGACGATTATCTATCGATTAAAATGTTTCGACTGTGACTGTTCTTCGGATGAAAATAATTTCTTTAAACTTGAATTGTTGAAGCAGATTCATTAGTACCGATTGTGTTCCTTGATAATATAACTATTTTCAGGCATTCTATCGTAATTTGTGATGATTATCTATCGATTATAATGTTTCGATTGTGACTGTTGTTCGGATGAATCCAACGATAGTGAACTTTTTGTAGTTCTGGGACATTCCTATTTTTGAGAAGTCGATATCGACGAATCATTTCATTCCATTTGTTAGGGTGTGGATAATTTGCTGACCAAAATATAATCCTCTGAATGACGACCTAAAAGGATATTTAATTGAACCAAACTCTAAAACTGAGTTGTGCATATTGAGATTTTCGTGCCACCACATTCAAAATTCGAAACCACCCGAAATTGGGGGTAGTTTATTCTTGTAATTTTTCAAAATAATTTGCTGAGCGGAGGTTTTCAGTTGAGATATTTTATCGAAACGCTATATTATGATTAAATATAGCATACTTTTTGTGCCACCATAAAAAAAATTCAGATCCGCCCCCGTTAAAGGATAGTTTATTCCTGTGATTTTTCAGAAATCCTTGCTGATCGGAAATTTCCCGTAGAGATATTTTATTGAAACGATGTATTATGACTAACCGTAGCATACTCTTTGTGCCACCATAAAAAATATTCAGATCCACCCCCTATTAAGGGTAGTTTATTCGTGTGATTTTGAGGAAATCCTTGCTAATCGATATTTTCTAGTGGAGATACTTCATTTAAACAAAGTAAAATAATTGCAAATCGGATACCCTCTGTGCCACCATACACAAATTTCAGGTCCGACTCGTCTAAGGGTAGTTTATACTCTTAATTTCTCGGAATACTTTGCTGACCGAAAATTTTCAGTGGAGATATTTTATTGAAACAACGTATTATGACTAAACGTAGCATACGCTTGGTGCCACCGTGAAAAAAATTCAGATCCGCCCCTGTTTAAGGGTAGTTTATTCGTATGATTTTTCAGGAATCCTTGCTGATCGGAAATTTTCCGTGAAGATATTTGATTGAAACGATGTATTATGACTAACCGTAGCATACTCTTTGTGCCACCATAAAAAATATTCAGATCCACCCCCTATTAAGGGTAGTTTATTCGTGTGATTTTGAGGAAAGCCTTGCTGATCGATATTTTCTAGTGGAGATATTTCATTTAAACAAAGTAAAATAATTGAAAATCGGATACCCTCTGTGCCACCATATAAAAATTCCAGGTCCGACTCATTTAAAGGTAGTTTATCCTCGTAATTTCTCGGAATACTTTGCTGACCGAAAATTTTCAGTGGAGATATTTTAGTGAAACAACGTTTTATGACTAAACGTAACATACGCTTGGTGCCACCGTGAAAAAAATTCAGATCCGCCCCTGTTTAAGGGTAGTTTATTCTTATGATTTTTCAGGAATCCTTGCTGATCGGAAATTTTCCGTGAAGATATTTGATTGAAACAATGTATTATGACTAACCGTAGCATACTCTTTGTGCCACCATAAAAAATATTCAGATCCACCCCCTATTAAGGGTAGTTCATTCGTGTGATTTTGAGGAAATCCTTGCTGATCGATATTTTCTAGTGGAGATATTTCATTTAAACAAAGTAAAATAATTGCAAATCGGATACCCTCTGTGCCACCATACACAAATTTCAGGTCCGACTCGTCTAAGGGTAGTTTATCCTCGTAATTTCTCGGAATACTTAGCTGACCGAAAATTTTCAGTGGAGATTGAAACAACGTATTATGACGAAACGCAGCATACGCTTGGTGCCACCGTGAAAAAAATTCAGATCCACCCCTGTTTAAGGGTAGTTTATTCTTGTGATTTTTCAGGAATCCTTGCTGATCTAAAATTTCCCGTAGAGATGTTTTATTGAAACGATGTATTATGACTAACCGTAGCATACTCTTTGTGCCACCATAAAAAATATTCAGATCCACCCCCTATCAAGGGTAGTTTTTTCTTCGGATTTTTCGGAAATCCTTGCTGATCGATATTTTCTAGTGGAGATATTTCATTGAAACAAAGTAAAATAATTGCAAATCGGAGACCCTCTGTGCCCCCCCCACTGAAAATTTTCGGTCAGCAAAGTATTCCGAGAAATTACGAGGATAAACTACTTTTAAACGAGTCGGACCTGAAATTTTTGTATGGTGGCACAGAGGGTATCCGATTTGCAATTATTTTACTTTGTTTCAATGAAATATCTCTACTGGAAAATATCGATCAGCAAGGATTTCCGAAAAATCTCAAGAATAAACTACCCTTAATAGGTGGTGGATCTGAATGTTTTTCATGGTGGCACAAAGAGTATGCTGCGGTTAGTCATAATACGTTGTTTCAATAGAATATCTATACGGGAAATTTCCGATCAGCAAGGATTCCTGAAAAATCATAAGAATAAACTACCCTTAAACAGGGGCGGATCTGAATTTTTTTCACGGTGGCACCAAGCGTATGCTATGTTCAGTCATAATACGTTGTTTCAATAAAATATCGCCATTGAAAATTTTCGGTCAGCAAAGTATTCCGAGAAATTACGAGGATAAACTACCCTTAAACGAGTCTGACCTGAAATTTTTGTATGGTGGCACAGAGGGTATTCGATTTGCAATTATTTTACTTTGTTTCAATGAAATATCTCTACTGGAAAATATCGATCAGCAAGGATTTCCGAAAAATCACACGAATAAACTACCCTTAATAGGGGGTGGATCTGAATGTTTTTTATGGTGGCACCAAGCGTATGCTACGTTTAGTCAAAATACGTTGTTTCAATAAAATATCTCCACTGTAAATTTTCAGTCAGCAAAGTATTCCGAGAAATTACGAGGATAAACTACCCTTAAACGAGTCGAACCTGAAATTTTTGTATGGTGGCACAGAGGGTATCCGATTTGCAATTATTTTACTTTGTTTCAATGAAATATCTCTACTAGAAATAATCGATCAGCAAGGATTTCCGAAAAATCACACGAATAAACTACCCTTAATAAGGGGTGGATCTGAATATTTTTCATGGTGGCACAAAGAGTATGCTACGGTTAGTCATAATACATCGCTTCAATAAAATATCTCTACGGGAAATTTCCGATCAGCAAGGATTCCTGAAAAATCACAAGAATAAACTACCCTCAAACGGGGGCGGATCTGAATTTTTTTTATCGTGGCACATAAAGTATGCTACATTCAATCATAATGTAGCGTTTCGATAAAATATCTCGACTGGAAACCTCCGGTCAGCAAATTATTTTGAAAAATTACAAGAATAAACTACCCCCAAATTGGGGTGTATTTTAATTTCAAGTATGGTGGCAAGAAGGTGATCCTTGATAGATCTTTGGTTTGCATTATGAGCCTCATATTCTCACTAGAAGTCTGAAATTGACGGTATAATTCTATTTCAGTCAGCAAAGTATTTTTACCCCATTTTCAGTGTACTACTTCCTATAGAAACAATTCCACGAAATATATAACTCTTGAAAATTATTCGTTAAGGAATTTGTTCAATTCAAACATGACTACCTACTTAAGGCTCAATACAATACAATCAAAGCGAAATGTTAATTTATTATGGCTGAGGCTGAATTGTTATTTGTTATTGAAAGAAAGTAGAAATTGGCAACCTCGCGTCGAATTATTTTGACAGTCGATATTTCAGGAGCGCCAACCTGCCCTTGTTTTAGTTACAAAAACATGATAGACCTAAATCATGGCCAACTGGGCTACTTTATAAAAGTGAATGGAGTATAGTCAAGTGATTGATTTCGAATACGATTCAGATCATAGAGTGAAAATATACGTGTTTTCGTTTTGTGATTCAGATTTTAGAGTTAATTGTGTTCTCAAATTAGTAAAAATAGGACTCAAGAATATTATAAGCATTACGAATGAAAATTTAAGAAGGTAAGGATTTTTTCGTGAAAGTAAGGATGTTTTTGAGTTGGTAGTGCGGATTTTATGGAGTTTCGGTTGGCAACACTGATTTGTATTCTGTGTAGTTGATGTCACAGAATAGAGAAGTATTATTAATACTTCTCTATTCTGTGTTGATGTTCTGAGACTTCTGTGTTTCTGAAATCAGAACCAAAACAAAGCTTATATTTGTTATTATATTTTAATATTTGTATTATGATTATGTGCTTTTAATATTTGTTTCCTGACTTTGATAGCATATATACTAATTGTTAACATCCAGCTTGGTTAAATTGTTTTTACCTTATCAAAATGACTTTGTATTAGTCATCATTAGATAGTCCTTGATTGCACTGATGCAAACAATCGAGAAATACTTAGAAAACATCACCAATAAGATGGCAAAAATCAATCAAGAAGTTGTTTTCGAAGGTTGGTTAACAAAATCACCACCAACTAAAAGGATTTTAAGAGCGGTATGTTCCATTCTTTGCCTTCAAAATACAAGGGCTAGATTGACATGGCAAAATATTTAATCAACCATTACTTCAACTAACTTAAATTTATTCATACAATTTTTTAGAGATGGAGACGACGTTGGTTTTCTTTAACGCAAGGAGAATTGCCTGGACAGTATGTGCTTAACTATTATACTGATAGAAACTGTAGACATTTAAAGGGTGTTATAAATTTGGATAGCTGTGAGCAGGTTGATTTGGGGCTCAGGTTGGACAAAAGAAAATTAAAATTCGATCATGTATTTGATATCAAGACGCCAACTAGAATGTACTACTTAGCTGCAGATACTGAAGTAGAAATGAGATCTTGGGTGCAGTGTATCTGTAAGGTTTGTGGTTTGAGAGCCGATGCAGGAATAAATGCTGAGGGGGAATTCAGAACGACAGGTTTGTAGTTTGAGCAATTTCAGGTTTGCCAATTTATGCATAATCATTTCTTGATCACAATCATTGTGTATTTATGACAGAGTGCTAGTCTGTTGAGACTACGATTATGATACATAAATGCTCTATTTGAAAACCATACCTTCAATTCATTATTCTTCTGCTTGTGATTATTCTCAAGACTGACTATGATGATAATTCCTAAAATGGGCGTAAGTTTAAAACTTCCTTTTTTAGGGAACCTTAGTATCATGAATTCGGATATAGAAATAGTTGGGGAGGATAGCATTAGATTGCAGCAACAAAATAGTCCTCAAGTTAGTACTAGTCCCTACATTCCTATATCAGAGTGTATGACAGGAAAATATCCTATTTTTGATGGGCAGGTATGTATGTTCAGTTTATAGAAATACAGTCACATGTTTTGGTTTATTTTAGGAGCTTAACTTCTCAACACACAAAGTTTCTAGTGGGCAAAATACTACATATGACATGAACCCATCTCAAAAAATATCTCTGAATGTTGTGAATGATATGCAGCTGTTTTATGATTGTCCTAGAAAACACACAATGAAGACTCTTCCAAAACTTACAAAAACGGAGGTTGATCAATCTACCTATAGCTCCCCATTGCACAGCCCCACAGATTCACAGAGTATTATTTTCCAGGACAACTGGACTGATAATGCAATTTCAGAAGGTGAGCCAATAATTTCTAAAAACTATTATAATAATAGTATTCATATTTCATATTTTGTCAATAATTCTTTCAAATTTGGAATATTTCCAGATAAGCTGAAATATTCGTTAATAAAACCTATTTTTAAAAAGGGTAATAAAAATGCAATTGAAAACTATAGGCCCATAAGTCTTCTTCCTAGTTTTTCTAGGATATTTGAAAAAGCAATGTCGGCAAGGCTTATAGAATTTTGTATGAGAAATAGAATATTTAGTGAATCTCAACATGGTTACCTTGGGGGTAGGAGAGAGGATCACAGCCATTTTTCAATTTACTCATGAAATAATAAAAATACTGGAGTATGACAGACTGGGTTTAGGCTTATTTATAGATCAATCAAGAGCATATGATTGTCTCAATCATGATTGTCTTCTTCAAAAACTTGAACGAATGGGCGTTCCTAATGAGGTGAAAAAGTGGTCCTACCTCGGAGGTCGCCATCAACAAGTATTCATAAGTATAGAAGCTGTGTTGTCTGAATTAGAGTTCACAAAGGTTGAAACAGGAGTACCTCAGGGTAGTGTACTAGGCCTGATATTATTTATTCTATATGTAAATGATCTGTGTATATTGATGGAATACCTCTTGATTGTTATTAATTGTTTTGTTGATGATACGAACGTATCATTAGAAGGTGATACTTTTTTGGATCTCAAAGAGAGAGGGGATGAAATTTTCACAATAATTAAAAATTGGTTCTGCTCCAATAAACTTGAAATATATGAAGACAAAACTGCTGCATTAATTTTAAGTACTGATAAATCTCGTTGAGATCTGGATGACACCTTTCAGCTCGGAAATAGAAATGTAGTAATAGAAAAATCAACAAAGTTTTTGGGTCTATATGTTGATAGATTTTTGAAATGGTTCGACCACATTGAGTACTTATCAATTAAACTCAGTAAGATCAGTTTCGGCATTAGAACATTGTCAAAGTATTTAAAAAGAATTAAGGATTGTATATTTTGCAAATGCTGAGTCGATTATGAGCTATGGAATAATTTTCTGGGGCAGCAGTTCAACAGTAGATGTAATTTTCTAAGTTCAAAAAAAGCTTGTTAAGATTATGTATCTTATGTCATTTAGAGAGTTCTGCAGAGGAGTATTCAAAAAGAACGGAATTTTAACTCTGTACGCTTTATATATGTTTGAGTGTTTAGTATTTTTTTTTCAAACATAGAGAAGAGTTTGAAGTACATACAGCTCATCATAATTATGGAACCAGATCAGAAAATCTACACTATCCAATTCACAGATTTTCAGTGACCAAAAAACATCCATCTTAAATGTGCATAAAATTTTTCTATGCACTTCCAATTAATTTGAGAATTTCATGTAATCTGAATGTGTTCAAAAGAGACTGAAAAACTGTGTTATAAATATTGAACCATATTCAAAGAGTGAATACTTTGAAGCTACTAAACTCTTGTGGTTGTATTTTTGTGACGTCTATTCCATTTGATTTCTGTTATCATGATGATTCATTGAAATAAAATAATTATTATTATTATTTTCACAATTGAAAACTACAATTTGAGGAGACAATATGTCCACCAATTACAGGAAGATACGAAAAAAAATGTTGTGATTTGAAAATCCATTTGAGAGTATTCACCAACAGAATATGGTAGTAGCCATTCAAATAAAAGTTTTGAGTTGAAGTTTTGAACTTAATTAAGTCAATATAGATTTGATATCTCATATGTTTGAAGCTTATCACACAAGTTAGGGCATATTTTCAATATTTCTCTGTGTCAATGCTAGAGAACACTTCTGAAAATGAAAGGGGTGAATACCCATCATTCTGTCGGCTTCGAGCAATCATAACATTTTCTCAAGAATAGAAAATATACAGACCAATGGTTGTTAGTGTTCCATGATTCCTGAAAAATTTGTGACTGGATGATCTGTCCTTGGACTAAGCATAATTCTCAGGCCTCATTTTTATACCACAAAAATCTTGAAAAATATCCGATCTATATCCCCACATATAGATTCTATTTCAAAAGACATATCTGACTGGAAATTGGAAAAGTTTTTTGCAATATAGAATATAGATTGTTGTGCCAACACTACAACCGAATTCAACTCACCCTGTAATGAGCTGATTTGATCAAAACGGCTTAGCTTATGTTTAAGATAAGTTTCAGGGACCTTCAATGGTTGTTACAAGAGATTTATAGCCGCTGTTTTTTTTCACAGTGAATTCTGAATACAGGACATTCTGTTTTATTTGAATTGATGGTTAGATGATCCGGCAAACAGCAATGGGAACTATTCAAAAACTCTTTTAAGCTCTTTTTGTTGCCTTCAAAATATCAGATGCAGCCTACCAAACATTAGTATTGTTCACATACATACATGACACTCTCCATCTGGCTGAATACCCAAATCCAAACGAATACTTCCACCTATTCCAACATCTTCAGCAACCCAGATGGAAAAGTTCTGATCATTCTCATCAAGCAGCAACATTCTCACCATTCCTAACATTTGCTTCTAGATCAATTTTGTTTATCAAAAGATCCTAGAAAAGCACTGACATAATGTCGGGAGTTTTTATGCTCTTGTTCACATTCGAAGCCATTTCCTCAAGTTATTTTGCATGAACTTTTACGCCGGCATTTTTAAACCAAGTGCAGAATTTCGATTCGATCATATCTGCATTATTGGTAATATTAGGAAAATAAAATTTCGAATGTATATATCTACGAAATTATTGAGGGGATTTCAACTTTTCACGAATTCGACCTTCTCAATTAACCCCCAAACCTACTATGAAAATATAGAGTCCCTCATAGTCGTTTTTTTCGGATGTTATTCTGGTTAACACAACATATTTTTTCACTAATATCTCTGGGGAAAAATCTCAGAACAAATTGAAATTTAAAAAACTGTTGTCGAATACTATATTCAAGGTCTGTGCCGAATTCCATCGAAATCAGGTCAATAATCATAATGAAAATATAAAATATTTATTCAATCAAAGGCTTATTGAAATACGTTAAGGTTGGTTTCGTCAAAACAGAATATATAACTGAAAAAAATTCACTTTTACAAAAATCAAAAAAATCACTCAAAGAATATGGTTCACATTTAACAATTACATTGTAAACAGTAATTTTGAAAACATTCGAGTTGGATGTCCTTCTCAACCCTCTGGGTAGGGCATTAAATAGCCTTAGGCCTATGTATAAGGGCGACTTTTCTGTTGAGGTTGAAGAGTGACGTGGGTACAAGTATGTATCTGTGCGCCTAGTGTTGTTACAGTTTATATATTGTTGGAAGTATTCTGAATGAACCTTCATGAAAACGAGTACCCTATATATGTCTAGACCATATGGAGTTAAAAATTTGTTCTCTTTAAAGTCCCCTCTAAAGATTCTCCAAAACCTAACTTCAGGATAATTCTCAACAGGAATTTTTGCTTCAGAAACACAGTTCAATTCCTTAGCTACTGCCCCAAAAAATATCCCATATGATAATGAAGACTGAGAATTTGAAAAATAAATGATTCTCAGCGGTCACCTACTCACGTATTGACCCCGCCAAACGCAACATTTACTTCCTAATGAGGAAAAAGTTAATGTGCTAATGACACGATTATTACAAACTTGCGCGAAAATATTCCCTACAGCATTTGCTAATGATTTACCGAGTTTCATCATGACCAGATCAACATACTTTCGATATTCAGGAAATAATAATGATACCAAAGAAAAAATTTCACGTCTTTCCCAATATCTCCAAAATAGGAACCCGGCCCAACTGAAATTTGAAAAACCGATTTCAAACATTAACTTCAAGGTATTTTTCCAATTTCATTGAAAACTGATTAATAGTTTCCGAAAAAAAATTTTTTTACTTGCCATTCGATGCCAACAGTTGATTGTCGGCATTGCACAACTAATTACGGACTTTCAATCCGCAGTCCCTGAGATATTAAAGAAATAGCCACAAAAATCCAAATGAGCACAAGTTTTTAGCAATCGTTCAAACTTCTCTGAGTGAATGGATATTGTTGTTTCAGACACGAGAGTTAAGAGAGCCTCTTCAGATTCGATTGACCTAGAAGTTACAGCAGCACAAAACTTCACTAAAAGCGAAGCACCACCTAGACCTCCTAAATCAGCAGATGTTGTCGTACAAAATTCAAATAATTACCTCAATTTGTCCCTTCAGTTGACTTCTGATATCAGGTAGGCCAAGTCACCACACCTTTTTTTCCAGATAATCGGGAAATACATTTTGGGACTACTAATGGTTGAGGTCCGAGGTCATCAACCCAAAGGAGAATTCCTACACTCCTACTAAGAGAGCGGTGAATGCAAATTGAAGGGAGAACTTTTCCCAGGGTTCTTGTTGGAAAAATTCTAGATCTCAATCGAAAGGTCAATATTTAAATGAATTGTGGCAAACAGTACATTTTTCGCATCATTTTGACCAAGAATTGTGAAAATTCTACAAAGGTATTGAATTGAGTTCAGGAGCTTTTTAGAGATTGTTCAAATTCGTTGCCACAGCTGTCACTTATTCATGTATTAACCCCGCCGAACGCATCTTTACTTCCTGATAAAAACATTTTGTAATCTTCTTTCAATATGGTCCTAGCGAAATTCTGCCTGTACCATTTTTCAACCAAGTACTAGATTTCAGTTCGATCCGATCTGTAGTTTTGGGAATATCAAAAACATAAAATATTGAGTGGATATATATACGGAATGATTTAGCGGATTTTTCCCATTTACGAATTGGACCTTTGTAATTAAGCTCCAAACCAACTCTACAAATATCGAGTCTGTAAGTCATTTCCTTCGAAAGTTATTGTGTTTACGGCCTAACTGCAGATGGTAGACCCAATAACTTTCGAAAGAATCTATTTAGAGACTTTGTAATTGTAGAGCAGGTTCGGAGTATAATTACAAAGGTTGAATTCGCGAATTGGGGAAAGACCATAATGATTCCGCTGATTTACCCATTTAAAATTTTATTTCCCTAATCCCAAAAATACAGACTATTTTAATGCAATTTTGTGACTTCAATATCAGTAAAAATGAATTGAGAAAAATTTATATCCAACCGGCACAGCTCCGTTTTACCGCGCCAGATAATCTTTCAAACATATTCACATTATCTACTGCAATTCGGTACCATTCCATTATTCCAGAGAAGAGTTTGCCGGTGAGCTGATGGTTTGCCTGAACGCGGCCCAACGCACAACGTGAATATGCAGCCGAGGATCTATAATATAATTTTAACAATATAGTGATGCTCATGAAAAAAATTAGATAATTTGGAAGACTATCGCGGACAAGTTAAACCTCTCAAACATAGTCATCTACTAATAATGCAATAGTACATGTTTTTATCTGCAGTGAAATAGTGACATTATTTTCTCTAACCCCTCCTTGTTTCAGTTCAAACTGAATCTGGAAAACTTCGGGTGTACCTTGCAGGTCTATTCGAATGCCACTCGAGATCTACAATAAAAGATGAAAAATTTTTTGACGTTTTGATTTGTCAAAACGTTCAGAATAATTGAACCATTTATTTACACTTATTCAAACTAATAACAAATAAGTAAAGAAAAAATTACAGACATCGTGATGAAATGATAACCCGCTGTCTCCCAGAACAAGCGCGTATAAAGAGCATCTCAGAGCAGAATTTCTTGGGATGCGACGGAGACTATTGATTACATTTCCATGAAATTAGTAACAGATCTTTGAGTCAATATTTGACAACGGCATTTGAAATTTCAGTTCGATCCGATGTTAATTATTGGAGATGTTGAAAAATAATATGTCAAATTTCGGTCTTATTTGAAATTTTGAAGTTATTCCCTTTATATTTCGATAAGTACTGGCGCGATCAGATTGAAACTAGTTGAAGAATATGGAGGGGCCACATTATAGAACATTTTTTGAAGTCCGTTCCAATAAATAAACCAGAACCAAATATTTTCTTTGAACAAATATTCTGTTCGGAAATTATTCCTCAAATTTCTATGAGATTTGGCAGAGTGCTTCAAATTCGAGTATGATATGACATTTAAGGCGAATTTTGGCGCTGTAACCACAGGTAACCATAGTTAGTAGTTACGCGTGACGTCATAGTCACGTAGTTACTTCTGTCTGTCAACTCCAAAGAGAACTTCGATACTATCTTGTATCGGAAGACTTCTTTTATTTAGAAGTATATTGTTTCCATTTTTATCGAACAAGCGTGCAAAAACAATAATAAAAAAACCTGCCAGATGTTTCAAAAATGAACATTAAAAATTGGGTAGAATTCTCGACTTCGTTGGAAATTAATTTATCGTTATCGGGAAAGAAGTCAAATAAATTAATAAGGACTACAAGTGTATTCTTTATTGATATTTCCAAGCTTTCGTTCGTACTTTTGGAAATTCTTCAGGGACTGAAAACGAAATGATGTTACTTGAAATGAGCATTCACTTATAGATGTGCTAAAAAAAAACTCACATTCAATGTGAATTTTGAATACATAGGACCAATTACTATCTACCAAATAATTTAATGTTTCATCAACAGCTGCACCGGTACAAAACGACAGGAGAAGTGACTTCTTTTCAGATAACGATATATTATGAACATTAAAAATATTTGAAACTTCCATAGAATATGACCACCCAATGGCCCCAAATATTTTCATTCTCGAATCTATGTTCATAAACTCATTCCATTTCAGTCTTTGGAAAGAGATAGAACTACATACTACACGAGTAACCCTGCTCAAGAGGAAGGTTACGCGGTATGGTCTGCGTGACGTCATCAATACGTCATAGTTACATAGTTAGCTCCGCGAAAATGTGGTAACCCAAGTAACTACATGTAACCACAATCTGTAGTAAGCTGTGGTTACAGCGCCAAAATTCGCCTTTATTCTCATTCATGGCGTTTTAAAATTTTGAGGTTATTTTTGTAATATCTCAAGAACTGAGGCGATTAGAAATGAACTTCCTAGTTAGTTGAAGAATACCGACGAGCAACTATGTGCAAATTTTCGCGGGTATGGTACCAGTAAAAAATTGAAATCAAGTATGATTATAATTTTTTCCAACTTTCGAGACACAATTAATTCAGGAAATTTTCGTCTGTTTTCAATAGAAAATCTCACAGACCCTGAAGTCAGTGTTTAACAACGGTGTTCCATTTCAATTTGATCCGATATTTATCTTCGGAGATATTGAGAAAAACTATGTCAAATTCGTTGGTTCTTTCCTCGTTATCGCTCTTATTCATGAACGAACTCAAAAAATAGTGATCCGATCATAATGAAACTGAGTAACTAAGTGGAAAATGCTGATGTGCAAATATGAGCGGAATTTCGTGATGATCGTTTCATAAGTAACAATTTGAATAAACATATTTTCAAATAATTTATATTTTGCTATCTAATAATCATATGGTCCTCACGAAATTCTTCATGAGCCTTCGAATTCTTTTTTTTTTCAGACAATAATCAAATCAATGCGATTCGATCTTCATTTTTGAAATAGGTATATCTGGGGAATCATTGGGTGGATTTTCGCAATTCGTGAATTCGGCTATGGAAATTAAACTCAAGGTGCTCAATGATTATCTAGTCTATCGGCATATTCTTTCAGTTATTGTGTTGACTATCCGCGGTTAGACCGGCCGAAAACAAATTAACTTCTAGAATAAACGACTTAGAGACTCGATATTTGTAGAGAAGGTGCTTATGAAGGTTGAATGTACAGATTAGAATCAATTTAAATCTAGTACTTGATGGAAAAACAATAGCTTGTTTGTTCATTGATTCGTGACTCAAATACGATGGTCGCTATCGTGAATGGGTAATATCCGCCGAATCATACATATGCATAGATATCAAATATTTCCAAAAATTTGGATCGGATCTAATTTAAATCTATCACTCGATTGAGAAATGAAAGCCTGGAGGTTCATGCAGAAGTTCGTAGGACCGTATGAAAAGAGATCTCCAAATCAGTTTATTAAAACTGCGTTTGGAGGGATCAATAAGCAGGTGACTCCTTTGGGAAAGAATCTAAACTAGGGCGTAAAAGCTCCTGACCTCACGTCAGTGCTTTTCTAGATTTTTATTGCTAACGATCGGGAATTCAAAAACTTTTCCTAAATTTTTTTAATGGTTTATCTACTTTGTACTACTCAATTTCAACTTCACGGCGACCAGATGGACATTTATAATTGAGTTGGGCCATAACCTTTGTTCGATATTGAATTCGCTTGATGAAATAAAAACATTTAAATGAACTAATAGTGACCTGATATGAGCATAAAAAAGGAACTCTGATGAGAGAATTACGTCTCCTGACAGAGATATTGAATCAGAATATTTACTTATCTAGCGTCATCCCATAATGTTGAAACAATTTTTTTTTGCAGTACCAAGGAAAAGGAATCCGCATCGTGTGAAAGAGAAACCATTTCTGCAGGTTGTGAGCCACAGGTAATCAGCAAAACTTACTTGCGAATCTATGCAATCAAAACTGTAATATCTTTTCAGAAAATTGTTGCCGATGAACTGTACGACTTTCCACGATCACATCAAGTGGAAAGAGAGGGATTCAAGTATCCATTCAGCAGAAGACACTGTTACAATAATGCTGCACCTGTAAGGCTAGATGGACAGATATTTAGATATGACATCTCACCAAAACCCAGCACAAGCCAGGTTAGATAAATAATAGTAGAACATATTTTAGTCTTGTAAAAACAACCGTCGGTTCCGAAACATCGACGAAGTCATTAGAGCTTACATCATTAGTCCAACCCTCAAAGATACCTCTTCTTCATAGTAAATTATATTTGCCATGAAACTCGAGCCTTCGAAATAACTGAATGAAAGAACACTGCATAACGAATGGTCGAAGACCTCGCATATGGTATATTGGAACTGGCTGTCTTTCTCTATATTAAGAGCGAAAACTAATTCGAATAGAACGGGGTGACCTTTGAAGGCCAGAGTTTGTTTTTTTCAAAAAATTTTTTGGGTGTAATTGGTTGAAAAAAATAGTAAGAATGCGCAATATTGCCACTTATTTATATTCAAGAAATTTCGGGATAATAAAAACTAAAATGGATTGGAAAGTGGAAAAATATCTAATATTGCGTATTCCCGCAAAAGAATTAGGTACAACCCAAAAAAATATTTCAAAAAATAATCACTGAAGCCTGCAGAACGACACCCCTTTCTCTCCCATCTACGTCGAAATTTCTAGCATTCTAATATTTCTCACTGCGATTGACTACGTTAAAGCGTACAGACCGTGAGCAGGTGCCTGACCTTGAGATAATTTCAATTCGATCCAATATTTACTCTCGGAGATATAAGGAAGAAAATTGCGGAATTTCGTTATTTTTTGGAATTTTAACGTTATTTCCGCAATATCTCAAGAAGTACAAATGCATTCAGATTGAAACTTCGTGGTGGAGATTACCAACACGCAACGAGGTACAAAATTTCGTGTTGATTTGATAGTTAGAACTAGTGTATGCCATATAATTTCCTTAGAGATAGATTCGCCTATTTCTAAATGTCAGAGACAGCATTGTGAAAGACCAAGCGGTTAGATTGTCCAGTGTCGCAAACTGACGAATGCACGCCTCAATTAGTACAGTATGGTCCTCACGTCAGTGCTTTTCTATATTTTTGTCCACTTGATGTTTCTCAAATAAAATACTGATATTTGATCAGTCTCGATAACAATACACTTACATATTAAATCATTCTCTTTATCTACTCTAACGAATTGTTAAAAATCGAAACTTTTCCATCAAAACCATTAAATTAGGTAGGAAATATAACATCTAATCAGTTTGGTCGACCTCCGAGTAAGATTAAATTACGTTGCAAATAAGAACGCCCTGTTGAGATCCATCGGAATTTCGGTGTTGAAACAAAAACACATTGATGCATTCCCTATCAATCGATTGCACATTCCGATTAAAATAAAAACGCACCCTATATCTGCGGAACCCTTAGTTGGATTCTACCCATTCGCGAATTCAGGCTTCATCATTGATCTCCAAACCTACTCTACATTTATCAAGTCTCTGAATATTCTTTCAGAAATGATTTTTCTCACTATCAGCGGTTAGGCCGGCCGTAAACAGTGCTTCGAAAAGTAACTACTCAGTCTCTCGATATTTGCAGTGTTGGTTTTCGGTTTAATCTCGCAGGTCGAATTCGTGAATAGGTTAAATTCGCCTAATGATTCCGTTGATAAAGAATTGGAACAAGCGCGTTGAAGCCTGACCTCGCGTCAGTGCTCTTCTAGAATTTCTCAATAATCCAAACTGGTGTGGTTAAGGTGAGGTATGGTGGGCATGAAACATGAAGTGTGGATGAGTGATAGACCCTAGACTAGGTTATTCGACATTAACGTTATTTCAACTTATAATAGAAAAACGAGTTGGTGTATCCACCCTTCTTCGATCACACCATTTTGGTTAATTTAAAATTGTGACCATTTGCAAGGTTGTAAGACTGTATTCGTCTACCAACTGATCGACGCATTCGACGGAGTGATTGAATTCTGTGAAACACAAATTCGTTGATCGCTCGATCAAATTTGACAGATCAATCTGTTTATACCGTATTTTTGTGAAACCCAGGGTAAGTGATACAAAATCTCCTCTTTTATAATGAGAAATTCATTTAAAGCATGAGTCAGCGGCACAGCACAGTCTCAATTTATCTCACATCTGATGAGCAGTGGACAGTGACAGATTATTGAGTTGAATAATTTTTTTTAAAAACGATTTATTTACACAAAACAATTGAGAAGCATAATCATGGATGAAGTGAATAACAAAACATTTACAGTGATGGATTACAAGTGCAAATAAATCAGTGAGTAGGGCATATTCTACCAGAAAAATAGAAGGTTCACAGTGATGATCTCAAAAGAAAATGAAAAGGCTGTGAGAGTACAGTTTGGAAATAAATACGAGGTTTGTTCGGAAAATAAGTATGAAATTGGAATAATCACCTTATTTTACAATTATTCAGGTATTTCAATATGGTTTCCTTCAAAGTTCTCCCCCTGAGATAAGATACACTTCTGACAACGCCGTTTACACTGCTGATACGATCGCTGAAAGTCTTAAGTTGTGAGGCTCTTCATTTGCCGAGTCATTTCAGCCTTGATGGCTTCCACATTCCCCAAGTGCCGCCCCCCGGAGCACCATTTTGCTTTTCGGGGACAGGAAGAAGTTGGCAAGGAGCTAAATCAGATTAATAAGGCGGGTGTTCTGTTATGGTGATTGAGCTTTGGGCCAAAAACTCACGCACAACGAGAGACGTGTGAGCAGTCGCGTTGTCGCGATGAAGGATTCACCTGCCCCCTTGTGGCAAATCCGGTCGAACTCGATTGTTTGGGGATTGACAGTTCCTCAGCTATCATCCTAACTGTCAATCGACGGTCTTTATGGACACAACCACGAATTCGTTCAACATTTTCCTCAGAGCTCGTTGTGGAGGGGCGTCCTGAGCGTTGGTCATCTTTCACATCTTCTCGGCCTTCCTGAAACCTTTTCAACCACTTGTAGACGGTCGGTTTCTTCAGAGAATTGTCTCCGTAAACTTGTTGCAAACACTCAAAAATCTCACGACCATTCTTACCTAGCCTTGCAAGAAACTTGATGTTGATGCGGTGTTCCTCAATCAGAGAGAGCTCCATGTCGACGGCAGGTAAAAAAAAGGGTTACTTTCAACAAGCACAAGTAAAACCTACTTACTCGCAGAGAGCTACGGCTCGAACTGAGCATTGAGGGGATTGCATAGAGAGGGGGGAGCACCAGGCCGCCCCTCCACAACGCCTCGACACGACGCCCCGAATTTTTTATACGTATTTTCCGGATAAACCTCGTATGTATGCTTATGTGAGTAGATGATAAAAATGCAGCAAGAATGAGTCTATAGAATCAAATTGAGCTTAATGGTTCCTGCAGTATTCTGTGTGGAAGCAATTATGAGAAAATCGCAAGAATCATCTATTGGAAAGTAAAACTGCGCTGGGAGTGGACAGTACATGGAAAGGTGAGCGCTTGAGTTTGGACAGGCGCGTACAAGTTTCCTGTCTCACAATCCTTGTTTGCTAGAATTCTTTCAATGTTACCTCAACCAACTGATCAATTTTTCAGTATTTAATGATGGCTTACGTTTATGTCGGCAAATTTGGTACGAGTTCTGGTTATGAATTTTCTCATATCATATACATATCATATGGTTGCATATACAAATAAAGAAAGGATGGTTATAACGTGCAATAAAGTTTCTCAGGAATTTGGACAGTAGTTTATTAGAATCTATTAGAACATTGCCAACGTTTCGAACCTTTCGTGGTTCTTTTTCAAGGCTCGTATTCAAATTGATTCTGAATGTGTATGGTAAAATAAGACATTTATTTTCTCTTTGTGACAGACAGTCGAATAACTCCGATTTGACTTTCGAGAAGTATTCCGTTGAAATGTGATATTATATTTCAGCGAGAAAAAAATCCATCCTCCAGCATGTTCAACGATCTCAATGGCAATGTACTAATAGATTCTGATAAACTACTGTCCAAATTATTGCATTTATAAACATGGACGTCAACCACCAACAAAAAATACTATAATAACCTTCGCAGGATTTCGTGGAGCTTGGTACCAAAACACAGTAGTTAGGATTGAAACAATTCCAGAGATCATATTTCTTCATGTAACTCGAGAACTAACATATTAGGTATAGAAATACTGAAAATCTTGTCGCTTTATCCAACATGAATGAGTAAAATTATAGTTCCCGCTCGAAATACTTGACTTTCGAGTACATATAAGAGCCGATTCCTAGCCACTCAATACATTTTTATATGCAAACCTGAATTCCTTTTGTACACTTTGAAGTTTTAAAACAATTCAGTGATTTGAAAACGATATCGTGGATATTGCTCTTTTTATACCTTCCTACTCTAAATTTCAATTTAACTACCAAAAAAGTGAACTTTTTATTCTATTGAGATGCCGACAATGTGAAGCAGTGAAGGATCTTCCTTTGGAAATGAGGAAGTGGGTAAATGTCTTCGGTATACCCTGAAGGACTTCTTCACTCTTGATATTTCGGTTGGCTCTGTCCCTCTCGAAGTTTAGTGCTAGAAAAATTTTAGGTTTTTCCGATTTATGGATTCCGAATTAGAATACATAGAATATTCGATTTGTTTACAGTATGAATTTTTTTCATAGTTGTTGAGAGACGAAAATTCCAGGAACAGGTAATGAAGGAAATAATAGTTCGAGATTTGAACTACACCGATTCATTAATAAATAATTGATAATTGTGCGAATGCGAATTTGACGATATTGACTCAAGCAGGATTCTGCTGTGAATTCAAACTACTATAAGTGCAAAATTTCCAGGTATTCAGATTTGATTTGAATGATACTCTGGATGAGCCGGCATCACCGCATTCTCAAGGTTCCTCAACTCCAGCATATTCCAATCAACCTAGTCCCCTCCTAACAGAAGGACAACTAATGCCACCTCCAGTAGTACATAGGGAGTTGAAACCCAAGAGGAAAATGTCGGATTCGCTATCCATATCTTCGATTAATGAGCCATCTTCGCCCAGAGGAGCTCCCACGATTGATAGGAACTTGAAGCCACCAACACCTTTGCAGGTTAAAGTTTTCATCATTATATAATTAAACCTGCTTACTCATACAATTAAAGTGCGACACACGTAATAAAAATTTAATTCCCTGTATTCCTTCCTAATAGGGGGGAATTAAAGAAATGTATAAATGGGTTTAATTCAATAATCAGATTACAGATCAAGCAGAGGGAGGTTATCGTATGAGGGAAATAGATGGAATCCTATTTGTGGAATTTTAAGAATATTATGAGCCTTGCGAAAGGACTAAACTAGTTTCGAAATGTTGGCTTACTTTTACTAAAGAAATTCGAACACAGAAAGTGCCCAAATTTCTGTAAACCAACCCATCAAAGTATAAATGGATATTTTTCTAGAATGCTTGTTGCAGAACGCTTTCGTTTTGTCTAAATCTTTTGGTGTTTGTTATTTGCTAATTTCGAGCAGAAAATGGTTGCAAACGATATTATTAGTAATAGTCAGGAAGAATTTCTCCTGAATTCACTGAAATTAGGCCGTCCGATAGATCTTAGGATGATTTCCTTGACAGATATATGCATTAAACTTTCATATTTAACGTACTGAAGTATAAAAGGAATTTCTCCGAACCTTCAAAAGAAAAATTTTGGTACAAAAATCATTCGACACCAGGGAAAGATCATCCAAGCCATACAGTAGTATCAATATACAGGTTTGGAAAGAACAGTCGGTAATATGCGAAACCCAGTGTTAATCTAAGGAGGTTCAATATACAACGGACCAGTGCAAGTATCAAAATCAGAGCTCGGTAACATATCGAATAAAGGACTGTTCTCTTGCGCTGGCAGGTTAAAAATGTGTAGTGGGGGCTCCAGTTCACGATACGCTATCGAAGGAAGCACTTGCCAGTAAGCAGTAACTCTCCAAACGGGAGGTGCGTTAGACCATATCGGTTGAAAATGAATACGAGAATTTTGTTCCATTGTAACGCACCTCCTGTTTGGAGAGTTACTACTTACTGGCAAGCGCTTCCTTCGATCGCGTATCGTGAACAGGACTCACAGGAGCCCCCACCACACGCTTTTAACCTGGCATTGCGAGAGAACAGTCGTTAAACCGATATGTCACAGCGCTCTGATTTTGGTCCGTTGTATTCTGACTTTCTTTATATTAACACTGGGTCTGGCATCTTACCGACTGTCTTTTCTAAACCTGTATGTACAAAACATTTATAGTTAACGTACTGAAGTATAAAGAAACTCAGTTCCAGGCATTTCTCCGAAACTACATAAGCAAAATCTTAGTACGAAATCATGTGCCACCCGGAAAGGATCATTCAAGCCTTACAGTAGTATCGATTTCCTGACCATACGTCTATGGTATGATTGATTTGCTCCCAACTCCCAGATAGCGAGAATATACTCCAAGAATTTATCAAGAATATCGAATAGTATATCGGGTATATACTAGGGATATACGAAATCGTCTATAGGACATCTTGAGATATTCAAAGGATATAGAATGCTACTAAGTGTGGGAATCCGTAGCAGTTTTTTCCGTAAATCCTGAGAATATACTGTAAGGCTATATACGCTCAAGGGGTCCTGAGGATGAGATATAGTGATAATGAATATATTGATTTCTTAAATACACATTCATTAAACTTCACAAAATTTCGCATGGGTATAACTTGGAAACCTATAGGTCGATTAACGAACCCAACCATCGCATTTACTAGTAATATTGGTTAGACAAGGGCAAAAAATTAACTGAGAGTGGAAATTGCGTTCTTGAATATGTAAAATTTTCCGAATCCTCGAAAGAAAACAGAAAATTTAAAATTCAATCGTAACTGCTTCATGTTTTCCTGAAGAGATTCATCAGAATGTCGACAAATATGAGATACGACGTTTTTATTCAAGAAATAATCAACACATCCCTCATTCAAATACGAACAAGGATTCCAACTCAATATTTTATTTCCATATATGTCCATATATTTTTTCAAGGACCTTTAATTCATTTCCGAAATACGAGTATTAAATTCCAACCGCGCTAAACAATTAATACTCAAAGCCATCTAACCGCCCGACGTAGGAACCAACAATCCAAACGCTCCTAGTACGATTTCATCTGGTATATTTTGTCCGCAGATCCCGCCATCTCGCGGATCTCGGGTCGAGCAGATCTGTGAGTGCTTGCCTTGTGTTTATTTCTTGAGGCTATTCTTGCAGATTCATGATATAGATCAGCAGAGGAACTGCCTGCTATTATAACCTAGCAAGTCCGCATAGGCGATCACAAGAATCTCACAGAAAACTTTCCAGAATTATAATTTATATGTTTAAATATCTGTACCTCCGAAAATTTTCGCTAGGGGAATTTCCCGAAAATATCGCATGGCTTGCTTCCAAAAATCTCTCAATGGACAGTATTTGAGAATTTCCTAAACTCTTCGCCATCAGGCTACTTGAGCGAATTTCGCACAGACCTCCCATTGTGGAAAGTTTGAGAATTTCCACTTGCGATATCCTCAGGATCTCTGAGAATAATGCAATGGCAGACATTTGGAGCAAATATAGCTCTCCCAGTGACTTCTTAGAGGAGTAGCAAAAGTACTGAAAAGATATCGCCGGGATAACTAAAACATATTTGTGTTAGGTGGGAAGTAGTTGTTGAAAATAAATAAACGTTATGAAATATCTGCAATGGTCTTGTGAAAGTTTTTTAGAATTATTTAATTATTTTAAACTTACAATCGTCTCACCAGATTATAAACCAGAATATTACTATTGACCAAGGTTCTTCTTTCTTAACTTCTCGAATGGTCGTCATTATTGTTGAAGCTGTTAGATTCATATCCAGATATTTCAATCTTCGTAATCTGCCTATAAACGAAGCGAAGGCTCTTTCGCTAACCTAGTTTTTGTATATTCTTTGTACATTTGTTAGGTTACCACTATCCTTCGAGAGAAAAATACATCTGTCATAAATATGATAGTCTTTATCTCCAATAATAAACTTATCTAGATAGAAGAATCTCCCTCTTTTTGCGCGCTTGTTCTTGCTCGTTATCATTTCCTCACAATGTCTGTAATTTTAGAATTTTGAGCTGGAATAAGTCTCAAACGACTAGGTTGTAATCATAGATGAAGAATTCGTAGTCAAATTTGATTCTGTCCGGCCGGCCGTGTGTGCTCTAACTTTCGAACGAAAGGACGTAGAGTCTTCCTGAATATCTAGACTAAGTTCGTTAATCGGCCGAATGGTTTGTGTGTTACAGCCATTTAAAATTTTGATTTTAATAACTCGAGAAGTATTCATCTGATCGTGTGTGCTCTAACTTCCGAAATAATGGACCTAGAGTCTTGAAATTCTCCTGTTAGGTTTTGATCCTGAATATCTCAGTTAGGTTCGTTAATGGGCCAAATCGGCCGAATTGTTATAGCGATTTGAAATTTAGATTTTTCAATAACTAGAAAAATATTAATGTGATCGCAGTGGTAGATGAACAGTATCAATAAGAAGAATCATCCATAGAAAAGTTTGAAAAAATAATTTTTTTTTGAAAATTTTCATATTTCATTTGAATTTCACCGAAAGCTCTAAGCCGCCATTTCATAACCGATAACTTTATTTCAGTCCTATCCGATTTCCTGACTTGCCTGAGGAAAAAATCAATAGAAAAATTTTGGAAATTTATTTCAGAAATTCATATATTTCAAGGAACATATCCCCGATTCCGTTGAACTTTTATTCTAATCGACACAGAAGTCTGGAAGAATAATGTTTCAGTCCAATCAGATCTAAAGTTTGAAATATTTGTTTGAATCAACCTTTCACGACATCTACTGCTAAATATTCGAAGCATTTACTGGATCCTACTGCGACATTATTCAAGACAGCGGCGTCAATAAATTGTCAATCGACGTATTACAGTCGTCTGTTCCCACTCTATTCTTTATGAGGTGATTCCCTGGGAGTTTTATCGGTACTTCCCCGTAGCGCATGAGCTGTGCTGATGCTAGACGATACTACCATCCTTACTTGAACAATGAACAATGATACTATGAACTGGTGCAGACCTACTTCACAACAGTGTTTCAAATTTCAGCACGATCAGATATTCGTCTTTGGAGATATTGGAAAAAATATGTCTGATTTCCTGAAAATCATTAATATTTCTGAATAACTCAAAAAATATTGACCCGATCATGACGAAACTTGGAACTTGATGAGCAAATTCGTGCAAATTTCTCAATAATTTCATCGAAACAATTCAAAATTTGAAGATTTAGTTTATAAATATCTCATATCTTCCAATCATATGATTCTCGATAACATCTTGATATCATTCTATCACAATTCCTGTAGTAACCAAATTTCAAACCGAAATTGCTCTTAAACGATTAGGTTAGATTCCTGAGGAAGAATCCGTGATCAAATTCAATTCTGTTCGGCCAATCGAGTGTGCTCCAACTTTCTGAGGTCGAGGCTAGAGTCTTGAAGTTTTCAGTTTATGTTCGGAGCCTTAAAATTTCGGTTGAGTTCGTTAATGGACGAAATTGGCCGAAAAGTTTAGGAGTTGTAACAATTTGAAATTCTGAGGTTCGTTCCAAAATTATTTGATTCGATCAGATTGGAGCTTCGTAACAAGTTGAAGCATACCAACTCGCAACCAATATTTTTCAAAAACTTTTTTTTCGAGAGACTGCCAATCAGATCTGGATGAAATTTGACACATACCTTTAAGTCAATATTCAACAACGTTGATCCACATTTCAACTCGATCAGATATTTCTTCCATAAAACATTTTAAGCAGAAAGTTTCATTACGCGCTTGTTCTACAAAACAAAAGCGTTTTCGTTTCGACCAATGTCTGTGATTTTCAAGATTTGAGCCGAAAATGGTCTTCATTAAGGGAAAATTTAATTTTTTTTTCGAAAAATATTCATCAGAGTTCAGTGAAAATTGGCACAGACAACACTTGTGCTTCAAATTTCAGTTTAAGCGAATATTTATCTGCAGAGGAATTGGAAGAAAATATTTAAAATTTTCTGGCTATTTCAAATTCCGAGATGCTTTCCTCAATTTCTCGAAAAAAGTGAGGTCAAAATTAAACTTCTTCAATAGTAATGCCAAAGCATTATTTTCGTGATTTCTCTCGAAAAAAATTGTTTTTTCGAAAACTATTCATAACCTTACTGTCGAGTTTGACACAGACCTTGAGGTAACTATTCAAGAGCAGTACTTATATCACATTTCGAAATTTGATCGGATATTCATCTTGAGAGATATTGGGTGGCAATGTGTTCAATTTCGTGCTGATTTCATGGATATCATTGTTAATTTTTTCCGAGAGAACTCAAAAAATTCCTATATATCTGATCATCTATTGCAAGAGTATTGATATCTGCGGGATCACAGGATGGATTTCAAGAATTTGGCGTTCGTAATTAAACTCTTAACCTGCTCTACAATTATTTAGTCTTTAAGCAGATTTTTTCGGTACTTATTGTGTTCACGATCAGCGGTTAGGCCAGGCGTAAAGAGATTAATTATGGCAGCCGAATTCGTGAAATTGAACAAGTGCGTAAAAGCTACTGTCTTAACGTCAGTGCTTTTGAGGTTTTTATTCACTACTTCTCTGTTGAAAGGTGAATTTCTAAATACCCAGAATTTAATGATTTTTGGGGCTTATTTGTTAGAGGCATTAACCACTCTTACTCTCAAATATCAAATTTTTAAAATTTGAAATCTATCTATTCTTCAAAAGTATTCAAGAAGTATAATTTCATATAAAATTTTAGAAAATCAAACATAAACATTACTCAACCTCGAAATATCATTGGTCATATCTAACATAACGCACTCGGTGTCGTTTGCAATCGCTAGATAGCATCCTGAGTACCCGAATGCATCTGCGTCGGACGCCCACTTTCTATTAGAGATGGGAATACCGGTTCCACCCGTGTCGCGGTATTTTCGCGACGGTTCCAGAAAAATACCGCGACAAAATACCGCGATTTTGGAACCGTCGTTCCAACGCTGAAACAAAATGAATTAGTACGGCAATCTGTTTCTCAAATGATATAAATTCTCTTTTTATTCTACTTATAGCTATTGTATTCAGATTTAGAGCTTCCAAGAACTTCTTCCACTAACATATTTTCGGTTAAAACCTGACGTATCTTCAAACTATAATTGATTTTTTCCAATTTTTTTTTTTTCATATTTTCTTCACATTTGAGATATATCATTTCAATTGAAAGAGAAGAATGCTTTGAGGATTAATATTTTCTCAATTGAGAAGATTATTATTTAAAATTACATATTTACAATAGACATTATCATTATAAAGGACGCAAACTGTATCAATATTATTTGAATATCTTGTTTTGCATAATAAATTTTCAATTCTTATTATCCTTCAATATCTTCCACCAGCAGATTGAAATAATATCTACGGATATGCATAAAGTATTGATGAATATGGAAATTATCGAAAAGAAAGCATAACTTGCATAACACACAATCTGATGGAATATTATATTCCATCAGATTGTGTGTTGTGAACTACTTGTCACAATATCACCTTCTGAAAGTAAACCATGTAACACCGTATCGGAAATGTAACAGCTGATAACGAAGTAGAAACATCCACAGTTTCTAATGAGGCGCACTGCGCACTAGAGCTGTAACTCCTGTAACAGATGTAATCGCATTGCGATAGGTATTCTGTTCGCGGTATTCTGGAACCGAGGGACGTGGAGCGAGATAGGTATCGATCGCGACTGGAGCGTGGAACGATTGGAGAGTTACACGGTATTTTGGAACGTCGGTTACCTTGGAACGTGGAGCGAGATAGGTATCGATCGCGACTGGAGCGTGGAACGATTGGAGAGTTACACGGTATTTTGGAACGTCGGTTACTTTGGAACGCGTTACTTCTCTGTTTTGGAGCGCGACAGACGGTTCCAGAGAAATACCGCTCCAAAATCGCGGTATTTAAATACCGTCACATCTCTACTTTCTATAGGGCGTTGATTCCGAACGCAGCCCTGGACACTTGAAAGTTCTAAGATAGGTTGCATATCAGAAGGTGTCGTTTCAGTTAGTTCAGCTATTTGGGATTTTGACTTTTCGTTAACGAGTACTAATCCAATTGATTGAAAACTAAGAAAGGTTTCGTGAAGTACTGACGCTAACACATATACGAAATTCCGTGATGGATATCACTTAGGAATCGAACTGAAAAAGCACTGACGTGATGTCAGCAGCTTTTACGCGCTTGTTCACACTGCGAAATTGCGACTTGAAAATTTCAATTCAATATGAAACTTTTCACCAAAATTTTTTTTTCAAAATTTTATATGGATTATTTTTCTTATTCACATCGTTCATCTTCCAACCAAGTTTCATTGCGATCATATAAATATTTTCAAGTTATTGAAAAATCAAAATTTCAAATGGCTGTAACACAGAAACCAGTTGGCAGATTCGGCCGACTAACGAAGTCAACCTAACCTGAAAATTTCAAAACTCTAGGACTTCAAGTCCTTCCTTTCGAAAGTTAGAGCACACACAGCCGAACGGCTAGCCGGACAGAATCAAATTCAAGTTCGAAAATTACAGACATCTTGACGAAACGATAACGCGTTGTTTCCCCTTAAAAAGGAAAATTATATCCCAGAATCTATAAAATCTTCCTTAAATTTCGCAGGATCCTTCAAGTCGTCATTTTCACGCGCTTTCTATTACCAACGCTTACTCATTATGCCCAGAAGTGTGTTCTTTCCGAATTTTTTGCTTCAAAAAGTTCATGCAGAATTTCGAAGTCGATACTTGGACGAGTGCCGCTTTATGCCAAGAAAAATAAGTGTAAAATTTGACACAAAAAAAATATAGATAAAAGCTCCGAGGCACACGTCGATACTTTGAAAAGGCTCTAACCAATATTGTGTTCGATCGTGAAAGTGATCATGTTCGTGCTGATCGAGCAACGAAGATTTTTTCTAAGGTTTCTAAGGAATTCGTAATTGGTTCAGAACAAGACATGCGCACTCTGACGATTCTGAGTGGGTAAGGAGTTAGTTCATTATCCGACCCGCGAACATAGCTAATGTTCTCCTTTGTATCGAAGCAAATTGTTCTTCCGTTCGCCACCTGCTATGAAACGCCTGAATTCTAAAATGTAAATAAAATAAATAACCTTCGTTTAGTTGAAGGCTACTGTTTTGTACAAGAAATATTTTTCATTAAAGCTCTTATTCTGACTTGTCCTATACACCATGCTATGTCACAAATTATGAAATAAAGTTATTTTCATTATACCTTGCTCGAAATTTATTAATGAGAACTTTTTCTACAGGAACCTCACATGAGACGAAATACCAGAACGGATGATGATCGTAGAGTTAGGGCAGCTCCTAGCCCAACTTTGAGTAGAGGTCATTCTGATGAGAACTTACCATCACCAAAAGAGGATGATAATCTAGCTATCAAAATGCAATATCTTGATCTCGATTTGGATTGTAAGATGTCAGTTTTATCATCAGTAAGCAATATGAAAAGTGAATCAAGCACAGTATACAAGGAAGTTGATTTCAAGAAAACTCACGCTTTCAACATCACTAGAAATATTTTAGAAAAAGAGAGGCAAGATAATGTTGCTTTTCATAAGAAGTGAATCTATTGCCTCATATAAAATCTTTTTGTCTCGTATCGAGATATCTACTGTATCAATTTTGTATTTTTACCCACACAATATTAAATTAATTATTATGCCATTTATGTTATTAACCCTCATCTCTCTCTTTTTGGCAGGAAAAAAATAAAAGGGGGGGGGAATACACTGATTAAGCAGTTCGTTGAAAGTAAAAATCTAGAAAAGTACTGCCGTAAAGGCAGCAGCTTTTGCGCGCATGTTCAATGGAGATGACCGCTTTGGCATCGAATTTGACCATGTGCGCAAAAGCTGCTGCCTACACGGCATTGCTTTTCTAGGTTTTTTTCGATGAAGTACTGGATTTCAATTCGATATGCTCTGTGTTTTTGAAAATATTGAGAAAATAAAATTTTGAATGGGTATATCAACGGAATCATTAGGCGGATTTTACCCATTCACGAATTTGGTCTTCATAATTAAGGTCCAAATCTTCTCTACAAATATCGGGTTTCTAAGTTGTTTCTTTCGGAAGTTATTGTGTTTACGGTCGGCCGTTAGGCCAATGATTCCGCAGATATACCCATTCAAAATTTTATTTTCCCAATATTTCCAAAAATACAGATTAGATCGAATTGAAATTCAGTACTTCATCGAAAAATGACAGTTTAGTTCATACAGAATTTAGGGCCGTATTTATAGTTGCTTGAGGCTTCCTTACTGAAGGCCGCCTTGAATTCGCTTTTCTATGCAAACAAATTCAAGTTTGTTTGCATAGAAAGCGAATTCAAGGCGGCCTTCAGTAAGGAAGCCTCAAGGAGCAACTATAAATACGGCCCTTAATGAGGATGTGTTGAGAAGATCACAGAATATTAAATATTTGAAAAACAAAATTTGACACGACCATCACGAAATTGCACAATGTTGTCCTTCAACATATCCGAACTAGCTGCTAAGTTTCATCACGGTTGAATCAATATTTCTCGAGTTATACCGAAAAAAAGCACGATATCGAAAAGAAAACCACGAAATTCTACATATCTTTTTCCTAAACTAATATGAAGTTCAGACGTTCTGCGCTTCAGCAAATGTCGGAAGACAAATGTGGAAAATGAGGAACAGAATTCAGTTGAAGTGTGAAGCTCAATGTAATTATATTTTTTCTGAGTGGTACTGAAAATAGGATTACCCATTGCTGGACATGTTTCCTTTGTAACTATAGGATGTTTTCTCAGTTGCCAGACCTTTCTGATTTTCCAACACCTCACCAGACAAACTTTAGGAGGAGAGGTATTAGATACACTTATTTGGAAGTTCTAGTTGGAAAGTTTTCCCGTAGTTTAAAAAATTCCTGATTTTGAAGATATCTGTGTTCTCTTCGAATTTAAATTCTTGCCACCATTTGACAGAATGGCGTCTAAAGACAGTTTTTCACGGCGTTATGTAACGCAGGCTATGTTCATTCTAGATCCGTGAATTAAATTACTGCAACAGTCAATTCGTTGTTCAGGAATTGTAAGTTCAGGTAAAGGAGGAGAAGATGGCAATGCTTCTTACCAATTGTTCTCATAGTTTTAGTTCCGTTCTCCTCGAAAGATTGTATAGCACTCAATTATGTTCACATTTGTAGTAGTCATTTACTAAATCCAGTTCGCCTTTGATTTTGGATTTCCTGTGAGAGGACTTTGAATGAAAAAACGAAATAAACTTGAAAGTTGATTACTTATAACCTAGTGTACCTACACGTCCACTATATTATAGAAGGTTAACAAAACAGTCTGTAGGTATAATGCTCAGGCAAATTTCTTCACCAATATCTATTTATTGCACAGTTTGAATCTTCTTTTGAACTTTTTTGAGACAGTCATTTCAATCACTTTTTCTGGACATTCTACAATAACCTTACAGGAAGCTGAGTAGGCAAATCTCAGAAACGATTATCATTATTATTGCTTAAATCTAACTGTCTTCTCGTTCACGCCAGTTTGTAGTTCAGTCCTATGTCCTTCAGGCCGTACTCAATGTGATAGTCCAGTGACCAGTCTCTTGGGACGTGAGGATGGTTGTACCCAAGGAGGAAATGACACGTGCCTGGAATATGTGAGGGAAATCCCGTAGGAAGTGAAGATCTGTCGCGAGCCTCAAAGGTGAAGTTCCAAGTGTGAACCAGACGTCTGAAAGAAGAGAAAAACAAATAAATGCGATATAACACAAAATAGGGATGGATTTTTTCAGAACTATTCGCTAAACCATACATTCATGTTTTTCACTACCACCCATTTTCTCTAAACTCTCCAACTCCATCGTGCGGTTAAAGCTCACGGTAAAGTATATCAGGTTTGCAATTCGCAACTACTGCTAAGCGATACGCCCTCTGGCGATAGAAATTCGAACACTTCCAAGCTATTAGTTTTTTGACGTGCCCGTTATTCTAACGTATTTTGCATACTTTTGGAGTTAATTTTCGAGCTTTTTTGTTGTTCTAGGAGTTGAAATTTTGGTATACCGAAAGTGTTTAATATTCATCGATCGATTCCTTCCTTTCGGATTAAAATTTTCGATTGTATTAATTCGAAAAAGCATCCTCCCGAAATGACTATTGTTGTGTGCCTCAGCTCAATGTTATTCATCGTCAAAGAAAAAAGGATCATCCATACTGCTTCAAGGTTTCATTTTTTCCAAAGCCAAAAGAAAGTTAATTTGGAAACAACATTTGGCAGGGAACTCAATGATATAGAAGAAAGACCTGGATATTGAAGATTGGAAAACAGGTCACAAGATGAAGACATGAAAGTATTTCTCCGAAGATGTGTATTTTCCTGAAGGTAAATTACAATGTACTCATTTCAAAACAACCTCACATCCAGATGTTTTAAGGTGTGAATGAAAATAAGAGAACTCTGATGAAAATGCTACAGAGAAACTACCGAGCACTTCTGCAGCTACCTAATTCACATACTACACAAAATCATATTCAAAGAGAGTGATCTGGTTAAAAACCTGACCAGAACTAGATATACTGTTATTGTTGATAATAGCTGAAGGTAGTCAAATAAATACATTAATATTTTACATTTATATATAGATAGGTTGAACCAGCTGTGACATTTTTCATTTTGTATATGTATCTTGAGCTGCTGTAGTATGAAAATAAAATCAATTAAATGTCTATTTGTTTGCTTTTCTTTCGAAATACGATGCAAAAGTATTAAAGCAGAAAAGCTGTTTTCATTTTATTGATTCACTTGTTTGTAAACAAAGAGAACAAGTCGTATCATTTGGACTGATTCTAGATTAACCACATAATATAGCCTGCTTTCAGCACTTCTTCACAGTAATAAGAGTCCTTTTATTACTTATTGAAGTGTCCATTTTTCCATAAATTCAAATAAACTTGGATATTGGTTCATTTTGATCCACTAAGCAACAGACACTAAAATAACACCAAAATTATCCTCCAGGAACGATTTGAAGCACGTTTTTATATCGCGATCCATACGAAAAGTTCCTTCTCAAGAAATCTTGCACAAAATTATAATGATTCCTTCAAATATTCTAGCTCTGCTTAATAGATATTCGATATTTCTACTACATTTCTAAGGTTTGTTCACATAAAACTACTAGCTTGGACAGGTTCCAAATTTTACCGTTAGGTCGCTGGCATCTTCGCAGAAGTTCCCAATAAGGAATTGCATATGTTACATTTCAACTCAGTGTGAATTCGATGAAAATATAGATGTCCTTAAAGCTACACCAGCATTTATGGCACACTTCAAAAAAACATTGCTCAGAATTTTGTACACATTTATTACAAATTTGCGTCCCAAAGCAAAAATTTATTACAGCTGCCGTTTTCCAGAAAAATGGCGTGGGCCAGCTTTAGATTGAAGCTGCACCACGCAGTCTGTATTTTCCAAAAAATGCAATATTTGATCATTTCTTACACATTCATTACAGATAAATGACAAGCAAAAAATTCGAAATTATTAACCCCAAGGGGATAGACACCCCTAAATATTGAATATTCAAGTTGAATATGCATCCAAAAGGTGGACGGTATGAAATTATTCATCATTCTTTCTTAAACAAACTTTAAACGACATCATATTGTCCGATGATGGGGATGAAGCATCCCCAAACATATCGAAATTCCTATTACGTAATTATATGAACAACGACATAAACTGCGTAACGCAATTTCCCGCGGACGGTACATATACTCGTATCTGTCGGGATATTTCAAATCTCTTGGATATCGCCGATTTTTCTTCAGTTCAAAAATTTATTACAGTAGCCCACACTTCTCTAACACATGCTTAAGGATTCAAGTGAACTATTGAATCAAGAAAAATATGGAATTAGTATCGTAGTATGTGAAAAAAAAAATTCGAAAAATAATGATGGAGAATTTCGATATTCATCAATTTTTCTCTTTGTCAAAAATTTATTACAGTAGCCCACACTTCTTTAACACAAGCTTAAGGATTCTAGTGAGTTATTTCATCAAGAAAAATATGGAATTAGTATCGTAGTATGTGAAAAAAAATAATTCGAAAAATAATGATGGGTAATTTCGATATTCATCGATTTTTCTCTTTGTCAAAAATTTATTACAGTAGCCCACACTTCTTTAACACATGCTTAAGGATTCTAGTGAATTATTCCATCAAGAAAAATATGGAATTAGTATCGTGGTATGTGAAAAAAAATAATTCAAAAAATAATGATGAAGAATTTCGATATTCATCGATTTTTCTCTTTGTCAAAAAGTTATTACAGTAGCCCACACTTCTCTAACACATGCTTAAGGATTCTTATGAACTATTCAATCAAGAAAAATATGGAATTAGTGTCGAAGTATGTGAAAAAAAAAATTCGAAAAATAATGATGGAGAATTTCGATATTCATCGATTTTTCTCTTTGTCAAAAATTTATTACAGTAGCCCACACTTCTTTAACACAAGCTTAAGGATTCTAGTGAGTTATTTCATCAAGAAAAATATGGAATTAGTATCTTAGTATGTGAAAAAAAATAATTCGAAAAATAATGATGGAGAATTTCGATATTCATCGATTTTTCTCTTTGTCAAAAATTTATTACAGTAGCCCACACTTCTTTAACACATGCTTAAGGATTCTAGTGAGTTATTCCATCAAGAAAAAAATGGAATTAGTATCGTAGTATGTGAAAAAAAATAATTTGAAAAATAATGATGGAGAATTTCGATATTCATCGATTTTTCTCTTTGTCCAAAATTTATTACAGTAGCCCACACTTCTCTAACACATGCTTAACGATTCTTGTGAACTATTCAATCAAGAAAAATATGGAATTAGTGTCGAAGTATGTGAAAAAAAAAAAATTCGAAAAATAATGATGGAGAATTTCGATATTCATCAATTTTTCTCGTTGTCTAAAATTTATTACAGTAGCCCACACTCCTCTAACACATGGCAAAGGATTCTAGTGAACTATCCAATAAAGAAAAATATGGAATTAGTATCGTAGTATGTGAAAAAAAAAAATTCGAAAAATAATGATGGAGAATTTCGATATTCATCAATTTTTCTCTGTGTCAAAAATTTATTACAGTAGCCCACACTTCTTTAACACATGCTTAAGGATCTAGTGAGTTATTCCATCATGAAAAATATGGAATTAGTATCGTAGTATGTGAAAAGAAATAATTCGATAAATAATGATGGAGAATTTCGATATTCATCGATTTTTCTCGTTGTCCAAAATTTATTACAGTAGCCCACACTTATTATCTTATCTTCGAAGTTAGATATCAACAGAAAATTTTGCACCTAGTTGGGCGTTGGTATTCTTCAACTAATACCGAATTTTCGATCTGACTGCATCTGTTATTCTTGAGATATTGCTGAAATAACGTTAAAACTTCAAATGACAACGAAATTTGGCATATTTTATCCTTATATCTCCGAAGATAATAATTAGCATATCGAATTGAAATTGGGACTGTTGTTGCTTAATACCGACTCGAAGGTTTCGGCCGTATTTCGTTGAAATCTGATTAGTATATCAACTTTTCAACAAAAATTCGAAAAATATTTGAATCAATTTTTTTTTTCAATTTTCCAACAACTGGATGCAAACAAAAATTTGAACTGAGTTACGCGCTGGCATTCCAAAACTGTTCACAAAATTTGTTTGACTACGTATATGTTGACAACCCTGTACTGTGAGCGCAGGGTTGCCAGATTAGGGGATTTTCCCCAAAAATGAGGGGATTTTTTTTCCCTTTGGGGATTTTTTGGGTATTTTTTTTTTCTGGGGATTTCTTCTGGGGAAAAAATTTAACTGGGTATTATCAGGGGATTTTAGGTCTTGAACAACTCGACTCGAATCCAGTCTAATGGTCTGATGAATTTTCCCGTTCTTGATTAGGGAATCAGAAAAATTGCAATTTTCGGTATTTTACAAATCCGGAAACGATGTTATGACGAAAGTACCGATGTTTTCAAGATTAATAACAGACAGGGGGAGGCCAATAAAAGTTTCATTCTCGACCGTCCTTTCCGATCTTGAATCCAGTTTATTATCTCTCATTATTATGACGGTTATGAGGATAAACAAGTTCCATTTTGCGTCGGCTTTGTCGGCACCTCTGATAGAATGGTAGTAAAATTCCCCAATTTATTTATGACCCACCCTACACCTTCCGTCGGCATTGTCGGAGTATTGAATTATGGAAGTATTAACGAAAGTGATCTAAAATATTTTTGGATCAGTAAAGTGATTTTTGAATTCATCATCATTCTCCACGAAATAATTAATTCGTATCATTTTGTATGTCATGACGAAATGAACTAGTAATACATTTGTTGTTTTTGTATTGAAAAGTTCTGCGAAAAAATCCCTCTGTCTATTCCTCTTTCGCGAAAACTAACCTCATTCATTACAAACTTGCATTGAGGATTTTTTTTTTGAAGCAATTCATTTTTGGGGTATTTTGAGACCTACTGAAGATATTTGGAAACAAATATTCAGTAAATACCATAATTTGAAATTATAATAATAAAAATAATAAATTGGGGATTTTTTTTCGAAAAGTCCCGAATTTAGGGGATTTTTGAATTTCGACTGGGGAAATCGAGCCAAACGTTCTGGCAACCCTGTGTGAGCGAAACTGTTAGTTGTGTTCCATGAAGTTCCACAATATGACACGACCGGTCTGATACGAAGGTTCGGTTTATGAATATTTGGGAGGCCATAAGGTCTAGGAGGGTAAAAAAAATTCATGAACCGAACCTTCGTATCAGACCGGAAGGGTAATTTTGTGGAACTTTAAATGGACAACAACCAACAGTTTCGCTCACCATACAGTGTAGCGAACAGATTAAGTATCTAAGTTGAAAGATGTCGAAATACCGAGTGAGTCATGTTTGGTTTCTTTTAATGTTGCAAACCTGTTTACAAACCTACCAGTGGCTCAGACATTGAAGCTTTTCAAAAACCTGCTATACGTGTCTTCATTAGATGATGAACAGTTGTGAAAGTATTTTGCATCTTGTTAAATTGTACCTGGAACAAAATTATTTTACATTCGAAAACACCTTTTACAGAATGTGTGTCTTTAGAGAGAGTAAGTATTCCGCTCAGCCAACCCTTTCGTTTATAAAATATTGTTTTGGTACCATTATACGGGTGACAAGATATAGTGTGTTGGATAGGAGATCGAAACTAATTGGACGCCTTTTTGAACTGGATTAATAGTCTTCACTTGAGAAATGGGGGAGAATTCTGCTATTACTTTTCTGGATTCTTTTACTGACGCGCAAAAAAAACAAGATTTCTTTCAGTGTCTACAGCAAATTCGTTTCAGAAAGGTCCACCACTACTACTCTTTTGGTTTATGTTGATAGATTGGGTAGAGCTCTCAAGAGGGGACACCAAGTGGACTCCGTCTATACGGACTTTTCCAATAAGGTATATGATAGAGTAGCCCATTGGATATTCGAATTGAAAGTCGAGGCACTTGGGGTGTTGGGGTCGTTGCTGAATTGGCTGTTTGACCGAATAAGGGGAAACAAATTAAGGGTAAAAATATTTGATGTTTACTCTGAAGTATTCGAAGCAATATCTGGATTACCAGAGGGATCTTCTTTGTCTCTTTTGATGTTTCTATTGTTCATAAATGATATCCATTAGGTTTTTGTTGTACTGTTTCAGATTATTTGTTGATTCAAGCCTACCTCGACGCGCTGGTGGCTTGGTGTGTTAAGAACGGAATGGAACTTAACATCACCAAGTGTAAAGTGATACGTTTTTTCAGGGGCAGGTCTCCGATGGAGTTCAGTTATAATATTTTGGGACAACATTTGAGCGCAGTGGAGATTATTAGAGATCTAGGAATTTATTTCGATTCCAAGCTTGATTTCGTTTTTCATATTAACGAAACTATTGAAAAAGCATTTAAAATGTTGGGTTTCGTTGAACGTAATACGAAAGATTTCAATGAAATAGATGCTATAAAGAACGTATATATAGCTAGTATAAGAAGCGTTCGGGAATACTGTTCTACTGTTTGGTCCCCCTACTATTGGTTTCACATTGATCATATTGAGAGGCTACAGAAAAAATTTTTGAGATGGATAGGTCATAAGCGGGCATTCAGTCGAGTGAAATAGGTTACGAAATATTGATGGCTGATTTATTCTTGAAGACTTTGCAGGAACGAAAAAAAAATTGGAATAATGTTTGTATATAAGCTCCTTTAATGATTTCATTGATTGTCCCTATCTTCTGGCAAGATTGAATTTAAACGCAGTACGTGTTAATTTACGACGACGCAGAGATTTTCTGGTGACCGAGTCTGATTCATTTTACATCCGCACATCATTTAAGCCAACGCCCTCCCGGACTAAGATTCATGGTACATAGATTAATCAGCATTTTCCTTTCCAATGATGATTTCCAATCTGTACAAAATATAATGAGACATTTTGCCGTTGGTAATGGATACGAGCTAAAATGAGTGGAATTTTTGGTGAGGAGTGCATAGACGAAGCGTCTCAATTTTGACTCCTGTGTGTAACAACGGACAATTTCTGTTATTAAATAGAAACTTTCCTATATAAACTACCAAGGTTAGCAGTTCATTTCGTGAACATGGCATTATGGCAGCTTATGCAGAATATGCTTGTACGCAATAAAGATAAGATACCTGCATTACGATTGGCGTCTGAATTTAAGATTGCAGCGCCACGGTGGCCAGTCCTAGAACTTTACATACAGACAAAGATTTTGTTTTGATAGTCGATTTTGTACTGTTTGCTAGTGTTTGGTGGGATAATTTGGTTTCACGATTCATTCAAAGACTTTTTACACTTTTATAGTTGACGAGAGTATTACTGAGAGTACATATTCCATTCTTATAAAGTAGGTATGTATCATCCTTCAATCTAATTGATTGTAGCAACTCTAAAGTTACGGGGATATCTCTAAGGCTAGACAGTATTTTAATATTATTTATTTTCAGATCCAAATGGCAAGATTGACTTTGGTGGATTTATTAGGCTGTATTAAAAGTTGAAAAACAGATAGTATTGTAAAACATACTCTTTGGAATAATAGACAAATATTCATAACTAAACAAAATAGTCAATATATTGTGAATAAAATGAATACATTCACATGGAATTAATGCTACTTCTACCATAATCCTTATTCATTATGGACTGACAAATAAATTTTCCAACACTCATATGATTGGTCTTGAAAAAGCTGTAATAAATAAGCCTTGCACAACTTTGCTTCCATCGGCAGAAGCACTTTGAGCGAACAGTATTCATCACCAGATATTTCCTTGTTGAGACTCTTTTTTTTTCAATAGTCAGTTCTATCGCTAGAACATTTACGTTGTTCCTTAATGATCAGTTCAACAGGCAGATTTCTGGAAGGCATAGCATTCCTCTTAGGTAAAGTTCTCTTCTTGGATTATGGGCCAGGAAAAAAAGTTGTCTTCATGAATGTGATCTAATATTTCATGAGCAATTCGTGCTTACCTTTATAAAATGATCATCATCGGTAAGATGCAGGTAACAGACTCTCATAAATCTTGTTTGTTGGTTTTTATCGATTCTTCAACACTTTCAGGCCCGACTTCTTAAAGGAAGTTTCTTTCACCCTAACTCCAAATTTTTTACCGGTCTGTAGAAATCTATTGGAAGGGACATTTGAGTTTGCTTTTCCTCAGTAAAAGCACTTGTAAAATCACACAAACGCCAAGAAAAATGCATAAACTTTCTCATTTTCTTAACATTTCTTTTAACTTGTCAATGATAATGTCTGTACCTCGGGTTACTCGGATAGTCACCAGAGAGAGTAGCGCTTATCTTCATTCGCCAATAGAGTGGTGTACACAAATTGAGCTGTTGGGATCCAGAGTGTAAAATAGTGCAAAATTCATCTTGCCGTGAAGACCATTAGTGGGACTATAAAATCTACACCACTACATTGGTTAGCAGTTCTTTCTGATATTGAACCATCCAATGGTCTTGGACAGGTTGCAGTGAAAAAGTCTTAGAATAAATATAATTTCAGTTCGAATTTATTTCCGATCTTGTCTTATATTCCGGATTCCAATAAAAGTGGCTGTTTCGGATCGATCCAATTTTTGTTCAAGTTGTTCTAGTGGACTATATTACTTTTATTTGGGATAATACGCTCCATCCTCTAAATTTTTGACTCAACCGGAATAAAAAGCAGAGTAAAATCTACTTTATTTCCGAGATTTCAGAGAAAATATACATAAAACAGAAATAAGGAGTCCATGAGGATCAAGAAGAGCCATAGTTTGTCATCTGTACCCCCAAAAAGGAATTTAATGTCTTGTGGGAGTTTTGTAAGGCTTCTATACTTTGATGATGGTGAGCTGTTGCTTTAAAATTTACAAAAATCTCATTTTGAAATGAACTCTAAACTTAGATAAGTAGCTATCTCAAAGAGTACGCCGAATCTTAAAATAAAGATAGGAATTGGCCAATGAAAAAGAAAGAGCTCCAGCAATAGCAACCTAACAAAATCACAAGGACGAATATTCGTCGATAAGTCAACAAACATTCCACCTTGATCAGTCTCCAATATCCAAAGTAAGATGTCCGCCTGACGATCAGTAATAACTGATAAATAGCTGTAGTCATTCTCCTTGGATCCACTTCTTCGGTGTAGATGTTTTGGTTGATTGGATGATTAGCTCTGATCAAGGTGAAATGTTTGTTTATTTATCGACATATATTCGTCCTTGGGATTATGTTAGCTTAAAATAAAGTTATCTACAAAGGCTTTGGCTACCTTTGCAGTATTATATCTTTCGATCTCAACGGATATGCTTCAATGAATTTGGTGAGATCACACTGTATTAATCTATACATAACTATTTTCATCTTTTTCAAGAGGACCGACTATGATTAAATAAATCTTTTCGAATACCGACTTAGCAGTAGATGTAATTACCATAGGTTTTTTGTGGGTCTAGTAAATTTCTATTTTAGACAACTGGAGCAATTTCTTACATAGGAATGAAAATCGCTGGAGATGCCTGGCCAAAAATAATATCTTTTTATATTTTCTATCATTTTACGAACTCCCGAATGACCTGAAATTGGTAGTATATGAAAATCCTTCAAAATCAGTTTCTTCATTTCTGGATTAAATATTCTTTTCACATCCTCAATAACACAAATTCATGGATCGGTCCATTTAATTTTATCGATGAATTTCATGAAATATTCTAGTATATACCTACTCATTATACATGTTCTTCATTTTAGTTACTTCTAAAATGTTCAATTTCATACAAAGCTCTTTCCAATCTCTCAATAATTCGCCTCGCAAAATTATCGATGGAGTATTTGGATGTATATACATTATTTTCGATTTTGGATCGCAACACAAAAAACTCGTTTTTGACAATACAGACTCGATCGGTATCATCAAAAACTGATAAGTCTTGTTTTCAATACAACCAACTCAATACTGTCAACGGATTTCCTAAGAACTTCAACAATATTCGGTTCATCAGTCCGATCTATTGTGGAAGCTGCCTCATAATCAGCATTTTAGGGAGCATGGTTAAAACAGCAAGTACGCTCCTATTCATATCGTCCAGTTCTTCCGATGTTATTATTCGAGGGAGTGCATCGGCCGGACCATTTTGTGAAGAGGCTACGTATTCAATATGATACTGATCTTCTTGAAGACATAAACGAAATTTTGTAAGTTTGCTAGAAGGATCCGTATGATTGAAAAGATAGACCAAGGGCCTATGATCGGTTCGAATTTTGAAGGACAAATATGGACGAAAATATTTTACTGCTCACACAATTGCTGCTAATTCCTTTTCTATAGTGGAGTAAGTTAACTTCGGATTCATTCATTGAGTGGGCGGCTCGCAAATGCCACAGGTTTATTGTTTTCATTAGACAGAAATGCTTCAGCAACCACTGGCGTCTGTTCATAGAATAAATTCATTCGTATTCGATAAATCGGGGTAATCTAATACTGGAGCAGATGATAGTGCAGTTTCATCCTTTCAAAGGCCTTCTGGCAAGAATCGAACCAAAAAATTATGCGTTTTTCCTGCATAGTTTGTTCAATGAAATAGCGATTTATGAAAAATTTTCAATGAACTTTCTAAAATAATTAGCAAATGCGCTAAACCTTTTTACTTTTTGTTACAGGGTATAATTTGAGAACTTTTGTTTTTTCTTGATCTGGCAAAAGACCTTCAGAAGTTAAAATATGCCCTAAATATAAGAACTTGTCCCAACATTGTAAATTCTGCAAAAACAATTTTCATAATTCAGACCTGTCATAGCAATTGATATTAACCGTGAGAAAGCACTACATGGGAAGGCCTTTTCATTTGATACCGATTTTTGTGCGTGGCAAATGCGGTATATGGTTTCGGATAAAAGTTCTACTCAATATAATAACCTAAACTTAAATCCGAATGTGAAAAATTCAGAGAAGGGGTGCACAAAGATAAACCCTTGCGTACTTTTCATTCCAAATACACAAGTATGCAAGTCTTCTCCTTGGAAGAAGAAGCGCGGTTGAATGACTACATTGTTAATTGCTCCAAAATGCATTATGGGCTCACTATGACACAAATTCGAAAACTTGCTTATGAATATGCTAAAGGATTGAATTTGAAGTATCCAGCGAATTGGGACGAAGAACAAATGGCTGGTTTAGAGTGGATGCGTAAATACAGGGAAAGAAACTCTAATCTCAGTTTGCGAAAGCCGGAAAATACAAGTGCGGCTCGATCTTTCGCTTTTAATAAAACTGCAGTAGCCGAGTTTTATAAAAATTTGGCGGGAGTCTTGCAGCGACATAATTTTTCTGTTGACAGGATATTTAACTTCGATGAGTCTGGTGTAACAACTATTGTGGACACTCCCGAAGTTTTGGCTCCCAAATCACAGCAACAGGTCGGGCAGATCGTTTCATTGGATAGAGGAGAGCTTGTTACTTTCGGTGCTATCATTTCAGCAGGTGGAAATACTATACCACCGTTTTTTGAATTTCCACGTGTGCACTACAAAGATCATTTTATTGAAGGTGCACCTGAAGGAAGCATAGGAGCTGCATATAGGAGTGGTTTGATAAATACCGAAATATTTCTTTCAGTATTGAAACTCATTCGAAAGTATACATTGAGCTCTAAACTTCATTCGATTTTATTACTATGTGATAATCATGAAAGCCTCATCAAATTGCAGGTTATGACGTATGCTCGAGACAATGGAATAACTTTTGTGTCTTTTCCTCCACACACAAGCAATCGCTTGCAGCCATTAGATGTTGGAGTATTCGGGCCATTTGATTCAAAGTTAAAAATAGCGTTCAATAATTGGCATATGTCCAATCCAGGCAAATCAGTCACCATTTACAATATTCCAAAACTGGAAAAGCTTGCCTATTTTGAATCTTTTACAGCGAAAAATATCACAAGTGGATTTGCTAAGCCAGGCGTATGGCCATTCAAGGAAATGGCTTTTAGTGATGAAGATTTTTCTCCTACTGATCTAACCTGGAAACAAGTTCCACGGCTCTAGAACGACAACCTTCACTCAATGTGCCAGTAACTGATATGACTATAGAAGATCAGCTATAGACTTCTTACGATATTACTGATCTGTCAAATGCTCCCATAGTCCGTAATCATCAAAACTTGCGAACCATCTTCCACCACAGCTGCGATTCAAGCTGATCCAGCTGTCAATATTGCAGTGACCCCAGAAGTGCTAAGACCGTATCACGAAATTGCTAGAGACAGAAAAATCAATAAGGGCAGAAAACCGGGCAAATCGACCAACCAAAACAAAAAGAAAAGAAAAAAAATGAACACGAAAGAAGAGGCAGAGCTAGAATAATAAAACGAAATATATTGGTCGTTAATTTAGGTCTGAAGATAAAGAAAACTAAAAAAACACTGAAATCTATGTAGTTTCAGAGGAATCTGAAGAGTCGCAAATAAGCTTGAGAGAAAGTTCTACTTCTCCAGTTAGTACCGAAATTGATGAAGATATCGATACAAATTTGACACCAAACAGTATCAGAGAGAGCTGCTTAATTTTGGTAAGGTTTGAAAAGAAGAGTTCCGTTGTACATAACGTAGAAAAAGTTCTGAGTAAATATTCAGATACAGAGGTTTAAGTGTCATATCTTAGGAAAAAAACAGGATCTTTAGGGTCGTTTGTTTTTCCTGATGTAGAAGACACTTTGTGTATCAGTGAAGTCGTCATGATCCTTCTTGATCCATAACCACGTTCACACTGTACTGCAAGAATGTCCAGAATTTTACTTTTGGAATTGATTTATTTGAATTGTTTTTATGTGCAATAGCTCAGAGACTATCGATCAAATCTACAACTAAGTGTAAAATATTTTATTTTTCGTTACGTTCTGATTTTGAGTTTTTTTGAGTCAAAATCAATGATTTCAAGTAAGTTTCGATATCATTTTAATATATGACTTTTATTTGAATCCCCTGTATGAATCCCCCTCATGATGTATGAAAGTACCCCGCCAGATGTACGAATGTACCCTAGATGTGGGGTACTTTCGTACAAAAATCCTATCCGAGAAAAATCGCTTAAAATTTTTAATCCTTCAACGTAATGGTTTCCGACTCCTATTTGGTAAACTACAATATATTCTTCTCATTTTGGTGAATAAACCGGATAATTCAGACGGTTAATCATGAAATAAATCCCCTATGTGTCGATTGGAAGTTCTTTGACCAATAGTTATGAAATCGATCGGAACCTGGAGAAGACCAATTTCGTGCCTATTTCAGAACTCCTTGTACATCCTCCTCCTTTATTTCGAGCTCTTCCATACTGTACATCCCAGAATTCTCCACATTATGGAGTTCAGACATTCAAGGCCCTTCTTCATTTCAGAATTCTTTTCTCGATCTCAGTTTCAGTTCTGCCGGTGTGGTCTATTTTTGTTCCCAGGTAGGTTTATTCACTGCATGTTCCTTTGTCTTCGTTTTCCTCTTATTGTAAGCTTTCTGCTTCCTGCCCAATATATGAATACTTGGTCTTCAATTTATTGACGGACAATCCCCACTTCCCGTGTGCGACCAAGAGCCTTGTCGTCATAAACTACAAATATTCCTTGTCTTGGACTGTAACCAACTGATCGTCAGCAAAATGGAGGGTATCTAGTGTTTTCTCTTCATTTAGTTGTATTTCTTTTCCACTGCAGGATCATTTCGACTTTCGAAGTACTTCGTTAAGATATATTTTAAAGATCAACAAATAGCATCCCTGTCGTAGGCCTTTCGATACTGGAAGGCGCTCTGACATACCCATAACCAGTTTTATCTTTGATGATGACAGATAACAGAGCTTCGTTATCGCTTGTATGGCTGTCTTATTTATTGGATACATTTCTAAAACTTGCCAGAGCTTCTAAATCGGGACACTGTCATATGCTTTTATGATATCGATAAAAAACAGCTAAACGAGTTTGTAGCCACTTCCTTTTGATTGAGGTGAACCAAACTGAATATTTGATCCACACATGATCGTCCGATGTGAATTATTCTCTGCTACTCTATTTCATATGCTGCATATTGCCGCTCAATTTTACTCCTAAGAATTCGACCATATAGTTTGCTCATGCTTTCAAATCTTTGCTCCAAGTGAAATTGTGGTTTTTCTTGGGAAAATGGCTTTTCATTCTATTAAATGTTGCAATTAATAATTTTTATTACATCTTGTATTTTTTGGTTCATTTTCAATTATTTTTTCCTCGGTCAACTCTACTGAACATTGACCGAAACGCTACATCTTTGACATTTTGAAGGTAATCTGCTTGTATTTTTTGTGCTGTCGAGGCAACGGGATGTTTTAGAAATGCTCTTTAGTGCAATTACCACTGCAATTTTTAGATAACTGAATTATTCTCATGAGGAGTTTTATGTTTTCCCAAAACAGAGTGAATAAACCAAATCGTTTTTGGTTCAAACCATTTCATTCAGGCGAAATCGGTTATTCTACAGGTTTAGGTTTTATGACATCAAGAATCAGTTGTGAACTGCCACAAATATAACCAAAATTTTTCGGTTTTAACCCAGCTCTGGGATTGTTTTACATGAACGGTACATCGAAACCGCAGGAAATAAGAATTAGCTGAGATGGCTGAAAACGCGAGCAGTAATATAATTTCCTCGACATGTGATTTCAATGGTGCACGATGAAATCGCCAATTTTAATCTATGGATATTATCTTTACGCACTCATTACAGGACCTTCATTATTTTCGAATTTTGGGCCTGAATAGGTTTTAAATGACTATAGGTTGTACTCACTTATTAGGAATCTGAGGTCAAGTTCAATCCTGTCCATCTGACCGTAGACACTATAATTCACGAAGGAGAAAGTCTCTCGTCTCAAAACTTTTTTGGTAGGCCAACGATTACGGAGTTGGACCCCCAGGATGTTTTGTTGTTTTTTTCCAATATCGCAAAACCACTGATCCTAATCGAATGCCAACGCTTATGTTCAAGTATATCGTAGCCTCAGAAAAATAATATAGAATATTTCAGAAACTATCTGTCGCATTGGAAAGATATAGATTTCACAACCAAAATGAGGTTTGTATTTTGTGGTTAAAACCACAAGCATTCAAGCGATATAAGTGGTGGTTATTTGTTGTGATGTCAGGCTTTTTTTGACTTATAAGCAGTACAATGAACCGCAAATAATCGAAAACCACGCTTAAAATTGATAATTATATGGGCAAACTGACAATACTCTCGATCAATATAGAACAAACGGGAGAAAAAATCGATGCAGCAATACCTACTCAAATAACAGATAGCGTGGATATGCGTTGAATAAATATGGAAACAAATACTTACTCATATGTTGTCGGGCTTATATTTATTCTGTTCGGTTCACTGCCTGACTCGAATTTATTTGCAATGGTCACGTTATGTCCAAACATGCAATAACGTGGCATTTTGACGCCCACAACGCCTGCCAGGACTGATCCTGTGTGTATGCCGATCCTCATCTGCAAACAGAAGTTCATAATAATGTAGACTTCATCATTGAAGACATAATATCTGGAATCTAAATGTCTCCATTGATATTTCGATATTGATGTAACGAGTTACAGTTCGCATTGTTCCGATTTGGTTAATTAGGCAACATTTTTCCCAGAAACTGCCCTTGACAAAAAGTTTGAATCACACAATCCACGGGAAAGTTCTCTTTAAAATAATTCTGATTGCACTTTTGATATTTTTTTTTCAGACAGTGGAAGTGAGAACCCCAAAGAAATCATAGTCACATCAGAAGCTTTCACGCGGGTCTTCAAATTCGATGTTATAAACCTGAATGCACTTTTTTTTGCGCGAAAATGACTAGGTTCGACTCACTGATGACGAATCCGGTGTCAAAATCCGGCCGGCCGACGACACGATAACTGTCGAACAGAGCCAGCTGGCGACTTGAAACTTTCAGATTAGGTCGCGCATTAGAATGCACCGGTTGAGTTCATTAATGGGACAAATCATCACAATGATTTCGGAGTTATAGCCATTTGAAGTTTTGAGGTTATTTTCCTGATATTTCAGAAACACTTGAATTGAAACTTGGCAGTTAGTTGATGCACAACGACGCCTAACTTTGAGCAGAATTTCTTTGAGATCGTAAGGTCACTTAATCGAACAAAATTTTTCTCAAAATCTTCTTACAAAAACTTTTATTTCAGGGACTATTAATCGTAAACGGAAACAATTTTGCTCATGTCTTAAGTTTCATATTCCACAACAGTGTATCAAATTCCAATACGATACGGCAATTATATTGTGGAGATATTCAGAAAAAATATGTTAAATTTCCTTCTCGATATCGTTGTTTTTTCGGAAATACTCAGGAAGTACTAATTCAATCCTGATTAAACTTTGCAGCTGGCCTGAATTTGCTGAAAGACAACTTTGTGCAAAATTTCATGACAATCGTGTTATTAGAAGTATTTTAAAAAAATTTCAAACTTTTTTTTCAAATATTCAATATTCTGTCATCTTATTATCATATTATTCCCATTAGTTTCTGTATGAATCTTCGAACCATCATTTTTCGATAAAGTACTGGATTCAAATTCGATCTAATCTGTAGTTTATTTTATTTATTTATTTATTCATTTATTTATTTATTTATTTTGTGATCAAATAGGATGTCAACAGGTATACACCCAAAAAAACATCCACAAAAAAATACAACTAAAAACAATATGTGCAACAACCTAGATCTACATATCACCCAAGAACATTTAAGCTAGTTACCATGAAATAAAATATTACGAATACACAAATGAAAATTAACTAAGCAACTTAAGTCTGTTTTTAAATGGGCCTATCGGCATGAAAAATATATCTAGTTCACTATACTTTAAATTGAACAATCCCACCGCTCTATTTATCGGAGAGTGTTTTCTCATATTTGTTCTGTGGAAGGCAACCTCAAAAACACAGCAACCCCTCAATGACCGAGCCAGAACATGCACATTTATGTAAGATAGCAATGTTGGTGAATCCACATAGTCATTCAACAGCTTGTACAAAAACATAAGATCACTATGCTCCCTACAACTTTCCAATGAGCGGAAACAATAGTTTTTTCTAAGATTGATCGTACTTGCAATATTATCATAGTTTCCCGTGACTTTATGGTCCAAACATCTTAAGAACTTGTTCTGTACCACTTCTAGTCTATGTTTATAAGTCTCATATTGTGGAGACCAAACAACCGACGCATAGGATAGTTTACTGTACACAAATGCAAAATATAGAGCCTTAAGGGACTCGATGGAGCTGAAATCTCTTCACGATCTTATCACAAATCCCAGCATCTGGCTAGCTTTGGTCACCACATAATCGATGTGAGAATCAAATAACAGCTTCTCATCAAATATTACCCCAAGATCCCTCACCTCATGCTGACGCCCCAGTCCACAATGACCTAGATAATAATCGTCAGTTATGAAAATATTTTTATGAAGTTTTAAATGGCTATATCTGCGGAATCATTAGGTGGATTTTACGCATTCACAAATTCGGCCTTCATAATAAAGGTCCAAACCTACTCTACGAATATCAAGTTTCTAACTTGTTGTCTTTCGGAAGTTATTGTGTTTATTATTATTATTATTATTATTATTATTATGGTTGGCCTAACGGTAAATACATAAGCTATCCAAAAAAGGAAGCTTTCACTCAATGAAACATCATCAAGAATCAATTCACAATAGGAGCACTATACGAGGTCGTCTTACAAACTTATATTTCACAGACAAATCTGGTATTCACATAAACCTTGTGAAAAGCTGATTTTGAGCTTCATCTTCATCAGAATTTAAAACTACTAAGTAGTCGCATTTATCATCGATATCATACCAAACTAAACTGTATATTATTACAATGTAAAATATCAATAATATTGCTGCAACTGATATAAACCAATGTTCACCATTATTGGAGCTCTACAATACTTCTTCATTTTCTCCTCCAATTGATTATATCAGAACCACTTTATTCCTCTCAATTTAATGGTGTACATTTTCACTTTTACTATACCTTCTAATTGAGACTTTTGACTACTTTATCAGCAAAAAGGATTTTCGAAACTTCTGCAAAAATCAAACACTGAATAACGAACCTCGAAAGAAAGTCAAGCCATACGAATTCGAAGAATTAAACGAAATACTAAATTCTTAAGGAATGCCACTTTTGCGACATTCCAACAATATTTCGGAAGAAAGAAGAAAGCATAAGTAATTAATAAATGCATCCATTAGAAACCGAATCCGTTGGCCAAAAATTATAAAGGAGCTAATAAAAAACAAGTTCAATAAAACACATGTGTCTTAATTTCTATTTATTTTGAATCGAGACAAGGAGTTTCGCTGCATTTTGGCTTCTCGTAAGACGTTATGAAGCAATTGGTTGAAATACTCGTCCCAAACCACATTCACGGAGCCTTTTGGGCTGATAAAAAATTACATTTTCGTTATTTCAGACAAATCTTATATGCTTGCAGAATATTGAAATCAAGAAATTAGACTAGGTACTTGTGTCTGGTGAATTCGTAGTGTTTTGCAATTAGTGTACAGATAACAGAATAAAAGAAAGTTTTTACATAATATCATGGTTTGAACAATGATATCACTGAGGTGGTATCATTTTTTGTAGGTTTTTTCTGGATTTTCACTCCCAATATTTGAAACAGAACTATTATACATTGAATGAAATTATTGGGAAAACGCTCATGTTGATTGCAGGATTAAACTCATTGTCAAGGGCAGTTTGTGAAGAAAGGATTGCCTAATGAACGATACCGAAACAATGCAAACGATCAACAAAGGAAACTGAAGAGTTTCATGTTAAAAATCTGACTCCTTCATCAGACAAACGAAAAAATTAGTAGAAATTATTTCCTCCTGAATTTTCAATTTTTGACACATTTTTAGCATTGACATTTTCAAAAAACCACAGGAACACAAGTTCACTTGGTACGAAATTTTTTCAATTCTAGCTCATTTTACGCGCTTGCTCTTGGGAACAGCGCGTTATCGTTTCGTCACAATGTCTGTAATTTCCGAATTTTGGGTCGAAAATTGTCTTGAAAGATTGGGTTGAACACCCTGAAGGAGAATCCGTATTCAAATTCAATTCTGTTCGTCCGGCCGTCTGTATGTTCTCTAACTTTCGAAGGATAAGACCTAGCGACTTGAAATTGTGAGATTAGGTTGAGAGTCCCAATATATTGGTTGAGTTCATTACTTGGAGAAATCAGTCGAATAATTTCGGAGTTAGGCCCATTTGAAATTTCAAGGTTAATTCCTCGATAATTCATGAAGTATTGATTTGGTTATAATAAAACTTTGCGTGTAGTTTTAAAATACTATCTCGCAACTCAGTGCAAAATTTCGTGTGGATTCGAATGTTGGAAAATTCAAAAGAATATTAATTCGAAAATTTTCCAATTTTAATTGAAATTTTTTTTTCCCCATAAATATTGACTGATTTCGACGAAGTTTTGTACAATGATTAAAATGAGTATTTTACAACAATGTTTCAAATTTCAATCCGATCCGATGTTCATTTTTCGAGATATAAGGAAAATAATATGCCAAATTTCGTTCTTATTTGGAATTCCAACGTTGCAATAGCTCAAGAAGTACGAATGCAATCAGCTCAAAACTTCATAATCAGTTGGAGAATACCAACGGCAAGGTACAAAATTTTGTTTTGATATAATACTTGAAATTCGAACAATCGCGTTAAAGGATCTGATCTCACGTCAATGCTCAACAAGAATTTCATGTAGTTTTTAAATTCATCAGTATCTACCAGCTTTCTTCCTGAAGTGAAAATTTCTGTGCTAGATCGTATACGTGGATAGTCCTGGAATCACTGTAAAAAGTACTGACCCATAATACAAATATAATCTTTGTCATATTCTGTGCTTCCACTATCGAATAAGTTGTATATTTATTCCTACTCTATGACTTCTTTGATCAAAAACGTCATTCAGTACAGTTATAAGTAGAGTTCCGATATTCCCAATCAGTACTGACCACTATCAGTAATTTCGAAACGCTTCGTACTGATCCGAACAATTACCAAAGCAGTGTCAGTAAAATCGACTGTCAAAATTTACTGACAAGCACTGGCCAGGAATATCGAAACTTCCGGAGATTTTGAGGTGTTTTTTTCTTTGGAAGAACCGCATTCAACCTTGTTTTCTGTTGAAATTTTCTTTCTAGGAATTAGGACAAAAATAAGATGAATTAAATTATGTCTACATTCGGCGAAGTTACGCCTTCTTTTCCACCTGCTTCCTCAGGCCTAAAAAAATTTACACATTCATAAGATTTTTTGACATCACCGGAAAATCTCAACAAACAACTTAACCTCACAAGAATTAACTACACATAGAAACAATCAACAAACAGAGCACAATATTCACTCTTCTTCTCAGTCGTTCTTTCAATCTTTAGGTTTTTCCTGTGATATGCTTATATTTTATTAGAATACTGTTGTATAATTTACTTAGGTGTTCTGTGTCTGATCTGAAATTAACGCTTTTGTTAACATTGATGTGAATCATCTCTAAAATATTCCACTTTCTATAATGTCTTTTTCTGTCATATATCTTCACATTTTCGAAATCGAATCGATGGTCGGCATTGAAGAAATGTTTTGTCTCTATTTTTCACGTCTTTCAGGTCGTTTCTATGTTGTTTGGTTCTATTTTTTTAATATTGTTTTGTTGTTCTAAATAAACCATGGGACAACCAAGACAAGGGATGCCATATATCACGTTGAAAATCTGTTCTTCGTCAACTTTGTCTTCAACGTTGCTATATAGTTTATTCACGGTCTTCATATTGTAGAATACGAATTCGGAATTTTCAGATTTTAAACTTTTTCTTATTTTTTGGGAAAGTTATGGGATGTAAGGTATCTTGTAATATTTTTTCTGTACCAGTGAATCACTTTCTTCTGTAATTTTAGTGGTGGTTGATATTATTTTTTGAAGTAGTTCATGAATTACCCTTTTTTGAAAATATTTAGGGTAGTTGTTATCTAATATCTAATATCTTTGTGACTTTCATGACATTTTCTCCATGATATCGGGGGCTGCTTAATTGAATCGATCTGAATAATATGTTGTTGAAAGCACCTATCTTATAATTCATCGAATGGAAGATAGAACAACTACCCTAACGCTTTTTCAAAAAAGATTATTCATGAACTACTTCAAACAATAATATCAATCACAACTGAAAATACAGAAGAAAGTAATTCACTGGTACAGAAAAAATATTAGAATATACCTACATACCCCAACTTTCTCAAAAAATAAGAAAAAGTTTAAAATCTGAAAATCCATTATAGAAAGAGGAATATTTTAGAGATGATTCATATCAATGTTAACGAAAGCGTTAATTTTAGATCAGACACAGAACAACTGAGGCAATTATACAACAGTATTCTAATAAAATATAATCATATGACAGGAAAAACCCAAAGATTGAAAGAACGACATGGAAGAAGAGTGAATATTGTGCTGTGTTCGTTGATTGTTTCCAAGTAGTGTGATTTTGAATCTGGTTAAACTGTCAAATTCAAAAAATGAAAATATGTAGTTAATTCTTGTGAGTTTAAGTTGTTTGTTGAGATTTTCCGGTAATGTCCATGTATTCATGGTTGTAGCACTCTGTGCGTTTTATTTCATGACTAATGAATTAACATGTTTTATAGGGGTAATTCCTTGTACCCTAAGGGCTCAAAACTGGGGGCAGGAGGAAAAAAAAAATATTCCTCGAAAAATTACCACCGAATTTTCACCCGGATGATTTCCGACCAATAAGTTAATTATGAATAATATACAAGTTTTATTTAAGATATCAATGGTATTGGGTTATTTAACTGAGAAACTAATAAAGCCTTGTGTAAAATTCACAGCGTTTTTGATTTTGTTTCTTTATAAGATTGGAATGCATGGATAATCAGAATAGTTAAAAAATTTACCTTCATAGGTTCTCCTCTGTGAGTTTGTTGCTTGGCACAAGTATCGATCATTTTGAGTGCCATCCATGCAATTTGCTGTGCATGCGTCTTCATTTCTTTATGAAGGCCACCTGCTACACAATAAGCGTCACCAATAGTTTCAACCTAGAAAAAAGTTTCACAGTTTGTACCATCCTGTTAGTTTCACAATGGAATTATATATTTCTCATCAGTAACTTAGAATAAGGACACTGAACCCTGGCAATTGATTTTCAATTTTCCTTCGGCTACAACCACATCACACCTTTTGTTTTCAAATGTAAAAAAAATATGTCGTATATGAGCTTCTTAGAAGGTTTATTCAAAGTTTCATCTCAGTATACTCTCAGTTTTTTTAGTTTGGTACATATCAGGAAAATGGATAAATAAAACCGGTCCATATTCAGAGTTCAACAGATGACTCCGATCCGAGTTGATAACCCAAAAATTTCGTCAAATTTACTAGTACTGGAGAAGGGGAATTCCGGAACAAATTTGAACAGGTTTGCCTCCTCAAACGAGAGGATTGAAACCGAACAAGTTCAGTCAGACATAAGGCAACAATAAACAGTGAAAACAACTATGGTCTATGGATCATAAACTAAGTATAGATTGTTCTATGCTATGGATATGTTACCATAGAAAACGATTTTCGTTCTGGTGACAGAAAATATACCGCTTTTTCATCAATGAAACTCTGTAAATAACCTTTATTTCAGAAACCAATCAAACTTTTCATATTGACGCAAGGAAAACCAGCAACCGAAATAACAAAGTTGATTTGCAGATCATATCCTATGAAAACTATTGATATGAAATCAGGAACCCCAACATAAACTTCAGCCAATCAGAGATGATCTTATTAAATACCTTTATTTGTATCCATGATGTAAAAAACATGGTGTGCACTGATTAGGTTTGGAGCTGATTGGGGAAAATCAACTTTGTGCGGAATTTCGTATGGATCTAATAGTTAGAAAATCTGTTAAAATCTTTATTAGAAAAGAATTTTCGATACATTTTTTTTCTCGTAAACTGATTGCAATGAAATTTGGCACATACGTTAAAGTCAATATTCAAAATTGTTTCCAATATCAATCTAATCCAATATTGAATTTCAGTGATATAAGGAAAAAATATGTAAAATTCTGTTGATATTTGAAAGTTCAAAGATTCATTATCATTATTTATTCGACAAGAGTTAAGAAAATTCTATAAACTCACAAATTAAAGTAAAATAGTCATAGCTATATGTCACAAGCAGAAAATAGAAACAGAAGAAAAACAACGCTGACTAAAATAAAATACAAAAAATGGTTTCACAAGAAAATAAAAGTAACACGATCATTCCATCGGCCACTCGTCGTACCGGTTCTTGAACAAATTCACCGAACCAGCACACACCACAGCAGAAGGCTCCTCAATATCACAAGAAGTACTGATGCGATCGAATTTGAGTTTCGTAATTAGTTCGAAAATACCAATTCGCAACTCGACGTGAAATTTCTTGTGAATCTATTCCTTACAAAATGAGGGATTTTTTTTAATATTCAACAAATTTTGTTGAAACTATTTATCAGGAAACCATTGAATTTGGTGATATTCAACAACTGTATTTTAAATTTCAATTCGATTCGATATTCAGTTTTAGAGATATAGTGAAAAAAATATGTCAAAAAACTTTGTTATTCTAAATTTTGTGATTATTATCGCAATATTTTTAACAGTACCTACTGACGCGATCAGATTGAAACCTCCTAACTATGTAGTTGAAAAAAAAACGCTGCGCAACAATACGGAGAAAGGCTTCAAATTTGCAATGGTAAAGATTGTGAAAAAAATGGTTTGAAAATGGAAATAATTCACCACATTCACAAGAGCGCTCCAAATTACAGTTTGATCTGATCAGTTTGATAGGATATATAATTAACGAATATGTCAAATGCCTTGGTTATTTTCAAGTTCAAGGATATTTCCTTGATATCTCAAGAAGGAATAAAGCGTTCAAATATAAACTTCGTAGTATAACGATGCCCAATTTGCAAAATTTATTAAGGAACATACAAGTAGAGAATTGAAAAACTTATTTCGTTTAGAAATTTTACAGATGAATTCTTCCATCAGTGCATCAGATATAAATATAAAAGTAAATGAGAAACACACTTCAAGATTGCAATTAATTCTTTTGGCGATCGATTTCGCTTCAATGAACCATCATCAGGCCAGCTGAAATAAAATGCACAATTATCAGGAGACAATATTCCAGTGTTCAATTCGTTTCACTGTGAAAGTGAGGTTATAAAATATATACAAACATAAATAAAAAGGCAGCGATGAGTTGGGTCAATTTTTCTGGTGTTCATTAAACCGTTTCTTCATATTGCGGATTGTCATACCTATGTAAAAGGATTCGCAATATGTGCATGAAATTTTGTATACTCCACTAATTTGTTCTTTATTAGGTTTTATTACCCTGCAATTAATCTAATTTATGTCTTCTGTTGGTCATGTCATAGTTATATTTTTAAAGAGTTGAAGAAAGTTGTCGATTAAAATTTACGTAAAATGGTGTTGCAATGAAGTTTCTGCCAGCCGATACATGAGGGTATATTCTATCAATAAGTAATTTTCTTTCTATAGATTTCAAAATATCACTCATGAATCTGTCCGTATATCGGTTGTTTTTTCCGATCTGGTATATGATTTTTCTCTAGAAAACTATAATAGAAAATTAAAAATCATATACCAGATCGGAAAAACAACCGATATACGGACAGATTCATGACTGATATTTTGAAATCTATAGAAAGAAAATTACTTATTGATAGAATATACCCTCATGTATATTTTTTAAGAGTTGAAGATAGTTGTCGATTCAAATCTACGTAAAATGCAATGAAGTTCCTGCCAGCCGATACATGTGGGTTTCTATTATAGTTTTCTAGAGAATTAAAAATCATATACCAGATCGGAAAAAACAACCAATATACGGACAGATTTATGAGTGATATTTTGAAATCTATAAAAAGAAGATTAATTATTGATAGAATATACCCACATGTATCGGCTGGCAGGAACTTCATTGCAACATAATTTTACGTAGATTTGAATCGACAACTATCTTCAACTCTTAAAAAATATAACTATGACGTGACCAATGAACAATCCAATATCAGCATATTTTTGCTGAAAAAAATGTTCTTGTTACGGGCCTCGACAGGCAATTGTTTTCGAGTCATTGAGATTTGAATGAATCCATGCTTGTGATTATGAAGCTCAATTTTTTTATTCGAAATTGTTTGGAATATGAATCGGCATACATCACAATTTGATACTATAATAATGATGACAGTTACGGGGGCGAATTCAATACTAAAAGAGTTAGTTCGAATAATAATATTCGATTAATATTAACGGAAAATACGTACTCGAGTATCACCTCACTATCTTTTGTCAGAAACGAATAACTTGCGGATATACAGGGTGATTCCGGAGAAGACTGTCACATTTCAGCAGAAGTTTAGATTACTGAAGACAATGTTTGCTAGATGATTAGGGATTCCTACTGAACTATACAGTGTGATTCGTCCGATAGGACCAATTTCATTTTCAATGATAACTTTCTCATGACTCATTCGGCCACATTCAAGTTCAATATGAATGTGCGCATTCAATAGTTCTGAAACGTTTTCCAAAATACCCGGTTAGTATATTGATAATTTCAGATTCACTTTGCAGGTTGAAAAAACTCAATGTACATTGCGATTTTAAAACTTCGCTATTTGTTTACGATTCTACCATAATGGGTCTTTATTCAAGCATTTCAGTTTTTTTGGTACAACTATGGTTTTCCGAGAAAATTTCTTCAGAAAATGACAATATCAGAATTTGCTTCAATCGATTCTACTTTTATCAATAATTTGGTTATGGCTCATTCAATTTGGATGAAATTTTCAGTGTAGTAGAATATGAATGCGAACCTTTGATAATTTCAGTAATTATTTCTCGAAATACAGGGATGTAATTGTGATCATTCGAGAATGTTTGTGCAGGCTGAAAAAACTTCGCTATCAGTTTCCGATTTCACCATATGAGTCATCATTCAGCCATTATCAATTTTTTTTGGGATGCCTTCGGTTTTCCAAGAAAGAATTTCCAAAAAAAAACATTACCAAAATTTCGCTAATATTCTGCACTAGGTAATAAATATATTCCAAGAAGATACTAAGTTCTATGTTTCGTAATTTATATTTAATTGCTCCTATTCTGCATGGAATCGTTTAATTTAGAAAATAACCTAATATTCGTGAATGAATAGATTATTGAACGAAATCTCTTAACTTATGCTGTTAAATAGAAATAAGGAATATCGGAGGTGTAAAAAAAAATTAAATTAAGTAATTTTTTGAATTGAATATTCTATACTATAATATATGAGCATTCGGGTATGAACTTCCAATTTGAACAGAATATCATCCTTGGATGATAGAGCTATACTACCTAGTAGAGTAGTCACTGCTTTCAAGGGAAATTTCGATAATGGCCAAAAAAATTCGAGACACCTTAATAATGACTCATTATGGCAGAATTTGAAACGGATAAAGATGTATCAGAAACTCAATGTAAAGAAGGTTCTTTTAACCTGCACAATTAATCTGGAATTATCACTATATAATTCCTGTATTATGAGAAATTATTGAATGTACCCATTCATACTGTACTACACTGAAAATTTCATCAAAATGGAATAAGCCATTCCAAAGCATAGAATCAGTTCATAACGGTAGAATCTGAAACGGATAAAGGAGTTTCAGAAACGTAATGTACAGGGTGTTTTCAAACCTGCACAATCAATCTGAAATTATCACAATACCAATCGTATAGAATTTTTGAATTCTCTTTTGGCATACAAACACTCTCTGGACTTCATCAGAACTGCCCTCCAATATGATGTCATAATTTATGTGGGAAAAGACCAAGCTATAGTGAGTATCCAGTAGAGTCGACGCGGGAAAGCAGTCTATCAGTCTGTTTATTGCATAAAAGGATTACCAAGCCTACCACAGACCGTATCTATATGTTTTGACCAGTTCAAGCCGTAATCCATAGAGAACCTCAGAAATTTTATTCCACTCTTCGGTACAATTTGCTCATTAAGGTGACAAAATTGCAAATTGTCATCTCTCATATTAAATTTACTCAGCTTGACGTGTAAGCATTCAGTCTTTACAACATTCACACTCAAACCATTTGTGCGGCGCAAGTGCACGAAGCAATTCATCATCATTTCACATTTCGCTCCCAGTCCATCAAGGCTATATGCGGAAAGGGCTATTAAAGCGTCATCATCAAAAATTATGACTATAATTGCTCTTGAGTGTTCTGGCAAATCATTGATGAAAAGAATGAATATCAAAGATCCTAGCCCTGAGGTACGCCTAGGTATTATATTGTAGCGAATTCATCCACTTCAACAAAAACGGAAAAAAAGGGCGGAGTCGCAACATGAAATTCAAATTTCCGAAAAATCGTATAAATATATTTCGCTCCGCTCTCAAAAATCACTCTCCAATCCATCTGCATCCACCGCTTACGCCACCGCTGAAAAGATATTCCATACGCTGCATTCCTGACCGACATCTGCATTGATCTTTATCCATGTCAAGGCGAAGAAACTCAAGAAGGTCCAACGCATCAACATCTGGTTTTTACCACCCTCGAAGACGGAAGCGCTCTCGACAGTACCGACCAACGCCTAAGCACCCCTTGGCTCTACGATCGACCCAACCCGGCGCCAGCGAAGTAGTACCTGTCAGCACCCGAGGAGATTTACAACCAGAATTGTTAGCCTGAGCCTTTCAACAAAAAGAATTTTATTGCCTTTCGAATTCACTTTTGTTGTAACACTCGAGAGTAAAATAAACAGGCTAATCCCTTTTCTTTATTGCGTGTTTGATTTCACAAGGCACACGACCCCACAATATAAACTCTCCGGAACAAAAATTACCCACTTTAATAGTGAATATCCTATCAGAGAGATAACTGCGTATGAAGTATTCATGTTTTCCATTCTTTATTGAGAAGTTTCAGCATTTTATTTATTTATTCAATGAACGGTACAAAATCTTCTACAAAAATTACAAAATTATCAATCATTCTTTAATGTAAGATCATACATACAGAGAAAAAAAAATTTAACAGTCAAATGGGACGCCTCAGATCTCCTCTCAATCTAGAGACCGACCTATGAAAAATGTCGACTCCCAAGGAATCAACGACATTGACATTCCTTATCACTCAGGAAACCGGAGAATGAAAACCGTAATTCGTTCTCGATACGGCGGGCCTGAACACATCGAATCTCCTGACAAATCTTGAGGAAACACATAAATTGAACTGGGATAACAGTTGAAGAGAATATAAAAGTCCCTGAAATATCTTAGAGACAAAGATGACATCTGCATGGAATATTTGACCTTGCTACTACCAGCCAACTGAGAGGGCACAGATTCAAGTTGACACGGGAAAGATTCAAATGTACCCCACGCCAATCTTTCATCACCAATAGGATATTCCATAATTGGAACAGTCTTCCGGATACGATTGTTGGCGCCTCTAGTATCAACTCCTTCAAGAACAATTTGGACTCTTGGTTGCGAACCGGTGTGTGTTGATGGCCGGGTTTGTGTTTTGGTGATTTTTTACTAGTTTATTTTGTTTTGAATTCTTTGTTAGCATTAGTTTCACACTCTGTAGTTTTTCATTTGAAATTTGTACATGAGTTGAGAAAACTCTTGTCTGATGTATAATAATAATAATAATAATCTTCTTGTCCTCAAGGATGATAACCCAAGCTGGTCCCGCATCCTATTCGCAGAGAAAGACTCAAAAAAAAACTTGATATGGTTATTGGTAATAGTTAGAAATATCCTCTTTAGATCCCGATTTGTGAACAGGCTCGACAAACCCACACTCCAAAAAGTCGAAAAAATTCCGTCATTCAAGGATCTGTTGAATAAAATTTGAAGGGGTAGGACAATGGATTGTTTACATTTTTTCAAGAATAACACGGGAATATTACCGGGTCCAGATCCCTTGTCTACATCGAGAAATTCAATGTGATGCAGCACATGTTCAATATGAATTACCGGGACAGAAATCATGTCTTCAATATCGTGGGGCGAGTCGGCAGTGGTGTAGCTAGAATATCATTGGAATATAAACGACTTAAAGAATTTTCCAAAAGCATTGGCTATATCTTTCTCGCTATGAAAATGATCATCACCATAAAACATAACATTTGGTAAATCAGTATTGGATTTTCTAGCATTTACACAGTTCCAAAATTTTTTAGGATTGCTACGGATAGATTTCGGTCTCTTTTACACAATTTTCATAACATTCTTTAGTCAGACTCATACACTGGGATCTGAGGCCACAAAATTTCAGGTAATCGTCCCATGAATTTGAAACTTTATACTTTTTGTGAGCCGACTTCTTAAGGAAATTAAATCTTTCAATTACAAGAAAACCATTCGGAAAAATTCGACAATTTGACCTTGATTTTGGAAACAAATTTCTCTATAGCCTCGTATATGAGGGTGTAAAAGTCTTCAACCTGAGAATCGAATCGACATCCGCATTATCAGCTCCAAGTCTTGCAGTCCAATCTATGGAAGATAGATATTCATTAAGACCTTCATAATTTGCTGACTTGAAATTGAAAGCTATAAAATCGTTGTTTTTGTTGAAGGAGTGACTTCTAGGAATTCTGAAAGAAAGTGCCGGATGATGAATATCCAACTCCGACAGGACACCAACAGCAGCATCGACTTTTAGGACTTCTAAACTAGAGAAAACCAAGTCTAACATTTTACAATTAGCATTTAGAATTGAATTGTTCTGGTAGATATTAAGAAAGCTGAAAGATTCAAGTAAAACTTGCGAACACTGACAAAACCCCGAATCAATACTCAGACACATGTGGTCATTAGACCAAACAGTATTAGAAAGGTTTTAATCACCCACAATAAATATTTCGTCAGGTACAAACTGATCAACAGCAGCCTCAATGTTTTCACAGAGATATTCATAGAGACACACTGGTGACATGGTATATACGACGAAACGAACAGAAACTTTCGACTTCCAACTGTCAAAACAACCGAAACATCTTCGACCGACGCCCACACACGAGGTACGCACTGAACTGAGAAAATCTTCTTTATAGCTATTAAACAACCACCACATCTTGTTTTTTCACTGGTTGATGAAGATCGATCAGTCCTATAAATATTGTAGTTCCTCAGCTGTAGCTCCAGGTCGCCAACGGAATTATCCAACCAAGTTTCCGTGATAAAAATGATGTCATATGACGAGACATAAACGTTCTGCATGAAATCCGTGAACTTGGTACGCAGACCTCTCACGTTCTGGTAATAAACAGTCAGGTGATCCGACTTTATTGACAAGGCTGACGCCGCTGAACGTACGCTGGTGTGTGACTATTTTTTGAGAGAGAAACAATCCTTGGATTTCCTCGAACATAACGAATTATTATGTCTTTCTCGCCTCTGCTTATTCTCCTCTGTAACTCCTGTCGTAACTGCGACAGATGCTCCCTCTGCTTCAATGTGAGGTCGGCCTTCACCTTGACTGGTTCAAATTTACTTTTGCTCTTCAGGTTCTCGGAAGCATCTTCGGAATCCTTCAAGGATACTTTGACGGATAAAAGGCCATCATCTCTGCTTCCGCCAACACGCGTGACACGGGCAATCTTTACTTCCGGAAATCCCTTAGACATGTCCTGAATCATCCTTTTGTCCTTCCGTGCTGGTCTAGTCACCGGGACACCGTAAAAAATCACATTTCGCGCTCGAGGCCTACGCTCATCCAGTTCAGAATAAAATTCCTCAGCAGAGTAAACTCCGCTGGCGTTTTCAGATGGTTGGGTACTAGTTTAAACTGCAGTGACAGATTGCTGCAATAACGAAATTTTCTTTTCTTGATCAGCAAGTTTCACAGACATTAGGTTAACTTCCTTCCTGAGGTCAACTATCTGTCTGAGATACTTCTCTTCAATTTCCATTTTGAGGCTATTGAACTGTTCCTGAAATAACTGTTGCAGTCGTCCAAAAAGTTGATCAGCATCAGAAGCTGGCTTACAACACAGTATAATCCCATCAGGTTCAACGGCACGGGCCTTACTGAAACAGTATGGGTGAAAATGTGTACCGCCACGAACACAATTTATTGAATTTTTTGAGGCAATAATCTGAAGTTTTTCTTAATGCTGAATACTTTTTCATGTTTGTATGGATCCTTTTTATGACCTCGGCAGTTTTGATTTGGTCGGCTACGATGTTCTCCATTTTGGTTCCCATTGTGTTTTACTTGTATGTAGGTGTAGATGCTTATTAGGGCCAATGAATTTTGGGTCGTTGATGATGATTGTATGTAGGTTGGGGCCGCTGGGTTGTAACGCTAACGGCTGTTGTTGGTAGTTGTGTTGGTCAATGGGTTGTAAGTCCAGAGGTCGGTGGTGGTAGTTGTTGTAGATCGAAGGGGGTTGGTGTCTCAAATTTTACTTGTATTAAAAAGCTTGTTGTACTTAGAGACACAAGCGTTGAGAGAGCAAAGGCAAATCAATTGATAATGAACATTCATTGTTCATAATTAAGCTATATATAGAGTTTGATCAATGACATTAATGGACATTTTGTTGTTCTAAAGAAAACAAAGGCTACATGAATTGTGCTTCAAACAAAGCGATTATTAGTTGACGAATTCTCTAACACAGTACAATGGTAATTGGAAAATTACGTTATAATGTATGGAGATGGTTATGATATATATTTCCTTTCACCTACTTAGGCGCAGGAAATACCGTTATGCTAGTGGTATTTCGAGATAATTGGCACGTGTAAAATTAAATTAGAAATTAGTTGGAATTAAAATAAACGAAAATTGGCTGATTTCCCATGATTCATTATAGGCAACGTACAGGTCAAGCCTATGACATTTTCGAAAGGGCAATCAACTTATCTTTGAAACAAGCTGTCACTCATTCTTCCCTCCTCATTTTTCCTCTTTTCGAATTTTGCATTGTACGTTCTCGAATTTAAACATTGACCATTGTTCATCTATTACACAATGTAAGATGGACGATAATAACAAACGCCTAAAACGCCATTCATGATCAACATCTAAAGAATTTTCCTGGAATTTTTATTAAGGATAGTGATTAACTTAACAGGAATTTTCTGTTCAATATGGAAATATGAGTTAGTATAAAGTGAGGACGAAAAAGTACGAACTTTTCATAATTTTTCAGATAAAGCCCAGCCAATTCTTCATACTTAGTGTATAAGCATTTAACATAATTTTTTAGGTTGTTTATGTTTTCACTCCCAAATTCTGAAACAGAACTATTAAAAATTGAATAAAAATGGTTTTTTTCATGACAATCGCCCTTGCGGATTGCAGTATTGAACTATTTGTCAAGGGTAGTTCCTTGCAAAACAGATTACCTAATGAAGAATACAGGAACAATACAACTTGAATTGAATTACATCAAATCGTTTCTCGAAGTAAATGGATATCCGAGAGAATTTATAAATAGAACCTTCTCAACTTTAGACAAAAAATATCCTTCTAATTATCAATCAAATTAACAGCACAACCATCGTGAATGACTCGATTTATTGAATATGATTCCTTTTGTACAGGGTGATTCATTAAGGTTGGCCACCGGCCGTATCTCGGAAACCGTTTATCCTATGACTTCCGGAAAAAAATCTAATGACAAACTCGGCCCCTAGAAAATGATTAAAAATATTTTCAAGTTCGTAGTTCCCCACTAGATCTATCACTTGTAAAATATAATCTCATTTTTTACGAAATATTCTCCAGCTAACAGTGGTAAAGAATAATAAAATAAGAATCTACTCTTTCTATTCAACAACTTTTGTTTCAGTAATTTTTCTATATTTTCTATTTTTTAGTGATGGGATGGATAAAATTTTCTTCTCGAAAAAAACATTCTTACTCCTGTATGGGTGAACCGATTTTCACGTAATTGAATTTCATTCGAAGGCCATCGAAAGCAGATCACAGAAACATATGACAACAATATACCGGGTGATCCAATTGAAAAGTACAGACTGTTTTATGTCACTTCGCCCTATTTGTGCGTTTTACTGGAAAATTTCAAATGCAATACTATGACAGATATTATTGGTCGTTTCGGAGTTATTGACATTTTTGTAAATTTTGATAAGTATTGATATACCCTGTGAAATGCAGGAGGAATTTAGTTATTTCATCTCTAAACAATTAGATGAAAGGAGAAAACTCATCAAAACAACGAAACAAGCTAATTTAGAACCAGTAAGCTTTGGCGATACTGTTCATTTTCGGTATCTATGGCTGTAAAAGTTTTTTAGGACGATTGCAAACCACTATTTTATGATGCCCCATTATTCAAACGAAGAAGCATATGATATGCTTAAGGTTCATTTTGAATGTTTAGGAAATGCAGTAGATGAAAGGGAATACCCGATACGATATCCTGAAAGACGTCGTCATTCCAAAAGGGTATTCAACAGATTGACACGAAGAGTGCGAGAAACTGGTAAGGTTCAATATCTTGGAAAAAAAAAAACGTAGAAGCCGTAATGAGGATAATATCATAAAAGTTTTGGCTTATGAACAAGAAAAAGGTGCTTGAAATTTTATCGGAAGATCTTCCAATTCTTTTAGAAAATATTGCTATTGAAAGCAGGTTAGATACGTTGTATCAACAAGATGGTTGCCCGGCGCATTATACTGCTAATGTTAGAGAATATTCATATAACGTCTTCTCAAAGAGACATATTAGACGAGGCAGTATTTTTCCATGGCCAGAAAGATCACCCGACCTCACAGTATTAGATTTTTATTTTTGGGGGAGAATAAAGACTTAGTTTTCCGAACACCCCCCACTACAAGTGAGGATATTCAAAATAGATTTCGACAGGCAGCTTCTTCTCATACTGAAATTGTGGTCAGTGTCAACTCGACGACATAAAGACTAAATTTATGTGTAGAAAATAATGGTAGACATTTTAAATATTTGAATTGATTAGGTGTGAGTGTTGTTTTTCTGTTCGAATATTTTCTATGTTGCTAATTTTTATTTATTTTATCGCATCATTCTTATTTCATGTGTGTTGAGTATTTTGTTGCGTTGTCATGACGCATAAAGTCACTTCCTTGTTTATTCAACCTCACAGAAAGGATCAACATTGATCAAAATTTACAAAAATGTCAATAACTCCGAAACGACCAATGATATCTGTCTGCGATTTTAAAAAGTCAGTAGGTGATGATGCTTGGCTTATTCTCACTCGGTTAGAATCATAGCATTGCATTTGAAATTTTCCAGTAAAACGCACAAATAGGGCGAAGTGACATAAAACAGTCTGTAGTTTTCAATTGGGTCACCCGGTATATTGTTGTCATATGTTTCTGTGATCTGCTTTCGATGGCCTTCGAATGAAATCCAATTACGTAAAAATCGGTTCACCCATACAGGAGTAAGAATGTTTTTTTCGTGAAGAAAAGTTTATCCATCCCATCACTAAAAAATAGAAAATATAGAAAAATTACTGAAACAAAAGTTGTTGAATAGAAAGAGTAGATTCTTATTTTATTATTCTTTACCACTGTTATCTGGAAAATATTTCGTAAAAAATGAGATTATATTTTACAAGTGATAGATTGCGCCCTCTAGTGGGGAACTACGAACTTGAAAATATTTTTAATCATTTTCTAGGGGCCGAGTTTGTCATTAGATTTTTTTTCCGGAAGTCATAGGATAAACGGTTTCCGAGATACGGCCGGTGGCCAACCTTAATGAATCACCCTGTACATGGACTTTCAGAAAAGATCATAAGAATTGGTGCTAAATTAAATATAAGAGTGGTTTTAAAATCAAAAAATGATTCAGAAACCAAACTAACTAAAAACGAACCAATTAACGAGAAACAAAAAAAAATTGTGTTTAAAGTATTCCCTGTATTTGTGGAAAGACATATACAGGGAAAACGTCAAGACCGTTAGATATCAGAAATCGAGAGCATAAAAACAATCTGAGGAATAGAGACATACAAAAATCCCAAATAGCGAACCATGTCTGTTCGACCATTGGGAATCACATGATAAATTGGGTCAATACAAAATACTGATGTTGGAATCAGATGAATTCAGAAGAAAAATCAGAGAGTCCTTTTGCATTTTGTTAAATAGAGAGAGTAATTTTGATTTCAAAACGGCCAATGTGACAAAAGTCTCAAATCGAAACGAAAATCCAAAGAAAACAATTCTTGAAATTTTCTGCTTTGTCTCATGAAAGAGCCAGATTTGTACTCTGAAACGTCACGGTTCGCTTTCTTTATCACGTGTATTGTTCCTGTATTGTTCATTAGGCAATCTGTTTTTCAAGGAACTACTCCTGACAAATAGTTTGGTACTGCAATCCGCAATGGCGTTTTTCATGAAAAAAAAACAATTTTATTTAATTTTTGATAGTTCTGGTTCAGATATTGGGAGTGAAAACCCATAAAGAACCTAAAAAATGATACAAAATCCTCCTAAAATAAGCTTTAATCGATACTTGAAGCATTTTAGAGCCTCGTCATACCTTGTAAACATCTAGTAGTCCGCAAAATACGTCGAATTGATTGTAGAGATCTTGTAGCATGTTTATTATCATCATTGGCGTAGCCGTTGAGCATATCGATGTGAAGCCGACAATGTCGCTGAACAGCATTGTAACGTCCTCGTGGGTCTTCGCCTCGATGGTCTCCCCTAAAAAAAAGTAGTGCAGAGAAAACTGATATGCCAAGATTTTTTGATTCAATCAGTTCCCACACTGATAGTGAATTAAGCATTAAAAAACAATAGCGATATAGAAAAGAGAATAAAAAGCAATTAAAATTGGTGAAACTGCTAACGGGAATAACAAGAGAAAATGCAGATGAAAAATTAAATGGCGAATCATATTGAAAATGAGGACATACATGAAGAAACACGGTAAAGGAGCACCATGATCATTAATAAAAAAAAATGTAGGGACCCAAAAAAAATATACAAGAGCAAACGGAAACACAAGTAGCAAAAATGTTGTTGAAAGAAAGCAGAATCTATATGAACTTTCTAGGAAAGTATAAGCGTGGATTTATGTCATAAGTATGACACGTCACAAAGTAGTCTAGTAGTATATATGTCACAAATGCAGCAGGGATCAGGAAGGAAGAGGATGCAAGAAAAGCATACTGAATGGCCAAAACTTTACTGCAGATGTAGTAATACGGGAACTGAGACACCGTACAGCAAGAAATACAGAATGCCAGCTATACAAAGGAAAGAATTGCAGATTATACTATTCATAGATTATGCAAAATGATGGTAGATACCAGTTATACCAAAATATATTTGATGAGTACGGAGTAAACCTTAGGGTTACTATTCACCGGAAAAAAATAGTTAAATCTATTTTTATTGGGGAAGCTGGGGCGATGCAGCGTTGAGCCAAACCCGAAGACGAGAAGCGTGGTGAAATAGTCTCCACACTGCCTTGAGTCGCGTAAAGACACGGAAGCTAAGCGGCTTCCGTGGACTTGCTAGAAGGCCTCGCTTTTTTGAAATGGCTCGTGAGCCGCTGAAAATACCGTACGAACTTGCGAGGCAGCCCAGATGAACTGCCTCGAAAGACGCTCAGCTCGCGAGTCTGTACGCTGTTTTACTGGTCCTTCATCTCAATTCGCGCGATTATCTTCAAAACCTTGTTTACGAGATATTATATCTAATTGTTATGACAGAATAATAAAACTTATGAATACTCATGTAGTTTCAGTGAATTGTACGAAACTTGTATATTATCTGAGTAAATTATAACACAACAAGAAAAAAAATGTAGAGTATTACAAATTTTTGATCCATTTGGTAGTTACTTGGCAGAAATATATTTATAATGGACAACATAAACAGAACCACACGTTTCCATTTCCTGTGAAGAGAAAATGAAGACTTGAAACATGTGTTTCTAGGGTGTAACAGAGATGATGTAAAATATTCAAGGAGGTGATAGTACAGATCATTTGCAACAAAAAATGTGCCTATAACTTTTTCCTCAAACCCCCCGGTTCTACAGATATCCATTCTTTTGTTTTTTTGGAAACTTTCCTACCTCGCTCCAGAAAATAGAGTATATCTCTGGAACGACAAGACCTACGGCAATAAATGTGCCCTTAATCCAAGGAAAAAAAGGTGTTCCATTCACTTTATTCAGCTTTGCTGGAGCAACTTCAGCAGGAACCGGAAGAACACAGGTTCAGTGAGAAATTTAGACCAATAAGGAAATCAATATGAAATTTCATCTGCCGTTTTCTCGAAAAATGCTCGAGTTGAGGTATTGGTTTTATAACTGCGAAACTTCTTCCTAGTCTCAGCTTCTAAATATGTGAAACATTCACCAAGAGAAAATCGCCGACGTAGGAAAAACGAATCATATCTACCAGAAAACGTGAGCGCCACAATGGAAAACATTGCAGTAGATAGGTAGCCGATTTTCTAATGAACACATATTGGTTTTCAAGTAGCTCAGTTACATTCGATATAAATGAGTATTTATTGCTTGGTAAGAATTGTAAGAATTTACGGAAATTGAGAATAATCCAGATCCAGGTATAATGGTGAAAATCAAAACATAAGAAAGTATTTGGGTGACGACCGAGCGACATTTCCTTTACTCAAATGTACTGCTCAATGTGCCTTCCACCGTGTTGGTATATTAATTCTAAAGTCGTGCTGGATGTGATTGATCAATATGGAATATGGGTCCTCACGGCCATAAACATGCGACTTACGTAGATTGATAATACCACATCTAGTAAGAGTAGACTAGTCAGTCCATAAAATTTTATTCCCAAAAAATATGTCCAGTCGAATTTGGTCAACATACCATTGGCGAAATTCAACCCGCCGCCGGCAGTTAGGCTCCAATGAGTTTTGTGCTTTTGTCAAATGGCATGGATGAATACTTTCTCTCCCGATAGTTCGATCCACCGTCATGTGAGATAATCCCATCCTCAAAGCTATGCACCAAGTACTCAAAGTTGGTTCATCATCGACTGATCTTAAAATTGCATCAGATTGGAGAGTGGGAACAGGACAAACTTCATTTTTCGTTTTCTGCACATCACCTGTTTCACGAACACGGTTATACACAGCTTGAAAAGTTCGAGGATGAAGTAAACTATGGGTTCTTAATCGCTAATTCAGCCCTCTTTCTACTGTGAAGCTCTCTATGTTGAGAAGACAATGCATAGAAGATTGTTGCGTCTACATATCTGACCACAAACCTACTTCAATTTTTTTTTCCACTATGACGCTTACGATTTCTGATAGACTTACCCCATTTTTTCTACGTCAGCGACTTATTCTTGATGAACATATTTGCGAAGCGGAGACTTGAGAAAAGCTTTCACAATTATAAAATCAATACCTTACGTGAAACATTTTTCGTGATAATGGCGAATGAAATCTCATGTTGATTTTCTCATTAGAATGAATTTCTCATTGCATCTGTGTTCTTTTGGTTCCTGTTGTGCTCGAGCAAAATTGAATATGGTGAATGGAGCATCGTGTTCTCTTTCGAGTAAGGACACATTTATTGCCGTAGTTCTTGTCGTTGGGAAGTTTCCAAAAAAGAAAAAATTGATATCTGTAGAACCGGAGGGTTTAAGGAAAAAGTTATAAGCGCATAATTTGTTGGAAATAATCTGTACTATCACCTCCTTGAATATTTTACATCAACTCTGGTACACCCTGTATAATGTAGAGATAAATACAAGAAAGGAGTTATTTGAGTGAAGGTTGCATGCAGTTGAAAAACTCGTTTCACGGTCCAAGATATATTGACAATCAAGGGGACTATGCGACATAGAAATGATTTTTCGGATGGTTTTTGGATAACAATACTCTCTATTCATCAGAGTAAGAACTCAAATGCATTTAGTTGGCCTTTATTTGTATATTCATGTTTATTTCACCACCATCACCAGATATTCGACACTGAGATTATTTCTGAGTGAAATTCCTGGGTGAGTTTATTTTCGAAAAGAATGTGAAAGCTTTTGTTCGGCCTCCTGACGATCTGTACAAACTCACTGCCCAAATGTAATGTACCCAGACATTGACAAGTAGGATACAGCAGGTATGTGAGTGGTGATATTTTACATAGGTATCTCTAGCGTTTACTGTAACTGCACAATTCTCAATGAAGTTGATGCCTTGTTCTAGAATATCTTCAACACTTGTATCACATATATCTCATACGGCGCTCGAGTCACAGTAATGAGATTTTCTTTCGTAGAACAATCAAAATATAGCGCCATCTATAAAATTAGATGTATTGTGTGTTGCATATTCAACATTCACTACTACTAGTTCTGCCTTCTATGGCTAACGATGTTATCAGTCCATATTTTTTCGACAATGTTCTCGGCCAGTATAATATCTTCTACAACGAGCGATATGGGCGATGATCATCATTTATTTTTATGCCTAAATTGGATTATATGGACACCAAAGATATGTGTTTTCAACAGAACGGCACTTCATACCATGCAGTTCATACCACAATAGGCTTTCAGCACGAGCAATTCGAAGGTAGGATCCTCTCACGTAGAGAAGATATGAACTGGTCACTGAGATGGTAAGACTTTCTTCTGGGATTATCTCCAGTCGTGAGTCTAAGCGGAAAAGCTACAAACTACAGCCATCCTCACAGCCAACCTAACCAATGCCGTCGACCGAATTTGTCCTCATTCTCACGCCAGAAATGACATGACAATGGGACATTTCGGATGTGGGCCATCCAATGAAGCTTTGGGGACGTTTGAATCCTGTGAACCGAATAATAAATTTGGATGATACTTCAACGCATATTGTGTTGATGTACTCAGTAGTAGATTTGATGATTGGAAGCGCCCAATGAAAGATTCCGTTGAACCTAATGATAATGAATTTTGGATTACCCAAAATCTGCAAAAACTATAACTTACATCTAAGGCCTAGAGGGTTGATTTCTACATCAAAATGGGAGGACTAATGTATGAAATGTTTAAAAAATTTCACAAGTGATTCTACCTGCAAAATGATTTCTGACTGGCCAATGCAATGTCCGCGGAGACAGAGGCGATAGGACATACACAATTGTCTTTTAAACCGCATATCCTAGGGACTAGCGTACAATCGTTTCGCGCAAATGTCTGTACTATTTGCTCCTCGGAAATGATCTCAAAAAACTAGATTGGACTCACTGATGAAGAATTCAATGTCAAAATCGATTCTGTCTGGCCAGCCGTTGCCACGATAATTCGAGAACTAATGGAGCTAGCGACTGGGCTCATTGAGTTTTTGAGGTTATTTCCTTCATAACTCAGAAAATGTTCATGCGACCGGATTGAAAATTGGTAGTGAGTTGTCGAATATTGACGCACATATTCTTAAAAATTTTTTTTGGAATAAAAATCGAAAAAAAATGATCTTCGAAAATTTTTCAAATTTTTGTTGAAAATTTTTTTTCAAAAATCGGATTTCAACGGAAGTGTGCAAATACTCAACTTGTTGTTCTCAAAATAGTGTACTGAATTTTACATAGATCTGATCTCTAATTCCAGAAGTATTTGCAAAAAGGAAAGTTAAATTTCATGGCTTTTTACCTGTAATTCATGTGATCTCTGAGATAACTCAAAAAATACTAAAACGATCATGATGAGAGTCAAGAAAAGTTGGCCAATGCTGATGCACAATCTTCTGCAGAATTTTATAATCATCGAAAGAAGGTTACCGGTTTTGAAATAAATTTGATTATGCACTCAAACTCTGCTGACTTCACGTAAGTGCTTTTCTAAAGTTGTTATGCATCCTTACCTAGCCAAAGCCTTTTAGCTATATCCGGCGGAAAAATTAAGTGTAAAAGGCTGACGTTTTTCTCCCTCTCTTTGTCAACGGCCCTATTCCCTTCCTCGATTGAGCTCTTCAGTTTATCCATTCTTCTCCTCAGCCCGTCCTAAAACATGAGGTGCAGATAAGATTTGACTATTTATCAATACTCAGATTTCCTCGCATTATTATTCAATGCAGAATTTATTTCCACATACGAATTGCCCTCCATATTTCAGTGGAACAGTACAAAATTCTTAAATTATTCTACCTATTTCATTCTTGTGATTTTCTAGAGGAATTATTTGGAAATATCAATATTGCTTGATTTCTAGAATTTTCGTGAATTAGTGATGCATTTTAACGTGCCTTTGGAAGTATCTCTACCGACTGTATAAAAAGCACAAAAGCTCTTTTCAATTCCGTTCCGTAAATATGATATGTTCTTTTTTATTGCTGAAGAAAAATTATTTACTGAATTTGATTCACGAAAAAGCGATAGCATAGAACAATCTATATCTATCTTATGATCCATGGACCATAGTAGTTTTCATTGTTGATTGTTGGATGAATCGGAAATCTTCGGATATGTTACCATGAAAGATCGACTATCATTCGGTGATAGAAAAGCGAATGCTTTTTCATCAATTCCATATTTACGGAACGGAAAATCAGGAGTCGAAATGACCAAGTTGATACATATCCTATATAAACAAGACACTATTAACGTGAAATCAGGAACCCCAACTTGAATTTCAGCCAGTCAGAGATGATCTCAACGAATACCTATATTTGGATCCAATCATCTGGTTTGAGAAGCCGATGCACGGATATTTACAAATAACGCTTACATCATCATGTCGAATTTGTTCTGAAATTCCTCTTCCCCAATGCTAGTAAATTTGGAAACTTGGACCGAATTCGTCTACATATTGGCCAAATACAAATGTATTTGAGACCTTAAGAAATAAGAAGGTCTCAGTTTTATCCCACTCGAATACAAAATCAAACACCCTGTATTATTTGTCATATCAACGAAAATCTGAGAGTTGATACGCCTCAAAACCGAGAGTTGGCCAAACTACTTTTATCGTTTCATAAACTTATTTCAATACCTACACCTCAAATACAACCGATTATATTTTCGACATATTTAAGTGTTTCTTGATGAAATAGTACGAACTAAAATTCAATTTTACCTGGGCTCTCGCTTGTTCCCCTACTAGGATGACGTCCCTGGTAGCATCGTGTAGAGGAATGTCCGATATGAACAGACCGTTTCCAGTCAAACCGTCGAGTCCATCCAGGAAAGGTGAACCAATAAACAGAATTGAATCCGTTTCAGGGCAGAACACCATCTGACCTTTCAGTTCCAGACCCTGTAGAAAATTGAGTTATCCAAAATGCCCACATTTTCCGCAATAGCGTGAAATTGACCGGAATTGAATCATGTCCGTCTGAGGGAGTTAGGTTGTCGCAATGAAAAATGCTCTCGAATATTCTGGACATATATTCAGTCATATAACACATTGTCAATTTCCAGACTTTTCTGGTTTTAATTTTCAGTTACGGGTAACTAGAGAGACTGAAAGTATATAACATTGTCTGAGAAGTCAAGTGTAATTTTTGTTTGTTTTATCCTTATGTTTTCCTTGTGCTGTTGCAATCGTTTTACTGAGAGTTTTCGAGGATATTATGAATATCCTTGATCATATTATCCTAATTGGCTCTAAATTAAATTGAGGAAACTTGGTGAAATGCTTCATTTAACAACACTTTCAGTCGCAGCAGTTTTTATTGTGATATTGCTGTGTTGACCTTGTCTTTCCCATCAACTACAGGGTCTTTCACTATAAACTGGGCAAGTATTTTTGCCTTATGACATATAACCCATTCTTAAACCAAAGCTGTTCAATGCCATCTCGGAGCAATATTCTGACAACTGTGGTAAGTTATGCGTGATCTTCGAAATAACGCTTTTTGGTCACATATAAATATTTTTGTCGATCAATTCAATTGTGGTGTGAAATTCTGGAAAAAAAACCGTGCCCTGCTACCGCGAAGACAGCAAGCAGCTTTTGCGCGCATTTGAAAAGGCGCTCGGAAGCTGCTGCCTTCACAGCAGTGCTTTTCTAGGTTTTTTGAGTTGTTCTGAGAAAAAAATTGATAACGAGGAAAAACAACAAAATCTGACTTATTTTTGCGCGCATGTTTTAGGGGAACAGCGTGCTATCGTTTTGACCAAATGTCTGTAATTTTCGATGATCGAGCCGAAAATGGTCTTGAACGACTAGGTTGGACTCACTGATGACGAATCTGGTGTCAAAATCGATTCTGTCCGGCCAGCCGTCACCACGATTACGGGCGTACGGAGGATTCTATCAACTTGAAAATTTCAGGAAGGTTTTCATTCCAAAATACAAAGATAGAGTTCGTTAATTGGCCGAATCGGTCGAATAGTTAGAGCCATTTGAAATTTTGAGGTTAATTCCTCATATTTCAGAAACTACTGAAGTGATGGGATTGGAACTTGGCAGTTAGTTGGAGCATAACGACGCGAAACTTTAAACGGAATTTCGTTGAAATCGTATGGTTGCCCAATTAAAAAAATCGTTCTCAATATTTTTTTTCGAAAAAAATTTTTTTTCTCAAACTTTTGTTCATATTCAAGAAGAATTCCAGTTATACCTTTAACCTCATATTTCACAGCAATGTATCAAATTTCAATTCGATACGGTTATTACTTTCGAAGCTATCGGAAAAAAATATGTAGAATTTCGTGGTTTTCTTCTCGATATCGTTGTTTTTTTTCGGTAGAACTCAAGAAATACTGATTCAATCGTGATGAAACTTTGCAGCTAGTTCTAATATGTTGAGGGACAATATTGTGCGGAATTTCGTGATTATCGTGTCATTACAACAATCTGAAAAAAAAATTTCATTTGTTTCAAATATTTAATATTCTGTGATCTTCTCATCATATTATCCTCATTTTATTCTGTATGAACCTTCAAACTATCATTTTGAGTACTAAATTTCAATTCGATCAAATCTGTATTTCTGGAAATATTGGGAAAATTTTGAATGGGCATATCTGCAGAATCATTGGGTGGATTTTACTCATTCACGAATTCCTGTATAGAAATATGAAATAATCAACAAAAACCATATCTCCAAAAAAACTTTGATGCGACGTTATTCTGAAATCATTCTAGACTCTTGAAAGGTGTTCGATAATTTGAAGAAATGCCAAATCCAGTTAAAATATCACGCGGCTGTGCGATAACACCATAGTAATAATTATAATAAAAATAATGATAATAATTATAATAGTATAATAATTATAATTATAATAATAATAATTATAATTACTTCTCCAAATTCAATGAAGCACATAACTGGAAATGCCCTGGACCCGATAAAATCCAAAAGTTTATACATGATAAGATGCTCTAACTCTTGAACCTAGAACTCGATAATCCCGATGAAGTAAATGGCAATATGTAAAGGTATTACGTACATGAAACCTAAAAACAAGGAAACTAAAAACCCTGCCAATCATAGGCCGATCTTCTGCCTCAATATAATATATGAAATATCAACAGGATGCATCACACAAGCAATAACTGAACAATGCGAAAGCAATACAATCCTAGCGAAAGAGCAACAGGGCAGCAGAAGAGGAACACTAGGATGCAAAGAACAATTAACCATAGACGCAGTCATCATGAACCAAGCACACAAAAAAATAAATCTATATACATTGTAGCGAATTCATCCACATAAAGGAAAACCGAAAAACGGCGGAGTTGAAACACGAAATTCCAATCTTCGAAAAATCGTATAAATATATTTCGCTCAACTCTCAAAAAACAATCCATCTGCATTCACCGTTTACCTTGCCGCTAAAAAGATATTCCACACTCTGCATTTCTGACTCGATATCTGTATTTATCGTTAATCTGGTTGCTACGAAGTAATTCAAGAAGACCATCCTCATCGCCCTCGACCACGGCACCTGAGCATCCCTGGCTCCACAATCGAACCCGGCCTGGCGTCAACGAGGAACCACCTGTCAACACTCATGGAGGTTTACGAGAAGAATTGTTAGCCTGTGCCTTTCAACAAAAAGAATTTTATTACCTTTCGAGTTCACTTTTGTTGTAACACTTAAGAGTGAAATAAAAAAGGGTAATCCGCTTTCTTTATTGCGTGCTTGATTTCACAGGACACATGACCTCACAAATTGGTGAATCCCGACGACAGCAATAAGGAATTTCCAGGGTAGGACGGAAGAACGTACTCCAATCAGAAGTATGCAGAGTGACGAACCATAAATCTCCAGAGTCGCAGTCCGGATGCCAGAATTCATTTCCACCTACCCAAAGTTGAGAAATTAGTAACCTTAAACCATCCCAATTACTCCGACACTTGAAAGGCCTAGCCAATTCCAACGTACCCGATGCTTTGATGAAGACCCTATGGTTGAGCCGACTACCCAGACAGATCCAGGTAGCCGTCACCATTGCCAAGGACAGCGAGCTAGAGGACTTGGCAGTCCACGTAGACAACATCGCTGAAGCCTCCCAACCACCGGTTTCCCAGATCGCTGAGACGACGTGATGCACTTCATGGAGGCTATGATGAACGTCCACATGCGCAGCTCACCCTGGGACTGAACCAGAAGATCAGCTCTACGCGCAGAAGTGGCAGCCCTCAGTACAACAGTGACACCAGGAACGTTTCAGGTCACAAGGCCACAGCAGACAACGCAGCAATGTTTTCTGCTGGTACCATTCGATGTTCGGACACAACTCCACGAAGTGCAGAAAACCCTGTTTCTACCACTCGAGAAACGACAGGAGCAATCACTAATGACAATAATCACAGCCTAGCTCTTTATCACCGACCGGGAATCCAAGAGGCAGTTCCTGATAGATACCGGCGCTGATCTCTGCGTATACCCACGCAGTGCAACATCTGGAAGACGAGACTACACCCTCCTAGCAGCCAATGGTACAGCCATCGCAACGTATGGTACCATCAACCTTTCGGTGAACTTGGGACTACGCCGCAATTTCACATAGAGATTCGTCGTAGCAGATGTCTCCAAGCCAATCATTGGAGTCGACTTCCACAGCTTCTACAATCTACTGGTTGACGTGAGAAACCAACGCCTCCTAGACGGAACTACCAAGCTCACCACCAAAGGAGAATCCAGAGAATGCAACATCCCGGTCATCAAAACAATCAGCGGTTCATCCAATTACCACGAGGTCCTCATGGAATTTCTCAACATAACAAAACCTGAGGGGGGCCCGATGAGCATCAAGCACAATACTGGCACCACATTCAGACAACTCCTGGTCCATCACTTTCATCAATTCCACGACGCTTGGCACCTGAGAAACTCACCCTTCGGAATGTTCGAATTTCCATTCATGAATTTCAGACCAAGGAACGCTGCGCAAACCTTTCAACGCTCCATCGATGAGGTACGACGAGGACTCGACTTCTGCTTCAGCTACATAGACGACGTACTGATCGCTTCAAAGTCCGAAAAAGAACACGGCCAGACTGAAGTCGAATTTCTAGGCTACCTCATTTCTGCTGAAGGTACTCGCCCACTACCAGATAGAGTCACCGACATTTTGGAGTATTCTCAACCAACCACAGCCAAAGAACTCCGCCGATTTCTAGGTATGATAAACTTCTATCGTCATTTCATACCCAGGATATCAGATACTCAATCGCCCCTCAACGACCTACTGGTACGGAGGCTCAAAGGGAAGGCCAACATCAACTGGACTCCAAAGGCTTCAGCGGCACCTGAAGAGTGCAAAAAAAAGCTAGCAACGGCAACACTCTTTTCACACCCCAAGGACGATGCACCCATAGCCATAGTAAGTGATGCTTCGGATACAGCAGTTAGAGCTACTCTACAGCACAATCAAGAATGGCGACCACTAGTTTTCTCTTCGAAGAAACTATCAGGAGCAGAAATACACATCAAGCATTTGTTGCATATGGTAGAAGCCAGAAATTTCAAAATATGCACGGACCACAAGCCTCTGACGTTCGCCTTCAAACAGAAGCCAGAAAAGTGCTCACCTCGACAGTTCCGCCAACTTTAATTCATTTCGCAGTTCACCTGATATCCGCTATGTACCATTTGATCAAAACGTCGTTGCCGATGCCCTGTCACGATTAGACGAACTATCAAACGCACTCGACGAGTTGAAGAAACTTCTACATGGTAACACGGGACTTCAACTGAAAATGGTCAAGCCACTAGGATCAACCGTCGCAGTCTATTGCGACACCTCCACACCACTAGCTAGATCCTTCATCACGAAGCCATTTCGGAGATCAGCTCCCGATATCGTCCACCGTCTGTCCCATCCAGGAACCAATGCAACAGTCAAACTAGATAAACAACGATTCGTTTGGCCCACAATCAATTCCGACTGCAGAAAATGGACTAGAAGCTGTCTCTCACGTCAAAGAGCCAAGGTCACCCGTCATGTAGCAGCACCACTTGGTCAGTTCTCCCAAGCACCAAGAAGATTCGAACACGTCCACTTAGAGACATCATAACAATGCCATATGCTGAAGGGTTCCGGTATTGCCTCATCTGTGTCGACCGATTCACTCGATGGCCTGAAGAGATCCCCTTTCAGAACCAAGAAACTGCCACCGTCGCCCAAGCATTCTACTCACAATGGATATCTCGTTTTGGAAACCCCTCTCAGAATACAGACGGATCAAGGAAGACAGTTCGAGTAATGTTTATTCAAAGAACTGAATAAGTTGACTGGCACTCACCACCTAAGAACCACCCTATCACCCAGCAGCAAATGGAATGGTAGAACTGAACCATCGGCAACTGAAGGCAGCGATCAAATGCTACCAAAACAACCGATGGACTGGAACTTCCAACGGTCCTACTCGGAATGGGATCAGGATGGCGAGAAAATCTGAAATCCACCTCTGCAGAACTGGTATAAGGCGAACCACTGCGATTACCAGGCAAATTTCTGTAAACAAAAGAAGAAACAGCTGAGATGACGACATAACAGAATTCGCAAGAAACCTAGGAGACCAAATAAGACAAATGAAGCCTACGAGTGGAACGAGACATGTAAAACGAAAAGTATAGTTATCATAGACCTAGCCACAACAGAATACGACTTCGTCTGTCACGATGGTCCAAAAGCCTGCCTACAACTGCCGTACGATGGACCATTCCAAGTTGTGAGACGCAGTTCAAAAAACTTTCACTGCCAACTACTATGAAAAAGAAACCACAGTTACCATTGACAGAGTCAAACCGGCCTACATTATCAACCACGAAAACGTGCCTCAATCAGACAACCAGCCCGAAGAACGATCAATTCAAACCACACAACGGACCTCCATCATCAGACAAGGTGAACTCACTCTGGGAGAAAGGTTAATTTTCCGGACCGACTTCAAGCAGGATTTTCGTGACTTCATCACTGGCAGGGGAGTGTGCTGCGAATTCATCCACATAAAAAAAAAATTTCAATCTTCGAAAAATCGTATAAATATATTTCGCTCCGCTCTTAAAAACCAAACCATCTTCATTAACCGTTCACGTCGCCGCTAAGAAGATAATCTACACTTTGCATTCCTGACTCGACACCTGTATTCATCGTTGACCTTGTTGCTACGAAGTAATTCAAGAAGATTAAGCGCTCCAAGAAACATCTGGTTTATGCCACCCTCGACAACAGACCCGACGCCTAAACATCCCTGGCTCCACGACCCCGGCCTGGTGTCAACGAAGAACCACCTGTCTACACTCACAGAGGTTCACGAGAAGAATTGTTAGCCTGTGCCATTCAACAAAAAGAATTTCATTGCCTTTCGAGTTCACTTTTGTTGTAACACTTGAGAGTAAAATAAAACAGGCTTATCCTTTTTCTTTATTGCGTGTTTAATTTAACAGGACACACGACCCCACAACATGTTGCATAGACTATATTGAAGCATATGATAAAATTCCACATTCATGGATAATCTTCATCCTCAATTTATACAAAATCAACCACAAATACATAAAATTTCTCGAAAATATAATGAAGAAATGGAAGACAACACCCTATATCAAGACAGAAAGAGCAAACATACAAACAGGAAAAATCAGAAGGAAAATATTCTAGGGGGATAGCCTCGGTAGGCTGCTATTCTGCCTTTGTATGAATCCATTATTACTACTGCTGAGAAAAAACAACAGAGGATTTAAATTGAATACTCAAGAAAATCACCACATCATGATACATCTGTTCTATATAGACGACCTTAAACTATAGGAAAATTCAGAACAAAACCTATTGAACTCAATAAAAATGATCGAAAATTTCAATGCGAATATTAAAATGAAATTAGGGGCAGACAAATGCAAGATCCAAGCCCTAAGAAAAGGTAATATCTCCCGATAACACCACCAGAAATCTGAAAAACATTAACGCCATCGGACACACTGAGTTCTGAGAATATCTAGGAAAAGAACAAAACAAAACAATCGATCCTATGAGAACAAAATCAGAAATAGGGACACTTCTCCACCAAAGACCAACAATGATTGCAAAAAAGAATCTAAACTGTGAAAATCTAACAAAAGCAGTCAATGCGTTTGCAATTCCCATTTTGACCTATTCATTTGGTATAATCAAGTGGACGAAAACCGATATAGAGTCTCTAGAAATCCTGATTCGAGCACCCTGATAAAATGCAATAAACATCACCCCAAAAGTTCCATAGAAAGGATGTCCATTCCCAGAAAAAATGGAGGACGTGGATTCATAGACATACCACCCTACACAATAAACATCTCAAAAGCATGAAAGATTACTTCTGAAAAAAGCAGAAAAGCAGCCCTTTTATAACAGCAATTATTCAAGCGGATGAAAACTATATACCACTCAACCTCAAAGAACGTAACACAATGAACAGCCAAAACCAAAGCAACGATAAAATCAATGCCTGGAAAAAAACATGGAAGGTATCTAACGAAATCCGCCGAGAATATGTCGAAGAAGAGATGTCGTACAAATGGCTGACCGAAGGGAGACTCCTTCTTGAAACAGCGGGTTTTTACATCTCTATTCAAGACCAGGTTGTAGCAACAAAAAACTTTCGGAATGTGGCATCTAACCAAAGTCATTATAATACCATTAGTTATCTGGGCTGAAGGAATCATGCCTGAAGCATTCAAGAAAAATATTCAAAAACTTAATCCCAGAAAATCGCGGGACATGCACAACAAGCTTGCCTTACAAACTTGTCACATTATTCGGAAGTTTCTGAATTAGTGGGAGGAACTGAATTGTTTTTTTACTCTTTCAAAATAGAAGGACCAGCAGAAGCTAACAACTGACAGCATAATGATAATAATGATGAGAATAATAATATTAATGATAATAATAAAAATGAAAATAATAATAATAACACAACATAACAGAACATAATATCATAGGTAAATCGTCAAACACAGATTTGGATATCTTGAAATATAAAATCTGAACAGTTATGACTTATGACCAAATATGGCAAACACCACCCGAGATCGGAGGAAGCGCATTTCCACACCGCGCGATCAAGGAGGAAGAGGTATTATAGCAATTAAAGATCTACATAGCAAACAGACATATAACCTCCACAACTTTTTTCGAGATAAGTCAGCGACATCAGACCTGTATCAAGTCATCAGAGAAAGTGATGAGTAGACATCGGATTCTATGCTTTAAAAAACTGGCAAAATATGCATGCAAATATGCACTAAACAAAGGTGAAATATGCACATAATATGCACTAAAAAAATATCAATTTCCATTATTTCGCCGATTAATTTTCAGTTATCGAGCAATTATACTTTTGTGACTATACAAAATTAGACATTTTTCACGAGCTTGTTCTGGGGTACAGCGCGTTATCGTTACGTCACAATGTCTGTAATTTTTGAATTTTGAGGTGAAATCGGTCTCAAACGACTAGGTTGGACACAGATGAATAATCCGTGGTCGAATTGGATTCTGTCCGGTTATGTTTTCATCCTAAATATCTCGGTTGAGCTCGTTAATGGGCCAAATCTGTCAAATGATTTTTGTGTTATAGCCATTTGAAATTTTGATTTTTCAATAACTCGAAAAATATTCGTCTAGTTGAAATGAATCTTCGAACAATAATAGTGCCAATGAGAAGAATTATCTCTTTAAATTTTCATATTTCATTTAATTTTCACTGAAATTTACAAGTCGCCATTTCGCAATGTGAACAAGCGCGTAGAAGATGATGACATCACGTCAGTTCTTTTGTAGGTTTTTTAGGTATACTGAAGAAAACTTGTTACGTCTGTCTGTTAATATCAACTTAAAGGCCGAAATCGATTCCTCTACCACCATTAACGTAAAGAGACGGAACTAGAATTTTGCGCCATTTCTGAGGATATCCTTGGTTTTCCTTGTGGCGTTGACATATACTCCTATCTTCTTAATTGCTGCGAGCTTCGTGTTTTCAAATTTGTCATGGATCATTTCGGACAGTAAATTAGTGAGGACATCGTTCAGTTCGATTATTCTTTCTAAAATTTCCGTGGATTTGCACAGAAGAAGATTTCTGGTATATCCAATCATTATATAGCTCCGCACCCGTTCAACGTTTTCCGGATTATCTATGCACCAGGAATACGTCCCACTACTACTGAAATATGTACTTTTGACAAGAAAGTACCGAAACATGCAATAATACCTAGAATATCGCGTTATATGCATTTGCAAATATGCAAGTGCATATAATCCGATGTCTAGTGATGAGAATTTCACACCTTGCGAGTTGGCAATCGTCCCACAGAAAGACCTGAAACGGAGGACCGAACAGTGCCCTGGCAAGCAAAACCCATGCATGACAAATACCCTTTACCCCTTGAATATAGCGATATCAATAGAGACCAGTCCTACAATGGTTAAAAAAAAGGTAACCTCTTCCCAAAAACAGAAGTCTTTATTATTTCTAAGCAAGACGGAGTATCAACGACAAGATATTATCGTGAGACAATCCTAAAAGAGCCAGTAAAATCAGATCACATAAATGCCGTCGATGCCATCAAACATTAGAACACATTATAGGCGGATGCGCACAACAAGCACCAACAGAATATAAAATGAGGCATGATTACAAGGGAAATATCATTCACCGAGAGATTGCTCTTCATTATCAACTAATAGTAAAAGACACAACCAATCCTACAAGATCAGGAAAACAGATATATTTGGATGTCATCCTCTGGAAGAAGATAGAAGCCAAAGAATACCTACTTGATTTTGCTGTCGTGAATGGCAACAACCTAGAAAAAACTAGAAACCAAAAGATCTCGGAATAACAACAATCAGCATTTGAATTGAAAAGTCTGTGGAATGTTCGGGAAGTAGTTATTGTACCCGTTATCATCTAAACTCTAGGATTGGTACCCGAGTTTTTCCTGGACTCATTGAAAAAGCTAAAACACTCACAGTAGCGTGATCAGCAGACTCCAACTCACTGTACACCTATCTTCTGCGAACATCACTCGGAGATTTCTGAAATGGAATAATAAAAAGAGGTTATATCTGATAGATTACGCAGTCTCACACGCACAACATTACATCCTTATACCAGGTGATTCAGTCAGGGTCATGACCGATAGTATCTCGGAAACCGTTCATCCTATAACTTCCTAAAAAAAAATCGGCCCCTAAAAAATAATTGAAAATATTTTTATTTTCAGGTTCGTAGTTCGCCACTAGAGGGCGCAATCTATCACTTGTGAATCATAATATAATTTTTTACATTATTCTCCAACTAGCAGTGGTAAATAATAATAAAATAAGAAACTACACTTTTTATTCAATAACTTTCCTTTCAGCAATTTTTCTATATTTTGCAATTTTAGTGTTAAGATGGATAAACTTTTTTTCACGAAAAAAACACCTTGACTTCTGTATGCTTGAATCGCTTTTCTCGTATTTTGGTTTCATTTGAAGGCCATCAAGAGCAGATCTCAGAAAAATATGACAATATATGGCTATTCCAATTAAGAACATCAAACGCAATGCTATAATTGTAACCGACTGAGAATAAGCCAAGCAGCATCACCTATTGACTCTTTGAAACCGCAGATCTTCTGTCATTTTGAAGATATCAACATTTTTGTAAATTTTGATAAGTGTTGATCAACCTCGTGAAATTCGGGAGAAATTGATTCGTTTCATCATGCAAACAATAAGATGAAAGGAAGAATCTCATCAAAAATGTATGTCACCAACAGTGCAAGTTCGCATGAAACAAAAAAAACATCTAATAACTGCTTATTCATAAAGCACGCCATCTTTCGCTATGAACAAGTACTCTTTTAAACGAGCTGGTGTAGATCCAGTAAGCTTTGGCAATACTGTTTACTTTCGGTTTCTATAGCAGTAAAATTTATTAAGGTCGATTGCAAACTACTACTTTATGATACCTTATTATTAAAACGAAAAAGCATTTTATGCTTAATGTTTATTTTGAATGTATACAAAATGTAGTATTAGCTGAGAGAGAATACACGATACGATATCTCGAAAGACGGCGTCATTCCACAACCGTATTCAGAAGATAAGCACGAAGAGTGTGAAAAACTCGGTAAGGTTCAATATGTTGGAAGGAGAAATAAAAAACATAGAAGCCGTAATGAGGACAATATTATGAACGTCTTGGCTTATGTTTCTGCTGAACCACATTTGAGCATTCGAAAATTTTCAAGTTATTTAGAATTGAATTATTCGCTGGTTAAAAGGATACTAAAGGACCCTAAACTGCATCCATATCATGTTGTCTTGCACCAAGAATTGAAAGGAGAGATTTTGATCAAAGACTGGGCTTTTACAATGGGTTAAAAGAAATGTTGAATGACGATCCTAACTTCCTTCATTATGAACGGACGAGGCTATTTTTTCTAGCAATGGTAAAATAAATTTACAAGTAAAGTCAATTATCAAAACAGCTGGAGTGTTAACGGTTGGTGCGGTATTTTCGATGGAATTTTTTTTTTCGACAATACCTTAACGGGTTAGGGGTAATTTTTGACGGAAGATCTTCCAATTCTTCTAGAAGACATATTCAAAGCAGATTGGATATGTGGTATCAACAATATTATGCATTATGCAGCTAATGTTAGGAAATATATAGATACCGTATTTTCAACTACGTAGATTGAACAAGGAAGTATTTTTTCATGGTCAGCAAGATCACCTGTCCTCACAGTATTAGAGTATTAGAATTTTATTTTTGGGGGAGAATGAAAGACTTAGTTTTCCGAGCACCTCCAACTACAAGTGAGGATATGAAAAATATAATTCGACAGGCAGTTGGAACCTTTTTCTCATACTGAAATGGTATCCAGTGCCAACTCGACGGAAGAAAGACTAAATTTATGTATAGAAAATTACGGTAGATAATATGAATGTTTGAAATGATTGGGTGTAACGTGTTTTTTGTGTTAGATATTTTCGTTGTTGCTTATTTCTGTTTTATTTTGTCAGATTATTTTCACCGCATATGTTTTGAGTGTTTTGTTGCGTTGTCATGACTAATCAAGACACTTCCTTCATTTTCAAGCTTACAGAGTAGATCAACATTGATCAAAATTCACAACAATGGTAATATTTTCAAAATGACGAAAGATATCAGTCTGTGGTTTTAACAACTCAAAAGGTGATGCTGCTTGGCTTATGCTCAGTTTATCAGAATTATGGTATTGCATTCGGAATTTTCCAGTAGAGGCATGAATTTATTGAAGTGACATAAAACGGCTTGTAGTTTTTAATTTGAACGCCCGATATGTGGTCGTCATATTTTTTCCGAGATCTCCTTTTGGCCTTCAATTGAAACCAAAGTACTAGAAAATCAGTTCACGCATGAAGAAGTGAGAGTGTTTTTTTGTGAAAGAAAGGTATCCATTCCATCACTGAAAAATAGAAAATATATAAAAACTACTGAAACAAAAGTTGTTAAATAGAAAGTGTAGTTTTTTATTTTATTATTCTTAATCACCTTTAGTTGGAGAATATTCCGTAAAAAATGAGATTATATTTTACAAGTATGTAGCGAATTCATCCACTTCAATAAAAACGGAAAAAAGGGCGGAGTCGAAACACGAAATTCGAATCTCCGAAAAATCGTATAAATATATTTCGCTCCGCTCTCAAAAATCACTCCAACCCATCTGCATTCACCGCTAAGAAGATATTCTATCTATACGCTGCATTCCTGACCGTCATCTGCATTTCATCTTTATCCGTGTCAAGACGAAGAAATTCAACAAGATCCAACGCACCAACATCTGGCTTTTTACCACCCTCGAAGACGGAAGCCTCCGACAGTACGACAGGCGCCTACGCATCCCTTGTTCCCGAAGCCCGGCGCCAGCGAAGAAACTACCTGCCGCCACTCCAGAAGATTTACGGCAAGAATTGTTAGTCTGCGTCTTTCAACAAAAAGAATTTTATTGCCTTTCGAATTCACTTTTGTTGTAACACTCGACAGAAAAATAAACATTTTAATCCCTTTTCTTTATTGCGTGTTTGATTTCACAGGACACACGACTCCACAAGTAATAATCATTTTTTAAGGGCCGATTTTGTCTCAAGAGTTTTTTTTCGGAAGTTATAGGATGAACGGTTCCTTAGATACGACTGGTCGCCCCCTTGATGAATCACTCGGTACAGTGGGAAGATGCGGCAATATCAAGAACTATCGCATGATGTACAACAACTTGGGGGGGGGCCAACCAAAGTCGAAATCTTTCCTATCATAATTTCAACAACAGGAATTATACCCAAGTCAACCTCAAAACAAATCGAAAATATAGGCCTTTCACCTGAAATCTTATTATTGATGCAATATTCTGTAATCCTTTCCACATGCAACTTACTCAGAAGAAGTCTCAAATAACATTAACTCACGCGTAAAAATACTACTTGAAATGACTCAGTAGAGTCCGCAAGTAGTATTAGCAAGGCCCTTCGCGGAGATACTCATAAATAATAGTAATAATAATGATAATTAATAATAATAATAACAATAATAATAATGATGATAATAATAATAATATAACAACAGCAAAAAACCCAATAAGCAATATGACTCAGTTCAGAACACACCACAAAATAATTTTGAATTTTTAGTTAGGAGGGTACTGTAATCGGACCATTATTCTTTTATTGATTAATTATGATAATAATAATAATATATTTATTCAATCGAAAGTTCATTGAAATACAATAAGGTTGGTTTCGTCAAAACAGAATACATATCTCAAAACAATTCACTTTTACAAAAATCAAAAAATTCACTCAAAGAATATGGTTCACAGTAAATAATTGCATTATACAGAGTAATTTCGAAAACTTTCAAATTGATAGAAACCTCCGATCAACCGATTGTTTTACAAATCTTCATAATTTTGAATAATGCTACTTATTTCACGTTCTGCATGTAAAAGTGCTTGCTATTCAGTTATACAAGAGTATTTATTGAGATTTCAATTTTTCGAATGAATTTTTTCATGAAATTGGTTGTGTGTTGTGAAAAATCAATGGTTTATGAATGATACATAAGAAAAAATCCCCTGACAACGGACGCGAACGGCGTACGGCCGGACTGACGGATTTTTTTATTAGTTTATTCAAATCTACGTACTTAAAAATGTAAACTGTGAAATATTTAGGGGGGTTTTTTGTGGTTGATCACTAAGGTTTATTATTTGATTTTATCAAATAATAAACCAAAAGTATCATAATTATTATGAGTTGATGAAAATTGATGCATGAACGATAGAATCTAGAATAGTTTTCATTTTACACTTTCCCATAGTTCATTACAAATGTTTTCTCATTATCACCTTTTCTCGATCCTAATAATTAAAAATACGATAAATATTCCGAAGAATTCCTTTCTGACAAAGAATGATGAATCGTAGCAGTATTCCCCTGAAAATGTAAACTGAAATGGAGTGAAAATTGAAAAATTACTCACATTGCGCATTCTAACAAAAAAACGCTGCAAATTTTACACAAGGGTTTATTATTTTCTCAGTTTAATAACCCAATACCATTGATATCTCAAATCAATCGTATATATTATTTATAACTCATTGGTTTTTCACCAAACGAAAATCAATTCCATGAAGAAATTCATGTGAAATATTTAAATTCAATAGTAACTACAAAATTATCCACGTCGAAACCAAAAGTACATACATAACTCCTAGAGTCGTTAGAAATCAATAGGTACAACACCCGCAAAATCCTTTTGAATGAACAAACAGATGTGAATAGCTCTCCACTACTGAATATTTTTCTGTAACCTAAAAACTCTGTGGCAAACCCCAATTTATACCTACTCTCACTTTTACGCTTTTGTATAATTATTTAGGCACGTTCCGGACCATATTTAAACCTTGTTGTACTACATACCATCAGTCAGTAAAATGTAGATACCTGAAGAAGATTTTTAGCAACTTTCTTCGTGTTTTTTGTGATTCCGTAGTATTACTATGAGTGTTGTGAATTCCCCGCCGAAGTCCAACACACCGTTAGGATCTGGCGTCTAGGAGGTTCGAAAGTTTTCAAAATCAAACTAAACGGTTAAAAAAAAACACACTTTAATTCGATTCCTAGTTGTAAAATGAATATACTAGACTAGTGCCGATACGAAATAATCGATCGTGTGAAAATATAAACAAAAACGTAAAAAACCTATTTTAAATATTTGAGCCGAGCCTCGGCGTTTTCGACCTCAAGCTTATCGCTTCCAATTCCGATCCCGACTAACTTATGTCTGGAATTTTCAAATATGCCCAAGGATAAATCTTACATGCCTAAATATGTCTATGTTTATAATAACGCACAAAATCACTTGAAGGGCGAACCGCCTTAGCTCGCTCGAAAAGTAAGACCAATGCAGGTGGCCGCACAGGGCCGTATTCCCTAATTATCTGGGGACAAATCTGTCGAGTTACGACAATGAGATGGAGTTTTTATGTCCGACTGATCATCAGAATTATCAGTCCTGTCACCGATATAATCAATTACCGTATCCATGTTGTCTGTCTCATCTAAATATATTTCCGAAATATGGTAGATGAACCTATTCACTAAGGTATCAACATATAACGAAAATTTTGCGAGAAAGAATTGAAAGAATCCCTTTATAATTAAGCCTAGAGGATGTTATTCATAAAAATCTTAAATATTTTTCATTCCAAATCACATTTCCTATGAAATATTGGAGTTGAAGAGAAAATTATCTTGGTGTTGAGTTTCTTAAAAAACTACTTTACAAAGGTCAAGTCACTATGTTGTTTCTTTCGTTAAAGTTAAGTTGAATTTCCGAAAAATATTTACTAATATTTTTCCAGTACGATCTTCACGATATTACACAAATAGAAATGAAATTCAAATCAGAAAGCGTTTGCGCCTTTTGACATCTAAGGGAAATAACCTCAAAATTTAAAATGACCACAAAATTTCCCGCCAATATATCTGCAAATAAATATGGTTTCAAAATGTTGACTGAAACCTGTACCAAATTATATTGAACTTTAATGAATAGCTTCCAAAAAAATTTTTAGAAAAAATTCAATTGTTTCTCAATACAATTCTCACGAAATCATGCATTAAATTGAGCGTCGATATTTCACAACTAGATATGATGTTTCAATTTGATCGCGTTAGTATTTCTTGAGAAACTTTCGGGAAAATTAACTTAAACTCTCAAATTAACAACACATACGTAAAACAAAATTCAAGATTTTCCGCTAATATTAAATGTGTGGATGTGATTCCTACTAGGATTCAACTTTGTTCTGAAAAATATAAATGAAATGAAAAAAAACTCACCCGTCCTGTGCAACTTATCTGAAATTATCTAAATTTTTCCACAGTGCATATATCCGATAAGAGTTCACTTGATTCACAAAATATCGAATACACAAACTGAAGACATAAAGTTATTCTCAATAACTTTTCTGTAAAAATCAAATATATCGTGAACCTCTCAAGGTTGAATTCGACTGAATAATTCTAAAAGAGAAATTTCGTTCCGTATAGTTGTCAGATACACTCAACTAAGAGGGTGCCAAATCCCAACGTCTGTTTAATGTAAAAACCTTCAATTCAAACAAGTAGTTTGCGGACCACCAGATGTTGAAACCTGCGGAGTATTCTTGTCTACGGTCCCCAGTACCCTTAGTATTAGATTCTCGACAATTGATGAGATTTCCGGTTTGTTAATTGATTTGTTTGCATATATCCTCCAATTTGTTTTATCATATACATGCTCATTATCTTTTATATTCACCCCTATTTCAAAGTCTCAGTACGAAAAATATTGGATTTCGATTGAAACCAGTAGCCGATATCCACATGTTGACGATAATTGTACAAAGCAATCCAAAATGGATGGAAACCTCCGATCGACCGAATATTTTGGAAATATTCATTATTTTAAATAACGCTTCTTAATTCGCGTTCTGCATGTGAATGGGTTTTTCAGTTACACAAGAGTATTTATTGAGATTTCAATGTTTCAAATGAATTTTTTCATGGAATCAGTTTTCGGGTTGTGAAAAACCAATGATTTATGAATAATATATAAGATTTATTTAAGATATAATTGAGCTCCATGAAGAAATTTAATGTTTCATCCCGTAATTCGCAGGGTGATATCTATAAATAATAATTGTTATCCGAGTTTTTGTAGTTATGTTCCAGATATTAGGAGAGAAACCCCAAAAATATTTAATTTGAACTACTAACGATTATGAAATTGTCGAGAACATCGATAGGGCATTTGCACATTGTGTTTATAAAATAATAAACGAATCCGTTCGAAATTTCTCAATATATGTCGAAAATTTGGTAACAATCTATTCATCTACTTTCAGATATATGATTCTGGATGAAAAGTTTACTGATTATTTCATTGAATTCCAATTTTAGAACCGAATGCTATGATTCATTCTCGGGATTATTGGAAATTTGCAGCATTTTTCTTTATAACTCAGAGACTACTGGTCGGATATCATCCGGGTAAGAATTTTTAGGTTGAGTTATGCAACAGTAATCAACGTTGAGAATTTCACAAAAATTCGGTGGTAAGTTTCCGAGAAATAATTTTTTTTTTCCCACAAACCCCCAATTTTAAGCCCTTAGGGTACACCAATCCTGCTGAAGAGCTTGGAGGATCAATCCCGAGCGACACATGATTTTTCTACCAAGTTTCACGGATTTCGGTTCAGTACTTTCCGAGAAAAGCTCTGGACAACGGACGGCGGACGGCGGACGGACGGATTTTTTTTATTCGTTCATTCAAATCTACATACTCCGAAACGTAAACTGTAAAATTTTCAGGGGGGGTTAACATTTTTTTTTCTTGGTCGATCACTAAGGTTTATTATTTGATTTCATCAAATAATAAACCAAAATTAATCAAGTAAGCTAGGCAACACAGCAACATTTAGAAGCCATCAAACCTTGCTGTATCTCAAGGTCAGGCAGCTGAACCCGGTCTACATGCTTGAATGTTGCCTATAGGCGCGTGAAATATTAGAATTCGGAGAAATTTCGAAGTTTATAGGAGAAAACGGGGGGTCGTTCTGCAGGCTTCAGTGAGTATTTTTTGAAATTTTTTTTGGGATGTACTTAATTCTTTAGCGACAATGCGCAATGTTAGTTATTTTTCCATTTTTCACTCCATTTTAGTTTTTATTTCCCAGAAAATTCTTGAATATAAAAAAGTGGCAACATTGCGCATTCCTACGATTTATTTCAACCATTTGCACCGAAACAATCTTTTGAAAAAAACTCTGGCCTCCAGAAGTCACCCGGTTAAATTCGTATTGTTTGCTCTTAAGGGAACTCATTTGATCTCGGTACTATTTCCAAACCAAAGAACAAAAATATTTCAACAACAAGGGGGCCAACCGATGTTTTTGCCAATAATACAACTTCCGATAAATTCAAAATTCAAATTCATAATGTTCCTTTGTATCAAATTTACATCCTAAAGGACAAAACCTAGAAAAGCATTTCTGCGAGCATGTTCACAGGATATCACCAAAAGTGAACATGCGCGCAAAAACTGCTGACTTCACGTCAGTGCTTTTCTAGGTTTTTTCGATAAAGTACTGGATTTCAATTCGATCTGATATATATTGTATTATGCGAGCAAAAATTGTATTCCGCAGAAAATGTGAGTTTATTTGAATATTTCTCCGTTCCATTTTCTTTTTATTTCAAACCTCTAAATGTTGACTGGATCACAGTGGAACACAAAAACTAAATAAACGGGATGTTTTTATGTATCTATCTAATCTATCATCTCTATTCATTAGAAGAAGTTCTAGAATGAGGTTCAGTTAGCTACTCGTGGGTAAGCGCCTTTTGCAAAAAATCAAGGTGTTCGATTCAGAATTCAGAAGAAAACAAGCTGATTCAAGCATTTCGAGATGAACCTATACTGCCCAAATAACCCACCATGAAAACAATGTCTTTTAAATATCCATCACATAATAATATTTCGGGAGGATATTGAGAATATTACATTAAGAGCAAATACTACCACTTGTTGGTAAATTACAGCTCGGCAACACAGCCACCTGAAAGTTTCATTAAACCTCGTTAATATTTCAAGGTCAGGCACCTTCTCGCTCTCTGCCTAATTTAACGGTGCCAATAACCGCGAAAAATATTGGAAATGCGTAAAATTTAGGAGAAAGGGGTGTCGTTCTGCAGGCTTCAGTGATTATTTCCTGAATTTTTTTTTGGGATGTACTTAATTCTTTAATGAGAATGCGCAATGTTAGATATTTTTTCATTTTTCACTGCATTTTCGTTTTTATTTCCCGAAAGTTTTTGAAGATGAGAAAGTTTCAACATTGCGCATTCTCACAATTTTTTTCAACCATTTGCACCCCAAAAAATTTTTGACACAAACGAACCCTCGCCTCCAAAATTCAACCCGTTTTATTCGGGGTATTGTTTGCTCTTATCAGCGCGAAATAATTCCTCAAGTTATTCTGCACAGGAAAAATTCCACTAAGGGTAACTTGGATAGTTCCTATCAGGAGAGATGAAGGAACATTGCAGTGCTAATGATGCTATTTTAATTTAAATAGAGCTTCCTAAGATATTGGGAGAATACAACTATGAAACAAAACTTGAAAAAAACTCCTTGAATACCCTTCAATAGTAATAATTCGTTGTCACCTCAACGTGAAATTAACAGGTATAAATCTCATAAGGATTTAAGGCACTTAAGAGTTATTTCCTAAGTAAAATTACCTTCACCCAAAGCGTTCTCGAAAGTTATTTCGTTAAACTATCCTAAACCCATAACAACCTAGGGTTCGAAACATCCTTTTACCCAGCCGTTAGGCGTTTCCAGTTCTTGGAATATTGGTGAACTGAGGGTGACAGTCATAAACGGCATCACTCAGATATTTTGTACGAATACAGCAATCAGCAATTGAACAGTTGAAGTGTGATAACATGATTCGGTGGACGGCTTCTACCTTCCTCATCATGCAGTGTGGAAACTACCTCTGCAATTCATTTGAATGAGGACTTCACGTTAGGTCAAAACTTTACTTTAATGTGTTGTCTATAATCAGCCATATCTGCTATCATCTATTCCACCCCTTAAGAGCACGAACAGAACAAGTGATTCACGGTGAAGGAAGAGGTGGCGGTTTCGGACGATGTCGACATCCATGTAAATCATACACATTGAAGTGAACGGTAGAGAATAGAACAGGAAAGTCGCGGTGGAGGTTCACATCTATCACATAATTTATTCTACATGGATGTTTACAGCGCTGTCTACAAAGATGCTTTTCTGTTATTGGCGTGTTCAAGGCCAAGTTGCCATTTCCTTCAGATGCAACTCGAAGAGAATGATTGCATAATGTGTTTTCTGGAAAATACGACATTATGCCAGTCGATAAGTTTCAATCTGAATTCAAATACTTTAGTACATATAATTCGGCTATACACCAAGATACAAATATCACTGAATGGCTTAGTAAGAATTTTATGAAATACCTCTTTTGGAAATCTTGAAGGATTTCAAGAAACGGATAGTTTTCGAAACAGGTAATTATCTTCGGTTAATATTGGAAATGTGTCCCCCTTTATGGTGAGCATGAGTAGCTCATTCCTGAACTTCAGTTTACCCTTTACATCCTTTGATTTACGTTAACTTACTATTCAGAACTCATTGGGGTTACTCCCTTACTCATTGTATAGTGTATTGACTTTTATAGTTGAATATTTGTACAATTAACGTCGTACCTGAATTATGTTAGGTTTTTGTTAACTCTAAGATCACTGCAAGGTTATCAACAGTATTACTTTGCTTCGAAAGGCATGTGCATTTTTCCTTTAATTATAGACATTCTGTTATTTGCGAGTCCTGCCCTTGTGTGCCGTTATTGATTTGTGAATATATATACAGGGTGAGTCTCTGAGTTGTACATTTATTTTAACCCTAGATTCCTCTCATCGAATGAAACACTTTTTTCATTTACCATTTTTCCAGATTCGACCCTGGTAAAAAATTCAGGCTGCTGAAATTTCCAGAAGAAATAATGGTGAAAATTTTGGTGTGAAGTTCCCTTTAACAAACACTCGTATTCTGAAGTAATCAATATCATCTAATTTCAAACGGTTTTCTGGTTATAGACTCCCCGCTTCTATACTATAAGAAACTATAAGAAATCAGCATGAATAATGCAGATAAAGTTGACCTTATAAGTCATTATCGGAATCCTCAATCATTTATGAATAATCAATTATTTTTTTTTATTTCTCCTCATACGAACCGTTTACAAGATATTCAACGTTGGATGTTATAAAATCTGAGATAAATTCGAGAAATTTCCTTATTGTAATGGATCCGCCCCTGCGCTAGAAAATACTGTGAAATAATCTCCGCTCACGTTCACCCGGAACACAGAATACACTGAATTATTTATCTATTTCGCATAGACCAAATTATTAGAACTCAGCCTAGGTGGATCTCTGTCTATGCTTTTTCGTACCAGACCACAGACATAGTTCATGTCTTTGGACCAGACACCCCATAGAATTCTAGAGTTCAATTAATGTCTTCAGGTTAGTTGAGTCCTTTCATATAATTAATTTATGAATATGATGAAAATTAGGATAATTATGGAATTTTCCAAAAAAAATGGGTAAGAATTGAATTGCGTAGTGTATCTCAGGGTGGAAACAACAACATTGCACGAATATGAAGTGAAAGATTAGTGTTTCAATGGTCAAGTGTAGTGAAATAATTTCTCCACAATATTATCACAAAAAGTACCAAATCATAAGATATAAGTCAGTAAATGAGTTTTCCCAATTATATTCCTTCAAATTCAAAGCGAAGGATTTATAATTCTGCATTACAAATCACCGTAAGAGATATCTGTTTTGAACTTTCAAGCAAATGCAGGAGTGTATTAGTACAATTAGAAATATTTGAATGCTTTTAACTTTTTCCTCAGCTGAACCTGAAAAATTGGTGAAATAAAAAGTGTTTTATTTGACGAGGGAAATCTATGGTTAAAGTTGATGTACAACTTGAAGACTCACCCTGTATTATGGGCCAGAATTCCAAAGTTCGTTGCGTACATCCTCAACTCCCTACGCTTTGAGGCTAATCAATTGTTTTTTTTTGGGAGGTGACGCCCTGTATCTCACTTATCCTGAGCTAGTCGTGTCGATATAGTTTATTAGTAAAGTGTTCCAACAGAAGAAGTAGAAGATTAAACATCAAAATCGGTCTATGATCAACTTAAATATACCTGAATGAACATAGTTAGAGTTAATAGTTGTCTTAAAACTGAAAACGTCGTTCTTTTGAGTCACTTAAAATCTTTTGTTTTTGTGAAAGTTGAAAATATATAACTTCGGATATTTTATCTTTCTATATCTCTGTTGATTATTTTCAGTTTGATTTGTTTTACCGTCTCTCCGTTCTGTTTTCATCGTTCTTATTTTTTCGAACTTTGGCTATGTCCCCTTCATGACATTTTTTCGTAGAATTGATTGAATGTTTCTGATTTTAGAAAGATACGATTTTTTAATTTTTCGGTCTTCAATGTGGAGCGTATCTTTTTCTCCTGTTGATTGAATTATAGAGTTCAATTTATTTGATTCAAAGAGGTTTGAGTAGGAACTCGGTTTATAGCTTTGAACTTGCCTATATGTTGTTTTTGTTTATTCCACCTGTTGATGTTATCCGACCTCCCACATCATGGTTTTTTTTTTCAGTTGAAATGTTCATAATTTTTCCTCATGTCCTAGAGCTCTAAAGATGAAAACAATTTATTTACGATCGTCAGACTGATTCAATATAAATTTCCCGTAAAATCTGATTCTTACACCAGAATTTCACTTCACTACATTCTTCTAAAACCATACTTAATACTGCGTGCGCGCAAAAATTTCAGGCATTCCAATTCATGACACTTGCAGTTCAACGGAACTACCATATATATATTTGAAGTTACTCACCACGGCAGGGAATGACTTAGTGTAGGTTAGTTTTCTTATGGCCAACACGAAGGGTGTATTGGCCCGTTTAACAATCTCAGTGAACGATGGTGCAAAGCTTCTGGGCCTGCGGAATTCGAAGTAGGTTGACACCGCTTTGCCTTGGCTTGCCAAAAATCCTCCCAACAATTGCATGAAACCGCTGCCAAGCTGGACAAAATCTAATTCTCTATCCATGACGAAGTGCCATGGAAAAGCCTCGCAAAAAGTGGCTACATCTACCTGAAGTTTGTCCATATTTGATGATTTCAAGCTAATAGGCAGTTTCTGCAGGGATTTATGCTCATTGTTAGCGATGCTGTGCCTTATATCGAATCTGGAATGAAACGAGAGGGGAATTCCTTAAACTGGGGATACTTTACGTGATCGAACGATTAAGCTTAGTTTGCCTCCTACGAACTAAGCTTGTTTACGAGATATAGGCCATTAGTGTTTTCTTCACAAGAATTGTAATTTATTAATTTTGAAGAGAAGTAAATGCAAAGGTTGCATTAATCTCAAGAATGAAAAGAAAAGTTTGATTGCAAATATCTCAAAAAGGGTTTGTAATTATGGTAAACGGCAAATTTGTGACATAGCTTAGATTTGTTGCATTCCTACTGATGATAATAATTGACATGTTTTGTTGGTGCAATTGGCCACACCTATCGCCCTCTCTCAACCACATCAAAACAAGTTAAATTTCAATTTCTTCCCAGGACATATATCTGGATGTCAATTTCTTGTTGGCACTGCCAACATTTTTAGGAGTATAGATAATTTTCAATATTTTTTGAGTAACTTCGCCACTATGTATCTCTCAAACTAGCACATTCGCTTAGACTCTATTATGCCCAGTTTCTGGATTTTCCTTTTTTTTTAATCAACGTGTATATTTAATAGTTGAGTAACCTAATTCAACAGAATGTTATTCGAAAGTTTATTTAGTATATCTTCCTAGTTACAAGAATAAGTAACGGATCGAAATTGAAATGCATATCCTAACAAATTTCTTTGCTTGAAATTACACGTGTTACATGTGTCATTGAAGGTAGTGTATCTCCGACTTTATGAAATCTTATTTAGTCACCACTTCCATTGAATAGGTTGAACAACTCTAATTATTCGCAGTGTGACTACTGGGACCCTATTCTTGAATGTAATGGAATGAATGTTCTCTATCGTTCAATTAAAAATGCACCGCGTTTCTTTGACAACAGCGTCGATAAGCCTATTTTCTCCCTTCGCCGATTCAAGAATAGGGACCCAGGGATTGCGCTACTGGTTTATACTGGGAACTGAGAATTCTGAGTAATACCTATTCATTGAAGGAATTGATAAAGTCCTAGTTTTAGAAATATGGATATTCACCACTTGCATAGTGAACTACACAATTTTCTTTCGAATATGGATAAATCACAGTCTTACCGTTGAGTTCAAGAATTCAATTCAATTGAAATTACAACGACAATTGCATCAACAATAATATCTGAATTTATGTTTCGAAATAAATTCTTATCGTCATTAGAATAACTTTCAGTATTCGAATTATCATTTCTGTTATCACCTGGATACTGAAAAATGGTATGTTGTTTGATACTGTCGATTAATAACTTTTTCTGGAGGATCTATTTTCGTATTTGTTCGATGTTCCATCGATGGAATTTCAATTAAATAAAAATACAACTTTACCTAGTCTTTTTATTATTCCTCTTACCCAGGCTACTTTTTCTCCCTCTATAATCTTTGACAAACACTTTTTTCCATACCACAAATTCTTTCCTTGATTCTTACCAAAATATCCTTTTTGGTCTGACCGATTTCGTGTGACATTGAAAAAGATCTTATTTATAGCTGGTTTCATTGAATCAAATTTAGATAACGGCAATAATAATAATTCTGATAATCTAGTAATGATCTAGTAATGAGTATAAGGATAGTAGTCAATCATACGAACTCTCAGTTATCCGAACGCTGATCAGTTTATCCGAACATTCAATTATCCGATCGATGACGTTCGCCCGAAGGTTGGTATCGATCGAGCGTATTGAAACGCGATCTATTCCATCGAGCGTCAACTTCATGGTAGTCCGCTGACGAAGATTTCGCGTGAATAGTACCTTCTTGTGAACAGGCTTCAACATCTATGTTCATGAATTATCTTGCACTGTGTTACGTATGGCTTCACAGTTGTTTGGTTTCAGAATGAGATATAGAGGTTGTCCAAAATAAAATCTACAAAATCAGTTACAGTGATTAGAATTTTGGACCGGAAATAGTTTGGAACAGTTTTGGTCCAGTGTACACGTCCGTTTTTTCGAGCTCCGGTGCGGTTACGGTCAGCATCAGATGGGAGGTTGCACGCATTAGACCAGCCAGTTGCCGGGGATGGAAAAGCCGGATGTGTACACCAGGAGTAGGTTGGACTCGGATATGGAGAAGTTTTGGTCAAATGCAATTATATCCGTTTGATCAGTCGTTAGTTGAACGTTGAGTTGAAATATTATAGAAAGAGTTCAATTCATTTTAGGAAGTGAAGATAATTAGAAAACACAAATTCAATTATGACGTCAGTATTATCCTTCGAAATATTTTCCTTGCATGAGACGAAAGTCAATAAAAAGATTTAACCACTACATGGATTTATAAGATAAATGTCAAGACAGATGACATATGAGCTTCAAAGCCACGTGAAAAATAATGAAGCATTATATTTATATAGTCTTGTTATATGGGAAAGCTGGCGACGTATGAACCTCTCGAAATTTCCGCTTCCATGCCAGTCGTGTGAAACGATGCATGCGATCGAAACTCAACCATATGTTTTGAAACGACCTGTGTGCGGTGTTAGCTTTTATTTTTTGAGAAGCCGATTCGAGAGACCAGACTGGATCGCGTCGAGCACATCGGATCGATCCGTGTGCAGACGCTCTAGGTGTACCATGAATTCGATAGTGCCTTTGGATAGAGAGAGTGGTAGCAGTAGGTATTTGCGATTTCTTTTGAAATATTACGCCATATTCATAAAGCTGGATTTATAAACTCGACGTTCCCGTTCTCGTTCGCAGTTGACGTTCCCGTTCAAAGTTAAAATGCACTAAATGCGCAGGGGCATTTATAAAGTCCGCAGCTGCGTCAGCTGACTGATAATGTGCCGCTCTCCTGTTTTTTCCGCTGCCGTTCCAGATGACCATGTTTCATCTTTTGACGTTCCCGTTCGTATCTTAACCAATATGTGAGGTTAGGATGCACTTATAATTCGGAGATTAGTTTGTTTATTGATAAGTTACGCTTGGTTTGGTTAATTCTTCCAACTTTAACAAAGGAAACCCAAATTCACAGGATATTTGACCTCTATAAAACCTCATAAACGCGAACTGGCCGAACGGCGACCGTCAAGTTTATAAAAGGGGTATAGTTCGTTTCGAACCGCCAGCGGTCAACGGGAACGTTAGCGGGAACGTCAGCTGCGAACGGGAACGGGAACGAAAAGTTTATAAATTCAGCTTTAATTTTGCTCTTGTTTTCCGGACGTGTAGGAGCCGGTATTCCTTTTTGCTATTGTTGCTCGGGTGTGTCTATATATTTGAGATCCTTGTCTTTCAGTCATGGCATGGATACCCTTGGGGAAGATCGTGCAGGTTTCTTTGGACTGTCAGTTATGGTTTGGATACCCTTGGGGCAAGATAAATTTTCCGCGAATTTTCTCCCTCTACATAAATAAGATCTTGTATCATATCTGAGTCACGGTGTGTATATTCGAGATAATTAGTGAATAACGTAATACCGCCTATCGCGCCCCAGCTCTCTATCAAGTTCCTTGATATTTATGCGCCCTTAAGAGAAGAGTTGAAACGTTGCCCCACCGTTATAAGGCGTCTTGTTTCTTGTATTGTACCCATTATGTCGTTCTGATCCTGGTTGTAGCTCGTGAAACCATTGACAAATGACCCGGGCGCTCAATTCAAGCGTATAACGTAATTCTTGTACTATGAAGGCATTGAGAGTTCGATTCCATCCAAATGCTTATTTCTTGAGTATTAATATATTTTTGCGCATGTTCTGGGAAATAGCGTGCCATCGTTCTGTCCAAATGTCTGTTATTCTTTCCGAAAATGGCCTCGAAAGACTAGGTTGAACTCACTAATGACGAATTGGGTGTCAAAATTGATTTTGTCCAGCCGGAAACTGTTCAGTATATTTGGAAAAAACTTCAGCTCGTACCTTGAACGTCAAATTTTACAGCAGAGTACCACATTTCATTTTGATGCTACGATGATTCCAGGAGATATTGGAAAAAAAAATTGTGAAATTTCGTGATTTTTTCTCGACATCCGTGTTTTTTCGGACTAACTCTAAAAATAATTATTCGATTATCATAAAAATTGGCAGCTAGCTTGAAAATGCTGGCGAATAACTTTGTGCCAAATTTCGTCATGATCGTATCATGAGAGCAATTCGAAAAAAATTCAACTTTTTTTTCTAATTCAAGAAATATTAATTTCATCAACTGAACTGATTAGTCAACTAATGCAAATAACTATATTCATCCACCATTCTACAGTAACTCAATGAAGTATGTATGATTCTAATAAATATAGGAAGTTAATTATTCAAACATTAACATCTTAACTATGGGCGAACAACGTGAATTTCACTCGAATGATCCTTAAACTGAACTTGTCTGATTGAAGGACATTAGACGCGTAGATGAAGATGAACGGAATAAAAGTTTTCGCCAATTTTTGGATAAATGCTCCCCATCACTTCATGGAAACGACAGTTTTTTCACAAGTCGATTTTGATTGTAATGGTGTTGGGAATTGTACTAAGTGGTCCATACATTTGAGCAATGAAGTACACACGAAAATGTGTTTTAGGAAGGTTTTATGCCTTGTGAACTCTACTATGAATAGAAGAGCGGGTGTGTTCTGTGCATACTTTTTGAGCGCATATTCTAGGGGAACAGCGTGCTATCGTTTTGTCCAAACGTCTATAATTTCCGAATTTTGAGCCGAAAATGGTCTTGAACGACTAGGTCGGACTCACTGATGACGAATCCGGTGTCAAAACCGATTCTTCCGGCTGGCCGTATGCACGATTACGGGCGTACGCAGGATCCAATCGACTCAAAACTTTCAGGGCAAGTTGCATTTGGAAATGCGAAGGCTAAGTTCGTTAACGGCCAAAATCGGACGAATGGTTGCGGAGTTATAGCCATTTGAAATTTTGAGTTTATTTCCTGATATTTCAGGAATGACTGCATAACTCCATATTGTACAGATTTATCGTCAGTACTTTTCTAGATTTTTACTAATTCCTTGCGCCACGTAAGGAACGGCACTGTTTATTGTTAACTCAACAGCGATTGATTTGACGGTCCCCTGAAAACTGGAAAAATTCTTTCCTGACCAAGAGCTTGAACCCTAGACCTTACGATCATGGAAATGAGTTCTAAGTTCTAAACTTCCACCATTACTATATTGGAGAATTATGATTTAACCATGAAAAAATTCCATTAGATCCAGTGGCGGACCTATGGACAGTCAGGGTGTCTGGTTCAAAAAAATAGCCCCTTTATGAAGAATAATGGATGAATTTAAAAATAATTCGAAAAATCAGAGCTTCTTTATCAGAATTTATTTATCTTGCACCATAGCGAAGGGCACAGCAATGCTACTCACTGTAAGTAAGAGTATGCACAGGAATGTCCCACCTGAGCATAGTTCAAGAGTTGCGGTAATATAAGTACGAGATGAATCGAAAGGTTGATGTATGTATTTAAGAACTATTCAATTGTGGATGAAACTAAAACATTAAAACCAAATTGTACATCTTTTATTCATCAACAAAGGTTAACTTTTATATGAAGAACAAATAACAAATCTTATTTACAACATCATTCTTCCCTACTTTTTTCTGCGAAAGAACTAATTACCCTAGTCAAATATAGACTTAATGCAGCTTTGTTCGCGATTAATATCAGTGATAAATATCACAGTCCAGCTAGTCACATGTTATGGTATCTGTTGAATAATTCTCATTATTTTCGGTTTTCTTAATGATCCTTCACCTTCTGCAGAGGTGAATAGAATTGCATGGAACACTTATTAACTCTACTACACAAGCGGTCTTACATTTTCGTTTCGATTGTTATTCTTCAAATCACAAAAGAATAGCGAGAATTTCGAACTCGAGGATGGAAGAAATAAATATAAAATAAACAGCATCTCAATCTGGGTGGCAAGGAGAGCCAGCGGTTGCCGATTTCTCCTATGAAACCCAGTGCTACGAGCCGCGAAAGATTACTCGTTATGATACAAGGGAATCAGCCGGAAATCATGGACAGGGTGAAGAAATCCTTCAATGTCATCATAGCTAACCTTAAGGAGTCTGATAATGATATGCCTACTATTCGCGAGGTCATCGAGTTTGTATCTCCCAATTCCAGTCAGTGTCTGAAAAAAGCTGTAAGAATTCTTTCCAAGGATAAATCTAGACCACGTTGGGTTTAACTAACCTTGGCAAACCCCGAGGTAGTTTCGAGTATATTGCGTAATGAATCATGTTAGGATTCAGGACGACAACACTAGGGGACAACTCATTGCACTCAGCTCACTTCGCGAGGAACTGAAAAGGAGACAAGCTCTTGGGGAAGATGACATCACCATCAAGTATAGAAGGGGTGAGCCATCCATTGTATTGAGGAATATAGGGGGGAAAATGCTTCAAAAAGTAATGTGTCTGAATGCTTGGTCTATGATGTACACAAATATACAATCTTTCCCTCCTAAATTTTCTGAATTTCTGGCATTTGCTCATTTACACAAACCTCACGTTATGTCTATTCTTTAATCCTGGCTGCAATCTTCTGTGCCTGACTCTGTCTTCGATATCACAGATTACACGCTTTTTCGAGATGAAAACCTTAAATGCCCGGGTAATCGAGGAGTTTGTATTTATGTAGGTTCTCGAATATCTGAATCTTTCAGTGTTGATCAAATTCATCACGATTTGACAGGGATAGATAATATTTTTCTGAAGATTTCGCGATCCTATTTCTCTCTATTGGTGGGCTGCATCTACCGACCTCGTCCTTGTTCTGCGGATCGTAACTGCACTGACTTTCTACTGCAGTCGTCCCTGAGTGTGGAAGCATGTTATTCACGGGAGATTTCAATTTTCCTGATATTAACTGGCCTTTGGCTCACTTGCCTTCGGTCAATTCTCCATCCTTTCCCTCCGCTGAAATAGTTGCCATCTCGTCACTTCAGCAGTTGGTGACCAAACCTACCAGGTATCACCCCGGGCAGAATCCTTCTACATTAGATCTCTTTTTCACATCGGATGAAAACATTATATCAGATATTGACTACTTGCCACCATTCGAAAAATCAGACTACCTAACTTACCTGAACTGAAATTCAGCTACAGGTTCCATTCACCAAGCGTAACCACTTAAAACTATTAAAATTGTTAATTATGATGGTGTTTTTGCAGATCTATCGTCTAAAAATTGGGATTTAGTTCTAGCTGAAAAAAATGTGGATACTATGTGATCTACTTTTTTATACACGCTTGAGGACATTATCGTATCCAACACAATTTTGAGGGAAGTTAGGTGTAATCCTGCGAAGCAGTGGATTGATGATTGTGTCTTGAATTTGATTAGAAGAAAGGAGTCTCTCTGACAAAGGTACGTCAGGACGAGGCCTTCTTCAGACTACGCCAATCATCGCAGTTTCTCTAATTTTGTGAGTAGCAAAATTCATTCATCCAAGGTAACATACGGAAACAAACTAGGCGGGTCCAAAAACTCTAAACGAATGTTTAGGTACATAAGATCATCACTGAACTCCAAGGTTGGAGCTCTGTCAGTCAAGAAACTGGATGGAAGTCTGTGTGAGAGTGCAGTCAAGTACGCAAATATTCTCGCTGAGGTTTTCTCTTCGTCTTTCACATCTGAGCCACCGGGTTCCATTCCAACCTGTTCGACAGAACGTTGTTCCCAAAGTATTTCCAATATTTCTATTGACGAAAAGGTTGTCGAGAAATACCTATCGAGTTTAAAACTAAATCTTCTCCGGGTCGTGACGGTGTTACCACACGACTGCTTATGAACTGTGCAGCAGCGATGGCGTTCCCTTTATCCATTATTTTTTCCAAATCTTTTTCCGACTCTTGTCTGCCCTCCGATTGCTTATTTGCCACCGTAACCCTTATCTTGAAAAAGGGTGACAAGTTATCACCAAAGAACTATCGCCCAATAAGCCTGGTATCTGTCACCAAGGTTTTGGAGAGGATAATATGTAATCCAATCATGGAGTTTTCGTTGACACATTTTTTAATTCCGTCAGAACAACATGGCTTCGTCCCAGGTCGCTCCACTATAACAAACCTGTTATCCTGTTTGTCTGATTGGACTAGGGCTTTTAACATAGTTATCCTAGTAGATGTACTATACCTCGATTTTTCTAGGGCTTTCGATCGGGTCCCGCACAGAAGACTTCTTTCAACGTTGGAGCATTTGGGTGTCAGGGAAAGGCTTCTGGATTGGACTCGCCTTAGAGTGGGCGATGCTCTCTCTTCTACAGATAAGTCAGTGACCTTGGACGTGCCTTAGGAGTCGGTCTTGGGGCCGTTACTTTTTTGCAATACACTCCAGACTTGCCACGTATTCTGAAATCGACTGACTTCCTTGCTATTTAGTGATGACACCAAGCTATATAATAATCCTCTCTCCAACCATACCACCATTCAGAATGATTTAAATGCCTTAAATAAGTGGTGTTCCACTTGGCTGCTACTCTTGAACACCGATAAATGCTCTGTTATCCATATTGGCAATCTCCACCTAGATTATCGAAATCGCTTAAAAATTTTGCACTGGCTTGTCCAAAATCTCGAACATTCAGAAATCAGAGAAATGTACAAGAATGCTAAATCGGAGTATTATAGATTTTGGAAATGTTCTAAACAAGAATTTAATAAGAAAATCTTAATTGAATCCAGAAACCCAAATACAGCTGTTTGGGGCCTTGATAACAATGAACTCGGAAATAAAGTGAGGAATAGTAGACCAATATCTCTACATGTTAATGGTGAGCATACTTATTGTCCCCAAAAGGTGGCTGATGCCTTTGGCAAGTATTTTGCTGAGGTTGCACAACTTTCCATACGAAACGGTGTATCTAAAATGTGCACTACACATTGCTTGATGAGCAACAACTTTTTCTTTTTTCCTGTAACTCCAGATGAGATCGTGTCGCCCATTGGTGGTTTGAGGGCTAATAGGGTCGCTGGTTCGGATAAGGTATCAGCAAAAATTTTAGAATTGTTATCCCTTTTGATTTCTGAACACATTGCGTTTCTTATTAATGAATCTGTCTCTGTAGGTCATTTTCCATCTGCCCTCAAGTTGGCATGAGTCTTACCAGTTCACAAAAGGGAGGGCATACATGATATTTCGAATTATTGCCCTATTTCAATTCTTAGCCAGTTATCCAAGGTAGTCGAGAAAATTATATACAGCCGAAAGTACGACTACCTATCCAAGTTCTCCATTCTATCCAGTAGTCAACACGGCTTTAGATCTGGAAAGTCGACTCAAACTGCTTGCTGCGAGTTCCTGGAGTTTGTGTTCACTTGTTTGGATGATGGTTCTCATGTAGAGGGTATTTTTTTCGACTTATCTCGTGCATTTGTCACTCTTCAACATATGTTTATTCTGAATAAAATGTACCAGGTAGGATTCAGAGGAGTGTTTCTTGAATGGATTTATAGTTTCCTAATGAATCGCAGAATATATGTCCCAATGGGTGAGTTCAGCTCTCGCAAATAAGCCAGTAACTTAGGAGTTCCTCAAGGATCGGTGTTGGGACCCCTTCTATTTTTGTTTTTTATCAACGATTAGCCAGAGTGCATTTTAGTCTGCATTCTGTTTTTTTTTTGCTGAAGATACTTCTATCGCATTCAAGGCTAGTAGTCTGCAGGAACTGAAGAATCTGTGTAAGTCCATCACTCAGCGTTTCCTTGACTGGTGCCACCGTAACTCCCTAATAGTAAATTTGGGAAAAACCCAAATAATGAAATTCCAGAATCGTACTACTGATCCTAGTGATGCATTATCCGTTCAACATCCTGAAGGTACATTAGTCTCAACAGAGTTTGTCAGGATCCTTGGGCTGTTTGTGGATCGAAATTTGAAATGACATTATCAGGTTGATCACGTGTGTAAAAAGTTGAATAATTCCTTTATGCATTATCGCGTCTCAGGGATTCACTTCCGATGGATTCCCTCCTCAGAATATACTAGAGTATGGTGTATAGTCACCTCTGCTATAACAACGCACTATGGGGGTCGTCTGTAGATGCAGGGTGAGTATTTGTTTGTCAGAAGAAAATAATCAGACTCTTTTGGTATCAAACCTCGTGATTCTTGTCGTTCATTTTTCCATAAGTATGAAATTTTGATATTTCCATGTATTTTTATTTTGAATTGTCTATTATATATTCATCGAAATAAGTCTACTTTGAAATAATGTTCTGATTTCCACAATTGTAAGACTAGGCTTGTGGATGATATTTGTATCTCTAGATACCACACTACAGAATTCATATTTTGTAGATCCACACCATCTTTCATATGGACTAAACTATAATCATTTGCCAAACATGTTCACGTCAATGAAAGATATTCAATTTAAGATTAATGTTAAGGCCCCGTTGGTAGACAAGTGTAATTATATAATAGTAATGAGCAATACCTCTCTGATAGTTTTATTCAATTCATAATTTTTTTTCACTTGATTTTTATCTTACTTCTTTTTAAATGATTAATTTATATCTTCAATATGACTTATCCTATGCATTGTTGAATGTCTGAAAGGATCAATAAATTATCATCATTATTATTATTATCCATATATGTTGAGATTGATTTTGTAATTAAATTCCCCAAGGGTGATATCTGATCACTGATCTCATATCACGAGAAACATAAATTGAAGAATGTTGTGCTGATGTATATTTTGAGCCTCGAACGATTAAAATGAGACCAGTTACCGCGAATACCCAGCAGGTGATTTTTCAACAGTAGATCTCCTACCAACAGAATTTGAATGAACATCCTTGTTGATAAATTCGAATGATGACTTGGAAAAGTCTTCCTTGTGATTCGTTCATTATTTATTATGTACTGTCTTTCGGAATAACTCATTTAAGTTTCTATAAGCTTATGACGAATACATGAGGAACCAATATCTGGAACCAATTTCATTTATTCTATTGATAGTATGTAAAAAAAAGCTAGAGAAGCACTGACGTGAAGTCAGCGGCTTCTACGCGCATGTTCAGTCTTACGAATTTGGCTGCCATAATTAATCTCTTCACGTCTAGCCTAACCGCTGATCGTAAACACAATAAGTACCGAGTAGTTATTTCGAAAATAATAAACAATGATAGCGATGAAATAAATATATATATATGGATGAGTTTTATTCTTGGAGGTTAAGTTACATATTTATTCATTATTAATAAAACTCGAAAGTTTTGCGTAAGCATTGCTATTAAGGAAGTTTAATTTCGACAACCTGACTTCATTCCGAGAAATTGAGGAAATCATCTCAAAATTTGAAATTGCCAAGAAATTCGACATCTTTTCTCTAATTTCTCTGCAGATAAATATTCGCTTAAACTGAAATTTGAAGCATTATTGTTATATTGCGACTTCTAGGTCTGTGACAATTTTCGTTGCATTCTGATGACTTTTTTTTCGGAAAAAAAATCGATTTTTTTTTCAATCCATAAAAACTATTTTTGGCTCAAAAAATCACAGACACTGGGCAAAACGATAACGCTTTTGTTCACTAGAACAAGCGCGAAATGAAAGAAAATAACTTTCTGCTCAGTATGTCTCATGAAATAAGATGAATATCTGATCGAGTCAAAAAGTTGTTGAATAATGCCTTCAGAATATGTGCCAAATTTCATCCATTTCTCATTAGTGGTCCCTCGAAAAAAAATGTTTTCGAAAAACTTTTGTTTGAAATTTTTTCAACGATCAGATGATCTAAAAATTGTGAACTGGTTGCGCCTTGGTATCTGATCTCATCAATTAATTTTGGAACAACCTCTCAAAATTTGAAATTGTTATAACTCCGATTTCGCCCATTAACGATCTCAACGGAGATTTTCAGACTCCGAGAATAAACTAAAATTTCAAAACTCAAGGTTTTTCCTCAGTTAGAGCACACACGGTCGGTAGAACAGAATTGAATTCGACCACGGATTCTGCCTCAGGAAATCCAACCTAATCGTTTGGGACCAATTTCGGTTTGAAATTCGACAATTACAGACATTGTGATGGAACGATATCAAGTTGTTGCCCAGAACCATATGACTAGAAGATATAAATATAAAGATATGGTTCCAATGAAATGATCGAAAAATTTTGCACGAATTTGCGCATCAAGTTCCAAGTTTCGTCATGATTGGATATATATGTGTAAGTTATTTCGGAAATATCAATTATTCTCAGGTAATCAGCACGAAGTTAGACATATGTTCCCGAATATTTCCCAAGACGAATATCTGATCAAGCTGAAATTTTAAACACTGTTGTTTAGTATTGACTATTCCGATAAACTGCTTATTCGCTACGGGGAAGTAGCGATAAAACTTTCAGGGAATCACCAGATGAGGTGCAGAGTGTGAACCGATGCCGCTGTCCCGCATATTGTCAATGTAGGATTCAGAAACTGCTTCGACTATTCACCAGTAGATGCCGTAAGATGTGAACAAATATTTTGAACTTTTTATTAGGAAAATTCAAAGAACAAATATCTGATTGGACTGAAACATCAAAGTCTTCGAGTTTCCGGTGTCGATAAGAATGGAATTTTAACGGAGATATGCTTTTGGAAATTTATGAATTTCTGAAATGAATTCTCTGAATTTTTCTCTTGATTTGTTCCTCAGGGAAATCAGGTCATCTGATTGGGCGGAAAGGAAGTACTTGGTAATGAAGTGGCGGTTTGGAGATTTTAGTGAAATTTGAATGAAATTTGAGAATTTTCGAAGAAAAAAAAAATTTTTTCCGAAATTTTCCTATGGATAATACTTCATATTGTTACTGTACATCCACCAACCAAGTTTCATTTCGATCAGATGAATATTTTCGACTTATTGAAAAATCAAAATTTCAAATGGTTCTAGCATAAAAACCGTTCGGCAGATTTAGCCCATCAATGAACTTTAACCCAGATATTTAGAATCTTAACCCAACCTGAGGATTTCAACACTCTGGGTTCTTTCTTCCGAAAGTTATAGCGCACACAGCCGGCCGGATGGACAGAATCAATTTTGACCTAGTCGTTCGAGACCAATTTCCGCTCAAAATTCGAAAATTACAGACATCGTGACGGAATGATAACGCGCTGTTCCCCAGAATAAGCGCGTTAAAAGGAGAAATTGAATGTACATTTAAGGAACGTTGGCGGATCGGCTGAGATGTATTGATACTTCCTCATTTAGTTCATTTTTCATTATCGATATGATTATCCAACGAAGCTTGCCCAGCAAGTATTATTATAGTGAAGGATAGAACATTACTCACCTGAACGTTCTTTCGTCCTCATAATTACTCTGGATATTGATGGTCGTCTCCGTCCCATAAAGGCATTCCGCAATTTCCTTCAAGCTACCGACCAACAAGTAGGCTATCGGAATTCTGTCCGTCGTGAAATACAATCGTAGACAATCGTCCTCCAAGGTACAAACGAATGCCTCAATTTCGTGGTGATTCTGACCATCGTTATTTTCCTGGTATTTCAGGACATCGTGAACGCCATCCAGTGTCGTGAGAAATTCTTCTAGATTACCGCCTAAGCCCCTGAAAGCTTTCTGCACGCAATCGTGGCAGGAAGTTCGAATGAGCTCTCGTCCTAACTTATCGAAAAATTCCCTCTGGTGCGTTTCTGAAAAAACATACATTCCGTTAGAATGAAGATGTGGAAAAAAACAATTATAGGTTTCTTGTCAACAGAGTTTTCAATGGGGTGGCGTTTGTTTGCAGATATGTTAATTTCGAGTTGATATCTTATTATAGTTACAGCAATAAGTGTATTTCCGATAAAGTCATTGTCTAACAAACATGATATATTTACGAGTTGGAAGTTTGAAATATGTAAAAATATGAGATCCAATATATTTATATTGGATATACGCTTAGGCTGGTGGTCCACTGAATGAACGAACTTGCGCGACAGATCCAAATGAATGGAATTCTAGGTACCCTCGTCGACTGACAGCGGGTTCATACGGGCGTTTTCGAGAGAATTCGAGCGGCGCAATCGTATCCCCATCAGTTCGGATCTGCCCCGTCTATACGCTCGAAAAGAGGAGCTATCCGTCGGCAAGTGGAATGTATGGTTTGTGAAAAAAATATTTGTTGAAGCTCGTTGTTTATTGTTGGTGCATTTTAAAAGGATCAGATTGAAAGGTTTATGAATTTTGTCTTTTTTCTCACATTAAACTCACACCTAGAAGTTCTGTATCGGCAGTATAGCATTCCAAATATAATTAATCCAGCACGTTTCGCCATTATCTCGGTTCTAATAACTCTTATTATCTCAATATCTATCATCAATTTGTTTTTTAGTCTTTGACCAATTTTATTACGAACATTTCTCCATATGCTCAAGTGTTTTTGGTCCATATGTACTGTAATGATTCAACTACGTTTCAATCAAGCTCATATGCAGAACGATCCTTTCGGTCACAAAATAAACATAGTTTTTCCTTTATCAAACGCTACGGATTTTAACTAAAGATCTGTTTTCTAAAATACGCATGCACTTCTGCAAAATTTTAAGAATTTCTTAATATTAGATTGATCATCATTTCTTTCGATGTTTGAAGTTTTTGAAGTTTCGAAGTCACGTTCTAGATACATTAATAACATATTTTCCTTCTGAAGGTGACTTTCCACAAATAAAACTCAAATCAGCCATAATTTCGAAGTTCCACATGCCTTGTTTTCGAAGTACCCAGGGTCATCAACATTCACACTTCAACTTCCATTGCAGTATTATAAATAGGTATACGATAATAATCTGAAGGGTTTTGAAGGGTTTTCCGATTCATTATCATGATGGTGAATTTTTCTCGATAATTAATTCTGAATCCATCCCAAATCACAATTTCTTCAATCAACACGGAAATTCGAAGTACAAATCCTCTGCTACTCAAGAACAATAATGAACCGAAACCTCTTGAACTATCTGCCAGTGGACGATCTCGAAGCCTGAGACCTCTAGGGTCGTGAAAACTCATCGGCGCTCGTAAAACGCGTAGCTCATAAAAGCCCCCAATCGCTTCCAGTGGACGGACAGGCTAAATGTCTTCACACGCTGATCCCTTCATCTCGTTGAAGTGTTAGTTTTCTGGTGAAGTTACTCCTAGTCCGAGAGTGAAAATAAGTGTGGACATTACAGGAGGAAGGTTGTGGATTCAGTAAATTTTGTTGGATGCGGTACACATTTTCACCCAAACTGTTCCAGTAAGGACCGTGCCGTTGAACCTGCTGGGATTATACTGTGTTGTAAGCCAGCTTCTGATGCTGATCAACTTTTTGGACGACTGCAACAGTTATTTCAGGAACAGTTCAATAGCTTCCAAATGGATATTGAAGAGAAGTCGACCTCAGGAAAGAAGTGAACCTAATGTCTGTAAAACTTGCTGATCAGGAAAAGAAAATTTCGTTATTGCAGCAACCTGTCACTGCAGTTGAAACCAGTACCTAACCATCTGAAAACGCCGTCGGAGTTTACTCTGCTGAGGAATTTTATTCTGAACTGGATGAGCGTAGGCTTCGAGCGAGAATCGTGATGTTAGTTATAGTTGGTAAGGGGTTACATTCCACTGATACCTTAAGGTCTATTGTGTGATGTTTCACGGTGTCTCGGTGACTGGACCAGCACGGGAGGACAAAAGGATGATGCAGGACATAGTGTCTAAGGTATTTCCGGAAATGAAGATTGCCCGTGTCACGCGTGTTGGCGGAAGCAGAGATGACGGCCTCTTATCCGTCAAAGTATCCTAGAAGGATTTCGAAGATGCTCTCAATATCCTGAAAAGCAAAAGTAAATTTTAACCAGTCAAAGTGGAGGCTGACCTCACATTAAAGCAGAGGGAGTATCTGTCGCAGTTACGACAGGAGCTAGAGAGGAGAAAAAGCAGAGGCGAGAAAGGCATAATAATTCCTTAAGTTCGAGGAAATCCAAGGATTGTTTCTCTCTCAAGAAACGTCACACAACCTCGTACGGTCAGCGGGGTCAGCCCTGTCAATCAAGTCGGATCACCTGACTGTTTATTACCAGAACGTGAGAGGTCTGCGTACCAAGTTCACAGATTTCATGCAGAACGTTTATGTCTGGACATATGACATCATTTTTATCACGGAAACTTGGTTGGATGATTCCGTTGGAGACCTGGAGCTACAGCTGAAGAACTACAATATTTATAGGACTGATCGAGTTTCATCAACCAGTGAAAAATCCAGATGTGGTGGTTGTTTGATTGCTATAAAGAAGATTTTCTCAGTTCAGTGCGTACCTCGTGTGCGGGTGTCGGTCGAAGATGTTTCGGTTGTTTTGACAGTTGGAAGTCGAAAGTTTCTGTTCGTTTCGTCGTATATACCATGTCACCAGTGTGTCTCTATGAATATCTCTGTGAAAACATTGAGGCTGCTGTTGATCAGTTTGTACCTGACGAAATATTTATTGTGGGTGATTCAAACCTTTCTAATACTGTTTGGTCTAATGACCACATGTGTCTGAGTATTGATTCGAAGTTTTGTCAGTGTTCGCAAGTTTTACTTGAATCTTTCAGCTTTCTTAATTTCTACCAGAACAATTCCATTCTAAATGCAAATTGTTAAATGTTAGACTTGGTTTTCTCTAGTTCAGAAATCCTGAGAGTCGATGCTGCGGTTGATGTCCTGTCGAAGTTGGATGTTCATCATCCGGCGCTTTCTTTCAGAATTCCTAGAAGTCACTCCTCCAGAAAAAACAACGATTTTATAGCTTTTAATTTAATTAAGTCAGCAAATTATGAAGGTCTTAATGAATACCAATCTTCCATAGATTGGACAGCAAGACTTGGAGCCTATAATGCGGATGTCGATTCTCAGGTTGAAGATTTTTTCACGCTTATATACGAGGCTATAGAGAAATTTGTTCCCAAAATCAAGGTCAAATTGTCGAATTTTTCCGAATGGTTTTCTTGTCAATTGGATGATTTAATTTTCCGTGAGAAGTCGGCTCACAAGAAGTATAAAGTTTCAAACTCATGGGACGATTACTTGATATTTTTTGGCCTTAGATCCCAGTGTGAGAGTCTTACTTAAGAATTTTATGAAAATTTTGTAAAGGAGAGCGAAGTATCTATCCGTAGCAACCCTAAAAATGTTGGAACTATGTAAATGCTAGATTTACCAAATGTTATGTTTTTTGGTGATGATCATTTTCATAGCGAGAAAGATCTAGCCAATGCATTTCAGTCACTTTATATTCCAAGTGATATGAATGCTTCTAGCTACGCCACTGCCGACATGATTTCTGTCCCGGTGATTCATATTGAACATGTGCTGCATCACATTGAATTTCTCGATGTAGACGAGGGATCTGGACCCGGTAATATTTCCGTGTTATTCTTGAAAAAAATGTAAACAATCCATTGTCCTACCACTTCAAATTTTATTCAACAGATCCTTGAATGACGGAATTTTTTCGACTTTTTGGGGTCTGGGTTTGTCGAGCCTGTTCACAAATCGGGATCTAAAGAGGATATTTCTAACTATTACCAATAACCATATCAAGTGTCATCCCTGAGTTATTCGAATCTATTTTTCATGAACAAATAAAGTCTGAAATTTATAATAAAATTATTCCAGAGCAGCACGGGTTTTTTCAGGGTAGAAGTATTGAGACGAATCTAATTGTCTTCGTTCAATTTGTTCTTAAGGAATTGAAAGATCATCAGCAGGTCGATTCCGCGAAGGCAGTCGACAATGTGTCGCATCCAATTCTGGGGAAAAAACTCGAGGCATTTGGTTTTCACGGCAGATTTTATTTGTGGTTGAGGTCTTATCTCTCGGGCACGCTTTCGATTCCAATCCCCGTGACGTCTGGCGTTCCTCAGGGAAGTCATCTGGGGCCTTTGTTGTTCCTGATTTTCATTGATGTCATAAGACTCGTCTTTGGTTTTGTCAGATTTTTATTATTTGCGGATGATCTGAAGCTTTTCACTTCAGTTAAGTCGTTGACAGACGTTGCGGAATTGGGGTCGGATCTGGAGGCCGTCGAGAAATGGTGTGAGGCCAATTGTTTGAAAATCAACATCAATGAATGTCAATTCATGACTATTTCCCGTTTGAAATTTCCCACAACAGTTCACCACTCCATTGGGGGTGCACCAATTCAGAGAGAATTCATTGTCAAGGACTTAGGCATTTCATATGACAGCGAGCTATCCTTCAGACCACATATCCGGGCCATTTCTGCGGCATTTCTAAAGACTCTTGGATTTGTTCTGAGAAGTACAAGAGATTTCAGCGGCAATACATTGCGCTACCTCTATGTCGCTCTTGTGAGACCAATTCTGAAGTTCGCATCTGTCGTGAGGTCCCCCTACACATCCGTGGACAGCCTTCTTCTCGAGAGAGTACAGAACAAAATCCTTAAGTTTGTATCAATTAGAAGAGGCGATTTTTTTTTTGAGTCTTTCTCTGCGAGTATGATGCGGGACCAGCTTGGGTTATCATCCTTGAGGACAAGAAGATTCCATGCAGATGTCATCTTTGTCTCTTAGCTATTTCAGGAACCTTTATATTCTCTTCAACTGTTATCCCAGTTCAATTTATATTGTTAGGAACTCCATGCTACCGGATTTCGCCTATGAGACAGTTCACCACATAGCAATGATCTGCTCTTCCAAGAATTAGATAATGCAAACTATTCATTTTCTTTCTTTTCTTTTGAAGTGAATATGTAAGAGACAATTAGTTCTAATCTGACCATTGTGAAGCTTATTAGGGCTCACAAAATAAACACCTCTTTCTGTAGTGTATTCTTTTCATATAGCTTTCAATGGAGTTGTGATTGAGAAACCTAGAAAGATAAACTCTTTTTAAAAACGGACTTTTGTTTTTTTGTTCTAGCTCGAAAACACCGAAATTAGTTTCCATTGTGAATACGAACTCTTAGTGCGATATCAAACCAAACCATCAACATCCAAGCCTAAAGGAAGACAATTCCAGAAACAACCACTTCGATCCAGAAGGAAGACCTGCACACTTTAGGATGAATATCTTGGTGTTGTAAGTCCATCAATCCATTCCTCAAACCCATCCATTGAATTCAAATGACAGATATCAGTGAATCTCAATACGAATTGGAGATAGTTGCTGAGAATCAAAAAACATTAGAATCAATCGAATTTATTGACGATACTCAATTAATAAGAAAAACTAGATTTCAACCCTATCCAAGAAGAAATTTGATACAATCAGAAATGAATAACCAAAGACATTCAAGTTCTCCCAAATTCTATGCCAGAATATTCTCCTGGTGACAATTTGTCAATTTTCATAAACGAAATAGATTATTTAGTGAGTCATCTTCAGGGAATATTGAGCCCAGACTTAACCTATGCTTTGAACTTTGCTATCAGATCAAAAATTAAAGGTGAAGCTAGCGATTTCATTGCTTTTCGAAACGCCCTAGATTGGATTTCTATCAGAGGTGCATTATTACAGAGATATGGTGATCAACGAAACGAGGGTTTATTAGTATCATCACTTTCTCAATGCGTTCAGAGAAGAACTGAAAGTTATCTAGATTTTTACAGTAGAATATCGAAAAGTTTGAATGATGTTTAACAACATTTGACTCTAAAAATTCAAGATCAAAATTATTTACAGTATAAAAGATATGACATGAATAAATTGGCTTTGAAAACATTTCAAATTGGACTTTTAGAACCCTATAGGACATACATTAGCAGTTTTGAATCAAACTCCTTAGAAGAATGTATTAATGAAGGCCAACATTATGATAACCGAAAACAAGAATGGGAATACTGCGAATTTTTTGTGGGTTCGTATGTCCTGTGAAATCAAACACGCAATGAAGTAAAGGGATTAGCCTGTTTATTTTACTCTCGAGTGTTAAAACGGAAGTGAATTCGAAAGACAATAAAATTCTTTTTGTTGGAAAACACAGGCTAACAATTCTTGTTGTAAATCTCCTTGAGTGTTGACAGGTAATTCTTCGCTGGCGCCGGGCTGGGGTCGATCGTGGAACTAGGGATGCCTAAACGCCGGTCGGTAATGTCGGGAGCGCTTCCGTCTTCGAGGGTGGTAAAGAACCAGATGTTGAGTCAGGAATGCAGCGTATAGAATTTCAATCTATTGAGAAATATCTTCAACAAATTTATAAACCACAGGAACTATCACCGATTAATCAGGTTCATCCTTACAAAATGTTAGAATAGCTGCTGTAGGAACGAATAAAATGATAAGTTTCCTCCTTAAAATTCCTATACTTGAAGAATTCATAGCTGATTACTCCCGAGTGTACCCTATTCCTAACCATCAAGATATAGCTATTATTTCACCAAAGAAGTTCTCGATAACAATCCATAACCCAGAATATTGGACCAATGAAGCCTGTCGTACCCTAGATAGTTCCATTGTACTGTGCCTCCAGCCACCTGCCAAAGAAAATTGCACTTTATCAACACCAGAATATTGCCGAACAATTCTAATCGACAATGATTTCAAAATTATCCATGTTTTAAAGGATACACAGCTACTGACTCTGTTCAAGAAATCTCAGATGGTACTAGAAGACTGCCATGGTATCATAATAAAAAAGCCTATGAAAGGAACGAATTTACTGGATTCTCCCTGCAAAATTATCAATGAGAATTCAATTTTCGACGATTCCATTCAAATTTTCGAAATAAAAATCCGAAATATTTCGAAAATTTCTTTCAACTCAAGACAGAAAATTGAGCTTCAGTTAAGGCACCTGAAAGAACCAGACTCGATCCTACAAGAAGCTGAGAAACTTTTGGACCAACCCATGTACCTACATCCAATATCTCAGTTTACACACTATACCACAACTGGAATTTTGCTCTGTTGCATAATTACTGGAATTTTCATCGTAACGATTAACAGAGCAAGGATAAGAGACCTTTTGTACAAACCAAGGAGAATTATCCACATCGATCTCAAGGACCCAGGTGAATCCGCTGACAACGAGGACGTTGCCGTCTAAAGGGGGAAAGTGTTAAGAACTCCATGCTACCGGATTCCGCCTATGAGACAGTTCATCCCATAGCAACGATCCGCTCTTCCAAGAATTAGATTATGCAAACTATTCATTTTCTTTCTTTTCTTTTGAAGTGAATATGTAAGAGACAATTAGTTCTAATCTGACCATTGTAAAGCTTATTAGGGCTCACAAAATAAACACCTGTGTATTCTTTTCATTTAGCTTCCAATAAAGTTGTGATTGAGAAACCTAGAAAGATAAACACTTTTTAAAAACGGACTTTCGGAGACGTGTTACATAATTATATGTTCCCTCAAGCTTTGTCAAGGGATTAGATGTGTTCATGCCTGCCGTATCGAGAACGAATTACGGTTTTCATTCTCCGATTTCCAGAGTGATACGGAATGTCAATGTCGCTGATTCCTTGGGCGTCGACATTTTTCATAGGCCGGTCTCTAGATTGAGAGGAGATCTGGGGCGTCTCATGTCACTGTATTTTTTTCCTCTGTATGTATGATCTTTATATTAAAAATGATAATTTTGTAATTTTTGTAAAAGGTTTTGTACCGTTCATTGAATAAATGAATAAATAAATTTATTCATTCGGAAGCATGCTTACAGTTTTCAGCAAACCAAATTTGAAATAGCATGGAAATATTGTTAACCAGTCCTGATTTTGATATGAATTGTGAATATGGAAACTTTTTAGGTAGTAAAAACAGTATACTTCCTGCGCGCCATCTCTTGACGTTGTTCGATATATCAAATTAATAAATATATTGGATCTCCAATTTTTTATATGAAGGGTCTTCCAATAGGTACGCCCCATTTTTGAATGGACATATCCCTTCCAGGGCAGCCTTTTTTTTTCTATTTCCGACATAGACAGTTGTATTCGTCAATATCTACAATTTGATTATGCAAAGGTACACGCTTCACAAAATATTCGAATTCATGATAAAAAGTCGCGATCTGTTCCATTAACTTTACGTGCTTTAACACTAATTTTGGTCGCTATAATCGACCGGATAAAAAAAATTGAACGTTCAGCGAAAAAGGTTGAAACAAACTTTAGACTTCATGATGTTGCAACGCCAGTGAGAAAAAAAAATTCAAGAAGTGAAGATAACATTGCTGCCGTACGTAAAATGTTCGTGAAGATGAAAATTTATTGATTTCTCGTCGTCCACAAGAACTAGGCATATTCCAGACAACTTCGTGGCGAATCTTACGAAAATATCTTGGTTTTCATCCAGATAAAATTATTTTTACCCAAGAACTCAAACCAATTGATCATTTATATCACTCGTGGAACTTCTAGCGATTGCCAGAAGCTTCTAGACAGGCAGATGACGCATAGACATCTGAAGTTTTGTGGATGACTCTCGCACAGACAGGGCCAAACTCGTCAAAATATTTTATACCATAACTAATGGTATCATTGTTCTCAGTAATGAAATGAAAATTCCAATAATTTTCAAATAAATAATATATTTTATTCACGAAACAAAATGGGGCGCTCTTAAGGAAACTCTCAACTCGTAAATGTATTTGTGTTTTATAGGAAACAAATATATCGGAACGAAAAATAAATATATCGTCACATCAAATGAATATATGGCTGCAACTTATTAATATGTTGACTCGATAATATATATGTTTGCGAACCCACTTCTGTCTCAAACGGTAGCCCATAGTTATCACCCTTAACTGGACAAACATATGTGAATTACAGTTGGAGTCATATTTGCTTTACTTCAAATATCTCTCGAACAAACAGCCAGGTACTCAACCAGTATTTTCCAGTGGTTTATTTGTGTGACCTTGGATATGACGGTTTCGGAGCATATCCTCAAATTGAGTATAGTGCAGAATTGTAGAAGAAATATAAAAATGGCAGAGAATCTGCTAAATTAGCAATTTTCATTCACAGTGGTCAATTTGGATTTCAAATTTTAAATTCAAACAAGTCTACTCTATAGGGGGTATGAAAAAATCCATAGAGTCATACTAATTATTTTATGATATCTTCGCATGATATCTTAAGATTTCGATATCCAACAATAGTGGCGTTCGTTCATTACCTCATACTGCTGAACTCGCTTCTGAGCCTTTCGATACTCAGATCCAGATGGAGAGGTGTACAAATTCCAACCGTGCGGCAAACAAACTGGGAGCGAGTCAAAAACGACCTAGTCATAGGATAAATTTGATGGGCCAAAGCGATTGCAGCTCACAGAACACAATTATATTGAATTTGACACCTCGTTGATGTCCATTACCCAGGAATCATTTCCGTTCAATTTTCATTTCGTGATAGTTGAGTACATTAGAAGAATCGTAAGCAGTTGAGACGAAAGTAATTTTTAGGTGGAAATATGCATAATTAATTTTGGCGATGAAAGCTTCCATAGTATATTTGATCATTAATAATATGGTAGTAATGAAAACACACTAAATTTTCACATTTATTCTTTGGCAATAGATTTCGGTTCATTAAAAACCAGCTGAAAAGTACATATTTCATTTTGTTTTAAGTTCACGTTATAAATATGGAAAGTAAGGTAAGTGAGAGTAGGTAGTATGAATCTACTCACCGTACAAAGAGAAAATCTACTATTTTTAGTGTATGTAAATCTCAAGTTAACAAAAAGCTGAATTATGTATACTTTTCAAAAATTCTTCCAAAATAGTTCATTTCTGAAGTGTTGCAAAGTCAATTTTTTGCAGGATGTGGCAGAAAGCAAGTTATTGGAGGTCAGTTCGAGTTTTCGAATGAAATATTGTGTCTTATTTCATAGGATGTATCAGGAAAATTCATTAGTTTTCATTCAATAAAAATTGACCACCTGTGTTTCTCAAAACTTCCAACTGTTAAAGTTCACTTGAAAAAATTATATCCTCTGTGTAGTATTCCTAAATTGTCAAAGTTAGTGTTATGTTCACAATTATCTAGATGGCATCCTAGGGCTACTTTGGGCTGGATACTGCGGTGTTCGTTGAATCTTTTTTTATATTATGTGTGGTCATACCGATGAAGAAAGCGGGACAGTCTCATATCTTCAGCTTTATTCTTCTGGTTCAGTTTCACTTTGGTTGTTAATTAATGAGTTCCCTATATTTCATGTCGATAATTTATCAGGATGTGGTTATATCTACTAACTATTTGTTAGATGTGAAAATATCACAGGCCTGACACAAGTTATTCATTAGGCTACACATATGTTGAATGGGTGTTCGAATCATACAATTATTCCTACGGGGAACCAAATAAAACAAAGGCCTAGATCTCATGTTGGACCTTGGAACATAAATGTTGAGCCTCTGCAGTAGGTATGGACAATCAACACCACCGTTAATCAACTTGTATAGAAAGATGACCGCCTGCAAACCTCGCCGATCAGCCAGAGAGACAGCATCGAACTCACACAAGAGTACAGCATGGTCAGCACCTCACGAGGGATAGACACCTTCCTCCCTGTATGAGAGAAATTTATAAAATATACTGAACTGACTCCAAACGCTGAGCGCGACAGGAATATATAGGCTGCCATATAAAAGCGGCATACTCGAGTTTAGTTCTCACCAGGACATTAAATAGGAAAACAAGTATTCCTGAATTCTGGAAGTGTCTTGTATTTCTAGCTATGAATCCATACAACTTAAAAGCAGCACTCAGCAGGTCATTAATGTGAGGAACAAACTACATCTCACTGTCAAACAGAACTCCCAGATTCCTAACAATATTCACTCTCAACAAACCTACATTTCCCACAGAATAACCAAAAATAATGGGTTCCGTCTTTCTTGTAAAAGAAATGATATTGCACTCAGACAAATTCAATTTTAAACGATTATTCTCACACCATTTCAATAATTCTAGTGACGCCCTTTGTAATCTAAAACAGTCCTGTACACAAGTCCCTTAGAAAGATCTTAAAATCATCCGCAAACAGCCTCATCACATCAATCACACAAATCAAATCATCGACAAACAGTAGAAACAGAAGTGGGCCAAAATTAGACCCCTGGGGCACACCAGACTCAGACAAATACTCGAAAGAACGAAACCCCTCTACAAAAACAAACTGCCAAACCTATGGTGAAACCATAGGTAAGCTATCTTTCATCGTGTGAATGATATCATTGAATTTAATAAAAGATTTGTTCTGTGATAAGATAACATAGTTTCAATAAATTTTCAATATCAATTTCATCTGAATTTGAGAATTTATCTGAAATATTTTGCTTCATAAGTTGTTTTTCTATCAGAGAAGTGCGTTACTAACATGCACAGCCCAACTCAGCCCTAGGATGCCATCTATGTAACTGTGAACATGAAAGCAACTTCAAATTTTCAGGGAACTACACAGAGGGTATAATTTCTTTAACTTTAATTCAGCAGTTGGAAATTTTAATAAACAAAGATAATCAATTTATATTAAATGAAAGGTCGGACTTCAACCCGGATAACAGTCTTACGAAACTTATAAATTTCCCGAATACGACCCATGACATTAGACAAATACAACATCAGAAAACTAGAACCGACTTTCAACAACTTTATTCTTGCTACATCTAATAGTATATAATTTAGCCCTTCTTTGTTAGCTAGGAGGCCAGGAGCTTTTACGCGCTTTTTCAAGTTCCTTCCCAAAGGAGTCACCTGCTTATTGATTCCTCTAAACGCAGTTTTACTTTGTATCAGATTTGATTTTCATATAGTCCTACGAACTTCTGCATGAACCTTCAAGCTATCATTTCTCAATCAAGTGATTTAAATTCGATCCGATCCGTATTCTTGGAAATCTTTGAATGTGTATATCTATGACTAATTTGACGGATTTTACCCTTTCACAATCACAGCCATCGTATTTAAGTAACAAATCAATGAACCTACAAGGTATTGTTTTTTCATCAAGTACTAGATGTAAATTGGATCTAATCTGTGCTTTTGGGAATATTGGAAAATAAAATTGTGAATGGGTATATCTACGAAATCATTGGGCAGATTTTACCCCTTCACGAATTCAACCTTCGTAATAAGGCCCAACTCCTTCGCTACAAATATTCAGTCCCTAAGTCATTTCTCTCAGAAGTTAATTTGTTTGCTTCCGGTCTAACCATATATAGTCGGAACAAAAACTGAAAGAATATATCGAAAGACTAGATAATTGTTGAACACGTTGAGTTTCATTTCTATAGCTAATTTTGCGAATTGCTGAAATCAACCTAATGATTCCCCAGATATACCCATTCCAAAAATGAAGATCGGATCGCATTGATATTGATAATTAACTGAAAGAAAGAATTCGAAGGCTCATGAAGAATTTGGTGAGGACCATTTGATTAGTAGATCGCAAAATATAGATTATTTGAAAATATTTCTCTTTCTCAATGGAACTTATCACGAAATTTTGCTCATATTCGCACATCAGCAGTTTTCAACTAGTTACTCAGTTTCATTATGATCGGATCCCAACTTTTTGAGTTCGTCCATAAATAAGAGCGATAACGAGAAAAGAACCAAAGAATTTGACATAATTTTTCCCAATATCTCAGAAAATTAATATCGAATCAAATTGAAATTAAACACCGTTGTTAAAAACCGATTTCAGGTCTGTGAGATTTTGCATTGAAAACAGATGAAAATTTCTAAAATTAATTGTTTCTGGGAAGTTGAAAAATTTTCTTATCATCTTTGATTTCAATTTTTTACTCGTTCCATGCCTACGAATTTTGCATATATTTGCTCTGCGGTATTCTTCAACTAACTAGGAAGTTCATCTTAAGATAATGGAAAAATAACCTCAAAATTCTACAATGCCATGAATGGAAATGAATATCATATCGAACTCGAATTTGAAGCAATGTGCCAAATCTCATTGATATCTGATGATTAATTTTAGAAAAATTTATTCTTGCGAAGAAATATTGTTTCGAAGAAAATATTTCCTTCTGGTTTATTTATCGAAACGGACTCCAAAAAATTTTGTATATGGTGGCCCCTCCGTATTCTTTAACAAGTTTCAATCTGATCGCATCAGTACTTATCGAAATATAAAGGAAACAACCTCGAAATTCTTTCATTCATTCATTTTCCCTTCAATGGACAAACCTGAAGGTTTTGCGCTCAGTCTCAACGTTGTTTCAAATCTTGCAATGTACATATAAGCTTTGTTTTCGTTCCGACTTCAGAACTATTTGGGACGGTTCGAGTATGCGCAATTGCCATTTTGGGTCTGAAAAATCGCAATCGCGCATACTCGAACCGTCCCAAATAGTTCTGAACCTAGAACCAAAACAAACCCTATATCATTCATCTATTCACACTGTACGTTATACAATTTTCATTGAATCGAACACCACAAACATACCATATACCCAACATTCACAACATCCATGACCTCGCCGGGATTCGAACCCGGTATCTTCAGCATCCTGGGCAATGTCACCATCCTCTAGGCTACCGGTAGCTAACCTCGAAATTTCAAATTGGTTTCGTACGTCGTTTAACATTTGTCATACATTGGAGGTACAACAACCTCACGTTCCCGCTCTGTTTATGATATGAAGTAAAGCATTTTTAACAATTTCAGGATAAATTCACAAGTTAAAATGAATTATATTAATAGAATTGGTGAAGAACATGGCCAAGTTATTGTTTCGTAGTGAAATGCAACATGAATACACCGAGAGACGGAGGAATACGATTTTTCAGATACATTGTGGTGTAGACTTATATTTGCATCGTTTACCCATTCCCCAAAATTTTATCTGGTATTGGAAGAAAGATAATACTATGTGAACTATCCCAGAGAAGCAAACATCTCAGATTCATGTCATAAATTGAGAAAACTGTTCTGACAAAGTAACAGAATATAGAAGAGTTTGTTCGAGATATTCTCACACTGGTGAAGTAATTAGGTTGGACTATCTATTTAATTTGTTTCATTCAATAAGTTGAATCATGATGAGATAACTATGATATGAATAATGAATAATTCGTGATTGTTATACACATTTCAAGAATTATATCTTCTTGCCCCTACGATAGCTAGTGTTACGATGTACAAAACCCATCCTGATTGGGTAACACTCACATGTCTATAGAATATATGATGCCAATTAATGCAATTCGTTATTCGAGATTTGACAGGTTTCATAAAATATAGCATGTATTTTATAATAATTATGAACCAGATAACTTTTTCTGTTCTCAACCGAACATGTTACGATGTGGATTGGCTACCCAAGTATGGAACTTCTTCTATATTGTATTGTTTGCAATTGACCTTCTAATCAATTAAAGATTATGATGGATCTAACTCGGTGTTTATTTGAAAATCGGCTAACACAAGGATTAAATTTCGTATGAATTAGTAAATTTTATAATATCATGATGAAACTGACATGGCAACAGCATACTAATATAGTAGTAATTTGATAATTTGCAACATATAACGCTATTTGAAATAGTAGTGAGAAGTTCTCTGAAACCCATGTTTTTCCATTCCATGCATTTGTTGGGTTCCATTCCATGCATTTGCTGTTTGTTTTGGGAGATAAATGAGCCGAACATTTTTCTGTTTCATTTTCAATAGTTATACTTATAATATATACTATCTCTGATGTTGATACTCCAGGCTTCAGAAGACAATATTGAATGTCAAATACTGAAATTTTTAATTTATATCGTTTTGAATGAATATCATCTCAAATTGAATATCAGTTAATCAGATCCATTATCAGGAAACTTCTCTTGTGAAATGAATAAAATCACTTAAAAGTCCAAATAATTGCTCTTCGCCAATTTGAACAAAGCGAATGTAATCTTCGTCTCTCGGTGTAATTATGTTGTATTTCACAACGACACAAAAACTGGCCTAGTGCTCCACTAATTCTATCAATATGAATCATTTTAACTTGTGAATTTATCCTGAAATTGTTAAAAATGCTGTACTTCATAACATAAACAAAGCGGGAAAGTGAGGTTGTTTCACCTCCAGAAGAATGACAAATGTCAAACGACGCACGAAACTGATTAGACCGGAATTTGAGATATTATTTTTCATCTCCAATAATTAACATTGGATCGAACTGAAATTTCAAATGCCGTTGTCAAATATTGACTCAAAGATTTGTTACGAATTTCATGGAAATGAAATCAATAGTCTTCCTTGCATCTAAAGAAATACTGCTCTGAGTTGCTCCTTTTTATTCTTCTGTATCGAACGCGATCTCCCACTTCCCAGCTCCTACTTAGGACACGCGCGTTCTACTAAACCATCTGATTCGAGAGAACCCTACTTATCGCAGACTCGTGAAGGGGCGCTAGTGCTCTCGCTGCACTTCGTAAATCTTCTCAAGATATTGTAAGAGCGCTTCTCAGCCTTTCTCATTCACAGGACTCTTAGACACTATATACAATTTTGATATTCTAGAGCCCGTATTATGTTAGATCATGTAGTGGTCAGATGCGTATATAATATTGATGATGAGGTTTACGCCAGATTATGTGGAATAGGTTAGCCTGACTTCACTGTGCGCTGTCTCACTGTCCACACATAGTAGGCCTTAGACAAAGGCAGTGTAATATCTGTGCTAGATTCCAGTTTGATCCGATAATTATCTACGCAGATATTGGGTAAAGTCATGTCGAATTCTTTGGTTCTTTCCTCGTTATAATTGTGCAACTTGAATACATTTGAGTATCCGATAGTATCGAATACTTTGTTGGATACTTGGTATCCAAATTCATACTTATAAAAGCCCGATGCAATACTGAAAATGATTTTATTATAATATTATCAAAACTGATTGACTGCAATACGTCGATTTACGATCTATTGACGCTGCTGTCCTGCATATTGTCACTTTAGGGTTCAGCATCGACTATTCACCAGAAGATGCCGTGAAAGGACGATGCGAACAAATATTTTGAACTTATTATAAGGAAAATTCAAAGAATTCACACATATCTGATTGGATTGAAACAGAGTCTTCGAGTTTCCGGTGTCGATTAGAATAAAATTCAAACGGAATCGGAGATATGCTTTTTGAATTATATGAATTTCTGAAATGAATTCTCTGAACTTTTCTCTTGATTTGTTCCTCAGAAAAATCAGGAAATCTGATTGAGCTGAAATATAGTACTCTGTTATGAAGTGGCGGTTTGGACATTCCAAAGAAATTTAAAAGAAATATGAAAATTTTGAAAACAAAAATTTTTTTCAAATTTTCCTATGGAGTATTCTTCAGATTTTTACTGCACATCTACAAACAAAGTTTCATTTCGATCAGATGAATATTTTTCGAGTTACTGAAAAATCTAAATTTCAAATGGCTGTAGCACGAAAACCATTCGCCAGATTTTGCCCATTAACGAACTCAACCGATATATTCAGGATTTTAACCTAACCTGAGAATTTTAAGACTCTAAGTTCTTTCTTTCGAAAATCACAGCGCACACGGGCGGCCGGACAGACAGAATCAGTTTTGACCACGGATTCTTCAACAGTGAGTCTAACCTAGTCGTTTGAGAACAATCATAAAATCCAGTAACGAATTATGATATAGTCTTATGTTGAATTATGATTTAACTAACTCCATTTTGTGTTTGCTGATTACCTTATCAGTTTTCTAGGAAACCTATCTGTAAATAGTGGATGACGAAATGAAATTATCTGCATGTTTGGGATAACTTCAAGAAAGTTAGGAGAATTTTTTATTGTTGTTACATGAGGAATGACTTTAGGAGCTCGCATTGCGAATTTCCTCTCTGGTCGCGTATGAAATATACCTACTTGGAAATTTATCAGTTAATCAGTATAATATTTTTGACAATAAATGAATGTATTGCGGAAAACGAATTCATAATATTTTGATGCAATATTGTGACTACTTTTTTTCGGGCTTGAGTGACTGTACAGTTGAAATTCAGTTTTTCGAGCGCCAGTTGCAAAATTCGGTACAAGGTTGCAACTTCTTGTCGTTCACTTCTCTGTCGTTCCCAGGTAGCTTTCACGCAGTTGGTTAAGGGATCGGTGCAATCTAAGGTGTTAGTGATTGCTTGGTTGTACTTCGTAAAAGGAGAAGTCAGATATCACACTGTATGTACGAACTACGAATATATTACAAAACTTTCGGTATCACTTACACCGTTGACCACAAGAGTTGTGGGATATGAATTGTCAACCCGTCTACACTTACTATGATATTATAGAAATGATAATTTACACAGTTTATGAGTTGATCAAAGCAATGAAATAATACACATTCAGATGTTAGCGGATCAAAGAGATGTGATCTTGAAAGCAGAACAGTAAACGGTATTGAAAAATCATATGAGCGAACAGAGCATGTGATAAAAGCGGTGAAAATGACGGTATCAGCCAATAGATCAATTACGGACAATGAAAGCATAAAATGAGCAAATAGAAGAGGCTAAGTAGTAAACGAACAGGGCTGGATCTGGTATTTACCTGTTTTCCAAGGAGGCAAAATAGTCCAAATATTTCCAACTCAGAAAGTTTGCGGCCTCAAGGGCGTCCCCTTTTAATTTATCAACGCCACGGCCAATTAAGTCGATAGTATTCTTGTGTCTATATTACCAGCTCAAACCATAAATACTAGGTTGAATAGTTCGCCCGAGACCAGCCAAGGGCGTTCGACATTCGGGAGCAATGTCAACATCTCTCAACCCTTGAATAAGAGCAATTGAATCACAAGTGCAGACAGTGCACCTAAAAATGCTCCAAAATACTGTCGGGTATTACTCAATAAAACACAAGGCCGTGACGACAAAGCACTCGGTAAATAAAAGGGCTCCCTGGGAACGTTTCGCTCATTCAAACTCGAATCGCAGCCTGTATCTCTCGACCGAATTCGACCCAGACCGTCCGGCACAACCTGATAATTCGAGAATAACTTAGGCACAGCACCACTTCAATTCAACCACTCTGAGAGAGCCATTGAATGAAGGGTGTAGGTAATGTCCCTTACAACGGCTCTGAAAGCACTCTACAAACGACCTACTAAAATATTACACCATTCCTCCAAAATATAGAATGAATAAACCGGATATTTCAGGAACGTTTCGCTAATTCGAACTCCCCCGAATGATGAAGCTAATTTATTACTCGATTCGTATCGAATGAAAAAGAGCTATGGAACACAGGAAAATGCACAAAAATTAAACGGAAAGCCAAATAAAGCCCAAAAGGTTCTTACCAGGTAAGACAACACTTTCACCCGCTATATACGGTTGTCAAATTTGAAGACTTTATTACTTTCCAAATTTACTTAAGATAATTATCGAATTCGACACGATGAAAATCGTAGAATGAGGTTAATAACCAATTTTTGCAGAATAGTGAATTGGATACGGCAATAGCAGAAATCTAACTAGATTTGACGGCTTGGAATACTCCTAAAAAGTTGCCCATTTCATCTGGACAAGTCCTTTTATAACTTCGGAAAAGTGGGGATGTCACATGTCCAAAATTTCGAGGAAACTCCTAGGGGAGGATTCTTGACGGCTCCCGGATTCGTTCATTCAAATTCCTTAGTTCTCCGACAGAATTATACAGCGGGTCGCGTAAACACGCATTTATCCGTTTTTCCTACAATTCAATCTCCGAGACCGCCGTGAACATGTGAAAAACTGCGATAAGCAATAAATGGCTACAAGACTCTAGCGGTCGCCCTCCCATGGGTGAACGCATGCGCGTTTACTGACCTAACCAAGTACCTTAACAACTCAGAACACGAAATTCAAAGCACAATCCTGAATTAAATTTCCATTTCTGACTCAAACTGGCACTGTCCTAAATTAAACTAACCTAACCTAACCAGACAACAGAATTAAACTTAACCATACTCTATTTTATGGAAGGTGTTCGATTTTGGTTTATTATTTGATGAAATCAAATAATAAACCTTAGTGATCGACCAACAAAAAAAAAATTTTAACCCCCCCTGAAAATTTCACAGTTCACGTTTTGGAGTATGTAGATTTGAATGAACGAATAAAAAAAAATCCGTCCGTCCGCCGTCCGCCGTCCGTTGTCCAGAGCTTTTCTCGGAAAGTACTGCACCGAAATCCGTGAAACTTGGTAGAAAAATCATGTGTCGCTCGGGATTGATCCTTCAATCTTTTCAGCAGCATTGGTGTACCCTAAGGGCTTAAAATTGGGGGTTGGATGGAAAAAAAAATTATTTCTCGAAAACTTACCACCGAATTTTTGTGAAATTCTCAACGTTGATTACTGTTGCATAACTCAACCTAAAAAATTTTACCCGGATGATATCCGACCAGTAGTCTCTGAGTTATAAAGAAAAATGCTGCAAATTTCCAATAATTCCGAGAATGAATCATCGCATTCGGTTCTAACATTGGAATTCAGTGAAATAATCGGTTAACTTTTCATCCAGAATCATATATCTGAATGTAGATGAAAAGATTGTTACCAAATTTTCAACATATATTGAGAAATTTCGAACGGATTCGTTAATTATTTTATAAACACAATGTGCAAATGCCCTATCGATGTTCTCGACAATTTCATAATCGTTATTCGTTAGTTGTTCAAATTCAATATTTTTGGGGTTTCTCGCCTAATATCTGAAACATAACAACAAAAACTCGGATAACAATTATTATTTATAGATATCACCCTGCGAATTACGGGATGAAACATTAAATTTCTTCATGGAGCTCAATTATATCTTAAATAAAACTTATATATTATTCATAAATCATTGGTTTTACACAACCCGAAAACTGATTCCATGAAAAAATTCATTTGAAACATTGAAATCTCAATAAATACTCTTGTGTAACTGAATAACCCATTCACATGCAGAACGCGAATTAAGAAGCGTTATTTAAAATAATGAATATTTCCAAAATATTCGGTCGATCGGAGGTTTCCATCAATTTTGGATTGCTTAGTACAATTATCGTCAACATGTGGATATCGGCTACTGGTTTCAATCGAAATCCAATATTTTTCGTCCTGAGACTTTGAAATAGGGGTGAATATAAAAGATAATGAGCATGTATATGATAAAACAAATTGGAGGATATATGCAAACAAATTAATTAACAAACCGGAAATCTCATCAATTGTCGAGAATTGTTTGAATTGAAGATTTTTACATTAAACAGACGTTGGGATTTGACACCCTCTTAGTTGAGTGTATCTGACAACTATACGGAACGAAATTTCTCTTTTAGAATTATTCAGTCGAATTCAACCTTGAGAGGTTCACGATATATTTGATTTTTACAGAAAAGTTATTGAAAGTAACTTCAGGTCTTCAGTTTGTGTATTGGATATTTTGTGAATCAAGTGAACTCTTATCGGATATATGCACTGTGGAAAAAATTTTTCAGATGAGTTGCACAGGACGGGTGAGTTTTTTTCATTTCATTGATATTTTTCAGAACAAAGTTGAATCCTAGTAGGAATCACATCCACACATTTAATATTAGCGGAAAATCTAGAATTTTGTTTTACGTATTTGTTGTTAATTTGAGAGTTTAAGTTAATTTCCCCGAAAGTTTCTCAAGAAATACTAACGCGATCAAATTGAAACATCATAAGTAGTTGTGAAATATCGACGCTCAATTTAATGCATGATTTCGTGAGAATTGTATTGGAAAAAAATTGAATTTTTTCTAAACATTTTTTTCGGAAGCTATTCATTAAAGTTCAATATAATTTGGTACAGGTCTTAGTCAACATTTTGAAACCATTTTTATTTGCAGAGATATTGGCGGAAAATTTTGTGGCCATTTTAAATTTTGAGGTTATTTCCCTTATAGGTCAAAAGGCGCAAACGCTTTCTGATTTGAATTTCATTTCTATTTGTGTAATACCGACACGCAATTTAATAAGTAATATCGTGAAGATCGTACTGGCAAAATATTAGTAAAAAATATTTTTCGGAAATTTAACTTAACTTTAATGAAAGAAACAACATAGTGACTTGACCTTTGTAAAGTAGTTTTTTAAGAAACTCAACACCAAGATAATTTTTTCTTCAACTCCAATATTTCATAGGAAATGTGATTTGGAATGAAAAATATTTAAGATTTTTATGAATAACATCCTCTAGGCTTAATTATAAAGTGATTCTTTCAATTCTTTCCAGCAAAATTTTCGTTATATGTTGATACCTTAGTGAATAGGTTTATCTACCATATTTCGGGAATATATTTAGATGAGACAGACAACATGGATACGGTAATTGATTATATCGGTGACAGGAGTGATAATTCTGATGATCAGTCGGACATAAAAACTCCATCTCATTGTCGTAACTCGACAGATTTGTCCCCAGATAATTAGGGAATACGGCCCTGTGCGGCCACCTGCATTGGTCTCACTTTTCGAGCGAGCTAAGGCGGTTCGCTCTTCGAGTGGTCTTGTGCGTTATTATAAACATAGACATATTTAGGCATGTAAGATTTATCCTTGGGGATATTTGAAAATTCCAGACATAAGTCAGTCGGGATCGGAATTGGAAGCGATAAGCTTGAGGTCGAAAACGCCGAGGCTCGGCTCAAATATTTAAAATAGGTTTTTTACCTTTTTGTTCATATTTTCACAAGATCGATTATTTCGTATCGGCACTAGTCTAGTATATTCATTTTACAACTAGGAATCGAATTAAAGTGTGTTTTTTTTAACCGTTTAGTTTGATTTTGAAAACTTTCGAACCTCCTAGACGCCAGATCCTAACGGTGTGTAGGACTTCGGCGGGGAATTCACAACACTCATAGTAATACTACGGAATCACAAAAAACACGAAGAAAGTTGCTAAAAATCTTCTTCAGGTATCTACATTTTACTGACTGATGGTATGTAGTACAACAAGGTTTAAATATGGTCCGGAACGTGCCTAAATAATTATACAAAAACGTAAAAGTGAGAGTAGGTATAAATTGGGGTTTGCCACAGAGTTTTTATGTTACAGAAAAAAATTCAGTAGTGGAGAGTTATTCACATCTGTTCAATAGGATTTTGCGGGTGTTGTACCTATTGATTTCTAATGACTCTAGGAGTTATGTAGGTACTTTTGGTTTCGACGTGGATAATTTTGTAGTTACTATTGAATTTAAATATTTCACATGAATTTCTTCATGGAATTGATTTTCGTTTGGTGAAAAACCAATGAGTTATAAATAATATATACGATTGATTTGAGATATCAATGGTATTGGGTTATTAAACTGAGAAAATAATAAACCCTTGTGTAAAATTTGCAGCGTTTTTGATCGGTTTTCACCCATGGCAGGGGGCGACCGCTAGAATTTTCATAAATCGCTGGATACAGCATGGTTTTTATAAAAACGTCGGAAACTGAAATGTATTGACATAAATATGATGGAATAATTCCTTCTGATAGGAAATTTCTCGAAACAAAATGAACCCAATTAAACAATTCCTAAGTAACGAAAATCACTTAGTAACAGTTGGTTAGTCGGAGACTGAAATGCATCGGGATAGATATGATGAAATAATTCTTTCATTCCTGGTAGAAAACCTCTCGAAATAAATTAAACAAATTAATTAATTTCCAATTAACGAAAGTCAATTCATTAAAATATGAATGCCTATTTGTTTTGTTCCTGTCGGAGTTTTCTGTTCTAAACCTATAACTTTAACCAAACCTCAACGTTTTCATTAGTCAAGTCATCCGAAAAGATCGTGTTGTATTGGTTAAATTCACTGCAGTTCGAAGTGAAAAAATTCTGAAATTAATTAGTCAAATAGAAAACTGGGTATATCTTCTGGTCTATGATTGAATGTGACTAATGATGTTCACCTGAAGCGAACAATTATGCTTATCCCTTACAATCAAACATTCGATCGTTAGTTTTTCGTGGAGAAATAATTATTCAGAAAACATTGAACTCAGTTAACTTATGATTTTGTAATTTGCGTTGGACCAAAATTTCATTTCAGCTCACTCGAAAAAAAAATGATGAAAATTGCTTCTATTATAACTAGCAGACCTATTTTACCAACCCTTTCTTGTAAGCAGGAATATAATCACACACTAAGACACAATTCACTGGATGGCAGACTTGATAATTCACACACGGAAAAAAATGAATACTTCAGTCAATTAAATATTAATTGATCGAAGTAGATGATAGATTTATATATGAGCAAGATTATGGTGAAGTTGGGTCAAGTATACTTTTTATTTGAAATCCAAATATACCCTTCATTTCTTCCTACTGTAATATACACTTGTATCTAATATAGTTGTAATCATCACGTTGAGTATATGGGAAGTTTCTATTTGAGTATACAGTTGAAATTGAAATTAGGATATGATATATTCTAATTAAATAAAATAAATCACTTTGTTCGAGTAATCTGTATAATCGGATGAAACTCATACTCTACTTAATTCTAGTTTTTCTTAATATTCGAACGAAAACAGTATATGCTCACATGAAAGGAATTATTCCCTTCATAGAAAGAAACACTCGATTTGAAACAAGTATGTCTAAACTCAAATTGAAATGATTATTTGCCAAAAGTGGACGATTTACTCAGATGGAACTTTTATATTCCTTGAAACTGATTGTTGCATTATTAGGAAGGAGAACTTTTTCTACTTGAATTGTAGAAAAGCTGCTTTCAATCCAAGGCTTTCTTTAAATAGATGCAAGGATATGATAATATGAATTTAAGATTTATTTCATTCTCATTTTGAACGAATGCTTTATTGACTTGAACTCAATATCGACTTCAGTTTGCTATAAGAAAAAAGTCACCTTACTCAAAATTTAACTAATCGTTTATTTCGCAGATTGTATATAGGTACATATTGAAAATGAAATCAATGGAAAAAATCACATAATATCATTGTGGAAAAAAGTATAACGTCATATCATATCGGTTGTTCCAAGAAAACTGGGTGTTATACAGGGTGTTCAATCAAATTCTAAGCAAATTCTCGTAGATAGCTGTACTTATTCTAAACATTTTTTTTTCTTTGATCATGGATTTGATAATAATCCCAAAGGAAAATTGTTGTATCGAAGGCCTTACGTGCAGAGAAGAACTTCAAGTACAAGTCATCCACAACGATATAAAATCATTTTGGATGTAGCAGCGACTGTCCAAAATAAGCAAACGTGGTCGTTTCCTTTGGAGAGCCTGCTCTCTCTGTTCCGCGATAAGAGTAGGAATATCTCCGGAAATCTGAAATGAAATGAACTTCAAAAATTGTTTAGCATGATCAATAAAATTCATTACCTTAACATAAACTCTTGGATGACTCCTTGTGTTGAAAATTTTCAATAGAATGTTTTCTCTGCACACCGTCCCTCGGGGGGAATCAAAACTGGAAGACTACCTTGCATGAATTTCACATCTGAAAATCACATATAAATAAGATCATTGCATGATCTGAAGTATCAATTCGAATGGACTTCATTCACATTATTTTTCCATTTATCAAGTGATGGTTTTCTCAACTTTGGGAATGAATATTTTAGTTTCTATCATTGAATAAGTAATGGAATACTAAAAAGCATCAAATGTATATCTCGGAATACAGGTTAAATAATTTCTGGCGATTTTCATGTCAATAATGAAATCGAAGGAACATTTACACTGTTGAGAGTACATATTTATCATTTCTGCAAGTAATGAATGTTCTAAAAATATATAAATACCCATGAAGTAAGTAAAACATGGTGTGCTCATCTGTGATCGTATTTACCAATGATGATATCACTTTTTTCATTCAAATAAAAAATTTTTTTTTTCAGATAACACCATGCTTTTTAAATCATGTATGTACGTAAGGCTACCTTACCTTGAATCCTTTCAGCAATCTTTGAGCAGATTTTCCAATTTTCACTTTCACTCTACGGCATCACAGGTTTTGTAATATTGCGTGCATGCGTCTTAACTCAATGAAGAATGTTTCGACTAATGACGATGGAAGAAGACCCGCGAGTAGACTTCCCCACCTAATACGCCGACTCAACACGTTTCTATAGAGGGTGGGAATTAGTATATCTCATAATTTTACACTTGGTTTCTGTGTATGTAATGAATGTTATACTTGAAACACGTAGAATATAGTTTTTATAGGTATTGCATTAATTTCATTGGTCCTTGTGAAAGCTTGGATTAGTAGATTTCATAATATAATACTCAGTCTGAATGGATGAAATGAATTTTATACTTGAAACACGAAGATGAATTCTGATATTAGATCGTTTCCATAAAGGGCATGAATTAGCATATTCATTCTTAATTATAGTCGATATTAGTTGTGTGTCTTTTTAGGCGCATCCAGTGAATTGAATTTGTATAAATAGGAATATTGTCTCGAAAAATTGATCGAAAACGTAGCTCATCTATACCTTATTAAAAAATTTCAATATAATATTTTTCCTCTCGCTTTGAATATGAAATGAAAACGAATCGGTATCTCGCTGTTACCCAGAATATGCTCGCAAAAATTATGAAATAGTTCAGCCTATTTTTTTATCAATAGCTGAAATTACTGTGGATATATGAATTTATTCTTCAAGAAACGATAGGCGTCTAAAAGTTCCAGGCTCAGTAACACTGATAAAATATTCTTTTGAATTTTCATTATGCAATCCTCACGAAATTTTGCTCACATATGCACGTAGTAATTCTACACTCGAATACCGATCTATAATTGAATCAGATCATTACCTTCGCAATTATCAGAAAAAAACCCAGCTTGCTCATGATTTTTTACACCACAACTGAATAAATATACTTTTAGACATAAATTTTAGACTTTATATAGAAACATATACTACATAAATGATCAATAATCACTCAATCGATTATGCCCATTAACGTACTCAGCCGAGATATTCAGAACCAGAGCCAACCTGAAATTTTCTAGATCCTATACCAGTTCTGAATCCTTTTATTACCTACAACTTTGACATTTAACTTTTTTCTATAGTACTTGTTGTTTTGCCTGAAATCGAGTTAAGCCGTGTTCTACTCTTAAACACTCACATCATCCACTTCACGACCTAACATCGTCTCTAAATGATTTTTCATTTAATTTTCGTTATATTGTCTTTCTTTTCCGATGGATTTCATCCTACTATTATTTTTTTTGCTTCAAAATATTATCGACCCTGGTCTACATAAAGACTTTGACAACGGATAATTCATCAGCGATTTCAACCTAAAAAATTATAAAAATTCTGGCAAAACTATAACGGCCTTGCTCTCCAAGAATTATTTCTTGGAAATTCAACTGTTATGCAAGCTTTTCCGAAATTTTTCAGGATTCATACAAAATTGAGAGGATGTACCCAGAACATAGGATTTCACCCATATAAATCGGGATTTCCGGGAGAAGTTGAATAATTCTGTTAATTACGATATGTTTCAACAAACGTTTACAACCCCCTTTAATATTTTAATGCAAGAAGCACACATACATGAATATGTCCAATATCAGTCGAATGTAATAGAAGGTTGAATTCCATTGTAAACCAAATAATTTAGAAAGAAAGTTTCTTTTTCGCTATCCCCCGTGGATGCACCTGTGGTTTGGCTGGCAGCCAATACAGAATCCAAAAGAATTTCAATATAGATGGAGGGTGCAGGATACAAAGATATAGGTATTCAAATATTATAGTATTAATATAAGTAAACCAATTATTCGCAAGTATTTTATCTAATGAGTGTTTGTGAAGTATTGAAATGAAATAATGATAGCTTTGGAAGTGAACTATCCTATACTCTAATTCAATCTCGTAATATTCTTGATTTTGAGGAATCGACATATTTCCAGTAATTATTCCATTTATTGTTTCTGGGTATAATAATCTTCATTTTAGTATATGAACCTATAGTTTCATCAGATTGATCCAAGAATACAAAATAACCCGATATTCTTGTTTTAATACAATATAAACTTGAAATAAGTGGAAATTTTCAAGCATATTGCGATTGTTGTTTTGAGAATAGTTTTCTTTCCGTGCACAATCTGGTCAGTGATCGAAAATCAATAATTCAAAATTTCCTAACGATCTTAAAAAAAAATAATGGATTAACATACCTCCATCTTCTCCTGCGAAATCATACAGATCATCCAAAAAAGCGTAATTTTCAAATTGGGTCACCTCCTCCGGAAGATGATTCCTGAAAAAAGAAAAAAAGTCGAAATATGTTATGAGCCCCTGGAAATGTTTCAGCATTTATTCTGTTGAAAATCTTGTCAACTTGATATGATGCTGATATGTTGTACAAAGAAAATAATATGATATGATATAATATCTATGATCGTGAGGTCTGGTGTTCAAGCCCTTAGCCGGAAAAGAATTTTTTCGGTTTCTAGGGGACCGTCCAACCATTCGCTGTTTGGTAAACAATTAACAGTGCTGTTCCTAATGTGGCGCAAGGAATTATCAACCAACCCTACACAGAACACTCCCGGTCTACTAACTCGTACAAGCATTAGCTTCTGAGAGGTTCCAAAGCGGAACCTAGGATAAGTGGCAATAATAATACATGGTTATTCATTCACTCATAAAGTGTTCACATCGACAGTTTAAAAAAATACACATAAATAGAAAAATCCAAGCAAGTTAGGCTGGAACAACTGAAAAGGAACCAAAAAAATTTATATATAGTAATATAAGCTACTCAAATGACAATGAAAAAGATCTTGGTGTTGAATAGACAACGTTTCCTCCAAAACCCAAATCGATTGCACCGAGGAATAATATAATACAATACAAATATCCAGCTGTCGGTGCGGCGTTATATGTGGAAATATTTCAGCAATAATTTCATTGAGAGTCCCCGTACCTTGAAATTTCGGTTATGAATAATTCTAGATGGACAACCACACAGATGTATTACTAATTTGTGAATTTCCGATGTTTTTAGGAGCCTTGGAGGTGCAACTGTTTGAACAACAGTTTTATGAAAAGTCGAATGTAGTTATATTGGACGTCACTAAAACTTGGGGATGAAGTCATCCATTTTGACAATGAAATAAATATAATATATGGTTTTGATATTGCGGCCATGAGAGCGAAGGTGCAGGTGGAATAATGTCTGCAACATTCCGACCGAGAAGTCTGCAAACCTGACTTTTCGGAGAGTATTTCATATATACTGAACTAGATGAAAACGTTCCAGCAATAAAATTCCATGGAATGTCTGTCACTGTCAATTTTGTTTATATAGGCTGTTTCATTGGTGTTCTATTCTATCGAAATTAACACACGATTCTTACATGAAGAATTTCATCCTCAAACGCTTCAAGTATAATGTCTACCCAAAAATGTGTTTTCGATACTTTCCGAAACGAATATTTGTCCCTTTCTGTATATAAACGCAGTTAGTACCAAACGGAGTAAAAAGGTTAACTTTTAGGTCCGGTGTTATAGAACTTATTCGGCCCATAGAGAGCAGGAAGCTCCCAATTTAGAACTAAATTTTACGAGTTAACTTCCAATTACCGGTGTTATAAAACTTAACTGGCAGTTCTCTTTAACTTTAACTGACAGTTTTGCAGTAACTTCCAGTTAAAGTTAGATTTTCAGGGTTATCTTCATCTGGTGGTTTGGGTATCGATTATAGTTAAAGTTAAAATTAACTCCTTGTTTTCCACAGATTCTCTGTCTTTTCGGCTGACATAAGGGGAATATAACCTTGATTTTATTGATGTTATGATATTTTCGGAAACATGTTAGCACGATATATTGTTCATTTTGGTTTGTTATTTGTTAAAAAAAAATAATAAACCTTAGTGATCGACCAACAAAAATAAAATTTTAACCCCCCCTTAAAATTTTACAGTTTACGTTTTGGAGTATGTAGATTTGAATGAATGAATAAAAAAAAACACTGCAAATTTTACACAAGGGTTTATTATTTTCTTAGTTAAGTAACCCATTATACCGTTGATATCTTGAACAACTTAGAACCGAATGCGATGATTCATTTTCGATATTATTGGAAATTTTCTGCGTTTTTCTTTATATTTCAGAAACCACTAGTGGGAAATCATCCGGGTAAAATTTTTTAGGTTTAGTTATGCAACAGTAATCAACGTTCAGAGTTTCATGAAAATTCGGTGGTAAGTTTTCGAGAAATAATTTTTTCCCCCCCAACCCCCCATTTAGACCCCTTAGGGTACACTGATCCTGCTGAAAAGCTTGGAGGATCAACCCCGAGTGACACACGATTTTTCTACCAAGTTTCAAGTATTTTCGTTCAGTACTCCCAGAGAAAAGCCCCGGACAACGGACGGCGGACAGACGGGTTTTTTTTTATTCGTTCATTCAAATCTACATACTTCAAAACGTAAACTGTGAAATTTTGAGGGGCGGTTAAAATTTTTTTTTTGTTGGTCGATTACTAAGGTTTATTATTTTATTTTATCAAATAATAAACCAAAATTCTGTTCGTCCGCCGTCCGTTGTCCGGGGCTTTACTCTGAAAGTACTGAACCCAAATCAGTGAAACTTGGTACAAAAATCGTTCGCTGCTCGGGATTGATCCTCCAAGCTTTTCAGCAGGATCCGTGTACCCTAAGGGCTCAAAATTGGGGGTTGGAGGGAAAAAAGAATATTTTTCGAAAACTTACCACCGAATTTTCATGAAACTTTCAATGCTGATTACTGTTGCATAACTCAACCTAAAATTTTTCACCCGGATGATTTCCGTCCAGTGGTTCCTGAGGCATAAGGAAAAATGCTGCAAATTTTGGGGTGAAGAACCAATGAGTTATGAACAATATATAAGTTTTATTTAAGATATCAATGGTATTGGGTTATTCAACTGAGCAAATAATAAATCCTTGTGTAAAATTTGCAGCGTTTTTAAAGAACTTTTAATTCACGATGACGAAGATGACATGAATATTGTTGAGCATCGTCGTTGAGCTATTCACTTCATTTTCGAAGAACTTTTAAGTGACTATGACGATGGTGCCATGGATATTATTGAATATCCTTATCGAGGAAGGATATTTAGAAATCGGCTGAACCATTTGAACTTATGGGAAGAAACAGAATTCAAAAACCGCTTATCGCTTATCTGGACACTGTGTACGCCTGTAATGAAACACATATTCTTATAAATCATGCTTTGACGCCAGTGATGCAAATGTGTTGATTACACGCAGTGTTTATGCGTCTTTTTCTTTCTTGATAGTTGCTGGAGATTTGACGGGTTTTCACAAATCAACTATACTGACTGTATTATCAGAAACGTCTGATGGAAAATTGAATACTTATTATCTATTCACATCAAAATGCCTACTATAAACCTCACTCGAGTAAGAATCCAATCTAGAGAGTTCATCATGGCATATAATTGAATGAAAATATCAGATACTCTTTCTGTTCTACTATTATAAGATATAGATGAAAAAAAAATTATTGGCATTCATTATTTTCGGTGCCTATTATAACAAATAATAGTTGTAAAGGTGTAATGAAGCAAAATAATTCATACAAATTATATGACTTTTAATATGAAGGAGAAAATCATCACAATTGTAATGGATACTTTTCTTATAGTAATGTACAAACTGTAGATGGTAGCCGTGTACGAATTCCAAATATCAGGCTCGATAACCTGGATGAGCCACACAAAACATTACCATATTCTTTAATTGAATGACAATTTTTGCAAATTTAGTGTTGAGAATATTAAAACTTCCAGTGTCAGTTGAAAGTAATTTCCCGATGGTGAAAAATGAAGTATTTGTAAAAAAAAAATCTACACTTAATTGGATTTAGACGAATTTTATTGTAATTGTTCAATAATTCCTGAATTAAATGTATCTCTTTAATGTTAAAGTTTTTACTTTTAAGCTTTCATTTCCAATATATTCATTAGTGGAAGTAGTTTTTTTTACTTAGGTGACCAAATAAATACCCAAACATCCCTTCCATATTGCAGAAAATATAAGAATTCAAACTTGATCATTGCAACGCTCCCTCAAATCAGTAATTTTCTTTCCATTTTTATGGAAATCACAATCCATTAAGCTCCCTGATACATAGTGAGAATATTTGTCAACAAAGGATTTGTTTATTCCCACATTCATTCCTATAATGTTTTGAAAGGGAGTAGTTTTCCAAAGTACAATTCTTTCAACCCAGATATTGGTGGTTCGATTTATTACAGAATCTTTAATTATTTCCTTCTCCTCTTCATAGAAATCATCACAGTATATCTTGTCTATGATAGAAATGAGACTTTTATAATTGCTACATTTTCGAGCAAAAGTTTAACTGTCAGTTAGAGTTGAAGATAACTTCCAGTTAAGTCGTAACTGTAACAAGCTAGCACGTGGGTCGAGGGTCTGTTACAGTGAAACCAATTCTCAAACTCTCTCTCAAAACCACAATTATTGCACTTTCACAACATAATCAACATCTTAATTACTTAGACTGTAAATGTTCATTCTGCATGAATTTTGTACAAGTGAACTTATTCAAAATCGATGCTCCGCTAGTGAATCACAATAGTGACTGTTCACGCCAAGTGAACGCTGTTTAAATTTCGTTAGTTTCAATTTAAATTCGTAATTGTGTTCATAACACCGCGAGCCGTACAAGACTTTATTTCAAAAATTCAAATTATTTCATCTCAAAAATCCTGTTTTCATTCAATTATATTTTTTGGAAAGATTCACTGTTGTTCATAAGCCAATCTGAAAATATTTATCATAGCTGGCAAGTGATCTCCCTCAGAGTATATATTCACATCTGTTTCCACAAGCAGTTCTTCATTGAATAAATTGGTTGACAAAAGGGCCAACGTTTATTCTATAGTAACTGGAATATGAAATAAAATAAATGGTTACGATTCTGCACGTTTATTCCTGTAAAAAGTGAACCAGGAGAAGATGCATGAGTACGAAGTGAAATTAGGAAGCCCTCAAAAAGAAAAAATGCAAATAAACTCTCAATTAGTAGCTAATGAGCTCATGGAAACGGCTCGATCAGAGATGGCGTTCACTAAGGTAGAAGCTCATACTGAAGGATTATTTTTCTTATTGAAACGTCAGGAAGCGTTAGCTTGTCGAGCTCACAAGCTTCAAATTCAAATTTTGAATCACTTTTGCTTCCATAAATGAATATTCACCCCTTCTCTAGCGAAAGTTCTAAATGGCCTGAATTCTTTCAACTTTTCAATTCTTCGTTTCACGAAAATCAGGTCTAGCGCTAATACAAAAGTTTTAATGGTTGAAATCCTACTCAAGAAGTCAAGAAGTTTTCGAGGCTTCAGTTATCAATCGAAAAGTATGATTTGGCACATCGGTCTTGAAAATCTCGTTATCAAAATCCGAAATGTTAGCCACTATGTATTTGAATGAAATAATAAAATCCAAGGCTTCATCGAATAATAGGTCTCTTGCATGATTTTTTTTATCATTGGAATCAAAAATTCTATCAGTAAGACTACTGAAAAACTTCAATCGCCTTCAAAAATTCCAATTTTCAACGAGAAAATGATCATTCAAATTTGGCTCCGCATATCGGCTGTCTAAACGGACGAATCTTTGCGGCTCTCGTGATGTACCGCGATATATCCACTCTTTTCCTCTTCTCGTGAACTTTTCTCTCTAGCAAGCCAATAGACAGCGTCGGCTGTATCGATTTGTGAATCGTACAATAACGAGTGACGTAGAAGGCGATCTGACACGTTTCTCCCGCTCCGACCTGGGGTTCCGATTTGACCATTTTTAATACCGAATCATTCAAAATTCGCGAATTGTTGAAGTGTGTGATAGCATACATTATGATTTTGTATCGACATTGAATGAGAAAAAACATGAAAATTCGATAATTCATGTCACATGCAAGAGAACTATTCTGTCTCGAAGAATACTTGAATTGTCATGAAACTTCGGTTATTGCGATAAAAGTAAAGATATTAGAGATCTTTTTAATTTCCTGTTATTTTCATCAGCCCTGCGCAACATTGATCACTATGCAAGAAAGTCATTTGGAGGCCAGTCAAATTCATCTGAAATTCAAGCATATAAAACGTTGATAGATTTCATAACGCAACAAGTGAAAGCTCAAGAGTTCAGTGGACAAAGTTCTACCAAATCTTCGATTGAATCAGCTGGCTTAAATGAAACAAAAAACGTTTTATTAACCAATTCTGTATTTCCTCCTAGAATCAATCTTATTAGTGCTCCACCTTGTTCGACCAACTCAAAAAACTTCCAGTGTCCGAAATGTGATGAAACACATCCTTTACTTGCCTGTCCATCTTATGTTAAGTTGTCAAGGCAGGGTAAATTCGAATTTTTGAAGAATTCTTGAAGGTGTTTTAATTGTCTTTTTTTTCATAATTTCAAAGATTGTTCCTTCGAAAAATTCTTGCAGAGTGTGCAAATCTAACCGTCATCATACCAGTCTCCATCCAGATAACGAATCTCCCCCAAAAAATATTGTCAATTAGTAAGATAATCCATCTGACACTTCGCACGGAAACAATCCTCCTGCTGAAGGGCAAAGTTTCAAATCTGATTCAGCTTCTAGTCATACAATTAATTTTTATCACATCAATGGAAAATCGTGTCCTATTGGTCAGGTTCTTTTGGGTACTGTTCGGGCGAGAAAAGAATCGGCTGACGTTTCAATGGTGTCTCTCAGAGCTGAGCTAGATCCTAGATCGCAAATTTCAGTCATTAGTCAGCTACAACTGAAGAAATTAGGTTCGACAGTGGACTCTGTCAACATGTCCAACTTGGGCATTGGTGAAACCAATGCTGATAATATATATATATAGAGTTCATTAATAGCATTTTGCTGAACAAAATATATCATATGTGTATAAAGGAAATATTGAATCAGACAAACTTTCAAAAATATACATTGGATTTGATAAACTCCCAATTGTATGCTAGAACAGTTAGGTTAACTGAAATAACCAAGAAAATACTTTCTGCCCCTTGTCACAGAAAGTAAAAAAATTCCAGCACTTAAATTTTTCCGACTAATCCTTTCATATTTCTCAATCCGTAGATATTTTATAGTGCGCTGATACATATTCAATTGTTATCGATCATGACGGTAGCATTTCTTGTCCGGGGATCCCTCTGCCGTAAACATATTCTTCGGTTGGACAGTTACAAAGGTTTTGATATTTTGAGGAGGTTACAGATGCTCGACTCATGAATCCGGAAGATGATTTCGTGGAAGACCCCTTCTATGCACACATTTCCGCGACGAGATTATTCGATATATTGTATCGTTACCTTTAAAAGTTGGACAGTCGACGTCCAGACCGTTCATTCAACTCTAACAGATCGGTAAAATTATATTTTTTACTTGAAAATCGATTGATGAAAGTTGTGGATTCTTATAATTCATATAAGGATTTCATGTCACAGTATTGTAACTCAAACCACATGTTGCCCGCTGAAACTTCCAATGAATATGTAATACCACATCACTTTGATCGTGAAGAGTGCAGCTCAACAATAAAGCTTCTAGCTGTATTGAATGCCTCAGATTCAGATATAGGGGTATATCACTGAATGAAATATTTTCGGGTGGTCCTGAACTGCAAAGGATATTCAAATAGTTTTAATTTCACTCAGAGTGTATCCTATAGCTATTTGCGCGGTTATAGAAAAAATATATAGGTAAGTTCTAGTTTGTCCGACATACCCAAAATATCAACATATCTCTTAGCGTCTATCTTCTGATCAACCTGCGACCGAATTTGAATTGAATACCGTTCTGGAAAAATAAAATTCATGCCTATGACATTATACCCGGCACTTTTGATATTGAACAGGTAATTGAATTACATGATGGACTTCAGAAAATGTTGAGTAGAGGTGATTTTTCATCTAAAAAGTTCTCGAGCAGTTATCCCGATATCTAAAATGATCTACCCTGTGATATTATTGAATCAAAATTGAATTTTAAGGACGATTCTATGGAAATAAAATCTAGATCTGAACTGGATTCCACGTACGGACTCATTCGGTTTCAACGTTGAAATGAATTCAATGATGAAACATGTAAAAGATGAATTCTTTCTTATAATACCCGTATTTTCAATCCAGTTGCATTCTTGCCTCTCATTGTAGTTTCAATGAAATATTCTTTATACAAAAGATGTGGTCAGAAAAACTGGCTTTGGAGGACCCCTTGTCTCGTGCTAACGACATGTCGAAAATTGTAAATGATATTCACTTTCTTTCAAATATTAAAATTCCTCGTTCAGTCATTTCTGCTCTCAAAAATCATATTATAATATTAGCGGGATTTTGCCATGCATCTGAAAAAGCTTACGCAGCTGCTGTATATATCTCATTACAATAATGAGTTCCTAAATCAAAAGCGGCTCCGCTCAAAACACCCGATTTCCTGACTGGAAATGCGGTTCTGTTGGCCAAATTGGTCGAACTCATTTTAAATAACAAATTTCCAGTGGCAATTTCGGAAGATCGCTCTTTTTAGGATTTCCAAATTGTTCCTTTATGGATTTTACCCCATCTCATATACTCAAAACTTCTGTTGCAAATCGCGTTGTCGCAATAAAAGATTGCGTTCCTAATGTTTCGTGATATCATATCCCACCAAGGTCAAACCCTACCGATTTGCCCTTTTGAGGATTCAACTCTCAGCAATTGATAAATCCAGAAGCTCAAAATTTTCGGTTTCATTTCCTCAAAATTCTTATCAATGTCTGCCTTCACTTTGCCTACGCCTTTTTCTAGATCTGACATTGAGTGCTGTAATTTGTCTGAACTGAAACCTACTGCTAACGTTGCCCTTCAATTGCAACCCACTTTTGAATTCCTTGAGAAACTTGAATTCTTTTGTCGACTCTGGAGGATCGATCAGAGTGGGTGGCATCCAATTTGCCTCCGAAAGAGTATTTGTTATCTCATTCACTGTGCAATAATTTACGTTTGGATTTTCTTCATTCATGTCCAAACACGACTATGAGTTTGATCTGGCGAAATAATTGGTCTATTTGTCTCTCAGAAATCTTGTTCGAGAGTGCATAAGAAAATGCATCACTTGTACAAGGTTTCGTGGTACTGCGTATCAACCCTTAATGGCTTCCTTACCTTCGTCTAGGGTGAATATCTCTCGTTTTTTCAGTAAAGTAGGTTTGGACTTTGCTGGTCCCTTTTCCTATCGGTCGAATAATTCTCGCAAGCCGACTATTTTGAAGGCTTACCTTGCCTTATGCGTTTGCTTCTCTACAAAAGCAGTTCACTAGAAACTTGTCTCATCCCTCATTAAATAGGCAATTTTGACTACCTTGAATAGATTTATCTCTGGAATATGTTCACCACAGGAAATTTGGTTTGATAACCCAAGTAACACAAACTTCTCGGCGAGATATCTGAGAAGTCCTAATCCGGCTTTCACGCGAACTCCTTAAGTGATTTCCTACCGTGATCACAAACACAACATGATTTGGGAATTCGCAATGCGAGCTACTTAAGTTATCACATATGTAACCAGAATTAGATATTCACAATGCGAGTTCCTGAAGTCATCCCGAACATGAGGCAGAATTTTTCACGATATCCCCCGTGCATAGTTTGAACAAAGAGAAATTGCAGATAATTTAATTTCGTTGTCCACTATTTATATTTACATAGGCAAAATATGTGTTTGATTCATAAGAACGAAATGAATAACTTCGGAGAGGCTTCCTAGAAATAGGATAATCGGCAAATATACCGAAAAAAAATCAGTTAAATTAAAACATTGTTTACATTGACTTTATCATATTTTCTTACTGGCTTTTATGGTGCCGGATTTCCCGGAAGATTTTGATGAAAAAAATTGTGGTACAAAATCACGGCGTTTTTATACATTCGGTGGAGGAGTAAATGCATTTCAGGTTGGAACTTGTATTAACAAGTAAGAGAGGTGTCTAGAAAATTTATAGTTCTGTTATTGAATGAAGACCTTCCTTATACAATAGTTTCATACTAAAACTAGTTATCGACTAGTTTACTAGTTGATAACGAAACAAACCTAATTAAGTAGCATTTATGATTGAAACTCACTACCAGTGGAAATTACGTTCTCAAATCTGAAGAATTTCGAGAATTCTCGAAAGAAAACAGAATATCCAAAATTCAATCGAAACTGCTTCATAGATTCCAAAACAGATTCGTCAGAATATCGACCAATCTGAGATCCGTTGTTTTTCCTCAAGAAATCATCAACACATTGCTCATTCAAATAATGACAGGGATTCCAAATCAATATTTTGTTTCCATACACCCATCACAGTATTATGGATATATTTTTGCGATAACCGATAATTAATCTCCATTCATTTCTGAAATACAAATCAATATTCATCGAAGCCATCTAACCTCCAGACGTAAGAACCGACAATCTAAGCACTCATATAACGATTTCGTTTGGAATATCTTATTCACGGATCTCGCCATCTCGCGGGCCTCATTCATATCCGAAATACGAATGAAGTATGAATATAAATTCCGACCGCGCTAAACAATACTAGAAGTCATTTAACCACCAGACGTAAGAACTGACAATCTAAGCGCTCACATGTTAATTTAAAGCCTGGATGTCTTGATCACGGAACTCGCCATCTCGTGGATCCCTGGTAAAGTATCTCTGTAAATTATCCTTGCCTTGGTTATGTTCCTTGAGGCTATTCGTGAGGATTTCTGATTGTGTCGGCAAAGTGCTGTCTGCTAATTTTATATAGCAAGCCCGCAGAAGTTAGCACAAAATCATAATTATGACCAGGAAACTTTCCAGAAATATAATTTACATGTTAAAATATCTGATATCTGTACTTCCGGATATTATCGCTAGGGACATTTCCTGAAAATATCGCATGTCGTACTCTCAGAAATCTCGCGATGGGAATGTTTGAGAATTTCTTAAACTCTTCGCCATGAGACTGTGTGAGCGAATTTCCCATAGACCTGCGATTGTGGGAAGTTTGAGAATTTCCGCATGCGATATCTTCAGGATCTCTCCGAGAATATCGCTGCGCGGACATTTGGAGGAAATATAGCATTCCCTGTGAATTCTTAGAGATGTAGAGAAAGTACTCTCAATATTCTGAGACGATATCGCAGGGATATCTTTAAAACCTCTCTGTGTTGCCTGGGAATGGTCGAAATTTGGTAGAAACTTCACGATATATTCATGAAGAGCATATTTCCCTCAATGGAAGTAATAAAGACACATGCGATAATTCGTCACCAAGATCAATCAAATGGGAATTAAATCTTCCATTGCTGGTTTGTAGGAGGCCGGTGTAATATCAGCGAAAAAACTACCATTGAAAACCTTTGGTGCTGCTGCTTTTACATTCGAAGACCTAGTGACTATGTGTTCACTCGAGGCAGTTTTAAAAAGTCGTCCTATTTGTCCACTATCAGATCCTCAAGAATCTGAGGATTTCTCAACAATAACGAATTTTCTAATAGGTATTCCACTATTGGCCAGTCCAGAGTTGGAATATTCTGATACAAAAATTCCCCTCGAGCAATGGAAACAACATACGAATTGTTTCAACAATTTTGGAGAAATCGGTCGAACGGTCTCAAGGTCAAAAAGTCACCGGGAATAGATGGGATTGGTTCTGAACAACTGACACTTGTTGTGAAGTTTATAAAAGGTCCAATGACTTACCTCATGAATAAGGATATGGAGGACCCATTTCTTTGATTAACTGATTAGCGAAGGTCGCAGAGAAGACATTGAAGAGACGGCTGATGAAGTCCTTGGAAGGAAATAATTTACTTTCCATGGTGGTTCACTTGAGCGATGATGTCTATCGACAGTTAGATGAGGTTAAATGATCGAGCTGTTTTTTTTGGACATTGCCAAGGCATTTGATACTATCAACCACGAGAAACTACTGAGCATCATGGAAGACATGGGCATCAGAAGCCTGCCCTTGAGGCTGTTCAAATCATACCTCGAAAATAAAGCACAGGTTGTGAGGATCGACGAAGAAGAGTGAATTCGTAGGATAATAACTGGTGCGCCACAGGAAACTGTTCTCGGTCCCATATTGTTTCTGAACTATATTGATGGAGTTCTCTCCACTGAACCAGGTGGAACTGATTTATGTTTTGCTGACGATACAGTTATTCTTTTTGAAGATACTGACTGGGAAAAAGTTAAGCACAAGGCTGAAGAAGGTTTGAAAATCGTGAAGAACTGGTTTGATAGATTGGAACTAACCATGAATCCAGAAAAGACGAGATGTCTTACCTTTTCATGCAATAGAACGACTTCACTGAGTTTTGATCATTTATCATTGGTACAGGGGAACTCAGTCTGTAATATTGATTATGTGGATTCAGTGAAGTACCTCGGTGTTGAGGTAGATGAAAATCTGAAATGGTACCTTCATATCAAGTAAACGGTGAAGAAACTAAGATCTGTTTTATCCGTTTTCAAATATTTGAAGACATTCCTCGGAGTCGATGAATTGAGGACACTTTATCATGCTTTGATGGAGTCTCACATACAATATTGTATAGCAGCATGGGGAGGAACATGCAAAGTTCATACATAGCCACTGAAGATCATTCAAAAATGCGTCTTGAAGATCATATATGGTAAAGAAAGATCTTACTCCACTAAGAAACTTTTCTAAGAAGTGCCAGTTCTCGAGCTGGTAAAAGTCTTTATATTCAGGGTTGCAAGCCTGCAATACAAAAAGAAGAGTGATTTTTAATTGATCTCGCGGTCTCTTGATACAAGACATAGAAGAGTTCATGAATTATGTACCAAGAAAACTTCAAAGACCATTGGACAGCGCTCTTTCAGTTTTGTTGGCCCTAGAGTGTTTTCTTGTGTTCCGCAGCCTCTCAGGAATCTCAACAGTGTACCGTTATTCAAGAAGAGGTTGAAGAATTGGCTGAGGGTCTTATCCCTTGAGGAGTTGATGAGGAAGATTATTGCCTATGCATTCTTTTGAGTCTGGACTTTTTGGCTGTTTGGTTATTTTTTTGTGCGGTTTTTTTTCTGTACTTGCGATTCATAGGTTGTATTCAGTATAATGTTACATTGTTCGAGTTTGTATTTAGTGCAATGTTTGAAACTTATTCTCCCATCACAAGATTTATCTTTATGGGAAGTATTTTTTTTGTTTGCAAGATTGTTTTTTTTCTGTTTATGTTCTGGCCTTCAATTGAATCCCTGTATAATTCTTGGAAATAAAGTTATTATTATTATTTTAAATATTTACACACTATGATTCAACGGAATGAATGGCAAACAGAAAATATTTGTGCCTCAAAGGTCCGGCGTACACATCCGGTTTTTACTTACTTACGATCTGAAGTATACAGCATTAGTGGTAGAATCCATACATCTGGTGCCGTTGCGGTGCCGTACTTACGATCTGAAGTACACAGTAGCAGTGGGTAGAATGCAGACATAAGTACTGCACCGCAAGAGCGCAACACAACCTAATATAATATTCCCTGAATACTGCAAATAAACATTATTAACAGAGGCTCACTAAGGATCAACCTGTTAGTTCTTAAAAATAACAAAAATTCCTTTTCCTGAACGTCGCGACAGCGATATTCGTTCGGTATAAACAATGGCTCAAATGAATGAAACCTAAAATGTCTTTTATCGGGTAAAGATGTCAAAAGCTGGTTCACAATTTCTGTCTAATCCGGGTGTAGAAATGTCTTAATCATGAGAGAAAAACAATTTCTTCACAATTCTTGAGAGCACTTAATAATTCTCTATTCAGACTTCATAAGCCTAAATTATAAGGTGAGTAGGTCAGTGAATTCCTAAATCATTGAATATCTTCGCATTTGTATCCAGTAGCCACAATTGTACCCTTTCATTGAAGGTTGTGCTTTTTTTCAAAGTTCTATATTCCATGTGGAGAAGAGCGAACATCTTGGGTACCAAATACGTCCAGCATTTTTGACCAACCGTCTTCTTGGTACGTATCGTCTTGAAATTGGAGAGTTTGTGTCTAGTAGGGTATTCGTGGTATATCGATTGTAGTCTTATCTTTCTCTTCTGGACAAGACCAGTTAATTTTAAAAAGTAAAGTTGTTGTATATTCAGAACTTTTGATATCTTGTAAATTTCCTCGGACAAATATGGTTTTCCAAAGATTATTCTGAAAATCATCTGAATGACGTGTAGTCTCTCCAAATGTACAGCGTGCGCAGCTCCCCAGCCAACATTCCCATACGCCAAATGTGACTGAACCAAACCGTAATAAATAGTTTTGAGTTGTTAACTATTCATCTGCTTTCTCAGGTGTCTAAACGAAGTTTCTTTTGCTTACAGTGGTAGTCCCATCTCATATGTCTATCAATTTATATACCAAGGTACTTAATATGGCGTTCTGTACTTTCATAGACATATTCCTGGTCATTGATCTTCAAAGGTCCCAAGTCAGGTTGGCTGGATTCATAAGATGTAAAAGGTAGATAGGAAATTTTCTTTGCGTTTAGCATCAATCCGTTTTGTCTGAACCATCTTGAAACAATACGAAGATCAAATTCTATATTTTCCTTGAGTTTCTTCCATGTTCCCTCTCTACTCATTAAAACCATATCGTCAGCAAATTTTCATACTCAATAAAGCATTTACGTAGATAAGAAGAAATATCGGTCCTTATACTGTGCCTCGGGGGACCCCACACGTAATCACCTCCTCGTGGCTGCTTTTATTCTCTATTTGAACTATTTGCGTTCTTACATTCAGGTAGCTCGTGAACAAATCAAGGGCTATTCCTCTTATGCCGTAGTTATACAATTTCTTCAACAGATTTTCATGACTCACCGTATCGAATGCCTTGGACAAGTCGAGAAAAATACCAACCTGGGGAACACTTCGATCCAGAGTATCATATATACACTCCCTGATTGCATCCTCTGTCGACATTCCCTCTCTAAATTCATACTGACAGTCTGAAATTATATTGTTCTTCTTTAGGAACCCCATTATTCTTTTCTCAGTAAGTTTCTCAAGAATTTTTGGAATTTTGGAAATAACGAATATAGGCCTATAATTGGACATTTCTAGTCTGTTTCCTCCCTTATAAACTAGTCTAATAATGCCCCTTTTAACATTCATTAAAGATGTGGGCTGGAGGGGGCGAGATGTTAGTTTTAATTTATTTCAATAGTCTCGATTGCCGCCCATCAATACCTAGGGCCTTCCTCACCTTTAGGTCTTCTATTATATTTTCGACCTCTTTTTCATCAGTTGGAACCAAGAAGAAACTGTCTCTTACGGATGAATCACTCTCACATAGTGGTCCCTCAGGTTCTATAATTCCTTCAGAGTATCTCCTTCCCAGATTACTGAAAAATCGATTGAACTTCTTCTTTCCTCTATAATACTATCTTTTCTATCTGTGACCTTTTCAATATCTTTTTTAACTGTGTTATTATTGTAGATTTTTTTAACTCCTTTCCATGAAACATTTGATTTTCCTTCACTACGATTGGTGCATTCATTCAAATATTGCTTTTTTGATACATTTATAAACCTAATCAGTTCGTTTTTATATTGAGTATATTTAGTCTTCAAGTTGCCGTCAAGTGGGTTCTTCCGGAGTGATGCGTATACTTTATTCTTCTCATTTATTGATTTAAGCAAAGCCTTTGTAATCCAAGGATTTTTTGACATATATTTTCGACTACTCACAATAACCCTGGTGTGTTTGTTTATATGTTTCTGTAAAATTTTAACGAATCCCAATTGAATGGCATAAATTTCAACGATTCCAGCTATCAGCATACAAACAAAAAAATTCTCTTCTTCTTTTTTTTTGCAACTATCACTTTGAAATTTCAACATATTCCAACAATAATAAAAACGAATCAATAACGCTGAATTACATACCCCCTCTGTTTTCCTTCGTTATTTTTGGTTTTCGACGTGAACTACTGGATGACTGGGATCTTGTTTTCCTATAACACCTAAGGCAGAATCTGCAGAATCTCTCTCTCGAGTAACCTTCGAGTATCTGTCGTGATGTTGCCGACTCAAAATAATATCCGTCCCCCCCAACTTTTCCAGCTTTCTATTCAATTTGTCTGCCCTTGTCACCGCATTTGGAGTCTCTGGTGCACTCGAAGAATTTCTACTAGCATCTCTTATAGTGGTATTCAATACCCCAGCTGAATCTTCTGCCTACTGATTCATTTCAATCTCATTGTTCTGTAGCTGAAGAGCTTCATAGGTAAATTTTTCTTCATTTATGAAAAGTATTTGGTTTTTTATGTAAGCATTGAAGTTCTTCCTTTTGGCTTTTCGCAAATACTCTCTCAATACCTTCTGTTTAGCCCTGTCCTCAGGACAAATATCATCGTTTATGAATATTTCCCTTTCCCCTCAACTTACTCCTGTTCTCGATGACCTTTTTTTTTGATGAGATATGAACCGAACTCAATTTTTATTGGTGAAGTTAGTATATATCGTTGATGTTGTTTACTGTTAAATCGATGTTCAGCAAAGTGTTCAACTGTGAGATCGTGGCCTCCAGCAGATCTCCATCTTCCACAGGTAGACCAGTAACTATTATGTTATTCCTAATAATATTTCTTTTTAAGGATACAATCTCTAACTCAACTCTTGCTATGCTTCTCTTATTCTGACCTATGCACTGTCTAGTACTCACTCCCTCATCTCGTATATTTTCTCTTATTACATCCAACTCCTTTCTTAGAATAGAGGTTTGTGTGGTAATTTCCTGTTTCAGCACTTTGACAAATTCATTTGTATTTGACATTATTTATAAATCGGACAGTCTCTGGAACCCTTTAGATGTGACATCTAAGAATCAACAAAGAGTTATCTACACAGATAAGGAGTTCGATCGTAAACAGTGGGTTTTCCTTTATCAACAAACCCGACAATCCTCCCGTTCAATCGTTAATTTCACTCAATACCATGAAGTAGAATACCCAGTTTTATCCTTCATGAAATATACAGGGTGTTTCATCATAAACTGGTCAAACATATATAGCCGTATAGAAGACATTGGGAAAGTCATTTTTGCCTTACGATATATGCCCCGTTTTCCACGTGTAAGCGAGATACAGGGTGATTAATGTCAACTTTGAGCAATATTCTGATAACTGTGGTGAGTTATGCGTGACCTTTGAAATAACGTTTTTTGGCCACATCTTAATATTTTTTGGTGGTCAATTCAATTGTGTAGAATTCTGGAAAAAATATTCCAAAATGGCGGAAAACCTATATAATTGGAATTTTTTGTTTTTGATTGCCATAGTGGAAAGCATTATTTCAATGTACCCAATTTTCTAAGATTTTCTGCGAAAAAATTCTTCCAAAATTCAAACTCAACTTTTTTTACATGTCTTCAGTGAAAAAAAAAATCTCACCCAAAATTGTTGAAATCTTACAAGGTTGATCTAACCTTTATTCTGAATACTGCTGTGAAAACATAATGAAAAACTATCCATTGATTTTCATTTCATAGCCTTCCAAAGACTCCGTCCGGAGTACTTAAATAATTTTTAGTTAAGGAATTGGTGGCCCTATGGATGCCAAAATGATGCAAATAGGCCTGCAGAGTGACCTGGATAATAATATGAATTTATCAAGAAAAAAAAATATTTCCAAAAATCTTTGGTAGGAATCGAACTTCCTCCGGATTCGGAAAATAGGGTCAAATTTGATGAACTACCGTTGCCTGGTAACAGGCGTCATTATAATCAGAAAAAATTCAATTTATCCGCGTCCTTATTCTCCGTAAGTGGAGTGAGTTCGAATCCTATCAGTTTTTTTGAAAAAAAAATTTTTTTTGATAAATTCTTATTTCTACCCAGGTCATTCTACGGACCTATTCTATTTCTTAAATAAAAATTATTTAAGTACTCCGAGCGGAATAGTTGGAAGGCTATAAAATGAACAAATGGATAATTTTGCATTCTGTTTTCACAGCAGTGTTCAGAATGAAGGTAAGTTCAACATCGAAAGATTTCAACAATATTGGGTGAAATTTTTTTTTCACTGTAGACATGTAAAAAAAAAGTTGAGTTTGAATTTTGAAAAAATTTTTTCACAGAAAATCTTAGAAAATTGAGTACATTTGAATAATGATATCCAATTCGGCAATCGAAAACAAAGAATTCCAACTTCGTAGGTTTTCCGCCATTTTGAAATATTTTTTCCCGAATTCTACACAACAATTGAATTGACCACCAAAAAATACTAAGATATGACCAAGAACTGTTATTTCAAAGGTCACACATAACTCACCACAGTTATCAGAATATTGCTCAAAGTTGACATTAAACACCCTGTTTCTCGCTTATGCGTCAAAAACGGGGCATATATATGTTTGACCAGTTTATGGTGAAACACCCTGTATGTATCAAAACTACCATTACATTACGGGTGTGAATGTAGCAACGGCTTTTCAGATTGCGTCTAACACACTTGGTGTTCGTCCTGAAAACAAATGTGAATGTTGATCCAATTCCATTCGACAATTATGTTCAAAATTTTTCACAAAAAGAAATCCGATTTTAATATAACCCATGTACTGAAAGTAATTAATCAATCCATCAGAAATCACCGATGATTTCCAGAATCATTAAATTTCCAAATATCGATCATAAGGATCATAACAACAAGCGCTGTATTCAGAATGGTCGAAAATCGATTGTCGCAATTTATTCAGTGACTCCTAATGGTCCTTAGCTATATTTTTTTGAAAATCTATCGTTTACACATATATCTAAGAAACTTGACTGGGAAAGTAGATAACAGTTGAAAGGATTACTTTGCAGATTGAAGTCAACCATCAATATATTACCAAACGACATTTTACCTGGAATTTTCTTGAAAACTACTATGCAGTCGTCAGTTTATTTTACCAAAAATAACCTCAATCAGTGTTATGATCCGCTGAAGTAAACTGGATAAGTTTTAGCAAGTAATATCTGCCATCTCGCATTGCTTGGTTCAAATTATATACCAATTTCAGACGGTTTCATAACTCTGAAGATTTTGAATTCATTATTATTTCCTTCTGATGAAAAAGGGGAGAAATTATATTGCAAAACATGCCGAAATAGACTGATGATCCAGTAAATTACACTTCAACCCTGTGATTAATTGCCCAAACTTGATAGAGCGACAAGTGAAGTTTTCATGGTAATCAGTACTCAACAATGTTTTGTGAAACCCAAATAGTACTCGATCGGCAATCAACTTTCGTTGATCGACCATTTGGTGATCGAGCCGTCAAATCCTTAATCACCGATTAAAGTGAAGGCCACATATACGCGAATACGATCACGATGGTGTTCACGATAGCGTTCGCATTGACGATCACGTTCTGTCCGGCACATACATACGCGATCAGTTCGCCTGTCATTACTTTCTTCACTTCAAAATAAACAAATGTATAGTTAACAAAAAACGAAAGTTCTGCTTTTGTCTGCTTCATTGGATGATGAAAAATGCAATTCAGCTAAAAAGCAGCAAATATTTTTCAGTGTTCGGTACATTTACGTTGTGCCGTCCAATGGATTTGAGGAATTATTTTTTGTTTGGTAATTGTTCTGTTTATATTGTTTGTTCCATATAAATTTGAAGTCAGTGTTCAGAATGAGAGTCGAATACTCCTTGACTATATTCTATCGCATGTCTCAGGCAATGGAAGACCTTATTTGGGGGTTAGTATTTTGAGTTTCGTGCTTACGGTCCTTTTGTATTCGGGTGTGATGCGTTATATTGTCGCTCGTCCAGCTTACGATCTACTGCTAGGGCTCAAGTTTACCCCTCAATCTTCCTCATGCACGGTCGTCAACAGAGAAGTTTGTACAAGTCCAGCCTGCATTAAATTGCTTATAACACTTAAAGATTATGTTATTAAGATTAGATGGATGGATATCTTAATTGTTCCTCAATTGCCTAATGAACTGATACTAAGTATTGACTTTTGTCGAACGGAGGAGATTAGACCTGGGTTCAATGGAAGTATTTGGCATTTTCACGAAAAGTCAGTAGAGGTAGCGCCGGTTGGTGGCGTTGCAGGTGAATCTAACTTGACACTTCCTCAGAGTCAGAGTCTTCGTTTTTTGATCGATACAAATTTTATGGTGACGAGTTCTGGCATTGGTTGTGCTAAGGTTGCGCCACATGAGATTAAGCTCCTACCAGGTGCAAAGCCTATTAAAAAGCGCTGGTATCCTGTCTCACCAGCTGAACAGAAGGTGAATGATTAACATCTGGAAGGTATGTTCAAGGATGGTATCATATAGTCGTCAAAGATTTTGTCTTCCACATTCTGTCTCATTTCAAAGCGGGATAACATTTTGCGTCAATTGACGCCGAGTTAACGGAGTCACTGAAAAGGATGCAAACCCCTTCCTTATAGGTTGTGCGGTGTAAAATATATAGTTTTGGTCTCGATGTTAGAAGCACTTTCTTCCAGATTCCGATCGCTGAGAGTACTCGCGAATATACCGCGTTAACAATGCCAAATGAGGCATGTTTCAGTTTTGCCGACTACATTTCGGCTTCACCTGCTACGAAGTAGAGAATAATTGACCTGGTTTCGGGTGCCGACCTTGAGACATTCGTCATGATTTGGACGATATCATCATCATCTCCTATGATTTTGACTAGCATAAGCGGATCTTACGTTTAGTTCCTGAACGCCTTTTGGCCGCCGATTAGGCAGTTGGATGCAAATTTTGTATGCCGGAGCTCAAATATCTGGGTTATGTTGTCGATACCAATAGCCTTCGCGCCGACCCGAGCAAGTTTGAAGACATTTTAGATATTCCTCGATCCAGCTACTTCACCAATATGAAGCGATTGGTTCGTGTCATGGTAAAGAAGGTTTGTGCCTCACTTATGGCACCCTTCACTTAAAAGAAGGTAATGTAACCGTGGCCTGACGAAAGCGATAAATAATTTCAGGCCTTAAAAAAATATTTGGCCACAGCAACTGTCCTTTCTTGTCTGGAATTTGAAAAAACTTTTACGGACCAAGTAGACGCCTCTGCTTACGGTATCGGAGCTGTTCTGGCCCAGGAAGTTGAGTCTGGCGATGGAAAGGGTGATTCCCAACCTTTAACGTTCCTTGTATCGACAGGAACGTAACTACTCAACGACGGAGCCCCCGAGTGTTTGTCGGTTAGTTGGGCCGTGGGAAAGCTTAGACAGTACTCGGTAGGTACTTTCTTCAAAGTTATCACCGATCACCATAGGGTGCTTTGGATACAACGTCTTAAAGATCCGCAGTTTAGGTTGGCAAGATGGATCTTAAGTCAGATGCCATATAACTAAATAATCACGTACGTGAAAACACCGATGGATTCCCAGTGCTGGCTTTGCCGACGGGTGACGTATGGCAACAAAGCGTGCGAGCCTTGCGAGGGATTAGCAGTGGCAGGTACGTTCCGTAACTGATCTGCGAATGGCTATATATATCTACAGAGGAAGTTCAAAGAAGAATGCAATAACTATCATTTCATAAATACATATCGGGAGGGATTTGGCGAATAAAAGATTGATGAATTCTGAATATCGATTATTTTTTTTATTGATTATTCTTGATTATAGTTCGATACTTTTTCGGAAGGTAGTGAGAATATACCTGACAAAAGTTTCCTAGGTTATGGCTCACGTCAAATCTAATATCTTTCCTTTGTAATCATTCACTTCATCCTTTTCGAAATACCGAACTGATTGTACATCGTTCGAGAGTGATGGATGGAGGTGGACTTCATATTGATAAGAGTAGAGTAAAGCCAAATACGCGTGAAATACTTTATGGGTGATGGCCCAGGTCGACACATTATATAAATGCTTTGTAATCATTCACTTCATCATTTCTGACATACCGAACTGATTATATCGTCCCGAGATCGATGGCGGCGGAATTTATATTGATGAAAGTGGTGGAAAAAATTCGAATATGCATGAAATACTTTCTGAGTGATGGCCCAGGTCGACATCTAATATTCATCCTTTGTCATCATTCAATTTATGATTTCTGATTGTACATCGTTCGCAGAGAAGTGGCGCCAGACTTCATATCGAAAGTAGAAAAAATTCAAATATTTTCAGCCCTTTCGAGCTTCATCCAATCGATTATTCAAATAATTTATGAAATATTATATTAGAATATCGGCAGAAATCTCGTAAATGCGTTCCCTATCATTACCTCAGTATACTTTATCAACTCCTTGCATTTTAATTCAATTTCAATCAGGACTGCTGCAAATTTCTTGAATTTATAATTTTCCACGCAAATTGTACCTTCTCATTACCATTTATGTGTCTTCTGCCTAATTTGGAGTATTTTTCAACATAACTGATGGAGTTCACTTCCCTTAAGGAAAAGCCGTGGAAAATTTTAGGTCAACAACAGCAGCTGTAAAATATTTTTCGAGTTTCCTGTAGAATGAGAATTTGAAGAAAATATATTCTTTAATTTCAGCAATTTTCCTGGCTCTTCAATACTTCATAAATAATACTGTTTTTACTTCTGTAGCAGTGTACTTTTCGCAATTAATTTATTCGATTTCGGAAATGATCGATTTGACACCTTGTCACTGTTACCACCATCACTATTTTTACTTCTCCCAAAATTCTTCGATTCTCAAGTGTGATTCACTATAAGTGAATTTGTCTTATGATACCCTCACAAAAACAGTTGAGACCCAAAAAGATGTGGAATTCTATCAACTAATGAGTAAATTATGCCTAGGGTGATCCATTTTTAGGTATGCTAAATTGCGGAGTATCTCTCTCTCTTGGACATTATTCTCCACCTGAAATTTCCGAAAACTATCTCAAAATTCAACAAATAATAGACAACCACTTTGAATTTCTGCTCATGATGGAATTATGATTATTATTTTCTTTTTTTGTTTTCATCATGTTTTCATTTAGTTCATTACCCAAATCTGTGAATAATTTTCAGTTTCATTCACTTTGATTCTTTGAGTTGTTCGCTCATAATTGACCAGATTATTTTGTATTCTCCCAGTACTTTCAAATCTGTCTTTTACGATCGGAATTCAACAACAAGCAGGTTGGATTACTTCTACGCACTTCTATGTACTAGCTAGCTGATTCAAAGTTTTCACGAGATTTTCATCAAGTTTTACAACAAAATTGCTCCGTTTTTTTCTGCAAAGCGGAACATCAAAGACGAGTGCCCTCGGTGAGCTCCAGACATACTTCACAACTCAAATGACTTCAAGCAGGAATCACTCAAGATATACCGGGTCGGTGCAACACAAGAGGCAGGATTTGAAGTTTTTTTTCACCATCATTGAAATTTATACGGTCCACTTCAACTCAGTCCAACAACATTTGATCCAATTCGGGCACGGATGGTCAATTTTGAGTGTTTATTCAAATTCAGGTGAAAATTCATTTATTAATTCCGAATAGAATTCATTTCATAAATTTCAGCTCTTATCAGTTTCATTTCTTTCACATATGCGCCTGGCCTTCAATACACAGTGCTGATTTCTAACGGGGCATACAATTTGGGAGGTTGTTTCAAATTTGTTCATAATTTTCATTTCCTTTTCGCTCTCTCATTCATTTCATTATGGCAGAGAAATTGAGAAAGTTCATTAGACGACATTTAGAGAATTACAATTCATGCAGAAACTGACATTAGTTTATTTTCCTTATTGAAATTATCCAAGGAAAATGTGGATCGGATTAGAGATGATTTTTTCGCTTATCATGATGTCATTATAGGAGTCGCTGAATCGCTTGAAGGAGTAGCTTTCGAGGAACAGTATGTTGTTAGGAATCAGTTCAATGAAAAATCAAGCTCAAAACATTTTCGGGGGACATTACGGAGTTTCCAATATGGATGGATATGTACGATGCCGTTGTTCATAACAATAGAAAACTCAGTGACATCGAAAAGTTCAACTATCTCTTGAGTTCTTTGAGAGGTCCGGCCTGTTCACTTGTTCAAACATTACCTATGACATCACTTAATTATAAAATCGCTTATGACACCTCGAAAGACAGATACAAGAATACCCGTCATTTAGCTGTGGCTTATTGGTCTAAAATTGAAAACAGTCCAAGCACGTCATCAGACCATTCGAAGGAATTGCAAGTACTTTTAGATACTTTCGAGGATAATGAGCATGCTCTATCAATTTTGAAAATCGATAATTTTTGAGATTTTGTTACTATGCACTCTTACATTCGGATCCTCCGGCAGTTCAAAAAATTCCAGCTGCAGGTCACTCACACAGTGTCCAACAACCTGAACCTCACTCCACTATAAATGCGGGTTTTCTTTCATCAATTTCAAGCGTTTTACTCAGAAAAGCATAAATAAATAATTTTGGGTAGTTTTCACCGTTTTCAAACATGTCGTTGCGTTATAGATTCGGGAAGTATGACCTTTTTCTCATCACAACGTTTTCTTCAAAAGTTAGGTTTTTGCAGTAACGATTCGAGCATGAATCTTAACGGATTAGAATCGATAAGCACGGATTCAAGACTAGGTTGTATATCCCTTTCAATAACACCTTATTTCGACACCGGTACTATTTTCAATATTGAGGCTATCGTTCTGAGGCAAATTTGTGAACGATTACCTTCTGCTTCTGTTTCATGCGGTTCACCGAATAAATCGAATTTAGTATTAGCTGATACCAACTTTTCAAAACCAGGACACATAGATATTCTCTTAGGGGCTGATCTTTTCTCCAAAATTCTTCTGAACGGACATATTCATGGATCTTACGGTGAACCAGATGCCGTTTATACTCAATTGAGATATGTTTTAATGGGCAATATTGAATTTGCATCCTCAAGTCATTCAATTTCATCATTTTTGTGCCATTCTTCTATGCAAGAAATCGATTAGGACATCAAAAGGCTGTGGGAAGTAGATGAAATCCCTAGTCATTCTGCTATTTCGGAAGAGGCCTTGATGTGTGAACAGATATTTCCAGAAACTTGTTCTCATAATTTCGAAGGTCGTTTTATGTTAACCTTCCTTTCAAGCAATTTCCATGTCTACCAGAATTTCTGGAATTAAAGAGATTGCGCTTCGTCAGTTCAAGTCACTGGAAAGGAGATTACTGCGGGATCCTGTCCTTCATGGGCAATACTGCTCTTTCATGAAAGAGTATCTACATCTAGAGCACATGGAGCTTAGAACACGCTGTGAGGGTGATTTTCAGTACTATATTCCACATCACCCGTTTTGCGACCAGACAGTTAGTTCTACGAATAAACTTAGGGTGGTATTCAATGCCTCCGCTTATTAACCATGTCAACCTTCATTGAATGAAACTCTTTTGATAGGTCCTAAGCTTTAACGCGATAAAGTTTCTATATTGTTGCATTCGTTTACATGCACTTGTTTTCACCGCAGATATTCAAATGATGTACAAACAAATTTTGGTTCACCCTAGTCACTGTAACTATCAAAAAATTTCATGGCGATTTTCACCTGATTCTATTAAGGAATATCGAATTCTCACGATCACCTATGGTTTAGGCGCATCCCCCTATTTAGCACTTCGTACTTTGAAGGACTTGGCTGAGGTTGAAGGCGACAGATTCCCTTTGGCTTCTTAGGCTGTTCAAACCCACACATATGTGGATGACGTCGTTCATGGCGTCTCTTCTCAGGCTCCACTGTTGTAGACCGAGCTCATAGAGCTCTTACATCTGGGGGGATTTAATTTGAGAAAATGGGCCAGTGAATCGACTGAGTTACTGGCGCATTTACCGCTGTCTAATCTCAGCTATACACTTCTTCAGTTTGATGATGGAACCTCCGTTAAGGTTCTGGGATTGCAATGGGATCCGAAGTCTTATTCTTTCCAGTTTTCTCATCAAGTCCAGAATACTGAGTGCATAAAACGAAACATCCTTCCTCAAATGGCTCGAATTTTTGATACACTTGGAATCATACCTCCCGTTACTTGTTTTTTCGAGTATTTAATTCAACCCATTTGGATTTCCAAAATTGATTCCCCGCTTCATTTTACCTTATGTTGAAAATCATCGTCATGAGTTACATTGCTTCGGAGATGCTGAGGAGAGAGGATTTTGCGAGGATAATTACCTTCGTAGCTTCGTTGCTGATAGAGATTGTCATGTGCGTTTTCTAATATCTCGATCTAAAGTTACTCCAATTAAGAAATTAAGTCTACCTCGATTGAAGATATGTGCATCGGTTGTGGTAACTAAACTTACATTTCATGTTCTCCAAACCTTTGGGGATAATTTGTCCATGAGTAATGTATATTATTGGACTGACCCAACTACTGTATTGAGCTAAATGAGGTCTTCTCCACACAAATGGAAAACCTTTGTCGGCAGTAGAGTTGCTTCCGTTTAATCTGAATGACACACACGAGTCAGCTGCCGCCGCGAACGGTTATCAGTTTATCCGTTTCACATAGACGCGATGAAATCGTATTCGTGGTGTAAAATTGGTGCAAAATAATATAGATAGTTGTGAATGAAAACATTTGCCTTTCACCAGAGGACGCAAATATTGAGTAACTTGAGAGAAAAGACTCAGAAAATAGTGAATTATAGTGAGAAAAACGACTCCAACATATTTTGATATCATTAGCGCAGATGGCCAAGATGTTATCTTGATAACGTCAGTCGTCTGAATTCCAGTGGCGTACGGCTGAATCGGGCAAAACGAATCAAACCCAGACATCAATTGAATTTGATAAAGATTCCAATCCACTCATTCGACAAACCGGAATACCAGCAAATATAGCGACGAGTTATAATGCGAGCTCAGATATCACAATGACCGAAAATAGATATTTCTACAGATTGTCGTCAACAAGTGATAAAGAACTTCGAGGGTTCGAGAACTCACCGACAATCAAATGGCAGGAGGTGAAAACTACAAATACAAAGAGAAGGAAAATAATCGCCGGCAATACAGGCTCTATAACTACCAATAATAAGTTTGATGCCTTGATTAGCCTTAACGAGGACTACCAACAAAACAACAGCAGCCCGAATAAAATCCCCAAACCAACCCGGATATTCATCTACGGAGTTGTAGATTATACAGAAATGGCGAAGAAGCTGAAAACTGTGGTAGAAGATGAAGAATACTCGACTTAATGTCTAGCAGACAACACCATCAAAGTGAACAGTACCACACCAGAGACCTACAGAAAATTGATTAAGTTTATGCGCGACAGCAATATAGTCCATCACACTTACCAACCTAAGGAAGAACGAGCTTGCAGAATAGTGATAAAACACCGTCACCACACAACAGAAACTAATATAATTAAACAAGAACTAGCAAAAAATGAACACCAAGTGAGGAATATAATAAACGGAAGACACAGACAAACTAAAGAACCACTGAATCTATTCTTTGTTGATTTAGAACCAGCCGACATCAACAAAGACATATATGCAATAAAATATATCCACAATAGAGCCATACAAATAGAACCCCCAATTGAATCCAAAGGAGTTACGCAGTGTATGAGGTGCCAACAATACGGTCACTTGAAAGCTTACTGCAACAGACCATTCGTTTGCGTTAAATGTGGGGAGTCTACACAACACTGCTTCATGCAAAAAAAAGAAAGACTCTCCGGCAACACTTGCTTTATGCGGTGGTGCCCATCCAGCAAGCTACACAGGATGCGAATTCTACCACCACCTAAAAAAAACCAACAACGCCAACAATAGGCAAAATATTTAACCAAACAAGAGGACATTCACCACTGAACAAAATCCAACACAAATGAAACACCCACCACCCACTCTAAACAAGCAACAATCTCGCCAAGAACCAAGAAAACTCCCACAACAATATCAATCACCCAGAAGAAGCTACGCCGACGCAGCCAACAATATAAACACCTCTGAACAACCCAATGATCTCACCAATGTTATGAATACATTTTCGGAAGAATTCAAAACCATGTTCCAGCAACTGATCCAACGAAACACCATGATGCTGAACATGCTTACCATGCTTATCAGTACAATACACTAATTATTTGAAAATTGTAGAATGGAATGCTAACGGCCTTCTACAACATAAAAACGGAACTGAAGTTTTTCTCCAAGATAATGCAATAGACATCTCATTGATGAGTGAAACACACTCCACAGAGAGATCTTATTTTAACATACCTCACTACACTACATACCACACCAACCACCCAGGCAAGACTGCTCACGCCGGTACTGCGATTATTGTAAGGAATACAATTAGTCACGTAGAATTACCGAAATACGAAAAAGATCTGCTACAAGTAACTACAATAAAGGCACAGTTAGACTCATATGGAGTAACAGTTTCAGCAGTTTACTGCCCTCCGCGCCACAACATCGAAACAAAGAACTTCAGCGACTTCTTCTCAACACTGGGACCTAAATTCATTGTAGGAGGAGACTATTACAGCAAAAATACATTATTTGCATCACGGCTCACAACCACTAAAGGGAAGGAATTAGCAGGTGTAATACAAGAAAATGGCTACAAATTCCTAACAACCGGTTCTCCCACCTATTGGCCGACAGATCCAAGGAAGATTCTCGACCTTCTCGACTTTTTCATGACAAACAGCTTCTTTTCTTCTAACATGAACAGATTGCCAAGCTATGACCTATCCTCGGACCATTCCCCAATAATAGCAACAATCAGTGCCTTCGTACTACTCAAAAAACTCCCAGACTACACAACAACCGAACTAACTGGAACGAATTTCGAAAGCCAATTGAAAATACGATATGCCTAGATGTGAGCCTAAAATGTCCAAATGAAAAAATTCAACGACTATGTCTCTAATCTCAACAGATATGACAACTCCATTTGGAAGCCAATAAAAAATTCAAGAAAGCCAACCATTCACATCAGTGCTATACGTAATAACTCAACACCTGATACGCAGTGGGCCAGAAGCAACGAAAAAAAAAACTCTGGGGAACACCTAGCTACAGTCTTTATCCCCAACAACTGTGCCGTAGACTTGGAAATAGAGGGAGAACTTATGGACATACCTGTCAGCACACCACCCATCAAACCCTTCAAAATAACCGAAGTCCAAGACGAAACAAACCACCTCAACTCAAGAAAAGCTGCAGGAATAGACAAAATATCTTCGAAAATGCTTAAAGAGTTGACAGAAAGTGGGGTAACTTTACTCAAGTTAATTTACCACGCCATACTGCGAGTAAACGACTGGCCAGAGCAGTTTAGAATAGCAGAGGTAATTCTTATTCCAAAACCTGGTAAGGATCCAACAAGTGCAACAAACAGTCGAACAAATAGACCTCAAAGTCAAGGAATTGCACTCGCTCATTGGTGGAAAGTCCAAACTAACATTAGAAAACAAACTTCTTGTCTACAAGACTATAATTTAGCCAATCTTGACTTACGGAATAGAACTCTGGGGATGCAGCAGTAGATCAAACATATCAATAATGCAGAGAAGCCAGTCCCAAATTCTTAGAATGATAGCAGACGCACCGTGGTATTTTTCAAACCAAACCCTTCACGAAGACCTGAATGTAGCCTATGTAAAGGAAGTCATAAAGAAAAAAAGCGTCAAACATCATGCAAGGCTCGAGGGCCAAACAAATATTCTGCTACGACCACTGACGGAAGTACAGAACAGTCGGCGACTCAAACGAAAATGGCCAGCAGATCTAAAGCAGATTTGAAGTGGACCTGCCACTGGGTAGGGCTTCATAACGACATTTGAGAGTGCTTAGCTCCAAAGACTGCAAATAAGCTTATAGAATACTGTATTCTGATTGCTTGTAATTATTATCATAATAAAAAATCTAAATGATCACCCCAATCCTGGTTTCATGTTTAATCTGCTTTGAATCTAGCCGATGTGGGATCTAGGAGTGCTATTCCTCGAGAACAGAATATATTTCAGATTTTACATGGCAGATTTCTGGATGCCGGCATCTATCGGCGAAAACTGAAGTAGGGCAATGAGGTCATTTTTTGACAACATCTGGACCTTATTTCGGTTTCAAAATATGTCAAAGAGTGGCACTGAAATGTCAATTTAATGGTACCGAGGTTGATGCTTCGAGATTATCATCATATATATTTTCTGGAGTTACAAAATTGGCATTCTCAGAAATGGCGGCATTCCGGCAGCGTCTCTCCCAAGTGAAAATGGAACCGGATCTCCACCATATTGGGAATGGCACAAAGTCAACGAAAGTTCACGAACGAGTACACAGAAAAATACCAGAAAGTGTGTCACAGAAGAGATCAGTGCAGGTCGGTGTCAAGTGTCTATGTTGCGGTCGAAAGAATCATGTGTCTGCGAAGTGTCTCTACAAGGAGTACAACTGTAATATTTGTAAACAAAAAGATCATCTAGCTCCCATGTGTCCGAACAAACAAATTAAGACTAATTTTAGAAATTATCACCCGCAAAATTTCATTCAAAATGATATATTCCTTTTCAAAAATGATATTCCAATTCAAAATCCTTTCAAAATTCAGGTTTGAATGAATGGATTTATCATAGCTTCCAATTGGACACAGGCGCTAGTATATCAGCTATTTCTGAGAAATATTATAAGGAAAATTTTTCTGATTTCGAACTGAGTCCCTCACAAGATAATTTTAATGTTAACAGGGGACAAAAAAGTCCAAGTTTAGGATTTTGTTCATTACCAATGTTGTACAACTATAATTTCACGAAATTAAAGGTTTATGTAATTCGTGACGGAGGACTACCTATTTGGGAATATATTTTATGGAAGTTCATGGGATGAGTTTGTCTTTGAATTTTGTTTCTGACAGAGTGGAATCTCTTCATAAAGAATTTGTTAGCTTATTTGATGGCAATTCAGGTAAATTCAACAAAAATGTTGTAACTTTCAAATAAATTGATGGAAATATTTTACCAAAATTTATCAGAGCGCGACCTTTGCCATTTGGCAAAAAAAGGGTAGAAAATGAGTTGTTTCGGTAGGGATTTTAAAACCTATATAAGTTATTCCAGATGGGCAACGCCGATTGTTTCCATAAAGAAACGATTGGTGATATCAGAATTTGCGGTGATTCCTGTACAACAATTAATCCTCTCATCGAAATCGACCAATATTCCCTACCTTATATTCAAGATTTATTAAGGGAAATTCAGATAGAGTTGTCTGAAGATTCTAAAGAGTTGGTCACAATCTCGACTCATAAAGGTCTATTTTCAGAAACTTCCATACGGTATAGCACCAGCACCTGCAGAATTTGCTAAAACTATGGAATCCTTAAGTACAATAAAGAAAGAGTTTCAATTTTCTTGGATGACTTATTAATTCGTGGTCGTGACGAAATAACGCATTTTGAACGTTCGCAAAAGATCTTGAAAATGAATCCGAAAAAATGTGAGTTTTTTCAAGAGAAAATCGAATTTTTAGGTTATATTTTCAGTAAAGATGAAACTCACATGTGTGAAAATAAAGTGCAAGCTTTAAAAGATGCACAAATTCCCAGAAATGGAAAAGAATTGCAATCATTTCTAGTAATGGTCAATTTCGTGCCTGATTTGTCTACAATCTAACATCCCTTGCACCAATTGTTACAGGAAGATTGGGTCTGGAATTGGAGTAAGGAATTTAATGAGTCTTTCTTGAAGATGAAACAAATAACGTATCCTTCAAAAACCTTGGTTTATTATAATTCCGATTATGCAGTAACATGCGATGCTAGCCCATATGGAATAGCCAGCGTATCACACATTTTACCGAATGGTCAAGAAAAGACATTTTCTTTCTTCTGGAGAAATATTTCAAAAACTGTACTCGAAGGCTCAGCCATAATATTTACTTTATAAAAATTTAATCAATACTTGTGCGATAGAAAGGTCACTCTAGTAACTGATAATAAACCCTTGATGGCTATTTCAATCCTTAAAAGTAATATCGCAATATTCTGCGAACAGATCGCGCCGATTGGCAGTAATCCTTTCTAATTACGATTATAAAAATATTCATGTCAACTCTAAAAATAATGTTGCGGATTTTTTATTCCGCAGACAAAAATTATGAAAATTCTGAACAAGGTGAGGTAGATGTAGATTATGACAATTTTTTTCGCAGAATTCTGCGAAGTGATTAAGGATGATAAAATTTAAGAAAAAATAATTCAATTCATAAGTTAGGGTTGGCCGAATTATGCTACATTTACTCAATCAAATGCTTGTAGAGAAGAATTTGATTGTATGGAATAATAGAATCATTATTTCCACAAAATTGAGGAATAAGATGTTGAATCAATCATTCATTTCACTCGGGTATGGACAAGATGAAATTTATGGCTCATACTATATATTTTGGCTGGGAATTAACTTGGATATCGAAACATTCTTATCGAATTGTTCACGTTGTTTGAGTAATACAGATCAGATCTCCTTAGGGTTGAGCTTCAATCATGGAAGTGGCGAATGTGTGCATGCGCTCAGACAGCTTAATGAGTCAATTAGAAATTTTGTTCAGTTCTTCAGTTTTTGGTTAAATCTGAAAAGTTCCGACAGGACCATTTCTAGGTAAGGTTGGAAAATTATTTCATGGCAAATGAAATAAAACAAATTACAGATGCCGAATAAACGCGACCCTGCTGAATACTTTGGACGAGGATGCAAATCAGTTGGCATTCGATCTAGTTAGTCCAGCAAAACCGAAGGAAAAAACTTATCAACAACTCATCAATGTATTCGATATGTATTTTAAGCGACAACAAAGTTCATTCGCAACTCGTTATAAGTTTTATAACGCACGTAAAGCCGCGTACAGACACGAGAGCTGAGCGGCTTACGAGGCAAGATAATTGGGCTGCCTCGCAAGTGTGTACGTTGACGCGAGCCATTTCAACAACGCAAGACTGCCTCACAAGTGCCTCGCTACTGCCTCGAAAGCTGCTCAGCTCTCGTGTCTGTAAGCGGCTTAAGGAACTCGAGGAATCTGCAAGTTAATGGGGAGCTAGGCTTCGAGGTCCTGCGATAGGCTGTGAGTTCGGCACCGAGCTGAGAGTTTGTCTAAGAGACATATTGATTTTCGGATTTGAAAAAGGACCTGTTATGGATCGTTTAATAGAAGAAAGTATAACAGTTGATTTCGAAAAGATGGTATCGATTGCGGCGGAACAAATGGCAGCCCGTGAAATACATGACTTTATGGTGAAAACGGAACCCCCATATAATATTGGGGTGGAAAGGGGACAAGAAGGGCGCAAGAGGACGCATCGATGGAGCATGGGCCAAACGCAGGAACGTTCGCACACGGAAAAAAATGAATACTTCAGTCAATTAAATATTAATTGATCGAAGTAGATGATTGATTTATATATGAGCAAGATTATGGTAAAGTTAGGTCAAGTATACTTTTTATTTGAAATCCAAATATACCCTTAATTTCTTTCTAGTGTAAAATACAGTTGCAATCATCACGTTAAGTATATGGAAAGTTTCTATTTGAGTATACAGTTGATATTGAAATTAGGATATAATATATTCTAATTAAATGAAATAAATCACTTTGTTCGAGTAGTCTGTATACTCGGATGAAACTCATACTCTACTCAATTCTAGTTTTTCTTAATATTTGAACGAAAACAGTATATGCTCACATGAAAGGAATTATTCCCTTCATAGAAAGAAACACTCGATTTGAAACAAGTATGTCTAACCTCAAATTGAAATGACTTGTTATTTGCCAAAAGTAGACGATATACTCAGATGGAACTTTTGTATTCCTTGAAACTAGTTGTTGCACTATTGGGAAGGAGAACTTTTTGTAGAAAAGCTGCTTTCAATTCAAGGCTTTATTTTAGTAGATGCAAGGATATGATAATATGAATTTAAGATTTATTTCATTCTCATTTTGAACGAATGCTTCATTAATTTGAACTGAATATCGACTTCAGTTTGCTGTAAGAAATAAGTCACCTCATTCAAAATTCAACTAATCGATTATTTCGCAAAATGTATATAGGTACATATTGAAAATGAATTTACCAATGAAAAAAATCACATAATATTATTGTGGAAAAAAGTATAACTTCATATCATATCGGTTGTTCCACGAATACTGGTTGATATACAGGGTGTTCAATCAAATTTTTAGCAAATTCTCGTACATGATTGCTGTACTTATTCTAAAATTTTTTTCCTATGTTCATGGATTTAATAACGATTCCAAAGAAAACTTGCCCTAAAAATGCTGAAAAAAAATTTGAACGATGTATCGAAGGCCTTACGTGCAGAGAAGAACTTCAAGTATAAGTCATCCACAACGATATAAAATCATGTTGTTTCCTTTGGAAAGCCTGCTCTCTCTGTTCCGCGATAAGAATAGGAATATCTCTGGAAATCTGAAAAAAAATGAATCTCAAAAATTGTTCAGCATGATCAATGAAATTCATCACCTTAACATGAACTTTTGGATGACTGCTTGTGTTGAAAATTTTCAATAGAATGTTTCCTTTGCACACCGTCCCTCGGGGGGAATCGAAACTAGAATACTACCTTGCATGAATTTCACATCTGAAAATCACATACAAGATCATTGCATGATCTGAAGTATCAATGTGAATTCATTCCCATTATCATTGCATTTATCAAGTGATGATTTTCTCAACTTTGGGAATGAATATTTCAGTTACTATCATTGAATAAGTAATGGAAAACTAAAGAGCATCAAATGTATATCTTGGAATACAGGGTACATAAGTTCTGGCGATTTTCATGACAATAATAAAATCAAAGGAACATTTCCACTGTTAAGAGTACATATTTATCATTTCTGGAAGTAATGAATGTTCGAAAAATATATGAGTACCCATGAAGTAAGTAAAACTTGCTGTGCCCATCTGCTCATCTGTGATCGTATTTACCCATGATGATATCATTTTTTTCATTCAAATTCAAAGCAAAGAATATATATTTCCCTGTATTTTAATCTTGCTGACGTCCCTTTTTTGTAGATAACACACCATGCTTTTTAAATCATGTATATACCTAAGGCTACCTTACCTTGAATCCTTTCAGCAATCTTTCAGCAGATTTGCCAATTTTCTCTTTCACTCTACGGCATCACAGGTTTTGTAATATCGCGTGCATGCGTCTTAACTCAATGAAGAATGTTTCGACTAATGACTATATGGAAGAAGACCCGCGCGTAGACTTCCCCACTTAATACGCCGACTCAACACGTTTTTATAGAGGGTGGAAATTAGTATTTCTCATAATTTTACACTTGGTTTCAGTATATTTAATGAATGTAATACTTGAAACACGTAGAATATAGTTTTTATAGATATTGCATCATTTTCATTGGTCCTTGTGAAGGCTTGGATTGGTATATTTCATAATATAATACTCAGTCCGAATGGATGTAATGAATTTTATACTTGAAACACGAAGATGAATTTTGATATTAGATCGTTTCCACAAAGGGCACGAATTAGCATATTCATTCTTAATTATAGTCGATATTAGTTTGAATTTGATCTCAGAGTACTGAGTTGGGTTTCTGATCAAGAATCCGCTGTCGGAAAAAAAATCTGTCCGGGTGTGTGTCTTTTTTGGCGCATCCAGAGTTTGAATTTGTATAAATAGGAATATTCTCTCGAAAAACTTTTCGAAAACTTAGTTCATCTATACCTAACTAAAAAATTTCAATATAATATTTTTCCTCTGGCTTTGAATATAAAATGAAAACAAATCGATAGTTCGCTGTTACCCAGAATATGCACGCAAAAATTATGAAATAGTTCAGCCTATTTTTTCATCAATTACTGTGGATATGTGAATTTATTCTTTAAGAAACTTATAAAATATTCTTTTGAATTTTTTTATGCAATCCTCACGAAATTTTGCTCACATATGCACGTAGTAATTCTACACTCAAATGCCGATCTATAATTGAATCAGATCATTACTTCCAAAATTATCAGAAAAAAACCCAACTTGCTCATGATTTTTTCACGAACTAAATAAATATACTTTTCGACATAAATTTTAGACTTTATATAGAAACATATTCTACCTAAATTATCAATAAATCACTCAATCGATTATGCCCATTAACAAAGTCAGCCGAGATATTCAGAACCAGAGCTAACCTGAAAATTTCCTGATTCTTTACCAGTTCTGAATTCTTTTATTACCTACAACTTTGACATTTCACTTTTTTTCATAGAACTTTTTGTTTTGCCTGAAATCGAGTTAAGCCGTGTTCTACCTTTAAACACTCACATCATCCACTTTTCGACCACACATCGTCTCTAAATGATTTTTCATTTAATTTTCGTTATATTGTCTTCCTTTTCCGATGGATTTCATCCTACTATTATTTTTTTGCTCCAAAATGTTATCGACCCTGGTCTATGAAAAGACTTTGACAACGGATAATTCATCAGGGATTTCAACCTGAAAAATTATAAAAATTCTGGCAAAACGATAACGCCCTTGCTTTCCAAGAATTATTTCTTGGAAATTCAACTGATATGCAAGCTTTTCCAAAATTTGCTACATGGGATAAAGGCGAGATTTAATATATAAGTCCTGCTTCGTTTTCAGGACTTATACAAAATTGATAGGGTGTACCCAGAACATAGGATTTCAATCCCCTTTAATATTTTAATGCAATAAGCACACATACATGAATGCAAATCTTCATATGCTCTGAAAGACGATTTAATAAAATAAAATTATATATTCTTTGTCCAATATCAGCCGAATGTCATAGATAGTTGAATACCATTGTAAGCCAAATAATTTAGAAAGAAAGTTTGTTTTTCGCTATCCCCCGTGGATGCACCCGTGGTTTGGCTGGCAGCCAATACAAAATCCAAAACAATTTTAATAAAGATGGAGGGTGCAGGATGCAAAGATATAGGTATTCAAATAGTATTAAAATAAGTAAACCAATTATTCGCAATTATTTTATCTAATGAGTGTTTGTGAAGTATTGAAATGAAATAATGATAGCTCTGGAAATGAACTATCCTATACTCTAATTCAATCTCGGAATATTCTTGATTTTGAGGAATCGACATGTTTCCAGTAATTATACCATTTATTGTTTCTGAGTATGATAATCTTCATTTTAGTATATAAACCTATACTTTCATCAGATTGATCCAAGAATACAAAATAACCCGATATTCTTGTTTTATACAATATGAACTTGAAGTAAGTGGAGATTTTCAAGAATATTGCGATTGTTGTTTTGAAAATAGTTTTCTTTCCGCGCATACGCAAGGAAGTAATACCAGAAAACATTACCACACCGAAGACGTTACTTGTGACGTTTGTGGGAGGAGAAATCATCACAAGGATAAGTGTAAATTTCATTCTTGTTTCTGGTTCGAAATAGAAGGCCATTTGTCGAAAGTATGTGAGCAGAAGGTGTTTCACAATCGAGTTAATAGGCATAATTTTTTGAAGGATTAAATACTTCTGATGATGTGTTAGAAAATGTCAACAAAACAGGAGACGATGTTTTATTTTCAATATAGCTAAAAGATAAATACTGCTTCGATGAGATTTTAAGATTTATTCACCTTCAAGGTTAGCCTAGAAAAAGTATATTTATATTTTCAAGTGTACGCAGGCAGTTCAATTTCTTGTTGGTTAATAAATGTCTATGAGCATTATTTCTCAAATTTCAGGTTGCAATCCACAGATAAAGTCTTTATTTTTAAAATTGTATTCAGGTACGGCTGAAGGAAATCGTAATGTTGAAGATTCCGTTCAATGGAAAAGAAAACTATTCGAATTTCTATGTTATGAAAAATGAAGGCCCACCATTGTTGGGTATAGGGGTTCTTTCATTGAATACACTGGGCTTATCATGTATTCATAACATAAAATGTGATGAGGAAAAAGTGGAAAATTTAGTGCATAAATTGAAGGAAGTTTTTTTCTAAAAGTCAACGTTTTTTCAAAAATGGATTAGTTAGAATTAATTTCGAAATAGATGCGCTACCTAAGTTTCTTCAAGAAAGTCCAAAAATTGTATCAAATTTGGATTCGGTGCTCCACGGGGGAGTAGTCTATGATCACTATCAGTCAGTAGGTCATTAGATTAGAACCAGTCGCCTAGTCCGCCTAGTAGGAGAGTTACACTCCTCATCAAATAATAAATAACAATACCCAAGTCGGTAGCATCATTCGAATAGTAAACTGATGCATAGGAAAGCTATATTTAGTATAAAGTTGAAACGCCTGTAACAGTTTGTGTAACATTTTGCTAATAAATGACAAAACTTCAATGATTCTCTCAAACCGAACCATCACCGACTGCAGTCTACGAATTCGAGTTTATGTATGGATGGTTACATAAAATAGGTAGAATTATTGGGATTTTATTTCCAAATTTGTTTAATTGCTCATTGTTATTGATTTCAGCTAAGTACTCCGAAATTTATGTTGTTCTGGAAATTTGAAATATCAAGAATAACTAATTTCTAATCATTAGAAAAAGTAGTTTTTCAATTCCATCACGAAGTACGATTTTCCCGAGAATTTAGTGGAATTCCACTATTGAATCGAATCTTTCCGTGAAATTTTCGATAAGTAATTCAACGTGCGGAATAAAAAAATTACTGACTCCAATGAAAAATTTCCGGATTCTTCCAAATATTCAATCTAATTCTGAATTTTAATATACAGAGTGACACAAGTCCAGTATTATTTTAATGCGGACTAGGAATCGATTGACCTGTATACGTGAATTATACGTTTCATATATCAACGAATTATACTGGGAGATTCCGAAGTTATGAGCAATAGAAAATATTGGTGGTTACAGAAACAACCAGTATTTTGATTATGGAATTGATTAGATCTAACTTATAAAGGATTGTTTGGACTCGTTTTGGGTAGCTCTACCTCAGGTTACCGTATTTTGATTCACCAATGAACTATTCTTTCTTGACTACTATTTTTCAACCATTTGGTAACGTTATCTCAACTCTCGTATGCCTATTAGGATATTTCATACTCACAAGAATGAATATTTTTCTGGGTCTTCTTTTCTTTCTCTGGAGAGGAGAGATTTCAGAGCAATCTGCAGTGCATCATTCTGTAAAGAAAAGTTAGATGAAGAACCGAGAAAGAACAAAATTTCCTTCTAGAGAAGTGATATCTTCATAAACATGAGTACCCTGTAGCAGCCATTTATTGACAGTGTATACCTAAATCGAATGTTTTGAGGGGTTCCACATTCGTATCTAGGACAATCTACAACAATACAATACAATATAAATATATGAATATGTCTTAAGAAGAAAAGATAAGACTTGTTAAATTTCATTTCGAGTGGATGGTCATCACCAAAGAAATAAGGATTTTTTCGCCATTTAGATAATTTCTGTTGGTATTATGAAGCATGTTATTCAGAAAAGGACGAAACTTTTACGTCAACACTGATGGTTAGAAAGTTATAAAGAATTCCTACCTTGATAACCAAAAGAAAAAATAAGAACTTACCTATGCCAGCCCATAAAAATAAAGTAAATTTAATATAGAATCCAAAAAAAACATAGAATATAGTTAATGATTTTTAATTGATATTTCAATATCCATAATCATATTCCCCACGTTTCTAATGAAATTTATGAAACATTTGATAGACAATTATGTCCCCTGAGCTATACGTCAGCTGATATCACACTCCAAAAAATGATAGAATTCGGTACACATTTACCTATTAAGAATTAGGGTCTAAAAAGAACATTGCTACAGCTCTCGTTTTCCAGAAAGATGAAGTGGTTCAGCTTTATACAAAAGAAGCACTGCTCACTCTGCATTTTTCGAGATATGCAATACATGTTAATCGGATTGATGCCAATAAATACCCCTGAACATCCGCCAAATGGTTCGTGATATACTTCACATTCGAGTATTTATTTTTCGAAAAAGCGAAAAATAAATATTTGAATGTGTAGTATGTCAGAAATCATTTGGCGGATATTTCGCGTTATCTATCGGCATCAATCCTATCAACATGTATAGCTATCTCGAAAAATGCAGTTTTTTTTTGAAAAATGAAGGCTCGCAGGTTCATGTAAAGTTTTTTGGGGTCCACATGAAAACAAGATCGCCAAATCTTTCCGTCAGGAAATAAAGGGGCGTTTTTCGGGGTCAATACGTGAATAGACGACCTCCTCGGCAACGAATTTGAACTCCTGACCTCACTTCAGTGCTCTTCTAAAATTGTTATCTTGCGTGAGCCAATATGTTGATACCGAATAACTGAAACGGATTTTCTATTCGATCGGATTACTGTGTCTGGTGGGTGTTTTCTAGTTTCTATTGGTGAATAGTGTGGGTGGTAATAGTTATACTTTACACAAAGGGTTGTCTGAAGGTTTTACATACAAAGAAGAAAGAGGCATTGCATTGAAGATGGCGAACGAAAAATCACAACCTCAATCCTTTAGGGTATTCAAATGGACGACATGGTCACTTGAAATGAATACCCTACGGTGTGGGAGCCCTACTTATTTGAATCTTTGGAGTTATTTCCTCGATATTCCGAGAGAAATTGAATCGGATTGAACCTCAAGAATATTTGCATAATACCGAGATTCGAAATTGTTTGAAATTAAAAAAGTTTTCCGAATTGTTTAGAAAAATATTTTTTCGGGAACTATCCATCAGATTTCGATTAATTTGGCAAAAACCCTGAAATTTATAAGTCACACCACAATTTCCACTGGATATGACATTTATTCTCGGAAGAAGTTGCAAAAAATATAGTTTTATTGATATTTGGCCATTATCTTTATTATTTTCTGAATAACTCGACTTATTAAATTACTATTTGTATATTCGATATTCATTCGAACGTTTCGTTATCGATCTTTCCGCAAAACTATGAAAATATATATCATGTATATCAGTCCGTTGGACAGTGCGAATATTATCAATTAGTATTTCCATACGACTTTTCTGGGGAATTCCACGTTATCGTTCTGCCGAAATGTCTGTTATATCCGAATATTTTAAGCCAAAACTAGATTATAGATTTGGCTCTGTGAAGAAAAATACCTGGCCTAATGTCAATTATGTCTTGCCACCGTGTTTTACTTTCGAAAGAACGAACCTAGCGACTTAAAATTTTTCAGATAAGGTTTGAACCTTGAATATATAAGTTGGGTTCGTTGACACGATAAATGTACCTATTGATGTGATCATATTGAGAAGTGTTCCGAATTTCAGTTTGATCAAATATTCATTTTCGGAGATATTGAGAAAAATATGTCAAACTTCGTGCTCATTTCTTCGGTATCCTTATAATTTTGGTGATTAGGCTATATCTAAGGAATCGTTGGGTGAATGTCACGAATTTTCAAGTGAGGCCAGCTGAAAGCACAAGTAATTCCGAAAGAAATGGTCAAGATACTCGATATTTAAAGAGAAGGTTTGGGGCTTAATCATGAAGGCTGTATTCATGAATAGCTCAAATACGGCTGAAGATTCCTAGAAAACAGGTTGGTCTTCAAGTTGTACATCAATATTAACCATAGATTTCTGAAACAATGGTTTCATTTGCCATTTTTCCAGATTCGACTCACGTAAAAAGTTATAAGCATTCGAATATTACTCAAAGTGCTAATACTTTCCTGCATCTTGTTTGCGAGTTCTCTCACGGTGATCTCTTTTGCAGAATTACCAATTCGTTGCTTGAAATTCAAAGAAAAATTATTGAGAAAACTCATTTATTCACTTAATAGTTTTATAATTCTGTCGTTTTCACAACTTTTGCTTGAAATTCAAAGAAAAATTATTGAGAAAACTCATTTATTCACTGAATAGTTTTTATATTTCTGTCGTTTTCGCGATATTATTGCAACGAAAAAAATTTCACTAAACTTGACCATTGAAGCACTGATCTTCCACTTGATATACAACCCATACCTATTGGTTCCACCATAAGATTATACACAATTCCGTCCTGTCTATTCTCATATTGAGAATTCCATAATTATGCTTATTTTCACTGAATTTATGAATTGATTTTATGAAATCGTCAAGCTAACCTATAAACACATTAAGTGAACTCTATGGAAAGTGTGGTCGATAGACAGGAAGACATAGACTCTATTTCTGTGCTTTGATCACAAAACGTGTGTATTCGGTTATCCGGATGATCGTTGGCGGAGCTTAATTTAAGACCATCACGAGGCCAGGGGCGCATCCACAAAAATAGGGAAATTTCTCGAATTTTATCAGATTTTACAACATACAACACCAAATGAACGTTGCGTTAAAGGGAAAAATATAAACATTTCTGGGTATTTTTTATGGTGATTCAAGATACACTTCATCCGCATTTTGCATGCCCATTTCTTATAGTTTAATGAATCGGCTAGTTTCTAACTAAAACACCGTTTAATGCAGGATAGAAGTGATTACTTAAGCAATTGTGTCCTGGTTATGTGGAATTTCATACAAAAATTCATTCGATTGGGAGTAACCATGTCAATGCTACAAAAGAAGGACTGTTTTTTTTGGAAATTTCAACAACCTGTATCTTTTAACTGGATTCGAATCTGGAAAAGGGTAAATTAAAAATTATTTCATTTGATGAGAGGAATCTATGGTTGAACTTAATGTCCAACTTAAAGACTCAACCTGTATAAATTCAAATTTTCATTTTTTCGATAACTTCGAAAGTTCAGAAAGGATCAAATCGAAATCTAGTTTTCGATTTAAATATGAAAAGAACGCCAAATCTTTCCACCAGAAAGTAATGCTGCCTTTGGCTGGGCCAAGAAGTGTTGTCATCCCAACATGAAAAACAACTTTGTTTTTACTACCAGAATGTTCGAGGTCTAAGATCAAAAACTGACCGCTTTCTGACGACTGTACTAGCGTCTGATTTTGATTTGATCGTTTTTACTGAGACGTGACTGAATGCGGGTGTGTAGTGAGGAACTTTTTAATGATCGATATGTGGTGGTTCGAAAAGACAAAGATACGTGTCAAACAAGGGGTGGAGGTGTTCTGCGACAAAGGTACCTTGATTATTAACTTTCTGAACTTATGCCATTTGAAACAACATAACGATGTAGTGAATTTTATGGGTCTCATATTGGATTTGATTTTGTCGAACATGTCAGTCTCTACTGTGATTAAATCCCACTGTACTGTTGTAAACGAGGATAAATATCATCCAGCACTCGAATTTTCGTCGATTATTCACATTATAGGTTGAATAGTGGATATGACAGTGAATTTAGTTATAATTATTCAAGAGGTGATAACATACTCCTCTATAATCTTATGTCACAGTGTGATCGGTCAGTCGTAATTCGATGTGAAGATGCCAACATGAGTATAAACCTTTTTTATGATAAAATGTACTACATTTTGAACCGAGCTATCTCCAAATTCAAAAGAAGTAATTCAGTCAGTTCAGGACGTAAATTTTCAATATGATTTGCTTCTGATTTGAAACAAAAAATGATGAAAAAAATAAACTTCGTAAAAGTAAACATATCGGTGTTGATTTTACGGAGTTGAGGAAGAGTATTAAGCAACAAACGAAGCTTGAATATGTCGAATATAAAAAGCGGTTAGGAATGAATTTCAGGAATGATCCTTCCTCTTCTTGGTCATTTATGAAAAGGAAAAAATCTCACAATAAGGTACCATCAATGATGACATTCAAACAAGAGTCTCTCAACAACGCGGAAAACATATCGGATGCTTTTGCTCTTTGAATCAATTTACACATTGGATTCTGATTGCTACGACACAGTCTCAGACTGGGGAACTTTCAGTTTCTCCTAAATAACAGAAGACGATCTGAGGGAAAGTGTCAAAAAGTTGAAGCCAAAAAAGACCTTAGGCCCAGATAATATTCCTTCTTATATTTATAAGGGGTGCATTGATTTTCTGATAGATCCACTGCTTCATATTTTCTATTTGTCAATATCGAAGAGTATTTTTCCGATATTCTAAAAATATAGGTTATTACACCCATTTATAAGTCAGGGGAAATAAGTCAAATCGAGAATTACCGAACCATAAGCATCTCGAATGCTTTGTCTTAGATATTTGAAAGGATAGTATATCAAGACATAATACAAAATTCACATCTCAAGATTAATCCGATTCAGCATGGTTTTTCTAGGGGTAAATCAACGGTAAGCAATCTTTGTAGTTTAACTAAATTAGCAGCAGAAGCAATTGAAAAATGTTATCAGCTCGACACAGTATATACTGATTGCGAGAAAGCGTTTGATAAGGTTAGTCATGAAGTTCTTATTAGGAATTTGGCTGCAGGAGAGTTCTCAAAAAATGCCTGTAGTTTCATTGACTCATATTTGAGACAGAGACAACAGTTCGTCAAGGTTGGAAGTGCATGTTCCCGGTCTATAATGCAGACTTCAGGAGTACCTCAGGGAGGCATACTCGGTCCATTGCTTTTTTTGATCTTTATGAATGATCTTCCCGCTCACCTGTATTTATGTATGGCTTTATTGTTTGCGGACGATTTCAAGCTGTTCAGGAGAATTCTTGATCTATCAAATTGCTGCCTTTTGCGAAAAGACCTAAATGAAGTAGAGCGATGGTTTAAGATGAACAAGATGACTTCAAATATCAAAAAGTGTCATGTTGTTAGCGACACGTGAAAAATGAATCCGATAAAATTCAGTTATACAATCGGTTCAAGAAGCGCAAATCGAAAACCAAAGATTTGGGTGTCATATTTCAACAGAATCTGAAATTCAATAGCCACTTTGAATCCTTAACAGGTAGGGCATATGGGATGTTGGAATTGGTCTTCAGAAATGCAAAAGATTTTAATTGTTCGACTATCATTCTGCTTTACAATGCCCTCGTAATACCTCATCTCGAATATGCCTCGGTAGTTTGTATGCCATTCACAGTCACTAACATAGACGAAGTTGAGAAAGTTCAAAAAAAATTTCTGCGCTATTTACACTCGATAAAATATAATAAATACCCATTTAGAATATCGTACCAAACTATGCTGAAGGATTTCAATGTGCTCTCTCTTGATAATAGGCGTAAGTTCAAGGCTGTGACCTTTTTGTTCAAAGTTCTGAATAATGTGAGCTACCAAGATTGTGATTTTGCGAGATTTATTAATTTTAAGGTTCCTTAGTCGAATTTGAGAACTTTAAACAAAGAAAATTTTCATGTAATACAAGGACATTTATCTCCTGTAAATTGTATGATGCATGTGTGTAATGAAATTGTAACAAAATTTGATGTAGATATTTTCAATATTACTATTAATGAATTGAAAATTATACTGTTTTAGGTTAGGATATTTTCGCTGTTCTAGATTTGTAATTTTTCTTTAAGGTGTTTGTGTGGAATTAAATTGAATTGAATTGAAAAAAAAGTGAATCAGTGATCGCTTTGGCAACGAATTTTTACATGCGCTTGAGAGATCCTGACCTCACGTCAGTGAATTCTTCTGAATTCAGTTCTTCTCAAGTTAATTATTGCTCCGAAATTTCTTTCTCTTGATCTATTTAAAATCGAGCGTGCGAAATTTTCATCCATTTTGAAAAACACACATTTTATTGTATTGAAAATTTAGTCGAAGGAAGGTTGGTAGTCGATACAAATCAAAATTTACGCTTAGAAATTCAAAAAGCCTTGAGGATTGAAACATCTTGGTGAGTCTCCCTCATTATTTGGGCTATTAGCGAAGGAAGTTGAGCGCTACTTCCTCTAGTGGCATTCAGAGTAACCCGATATAGTCAGATTTTCGTTGAAAAGTTAGAAGAAATGTCAAGTTAATGGAAAAATTCCATGTATTTTTTTGATTTATGTGTATTCTACAAGTTTTTTCACGGAAAAACCAAACTCAAATGTCCTTTCTGATAGATTTGCACAACCCAGTGAGAAACTTTCGAGTTTGGTTGAGAGGAACCGTCGTCAAGAAGTATTGAAGAAACGATAAAAAGCTTAGCAACTTGAAACCCAAAATTGGTAAACCAAGAAATAAGATTCATGAGAGTGTGTTATCGTATTAACCTCAAGTGATGGGGTAAGCACGAATAACTCACGAAGTATTAATTCACATTCATGAAGACAATTGGTGTCCAGGCCCCTTATGCAAGCATATAAAGTTACTTAAGAAGAAGGCTATGATAGTAAAGGAACAACATAAATGTTCTAGAAGTAGAACTTACAAGATTGAAACAGAGGAGTCTCACCAAAGAAAAATCTGATGATGAATACTCTTTACACAAAGTGACTGCTAATGAAATTGAAGCTGCACACGGTTTATTACAGCTTCTTCAAGAACAATTTTACACAGACAACACACTCACGTTCTGAGAACGTTCATAAAAGGTATCACCAGAATGTTCATACACTCTTAGAACATTCTTACAAGAGGCATGTCATACTCTGAGAATGTTCTATGAACTATGAGATGAGAGAGGAACTCGGATTCTATTGGGGTGCTATGAACATCAGAAAGCTCATCCCGTTAACTGCTGAACGAAAGCCTCCCACAACTCTAGCCTTTTTTTCGGTCTTGTGCCACCTGAATCCAGTTTCCAGCCACTTTTTTTATGTCATCTGTCCTCCGACTAGGAGGTCGTCCCCCTCTCCTGTATGTCTCATGTCTCCACTCTGCAAGTCTCTTCGTCCGCCTTCCATCACTCATTCTCGCCACATGCCCAGCCCAGTTCCACTCGAGCTATAATATAGCCTCCACTGCGCCTCCTACTTCTATTCGGTTCCTTATGGTTTGATTTGGTATCCTATCGCTGAGAGTAACTCCCAGAAATGACCTTTCCATTCTCCGTTGCATCACTTGTATTCTGCAGATGTTCCTTCTGGTCAATGTCAGTGTCTCAGCCCCATGCGTGAGAACAGGCAAAATACACTCATTGAAGACCCTTCTCTTCAAACACATTGGGATATTAGCCGTTCTCATGTATTTTGCCATGTATTGAATTTTTGATAGATTCATTCTCAAACCAAATTTTTCCGAGACATCGTTTAGCATATCCAGGATGTATTGTGCTTTTCGTATGTTATCAGTTATAAGCACAATATCATTCGCGAAACAGAGGTGACTCATCTGTTCACCGTCGATGTTCACTCCTGTTGTTCCCCAGTTCACCCTTTTCAACATACTCTCCATCAACGCAACAAACAATTTAGGTGGAAGTGTGTCGCCTTGTCTTACCCCTCGATCGATATTGAACTTCTCAGTGTGCTATGTGCTATGAAGGTTCCTCAGAATGTCTCAGAACGTTCTGAGCACATTCTAGAGTATATTCCAAGAAGATTCCCTCAAAATATCTCAATAATATTCTTCTAAATAACCTATGGATTTCATAAAATGTTCTCCAAAAGTTTATTAAATATTCATATCACAATGATAACTCGTTTTTATTTCATTCTTCGTGAATGAAAGTGGTAGAAAATAGACAAAATTTACTTTTGATAAAAATATTCATGATATAATTTACTGATTATATTTTCGTAGTACGCATTGGGATTCAAATCGATTATGGGTATTCAGTTTCCACAATTTTTCATTCACTAATTATCAGATTTCGTGGCCATTTGAAATTTTGATATTATTTCGATAATATGTCGAAAAGAACTGACGCTATCAGAACCAAGCTTCATTGTTTTCGAGAATTATTCAGATTTCTGTTGAAGAAATTTTTTGGAAAACAATTCGTCAGCTTCCACTTAAAATTGGTATAGACTTTGAGGTTACTAATAAACAGCAGAAGGTATTTCAAATCTTAGTTCGATCAGATATTTATTTCCAAAGATATTGTAAAACGACATATGAAATTTTGTGGCTTCATGGAAGTTTGAGATAATTTCCTTGATATCTCGAGAAGCATGAAAATCAGACTTCATTTAAGCCAGAGAATACTGACACATACCTTGAGATCACTTTCACACGAACATTCTATTCGGTTCATTTTGTCGATCCGCATTCAAAGATGAGAAGACGAAAGGAAACATTTCAATTTACAATGATATAGGTGTAAATTTGGGTAAGCCGATTCTTGCGGGACTCAGGAGGAGAATCAAGTGTGAGGAATTCTATTCATAATAACCTTAGATAAAGAAAATAACCCTCAGGATTTTACAACCTATTTGATATCATTCAAAAACCAAGGAGGAAAAATAACGGCTCGGGTAATTTGTAAAATCTATGAAAAATGATTGAACCATCAATTCAGAAAATCATAATGAATACCAATTTTACCACTACTTTACTTTCTGAGTTTTTCACTCTTCTAGTATGCACTATTTTGTTGAATCAAATCGTTTATCAATCAATGGAGAAGACAACCATAAGAAATGGTTGACTGTAAGTAAAGGGAAAGCATATTTCACCATTGTAATTCAAAAATGTACCGTGACCAGAGCCAGAGCATCAATGAAAGAAGAGTGCGACAAAGACTTAAAGAACTTATACATTTTGACGAACTGATATATTTTATGTTCCTGTCAAATTTCGTTTTCTGTCAATGATTTCGATCGATTTACTTTTTTGCATTTCTATATGTTTTAATAGAATTTACGTAATTAATCCAAGCGAATAAGCACCTTTGAAAGAGGTAGAAACCATTATATAGCAAGCTTGATGAAGAGACGGTAGGGCACTAGAGAGTTGTATAATAAGAGCACATTATCGCTAGCCTGTTCGCAATACGGTGGCAGCTCTGGCATATTATATTCTCTTTGGCACCCACTTGGGCTGAAAAAAGACCGAAAAATATCATAACCAAATCCATTTATAAAGCAACAACATTGAAAGTTTCATGAAAATTCGGTGGTATTTTTCAAAAAATAATTTTTTTTCTCTCCAACCCCCAATTTTGAGCCCTCAGGGTAAACAGGTCCTGCTGAAAAGCTTGGAGGATCAATCCCGAGCGACGAACAATTTTTCTACCGAGTTTCACGGATTTCGGTTCAGTACTTTCAGAGAAAAGCCCCGGACAACGGACGGCGTACGGTGGACGGAAGGATTTTTTTTATTCGTTCATTCAAATCAACATACTCCAGAACGTAAACTGTGAAATTTTCAGGGGGGTTTAAAATTTTTTTTTTAACGGTCGATCACTAAGGTTCATTATTTGATTTTATCAAATAATAAAAAGAGACGAGTTTTCGCCGACTATTGAGAATAAGCGCGGTACGAATGGCGGAAGAAATAGTTTCAGCTTGGACCTGTCCCATAAATTTTATGTGAAGGAGCACCTCAGAACGAAAAACAAAATCATTTTTCTATCTGCAGTATCGAAGCCAGGGAAAAAATTATAAGTACGTCTGGACTAAAAACGGAAACATCCTCATTAGAACGAATGAAACATCGAAGATCATCCATACACAGAATGAGTCAGACTTGGCCAAGCTCAAATAGTTCCCAAATACCCAATAAAAGGTAAAAGTTAGGAAAGACAATGGCTATCCACGTATTATACGTGGTTTACGTACCGAGTTATCTACCTTCAAATCGAAATCTCTGTCCAGTTCTTTCGATGTAGTGTTGAATAATAATAATAATAGTAATATTGAAAATAATGATAATTATAATGATAAATGTCTGGATTTCACTAGAAATCTCAAGTGGAAGTTCACCCAAAGGTGCTCTACCACTTAACGTTTATAGTCTACCAGAAGTACATTTGAAAAAAAATTTAAAGCATGTGAAGAAAAGTGAAAAAATATGAGCAAATCAACAGGCAAAATTCACAGAGACAATCAAAAAATCATGTTGATGAGGAATCGAGGACATAATTTTAGATATTTTCTTGAACCTAGTTTGATTTAACAGTTTGAACTCTTGAGGAATACTGTTGTACAAATTTTAAATATTATAACTGAAACTTCTTTCAGAAGTGGATGTCCTGTAATCAGGACACGATATTATTCATATTATGAACGTCAGCTCTGTAAACCAATTTATTGTAGAGATATTCAAAATGATATTATGAAAGGTACAGAGAGCGTTATACTCAAAACCGATCATCATCGGAAGCCATACATGATCATACTTTCTGATTTTATAGATGAACCTAATACAGCAGTTCTGTACACACTGAATTCGGCCCAACATTTCCTGATCAAGACAAAAACTAAACACAGGTGAACAGACAATACCAAAGTCTCGCACAGAACCTTTTTATTATAACTGGGCAGGTACGACCTATGTGGATACAACAGTCTCAATTCTCCATACGCCCTACGAACTACACTCACCACGTGTTAACGAAATCTCAGAGAATCATCCAAAACCAAACCCAAGTCTCTTGCGCTATTAGCAAATTGAATATAATTATTATTTATTGTTGACTTGAACTTCTCTTTAACAATGGTTTTGTCCCTAGTCGAACCGAATACTAGAGCAAACGATTCTTTTGTGTTCAAATTTAATGAATATTTCGACGTGATGTCCGCCAGTAGATTAAGATCATCATTTATTCTCAATACTGCATTATTGATGTCACTCACGGTGAAATCGTAGTAAAGCTGAAAATCAACTGCGTACATATGGACGAAACAATATCGAATTAACTTGATGAACTGGCTGTTGTGAACCAGAAGAAGTGGTCCAAGGACTGATCCTTGTGGGATACCATCCGGTACATTTCTAGCATGGGAGACTTTCTCACCCAACTTTACACTTTGCGAACGTCCCTTGAGATATGACGTAAAGAGCTGAAGCGCATTTCTGCAGACTCCTCAAGATCTAAGAATAGCTATGAGAATATCATGTTTAACCGTATCGAAAGCCCTACTGATGTCAAGCAGAAACAAGGCTGTGCACTTGGATTCATCGAGTGAGCGTATAATATCTTCAGGTACTTTCAGTAGTGCGCTAGTAGAACTATATCCAGGACGAGAACCTGAATGCATTCCTGGCAAAACTGAGTTGCTCTCCAGATATTCGGCGAGTTGATCAGCCATTATTTTTTCCAGCAGTTTGGATAAACCTGATAAAATGATGATAGGTCTCAGATCAGAGAGCTCTTGAGGATTACTGGTTTTAGGAATAAACGTAAATTGTGCCTGTTTCCATGAAGTAGGGAATTTGGAACTGAGCAAAATCGAATTGAAGATGTTCACAATGTATGGAGGGATAAGAGGACAGCAGATCTCAATGAAAGATACCGAAAGATTATCGCAGCCAGGAGCACTATAGTTTCTTCAAGAATTGTGAGACAGTGTCTTCATCAACAAGATTAAATAACTATTCTGATCAAATCGTATTGTCTTTATAATAATCAAATACTGAACTATCTGGACTTCGCGACGTATATTTCAGAAAATGATCATTTATTTCATCGGGATCATCAAAATTCAGAACTGACTGTGAGTTATTCGATATTGCCAACGATTTGAGCTCTCTCCATCGTTTCCTTCTTGAGGATACCATTCTTTGTATTGATCGCCGCGCAAAAACTTCGTAAAAAAAGATGGCATTTTTATGATTGTTCGAGATGGTTTTAACTCTAGGACATGTTCCGGAGTTTGTAGGCTACACGGAGGACATTTGGGTAGTGATGAATATGAACACTAAAGTGTATTTTTGTGTGTATCTACCATGGTCGCACAAAGAACCAGATTGATTATATAATATCAAACCAAAAAAGTATCTGTAAAGATGTTTCTGAGCTGAACAAATTCGATACGGGTAGCGACCACAGAATGGTCCGATATGTTTTCAGGATAAATCTAAAAGTTCAAAGAAAAACTGCATTCAGGAACTCAAAGAATAATATCCCAATAGCAGAAATATCAGCCAAAAACATCGAAATGTGTCAATGTGAACCTATAGATTCAATAAAAAAACTTGGAGCTGAACAAAATATGCGAGAAAATAATATCAAGTATACAAGACGCTGTCAAAAAAGGTTTATTCAGAAAAATAGCAAGAATTCCACTGAATACTGATCGACGAAAGGAAAAAGCAAGGCAGAGATTCTCATAAATATGAAACAATGAATAACAACATGAAGAAGGCAATGAGGAAAAAAACTAACACAACGTCATACGAAATTTATAAACGACAAAATCGAAAACAACAACAATCTGAAAATACTGAAATCACAAATGTCTACAGGGGGGCTTAAACTAACAAAAATTTAAACAGAGAGGGCTTAGTTGTGAAAGACAAGCAGTAAATGAGTTTTATGAGACTCTATAAACATCAACAAAACCTAGACCAGGAACTACATATAGACAAATCCGAAATAACTAGAATAACCCAGAGGTGATAAAACTGTTCAAGAAAGGTAACAGTGAAAACTCAGATAAATAACGCCCTCTCAGTTTGCTGTCTCATTTGTACAAACTTCTCACGAAAATTCCGACCAATTGTTTTATCTGCTAAGCTCTGACTTCACCACCCAGTGGAGCAAGCAGAATTTTGAAAGGAATTCGGAATAACAGATCATGTCCAGACTATACGACAACTAATAGATAAGATCACAGAGTACAATATTGATGCCCATTTGGTTATTGTGGATTATAAAAAAGCATTCGATTCTATAGAGTCGTTAGCCATGATAGAGGCTCTCGATAATGCCAGAATAGACTCACCATACACGGGCTTATTGAAATATATAATATTACCATGTGATGTAAAAAAGTAAAAATGAACAAATACTTGAAAACTGAAGACATACACACAGAGAAAGGAGTCCGTCGAAGAAATACTATATCACAAATTACAAAGGGACTTTATTGACTCACAGTATAGATGTTAGGTTAGTAGACTTCAAAATATACAACATAATTTCCTGAGGTTGTCTCTCAGAAGTAATATTTAAATCATTGATCATGATTACACTGAAATTTAACAAAATTTCCAAATAGTGAGCTTGGAAAATCGTTCAAAACTAAATGACATGCGTCTGCTTTTCAAATTAGTGAAAAATAAACTTTTCATTCTAGAAATTCTCTATTCTATCGATTTTTATCGATTCAATTCAATTCCTAAAATTGCTCTATGTTTTTCAGTCTGCTGATCGTTTTGAGATCATGTTCATGGAATGGATCAAATTTCATTTTCATTTTCTCAACATTTTGTATGATGTACTAATTGCCAAACTGTGGATGCTGTATTGAGTTTTACCTGTTTGTATTCCTTTTTGTCTCAAATAAACAAATAAAACAAAATCCTATGCAGAGTTCGGAGATTTTTAATAACCAATGTTCATTATCTCGTGATCTGTCCTTATTCTCCTAACGCTTATGTCTTTAAGTACCACTAAGCTTTTTCACACGAGTAAAGTTGGACTTCTGAATGATTCCAAATATGATTGAATCTTTGATGTCTCTTGAAACATAACGGTGTTCAGAAATTCATCATTCCAAATATCGCTTCATCTAAACAAACATTCGTGAAAAAACTTATTATAGTCTTATATTTCCTTCTCCGTAATTTCGATTACGAAATTTTGTCTAAGGAACGTATATTCATATATGACGAGAACTTAATTAGAGTAATTCTATTTGAAAACCATGATTCACCTTTGGGTGGTCATCAACGATTTGTACGCACATATAAAAATTAAATAATCATAATCTTGGAGGGACACGAAAGATCAAATAAAAAAATAAATCAAGAAATGTAAAATCTGTCAGCACTTAGAGACTGATTTCAGACATAATATAGGTCCAATGATTTACTTCTACTAAATTTTGCGAACAAATTGCTCAAAATACAATTGGTCCACTTTCTGAAACTGAAAATAATACTCGATTCATTTCAACAATTCAAGATAATCTTACCAAATATATTCAAACATGTTCTCTAAATATTTTTTTGAATTTTGTACACAATTCGGATTTCCTGATCTTCACTGATGAAAGAGTAGAATTTTCCTAAAATATCTAATATCAAGAGATCGTCAAGGGATGAATCTCAATTAAACATAAAAAGTCTACTCCATATCATCCACAAACTCGGGGATCATTAGAAAGAACTCATCGAACTCTCAAGGATTATTGCAACGAGAAAAAATTCCCTTTTGAATCAATAAACCTAAACCTCCAGCTAATTATTCGGAACTTGCAACCGATATAACAACTAAATTGAAAATTTTGCAAGAAACAGTTTGTGAGAGCCTTAGCAAACCGAAAAAAAACCAAAGAGTATTACGATGAATCATCTTACATGTTTTCAATCAAGGGGACCCAGTCTTATTATTCGATAATCATTTAAGGGCAAAGAATAAAAAGCTAAAAAAGCTGAATCCAAACTATAAATGAACTTATAAAATAGAGCGAATTCATGATAATCAAACAGCCTCTTCAAGAATTAGTAGAAATAAACTGAAAACTTATCATTTCAATGAATTCAAACCTTACGGTTGTGAATGTAGCAACGGTTTTTTGGAACTGTACATAATCATATCTGAGTGAAAACAGCCGCTACAATTAGGTGCTTTTTGGAAAAAATCTTATGGCGTGAGTTGAATGAGCTTCATTCAAGATAATAATTTGTCGCCAGCGAGTGTCGTTTTAGTGACAGCGATATTTTCAACTTTAGTGGGCGCTTGAGGGGGTTATTAAGGGGTCACAAATTATTTCACTATATAGAACGTGTTCATAGGGTTCGAAATAAACGATTTCCATCGAAAAAGCAACAGCAAGGGTCGTTTTAGTCATAATAATATTTTCCACTTTAGGGGGTGTTTAAGGGGGTGATTAAGAGGTCACAAAATCATTTCACTATATGGAATGTGTTCATAAGGCTCGAAATAAATGATTTTCATCAAAAAATCTCCAGCAACGGTCGGTTTATGTATAACGATATTTTCCACTTTAGGGGGTGATTGAGGGGGTTGTTAAGGGGTCACAAATTATATCACTATATGGAACGTGTTCATAGGGCTCAAAATAAACGGTTTCCATCAAAAAATCTCCAGCAACGGTCGTTTAAAGGAATAACGCTATTTTTCACTTTAGGGGTGGTTGGGGGGGTTTGTTTAGGGGTGACAAATTATTATCTTGAATTAACCTCATTCAACTCACGCCTGAGATATTTTCCAAAAAGCACCTAATTGTAGCGGCTGTTTTCACTCAGATATGATTATACAGTACCAAAAAACCGTTGCTGAAAAACCGTTGCTACATTCACACCCGTTGAAACCTTATGTTATTTCAGATGGAATGAAGGTGACGGTTTTTCTCCTCCTTGTATTTATATTCATAGCCCTACTCCAGACACATCAAAGTAAGTATAAAATAATCCCTATTGATTCTTCATCTGACCTCTTATTTCATTATTTAGGTAAAGCACTAGTTTCAAATAATCGATTTACCATTCTAGTCAAATCTGATACAATCTGACTCATATCAAATTTCAGGTTGATCGAATTCCTGTTCATTACACGGTTTCAATCAATATGTGTATTAATAATAATAATAATAATAATAATAATAATAATAATAATAATAACTTTATTTAATCCTTTGTGACACAACATGGTGTATAGGACAAGTCAGAATAAGAGTTATAATAACAATAAAATTTAAGAAACCAAAGAGTCACACAAATATTCTTGGACAGAGTAGAAGCCTTTTACTAAAAGAAGGTTCTTGACTTCTTTTTTGAACAACTTAGAATTCAGGGACTTAATAGGAGGTGGTAGATGGTTGAACAATTTGATGCTTCCATACAAAGGAGAGCATTCAAATCTATGAGTCCTATGTTTAGGAAGTAATAAAGTTTGAGAATTTCTGCTTTCATAGCTATGATGTTCTGACAATTTCTTCCATTTGCAGTTGTTATCCCTGGCATATAGCAAACACTTGAAAATATAAATACATGGCAAAGTTAAAATTTCATTTTCAACAAATACTGGCTTGCACGAATCCATCGAATTTAGCTTAAATATTGCACGTACAATCCGCTTCTGTGCTATGAATACTCTGGAGATGTCAGTACAGCTACCCCATAGCAAGATGTTATACGAAAGATGACTATACACCAAGCTAAAATAAACATTCATCAAACAACTCTTGGGCAGAATGTCCTTGATTCTGTTAATTGCAAAGTATGAGCTGTTCAACCTTTTACATAAAACGTCAATATGCGGTGTCCATTTTAAATTCGTGTCGACATGGATGCCAAGAAATTTAGTCGACTCAGATGTTGGGATAGTGTTGTCACCAAACTTTATGTTGAATGCTCCAATTCTGTTATTTTTCAAACAAAATTGAACGCAAACAGTCTTGCTTATGTTCACCATAAGATGGTTAAGACGACACCAATTTACAAATTCCGCTACAATAAATTCACAGGCTTTCTGTAGCTCCTCAAGACTTCCTGCCGAAACAACTGCAGAGGCATCATCTGCGAATAATGTTAATAAATAACATGCTAACCACAAAGGCAGATCGTTTATGAATAATATAAAAAGAAGGGGTCCGAGCACGGAACCCTGAGGAACTCCTAGGCCAATATGGCAACTCTCAGAATAACTTTCGCCTATTTTTACCATCATCGCTCTTTCGTTGAGGTAACTGCGCAACCATTCCAGGAATACGCCCCTGAAACCCAAATTGTAGCATTTTTCAAGTATGAACTTAAAAGAGAGTGAATCGAAAGCCGAGGTAAGGTCAAAAAATATACCTGCGACAAATAAGTTCTTATCTAGACACTCGTAGACTGATTCGAAGAAATTAACAGCAGCTGATTGTGTTGAATGACCGCTTCTGAAACCATGTTGTGCAGGGTTGACTAATTTGAATCTGTTTAAATAACTCATCATTCTGTTGAAAACAATCCTCTCGAATACCTTCGAAAGCACGCTGAGAATGGATATCGGACGATAATTTGTTATTTCATTCAGGTCTCCCTTTTTGAAAATCGGAATTATTATGGACCTCTTCAAAATACTGGGGAACTTTCCAGATGATATGGAGATATTTATTAGATGTGCAAAATGCCCACTTACTACTTCACTCATCAATTTCATGATTCTTGTGGATATTGAATCGACACCAACGCTCTTTTTATTTTTTAAGGATTTGATAGTTTCCTCCACTTCGATTTCGATGACAGGATAAAAGAAAAAATTCGTGCTAACCATAGGTATCGCTGTACAAGATTCTGATAAGTCATCACCATAACAAGATCTCAGTCTTGAGGTAGTTATAGTGGAAAAATGCTTAGCAAATATATCAGCTACTAAATTAGGATCCTCACATAATTTCCCATTTAAATTTATAGAGATATCATTTCTGCTCTTATTTGTTCTTCCGGTGAGACCGTTTACAATATTCCAAACTGTCTTATTTCTGTTCATAGAACTATTAATAACTGAACTGAAAAATTTATATTTAGTGTTTTTTATCAGCGCAGAGTGTTGACGTTTTGCCATCTTGTAGTTTTCAAATGTATTTGGGAGGCCCAGATTTCTGTGAAGCCAATGGAGGTTAGACAGGTTTTTTTTACTTTGAATGATCTCGGGTGATATCCATCTTTTTACTGATGCGGCTGAAGTTTGTTTACGCATAGGACAGTTCTGCTCAAGATAATATTGAACAATATTGACAAATGTGTCGAAACAGGCATCTACATCACTATGAGTATAAATTTCAGAAAAATCGCATTCAGACAAAGAGATCAAGAAATTATTTACATTACTCTGGCATAGATTCCTAAATGAATATGATTCGACATTCTGCTTGTGGTCCAGTTCGAAACTAACTTCGAGCAAAATGGCTTTATGATCACTTATATGAGGCTCAAACACTACAACCCCATAGTCTTGAGGATCGACATTAGTAATGATGTAATCTACTTTGGAATTACTGGTATGACCGCTTCTGTTCGTGAATTCTCTAGTGGAGCACTGTGACGTTACGTCTAATCCGAAGCAATTCATCAAATCACACAATTGTTTCAAGTTTTTACAGTTTTTTCTCAAGAAATCTATGTTTAAATCTCCACAAAGAAAAACCCGATCAACAACATCAACACATGACTGCAAAACGCAAAATAGTCTATCGAAAAACAACTCTAAGTTACCAGAACAGGGCCGATAAACACTGATGATGGCAGTACGAATGCCACTATTCAAAACAACAATACCACAGATCTCAACGTGCATTTCCACAGAGAAGCCGGAAACCATCAGTTTTTTCACTTGTATGCGAGACTTTGTATATATAGCAGATCCACCATGTTCCCTAGACGTACGGCAGAAACAATCAGCCCGAACATAGCCAGAAATCACCATCGCGTCGATATTGTCTACACTGCACCAATGTTCAACGACACTCAGTATATCCGCGTTAGTTTCTTCCAATATCAACTCCAAATTATCCAATTTGTTTGAAATGCACTGGGTATTCAACTGCACGATTCTCAAACATCCGGTAGTTACGGTAGGAGCTAACGTACTTGCTCCTGATTTACCCTTTTTCGGTGAAAAAAATGACGCACGTTGACTTTATTAGGCCAGTTAGAACCATCGAGTGCTTTATCATATTCTGAACTCGGGATGAGTACTTTGAATGATGAATAAGACTCTGGATAACGTGAGGATAATTTTTCACACATGACCTTTGAGAATTTGTTTTTGAAAAAATTCTGTAAGTTCTCGACACTTGTATCAGGTTTTCAATTCGTCACATGGAAAGCCCTGAACTTGTCCATGCCCTCAACTTCTGCTGCTCCAGAATGGGTTCCAACAACTAGTGTTTTCCTAGGCTTTCGGTTTTTATTTTTCCCTACTTTCCACTCGGAATCGGATTTTTTTTCTATAGGAACAGCTTTGTTCGCCCCATTTACACTATTCAGAGAGTGTGCTGTCTCAATAGCCTGAGTTACCTCCGAAAGAGTGAACTTTTTCTGAGTCCTTGTTTTAATAGGAGCGACAGTTGAAGATCCCGCTACAGATCCGTATGTGTTCGAAGACGATGACTTAGAAGCACTTGTTGCAGCAGATGGTATTGTTGAGCGGGAATCCTCGGGATTTCCTACACCTACGACACCCGAAATATGTTCCTTATCGGCCCCGATGTTGACAAACTTTTTGTTTACTTCGACCACTTCACGTTCTTTGTTTTTAAGTTTTTCTTCAAGAGATTCGATTTTGAATCTGAGTAGGGAATTATTTTCCATCAGAAGAATATTTTTTGACTCCAACTCAGAGATAATTTTGAGTAGAAGATCAGAACTAGTAGACTCTATGCTTATATTTTTGACCGCTGTCTCACAAATCGGTGATGAGCTGCCGCTCATTTTATCACTCGGGATAGGGTTAGATAATTCTACATCACAACACTTTTTTAGTTTTGATCCACAGCCAGGGTGGAAAGACTTGTGACAAATGCAGCACTTTGCACTGCTTTTCACAATGGATTTTCTACAGTATCCACAACACTGGATATTAACTTGTAGAGAGAGTTTTGCATCGACTTCCTTACTCGCCGAGATCTCGCCACATACATGGACATGGACATACATATTATCGCAATGGATGATCACATTCCGAGTGATTGTCAAAATCAATTGAAATCTGTTAAAACCGAAATGAAATTTATGACAATCGAATGGTTTATCGGTACTCCTGATGCATGTTATAGTGAATTTAACTCACATTCTATAAAAGAGCTCATCAATAACAAGAAAAAAACTGAAGTCTTAATGCAACAGCAAATTTCGATTCAATCCTCAACTATTTCTGATTTCAACAGTTTCTTTCGTGAAATGAATGAAAATATCGAAGTTCTCAATTATAATTTAACAGCATTTTATGTCTATTCGAAAGAAGTGGAGAAAATGAAGGAATACTTTGAAATGACTGATGAAGTGTTTAATACAATTGAAAATCATATCTATATCTTATTCTACTGCAGCCTAGCATTATAAGTTACAGAATATTTTTCCAGAACAATCGCTTCATGAATTATCCAATATATCGTCAAACTTTAATCTTCCAATTCCTCCAATTATCGAAAATGTTCTTCTTTATTATGAAATCATGAAATCAAATTAATTCATAACCAACAAAATGTTAATTATTGCTTCTTGAATATCTCTTGCCTCTTTTGAAAATCTTGATTGTTATCATATGTTATCACTACCTACCCCACATAAAGATGACAATACCAATAATTATGTTCGGATAAATCAAACGACTGTGAACTTTTTGCAGTTCAGAGACCCCATTTCTGGAAAATTGATATCAGCGAATCATTTCATTTCATTTGATAATTTTTGTCTAAATGTAAAAACTATATTGAATGCCTTAAATGAGTGAATTCTTGGCCGAAAATAATATACTGGAAATATTGAAATTCAGTAATTTTGCGACGTTGGAAATTCCTGGAAAATTAACATCCATATCTTTAGTGAATATTGAATGGCGGGTATAACACCTCCTATACATTGTTAATTGCTGGTGTTGCGTGACAGGAATAGCGAAATTTTTCGGATTTCATCCAAGAAATTTTTTATAGTTATTCAGTGTTGAAATATGAATTTTTCATGCGACTTTATATATATTCAGTATCATTGATGTCGTTCTGGGAAATTTAATTGTGATGAAATTTCAAATGCGTTCATTAACTGAACCGTTGGCAGATTTCGTTCATTTCGAACCTAACCCTTGTATTCATAAACCTCCTTAAAAATTTTGAGTGTCTAGCCGAAGGCCGGCTGTAAACGCAAATCTACCCGCTAGGTAGATCTTGGAGCTTCCCAGGTAGGTATCGTTTAAGTAGATCTTCAGTCAAGATTGAACTATCGCTATGTGCAAGTCTCCAAAATTTTAGGTTGTATTCAATTAGATGTTATCTCTTTTTTAGCCCTGAAAAAGCGAAAATATATCCGCTAAACGTCGGCATTAGTTAGGGTTGCTAACCTTTCCCGATTCCTAATTCTTGTCAACTACTTTAAGCTTTTATCGAGTTCGTTACCATTATCGTTGCTACAGAGCTTCAGTTTGTGTTTTCTGATGGCTCTTCATGATATTTAGTTTAAGAATATTGTAGTGTTCGTTCCAGGAGTGGCCAAAACCTGCTTTGGCCACTCCTGGGACAACTCATTAGTGCGACATGGTAGCACGTCGTTCCCCTTAACATGCGTGTGAAAAGGAACCTCTCATAAAAACTAAATATATATAACCGCAGTATTGTACTTCAGGATTCACGACTCTTCATCGATAACCGGGGGAGGTCTGGGGGAGACAAAACATCATTATACCGAGGCGTGATATGAAGCGTCAACCATACATCAAAATATCCGATAATAGTATATTGAGTATTGAGAACGGTGAGGCTATTTTTCCGATCGAAAACAATAGTGGTCTGAAATCGGTAGTCCTTTACCATCGAGATACTAGCGTGTTTTGCACGATAGACACACTTTTATATAGAGGGTGAGTCACGAGGAACTGTACATATTTCTACCACGTATAAAGACTATAAGGGTGACTACCAAATGACCATTTAAAAGTGCCTTTCTCTCTTCCTAAATTTTATACGGGCTGATTTCCGGTTTTTACCTGAAATTTCAATCCGTCATAGCTTCTGAACGATTATCCCGAATCAATTGAAATTTTTAGGGAATATTGTCTATAAGATAGGAAATGGTTTCATGGAGAAGAAAGAGCTCCAGTAGTAATAAATAACATAATCACAAGGACGAATATCCGTCGATAAATCAACAAATATTCCCCCTTGATCAGAGCTAATCACCCAATCAACCAAAACACCTACACCGAAGAAGCGGATCCAAGTAGAATGACTACAGCTGTTTCACAATTGTTATTGATCGTCAGGTCAACTTAAATTGGATAAACCGCAGAGAGTTCTCTCGATACTTGTTACCTTTCAGAGGGATCGCTGCAGTTTACAACTTACAGCGCGCCATCTGCCAGGAGCATCTTGCGAGTCTCACCTTCGAGTGCAGAATACCTTGATCGATGTGTGTGACGTTCATCCTTTTGTCGCTTCGGGTCGCTGTAACTGCGATATTGCAGCTTTACAAACAACCGATCAACATTGGAAACACTCGGTTCATGTGGATTCCCACAAGACGAAAACGCCCAACATCTAACAAAGATAGGAAATGGTTTCATGGAGAAGAAAGAGCTCCAGTAGTAATAAATAACATAATCACAAGGACGAATATTCATCGATAAATCAACAAATATTCCCCCTTGATCAGAGCTAATCACCCAATCAACCAAAACACCTACACCGAAGAAGCTGAGTCAAGTAGAATGACTACAGCTGTTTCACAATTGTTATTGATCGTCAGGTCAACTTAACTTGGATAAACCGCAGAGAGTTCTCTCGATACTTGTTACCTTTCAGAGGGATCGCTGCAGTATACAACTTACAGCGCGCCATCTGCCAGGAGCATCTTGCGAGTCTCACCTTCGAGTGCAGAATACCTTGATCGATGTGTGTGACGTTCATCCTTTTGTCGCATCGGGTCGCTGTAACTGCGATATTGCAGCTTTACAAACAACCGATCAATATTGGAAACACTCGGTTCATGTGGATTCCCACAAGACGAAAACGTCCAACATCTAACAAAGATAGGAAATGGTTTCATGGAGAAGAAAGAGCTCCAGTAGTGTTTTGGTTGATTGGGTGATTAGCTCTGATCAAGGGGGAATATTTGTTGATTTATCGACGGATATTCGTCCTTGTGATTATGTTATGTTATTGTCTATAAGGACCTTCAGGTGACAACTTCCTCATAATTCGGCAAATCCAGGTCCGGCCTTCAGAATTATTGTTGTTTAGGTCTTCCGCAAAAATTCCACCCTGTTTACGTTGTTTGAGGAGGAAAATTGAAACCATAGTGATCATGGAGGAAAACTGCCAAAAAGATTCTTCCTAACATTATTGTAAGATTTCAGATCAAATGATGAATTTCAGAAATTATTTGGGCTTAGCTTCAAATAACAATTTTCTCATTGAAATCAGTAAGACGAGCAAGACTAAGTATCATCTTTGCACATCATACAGCATTTCCTCAATTCATTGCCGTTTCCAGGAAGGTCTCATGAAAGTTTCACAATTTAATTCGTTTTCCATAGACCTTTAATTACCGATAAAGCGCAATATACAAGAGATGGTGTTGTCAATTTGGTGAACATTCATATTTGGGCCGGAAGAAATCTATGTGCAATCCTTGAAGGATGCTCTCATTTAAGATATTTGGTGAATGCGTGGATTGTAGTCAATAAACAGCTTCTAGGTCCACATTTAGTTGATGGTTCGTTGAGCGGAGAAGTGATTTGTAGCTCCTCTCACACAAACAGAAATGAGCCACGGAATTGTAGTTCCAAGAGGCTAATAAAATAATATTTTTCGTAGCACGTAAATAGTTCTTTTAATGATTTCAACGTCTCAATTGTTGTTCTAAGTTTTCGAAAGGCTTAGCAATTTTGTGTTCTAAGATCTAAAACAATAAATTAAAGTTTAGAAAACTTTGAGAATTTTCCAGCTCAGAACTGATTATTCCTCGATCAACGGTCAAACAGGGTGTTCCAAAACTAAGACCAAACTGAATTGGGAAATATTCATAAGCCGGTCCTGGAAACGGCACTGAATTAAGAAAATGTTGTATGATGTGCAAAGATCATACTTACTCTTGCTCCTCATACTGAATTCAATGGGAAAATTGTTATTCAAAGCCCAGCGAAAATAATTTCTGAAATTCATTATTCAATTGTAAAACGTACAATGATGTTGGGAAAAACATCTCTGGAAATTTTTCTCCATTATCATTATGGTTCCAATAATCCTCATCAAACATAGAAAAAAATATACACGAGGTGTAATTTTTGCGAAAGACCAAAACAACTGAAATTTGTAAAGCCGGACCCGGATTTTCCAAATTATGAACGGGTTGGTACCTTTTCAAGAGTTATGACGGATTGAAGTTTTCTTTAAATACCGGATATAAGACTTTATAAAATTTATGAAGAGAGGAAGGCACTTTTAAATGGTCATTTGATAATCACCCAAGTAGTCTCTATACATAGTAGGAATATGTACAGTTCCTTGTGACTCACCCTGTATTATAATTCAAAAAATTGAAATAGCAATTTGTCAATGCTGTGAAGGAATACAAGGAAAGCCGTTGTCTTGGTGATGAAAGCTCATTGTTTTAGATTTTTAGAGTGACCAAATTCAACTGAATTTTCCCATAATATAAAATCTAAAAATAAGCGATTTCGAATCTTATGAAGAAAGCGAATTTCAAAAGGCCTGGGAAATCGGCTTTTGCACAGTTATTCCCGAGAAATATTGAATGAATCGAATTCAAATTGTATTCGAATTATTCACCTCATTTCGATGAATATTTTTGGTCATCCTCATTTAACTTTCGCTGAACAGAAAGTGATTCACTTACTGTTACTTCACCTTAGCAAACAGTAAAAATGATCTATCGTTCTAGCAACAAAAGCGGTAACCAGCAAAAGTCGTTCTATCATCCAAAAACGTAAATTACATTCTGCTCACTTAGATGGCAGGAAGCAGGTAAGTGAGGACGGAAACGGACCGAGCGAGAGTGAAATCGCTTCACTTCTCCTGCCCCTTCCGCTGCCACTCGCGCTGCCTTTATTGGCGGTTTTTCGTGCAGAAGTCAAAAAGACGGTGGTGCATGCGCCAGTAAGTGATCACATTCTGCTTAGATACGATCTTGCGACAACGAAAACTTCATTAGTCGTTCTTGTAGTTGTGAAACATGTCCACTTTGATTCCGAGGGCTGTAGTATGTGTTCATGATCGATTTAAGTGGAAGAGAATCTCTTATATGACGATTGGCATAAAAGTAGAAACACATTTTTTCATACACATGATTTATATGGTTATTCCATATAAGGTTATTGTCAACATATAAGCCCAAGAACTCGATTGCATTCTCGGATGACCTATCATTATCAACACACTGAATGCTTATTGACTCCTGAAGAGAGTTTTTTTATGCAAATACAATCAATTCGGACTTAGAGATATCTACAATGAGAACATTAGTTTTACACCATCGAATGAAGCGATCAACCAAGAGCTCGCAACGCTGCACGAGTTCCTCGCGGGTTTTAGCGGAGACCGCCACCAATGTATCATCCACAAAAATGATAATCCACTCAATTATGAATTCAGGCAAGTCGTTAATGAAAAGAATAAAAAGCACAGGCCCCAAAACGGATGAGGTACTCCCAAATCATTCTGGGATACGCGAGAAAATGAATTTCCAACTTTAACAGACATGGTCATGTTCGAAATTAAACTTCGGATCCATTCTAGAAACGTCCCCCTGAACCAAGATTAAATAATTCGCTTAGAATAAACTGTGGTGTTATACAATCAAAGACCCTCATAAGATTGAAAAAAATACCAGAAACAAGAACACCTCTATCCAGAGAACGATACACATAACCGAAAAAGTGAAGAGCAGCACTTTGGGTTGATCTCCCAGTTTTAAACCCATGTTGACAATTGGGGAGAAGATTGAAATCAGTCAAGAAAATTGTCATACGGTTCAAAACAACTCCTCTTTCAATGACCTTGGAAAAAGCACTGAGGATCTAAATGGATCGATAGTTGGCTACATTATTTGGATCATTTCTCTTATAAATCGGAAGCACTATGGCATGTTTCAAGATAGTAGGAAATGTACCAGTAGTAACTGAAAAATTGGTGAAGAATGCGATCCGTTCGGCTATGACTTCCGCTATTTACTTCAAAATCCTAACTGATACAAAATCAGTACCACAGCTCTTTTTGTTCTTGAATGATTTGATCACATTAAAAATTTCAAACTTATCTACAGGATGAAAAAAAAGTTTTAGTTACCATAGAAGTGACAGTGCAATGTTGGGCAATATTATTGCCATAATTATCAAAAATGCAGTTTTCAGCAATCGATGAAAAATAATTCGCAAAGCCATCGGCCACTGCATCCGAGTCAGAATATATTGAGCCATTCAAGTTCAACCTGATGAGATCAATATCTTTCATTCTACTTGTTGATTTATAATTTTCCACACCGTTTCGTTTTTGTTGTCGGACAAATCGATGAGATTTTTGTGGTACTACACTTTAGAGGATCGGAGCAACAAAGCTATAGCTGGTTTTAGCTCTCTTGTATGCTTCCAAAGATTGTTGACATTTACTATTTTCGAACAGCCAAAAAAGATCTTCGAGTTTTTGACTAGCCAACTTAATCTCTCGAGCTAACCATTGAAGATTTGATCTTTCCGCAATATCCTGATGTCTCAATGGACAACTATTAGTTATTGAAGACTGTCCAATGTCCGAAAAGAGACTGAAGGATTCATCAATATCAGATGCTATCTACACACTATCAAAATTGGTACGTGAAATCTCCATTACAAGATTTCGTAATGTTTTGGATGTTACCTTTCTAGTTGAGCTCTGAGGGAGATTTCACACTAGGTTGAAAGAAATTATCGAGACACATTACCATGTGATCACTAACATGGAACTCGAAAACTGTTGATCTACAATATTTCAAATCTGCATTTGTGAGAATATAATCAATCTTAATACAAGATGTATGACCATTTACATCTGGGAAAACACGAGTTGGCTGAAAGGAAGTTATCTTCATATTCACTGAAAAATCGAAAGGGAAGAAATAATAATAATTATTATTATTATTATTATTATTATTATACATCAGACAAGAGTTTTCTCAACTCATATACAAATTTCAAATGAAAAACTACAGAGTGTGGAACTAATGTTAATAAAGAATTCAAAACAAAATAAACTAGTAAAAAAAAATCACCAAAAACACAAACCCGGCCATCAACACACACCGGTTCGCCACCAAGAGTCCAAATTGTTCTTGAAGGAGTTGACACTAGAGGCGCCAACAATCGTATCCGGAAGACTGTTCCAATTATGGAATATTCTATTGGTGATGAAAGATTGGCGTGGGGTACATTTGAATCTTTCCCGTGTCAACTTGAATCTGTGCCCTCTAAGTTGGCTGGTAGTAGCAAGGTCAAACATATCACCCATGTCGATCCCAAATCTCTGAGTCAAAGCTCGAAAGGCAACGATCAAGTCACCACGATCCCTTCGAGTCTGAACGGGGGGAAGATTAAAAAGTGCCAAGCGCTGTTCGTATGTTGGTCGCACTCTTCCATATGGTATCCTAGTGGCGCGTCTTTGTATGGACTCCAATAAATCTCGCTGCCATACCAGATTCGGACACCAGACAGGGCCCGCATATTCCAAAATGGGTCTTACATGGGTCTTGTAAAGTTCAGAACATACAGAGGGGTCACAAAAACGAAAGGAGTGTTCAAGCAACCCAAGCCTTCTTCTGGCCCTAGAAGAAACATACAAAATATGCTCCGACCATGAGAGGTCCTCTGTAACCACAACACCTAAATCCAGTTGACTCCTTGTAGTGGTGAGGGGGATGCCATCAATATGGTAAGTTGTTCTTGGATTATTTTTTCCTAAGTGAAGAACCTTACACTTCGATAAATTGAGCTCAATCAACCAGTCGCAGCACCAAGAGAACAAAGTAGTCAAATCCTCCTGGAGCGAAAAAGCGTTGGTATGGGCATAGTTGTAGAGCTTAGCATCGTCAGCGAATAAGGATACCTCAGCATTGAGGAGCGCAGGCAGATCGGATATGTATACCAGAAATAGCAGCGGACCCAGAACTGATCCCTGGGGAACTCCGCTAGTGACATTAATAGTACGAGATCTTTTCTCACCAGTGCCAACGAAAAATTTTCTACCACTCAAATAACTTTGGATCCACTCAAGCAATCCGCCCCGCACTCCGAAATGCTCCAGCTTGTACAGAAGCCGGCAAATGGGTACTCTATCGAACGCCTTAGCAAAGTCAAGATATACGACATCTATTGGTAAATTTTTATCTAATGCTTTAGTCCAGTCATTCAAGCACTTTAGTAGGCAGGTTATCGTTGAACGCCCAGGAATAAAACCGTGCTGTTGTTTCGGCAATATTTTATTGGTTAGGAGAAATTCTAATAGTTGATCGAAGATAATTTTCTCCATAACCTTAACAACGGATGAAGTCAGAGAAATTGGGCGATAATTCCGTGCATCAAGTTTATCACCCTTCTTGTATACCGGAGTAACACGTGCGGAAAGCCAATCCATCGGCAATGATTTTGTTGAGAACGATTTTTCCATAAGGATGGACAATGGATAAGCAAGAGTTGTGCTGCATCGCTTCAGAATTACTGGGCTCAGGTTGTCTACTCCAGGAGATTACTGAGATACTTAGCAACAGTCTCCTCAGGAAAAGTAACAAAATCCATACTCTGCTGACATTTAGGCGAAAGAATAGCGGGAAGCGGTCCTATAGGTTCAGACGAGAAGGACTCACAAAATACGCTGGCGAAGCATTCATATACATCCATCAAGTTTTGACACAACTCTCCCTCCGAGTTACGTACTTCAGGAATGCCAACCTTCGTGTTCAATGTAGAACGAATATATTTATGGAATTTCTTCTTGTTAGCGCTCGAGCAAATATTCTTTTCGAACTTGACTTTTGCCGCAGTAATTGCTGCAGAAACAACCTTGGAATAATTTTGATGGCATCGATAGTCATGATCACTGCGACTTCTTTTGTATCTCTGCCACAAACCTATAAATTAATACTGATAATTCAATGAGGCTGTGATAACGTCCTCCGTCATTGCCAAAACTTGTCGCGAAGTATAAGATGGAGCATAAAGTAAATACCTATCGCTTTCGATTCTGCCGCAGAAGTATTTCGCGAAATATTCAGGATAGCTCGAGTAGCAGTGAAAGCGATTGTAGTTTATCTAATAGATAGGGAAATTCTTACCGGTGGGGAAGTCAACAGAAGTATGGCAGCGTTGAGATGCTTGAGGTTCAGTGTATTTCTGTCTTCTTCATCTTGCTCTAACTCGCCTTGGGGAATCTGAATCGAAGATTGTCTAGTTGTCAGTGGTTTTCTCGACGTTGCCTCATTGGAAACACTATTCGTAGGGGTCCGTCGAAAAGGACAAGCCATCGCTTCCAGTTGACTATTTCACGTTTATAATAACCTCATATGTTTTTCAAATAATTCATCTTCGTGCTGAGAGTATATGTGTCTGTAATAGGAAAGAAAAATGTTGGTTTTAGATTCAATGGAAATTCGTTCGGATTTGTATGCACTCGTATATCTCATAGGACGTAAGTGTTTCATGGGTTTGATCTTCATTGCGCATTCAATACACCATCGCATTCAGAACACCGGCATCTAGAAGTTTCAAATATAATTTTTCAATTGAACTTGATTTCCGTCCCTTTGAATCCTGACATATATGAAATGATTTTTTCACGCTGTACTTCCATTGGACAATGGAATAGATTCATGAACTATTTGTGTTCAACGAGAGATGGAAAATTAATCTCACAGCACTGGAATAGAGGTCGAATTCGTGAATGGATGAAATCCAGCCAACGGCTGAGAAACTCTTTCCAAATTTCATGTTTCTACTATTTCCATTTATATATGAATCGGATCGAATTGAATTCTAGTATTTGAATTAAAGATAATGGCTTGAAGGTTCATGCAAAATTTGATGGGATTCATATGAAAAGAAGATCTCCGAATGTTTGCATCAGGAGGTTAATCTGCGTATCGCGATGTGGATACGTGAAAATGTGACCGCTGCTGACTTAAAGTCAGTGTTTCTCTAGCATTCATTACTTTCCAGCATTAAAATCTGTAAATTTCACTTATAGGTATTTTTGCGCATGCATGTTCAGGGCAACTGCGAGCTATTGTTTTGTCCAAATGTCTGTAATTTTCGTCTAGGTTGGACTCACTGATGATGAATCCGGTAAAAAAATCGATACTGTCCGGCCGGCCGTTTGTATGCACGATAACGATCGTACAGAGAATCCTATCGACCCGAAACTTTCAGAGCAGTTTGCATTTCAAAATGCGACGATAAGGTTAGTTAATAGTTGAAATCAGCCGAACGATTTAATAGTAAGAGCCTTTTGAAATTTTTAGGTTATATCTGTGATAATTCAGGAACTATTCGAACAATTAGATTGAAACTTGGCTGTCAGTTGGTGTATAACAATGCGCAGCGTTTCTCGGAATTTCGTCGAGACCATACTGTCAGTAAATTAACAAACAATTTTTTTTCAACATTTTTTTCTGAAAAATTTTTTTTTCTGAAACTGTTCATCATATTTGGAAAAGATTGAGCGTGGATATAGAGCTCGATATTTCGCAGCAGTGCACCAAATTTAAATTCGATACTCTCATTATTTTTGGAGATATTGGGAAAAAATATGTAAAATTTCGTGGTCTTTTTCTTGATTTCGTTGTTTTTTCGGAATAAATCGAACAATGCTCATTCATTCACAATGAAACTTGGTTTCTAGTTCGAAAATGCCGATGGACAACTTTGTGCAAAATTTGGTGATGATCGTATTGTAGGCGGCGTAGTTTAACTGAGTTGCCAGAAGGTGACCTCACTGACCGACGCACGATAGCTACTTCACATTCAAACACAGCATGAGCGCGTCGGTCGTGGTCACTCACTACGCCGCTTTTTCGGTTGTCATAGGCAAGTGCCAGAGGATTCAGCCTATCTGATGAGTCCACCTCTGGCACTGGAAAGAAAAAACTTTCCCTAAGAGCGCGCCGTCCTTCATATGGCGCGAACTCACGAAAAGCGCCAAAGTGTCATTAAAACAATTTGAAAAAAAAATTCAAATTTTATTTTTCAAATCCTCAATATTCTTCTGATCATATGATCCTCATTGAATTTCTTCTTGTATTTTCGGGAATATTGAAAAATAAATTTTAAATTGGTACATCTGCGGAATCATTGGATGGATTTTACCCATTCACGCCTGACGGCCGGCCGTAAACACAACTTCTGGAAGAAACGACCTATAAACTCGACATTTATAGAGTAGGTTCAGGGCTTGATAACGAAGGTCGAATTCAAGAATGGGTCAAATCCGCTTAATGATTCCGTTGATATACCTCATTCGAAATTTCATTTTTCCAATATTTCCGGAAATGCAGATCAGATCGAATTGAAATCCAGTAATTTATAGAAAAAAAATCTAGGGAAGCACTGACGTGAAGACAGCAGCTTTTGCGCGCATGTTCAAAGGATATCACCAGAAGTGAACATGCATGCGAATGCTGCTGACTTCACGTCAGTGCTTTTCTTGGTTCTTATAAATAGAAATGTAATGACATGCGGGATGATCAGAATGTATGATAATTAAGAAAGGGAATACAATGATGCAATAGTGAAGTGAATAATTTATGGTTGGCTCGATCATACGTTGAAAAAATCTTGAGTCTCTCAATACTGGTACTATGGAGCAGCTGAAATGAATTATTGCTGATAAACTAAAGTAATGAGATTTCCAACATTCGAAATGTTCTATTATTAATATTTTATTCATATCAAGTAATCCAAGCTATAGAGATGGAAATGCAGGAAACCTAGGAAAAGCCATCACCTTATCGCCAACAGAAATTTTACGTAGAGAGGCAAATAGTGCATTTGGAACCGTGTGAACTTAACGTCCACTTTTAGAGGCCAATTCCCCGATGATACTCCAACGAGGACACTCAGAGGCGTGCGTCCGGTAACATAAACAAGTCACCTGTAGGGCTATGATAAGATTTTGGTGACTTCGGTTCATTTCGAACTAGCAAAATTGAATATGACTATCGAATATAATCGAAATTTTTCTCCTAGAAGGGAATGAGCAAATGAATGAACTCAAATGTTGATTCCGTTTATTATCTTCCAGTGTTATATCCATTGTTATATGAGAAGAATGGGATCTCATATTTTGTCCCTCTACAAGGAAATTTTTATCCACCGTTGAAAGTGGGACATTTTTGAACCGATAATGTTAGTTTGGTTCATCTGCTCTCATTTCTGAAAAAAAATGAAAGGAGCGATTCTCCTCTCAGTATGTTATTGGGAAAAGTAACTTCTATCAGAAAAATGAGTTCCCATGTTTTGTCTGAAAATTTTTATCGACCGTTGAAAGTGTGACATTTTCGAACCGATAATGTAGGTTTAGCTTATTTGCTCTCATTTCTGGGAAAAAAACTGGAAAAGCACTGCTGTGAAGGTAGTAGCTGCTGCGCGAATGTTCAATGGAGATGATTGCTTTGGCATTGAATTTGAAGACGCGCGCAAAAGCTGCTGCCTTGGAAATATTGTAGAAATAAAATTTTGAATGGATATATCCGCGGAATCATTGTGTGTATCTCAATAATTCACGAATTCGCCCAATGATTCCGTAGATATACCCATTGAAATTTTTATTTTTCCAATATTTTCGAAAGTACAGATAAGATCGAATTGAATACCAGTAGCTTATCGATGAATAACAGTTCGAAGGTTCGTAGAGAATATCATGAAGATGATATGATCAAATGATCACAGAATATTTGAAAAACAAATTTTTTTATCCTTTTCAAATTGTTCTGATTACACTATCATCATGAAATTTTGCACAAAGTTGCGCATCAGCATTTCTAAACTAGCAACCAAGTTTCAATTCCATCAAACCAGTATTCTTTGAATTAATCCGGAAAATATAACGACATCGAGAAAAAAAAACAAGTAAAATGTAAAATATTATTCTAAAGGTACGAGCAGAAAATTTTTCCGGATTCAATGAATATTTTCCAAACAAAAAATTTTTTTTAGAATCAACTGACAATGTGATCCCAACGAAATTTCGTGGAAATTTGTTATGCTTCAACTAGCTGTCAAGATCAATTCGATAAAATGAGTAGTTCCTGAAATATCAGGACATTAATCTCAAAATTTCAAATGACCATAACTCCGAAACCATTCGATTGATTCGTCCTATTAACGAACTCAATCGACGTATTCCAGTGCGCGACCTAATCTGAAATTTTCAAGTTGCTAGCTTGCTCCTTTCGATAGTTATCGCTTCGTCGGCCGGCCGGCCGGCCGGACAAATGCGATTTTGATTTGTCATCATTGAGTCCATCCTAGTCGTTTGAGACCATTTTCTTCGGAAAAACAATCATTTGTCATTTGGACAAAACCATATCACGCTGTTGTGGGATATTTTTGAACCGATAATGATGGTTTAGTTTATCTGCTCTCATTTCTGAAGAGAATGAGAAAAACGATTCTCCTTCGAGTATGATATTGAGAAAATACTCTTCTATCTGAAAAATTATGACTCGTATTTTGTCTCTACACAAGAAAATTCCTTATCGACCGTTGAAAGTGATACATTTTTGGATCGGTAGTGTTGGTTTTGCTCAATTGCTCTAATTCCTGAGAAAAATACAAAAAAAACGAGTCTTCTTTCATAATGTTATTGAGGAAAGACTCTTCTATCAGAAAAAAGGCGTCCCAAATAGTGTCACGCTGCAAAAAAACTTTTATCGACCGCTGGAAGTTTGACATTTTTGAACCGATAATATTGGTTTAACTCAGTTGCTCCTGGAAAAAATGTAGATATAATATGTATATACATATGTATATGATAAATTTAGTTATAAGAGCCTGAATGATATTCAAGATTTAATGATAAGGGTCTATCGACTCTGGTTTAGGAGTAAATGAGGTACTCTTTATTCTATACCAAGCTTTCGCATTAATTTAATGCTTCTTCGGGGTTTCTATAAAGATAAATATATGTATAATCAACATCACAACAATTTAAAATGACATTCAACTTACTGGCTGTGAGGTTTCTCGTTATTAACATCATTCGTGAACCTTCGATATACATTTTTTTCTCTACATGAAACTTTCAAAGACACGTGATGAATATTATTCAAAAATTTACAATTTATTTGATTTAATTTTTTTTCAGAACCTTCAGCTCTCTGCTTCGTTTTTGTTGGTTAGGTTTGTTCCCACTCCTCTATATTCCTTGTTTTCTTCATTCATCTACAGGACCATCGAAAAAGTAACTTGATCTTGTCTTTTCCAACAAATAGCTGTAAATGCAACTCAATCCATTTGTTATTTTTTTGTTCACAGTTTCACACTCTTTGTTTATATTTATCATTTCATGTATCAATCTCTTTTGGTAATTCTTTTCAGTTTTTAATATCTCAACATCTTCAAAATTTACATGATGATCTAAATTGTGCGCATGGGAAGCTAAAGCACATCTTTCTGGGTGTTTTCTTATATCAGATTTGTGTAGTGCCATTCTACTTTTTACCCATTGTGAGGTGTGTCCAATGTAACATTTTTCGCAGCTTCTACAGTTTACCTTATACACTACATTACTTTTCAATGGAATCGGTATGGGGTCTTTTATTTTGCTGTATAAGGAACTTATCGTTTTTTGATTATATACTGCAATTTTAACGTTTTCCTCTCTGAACATATTCTTCAATTTCCCCGTCAACGTCAAGTGAGATGACTGATTTGGAAAAGAGTAGAGTTATCGAAATTCTCAGACCTGAGTGGAATAATATAAAACATCACACCAACATAGATCTGGAATTATTTATGGAAATAGTAAACTTTCTGCTGGAGAACAACTAAAGCACATTCCAGGGAGAATTTTACATACAGATTTTTGGATGCGCAATGGGATCTAAGTTAACCCCCATCCCGGCACAGTATGTTATGGACTACCACTTGGACTCAAGCTTACCCAATTTACTGTTATATTCATAAAGAAGTTTGTTGATGATTTGATAATGATAGTTCCAGAAACACAGGTTCAACATACACTTGAGTGTTTCAATTCTCTTTGTACAGATATACAATTCACACTGGAAACAGAAGATGCAGAAAAATCAGTACCCTTCCTAGACACCAGAGCATACAGACAAGATGGAAAAGTGAAATCACAATGGTACAGAAAGAGCACACATTCAGATAAGATCATTCATTTCCGTTCAGACCACAACATCAATATCAAAATAAACACAATAAATCAGATGAAAAAAAGGGTATCAAAAATATGCCAAGAGTCCTTCAAAGCAGCAGGAATAAGAAAATTACATGAGATACTGAGGGAAAATGCATATCCAAATAGCATGCTGAAAAAACTACTGCATGCTGACAATGAAACGTGGATCCGTCAAACAGAAGACCAAAATATAACATCAAATATGACACATTACGCATCGTACCCTAACATTGCCAACTTGACGGGGAAATTGAATAATGTGTTCAGAGAGGAAAACGTTAAAATTGCAGTATATAATCAAAAAACGATAAGGTCCTTATATAGCAAAATAAAAGACCCCATACCGATTCCATTGAAAAGTAATGTAGTGTATAAGATGAACTGTAGAAGCTGCGAAAAATATTACATTGGACACACCTCACAATGGGTAAAAAGTAGAATGGCACTACACAAATCTGATATAAGAAAACACCCAGAAAGATGTGCTTTAGCTACCAATGCGCACAATCTAGATCATCATGTAAATTTTGAAGATGTTGAGACATTAAAAATTGAAAAGAATTACCAAAAGAGATTGATACATGAAATGATAAATATAAACAAAGAGTGTGAAACTGTGAACAAAAAGAAAGATACAAATGGATTGAGTTACATTTAGAGCTATTTGTTGGAAAAGACAAGATCAAGTTACTTTTTCGATGGTCCTGTAGATGAATGAAGAAAACAAGGAACATAGAGGAGTGGGAACAAACCTAACCAACAAAAACGAAGCAGACAGCCGTAAGTTCTGAAAAAAAATTAAATCAAATAAATTGTAAATTTTTGAATAATATTCATCACGTGTCTTTGAAAGTTTCATGTAGAGAAAAAAATGTATATCGAAGGTTTACGAATGATGTTAATAACGAGAAACCCCACATTCAGTTAGTTGAATATCATTTTAATTTGTTGTGATGTTGATTATACATATATTTATAGAAACCCTGAAGAAGCATTAAATTAATGCGAAAGCTTGGTATAGAATAAAGAGTATCTCATTTACTCCCAAACTAGAGTCGATAGACCCTTATCATATGTATATAATGCAAATATGAGAAAATAAGCATCAGTTCATATGAGAAAATCAAAAGTCAAGACCATTTCTGGTTAAACCATAAGTCATAGAAACACCTTGTTTACTTTTCTCAATAACATACTGAAATAAAAATTCGTTTTTTTCAGAAATACATGCAAATAAACCAAACAACATTTTCGGTTTAAAGACCATATGTCCCAAGATGGACATAGACATTGAAAGTTCAACGGTTGATAAAAAGGTAACTTCTTGGATGACAAAATATGAGACCCTATTTTTCTGATAGGAGGGTTCTTTATCAATAACATACTGAACTTAGGTTCAGTTCTTTGAAACTTTTGACAAATGAGAGCAAATAAAGCAAACCAAAATTTTCGACCTAAATACTATATGTCCCTCATTCAACGGCCAATGAGAAATTTCCTTGTGAAAGGACAAAATATGAGACCCTATTTTTCTGCTGGAAAAGCAAATAAACTATATCAAAATTCTTGATTCTAACGCTGTATGTCTCACTTTCAACGGTCAATAAAATATTTCTAAGTGGAGAAAGACACTATTTTCTGATAGAAAAGTCTTTTTCCGATAACATTCTCAAAGAAGAATAGCATTTTCCAATTTTTTTTTTAATGAGATCAAATAAATCAAACCAACATTCTCAGTTCTGATGCTATATTTCCCACTTTCAACGGCCACTTGAAATTTCCCTTTAGGGGGACAAAATATACGACCCCGTTTTTCTGATAAAGGGGTCTTTTCGTAATATCGTACTGAAATAAGAATATCTTTTTTTAACTTTTTCAGCATCAGTGCAAACAGAGCAAACCGACATTTTCGGTCTAAACACTAAAGTCCCGAGTGGGACCCATGGACGTTGAAAGTTCAACGGCCGATTACGAATTTTTTTGTAGGGGAACAAAATATGAGATTCTTCTTTTCTCACAGAAAGGTTTTTGCAATAAAACACAGAAATAAAAATAGATTTTTCCATTGTTTTGAGAAACCAACATCTTCAGTCTAAACAATATATGTCCCACTTGCAACGGCCCATAAAAAATTTCCTTGTAGGGGGAAAATATGAGACGTCATTTTTATGATAGAGGAAACAAACTGAAAGGAGAAACGTCTTTTCCATTTTCTTCAGATGAGAAAGCAAATAAGCTAAACCAACATTATCGGTTCAAAAGTGCCCCACTTTCAACGGCCGATATAAAATTTCCTTGTAGGGCGACAAAATATGGGACCTTATTTTTTCCCATAGAATGATCCTTTTCCAATAACGCTCAAGAAACGAGAAAGATCACAATCATTTTTTTCAGAAATGGCAGATAATATACGGAATCAACATTTGTGTCCAGAAATGATATGCTCACTCGCTACTAGGAGAAAATTTCGAGTATATTCGATAGTCATATTCAATTTTGCTGGATGCACAACCGAAGTCATTAAGTGCTTATTACAACTCTACTGGCGACTTGTTTATGTTACCGGGCGCACGCCACTGAGTGCCCTCGTTCGGGTATCTTCGGAGAATCGGCCGCTAAAAGTAGCCGTTAAGTTCACTCCGATAGCAAATCGGAATAAATAGCTTAAATATTTAACAAAGATTCAGAATTTATTCTAACGACTTTTCGCTAACTTCACACGGCCTTGTCCTCGTTATCTTTAGAAACGGGACCTCCAAGAGATAGATTTGAGTGTCCGAAAACTTTCTCTAGACTTTGAATTCAACAATATATGAAGCACTATTACTATCGGTACCTATCATGACTCTTTGAGTCCATCGAGATGCCAATATACTGTTATGAAGAAATATTCATTCTAAGAGAAATGGGGGGATTTTTCCACCTAAGTTCTAGAGTATCTATCAGAATGGTGCATGAAGGGAGAAGTACCTACATTGTAGCACTGATATACATATTCAGTTCTACGATATACTTTATCTGTAAACAGAGAGAAATTGACGGTCTAATGCTTGATTTGGATACTCAAACAATGCGATAAGATTGAAAATATTAATTTTCTGTTACCTCATTATATTCAATCGTATTCATTCCTGATTACAAATGAGCTTGTTTATTCCAAACATTCAAAGGTAACTTTATGCCCAATATCTGATGGTTTTTTGAAGTAGTGAACACAGGAACTAGGAATCGGGAAAGATTTACAAACCTCAGCTAATGAAGACGTTTCGCAAATATATTTTTGCTTCTTCAGGGTAACTCATAGTTAGCATAGTTCAGCTCTGCCTTGAAGAAGCAAAAATATATTCGCGAAACGTCAGCATTAGCTGAGGTTTATTAATCTTTCCCGATTCCTAGTTCCTTTCAACAACTTTAAGTAAATAAATCAAGGAAGTTATGTATCTATTGATATCTGATGTTTGTTTTCCGGAAGATATTGTTTACTCGGCGTAAAGATAATGGAGTAGTTTGACACAGAATTATAACTCCTTTGTCGTCATTAGGATGATGGGTGAATTAATCATCTGAACGTTCCATAATTTGCACATCAATAGGGAAAATTAGAAATATGCATGTATATTTATCTTTCTTACTTAGAGCATCAAGTCTGTCGAGAAATCAATCAGTGGCTCGCTTGACCCAGAGGCCCAATTCTCTGCCTTGACGAATATCTGAAAACGTATCGCGTGTATTGTTGATAAACGCGAATGTATTCACAAGAAGAATCGAAATATATCCCAAACCCCGCACTAAATAGGACTGAAGGCGTTGCTTTGCCTTCCAAAACTACCTTTCAGACGGCACGGCACGCCAGCGCATTGCGAAAACGAACGACGCGATCAGCAATGAATTCTCCTCGTCCTTTCGAGTGGGGTGGTATATTATAACATGAGGGCAGAAGGCACCGATATTCTTAATAAGGGTCCAGAATTCAGGATAGAGAAATTCAGTGATTAGTTTTTGAATAGACATGTATTATGAAGAGCTTTTTTACGGCGGTCAGACCATATTTTCTTTATCTCAGTGAAATATTTGGTTCAAAGATTTTGGTTTGCAGAAGTCTGGTGATATCCATCATTGACTTAGCCAGATGGATTATCGCTAACCATGGACATGACAATTGACTTTGCCTTTCTTTCATATCTGCGGAGATAACGTGGTTTACAATTGAGAGAAATGAGGCTCAATGTTTTTATGTATGTCGATGGAGAAAGGCAGAGGTCCACAAAGCTTACATCTCCCTTCTCTACGGAGGAAATGAGGTTATTTACATCCAGAGGTTGAAGTTCGAATAAAGATCTTCAATACATATAATTGAAATTCTAGAAAAGCATTGAAGTAAACTTGGTAGCTTTTACCCTCAGGTTAAAATTTGAGAAATGAGGCTCAATGTTTTTATGTATGTCGATGGAGAAAGGCAGAGGTCCACAAGCTTACATCTCCCTTCTCTACGGAGGAAATGAGGTTATTTACATCCAGAGGTTGAAGTTCGGATAAAGAGCTTCATTACATAGAATTGAAATTCTAAAAAAGCATTGGCGTAAAGTTGGCAGCTTTTACCCTCAGGTTAAAATTTGTTGCCAAAACATTAGTCCTTTTAGTTATTGACCGGGCTGAACGCCTTTTTATTCCTTATGGAAAGATTCACGTATCTTTCAATCATGTTATCCTCACGAAATTCTGAATTACCTCTGAGCTGTCATTTCAATACAGTACTGGCTTTCAATTCGATCCATCCTGTATTTGTGAAAATATTGAAATATTAAAAATTTAACGATCCTTGAGTTGAGGTTAATGTTACATTAGTGTGCCGAATTTGAGCTCGATCCGATATACAATTCGAAAGAATCATTTTGAACTTCGTTGTTTTTGCGCGCATATTCTAGAGGAACAGCGTGCTACCGTTTTTTCCAAATGTTCGTTATTCTCGAATTTTGAGCCGAATATGGTCTCAAATGACAAGGTTGGCCCTACTGATGACGAATTCGGTGTCAAAATCGATTCTGTCCGGCAGAGCTGTGCCGAGCACTGATGGAAAGTGCTCCAAGCACAAAGCACTAAGCCCTTTCGAAAAGTGCTCCGGAATCTCGAGCACTAAGCACTCATTTTTTGTGAAATGCTCGCGATTACCAAGCACTTTTAAAAAGTAATTCGTTCACACGAGCACCTAGCACTAAGCACTTTTTAATATGAAACTTCGACTTCAAGACTTTTTCAGCCAATGGTCTGTAATTTTGCCATTTCAGTTTCTCAAAGTCGGAAAACCATCCTAGGACCGACCATAAATTGGAATCCGAACAGAGCTTTTCTCCTTTGAGATTTGACTGGACAGAATCTATTTTAACTACGGATTCTTCATTAGTGAGTCCATTCTCGGTTTGAATTTTCAAACTTACTGACCGACATTCGATTACTTCCAAATAAAGTTTTCGCCATGAAAATATGCTGTCGAAATAATGGAAACATAAAGACATGCCTCAGAGAGTGCATGGTGCATGGCCTATGGCGAACTCGTTCTTTCGCGCATGTTCTAAGGAATAGCGTATGCTATTTTTTGTTTGGTGTTTGGTTTGTCTGTAATTTTCGAATTTTGAGCTGAAAATGGTCTCAAAAGACTAGGTTGAAACCACCGAGGTGGCAAAGTCGATTCTGTTCGGCCGTCCGACCAACCGAAGATATCTGTCGATCGGAGCAAACTAGAGGCTTAAAACTTTCAGGATAGGTCGAGCATCTGAATGCTGCGGTTATGTTTCTTGATGGGCACAAGAGGCCCAACGGTTTCAGCGTTATAGCTATTTGAAATTTTGAGGTTATTTCCCTGATATTGAAACTTGGCACTTAATTGGGGCACAATGACACGCAACTTCCTGCAAAATTTTGTTGAGATCGTACCGTCAGTAAGATTGAAAATATTTTTTCAACATTTTTTCATTTGAAAAATATCTGAGTATACCTTGAGCTCCATATTTCATAGCAGTGTACCAATTATCAGTTACTCAGTATCGTTATTTTTTCCCGAATAACTCGAAAAATACGATCTCAATAGTTGAGAAACTTGGTAAGTAGTTCGAAAATGCTGATTTGCAACTTTGTGCAAAATTTCGTGATGATCGTGTCATTAGAACAATCTAAAAAAAATTTTTTTTCAAATATTCAATATTCTTTGATCTTCTGATCATATTATTCCCAAGAAATTCCGTGTGAACCTTCAAGTTCTCATTTTTCAATCAAATACTGGATTTTAATTCGATCTTATCTGTATTTTTGAAAATATTGGGTGTTAAAGTTTTGAGCCTCAATTACGTAAGCCGAATTCGTGACAACTCACCCAATGATTCCGCAGATTGGCTATATCTGCGGAATCCACGAATATCGAGTTTCTAAGCTGTTTCTTTCGGAAGTTATTGTGTTTACTATCGGCCGTTAAGCTTGTTGACGAAAGCTAATGAGCAAATTGGTACGATTTCGTGATGATCGTTTAGTAAGATTGAAATAAAATTCACAATTTTGTTTCCACAAGTTTTATATTTGAATCAAGTCATTTTTCATTGAAGTACTGGATTCAATTCGATTTGATCTTTATTTTTGGAAATACTGGGAATATAAAATTTAGAATGAGTATATATATCACGAAGGTATAATTCGTGAATGGGCGAAATCCGCCCAATGATTCCATGGATGTATCCATTCAGAATTCTATATTCCCAATATTCCTCAAAAAAACGCAGATAATATCGAATTGAAATCCAATACTCGATGTGCTTGACTCCCTGATGATGAATCCGTTATCCATATTGATGTTTGGCTGTTCGGCCGTCCGTAAACACGATTACTCTACAAACGAAAAATTTGGAGCCCTGACACGTTGCAGGGTAGGTTCAGAGCCTAACTATCTCGGCTAAGTTCGTTTATAGGCATAATCGGTCGGAAAGTTTCAGTGTTATTGACGTGAGCATAATTATATATTTTTTTTCCATAACTTTTAAAATGGACAGCTTCGTGCCAAGTTTCGTGATGACCGTTTAATCGGGAGATCAAAAAACAATATTCATTTCTATTTTTCCCACCATATAACTAATAATCTGATTCAATTGATATTTATAATATGTATATTTGAATGAAGAGATTGGTCATCTGCCATAAATGTCTTAAATCACTCATCTAGGATTCAGTTAAGCTCAAGAAATATATTTTTCTAGAATATTCTAATTTTGCGATACTGTCGGAATTTCTCACGAACCTTCACGCACTCCATCGAGGAATGCAAAATATCATTTCAATCAGATCATTGGGTTCGAATTTTTGAGAAAAATAAAATTATGAAACTTCAAATGTGAACCGGAATGTGTGACAGACGAATTCGAAAATTTAATAAGTATAATCCACGTAACTTCACGTCAGTGGATTTCTTGAGAACTCTTCAGAACGGAATTCTTATATCTCCATGATCGAGATAGAATACGAAATATTCTATCTCGATGTTTCCAGCAGAAAGCTTACTTACGCTTTGACACTTCGACTCTGAAAGCATTTTATTTTCTTCATATAATAGTAGCACAAAACTAAACTTAAACACATATATCACGAATGTGTCGAATGAGGATCCTTGTATTCCTTGTCGAATGTCTCCAAACACCAGAGACAACCGATATATTAGTTCACTTTGTCTACTCCAATCACGCAATAGCCCGACATTTTCCTGTTTCGACAAGTCCATGAAGGGCTTAGTGCTCAGTAATCCCGAAAAGTGCTTCGAAGCCCTGCGGTGCTCGGGAGCACTTTGCGGTGCTCGGGAGCACTGCGGTGCTTGGGAGCACTTTGCGGTACTCGGGAGCACTTTGCGGTGCTTAGGAGCACTTTTTCGAATTACTAAGCACTAAGCCTTCTCAGAAAATTCTCGAAGCACCAAGCACCGTCTTAATAAAGTGCTTGCGAGCACAGTGCTTAGGAGCACAAAAGTGCTTCGAGTGCTTTCACGAGCACTAAGCACAAGGCTTCGGCACAGCTCTGCTGTCCGGCCGGCCGGCCATACGCACGATTACAGGCATACGGAAAATTCTATCGGTCTGAAAATTTCAGGGTTGGTTGCGTTTCAAAATGCGAAAATGAAGTTCGATAATGGGCAAAATTGGTCGAACGATTTCGGAGTTATAGTCGTCTGAAGTTGTGAGGTTATTTCTATGTATTCGGAGAACTACTGGAGCGATCGAATTGAAACTTTGCGGTTAGTTGGAGCAAAAAGACATACAACTTTTGCAGAATTGTGGTGAGATCGTGCTATCAGAAACCTGCGCGCAAAAGCTACTGACTCAGGTCAGTGATTTTCTAGGTTTTTTCTCGTTATCGTTATTAAATCCTGAATATTATACTAGAAATGTCACCTAGGCATCTGATTCGAGCATACACGCCAGGGACCCTATTCTTGAATATGATGGAATGAACGTTTTCTATTGTTCTATCAAAAATGCACCCCGTTTCCTTGACAGCGTCCTCACGCCTATTTTCTCCCTTCCCCGAATCAAGAATAGGGACTCTGGGCTGCTTACTCCACGTCAGTTTTTTTTTGAATTCTCACTACAACCATTAGTGGTTGGAGAGCTCATCATGACACATGTTTCATAAAGTGTTTGATTCTAGTTGAAATTTTATATGATGGTAGGCTAGATGAGTATGTAATCGAGTGTCTTCCTGAACTACATGGGGTCATCAGGTACTGCGCATACGGAGAAGTTGCGGAAAAATGTTGGCCTGAACAAGAATGATTCAACAATTTTATTTAAATAATAATGAGGACCATTTTGGACGTCGAAACATTGAACAAAATCACCCCAAAGTTGGATTCTTTAAGTGGCAAAAAAGTGTTTAATTCAGGACCAAACAAAAAAATACCACCATTGGCTTGCCATATAGTAGAAATATAGTAATATTAACCAGGCTCTCTTGATTTTTTTTTACTCGGAGCCAACTGAATTGCGAATAAAATTCAATTGGTCCTGAATTAATCACTCTGTTTTGTCTACTGAAAAATGCAATTTTGGGGTTATTTTGTTCAAAGTTTCTTGATCTGAAACTGTCTTACTCATTGATTCATTCAATTGACGAATATAAAATTGTAGAAATATTCTTGTTTTGTCCAACATTTTTTGCAATTTCTTTTTATGCTCAGGATCTGATGTACCTAGGTAGGTCAGAAATAGACTCGATTACAAACCCATCTAGCGTACCTCATATACGAGTATACCATAATGGGAAATTACAACTTGAATTAAACACTTAGACTATGGTGAACTTGATCTTTTGCTAGCATATTTAATGATATTATTGAACCTCGAAGATAAATTATCTGTTTTGCAGTCAATGCTCATAGAAATTAGTAATTGACGCTCTGAAAATTTCACATCGAAAAAAGTTTTTGGTTATCTTCAAAATACTATTTGGTGTTAATTTTCTTTAATCTTAACCACTCCGGAATCGTCAGCTCAATTAGTTTCTCTACTTTATGAAATCAAATTCTTGAATCATCTTACCTTGATTCTCAAGCAAACACTTATTTTTGTCACCTGAAAGAAACAACACTGTTTTAACTTATAATGCAACCACCTCCAAAAGTGTATGTTTTCTGGATTTTCCTTCTCCATGGCAACTGAGTTGTCAAATACTTTTTGTTTCGTTCTGGATCAAGCACTTTCTTGTCACCTGAAAATGCAACGTTAAGGTTAATTTTTTTCAATGTTTTCCTCTCCAATATAGTGTGAGTCATTGATTTCTCCATCTCACGGCAACTTACTTGTCGAATTAATTTTGTTCGTTCCTGAATTGAACGCTTTCAAAATGGTTGAGTCCGGTAATGGGCCAAATCTGCAGAATTTTTTTTGTGCTACAGCCATTTGAAATTTTGATTTTTCAATAACTCGAATAATATTTATCTGACCGAAATGAAACTTGGTTGGAAGATGAACAGTGTCAATAAGAAGAATTATTCATAGAAAAATTCGAAAATTTCATATTTCATTGAAATTTCACTGAAATTTCCAAGTCATCATTTCGAGGTGTGAACAAGGGCTTACATTTCCTAAGCTATTTATCATATTTGAAAAATATTCGGCTCTGAGCTTGAATTACGCAAGCAAAGTACCAAATTTCAACTTGATGTGGTCACTATATTTGGAGATATGCGGCAAAATATGTCGATATAGTGATTTTTTCTCGGTATCGTTGTTTTTCCAGCGAAATTAAGGAAATATTGATCGAATAATGGTGAAACTTGGCTTCTAGTTTGAAAATGCTGCTTTGTGCGAAATTCCGTCATAATGGTGTCATTAGAACAATTCGGAATTAAATTTCAACTTTGTTTTGCAAACATTCGATATTCCGCGATGTTCTGAACATACCATACTCATGACTTATTGTATGGACATTCAAGCTCTCCTTATTCATCAAGTGTTTTAGATCAATCATTCGATCTGATTCGTATTTTTGGAAATAATGGAAAACAAAATGTTTAAAAGGTATATTTGTGGAAGCATTGGTAGGATTCTACGAGTTTTTAAGTTGTTTCTCAAGGGTAATTGTGTTCACGATCTGCCATGAAGACGACCATGACGTCAGTGAATAGAAGATCACCAAATCTGACCATCAGGAAGTTTGGCAGCGTCAATATGTGAAAATGTCATCTTTTCAGGTTTTGGAAACGAGTTTCAACAAGTGCTTCAAAGCTGCTGACTTCACGTCTTGCTTTTGTAAAAATTTTTCAACTTTCGATGTTACGGTTTTCACGAAATATTGGATGTATTTTCACGTAGATTTTGTATGGGTGGGAATGAAGTTTCAGTCCGATTGCTTCAGTACTTCTCGATAATATATTGAGGGAATAATCCAAAAGTTTCAAATCAGTATAACCCCGAAATCATTCAGGTGATTCTGTTCGTAAATTCTCATTCGAGATATTAAGACTTCAAGCTCACCATGAAAACTTCAAGCCTCTATGTTTTTTTGCGCATGTTCTAGGGCAACAGCGTCCTATTGTTTCGTCCAAATGTCTGTAATTTTCGATGATTGAGCCGAAAATGGTCTAAACCGACTAGGTTAGACTCACTGATAACACGATAACTGTCGAACGCAGCCAGTTAGCGACTTGAAACTTGTAGGGTAGTTTGCGCATCCAAATGCCAATAACTAGTTAAGTTCGTTAATGAGCCAAATCGGCCGAATAGTTTCGGAGTTCTAGCAATTTGAAACTTTGAGGTTATTTCCCTCATATTTCAGAAACTACTAGAGCGATTGGATTGAAATTTGGCAGTTAGTTGGAACATAACGGCGCGAAACTTTGAGCAAAATTCGTTGAAATCTTATGTTCACTCAATTAAAAAAAAAAATTTCAAAATTTTTCTTGAAAAAAACCTTTTTTTCCGAAACTATTGTTCATACTCGAGAACAACTATAATTATACCCTGAGCTTCATATTTCACAGCAGTGTATCAAATGTCAGTTCGATACGGCTATAAGTTTTGGAGATATTGGGAAAAAATTAGTAGATAGTAGTGGTTTCCTTCTAGATATCGTTGTTTTTTTCGGTATAACTCAAAGAATAATGGTTCAATCGTGATGAAACTTTGCAGCTTTGAAGAAAAATTCAACTTTTTCTGTTCCAATATTCAATATTCTGTGATCTTTTCATCATAATATCCTCATTAAATTTTGGTTGAACCTTCAAACTGTCATTTTTCGATAAGGTACTGGATTTCAATTCGATCCAATCTGTATTTTTGGAAATATTGGGAAAATAAAATTTTGAATGGGTGTATCTGCGGAATCATTGGCTGGATTTTACCCATTCACGAATTCGGACTTCGTAATTAAGGTCCAAATATTCTCTACAAATATCGAGTTTCCAAGTTGGTTCTTTCGGAAGTTGAACGTAACTTCCGGAAGAAACGATTTAGAAACTCGATATTTGTAGAGGAGATTTGGGGCTTAATTACGAAGGTCGAATTCGAAAAAGTTTGAAATTCTTGTTGAATTTTTTTGTTTCTGGAAACAGTAATTATATATCATCGAAATAGAGCACAGACCTTAGAATTAATATTCAAAAATAGCTTTCAAATTTCAATTCGATGCGTTATTTTCTTTCGGATATATACGGAAAAATATATACATTTCGTCCTTCGAAACTTCGAGGTTACTTCTTTTATATCTCAAGAATTACAGAAGCGATCCCAGCCTTAGAATATTTTTGAGAAATGGTTTTCCTGAAATCATTTACATATTCATCGAAAAAAACATTGTTTGAGTTGACCAGATTTCGGTAAATTTTTGATTTAGAGATACTTCACCATCGACTTACATCATCCCAACAGTTCGTAGACCATATTGGGGCGCGGTTCTTTGTTATAGAGTCCCGAATTCTTTCAAGGGGCCGGATTCAAGGAGATTCAGTTTAGAAATGAAGAAGATGCCATTGAGAAATGCTTTCTATAGCGTTCAGGAATATTTAGAAAGATATATTTTCACATGATGTCTGTTAAATTTTCTGTAAAGTTTTTTCTGCCATCTACACTTATATGTTATTCGAGTTTTTTGAAGCTTTCCTATATCTTTATGTAGCGAATGAAATAAATTATTATTATTATTATAAAACTGGACACAGACCTAGAAGTCAGTCTTGCAAAATAGTTTTTTAAATTGCAATTCGATCTGATTTTCGTTTCCGGATATTAGTTCATTTTTTCAATCAAGAAGGTTGGGAAAAATTCTCAGAAAGAGAAGGAATTACATATTTCAAGTCCAACCCTGAAACCTTTAACACGAAGGGTTCGATTAAGTCTTTATTATATTTCACATTCCACTTTCATGCAAGTTGCAACTCGGAAATATAACATTTTATTTTTCAAATCTGAATACAGCCTCATTATTGTTATCTTCCTCATAAAGAACTACAATCTTACGAATTGTTGAGACGAGAACTTTTCTTTGTGAATTAACTGCGGCATGAAGAACAGTACATCCTTACCATTCCCACTGTGAAGTTGTCTTGATTCCCCTTTTTGGCGAGCCTCATTCCATGCTGCTCGCGCAGCAATAACTACAGCTGTGATATCTAGATGAAAATGATGTTACCTTCGATAGTTTTCATTTAACCAACCTCCTCGTCACCTTCTTCGGCTTAGTCAGTTGGTTGTCGATTTCCGCACTTTGAATTATTGCCCTTATTGTGCATTTCATTTAAGAGTACACTACGGGTATCGAAAGCCTTGGCACTGTCACGAAATGAAGTCAAACCGCACTATTGGATGCTCTAACAGTCTTTTGTTATAAATTAAGAACAGCTTCTTCAGGGAAAAAATTTTCCACGAATGAAACTGCTATCTTGATAATACATCATTAGGATTGGAATATAGCATCCTTTTCATCCTCAGAGCAACGCAAAAATTTTCGCGAAACTAATGATTAAACAATTCGATCGTACCCTATGGCCTATATACACTTAACAGAATCACGACTTCATTTCCGATGGATATATTATGAACAGAATGCCTACAGCTTTCTCATTTGCGTAATCATTCTTAGAAGAGCCTCCATGAAAATTATTCGTGGTTTCATTAATCAGGCTATCTTGATAATACATCATTAGGATTGGAATATAGCATCCTTTTCATCCTCAGAGCAACGCAAAAATTTTCGCGAAACTAATGATTAAACAATTCGATCGTACCCTATGGCCTATATACACTTAACAGAATCACGACTTCATTTCCGATGGATATATTATGAACAGAATGCCTAAAGCTTTCTCATTTGCGTAATCATTCTTAGAAGAGCCTCCATGAAAATTATTCGTACAGTGTATTTCGGCAAGTTCGGTTCACCGGAAAATTCATACATTAATATTTCCTTCGTGGTATCCCCTGTTTTTTTTTAAGTTGAGAGCCCAGCAGTCATTCACGGTTTGAATATGCCGTAGCCACTTGGGACAATTGTTCGAAGATGAATCGGACTGACTTCGGAGTAGGAAAATGAACCGGTCATAGGCAGCTTGTAAATCAAAGAAGTATGTCAAATGCCGTGGCTCTTTAAAATTTTGAAGTAAATTCCTCAATAACTCAAGAACAACAAACTCTATCAGATTTAAACTTCGTTGATAGTTGTACAAAACGAATGCTCAATTTTTGTCAAATTCCCTAAGGATCGTAGTAGTAGAAAGTGCAAAAAATTTTCCGATTTTCACTTTAAAAATTTTACGGAATTGCTTCCCAACCTTTCTTGATTTAAATATTCAGCAACAGTGTTTTAAATGTCAGTTTCAAGGTTTATGAATCTTAGGAGATATATGAAGAAAAGTGTCGTCAAATTTCTTTGTTCCGATAATGATGGTGAAACTTGGAAACAAGTTTGTGCGAAATTTCTTAATGAACGTTCGATTAGATCACTAGAAAACCCCTCCAGAATTTTTTTTCAACTACTTTATAGTAAGCGGTCTTTTAATCATACTCGTATGGTCCCCATGTAATTCCACATTAATCTTCAAACTATAATTTTTTAATTTGAATTCTGGATTTCAATTTGATACATAGTTTTAAAAATATAAGGGAAATAAAATTTTGAATGCGGAATCATTGCATTCCACCAATTCGCGAATTAGGCCCTGGTAATTAAACTCCAAACCTACAATGTAAGTATCAAATCTTCAAGAAGAGACTTTAAGAAGTTATTTGGTTCACTATCGGTAATGAGGGCGGTCGTAAGCTTCTTTGAGAAACGACTTAGAAACTCGATTTTTGGGAAGTAGGTTTGGGGATTAATTGCAAAGATCGAATTCGCGAATGCGTGAAATTTGCCTAATGATTCCGTAGTGAAGTTACACATTCAGAATTCTTTTTTTCAATTTTAGCAACAATACTACACGGGTCGAATTGATCGGAAAAATGGTAGCTTGAGGTACTGACTACACGTCAGTGCTTCTCGAATTTGTATCAGGTCAATGGATTCAAAAGTTTCAACTGATTTGGCGATATTTGGCTCAACTAATCTTTCATAAGGTGCATAATGATCTGTAGGATTCAAAAAAAATAAGGAATGACAGAATAATCATGAAACTTCTCACGTTACCTCATGAATATGTGTATTTTTATTGTATTGTATTGTTGCCGCTCCTCCTAGGTTTCTCTGTGGAACCTCTCAAAAGCTGATGCTTGTGCGAGTTAGGTGATCAGGTGTGTTCTGTGTAGACCTTGTTACTATTTCCTTACACCACGTAAATAACAGCACTGTTAATCGTTCACCCACCAGCAAATGCTTTGACGGTCCCCTGAAAACCGGAAAAATTCTTTCCAGGCCAAGAGCTTGAACCCCAGAACTTGAAAACATGAGTGTGAGTTCTAACCACTACCGCCGCTAATGGTCAAAGGTACTTTTGGAAACGTCCATCACCGTTGTGGGTTCACTGATATATGAGAAACATCCGTGCTTCATTAAAAGTTTTCATATTCATTAATATACTCCGAAAACCTATCCATCAAATTTATGTTGATGTTAGCCACAAAAATATCAACATCACTCTGTTGATGTACTGATAAGAGGGTTTCTGGCTCTTCTAAATATTTACCTATATCGGTTGAGTGCTTCTTGTACTACGCGATAAATAGGCATACTCTCATCGAATGTAATAATAGAAAATACGCAACTAAGGCGACATTCGCCGAGCTGAAGAGTGAAACTTATATTATAATAAACGTAGTATATAAGAAAATGTATTAAAAATGGGTTTCCTAAAAAATCCTGGACATAATATTTTTAATTATTTTTTAAAGATTCTATTATTTACCTGGTCAAACTATTGGGCTTCCAGTTATAAAGAGATATGTCGATGCCAGTTATTTTCACTTGATAGGATAATAGAAAACTTCTTTATCATCCTAAGCGCTGTTTTATTGTGAACACGTTGATATAGGGTTGTCCGCAAAAAAATTCGGTCCTAATAGAGGTTTGCGAATTTTAAAGATTTAAATTTCAACTCGTGTGCAAGTGAGTGACAGTGAGGTCGGAGGTAAGTATACTATACGGAGTAATAATAAGTCTGTTCCAACACACTCTGGGACTAGTTCTGAATCGGGCGGAGTTTGCGCATATCGATATTAGCGTTCCAACAAATTTCGAACTGGTTAGGAATTGCAAACCAAGTGTTCCAACGTAAAAAGAATTTGTGTCAGACCAGTTCTAGAACGGTGAATTCAGTTCTTGAGTTTAGGCAAGAACTGAGAAGGAGGAATTGAAGCAAGGGGCAATAAAACCACATCTGGCAGAGACGGGCTGCATTTTCGGGTGACAAACAGCCCTTAGGCTATGACAAGGGAATTTCTAAGAATGATTCGTTTCCAACACTTTCGAACTATCTATTCAGAATTAGTCCCGAACTAGAATGAGCGAAGACGTGTGAATTGATTCAGTTCAGAATGAGTTCAAGACAGTAACAGAACTGGGTGTTGGAACAAACCTAATGAAGGACCTAACAGTGGGTGATGATGGGACCCTGATTATAAGAAAGCGCGCATGCTCGGTACGTAAACATATTGTAAACCGTACGCGTTATTTTGGAGTAACTAATGACTTATAATATTATATTGCATCGAAAACATGTGTTATTAGGTGTCGTTGTGATACAAATAGCCTTCAAATGTGTTTTTGTGCCGCGCGGACGATTCCTCAAGTTTACTGATGAAACTTTCAAAAATTGTTTATTAAAGCTAACATTTCGTGAAGAAGAATGTGAGTATCATGAAGCTGAACTAACGAAAGCAACACTCGATTTTGTTGGTTACCATACCACGCATTACAAAGAAGTTACTGTTCGAGGAAATGAATACGATGAAGAATTAAAAAAGTTTGAGTTTTTCGAGAATTAGCAAACCTGTTTTAGGACCGGATTTTCTGCAGAAAACCCTATATCAACGTGTTAACAATATAGTTTGTCCAGATAAAAAATATATTTTTAAAAAACAATTAAAAATATTTTATCCAGGATTTTTTAGGCAAGCCATTTTTAATATATTTTCTGATAAACTGAATTTATTCTGAAATAAGTTTTATTCTATTATCAGCTCGGTGAATGTCGATGTGGGTTCGGATCTTGTCTCGGTGAAATGAATCACCTTCACATCCGAATCAAAAAAAAAATCTTAGCATACGCGAAACAACTGTCATCCTAATTACTTCTTGAACTGTTAAAGGAAATGTACGTTGATATAGAATAGTCGTCTATTCGCCTCACACCTCTTGTTTTTGTGAAAATACCACATCAACATGACTGTCATCTGAATACGAGCAGCTCGTCAAAGTTCTTTGTGAAATCTACATTGAATTTTTTCGAATGATCGAGAACATATTTGGATTTGTTTTCTCGCCATTCATTGCGAAATATTCTACAAAACAATGGCGAAACTAAGGTGGCAGTGGATTTCACACGTGGCAAGAAAAAATGTGGAGAGATGTTCATACAGAAAGACATTTTTGAGACCTCGAAAAACATAAGGAAGCATAGAAAGTCCTTATAAGAAAGAGATGGATGGACGATATGGCTGTAGCCGCAAAACAATGAGTATAGATGTTCAAAATACAAAGAAGCATGGAAGAAACTGAAGAAAGGCGTTATCCGTGACTAAATGAAAGAAGGGCGGAAGAAAATGATGCTACAATATTTCGACGTACCCGTGCTTCTGTCTTATGCTCCTTATCTGACAACTGCTAGAAATACAATATATTTCGATATGTTTGGTGAGAGAAATTTAAAAATGACAAAGAGTAGGTAATAAAACAAACAATCACAACGAAAATGGCTCTCATATGAATGAGCACGGGCAAAACTGATAATCAAAAAAAAGAAGAAATTCTAAGGTCTGTTTTTGTACCCGATCTCACTTTCAATCTAACCACGTGAAGACGTGTTCACAGATTTTTAGAATTTTTTTCTATGATCAAACTTCTTAAAGAATTCCCACGGCGTCCTTCTCATTTTCAATTGGCCCCAGTAATCTCATGAAATGCAGTCCAATATTCGTTAAATTTGTGAATGAAACAAAAACACAAACTTAAATAATTGTGAATCTCCATTTTTTGACCTCAGCTTGGAAATAATATATCGATTAGATTAGATCATATTATTATTCTAATTATTTTTCCTCGGATCCGTCCCCAATAGTGGATTCCAACGACCCCGAATCCTGAAAGCCTCGTCAGCATAGATATCCTACCAGGAATCTACACGGCCATTACTGTGGACTCTGAATTAAATCATAAATCGGATTCTTTTTGGCTCTGAATATGCCATCTAAATGTTAAGGTAATCGTCCACTGAAGGCGGATTGTATTGCACCGGTGAGGCGAGCATTATTGCGTATTGCGTCCATTGCAATTGGACAAGGCGGGCCGGGTAGCATCGACGGATGTCAGCCGATTACAGTTATTAGGACAAGCTTGCTTAAATCAGCAGGTGCGTTTCTCCAGCGTCCACTTAGGAGGGACGGGACGCACTGTCGGAGATATACGCTCGCTGGGCGATCTTGCGGCGGTTTCCGCCGAACCCTGGCACTACGACACTGCAGTGGATGCAGTTGTATTTCAATCTAAGCAGGCGGATTTCTCCGCCTGCGATCCGTCCACCTAATGGACGGAGACTCTTTTCGGGGCACACAATTCTCATCCAGACGAGTCTCCTGAACAATCCATATAATATTGATCTGATTTTACAGCATAAGCTTTTTTTAAATGAAAAAAGAGCTTATCGGATTCATCAGGAACTCAACTAATGTTTCTGTTTTTGTATTATAATATTTATTAATAGTGAAAAAAGCATATTTCTCTCTGATCATAATCGATCAGTCATCATTACCGAATCTATCTAATTAGTATTGACAATAACGAACAGTCCTCGTATACGTTTATATAAGTGCGTAAAATATAATTCAGGCATTTTAAAGCATTGAATTGTATTTTTCATTCTATTTCTGTCACTATTGAACACCGAGTTCACTTCCATACTAAGCCGAATTTGACCTTCAACCGGCAGAGGTCAAGTATTATATTCCAAACATGAAACCCTCGAACTAGATAATTCTTTGGTTATGCAATGAAAATCACTCGTTTCTATCGATATCGTAAACTATGGGATGTATGTGGTTGGTATGTATGCACGACAGGGAATGAATTGATGAATCATATTTGACTCGTGGCTCTCTGAATCATATATCTTCAAACCACTCTGGAAAGAGTACAATCGAAACAGGATTATTGAAACAAGTGAGCCCGTCAATCTACCAAGGCGATAATTCGCATTTTTGCGCGCAAGTTCTAGGGGAACAGCGTGCTATCGTTTTGTCCAAATGTATATTATTTTCGACTTCTGTACTGGCTGAGAGAGGGTGTTCGCTACAGAACCCTACTGAAGACTCATCAAATATCACTTCCGACAGCGCTCCCAAAATTGCACCTAAATAAGAGAACAGCCCTCTGTAGAAATACTCCAGGAATTTCCCAGGAAAGCAGCTACTATAAGCAGAGCTTCATGTGATGCTGTATTGTTGACAGGGCACTTTACGATACAAACACCTCTGTGCCGCATAGACAAGTCAGCATATGACATATGTAGCTCTGTGAATCGGAAACAGCCGAACCTAGAGTATACAAATTTAATGAGCTAGTCCGTCAAGAACTTAACACACAGAACGAAAAACGTACGTGAATATAATCAAATTCCGTCTTACAACAATTTATTTGGACATTAATTTTCAGCCGATGCTCGAGTTTATTGATATAATGTCCTGTTGGTCATTGTTTGATGTTCGGGTGATTGTATCAATCCCCCAAGAACACTAAATTCATCACCAGCATTTGATGACCGCTAACATTGTATCAATGACCAACGACATTAATATCAGGTCACGGGTACATCGATCCATTAACAGCAGTCCTTATATCGATGGTCCGAGGGCATTAAGACGCCTGGCTCAAAAGCCTTTCCACCCACCATGGACCAACTCAATATCGATTATCCCAGCTAATGTGGTCACAGAGAAAAAAGATTGTATTATCTCCAATGTAAAAAGTTACTCATTAAGTTTCAAAACGATTAGGATGATAAATGAATTCAATGTACAGAAACCTATTCCATATTCCAGTCTGAACTTGATATTATTATCGTGTCAACGCCCAACACCAAGAAAAAAATACGCTTATAGATGCTTTTCGAACAACATAATACAATGTGTTCATCTGAATCCAGCTGAACTGAAGGATGAGCTCCCTCGCTATTTCTACTGAAAATCTGTTGGCTCAGTAGAATGTGTAGATGTAGGTGACAACTAACGGAATAGCGGAGACAACTTATATCTCTTCGATCTATCACGGACCTTAAAAAAATCATATTAGGTGTCGTTGAGTTCTGTCTTCGCCCACTTATCAGTGAGGCGTAAACCTTATAATCTCAGAGCAAGAAGTGAAATGCTACTCATGAGCTTCATCTAATCCGATATCTATATTCATGCAAGGCAACTACCGGAGCATATTAATTCGAGAAATCCATACTTTTGATCACAAAAAACGCCTATAAACATTTCAGATAAATTGACAGATAGAGCGTTCAAGGCCTGTCATTTGATTACCACGATAATTAAAAATAAATAATTGTTTTGTCCACAACCATTGAATCCTAACAAATGATTTTGGTCGTCGTTATGCCGGCCCAGCATATGTTGGCCGGCTCGGCAATAAGCCTGTGGGCAACACCGGTTTGCTTCAATAGTGAGACTCTGACTGCCAGTAGGGCCAATGCCTGTTGGCCGATATGCCAGATTCATTCAAATGACTGGCCTTTGAGGGCAGAACAGTGGCAACCATGAATGGCCCAGTGGAAATGATGCATATTGCCAATAATAATGCTAGAATGAGGATAATAAAAATAATCGTAATACGAGTAGATTAAATGTTGCCAAAAATGAACGAATTAGAAAAATTGAAATATCATGAATTAATACTTCAAGTGAAGAAAAGCTCAATGAATTTATGTAAAAATAAACAATAGTCATTATTCTGTTTATATATTAGCATTATACAGGGTGTTTCAACATAAACTGGCCAATGTCATATAGATGACATTGGAAAAGTCATTTTTGTCTTATGACATACACCCCGTTTCAGGAGCATCAGCGAGATACAGGGTGTTTAATGTAAACTTGGAGCAATATTCTGATAACTGTGGTGAGTTATGCGTGACCTTCGAAATAACGGTTTTTGGTCACATCTTAGTATTTTTCAGTGCTCAATTCAATTGTTTTGTAGAATTCGGGAAAAAATATTTCAAAATGGCGGAAAAACTACAAAGTTGGAATTTTTTGTTGGCTATGGCGAAATTGGATAGCATTATTTCAATGTACTAAATTTCCTCAGATTTCCTGGGAAAAAATTTCCCCAAAATTCGAACTGGATTTTTTTTTTACATGTCTACAGTGAAAAGAATATTTCACCCAAAATTGCTTAGATCTTTCCAGATTGGACTCCTTCATTCTGAACACTGGTGTGAAAAAAAAATATCCTTTGGTTTTCATTTCATAGCCTTCCCAAGACTCCGCTCGGAGCACTTGAATAATTTTTTGTTAAGAACCGGACCCTACGAAGGCCAAAATTGTGCTAATGAGTCCCCAGAATGACTTGGATAGAAATATGAATTTATGAAAAAAAAAAATTCCAAAAAACCTTTAATGGGATTTGAACTCGCTCCACTTACGGACAATAGGGTGGCGTATAAATTGGATTTATTCTGATTATAATGACGTCCGTTTCCAAGCAAGGGTAGTTTTTCGAATTTGACTCTATTTTCCGAATGCGGAGAGGGTTCGGTTACCACCAAAATTTTTTAGAAAATATTTTTTCCTTGATGAATTCATATTCCTATTCAGCTCACCCTGGAGGCCTATTAGTATAATTCAAGCATCCGTAGGGTCACCAGTTTCTTGAATAAAATCATTTAAGAACACCGAGTGGAGTCTTTGGAAGGCTATTAAATGAAAACAAATGAAGTTTTTTTAATTCTGTTTTCATCCAAGTGTTCGGAATAAGGGTGAGTTCAATGTCGAAAGATTTCAACAATTTCGGGCGAATTTTTATTTTCACTGTAGACATGTGAAAAAAGTTGAGTTTAAATTTTGGCAATTTTTTTCACGGAAAATCTTTGAAAGTTGAGTACATTGAAATATTTCTATCTAATTTGGCAATCGAAAACGAAAGCTTTCAACTTCGTAGATTTTCCGCTATTTTGAAATACTTTTTCCAGAATTCTACACAATTGAACTGACCACCAAAAAATACTGAGAGGTGACCAAAAACCGTTATTTCAAAGGTCACGTATAAATCACCACAGTTACCAGAATACTGCTAAAAGTTGACATCCAGCACCGTGTCTCGCTTATGCTTCTTAAACAGGGGTATATGTCATAAGGCAAAAATGACTTTTCCAATTTCATTAATACGGCTTTACATATTTCACCAGTTGGTGGTGACACATCTTGTATACATTTTTTTCTCTGAAACATCATAAATAAATATTAATATTGCCTTGGGTTGAAGTACTAAGTGTACAATATTTAATGAAAATATAATGAAATCATGTAGTGAGAAACATTCTTCTGGGTGAACAAATTAGGAATAATTGAAATATCGCGTAGAAAAAAAAATTTAATAAAAGTATGTAAAATTCAACAAAAGCCATTCTTCCGTTTAAATCTCAGTATTATATATAGATAATATAAAATTTTCCGGAAAAAACATCACTGATACATATTAATATTGCCTTGGGTCAAAGTCCCATCCTCTTTGCCCTTACTTCTACCCGTGGGTACTTCTTGACGATGGATACAAGCTCCAGTGTTAAATTGGATCCTGTGCCTCCTTTGATCTTCCGTGTTTTTACCTCCTTGTCAATGAGGTGCAGTCTGCCGTCAGGATTTCACCACACAGGAAATGTGTGGCTCCGTTGCCATTTCTAGTTAGAGGATTTCTTCGTAAACAAACTGAAAAGAAAAAACATTTCAAGTGGAGTCATGACTCATAAATTACAGATGCATATGAATATCCACACACATTATATCTGTCTCTGACAAAGCTGAAGCGAAAAATTGAAATTACAGAAGGAATTTCATTCCAGTATATTGATTTCCATAAACAAATAGGATTGCAATTGAAAGTGTGTTAGCTCACCCAATATCAGTTTCAAATCGTTTTTATGGCTCATAAAACCTTTACGAGTTCAATCAACTGGGAAAGATAATAATTGATTAGTCAACATTTCAGTTCATAATCTCCTCGTTGCATCTGAAACCTTTTTTTCCCAACGCTTATCAAAGAGACAACCTGAAAAATATTTCATTGAGTTTTAGTTCTTCATTTTCATATGTATTCAAAATATTAGTGAAAATTATTGAGAAAAACATACCACATTATGGAAGAAATTATCGCCACTCAAATCATCCTCAAACTCGTTAAGTTGGCCCTCCTCACTTATCAGTGGGTTCACGAGTTGAGGTTTTCACTGCTTTCTGCTTGTTTACACAGAGCATTTTTGTCAGCTATGTTCTCAATCCGATGATCTTAGACCGAAGCCAAAAATTGAAGGAAAATAATTCTTGACATTTTCCGCGTTTTTCATGAAAAAACAATTTTATTTAATTTAAAATAGTTCTGTTTCAGATATCGGGGGGTGAAAACACAGAAAAATCCTAAAAAATGATGCAGAATCTCCCAAAATGAGTTTTAATCGATACTCCTTTTCGGTCAATGAATAATTTTCTTCGGAATCAGTGTACGGCTCGCATACGCAATTACTCGTTCGTGGCCTTCTAATACCTGCGTTAGGGCTGCTCCTATTTCTGTCTGATGTGTCGGTTTGAAGCGTCAACGACTCAGAAAAGTCTGGACAGGCTAGAACGGGAGACTCGGTGAGCCTTTACATTAGAGCCTCGAATGCTTATTGCTGCCCGGATGCCCACACACATCGTAGCTTCTCCCATAACAACGTAGTCAGGGATGTCGCAATCTTCGTGAAATCCTTCACGGATGTACGGTACCAAGTCGCGATTCCTATGAATCGGCGCAACTGACGGACGGTTTTCGGCAGCGTCATGGATAAACAGCTACCTTCTCTGGATCCGTAGCTATCCCATCCTCGGTCACCACATAGCCTAGGTACTTGGGCGATCTTCAGACGAACTCGAAGTTTTCAGGGTTAATCTTAAGGTTGGCCTTCCGGAGACGACGAAATACGGCCCTGATATTTGATAGGTGCTCATCAAAAGTTTCGGCCAACAATACGATATCGTCCAGATTCGCGAACGCTGTCGGTTCTATTGCCATGCCTATGACACGGCTAAGCCTGGTTGGAACGTGGCTCTGACGAAGTGCAGGCCGAAGGGCTTCACTCTAAACTGAAATAAAACTCGTCCAGGCACGGCGAAGGCGGTGAGTGGTCTGCTCTCCTCGGAAAGAGGAACTTGCCCATATCTCAGCTTCAAGTTTAACGTCGAAATATACTTCGCTCTCCTCAGCTTGTCCGGAATCCCAGCTATGTGCGGCAACGGGTATGCGTCTTTAACGGTGAATTCGTTCACGGTGCGAAAGTCGATGAAAAACTGGGGTTTGCCGTTGGCTTTCTTCACGATGACTATATGGGAACTCCACGGTGACGTTGACGGTTCCATCACGCCTTCAGCTAACATTCTATCCACTTCCTGGTTGACAATCTTTTGCATCTTCGGGTTATAGGGACGGTACGTTTGTTTGATGGGTTCGGTTCCAGGTATGAGTTTGATTTCATGGACGATCATATTGGTTACTCCTTGCACTTCTTTGAAACACCCCAGTTCCTTTTCCAAGAACTTCTTCAAGACATGCTACTCGCAGGGTGTCAATGCATTGACTGAAGTTCTTCGACGTCGCAAACGGGTATTATGAAGGGCTCATTATTGAGGAAACATCATGAGGTTAGAAGGTCTAGCCGGAAATTCTGTGATCTCATTATGTCCATCTCGAATATCAGATCTATGGGTGAATTGGGGACTAGGCATAACATTGCCTCGATGCGTTCCCAGCCAATATTCAAGTTTGGTTTTATATACTTCTGCCACAGCAACGGAGTTGCCATCGGCAACGGTGACTAACATATCGGTTACCTTGCTTAGCAAGACAACGGAATTCCTGCTGTTTTTGGCGGTGGCTTAGCTCACAAAGTACCTCGGTGCTCCGGTATCCAACAAGGCCTCAACGGGTTCGTCTCCCACGTAGACACTGATGATTGGACGGTTCTCTCGTGGGCATGGGTTCGATCATACTAGGGATACTGGGTACGGGTACTGCCTTCTCCCCTCAATACTACAGTCCTGCTGTAGTTTTACGGACAGCGGCGTCCTCTCGACAAAACTCCTTGTCTTCCAAATATCTTTGGTGGAGGATCTACACTCATTTCTTATGTGTCCGAGCTTCCTACAACGTGAACAATGCAATCGGGTTTCGTTACAGCTAACAGCCTTCGCTGGGAGACATAATTGTCTACGTGCCACTGGACAAGCTCGAACACTCTTTCCTTCTCCAGCAAGTCCTTGTGAGTCTGTGCTTCCTGGAAGGCAAGGGCCTTCTGGAGATACGGTAACAGACGCTTTCTTATCATGCTGACTTGTTCGTGTTCCGACGGTCTTTTTGTCGACAGTTCAGGAATAAATTCTGCATTCTGGTGACGGGTAGCACCAGACGTAAGACAGAGGCAAGTACGCTTCTCGTAGTTGGTCCTTGCAGTCTTTTCAATCCTGGAATGCACCTCGCCTTGGGTGTTAATGAGTTACTTTCCTGGTTTCGGCTAGTTGTTCGACCTCTTCAAGAACGTATTCACGCTAGTCCCGTCGAAGCTGAAATTCCATTTATACACGGAGATGTATGTACTGTCAAACGGCGCACCGGAATCTGTGGCTTGTTTAGTCGGAGTGGTTCCTCTGAAATGTGAGGTTTCGATAGGTTCGGTTCTCCCGAACTGTTCTGGTTTAGTCTGGTGGGTTCCTTTGCACACTGTGAACTCGGACGGGGGTGGAGGTCGACAGCATCCTCTAGGGTTCGATCCTTGGTGGGCGGTTTCAGCCTAGGAGGGAATTTCACTGGACTGGATGGGACGGAATCAGCTATTTCTTCGGGCTACCGAAACAGAAATGAAATTCTTCGGGTTGATTCGGCTACGTTGGGTAGGACCCTTCGAGTTCGGTCCAATTGTGTCAAGTTCAGGCGTCGTCGGATGGCCTCGCAGGCTTTCTCTCGCATACGTTGGAGGAAATCCACGGTCAACCTGGTCTTCGAGGTTCCAAGTTTTTGGGCTGGAACCGTGTTATGACGGTTTTCAGGACATGGATTTTGAAGTCAGATGGTTCCAACTGTTTGCTGTTCCTAGATCGAACTACCTCTTTGTCTTTAGTCTGAGGGTTCCTCGAAAGAAATCAAAACAAATACATGTTCCTGCTGGGGGACTGCAGTCACCTCGAAAGGTTCAGATCCTCGAGTGGTTTTTCCTACTGGGATTTGCGGGACCTGGCTCGTCTCGGCCTGGATCCTCCTGTTTTTCATCATATCCAGTGTTTGCTTGGGGATGCCACCCAGGTCACCCAACCTATAATTTTTCTCTAATATTGACGGCAGCATCTGAAAAAGTTAGTTTCGAAAGTGCATCAGCCGACTCTGGATTCGGGCGTCCTCGTTTACGGCATTCTCAGGAACCTCCTCTATAAGGTATTCAAGGATCTGATCGGTACAATCCAACTCTTCTTCAGTATTCCTAGGTATGTTCCGGTACAGCATATTCTGAGCCATTTGGGCTCAGTTTTCATGTACGGTGTTACAGGCCTGCTATCCACAGGCCTCGAGTTTCCAAATCAACTATTCGGCTCTCAACCTGTTCAATTTTATTTCCCGCTAAACAATTCTGATTTCTTCTTTTTCGCGGTCGTTGTTGAAAGAAATAGGTCCTTGCTCGGGAGCCATTTTGTGACGATCTTCCTTCCGATAACGGACTAACCTGTTGATTAACTTTTCACAACTCGTTCAGCTGCCAGTTACAATCAGTTTTAAAAGGTTGTAACTTCTTCACAGAATAGCTCACTGTTATTATCACCTCTTGGTTGCCTTTAAACAGTCGCAGAAGGGTTCGGTTTGATCTAAGGTAGTAGCGATTAATAAGTACATGTACCTTCTCAGACTGCCCTGACACTATACGGTTACAGCAGTAAAACGTATAAAATATATATACAACTTTATTACAATAATGACAAATCAATAAACACCGACACTGATGGCATTGTACAAACAGGAGTGCGGTATCAGGTATCACAATATATAAGCAATGAATGGTTAGAAATTAACCTACTATATCCTGGTGATCAAAACACCAAAGTGGGCAGCAATCAATCCAACTCAATTAGATACACTACTTATATCGATGTTAATAACGGAAATAGAGTGTACAAAAATCAAACTAAGGAATAGTCCTGAACGTTATTATAATCACAGTTCTAAGAATCGTCCGAGAAGTGATAGTGATGAGAACTGAACGGGAGGGTGCATAAGCACGGACGGTGTTAGGTTGGAGCAAGAAAAATAAATGAGATCGTTCAATGTGGTTTTGTGTGAATAGTCAAGCAAAATAATACGATGGACCGTGATACGGAATTGCGTTTCAGATCAGATTAACAACGGGCACACTTCGAATAGCCGTGTTCACACTTTAAGCTTAATATGAATTCGGAATGATGAAGGCTGCAGAAATGCACTTGGAAAACCGTCCTTAGACACCAAGTCTAAGAGTCTGTTGAGGACAACAGGACAAGGAACAGTGAACAGAAAGGGAGCAGGGCTCAAATTTGTCAAGACTTTGTTGGACAACCACCTCGGAGTCTTCACATAAGTTCTTATTTCACGGTCGGCCAAGCTAAATACGTGCCCCTCGGAATTCACACAACCGGCGCGATCGAAGACGGGTTAAGTGTTAAGACCCAACAGAAATACACTTAGATCCCTCCAATTTGTCAAGACTGGGTTGGACATGAGTTTTATCCAACGGTCATTCAAACCAAAAATGTGCCCCTTGGAATTCTCACAACCGGCGCGATGGAGGACGGGTTGATGGTTAAGACCCAACGGAACAACATTTGGAAAATCGCCCTTATACACGAAGCGAGTATATATATAGTATGTTATTTCAGGAAATTCCGATGGGAGGATCCATTCATGTTTTTCCTGAAACTGCCCATTAAAACGGCCAATTTATGCATCACAGCCTTAGTCAAAAGTGTGGTTTAAGTCTGAGGGTAGTTCTAATTTCTTATGCTGATGACTCTGCTGCATACATGCACTGAAATTAACAGGTTCAACATTGTTATTGCTTGAGACTGAAGACTGCCTATGGCTAACAATGTGATGCATGAACTGCCCCAAAAGATTATTATGTTTTTCATCAAAATTTCGAAACAAAATAAGATTATTAACAATATATTTTAATTTATCTTAGAAACGAATGTGAGCCTCTCCGGGAAAGTACTAAGTGGATTTGTGAACACCTTCGAGATTTTGACGTCATGGAAACATACTTCCACCCCAGACAGCACACACACGTTCTTAGAACGTTCATAGAAAGTATCACCAGAATGTTCCATGAATACATCACTTCGATTACACAAATGATTTTGTCTTCAGTTGTGATTTTCTTCCCTGATAAGCTTGAAGCTGTGACCACAAAGATTGCTGGTATTCTTGTGAAATATTGTACCTGTGGCCGAAGATTCCATTCATCGCTTTGAATATGAATATGAGATCACCTCTGTCACGTCTATCCGAGAATGAAGAAATATTGATGAACTTGGGGCTAGCTTCATGATCCGGTTAAAAAGTTCTGAAGGGAATTCTTATGTTTCAACAATGGAGGTTGCGAGCTTTGGCTCTCACAAAAACTAAATGGGGGTTTCCCCAGTCCCAGATCACATTGAGGAGTGATCGGAGCAATACAATGCGAGGGTTCTTTTTTCCGATGTGCAGAAGTGAAGATTTAGTGGAATTAACCATTCACCACACCAGGCATCCAATCTATCGAGATCTTGTTGGAGAATTGCTTTGATTGTTTCACTAGATTTATGAAATTTTTTTCAAATATTTTATATTTATCGATCTATTAATCATATGTTCAATGATTTTCTGTATCTACCGTCTAGATGTAAGTTTTCATTGAAGCAATGGATTATATTTCCATAAGATGGGTAATTTGGAAATATTTAGAAAATCAAATTTTAATGGGTATATCTGCGGTATCATTAGGTGGATTCCACTTGTTCGCGAATACGGCCTTCGTTACAGAACTCCGAATCCATTCTTCAAATAACAAGCCGCTAAGCAGATAATTTGAGAGTAGATGAACGGTTTAATCACTAAGATAGGAATCGTGAATGTGTGAAATTTGCCCAATGATTCGGCAGATGAAGCTTCTTATTCAATATTTTATTTTTCCACTATTTCCAAAATACCGATGAGATTGAAATTAAATTCAGTTATTGGTACAAAATGACAAATTGAGATTCATGCAGAATTTCGTGAGGTACCTATTAAAAAAAGATAGCGAAACCTTCCAGTTAGAAAACAAAACTGCGTTTTGCAGGCTCAATACGTGAATAGATCGCCGCTTTGGCAAATAATTCAAGCAAGTGCATAACAGGTCCTGACCACGCATCAGAGCTTTTCTAGATCTGTAGCTACATGTTCGGTCTTCAGATCTTTTCGATCCCGTCTGAAATAACCGAAATAAACCCTCACAAAACATTGATTTCTTCAAAAGATTGTTAAGATATCCTCTTAAGCTACCTTTTGTGCGAGGAAGATTCGGGTATTTGGGCAATCGGAGATTCACCATATTGGTCGAGAGATTCACCCGATTGGCTGACGACGATCACGTGATCGTCGTCGGCCAGTAGAGAAGAATCTCCGAATACCCAAATACACGAATCTCCATAGCACAAAAGGTAGCTTTGAGTTTAAGAGATTGATCCAATCAGATACAAAAGACTTCTCATGGAACTAGAGAACAAGGGTATCAGGGGCAATCTATTGAAATAGATTGGTGCTTTCCTCTCGACTAGAAGTTTTGAGTGTTAGACTAGTTGATACCTACTCGTCCCCCAATACTTTAGTCATCTACGGCGTACCATAGAATTCTATACTTGGGCCTATCCTTTTTTCACTATACACGTGGGATTCTGCGTGAATGTGAAAGTGTGATTTTCACCTATGGCACCAAAGTATAAAAATTTCACATCTGAGTCAGAAACCCTTCGAAAAGATTTGGATATATTGAGTAAGTGGTGCTTGGATTGGATGTTGCGACTTAATATAGAGAGGTGCTCTTTGTTGCATATTGGTAAAAATAACACCCACCAGAAAGTCACCTTCAATAGAAAACCTTCTAATTATGTTACAAGCCGAAGGGATTTAGGAGTAATGTTCTCGAATGACCTAACTTGGACGAATCATATCAGCAACATCACCTCCAAATCGAGACAACTCGCCATTCTTCTCTTTACGTGCTTCAGAGGTTGCGATTCCAGAACTTTTAATCTTATATATCTATACTATGTCCGCACTGCATAGTGGCCTTCCTCCCGGAAAAAAGGAGTAAACAAGACCTACTGCAAAGTTGGGTAACCAGACATTCGTATGATTCCGTACGTCCCTCTAATGATGAGAAACTACGAATATTCCATTCTTCAATATTCGAGGACAGGAGATCACGATAATTATTATTATTGATTATACTAACCATACGATTTCTCATCTGAAAAAAAATTTTAGATGTCAGCATTCAGGTTGTTACCTTCAAAATGATAATTATTGAAGCAATTTTTCGAATCATCTAAAAAAAAATTTTTACAGAACATATCTCGTAAACAAGCAACATTTTTGTTTACAGCAAGTTTAGCTTAATATTCATCAAATTAGAGGTGGAATTTTTTTTTTTTGAATTACCCTTTGTCACAGATTTCATGTCCTACGATTCGAAGTTCAACCGGAAACGAAGGATGTTTTCATATGAACTCATGCTTATTCTTGCATATTCGAATTCTACGTTGAATTCAAAGTGGTATATCTTGGAGAGAACGAAACTGGAGTGAAGGAATTTGAATTCAAAATTTAATTTCTTTGTTTTGGACTCCGCCGGATCAACTTAAGCACTAGATATTTCAATTTTAACCGTTATTTTGTTTTATTTAGGCTCTTCGAGGAAGGCGTTCCTCTTCAAGTCTGAATATATTTCGTCCAGGTTCATTAAGTTTCCTATACATTGGTTCTGATCATCAGCTTATCTGGGTTAACTTTATATATTGTGTCGTATTTTTGCGTGAAATAAATGTAGAGGATGTTTAATAAACATTGCGAAAAAATTCACGATATTAATCTCTGAGATATTTAGAGTCGGAATGGTCCGGTAGAACTTTGTATGTAAATGCTTATATGATAACGGGCGATACATATTTTTGAATAAGTAGTGAATTCGAAAAAGTTCGCATTTCATAAGAAAGAAACTGGAATCTTGTACCGTAGCTGAACACAGCCATCTTCAACAGCTCTTGTGATTTGAAAAAATTTTTTACAATGAGTAAAATAAATTCATCGCTCGATCACTTGACGCCAGTATTTTTTAAATAACAAAGGGTTCTCAATTTTTTAATGAGAAGTGGTTATCCTAGAGAAAGGAATGTAGAGATTTTTTTCATTTAGAATTCAGTGAGAATTGCAAAAATGAATTTAATTTTGGAAAAAGGCACTGACGCCTTACGTACCCCACTGTAGTTTCCAGAGACGGGGTATACGTTAAACAATCGCCGTTAATGAGGTATCCAATTCGAGAAAATCTCGTTCAAATGTCAAAGTCATCGTTTCGAAAATATCAGGAATTATATATTTATTTGTTAAACATTCAACTATACCGTTGAAGCGAAGCATTTCCAGAAAAGGCCAAATGGAACTTTTCGAACCCAAATATTTCAGGGAACAATATGCATTTTTCCGCACTGTCTATGAAACATCCTCTGTATATTTTGTTTTATTCCACGTATTTTTATTGTCAAGTTCTGTCTTGGATGAAGGAAATCAAATGTTCATCACCTATTAATCCGCCCTCAATGCATGCGGTCGTAAGAAGAATCATAATGAATTGCATACTGTTCTAACGTGAAAATATACATCACTTCCGTTTTGGTTTATTATTTGATATTTGACCCCCCCTGAAAATTTCACAGTTTACATTTTGGTGTATGTAGATTTGAATGAACTAATTAAAAAACGCTTTATTAAAGGGTCTATGATTTTCTCAGTTTAATAACCCAATACCATATCTCAAATGAAACTTATACAGCGTACCAAAAAAGTAACGTAACTCGTCAATAATTCTTGTACGGAGAATTATTAAGGAATATCCTCGCACCCCTCAAATATTTGATTTGAGAACCAATGTATCCTGTGATTGTGATACATCAACTGGAAGGTAATTTGATTACCTATTCAGCGATGTGGCTTGAAGTAGTTGTGCCGTTTTTATTGAAATATTAGGAATCAATTTACAATTTGTGATTGGAGAGCACTGAAATCAGACCATTTTTCTTTTATTAATTATTATTGATGATCTTATTAATAATAAATTCTCGTTCACATAACTGAATTGTTCATCTAATGACCTTTGATGCGATATATCAAACGCAATATTTTTCAAAAAAGACTGTTGAAAATTAAGGGTATAAACCTCCAACTTTAAAACTGCATGCATTTCTCAAACTTCGAAAATAAAAATCGGCGTGCAGGAAGATATTTTTCAATATTTATTATTTCAAGAATAAGAACCTGACACCAATCACAAATTGTTATTTTGTAATAAAAAAAGCTTACCAAATTCTTTTTTCGGTCACACCGCTCAATATGCAATCGAATGTCCTTTCATTTGATATATCATAATCCATATATTACGATTTGAAGGAAAGAGCATAGTGTGAAGCGTTAACAGTGGGTGATTTCAAATTCAAAAACGCTGCATATTTTACACAAGGGTTTTTTATATTCTCAGTTAAATAACTCAACACCATTGATATCTCAAATGGAACTTTACAGCGTGCCAAAAAGTTGACGTAACTCGTCAATAATGCTTGTACGAAGAATTATTAAGAAAAAAACCTCGCACCTGTCGATTTTTGGTTTCAAAAGCAATTCATCCCGTTCTTTTTTCAAAATTTCCACCCCACTACTTCATTTTTTCAAATGGAAATATATGGATTTCGATACATCAAATGAAAGGTAATTCGGTAACCTATGTGGCTCAAAGAAGAATTGGTTATGGCGTTTTTTTATTGAAAAGTTGGGAAATAATTTACAATTTGTGATTGGAGAGTACAGTAATTAGACCATTATTCTTTTATTACTTATTACTGAGAAAAATCCCATGGATTTGTTATTTAAATTGAATGAATAATTAACTTTCATTTTCGTTCACATAATAGAATTGGCAATCGAATGACTTTTGATACATATCACATGCAATATTTTTCCATACGAAAATTGTTGAGGTTTGAGGGTATAAAATGCATTTCCCAAACTTCGAAAATAGAAATCGGCGGGTAGTAAGATATTTTTCAATATTTATTATTTCAAGAATGAGAACCTGACACCAATCACAAATTGTTAATTTTCTAATGAAAAAATAGCTTAACAATTTCTTTTTTCAGTCACGCCACTCAATATGCAATGGAATGTACCTCCATTTGATATATCACAATTCAGATATTACTATTTGAAAAAAACAGTATGGGGGTGTGAAGCGTGAAGGATGGGAGATCTCGAATTGAAAAAAAGCATGGAAGATCTGCTTTCGGAATTACAAATCCATGGATTCGCAGATTTCCTTTAATAATAATAAGTGAATTAAAAATGGTCTGATTGCAGTACTCTCCAATCACAAATTGTAAATTGTTTCCTAATTTTTTATTAAAAAACGGCACAACAAATTCATATCATATTATCATATCATAGTCATATCGCTGAGTAGGTAATCTAATTACCTTCCATTTGAGGTAGCACAACTTATATATTCCCATTTGAAAAATAAATTAGTGGGGTGCGGGGGCGTAGGGGGTGTGAAATTTCAAACTAAAAAAAAACACTGGATGAATTGCTTTCGAAATTTAAAATCAACAGGTCCGAGGATTTTCCTCAATGAATCTTCTTTCAAAACTTATTGACGACTTACGTTACTTTTTTGGCATGTGTATACTATTTATAACTCATTGGTTTTTCATCCCGAAAATTTGCAGAGTTTATCTTCATGCTTCAGGAACCACTGGTCGGAAAACATCCGGGTGAAAATTTTTAGGTTGAGTTATGCAACAGTAATAAATATTCGAAATTTCATGAAAATTTGGTTCAAAATTTTCGAAAAATATTTTTTTTTACTCCAACCCCAAATTTTGAGCCATTAGGGTACGCCGATCTAGCTGAAAAGCTTGAAGGATCAATGCGGAGCGACACCCGATTTTTCTGCTAAGTTTCACGGATTTCGATTCAGTATTTCCAGGGAAAAGCCCTGGACAACGGACGGCGTACTGCGGACGGACGGATTTTTTTTTAGTTCATTCAAATCTACATACATCAAAATATAAACTGCGAAACTTTCAGGTGGGGTAATTTTTTTTTTGGTCGAGCACTAAGGTTTATTATTTGATTTTATCATAATGAACCAAAATCCGTCTGTCCGCCGTCCGTTGTCCGGGAATTTTCTTTGAAAGTATTGAACCGAAATCCGTTTACCGAAAGGGCTCAAAATTCCCGAAAACTTACTACCGAATTTTCATGAAACTCTCAACGTTGATTACTGTTGCATAACTCAACCTAAGAATTCTCACCCGGATGATTTCCGACTAGTGGTCCCTGAGGTATGAAGAAAAACACGCCTTTTAATCTTCGGTGTAGGTGAAACGACTGTGGAACGTCTCTTCTCATTCGGATTTTCGTTTCAAATTAGGCTACTCAATTAGCGATCTGCATGTGGAAATGTAATTCAATTATACAAGAGTATTTATTGATATTCCAATGTTATACATGAGTTTTTTCATAGAATCGGTTTTTGTGTTTGTGAAAAAACAATAAGTTATGAATAATATATAAGTTTGATTTAAGATATCAATGGTATTGAGTTATTTAACTGAGGAAATAATAAACCCTTGTCTAAAATATGCAGCGTTTTTCATTTTATAGACATATTCCAGGATTTGATTCTGAGGATAAGTTCTGCATTAAAAAAGATTAAATCGTTTTCGTTGCCAGCCTCTCTAATAAAATGGCCATACCGAAGTTCCAATCAATTCGTGAATAAGTGCAACAAAAGGACCTGACCATAAACCACTGACCAAATTTCACACAAGCTGTTCAAAAAGAATGATTTCATCATTTCAGCTAATATCATCACCCGTAAAACTTTAAACGACTCATAAATAAGGTATTCATAACCCATCTACATTTCAGACTTCTGACGCATGTGTACTAAGGGAGCATCGATTGGGAATGGCTAGTTTTCCGAAGCCGGCAGTTCCGAAAGCTTTTCCAACGAGGATGCTGTGAGTGTTCACTTGATCTCGATATCCATTTCGATTCCGTAAACATGGTAATGATATCATATTTTCCCTTTACATTTCAGCTTGTTCATTGATTTTTTCAGTATGGGTTTGTGAATTACGCCTTGGAGCTCTTGGTTGTCGACAAATATGGTGCAGACAAGTGGGAACTTATAAAGTAAGGCTTATGTGCTCAGCTCAACAGAAATTATACCTATAGGTCGTGTTGAAATGCATTGACTCTGTATAGACTATTGATTTAGACACTCATGCAGGTCAATCAATTCAAATTCAAATAATTGAAAAACTTCAGATCCGTATAGGAGACATATTGGACTTCTATCAAACTGAAAAGATTCAACACCCTGTATATTGAAATTTCAGAATTGAAATGAAGCAATTTGGAGAAACAGAAAATTGTGTATTGAAATTAGCTGATTATTTTATCTCCCATGTCGACTTGTTTATCGAAAATTTCACGGAAAGATTTGATTCAGTTGAACTTTATCATCAGATGAATCGTACTTCGTGATGGAATTGAGGAAATTTATTGGTCTGCTAATTTTGAATTAGTAATTCAATTCGAAGGTTTTTCTCGAAAGATTTTCAGGAAAAGGAAGGAAGGAGTTCCAAAGTAACAACATTTTTCTAAATTTAAAATCTTGCACGTCCCAAAATATTTCTGACAGGTGTTACGATCATGGCTGGATTATAACGTGCTTGATAATAAAGGCTGCTTCTATACCCTATCTCCCTACTTTCGATCTCAAATGAATACAAATATACATTTAAGAATTCCGAAATGAAATAATTGATAGTATTCAAATCTGGTGATCTAGAGGTTCAGCTGTGCAGTCCTTTCTGCCTATACACATATTTCGAAAGTGCTAACCCAAAAAGTTCCTGAACATGAATGAGCCGAAGAAACTATGTATGAGGTCGGGTAAACGAAAATCCATACAGATGATATGTAGTTAGATTCCCTTCAACAGCTCATTCTTGTATCAATCGAAGAACCGCGCATTTCAAAAAGGTGTTCTTAGCATGGCAGTGGGGCACCTCAATTGAGAGTTATAGTCTGAAAATTTGTCTATCAGAACTTTCCAGATATACAGGGTGTTCTAGAAGCTCTATGACAAACTTTGACAGATGGTAGCTGTGCTTATTCTGAACATTTTTTTTTCCTATGAACATAGGTCTGATTCATTCTCGTTTCGAAGTTACAAGCATTTGAAAAAATTTATTTCCATGTTTTGATTAAGTAGACCGACAGAAAATATCGGTTGATATGGTAATTGAGGTTATTTTAATTATTCATTTGACACTTGGTGTACGTTGTGAATAACAATGCATTCTTTCACGACTCAGGAATATGCAACAATATTTTCCAAAGGTGCAAAACCACAGGAAAGAATTTGGCCACTGGGTTCATGCTAGGTGAAGTTTTTTGGTACGAACAGAAAGACGAAACTGAGCCGTAACGGACATGTTATATAAATGACCGTTTAAATGCAGATTTGTATAAAAAGTTTTTGGAGCACAACCTTTTTGACTTCATTGATGACTTAAGAGCTAAACATTGTAGGAAATATGTGGTATCAGTACGTTGGTGCAGCACCACATAGAGGGAGACAAGTAGTCAGTTGGCTGAATCAACTTTTTCCCAATAAATGGATAGGTCAAGGAGGACCAATACAATGGCCACCTCGTTCGCCTGATCTAAATCCCTTAGATTTTTATTTATGGGGACATATGAAGCAGCGTGTTTATCATGTAGAAATCGAATCTCATCAACAATTACTTGATATAATTCAAGATGCAGCAAACCAATAACAAAACGACCCAAATCTGATCCGCCGAGTAACGGCATCTTTGGTTCGTCGATGTGAAACTTGCATTCAAGCCGAAGGTGGACATTTTGAACAATTTTTATAGTATCAAAATTTCCATTATTAATTTTGATTTGAACATGATAATATCAATTTTCAAATGCTTGTATCTTCTTAACAAAAACGAATCGTATATATGTTCATAGGAAAAAAATGTTCAGAATAAGCTCAGCTACCATCTGTCAAAGTTTGTCATAGAGCTTGTAGAACACACTGTATTGATAAGCAGAGGTGAACCGCATACATGGACCACTAGATTACTGGATTTAGATCCTGTGGATTAATTAATTTTGGAACATTCAAAAATTTTGTGTATTCGCCTTTGTAGAGAAGTAGGGAACTACGAAGAAAAGATAACGAAGCTGCCTACGATGAGACACATATTAGCTAGACAAAAATAACTGTCAGTAGTATTTTGCGACGGACGAGAATTGATACTCCATAAAACGATGGTACTTTGAAACTCCTTTCTTCATTATAAACATTCGTATTTTTTGATTCATCTAATTGTTTATTGTTATTAATTTCGGATACATTTTTCAAAAATAATGTATTTCTCGACAATTTTCGAAATAGGCCTTCAAAATATCATGAAATAGTAATTTCCAATGAGTAGAACAGGAAACTTTTTCCATTTCATCACGAAGTACGATTTTTTAGAATCGAATATTTTCTCAAAATTTTGATAAGCAATTCGACATGCAGGTAAAAAAATCAACTGATTCCAAATAAAATCTTTCGCTCCTCCCAATCATTTCAATCCAATTTTGATATTCCAATGTACAGTGCATCCCATTTTCGGTGAGACTGCCAGGTTTCTCGCTTGTTATTTGAGATAGAGCCTTGCGGTTTTCACGTTCCTGTCCTACTTTTTTGTGGAACTCGAGTTGGCCTAATCAGATTTCGCATAACTGTTTCCGTTTATGGAGATACAGGGTGATTTCGGAAATTGATACTTTTCGGACCCCTCCTTTATCTCCGAAGTTATTAGAAATAATGATCAGGTAAAAATTACGTCTGATACAGAATTCTGCGTAGAGTCCAGTGGTGTACTCGATTTTTTTTTCCGGGGTATGGTTTTGAAGATACGACATAAACCTATATTTTTTTCAATGGAACACCCTGTATCTCATTACTTCGTTGAATTTGTAATTTTTTTCCCTTCAAATTGATGTATAATACTTTATAGGTAGGATGTTCAGAAATGCTAAAAAATACTAAAACATCACATAATGATGATTTTTTGTTAGTGGGTCATGGATTTCCCAAATAAAAAAAGAATCAATTGGATAATTTTCATTTGCGATTTTGATTTATAGGAGAGTAAGCAAACAAAGATAATACACTCATCACTAACACGAAAAACAAAAGTAATACCTACCTGATAGCAACGAATAAATAATACAAAAATTCATAATACAAATTAAATACAGAAGAAATACACAATAAAATATTTATCATTGATCAAATTTTCAACACTGCATAATATCTTAAGAATTAAACTGTTCGAATTGCTGTCCACTTTCCCCAATACATAATCGACAAACCTCTTCAATACGTCTGAGTGCATTTAATATTACAAAAGGGTGGTTTTGTGAATCCTGGAAGGCTGCCTCTGTTGATGCACGAAGTTCTTCGGGACTGTCGTTTCTGTTACTGTATATTTTGTTTTTCAAATAACCCCACAAGAAAAAGTCTAATATAGACAGATCAGGTGACCTTGGAGGCCATCTGATGGGTCTATGAGTCCCAATCCAACAACCCTGAAAATTATTATCTGAAAACCGCCCGATCAACCTTGAATTATGGGCAGGGGCACCGTCCTGTTGGAAATGTATGTAATTCAGAAAGGCGAGGGGAACGTCTTCCAGTAACTCCGGTAACACGTCTTCTAAAATTGTCAGGTACTTATTTGCGGTAAGAGATCCTTCCAAAATGCGGTATATGATTTTTGTCCCTAATATGAAACATGCCACATTAAAACCGAATCGACCCTGTTGTTGTCGTTCAAAAATTATGTGCTGGTTTTCATCATACCAGTGCCTTGTATTTTGCCTGTTGAATATACCATCACTGCTTATATGTGATTCGTCTGACCAAATAACTTTTTTCGCAAAATCAATGTCTCTCTGAGCATGGTTCAAAAACCAAAACATGATGAAACCCAAAAATAATTCAAAGCGATGACAGATGGATCAGATTTGTTTTTTTTTCAATGCCTGCTTGATAAAACTCCCAATACAAAGTAGTTATAATAAGAACAAGGATATTTCAGTATTTTCAGCATTTCTGAACATCCTACCTATAAAGTATTATACATCAATTTGAAGGGAAAAAAATTACAAATTTAACGAAGTAATGAGATACAGGGTGTTCCATTGAAAAAAATATAGGTTTATGTCGTATCTTCAAAACCATACCCCGGAAAAAAAAATCGAGTACACCACTGGACTCTACGCAGAATTCTGTATCAGACGTAATTTTTACCTGATCATTATTTCTAATAACTTCGGAGATAAAGGAGGGGTCCGAAAAGTATCAATTTCCGAAGTCACCCTGTATCTCATAAACGGAAACAGTTATGCGAAATCTGATTAGGCCAACTTGAGTTCCACAAAAAAGTAGGAGAGGAACGTGAAAACTGCAAGGCTCTATCTCAAATAACAAGCGAGAAACCTGGGTGTCTCACCCAAAATGGGATGCACTGTACAGGGTGTTGAAGCTCAGCTTGACACAAGTCCCATATTTCTTCGATACAGACCTGGAATTTTTCAATTATTCGATACCAATCGATTGACTTGTACAAGTGAGTCATATATTTTATATTTCAACGTATTATACTGGTAGTTCCAAAGTTACGAGCAACTGAAAATGTTGTTGAATAGAACCTTATCTTGGGTATGGAATTGATTAGATCTACTAAAATGGGTTTTTTATACTCGTCTAGGGTAGCTCTACCTTAGGTTAGATTAGGTTAGGTTATGTTAGGTTACCGAATATCAATTTACCAATGGAACACCCCGTACATTGGGTGGATAATAATCATAAATTATGTGTAAAACATATTTATCAGCTAGTTCACTTAACAGCAATCAGTATCGCTTGCTGATGAATTGAAGCTTCGTGCATTTCGGCAATACAGCCACATTCAAGTCAAGTCAGAAAACTTCGTTAATATCTCATGGTCTCTTTATGCGACTAAAGAGATCCACACCTCCAACAACACTCTCGTTGATGAAATCTGGGGAGCAGGAAGATTGAGACCCTGGCGTGAAGTCAACAGTTCCTGAAAATGGTTCCAAAATATTAGGTCTGTACGGATAGGTTTCCGCGGTTAGAACTATTTAAACTATGTGTATTCCGGACTGGACCGCGTCTAATGTTTTGTCATATTTGACGTTTCGACTTCGGAGCCATTACTGTACTGCTGATTTTACGCCTGTGTCTTTATCTGCCTACTTCCCAGGTTTCATCAACGTGACTGTTGTCGGAGGTCCGGATCTCTTTCAATTTTCTTGAACTCTCTCATATTTTGGATGTTTGGAAACTTGAGTAACAAAACAAAGATTTAACCCCTTCATTATGGATACTCTGGACTTTCAAACATACATCATATAATAATATAAAATAAATGTTTCAATGAAAGAATAAACAGTCATGAATTTATTTTTCAGGTTCTTCTTTGGGCTTTCACCACAAAGATCTGAAACAGAACTATTGAAAATTGAATAAAAATTTTTTTTTATGGAGAACGCCCTTGCAGGTCGCAGGATTGAACTATTTTTCAAGAGCAGTTTCTCGAACAAAAAAAAACCGATAGCCTAATGAACAAAACAGGAACACTACAAATGATAAATAAAGCAAACTGAAAACATTTTTAGAATTTTATAATGATACCTCTTTTTACACTCATTTGATGATTATCGTTTGTATTGTTCCTGTATTTTTCATTTGGCAATCAGTTTTCCAAGAAACTGCCCTTGAAAAATAGTTTTTCAAATCGAAATAATTTTATTCAATTTCAAAAGTTCTGTTTCAGATATTAGGAGTGAAAAGCCAAAAAACAACATGAAAAATAATGTAAAATCTTCCCAATATGAACTTTAATGGATTGTCATGAATTTCTCAGAAAAATCATATCCCTATGAAAGTTTATACAACTTGTTTCTCACTCTACAGATATCATTTCTGAAAGGTGATAATGTGAATCAAACTTGTAACGTTTCAATTCTCGCGGGAATTTCGAAGTTCAGGTTTCGGAGTTCGAGCGCATTCAGTATTGAGCCGTATGCGTTGAGTTTTTGTTGATCCTCCTTTCCATACGTTTATTAAACCGGAATCATTTTCAATTTGGTGACTGAGGGAGTAATATTGAAGCGTTTAAGCGAACCGTCAAGGAATTTAAAATTTCTACTCTCGTAATTAATCAAGTTGCAATAAAAATAGCAATGGAGGGGAAATGAATAAATGAAGATAAGAAATAACAATTCTTATGGAGAGGAAAGTAATAAGACACTACACAAAAAACAGAACCATAAGGTTGCTAATCACAGCACATATACTTAAACTGATAGAGAAAAGCCAGAGGGTACGAAGAAGAACAAGCATTATATGGGAAAGGGGCATCCAAGGGCGAGGAATTGAGAGGAGCGTGATGGCACACAACAAACAACAAATAAACATGAAATAGACATGTTAACGATTATGTATAGGATAATGAGTCAAAGGAGGAGTAGACTGCGCCAGATCTAATATCATTTAATTTCGAGATTTGAGACGATACAGATGCTCACGAGACATCGCCACATGGAGACTTCTAACAGAGATTCAAACTGACAGCCGCTTACGGTGGATGCATATGCGATGGAGGATGCGAAATATATGTATAATGTTGGAATGTAAGCTGACACGAAGGACTTAGGCAATAATGGAAATAATGCAAAAATATGGAACGTTGAGTATGGAACTTGGGAAAGATGTAATCATAAATGATATTGACGTCTAGAAGGTAAATAAGTGGACGAAAAGGGCTATGAGAAGGGATTATGAGTGAGAGAAAACAAGAGATAATAAAGAAAACAGGACGGGACCAGACAGAATAGAACGTAGACAATAGGCTCGAAATTACGGGGTAGTGAGTATAGTTCACAGCAAAGGACCAAAAGGCTTAGACAAAAAGGTGGAAAGCGCATACCACCAAAACCTACGAACTTCGTGTTGTTTACCAGCCGTGAAGTGAATGATCAATTTCTGTGCTATATTCGTTATCTTCTAGATATAATGCTCCAAGAACCCAAGGAATGTTTTTTCAACTTCAGTTGGAGTCATGATATTACACGAAAATTTGCCTTTATTGCAGATACAACAATTGAACCAAGTATTTGAGAATTCTGAAGTAGAAGTTTTATTGTATTTACTGAAAATATACAGGTTATGCTTTTTCAAGCTGAATGGAGTATCGAAAGTATTTCTGATAGCAGGAGTGTACAATAATATAAACATGATCCTGTCGAACGTGTTATGTACATAATTGCAATTCCTTGGGAATTAATTATAATTTACGTGGTCAAAGGCAAATGCCTTCTCTTTACCAAGTATACATGCAATATGTGGATATGAATTTGACACTCGATCTTTCTTCTCTATGTAGGGATCCTCCTGGCACTTTCACTCATATCAGTAAAAATTTCTTCGATGAACTAATGACGCAAAATAACATCCAAAAGATTTAATATAGTGACTGGATATTTGTAGGGTAAATTTTAGTTCTAATAGGAACCCAGATTGCGTGAAAAGATGAAATCCCCATAATATGTCCATTAGGAAATTTTTTTTCTCAATATTTTCAAGAATAAAGACTTGATTGAATTGAAATCAAAATCAAATCAAATCAAAATTTATTCAATACATTCTAATACAATATTTATCATCAGTTCCATTCTCAAATTGGTTTACAATAAGTCTAATATCTATAGCTATTTTCTTCAACAATGGCTTGAATCTATATTCAGATGCATCACTGGAGTAGACTCACGCTGGGCTTTGAAGCCTGTGTTGTGAAAAACCAGTAAGGCATTTACCGTGTAAGTTCTCATGTATGGCTCTCGCAGCAGCGCAGTTGAGTTTCATGCTATGGAGACAACGGGAAAAAAAAGAAAATTTATTCACCTAAAATAAGACTAAGACAAAGACCAAGATATAGACCAGCATTCGCACGAGATTGGACATCATTCACAGTTTCGTATAGAATTATAGGGAAAGAAAGTGGAAAACCATGGAAGCATATGCACGAGACACATTTACAAAATATTCGATTCAGTAGAAAAGTGAGCATTTGTCAGGATGATTTTCAACGTACTTTTTGCGCGCATGTTCTAGGGGAACAGCGTGCTATCGTTTTGTCCAAATGTCTGTAATTTTGTATGATTGAGCCGAAAATGGTCTCAATCGACTAGGTTGGACTCACTGATGACGAATCCGGTATCAAAATCGATTCTGTCCGGCCGTCCGTCCGGCCGACGACACGATAACTGTCGACAGAAGCAAGCTAGCAACTTGAAACTTTCAGGGTAGGTCGCGCATCAGAATGCCGTGGTTGAGTCCGTTACTGGGCCAAATCGGTCGAATAGTTTCAGAGTTATAGGCACTTGAAATTTTGAAGTTATTCATTTTTTATTTCAGAAACTGCTTGAGCGATTGGATTCAAATTGGCAGTTAGGTGGAGTATAATGACGCGCAACTTTGAGCCAAATCTCGCCAGGATAATATCGTCAGTAAATTGAAACCATTCATCATATCCAAATATCCACTCACACTTTGAGCTTTTTATTTCACAGCAGTGTACCAAATTTCAGTTCGATACGATTATAAGTTTCGGAGATATCGGGAAAAAATATGTCAAATTTAGAGGTTTTCTTCTCGATATCGTTGTTCTTTTCGGTATAACTCGAGAAATACTGATTCAGTCCTGATAAAACTTCGCAGCGAGTTTGAAGATGCTGATGGACAACTCTATGCGAAATTTCGTGATAATCGTGTCATTAAAATAATTTGAAAAAAAAAATTCTGTGATTTTCTTATCATATCATCCTCATTAAATTCTGTATGAACCTTCGAACTGTAATTTTTCGATGAAGTACTGGATTTCAATTCGATCTGATCTGTATTTTTGGAAATATTGAAAAAATAAAATTTTGAATGGGTGTATCTGCGGAATCATTGGGTGGATTTTACCTATTCACGAATTCGGCCTTCGTAATTAAGGTCCAAACCTTTTCTACAAATCTCGAGTTTCTTAGTTGTTTCTTTCGGAAGTGATTGTGTTTGCGCAGTCGGCCAATATTTCCGAAAATACAGATTAGATCGAATTGAAATCCAATAATCATCAAAAAAATTTCAAAATGCACTGCCGTGAATGCAGCAGCTTTTGCGTGCATGTTCAAATTCGTTACTGAGGCGGTTATCTACATTGAACATGCGCGCAAAAGCTGCTGCCTTCACGGCAGTGCCTTTTAAAATTTTTATTTCTTTTTTGAATATTTTAGGGGATTTTATAACTTTGAGATTTTTTGGGAGAATGTTAAATATTTTTGGGCCATAGAAAAGAAAAGAATTTTGTGTAGCAGTTTTATTGAAAAATTCGGTTTGTACTTCCAAGTTCATTTCTGATCGAGTTTCTCTTGAGTGTTTTTGTGTGTAATTGTTTTGTGTATAGAACATTCTTATGAGGCAGTTATAAGTGTACAGTGAGTGAATATTAAACACATTAGTTTCTTGATATAACTTTTTTGTGGAAAACAGTCTATTTTTTTTGAAAATTATACTCAGCAAAATGTTTTGGGTGGTTTGTAACGGACTGACGGCTGCTTTGACAGTTGCACCCCATGCAGAAATACAATATTTGATAATAGATTCGGCAAGAGATGTATACAGGGTCTTTCACGAGGAACCTCATCCATATTTATACGAGAAACTACTGAACGTATTTTCATGAAATTCAGCACTTATAAGTATTTCACGATGCTGATGAAATCTAAAATATTTTCAAGGCATGAGCACCTCCGGTTTTTCCGGAAATGACGTCAACTTCCGTTTTTCAGATTAGAACACCGTTTTTTTATTGCAGACATAGATTCCTTAGAAAATTTCAATTTATTTTGATGTAACATTTTTCAGTTTTGTTCGGAAAATTCTCTCTGAGCGGAAAAATTCGAAAAAAAAATCGAAAATAGAGCTCCGCTGAAACAAGAATAACTTCGAGGTTTTTGGATGGAAAATTTTTATTTTTGGGATTTTCCAAGATGTAAGATTGATGTATCCACTGTAAAAATCGAAATCGCGATTCATGATACAGGGGGTGAAAAAATCGCTTTCAAAATTAGGGATGACAAAATCGTGAAAAATCAATTTTTTCAAATTAGAACCCCATTTTTTTATGGCAGATATTGAATCTACGTTAAAAAATAATGTGAGTGTATGCATCACACCCTTGCCCTAAAGTGGATATTTTCTGAGTTATTCACAAAAAACTGTTTTTCGTCTTGAATTTTCAGCTATTTCTTTTCCCTTCACGCCAAAAAGATGACATTTTCAGGAACTGTTACTAAAACCATGTTTTAGATTTTACTACCCTAATATGCAAGAGAAAAAAGTTACAGGTTGTTCCTAAATAGATGGCGAATTTGGATTCGAATTTGTATCGGAAACCTCTTTATTTCAACTAATCGGCCATCGGTTTTCCTCTCTAGTGATAAATAAATAATTCCTTATAAACCATATGCAAAAACTTACCATGTTTTACATTATTTTTTTTTAATGATAGATATCATTAATTACATCTGCCAAATTCCTCTTTATTCAGTAGCATTTTGTGTTTACTATTAATTTGGTGATAATTCGTATTAAGTTATAAAATCGATCACTATGCCTAATTTTACCAATGAAGATTATTTAAATCTCATTCTACTTCATGGAGAATGTAATAAAGTTGTAGATAGAACGATTCGACTGTTCATTGAGAGGTTTCCTGACCGACCCAGACCAACGAGAGATACCATTAACAGAACCATGACAAACTTGAGAAATGTCGGATCTTTCGTTAAGAAAACTACACACAGAGAAAAAAGTGTAGTAGAAGATGAGAACAACGAAATTACAGTTCTTGCATATTTTCGTGTGAATCCTCAAAATTCTCTCAAAGATGCTGAGATTGATCTGGGATTATCTCAATCGAGTGTTTGGAGAATATTAAAAAAACATAAAATGCACCCATATAAATTCAATAGGGTACAGCATTTGAAGGAAACTGATTTCGTCAGGAGAACAGAGTTTTGCGAAGCTATGATGATTCGATTTCAAGAGAATGAAAACTTTTTGGACTGTATAATTTGGACAGATGAATCTAAATTCACAAAGAATGGTTCTTTCAATAGGCATAACAGTCATTATTGGGATGAAGAGAACAACCACCACTTCAGACAATGGAACTTTCAAGAGACTTGGAGTTTCAATGTTTTTTGCGCCATCAAAAATAATGCAATTCTCGATGTTCACATTTATGATGGGACTTTAACTGGTAAGATAGAACACTACACATGTTTGCATTATTTAAAGAATGTTCTCCCTTAGGAGATAGATATTCTGACATATTGACTCAAATAATTGAGCCGCTAGTACAGAACCATAATGACTTATGGTATCAACAAGATGGCGCGCCTCCACACAATTCACTCAATGTGTCAAATATCCTCTACAGGTTATTTGAAGATCGATGTTCGGCGAACAATGGTCCACATCTTTGGCCACCACGTTCTCCTGATTTAACTCCTTTAGACTATTATGTTTGGGGTAGGATAAAAAATATTGTCTACTCAACTCCCCTGACTGATAAAGAGGACTGCATAGAACGAGTCAGAAATGCGTTCAGGTTTGTTTAGATTTTTAGATTCATAGTTTTGAAACTCAATTTGGTTTTTAAACACTTTTGCAGATCTCTTCCTCCCGATGAAATGAGAAGAGCAACACACGAAGCATTCCTGAGACGTATAAATAAATGTCTAGAAATTAACGGTCAAAACTTTGAACATATTCTCTAGTTATAACTGCGAGAGTTTGCCATGGTTCTCCTAATAGTAACTTGAAGTCGGTTTCAAGAAGGGGTGAAAAATCTACAGCATGGTTCAAATAACAGTTCCTGAAAATTTCATGTTTTTGGCGTGAAGGGAAAAGAAATAGCTGAAAATTCAAGACGAAAAACAGTTTTTTGTGAATTACTCAGAAAATATCCATTTTAGGGCAAGGGTGTGATGCATACACTCACATTATTTTTTAACGTAGATTCAATATCTGCTATAAAAAAATGGGGTTCTAATTTGAAAAAATTGAGTTTACACGATTTTGTCATCCCTAACTTTGAAAGCGATTTTTTCACCCCCTGTATCATGAATCACGATTTGGATTTTTAAAGTGGATACATCAATCTTATATCTTCGAAAATCCCAAAAATGAAAATTTTCCATTCAAAAACCTCGAAGTTATTCTTGTTTCAGCGGAGCTCTATTTTCGATTTTTTTTTCGAATTTTCCCGCTCAGAGAGAATTTTCCAACCAAAACTGAAAAATGTTACATCAAAATAAATTGAAATTTTCTAAGGAATCTATTTCTGCAATAAAAAAATGGTGTTCTAATTTGAAAAACGAAAGTTGACGTCATTTCCGGAAAAACCGGAGGTGCTCATGCCTTGAAAATATTTTAGATTTCATCAGCATCGTGAAATACTTATAAGTGCTGAATTTCATGAAAATACGTTCAGTAGTTTCCCGTATAAATATGGGTGAGGTTCCTCGTGAAAGACCCTGTATAGTATGACAAGATTTTAATATATTTCAATGTTTTTGAGTTTGTCCCATCGGGTCCTGGTGCAAAAATAAGGATTGATTTACATTCATATCTGATAAAAAGTTTTTGGGTGAGTTTGTCTTTGGTATTTTCTGGCTCATTTTTTGACCTATGCCAACAAAGAACCTACTCAATTCTTTCGATTTTGCCGTATTATTACTGATTTTAAAATTGCCCTCAAGTATGATGTCATTATTTTGAATGTTTTCTCCCTGATCTCCACTTCGTATATTGTTTTTTATTTTCTATATTTTCATATAGTTTGAACCTGCCTCTTTCATTTGTGTTTTGTAGTGATTGTCAACAGGGAGTTCAATTTATTTCTGTATGTTTTATATACCAATTCTGACTCTGTTGAATATTCTGCCAGCAGTTGTTTTCTAGGTTATCTCGATGCTTTATGGAGTTAACTAGCCCCGTTGTAATCCAGGGTTTGATTTTGATAATTGATCTGGTGTTTTTTTTCGACTGATCAGAAGTGGATGATTTTATGTGTTTTAATAATTTAGTAATGAAAATATCATATCTTCGCTATGGGTTCTTTTCAAGCAAAGCACTTTCCCATGTTTCAGTTGAAAGTAATAAATTCAACTTTTTATAGTCGATATTCTGCCTTATTTTATTCTGTTTGGGTTGTTTTCGTTTTTTGGTTTCGGTGAAAGTAAAGTTTACAAATGGGGTAAAGTGGTCCATCATATCTGTACAAAAAATTAGTAGTGAAGTTGCTACATTGTTTCTTAAACAAGTTTCTGTTCTTTCGAAAATACAATCAATAGCGGATTTGGTATTTTAAGTTACTCTAGTTGGTTTGTTTATGTAAGAGGTAAAATCATAAGAACCTTGAATGTTCAAGTAGTTGTTTGTTACATTATAATAGATATTCAGTATATTTATGTTGATATCCCCTAGAAAAATTTCTATGTTTTTTTCATCCAAGGTGGAAAGGTATTTTTCGAAATCGTCAATATATTCAGTACTATTCATCGCAGGAGGTCTGTAATATGCTGTCAGTCCTATTTTGTTCTATTTATAAGGAATATTAGTGGTGAATGTAGCTCCCAGGAAACGACTGTCATTTATTTTCACTGTTGTTACATCAATTCGATAGTTTAAGAATATTGGCGTAAATTTCTATAAAAAATGATTTAATACTAAAGGCACACTATATTTTTTGACAAGGAAGTACTACTGAATTTTTTTCGCAACTATTCATTTACATAGCTGATACATTGGTATACAATATTTGCCCAACATGAGGTTCGAGCATCTTCGACAGTAACAAAAGCGCTCAAAGGCCGACACTCAATCTAACGCATTAGTTTTATCTTGTGTAAGAAATGGGTATCTAGGTAGACTTGTAGATTCAATTATCACAATTCAAGGATAATCTTTATATTATCGAATATCTTGTCACTAATAATTCAGTACAGATGCAGTCTTTCTTCACAAAGTGAAATTTTTTTCAGTTGTTTTGGTGGCCTTGATAAAAATATGAGGGGAAAATTAGGGAATATCGGTCTTGGTCGAAATTAGAGTTTTGACTCAATTTACATCCTCCACGAACTTCTTTGAAAGGAGTAAAATTTTTTTTGACTGCTATACACGAATTACATTATCATAGTTTTGAGGATTGGTGGAGTGGTCAGAGAGGCAAAGAAACACCTTTAGTTCGGCCGACGTTTCGACATATTTAATGTCTCCATCATGGCACTGTAATAGGAAATATGGGAATAGATCGTATATTTCATGAAATAAAAAAGTACCAGTATTTACACAGCTGGTTTGACAAAAAAAAAATAAAACAATTAGACGCCAGCGACAATTCTGCATAATCGGATAATCGATTACTGATTCACTTAAAGACAATCAGATTTCATTACTCACAAAATGATTTGGCTTCTTTCAAATCATGAATAAAAACATGAGCAAACATTCAATATGACACAGAGGGAATCCAGCAGGAACAGAGCAGTAAGTACCATGTGGACGATTCGTGTTTGTCATCCGTAAGGAATATCTGACAAACTTCAATTTATTTGAGGTGATATTTTACCTACTACGATTGAAATTCTTCTTTACAACATTGTGATAGCCTTGATTCAGATTCTGAATATAACTTCTGAAATTGACTGTTTTTTCTTTCATTATATGAAGCATCTCATGGAGCAGTCTTCTATATAAATGCGGTTATTTGTCTAAGACTGAAACTTTCTCAGGGTCGAATTTGTGGCTTGTGGTTTTGCAGTGTTCAGCAAGAGTAGTCTTAGCATTTGTTATAGGTTCAGTAACCGACGTCTGATATTCATCCAGTCTTTTTCTTAAATATCTACCGGCTTGGCCGATATATGATGCATCGCATTGCAGACAGCGGATCGTAAAGATAATGTTTGACATCGTCATGAGAGGTGTTTTGTCTTTGAGTTCAAAAAAAAACTACTTGCCAACCGTATTGTTACTCTTGAACGAGACCTTGATGTTATTAGTGGACAAGGTTCTTGACAGTTTTTCTGACAACTGATCGACGTATATCATCTTTAAGTAAATTTTTTTAGCATTTTGTTGGGAGTCTTCTTGTTGGATATGGTTCTGTTGTGGCATGGGTGATATCAGTTTATCTCAAATAAGTCTATTTATCAACGACATTGGATAATTGTTTTCTAGTAGGATGGATTTTATGAAGTCGAGATTCTTGGGCCAGAACTGAGCATCTGAGAGGTGAGTAGCTCTGAACTCCATATTCGAGATGATGTTAATTTTCTGTGAAAAGGGGTGTTCTGGCCTAAAGTTGAGGCATCTTTCAGAAAAGGTGGGATTTTGGTACCAGTCAACTACAATGGTATTCTCAGGAGTTCTGAAGGCCTTCAAATCCAGGAAACTCAAGCTGTTGTTGTTTTCAGATTTCAGAGTGAACTACAAACTAGGATGAAATGAGATGAAACAATCCAGTGCAATTTGGTGGGAATCCTCTGGAATGCACATGAAAACTCTCTGGAAATCAAATTTTTCAGTTTAGGGTAGGAAATTCATTGAAATTGATGAATGAGGAAGTAAAAAATTAAACTTTTTTCAAACTTTGAAGACTCATACTTCCATAAATTGATAATCAGTAAACTTAAATTTCACTGAAATGAGTCAGTGAATGTCAAATTACACAGTCTCCTAACTCACACAAGCATAATAATCTGCAATAATAATGAAACCTTCACTGCTGAAAAATATACTCGGTTCAAAAAGCGATATAGGTTTTATCGAAAAAAAAATGAATACAACTTCATAACATCTTCCCTTTTCAGATATATAATTTTATTTCTACGATAGAAACTCCAACCTATCTGGTTTCTTTATAACTCTCCAATACAATGTTCTTTCAGGTACTCTGTATAAAGTATTGTCAGATATTGAATCTTCATATGTTTCTGTTATTATGATTTGGTGAATAGATTGAATTTGCACTGATTAATTATTAGTTTTTATCTCGAGAAAATACCTTTACAATTTAAAATTCATTTTGTCTCACGACTCTCCTTGTCCATTTTGTCATCTGTCTGGAATCTTGCCTTTCAATATGCTCTTCGTATTAAGCGTCACTCAAATTGCCATGTTTCTGAGTCAGGCAAACATCACACTGATCTTTTTTGGGTGGTGTGGTGTGAAATTGCTGTCATTGAGTTGGTTATAGAACGTTTTACTTGGAAGAATACGTTTGCTAGTTCTCCAACAGCCTTCGGAGTGTAACTCGTACAATTGCTTCAGTGACTGTAAAACTAGCTTCAAATAATGTTTGGAAGAATCTGCTCTGATATAATGGGAAGGTTACTTTGGTGACTATTATAAAAAGTTTTTCAAATACGTGATGTCTTCAGCAATTGGAAAAAATTCTTAACACGATTCATATTGTCACAATTCTTATTCTGTAGCATAGCATAGTTGCCTCTTTTAGTTTAACTTTGTATTGTGAGGGAACATTTTTCTACACACTGGGTGCTTGAAGCCCTTGAGGGTTAAAAATAACTCAATGTGTCTCCTTTTCGAGGTTCATTTGATGTCGTTTAATGTGAGGTAGCAACTCTATTGACATGAGAGATAACGAAAACTTTCCATTAATCCCAGTTGAGTTCAGACCGGAACTTGTCAAATATACATTTTTTTTCTTGTTCTAAAAACTTCTCACAAGATCGTTTTTTTAATGTTTTACAACTATCTGAGACACAAGCAGGTTCAAGAGATCGGGCTTTTCTGATTTTGTTCTGTTTCATTACCTCTCCTTTTGATTTCGTATATCCCAAATATTCTTCACCCTCAATTATCAGTTGTTTATTTCTGATTTTCTTCCAATAGAATGGTCTTCTTCTTCGGCCTTCGTTCATATTTCCATATTGTACAGCATCTGGGTCGTCATTTTCTGTGAATAGACTTCACCCTTTAGATGTTCCCCAACAGAGTTTTTGCTATTGCTGCTGTCTGAGTTGTCTTGGTTATAGTCTTGATCAGATGTTCTATATTAAAATGATTTTTTATCAGAATATTCAACATTTATGTCATCACTAACTATGTTATTGTTTTCTGTTTCGGGTATTTAGTCTGGATCCAATGTTGCTGCTTCGAATTGTATGTCAGCATCTTGAGTTTTCTGAAAAAGTATATTCATAATATTTCCCCATCAGTATCGCTCTCACTTTCTATCTCTTAAACTGGGGCCAAAATAGGTAAGTTGTCAGGATTGAAAATGGGTGTCTGAGAATCATTGTTAGCATTGTATTCAGGACTCACCTACGAAAGAAGTCCATTATCCTCCATTACGAGATTCAGAGCGTTATGGTCTTAAAACTCGAGATTCATAAGATCTGATAATTCAGGGACTTTTTGCACTGAAGAACTTTTTGTAACTGACGAGGTACATTATGATCTGAATAGACGGGAACTGATGAAATTAGCTGAAGTTCTGGTTGCGGCTCTGTCACACTGTAGTTTAAATTCTTCTTCTCCTTTACCAAAAACATAATTTTTTGCGCTCTAATAGCCATGATATTCTAAAACAAAAAAACCAATCCAACTTATAACCACGCGATATACGATAACCCATAAGTATCACTTCAGAATTAATATTAATCTTTTGCTCTCCTTTCTTTATACAACAAACTACCTGATGCAGAAAACAGGATGGTGGACAAAACTTTTTAACTTAAGACGAAACGCGAGAAAGGAGGTATTTCCACAGATACTTTCACTTTCATACGACGGAAATGCCTCCTATCTGCAGTGAAATGTTTATCTGTAGATTTTAATGAATACATTTGCATTTTCGACATTATACAATAAATACAAGACTCAGAGAAAATATGATCCACTTATTTTTGAGGAGAAACTAAAAGTTGAACGAATAAAACAATCAATATTCAAATAAGATAGTAAACAATCGATATATGGTCCTGCTGATTATACCGGTGGACGGCTTGGTCGGGAAACATTATTTTTACACGTTTGTTCTGGGAAACAGCGCATTATCGTTTCGTCACAATGTCTGTTACTTTCGAATTTTAAGCCGGAAGTGGTCTTAAACGATTGAGTTGAACAACCTGACGAAGAATCAGTGGTCAAATTCAATTCTGTCCGTCCGTCCGGCCGCATGTGCTCTAATTTTTGAAGAAAATGACCCAGCCACTTGAAATTGCCACATAAGGATTGGAGTCCAAATATTTTGACTAAGTTCGTTAGTGGGTCCTGATTCGATCAGATCAAAACATTGTAGATAGTTTGAAAACATCAATGCGCAACTTAGTGTAGAATTTCGTATGAATTCATATTTTAGTGAAATGTTTATTTGAATATTTTTCAAATTTATGTTGAAAACAATTAGATTTCACCGAAATTTGGCCCAGACCTTCGAGTCAGTATTTTACGATAACAGTCCCAATTTTAATCCGATCCGATATTTTGCTCCGAAGATATAAGGAAAAATATGCCGTATTTTGTTGTTAGTTAAAAATTTAACGTTGTTTCTGCAATATCTCAAGAAGAACAGATTCAATCAGATTGAAACTTCGTAACCAGCTGAAGAATACATACTAATGTGCAATTGAATGCAAAAATTTGTGTTGGTCTAGTAGTAAGAAAATGAAAAAAAATTATTAGAAAATTGTTGAAATATTTTTTATTCTCGAAAAGTGTTGATCAGATGTCAACGACATTTGGCACAGATCTTATCATCAGTATTCAACTGCAACGCTTCAAATTTGAATCCGATACAATGTATGGAAAAAAATATATAAAATGTTGTTGTTGTTTAAATGTTGACGTTTTTTCCTCAATATCTCAAGAAGTACAGATGCAGTCGGATAGAAACTCCGTAATTATATGAAAAATAACGCAAAACTCACTGCGGAATTTCGTATAGATCCAGTTGTTATGAAATTCTCAGAAAATGTTTATTCGAAAATGTTTATTCGAAAATGTTTGAATTCAGTATTCAACATCAATGCTCCAAATTTCAATTCGAAAATATATTCACTTTCGGAGATATATGGAAAAAATATCAAATTTCGTTGTTGTTTGAAGTTTTAAGTAATTTCCTCGATATCTGAAGAAGGTATTTGTGGTCGGATCGGGAGTTCGTAATTATATGAAAAATACCAACGCAAAACTTATTGCTGGATTTTGTATGGATCCAATTGTTAGTTAATTCTCGAAAAATGTTTATTCGAAAGTTTTTCGAATTTTTGTTGAAATGTTTTTTTTTTCTCGGAAATCGTTGATCGGATTCCAACGAAATTGAGCCTAGATTTAAGAATGAAAATCATACAACAACAAATAATATAATAAATAACATAATTATTATTTGAAAGAAAATATTTAATTTTACTGTTTCATTAGTAACAACGCCAACGTTTCGAAACTGTTCGTTTCTTTTTCAAGGCTGAAAATAAACACAAATATAAAGTATACAATAAGACATAATGTGAAAAACATTACCTAGTTACGGTAAACAATATTGTACACTTATAAAAAACGTTTAGACATTTAAGGAATCGAATCGAACAAACAGGCATGCGATATAAACGTCATTAATCACATTCGACTTGACCATGACATTAAGGTTACAACATGACATGATCTTAAATATCCCTATAAAATTATTGATGAGGCCAGCACTCATCTTCTAAGTAAACTATTATAAACAATGCTAAGGTGTTGCACATCTTCTCTATGATTGACAGTATAGTTTCTTTTTATGTGGATCATCTCACTAACATTTCTTTTATAATCAACCTCTTCCCTATCAAGCATCCGTAAACCATCAAAATTAAATTTATGACCCATGGTTCTCTGATGTAAAGTTAAAGCTGTTTTATCAAAATTTGCAACATTCTCACAATCATATTTATGTTGTTTTATTCTATCACCTAAATTTTTTTTTCTCGGGATTCCAATAAAATAATGCAGAGACTGTAAAATCAGTATTTAACAAGAATCTTTAAAATTTCAATTCGATACGATATTAATTTTCGTAGAATATGAAAGAAAATGTAAAATTTCGTTGTTTGAAATTTTGAGGGTTATTCCTCAATGTGTCAAGATATTCACATCGAAACTCCGTAGGTATTTGCAAAGTATCAACCCACAACATTTATTTGAATCAATCGACCAGATTTCGATGAAACTCGGTACGTACCTTTGAATTAGTTTTTCTCAATAGTTTTTCAAATATCAGTTGGATCTGATATGAATTTTCAAAGATATTAGAAAAAATTATTCAAATTTCGTTGTTATCTGAAATTTTGGCAATATTTCCTCAATATCTCGATAACTATTGACGCGATCAGATTGAAACTTGGGTTACGTCTTGAAATCAGTATTCAAATACAGTTCTTCAAATTTCAGTTCGATTAATATTATTTTTCAGAGATATTGAAAGATTGAGATAATTTGCTCAATATCTCAAGAAGAACCGACGAAGTTTTAACTATTTTGTAAGTCGGAGAATACTAACGCACGACTTAGTGAAAAATCTCATGAGGACCGTACAAAGTATTCGAAAATTTCGGAAATTTTTGTTGAAGAATTTTTTACCGGAAATTATTCATCAGATTTCAACAAAATTGGCAAAAACCAGAGTCAGTATCTTACAATATGTCAAATTTACAGAGTACCTCAAAAAATACTAAAATAATGAAATTTCGAACGGATATACAGGGTGAATCTTTAAGTTGTACATTAATTTCAACCATAGATTCCTCTCATCAAATAAAACACTTTTTTCATTTGCCATTTTTCCAGATTCGGCTCAGGTAAAAAGTTATAAGCATTTAAATATTCATCAATGCGTTGATACACTGCTTCGCTCTGTTTGCAAGTTAACCACAGATATCTCTTGAAAGTTGATAGTTGATAGTTGGTAAGGGGTTACGTTCCACTGCGACCTTAAGGTCTATTGTGCCCCCTTGTCAGAGCTGTTTTCGCAACCTACAGCTCGCCCTCCAGCTCAAGAGCTCTGATGAATTCTAATATCTGTGAGGGCTTCAAGGAGGCTAAATTCTCATTCCTCCTATAATGCTCCTGTCCAAGGTATCTTTTGCGGAGGCTCACAATGGCGAGGCATTCTGTGATCAGGTGAACAGGGGTTTCCTCCTCCTCCCCACAAAATCTGCACTCGTCAGTTTCTGATAAGCCCATTCTCATAATATGCTTCCTTAGGCGACAGTGTCCTGTGAGGAAACCAGTGAGGAGGCGTAACTTATTCTTACTGAGATCCAGATGATTTTTGTATCTAGCAATTTCAAAGTTCCGAATGAACTTTTTAGAGTGTTCCATTCCTGGAGAATTCCTCCACAGTGCCCCTCTTTCATTTCCTTCTTTCTCCAAAAACTCTTTCTTATAGGTACATTTGCCTATACCACAGAAAGGTTCTGGGCCAGTAGGTAGCGTTTGTGCTCCCTTTCTGGCTAGAGTGTTGGCCTCTTCATTTCCTTTGATTCCTGAGTGCCCAGGAACCCAGACTAAGGAGACCTTGTTATTCTTGCCTACTTCATTGAGTTTCCTTCGGCACTCCCATATCAGCTTTGAGTCGATGACATGGGAGTTCAGTGCTTTAATAGCAGCCTGACTATCAGAATGGATCACTATGTCACACCCTTGATAGTTTCTTTCCAGGTTTATGTCTATGCATCTTTCGATAGCAAGTATTTCTGCCTGAAAAACACTCGAGTAGGAGCCTAGCGATAGTGTACATTTAGTTCTAGGCCCGTATACTCCAGCGCCGGCCCCCGTCGTGGTTTTAGAACCATCTGTATACCATTTAACGGTATTTGCTTTGAGTTTTTGGGTAGTGTATTCCTTTTCCCATTCTTCCCTTTTACATAGCATTGAGTCAAAACTCTTCTCGATGCTTACTTTTTTAATCATAACATCACTAGGTAGGTTCGCTAATGAGATGTACTTGTTCAGGGAGGACCAGGCTCTCTGACTTTTGATTCTCTCATTCCCTGTACCTTCCCTAGAGATTCTAAGGATAGCTTCATGGGCTACCCTTCTGATCACTAGATGTAGAGGACTGAGATCTATGATGACCTCAAGTGCTCTAGTCGGGCATGTTCTCATAGCACCAGTGATGCAAACACAGGCAAGCCTTTGTACCTTGTCGAGTATTTTCCTCGTGCTTGTCTGCCCTGCTTTAGCAAACCAAACTACTGCCCCGTATGTTATTATCGGTATTACAATCATGATGTACATCCATCTCAGTATTACACCTGCAAGTTTTGCCGGATAGTCTTTTGCACACCATTAAAGCCCTTATCGCTTTACTAGCAGTAATTTTAACATGCTCATTCCACAGAAGCTTACTGTCTAGGGTGATTCCCAGATATTTGACTTCAGACTTCCATCCTACAACAACTCCATTTACCGAAATGGACTTCATAGCTGTAAGGTTTCTCTTCCGAGTAAAGGGAATTACTGTGGTCTTTGCTGGGTTGATTTTGAGACCCACTGATAAGCACCACTGCTCAATAATTCTGAGGCCCCTCTGCAACAACTCACAGAGGACATCCTCGAATTTGCCTCTTACTATTAGGACTATGTCATCGGCATATCCTATGCATTCGAAGCCAAGCTCCGTAAGCCTGTGCAATAGTTCATCCACTACCAGGCTCCATAGGAGGGGGGATAATACTCCTCCTTGAGGTGTTCCGCGAGTAGTTTTAACAGAGATGGTCTGACTGCCCACCAATGTCTCAGCTGTCCTCGTCGAGAGCACCTTACACAACCATTTTATAATGGTATCGTTTACTCCTCGCCTTACAAGTTCCTCTTTGACAGATACATGTGTTGTGTTGTCAAAGGCCCCAGATATATCTAGGAAAGCGCACAATGCGAACAGATATCTCTTACGGTAATTTCTTTTGGAACATAACCAATCCAAGGTTCGAAATTCAAAGAAACAAGATTGAGAGAGCTCATTTACTCACTTAATTCTTATGATATGGTGCTTTTTGTTATATTATCACTACACATAACATTTCACTACACTGGACTTGAAACAATGATCTTCAACTTGATGTTCATACAATACCCAATTTAATTCAACTATAAGATTATACACGATTCCATCCTCGCCCATTCTCATATTGAAAACTCTATAATTATACCTTTTTCACGAAATCCATGAATGAATTATATGAAATCAATCTAGTAACCTAGAAATATTCTCTGGAATGTTATCATAGACTTAGAATAACATGTTATTCTATGTCTATGAATGTTATGGTTAGGTCTGTGGTATGGCCACGAAATATCATATACCTAATATTAGTTCTATGCGAAATGGCTGGATATTTACGTGTATTCTATGGTCCGCATAAACGTGAACCCAGCTTAATTTATTTCTCCTCACTAAATCAGGGACGGTTCCTCAAATATAAGGGAATTTTTCGAATTTCATCCGAGTTAATAATATTCAACGTTGAATATCTGCAAAATTGCAAAATTATCTGCGTTGAAGGAGAAATTATAAAGAAAAATCAAATATTTTAAAATGATTGAAGATTTTTATAACAACATAAGATAAACTTTTTCTGCATTCTTCATGCTAATTACGTATAGTTTTATGAATCGGCCAGTCAATAACTCGGAAACTGTTTGAAGTAGGATTGAAGTAATTACCGAAGAATATGTGTAATAGTTGTAGAAAACTTCACACTGAAAAATTCACCTCATTAGGAGTTACCATAACAAGGCTTCAAAAGAAAAACTGATTTTTTTTTGGAATTTAAACAGCCTGTATCTTTTTGCTGGAATCTGAAGAAAATGATAAATGAAAAAAGTGTTTCATTTGATGAGAGGAATCTATGGTTAAAATTGATGTACAACTTCAAGACTCACCCTGTATATGCGGAATCATTGAATATCTTTACCAATTCGCATTTTCGGCTTTCGCAACTTGACCGCTTCAACAAATATCAAGTCTCTAAATGGAGACTCGTTTTACGGTTGGCAGTTAGGCTGAACTTAACCACCATCACATCCGAAAAAAACGTATAAGAGACACGATATTTTTATAGCAGGTTTGGGGGTTAATTAGAAAGGTCGAATTCGTGCAAGCTTGAAGTCCACCCCTCCTTTGATGATTTTGAAGGTATATTCATTCGAAATTGTATATTTCCAGTACAACCAATAATGCAGATGTGTTCGAATCAAAATTCTGCACTTGGTTGAGACATGACGGCGTAGAGGGTCATGTAAATGTCTTGAGGAAATGGCTTCGAATGTGAACAAGCGCGTTAAAGCTCCTGACCTCACGTCAGTAGTTTTTACGATTTTTCAGGGCGACCAACCTAATCGTTTGAGAATGTTTCCGGCTTAACATCCGAAAAGTTTATGCTTTTGTGCAAATGATAACACGTTGTTCCCCAATACTATTATATTTCAAGCTGAAACTACCCTATATATGAAACCATGACAAGTTTATGCTGGGGAAACGTACAAATTTACAGATAAACGTTGTATAGACGGACGTGCTAGAAGCGATAGGGTAGAAAGGGTGCAATTATGGAGGGCACAGAGACGAAACTATTGATATGCCTTGGACATCTAAAATGAAAGCCAGATTATAAATTATCCCAGCCTAGATGAAACAGCTTACCTAGGTCGATATTCTTGAAAATCTGGCAGTTGAACAAATGGGAGAAAATGGGCGTGTCGACAAACGTTACAACGAAACGGCATTCTTCAAACAGATGGCAGCAGAAGAATGATGTTTTTGATTTCGCAAACGAATCAGAGAACGCAATTTTTAGGTTATGATTTCCTTCATACTCGACCGTTTGAAAGTGTGTGGTTCAGATTTGATATGTTTCGCTTTGATTGATTGGGTAAAGTTACCCGATGCCTAGCTTCTATCTACTTTGAACCTGGGTCGCGACTCTTGAGGGCGATACTACAAAATTTCTCTATAGAGCCATACTCTGTTTGATTCTCATCTATTTTTCAAAACTGCATGTTCTTGAACATTTATTCAAAAACTCCTTTGAAATTCTAATGTATTGATAATATGTTGATCTTCTGCCAGGAAAGATGCTGACATACAAATGGAAGGCCAGTTCCTGGTTCGACAAATATACGATGATGAGATCACCTATAACTTAGTTTCGTCTGCTGTAAAAATACTGAGTAAGTAAAATTTTATTATTCAATTACCAAACACTCTCATCGTTCCATTTGGAAGGCAACTCATTTTCTCCAAATTAATCTCCATATTTTGTGTGGGGCAGACTGCGACCCCTGGAAAACATTCGAGACTCAACTCAACACCAATTTTTCCACGAATGTCTGTAAGTTTGAAAATGTCCTTGAACTTCTAGGCTGCACTCACTAATGAAGTATCCTATGTCAAATTCAACTCTGTCCGCTAGAATATCTTGAGAATGGAGAACAAGTATTTCGGGTAGGTTGTGCATCAAAATGAGACGGTTAGGTTCGTGAATGGGCTAAATCAACCAACAAATTTTGGACTTCAACTCGTTTGAATATTCGAGGATATTACTTCAATATCACTGGAACTACGCTTAACTTTTATTTTTTCAGAACTATTCCTCAGATTCCAACGAAATTTGACGCAGATGTTGGATTCGACATATATAACAATTTGAATTTCTGTTGTATTCGATTCTCAATTTCGGAGATATTGATAGGGAAATATCGTATCAAAATCCATCATATTGACCCAGCCAAATGCACCTTTACTTCCTGATGAAATGATTTCGCGATATTTTTGCGCGCATGTTCTAGGGGAACAGCGTGCTATCGTTTTGCCCAAAATTCTGTGATTTTCTAATTTTGAGCAGAAAATGCTCTCGAACGACTAGGTTGGACTCACTGATGACGAATTTAGTGTCGACATCTGTTCTCTCCGGCTGGCAGGCAGTCAGATCGTGAGGACGATTACGGGCGTGCGGAGAATCCTATCGACTTGAAAATTTCGGGATTAGTTGCATTTTAGAATGCGTAGGTTAATTTCGCTAGATTGAATCGGTCGGATAGTTTTGGAGTTATAGCTATTTGACGTTTTGAGTTAATTCCCCTGATATTTCGGTAACCACTAAAGTGATCGAATTGAAACTTGGCAGAAGATGGAACATAAGGATTCGAAACTTTTAGCGAAATTTAATTTTTTTTTTAGATTGATTCTATTCGGACAAAATCCTGATCGTTCTTTGATCTTCCTATTCCGCAGCAGTGTACCAACGTTCAGTTTGATGCGATGATATTTTTTTGGGAGTCTGTGAAAAAATATGTCAAATTTCGTGTTTTTTTTTCTTCTTGATATTGTTGTGTTTTTCAGAATATCTCAAAACCTACTGATTCAATCATGATGAAACTTGGCAGCTAATTTGGAAATACTGATAAACAAGTGCATGCAAATTTTATCGTGTTATTAGAAATATTTGAGAAAAATATTTCTAATTTTTTTTTTCTCAAATATTTAATATTCTGTGATCCTATCATACTGTCCTCATGAAATTCTGTACAAACCTCCGAAATCTCATATTTCTATGAAAATCCGAATTTCAATTCGATCTAATCTGCATTTTTGTAAATATTGGGGAAATAAAATTTTGGATGCGTATATCTACGGAATCGTTGGATGGATTTTACTCATTCACCTTCCTTCCTAATAAGGGCCCAGAACTACTCTACAAATATCGAGTTTCTAAGTTGTTTCTTCCGGAAGTTATTGTGTTTACGGTCGGCCGTTGGGCTATTGGAGAAATAAAAATTTAAATGGGTATATCTACCATTGGGCGGATTTTACCCATTCACGAATTCGGCCTTCCCAATTTAGGCCCAAGTAGGTTTGGGGCTCGATAACGAAGGTCGAATTCGTGAATGGGTGAAATCCGCTCAATTATTCCGTATATATTTCCATTAAAAATTTTATCTACCCATATTTCCGAAAATACAGATAAGATCGGATTGGAATCTAGTACTTTATCAAAAAAAAAACCTGACAAAGCACTGCCGTGAAAGCAGCAGCTTTCGAGCGCATATTCAAAATCGTCGGCAAAGTGGTCATGCCCATTGAACATACGCGCAAAATCTGCTGCCTCAACGGAGGTGCTTTTTTAGGTTTTTTATATCATCATATTCTGCTTGAACCTTGATACTTTGATTTTTCAGCCGAAAACCAGATTTCAATTCAATCCAATCAGTATTTTCAGAAACAAAATATGTTTCTAATTGTTATAGTTATCTACGGAATCATCGAGCGGATTCTACCCATTCACGAATTCAACCTTCGCAATTAAGTCTCAAATCTGAAAACATCTAGTGTTTGCGCGCATGTTTCAGTGGAACATCGTACTATCGTTCTGTCAAAATGTCTGAATATCGAATTTGGGGCGGAAATGGTCTCAAACGACTAGGTTGGACTCACTGATAACGAATCCGGTGTCAAAATCCATTCTGTCCGGCCGGCCGTCTGTCCGTTAGCACGATATCGGACGTATGGAGAATCTTATCGACTTGAAAATTCCAGGGTCGGTTGCATTTCAAAATACGAACGATAAGTTTGTTATGAGTAAAATCGGTCGAATGGTTTCGGAGTTAAATCTATTTGAAGTTTTAAGGTAATTTCTCTGATATTTCGAGATCTACTGAAGGGATTGAATTGAAACTTATCAGTTGGTGGAAACATACGGACTAGCAACTTCTCGCAAAATTCATGTTGAGATCGAGCAGTAGGTAAATTGAAAAATTTATTTTTTTTTTTCAAAATTGCTTTTCAACAAATTTCTTTCAGAAACTGTTGATTACATTAGGTTTGAATCCTGTTCATACTTCGAGCTTCATATTTTGCAGCAGTGTACCAAATTCCAGTTCGATACGATAAAAATTTTTGTAGATATCGTGAAAAAATATGTCAAATTTCGTGTTTTTTTTTCGATATGTTTATTTTTTTCCAGAATGACTCAAAAAATACTTTTTTCATCATAATTAAATTTGGCAGCTAGCTTGAAAATGCTGATGGAAAACTTTGTGCGAAATTTCGTGATGATCGTGTCATCAATCAGCTTGAAAAAAAAAAATTCATTTTTTTCCCCGAATACTCGTCCAATATCTCGTGATTTTCTGATCAAACTATCCTCATGAAATTCTGTACGAACGAACTGTTATATTACGATAAGGTGCTGAATTTCAATTCGATCTAATCTGTTTTTTTGGGAAATATTGGGGAAATAAAAATTTGAATGGGTATATCTGCGGTAGCATTGGGTGGATTGTACCCATTCACGAATTCGGCCTTCGTAATTTTTTCTCGATATTGTTGTTTTTTTTTGGAATATCCCAAAAAGTACTAATTCTTTCAGAATGAAACTTAGCGGTTAATTTGAAAATCCTGATGGACTCCTTTGTGCAAATTTTTGTGATGATTATGTCATTAGAAAAAAAAATGACTTTTTTTTTCGAATATTCAATATCCTGTGATCTTTTAATCAAATTATCCTAATGAAATTCTGCATGAACCTTTGAACTGTAATATTTCGATAAGGTTCTAGATTTCAGTTCGATTTAATCTGTATTTTTGAAAATATTGGTTTACGGGTGGCCGTATACGATAACTTCCGGGAGAAACGACTTAGAAGCTCGATATTTGTGAAGTAGGCTTGAAGCTGAATCACGAAGGTGATTGAGTAAAATCCGCCCAATGATTCCGTAGATATAGCCATTCAAAATTTAATTCTCATGATGTTTCAAAAATACAGATTAGAAAAATCTGAAAAGATTGAAATCCAGTACTTCATCGGAAAAAAACTAAAAAAAAGAACTGCCGTGAAGGCAGCTGCTTTTGAGCGCATATTCAAATTCTTTGTCAAAGCCGACATCTCCATTGAACATGCGTGCAAAAGCTGCTGCCTTAACGATATTGATTCTGTTTGATCCATTGCTAGATATATGACAAGTCCTGCGTTCATTCTCTTACACTTCATTTTGCCTAACGAATCATCAGTGATTTCATTATTTCCTTAAAACTCATTATACTCAAAACAAAATCAGGCAACTTGATACACTGGTGATATGATGTTTCGAACTTCCAGGTTCTGTACACCGGCGAGTTTCAGTACTCCTTGTAATGTAACAATGAAAATTACTCAATTTAGCTGTTTGGTCGTCATAAGAATTTGAAATAAACGAATAAAGTTCGAGCGATTAAGAACATGGGTTTTCTTTTATTTTTCTCCTGTCTGGACATCTAGAGAATCAAAATTAGTGCCGTTTCTCTATACACAGTGCCAACGCGGCCACGTCGAGCTATGATTCTTTGTAAAGCTCTCAAAAAGGATTCAGATGATGAATCATATCAAGCATATGGAAGACAGAGATATCCATTGGTCGGAACCAAGGGTATTCCTTAATGAATAATTTCAAAAGTTATATATTTCGTGGAATTGTTTCGATAGGAAGTAGTACATTGAAAATGAACTTGGTATATCCTATGTTGGCAGAACATTGAAATTTTACATATGAAAATAATTTGAATTATACAATATCCCATTCTATTTTTTCTAAGAATTGCTTTTTTCTAGAGATTGAATATTTGAGTTGGCTTTAAAGTATGTCCATAAAACATAATTCCATATCTTGCTTTCGACTCGAATACTGCATGATAGGTAGTTTTCATGGAAAATTCATCCAGATATCTTGTCATTACACCCAAAGATAACAGACTGAAGCTAAGCTTCATCTCAGTTTAGAAATATGTTGATCCCAATCCAGTGTATGTATCTTTCACGTAGATTCCCAAGAACTTTGTGAATGGAGTTAGTTCTTTCGAGGTTAACTGTGACACAGGTACTACATTTTCATACAGGAATATTTCAAGTTATGCAACAAGGATTTTAAATGACTTCTGTAATTTCTTGAGAATTTGGAAAAGTAAGGAATTCCATAGGTCCGTCTATTCGTTTAGAAGTTTGAATGCCAGGTTATTCGAGTTATCTTATTTTTTTTCGAATGAACTTTACTACTACGAAGTAACGGACTACTCTTTCCATTATTTTTCAGTAAAATTCCAAAACACTCGATTCTTGATTTCCGTACAAGAACTGAATCTTCCAAACATGTTTGAATACGTGAAATATTCAAGTGTTAACAGAAAAAAAGTTTCTTCAACTTTGGCCAGGTCTTTGGAATTATTAAATTCACATTTCATTTACTCAAATTCATTACTTTCCAAATGTAGATTCTTATTTTGAGAAATAATTAATAACTACGACCTCCTTATAGAGAGGACAACGTTTTGTAGACAGAGAAATGACTATAACCTAACATTTTCAAAATATACACGGTGAATTGAATCAGGATGTCACGGCAAACCGGGAAACTTTATAAAATTGAATGGAGTGTAATAGGTTTCTTAATCACAACTTTATTGAAAGCTAAATGAAAGAGTACACTACGAAAGGAGGTGTTTATTTTGTGAGCCCTAATATGCTTTACAGTGGTCAGATTAGAACTAACTCTATGTTACATGTTCACTTCAAAAGAAAAGAAAGAAAATGAATAATTTGCACAATCTACTTCTTGAAATAGCGGATCGTCGCTATGGGATGAACTGTCTCATAGGCGGAATACGGTAGCATGGAATTCCTAACATTTTCCCCCTTTAGACGGCAACGTCCTCTTTGTCAGCGTATTCCCTTGGGTCCTTGAGATCGATGTAATAATTCTGCTTGGTTTATACAAAAGGTCTCTTATTCTTGCTCTGTTTGTCGTTACGATGAAAATTCCAGTAATTATGCAACAGAGCAAAATTCCAGTTATGGCATAGTTTGTTAACTGAGATATCGGATGTAGGTACATGGGTTGGTCAAGAAGTTTCTCAGCTTCTTGTAGAATCGAGTCTGGCTCTTAACTGAAGTTGAATTTTCTGTTCTGAGTTGAGATAAATTTTAGAAATATTTTGGATTTTATTTCGTAAAATTGGGATGGAATTATCAAAAATTGAATTCTCAATGATAATTTTGCAAGAATAATTCAGTAAATTTGTTCCTTGAATAAGCTTCTTCATTATGATACCATAGCAGTCTTCCAGTACCATCTGAGATTTCTTGAACAGGGTCAGTAGCTGTTTATTCCTCAAAACTCTCCTCGATTAGAATTGTTCGGCAATATTCTAGTGTTGATAGGGTGCCAGTTTCCTTGGCAGGTGGCTGGAGGCACAGTACAATGGAACTATCTAGGGTACGACAGGCTTCATTAGTTCAATATTCTTGGTTATGGAATGTTATCGTGTACTTCTTTGGTGGAATAGTTAGGTATAAGGTACATTCGGGAGTTATTAGCTATGAAGTCTTTAAGTATAGGAATTTTAAGGAGGAAACTTATTATTTCATTCGTTTCTACAACAGATATCTCTGAAAATTCTAACATTTTGTAAGGATGAACCTGATTAATTGGTGATAGTTCCTGTGGTTTATAAATTTGTTGAAGATATCTCTCAATAGATTGAAGTTCATTTACTGTTATAAGTTCTAAAGTGGGTATGTTTTTGATTGAAAAATCAATTGTTCTTTCAATCATAAGTAAATGATTTACTTAAAAATTCACATTTATCGACTTCGATTCTGAGATTGAATTCTTCGATTTTCTGAAATAATAATTCCAAATAGTAAATGTGTTCTTGCAATGATTTAGAAAAAATGACAATGTCGTCCATGTGAACAAAACAAAATATGTGAAGATATTTTTTAAGTACATAATCCATATCACGTTGGAATGTGCTTGGGCCGTTTTTCAATCCGTAGGGCCTTCGAAGGTATTCATAATGAGCGTTGTTAACTGTAAAAACAGTTTTCTCGATAGATTCCGGATCCATTTCTATTTGGGAAAAATGCTTTCGCCAGGTCAATTGCTGGAAAATAGCAACTTTTTTCAAGGTTGTCTAAAATTTCTTCGATACGTGGATATTTATCTTCAAAAGTTTTTTCATTGAGGAATCGGTAATCTATGACCCTCGATATTTCTTTTCTCCGGACGCATCTTTTTTCTTGTCTAAAATCCAAACAGGGGCACTGAAAGGTGAAATTGATGATGATTTTATCATCGAGCAGTTTTTGAATCTGTTTTAGGATAATTTTTCTCATGTGAAAATGGTGTCTAAAAGACTTGACATAAACTGGTTCCTCATCTTTCGTTCTTATCTTGTCTTTGACTGTGTTACTAAATGATAGATCGCAGTTTTCATTATAAAAGATATATTCAAATTTGGTACAAAGCTTTGAAATTTCTCTTTTCTCTTCAGAATTCATGTGGGCGGTTCTGATTTTTCTCGCGAGTCCAAAATTCTGAGTTTCTAGCGGAGGGTTAAATATTTAAGTTTCTTAAATGGATTATACCTGTATTCTTTCGGAAAAATTAATTTCTACATCATTTTCGATTGGTTGGCAATCGGTATGAAACAAAATCCGTTTTTTGCATGAGCAATGCATTCAGGTGTAGAAAATTGTTGAACATTTATTTTGGGTAATAAAACATTTTCGTTTTCTATTGTGACAGGTACTTTAACGAAATTCTTCGCGGTAAGTTTGCGTGGTTTGATTTTAGTGCAGGAATATTCAAGAGTAATAGGTATTTTCAAATCATTGATTTCTAATGTATGAGTTTTGGAATCAATTTTTGCACCTAATTTTTGTAGCTCAGATTTTCCCAATAAAGCATCGAATTCCTTATGCCAATCTACTACATGTATATGATCGTTCTCAAAAATTCCTAGTTCGTATAAAATTGGGAAATTGAGATTATCATTCGCCTGTATTGTATTTCCTGAACTCGATACGCTAACTCTTCTTCAAATAAAAATTGGAAAGATTTTTCTATGGTGGGATTTCTATTTATTACAGAATTTGTAGCGCCTGCATCGATAAAAATTCTTAAATCAATATTTGGAAGATAAATATATGGCAGTTTTGATTTGATTTTCACGTAATTCAAATCTATGTTTTTTCGAATTCTGAAGCTATTGTCTGAAAATTCTCGTCTTCTTCATTATAATTCTTAGGATTTTCTAGAAAATCAGCGATTTCGTTATATTCGCAAATTTCAGGTTCTAGATTATAAAGATTTCCATTTTCTGATTGTACGTTTAAGAGTTTCTCGGACGTGAAATTTGGTTTCGGTCGATTTTGTGAAAATTGTTCGTAGAAACAGACATAGGTATGCAGGGTTGTCTGAATGTATTCCGTGTCGAAATTGACATTGGAGCAGGTTTCGGTTGATTTTTAATCAAATTTGAAACTGGTTTGGTTCCAAAAACTTGTTGGTTATGGGATACGGAGAACCTTGAGTTTGATTTGTTGCCTGATGTTGATTTTGAATAATCGGTTTTCGATACTCATGATATTTCTATATTGGTTGTTAAGAGGAGAGAGGATAATTGATTTTTCATTTACATCTTGTGATTTCCTGAGAAATTCTCTGTATTTCCATTCTTGTTTTCGGTTATCATGATGCTGACATTTATTAATACATTCTTCTAAGGAGTTTAATTCAAAATTGCTGATGTATGTCCTATGGGCTTCCAAAAGTCCAATGTGAAGTGTTTTCAAAGCCAATTTATGTTCATGTTTTTATACTGTTAATAATTTTGATCTTGAATTTTCAGAGTCAATCTCTGCAATAATGCACCTCTAAAGCTTCCTTTTATGCTAGGGAGATTCGGGTATTTGGGTAATCGGAGATTCTTTCCTATTAGCCGACGACGATCACGTGATCGTCGTCAGCCAATAGGGGAATCTCTCGACCAATAGGATGAATCCCCGATTACCCAAATACCCGAATCTTCCTCGCACAAAAGGCCCCTTAAAAGAAATCAAATCTGGGACGTTTCGAAAAGCAATGAAATCCCTTGCTTCAACTTCAAGTTTTGATCTGATAGCAAAATTCAAAGCATAGGTTAAGGCTTTGCTTAATCTTCCCTGAAGATGAGTCAATAAATAATAATCTATTTCGTTAATGAAAAGTGACAAATTCTTACCAGGAGAATATTCTGGCATAGAATTCAAGAGAATTTGAATGTCTTGTCTGGACATATTTTCTGAAATGGTTGGGTTGGAAGAAATTTGGTTATTCATTTCTGAGTGTATCAATTTTCTTTTTGGATAAGGCTGAAATCTACTTTTTCTGATTAATTGATTATCGTCAATGAATTCGATTGATTCTAATGTTTTTTTGATCATCAGCAACTATCTCCAATTCGTTTTGAGATTTACTAATATCTGTCATTGGAATTTAATTGATGGGTTTGAGCAATGAATTGGATGGACCTACAGCACCAAGATATTCATCCTAAAATGTGAGGTTCTTCCTTCTGCATCGAGGTGGTTGGTTGTGGAATGGTTTTCCTTCTGGCTTGGATGTTGATGGTTTGATATCGCACTAGGAGTTAAAACTCAACGGGAGTTCCTTGAACACGATCCGGTCACAGTTCGTAGTCTCAATGGAAACTAATTTCGATTTTCTCGAACTAAAATCCCGTTGCGATATCCTGTGAGCACTAATATGCTTCACAGTGGTCAGATTAGAACTACCTATCTGTTACATGTTTACTTCAAAAGAAAAGAAGAAAATGAATAATTTGCACAATCTACTTCTTGGAATAACGGATCGTCGCTATGGGATGAACTATCTCATAGGCGGAATAAGGTAGCATGGAATTCCCAAAAATATATTCCACTGAAAGTTATGCAAAACATAGTATAATAGAAATTTATTCATCCAGATATTTTTCACCTTAAATCTTGTCTGATGTCAATAGACGACTTCGGCCCAAGTTGCCAACCCACAATTTTCTTCACATATTTGCCATCAGTGGGAAGGGGAATTTCAGGACAAATTCGACATGATGAGGTTCGCGTTATTCATTAATATCCGTAAAGATGCCTCGGCTCCTCAAACAAGATCATTCCTTCCAAATATAGGCTTTCGTTAAGATCATCTCTGATTGGCTGAAATTTAAGTTGGGATTCCTGATTTCATGTTAAAAGTGTCAAATTTATATAGGATGTGTTCCGCAGATCAACATTGTTATTTCGGTTGCCGGTTTTCCAACCCGTAAATATGAAATATTCGGTTTGTTCCTGAAAACAAGGTCAATTACGGAATTTGATTGATGAAAAAACGTTCTTTCTGTCTACAGAACGGCAGTCAATGTTCTATGGTAACATATCCATAGCATAGAACAATCTTTATTTACTTTATGATCAATAGAACATAGGAGAGACAACAATCAACAATACAAAAATTACTAGGTATGGTATATGGATCATACGGTAAATAAAGATTGTTCCATGCTATGGATATGCTACCACAAAAAATTGATTGTCATTCTGGTGCATAGACTTAATATGTCTATGTTCTGGTGACGGAAAGATTGCTTTTTCATCAATCAAATTCCGTAATTAACCTTTTCTTCAGGAACCAACCGAATATTTCCTATTTTACAGAACGGAAACCGGCAACCGAAATAACCAAGTAAATTTGCGGAACATATCCTTCATATTAACATGAAATCAGGAATCCAAACTTAAATTTCAGCCTAACAAAAACCTATATTTGAAAGGAATTTTCGTGTTCGAGGAACCGAGGCATCTTTTACGGATATTTATAAATAACGGTAGCCTTATCATGCCCTGAAATTCCCGTTTCCCAGTGATAGTAAATTTGTGACGAAAATTGTGGGTTGGCAACTTGGGCCGAAGTGGTCTATTCAGTTGTGACAGACAGTTGCCTTGACGACCAGTTGTGATTTCAGTGACCTTCAGTGCAAAAAACGGATTATAGAGAATTCTCCAACATTGGCGAAACGAAAGCGCATCTTCGAATTAACCTTATCTTCTGTGCGTCCTACAGCATCTACAGCCACATACCCTTAGGTAGTCCGAAATCAAAGATATAAACTGTAGCCTTTTTTTGGATGGTCGCGTGAAACCTTTCGGATGCCATTCTGCTCAGTTGTATAAGGGGGTGTGGAATTAGTGTCGGTTTCCTTCCGGAGAATTCAGTTCCTTGATCTGATCTGATATAGCAGACCTTTTCATTTTGTCCCGATAGATTTCCAGTGGATATAAGAAATTTCTCTAAAGCATCTGCCGAAGTGTCTTTAGTTTTCAAAGAATAGGCTTTAGCTGATCTTCAATAACACAGATCTGCGACATAAGAATTGTTTCAAATTCAATTAGTGATTTTTATGTTGTTATGCTGATTTCAGTTAGAATATTGAATGAATTCCATCACGTACAGTTATTTCACAAACTGCTTGTATAGTTTCAGCTTTTTTCGATATTTTCATACATATCTCTGTACTCTAGTGAGTTCGAATTTTGGTATTTTGGATCTCCAGTAACTGTTATTTAGCCTAAAGTATTTTCGAAACGTATTAAAAAAACTGTAATGCATTTTCAGTTGCATAGCAATTTTTATACTACATGAGTTATACGTAAAATAAATGGTAATTAGGAGAAACCAGTAGTATTTTCATGACAGTGCTTGTCTTTGCTCTCCCCCACCCCCATCCACTTACTGACTCACTGAACATCTCTCATGACAGTGCCAGTCTTTCGCGCTGCCCCTTCCCCCTATCACCAAGCAATGAGCTATTGTTCACTACTTCAGTTCACAGTACGTCTTTACTCTGTGCTGTTCACATGTTTTTGTTACGAGTGCTTTAAAGTAGTGCCTGTTTACTTGTGTTGTGTAGTTTTTACATGGACAATGTCTACCAGAGGATGTATAAACTCACCAGATTGCTTCTGCTACATTTGTGGTAATTATACTGTTGAAAAGCAACAAAGAAACATTTCCAACTTTGTTCAAAAGGTATATTTTGCCTATTTTGGTATAAAGTTAGGCGATCAAGATAAGCCTTGGACCCCAAACAAAGTTTGTTCAGTGTGTGTTGAAGAACTCAGGCAATGGTTTCTAGGTTAAAAACAGTCCTTTCGTTTTGGAATACCAATGGTTTGGAAGGAGCCCAAAAACCATAGTGATGACTGCTATTTTTGTTCTTGCAACGTACAAGGTTCCAATTTGAAAAACAAAAAGGATATTTCTTACCCTAACATTCAATCAGCCATTCGCCCTGTTCCTCATGGCCCTGGAGTACCAGTACCCTCTCCTCCACATTCTTTGGATGATATTTTAGACGATCACGAGCCATTGGCTCAGCAAGGTAATAGTAGAGGAGACAGTGATTCCTACGATCCTGGCACGACCGATCCCATTCCATTCTCACAAGAGAATGAGAGCTTTTAGGATCAAGATTGAAAGATAAACATATGTTGGCTCCGGATACATCATCAGAAGTAGAAGTGTACTGGAAACGTGGTTTAAAACCTGATTCATGAATAAAATAAAATGTTATAAATTTTGAAAAATGGCTTAAATTTTATTATTATACCCGAAAATATTCCCTTTTGTAAGAAACCTAACGTGATAGAAAAAAACCGATTGCATTTTTGAAATCAGCGCTAAAAAGTATCTGAAAGTCAGTTATCAAATTTCAAACAATTTTTCATATCTATCTATACAGGGTGTCCCGGAAAGGATGCGACAAACGGATACCATGAATCAAGGTCATCAAGGAGGACTCATATCACGGGATTTCAATCGTTTAAGGGCCTTCGTTTGGAATACACATGGTGATATTCATCTGATGGGTGAAATTTCCCAGTTCAACAACTTTTGAGCTAATCGACCGATTCATTTAAAATTCTGAAAATTTGTTACCCTTCACTAGCGACATATTTCAATATTTCTTAAATTGAATGAATCAGATCCGGACTAGGAAAATTTCAGGCTTTTCTATTTTCGTGAATATCGGATCACCCTGTTCGTGAACATCTTGATTTTTTTGCGTTTTCGTAACCACTAAGAATTAATTCATAATGAAAATTTAAAATCTCTGATTGGCACCGTCATACAGGGTGCGAATATTCCCTTATGAGTGAAATTTCATAGTTCGATAAATCTTGAACTAATCGGTAAAATGATTTCGAATTACGCAGTTTTGTCACCCCTCACGACTGTTTTCCTTAAGTTTTTCTCAAAATGAAAAACCAGATCCAGATTAGGAAAATTTTTAGACTTCCTACATTTCCGGTGATTTCGGATCACCCTTTACGTCAATATTCTGGTTTTTTTTCATTCTCATAAGTGAGAAGAAGCAATTGACCAAGAAAATCAAAAAACTCTGCTTGGCACCATCTGTGAAATTTCACCCATCAGATGAATATCACCCTGTATATTCCAAACGAAGGCCTTCAGGCGATTTAAAACTGTTGATATGAGTCCTCCTTGATGTCTTTGATTCACGGTATCCGTTTGTCGTATTCTTCCCGGTACACCCTGTATAGACATTTATGAACCTCTCTTGTCCTGGGTGCGATGTTGGTGTAATCGAACCCATAATGTCTGTGTGTATGACATGAAGTGGTCTATAGGCTCTTTTATTAGTATTTGAAAGACAATTTTTGCATTTTTGATATGATACAGACTTCGCATTCTAATATAGAACCGTCCAATATGACTTTTTCATCTTCTTATCAAGCTTTTGCAGCTTTTTCAGATAGTTCACAGAAACATGACCTTATTTTTAGTGCCATAATATGGCTTCATGAAGACTTTTAGAATCGTGAGTATTGTATTGTGGGGGGGTTGTTGATGAATAGTTCCCATAAGATTTGGAGTGTATCCAAGTCATCTAATCTCAGAATAATACTATTCATCAAACAACATTCCCAATTTTCATTTCACATCTAGTATCTTCCGACAGAACTTTTTCATCTAAACAAAAATTGAGATGTTTCTTTTCTTCCCTCCCTATCGCAGAATGGGTATCTTTGTTTTCAGGTTCTCCCTTCTAATTCAATAAATTTTCCCCTAAGGTGGGATTTTGCGATGGCTCAGGCATCCCATTTCCCTCCGCATTACTGCTTTGAAACGGTAATAATCATATTCCATTTCATCGTTGAGATAAATCTGATTTGGCTTTTAAACTTTGAAGTTCATGATCCACGTTGGTTTCTCATAGTCTCTCTTTAAAACAATCTTACGAGATAGTTCATCATAGACTTTCAAAACTCTATCATCTAAGTAAAGTCCTGAATCTGCCAACTTACGAAGTGATAGCAGATTCTCAGACAAGTCTTTAACGGCAGGTACATTCAACAATGTTAAACAATCATTCCTAAGTTGATCTGTAAATATTACAAGATCTCCTTCAACATCTACTGCTATATCTGCTATTCGATTTTTATTTGCACTTTTAATCGTTCTGTTATTCAACCTCTTAAAATTACTCATAAAATCATCTGAATAGCACCCACCTGGGGATTATGTACTGTACCTGCAGTTTTTCGTGCTTCTGTGTGTGCTCAAAAGTCTTCCATCTGAAACTTCTTTTAGACTCGCCTTTGAATCTCTATTGTTTGGGAGAATTCATAAATCTAAAATTCACATCGGGACATTTGGCGCTTAAGTGACTTCCAATGGCCTTCCAAGTATAGCAAAAGAACTTATTCATTCTATTCAGAGAACATTAGCTGGACTTATGTCCACCTCTAGTGCACCTAAAACATCTTATATAAGATGCTGTGATTGTTCTCTGCAGCTTGGGAGAGACTACTTCATTTTCAGAGTTTTCCTCTGCCTCTAATTGAGAAATGAATTATTTAATTTTTTCTTATGTCATCTCTCTGGTTGTTGTATGCCTTTTCATCAGGACTGCATTTCTCAATTCCGATATAACCGAACAAACAGCCTGATAAAATGCAGACCTTTCCTCTTGAGTTGAGAGATCAATGACATCCTCACAACCTTCATAATATCTTATGATTGAATCAAGTCTATCATAGAAATCATTCATTAACTCCTGCTTTTTATTCTAATAGCATACTATCTAGCTCTTACGGAAGTGGAGTGACATTGCTTTCACACTTCCTCGAGCTCCTCAATATTTTTAAAATATCCACCGGTTCATGCTGTAACGCACCCAATTATTCCTCTTAGTTCTGCTTGCTTCATATCGATAAGTAGCGTTAATTAATTTCTTTTGGTTCTATGACATCGATGATGACATTACTCAAAAATTCCAAATGTCGAAATTGCACTCTTAAGTTAACCTGTTGTCGCGGCCCAGCGGTTGAGAAAAAATATATCTGTGTCTACTAACGATTCGATGGCCGAACTGCGTAGTCAACCCCACTGCCCCAAGTCGAGGAGGGAGGTAGCCGCAGACTCTTCGAAAAACGCCCTAGCCGACCAGACAAGTTCAATATTGTAACAACAACGTCTCATAATTGTTATTGTTTTAAATAAAGTTTATCAAAACCTGACGCGTTTTCAAAGTGATTACAGTCCAACTTTAACCTACCGAAGAAGAACGCGTCAACACCTGTAAACCCTCTTTTTGCTGATATTTGTGGTCGGCAGTTCTTGGTGAACCACCCTCTTAATATTTGCTATATATTGCTCTTTTGAACCATCTAAGGCAGCCTCTAAAGTTATTGGTCTCTTCATTCCTGAAGTACCATCATTTACATCTTTGATGTCCAACTTTCCTTTCAATTGAGGGGAATGAGCAGAAGCACGATTCCTGTCAATGAGGATTTTCAGTCTCGGTCTCTATATCTCCAAATTGTCTCTACTTTCGTAGGCATCTTCGATGAGTTCATCATGAATAACATTGATGCCTCGACTTATATTTGTTTGCAACCCGGATTTTCATCTAACCTCTAACTTTGGCATCCATCTAAATTCATCTAACACCTAAATTGAATTAATTATACTTTTACATCCAATTTTTTCATAATTCATCATTCTTAAACTTCTCAATGTTTTACAGTATTCTCTCTTGTCAGAGAAAAGAATCACATAGGAGTGACTAAGAAGTAGGTATCGGAAACTATTTACCTTGTGAATCCTGTTCTCTCATGTTATTGTCATTCATGGTTATGGGGTTTTTTGGATCAGATTCATCTGAGGAGCTCTCATAGCCAACTTCACCTCCAAATCATCCCTCTTTTTCGTGATAATGAAACAGAAATGTTTAAATTATTCACAGTAACATTAACGTGCATTCTATGCACAAAATTCAACTCTAACTCATCTAGTACCAGGAATAAGATATAAAATTACTTTTTGTTAATTTCGTTTCGTGCTTCTGAATTACCTCAAATGCACGACAACCCTTGGCAGTTCGAAATCATGGACGGCAATGAGGTTCTGTTGTAGTTCGTTTGTCCAATAACACATGCACAGGATGCATACAGGAATCCTATGATCTCCCTAGCTTATAAACACACAACACTGCACAGTAATTATTCAATGAACAAAGCCTCGAAATATAAATTCCAGTATTAAACGGATTCAAAGCATGGAACATCTAGTATGCTATCATTCGAAATTATTGTTCGACTGAATCAAACCCCTGATTTATATCATCTAAACATCTATATCTTTTCAGTGCTTGAAACTCATGATATTGCTTCATGAACATCTAAGGTGTTCCAATGCATATAAAACTAATGATGTTAATTTATCCTCTTAACATGTAATATTTCTCTCAATGCATAAAACAAAGTTCATTAAAACTCCACTTTCGGTGTTTCATACAGGGTGAGTCACGAGGACCTATACATATTCCTACCACGTATAGACACTACTCAGGTGATTATCAAATGAAACATTTTTTCTAACATTTTTTTTATATGACACTTTTTTCAATTAATTAATGAATTTCGGAGATTATTTTCGCTTAGCTTTAAATAACAATTTTCTCATTTATTTCAGTATAAGGAGCAAGGGTGGGTATCATCTTTACACATACAGCATTCTCTTAATTCAGTGCCGTTTCCAGGACCGGCTGATGAAAATTTCCCAATTCAAATTGATCCTAGTTTTGGAAAAGTGATGGGTCGAGTCGTCAACTTCTCAACTCGATCTACTCGAGTTGAAATGATGGCCAACTCGAGTTGCAACTCGAACTGACTCGACTCGGTGCATATGCTTCCGCGTCTGGCGTTCGCCAGCGATTTGCCTTCGTATCGAGTCAGTTCGTTACCCTCGGGCCTCGACACTGATTCGTTCGCCGGCTCGAGGCTCGATGTCTCGATGTCGATCTACTCGGATTCAGTTGGAATATAAATTCGAAGGAGTTGTAGAATCAGGTCTCGGAAGTTGTAACTTTTATGAGTCTCGCTAACAGCTGGCTCATATAACATGTATTGAATAACATTTTACTCGTATATGAGGAATAATTCAATTGAACACTAAGGGTTCAAATGTTAGTGCCCAACTTTAATAAACAACGGATTTTTTGTGAAAAAAGTTTTAAAGAATCACACTTCTCAAAAATGACTGTAAAATAATATTTATAACGAAAAGGAGGCCACTGTCAATAAATAAATGAATAATGTTTAATCAATCCGACTCTAGTCTCAAATCACTTCCTTCACAATGCAAATATATGTCCGTTTATAGGCAGTCAATTTTAATTCATCCGTAATAGACCAACACCACAGAATAGAGATGTAATACTTCTCTATTCTGTGCCAACACCCTGTTGAGATCGATCCAGACTGATCTGAAATTATAGATGTGACGGTATTTAAATACCGCGATTTTGGAGCGGTATTTCTCTGGAACCTTCTCTCGCGCTCCAAAACAGAGAAGTAACGCGTTCCGAAGTAACCGACGTTCCAAAGTAACCGTGTAACTCTCCAAGCGTTCCACGCTCCAGTCGCGATCGATACCTATCTCGCGTCACGTTCCAAAGTAACCGACGGTTACTCTGGAACCGACGTCCCAAAATACCGTCTAACTCTCTACTCGTTCCTCGTTACCTCATTCCTCGCTCCAGTCGCGACAGTACATATCTCGCTCCACGCTCCTCGGTTCCAGAATACCGCGAAGAGAATACCCATCGCGACGCGATTACGTCTGTTACAGGAGTTACAGCTCCAGTGCGCAGTGCGCCTCATTAGAAACTGTGGATGTTTCTACTTCTTTATCAGCTGTTACATTTCCGATACGGTGTAACATGGTTTACTTTCAGAAGGTGATATTGTGACAAGTAATTCACAACACACAATCTGATGGAATATAATATTCCATCAGATTGTCTGTTATGCAAGTTATGCTTTCTTTTCGATAATTGTCATATTCGTTAATACTGTATGCATATCCGTAGATATTATTTTAATCTGCTGGTGGAAGTTATTGAAGGATAATATGAATTGATAATTTATTATGCAAAACATGTATTCATGTGAAACAAGATATTCAAATAGAATTGCGTCCTTTATAATGATAATGTCTATTGTAAATATGTAATTTTAAATAATAATCTTCTCAATTGAGAAAATATTAATCCTCGAGGCATTCTTCTCTTTTAATTAAAATGATATATCTCGAATGTGAAGAAAATATGAAAAGATGCTGGGAAAAAATCAATTATAGTTTGAAGATACGTCAGGTTTTAACCGAAAATATTTTAGTGGAAGGAGTTCTTGGAAGCTCTGAATCGGAATACAATAGCTATAAGTAGAATAGAAAGAGAATTTATATCATTTGAGAAACTGATTGTCGTACTAATTCATTTTATTTCAGCGTTGGAACGACGGTTCGAAAATCGCGGTATTTTGTCGCGGTATTTTTCTGGAACCGTCGCGAAAATACCGCGACACGGCTGGAACCGGTATTCCCATCTCTATCTGAAATACAACTGAATCGAGCAGATCGAACTATTGCCGACTGCGACTGCCGATCCGCCAACCAACTCGAGCTGTATCGATCGACATCGACGACGGGTGGCACCGACGAGTCACGAAATCGTGATTTCCACGCATCGAGTCGAGTGAACTCTGGATCCGAATTGTTTTCGAGTTGAATCGAGTTCATTGAAAAGCAACTCGAGCTGAATCGTCCATAGCGTAACTCGAGTTAATCGAGCTGGATAGCTCGAGTTGCCCATCTCTATTTTGGAACACCCTGTTTGGCCGTTCAATGAAAAATATTCAGTTCTGGGCTGAAAAATTCTCAAAATTTCCTAAACTCTCAAATAATTGTTTTAGATGTTAGAAAAACAATAGGGACGTTGAAATCGTTAATAGAACCAATATGTGCTACCTGAAATATTCTATTATTAGCCTCGTGAAACTACCACTCCGTGGCTCATTTTTGTTTATGTAAGAAGAGACAAATCACTTTCACGATCCCCTCAGTGTTTAGTATCCCCGTCTGTCCATTTCAATTGATCGTTGATGGTTGTTAGGCTGCAGTTGTTTTTTAAAGTTCAAAATTTTAGATGATGACTGTATAGTGAATTCATTCAAGAAAATGTATGTGAAAGAAGCTTAATGGAATATCTCCTACTTTTTTGTTATAAAAATCGTCATGAAATCATAAATGAGACATGAACCATCATTGGCAAAAAAAATTAAAACAAACAGGTACGAGGAAGACAAAATTTTTATGGAAATAATTAAAAACTAAAATTAACGTAACTGTACTGAATTAAGAAAATGCTATATGATGTGTAAAGGTAGTACTGACCCTTGCTCCTTATACTGAATTTAATGGGAAAATTGTTATTTAAAGCTAAGAGAAAATTATCACTGAAATTCATTATTTAATTGAAAATAGTACAATAATGTTAGGATAAATCCTTTTGGCAGTTTTCCCGAAGAAAAGTCAATAAAAGGGTCCCCTTAGTATGGATGTCTGCAAATTGGATCCCACACTGAAACCCGAAATTTTGGTTGAACATCTGAAAACCAACGGCTTTAACGGCATAATATGTGAGAAAATAGAATCGAAAAGACCGAACGAATACTCATCTCTCAAGATATCAGTACCTGCACAGAATTTCTAGGAAATCAAGAATCAAAACCAGTAGCCTTAAGGTAGTAAAATAAACAATTTTTATTCCGACTCAGCAGGAGAAAATCTTTAGACCTAAGACAAAATGTGTAATTATACATCAAAATATTCAATCGCTGAGAAATTGCATTTTCAGGTTAGAGCAATTTGTAAACATTTACAACGCAAGCGTTATTGCTGTCACAGAGCATTGGCAAAGTACTGCAGAAATTGACGCACTTATTATCAGTGGTTTTAAATTAACATATAAATACTGTAGACCGATTAAATGTCATGGCGGATGCGCAATATACTGCAAGGATGAAATCTTGTACAAGGAACGTCTTGATCTGGTGAACTGCAGCATTCCATACGGTATTGAATGTTCTGCGATAAAGACACATATTGATAATAAAAAGTATGTGATTGTTTCTATATATCGACCTAATACATATCCAAGATGTGATATAGATCAGTTTTTTGAGAAAATTCACCTCCTTTTGCAGAAGCTATCTGATGCTATTAGTCAATTCATAATAGCTGGCGACTTCAACATAGACATAATTTCCAAAACAAATGAATCGCAAAAATTCGTATCCATTCTGGAGGGCTTCGGAGCAAAGCTCTCACATAATGAACCGACGCGAATTACATCAAGATCCTCCACTTGCCTCGATAATTTCATAACGAATTTGGACAACTGCGACTATTCTGTTATCCCATCGCATATATATCTGATCATACCGCCCAATCTCTATCCTTCTCTGGCGGTGAAAGGCGGCCTAAGAATAAGAAGCGAATTCGACTAATAAATGAGTCAACAATTCAGAAATTTCTAAAACTTTTGTCGGTCGAAAACTGGGATGACCTCTCTGTTTACCAGAACATCGTGGATGTTGATATCATGTGGAATACTTTTTTCGACATATACAAGTCCATATTTGACGCCGCATTCCCTCTTGTTGTCATCGGGGTCGATTTATCCCAGAGAAAATACGTGGATAGATCTCCAGAGATCAACGATCTTAAGATACGTATGGACTGCGTGTATACCATCTCAAGGTTTCGTCCAGAATTTTTGAACCTATACCGAGTCACAAAGAAATCATATGACGATCAAATCAAACTGAACAAGAAGAAATTCTTAAGTGACAAGGTAACTAACTCTAAAAATTAATCGAAGATGGTAAGGAATATGATCAATCGAGTAACAGGCAAGACAAATAAAAACATATCAAAAGCACCGACATCGGACGAACCTTAAAAGCTCACGGATGCATCCAATAAACACTTTATTAATATATCTTCCTCACTGACATCAAAGATTACCGTAGATGATTCCTATGTTTCAGACAGACCTACTATTCGTTATAATGAGAAGTCATTCTTTCTTTTCGAAATAACAGAGGATGAGATTATTAAGACTGTAAGGGCTATGGAAAACAAGGGCTCCTCGGGTTATGATGAAATACCAGTTACAGTAATCAGAAGGTCCATTACCATAATCGCCAAACCTTTGAGTTACATAATGTATATCGCATTTAAGAATGGTGTTTTTCCAAAGTCCCTCAAAATAGCAGTCGTTAAGCTGATCTTCAAAAAAGAGATAGGGATGATCTTGGAAACTATCGTCCGATAAGTCGGCTCACCTCGTTTTCCAAAATTTTTGAAAAAGTACTAGTGAGTAGGCTCTTGAAATTTTTCCATAAATCGGAAGTCTTTTCTAAACACCAACATTGCTTTCTGAAAGGAAGGGGAACGAAGACGGCGATGTTCGCACTGTTAAGGTCGATTACGAGAGCCCTTTAGGGCGGTGAGGTCCCTTTAGCGATCTTTTTTGACTTCTCTGAGGCATTTGACTGCGTAGTACATGAGAAGTTGATCAACAAGCTGTTTATGTACGGAATCAGGGATAGACAGCTTAGTCTCATGCGGAGTTATTTGGAGAATCGAGTTCAGAGGGTGTCCATTGAGGTTGATGGGATGGTATGTGTGTCATCGGATGGGATATGTGCTGGCGTACCTCAGGGAGGCATTGCTGGACTATTACTTCTCCTGGTCTACGTTAATGCCTGCCGGAGAACATACTGGTCCAGGAGCTCGAAGTGTTCGATGCGGATACGCATTCACAAACAACTAGTGAAATTGAAATTAACGAAGAGGTAGTTATGTATGTTGATGATACCAATGTGTTGGCTGCGGCGTCCAACGTATCTGCGGCATTGGGGTTGACTCAGAGAAGACTCTGTAAGATTTCCAACCGGTGTCAACTTAATCAGATCTGCCTGAATGTAAATAAAACTGAATGTATGATTTTCACCACCCCTCGTAGCAACATTATAAAACCGGAGACAGTCGATCTGCTGGGACTCCACCTGAAACTCACGAACAGTACCAACTTCTTGGGTATTACTCTGGATCAACATTTAAACTGGTATGATCATGTTGACACACTACTGCGAAAACTAAATTCTGTTCTGTATACCCTACGAGTCTTGGCTCAGCAGGCTGACCTCCAACTGCTTAGAACGATATATTTTTCAAATTTCCAATCTTTAATGTCTTAGGGGGTCATTATTTGGGGAAATAGCACGAATATCTCCAGAATATTCGTGATACAGAAAAGAGTACTGAGAACTATGCTACGGTTATCCCCCAGAACATCCTGCCGAGAACTTTTCAAGAGAGAAGGTATCCTCACAATAACTTCCCTGTATATATTCAGATGTCTGCTATTCCTACGAAATAATAGTGACTACTTCAGAAAATATCTCAATTTGAACAGAACCAGGCGCATCCACCCTTTTCTCCTTCCGAAGTGCTCTCTAACTCATACACAAAGAAACGTTGAATACATGTGCCTTTTGCTGTTCAATAAACTACCCAAGGAATACAGGATTATAAAGGATTATGGGGGTTTCAAAAGAGCTGTAAGAAAGTTTCTTATTAACCTAGAACCCTACTCTGTAGATGATTATCTGGATTGTGAACTCTCCAAGTTTAAAACATCAATTTAACACTTATGTTGCATTCTCAGAATTTAGTTGACTTGTTTTCCATTCAGAGTGTATTTTGATTGTGAAAATAAAGGTTATTATTATCATTATTATTATTATTATAACACAGCTATATTTCTGAGGATTTGGAGAGAATCGTTCGAAATGTTTCTCGCGAAATTAGTAGCAGATATGAAAAAACTACACCAAAAAAAGCAAAGTGTAGCAACAATGCATTTTTACCGTTTTTCAAAGTAACAGCGGCGCACCAAGAATAAAGTTCTAAAGGAAAACAGGGGACACTGTTCAAGAAAAAATATCACCCTGTAGATCTGCAATGTCACATGTTGTGAACTCTGAATTGTAATATAAATGCTGAAATTCAGTTGAATGAATATCTTCTGAAATTCAGAAACCATTAGAAAAACATGAGGAACATTCAAACTTTCACACACTGTATTTCTACAACGGAATGTTTCATTATTTATTACTATTTATGTTTATGGAACATTCTTCCTCGAAATTAGGCGGGTAGTTTTTCCTATTTGTTTGCACCTACAATTCAGGAATACCCTGTATGAGTGAATCTTGATCTATAACCCGAAACATTTGTTCCGTAGCCTTGAGCATATAACGGATCGACTGGCGCGTAGGTGTTTGAAAGAAATTTCAATTCAATTGACGACCAATATATTTTTTACTTGTTTCCGTTTACTTCATGCATAAACGACTTGTGAAATGTCGCTCGAATATATCTGCCTTGTAGAACCAGGGTTGATTTCCAGGTGGGATTTTGATTTTTGGAGTCGCAGATTTTAAGCTCGATTGCGATGATCCAGTTCGTAAAAGAGTGAAACCCACCTAAAAATTACGTAGATGAATGCATTGGAATCCTAATTGTTTCTGCAAATCCAGATAGTTTCGAATTGGAATCTAGTGGGACTTGGTCTAAAAATGACGGTTTGAAGAATTATATGAAATATGGTGGAAATCATGAAAAAAAGAAGATCGCAGAATCGTTCTTCAACGAAGTTAAACTGATTTGACCATGCTGCGTGACAATGGCTCTGATTTTTAAAGAACAAAAGCGCCTTCAACCTGCACATCAGTGATTTCCGAGATTTTTGCATATCATTGTGCCCCACGGAATTAAATTGTTGTGGAGATAATTTTCCATAAATATGAATGTTAAATAATGCAACAAATTGGTTCTACTTAACTTTATTCTCAGGATCAATTCAATAAAAACTCATTAACATAATTTAACTCCTATCATTGCTAACCTCACCCAAGTACATGTCAAAGTCTATATTCTATATTCTTTGTGTGACGCTGCGCATGTTTCTGTCTGTGGTCCCAATTTGACATTCTACAGAACTATGAAACACGGCTGGCTAAAATAAAATGCTATTCTTCTTGTGGAGGGCGTTGACAAAGAACCATTAATACAATATTTCAACAATGAAGCTTATAATATATTCAAAACTCATCATATATCACGCAATATTGAGACTTTTCGAATACAATACGTTTGAATTAGTGTGTATAATATAACAGTTCTATTGAACATTTATTAAACTGACGACGCCTTACCGAATAGGAGTATGATTCTACGATATTTTACGAGTCTCCAATTCGAAGCACCCGAATTGTCCCTAGGGTCCAGTCGGCGAAATACGAATATGCGTGCCACAGCCTGTAAAAGTAAGAAATAAATCAATTAGTACATGCTCACGAAATAAGTCTTTTAGAACACCAGAAAGAATGCGTCATGTTATCGATTCATTAACCTGCATGCTATTAAATTTTTCCTTGTGATAAATTTAGGTCATTTCCACCATTCATTTCATATGTGATCAAAGTATGATGCCTCAGTTGTTTGAGCCGGTTTATCAGAATTTCTTCGAGAGTGCTTCCAACTTTGAGTTTTCGGAATTTTCTATGAATATAGTCTGCGAGATATATTGAATCGAATATAATAGAGAATATTCGAATACTTAGTGCCGATTCAATGGTCGGAAATTATTATCACAATACAACTCAGTCTCTTCTCTCATTGAAAATACGATTAAGACTGATCTTAGAAACAATACGTCCCGAAAGAAACAAGCACACCCATTCAAAACTAATATTTTAATATCTCCAAAATTATAGAACGGATCAAATCGAAATCTACTGCTTGGTTGGGAATTCACAGTTTTAAGGATCGAGGGGAATATTGTCAGGACCGTATGAGAAAAAGATCGAAAAATTTTTTCATCTGGTAGTGAATCTGCTTTGGAAGGGACCCTTCTGAGATTTTGCTTAAACCCATGCTGTTATTTCTCAACCAAGTACCAAATTCCAATTCAGTCGATCTGTTTCATTGGAAATATAGGTAAAATGACATTTTGTATGGGCATATATACGGAAACTCTGGGTGGATTTGAACCATTCTACCTACGCCAATGAAAAACCTCTTATACCAATGTCAAGTCATGTTTTTAGTCGGCCTAACCGCCGTCACCGATCGAAGAATTTGCGTGTTGACATGTTTCATCTTGAGACTAAATTCGGAATCGATCTGACAGGATATTTTTGTGTTATTGAGGGAATAACAGTTCCGATATTTATAACTCCGGAACAGTTTGACTGATTTCGCCTATCAACATACAAGATTGAAATTTCAAGATTCCGAAATCACCCAAAATAATCAAGGACTCCAATCTCTCAATTCGGAAGTATTCGGCTTAACATTCGAAAATTACATATATTTGGGTAAAAGGTTGATGCCCTTGTTACCTAGGACGAGCGCGTAGAAGAAATTGATAGTGAGGACCATAAATAAATCGATCATACGGAGAGACCTGCTGCGAACATTCTCTCTAACTGTGAGTTACCTTCTTTGTGAGGTCCCTACGAGGTTTGAGGCTTGAGCATTCCAAAAAAAAGTAATGCGTCATGATGTCAACGAAATTTGCCAACATTGAGTGACTCGTTGTCTTTATGTATAAATACATAAATTAACCTGGGACATCAATTTTTAAGCTTATAGGCCTGAATTTTTTGTCAGCTTCAGAAAAATTGGGGTGGGTTATGAAGAGTGACTTGCAAAGCACCATTTCAGTGTTTCCCTACCCACAACGTCCCCAAAAGAACATATATACTATCAATAACGGGGCCTCAGAATCCTCAAATGTAATTGTATTCGATACAATTAATTTTCACATTTGAGTTATTCAATAGTTGCTGTTTTTTTGCAGCAAAAAACAATATAAAACTTGAGATTTTTCTGTTTTATTGCCGTTAGCTGCAGCACAAGCTTTACATGCTCTACACCAGTCGTAAACGTCTTTCCTTCAGTTAATCCAATGAAACCGCTGCCTGACTTTCTCCAGCGTTTTAGTAATTCCAAAATGCCTATCAGAAGATTTATTATGTAGTTTTGTCAGAACGTCTGTCACTCGACTCTTCGGCATAATCAAGTGAAGCCTCCGCTCAGATCCATCTTCATTTTCCCAACAACGTTTCAGAAGACCTTCATCGTTCTTCAACGTTATTCATTGTGTCTAATACGCTTTACATTCAGGTCGTCTATCTTCTTCCAACTCACGATTGCTTTCAAGTCTGGATCTTTTTTTTTGTGCCCGTTTAACATTTTGGGGTAGTCAGTCATCTTCAATTACTGTGGTCCCTTTCAGACCAGCCTTGTCTTCCATACGGGAGCAATGGATGTAATTCTTCCTTGATCTTGTTCGAAGTTACTTTGCTTATCAATTCTTCTACTTTCAATATGCCCACTTTCATTACATTACCAGCACACAGCATCCTCTTTTTTCGTACTAAATAATTTGCTGATTTCTTCTCTTATGATATCCTCAACAGGTTTGTCTATTTCATGGTCTTGTCACACACGAAATTGTCCTCTATGTGATGCCAAGTTCGTTGCCTTGAATTCTGAAGCCTGAGCTGAAACATCATCTATGGCATTAGGGCGTGCGAGTCTCAGGGCTTGTTGTATCTCACTGTCCTTGATTTCGTCTACAAAGGGTTGAATTGATAGCTGTTCAAGGAAGCTGTCTTGAGAAGTTGGGTAAGCCAGCCTGACTAATCTAGCAACATCGGCTTGGAACTGCTGTAGATTTCCTCCAGTTTTTTGCACTAGGTCCTTTATTCGGGCATGATTAACTTGTTGCAGATGATCATCGCCATATCTCGTCTGAAATTTTGGTGTTAGAACTACGTAACATACTCGTTGACTCATCAGACATAATAGTACTCCCCCACAATTATACTGCTTGAGGAAAACTCATAAACAAGTTATCAGTTTTAGACCTATAGTAAGCTGTATAGGTTCACCCAGCTATAATGTTGGCTTGTTTCTGCATGAAACCCTAAATAATGTACTATCCTCATCAAGGTTCAAGGTAAAAGACTCTTTTCCCTTTGTAGAAGAACTAAAAACAATTCAGGTTCCCGATAACAACGAACTTGTATTTCTGGATGTCATATCTCCCTTTACGAACATACCGAAGTCACAAGTTGTTCAATTAATCATTAAAAAATGGAGCTACATAAGTTGTTTCACAGAACTTAATAAAGAGAAGTTTGTAGAATAGGTTGGAACTTATGAGCAACTGGATGGAATAGCCATGGGCTCTCCTGCTGGCCCTACCATCGCTGAGTTGGTGATGCTCGAGGTACTTGAATATGTGACTGGAACAATGGATTTCATCATACCACCAATGAAAGTATATATCGATGATACTTTACTGCTGTTACCCAAGGATAAAATCGGGCCAACCCATGCTATTTTCAACTCATTCCTCGACTAAAATTCACCAAAGAGAGAGAAGTTGATGGAAGTATCCCTTTTCTAGATGTTTTAATATCAAGAGAAGATAATAGGATGATAAAGGACTGGTACACTGAGCCATCCAGCTCAGGACGATGTTTGAATTTTCTATGTAATCATAGTGCCCAGCAGAAGAAAAATGCTGCTACTAATTTGATTCATAGGGCTTTTGCTCTCAGCCGCAAAAGGTTCCATAAGAACATAACAATAAGGATCAACATACTCTTAGGTAACAACTATCCTAAATATTACATCAAGAAGATAATAAACAACTACCGAACTAAATGTGGCTATTCAGATGGGACAAGGACGATAATTAACAACTTATAACCTACTGAAAACTAAAAAAATATTGCTGACTAGTATTTTACCCGGAGTTGTCATACAGATTGTTTAATGTGTTCAAACAGTTTGGTTGCACTTCAGCATTTTACAACAGCCTTGACAATGGTAGAAGATTCTTCAGTGGAATAAAAGACAAGGTTCCTCCTGATAAACAATCGAGTTTAGTGTACGAGATTGCCTGTTCGCATTGTGAAGGTGTGTATGTGGGACAAACTAAACAATACTTAGGTGAAAGGATAAAACAACATAAAAATGACGCGATAAGAATAAATAGTGATAGTGAAAATAAAACGGCCCTAATCCAGCACATGAGAAGAGAAGGACACAGGTTCGATTTCAATAATGTAAAAATTCTAGACAAGGAACAAAATTACTCTAGGAGACTTATCAGTGAAATGGTGTACATAAGAAAAAAGAATTCAGTGAATTTCAGAGAAGACACAAGTAATCTGAGTATGTTCTACTACTGCATTATTTCTGAGATGATGAGATGATGAGAAGAACATTGTAGTTATAACAGACTGATAGGAATATTTTATACCCTAATTTATTTATGTTTGAATTTGTTTGTGGTATGTGTTTTACTGGTTGCCTAATCTACTGGTTGGGTACAATTTTATGAGACCATAAGTTTGATCGTTTTGATGTATGTCATTGTATTCATGTCTATTTTAATATTTGTGACGTATGACAGATGGTTGATTGTTACTTGATCGCAGGCTATCATTCTCATTTCTTGATTTGTCCAAAATTTCAAATTACTCAAGATCTTGTAATTTTATAACGAGGTTATATCTGTTTTATTTATGTAGTAATTATTTTATTGATCTAATAAATATTTTATTCTTGAAAAAGGAACCATCGGTTCCGGAAAGTCGACAAAGTTATAACAGCTTGAATCAGTTGTCCAACTCCCTACGATACCTCCCGTATTCATACTCGTTGACTTTCCGGAATCGTTGGCAGAATGTTAAGTGCCTCTCCTCGTAGAGCTATTATTGATACTGTGACTTTTTCGTTGTCGCTTGATCTTCAGTTTTCCATTTTGCTGTTATTTTCCGTTTTCATGATAGTATAGGGTAATGAAGCCGGATAATCTTTTCCCGTTGACATTCTTTTCATTCACCTCGTCAATTTCTTTCCTCATTTCATCTTTTACGGTTTCCATTTTCTGATCCAATGTACTTTCAAATTGACTCATCAATTCATTGCTATTCCGAGTATTTAATTCTATTTTCTCATTGATTTTCTTAGAATTTTCTTCCATTTTCTCATTGATTTTCTGAGAATTTTCTTTCATTTCCTCATCAATTCTCTCAGAATTTTCTTCTGCCTTGTTTTCCAGTTCATCCAATTTCTCATTTATTTTACTCCAAAATTCCATAATTGCCTGCGTCTAATTGTGTTCTGTAGTCTTGTGTCAACTGGCGTAAATTTCAATTTTTTTTTCGATTCGAGCGATGTTGAACCGCCCACCAGACACCAATGTGAAATTTTCCTACTTCATCAAGACGTTCAGAATGATTAAACTTTTTATTTATACTTATTCACACCTAAAACAAATAACTCATTTTATCTAAGTCTATGCATAATTCATTTCCACACTAGTTATTTCCGCCGACTTCGAATAACTCCGCTGAATGAGCCCCTGTGCTGCTCCGCGCCACTCCTTAGATAACTCATGGACTAGCGATTGCCAGAAGATTCTAGTCACCAGGCGGATGGCGCATAGACGTCCAGAGATCACAAGAACAGTCTCGCACAGGCACGGCCGTACCCGTCACAATATTTTCTTCCAATATTTCAAAAAATTGAATCGGATCGAACTGTTGTTCGGAACATTGATATGAAATATAGTGCACAATTACAAGTGCAAATTTCCTTCGCAATCTGATAAATGTTTTAAGAAACATTTCGAGAAACATTTTGGAGGTGTTCTAATGACATGATCAACACGAAATTTCGCACAATGCTGAATATCAGCATGCTCCAACTAGCAGCTGAGTTATCCTGGAAATAACAGCTAAACCGATGTCAAATTGAATTGAAATTTGGGTCATTGTTGTTAAGTAGAGTTTGAGGTAGTCGCAAAATTTTGTCTAAATCTGACGAATAGAATTCTTTCGATTTATTAACCAACCTATCACAACAGAATTCTGCTATAAGTCACTACACTAAATTCAACTTTCAATCCAATATATTTACTATTTCCTTAGGTATTGATAATAATCCGAAAGGTTCAAATACCATACTCTGAATCCATTTGGCCGATTTGGCCAAACTACCCTGACTGTTTCAAGTCGCTAGCTTACTACGTATCGTTTCCTCTGACGGCCGGAATGTCTGGCGGTTTGCCAAATGACACGCTTTTCGTCATCAGTGAGTCCAATCTAGTCGTTTGAGACCAAATATACAACCTGAGGTATCTCAAGAGTGATCTCACCTTTAACAAATGCTCTAATATTTTTGCAGTGTAATCCTCTCTAGTTTGAACTCTTCTGAGAAAAATGTGCGTAAATTTCCCAAAATTCTGAGTACACATTGTTGAACTTACAATATTACGAAAAGACTAATGACTAGGAAAACATAAGTTTTCTGAATGATATATTTTATTTTTTTAGACACGCCTGCTGACACGATTCTAGAAGAGTTCGGAAAGATGTTCTTCAAATTTTGTCGAGACTCAGGGTACGACAAAATTCTGCAGGTTTTGGGAGCTACCCCAAGAGATTTTCTCCAGGTGAATATATCAACTTGAATGTATCATATTATTAGATCAGCTCCAGAGTTTTTCTGTGTATATTTAAAGGTATCTCTTTTTGGTACCTTTTTACTGAGACTAAGTGCTTTGAACTTTTAACAACGAGTATATTGTAATGGTCTGCCTGCAGGTCTAAAAGGATCCTAAGACAATAATCGCTTTCTTGATGGGATTAAAATTATTGAAGATATTGGAAAGAATATATCACATTCCGTTGTTTTTTTCTGGGTGTAGCTTTTTTCCGGGATAACTCAAAGAATACTGATTCAATTATAATGAAGCTTGCTAACTAGTTTGAAAATTCTGATGAGCAACTTGTTACAAAACTCCGTGATGATCGTGTTTTTTTCGACCTGTTCAAATATCGATTAGATATAAGTTAAGGCATTTTAGATCCTCCAATGACCGGAATAAAAATTGGATCAATGATGTGATGAATGAGGAAAGCAAGCCTCGATCTGAAGGAATTAAATCGGCTGAATAAAAATTTGGGATCTTCAGAATCTTTTGAAATTCACAAACAAGCAAAACATACTGATTTCAGGAATTAACTGAAACAAACTAAATGTGAGTGTTATCAAAATGCTATAAATTCGTCCACGACTAAAAATAAAGCAATTCGGAACATTGTCAATCAGGAATTAGGTAGAAGTGTAGGTTCGCAAAATCGTATTTGTCTGAACATAAATGGTGAAATCCATACCGAGCCTACTGTTGTTGCCGACATATTTGCAAATTATTTCAGTTCAATTGCTGAAAGTAGTATATTGAATCATCTTGGTATCTCCTGGTCTCAGATATACACTACCTCTGTACTATCTGTTAATATGTCCTTTTTCCATCCAGTACTGAGTGAAGAGGTGATTCAAATTGTGAGATCCATAAAAATAAGAAAAGCACAGGAATTGATCATGTTTCTGTTGGAGTATTGAAATCAGTGGTTGAAATCATTGCGGATCCTTTAGCTGAACTCATTAATCTGTCAGTAAACTCAGGTTAATTTCCTTCCTTATTTAAAACTGCTTCAGTTACACCTGAACTAAAGAAAAACGATCCTAACATTATTGCTAACTATCGTCCTATTTCAATCTTGAGTGTTTTCTCTAAAGTTTTTAAAAAATTGTGTATGGTCATATGATTTCATTTTTGACTTGATTCAGGGTAATAAGTGACTGCCATCATGACTTTAAAGCGAGAAGGTCTACAGAAACGGCAGCATTTTCATTTACCCATTTTGTTTACAAGAGCCTGGACAAGGGAAATCATGTTGCGGGTCTTTTTTTCTCGCGTGCTTTCGATATTCTTCCCCGGAAATTCATTGAGAGTAAACTGTATAACATTGGGTTCCACGGTGTATTTCTTGAGTGGATTGTTGATTACATCACTGATCGTGTGATGTCAGTCAGAGCGGATAACTGTTGGTCGGAGAAGAATGCTGTCGACTGGAGGGTGTCTCAGGGCTCGGTGCTTGGTCCGCTGCTGTTTCTCTAAGTTGTTAACTATCTACCTGATCACATAGTATCAGAACTAATGATTATATTTGTTGATGATAAATCAGTAGCGGTCTCGGCGCGGAGCCTTGGGGAGCTCTCCACGACTTGTGATGCTTTGATTCTCAATTTCGTGAATTGGTGCCAATCGAATGCACTAATTCTCAAAGTAGGTAAAACAAACTCTATATATTTCTGTAATGAAAACATGAATAATGAGCGTTTAGTTATTCGATGCCTTGATCATTGTATTGTTTCCAAGGATACCATTAAGTTTTTACGTGTACATTATGTGTAATTATGTAGTGATTTATAAGCGATCAGGAGCATAAAAAATTCATTACCGTTGCACTCTGTTATAGCTGCCTACTTTAGTCATATGAATTATAATGTATTGCTATGGGGTAACCCAGTAGAGTCTTAAAGGGTGTTTGTAGTTCAGAAGAGAATTTTACGTTTGATTTTCAACCTGCATCCTCAGGAATCTTGCAAGCCTTCGTTCAGGAAAAATGAAATTCAGACACTTCCTTGTTTCTTTATGTATAGATGTTTGGCTTATGTTAAGGAACATGAAAACTTGATGAAAAAATTATCCAATTTTCGCATAAATACTCCACCAGGAATATTACAACATTGTTTTTCCTTCCCATGTAATATCTTAGTATGAAACTTCTCCTGTGTACCATGCCATAATTTTATATAATCATTTCCTAACAGTTGGAAATTGCCCAATGCAATACAATTCAAAAAGTAAGTGAAGCGTATATTAAAGAAAAGCTATTATAGTGTTGGAGAGTATCTGGATGATAATTGTATTATAGATTAATTAGTTTAATAGGGTTTTTCTTATGTTTAAGTTGACTTGTCCTATGCATTATGATTGCCTCAAAGGATCAATAAAGATATTATTATTATTATTATTATTATTATTATTAGAACAATTTGAAAAAGAAGATTTTTTTCAAATATTCTATATTGTGCAATCTTCTGATCATACATACCGTCCTCACGGAATTCTGTATAAATCTGCAAGCTTTCAATCAAATAGGTATTTTTGGAAATATTGGAGAAAAATATTTTGAACGTTAGAATATTTTGATCTTCTGTTCAGGTGAAAAAGTTGTGAAGCTCAGTTTTCAAATTACTTATTCATAAATGCCCGATATTAAGCCGAAAAAAGTGAGCAGCATGATATTCAGGGTCAAAACATACCTTGTAAATTTTCAAGTTCTACCTATATTCCTCCAAAAAAATTCAATTTGACTACGGATTCTTCTTCAGGAAGTCCAACATATTCATTCAAGAAGATCAATTACGGCTCAAAATTTGAAAATAATACGCTTTTTCTCAGGAACAAGCACGTCAGAAAGATTCTCTACTCTCGTATTTATAAACAACCACGAGAAATACCAAAGCAAACCGAAAAGAAAGCTGCCAGTTTTTGAAACAAACAAAACTGAATGTTAATGAATAAGAAGAGAGAATCAAATGTAATATTATGACGACTACATGCAAGATATGCTGAACAAAACAAGGAATTTTTCAAAAGTCACTAGGGATATCATAGAACAATGGACAACTCTGAATACAATGTACACAATTAAATATTATATGAAATGATATACGATTTCTCAATACAGAAAAAAATCAAAACAGTTGTAGAATGTAAAGAAAACCTGAACATTTTGAAGGCTCCTAATCAATATAAGAAACCAGTTTTTAATTTCCAAAAACCTGTGTCGGTCGGCGTAACCAGTAAAGAACGAAATCTTTATACCTTCTGCAAATGTTGCTCAATATCTCAGTACGAAAAGTATCTGATGGGTAGGATCATACTGTGTACTTTTAATTTTCCAGAATTTGATATTGAAGCGAACTCAATGTTGGATCACCTAAATTTCCATATTTCTCAGTAGGAAATTCAACAATTTCTCCAAGAATGAATCTCAACGGTATCAAATCTAAATACGTACCTACTAATATTTTATATTTGAAGGTATTATGCCCAGATTAAAGAATGAAAATGAAGGTTTTCATGTATTCTTATGGAACAGCCAAAAGGAATACATTCAGTAGGTTATGCCATATATTCCAGAAATTACATCTTTTGACGTGTTCTCCATTCAAAAGGCTGCAAACACATTCGGTTTCTCAAATGGAAATTTAAAGCTTGTGATAGTTCCATTTGAAAGGTTTTCGATTTTTTCCTTGAAACTTTTATGGTTTATAGTTGTTTTGCAAAACTTAAAAAATCATCAATTTCCTCTTGATTGTCTAGTTTGCTCCTGAGATGTTTATGTCACCCATCTTGAAGGTCTGCTATATTGAGAATATGTTCCCTATTCACCAAAACTTTGAGGAGATATGGCATATAAAGAAACTAACGTTTTCTTCATTTATTTGCGCAACGAATTCAATACCCATAACAATTTCTAAAGAAACCCGTCCCCGTCCATGAAATATCACAAGCACCTCCCTTCCATTTAAAAATACGGGATGCAGTTTCGAAGAGGCTTGAATTTAGGACTCACATTTTCGCGTTGAAATATTGAAGGATAATAATGTAGAAACTAAATGTATTTCGTTTGGCTCTTCCACACTATACAATATACAGGGATTCTGTTAAAATGCTTCTTTCCGTCTACGCCAACAACACTGAACATTTTCATCTAATAAGGTGTGATTTTTGATCGAGTCAATTTATGTTAATTTTATAACTTCAGCAGCTTAAAATTCTGGAGTGAAGTTAGTAGCTTTGTTTGGTTCAAGTTCAGAACTTTTCGGATCGTTTCGAGCATGCGCGATTGCGATTTGGAGTCTCTGTTCATTTCAAAAGCGGTTTATGATATAAGTCATCATGTTTTGGTTATTTTCAGAATCGATTCCAAACTGTTCTAGAACTTTAATAGCAATTCGGATGTTAGAATCCGAACGGTTTCAGAATTGGGTGGTTCGCACAAGCGTAGAGTGTCTGTTTCAATGATTTGAATGGTTAACCTGACATTTCAGACGTCGTGTTGATTCGGTTTTTGATTGTTGTATTTGTTGAGAAACCGGTTATCTGTTGAATCAAATGGATTTCACTTCCTTTTTCCACACCCAGGATTTATAACTCTTTAATAAATATATAAAAGCAAGAGTCCTCTCCCAATCGAATAATAATGTTTCGAATGAATTTTTCCCTAAAACGAACATATCTGAAATACATTCATCATTGAGTTCCCTACTAATTAGGTTTTTTTGGGTTTTGACACTCACTATCTCAAACAGAACTATCAAAAATTCAATAAAAATGTTTTTCATGGGGAACGTACTTGCAGATTGTACGATTGAACTATTTGTCAAGAGCAGTTTCTTGAAAAACAGACTGCGTAATGAACAGTACAGTAATAATATAAACGATAAACAAAGTGAACTCTAACGTGTCAAAGTACAAATCTGACGTTTTCATCAGAGAAACGAAAAAATTTTCAGAAATATTTTTTTCGATATTTCGTTTTGAGACTTTTGTCAAATTTTCTCGTTTGTCTGATGAAAGAGTTAGTTTACTCTGAAACTTCACAGTTCGCTTTGTTTATCGTTCATATCACTCCTGTATTGTTCATTAGGCTACCTATTTCACAAGGGCGTTTTCCATTAAAAAAATTTAATAACTTTTTAATAGTTCTAGTTGTGTGCTATTACTCTCTAAGGAAAAGACCTAGAGTCTTGAAATTTTCAGTTTGAGTTCGGAGCCTGAAAATCTTGGTTGTGTTCGTTAATGGGCGAAGTTGGCCGAAAGGTTTCGGAGTTATAACAATTCAAAATTTTGAGGTTTGTTCCAAAATAATTTAATGGGATCAGACTGGAGCTTCCTAATAAGTTGAAGAATACCAACGCTCAACCTGTTCAAAATTTTAAGATGATCTAACCGTTGAAAAAATTTCAAACAGATGTTTCTCGAAAACATTTTTCTTCGAAAGAGCACTAATGAGATAAGGATGAAATTCGGCTCAATATTTAACATTTCTTCGACTCCATCAGATATTCATTTCATTTCATGAAACATATTGAGCAAAAAGTTTGTTTTTTCATTATACGCGCTTGCTCTAGAGAACAAAAGCGTTATCCTTTTGCCCAGTGTCTATGGTTTTCAAGTTTCGAGCCAAATATGGTCTCCATCGATGAAAAAAAATTGAAATTTTCTTCGAAAAATATACACGGAATACAATGAGAATTGGCACAGACGTGGAAGTCAAAATATAACAATAGTGCTTCAAATCTCAGCCTAAGCAAATATTTAACCGCAGAGAGATTGGACATAATATGTCAAATTTTTTGAAATGATTTCCTCAAGTTTTCGAAAAGAATTGATGTTGTGAGAGAAAAAATTCTTTCAATAGTAATATCAAAGCATACTTTTAGAGATTTCTGTTGAAAAAATTGTTCTTTGGGAAACTATTCATAACCTCACCATGGATTTTAGGCAGTTAGGCCTGACTTAAAGAGATTAATTATGGCAGCCAAATTCGTGAAATTGAACAAGCGCGTAAAAGCTGCTGACTTCACGTCAGTGCTTTCCTAGGTTTTCAGGACAAAACCAAGAAAAAACTTAAGAATGATACAAAATCCTCCTAATATGAGCTCTAATCGATACTTTCATATTGTTGGTGCATTTTGAGGTATAATTCAAGGAATCGAGAAAAATTCAGAAAAACGATTTTCTACAAAAAAATCAAAATAGACGGAAGTACCCCAAAAATAAATATATTACACATGAACTGCGATAGGGACTTCCGCATATTGTTTTAATCATACCACGGACACCAAGACATTATTAACATGTCTCTTTTCTGCCTACACAAACGGAAGTTTTTCTTCTGCTACGATCCCGTGGAGAACCTGAACTCGATTCGTGTTTTGGTTTTTATCGCTTTCAAAATTGTTCTAGGATAGTTAAGGATCAGGCTGCAACAGCGCATCGATTCTGCGCAGTTTTAGTACTATAGTTGGATAGTTCTGAATTTCGAAACCAAGACAAAACTATTGTAAAATGAGCTGGAGTCAATACTCAAGCTCCAAGGAAATCATCAATCATATAACTATAAAGCAGTCTACACCATCCAGACTGTGGCTAATTCACAGGATGGAAGTTGTGAGATATACCATAAAAAGATGGGATTTCATACCCACCCATGTGCGAACCGACAAGTGAATTAAATTTCCCATTGTAATTATAGCTGAGTATCCCTTTTCAAATAAATCAGTGCGCTAAGAACACCTAATGAAATTATCTGGCTGTGATAGATATCTCCTACTCCCTATAAATAATGATATATTCTATTCACTGGATCTTTACGACTAATGAATCTTTTCAGATCATCTTAACAGCAGGCGGAAATAAATCAAAAACTAACTCAAGCTGAAAATATTTATCTGTAATGCAAACAAAGAGGTACTCAGATGCTCCTTGGGACTTTACCTCTTTATGTCCACAGTCGTACAGCCGTAAAAATATATGACTTCATTTGCTCCGGAACTATTCCGGATGGGAGATCTGCCATAGGAGAATAACTTGAGATAGATTCGTTCCTGAAGCACTCTCTTCAGTCATTTTCAACATAGTAAATGCTTCTGGTCAGATCAAAATGTACATGTTGCGAAGCACCCTTTCGGAAGCTTCTGATGGATTATCCTGGGCTTCATCCAAAGCCCGCTGCTGAACTCTCATGACAAATAAGAGGAAATTTCAATACCGATTCTAATTCTATTTCGTTAGGGGAAAGTTGCGGGATATTTCTGACAAGTGCACTGTAGATCATAATCTTTTGACGATTCTGGGAATTTCCAAAAAATTTTCAGAATCGAACTCAGCAAGAGATGTGCCGCTCATCTTGCGCTAATTTGAAAAACTGAGAAATTTCTCTGATGAAGATGTGTTTCAACAAGACAACTGGTTTGAATGGTACTTGAAAGGATATTCATCATTGGAATCAATAAATGACCTCCACTTATTCAGAAATATCCAAAGCTCAGGAGATAACTATGGTTCTCTATGGAGCATTTTAGGGTGCACTGTCTGTACATTTGATTCAATTGCCATTATTCAGGGAGTGAAACAGGTCTCCACTGCTGCCGGATTCCCTCCATAATAGGGTTGGTCCAACGCACTGGGCTGAGCTCGGGAGAACTATTCAGCCTAAGTATTTACTGCGTGTCCTGCTCGTTTTCTGTACCTGTGAGTGATGAAGTTGACACTATCATCATAACATTCTCATCCATCTTACCTTCAAATTCTTATTTACATACATGTGTCAAAGTTTCACAATGTTTTATCGGAATGTTTATAGATTATCGTAGTAGATTTCAGACCGAACGTTTGCCGGATATATCGTCAAATATTTATAGCAAGGGAAGCCCAAAAGTTTCAACGTATTATTTATGAATAATACGTTGCTACATATATTTGACGATATATCCAGCAAACGTTCGGTCTGAAATCTACTACGACAATCTATGAACATTCCGGTAATACATTGCGACACTTTGACACATGTATGTAAATAAGAATTTGAAGATAAAATGGATGAGAATGTCATGATAATAGCTTCAACTACAACACAACACAGGTACAGAAAACGAACAACATACGCAGTAAATACTGAGGCTGAATAGGTCTCCCGAGCTCAGCCCAGTGCGTTGGACCCAACCCTATTATGGAAGAAATCCGGGAGCAGTGACGACCTGTTTCAATCCCTGAATAATGGCAATCAAATGTGCAGACAGTGCACCCTAAAATGCTCCAAAATAACTGTCGGGTATTACAAAGCACAACCCAAGGACGTGACGACAAAGTACTCGGTAAATAAAAGGAAACCCCTGGGAACGTTTTGCTACTTCAAACTCGAATCACAACCTGTATCTTAGTACAGTAGTCCAGAATGTCCGATACAACCTGATAATTCGAGGATATCTCAGGCACAGTAACACCTCAATTCAACCCCTATGAGAGAGCAATTGAAGGATGTAGGCAATGCCCCCCACAACGTCCCCGAAAACACTCTAAAAACACTCTAAAATAATACACTAGTCCTCGAAGATACAGAATGAATAAACCGGATGTTTTAGGAACGTTTTGCTAATTCAAACTCGAATCTATATCTTTCGATCCCACTCAGCCCAGAACGTCCGCTACAACCTGATAATTCGGGGATAACTCTGGCATCTCAGGCACTGTTAAACCTCAATTCAACACCTATGAAAGGGCAATTGAACGAAGGATGTAGGCAATGCCCCTACAACGTCCCAAAAAAAAACTCTCGAAATGATCTACTGAAAGATAACACTAGTCATCCAGTACCCACTCAATTCACCCCCTATGAGAGGGTAATAGAACGAAGGGCGTAGGTAATGTCTTTCACAACGTCCCCGAAAACACTCCGAAAATGATTCATCAGAATATCTAATGATATAGTGTGTTTAATACTCGATTCGTATCAGACGGAAAAGAGAAATGAAACACTGGAAAATGCACAAAAATTAAACGGAAAGCCGGATAAAACCCAAAGGGTTCTTACCAGGTAAAACAACACTTCCACTCACTATACGTACGGTGAAAACTTGTGTCTTTTTCTCTGAATATTCTGACTTATGCTCAAATCGTGAGTAGCGCAAAACTCAAAAAATCTAGAAAAGCACTGACGTGAAGTCAGCACTTTTACGCGCTTGTTCACATTGCGAAATGGCGACTTGGAAATTTCAGTGAAATTTTAATGAAATATAAAAACTTAAAAAAAAAAAAAATTTGCGAATTTTTTAATGGATAATTCTTCTTATTGACACTGTTCATCTTCCAACCAAGTTTCATTTCGACCAGATGATTATTTTCGAGTTATTGAAAAATCGAAATTTCAAATGGCTGTAGCACAAAAACCATTCAGCAGATTTGGCCCATTAACGAACTCAACCGAGATATTCAGGATCTCAGCCTAACCTGAAAATTTCAAGACTCTAGGTCCTTCTTTTCGATAGTTACAGCGCACACGGACGGACGGACAGAATCAATTTTGACCACGGATTCTTCATCAGTGAGTCCAACCTATTCGTTTGGGATCAATTTCGGATAAAAATTCGAAAATTACAGACATCGTGACGAAATGATAACGCGCTGTTCCCTAGAACAAGCGCGTAAAAATGACTCGACATTAAGAAATACTCTCTAAGAAGTTGCCCATTTTCTCTGGACAGGTCCTTTTATAACTTCGATAAAGTGGGGATGTCACATGTCCAAAATTTCGAGAAATTTCCTAGAGGATACAATTCAGTCTTAGAGTCCGCCGCAAACATGTGAAAAACTGCAATGAGCAAATAAATCGCCGGGTAAAGTATGGTTTTACGCGCTTGTTCTGGGGAACATCGCGTAATTACTTCGTCACGATGTCTGTTATTTTCGAATTTCTAGCCGAAAGTGGTCTTAAACGATTAGGTTGAACTCCCTGAAGAAAGAACCGTGGTCAAATTTAATTATGTACGCCCGTCCGACCATCAGTCCGGCTGCCCATCCGTGTGTGCTCTAGCTTTCGAGGGAAAAGACTTAGCAACTAAAAATTGTCAGATTACATTTGGAGTCCCAATTTTCCGGTTGAGTTCGTTAATGGGTGAAATCAGATAGTTTCGGAGTTAGGCCCATTTGAAATTTTGAGGTTAATTTCTCGATATCTCATGAAGTATTGACTCGATCGAATTGAAACTTCGTGAGAGTTTTGGAATACCAACGCGCAACTTAGAGCAAATTTCGTGTTGATTTAGTTGTTGGAAAATTAAAAAAAAATTATTCGAAATTTTTTTAAATTTTTCACGAAAAATTGTTTTCCTCTGAAAATAACCTTCAGGGTCAGTATTCAACAGAAATATTCCAAATTTCCAATTCGATCCAATATTCACCTTCGGAGATATAAGGAAAAAAGCGTGCCAACTTTTGTTGTTATTTGGAATAAATATGATGGACTTATTCCATTCGATAGGGAGTTTCTCCAAAGAAAATGAAACCAATTGAACAACGCAAATTACTAAGTAACAATAATTCCGAAATTTCAATGCATCGAAATAGACATGATGGAATAATTCCTTCATTCCTGGTAGGAAACTTCTGGAAATAAATGAAAAAAATTAACTAATTCCTGAGTAACGAAACTTACTTCGTTAAAATATTTCACTAATTTTGATAATGAAAATCGTTCTTTATTTTATCAATGGATTAGATATTTAAGTTCCCAGATGAATTATAGCTATTTCTGTGAACAGAAATGTGAATTCAAAGCAGGTCTCAAAGAATCGTTCAAATCACTGGAATCAATTTTGAATGGTTGAAACACTTTATACCTGCCGGTGGGTTTCTTGCATGTGAAGATCCAAAATGTTGTTCGTTGGCTAAAACAACAAATATGAAGGTATATCAGGTGCTTCCTCGGGTTTCGAGAACTGTCTTATAAGTGGCCTGATTAAATTTTTTCCTTTGAGGTAGAATTTAGACCAACAGTTTTCGATTAATTAGACTCTGAATTTAATGGAAAACATGTCCATTGCTCATAGAGAATATCTCATTGGGTAATCCTTCAACTTCCAACTCCCAATATAACCTACATCTTTGAATGTTATAAAATTTGCTATAAAATCCATCTGTAAAGTCAGAATTTCGAGTGGTATTACTAACGCATTTATTTCGAATCATTCAATACTAATGTATTAAGTATGTATGTTACTTAGGGATCGAAATGTGATATTCTGTGAACAACACCCTGTTTAGGTTGGGAACAAGATCCAATTTCCATAACAGTTATTTCCCTTTCAAACATGGGAAGTCGAAGTTTGCGACATCGTTTCATGCTAATCAAATTGTCCTCGCTACCACTCTGAAGAAGCCCTCGAATAATTTGATTTCTACCCTAAGGAAAAAGAACTGAAACTTCTGCATTGGGTAATAAAGTGACATTTTGGCTATTCTGAAGTAATAGAGAATTCGAGGCAGCGGGATAATTGGAACCTGAACTTTTTGCGCCGGTGTTTTTGTTAAGCATTCTTTTCACCTTAACGATCAGTATTATTGAAACGTATTATGTAGAAATGACGACATAAACAAAAATTGAAACTATTCAGTACTTGGTAGCAAACTAATTCATGTTTAGAACCAAAACAATCCCAACCTAATGAAATCTCACGTGCAAGTTTATATCTAGAGTTGAAATGCAAGTGTGAAAAGGTTGATATTTGTTTATTCTATAAGTATTCCCATTAAGAACAGTACTTCCTTGTACTGGTACTTGAGAAGTTGATGGTCTTTGATGTATTACCTTCATTAGAATTTCTAACTTGTATTATAGGGAATTTCGCCAAGTGATGGCGTAATTCCACCCATATTTTTAGCTTCTTGCTTGAAAATGATATGATAGTTTCATAAGTTGGAATTTCATGGCAAACTTCATTTGTTTCAAATGTTTTTTGTAGGACAGGATCGAGTTTTCTTCGAATAAATTCACAAGAATGAAGCCTAGAAGACCTGGAACTGATCCAAAGTGTTAATCGAAACAAATTTCTCTGAAATTAAGTTCAAGTTTGAAAGATACCCTACATGGAGTTGTTTGGAATTTATAGTAAATTTCAAGTTTTTGTAGTAAATCAACTTTGATCCTGAAGTGCATTCATCAACATATTTCAAATAGTAGCACTAACCCTGTTACACCCGCAATGAACACATAGTTGACAGTTTATCTTCAAGATTAACATGCAAATATTGAATTTTTAAAGAATTGTCCAAATAATTGTTGTCATGAATGGAACTTTCATGGTTGCAGTTGAACTTTTTCTGCATTAAGTCAATTTCGGAAAATTTTACGTTCGGGAAATATTTATTGCTTACAGCTAGTTCTCATCTACTTCTTCATCTTCATCTTGATTAACTATTCAATTTGTATGATGATTGATTGATTCCCTTAATTCGGAAAGGGAATTCAGTTCTCCTCATTGGAGGGGACAATCCGGGCCCACATAATTTTTGAGTTGCCATCAACTCACCGGACAGATCTTGGCCTAACTATAACATCGGATTGAAGTTGGTCAAAGCATGTGAATTTGCATTAACAAACATAAGAGCCATCAATGAATAATTAATTAAAGACAAGCAATGCAATACTTCATATTAAATCTCAGATATACAAACGCTTAAATATGCGGACCCGAACGTGGTAATCAGAGTAGGCTTGTTCGGAAATACAAAATGAAAATTAGACCACACAAAAAATCCAAATTGGAACCCCACCACAAAAATGAATATCGAACTTACCATGGACTCAACCATCAAGGCGCGCTATCAGAAAAGACTCAAAGGAACAATCGAATCGAACCCGATCATTACCGGAACGAACATCAACAAAGAGTGGGAAAAAAATATTAAAAACTGAAACTGAAGCTCTTGGTATCTGAACCTCGCACTTGAACCCGGGCAAGGCAATTAAGACCATGGTTTCGCAGCGAATTGAAAAAAAAAATATACGAACAGAAGAAGCAGGCCTATCTTAACTACAGAACACGAAACTAACCGCCATTTTGTATTTTAGTTGTCATTTTTCGATTTTCACCTGAAATATCTCGAAAACTGAGGTCTTTTTTTGAAATACACTGAAGTGTAAAATGAAAACCATTGGAATATCCAAAAATCTAGAAAAGCACTGACGGGAAGTCAGCAGCTTTTACGCGCTTGTTCACATTGCGAAATGGTGAAATTTTGATGAAATATAAAAATTTTCAAAAAAAAAAATTTTTTTTCAAATTTTTCCATGGATATTTTTTCTCATTGACACTATTCATCTTCCAACCAAGTTTCATTTCGATCAGATAGATATTTTTTGAGTAATTGAAAAATCAAAATTTCAAATGGCTGTAGCACAAAAACCATTCAGCAGATTTGGACCATTAACGAACTCAACTGGGATATTCAGGATCTTAAACTAACCTGAAAATTTCAGGACTCTAGGTCTTTTCTTTCGAGAGTTACAGCGCACACGGCCGGACGGCCGGATGGCCGGCCGGACGGACATAATCAATTTTGACCACGGATTTTTCATCAGTGAGTCCAACCTAATCGTTTGAGACCAATTTCGGCTCAAATTCGAAAATTACAGACATCGTGACGAAATGATAACGCGCTGTTCCCCAGAACGAGCGCGTAAAAAATAGATTCAGAAATTAGTTCTTCTTATGTACTCCAACCCTTCGTGTGTTATATAAGTCCCTAAAATCTAGTTTAAGAGGAGGAAAAACTGCTCCCGTGGATGTTTTTTCATAGTATCGATAAAAGCTTATTTTGGGAGGATTTCGCATAATTTTTTAGGTTTTTTCTGGGTTTCCACTCCCAATTTCTGAAACAGAACTATCAAAAATTGTTTTTTCATGAGGAATGCCCTTACGGTTTGCAGGATTAAACAATTTGTCTATTGCAGTTTCTTGGAAAACAGATTGCCTAACGAACAATCAAGGAACAATAAAAACGATAAACAAAGCGAACAATTTTTATATAATTTATAGTAGTTCTGTTTCAGATATTGGAAGTTAAAACCCAGAAAAAGCCAAAAAATAACATCTATTATGCTAATGAATTTATACAACCCAAAGTATGGCAGGTGAGTAAAAGGGAAAGGAGGGAGGAAATAGCTAAATCTTTCATATCGATAGTCAGCAAATATAAGGTGGAATCACTGAACCAACTCAATAACTAAATAAATATACTGAAATAACTTCACGATATAAAAATAGGTTCTCATATAAACCAATGCACTACAAACATAAAAGACATATGCCGCATTCCATCCATTGAAGCCCGTCGTCTGTCTATGACTCTTTCTCCTCATTGCATGTCTTTCAATTGCCAAATATTGGTATGGCTCTATCGGATATGTCCTCAACACTGACATGAACCAAGTCCGTCAGTTTATCCAGCCAGCTTTGTTTAGAATTTCTGTACTAGAGCACACTTCGTCATTTCAGCCAAACACAATGGTTAGGCTATTTCCATAGTGCGTGTGTTGTTACATGTAACCGATATAATTTTCTTGCGAGCCAGCATGGATCGTGTTGTCTCTACACATCTGATGTGGGAGGAATGTTCAATCCACTATTCACTGTACATTTTAGGAAAGTCGTTGTTGTCGTCAGGAAGAGTTAATTTTCAGTATGCTCATTTTTTCATCATTTATTCGACCAATCTCATGATATCTCATAATAAACTTGTACTTCTCTTCCTTATCCCCTTCCACGACCTCCAACACGCTCTACTTACACACCATACTAAGCACTAACATATCGTTATGTTGATAATGATATAATAATAATAATAATGATAATAGCTTCAATGTTTGCTTATGTCTACATAATACATTTCAAAGATGAGGATAATACCGATCGTTAAGGTGAAAATAATGCTTAACAAGACTGAGGGATTCATAATGGCTTGTCAGGATGGTGTTCATAGCACTCTTGTCTACCGGAGCCGGGTTATTGTGAAGAGGTTTCTGATATTAACTGCGGAGCCTGCCATAGAGCACCAGAAACACTCATGCATTTATTGAGTGCATGCCCCAACTGCCTAACTTCAGCCTATATTCATCGCCATAATGCTGCATTACGGGTGTTGTACTTTCATCTTCGATATTCGTATGCAAGAGATCAAACACCAGTGATACCGTATGTTCATGGGGAGGTAGAGTCCGTTGTGCAGAATGACAGTTGGAGGATATACTGGAAATTTTCCTTCTCCACCATAAGAAAAATCACTGCAAAGAAGCCGGACATAGTTCTCTTGGATAAGTCAGCACGAGAGATCTTCATCATTGAGTTTTCTGCACCGGCCGAAGACAATACCGCTCGTAAGGAGGAAGAGAAGCGCATAAAATATCAGCCCCTCAAATTTGATTTACAACAGATGTATCCAGAGCACACCGTCAAAATAGTTGTGCTTATTATCGGCGCTCTGGGTGGGATCAATCCTAAAATATTATCGGAAGTAAAGACAATTCCATACAGTAGAACATCGTGGCAGAAATTACTGGGAGCCATGCAGAAAGTAGTGATCCTGGGGTTCCCTTCGAATACTGCGATCGCACACGGCAAACTACGATCACTGACTACTGAGAAAATCGGAGAGTGGTGTAGTTATATTCCTGTACGGAGCCTCTTATCGGAGGAAGAGGATCTCCCTGTCAGGACAAAGGGAAGAAATAATTATAATAATAATAATATCCAGAGACAATAATTTAAATGCAGGAACTTAGATGCTCGTCAAGCATTAGGTATTTGTAGGAAATTGAATTAACTTTCATTTTGCATTCTAAAAAATTCTAGAATGAGTCGAATGTATTTGAGATATTCTGAAGATACAAAAGAAGGGAAGGGGCCAATTTTCAAAACGATAATATTCATAATTTCTGGTTAGTGATTTTGGTACTAGATTGACTGAAAGTGAATGAAAAGCATACATAACAAAGACAGCCAAGGATCAGGGTATTTCAACAGTATCCTATGGCCAAACAAAAACATTAATTAAATATTAAAACCTGAATCAACAAAACAATTATCAAACCCACTATGAACTATTGTGTGGAAACACGACCTGCCACTGCAGACACTAAAGATTAGCTAAAAACAGAAATGAAAGTGATCAGAAAGACTGCCAGAAAAACACTCCTGGACAGAGAAACAAACCGAATCATGCGAATAAACTGTAAAACAGAAACATCAACGAATGGGAAAAAAAACGAATGGAACTCACACAATGACACATTGAGCGGTGCAAGAATTGTCCGAATAGCACGTGACAAATGCCCACGGTGCCATAGAGATCCGTCCAAGAAAAAGATACAGGGACGACTTGAGCACAAATTAGGCAAGTGGACGAAAAATGAACCAGCGATTTCGCCATATATGAAGAAGCACTTGAAAAGTATGGCTAAAGGAGCTTGATTAATTTCCACAAATGCCCCGTATTTCGTGGTTATTCGCCGACTACTTTGTTCAAACACTTATCCGCCATATATACACAATATTCTTAACCTGCCTGATGGCGTCTCAACCTCAGAGCATATATTGAACGACTAGAGGCCGTATACCGTAGGGTTAAATACATTCAAGCTATCAGGAATGACTGCCACTCCTCGAACTCATATTTATCCAAGACATTCATCATCTGAACTACTAGTTTTCTGGGCTCGTGATTGGTATCAATCGATTTGCTATGAAAAACAGCATGTATCAAAAGACAGGGTCAAAATCGAGCAGCGTCCGAAAAGTAAAGTTCTACCATCAAAATACTTTATGGTTAGGGAAAAGAGCCATTTAAACAGCAAAAATGTCGACCTTAAGAGCAAAAAATACAGCGAATATAATGGGGTGACTTCTGGAGGCCGGAGTTCGTTGTTTTCAAAAAATGGTTGAAAAAAATGTAAGAATGCGCAATGTTGCCACGTTTTAAATTCAAGAATTTTCGGGAAAATAAAAACCGAAATAAATTGAAATATGGGAAAATAACTGAAATTGTGCATTCTCAAAAAAGAATTAAGTAAATCCCAAAAAAAAATTTCAAAAAGTACTCACTGATGCCTGCAAAACGACATCACGATTTCTCTTATAAACATCGAAATTTCTGCGAATTCTAAGATTTCCTGCGGCTATTAGCAACGTTCAAACATATACACCCATAGTCCCATAAAACTATAACGACATGGCTCAGAGAGAGAGGAAGCAGGCTGACAATGATGAAACTAGAGCGGACAAAACCATAGAATACGGCAAAAATAAGACATATCAATTTGAAGCCATGGATTATAATTATATGTCTATGTTTGACCTCTCGCTCCTTATCCCCATTCGACTCTTCAGAAATGGATTCGTACGCCGTGTCCAAAGAGTTTAATATGTGTATGTGTACACCGCGATTCAGGTGCTTAACCTTAAGATATTCACGAGGTTTAATGAAACTTGAATGTGGCTGTGTTGCTAAGTCGTAATTTAGCAACACGTGGTATTGGTTGCTCTCAACAAAAATATAACAACATGAAAGGAATCGCAGGGAGAACAATGACGTAAACATCAATCAACTGTGGATTGAGCAATGTGAGACAGAGAATATCGAAACAGAATTTTTCAAAGCATATGATGCTGGAGATGGAATGACTGAAAAATATAAGTGTATTCATTTGATTGAAAATTTTAAAAATTCAAATGGAAATTTATTTTCCTGTTTTTCATTTCACTGCATAGCTCCCGCAACAAGGGGTATTGAACGAAGAGATGTTTTTCTCCATCTATTTATATGTTCGTTAGAATATCCTTCTTCCATTTTGGTATTATATATTATTCGATAAAATCAAATAATAAACCTTAGTGTTCGACCAACAACAAAAAATTTTAACCCCCCCTGAAAATTTCACAGTTTACGTTTTGGAGTACGTAGATTTGAATAAACTAATAAAAAAAAATCCGTCCGTCCGCCGTCCGTTATCCGGGGCTTTTCTCAGAAAGTACTGAACCAAAATCAGTGAAACTTGGTAGAAAAATCGTGTGTCGCTCGAAATTGATCCTCCAAGCTTTTCAGCAGAATCGGTGTACCCTAAGGGCTCAAAATGGGGGGTTGGGGGAAAAAAAAAATTATTTCTCGGAAACTTACCACTGAATTTTTATGAAACTCTCAACGTTGATTACTGTTGCAAAACTAAATCAAAAAAATTTCACTCGGATGATTTCCGACCCGTAGTTCCTGAGTTATAAAGAAAAACGCTGCAAATTTCCAATAATGTCGAAAATGACATCATCGCATTCGATTTTAAGATTGGAATTCACTGGAATCTAAAAGTAGATGAAAATATTTATTACCAAATTTTCAACACGTATCGAGAAATTTTTAATGGATGCGTTATTATTTTATAAAAACAATTTGCAAATGCCCCATCAATGTTCTTGACAATTTCATAATCGTAAGTAGTTCAGATTAAATATTTTTGGGTTTTCTCTCTCAATATCTTAAACATAACTACTGAAAATCGGATCAAATTATTATTTATAGAAATCACCCTGCGGATTACGGGGTTTGAGATTGAATTTCTTCATGAAGCTCATTCATATCTTGAATAAAACTTTTATTTTATTCATAAATCATTGGTTTTTCAGAACACAAAAACCAATTCCATGAAAAAATTCATTTGAAACATTGAAATCTCAATAAATACTCTTTTATAACTGAATAACACTTTTACCTGAAGAACGCGAATTAAGTAGCGTAATTTAAGATAATGCCGATTTCCAAAAAAATCGGTTGATCGGAGGTTTCCATCAATTTTGGTTTGCGTAGTACGATTATCGTCAACATGTGGATATCCGTTAATAGTTTCAATCGAAATACAAAATCTTTCGTACTAACAGTTTGAAATAAGCGTGAATATAAAAAATAATGAGCATTTATATGATAAATCAAATTAGAGGATATAATATGCAAAAAAATCAATAACAAACCGCAAATCTCATCAATTGTCGATTGTCGAGAATCTAATACAGAGAGTTGGAGCCTTAGACTAAAGTTAGGAGCCGATGATCTATCTACCTGTTCTGAATGGGATCTGTGCCGAGTCGTGACCTAAGACAGGAGATATAGCGTTGACAAAAATATACCGCATGTATCATCATCTGGTTGTCGGCAAACTACTTGTTTGAATTTCACGTCTTTACATCAAACAGACTTTCGGATTTGACACCCTCTTGGTTGAGTGTATCTGATAACGATAACAACATAAACATTTTTTTTTCGAATACATATTCATCAAAGTTCAATGAAATTTGGTACAGGTTTCAGAGTCAACATTTGGAAACAGTGTTTCAAATTTCAGTTTTGACCGATATTTATTTGTGCAGATATTGGCAAAAAATTTCGTGACCATTTTGAATATTGAGGTTATTTCCCTTATATCTCAAAAGGGCAAACCCTATCTGATTTGAAGTTCATTTTCAGTTGTAGAATACCGACACGAAATTTAATAATTGTGGAAAATAGTTAGATTTTCTAAGAGGTGAAACGACTGTGGAACGTCTCTTCTCATTGAAAATATTATTTTGAATTTTGCTACTCAGTTAGCATTCTGCATGTGGAAATGTTATTCAATTATGCAAGTGTATTTATTGAGATTTCAATGTTCACATGAATTATTTCATGGTATTGGTTTCTGTGTTGTGAGAAACCAATGAGTTATGCATAATATATAAGTTTTTTGAGATATCAATGGTAAATTGAGTTATTTAACTCAGGAAATAATAAACCCTTGTGTAAAATTTGCAGCGTTTTTTGCCATGGAATTAAAATCAGACTAAGCCACAGTAAAGCGTAACCGTAACCGGGTTGAGCTAGTAATTGAATAAAAATATAAAAATGTATATAACTACATGAAAAATCAATTTGACGCCATCTTTTTTTTGTTGAAGAACTTAGACGCCCTCCATGATCACCTCGGAACACTCTACCCTGGTATGAAAGCTCCTTCATTCAGGTGTACAGAAGGACCGGAAGATGGCGACCTTTTACTGCATTATTATTCAGACAGACCTGGTCTAGAACATATTGTTATGGGGATAGTGAAGGTAAATCAGAATATTTTTAAAATAATTTTACTAACTGCATATTTTTTTCACAAGACAGTGGCGACCGAGCTGCACGGTACTGATGTTTCAGTTGAAATCGTAAAAACCAAAGAAGAATCTGACCATGTACAGTTTTTAATCAAGGAAACTTCGGGTTCAGGCATGATCCAAAGACCAGAAATAAACAAAACAAAGCTTCTATCACTTGGTAAGTTCTGCCGAAGCTATTTTCTAATTGTACATAATACATTTTTACTGTCGATAAAATTTCAGAGCCAAAAGTTGGTGCAACAACTTTTTGTAAAGTATTTCCATTCCATATTATGTTCGATAGACACTTGAGGATCTCTCAAACAGGCACAACTATAGCTAGAGTTATGCCTAAAGTCGCATCAGATGACTGTTTGTTGACGGACATACTGGAAGCTGTAAGTACCTGATACCACAGTAATATTACAGAGACTCGACGATTGAATAGATCAAATTACTAGAAAACACCTATATGGTTATTTGTCTCATTACCAATATCTGATTGATTGTTGTTGAAAGCGCGATATAGCTACGATGTATTTATTGGTCGATACCGATTGAATCAAGGAAAACTTTCTGATATACAGGTTGTCAATTTGAAGAGGTATCATATCGCGGCTCCAATGAAAGGTCAGAAAAAAATGGAAAAAGAAGAGATTTTTTTTTCATTGGGGGCATTTTATACGGTTGGTTCGAATCAATTTATATAAACCCCGAGTGCGTGATGACAGTTACCTCTTAAATCTTAAATGGGAGGAGGGTTGAGTGACACCTCGTTTGAAAGGTAATTCAAAAAACTTCTAAAAATGGAGTACACTCGACTTATTTGTTCGTATTTCCAAGATAATAAAGAGTAGAAATGACGATTGCACAAGTTGCAATAAAAGATAAAATAACACCAGCGACTATCACCTGCTGAAAAAAAGAGAACTTCTAGCCGCCATGATAGTATTTTTTTTCTACAGTTTTGCTGAATTTTTTGTTACATTCTCCAGAAATTATCTCTTCTCCTTCAGAATGATATCTTGAATAAGTACTCACGAAAAAGATCAAGAGTACGGCATTTTTGAAAAGGCCTTCAAGACAAGGTATCACGTATCACTCCCTACCATTTATGATTTTAGGGGTTCCTGTTATCCCCCTCACAGATTTGATACAATTTGGTTGGATTCAACCGAATGAAATATCCCTCAACCAATCATAATTCAACTTTTAATGCATTTTACGAGCTTGTAATTTTCGAATTTTGAGCCGAAAATGGTCTTAAACGATTGGGTTAAACTCCCTGAAGAAGAATCCATGGTCAAATTCAATTCTGTCCGTCCGTCCGGAAATATGTGCTCTAACTTTCGAAGGGAAGGACCTAGAGTCTTGAAATTTCCAGGCTAGGTTTAAATCTGCCAAATGCTTTTTGAGTTACAGTCATTTGAAACCTTCATTTTTCAATTACTCAAAAAATATTTATCTGATCGAAATAAAACTTGGTTGGAAGGTGAAAAGTGTCAATAAGGAGTATTACCGATTGAAAAATTAAAAAAAATATTTTTTTTCAGAATTTTTTATTGCTTAAAAATTTCACTGGAATTTCCAACTCGCCATTTCACAATGTGAACAAGCGCGTGAAAGCTACTGACTGCACGTCAGTGCTTTCCTAGGTTTTTTGATGATTCTCCATGGGAGCCGAGATATTAACGGTTATACTTTCACAAAAATCAACACACATTTCTATAAATAGAATGTAAGGACATCCCTTGAAAAACGAAGCCGATACATTCCGTTATAATATGTCCAGCGTGAAAATAACCGAAACAGCTTGAAATGACATCGTGAATAAAATGTGAGATGAACACTCAAAGCGCTCATCGTAGGTCAGTAGAAAATCATCACATTGCTCGAAATATTTTTAATGATTCATTCGTGATTAATTATCCATAATTTGAACATTATTTTGTGGGTTTGTTACATTCGTATTTTGTTACATTGTTAATTGTTTTTTACTCGACCTTCAAAGCTTCCGCTAAAATTAATGGAAACAACAATTAACGTTAACGTTTCGTCATGATGTCTGTTATTTTCGGAAATTGAGCTGAATTGGTTTCAAACCACTAGATTAGATGTCCTTAAAAATACACCAGCATTTATGACCCACTTTGAAAATTCATTGTGCAGATATTTGTACTCATTTATTACAAATTTGCGTCCCAAAGCAAAAATTTCATAGAGCTCCCGATTTCCAGAATAATGGCGTTAGCCAGCTTTAGATTAAACCTGCATAACGCACTCTGTATTTTCCAAAATATGCAATATATAGTGATCAAATTGACACCAGAATTTCTTTCACATTTATTACAGATAAATGACGAGCAAAACTTCAAAATTATTATCCCCGAGGGGATAGACACCCCTAAATATTGAATAATCACGTTGAATATGCATCCAAAAGGGGGACGGTATGAAATTTTCCACATACTTTCTCAAACAAACCTTAAACGACATAATATTTTCCAATGATAGGGATGAAGCATCACCAAACATCTCGAAATTACGTGATTATATGAACGACGACATAAACCGGGTAACGCAATTTTTCGCGGACGGTACACATACTCATATCTGTGGAGATATCCCGACTCCCAAAAGCCCTCGAGGTCACCGAAAGAGAAATCCTTCTCAAATAGGTATAACAGAAGTCCACATTTTTGTAACGCATTCTTTCAGGTTCGAATGAACTACCTCAATTGGAAGAATGAGGAATTTTGAACATGCTTTGGGATAAGAGTGAACTATTTGAATCAAAAAAATAAAGAATTAGTGACGTGTTATGTGCAAAACAAATCGAAATATTATGATGAAGAATTGCGATACTCACCGATTTTTCTTCCCATTCAAAAATTTATTACAGTAGAACACTCCCCTTTTGCATATGCCTCAGGATTCGAGTGAACTATTCCAATCAGACAAATTAGTATTATTGATAAGGAATTAGTGACGTTGCATGTGACAAAAAAGTTCGAAATATAATGGTGGAAAACTGCGATATTCACCAATTTTTTTCCTTTTCAAAAATGTATAACAAGAGCCCACACTTTTCACTCACTTGGTCTGGGCAACAGCACGTGATCTTTCCGTCACAATGTCTGTAATTTTCGAATTTCGAGCTGAAATTGGTCTCAAACGACTAGGTTGGACTCACTGATAAAGAATCCCTGGTCAAATTTGATTTTGTCCGTCTGGCCTACCGTCCGGCCGTAAGCGCTGTAACTTTCGAAAGAATGAACCTAGAGTCTTGAAATTCTCAGGTTGTGTTAAGATCCTGAATATCTCGGTTAAATTCGTTAATGGGCCAAATCTGCCGTATGGTTTTTGTGCTGAATCCATTTGAAATTTTGAATAACTCGGAAAATATCTATCTGATCGAAATGAAAATTAGTCGATAGATCAACTGTTTCAACGAGAAGAGTTATCCATAGAAAATTCTGAAAAAAAACTAATTTTGAGAATTTTTATATTTCATTCAAATGTCACTGAAATCTCCAAATCGCCATTTCAGGGACCATCATTAAGTCGGGGTGCGTTGGTAGATCTCGCAGACTGCCTTCAGTCGGGTCCAGAAGGGTGTAATCCGAACAGCGATTGCAATAAAATTTGATAAACGTTCGGCGAATAGTGTGGACGGCATTCGATCTCAGCATCGAATAATACATTCAAATGCATCCGAGTCCTGATGAAGCAGAAAGAGCGCTGCCCTGAACCATAAAACTCCCTGTGGTTCATTGCATTCGCTGTTCGCGTTACACTCATCTGGACCCGGCTTCAAGTTAAGAATCTGATTTTTTTCACACCATATATATTTTAGGTAAGGCCCCACCTGGAACTGACATTTGAAAATATTTTGTCTCACATCAACACGATTTATGTTTTGAGGACCGTTCCTGGTGCTATGCAAGTAGATGTTCCACCTGAATACAGACAACTCAGACTTAAAGGCCAAATGCTTTACGTTGCTGCGACAGATCTCGTGATATTTCTATGCTATCCCAGTGTTGTTAATCTGGATGATCTTACAAGGTAAAAATTTGGTAAACTAAATATGAACTATATCGAAATAAAGTTTACGTATTTCTTCTATAGGTATCATTTCAATCAATTTATTGAAAGGGTATTCGTTATCAAATATAGAAAGCAGTGCCTTGAAGTCAGCAGCTTTAACGCACATATTCAAATTTGTTGTCAAAGTGTTGAGGGCAAGTATCATAAAACTTTTTGAAACATGAATAACTTGTGGCGTGACGTCACAAATTCTAGGTTAATTTGATTAGCAAGGGTTATCCTTATGAGATGGCATGGGTATCAGATTTTACCGCATACAAATTGGAAACTGAACTGCACGATATTCATAACATGAATGTTAGTGATCAAACGTTGATAAATCGTTAATATGATGATGGCAAAACGTTTCCTCAGAGTTCCTGTTCTTTCCCGTGGGAATCGCACTAGGAGAACACTCCAACTCAAGTAGGCAAGAATTGGAGAAAGTAATGTTAATGGATGAGTCCATATTTCGATTGATATCAGATTCTAGAAGAGGATGAGTGTTGGTTTGGGGTGGCATTACAATAGGCCGTACAACTAATTCCGTTTCCGCAGAAAGTTTAGTGACAGCTAGGCAACTACAAAATACAAAGCCATATTCTTCAAATTGTTTTTGTGACACATTATACAGATTTCGTTGGAAACATTCGTTTAATGAATTATAATGTTCGTCCTCATATAGCAGCTATAACGCACACAGTCACTAGTTTCTTACGTGAACAGGACATTGGGGTTTTTACCGTCACCGGTACAATCTCCTGACCTCAATCCCATTGAGCACATTTCGTTCAATGTATTCAAACGTGAGATCAACTTGTTCCTGAGTGAACAGTGGTAACCAATTGATCAAGATTAGATTGATAGCCTGATGAAAAGCATGCCTTAGAGATATGTCACTATGGTAAACCATAGAGGTGGCCCAACCCATTATTGACTAATCGACTGACAGAGCTAATTTATTGAAATGTTACCATGGAAGATTCTTCACTTTTTGGTGAATCTCTAGGGTGACATAATAATACAAGTTCAGTTCGAAATTCTCATCCAAATTGAACATAAATAAAAAACATTGTCAGGAATGTGGACAATTCAATACTGCTCACTACAAAAAATATTTGCTGCCGTTTGGAGGAAATTTTTATGTCCTTTTTCAAGGCTGTAAAATCAGTAAATTTCAGATCATCAGTATACTGGGGAACTCAGGCTCACTTACCAATATTTTGTACTATTATATGCAGTCACTATCAAAACTCTCCAAAAACAACTCTCAAAACTACACCAAGATCACACATGTAAGTCAAAATCACAATCTAACCTAAACAATATTACACAGAGTATAGAGCATAGATGGTGTGGTGGACTAAACCACTGACATTCTGTCAACAAACTAACACTGACAATGTAGAAAAAGAAAGCATGAACAAAGCTATTTATTAAATGTCATTCTACAGAATTATGAAATTCATACATTTATTTTATTTTATTAACGAAAATAAGATTTCAGAACAAAACTAAATCAGGTCATGTTCAACAAAAAATCATAAATCATACTAAGGTTGTTAACGTCGTCTCTGAACTTTACCAAGTTCTTGAGTTTTATGTGAATCATTCCACTAATATTTCGTCCATATGTAAGCTTTTCTCTATCTAGAATCCAGACATTATCAGAATCAAAATGATATTTCTCGTTATATGCATGGACTGTGAGAGCCGTCTTGTGAACATTGCGTGCATTACTTAAACGAGATTCATGTTGTCCCATTCTATCCTTAACATACTGCCTTGTCTGTCCTATATAACACTTAACACAGTACTACCTCAGTTCCCAATATCATCAAGAAAAATAATGACCTATTGTCCAGGTGGTTCTATAATCTAACAAACTCCAACCGTTAAACCGTTTGATTGACTTTTATAGTAACCATAGTGTTTCCCAAGAAAAAAATGGAGCCTATAATTTGGTTGAAAAATCTTTAACTCTCATTCACCCTGCTTTCTATACGGAAAATTTAAAACTATTTAAGGAAATCCTATTTGACAATAACTATCTGGTATACTCCATTAATGAAATCATTAATAGAGTTAATCAATTAGCTAATTCAGAAAATAATTCTAATGTTGGGTTGGATGCTGAGCGGAGAGGTGAAGAAAATTGTGAATTTCCATTTATACCTGACCTTTCCTATAAGATTCAGAAGAGTTTTAATGAATACAAGTGAGTCTGTGCTTTTTATTACTTGAGAACAATCCCTGCGGAATTGCAAACTTAGATATATATATGATATATAAGATCTCTTACCAAAATTGTGATAAGTGTTACATAAGACAGACAAGGCCGTATGTTAAGGATATAATGGGACAAAATTAATCTGATTCAAGAAATGCAGGCAATGTTGACAAGACGGCTCTCACTCCATGCATATAACGAAAAACATTATTTTGATTTGTATAATGTCTCGATTCTAGATTGAGAAAACTGTACATATAGACGTAATATTAGTGAAATGGTTCACATAAAGCTCAACAACTCGATAAATTTCAGAGATAATGTCAAGGACTTTAGTATGGTTTATGATTTTTTGTTGAACATGACTTGATATAGTTTTGTTCTGAGATCATATTTTCGTCAATGATATGTATAAATTTCATAATTCTTTAGAATGACATTTCTGAAATAGCTTTGACCATGTAATCTTTTTTACATTGTCAGTGTAAGTTTGTTTGTGTTCTTGGTAGAGTTTTGAGAAATGTTCTTGGGGCGTTTTGATACTGAATGCATTTCATAGTACAAAATAGTGGTTAATAATCCTAATAATACTGATGACATGATTTTGAACCTTCTTCATTAAAATGTATTTTTCGTTGGAATTTTCTCCTGTGCTCCATACATCAATGTGTGCCTTTTGAAAAATTACTTGGAAATTATAATAATTTTTTTTTTGATCCGAAGGATACCAACTCAATCTGGTAATACATTCGAATAACCATGTCAAAGCTACAAAAATTTTTTAGGCATTTCAACAGCCAATATCTAATTATCTGAGCTGAACTTGGGAAAATGGTAGATAAAAAATCTAGAGAAGCACTGAGGTTAGGTCAGGAATTCCACATCCCCAATGAACCCCCAAACCTACTATGAAGCTGTCGAGACTCTTACTCGTTTTTTTGAGTTACTCTGTAAATAACAACAAAACCGAGTAAATAACCACAAAATTCGACTCATTTTTTCCCAATATCTCCGAAGATACCTATTGAATCAAACTAAACGTTGAAACACTGACTCTAAGTTCTTGCCAATTCTGTTTGAATCTGATGAATAGTAAGAAAAAATTTAACAATAATTTCCGGAATTTTTTAATACTTTCCAACAATTTTCTACCCCTATATACCATCCCCACGAAATTTTGGATTTTGGAGTCGGGCGTTGGTATTCTTCAACTAACTATACTGGGTGGTCCAAGTAGTTACGTCAATAATTTTTTTTTAGATTTTTCTTATTTGCGGATATCCAAAAAGTGCCCCATCTATGTCATGCGATTTCTTGTAGTTTCCCAGTTATGATTTTTTCTGTGTTATTTCATTTATGATGCCAGCGAGGTGTCAAAAATTCACAACTTTTTTGTAGTAGAAATTTCGCAGATTTTTTCTCGTGACTGTTTTAATAACAGAAATGAGTCAGTTTCCGGAAATCACTCCAATTTACTCAAAATAGGCTTAAAAGTTAGAAAATTTTATAGCTTCTAGATGAAAAAAAAATTACTTTATAAGCGGTGTAATCGGCCTACAGAGGCGAAAAGGCCAAAAATCATTAAAACACGATTAAAATTATTTTTCTACTTTGTACCACACTTATGGTTACTTTAACTCAAAAATGTGATTTTGAAGTGATTTCAATTGAGAGTCCTGTAAACTAACCGTATCCCGTGTAATTTTCACAAGAATTTCGATCTCAACCCTGATTGGAAATGTGAGCATATTTCAAAATTGGTAGATGTGAAATTACTTGCTTTTGGATGAGTAATAAAAAGCACGGATTACTGTACCATTTACCACAATAAATCTTCGAAATCCCTTCCTCCAACTTGAATACTTGTTCGCCAACGTTTTTGTTCCATTTTTATTTTCACTTCTGAAAGATTTGTCTTAATTTTGTTTCGTTATTGCGTTTCGTCGCTTACATCAGCACTTTGTGAAATCCTTAAATGAAAAAATCGATGGGGTTCAGGTCCGGCGAACGCGCAGGCCATTCGATCGGCCCTGTACGCCCCTGCTCAGTTAAAAATAACACAAGCTACAAATATTTTACAGGAATTTCAATTGAAATTACTCCAAAATCACATTTTCAAGGTCAATTCACCATAAGAATGATAAAAAGTAGAAAAATAACTAGCCTACTCGCCTTTTTTATATTTTTAAACTGAAGTTGAATGTTTGAGTGAATCCTACTGAAAACTGAAATTCTAACTTTCAAGCCTGTTTTGGGCAACTTTAAGTGATTTCAGGGAGCTGAGCTATTTTTGTTATTGAAACAGGGAGATCAAGTTTGAAGAGACATCTGCAAACTACTTATTACATACAAATAAATGTATGAGATAAAGAGGAAATTATCTTAATTTTTCAATATCTTCGAAAATGAATATCAGATCACACTGAAACTTGAAGAGCTGTTTTTGAATATTGACTTCAAGGTATATCCCAAGTTTCAATCTGATCGCGTTATATATAGAGATATCAAGAAAATATTCCCAAATTTCAATTAACGAAATTTGACAGATTTTTTCCTGATATCTCCCAAAATAAACATCAGATCGAATTACAATTTGAAAAACAGTTAAAGAAGACGAACTTCAAGGCCTGTGCCGTGTTTAATAGAAATCAATAAATTCAGAAAAAAATTTTTTTAGATAAAGATATGGAATATTTTATAAGAACCATTTTTTCGAAATTTTAAACATTTGAGACGCTCGAAACTTTGCGGTAAGTTGCACGCTGATATTTTTTAGATAATTACGAAGTTTCGATGTGATCGTTTTTGTACTTCTTGAGATACTGAGGAAATATCAAAATTTCAAACAACGAAACTCGACAATTTTTTCTTCATATATCTCGGAAACTGAATATCGTATCGAAATAAAATTTGAAACATTGTTGTTGAACACTGATTTTAAAGTATGTGCCTAATTTTAACAAAAATTTTGAACATTTTCGAATAAATATTCTCTCAGGATTTTCCTAGAACTGGATGAATACGAAATTCTGCAATTAATTTCGCGTTGGTATTCTTCATATAATCTTTCGATCTTCTTGAGATATTGAGGAAATAACGTCTTAATTTCAAACAACAACGAAATTTGACATAGTTTTTTCATTTATCTCCCAAAGTGAATATTGTATCGAATTGAACTTTTGAATATAGTTGGTGAATACTGATTTTGAAGTATGTGTCGAATTTCCTTGATATCTTATCATTTCTTTCCTAAGAAAAAAAATTTTCAAAAAAAATCCGAAAAATTTCGAATTATTTTTTTTCGATTTTCTAACAACTGGATAAACACGAAATTTTGCATCTTGTTGCGCTTCGGTATTCTTTAACTCATTACGATAGGATTGCGGAATCAACGTCGAAATTCCAAATACCACGACATTTGCCATACTTTTTTCCTTTACATCTCAGAAGGCGAAAATTATATCAAAATTGGAATTTGAATTTTTGTTGTAAATACTGACTGGAAGGTCTGAGCCAAGTTTCGTTGGAATCTATTTATTATCTTCCGAGAAAAAAAAATAGGCAAAACCCTGCTGAATGCTAAACTTTATCGCAATCGTTAGTACCGTTCACAATATACGCAGAATATATTTATTCTGAACATATCTCAAAACATGAGTTGGTCGTTTAAATATATCAGATGAATTTCTTGATGGCTATTCGTTTCATAGGAGAGGATTGTATATAAGTGATATACCGCTTCACGATGCAACTAGGGATTTGGTACTGATGTCTGAACAATTCGAGGCGGAGTACAAACTTACAAGAAATTTAGAATTCCTGACGGATAAGCTACAACAAACAAACAGAGATCTTGATAGTGAAAAGAAGAAGACCGACAGGTAATTCATCCAAGAAAATTTTTTCGAGACCTTCGATAGCTGATATATTATTATCAAATAGCAACTAATACCGCATTCACTTCTTTTTCAGATTGTTATATTCTGTTTTACCAATCAGCGTGGCCAAGGAACTACGACACAAAAGGCCAGTACCTGCCATGAGATATGAAAGCGTTACCCTTTTGTTTTCCGGAATTGTTGGATTCTCCACTTTGTGTGCCGCAAATACTGATTCCAAGGGAGTGATGAAGATAGTCAAGATGCTGAACGAACTTTACACTCACTTTGACACGCTTACTGATCCAAAAATGAATCCCAACATTTATAAGGTAAATGAATATTGAGCTAGAAAAACAGATCCAATTATTCGGATGGCGTTTTACAACTTTGTTTCTAATTTCCATTGAAATGGAAAGCATTTTCAGCTTTCCTCATATGAAGCTGCAATATTTAGACTAGTTATATATATATAGCTTATTCCCATTTATGTCCTCTATACTGCGGGGCTATGTTCGATATACGTTGCAATTTTTCCATCTTTAAGAGTCCGCAATAGGCTCAATAATGGTACTCGATATCCTCCAAATGTATATATTCCATCCACGTCCCTGACAGCAAAGTGCCGAACTAAAAATATGCGAATTTACCGAATTTCGTACAATAGCACCTCACACAGAATCATTGATTGCGCTGATATCTTGAAACCTAGAAAAGCACTGATGTTAAGTCAGCAGCTTTTGCGCACATGTTTAAAGAAGATGCCGTCGCTTTGGCAACGGATTTGAACATGCGCGCAAAAACTCCTGAATTCACATAAGTGCTTTCCTAGGTTCTTTCGACAAAGTAATGAATTTCAATTTGATTTATTCTGTATTTTGGAAATATTGCTGAAAATTTTCAATGGTTATATCTACGGAATCATTAGGTGGATTGAACCCATTCACGAATTCGACCTTCGTAATCAAGACCGAAACCTACTCTACGAATATCGAGTCCCTAAGCCATTTCTTTCGGAAGTTATTGTGTTACGGCTCTCTCACGGCCGATCGTGAACACAATAACTGCCGAAGAAAATGACTTAGTAATCACGAATAGTTCCAAAAATACAGATTATATCGAATTATAATCCAGTTCTTCATCGCTCGAAGGTTTTTACAGAATTTCATGAGGATAACATGATCCGAAGATCGCAGGATATTGAATATTCGAAATAAAAAATTTAAAATTTTTTTTTCAGCTATTTCATCACGAAATTCTGCATAAAGTTTTCTATCGGCGTTTCCAAACTAGTTGCCAACTCTCATCTGAATTGAATTAGTATTTCTTGAGTTTTTCCGGAAAAAACAACGATATCAAGAAAAAAAAACACGATATATCACATATTTTTCCTGACACGACCTGATCCGAAAGTGGCTATAGCTTGCTCCGGACAGAATAGATTTCGATAATGGATTCGTCACCAGTGAGTCCAACCTAGTCGCTTGAAAACGTTTTCGGAAAAAATTTGAAAATTACCGACATTCGGACAAAACGATTGCAGGCTGTTCCTCAGAACATGCGCGTGAAAATGTCAGTCTGACGAGAAGTCAAATTCGTCAAACAATATCATTCTACAAAAAACCTTCTTCTCCTCTCGTAGATAAGGTTCAAAAATTATTACCTAAGCTTAAATACAATTTTGTATAATGTTGGATTACTTGTACTTCCTCTTGAAAACTGCTAATTAAGATTCCTTTCTTGCACACGCTACCGAACACTTCAGGTGGAGACAGTAGGTGATAAATATATGGCTGTGAGTGGTCTTCCTGAACCCTGCCCTAAACATGCCAGGAATATTGCCAAACTAGCATTAGATATGATGGATTCTGTGAAAAATGTCATTCTTGATGATGAACCAGTGGTGAGTTTGAAAGAAATCTTTTCTAACTTAACTTTTGTGCTCTAGTTTTAAGAGTCATTTCAACATAATAAAATATCACAAGGACGAATACCTGTTGATAAATCAACAAATATTCCACCTTGATCTGAGCTAGTCATTCAATCAACCAAAATTTATTATATTTTATTATTCCACTATATGGAGCTATTGGTAATAACCTTTACTATTATTTCGATATAATTTATTCATTTTGCTATCGAGCGTCGAAAATAATAGTGTCAAGCGATCAACCTATCTGATGGAAAATGCGTGCACAAATTTAATCACCTCCAACTCTTTGGCTTTCCTTTCTGAAGGAATTACTCAGAGACCGGAAGTTTTAAAGATTGCTCTGAAACATGAAATGGCACGGAAAGTACATCAATTTGTCGCCAAATTCTTCTCAATATTCTTGCGGAATTTTGCGAGGTTTATCATTAGAAACAGATCGAGGCAGCATTGGACATAGTTGTTATCTGGATAAGATGGATATGTTACACCCATACCCACTAGAAATCTCCAACTGAATTATGCTGCGCGAAATGATATTTGAAATTTTTCTTCTTTGGAAGTGGTGAATTGAGTTATCAGACCGGTTCATATAATCTATTTCTTGCACACTTGCACAAGAGATCAGGATAAAGTCAAGATATCCTCAGATACAATAAAATCAAGTTATACATCATCTCGGCCACATGTCTGTAGTTTTCGAATTTTAAACCAAAAATATTTTCTGACCTTCGGGTTCAGCCGAATGCAATAATGAACTATCATCATCTATCTCGGTCTCCCTAAATTTTTATGCCCTGTGGGGTTGTAATCTGGTGCTTTTTTTTGGGATTTTCTCTTGCCTTTAAATCTTGTCTGATATATTCACTTCTATTAAGTTCCCAACGTGTACAGCTCATATCTGGTATTTTCAGTGGCGTGTTAATAATCGTTTTCTCGGCGCCCAAGTTTTCGGCCCTTATAGTCAACCTAGGGATGACCATAACAAAAATTTAATAAGTGTTTTGATGTTTTTCCTTTCAATGTTCTGATGGTCGTACAGACTCTTCGATATTTGTTCATCTAATTTTTAGATTTTTTCTGGCTTTTCCTAATATCTGGGAACGAACATTTAAAATAAAATAAAATACAATTAACAAAAAACGCCCTTGCGGATTACGGGATTCGTACAATTTGTCAAGAGCAGTCTCCGAAAAAAACTTCCCTATTGAATAATAACGGACTAATGTAAACGAGCAACGAAGTTGATGACTGTAACGTTTCAAATTTATTCAGCGAATTGGTGAATCTATTCAATTATTTCGCAGATATACATATTCAAAATTTCATTCCAACAATATCTCCAAGAATACAGTTCGTATCGAATTGGAATCCGGTACTCCAATGAACAATGACAGCTTGAAGGTTCATGCGGAATTAGTGAAGACAAATGAGATAGATTCGCCTATTTCTAAATGTCAGAGACAGCATTGTAAAAGACCTAGCGGTCAGACTGTATATATTGCAAAATGGCGAATGCACTCCGTATTCAATCAGTATAGAAATAGAACCATATGATTACTAAATCGCCAAATATAAAATATACCTATTTAGGAGGAAATTGGAATGTTTTTGCGCGCATGTTCTAGGGGAACAGTATGCTATCGTTTTGTCCAACTGTCTGTAATTCTCGATGATTGAGCCGATAATGGTCTCAAACGACTAGATTGGACTCACTGATGACGAATCCTGTGTCAAAATCAGGGTAGGTCGCGCATTGGAATGCCGCGGTCAGTTTCGTTAATGGGCCAAATCGGTCGAATAGTTTCGGAGTTATGGGCACTTGAAATTTTGAAGTTATTTATTTTTTATTTCAGAAACCTCTTCAGCGATTGGATTCGAACTCGGCGATTAGGTGGAGTATAACAACGCGCAACTTTGAGTTAAATTTTGTCAGGATCATACTATCAGTAAATTTTAAACAGATTTTTTTTCAAATTTTTTTTCCAAAACATTTTTTTTTTTTTGGAAGCCGTTCATCATATCCAAAAAAAATTGCACTCGGTCTTTGAGCTTCATATTTCACAGAAGTGTTCTGAATTTCAGTTCGATACGATCAAAAGTTTCGGAGATATCGGGAAAAAATATGTCAAATTTTGAGGTTTTCTTCGGTATAACTCGAAAAATACTAATTCAATCCTGATAAAACTTCGCAGCTAGTTTGGAGATACTGAAAGACAACTTTATGCAAAATTTCGTGATGATCGTGTCATTAGAACGATTTGAAAACAAAATTTCTGTGATTTTCTTATCATATCATCCTCATTAAATTCTGTATGAACCTTCGAACTGTAATTTTTTTTTTGAAGTACTGGAGTTTAATTCGATCTGATCTGTATTTTTGGAAATATTGGAAAATAAAATTTTGAATACGTATATCTGCGGAATCATTGGGTGGATTTTACCCATTCACGAATTCGGCCTTCGTAATTAAGGTCCAAACCTTCTCTACAAATATCGAGTTTCTAGGTTGTTATTTTCGGAAGTTATTGTGTTAACGCAGTCGGCCGTCAGGCCGTTAGCAGCTTTCGCGTTGCAAATTCGTTGCCGAAGCGCTCATCACAATGAACATGCGCGCAAATGCTGCTGCCTTCACGGCAGTGCTTTTCGAGATTTTTTTCAATAATCCGAACCAACGATCGTCACGAAATTAAGCCAAAATTTTCTCATGATAATATGTATACGTGAGATTCACGAAGATAACCTAAAAAAAAACTAGAAAAGCACTAACTTGAACTCAGCCGCTTTTACGCGCTTGTTCAAATTGCGAAATGGCGACTTGGGAATTTCAATGAACTTTAAACTAATTGGAATTTTTCTATGGATAATTCTTCTAATTGACAGTGTTCATCTTCCAACCAAGTTTCATCTCCATCAGATAAATACTTTTCGAGTTATCAAAAAATCTAAATTTAAAATGACTGTAGGACAAAAACCATTCGGCAGATTTGGCCCATCAATGAACTTAACCGAGATATTCGAAATCAAACCCTTACCTGAAAATTCCAAGACTCTTGGTCCTTCCTTTCGAAAGTTAGAGCATAAACAGCCTGCCGGCCAGCCGGACAGAATCAAATTTTTCCAGGGATTATTCATCAGTGAGCACAACCTAGTTGTTTGAATACGGAATCGTTAGGTGGAATTTACCCATTCATGAATTCGACCTCTGTAATTAAGCCCCAAAACTACTCAAGAAATCTCCAGTTCTAAGTCGTTAGTTAGAAACTAGATATTTGTAAAGTAGCTTTGGAACTGAATCACAAAGGCAGAATTCGTGAGTGGTCAAAATCCACTCAATGATTCCGCAGATAAACTCATTCAAATTTTGTTCCCTATATTTCCGAAAAAGCAGGAAATATCGAATTGAAACCTAGTACTTGATTGGAAAATGACAGCTTGAAGGCTCATACAGAATTTCCTGTGGATAATATGATCAACAGATTGCAAAATATCGAATATTTGAACAAAAAATTTAATTTTCTCTGAATTTATTTTAATGATACGATTATCACGGAATTTGCACAAAGTTGTCCATCGGTGTTTTCAAACTAAACATAATGACTGAATCAATATCCTCTGAATTATTCCGGAAAACAACAACGAAAACGAGAAAAAATGCACGACATTTGACAGTTTTTTTTCCAACATCTCCAAAAATCATTACCGTATCAAACTAAAATTTGGTACACTGGTATGTAGTCCAAGGTATAGGCAGAATTTTTTACCGACAATGAAAAATAGTTTTCGAAGAAAAAAAATTAGAAATTTTCAGTGCACTGAAGTTACGATCTCGAAAAAATTTGCAAACACTTGAGCTTCGTTATGATTCACCTAACTGCCAAATTTCAGTCCAATCGCTTCAATAGTTTCTGAAAAATTAGAGAAATAACTTCAAAACTTCGAATTGACATAACTCCGAAACCGTACGATGGATTTGGCCGATTAACGAACTGAACTGTGGTATTCTGATGCGCGTCCTACCCCGAAAGTTTCAAGTTGCTGGCTTGCTTCGTTCGACAGTTATCGTGAACACGGCCAACCGAACCTGAGAATTTCATAACTGATGAAGAATCCGTGGTCAAATTTTATTCTGTCCGTCCGGTTGAGTTCGTTAGTGGGTGAATTCGGTCGAACAGTTTCGGAGTTTTATCTATATGGAATTTTGAGGTTAATTTCTCTATTTCTCATGAAAAACTGGTTAGATCGGATTGAAGCTATGTAATTAGTTTTTGAATCCCAACGCTTAATTCAGTGCAAAGTTTCGTATGGATCTAATAGAAAATTTAAAAAAAATGTTTCTTCGAAAATTCCTGAAATTTTTTTAAAAAAGATTTTTGTCTCGAGAAGTTTTGATCAGATTTCGATTAAATTTAGCACAGACCTAAAACTCAGTATTCACCGACAAGGTTTCAAATTTTAATCCGATAAGGTGTTTACTTTCGGAAAAATATGAAAAAATCTTTCAAATTTCGATGATTATCGAAATTTTCAGGTAATTTCCTCAATATCTCAAGAAGTACATACACGATCAAATCGAGCCTTTGAAATTCATAAAAGAATATCAACACAAAAGTTACTGCGAAGTTCCGTATGAATCCGGTTGTTGGAACATTTAAAAAAAAAATAATTTTCCGAAAATTATCCACATCCATATCGAAAAAAATATTCTTTTCTGAACTCATTTACCAGATTTCGTTGAAATTCGATATAAACTTTTAAGTGAGTATTTCACAACACTTTTTCAAATGTCAATCTGATCAGATGTTAATTTCCGGAGATATAAGAAAAAATTATGTCAAATTTCGTTGTTATTTGAAATGTTGAAAATATCTCCTCAATATCTCGATAACTATTGGCGCGATCAGACTGATGAACCTTGAAGTCAGTAGTTAAAAACAGTGCTTCGAATTTCAATTCGAGCTGATATTCATTTTCGGAGACATATAAAGAATGAGGTTATTTTTTCAATATCTCAAGAGGAACAGACTCGATCAGATTTCACCTGTGTAGCTGGGTGAGAAATACCAATGCAAGACTCAATGCAAAATTTAGTGAGGATCGTAGAGGCAACAAAATATATAAAAAAATTTTCGAGATGTGGATTAAACTATTGACTTCAATAAAATTTGTGGAAACCTCGAGTCAGTATTTTTTTACAACAGTGTTCAAAAGTTCAGTTTGATCTGATATTTATCTTCGGAGATATTGGGAAAAAAATGTGTCAAATTTCTTGGTTATTTCAAGTCAATAAACATTGAAATAATGAAAATTCGAATGCGGAATCATCGGATGATTTCACCATTTCGCGAATTCGACTTTTGTAATTGAACAGGTTCAACAAATATCCAGTCTCTAAATGGGTTTTCATATTACGGTTAACTCTTAGGGCGATCTTAACCACAATAACATGTGAAAAAAATTACTAAGAGACTCGATATTTTTTGAAAGGTTTGGTGTTCAAGCGGGTCGTTTTCGTGAAAACTCAAAATGATTTCTCAGATATATCCATTCGAAATTCTATTTTTCCAATATTACCAATAATACAGATGTGATCGAATCGCAATTCTGCACTTAAAAATGAGGTTGTGAAGGTTCATTCAAAATGTCTTGAGGAAATGGCTTCGAATGTGAACTATAGTGCGTAAAAGCTCCTGACCCCACGTCAGTGCTTTTCTACTTTTTTTCCCTTGATAATTATTCTTCTTAATTAATATCGGGTATCCTTCTTCATTAATTTTGCTGACTGACATCAAATCAGTTGAAAAATTTGGTACGGAAAGTGTATTTGTTAAGTTTATCGTCTCATCTTCATCTGGAAATTTCAAAGTGATTTCACCTTTTTCTTATGTTGGTGCTGTTTGATCTTCTGATGCCAGTTCCAAACAAGCTTTTTCAGAATTTTAGTCAATTTCTCTGAACTTTTTTTGTCTTATGTTGGTGCTGTTTGATCTTCTGATGCCAGTTCCAAACATGCTTTTTCAGAATTTTAGTCAATTTCTCTGAACTTTTTGTAGAACAAAGATGGTATGCACGCCTACCATCGAGGAAAAAACTATTCATATTCCTCTCTTTATTTTCAGTGGCTAGAAGAATTTCTCCTGTTTCAAAACATTTCGGATTATATTTTTGCACGCATATTCTGTGGAACAGCGTGCTATCGTTTTGAGCAAATGTCTTTATTTTGAATTTTTAGCCCAAAATAATCTCAAACGACTAGGTTTGACTCACTCATGACTAATCCGGTGTCAAAATCAATTCTGCCCGGCCAGCCGGCCGTTTGCCCGATTACGCGCGTCTGGAGAATCCCATCGACCTTTCTGATCGATTCGATTTCGAGGGTGGGTTAAAGAATGCGACGGTAAAGTTCGTTGATGGGCGAAATCAGCCGACCGAGTAAGGACTTAGAGCCTTTTTCTTCTAGAACTTAATTTCCAAATTTTCTGGTGTAGGTAGCTCATCTCCGCATTCTATGGCTATTCTGAAATTTTCATATGACATTGGAATGGAGTATATCATAATGCTCAGTAATTCTTGTTCATTCGAATATCCATTTCGGATAATTCATCTACTGTATGAGCAAATGTATTCTGATGATCACGATTATTGTATCTTTTTTGCATCTTTTGAAAAATCGTGCCTTTTAATAATGAGCTTTACGTGCAGATCCTGTACTTTGACAGATTTCACTGAATATATCCCAAATATTTTTAGATGCTGAATAGTACATAATTTGTTTGAGTTTGTTAGGGGTATTATCGAAATTAATTTTAATTTGGCATTAAAATCATCATTATTTTGTTTGACATGGATGTCTACTGCGCCGTCTACAAGGATCCCTGAGATTGGCGCTTTCAAGGCCTAGTTGCCATACCCCTTCATTGCAACTCTCTTAGAATATTGTTTTTTGTGGGTCATTTGAGATTATAAGAGCTCACAAGTTTCGAACTGAATACGAATATTTTACCACATATAATTCTGGTGAACACAAAGATACAAATGTTATGGAACCTCTGTTGAAAATCTTGAAGAATTTCAAGGAAGGGATAGTCGTTAGGCCTTGAAGCGAGTAATTTACTTTGGAATATAGAAAATTTCACTCCCTCACATTGAGCTAGCTCCTCAAATCAAAAGGAAGGGGGCCTGTATTGTGGACCTCGAATATTCTTCATATATCGTGATATATCTTCGCAGTCTTGCACTATCTGTTTATTCATCTACATCAAAAACTAGAAGTGATATTGAGTAGCTTCTTGTGAAGTGTTTTTAGTTGTTCTTGATCAGCAAGGTAGAATCCACCAAGTCCTTTCAGGAGAAAGGTATCTTTCTTCTCTGTTTTTCCTTCCCAACCTCTTCTGCTGCCAGACCAGTGGTGAGTCGCCCATTTTCACTCATTCAGTGGTTCAATATCACATCATAACCTTCTGAAAGTAATCCCAATCGACAATTGCGATCATTTAGGAACATAGAATACAATATATGTATACATATAGGTGGTACTTGTGGTATGATATCACCTTGGATATCACGGTATACAATGAATTGTGAATTATCACCCCCCATTGAATCAAATTGATTTCAGATCAAATATCGCTATTCTGAAATTTTCATATGACATTGGAATGGAGTATAACATAATGCTCAGTAATCTTTGTTCATTCGAGTATCCATTTCGGATAATTCGTCTACTGTATAAGTTGAGTTCGTTTAGGGTATTTTTGAAATTAATTTTAATTTGGCATTAAAATCATCAGTAATCTATTTATCTTCAGTATGTTCATCTGCTCTGTCACTGGGTTTCATTTTCTTCTCAAATGCGTAATCCCTTAGCCAGCTCTAGTTACAATTGCTTTTGATTGAAGCTTCCAAGTATCATTGTTATCACTTCATAATGGTTCTGTCCTAAAACTTGTCGATATCAGAGCCATTTCCTCTATTTGCTCTACAAGTCTTTGTTTTGTGAAATTTGTTTTCTTTCAATTGTAAAAGTTGTGAAAATGTTGGTCCTATCAGGCAAACTGAATGCCTGGATCTATAACCTGTAGTTAATAGAGTAAGCAGTTTTGAGGATCGATCAATAGAATTATTCAATTCACTCTAAGGAATGAAAGGATATTCTTGAATTGAAGGACTAAAGAGGCACTTCTAATCCCTGAGGGATTAAAAGTAGGAAAGTGCTTATAATTTTTTCGAATTGAATACAAAATCCATATTTTACATTCTATTTTTTATTAACTCTTATGTTCACCCCACTACAGTTTGCAAGGCTGAAAAGAGGCGGACAGTTGGAGGCTGGATTTTTGTTATTGACGTATTTTGAACATATGTGGCCATTGGTACGGTTTCTTCTGATACTAAATTATCTATATCCGAAGTGATGAGAGTTGATATTTTGAAACAAGAGAACAGCTAAGAGTACGAGATTTCTATGTTTTTAGTTTTTCCCCACGAGTGAATCTATTATCAGCTCGAAATTGGAGAATGTCAGACATTTCGGCAAAGAGGACGCTCCGCTATCCTCTAGAGCCAGAAGACACCACAAAAAAAATATTCTCAAAAATACTATATTGCGGAAAATATCTTTCTCAATTCACATGTAATCAGTAGTGGTTCATTGGCTTAAGGACTCGCTCTAACCCAAAGAAAATTCTATTAGCGTTATTATATTTCCATCTCTGAAAAAAAAAGATGATTCTATTAAATTTTCTAGAAAATAACAATTGGAATACACTCTGGCGAAGTAGTCACAGGAGTCATTGGACACAGGATGCCTCGATATTGCCTTTTTGGCAACACTGTCAATCTGACGAGTAGAACTGAAACCACTGGTTGTCCAGGAAAAATTAACGTTTCCGAAGAAGCTTACAGGTAAGACTCTTATGAGCTTGACTTAGTTATTATATCTTTCAGATCACGATTTTCAGGTTTCTCTGTCAAGAAGATAATTTTGATGCAGAATTCTTATTTGAATATAGGGGACCTATTTCTATGAAGGGAAAATCAGAGCCAATGGATGTTTATTTCCTGTCTAGAGCCTGAAATCTTGTAACATAAATTATTATTATTATGAATTATAATTGAGGATATGTATGAGTAGTGTTTTCTTATTTGTTCGATAATGAAAACAACGAAATGAACATCAAACAAATATTTAATGAAATTTAAAAAATCTCTGAATATTTCTTCAAAATACCACTGATAGTCTGGATAATGTATAAATTTCTTCTCTCTTTTGTCAAAAATATCCGTGACCTCCAGACTATCATGGTAAAGATGGGAAGGACACGACAAATTATCATGTTGTCCTCATTTGCATTGTCAACATGAAAAAATGTTTCATTTCATACTGTACTGTGACGTGCCATTGGCCAGACTCAATTGAGTCCAGAAAATGATACATAACATCACTAGGCCGGTAACTGGTATATTTAAACTAAGACATAAACGATTTTTATTACAATTTAAGCATAAAAAAGAAATAAACTCTTACCGCATCCAAGAAGTAAGAAAACATTATGTTTTCATTTAGCATTTTCTCCACATTGTAAGATTTGCGCCATTCACATGATATCTCGTACTTCTTTTGATATCGTCCGAAATAAGTTTCGCCATCACTTCAGAACCTTTTTTTCAAAATCTCTGCATCCATTTTATTTGAAATTATTCAAAACCAAAAATTCAAAACGATGCTGAACTGTCAGGCAAGACAATCAATAAAAAAAATCTGTGTTACTGTTAGCAACCCGATTCAAAGCATACTACATTTTCACCCTATATTAATGGATGGATTTACATCATGTAGTGACACAGTACTGACACCTTCAAACTACCTGGATATACAGTAAAATTTTTGTACCAAAATTGGAAAAATATTGAGTAGTATGAAATAAAACGTTGTACGATACACGGCCGTGAAATGTCATTAAAATACCCGTTTAGAAATTCCAGTCGCGGCTCTTTCATCGCCTCGTCCGTGAACATCTAAACTCGTACTTTAATGAGTCACTTCCCGGCCTTGTAACGTAAATTACTATTATTTCGTCTCATTTGGAGGATTTTTTTTCACACAATATGGAATGTCTGGTAATCCGTGAACAATAAAATAAACTGTATTAGACTAGGTCATAAGTATTCTGGATCACGAGTGTCGATTTCGTGAGGAAGAGGAAAAAATTCCCATACAGCTGATTACGGAAGACCTCGACATTGCAAGTCTGGGCAAAGAATGTCTTGGGCAGGAGAATTATAGGGCCTCGTACAAACACAGGGGCAGAGCTGCTCATAGAAAAATAGACACAGCGTGACAACCTTGAGCGAAATGTGAGGCCATGTCGAGACGCAGTAGCTCGCGAATCCCTTTCCAGTAGTCAGTAATACAGACGTTAATCATTCAACAAGGATTTATATATGTGTCAACGTGTACTGATAAGATGAATGACAACAATGATTAATATTCAATGGGCATGATTGAGTGATCTAGATGTTGATGTGAGGTGATAAGGGATATTGATTAACACGTTGATTGCCACCATAACTTCCGAAAAAACTGACCCAGAGGCCACATTTTTTTTCTTGCAATTTTATCTTCCTTGATGTTCAATTAAATAATATTACTGAATGTAGAATCAATTTTCTCGTTTTTTGATCTACTTTTGATGCCGAATTTTTGTGGTGACACATTGGTCTCACGTGGGCCTTGGATGGTCCCAACGTTCCAGCAAGCCATACGAGACCAATGTGTCACCGCACAATTCGTGTCTAGATTTGCATTTCGCCGTCTGATGAATTAGCGTTGTCGCATAGTTTATTCATTCTTAGATCCAACTACAAAGGTAAAAACGTATTACGCGATGTCCTACGAAGAGAAAGCAAGCACAAATGCTTAAATTGTGGCAGAAGTGCATGTCTGATGAAGAAATAGGCGAGTTAGATGAGGTTTTCGAATCAGATGGTTCAGCTGATGAATATCATCCTGATGAAAAAATGCCCGAAAGAAATTCCGAACCGCAAACAGCTTTGCCACAATCGAAAAGGATGAGAACAAATTCTCAAATATAGAGACAGGGACATTTTCCAAGTAAGAAAATAACAGTGTATATGATACTATAGAAGAAGTGATAAGAAACAGTAATGTCGAATTGGATAGCCCTGAATATGAAAAAAAAAATGAGATGCAAATTGAACAGAATAGTTTTGAATAATCCTTTCCCTAAACGGTATTTGAAAAATATTTTTGTTGATTATTTTTTAATTCTATTTGGCTCTAATTTGGATTTTGGGGGTCTTTCATATCTTATTTCGATTTTGTTCTTATATTTTCGATTTTTTTTTCATGGAAATACTAATAAAATTATGGTAACTCAGGAATTGAAAACTTTTCAATTCCAAAAAAAATCCCACCTTCCCAAAAATAGAACCAACGCATCAAACTGCTGGCCAAATACGAAATTCGTTGTAGCAGGCCATGCTCTACTATATGAATTACTTCCCAGTTGAAAACGTGAGAAAACTGGAGAAATACGTGAACTGTGAAGCCACCGCTGTCTCACATGGCGCTCAACGTGTTAACGAGCAAATTATTCCATAGGAAAATTGAACATTATGAACTCATTACGAAGGATTTGACAACGAAATATATATTCACATCGTGAATCAACCGCAAAAATCGAGAACAGAATTCGTTCAACCCTTAGCCTGTTCAAAGAAAAAGACGGGCCCCTTGAAAGCTCCATACAGACCTTAAATGAATTTCACTGTCTACACCATCGGGAAAATAAATTGCAACTACAGTTGCATTTCCCAATTTATATCGGTGACTCGAAGTTTTCACGGCATAAATTTTGAATCATCCAGAGTCAATATCATTATCGATTCTTAGTAGGTACCATCTCGATGAATACGCTTAATACAAAATATCAGAGGCAAATCTGCCGAAACATTAAATGACAGTTTCTTATGTCTTCCAAAGTAAGCGAGATTATAACTACCGTATACATATAGATATTTATCATCTAATAGACCACTTACCGCATACTAATTTTATTATTTTCCATATATTACTCAACCAAAATAGAACTTTTTTGCCTCTGATGAGGTTAGTGATAGTATGAAAATCAAAGAATAATGCATTATATCTATTATTTCAGTGATAATTATTCGGAAGCATATCCTACACCATCGAAATCACAAAATATAACTTAAGACTCGATTCGCATTTTCATTAAAATGCTAGCTCATTTGTAGTATCCCAAACAAACGATACACCTATGAATAACTGCAAGACAGACAACGCCACGAAACGCAGCTGTGTGCTCTGAACATCGTAAAAACATTCACTCGGTGCTTGCTATCCGTCCAAACTGAGCCTGAGGAATCCTTTTGTCTCGCCGTAAAAACCGACATCGGATGGATCAAGTTAAGCGGCTCGCGCACCACTCTGCTCCCGCTCAAAACACAAGCTACACTTGCGAGTCAGTCCAATTAACTTGCCTCGCAAGCCGCTCAGCCCTTGGGTCTGTACGCGGCTTAATGGGGATGAGGACTTGGGAACGAACTTAACACGTGGGCCGCAGTCGTGATGGAGGTCGAGGTCGATGCTTCAAATTAATTCATGGTTGACGTGACAGCACAGAACAAGAAGGTTACCTGCTATGCTCCGTCGAGCTAGGAATACTGCATGCAGCCAATTTGTGAAGATATTCGTTGCATGTGAGTAATTTTGCGGATAAAGGCAAATTGTGAGGTATCGCAAGTCAGTGAACATTCAAAGTCCACAATACATTCTCCTTCCTTTCAATTTGAGGAGCTGGCTCAATGTTAGAGAGTTAATTACTCGCTTCAAGGTGTATCGACTATCCCTTCCTTGAAATCCTTCGAGATTTTCAGAAGAGGTTCCATAACATTTTATCATGCCATGTAGTGATATTTGTATCTTGGTGTATAGCTGAATTATATGTAGTAAAGTATTTGTATTCAGTTTGAATTTTGTAAGTTGTCATAATCTCGAATGACCCACAAAACACAACTCTCTGTGATAGTTGCTATGAAGGGGGTGGCAACTAGGACAGGAACGTTCCAATCACAACAATCTACAAGCATCCTTGCAGAGCAGGCAGTAGACATAAATTTTTTTGATTTTAAGAAGCATAGATGTAAACCTCCTAGATGGCATCTCCCTAAATTTTCACCGCGACGTTTTTTGTTCTTTTCGATTCATTTCAATCTATTTGATTCATATCGATGTAAACATCGGGCGCGACCTCGACGTCCACCTTGACCGTGACCCACATATTAAACGAAATCATTAAATATAACAGCTTTTCTCAGACTGTTCGATTTTCTCGGAGGTTGAGTATCTTCTGAGTCTCTGACGTCTTCTCTAAGGTATGACGAGTCACTGTTCGTTGTATCTTCCCGTGTATTTTATTCGCTGGAGCTATTAAAAGGTTTTCCATCTTCGTTTTGGGTCATCTAGTCAATTACTTTTAGTATTTTTGCAAAAATCAACTGGTATTGTTTTTGTACACTTTTCGTTCAACTTTTGCCTCTTTTCTGACGTTGTCAATATAATTACCTCGCTTCCAAAGATTCGGACATTACTGATATTTGGTTTCTTCTTCATCCATATTTCATAGGGTGTCTCAGTTAAACTTGTGAATTGACCTGTTCCGGAGATACACAGCAGTGTTGGCTGCCTCAGCTACTTTCTTGTGTTTTGAAGAATAAATGAAGGACATTCTGCCAAAATTATTTTGGTGCAAGGTATTCAGATCTCCCAAGAGAGCTTATTTCCTTGGGTTTTAGCGAAACGTTTTTCGTAACGTGAAAAAAATTTTAATAAGAAATCACTTTATGCAGATCAATTTTCTGTGTAACAGAAATGTAATAAGTCCATTCATTAAGGTTTGCCGTTTAGTTTTCCATCCTATATGGAAAAAATGCCGTTCAGTAAACATCGCAGGAAATTTAACGTCGTAGGTTTTTAGTTGTTATTAGGGTTTTAAGGCGCCAATCGACGAGAAAAAGGTCATCATGAGGCCTATCTGTTATCGGTCCGGAAATATTCCAGAACTTCTGGTGACCGCAATAGAACAATGAGAGGGATTCTTGACCGAAATCTGGCATATATGCCCCCTTCTCGAGCCCAAGGTTATAAAATTTCATTGGAGAGTGATTAAAAGCAATTCAATTTCCAGTCTTGAGAGAAGGGCTCGTCTCGAAGATTATTATTGAAAACTATTCGTAGGTGCTTATTTATTTTCGAAAAGTCAATTACAGTCTTGAAAAGTCATTGGCCTCAGTGTCATTTGCAACAAGAGTTACAGTTTGTTGATTCCGTTTGCCGTTGGGTGAAATCGTACGAAATAAAGACCTAAAGATATCTTAGTGTCCATCTAGTTATTTTAAGTGGTGAGCATCAGAATATGGGAGCAGTGTCCGCCTCTCGGTATGATTCTCTTGCGTTTCCGATCAGTGTAATTATTTAATTTCATTTCAATATTCCCATCCGAAGAAGATCTCTTATCAGCTCAGCACACATATGTCGCGATAAGAATTTCATTGTCCGGTTGCTCCTTAGTGACGCCATATCAGTAAGATCTTTCAACATATAATCGATAGCTAGAGTCTTGAAACAGTTTTTGTTGATCCGTAGGGACGAGGGCGAGGCTGACCTTTGACTAGACAGAGTGATTGGAGCACCCACAGTGCATGTCCAACCAATATTTTACAAGATGAGTCCTAGAGCCTTTAAGTCTACCTGGCCTTGTCCTTTTTAGGATTGACCTGGGGTCTAGGGGCGGTTTTCCCAGAGCGTTTTCATTGGGTTGCTATCCTGATTACATACTGATCGTACTATTTGGGTTAATTAAGCGAGGCTGACCTTTGGAAAGACATAGTGATTAAAGCATCCACTGTGCTCGTACAACCCAGCTTTGACAAGTTGAGTCCTACAACATTTTAGTCTACCTGACCTGGCCCTTTTCAGGATTGACCTGCGGTCTAGGGACCATTTTCCTTGTGCATTTTCGTGTGGTCGCATCCCTGATTACCTTTTGGTCGTGCCCTTTGTGTGGATTCTGAGAGACACCTATTTGGAATAGCTTACCTTTGGAGGGACATAGTGATTGGGCCACCCGCTGTGCTCTTTCTACCCAGCCTTGAAGAGTTGATCCCTAGAGTCTTTTAGTCTACGGGGCCTTGTCCTTTTGAGGATTGACACGGAGTGTAAGGCAGTTTTCTAAGTGCATTTTTGTAGCCTTCATTATTTCGAACTTTTTTTAGGAGATGAAGTTCTGCATATAGCTGTTCGCAATTGTACGCCAGTCGTCATTCTGATCTGGAACGCAATTTCGTATCATTTTACATAACCACATTGTACGCTCCCATATATTTCTTTTTGCTGTAACCTCACACTGTCGGTGCTTATTTTCCCTTTCAATCATTATTCATCACTATTTACCATACGGATCATTTATTCGAAACTGCTCAATACCGTTTAGTTGTTCTGTTCGCCTTAACCGCTAATACACTATTAGTCTGTCATACACGTCATATTAACATCACTGTATTGTTTTTCCCGATTATTCATTCAGGTCCACTTTGTAAAACATTGACATTTCCAACTACTTTCATTAGAATTCCGTTCGTCACAGAGTCCACACAGATCAGCATGTACCGTTTCTACAACATGTGTTGCTCTAGTACTCACATGCTTGAATGGTAGACGACATTGCTTTCCTTCGCAACATTCATCACAAGCTTGAGGGCAATTCTCTAGAACTTTATTATCAATTCCATGACTAAGATACCGCATCAACGGAAAGTCTTCATAATTAATGTGCCCAGATGTCTATGCCAGATATAACTTGACACTGCAGCTGCTACGAACAATTTTTCTCGTCTAATTAAATTGAGCTTGTACTTACATGTTCAATGAATCTGCGGAGGAAATTAGTGTACCGTCAATGTTATATATTCGGCAACCTTTCTCAGTGAAGACTAATCTGTTTCCTTTCTTTGTCAATTGTTGAACTGACAAAAGGTTCGTAGAAAGTTTAGGGACATACAAAACATCTCAATACATATATCAAATGTTTGTTTATTTGCCGAATTTGTTATGTTTACATTTCTAATACAGTCTACTGATAAATGTTCTTACGTTTAACTGTAATTTTATCTATTTCAGCATCTCGAAGATTCACCAGTCAATCTTTTCTTGAAGTAACATGGTTACACAGAAAATAATACTGAGCCTGATATCAATTACCTCAGGTAATTAACAGTATGGAAACTACTATGATGTATTTTACATTGGGAAAATGTCAAAAATTGATCAAAAAAAATGAACTTCAATTATTGACCAATCACTATTTTGATCACTATAATGAACGCTAGGCCATTATTATAATATATTTATCACACAGCACTGATGATAAAATAAATCCAGTCAAGAAAATTTGCCTCGAGGTAATCAGAATAAGAATATATTCATTTTCATGATCAAATTACATTTGAAAAAACAAAAAACATAATGAAAGGAATCTTTCAGATCCGACAATCGGCTTCGAAGTATTTCGTGATTGAATATGGCTCCAAATTTAACAGAAACGTTTTTGTAGAGGATTTTAATTCCTTCATGTTATTCATAACCTGATATTTTTTTGATAATTCAATAAAAAGTTTTAGGCATATTCGACATTCTTCTGTGTTAAAGAAAGAGAGAAAATAGGCAAAAGAAAGGGGTATACGCGTCTTTTATTATTGGCATTTTCGGAACAACAAAAATAATTCGGGTTCTTTTTCAAGAAAAGTATACATTTGAATATATACATCGCTATGGTTGTCGGTATTCCGTGACTTTTAAAAAATCTACGACAGGAGGCTTGGTTTGTCAAACCGAGTATGGTTCTTAGTCCTTTTTTTGCGCACATGTTCTAGGGGAACAGCATGCTATCGTTTTGTCCAAATGTCTGTAATTTTGGATGATTGAGCCGAAAATGATCTCAATCGACTAGGTTGGACTCACTGATGACGAATCCGGTGTCAAAATTGATTCTGTCCGGCCGTAGACACAATAACTGTCGACAGAAGCAAGCTAGCAACTTGACACTTTCAGGATAGGTTGCGCATCACAATTCCGCGGTTAAGCTCGTTAATGGGCCGAATCGGTCCAATAGTTTCCGAGTTATAGGCACTTGAAATTTTGAAGTTATTTATTTTTTATTTCAGAAACTACTTGAACGATTGGACTCGAACTTGGCAGTTGGGTGGAGTATTACGACGCGCAACTTTGAGCCAAATTTCGTCAGGATCATATTGTCAGTAAATTTGAAAAAAAAAATTTTTCGAAATTTTTTTCCAAAAAATTTTTTTTCCTGGAAACCATTCATCATATCCAAAATAATTCCACTCACAATTTGAGCTTAATATTTCACAGCAGTGTACCAAATTTCAGTTCGATACGTTCATAAGTTTTGGAGATATCGGGAAAAAATATGTCAAATTCCGAGGTTTTCTTCTCGATATCGTTAATTTTTTCGGTATAACTCGAGAAATACTGATTCAGTCCTGATGAAACTTCACAGCTAGTTTTGAGATGCTGAAAGACAACTTTATGCGCAATTTCGTGATAATCGTGTCATTTTCTTATCATATCATCCTCATTAAATTCTGTATGATACTTCGAACTGTTATTTTTCGATGAAGTACTGGATTTCAATTCGATCTGTATTTTTGGAAATATTGGAAAAATAAAATTTTGATTGGGTGTATCTACGGAATCATTGGGTGGATTTTACCCATTCACGAATTTGGCCTTCGTAATTAAGGTCCAAAGCTTCTCTACAAATATCGAGTTTCTAAGTTGTTTCTTTCGGAAGTTATTGTGTTTACGCAGTCGGCCGTTGGGCTGACCGTAAACACAATAACTTCCGGAAGAAACGACTTAGAAACTCGATATTTGTAGAGTATGTTTGGCGCTTAATTACGAAGGTCGAATTAGTGAATGGTTAAAATCCGCCCAATGATTCCGTAGATATACCCATTCAAAATTTTATTTTTCCAATATTTCCAAAACTACAGATTTGATCGAATTGAAATCCAGTAATTTATCAGTAAAAAATTTCAAAAAGCACTGCCGTGAAGGCAGCAGCTTTTGCGTGCATGTTCAAATTCGTTGCTGAAGCGGTCATCTACATTGAATATGCGCGCAAAAGTTGCTGCCTTCACGGCAGTGCTTTTTGAAATTTTCTAATGATAAAATTTTGCTGATTTCTGACCTTCCCCACACAATGATTCTATAAGAAAGTGCCGACTGAAAATTTGAAAGGTAGACCATTCTCGGTAGTTTAGAATTTGCTTGCTGGGCCAAGAAGCGAAGAGAGTAGAGTACCCTGTTGAGCTTTCCCTGAAGATACCTGATCTGATCACACCAGTTCATGTGATAGTCCATTGTCACTCCCAGAAATATAGTCTCATTCGAAACTTTTATTGATTCACCATTAAGATTGATGATTTCTGGTGTTCCGATTTTTGAATGAGGGGTTCAAAAAACAATACAAAAATACAATGCATTAACGCCCTGGAAGTGATCAATACTAGGCACGCGCAATCATCACGAAACCTTGTGATAATTCATTCAGAAATTATACATCCAACAGGCCGAAGGCCATCATAGGTGTGAATACAATAATCGTTTTATCACGAGCCTAATACGCTCATTAATTACTAACAATAAAATGCTAATACAATCAAAAATTAATTCTTGCAGAGCACTCAACACTGAGTGAATAAACACAAAAAAATATACCAACATTATTGAAACCATTATAACTCCTTCACAATTTAGTAAATGCCCATTTCAATGGATCCATGCTATGTAGACATCACATCGATGTATCAGTGTAATTGATTCCTGCCCTGGAGTTACATTATTATCAATGCTTCAGGGCATCAAACGATGTCCTGATACATTATTACAATCAATGTGTTATCAATTGATGTACGCGAACCTCATTACAATCACCGAGTCTATCAATGATTGATGTAGGGACGCGATCCCTATAACAATAATCGTGCTCTTTTTCTAGTTGTATCTAGTTGTCAAACGGAAGCATATCACGAAATATTTTCCTTTGTGATTGAAGTTCATCACAGCTTGTGCTCAGAGTTCTGGTGGGAATTTCAGAAGGTGAGTAAAGACTTATACACTTATAGTTTAAAAATAATTCCTTTTCCTGGGCGTCATCTTTTCATCGTTCTTTTCGGTAATCCAGTTTTTATAACGATTTTTCTTTCAGTTGTTTTTAGATATAATCTCATGCTGGCTCTGTGAAATAAGTTCTTAGATTAACTGAGAGCTATGAATCAATTGCATATGGATTTGATGCTCTTGTGGAAGTGCTTTGTTTTCATACAAGACTGTAAAAATTCTCATTTTTAGATAGACCATATGCAGCAGTCCTGTGAACTCTTCGAAAATGGTGAAAAAATACAATACAGAAAGATCTTATTCAACGGAATTCACAATTCGAGAGTGCCTCTTCATACCTTCACAAGAAGTGGTGAAATATATTTTCACTTTCTGGAAGCGAAAAAACAAGTCATCAAATCCTTTGTTAATGCTATTAGTGGAGATCCTATCTATATCCCACCTATAACCTTAAAGGTGAATGAGGTTATAGCCTTAGAGTATCCGCGGAGAGACGGGCGCGGTTCTCAACTACTAAATGAAAATTCAATAATGGGCGCCAGGTAAATTCAACCCCCATGAATATCCCAAAGATGATAGTAATAATGCGAAAATTCACCGAACGAATTATGACCAACAACATTAATTTTATTTCAATGGCTGATCACAATGATAGATCAAGGATATCACTCAATTACCAAGAGAATCAAACAACATTCAATTTCGATCTAACAATTCCCAAGAATGAATTAAATAACCTAACTGAATCTATTACTATGGTCGTTTTCACGAATAATTGTCTATTCGTTCATTTACCCGAAATAGTTCAATAGATCAGATCTGGATCTATTTCTAACTGATATATAATAGTCTCAAACTTGCGTGTACTCTATATCTTCTACACTTCACCTGTCTCGAGTGCAATGGTATATGTTGGCTGTCCCATATACCACACTCTTTCTGTTACGACGATTCTCCTCTAATCTAATCAGCGACAACTTCCAACAATGGTCCAATTAATTTTCAATCAAAACTGAGTTATCTGAAATTAATGAAAACCCAAAACGAGGGCGAATACAAAAACCCTTTTGAGAGAAGAAACGCTTGATTACCATCTCATCTGATGTACGCAAGAATATATAGAACAATATTGACAATCCTACATTACTATCTACCCTGTTGGTCGAGGTTTACTCCTTGACGTTATCAACCACTTGAATGCACAATGCGCAATCTCAACAATCCTGATGATGGCTGTCAAAGAATTCCAAATCACCCTTCAAGTTAATGTCCAATAAATCCTCTTTCGAGTATGATACTGAATAAATATTCCAATCACTATATTCAGCACCAATTTCCTACGGCTTCTGAATTATAATTCAATTGAGATGATTTTACAAATCACATAAAAATCCAGAAATCCGTAAGCACATTAACCTCTTGAGCATTTACCATACATTTCCTATCTTCCGGCAGCCTTCAAAATTGAGAGACACAGAAATAAACCACTGAATCGGGACAGTGATTCTACATCACAAAACTAACAATTTTAAAGGAAATCATCCCAGTCGGCGATTGGCACGCTTGAGAATTAACCTAAAATTTACTTGTTAACCTTCGCTGTTTGTAAACAAACACAAATCTTAGGACGAAAATGACACGTAACAAATCCCCCTTCCTTAAAGAAATTCACTCGTTAATGTCTTCACGGATAGATGCGATAGCAAAAATAAAACATTCACACCACCACGTCGGACAGCTCATAAGCTTTCAAATCTTTGACGTGCCACACCCCTTTCACGGTGCCATCGTTCGACTTATTTTAAATGGTCCCAGGTAACGAGGAGTTAATTTCCCAGCGATATTCTTCGCTGCATCTGATAAAGCGAAATTTCTTCGCCACACCAACTCATCCGGCAAATACTCCACTTTTCGGCGTCTCAAATTATAATCGTGGGTCGTTACATTGTTTGCCTTCTCCAACCTTTTCTTCACTTCATTCCAAACTTTTGGAACCAGCTGTTGCAAGTGACAAAGTCCATCAGTTCGGGGTTACCATCCAAACCATTGTTATGGTCTTCTCCAGAACACTTAAAAGACCTACCAAAGTTTGCAAAAAACGACAAGGTGTTTGTCCCAATCTTTATTAGTATCTGAAACGTATATCCTCATCATCATCTTCAAAGAACGGTTTATCCTCTCGGTCGGGTTAGACCTCGGATGATACAAAGCACAAAACTTGGTTCTGAACTTTTCGAGAAATTGTTTAAATTCATTACCAGCAAACTGGACACCGTAGTCTGCAATCACTATTCTAGGCACACCGAACATAAGAAGAACCGAGGTTTCCCAAACGTTCACGACCTCATCTGCCGTATCCTTCTTCAACGAAAAAACTAAAGGAAACTTAGTCAAATAGTCAGTTATAACCAATATGAATGTATTGCCAGCTTTTGACCTAGGATATGGACCCATTAAGTCCATAGAAATAACCTGCCATGGTTACGCCGGTTTCGGGTGAGAAACCATCTTATCCACTGGTTCTGATTAGGCACTTTATTTGCCCCACAAATTGCGCATCCTTTCACATACTTTGCGACGTCCTGTCTCATCTACATGGAGAGTTTTATACACACCAGTACGACCAGCTAGAGGCGGATCATGTGACGCAGAAATAGTCTTTCGACGTCTATTTTTGGACAATACCATCTTCTATCCGTCACCCTCCGAACCTAATTCGGGATAGTCGCATTTCACATGCTTATATAAGACCTTTCCGTCTTCAGAACTCCTCCACTGAGGATATTTTAAAGGTTTTTCCGCGATCTGACGAAGCATTCGTTCATACCACATATCAATGACACCCGCCTCATTATCTAAAGATATTGTATACAATATAGGTACTGCTCTCGAAAGCATGTCGGGAGCTACATGTTCCTTACCCTTCCGATCGATGATCTTAAAATCATACTGCTGTAATCGTGCTAATCTACCTGCACGATCACGTAGATTCCGGAGCCAAATCAATGAATGATGATCTGTGATCACAGTGAACGATACACCCTCAATATATGGCCGAAGCTTTTCTATCACCCATGCCACCGCCAGACATTCCCTCTCTGTCTTCGAATAATTTATTTCTGTCTTTGTCAGAGGTCTATTAATAAAGGCAATAACATTTTCTCCCCCATCATGATGAGGTTGTGATAATACCGCAGCTATACCATACCGAGAAGCGTCGGCCTGAATATGGAATGGTTGTTTGTAATTCGGACAACTTAACACCGGAGCAGAAATAAGTCACTGCTTAATTTTCTGGAAAGCATCATCACATTTTGCAGTGCATAGGAACTGTGTTTTTCTGGAGTGAAGACGTTAAAGGAGAAATCAATTCACTGAAGTTAGCGACAAAGCGCCTGTACCATGACAAAGTACCTACGACCCTTCGTACTTCCCTTATATTTTTAGGTGTTGGCAAAGTCAACATAGCGTTCACCTTATTCAGGTCCACATGCAACTCGTATCGACCGGCCGCATAACCAGAAGCGTCGGCCTGAATCTGGAATGGTTCGTAATTCGGACAACTTAGCACCGGAGCAAAAATAAGACACAGCTTAATTTTCTGGAAAGCATCATCAGATTTTGCAGTCCATAGGAACTTTGCTTTTTTCTGGAGTAAAGACGTTAGAGGAGAAATCAATTCACTGAAGTTAGCGACAGAGCGCCGGTACCATGACAGAATACCTACGCCCCTTCGTACTTCCCGTATATTTTTAGGTGTTGGCAAAGTCAACATAGCGTTCACCTTATTCAGGTCTACATGCAACTCGTATTGATCTGCCACATATCCCAAATACTTAAGTTGGGGCTTACAGAACTCACACTTATCCCCACTCAACGTGAGACCTGCTTCTTCAAGGCGACGAAATATTTCATTTAATATCCGCAAGTGATCGGTAGAGGATAACTATCTTTTCTGGTAACAGCATTGACCTTCCTAAAATCAACGCAGAACCTATATCCCACCTTCGTTTTCACTAAAACGATGGACGATGCCCAAGGACTATCCGACTTCTCAACTATTCCTAACCTCAACATCTCATCCAATTCCTTATCCAGGTGTTGTTACACAATTGGACTGACCCTATAGTAGCGCTGTTTGATCGGTTCACAGTTTGGATCAACCTATATACTTACACTTCCAAACTTGTAACACCCTGACCCTTCTCCGAGAGAGCTGAAATTCTCTTCGATTGTTGAATCCAACACCGACTTCTTATGATCATCCAGAACTTCATGGCTCTGTAGAATACCAGTGAATTAATTCTACATCCTGCCCACCGAATTGCCATTCATTAGACGACGGAATTAATCCCACTAACTAACTTCCAATAATCCCAACCTATGATTAACACTTGAGGTACTTCTGGTATAACCAACAAACTAACTAGCACCACCTTCTTTTTAAACTTTACAGGTAACTCGCAACTTCCTATAACCGAAGATAGACCTCTATTAGCAATATATATTCCGAATAATATCCCAGCCAGGCTTCCCTAAAATTGATCTAGAAGCACATGAGTCCAATACACCCAAGAAAACCATATCTTGAATTTCTACTCTAATTCTATTATCCCCTTCAGCTTGACTAATCAAGTAATTCAATACCGGCAAAAAATATGGCCGGCAGCTATCCTCCATCCTATTTTCGACAGAAGCTGTGCCGCTTGAGATGCCGTCACTGCCGCGGCGGTTTAGTGGCGACGTTTTAACTGTAAAACCCTGCTTTGAACAACGGTAACATCTTAACACTTAGGTTCTAGGCATTCCACCGCTTTATGCCCTGCAATACCACAATTGTAACATTTTATATTCTGGACCCTCTCAGGTATATCAAAACTTATAGGTGCTGCTTATTGCACCGCCAAGTCCTCCTCAGACCTAGAACTACTAGCAGGCAAAGCCTCAACATAAGCTAAATCCAGCTCAAAACAACCCTTCTTATAATGTATCGAATACGATTCAACCAATCTTCTTCGGTCCTCAAGTTGACGACAAACCGCCTTCAATTCGGGTAATGTCTTAACTGTACCTAAATTTACTCTAACAAAAAAATAAGGATGTAAATTTTTCTTAATAGTTTTCAGCTTTTCCTGCTGTGAAATACTCTGAGATCAACGATCAAACATAGAGGACATCACCGCCACAAATGCTTTTATGTTTTCATTCGGACCCTGTTTCAATTTCCAATTTCTTCCGACAACTTATCGTCGTAATCTGAAGGTTGCCAATCTTCGTTTAACTTTTTCACGAGATCATCCCATGTATTAGTACCTTTTAGCACCTCCCTTTACCAGTGTAACGCGACCCCACTGAAGAGACTGTGTGTCTGAGACATTTCTAGCCACCTTTAATTCGTCAACCCTTTCAAAAAATGCGCTGATAGACCATCCTCTCTCATCACTTTCTTATCAAATTCCATTTCTCAACTGGAATTGATTTCATCGTAGAAGGTAAAATAGAGGAATGTTTCCTATGAGGCGAAGAATTCCGCATGAGACCCGAAAAATTAATATTTTCCTCCAAATTATCACCGTCCGAATCTATGTACATCTTCACCACTAGTTTCAGATAAATTGGCTTCAGACTCATTACATTCGACAAGTTTCCCTGCACAAACCGAACTTAACGCAGCTACCCTCTTACAAAAATGATTCTTAAAAGTAACGTCTTTATCTTCAACAGGATTACTCCAATTGTTCCTACCCATTAAATGTTGTAATTCATTAGTAAATTTGGCGGATGCGCTTAATGCGGTGAAATCAATGGTCACAACCTCAGATTCCAAACGTCTCAGAAGGGTATCAATCGCAACGCTATCATCATGAAATGAAAACGGGTGTTCCGGGTTAACGAAACTCACTTTCCTCTTCTCTTGCCTGACCACCAAACTAAATTAGTAAGCGTCTGCTGACATCCGTCGCACTGCCAACTCATAAGTCAATTGAGCCTTATCTAACCTATTCATCACTAACTTGAAATCCTCCATTTCAAACGTGATAACTATACAACTAATTAGACTATGAACCACAATCTCAACTGAGTAAAATTTGATACCTATCCTCGTCAAATCAAAAACTACCTTTCATAAAATTACACCTTAACAACGTTGGGCGCCAATTTATAACCATCCAACCAAACCTTTTAGGTTAATGAGGTTAAGGCCTTAGGAAATCCGCGGTCCAGCAACAGTGGAGACGGGCGGGGTTCTCAACTTCTAAATGAAAAACAATAATGGGCGCCAGGTAAATTTAACCTCCACGAATATCCCAAAGCTGATAGTAATGATGTGAAAATTTACCAAACGAATTATCACCAACAACATTAATTTTATTTCAATGGCTGATCACAATGGTAGATCAAGGATATCCCTCAATTATCAAATACTCCCAAATAACGATATGTGAAATTGAACGAGGTATAAATCAATAGTAATCGCATGCGCTCAGGAGCAACACAATTGGTTCAAAATTATCAATTCCCAAGAATGAAGTATACTAACCAAATCTATCCCAGGCAAAGGCAACACAGAGAGGTTTTAAAGATATCTCGGCGATATCTTTTCAGAACATTGAGAGTACTTCTGCTACTTATGTAAGAAGTCACAGGGAGTGCGATATTTGCTCCAAATGTCCGCCACAGCGATATTCTCAAAGAGATATTTTTAGGAAATTCCACTAGCGAAACTATCAGTACAGATATAAGAACATGTTTATTTTATTTCTGGAAAGATTCCTGTTGCAAATTTTGTGATGACTATGACATATGCGGACTTGCCGTGTGAAATTAGCAGACTTAGCAGAAATCCTTGCGAATAGCATCAAGGAATATCCCCATCAAGGATTTACAGATCTACAGAGATCCGCGAGATGGCGACATCCGTGAACAAGATATACCGGACGAATCGAAATATGAGCGCTTAGATTGTCGGTTCTTACGTCTGGAGGCTTTGATGCATATTGCTTTGTATTTCCGAAATGAATGGAGATTAATAATCGGTTCTTGGAAAAATATATCCATATTACTATGGGTATATGGAAACAAAATATTGATTTGGAATCCCTGTTCGTATTTGAATGAGAAATTTGTTGATGATTTCTTGAGGAAAAACAACAGATCTCGGATTAGTCGATATTCTTATGAATCTCTTGTGAAAAATATGAAGCAGTTTCAATTAAACAGTGGATATTCTGTTTTCTTCCGAGAATTCTCGAAATTCCTCAGATTTGAGCGCGTAATTGCCACTCGCATAATATTGTACAAGTTTGCCGTTGTCTAACCGATACTGGTAGTGAGTTTTAATCCAGAAATATGATGAGGTGAAAAAAAGAGCTTTCTTTGCGATGAATGAAGTCATAAATGCTACTTGATTAGCCACTAGTAAACTAGTCGATAACTAGTTTTAGTGTAATAACATTGTAGAAAGAAGGTCTTTATTCAATAACAGAACTATACTTTTGCTAGACACCTCTTACTTGTTAATACTGGTTTCATCCTGAGTTGCATTTACTCCTCCACAGTATGTATAAAAACACCGTGATTTCGTACCACAAAATTCCCCATCAAAACCTTCCGGAAAATCCGGCACCATGAAAGCCAGTAACAAAATATGATAGAGTCAATGTGTATTATGTTTTAACTGATTTGTTTTTGGTATATTTGGCGATTATCCTATTGGTTTCTAGGAAGCCTCTCCGAAGTTATTTATTTCGTTCTTATGAATCGAACACATATTTCGCCTATGTGTAAATAGTGGATAACGAAATGAAATTATCTGCAATTTCTCTCTATTCAAACTACGCATGAGGGATATCGTAAAAAATTCTGCCTCATGTTCGGGATAACTTCAGGAACGGTTAGACTATTTTCAATTGCTCGCACTGCGGATTTACTATTCTGGTTACGTCTGTCATGACTTAAGGAACTCTTATTGGGAATTTCCTATTCTGGTTACGTCTGGGAGGACTCAAGGAACTCGCATTGCGAATTTCCTATCCTGGTTACATCTGAGATTACTTCAGGATCTCGCATTGTGAATTTTCCATTATGGTTACATTTGGGATGACTTTAGGAACTCGCAATGTAAATATCTTATTCTGGTTAAGTAGGCGATAACTTTAGGAGTTCGCATTGCGAAATCCCAAATCATGTTGTGTTTGTGATCACTTTAGAAAATCACTTCAGGAGTTCGCGTGAAAGCCGGATTGGGATTTCTCAGATATCTCGCCGGAAAGTTTGTGTTTCGTGGGATTACTATGGTCGTTATCACAAATTATTGTCTATTCGTTCATTTACCCAAACTAGTTCAATAGATCAGATCAATAATAGTCCAATTAATTTTCAATCAAAACGGAAACCAGTTATCTGATATTAATGAAACCCCAAAACGAGGGGCGAATTCAAAAACCCTGTTGAGAGAAGAAACGCTTAATTACCATCTCATCTCATATACGCAAGGATGTATAGAACAATGTTGACAATCCTACATTACTACCTACCCTGTTGGGGTTTACCCTTTGACAATATCAACCACTCGAAACTATTTATACGGGAATGCACAATGCACAATCTCAACAATCCTTATGATGGCTTTCGAAGAACTCCAAATCACACTTCGAGTTAATGTCCAATAAATTCTCTTTCGAGAATGATACTGACTAAATATTCCAATCACTATATTCAGCACCCATTTCCAACGGCTTTTGAATTAAAATCGAATGATGATTTTACAATTCAATAAAAATTCAAAAACAATCGATAGGCTCCTATATTGACTCGAAATCTTCAGAGTAGATTGAATTTCAAAATGAGACGATTGGGTTCGTTAAAGGGCAAAATCGGCTGAGTTTTTTTTTGGAAATCATCCATCATATTCAAAAAATAATCGGCTCATACTTCAGCCCTATATTTTACATCGGTGCTACCAAATTTCAGTTTGATACGGATATTATTTTCGATTATATTGGGAAAAAAACTTCGTAGTTTTTTCTTCGGTAGGTATCTTTGTTTTTCCGGAATAACTCAGAAAATGTCGATTCAATAATGTTAATAATTATGAAACTCGGTAACTAGTTTGAAAATGCTGAAGAACAACTTTTTGCAATTGTTCTTCACGAAATTCTGTAGTAACCTTTCAAGCTATAATTTCCAAAAAAAAGTTACTGTATTTCAATTCGATCCAATCTGTAGTTTTGGAAATATTGGGAAAATGAAATTTTAAATAGGTAGGTATATCTGCGGAATCATTGGGTCGATTACACCCATTAACGAATCAGGCCTTCGTAATTGAGATCCAAATCTACCCTACTCATATCGAGTTTCTGAGTAGTTTCTTTCGGAAATTATGGTATTTTTGATCGGCTGTTAGGCGTAGTAATATTACGCCTATAACGAAGAGTCTCAATTATGATGCTGCAATCAAAGAATTTGCAGACATGAAAATAAGCAAAAAATTTTTAATTTTTCAATAATTTTTCCCTCCTGTTGAGTTCTTCACATTTGTGTTGATTTCAATTTTTTTGTTATAGGTAATTGAATTGATGTCGATGAATTTGAACATTGAACATTCGAACAATTCGAATCTTATGTTTGTGTTAGAAAAACCTAGTCATTTGAGACCATTTTTGGAGAAAAGCTAGAAAATTATATAAACTTGGGCAAAACGATAGCACGCTGTTTCGCAGAACTGCGCGAAAAAAGCCTATTAAAAATTCCAAGATTACACTACACAATGAATATACACGATTTCTTCGTTTCATTTACCTTGGATATCAGTCGGCTTGGCTTGTTAGGAACTTTATCGTATGATGCAATCTGATATCGTTCGAAAGAAAAATTTCATCATTTCTTAGAAAAAAAAAATTACAATATTTGTTTCAACTGTGTTAAACATTCGTTCAAACACAAGAACGAAGCATGAAAATATTCTCAAGCACATAGATGCTCATAGTGTATTGTTGGTAGTCGCTAGCAGGAGAATTTTGAGCGCATAGATTAAATTTATTCGCATCCGCCAAAATAATTCGCCACACTACATTACTTCAAATTGGAATAATGAAATAAATTTGAATTCGATTTGCGTTGCTTATACGTTCTCCAGCAATGATATGGCATTATTGTCAGACTTCACTTCATCATTGAGTTTTATTCCATAGAAATACAGGTTGAATGATTGTCCTGTATTTTCGATTCTTCTTGAGGTTCAAAGGTAATTTGAGAACTGTATAGAACCAGTGACCTGCGAATGCATTATTTCAGAACTAATCGTTCGAACTATCAGGAACCGTTTAGTTTCGACTGCAGATTTATGTTCAGAAGAACACTGCATACACTTATACAAATATATTATCATCTTCGCGACGGAACAACTTTGAGAGTTAACCTAATTCATTTCTAATCTACAATATGTCTAGTATATAGGGATATTTAATAATAATAATAAAATTCACTTTATTCAGTATAAAAATACACTTATATAAATAACACTGAAAAAAATCACAGGACGGAGTTCAGATGGTAAGAAACACAAACCCTGATGAAAAATAAAACAGAAAATTTGGTAACACATTTCATGGCATAAAAGAAATCACACAAAAATAACAGAAATTCAAAATCACCATTTCAGCATCAAAAAATCTACATTTTGGAGTATATTGATTTTTTTTAAGCCGAATCCTTGATCTTAGTTCTGAAAGATGATGCGGATAGATTTTCTAGCGATCTATCAATATATCTTCATGATAGATTAGTGGTGTAATAGTCAGAGATACATGTACAGAAAAACGATACTCTGTCAGTTCGCTGACGTTTCGGAAAAATTTATTTCCATCCTCAGGGCTCTACAAAATTTACGGAAAACATGATTTGTAACATTGATGAAGTTGTTAACAATAATAAAGGAAAAATGAGCAATACTATAAGTTACTGTATCATAATGGAGGAGATATTAATAAATCTGATGGTGTTGTCATGCATATGAGGCAAAGCTTAAATTACACTTGTGAAATTATAAATGTTGGGAGGTGCAAGGTTCTTGAAATTAAGGTTAAACAGGGTAAGGATGTTTTATATATAACGGGGATTTACAGGTCACATGATATTCCAGATGAGATATTTTTGGGTGATTTGGTGGTTTATCTGAAGAGGGTTTCACTGTTCAAGCCAACATACCATGTTTTGCTGGGGGATATTAATTTTAATATATTAGATACAAACAATAGGTCTGTAATGGTATATCTCGACCTAATGTATGCGAATAACTTCATTTCGATGATAAATAGTATCACTAGGTGGCAAAGCCGTTCTTGTCTAGACCACATATTTTCAAACGCAGAGAAGAATCACGAAAAATGTACTTCATATACAGTAAAAACAGATATAACTGACCACTATTCAACCATCATCGACTTGTCTATTGAAAATAATCTAGAACGATCAATAGACGAGCCTGCATTCAAGAAAATTATAAACTGCAAAAAACTCGACGCTGATCTTTCAGATTTTCACTGGGGAGAATTTTATAGAATGAACGATGTAAATAAAAGTGCAGATTATTTAAAGGTAAGCTTACTGAATTTATCGAGAAAAACACTCAAAAAGTCGAAATGAAACACCACTTCAGAAAAAGAAAAAAATGGATAACTGTAGGTTTAATGAAGGCTATAAAAAAAAGATATATGTTATTCAAAAAGTACAAAAATAATCCAGAAAATTTGAATTTCAAAAATGAGTATATTCAATACAGAAATTCACTTCAGTCTGTTATTAAGGAAGCAAAAATCACATATTTTAAGAAAAAATTCGAACAGGGCAGTGGTGATAGCAAGTCGGTATGGCAGTTGAACGAAAATAATGTAGAAAAAAAAATGAAGTAACTTATATACGCGATTCCAAAAACAAGTTGGTCGAAAATGAGCTTGAAATGGCAGATGTTTTTAATGAATTTTTCTCTTCAATTGGTCCGAAACTGGCGGAAGCCATTCGTAAACCGAAAAAAAATCCGATTAAACGAGATTCCTGTAAAAATTCTTCATTTCTCCTACCTGCAACTCACGAAGAAATAAAAGAGGTAGTAAATTCATTAGGAAATAATAAGTCACCGGGAATAGATGGAATAAAATCAGAAACGCTCGAAAAAATAGTTGATCAGATAGCTTCGCCCCTGACACATCTAATTAATAACATCATGATGCAGGGAATAGTACCACAATGCTTCAAAATTGGTATTATAACACCCTTATTTAAAAATGGAGACAAGGATGTATTGACAAATTATCGACCAATCACTTTGATAAGTAATGTTACTAAAGTGTTTGAGAAAGCGTTCAAAAATAGATTAGTGGCCTACCTAGAAAAGTATAAACTGATTTCGGCGAATCAATTTGGCTTTAGGAAAAATTTCTCTACTCAAGATGCTATCAATTCACTGATTTCAAAAGTTCATAAGTGTTTGGAAAATGGTACAAAATGTATGGCTATATTCCTGGATCTGGCAAAGGCTTTTGACACTGTCCACCATGGACTGCTGTTGGGGGCCTTGCGGGATGTGGGCATTAGAGGAAAAGCAGAAGATCTTATGACAAGTTATCTCGATGATCGTGAGCAATGTGTCCGAGTGAATGCGTCTATCGGCGGAAGAAGGAAATTAGAATATGGCGTGCCTCAGGGGACAGTGATCGGTCCAATCTTCTTCATTGTGTATATAAATAATATATTTACTATAAATACGGAGGGGTCGATTACCAGCGATGATACAGTCATTTTTTATGAAAGTCAAACGTGAAAAGACCTGAGGAAAAGGGTGGAAAAAGATTTTTCCATTCTGATGGATGCATTTTGTTCGAAGATATTAAGCATAAATTTCAGCAAAACTTTGCTTTCTCCCATTTAGCTGTGGTGCAGATAATGTTCCTCCTTATGAGAGGATAACTATAATTGTTAATGATAAAAAAACTGAAATCTTGAGTAGAGAAAACGTCAACTATCTCGGAATAACAATCGATTCCCATTTAAGGTGGAATACCCACATAGATAAAATAGTTTTCACGTTGAGAAGTTTATTGTATAAGTTCAGATTTTTCAAAAAAATTTTGGAATTACCTTCTTTGAAAGTTATATATTACGCACTTGTAGAATCTAAACTAGCCTACGGAATTCTGGCCTTCGGTGCGCAGCTTATTGCTATTTACAAAAAGTAGAAAAAATCCAAAAAAAATTCTGAAAATTATAATGGGCAGGCCGAAACTATATCCGTCGAATGAATTGTACAAAATTCAAAGATCTTGGATATAACACAACTATATTTTCTCAAATCGGTAATTGGTACTCACGGCAAAAAAAATAGAACTTAATTATATTGATCATCATCACAATACAAGATCTATGGTTAATGAGATACTTCGAACTCAGTATACCTCGAAAACGATATCCCAGCGGGCTCCTGATTACTTGGCGAGCAGAATTTATAATTTTCTTCCGGTAGATGTTAGGAATTCGGTTTCTATGCCGATATTCCGGAGAAGGGTGAAGCTCTTTCTGATGGACCAACCTAGGCATAAGATTTCTAGCCTTTTCAAATTTGATTGAATCTCCTATTGCTATATTATTGCGTTTTTGTTTCTGGTTGAACTTGCCTTCCCAATATGCTTGAAGGGACTGATTGAGGAAAGAAATTTTTTTTTTATTTTGAGTGATATATATTACGTTGGTTATTTTTTTATTCTTGTAATATTATGAAAATAATTTAACTTGGTGGTTCACCCCACTGACAGGCTTGGCCTTTGTGGGAATTCTGGTTATTTGTAGAGTGTACCTTTGTATGTATAATTTCGGCGAATACATTATTATTATTATTATTATTGACTAGAAAAATATCACAGAAAAGGCGGTTTTGGCATAATTTGGTCTTACAAAGAAACATTACACAATTTAAAAGACGTCTTAGGATCAAAAGAAAAGGTAATATACATATAAACATAGAAATAAATATATAAAAATATATACATGGATAAAGTACTTACAGACTAGACAAGTGTATCTTCCCAAAATCATTTCGTTATGAACCAAATAAATTCTCCAATACTTCTTGTGAAATGAAATAATTATCGATTAAAAGCGGGGACAAACAATGCAACCGATACGCAGACAGTACGCCGACAGACGGAGGTGGAATCAAAGAAACGGCGGACTCGAAACAAATTAGGTTAAAAAACGTAGACGCATGTATCTAATGCATTGAAGACCAAGTAGTGGAGTTGAGATCCTCTACTACCCGTATTGAGATAATGGATATCGACCTGAATGTAATCTTTCGGAATAGATAAGATGGCCCATGAGAAAATAATATACGGTGGCAACAAACTGAAGTTCCCACCAGAAATCTATTCTGCGTGTTCAACCACCCGACCTTTACCAATTTATGACTTATACCTCATATTTGCGAATTCCAAAAACGAATCTTAAACATGAATTTCGAATGATATGTATTGAGTTCGAAGTTGCCTAGTCCAAGAATGAGAAAAAAACCTATGGGCAACAATTAAAATTAGACTAGAGAGTCATTTTCTGTTTCCTTAACCACAATAGGCAAGGCACTTCGATGAGGATAGGTCAGTCTCAGGGCATAGAGTGAGAGTCTAAAGCTGACCGTACATCAGGTCGGTGGAGATGCGCGGCGCTGCGCTGGAAGGTATACAGCGGAAGCACTGTACTGAAAGTTTGAACTGAAATGAACTACGTCCGTCCATTAGGTCGGTTGCATGGTGCTGCGCTGCGAGATCGGCGTTCGGACGGAGATCAGTTTCGGTATCATGCGACTCACTGTGATAGGCCAGTCACAGGGCCAAAATTACAGGTAGTGAAAAGACGAACCCATCTCTAGTAAATACATTGACAGTCAACCGAGAACTGAGCGCCGACTTGGCCGGCCGCTCTATTGTGGACGGACCTCTTCACTTCAATAACGTACCGTGGCGTGCCACTCATCGCCACCGACCTAACAGACGGACAGCTATAAGCAGATCTCTTTCAGAACTAAACGTCTGAAAGTCAACGGTTCTCTGTTCGATCCTTTTTCCACATCTGTAAGTATACCACAGGGATCCCTTCTGAGTCCGTTGCTTTTCATCTGCAACGTGTATCAGAACGAACATTATCACAACGTGAGGCGAGCAAGGTCCATATTACCTCGCATCATCCGTAAGAGCAAACAGTACCTCTAATAAAAAGGGGTGACTTTTGGAGGCCAGAGTTCGTTTTTTTCAGAAAATTTTTTTGGTGCAAATGGTGGAAAAAAATTGAATGCGCAAGGTTGCCACTTTTTATATTCAAGAATTTTCGGGAAAATTAAAACTGGAACGAAGTGAAAACTGGAATAATGACCAACATTCTTACATAAGAATTAAGTAGGTATATCCCAAAAAAAAATTCAAAGTATCCACTGAAGCCGACAGAACGACACACCGTTTTCTTCTATAAACGTTGAAATTTGTCCAAATTCTGATAAATCACGCGGCTATTGCCAACGTTGAAGCATGAAGACCACGTCCAGGTACCTGAACTCAAGATATTAACGAGGTTCAATTAAACTTGAATGTGGTTGTGTTGCCTAGCCGTAATTTAGCACTACGTGGCATCTTTGCTCGTAAGACGTGCCCAGAGAGTTAGCACTGGTATGGAAATCTCACGTCAGATATTTACTCTCAATATTTATTAATTCATAATATGCTTGACACATTGACAAAACATATATGATAATTGTCTTATGAAATGTGAAAACAGACACAATAAAGCGGACAAGACGTCTAATTCATTGTTATGTAGTAGTTGTTTACCGAACTAATTAAAACCTCTAATGAGTATTCGAGTGTTATTCCAACCCTATCCTGTGTAAATCAACTGGAAGAACGAATCCTAACCGGAAAACATCACACATCATTCATGCCCACATATTCTCGAAGCCCCCTCAGTTTTTCAGTTCTCATTTTTATGCTGATGATGCTGGAGATGTTGATGAAGGTGTTAGGAAAATGAATGATGATCTTGCGACCATCCTGAACGATGGTCGCACAATACAATCTGTCTCTTAACCGCAGTATATCTTATGCGATCTTTTTCGGCAATCAGTGTGTGATGGGTTGAGTGGGGTGGTTCAGTTCTTCATTGGAGGTGATGAGATTCCTTGGGTTGATATTGGACACGGCACGTCATGGAAATCAGAAGATCCGTCTACTATTGAGTGGTCGGCCAGGTCAGCGCTCAGTTCTCAGTTGACTGCCAATGTATTTACTGGAGATGGGTTCGTCTTTTCTCTACCTATGAGAGTGGTACTGTGACTGGCCTGTCACAGAGAGTCCAACTCCGGAAAAATAACAGGATACAAATCCTATCGCAACACATCTCTAGTATTTACATGTCAAGTCTACAGAAAGCGAAACGAATCGAGCCGATTGATGCCGAGAATCACAAGTAGTAAAAAGACCAACCCATCTCTAGTTAATACAATGACAGTCAACTGAGAACTGAGCGCAGTATGGACGGGCAGCTCAATACAACCTGCGATATGCAACATATAACGAAAATAATTGTTCATTATCAACCCAAAGTTACGAACATTATTTACAATAGGAATCTCATCACCTAAAATAAAGAACTAAACCACCCCACCCAACATATCATACACAGACTGATTGCCAAAAAGGACCGTACCAAATATACTGGAGTTAATCGACCGATTGTGCTGCTCAGATCTTGCGACCATCCTTAAGAATGGTAGCAAGATCATTCACTAATTTTCGTAACACTTTCTCATCAACATCTCCAGCATCATCAGCATAAAAATGAGCATTACAAAACTGAGAGAACTTCCAGAATATGTTGGCATGAATGAATAAAAGCAAAGGCCGAGAAGGGATTCTTGTGGTAAACATATAGATGTGGGCAAAGGATCGGACAGAGAACCGTTGACTTTCAGACATTAAGTTCTGAAAGAGATGTAACAATACCGCATCCTCATCAGAGAATTCTACGAAAGACAGAACAGCTAGCAACAATTTATGTGTCATCGTATCGAATGCCTTTGTGAGATCTACTAAGACCATCGCCGTGACCAAACCACTATCCACTAAATCGCGATTTAGATGAATTATCATCACTTATTTTGAGAAGGGCAGTCTTACAGTTGTATTGTAACCCCTACGAAAATCTGACTGGAATCCTGGAAGTATTTCAAACTCATTTAGATGTTCTATCATCTGATGGTACATAACCTTCTCGAAAACCTTCGATATGGCAGGCAATATATTTATGGCACGTGAACCACCAAACCTTTCGTTTCTTCGGTATCATCAAAATTATATAATGTTTTCAAGCTACTACATATCTACTCATCAGGATGCAAATGTTCATTATATTCGAAACATACCTACCTCAGTAGAAAAGGACAACGAAATTTTAACATAGAAATGCTCAGATTATCAGATCCAGACCTAATTTCATGCAAATAATTGTCAACAGATGCTTCGTTCACTAATGGGTATGATATTTTCCCGCAAACTTGGAAAGAGTGTTAGATGAGTAAATATTCAGAAAATCATCTGATGAACTGTTTTCATTTTTTGGAATGGAGTTAACAAAATAGACATTCTATTTATCAGGATCGAAGAGATAATCCGTAAGCTCATATTTTTGTCTACTACCTATATTCATATATTTGAGTTGTTTCCATGATTCTCTCTTATTGCGATTTCGAACGATAAAAGAACAATATTCTATCTTTCGAATTTCGAACTTTCAGTGGAGGGAAAAAGTTCCCAGATCGAATAGGTGGGGATCATAGAACAACTTTACACCTCATACGTTTGTGAGGGTGAATTATATTTATTTATTATTACTATTTAACTATTCTATACTCCATTAAGTTTTATAAGGTCTCCTGGTTGGCCATGAAAGTATGACACATTTCACCGTGTATATTTAAATTATGTTAGGATATAGGCATTTTTCTGTCAGATAACTTCGCAACGTTATCCTCTCTACATATGGGTCGTAGTAATTATGTATTTTTCAGAATTTGAATTATGTGTGAATTCAATAATTCCAAAGACCTGACGGATGTTGAAGAAACTGTTTTCTCTCTTGTTACCGGAAATGTTTCACTTATATGAACTGGTTTCAAGATTTAGATATGCTATTTCCTTGTATGGAAATCAGGAATCAAGTGTTGAAATTTCAATGAGAAATAATGTATAGAGAAGTCTTCTATGTTGTGATATTTCATTTGAGAGAAGAATGAAAGTATTCGAATAACCATACAGAAAAACTTTTAAACGACCAGACGGACCTATGGAATTCCCCACTTTTTTAAATTCTCAAAAAAAAACCTACAGAAGACATTTACGACCTTGTTGCACAACTTGAAATACACTAGTTTTAAAATGTAGTATCACTACAAAACCCGCCGTGTCCTTATTTGAATATGGCGATAGGATACGAAGTAATTTCATTCGAGAGTTCATCATATCCTGAAATACAATAAAGTTTTCGTATAGCAATCATTTAACAAATATGCTCTCAAATAAAGATGTGGTTTTATCTAAACTGTTATGAAAAACTTTCAATAATTCATTTACATTCATTTCGAAGAAGAGCATTTGTTTCTTTGAAATATCCAACAATAAAACATCACAGTATAAGCAAGACGGCTTTGAACAGGGCCCCCATACAGTTTATCTATGGTAAAAGAGCACAACTAATATAAATCTTGAGGAAAATACATTGTCACTCTGCATAAGTATGGAGAAATAGGAATTTGTTCAAAGAAATATGCTGACATATTCATAATGGAGAGCATAGTTTTCCAAGACGAAAATGTATATTTTTCGTTTTTAAATTGAGACTGACAAAATATCTCGAAATCATATCTGCAACAGAAAAGAAAATAGACCAGATATGGTCCTCCAAGCAATCATTTTTCAGATCCTCACGTGAAAGGAGAACGCTGCATGTCCTTTGTATTGGTAACAAAAGAGTGTGTAACTAATATCTTATCCACTTACACTTCCAACGCACGTTTCGGAAACCAAGTTTCCTTTGTCAAACATATCGTTCTATCCACAGTGAACTCAAATATTTATTCCTTTGTATTGGATCACCTAAGCGCTATGCATCACCATGATTTTGTTCATATAAAATTTTGTATTTATTAACCCTTTTGTATTTGTAACCCATTGAAGTTAATGATTTTTTATCTCTTATTCTTAAAACTAACTATCGGTGCTTTCAATTTCGAATCGAAGCGATAAGATGTTTATTCATTATACGAAGATAATCTTGAGTATGCTGAAGCTGAATTCTTGTTATTGGAAGAGAGTAGAAATTAGCAACGTTTCGAAGAATTATTTTAACATTGTCGATATTTCAAGAGTGCCAACCTGCCTCGGTTTCAATAACAAAAACTTAATAGATCCAAATCATGGTCTACCAAGAGATTTATAGGAAAGAGTGTTGCATGCTTAAGCTATCACGAAAATACAATCATTTCAACTATCGACATGGTTCGCATCGTGCTTTCGACCGATAAGTGGTCTAGCATCTAGCAGACTGACGAAAGGGCATAATAACAAATAATTATAGTGTATCCCGCACAATTCCGACTTTGAAATTACATGCAGGTGACAAACATTATTGTGTCATTAATATTAATTCAGAAGCTAAGAACCATACGACACGAGCCAGTCGTTCACCAAATTAGGCTGATGGTTTACAGATGGACAAAACCTAATCATCAACTTTCAGCTGGTTATCATCGAACGACAGGGGTTGGCGTGCCTGCTTTTAACACTCGCTTTCATGTTTATTGAATTACACATCTGTCAGATGATTTGAAAATTGTTAAATCATGGCAGACAATTGAATCGATGCGAATAAATGATAATGGTAGTCCTTCCGATATTCCCAATTAAATATAAATTCATTATCCCAATAGAATTATTTCGTGGCATTTTATTTAAATTATGGTGAAATCCATTCATGGTTCAGAATAGAATGAAAGAAATTACTTCGTTAGTTGTTACTATTGCTGCTTTCTTTTTGACGATTTGGGTAGCTCGGAGCTGCCCCCGCGCATGAAATTTGTTAACAAACGGGGGCAGCTCCGAGCTACCCAAATCATCAAAAAGAAAGCAGCATATGGATCATTACAAGTTTTACAGTGGCCCGAGTTCCGTAATACTACTTACTTCATTTTCGAACTGGTGCATTGTGAGTTGTGTACCCAGGTATTTAAATGTTGTTCTGTAAGCTTACTTTTCAGTATTTCCCACATAGCACATCCCAACAACTTCAAACATTTGGGAAATACCCACAAGTCACAAACCCCAATACCACACTCACTTCTTCCACTAAGGGCCGGTAATAAAAAACTTATTTGGATCACAGAGAGCAGTAAGCTCTCAGTTTTGAACCAGGTTTTACGAGTTGACTTCTAGTTATCTGAAAACTTAACCATAATAACTTTAACAGCTATTCTTTGGAGATTGGAACTCATTATTTTTATTTAGAATAAACTTCCGCCTAATAAAGACTAAATCCATACATTTTTTTGAAGGTCTTACAGTGACACGACTTTTATAGTACTACTTCATTATAATACTTGTGTATTGTTACACAACAAACAATACACCCGTATCACTGTAAAACCTTAACGAATTTATGGATTCGGTCATTATTTGGTGGAAATTAATTCTAAAAAGAAAGAAACTTCAATCTTCACAGGATTAAATCTTGAACAAATTCCCTATCAGGCGAACATGAGGTGATATAGAAGCAATATCTTCGCAGTGGAAGAAATGAAAGTGGAAGTTAGACGAAAGGCTGTGGCGGCCTTTAGGCCGACTGTTAACACATTAACTTTCGGAAGTTACGACTTAGAAACTCGATATTTGTAAAGTAGGTTTGGGGCTTAGTTACGAAAGTCGAATTCGTGAATGGGTGAACTCGCCCAATGATATATAATAGATATAAATATAAATAAAAATATATAAATTGGCCGAAGGGTTCCGGAGTTATAACAATTTGAAATTCGGATATTTGTTCCAAAATCAGATGCGATCAGATTGGGACTTCGTAATAAGTTGAAGAATACCAACGCGCAACCTGTTCACAATTTTGAGACGATCTAACCGTCAAAAAAATATTTTTCGAAAAGATTTGGTTTCGAGAGACTAATTATCAGATCTGGATGAACTTGGGCACAAACCTTGAAGTCAATATTCAACAACTTTTCAACTCCATCATATATTCATTTTATTTCATGAAACATATTGACCATGAAAAGTTATTTTCTTTCATAACGCGCTTGTTCTCGGGAACAGAAGACAGGCTTTAAAGTCAAAATATAACAATAGTGCCCAAAATTCCAGTTTTAGCGAATATATTTCTGCAGAGAAATTGAAAAATGTCTGTCAAATTTCTTGGCTATATCAAATTTTGAAAAGATTTCTTCGATTTCTAGAAAAGAAGTGAAATTGTCAGAATTAAACTTCTCTAGTCGTGATGCCAACGCATAACGTTTGAGATTTATGTTGAAAAAACTGTTTTTTCGAAAACTATTCATAACATTACCATGGAGTTTAGCACAGACTTTGAGGTCACTATTTAACAACAGTATTTATATCAAATTTCGGAATTTGATCGGATATTCCTCTTGGGAGATATTGGAAAAAATATGTTCAATTCCGTGCTGCTTTCATCGATATCATTGTTAATTATTTCCGAAATATCTCAAGAAATACCTATATACCCGATTATCTATTGTGAAGGTATGTATATCAGTGAGATCACAGCATGGATTTCAAGAATTAGGCGTAATTATTAAGTCCCTGAGCAGATATCGGTACTCAAAATTGTGTTTACGATCAGCGGTAAGGCTAGACTTAAAGAGATTAATTATGGCAGCTGAATTCGTGAAATCGACCAAGCGCGTAAAAGCTGCTGACTTCACGTCGGTGCTTTTTTAGGTTCTTTCATAGCGCTTTCTATGGTGCACAGCATATTGTTTCAAATTAAGTTTGGAGTCCCAACATCTCGGTTGTGTTCGTTAATGCTTAAAATTGAACGAATAGTTTCGGAGGATACGCCCATTTGTATTTTATGCGTGAATTATCCGATATATCATAAGGAGCTGATGCCAACTCTTCGAATCTTAGCAATTGGTTGCCCTTTTTCGTAGAATTTTGTGGGGATTCACTCATGAGGAAATTTTTAAACAATTTGTTTTCAAAACTGTTCCTCCTATCTGTTGAAAAACTGGGGTTTCCGGAGATTAATATGGCAGATTACCATAAAATATGGCAACGAACCTTAAGGCTTATATGCCATATTTCGACTCGATCCGATGTTTAATTTCGGAGACATTGAAAAAAAATATTTGAATAATTAGAAATTTTCAGGTTATTTCCGCAATACCTAAAGAAATACTCAAGCGATCAGAATGAACTTTTATAATTCCTTGATAGGAGATGATTGTGGATTCCACAATAGGTTTTTGAAGGGAAATAATTGAAAGTTTATAGTTTTTTTGATGAATACAGTAACATTTCAAACAGAATATAGATTGAAGCAGAGTTTTCCGTTGAACAAAACTTCGATTTATATCAACTGGTAATGCAGATTTTCAGACAAGAAAATTAATTTTTCCTCTACCATTCATTGATGACTTTAGCTAAATACTGTTACTGTTGCGAAAAGTTTCAGTATCATGTGGTGATCACTGAACTGTTAAGAAGTATAGTAATCAAACTTCTCATTATGGTTTTCAGTGCATTACCGGATTTCGGGTGCGTTATGGTGGATGGACCTAACCGTCAGTGGCATCGATGCGTGAACAGCTGGCTGCACTCTATATATATAAATATAGTCTTCTCAACCGTAGACGCTCCAGATGAAATTAATTTGGTTTACTATCGATTCACGAGGAAGACAAAAGACGCAGGTGATTGATTAAGACAAAAGCTACAGAGAGTAAGCCTATGATACAGTACCTCGAATATTATGGGGTGACTATTGGTGGCCAGAGGACTAGCATGTTTTGCAAAACAGAATTTTAGTGCAATTGGTTGGAAAAATAGTAGGAGTGCACATTGCGCATTCTCGAAAAAAAATTAATTACACCTCAAAAAAAAATTCCAAAAAAATCAATGCAGCCTACAAAACAACACCCCGTTTCCTCGTGAGTAACGTCGAGTTTCAGAAAAGTCTACGAAATCGAATATTTCTCCCTGCTATTGGCATCGTTGCAGCATGGAGACCGTAGGCGGGTGCCTGTGAGATGTTCATGAAGGTTTTATGACGCAAAAGGCTTTTATTGCACTGTAATAATATAATTTGTCGTTTTGGATATAGTATGGATGTTATTCGTAGTAATGAGTTGCTATGAACGAACTGTGTACTCTCGTAATAATTATTTCGAGATCGTCTGGCTGAATTTTCACGTGAGCCAATAGTTTTTCGATGGAATTCTTAAAATTCACGAAAAACTACAAAATATTGCTGAATTGAAACTGAAATCTTCATTCTTTAAAGAATTTGAAAGGTTGAAGTATTTCTATGGGCACTCAGACTTCACTACTAGGAAATTCAAAAATGCATCGTTTACCTCAAGATTTCATTCATACTCTCTTTTTTCAATGAAACGCATTTTATTTCCTGATCGGTAGAGCTCTTCCTTATGATTTCAAAAATACAAATACTTCATTGGTGTTATCTCTGTCAGTTTTCGGAAATATAGATTTGTTGTCTAAATCTAAGGCAGCTGGTAGAACGCCAAACGACAACGCCGCGATTTTTTATATCAGTAGCAGTGGACAATGAAACAACTAATTTTTTCAATTTATTCATCAACATAATTAAAATTGAGTGTTCAAAATGACCTTAATCTACTTTTTCACACAAACTATATCGTTTCATAGAATTCTTGAGGTTCTCCTAAATATTTCCGGTTTTTGTTGAGATTACCAATTTCTTCTTCAAATTTCATAGAAGTATATAAAAGGAAGATTTTTGTGGAAACTGTACCACCCTGTATCTCAGAAGTAAAAACAAGTTTGCGACATACGTTCACATACGATTTTCTTCTTCAAATGGTCCCAAGAATCACCCCCTTGAATATAAGTATATCATTGAGGAACACACTCTTTACAGGGTGATTCACGAATACCGTTCATTAGAATATTTCGAAGATGGACTCGAGAAAATCCCATTGATATTTTATAGTTCAGCTTTGTTGGGAGAGATGAATTCTTAGATAAAATTACAGATTCGTTCGACATCAGTTTTGACTGGAAATATATATACCGAAAATGATACCAGCTGAAATATAACGCAAAATCTCATTTTCTTCTGAATAATTGTCTGATTCTGGTTCACATCATTGAAGTTTCATCCATTCTCCAAAAACATAGAATATCTGGAGTAACAAGCATTCTAGAGCAGTATAGTTTTTATTACACCGATTCACTATTTTCAACCTAGATCGCACCTGACAAATAAAAAGGTCGTTTTCAAGGAAGTAATTGTGTTACGGTCATCCTCACGGCCGATCGCGAACACAATAACTCCCGAAGGAATTAACTTAGAAATTCGATATTTCAGAGTATGTCTGATCCTGACTTACGAAGGCCGAATTGGTAAATGAGTAAAATTCAACAAATTATTCCGCAGATATACTCATTTGAAATTTAATTTTCCAAATATTTCCAAAAATAAAAAAAGTTTCAGGAGTATAATATGATCAGAAAAATGCAGGATATTGGATATTTCAAAAAAAAAACTGGAACTTTTCCTTAAAACTTGTTCTAATGCCACTATCATCACGAAATTTAGCGAAAATTTGTCCATCAGCCTTCCCAAACAAATAACTAGTTACCAAGTCTCATCATGATTTAATCGAAATTTTTCTTTCATGTTATTCAGGAAAAATCAATGACACTGAACAGAAATTTGGTACACTACTGCGAAATATGAAGTTGAAGTTCTGAGCAAACCTCAAACTTTCAAATGACCAAAACTCCGAAATTGTTCGGCAGATTTTACCCATTTATGAACTTAACCGTCACATTTTGAAATAAAACGTACCTTGAAAGTATCGAGTCGATACGCCCGTAATCGTACCTACGGCCGGAAGGGCGAAAGGATAGAATACATTTTGACACCGGATGCGTCATCAGTGAGTCTAACCTAGTCGTTCGGAACTATGTTCGGGAAAAAAATTCGAAATTCACACACACGATTGGATAAAAAGATATCACGATGTTCCCGCGAATATGCGCGCAAAAGCATCGCACCAGTATAGTTCAAACAGCTATAAACATCTGGTCGGAACACGTGTAAATGAGAAAATTTCCATCTGCTGTCTCCGCTATCAACTTCCACGGGTACATGGCCCCCAAAACCACCTTTTCCTAATATGGTTCCCGCTCGTCGAGTCTGATCTTGACTAGTCCCACAACCCACAGGCCGAAGGCCTCTCGGACCGTGCCTGTAACGCTTATTAAGAATTAGATTTGAATCAAAGACTCCAGCAATAATGACGAGGCATCTGCAGTCTAACCTATTTCATGGTGGGTTGCTTTCTTCCACTCAGATAGTTTCCTACAAGGCGGGAGCGGCCAACCGCTAACTGCAGGTGGAAAAGCAGCCAAAATACTTGTTCTCCCGGCAAATTAAAATTGCACGGAAGGTACGAAAAATGATGATTGGAACAGGATTTTGATTTTATAAGAATTGTTAGATATAAGAACATTCAATCAACTATAAATGACTGCACTGACTACAGTAACTTTTATTCACTGTGACAATCCGCTAATGATGACGGCGAATTCACAGAGAAACTCGATTGAAACTAATTCAATAAATAATAATAAATGGCCCACCCCCTTTCTAATTGTTCTCAGTCTCTTTTTGAGGGTATGTTCTGGGAACGGCGTACTATCGTTTTGTCCAAATTTTCAAATTCTTTCCCGAAACTGGCCTCAAGCGACTAGGATGGACACACTAGTGAGGTCAAAGATGTTGAAATCAAAAGAGCACTGTCAGCACTCTATGGTGCAAGATGAGACCAAAATCAGCTGATAGGGAAGCAAACAAAGAAATATCCCATAAGAACTTATGTTTATATTGGGTGTATTATCTGAGTAGAAAAATGTTTTGATACTGTTTTTCTTTGGTTGTTTTTTATCACTAAGAATCCATGAATACCATCAGGTAGGGGAAAAGTTTCCGGTTTGAATATACCTACTCCTGTTTGTTAGATGCATTGATTTGTATCCTTTTCCAGATCAAATTCGAATATGGGATTTGGTTCAGCTGTGAGCTGTATCCATCGGTCCAATAATGATAAGCACACCAATTTTTTTTTAGGTTTTTTCAAAGTTTGTCAAATTGCTCAATTTGACAATCCCGCAATCCGCAAGAGCATTTTCATGAAAAAAATTCAATTTCATTTTATTAGTTCTGTTCCAGATATTGGGAGTGAAGACCCTAAAAAAACCTGAAAAATTATGCGAAATTCTCCCAAAATAAGCTTCAAACGATACACCAAATTTTTTGGCCGTTTTGTCCCTGCAAACTAGATTGAGGCAGTTAAGGACCTGCTTGAGTGGAAGGACGAGCATATGCTTGATTTCCCTGATTCTAAACGGAAAGATGTTTTGCATATTTTGTAACAGGTAATGAAATAACAAAGTCTCTCAACATATTTATTGATGAATATCACTTCAGGACAATCTTCTGGTGAACTCCGTATTGGGATGATATTCAAGATACAAAATTTATACGGTTGCCATTAGAATGACATAGTGAATTTATAACCAAAAAATAAATAGTAACAGAAGTACAACCCACCACTGTGAAACATTTTTTGTGGCATCAGCTTCTTGCTTTCTCGATGAGAATTTGTGTTCAGACGGGAGGCTAACAGTGAGTCTATAAATCTCAGTATAATTTCAATCTTTTCTTGGAGCTTTTTCTGCGTACCGAAATGAATATAAAGAATCTTAGTCGTTAGAAATTTGTGAAAATGCAGACCAACATACTAGGATATTGTTGCAGTATGTAACAGCAGGTGGACGCCAAAATATAGGTAAATATCGGCAACGCCTAAAACAATCAGTTATAAAGCAGTTGAGCCTGAATCAGACTTTATGGAATCGGAATCGAGACTTGTGTCCCCCGTTATTTTATTACAACCATTATGAAAATAAATACATATATTTATATGTATTTTTATTTATATAAGGATTTATTCAAACTGGTCCTAATTGTTGAAGTGAATGTGAAAAACCCTAACAGTAAAATATCAATAGTTTTTATGTTACGAACGAAAATATATACCAAGAGAATTATATTTCATGTTCCCCATATTCAAACAAACTTGGCATTAAAACAAAACATATATAAGCACACTAAGAAAAAACAACAGTACCTAGATCAATTTAAGAACTACACGAGTTCACTTCAATACTTTCCCTAAATGATAAAATGTTTTTTGAACAAAAGCCCATCAAACTTCTTAGAAGAATTAATCTGGTTTGCGATAAGGATTCGATCATGAGATCAGCAATCTGTTTACTGCCTTCTTCTCTCTGAACCCCAACCAAGACGAATTTTCTGACAAAGAAATGTCTGATACGTATGTGAGGTGTACGTTCGTAAAATTCTGGATTTCAAGCGAATTTTACTGCTGCTTCATTGTCAACTATCAATAAACGCAAATCTCTCAATTTTATAATTCCATTGTGAAGACTTCAGCCAAATCAACAATTTCGCACATTCACTTGCTGCCACATATTCTGCCCCAGTAGTTGAAATTGCCATTGTTCCTTGTCTTTGACTTCTCCATGATACTGCTCCACCAGCATACATAAAGATGACTTCAGATGTGTAACCGACCAGTACTTATATCACCTCTTGAACCTGCATCACTAAATGCTTCATTATACCCTTTTTTCAAGTTGTGTTTTTAAGTGCTTTCAAGATCTACCTTTGATATATCGGAATATCCTTTTTACTCTTAAATAGTCTACTATGGATACTTCTTGAACATACAATATAAGCTGAATCAGAGCCAGTTTCCGCCATTAAATACATCAGTGCCCCAACTGCTTCCCTATGGCAAAATTTTGGCCCTTCTTCCATGCCCTTCCCTCCCCTTATTAAATTATTTCTTTAATAATTGACGTAGAGCGTGGATTTCAATTTTGCATTTCAAATCTTTCTGAAAGTTCCTTAGCATAGGGTTTTCGAGAAATGTTGATAGAATCATTTGAGTTTCTTTCAATTTATAGTATAGTCAAGTGAGAGGCTGGTTTTACGGTTCTTGAATTCTTTTGGTATTTTTTGTAAAAAATCATTTCTCATTTTTTAGAGCTGAAAGTCTGTCGTCTACATATAGGCACAAACTCACTACGATGCCATTTTCTTGTTTCCTTATAAATAAACAAGAACCTGCATCACTTGTAAATCTCGCTTTTAAAATGACATTAAGAATGCGCTTATTCCCGGAATCTGGCGCTTGTTTCAGCCCATAAAGGCTTATATTCAAAATACAAACTCTCTTTGTACCATCTTGGAAGCCTCCTGGTTGCTTCATAAATATTTCGTATTCTAAGGTTCCATACAAAATGCAGTGGAAACATCAAATCGAGTTAATGACATTTCCTCACTAGCAGCTATGCGTACAACAGCTCTAATTGACAACATTTCTGCAACTGGACTAAAAGTTTGGCCAAAATCTTCAGCTGATTTTTGTGAAAATCTTTTTATCACTAATCTTGCTTCAAGCTCATCAATTGTGCCGTCTGGGTTTCTTTTGTTTTTTCAACCCCACTTCTAATCTAGTTAGCTCTGCGCGAAAATGTCAAATGAGAAATTACAGAAAGAGATAATTAAAGATAATTTCAAAATGGAGAAAGACAATCGGAAAAATTTATTCCCTTATCATATATTGGAGGAATTTCATCAAAAATAAAGAGAATATTGGAAAAAGATCCTTCTATGAAAATTACTTCCAAACCATGTAACGGTTTAAAAGTACATTTTAACAATAATATAAACGAAGTAGTTGTTAAACACTTCAGTAGGTCAATTTTTACTTGACACATATCGAACTCAGTGTTCTCGATACTGTTGCGCAATCGCGTCTGACGAAGGTGCGCCTGAGAGTTCCTTCGTTCGGCTTCCTTTTTTCTTTTCTGGCAGAGTTTTCAAGGTGCAAAGATCGATTTTATATTAACGATCAATATCGATTAATTGAGTTTGGTATTCTCATTGATTTTGAGAAGTTGTTACTTGTGTGCTCTAATATTAAGTATTAGGGGTAAGTACTTTTAATTTAACTGTTCTGAATGACCTAATATATCAATTTTATTTGCTTTTTCCGATATTTCGTCACATGTAGGAACGCCATTTTGAGAGATTGTGGCCAGGAGGTTTTGCGACTCAAATGGTGTATCTGTTCATATCTTATTGATCTTCAAGTGGATTATTTTCCAGTCTATATATTTTTCTTAGTTGAATTTTGTCATTGTTCATTCTCTTAAAATTTTGGAAGATAGACTGGAGGGTAAAGCCAACACAAATGAACATGTGGTAATTTTGTTCGAATTTTCTAGCACTTTTCCTGGAATCTAACTTTTTGGAACCTTACTCTCTGGGTCCTCATCTTTTGGATACCGAGTACCTGTTCACCGGATTTATAACCATTATCTGCCAAGGACATACCAACTTGCGTAACTACCTGCAATTCCACCTGTGATACCAAGCAATTCAGGAGCACAAACCAAAACTGGATTAAAAAGGCCTACGACCTGAGATCTTCGACCACCAACACACATGCTCTAGTCGACCCTTAGATAAGTGTTACTTTCCTTGTATTTCTATAATCTGAGCTCAGAAATTGTTTGTAAAAATGCGTAGATATTTGTGAAAGATTAATATATTGGATTGGTTAGTAATCCAGTCTTTCAGTTTCCTCTCCATGCAAATAGGTTGAGTGAGTTCAAGGTTTAAATATAACAATCATATCTTTTTATTGTTATACAAATTGGCGCAATAACGTGGGGCCACGATTTGTGTTTTGTCTTGCTTTGAACTCTTTCACTTTTGCTTGGGGGGGAGAATGGATTTTTGAGCTCTGAACCGATGATACTTTGGGTGATATCTTGTTGAATTTTCTGATTTTCATTTGATTGAATTTTATTTTCTTCAACCATAGTAGCCGCAATGAATCCGAATAACTTGAAAACTCATTAACTTGCTTATGAACTTACTATCAGAATTGGTAAGGAAATTCCACCTACAGTAGAGTTAAAACGTAGACTTTTGAGGGGTTTGTTAGCACAGGAAAAAGGGGATCGCAGTTTTGTAGAGATTAAGGATGATTATCCGATCAAGGCATCTTTTGATGAATTGAACTTGTCGATTACTGATTTAAAAAATGTTATTTCTAAATTGTCTGTTACACCTTCTGACAATGAAATTAAAAGAATCACTGATAGGTTATCTCATTGCTCGCATAGGTTGCGTAGAATTGCACCAGAGTCAGATGAAGAGCGAGATAAGAAAAAGGAAATTATGTTGGAAATAATAGACTTAGAATCCGAGCTTGACAAACAAACTTCACCATCTATTAGGCCAATTACTTCGACCCCAGTTAAAGGTTCAGATGTAAATATGTCTGCTTTTTCTTCTAAGAAAGTTCCTGTTTATAAATGGAGTTTCAAAAAATTTTCAGGCAAGGAACCTTTGATGCCTTTCCTCGAGTTGATTGATACTTTGAAAATTTCTCGTGGTTGTACGGATACCGATCTCTTTGAGTCAGCTTCAGATCTTTTTGAGTCAGATGCCTGGTTGATGGTGGGCTTACTTTTCGGAACCATCATACGCTTGGGAAGATGACCGTCGACTATCTGATGAGTCAAAGCAATTGTTATCGTCGGTTTATTCGTGAATAATTTTAGTGTGTTTGTGTGATGGTAACTTGTTGTTTTTTGTCTAACTTTTTAATGTTGATCTTTATGGAAACTGTGTGTGTGAAAGTTATCGCATTCAACAAATGTGGATTATTGTACTCGGTTAGGTGGAACTTTTTATCTATGACGATGGCAGTGAATTTTTTCAGTCAGGATGAATCTGATGATGACAGTAACTAAATTCGACTTTAGATTTTACCTGATATTGACTTACCTCTTATCTATAACTATCTCGTGTTTCAATTATATTTTTTTTTATCTTGATGTCTGTATATTGGATCAAAATATATTTTTTTATGGCAATTCATGTACCTTCCCTACTCACTCTTAGTGACTATCTTTGCAGTATAGCTGTGTTTCATCACAGGAGTGATATTATCCTTATCTTGTCATTTGATATGACGTTTCCTTACCTTTCTATTATCCTTATCTTGTCATTTGAGATGACGTTTCCTTACCTTTATCCTGTCATTTGAGATGACGTTACCTTACCTTTATCTTGTCATTTTAGATGACGCTATCTTACCTTTATCTTGTCATTCGAGATGACGTTTGCTTTATGAATTGCCAGTTAATCTGTCTGGAGCTTATTGTGATTATGCAGAATCGTCAGATTAAATTTGGCGTAGTCACGAATATGCTTTGGAGTATTTATGTAATTTGTGGGTCCCGAGATCCTGTTTTCTTTGTATTTGTGTCTCTGAGACATAGTGCATTGTGAAAATCTACAGACATCATGATATATTTTGATCCCTTTATTTTGTAGATTTGTAGAAAATCTACTGGCGCCCTATTTTTTGTTTATTTTCCATAATACTCGGTAGTGTCAGAAAATCTCGAAGGTTCAATCGCTATTTCACGTTTTTTTTTTTTGAGACATGCACACATTCAGAATCAACAACTTTTCTGTAATTCAAATTAGATATACTTAGTTGGTTTTCTGAAATTCACCTCAAAGGGAGAGCTTTGAGTTGGGAAGTGATCTCATGCACATAGTTGAGACACATACACAAATAGATTTAACAACCATTCTATCATTCGAAATTGACTAAGATCTTGTAACATTTTTCTGCATATTTTTGAATTGGTGGTTGATCCTTACGTGTTCCGTATTGTGTTTATACTCAAGAATGGAAAATTGTCGTGAACCATATTTTCTCTATCTATCTGATGGATTGTTTCGATACATCGGTTGTATCTTACCTTTCATGCATATCTTTTGACTATCTATTTGAGATCGATTGGTCCATGTCAATTTTGCCTAATTATCTATTACCTATTTCGTCATAACTTATCGAACCTGAAACTTATCTTTGAGCGTTATATCGGTTCTACTTTTCATGCTTAGTCACCTATTACGACACGACTAAATTACCTATTTTGACATAACTTATCGAACCTGACACTTATCTGTTTTCTGCTTCGGCTTAACTTCTCGATTTGAACGTTCATCTTTTATTTCAAATTTATTATAATTTATTATTATATTAATATCAAATATACGAGGATTTTGCTGGACTTGATTATTACGCATTATCGCACTATTTGATATGGTCAACGAACAACTGTTGAACCTGCTCTCGATATCTTATAATTGGTATTCTGGCTCATGAGGTGTCACTTTCTAGTATCTCTAGTGTCTAACTGTTACTACTGTTGTTGAAGAAAGTTGTTTTCATATTGCAAGTTTTTTTTTCTCATTAAAGATATTTTTTTTTCAGCAGAATGTCTTGGTGTCAATCTCTCCGAAGTAACGAATTAAGCTCTAGAATCAGTTTTGCAGAATTTGTTTCACATCTTTTCCTGGTCAGTTTTTTTATTGCAAGTTGAATACTTTGCCAGATTCTCTAACGATCTTTCAAAAAAAAAATTATATTTTTTTTTAGGGGTAATGGGTGTGTGTAACGGTTTAAAAGTACATTTTAACAATAATATAAACGAAGTAGTTGTTAAACACATCAGTAGGTCAATTTTTACTTGACACATATCGAACTCAGTGTTCTCGATACTGTTGCGCAATCGCGTCTGACGAAGGTGCGCCTGAGAGTTCCTTCGTTCGGCTTCCTTTTTTCTTTTCTGGCAGAGTTTTCAAGGTGCAAAGATCGATTTTATATTAACGATCAATATCGATTAATTGAGTTTGGTATTCTCATTGATTTTGAGAAGTTGTTACTTGTGTGCTCTAATATTAAGTATTAGGGGTAAGTACTTTTAATTTAACTGTTCTGAATGACCTAATATATCAATTTTATTTGCTTTTTCCGATATTTCGTCACATGTAGGAACGCCATTTTGAGAGATTGTGGCCAGGAGGTTTTGCGACTCAAATGGTGTATCTGTTCATATCTTATTGATCTTCAAGTGGATTATTTTCCAGTCTATATATTTTTCTTAGTTGAATTTTGTCATTGTTCATTCTCTTAAAATTTTGGAAGATAGACTGGAGGGTAAAGCCAACACAAATGAACATGTGGTAATTTTGTTCGAATTTTCTAGCACTTTTCCTGGAATCTAACTTTTTGGAACCTTACTCTCTGGGTCCTCATCTTTTGGATACCGAGTACCTGTTCACCGGATTTATAACCATTATCTGCCAAGGACATACCAACTTGCGTAACTACCTGCAATTCCACCTGTGATACCAAGCAATTCAGGAGCACAAACCAAAATTGGATTAAAAAGGCCTACGACCTGAGATCTTCGACCACCAACACACATGCTCTAGTCGACCCTTAGATAAGTGTTACTTTCCTTGTATTTCTATAATCTGAGCTCAGAAATTGTTTGTAAAAATGTGTAGATATTTGTGAAAGATTAATATATTGGATTGGTTAGTAATCCAGTCTTTCAGTTTCCTCTCCATGCAAATAGGTTGAGTGAGTTCAAGGTTTAAATATAACAATTGTATCTTTTTATTGTTATAACCAACAAATAACATCAATGAGTTATTGGTGAACAATAAAGAGAAAATCGCAAAATTAGATAAGAATGGAGTTTTCAAGTTGACGTGTAATCCATGTAACGCCTACGCCATAGGAAAAACTACAAGGACGTTCAAACAATAAATCAGTTACAACGACTCACATTTTGGTAATGATTCGTATGAAAGTCAACATAAATTTAAATAATTTAAAAATTTTGAAATTGTGCACACTAATTTTAATGATTGGGTCATGGATAGGTTGGAAAAATTGGAAATTTCACGACATAAAAGCTTTGACAAGAAAGTTATGTTGAATACTGAAGTATTCAGATGTTGGTGGTGATGAATTAATAAAATTTTTGTTATGAGAAGAAGAAGTGCTCCGAGCACAAAGCACTAAGCCCTTTCGAAAAGTGCTCCGGAATCCCAAGCACTAAGCACTCATTTTTTGTGAAATGCTCGCGATTACCAAGCACATTCAAAAAGTAATTCATTTACACGAGCACGGAGCACTAAGCACTTTTTGATATAAAACTTCGACTTTAAGACTTTTTCAGCCAGTTGTCTGAAATTTTGGCATTTCGGTTTCTCGAAGTCGGAAAACCATCCTAGGATCGACCATAATTTGGAACTCGAATAGAGCTTTATCCTTTGAGATTTATCGTGTTTACGACTAGACAGGATCGCTTTTGATTATGGATTCTTCATTCGTTCATTCTCGGTATAAAATTTCAAACTTACTGACCGACATTCGGTTACTTCCCAATAAAGTTTTCGCCAACATAATATGCTGTCGAAATTATGGAAACAAAAAGACATGCCTCAGAGAGTGCATGGCCTAAGGCTAACTCGTTTTTGCTTGCATGTTCTAGGAAATAGCGTGCTATCGTTTGTTTGGTGTTTGGTTTGTCTGTAATTTTCGAATTTTGAGCCGAAAATGGTCTCAAGCGACTAGGTTGAACCATTGTATACGGTGTATACCACCTTTATACAATGTTTGAAACCACTTATCTGGTGTCGAAGTCGATTCTGTTCGGTCGCCCATCCAACCGCGGACCCGATATCTGTCGAACGGAGCAAACTGGAGGCTTAAAACGTTGAGGATTGGTCGAGCATCCGAATGCCGCGGTTATGTTCGTTGATGTGCACAAGCGGCCCATCGGTTTCAGCGTTATAGCTATTTGGAGTTTTGAGGTTATTTCCCCGATATTGAAACTTGACACTTAGTTGGGGCACAGAGACACGCAACTTCCTGCAAAATTTTGTTGATATCGTACCGTCAGTAAGATTGAAAAAATTTTTTCAGGAAAATTTCCATTATCGAAAACAGTTCTCTATATTCGAAGACAATCTGCTTATACCTTGAGCTCCATATTTCATAGCAGTGTACCAAATTTCAGTTCGATAGGTTTATAATTGTCAGAGATATTGGGAAAAAATATTTGGAGGAAATTTTTGATGGTTTTTTACTCAGCATCGTTTTTTTCTGGAGTAACTCAAAAAATACAATCTCAATCATTGTGAAACTTGGTAACTAGTTTGAAAATGTTGATTTGCAGCTTTGTGCGGAACTTAGTGATGATCGTGTCATTAGAACAATCTGAAAAAAATTTTTTTTTTCAAATATTCAATATTTTGCAATCTTCTGATCATATTATCCTCACGGAATTTCTTGTGAACCTTCAAGTTGTCATTTTTCAATCGAATACTGGATTTTAATTCGATCTTATCTGTATTTTTGAAAATATTGAGTGTTAAACTTTTGAATTCGTGAGTGCTCACGAATTCGGCTAAAGTAATTGAGGCTTCACAAATATCGAGTTTCTGAGTTGTTTATTTCGGAAGTTACTGTATTTACTATCGGCCGTTAGGCTTGTTGACGGAAGCTCATGAGCAAATTTGTACGATTTCGTGATGATCGTTTGGTTAGATTGAAATTAAATTCAAAATTTTGTTTCAACAAATTTTATATTTGAATCATGTCATTTTTCATTGAAGTACTGGATTCAATTCGATTTGATTGTTATTTTTGGAAATACTGGGAATATAAAATTTAGAATGGGTGAACATATTACGAAGGTATAATTCGTAAATGGGTAAAATCCGCCCAATGACTCCGTGGATATATCCATTCAAAATTTTATACTCACAATATTTCTCAAAAAACGCAGATAATATCGAATTGAAATCCAATACTTGATGTGTTTGACTTCCTGATGATGAATCCGTTATCTACATCGATGTTTGGCTGTTCGGCCGCCCATAAACACGATTACTCTCCAAACGAAATATCTAGAACCCTGAAAAGTAGCAGGGTAGGTTCAAAGCCTAAATATATCGGCTAAGTTCGTTTATATGCATAATCGGTCGGGTGAGCATAATTATATATTTTTGTCCCATTACTTCTAAAATGGACAGCTTCATGCCAAGTTTCGTGATGACCGTTTAATCAGGAGATCAAAAAACAATATTCATTTATATTTTCCCATCATATAACTAATAATCTGATTCAACTGATATTCATAGTATTTGAGTGTAGTGATTGGTCATCTGCCATAAATTACTTAAATAACTTATCTCGATGTTCCCAGCTGAAAGCTTACGCTTTGACACTTTGACGCTGAAAGCATTTTATTGTTTTCATATAATAATAGCACAAAACTAAGCTCAAACACATACATCACGAATGTGTCGTATTAGGATCCTTGTATTTCTTGTCCAATGTCTCCAAACACCAGAGACAACCGATATATTAGTTCTCTTTGTCTACTCCAATCACGCGATAGCCCGACATTTTCCTGTTTCGACAAGTCCATGAAGGGCTTAGTGCTCAGTAATCCCGAAAAGTGCTTCGAAGCCCTACTGTTCTCGGGAGCACTTTGCGGTGCTCGGGAGCACTTTGCGGTGCTTAGGAGCACTTTTTCGAATTACTAAGCACTTAGCCTTCTAAAAAATTCTCGAAGCACCAAGCACTAAGCACCGGCTTATTAAAGTGCTCGCAAGCACAGTGCTTAGGAGCACAAAAGTGCTTCGAGTGCTTTCACGAGCACTAAGCACAAGGCTTTGGCACAGCTCTGATCTATGGTCATAACCTTTAATGTTTCAAGAAATTTAGAAAACAAGTTGTATGGGAAATTTCGGTAATTTTGATCCTTATCTGATATATTCGACGATTCCAAGTTGAGAGAGTTCAGGTGAGATGGGTTTCAAGAAAAACTTCAAAATGTAATATGTGTAAAGTCTCACCCTTGTGTTGTAATTTCAGTGAGTTTAGTTTGAGGATGATCTGACAATACGGAGCGAGACTAGTCACCACAGAATACAAATATATAAGATGTGTCAACTCCCTACTAATCTGTGGAAACAAAGTGGCGGCCATCTTAGACGGCCATTCACTAGCGACACCAACGGCCACATGGGGAACTAATTTTGGATAGAAACCTCACTAGCGACCCTAACAGGCAGAGTTGAAAGTATTTTGTTCATGGCGGGAATATTTGAATTAACTGCTAGAGCTAGGTATAAGATAGAAGGTAATAGAAATTAACTTCATTCTACATTTTATGTTTTCAAATAGAATTTAACTCATCAAATCAATTACATATACAATACATTATATAAAGAAATAACCAAAAGGTCATTTGCAATTAACTATTAACATTAACGAATGATATGTTGAAAATTTGAAAGAAAAATAACAATAATATCATTTGAGGATATGTCCAAAAGAGTCTTCCATCAAAGGGTTGCTGAATCCACTTTATTTAATCCATAGATCCTGGAACTAGTGATGAAAGCCTAGAAATCAAATATTTAAATTAATTCAAAATTGAAAACTTTAGGAAATCATCCTTTTTTTCGTCTAAAAAATGTTGCTTGAAAATATTGGTAGGCTTTCCTACATAAGAAATACAAGTGAAAACCATGAAAACTATTGGTAATGGAAACAAATTGTTCCTGCGTTACTGCATCAATACAGCGTTATTTACTTTGAAAAGTATGTTAGACTCTGTTAACGCAGAGGCGATTTCTATAAACAGTTTTAATTTTTTTTTTTGGCTACTGTTCATTTTGAGTTTGACTGATTTGAAAGATACAGTTCTCTATGAATTTGGTATAAGGACTGCTGCTCAGGGGACAAATATGATTGTGATTCCTAATTTTCGTAAAAATACAGGTTTATTTTCAACTGAAAAGGAATTTTCATTTACCTGTATAATTTTGGCAACTTCAGCACTAGAAGCAAAGCTCGTTGTATCAGGCCTTTCTACTGAAGGTTGATCAGATGTTGAAGGCATCAATGATTTTCTCAGAGTCATTACTGGAACTATTATAGCTGTCTTCGGAACCCAAACCATAAGATCATATCTACATGCACAATCATGATCATTCAGAACATATTCGGGAATTTCATCAATTTTGAAGCCTTATTACCTGGTTAATGATATAGAAAATCGAAAAAATGTAGGTTTTTTTGAGAACCTGTGATATTATCACAAACCTTAGAAATTACTCGTATGGATTTTCATCTAAGGAAAATTTTCATGTGAACTTAAGTTTCATCAAGGAAGTTTTCATTGATGTTTCAGATATTATTACAGGAGCTTAATGATGAAAGAATACAAAACACTATAAAGAATATTTAGAAACTACTAACTTATCTAGCCAGTACCCTTAATAAACAACTCCATTTTTATTTTACCGGCGAAAATACTAGAAGTCAAAGTCAAATATCATTTCATCCAGTCCCGACGGAGAAAGCTATACTTTCATATCTTCCATCTCCCTTAATCTCGAGTGGCCAGTCACAGAAAATTACTTCCCATATTCCACTAGGAGTTTCACCCCCCTGCTAGTCACACAATAAAATAACTCTAGGAAGCAACAACGGAATTTTATTTGGATACACCACTTCCTATCGGGACAATTCCACGGAATAGGATAACCTGACGTCAGTGTCTCACCTCGAGATATTGTAGTCGGTATAGGTAGACACTGATGAATTAAGAAACTACACGAAACTTTGTTGAGCACTGACGTGAGATAAGGTCCTTCAAAGCGACTGTAAATTATAAGTATTAACACAAAATTTTTCATCTCGTTGCGCGTTGAATACCAACTTTGTAATCAGTTGAAGAATACCTCTAACTGATTACGAAGTTTCAATCTGATTGCATTCGTACTTCTTGAGCTCTTGCGGGTATAACGTTGAAATTTCAAATAAGAACGAAATTTAGCATATTTAGGTTCATTCACACTATACGTTCCGTAACTTTTCAGTAAGCCTTGCGTATGATTTACATCAAAATGAAGTAGGCAGAAATATCATTTTGATGGAACATAAACGGGACGTATAGTGTGCACACTTCAATTCATTTACACCTTATAATATTTTCCTGGGAGGATACTGCAAGGTTACGGAACGTATAGTGAGAATCAACCTTTATTCTCCTTATATCTCCGAAAGTGGACATCGGATCGGATTGAAAGGTGAAACTTTGTTGTCAAATACTGATTTTGAAATCTGAAGAATTTTCGAATGAATATGTTATCCCAGTTCAATCCAAAATGTTTGATACGTACCTGGTTTCCGAAGAAACTTATTTTCAGAAGGAGCAGTTAAAAAAAAGTTTTTCAATAAACAAAAGTTAACATAATGCCTCAATAATCGAGACGGTTTACACTGTTGGTATCGCAATCCGTGATACAGATAACTTATACAATGCCATTTCGAGCAGCTACAGGACTTCACATTCACATTAATTGTCTAATGGATATGGAGAATTAATAATCAACCTGCATGGATGATGATATGTTTTTGGACATATACTTTTCATGGCAGGTTACGAGACGGTATTTGAAGTAATTTCACTCCAGATATTTTTATGTTTTTTTCTGGATCATCCTAGTTGCCGTTGTATTTTATGGAGATATCAATGTGAAAGCATCAGTCAAACGTAGAATTTTCCGCCCTCCTCAAGAAGTACAAAGATTCACGATTTCTCTTTAGTGTGGGAAAATTGTGAAATGTGCCAGAAGTTTAGAATACCTTAAACAAGACATCATAGATCTCATTAAATCGAATTAACAAGATGTCTTTCGTTACTATATCCATTATAACTTATTTTCAATCTGAAAAAATGTTTTTTACCTGATATCTGGCATTATTTGGTCCATATGTCCATTGAAATGAAATTGTTGTTCAATGTATAATTCTTCATTGAAAACCACATGAATTCAATATTTATCTATAAAACAATATTCAGAGTGAATTTAAGGCTGGAAAAAGTTTCAGAATTTCTCTTCTCTATTCTATAACAAGTTAGTGTTTCATGAGAATTTCCGGCCTTTTGCTATGTACAATGAATTGAGATTATAGGATGGTAGTTTTCAAGTTATGCTATATTTTCATTGAAAAAACTGTGAATCGAAAACAAGACATTAGAATCTTGAATAACTTCGCAAAGGAAAATAATTGAACCATATTCCATAGGCAGTTATTCATTGCAAATCGTCTGTAGAATCACCCTGTGTAATTTGGCCAGAGATAACAACTTGTATATTTCAATCCTCTGAATCATGAGATTATATACCCCCGACATAATTTGTAAGTTCCAAATCACTTTTAGCTTTATTCGCTTCGTTGAAATAGCATGTACAGACTCAGCATGACTAAGAGACCAAATATTTCTATCTTGAAAAATGTGAGATAAATGGAACAACTAGACTTTACTTAGGTACTCAATCAATCCTAATGGACATTTCTTTATCTTTTAACGTAGTTATTAGAAAAAAGTAAGTGTTTCCGTTCTGTTTGAGTTGAAAACAATAACATCTCTTTAACGATGCCCAAAACTACAACTCTGATTTACCTTAGGAAGGTGTGGTTCCATCTAAAAAGCAAAGCGCTCTATTGGATACCGGCCACGCTACCTTGTGAAGTGGGGGCAACTGCACTCACTATCGCTCTTGCATTGTAACCTCTGATTCAATTCATCTCAAACCTTCTTTTGACATAGTCATAGAGATTCCCGATCTTTACATTCCTTTCGAATTTTTCACCGTAATTCAATATGTTCAAAATAAAGAAAATAATTGACATTCAGACAGCAAGGAAGCCAGCTTTGTTGACTAACTTGAGGAAAAATGTCGACAGTTCAGTGGAAGAAAGTGCGATAAAAATCAGTAGGTGCCTTTTTGGAAAATGTGATCCAGACGATACGGTTAGAATGTTGGAAGAGCAGATCGAAATCGATAAGATGAGGTTTATGGAACGATTTGGAATCGATATCACCAGTTTGGAAAGAGCGGAAACTAAGAATAGCAACTCCAATGTAGTGAAGGAACCAAGTGAACTAGCATTACAGAAAATAAATGGAAACAAAAAGAGAAAAACACCTCCAACCAAAGGAATCAGAAAGATAACAGGTCAGTATCCTTTTAGATGTATCAGTTAACTCTCTAAGACTAAAATTTGCACCTTCCCTCAAAATTTCGTTTTATGATTTTGTTTTTGACCGATTTCGAAAGTCCATCAGTATGTTAATATAACTAATTATCAACCTGAAAAACTAGAAGTTTAATGTAATGATAACGTACGTGACAACTATATCTCTTTTCGATATCCCTGATTTGTTTAGTTAACCTTCGTAAGATTCTTATGTTTCATTTAATAATTCATTTAAGGTTTATTGAATCATTACTAGTAATATTCTATTCTATATTTATTTTTTCCCTTTGCTCATTTACTCATTGAGTTGATCATCCATCGACTGCCAACTGCAGCTAACTGCGTCTTACACCTTACAAACAAGGTTGACTAATATTTCAAGCATTTCTGTAGTTATCAGTTTAGGTTCCGAAATATGTATGTAAATTTCAATCATCAAACACATAATTCGTTCCTGAACCGGACACTGTCGAGAGCTTTCCGCTGAAGAACTTTTTGTGCGCATATTCTATGGAAACAGCGTTAAGGTTAAGTTCGTTAGGGGGCTAAGTCGGTCGAACGGTTTCGGAGTTACAGCCATTTGAAGTTTTGAGGTTATTTTGCTGATATTTCGAGAACTACAGAAGCGATGAGATTGAAACTTGGCAGATGGTACGACCATGAGGACTCGGAACTTTTCGCGGAATTTCGGTGGGATTGTGCTTTCAGTAAATTGAAAAAAATTTTTTTTTGGAAACATTCATTACATTTGATGAAAATTTCGGGCATATCTTGAGCTCCATATTTCACAGCCGTGTACCAAATTTTAATTCGATACGGTTATTACTTTCGGAGATTTTGGAAAAAAATATGTCAAATTTCGTGTTTGAATTTGAATTTTTTCTTCAAATATTCAATATTCTGTGATGTTTTGATCATATTATCCTCATTAAATTCTGTAAGAACCTGCCATTTTTCGATCTCATCTGTATTTTTGAAAATATTGGAAAAATATAATCTTGAATGGGTATATATGCGGAATCATTGGGTGGATATCACCCATTCCCGAATTCGGCCTTCGTAATTGAGGTCTCGATATTGTATATATTCTCTCCGGAATGTCTCAAATTATACTGATTCAATCATGATGGAACTTGGCAGCTTGCTTTGTGTAGAATTTCGTGATTATCGTGTTATTAGAACATTAAAAAAAAAACTAGAAAAGCACTGACGTGAAAACAGCAGCTTTTGCGCGCATGTTCAAATTCGTTGTCTTCACGGAAGTGCTTTTCTAGATTTTTTACTCCATTTGGAATTGTTTTCCATTATTTCGATGGAAATCCTAGAAATGAAAATAAGGACATATATAATATAATATCGAAGCAGATAACAATTAAATATACTTCTTCCAATAAACGTCAGCTAATTAACAGCCCTGAAACTAAGGTGTTAAATTCAGTCGGAAACGAATGTTTGACATTTAATTCCATGCCCTACATTTATAATTTAAACGCATCAAAATACCTATTGCCATAGTTTTCCTCTCTTTTCAGTCGGAAGTTGAGGAATTACACTTAGATCACTTCTCTATGGGATATACAGTTGATTCATAGTATAAACAGAAACGGTTTTTTCATTTAGGTATGTCCGCAAGGTCGATAGAACAATATCTCCACAATTATTGTTGTCTGTAACTGAGTCATAAATTTCAATAACATTTTGAAGTCTAGCCAATGAAAAATCGTTATTCAATCATTGTTTGTAATCATAATAACGATGATTACGTACCGTCTGGCTGGGGTAATAGATTTAAAATTGAGGCATTATTTTGTGATCGCCGGTGTGTTGAACCTGTTACTTGTGCCTAAGATTTTGGTGTAGTAGTTTCAACAAAACCGTCATTATATCAACATTTAAAATGATATAACATACTCACGGGTGGAGAAAGGCAAATCATGATAATTTACGACATTGAGAGTTATTTATTTCCTGAAAGAAGAGTCGATTACATTGTCTCGGAAATAAGGACTTGAGAACTTTGTAATTGATACGAATATGTTTTTTCAAGAGAGTGGTTCATTCAGCAGGGAATGTAACGGATGAATTGAGTTCAACGATGAGAAAATGAAATCGTCCATGAAGAATTGTATTTAAATTAATCGCTTATACACTGAAATCTCTATATTGCAATTGCTTTTGAAATTGAATATTTCCGGCTGCATGTGCTGGATTATAAATTGATATTGTCCTTCGTCGTTGTGGTATTACATTATAGGTTAGTTAGATTATATTGAAGTGATAAAGAAGTGGGTTCATTCGAGTAACAATTAATTCCGTATACACGGTAGACGTAGAAGAATTCGCTGTGTGAGATACAGTGAAAAAATTTGAATCATAGAAACCAGAGGTGAGGCCAACTTCCTTCGTTCTCTTCTGAAGCGCGGAAGTACAGTATATTGAACTTTTATGGTAATTTTATTATATCTGTCTCTGTCGTAACATCGAGTCGCCTGTTGTGGCTCACTCCCGAAACTACAGGAAGGTATGACACAAACGCAATTTCCGGAATGATGGATAGATAGACTTTGTCAGAATAGGTTTGCGATCGAAATGCACTGGTCCAATTATATTGAAGTTCGAGATGGAAAATATTTCCTCAATAATTTCATTTGATGCAATTGAAACTTATCAATTAGTTACAAAATACGGATACGAGGAATAATGCGAAATTTCGTCGGAATATATCACCGAAAAAATTGTCAAAATTCTTGTTTTTTCTCGAAAAATGCTGATCTGATCTGGATGAAATTGGGTGAGTAGTTGGTAATCGTGGCATTAGAGCGATCCAAAAAAATTTAAATTTTTTTCTTCCAAGAAAACTGAACATCCACGCAAAATTACTGAGTTCATTTAGTGCTTTTCTAGAATTGCCGAAAATTACCGGAAATGAATGTTGATACAGATAGTTCCAAAACACAGTTCATAACTGGATGGTAGAGATATTGAGAAAATAAATAAAATCATGATTTTAAAAAAACTAATGATTTCTGTATGACAAAGATGTCCTCGACCCCGATAAATTGGACAACTAAAAATAGGTTACTTATTCCAAAAAAAAATAATTTTCTTCTCGAGTACTGAAAATTGTCCTTTTCATCAGATATAAATCGAATAACGAACAGTTGCAGTATAAATCTAGTGATTCTATTCTTATAAAATTGCGAACATGATATGGGTCCCAACCGATATAAGCCTCTCATGATCATCCCATCCTATTAGGATGCGAAACATCTGTTAGAACTCATATTTTTAACCATATACCATCTGCAAACCGCAGACGCTCAACATTCATCATAAATGCCAAGTAAAAGGTGAAAACCTGCATCTGACGAGCAGCATGTGCCAGAACACAGGATATTAATGTATATCTCAAAGGATTTTCGCCTCAGTTGCAACCCTTCAAAAAGAATAACGCCGAAATGGGTATATTCAGATTGCAAAAGGATATATTTGGTTCTTGTGAAGAACATGCTCGGTTTTCATTCATAGTCTAACAAAGCTTTGAAAAAATGACATTTTCAAACTTTTGACGAAATTATTAAAACCTGTTCAAATTCTCGAGAAATACCATTTCACTATGTCTTTTTTCACGTACCTAATGAGGGTAGTTCTGAATTCTGGAATATGGAATCGAAAAAATATAGTTTGCTTGCAATATTCTGCCCATTGTATACGGTTTATCGAAACAAATTGTCGATAACGGAAGCTATATAAATACCAATGGGAAGAATCGATTTATAATAAGAAACATGAGTTTTTTTTCTCGAAAGCAACATATATTTATTTTTTCAATTCTGGCCTGTTTTAAAATGGAAGAACGATCCTACAATGGATTTTCATACTTCGTTGAAAAATCCAGCGTTTTCGAAATAAATTAATTATTGTGCGCATAGATTATATTTTCAAAGTCATTTTCCAGAGCCACATCACTCCCGAAAAGTAGAACGAAAAAAAATTTTTTTTTCAAATCGGTTCGGACAAATCTAATGAATATTGAATTTTTTATGCTTTACATTTGTTGGATATTTTTGGAAACGATGACCTCAAATGAAACATTGTGAATCTATGATGTCAAAACCAGTATTCAAAACCAGAAAAGTGCGCGCATTTCCTAAGATTAACAGGGTATATCTGCTTTGGCGCCAAAGATGCTGTTATGTATGTCAAGAGAACACAAGGTGCAGGAACTTGCGATCAAATTCCAAGAACGGCGTTCGTTTCCAGCAAGTGTGATTCATATCGGCTGCCTTCTGTGGCACCGGCCGGACTTTTTCGGAAGAAAGCGGCAATAATCTCAGCTGTTGTGCAGTCGCACCTACATCTACCTGCGCGACCGTTAAAATCTCGAGAAACACCTGGCAACACGCGCCAAAATCTGGCGGGAAAACCAGTCATTGTTCGATTGGTTCGTACAAGTTTCGTTCAGGATGGAACAAAACATGGGCCAGTGTATCGGCCAAGACTCATAGATTGCGTCATGTTCACCAAATACCTCAGTGTGTAATATCCAGAAGATATATGATTCTTTTTAAATATCTCCTGGCTTAAAGGTGTTGATAAATTATAAGGGTAGTAAAGAGGAGAAATTCAAAATAATTCGTGAGAGACAAGACACAATTTTTCCCAGATAATCAGGCATCCTTGATAGTGTAACATTTCGGTAAAAAACCAGTATCCATAGTGAGAATTCTAACGAATATTCTGGATGTTGATTTGTTTTCAGCAATGTTTTTTATTCGCCTCGAATACCTACTGACTAAAGAATTATACTTAATTTGCGGTCATGAATCCCAGAATAATAGATGAGAAAATTTGCTGGACTCCAAGTGGAAGATCGAAAAAAAAGCTTGAATATTCGAGAAGTGCCTAATAAATTGATGACTCTGAAACCAGAAGTCATAAAAAATGTGGAAATCTGTCGTATACTCGCAGAAAAATTCATCCGTGTACACACAAATTTCATTTTTTATTGGACATTCAGTCACTACTAACTCGAAAATACCGATTTTATTGAATTGAAACTTTTTCTGCAGTTGTGAATTACTAATGTGAAGACGTATTCGAAATTTTGCAAGGATCACTTGTATTTTTTTTTTAAATAATATTCATATTTCGGAGACTACTGGCCACATGCTGCTGAAATTTGTTATTTTTATATCATCTATAAGAAAACTCAGCTTCACAGCCATTTCACGTGAAAAAAAAATGAGTTTTTCTGATCTGATAAGTCTGTAAACCACAAAGAGTATTCAAAAAATATTCTTTATTTGATTTCATATGACGTAACAGTAATCAAAAATCTTAATCAGATAATATCACAGCAAAAATTCACAAAATTTAAATGGAACGACTTCTGTGGGATAAATGTTATGAGTTTGAGAAAATGACGTAGTCTTTTAGAGCTAAAATAAAAGTAAACATTAGCGAATTCCAGGTTAAGTAGTATCGTTGATATTTCAAGTACAAATCTTTCAATATCTTAAATCTTCAATTGTCATATCCTTCAATTATTTCTTATATCATATTGGAATTAGTTTGAGTAAAGCTAGGTTTAAGCTGAAATTTTAGTTGGTGTCAGCTAGAATTTCCTACAATTTATCCATTCGTTTTTTAAAATGTGTGAAGTGAAATTTCCTCAATATTCATGCAGTCATTTTTCTGCAAGGAGCTACACATCAAAGATATCTGTTTGTTTCGGAACTATTGGCAGGAAGATATTTCGAAAGGATCTATCTGCGGAATCATGAGAAATATGGCTTCGAATTTGAAATAGCGCGGAAAAGTTTCTGACTTCACGTCAGTGATTTACCACGAAAAACCCTATCTTAGCATATAACATTGAAGATTCAAGATTCATTACAGATTATTCATTACTATTATTGATAAGTTTTCTAGAATTATTCAGCCAACTCAAAATCTTAATCATCAGGGCAATGTCAGACAACACACCTGGTTCAACATATAAATAGCCCTTCAGTTGTTCGGAATGAAGTTGTATTAGAAAAACATTAAATTATGAGCTTTCCAAAATTCAGGTCTGAAGCTTTGAGTTGCTTATAAACCACTCAATTCGTGTTATTGAATGTTTCATCGGAGATAATGAACAAAAGAGAGCAATAGAAGGCAATCACTGAATCTTCAGTGCTCAAATGAAAATTTCATGACTTGAATTTCGTTGAAGTATAATTCAAATTTGTTGGTGGTACAAAATTCCGCTGTTCTTCTATACCTCTTGAGAGAGAGTGCCATTTTTATGTTCATTATACCAGTTCATACTATAAGGGTATGAAATTGTTTTCCTACTCTATCTTTTTATATTGTCAGTTCTAATATATAATTTTTTTCAGAATAGGAATTTAAGGACATATCCCTCAGGTAGAATAACCGTAGATACGTATTTCTGGCTAAAGGCCTTCATCAGTACGGTGAGAAAAGTGTGGAAGATAAGCAACACTTGGTGGAAAAAACAACAAACGAACGGAGTCAACAACAGAAGCCAGCCGCACATTTGTGGTCTCAGTTAGAAGACTCTGAATTCCAGTTATTCTACCTGAGGGATATGTCCTTAAATTCCTATTCTTATAAACAATCCCCTCATTAATCCAATTTGATATAATTTTTTTCTATTGCAGATTTCTACAAAGTGAAAAAAGCTCGTATACAGGAAAAGGAGAACAATCCATCTTAGTGAAGCTGATCGTTCAGTTAGAATTTTCTATTACGAATTGTATATATTACTGTATTATATAAATCTAAATTATTTCCCTAATTTTGTAAGGGTAACATGCAGCGCTTACTCCAAAGTCATTTTTGAAAATGAGGTATGAACATTCTAGTCGTAGTTTATACATGTGAAAATATATGAGACTATATGCAATAAATTTATTTATTGAGCTTCATCTTTTTCTCAAACATCCCACGCTCTGTCATTTTAATTTGAATGATAATGATTCGGCTCTTTGATTGAAATTATAGTTATTAAGATAACAAATTGTGTATTTGAGACATTTATATTTAATATATAAAATTATCTTTTTTTTCAACTTCGTAGTTTGAGTATTTATAAAAAAATTTTCATTTATTTTCTACTTCAGTTAGTCATATTATTTTTCTTATGAAATATACCGCGACAGTGCTGAAAAAATCAATTCCATCGGATCTGTATTGTTGCAAATATTGGAGCAATAATTCGAATGGTATATCGGAAGGATATTTGGGAGGATTTCCATTCATGCATTCGGAATTCGTGAATAAGATTGGGTAAACTTACCATCACATGAGAGCAATATTTTTGTACAATGGATTTGGAGATTAGTTTCTAATGTCGAGCATGTGAATCCTTGAAATCAACCCAATGATTCCGAATAGAGATACCCGCTTAAAATTCTAATTGTCTAATATCTCCGAAAAAGCCGAATCACTTAAATCCTTATTGGATGTCCAATAAAATTATCTCGAGATCCTCTTGTCATATGGCCCGAACAAAATTCTTGTTGTTTTTCTTCAGAAAAATTCTATGTAGAGTTGAACCTTGGGAATACCGTGAAAAAAATAGTCGAAGGAAGAAACTTGGACATTCGATATATGTAGGGTAGTCCTTGGTAATTGAGCCCCAACTCTGCTCCACAAATATCGAGTTTCTAAGTCATTTCTTCCTAATAGCTGATCGCTAACACAATAGCTTTCGGAAGAAAATACTTAAAAAGTCTATATTTGTTGATTATAGGTTCGGTCCTAAATTACGACGGCCGAGTTCGCCAATGAGTAAAATCTACCCAATGATACCGTAGATGAAGCCATCGTGAAAGTATTTTTTCAGAAATATAGATTGGATTGAATTGAGATCCAGTGCTCGACGGAAAAGTGAGAGCTTGAAGGTTCATGCCGAATGTTGTGAGGACCAAATGAAAGAACGAGTTGACATCGAAGGTGAATGACACGATCATCACCCAGTGTTCAAATAGTTGGATCAGTATTCTTGAAGTTATTCTGGAAAAAGCATCGATTACGAGGAAAAATTCTAGAAAAGCACTTACGTTCGGTCATGAGCTTTTATGAGCTTGTTCAAATTTGTGGCCAAGCAGTAACCTGTTCACGTATATTGACCCTGTCAAATACAGCTTCACTTACTGATTGAAAGATTTGGCCATTTTTTTTCCTTATTGTTTTCACGGAATTCTGCATGAACCTCACGCCACCATTTTCCGATCAATTCGATCAAATTCGATCCGTAATATTGAGAAAAAATAAATCAAAATCATCAGGCGAATTTTACGCTTTTACAAATTCGTCCTTCGCAATTGAATAGAAAATCTAGAAGAAGAATATCAATCCGCAACTAAGTGCTTCGATTTAGTAGTTAGAAAATTTAAAAAAATATTCTAAAATTTTCCACATTCACATTTTTCGGGAACTTTCGAAGAGATTCTTATGACATTTGTCATATATTTTGAGGTCAATATTGAACAACAATATTTAAAGTTTCAATGTGACCGGTTATTTATTATCGGATATATAGAAAAAAATGTCAAGTTTCGGTGTTAATTGAAATATCGCCAGATATATAGATGCCATCAGATTGAAACTTTCTGGTTAGTTGAAAAATATCTACATGCTACACGAAACAAAATTTCGTATGAAATTCGTAAGAAATTTTTTTGGAATCAATATTCGAAAATTTTCGTCATTTTTGTTTAATTTTTTTTAGTGCTATTGATAATATTTCAATGAAATTTGGTATAGACCTTGAGGTTGATATTGACCAACAATAATTTTAATTCCAATTTAATCCGATATCCATTCACAAAAAAAAGTATGTTAAATTTTGTTGTTATTCGAAATAGTGAGATTATTTCCTCAATATCTCTAGAAGTACTGACGCGATCAGATTGACATTATTAGTAACTAGTTATGAAATACTATCGCTCAACATTACGAAAAATGTCTTGAAAAATATGAGAGAGTTTTTATTGAAAAAAATGGATTTTGGAAACCATTAATCAGACTGCAAAAATATTTGGCAGAAACCTTCCAGTCATTATTGAATAAGAGTGCTCCAAATTTCAGTTGGATAAAATATTTATTTTTGGAGATATTGGAAAAGAATTCTGTAAAATTTCGTGGTTTTAAGGAATTTTGGGGTAATTTCATCAATAACTCAAGAACACCAAACGCGATCAGATTTAAACTCCGTTGATAGTTGTAGAATACCAATGCGCAATTTTTCCAAGGATAGTACAGGCAGAAAATTTATAACGAATTATTCATCAGATTTCAGGGTAATTTGGCGCAGCGGTCTTCAAAATGTCAGTTTCATTGTATATCAATCTTCGGAAAGATCTGAAAAAAGATTGTTAAATTTCTTGATTATTTCCTAAATATCGTTGTTTTTTCTGACCGACCTCAAGAAATTCTGATCTGATGATAATGAAACTTAGTAACTAGTTGTCAATTGCTGATCAGTAAATTTGTGCAAAATTTCGTGATGGCCGTTCAATTAGATCAATAAAAAATTATTTCAACATTTTTTTCAAATATTTTGTAGATGGCGGTCTAATAATCATATGGTCCTCACGAATCTTAGAGCTGCCATTATAATTGAAGTACTGGATATTATTTCGATACGATTCGTTGTTCTGGAAATATTGGAATAATTTAATTTTGAACGCGCAATCATTGGGTTGATTTCACCAATTCGCAAATTCGGCCTCCGTGATTGAACTCCAAACCTACAGTGCAAGTATCAAGTTTTCAAGTAGATTCTTCCGGAAGATATTTTATTTTCTTCTACTGATTCCGTAGATTATAGTACCCACCCATTAAAAATTAAATGTTTTAAATATTTTCAAAAATACGTGCGTTTGGTGGGGTCAATACGGGAACAGGTGACAGGTGCTTTGGCAACGAATTTGAACAAGTATTTCACTTCAATCAATATCAAGATGAAAAACCGTCGTATAAATACCGAAAAAATCAAATATTCATCTTCGAAGATATCCAGAAAAAAATATGTCAAATGTCATGCTTGTTTACCCGGTATCATTGTTATTTCTGAAATAACTCAGAAATTGAACTCGGTATATAATCGGCTAGAGCTGATACGCAAACTTGTGCACAATTTCTTGGTGATCATTAAAATAAAACAAAATCTTGTCGTAGAGCCGAATACTTTATATTTTAGGATCTTTTCATCATATGGACGAAATTAAATTCTTCATCAAGCTATTAAATTTGTCCATCAAATACTGTATTTATATTCGATCCAATCTGCATTTTTGGAAATATTGGTATATCCAAGGGTAAATCATTGGCTAGATGGTAATGATGCGCGAATTCGACCTTCGTAATTCAACTCCAAACGTCCTCTACAATTGTGAAGTCCCTAAGCAAATTCTTTTGGTTTTCTCGATCGTAAACACAATTACTTCCGACACTTAGATACTTGATATTTAAAGAGTAGGTTTGCGGCTCGATTATGGAGGCCGAGTTCGTGATGGTGTACAATAGTACCGATGATTCATAGATACCCAAATGTTCATTTTTCCAATATTCACAAAAAATATACTGATCGGATAGAATCAAAATATAGTATTGGATCGAAATATTATAGCTTGCCGGATCTTGCACAATTTCGAGAAAACCATATGAAAAGAATATTGCCAAATCATTTTATCAGGAAGTAAAGTTGAGTTTGTAGGGGTCAATGCGTGAATAGTTGACCGCTTTGGCAACGAATTTAAAACAAACGTGTTAATGCTCCAGGCCTCACGTCAGTACATTTCTAGAATTTTTCTCCAGTACTTCAGGATAAAAGTGTCGGACAGCATAAGGCGGACTACGAAGGCGTAGAAGGGCCACTCTTTGTCGACAAAATCGGAATTATAGACTAATTCCGACTTTAAACTCGGAATTATAGACTAATTCCGTCTTTGAACTCGGAATTATAGACTAATTCCGACTTTGAACTCGGAATTATAGACTATAATTCCGAGTTTAAAGTCGGAATTACTCTATAATTCCGACTTCAAACTCGGAATTAGTATAATTCCGAGTTCAAAGTCGGAATTATGTATAATTCCGAGTTTGAAGTCGGAATTAGTCTATAATTCCGAATTCAAAGTCGGAATTAGTATAATTCCGAGATTAAAGTCGGAATTAGGTGGAAAAATTGTTGTCGACAAAGAGTGGCCCTTCTACGCCTTCGTAGCGGACAGACGGATTTCTTTATCCGTACATATTGAATACTCGAAAACGAAAACTGTGAATATCTCAGGAAAGTTCAACTTTTGTTGCGCAATCCTGTGCGTCGACCTATCGTATACAATACATTCACAATTTTTGACATCATCAACTCTAAGTCCAACGCGTCGGCGCTGAATACACATTTTGAAATATCAATTTGACTAAAGTCCTGAAATGAAAAATCTTTGGAAGATATTCTGCAAATTCTCTCTTTATTTTCTAATCACTCAAAAATACGGATTTTTCTTTGATATCTTTGCATATTATCTTTCGATATTGATATCTTATGATAACTGTCTTCAACTAACTGCGTATGAATGACAAATTTAATTGTTATATCAAATGAAATACAATGATTAAAGTAAAAACTTGAGGAAACGGTAACATAATAAAATACAATACAAAAATAAAACTACTCACAGTGTTGTATTTTCTATTTTTCTATTAAGAATCATCACTACCATGTATTTTATATCATATGTCAAAATCTTAACAAGTGTTTTTACTAACACTTGATTAAAAACTCAGCTGATTCAGAACCTCTGGTGTGCTTGCCAAATACGAGAATTTAGGCATACAACAATTTTGCCTCAAGTTACATACCATCTTATTCCTTCGATGAATGAAATGTTGTAAACCGCACTCTCAAACATCTTTATAACTTCAAAAATTATATTACAGTTGATACTGAACTGACTCTATAAAACTATTTGTTTTATTTCAAATATTAAAATCTTCTTGATAAAGGTTATTTAAGTCATTAAAAATACGGATTTTTCTGTGATACCTTTACATATATTTTGATATTGATATCATCAGATCAGTGCTGGATCTAGGGCGTGGCTGAGGAGGCATTTGCCACGGGAGCAATATAACTAGGGGTGCAAAATTATGAATTTTTTCTCGAAAATGATGATTTCAAGCTTTATAAATATTTCAGAGTGGAACTGTGGAGCATGAATTTGCGATTCTCGAACACTATCTGGGATCTGATCAAAGATCATAAATGACGAAGTCGTTTACGATCGAGGCTGAGGGGTTAGATGAACCCACCCTAGCATGGTCTCTATTCTTTTTTCGCATCTTGGGTAATTCTATGCAGACTTAATTGCATCATAGTCGCAGAAATTTGAAAAATTGGCAATTATTATATATTATTTATTAAACGGCTTTTGTCCAAGCGGGCCTTGAAATTACTAGTGCTAGAAGGGAGTTCTCAAATTTCAATCAGGTTTTTGTAATATCGAGCATTTTTGCCAAATTATCGTAAGCCGCAACGTAGTACTTTAAGGCTCATGAAAATTTCGCAAAAATGTATCGATATATGGAATGGATCTCTGGGCAACTATACCAGCCAATTTTCTGCGCCTTGTCATAATACTCATGAGAATATTTGTGCCCTCGGCGCTCATTCAGGGCGCTATATCAACTTAGACGAAATTTTGCACCTGGTTGGGTGTTGGTAATCTCCACCTGATAACAAAGTTTCAATCTGATTACATTTTTACTTCTTGAGATATTGCGGAAAAAAAGTTAAACTTCCAAATAACAACGAAATTTGGCACATATTTTTTCCTTCTATCTCCGAAATTTGAGATCGGATCGAATTGAAATTTGGAACATTGATGTTAAATATTGACCTCAACGTTTGTGCCAAATTCCGGAATCTAATCAATATTTTCAGAGAAGAAATTTCTTCATCAAAACTTTTGAAAATTTTCGAATAAAATTTTTTATATTTTTTAACAACTGGAGCTCTGAGTTGCTCGTTGGTACTCCAAAACTGTCCACGAAGTTTCAATTTTATCGAGTTAATACTTCATGAGATATCGAGGAATCAGCCTAACTCCGAAACTATCCAACCAATTCTAACCATTAACGAACTCAACCGAGATATTCAGGATCAAAACCTAACCTGAAAATCTCAAGACTCTAGGAGCTTCCTTTCGAAAGTTAGAGCACATACAGACGGACCTACAGAATTGAATTCGACCACGGATTCTTCTTCAGGGAGTTCAACACAATCGTTTAAGGCCATTTTCGGCTCAAAATTCGAAAACTACAAACATCATGACGAAATGATAACCCGCTGTTTCCTGGAACAAGCGTGTAAAATATGAATAATTTAAACATTTCAGTTTACAATGTTCTCAAAAGACTGTTTTGAACTCAGAAATCAAGAATTCTTGGTCAAATTATATTCTATCTGACTAGTCATCCGCCCGTGAATACGATAGACGATAATTCTCGAAATATATAACTTAGAGACTTCAAATAAGATTTTATGGAAGATTTGGCATATAAATATATCTGCTGACTTCTTTTATGGGTAGAATTCGTTCTGAATATTATGTACTTATTGAAAAATAAATTTCCTCACGGGCGCATTTTGACAATTTGCCATAGGCGCTTGAATCATAGATCCGACTCTGCTCACAATAAACTTGTATTGTCCTCAACGTACTACGTATGAATGACAAATTAAATCATTATATCAAGTGACATACAATGATTTAGGTAAAAACTTGAGAAAACACTAACATAATAAAATACGATACGAATTTTTTGAATGGTTGTTTAAATACATAATATTTTGGACTCGTTTGAAATGAAACAAATAGTTTTCAGTATCAACTGCCACATAATCTTTGAAGTTGCTCTTTACTACATTCCATTTATTAAAGGGAGAAGATGGTGTGGAACTTGTGGCAAAATTGTTCTATGCACAAATACTTGCATTTGACAAGCTTGCCAGGGGTAAGTAAGAACACGTGGTCATATTTTGACATAAATATAGGATAGATGCTACTGAGACTTTTAAATCGAAAAATAGAAGATGAAAAACTGTTTTAGTTCTCTTTTTGTATTGTATTTTAATATGCTAGCGTTTTCTCAAGTTTTTTATTTCTATCATTGTATGTCAGTAGTACGAAAGCCTAGAAGGGCCATGACAGAATTATTTTGAAGAATTCATACACTACTGTATGAATTCATAATTTATAGTATGAATTCATACCTAAATGTATGAATTTGTCAATAAAATTCTGCCCTGGCCCCTCTACGCGTAGGAAACATCTGAAAAATTACTGAAAATATCATCGTTCACTCAAACCAAAATGCCATGTGCGCTCTTGTTTGTTACCTGTTACCTTGAGGGGCCACCCTATTTATTTATTTCAAACCATTGATACGAACGGAACGACCGACTATTCTAGGTACATATTTTTGAACCCTTCGACCATACAAACTGTCGAGAAGTGTGTTAGGTACGATTTGTGAATAACAATAAAAGGAGCAATCGTTTCATCATTATTTTCGTGCGGACAGACAGGCACGGGCCAAAAGTAAATGCGGGCATTTCAACGGCTCTATGCAAATCGAGAATGCATTGTTACCTTCCATCTGTCCCAGACTTCACCATATATCGCTACTTTTGACGAAGGGCGGTATTTTTGGATAGGGAAGCCCGTATAATTGGATTTTTTGGATAGGGGTATGCCACCTGTATCAGATTATACTGTGATTGTTCTATGCATAATATCACAGTGTTATTGCATATTATTAATATAATCACAAGGACGAATATCTGTTGATAAATCAACGAATATTCCACCTTAATCAGAGCTGATCATCCAATCAACCAAAACATATATACCGAAGAAGCGTCCCTCATCTAACATAGATTGGTTCTTGGAGAGAAAGAGCTCTAGTTCGTTAGATGTTGGACGTTAACATTCATCCTCAAAAAAGACTATTACATGAAATGATATCCATAAAAAAGAACAAGAACTCTATTAACAAGAGTTCTTATATTGAAAACCTAAACTCTTGCTACTCTGCTCCCATTGGCAAAATGCGGAATTTGAAAAGGTTATTCGTTTAAGAGCTGACTTATAATAATTGAAATAAAAAAAGGGAGTAGAATTTCGATATGCGAAGATTTCTTGTCACCAATCTGTTTATTTATATTTTAGTCGTGATCTATGCTATCTCGATGCTGCGGTTGTTCAATTTGAGAAAGTCTATATCTCGTATGTCCTACGAATTTGAACGCAAGCACATGAGAAACGTATGAATAATGTAAGTTAATTTTAAAAACAGAAAATATGTTTGTATATTATGTGTATATATGTCACATAATGTCCGAGTAACTTTCTCTGATGAAGTATTCTACTGTTCATTTCTAGAGCCCTGAAGATAGTCTAAATTCTGACCGAAACTGTCAACATTTTATTAAAATTGGTTTTCTTTAATTCCAAGACCTTCAACTCATCGATACTGTAATATGTTAATAATTATTGGCACCTGAATTAAGTTCAGTAATCTATACAATTAAGGCTATTAGAAATCAAGTTGATGCGGACACATTGAAAACTATCTTTTTCTTAAATTTCCAATCACCATTATCATACGGCACATTTTTTTGGAGATCTAGCTCACAAGATATACAGAAGCAATATCCATGAGAGCCATGTTCAATATGAAATTCAGATCAATAAGTAGAAGTGTTTTCAAGAATATTTCAACTTTACCATGGCTGTACACATGCCGTACCTTGGTGTTTTTCCGCAAGCGTCCACATTATCTAGAAGAATATAAGAATAATAACACGACTAGGAGAATTCGTGAATATTTGTATCCAATTAATACATTTTCGAACGGAGTGCTTTGTATATGGGTATAAAATTGTATAATTCTCTCCCAATTGTTATAAGAGGTAATTTGATTGTGATGTAATTCCGTATGGCACTATTTATTTTTTTTATTAACTTGTGAGCCATATTCCATGGAAGAATTTGTGGATATTTGTGAAACATAATGGTAATCACAAATTGATTATATTCCGTGGTTTTTTCTGTGTGGGCTGTTGGCTTTTTTTTTGACTTGTGTTCATTTCATTATTGTAATTGTATAATGATGATTTTGGGGAAAAGGATTCTATTATTAGATATTATCACCATTAAATATGGAGAAAATTACTCACTTTGAAAAGGAAACTCGGATGCAGACTTATTGTATTGTATTGTAATTAAACTTATTACAAATTACTGCTATATTGAAAGGATGTCAGCCGTGACATCTGAAGATTCCTTGCTTGAAGTTCCAAAGAAGTTATAAACTTCAGGCATATGTCTGTCGTCCCCAACAACGCTGCCCATAGGCGCGTGAAATATTAGAATTAGCAGAAATTTCGACGTTTATAGGAGAAAACGCGGTATCGTTCTGCAGACTTTAGTGAGTATTTTTAAATTTTTTTTTTTTTGGATGTACTTAATTCTCAAGCGAGTATGCACAATGTTAGTTATTTTTCCATTTTTTACTCCAGTTCAGTTTTTATTTTCCCGAAAATTCCTGAATATACAAAAGTGTAGTGTTGGGTATGACGTACAAGAGCCGGCTCATTTGTCCCGTACAAAACACAGAAATGTCAGATCGCCTCACCGTTCATAAATGTAAGACTTCAATCCAAATGTCATATCATTGATTGGTTGCTCTGTGGTCACATTGTCATGAAAGATTATTCCTTTGTCATGCCCTGTCATTTCACCTACTCCTTTGATCGAGTCATCTAGTCGATATTACAGAATTCTGTGTTGATATTTACGTACGATGAAAGAGTTCAACAATGTGAGGTTATGTTGTATTTCGGGGTCGTAGATAGAGGAAATCCTCTATCTACGTTCGGGGTCTCTAAGAATGAATTGAAAAAATTCTAAATCTTAGCAGAGAATATGAAGGTATACAGTGATTTAAACGATGGGGTTTCTCCCAAAGTTATCGAGTCGTTCTACCCTTAATTAATTAATTCAATGTATATCGAACACTCTTACCAATTCAATATGACCATTTAGGACAATTAGGCTTATTATTGGAATGAATATAAATTAATACTTCCGATTCCGAAATTTTGAGATAATGTGTTTTCACCTTGATCATTCAATATTAATTATCATAAAATAAAAAAATCATCAACAATATTCCAATCCTGCAATGTATTATTGTCATGTCATGATCTAAGATCCGAATTCCGAATCATGCACACGAATAACGAATTAGTAAGACTGCATCTTCTGAATAGTTTGTAAGAGACCCACTGAAATGTAGGTGTCGCTTCATTGAACTATCGGGTTAAAATTTGTCCGGCTCATTTGAACCGGCTCACTGTACCGGCTCAGTTCGAAAATTGAGCTACTCTTACAAAGTCATTTTGAAGTCATGTCATACCCAACACTACAAAAGTGGCAACATTGTGCATTCCTACGATTTTTTTCAACCATTTGCACCAATGCATTTCGCCTCAAGGAGCACCCCCTCAACTTCGAGGTTTTCTTTGCTCTTTAAGAATATCATTCAGTTTCCAAATTCAACAGTGTCTTCCTATACCGACTACAATATCTTGAGTTGAGACACTGACTTCATCCTATTCTTTAGGGTCTGGCGGAGTCCACATCAACAAAGCATGATACCAATTCGACCATTACGTGAACACACAACCCCTAGGCTGCTGCAATAAGAATATACTAGAGTGCCAGTGAGATGGAGATGCGCAGTATTATGAGATCTTGAGAAGATCAACAAGGTGTAACTTGAGCGCTTGCGCCCCCTGCACGAGGCGGCCATATGTTTCAGGCGGGTAATGTAGGGTACTCTCGACGCGAACAATAGAGTACAGATCGCGTGTTTGTAGGGGCTGACAGATGGCGTTCACTACAGAAGAATAAAAATTCTCACCTCGTCTCGACCATCGAGACGAAAAAATAATCAAACTCTTGTCTCGATGTTTTTCTCGAAGAAAATTCCGCAGCCTCAATTCCCGCTCGAAATATCGAGGCTCAGGAAAACAAAAACTGAATGTTATTAAAAAATGCTATATATCTATATATATAACAAAAGGCCAAGGCTGCACCAAAATGGAGGGAAATAAATTTTTTCTATGAAAAAGATTAATTATGTTGAAATGTAGAGCATATATGCTACGAACTGAAATCCACGTACAACGGAGAAGCCACTGCATAAAAATAAAGAATATTGTCAAAAAAAAATCAATATTGAACGAATCCTTGATGTTTCAATTTCATCTTTCATCTATACATTTGAAATTGACCAAGATTCAAAAACTGAAAGTTTAGAATTGTTCGTAAACAGAGAAGTATCAGTACCAGCAACAGTCATTTGTTGAAAAAAATGTTATCGATATAACGCAAATTGTTTTATCTCAATAATAGGGGTCGCAATACTACATAGAGGAATTTATGCAAAAATAGTGCCATAAGTCTGCCATTAGAATATCTTTGGAAGTAATGAATTTATATGCTTGGACTAACTCTATTGAGGAAAACAATAGAAATAAGGTTCAATTTTTGGTTCTTCCCCTTTATGGTAACCTATCGATAAATTTCCGAAGTATTAAAATCACCTCCTAATTATTGTGATAAAGATATATGAAATAGTCTTGGACAAGACTTGAAAAATAATTGGTCTAATCATATAAAAATATATTGTCATTTACCGCTTGTCTTTCGACCTGGTAACACTGGCCGGGCATACCAAAATTATTTATTACCATAGTTTTTACGCTCTTGTTCTAGGGAACAGCGCGTGCTCTGACTTTGGAAAGAAAGGACCTAGTTACTTGAAATTGTCAGATTAGATTGGGAGTCCAAAGATCTCGGTTATGTTTGTTACTGGGTGGAATCGTTCGAATAGTTTCGGAGTCCAAATGAAATTCTGAGGTTAATTCCTCGATATCTCATGAAGTTTAATCGATCAGATTGAAACCTTGTAAACTGTTTTGGAATACCAACGATCAACCTATTGCAAAACTCCGTGTGGATCTGGTTGTTAGAAAATATAGAAATGCTTATTGGAAAATGTTTAAAATTTTTGATGAAATAGTTTTTTTCCTCCGAAACTATTGATGATATTTCAACGGAGTTTGACCCAAACCTTAAAGTCAATATTTAACAACGGTGTTCAATTTCAGTTTGATCCGTAATCATAACGAAACGTAGTAAGTAGTTGGAAACTGTTGATGTGCCAATATGAGTGAAATTTCGTGATGATCATTTCATAAATATGAATTCGAAAAAAACAACTATTAATCATATGATCCTCACGAAATTCTTCATGAGCCTTCAAAATTTTTTTTTCCGTCAATTACCAATATCAATGCGGTCCGATCTTAATTTTTGGAATAGGTATATCTCTGGAATCATTGGGTGGATTTTAGCAATTCGCGAATTCGGCTGTCGAAATCAAACTCCAAACGTGCTCAATAAATATCAAGTCTATCGGCAGTTATTGTGTACGGCCGCGAACAAATTAACTTCTAAGAGGGATTACTTAGTGACGCGATATTTGTAGTTATAGAGAACTTTATTTTTATTACGAAGGTCGAATTCGTGAATGGGTAAAATCCGCCCAATCATTTCGTAGATATCTTCATTCACAATGTAATTTTTCCAATATTTCCAAAAATACAGATTAGATCCAATTTAAATTTTGTACATGATGGAGAATGATATCTTGTAGATTCATTGATTTGGGACTCAAATACGAAGGCCGAATTCGTGAATAGGTAAAATCCGCCAAATGAATCATAGATATTCACATTCAAATGTTTCCACTAATACGGATCAATAAGCAGGTGACTACTTGGAAAAGAATTTGAACAAGCGCACAAAAGCTCCTGACTACACGTCAGTGCTTTTCTACTTTTTTTCTCATTCAAGTACTGGATTTTATTTCCATACGATCGGTTCCTTTAGAAATATTTGAAAATTTTGAATAGTAAAAACTGCGGAATCTTTCGGTGGATTTTACCCATTCGAGAATCCGGACTATGTAATTGAACTCCAAATCTACAATGCAAGAATCAAGTCTCCAAGTAAATTATCTCGGGAGGTATTTTGCTCGCTATTGGCGGTTAGGCCGGTCGTAAACACAATAATTTCAGGAAGAGACGACTGAGGGCCGGTATTATAAAACTTAACTGGAAGTTATCTTTAACTTTAACTGACAGTTTTGACAGTTATGTCCTAATATAACTGCCAAAGCTGTCAGTTAAAGTTAAAGATAACTTCCATTTAAGTTTTATAATACAAGCCCTTAGAAACTCGATATTTGTGAAGTAGGTACGAAGATCGTTATCTTGAATTGGTAGAATTCGCCTTATTATTCAGAAGATCTAGGTACCCATTCAAAATTTCAATTTCTCCAAAAATACGAATCTGAACGAATTGATCGGGGAATGGTAGCTGGGGACCATAGAAGAAAAAGATCGCCAATTCTTTCCATCAAGAATTGAAGCTGCGTTTTACTAGGTCAAAACGTGATCAGGTGAGTTCGCACATGCTCGTGTAAGCTCCTAACCTCACGTAAATATTTTTCTAGAATTTCCCATCTCACTGCAATGCTTTATGATTGTTATTTCTATTGATTTCCACGGATATTGATATATTGGTGCCAATTCTCCCAGGTTCATCTAAGAAACCCCTCAGAAGCTATATGCTTGTACAAGTATGAATACTGGGTGTGTTTTGTGTTGACTTTGTTCCTCACGCCACGCTGACAACAACACTGTTAACTGTTTATCCAACAGCGGATGGCTCGACGGTCCCCTGAAACTGAAAAAAATATTTCCCGACCTGAACCTTGAATTCCAAACCTTACGATACCTTGATGAATTATTGTTATGGAACCTAGGAGATACTTGAACATATTTTCAACCACACGTTTGTGGTCCCACTAGTTGTACACAAAATGATTAGTCTGCATGGATATCCCATCCATGTTACTTCCGCATGACTTCAGAGTACCAATAATGTACCATTTGGAGAAAATGAAGTTTCAATTGGAAATATTTCTCATTCAACTATTTTGCCAGGCGTTTCAAGAAAACAATATGTTTGAAAAAACTTGAACAAATTTTTTTTTCAAATATGCAAACAAGTGTCAACTAGTGAACATATTTTATATTTCGAAATTCAGAACTCAGCTAGAGAAATAAAGGAAACTAGGTAAACAAATGGAGTAATATCAGCATATTTTTCATCTAGTAGATATACTTTATGATTTCAGCCAACACTCGAGATGACAGTATGAGTAGCTCGTCCATTCGTGAATGAATACCGAAGTTTTTCCAGTAGAAACACAAAGCCACTCAAACACAACCCACATGATAATAAGAAGAAGCCGCTCTTCAATTTGTCCAGTCGTATGAGCTGAATTACCTCATCTGAATACTCATTGAAGAACAGCATCATATATCTATTCTTCCTGCTATAAGTTATATGTTGGTACCAATATTTAACGAATCCATATTCTACCATTTCCAACGTCTTCATGTTGAAATACTCCAAAAATGGAGTTGAGTGTCTGAACAGAAAAGAATTATACCAAACAAAAACACAATCCTTCAACAGCTTGAAATTTTTTCTTGCATATTCGTCCATCCAACCAGTATTAGTTAGGTAAAAACCAGGTAACCTCTGCACTCTGACAGCATGATTTTCAGCGAGTTTTTCATTCATTTTGACTATGTCTTCCTCATATTGGAAAAGATTTGCCAAATTCCTTAAATATTCATCATGAATACCCAAGTTCGCTAAAAGATCTTTGTAAAATTTGGAGTTCTCTACCCACTTCATTTCAATATCCACCATGTCATGCCAATAGTTTATTGCTTGGGTGAAACGTGGAAACCTCAGAGTAACCGTCAGTCCAACAGAAAAATACGTCGTCATCAAAAGGCAGAATACCATCCACACAGTCAATACGTATCTTGCATAAAATTGACCTCGTTCTGGAAATTTAACAATCCCTAAATTAGCGACATAATGTAAAATCAAAACTAAGCAATGGTCAAATGAATAATAAATATTATAGAAATTATAGCTGAACTTCAAAACGAAACTCATGAGGATTAAAACACATAAATAGCTTATCCATAAGGGTGCCTGAAAATACTGAAATACGAACGTTGAATCTGGTAGAAGCGATGGTCTATGAACCAGAAATGTGTTACATTGTTCGACGTACGGATGAGTTGAGGGAAAATCGTTGGTAAGCCATAGTCCTCCAACGCTCATATCCCCATCATTGGCATTATTCAAGAAATCCACAAGGCTTTCATAGTGAACACCATGCCCAGATTCGTGTTTTTCGGGAAATACCCTGAAATTGATAGGCCATTCTGGAACCATCAGTTTCACCAGTTCACAGTCGACACCCCTGAAAGTCGAGCCATGTCTTTCGAAATATGGTGGATGGGCAGAAGCAGACACTTTGAACCCTCTTTTGAGTTTCTCGAACATACTTTCGGGTTTCCAGGATCTATTGGAGAATGATATATTAGAAAAACAGTTGAAGTCGTTGAAAAAACATGTTAAATCTAGCTCATTCCACATGACAGAGTATAATGTGATATTTTCCGGGTATTTTTCATGCTTTTCAGGTAAATCTGCGCCCATAATTCCAAAAGGATCAGGAAGGCCTTCCAAAATAATGATATTCAAATTTCTCTCCCAAGTTATGTTGAACAGGTATTGTTTTTCTATTGTGATTGAATTGTATATGATTATCAAAACTTTCGAATTTGTCACTTTAATGTTTCGTTCTATAAACTGATACAGAGTCGTTTCGTTTGAGGAAATTAGGGAAATTATCATTGAGAGGCAATAAGGAATTTTCATAAATGAAGCTGTTCCATCCATTTTTAATATGTAACGATTATTTTTAATAATTCTTAATGCCTCATGTGTTGAAAAATCATCACTGATATAACAAATATCAGAAGTGCCACCGAAAAACCCAGTTGAAATTCTTTCAATGATTTGATCACTTTTACAGGCTGCCGAGCAAATAACTTGTATACACAAAATGAAGAGAATTAAGAAATACCACATGCTCTTCTTTATTCGATAAAATTTCAATGAAACTTTTTGTCGTGTCTGATATATGTAACTGGGAACAATTCAGGAATCGCAGTGTGAGATCAATTGGATCCGGGAAATTGCATGTCTAACTGTTCCTTTTTCTACTAGTAAATGTTCACGAAAACTTTTCTCTCTCAATAATCATGCACTGGTGGATATTGGACACGGAATTTTTCCTGCATAACATGGGCGTAGAGAGCAAATACTGATTATCATGGGTTGCAAGCTGTCAAAATAGAAGAAAGAGATAAATTTGTGTTGGTTCTAATACGTTTTGTCTCAATTTCAGTGAAAAATATTATTTTCTAATGAATAGTTAGAGGTCTGTTCAAACCACAATGAAGTTTGTACAAAAACAGAAAAAATGGAATTTTATGGCAAGCACGGAAAGTTATAGATTCCAAATTAATAATATTTGAGGAGTCCCTGAAACAAGCATAGCCAATTTTGGAACCCACACTGGTGTTGAAATCGCCATCCCCTGAAAATGTAAACTGTATTTTTCCAACAACCACTCAAAACTGCCGTAGTTATATTCGGGACGGTTCGAGTATGCGCGTTTGCGATTTTTCAGGCAGAAAATCGAGATCACGCATACTCGAACAGTTCTGAATTGGTTATGAACTCAAAACCAAAACAAAGCTATTTTCTGGAAAATCTAGTTAGTTTTGTGACAAACCAAAAATTGATAATTGTAACCAAAGTGATATTTGATAAATTGATGAATTAATCAATGAAACGTGTTCTACTGATCATACATGAGGATAAAATCATACCTAAAGGATATTTAATCCCTTGCCAAGATGTGTACTTCTGATCATAATTATTAATTTTACCGATAAAATACTTGAATTTCCGAAGATCTGTGGTTGAAAAGAATGAAATTTGAACTAAAATAATCAATACTCGTTTTGAATGAGGTCAGAGCTGTCAGAAAAAAGTATCTTAGTTACTTAGTTACAGTAACTTCGATACTTTAGAGTATTTAAGTTACTGTATCTTAGTTCCTGCTTTTCGCCAACAAAAAGCAGCTAGTATCTCAGATACTTTTCAAAAGGAACTGTATCTTGTTACAAAGAAAAGTCCCTTAAGACGAAAGTATGTGAAGTTGGCCCCGCGCTTTTCGGTTTTCGGAACCATTTTTTTGTGCTGAATTGTTCTCGGTTTCTGCTGCTTTGTGCCGTTGAATTTTTCTTAATTCCAGTTCACAAGATATTCCACGATATGTCTGAAATAGGCCAGCCCAGCATTTTTCGAAAAACTGGGTTCCAACGGCTGAAACGGATTATGCTATACATATACTGAGTTGTGCCGTTAGAAGTCTCTCGTATATTCCGAGAAATCATAACTGAAGAATTTACTCCTCAAAATAGAGTGGAAAAATTCGTGCCGACTTGTGCCGTAAATATTTTCACGTAATTTCGTGGGGTTTCCCAAGAAATCGCGAAAGTGAAACTAAAGTTAGCCCAGCACTTTCGTTTTTTCGTAATGAAAATATATATGCCAAAACTTGTGATATACGTGAGATAATTGGTGCCGTTGAATTATTCACGAAAATCCTGCTTAGTTTTCAAAGAAAAATAGTTTTGGAAACCACCTTCGTTTTATGTGTCAAAAATTGATTGATTGAGTTGTGCTACATTTATACCAACTTGTGTCGTTCAGATTTTCACAAAAAACCTTCCACTTTTCGTTCAAACGGTGAGAAAAAACAGTTTTGTTTTGAATGAGTGAATAAACTTTCATTTATTTCTCTATAAATCATTCATTGTTTGTTTGAAGTTGTTGTATTTTAAGGAGGTTGCCTTTTGGCTACCTCAGGAACAAATTTCAATCTGTAATTCTGGCGTCAATTAAATTTGAGCATACAAATTCTCCTATTCTCTGGACTAATTAAGTCAAGAAAACAAGAAATACAATACTTCATCTGAAACGGTAAGAAACTCCAACCTTATATATGAAGGAATTTAAAAAGTATCTTATGTTTTTGAAAAGGAACTTTAAGATACGTATCTAAGTTCCTTTTTTGAAGAGTATCTAGATACCCAATGTTTCTTCGGATACTTCATCAAAAAGTAACTTGTCTAGTATCTAGATCCATCTTCAAAGTATCTTTGACAGCTCTGTCTGAGGTCTAAAATATTAAACAGAGCTCTTCTATAATACTATTAGTATATTACCCAAGGTGCTCGTTACGTTGAAATACAGTGCCCGTCAAAATTATGGAACAAATTCATTTTCTCAGAAGAAAAATATTTGGCAACAAAATCCTGAAACAGGTCAATTTTTGTTTCAGTTTTAACAAATTTTTATGCCTTTTTGAAGGATTTTTGTTGCACCCTGTGCCATCCCCATCAACCCTCTAAATTTGTTGAATAGGGAAAGTGGCTTATGTGGTACTTTTTTGGCAATGTCTTTATATCTCCTTTACAGGCGTACAGAAATTTTCAAGAAAAAAAGTTTGTTTTTGAAAAAGTAATTACTTCAAAGAGGTTTCCAGTATGTGCACTTTGTCATGGCTCATTTACTTTGAGACGATGGTACCTGATGAAATTTGTCACCGAATGAAAGTCGACCATTACAGTTTTCTTCATGCACAACTTTCAACCCCTACGAAGCCTTTAATGAAGAAACAAATTGAGGGGGTTGAAAGTTGTGCATGAACAATACTGTAATGGTCGACTTTCATTCGGTGGCAAATTTCATCAGGTACCATAGTCTCAAAGTAAATGAGGCATGACAAAGTGCACATACTGAAAACCTCTTTGAACTAACTAATTTTTCAAAAAAAAAATTCTGCACGCCTATGAAAAAGATACAAAGTCCTTGCCAAAAAAGTACCACATGACCTACTTTAACTATTCGAAAAATTCAGAAGGTGCAACAAAAATCCATCAAAAATGCATAAAAATTTGGTAAAAGTGAAACAAAAATTAACCTGTTTCAGGATTTTGTTGCCAAATATTTTTCTTATGAGAAAGTGAATTTGTTCCATAATTTTAACGCGCACTATATATTGGAAGTAGTAATATATAATAGTTCGTGATCGTTCAGGATTTCAAGAATTTCCTGATTAAAACTATCACTGTTTTCCAAAGAATGACTCGTTGTTTCGCGTACCATCTTCGAAAACTTATATATCCTGAATTTTGCTATGTTTGGTGCTATCAGTCGTATGAAATCGTTGTCTTAAATGGTATTTTGTTTTAAATTGGACGTGATGACATGATAATCTATAGTAACGAATCCATTGCTCGAGAATATTCAAAAAGGGAAAAGATTATTGTTCCATTTTTTTAATTGGCTTATTCAAACTATAGTTTTTTTCCAATAGCCTCAAGAGTAGATTTATGGAATGGTGAAGGGGATACTGAACTTACTCCCCCTGTCTCCTAGAAAATGGAGAATAGATGGAAGAGAACAAAATCTTTATTCATTTTAAAAACTGCCACATATTACATGCAGTTGAACCAGAAAACAACCTAGTCATTTGAAATCAGTTTGCTCCCAAAATGGAAAATCATAGACATTTGAACAATTTTTCAAGCTCTTGTTTCAGGGATGGAGCGCGCAAGAAATGAATTTTCTGGGGTTTCGCAATTCCAAAATGGAACTTGGTAACTGTTAGTGACTTCACAGTCAACACTTCAAAGTATGGGTGATTTTTCGGACGCCACTGCCAGAATGTTCCCTAAACTTCCCATAGATGTAATTATTAAGTAGAAAAGAATAATTGGAATTTCCTTTATTATGCATAAATCCATGTATTTCAGCTTATGTACGTATGATAGTTACCATCATTAATTGGAATTGGTTTATTATGAAAAGCTATTAAGTGATCATAAAATGCTCAATTAAGAGGATAATATGCCTGTATGGAATGATATGAAGTATTAATTGATTTTTTTTTAATTGTTAGATGTTAAAAAACACTTCGACAATCTCGAAAATTAGTGACCTCACAACAATGAGGTATATATATTGGATGGTGGTGAAAAGATCTGATTTACGGGAATTAACTTCCATCATATCCAACGTTTCGCAAATTATATTTTCATCATCAAGGCACTATAACAAGAGTAATTATAGACAATAAACCACAAAAATATACGTATAATGTAGAAATACACAATAACGTTCATCAAATTTCACGAAAATGGATTTTTTTAATTAGGTATATACAAATATGTTCTAGTAAAGAGATGATAAATGTCAGAGAAGCTTACAATTTTATGACAGAACAGAAAAATTACGATGAACAATCTCAAAATTTGACAGTGTTTCAAATTGTCTGAAAGTAAGGGCAAGAAAACACACATTTCAATCATAAAAACCACAACAACAATTAAATAAATAAGATCACTAAAATAAATAAGCTGCAATCAACGAATTATCACAACATGAAATCGCTTTTCCCAAATACTGACAGAGATGAAAACATTCATTCAGTTTGAGATTTCTTATCAATCGAAATTAACAAAATGACAAATTCACAGACAGACAAACAGGTGTCAAACAGGCGTACGCAGTGGCGGAAAATGCAGACGCATATCAATAGAAATGTTATATCTTTAGTATTACCTTCTTTAATAAGTTGTAATAAACTCGGGAAAGATATTGTATCTCAGTTCTGGAATGTACGGAATTGTGAATCTTAATCTGTATCATCTCATGTAGCATGCGTTTGTTAAAATGAAGATGTCTGCCTAGGACATTATCGAAATCGAAACTATGCCTATTGGGGCAAACTGGCCGAACGTTTATGTTCTTCAACTCTAGTTCGCAAGTATCTACCCGTCTGTCCAACATAAACTTGTGACAATACTATACTCCGACAATGTTGAAGAATTTTGATGAAGAAAAACAGGGAAGTGCTTCAGTTTACAAGTCTTCTGATTAGGTTGTCTACTCCTTACTCTTTCGTGTATTAAACTAATGAAAATTCTCCTGTTATAGTGGATTTAAGAGTTTTGAAATCAAATGGTACTAAAATATGCAATTTTCAGCTATTTGCAAGCGCTAGTGAATGACTTCAGACAAAGACACCTTCAGCATTCGGCAGGGAATGAAAAATGCTGAAATAATTGAACAATAAAACCTAATAATGTTTATCCGCAATTGATATAAAACTCCTGTTTCTATAATTCGTTGACTTATTCCTGATTTTGTGAGGATTTCTAGGATTGAATTGAATTATTCAAACAACTATTGAAATATTTCAGTACGAACTTAAGTCTGATTATCTATTCATTAGCTCTATTTTCGTATCATTTCATGTTACACGTTTACTTATAATGCCGAAATAAAGTATTTCACATACTCAAAATAACACTACCTATTCCTAATACATTAGATTTCAAGCCATAATACTTGAGCAATGAACTAGTGAAAGCCATCAATTGATCACAGCTATAAATAACCCTTTCTGGTCGTTCAGCAAATTTTCGTTACTAAAACTGAAATCTCCAGGGCTCGGTAAAACGGGGGGAAATAAATATTCTCAGAAATTGTTATTATTTGATTATAATTCTGATACAAATTAGGACAAATTTCGTGGTTTTTTTCTCGGCATAGTTGTTATTCCCGAAATAAGAAATACTAATCCAATCACTAATTCAAGAATGTTCATGCACAATCTAGTGCAAAATTTCGTGATCATCGTGTGTTTTGAACTAAAGGTGTCTTGCATGTAACCCGAATTATCATATTTTATCATTCTATTTCGATACAAAATCATAATGTATACTTTCAAAAATTTTGACTACTCGCGAATCCTCAATAATTCATTACTCGATAGAGAGAAGGGGAAGACAGGAAGAGTAGCTACAACCTGATGCGTCACGGATGGCGCGAAGTTTTGAACGTTTAAATTTTTGACGTTTGAATTTTTTCCGTATTTTTGCCGACAGAACATTGGATTTCAACGATAAAATAAATATATGCTAGAGACTCATTGTACAAAGAATTCCCGAAATTTTTTCACGAAAATATTTCTCTTCGGATTCTATTCATCAGATTTCGAACAAATACCCATTTTCACAACAGTGTGCCGAATTGCCGTCGAATGGGATGTTAATTTTTTAATTTTTGGAAATACATATAGGGAAATAATATTTGAAATTTCGTTTGCTCAGTATCGTTTCTATTTCAGGTATACTGACCAATCATAATAAAACTTGGTATCTAGTTGAGAAATGCTAATGCACAACAATGTGCGAAATTTCGTGATGATCGTTCCATGCGAATTCGTTCCCAAAGTCATCATCCTTTCAAGTTCCTAATAGAACCCTGCATGCACCTTCAGGCTATCATTTTTCAGTCAAGTACTAGAGTTCAATTCGATAAAATTCCCATTTTTGGAAACATTGGAAAAATATTTTTTTTTCCAAAATCGAAAAGTGCTGGGCCAGATAGTCTGAAGAAAATAAATCACATCATCGAATCAAACATTATTGAACTCCCATCAATAAATTCAGCGGTAAGCTGAATCGCTGGATTTTCTTCAGAAGAATAATGACCCATTCCAAGATTCTTCTCCTGTGACTAATATCGTCAGGTATGGCTGCATCAATGACTCACAGTCTGCTTCTTTCCGAAACTCTGCTTGTACTGACTTGTCGGCAGTTGAGATATTAGATAGATATGAGAGAGTAGTGTGTCGGTTGAATTAATTAACGTGAGGTCAGGAGCTTCTAGGCTCTTATACAATTTCGTTGCCAAAGCAGTCGCCTGCTCACTTATTGACCCCGGAAATCGCAGCTTTACTTCCTGATGGAAAGATTTGACGATCTTCTTTCAATATGGTCCTCAGGAAATTCTGCATGAACCTCAAACTAACATTATCCGATCAATTCGATCCGATCCGGGTTTTCGGAAAATTTTAAAAACTGAAATTTTGAATAATCTACAGAATCATTAAGCGAATTTTAGTCATTCACCAATTCGACCTTCGTAATTAAATAGGAAATCTACTCCACAAATATCGAGTCTCAAGGTCGTTTCTTCCGAGAGTTGTTGTGTTTATGATCGGCCTAACCGCCGACAGAGAACAAAATAACTTCCCAAAGAATCTTCTTAGAGACTTGATACTTAAAATGTAGGTTAGAAGTTCAATTACGGTTTAATTACGAAGGTCGAATTCGGGAGCAGGTAAAATTCGCCCAATGATTCTGTACATGAAGGTTTCCATTCAAGATTTTATTTTTCCAATATTTGCGAAAATATAGATCGTATCGAATTAATATCAGGTAAAAAAAATGACAGCTTGAAGGTTTAGATTAGGATTAGATGACCACCAAATTTGATAGATTTGAAATTTAGTTGATATAATCTACCGATCCTCACGAAATTTTGCACATATTTACTCATCAGCAAATGCCAAATTTCACCATCATCGGATCAAAATTTCGGTATTTCGGAAATAACAGCCATTTCTAGGAAATAACCAAGAAATTTGATAATTCTTTTTTCATATACCTCTGAAGATTTATATAAGATCAAGAAATTTCAGATTCTGTTACTAAATAGCGACTCCAAGATGTGCGCCGAATTCGTTCGAAAGGAATATTTTTTTTCGATAAAAATTGGAAAATTCGCGAAGAGGAATAATTTTTTCACTTTTCTGTCTGTACGCTCGTAAAAAAAGTTTGCAAAAAATTGCGTGATTCCAGCATTTTCTACGAAGTTTCAATCTGATCGCGTCAGTTTTTCTTGAGTATTTGAGGAAAATACTTCAAAAATTCAAACAGCCACGAAATTTGACATATTTCTTCTCAAATATCTCCTAACATAAATATTGGATCGAACTGGAATTTCCAGCACTCCCCCTAAATATTAACTTGGAAGTATGTGCCATATTTCATTGCAGCCTGATTAATGGTTTCCGAAAAACCAACTTTTTTCATGGAAAATTTGCAGAAATTTTTTTTTCAACATTTTTCACCATTGTAATCCTCAAGAAATTTCTCGTTATGTTTCGGGGCAGTATTTCACAACTAGTTACGGAATGTAAATCTGATCGCGTCAGTACTTCTTGAGATTTTGGGTAAATAGCCTCAACATTTCGAATAACAACGAAATTCAACATATCTTTTTCCTATATCTCCGTGAATAAATATCTGATGGAATGGAAATATTATTGATGAATATCAACTTCTTGATATGTGCCGAATTCAATTTAAATATTTTCAATAGTCCCAAAAAATACCTTTTTTTTTCAAAAAAAATTTGAAAAATTCTCGAATAATGATTTTTCAAAAATGTTTTGAGGACTAGATCCAGACGACATATCGCATCGTGTTGCACGTAAGAATTTTCCAACTATATGGGAGATTTCAATCTGATTGCATCTGTATTTCTTCAGATACTCGTATTCAAGGAAATTTCAAATCACAACGATATTTGACATATCTTCCTGTTATATCTCCGAAAATAAATGAAATATCACATCGAGATTTGAAACTTTGCTGTTTAATTTTGACTTCTAAGTATTACCGAATTTCATAGAAATCTGAGAGATACTCGCCGAGAAAAATAAAGTTTAAACAGAAAAATTCCACTTATTTTGACACGCTTATTCTAGAGGACAGCGCGTTATCATTCCGTCAAGATGTCTGTAATTTTCGAATTTTGAGCCGAAAATGGTCTTATACGATTGGGTTGAACCCCCTCAAGAAGAAAACGTGGTCAAATTCAATTATATCCGTCCGTCCGTCCGTATGGGCTCTAACTTTCGAGTGAAGAGACTTAGTGACTTGATATTGTCAGATTAGGTTTGGAGTCCAAATATCTAGGTTGAGTTCGTTAATGGGTGGAATCGGTTGGATGGTTTGGGAGTTAGGCCCATTTGAAATTTTGAGGTTAGTTCTTGATATCTCACGAAGTATTGACACGATCGAATTGAAACTTCGTGGACAGTTTTGCATAACCAACGCGCAACTCAGAGCGAAATTTCGTGTGGATGCAAAGATTATTCAAAACTTTTCAAAATTTTCGATGAAAATTTTTTTCCTCTGAAAATATTGATTAGATTTCAATGGAATGTGGCACAAACCCTAGAGTCAGTATTTAACAACAGTGTTCCAAATTTCAATTCGATCCGATATTTACTTTCATAGATATAAGGAAAACAGTGTGCCAAATTCCGTTCTTATTTGGAATTTTAACGTTTTTTCCGCAATATCTGAAAAAGTACAAATGCAATCAGGTTGAAACTTAATCAGGTGGAGATCACCAACACGCAGCTAGGTGAAAAATTTCGTGTTGATCTAACAGTTCGAATGAAGAGGCGCGTAAAAGCTCCTTACCTCACTTCAGTGCTTTTCTAGATTTTTTTTCGTGCGTTGACATCCTTCAATTGATTCGCTTCTTTACTTCTTCAGATATTGAGGAAATAACGTCAAAATTTCAAATAATGACGATATTAGACATATTTTTTCCATACATCGTCGAAAATAAATATCGGATCAGACTGAAATTTGAAATGTTGTGGTTGAATACTGAGCTTGAAGTTTGTGCTGAATTTCGTCGTAAATTGATCAATATTTTCAGAGAAAAAATATTTTCAACAAAAACTGGAAAAGTCAAACTGATAACGAAGTTTTAATTTTATCGAATCAGTACTTCATGAGATTTTGAGAATAAACCTTAAAATTTCATACTGGTATAACTACGACACTATTCGGCCGAATTTGCTCGCTAACGAACTCAACTGAGATATTCAAGCTCAAATAGACCTGAAAATTTTAACACTCTAGATCTTTTCCTTCGAAAGTAAGACTACATACGGACGGACAGGATTTAATTTGACCACTGATCCTCCTTCAGGACCTTTTTCGGCTGAAAATTCTAAAATTATAGACATTGTGACGGAATGACAACCAGCTCGTAGAAATGGGTATGTTCGAAGGAAATTATCAAGTTCCGTAGACAGTAAGATTGGGTCTGAATCTGCGACATTATTGAATCATCGTCCAGCTTTTTGCCTGGAAGAACAGTGATACGAGATGAAATATTATTATTCCTACATATCGACATTCATTGATTACATTATAAAGCAGGAAATTGAATCACCCAACTAATTCTGATATCTAGTATTGGTTCTGGGGAGCAGAGTGCTATCATCATAAAAAGTGTCGATAATTCCCACATTTTGAAGAAATATTATAACTTAGAGACTATAAATTTATAAAACAGGCTTAGACCTCAATAATGATGGAGATATTCGTGAATGCATTGTTAAAAAAATTGCGAAAAAAAAATGTTAGAACAATTTTGATCGGAAATGTTCATCAGATTTCAATGAAATTCGGCCCAGATCTTGAAGTCAATATTCAACAACAGTGTGCTAATTTTGAATTTTATCTGATTCATACTTTCGGAGATGGTGGGAAAAATTATGACAAATTTCCAAGTATTCTCCTGGCATCTAATACTGATCCGATCATGAAAAAACATAATGAATAAATGACATACGAAGATGGGCAAACTTGTGTAAGCTTTTGTGATAATCTTGTTAATGGAACTATTGAAAAAGGCCATTAGGCAAAGGCCATTAGGCTGACCTTTAACACAATGATGACCACTTTCAAGAATGCAGTTGAAATTCAAATACTAGTGATATATTGAAAAGTGATAGCATAAAGGTTCATGCATATTTTGATAAGAATCATATAAAAGTACGTTTGATGGGACTAGTACGTGAATGGGTATTCACTTTGGTAACGAATTTAGACCAGCATGTAAGAGCTCCTGAGCTCATCTCAGTACTTTTCTAGTGAGAGTATCGGCATTTTCCTACTCATAACCGTGGTTATCTACAGGGTCTTTCACGAGGAACCTCACCCATATTTATACGGGAAACTACTGAACGTATTTTCATGAAATTCAGCACTTATAAGTATTTCACGATGCTGATGAAATCTAAAATATTTTCAAGGCATGAGCACCTCCGATTTTTCCGGAAATGACGTCAACTTCCGTTTTTCAAATTAGAACACCATTTTTTTATTGCAGAAATAGATTCCTTAGAAAATTTCAATTTATTTTGATGTAACATTTTTCAGTTTTGGTTGGAAAATTCTCTCTGAGCGGGAAAATTCGAAAAAAAAATCGAAAATAGAGCTCCGCTGAAACAAGAATAACTTCGAGGTTTTTGGATGGAAAATTTTCATTTTTGGGATTTTTCAAGATGTAAGATTGATGTATCCACTTTGAAAATCGAAATCGCGATTCATGATACAGGGGGTGAAAAAATCGCTTTCAAAGTTAGGGATGACAAAATCGTGAAAAATCAATTTTTTCAAATTAGAACCCCATTTTTTTATGGCAGATATTGAATCTACGTTAAAAAATAATGTGAGTGTACGCATCACACCCTTGCCCTAAAGTGGATATTTTCTGAGTTATTCACAAAAAACTGTTTTTCGTCTTGAATTTTCAGCTATTTCTTTTCCCTTCACGCCAAAAAGATGAAATTTTCAGGAACTGTTATTTGAACCATGCTGTAGATTTTTCACCTCTTCTTGAAACCGACTTCAAGTAGTAACTTGAAGTTATTATTAGTTCTCCTAATAGTAATTAGGAGAACCATGGCAAACTCTCGCAGTTATAACTAGAGAAGATGCTCAAAGTTTTGACCGTTAATTTCTAGACATTTATTTATACGTCTCAGGAATGCTTCGTGCGTTGCTCTTCTTATTTCATCGGGAGGAAGAGATCTGCAAAAGTGTTTAAAAACCAAATTGAGTTTCAAAACTATGAATCTAAAAATCTAAACAAACCTGAACGCATTTCTGACTCGTTCTATGCAGTCCTCTTTATCAGTCAGGGGAGTTGAGTAGACAATATTTTTTATCCTACCCCAAACATAATGGTCTAAAGGAGTTAAAAACATGGTAAGTTTTTGCATATGGTTCATAAGGAATTATTTATTTATCACTGGAGAGAAAACCGATGGCCGATTAGTTGAAATAAAGAGGTTTCCGATACAAATTCGCCATCTATTTAGGAACAACCTGTAACTTTTTTCTCTTGCATATTAGGGTAGTAAAATCTTAAACATGGTTTAAGTAACAGTTCCTGAAAATGTCATCTTTTTGGCGTGAAGGGAAAAGAAATAGCTGAAAATTCAAGACGAAAAACAGTTTTTTGTGAATAACTCAGAAAATATCCACTTTAGGGCAAGGGTGTGATGCATACACTCACATTATTTTTTAACGTAGATTCAATATCAGCCATAAAAAAATGGGGTTCTAATTTGAAAAAATTGATTTTTCACGATTTTGTCATCCCTAATTTTGAAAGCGATTTTTTCACCCCCTGTATCATGAATCGCGATTTCGATTTTCAAAGTGGATACATCAATCTTACATCTTGAAAAATCCCAAAAATGAAAATTTTCCATCCAAAAACCTCGAAGTTATTCTTGTTTCAGCGGAGCTCTATTTTCGATTTTTTTTTCGAATTTTCCCGCTCAGAGAGAATTTTCCAACCAAAACTGAAAAATGTTACATCAAAATAAATTGAAATTTTCTAAGGAATCTATTTCTGCAATAAAAAAATGGTGTTCTCATTTGAAAAACGGAAGTTGACGTCATTTCCGGAAAAACCGGAGGGGCTCATGCCTTGAAAATATTTTAGATTTCATCAGCATAGTGAAATACTTATAAGTGCTGAATTTCATGAAAATACGTTCAGTAGTTTCTCGTATAAATATGGGTGAGGTTCCTCGTGAAAGACCCTGTATACACCGAACACGTCTTGGGATTGATGCAAGAAGATGGTCTATTTCTTCTTGAGGGATATCAAGATATGACGTATCAACAAATGTAGTGTATCAATACATCGTCGCGTATCTTATAAACGCAGCATTCTGCCATTCCAGTGGTCGTTTTCTTGTGTGCAATGGAGATCGCTGCAGCAGCGTTTATATACATCCATTACTCAGTTAAAGAAAATCTAAAAATCCGCGCAGAAAGAATGTGCTGGCAGACAAAGTTGTTTACTATACCTTTTCCACTTCAAATTGAGACCTTACAAAATCAAATTGGGAATGAACATATTCAATTCTAAACATAATCAAATTGAGACGTCACACATTCAAATTGGAAATAATCAATTTCATAATGGTACAATGTTCGTCCTCGTGTGAATTGTAGTTTTATGAGCTTCTTCAGTGTGAACTATCCTCCTGAAAATTCGCAAGTCAAAAATTCAAAGAGCAACGAATGTTGTATCCTTATGAAAATGATTATTTCCAATTGGAAATATATATATTTCAAATTGGTAAACATGTGAAAATGATTACCCCCAATTTAAAATATATATATTTCAAATTGGTGATAATCAGTTTCATATGGGTACAACATTCGTTGCTCTTGTAGGAAAGGCTATGTTGAAATGAAAGAAAGGTTCTACTTTCTTATGCAATTTCTTTATTGGCAACAAGTGCACTTGGAAGGATTCTTTACTCATGGAGTGTTTCATGAGAACTCACTCTAATAGTCTAGAAAAAATCTAGCATTCCTTGAAACACGAATGTAAGTTTTGCTTTATGGTCTCTCGGCTCATGCACGTGTATAATGTAAACATTCTGAAGAAGCATTTCTGCTCGAAGTCAACTATAACAATCCTAATCTCATATATCTCTAATTTATTATTTCGGAGTGAACCACAAATAAACGTATCAATGATAAACTAATGCGACTTTTTGAACATTCAACAAGGACTTGAAAAACCAACAGCTCTTTGAAGCTGATTTTTGGATTACCTTGTAAAATTAACCCTGTCGAAGGAGAGTATTGAATGACGGCAAACCAGATTTTCATTCGAAAATATTAGGAAATGAGATTCGGAATTAATTAAGAAACAAAGATTTGCAGTTCATGAAGAAAACGACGACTGGAAAGGGCTTGCGAATCTTGACAAGAAGTTAACCTCCCTAAGGTGGGCAAAATTACAAAAGGAAAATGTCAACGAAATAGCAGGAGTATACATAGTTCAAACTGAAAAAGCTTATAAAACTCCAATTCATACAAGATGTTGTATCAATATGAAATTGATTATTCCCAATTTGAATGTGTTAATTTCTATTTGATTTTGTTCAGTACCAATTTGAATATGTCTATTCCCAATTTGAATGTGTTTAGTCCAATTCGAAGTTGAAAGGGTATAGTAAAAGTGTGTACGGCGGAAATCATAAACTGATTTTGATTTGAAATTTCAGGGTACTAGTGGCCTTCACAAAAATTTACCAGAATATCCCCAGCAGTCTTCGAATACTTGTTTACTTTAATAGGACAAAAAATACCGTACCATGGCTCTTTTGAATTTTGACTTTCTCTCTCTTAATAGTAGATTCTTCAGTCCACTCCATAATGGCGATGTCTTCAATTGAATAACCGAAAAATAAATCGCGACTGCGTACCGCACCCGTCCACACATGCTAACAAGTGGTACAATATCAGAGTGTATCATTTCTTTGATGCGGTGTTCAAAAACCGACCACCTGCGGGACGCTCCGATGTTACTATGTTACGGTGATACGCTGTAACGCAATACCGTTCAGGTCCAGACTTGTTACGCAACGGAGTTACGATACGAAGTTTTGTTCTATGTCTGTACGCACCTTAACTTTAGCAACATGAGGTCGAGCATTATCTTGCTGAAATATTTGATTCTCGAGCCGGTTAAGGTGAGGGAGAACTAATGGCTGCACTATTTCTTGGAGGCAACGCAGCGCTGTAATGTTACCTCGAATAAATACTAAAGGTGGCCTATATACTTGTTGGTGCAGAAGCATCCCATACCATAACGTCTACTGTCCGGTGTACATGACGCTCAACATCAAAATGAGTGGCACGTCTTTCTCCTCAAGGTCGTCTAACCCTTCTTCGGCCATCATGTGCACCCAAGGAGAATCGAGATTCATCAGAAAAGACAACCTGATGCCGTTACATATTCCACTGTAATCGTTGCCGGTGATGCTCAACAGTAAGAGGTAACACAAGATAGAGTCGATAATGCTGCAGTCCAAAAGACCTTATACGGCGGTAAACCGTTCAGACAGTTACAGGATGGCCTTGTTCTCCTAACCGCTCATTAGCCAAAGATCGAGTTGTCGCAAATCGGTCTCTAATGGCCGTAAGTCTTATATGTCAATCTTGAACTTCATTTGTGCCCTTTCAACGTCAGGTTCCTACTCTTCTTCCATTTTGGCATTATCAAACCACCCTTGACAACATCTCATAACGGTAGTTGGATTTCTGTTCGTACGGTTAGCGATTTCTCGAAATGACAACCCCGCCTCCCGTAGCCCAATAATTCGACCTCTTTCAAATTCACTTAGCTGGCGAGGAATTCTCGTACACGTGCTCTAGGCATTTCAACAACAACTAAGCATCGACTTTGGATCTCCTCGAACCGCTGGTTCGTTGTAAAATTCGAAAAATTTGCAAAAAACGACTACAATTAAGTAACAGAAAGAGTTTACATGAAAAAACGTAATCGCTTTGTTCAAATACACCCACATAGCATGAACATTCTTAGCGGTCATTTATGCTTGAAGTCAACTATCGCAATTTTCATCTCAGAATTTGTTATTTCGAATTTCGAAACTACAAATGAACGTATCAAGTATCAACATCGACATCAACAAATGCTACTTAATTTCTGAACATTCAACAAGGATTTGAAAAACCAACACTCCCCCTCAAAAATTAATTTCATATTGAAATAGGTTCCAAAGTAATACCTTTCAAGCCTTCAAACAAAAAATAACCTTTTGCTTTCTGGGGCAAGTATATAATGATATTCGTTGCATGGGAAAACCTATTAAGACCTGATTCAGCCATCTCATCCGAAACTACTACAAAATAATATAATCGAAACCATTTCACGCTCGGCTCCAACAGTTTGTAGTGAGCCACATCATCGGTCAACGTACAGAGGGCGTTAGCGCACACGCTGTCCCTGGTAGATCCTCTCAAACGTGACACTCTCCCAAAGAGGTTGAAGATACCTCGCAAACCTTCAAAAGCTTCAGTGGTGACCCCGACGTGATTCATTTCAACGACGGTGTCACAGTTTCTGTCCCTTCGCGATCGTCTTCGCTTCCAGTGAGAACCTCGCTTGTCACACTGTGAACCTATCCGTTCCTCTCTCGACGATGGTTCGGCAACCATCCCGAGGAGGTTCCACATCGCCACTTCGCTCTCGCGCTGCAACACGCTCCTCAAAGATTTGCTCGCTAATGCACCCGGCTCACTGCACGATATCGAGTGGTATAGGAACTCACTAGTGGCGCAGCGTTTCTCAATCCAGATTTCTCACATTTTAAAGGCACGCAACTGCTCCGCATCACGCCGCCATCACGGTAGAATCACGGTCGCACTTGTTGGAAATCTTCTGGTCAATACGGCCATGACTACATTCCGTCAAAAGCTGACCTTATCTAAATCGGTCACACTCCTCGAACGACGAGGCAGAGCGCTCTAGCACACAGTCAATACGGCTCAACACAAAACGGTTTGGTCAACCGTGCTCAACAGCGCAGCAATGGCAAAACGGCTCGCTCACAGCCGCGTTTTAGAGGAGAACACCTTTCCGGTCTCGGTCACATTCCTCCAGATGCATCTTTCTGGTATCGCTTTCACTGGAAGGGGAATCCTGTAGCGAGCGCCCTCTCTCAGCTCTTACTCTCAGTGTACCAAATTTCAGTTCGATACGATCATAAGTATTGGAGATATCGGGAAAAAATATGTCAAATTTCGAGGTTTTTTTCTCGATATCGTTGTTTTTCTCGGTAAAACTAGAGAAATACTGATTCAGTCCTGATAAAACTTCGCAGCTAGTTTGAAGATGCTGGAAGACAACTTTATGCAAAATTTCGGGATAATCGTGTCATTAGAACAATTGAAGAAAAAAACTTCTGTGATTTTCTTATCATATCATCCTCATTAAATTCTGTATGAACCTTCGAACTTCAATTATTTGATGAAGTACTGGATTTCAATTCGATCTGATCGCAGTCGGCCGTTAGGCTGACCGTAAGCACAATAACTTCCGGACTTCTTAACGGATCGTCTATCGAGCTCCGGTACTTCTAAGGAATTCCGGATAGCACATACTGAATATTTTTCTTTAAAAAAATTTGGGAATATTTTCCTACAAAAAGATTACTAACATTAAGTCGAGAGCTTTTAAGTGAATATTCGAAAGTCTTCACATCTCGCTGTCCCGAATAAAATTTATTTAAAAAAAAAATTATTACGCTCAAGTGAATAGCGAAAACCTTATTTTCGAAGTATGTAATACATCTGATCGAAATGAATTATTTTCCGAACAAAGATTTTTGTTTATATTTCGAATAATTTCATTCTCAAATTCGACCAAAATTCCAAAATTAAAGACAATTGGGCGAAATAATAGCACGCTGTATCCTAGAAAATATGCTCCCAAAAACAGCATATTTTGAAGATGGCTCGGATTTTTTTTGGAAGCGTTATTGGTAACAAAATTTAAAAAACTGCTGAAATTCCTCATTCCTATATCATCGTAATAATTTGGGATTGATTTTGCAGGTTGAAAAAACGGCCTGTAAGTTGCGTTTCCGAAATGTCTTTATCCGTTTCAAATTTATAATGAGTCATTATTTAGGTGTTTCTTATTTTTCTGGAATGCTTCCGTTTTTCCGAGAAATTTTTTTCAAGGAAGAGCATTATCAAAATTTCGCTCAAAAGCAGTGAGAATATTCTGCACTAGGTAGTGATGCTGTATTGTCCAAGGATGCAAAGTTGTTCGTCAGCTCTAAAATATCATTTTCAAATTCAAAATTTTCAATAATCTTGAATTGCTCATATTCTGCATAAATCATTCAAATCAGAAAATTATTTTATTCAATTTTTTGCTTTTCTATAAAATGATTATTTCAATGAAACAACGTAAGTTAAGCGACTTCGTACAATAATGTACTCATTCACACATATGAAGTGACTACTGTCTGAATTGAATGATTTTATAAAGAAAATGAGCCATTAACTATAAATTACGAATTTGAAAAGATTCTTTTAGAACTTAAGAACCGCTCTGCATCCATGAAATATACAGCTCGGAAGGTATGCCTAAAAAATTAGAAACCCTTGAATAATGACTTATTATGGTAGGATCCGTAGAAACGGATAGAGAAGTTTTGGAAACGCAATATATACGGTGTTTATTCAACCTGTACAGTTAATCTGAAATTATCCCAATAACAACAGCGTATTTTCAAAATTCAAATTTTGGAAATATCGAAGGTGCTCATTCGTATTATCCCTCACAAGAAATTTCATCAGAATCAAATGAACCATGACAAAGTTATCAATAACAGTCAAAGGAAAATTAAAAAAATCATACCTTCATTTTCTTGTACCATTCCTGATTCTGTTAATTCCAAATTCTCATTTTCATTGGGTGCAGGCAATGTTGAAGTATCTTTGGACACTCGTTTAGTTAGAATGACGTGGCTTTCGGTTCGAAACAAAAAAAAACTTGAAATGTTCAACTGGAACATATGCTCAATATCAATCATGTGACCGTATTATTTTCAACAGAATAGTAGAATAAAAGCCATAAAATATAAGGCTGCAGGTCGATATTAATATTATCTCTCGCCAAATTTGGTACAAATTCATCCATTACTTGGTAATTTTTTTCTTAAGCTTAAGCCAAAACTTTTATATTATTAACTTCGTTCACTTCGAAGTATTGGTTGATACGTGTTATATACGTACTCCATCTCTTTTCTGATAACTTGAAATCTTCGATTCTTCCGACCGACCTTATGAATTTACAAATAACTATGTATTTAAGAAATTTAACTGATTTTTAAGATTTTCTTTGTCGACACTGTGATAAATTTAGGAGGTATTTGCTATTGCGGTATCAATCAAATCAATTCTGGAAATCCACTGTTCTTTATTTCCATATTATGTTCTGATACATGAAATTATTCTGTCACGTGCGCGGGAGCACCTGTGCCATATAATATAATAATGTCAGTAATGTACAGTCAGCTCCTAAACAATCTCACAATTTCTAGGAGACAATCGCGAAGGAAAGGGTTTGGGGACAAGCCACTCTAATCAGAAATCCGAAAAAATTATTCTACTTATACTCGTTAACAAATATTTTCATTTGTTTGTATTGTTTCAATTATTCATCACTTGACGACTCAGACCCCTCATCCCGAAAAATGTCTATGACTAGGAAGAGCAGCAGATATAAATTTTCCAAAAGAAAATAAACAATTCAACTCAAATTCAGACGTGACGTCATCAAGGGTTAAGGTAAAAATATTTTTTGTCATGAAATTTGGGTAGGAAAATTTTGAAATTAATTTGTGCAATCGGTTCTTTGAATTCTTTTCCTTTATATTTTATGTTATATTGAATCGTAGAAATTTTCAATCGATTATAAAAAAAGTTATTTGAAATCTCAACTTCATTTCCATTCGTGCGGAACAGGGAGATATCCCACACATTGGAATCCTCTGGTTCAATTGTTAGATTATCCTAATCCTCTCTTTCGTTCGTTCTCAATTAAGTATAAATAGCTGTATAGTAATCATCAAACCTGATAAATTGTTATGAAGCATGATTCCTCAATAACACTCAATATGAAGTTATCATAAAGATTTGATAGAAAGGGATTGACAACCCCATTCAATGGAAATATTTCCAATTTCATTTCACTCCCGATTATACATTTCCTTTTTAATCGTCAAAACATTCGATTTTTGCATTTGGTATTGAGTTAATATTTTGCAAATTATACAGGTATAAATATGAAAATAGGGGTGATCAATTTACTCGGAACAGTATTGTAAAAATAACTTTCGATAGGTCAACTCCCAAATTCCTAGAAAACGTCGATATGGAACTGTCATTTAGAAAGTACCATGAATTGGATAATAATATTTTCATAATATTGCTCATCGCTGATCCAAGTAAGGAGCAATGTAGAGGTAAGCTCAATTTAGAATTCATTATCATTCAACTCGAGAAGAGAATATTAACTTACTTACAATCAGAATGCTCCGCATGGGTTTGTAGTGAATTAAGAAGAAATTATCCACTCATAATGGTAAAAGTTCTTCTTTCAGAGTTCTTGTTTTTAAGGCTGAAAAATAGCTTTCTACGATTGCAGATAACTGACGTGGGGATCCGTAGTTATGAAGTTTTTCAAATATTGTATAATTTGAAGACAGTAATGAAAATTTTCTTTATCTGTCTCATAATAACAGCTTTCCTTAGCCTCCTCAAGCAGTTGATCAAATCAATTCTGTGGACTGTTCATCACATCGTTCTCGTCAATTCCATCGAATTATTGTATGGTAGGTTCAAATCGGCGTCCACACAAATGATGTTTTTTAGTTTTTTGTTCACTATCAGTGGTTAGGACTGCTATAAACATATTATATTTTGGATGAATCGACATAGGAAATATATTTGTAATGTTAATGTCTTTACAGCCGGCCTAACCACTGGTAGTGAACAAAATAACTTCCGGAAAAATCTACTCAGTAGCTTGATAATTTTAGAGTAAGTTTGAAGTTTAATTACGAAAGCCGAAATGGCGAAGTAGTAAAAACTATCGAATGATTCCGCAGATACTCTTTCAAAATTTCAGTTTACCGATATTTCCGAAAACATTCAGATCGAAACGCCCTTTAATGAAAATGCCACCTTGAAGTTTCAGCCAGATAGGGTCTACAAAACAACGAGCAAAATAAGTCTCTCCATTTTACAAAATGCAGAAGGACTGTCTAATTGAAGCTTATTTAGTGACATCAATAACGATATCTAAAAGTTAAGTATGATTTTCAGATGAATCCATAATGACAGTAGCATTTCCTTCATCAGCAGGAAAATTTTTTATATTGTTATCATTTTTCAAAAAAGTGATAGATCTTTTTCAATATCAATAAAATTTGAAATTGTTTTGATAGGCCTTTCCAGTAAAAGTTTATTCGAAACTCTGTATTCGTTTGATTTTCCAGGTTGAAGTTGTTGACCTGTTTTTTCAATAGCTGAAATAATATCTAATATTGGGACATTCTTCGGGGTAACGGCATAATTAAGTCCTTTGGATAGCACTCATTTCTCGTTCTCATTCAAATTTCTCGAAGATGAATTGAAATCCGTTTTATCAATAAAGTTATTATTAGTGTGGATATTCTTGGATTACTTATGTCGTTTTTGATCAACAAGTGTATTGAATTTTCTCAAATTGATTTCTTTTTTTTTTCAAATTCATTCCTGTAGGAAATATTCACACAATGAAAATATGGTCAGAGTCATCTATGAATTATTTCATCTTATAATCGTATAATATATCCTGTTGGAGTCTTACCATATTTTGTCTGAGAAGACTAACTCTTTCTCTAATCAAAGCAAAACTGAACTTATTTTTGATTTTTTGGCTTCCATTACTTTCAAAAAGTATTGTTATTCGGAGACACTTTTGAATAACTTCATTATTTCTGCATCTTCACATAAAAGTGAGGCTGTTTTCTATGTGTGATAGTTTCATATACAATTCTTTCAATTTTCTGAAACAAACGATCGAAAAAAGCCCATACCTTTCCCTCAAGTATCGATTAAAGCTCATTTCGGGAGGATTCCGCTTTTTTTTTGTTTCACTTCCAATATCTGAAACAGAACTATTAAAATTAAATCAAATTGTTTTTTTGTAATGACGTTTTTGTAATCTGGCAACATGGAAGGAAAGAGTTAGTCGAATTTTTCGAACACATAAATTGTCAAGAACCCATAATGAAATTCACAATGGAATTAGAAAAGAATCATAAACTTTCATTTTTGATGTTTCAATTAAAAATATCAGGATCATTTCGAAACAAGTAACGTTGGGAAAAAATACACATACAAATAGATATCTGAATCTTCATTCCAATCATCAACTCAGTGTGAAAAGAAGGTATTATTAAAACCCCTTTATGACAGAGCTAATGTAATCTTATCAACCCATGAGATTCGTCAATTGAATTGAATTACATCAAATTGTTTCTTGAAGTGAATGGATATTCGAGAAAATTTATGAATAGAACTTGTTTAAATTTAAGCAAAAAATCTTTTTCTAATTATCAACCAAATCAACAGCCCAATTTATTGAATGTGATTCCTCATGTACATCGACTTTCAGAAAAGATCAAACGAATTGGTGCCAAATTCATTATAGGAACTGTTTTCAATTCAAAAAATGATTTGATATTCATACTAACTAAAACCAAGCCAATTAACGAGAAACAAAATAAAAAAATTAAGCTTATAGTATTCCCTGTTTTTGTGGAAAGACATATACTGGGGAAACGTCTCGACCATTAGATATCAGAAAACTAGAGCTCAAAAACAACTTAAGGAACAGAGACATACAAAAATCCCAAATAGCAAACCATGTATGTTCGACAGAGATACTGATGTTGGAATTAGATAATTTCGAAAGAAAATTAAAGATTCCTCTTACATTTTGTTAAAATGGAGAGAGTGATTTCGTCCATCGTTCTGAAGAAATAGAACCTATTTGGCTGAATTCACTTGAAAAAGAGGTAGAATTAAAAAACTTTCAAACCAAATGAATCTGTCAATGTCTGAAAATGTCAATTTGACAAAAGTCTCAAATCGAAACGAAAAATTGAAAGAAAATAATTCTTGCAATTTTTTCCTTTGTCTGATGAAAGAGTCAGATTTGGCTTTTGTAATTGAGCCGGTTCAACAAATATCAAACCTCTAAATGGATTTTCATTCTACGGTTGGCAGTAAGGCTAACCTCAACTTCAATCAAATCCGAAAAAAACGACTTAGTGACTCTATATTTTAAGAGCAGGTTTTGGGATCGATTGAGAAGGTTGAAACATTCAGACCTCACGTCAATACTACTAGGTTTTGAATGTTTATCATTTGGGATTGAATAGCAGGTACTCAGATACATTATCACGAAATTTCACCTGAACCTGAATCTCCAAATGAATATACGTTGTGAGTCCTTGGCTTTTATAAACAAAACTGTCACAAACATTGTCATATTGAACTCTAGATAAAGATTTCTGCTAAGCTTAGGCTGAAGAGTAGCGTAGATACCTACAGTGTGTCCACGTATTGGGTGCCGGTAAGCTGTAAATGACGAAAATTTTTCGAGTTAGAGTCTGGTATTCTGGGAATCGCTCCTGCTTGGTCTCAAACTGAGATGTTGAGAAAATGAGCCTTTGTGTTGAAAGATATCCAGAAAAATTATGGGGAAAAGTTGTTTAGAATGACTAGCTGCTTCAGGAACTCAATTTTCAGATAAATCAGCCTACCTTGTCTTTATAAGTTGGTCATGAATATTTTGTTCATCCGATACGTGAGATATTTTATCATGATCAAAAATTTTGCAGATTTCAAAATAAATAAATATCATTTGTAATTTTTTATAACGAAAAAATACGTTTGATGCTGAAAAAATATATTTACAAACAAATATTAAAAATTAAAACAAAGGTATTTTATTCTTTACAATTTTAATCAAATCAGTTCCAACCCACCCTGTATATTAATTGGTTCGGCTCATTTTCCCAACATCTAAGTTTGAGACCAAGCAGGAGCGATTCCCAGAATATCAAAGACTTACTTGAAAACTTTTCGTCATTTACACCTTACCGGCACCCAATCCGTGGACACACTGTACCTACGGACTTTAATTACATAATGCAGTCTTCGCCATATATTAACGTGCCGACGGAATGCTACTCCCTGAATTGGAGATTTTTTTTTATGTTTCAGAAATTACAAATCTGATCGGCCTGAAATAAAGTATTCAGCTATGAAATGGCGACTTGGAGATTTCAGTGAAATTCAAATGAAATATAGAAATTTCCAAAAAAAAATTTTTTTCGAATTTTTCTGTGGATAATTCTTCTTATTGATACAGTACACCTACCAACCATGTTATTCTAAAATAAAATTTCAAATGGATATAACATGAAAACCATTCGGCAGATTTGTTCCATTAACGAACTCAACCGATATATTGAGGATCTTAATCTAACCTAAGTGTTAAAAGACCCTTGGTTATTTCTTTCAACAGTTAGAGCGCACACGGCTGGATGGCCAGATAGATAGAATAAACTTTGGCCAAGAATGTTTCATCAGAGAGTCCAACCTAGTCGTTGGACATCAATTTTAGAAAAAAATTCGAAAATAACAGACATTGTGATGGGACGATAAAGCGCTGTTCCTCAGAACAAGCGCGAAAAAAGGGTGATCTACATAAATAATCTTGTTCATTCCGAATCAATGACATGGGTCCATATCATAAGGTTTGTTCGTTGCGTATCCATGAACTACACTATTGTACACGAGTGTAGATTGTGTAGTACTGAAAGCGTTTGGTGATTCTTGTTGTAAAGAAGTGTAGTCACACATTATGAAGTACAGACTTCGTAGTCTGTGAGTGCTTATAAAAATCTGGTGGAATGTGAATATAATTGTGAATTTCTCTGAACCGAGAAGGAAAGTATTGACGTGAGTAATTCCTAGGGACACATATGAAAATATGCATAAACTTGAAACCGTAGGATTGGCAGGAAGACCTAGGTCGTTAGCCCTTTGAAACATTGTTTCAATACTACTTAGTAGTAGTAAAAAACTTTATTGAAACAATGTTTAGTTCTAGTGTACTAGGATTGAGTTTTAAAGAAATGATATTCTGTGTTTCCTGGATCTCTGAAGCAGCGAACAGATTTTCATGCAGAGACAATGGACGAACCTAAACAAAAAATTTGAAAAAACTTGAACAGGATCCTATTCTCCCAGTGTGCAGTGCAGGTTTGTTCCATTTCTTGTGGAACAACTTCAACCATGTTCTAATGGAAAATACCATTCTCGAATGAAAAGGACTCAAACTGATGGTTGTGTCTGAGGTTCAGTTTGTATGATCCACTCAAGAGGAAACGTTACCACAGGTTGGTAAATTGCGGCTCGACAACAAAGCCACATTCAAATTTCATTAAACCTCGTGAATATCTCAAGGTCAATATACCTTCTCGCTGATTGCCTAATTTAACGTTGCCAATAACAGCGAGAAATATTGGAAATGCATGAAATTTTGGAGAAAATGGGGTGTCGTTCTACAGGCTTCAGTTATTATTTTTGGAAATTTTTTTTGGGGCGTACTTTATTCTTCAATGAGAATGCGCAAGGTTAGTTAATTCCCATTTTTCGGATAAAAACGCACTATGGCCTCCAAAAGTCACCCCGTTTTATTCGAGGTATTGTTTGCTTTTAAGAGTAACAATTAATGCATATACTCCATTTACTTTTATAAAGTAAATAGGTAGGCGTTGGAATAGGTCTACCAAATTGTTGTAACTAGGACACAATCAGGTTGGCACTAGTGAAATATCGTCAAGGTAAAAATAATTCGGTGAGCCGTTGTAAATTTCCACACATTTTTATCAATGACTCTATGGTTTGCTTTAGTTTTATACGTAATTGGCGTCTGAATTTAAAATTGCAGCGCCACGGTGGCCAGTTTTAGAACCTTAAATACAGACATAGATTTTGTTTTGATAGTCGATTTTGTACTGTTTATTCGTGTTTGTTTAGATAATATTTGATTTCACGATTTATTCAAAGAATTTTAGACTTTTATAGTTGACGAGAGTATTACTGGGAGCACATATTCAATTCTTATAAAGAAGGTATGTATAATTCTTCAATCTTATTGAGTGTAGCAACTCTGAAATAACGGGGATTAGGTTAGACTGTATTTTAATATTATTTATATTCTCAGATCCAAATGGCAAGATTGACTTTAGTGGATTTCTTAGGCTGTCTTGAAAGTTGAAAAACAGATAGTATTGTAAAACATACTTTTTGGAATAATAGACAAATACTCATAACTTTACTTTTTTTATAGCGAAGGGCTAAATACTCAATCTATTGTGAATAAAATGAATACGTTCACATTCAACTTATGCTACTTTTATCGTGAGTTTTATTCACTATGGATTGACCAATAAATTTCCCAACACTCATTTGATTGGTCTTGAAAAAGCTGTAATAAATAAGCCTTGTACAACTTTGCTTTCATCGGCAGAAGCACTTTGAGCGAACAGTATTCATCACCAGATATTTCCTCGTTGAGACTCCTTTTTTTTCGACAGTCAGTTCTATCACTAAAACATTTACGTTGTTCCTTAAGGCTCAGTTCAACAGGCAGATTCCTGGAAGGTAGAGCATTCCTCTTAAGTAAATTCCTCTGCTTGGATTAGGGGCTGAAAAAAATTTGTCTTCATGAATGTGATCTAATATTTCATGAGCAATTCGTGCTACCTCTATAAAAATGATCATCATCGGTGAAATTAAGGTAACAGACTCTCATAAATCTAGTTTGTTGGTTTTTATCGATTCTTCAACACTTTCAGGTCCGACTTGTTAAAGGAAGTTTATTTCACCCTAACTCGAAATTTTTCGCTGGGTTGTGGAAATCTATGGAGAGGGACATTTGAGTTTGTTTTTCCTCAGTAGAAGCACTTGTAAAATCACACAAACGCCAAGAAAAATGCATAAACTTTCTCATTTTCTTAACATTTCTTTCAACTTGTCAATGATAATGTCTGTACCTCGGGTTACTCGGATAGCCACCAGAGAGAGTAGCGCTTATCTTCATTCGCCGATTACTACGATCCTTACGCAGGAAGGAAAACGTCGCGTAGTTATCTGACAGGAAAAGGACCGAACCTATAAAAATTTTGAAATATACACAATGAAATGTGTCAAACTTGTGAGTGTACTAATCCTTATCGATATTTCTGATCGTTCCGTTGGTTCACCGATGAAGTTCAATTTCGAAATATTAAATTTTCTTTGACATTTCAAAGTTTTTTTTAATTCTGTGAAAATATTACTGGAATGCCATCTAAGATGAATTTGACTGTGTCAGCAGTTTTTGTCTTTCAAACTACATATGAGTGATTATTATGTTTATATAATAGAACTTATGTTTGAATGAACCGATAAAATCCGTGACTTTCGTGCAAACACCTTATATTGATCAGTGAATATTTCCCTAGCAACGTTGTATAATCGTTTAGGTGTTTTATCTCCTGCCAAATTATGAATATTTCCCAAGTGATCTTCTTGAACGTTCGCCGAGAAAAAATGGTCAAGCTCCGTGAAATTCCGTTGAAATTTTCGAAATGCAGCTTTGGTTATAGCTCTAGCGGTAAGATATAAAAAGAAATTGAAAACATGAGACTAAAGAATACCATATAAACACATAATTATCTTTGCATATAGTTTACGGTGATATGTGAACATTGTGCTTGATACACCACTCGAGTTGCGTCTCGTGATGTCCCGCAAATTACTTCTTCTGAATGGGAGTATAATCGAATAACGTCTATGCTTTTGTGATATTAATTATTTCAAAACAGATTTCAAAGTTAACAATTAATATTTGAATATTTCTATGAAGCATGAAATAACGATCACATTTATTTAAGATACTTCATATTTCGGTCATGTATGAAACAAGTGGGTTCGAATTATGCATAAAAAAACCTAGAAAATCACTGACGATGGGTCAGTAACTTTTACGCGCTCATTCATATTCGAAGCCATTTCTTCAAGACATTTTGCATGAACTTTTACACCGCCATTTTTCAACCAAGTGCAAAATTTCGATACGATCATATCTGAATTATTGGTAATATTAGGAAAATAAAATTTCGAATGTATATATCTACAAAATTATTGAGAGGATTTTTAACTTTCCTTGAAGTCAACCTTCTCAACCCCCAAACCTGGTATGCAAATATGGAGTCTCTTATAGTCCTTTTTTCGGATGTTATTCTGGTCAATAAGACATATTTTTTCCCTAATATCTTCGGGAATGATCACACTGAAATTTAAAAGCTCTTGTCCAATACTATCTTCAAGGTCTGTGCCAGATTTCATCAAAATCTGGTCAATGAATCAGAAAACCTATTTTTTTTCGATAAAGATGTGGATAATTTCCGAAAAAAAAATTTTCGTGGTTGCACGTTGATATTCTCCAAACAAGTACGAAGTTTTGATGTGATCGAATTTATACTTCTTGAGATATTGAGGAAGTAACCTCAAAATTTCATACAAAGAAATTTGACATAAATTCTTTATATATCTCCGGAAGTGAATATTGTATCGAATTTGAATCTGAAATATCGTTATTGGATATTGATTTTAAGGTCTGTGATAAACTTCGTTAAGATCTGTTCAACATTTCCAGAGAAAAAACATTTTGTAAAGAAATTTCAAACAATTGAAATTAACTTTTTTTGATTAATTAGAATTGTACCCATACGGAATACTGCAATAAGTTTCGCTTGGGTATTTCTCAGATAATTACGAGGTTTCGATCTGATCGCATTTTTACTTCTTGAGATATCAAGGACATAACGTCAACAAAATTTCAAAAGTTTTCGAATAATAATTTTTTTTACATTTTCTAACAACGGGATCCATATGAAATTCCGCATTGAGTTGCGTGTATGCAAGAACTATTCCCAAAGTTTTAATCCAATTGAATTAGTACTTCATGAGATATCGAGAAATTAACCTCAAAATTTGAAATAGGCATAACTCCGAAAGCCAATTTTGCCCACTAACAAACCTATCCGGGCTTTTCGAGATCGAAACCTATTCTGAAAATTTCAAGACTCCAGGTCCTTTTTTCCGAAGTAAGAGCACACAGACGGTTGGCCTGACGGACATAATCAAATTTGACCACAGATTCTTCATAAGTGAGCCCAACCTAGTCGTTTGAAACCAATTTTAGCTCAAAATTCGAAAATTATAGACATTGTGATGTGACGACCTTTTCTCGGGCTTGTGTGACTAAACGGTTTTGATTTATTTTCTCGGGCGCCAGTTGCAAATTTTGGTCCAAGGTTGCAACTCCTTGTCGTACACTTCTCTGTCCTTCCCAGGTAGCCTTTACACAGTTGGAGAAGGGTTCGATGCAATCTAAGACCTTAGCGATTGCTTGGTGGTAATTTCTTCGTTTATAGAGAAGACCAATATCACAGGAATGAAACTCACACTATATATGTACAAATATATATTACAAATATATTACAAACTTTCACGGTGTCACTTACACTGTTGACCACAATTATATTTACACAAAGAGCTGTCTGATGTTGATTGTCAATGTGTCTCAACTTATTATGATATGAACAGTATTAATATTTACACAATATAAGAAATGATCAAAGCAATGAAATAATGTGCAGTCAGATGTTAACAAAGCAGAAATATGTAATCTTGTACTAAGCAGAACGGTGTACGGTAGTGAGGAATGAGATGAGCGAGCAGAGCAGGTGATAAAAGCGGTGAAAAATGGCGGTATCGACAAATTGGTGAATGACGGACAATGAGAGCATATAACGAGCAAATACAAGTGAGGAAGCAGTGAACAGGCAGGGCCGGCTTTGACTACGGTATTGACCTGTTTTCCAAGAAAACAAGTCGGTCAAAATGTCTCAAACAACGATGAGTGTGCGGCCTGAAGGGCGCACCCACTTCAATTTATAAACGTCACGGCCAACTAGATCGACAGTGCCTCCGTGTCCGTATTACCGGTTCAAACCCTTAATACTAGGTTGAATGGTTCGCCCGAGCTTAGCCCAGGGCGTTCGACGCAACCCAATAAAAGAGGAAAATACGGAAATAATGTCAATCTACTCCAAAATACTGTCGAGTATGACCAACCAAAATACAAGGCCGTGACGACAGAGCACTCCGTAAAACTAAAAGGAACTATCGGGAACGTTCCGCTAATTCAAACCCGAATCACCGTCTGTATCTTTCGCCCGTGCTTAGCCCAGAGCGTCGGATACAACTAGATAATTCGAGGATAACTCAGGTACAGTACCACCTTAATTCAACCCCTATGGAAGGGCAATCGAACAAAGGTTGTAGGCAATGTCCCTTACAACGTTCCCGAAAGCAATCCACAAATGACCTGCCAAAATATTACGCTAGTGCTCCGAATTACAGAATGAACAAACCGTCTATTTCAGGAACGTCTCGCTAATTCAAACTCGAATCACAGCCTGTATCTTTCACCCGTGCTTAGCCCAGAGCGTCGGATACAACCAGATAATTCGAGGATAACTTGGGTCCAGTACCACCTCAATTCAACCCCTATTGGAGGGCAATTGAACTAAGGTTGCAGGTAATGTTCCCCACAACGTTCCCGAAAACACCACGAAAATTATCCACCGGAATACCAAATAATGCAGCTACACTATTACCCGATTTGTATTGAACGGAAAATAGAAATGGAACACAGGAAAATATAATTATATTAGATTAAAGCCCAAAGGGTTCTTACCAGGTAAAACACCACTTTCACTCACTGTATACGGTTGTCAAATTTGAAGATTAAATTACTTCCCAAATTTACTTGAAATAATTGTCGGATTTCACACGATAAAAATGTTAATAACTAATTATTGCAGAAAAGTGAACTGAATCGGGAATAGCAAAAATCTGACTAGACTTGACGGCTCGAAATACTCTCAAAAAGTTGCCCATTTCGTCTGGACATGTCCTTTTATAACTTCGGAAAAGTGGGGATGTCACATGTCCAAAATTTCGAGAAATTTCCTAGAGTAGGATGTTTTACGGTTCCCTGATTGGTTCATTCAAATTCCTTTGTTCTCTGAAAGAATTATACAGCGGGTCACGTAAACACGCATTTACCCGTTTTTCATACAATTCAATCTCCGAGACCGCCGTAAACATGTGAAAAACTGCGATAAGCGATAAATCGCCGAGTACGGCATGGTTTTTATACATAGGACGGAAACTGAAAATGCATCGAAATAAATATGATCGAATTATTCCTTTTGATAGGAAATTTCTCAAAACGAAATATAATTAATTTGACAATTCTTAAGTGATGAAAATCACTTAGTTGAAATATGTCGGAGATTGAAATGCATCGGAATAGATTTGAAGTAATAATTCTTTCATTCCTGTTAGGAAATCTCTCGAAATAAATGAAACAAAATGATTGATTTCTTAGTAACGAAAATCACTTCGTTACAGTGACTAGACGATAACGCGCTGTTCCCCGCGCGTAAAAAAGAAATAAGCATGTTTACAGAAAGCTATCTTATTCGAATCAAATGATCCATGGATCTTATTCAAAGCTCCGTTTATTAGTTATAAAAGTATTCGAAATACTTTTTGTGCGCATGTTCAATGTGTAACAGGGTGCTATCGCTTTGTCCAAATGTCTGTAATTTTCGAATTTTGAGCCGAAAATGGTCTCAAACGACTAGGTGGGACTCACAGATGACGAATCCGGTGTCAAAATCGATTCTGTCCGGCCAGCCAGCCGTCACCACTATTAAGGGCGTCCGGAGGATCCCATCGACTTGAAAATTTTATTTTTAATTGCATTTCAAAATGCAAAGGTCAAGTCCTTTATAGGGCAAAATCGGACGAACGATTTTACATTTTGAAAAAATATTGGTCATAGCTTGGACTATATATTTCAATGCAGTGTAGTAAATTTCATTTTGATACGACTATAATTTCAGGAGAAATTTTTTTCTTGATATCGCTGTTTTTCTAGAATAACCTAGAAAATACTCATCCAATCAAAATTTAACTAGCTTGGAAATAGTGATAGACAACTTTGTGCAGAATTCCGTGACGATCGTGTCATCGGAACTATTCGAAAAAATTTCAAAAAGCACTGCCGTGAAGGCAGCAACTTTTGCGCGCATGTTCGATGTAGATGACCGCTTCAGCAACGAACTTGAACGTGCGCGCAAAAGCTGCTGCCTTCACGGCAGTGCTTTTTGAAATTTTTTTCTGATAAATTACCGGATTTCAATTCGATCATATCTGTATTCTTGGACATATTGTAAAAATAAAATTTTGAATGGGTATTTATTTTACCCATTCACGAATTCGACCTTCGTAATTAAGGTCCAAACCTTCTCTACAAATATCGAGTTTCTAAGTTGTTTCTTTCGGAAGTTATTGTGTTTACGCAGTCGGCCGTTAGGCTGACCGTATTTTTCCAATATATCCAAAAATACAGATCAGATCGAATTGAAATCCAGTACTTCATCGAAAATAACAGTTCGAAGTTTCATACAGAATTTAATGAGGATGATATGATGAGAAAATCATAGAAATTTTTTTTTTCAAATTGTTCTAATAACACGATTATCACGAAATTTTGCATAAATATGTCTTTCAGCATCTTAAAACTAGCTGTGAAGTTTAATCAGAACTGAATCAGTATTTCTCGAGTAATACCGAAAAAATCAACGATATCGAGAAGAAAACCTCGAAATTTTACATATTTTTTCCCGATATCTCCAAAACATATGATCGTATCGAACTGAAATTTGATAAACTGCTGTGAAATTAGAAGGTCAAAGTGTGAGTATAATTTTTTTTGGATATGATGAATGGTTTCCGAAAAAAAAAATTTTTTGGAAAAAAATTTCGAAAAAAATTTTATTTAAAAATTACTGACTATATGATCCTGACGAAATTTGGCTCAAAGTTGCGCGTCGTTATACTCCACCCAACTGCCAAGTTTGAATCCAATCGCTCAGGTTGTTTCTGAAATAAAAAATAAATAACTTCAAAATTTCAAATGCCCATAACTCCGAAACTATTCGATCGATTTGGCCCATTAACGAATTTAACCGCGGCATTCTGATGCGCAACCTATCCTGAAAGTTTCAAGTTGCTAGCTTGCTTCTGTCGACAGTTATCGTGTCTACGACCGGCCGGACAGAATCGATTTTGACACCGGATTCGTCATCAGTGAGTCCAACCTAGTCGATTGAGACCATTTTCGGCTCAATCATCCAAAATTACAGACATTTGGACAAAACGATAGCACGCTGTTCCCCTAAAGGCAAATTTCTGTATTTCAAATATTCAATATCCTGCGATCTTCTGATCATGTCATCCTCATGAAATTCTGTTCAAGCTGTGATTTTTATATATAACATTAGCTGGATTTCACCCATTCACAAATTCGGCTTTCATGATTAAGGTCAAAACCTCCTCTTAAAACTTAAATGAAAGTATTCGTAGTATGGATGTAATTATATGAAAATCACGAACGATTGGACATGATTTAGGTCTATCAAGTTTTTTTACTCAAAACTGACGCAGGTTGGCACTCGTTAAATATCAGCCATGTCAAAATAATTATCAGCGACGTTGCCAAATGCCAATGCCAATTTCTACTCTCAATCTCAACATAATTATCACGCTTGGAAATTAAAAATGCCGAAAGTAGATATGTAGATTGGAAACCGGCTTTTTCTGATAGTAATCATTTGGAATCAATAATTCATCATAAGCTATCCAGCCTTTCCAACGTATGTGAGTGTAAACCTGGTGTATAGTTTACATAGATTCCTAAGAACTTTGTAAATTGAGTAAATTCTTTTAAGGTGACACAGGTTTCGTAGTACTACTTCATTTTCATAATGGAGTATTTCAAGTTGTGCAACAAGGTAGTCGAATATCTTCTGCAGACTTATTTCTCGAGAATTTCGAAAAGTGGGGAATTCAGGTTTATCTGTTTGTTTAGAAGTTTTACTGAAGGGTTATTCGAGAACTTTCATTTTTTTTCGAATGAACACAAAGTAACGAACTACTCTATCCATTATTTTTCAGGAAAATTTCAACACTCGATTCTCGATTTCCGTACAAGAAATTAGCATAACTGAATCTTCCAATCATGTTTTTATAAGTGAAATATTTCCAGTATTAACAGAGGAAAAAGTGTCTTCAACATTCGCCAGGTCTTTGGAATTATTGAATTCACAGTTATTTTCTCAAATTCATTATTTTCCCAAAGTAAATTCACATTTTGAAAAATATGTAATTACTTCGACCCTTATGTAGAGAGGACAACGTTGTTTAGTTATCTGACAGGAACATAACTATAACCTAACATTTTCAAAATATACACGGTGAAATGTGTCAGAATGTCATGGCTAACCGGGATAGTTTATAAAAGTGAATGGAGTAAAGTTTCAATCCCGATGAATATAAGTCCTCTTAAATAGGGACCAATACAGTTTGTTTATATCTGTAGTACTCATACCGTCGGTTTCACAAAACCTTTGACGTCTGATAAACTGGTTGGGTTGAAAATGAACTGAAATCGAGCACAGAATGTAGTGCTGACTGACAATCAAGCCCTTGATCTGGCAATCAAAGTTTTGTGAAACCGACCGATAATCTTCTTAGATTGTTCTGAAAATTGAGAATTGTAACTACTTTTTAGGATGAAGAAATATAAAATACATCAGGACGCACCTACAGAAATTTTTTAGAACTAATTCAATGTGATGGTATTTTTGTGCACTTACCAACAGTTTCTTGTTCACGAGTGAGAAAGCCGAACACTATATGAGATAAGGCAATATAGGTTTCATGCGTCGTTTGACATTTGCCATACATTAGAGGTAAAAAAACCTCACGTTTCCGTTTTGTTTATGTTACGGAGTACAGTATTTTTAACAATTTGCATGATGAATTACCAAGTTAAAATGATTTATATTGATAGAATTGTTGAAACAGTTGACCAAGTTATTGTGTCGTTGTGAAATTCAACATAAATACACCGACAGACGAAGGAATATGATTTTTCAGATATATTGTACAGTTTACTTTATATTTGAATATTTGCATCTTCCATTTCCCAAAATTGTTATTCTGATTCAGATTAAATCTGTTATTAGAAGAAAAAGAATACTATGTGAACTATATCAAAGAAGGCAAACATCCTAGATTCATGCCATAAATTGAGAAACCTGTCCTGAAAAAGTACCAACATACGGTAGAGTTGGTTCTAGACATTTTCACACTGGTGAAGAAATAATGTTTACCTATACCTATATTTAATTCGTTTTCTTCAATAAGTTGAATCATTATGCGATTACTATGATGGCAATAATTCGCGTTCGTTATACACATTCCAAGAATTATATCTTTTTGACTATACGATAGCTGTCTTAACGATGGACAAAACCTATCCTTATTGGGTGCCACTCACATCTCTCTATATTATATATGAAGCCAATTAAGGCAATTCGTTATGTGATTGATTTGATAGGTTTAAAACAATATTGCAGGTATATTTCAATAATGTTCTCAACCGAACACGTTCCGATGTGGATCGGCTACCCAAAGATGGAACTTGTTCCAAATGGTGTGTTTGTAATATATTTCAAATTGACCTTATAGTTAATAAAATGAGAGCTCTAACGTTGCGTCTGCACAATTAAAAAACATTTATGTGGAAAGAAAAGTATTTCGTGATGATGAATCGAAATCAGTGTTCATTTGAAGATCGGCTAACACAAGGATGAGATTCATATGATTTTTCAAATCTGTAACATATATTTAGTATAAAAAATATATAATTGAAGATTATGATAGCACTGACATGGCACCTGCAGACTAATTTGATAATTGGCAACACAAAACTATTTGAAATAGTGCTGAGAAGTTTCCTGAAATCTGTTGGATCCATTAATCCATGTATTTGTTGGATTGCCTTCTGCTTTTTATTTTCAGAAATAAATGAGCCAAACATTTCACTGTTCCATTTTCAAAAGATATTCTCATAATAAATGCTATCTCTGATGTCGACACTCCAGGCTCTAGAAGACGAAAATAAATGTCAAATAATGCAATTTTCCATTTATATCGTTTTGCATGAATATCAGTTAATCAGATCCATTATCACGAAATTCCACTTGTAAAATTAATAAAATCACCAAAAACTCCAAATTTTCGCTTTAAGCCAATGTAAACAAAGCGAATGTTTACCTCAAATGTATGACAAATGTCAAACGACGTACGAAACCAATACCATTATAAAAGCACTTACCTTCAAAATCATTTATAGATTAGTCCAGACCGCAAGCCCTTGATATTTCATCCCTTATCTTATTCTAATCATAATTATTATTATATAACTATCTTATCCAATTCCACATCAGTCAACAAGATTATACTTACCTCACGACCTCAACCCATAAAACCTCCACGAAGCTGTCTGTATAAACTCAAGAACCCTGTATATAGCGAAAAACGAGATCCGTCTTTGTTGATTTTGTTATTTTTGGTGGAATCTGATGTTTTCTGGTTTGTTTTTTTTTTTTTTTTTACTCCTCGTCACTAGAAATTTTTATTTGGTTAAATTGGAAATTTTTATTTGGTTTAAATAACGGCTACTGTAATTATTTATTAGTCTATTATAAATCGCGTACAGGCTCACGCCTCTGTGATTAATGTTTATACCTGTAGCTTAACAGAATAAACTATATTATTATTATTATTATTATTATTATCATGGACTTTACCACTTACTCGGCTGCCATTTCGAAACCGGCAGGTATAGTCTGGAGGATTCGCAGTTTTCCGGTAACCTCACTTCTGATCAACGATCCGGATGTGATGGAATTTGTACCGTTGTTGAGTTTGACATAAAGAAATGGTTTCTTTGGAAAGAGGTCTCAAAATTCATTTGGCATGAATTTTATATTATTTTGGATCAAATCACATAAGCTTAAGTCAAAACGATGTTTTCGAATAAAGAGTGGGTTGCTTGCAAATAAAATGATTTGTTGATCCCAAATAACAAAAAGTACCGTCGAACAAATATTCGCAATATCATGTTAATATAGGTCAAATATATCATTTCTTCATTTCAAGTGAAACTCTTTTCCCTGAGTTCAAGTTGCTAACTCGTTCATTTCGACAGTTATTGTGTCCTCGACCCACGGCTGGACAGAATTGGATTCGTCATTATTGAGTCCAACTTGGACATTTAGGTCCATTTTCAATAAAAAATTCAAAAGTTATGGGCATTCGGGCAAAACGACAGCAGGCAGTTCCCTAGAACATGCGCGCAAAAATATTGGTAGCAACTTTCACTATTTCTAAATTGCGAACTCATATCTACTAATATTTCAATACATATGCTCACATCCGAAAAAAGAACCTAAGACCAAATATGTAGGAACCCCATACGTAACATTTCTCCGAAACAAATTAAAGCCAATGTTTCCGTTTCTGAACTGCTCCTGGTGTGGCTTCAGTTCTTTAATTCCCAGCTCCCCTCTTGCCTCTTACCGCTTCCGTAACGCACACCTTGACGCAGGAAGGAATCGCAAAAAATAGAAATCTTACAAGAGCGAGCACATTTCAGAGGGGAATTCCACCCGATGCCATGTGTGGGAGCATTTCCGGCCCAAAACAGGATCCGAGCACATACGTGGAGGGATTGAAAGACAACACCCACATGTTAAGCATGGCCCACCCCGTCTCGTATTTCATATTGGCTTCAGCGGAAAGATATTCCAGTTTATCTTGTCTTATTTACCTTGATTTTACGCGTCTTTGTTTCGTATTTTTCACCGGATATATTCCCCTTGCTGCTCCTTCCCTTATTGACTTATTGATATTCAAATTCTCGAAGTGTTAAGTGGCAACCATATCCTTTTCCGGTAGTTTTGGTAGAGTAGAAACATTACAGAGCTGTTGAATAAAACAAGTGCTAGTGAAAATTAACCCATTAGCTTGACAGCTATTCGTTACCTTTTCTAGCTAGCTATTCTCTAGCTCGGGAATCTTTGAAGTGTCAATGATCCAAAATAAGGATTTTTCGAAAACAATTTTTCCGCAATAATATATACCAAGTGTTATGTCTTCCGAAGTACTCTGAATAAATATCCTTGAATACACCTGTAAAATTCGATGATTTGTACATTGTACTGACACAAAAACTTCTGAAATTTACAAGGGACTCGATATTTGTGGGGTTGGCTTAGCTTTCAATTTTCCTAATATTTTCCCAGATCAGATCGAATTGAAATCTAATACCTGATCGAAAAATTGCAGCTTGAAGGTTCATGCCGAATTGCCACAAGATTTTAAGATTTCGAAATCCTTGTATACGACCCTTATGAAATTTGATAGAATGGCCCGTCGGCATTTTCTAATTTATAACTTCATGTTTGCGTGCATGTTCTGGGGAACAGCGTGCTGTCGTGTTGTCCAAATATCAGTAATTTTCGAATGTTTTCCCGAAAATGGTCTGAAACGACTAGGTGGGACTCATTGATGATCAGATCAGGTCGCGCATTGAAATGCGGTGGTTGTGTTCGTTAATAGGACCAATCAGCCAGATGGTTTCGAAGTTATAGGCATTAGAACTTTTGAAAACAATTCCCTGATATTTCAGGAAGTAATTGATCGATTGAATTTGAACTTAACAGTTAGTTGAAGCATAACAACGCACAACTTCTCACAAGATTTTGTTGAGATCGTACAGTCAGTAAATTTTGAAAAAACATTTTTCCAAAAAAAATTTTTTTTTTGGACACCATTCATCATCTTCTGCTCGTACCTTGAGCCTTATATTTCAAAGCAGTGTACCAAATTTCATTTTGATATGACTATAATTTCTGGAGATATTGGAAAAAAATATGTGAAATTTCGTGTTTTTTTCTTGATATCGCTGTTTTTCCGGAATAACCCCAAAATATCAATCCAATCAAAATGAAACTTGGCAGTTATAGCTTGGAAATGGTGAGAGACAACTTTGTGCAGAATTTCGTGATGAAGGTGTCATCAGAATTATTTGATAAAAAAAATTGCAAATTTCTGTATGTCAAATATCCAATATCCAATATCCAATATCATGCGATCTTCTGATCATGTCATCCTCATGAAATTCTGTATGAACCTTCAAGCTGTCATTTTTCGATGAAGCATTGGATTTCAATTCGATCTAATCTGTTTTTTTGTAACTATTAGAAAAATTAAATTTTAAAAGGGTATATCTGCGAAATCATTGGGTGGATCTCACCTATTCACGGATTCGGCCGTCGTGATTAAGGTAAAAACCTACTCTACAAATATCGAGTTCCAAAGTTTTTCCTTTCGGAAGTTATTGTGTTCACGCTCGCATATGCATATACCAATTCAAATTTTTATCTTCCCAATATTTCCAAAATACAGATTAGATCTAATGGAAATCCAGTACTTCATCGAAAAACCTAGAATAGCACTGACGTGAAGTCAGCAGTTTTTGCGCGCGTGTTCGAAGGAGACGACCGCTCTGAAAACGAATTTGAACAAGCGAGCAAAAGCTGCTTACTTCACGTCAGTGCTTTTCTAGGTTTTTATTCATTCAATTCAATATTTTCTTCAATATTTTATTATACACAATATCATAATTATCGAAAAAACAACTTTGAGAATTTTTCAATTTTATGATCTCCGAGATATTTTGTACGAGTTATATATTATATAAGTCGCTATTTTTCAACTATTAATTGAGTGTCAGTATTTTCCGAAACATATTTATTTTTCAATTGTTCTACTCACCTGACAATCACAAAATTTTGGACAGCTTTGGGCATCAGCATCGTACCAGCAATTACCAAGTTTTATTTTGGTTGGATTAGTACTTCACCAGATATCATATCAACTATACTGGGGAAATAACAAGGAAGTCTCACATTATTTTTTTCCGAAAATGAATATCCGATCAAGCTCAAATTGAGGACACTCTTGTTGAATATCTTAAGAGTTCGTCTCAACTTTCATCTGGATCTGAAGAGGAGTTTTCGAACCAGAAGAATATATCATAAGAATTTTAAAAAATTTCTGAAAAGTATGACTCAATTTTTTTCTAATAATGCAATCCAGACGAAATTTTGCTAGTTTGTTTTCTATAGCTTATTATTAAGTTTCAATCTGAACTCATAAGCATTTCTTCAGATATTAAGAATATAACCTCACAATTTAAAATAGGTATAACTGCGAATCTATTGAGTAGGCTTTACCCTAAACGATTTGATGTATTTTTTATTTATTTATTTACTTACTACACCAATCTAGGGCCTAAGTCAATTACAGATTGGGGAAGACGAAATTACAAATAACACAAATATTCCATGAAAATCAAGAAGAAAATATACATTCAGGTGAAGCAATGACAGTTTCTCACAAAAATTGTGACTCCCAATCCAGCTCTCTTAACATATAATTGAGAACTGTTAAAGATCTCTAAAAGATGTTGAAAATCGCAAAAATCCTGGCCTATTCTATACATTGGCGCAAACCGAAGCATGTCAGTTCGCAGAAACGGAAGATAAACCCTGGGTTAGGCTAGTAAGAAAGGGCAATATATTTTTTAGCAAATAATATTATGTAGGAGAAGAATTGCTTAGTAAACCCGATGGCTCTCTAGGGAGTTCACAGGAAATCTATTCAATAAATACTCATTTGGTATACCGCAAATCGGAATTCAGAAAACACCTCTGTATTTTCTCCAAATTATCAATATGAACCCTATAACCAGAAATCCACACAATCCATCCATATTCTAGGATCGACCTTAAAAGCACCACAAAAAAAAAGAAATCGAGTTTCAAATAGGTACCTGGAGTTTCTCAGTATGAAATCCAGAGTCTTGAGACCTTCCGAAACAATTGCACTCACATGGAGCAGAATAACACCATGGTCCACCCTGTCAAATGCCTTGGAGAAGTCGGTATATATAACATCGACCAAAGAGGACTCATCTAATGTAGTTGACAATATAACTGGGTGAAACAAGCCAAGTTCGTTACAGTAGACCGACCTGCAATGAAACCGTGTTGATTATCATTTATTGGACATTTTACATTTGTATGATCATACAAAGTTTTTTCGAAAACTTTACTGAAATTGCTCAAAGTATCTATAGGTCCATAATTTTCAATATCTTCTTTGCAACCTTTCTTGTAAACAGGGCACACCCTTGCCTCCATCCATATGCTCGGAAAGCACAACTTGATAAGTGAGAACCTGAAAAACGTAGTTGAAGGCTTAGCGAATACAATGGCGCAGGCCCTCAATGAAAATGATGGAACATCATCTGGGCCAGAGGTCATACTACCCTTGCACTTCTTCAAATAACAAAAAGCACAATCCTCACTTATATCGGGAATAGGAAGAGTTTGTTCGAGCCCTGCCCTATAAAACTATATAGTAATGATACAGGGTGTTTCATTGGTTAATGAACATACGGTAACCTGAGCTAGAGCTACCCTAGGCGAGTCCAAAAACCTATAAAAGATAGGTCTAATCAATTCCATAACCGAGATACAGGGTGGTTCATGTTTTCACTGATAATTTCAATTTCTCATAACTTTTGAACCACCCAGTATATTCGGTTGATATTTGGAACATATGATTAAGTTTCACAGGTCGATCGATTTACATTCAAATTCCCAAAAAATTCCAGGTCTGTATCTGAAAAATATTGGAGTTCTTGCAAGCTGAGATTCAACACCCTGTTTATTGAAATTTTGGGATTTGTTTGAGATATTCGAAAAAAGCAGAAAATTTTCAAGGGGGTTCAGCAGATTCCATCGTCCCGCACGTCATTTTGCTCATAGAAAACTTCAGGGAAAGATTCAATTTAATATTCGAATTCCAACAAATTCTCAGGAAAGTCTTGCATTGAGATCAAATTACATTTTCTTTGCTCCACTGATTGCACATTTACACTTCCTTACATTCTGAGGATTATTTCAAGTTATTTCCGGAAAAACATTCATGATTGCAAAAAATTTATTTGAAATAAACAACGATAAATAAATAAAATAGAAACATAAAATCAACGTGAATCACAGAAAGTGCTCAAAAGTACCACCATTTTACTGAATGCACATTCTTGCCCTTTTCAAATTATGCCTGATTGCTTTTTTTGATCCTATCTGGACTACTGCGTATTTTATAGCAGGTTGCTTTGATACGTTGAGGATCTCTTCACTTCCTATTTCAGATGAATATACCAAACATTTCAAATATCCCCAAATGAAATAATCGACCGGATTGAAATCTGGCGATCTAGCGGGCCAGGCATGCGGTTCACCTCCGCCGATAAACATATTTGGAAAGTTCTGATCCAAAAATGTCTGACCATAACTCTTAAATGAGGTGGAGCTCAATCATGCTGGAAATGTATTCCTGCAATGTCCATTCCTTCGAGTAATACCGGAAGATGATTTTGGAGAAAATCTAAGTAAATATCACCCGTAAGCCGTCTTGGTAGGATGTGTGGTCCAATCAATCGATTTTTATACACTCCGCACCATACGTTTATTGAAAATCTGTGCTGGGATTTCGTATGCCTGACCGCATGCGGATTTCCTTCAGCCCATTCATGCGATTTGAAGACCCCATCCCTCGTGAATATGGCTTCATCGGTAAATAAAATTCTATTGATCATTCTTTTCGTTCCGTAAAATCCAGCCACTAAAGTCCTTGGTCCAGCCGTTGTACCTTCTGGAGATGAAATGGGTAAAGATTATTAGTCTTCAATCTACGCCATACAGTCACGTGTGGCACCTTCAGAGCATGCGCAATTCTTCTAGTGCTAACTTCTGGATGTGTCCTTATCCTTACCATATCAAGGATGTCTTCTTCGATATCAAGGTGTCGCCTTTAATTCTTGTGTATTACTCACTTTCGATTTAGGAAACCAGCCATTTTCGCGAACATAATAAAAAACTATAGAGAAAGTTCTATGATATGGTAATCTTCCATTGGGGAATCTTGATTGATATTCCCGTACAGCTGCTCTACCATTCCCGTCACAATAACCATACACGAACAAAATATCGGCCTATCTTGATTCGAAAATTTATGAGGCATTATGATGATATGGATTTTATATAAAACAACCACAGACAAATAATACCTTGAACCGATACCAGTTGTCAAAATTCATATAACAGAAATTGTCATAGTCTACTCGAAAAATCCCTTGTGGGATACAATACAAATAAATTTCCCACAATTTAATTTTTTATTTTTTTTTTGAAATTCTATCAGAATATCGAAAAATACAAATATTCAATCATTTCAAGAAAAAAATTCTCAATTTAATTACAATGTACTAATTTTCTAAGAATCAATTAGAATTCAAATATTCAATTGAATCATTCCCTGAAGCTTTCTATGAGCAAAATAACGTGCGGGACGATGGAATCTACATAACCCAATTGAAAATTTTCTGCTCTTTTCGAATATCTTAATTAAATCCCAGAATTTCAATATACAGGGTGTTCAATCTCAGCTTGCAAGAACTCCAATGTTTTTCAGATACGGACCTGGAATTTCTTGGTAATTTAAATATGAATCGATCGTTCAAAAGTAATGAGAAATTGAAATTATCAGTGAAAACATGAACCACCCTGTATCTCGGTTATGGAATTGATTAGACCTATCATATATAGGTTTTTTGGACTCGCCTAGGGTAGCTCTAGCTCGTATGTTCATTTACCAATGAAACACCCCGTATAATACGAAACTAACCGTCGTATTCTGATGTGAAGCCTACTCTGAAAGTTTCAAATGATAATAGATCGTTCCTTTCGATATAAAGGAGACTAACTGGTCTTTGGGCAAAATTAGCATGCTGTTCTCTCGATCAGGCTTATATTAATAAGTACAAGAAAACAAGAAGGAAATGAAAATGAAAACCAGTCCAAGGATAATATCTCAGTTGTAATGATGTGTTCAGTTTGTGTACGAGCTGTTGACAATCGAAGTATTTTCATCTATCCATTCGTTCACACGAAAAATGTATTCCCAAAAGTCCGAAATATCCCAAGAGTTTTTTTATGAATGATTAAAACAGTGTGAAGATTCCAAAAAAAAAAGGTTCAACAAGTTTAGTCAAAATAGGAACTTTCATTTCCTCTTCAGCAGGTACTTCTCATAATAGCAACGATCGCTTTCACACGTCTGAACAGAATAGCTAACACCTGTTTGCAGGACTTGTTCTTCTTTTCCCATGTCCGGAACTTCCGGTTGTAAATAGGAAATTGCATTGATTGCATTGTGATCTGGTTCACCCTCTACAACAATTCGAAATGCAAATCATTGCAGACACCTGTACAGTATTGTCCCCACGTTTGGCGCGTAAACAATTACCGAACCGGCTTTGAAGGATAAAAGGTCCTTAAGGCTAGGAATATCGTCCGATTCACGAGAATTAACTGTGTGCTGGAGAAGCTCTATAGCTGTGCTGTGTGGTGACCCTTCCGCAGCTATAAGACTCTATATCTGAACTCTTGACTCATCCAAATGTATATTGTCGCTGCTACCAAACATCAGAAACACCTATAGCTTTTTATTTTCAAAGATTTTCCAATTATTCAGGTTTAAATAGACCTTATTTCACTTAATTAAAACATATCTGCGAGAAAGTATTTTGTAATTTGTATTTGAATTAAGCCAAGCATGTATTTTGCCCAGCCCTGCTTATATTGAACTTAGCACCAAATCTTCTGATCTTTTCTGAAAGTCAATGTACATAAGGAATCACATTCAATAAGTTAGGTTGTTCCTGATGGTTGTGCTGATGGATTGGAACAATACAAAAATACTGATGTTGGAATCCGATAATTTGAAAGAGAAAAATTAAAGAGTCCTTTCGCATTTTGTTGAATGGAGAGAGTAATTTTGCTCATTGTTCGGTAGAAATAGACTCATTTGGCTGAATTCACTTAAAAAAAGAGGAAGAATTAAAATTCTTCAAACCAAATAAATCTGTGTTTCTGTGTTTTCTCAAAAATGCAGACTTCGCCTCAGTGCTTTTCTAGGCTTTTTTCGGTGAATTACGGGATTTCAATTCGATCCTATCGGTATTTTTGAAAATTTTATTTCATTTGCATTGAGCGGATCTCACCCATTCGAGTAATCAATGCCCAACCCATAGTATAGTCTTTATACAATGCCCAAACCTACTCTACAAATATCTAAAGGCCGACCGTAAACACAATAACTTCTGAAAGAAACAACTTAGAAACTCGATATTTGTCGAGTAGGTTTGGACCTTAATAACGAAGCCCGAATTCGTGAATGGGTAAAATCCACACAATGATTACGTAGATATAATCATTAAAATTGTTATTTCCCAATTTCTCCAAAAATACAGATTAGGTTGAATTAAAATGTATGGCCATTCGACGTTGATGAAGTTTTCAATCTAGTACATTACGAAAAGGAATTATTAATTGTGGGCTTTCGCATTTTACTTCAGTGAAAATTTCAATCAGAATCTATTTAGTCATATCAAAGTTATCAATAAATGTAAAATAATTAGAATCGGACTAATATAATCTCAATTGGTACCCCTACCATATATCAAACATTTTCACCAAACTGTTTGGGTAGTTTAAACTTCAGCTGAAATCTGACGATCTCCTCCGGAATAACCCGGTATAAAAACTAAAAAATAAAAAAATCAAGAAAATCACTGACGGGAAGTCAGCTGCTTTTGCGCACAGGTTCAAATTCGTTGTCAAAGCGATCATCTTCTCACGTATTGACCCCGCCAATCGCTTCTTCCTGATGGAAAGATTTGTGATCATCTTATCATACTTATTATCCTCACGAATGAATGAACCTTCAAGCAGTAATTTTTCAATCAAGTACTGAATTTCAATTCGATCTGCTCTGTTTTTTTTTAACTATTACGAAAATAAAATTTTGACTAAGTTTATCTGCAGATTCCTTGAATAGATTTCACTCATTCTCGAATACGAACTATTCTACAGATATCAAGTTTCTAAGTAGATTCTTTCGGAATTTTTATATTCACAATCGGCCGTTAGGACCCGAAATACAAAGGTCGAATTCTTGAATGGATAAAACCCACTAAATGATTTCTCAGCTACAATCATTCCCAGTATTTCTAAGAATAGAGACCAGATCGAATTGAAATCCAGTACTTGATTGAAAATCTACAGTTTGAAGGTTCATGAAGAATTTTGTGATGATAATATGATCAGAAGATTGCAGAATATTGAATATTTCTAATGACACGATCATCACGAAATTTGGCAAATTATTGTTCATCAGCCTTCTCAAACTAAGAACCAAGTTCCATCATGATTTAATCAGAAGTTTTTGAGTTATTCCGGAAAAAACAACAATACCAAGAAAAAAACACGAAATTTGACATATTTTTTGCCATTATCTCCAAAAATCGTAATCGCATCAAACTGAAATCTGCTACACTGGTAGAAATAAGGACTTCAAAGTATGAGCAATATTTGTTTCAAATCTCAGTTTCCGAAAAAAAATTTTTTTATCTACCGATCTATGTCGCGAAAATTTGAGCGTCAGCTCTAAGTATATGCCAAATTTCAATACAATCGCTCCAGTAATTCCTGAAATATCAGGAAAATAACCTCAAAACTTCAAATGGTAATAACTTCAAAACCGTTTGGCTGAATCTGCCCATTAACATAACCGTCGAATTTTGGAATGAAATCTACCCTGAAAGTTTCAAGTTGATAATCTTGCCTTCGGACGACAGCGGCCGGTCGGATAGAATCGATTTTGGTACGGGGTTTTTGGGAAGAAATTCGAGAACCAATAATGATTCTGTAAATATACCCATTCAAAATTTCACCGCTATTTCCAATCAAATTGAGATCTAGATTCCTGTTTGGTTGAAAATAATGGTTCCAGTTCCAGGGTTCCTTCAATATTCCATGAGTATCATAAGATCAGATAACAATTAAATACAGATTTTTCTGTATAACCTTTACATAATATCTTTCGATATTGATTTGATATCTTACGATATACTTTTATGTCTTCGACGTACTACGTCTTCAATGACAAAATTATTATATCAACTGGCATATAATGATCAAAGTAAAAAACTCGAGAAAAGTGTGAAAAAATGAAATACAACCTAAAAACAATACTAGACACAGTGTTTCATCTTCTATCTTTCGATTTAGAATCATCAGTAGCATTTATTCTATATTATACATCAAAAACTCACCACGTGTTTTGTTACGTACACTTCACTTCAATAACGGAAATAAGCAGGCTTAAGTCCATACGCATGCTTGTTAGAATTGTGCATAGAAACAATAATGCCACAGATTTTACTTACACCTTCTTCTTTCCTTGACAAATGAAATGCGGTAAAAAACATTTTCCAAAATCTTTATAACCTCAAAAATTAAATGACAGTTTCATAGACAAGACATAAAAGTATATCGTAAGATATCAAATCAATATCGAAAGATATTATGTAAAGGTTATACAGAAAAATCTGTATTTAATTGTTGCCTTTAACAAGTAGACTTTTTTGAATTTAATAAGATCAGATCATTGCAAAATTATTTTATCAGGGAGTAAATGTGCGCTGAGAAAGCACTGAAATTCCACATGAAATTGAAAGCCTTCATTTTTCGAACAAGAACTTGGTTTAAATTTGATCTGCCTGTTTTTTGTAACTATTGGAACTGCAAAGGTGCAGAGATTATGAACTGTGAACTATTTGAAACTTGTCAGACATAATCTTCAATATTAGTCAAAGTGTTCTGTATTATTTTGTGAACTATAGGGGATTTCAAAACTGTGACAGACATCAGATTGGCTTTCAGGACAAGGGATTCAGTACGATAAAACCAACATTCTATTTATACAGGGTGATTCATTAAGGGTGGCCACCGGCCGTATCTCGGAAACCGTTTATCCTATAACTTCCGGAAAAAAATTCTAATGACAAATCCAGCCCCTAGAAAATGATTAAAAAAATTTTCAAGTTCGTAGTTCCCCACTAGAGGGCGCAATCTATGACTTGTAAAATATAATCTCATTTTTTAAGAAATATGGTCCAGCTAACAGTGGTAAAGAATAATAAAATAAGAAAATACTCTTCTTATTCAACAACTTTTTTTCAGTAATTTTTCTATATTTCCTTTTTTTTTAGTGATGGGATGGAAAAACTTTTCTTCACAAAAAAAACACTCTCACTTCTGTATGCGTGAACCGATTTTCATGTAATTTGATTTTGTTCAAAGGCCATTAAAAGCAGATCACAGAAAAATATGACAACAACATACCGGGTGATCCAATTAAAAACTACAGGCTGTTTTATTTCACTTCACCCTATTTGCGCGTTTTACTGGAGAATTTCAAATGCAATGCTATGATTCTAACCAACTGAAAATAAGCTGAGCATTATCACCTATTGACTTGTCAAAACCGCAGACAGATAACTCCGGTCATTCCAAAGATATTAACATTTTTGCAGATTTCGATAAGTGTTGATCAACCCTGTGAAATTCAGGAGGAATTGAGTTATTTCATCATCTAAACAATCAAATGAAAGAAAAAACTTATCAAAAATGTATGTCACTCACAAAACAAGCTGATCTAGAGCCAGTAAGCTTTGGCGTTACTGTTTATTCTCGGTTTCTGTAGCTGTAAAATTTATTTAGGTCGATTGCAAACTACTAGTTTATGAGGCCTCATTATTCAAACGGAGAAGCATATGATATGCTTAATGTTCATGCTGAATGTTTAGAAAATGCACTAGCTTAAAGGCAATACCCGATACGATATCCTGAAAGACGTCGTCATTCCAGAAAAGTATTCAAAATATTGACACGAAGACTGCGACAAACTTGGAAGGTTCACTATGTTGGAAGAACAAATGGAAAACGTCGAAGCCGTAATGAGGATAATATCATAAAAGTTTTGGCTTATGTTTATGCTGAATTACATTTAAGCATCCGAAAAATTGCAAGTGATTTGGGATCGAATTATTGGCTAGTTCTAAGGATACTAAAGGACCATAAACTGCATCCGTATCATGTTGTCTTCCACCAAGAATCGAAAGAGACGACAGGACTTTTGCAATTGGTTGAAACGAATGCTTAACGGCGAACCTAACTTTCTTCATAGAATATTATGGACTGACGAGGCTATTTTTTCCAGCAATGGTAAAGTAAATTTTCACAACCTCCACTACTGATCATCTAACAATCCATATTGGCAAAGATAAGTCAATAATCAGAATCGCTGGAGTGTTTACGTGTGATGCGGAATTTTTGATGGAACAGTTTTTGGACCATTTTTCTTCGATAGTATCTTAACGGGACAAAGGTGCTTAAAATTTTAACGGAAAATTTCCGAAATTTTTTAGAAGATATTGCTATTCAAATCAGGTTAGATATGCGGTATCAACAAGGTGGTTGCCCGGCGCATTATGCTGCTAATGTTAGGGAATAAGATACCATCTTCTCAAAGAGGTGGATTGGACGAGAGAGTATTTTTCCAGTAGGATCACTCGACCTCACAGTATTAGATTTTATTTTTGGGGGAGAATGAAGACTTAGTTTTCCGAACACCCCCAACTACAAGTGAGGATATAAAAAATAGATTTAGACAGGCAGCTGAAACTGTGACCAGTATCAACTAAAGAAAGACTTGATTTATGTATAGAAAAAAATGGTAGACATTTTGAATATTTGAAATGATTATGTATGAGGGTTGTTTTTGGTTCAAATATTTTCGTTGTTGCTTATTTTTGTTTCATTTTATCGTATTATTGTTATCTCATGTGTGTTTAGTATTTTGTTGCGTTGTCATGACGACTAAAGTCACTTCCTGTTGTTTCAAGCTCACAGGGTTGAACAACACTTATCAAAATTCACAAAAATGTTAATATCTTCCGAATAACTGGAGGTATCTGTCTGCGGTTTTAACAAATCGATAGGTGATAATGCTCAGCTTATTCTCAGTTGGTTAAAATCATAGCATTGCATTTGAAATTCTTCAGTAAAACGCGCAAATAGAGTGAAGTGACATAAAACAGCCTGTAGTTTTTAATTGGATCACCCGGTATGTTGTTGTCATATTTTTCTGTGATCTGCTTTTAATGCCCTTCGAATAAAATCAAATTACGTGAAAATCGGTTCACGCATACAGAAGTAAGAGTGTTTTTTTTGTGAAGAAAAGTTTTTCCATCCCATCACTAAAAAAAAGGAAATATGGAAAAATTACTCAAACAAAAGTTGTTGAATAGGAAGAGTTTTTTCTTATTTTATTATTCCCTACCACTATTAGCTGGAGAATATTTCGCAAAAAATGAGATTATATTTTACAAGTGATAGATTGCGCCCTCTAGTGGGGAACTACGAACTTGAAAATATTTTTAATCATTTTCTAGGGGCCGATTTGGTGATTAGAATTTTTTTCCGGAAGTTATAGGATGAACGGTTTCCGAGATACGGCCGGTGGCCACCCTTAATGAATCACCCTGTACAGTGGCGCGTCAAAATTATGGAACAAATTCATTTTCTCAGAAGAAAAATATTTGGCAACAAAATCCTGAAACAGGTCAATTTTTGTTTCACTCTTACCAAATTTTCATGCAGTTTTGAAGGATTTTTGTTGCACCCTGTGCCATCCGCATCAACCCTCTAGATTTTTTGAATATGAAGTGGATAATGTGGATGTGTGTTTGGCAAGGTCTTTGTATCTTTTTTACAGGCGTGCAAAAATTTTCAAGAAGAAATTTTTTTTTTTTGAAAAATTAGTGATTCTCCGGGTGTCCACAGTGGGCCAAAGAACCTTAAATATTTTCAATGTTAAGAATCAAGTATGAACCTTCGTGAAAGGCAGGGCACTAGCCTCTCAGTAGTGAGCCCGATCAAAAAGCACATACTACTAGTAGATTCACCTAAACAAGATAAGCTCTGTCAACGATACTCCTGGGGTGGACGATCCACTCGGACATTCAAACCCTAAGGGTCCAACCATAAATGTTTGCGAGTATTTCTTCTTGGGACACATCTCAAGAGTAATTACCGAGATATTATGAAAGTCACCGCCAATATAAATACAAATGGGAACAAATGTGCATGAAGTACATAGTTGTTCAATGTTTCTAGAATTGGAGACTGGTCATGATTGAGATGGTTTAGTTATCCTTAACCATCAAAAGTGAAATATCATCACCAACCACTTCCCAGAGTGCATAAGGAATCCTATTAAGGCATAATACACAAATATCTCCGTTCACTCAAAAGTAAAAATCAACATAAATATATAATAAGTACAATTCTACATACATGATTTCCACAAAAAGTGTCCTGGATATAGGTGTAAGTGGTTGAAATATTGCAAATATCCCATATTTTACCAAAGGACGATAGCTGGGTTTGCCTAAACACATCTTGTAAAAGTCTCATACATCGTTGTGAAATATAAGTGTACAAAATGGCGTCGTTGAACAAAGCCATCTAAGTAAATATATTGAAGCAATCTCTCTAGTAGACAAATCTCCATTGGTGTCACCTTGGCAATTACCCTGGGGCCGTATTCTTGAATCGGGAACGTAATAAAATATGCGTGTCAACGCTGTTGTCAGGGAATCGCGGTGCATTTTTGATGGAACGATAGAGAACGTCCATTGCATCGCATTGAAAGGCGAATTTTGGCGCTGTAACCACAGGTAACCATAGTTAGTACTTACCCGTGACGTCATAGTCACGTAGTTACTTCTGTCTGTCAACTCCAAAGAGAACCTCACTTTTTTTTCTTACTTCTGTCTGTCAACTCCAAAGAGAACTTCGATACTATCTTGTATCGGAAGACTTCTTTTATTTAGAAGTATGGAAATTGTTTCCATTTTTATCAAACAAGCGTGCAAAAAAATAATAAAAAAACGTGCCAGATGTTTCAAAAATGAACATTAAAAATTGGGTAGAATTCTCGACTTCGTTGGAAATTAATTTAACGTTATCGGGAAAGAAGTCAAATAAAATAATAAGGACTACAAATGTATTCTGTATTGATATTTCCTACTTTTGGTACTTCTTCAGGGACTGAAAACGAAATGATGTTACTTGAAATGAGCGCATTCACTTATAGAAGTGCTAAAAAAAAACTCACATTCAATTTGAATTTTGAATACATGGGACCAATTACTATCTACCATATAATTCAATGTTTCATCAATAGCTGCAATTTCTGAACCATAATTGGTTTCACAATAGCAATTATTAATTAAAATTTCTTACACTTTTTTTTTAAATCTAAAAACAACAACTAATTCAAGCTCAAATGCAATCCAAAAAAATGGTTGCACTGGTACAAAACGACAGGAGAAGTGACTTCTTTCCCGATAACGATATATTATGAACATTAAAAATATTTGAAACTTCCATAGAGTATGACCCCCAATGGCCCCAATTATTTTCATTCTCGAATCTATGTTCATAAACTCATTCCATTTCACCCTTTTGAAAGAGATAGAACTACATACTACACGAGTAACCCTGCTCAAGAGGAAGGTTACGCGGTATGGTATGCGTGACGTCATCAATACGTCATAGTTACATAGTTAGCTCCGCGAAAATGTGGTAACCCAAGTAACTACATGTAACCACAATCTGTAGTAAGCTGTGGTTACAGCGCCAAAATTCGCCTCAAGAATAGGGACCCAGGAATCATTCTGTCATTTTTGAACCATCGAAAATGGAGAACACAGATATGTTTTGTCCGACTTCACGATGACAGTTCTATAATTTTCCATAGGCGTATATTCCGTTTGGGATAGTACGTTATATGTATGAAGATATTCGAGTGATCGTTAATTATATGTACGCTACGCAGGAGAATAACATAACCCTCAATCAATATCTCCCCTTTTTACACACAAAGCCAAACAATTAGAAAGACTGGCCACAAATAAAAGACTACCAGAAAGAACGTCAAATTATTATCAGGAACGAACACGTGTGCGATAGTATCATCAGGAACATGGATGCACATCGATAAGGTACCGCGCGCTGCGGGTACCACTACAAGTATGGAACACACATGAAAGCACGCATATGTGCCCTTATCGGATTCTGATATCCATTTCGGATGACGAGCCCGTGCTGCTGTATAGGCAGCTGACAAAAATATTCAACATCTTGAATAAAGTAACAGTAATACTGATAACCCATTACTTTGAATTCATCGATAGTATTGTTGCATTCAAATCGTGCATTCAAGATTTTGTGAATGGGGTTCAATCAGGCCCTTTGTTGAACGAACTATAATCTCATTGTCGAAAATGGGTTGTATGAGCCGATACGGACTCTTTCGAATAAGAGCCAAGTTTGCTTTCCGATTCTTCTCTATTGTATCTGAACACGCATTTAAGGAAGATTGGGGTTTACCTAATACTGGAGCATAGTATTATAATAATATAACCACTGAATAACTGAAAGGGTTATGTCTATAATTGAGTTTTGAAGCTTTTTAGCTGAAATTTACACTGTTCAATATACTTTTATATGAACCCACATATAATACTGCTGACTGTGGGTATACAAAAGTATATTTAGGTATGTATATCAATCACAAGAAAACTTTTCTTTTAATTAAACATTGAAGATTTTGGAAGGTGTATTTGACATTTCAACTCGCACAATATTGTAGCTTCTTAAGAGTTTTAATGAGATCTAGGATAATCCGAAAAATCGAATACTAATCTTGTGGATATGGTGGATACCAATATATCAGATTGATACTGATGGCTCTAGTCATTTTCATGAAATAATTATTCGTTGTTATTGAAACATTTCTTGATCATAAAGATGAATAGACTGACAAATGATTCAAATTTTCTTTACCACATCTAATGAATTCATATGAATAATGTTATGGTTTTTATTTCTACTTATGTATCACATAATTCTTCTACGTCTTCTTGTGACTTAATTTCGACCAATCACTATCTGTTTTCGAAAAACCAATCTATACAGATGGTTAGTCAGATAATACTTTCAACATAAACACTTTAAATCTAAATTCCAGGAGCAATCCTCGTTACCCATGTATAAAAGCGTATTAGTGTCACTGCGAAAAATAAAATTAACAGATTCACCTTCGGTTTTAGAAAACCTTTGACGGCCGATCAACTCGTCGATTATAGTTCGTATTCAATGGTTGGATTAAAAATGAACTGAAATAGAACTACCTCAGTAGTGTAGTTGGCTGAGACGTCGACTTTGGTGCTGAAAGGTACAGGGTTCGAATCGCCGCAAGGTCATGGATGTTGTGAGGTATCTAGGTGGTGGCTTTCAGAAAAAGAGTCTTATGACGAAATGAAATGTTCGATGTAGGTTCTAGTAGCCAAGCACATTCAAAGATAGGGAAAAAAAGAACTGAAATGGAACACAGAATTTACTGTTGATCAAGCAATCAAAGCTATTGAAACTGGCAGTCAATCTGTCAATTTAAGGTTGGAATTGCTAAATAATTTCAAATATTTTTGAAGAATGCAAAAATAATGGTCTCATTCAACCGAAGTTGTGAGTTTCTCACTTGAACAGCTTGTATCTCTAAAAACTGTAATTTTTATGGCGGACTGCGTATCCATCTCCACTGTTTAGAGAGTTTCAGAACACTGGAGTCACTGAACCTAAGTAGTAGTTTTCCATACACATCGCGACTCATCCAACTATCTTAAATTGACAGATTTAATTATCAATTGACAAATCAAACATGTAAACTGGCAGAAGAAATCTTGGAAATGACGGATTAAATGTATGAATTGACAGATTTTTCTTATTTTTCCCAGTGGTACTGTCCATGCATAATATTGTGCCCTGCAGAAGATTAAAATTGAAATTTATCATGACATAAAATCAGGAGAGGTAAGTGAATTTTTTGCGCAATATCAAAAAAATCAAAGGAGACTAGTAAATGAGCTACTGCAATATATGTGAAGTATATACTGGAACCGAGTTTCGTAGTCCTACTGTCCTACCTCAGTCTAGAAAAGTATTGCTGATTCATTCCTCTCGAAAAATTCAATCCGTTCACATCTCGAATTTGAAAGTACTTACTGGTTCGCTTCGATATTTTTTCTTATGACCGAAATCAGTTATGTTTTAAGAATCCGAATTGCAGATGCTTATTCAAAGAATTGCTTCATCTGAAATGTTCAATTTCATATTCACAAGCAAGAAAAAATTTGATTATCTCAATTAATCAATTTTTACACGCTTGTTCTGGGAAAGAGCGCGTTATCGTTTTGTCTAAACAATTGTAATTTTCGAATTTTGACACTGAAAGGGTATATCAACCTTAAATTCTCAGATTATATTCGGAGTCCTCATGTCTCGATTGAGTTCGTCAATGAAATCGGCCTAGCTGTTTCAGAGTTATGCGCATTTGAAATCTTCAGGTTAGTTCGTCAATTCCTCAAGAAATTCGAAGCTTCGAAACTGTTCGAAGAACACGAACTTGCAATTTTGCAGAGAATTTCGTGAGAATCTATACCTGTAAGGAAATTAAGAAAACCAATCTTCTCGAAAATTTTCCTGATTTTTGTTGAAAAAATTCTTTTTTCTGGAGATTATTGATCAGAATACTATCATATTCGTAACTGAACTTGAGATCAATATTTGAAAACAGCGTTGCAAATTCCAAGTCCATCTGATATTTTTTTCGGAGCTATTGGGATAAGTTTGTGGAATTTGAAATCGAATTGAAACTTACGAAAAATTTATAGAATATCCACTCCCAGTATACTGCAAAATTTCGTAAGGATGGTATGGGTAAGAACTTTTTTTCTCGAAAATTCATCAATCAGGTTTCAATGAGATTTGAACAATCCTTGAAGTTAAAATTAAATAATGGGGCTTGATTATTAGAGACGAATTCATGTTTACATGCATAATGATGATGACAGAATCGATTTTGTTATGCGACCAAAAAGGTATTCAATATTTTCGATTTCATTATTCAAATCTTACTGTGCCATAACATTCTTATATTAGAATATTCCAAACTTGCTTTTACCAGATTTTATTTCAAGAAAACATTCGAAATTAGGCAATTGTAAAATATTTCAACCATTCGATACTAATCGGTAGTTGACCATGTAAGGAGCAAATACAACAATTCAGAAAATGTTCCGTTCTACTGCAGATAAAATTTATAATTCGCACTGAATATTTTATATGAGGTATGACTAAGATCATGTTTCAGGTCTTTTTCTATAAAAAATTAAATAAAAATTGATTTTGTCATGGAAAACGCCCTTGCGGATTGCAGTATCAAACTTTTTGTCAAGGGCAGTTTCTTGCAAAACAGATTGTCTAATGAACAATACAAACGATAAAGAAAGCGAACAGTGACGTTTCGTAGTACAAAAATGACTCTTTCATCAGACAAAGCAGAAAAATTCGTTAATTATTTATTATTTATTGTCAATTTGACAAAAGTCTCAGATCGAAACGAAAAATCGAAAGAAAATAATTCTTGAAAAAATCTGCTTTGTCTGATGAAAGATTTCGTTAATGGGCCGAATCGGCAGAATGGTTTTGGAGTTATAGCCATTTGAAGTTTTGAAGTTATATCCCTAAAATTTCAGAAACTACTGGATTGATTGGATTGAAACTTGGCAGTTAGCTGAATCATAACGACGCGCAGGTTTATGCGAAATTCGATCTTATCTGTATTTTTGGAAATCAAGTACAATCGCGTTAATATGAAAACAAAAAATTCTGGCTTGTTCATATTTTAGGAACTGTTCATATTTCTGAAGGTCAAGCAAAATAATATTTTCATGTGTTTTCAGGGTTGACAATAATACACATAAAGTTACCAAAAGTTTATTGAATGAGGAAAGCCATCACATATTTCCAAAGAAAGTGTAGTAAAGTATAATGACTTATTCCGATAAATCTTGTTTTTCATGGGTTTGTTTTGGTTCCAAGTTCAGAACTGTTCTGGACGGTTCGAGTATGCGCGATTGCGATTTTTCAGACCCAAAATGGCAATTGCGCATACTCGAACCGTACCAAACATTCCTTAATTCGTTCTGAAGTCGGAACCAAAACAAAGCACATATATGTTTTTCAAGGCAAATACGAAATACTCTGGATGTGACTGAGAAGTCAAATCCAGAGTATTTCGTTTTGCGATGGCTATGTTCAAAGCTTGAACTGCTGGTAGCAATCGCTAAATCCAAGTTTCATCAGCGTTATAGATTTGATGTTCGTTGAAGTAATGGTGTTAAATGACTCTCTTCAATTCTGCTTTGAATGGAGCAATGAGTTCCGGCTGACTTAAAAAGGCTTCTCCCCCGTTTTTCTCGAGGATCTCACAACATGAAGTTCTTTGAAGCACTGGAGCCATTCTTCACTTGCTTTGAGTCCAGAGAAATAAAAACTAGCACAAATAGTCCATGCGTTCTGTTCAACCATTTCTTCAGAAACCGCCATATTTTTCTCTCGTTGGACAAGCCACCATTCATGAAGCTGATTATCTATTTCTGTCATTTCCGTCTTTTCAGAGTGCATTTTTTGGTCGATTTGAATTAATTGCCTGTTCTCTCTAGAATTCGTTTTTTTTGGAACAAACCGTTGATTTAGCAATTCCATATTTCTTATCCAGAAAAGCCAGGTAACACTCAGTCCTTTATTGATGTCCTCCAGAACTTGGGCTTTCTCACGAAGAGTAAACATCTTGATTTTTCACTCACTTTCACCATTTTCCTAGTTAAAGTATACTCGTCAAATAACAATATGAGGCAATTAGTAAAAGGGCGAATCGGTAATGGATATCTGACGATAAATCGTGAAAACCAAATCATTCCTTTGAATAAACAAGTTAAAACAGGTTCATACTAGTGAGATTCTAGTTCGTTCATATTACAAAGAAGTCCATACAAAAAATTCTGTGTTCATATTACGAGTGGTTCGTACGATCGCGTGTTCATATTAGCGCTATCGTACTGTATAGGCCTCGAGCAGTTTTATTTATTTATTTATTTATTTATTTAACTACAAGGAACAGAAACAGGTGACACAGTCACCCACAAAAAGCATTCACATATTAATTATTATGGCTAGAAAAAATTACAATACAATAACAGAATCATCTATCATCATAAAAACTTTCCCTCTCCTATTTACTCTTATTTCCTATTTACTATTATGTTTTTTGTTTTTTAAACCAACTCTCTGAAGATACGTCTCAACTTGAATTTAATGACATTTTTGCTCTGGTGGAAGATATCAACATCATCGACATACGCGTTGCAGAGCTGAAGCATTCTGCATATAGGTGAATTAATCGCTCTATTTGTGCTGTTGAAAGGTATGTGGAAGGTATATTGACGTCTGAGAGATCTCACAGGTATATGAAAAAATATTCTACTAAGAATTTCGGCCGAGTCAACTCTATTGTCAAATACTCTATGTAGGAACAATATATCATTTATTTTTCTCCTATTTTCCAGACTGAGCAAACCAAAATATCTCAATCGTATAGAATAGTTATCCGGGTCTCCCGGGATTAAGCGGAAATTAGTTCTATAGCACATAAACCTCAAATACCTATTTTGCACTTTTTCCAATCGCGATATATAAGTACTGTAAACGGGACTCCATATGAGTGATGCATAGCTTAATTTGCTTGATATGTATGAATGATATAAGGTAATAAGGGTATTTATATCTTTGAATTGACGACATTCTCTGGTAAAGAAACCAGTTAATCTTTTACAGGACCCCACAAGATAATTTATATGTGCATCAAATATTAGTTTTGAGTCGAATATTATGCCAAGATCCTTCATTACTTTCACTCTAGACAACTTAGCATCACCCAATTTATAAGGAAAGACTAATGGGTCCCTATTTCGTGTGAACGAAATGATACTACACTTGGACAAGTTTAAGTGCAGGCCATATTCCTCACAAAACTGAACAAGCCTGTCCAGTTCATGTTGCAAGATCAGAGCGTCCAGGAGGGTTCGAATTATCATACAGATCTTCAAATCGTCGGCGAACAGGAAAAACCTACATATTCTGAAACACAGAATGATGTTGTTTACATAAATAATAAACAACAGGGGGCCCAAGTGCGATCCCTGTGGAACACCAGAAGTGACAAAACAAGAATCAGTCCTGAAACCCCGCACCGAAACAAATTGCTGCCTGTCAATTAGATATGATTTGAACCATAGCAACATCACGCCCGAAACTCCAACCTCAGCAAGTCTCAGTAACAATATATTTATGTCAGTTTTATCAAAAGCCTTGCTGAAGTCGGTGTACACCACATCGACCTGCAAACGAGCGTCGAGACTTTCATTCAGGTACTCAATAAAGTTCAACAAGTTAGTTTCAGTTGATCTTCCCTTGAAGAAGCCGTGCTGTTGAAGTATGATCTGAAATTGAATGAGATTGAATATATGGGGGACACAAGAGACTCGAAAGTTTTCTCAAACACAGACAGTTTACTAATAGGTCGGTAATTTCTGACTTGATCCCTTCTACCGTTTTTAAATATTGGTACAACACAGGCAGTCTTCCACATATTCGGGAATATGCCAAGTCTAAGTGAACTATTAAATATATATGTAAGTGGTACACTCAGAGAACAACAAATTGACTTGACAAAACGAGAAGGTATATTATCAGGTCCCGCACCTTTATTCTCGTTTAAGTTGTTCAGTGCCTGCTCTACTTCTTCCCGTGAACACTGAATAGATGTTAGACAACTTGAAGTGTTTGATATTTCTATGCTTGTGGTAGAGTTGCTATTAGTTGGAGGAGTATACACACTCTTGAAGTATTCAGCGAATAAATTTGCTATTTGGAGACCCGTGTTACCAGTGATATTATCATCATACATGATATTTGGAATGGTATGAACTTTCCTTTTTTCAGAAATGAAGTTAAAAATTTTTTTAGGATCAACTTTAACCTGCTCCTGCATCGTAGAAATATAGCGGTCATAATCAGCTTTTATGAGTTTTTTCGATCTTGCTCTCAATACTTTAAACTCCAAAAAATCGCTCATATTTCCATACACCATCCACCGAGTATGTTTTTTATTTTTTTGTTTCACTATTTGCCTTGTTAACTTCGAGAAATACATGGGAAAGTTATTAGATTTTGTGTACTTCGGGACGTTTTTCTCAATTGTGTCATTTAAAATTTCATAAAATTTTGCAACATCCTTGTTTACATCAGTTAAGGTTAACACATTCTGCCATGGAACTCTCGAAATCAATGCATTTATTTCAGTATAGTTGGCCTTCTTGAAGTTATAAAATATTTTTAAGTTATTTTTCAAAGGTCTACAAAAACCAATATCCAATAAAAATTCAAGAGAGGGGTGGTATGAATCCTCATTAACAAGAGGGCTAGAACAATGATTAATTCTGTTCACTCTGAAAGTATTGGACAGAATGAGATCTAGAATTCTATCCTTGGAATTTTCCACTCCATTGAACTGCATCAGTTCCAGTAAAGAGCATGTATCAATAAAGTTTTCATAATTGGTTTCTACATTCAGGGGACAATTGGGAGATACTGGAGGACCAACAATAACCTGAAATGCATTGTTTACTATGGAAAAAAGCGATTTCTCTCGATATTTCGTATTCATTTGGAAATTTTTGATTGATATAGTCACTTTTTTTTTGAAAAGGATAGTATAAATTTGGTGTACTCAATATGAAATTAGTCCATGATTTCATAAACAGGCAAATAAAGAGTCCTTTGGTTACTTTAGTCAACATTCTTTTTGCGTGTTGTGGTATATTATATAGGCACATTGTTACTTTCATATGGAGGTAAAATATTGCGAAAATATTTAATGATATCATCGTGCTAATAAATTTCTCATTCCTAGACACTGCCAAGTATTCCTAGGTGTAGTAGATAGGAACAGTGTATTGACACAGTGAATGGTTTTTATTTCTAAAATACGACTCAAGGGTGATCAAATTAGGCTAAAATGCCGATCAGTGATGATTTAGATCTTTTCTTTATGAAAACAAACAGGATTTTTTATCAAAAACTGATGATTTCACGAAAATTCCTTACCTGGTATCAATCGGCATACCCAAACAAAACATTGTCAGTAGTAATCCTGCTACTGAGAATCAGCTGAAAATTTGACTGCATTGAATACTTGAATCAGCTCAAAATTCGATGTTATTGCATACCTGAATGTCAATGGTATGGATCAATCCTATCTAATTCAAGTTTCAGTGAATACGGAGACTAATTTCCATCCTATGCTCTTTGCCGAGGTAACTGACAAGTTGCAAAGTAACATTTATTCTGTGAATTTTCGTTTCAGAGCGCAGCTCTTTATTGAATAAATTCAGAATATATTATTTTCCTTTTCAGAGCCGATAGAATTTTCTTATTTCTCTCTTTTATAATGGATAAATTGAGTTCCTCTCCACATCCGGTTAGTACCTACCATTCGAATGAAAAAACTTCAACAAATCATTGGTAGTTTTCAACGATTTGATGTTGATTATTCGAGCTGCCTTACGAAACCAAGCAACATGCAACAACAGCATCAACCAGCAAGAATTGTATTTAATCGAAAAATTCCATAAGTTTAGTAAAGCTGTTACTATTACAGTACTTTGGATATAGTTCCTAGATAATGCAATAGTGAATATTTCAGTCCAAAATGTCCAAATTCTTACAAAATCACCAGCCAAATCGCTTTTTCCCATAGTAAACAATGCATTTTAGGTTATTGTTGGTCCTCCAGTCTCTCCCAACTGTCAAAGCTGCTCGTGACTTATTGGGAAAATAATGTTTGAATGGGTATATCTGCGGAATCATTGGGTGGTTTTTACCCATTCACTAATTTGGCCTTTGTGAAAGTTCCAAACTAACTCTACAAATATCGGTTTTCTAAGTTGTTTTTTTCGGAAGCAATTGTTTTTACGATCGGCCTTTATGTATGTATTTTCTGAAGATATAGTGGCAAAGGTTTGCAATTAATTCCCTATACGCATACTAGGATTCAATCCGTCCAGATCAGCATAAAATAGCTGAGTAAGTTAACCTTGGCTCTTATTAATTGTATAAATAAATGAATAACAGCAGGTCTGATTCTGAACAAATACAATCATTAAACTAATCGGACTTTAAATTTGCCCCGAAATTTTTTCTGTCTGTTCTTTCATCAATTATCATGTTAAAGGGCGGACCTTAGTGAATTCGACTGGCAATTTGAAAATTGTAGGTATTTTGGCACCACATAAGCACTCTGTTCGGTTCAAGTATCAATGTATCGTGTTTCGAGGACATAAGCAAAAAGAGCCTTCTTATATGTTAATACAATAACGCTTTCAGACTACAGAATTAATGTGAAAATCAAGATTTCAAGCAATCGCAGACCTTTTATCTAAACATGAACTTGTTCTATTGAAATAGAGAATTCAATGAACAGGTTGATCTTTCAAAGCGAGATTCGAAATATATCAAAGGGATTACATGAAAATTATACAACCATTATAATACCATTGTTCAAACAAAGCTAATACCCACATAATTTCACGATCATTATGCATATTATATCCTTATTGCGGCATTATATTTATTTTGAGTGTTGAAAAATTTATTTTTCATTTCGAAAACGACGCTTCCAAATTGTGCAGATTCATTTTGAAAATAATGGTTCTGTTCGAAATACTCATCGCGCTCTACGTTCATTTTAGGGTCAACATAATCGTCCAGCAGAGTAATCAATTCGACTAACTATGGACCTTTCTCGCACCAAGCTTACTCTAACTGACTGTTTGGTGTACTTTACGGGCTTTACGGGGCTGGTGGAATCATTGGCCCATACTTCTTTGAAGACGATGCTACCCAGAACGTTACAGTCAATGGTGACCGCTATAGAACCATGATTACTGACTTTTTCGTTCCTCCCATGATGTGTAGCAGCTGTGGTTTCAACAAGATGGCGCAACATGTCACACAGCTCGTGCCACAATTTATACCGAAGGAAACGTTTGATAACCGCATAATTTCACGTTCCGGGCCCGTGAATTGGCCTCCAGGATCGTGCGAATTAAAGCCGCTAGATTATAATATTTTCTGTGGGGATACGTAAAGTCGCTAGTCACTTACTACCACAAATGTTGGAAAAAGTGATTGAAAATTGGACTTTCAGATTAGATTACGTCCGAGCCAGCCGTGGCGGTCATATGCCAGAAATTATATTCAAATTAGAATGCCGAAAGATTATCTTTTGAATGAAGTAAATTTCATGTCAATTTCAAAAATTCATCCTTGTTTTATTCCATTTCAAAGTTGTATACCTCTGAAAAAATACCCTTTATAAAAGAATGTAACATCCAATATGAAGGGTTTTCAAATAAGAGGTGTTATTTTGATATTCGAAGAAAAATGCCAATTTTTCAATATAAATGATCGGATGTTTATTTCATTATAAAGGAGAAGCTATGCCGTTAATAGTAGAAAATAACATCAGGCAAATGACCACCACGACCACGCTTACAGGACCATATCCTTTTAATTTTTCATAACCAAATCGCAAAATGGTTGCTTTATGTCCTCGATTGCCTCACGAATTCCATCTTTGAGGTCTTGAATCGACGCTGGGCTATTGGCGTAGACCTTCTCTTTCACGTGGCCCCAGGAAGGAAGGAAGGAAGAAGTCGCAAGGTGTTAAATCACAAGATCTCGGTGGCCAATTGTGATCACCTCTTCGAGAGATAACACGGTCCGGAAACTTTTCCCGCAAAAGATCAAAGGTTTCGTTGCTTTTGTGGCACGTAGCACCGTCTTGTTGAAACTAAACGTTGGCCACATCAATACCATCCTATCCCGGCCATAAAAAATCATTAATCATCTCTCGATAGCGCAATCCATTCACCGTAACTGTTGCTCCAGCCTCATTTTCGAAAAAGTAAGGTCCAATGACCGGACCATAAACCGCACCAAACAGTCACACGTTGAGGATAGAGAGACTTCTCAACAATAACTCTCGGGTTTTCCGAGCCCCAGATGCTACAATTTTGCTTGTTGACGAAGCCACCGAGGTGGAAATGGGCCTAATCACTCAAGAGGATTTTTCGATGGAATTCCAGATCATTTTCATGCAGTTCAACGACCCAATCAGCAAAGACACGACGTTGTTGATGATCGGCCGGCTTGAGTTCTTGTTTTAACTGAACTTTATGAGCCTCAAGACCCAAATCTTCATGCAAAATACAGTGTAATGACGTTTGTGGAATGCCTAATTCCAAAGAACGACAAGGAATGGACAAACCTGGGTTTTCTTCCACACTTTCGGCTACAGCAGCAATATTCTCGGCTGTTCTTGAGCGACGTGCACGGGTTTTATTCTTCACATCACTAATTTATCCGAACAGCTCGAATTTTTCCACCAATTTCTTTATTGCGGTCCAACAAGGTGTTTCACGACGACACAAAAATTTTTGAGTTTTACGAACCATCTCTGCCAAATTTTCACCATTTTATAGTGAATTTTAATAATTTCAATGTGTTGTTGAAGCGTGTATCGTTCCATTTTTAATAATGGCGTAGTTTCTACTTGTCAAATGTCAAAAAATGACAGCTTCAAAAGTGACATCTAACGAAATAGCGGGCTATTCAAAATAACACCCCTTATTGGAAAACCCTTTATTTATCGATTCGATCTTTCGAAAAACGTTAAAGCCGGGCCCGGATGAGTGTAATCCGAACAGCGAAACAAATTAAATTTGATAAACGATTCGGCGACTATTATGAACGGAGCTCGAGAATGCATCGTTCGAGTTGAAAACCGAGTCCTGATGGAGCAGAAAGAACGCTGCCTCGAACCATAAAACTCCCTGCAGCATTCGCTGTTCGCATTACACTCATGTGGACCCGACGTGAGAGCTGGCGCGGCGAAAGCACGCTTACATTTCAAAGCAATCGAAGAATTCAAATTCGACAAAGCTTGAAAATATTGATAATCTGTCCTGATTACGATATGATTTTCGAATATTTAATATTATTCTTCATATATTTGTAGTGATTTAGTGAATATCGTAGTATACTTCGATTTCAATAAAATCTAGAAAAGCACTGACGTGAAGTCAGCAGCTTTCACGCCATGGTTCACATTGCGAAATGGTGACTTGGGAATTGCAGTGAAATTTCAATGAGATATAAAATTTTTCAAAAAAAAAATTTTTTTTTATTTTTCCATGGATAGTTCTTCTTATTGACACTGTTCATATTCCAATCAAGTTTCGTTTCGATCAGATAAATATTTTACGAGTTATTGAAAAATCAAAATTCCAAATGGCTGTAGCACAAAAACCATTCGACAGATTTGGCCAATTAACGAACTTAACCGAGATATTCAGGATAATAACCTAACCTGAAAAATTCAAGACTCTGTTCAAGTTCAAAACGCTGTTCCCCAGAACAAGCGCGTAAAAATTTCTGGAAACTTAACACTGAAGCGCCATTTATGGAAGTTGTTCGATAGGTCGAATTAGGAGAAATATATATTGGATCTTAGATTTTCAAATATTTATACTCCCTACTCGTAAATATATTGTTTTGGTGAAAAAAAAATATATCGGAACGAGAAATGAATGTATCAAAGCACAGGATAAATATATTTCGGCAACTACTAAAGAAATATATTGAATCTAAAATAAATATATCTGTAAACCCACTTTCATTCAAAAAGGCGCCACAGATAAGAGTATTACTGTATCTTGGTTCAATTTCTTGATACCTAACTTAAAATAGGAGTTCGTCAAACAGCAGCAACAGTCAAGCCAAAATTCTCTTTCTTCGTCAAAGTCTGCATTTTGGAAAATATTCACTTTAACTCATGGTATTCAATATAACTTTGTTGCAACAAAAATAAAAAAATCTCCGTAATAGCACGTTCGCAATCTGTCGGCTACCACGCAATCTCTCAACTCTGTCATAACTCTGTAAAATATGAACATCACGCAATCTTTATCCCTACAGCAAAATGAGAAAAAATGAAAGACCCCGTAATGAGCCTTATTAAATTATAAAAATTGTAGTGGGTGTACCGGTAACTTAATATCAACAATTATTGTTGTACGGTACCTGTACGCTTAATTAGGTACACTCCCGTGGCATGAGAATCCTATTTCATCCTGCATATGGGCTGCAAATTCATGTTTGATGGACCAACCTCCATGCTTGGGTGTATTCTTTCATTTTACGCTCGACTTTGTTTTAAAATTCGGAAAGAGGGCTCCATATGGCAGCTGACATACAAAGGGTGTCATTTTCATAAACGGTCATTAATTTGGTGGTCTTTTTTTCATTCGAATATTGAATATCACGTGACATATGGTCAATACTACAGGGCGATGATCCAATTCCACTCTGATGGCGTTTTTTCCGTTTAAACTTATTTTCTGATCCGAACTTTCTTTGCGCCACAGATGTTTCCATAAGGCACGCACACCATCATTCCAATATCTATATGAAATTCATTCCTGCGTCAAGTATGAATGTTGCATTCATTTATTTTTTCGTATTGTTCCTAGAAATGAGCTCAAATGTACTTTTCAAATTTTTAATCGGAAATATAGTCTCACATTTGAAGTTAGGGCGTGAATAACACTTTTAGAGTCGGTATTATAAAACTTTTTTGACAGATAACCAGAAGTTTAGTTGTGAAATCTGGTTCAAACCTGGGAGTTTACTGCTGTCTGTGGTCAAGATAAGTTTATAATACCGGCCCTTAATTTCTGAAGAAAAAGACCTTAGAATTTTGAGTTTTCAGCACTAGTTTGAGATCTGAACGTACACTGGGTCAGGTTCTCAACAGCTAAAGCCGTCCAATCATTTCGGAGTTCTAGCCACCTAAAAATGTCCCGATAATTCGAAAAATACTGATTAGAGCGAATTGAAACTTGATAGTTAAGTGTGGAGTAGTAGACTGATAACTTAAAGATTGCGTACTATCTGTAGGTATCACAAAGAAAATATAAAAGTGACGGAAGCTCTCACATAATGTCAGGAGCCTGATCAATCTCATTCAAATTCCTAGCCAGAGCGGTCGTGCATAAAAGTGTTGCTCGACATTTCCTGAAGCTACTAGAATTTCTGTTTTTTGCGCGCACGTTCTGGGGAATAGTGTGCTATCGCTCTGTCCGAATGTCTGTAGTTTTCGAACTTTTTCCCTTGAATGGTACCAAACGACAAGGCTGGAACTCACAAATGACGAATTCGATGCCAAAATCGAGTCTATCCGGCCGAGGACACGATAACTGTCGAACAGACTAGCAATTTGAAACATTTTGGGAGAGTGGCGAATCAGTACGCAACAATGAAGTTTGTTTAGCCAAATCGGCCAAACGTTTTTGGAGCTATAATCCTTTGAATTTTTGAAGTTGTTTTCTCAAGACCTACTTGAACTTTTTGATGAAAACTTGAAATTTTGAGCCCTTTATTTCACAAAACTGTACCAAATTCAGTTCAATCTATTATATGTCAGGAAATTTCGGGAAAAAATATGTCGAATCGGTAACTAGAGGGAAAATATTGAAATATAACTATCTGCAGAATTCCGTGAATATCGTGGCATGAGAACAATTTGAAAAAAAAAAGTGTTTACGATTATATTATACTCACAAAACTCTGCACGATCCTTCGAGATATTATTTTTAAATCAATTACTGGATTTCTATTCGATCCAATCTATTTGTTTGGAATAATGTATAAGGAACCAAATAGATATATCGGCTGTCCGAATGTCTGTAGTTTTCGAACTTTTTCCCTTGAATGGTACCAAACGACAAGGCTGGAACTCACAAATGACGAATTCGATGCCAAAATCGAGTCTATCCGGCCGAGGACACGATAACTGTCGAACAGACTAGCAATTTGAAACATTTTGGGAGAGTGGCGAATCAGTACGCAACAATGAAGTTTGTTTAGCCAAATCGGCCAAACGTTTTTGGAGCTATAATCCTTTGAATTTTTGAAGTTGTTTTCTCAAGACCTACTTGAACTTTTTGATGAAAACTTGAAATTTTGAGCCCTTTATTTCACAAAACTGTACCAAATTCAGTTCAATCTATTATATGTCAGGAAATTTCGGGAAAAAATATGTCGAATCGGTAACTAGAGGGAAAATATTGAAATATAACTATCTGCAGAATTCCGTGAATATCGTGGCATGAGAACAATTTGAAAAAAAAAAGTGTTTACGATTATATTATACTCACAAAACTCTGCACGATCCTTCGAGATATTATTTTTAAATCAATTACTGGATTTCTATTCGATCCAATCTATTTGTTTGGAATAATGTATAAGGAACCAAATAGATATATCGGCTGTTAGGCACAATCACTTCCTAAAGATACGACCCAGAAACTCGATATTCGTAGAGTAGGCTACATTTCGCCCCATAATTTTTCAGATATGACCGATATTTTCGTAAATACAGATTGAATCGAGTTGAAATCTTGTACTTTATTGAAAGATGATCGATTCAAGAATATCGCCAGTTCTTCTCATCAGGAAGAGAAGTCAATAAGTCGAAAGCTCTACTCTGACTGCCTTTTCAGTTCAGGCATTAAACTGCCATTTTATCAGAACTTTCTCTATTTTTGGAAACGTAGTGAAAGTGAAATTTCGAAAGCATTTCAAAAAATGATTGACCCGATAAACGCAGTAGCAGATTCGACTTTCGTGATCTGCTCTATAAATATCTTATCTCTTATCTCTGAACAGAGAGAATAGAATACAATTAATTCTATTCTCAGTGTCTCTGAACCGCTCTCGGTCAATCGTTCTATGAATTACGGGGACAAAAGCTATTGTAGAACTTCACTGGAAACTGTACGGGATTTTGCGCGCATGTTCTAGGGGCAGCGTGCTATCGTTTTGTCCAAATGTCTGTAATTTTTGAATTTGTGCCGAAAATGGCCTCAAACGACAAGGTTGAACTAACTGATAATGAATCCAGTGTCGAAATCGAATCTGCTATCGACTTAGACGAAAGGTAGGTTGCATTTCGAAATGTGAAGGTTAAGATCGTTAGGGGGCAAAATCGGTCGAACGGTGTCAGAGTTATAGTCATTTGAAGTTTTGAGGTTATTTCCCTGATATTTCGAGAATTACTGAAGCAATTGTATGGCAGATGGTTTGACCATAAGGAAGCTCAACTTTTCGCGGAATTTTGTTGAGATCGTGCTGTTAATAAATTGAAAAAAATTTTGTTCGACATTTTTTTTTTTAAACTTTTCATTAAATTTGGTTTGAATTCCGGGCATACCAAACCAAACCAAATTTCAATTCGGTACGGTTATTACTTTTGGAGATATTGGGAAAAAATATGTAAAATTTCGTTTTTTTTTCTTGATATTGTTGTTTTTTTGGAATAACTCGCAAAAATACTTATTCAATAATGTTGAAACTTGGTATCTAGTTTGAAAATGCTAATGGACAACTTAGTGCAAAATTTCATGATGATCGTGTCATTAGAATATTTTTTTTTAATTTCAAACTTTTCTTTCGAATATTCAATATGCTGTGATCTTCTGATCATATACTCCTCATCAAATTCTGTAGGAATCTGTCATTTTTCGATAAATTACTGGATATTAATTCGATCTCATCTGTATTTTTGGAAATTTTGGAAAAATAAAATATTGAATGTGTATATCTGCGGAATCATTAGGTGGATTTTACTCATTCAAGAATTTGGCCATCGTAATCCAAACCTACTCTACAAATATCTAGTTCCTAAGTTGTTCTTTCTGGAAGTTATTATGTTTACGGTCGGCCGTTATTAATTAGTTCCATTGTCAGTGGTGTAAATGCATTATCCGCGTTTCTTAAACCTTAACAGTATCCATGTTAATGTATATGTGATTGGTCCATTAGCACTGCCGATCACTTGAGTATTGTCTATGAATTTAAATTGCGGACAAACTGCTTGGATGCATAAAATGAGTTCTGATAGTTTTGTTTTTGAATACGAGTATTGTTCTATCAAACATAGGCCATGTAAGTGATATCAAAGGAATTGAGCCTGGTGATATAGGAGATCGTAGGAATGGAGCATGATCTCTCATCTTTCTCATTGGATAGGTAGGTATATTTAGGTCCGGTGGACACATACGGGTTTTCAAGCTCCGGCGCCGTTGCGGTGCCGTTCTTATGTGTGTATTCTTCCACTGATTCTGCGTACTTCAGACCGGAAGTCCGGCGTCGGAGCTGGGAAAACCGGATGTGTACACCGGACCTCTCCGTCACCGTAACGGCGCCAGAGCTGGAAAAACCGTATTTGTGCTCCGGACCTAAAACCGAACACTGGTCAGCAGTACTATGTCTGCTTCTGTAGACAAAAGGTCGGCTTTTTTCTGCAAAATACCCGAGAGTTCGGCAATGTTACGGACTGATGCATCCATTACAATAGATAAAACATCCAGACCTAATCCTTCGACTGCCAAGATCACCAGACTCCTATTTTCTGATTTGGCTATTTGATAGAACAAGTCTACGTTTTCACTTCAAGTACGAAATGAAAGAACATGATTACTCTGTGATTCTTTGATTAAGGGGCCAACACACGTTTTTGCGCGCATATTCTAGGGGAACAGCGTGCTATCGTTTTGTCCAAATGTCTGCAATTTTCGATGATTGAGCGGAAAATGGGCTCAAACGACTAGGTTGGACTCACTGATGACGAATCCGGTGTCAAAATCGATTCTGTCCTACCGGCCAACCTTGGACACGATAACTCACGAACAAAGCCAGCTAGCGACTTGAAACTTGTAGGCTAGTTTGCGCATCGGAATGCCGCGGTTAAGTTCGTTAATGGGCCAAATCGGCCGAATAGTTTCGGAGTCATAGCAATTTGAAAATTCGAGGTTATTTCCCTCATATTTCAGTAACTACTGCAGCGATTGGATTGAAACAGTTAGTTGGAGCATAACGACGCGCAACTTGAAGCAAAATTTTGTCGAAATCGTATGGTCACTCAATTCAAAAAAAAAAATAAATTTCAAATTTTTTTTTCAAATATTCAATATTTTGTGATCTCATCATACTATCCCCATTAAATTCTGTATGAACTGTCAAACTGTCATTTTTCGATAAAGTTGTTGGAAAGGCTATGTGGAAATGAAAGAAAGGTTCGTCTTTCTTATGCAATTTCTTTATTGGCAACAAATGCACTAAGAAGGTTTCTTCACTCATGGAGTGTTTCATGAGAACTTATTCTAATAATCTGGAAAGGTGGAAAGAATCTAGCATTCCTTAAAACACGAAATGTAAGCTTTTCTTCATGGTCCCTCGGCTCATGCACGTGTATAATGTAAACATTCTGAAGAGGCATTTCTACTTAAAGTCAACTATAACAATCCTAATCTCAGAATTTATTATTTCGGAGTGAACCACAAATAAACGTATCAATGATAAACTAATGCGACTTTATTTTTGAACATTCAAGAGGGACTTGAAAAACCAACAAAAGTACTGGATTCAAATTCAATCTGATTTGTATTTATGGAAATATTGGGAAAATAAACTTTTGAATGGGTATATCTGCGGAATCATTGGGTGGATTTTACCCATTCTCGAATTCGGCCTTCGTAATTAAAGTCCAAACCTTCTCTACAAATATCGAGTTTCTAAGTTGTTCCTTTCGGCCGACTATAAACACAATAACTTCCGGAACAAACGACTCAGAAACTCGATATTTGTAGAGAAGATTTGGGGCTTAATTACGAAGGTCGAATTCGTGAATGGGGAATGGGTAAAAAATTTCACCATTTCGCAATGTGAACAAGCGCGTAAAAGCTGCTAACTTCACGTCAGTGTTTTCTAGACTTTTCCGTTAAAAATATCATCCTTCCCAAACATGACTACAGTACCTTTAATGAAATTTTTGGAACTGGACGAGGTGCGGATCAATAAATGGATGAATTAATGAATAATAAGTAATCAATTAAATTAATAAATAAATATCTCGAAAAAATGTTCAGGATAATGGGTTCAATGTTCAATGATTTCAAGGGAAATCTCCGTTTCAAGTTCCATGTAAATTGAGAATAAATACATGACCGTATCAAAGAACTCCCGTCACTTTCTGGGTCCATCTTTACCTAAAGAATTATGTTGGTTCATAGATCACAATTTGTCCAGCCCATTTTGGTTTATTATTTGATAAAATCAAATAATAAACCTTAGTGATCGACCAACCAAATCGACGGATTTTTTTTATTCGTTTATTCAAATCTACATACTCCAAAACGTAAACTGTGAAATTTTCAGGGGGGGTTAAAATTTTTTTTTGGTTGGTCGATCACTATTGTTTATTATTTGGTTTTATCAAATAATAAACCAAAATCCGTCCGTCCGCCGTCCATTGTCCGGGGCTTCTATGGAAGTACTGAACGGAAATCCTTGAAACTTAGTGGAAAAATTGTGTGTCACTCGGGGTTGATCCTCCAAGCTTTTCAGCAGGATCGGTGTACCCTAAGGGCCCTAAATGGGGGGTTGGGGGGGAAAAAAATTATTTCTCGAAAACTTATAAACCAATTTTCATGAAATTTCAAACGTTGATTACTGTTGTATAAATAAGCCTAAAAAATTTTACCCGGATGATTTCCGACAAGTGGTTCCCGAGTTGTGAAGAAAAACGCTGCAAATTTCTACTAATGTCGAAAATGAATCATAGCATTCGGTTCTAAGTTGTTTAAGTTATCAATGGTATATTGGGATATTTAACTAAGAAAATAATGAACCTTTATGTAAAATTTGCAGTGTTTTTTTCCTGGTAAATAAAAAATTTATATGAATTAAAATAGATCAAATTCAAATCTATAGTTCCATCCCTGCTCCTCTGAAAATTGTATCGATTTCTGAAAACTGTTTTATACTCTCAAAAACAGCGCTCTCCGGCAATGTTCAGGATTAAAATTTTTCAAATTAATTCGAATTCAAAAGCATGGTATGGTATTCACCACATCGAAGTAAGAAACCGTGTTTGCAGGAAATTTCCAGATTTCCCATTATCCCGAAAATTTTATTAATTTTTTTTGTGTATAAAATATCGGGATATTCATGAAAGGGTTCTATAACCAGTTCAAATATTCTTTGAGGTATACTGGACTTCGTGTGTATTAAGATGAGCTAGCAATATTCTAAGAAAAGTGTACAAATAAAATGAATCATTTTAGTCAATATATTGTCTATTTTTTACATTTTATTTACAAATATTTGGTATAGAGCCGTATAAATTGAATTCAAATATTCAATCGTCATTAAATAAAAAAGTTATAAAATATATTAATATTCAAAGCACTCTACCCTAAGACTAGTATCAATATTGCTAAATTATAACCAATAAATATATAAATAATAAATTATGAAATGTAGAACATTGACTCATGTAAAGAAACAACCACCATCACTCTTTTTTCCAAATTGATAAGAAATTTATGATAATTCATTTTATAAATAAGAGATCAAGAATCAGTTCTAAATATAGAAATACGAAAATCCCGAAGGATAGCCATCACTTTAAAACTAATATCAAATAGAAAAATTTCAGTTCAGATATTGCGAAGATGTCCTAGAAACATCACCAATAATTTATTAACAACTGTTTCCATTTAAGTACTTTTTATCTGTTATATCGCAATAATTATTTCAAATATACTTTAATTTGGAGTTCATGAGTATAAAAATACGTATAAAACCTCGAATAAAGAAATCAGTGTCACTCCATCATATGGTCCTATTTTCCTTGCCATTTTTATTTTCTCTCTCAATAGTTAGCTCCTTATAATCCTGCTGATTACCACTTTCTATCCTCTCCCACTCCCAGACACCTTCCAAAGGGATTTCATTTTCAAAATCGAAGTTCCATCTTGCAGACGCATCCTTGGATTGACTCTTGATGTAATTCAATACTGAAGCAGCACCTTCAGGGGAATCTGTTCGGTTAAATGAAGGTGATAAGGGTTCATTATCGAAATTTAACCTCCTCCTCACCCTAGCTAATCTCTGTCTTCTATCATCATCCCTTTCGTTGTTCTTTTGGGCATCATCTGCCATTTGTTTAATCTCTTCGATTCTGAAACGAAAACAGTAGTGAATATTTTTAAACGAAACAATGCGAAGTTATTATTTAGAATCTCAATATTATTCATTTAGTCGAAAGTAGAAGAAATACAATAATTTCCAAAAAAAAGAATTTGGAAACTCGATCATTTTAGAGTAGATTCATTCAGAATTTTATTTCTCCAATGTTTCCAGAAATCGAAACGAAACGTAATTTGGTACATCGTTGTTTAATATGGAGTTTCACGAGCTTGCTATTTTTTTTTAAATCTGATAAAGATTTTCCAAAGGGAAATTCAAAATTCCACAAAAAGATGCACTTCGTGAAGCTTCAATTGAATTCCGTGTTCCAGTTTCAATTGCATCGCTAAAGTGGTTCCTTAAAAAACAGGGAAATAACCTCAACATTTCAACTGACTTGGAACGTTGGCACTTGTAAATGCATCTTACACTGAAAGGTTCACAGAATCGTTCCTACGGCCAACCGGAAGGTCAGACAAAATTTATTTTGACATCGGAATCGTCATCAGTCAGTCCAACCTAGTCGTTTGAGACCTTTTTCGGAAAAACTCGGAAATTACAGATGTTTGGAAAAAACGAGAGCACGTTGTTCCCCAAAAAATGTGCGCGAAAAGATTAGGTACTTGAAATATGACTATGTATTTTTTTGGATATATTCTATTTTCTCAATCGAAGAAATATTGTGAGCATATGATATAATCTTAGCCGAGGAATTAGAATATTTCAACTCAAGAATTTTACTTCTTCACCGCATTTTCTCATCGTACGAATATTGCTTTGCAATGAAAAAATTGAAATATTAAAGTGAGCCCGGAAATTTTGCAGCATTGAAAGGACTAATTACGTGGATGCGTATCCGCTTCGCTAAAAATTTGAGCCTATCAAATATTATGAAATTAAAAATCGTAAGACCTGATGGATGAACCATCTGGGGAAAATATAAAGCTGATATACGAAAATAAGATAATCTTTCATTCGACCAAAATGAATAATGGGCAGAAATTGTATTCTGAATCCAAGCTGAAAAAAACCAAAGCGATATATTGACGAGAGAGACTTGGTAATCGAATTCCTAGAATATCATACAGGGCATTCGAATATATATTATTTGATTCGTGTTTTTTTCAACCATGAATTGTTTGTCTTTCATTCAGAGACTGAATTTCCTATTCGACTTTTTATTCTTTTCCACATGCACAAGAATCTTGTTTCAAATTGAAGAATTTGAACAGAAGCAAATAAATCTTCTTTCAAATATTAAATTCAAAAAAAGTCTACTTTAACAAGTAGACCTTTTTTTGAATTTAATATTTGAATGAAAACTTATAGTTTTCAAAGGTCAATATCAACTGTCATTTAATTTTTGAGGTTATAAAGATTTTGGAAAATGTTTTTTTACCGCATTTCATTTGTCAAGGAAAGAAGAAGGTTTAAGTAAAATCTGTGGCATTATTGTTTCTATGCACAATTCTAACAAGCATGCGTATGGACTTAAATCTGGTTATTTCCGTTGAGGTGAACTGTGAGTGGGAAACACGTGGTAAGTTTTTGATATATAATATAGAATAAATGCTACTGATGATTCTAAATCGAAAGATAGAAGATGAAACACTGTGTCTAGTATTGTTTTTAGGTTGTATTTCATTTTTTTACCCTTTTCTAGAGTTTTTTACTTTGATCATTATATGCCAGTTGATATAATAATTTTGTCATTGAAGACGTAGTACGTCGAAGACATAAAAGTATATCGAAAGATATCAAATCAATATCGAAAGATATTATTATGTAAAGGTGAATACAGAAAAATCTGTATTTAATTGTTAAATCTTCTTTCAATCTGTCTTCACCACCATTTCATAGATACGAGTGAATTTTTTGATGGTGACGTATTTGCTCCGCGGCAAGCTAATAGTAATTATTAGATCATCATTTGAAACAATTTAAAATTGATTTTAAAGAATATTTCATTCATACCTGTTAGAATATGCATCTGAACATTGTGAACTCGATCTAGAAGTATAATAATAACAATCTGTTGGTCGGAATAGCAAAATGAATCAAGCACTGCAATGTGAATATATTTCTTTCGATATGACCCCTCAAATAATGACTCATTGATGAAGACAAAACAATGACAATTGTTATCACATGAATACTATTGTGGAACATTTCGCTATTCAGTGCAATCGAGTGAAAAATCACAATTCATTATTGGTGCTTTGACACCAACTTAACTTTCAATTTAATAACAAAGATAAATCAGGAATATCTATCTACTATCATGTAGATTATGGATAATCATAGCATTTAAATGTATCACTGTTGTTTCGACAACATAATGGAGTAAAGGATGATGACCCTTGTAAGCTGCAACATAACAATATTAAAATGTATGAAGGTCCCTAATTTATCGAATATACCCTATCCTATCTTTGCTCGAAAGTTCTGTGAAACAGCGTGCACGCTTACGGACGTACTGAGAATCCTATAGACTTGAAACTTTCAGGATAGGTAGCTTTTCAAACTGCAAAGGCTAAGTTTGTTAATGGGCGAAATCGGCCAAAGAGTTCCAGAGTTAAATCCATTTGAAATTTTGAGGTTATTTTCCTGATATTTCAGAAACTACTGAAGCGATTAGATTGAAACTAAACAACGCGCAACTATTTACCTCATTTCGTTACTTTCGAAATTCTAATATTTTTTATTCGGGAACAATTCATTATATTTAAAAAAAAATTCAACTGATTTTGAGCTTTATATTTCACAGCAATGTTCCAAATCTCAGTTTGATACGATTATAATTTCTGGATATATTAGGAAAAAATATGTGAAACTTCTTGTTTTTTTCACGGTATCGTCGTTTTTTCCGGAATAATCCAAAAAATACTGCTTCAATCATGATGAAACTCGCTTAGTAGTTTGAAAATGCTGATTTACAACTTTATGCGTGCTGATCTTCTCATTAGAGCAATTTGAAAAATAATTGGATTTTTTTCTTGAATATTCAATATCCTACTATCCCCTGATCATACTATCCTCAAGATATTCGGTAAAAACCTCCAAGCTGTCATTTCTCAATTCAATTTGATCCGATCATCATTATTGGGATAGCAAAATTTTGAATGGCTATATCTGCGGAGTCATTGGGTGGATTCCACCCATTCACGAAATCACCTTCATAATTAAGGTCCAAACTTACTCTACGAATATCACGTTTCTGAGTTGTTTCTTTCAGTAGTGATTGCGTTACAGTCGACCGTTCAAGTGATTGGGTGAAATCCGCTCTATGACTCCGTAGATATTACCATTCAAAATTAAATTTTCCGAACAGTTCGAAAACAACAGGTAACACCGTACTCGATTCAAAAATGACGCCTTGAAGGTCCATGCAGATTTTCGTGAGTATAATATGTAATTATTTTTTAGGCTTTTATGGGTTTTCACTCCCAATATCTGAAACAGAACTATTAAAAATTAAATAAAAATTGTTTTTTTTTCATGAAAAAAGCCCTTGCGGATTGCAGTATTTAAATATTTGTCAAGGGCAGACTCTTGCAGAAAAGATTGCCTAATGGACAATACAGGAACAATACAAACGATAAAGAAAACGAACTGTGACGATTCAGAGTACAAATCTGACTGCTTCATCAGACAAAAGCAGAAAATTTCAAGAATAATTTTCTTTCGATTTGAGACTTTGGTCACATTGACAGTTTTGAGAAAACATAGCAACACAGATTCATTTGGTTTGAAAGTTTTTTAATTCTACCTCTTTTTTAAATGAATTCAGCCAAATAGGGTCAATTTCTACCGAACAATGAGCAAAATTACTCTCTCCATTCAACAAAATGCAAGAGGCCTCTTTGATTTTTTTTTCAAATTATCTGATTCCAACCTCAGTATTTTCGTATTGTCCCACTCTATCATGTGATTCCCAATGGTCGAACATACATGATTCGCTATTTGGGATTTTTGTATGTCTCTATTCCTTAGGTTGTTTTTGTGCTCTCGTTTTCTGATATCTAATGGTCGAGACGTTTCTCCTGTATATGTCTCTCCACAAATACAGGAAATACTATAAACATTGACTCATGTAAGGAAACAACCACCATCACTCTTTTTCCCAAATCGATAAGAAATTTATGATAATTCATTTAATTAATAAGAGATCAAGAATCAGTTCAAAATATAGAACTATGGAAATCCCAAAGGATAACCATTACTTCAAAACAAATATCAAAAAATTTCAGTTCAGATATTGCGAAGATGTTCTAGAAATATTACCAATAATTTATCATCAACTGTCTACATTTAAGTACTTTTCTTCATATAGATCCGGTTGAATAATTATTGAACATTTCAATGAATTGTATTTTTTCATGACATCAGTTCGTAATTAATATAAGTTAAGTTCATGAACCAACTGGACGTTTTAAGCTATTTTATCGCAATAATAATCTCAAATATACTTTAGTTTGAAGTTTATATGAGTATAAAATACGTATAAAACCTCGAATAAATATGATTTGATTAGAAGATCACCAAATCTTTCCATTAGGAAGTAGAGGTGCGTTTGGCGGGATCAATGCTTTCCTAGAATTTTTATTATGTTGTTTTTAACATATGCCTATAATACATTTAACGTATACTCCGTTTGAAATTATATGCATATCTATGTACGTTATGAAATAGTTATTAACTACCAGCAGCTCTATTTTTACATCTCTCCAAACCCTATTTTAACTTCGAATGAAAATCAAATATCGTACGTGAACAGATTTGGATCTAGCGGACAAAATTTATCTATGTAGAATCTGTTATACATTGGGTCAGTGGCAAGTGAGAAGCTTTCATCAGTTAGTTTATTAATAATTACGATAATGACCCTCAAATGAAGAGATGAAAAAAGTTATCTCGAAATTATTGGCTACACCAGGTCATCAAATCATTTCGAATTTCACTTGTGGATGGAATCGATGAAAGGAATTAGTGTATGCGAAAACTCTCAGTACTCAGAACGGTTCGCACATTTCACTGATAGGGGTGAATCCTGGTCTGAATATGCTATCATTTTATGTTTCAGATTTTTTGTGGGTTTTCGTTGCCATATGAAAAGAACTATCAAAACTATAAAGAAAATTATTATTTATAAAAAAACTCAATTTGACAAAAGTCATTAAATACGATAATGGACTGCGAGACCTGTGCATTGGTATCCACTTCGTTCAATAACTTTTGTATCATTGAATTTTGAGGAATAATTCAAAGTGTATTTGTCAAATGAACCCAAGAACTATTTGGAACAATTCAAAATTACCTATGTTGAGGATCTAGTTTTTGGAAGTTTGAATCAAACTGAACAGTGAAAACATTTCCATTCAAAATGGAATTTTATCGACATGAAAAGCTTTGTTTCATGGACTCATGAAGCTTTCTGATTACTAATCAACATGTCAAAATAACAGTAATACCCACGAAAAAAAAACAAAAGAAGCACTGACGTGAAGTCAGCAGCTTTGGCGCGCATTTCCTTTGAACATGCGCGCAAAAGCTGCTGACTACACGTCAGTGCTTTTCTTGGTTTTTTTTTCGATGAACTACTGGATTTCAATTCGATCTAATCTGTCTTTTTGGAAATATTGGAAAAATAAAATTTTGAAAGAGTGTATCTACGGAATCATTGGGCGGATTTTAGTCATTCACGAATTCGACCTTCGCATTTGAGCCTCAAACCTACTCTACGAATATCGAGTTACTTAGTTGTTTCTTTCGAAAGTTATTGTGTTCACGATCAGCCGTGAATGGGTAAAATCCACCCGCAGGTATACCCATTCAAAATTTTATATTTCCAATATCTCCAAAAATACAGATTCGATCGAATTGAAATCCAGCATTTCATTGAAAAATGACAGTTCGAAGGTTCATACAGAATATCATGAGGATAATATAATCAGAAGATCACAGAATATTGAATATTTGAAAAAAAAAATGAGATTTGTTCTAATGACACGATCATCACGAAATTTCAAATTTCAAATTTGCACAGAGTTGGCCATCAGCATTTCCGAACTAGCTTCCAAGTTTCATTTCGATTAACCAAGTACTTTTTGAGTTATTTCGGAAAAACAACGATATCGGGAAGAAAACCACGAAATTTTATATATTTTTTCCCAATTTCTCCAGAAATTATGGTCGTATCAAAATGGAATTTGATACACTACTGTAAAATATGATTTTCAGGTATTTTCTCGATTCAGTGAACAGGTTTCCGAAAAAAATTTGGAAAAAAATTTTTTTCTGAATTTATTGACATGTGATCTCAACGAAATTTCGTGAAAAGTTGTGCGTTGTCATGCTCCACCTAAGTGTCAAATTTCATTCCAGTCGCATGAGTCGCTCTTGAAATATCAGGAAATTAATCTCAAAATTTCAAATGACCTTAACCCCGAAAAAATTCGACCGATTTGTCCCACTAACGAACTTAGCCGGCGCATTTCAATGTGCGACCTAATCTGAAAGTTTCAAATCGCTAGCTTGCTTCTTTCGACAGTTATCGTGTCGTCGGCTGGCCGGCCGGACAGAATCGATTTTGACACCGGATTCGTCATCAGTACATCAGTGTGTCCAACTAAGTCGTTCAAGACCATTTTCGGCTCAAAATTCGAAAATGACAGACATTTGGACAAAACGACAGCACGCTATTCCCCACAACATACGCGAAAAAATCAAAACGAATTGTTCTGTCAGTTATAGTGAAACCCAACTTTTAAGTACATATCAATATTTTGGATCATTTACTCTTGATATCTAGTTCTAGAACGTATATATCTCATTACAGGAAACGTCAAATACTGTTCAATTCGACTATTGATAAGTTTCACACATATAGTGAGCTACTTGAGTTTGGAATATATATGTTCAGAATCAAAAAAAAAACGAAAACAATTCAAGGTCAGTTCAAATTTTCTTTAGTTTAAGGAAACTAAACGATCGAAAGTAAGGACTTTCGATCGATATAAGCGAATACCTAATTCTTTAGTGAAGCTGCGATTACGTCATCAGTGTTTATTCAAGGGAAATATAGTTATTGAAAGTTTTTTAGTCCTCTATTCATATTCATCCAGTATGAGCCAGAAAAGAGTAATTTCAAAATGAAGTTCTCAACGGAAATCCAACAGAATATAATGGTGAGTCAGAAATAGAATTGAATTCATGATTTCTTCAAGTAGAATGAAATTGTTGACGACTGATTATTAATCACATATAAAGATTTGAACAAAAATTCGTCCAAGGCTTCATTGATCCAATGAGGACAAAAAGCTCGGACGCATCGAGTTTCTTTGAGATTGCATTTTTTTATATCCACTTTCAAAATATATAGCTCAATTAGGCAATTGATAAAACTTGTAATTCTTCCATCAATTAGTTTGAGAAAATAAATATCTTCTAATCTTTACGTATGCTAATTGATTCATATCGAATGATGAAAAGAACTGAAGTTTGTAAATACTTGATAGACAACCAATAATTTTACTGTGTATATCCCATGCAAAATAGACAGGTGGGTAGGTGGGACTCACCTCTCAATATCAATTAATTCACCTGGATAATATTGTATTTCAAGAACAATTTTTTCACAGCATGTCTACTTCATGACTTCGAGATAACAATAAGCTTTGCCCGTATTTGACAAGGTCTCGAAAGGCACCTAACCTCAAAGTAGAACTTTGACGCGACGCTGCACTTTCGGGCGTCGTTTCAGAGGCCGTTCTTGTCTACACAGCTGACTGCAATCAATAACTTTACGTGCTATGGCTCACACGGAAGCAGCATGCGCGCGCGATGCACTGGACGGCTATTAATATCAAATGCGCCTGATGATTAAAATATATCGATTGGTGTGTTTCAAGCAGTTCGATGACTAATCATTCAATTTGATAGAAAGCTATGAAGAACTTCGTTGATAGATATATTAAGATGGAAAACAGGACATAAGTAAGTGTTCTTTAAGCTTGAAGTTCTCTAATTATCAAACAAATAATCTTTGGCAAGTAGTGGCAGAAATATTTTATTTCGCTCCTATAAATTGACTTATTTTTTTTTGCTCACATGTTCTGAGGAACAGCATGCTATCATATTGTTTATGTGTCAGTAATTTAAGAATTCTGAGTCGAAAATGGACTCAGATGGACTCACTGATGACGAATCCGTTGTGAAACGGATTTAGTGTGCCCGACAGTTGCATCGATAATTTTCAAACGCAAGATGTAAGCGACGTGAAACTGTCAGGTTAGGCCGGGTCCAGATGAGTGTTCTACAAATAATTACCAAGTTTCCTCATCACACCAGTACCTACCCTGAAAGTTTGCTAGGAAGTTCCATCCGAACGGTCGAGGCTACTGTCAGTCAGCCGGACACTAATGAACTTGATATTGGATTTTTTATCAATCCTTCAAGGTTATTCAATACCATTTTCGAAAAAAAATATTCAAAATTACAGATATTTTGGGAAAATCATAGCGCACCGTTCCCAAGAATAATGACGTCTGGTCGGCCGGACGTTACCAAGATAATCTCAGAACGGAAAGAACTTGCTACTTGAAACTTGAAATTTGAAACTCAGGGTAGGTTGCGCATCGACATAAGACGGTTAAAGTTCATTAATAGGACAAATCGGCCAAATGTTTTCGACGTTATAGACATTAGAGTTATGAGATCGGATTGCAAGTTGGTTGTTGAAGTTGTAGAATACAATCGCCCATATTTTTAGAAATCATTGTAAAATAATTTTTTTTTCGTTTTCATCAGATATATACAGTGTAGGTTTGGGCTTTATTGCGAATGTGGAATTCGTGAGTAGGTCGAATCCGCCCAATGATTCCGTAGATAGATATTATATATATTATATAATAAAAAATTTTAATGTTTGAAGGTTTATTCAGATTTTGCCATCAGGAAATTCCAGTGCGTTTGTCTAGGTCAATGCGTGAGAAGATGACCAGAATCAATTTTGATCACAGATTCTTCATCAGTGAGTCCAACCCAGTCGTTTGAGACCAAATTTGAGGCTCAACTTTCGAAAATTACAGACATTGTTACGAAATGATAACTCGCTGTTCCTCAGAACAAGCGCGTAAAAATCAAACATACGCGCAAAAGCTGCTGACCTCACATCAGTGCTTCAATAGAATTTTTGGAATAAGTACAAATTTCTCCATAATTTTCGGGGCACTGAATCTGATTGAAATTATGAATCTTTACGTTTTTTATCGATATCTACCAAAGTGGAAATTTTTTTAATAACTTGACAATAGCGCATCGCTTTTTGTATAGGGTGAATACAACGAACATAATGTCGACATATGCCGGTAGCCAATGAAAAATTAATACATTCCACTCCGTATAGTTTGAAATGTTAGTTTATTGTAATTTTTTTATCAGTTCACTACGCGGAGTTATCTGTTCGTCACAAACGTAGTAGTAATTACCTATGTAACTAAACAAAACCATAACGTCGTTAATAAAAATACGTTAGAATTAACAACGTTCCGCCGTATATCCATTTGTAGAGTCGGTACACAAAGAAGCCTTTATATGACGGCGAAGTTCCGTTCTATCCGTATTGAGTATGTTACTTTATCACTTCAATTCCTCGGCTTCTTCAAGAAAAATAGCTCAATTTGATTTGTACCATAAGTGGTACCGTTGTAAAGGGTTTTCCAATAAGTGGTGTTATTTTGATATTCAAAGAAGAATGCCATTCTTCAATATAAATGATCGGATGTTTATCTCATTATAAAGGAGAAACTATGCCGTTAATAGTGGAAAATAACATCAGGCAGATGACCACCACGACCACGCTTACAGGACCATATCCTTTTAATGGAATTTTCCATAACAGAATCGCAAAGTGGCTGCCCTATGTCCTCGATAGCCTCACGAATTCCATCTTTGAGGTCTTGAATCGACACTGGGCTATTGGCGTAGACCTTCTCTTTCACGTGGCCCCAAAGGAAGAAGTCGAAAGGTGTTAAATCACAAGATCTCGGTGGCCAATTGTGATCACCTCTTCGAGAGATAGCACGGTCCGGAAACTTTTCCCGCAAAACATCAATGGTTTCGTTGTTGATAATCGGCCGGCTTGAGTTCTTGTGTTAGCTGAACTTTATAAGCCTTACGACCCAAATAGAAAGAACCCTCCTGATAACAACCTGACCGTTATCGATTGTTTCGAGGAGTTTCCCTCCTATCTATTAGTAGAAATTCAGTGGATGCTTGGCAATGACATGATCTCTTCAATTCTTTTAATTTTTCGCCCATGTTGGTTTAGTCGAACGTACTGATATTTTCGAATTTTTTCCCGAAGATGGTCTCAAACGACGAAGTTGGACTTATCGATGTCGAATCCGATATACTTGTACAATACAATTATGCCCTGCCGGCTTTGAGTACGATTACGTGAGAACGGAAAGGCCTATCGATTTGAAACTTTGAAGGTTTATTCTCACTATACGTTCCGTAACCTTCCAGTATCCCTTCTGTATGTTTTACTTCAAAATTAAGTAGGCAAGAATGTCATTTAGATGGAATAGACGGAACGTCCACGGGACGTATAGTGTGCATACATCAATTCATATACACCTTATAATATTTTACTGGAAGGATACTGGAAGGTTACGGAACATATAGAATCAACGTTTGGGGTAGGTTGCATTTCGGAATTGACGGTTAACTTCGTAAATGGATGAAATCCGCCGAACGGTTTCGGAGCTCTAGTGATTTGAGAGTTTGCGGTTTTTTCACTGATATATCAGGAGCTACTTGAGAGATGGGATTCAAACTTGGAATGTTATTAATAACACGACCCGCAACTTCAAAAATTTTGTTGAGATCGTATGATCAGTGAATTGAAAAAAAATTCGGATTATTGGAAAACAATGTGGAATTTCGTGGTTTTTTTCCTCGGTATCGTTGTTATTTCCACTCAAAAACTCAAAAAATGCCGATCCAATCATGATGAAAATCGGCAGCTGACTCACAATTTTCTACAAAATTTCGGGAGCGTGCTATCATAACAACTCGAAAAAATTCAAATTCTTCTCAAATATTCTAGATTCTGCGATCTTCTTATCGTGTTATCCTCACGAAATTCTGCATGAACCCCCAAGCCATCATTTTTCAATGATGCCCTGGATTCCAATTCGAAATAATCTGCGATTTTCGGAATATGAAAAAATAAAAGTTTAAATCGGCATATCTACTGAATCATTGGGTGGTTTTTACCCATTCCCCAATTCAGCCATCGTTATCGGAGTCCAAACTTACTCTACAAATTTCGAGTTTACAAATTGTTTACGATCGGCCATGAGGACGGACGTAACAGAACAACTTACGAAAGAAACGACTATTTGCTATTCGCTATTTGTTGAGAAGATTAGGGGCCTGAGAGCAAACAATACCTCGAATATAAAGGGGTGACTTCTGGAGACCAGAGTTCGTTTTTTTCGACAAATTTTTTTGGTGCAAATGGTTGAAAAAAATTGTAAGAATGCGCAATGTTGCTAGTTTCTATTATTAAAAAATTTTTCGGAAAATATAAACTGAAATGGAGCGAAAAATAGAAAAAAAACTAACATTGCGCATTCTCACAAAAGAATCCAAAAAAAAATTTTTCAAAGAATACTCACTGACGCCTACAGAACGACACTCCGTTTTCTCCCTTCAACGTCGAAATTTCTCCGAATTCTAAGATTTCACGCGGCTCTTGGCAACGTTAAAACATGTACAACCATAGATCTCTATACTTCGTAGTATAGAGTTCATTGTGTTCAGGTGCCTGAACTTGAGATATTCACGAGGGTTAATGAAACTTGAATGTGGCTGTGCTGCCTAGTCGTAATTTAGAAACACGTGGTATTGGTTGCTCTCAATGACGAAGGTTACATACATGAATGGGTGAAATGTGCCTAATGATTCCGTAGTTTATACCCTTCAAAATTTTACTTTGCCAATATTTCCAAAACTACAGATTGGGTCGGGTTGAATACCAGTACATGATTAGAAAATGACAGCTTGAAGGTTCATGCAAAATTTCTTGATGATAATAACATAAGACGATTGACAAGTTTTTCTATCAGTAAGTAATGTTGCGTTTGTCGGGTCCAAATCGTGAAAGGATTACCGCTTTGGAAACGAATTTGAATATACGTACAAAAACTGCAGACTTCACCGTCAGCGCTTTCAAAGAATTTCCATGAATAAAATGTGGACACCTCTTCTATATTGAAGTACCATCAAGTAATTGACCATGCATTGAATATGTTTATACATCATAAGCATTCTTCGTGCAATCAGATAAAAGCTAATCTGAACAGTCCAAATTCATTCATATTCAAGGAAAATAAACACACTGGCAGAATTGGGAGAAGGGACAAAATCACAACGAAGTTCGACGTTCTTTCTCTCTTGAACACTTCGGCCCATTTCAGCAATCTTTTCTTTGAATTATAGTTTGATTCTTCGGGAACATAACTGTTCAGATGCCGTCCTCAGTTACTCCGTTTTTCGTTATATACAGGGGTAATGATAAAGAATGAAAAGAGAGATATGATTTGAAACACCCCCTGTGGAGTGAATCCTTGAAAAGCGCGAATGCTTATGAAGACCCAGATGCTGCCTCTTCTTTTCTCAACATTTCGATTTTTCATTCATTGCCATATCTTAATTTTGAGAGAAATTACTACACACTATGGTTTTAGTATCAATTCGAATTAACTTTGAGAGCTTTGCCATGCAAGTCATCAATTTCCCGTTCAACAACATCAAATTCATACGCAATAAAACAAAAATAAACAGGTAATCAAATTTTCAGTTCTGCTCGAGAATGCTCAGAATATCATTAATGAAAAATCAAGCAAAGCAGATCATCTCAAAGCTGTCAATGGCTCCAGATTTTCCACTGCAGGAACTCTGTAACATGTCCCAAATATGCTCTACTCAATTAAGGTCTGAAGGACATGATGGCCGATCCATTGCATTTATGTCAAGGTCATTCAGAGAGACGTTTACAAAATCTGTCACATGAGGGAGAATTGCATATCAGGCAAGAGTACTTTTGCAGAATGTTTTCAATATATCCATGCGCATTCACTTCGAACAAATATTCGTGGAGATGGGTAAAACGAGCGGCACAATATAGAGTGCTAAAATTTTTTTCAAATTAAGATATCTCAACGAATAAAATGCGAGAATTTTCAAGAATGATGAGGCAACCTCTGGGTCCCAAACATTCTCGTCTGTCACCGATTCACTTTTTACGGTGTTCTGATAAAAAAAATTAGAAAAGCACTGCCGTGAAGGCAGCAGCTTTTGCGCGCATGTTCAATGTAGAGGACCGCTTCAGCAACGAATTTGAACATGCACGTAAAAGCTGCTGCCTTGATTTTCTTTGATAAATTACTGGATTTCAATTCGATCTAATCTGTGTTTTTGGAAATATTGGAAAAATAAAATTTTGAATGGGTATATCTACGGAATCATTTGGCGGATTTTACCCATTCACGAATTCGACCTTCGTAATTAAGGTCCAAATCTTCTCTACAAATATCGAGTTTCTAAGTTGTTTCTTTCGGAAGTTATTGTGTTTACAAAGTCGGCCGTTAGATCGAATTGAAATTCAGTACTCCATCGAAATTACAGTTCGAAGTTTCATACAGAATTTAATGAGGATGAGAAAAAAGTTTAAATTTTTTTTCAAATTGTTCTAATGATACGATCATCACGGAATTTTGCATAAGGTTGTCTTTCAGCATCTCCAAACTAGCTGCGGAGTTCAATCGGGATTGAATCAGTATTTTTCGAGTTATACCGAAAAAAGCAACGATATCGAGAAAAAAAACCTCGAAATTTGACATATTTTTTCCAATAACTCCAAAACTTATAATCGTATCGAACTGGAATTAGGTACACTGCTGTGAAATATGAAGTTTAAAGTCCGAGGGGAATTTTTTTTCCGGATACGGTTTAAGAAAAACCTCAACCGCTCAAAAAGCTTACTTTTCATTATTTTTCTAAACCCCTTCATATAACAATAAACGAAGCAACTTAGGACGTCATTGTAGCGTTTATATTCCCGAGAAAATAAGCTTCAATAGAAAAAAATTAAATCGGTGAAAAGATTTAAAAAAAATCCATTCAGATTTTGTCCGTTCCCCTACCTTTCCGGTGTGTGTATTATCCCTGTTAGACCAATGTCGATAATTTTATAAACCAAGACTGGATAGTAGAATAAAAATCATTGGAAAAGGAGAGAGTATAACAATTATGAAAAGAGAAATAATTTGGAAGCGATCTGAGTTCCAGAAGTGGAAGGTGGTGAGTTTTTGAGGGTAAAACATCGTCCATCTCAATTTTCGGCAAAACTACACGTCCTATGGAAAAAAGTTGAATGGCAAAGTAATGGAAAGATCACATATTTTGTCCGGACACTTCTCTCTCTGGAAATTCATGTGTAAAATTCAAACAATCAAGTTTTTTGTTTTTCAATTTTATCGTTTACAGGAATTTTTTTTGTAGAATTTGTCGAAATCTCAACTCTACATGTTCCAAATACACTGTTATTTTTTCATTTAAAATGTACATTTTGACCAAATATCGAAAAAGTACCCTTCTTCTCAATCGAAAAGTCTCACGTCACAATATATCTTTTTTTTGAAAACATGGTGGGCGTTTTATTCGTTGAAATCACTACTTTGTGATGGTGTAAAAAAATATACATAAATATGGTGGATTTCCTTAGAAAATAACAGGTAGTAAGGCCCAGACCCTCCTAGCCTCTTCGCCACTTTTCTATGAAATACATTTTGAGTGCCAACAATTTTCCGTAGGTCACTCAGATATATAAACTATTTGAAAATAGAAGGTAGAGATTTCAACGAACAAAATACCACCAACTTTTTAAAAAGTAGATATTTTCTCATAACACTTTGGGTTACAGTTGGGTTTCAGTTTGCCTTTTTTGCACGGTTTTACCCTTCCACTTCCTGACCCCAGATCCCATTTTTGTTATATTCTCTACCTTCTCCAATGAGTTTTATACTACTATATTTTTTTCCACTTCTTACCATTTTCAAAGACTTAAACCGTGGTTTATGAACTGTGTATATTTCGAAATTGAAAACTCACCATGATAGTTGTTTGTGACTTTGCCGCGATGTAACCGAAACTACGAAACTGAGACAAACAATGCTTCACTAATGACTGAACACTTATTTTGTATTGTTTTTCGTCTGGGAAGTTAAAACAATTGCAAAGAAAGGCTCGACCAATGGTTTTTCGACGAACTCTACACATCACTCCCTCTCTTTTGTTCCGTCTATTATTATTCGGATTAATTGCACGCTACTTCCGTTTTACGGTCCGCAGCACTGGGAATAATCTCGGTTTCCGCCAGTGACGTACGTTCCGATAAGGTGTAAAAAACGCTTTTGAAGACGGTGCCGCTACAAAAGAGCGCACAGGCCCACCTCGTCTCCCGGTTACATAAATTGTGTCGATTGGACGACGTTCACTTGTTGGTACGAGTGTTCCGAGTACATCCGTTCGTATTGTATCAATAGTGAAAAAGTAAATTTCTGACTAGACAGAAAAGTCTCACAATGCGAGCTAATCTATTCGTCACGGACTTTTTCAGGGGAATATCTGTTGAGGCCTCGTTTAGAAATGATAAAAACTTTGTTTCATTTCTGGTGGATGATTCACGATGCAATTAAATGGCCCTCGCCAAAACTTGACTATTTCTGCACCGATATACCGATTAAAAATTATTTATTTTACCGATACACTTTCAATTTATACACTCCTTTCGAAGTTCTCTGATTTGATTCCCATATAATAAAGAAAAATGCAATATCATGTTCGTCCTCTCATCCGGCCATCCGTTTGAATTCAAGCATGTTAATTTGCAAGGCAATAACTTAGGGACAAAAAAAAACCCAATGTATAGGCGAAATATCGTGAGGATCGTATGTAGAGTATATTGAAGCAGATATAGTTATGAGTCGCCATTTGGGACGAATATTGCCTGAGAATACATATATGCATTTCGTAGTTAAGATACAGGGTGTTCGTATATCACAGATCCACACGAAATTTCAGTTATATATCTTGTGGAATGCATATAATATGGGGAAAAAACTTTTAAAAAATTTAAACTCTAACACCCTGAATCCCAAAAACGAAACTTACCGATCCCATATTTATGTACCTTCTTTCCTTAAAATTATGCAAAGAATCTTTCCTCTTCATTTGTACCCCCAATTCAGAAACACTGAATTTATTAGTTGCAGCAATATATTATTTGGTTTGACGAAATACTAATTTTTCTTTCCGATATATTTGACTTCCACCAGACACGATATATTTACGAGTTGTGAGTTTCGAATATATTATAATTAGAGAAAAGCATTGATGGATGGGTGGGCAGGAGCTTTTAAGGGCTTGACCACATTTTTTTTTTAAACGGTACTGATACCATCCCCAAGAAATTTTGCTTTGCTCATATTGCGCGTCAATATTCTATAACTAGTCACAAAGTTTCGATCTGATCTATTTAGTATTTCTCGAAATATTAAGGAGATAATTTCAAAATTTCTATTCAGCAAAGATATTCTAAATATTTTTTTCCAATACCTCAGAAAATAAACATCGGACCCAATTCAAATTGGAAAAATTGTTGTTGAATATTAACTTCATGATATGTGCCTAATGTGATTGTTATCTGATTTATACTCTCCGAAAAACCTATTTCTTCAACAAAAATTGGGAAAACTTTCAGTTTTTTGTCCTAACGATTTGATCCCCACAAAGTTTTGCACAAGGATGCGCGTTAGTATTCATCGAAGTCCCGAACTGATTCCATCAGTACTTCTTGAGATATTAAAGAACTTCAAATGGATATAACTCCGAACCGTTAGGCTGATTCCACCCATTACCGAATCAAACTGAGATTCATGGACCCGAAACCTTATGTGTAAGTTTCAAGTCACTGGGTACCCACTTGCGAACGGACGGACGTACAGAATCAAATATGACTACAAATTATTCTTCAAAGAGTACAACCTAATCGTTCGAGGCTATTTTCGACTCAAAATTCGAAATCCTATTCATCAAGTCAATCCATCTATCTATAGGAAGAGACGGCACGCCAGAAGCATACAGTTTCCAGTAAATAATTTCCAGCAATGTTGATTTAAATTGGAGTTTGCGACGATAATCACTAGAAATATTTGTGGAATACCACTGAATATTCACCAATCATATCAAAATCAGTATTGATTATCAATATTTTCAAGCTCTTTCAAACTCGGATTGCTGTAGACGTGCTTCCCTAGCTAAATCTCTTGACGATCGAATGAAAAAATTATGTAACGTTTCTTGATTTATTGAAACGTTCAGAAGAATTAAGCTATTTATTAACACACTTCTATTCTAATAACTAAATAACTAATTCTATCAAAATCTGTGCACAACTTATTTCCACATTATTTATATTCAGTGGTCACTTTCCTCTGAATAAATACTATCAGTAACTCCGCTGAATTGATTCCTGATTAATTCTGTCCTGCCCTGCGCCCGTCAATAATAGATAGACCTTGCAACTTCTAGGGATTGCTACCCAGGCGAAGGTCACACAGACGTCCATGGATTTCTCAAATGGTCTCGCACAGGGCCGTATTCGTCACAAACTATTAGATCTCAGAGTTTCATATTATATTTGAAACTCCTAACTCGTAAATATATTCTGTTTGGTAATATATATTTATTTGAACAAGGAATCAATATAATATTGTTATACAAAATATGTATTGCTGAAAATAAAAATTGTCTCAAAATCACATATACTTGCAAGTAGACTTTTGTCTCAAAAGGCTCCTCAAAGGTAGGCGATCATGATGATGTTCACAATGGCGATGGCGATCAGATAATTACATTGAACTAGTGGAACAGCACATACTTGTCGCAACCTGTCTGCGACCTGACATTGTTCAGACGCGATATTGAGTGATCGCATGACGTTAGAGAAAATATGACAATTGCTATGGATGTGTTATTAGTGTTATTAGACACTATCACAAGAATTCGTTATCTACTCGCATATAGATGTTCCGGGCAGTACGAGATCTTGGCCGCTATCATGATCGGAATCACGTATATGTGGTCTCCAGTTCGAAGGAATGAAATGCATATATGTATTTATGAGTCACCATAAGAGAAAACATTATTCAACCAAACTGCTAAATCGTGGATGGGGAATCTAACTTCCGAATGGAATTACTGGGATACTTGGAACTTTCCAGGCCGAATGGAACGAAAATTTCAAGACGCCCATGGGATCCTGTGAGATCACACAAAAAATCATGATTGTTCGAAGTTTCGTAGTCCATTTGAGCACTTTACTAATGGAAATATATGCATAACTGAATCAACCCAAGTGCCCCATTTCAGAGTCTGAATAAAACCATAACATACACAATCATTTGTGGTGGCGTTTCATAATTATGGAAAAGAATAATGTTCTTCAAGATATTTGCCGGGAATCTCGAAAAGAATCTTGATGTCTGAGAATAGCAATAAAAATATTTCGTTTTTACTATTGGAACTCAACTTTTTTTTTGCTTAATTCAACTCTATCAATGAAAGGAAAATATACTCTGTGGATAAGTTTCATCAAAAATCTTTACATTTACATGAATTCTAGATCGAAAGTAACTACGCCAAATTAGAGCAAATCTATCTTTACTTATGTGCAAACGAATGACTCATGATCACATGGTTGAATCAAGTTCTCGTTTCGATTCAGTTAGGTAGAGCATAAATGTTTTAACACATACACAGAGAAGGAAAAACTCTGTCCTGTCTTGGTTACAATCTTGCTTTTTGACCGTTATTTTTATGCCAAACCGGGTCAATATTAAAACGGAACGTGAATTATTTCCATGGAACTCAGTCAAAGTAATACATTTTCATTTCAATAATATTGTTGAATTCGTCGAAATTATGTGTTTCAGAAAGATTTTGAATCATTTAGATTTGAATTACCTATTGTATTCTAAATTAATTATTGAAGATTTTGTTTGTTTCCATAAGAGTAATTCCAAAATCCTACGTAACCTAATTTCATAGGCATTTTCAAGGATTTCTGCGATGAGAAATAAATGAAAAAAACTCATCCTCCTGAAAAGATCTGATAAAAAATGTTAGTGTGTATACTTAACTACCATTAAAGTATCATTTCTAGTTCATACGGATAATGGAGCACGAGTTCACGTCTCACTTATTCGAATGAACGGTGTTAATTTCAAGTATGTTTAGTATGAAAAAAATAATCACTTATACTTGATATAAAAGAGACGAATGGCAGTTCAGAATACTTTTTTATGATTAAGGCTCATCTGAGCGTCCAAATAAGAGAAGTCAGCCACTGAAACGACATACGTGTTGAATTTCATGGAGGATGATACAATCTGAGACACTCATTAATCTGAAGGAACTTTATATTTCATTATGTCCTCATCATATTCAATAAAATGATTGATGCGAAAAAATTAAATCGAAATCAGGATTAGATTCCATAATCCAACTGGAACATTTTAGCAGATTTCGATTCGTTTTCCATTTATCCGAAGAATATTTCTCACATAACAATCATTACGTTTCGGAGAAAATTGACTTGAAAAGTAAATGGGCAATCTATTGGTGTTTCTGTCTATTTGTGTACAGGGTGCCAGAATTCGGAGTCCCGGAATCACATCTCCGCAAACATAGAAGCAATGGGGAAACATCTAGAAAAGCACTGACGTGAGGTCAGGAGCTTTTACGCACTCGTTCAAATTCTAACTATTAGATCAACACGAAATTTTGCACCTAATAACGAAGTTTCAATCTGTTTGCATTCAACTTCTTGAGATATTGCTGAAATAACGTTAAAATACCAAATAACAACGAAATTTGACAAATTTTTTCCTTATATCTCTGAAAGTAAATATCGGTTCTAATTGAAATTTGGAAAATTGTTGTTAAATACTGACTTTAGGGTGAATGCCAAATTCCATTCGAATCTAATCAATATTTTCAAGAAAAAAGTGTTCCATCAGAAATTTCAAAAATTTTCGAATAAAATTTTTAAAATTTTTCCAACAACTGGATCCACACGATATTTGCTATAATTTGCACGTTGGTATTCCAAAACTGTCCACAAAGTTTCAATTTGATCGGGTCAATAGTTCATGAGATAACAAGGATTCAAATCTCAGAATTTCAAATGGGCCTAACACCGAAACTGCCTGGCAGATTCCACCCATTAACGAACTCAACCGAGATATTCAGACTCCAAACCTTATCTGACTATTTCAATTCGCTAATTATTTTCCTTCGAAAGTTAGAGCACATACGCACGTACGGACGGACAGAATTGAATTTGACCACGGGTTAAGTTCAACATAATCGTTTAAGACCATTTTCGGCTCAAAATTCGAAAATTACAAACATCGTGACGGAATGATAACGCGCTGTTCCCTAGAACGAGCGCGTAAAAATGGATGTCATGTGTCCGAACTCTTTTTTCACCTGGAACGCATTGGTGAAATTATAATTAGTGATCGTTTTATTCTTTCAAGTTATCGGCGGAAATTCGGATTTCAACGTTTTCAACAATGGTCTACCACTCGAGTGTTTGCGGCAATTTCCGAAAACAGATGTCGTTCTAGGTACTTTTAACCATGGAAGTAATTTGCCTAGTAACACATTTTTCGAACTCATTCACTTTTGAATGGGAAGTCCTATTACTATACTAGATAGACGAGAACTGATGTTGGTGTCTGAGGTCCAATTTTCATGAGCACCTTATTGACGAGAAACACAACTCTAAAGCTATATGACCATTTTATGTTCAAGAATTGGAGAATTACGATCGGTTGTTGAATGTTCTTCCAATCTCGTCTGAAAATTTCTACCTATTTGACCCACGTAAGCTGATGAGCATTCTTTGCAAACTATCTTGTGAATGCCCGATTTTGTAGTTTATCCGACCTTATTTTATGATTGAATAATAAATAGCCTACTCATATTGTTGTTACTGGAAAGGCCGTTTCAAATTGAACTCAGAAAAAAATCTTTGAATCTTCAAAGATATCTCCCAAAATCGATTTACTGAAAAAAGGACCAAAATATAGCCCTACACAAATTTCCAACATCCAAAATAGGGAAATACTTGGTGTAGAATCTCAATTAGTAATAATGAATAACAAGAATCTTTTCATACCACCAGAACCCTATGAGTACAAATTAGCTGAAATAATTTCAAATCACAACATGGAGGCAAAAAGGAAGTTACCTGTGCTTAACCAAATGAGAATTATGAAAGATATAAGGTTAAAACTTGATAATGAAGATTTTATCTTAACGAGAGCCGACAAGGGAAATAGTAAAGTGTGTCTCGACAAAAATCAATACCAGTCCAAAATGCGAGACATAATAAACCAACTAGATAATCAAAGTATACAGAGAGACGCAACTAATCAATGTATCACTCAAACCAAGAAAACTGTAGAATCGTGCAGTCTTCTCTTTGCCAACAAATATGTGGCCAGAAGGATGATACCAATGAATCCCCGACAAACCGAGATGTATGGACTCATCAAGATTCACAAAGGAAACTTTCCAGCACGGCCAGGTACATATATGAATACTCCGATAAGTGGTATTGCGAGGTTTATCAATTCAAAATTTTTAGGTCTCACTGACTTCAAACCAAAGAAGACTTTTCAAAATTCAACTGACTTAATTGAAAAACTCTCCAATATTAATGCTAAAAATAATTTTCGGTTAGTGTCATTTGACGTGAGCAGCATGTTCCCAAATGACTAATGAATGCCTACCACACATTCGAAATATTCTTCTGACTAAGAAAATTAATATTTATATTATTGAGCCTTTTGAGATATGTTTCTCCCAAAATAACTTCAAATTTAATTCAGATTTCTATTCTCAAAATTCTGGTTTGCCAATAGGTTCGCCATTGAGCCAATTATTAGCAGACATTTTCATGGATAATTTAGAGACTAATTTCATTCTGAATAGTAAATTAGCAAGAGGTCTTATTTTGGATAAGATACGTGGATGATATTCTCGTTGGTTTTCAGGGCTCGAATAGACAATCAGAACAATTTTTAAATTTTATTAAGTTTACACGCGAGACGCGAAGATCAAATTCACAGTGGAAATAGAAGAAAATAATTCTTCCATCAATTTTTTAGATTTAACGATTACCAAAGTAAATAATAAGTTCACCAACAAAATTTTCAGAAAAGAAACTTTCACAGATTGTACGATTCCTATGGATTCATTAAACCCTACAACACATAAACTAGTAGCATACAAATCCATGATATATAGAGCATTTTCAGTTTCGCTATCTGAAACAGATTTTAATATTGAGATTGCTATCATTAAACAAATAGCCAAAAATAACAAAATTCCAAACCCACTAGTTGATAAGTTGATCTTGCAGTATGAACAGAACCAAATTTACTATCTTTTAAACCCGGTTAAGAAAAAAGGGTTGAATAGATATATCAGTATGACATATTTTAGGGGGATATTCAGAGATTTTTTTCTGAGTTCAATTTGAAACGGCCTTTGCTAGTAACAACAATCTGAGTAGGTTATTATTCAATCATAAAACAATGTCGGATAAACTACAAAAATCGGGCATTTACAATATAGTTTGCAAAGAATGCTTATCAGCTTACGTGGGTCAAACAGGTAAAAAATTTCAGACAAGATCAAAAGAACATCTTACAACCGATCGTAATTCCCCGATTCTTGAACATATAAACACTCAAAACCACCCATTGAAACAGATAACCTAGAAGTCCATATTTGTGATAAGGGAAGAAAAATGGACCTACTTGAGTGTTTGGAAATTAATAAACCAAATAAAAACACAGAAATAATTCTCCTAAACAGTCAATTAGATTTGTTAAGATCTCCTTTATTGAATTTTTTTTGAACATATTATACCATATTATGAACAATTGTATAGTAGATACTGGCTCAGTCTGGTACTTGATAATGGTGTGAATACCGAAACCGATCGTACCATAATAAATAAAATAAAAGAGTGAAATTGATAAAATAGACTTATTACATTATACAAAATAAGATTGACTATTTACTATTCACAAATTTTACTTCATATTCATATGGTTTTTCTGAGTGAATGTAGTTGAGTCATTGTATTGTGACGAGTACGGCCCTGTCTATTCTAGAATGTTGCTGAACGCTCCAGAATGCCCGAGCAGTCTATGAGTCACCCGCCTCGTTCTAGAGCGTTCTCGAAATTGCCAGAAATTCCACATGTGATAAAAGGGTAGGCGCGGAGCAGCACAGGGACCAATTCAGCAGAGTGATTCGTAGCGGCAAGAGTTCAGTGAAAATAAATTAGTGTGGATATAAATTGTGAACAGACTTTGATAGAAATAGTTGTTTCGTTATTGGAACAGTAGTGTTTAAATAAGTGTAAATAAATGGTTTAAATATTCTAAACGTTTTGAATACCAAGAAAACGTTACAGTATGATGATATCACCCTTTATACAAGGGTTGAGTTTATTCAGTCTGAGATAATAATAATAATATATTAGTCCATTTTAAATATTCAACGATGCGTAGGACGAGTCAGAAAAAAATAATAACAGAATGGAAAAACCAAATACCAAATGAGTAGGAATAACGTAAAAAAAACGGAAAGGTTTTCTTCAATATCGATTTCTATAAGCAAAGTCTAAAGTGTTTATTCATACTGCTGTCTAGTGTATGAGTATACATAAATCTCTCCCATACCTGGTCTTTCATTAGTTTTTTCAATATCTATATGCACATTGAGGCTGATTTGCAATAAGTAGTTGAGAATGATTGTACGTAGAAACATTAAGATCTTAGAATTATGGGAAAGTGTAAATGACAAGAACCAAGAGGTTTCAGGCCGAAAATGAGCCTCAAGATTTTTTTCGACACACAAAAACACGGCCTACATCAACGGCTGACTTCAATATAGAACAACATTTCAACATAGATATTATACCATACTGTAATATATGTATACCAATCGAAGAATCCTTTGAAAGGGGCTGTTTGAATTTGAAAATAACGTTATAATAACATTATACATTGTTTCTTACAGAAGTAATCCCTCTGATGGACCCACCTAAGATGTGGGAAGCCCAAGGAATCTGACACAAACAGTTGACAACAGATCACCCCTAGAATATGGAACTGCCACTGGAGAATAACGAAAGTAGCATTCAGGATATTTGACATATTTCCTTCCCAATATCTCGAAAAATCAATATATAGTGTGTCCCGCTTTTTATGAATACACCCTAATATCTCAGTTATTAATATGGCGATTTTCTTGAAATTTCAGTTGGGATTATATGATAGTTTAATGAAAAATTTGGCATAGTGAACATTTTCATCGACCAGTGGCGTACGGTGTTGGGGGTGAAAAAAAAGTTTTTTTGTAAGAAGGATACTAGGGCTCATTTGAAACAACTTTTCTCATCAGATTCAGAATCAGCACCCCAAAAAACCATACAATCTATATTTTCAAAATCTCAAGAGCCGATTTGGGCAAAAAAAATTGAGGTTTTTTTCTAACTTTTCAGTTCATATACCCTAATCCTATTGAATTTAAATACCTCCCTTTCGTTTTATTCAGTATCCTTCGCAAATGCCCTTATTTTACAATTTAGGTGTTTCCGAAGATACGCGGGCCTTGTTACCGTTGGGCAGCTGAAAATCCGAATTGGGTAATTCATGGTTAAAACCAATACAGTGAAAAAATTAACGTGTGATGTAGCATATTTAACGAACGAATTGTTGGCCCTTTTTTCCTGGATAACCTGACCGGACAAAATTTTCTAAATTTTTTACGAAATGATCTCTATGGTTTTTTCATGGAATTGCCACAAGCACAAGGACAAAACTTAATATTTCAATTAGATGGTATGATAGTTGGGAACTTTTTAAATGCAATTTTCCGTATGAAGTGGAAGATATTATCCCTTGAGACTTTTTTGTGTGGATGCATTTGAAAAATAAAGTATGCTACTCGGCCGCGTAATAGAGAGTTACTTGGCTTCTCAGTTAGGCAAGTGTGTCAGGAAATAACTCCCCAGCTTTAAGAAAAGAATGAACGTTTGAGAAGAATTGTTCAGAAGTGGATTGTTTCAGAAGGTACTTATGTTGAAAATACAACAATCTGAAATAGTGATATTAGTAAATTGTTACCACAGGAACAAATAAAGAACTTATTATAAAAATACTTGAATTTTTTTTTCTGTTCAAATCAGCTCTTGAAAATATGAATTATATGGTTTTCAGGGATGCTGATTCTGAATCTTATAGGAAAATTTATCTAAAACGAGCCCTAATATCTAATATATGTTCCTGAAAAACAGTTTTTTTCCAACCCCCAACACCGCACGCCAATGGTCGATGAAAATGTTCACTATGCCAAATACTTCATTCAACAACCCAAAGGTTTGTGCCAGAATTTCATTGAAATCTTATTGTGTCAGTGCTTCCCAAAATATTGCGGAAAAAACCTCAAAATTTCAATTACCAACAAAATTTCGCATATTTTTGTCACCTCCTGAAATAAATATTGGATCAGGATGAAATTTAGAACACTAGAACAACTAGATATCCAAACAAAATTTTGCACTCCGTGTAGGTATTTCTCGACTCATTACCAAGCTCCAACCTGATCGCATCAGTACTTGTTGCGATATTGAAGAAATAACGTAAAATTTCAAATATCTACGAAATTTGACATTTTTTTTCTTTATATCTCCAAAAATATATATCGGATCGAATTGAAATATTCATAAATATTGACCTTAAGGTCTGTGACATATTCTATTCAAATATTATCAATAAACACATTTTTTAACTATAAGATCCACTCGAAATTTCGCATTAAGTTGCGCGGTTGATTTTTCAACTTAATACAAAGTTTCAATCTGATCGCCTTAGTACTTCTTGAGATAAAGAGGACCTTACCTCAAAATTTCAAATGAGCATAACTCCGAAACCGTTTGACCGATTTTACATATTCAAAAAGTAAGTGAAGAAACGGACGGACTGCCGTACGGGAAGACTTAATTCGATTTGGCTATGGATTTTTCATCCAACTTAGTGCATTGAGGCCAGTTTCAGGAGGAAATACAGACCTACGACAAGACGATAACGAGTTGTTTCCCATAAGTGCTCTATATCACTATACAGGATAGTTCACTTCGTGAGTATCACTTCTTGTTTTGATTTTCGTTCCAAGTAAGGTCGGTTTTATATGTTAAGTTATTCTTCAAGATACCGCTGCCGCCACTGTCCTGCAGAAATAATTTCATATAATTCTATTCATCTTCGAACCAGTCACACATCACCAGTAACAATTCATTTCGCATGCATAATAAGGCTGAAACGGTGAACCACCGAAGGATTAATATGATACCGTTCATGCATAATGAGTAGACCCACTGACTCCATAATGATAAAACAACAGCCAACATTGTGTTATTGTCATGATCAAAACTGAATACCTCTCGAAATTGCTGTTTATAGAATCATCAAATGAATTATGTTGAAAGGAATAATAATCTGTTGTTTGCATCAATTAACATTTGTGGGACTTGGAGAGGTTAAGCACCTATGTTGGTTATTTTTTAATTAGACCAAAGATGTTATTGTACAATCAAGCACCATCATAACCTAAATATGAAATGTTTTTGAAAGCTTGTGAAATACAGTGAATGATTTAACTCATTGTTACTCATTCGCTATGAGCACTGCTCTGAAACCTGTGGATTTATCCTAACAAGATCCGAACGTTTTGTAATATCCAAAGTTTCCATATATACTCCATTCACTTTCATTAAGACTCTCGGTAGACCATTATTGATTTTTTTATTAATTTGAACAGGAACCTCAACAGGAAACCCAATAATAGAGGTTTGCAAACTCAACATTGAGTTAAAAATTAACGAAGTACATGTGGTTCTTTAACATCTAACAAAATTAATATTTAATATTTACCAAGTTTACAACTTTTACTAATCATCCAAAAACATAAAATGAAAATATATATGGGTACTCCACACTAAAGAAAACATCCCATCACCTCAAACCCTCAACAATATGATGACTTCAAATATCTTTCAACTGATATTCTGAAACAATTCATGCTCACGTTGAAGACGTTTTTGGTATTTATATGCCAATGCAAAAACGCATGATCCTGAGAAACATTGAATGATATCTCACATTGTATACTCTAAATTACTTCTCATAAGGGAAAATATAAAGTTTTGAGTACTGAAATACTCGTGAATTCTTTCGTGGCACGAAGGACGAAACCAAGCAGGCTGAAACTTTTTGAAACTATGTTGTCAATGTGGAGACTGAAAGAAAGCTTATACTCTGAAGAATCCCCAATTCTCTCACATGGTCAACCGTCTTTAATGTACACCCCTCAAGCGACAATGGATATCTGAACACATTGATTTTCAGTGAAAGCGTAATATGGAAGCAGAGCTGTGCCAAAGCCTTGTGCTTAATGCTCGTGAAAGCACTCGAAGCACCTTTGTGCTCCTAAGCACTGTGCTCCCAAGCACTTTATTTAGCCGGTGCTTAGTGCTTGGTGCTTCGAGAATTTTTTGAGAAGGCTTAGTGTTTAGTAATTCGAAAAAGTGCTCCTAAGCACCGCAAAGTGCTCCCGAGAACCGCAAAGTGCTCCCAAGCACCGTAGGGATTCGAAGTACTTTTCGGGATTACTAAGTACTAAGCCCTTCATGGATTTGTCGAAACAGGAAAATGTCGGGCTATCGCGTGATTGGAGTAGATAAAGAGAACTAATATATCGGTTGTCTCTGGTGTTTGGAGACATTCGACAAGAAATACAAGGATCCTCATTTGACACATTCGTGATATATGTGTTTAAGTTTAGTTTTGTGTTATGAAAACAATAAAATGCTTTCAGAGTCAAAGTGTCAAAACGTAAGCTTTCAGCTGGGAACATCGAGATAGAATATTTCGTATTCTATCTTGATCATGGAGATATAAGAATTCCGTTTTGAAGAGTGTTAAAAAATCTCAAGAGATCCACTGACGTGAAGTCACGTGGATTGTACTTATTAAATTTTCGTATTCGTATGTCACCCATTCCGGTTCATATTTAAAATGTCATTATTTTTTTTCTATATAATTTCGAACCTAATGATCTGATTGAAATTATATTTTGCATTCTTTGATGTATTGTAATTGCGTGCAGGTTCGTGAGAAATTCAGAGTATCGCAAAATTAGAATATTTAAGAAAAATATATTTCTTGAGCTTAACTGAATCCTGGATGAGTGATTTGAGACATTTATGGCAGATGACCGATCTCTACATTCAAATACTATAAATATCAATTGAATCATATTATTAGTTATATGATGGGAAAAATAGAAATTAATATTGTTTTTTGATCTCCTAATTAAACGGTCATCACGAAACTTGGCACGAAGCTGTCCATTTTATAAGTAATGGGACAAAAATACATAATTATGGTCACGTCAACAACACTGTAACTTCTCGACCGATTATGCCTATAAACGAACTTAGCCGACATATTTAGGCTCTGAACCTACCCTGCAACTTTTCAGGGCTCTAGATTTTTCGTTTGAAGAGTAATCGTGTTTACGGACGGCTGGATAGCCAAACATCGATATGGATAATGGATGCATCATCAGAGAATCAAACACGTCAAGTATTGGATTTAAATTCGATATTATCTGCGTTTTTTCGACAAATATTGGGAATATAAAATTTTAAATGGACATATCCACGGAATCATTGGGCGGATTTTACCCATTTACGAATAATACCAGTATCTCCAAAAATAAAGATCAAATAGAATTGAATCCGGTACTTCAATGAAAAATGACATGATTCAAACATAAATGTGGAAACAAAATTTTGAATTTAATTTCAATCTAACTAAACGATCATCACGAAATCGTACAAATTTGCCCATAAGCTTTCGACAACAAGCCTAACGGCCGATAGTGAACACAATAACTTCAGAAAGAAACAACTTAGAAACTCGATATTTGTGAAGCCTCAATTACGTAGGCCGAATTCGTGACCACTCACCCAATGATTCCGCAGATATAACCATTCAAAATTTTAACACTCAATATTTTCAAAATAACAGATAAGTTCGAGTTAAAATCCAGTATTTGATTGAAAAATGACAACTTGAAGGTTCACACGAAATTTCGTGAGGATAATATGATCAGAGATGAGATCGCAGAATATTGAATATTTGAAAAAACATTATTTTTAGATTGTTCTAATGACACGATCATCACGAAACTGAAACAAATGTGGTTCCACACAACTGAAATTTGGTACACTGCTATGAAATATGGAGCTCAAGGTATAAACAGATTTTTTTCGAATGTAGTGAACTGTTTCCGATAATGGAAATTTTTCGGAAAAAATGTCGAAAACATTTTTTCAATCTTACTGATGGTACGATCTCAACAAAATTTTGCAGGAGGTTGTGTGTCATTGTGCCCCAACTAAGTGCCAAGATTCAATATCAGGGAAACCGTTGGGCCGCTTGTGCCCAACATAACCGAACATAACCGCTGCCTTCGGATGCTCGACCTATCCTGAAAGTTTTAAGCCTCTAGTTTGCTCCGTTCGACAGATATCGGATCCTCGGTTGGACGGCCGGCCGAACAGAATCAACTTTGACACCGTGGGTTCAACCTAGTCGTTTGAGACCATTTTCGGCTCAAAATTCGAAAATTACACACAAACCAAACACAGAACTAACGATATGTAGTATATTTGATATGGTGGAGACTTGCGCGTCCCCCCTCCCTCAATATTTGTAGAACTATAGTTAAGGTATAGTCAGTCGATGTCGAAAAATATATGGTACTAGTCAAAAAACGTATACATTTTCTACTTCTGTGAAATCCCGCATCTTAAAACCCAAAAGACACTTCAGTGGCGAAGAGGAAAACGGATATTTCTGTTAGAATTGCGGAGTTAAATCTTCGTATTCACAAGAATTCATCGAATTCAGAATTTTATTTCATTTAATGTGAAGTGATTTTTATCTACACGTGTTCAGCATGCAGGGCGATCAAGCAGGGGCCACATCTTTCATCGGTCAGCTACGAGAATTCCAGCTAAATATCACCGATTGGAACATTTACAAGGCAAGATTGAAAAATTATTTCAGTGCTAATAATTTAACAGACGCTGGTAAGAAACGAGCAATTTTTCTCAACATGCTGGACGAAGAATCTTATAAAATTATCTTCAGCATATGTAGTCCGGAATTGCCTGAGGCAAAAACTTTTGATGCCCTGATACAATTATTCGATAAACATTTTCAACCGAAGAAATCAGTGCTGGCTGAACGTTTCAAATTTTTCGCTTCAAGAAAAGAGCCAGAAGAAACAATTAGAGTGTGGGCTTCACGCGTACGGAGTTTGGCAGTCTCTTGTGAGTTTGGGGCTGAATTGGACATTTGTTTGCGAGATCGTTTTGTCTGTGGTATGGGAAAAGGAATGATTCTTGACAGACTCCTGGAAGAAGACAAAAATATAACATTTGAGAAAGCGATCACCATCGCAGAAAACAAAATGGCGGCATCCCAAAGTTATCAAATTTCGCAATCGATCAAGACTGAACCAATCAACCTCATACGCAACCGCAGAAACGACAGGCCACGTCACAGGGCAGATAAACCAGCCAAACAAGGAGGTAAAAGTTCCGGAGGCACTGGTGGCAGTAGCGCAGGTCAGCAGAGACACGCCGCCGCAGAAATTTCATCAGGGAAATTCAACCAACATGGATGCTCCTGTTGTGGAAAAAGAGGACACACAAAAGATAAGTGTTTTTTCAAGAATAATTATTGTAATTTTTGTAAGAAGAAAGGTCATCTTTCAAGTGTTTGTTTTAATAGAAAAAACAACAATCAACATAATTATATAAGCAATGATACGGATGAAATTTCCGACAGAACAGACGATTTTCCATTATATGTTCTAAACGAAAATAATGTGAACATTCCTTATCAAATTGATATAATGATAGAGTCGACTTTATCTCTTGTCAGATCGATTCAGGAGCAAGTATTTCTTGTATGTCAGAAAAATTATTCGAAAAAAAATTTAAAAAAACGCAAAAGTTAAAACCATCTGATAAGTCTCTATACTTTTATAATGGAACTAGAGTTCAACCTTTAGGCATATTACCATTAAATGTGAAGTATAAAAATGTTGTTAATGAAATAGATTTTTACGTTATGAAAAACGGAGGTGCACCCATTTTGGGAAGAGATTTCATGAATATTTATAATATTGGTTTTTCGTTCTTAAAATTCATTGACGAAAATGTTGATGGCAAGACCAAATTTTTAATTGCAGAATTTCCCGAAGTTTTTTCGGAAGGTTTAGGAAAATTTAATAAAGGCACTATAAATCTAAAATTAAAGGACACTTCGGTTACACCGAAATTTTTTAGGTCTCGTCCTATTCCTTATGCTCTACAAGAAGCTGTTGAAAATGAAATTGATCGTCTTCTCTCTTTAGGCATCATCACTCCTGTGGATTTTTGTAGATGGGGCACTCCAGTAGTACCGGTATTGAAGAAAAATGGGTCTGTGAGGCTATGTGGCGACTACAAGGTTACCATTAACCCATGCATTGAAGTCGACCAATACCCTCTTCCACGAATTGAAGATTTGTTTAGACGTCTACAAGGAGGGTCTCAGTTTTCGAAGATGGACCTCTCTGATGCTTATCAACAAATCTGCCTAGATGAAGAGTCGAAGGAACTTACCACTATTGTAACACATAAGGGTTCGTTCAAATATAATAGACTAACTTACGGAATTTCCTCAGCACCTTCCAAATTTCAGAAATTGATGGAATCATTATTAAGTGGTTTGGAGGGAGTAGTAGTTTTTCTAGATGACATTTTAGTCACCGGTAAAGATGAGATTGAACATTTAAATAGATTACGAGAAGTTTTAAAAATATTGAGAAATTCTGGTCTTAAATTAAGCTCCTCGAAATGTAAATTTTTCCAAAATAGTGTTGAGTACTTGGGTTACATAATAGATAAAGATGGTTTACATACAAGTAAAGATAAAACCTTGGCAATAGAAAATTTCGTTGAACCTAAGAATGTAAGTGAGCTGAAGTCTTTTTTAGGCATGGTTAATTACTATGGTAAATTTATTAAAAACCTATCCACTGTTCTTTATCCCTTGCATCAGTTACTTCAAAAAGATGCAAGGTGGGATTGGACGGAAAGTTGCAAAAAATCTTTTAAAAAAATTAAATATCTGTTGAGATCAACAGAAGTCTTGGTTCATTTTAATCCAACTTTAGAAATTAAATTAACTGTAGATGCTAGTCCTCATGGAATTGGGGCAATATTGAGCCATACTTTTCCTTCAGGAGATGAGAGACCTATTGCTTATGCGTCTAAGTCGTTAACCAGGGCTGAAAAAAATTATTCACAAATAGAACGTGAGGGCCTTGCTATAATTTTTGGAGTAATAAAATTTCATCAGTATTTATATGCGAAAAAGTTTACCTTGGTAACAGATAATAAGCCCTTGATGGCAGTTTTCGGAAATAAAAACTCCATTCCTCAATTTTCAGCGAACAGACTCAGACGTTGGGCAGTTATTCTTTCGAACTACGATTATGAAATTGAGTACGTCAAATCTTCAGAAAATAATGCAGATGCCCTGTCTAGAATGTTGGCTGAAAATTCAACACAAGACACATTTCAGAATGACAATGATTTACCTTATTGTATTATAATTTCTTAGCAAAAAGTGATGTTTTTCCTATAAATTTTGAAGAAGTTCAGAAAGAAACACTCAAAGATGTTGAATTGGTGAAGGTTAAGAATTTTATGATCAACGGGTGGCCAAAGTATTTAGATGATCTAAATATTCGACCTTATTTTTCAAGACGATCGGAATTTGCAATATCTGATAAATGTTTGTTTTGGAACCATAGGATTATAGTTCCCTCTAAATTACGTCAAAAATTCCTTGAAAATTTGCATTTGAGTCATTTGGGTATTGTAAAGATGAAAAGTATTGCGAGATCTCATTTTTGGTGGCCTAACCTAGATAGGGATGTTGAAAGTATAGTGAAGAAGTGTATTGGCTGTTCAAGAAATTCTTGTAATCCTCCCAAAGTTCCTTTAGCAGGATGGGAATGGCCTAAAGAAGCGTGGCAAAGATTACATATTGATTTTTTGGGACCTATCAAAAATAAGTATTACCTGGTTGTTTTAGATGCTCACTCTAAGTGGCTTGAAGTTTTTGAATCTACATCTACGAGCACCCAAATGACAGTTAAATTCTTAAGGCAATCGTTTGCTAGGTTTGGTTTGCCTGAAGTGATCGTTTCCGATAACGCTTCTTGTTTCACCTCAACAGATTTCCAAGATTTTCTAAAGAATAATAATATTTCTCATGTTACTAGTCCGCCTTTTCACCCTCAATCGAATGGTGCTGCGGAAAATTCTGTTAAGACTATTAAAAATTGCCTCAAGAGGTCGTTTTCAGGGGACACTCCTTTGGATACTAATACAATTCTTTCAAGGTTTCTATTAGATTACCGTACTACTAAGCACTCTACTACTGGAGTGAGCCCAGCTCAACTAATGTTTGGCAGAAATCTGAGAACCAGATTCGATGCTTTATTATATAAATCACCCTGTAAATCTGTAGAAAATAGAGTTAAGTATAATCAGCAATTACAAAAGAGAAATTTCAGAGGTAAAAATAAGGTGAATTTTGAAGTGTATGATATTGTTATGGTTAAAGATTATAGAGATTCAAATTCAGTAAATTGGATAAAAGGTCAAATAATTAAAAAAATTGGTAGAGTAACATTTTTGGTTAAGATTTTTAGTTTAGGTGGGACATGGAAAAGACATTCAAATCAAATTCTGAAAACATTTAATGATATAAGTTATCCTGTAGATAATGTAATTAATAATGAATCGATTTCGATTCAAAGTTCAAGTGAAGATATAAATAGGAATAATGTAGGGGCAGGTCCATCTAATGTAAATTCTGATAGACCAAAAAGAGTGGTCAAACCTCCAACACGTTTTGTACCATCTTAGCTGCAATGTAAATATGTGAATTAGTAATATTAAGTACCTAATTATAAAATTTTATATGATTGAAATGTATATATGTATGTGTTGACTTACCTGATATAAAATTAATTTCACTCAAAATGACAAGGGGGAAGAATGTAGTATATTTGATATGGTGGGGACTTGCGCGTCCCCCCTCCCTCAATATTTGTAGAACTATAGTTAAGGTATAGTCAGTCGATGTCGAAAAATATATGGTACTAGTCAAAAAACGTATACATTTTCTACTTCTGTGAAATCCCGCATCTTAAAACCCAAAAGACACTTCACGATAGCACGCTATTCCCTAGAACATGCGCGCAAAAACGAGTTCGCCGTAGGCTATGCACTCTCTGAGGCATGTCTCTATGTTTCCGTTATTTCGACAGCATATTATTATGGCGAAAACTATATTTGGAAGTAATCGAATGTCGGTCAGTAAGTTTGAAATTTTAAACCGAGAATGGACTCACTAATGAAGAATCAGTAGTCAAAATCGATTCTGTCCAGTCGTAAGCACGATAAATCTCAAACGAGAAAAGCTCTGTTCGAGTTCCAAATTATGGTCGGTCCTAGGATGGTTTTCCGATTTCGAGAAACCGAAATGCCAAAATTACAGACAATTGGCTGAAAAAGTCTTAAAGTCGAAGTTTCATATTGAAAAGTGCTTAGTGCTCGGTGCTCGTGTAAACGAATTACTTTTTGAAAGAGCTTGGTAATCGCGAGCATTTCACAAAAAATCAGTCTTAGTGCTCGAGATTCCAGAGCACTTTTCCAAAAGGCTTAGTGCTTTGTGCTCGGAGCACTTTCCATCAGTGCTCGGCACAGCTCTGTATGAAAGCATTTTTTCCAGATTTAGAACACTATATCTTTCTGTACGAAACCTACTCAGCCGATTCAAATCCTTATGTAAACACAAAAAATCTTGATCGTTTTGGACATTCCTATAAATCTTCAAATCATCCGCATACATCTCGAATAAAGCATGAAGAAAGCAAATTGAAATGTTATCTATGTACACTTCTTACAAGAATGGACCAAGGTGTGAACCCTGTATGACTCCCGAAGTAACTTCAACAGTATCAGATGAAACGCCATGTACAACCACAAATTGCTGCCTACCTGGGAGATACGACCTCATCCATTCCAAAAATCTTCCCGTTACGCCATAATCTGCTTAGATAGGTAACAGAGTGGAAGGATGTACTCTATCGAAGGCCTTAGACATATCCACATCTATTGAGTCGACTTAAATGCGATCGTCCATATTTTTTGTAATAAAATCAATAAAGGGTGCCAAATTCGTCTAAACAGATCCACCCTCGAAAAACCAATGCTGATGATCCGACAATCTGGATTTCATCTCATGGAAAAAAATATCGGAAATAATATTCATTTAGGTCTATCAAGCTTTTGTTAGTGAAACTGAGGCAAGTTGGTACTTCAGAAGCGCTATTCTTAAAATCCTGATAAGAGAACAAACGTGAAAAAAGGTAGCTGTATCGACGCTGTTGGAAAGAAAACGCGGTGCATTTGTGATGGAACGATACAGAACATTCATACCATCGCAGTCCAGAATAGCGACCCTGAAATATCGTCAATATGGAAATAATTCTCCGAGACGTTGCCAATGCCAATTTTTCTTCTCAACAGCTTAGACCAGATATTAGCCTGGCCGTCCACTGGAAGCGATTTGGGGCTTTTATGAGCTACGCGTTTCACGAGCGCCGATGAGCTTTTACGACGCAAGCGGATTCAGGCTTCGGGGTCGTCCACTGGCAGATAGTTCGCGGGGTTTCGGTTCGTTCTTGTTCTCGCATAGCAGGGGATTTGTACCTCGGATTTCCGTGTTCATTGAAGAAATTGTAATTCGGGATGGATTAAGAATAAATAATTAATTTCTTGGATAAATCTTACTTGATCAGGCGTATGTTAGCTACGGAATGGGGAAAATTTTTGAGCTAAGGTAGATTCAAATTTAGAAAAAAAAAATTTTCGAGAAGAATTCACCATCTTGATAATGAATCGGAAAACCCTTCAAAACTTCACATATGTAGGCGGCATAGTTTAACTGAGTTGCCAGAAGACCGCCAAACAGATTATTATCGTATACTCATTTATAATACTGCAATGGAAGTTGTGGATGTTGATGACCTGGGTACTTCGGAAACAGGATGTGGAACTTCGAAATTATGGCTGATTTGAATTTTATTTGTAAAAAGTCACCTTCGGAAGGGGAAATATATTATTAAAGTATCTAGAACGTGACTTCGAAACTTTAAAAACTGCAAACATCGAAAGAAATGATGGTGACACAAATATTCAGAAATTCTTAAAACTTCGCAGAAGTGCATGCGTATTTTAGAGATCAGGTCACTAGTAAAAAATCCGTAGCGTATGATAAAGAAAAAACTATGTTTATTTTGTGAGCGAAAGGATCGTTCTGCATATGGGATTGATTGGAACGTAGTTGAATCATTACTGTAGGTATGGACCAAAACACTTGAGCAGATAGCAAAATATTCGGAATAAAATTCGTCACGAACTAAAAAACGAATTGACAATAGATCTTGAGATAATAAGAGCTATGAAACCGAGATAATGGTGAAACGCGCTGGATTAATTATATTTGGAATGCTATACAGTCGATTATTGCCAAAGAGTCCAATTTCAGGTAGACTTCTACACTACAGAACTTCAGGGTGTGAGTTTAATATAAGAAAAAAGACAACATTCATTAACCTTTCAATCTGATCCATCTAAAATTCACCAACAGTAAAAAACGAGCTTCAACAAATATTCCGTTCACAAACCATTCATTCCATTTGCCGACGGATAGCTCCTCTTTTCGAGCGTATAGATGCGGCAGATCCAAACTGATCGGGATACGATTGCGCCGCTCGAATTCTTTCGAGATCGCCCGTATGAACTCGCTGCCAGTCGACGAGGGTACCTAGAGTTCCATTCATTTGGATCTGTCGCGCAAGTTCGTTCATTTACGATCCTATCGCACCTCTCGAAATCGCGTGCAGTGGACGACCAGCCTTATCATCGTAATATGTAGTGAAGAACTCTTCTTTGGAATTGAAAATGCCAAAGGTAGTTTTGAAGGAGCAGAAAGTATCAGTAAGTGCTATGAATTTGAATCTACTCATACTGATACTAATGTGATTTTTTTTATAGAGAGAATTTAATACCCTGTATTTTGTAGATGCCTTGGCCTTTTGTTATAAGTCATAAGCTCTACTTGGCATTGCCAATAACATTCAGTTTCAGTTTTTGAGACTCGAGATTTTGAGTCTCGAATCGGGATCGAAAAATTGTCTTGAACTCCCTGAAGAAGAATCCGTGGTCATATTCATTTCTGTCCGTCCGACGGTCCGTATTTGTTTTAGCTTTCGAATGGAAGGACCTAGAGTATTGAAACTTTCAGGTTAAGTTTTGATCCTGAATATCTCGGCTAGGTTATTTAATGGGCCAAATCTGCCGTATGGTTTTGTGTTACAGCCATTTGAAATTTTGATTTTTCAATAACTCGAAAAATATTTTTCTGATCGAAATGAAACTTGGTTGGAAGATGAACAATGTCAATAAGAAGAATTATCCATGGAAAAATTGGAAAAAAAAATTTTTTTTTAAATTTTTATATCTCATTTGAATTTCACTGAATTTCCCAAGTCGCCATTTCGCAATGTGAACAAGCGCGTAAAAGCTGCTGACTTCTCGTCAGTGCTTTTCTTGTTTTTTATTTCATGTCTCGATGATCGGGACGAGACGAGAAAGTGCCTTCGAGACGAGATTTCTCATTTCGATGAAACCCCTGATAAAGGAGTAATGGTATCCAAAACGTTGGTGAGTTTTTAATAAATGGATTGATTTGAGAACAATTCGATTCTTGTCCAGATTCCCGCAACCACTATTGATTATTTAATCCATGGATAAAGAACACCAATGTTACGTTTAATTTTCAATAGTTCCGTATTCTTCTTGGATTACGATATCGGAGACCCCTCTGAATCAATTGCTGAAAATTGCACCATGAATCGGTTATTTCTATTGTTGTGTTCCGATATTCTCAATCAGTACTGGCCAGTATCAGTAATTTCGAAACGTTTCGTACTGATACGAAGAATTCCCATAGCAGTGCCAGTAAAATCGACTGTCAAAATTTACTGACAAGTACTGGCCAGGAATATCGAAACTCAACTTATATGTTGTTTACTCATCTTCCCAAGTTTTCGACCGTCGAGTTTGACGTTTGTTTTCGGTGTCCCTTTTCGAAGATATATTTCGTTCTTGAGCAACTATTCATTCAATTTTGTGAAAGATTCTGACATTGTTGAGGAGATATTTTTGGATTCAATATCTCTACAAGCGGATTAGCAGAAATATTTTTCGAGTTGGATGTCATCAAGGATTCAGATATTTTAGTTTGGTTTCTTGGATACCTTATACGCTGAGGCAAATTTTTGAAGACTTCCGACAGAGTTTCCAAGAACGTTGAAAGAAGTAGTTTCCGATTGACAAAACGTACGCCCACGTGAAGGACGCCGTGGGTTCGCGAAATAAGAACCTAGGAAGTAATTTTTTTTTAGTTACATGTTTCGTTGGAAGATATTTTGATTTCCTAGACCACAAGTGTTGAAGATAGATTTAGTTTTTCATCCCTATTGTACAAAAAGCGTGTATTGATGAAGCTTGGAATTAAATAACCGTACCACGACTTTGCAATGCGTACGAGTAGCTAATGCCTGAACTTGAACTAGCCTTCTGTTAAGAGCTTATGAGCGTTACCCCTTTACTTTTGGCTTAGTGTTAAGCTTCAAACTGCATATGGGTGAGTTTTTTCTGTGAATGAATTTCTCGAAAATTGAATGTGGAGGATGCTGGATCTATTGACATTTTTTTATAATTGAACCATATCACACACTTCAACAATTCGCGAACTTCGAATAATGTGGTATTGAAAATGGTAAAAACGAGATGCAAGGTCGAAAAGGGGAAAACGCGTCAGATCGCCTTCTACTTCACTCGTTATTGCGAGATGGCTTGCTAGAGAGAAAAGCTCACAAGAAGAGGAAGAGAAAGAGAGAGAGAGACGAAGTGGATATATCTCAGTACTTCACGGAAGGTGCGGAGTTTCGTCGTTTGAACAGCCGATATGTGGAGCCAAATTTAAAAGATCGTTTTGTCGTTGAAAATTGAAATCTTTGACGGCGGTTACTTTTTCAGTACTCTGACGGATAGAATATTTGATCCCAATGATAAAATATGATCATGCATGATAAATCATGCAAGAGGTCCATGTGCTTTCGGGCCCAAATCGAGTTCATTTTGATTATTCACGGTAATATTCAATATTATTGACCGTACTTATTGCGTTATTATTCAGGCCAGGTTATTTATGTGCAATCGTATGCCAACTGTGACTGTCACTTATATAGGCAGGGGTAGGCCATGACACATTACACTCTGTTCAATGAAAAATGTTAGGTTATAGCATTGAATAGACAAATACTCAATGGTTATAGTAATTTTCCTGTCATATAGCTAAGCATTAGAAATTCACAAATCACATGGTTGGAAATTGCGAACTGAAGAATACTGAATAATTCTTCCACATATCTTTGCTACAATCAGGACCGGACAAATAGGACGATAGTTGGTAGCGTTATCGCTTACCTTCCTTTCTCAAAATTGGGATAAAGGGCAATGAGCTTCTTTCAAACGAAAGTGAAAATATTACAGAAATATAGGAAACGAAAGTGGTAGGTACATTCTTTGAATAAAATGGCAGAGATGAAATTAGCACCGCTAGAAGAGTTCACTTTTAGTATGGAAAGATGAGTCTCACTGATCGAAGGATTGGAATCCTATCGACCATCTCAGGCGAGATGTGCTCACAATTCTTTTCAGGAATGGATGCGCTCACGTCCATGAAGGCTATGGCAAATGAATCGGCCAGAAGGTCGCTGCCTCTTAACAACAATTTTCATTGACGTCATTATCAACCGATGGGATGTCGTCCTTGAAGTTCAGGGTTGATCTCACACAGTCAATAAATTCTTTAAGATCTTTAGATGCTCCAAGCTCCGGTTCGAAATTTCTTTTGCACTTGCAATTATGGTGGAGAGAGAGGTCTTTCGGGAAATGTCAATCAGCTTCTCTGTTCTCGGCCTAAATAAACCCACCATAATGATTTTTTGTACCGTATTAGCTTAGGAATATCTTGATCCCTTCTGGGCAGGGTTTTGTCGGTAGATGAAAAATATTTCATTGGGTCGAACATTCTCTGTAAGGTTTCGGTAAATCTAGACCACATAATCTCAACATCCTGTAAACGCACCAATTAAAGGGGCCCTAATCCTTTTTTCAACTAGATGGTACTTCGTCCTCTTTAGTATTTTTCTCGATCTTCTACAGGTAGTGGGGTACTTTTGATGCAGCGTGGAAAGTAAGATAACATGATATGGCATGCCTAGAGCAATGTTGGAAGAAAGGTCAGCAGCGTTGGTCAAGATGAGATCCAAAAGAGAAAGAGTTCGGGAATTATGAAAACCGGTTGGCGAATGGACCAACTAGAAGTGGTGACAATCACGGATAGCATCAACATATGCCTAAATTATTCTCTATTTCACAAACAAATCACCAAGAACAACAAAAATCCATCATAGAACTCCAAATTCATTGAATATGAATCCTTATGTACGTTGCCCATCAGAAAATATCAGAAAAATTAGTTCTGAGTTCAATAGAAGAACAGTTTTCAGAAAAAAAAAATAGAGATCCATAGAAACCCACTCAAACCAAAACAGGCAATGAAAAACAGAAATAAAAATGTGTTCATAATGACTCCTGTATTTGTGGATAGACATACCTAAACAGGGAAAATATCACGGCCGTTAGAGATTGGAAAACGAGAACTAGAAACATCTAGAAAAGCACTGACGTGAAGTCAGCAGCTGTTACGCGCTTGTTCTCATTGCGAAATGCTGACTTGGAAATTTCAATTAAATTTTAAAAAAATATGACAATTTTCAAAGAAAAAAAATTTTCGAATTTTTCCCTGGATAATTTTTCTTATTGACACTATTCATCTTCCAACCAAGTTCGATCAGATAAGAATTTTTCGAGTTATTGACAATTCAAAATTCCAAATGACTGTAGCACAGAAACCATTCGGCAGATTCGGTCCATTAACGAGTTCAAGCGAGATATTCAGGATCTTAACCCAACCTGAGAAATTGAAGGCTCTAGGCTATTTCTTTCTAAAGTTATAGCCACACGGCCGGACGGACAATCAATTTTGACCAAGGATTCTTCATCAGTGAGTCCAACCTAGTCGTTTGAGACCAATTACGGTTCAAAATTCGAAAATTACAGACATCGTGACGAAAGGATAACGCGCTGTACCCAGAACAAGCGCGTTAAAACAACATGAACAATAGAGACATAGAAAGATCTCAAATAGCATAACATGTATATCGACTAATAATTAATTGGAATTCAAATGGATTGAAATGTCACAAAGATACTAATGGTCAGCTAATTCAAAAAAAAATAAATGAGAAGTCTTTTTGTATTTGGCTGAATGAATAATTTTGATCATTATTTAATTGAAATGGCACATATTCGCCTAAATTCGCCAAATAAAAGTGGAATTTGAAAAATTCCACATCGAGTGACTGCGTAGCTGCTATTCGAAAATGTCGTTTCGACAAAAATTCTACATGTAGAAACATAATGCAATAATTCTGATGATTTTCAAATCAGATATAAACTCCGGAAGGTTACATTCCATTACGTTTATTTTGTTTTTATAATGTTAGTGATAGACATTTCTTCATGAAGTTGCACCTGACAAAATCTCGCAATACGCAGGGGCGATTTCTATATAAATATGATTGTATCTATAATTTTAATGGTTCTGTTTCGAGTATCGGGGCTAAATCCTCTCAAAATATCTTTCAATTCAATTTCCAGTGAATTATTTGTTCATATGCTAGTGTAACCATGGCCGTAGCTAGGGCACGGCAAGATAGGGCAATTCCCTACCTTAAAACACCATTGCCCTTCTTTAAAAATCAAGAGCTAATTATCTGAAAAAGTCCTTAGATCAATGAAAAAAATCATCGCCCTACCTTCAATAATTGAAATTATCTCAATTGCCCTACCTCTACCTCTAAGCCAGCTGTAGCTACGGCTCTGAGTGTAATCAATCGTTCGTCTCAAATGTGTTGAAACACAAAATACAAAGATTCGGATAAATGATCGCAGGCTGATTCGCTACTTAACAAGCATTAGTTAGTATTCATGCGCCAAAAAATATTTTGCATACTTTCAAATTTTAAAATTGAATTGGATTTAAGTTCTCCAGAAATTGAACTAATTAAGAGTTTGAATGAAATCACCAGAAAAAGATTCTTAAGAATGAAATGAAAACCAATTCATCAGAATTTGAAAATTTATGTCCTACTAAATTGTCAAATTTGTCATACCATGAGAATATATTTTCCTTCAGGGAAAATCAAATTGACTCAATATCATTTGATATTTAAAATATTCACAAAAGCCTTAACTCAATATTAGATTTCATATATCAAACATACCTGAGTTCAATGTATAAATCTGAAAATACAATATCAATCAATATGTATAAACTCTATCACATTTTGATATAAGACTGACAATGTCAACTTCAAGTATACAATACTCTACCACTGAACAAACAACAACGTGTATTCAGAGCTGCATACCCTACTCTAAATAGAACAACAGAGTAAAAAAATAAAATGTGTATCGTCTATCGATCTCCAGCACTCCAGCAGAACATCTGCGTAGTAGTACTTAATATTTTTGAAGTAAATCACGTGCCCTGAATACAAAAATTGGTTTATTCCTTATAAGTAGCGTCATCAATACATTTTTTAACATTTTTAATTGATTCCTGTTATTGTAGTACTTACTTAATGTGATTTTGTTTGAAGGCAATCGTTAGAGGAATCGTTATAGATGTGAATCACTAGTCATGAATAATATAATAGATTGGAGGTAGAGGATAGTATAATCGAATCTGATAATTTAGAGAGAACGGTTCCCGATTTCTTTTACTGAGTCGGAGCTGCTAAAAGCTTTTGTTATGAGAAAGATAGATAATACTAGTGTAGGGCATTGAATCCTTATAGCGTTAGATTCGTCATCTCCAACAGATTAATTGACCCAACGATGAAGAATTTCAAATATTGGGAAATGGTGAATGCGCTCCATTATCGAACAAGTAATCAGTATACAGGGTTTCTGGTGGCTAATGAAAATGCTTGGTTGTAAATAGCGGACATCTGTGCAAGTGAGAAAATGGTTGAATTGGCCTACAAACTTGTTTTAGATATACAGAGTATTTTCCCGAATTTGTAGAATTTTTAAATGGTTTTAAGTTCAGAACTATTCGACATACTTCAATGATATTTCGTATGATTGGTGACGAATCAGATTGGATTTAGTGAAAAATATTCTGAAATTCCAGGTCTGCTGTCAGGAAATCCATTCTTCCAAAAAAATTTCAATTACGAACGTAAGATTATGATTTGTGAAAATCTTCGAACCTAGATATCAAAAGACAAGAAGAAATGTTCATGTTCATTCTTTATATTGGATCGCACAAATTTCCAACCTCATTTCTTGACCTCATAAACGCTCATAAGTATATGAAAAAAATTAATCTGAATATTGAAATACTGCTGCCAGCTGGTTTTTGTCTCTTTTTCTGTCGCAGACATGATTTCAAGGTATTCTGTCATTCTGAATTCAAAAGGAAGAAGAAATTGTATTCTGATGAGGAGGATGTCCTTCGTTATGAATATGTCATATTATTTTTTACACAAACATCAATTTCACTACACTTATACGAGGAGACAGAGATGTTTCTGAGGTTTTTATATGTGCTCTTGTATCATAGAGAAATGTATGGTTCCAGTTTACACTTTCTCTGCACCTATTGTGAAAACACATGCTATATTGTTTGATAAACCTACCAAAGAATGTGTAATGCTCTTTCTCGAAAGAATATATAGTACCATCCGTACGAATAAGTATCATTGAAATAGGTTGAATTTTTCTGAAGTACAGTTTGAAAATTCAGCCAATTTCGGAAAATAACAGGTATATCCTCAACAGGAGTCGTTACGTATATTTGGATACCATTAATATCGCATACTACTGCCAGTAGTACCTATGGCATATAGAAGGCTAAATGGCACGGGGATACCAACTACCTGATAAAGGCGGGAACTGCAGTCAAATCAATAGGTATTGGATATCCGAGACAATTTGTCTGCCTTCTTGAAAGTTGAAAGCACCTGTCCTGTATCCCCAGCACACTGTAATACCCATAGCGCTTGATTTTGATTGATAATCGAGAAGTTACTGAGTTCCAGGGCAAGCCCAGTACCCACTGAATAAATGTTTTAAATCACACACTATAATATATCAATAATATAACATCCAATAAATTGTTATAAGGTGAAACTCGTACTTTTTGGTTTTTGGCTAGATATTCCTTCCTGTAATTAATTATGGTCGTCTCATCAAAAAAGAAAGCTTAAGTGAAGGAATTATTTCGAGAATGAAAAACTCCGAAAATCCTACAGGCCCTTATTTTGCAACCAACCACTATAGGTTTCGAAATCGATCGAAAATTTATTGTATTCGCAGCAGACCGACAGTAACTCCCGCAATAAGCTACATTTAAGGTTCTCCAGATTTAGTCTTTGTATAGATTAAAGAGTAACTTTAAAACGGGTGTGGATAATTTGCTGACCAAAATATAATCCTATAAATCACGACCTTAGAGAATATTTAATTGAACCAAACTCTAAAACTGAGTTGTGTACATTGATATGTTCGTGCCACCACATTCAAATTTCAAATCCACCCCAAATTGGGGGTAGTTTATTCTTGTAATTTTTCAAAATAATTTGCTGACCGGAGGTTTCCAGTTGAGATATTTTATCGAAACGCTATATTATGATTAAATATAGCATACTTTTTGTGCCACCATAAAAAAAATTCAGATCCGCCCCCGTTAAAGGGTAGTTTATTCCTGTGATTTTTCAGAAATCCTTGCTGATGGGAAATTTCCCGTAAAGATATTTGATTGAAACGATGCATTATGACTAACCGTAGCATACTCTTTGTGCCACCATAAAAAACATTCAGATCCACCCCCTACTAAGGGTAGTTTATTCTTGTGATTTTTCAGGAATCCTTGCTGATCGGAAAATTCCCGTGGAGATATTTGATTATAACGATGTATTATGACTAACCGTAGCATACTCTTTGTGCCACCATAAAAAACATTCAGATCCACCCCCTATAGAGGGGAGTTTATTCTTGTGATTTTTCAGGAATCCTTGCTGATCGGAAAATTCACGTGGAGATATTTGATTGAAACGAAGTATTATGACTAACCGTAGCATACCCTTTGTGCCACCGTAAAAAATATTCAGATCCACCCCCTATTAAGGGTAGTTTATTCTTGTGATTTTTAAGAAATCCTTTCTGATCGATATTTTCTAGTGGAGATATTTCATTGAAACGAAGTAAAATAATTGCAAATCGAGTACCCTCTGTGCCACCATACAAAAATTTCAGGTCCGACTCGTTTAAGGGTAGTTTATCCTCGTAATTTCTCGGAATACTTTGCTGACCGAAAAGTTTCAGTGGAGATATTTTATTGAAACAACGTATTATGACTAAACGTAGCATATTCTTGGTGCCACCATGAAAAATATTCAGATCCACCCCCTATTAAGGGTAGTTTATTCATCGGATTTTTCGGAAATCCTTGCTGATCCATATTTTCCACTGGAGATATTTCATTGAAACAAAGTAAAATAATTGCAAATCGGATACCCTCTGTGCCACCGTACAAAAATTCCAGGTCTGACTCGTTTAAGGGTAGTTTATCCTCGTAATTTCTCGGAATACTTTGCTGACCGAAAATTTTCAGTGGAGATATTTTATTGAAACAACGTATTATGACTAAACATAGCATACGCTTGGTGCCACCGTAAAAAAATTTCAAATCCGCCCCTCTTTAAGGGTAGTTTATTCTTGTGATTTTTCAGGAATCCTAGCTGATCACAAGAATAAACTACCCTTAAACAGGAGCGGATCTGAATTTTTTTCACGGTGGCACCAAGCTTATGCTACGTTTAGTCATAATACGTTGTTTCAATAAAATATCTCCACTGAAAATTTTCGGTCAGCAAAGTATTCCGAGAAATTACGAGGATAAACTACCCTTAAACGAGTCGGACCTGAAATTTTTGTACGGTGGCACAGAGAGTATCCGATTTGCAATTATTTTACTTTGTTTCAATGAAATATCTCCACTGGAAAATATCGATCAGCAAGGATTTCCGAAAAATCACAAGAATAAACTACCCTTAATAGGGGGTGGATCTGAATATTTTTTATGGTGGCACAAAGAGTCTGCTACAGTTAGTCATAATACATCGTTTCAATGAAATATCTTCACGGGAAATTTCCGATCAGCAAGGATTCCTGAAAAATCACAAGAATGAACTACCCTTAATAGGGGATGGATCTGAATATTTTTTATTGTGGCACAAAGAGTATGCTACAGTTAGTCATAATACATCGTTTCAATAAAATATCTCCACGGGAAATTTCGGATCAGCAAGGATTCCTGAAAAATCACAAGAATAAACTACCCTCAAACGGGGGCGGATCTAAATTTTTTTTATGGTGGCACAAAAAGTATGCCACATTCAATCATAATGTAGCGTTTTGATAAAATATCTCGACTGGAAACCTTCGGTCAGCAAATTATTTTGAAAAATTACAAGAATAAACTACCCCCAAATTGGGGTGGATTTTAATTTTGAATATGGTGGCAAGAAGGTGATCCTCGATAAATTTTAGGTTTGCATTATGAGTCTCATATTCCTACTAGAAGTCTGAAATTGACGGTATGATTCTATTTCGGTCAGCAAAGTATTTTTACCCCTTTAAAACCTAATCGCGAAGGTCGAAATATTGAACGGGTATGATCCGTTCGTGGATATTTCCGAAAATATACCTTTAATACACTAAGGAGCAAACAGTATAGCGTGGCTGTTAAATTACCGCTTCGTGCATGGATTTCGGCAACACAGCCACATTCAAGTTTCATGAAACCCCATCAACATCTCAACAAGGTCAGGCACCCGCCCACGGATTGCATGCCAATAGCAGCGGGAAAATTCAGAAGGCGTTAAATCTCGACGTCAATAGGAGAATACGGGTTGTCGTCCTGCAAGCTTCAGTAATTATTTTCTGAAAATTTTTTTGGGATGAATTCAATTTATTCATTCTGATAAAGGTGGCAACATTGCGCATTCTTAATATTTTTTCCAACCATTTGCACTCAAAAAATCTCCTCCAAAAGTCATCCCGATATATTCGAGGTACTTTATACTCTTGACTATTACTACACGTAGGTTTTAAATATCAGATTGAAGGGACAGCAAATTATCTCATAACGGATACTCCTATTCTGCGGACACCTCCTAGAAGTGGACAGTTCTACTTAGTCCCAGTAGACTACCATTTAAACATTGAAGGAGTCTTCTTTGAGCGGACTCTCTTTTCAACGGACGCTGACACAGAGATAAATACGAAAGTATGACAAGTTGCATTGCGAGAGGCTGCAAATCAAATTCTAAACTTTTTTGCGCAGATGATGGAGTAACCATTTGCGCAGATATGTCTCTCTATACAGAAAAGCTTCTGATCATTTGCAAATCAGCTATACTAAGGTTCTTCAAAAATAGAAATTACTTGGCCATGTGAGGTAACGGCTTGGTTGACGTCTGCGAGATCATGAGAAATTAGTTACATATGTTTGTTAGGAAAATAGGAATTCAAAACAAAAGAAGTTTATACTATATAGCCATGCCCAGACAAAACAACACACCAAGTTGGGAAACATCAAGTTATAATTATTTGTCACTCAAATATCCTGAATGTACTTGTATTTTCAGCCATTTGTTCAAGGAATTCTTATGAAGTTTTGAGATCACTACAGAACTATGATACTAAGATATTCGATAACCAAACTTCCAGCGATTTAGTGAAACGAATAAAATCCTAGATGCTTGTTATTCAACTGTAAGTGCTCGGACTCAAGTTTCTTTAGAGAGTGTTAAACTTGTAAAGCAGACAACGCACTTTTTTGGAAATATGTTACATAGATATGATATGAACGTGAATGTATTTTATATTCTGCTTTAATGGTCATTTCATGGTATTCATTCTTTCTCAGTAATTTAACCTTCTTTAATTCCGTCCAACCATTTGATGTTGGGTAAACAATTAACAGTGCTGTTCCTAACGTGGCGCAAGGCATTAGTAACAAAGCCCACAGAGAACACACCTGATGTCCTAACTCGCACAAGCTTTATGCTTCTGAAAGGTATGGTTGAAGCCTAGGATAGACGGAAAATACAAAATTGAATTTTTTTTTGAAATTTCAGCCTCTTGATTTAGTTCCACAAATCGTAAATTATCTAATGACAGGACACCTCTTTCGTACGGACAAATTTCTGCAGTCCCGTTGGTGTCCGTCCGAGATTTCACTATATACAAAATTTCTTGAGACACATATACGATTCGCAAAATTTTATTTATCAATAAGTCGAGCTGCGTTGGTCGGGTCAATACATGGATAGGAGCACACTCATTCTTCGTGTTAGTATCTTTTATTTAACTCAATTCGTCAAGATTCGTATTTTTTGAATGAGCGAGAAAAAATCAGCTGACAGTCAAAATTTGAACGGATTTTGCCAATGGAGTACCTAACTGAACCGACAAATACGAATCGATTGTCTAACCCACGATGTAAAAATCTAGAAAAGCACTGACGTGAAGTCAGGAGCTTTTACGCGCTTCTTCAAATCCTAACTATTAGATCAACACGAAATTTTGCACCTTGTTGCGTCTTGGAAATCCCCACCTGATTACAAAGTTTCAATTTTTCATCAAAAATTTAAAAAATTTTCGTATAAATTTTTTTCCAAATTTCTAACAACTGAATCCACACGAAATTTTGCTCTAAGTTGCGCGTTGGTATTCCAAAACTATTCACGAAGTTTCAATTTGGTCGAGTCAATACTTCACCATGAGATATCGAGGAATTAACCTCAAAATTCCAAATGAGCCTTACTCCGAAACTATCCAAACGATTAAACCCATTAACGAACTTAACCGAGATATTTGGACTCCAAAGCTAATCTGACAATTTCAAGTTGCTAAGTCCTTTCCTTCGAAAGTTAGAGCACATACGGACAGCCGAACGGACGAACAGAGAGAATTGAATTTACCTCGGGTTCTTCTTCAGGGAGTTCAACCAATCGTTTAAGACCATTTCAGGCTCAAAATTCTAAAATTACTGACATCGTGACGAAATGATAACGCGCAGTTCCCTATAGAACAAAAGCGTAAAAACATGGTGTGCTCATGTGTAAAAAAAGTGACGTCAACAAGTTGAAGATTCAAGGAAATATATATTCTGTGCTTTGAATTTTCATATAGTTTTAATACGTCATCATGTGTAAGTACGATCACAGATAAGTACATCATGGTCTAGCCTACCCTGAAAATTTTTGTTGTCTAGGTCGGTTCTTCCGGAATTTATAATATTAAAGAACGGTCCATCGTTTGGATGAACAAGATTCGATAGGTTCACCAGGTAGACTGTCTTTATCAGTGATTATAACCTAAAAATTTGGGAAGATTTTCACTTCATAAACTTGAAATTACAGATATTAGACCATTGGGCAAAAGCATATCGGCATCGTTTTAAAAAGAATTTTCAGTCGCGAAGTTGACTGCTACCACAGCCGTGGAGAAGGCTGTGCTGCTACCAAGATATGTACTTATATTGAAAGCCCAATAAGAATATTAAGGTGACCATTCGTTCCGTCTTGAACAAGACTGTTCCATTTTTCATTACTCCTTACCGGAGTCTCCGTGAAAAAAGAATACGGACACCGAATAGGTCTCTTGTATGCATTCTTTTCATTATTTGAATTTTTAAATAGAAAACGAGCCTTTGAATTTGGTCCCACAAATTGGCTGTTTAAACGTTCGAAACTTTCTGGCCTTCCGTGATGTATCGTGTACCTTCAACTCTTCCGAGACAATGGACAGATTTTCGCCCAATTTGAACTTGGGTCTCGATTTCATCAGCATAAAAAAGTGCAATTGTTCAACACTCTGTTCAACAAACGTTAGATATCTTGATTCAAGAAGGGCGAATTTATTGGTCTGAAGACGCAGAAACAGGTATTGGTCCAATTTGCACCACATCGCTTAGTAGAAAGTATCCCAATGATATAATCTGAATGTTCCGACCTAAAATCGTTGGGAACAGAAATCATTCTTACACCCTTTCACAAAGAAATTCAAACACAAAAATTCCGAAATCAAAAAAATATACCTAGTTTTTGTTTTTCTGATACAACCTGCGCGTTAAGAGTATTATCCATTATCCTTATTGAATAAATCGTCTCAAAAATTAATTGCTGGTTTCAGTCCTGATGGTTATGTTGAAAAAAGTAAATATAAAAAATTCTGGAGTAGATACCCACCTATATTTTCTTCAATGATCAATATGCTAAAGAGTGAATTTACCGAATAAATAAATAAATATGGTCACTTTAGGTATAGCCAATGTTCCTTTGAACGAATAAATGGCATTGTGTGTAGCTTCTCAGCCATTCTTTAAAAACAATTAAATCGGCTGATTCTATATCAGAAAATTATTTCAAATCAATATAGGTATTCTGCGCCAGTCGATTTCAATAGATGGCTTTTCGTTGTAGAGTTATTGCATATATAAGCGTGATTCATTTGAGATAATAGCCCTAGTTTGTTTGAGCACCATGTATTTCCAAAAACTCAATTCAAATTTTGAATATATCAACAAACAAATCCAAGCCACGCTCAACTTTCAAATTAATCGCGGCCTCCCCTATAAACTCTCATAATTGGAACAGTCCACGGTAAGCGTCACTTCTCGACCAATAGCAGATCTCCGCTGTGCGCTTGCCTTATGTTTGCCTTGAAATCGTCCGTACGTCAGTCACTTACGTTCACGAGTTGGCTTGGTTGGTTATAGAAGTTTGTTCGTTCGTTCGATTGTGCGTTGTGATATCGGTGCACGAGTTCGATCGCACCTAATTTCATCAAAGATTAATCGCGTTCAACGTGCGAATTATCGTGAAGACGCAGGTCGTTCATAATATTTTTCGGGAACGAGTTATTTTTGTTTCCTGTTGTGCTTGAACTTTGGCGCACTGAATAAACTGAGTGACAGTTGCTGCAATCTCGACTTATCATTTACTCCTTGAAGTGTTTCATTGGTTGCAGCGTTATAAACCGTAAACAAGATGAGCGTAGGGGTCTACTATAACAAACCGCATACTAATCTTTTTCAACCCAGGCCGTTCAGAAGGGAAGTGCAAAAGGTCAAAAGGCAATTATTTGGGCCATATGACTCTGAAGCGACACAACGTTTCGTGACAGAGGAGCTGGAAAAGCGCATTGCTACTCAGACCGAACGATGGAATTACGATTTCATCAACGATAAACCCCTTAACACTAATGGCAAGTATGACTGGAGGCCAGTTTCTCCAGCTGTCAGATGCTCGAGACCTATCAAAAGAAGGCCCTCAAAAGAACTGGAATTTGACAACCATGATTTGTACTGCTTACCTGAAGATATTTGCCAGCTGAAAATTGCGAGACCTGAGGTTGAAGGAGAGAAGACACCACCTAAAAACAAACACAAAACACAATCGCTCATCACAGGTAAGCTTGAGATAATACTACGATTTGTCCTGAAAATATTTCATTAGAGAAATCGACCGAGTTGTGTAAAAATCTCCAATCAATAGAACAACTGAGGAAAGCGCACTCGAATTGAAATCTTATCTCCGGTTTCAGTCATAAACCTGAAGATAGTGCAACATGTTTATGTCGAAATGTACAATGTAGTAAGATCATAAATTGAAGTTTCTAAAGTTGCAGCTATCAATCTCAATCACTTAAGCTCTATCCACAACCTTCAGTATAAACTTGGACGTTGCACACGTGCGGCAAGCCTTCAACCGGTTTCCATTACAAATCGCTGAGCAAATCATTATACCTCACCTAAGCACACATCGGATAGGACTTACATACCGGCGGAATCTATTACTTTCAATTTGTTGTGGATTAAGCATCGTCTTTTACTGCCTCGGAAAATATTCCATAAATCAGGACATCGTAGAGCAGTGCAGCTTGAGTAGAAATTTTGGAAGCAACTTTTCCAATTTTTACTGGCTCGTAGCTTGGCAACCTATATTTTTTTAACGGACATTTCATAACTTATCCATGGTTGAGATACATAAAGTAATGTGCTAACATTATTGTAAGAAAGTTTACTTGTTGAAATATGTTCGTACAGGTCGATTAGTTTTTCGAATGGCTTTCTTTTTGATGTAAACAAATGTTATCCAGCTCGTACCAAAAGTTGAGATATTACGGTATTAACAACTTTTTTTAAATGGCAGTATGACGTATATTTTATTATTTCACAAGATAGGCATAATTAATTTTCGTATTTAATTTCTAGCGTTTTTTCATTCATGTGTATCAATGATCTATTATTCTTCATTTATTTTTTCTACATATTCATATTCAGTGATAAGCTCGTCTCACAACCTGAAGAATATACAAAAATTTGAATCGAAAAGACGCAAGACAGAATTCTACCGATGTCGGTACTTGAGGCTCAATCTTTATCGAAGAATATGTGAATGGTGAAACCAGCGTACCGTCATTTTCGCAGTGTGAGAGTTATCGACGAAGGAATTTTTATCTTGTAAAGAATTCAATTGTGTCAGCAGTTTTTTCCGTAACTCTGCAGATGTATCGGAAATTATTCTTTTGAAAATAGACCAGATTCATTAAGATAAAGCTTAATTTATTTCTGAAACGTAGGTTTTAACGATCACAGACAGTTAGGAGATGTAGGCTTTGGAAAATGCGTTGAGAAAATAATAACGAATATTTAATTGATTCAGTCATATGCGAATGAAATGATTCACATATTGTAATTACCTCTCCGAGTAATAAACAATTAAGTAAGTCTTAAAAATAAGATATATTTTCCGAACCCCAATGATTGATAATTGTCGAATAAATCTTAACTTAAGCCTAAGTGTTCCAAAACTCGATAGTCAATGGGTAACTTGAAAAATTCAAGTTACCCATTATTCCAAATCTCAATGAAATCTTAATTTCAGTTCAGACTGAAATATATAGGATGTTTCATTTCAAAATGGAATGAGATATTGCGTAGAATACCTCATTACTTGGAGACGATGAAAGGTATCAATATTCGACCATTTAGTTTTTCAGGAGAATTGAGACTCGGACAGTGATATCATTTTACGCCTATCTGAAAACTAAACATGAAATGAATGTAAACATTTCTTGGATCCTTCAGAATAAGTCTCTTACTGTTTGGGAAACGACATGCTTTTTTTCGAAGGAACAAAGGTTTCCAAAATAATATTTATTTTTCGAGTGAGTATATCTGAGAAAGAAAAGAGAAACTTATCGATTAAAGCTTATTTTGAGAGGATTTTGCATCATTTTTTTCAGGTTTTTTTTACTCCTAGAGCGAAAACCCAGATAAAAACTAAAAATATAAAACAAAGAAACCTACCTACCTGTATTTAAGGTTTATGTTCATTGATGTTGGTTGACAGAATAAAGGTCAGGTTTTCAGAACTGAACAACTCAATCAATACAAGCCGATCAGTTTCTATTTTATCCTGTAATCATCTTCACTGCTCGTTTTAAACCGATCTGAGTCATTTCATTTAAAGATGGAAACAATTGCACCTCACAAAACATCCAGAAAACCATCAGAAAACAACTGTTGTTAATGTTTGTATTTGTTTTCATCTTTTAATGACATGACTCGGACCATTTTTAAACTAGCCTTGAAGATGACTTTGGATTGAAATCTTTTGAACAAATTACTCAAATATTCTTTCAAAATTTCAACACTAAGCGGTAGTGTTTGTTTTTCCTTTTTAAAATGTTTGGAGATGATAATTAGACGTGTCAAACCTGAATTAGTACAAAACCCAATAACCAGCATGTGATTGGTTTGTGTCGAAGACCTTTTAAATATTAGAACTACAAAAACCTTGATGTCCATAAAGTTAGCAAACCCACTTGCACGGAAGTCAATGAGGAATATATCACTACCCATTGTGAAATAATTGTCGAGAGTTTTACGTAAAAGCTATTCAGAATCTTCACATTCCTCAGGATGCCTATTCCTTAGGTTATTTTTGTCTTCTCTCTTCCTGATATCTAACTGCCGTGATGTTTTTCCGGTATATGTCTTTCCACAAATACTGGGAATGCTGTAAACATTATTACGCGCTTGTTCTAGGGAACAGCGCGTAATTTTCGAATTTTGAGCCGAAAATGGTCTTAAACGATTGGGTTGAACTCGGTCAAATTTTATTCTGTCCGTCCGTCCTGCCGTATGTGCTCTTACTTTCGAAGGAAAAGATTCAGCGACTTGAAATTGTCAAATTAGGTTTGGAGATCAAATATCTCGGTTATGTTCGTTAATGGGTGAAATCGGTTGGATAGTTTCGGAGTAAGGCCCATTTGACATGTTGAGGTTAATTCCTCGATATCTCATGAAGTTTGGCCCGATCAAATTGAAACTTCGTCGACAGTTTAAGAATACTAACACACTACTTGGAGCAAAATTTTGTGTGGATCCAGTTGTTCGAAAACTTCAAAAAACATGTATTCGAAAATTTTCAAAATTTTTGATGAAAAATTTATTTTTCCCTGAAAATATTGATTAGAATTCAATGGAATTCGGCACAAACCTCGAAGTCAGTATTTAACAACAATGTTCCGAATCTCAATTCAGTCCAATGTTTACTTTCGGAGATAAGGAAAAAAAATGTGCCAAATTCCTTTGTTATTTGAAATTTAAACGTTATTTCCGCAATATCTCAAGAAGTACAAATACAATCAGATTGAAACTTAGTAATCAGGTGGAGATTACCAACACGCAACTACGTGCAAAATTTCGTGTTGATCTAATAGTTAGAATTTGAACCAGCACGTAAAAGCTCCTGACCTCACGTCAGTGCTTTTCTAGATTTTTTTCCAGTTTAGTTTCTCGTGAATTGGATTGGTTTTAGCAAGTATAGATCTCAAATTATCTTTTCGATTTGAAAACTGTTCCTCTATCGAATTTAGCACCAATTCTTCTGATTTTTTTTTACAGGAAAGGTACTTACTTAAGGAATCACATTCAACAAATTGGTTGTTCATGATGGTTGGTCTGGTGTTCTTTTGTTGATTTTATTGTATTTAGAAGTCTTTGATCTAAAGTTGAAATGTTTCTATCCATTTTCATCTGGAAATGATCTGTTGTGATAACTAATTTTGACGAATCCATCATATTGACGAGGTAACATTAACTCTATCACAAAGGAGTTATGATACCCCCCTCTATGCAGAGTTGATCATTCGAATGAAAATTCAGGTATCCATTTGTATATGCATCCTTTCTAAAGACACATCTTTCGAAATGGTTCTGATATTTTTCAATTGAAACATCTAAAATGAAAGTTTATTATTCTTTTCTAATTCCATGAAATTTCATTCATGATAACCCAGAACACCACAAAACGCAATAACAGCCCGGGTTGTCGAGGAAAAACCTGGTGACCTTTCAGATTAGATCTATGACAACCATCCTAGTTTACTCCAGACCAGACGCAGGCGGTAGTAGAAAATTAACGGTTTTTCTATCGACAACCCTCCCCCCGTCCGTTCCAACCCCGTGCTATATGCACCGCACCCCCACGTAAACAATGGCCTAACGTCCCCCGATGCGATGCTTCCGACGCGTTGGTCGACGATGCACATCTGTTGGTGCGTTTGTATATCTATTCGGCCCGTTATAGCAACCTATCGAAAACAGCTGTGCGTGTGTCTGTACGTCAAAAATAACGTAAACGTATGACGTACTTTGGCCAATCGATGCAGTTGTATCGGGGAAGAGAATTGGTTCTAGATGGGGTTCCTGAACTGAAATAACCTCTGACAGAAAGGTTATGCGCTACAATGGCGAGGGGGAGACTAAAAATAAACAAATATTGAAAGATAATATTTACAATGAGTGTTGTGTGTTTTGTTCTGTATGACAATAAGGGGAGGAACTCTGGCTAAGAAAATCGAATGAATGTTTGTTTTCGTTGAATTACAGATTGAATATTCCGTGTATCATTTCTGAAACAAGAGAAATCATGTTATATATTTTCTTAAATTTTCATCTGGATTTTCGCTTTCTTCAATTATCTGAATGATAAGAAAGGAAACAATAAACTGAGAGTTAATCAATGACGTACACATAAAGGATAAATAACATGTAATTAATTATGAAGTGTAGATATGCTTCATACTGAAGCATATCTATATCGATCCTATGCGGGTTTGTTCCGCGATATCCAATTTTTGCAGGTACATTTGTTATGATGTTTTGATATATGAAGAGGCCAAAAACAATCACAAATACAACTTTCGAACCAAACAACGAAGAGAGTCATGAATTGCTAAAATACACCTTATGATTCCAGCGATAAATTTAATCCAAATTTTTTTCCCAGAATTTCCAAAAATACAGATCTGATTGAATGGAAATTTGGTATTTGGTCGTAAGATCACGGCTTGAAGGTTCTTGCAGAATTAGTGAGAAGTATATGTACGGAATCATCGAACTGATTGGACCTATTCATGACTTACACCATCGCAATCAAGCATCAAGTTACTCTATGAATATTGAGTTTCCATGTTATTCCCTTGAGAAATTGTTTTTATAGACGTTTGAGCAGAATGATAACGCTTTTATTTGCTAGAATAAACGCGTGAAAATTTTATTCAGAAACAAAAACAATTCCTTAGAAACGAAACATTTTCTCAGAAAAAAACTTTTTCGAAATGAACATTTGTTTGAGTTTAGTGAATTTTTCCTAGTATTCTTCGACTTATACAACAATAAAAAAAATCATGGATAGATATGCGTTTTTTACCAATGCGTTCATTAATTTCCGTTCAGATGTCTTCCAACTTTCTTGTCCTTTTCAATGACTCCCTGGCTCCTATAGATACAATCGCACAGGTTACTCGAGCACTATGTATTGAATGCTATGATCGCGTTTCAAAGGAGTACGTACTATGATTTCATAATTCAGATATATCACTGTGTAGAGACAGTATTCATTTAATAAAACTTGATGACTACTTCATGGAATGCATCACGAATGCCAGAATAAATGATCGAGTTGTGACCTTGGTTGTTCATTTTATTATTTACAACATAAAGAAGGAATTTGAAATACTCGACAAAATAACACAAGAGTCCTGCTCTTTGCATTAATGGCAACTAGTAGTATTCAACATTATGAGGATATGACGGCAATTTCTTAGAAAAAATACGCAGGTGCACTCCACAAGCTGGATGTTAGAGACCTTGACAAATGATTCATGTGCCTAGGGACCTTCGATGTCACACGATTTAAAGCTAGCTACACTGCAATCATGATTGACCGAACTCGCCAGATCGTGATATTCTTGGATGAAAACATATTTTCATTAAACATTCAGAGTATGATTTCTGCGATAGAAGAGACGCGTGTTGCTCAAGCTTTCGATTCTTAAACCATGAAATGGCAATATATCAGGTCTAATAGCGGTTATGTCATATACATTTTCGGTTCAAACACTATAAGGTCCCATTTTCAAGTCAAAAGATGGAATCCCATTTTGGTTTTTTTATTTGATAAAATAAAATAATGAACCTTTGTGATCGACCAACAAAAAAATAATTTTAACCACCCTGAAAATTTCACAGTTTACGTTTTGGAGTATGTGGATTTGAATGAACGAATAAAAAAAATCCGTCCGTCTGCCGTCCGTTGTCCGGGGCTTTCTCTGGAAGTATCGAACGGAAATCCTTGAAACTTGGTAGAAATATCGTGCGTCACTCGGAGTTGATCCTCGAAGCTTTTCAGCAGGATCGGTGTACCCTATGGGCTCTTAATGGGGGTTGGAGGGGAAAAAAATTATTTCTCGAAAACTTACCACCGAATTTTCATGAAACGTTGATTACTGTTTCATAACTAAACTTAAAAAATTTTACCCGGATGATTTCCGACTAGTGGTTCCTGATATATAAAGAGAAACGCTGATGAGTCATCGCATTCAGTTCTAAGTTGTTTTAGATATCAATGGTATATTGGGTTATTCAACTTAGAAAATAATAAACCCTTGTGTAAAATTTGCAGTGTTTTCCCATAGCAGGATTTTTTTTCGATATCGCTCTAAAAACAAGGACGATTTTCCTAATTTTTTCCAGCAACTGCAGCTAATACACGATATCAATATTTTCAGTTCAGAAATGATAATCCCCTTTCCTACTAGGTGAATAATTGCTGATATATATGATAATTATTAAATTTTGCTGGATCTGGATGTACAACAATGAGGACAATTCTCGGCTACTTAGTTCGAAGGAAACCGATGTCACTATGTGCGTTAATTGGGGTATTTTTTCTTTTGGCAAAGATATATAAATTGACTTCACACTGTTTATATACATAAATATGATATGGTGAACTGTACACTTGTTCGATAAGTTATATAAGCATGCTCCTATTAAGGAACAATGCCTGTATTTTCGAATGAATAAAATGTAAGGGTTTACAGTGTTTGCTGGTGAAATAGAAGAGTCTTACTTTTTGAATATGAGACTGGCTTGTCGCTAATGCCCTCAAGTCTCAAGTGGGTAGACTAGACGCCAGACCAATTCTTACACCATTGGCGTAACATAAATGCGATTTGAAATTATAACTAACAACTTGCTTTCTCCTTGTTGTATACCTAATCACTTTATACCTAAAGTAAGCTCATCCTGTATAAGTACACAGTGCGCGTCAAAATAAATTTTCCCAAAAGAAAAATATTTGGCAACAAAATCCTGAAACAGGTCAATTTTGTTTCACTTTTACCAAATTTTTATGCATTTTTGAAGGATTCATGTTGCATCCTGTGCCATCCCCATCAACCCTCTAAATTTATTGAATAGGAAAAATGGGTCATGTGGTACTTTTTTGGCGAGGTCTTTGTATCTTCTTCACAGACGTGCAAACAATTTCAAGAAAAAAAATTATTGTTTAAAAAAAAAAATCAGTTACTTCAAAGAGGTTTTCAGTATGTGCACTTTGTCATGACCCATTTACTTCGAGACGATGGTACCTGATGAAATTTGCCACCGAATGAAGGTCTGCCATTACAGTTTTGTTCATGCACAACCCTTTTATGGAAAAAAAAAATGTAGTGACAATGGAAATTTATTTCGGTATTGAAGTACCACCCGGAGAATCACTAATTTTTCAAAAAATAATTTTTGTTTAATATTTCTGCACGCCTGTGATGAAGATACAAAGACCTTGATGCCAAAAAAGTACCACATGACCTTCTTTCCCTATTCAAAAAATTTAGAGGGTTGATGAGGATGGCACAGGGTGCAACAAAAATCCTTCACAAATGCATGAAAATTTGGTAAAAGTGAACAAAAATTGACCCTCTGCAGTATTTTGTTGTCAAATATTTTTCTTCTGAGAAAATGAATTTGTTCCATCATAATTTTGACGCGCTCTGTATAGGCTCCTCTTTTCTCATTGAAGAGCCTTCTCAAGGACGAGAACGAGCGCTACCGCTGTTACCTTACCAATGGCACTGTGAACAATAGTGTCTACGATAATAAGGCTACATTTTAGTATTTCACCTTGCATTGTGACGGAGTTTTACGATTCCCAACACTCAATCGATCACCGATGCTAGTCTAACTGGTGACCTGCTTGTCAGCCTGGTCTTGAAATTAATTCACCATTGCATTCAATGAAGGAAAGAGGACGGAATGAATTGACCGAAATACTTGGATCAATTCAGGAATAATCCGTTGAATCAGGCGAATGAATTTTTAAGCGTCCGTTCTGGAGAACAGCGCGTTATCGTTTTGTACAAATGCTTCTTATTTTCGTCGTCTTCAACGACTTTTTAACTTTTTTCTAGTCAATATATTTATTTGTATGTATTTATAAGCTCCCAGCGCGCCATCTCTTTACGCTGTTCGATAGATCGAATCAATAAATATAGTGCATTTTCCATTTTCATATATTCGAAGCTACCAACTCGTGAATATATTGTGTTTGGTAGAAAACAAATACATATATCGAAACGAAAAAAAAATAGATAGTCACACAAAATAATTATATTTGTATTTACATTTTTGTCCCAAACTGCGCCTTATATGCCAGTTCCCGTAGTTGACGTTTATAGCTCAGAGTTAAAATGCACCTCAGTCGCAGGACCATGTTCGGATTTTAACCAATATAGTGAGGTTAGAATGCCCTTATAATTTTAAGTTAAGTATTTTGGGCGCATGTTCCGTGAAATTGCGTGCTATCGTTTTGTCCAAATGAGTTGTATTTTCGATTTTTTCCCGAAAATGGTCTCAAATGACAACACGATAACTTTCGAAAGAACCAAGTTGGCGACTTTAAACTTTCAGATTAACATATTATTATCGTAATGTTGCGGTTGAGTTCATTAATGGGACAAATCGGTCAAATGGTTTCGGAGTTATAGGCATTTGAAATTTTGGGATTCATTTTCTGATATTTCAAGAACTACTCTTGCTATTGAACTGAAACTTGATAATCAGTTGGTGCACATCAACGCACAACTTTTCACATAATTTCGATGAGACCACAGTGTCAGTAAATTTCGAAAAAAAAAATCCGTGGTTTTTTCTCGATGTCTTTGTTTTTTTCGGATTAACTCAAAAATCGGAATTAAACTTGGCAGCTAGTTTTGAAATGCTGATGGGCAACTCCGTGCAAAATTTCGCGATGATTGTGTCATTAGAGCAATTTGAAAAAAAATTCGAAATATTTTTTCGGAAGTAACTCTCAGATTCTGAATTTCAAATTATTCATATTTGGCAACATTAAATGCCCCTTAGAATCGGTTAGAATAATATACGCTTATAATTGAATCGTACTCCGGGCTTTGCTGCTCCGTCTGGATTTCCACTTTTCACTTATTCATCAATTTTATCACGATTTTATTGGGCTACCAAAATCGTTATTTTTCAGGTTTTTTACGCGCTTGTTCTGGGGAACAGCGCGTTATCATTTCGTCACGATGTCTGTAATTTTCGAATTTTGAGCCGAAATTGGTCTCACTGATGAAATATCCGTGGTCAAAATTGATTCTGTCCGTCCGGTCGTGTGCGCTGTAACTTTCGAAAGGAAGGACCTAGAGTCTTGAAATTTTCAGGTTAGGTTGAGATCCTGAATATCTCGGCTAAGTTCGTTAATGGGCCAAATCTGCATAATGGTTTTTTTGCTACACCCATTTCAAATTTCGATTTTTCGATAACTCGAAAAATATTTATCTGATCGAAATGAAACTTGGTTGCAATACGTACAGTGTCAATAGGTCACGAGCAGTTTTGACAGTTGGGAGAGATTGGAGGACCAACAATAACCTAAAATGCATTGTTTACTATGGGAAAAAGCGTTTTGTCTCGTGATTTCGTATTCATTTGGAAATTTTGGATTGATATATTCACTTTTTTTTGAAAAGGATAGTATAAATTTGGTATACATATTATGAAATTAGTCCCTGACTTCATATACAGGCAAATAAACAGACCTTTGGTTAGTTCAGTCAACAGTATTTTCGTGTGTTGTAGTAAATTATATAGGCACCTTGTTACTTTCATATGGAGGTAAAATATTGCGGAAACATTTTGTGATATCATCGTGCTAATAAATTTTTCATTCCTAGATACTGCCAGTTATTTCTCTGTGTGTAGTAGATAGGAACAGTGTATTGACACAGTGGATGGTTTTTGTTCCTAAAATACGACTCAAGGGTGATTTAGATCTTTTTTTGTGAAAACAATCAGGAATGTTTATCAAAAACTTACGATTTTACGAAAATTCCCTACCTGGTATCAATCGGCATACCAAAACAAAACATTGGCAGTAGTAATACTGCACCTAGTGAGAATCATCTAAAAATTTGCCTGCATTGAATATCTGAATGGAAATATCTTTTATAAATCCTGTCTTGTTCAAGTAATAAAGAAATGTTTATTAAGAACTTATGATTTTCAAATATTCCATAACCCGAATCGTTCGGTATGCCCTACCAAAATAACCTACATGATATTACTCGACTAAACATGAAAATCAGCTGAATTTCGATGTCATTGCATACCTGAATGTCAATGGTATGAATCAATCCTATCTAATTCAAGTTTTATTGATTGTCCAGACTAATATACAACCTATGTTCTTTGCCGAGGTAACTGACAAGTTGCAAAGTAACATTTATTCTGTGAATTTCCATTTTAGAGCGCAGTTCTTTATTGAATTAATTCAGAAAATATGATTTTCTCCTTCAGAACCGATAGAATATTCTTATTTCTCTCTTTTTTAATGGATACACTGAGTTCCTCTCCACATCTGGTTAGTACGTACCATTCAAATGAAAATACTTCAACAACTCATTGGTAGTTTTCATCGATTTGATGTTGATTATTCGACCTTGAATACCTGAATTTACTTCAAAAAAAAGGTTTTAAATTGTATTTCTTGCCTTACTAAACCAAGCAACATGCAACAACACATTCAACCAGCAAGAATTGTATTTATTCGAAAAATTCCATAAATTAAGTCAAGCTGTTACTGTTACAAGATATCAAGTACTTTGGATATAGTTCCTAGATAATGCAATAGTGAATATTTCAGTCCAAAATGTCCAAATTCATACAAAATCACAAGCCCAATCGCTTTTTCCCATAGTAAACAATGCATTTAAGGTTATTGTTGGTCCTCCAGTCTCTCCCAACTGTCAAAACTGCTCGTAACCTATAAGAAGAATTATCCATGGAAAAATTCGAAAAAAAAATTGTCCTTGAAGACTGCGGAATTCAAACAATTAGTCAAGGGCATTTAAAAAGAATGTTGCCTTATGAACCATATCGGAATAATGCAAACTATTATTTTCAATTCATTGTCTGATGAAGGAGCCAGATATAGAATATAAAACATTACAGTTCAGTTCGTTGATCGTTCACATCATTCCGATATTGTTCATCAGGCAACATTTTTACACGCTTTTTCTGGGGAATAGCGCGTTATTGTTTCGTCACAATGTCTGTAATTTTCGAATTTTGAGCTGAAATCGGTCTCAAACGACAAGGTTGGACTGATGAAGAATCCGTGATCCAATTTGATTCTGTCCGGTAGGCCTATGTGCTCTAACTTTCGAAAAGAAGGACCTAGAGTCTTGAAATTTTCAGGTTAGGTTTTGATCTTGAATATTTCGTTCAAGTTCGTTAATGGGCCAAATCTGCCGAATGGTAATTGTGTGACAGCCATTTGGAGTTTTGATTCTTCAATAACTCAAAAAATATTTATCTGATGGAAATGAAACTTGGTTGGAAGATGAACAGTGTTAATAAGAAGAATTATCCGTAGGAAAATTTGAAAAAAATATTTTCATTCAAATTTCACTGAAATTTCGCCATTTCGGAATGTGAATGAGCGCGTAAAAGCTGCTGACTTCGCGTCAGTGCTTTTCTAGGATTTTCTAGGTACTGCCATTGACTAATAGCTTTAGTCCAGCAATCCTCAAGGGCTATTTCTATTTATTTTTCATAGTTCAGATATTGAACACCTAGAAAATACCGCAAAATCCTCTAAAAATATGCTCTAATAGAGATTTGAATATATCTTTTTAGTTAATAATGACTCGGTCTTAAATATTTAGTTAGACAAAAATCGTTGAACATCTGCGGTCACTCCTACCTACAGACATTTGCCACGAGCTGCACTTCTTTTTTTCCTCCACATCCAGTTTGGACGTCTTACGGCGACAGGCCAAGCTATGATTTATATCTGCGTCGTAAAACAAAGTGGGCATTTACCCTGGAACATTTATATTTATATCCACCTCCTCCGCGATAGCGTCCAGGCGATCCTTCGAAAAATAAACAGCACCTTGGCCTGCATCGAGACGAAGATGTGGAGTGCAAGAGACAAAGAGGACGGAAGCCTGTTCTTAGCTGCCATTATCATGACGTCAAGTAACTTGTACACATGCAACGCGAGAAATGGTTTACCGACCTCCTGTCCAAGAGCGACTACTGTTCGTGAAGTTGATGCGGAAAGTGGTGGCGTACCGGATTGGTCCTGGGTCGAGGAAGGCACGTCGGGGTGGAGATGTTTTTTGTTCCCAATTATCTTAGAATTCCGAAGAAATCCGATAGTCATCAATAAGAAATCTCACTTTTATTTTGCCTACATGTCTGTAAGTACGAAAATGATAAAAAAGCACTGATGTGAAGTTAGCAGCTTTTACGCGCTTGTTAACATTGCGAAATGGTGACTTGGAAATTTCAGTGAAATTTCAATGAAATATAAAAATTTAAAAAAAAATTTTTTTTTAAAATTTTTCCATGGATAATTCTTCTTATTGACACTGTTAATCTTCCAACCAAGTTTCATTCCGATCAGGTAAATATTTTTCAAGTTATTGAAAAATCGAAATTTCCAATGGCTGTAGCACAAAAACCATTCGGCAGAAAACTTAACCGAGATATTCAGGATCTTAACCTAACCTGAAAATTTCAAGACTCCAGGTCCTTACTTTCGGAAGTTACAGCGCATAGACCGGCCGGAAGGACAAAATCAATTTTGACCACGGATTCTTCATCAGTGAGTCTAACCTAGTCGTTTGAGACCAATTTCAGCTCAAAACTCGAAAATTACAGACATCGTGACGAAATGATAACTCTCTGTTCCCCAGAACAAGAGTGTAAAAAGTAGTAGAAAAGTGCCTACCTTTGCATCTAGAAGTTTCAAAACTTCTATAAACCGACGCGTCCGCGGTGGCGATCAGGAAGCGATAGCGTTCTCATTCAACTCGAACAAATGCTTTTCATTGAAATTCACTTGTTTGAGTTAATCCATATGTGTTGCTTCTGCAACGCGGGAGTTTGAATTCTTTTCGTTCCCAGGAATATATCGAAATTCAATATTTTTGTTTTAAATCAATTGACACCGGCTTTAAGAGCATTTTATCTTAGGCCAACAATAAAGTATAATTTTGTATGACAGAAAACACCTAGCTCTTAGCATTCCAGGAATCTAAGCGTGATGGGTGGTACTCAAAGAATCCAGACATCACATATGACATTTTATAGAATTTATCGTCCCAGACCATAAGGGAAATTTCCTTCACACTTTTATGCTCTCTCTTTCGCACCAGCCAATCTGAGGTGTTTTTTCGGATCTCAGAAGGGCGTCGGTTAATTCAAAAAACCAATCAAAATTTCTATTCTCCCTCTAAAATGTGAAGAAGGGAATTTTCTTAATTTGGGTTTAGTTAGTTTTTAGGCACTCTTCATTTGACCGTTGTATAGTAAACAACATTCGCTCTCGAATTTATAAACAAGACTTATACGTTAATTCTTGTGTTGTAAAAATCGTAACTTCTCATTTGAAAGTCGCTTCGACCTTGCTATCGAATAAGATATAGAAGGAAGATTCTATTGTGCAAATCACTTGTATACCATTTCGGTCTCGTTATCAAATACAGATACAAGAAAATACATTTTTGTTACGTGTTAAAAGTGCGTTTTTAATACACCTCAACACCAGTTTCGGCTCATCAGTGCAACGATATTGAACAACTGGTCAATAAGTTCTTCAATTATCTGCTCATTTTAGAAGCATCAACTTCTCTGATAAAGATCAGAAAATATTCGTCGGTCGTGTCTTCAGTTTGATAAAGACAGAATTAATCAGCTACGATTAATTCAACCAAAAGGGGTCTCTACTATTGAAACCCCCCAGACACCTGAATAAACCAATTCAGGTAAAAACAAGCTGTTCCGCGCAACACCATGGTAGCATTTTTTTCGTATCACTGTAATTTTCTATTTTTTTTTCGAAAAGGTCTCAAACGACTAGGTTGGACCAACTGATGACGAATTCGGTGTCAAAAACTATCCTGTCCGGCCAGCCGTCAGTAGGCACGATTACGGGCGTACGGAGAATCCGAGGGAGAATCCTATCGACTTTATATTTTAAGGGAAGGTTGAATTTTAAAATGCGACGTTTGTTAATGGGGAAAATCGGCCAAACGGTTTCGGATTTGAAGTGGTTTTGGATTTTGAGGTTAGTTGCCTGATATTTCGAGAATTACTCGAGCGATTCGATTAAAATTTGGCAGCTGGTTGAAGCATAACAACGCTCCCCTTATCGAAAAATTTTGATGAGATCGTAATGTTAGTAAATTGAAAATGAATCTTCGAATTTTTTTTTTCGGAAACTACTCATCATTTGAAAATACTTTCGCTCAAGCCTTGAAATTTATATTTCACAGTGAACAGAATTTCAATTCGATACGATTGTAATTTTTGGGGATATTGGGCAAAAAATATGTTAAATTTCGTGTTTTTTTCACTCTTGTTTTGAGAAACGGTATCTGAAGGATTCCACAGACCAACGCGGCCCCGGTGGCGATAAGGAAGCGGTAGCGATCCCGATCAACTCAAGGAAATGAATTTGCATGAAAATGCATGTGTTTGAGTTGATTGAGATCGCTACCGCTGTCTGATCGCCACCGCGGCCGCGTTGGTTTGTGGAGTCCTTTAGGATTCTACGAACCAACGCGGAACTACAAATTAGATTTCTTCGAATTCCGTATTTCACAACATTATGCCGACTTTAAGTTCTATCGGAATTAAAATTTCTGGGATATTGGAAAATATGTCAAATTTTGTATTTTTTCCTTATTGTCGTTATGCCCGAAATAATTCAGTAAATGCTGATCATGTCATGATAAAACGTGGTAACTGGTTGGAAAATGCCAATGCTCTCATTCGGCAAAATTTCGTGATGTTCGTGTGATTAGAATAATTTATAAAAAAAACGAAATATTTTTTCGGAAGTAACTCTCAGATTCTGAATTTCAAATTCTGCACAGACCGTTAACCTCATATTTTACAACAGTATATTGAATTTCAGTTTGATACAATTTTAATTGTTGGAGATATTGGGATTAAATATATCAAATTTGGAGTATTTTTCCTAGGTATTGTTAGTTCCGGAATAACTCAAATAACACTGACTGATCCAATCATTATGAAACTAGGTAACCAGTTGAAAAATGCTGATGCACAACTTGGTGCAAAATTTCGCGGTGTCGTTGAAAGTCGTTGCCGAAGCGGTCAAATTTTCACGTAATGACTCCGCTTAACGTATGTTTACCTCCCGATAAAAAGATTTGGCGAGCACCTCCTCAAATGATGCTCATGAAATTCTGCATGAACCTTCAAGCTTTCATTTTCAATCAAGTACTAGAATTCAATTCGATCCAATTGGTTCTTTTGGAAATATTGGAAAAATAACATTTTGAATAGGTATATCAGCTTCAATCATTGGGTGGATGTTACCCATTCACGAATTCGGCTTTCGTGATCAAGGTCCAAAGCTACTCAACTAATATCGAGTTTCTGGGTATTTTCTTTTCAAACATTACCACGTGTTGGTGAATTACGGCTCGGCAACACAGCCACATCCAAGTGTCATAAAACTTCGTTAATATCTCAAAGTCAATATACCTTCTCGCTGTCTTACTAATTTAACGTTGTCAATAACCGTGAGAAATATAGGAAATGCGTGAAGTTTAGGAGAAATCGGGGTGTCGTTCTGCAGGCTTCAGTTTTTTTTGGGATTTACTTAATTCTTCAATCAGAATGCGCAATGTTAATTATTTTTCCATTTTCACTGCATTTCAGTTTTCATTTTCCCTAATATCCTTGAATATAAAAATTGGCAACATCGCGCATTTTCCTAATTTTACAACCATTCTCGCCCAAACTTTTTTTTTTTAAATAACGAACTCTGACCTTCATAAGTCACCCCGCTTTATTCGAGGTATTGTTTGCTCTTAATCACGAATTCCAAGCTTTTCTGATATAACAACTGTACGGCGTGAAGTAACTCCATATCGTCAGTTTTATGGGCCATATTGAAACCATAGCCATAAAAAGTTTTTGTTGACGCACAGAGTCTAAATGCTGAGTCCGGAGAGGCCGTGAGGCATTATTGGGAACTTCTGCGAAGATGCCAGCGCCCTAACGGATAAATTTGGAACCTGGCCAAGCTAGTAGTTTTATGTAAACAAACAGTAGAAATGTGGTGGAGAACGAATATTTATTAAGCAGAGCTTGAATATTTAAAAAAATTATTATAGTTTTGTGTAAGATTTCTTGAGAAGGAAGTTTTCGTTTGGATCACGATATAAAATCGTACTTTAAACCGTTCCTGGAGGATAATTTCGGTGTTATTTTAGTGTATGTTGCTTGGTGGATCAAAATAAACCAATATCTAAGTTTACTTGAATTTCTGGAAAAATAGGCACCTCAATAAGTAATTTAGTGACTCTTATTCATGTGAAGAAGTGCTCAATGCAGGCTATATTATGTGGTTAATCTAGAATCAGTCCAAATGATATGACTTGTTCTTTGTTTACAAATGAGTGAATCAATAAAATGAAAACAGATTTTCTGCTTTAGTTCTTTTGCATCGTATTTCTAAAGAAAAGGAAACAGATAGACATATAATTGATATTTCATTTTCATATTACAGGAGCTCAAGATACACATACAAAATGAAAAATGTCACAGCCGGTTCAACTAACCTATATAAGGAAATGAAAAGTATTGATGTCTTTATATGAGTAACTTCAGCTATTATCAACTCTAACAGTATATCTAGTTTTTGTCAGATTTTCAACCAGATCACTCTCTTTGATTATGATTTTTTGTAGTATGTGAATTAGGTAGCTGCAGAAGTCCTCGGTAGTTTCTCTGCAGCATTTTCCTTCAAAATTCTCTTATTTTCATTTACACCTGAAAACATCATGACATGAAGTTGTTTCGAAATGAATACATTGTAGTTAATTTACCTTTATGAAAATAAACATCTTCAGAGAAATGCAGTGAACATACTTTCATGTATTTCGTGACCTGTTTTCCAATCTTCAATTTCTAAAGCTAGGCCTTTCTTCTATCATTGAGTTCCCTGCCAAATGCTGTTTCCAAATTAATTTAATTTCATTTGGCTTTGGAAAAAATGAAAGCTAGAGCCACTAGATGATCCTTTTTTCTCTGACCATGAATAACATTGAGTTGAGGCACACAACAATAGTCATTTTGGGAGGATGCCTTTTCGAATTAATACGATCGAAATTTTTAATCGGAAAGAAAGGAATCGATTGATGAATATTACAAACACTTTCGGTATCCCAAAATTTCAACTCGGAGAACAACACAAAAGCTCGAAAATGAACTCCAAAAGTAGGCAAATTACGTTAGAATAACAGGCACGTCGAAAAACTACTAGCTTGGAAGTGTTCGAATTTCTATCACCAGAGGGCGTATCGCTTAGCAGTAGTTGCGAATAGAAAAGTGCGTGTAGCGACCTTTCAAAGTCGTTCACCTTGGTCGGTGCGTTCACCTCTCCCCTCTCGCACCCTAAAGATGTCAACAACAGTTCTTGGAGGCGAGTGGGCCGTGCCGGGGCACTCTAGATGAAAACAACGCGATCTCTCACAGATTTCAATTTCATATCCTATGATAGGGAGACTTGGTTGATTATGGTGTGGTATGGGACGGACTGGTTATTTGCTGGAATATTTGGCGAAGTATATTTTTGATTTCAAAATGAGGTAACAGGTCTCTTCCTCTTTCATGTTTTCAATCATTACTGGAATTATCCATATGAGTACTGAAAAGATTGTATCACCATCGAAAATTTCAATTTTCAACGAGAAATCGATCTTTTCAATTGGCTGTTTAAGGATGGTGTTCCGTGGCATTTTTATTTTATGGATTGCATCTCGTCATAAACCTGAAGTTTTGGTCGAAAAACTGATAGTTTGCACTGATTAGAGGGTTGTTCCGAATATATATCAAAACAAATAATAAACATCGAAGTACAACCAATATCAATATTATTATTTCAGGGATGCAACAGGGCTGGTTTTAAAAGTTCACTTGTTTAATTTTCACGTAAAATCACAAGTTGTTGAACATATATTTCATTTGATGAAGAAATAATCCTTTATTATGCCGCAGTTGTAATGATCCACTCTGATGTGTAAGCATGACATACCCATTCGAAAAGTCGAAGAAAGCGCCTTTGTTCATTTGTCTATTCACACCTGACTATAAAATTCCATTTATCTGAAGCCTTTTCGGGAATCGGACGCATCTTTGAAATAAGAGATGTTTAGAAAGTTTCATGCAGATCCTCACCAAATTCCGCATGAATTTGTTTATCGGCATTAACAACTGATTTCAATTCGCCATTGAGGCTTCATCTCAATTTCAGAGGGTATGATAACAGCCAAATCTTTCAGATGCCCATTTACTGACTTAACCATCAAATCCGAATACACATTCTAACCTGAACATTTCAAGTCATTACCTACGTTTTCAGGTTACCTTAGTTATATGCACCCTTATCGTTTGAGATTATTTGCGATAGAAATTCTGAAATGGTAGACATTCAAGCAAAATATCAATTGCATGTCCAATTAAAAATATCAAGTTCCATCTTGAGTGGAAGATCGCCCTGTCTTAATGGTACTGCGTACCGCTTATAATCCAAAGATTTGATAGATTAGTGCAGTCATGTCTCTAAGTATATGCTCAAGATGCACCACACCCGCCTAATGTCAGAAAAGTATTCAGTTATTCCTAAATGTCAAAGAACCTACAGACCGTTATGTCACCGTTCACTGAGCAAATATACTAGCGCCATCTCTGTTATCGTTTAATAATTTCCGCCACATTCTGCTCAATTAATATTGCCACGGAGTACCGCAACCGCGTACATTGTCCTCGTTTGCACGTACTCTTTGAGCCACCATGGGACACCGACCCGTTTTTGTTTCTGTCGAGAGACCGACCTATTATTATTATCTAGCTATGAATGTGGATTCTTACCCGATTGTAGATATACAACTTCCTCTTGAGCTTTGCTTCGAGTTCTCGGCGCTTTCGGTTCATCCGCGGTGCCAATGACCTCCTGTGGCCTATCTAGTAAACAAAGGAATATTCTATGGTCCAAGAAGGATGGTTCGCGTTCCTGATCTTTTCAGATTGGTCTCGCTCGAACGACGCTGAAAACGGCGTTTGACGCAAGCAATCTGAAGGTAATGAATAAAAGAATGAGTTACGAGGCACTCTTGGTGACAGGCTAATTTCTTTCGACGCGAGCAATTGTTTCAACCGATTTCAATTTTTAATTTTTCGTCGACCTAATGTCGGTTTCGTTTCGTGGCTATTGTACTAATTGTCGATGATACTAATCTCGACATGGTGTTTGGTGTAAAGCCGGACAAGGAGATTTAGATCGAATGTGGCCCCCAGGAAATTAGGGATATAAAAGCTTGATCCGGAAGAATGATGTTTTGAATACAAATCATTAAACTCTCTCGTCATTAAGTACTTTTACAAACAGATTTAGGAAATAAGAATGCAAATGTATTCAGAGAAGTTAGGTCTCTGACACCGTTAATAAAATTTTTGAGTTGTGATTAATTGAGCGGAAAAACTGAGGAACTTATTTTTACATTTCGACTATGAATAATGAGAATATTTCATTTCATCCTAAATTATTAATGCGTCACCAGAACTTGCGACGATATATATATATATACAGGGTGTATCTTGACAACACCGAATAAAGTAAGGGGTGATTCTATGATGAAAATTAAGGTAGGTATTTGATATACAATTTTTTGAAAACCCCTCACCCCCCGGGAAAGTTACACCCCTTCGAAGATTTTTATTGTCCCTTGTCCCTGTATATTAGGCTTAGGCACGAATCTTAGTGAATATTATTTGTCAATAAAACTACACATTTTGGAATTGTTTCAACCCTGAAGAATGCTTAGAAGGGGTTGAAAGAGTCAACCCCTAAGATATTTTTTCTTACAGTTTTTTTCTTGGATAAAATTCTGCTTCAAAGTGAACCTGGCTTAAAAGTCCAATTCATTTTCTTACTTCTTTGTCCCTACAAGTTTTTTCGAAAACTCAAGCATTTACGAGAAAACTCATGTTAAAAATAGCATTTTATTGAACAACAGCCAACCATATTATGCTTCAACTAGGCTAAGACTTCCACAACTAAAGCTATAGCGATCAATAAACAAAAACCTTTCCGATATCGATGATAGAATTATAATTTATGTTGAAAATGACCGCCTTCAGCTTCAATACAATTCATTTAAATGCGTATGCGATGAAATATGCCTGAATTTCTTATCGTTTCACACCCTGCTACAAGGCGGTTTCGCAGGTCATCCATATTTTTCTCGTGAATGCTTAAGTTTTCGAAAAAACTTGTACAGACTAAGAAAACTAGTTAATGAATTGGGCGTTTCAGGTATGTGGTTTTAAAAGGAAAAAGGGTTGACTATTTCAACCCCTTCTCAGCATACTTCAGGGTTGAAAAAAATCCAAACTGTGTAGTTTTATTGACAAATAATATTTACCATGTTTCGTGTCCAGCTTAATATACAGGGAAAATAAAAAAGAAAAACAATTTTTTTTGTTAATCGTCGGAGGGGTGTAACTTTTCTGACTTATTCTTAATGAAGAGCATCCGTCTCTTTGGAACCAAAATTCTTCTTTCGAATTTAGAATGACGAGATATCTTGAACTCATATCTGCAACAGAAAAACAATCAGAAAACCAGCAAAAAGCATTAAATAGTATATAACCCTCATCTGCTCTCTGACCGGGAGGGTCCTTCGACCAGATCCGGCCCTCCAAGCGATGATTTTCAGATCCTCAGGTGTACGAAGAACGCTACAGGCACCTTATAGTGCGGAATCATCTCCGATATATTCACAATTGATTGATATTCATTTAAAAGCTAATAAAACATCGAGAATAAACTGAAAAACTTGTTACATACAATTTGTCAGGATGACATACGAGATACGAAATATTGACTCGACATGGTGTCTGGTGTTGAGACGGGCAAAGGGCCGAAAAGGAAAAGGAGGAGGTTAAGATCGGATGTGGCAGCAAAGAAATTAGAGATATGAAAGCTTGTTCCGGAATAACGATGTTTTAAATACAAATCATCAACCGTTGTCGTCGTTGAGGACGACTACAAACAGATTCAGGCCATAAGAATATGAATTAATTTAAAGGAGTTAAGTATCTCATACGATTGATGAAATATTTGTGTTGTGTTTAATCAAGCGGTAGAATCTAAGGAGCTGTTTTTTTCGTTTAAATTCTACTATGAATTATTTAGTTCTCTATCGAACCATTGACTCATATCCATTACATTGTTGGAAAATTTCCATTGTTAGAGGGATTTTTCAATCGTATCAAGGAGCGAAACAATGTCGATGAGTACCTATTAGTAAACAAATTTATGCTTTTTTGACAGTCCCTGTACTTATCCACCCTTTTAGCCTGTCACGATGTAGCAATTAAATAAATTGTCTAATCATGGAAAACGGCGTCTCATGTCAAAGTTAATGGCCCTTTAAACGAGCATACGTATCAATCTGAGTAATTCATGTCCCTCATTCCCTCAGCAATTTTCCAAATTAATCGATTAATCTCACGATGGAATATTGGTGGTACGATTAATAGAGCCAACGAACATACGAAGCTCAATCAGCCATGCCAGCGAATCTATGAATTTTTGCCGTCTTCTGCGAAAATTTACGAATCTCATATGACAAATATTCTAATCGTTCACGGCTTTGGTCTTCATTTTTCAATTTTATGTGAAGATCTTCTATTTTATCATCAATTTTATGTGAAGATCTCCTATTTCATCATCAATTTTTTTTTTCATTCTTACGACATTTTACGCGCAATTTCTGAGGAACTACATGCTATCATTCGCCATATTGCGGTGTATTTCGCATATGTACCTACAAACTGTCATTTTGCCACCTGATTCCGAATTTCAGGTATGTCAGCTACGAAACTAGATATTCAGGGGAATGAGGTGTAAATGGAACAGTGACTTTACGTCATCGATGTGATATTTTATGAGTTTCTAAGATTTAATAGGTGTTGCTATACTGGTTACAAAATATGGTTTGGTTCATCATTTGGGTTGTGAAGTATTTTTCCAAATTGATATCCTATACAAGAATGTTGGGTTAACCCGCATGTTTTCTAGTTGCAAAAATATGGTTCAGTCTACAAATCATCTTCGAACCTAGACTTAACTATATTAATTATTATTAACTAATTTTCTGTATTTTGTCTTTCATTTGTCACGAACAGAAGACAGTAACTTGATCATAACATTTTTAAATATTCTCATTTGGCAAAGTAACATTCGCATTTTCGATTTCGGCATAATAAAAAATATATAAGTATTCAAAATTTTTGATCCGTAGACAAAAATAATCAGAATCTGCGCAAAGTACGGCGCTCTACGGTACTTCAAATATGACGTTAGGCATTGACGCAATTTAATTAGTCAGAGTTTTGTCTCTGACAGCTGCAGGCAAATAGTTATCAGTCATATAATTTCGCCAGCAATGATAAACCATTGTTGCCAGATTCTCATTTCAAGACTAATCAATAATCTGTAGTAATATAGCTTGAATGATTGTCCAGCATTTAAAATTTTTTTCATCAAATATTTTATATTCTAGCAATAAAACGCAATTTATCTCTCATTATGGTTAAAAAACAATTTGTTAGCTTTATAAAGGCAGTGAGTGATAGAAAAAGTGACCTGAATGCATCAATTCAGAATTTGGGGCGCCCATATCTTCTGAACTATGAGGGAACGCCCACTTACGACTGCATATCTTCGCGAAGGGAAAATTCGCGGGTTCCCCCATCAGAAAATTATCATTATTCCGATTTATCGAATAATATTCAGTAATGAAAATGAAAAGAATAAATTTATTTCGGAATGTTATGGTACATTTTCACGAAGCAAGTAGTCCAGCTGGAGTCAGTTGAATGATTTTTCAATCCAGAGCACTAGACTAACTTTTTTCCACTGAACTGGTATGGTTTTTGGGCGCCAGTCATGGAGGTAAAAGAAGGGGGGGGAGCATATCCTATATTTCCCTTGTACCAAAAGTGTCACACATTTTTGAGATAGTTCTGTGGATTTTTCCCATACCAATATGGCCGACTTCGAACGATTTAAACGTTGAATAATAAAAATATTCATTAAGTCGTTTCAAGTTGGCCATGTTGGTATGGTAAAAATCCACAACTTTCCCAAAAGTGTGTGGACACTTTTCAAATGTTATGCCCCCTCCACTCTTTTTCTACCTCCATGTCGCCAGTATGTTTAATATCAGTCCACTGGCTCAAGCTTGCTGGACTGTCAACTAGCTCCACGTGACTGACTGCACCATTAATGATAAAAATTTGTCTATAATTTGCAGCGTTTTCTCGTCCCAACGTCGGGCTTCGTTTCAAGCATCACAGTGCTGGAAACAGGTTAACGTAGTAGGCCAGAGTGGGACATCAATAAAACAAACGTGAAAAACAAAAGATGGTACCCGTGCCAGCCGTAAGAGGGTACTACTACACCCACTTTCTTTATGAACGCCAAGATCCAAGGCACAATGCCTACCGACCATACAACTTCTCCAATTTTTTATTCCGATCTTCCTCGCTCATTTCTTTTTTCTGTACGTGCATCGAGTCCACTAAGAAAACCGGTCCTTATACGACGCACGAAATCACTGTAAGAGGGGCTGACCACTTACGCACGTCGGCCAGCCGAAGACCGACCATTCCACAAGATGGAGAAGCAGGATCGAACTTCATCTCAGAGGTTTAATGAGGGGGAAAATTTCTATTCGGTAAATGAAGGAAGCATACGTTGACCTGAACATAATGACGAGATTCCTCAATACTCGATTCACATTTGGAATGGAATGAAAGTGCGATATTTGACCACCACTTGAACATTGCACAGTTCTTTTCCGAACAAGTGGAATAATTTGTTCAGGTCTGTTTGGTCGTTGAGTAGTATCTGATTTTTTGAATCTCTGTTTTTCTGTTTTTCCACATGATAGGTTCAATTCATTGTTCTATATTACACTAAAACATGTGAATCATGAAGTACCTGAACGCGGAATATAAAAACCCCGACGACATTTACCTTAATTTTGATCACAGAATCACCCCTAAAAAATTTTCGGTGTTATTCAGATACACCCTATATCATTTAGGTTTTAAGGGTAATTCGAATATCAGGCAATTATGAAGGAGGTCAATTCTATTAACAGCTCTATGTCTCCTCAAAATATGTTGACTTCATCAGGAGAATACTGAAAAAGAATGAAACAGTTGCAACATACAATAAAGATCTTGACCATAAAACTTACAAAAGCCTAAGATATAAATTTAAAATTGGACATAACTTCAAGAAGTTCACATCAGCAATATTAGCCTATACATCACCTCAATCACAATTGGGTCAAATTTACTCGGAAAAAATTTCTGGAACAATAACCTGAAATAATTCAAACATAGTGCGCAATTGGTGAAATGACAATCGATGTATTTCTGAGGTCGTTTATATTAAATTCTAATATCATTTTCAAGGTCGAGATGGAAGCTGTATATGGTACTGAGGTTGTTAGTGTCAGATTTGGTATTCATAGGTTTTGTTTTGATCTATATGGCAGATTTCCAAGAATATACGTTTTCCGTAACTTTCTTCATGTTCTAAGATGCCTGCATTTCGAGCTGCGTTTTCGATATCAATGATGTGTCCTGTGTCTCTAACAAGTAGACCCAGTGCGCACCTTTCAGGTCTAAGAGGTCACTAAGAGTGGCGTCGCTTTTATGTAAAGGTATCCTTTGAAGGACCTGTTTGGCCAATGTGCACCCACGGACAATGTTTAAAATTCAATTGGTAAACGATATTCCTCATTAAGGTTTGTTTTAGTCTACCTTTTGTGTTCTTGAACAGAGATCTTGTGAAATTATATCGGCAAAATTTTCTACTATTTTTGTATATCTTGAAAAGTTTTATCAGTCCAAAATTAATTATGCAGGTAACTCTGCATAAATGAACCGGTCTTTTGCGTTATCATCATTTTGTGCGTTGTCGGCAATTATAACTGGATCTGCTGGAACTGCCTTGTTATAAATCTAACTAAATTTTTTGAGAAACGACTAGTACCCCACTTCAAATCTCTGAGACTCGAAGTGAATTTTAAAAATATTAAGTTCGAAAAGTACATTCATGTGGCCCGCTCCTGACCTGTCGGTACATTGCCAGATTCTGGTCCGAATCGAGATGATGGATGGAACTGGGAAGGGGCATGGGTTACGTCATCGATCACGACATACCCGTGGGAAGTACTAGAAACGTAGGAACGCGTAACGCGTTCCTCATATCTCCTTTATTTTTTCCACCACGTTGTAACATAGTAGAACCGGCTGTAAAATAAAAACATGTGTATGTGCGTAGTAATTATACTCCTTTCGTGACGGCCACAGAGCTGATAGCTGGGAAATTGGTACAATTACGTTTCTTATGTTTTTCTTGATCTGAGGATGAATTATGCAGGAAATTATACCTGCTGGTGGGAAGGAGCTCGAGAACTGAAATATGAAGATGTATCATGGGAAAAATTAGTTAGTCACCATGAAAATTTATATCTCATGCACATCACAGTTGAATATAGAAACAATGAAATGAATTATACACTCCGAAAAGAGCTCCAGTTTTCTCTGTTTCATGTTTCGCGTTAAATCGAATGAGATTTCAAATTACCCCAGTGGAAAACTGATATTACTTCCTGCTAGCGCCTCTGAGAATCAACTATGATTTTTCCAGTGAATTGATATCACTATTTACGGGATCAGGGAAAATATATTGTTTCGAACTATCAGCTAAGAGCCAACAATACCTCGGATATAGAGGGGTGACTAAGATTCCACGTGGCTTATAGCAACTATGAAGCATGTACGCGATTCAGGTGCCTGACCTTGAGATATTAAGAAGGTTTAATGAAACTTGGATGTAGCTGTGTTGCCTAGTAGTAATTCAACACCACGTGGTATTTTTTGCTCTTAAGTCGACGCGTCCATCCTATATTGGTTACTCGACAGTCAAGCATTTCTTAAACCAGTGCTTCGTGGCATGCTTACTCAAATCTACGAACGACCTACCTTGAGGCGTGCTAAAACATGACACAATCACAAAATGGTGGATATTATTTGCTTTCTGTGATTTTATAACCCATTTGTACGATATATATATAATAGTGTGGACTGCACTCGAGCTCAGCCTCGAATAATATATTAGAATGCATCGTTCGAGTTGGAAACCAAGTCCCGACAGAGCATAGAGATCGCTGCCTCGAACCATAAATCTCCCTGTGTTTTATTGCATCCGCTGTTCGCATACAGCCGGGTCCAGATGAGTGTAATGCGAACAGCGAATGCCATAAAACACATGGAGTTTTATGGTTCGAGGCAGCGCTCTTTCTGCTCCGTCGGGACTCGGTTTTCGACTCGAACGATGAATTTGAATGTATTACTCGAGGCTGAGCTCGAGTGCCGTACTCACTATTCGCCGAATCGTTTATCAAATTTTATTGCATTCGCCGTTCGAATTACACTCATCTGGACCCGGCTTAATAAATAGTAGCCCTGTACTTTACCCTCATGCTAGAAGGCATTTCCAACTTCACTTTTTCACAAGTGTTTTATGCTGTAACACAGATGTCATGAACCATCCACTCCGTCGGCATTTACTACAACAGAATTACGGTTCGTTTCTTGGGAAGGCTTCTTTGACACCTCCTACCGAATATGCTGGATTATTGTCGGGTAGTCTTTGATTTTCAACAGATACTGTCATATAATGACAAGTTTTCAGTTTGACGAACATGAAAACATCCTTGATTTTACGGATATCTATGATCTTCTGGAATTGCCGTAAGTGTGTTTATGGTATAGAACCCCTGCTAAGCAAGAGTCAATGCTTGAGCTTATCACAGGCGAGCAATTGTCAAGTAGGAGTTTTAGAACGGACCATATGGGTATCAATCTAAGGTAATAATGGCAGAGGGTGGCATCAATTTCCATTTTTACCACGCCCCCTTCTTATCCTGTATGTAACCTTGCTTATACAGCTTTCTCACAACCGTAATTCTCGTATTTTTTCCAGAACAAAGCTTCGCGATATTGTGGATCTCAGGCGAGAACAGAAATCTCCTTGGATACAACACCTGAATAATTTGCATACTTTCAAACAGATTCGGTTACAACAAACCAAACCGTTCTATTTTAGCATTCGTCGATTTCAATTGGACAAAGGGTATATCATTTCATCTTTAATGAACGCTAATGTCTCCCCTAGACTAGTTTTCTACTACCTTTACGCAGGAAACTAGTCTATCAACCCTTGCCGCTACTCTGCCGAGTGTTGACGGATACCGTCCGTCAAATATGACAGTTATAAAAGTTTGCGGAAAGGGCATTATGCGGCAACAAAGCAAGACGATTAATTGTTGATTTGTTGTACGTTTCTCTCACCGACGGAGGGAGAGGGATAGAAATCCTAACGACGGATGCTGCAAGGAAGGTGCATGGTGTGGTGTATTGCCGATTGCGAATGGAAAATAGTAAATAGACCAAACCAGTTGAGATTCTGAGGAAATATGAGAAGAGGAAGGTTTTGAATATTAATTTGAGATACCGTTGCAGTTGATGAATTACCATTTATGCTAGTTAACAAAGCAACTGAAGGTGGTTTTTACGCGCTTGTTCTGGGGAACAGCGCGTTATCATTTCGTCACGATGTCTGAAATTTTCGTATTTTGAGCCGAAATTGGTCTCAAACGAATTGGTTGGACTCACTGATGAAGAATCCGTGGTCAAAATTGATTCTGTCCGTCCGGCTGTGTGCGCTGGAATTCTCGAAAGGGAGACCTAGAGTCTTGAAATTTTCAGGTTAGGTTAAGATTCTGAATATGTCGTTTAAGTTCGTTAATGGGCCAAATCTGCCGAATGGTTCACGTTCTACAGCCATTTGAAATTTTGATTTCTCAATAACTCGAAAAATATTTATCTAATTGAAATGAAACTTGGTTGGAAGATGAACAGTGTCAATAATAAAAATTATCCATGGAAAAATTCGAAAAAAAAGTTTTTTTTTTGGACAATTTTTATATTTCATTAAAATTTCACTGAAATTTCCAAGTCACCATTTCGCAATGTGAAAAAGCGCGTAAAAGCTGCCGAATTCACGTCAGTGCTTTTATAGATTTTTATTGCTATAATTCACCTCAGCAATGAAAAATCGTAATTTCTTAGCGCGTAACGGTCATTCCAAATTTGGTTTCCAAATTTGTTTTCCAAATTTCAGGTCTCTTAAGTGGTTTAACCACTGCTTTTTTTCATATTAAAAAATAAGTTTTTAAATTGCCATTCATTTATGGAAAAATTTTATCTCTTGATTCCACTTCGTCTGGCGCATGTAGTCCCAAAAATGTGCACGATTACAACATAAGTTCGTATGAAGTTTTGTTTTTTTTAAGCGCTTGTTCTAGGTGACAGCGCGTTATCATTTCTTCACGATGTCTGTAATTTTCGAATTTTTAGCCGAAAATTGTCTTCAAGGATTGGGTTGAACTATATGTAAGTTTCCTATCTAAGGAAAAGACTTAGAGACTTGAAATTTTCAGATAGGAGTCCAAATATCTAGGTTAAGTTCGTTAATGGGTGGAATCGGTTGGATAGTTTCGGAGTCGAGCCCATTTGGAATTTTGAGGTTATTATATTATATCTCATGAAATATCGATCGAATTGTAACTTCGTGGACAGTTTTGGAATAACAACGCGCAAGTTAGAGCAAAATTTCGTGTGGATCCAGTTGTCAGAAAATTTATTCGAAAAAGTGTCATATTTCGTTGTTATTTGGAATGTGTATGTTAATTCCGCAATATCTCAAGAAGTGCAAATGCAATCAGATTGAAACTTCGTAATAAGGTGGAGATTACCAACACGCAACTAGGTGAAAAATTTCGCGTTGATCTATTGGTTAGAATTCGAGCAAGCACGTAAAAGCTCCTGAAATATAATTTTAACCCACATGGGAAATGAATTATCTTCATTGTGTTCGCATCTGCCAGTTATTCCCTTCCCCGATATCAATTGACCTCCTCCTTAACCGGACCATGTCAGTTCGATAGAGATCTATATACAAGTTGCAACGCGTAATGGCCTGGTTTTAATTAGACGCTGCTGGTTGCAAACGTGATTCGTGATTTATCGCCCAGTAGCTCGGCCGCTACACTAAAGCCTCCGTGTTTTTGTTTTGCTTGTTTTATCGCTGTTGGAGCAGATATCTGAAGACAGGTGTGTTTTGATTATACATGTTAAGGGCAATAATGCGTCATCGAGTTAGGTCGAGTTTATGGATTCCTTCAGAAATAGGATGATGAATAGCAGTTTCCTGAATTTCGGCAACAGCCACATTCAAGCATTCATAAACATCTCAAGTACAAGCATCCGCCTACGTTGTGTATGCTGCAACGATGCCAATAGCAGAGAGAAATATTTTATAAATAGCGACGTTAGTGGGAGAAAACGGGGTGTCGATTTTGAGTCCTCAGTGATTATTTTTTGAAATTTTGTTCTTGATTCTTTTGTAAGAATGCACAATGTTATTCATCTTTTCATTTTTCACTTCAGCTCAGGTTTTATTTATCCAGAAATTTTGAAAATGAGAGTAGCAACATTGCGTATTCTTACCATGTGCAACCATGGTTACCCAAAAAAAATTCTTGAAAAAACAAACTGTGGCCTCCAAATGTTTCCCCGTTATATTCAAATAGTGTATGCACATAAGAAAATGTATCGAATTTATGATATTACCTCCTTTACAGTAGATAATAGATAGTACTGCTATATTTCATCCTCTTCAATTCTCAGCACTAATATCAATTGGGTTCAGCACTAGACGAGACGAATTGGTAGACCAAACAAAGTCTGAAAATGTACTGATGTGGAGTGCATGTTTGAAATCATTGCCAAAAATTTGGTGATCTACTATTCATATTATCCTTACTCAATTCTGTTCGAACCTACCAGCTATCATTTTTCCTGCAAATATCGAGTTTCGAAATCGTTTTTGTTAAGTTATTATTGTTTTTACACAACAACTTCTGATAGAAATAACTTACAAACTCGGTATTGGTGAAGTACGTTTGAACGTTAATAACGTAGGTTGAATTCATTAATGGGTAAAATTAAGTTAATGATAAACCTATTCAAAATTTCTTTTCTCCAATATTTCAAAAAATACAGATTGGATCGAATCGAAATGTAGTAAATGATTGAAAAATGGCAGCTTGAGGGTTCATGGGATTTAGTTAGGATAATATGATTAGATCATAGCATAATATAGAATATTTCAAAAAAAATAATATATTTCATACGGAGCGTGAGCTGTTGCTATGAAGAATCCGTTGATTCATCATGCTATGAAGAATCCGTTGATTCATCATAACTAGGCGAATTCATCAGAAATACAATAGAACATATAGACTACACTATATCTACTCGAAGATAGCAGATTAAATACGGTTATCGGCAACATTAAATTTGCATTGATAAACTGACATCTTTATCCTCTTAATTATTTTCTTATGCGATAAAGAGCCTAGTGAACATGAAAATCAGCGACTACTTGGTGTTAATTTTTTATGTGAATACCTGTTCCAATTCCTTTTCATTTTGTGCTCATATTTCGTAAGGATGAAAGGTATGAAAGAACCCACAGGGTCAAGAACAGAAACAACATTTCGTTATATCGATTATGTCCAGTAGGAATTCGCATTGGATATTGTCATAGAATGAATACTTTCAAGTGGAGAAAACTTCAATTTGCAATCAATTATGTGAAATTTTTCATATAGGGTTTACTAGTTGAAAACTTTCATGGCTGCAGAAAATGATTTCTTAGCCAGGGTAGACTTATGGGACGTGTGATTAATTCTAATCATTGATACAAATGATACAGTGATGAATACCTCTCTTAACCAACGGATTGTCATTCGAACATGTCAGGTTTCAAAAATGTATATATTCAGATCGAAAAAATTATATCATAACTGAATGAAATGATTCAGAAATGAATCAATGTTGCCTTGGAAGAAAGTTCGTGAAATGAATACAAAATAAGAGTTCAAAACAAGAAGTAGAAAATTCACCAAAAAAATTAAACTATTGAAACGAGAAAAATATTTGCAAATTTCAGAACTCATGCTAGAAACATCAAGAAAAATCATTTGATGAGACATATCCGTAAATTTACTTGATATATCAGACTTTTCAATCTCTTAATGACAAAAAATGAAATTTCACTGGATTTATTACCGATAATTTTTGCACAAGAGATCAAGGGTAACAACTTTCCTTCGCATCCCCTCTGTTTTCAGAGGTCATGTGAACTTTACTTCAAATAGAGATAGCTTTCTAGTATTCCCTGAACAAGAGCGATACCTCACTCTTGATGTCAAGACCTACAAATAATTTTTGTGCAGAAAATAATAGGTCATGTTTTGATGGAGACCTCGATTTGAATCACACTAGACGTCGTATCTCCCAAACTACTTCCGCTTCTAAGTAGGTCAAACTTCGACCCGAACCAAATAAACAAGGCAGGCGTACCCACAACCTATGACGTGCATAAAAAACTATTTCATTTCGCAATTCGCCAGCGTGGCAAGAATACAATTTATCAAAGGAGAAAATCGAACCGAAGGTCTGATATAATATTAAATACATATATTCGAAAATTTTCTTGATAGAATGGTATGGTTTAAAAATATTTCGATGTGACATTTCAGAATTTCTTTTATCTCAATGACAAGATTAAATTTCATAGGCTTTATCACAGATATAATTTTTGCACAAAAGATCTAGGATCTCAATATTTCTTCGAATCTCCTCTGGTTCAAATGTCAAATTTTACTGCATAATGAGAACGCTTTCTCGTATCTCCTTTACAAGAACGATTCAACACTGTAAATTTCAGGAACTACGAATAAGGGCAGGTATTATAAAACTATTTTGACAGATATCTAGGAGTTAACTTGTGAAATCTGGTTCGAAAATCACAGTTAACTGCTTTCTGTTTTCAAAATAAGTCTTATTATACCGACTCGATGAAGACCCCGACTTGAATCTCATATAACGTCGTATCTCCCAGCCCAAATTACTTCTGCTTACGAGGGCCGATATGAAAACACTATTTCGGCAGATAACTAGGGGTGAATTCGTGAAATCTGGTTAAAAAATGAGGTTCACTGCTTCCTGTGGTTGAAATAAGTTTTATAATACGGTCCTAAGTAGGCCAATCTTCTACCCGAACCAAATAAACAACGGAGCCGTACGCACAACACACGACGTGACAAAAAAACCTCCTTTATTTCGCAAGTCGCCCGCGCGGGGCACGTTCCTGACTCCTGATAAAAACGCAACCTTGGAATTCAAGGCGCGCACACGCATTTTACGTTCGATAAACGTTTTATTTACTACAGCATCCGTTAGATGTACCACGTACCACCAACGCGTCCGAGAAATCGCTTGTTGGCAGCGGGGTGGGGAACGGGCCTTATCATACGATCGCATGAAGCGTTTCCTGGAACGGCTAGCATCAAGTACGTCACGGTGTTTTTTTTATGAATTCTGTATACGAAATAAATAATAGATTCGTGTTATTCAGCTGGATGAAGCAAAGATTCAAGGAAAAAGGTGTCTGACAACAAGTAGCGTAGGTGTGATTTCTGTGAAATGTCGTGTTACATTATTCCCGTACTCCAGTATCAAGACGCATAGATTGCCAGGTGTCGACTATTTCTTTTACTCAACTACCAACTGAAATTTTGGGTCCAAAACACGGAACTAGAATTGCCAAATGTTGTTCCATTTCTCTCTGTGAACGTTGATGTTGGTAAGGATGTGACACGAAATATCATATTTTCATGATTTTCTCGATACGGGATCATAATTAATATTTTGGTATTACTTAAAAGATTTCCTGAAAAGCGCTAGCGCACTGAGTTGCGTTGGTATACTCCAACTTGTTACAATCTAATCACTTCATTTTTTGAGATATTGATGAAATAACGTCGAATATCAAAGGAATTTGTAATATTCACTCCTTATAAGGATGTCAAATCTTTATTGATAACAATAAATCAGTTTTGTTTCTCTCTGTAATACTAAAGTCTTATTAGCTAATATTCACACTATTTACATTAATTACAAAGTTACCTGTAATACGAAAGAAACAGCAATTAAAGTTTATTATTATCAGTATTTTGATTCTATTTTGATAAAATGCTTTGATGTAACGCGCTGTTCCCCAGAACAAGCACGTAAAAAGATAGTAAAATCGAGACGCACGTTCAAATTCGGTGAGGCGGATCACCTCTTTCGTCAAAAGTCACATCACGGTGCTACGATCGATACAGACTAGGCTGTCGATTGGCTGCCTAGATTAAGAGGTACACGAGAAGAGAGAGTGAATGTGACACGTTACGTCACAGAACGCCGCGAGGTTTTTATCATTTAAATACCGTGTGTCAGTTGAATCAGATTCACCTCCAAAAAATCTACATTTTTGAAGATATCGGATTGAAACTTTCGACGCATTTTTTCTCATCAAATAGTATTTGTATAGGAAATTAATTCTATTCAATTTCCAACCATAGAGCAAGATTATAGGATTAAATTTTTCCACATTTTGAGGGAGCATCATTAGGCAATTACTGAAATTATTTCTCTATTCAATTACTGTATGATCGGACACTATGAGTGCAAAAAAAACCTAGACGCAGTGTAATTGAAGTTAAAGCAGAAGGCTTACCCCTCGTAAGTGACTAAAGCAAAACACCTGTAACTTTATCCAAATGGTGAATTTTGAGTAGAAAAATTTTTCAATGATTTGTGATAATGGTGAGAATTAATTTTTATTTCAACGGAATTTCAGTCGGAAAGTCATAAACACACCTTTTTTTACCCCAGTCGATGGAAAACACTCTGTAGTATCAGTACGCAAAATTTCAATCCGATATCTTGTGAAATGAACCGGATTACTGTGACGCCCGGTATGTGGAACCAAATTCAAAAGATCGTTTTCTGATTGACAATCGAAATTGTTGAGAGCAATTGAATTTTTTCACTATTCTCAGAATAATCGATTCCAGTTACAAAAAAAACATGCAAGAGACCTATCAATTCCGCCGGATAAAAATGAGTTAGCTGATGATGAGTGGTTCGTTTTTATCCGAATGAATGATTCCGAAAAGTAATTACGATTGCGGTAGCTTGATCTTTTCGAAAAAAAATTGTTACTGAATTTGATGCGGTGCATGTGTCGAAATTCATTTGTATGAATGTGTTTATAGTTTACTGTTAATCTGTGCTCAATTTCGTTCGCGACGTTAGATTTTCCATTCGTATTTTCACGCTGGGAGGAATAGGGGGGCAGCCGATGCGTTTAAAAATACTACGTCGTTACTGCAGCACTAATGCTGCAAAAAATGTGAATGGTCTGATAATCGTAATAATAGAATCATTGAGATCAGTAGACTTTCACTGCAGTAAGAATTTGTAGGAAGTACCAATGAGTTCGTTGATCCTATTGTGGGTCAAGTGTTGGAGCGTCTTTTTGAATTTGGTTCTTCAAGTGCCTCACTAAGACGTACCATCTGTCTATGCGAAACTCGATAAAAATCCGCAGAGACTGGAAATCTCTCAATTTTCGAAATATTCGTGGAAAAAAGGAATCAAGAAAGTCTGGAAATGTACCTACGTACAGTCAGCTGCTTATGCGCGCATGCTTCATATTCAAATACGAAGACAAACGTTCAGCCACTCACTTATTGATCTAAGGGAAAGCAGCTTCACTTACTGATTGGAAAATGTTACAATCTTCCTTCTTTATGGTCCTCAAAAACTTTTGCATGAACCATCAAACTATCATTTTTCAATCAATTCTCTAGTTTCATACTATTGTTAGCTTAGATATTCGAAAAGTAGGCTCGGACCCTTTATTACGGCCAAAATCTTGAATGGATAAAATCCACCCAATGATTCCGCAGATAATCTCGTCTCGAAATCGAGACCAGACGAGACCACGAGAACTAACCAAGGTTATCTTTCGACGATTTCGACAAAGTTAACGATCGATTCTGGCCACTGCGCTGGTTTGCATACCATAAAAGACTGGTCCGATGCTTTCGTTTTCCACACTACCTAATAACTAGCTAATGTTTTCCTATGATTATTATCACTATGATATCTTTTAAGTCTAGTTTTGTCGAAAATGTTACAACCTAACTTTCCCGTACCGTTTTCCGATTCACATTTCGTTTCGGACAGTCTTTGTGATTGGGAGACCTTACACGGAGCCAGTTGGCGGTCCAGCTGGCTCGATCAAGTGAACTGGCGTGAACAGCATAGTGGAAAAAAGTTGCTCTAGTGCTGCACTGTCTTGATGAATCAGTCAACTGGCTCTAGTCATGTGGACTCTTGTATACAGGCTTCGTGAAAATGCACTTTAAGATGATACGACGTGCCCACTATATTATCAATTTTAAGATGATTAAATCTGAAAAATATACCTCATTACATATCTGGTATAAATCCTCTTTAACACTGCTGATTGATCCTTTAGGACGTTTGGAGTATCTTCATTACGATCGAACAAATAAGGTTTGATGAGAGCTGAGCCCGCATAAAGAAAAAATAATGATCTTAACACATTGACCTCCGCTAATACGAGGTTAAAACTTACTAACGATCGTAGGATGTGACAGTGCGGCAATATTATGGTTTGAGGGCATCGACTTCACTATGCATGCCTGAATATTAAAGCATATGTTTTTATACGTTCACCGTATGTCAACAACTCTGCCATTATAGTTTGGCCTACCGAAAACAGATTTTCCACTTGAGTTATTGACCAGAGGTATTTAATTTTTCTATTTATAAAATAACAGTGAAATTGAACGTTCCATGAGAGAAGTCGAGGTTATCATTTTAATTGACCCCGTGTTGAGCATTGGATTCGACGAATTAACTTCGAGATTATTCGCGCGTACATGAATAAAACCAAATTGACGAGAAAGTGCGCTATGAAGACAATTGCATACTTAAGATATTTATCTGAAACAAGAATGATACTTGTTTTCGAAGGCGAGTTACTCCGTCACAAAAAATCCATGTAAATAGAATATTTAAGGAAGTCATCGCACTGTCCAAATTATTGATACGACCCTGTACTTACACGGGGAACATGAGAATTCTCTATTATTGAACACGAAATTTTCCTCTCATTCTGTTAAATATTCGATCATCTTGGGCAAGGGGTAGTGATCGATCAAAAAAAATAAATAAAAACCCCCCTGAAAATTTCACAGTTTTCATTTTGAAGTATGTAGATTTGAATGGACTGATTAAAAAAGCCGTCCGTTGTCCGGTTGTTATTATTTAACTGAGAAAATAATGAACTCCCGTGTAAAATTTGCAGCGTTTTTAAAATCGAAATACTTCCTGTCTTCACAAAGTGAAGTGTAGTACATAATTCATTCCGCTACTACATCAGACCTTCACGAAAACTTTGGTTAGCTTCGAACAAATCACGACATTTCACTTTTTCCAGATTGCCAACCAAATAATAACATAAATGTTGAGAATATCCTACCGTTTTGGTTATATATTATTAGACATCGTATATGGATGATCAGTACAGAGTATATGTCGGTATAGATGGAGTGGAAATACAGATTAGCAATCTTCGAAAAGTGAAACGTTGAAACTCTGTCAATGGACGATAACATTTTTAGTTGATTTCCTCCTTTGTTTGAAACTCGCTCAACTTTTCGTGATTTTCTGATGTAGAACCGGAATCAATTACTAGGAGGAAAACTTCACTGGTAAAGACAGAATCGTCTATTATAATAATTTAATATCCGTACCGAATTTCTGGTCGAGAAATTGCTGTTGACGCACCCTAAATCCAAATCTTATGTGGGTGCGACCAAATTGGCTTGCACTTGTACGAAAATATCTTGATGACCACCCGCTTTCTAGAATATTCCTTTCTTCCAAATGAAATCAGTGTAGTATTGAATACGAAAAGAGTGAAAAGAATATGTTCTGAGCACTCTTACAAAGCAATAGCAATTGCATACAAGGTTCATTCAAGATTTTCCAAACGGAAAGGCTAACTCAAAGGATTCTGGGTCACGCACAAAGTTAAATACCCTAAGTAACGACAAAGATGGCAGCAGTGATGAATAATAATAGTAATAAGAGGACAAAGAAGGCAACGCGTTTCTAGTTGAACACGTGTCGAGAGTTCAATTATTTCGACTAACCCCTCTCGTCCCCACGCCTCGACGGTTTTTCTCACGATATTGGGGTGATCATCGGACATGAAACTCACTCTGTACCTGCCTTTGTTAAGGGAAGAGAAGGTGCAGTATGTGGTTAACTTGGGAATTCGCGAAGAGTATCTCCATTAAATTTTATATAGTCAATCGGTTCGCCATTGAAGATTGACACATTCCACTCTGTATAATTGAAAAATGTTTGGTTAGGTTTATTCTCCTGTCAGATATCTGTGCGGTCTACATTAGGGTAGTAGTAGTTCCGTATTCAACTTAATCAAAGCATACAGTCTTCGATCAAAAAAATTTTAGGAATTGATAACGTCTCGCCGAACTATTTTATTATCCTTAACGACATTTCACGAGTGACAACCTACCTCAGTTCTAGTTACAGAAACTTGATGAACCGATTTGAAGGCCTTCCGACTGACTTTATATAAAGTGAATAGAGTATCGAGTTGCAACTGAATGAGATTCAATGTTCTGTGATCCCACAAATTTGCCAGTCGCGAAGATATTGATTGGATATTTGCATCAATGTACGTAATGTGTTCTCAAAGTCCTGAAAAGAGTTTTCTACCATAAAAACAATCACTCACTGGAAAGTTAATAAATCGTCTCTGAACCTTAACAAAATGATGAGTGCTGATTTTTTCAAGAATATACGATATTCAATGAAAAATGTTGAAAATACTGGACAACCTCTTCAACAGATTATTAATCAATCTTGAAGTGAAGACTGGCAACAACGCTGTATCTTCCCTGGCGAACGTATCGGATTGATAAGTATTTTCCGCTAGCTGTTAAACACAGAATTCTGACCGATTCAATTGCGCCAATGCCAAACATCGATTTAAGGGCAAGAGTAAATCGGAAGAAATAGAGGTCAGGTGGTTTTCTGAAAATTTTTCATTTTTCATTAAGTATCATTCTTGAAAGAAAATGACGCTTATAGTTGAGTGACGGTTTAAAAATGATTAGTCGGCCGTTTGGGACAAACGTGGGTTTCCAAATATATTCATTTTCGAGTCGAGATATTCATTAGTTGCAGCAGTAAATTTAATTAATGACATCATATATTTATTTTCCGTTCCGATATATTTGTTTTCTCTCGAGTGCAACATATCTATTATCTATATTTAGTGTTATTTCTAAAATATTTGTAGTGATTATCGTCGCCAATTCCGATTTCGATCAGAATTGCTAGAAACTGTATACTTTCAGCACGCCATCTCTTGACGTTGTTTGATAGATCAAAACAATAAATTCATAGGATCTCAAATTTTTATATATTTGATACTACCAACTCGTAAATATATTGTGTTTGGTAGAAAAGAAATATATCGGAACGAAAAATCAATATATCGTCAGATGAAATGAATATTTTATTGCTGTTACTGATAAATATATTGACTCGAAAATAAATATATTTGCAAACCTACATTTGTACCAAACGGTGCCTCATACACCCAACTCGAAACATCGTGTTTGGCAGGAAATAAATGTTGGTGAACGAAAAATAAATATACAGAGTGTAACAGCCAAATGGAATAAATTCGATAACGAATAAATGAGGGCGTGTTGGGAAAAACGCTCGGACACGTCGATTTGTAATTTTAAATGCGCATATTTTTCAAGAAAATAATGTTATATAGTGTGTTCCATGTGACCGTGGCCAATACCAACTTTCTTATTTCAAATGCAACCCCCTGTATATTACTTATTTTTCGGATTCTTCAGAGAATTCTATACACAATTCATGCACAATGTCCTATACCTATCTTTAACTATTTCGGAAATATTAAGTGTTTTCAGATTTAGTGCAAAAATCAACGTTTTAAATAAATATTATTTTATTTCACAAATTCGGTACATTACACTTAAAACCTAATAAGTACTACTGATTATTTCTTAATAATTAAAAAAAACAAAAAAAAAACATCAATGTCAATGTAGGAAATGTTCAAAATGCTCGGCGCGAACGTCTTGGCAACATGCTAATCTGGTGTAGAATTGTCTTCTAACGTTACTCAACATTTCAGGCGTGACTGATCTAATCGCAAGTGTGATTCGGTTTTTTAGGTCATCTAAGTTTAAGGGTTTTTTTTTTTTAATTTCTTCTCAGCAGTGGTTTTTGCTTAATTTCTTCATATCAAGAGATAAATGGGAAATAAGTATTGAGTGTAATGTATCGAATTTGTGAAATAAAATAATTTTCATTCAAAATGTTAATTTTTTAAAAAATCTTAATATTTCCGAAAAAGTTGAAGATAGGTATAGGACATTGTGCATGAATTATGTCTAGAATTTTCTGAAGAATCTAAAAAATAAATAATATACAGGGGGGTTACATTTGAAATAAGAAAGTTGGTATTGGCCACGGTCGCATGGAACACCCTATATAATTTTATTTTCTTGGAAACTATGCGCATTTAAAATTACAAATCGACGTGTCCGAGCGTTTTTCCCAACACGCCCTCATTTATTCGTTATCGAATTTATCCCATTTGGCTGTTACACTCTGTATAGTCAAACTAAACATATACATATATGGCTGTATTGAATTGTAAATTTATGAATGAACTCGAATATATACATCTGTAAACACACGTTTGTTCCAAACGGCCCCTCATATTTTCTTGTGGAATAACACATAATTCGTATGCAACAGAGTAGTTTTCTGCTCTAAATCGTATCAGTTCCGGATGGAGAATAAAATTTCGCTGCTCAGCTGTAACGAATTTTCGGAACGCTATCCAGATGTACGGGGTGATGATGGAAACGGGAACCAACCGAGTGAAAATTGGTCGGTCCGGGAACCAACGACTTGTGTTTAATCTCAACGGCAGTGTCGCTCCGGTCGGAAGCGACCCAGTTGTTAGCCATTGGCAGCGAATTAACACGGGTCGGCGGATTTTCTCACACGCGGGTTCGTTTAATCCTACCCCTTGTTTCGCACCGGATGGGGGTCGTTCTCTTAATGGGACGGAAACAAATAAACCACGCGAATCCATTAACAGTCATGGGAATTCGGTAATCAAAGTATTCAGGTGTCTGTTTCGAACTGCAATTTTCTCAGCTGGTAATACCTGTTGAATTATTATGAGACGCCGTTTCGGACATAGGTGTGTTTGCAAATATATTTATTTTCTAGTGAATACATTTATTAGTTAGAGCAATATACCAGGTGTCACGAGAATCAGGTTCCCAGAAAAAAATTATCGGATTAAAATTTTGGAAATGCATACAACAGATTGTTTCTCATCGACAGAAGTAATGAATGTGTTTATGACTTCCGGTTCGACCGTGAGTGGACGTAGCATTCTATTTTCTCATACGAACTGATCTTTATTTTTGCATATTGAATTCTATGTTGAGGTGGAATACCGTCGAAAAAGGAATACAATTCAGAAAAAAAATTTCAATCAAAAATATTTTTTTGGTTGTGACAAATCATGAAGATTTATTTCCATTAGAAATCGGTCATTTGCGCAGATATGACACGTGTTCTGTTTTAGTCCCATGGGATGGGTGAGCCTTCTGTTATAACTCTAATTATCATACTGAGTCTTGGTTCATGAATTATTATACTGAGTCCGGATTTTGATATGATTTGTGAATATTTAGTGTTATTTCTCAAATATTTGTAGTGTTTATCGTAGCAAACTACGATTTCAATAAAAATTGCTGTAAACTTTATATTTCCGGCGCCACAACTTTAGACATTGTTCGATAGATCGAATTACTATATAGATTGAATCTTATATCTTCATATATTTGAAACCTCCAACTCGTGAATATATCGTGTTTGGTAGAAAAAAAAAATATTGACTCGGGAATAAATATATTTGCAAATTAACTTTTGTTCCAAACGTCGCCTCAAAAGTAATAGGGAAATATGAATTTGTTCCTCTATTGAGGGAAAATGATTACTTTAGATTATCGTGGGGAGTTTTACACTTGACATCGATAAATTGCGTAATGACTCTATCTATCGTTTATGATATAAGTTTATTTGATTCGATTCTCTTAATCTCATCATACTCCCGTGTAATTTCATTTCCAATAAATGAATCGTAATCGTTTCAATTTGCTCTATGAATGAAACAAATAGACCATGTTTCGACTCTGAATAGATATTGATTCCGATAAGCGTTTGACTTTTTGTGTCCAGTTCTTATCGCCACATTTGACCCGCTTTGAAAAGATAATTTTGTTTTGATGTTGAATTGCCAAAAAAATAGAATTCTTATTTAATGGATTGCTTTTTAATTTTTCTTATCATGGAAAAATGTATTTCAAAACAATTACCGACCTATTTGAAATGTCTTCATGATTTATCAACGTCTTTTTTCTTTTCAGATTTCATGCAATTCAAGAAGAACACAACCATTGAAGTCTCCAAAAAGAAAATGGAAAGACCGACGAAAATACCAAGGATGGCAGATGAACTTACGAGTTAAACAAGACGCAACTGAGGGCAAATCCTGAAAACACTTGTTACAAAATATAGATCTCCAAGAAAATTTAATATAATAATATAATAATAATAATTCTTTCGTATTTAAGAGTACAATTTAAGTTTTGTTTCATGAATGAAAATTTTTTATTAATTTTAAGTTTGTACAGTAAGTACTATTTTTGTTGGTCTTGATTTCATTTATTTAGACTATGTATTTATTTTTTTCGAAGGAACTCCTTTCGTTTGATCTCCCGAAATTCTGAATTTGTTGGTGGTCATTTCTCTGTAACAGTTTTTTCTGCTCATAGATGGTCTTCTCAGAAGTGAAAGAATTCATATTATTGCTAAATACGATACGTACAAATTGCAGCAATGCTAGAGTTTTCTCAAACTATTACCTTCCGGAAAATCCAAGTTTTCTGAATCGATAAAATAAATTCGGCATTTTGGAGCAAAGTGAATACTTTAATCTAAATTGGATCATATCGAAATGAGTCTTTGCTTGGTTGGTAGATAGATATAGCTTGATGTCTAGGTATAATAATTTCATTTTCAGCTCATACAGCTAGTAAAAAATATTCCACTTAACAATGATAGTTGATGAAAAAATTTTACCTACTTTTAACTTCGGAAATAATAGCTCCTAGTGGAAGGAAATTAGCAATTATGAACGATGTCCGATTCACCATTAATTTTTGATAACATCTAGATGTTACTGAAAATTGATGATTGTCAGGCTGTTCTGGCGAATTAATGAAATGGTGCATAATATTTATCTGAAACATCTAAATAGATATCATTTGGAATGTTTCTCAAACAATTTTCCTATACTGAGATGAACCAAAAAACTCTGTCTTCACTTACTAAACAAGCAATAAATCGTTTCGATATTTCCCTTTCATACATGATTTGTTGATATATTCGATGAATTTAAACTTAAGCCTTTTTGGATGGTCCTATTTTTAATCATGTGCAATTCAGAAAATACTTGGTGCAGATCCAGTTAAATGCAGGTTTGAACCAGTGTCATACACATCAAAAAACTTATACAAAAAGAATTTAACGGTTGGGAAATACAGCAAACTAATTTTTACAACTTTTTGCATGAGAAATTAATTTGCATCAATCTTATATGATGCTCAAATGTACTGAATTATTTTGAAATAATGTGGAACCTTCCCTCTTCATTCTGAAAGAAATTCATTCAGTTTATATGATTCATTCGCTCTGAGATTTCCTTCTAATTTTCTGTCTTGACATTTTCTTCCAAGGGCCAGAAATGATTTTCGAATTTTTGTAAATATTTTTGAAAGGAATTGAGAGAAGGAATTTTATAGGCTCGTAATTGGTATACATTTTGATTTATTTATTTATGTAGTTTCTAAGAAATGGATAGAATTGAAGATATAATTTAAATCAATTGAAACAATGGCAGTATGAAAAATGTTTGTACTTGGATTGTCATATAACCATTATTTGAATTGAGGCTCCTTTTCATTGAATTCTGTTATTTAGAAACTACTATGTATAAACTTGTATATAAAATGCACTCTTGTAAATAACACCCCCTTAAAAAAGTGCAATTTGTATATTGAATAAAATTATTAATACAGGTTGCTTTATGAGTATATGGAAACTGAAGCATATTCTCTGGAATATTTTGAAATTCTGAACTAATAGATTTGCCACGAATAGTGCATAGAGGAAATCTTTTTGATTCTAGAATACCTTCCTGAAGTTTATCAATGTACTGATGGAACACCTGTATATTTGTCCATTGGAAGAAAATAATTTGCTTGCGTTTCAACTTTTTAAGTCTCGTTATAATATTCGAGAAATAATTACTGGTGAAAACTGGACGCATAAAGTAGGTTACGATTTTTTTGAGATTGATAAGTAAACTCAGGGAGTGATACTCTGCATTGTGATCTAGCTGAAAGTATAAGACATTCACATGCAGTTCAGTATACTTCTATTATTTGTCTGCTTTTTTATAAACATCTTGCTTGCTAATACAACAGACTATCAAAGGCTCAGAATATCTAATTACTTTTCAACCATCAACTGAAGATTGCAATAAGCCCAAAGAATGTTGAAAGTACAAAACCTATCATCCAAAATTTGCCACACGGCAGCTCTTCATTTTTCATCTGATCCATTTTTGATTGAGAGAGGCTTCATCTGTGAACGGTCCTGAAAAAGATTAATTTTGTACATCATATTGGTTCGATTGAAAACCTCCAGAACAAAAAGTGGTTAAGATGTTGATTTTTACAAAATTCATCTGATCAGTCCTTTTTGATTTTTTTGATTGGAACGTTTTGGGAAGTTTAAAAATGATTTTGGGATGATAATATACAATAATATATTCTGCATAACACCTGTGATGTATTAGAAAATGATCTCGAAATATTTTTATAAATAGACATAAATATTTGATGTTTGCCTGGACATCACATTTTTCTGGTCATCATGACTGGGAAATCACAAAAAACAGGTAAACATCAATTGTTAATGTGTTTGAAAAAATTGTAAATTTGTTGTAAAGTAAAATATATCGAGAAGCAAGAGCTTGCTTCTTTTTGTTATAGTAAAATCTTGTAGTTTTATTCAATTCTTCCTACACCTGTAATGTAAGACAAGTTTGAAATGAGCTCTCAGTAGAGTCTTGTTTTACGCTCTCATTCATATTCGAACTGACATCGCTCTTCTTATAAGTTATTCCCCAAAAAATCCTGAAAGAACACTTGATGCCGGCCGCTTCTACTAGATTTTTCAATTTCGCGTCAATTTTCTATCGAAGTACCAGAGTTTAGCTCGATCAAAAATGTATTTTAAGGAATAATAGGAAATTGAATACCCTAATGGATGTATCAGCATTATTACCCATTTACGAATTGAATTTTGAGAATATTTTTCCAATTTCAAAAATAATACTGATGGGATCAGATTTAAACTTTGTTTTCAATTCTGAATTACTGACATGTGAAATAACTTGAAATTCGTTACATTTGAAAAATTTCCGATCTCTTATAGCAGAGAGTATTTGTCAAACTTCGCTGCTTTTTGGCATAAACATCTATGTGGAAATTCAGTATACCTCATTCAAGGTAGATCAGATACGTATTTTCGAAAATGTTGAGAAATAATAATTAGAATAGCGTTTACTTATGAAAATCGATATATTGTTGATGTTCCGGGTATTGTTTGATGATAAATTATTGTAGATTATCTTATTGAATAAATTCGAAAAAGCAGTGACGTGAGGCCAGGAGATTTCAAGCGCTTGTTCGAATAGGTTACCTTTATACGTATTGACCCTGCCAAACACAAATTTACATCCTGAAAGAAATATTTTGGCGATCATCTTTTCATATTCGATCCGATTGGTGCTTTTGGAAATAGTGTGAAAATAAAAATTGGAATGGAAAATTTAGAAGAATGAAATTTGGCAGATAACTGGTGCTAATAAAATGGCAGTTTTACAAAAAAACACCCTGTTAGTGCTATTAGGCGGATTTCACTCATTCGCAAATTGGGATCTTATAATATAAAGCCCCAAAACTACTCCTCGAGTCAATTCGTTTCTTTCAGACCTGATTGTGATTATTGCCTACCTAACTACCAATGGTTAACACAATAATTACCGAAAGAATTGACTAAAATACTCAATAATTACAGAGCAGGTTTGGAGTTGAATAACGTTCTGGGAAGGAGCGTCGAAACCGATTTTGTCCTGACGATACGATAACTGTCAAACGGAGCAAGCTATAGCGACTCGAAACTTTCAGAATAGGTCGCGCAGCGAAATGCTCCGGTAAAGTTGGTTAGTGGGCCAAATTTTTTTCGGAAACTTTATCATATTTTGGCAAAATTTTGGTCATACCTTGTGTGCCAAATTTCACTTCGATACAATCATAATTTTTGGAAATATTGCGAAAAAATATGTCAAATCTCGTATTTTTTTCTCCCGATATAATTTTTTTTCTGAATAATTCGAAAATATCCATTCAATCATGATGAAACTAGGCAGCTAGTTTGAACATGTTGCTCCACAACCTTCGGCAAAATTTCGGGACGATCGTGTCTTCAGAACAATTCGAAGAAAAAATTCATATCCGTAATTCTGGAAATATTGAAAAAATAAAATTTTGAATGTGCGGAATCATTTGGTCGAAACCTTCTCTACAAATATCGAGTTTCTGAATTGTTTTTTGAAAGTTATTTTATTCACGATCGGCCGTTAGCACACAAAAAATTAGAAACTTCATTTTGCCACCTCTTACGTCCATCAATACATATCGCTTGAAGAAAAACGGGTTTGTAGAAAATGTTACCATTTTTTAAGAAAGAAAACCGGCCATTCTTCGATCTGAATTTTCAAGCATATAAGAAATCCCTCACAAAACTTTTTTTCAATAATGTCAATATTCTGGCACTCGCCACCGTTTTGACAGCAATAGGATTGGCACATGGTCATTCTCATTATTTTCAATTTTTTCCAGTCAAGAAAACAGGATATTTTGATATTTTTTGCATAGTACTATGTAAGTAAGTTAACCCCTGTAGAATAAATGAAATTAAACATTGACGTTTCTTCATTATATAGGTATGATCGAATAACTCGAAATAAACTTTTTGGAACTCAGCCAATTATTAATAATTAGTCTTCAAATATCCGATCGAACTTTTGAATTTTGTTGTTAAATAAACCCCAAGCTCTTTGCAAAACTTCATATTTCAGGCTGATGAATAGTTTTTGAAAAATAAAACGTTTCAACAAAAATATGGAAAGTTCTCGAAACACAATATTTTTCAATGCGCCCGGTTTTCTTTTTTTTTAACGTTATGGTTCTTAAAAACAGCGCATTATAATATTTCCATAATGACCCTAATGTTCGATTTTTTCCCGAAAATGGTCTTAAACGTTAACATTCATGAACGGGTAGATGGCGTATCAAAATGAAGTTCGTTGAAGGAAAAATCGGATAAACGGTTTCAGATTTCTAATAACTCAATTCTGTACAGACCTTGAACTCCATATATTTCACAAAAGTGCCAAATTTCAGCTCGATCCGCTTATTATAAAAATTTCGTACACATGGGAAATAATATGCCAACTTTCTTTCTCGTTATCTCCAGAATAACTCAGAAAATACCGATCAAATCATGTTGAAACTTGGTAACAAGTTCGAAAATGCACAACTTGTGGCAAAATTTCGTGATGCTCGTGTCATCACATTAAAAAAAAATCCAATTTTCTGAGAAATATTTCATATTCTGCGATTTTCTAATCATATTAGCCTCACAAAATTGTGCATGAACCTCCAGGCTGTCATTTCTCAATTAAGTACCTTTCAATTCGATCTGATCTGTACCTCTGGAAATATTGGGGAAATAAAATTTTTGAATATATCTGCGTAATGATTTGGGGATTTTTTCCATTTACGAATTTGATCTTCGTAATTGAGATAAAAAATTACAAATGTCGAGATTCTTAGTTTATGTTTTCGGAAGGTACTGAGTTTACGATCGGCCCTGAGGACGATTTTTATTTATAATCAATATCGCCACGAACGACGGAAGGTTTTCCATTCGGTCATAGAAATCTGCATCTTTCAAAAATGAAATAATGAGAATAACGGTAAATTATTTCCTTAGGAGGCCATCGTCACCTAACCTAGAGAACTGTATAATACAGGACAGAAACGTTGTTGGAATGAATTTTTTTTTATTATAATCTGGTAGATAATTTCATGGCATCAATTTTTCAATATGACTTCTGGAATCTGTCCGCCACGGCTACGAGTTCAATTTTTCACTACTTTTTCTAATAAATCTGGCCGTATGGCGTCAATAATGATGGCTTGAATATTTGCTTCCAATGATTCAAGAGTTAATGGTTTGTCAGCATGAACCAAAGGCTCAACATACCCCATAAAGAGTAATTTAGAGGTCATCAGTCGATCAGCAGGAACAAGGGATAACAGGACCACTACTGGAAATAAAATTGTGACCAAATTGATTTGGCAATAAATTGATGGTTAAGCCAGCTTAGTTGCAAGTTGCGCCATCTTAATGGAACCAAATGTTAGCTGATTGGTTTTTGGAAACAAAAAATCAGTCAAAAAAGTTGAGAACGGCGAAGTATCGTATTTTGGCGTGTTTTTCAACGCTTCAGCCGCAATATTCTCTTCGGTACGTGCATTTATTTGTCTTGTTCATGGTAAAATGGACGAAGTGCTCTTTGAACTACTCGAACATATTTTCTTTTAAGTTGATTTCTACAATTTGAAAGCGGAAGATGCATGATGGATTGCTGACACTCCAACACGGTTTGATTGGCGTCTGAATTTAAGATTGCAGCGCCACGGTGGCCAGTTTTAGAACCTTAGATACGGACATAGATTTTGTTTTGATATTCGATTTTGCACTGTTAGTTTGGTTTGATAATTTTTGATTTCGCGATTGATTCAAGGACTTTTATAGTTGACGAGAGTATTACTGGGAGTACATATTCCATTCTTATAAAGTAGGTTTGTATCATCCTTCAATCTAATTCAGTGTACCTACTCTTAAACAACGAGGAAATCTCCAAGGTTAGACAGTATTTTAATATTATTTATTTTCTGACCCAAATGCAAGCTTCAGTTTGGTGGATTTCTTAGGCTATCTTGAAGGTACAAACACTTCCAGAAGTGTTCAGGAAGATGCAATGTATTTGTAAAACTAATAAACTTTAAACCTTTTTCCTATCCAACTTGATTATTGATCGAATGCCACCTCAGATCTACTGCCCAAAAAGATGAAAAACAAATAGTATTGTAAAACATACTTGTTGGAATAATGGACAAATACTCATAACTTTACTATTTTTATAGGGAAGGACTAAATTTACACAATACATTGTGAATAAAATTAATACATTCACATAAAACTGATGCTACTTTTACCGTAAGCCTTATTCATTATGGATTGACCAATAAATTCATCCAACATTCATACCATTGGTCTTGAAAAAGCGGTAATAAATAAGCCTTGTACTACTTTGATTTCATCGGCAGAAGCACTTTGAGCGAAGAGTATCCATCAACAGATATTTCCTTGTTGAGACTCTTCTGTATCAATTGGTCAGTTCTATCACTGAAACATTAACGTTGTTCCTTAATGATCAGTTCCTCTTAAGTAACTTCCTCTGCTTGGATTAGGGGCCTGGAAAAAAATTGCCTTCATGAATGTGATCTAATATTTCATAAGCAAATCGTGCTTATCTCTATAAAAATGATCATCATCGGTAAACTGCAGGTAACAGACTCTCATAAATCTTGTTTGTTGTTTTACCAATTTTGAGTTACAAGTTGCAAAGACTTTTTTCGATTCTTCAACACTTTTAGGCCCTACTTGTTAGAGGAAGTTTCTTTCACCCAAACTCGAAATTTTCACCGGGCTGTGGAAATCTATGGAAACGGTACATTTGAGTTAGCTTTTTCTCAGTAGAACCTTGAAAAATCACACAAAGGCCAAGAAAAACGCATAAACTTTCTGATTAACATTTCTTTCAACTTGTCAATGACAGTGTCTGTACCTCGGGTTACTTTAATAGCCACCAGAGGTAGTAGCGCTTATCTTCATTCGCCAATTTTCTCTACTGTCAAACCATAGACAAAAACCTTAGAAACTAGTAATGCAGTTAAAAAAACACCCATTATAAGACACCGTACAAAAAAACTTCGTCTTTAGAATTTCAAACCTCAGAAAATCTACCTTTAGTTGTGATTTTAACCGAATGGTCGCCAGGACAAAAAAACACGTTAATGAATTCGTTATATTTGAGAGCAATTTTCCACTCGTCCCGCTATCGGATCATTTCGCAATGCATCAGATAAAAAAATCCGTTACCAGGGGACATTATATTTTGTTACAGTTCACACGAAAGTGAGTCCATCATCCGTAAATCGCATAAATGAGGTGGTTTCCGACAGAAACACCTGTGGGAACAGTGTGTACCATATCAAAACAATCTGTCTGCAGTGCAGAAGCGTGACCAAGGCCAGGCCCTTCTTTCTTCAACGGGTCAGGTTGACAGAACAAAGATACTAATCATTCTGGGAGCATTGTTCCATTTTGGACGACTTAATGGTCGATGGATTTCGACACCATTCTTTGGCTTGCTTCCCTTTGTAACGTACTTTAAATTCAATATGTAAATTTGTTAATTTATATATGCAACTATGAAAGAATAGATGCATTTTTTATTATAAAAACAAATTATTATAGTTGTTCTCATTACACGGAAGCTTGAGCAGAGTTTTGCAGATTAATCATAATTGCTTCAAATCCTGTTATGCGATTGATTACTTTTTCGAATAATAAGTCAATCAAAATGATACAACGAACAATCTTTTTACGCGCTTGTTCTGGGAAAAACCGCCGGTAATTTTGTAACTTTGAGCCGATAATGGTCTTAAGCGATTAGGTTAGACTCCCTGAAGAAGAATCCGTGGCCAAATTCAGTTCGGTCCGTTCAGCCTTCCGGTCGTATGTGCCCTAACTTTCGAAGGAAATGACCTTGCAAATTGCAAGATCAGGTTTGTTTTCCCAATATCTCGATTGAGTTCGTTAATGGGTGAAATCTGTCCAATAGTTCCGGGGATAGGCCCATTTGAAATTTTCAGGTTAATTCCTCGATATCTCATGAATTACTTATTCAATCAGATTGAAGCTTTGTGAACTGTTTTGGAATACCAACGCGTAACTCAGTGCATTCGTTTGGATTGAGTTGTTAGGAAATTAGAAAAAAAATTTGTCCCGAATATTTCTATTTTTGTTGAAAAACAGTTTTTTCCGTAGAATATTCATAAGATTTCAACGAAATTCGGCCGAAACTTTTGAGTCGGTATTTAACAACAAAAGCCCAAATTTCAATTCGATATGCTATTAATCTTTAGAGATAATAAGGAAAAAAATATGCCAAATTTCGATGTTATTTGAAATTTTAAAATTTTTTCAGCAATATCTCAAGAAGTGCAGATCGAAAATCCGTAATCATTCGAAGGATACCAACACGCAACCAGGTGCAGAATTTCGTATTGATCTAGTAGTAAGAAAATCTGAAAAAAAATGTTTGAAATGTTTTTTGAATGATTTTTTTTCTCGGGAAGTGTTGATCATATTTCGGAGAAATTTGGCACCTACTTTAAAATTAGTAGTATTCAAAAACAATGTTTGAAATTTCAATTCGAAAGGATATTGTATTTCGGATATTTATGTGAAAAAATATTTATTTACATAATGATTATTTTTGTATTGTATTTCATTAAGTTACCGTTTTCCTTAGTTTTTGACTTATCATATGCCAGTTGATATAATAATTAAATTTGTCATTCAAGACGTGGTACGTCGAAGGCAATAAAAGTATATCGTAAGATATCCATATCGAAAGATATTATGTAAAGGTATTAAGGAAAATCTGTATTTTTAATAATTGAATTATCTAAGAACTGTTAATATGATCAATAAAACAGAAGGAGAGTGTGGGTTGGTACTACAGTGATAATGAATGATTAACGGGTAGGAGATTGTCATTATTGCAATTATTGCCGATTCTCGAATAATTCTCTGGAAAACCCATGGAAACCTTGTGTTACTGCTTCCTCGCCCAACGTCAGGAACAGCACTGATAGTTTTTTATCCAACAGTTAATGATTGCACGACCCGGAAAATTTCTTTTTCTACCTGAGGCGCTATTTTTGGGATCATCTGGATAAAAATTCGTATGCGGAATTGAGACGAAATTCGGTCAGATGCTTGAATAAAGTTCTAAATTCAAAAGTCAGATGCGATAATTTCTAATTGTAGGAAATCTGTATTATATGATTCAATAAGGCGAATGACTAAAAAACCAATAACACAGTGGACATCAAGGGCGGATTCATGGAACAGAGGGGGCAAAGGAGGTCATGTCAAATTTTTAGATTTTTTTAATTATCTCGAGAAATACTGACAATATCAGACTGAAATTTCGTAACAACCGACGCGAACCTTTATACTGAATTTCGCGAGGATTTCACGAGAAAAAAGTGAAAAAAAAATATTTCCTTATTTTTTTTGTGGAACTATTCATCAAATTTTAGTGCTTCAAATAGCAGTAACATCACATAATAGTTTAAAGAGATATTGAAAAAAAAAATTGTAGAATTTCATGGCTATTTGAATTTTCGAGGTTAAGTCCTCAATTTTTCGAGAAACACCGCCTATATCAGATTCCTTCATTGTTGGTTGTAAAATACTGACTCGCAACTTCATACGAAATTCCGATTACATGCGTAGAAAATTTCAAAAATATGTTATTCGAGAATTTTCCAGATATCAATTAAAAAAAAATTATTTCAAAACTATTCTTCAGATTGCAATGAAGTTTCGCACATTTCTCGAGGTGACTATTAGACTACCATATTTTAAATTTCAGTTAGATCGAATAGTTAACGTTGGAGATAATGTGATTTGTTCTTATTTACGGGATATGCTTGTTATTTTCCCAATGACTGATCTGATCAGGATGGAACTTGGTTACTGGTTGGCAAATGCTGATACGAAAACTTGTTAAAATTATCTTGATGATGATATGATTATTAAACCTTCTGAAAAAATTCGAAATTTTGTTTTCAAATATTTCATATTTTGCAATCTTCTTATCATATGGTCCTCAAGAAATTCTGTAGTAACCTTCAAGCTTTCATATTTCAATCAAGTACTGGATTTCGATTCAACTATTCATCAAATTTCGACGAAACACTGCACGGACTTTGAACCACATAATTTGACAACAGTATATCAAAATTCAGTTAACTCTCAATATAACTTGCGGAGATATTTTGAAAAAAATATATCAAATTTTGTGTTTTTCCTCGTAATTGTTGTTATTACCCAAAATTCAAATTTCATGTTTTTTTCTTCGATATCGTTGATATCTCCAGAGTAACTCAAATAATGCTGTTCCAATCATAATGAAACTTGCTGACTAGTTGGAAAATGCTGATGCGCAACTTGGAGCAAAATTGCGTTATGATCGTGTCATTCGGATTCGTTGCCAAAGCAGTCATCTTTTCACGATTTGATCCCGCCAAACGCACCTCCTGATGAAAAAAAAATTGGCACCCTTCTTCTCATATGGTCCCCATGATTTTCTGCACGAACCTTTCTGCTATCATTTCTCAATCAATAACTATTTATAGTTCTATTCGATCCATCCTGTAGTATTGATAATATAGAACTTGGAATGGGTATATCTGCGAAATCATAATAATAATAATAATAATAGTGCCTTTATTGAAACAGAAGAGGAAAAAAAAAATATATATAATTCAAACATTTGGGGCGGAGTCTAGCACTCAACCCCAAAAACAAAAGGAATACTAATCTAAAGAAAAAAAAACATATAATAAATAAAACTTCAAGTGAATTAATGAATTGAAAAGAGGAACAAAACTATGACCAAAATTAAAAACAATTTTCAGTTTATGACTGGTTCATGAACAGCCTCTTTTTCAGTTCCCTACGCAATGAGCCCAAAGAAATCCCCTCACACCCTATCAAGAACTCATTGTGTAAATTCATCGCATTGAAGGTAAAAGAGCGCCGAAACATAGCTGAAACAAATCTTGGCAACATAAGCCTTTGCCCGTGCCTTATAGCCACACGATGAACATCACGACGGTGTACCAGCTTGGCTCTCAAATATGGAGGACTGCCAGTACTCAAAATCCGATGCACAACAGTCGTCATGTGAAGCCGGAAAATATTTTCGACCCTAAGCCACTCTTATCTTTTTATCCCATCACTGATTCCCCTATCGTACTTTCTCATACCCAAAATGTATCGGCAGCAAGAATTCTGCAATTTCTGCAACCTGGGTGGGTATGACCGATTCACGAATTCGGCCTTCTTCATCAAGGTCCAAACCTACTCGACAAATATCGAATTTCTAAGTAGCTTTTTGCGAAAGATACCGTGTCTGCGTTACGCCGATAGGCCGACCGTAAATTAGTGCCCATATACCTCTGACCTAAACCAGTACTTTTTAGACCATCGTGTCAGTGCAACCGCCAACGGAAAGAATTTCTAATAATTCCAGAGCAGGCAACATTACGAAGTCCACTGATGAACCCATGACAGACAGACAACAGAGCGAGACTGAGAACAAGATCCGTCAAATAGGGAAGACAGATTATTCCCATAATAATTAGTGTCAGTTCTTGTCAAATTTGTTCGACATTGACATTTTTTCTTGTTTGGGACATTACTTCAACTTATTGAACGTTTTATCCATTTTAGATGCGAAGGCAGAGGTGGAAACAAAAACTTCTGATGGCTTTCGGCATCATGTACGAGAAATATGATATATGAAAGCTTCTGACTTCATGTCAGTGATTTTCTAGAGTTTTTAAATATGAGCCTCTTCTTGGAAAATCGCAATGTAAAATTTCAATAATATTTAATTCCAAATCAACTATAGACTGAATTTTTAAACGAATATTATTTAAGAAGAATGATGAACATTTTCTGTTAACTATTCAAGAGGTTATCTAGGGTAAAAGAGAAGTCCCCCAGAACATACAAATTAATAAATGGTACTAACAATAAATTACAGAAATTTCTTCTTTTCAACCCGTTTCCTTAAAGTTCACAAAAAGAAGCTTACATAATACGTCGTTTTCTAGACGAATCTCTGAAATTCCTCACTGCCATCATTGTCGTAGGAAATTAAGGAAAAAATCATATATGTCTGATATTGAGCATGAATCATGTCGTTCCATCGCTCTCACGTCGTTTTAAGGTCAACCAGTCGAGAAATTCGTTTATTTCGGACCTTGACAATGCTCGTCCACTATGCGTTGCAAATTAAGTCTGTATTAATGCATCAAACTTGTAATGTAAATGATCAGGGAATTTTGGGTCGTTTATTCGGAAAGAATTCTCATTGAAGATTATCAATTATTATCATCAAATTTTAGTTTACCGAATAATTCAAAAACTTCTATGCAAAGTTTAGGGATTCAACAGATGAAAGAAAGCATGGAATATAAAATTCCAGCCCTGACGTGAGGTCAGGAGATTTTTGCTATTGGTCCGGGTCGTTTTCAAAGTGGTCTCCTATTTGGGAGTGGATGGGAAGATTCGGTTTTTTCAATAGACCATCACCAATTTCTGCATGCACCTTCACCCTTCACTCTACCTATTTTATTTTTCAATTAGGTATTCAATGATTTCAATTCGATCCGATATATATTTTTGGCCTAACGGATGATCGTTAACACCGTTACTTCAAAAAAAACTTAAAGTCCAAACATTTGTAGAGTAGGTTTGGAAGTTTTAACGAAGGCCGAATTCATGAATGTCTAAAATATAATCCCCCACCCCCCAAAGATTCCGCAGATATACCCATTAAAAATTCTATTTTTTCAATATTTCCGAAAATACAGATTGGATCGAATTGAAATCGATAACTTGATTGAAAAAAAAACAGCCCGAAGGTTCGTGCAGAATGCAGGAGATGACAAATAAAATATTGTTTTAATAAAACGATCATCATTTTTCAAGAGTTTTCGCATCAGCATTTGCCATCTAGTTTCCAAGTTTCATCATGAAGGATTACAATTTTTTCAGTTATGTCGGAGACATCGATGATACCATGAAAATAACTAAGAAATTTGGAGTTTTTTTTCAAACTATCTCTGTAAATGAACATCGGATTGGATTGTGATTTCGAGCCATGTTGTTGAATCAACTTCAAGATCTGGGACAAAGTTTCCAGAACAACAAATTATTCCAATGAAAATTTGGATTATACAGGGCCCCGCAACAATGGCGCGATGTTCCATAACACTATTTAGGATTCAGATAGGAATCTGGTTTTCTATGATGTTTCCTTATTGCTCGAACTGCACAAATTGAAAATGTCGGGGTCCTAACTTTGTTTTTTTAAATGGAAACCTGTATTTTCATTACATTTTTGGTTTCTACGAGAGAAATAAAATACACTTTATACATATCCTTACCACAAAAATATCAACCTTTTTTTCCAATATTCTCCACTCAGAGTATTTGAAATTATTAAGTTGTGCCAAGTCCCATTGGAATCTATTTTTTGTCAAATATTGTACATTGGTTACTCTCGCGAACGGTATATGTGAAATCGAACTGAGATATACAGGGTATGAAAAACAGCCTGCCACATATTGGAAATAAAATTAGCAGAATCTTCCCTATTTCAAATGAAACACCCTATATTTTATCGATTCATAGGAAGCACCAAAAAAGGCTCTACAGATTTCGACCAGTAGGCCTTATGATTGAGTTCACTAGTTTTCCTTTGAACAGGTTATTTTTATGAAAAATAGCAAGAATTCATCTTTCTTCGATATGATTTTGTTTATCGACTTGATATTGATATTTCAACTGTGGAGGCCCGCTAGATCACCTGATTTAACAAAACAAATTTTTCATTGTAGGGATACCTAAAAATATGATTCAAGTTCAGCCAGCAACCTCTTTTGAAAGGATGCGGCATATAATAAATGCTAATCTTTGCAGCATTACACCAGGGGTCTTATTCTTGAATGCGATAGTATGAACGTTCTCTATCGTTTCATCATAAATGCACCCCATTTCCTTGACAACAGCGTCGACACGCCGATTCAAGAATGGGGCCCCTGCTGTCTTGCACAGGGTAAAACAGTCTTTCGAACACGGACTTCCTTCAAGAGAATGGAACACCTCTTAAACATATGTTTCAATATCAACTATCATTAAACTTATGTAATCTTAGCGATAGATAACCTTTTTTGGACCGATCAATTGTGATTTGGTGCAAAAAACCTAGTGAAAGACATTTTTCAGTTGCAGAATGGGGCAGCAGCCGGGATCGATCGCTTGCTGTGTCGATTTTGACTATTTTTTAAAAATAATCGGCAATGTCGAAAACTCACATTCTTGAATCTACTGGTTAGTTTTTTCTCGCAACTTTCTCCCAAAGCAGTCGAAATGTCGTTCGAATTGTTCTATTCCGAGTTTAAGCTCGCTACGATACACATCATATTAAATTATTATGGCACAGCAATATTTTTCAGGAAAAAGTGCTGTTTTAAAGAAAACTAGTGAAACTAACCATAACGACCAATGAACGAAATTTGTGAAGCTTTTTTTATGCTTCTTATGGATCGATAAAATATAGTTTGTTCCATTTTGTAATGAGATTCTGCTAATTTTTATTTTCAATATGTGGCAGGCTGTTTCTCATACCCTTTATATCTCAGTTCGATTTCAGATATACCGTTTGAGAGAGTAACCAGTGTACAACATTTGACCAGAAATGAATTCCAATGGGAAGGGGCACAACTTAATAATTTAAAATACTCTGAGTGACAAATATTGGAAAAAAAACATGTCAGGCATCTAACTCGAAAACCGTTGATATTTTTGTGGTAAAGATATGTTTGAAGTGTATTTTATTTTTCTAGAAGAAACCGAAAATGTAATTAAAAATACAGGTTGCCATTCAGAAAAACGAAGTTGGGACCCGCCCAGAAGAAATGGAACACCCTATGTGACCAAAAACATTTTCAATTCGTGTAGTTCGAACAATATGGAAACATCATAGATAACTAGATTTCTATATGAATCCTAAGTAGAGATATGAAACATTAAGCCACTGTTGCGGGATCCTGTATACTAAACAGCTTTATTGATTTCATACTAAAACGATCCTCACGAAATGTCGCAGGAAATTTGCGTTGATATTCTACAACTAAGTTCGAAGTTCTGATTTGATCGTCTCTATTTCTTGAGATATTGGGGGAAAAATATCGAAATTCCAAATACCGAATCTGTTGCGCATGTTTTGACCACTAACCAACTTGGCCGATATATTCAGGTTTCAAACCTGAACTGAAAATTTGAAGACACTAGGTCCTTTCGTTCGATAGTAAGAGCACATATGGCTGGCCGGACGTTTGAGAATATTTTCAGCACAGAATTCGAATATAACAGACTTTTGGGCGAAACTAATGAAAATAATAATATTAATAATGATGATAATAATGATAATGATAATAAAATTTATTCACATTCAAGTTACAGAGATCATATCATACCATATTATCTGTGTGTAACTGTTGAGTGAAACATAATTTTAATACAATGATACATATAACTTCAAACCCAAAATCGATCTATCCTAAGTTGATAAACAATAATTCCACAGCTGTAGGTAATTCTTCTTTTACATTTTATATTAGTCGAGTCGAGAGTTCAAGCCGGGTTCCACGTTGATCAACATTTATCCCTTTTGTGTCAAGATTCAAAATGGACTTTTTCTTTATTTCTGTATCGAAATCGGAATTTTTTTAGGCTAATTATTTATAATTCACCAATATTTTACAAATATTTTTGAATTTGGTTTGGTTCTGACTATACTGCCCGATTGTTTATTTATGAATTTATCTCCCATATTTTCTAGAGATGAGCTCTGGATGGAAGAAGGATTGCGCATTTGAGTTCATTATTTCATGAACATTTCATTATAAATGAACATATGTTTAGGCATTGTATGAAGAGGGACTTCATACAATGGTTCAGCGACTGAATATTTGAAACGGATTTTTCGCAACTTGTTTGGAGCGAGTTACAAAAAATTGTTCGGTATCGGAACAATATAGTATGATGTCTAAAAGCACGATAATATTTTTTTCTCAAAGACATAAAAACATACGACAAAAACAACTGATCAGATTACATTCGAGATGAACCCAATAGTCTTGACTTATATGATAAGTCAACAAAAAAATTAAGAAAAATATTTGGCTATCAAAACAAAAAGTCTCAAAAAATTCCAATGTGGCTTCAAAGGGTTTTTCACGCATGTTCAAATTCTATTTATCTGATTTCGTATCTCTTCAACATCTACCTCTCTTCGGTTGGTGGTTGATTGTGATAAATTCCTCTTTGCGATTTATGCCTTCTTACCTTTCCGAAACTGATTGAAATTAGAATGGAGTTGAAGAATAATTAGGTATTTGACCCCAGATTTACCGAATCAAGATCGAGCTGTCGAATCTCCAGACTGAACTCACCTCATGAAGGTGGGTATTCATTTAATCATTCGAGCAAATGTGAGCGCACGCTATTCGGAGACGCACAGAGAGCGTGCGCCAACACCCAGCCTTCGTGTAAAAATGCTCAATGTGGACGTACGTCAGCGTGACAAATGATTAAATTTTTGCACAGCTATGCGAGCACGCACATTTGCTCAAATGAATACACATCTTGATAGTTACAATCAATTGTTGGTTTTACCATTTGACACTGAAACATTCTGATCAATATCTTAATCTTCGAGAAAAATTTTTAAGATTCTGATTATTTTTGGAATTATTCAGGCACGGATGAGTGTCGGCGTAGTTTTTCTGATTGCTTGACTTTTTAGTGGATCTACACTGTCAACCATCTTAATGATGTTTAAAACATGTTATTATATTTTTTATTGTGTCTGCTAATTCATAAGATAAGTGTTATGTATAATAGAAAATTTTTTCTTGCGAATATATTTGGATAGAGAGAGAAAACATCATTCTGGAAAGCTATGCAGTGGGATGGAAGGAAAAGGAATTTTCGAAGGTAGCAGGCATATTGGAAATTTTTGTGATAAGTTATAATATTGTTTCAAAAACAAAGAATGTGGTGAATAATTATTTGTCCTCGGATGGTGTATACCTCACTCTTATTTATTGAAAGTTTCACATTTATTGTCCAATGAAAAATGAAGATTCATTATGCAATGTAGGTACCAACCTCTTTGATATAAACGAGGCAGACTTTGAACATAATTTTCATGAAGGATTACGGAACGGTATCTAAAGTAAACTCTCAACAAACATTGCTGCTGAAAAAATGTTTATAATGTTTTTTTGTTTCTTGTTTATAATTAGAAAATTTTGGAACATTCCGAAATATTAGAATCTTGAAGGAATGAAAAATTAGAGCAGGCATTAGGCAGAGTTAGTGAAAAACGTCTTCGAATATATCATATAGATAGTACTGAATTAACAAACTTGTTAATTCCACTTTATCCATTATAACTTATTTGTGATTATGAACAAAATGATTTATCCTCCATGTATTATACTTCTCTGAAAAACATGAACAACAGAGCAGTTCATGCATATGAATTCAATATGTGTTTAGTATACGATATTCAGAAAATTTCGGTCCAAATAATGCGAAGGAGAAAGTTTTATAATTTTTTTTTCTTTACTTCCTTAGAACAAGTTAGGGCTCGATAAAATGAGAACTTTTCCCATGGATTCAGATCAAGAGGACAGTTTAAATTTTTCCTATGTTCTCAGCGTAAAACTGGTGAAATTTTACAAAACATTAGAATCTTCAACAACTTCACGACGGAAGTTAATTTTGGACCATACTCTGTAGGAACTTCTTGTTGCAAACTGCTTGTAAAAACACTCTATAAACTTTGTTCAGAGAAAACTTGCATAGCCTATACAAATATTGGATCTGAACACAAGGATTCATCAATAAATCAACAAATAAACTCTCATACTTCCCCTCATCATGTTGTTATCATCACCATTACAAATTGATTACAGCGGAGAAAATTTCCTTATTTGCTGGATAAAAGAAACGAAACTGAAAGAGATTAAAATGTTTTGAATATTACTCTGTTAGAGAATTCAATATACTAGAAATGAATGAAATCAGTATTTGAATAGGTATTAAGAAAACAACATTTCAAATGGTTAATTTCTAGATCCAAATGATAATTTTTTCGAAATTTTAAACAAAGTGTTTGTTTTGAAATCTACAAAATAGCGACTCTTCGAAGAAACGATACCGCACGCCCAGGTTTCCACCAAACTTAACTAATTCTCCTATTATTTTTTCGCGAATTCCAACCGCCAATAAATACCTGATAAAATATCCCGTACCCAGAAACATGTCCCTATTTATCCGTTAGGTTGAAGTACGTGAACCGTATCTCATATAGCCCCATTTCCAACCCCTTTTTAGATGGCATCGTTCCTAACAAATCGAAAATTTACAATGCAAATAAATCCACACATTTAACGCAGCCCAGTGTTTGTGTAACTTCTTAATTCCACGGGCCCAGTATGTCCCCTCAGGGCCTTTATCTGCACTGTTTATCTGAATTCAGACACTTGTGATACACATGCAAATTTCCTATGGTCATGATGGGAATGAATTCGCGATCCACGAAGAGTCCGGTCCAGAGGACAGGTAACCCCCTGCGATGATGCGAAGGACATTGATAACGAGATCTATGAGAATCCAGAGGTGAACAGGGTTTTAATAGATGTCCGGTTGGAAAATTGACCAACGAATTATGACAATCCCCATTTATTGTTCACATGCCACTTTTGTTGAGAGCGTGGATATTCCCATTCAAACTATAACCAAACACTCAAGGCAATTCTTCGACTTTATTCATATCCAGAATATAATAAGTTGAACTTGAACCACCAATGCTCCCTTTATTTTAGCGATGGTAGCAATCTAGTTTCAAGTATACGGGGTGTTCCACCAAAAAGTGGACAAAAATATATGTTCGTACGGATATATAACCGGGTAAATGACATTGAAAAAGTCATTTTTGCCTGACTTAATCGAAGCATACGCGAGATACAGGGTGTTTAATATCAACTTAGAGCCATATTCTGATAACCGTGGTGAAATATGCGTGACCTTAGATTTCTGAAAAAAATTCAAAACGGCAGAAAACCTGCAAAGTTAGAATTCTTTATTTTCGATGGCCAAATTGCATAGCGTGTCTTCAATGTTCTCGATTTTATAAGAGTTTCCGTGAAATTTTTTTCCAAAATTCAAACTCAACGTGTCTACAGTGAAAACAGAAAACAAAATCCCACCAAAAATTGTTGGAATCTTTAACGGTTGAACTTACCTTCATTATGAACACTGGTATAAAAACAGAATAAAAAAATATTTATTGGTTTTCATTTTGAATCCTTCCAAATTTTTCACTCGGAGTACTTGAATATTTTTATTCAAAAAACTGCCAATATGCCAATATTGTGCTGATGGGCCTTTAGAATGATGTGGATAGGAGTATGGATTTATCAGAAAAAAAAATTTTTCTCTGTCGGCCTAACGGCCGGACTGTAAACACAATAAGTTCTGAAAGAAACAACTTAGAAACTAGATATTTGTAGAGTGGGTTGGGACTTTAATGACGAAGACCGAATAGGTAATAAGTATTTTATTGCCATCAAAAATTACATGGTTTGTCAAACTTCAAACACATAATTCTAAGGCATATTAAAACTCAAAAATTCTTCTATGGTATAAAAACCATTTGAACACAATAATTTTTTTATGCTCTTCATAAAAGGTTTTTCGGGTAACTCCTTCATTACAGGTGGTAGCTTGTTAAACATTTCTATTCCCCAGTAGGTGGAAAAATTCTGGGATTTCTTCTTCCTGTGCAAAGGTGTACTAAGGTCATTCCTGTATCTAGTTTCATATAAGTGATATGATCCCTTTCGTGTCAAGCTGTTTCTGTTGTGATGTACATATTTTAAACACTCTTTCATATACAGTGATGGTAAGGTGTGTATTTCATGTCTTATATAAACTGGCTTACACGACTCTCTTCTGCCGATACCAAACATAATTCGAATAGTCTTCTTCTGCAGAATGAAAACTCTCGTAGCTTCCGATGCATTACCCCATAGGCGAATACCATATTGCATCACACTCTGGAAGTTCGCAAAATATGCAGATCTCATCATCTCGTGAGGCCCACAATTCCTCAGCTTCCTAAGCAAAAACAAGCTTCTAGACAGTTTAGCACACAAGAGATCGATATGCGACGCCCAATCTAGTCTGTTGTCCAAGATTTTGCCCAAGAATTTGGCGCTCTTTCTGTTTTGGCCACTTCCAAACCTTGAACCGCTTGTTTTCTCCGAATTGAGCTTGAGAGAGTTCTTGAGAAACCATTCTTCAACTTCCTTCACAACAAGTTCTTTTTCATTCAAGAGATCAATCAATATTTTTGAAATTAGCAGTATATTATCACAATATATGTACAAGCTGTTGCAATGCTGAGTAATCATGTCATTAATGTATATTAAAAAAGAATAGGTCCAAAAACTGACCCCTGGGTTACTTCACACTCAATTTTCTGTTGATTGGATATCCTACCATTCGAGTGAACTCTCTGATATCTATTTTCTAGGTATGATCTTAGTTACTTGAGTATAGTTCCTCTGAAACCATATGATTTCACTTTCTCTGACAGAATTTTGTGTGATATCACATCGAAAGCTTTTGCTCAAATCGAAATTCAGTAAATGGGAATTCATAAATGGGAATAATTTTTGCAATTTTTATGGGTAAAATCCACCCAATGATTCCGCAGATATATTATATTTCCAAGAATACAGATTAGATCCAATTGAATTCCAGACTTTAAATGACAGTTTGAAGGTTCATATAGAATTTAATGAGGATAATATGATGAGAAGATCACAGAATATTGAATATTTGAAAAAAAATTAACTTTTTTTTCGAATTGTTCTAATGACGATCATCGCACGAAATTTTACACAATGTTGTCTCTCAACATCTTCGAACTAGCTGCGAAGTTTCATTCAAACAACGATATCGAGAAGAAAATCACGAAATTCTACATATTTTTTACCAATACCTCCAAAACTAATAGCCGTATCGAATTGAACTTTGGTACAGTGCTGTGAAATATTAAGTTCAAGGTATAAATGAAATTTTTTCTAATATGAACAAAAGTTTCAAAAAAAAAAAAATTTCGAAAAAATTTTTTTTTTATTGAGTAACCATTCGATTCCAACGGAATTTCGCTTAAAGTTGAGCATCGTTATGCTCCAACTAACTGCCAAATTTCAATCCAATCACTTCAGTAGTTTCATAAATATGAGGAAATTAACCTCAAAATTTCAAATGACTATAACTCCGAAACTATCTTGCCAATTCGGCCCTTTAACAAACTTAACCTTCGTATTTTGAAATACAACCCTTGCTGAAATTTTCTAGTTGGTAGAATCATCGTTCGCCTGTTATCGTGGTGACGGCCGGACAGAATCGATTTTGACACCGGATTCGTCATCAGTGTGTCCAACCTAGTCGTTTAAGACCATTTTCGGCTCCATCATCGAAAATTACAGACATTTGGCCAAAATGATAGCACGCTCTTCCCCTAGTACATGCGCCCAAAAATTATTTTTGAGAATTACCAACGATTTGAGATATTTTTCTGATGATGATGTTTTTGCTTTTTGTCTGTTGCGCGATAAAGGGGGTCTGATTTGTTTGTAAACTATCGAATTTTCTTCTCTTTTGTGTTCCTTGAATATGTTTGAAATGGCGAGGATAAACTATAAATAATGAAGGATAATGCAGCACATACAGGCGTTACACACTTCGAGGTGCTTCGATATGGAATAAGTAAGAGACTTTATAGTACTATTGTTGGAATAATTGCTGTGTTTCGTTGTTTATTACTGTTTTATTGTGCTCAATTCGATCTAATTTGATTTCATTTAATTCAATTTAATTTCGTGATTTATTCTGTGTTTCTAAAACATAAAATTTATTATTTATTTATTTAAAATATATTTCTACTTTCCTTCTCACATGTCCATCAATTCTTTTTTCTTAGTATAGTCTGAGAATCATTTCAGATGATCACAAATTATATCTTGGATTGATGATTTTCCTACCCTACTCTGAGTAGATTGGAATAAGTATTTTTAGTTAGGGGTAGAAAGGACAGAATTGTAGAAGCAAGAAAAAAGCGCTAAACATAGAAAAATGCGATACCTAAAGAGAATATAGAATATTTGGGAGATCTACGAGATATTTGAATCGAAAGCTTATATTTCTGTAGCACGTGAGTGGGTTTTCCTACTCTAGAATAGCTTCCTCCTAATCATACAGTATTTTTTTTTACTAACAATCGACAATCTTACCTCATAATTTATGAAGATTTCATTTCGAAGAACATGACATTCAAAATTCGAAAAATGAAAATTTGCCTGTCGGACTAGTAGTTTTTTTTGGTAAACTTCTGAAGTAAAGCCAACTATACACTACCCAATTCAATAGAGCCGACAGACCGATTTGATCAGGTTGGACAGCGTGTAGACTTTTTATCTGACAAAGATCTCGTCGGATAGCTGAATCGTCCGACGTATTGCGTCAACGACTGACAAACAAATTTCATGATTCAACCTTTGTATAATGAATTGTATGTATCTAGCCGTGTCAGGTGGTTAAACCAACCTGATTTCTTGTAATTGGCCAGATCTATCGTAAGAATTCAAAGGGTATAACAAAGCACCTTATAGATTAATGGGCCCCAAGCATGTGTGTGATGGCCCACAGTTATTGGCCGGACAATTTTCCAATATTAGCCACACACCGCCGTAAAGCTGTCGACAGGCTTTGTGAGCTGATTGTGTATGGCAAACGCAAAAAAGGTCGCAAGAACGATTTGACGATATTTGTCTTAGCTCTATCCAGTTTGGCCGGAGGTCCTTTCGCCATACATTATCAGTCAGCCGGCATTTGACTCACATACGACGAATAGTAGGATAAAGCGCAGGTAAGCATACGGTGAATTCACCAGTGTATGCCTGTACCGAATCGTCTCATTAAAATGAACAATAAACCCCTTTTATTTCCGCATTTATTTGAAACATTGATATCTATGCAAAATAAAAGTTTACCATAGCGCCAACAGAAGGCGGAACGACGTATCCCACTGTGATTTGTTGGAGTTTAAAAAAAACTATATCGTCTGCAACAACACAGTTGAAAAAAGTATATTGAAAAAAGTAGAAACTGTTAAGTTTTTTTCGGGGGATGATGCATCATATCATCATTATGATATTTTGTCTCAATTATGTATGCGGCTTAAGGAAGAAGATAGAACAGCATCTCCGGATAGCTGAAAGAAACAGAACTATCAAAAGTTAAATAACAAATTTAATTCATAAAAATCTCCCTTGCGAATTGCGGGATTCAAATCATTTTTTTAGTAGAAACTTTCTGAAAATATTGCCCATTGAACAATATTTTTTTGCCTTCTGAGGTGCACCTGCCAGCTGGCCTGCCGACAAACGAAAAAGTGCCTTCTTTCATTGCACAGTGTGTGGCACTTACAAGCGTACACCTACGTTAACTGAGACTGCCAGCAGGCGAAAGCCCTATAGTGTGTGTAGGCTTCAGATAGTAACCTTGAGGTCATTTGTTGAGGCGAAGGCCTGCCGGACATTGACCATTGTATGAGGCCCTCAAGCCGAGCAGCTCTAGTGTGTGTGTACGCAATAACTGATTTTTTTCAAATGTTCCGTCATCCCGACTAGATCAAATAGTGTGTAAAGGTTTTGAATCAATGAAAAGTGGTTATTGAGAACGCTACATATTTCTCGATCTCTAATACCTGATTAATTCACTTCGTTTGGTGAAAATCGATGTAACATTTGAGGAATGAATTATTAATTGCAAATTCACACAAAACAGAAATGGAACGGATTCCAAATATAAAATCCCTGTGCGTGAGATAAGCAGTGGTATTGTTCCATCCCACGAATTAATATTATCTCCCTGATAAGAGCTCGGAATTCATTCTGGAAACTTATCCGATCTTATACTTCAAATTCAATTTTGTAACCCTTTCCTCATCAACACAAATGATTGTTTCGATATGCATAAACTGGTTATACAATTAATACTAGTATTTATATGGCAGCAGGACAGTTGAAAACAATAAATAACTTCATCAATATTCAATGAATATTTTATTCCAAGATAACGGCCTTCATACTTTTCCCGCTAAAATCTGTTTTAGATATAATGTCCATATAGATCCACAAGTAGACAATGCAATTTGACCTTCGTCTTTACTTATCATTTCGCCTCGATATACATCGCGGATTTTCTGAGAATTGTGGTGTAGATAGTTCTACAAGTTGAATTCTTCAGCGAAGCAAGAGCTGATTTCGAATGATATGGGCAGAAATTTTGATTGAGAAATATAAATAGATAATGATTGAATATATCAAAACTGACCATTCAAGGTCAGCTCATTAGAGATAAATGGATAGACCGAAGCAGAAAATTGGAGAGTGCGATAGAACACCTAGTTTTTCAATCGAAAATATAATGTCCCTATGGGTTCGTTTCGAAGTCACGAAAACGAATGTGTCTACGCTCCGCTCTCCCTATAAATAAAACAATATACCCAAAAATTCAATCCTGCTGTGCCACCCCTAACTACAGGAATATAATCCACTACCCGACCCTTAGGAACAAAATATCGTTATCCCGTGGGAAGCCTACCAGAAGAATACCAGGTAGGTGCGAAAATTCCCGATTCTTTCGACTAGCGATCATATCTTTTCCATTATTTTAGTGTGAAGTCAACAATGGCCATTCAAAATTATTATCGTTTGAATCATGGTAAGTATATAGAAATACACTCCGTTAGAAGAACCACAATCTTATTACTAATAATTCAAAACATTTCTAGAAAACCACTGACGTGGATCAGGAGTTGCAAGTCGCCCCTTTCGAAAAGTATTGTGTTTACGGCTGGCCTAACCACCGATATTAAACACGATAACTTTAGAAATAATCTATTTAGAGTCTTGATAATTGAAGAGCAGGTATGGAGTTTGAGTTTGCATGAGAAGGAAAATTTTGCGAATTGGTAAAATATAGATTGGATCGAATAGACGACTTCGGCCCAAGTTGCCAACCCACAATTTACTTAGCAAGTTTACTTTCACTGGGAAACGGGAATTTCAGGACAAATTCGACATGATAAGGCTCGCATTATTTATAAATACGCGTAAAAGATGCCTCGGCTCTTCAAACCAGATAATTCCTTCCAACTATAGGTTTTTGTTAAGATGGTCCCCGTTGGCTGAAATTTAAGTTGGGATTCCTGATTTCATGCAAACAGTGTCAATTTTCATAGGATACGTTCCGAAAATCAACTCTGTTGTTTCGGTTGCCGATTTTCCGCTCTGTAAATATGAAATATTCGGATGGTTCCTGGAACAAGCGCGTGAAAAAGGTTATTTACGGAATCTGGTTGATGAAAACGCGGTCGATTTACTGTCACCAGAACGATTTTCTATGGTAAATATCCATAGCATAGAACAATCTATGTTTACTTTAGATTTGTTTTGGTTCCGAGTTCAGAACTGTACGGGACGGTTCTAGCATAGACCAATAAGACAAATCACTTCATCCTTTGCTGGAATCGAGTTTTTCTGACCTTGAGAAAAATAACGGACATAACCACACTTATGTCTTCCGCTTAACAAAACAGCTCTTCTTGCGAATATCTTGAATCGAAATGTATACCTAAATGGATTTGCAGAGATTCAGTAATCACATGATTCAAATCAGACTATGATTTTCGAACTAGAACCGTCCCGTACAGTTCTGAACTCGGAACCAAAACAAACCTAAAGTAAAGATAGATTGTTCTATGCTATGGATATTTACCATAGAAAATCGTTCTGGTGACAGTAAATCGACCGCATTTTCATCAACCAGATTCCGTAAATAACCTTTTTCACGCGCTTGTTCCAGGAACCATCCGAATATTTCATATTTACGGAGCGGAAAATTGGCAACCGAAACAACAGAGTTGATTTTCGGAACGTATCCTATGAAAATTGACACTGTTAGCATGAAATCAGGAATCCCAACTTAAATTTCAGCCAACGGGGACGATCTTAACAAAAACCTATATTTGGAAGGAATTATCTGGTTTGAAGAGCCGAGGCATCTTTTACGGTTATTTATAAATAATGCGAGCCTTATCATGTCGAATTTGTCCTGAAATTCCCGTTCCCTAGTGAAAGTAAACTTGCTAAGTAAATTGTGGGTTGGCAACTTGGGCCGAAGTCGTCTATTGAAATCAAATACTTGATTGGGACATGACAGCCTGAAGGTCCGTCCTGTTTTTCTTGAGGACCATATGATTATAAGACCGCAAAGTATGAAACATTTGAAAACAAACTTTTGAATTTTTGTGTGAATTGTTTTAATATTTCATTAGAAATTTCTTGATGATCAATTCGATCATCGAAAATTTCTCATAAGTTTTGCACATCAGCATTTGCCTATTAGTTACGAAGTTTTATTGTGACCAGGCCAGCATTCTCGAGTCTTTCCGTCAAAAACTAGGATTCCTAGGAAATAAGCATGAAGTTTCACATATTTTTTCCCAATTTTTCTGGAAATAAATATCCAGTCAAACTGAAATTTGAAACACGGCTGTTAAATAGTGACCCAGGGTCCGTGTCAAACTTTATTGCAGTCTGAAAGTATGAAGTCGAGAGCGATATCAGCGAGAACTAATCCAGATCGAAGTCGATCTCAAAATATAGTTCAGTGGATTTGTTGTTAGCTGTCGATAAAGATGTACAGCTCCACTCTCGTCTTGGGTGGTTAGCACCTGTAATCTGCCCTATGAAGTTTGAAATATAATAGTCTCATCGGGTTACAAATTGTGCGTTTGAAATTCACATGATGCTTCAGTGCATTCTGCAGTCTGCGGATGTTCAGTACCATAAAATAATGAAATTGCAGAGGGACGTTGTTTATTTATTCGATGTTTTAATTTTGATACCTGCAATCAACATCGAATTGTTAGTTGTTGAAATTTAGGTAGCTTGCACTGCGTGTGTTTTAGCATTTCACTTTCGTTTTCCCAGGAAAGTTATCAAAGTTTGTTTTTGATTTTGAACTACTGATTTGGTATAGATTTGGGCATCTTTGATATTTGAATAACTTTAACTAGTTTTCGATTCCTTTTTATATTTATATATTTTTAATGAGGAACAGTCATCAGATGCTCGTTCTAATCGGTATGTCATATTGAATAACTATACATTCATGAGAAACATTGAATCGAGAATCTCTTTTATATATAAAAGAGATATGTCAATGTTGTGAAGTTTATATTGTTCCATAAAATTAAATATTGTATTTGTCTTTTATGTTTTCCTTCCAATAACAAGGTATGTAATAAAAAAGTCGTATGAGAATCACAACAACCTTATATCATGAAATTCAGTACTGTAAAGAAAAACAATGCTCTTTTCACCAATTTTTTTTTATTTCAGCCCTGAAGTACGACTATTTTCCTATTACTGATTGATTCACACCTAAAATTCCAGATGAGCTAGTACTGACCTGAATAATATCAAGGTGTTGATAATAAACATGATCAATGCTTTCTTCAAACTGCATATGTAATCTTCGAAAGAAAAAGTTTCTGTCTTAATTGACGGAAATTCATCTTTATGATTGAGTTGTAGAATAACTTAAATCCAGTTGTAATATTTTTAATTGTATGACACCATGGAATATGTTCAATTTGATATGGAATTACATAAACTATTTCATCAATTGAGCACCCTGAAGCGCAAAGTTCACGAAGTTCGCAGCGTCTTATTTTCAAACATACTGTAGACTATCTCTCAAAGAATTAATCATTGGAAACTGTTCTTTGAGCCGATCGCAGCTGGAACCCGTTTAAAGGTTCTTAATACCAATGTTTTACCCTCAAGTATCGGAGTTGATATTTTCCTCTTCATGGACGGTACATAATTGATATTGCTGCAGGTAACCTAACTCATTTGCGCAATCTATAATTAAATCTGATTTCACAGAATGTAGCTTAAAAATTACAATGTCAGCGTCAAGCTTCCGTAGAGCCTTGCACATGCATTACCCTGAAGAATGTAGAAAATGATGGAAGGTTTGAAAAAAGTGGAGTGTGCAAAACTAATTCTTTCCTTTACGTGAACCTCCCTAATTATTCCCCAAGAACTCTATTTACATGCAGCCATTTATTTGTTGGAAATCTTCGAATAACTGCGAGGGATCTAGGTTCAATATAACCAAATAACGTTTTTATAGAATCAAACAATGAAATGAGACTATTGGAAAATCATTTCGATCAGTTCATGTAAGTTGAAGCTGAAAAAATTTCAATATCATGAAGTTAACTTATTTTGATCAGACATCTTTCGGGACGTTGGTTATTTGGAAGAATTTTCATGAAAAATCGGTTTTGTCGAAATTAATTAAAAACCAATCACGAGAATACGATCATGAAGAAAAATTGGAAAAAACTAAGACTGCTTCATATTGAATTCCCTAAAACACTTGAATCATTATTGTTCACATGTTTCGACCTAGAACCAAAACGAAATATTTCTAACAAGTTATTAAAGAAAGAAGAGAATCTACTCAGTAGGATTGATATAGTAGTCACAATAAAAACAAAAACATCTCAAAAAAACCAGAGGGGATGATATCCCAATTAAAAGTCAAAACAAATGTATATCAAGCCTACGTCCCAATTCTGGTACAAGGGAATACAAACGTTATCCAAGCAAAGTTATATTAAAAACAGTGCTTCTATTTTTCAACTTACATATATTCAAATGAAAAACTGTGATATACCTACTGATAATTTAGCACAAAGCACAAAAAATTATGTCAGGTATTTTTGGTGTCAGGAAAATAAAAGCCACTCAATACTAAAGCAGCAGATGCATTTCGTTATAAAAATTCAAATTAAATCTTATGTTAAATATCTATGACTGAAAAATTGAAAACCTTTCGAGATCGTTAAAAGGATTTTGATGGAAAGAGATTATACTTTTGATTAATAGTCGAAAATCTTGATTTTCGAACGACGAACTGTATATTGTCCTTTACAAACCGTATGTGGGTTAGTAACGTTCCGAATGGGCGTGATCAATCAGTGGCACAGTATTTTTAGAGAACAATTCAATTGAGATGCATTCGTAGTATTTCAGAGGTATAATAATTGGTGGAGTTCAGTTGTAGCAATGTCATTGATATTTTACGATTTTTATTTATGAACCATTCACAAATACCTAGTTCTCAATTTGATGATTTAGTTGCTTATAAAATAATTTCTTATGGAGAGAATGCACAAGAATGGAATAACAAAAAGGTTTATGGTAAGACGAGAAGTTTATACAACTCCCGAAAATCTGAAAGGAAAATAGTTTATAGATGCAAATTGTCAAGATAATAAAATTTAACAACCCTCTCGATTTATTCAATCTCTTTTTTTGTTATCTTTTATTATTATTAACATTCGTTTTTATAAAGTCTCTCGGTTGGCCATGAAAGTCTTACACATTGCACCGTGTATACTTTGAAAATGTAAGATTTTAGTTATTTTTCTGTCAGATAACTACGCAACGTTGTCCCGCATAGAGTTCATGGTAACCACAAATTTTTCAGAATGTGAATTCATTGCGAAAAAATAATAAATTTGAGAAGAAATTATGTGAATTCTTTAACTCCGAAGAATTGGCGAATGTTAAAGAAACTTTTCTCTCTGTTGTTACTGGAAATATTTCACGTTGGTATATGAATTTTCTGGAAGTTTCAGTTATGCTATTTTCTTGTACAGGAATCAAGAATCCAGTGTTGAAATTTCAATGAAAAAAACTGCTTAGAGGAGTCTGTTATTCTGTGATTTAAAAATTTTATTTTTCCAATATTTCCAAGAATACAGATTTGATCGAATTGAAATCCAGTAATTTATCAGAAAAAAATTCAAAAAGCACTGCCGTGAAGGCAGCAACTTCTATGCGCATGTTCAATGTAGATGACCGCTTCAGCAAAGAATTTGAACATGCACGCAAGAGCTGCTGCCTTCACGGCAGTGCTTTTTGATTTTTTTTTCTGATAAATTACTGGATTTCAATTCGATCAAATCTGTATTTTTGGAAATATTGGAAAAATAAAATTTTGAATGGGTATATCTACGGAATCATTTGGCGGATTTGACCCATTCGACCTTCGTAATTAAGCCCCAAACCTACCCTACAAATATCGAGTTTCTAAGTCGTTTACGGTCAGCCAAACGGCCGACTGCGTAAATACAATAACTTCCGAAAGAAACAACTTAGTAACTCGATATTTGTAGAGAAGGTTTGGACCTTAATTACGAAGGCCGAATTCGTGAATGGGTAAAATCCACCCAATGATTCCGTAGATATAGCCAATCAAAATTTCATTTTTCCAATATTTCCAAAAATACAGATCAGACCGAATTGAAATCCAGTACTTCAACGAAAAATAACAGTTCGAAGTTTCATACAGAATTTAATGAGGTTGATATGAGAAGAAAATCATAGAAATTTTTTTTTTCAAATTGTTCTAATGACACGATTATCACGAAATTTCGCAAAAAATTGTGTTTCAGCATCTCAAAACTAGCTGTGAAGTTTTATCAGGACTGAATCAGTATTTCTCGAGTTATACCGAAAAAATCAACGATATCGAGAAGAAAACCTCGAAATTTGACATATTTTTTCCCGATATCTCCGAAACTTATGATCGTATCGAACTGAAATTTGGTACAATGCTGTGAAATTAGAAGTTCAAAGTATGAGTGGAATTTTTTTTTGGATATGATGAATGGTTTCCGAAAACAATTTTGAGTTTACTGACAATATGATCCTGACGAAATTTGGCTCAAAGTTGCGCGTCGTTGTACTCCACCTAACTGCCAAGTTTGACTCCAATCGCTCAAATAGTTTCCGAAATAAAAAATAAATATCTTCAAAATTTCAAGTGCCTATAACTCCGAAACTATTCGACCGATTTGGCCCATTAACGAACTTAACCGCGGAATTCTGATGCGCGACCTACCCTGAAAGTTTCAAGTTGCTAGCTTGCTTCTGTCGACAGTTATCGTGTCCTCGACCGGACGGACGGCCGGTCGGCCGGACAGAATCGATTTTGACACCGAATTCGTCATCAGTGAGTCCAACCTAGTCGATTGAGACTATTTTCGGCTCAATCATCCAAAATTACAGACATTTGGACAAAACGATAGCACGCTGTTCCCCTAGAACATGCGCGCAAAAATGAATGAAAGTACCCGAAAAACCTGGCAGTAAAACTTCTCAACGGAGCGGTGGACCATTTTTCGAAATTCTCAAGAAAGTAGGCTACAGAAGTCATTTAAATATCTTATTGCACAATTTGAAATACACCAGTTCGAAAATGTTGTAGTACTACGAAGCCAGTGTCACCGTTAAACCTTACTGATACCCTGTCTCTGCTTCTTCTAATACTTTGGGTACTTTCAATTTCGAATCAAAACGATTAGATAAGATGTTTATTCATTTTACGGAGACAATCTTGATTATGGAAGATTATGCTGTAGCTGGAATGTTGTTATTGAAAAAGAGTAGAAATTGGCATTGTTAACGTCTCGGAGAATAATTTTGACATTGAATATAACCCAACCTTCGTTAGTTTTGCGTACAAAAGCTTGATATAACCAGATCATTATCAACCGAGAGATTTAGGAAAGTGAAAGGAGTATAGGTATTAGTTGAAATTTCAGTTGGTCTGGGCTAGTATTTCATACAATTGTTTCATTGTTTGTGGAGGGTGTGAAGTAAAATTTATTAATATAAAATATTATTTGAGGCGTCATCCTCGCACAAAGTACTAGATTTCAATGCGATCGTATCTGTTTTTTTTTAAATCCAATTTCGAACTGATATATTTGCGAATTTGACACTCTTAGATGACCTCACTCTGCAAATACCGAGTCTCTGAATAGATTCTCATTGTTTTTCCTATTGGCCGGTAAATACCATAATATCTTGTAAATAAGACTAGTTAGTACGCATCCACAACGGCGTACCAAATCGCAGTATCGAACCAAGCACTGCACCGCGAAAACTTTACACCTTGTTTTTAAAACCAAACAAACTCAATTCGTGTTATCGACCGTTGTACTGACCGTAGAACTAATTTCAGCATTTACCTTCAAAATTCAGTTTGTCTTTTTACAAGAACATCAACATTTTGTATAGGTTTAATTTGTGTATTTGCGATGGTCGGTGCAATGGTAAGTGCTTGATGCTCCGTTGTGAACTTGCATATAGTCAAAGAGCAGTTTTGGAGCTCCATTAAGAAGGACGAATTCAAGAATGGGCAAATCCGTGTAGAAATGTTCACGTGAAGGTTTATGCAAAATTTCGCGAGGAAATGTCTTCGTATTGGAACCAGCACCGGAACCTGACTTCACGTCAATGCTATTTCTGTTTCGCATGTGAATGCTACGAAACTTCAACTTTTATAATTACGAGGTAATCTTAATAAACCAGAATGGTTTCTCTCATGCCAAAGAACATATTTAAATGTTGCACAGAAAGAAGACCTTCCATTTTCAACAACGGTGTTATGAAAGAGTATCGCAAGAAAAAATTGTATTGAGTTTCTCACACATATTCTTACTAATGAAAAGATGTGTTCATTTCTAGCGTGCTAATCCCTGAACAGGGAGTGCAAAAAGACTCGACGACAAAGGAACTAGGTGTGTTTGTCAACTGGCAAAAGTCTCTTCAGTTGTATCTATTGTTGTCCAAGAAGTGTTAAAAATACACCTGAAAACACTCTCAAGTGATTAAGGTGTTTTACTGAATTATTATGCACCTCTAGGAACCCTCACCCCAATCTAAACCCTCTTCTAGATCTTCTCTATGTAAGACTAGTAGTTATTACTGCTAATAGTTTTCAGGGGATATCACGTGAGGGCTTTACGCTCCATTTGACGTCCTGTGTTATTATCTATTGTTGACATAGCCAAGAAAACGTGTACAGAGCTATTGTGATCTTGCTTTTGATGTTTAAATCATAGACCTCTTCGCTCGCTGAACGTCCATTGTAATTTCATTTGACATTTATTGGACCACTTTTCTATTCCATTTCTGCAAACCTATAATTCCATATTCAAATGTGGCAAGTATAAGATTCGATGCTGTTAGGAGCAAGGAGTTGCAGAATGTTTCAACGTATCTTACTCCTTGGATAACTATGGATTGTACTTCGTAGATTCAATAATCGGGAATTGTTTTGAGCCGTGTAGAACTAGTTCGACAATTGAGCATGATATTAACAAAATGGACTCAATCGAAACGAAAATTTATACAAACCAAGATATTCAAGATTTATTGATCATTAATGATTTTTAGAGAAAATTTTTTTCCATTATGCCAACTATGCGGGATATATTTTCTACTGAAATAACTCAAAATAGTGTCTTCATTTGAATACTCAAGAACAATAAATGCCTATCATTACTCATCTGTTAACACAACGGAAACATTTATGTATCACTTGAAAACTACCCCCAACCAGTTTCACCAAATATAATGCGAAACAAAATCTCTGAACCATACGCCACGAACTGTTATCATATTCTATATATTATATTATAAAAATTTAAAGCATCCGAAACATAACCGCACGGCCGTTCGTAATCATGCGATCATATTGAAACTTGAAACCTGCTAGTTGGTTGTAGAATAACGAACGAAACCACTCGTGAATTTTTTTTTTGGGATCGTCTGTAAAGGTAGTAAATTCAACAAACGAATTCATCGATAATTATAGTTAGCCCAGCACTTTTGATTTTTCTTTTCAAAAATGTGTCGAAAACTGCTACATTTGTGCTGACTCATGCCGTGAATATGTTCGTCCGATTTTCCGGAAAATGTGAAATCGAAACGACAATGTTGGCCCAGCCCTTGTGCTGGACTTGAGCTCATTTTTCCTTTGAAATATTCGCGACAATTTTGATAATTTTCCGACGGAATAATATTTCAGAATGAGGTTGGCTCAGCATTTTTCGATTTCCTTGCCGTTGAAATTTCATTTCATTCGTCACGGTTCCCAAGATATTCCAAAAAATATATAAAATGAGCCAGCCATATAATTTTCAAGAATTGGGTTGCAAAGGCTGGAATAGACGTTGATTTGTATCGTTCGAATATTTCTGGAAATCCCTCTTATTTCCCAAATAATCAAGAATTAAGAAAAAAATTAACCCAGCACTTTTGATTCCTTTTCTCAAAGATATGTGAAATTTGTGCTCACTTGTACCATAAATATGTCCACGAAATTTCGTCGGATTTTCGGGGAAATCGCTAAACTAAAAATGAAGTGAGCTTAACACTTTCGATTTTTCTCAATGAAAACATGAAAGAAAATTACTCTGCCGTAATTTGTCTTCTATGTATAGATAGTTGTACAACATGGTACTAATTGTCAGATTTTCAGAAAAGAGTTTCTTATTTTTTTCAAACGGAGCCTCATACAGCAGGATTTTTGATTAACTTTCATCGACAGTAGTATGTTTTTTCTATTGAATCCAGTTTTCATTTTTGAAAAACCATAGCTTTCCTTCCTTTTCAATTCTTCAGAATATTCTGCACCAGTTGGTAAATTCGTGTCATCTATGAAATGGACAAGAGTCATTGAGCCCATTGAGGTACTATGAAAAGAGTAATCCTCCCAGGGCCCCGACGCCCCCGACTCATGTGCAACTGGAGTTAATTGCTACTATCCACGGTCGCAAAGATCAAACAATTAAATTCCTTTATGAAATTTACGAGATGAAAAAAGTAATGAATTCAGAAGAGAAATATCAACAAATTTAACTATCATTAAAAGGTGCCGCCTCTCTTATCGCAACCTTATAAATATGTCAGTCGGCAATATGCTAAAAATCATCAAGCTTGATATTTAAACATTCTGAATCTCAATCTTGTTGCCATGGATAATGACTATCGAAGAATCTACTGATCTGTACTAATTTCAACTGTTCAGTGGAAAAGTTAATTGAAAGTTCTCACTGAATCAGTATACAGTTCAAATCATCAGCATCAATAAAGCTCTACACAAATATTACCTAAAATTTGTTACTTATTTTCGAGAAGAAACAAAAACTTTGCACACATGCCTAACTGTCTGTTTTCATCAAAACTTGAAGTCAGATATTTATATATGTAAGTAAAGATCCCAATTACCATATGGTATATGGAACTACATTTTTAACTTGAAGTCAAAACGAACTGAAACGATTAGGTCGGACTTACTGATAAAGAAAGAATATGGGATCAGATCGTAGATAGAGATACAATTCTCTCGTTCTCTCTGATTTGATTATATTTGAAGAAAATAATTCTCAAATTGAAACACGAAGGCTGATGCAGTATTTCGTGACGATTGCTGCTCCGTTCGAAATATTCGATAGTAATTCATTATCTCAGAAACTATCCGGAAGATCTTGCTGAAATATTGCATGAACCGTTATTGCATAACAATACTACATGCTGCCTGATTGGATCTGTAATTTGACAACGGGGTTCAACTTCAAGAAAAATACATCATATTTTAATTTCAATGTCAATTACCAAATACCAAAGCTGAATGGTTCACGACAGATCTTTTCTACTAATGTTAATTTTCCTATATACATATTTGCATAGATGGGGTAAACCATCTTTTTGCACGCATGTTCTGGGGAACAGCGATCTATCGTTTTGTTCAAATGCCTGTAATTTTCGAATTTTTTCCCGAAAATGGCCTCAAACGACTAGTTTGGACTCACTGATGACGAATCCGATGTCAAAATCGATTCTGTCCGTCCGGCCAGCAGGCCGACGACACGATAACTGTCGAAAAAAACTGACAGATTAGGTCGTGCGTTGTAATGCGGCGGCTAAGTTTGTTAATGGGACAAATCGGTCAAAATGGTTTCGGAGTTATGGTAATTTGAAAGTTTAAGATCAATTTCCTGATATTTCAGTAACTACTCATGCGATAGAAATGAAACTTGATAGTTATTTGGAGCATAACAGCGCACAACTTTTCACATAATTACGTTGGGATCACACTGTCAGTAAATTTTGAGAACCATGTTATCCAGTAGTGTACCAAATTTCATTCTGACTCAACCATTATTTCTCGAGATATTGGGAAAAAAAATATATTTTTTTTTTCGATATCGATATTTTTTCCGAATTAACTCGAAAAATACTAATTTAATCGGAATAGAACTTAGTAGCTAGTTCAGAAATGCTGATTTGCAACTCTGTGCAAAATTCCGTGATAATCGTATCATTAGAACAATTTGAGAAAAAAAATAATGATATTCAATATTCGGTGATCTCATCTCCAGAGTATGTTTGGGGCTTAATTACTAAGGTTTAATTCGTGAATGGGTAAAATTCACCCAATGATTCCGTAGATATACCCATTCAAAATTTTATTTTACCAATATTTCCAAAAATACAGATTAGATCGAATTGAAATCCAGAAGTTTATCGAATGAACTGTCGTGAAGGCGGCAGCTTTTGCACGCATGTTCAAAAGGGGGTCATCTCCATTAAACATGCTTACAAAAGCGGCTGCTTTCACGGCAGTGCTTTTCTAGGTTTTTTACTTGGATGGCTCCTTAAAAGTACCACCTTACGTTGAAATTTCAGTTTTGGTCTCTCTCACCTCATGTCATCGAACCTCTTCAACTGTATTTTCTTTCAATATTTCATTGGTCGATATTCAACATCCCTATAGTAAACGAATTGTTCTCGAGAATTGGAAATTTTTGAACTTAAATTATTCGTGTATTTTAGGACTTCATCCTCAAACTACTGCAGAACATTCAAGTGAATATACCATATCAAACAGCTGAGCTCAATAATTTCTGTAATATGAGATATTGAAAGTTCAATATTTCGAATGAATGAATATCTCTTCATTCGAGTGTTGAATCTTTCTTGTAGAGTCCAGTTCTCTGGAATGTTTATTTCAAGAGTCTAACCGCGAATTCTTCTTCTGTTTGATTCCTGAAATCTTTTGCTATCATTTTCTGTTTAAAATTCAAAAAAAGTACATTTATAAGAAATGATTGCACCTTGTTCTTCCTTGAAAAAACAAAGAAACAGAAGAATGAAACTAACTTTCAAACTCCAGAACGATTATCGCCACCACAAGGGTAATTTCACACGATACTTTCGGTGCTAAATTCTATGAAAGAACTCATAGCACAGGAATTATAATAATGTATGTGCGAAAAAGAAGGGTTGACAAAAGCTTTACCCCCTTGCTTTAACGTTTACACGGTTAGAAGACTGCAATTGCGAAATATAGAAAGGGTTGTTGACCGAACTAGTTTTGAATTTCAGATTCACCACGGACGGGCAGATAGATATCTTCAATTATATCTCCTCAGAAATCAATATGTTGTAATACTTTCGTGAATAGAAAGAAAAGTGCGTTGTTGTATGGTGAGGTGGGTGAACGATCAGCCTCTTCAATAATCTTACATATGGCATTTAGGGTGGTGATGATTTATTTCCAAGAATTTTGTATTATATTCATGAATATGATAACATATATATAAGCAATAAGATAGCGAATTTTTTTCACAGTGTCTGCAGAAATCTCCATTTAAACGGCAATATGTTTAATTAACGTCATACAATCGCATCTGAACGCTGACAGGTCGCAGACAGATCGCGGCAAGTGAGTGATGCTCTACTAGTTCAATGTAATAATCTGATCGCCATCGTGAATGCCATCACGATTGTGACCGCGTATATGTGGCATCCGCTTAAAGAAGTCGAGATTCTGAACCAATTTCAATCTATGAGATATTTGAATTGACTATACTCTTCATTTCAAACTAGTTAGGAGTATTTTTGTTCGCTATTTCCTCTAACATTCTGTAAAATTTCTTTGGCGATCAGTAAACACGTTCAATTCACGTTCTTCCATTATGATATAATTTGCAGAATTGAAGAGAAAAATCACATTATTTTTCAAGCTTTTTCTGGATTTTCACGGCCAATTTTCGAGACCAAACCATTAAAATTAAATACAATTGTTATTCATAGAAAACGCTCTTGCGGATTGCAGAATTGAACAATTTGTCAGGGACGATGTCTTTAAAAATAGCGCATAATGAACAATACTGGAACGATAAAACGATCAACAAAGTGAACTGTAACGTTTCATAGTCTTAATCAGGTAAATGAAAAATTCACAGAGTTATTTCCTCTCGAATATTTTCGTTCTTATGAGACTCTTGTCACAATTGACATTTTCAAAGAAAACACTGCAACGCAAATTCATACTTCGTATGAAAAATTTTCTATTCTACCTTTTTATGCGCTTGCTCTGGGGAACAGCGCGTTATCATCGTTTCGTCACAATGTCTCTAATCTTCGAATTTCAAGCTGAAATTTGTCTCAAACGACTAGGTTGGATTCGCTGATGAAGAATCTGTAGTCAAATTTAATTCTATCCGACCAGCCGTCCGGCTGTCCGGCTGTGTGCGCTGTAACTTTCGAAAGAAAGAATCTAGAGTCTTGAAATTCTCAGGTTAGTTTAAGATCCTGAATCTCTCGGTTGAGTTCGATAATGGGCCAAATCTGCCGAATGGTTTTTGTGTTCTATTAATTTAAGTTTGATTTTTGATCCGGTCGAGATGAAACTTGATTGGTAGATCAACAGTATCAATAAGAAAAGTTAACCGTAGAAAAATTTGAAAAAAAATTTTTGTGAATTTTTATATTTCATTTAAATGTCACTGAAATCTCCAAATCGCCATTTCATAACCGAGTACTTTATTTCAGCCCAATCAGATTTGTATTTTTTTAGTAATAGGAAAAATAAAATAAAACCATCATTTTGTCGGCGCCTTGGTAGATGTCGCATACCACCTGTAACTGTACCTCTACACAAGAGTATAGACTCATTGTATGTTACTGTAGTCCTTAGGTCGATATATCTACGCTAACTAAGCAGAAAACTTTTTTGACTTATGAAACTTATTGAGTTCAATATGTCAATGTTTCTATTGTGTAACATCAGTTTCGTTTACAAAAGCCAAGGACGTATAACGTATACTGAATATTTATTTGGAGTTTTTGGTGAAAAACGAGTGAAATTTCGTGATGATGGATTTACTGCTTTTCAATCTCGAATGATTTACATCAAAAACGGTATAAAAGAAATGTTGCAGTAATTAATATTGAAACTTGTCTTTTGAAGCCTGAAGTATCGGCATCGGGAATATCATTTATTAGAAGTATAACTCTTGAAAATGAAGCAGTGAGATTTTATTTATTAAAAGTAATAACAGAATGAAATGTATGTATGGAATGGAAGGAACAAGGATTGGAGAGAACTTTTCAGTACCATTTCGAATAGTTCAGTTTGTTGCAAATTGTTGAATTACCATTCTATTATTCTGATCATAGTCATAGTGATCTCAACATTAAAACTTCGTTAATAGTACTAGAACACCTTCGCGCAGCATAAAGTTAAAGGGATAGGATTGGAATGGTGAAAAATATAATTAAGTTTGTTTTAGAATATTTTCAGAATTTTATTGAAAAACAATGTTTTTTCAGAAGCTATCAATAAGATTTCAATGAAATTGTTTAAAATTTCAGTTTGACCCGATTTTAATCTCAGAAGATATTGGAAAAGAATAATGTCAAATTTCGTGGCTATTCGAAATTTTGAGCTTGTTTCCGCGATCAGAAGGTATGAAAAACGTTGATGAGCAAATTTGTAGGGAATTTTTTGATGATCGCTCAATGAGATGGAGAGAATTTATTTATTTATTTATTTCACGATGAAGTACAAGATTAATAAAAAATTCAAAATTTTGTTTTCAAGTATATATGTGATATTTGGCGATCAACTTATTCCTCTCCAGATTCCGCATGCAACTCCAAGTTGTCATTTCTCATTAAAGAGCGATTCGCTCTATGTTTTTGGCAATATCGGGAAAATGAAATTTTGATAGGGTATATCTGCGGAATCATTGGATGGTTTTTACAAATCCGCGAATTCGACCTCCATAATTAAACTACAAACTTACTCTACCATTATCAAGCTACTGAAAATTATAGCTTGAGGTTCACGCAGAATTTCGTGAGCACCATATGAAAAGAAGATCTGCGTTTGGCGGGGTCAATACTTGTATAGATGACCGCTTTGGCAACAGAACAAGAGCATAAAAACTCCTAACCTCACGTCAGTGCTTTCCTATAGATGTTCTTCAGTATATTCTACCGAATATGATTCATCTATCGAAATTAATTTCTCCATTCATTGAAATACAGGAGCACCCTTCAATTCTTCTTTTCTGATTATCTAGTCCCCTCATCAGTATTTATGTATTATACCAATCTTTCATATGATTCCCATTTTGCGAACTAACATGGTTCGCTATTTTGGATCTTCGTATGCCCCTTTTGGTTTGGTTGATTTTGTGTTCTCACTGTCTGATATAATAATAATAATAATAATAATAATAATATTGTCTTTATTTCACCAAATTGAACCTCAAGGGGAAGTTCACCAAGAAGGTGCTCTACCACTTAACCCTTGTTACATAAATAATTGAATTCGAATGATCATTGAAAAACAAAAAAAGGAGAATATAATGGAAATGAACAAAATAAAGCAGAACTAAGATAAAAATAGAAAAAAAGCATTCAAGACATTGAGTACTACTATAGTTTCTGTAGACAATCAGGAACTTTATACATTTATCGTACGGAAAAGATGAGCCCTGATTTCTTTCCTAAATCTAACCATTGTGAATTTTTTATATTCGGTTGGAACCTCATTGTAAAACTTCACTATATTATATGAGAAACTTCTTTGAAAGATCGATGTTCTGTGCTGGGGACAAGAAAGCAGATTCCTATGCCTCACGTTCAAGTTATGAATATCAGTTCTGTACCTCAGTTTCTTGTGAAGATATGGCGGACACTTCTCAATTATGACTTTGTGATAAGTACACAGGGCATAATATTCAAAACAGGTTTTCATAGGCAACCAACATAACTCCTTCAACTTATGCGAAACATGCTCATATTTTCTGATCCCATATACAAACCTAATGCAGCTATTTTGAACACGTTGAATTCGACCTAATGTCTCTTGATCAAGACAAAAGCTATAAACAGGGGAGCAATAATTAAACTTAGACAAGACAAGACTCTCACATAGAACCCTTTTTGTAGGGATGGGCAAATACGATCTATGCTGGTACAGCATCCTAAGGGCCCCATAAGCTCTCCGAACTGAACACGCCACATGTTCACGAAATCTTAATGAGCCATCCACAACCAAGCCCAAGTCCCGAGCGTTCTCTACAAAATGTATATTATCACCACCAATTACAGGCCTAAAATTATTTTCAACGAAACTTCTTATATTTTTGGAACCAAAGATCAGAGCAAATGATTTTCTTGAATTCAAAATGAGGGAATGTTTCTCCGCTATGAGTGCCAACCGATTCAGATCTTCAATAATTCTCATGGTTGCGGTGTTAAAATCTTCAATGGAGAAATCGAAAAAAAGTTGAAAATCATCAGCAAACATGTGAACTTTGCCGTGACGGATGAACTTGATGAATTGGCTTGTGTATATTATAAATAGAAGAGGCCCGAGAACCGATCCCTGAGGTACCCCACTCAGCACAGACTTAGCAGAAGAGATTTTATCACCCAACTTCACGAATTGTGTACGCCCAGTGAGGTAAGAGCTCAGAAGGCGAAGAGCCTCACCTGACACTCCACAAGACTTCAAAATAGCCACAAGAACATCATGCCGCACAGTATCGAAGGCTCTACTGAAATCCAGCAGGAATAACATTGCACACTTAGAATCATCAATGGACCGAAAAATGTCATCAGTCACATCGAGAAGGGCACCGGTAGCACTGTAACCTTGACGGAAACCTGACTGAGTCGCAGGAAGAATCCCATTCAGCTCAAAATACTCAGAGAGTTGGACTGCCATTATTTTTTCTAGAAGTTTAGATAAACCAGGCAGTATACTGATCTAACAGCCGTTCCCTCTGTATAGGTCTTTCCACAAATACGGGGAATATTATAAATACAATTTTTTTTTCACGCAGGTTCAGGGGGACATAACCTGCTATCGTTCTATTCAAATGTTTGTAATTCTAGAATTTTTCCCGAAATGTATCTCAAACGACTAGATTGGACTCACTGCGGACGATTCCAGGGTCAAAATCGATTCTGTCCGTCCTGCCAGCCGGCGAAGGACAGAACAACTATCGAACGGAGCAACCTAGCGACTCGAAACTTCCCGGTTAGGTCGCACATCAAAATGCGGCGGTTGAGTTCGTTTATTGGCCGAATCTGACGAACGATTTTGGAGATATTTCGGTGATATTTCAGAAACTATTGTAGCGATTGGATTGACGACGCGAAAGAATTTTGTTGGGATCGTATTGTCACTTAATTGAAACAAATCCTTCTCATCATATTCGAAAAACATTGTGTTCATATCTTGGCAGCAGTGTACCAAATTTCAGTTCTATACGCTTTCAAATTCCGGAGATATAGGGGAAGAATCTGTGAATTTCGTGTTTTGTTCCTCGGTATTGTTGATTTTTTCTAGTATAACTCAAAACATGCTGCATAGAGATGAAACTTAGCAATTAGTTTGAAAATGCTGTCGAACAACTTTTTGCAAAATTTCATGATCATCGTGTCAGAACAAATCGAAAAAAATTTTAATTTTTTTTAATTCGATATTCTGCGAAATTTTAATCATATTATCCCCATGAAATTCTGTATGAACCTTCAAGCTGTCACTTTTCGATCTAGTACTTGTGATATATTAAGGTTGTGATGGAAAATTGAGTAATAATTATACGAGAACTAATATCGATGTTTTCCTTATGTTAAGATTATACATCTGTATGAACATATGACAACAGCTGTAGGAACCAGTTCCAAATTGAATTTCATGGAATAAAGTTTATCATTAGCAATCATTTTATTGAGTTATTCAATTATTACCTAGCACAAAGTCGAAAATATTAAAAGAACTGCACTTCAATTCCATCTCATCTGTATTTTTGGAAATATTGCGAAAGTAACATTTTGATTGGGTACATCTGCAGAATCATTGGGTGAATTTTACCAATTCACGAATTCGGTTTTCGTTATTAGGGACTTCACCTACTATTCAAATATCGGTTTTCTTAGTTGTTTATTCCGTGAGTTATTGTGTTTACGAACGGCCGCTATGCACTAAAGCCTGCAGAACGACACCATGTTTTCTCCTATTAACGTAAAGATTTCACGCATTCTAATATTTCTCGCTGCTATTGGTAACGTTACAGTACGCATAACCTTGGACGGGTGCCTGAACTTGTGATTTCAACGAGGTTGTATGAAACTTGAATGTGGCTGTGTTGCCGAAATTCATGAAGCCGTAATTTACCAGCCTAAATTATTGACTGCTCTCGCACGAACGAGGAAGCCATTCATCAGGACCACTTCTGGAAACGAAGTTGTCACTAAATTGATTTTGCAATGAATTGATGGTTAATCACGCTGTATAGCAAGTTGTTCCGTCTCGTTTGAACCAAATGTCGTCGATTACTGGATGATTAATTTTCAGGAACAAGAAATGACTCTATAACGCCATTCACCGTTAAATAGTCAGTTTAAGTGGGTGTAAATAGTGCATTTAATGATAAGTGTGAAAACCGAGGTGAAAACGATCAATAACTGCACGAATGGCTTGCTCACTAGGCCAATTTTACCGTATAAAACGGACGGAGTGCTCTATGAACTTCGCGAAGAGATATATTTTTTTTTCAAACTAAATTTCCACAATTTGGAAGCGTTGTTCTAGCTTTAAACGATTCGAGATGAATTGCCTAACCTGAAACTTCACATACAGCTTAAAATAAGCCAATATTACCCACTAGAGCTGATAGTAGAGGAGCCCATGATGCTAAACAAGGATTCACTCGTGCGTCTCGTAAAATTATTGTATTTTGAAGCTTTTATGATAAAATAAAAAAAAAACCTAGAAAAGCACTGCCGTGAAGGCAGCATCTTTTGTACGCATGTTCAATGGAGATGGCCGCTTTGGAAACGAATTTGAACATGCGCGCAAAAGCTGCTGCCTTCATGGCAGTGCTTTTCTACGTTTTTTTAGATAAAGTACTGGATTTCAATTCGATCTAAGATGTATTTTTGAAAATATTGAGAAAATAAAATTTTGAATGGGTATATCTACGAAATCATTGTGTGGATTCTACCCGTTCAAGAATTCGACCTCCGTAATCAAGCCCAAACCCTTCTCTACAAATATCTCGTTTCTTCCTGAAGTTATTGTGTTCACGGTGGGCCGTTAGGCGACGAATTGAAATCCAGTATTTTATCGAAAAATGACAGTTCGAAGGTTAATACAGAAAATCACGAAGATGATATGATCAGAAGATCACTGAATATTGAATATTTGAAAAAAAAACTTTGAAATTTTTTTCTCAAATTGTTCTAATGACACGATCACCCCGAAATTTTGTTATTTTGTTTACAGTCGGCATATCTCCGAAACTAATGGTCGTATCAAATTGAAATTTGGTACACTGCTACGAAATAGGAAGGTTTGAGCAGAACTATTTCTGAATATTGTCAACAGTTTCGAGAAAAAATTTTTTTCGAGGAAAATTTTGAAAAAATGTTTTTCAAATGGAGTGATCATACGATCTTAAATATTATTCGCTCAGAATTGCGTGACGATATGCTCCAACTAACTGTCAAGTTTCAATCCAATCGCTACAGTAGTTCCTGAAATATGAGGGAAACAACCTAAAAATTTCAAATGGCTATATCTCCGAAACCGTTTGGCCGATTTGGCCCATTAACGAACTCAACCGCAGCATTTCGATGCGCAAACTAACCTACAAATTTCAAGTGTAGTTCAACCTAGTCGTTTGAGACCATTTTCGGCTAAGTCATCGAAAATTACAGACATTTGGACAAAATGATAGCTCGCTGTTTCCCTAGAAGATGCGGGCAAGAATATTGTACCGGGTCACCCACTAATATCATTCGTAACGATATTTTTGGGAAGGAATCGAAATTTACGTTCGCAATTTTGGACTCAAGCTTTTACTAGAGAGATGACTGATTGTAAAATTTTTTGAGATTCGATTTCACCGGAAGTGAGTGATACCAACTTTCGGTTCTAAAATGGGAAGCCCCATATTTTATAATGAAAATAGATTTCTTATGAAATTCTGAGTTGTCTGTATGTGGAGTTTTCGAATTTCTATCAGAAAATTCTTTTCTAACCTGAAATTTCAATGAAAAAATCGAAAATGGCGATCTGCTGAAACATATGTATCTTCCAGGTTTTTCTTTCGAAATATGCCGTTTCAAGGCTTCCGCGAGAAGTAAGAACAATGCTTCTGTCGCAATAGTTAGAATTGAAATTCATGATACAGGAGATCACAAAAGCGTTGTCAAAGTTGGCGATTTCGAAAACATGGAAACTCAATTCTTTTCAAATTAGAACCACAATTTTTATGGTCGTATTGGAATCTACGTTGAAAAATAATGTAGGTGTGGAAAAAATACCAATGCCCTAAAATTCATATTTTCTGAAATATGCAGTCGCGATTACAGTTTTAATATCAATCTTCTAAAAAATACAAACAGAACTAAAAATGCAGGATTTCTATGAATACAGTCTTAAATGAATGTTCAATATGTCCTCCATTCAATTCGAGACAATAATTTTCTTTCTGAGAAGAATGAAATTCGAAATGGGATCGCGTACATTGTTGTTTACGAATATCTCAGAAAATATTAATATTAGGGCATTGGTGATATTTACACACCTTCATTATTTTTTAAGGTACATTCCAATGTGGCCATGAAAAAATAGGCTTTAATTTGAAAAAACTGAGTTTTCACGTTTTCGAAATTGCCAATGTTGTCAACGCTTTTGTGACCTTCAGTATCATGAGTTTCAATTCTGACTATTGCGATAGAAACAATATTCTTACTTCTCACGGAAGCCTAAAACCGGCAATTTTCCAATGAAGAACCTCGAAGATATACATGTTTCAGCAGAGCGCTATTTTCAATATTTTTATTGAAATTTCAAGTTAAAACAGAATTTTCTGACAGAAATTCGAAAATTTTACACTAAAGCAACTCAGAATTTTATATGGAATCCGCCTCAGACTAAGATGTATACGGTAAATTTCATTTTCAACTCTCTAACTCTCCCACGTACTTACGTCACACTGAAATTGTCTTATTATTGGAAGGTATACTTTTCAGCATCTATTCAACTTTCCCTATCTTGATCTGACGCACTCGGGAAAATAGGATGATCGACTTTTTTTGAGAACTTTGTATCCCTCCCAAGTAGATAAAGAACAAAAATTGAAGATAACTTCACATACAACGTTTCGACAACTTTTGTTGTCTTCTTCAGGCTGGAATCCAAAAAGTTTTCATTAAGTCACTATCTGGTTAAATGACTGAACTGTTGTAAATAACAAACACTACCAAATTCTACTGTTTGAAAAGAAAAACACGAATAGAGAACAATACATAGATAAAACCTCCAGAAGAGGACCTCAAAACAAACTTTGAACGTGTATAAAATATGCCACCATAAATCATATAACCAGAGAACCAACGATCGAGAGAAAATCAAGAGAGTGTTCATTTCATTATTATTATTGAATCAGCTAACATGACTCACCAAATCAAATGTGTAAAAGGTCACAAAATAATATCTAGTCATTAAAATATTAAGGGAAAACATTGAGGATGAACACTTTCTTGATTTTCCCTCGATCGTTGGGTCTCTGGTAATTTAATTTATGGTGGCATATTTCATACACGTTCAAGTTTGTTTTGAGGACCTCTTCTGGAGGTTTTATCTATGCATTGTTCTCAATTCGTGTTGTTTATTCAAAAAGTAGAATTAGGTAGTGTTTGTTAATCACGACAGTTTATTCATACAAGCAGATAGTGACTTAACAAAAAATTTCGATTCGAGCCTGAAGAAGACAACAGAAGTTGTCGAAACGTTGCATGTGAAGTTGTCTTTAATTTTTGTTCCTTTATCCGAAATCCTGTATAGTCTACTACTATCATCTCCGACAATAAGTTGGTTGAAATAACATTCATTCCAAATCCTTGTATCAGATTAACACCAAAGAATCTCAAAATAGAGGTAGCTTCTTGGTTTCGATTCATCACAAATACAAACGACAAGGTGGTTATAAAATAGTCGAACAAACATGTGGAAGATCCGAAGGGTCGGATCACAGAGATAGGCATGAAGTCGCTACCTGTGTTACGCAGGTAGAAATGCACCTGTGTTGGGTTAGAAATGTTTATTTATTGCAGATTACAATGCACCAGGTCATTAAGACATTATATGGGTGCGTGAAAGCCATATCATAATAGCTGAAATTCAGGTATCTGCTGGATATTGGAGCCCATGTTGCAAATCGCCCATAAAATTGTAATTATCAGTCACTGAATTCTCGGTGTTCAGAATATTTCGATGTTAGCGCATAACTAACTAGATACCAATTGTAGCCATGTCAATTTGTTCGAATTGTTATCTTGAATCAATTGAAATATCTAGAATATCGATAATTGATTACTCAATATTTTCCTATAGATGAATTTTCAATAGAAAGGAGACGAAATAGAATTATTAATTCTTCTCCGAAATCATAGTAACAATTGAAAATTACATGTGCGGGGCGAGATAACTGGTTTCTTTTTCCAGCTTTCCTAATTCTCGCAAAAAATGCTTGGAAAGTTGCTGCTAATTGAGCTATAGGTATAGCAGACTCGGTGTAAAATATGTGGGGGTGCCATTTTCGCCATATTCGAATGAGCATGCGTCGTCCAATTCCAGGTGTTTTGAGTCTGATGCTGAGACAATATTGATGAATGGTGTATAATTCTTGTGGTTTATCGCATCGGGGTTTTCTGAACTCTGCAAACCTGGATAAACCTTTACATTATCATTACAATGAAATAAATATTTCACGATTCAGGAAGGTGAAAAAACCTCGGCAAGATTTTTTTTTGATGACAAGGATGTTTACTACAGCTTCATTTATATTTTCATCGAAATTATTAATCGATTGACCCCCTTCTCTCTCTCATTCGGTAGATAATTTAACAACACAGGGCGGGAGATACACCGATTAGCCACTACGCTGAACATATGTATGGACGCCCCATAATGAAGATTTTTTTTTCAACAAAAAATCTTGCTGAGGTTTTATTCTGAATCGTGAACTATTTATTCTATTGTAATATTCCAAATTTATCTAGCCTACTCTAGAAGAGAAGTTCAGAAAACCCGGATGCGAAAAACATTATAATATAGGTACACTTAAGCTGGATTTATAAACTTTTCGTTCCCGTTCCCGTTCGCAGTTGACGTTCCCGCTGACGTTCCCGTTGGCCGCTCGTAGTTCGAAACGAACTATACCCCATTTATAAACTAGACGTTCGCCGTTCGCTAGAGAGAGAAAAGAAGATTGATTTGTCAGATTTGTCTATGTTTATGACGTTTAGATTTTAGGTTAGCCAACGTGTTATGGGCATTCCATTCCTGTTTTGATCGTTGAGACTGCTGTAAGTTGACTTGAGTATTCACGGAGTTGTTTAGTTTATCACTAAATATGAACGATTCAGATGCTGTTACTTTCGGTGCGTTAGGATTTACCTTATGTGCTTATGCAATTAATAAACTAAAGGAGAGAAGATTGCGACGTCGTAACCGCAGATATAAAGTGAGACCGATTAACAGAGCCAGAAGATCAACAGGCAATTTTCAGTATTATTTGAAAATGAAGAACTGGGATAGCGAACAGTTCTTCAAATTCACGAGAATGAATATTGCTGTCTTCGACAAACTACTTGGTTTGCTTAAACAAAAAATTCAACGCCAAAGAAGAAGTGATGGAATATCTCCGGAGGAACGTCTGGTGATAACGTTGCAGTAAGAAAGGTTCCTTATGTTATAGAAATAAATATTCTAATCCATTTTGTTTTTAGATACTTATCGCAAGGAATGAGCATGCAGTCACTTGCATGGACATTTAATGTGGGTTTAACCACAGTGCATGTTATCATTCATGACACTTGTAAAGCGCTCTGGGACACGCTCAGCCCAATTTATTTGAGGACACCCACTACCGCAGAAGATTGGGAAAGAATAGCAGAGGGATTCGAAAATAAGTGGAATTTTCCCCACTGTATTGGAGCTGTTGATGGGAAACACGTCAGCATACAGGCCCCAAGTAAGAGTGGCTCGTTGTTTTACAATTATAAACAACACTTCAGTATAGTATTGCTTGCATGCTGCGATAGTGGGTATGCATTTACACTGGTTGATATAGGTGCATATGGGTCCCAGAGCGATGGTGGAATATTTCGCCTTAGTATATTTGGGCAGAAGTTTGAGAATGGTGAGATGAGTGTGCCAGAAGCAAGGACACTACCTGGTTCGGATATTGTTTCTCCATTTTACTTGGTGGCTGATGAAGCATTTCCTCTAAAGAATTTCATCATGAGGCCTTATCCAGGCAAAAACCTAAATGATAAACAAAGAATATTTAATTACCGTCTGTCTCGAGCTCGCCAGATTATTGAGAATGCATTTGGCATTTTAGTGGCGAGATGGAGAATCCTGAAGACGACAATTAATGCCAAAGTTGAAAATGTGGACAACATGGTTAAGGCAGTTGTCGTACTTCACAATTATTGTCTGAAGGAAATGGCCACAACAGACGGCAATACGTATTGTCCCCCAGGATTTGTGGACATGGAGGACAATCAAAATGGAGATTGGAGAGATGAAGTAACATCTCTCAATTCTGTTGGAAGAGTGGGTGCTAACGTGTCTAGAAGAGAAACCTACCGAGTGCGGGACAATTTGGCGGACTATTTTGTTTCAGAACACGGAAGTGTGCCTTGGCAAGGTAATATAATTAATAGAGGAAGGTTATTTGCCGAGTAATAAACAAAACTTTATATTTTTTAATAAACGTTATACAAAAAATTCATCCAATAATTCATTAAAATTGCCTAATTTTTGGTACTTAGAATATGTGAAATAAAAAAATAATTGATATATTATTTCTTCCATGAAGCCAAAATCTTCATTTTATCTTGTTGGGCTATACTGTTCAATGATACAGGATTTAACAAGATCCCTTTTATATATGTGTATATATACTAAGCAACTATATTATAAGTTATAGCTATGAACCAGCACATTTTTTTCACCAGTGCTGCATTCAAAATCTAAGAATTATTTTGATAACGAAAGAGTGTAGTCAAGTAAATGAGTCCACCAGACTACTTCGGCCATGCTATGATTCCCACAATAGTAGCGTGTAACTGCAATGCTCCGAGCTTATCAAGTGATATGTTCCTATGTATTTTGATAAGACTAGGCTATCTAAACTTACATACTGTAATATTGATTCCTTTTTGACAACATATTGAGGGCACTTCATTTTGTTGTAGGTCATAAAGTTGCTGCTCAGGAAATAGTTATGAAGGTGTATTTTGCTGCTGACCTCAGGATATTGAAAATTGTTCACCTGTGTATTTGTATAAGTTGCTCTTATGTTTTGTTAAGTATTCAAATCAATTGCTGTGTTGTGAAATATTAGGTAACAAATATATGATAAAGATGTTTTTTTTGTTGAATCAAGTTTTCTAATAATCCCTGTTATCAAACTAAACCTTTATCTCCTAATTAACGCATATAAATGAAGTTCTACTCAATTCGGAAATCTTCCAACTGGGATATGTCGAATATTCATCTAATCAATGGCGGTGTAAGCGCTTGATCGCTTTCTAGTCAATACCGTTGTACTCGAGTGAATTCTCTGTATCTACCAACCACCATTTATAGCTGTGGTAGGAAGTATGCTTAGGCATTGGACAAATTTGATGAATAATATGTATATAGATTAAAAGTTATATTTTGAATCAATAAATAAAATATGTTATATGTAACAATAAATTCATAGGGTCTGGACCTGCTGTAAAAGTTGGAGTATTTGTCCCCTTATTTCCTGACCATCTTCAGGCCTCATCCTTGAAAGAATGCTGTAAACATAATCGACAAATGTCCGATTTATATCATCCACCTGTCTTCTCTCAAGAGAATCAGCTATTTGTTTAGCTATGCCCATCAGCCCCAAAACTTCATCGCCGCTATCAGCTCTTTTCCTCTTTCTGGATGGAAACCCTTTGAAAAACATTGGTTAATTCACAAATATCTTAATAATTTTTCAGTAATACATTACTTTTTGGTGTCTCCTGAGTGCCTAACACCGATACTCCTGAATTCGGAGTTCCCACCACCGACTCTCCTTCACATTCTATTAACGAATCTCTTCGGTTCTCTGCCGCTGACTCTCTAAACTGTTCCACGAATGGTGACATAGCCTGTTCCTCAGCTCCTAATATTTCCAGATCAGTCTCCTCTACTTGTGCAGACCCCGATGCAATCACCTCAAAGGAAGTCCATGCAGAGGTGGTGGCAGTGGAACTTGGCCACTCTGCTTCTGGAACACTAATACCCCTGGATGGTGTTGCGGTGTGTGTCCTACAAAATTATATTAAAAATTTGCTAAATAGGTTACAAGGTATATAATTACTTTCTTGGCCTTGTAAAGTTTTTATAGAAGCTCATTTTGTCTGCATATTTCCATGCAGATTCAGGTGCTCCAGACCCCGATGGCAACTTCCTCGATTCCCTGGTGAATTTGTCCCTCAAATTCTTCCAGTGCCGCATACAGTCTGGAACTGAAAAACAAGTCAATACTACTATTTCAAGATATCAAAAGTCAGTTTACCCGTCATGTGCACAAACGTGGAGATTTCCCTCCATGCTGTCTCTTTTTGGATTACATTTTTATAATCTTTATGGCTGAGATCATAAAGGAATGGATAGTGCTGGATAGCCTCTATCAAAACTCCCAAGTCACCTTCTTCTGAAAAAAAATAAAACTTCTACAATATCTTATTAATACTTATTTTGCATTGTTTAATTATTAAATAAAACTACCAAGCTCAATAGGAATCATTGTTATGTCCATCGCTTCACTATTTCATTGTAGAACTAATAATGCAGAACTTCAGCACTCTCAATTCGTTCATCACAAAAAAGAATACATTCAAACAAGTATTGAACCCAAAAATAAGCAGTCTAAGAATGCTCCTATATATTTATATAATTCTAAAATAAAACATCTAAGCTCAATATATTCTGCATTCACTGACTAAGAAATCTAATCTAATCAAACAAAAGTGATTACTGAACCCAGCAATACTAGATTACCTCAATGATAAAAATTATTAAATAAAATACTTACCAATCACATTGGGTTCTGTTACGTTCATCTTCACGATTTTAAAATAATACTTTGTAGTGATAACTTTGGAAGGAATCATGTCTTTATGGCTAAACGACTGTTTTGAAAAGAAATAAACAAACTGGTACATCAATATCCCTAACCTTGTTTCATAGACAAAATATTGGGTCTTCTGTGTTCGCAAATTTAAAATATTTGGACTCATCCTATTGGTTAAAACCCGAACGGGAACGTCGAAAGATGAAACATGGTCATCTCGAACGGCAGCGGAAAAAACAGGAGAGCGGCACATTATCAGTCAGCTGACGCAGCTGCGGACTTTATAAATGCCCCTGCGCATTTAGTGCATTTTAACTTTGAACGGAAACGTCAACCTCGAACGGGAACGGGAACGTCGAGTTTATAAATCCAGCTTTATTCAGTATTATCTTAGCATCAAACTCAAAACGTCCGGAATCGGACGCTGCAAGCTCATTCGAATTTGGCGTACATTGATGTTTGGGATGTAAACTACGAATGCTTAATTCGTGAATGGGTTGAATCCAAACAATAATAATAATAATATTTATTCACCGAATTAATTACAGTCTAGTAGATACATGGAGTACAGTATGGAGTATATATATATATATATATATTCTTTTGAGAACGAGCATTACAATTCTAAGATATATCACAGTGTTAGCAGAGGAAATGTAAACGGGGTACCATACATATTTGCGTATGATACAAGAGCACAGATAAAAACCTCAGGAAAAATTCTGTCTCCCCGCATAAGTGTAGTAATTTGTTTATAGAAGATGGATGGCATCTCATTCATTTGAAAATAATTTTTTCGTCATCTTGAATTCATTTCGACAAAATATCTTGACATAATATCTGAAACAGAAAGAGGGACAGAAAACCAGAAGGAAGCAGTAAATAATATCACCTACATTTGCTCATGACCGAGAGGGTCTTTCGACCAGGTTCAGTCCTCCAAGCGATGATTTTCAGATCCTCAGATAAACGAAGAACGCTACAGGCCCCTTTATTACTTTATGGAGTAAAGTACGTATAGTACAAAAAAGAATAACCAAACCTAGAAAAAATGTGAACAAATGAATTAATCACAGAAGCTTTAGCTCTGGAGAGCTATCGCTTGTAAGTGATGTCATCATAATCAAATTGAATGATTTTATCTTCTACTGATTGGTAAAACACAACAAAATAAAAAATATCACAATCTACCAAAACACAAAATCATAAATTCCCTTCATTAATCCCACTTCATCTATCCTCCTGATTGATATAGACATGCAGTCTTGTTCTTCCGTAAGAAATTATCCACTCTATTGACAGTTTCCTGAATAAACCAACACTATTAATCCTCTTTATTTCCGGGGGAAGCTGGCTGAAAAGTTTCGGTGCAAGGTAGTCGCAGCAACGTTGTCCAACAGTTTTATCGCAACGGGGTACGCTCAAAGAGTTCATTTTACTTCTGGTGTTGTAACAGTGTGTTATGGGGTCGGATGTTATTTTGGACTTTTTCATATAGAAAGTGGTTAGAAAGTGACCTGAAAATGCGTCAATGTAGACCTTTGGGGGATCATATCTTCCAAACTATGAGAGACCGCCTAGTTGCGACTGCAGATTTTTCGTTTAGGAGAACCCACTTTGTACATGGATGTCAATAATCTATATCTTTTCAACTGGAAAATCTGGGTTCCTTATTGAATATGCCTGCAAACTTGAATTAATATCATCCTTTCTGTCTAAAAGATTTTCAAATATTGAACTGTTAGAGCCGTTGCTATATGATAGTTGATCATCATTAAAACAAATTTTTTATCACTTTGAGACATAGGAATAAAAATGTATTTTAATTGATTTTCACTTGGTTCCATAAATTAGTATCTCCCTGAATATGAATGGCCACAGAGATATCTCTGATCATTGTCTGTGAATGTTTCACTTGTCCTGCATGTATCTTCTATATATGCAGTCGTGTGGGTGAACTTTCTTTCGAATTCCTTCTATTTCTGTATGTTCCGTGCGACCTTTTCGAGTCCCCCGCTTGAACATAACATTCTCTTATTAGTCTCGAATATTTTCCAGTTTCTAGTTTTACAACCTCATCAACTACGAATAATGGATTCAACCCACAACCTTTAAACACTTCCAAATATGAATTCCAAAGAACTTAACTACTGTAAACCTTCTTCACGGACCAACCGAACCGAGTAAAGAATAAATATGCCACTATGGGACATATATTTAACCCTAATAAAACCTTTCGAACTGATTTTTACGACTTTATTACACTTCAGTTATATGGACTCGTATAATAATTCACTTTGAAGAAAATATCGCTTTAATTTTTTGTATATTTGGAACGGACGTCTGAATGTCAATTGTACTTTCATAGGGTTGGAAGTTTATTAGAATCATTTATGGGTTTGCATAACTTTACGGCCACCTTCGATTCTTGAAGATATATATCACCTTATTGTCGAATTCAAAAGCAGGGATCGTTTTTTGGGGAGAGAATGAAGTTGTAAGGAAAAAATGCCTCACGCAGAGTTGAATAGACTGGATGTATAGTATAGTATTAGACCAGGGTAGAAGCCTTTAAAACTGATCGAAAGTGAAAGAAAAGAATAGTAGAATGAAACCCATCAGAGGAAGAAAATAGAATGAAAATTAAAGGAAAAATAATTTACGGGCGATCTGAGGTCGGAAAGTGGAAAGAGGTGAGGTTCTAAGAGTAAAAAAACTGCCCATCTCGATTTCCGGCGAAACTACCAGTCCTATGAAAAAATGTTAAATGACAAAGTTGTAACTTTTTTTTTCATAACCTCGAAATTTATGTGAAAAATTCAAAAAACCACGTTTTGGGATTTTTGTTCTTATCTTTCACAAAATTTTTTTATTTTTGACGAAATTTGGTGAAAACTTACTTTTTTTGTCCCAAATACACTATAATTTATTTGATTTTGAATATTCATTTTTTCACCTCATTTCGACTTAATTTCGAAAAAGTACCCTAACTTTCAATCGAAAATTCTCGTGTCAAAGTATCAGCTTTTTTCGAAATGTCGGGGTGCCTTGCGTTCGTTGGAATCTCTACTTTTTGATGGTAAAAAAAATAAACTACTAAATGAAAATGTTCTCAAAAATGCAAAAAATTGAAAAAAACTCGAATTCGAATTTTCTTTCAACATTATGTGCAATTTTGAGCTATTCATTAAAATTTTTACTTCAATTAGGTACTCTTAAAACGTAAGATTACAAGTTACATTGATAAACAAAAAAAATGGATATCGAAATATACTAAGTACCTTAAAATCGAATAAGTTAACAAAGTTAGTATTTAATAACTACAATATTTTGAAAAAGTTCTAAAATCTTCTTTGAATTATATGCTCAGATGCCTATTTATTGCTATCTCTGGGCCTTACTGCATACCTATTATTTGTGAATATGTGTATCAGTGTTGCCGATTGGCGCATATTTCTGAATCCTATAGCATAATTGCATTCGAGTGCATATTTTCGCATAATCTGCTGTGAACTCGGAAGGTGGAATGAAAAAAATTCTTTCTGTGCTGATGCTGATGCCACCAAAAAGATAAATGAAATTTCCTATACACATCAACTAAAAAAAAAGTATCGTAAAATCATTATTAGAGGACAAAAACTTGTCAAATTTGGCCAAAATTTTTTATAAAAAAGATACAAGGAAAGAAGATATCGAAAAAAGATGGATTACAATCAATCAAATCTGTTTATAAGTATAAGAATTATATGATAACACTGAATCAATTTAGATTTCAAAAATATCAATTAGAAAAAATTAAAACATCTTTCATATTGGCAAACCTACCACCCACTGCAGGAGCAGCAGAACAACATTGTTACAGGGCATCTTATCAGCTTCAAACTTGGTTGAGTAACGGAATGACAGCAACGGATTGGCGCTGAAAGCAACATCAACGTGGCATTATGCCCAAATTTACAGAAAAGGAATTAATTCCAGAAATTTGCTGCAGCTGTGAAACTGGATGCAACAGTTTAAAATGTGGCGGCCGGACACATGGAATAAAATGCTCAAATTTGTGCTTCAAATTGTCATGGTTCTGAAATATCCTACAATATGGAAAAAAAATATACGAGGAAGTTAATGGTTCAGATGAAATTGTGGATGATAAACCAATGCAGACTGAAAATGATAATCGAGACGAAGAAGGTGATGGTCTCGAAAATTTTGAAGATCTATTAGAATCGGGAAGGTTAGTCGAATCTAACGAAGACGAAATGACATCAAAGAGACAAACTAATGGACAATGATGATGATGAGAATTTAAGATAAGATATATATAAATAACAAGATTGATGTATTTAAAAAAATTATAATGAATAACGTGATCAGAATAAATTATCTAATTTCAATAGTACGATTTACATATATAATATACTATGAGATTTTCTAATACCTAAATATAATTAGAATTTAATTAATCCATTTTTCAACTAAAGAAAAATTGCAGCAATCACATTGTTTTGATAAAATTGTACATAATGTTTAAAAAAAAATTCGAATTCGAGTTTTTTTTGATTTTTGCATTTTCTGAAAACATTTTCATTTAGTAGTTTATTTTTTTCACACCATCGGAAAGAAGAGATTCCAATGAACACAAGGCCCCGACTTTTCGAAGAAAGCTGATATTTTGACACGAGAATTTTCGATTGAAAATTAGGGTGCTTTTTCAATATTAAGTCAAAATGAGGTGAAAAAATAAATATTTGAAATCAAATAAATTACAGTGTATTCAAAACATGAAAAAGTAAGTTGTCACCAAATGTCGTGAAAAACAAAAATTTTTCGTGGAAGATAAAAATGAAACACTAAAAACTTGGATTTTTGAATTTTTCCCATAAATTTCGAGGGGATGTGAAAAAAAGGTACAGTCAAAAGTTGTAGACCTTTTTATTACCTACAACTTTGTCATTTGACTTTTTCTTATAGGACTAGTAGTTTTTCCGGAAATCGAGATGGGCCGTTTTTTACCCTTAGAACCTCCCCCCTTTCCACATCCCGACCTCAGATCGCCCGTAAATTATTTTTCCTTTAATTTTCATTTTATTCTCCTCCTTTTCCAATGGGTTTCATCCTACTATTATTATTTTTTTCAAAAATTATCGACCCTGGTCTATATAGTATAGGGCTAATATAATACTGTATCTACTGAGAAGCGATTCGCACTCTGGCGATAGAAATTGGAACCCTTCCAAGCTAGTAGTTGCCCGTTATTCTAACGTATTTTGCTTACCTTTAAAGTTCATTCTCGAGCTTTTGTGTTGATCTCTGAGTTGAAGTTGTGGAATATTCATTATTCGATTCGTTTCTTTCCGATAAAAATTTTTCATTGTATCAATTCGAAATGGCATCCTCCCGAAATGACTACTTATTGTTGGGTGCCTCAACTCAATGTTATTCAGTTTCAAAGAAGAGAGGATCATCTACTGCCTCAAGATTCAATTTTTTCAAAGCTAAATGAAAGTAAAGTTTATTTGGAAACTTCATTTGATAGGAACTCGCTGATAGAAGAAACACCTGGATTTTGAAATTGAAGATTGGAAAACAGGTCACGAAATACTTGAAAGTACCTTCACTGCATTTCTTTGAAGATGATTTTTTTGATGAATTTTCATAAATGTGAATTACAATGTATCTCCATTTCAAAACAATTTCATGTCCATATGTTTTTAGAGGTGTGATTGAAAATAATAACATTTTGATGAAGAATACTGTTCCTTCGGAGAAACTTCCGAGCACTTCTTCAGCTGCCTACTTCACATACCTACTATACACAAAATCATATGATATGAAAAACTGACAAAAACGAGATATGCTGTTAAAGTTGATAAGAGCTTAAGTTATTTTATAAATACATTCTTATTTTTCATTTGTATTGAGATAGTTTTGTTTGGACCAGCTGTGACATTTTCCATTCTGCTTGTATCTTGAACTGCTGTGATATGAAGGTAAAATTATTGATATGTCTATCTGTTTCCTTTTCTTTCGAAATACGATGCAAAAGAAATGAAGCAGAAAAGCTGTTTTTTCATTTCATTGGTGCACTCATTTGTAAGAGAAGTCATATCATTCGGACTGATTTTAGATTTACTACATAATATGGCCTGTATTCAGAACTTTTTTACGTTAATAAGAGTCCTTGAATTACTCATAGATTCGCCTTTTTTCCAGAAATTCAAGGTAACTTAGATTTTGGCTCATTCTGATCCACCAAGCAACAGAGAGTAAAAGAACATCGAAATTATCCTCCAGGAACGATCTGAAGCAGGATGTTATATCGTGATTCAAACAAAATTTTCCTTCCCAAGAAATCTGAATCAAAATCATAATAATTTCTTTGAATATTGTAGTTCAAAGTTTACAGAATATTCGTACTCCACCACATTTCTACGGTTTGTTTACATTGAACTACTAGCTTGGACAAGTTCCAAATTTTACCGTTAGGACGCTGACATCTTCGAAGAAGTTCCGAATTCACGAAAAATTCATAAAAGTACTCACGGGAGGAGGTTTTACGCGCCTGTTCAAATTATTTTCCAAAGCAGTTGCCTATTCACGCATTGGCCCCAACACAACGCAACTTAACTACTCTATAACCCAATTTTGCGATCTCCTATCTTATGGTGGTGACGAAATTCTGCATGAACGTTCACTCCGTCATTTTTTTTATCAAGGAACTTATTTGTTTACCGTAATCACAGAAGCTTCAAGAAAAAACAACCTAGAGACTTGATATTAGTAGAGTAGGTTTGCATTATTATAACGAAGGCAGAGTTCGTAAAAGCGTCCATTCAATGATTTTGCAGATATACCCATGAAAAATTTTCATAATTAAATCTAGAACTGGTTTGAAAAACAAGCTTGGAGTCAGGATCGAAGCTGCTTTAGAAAAGTTCTCAGTCAGAATATGAATTTTTCGAAAATATTTTCATATCCTACTATCCCTACTTTGACGTTCAAAAACTATATTATTCAAGTGTTTATTATTTAATCACAACAGAAATAATTTTTCATACAACACATGAGTTATAAACGTTCAGTTCTAAAGAAAAATTACCCACGAGCCCTAAGAGCAAAAGGGTTTCTTTTGCGAATGAATAAACGCTTATTACTCAGGTGTTGTACACCAAAATTTTCTCTTTCGACAGAATTTAAATGATGAACACTTAACAAAAAAAATGCAAACAAACAATCATTTAATGCACTTGTTGTAGGCATAACTATTATCATTTCAGTAATATGATTATCACGAAATTTTGCACAAGTTTGGGCTCGTTATTCTCCTACTTATCACCATATTTGAACTCGATCGGATTATTATTTTCTGCAATCAGGAATTTTCGAGAAAGAATTGATCCAACGATATTTTGCACGGTTATCTCCAACGAACTTTCATGTCTTTATTCGATTGGATCAGTATTTCAGAATTTTCTTCAATTTCCAAGAGGAAGTCTAAAAGTGGGAACGTACTGGATTGAGTTAAATCAAAATGATGCAAAATTGTAAGCAGGAATGAAATACTTAGCATGAAGATTTTGCACTTCAAAATAACTGTATCACAAAAAATTCTTGAATATTATAGTTTGTCAGATTAACCGTCAAAAACTGTTAAAATAACGCATTTCGCCATACATGAATGGACAACTTAACTTCTACCTGATTGGTGTAATGAAATTCGAATCAGTGTGAAATGTCATTAGAAGATATCAATTTTTTACTGATTTTCGAATTGAGTGTACGTTTCATGAGAAACCATAGGGTCCAAATGGGTCTTTCAAATTTCCGTTACAACGGAAGAGGATAACCTAACGCAATTTCGATTCTAATGAAACGGACCCTACCTACAGTTTATCGCTTCAGAAATTTGTTTTCGAATTAACCATTCACTCAATTAAAAGTTATTTCATGTCCCAACTTATTCTTTCGTTACACCCCCTAAACATACATCCTTCACACACGATCACCCAACAAAATAAATTAGATCATAAAAGCCCCTAGAACAATGCTCGGATATGGTTGTACAAAAGTACGTTGGCAGCTAAATGGTTATTTGTGTTCCATCTTGTAGTAACATGCGGAATCATGTAACAATCGGGGAATTAAGGAAGAATAATTGCTTTTCTGCCGTTAACAGCGGAAAAGAGAACCTTTGAATTGTTCTGTTTTACATATCAGTGCCGGGGAACTTCTAATTAAAAGTAATTTCATATAGCTAGCTATTAAAACTAATCTATTTTAAGACATAATATAAAAATTTTGGGCGCATTGACCAAAAAAATATTTTCGATTTATGTTTATCAGATTAACCATCGGTTCCAAAAAAATTTTGACGACCGATCAACTCGTTGATTAAGGTTTGTATTCGATGGTTCAGTTAAAAATGAACTGAAATCGATCATAGAATTTACTGTTGATTGATCGGGCAATCAAAGTTTTGTAAAAGCGGCCGTCAATGTTTTGTATAGAGTGATCAATTAGTGAACCTGTATACTGGATACTACCTCCCTCACTTTCAAATATCGGTCAAAGGATTAATCGTCATTTCGACGACGAAAATCCCGAAATAATAATAAGAATAATTTATTTAATCCATTGAGATACTACATAGTGTATTCGACAAACCAAGGTTACAAGTAATTGCTGAAGTAATTCAACAAAATATTTCAATAACATGAGCAAGTGGTCAGAATAATATTCATTCACACTGTAAAAACACTTCCTCAACAACATCTTTTTGATTTCTTCTTTGAACATATTTGCATTTGAAAATTTTAGAGAAGATGGTAAATGGTTAGACATCTTAAAACCTTGATATAACGGCGAACATTCAAATGTGTGAGTTCTATGCCTGGATATTAGAAAAGTTCGCGAACTTCTAGTTTCATATTTTCCCTTGCATATAATAAACATTTAAAAATTTTGATGCTTGGCAGTGACTAGATCCGTTTTCGATAAATACTACCCTGATGTTGTTAGAGGACTTAAAAATAGCTCTTATAATTCTTTTCTGTGCAACAAAAAACCTTGAACTATCAGGGGAGTTACCCCAAAGCAAGACATTATACTATAAGTGACTATAAACTATGCTATATAGTAAACGCTAATTATAGAACTGATAGGCATTGAGTTCCTGATTCCACTAATCGCAAAAAAACGAGGTACTCATCAAAAACACTCTCGCTGGCCCTTAGTAGCTCCCCCCGACTCCGTGCCGAGACAACCACAGACTCGTCATCTGCATATTAAGTTAACAAAAAACAGGCCAACCAAATAGGTAAATAATTTATGAATAGTAGAGACAATAGTGGTCCCAACATGAAGCTCTGAAGAACACAAAGTCCGACAAAATGATTTTCAGAATAACTTTCACTCACATTTACAGAAAATGTCCTCTCGACAAGGAAACTATACGCAACCAATCAGAAAATATGCCCCTGAAACCCAAATGGTAACATTTCTCAAGCATGAACTCGAAAGAAAGAGTGTCGAATGCAGATGAGAAATCAAAAAATATAAAATTATTTGAAGAAAATAATTATGCAAATTTTCTCTTTATTGTCTGATGAAGGGGTCAGATATATAGAAACATAACAGTTCAGTTCGTTGATCGTTCGCATTATTCCGACATTGTCATAAGTATCTAGAGTCTCATCTTAGGTTTCCAAGGCATGTCGGTTTGAAAATCGGAAACAACCGTGAAACTGCAGTAACCATACTCCTTGGAAGTCGCTTCATCGAAGTAGATGTTTTGGTTGATTGGATGATTAGCTCTGATCAAGGAGTTAGTTAGTTTATGATAATAATTGTTGAAGTGTGCCATTGTTCAGATATCAGAGTAGAACTAATAGAACCCACCTAACTGGTGCAACTCCTCAAAACTTGACATATCAGAATAAAACCTTTAATAACGCTATAACTCGAAAACGAAGAAGCACTCACACCATGCATAGAGAATATCAAAACATGGGTCTTTCACGAGGAACCTCACCCATATTTATACGGGAAACTACTGAACGTATTTGCATGAAATTCAGCACTTATAAGTATTTCACGATGCTGATGAAATCTAAAATATTTTCAAGGCATGAGCACCTCCGGTTTTTCCGGAAATGACGTCAACTTCCGTTTTTCAAATTAGAACACCATTTTTTTATTGCAGAAATAGATTCCTTAGAAAATTTCAATTTATTTTGATGTAACATTTTTCAGTTTTGGTTGGAAAATTCTCTCTGAGCGGGAAAATTCGAAAAAAAAATCGAAAATAGAGCTCCGCTGAAACAAGAATAACTTCGAGGTTTTTGGATGGAAAATTTTCATTTTTGGGATTTTTCAAGATGTAAAATTGATGTATCCACTTTAAAAATCGAAATCGCGATTCATGATACAGGGGGTGAAAAAATCGCTTTCAAAGTTAGGGATGACAAAATCGTGAAAAATCATTTTTTTCAAATTAGAACCCCATTTTTTTATGGCAGATATTGAATCTACGTTAAAAAATAATGTGAGTGTATGCATCACACCCTTGCCCTAAAATGGATATTTTCTGAGTTATTCACAAAAAACTGTTTTTCGTCTTGAATTTTCAGCTATTTCTTTTCCCTTCACGCCAAAAAGATGAAATTTTCAGGAACTGTCATTTGAACCATGCTGTAGATTTTTCACCCCTTCTCGAAACCGACTTCAAGTTACTATTAGGAGAACCATGGCAAACTCTCGCAGTTATAACTAGAGAAGATGCTCAAAGTTTTGACCGTTAATTTCTAGACATTTATTTATACGTCTCAGGAATGCTTCGTGCGTTGCTCTTTTTATTTCATCGGGAGGAAGAGATCTGCAAAAGTGTTTAAAAACCAAATTGAGTTTCAAAACTATGAATCTAAAAATCTAAACAAACCTGAACGTATTTCTGACTCGTTCTATATGCAGTCCTGTTAATCAGTCAGGGGAGTTGAGTAGACAATATTTTTTATCCTACCCCAAACATAATAGTCTAAAGGAGTTAAATCGGGAGAACGTGGTGGCCAAAGAGGTGGACCATTGTTCGCCAACCATCGATCTTCAAATAGCCTGTAGAGGATATTTGACACATTGAGTGAATTGTGTGGAGGCGCGCGCCATCTTGTTGATACCATAAGTCATTATGGTTCTGTACTAGCGGCTCAATTATTTGAGTCAATATGTCAGAATATCTATCTCCTAAGGGAGAACATTCTTTAAATAATGCAAACATGTGTAGTGTTCTATCTTACCAGTTAAAGTCCCATCATAAATGTGAACATCGAGAATTGCATTATTTTTGATGGCGCAAAAAACATTGAAACTCCAGGTCTCTTGAAAGTTCCATTGTCTGAAGTGGTGGTTGTTCTCTTCATCCCAATAATGACTGTTATGCCTATTGAAAGAACCATTCTTTGTGAATTTAGATTCATCTGTCCAAATTATACAGTCCAAAAAGTTTTCATTCTCTTGAAATCGAATCATCATAGCTTCGCAAAACTCTGTTCTCCTGACGAAATCAGTTTCCTTCAAATGCTGTACCCTATTGAATTTATATGGGTGCATTTTATGTTTTTTTAATATTCTCCAAACACTCGATTGAGATAATCCCAGATCAATCTCGGCATCTTTGAGAGAATTTTGAGGATTCACACGAAAATATGCAAGAACTGTAATTTCGTTGTTCTCATCTTCTACTACACTTTTTTCTCTGTGTGTAGTTTTCTTAACGAAAGATCCGACATTTCTCAAGTTTGTCATGGTTCTGTTAATGGTATCTCTCGTTGGTCTGGGTCGGTCAGGAAACCTCTCAATGAACAGTCGAATCGTTCTATCTACAACTTTATTACATTCTCCATGAAGTAGAATGAGATTTAAATAATCTTCATTGGTAAAATTAGGCATAGTGATCGATTTTATAACTTAATACGAATTATCACCAAATTAATAGTAAACACAAAATGCTACTGAATAAAGAGGAATTTGGCATATGTAATTAATGATATCTATCATTAAAAAAAAATAATGTAAAACATGGTAAGTTTTTGCATATGGTTCATAAGGAATTATTTATTTATCACTGGAGAGAAAACCGATGGCCGATTAGTTGAAATAAAGAGGTTTCCGATACAAATTCGAATCCAAATTCGCCATCTATTTAGGAACAACCTGTAACTTTTTTCTCTTGCATATTAGGGTAGTAAAATCTAAAACATGGTTTAAGTAACAGTTCCTGAAAATGTCATCTTTTTGGCGTGAAGGGAAAAGAAATAGCTGAAAATTCAAGACGAAAAACAGTTTTTTGTGAATAACTCAGAAAATATCCACTTTAGGGCAAGGGTGTGATGCATACACTCACATTATTTTTTAACGTAGATTCAATATCTGCCATAAAAAAATGGGGTTCTAATTTGAAAAAATTGATTTTTCACGATTTTGTCATCCCTAACTTTGAAAGCGATTTTTTCACCCCCTGTATCATGAATCGCGATTTCGATTTTTAAAGTGGATACATCAATCTTACACCTTGAAAAATCCCAAAAATGAAAATTTTCCATTCAAAAACCTCGAAGTTTTTCTCGTTTCAGCGGAGCTCTATTTTCGATTTTTTTTTCGAATTTTCCCGCTCAGAGAGAATTTTCCAACCTAAACTGAAAAATGTTGCATCAAAATAAATTGAAATTTTCTAAGGAATCTATTTCTGCAATAAAAAAATGGTGTTCTAATTTGAAAAACGGAAGTTGACGTCATTTCCGGAAAAACCGGAGGTGCTCATGCCTTGAAAATATTTTAGATTTCATCAGCATCGTAAAATACTTATAAGTGCTGAATTTCATGAAAATACGTTCAGTAGTTTCCCGTATAAATATGGGTGAGGTTCCTCGTGAAAGACCCTGTATTGCAAACAGTTTTCATGATTCAGCGATATTCATTGTGAATATAATTTACTTACAGTTGACAAATTCGGAAGAAACAAAGGTTTATTCAATATAACTGAGTTTTTTCTTTCAGTGTGTAAAAGTTCTTATAACACGGTATTGTTTCCTTAGGATCTTGTACGAATTATTCTCGAGCAATAATACCTCAGTGGTTTCCTATTCTTACTTCTCCACCTGGTCAGATAATCCTTCGGAATTTAATAACCATGCACAGGTCGGCTAATTTATGCTCACGCTACCTGGAGCTACCGAGCTACACTGGACCTCGATATAATCCTGCTCTCCTTGTTTTGTTCGCATTTCTCTTCTCTTTCCATTTGAGTTACAATAACCAATATAAAAGGAAGTATATTATTATGTGTAATAAACAACTCATCATGAACTTTTTAGACAGGACTGTCACGAACGAATAAAAAGCAAACCAATAATGAAGTCCGATATTTATATGTAACTACCAGGAGGAGTCTAAAAGAAAATGAATTCTTGTTTACTCAAATATTGTCAGTCAACGCTAAGTTGAAAAAGGTTTTAAGATTAATCACAATGATGTATTAATTGGCCATCATTCATCTATAATTGTGTTTATATTAGTTTCTTTTCTATGTAGTCTCGAAACTCAAAGGGTAGGAATGACTCAACCAACGAATAACAAGCGCATCGTACATAAATGTTGTGAGCAAGTATATCTTCTATTGAACATAGAATGTTTTTATGAATCTCTTAAGCTGTCCCAAAGCTCGATACCTAGTGCTCTTTAAAGTAATCTAAGCTGGCTCCAGATGGGTGTAATCCGAACAGCGAATGCTATAAAATTTAATAAAATAATGGCGAATGGTGTGGACGACACTCGAGCCCATCCTCGAATAATACATTCAAATTCATCGTTCGAGTCGAGAAAACCGAGCAGAAAGAGCGCTTCCTCGAACCATAAAACTCTCTGTGGTTTAATGCATTGGCTGTTCGCATTACACTCATCTGGACCCGGTTCAAGCATTAAGCTATTGCTCAATGATTTCAAGAATTTTCGTGGAGATTTAGTGATTAGAGATATGAAAAAGAGCCCCGCACAAAAGGTCCTAAACACCAGAGAGTTCCTGAGGACCGCTAGTACTTCCAAGTACTGCAAGTATATTGGGCATTTCTTGTTTCTTATAAAAAGCTATGCTATATTATCAATAAAATAAATAAATGAACTTCGGTTTCCACATATGGTTTTGATTGATTCAACAATTGTTTCATCACACTGGCTTTTCCAGGAAAAAATGTTGAATTAATTTCAAATCAGGTGTACATGTTGGTTCATAGAAAAAAAATTTCGGTTTAGTGGAAGAAATAAAACTTTCAATTCTAACAGTTCGTATGTTTTTAGTTTGAAAAAATTCAAATAGCTACAACTCTGGAAACTACGACGGATCAGATTCTGCCCATGAAGAAGGTGTTTCACCTCCCCTGGTAATTTGTTATAAAGTTTCAACCCCAAAAGTCAAAAAATTTCCCAGTGTAATTTCTGTGGTTGGGAAGGCGTAGCGAACTGGTATATCTAGTGAAATAGACTGTTCGAACTAAACAAATGCTTTAGAGAGAAGAAGAGGGAGAAAGATTTATTGATGATATTCACAAACTCTATATTGTGTTCACAAGTCATAAACGAAAATATTATAATAAATATTCAGAATAAAATAACACAAAATCGATGTCATCGAAAGTTCGAATATAGAATTCATCAATTAAATCAAAAACATGATTTGACAAATTCTTCCTCACTTCAGTCTTGGAACAAATCAATGGTTGATTCTTCACCAAACTAGGAAGTTAATTGTACAGATACACCGCACAGAATCCCGGACTATAAAGTAGATTGCCAAAAATGAAGTGACTTTGAACGCACATAACTGAGACTCTCGGCATCGGCGTCCACGTATGTTCCGTATCCAACCTATCACCCATAAATACCACACTGCTGCTCTAGGATCCCCTTGTATACCATTAGCTCAGTTTTTTGGTATTCAGCGAAAGTTTCCTGAAAACCATCTCAAAGATCCGGCAGCATGGCACCCAAGAACTATTCCACTTTTGCCATATTATATAACGGACAAAGTTGTTTCATCTAAAAATAACATAATCGAAGTTCATGACATGAAAGCAGTGAAGCTGTTTGGGTCCCACACCTGTATTCTTGAAATCTCTGTTGGCACTTCCATTAAGAGGAAATACTAAATCTTCAGTGTATTTGTTCAACACATTTATGAATACTACGTGATACACATTCTTAATAATAATAAATGCAATTTATTGACCAAAGGCCAATTGTCCATCAACAATATTAGTCCTACAGCCAGAACACACATTCTCCAATAATATGTTATTGTGCTTATGAGCGAGAGATTTTTCGCTCTCTGAATATTTTAAGTGAATGTGCTTGGTCGATTGTTCCTATTGGGCTGTGTGAATAATAATAATTTTCAAGTGCGTAAAGGGCTCTGTAATCACAACAATTCAGAGGGTTTCCACGATCAATATGAAGTGATGTGTTAAAACAAGTGACTGATTTCTGGACAGAAATCATTGACAAAAAAAGAAAAAAGGAATTCATTAAATTTCTCAACTCGATAAAAGACACATAAACAAGTTATTTCTTCAACGTAAAAGGGGAATGAAAAATAAGAGCAGTCATTCGGCAGAATGAGCGAAATCCGTCTTCCCACATCTTAAAAAAGAGAATTAAAATGAAGTTGCCGATATTTCACATAGAAACGAAATATTTCTCAATGATTTCTAGCCTTTATTTGGTCGATATATTCATAAAAGTGAAGCTTTTGTTTCGATATATTATACGTAATTGCAACGCCTGAGAAATAAGGTGTGTTTTGCAAGCTTGTAACTCCTTGTAGGATTCGTTCACTGATCTTGATACCTGAATAGCCTTCAAACAGTTGGGGAAGGATTCATTTAAATCTAGATGTTAGCGATTAATAAGTATCAGTTTCTTTTTCACAGTAGACACTGACATAGTTTGGATATAACAGCAAAACACACAGAGTCTATGTACAACTTTATTACAATATCTACACCAGTTATCAAGTGCTGTATCTGACGAATTCATCAATGCAATAGTATTGAGATTATCAAAATGACAGCATCAGAATGAAAGTAGGATATGCAATCAATTAATGAAATATGTACAGAATTATTATGGACAGAACAGTATCGGTTATTATGAATCGGATGGAGAAAATGGATCGAAATGTAAACAATATGATTTTTATCAAGTGGATATGAACAGAAGTAGAAATAACAAGATGGTGGAATCAACAGAAACAGACTATACGGGACAGCGGACGGTGTGAATAAGATCAATACGTTTAAATATATGAGAGCAGTACAGGGCGGTAAGGCGATAATGAAGAAACAGCGAACTCTCGAAGCCTTCAACTTTTCCACGATTCTCAAGGAAATACTAAATATACGAATCCCTAGCGTGCAGTCACTTTGATTGCCGCGGAAACCCAGACCTCACGATCGGAATCGCTGCCAACCCAACAGCCCCAGTCAGCGTTATCCCAAATTATCGGAACACATGCAAGGTATATGGTACTGATGATTAATTATTAGCGAATATTTTTAATAGAAGAACAAATCTGATCGGAATGCAAGTACGTTAATAATGATCGGACTTAGCCCAACAAATATTTTCACCAGATTTTCACTTCACACACAACGGATAAATTAATGATACGGTGAATGTTCTCAAATGGAATTGAAGCAAATTTTCGGAAGTGAATCAAACTGAATTAATTAATGCAAACTTATTTATCGGAAAATAATGCTCACTTATCGGTAACAGCACACCCCACGGCGCAACGGAATTTTATTATTTCTATACAGGGTCCCGCAACATTGGCGCGGTGTTCCATAACTCTATTTAGGAAACATATAGGAATCTAGTTTTCTATGATGGTTAATTATTGCTCGAACTTGACAAACTGAAAATGTTTTCGGCAACACGTTCCATTTTTTCTGGACGAGTCCCAACTTTGTTTTTTAATGGCAACCTGTATTACTTAGTACTTTATCGGTTTCTACATGAAAAATAAAATACCCTTTATACATATCTTTACCACAAAAATATCAACGGTTTTAGAGATATTCTGCCTGACATGTCTTTTTTTTTCCGATTTTCATCACTCAGAGTGTTTGCGATTATGAATTTGTGCCAGGTCCTATTGGAATTTATTTCCGGTCGAATATTGAACATTGGTTACTCTCTCAAACGGTATATCTGAGATCGAACTGGGATAAACAGGGTATGAAAAACAGCCTGCAAGATATTGGAAATAAAAACTAGCAGAATCCTTATTTCAAATGAAACACCCTATATTTTATCCATCGATAAGAAGCACCAAAAAAGCTTTACAAATTTCGTCAAGTAGTCTTTATGGTTAATGTGAATATTTCACCTAATTTATGTAGGAGCTCAATAAATCTATACATATACAGGGTCTTTCACGAGGAACCTCACCCATATTTATACGGGAAACTACTGAACGTATTTTCATGAAATTCAGCACTTATAAGTATTTCACGATGCTGATGAAATCTAAAATATTTTCAAGGCATGAGCACCTCCGGTTTTTCCGGAAATGACGTCAACTTCCGTTTTTCAAATTAGAACACCATTTTTTTATTGCAGAAATAGATTCCTTAGAAAATTTCAATTTATTTTGATGTAACATTTTTCAGTTTTGGTTGAAAAATTCTCTCTGAGCGGGAAAATTCGAAAAAAAAATCGAAAATAGAGCTCCGCTGAAACAAGAATAACTTCGAGGTTTTTGAAAGAAAAATTTTCATTTTTGGGATTTTTCAAGATGTAAGATTGATGTATCCACTTTAAAAATCGAAATCGCGATTCATGATACAGGGGGTGAAAAAATCGCTTTCAAAGTTAGGGATGACAAAATCGTGAAAAATCATTTTTTTTAAATTAGAACCCCATTTTTTTATGACAGATATTGAATCTACGTTAAAAAATAATGTGAGTGTATGCATCACACCCTGGCCCTAAAATGGATATTTTCTGAGTTATTCACAAAAAACGGTTTTTCGTCTTGAATTTTCAGCTATTTCTTTTCCCTTCACGCCAAAAGATGAAATTTTCAGGAACTGTCATTTGAACCATGCTGTAGATTTTTCACCCCTTCTTGAAACCGACTTCAAGTTACTATTAGGAGAACCATGGCAAACTCTCGCAGTTATAACTAGAGAAGATGCTCAAAGTTTTGACCGTTAATTTCTAGACATTTATTTATACGTCTCAGGAATGCTTCGTGCGTTGCTCTTTTTATTTCATCGGGAGGAAGAGATCTGCAAAAGTGTTTAAAAACCAAATTGAGTTTCAAAACTATGAATCTAAAAATCTAAACAAACCTGAACGCATTTCTGACTCGTTCTATGCAGTCCTCTTTATCAGTCAGGGAAGTTGAGTAGACAATATTTTTTATCCTACCCCAAACATAATAGTCTAAAGGAGTTAAATCGGGAGAACGTGGTGGCCAAAGAGGTGGACCATTGTTCGCCAACCATCGATCTTCAAATAGTCTGTAGAGGATATTTGACACATTGAGTGAATTGTGTGGAGGCGCGCCATCTTGTTGATACCATAAGTCATTATGGTTCTGTACTAGCGGCTCAATTATTTGAGTCAATATGTCAGAATATCTATCTCCTAAGGGAGAACATTCTTTAAATAATGCAAACATGTGTAGTGTTCTATCTTACCAGTTAAAGTCCCATCATAAATGTGAACATCGAGAATTGCATTATTTTTGATGGCGCAAAAAACATTGAAACTCCAGGTCTCTTGAAAGTTCCATTGTCTGAAGTGGTGGTTGTTCTCTTCATCCCAATAATGACTGTTATGCCTATTGAAAGAACCATTCTTTGTGAATTTAGATTCATCTGTCCAAATTATACAGTCCAAAAAATTTTCATTCTCTTGAAATCGAATCATCATAGCTTCGCAAAACTCTGTTCTCCTGACGAAATCAGTTTCCTTCAAATGCTGTACCCTATTGAATTTATATGGGTGCATTTTATGTTTTTTTAATATTCTCCAAACACTCGATTGAGATAATCCCAGATCAATCTCGGCATCTTTGAGAGAATTTTGAGGATTCACACGAAAATATGCAAGAACTGTAATTTCGTTGTTCTCATCTTCTACTACACTTTTTTCTCTGTGTGTAGTTTTCTTAACGAAAGATCCGACATTTCTCAAGTTTGTCATGGTTCTGTTAATGGTATCTCTCGTTGGTCTGGGTCGGTCAGGAAACCTCTCAATGAACAGTCGAATCGTTCTATCTACAACTTTATTACATTCTCCATGAAGTAGAATGAGATTTAAATAATCTTCATTGGTAAAATTAGGCATAGTGATCGATTTTATAACTTAATACGAATTATTACCAAATTAATAGTAGACACAAAATGCTACTGAATAAAGAGGAATTTGGCATATGTAATTAATGATATCTATCATTAAAAAAAAATAATGTAAAACATGGTAAGTTTTTGCATATGGTTCATAAGGAATTATTTATTTATCACTGGAGAGAAAACCGATGGCCGATTAGTTGAAATAAAGAGGTTTCCGATACAAATTCGAATCCAAATTCGCCATCTATTTAGGAACAACCTGTAACTTTTTTCTCTTGCATATTAGGGTAGTAAAATCTAAAACATGGTTTAAGTAACAGTTCCTGAAAATGTCATCTTTTTGGCGTGAAGGGAAAAGAAATAGCTGAAAATTCTAGACGAAAAACAGTTTTTTGTGAATAACTCAGAAAATATCCACTTTAGGGCAAGGGTGTGATGCATACACTCACATTATTTTTTAACGTAGATTCAACATCTGCCATAAAAAAATGGGGTTCTAATTTGAAAAAATTGATTTTTCACGATTTTGTCATCCCTAACTTTGAAAGCGATTTTTTCACCCCCTGTATCATGAATCGCGATTTCGATTTTTAAAGTGGATACATCAACCTTACATCTTAAAAAATCCCAAAAATGAAAATTTTCCATTCAAAAACCTCGAAGTTATTCTTGTTTCAGCGGAGCTCTATTTTCGATCTTTTTTTCGAATTTTCCTGCTCAGAGAGAATTTTCCAACCAAAACTGAAAAATGTTACATCAAAATAAATTGAAATTTTCTAAGGAATCTATTTCTGCAATAAAAAAATGGTGTTCTAATTTGAAAAACGGAAGTTGACGTCATTTCCGGAAAAACCGGAGGTGCTCATGCCTTGAAAATATTTTAGATTTCATCAGCATCGTGAAATACTTATAAGTGCTGAATTTCATGAAAATACGTTCAGTAGTTTCCCGTATAAATATGGGTGAGGTTCCTCGTGAAAGACCCTGTAGACAGTGTTACATTTCTTTTATTAATACGCAGAATGAATTGTCTGCGTAAATGCATTGTACATATGCGTGCAACAGCGTCCAACATGCGCACTGTTATCATTATAAAATTAAATTCAATTCTTCAATAAATCACAGTTAATTTCACTAGTTTTCCTCAAAACAGCTCCTTTTTCTGAAGAATATTTCTATACCATACTGTTTGAATTGGATGTGAATCGTGGAGAGCTTAAACTCGAAAGAGAAAAATTCTTATGACATTTCGACTTCTATGGGATAAATTAGCGAAGAAAGCTAACCGGTAGACACAAAAATATGAGGATTTGACTTTGCTGGGTATTTTTAAAGTATTTCAAAATCGACGAATCAAGGGATGGATCCCGGCTCCTGCTTCTTTTTGCAACTCGAAAATCTCTTTAACTAGGTTTTTTGCACCTTAATCTCAAATGATAGGTCCAAAAAAAGTTGGTTATCTATCGCTAAGAGTACATAAGTTTGATGAAAGTTGATATTGAAACATATGTTTGACATCTGTTTCATTTTCTCAGACGAAGGCGCAAATTGTAATACTTGCAAGTATACTGTGTCTAAACAGTTAACTGGACACAATACATTCTTTAGTCACATTGTCGACTTTTCAACCGTAGTGAGCTAGAAATGATAAATGTGATAAAAATGGTGATTGAAATGTGTCCTATAAATGGTCTGAAATCTGCCCAATTCTGAGTATGAAATATTCCTTAAATGTTTCAAAATGTAACCCGATTATGTCTCCTGTTTCCAATATATGTCCAAAATTGAATTTTATGTGTCCTAAATGTTTCCGCTCCCCTCATAACAGAAGCCGCAAAATTGACACATAGTGTTATGAATTTGTCCTAAACTTTTCATCGTTCGTTCATCTTCTACCGGAATGAATCCGAATAGACACGCATCATATTTCTTCTCGACACATGCTGGATAATCATGAAATCACAATTGAAGTTCACATTCAAATATTCTTATACCACTAAAAAAACATAACAATATATTATTTTAGGTCTGGTAGTTAAGCTTGCGAACCGAAGTTTACTGATAAAAGTTCACATGGTACATCTTGAAATCGAACGCGCCTTAAAAATATCGGTGCATTGTATCAGCCAATTTATTTTTATTTTCAAGTGAATTATAAGTTTTTTTTAATAGTATCTGCATAATCGAAAACTCGTGATATTTCACGTTTAACGACATCATTTTTGGTACGAAATGGGGCTTAAAAAGCAACGAAAGCCTCAGTATAAGATTATATTTTTAAAAACCGCCATTTTTCCGAGTGCATTTCACTTCGAAGTGTTTGTTGAAATAGGGCTTGCTTATGGATGGTGTCCAAACAGACCCTTGTTTCCGTAGGGTGACAAAAATTTACCTACATATGGTCCACCCCGGCACATTGGAAAATAGAAAAAACAATTTGGCGTTTATTTTACAAATGAAGACCAAAAATTCACCGAAATGTGATTGAACGGTCACATGGACACATTTCAGTCTTTATTCAGTAGTTGATACATACAGGGTGTTTCAATATAAACTGGTCAAACATACAGGGTGTTTCACCATAAACTGGTCGAACATATATAGCCGTATAGATGACATTGGGAAATTCATTTTTACCTTATGACATATACCCCGTTTTCGAAGCATAAGCGAAATACAGGGTGTTTAATGTCAACTTTGAGCAATATTCTGATAACTGTGGTGAGTTATGCGTGACCTTTAAAACAACAGTTCTTGGTCACATCTTGGTTTTTTTTGGTGGTCAATTAAATTGTTGTGTAGAATTCGGTAAAAAATATTTCAAAATGGCGGAAAACCTACAAAGTTGGAATTTTTTGTTTTCGATTGCCAAATTGGATAGCATTATTTAAATGTACTCAATTTTTCCAAAATTCAAGCTCAACTTTTTTTTACATGTCTTCAGTGAAAAAAAAAATTCACCCAAAATTGTTGAAATATTTCAAGGTTGAATTAACTTTTATCTGAACACTGCTGTGAAAAGAAAATGAAAAAACATCCATTGGTTTTCATTATCCTTCCAAAGATTCCGCTCGGAGTAGGTACTTAAATAATTTTCATTTAAGAAACTGGTTGCCCTACGGAGGCCAAAATTGTGCTAATACGCCCCTAGAGCGACCTGGATAGAAATATGAATTTATCAAAAAAAAAATTTTTTTTCAGAAAAATTTGATGGGATTCGAACTCACTCCACTTACGGAGAATAGGGACGAGTATAACTTGGATTCATTCTGATTAGAATGACGTCCGTTACCACGCAACGGTGGTTCATCGAATTTGACCCTATTTTCCGAATCCGGAGAGAGTTCGATTCCTACCAAAGATTTTTGTAAATATTTTTTTTCTTGATAAATTCATATTTCTATCCAGGTCACTCTGGAGGCCTATTAGCATAATTTTGGCATCCGCAGGGTCACCAGTTCCTCAAATAAAAATTCTTCAAGTACTCCGGACGGAGTCTTTGGAAGGCTATAAAATGAAAACCAATGGATATTTTTTTCATTCTGTTTTCACAGCAGTGTTCAGAATAAGGGTTAGTTCAACCTTGAAAGGTTTCAACAATTTTGGGTGAAATTTTTTTTTCACTGTAGACATGAAAAAAAAGTGGAGTTTGAATTTTGGGAAAAATTTTTCACAGAAAATCTTAGAAAATTGAGTACATTGAAATAATGCTATCCAATCGAAAATAAAATATTCCAACTACTTAGGTTTTTCGCCATCTGAAAAATTGTGTCCAGTTATGCCGATAATTGCTACTTGGGCTATGTTCGAAAGACTGTTCTAGCCTGTTCAAGATAGCTGGTGTAATCTGCGTTATTCTATGCTGAATCTTTTCGGGAAGAGCTCGACGTGAACCATATTTTATGCATCCCCATAAGTCAAAATTAGTTTTGTTGAATCAAGTGATCTAGAGGGCCACCACAGTTAAAACTAGCATATATTAGTCTTGAATTCGAGATTAATCGCAAACATCAATATACTACCTATACGGACAGGAATATCTGGCCGTGTCTTAAAACGTAAATGTTATATAGCAGGATGGCATCACAATATATCATCGCAATATGGTACCTGCTTGTGAAAGTATCAAAACCATAGAGTATAATAAACTACAACACAGAAAGACGGCAAACTGAAGTCAACGAAAGAAAGATCTGATTATTTGCAATATTTGATCTGTTCAATGAAATTAGTGACAGTAATATCATATACAATATACCAATTATTCAGCCTATACAGGGTGTCTATTTCAAAAAATCCAAAACTTCAAGGCAAGATTCTACATGTGATTTCCGACAAAAAAAGTCAAATAACACGTGGTCGAAATATTGACGGTGTAGCGAATTCATCCGCTTCAACAAAAACGGAAAAAAGGGCTGAGTCGAAACACGAAATTCAAATCTCTGAAAAATCGTATAAACACATTTCGCTCCGATCCCAAAAAAACACGTCAGATCACGTCGAAATGTTTGTCGAGAACATCCCTTGGGAATCTCAAGTCAAATATTTGGGTGTTATCATAGACAAACGACTCACCTTCGACCAGCACTTGGAACACGCCCTCAAAAAGGGAAAAATGGTGCTAGCCAAATTGGCACCGCTGCTCTGCTGTCGCAGCAAAGTGTCCATCCAGAACAAGTTGACAATTTATAGGTCGATCGTCAGACCGGCTGTTACCTATGCTTCGGCAATTTGGGCTCATGGGCCCTCTGCGTCGAAGTTTTATATGTTACAGATACTACAGAACAAGTTCCTCAGGATGGCCTTCGACGCAGGATGGTATGTACGGAACTCTCAACTACATCGAGAGGCAAAACTGCCACCGTTGAAGGAATTTCTCCACGACATGGCCCTAAAAACTCTAGCGAAAGCAAGCCAACACCCCAATCGATTAGTCAGACAAGCCGTCGACTACGACAACTCCACGTCAAGATACAAGCGACCCAAGCTCGCTCAAGAAATCGATTCTTATTCTGATAACCACTGAGAAGTGAATTCCCTTTTTGCCAGCACCCCAGATCACCAACCCCTCTTTTTAGCAAAAGCGCCATAAAAGGAGAAGGATTTAGCCAAGCAGTCAAAAGACCAGCGTAACCCAAACCGATGGGGTTAAAGGGGTCAGGGACTCGAAAAGCCCGACGCAGGTAGGTTTAGTGAGTAGGAGTCCCACACTGTTCCACAGGGCAGTATCATGATCGATACACCCTGTGGTAAAAAAAAGCCAAAAAAACACTCTCTCCGATCCATCTGCATATCACCGCTAAGAAGATATTCGATCTCGACGCCGCATTCCTGACCGACATCTGCATTCCATCTTTATCCGTATCAAGACGAAGAAATTCAGCAAGATCCAGCATCTGGTTTTTACCCCCCTGTACCGACAGGCGCCTTCACATCCCTAGTTCTCGACCTTACTGACCACAAGCCGGCGCCAGCTACCTATCAGCACCCCAGGAGACCTACGCCGAAGAATTGTTAAACTCTGCCTTTTCAACAAAAAGAATTATTGCCTTTCGAATTCACTTTTGTTGTAACACTCGACAGAAAAATAAACAGGCTAATCTGTTTGCTTTATTGTGTGTTTGATTTCACAGGACAGACGACCCCACAATCGATGACACTAAATCCAGCCAAGTGTGTTTTCGGCCAGCCTGAAGTCAAATTCCTAGGCTACCTCATTTCCGCTAAAGGCACTCGCCCGCTACCAGATAGAGTTACCGACATTTTGGAGTATCCTCAACCAACCACAGCAAGGGAACTCCGCCGATTTCTAGGTATGATAAACTTCTATCGTCGTTTCATACCCAGAATATCAGACACTCAATCACCCCTCAACGACCTACTGGTACAGAAGCTCAAAGGGAAGGCCAAAATCAACTGGACTCCAAAAGCTTCAGCGGCATTCGTAGAGTGCAAAAAGAAACTGGCTACAGCAACTCTCCTATCCCACCCCAAGGACGATGCACCCTTAGCCATAGTGAGTGATGCTTCGGATACAGCAGTTGGTGCAACTCTGCAACAACTTCACAATCAAGAATGGCAACCACTAGCTTTCTTCTCGAAGAAATTATCAGGAGCAGAAACCCGCTATGGAGCTTATGATCGAGAACTCCTTGCCATCTACCTCGCCATCAAGCATTTCCGACATATGGTAGAAGCAAGAAATTTCACCATCTTTACGGACCACAAACCTCTGACGTTCGCCTTCAAACAGAAGCCAGAAAAGTGCTCACCTCGACAGTTCCGCCACCTCGACTTCATCTCGCAGTTCACCACTGATATCCGCTACGTACTAGGTGATCAAAACATCGTCGCCGATGCCCTATCACGAGTCGATGAACTTTCAACCGCCCTCGACTACGCAGCATTGGCCAACTCCCAGCAAAACGACGACGAGTTGAAGAAACTTCTACATGGTAGCACGGGACTTCAACTGAAAATGGTCAAGCCACTAGAATCAACCGTCGCAGTGTATTGCGATACCTCCACACCACTTGCTAGACCCTTCATCACGAAGCCATTTCGGAGATCAGCTTTCGATATCGTTCACCGTCTATCACAACCAGACAACCAGCCTGAAGAACGGTCAATTCAACCCACACAACAGGACCTCAATCATCAGGAAAGACGAACTCGCTCTGGAAGAAAAGTTCATTTTCCGGACCGACTTCAAGCAGGATTTTCGTGACTTCATCACTGGCAGGGGAGTGTGTAGCGAATTCATCCGCTTCAACAAAAACGGAAAAAAGAGCGGAGTTGAAACACGAAATTCAAATCTCTGAAAAATCGCATAAATACATTTCGCTCCGCTCACAAAAACACTCTCTCCGATCCATCTGCATATCACCGCTAAGAAGATATTCGATCTCGACGCCGCATTCCTGACCGACATCTGTATTCCATCTTTATCCGTATCAAGACGAAGAAGGTCTTTACCCCCCACGAAGACGGAAGCTCTCCAGTACCGACAGGCGCCTACACATCCCTAGTTCTCGACCTTACTGACCACAAGCCGGCGCCAGCTACCTATCAGCACCCCAGGGGAACCTACGCCGAAAAATTGTTAAACTCTGCCTTTTCAACAAAAAGAATTATTGCCTTTCGAATTCACTTTTGTTGTAACACTCGACAGAAAAATAAACAGGCTAATCTGTTTTCTTTATTGTGTGTTTGATTCCACAGAACAGACGACCCCACAACGGTTATTCTTGAATTCAACATTTTGTGTTTTTACGGAATATATTGCATGAAATTCCCCAGGAAAACAGACAAAACGTTTGGTTTCGAATGGATGGCTGCCCAGCTCATAATAGCCGGAATATAAGGGACTAACTAAATGAATATTTCGGAGAACAATGGATTCGACGGTTTATCAAATAAGCATTCACACTCGAGATGATCCGATAAAAACAATCAAATTGTGTTGTGCAGAAATGGTTCAGAACCGTTCTGAACAACGCAGGGTTGTAGATTCAGTAAGAAAAATGTGTGAAATGTATTGAACAAGGAGGTAGCCAATTTGAACATTTGATATGAATTTATAATTTAATTTTTTATCTCTCAACTTCTTTCTTATAATATGTATCAATAAATTTAGTTCATTCGTTTCATGTTTGAATAATTTCTTATTTTTCGTTGTTATCGTGTTAGCCATGATATTGATGCTGAAAAGAAACAGCTGGTACAAAAGTTGATATGTCATTCGGAGGATAACTGAATAGGGAAGTTTTTGCTAAAGAGAAAACATGATCCTTATTATTCATTTTTCATCGATACACCTGTTGGAAAAATATCATTGATAACTTTCACCTGAGACCTTTTATGTTTATCTGCTTACCACGCCAATTTCATGCTCTTTCGTGGAGTGTGATTGAATTCATGAAAGAAATTGAGATATTTCTCAAAATTACAAAATGTTGAATCGAAGAATTACCGCCAATATTTCGACCATGTGTTCTATGACTTTTTCTGTTGAAAATCACATGTAGAATCTTGCCTTGAAGTTTTGGACTTTTAAAGTAGACACCCTGTATAGTGAAAACGTAGATATATCAGTCCAGAATATCAGAATAAATAAAAAATATAATCCAAATCGCTGGTCACTTGACATAGTACATTAACAATGCAATTCAGCTTATTGTTGGTCCTCCAGACTCTCGCAACTGTCAAAACCGCACGTAACCTATTGTCGGAATATGATGAATACTATGAAAAAATAAAATGCATGTAGTATTGAAATCGTAAAATTCATTTTATCCTACTAAATCACTAAAGAAAGTGTGGATAGTTTATAAAGAACAATTGACATTCGCTTCGAAACATCGTTTCCACCAATTATCCTCATCACCATAAAGAAACGCTAATTATTAAGGGACGTGACCTCGATGTAATTGGAATAATACCACATAATTCCTACCTTTGAAATATTCATCGTTGTGCAGCAAGATGAAACACGACCGAGGTAGATGTTTGAAAGCTTCCAAGAATGTTAATAGTCACGCACTCTTTGTGATACGATTCCTCAATAATGCTGGTGTATATCAGGGACTATCCTAACAGACGTACACAAGTATACTTACTGATCTACCAGATTATAGCTATCCTTATTATAAAAAAACGCATAATGGGTATTTTAAAACGGAAACGTTAAACGCCTTGCATTTATCTTCATCTACAGGTCTGTAACATGAGAGGTTCCTGTGTTCTAAGCACTTGATGTCCTCCACCGGCTCCACCATGGGAAATACTCAAAATGAAGATATTTTATTTCACGGTAAATATCATTTTGTTCTAAACGATACTAAAACGCATTTCTTTTTCTTCTCAGAGTGCCACTTCATCTCTGAAGATTGGCGATCATTTGAGTTTTGTTGGCGGCAGCATGGAACTTCTGGTCATTGTATAAATGATTATTGTATATAAATAATATATAATTGTATAAATTTACAATGCTCTGGTGGTCCTTCCAAACTATCACGCAGGTTAGCCAGCCAGGACGTTCTTCTCCTGCCGGCAGCTTGTCCACCTTCGATGCGACCCTGAATGATGAGTTGCAGTATATAGGTGTTATTTCTCGTTCCGCATCACGTGACCAAAGTATAGGAGCTTCCTTTTCCTTGCAGAATACAAAATAGTTCTTTCGGTGTTCATTCTCGTGAGGACTTCCTTATTGACATCCCGAGTATTTGGAGTGCTCAATTCACTCCCCATCTTCTCCATTGAGGCTGAGACTTACTGGCACACGGTTTATCTTGGAGTTCATCATGAACTTGGTCTTCTTTTCATTGATCCTTATACCAAAATTTCCGCTGGCCTGGTTGACACTGTCTAAGAGCACCTGAAGTTCGTCTGTAGTATTGGCGATAAGGACTGTATCATCTGAGTACCTAATATTATTTATTAACCGTTAACGTATTCCACTTTGGTTTAATTGAACGGTTATAACAAAAGTATCAGGAGGAAGGTGTAACAAGGTATTTTAAATAACGTCAATTCGACAATAGGTAGAATTTCAACAGTATTTTAAATTCAAAAAACGAATGAAAATTCAGTGAGATCTGACTCTGATTGAAGAGTGTTGAAGCGATTTCCTCAAGACATTTTGCATGAACTTCATGACTTAATTTTTCAACTAAGTGGTAAATTTCATTTGACCGGATGAAACAATTGGAAAGATTAGATATGTTTTCAAAGAAATTGGACATATGAATTGAATTTCATAATTTTTGCAACTTCCATTTATGAATTTCCACTGAATGCCCTATTCGTCTTACCATAAACCTTGGTAGCTCTTTCCCATTTCCCAAATAACACGGACTTCCTGGCGAGATATCTGATATCATCCAGCCTTCATGCGAACTCCTTTTGTGATTTCCTATAGTGATCACAAACACAAAATGATTTGGGAATTCACAATGTGAGCTCCTAAAGTTATTGCTTAAAGTTACAAGGAATGAGAAATTCTGAATGCGAGTTCCTGAAGTCATCGCAAATGTTTCCAGAATGGGAAATTCGCGATGCGAGTTCCCATCGCGATTTCCCTCCTGCGTTTTTGGACAAGGAGAAATTGCATATAATTTCATTTCGTCATCCACTTTATAGATAGGCATATCAGATTTGCAATTCATGAGAACAATAAAATAACTTGCTAGAGGTATCCTAAATTCCTATTATAATCGGCAAACATACAAAATAGTAGTCGATCGGTTAATGACCTCAAATATTTGAAATAATCTTGAGGATGAATGAAGAGGTCAGAGAAGCAAAAACCAATAATTCGGCCGACATTTCGACATTCAATGTCTTAATCAAGGCACTTATAATATAAAATAGAATAGCTTAAGCTTGTTGAATGTGAAGGCATTCAGAACTCCTGAGAATACCGTTGTAGTATACTGGTATCAAAAGCCTACCTGTTCTCAAAGATGCCTCAACTGTAGGACAGAACACCCCTTTTCGCAGAAAATCAACATCATTTCAAGTATGAAGTTCAGAGCTAATCACCACTCAGATACTCAATTCTGGCCCAGGAATCTCGACTTAAAAATCCATTCTACTGGTAAACAATTATCCAATGTCGTTGATGAATAGTCTTATTTACGCTTCCGATAGACCGATATCACCCCTGCCCCAACAGAATCAAGTAGACTTTCAACAAGAAGCAACAAAACTCTATCTAAAGATGGCTGAGTTTTTTTATTCACCAACTCGTTTTTGCGCGCATGTTCGAGGGGAACAGCGTCTTATCGTTTTCTTCAAATGTCCGAAAATGGTCTCAAACTACTAGTCTGGACTCACTGATGACGAATCCGGTGTCAAAATCGATTCTGTCCGGCCGGCCGGCCGTGGACACGATAACTGTCGAACGGGACCAGCTAGCGACTCGAAACTTGTGGGGTAGTTCGTGCATCGGAATGCCGTGGTTAAGTTCGTTAATGGGCCAAATCGGAAAAATAGTTTCGGAGTTATAGTCATTCTAAACTTAAAGACAAAACACCTCTCATGATGATGTCCAACATTATCTATAAGATCCCTTGTCTACAATGCCATGCATCATAAATCTGCCAAACAGGTAGATATTTAAGAAAAAGAACGGTTACTGAAGCTATAATAAATGCTAGGACTGCTCTGGCTGAATATTGCAAAATCACAAACCACAAATTCAACTTCGAGAAAGTTTCAGTCCTAGATGAACAACCACATTTATGTTAAAGACTCCTCTATGAGATGCTTCATATAATGACAAAAAAAATTGTCAATTTTAGAAGTGATATTCAGAATCTTAATCAATGCTATCACAATGTTGTAAAGAATAATTCTAATCGTAATGGATAAAATACCACCTCAAATAAGTTGAAGTATGTCAGATATTCCTTCCGAATGACAAACACGAATCGATCATAATATTAATAATCTCAAATTCCTCCAGGAATATGTATAAAAATGAATATCAGTAATGAAGATTTCGCTGATTATTATCGAATTAAAAGATCAAGTTCTAATCACGCAGTCTCATGAATGGAAGTTAACACGGTTCCCTGAGCACATAAAGCACTGAATTAATAAACGTAACTAACGGAACTTGGCACAGTTTTAGGAGCAAGTGATTTGAGTAGGAAGGCAACTAGTCGATTGTTTCCAAATGATAAAATCAAATGATATTTTCGAAAAGAAGTATGTCTCCTGTTAAGTAGTGTGCTTTGCCAAATGTGATTTTGAACGGAGCAAATCAGTCACTTCAAACTTTCAGGGTAGGTACCCACGCCCAACTTATGGCAAAACTTCGTTAGGCTTGTTTTCTTATGATTTTTATATAATATTAGTGGATTTGAAAAATGAAAATCTTCAAAAAATTTTCGAAAAAATTTTTTTTTCGGAAGCTACCTATACTTCGGATTTTGACAAAGTTTTGCACGCACCTCAAACTCTATGTTTCACAACAATGTAGAACATTTCAGTTCAATTCGCATTCACCTTTCGGAGATATTGGAAAAAATTTCAAAAAGCACTGCCGTGAAGGCAGCAGCTTTTGCGCGCATGTTCAATGTAGATGACCGCTTCAGCAACGAATTTGAACATGCACGCAAAAGCTGCTGCCTTCACGCCAGTGCTTTTTGAATTTTTTTTGATAAATTACTGGATTTAAATTCGATCTAATCTGTATTTTTGGAAATATTGGAAAAATAAAATTTTGAATGGGTATATCTACGGAATCATTTGGCGGATTTTACCCATTCACGAATTCGACCTTAGTAATTAAGCCCCAAACCTACTCCACAAATATCGAGTTTCTAAGTCGTTTCTTCCGGAAGTTATTGTGTTTACGGTCAGCCTAACGGCCGACTGCGTAAACACAATAACTTCCGACACAGACATTTTTTTTTTCAAATTGTTCTATTGGCACGATTATCACGAAATTTTGCATAAAGTTGTCTTTCAGCATCTTCAAACTAGCTGCGGAGTTTTATCAGGACTGAATCGGTATTTCTCGAGTTATACCGAAAAAAACAACGATATCGAGAAGAAAACCTCGAAATTTGACATATTTTTTCCCGATATCTCCAAAACTTACGGTTGTATCAAACTGAAATTTTGTACACTCCTGTGAAATATGAAGCTCAAAGTGTGAGTGAATTTTTTTTTTCAGATATGATGAATAGTTTCCGAAAAAAAAAATTGTTCGATGAAAATTTCGAGAAAAAAATTTTTTCTAATTTACTGACAATATGATCCTGACGAAATTTGGCTCAAAGTTGCGCGTCGTTATACTCCATCTAACTGCCAAGTTTGAATCCAATCGTTTTAATAGTTTCTGAAATAGAAATAAATAACTTCAAAATTTCAAGTGCCTATAACTCCGAAACTATTCGACCGATTTGGCCCATTAACGAACTTAACCGCAGCATTCTGATGCGCGACCTACCCTGAATGTTTCAAGTTGCTAGCTTGCTTCTGTCGACAGTTATCGTGTCCTCGGACGGCCGGCCGGCCGAGCAGAATCGAGTCCAACCTAGTCGATTGAGACCATTTTCGGCTCAATCATCCAAAATTACATCAAAAAATATGTGAAAGTGCGTGGCGTTTTTCTCTGTATCGTTGATATTTTCGGAATAACCCGAAGAATACCTATACCTATATTAAAACTTGGCAGGTAGTTGAGAAATGTCGATTCACAACTTCGTGAAACATTTCGTGGGAATCGTTTATTTAGTTTAGTTTTTAAAGAAATTTTTCTTGAACAAAATTTGGCTGAACTTTGTTTTACTGGAAATCTGATTTGGAAAAACAATACGGACGTTGCGTTTTGGGGCTATCACCAGATTCTGATGGTACCATTTTTGTTTTGCGGAAATACGCAGTTTGCCAAGTTGGGCACTTCGGATTACTGGAAATCGGCTATGAGTTGGTTCAATGTGGAAGTTATTCTATTGAACTATCAGATATTCGAAGTTTGCGGAAATGCCATGTTGCCAAGAAATGAACGTTTGAATACGTTGGAAAAAGGTTTATGGAAATTTCGGTTGCAGATTGTTGAAACGTATGTGAATCTTGACGAATCTCAATAATTTTTATTTCCACCAAATGCGCCGTTGCCAAGTTGGTCACTTGAGATTAATGGAAATCTGATGTCGAAACAGTTCAAAGTGGAAGACATTCTATTGAGGCAGGTTGCTTTTGACATAATATTCGAAGTTTGAGAAAATGCCAAGTTACGAGCTCTGTGAATAATGGAAAATTCTCAAATGGAAACTTTCATTATTAGGGCATTTTTCATGAATCCTAACCATCTACTCTCTACTCTAAGATACCTAGTTGGATTCGATCAGTTAAAACAGAGCGACGGAAAAATCACTCAAAATTTGGTTCAATATATTCACAACTGGTACACAAATATTCACGAGTGATCTCCCCCTTGCGATCTGATTTCAAGAAAATCTCAAGTGAAAATTATTTCAAGTCATTATCTTATTAGCATGGTAGTAGCAATATCTGTAATCCGGACTTGTCCTACTAAACATTTTTTTCTGAATTTTATGGAAAACTGGACCAAATGGTTATCAAAATGCGCCTGTCCGGTCGACAATTCGCGAATCGCTACGCTCGTATTTCTGATCTTATCGATCCCATATGAGGCTTATGATCAAACAGATTCAAACTAAGGTTCGTTTGCTCATGAAATATGTGAATTCGTTTCAACCAAAGCAATTTCATTTATAATAAAATCATGTCGAGGGTTGGTTGATGATCGCGAGCGTCCGGCCGACATTTCGCAAATCCGCCGGACGCGCTCGCTTCGCTCGCGTATCTTCTCTTATCGATACCATGTATTATATGATTGGGTACTATCAACATAATGCTCCCTCCTGTATTTGAACAAAGTAAATCTGTCTCTTCCGAAACAATTTCAGTATCAATGGAATTCTATCGATAAATTGGCGGACTGGGCAGGTAATCAGGTTATACTGATGGGGCCAGGCCTGAACACCGAAAAAATGGAAGTGGGAAAGTAGCAAAAGGGCGCTGGTTGCTGGCAATTAAAACTGTACTAAGATATCAATTGTTTGCAATACGACGAAAAATCATTACAAAGCAATTTGTCTGATGAAATATTGAGAGGGGACCAGCTGCACCACAGCAAACTTCCAAAAGATGATAATTATATTATTTGAATGAGATGCAGATCTATATTGATAGCCTTGAAGCAACACTTCATTATGTCCCTGAATTGGGTTTACAGTTTCACCGGATTTAATTGGGCTTATCTCCATATCAGATTTGAAATCATTCACGAAGTAGTTGATTTTCAAAGAAAAATTCATATTTTCCAAGATTCACATATATTTTATTATTCAATTCCAAAATGTGCTGGAATCAGCTTATTTCCGCGAATAAAGAATATCATATGCAGTCGCTTCGTTCAACAGATATCAGATGGCTGGTAGGTACTCCGAAGTGACCAACTTAGAAACACCGCAATTTGTATGAATAAAAACAGTTCACATTCGCCAAGATTCCCATTTATATCATATAATACACACGAAATTTCCATAAGTCCATCTTCAACGGCTTCCATTGTTCATAGTTTGGCAACAGCGGATATCCGTAAAAAATTCGAGAACAATACCGAAAGTCACATGGCTCAATAAAATAATGTCCTCCTCGAACCATTTCGATATCCGATTTTCAGTAATCCAAAGTGAAAAACCTGGCAATAGCGCATTTAGTGAAAATGAAAATTATTCAGATACGAGAAAATTCACATATTTATCAATATTCCCTCAGATCTATTTTCAAGGGTAACCAGTATCCATTACTTGGCAACAGCGCATTTCCGCAAATATTGAATGTCATATCATGAATCACCTAGCCCACTAGAATTATGTCTACTACGAACCATCTTCACTTGGCAACAGAGCGCCTTTCCGCAAAACGAAAATGGTACGAACCATTAGAATCTGGTGAGAGTCCAAAATCTCGATGGCCATATTTTATTCACATAACTCATTTCCAGTAAACCAAAGTCTTACGCAAAATTTTCATTTTGGAAACTTTTCATCACATTTCAGAGCGATTTCACATTGACTTTCAGCCTCACATTCTTCAACAGTGTACGATCTTTCTTCAATTCATGGAGATGTTGCCGATGTTGGGAAGAAATAAATCAAATTTCATGTTTTTACGCTCATGTTCTAGGGGAACAGAGTGCTACGTGTTGTCCAAATGTCCGCAATTCTCGATTTTTTCCGGAATTGGTCCCGAACAACTAGATTGGACACCTTGATGACGAATCCAGTGTCAAAATCGATTCTGTCCGTCCGGCCGACCGTAGACACGATTACTGTCGAACGGAGTTAGATAGCGACTTGAAACTTTCAGGGTAGATCGCTCATTGAAATGCCGCAGTTAAGTTCGTTAATGGGCCAAATCGGTTAAACAGTTTCGGAGTTATAGCCATTTGAAATTTTTAATTTATTTATTTTTTATTTCAGGAACTGCTGAAGCGACCGGATTGAAACTTGGCCGTTAGGTGGAGTATAAAAACGCTCAACGAAATTTTGTCGAGATCATACTGCCAGTAAATTCAGAAGAAATTTTCTCTCAGAATTTTTTTTCGGAAACCGTTCATTTTATTAGAGAAAAAGTTCCACTAGGCTTTGAACATCATATTTCACAGCAGTGCACCAAATTTCAGTTCGATACGATCATAATTTTTGGAGATATTGAAAAAAATATGTCAAATTTCGTGGTTTTCCTCTCGTATCGTTGTTTTTTCCGGCATAATTCAAGAAATACTGATGCAATCATGACAAAACTTCGCTGCTGGTTTGAAGATGCTGAAAGACAACTTTGTGCTTGATCGTGTCATTAGAACAACTTGAAGAAAAAATTTCAAATTCTTTTTTAATATTCAATATTCTGTGATCTTCTTATCGTTTTCGTATTTTCCTCATTGAATTCTGTGTGTGTGTTCTGTATGAACCTTCGAGCTGTCATTTTTCGATAAAGTACTGGATTTCAATTCGATCTGTTCTGTATTTTTTGAAATATTGGGGAAATAAAATTTTGAATGCGTATATATGCGGAATAATTGGGTGGATTTCACCTATTCACGAATTTGGCTTTCGTAATTGAGGTCCAAAACATTTCTACAAATATCGGATTTCTAAGTTGTTCCTTTCGGAAGTTATTGTGATTACGGTAACCTTGTTTTTCAGTTTTTTTCCAAGTTCTACTATTTCATCCGGGGTGATTGGGACTAAATACATCAATTCGTTTAGATTTCTTCTTCTATAATTTGTTTTTCTTCTAATGTCTCAGTTGGTTGATTTTTGCAATGCTCGTTGAATTTTTCTGCTATTTCCTCGGGTTTTCCTTCAATGTGAGATTGCTCGTAGTGCATATATATTTCCTCACATATTTTCCACATAGTTTTACTCTTGTTATCAGAGTTTTCTATACGGCTTTCCTATATTTCGGATTTCCTCTTGAGGATGAGGCTGTCATATTCTTTCTTGTTGTCATTATTTTTTTGTAGATTGGATTGTGAGTCCTTTTTATCAATAAAATGTCTAATTATTTCTAACAAATCCGTTTTTTTTCAATGAAATGCTTCATAAGAAAATAATCATCAAATATTGCCAGAAACTTTATTAAGAAAGCAGACCACTTCAAATTAAAATCATCCCCATCATTGAAGACTAATGACTATAGTCCTGTTTCTGTATCTTTAGTTATCTTCTATTCATATAGTCCTCATGAAAATCTTAATGAACCTTCCACCTGTAATTTGTTAATCAAGTGCTAGATTCCAATTCGATCTAATCTAGATTTTTTTAAATAAATAAAATTTTCAATAGGTATATCTGCGAATTCATTCGGTGGATTCCCGAATTCGGCCTTCATAATTGAGTTCCAAGCCTACTCTACATCAAATATCGATTTTATTGTTATTTCTTCCGGAGGTTATTGTGTTTGTATCGATCGTTAGCCGACTTGATATTTTTGTAGAATAGATTTTGGGCTCGATTACGAACGTCGAATTCATGAATGGCTAAAATCCGCCCAATGATTCCGCAGAAATACCCATTCCAAGTTTTATTTAGATTTAACGTAGGCAACAGAACTTGGTAGTTTTAGGAGCAAAATAATTATGTAGGTAATGAGTCTATCGGTCTTCCAAATGATTAAATCAAATTACATTTTCCAAACAAAGTTCTAAGCTCATTTTCATTACCATAACCTAGGATAACTTCAAATATAGTGATAATAGGATTTCTGCGTTACAGCACTCGAAAATACCGACAAAGGTAGCATGCTATTGTTTTGCAGTATTTTGTCTTTAGCGCAATGAAGCCTGTCGGAATAGAAAATGAATTAAGTTTTCGGTACGCCGATCAAATTCCCGCCTATCGGCGGCAACATCAACGGGCGAACGCATTCGTCTCTCGTAATTTTCCTTATTTCAGCTGGCAATTTGACCATTCTCTCTATCAACATTTATGCCGACGGGTTTATTGACATCACTTTGATTCAATAATGGGAGTAAGTCTGATTGTAAGGCAGGAAACAAACTATCGGACGCGTTCTTAAGCCGCGGGGTTAATTCTTGAATCTCGATCAAAAATTGAAGAGTATGACAATTGTCATATGTTTGCGTCGATTATCTAAGTTGAATATAACTAATAAGTAAACATAATCTGCTCATGGAACCGACTGTTACTCGACAATCGAATATTATTCCATACTATACTAATTGAATAAGGATTGCATTCGCCATTTTGCAACATTGAACAATCTAACCGCTAGGCCTTTCACAATGCTGTCACTGAAATTTAGAAATGGGCGAATCTATCTCTAAGGAAATTTTATGGCATATACTAGTATCTCCTATGCTACGTACCACTCGTTGCTAAATCGAACGGTGATAAGGTTATGTTTATATTCAGATTTGAAATTTTTAGATATCTTGCATTCAGTTTGTTTCTTGAATATTTGTTTGAAAACATAGTCGAAATGACCAATAGAGCTCTCACAAATCTTGCACATGCTCGAGAAAACTTAGAAAATCGACATAAACATATAACTGTTGTCATACTCTTCAATTCTTGATCGAGATTCAAGAATTGAACCCCAGACATACAGGGTCTTTCACGAGGAACCTCACCCATATTTATACGGGAAACTACTGAACGTATTTTCATGAAATTCAGCACTTATAAGTATTTCACGATGCTGATGAAATCTAAAATATTTTCAAGGCATGAGCACCTCCGGTTTTTCCGGAAATGACGTCAACTTCCGTTTTTCAAATTTGAACACCATTTTTTTATTGCAGAAATAGATTCCTTAGAAAATTTCAATTTATTTTATTGTAACATTTTTCAGTTTTGGTTGGAAAATTCTCTCTGAGCGGGAAAATTCGAAAAAAAAATCGAAAATAGAGCTCCGCTGAAACAAGAATAACTTCGAGGTTTTTGGATGGAAAATTTTCATTTTTCGGATTTTTCAAGATGTAAGATTGATGTATCCACTTTAAAAATCGAAATCGCGATTCATGATGAAGGGGGTGAAAAAATCGCTTTCAAAGTTAGGGATGACAAAATCGTGAAAAATCAATTTTTTCAAATTAGAACCCCATTTTTTTATGGCAGATATTGAATCTACGTTAAAAAATAATGTGAGTGTATGCATCACACCCTTGCCCTAAAAGGGATATTTTCTGAGTTATTCACAAAAAACTGTTTTTCGTCTTGAATTTTCAGCTATTTCTTTTCCCTTCACGCCAAAAAGATGACATTTTCAGGAACTGTTACTTAAACCATGTTTTAGATTTTACTACCCTAATATGCAAGAGAAAAAAGTTACAGGTTGTTCCTAAATAGATGGCGAATTTGGATTCGAATTTGTATCGGAAACCTCTTTATTTCAACTAATCGGCCATCGGTTTTCTCTCCAGTGATAAATAAATAATTCCTTATGAACCATATGCAAAAACTTACCATGTTTTACATTATTTTCTTTAATGATAGATATCATTAATTACATCTGCCAAATTCCTCTTTATTCAGTAGCATTTTGTGTTTACTATTAATTTGGTGATAATTCGTATTAAGTTATAAAATCGATCACTATGCCTAATTTTACCAATGAAGATTATTTAAATCTCATTCTACTTCATGGAGAATGTAATAAAGTTGTAGATAGAACGATTCGACTGTTCATTGAGAGGTTTCCTGACCGACCCAGACCAACGAGAGATCTTTCGTTAAGAAAACTACACACAGAGAAAAAAGTGTAGTAGAAGATGAGAACAACGAAATTACAGTTCTTGCATATTTTCGTGTGAATCCTCAAAATTCTCTCAAAGATGCCGAGATTGATCTGGGATTATCTCAATCGAGTGTTTGGAGAATATTAAAAAAACATAAAATGCACACATATAAATTCAATAGGGCACAGCATTTGAAGGAAACTGATTTCGTCAGGAGAACAGAGTTTTGCGAAGCTATGATGATTCGATTTCAAGAGAATGAAAACTTTTTGGACTGTATAATTTGGACAGATGAATCTAAATTCACAAAGAATGGTTCTTTCAATAGGCATAACAGTCATTATTGGGATGAAGAGAACAACCACCACTTCAGACAATGGAACTTTCAAGAGACCTGGAGTTTCAATGTTTTTTGCGCCATAAAAAATAATGCAATTCTCGATGTTCACATTTATGATGGGACTTTAACTGGTAAGATAGAACACTACACATGTTTGCATTATTTAAAGAATGTTCTCCCTTAGGAGATAGATATTCTGACATATTGACTCAAATAATTGAGCCGCTAGTACAGAACCATAATGACTTATGGTATCAACAAGATGGCGCGCCTCCACACAATTCACTCAATGTGTCAAATATCCTCTACAGGCTATTTGAAGATCGATGGTTGGCGAACAATGGTCCACATCTTTGGCCACCACGTTCTCCCGATTTAACTCCTTTAGACTATTATGTTTGGGGTAGGATAAAAAATATTGTCTACTCAACTCCCCTGACTGATAAAGAGGACTGCATAGAACGAGTCAGAAATGCGTTCAGGTTTGTTTAGATTTTTAGATTCATAGTTTTGAAACTCAATTTGGTTTTTAAACACTTTTGCAGATCTCTTCCTCCCGATGAAATAAGAAGAGCAACGCACGAAGCATTCCTGAGACGTATAAATAAATGTCTAGAAATTAACGGTCAAAACTTTGAGCATCTTCTCTAGTTATAACTGCGAGAGTTTGCCATGGTTCTCCTAATAGTAACTTGAAGTCGGTTTCAAGAAGGGGTGAAAAATCTACAGCATGGTTCAAATAACAGTTACTGAAAATTTCATCTTTTTGGCGTGAAGGGAAAAGAAATAGCTGAAAATTCAAGACGAAAAACAGTTTTTTGTGAATAACTCAGAAAATATCCATTTTAGGGCAAGGGTGTGATGCATACACTCACATTATTTTTTAACGTAGATTCAATATCTGCCATAAAAAAATGGGGTTCTAATTTGAAAAAATTGATTTTTCACGATTTTGTCATCCCTAACTTTGAAAGCGATTTTTTCACCCCCTGTATCATGAATCGCGATTTCGATTTTTAAAGTGGATACATCAATCTTACATCTTGAAAAATCCGAAAAATGAAAATTTTCCATCCAAAAACCTCGAAGTTATTTTTGTTTCAGCGGAGCTCTATTTTCGATTTTTTTTTCGAATTTTCCCGCTCAGAGAGAATTTTCCAACCAAAACTGAAAAATGTTACATCAAAATAAATTGAAATTTTCTAAGGAATCTATTTCTGCAATAAAAAAATGGTGTTCTAATTTGAAAAACGGAAGTTGACGTCATTTCCGGAAAAACCGGAGGTGCTCATGCCTTGAAAATATTTTAGATTTCATCAGCATCGTGAAATACTTATAAGTGCTGAATTTCATGAAAATACGTTCAGTAGTTTCCCGTATAAATATGGGTGAGGTTCCTCGTGAAAGACCCTGTATATCTTCCTGTATAACGAGTGCAGAATGTGCAGACTACACTGTGACTACTGTGTAAACAATGGAGGTAAACCTACCTCCATGGTGTACCTAAACTATCTGAAATAAGCCGCGGAAATCATCTCTAGCTCTTGGAGGTCCGAGATGTAACAAGAAACTCACAGGTTGGTTTCCGCATCAAAATGCGAAGGTTGAGTTCGTTGATGCTCTAATCGGCTAATCGACTCCGGATTTATAGGTACCTTTATCTCATTGGAATTTTTGAGATTTCAATATGTTATATCTTGATATCTCAGAAGCAACTTGCTATCTGTTTGAAACTCGACAATTCGTTGTAGAATACCTACTGCCGCGCAACTTCTTGCAAAATTTCCTTTGGATCCTACATCGTTAGTAAATTGTGAAAAAAATCGAAACTATTTATCAGATTTGAATGGAATTTGGTACAGACCTTGAACTCAATATTTAGCAGCAGTGAACCGAATTTCAGTTTGATCCGATCCTTACTTTCCGAGATGTTGGGGGAAAAATGTAAAATTTTGTGTTTTTTCCCGCATGGTCTGGGAAACGGCGTGCTATCGTTTTTTCCAAATGTCTGGAATTTTTTTTATCCCGAAACTGGCCTCCACTGAATAGGATGGACTCACTGACGTCGAAACAGGTGTCATCGTTGATTCCCATTCTGTCCAGCAGGCCGTCCGTAGACATATGATTACGGGTGCATGGAGAATCCATTCGACGTGAAACTTTCAGCGTTGGTTCCATTTCCAGAAGGACCGTGGATCGAAACTTGGCAATTAGTTGAAACATAACAACGAGCAACTTGTTACAAAATTTTGTTGAGATCGTATTATTCTGTTCGTAAATTTAAAAAAAAACATTTTTTCGAAAATTAGTTTTTCGGAAACCTTCCATCATTTCCGAAATCATTTTTGCGCTGACCATGAACTTCATATTTTCAGTTGTGTACCAAATTTCAGTTTGATCAAATTATAATTTCTGGTGACTGGTGAATTTCGTGATATTTTCCTCGGTATCGTCGTTTTTAGTTTATTATTTGATAAAATCGAATAATAAACCTTAGTGATCGACCAACCAAAAAAAATTTTAACCCCTTCCCTGAAAATTTCACAGTTTACGTTTTGGAGTATGTAGAATTGAATAAACGAAGAAAAAAAAAATCCGTCCGTCCGCCGTCCGTTGTCCGGGGCTTTTCTCTGGAAGTACTGAACGGAAATCCTTGAAACTTGATAGAAAAATCGTGTGTCACTCGGGGTTGATCCTCCAAGCTTTCCAGCAGGATCGGTGTACCCTAAGGGCTCTAAATGGGGGGTCAAGGGGAAAAAAAATATTTTTCGAAAATTTATCACCCAATTTTCATGAAATTTTAAACGTTGATTACTATTGCATAACTGAACCTACAAAATTTTACCCGGATGATTTCCGATTAGTGGTTCCTGAGTTATAAAGAAAAACACTGCAAATTTCCAATAATGTCGAAAATGAATCATAGCATTCGGTTCTAAGTTGTTTAAGTTATCATTGGTATATTGGGTTATTTAACTAAGAAAATAATAAACCTTTGTGTAAAATTTGCAGTGTTTTTCTGGAATAATTCGAAACATACTGTTTGTACCATGGAGTTGAAAGAAGGGTATGGCCGACTTCGAACTATTTAAACGTTGAATAATAAAAATATTCAACATTTAAAATGTTCGAAGCCGACCTTATGGCCAATATGGGCGACTTCGAACTATTTAAACGTTGAATATTTTTATTATTGAACGTTTTAAAAGTTCGAAGTCGGCCATTTTGGTAAGGGAAAAATCCACAGAACTTTTTCTCCAAAGTGTGTGACACTTTTCAAACGTTATGCCCCCTCCACACTCTTTTCCTACCTCCATGGTTTCTACCATTATGCAATCTGGTAACTAGTTAGAAAATGATGATGATTAACTTTGTGCAAAATTTCGTCATTAGAAAAATTAAAAAAAAAATCAAATTTCTTTCTCAAATATTCAATACTCTGCGACTTCTGATAACATTAATTATCCTCACGAAATTCTATATAAACCTTCATCTTGTAATTTTTCAATCGAGTACATGGTTCCAATTTCATATAAACGTTTATTTTATTTTAATTTACTTACCTACTCTCGACATATTCAATCCATAAACTACATTTTGCAAGCAGTTGCGAGTGTCGGTTTTTCACATCTAATTCTTCTCAATCCGATCGCATTAATAGTACGTGAGAAACCTTATACAAGGTGGTGTTACAGGACCAATATTCTTTATAGCATACATCAACGATTTTGGAGAAGAAATCCAAGAAGTAAACAAAAATTTTCAGGAGGGGTAATTTTTTATTTTTTTTGGTCGATCACTAATTGATTTCATCAAATAATAAACCAAAAGGAGTAATTGTTAATTACGCAGATGATACCAATATGAATGAATGATAAGAAAGTAACCCAATTTTGAATAAAGGCAAGTCTGGTATAATGATGTGTCACCACAAGAAAGCGGATATACAAAACCCGGAAATCATCAGGGAAGGTAGCATCCTCCATCTACGGTCTCAGCATTGTATCGAGATACTTAAGCAGACACACATTGAAAACAATCTACTACGCTACAATAGAGGCAAGAATAAGATTCGGAATCATATTCTACGGATCTGGGGATATCACGTCGGTGTTTACGCTACAAAAAAGAGCTCTCCGAATTCTATTTGGACTGAGCATAAATCAGTCCTGCCGAGGTATTTTCAAGACAAACAAGTTACTCACGATCTATATGCGATTTATATACAGGAATGTTTGATATATCTACATAAAATCAGAAATTTGTTCGATCAACTCCTGAACGAAAATAAGACACTCTATAATATTAGACATAAGAACTAAATACATACATATATCCTGAACACCGATTGAGAACCACAGAAAATCAAGTAGAATACAGATGCCTGAGATTCTTTAATGCTTTGCCAGCTAACATTCAGACAGTGGAAGAGGTAAACAAATTCAAAAAACAAATAGATGATCTTTTGATTCAATTGGAACCCTATAAACTTGAGGATGTTTTCTGTAGATGAATCAACAAATTTTTATTTGACCCAATTTCATTTGTTTTTTGTTTAAATATAGATATTGTAACTAAGAACTTTCTGAAATGAAGATTACAATTATTATTGGTATTATTAACTAGGGAAATAAGAAATAACCCTCCGTTCAACAACCATCTGACTGATTTAGCTCATTAACTAAACGGGGGCATTTCGGTACGCAACTCACCCTAAAGGTTTCAAGCTGCTGGCTCTTTCCGTTTTCAAGTTATCGTGAAAACAGACAGCCAGCCGGACAGAATCGATTTTGACATCGGATTGTTCATCAGTAACCATTGTTTAAACATGGTACAACCTAGTCATTTATTGGGGAAAAAGCGAAAATTACAAACATTCGGGCAAAACGAAAGCACGCAGTTCCTCAAAACATGCGAAAAAATTTCATTTCATTATGAAAACAATTTTATTTTACCTAGTGCGAATTTGAAACTTAAAAAATACTCCTGCCTATACATTGACTGTACACATACAGGTCACTGCATTTTTTCATAAAGACTCTGGTCGTCTTTCTAGTGACATCTTACAGAAATTAGCTCAAAATAACAATATGAATACACTGTATTTGTTCACTGCAATTACCGCCATCTGGTGGTTACACACGAAACTAAAACTGACGCCACCGACGCCATATTGTAAAAAATAAGTTTATTTATTTGAAATCTGTCGATGCCCAAAACAAATTCTGATTTCTTATTTTTAAAACATTTAAATTATCATGGAAATTGGAAAGTGATGATGCTTTAGCAATGTGGAAATCCAGAATCCTTAGAAAATGCTTCTTCCAGTGAAAAAACAAAGGCTGTCAAAAAGTTTGTATTGTTTACAAAGACCCTTTAAACTAGGAATGGGTAAGTTTTCTTCTTTGTTTTTGATGGAGATTTAAATCAAGTTTAAAGAGAAAGTAGTTCTGCTCTTTAATACTAGCCAAGCCTTTTAAATTCTTAAGGAAAGTGAGTTTGTGAAAACAAAATGTTCTTATGAGAATTTGGTCCATATCTATGAAAATATTGTAATACTCTTTTATTATAACAGTTAAATATATTTGGAACAAAATAATAATTTAGGATAATGCACATGAAAATATCACATTTCAACAGAATATTTGGTTACAAATAAAATGATACAATTACAAAAGGTAAGTTATTCTTCTATGTCATATCTTGGTTCTGCTTCGATGTATCTATTTCGTACTGGTACAGGAGCACATTTACATTCTTTTGGATCAAATACGAAACCTGTGGAACATGGGCTAACTTCTCTACATATACAACTGCAAAGTTCTGGATCCCACAGCTTTGTCTGATTCTTTCTGTAACATTTTTTCTCATCGTCAGTATTAATACAGGAGCAACGACATTCAGTCTGCTTGAAAACTTGGAATCTATTGCAATCCTATAAGAAAAGTTTGGTTCTCTTTATCGAGTTCACAGATTCAAAAATGTTGTTCTCACCTCTGCTTTCACTCTGCAGTCACATTTGCATTTGATATGTTTTTCCAAAACCACAATTTCCTTGCCAACAAGTTTTAAACTCTTTCCGCCAACATATTGCGTCTTCAATACCTGTTGAAGTTTTCTCAATTATTGATGGTAAAATAAAAATGGTCAGACTCACAGCAAAACTGACTGCTTGTGTTTCAATAGGTTGACAGGTTAGTAAATGATGGCTACAGCAGCCACCACATCTTTCAATTCGTGTGCATTGTGGAATGTACAAGATGCTTGCATCTAATGATGTTGCTAATTTTACAGTTTGTAACTCTGGCATACAACCTGCAGGTTTTGGTTTAATAGCTGCATCTGAAAACATGATTTAATTAAGTATAAGATTTCTGAGAAATACTTGATTCTTATTTACTTTGTCAAAACTATCTGTAATTCTACTATAAATCACCTTCACCTTTGTGTAGAATTTGAAAGTGTTGAATTTAGTTGAAATTTTGAATTGTGCTAACATTTTCCATCAGATTTTTAGAAGATAATTTCTGTCGAACATGATGCATTGAGATATTATCAAAATAGAAGAAGTTCATACTCACTTCTCTCTCCAGGAGAAAATCGATCTGAAAAGATAAGAAAAAAGTATGAAACAATTGGATAATTATATATTTTGTTCACAGATACAACAGGGAATATGGAATTCACAGAGGATCAGATAAGAGATGCATGTGCATTTTGTAATTTTTATTTGGACCTCATACACAGTTTCAATGATAAAACAAAATATTTTCTATCTGAAGATGTAGTATTAGACTACTTTGGCCACACAATCAGGGGACAAAAAAATGTCACTAGTTATATCAAGACCAATTTAGTCAACCTTGGACACTTATTTGAAACAGCTAAACCGGTGAAAAAAATTGGATTTAGGGACACTCATGTTGTGAATCTACCCAAGTAAGTATCACTCAACGTAGGTACATATACTCCATTCACTTTTATAGACTATCTCGGTTTGCCATGAATTTCTGGCACATTTCACCGTGTATATTTAGAAAATGTAAGGTTATAGTCATCTTCCTGTCAGGTAACAACACAACTTTGTCTTCTCTACATAGAGATCGTAGTAATTGCGTATTTTTCAGAATGTGAATTTAGTTTGGGAAAATAATGAGTTTTAGAAAATATTATTTGCATTCAAGAATTCCAATGACCTGGCGAATGTTGAAGAAACTTTTTTCTCTGTTAACACTGTAAATATTTCACGTGTATTAACATGGTTGGAAGATTCAGTTATGCCATTTTTTTGTACGGAAATCAAGAATCGAATTGGAATTTTACTGAGAAATAATGGATAGAGTAGTCTGTAACTTTGTGGTAGTTCATTCGAAAAAAAAATGGAAGTAGTCAACCCTGCAGTAAATAAAACTTCTAAACGAACAGACGAACCTGCGGAATTCTCTACTTTTCGAAATTCTCAAGAAATAAGTCTACAGAAGACATTCAAATACCTTGTTACACAACTTGAAATACTCGATTATGAAAATGTAGTAGTAAATGTGTCACCTTAGAAGAACTAACTCAATTTACAAAGTTCTTGGGAATCTATGTGAACGATACACTGAATTGGGTTATCACTCACATACATCGTTAATGTTGGATAGCATGAGATAAATTATTGATTCCAAATTATCAGGGTCACTATCAGAAAAAGCAGATTTCAATTCTACATAGCACTCCTGATAGCTTGTCTTTGCTTCTTCAAAACTACCTTCGGCATTTTAGTTTCCAAAACTGATGATTATGTTGAGATTAAGAGTAGAAATTGTCATTGATTGCATTTGGCAAGGTCGCTGAGAATTATTTTGACATTGCCGATATTTCACGAGTGCCAACCTGCGTCAGTTTTAAGTAAAAAAACTTGATATACCTAACTCATGGCCAACCGGGATAGTTTATAAAAGTGAATGGAGTATAGTGCACTGATTTTTGATATTTTGGTACACCATTTTATGAACTATAATAAAAAAAGCGACTGCTCTCAGTTATTTCCCTCAACAAACTTATTCTGATCATCATTATTTAAATTCACATGTCGTGGACAAACAATACTTCATTTAGTCAAAGAGTTATTTAAAACCAAGGCCGATAAACTCAACATTTACTCTCTTGAGTAAAAATTATTGATGTGTCAGACAAATATTCTGATAAATTATTTCTTCAGTATATTATTCAACTGTACCTTACAAAACAAAATTGACACGTAAATTTGCAAATGAGGTTCTCTTCGAAACCGGCTTATAGAGCATATTTTTCAAAGAATGATTTTCATTAAGCTTAGGGTTCAAAAAACCAAAATGTTCACTAAATAATTTATAAGAAGTTGAACTTGTTACTGTCCAATCACTAAGAGTCTTTTCAGAATTACTTATGTGCTAATATTGAAACGATTTTTTCCAAATAGCATTTTCCTGGGTAATGACATAAAAAAATTTCAAAAAGCTCTGCCGTGAAGGCAGCAACTTTTGCGCGCATGTTCAATGTAGATGACCGCTTCAGCAACGAATTTGAACGTGCGCGCAAAAGCTGCTGCCTTCACGGCAGTGCTTTTTGAAATTTTTTTCTTATAAATTACTGGATTTCAATTCGATCATATCTGTATTTTTGGACATATTGTAAAAATAAAATTTTGAATGGGTATATCTACGGAATCATTGGGCGGATTTTACCCATTCACGAATTCGACCTTCGTAATTAAGCTCCAAACCTACTCTACAAATAGCGAGTTTCTAAGTCGTTTCTTCCGGAAGTTATTGTGTTTACGGTCAGCCTAACGGCCGACTGCGTAAACACAATAACTTCCGAAAGAAACAACTTAGAAACTCGATATTTGTAGAGAAGGTTTGGACCTTAATTACGAAGGCCGAATTCGTGAATGGGTAAAATCCACCCAATGATTCCGTAGATATACCCAATCAAAATTTTATTTTTCCAATATTTCCAAAAATACAGATCAGATCGAATTGAAATCCAGTACTTCATCGAAAATAACAGTTCGAAGTTTCATACAGAATTTAATGAGGATGATATGATGAGAAAATCATAGAAATTTTTTTTTTCAAATTGTTCTAATAACACGATTATCACGAAATTTTGCATAAAGTTGTCTTTCAGCATCTTGAAACTAATTGTGAAGTTTAATCAGGACTGAATCAGTATTTCTCGAGTAATACCGAAAAAATCAACGATATCGAGAAGAAAACCTCGAAATTTGACATATTTTTTCCCGATATCTCCAAAACTTATGATCGTATCGAACTGAAATTTAGTACACTGCTGTGAAATTAGAAGGTCAAAGTGTGAGTATAATTTTTTTTGGATATGATGAATGGTTTCCGAAAAAAAAATTTTTTTGTAAAAAAATTTCGAAAAAATTTTTTTTTTAAATTTACTGACAACATGATCTTGAAGAAATTTGGCTCAAAATTGCGCGTCATTATACTCCACCAAACTGCCAAGTTTGAATCCAATCGCTTGATCAGTTTCTGAAATAAAAAATAAATAACTTCAAAACTTCAAGTGCCTATAACTGTGAAACTATTCGACCGATTTGGCCCATTAACGAACTTAACCGCGGCATTCGGATGCGCAACCTATCCTGAAAATTTCAAGTAGCTAGCTTGCCTCTGTCGACAGTTATCGTGTCTACGGCCGGCCGGACAGAATCAATTTTGACACCGGATTCGTCATCAGTGAGTCCAACCTAGTCGATTGAGACCATTTTCGGCTCAATCATCCAAAATTACAGACATTTGGACAAAACGATAGCACGCTGTTCCCCTAGAACATGCGAGCAAAAACAATATCCTTCTTCAATTTGTGATGAAAACTAGTACAAATATGGCCTTTACTTACTGATTCCCATTATTTCCAGAGAACCAAAAAAAGTATCAATGCCATTCTTTAGTCCGCCAAAATCCAATGAACCCAAAACTCCAACAAAATCAATTCAACAGCCTTCTACATCAGCACCAAAACAAGAAGAAAAAAAGACAAAAAAATGCTTGGAAGACTGTTCACCAGCGAAACGACCGAGAAGATATGGCCAAGGAGACCAATTGGACAGCCCTCCGTTCGAAACAGACGTGGTTGAGGGCGAAACAGAGACCCTCCACATAAAATATATGACATCAGATGGACACGTCGAGTTTCGCAAACCAAGCCTCAAAAAGATACAAACAGAGTGCAGATGGAAGAGGCCTTGCAAGCTAAGCATAGCATACTCGTCCACTTCGAACCAAGACTGCAGTATCTACTTGATTATATACGAGGGGAATGTGAAATGTAGGCGGAATTTGTTGAGAGAATTCGAGGAGGTGGAATCTAAGGATTGAATATAATGTATATAAAGTTGAGAAGGCTGCAGATTCACGTTTAACCCAACGGATACCTGATGAAATCCAAATGGTATTTAGTACCATCAGTTTTTTAATGGAAAAAATCTAGTCATAGTGTTGGAATCTTTCCAATTACCCTTCATTTTTGAATTTCTGTTTCTAAAGGTATTTCAAATCCTATCATTGTGAGAAATATCATATCATTGAAAAGCAGGGTAAATAATATGATGGTTCTCATATTTCCTGACTTTTTTCAAAAAACGTTACCATAAGAGTATCAAAAAGGATGTGGTTTTTCTGATCTTTACTCTAGACTCTTGCCCTGTTTCAAAAATTCATTCTGTCAGGGGATATTCGTCTTCTCTTTAAATGCATCATGAAAACATCGAATACTTCACAATTCATCAACCTTAACACAGCAGTTGTCACATCTGGTTCCAGTATCTAATTGAAAATAAGACAAACTTCATAATATGAGCTATAGTTCAGTATGTGTAAGTTAGACTGTATTTGGGCTCTTTTTACGCGCATGTTTCTACTTCAAATTGGAACAATAAAATTGTCATGCTTTAGTAGTTACCAGAGTGGTATGTAGGTCTTTGGCAACTCCAAATTTTGATTTTTTTCAAATGTTTGTCAGACATATTCAAAATACTTTAGATTGGTTATCTACAGGGTGACCCATTTTAACTTAGGCAGCCAAATAACTCGAAAAATAAGCATACTACGAAAAAATGTTTAGAATCAAAATTTCGTCATTTCGAGGGGGACGTACAATAACGTTAAAATGAGCCCCCCCACCCTTCCCCCTGGGCGGTGAGGGGGGGCAAGTTTGAAATCTTAAATAGGAACCCCTATTTTTTATTGCATATTCGGAATCTTTGGCTAAAAACACATACAATTTGTCTGAAACATTTTTCTCGATTCATGATAGATGGCGCTGTAATCGACGAAATTCAATTTCTTCGATTTCTCTTACTGAGAACCCATGCTTACGATTCTGCAATAAATTAACAATAAAAATACCACGTTTTCATTGTTAATACTCGAAATTAGTCTTAAAACAAACTTCTCATTATTTTTTATTACTCATTAATTACTTCTCAAGAAACTGCATATCGACTACTTCTGTAGGCGTATAATTTGCCATTTTACCAAAATTTTATCAGAGTACAAATGTTAAAAAAATACATAAACTTTTGTAACAATGAAAACGTGGTATTTTTATTGTTAATTTATTGCAGAATCGTAAGCATGGGTTCTGAGTAAGAGAAATCGAAGAAATTGAATTTCGTCGATTACAGCGCCATCTATCATGAATCGAGAAAAATGTTTCAGACAAATTGTATGTGTTTTTAGCCAAAGATTCCGAATATGCAATAAAAAATAGGGGTTCCTATTTAAGATTTCAAACTTGACCCCCCTCACCGCCCAGGGGGAAGGGTGGGGGGTCTCATTTTAACGTCATTGTACGTCCCCCTCGAAATGACGAAATTTTGATTCTAAACATTTTTTCGTAGTGTGCTTATTTTTCGAGTTATTTGGCTGCCTAAGTTAAAATGGGTCACCCGGTATAGTTTGAACCATTGGAACAATTAAGGTTGGTATGCTGAAAGTCATATTTAGTAAGAATAAACCACACTATTTTTAGTAGCTGCAGACTGTTGATACGGAAAGTGGGAGAAAATTTTTGGGATATATTATCCCAAATAATTGGTATTTTAAAATATAAGTCCCCTGCTCACCATCAATGTAGAACATCATTAGAATATCATCAGATGAGTAATTGAGGTATAACCCCCTAATGAAAATCCCCAATACAATATAAAATTCTGTCCGATTATCTCAACTCAACCACTAACCATGTAGAAAATGTCACTGAAATTAATGTTCTTTATGAAAAAACGTTTTTCGAATTTTGAAGGATTCAATGCTGCCAGTCATCTAAAATTGAATTTCTTATCGACTATTTTATTTGATCTGGATGCAATTTGAACATTTAGTCTGGTTTGAATTGATGCATTTTCAGGTCACTTTTTCCACCATAAAACTGATCGTTTCTTTTTTTCAAATATATTCCGCAAATGTTCGAACCTTCAATCATATTCTTTCAAGAATACTGAAAAAAAGAGGAGTTTGACTGGTATTGACACAACTGAATAGATCGTGTATTCGTCGATGACAAGTGGATATTTTTTGGCGGTAAATACTTGTCAGTCAGCGATAATACGACGTTGTTGCCAGATTTCACTTGCAGACTCAATAATTATCCGCAAAAAAAAGATTACCTAAATAGTTCTCCAGGATTTTATTATTTTTTTTCATTAAATATTGAATCCTTAAAATGCATAATTTCAAAACTTTGGCGCATATTAAATAAAGTGCCTTTATAGAATACTTCAAAACTATGAGAGACCTTCAATTTCGGGTGCAGTTCAGAAAAATATAAAAAAATTAACGATATATTAGATAATATTACGTTCTGAAGAACATATGACTTTATGAAATGAAATTAATTTTCATCACTATTCAAAATTGACGAAAACCTAACATCATTAGAATATCAGATGAGTAATTGAGGTATAACCCCCTAATGAAAATTCCCAATACAATATAAAGATCTGTCCAATTATCTCAACTCAACCACTAACCATGTAGAAAATGTCACTGAAATTAATGTTCTTTATGAAAAAACGTTTTTCCACCTATGTATAACATTTTATCTGAGTCACAGATAAGTTGAAAATACATATGAATCGGTAATTTCAGAAACAACACTACTCAGAAATTATTGTTTTGAGTAAATCGCAAAAAACTGTTTCCAAATCAATGTGGTTTTGAAATGGAATAGGTATTTAGATAAGCTGCAGTTTATTACAGCAAGTTGAGACTGCTCAAAATGGTGCGTTTACGGGTTTATGAAGAAATTTCAATATGGTCAAAAATTAACTCATATTGTTTCTGGAATGACTGATTCATATATTTTTCCTATTTGGGAAATCAATAATTTATGGTGTGGATTTTATCTTTGTATTGATTCCCTACTAAATTGAAAAGGCACACTACTTTTCAAAATGCATTCGAGAACAAATTCAAAATGAAAATATGCTAATGAGTGCACAATTGTTCGGGCAGATTTTTGATTTGTGTTCAAACCTATCTGAATATGTGTTGAGTACATTTTCAGTTCGCATTTGTACTAAAAATTGTCACATATCTTAGACAACAAGGATATACTTTATCGAAAGGAGATACAACCTCATATAGTAAGTGCCAATTTTGACTTACAGCTTTAGCAAATGAATCCCATAAGGTGATGCTTCATTTTATCAATTCAACCCACAAAAGTCTGCAAGTTAGAGGCAAGAAAGCAAATGGAAAATGCTTCTTCCATTCTTAATATCAATTGAAAATGATTTTGTTGAGAATTGAATACAATCCAGATTCAATGAAAAATTAGCAACTAAATTCAATCAAGTTCAGATTTGACAAGATGACTTTCATCATGAAACATAAGTACTATCAGATTTTTAATCATTGTCGTTTGTTTGCAAAAGAAAGCTTGCAATATCCATTCTCAATGATAATCATGAAAATATTGTAGCCTTGATGTATTATCCTGCCTGTATGGCATCAAAATGCATCTATACTGAATTAGGATGATCTGAACTTTTAGCTGGTACCCCACTGCAAGAAAATAATTGAGATTGCTCATTGGATTCAGTGAGAATTCAAGCATTTATTTTTTCGATTCGATCATGTCAGTAATCACCTCACATGCAATACTACAATATTCTACTGGACACAATCTTGAAATATGTATAACACTTTGATTTTATTCAACTGACTCGAAAAAGTTTAGGTGTTGTGTTTTTCTAGTAAAGTTTTCAAGTCAAGCAAATATACATGAACAATATGGGTGAAATAAGTCAACTTCTTTAGTATTCCTCACTTATTGTGACTGAACAGTAGGTGTACACTGACCTGTGACAGTTCTGCAGCATGAGTAACTCGATAATATGGGTGAATCTATATATACATAGGCAAACAGGTGTTGTGCTCTGTTCTAGAATGGCAGATTAAAATAAAAAAGAATATGTTTCGACAAATCGAACAAAAAAGTGCAGATTTTATTATTTCATCAGCTTTGATTTGGAAGTACTAACTATGTGATTTTAGCAGAGAGTGTGACCCCACAGAATTCTGTTGAAGTTGTGATAACAGGAAATCACGTAGTACAGAACATTTTTAGTAGTTTATTACTTGTGAGAAGAATGAAATTGACTGATAAATTGAGAAAACTGTGCCAACCTTCCTTGTGAACATAGTGGTAAAATAACCATAGACCTAATATAACATGGACCGAGCTTTACGTCACTTTTAGACTGAATCGATTGAAATATACATGCAAGAGAGAACGAATATGCCTTTTCTACGGATAAAAAGGATGGAGCTAGAAAAGGCTTGGAATCTTAAGAAATACGAGTGGGAGAGTAGATACTATTTTGAAGAGTTCAAAAGAGGATGGAGCTAGAAGAGGCACTCCATCTCTCTCTTATGTACGTTACAATCCTCTCTTTCTAAAGCTCCGTCCATGTTATTTCAGGTCTATGGAAATAACCAATGCCAAAATGATAACATTTTGGTAGACTTGCTCATGTCCACAGGGCACCAAGTGCTGTCTTATATAATGTTCAGCTTGGAGAAATCAAGTAACAAGATTTTTTACCAACGGTAAAACTATCTGCTAATACGAGCATATTGAAATTTTATATACATAATATGAAGATTATCTTTTGTTGGAACAATAGGAATCAAAGATTGGGCGACTGAAAATCTACCATAAAATGAAGGGATTATTGCAAAAAAAGTTTTTTTATCCCACTCTCCTCCACTTGATATGCAACAATATTTACCGTTTCATTCCTTTTTATTGAAGTTTAGCTTAGTGCAATTGTTGAGGTTTTTGAAAGTTTATTTATAATACTTTTATATTTTGTATAATACCATAATTACCAATTGTTATCATTTTAAGAATTAATTTTAATTTTTTTCTTAGAAGTTTTTGATAAGTACCTACTGTACATTTTTAAGTAAATTTTCCAAATGATTGTTGTGTAGCTATCATAGTTTACCTATACATAGTACTTCGTTATTGATATTTATAAATTTTGGATCTGAATATAAAATTGAAAAATCTAATTTTTTGAATATGCAAGTTCAAGTATTCCAGCATAATTATATGAATTATACAATTACCATTATTCGTAATACTCTCAATGAAATTTAATGTGATAAGATGTGCCAGGCAAGGTCAGTGAACTGATTGGAGTAGATTTTAAACCGAATTATTAAACTATTGTATTCAAGACGTATTTTGTCCTTACCTGTTAATAATTCCGAATCAGAATACACATGTTCGTCTCCTTCGACAAACTTTCTTGCTACTTCGTTCACATCTCCTATTTCATTAATCTCCCGAATTAATTCCAGAGGAATCTGAAAAAGTTTAGTGCAATTTATAAATGATTTCTGGTATCTGAATCAAATTTTACATACAATTCACAAATTTCATGCAGTTTTGCGAGGCTATTCCAAGTATCCCTATTCAAAATCTTCCAATGAACGACATAAGATGTAACAATCATACTTCATTTTCAAGCTGATTTACGCGCCAAAATATATGGTGAAATCAGGATAGCCAACTGAATTTTGAAGGATTCAATGCTGCCAGTCATCTAAAATTGAATTTCTTATCGACTATTTTATTTGATCTGGATGCAATTTGAACATTTAGTCTGGTTTGAATTGATGCATTTTCAGGTCACTTTTTCCACCATAAAACTGATCGTTTCTTTTTTTCAAATATATTCCGCAAATGTTCGAACCTTCAATCATTGTATAAAGACAATGCTTCAATCAACCAATAGCGGCATATTCTTTCAAGAATACTTAAAAAAAGAGGAGTTTGACTGGTATTGACACAACTGAATAGATCGTGTGTTCGTCGATGACAAGTGGATATTTTTTGGCGGTAAATACTTGTCAGTCAGCGATAATACGACGTTGTTGCCAGATTTCACTTGCAGACTCAATAATTATCCGCAAAAAAAAGATTACCTAAATAGTTCTCCAGGATTTTATTTTTTTTTCATTAAATATTGAATCCTTAAAATGCATAATTTCAAAACTTTGGCGCATATTAAATAAAGTGCCTTTATACAATACTTCAAAACTATGAGAGACCTTCAATTTCGGGTGCAGTTCAGAAAAATATAAAAAAATTAACGATATATTAGATAATATTACGTTCTGAAGAACATATGACTTTATGAAATGAAATTAATTTTCATCACTATTCAAAATTGACGAAAACCTAACCTAAAATAATTCATATTAAAATAATATTTATCTTTCAAAATACACTTCCACATCTACCCGTCATCGGATGTCTACTCATTTTTCGCTTTGATTGCTAGTATCAAATAATTTGATATTTGATACTTCGGAATTGTAGCATTACTTGTTAGTGCTCTGAGATGCTGAGAGCAATCCATTAGTCCAATTTTGGACATCATTTTTTATCAAATTCACATTAGGAAGAACTCTTTTCAGCCCAAAAGGTTGTCGATAATGAAGAAAACCCAACTATTTTGAATTGTACGTGCCTAATAGATATTTCAGATAGGTACATAGGTATATTGTGAATCTACAAAGGCGATAGATAACCCAGCTAGGAATATTATCCTATTGTTGAGTCTGTACTAAACTCATTGCAAGGGTTTGAAAAACCGATGTCTTCAAGGAAAAAGGTTATAATAAAAAGGGCCTGAATAAAGCTATTTTGAGAGGAAAAGAGAGATAACTATTTGAGTTCACTGTGGATAGAATACTGATAACAAAACAGTGTGTAACTACTCTCTAATCCACTTACACTTTCTGCGTCTAAAGCACGTTTCGAAGGAAACTTGGTTTCCGAAACGTGCGTTAGTCCATTGTATAAAGAGGGATAGTAAGCCAGTCCCCATGTTAAACTGATTTGAAGCGATTTTGAGAGCCATCTAAGTGTCACGTTGTAGTACTGCAATAAAAATGCCCTGTGAAGTGGCGACCCCCGCAAAAAAAGCAATTATTTTTAGGAACTATTGAATTTCTCTCGGTTATAGAAGAAGGGGATGAAGTTTTCTATATTCGTCTATCTAGAGAACTGTAATCAACTCGAACAGACTAAGGGCCGGTATTATAAAACTTAACTTTAACTTTAACTGACAGTTTTGACAGATATGTCCTAGCATAACTGTCAAAAGTTCAGTTAAAGTTAAAGTTAACTTCCCATTAAGTTTTATAATACCGGCCCTAAGGGCCGGAATTATAAAACTTAATGGGAATTTAACTTTAACTGAAATTTTGACAGTTATGTTAGGACATATCTGTCAAAACTGTCAGTTAAAGTTAAAGTTAAGTTTTATAATACCGGCCCTAAACTCAAGACTTTAAAATATAACAAATAAGACCGAGACAGTGGCGTGTATGGTCCACGATGTTATTTCTTGATAAATATCGCTGAAACATTTTATTCAGAAATCTTATCGGTGGCTGTAGCGAATAGTCAATTCGAACATCTCTTCTAGAGTTTGGTTGATTGCATAAAGAGTTTAAAGATTTTCTTCACTCAGGTTATTGTGCATTTTTGAGGAAACATTGAATTTTTAGTGTGTCTTGCTTGCACAATAAAAAAATTCGAGAGAAAGCTTTTTGAAACTCGAAAAATACCTTAGCCAGATTGTTGAGCCAAGCTTTTGCAGCTAACTTAAAGTTGGAAACATAACCTATTTTGTGGAGCTAAATAATTTATTTGATTATTTAATTTATTCATCCCAACTGTGCAAACCATAGACTTATAAAACTATGTGAACATGGCTTAGAGAGAGAGGAACTGCAGAGTGCGGGCACAATGATGTAACAAGTTTCGGCAAAACCATAGAAGACAGATCAGTTTGAAACCATAGACATATTAAACTCTTATAGCGGGTTTCACAAAGCTCTAAGGGCCGTATTTGTAGTTGTTCCTTGAGGCTTCCTTACTGAAGGCCGCCTTGAATTTGCTTTTCTATGTTTCTATGCAAACAAACTTGTATTTGTTTCCATAGAAAAGCAAATTCAAGGCGGCCTTCAGTAAGGAAGCCTCAAGGAACAACTATAAATACGGCCCTGATTAACGTGATTGTTCTGATGAAGACAATTCTATGCTCAATTTCAGTTCCTTTTTAGCAACACCATAGAATATCAAAGCGTTGATCGGACGATCAAGCTTTGTGAAACCCACCGTTAGTCAATGTGGTGTGCTAATCTGAAATTGTGACGTCTGCAAGATTAAAATACAATTAATATATATTCTGTGCTTGAATGAAAAAAGTGACGTCATCATTGGTAAATCGATCACAGATGAGCAGTTGAGTACACCATGTTTTACTTACATCATGGTTTGAAATATATTTTTTCAAAAGTTTTGAAAGTTATATTTGTTATCTTATTCAATGTAATACCATTATGAATTAGATTATAAATAGCGTATAGAAGATATAATTTCCGTGTTGTTTGTGTTTTCGTAACCTCTTCGAATAGAATTTGAGTTCTTTCATTTGAAGTCGAATTAATTGCCAGATGAATAATGGTGAATCCTAGTTGTGCCATTAATTGTAGGAGGAGATAATTGATAATTATAGTTTTTTGTTTGTAAGTCGAAGTCCATTTTTGAAGTGGAGTTGCTATTATAGCGGTTTAGAAGAAGATTTTAAAAACAGGTCAACTTCTGTTTTGAGGTGGACGACTTTCGATCATGAGTTTGTTCCGAAAAAACCAACCCTATGAAGGTTGCATCAACCCCCCAACATTTTTGAATGGGAAAGAGATGTCTAGTGTGGGTTTGTGTTTGTTTAGTTGTAGATTTGCAATCAAAATTGGCAGTTAAAATTGTGTGAACTATAAAATTTAATATCTTTGCCAAATTTCAGTTGAATATCTTGTAAAATGCAGATGCTAAAGAGCAAAACTTGAAATAAAATCAACTTAAAAACCCTGTAGCTCGAGAACGGTCCCATGTCACTGAGACTTTTTTCCTTAAAATTACACAAGTTATCTCCTCTCACCGTCCGTAGCTTCATTGTTTGTTCCTAAATTGGACGTACAAACAAAGAGTTGAGACTCCTCATATAATTTTAAGGAAAAAAGTCCCATAAATATAATATAATATCCCATAAATTAATAAAGATACAATGTGTTGAAGTCTTATTTTTGCGCGCATGTTCTGTGGGAACAGCGTGCTATCGTTTAGTCCCAATGTCTGTAATTTTCTAAGATTGAGCCGAAAATGGTCTTAAACGACTAGGTTGGACTCACTGATGACGAATCCAGTGTCAAAATCGATTCTGTCCGGCCGGCCGTGGACACGATAACTGTCGAACGGAGCCAGCTAGCGACTTGAAACTTGTGAGGTAGTTCGCGCATCGGAATGCCGCGGTTAAGTTCGTTAATGGGCCAAATCGGCCAAATAATTTCGGAGTTATAGTCATTTGAAATTTTGAGGTTATTTCCCTCATATTTCAGAAACTTTTAACGATGCGCAATTTTGTGCGAAATTTCGTTGAAATCTTATGCTCACTGAATTAAAAAAAATTTTATTTCGTAATTTTTCCCTAAAAAAATATTTTTTTCTGGAACCATTATTCATATTCGAAAACCATTCCAGTTATACCTTGAGCTCCATATTTCACAGCAGTGTACCAAATTTCAGTTCGATACGGCCAAATTGATTCAATCGTGATGAAACTTTGCAGCTAGTTCAGAGATGCTGAAGCATAATATTGTGCAATATTTCCTGATGATCGTGTCATAAGAACAATTCGAAAAAAAAATTTTTTTCAAATATTCAATATTCTGTGATCTTCTCATCATATTATCCTCATTAAATTCTATATAAACCTTCAAACTGTCTATATTTTTGGAAATATTGGGAAAATAAATTTTGAATGAATATATCTGCGGAATCATTGGGTGGATTCCACCCATTCACGAATTACGGTCCGGCCGTTTGGCCGACCGTAAACACAATAACTGCCGAAAGAAACGATTCAGAAACTCGATATTTGTAGAGTAGTTGGGGCTTGATTACGAAGGTCAAATTCGTGAATGGGTAAAATCCGCCCGATGATTCCGTAGATATACCCATTCAAAATTTTATTTTCCCAATATTTCCAAAAATACAGATTAGATCGAATTGAAATCCAGTAATTTATCGAAAAAAATTCTAGAAAAGCACTGCCGTGAAGGCAGCAGCTTTTGTTGAAATTGTTCAAATTCGTTGCCGAAGCGGTCATCTACATTGAACATATACGCAAAAGCTGCTGCCTTCACGGCAGTGCTTTTCTAGATTGTTTTCAAGTTTTCTTCTCATAGTAAAGGCAGTTCACAAGATATTCAACTGCAATTTGGCATATATATTACATTTCAGAGTTTACCCAATGTGACATGCCAATTTCGATTGCAAATCTACAAAGTGATATTTTTCTGGACCTGTCTCTTGATTTCCTCTAGAACTTTTGAAACGACAATCTTACCGAATGAAGATACCTGACAATCCCTTGAATTGTAAGCAAGGGGCAATAAAACCACATCTGGAATAGACGTGCGTCACTTTCGGGTGACAAGTAGCCCTTAGGCAATAAAACAAGGCAATTTTTATTTAGGAATTATTCGTTTGGAATGCAAAATATAACCATTGCATGATGTAACAGATACCTTATTAGTATTTATTAATTTATTTCATTATTATATTATATATCAACCTATGCAGGTGTAACGATGAGGGTTACTTTTTTCAGCACAAAAAATCCTTCATTCATTTACCTTTATGAAAACGCTACCTTTTTTGGTGAAAATGATAAAAATGTGGATGAACGAAGCGCAAAGCTCCACCTAGGCGTGAAGTCCCTGGCGAAAGTATCTTTTGCGCGCATGTTAAAATCCGTTGCTGCGAAATCATTGCGTGGATTTTACCCATTCGCGAAACCGACCTTCGTAATATTCCTAATATTTTCAAAAATACAGATTAGATCGAATAGAAATCCAGTACTTGAAAGATAAATGTCAGCTTGGAGGTTCATACAGGATCTCATGAGGATAATATGATCAGAGGATCGCAGAATATTGAATATTTGAAAAAAAAAATTGAACTATTTTTTCCGAATAACTCCAAAAATTATAATAGAATCCAAGTGTAATTTGGTATAATATTGTGAAATATGAAGCTCAAGGTATGACAAAAATTTGATTCAAGTACATGTATATGAATAGTTTCCGATAAAAACAATTTTTTGGAAAAAAATTTTGAGAAAAAATTTTTTTCGAATTACTGACTGCATGAAAAATTGCTTCGAGAGATACGCAACATCGAAACCAATACTTGACAAACCCTTGAAATGTAAAGAGGGGGCAATAAAATAGCATGTAGGTTGACGACCGACGATTTCGGGTTTCAAATAACCCTGGGCTATAACAAGGGAATGCAAAATATAACAAATAATATGTTAGAATTCAATAGTCATATCAATACAATATGATATATCGACCTCTACAGGTGTAAAGATGAGTATGACTCATTTTTCTGCATTAGATGTTGCGCACAGATCGACATAGGCGTGGAGCCCCTGGCAATGATATTATACAAAAATAATTACCACTTTTTTAAAATGGAACCTCAGGAACATAATATTGTGACTTTTGGGATTTAATTGACTACTAAGTGTTAACATGGAAAATTATCAAAAGTTTTCGTTATTTATATAATTCGAAAAGGATTTTTTTTAAGATTTAGCATTCCTTCTTAAAACATTGATGTATAAGGATACAATGTTTGTGAAGTATTTTAATTGAAGAATAAAAGATTAAAATCGTATTTGGTGAAACTTCATTCCAATATTTTATTCGTTACATATCATTCGAAGTCTCGATGCGCAAATCAATTTCTTCAACTTTTTTTTTTGAATACTTATTTTTCTGTGGTCATTATATTCTTCAACGATTCTATAGTACATTAAGACGAATGTACCCTCCTCTTAGTTCCGCCCATGTTCCATCATCCAAATGACCTCCCATCGCAGAGACATCTTGATTGAAAGAATTTGCGCCATCTTTTATCGGGTAGAGTTGGCTACGTAGCTATGAGCCTACGTAACTCAAGCTACGACATACTTCAACCCCAACTAAGAATCGACTTGTCTCTGATACCAGTGTTTGTGTCGCCATCTATCCGTGGTATCAGGGCCGTCAAATGATATTTCCGTAAGGTTGGCTTACTATCCCTCTTTATACAATGGTTAGACGCAGGAAGTGTAAGTGGATTAAAGAGTAGATACACACTGTTTTGTTGGGAAAAGAGAGTTTTTTTCGGCTTTAAATCCGGACGTACATAAAATGTTCGCTGTACAATGAAATTGCCTTCGTGTTCTCGAATCTACCATAATGTACAATTAACATCTGGCATCACTGACTGCGCCTTTATATGTGCGTTGAGACTGTACATAAATGCATATAATAATAGAATAAATAAATGGTTCCGACAATTTATGACATACGAGGGTGGTTTGATAAGTATGTACTTTGTCTCACCGCCTGATGGCGCCAGTATCGCAAGGGCAGTGTACTATTATTGTACAATGTATACAATGGTAGTACTATCATTGTATAAAGAGGGATAGTAGGCCAACCTTACGGAAATATAATTTGACGGCCCTGATCCCACGGATTGATGGCGACACAAACGCTGGTATCAGTGACATGTCGATTCTTAGTTCGGGTTGTAGTATGTCGTAGCTTGAGTTACTTAGGCTCATAGCTACGTAGCCAACTCTACCCGATAAAAGATGGCGCAAATTCTTTCAATTAAGATGTCTGCGATCGCAGGTCATCTGGATGATGGAACATGGGCGGAACTAGAAGATGGGTATATTCATCTAAATCTACAATAGCATCGTTTAAGAATACAATGACAACAGAAATATAAGTATTCTTTATACAATGGTACTATCATGTAGTCCATTCTCGAAGACGCGCGGTTACTGTCGAAATTTCAGCCGGGTCGGACTCCTAGTTTTGTTTTGACCGCGCGTAGAAAAGTATCCACGGATTTTAGAAAAGTGGAAAAGGAGCGATATCGGTCGGTGATTCGATTTTTGTTTTTGGAAGGAAAATCACGCAGCGAAATCAAAAAGCGTTTGGATAATTTGTTGGATATTGTGTTAACGGTCAGCCTAACGGCCGACTGCGTAAACACAATAACTTCCGAAAGAAACAACTTAGAAACTCGATATTTGTAGAGAAGGTTTGGACATTAATTACGAAGGCCGAATTCGTGAATAGGTAAAATCCACCCTATGATTACGCAGATATACCCATTCAAAATTTTATTTTCCCAATATTTCCAAAAATACAGATCGAATTGAAATCCAGTACTCCATCGAAAAATTACAGTTCGAAGGTTCATACAGAATTCAATGAGGATGATATGATAAGAAAATCACAGACATTTTTTTTTTCAAATTGTTCTGATGATACCATTATCACGAAATTTTGCATAAAGTTGTCTTTCACCATCTTCAAACTAGCTGCAAAGTTTTATCAGGACTGAATCAGTATTTCTCGAGTTATACCGAAAAAAACAACGATATCGAGAAGAAAACCTCGAAATTTGAGATATTTTTCCCGATATCTCCAAAACTTATGATCGTATCGAACTGAAATTTGGTACACTGCTGTGAAATATTAAGCTCAAAGTGTGAGGGAAATTTTTCTTGGATATGATGAATGGTTTCCGAAAAACAAAATTTTTTGGAAAAAAATTTCGAAAAAATTTTTTGAAATTTACTGACGATATGATCCGGACGAAATTTGGGTCAAAGTTGCGCGTCATTATACTCCACCTAACTGCCAAGTTTGAATCCAATTGCTCGAGTAGTTTCTGTAATAAAAAATAAATAACTTCGAAATTTCAAGTGCCTATAACTCCGAAACTATTCGACTGATTTGGCCCATTAGCAAGCTTAACCGCGGCATTCTGATGCGCGACCCACCCTGAAAGTTTTAAGTTGCTAGCTTGCTTCTGTCGACAGTTATCGTGTCCTCGGTCGGACGGACGGCAGGACAGAATCGATTTTGCCACCGGATTCGTCATCAGTCGACTGAGACCATTTTCGGCTCAATCATCCAAAATTACAGACATTTGGACAAAACGATAGCACGCTGTTCCCCTAGAACAAGCGCGCAAAAATGGAAACTGATTTTTGGCAACTTATTCTATTGGATCCGATTTCAATCTGAATAAGCCACTGACTTGCTTATAATCTGAAATTTGATAGGCAAATATCTAACATCTCTCTCCAAATGCTGGGGTCGCCTGTTTCCAAGATTAGCGAGGAAGATTCGTATTTCGGATATGAATGAGATCCGCGAAATGGCGAGATCCGTGAATAAGATATACCAGACGAAATCGTAATATGAGCGCTTAGATTGTCGGTTCTTACGTCTGGAGGTTAGATGGCTTTGATGAATATTGATTTGTATTTCGGAAATGAATGGAGATTAATTATCGGTTCTTGGAAAAATATATCCATATTACTATATGTATATGGAAACAAAATATTGATTTGGAATCCCTGTCAGTATTTGAATGAGAAATGTGTTGAGGATTTCTTGGGGAAAAACAACGGATCTCAGATTGGTCGATATTCTGACGAATCTGAGAAAAATATGAAGCAGTTTCGGTTAAATTTTGGATATTCTGTTTTCTTCCGAGAATTCTCGAAATTCTTCACATTTGAGAACGTAATTTCCACTCGCATAATGTTGTACAAGTTTGCCGTTGTCTTACCGATACAGGCAGGTAGTTTTTGAATCCAGAAATATGATAATGTGAAAAAGAGAGCTTTCTTTGCGATGAATGAAGTCATAAATGCTACTTAATTTGGTTTGTTTCGTTATCAACTAGTAAAGTAGTCGATAACTATAGTTTTAGTGTGAAAGCATTGTATAAGGAAGGTCTTCATTCAATAACAGAACTATAAATTTTCTAGACACCTCTTACTTGCTAATACAGGTTTCAACCTGAAATGCATTAACTCCTTCACCGAATGTATAAAAACGCCGTGATTTTGTACCACAAAATTTTCCATCATAACCTTCCGGAAAATCCGGCACCATAAAAGCCAGTAACAAAATATGATAGAGTCAATGTGAATTATCTTTCAACTGATCTGTTTTTGGTATGTTTGCCGATTACCCTATTGGTTTCTAGGAAGTCTCTCCGAAGTGATTTATTTCGTTCTTATGAATCAAACACATATTTTGCCTATGTATAAATGGTGGACAATGAAATGAAATTATCTGCAATTTCTCTTGGTTCAAACTACGCACGAGGGATATCGTAAAAAATTCTGCCTCATGTTCTGGATAACTTCAGGAACGTTAAGACAATTTTCCATTGTTGTTACACTCGGGATGATCTTTGGAACTCGCATTACGAATTTCTTATTCTGGTTACGTCTGGGAAGACTTAAGGAACTCGCATTGCGAATTTCCCTTTCTTGTTCTGTCTGTGATGACCGTAGGAACTCGCATTGTGAATTTCCTATTCTGGTTACATCTGAGATGACTTCAGGAACTCGCATTGCGAATTTCCCTTTCTTGTTATGTCTGTGATGAGTTTAGGAACTCGCATTGCGAATTTCCTATTTTGGTTACATCTGAGATGACTTCAGGAACTCGCATTGCGAATTTCCCTTTCTTGTTATGTCTGTGATGAGTTTAGGAACTCGCATTGCGAATTTCCTATTTTGGTTACATCTGAGATGACTTCAGAAACTCGCATTGTGTATATCTAATTCTGGTTACGTATGCGTTAACTTTAGGAGCTCGCATTGCGAATTCCCAAATCATGTATATAGTGTTTGTGATCACTTCAGGAAATCACTTAAGGAGTTCGCGTGAAAGCCGGATTAGGACTTCTCAGATATCTCGCCGGGGAGTTTGTGATACTTTGGTGTATTTAAATGAATACGGCATCGTGGCAACGATCATTTTGCCCCAATGAATCTTTTGAAACGACTAGGTTAAATTCACTGATAAAAAAACAGATGCGGATTTCAATTCTGTCGCGGAAAATCATAGCGTCAAAATATGTGGAAAAAATCTCGAAAATTTCAATGATTTCATTGTGATTCGAAATTAATATTCGACAACACTGTCAGTTTGTTTCGACATACATTTTCGGAGATGATGGGAAAAAATTATTCATATTTCTCGGTATTGTTGTTTATTTCCAAAATATAGTAAAAAAAAATGATCTTATCATAATGAAACGGCAAATGCGTAAACTTAAGCGGAGTTTTAGACCAATTAAAAAGCTTTCAGGTGCTTGTTCAATATGAATATTTTTTTTCAATATCCCGAAAATATACAGGGTGTTTCATCATAAACTGGTCAAACATATATAGCCGTATAGATGACATGGGGAAAGTCATTTTTGCCTTATGACATATATCCCGTTTTCGAAGCATTAGCGAGATACAAGGTGCTTAATGTCAACATTGAGCAATATTCTGATAATCGTGGTATTTGGTCACTTCTTAGTATTTCTGCTGATCAATTCAATAGTTGTGTAGAATTCTGGAAAAATATATTTGAAAATGGCGGAAAACTTACAAAGTTGGAATTTTTTGTTTTCGATTGCCAAATTGGATAGCATTATTTCAATGTACATAATTTTCTAAGATTTTCTGTGAAAAATTTATCCAAAATTCAAACTCAACTTTTTTTTTACATGTCTACTGTGTAAAAAAAATTCACCCGAAATTGTTGAAATCTTTCGAGGCTGAACTCACCTTCATTCTGAACACTGGTGTGAAATCAGAATGACAAAATATCCATTTGGTGAGACCGTGAGATGAAAGATTTCAAGAATTTTGGGTGACATTTATTTTACTGTAGACATGTAAAAAAAAGTTGAGTTTGATATTTGAGATTGAACACCCGGCCTGTATCTCGCTTAAGCTTCGAAAAGGGGGAAATGTCATAAGGCAAAAATACTTTCCTAATGCCATCAAGAGGGCTATACACCTGTTTATGGTGAAACACCCAGTAATCAGAACAAACTGACGGTGTGGTCGAATATAAATTTCTAGGTTATCAACACTTAATTGAATGAAATTGAAATTTTCAAGATTTTTTACACTCTGATGGAAAGATTTGGCGATATTCTTTTCATCTTTTCCATGCGAAATTCTTCATATACCAAACACTTCAACACTCCAACACTAGATTTCAATTCGATCCAATCTGTACCTACTTCTGGAAATATTGGGAAAATAAAATTTTTATTAAGAATGTTTACGAAATATTAGGTGGATTTCACCCAATCATGATCCGAATTCTGCTTCGTAATAAGGCCCTAAACCTACTCTTATCTATAAATATCTGATCTCCAAATTATTGTGTTTAAGGCGTGGCTAACCTAACCCGATGATTCAAAAAATATTTACACTGAATTTTATTTTCTCGACATTTCCATCAAGTACTAGACTGAGAAACGACAGCCTCTAGGTTGCTGCAGAATTTCGTGGGGACCATATGATCGCATAATATATTGTAGTTGAAAACAATTTCTGGAATTTTTTTTGTGAATTGTTCTGATGAAACGATCGTCGAGAAATCTTGCGAATCAGGATTCCTCAATGAGTTACCAAGTTTCAACAAGATCGGGTTAGCATTTGTGAATGATTCCGGAATAAAATGTTGATACGAAGGAAATAAGCACAATGTTTGAAATATTTTTTCTCAATATTTCCGAATATGAATATACGATCAAACTGAAATTTTGAACATTTATTGTTGCTTCATAGTGAGCTCGAAGTGTGTGCCAGACTCTGTCGCTGCCGGATGAATATTATTTGGAATAAACCATTTGTTTCATCAAACATATACACTTTTTTTTGATTTTCTACCTGTACAATTCTGTCGGTGTTTTCGAACCAATAGCAAAGTTTCAGCTTATCCGCGTCAGTTCATCCAGAATTAAATTCCCAGAAAATAATCTCAAAATTTCAAAAAGTCTCGAAATTTGACAAATGCCTAGAGATGAGTTACGGATCGAGTTGAAAATATGGTCTGTGCCAAATTTCATTGTAATCTGATTTGAAGTCTCCGTAGCCTGGATTTTTAACAAAAATCAGAATCATATGAATCTCACGCCATCTACATAAACCTTCTGGCTGTCATTCTTCAAAAACTCGATTTCAATTCGATCTGTATTTTCGGAAATACAAAATGAAATTTTGAATGGGTAAAATCTCCTGACCTGACGTCAGCACTCGTCTACAGTTTTTATTATAATGGTGATTAGCGAAAAAGGAATATTTTCGAACTTCGAAACCTACAGAATATTGCCCATTTACTTCAAAATCATATCAACGATACGAAGTCCACAGTAAGCGACGGAGAAGAAATGGACTAAAGTTTTATCACATGGCATTGCCTACCCGAAATCCAAGATTCTGTGAATCTCTTATCTGCCGGCCCTGTGATATTTTAGCATGCGATTTTCGACCGTATTGACGTCGAGTATCTTTCGACGGTACCGCCATCTAGTTCGAGTATCTTTTTCGTGAAACTATATTAACAAGGAGGTTGTCCTACTATGTTGTCTTTATACAATGCGATAATATTTCTCTCGGGTATAGAAGAAAGGGATGATGTTTTCTTTATTCGTCTATCTAGGAAACTGTGATCAACTCGAACAGACTAATCGCAAGACCAAAGATTAAATAGAGGAAGATAGGAAACGCCGTACAATTTCTAGTACTAAATGGCGACTAACTTTTGGACAAGTTGTCAACATGTTCGAGAAAACAGATGGCGCTGAAACCATGTAGATAAAACCATTGAATTTATACAATGATTAAACTATTGTATAATAGTAGTGTTCTTTCGTACTGATTGAACTGATGGAACTTATGTGATTTAAGTGAAAGTAATTTTGCAATCAGAATACATTCAATCACTGAATGTCCGAAAGAATGCGCTCAGTTTGATCCATAGACTTAGCCATCATTTTCATTCATTTGTACTGTGTACAACTGAACTGGTAATAAACTCTGGTTTGCCATCTTCAGTTACAATTTATGTTTTCGACTGGATTATTAATTCATCTATCTCTGTAAATGTCAGTGTGTATAAAATTCTAATAGACTTATATGTCTATGAAAATTCTGCAACTTCTAACTTCAAATTTTGAGGTTAACTTTCCAATTTCTGAATTCAAATGATATAAGGAATTCCGCGATTAGAATAATCACTTGCAATCACTTTAGAGTTGTGGAAGGGGGAACTGATTGAAAACGAAAGAACGATCGCTTCAACTGATCTTTCTGATTGAAGTTATATAAATCACTTCGTTCAGTACGAAAGAACATCACTATTGTATCTTTATACAATGATAAAACTAAATCTACACGGTGAATGTCAAACCGCCATTCTTACTGACTTTGGCACGAATTTCAAATATGTTCATAGCATTCAATATTCACGTTCAATTTTTCATTCCAAGAACCAATGTACTAGTGATCGATATCAATCTCTAGTATGTTGGTTAATGTATTGATCGCATATATGAGAGGATCTCAGTGCAAGGACTAATATTCAAACAAAACTTCTCTGTCTAATTAGTGCAATTTTTAATTTCAGTAAATAAGCAATAATATGTTATGAATTCATAGAGAAACAAAATGTTAAAATGTTATTCGAAATTGTAAATACCTCCTTACATAAGTTTGGAGTAATAGAAAAACAATAATTCATGTAAAAAAATGTTATAGCTGTTATTCGAAGCTGTAAATCACTCGTTACAAACATTTCGAAGTTTCTGATTTTTAGATACGACTTTTTTTTCTTTGCTTTTATTTCAAAACGAATACCCGAAAGACAACGAGTGGTCATAAAGACCTTGAGGAAATGGTCGGAGGTTTCTGGCGTACACAGATCAAAAACAATTTATCATATTATTGTCTGTATATGATGATACTTCTGAAAATAAACATCATTATTATTATTATTAATATTATTTTGATTATTACAAGGATGATACATAAAATGTCATTTGTGTTATTTGAGACAAAGGAAACCTTATATACTGGGTGGTCCAAGTAGTGACGTCAATAAATTTTTTAGATTTCTCACCCCTAAGGGAATCCAAAAATACTCCAGGTATATTACGCGATTTCTTGTAGTTTGTGAGCATATTTCAAAATTGGGAGTTGTGAAATTACTTGTTTTTTTGAGGAATAAAGAGCACAAATTACTGAAAAATTATTACTATTCACTACAATAAACCCTTCATCCGCCTTCTGAAGGTTCTTGTCTCAATTCGGTTCTTTGTTGGTTTAGGTCGCTCTTTGTGAAATACACTAATAAAAACATCGACAGGGTTTAGTTCTGTCGAACGCGCAGGCCATTCGATCGGCCCTGCACGCCCAATCCATCCTAATGTAAAAATATCACGAGCTACAATTATTTTGCTGAAATTTTAATCAAAATTACTAAAAAGTCACATTTTCAAGTTTAATTCACCATAAGAATTATAAAATTAGAAAAATAACGTTGATCGTGTTTCAATGGTTTTTGGCCTATCCGCCTACGAAGGCCGGTTACAGCAAAAAAGGCGACCATGCGAAGTTTTAAAACGCAGCCAGAAGCTATGATAACTCCTTTTTGTATTTTTAAATTGGAGTTGCATGTTTGAGTGAATCCTACTGAAAAGTAAAGTTCTAACTTTCAAGCCTTTTTTGGGTAACTTTCAGTAATTTCAGGGAGCCGAGTTGTTTTTGTTATTGAAACAACATTCAGCGAGATTATGTTACGAAAAAACATCTACAAAATACCTACTACATATAAAAGGATTTGAATTTTCGAAATCTCGCTGGCATAATGAATTGAAAAAACAAAAAAATTATAACTCGAAAACTACAAAAAATCGCGTAACATATAAGGGGTATTTTTGGATACCCTCAGGTGTGAGGAATCTAAAGAAAATTACTGATGTCACTACTTGGACCACACTGTATATTTAAGCCATTTTGACTAAATGAAAGAAGATTTGATTCGACTGATTTTGATTTGATGACATGTCGGGGACTTGAGTATACACAGCCGTCTCTAGAGGCGTCTGTTGTATATATTTCAGATTTCATATGGCAGATTATTGTGACTCTATACTTGTCAAAGTTACCGTATGGCAGATTTCCCGATGGCGGCATCGCATCGACCGATTTTCGGACAAAAAAACACCGGCGTGAAAGTAGCGTTCAAAGATAGCAGCCAAAATTTCTGGAAACTTCCGAACGCCGAAAACAGTGGCGTCCGCATGGATTCACTTTTTATCAAACGAAATCGATGTTCCTAATGTGGGAATGGGAAATAATCGGGAAAATGAAGGTTTTTAATAGGTACTCAATAGATGTCTTCTATCAGAAATAAAGGGAACCCGGACATTTATTAGAGAGATATTGCAGTGTCAAATTTGTGTGACGTTATTAGAGCAAACGTCATTTCTGACATCTAAGCATGCGCAGATTCAGTTTCAGAATAACGCGACTACCCATGATGTATGTAAAACATGATGTGCTCATCTGCTCATCTGTGATCGTATTTACCAATGATGACGTAACTTTTTCATTCAAATTCAAAGCACAGAATATATATTTCTTTGTATTTTAATCTCGCTGACGTCAGATTATTTTCAGATGAGCACACCACGTTTTTTACATCATGCGTCTAACGTTATCTACGGAAAAATGCGAGCCGCAATTTACGTTGCACTATTCTATATCGGAAGGATTCGTTAAGCTTCGGGTCATTTCGGCTCCGATCACTATCATAGAAAAGCGGAATGTTTATATGTTTTTTCATTGGTGTTTATTACACAACTTCCTCAGATTTTTTTGAATCTGTTGTATAAACCTACCTTTTACACACAACTGATATTAGACATTGAGATTCATTAGTACTACCACAGCAAATTTTCATATAAAGGTATTTGTTATTTTTTAAGAATTAAGAAATACTTTTGGAAGCAACATGAGGCGTTTGAAAATAGGAATACTCTGAACCATGCCAATTATACATATTGTGCTATACAACTAGTTCCACTTTTTCTCCATTAGCACCAGCTGAAATGACTGATTCCGATTCCTTTTTGTCCAGAATCGAAAAAATAATGCAGAAATGCTAATGATTAAACTTTAGGAGTTTAAACGTGAGTTTGTAACACAAAAATCTGGCCCTCACATAACCTAACCAAACAAACTGATAACTAACGCAACGGTAACAAAAACGTGTAGCAATACGTCTACTTTTGGAACCACCGTTAAAACAAAATCTAGAAAAGCACTGCCGTGAAGGTAGAAGCTTTTGCGCGCATGTTCAATGTGGATGACCGCTTCGGCAACGAATTTGAACATGCGCGCAAAGCTGCTGCCTTCACGGCAGTGCTTTTCTAATTTTTTTTTCGATGAATTACTGGATTTCAATTCGATCTAATCTGTATTTTTGGAAAAATTGGAAAAATAAAATTTTAATGGGAATATCTACGGAATCATTGGGCGGAGTTTACCCATTCACGAATTCGACCTTCGTAATTAAGCCCCAAACCTACTCTACAAATCTCGAGTTTCTAAGTCGTTTCTAACGGAAGTTATTGTGTTTACGGTCGGCCTAACGGTCGACTCCTTGGACACAATAACTTCCGAAAGAAACAACTTAGAAACTCGATATTTGTAGGAAGGTTTGGACATTAATTACGAAGGCCGAATTCGTGAATGGGTAAAATCCACCCAATGATTACGCAGATATACCCATTCAAAATTTTATTTTCCCAATATTTCCAAAAATACAGATCAGATCTAATTGAAATCCAGTACTTCATCGAAAAATTACAGTTCGAAGCTTCATACAGAATTTGATGAGGATGATATGATAAGAAAATCACAGAATTTTTTTTTTCAAATTGTTCTAATGACACGATCATCACGAAATTTTGCATAAAGTTGTCTTGCAGCATCTTCAAACTAGCTGCAAAATTTATCAGGATTGAACTAGTATTTCTCGAGTTTTACCGAAAAAATCAACGATATCGAGAAGAGAACCTCGAAATTTGACATATTTTTTCCCAATATCTCCAAAACTTATGATCGTATCGAACTGAAATTTGGTACACTGCTGTGAAATATGAAGCTCAAAGTCCGAGTGGAATTTTTTTTTGATATGATAAACGGTTTCCGAAAAAAAAATTTTTTGGAAAAAAATTTTGAACAAAATCATTTGTCAAAATTGACACAAGTCAATCGAAAGAAAATAATTCTTGAAATTTTCTGCCTCGTCTGATGAAGGAGTCAGATTTTTACTCTGAAACGTAACAGTTTGCTTCCTTTATCGTTTGTATCATTTCTGCATTGTTCATTAGGCAATCTGTTTCGCAAAAAACTGTAACGAAAAAAACCATTTCAATTCAATGTTTAATAGTTCTGTTTCAGACATTGGGAGTGCAAACCCAGGAAAAACTGAAAAATTTTTCGAAATCCTCCCAAAATAAGCTTCAATCGATAACTAATGACTCTTATTCTTAGAGTTGAATAATATCAGTTTTGTCACCCTGAAAGACCTTGACATTGTGATTTCATCCCATGGGATAAGATATTTTTTAGTATCAAAGAGCTCCGAAGAAAATATTCAATGCATATCAGCTAAAGTAGAAATCGACAAGAAATAATTCTCATCGCCTATTTGATCCTGAATGTTTAGGCTTTGATTGGGATAATTTACAATTTGTAGCAGTATAGACAGGAGATACCTGCAAGGGATTCCATCCTCATTCTATTGCTGATTGGGCGGAGGAGGTGATTTGCCATCGGCTTCTCAGCCGCACATTCATGCGATTCTCTGCTTTTTCTAGACTCAGCATCAACATCATTCCAATAACTGCTTTATTCAGACACTTTGGTCTCATTATTATATTAAAATACTGAAATAGTATGTAAATAGCCAATTTTAAGGAAGTCCTTCGAAATGTCTCCAACATTTATATACAAAATTTCGAATCTCTTAATCTATATTTCTTATATAATATCTATAAACGTCTATGTTTTTCGAACCATCACATGATATCAATAGAAAGAAGAGTGATTGGAATTGTGTATTATATACACAATTTCGATCATTTTAAAGGTCCTCTTATGATATTCAAAAATTTCTAGAATTCATCAGTAATTAAAATAAACTTTTCTCAGCTGCATATGATTATGGACGTAAGGAATAGATCGAGAAAATCCACGGCGAAAATCTTTTAATTTCATTAGAAGTTTTTACGCGCTTGTTCTAGGGAACAGCAAGTTATCATTTCATCACGATGTCTGTCATTTTCGAATTTTGTGCCGGAAGTGGTCTTAAACGATTGGGTTGAACTTCCTGAAGAAAAATCCGTGGTAAAATTTAATTACGTCCGTCCGGCCGTGTGTGCTGTAACTACCGAAAGAAAATACCTAGAGTTCTGAAATTTTCAGGTTAGGTTTTGATCCTAAATATCTCGGTTGAGTTCGTTAATGGGCCGAAGCTACCGAATGGTTTTTGTGTTACAGAGATTTGAAGTTTCGAATTTTCCATAACTAACTTTTCATTGAGACTTAGCACGTCTGAACACATTTACACAGGGTGATTTAAAACTAGAGGTGAAAAACTATGGGATAAATAAAAACCGATATTCTTGATGAAACGAACAAAAATTTTTTTTTTCTTCATTCCCCGATTATTGGACTTCGAAGTTTTTTTATGAGACCGATTTCATTTAATCAATTACAATGATGGACCAAGAAACTAGAAACAAGTGAGTTAGTTGACTGTCACCTGGTGACAGAACAAAATTCGCTTCCCAATTTGGATTGTTTGCTGGTTAAGTTTTTTTATCGAACATGCCGATTTGTTGTGAAGAAGGTGCAGATATTATTTTTGCGCGCATGTTCTCGGAAACAGCGTGCTATTGTTTTGTCCAAATACTCCAAATGACTGTAATTTTCGAATTCTGATTAGGTTGGACTTATAGATGACGAATTCGATATCAGACCGGCCGACCGATCGTTGCCACGTAATTTGGGAATGAAAAGAACAAGCAATATGAAACATTAATGGGCCAAATGGAACACAGTTTCGAAGTTATACCCATTATATATATCTCAGGAATTACCAAAGCGATCGGATTGACACTTGCCAATCGGTTGTGAAATACTCACGCGCAACTGCTAGAAAGTTTGTTGAGATTCCATTTCTAGGACCCGAACAAAAATTTTTATAGTTATAGTAACGCAATTATCACCGAATTTGGCACTAAATTGTGCATCGGCATTTTGCAACTATACCTTTTCAACTTCAAATTGAGACCTTACCAAATCAAATTGGGAATAAACATATTCAAATTGGTACTTAACAAAATCAAATTGAGTCTAAACACATTCAAATTGGGAATAATCAATTTCATATTGGTGCAACATTCATTCCTGTGTCAATTGGAGTTTTATGCGCTTCTTCAGTGTGAACTATACTCCGACTATCTCTTTGTCATTTTCCTTTTGTTTTTTGCCCACCTTTGGGCGGTTGATTTCTTGATACTCAAAAATTCGCAAATCCTTTCCAATCGCCGTTTTCCTCACGGACTACAATTCTCTGCTTTTTAATTGATTCCGACTCTTCCTTTTCAATAAGGGATATAATTTAGAATTAAACTCTGCTTTGTACTCATTAAATACTCTCCTTCGACATTAAAGTGTTAACTTTATAAAGTAATCAAAAAAATTCAATTCAAAGAGCGACAAATGGTGTATCCATACCCATATGAAACTGATTATCACCAATTTGAAATATATAGATTTCAAATTGGAACACCTGTGAAAATGATTACTCACAGTTTGAAATATCAATATTTCAAATTGGTGATAATAAGTTTCATATGGGTACACCATTCGTTGCTCTTCGAATTGAATTTTTTGATTACTTTATGAAATTAACTCTTTAATGTCGAAGGGGGGTATTTAATGAGTGCAAACCAGAGTAATTCGAAATAATATCCCTTATTGAAAAGGAAGAGTCGGAATCAGTTGAAAAGCAGAGAATTGCAGTCCATGAGGAATACGGCGATTGGAAAGGATTTGCGAATTTTTGAGTATCAAGAAATCAACCGCCCAAAGGTGGGCAAAAAACAAAAGGAAAATGACAAAGAGATAGTCGGAGTATAGTTCACACTGAAAAAGCGCATAAAACTCCAATTCACACAGGAACGAATGTTGTACCAATATTAAATTGATTATTCCCAATTTGAATGTGTTCAAGACTCAATTTGATTTTGTTTAGTACCAATTTGAATATGTTTATTCCCAATTTGATTTTATAAGGTATCAATTTGAAGTTGAAAAGGTATAGCTCCAAAATGCTGATGCACAATTTAGTGCCAAATTCGGTGATAATTGCGTTACTTTAACAATTGAAAATAAAATTTCGATTTTCTCTTTAAGTTATAATTGACAATTTCTATTTGAATTCTGAATTTCACATTATTTCGATCGTATCTGATATTTCGGTAATGTCGGATAACTTTGAGATATTGGAATGATGACTTAGTTACACGTGATTTTATGAAATCAGAAATACTTGAAAGTGGAGTTTTGAGTTCAGATATTATAACTTTTATTATTTCTGACAGACAGCATTTCGAATGCGTTTATCAACTAAACCAATGGGCGGATTTGGTGCATTTTGAACTAGAGAACTTTAAGTCCCTGAGTTATTCCCTTGCAAAAGTTATCGTGTTCACAGAAGACCTGTTTTTTGAAATTCTTCCGTAGATTTTGAAGTTGATAGCCTATTAGATTTATGACTATTTGATATCAAATTTTTGAACCTAACTACTTACCGTGTCATTGCGCTTCGTGAAATCCGAATTATCGTTGATGTCCATTTCATCATCGCGAGCACCATTGAATGGATTTTGCCTTAACACATTACTGTGTCCCATTCTCCTGGGGAACTGTGGATGATGCTTGTGATAATCCATATTATTTCGGAAAAATCCAGGCCTACTATACTCCTCATGTTCACTCCTTTTCTCCTTACTAACGAACATGTCTTCTTTGGGAAATACAATAACATCACCAGAAAATCGTTCCTGATTCCTTTTAGTGGAATCCGTCGAAGAAACACACACAGCCACTATCGAAACAAGGAGTAACCACACCAAAACATCGAAACACCTTGCCAAACAATAGCAAATTCTCGTTGTTGACATCGCGAAAACTATCAGGTGATCTAACTTCAAGAATAAATTCGAAAAGTTGTTTTTTATCACAAGCTAGGCGACCTCGAGCAGTCTTTGAATCAGATAAGTATGGAGCTATAAGTCAAGTAATGATCTGGAGAGACCAGACCGTGTGGTGATAGTAAAGAGGTGGTATTGTAACAGTATATAACCACGAATGCATGGGGAATCGAAGGATGACTTACAGTCACTCGTTGCGCACTGAATTTTAAGCAATCGGAAGTTTAAGTTTGATTTCCGATTCTCGGAATTTGCGGTGTCTCGGATAGCCCCGTACGTAACTTATCACATCGATATCGTTTTATCGATGAAGGTGTGAGCGGAGAAATGTGAAATTTCGAAACAACCTGCTTTGAATTTCCACAAAGATGTTGGGACATGAACGCCTACCTTTGCTACTGAATTTACATTCTGTTCTAATTTTGGAGTACCCGCGTTATTGGCCTCGCATTGAATATTTAGGTGTTCAGTAAAGTTAATCTACTTCTTTTATGATAGCGTTGAAAACAGAGTCAAAATCATGTTGGTGAACAGCTTTGAAGCTCACATAAAATATTCCATTTTTTCGTGCTTGTTCTGGGCAACAGCGTGTTCACCAGTTATCGTTATTGTTTTGTTCAAATGTCCGAAATTTTCGAATTTTTAGCCGAAAATGAACTTGAACGATTGGGTTGAACTCCCTGACAAAGAATCCGTGGCAGAATTATTTCTGTTCGTTCTTCCGTATGCGCTGCAACTTTCGAAGAAAAAAACTCTCAAATTAAGATTGGGGTTCAAATATCTCGGTTCAATTCGTTTATAGGTAGAATCAGTTTAGCCGGAATGATCATTTGAAATTATGGGGATTGTTCTTCAAAAGTGTTGATGCGATCAGTTTCAAACTCCGTAATTTGTTGCATAATACCAACGCGCAACTTGATGATTTTGTAGGGATTCACGCGTTAAAAAATTCAATGTTGATTAGATATGTTAAGACTATTTCCTCGATATCTAAAGGGATCCTAAATCCTTCAGATCGAAACTATGTGATCCCTTTCGTCAGGATTCTATCGGTAAAAAAATATCGAAAAATTGTTCACGAAAATATTTCAAATTTTTTTTTAAAAACATTTTATTGCAAAAATCTCTTCATCAGACAATTTGGCGTAGGCCTCGAAGGTAAAATTTGATAATAGTGCTTCGATTTTCTCTTCGATCCAATATTCGTTTTCAGAGATATTGAAAAAAATAGGTCAATTTTCGCGGCCCTTTGAAATTTAATATCTCTAGAGGCGCTATCGAAACTGCTACACTACAATTTATCGTCACATGAAGAATGCCAACAAATTAGTCAAGGCAGAAGGAAAAGGTAGATATTTTCGAAATGTTTCTCTAGAATTATTTAGATTTTTGTTGAATAAATTCGTTTTTTCGGAAATTATTTATCAGCATGCAATACAGTTCAGTACAGACCTTGGGGTCACTTTTTTACAACAGTGTTTTAGATTTCAGTTTCAGACCAGCTTTCTATCTTCGTAAAAATTTGGGGAGAAATATAGCGAATATTGTGTTTATTTCCACTGTATTATAGATTTCACCAGGATAACACTAAAGTGCTGCCAGAAAGAGTGATTGAGAGGAACTGGAATCTGGTATATGATTGAAAAATGATAGCTTGAAGCTTCATCGAGAAGTTCGGTAGAAAATATGCAAAGAATATCGCTCACTCCTTTCATCAGAAACATAAATAAAATAAACATAATATCTTCAGGAAGAAACAACTAAACAACTCGATATTAGTGGAGTAGGTTTGGACAATTATTTCGGAAGGCAAATTCGTGAATGTGTGAAATCCACTTGATGCTTCCGAAGATATAATCATTCAATTTTTTCCCAATATTTCAAAAATCACAGATTAGACCGAATTGAATACCCGTGTCTGATTGAAAAAAGAGAGTTTGAAAGTTCATACAGAATTTTGTGAGGAAAGTTTGATCAAAAATCGCAGAATATAGAATGCAGTGAAATCTCTTTGGGACGGAAACCAAATTTCTTTTCTCCTATTTGGAATTCTCATTTCACCGTCAAACATATGCAACCAATCTCTTATGATCTCAGAAGTTATCCAATCTCTTACATCACACGACCACTTCTACTTTTGAAATCTGTAAGTATACCTGCCTTGCCAATGACCAGAAGCATTTCTTTATCACGAGCCATATTAACGCAATATAAAATTGTTAATTAATCTTTATAGGGTTTCCTACGAGTGCATTTTTCATTCTTTCGAGTTTTTTATTCTTGAAAGCTCCGAAGAAAAATCCAGTTTCTTCCGCAAAAAAAGGTGCATTTTGATTTGAAGCGTTTGGAACTAGGAATTCAAAAGAAGCTGATGACGCCATACCATCGAATCCTCTGTCAGCGTCCGTTCACAAGAGAGTCCGCTCAAAAGGGAGTTCTTTCAATATCATTTGAATGGATGTCTGCCGAGACCAAGCAAAAGCGTTCGCTTGGGGGAGGTGTCCGCTGAATAGGAGTGCCCATTATGGGAGATTAATGATGGCAATCAAATTCTGCCCCAAACATATATACGCTATCAGATTGAGAACTTTCGTCACAATATCCATTTATATAATTTTTATTTCATCAAACTGTGCTGAATTAATAAAAATAAAATTTATATTTGGCTTCAAGAAAGGTGACAAGCTCGATCCCCATAACTACCGACTAATCAGCATCCTGTCATCCGTTCCGAAGGTTCTGGAGAGAATAGTGAGTGACCGCATCGTGCAGTTCTGCTTGCCGAGTGGTATCATACCTAACAGTCAGCATGGCTTCCTTCCTCGTCGTTCTACAACTACCAACCTTCTATCATGTCTTGCAGAGTGGACTTCAGCATTGGACTCCAGAAATCCTGTTGACGTAGTTTATTTAGATTTCGCGAGGGCGTTTGACCGAGTGCCACACCGTCGTCTTCTGGCAAAGCTAGAGCATCTTGGAATCAGGGGCAAACTGTTGGGGTGGATAAGAGCATTCTTGTCAAATCGAAAATTCCGAGTCAGAGTTGGAAAACTTCGCACTGTTCCCTGTTCGCTGACGATACGAAGCTTTTCAACCTACTACTAATATTCTCCCATCTTCTACAAGCTGACCTGGATATCATTTCGAACTGGTGCCGGGACTGGTTGATGCCTCTCAACATTGACAAACGCTGCGTATTACATATTGATAAAAATAACCCTCACCTACCTTACAACATCAGCGGACATCAGCTGAAATCGGTTTCAAGCCATACAGATTTTGGGGTTACAATTAATTCTGATCTAACCTGGTCAGATCACATTTCTAATGTTGTTGCAAGAGCGAAACTTTGGTGGTTCTGATGTCGCCACGCACCGTTTTATCTATAATACTTATATACGCCCAATTATGGAGTATGCAGGACAGGTTAGGTGGTCGTCGTCCAGGTTGGATGAAAATTTACTCGAATTCGTTCAACGAAAGGCTACTCGTCTGCCTTTTGGTTACCCTAGACCATCTTACGAAGAACGTCTGAGCATGTTTGGAATTCCCACCTTTGCCGACCGCCGTGATCGCGGCGACCTTATATTTGCTTTCAAGGCTCTAACTGACCAGTTTGGCGAAGAGTCAAAGAATATGTTTCAATTGAATAAGGACAGCTTAAGAGAGCACCGTTTCAAGCTGTCGAAAGAAACCTTTTAAGACGACTCAACGACAGATGTTCCTTCCAAACAGAATATTCAACCTGTGGAATCAGCTACCATCTCAAGTTGTTGAAGCACCTTCTGTCAATGCGTTCAAAAACAGATTCGATGATTGGCAGTCTTCTTATCACTGAATTGAACAATATATGTTTATATTCTATTTTTTTGTCTTTTCACTAGTTTTCATTTCATGTATTGTTTTCATGGATTATCTTTCATTTTCACATACCTATATTATTGTTTCTGGGTTTATAGGTGTTACCTCAACCCTTGTTGTTATTTAAATAAATAAATTTTGGATAAAATGTGGGATAAATAAAATATTTTATTTCTGTTGTGATTTGAATGGTTCATTTTATTCTGCTTGGAAAATGGAATTTCATCTTTATTGTACATCATAATAATAACCTCGATGCTACTGCGAGACGTTAAGCTGGTATGATAAGGTAAAGGATGAAATTTGTTCTTTTCTTGTTCAACCTGTATTAAATTTTTTCGAGCAAATAATCAAAAGTCACGATTAAGATCACGATTTTTGCGGGTCGAATGCCCAATTTTGAGTGACAATGACTGGTTTTCTCATAAAAATAAGGTAGTCGGTTCTCTTCCGCCCAAAAGCTTCAAATTCATCGATCCACCGGCGCCTGTCTGTGGACCACACACCCTCTCAGGGCCCAGAGCCGCGTAAAGACATACTAGCTGAGCGGCTTGCGAGGCAGCTTAATTGGGCTGCCTCGCGAACGCGAGCTACTAAACTGTATTCATCCGATGTCGGTTTCCACGGAGTGAACAAAGGATGCCTCAGACTCAGTTTGGACAGCAAACTAACAGCGCTCGAAGTTTTTACGAAGTTTAGAGCACACAGCTGCATTTCGTGACGCCCCTCTTGTTACTCTTGACAGGCATATCTTTTGTATTGAAAAGTACAAATGAATTAGCGATTGAATGAAAGGGGTATCGAGTCATCAGCTCCATTTTATTATGCACTGGTTCCGGGGGAAATAAAAACAAAACTTTAAAATATTCCACATTCTTTCAAAAAATTTTTTCTCGGGGATAATCGAATTTTTTCTCCATTTTATTCCATTCAGAAGTCAACGACTATTACCAATATACAAAAGGAAGCATCAGTTCATTTGAGATAATCGAAAGTTTCGTCCACTATCGGTTAAACCGGAAGTCATAGACACACCTTGTTTACATAAGTCGATGGAACCCAATCTGTACTGTAGTACCAAGGTCCAAATTTCAATATTGTAAAATGGAAATTTCTTTGGGGTTGAACCTGATTCTCAAAATAGGTAGGCGACATCCTTGCAAAGTATTTGTAGTGTCCATATGCTAGAAAATTAGATGGAGCATGAATTCAAAGCCATTTTGTCTTTTCTACGATTCAGTGCTTCACCAACGACTAGTTTTTCCTCTTCCAAACTCTTGCCAATTATCATAGCCGCACCACCGGTTATCGCAGCAACCATTTGATCCTTGAAGACATAGCTAAAACGATCATACTGAAATATTTCTAGAAAAACACTTATATGAGGTCAGCAGCTTCCAAGACCTGTTCAAATTCGTCGCCAAAGCGGTCACCTACGTACGTATTGACCCTGCCAAACGCTGCTTCATTTCCCGACGGAAAGATGTGGCGATCTGTTCTGGGAAACAGCGCGTTATTGTTTCGTCGAAATGTCTGTAATTTTCGAATTTCGGGCCGAAAATGGTCTTAAAAGATTGAGTTAAATTCCCTGGAGAAGAATCCGTGGTCCAATTAAATTCTGTCTGTCCGCCCGTTCGTCCGGAATATTAGGTTTGCAGTCAAAATATCTCGGTTGAGTTCGTTAATGGGAGAAATCGGTCGAATAGTTTTGGAGTAAGGCCCGGTTTTAAATTTTAATATCTCATTGATTCGATCAGATTAAAACTCTTCAGATAGTTTGAAAATACCAACGCACAACTTAGTGCAATATTTCGTGTGGATTCGGTACTTAGAAAATTAAAAGAAAATCAAGTAATCTAGTTCAGAAATTGCGGGAATAGGACAGGAATAAACATACAAATGACTTCTAGATCATATATTCAGCTACGTTTCGCAGATCTACATCCGCTTCCTCAGGCCTAAAAACATCAAAATGACATCACTTATACAATGGTACAAACAAAACAGCAAATTACCTCTATAAAAATTAGAAGTTCTAAAACTAAAGAATAAGTCTAACATCAAACTCCGAGGTACAAAATCAATTCACAAGCAATCTTTCAAATATCTAGAAAGGTACATCAAGCTACAACGAAAAAACCTAACCATAAAATTTGGATTTCTGATTAAAAGAAAATGTTGAGATATTCGAAAATTTTTCAAACTTTCATTGAAAAATTCAACAGGAACCTCAAAGCCAGTATTCATCAACTACGTTGAAGATTTCATTCCGATTCGGTATTTACTTTTCGGGATATAAGGAAAAAAATAAGCCAAATTTCGATGATATTTGGAATTTAAACGTCATTTCCGCAACATCTCAAGAAATAGAGATGCAAACGGATTGAAACTCCGTAATCAGTTGGAGAATACCAACGTGCATCTAAGTACAAAATGTGTTGATTCAGTAGTTATAAAATAAAAAAATATCCTTAAATTTTCCAATTTTTGTTGAAAATCTTTTTTCCCGGAGGCTGCCGAACAAATTTCTATATGAAATTCGGCTGATTGAAACCACGTAGTGAATTGGATTGGAATTTTATACGCTACCTATATTATATAAAATTTCGTATCGATATCGTCGTAAGATTTTTTTTAATCATTATCCGAAAATTTTCTTCATTTTGGTTGAAAAAAAATTTTTCGGTGACTATTGATATTATTTCAATGAAATTTGGCGCAAACAATATATCTGATTTCAATTTTATTCGATAGCCATTCACGGAAAGAAGTTTGTTAAATGTTGTTGTTATTCGAAATGTTGAGGTTACTTCCACATTATCTCAAGAAGTACTGACGCGTTCATATTGACATTTCGTTACTAGTTGTGAAATACTGCTTCTCAACATTAAGAAAAATGTCTTGAGGATTGTAATGGTGAAAAATGGGAGAAAATATCTCCAAAAATATGAAAAATTTCGTGGCTTCTTGGAATCTTTTTCATCAATAACTCAAGAACACTTGAGCCGATTATGTAGAATTCCAATGCGCAATTTTTGGCAAAATTTTACTAGCATCGTATTGGAAGAGAATCGAAAAAAGTATTTCTTTCCGAAAATTTTCCAATTTATTCTAAAAATTCATTTTTTCACGAACTAACATTATATTTCGAATGCGGGATCATTGGGTGGATTTCACCTAGTTAGGCTAGTTCGGCCTTCGCAATTGAACTCCAAACCTACCATGCAAGTATCAAGTCTCCAAGTAGATTCTTCCGCAAGTTATTTTGCTTACTATCGGCGGTTAGGGCGGGCGTAAACACGATACCTTTCGAAAGAAACGAATTAGAGACTCGATATTTACAAAGTAGGTTTTCTGTTTAGTTACGAAGGTCGAATTCATGGATTTTAAAATTCGCCTGATGATTCCGTAGACAGAGGTACCCATGCAAAATTCCGTCTTTTCAATAATTACAAAAATACGTGCGTTTGGCATGGTCAATACGTGAACATATGACAGGCGATTGGGCAACGAATTTGAAAAAACGCGTGAAAGCTCCTGACCTCACGTCAGTGCTCCTCTAATTCTTTTTTATATGGTTGTCTGGATCTTTCCAAGCTTTAATTTTTCCATCCAATACAATATTTCAATTAAATCCTCTTCTTCGTTTCGGAACTGGCCTAACGGCCGACCAAGATGCATAGAATATATCAGGTGTCTGTCTACACTTTCCTACATTTACCCACTAAAATTTTGGGTCCAAAACGCTGTCCTAGAATTGTAAAATATTATCCTGTTTGGCTATGTAAACAACGATGGCGCTAATGTTGTAATATAATGTTTGGTCCAACTCGGAAAATAAGAAAGAAGTTCTGATTTGTCTAGTTTTGATATTACAGATCGGTAGCTCCCGTGAATATTTCAGATTTTATATGGCAGATTTCCCTAAGTCGGGATCTATTGGTGAAAACTGAAGTAGGATAACAAAGCCGTATTTTGATAGCATTTAGACCTCATTTTTGACCTAAAGTATGTCGAAGATTGTCCGCACCATGTATTCTATGTATCTATCGGCCGACTAAAAACATTTACTTCCGAGAGCACGAACTTACAGTCGCGATATTTGTAGAGTAGGTTTGGACCTACTCAAAGGTCGAATTCGGAATGGGTGAAATTCACCCAATAATTAAGCAGATATACCCCCCAAAAATTTGATTCTCCAAACAATGTCAAGAACAGAGATCGGGTCGGATTGAGATACAATAATCGATTGAAAAATCACATCTTCCGAAGGTTCATGCCGAATTTCATGGGGATCATACGGTTAGTCGATTGCAGAATATGCAGTATATACAATATCTGAAAACAATGTTTTTTCCAATGGTTCTAATGATCATCAAGAAATTCTGCACAAATGTGTACATCTGCATTTGCAAAATTTTCTATTGAAATTTGGAAGCTAGTTTGAAAATGCTGATATACAACTTTTGCATAATTTCGAAACGATAGTCATTAGGACATCTGAAAAAAAATTTTACCTTCCAAATATTCAATATTCCGGGATCTTACGAAGGAAGAATAAGTGAATGGAAAAAATCCGCACGATGATTCCGTAGATTGAGCCATATTCTCAATATTTTCAAGAATACCAGATCAAATTCATATAGCATTTAATGAGGGGTATATAATTAGCTGATCACCAATAGTGTTTTTGGTCGGATCAATAAGAGGAAAGATGACCGCTTTGGCCACGAATTTGAACATGCGGCATGTGGCAAAAGCTGCTGACTTCACTTCAGTGTTTTTCCGGATTGTTTGTTTGTTTTTATACTGATAACTATGATTTGATCGTTCGATTTATGTCATGTTTATCTTGCATGGCTATCCAAATACAAGTTGTTTCAACTGGAACCTTCTTCTTTTCTAATAACCAATAAGTTCTGAAAATCCATTTTCAGTATTGTGTTAATAGAAACAGATGGTTGTTAATGTAGTTTTCATATAACCTTTCATTGGACTTAAGCAACCAAAAAATACCCATACATTTTGAGTTAATTGATTATTGCTTTTTTTTGCGAACCTATGTGATGCTTAAGTAACTATCATCACCTTTGATACCACATACTTCTTATTCGAATTTTCTCGGTTTGATCAACAAAAGTTTTTCTATCTCTTGCCGTTCCCGTCGGAATGGCAGCGATCTCGAGAACAGACGACTGAAAATCAGAATCCATAAATAATTCGCAGCATTTTGTCCTGAATATTGAATTCTTGATTTTCGAATACAAGCAACGACGTTGAAATACTTGAGTTCAAGTTAATTCACGTCAAATGGAATTCGTAAAGCCTCGTACAGACACGAGAGCTGAGTGGCTTTCGAGGCAGTTGCGAGGCACCTGTGATGCAGCCTCGCGTTGTTGAAATGACCCGCGATTCGCTCAAAACATCGTACAGACCAGAGGCAGACCAATTTAACCGCCACGAAAGCCGCTCAGCTCGCGTGTCTGTAAACAGCTTAAGATTCTTTGAATTTTGAGTAGTTCTCACGCAAATAAATTCTTTTCGTGCATGTTCCGTTATATTCGCATTTGTTCCCGAAAATTGTCTCAAACGACTAGGTTGGACTCACTGTGATGATGAATTCGGTGTCAAAATCGATTCTGTCAGGCCGGCTGGTCGTCGGCCGAACGGTTTCGGAGTTAAAGGCATTTAAAATTTCGAGGTTGAATATTTTGCAAACTGCAGAAGCGACTGGATTCATACTTGGCAGTAAGTTGAATCATAACAATGCGCAACTTTTCGCGAAATTTTGTTGAGATCGTTTTGTCGACAATTTTTGAACAGAAATTGTTTCTTCGAAATAATTCATCATATTTTTTTATTTTTTATTTTTTATAGTTTTGGAGAACACTAATGTGGAAATTGCTGGTTCTACTAAATTTTTGGGTATTCATGTTGACAGCGAATTGAAGTGGAAAAATCATGTAGATCAGTTGAACAAGAAATTAAATTCGTCTTTGTATGCCATAAATGTTTTGAAAAAGTCTGTAGATATTCCTACATTGAGGGTTGTTTATTTTTCATGTTTCCAATCTAACCTGTCTTATGGTATTGTGTGCTGGGGCAATAGTTCATTTATATCAAGCCTATTTGTTAAGCAAAAAATGATGATAAGATCTATATTTGGTATGAAATACAGGCAAACATGCAGGGGTGTTTTCCGTGCTCACAGAATACATACCTTGACTGGACTTCACATTTATAATTGCATAAAGTTTCTTCTGCAGCACAAAGAATTATTCGAGAAGTTCAAAAATAATAATTTAAAAACAAGGCAAATTGATCAATATCTCTATCCAGTACACTCTTTAACTGTGACCCACAATAATGCTATGTATATGTGTATTAAATTGTATAATGTCCTACCAAAGCAATTTCGTAATGTAAATAGGAAAATTCTGTTTATTAAAAAATTAGATGAATTTATAATGAAACGTGAACCATATAATATAGAAGAATTTATGGATTTCTGTAAGAGGGAAAGGAATGTAACCCTTTAGCTTTTATGCTTTTTTTTACATTTATTCTTGTACATTCAAATGTCCTATGAATTGAATAAAGGTTATTGTTATTGTTATTGTTATTCGGAAACACTCCTGCTCAGACCTTGAAATTAATATTTTACAACCGTTTCTTATTAAAGTTCGGTTTGATCACAATTTCTGGAGATTTTTGTCGAAATTCGTGTTTTTATTCCAAGGTATTCTTGATTTTTTCCAGAATAAATCAAAAAACTACAATCATGATGGAACTTGGTTACTAGCTGAAAAATACTGATGAACAACTTTGTGTAGATTTTCGAGATGAATGTCATTAGAATGAATTTGAAAAAGCAATATTTTCAATTTCATTGCATTCAATATTCTGCGATTTTCTGATCATAATATTTCCTCAAAATTCTGTACGTAATTTCTACCATCACATTTCATTCATCATTTTCGATACTGGATTTCAATTCGATCTAATCTGTATTTTTGAAAATATTGGGAAAATAAAATTTTGAATGGGTATAACTGAGGAATCATTGGTTGGATTTACCCATTCACGAATTCGGCAGTCGTTATCAAGGTCCAAACTTACTCTACAAATATCGATTTTTTTCTTTCGGCAGTTATTGTGCGATCGGTAGTAAGACCAGATAAGATGAAATCGAAATTTAGTACTTGATTGGAAAATAATAGCGTGAATACCTAATATTGTTATGAGATAATCAAATCTTCTCATATTAGGTAGTAAGGGTGCGTTTGACGAAGTCAATACGTAAAAAGTTGACCGCTTCGGCAACGAATTTGAGCAAAAGATGCTGACTCCACGTCAGTGCTTTTCTAGTTATTCCGAGTTCATTTTGAAAAGTGTTTCGGAATCATTTTTCCTGTGAATCTATACCTCAAATGGCTTCTAAGTGAGGAAATAATACCAATCGAACAAAGTCGGAGGAATGAGAATATAATTACCTCGATAACAATAAAACGTGTAACCTCAAGTGAATCATCTATATGATAAAAATAAACAACCTCAAGTATTGCAGGTTCATTATAGCAGTGACTCAAGATGGGTTCCATTAGCGTCTCGTCGCTGGTTCGGAGAAATTCGATGGAGGAATGAAGAAAGACTTTCCCAACACGACCAAATGAATCAACAGAAATATCCGATTGGCCAGTGAGTAATGGAGGAACTGCCTTAGAATTTTCTTTGTGAGGATCTTGATTATTTTCGTGGAAATACCTGATAAAATCATACAGGTAGATGTGAAACTGGAATTAGTGAAATGACTCATTTCAAATTTGATGTCTTTTTGTGCCGAATTGCTCACATCCTTGTTCATTAGTATCATTATAACCGATCACAACAAAAACTAAGATAAATGGACTATTATCTGGGGAACTCCTAGCTATTATTTCGGTGGCCACGAAATAACAGAATTTCAGCTAAATCTACGAAGTTTTTTCTCCACTCGAATTCTCGTCAGGGTGAAATTGAATGGAGTGTTTTCATTTCAGAATAATTGAATGAATACATTCCTGACTGTGATAACATTATAACCAGTGCGGATTGACGATTTTCGGGGCCCTACGCTTTCGGCACCTCCCCCTCCTACTTTCTCAATTTCTCTCAAAACAATTTTTCGATAAGAATTCGGTATTTTCAAAACAAATATAAAAATATTGCTGAATTAGAAATAAATATAACGAATGAATTGAAATCAACACAGATGTGAACAACTCAACAGGAGTATATCAGGTGAAAATGCAAATCAATATTTCCTTCCATGAGAAAAATTAATAAAAAGGTCGGAACGTGAAAAATTATTGAAAAATAAAAATTAAATATTATGTGAAATGTCAAGAAATTAGTCTAGTAAACTTTCATGTCAGCAGTAAAATTATTTTATTGCAGCATCATAATCCAGACTCTTCTTTATATCACTTTCGATCGAAGGTATTCCTAAGAACTAAAGTCTGTTTTTATCCATACCCGTTCTTCATTTATTTTTAATTATACAGGACTTCCATTATTATACCGACTAACTTTCAGTGTACGTTCTAGACATTATTTTAGAGATACTCATCCAAATTATATAATGCAGAAATGATGAGCTACGCCCTCTGAAGATGACGTCCAGACAACATTTTTTGTCACAACTTTCCAAAACGGTGTTGACATTTTACACATTGGCTAATATCAAAAATATGCACCGAATGCATTTTTACGTGTAACATAAGCGTGCCATTTTGGGGCGCGGAGGGTATATTTTCAATGACAGCACTTTAACAATTTCACAATTTTCACATCAAATTCATAATATCTGATATTTTATCTTGAGGAAGGGTATTCTTGTGTGATATCGCCCAGTTGCACCAGAAAAATTGCTTTGAAATTTTCTCTCCGTTCATTACCACTCAATGCCCGTTTTCTAAAGAATCATTATAAAGTAAGTGAAATATCAATTTCTTGTATTTGATTTTAATTATTCATAAAAAAAATTATGAAAGCCGATGTGTAAAATTTCAAAACTCAAGGTGACGCCGTTTTGGAGATATGAGAGAAAAAGTGTTGCCTAGACGTCATCTTCAGAGGGCTCTGCCTCCTTGACGCAGTATTTTTGCATGGTAGGGTTGGAATAGAAAGTGTCTGAAAGTGTCTAGAACATACACATTGGCTAATATCAAAAATATGCACCGAATGCATTTTTACGTGTAACATAAGCGTGCCATTTTGGGGCGCGGAGGGTATATTTTCAATGACAGCACTTTAACAATTTCACAATTTTCACATCAAATTCATAATATCTGATATTTTATCTTGAGGAAGGGTATTCTTGTGTGATATCGCCCAGTTGCACCAGAAAAATTGCTTTGAAATTTTCTCTCCGTTCATTACCACTCAATGCCCGTTTTCTAAAGAATCATTATAAAGTAAGTGAAATATCAATTTCTTGTATTTGATTTTAATTATTCATAAAAAAAATTATGAAAGCCGATGTGTAAAATTTCAAAACTCAAGGTGACGCCGTTTTGGAGATATGAGAGAAAAAGTGTTGCCTAGACGTCATCTTCAGAGGGCTCTGCCTCCTTGACGCAGTATTTTTGCATGGTAGGGTTGGAATAGAAAGTGTCTGAAAGTGTCTAGAACATACACAAGAAGCTTATCGGTCTAATTATGGGAAACCCTGTAGATAACTTGGAAACTGCTTCGCAACCCAATATTAGCAATGTTAAAAATAACTTTCGAGCTATATGTAATAAGTATATGTTCGAAAAAAATTCCATCATTCCCTTTTCATGAATTATTTTTCATATCTATGAATTCGTGTTTTTTTCCAGTTTCATGAGCTTTAGATATTCGTCGAACTATGATGCTCCACTGATTATTCCTCCATCAAGGTCCTCTTCAAAATATTCCAGGAGCGCTTTTTAATTTTCTGCTTCAATGTCTCGCTAGAGATCATGTGTGTGAAGTTGGCCCAGCACTTTTCGATTTTCGAAAAAATTTTTTTTTTGCTGAATTCTACTAGGTTTGTGATGTTAAGATTTTTCTCTTATTACATACGGTTCTTGAGATATTACACAAAATGTATGGAATAGGACAGCAAAAACTCCTCAAAAACGTGGGTGTCAACGGCGGAAATAGGTGCTATCCACATACCGAGTTGAGCCGTTGGGATTTTTTCAGAAGTCCGCCCTTTTTCCCAGAAATAAAATTAATTAAAAAATTCTGGAAGAAAGTCTGAAATTGGATTGTTAATTGTTTGAAAATCAGTATTCATGAAAACCGCCGTGAGATTCAGACCACTGGAAATCGCAACTAGAAGGCGTTCCATTTGGATCAAATAACAGGATGTTTAATTTACTTCCATTCAGTATTGAATAGTTACTTCTTTCAAATTACGCTTCAGCATTTGGAAAGGTGTGGCTTGGCCCCAATTTTTGAGTCCTTCGAAAGATTGTGCATCAGCGAATTCGTGAAATATAAGAAACGAAATATACTCATTACCTTTACTTCTCTGGATTTTTTTCACCGAGTCATTAGAGTACTCTCAAGAACGCAATCTTCACAGAGCCCAGATTTATTTGTATTCGAGTAACTTTCGGTGATCGATGCTATTCACTGACACAGGAATCGAACAAATAAAAATTAAATTCTTCCATGCATAGATGTGTTAAAAAAGAAGTTTGATAGAAGTGAAATACCCACAACTATATTATTAAAGGTGCCGCGCACGCTTATCGTAGTATGCCGGTCGGCATAGGCTACTCATTCAAGAGTCGACGTCGAGCGTAGTTGGATTTCCTGGTGGCTTCTTTCATATTTTTCACGGTCCACAGTTTGAAGAAGAAGTGGAGAGTTCTTTTCTGGAAATCTGACCGGTACACGTCGTAACAAATGTGGTACACCTAAATGAAACAACATTCGACAGAGAAAATTACGAAAGTACTAATCCGACTTCCTTCCAAAATTTTTTTTTTTGGAAAATTTGCAGGATTTCTGTGAACATTTTAATGAAACGAATAAGATTACGTTAAGCACAATTTTATTCATATGTTTCCTATCATTACGAAATACCGAAATTGCAGAGCTAATTTTTTTCTTAATTTTTTATTTCTGGGAAATAGGGTGAACTTTCGGAAAAATTTGAACGGCACAACTCGGTATGTGGTTAGCACAATGTATTTCCGCCGTTGTCATCCTCTTTCTCAAAAGGTTTTAGCTGTCCTATATCATACATTTTGTGGAATATCTCTAGAACCGTATGGAATAAGAGAAGAATCTCTAGAGCACAGAGCAGCACAAACCTGGCTGAATTCAGAAAAAAATTTTTTTTCGAAAATCGAAAAGTGCTGGGCCAACTTCACACTTATCTGGGTGGTCCATTTCGTACATTTTGTGGAATATCTTGAGAACTGTCTGAAAGAGAAGGAAAATTCCAACGGCACCAGTAGAACGAACCTAGCACAATGCAGTCCAAGAAAAAAATTCGAAAATCAAAAAATATTGGACAAAATTTTTTGCAGACAATTAGCAGGATTTTCGAGAAAGTTTTAAAGATACAAGTGAGCTCGCATAATTGACGGTTTTATCTTTATTTTCATCACAAAAAAAAACGAATGTGCTGGGCAAACTTTTTTTTCAATTTCGCGATTTGTCGGAAAATCCGGCAGAATATCGGGAAACTATTTACGGCACAGGTCAGAACAAATGTAGTACTAACTTTTTCACTCATTTTCGAGAAGAAAAAACAAAAGTGCTAGGCAAAATTTCTTCTTAGTTTTTGATTTTTAGAAAGATGAGAGGGACTTTCGGAATAATTTGAACAGCACAACTCAGCATATGTATAGCACAATCTATAAAAGCAATTAAAATCCACTTTTTCGAAATGTGCTGGGCTGGCCTACTTTATACATTTTGTGCAATATCTGGAGAACCGTACGAAACAAAAACAAAATGTCAACGGCACAAAGCAGCACAAACCTAGCACAATTCAGGACAAAAAAGTTTTTTCGAAAATCGAAAAGAGCTGGGCCAACTTCACACACATCGAAAGATCCCCTATATCGAATAGGTATACATTTAAATTGCACGGTTATATCTCGATAGACAGAACTCCGACAGTCGGCAATCAGGAAATCTAAAGGAGGGTATTCATTCGAGCAAAAGAACGCTGACGGTGTTCACGGACCAAATTGCATTCTATTCACGATCTCGTACCTAAATTTGTATTTTCCAAAAAATATTGGCATTTAAGTTTCCCTATTCCTGAGCAATTTTTTTCCAATGCGTATATTGAACGCCCTCTTGGAGTATTCTTCTTCAATATCGTCACTCATTTCTTTAGATTGTGCCTCTATCTGGTCCGTTTGTGAATCAGTCTTTGTCGGTATTTTCTCGAAAAATGATTTTAAAGAGTTATATAAATAGTATCCACCTGGCAAAACCACGGAAATTTGGAAAAAACTTTCTCGAAGCATTCTTGAATTGTTTTCCAAATAATAACTGATGTACAGGGTGGCAAAAATTAGTTGTCTACTGAAGATATCTCGAGAACTAAAGCAGCTAAGAGAAAACTGATAAAACATTCTCGAGCTCTTTTTTCCTGACTAATCCGGATCTGAGAACAGATCCAGCTTATCGCGCATAGAACTTGAGTTATGAGCGAAAATTGAAAAATTGCCATTTTCAATAATGCTGAATATTTCGCTTGTTTGAACCCTTATTCGAAATCTGTTGATACATTCTACATTCACTTTTGTAGGAGTAATTCAAATGCAATATGACTGAATTTTTTAATCTAGCCATTTTCGAGAAATGAAAAGGATTTTGGATTTTTTAAATATAAAATATAGTCAAAACTTGCTACAAAACTTTTGCTGATTTCAAAAATGTATCATATGTCGCTATTGACATGAATATTACATGACAAAAAATTCAATACTTTTTCCTGCTTTTCAATTTACTGTTGAATTATAAGTAGGCTGACGTTACCATAGCGACGATTGAATATGCATTATCTTTGTGTGAACTGGCACCTCTATGATTATAATAATAATAATTCAATAATGATAAATTTTATTCACCATACAAAAGGTATTATATTATACAATCTTATACATGATTGTCAACTTCTGCATATGGAAAACAAACAATAACCCCCATAGAAACCGTTGGGTTGTGCATGGGGTTAGTTGTCAACTTTCCACGTGTTTGAGAAATGGTGCCCCCTAGTTCTACCAATCACAAAAAAAAACGCATATCCCCCACCCGATTAATCCCCGTGCGCAACAACGTATACCCACACCTTCACATTGATGGAGGTACGACCAAACAATGAACAGCCCCACGGTTAATAGATCTGATGTAGACTTTAATTTTCTTTCTCATCAACCCTATGGAATTCACTCTTAATATTTCCTCCTTAAGAACCTCCGGTAAATAGTTGTACATCTTCCTCGCCTGATACAAAGGAGAACGCTGTCCAATAGATTTCTTCATAGTTTGAACATGTATGAAAAGGTCCGTCTCATATCGATGATCCACCCTTCTCATTACATTTTTATTTTTGTGAAAAAATACAAGTGCATTGCACATGTACAGTTGCCTCACATCTAAGACCTGTGTTTCATTGAACAGAGCATCTGATGGATATGTTACCTCCATTCTGAACATAATTTTTAAAATCTTCTTCTGAACAACATCTAGTTTTAAATTCAAAAAAGTCTACTTGTTAAAGGCTATTGAAACAACAATTAAATACAGATTTTTCTGTATAACCTTTACATAATATCTTTCGATATTGATTTGATATCTTACGATATACTTTTATGTCTTCGACGTACTACGTCTTCAATGACAAAATTATTTTATCAACTGGCATATAATGATCAAAGTAAAAAACTTGAGAAAAGTGTGAAAAAATTAAATACAACCTAAAAACAATACTAGACACAGTGTTTCATCTTCTATCTTTCGATTTAGAATCATCAGTAGCATTTATTCTATATTATACATCAAAAACTCACCATGTGTTTTGTTACGAACACCTCACTTCAATAACGGAAATAAGCAGGTTTAAGTCCATACGCATGCTTGTTAGAATTGTGCATAGAAACAATAATGCCACAGATTTTACTTACACCTTCTTCTTTCCTTGACAAATGAAATGCGGTAAAAAACATTTTCAAAAATCTTTATAACCTCAAAAATTAAATGACAGTTTATATTGACCCTTGAAAACTATAAGTTTTCATTCAATTTCTGAGAAGAACACCGGGTCAAACTGAAATTTGAAACAATTTCATTGAAATCTGATTTATAGTTGCCGATTCTTCAGACTTCAAAAGACAAGATTCATCGTTAAATACTGCAATTTTTTCTTCATACAGTTTTTAATGAGTATCATTTGAGATTGAATTCCAGTAAGTCAGATCCATTATCACGAAATCTCACTCGTAAAAAACTAAAACTCCAAACCAATATTTAATATACGTTCTTCGTCATTGTCTACTGTAAACAAAGCTGATGTCACAGAATAGAAACATTGACATATTGAACTCTGGAGTTTATAGGTCAATGAAGGTTTCTGCTGCTCAGCTTAGGCTATAGCGTAGATATCTTCCTACGGACTACAGTTACTTAAGGCAGTCTGCTCCATCTACCAACGCGCCGACGAAATGATGCTCCCCTAGTTGTGGGTTTCATTTTATTTTTCTTGTAATTCCCATAATACATATTTGATCGAGCTCAAATGAAGTACTCTGTTATGAAATGGCGACTACGAAATTTCGGTGAAATTTTAACGAAATATAAAAAATTTCGAGAATCCGGTCGGACGGACAGAACCAAATTTGACTACGGATTCTTCATCAATGAGTTCAACCTAGTCGTTTGAGACCCATTTCGGCTCAAAATAAGAAAATTCATGACGAAACGATAACGCTCTGTTCCCCAGAAGAAGCGCGCAAAAATGTTTAATATAGGTCAGCCCAGCACTTTTCGAAAAAGTAAATTTAAATAGCTGTGATAGATCGTGCTGCACATAAACTGAGTTGTGCTGTTTGAATTTTTCTGCTTTCATTTTTTGAAAAATCAAAAAGTAAGAAACAATTTAGCCCAACACTTCTGTTTTTTCTTCCCAGGAATGAGTGAGAAAGCTAATGCTGCATTTATGCTGAATTAAGCCATGAGTATTTTCACAAAATTTCATCTGATTTTTCGACAAATCGCAGAATTGAAAATGAAGTTTGCACAGCACATTCGATTTTTCGCGATGAAAATATATGCAAAAAATCCTGTACTTTTAGATTTTCGAAAAAAAAATTCCTTGAATTTTGCTCTCGGTTTATGCTGTTTCGGCCGTTTGAATTTTTCCGGAGGCCCCTGAAATTTCCAGGAAACCAAACATTAGGAAAATAAAAATATGTTCATATATGCTTTTTAGTTTGTTTCGTACAATAGTTTCAAACTAGACATGATCCACCCTCAACTACATACTGGTTTTTACCACATCTTAATGGTGAACAGGTGAGTTATACTAAAAGTGTTGTAACGTTATATTACTAATCTTTGATTAGGAAATTTTTATCAATCAACATAATTTAACTCTAGAGAAAATGTTCCTAATCACATATTAGTCATATTACTATTATTATTAGTTATATTACTAGTTTTTGATTAGGAACGTTTTTCAATCAACATAACTTAACTTGAGAAAAAACGGACCTTATCAAAAATTAGTAATATCACGTTAGGTATACGTTATAACATTTTTCGTATTATTATTTTTTCGATTATATGAACTGGAAAAACATTTAATGCACTTTGATCAATAAACGTGAATAACACGTCTCTGAATATGTATGATAATGAGCGGGAAAAACGTTTAAATTTATGATTGGATAAACGAAAATAAGTGACGTTCATTTCTTCACAAATACTGATGAGAAGGTTCAATTTCGAGAATATCAGATGAAAAAACACTTTTAAAAAACGATTATAACAAACCATAAATAAACGTTAATGCAGAGGGTATTTTCACCTATATATTGCATTAAAAAAAAAGTTCGTCCCCGCGACGTTATTTGGTGGTTTGTAAATAACTCGATTGCAACGTTCGGTTTTCAACCATTTCATAACGTTTTCTCAACGCTCGTGTGCCCATTGGGATAAAGCCAGAGCAGTGTTGAATCCAGGGGAGGGCACGGGAGGTTCATACCCTTCCTAAGCGTGGCCGATACACCCCCTGAGCAAAAGACTTTCCCTGATTATGAAAATTACTCCACCCCCTGGATGTTCATATACCCCCCCGGAGCAAATTGTCTAGATTCAACACTGAGCCAGAGTTCTTGCAGTAACATCTTTGCTCTGATGGTCACTGAGGAACTGAGGATACCAAACCTAGTGGATAAAAAATCATAGCAATGTGGGAGAGAACTAAACGTTTTGTTATTACAGAATTTGATCCAACTGTGTTAATTCTAAATGAGAAATTATCTACTAGTGAATACCAAATCAGTCCTAGTATTTTTGTTGAAGTACGGCAGTCATCGAATGAAATTGGAGAATGGGAGCTAGTATCTTTGTTTATCATCTAGGGTAGACTGGGGTGATTGGATTGCTATTTTGCCAGTGGGTAGCCGTAAGACCACTGAAAAACTTTAATCGCCATAAAAAATTTAAATTTTCAACGAGAAAATGCTCTTTTAAATTTGGCTCCGCATGTCGGTTGTTTAAACGGACGAAGCTTCGCGAATTCTGTGACGCATGGGGATATATCCACTCTCTCCCTCTTCTCGTATACTTTTCTGTCTAGCAAGCCAATAGACAGCGTCGGGCTGTATCGATCGGGGCATCGTGGAATAACGGGTGACGTAGGAGGCGATCTACAGCGTTTCACCCACTTTGGTTCCGCGTCCCGATTTGACGATTTTTAATACCGAATTATTCTAAATTCGCGAATTGTTGGAGTGTGAGATAGCATACATTATGATTTTGTATCGATATAGAATGAGAAAAACATGCAAATATGATAATTCGTGTTACATGCAAGAAACCTAATAGGGAGTCAGCATCTCCATATATGTCATCAACATAACGTCCTTTTGTGAGAGCTGGAATTGCAAGGGGACACTTGTCAACTTCATCTTGAATCACCTTTAACAGAACTCTAATTGCTAGGAACTGTGCAGACTCAGTACAATGCGTGACAATCGTGAGATGGTAGGGAAAAATGTGGTTGTCGTTGTCGAACCGGAGAATGCGTTGGAGATTCCAGTCATCTGGGTGGACCATGATTTGTCTATACATCTTGGTGATATCTATGGAGAGGATATAATTAAACCGACGTACCCAAACTGAGACATCAACTACGTCGAGCTGAATCATAACTCCGATATGCAGAATGTCGTTGAAAGGAATAGCCTGCTGAGAATGAACTGGAACCATCGAAAACGACTCTTAGTTTGGTGGAGGTACTTCATATGTAGCAAGAAATATCCTATTGAGGCTTCAACTTGAGGTGCCATTTTCATGAGACACAACTGCTCGTATTCAGTTAAAATTGTGTATACATAGGGCGGTACTCGGAGTTCTTGGAAAACTTTCGTTGGAGACTCTGCAGACATCAGAATTGTACTATTCCACTCTTTTTAAGCCGGTCTGTATACCTACACTCAAAACCCACCCATAGCCAATACGCTGTGATCGTCTTATGGAACGAATATGACTCTATGTTGTGTTCGCAACCCAAAATATTTTTATATTCAGAGAATGAGAGGAAGGTCAGATTAGGATTCATAAAACAACAATTTGGCTATTCGGTGCGGTTCTTTTGCAGGAGGTGAAAGAATGTCTCAGAAAAACTCCTGAACCGATATTGGTTATAACATAACATCAGGACAAATTAGCAGTAAATGTTGAAATCAATTGAGCTCAGGCAATCGGTGCGATCCAATCACTAATGAATGAAACGAAGATCCACGAAGGTTGTCTAACAGACAAGTTTCACTCCTCGTTCATAGAAAAAGTAGCAGCATAAATAATATACAACAGTATGTCTATATCAAGCTTCACTAGGGCTGGTGGACCTTTATGCATAACTGGACATCTAGGTGCCAATAAATGGTAATTGCAGATTCATAACAGGTTCACGAGAAGATACTCAACTGTTGGTACCTTCAGATTCTAATATATGAAACATTTAGCTGAATATACCTTTATGTTATAAGTTCAATGAATATATCAAACAGGTACATAGTGGAATCTAGTTCAACTCTTAGGCAGCTTTATGTGTTGAATATCCAGTAACAATGAATCTCAGTCAGTTCTACCTACACAACTGTTTTATTGTTGAGACGTCGAGGGTAGTCGATACCGAACTTAACAACTGGAACGTTGAGTGCTGTTGAGTCTTCGGGTTTCACTGAGTCTCAGACAGTCAGAGTGAGGGGATTTAGTGCACAAAGCTACTACCTAGCTAATATCTCACCAAGATACATTAATGACTGGGAAAGCATACAGACATACAGAGCGCAAGTTGATCAAGTTAAAATTATATAAATGCTTCCACTATGCAATCCTTACAGTGGAATGACAAAACGACTGATAGGTTGGACACTCAAACTGTTCAGGGTTGACAAGGCCAAGGACTAACCATCCAAACATTGAAAGTTGGGCGATGGGCATTGTGGTTTCTGGACCTTTCTTGAGTTGTGGGATAATGATATTACCAAAAAAATCAGCACCAAGGATCACATAGACTTCCCGGGGCTTGAGAAACTGTGGGTCGGCAAGCTGCAACTGATTCGAGATTAAACGAGAAGTTTGAGCAGCATTAAATTATATGAGCTGGTTACCTGTTTATCACGCAAATTGCACTAACTAACACTAACTTCACAAGAATTAGTCAATAACACTTTACAGTTTTAAGTGAGTAGGAGAATTGAATTTTATAGAATTGACAATTAATTGAAATTAGTTAATAAAATGTATTCATTTGTATAATATAATACGTTTTGTATGGTGAATAAATTTATTATTATTATTACAGGTCAATTTCATAGTGATGATCTTAACGAGAGCAAATCAGAAATCATGAATTCTTTCGCACTAATTATTATCGGGATATGACGAGACCGGAAAACTAGTTTTCCAACAGCCGATTGTTCAGTTCAAGGCTATCAGGTTTCAATTATTCCAGTTTCGATTTATTCTATTTATTCAATTTCTACTACTGAATCTGCGGAAATGTGTAGTGCTCAGATTTTGATCCTTATTTGATATGTTCAATTCTAAACAAGTTGTTTCCCTAAACTAATCTGACATCGATATTATAAAACTACTGAAGATTGTAGTTCATAGTTTTTCCTCTAATATGAATTGTCCGATGTGCTTGCAGTATTTGGAAGCACTAGGTCAGGAGCATTATAGTGCTTGGGAACACCTTGAAGAGCTCGAGAACCTTCAAAAAAGTATTCGAAGCACTGAGCACTGGCTCGATTTATTGCTTGCGAGCTCAAATTACATCAAGCACTTGGCTTTGTGGCTGCTCTGATCAGTACATAAATCGAATTGTTCTCGTGAAATATGGTATACAGACGAAAGAATCGAAACGAAACGATATGAAATCTCATGTCTTCGTACTAAAACTTCGGATAGAAAATCGCCGCGTCTAAAGAGACATATTCTATGACTATTTCTGATTGATAAGTGCGAACACTCACCTATGAAAATATAATAATTGCTGATGATATAATCCCAATATCACCCCAGTTCAAATAATGTTCGTATTATGAGAAAGTTCAATTTTATTTCTATGAACAAGCATTAATGCCCAAAGGGCACCACAATGGTATTATCGTGATTCCATACGCACTTCAATATAGTCGTACTGAAATTAGGAAAATAAAATAATTACGACAATATTAATGATGAGTGTAGAAGCTTTCATACTAATATACAAGCATCAATTCTCCTCAAAAATTCTTTGATGTTGCTTTAATCGAGTTGCCTATTCATCATTCATTCATGTATAATTCAGTTGATCGGAAAGAACCTAAATTTTCCATAAATTGATTCATTTTGAGCCAATAATCTACCGAATTATTGGTTAATCTAATTTCCTTTTCCTGTCAAGTATATCAATGAATAATTGATTTGTCTAATTTACATATATTTCATATTTATTCAATTATTTTTCGTAATGGTGCACAGTTCGCCAAAATATTCAGAGAGGTGGACTCATAGGATCGGACTTTGAATGGTTTTTTATTTTTTCGAACTATTATTGGGCATTTACACAGTGAGTAATGAAACGAATGTTGGAAATAATCCGTCTGTCATGCACAGTGGTGTATGTAGTTAGGAAGCACTTGCATTATTAACTTTTCTATTTGAAAGGTTAGTTCCTCGATATCTCATGAAGTAATAATTCGATCAGATTTAAACTTTGCATATGGTTCCGGAATACCAAGGCTCAACTTAGCCTGAAACTTCTTGTGGATCCGAATTTTAGAAAATTAAAGGAAATATACATTCGAAAATTTTTGGAAATTTTTGTTGAAATTTATTTTTTCTTCATGAATATTGACTAAAAATCATTAATCAACAACAACGTTCCAAATTTGAATCCGATCCGATGTTTACTTTCGCAGATATAAGGAAAATAATATGCCAAATTTCGTACGAATGCAATCAGACTGCAATTTCGTAATCAGTTGAAGAGGGCCAACGCGCAACAAGGTGCAAAAATTTGGGTTGACCTAATATTTAGAAAGAAGTATTATTAGTTATTTCGAAAGATTATTTTGGAAAATTAAAAAAAACACCATGTTGAAATATATATACGAAATTAACAACAATGAATAATTGAAAAAATTAAGAAATACAAATCTCAATAATGAACCACAAAAGGAGTTTCAAAGTGGAACTATATCGTTAAATTTCAATTCTCGCCCGTCTCAAAATATTACTTAGTTTTTTTGATCATGTCGGGATTACTACGTGTTTTTTAGTAGACGGCTTCGATACCCTTACTTACTATTTCCTATCTCCTTACTTCCTACCTCAGACGAATACAATTAAACATTTAACTGTTCCCAAATAAAATAGTTGATATGGTGATCTAGAGGTCCAGCTACGCATTCTACCTCTGCCAATACAAATGTTTCGAAATTAATTATCCAAAAAGTTCCTGATCATACGTAGGCTAAAGAAAATACGATTGAAGTCGGGTATACGGAAATCCAGTTCAGATTTCCTATAAACGTATGGGGTCCAGTATATAAAAATCAATGGATTGGGCGACATATCCTACCAAAACGGCTTACGGATAATATGCTCTCAGATTCCCTCCGAAAGCAGCATCTTTCTGTATTAATCGAAATTCCGGTGCAGAAATGTGGTAACGGTCCACGTCATTTGAGAGTTATAATCTGTAAGTTTGTCTATCATAACTCTCCAAACATGTGGATAGGCAGAGCTGAACCGCACACCTTAACCAGATTTAAATCCTGTCTATTATTTTTGAATTTGAAAATATTTAAAATGTTAAGTGTATTCGTCTAAGTAAGGAAAAAAGGAGATAGGAAGGAAATATATCGTAGCCGCCTACTATGAAACACATACCAGACATGAACAAAAAATTTTCAGTAATATTTTGAGACGGGGAAGCATTAAAATTCACCGAAGCTTCGAAATTTCTTCTGTGATTTATTTTTGAGATTCTTATTTCTTTGGTCATTTAATTATTATTGATCGTTGTTAATATCGGATACATTTTTCAAAGTTAATGTTTTTCTGGAAATTTCCAAAATAATCCTTCGAAATAACCTGAAATTCTCATTTCCAATTAGTAGGATAAGAAATTCTGTCAATTCCATCACTAACTCCCAACTATCTGAGAATTAAGTGGAATTCCTCCATCGAATCAAATCTTTCCGTGAGATTTTCGATAAGCAACGCATTGTGCGGAATAAAAAAATTAACTGATTCCAATTGAAAATTTTTCATTTTTGATATAGTTAAATGCAATTTGTAAATTTCAAAATACAGGGGGTTGAATCTAAACTTGACAAAAGTCTCATATTCTTCTGATACGGACCTAGAATTTCAAATCATTTGTATATGAATCAATTGACCTGTATGAGTTAATCATATGTTCTGAACGTCAACGAATTATGCTTGGTAGTTCAAAAGTTAAGAGCGATTGAAAATATTGGTGAATACAAGGAACACCCATCTTGGTCATGGAATCGATTAGATCTACCATATAAAGGTTTTTTGGACTCGTCTAGGGTTGCTCTACCTCAGGTTAGAGTATATTCATTCACCAATGAAACACCTTGTATAATCGTTCGAGCAACTTCACGGAATAAAAGCCAAACATCCACATGTAAAAAAGATAACTTAAAGTAAAACTGTGAAATTTCTCAGATCGAGAAAAATATCAATTCATTCCAAGCATATATTCTTGTTTTAACCATATTGAATAATTCAACTCAAATATTTAATTTCTTCACACCGATTCCATTATATAAGAATATTTTCTTCTTCTGAGGAAATTGAGATATTGAAGGGGAGCAATTAAGTTTCTCCATAGAAATCCTAGAATTTTTCATTCCACTATCAAATCAATCTCATTACTGAAATAATGTACTCTTCACACAACAGTTCCTTCAATTCAAAACAAACATCTGGAGTGAATGATGATTTATAATCATAAGAAATAATTAGAATAAAAATATTATTGTGTAAAATCAAAAAGAATTATTAGAAACTTCAGATCCAAAAATTTCATTTAAAATTTTTTGGTTAGGATATATCTATGAGTATGAAAGGTCGAAGGTTATGATTGAGAGGATTTTTATCGCTGTAGAATAAACTTGTGCAAAGTTGCTTTGGATATTTGAAGATAAAATCGTCAAATTTGGGGTTCAAAGATATTTCGCTCTGTTGAAAGGAAAAACTCATTGACTGAATATGTTTTAATGATATATACTACAAAATCTCGATATGAAAAATGATTCGTGTGTTGCAACATGAGTCCGATGTCAAATTCAGTAATAGGATTATCTACGTTTTCAAGACGCTCAAAAAGTCACGAAATTAATTTCTTCCTTCTTGATATAGGTCAAACACGGATTTTGAACGTTTGTGAAATACCTAACGCATGTGCTCTCTAATCTCTCTAATCTCAAGAAATTAATTTCGATAAAATACATTCAGAGCCGGATCTAGGGCACTCGTCGGTCGCCCTACGATTCTCGATCGCGTCCAGATGTTTGTATTTCGAACACTGAAGACCTCTATTAGCGGCAAGTTCAGAGGGAATTTAATGGTTGGAGCTATCGGCGGTAGCGCTCCTTCTAGGGTCGGTTTCTTGACGGCATGACAAAGAGATTCAGACCGTCCACATTATTCGCCGAATAGTTCATCACACCGGCTTTGATAAGGGTAATGTATTTCGAAGACGTTTATGACCGGTAGGCTTGATGAAATCACCCCAGTCTGATTAATACTACTTTTTTTCTGGCATGTGGGGTACTTCCATGCAGCGGCGCAGTTGATGGCATCAATAAGAAAAATAGGAACCAGGAACATATCATTATATTTTATAAAATGTGCAATACCGCAAATAACGTGATCGTGCAAGCAGGCCGGGAAATTATTCGTGCTGGGAAAAGTTTCAAAATTTTAATCAGGTATGTTTGAATTATTCAATTTTGAGTTGAGGATTTTTGCGCGCTCGGTCAAATTATATTCTGACCGTGCACACGAGAGTCAATCATTTTTGAAAGATATAACTTAGAGACTGCAAAATGTATAAGGTTATGTTTGGGTTGGGGATATGTCGGCGATATTATCGTTCGAATTTTATTTGCGAGATCCCAAATTATACCGGTTCAATTAAAATTGCGTTGTACCATAATTACACGAGTTTTCATATGTATAAGAAGAAGTTCATAGAAATGTTGAGAAGAATACAATAACTTTATCGTATCTCTACTATTTTATTAATCAGCTTCTTAGCTATGGGTACTGCAGAAAGAGGATCAAATATCGATCAAATAACTAGTATGATTCTTGAGTTTCACTGAAACATGAAACCTTTTTCTGTCCATTTGTCGAGCATTGAGACAATTCAGATATGAATATAAACGAGCGCGCAAAACATTCCGATTCGACGTCCATGCATTTTCAGAATCTTACATAATTAAAGGTTGATATAACCAACTGAAATGTCGCCCAAGGAACTATCAGGATCGCAATCTCGGAAGACCAGGGATAAAAATTATCAGACCTAAAAAAAATACTAGTTATATCTCAAGTTACTTTAAGAACGATGCGGGTATTGTGTCGACAAAAAGTGGTTCCACTAGCGAAGCCCATCATGCAGCGGAATTTCCTTCTACTTCTTCAAGTATCGAGCCTATCGTAAGAAAGTATTCCATTTCGGATAATTCGGACAAGGAAAATTCTTTTGACGAGGAATCAGGACTTACTGAGGTTAAACCTGAACCAGTTGATTTTAATGACCCTACATCATGGCGAATTACAAAAAGTAATGTTAAAATGTTCGTTATGACCTTTTTTGGCATGTGTGTTCTTTAATGTATTTCAGTTTTTCATTTACAGTTTCATTTATTGTTTTTTCGAAGCTTTGAATGCTTATATAGTTTTTTGTACATTTTGTACATTGATACGTTTGTGAGTTCTCTTCACTACCTTATAACATACACGGGAGATTATAGTAATTTCTATACACATATTGTTTGATATACCTGAGAATCTAATGCTCGTTCTCAAAAGAATATAATAATAGTAAAATATCTTAGGAATAGAATAAATACTATCATTCCTGAAAACTATGTAGTCATTGAAAAAAAAATTTGAAAAGGGCGCATTTCGATAACTTGCCACGGGCGCTGAAATCCTAGATCTGGCTCTGAATAAATCTTATTAATTCAAACGAATATTTTATTGTTTATGACAGCATGATTTTTTTGGAATTAAATAGCTGTTTTTTTCGTGTGTATACATTTTTGAGATAAACTATTCAAAACAATTAATTGAGAGCATATAGTATGAAAATGTCACAGTACCGAGATAAATTAAAAATGTGTATTCTGTGTTACTCTTGAATATTTGAGATGAAACTTCATACCTTCCTGGGAAGAAACGTTTTTTCATATATAACTCCAGTAGCAGCTCGTGGGATGAAAATGTGTGTGCTCTTCATTCGAATCAGAGAATGCCGACTGAGTATGATGGAGACGTTTTGAAATAAGGAATGACAGTTTTTTGCTCATAATCTTCCCGACGAATGATTTATTTTTCATGAAGGTACTCTAGCATTGCCACAATAATTATGACTTCAAAGAAATGAAAACTTTGGAATCGAACAAACTTCGCGGGAGTATTCCGCCTGAACGGCTGAAACATGCAACGTCAAAATCAATACGATCATCATATTCCATGAGAATATCGGAAGCTCTTTACGTAGTGAAAACAACGAAATCAACGCGAACAGTTCAATTGCTGGCAGTGAAATACAAAATATTCAACGTGAAAAATATTCCTTGAAGCAGAAGAACTGTTGAAGCATAAACAGGCCGTACTCAAAATTGTTCAACAAATTTCATTTTTAAAATGCCACAGGCCAACTCTTTAAGGCTGGTAAAGTATTATAAAAAAAAATAATTCCCATGAGGAGTCTCAACCTCTTCATCGGTCCAGAAGTTTTACTTAGAATAATCTCAGAAAGGCATCTCTTGGATATTATCAAAATGCCCTGTCATATTAGCTTCGAGAAGCCACGTTACCAATCTCATGATCATAGACGCGCATTAACAAAGCTTGGACGGAGAAAATCAAGCCACTCCAAATTATATATGAGAAAGTTTCTGGATAATCCTACCAAAAAGGTGAAGTCACACATGCCATTCGGCAATGTATAGTGCGAAATTCCGATCAGAAACAAAAATCTGTTAAGGAGATTCATACCACAACCAGAAGTAACGCCTGGATCTACTTTCAATCATACATGAGCAGATTATGCCAGTTATGTGCACAAATACTTTTCAGAGGTAGCGGATGTGAACCTGAAACAGGATAAATAGCCACCTTCCTTCTTCCGAAACAATCCACATCGCAGACGTCTCAGATTTAAACTTCAAATGCCTCATTTTCACGGAATTCGGGTATTTAATCTTAGACGCAGAGGAATATGTTGAAATTCATATTCCGACAACTGCATAATTTACGTTGGAATAGAAATAATTCTCGACTAAGAAACAGGAGAAAACATGGATGATCCTCATCTCACCATAAGGAAATATGTATCACCTTGAAGTGATTAATCGACAATCACAATCTGACCTAAGAGAGAATATCAACCCTCTTGTATCAAAAAGAAGCATGCCTGAAGTCACGTCCATTAATACTATAAAAAATCCAAGAAGAAATAAACGTGAAAATCCCAGAAAGTTTTTCCATTGGACACTCCCTTTAGAAGATTCATCACAGTTATCACATTGTATCTATAAAATAGATGGTCAACTATTCAGATAACGAATAAGATTTTTGGAATGAATGGTCCAGATGATAGGGAGTTGATCAGACTGCAGCACATACAGAAATGCGGTTAAGTAAGGAGAAAAATCTGAATATTTGAGATATATGACAAAAAATATGAACTGCGAAGAGTTCGAACACCATATACCCGAAACTAAAAACACAACCATATCTTTGATAGACAGCATCTTCGAAGTAAGAGTAAGACAACAGAAGTTAGTAAAAGTGTGACAGCAATAGTGGGAATCAGAGATTAAGTATATCGTAACATTGATGATCTACATGACAATCAGCAACAACTCATCGACCTTAAATTATGTTATCGACAGCGAAGAAACAGAATTCAATTGAGGAAATAATTATTAATAAGAAACTGGAAAAAAGTCAACCAAGAAATAGGCGTTATAGACGGGATGCACAGCTGTTATAAAACAAAGAATGAACCGATGCTAAACTTCCAAGTAATAGCAAGTGTTCAAACTTCTAATATCTACCTCGCCCAAATCATCAATCAATCATTTATCTTAAGGATAAATAACAAAGTTCATAATACCTCCAGCGCTACGAAAGATCACAAAGAAGTAGAAATAAAGTTGCGGTACGACTTCGACGAAACCAATATAGAAAATGGCAATAATAATATAATAAAACATTCTTCGATCCAATAAAATCTACCTCGTTCCTACGATTTGAGTACAACATATAAAAATACTTCTGGCAAACAAATAAAAGATCACTCGCAAATGATACCTAGAAAACCACTGACGTGTCAGCAGCCTTTGTGCAAATGTTCACTTTTAGTGATATCCTTTGAACATGTGTACAAAAACTGCTGACTTCACGTCAGTGCTTTTCAAGTCTTTTTTCGCCATTCTACTGGATTTCAATTCAATCTAATCTGTATATTCGAAAATATTGGAAAAATAAAATTTTGGATGGGTATATCTACGGAATTGTTGAGCGGCTTCTACCCATTCACGCATCAACCTTCATAATTGAGCTCCAAACCAATTGTAAGAATATCGAATTTATAAGTAATTTCTTCCGGAAGTTAGTGTTTACGGCCAAGTTATAGTGTTTACGGCCGACCGTGATGAATAACTTCCTGCCCTGCTATGGGCCCGTGGTGTGTGGGGTGTTTCTAAGTTGAGGTGACACCTCCTGGTCCTGACCACTAATTTACGATGAAATTTACTCGGGCGCTAGTTACAATAAGTTTTACAAGGTTGTAAAGCCTTGACGGTGCCGCCACAGTCACCAGGGTAGCTTTTACACAATGGAGCAGGATTCAGGTTCTATCTAAGATGTTAGCGATAGCCAGAAAATACTTCAAACAGAGGTATTACACTTAAAAAAACCGAATACGCAGCTGGTTTTATACATTTATTTTCCCACAAAATTAACAATGATTCAATTGAAATAACAACGCTAATAATGATAGCAATGAACGGTAAATACAGAAAGAGGGAGTGAGTAGTCGTACAAAAACTATCAAACGGGAATGTGGAGGGAAATACGTCGGAGTGAGGCAAACGTCAGTTGATCATTCGGTAAGCCACTACAACAAGGTATCATCAGAAAGTGTAGAATACAAAATAACCGTGCCGATGCAACAGCTCTGTCGAGATTCGACAACAAAAGGCGGAAGGAGCGCCCCGTGAGCGAGTTGTGATCTAGCCAACCCTTCGACGTGGAAAACCTCAAGAGACGCGAAATATCGGTCCACACAAATAAATGAAATTACCGGAAAATAGTGTCCCACCGTGATACCAACAAGTAACAGACAAGTCGCACCCTCCCCGAACTGGCACAAGACCCAGCAACTCTGTCTGAATTCAGAAACAAGAAGCAGAAGGAGCTCTCCCGTGAGAACGTTGTGACCTAGCCAACTTCTTGCAGTAGAAAACTTCGAGAATTACGAGGTAACGGTGAACACAGAAAAATAAAATTCCTAGAGACGGGCGAAAACATAGTTGAAACACGGTAAACCACGACTCACGACACCCTGACTTATAGCAGCAAATATTTAAATTACGGAACTTACTGGAATGGGCCTTACCTCTATGACGGAATTCACACACTTCGCAGACGTTTTCGAAATCGAAGAGCCTCTACCTCAAAAATCCAACTGGATCACTATAAATCTATAAGAATCTCGAGAGGAAAATTTCTCAATCTTCAAAACTACGGGATTTAATTCTGCACGTGGACTCGAGAAAAAATCTAAGAATGATCACTCAATACTTGGACTATCAAATCTAATAATTAATTTATGTACTTAGACGACAAGAATCTAAGAAGAATCTGCTGATTTCCACCGGCGACCCCCTATTATAACTTCCGAAAGCCCCTTTCCGGAAACCCCGAGGAAGGGTTCAACTGGCCCTCTGATTGGTTATTACCGGCGTCATGTCTTTCTAGATCACCGTAGAACAATTCCTTATAAGGAGATTCATTGAAAAATCCGCGGGTAGTTTTTTTGCCGATTTCGAGCACAAAAACACGCTATTCTGAAACTCCCCATCTCACGCATTCACATAAAAGGGACTTTTTCTGTAAAGAATAACCCTTCGAATGAAAACAATTATTGAATAAATAACAACATATGTTGAATTTCTTCTACACCGACTGCTGCATCGTAGAGGTACCGCGATTATACAGCCTGACACTTTGAATGGGAATCGAGAAAACGAAATTTTCGGGTTATGGAAAGATCCGAAAAATCGAAGTGGAAAAGCCCATCATCGCGTAAGAATGTCGAAACGACCAAATTTACAATTTCGAAAATGGACCTAGGTATTTAATTAATCAACTGGACGCAATCTCACACCGACAATCTTACGAAAAATACGCGATCGAAATACACCACCCAACCCTTACCTTGACCTTTCTCAATGGTAGAACTAAGTTTATTCAAGGCTGGGCAATTATTAGGGTGGTCGAATAGGACAACTGATGACGTGAAATCGCTAAAAACGGGCGCTTCGTCACAGTGGTTATATACTTCGTGAAACTTCTAGCGATTTTAAGAACAGTCTCGTACAGACAGAGCTTTAATCGTCACAGTATCATTTTTCATACCAACCAGATCGATCAACACCATTCCATTTTCACTATGGCCAGGGCCCCTGTAAGGGCTACTGGCGCCTGTGTGCAAAAAACGTTTTGGCGCCCCTTAAGGCAATTTGGATCATTTTTGCGCTCATGTTTTAGCAAAACAGCGTGATTTTGAGGCGAAAATGGTCTCAAACCACTAGGCTGGACTCACTGAGGACAAATCCGGTGTCAAAATCGATTCTGTCCGGCCGGTCGTCACCACGATTACGGCCTATGGAGGGTTCTATCTACTTAAAAAGGGTTAGTTGCATTTCGAAATGCTAGGGTTGTGTTCGCTTATGTGCAAAATCGGTCAAACAATTTCGGAGTAATAGCCTTTTGAAGTTTTGAGATTATTTCCCCGTTATTTCCAAAAATTCAGATAAGAACGAATTTAAATCCAGTATTCTATCGGAAAATGACAGTTCATAGGTTTATACAGAATATCGTGAGGATATATGACCTGAAGATCACAGAATATTGTATATTTGCCGGACGTCCGGCCGGACAGAATCGATTTCGACGTCGGATTCGTCATCGGAGTCCAACCTAGTCGTTCGAGACCATTTTCGGAAAAAATTCCGAAATAACAGATATTTGGACAAAACGATAGCACGCTGTAGCGCGTTAAAGGTGCCTAAATTGTATTATCCCTATTGGAAAACGCGTTATAATACCATTGAGATATAACAATGAGAATTTTGATTCCGATATTTTCAGAAATTCGAGTTCTTCCGTATGTTTATTCAAAAAAGGATACGATTCCATAATATTTCACATCTGTTGATGGAAATACTAAGATTCAAGGAGTTCTATGAGAAATAAATGAGTAAGTGAGAAATACAATTTTTTTTTGAAGATGATATTTTCAGATTTCGAATTTCAAATCAAAATTGAATATTCTTAGTCCGGTTCGAGGCTTGCTGCATTCTGGAAGCAGTGGTATATTGGTCAGTAGCACCATATGATTAAGTGGTTATCTGAAGTCGGGGAGTGGAAGGGAAGAAACTGTTTAAGGATAAAACCCAGTTTAACTTGATTTCCGCCAAAACTACAAGTCCCATGGAATGTTCTAGGGGAACAGCGTGCTATCCAAATTGTCGAATTTCGAGCCGAAATTGGTCTCAAACGACTAGGTTGGACTCACTGAGGACGAATCCGGTGTCAAAATATATTCTGTCCGGCCAGTCGTCACCACGATTACGGCCGTACGGAGGATTCTATCTTCTTGAAAATTTCAGAGTAGTTGCATTTCAAAATACTAGGATTGAGTTCGCTAATGTGCAAAATCGGTCAAACGATTTCTGAGTTATAGTCATTTGAAGTTTGGAGATTATTTCCCCTATATTTCGAGAACCACTGAAGCGATTGAATTGAAACTTAGCGGTTAGTTGGAACATACGGACATACAACTTTTTGCAGAATTTTGTTGAGATCGTGCTTCCAAATATACTGAATATTTGAAAACATTTTTTTTCAAAATTTTTTCCAAGAATTTTTTTCTCGAAAACAGTTTATTACATTCTGAGAAAATGTTGGTCATACTTTGAACTGTACAGCAGTGTATCAAATTTAAGTTCAATACGATCATAAGTTTTGAAGATATGGTGAAAAAATATGCCAAATTTCGTGGTTTTCTCCTCGATATCGTTTTTTTTTCCAAATATTCAATATTCCGTGATCCTCTGAGCACAATTTTCTCATGATTTTCTGTATGAACCTTCGAACTGTAATTTTTCAAAAAAGTACTGGATTTCGATTCTATCAAATCTGTATTTTCGAAAACATTGGGAAAATAAAATTTTGAATGGGTGTATCTGCGGAATCATTGGGTGGATTTTACTCATTCGTGAATTCGGCCTTCGTAATGAAGGTCCAAACCTACTCTACAAAAATCGAGTTTCTAATTTGTTTCTTTCGGAAGTTATTGTGTTTACGGTTCGGTTCTTTCAGTGAACGGACCTGTTTAGAATTAAAACAGCCTGGGCGATGCATCGCTTTTATAGCGCTCAAACGACTAGGTTGGACTCACTGATGAAGAATCCGTGGTCAAAATGATTCTGTCCATCCGGCTGGGAGTCTCGAAAAAAAAGACCTAGAGTCTTGAAATTCTCAGGTTTTGTTAAGATCCTGAATATCTCAGTTGAGTTCGTTAATGGGCCAAATCTGCCGAATGGGTTTTGTGCTACAGCCATTTGGAAATGTGATTTTTCAATAACTCGATAAAAACTCATCTGATCGAAATGAAACTTGGTTGGAAGATGAACAGTGTCAATGGGAAGAATTATCCATGGAAAATTGAAAAAAAATTTTTATTTTTATTTTTATATTTCATTCAAATTTCACCATTTCGCAATGTTAACAAGCGAGTAAAAGCTGCTGACTTCACGTCAGTGCTTTTCTAGATTTTTTTTCTATACGTGAGATTCTCTGGTATTTCAGGAAATAAGTGGAAATTCCTCATCATTTCATCAATTCCATGTCCACCTGTATGGCATTTTGAGAAAGGAATAGAATATTATTTGAACCAAGGTGTCACTGAGACCCAGTTGAGATTATAGGTCCTCGCGCTCATAGACTCTATATACAAATTTATTGAAATCAAACATACAATGTCCACGAACGTACAAAAGTGTTCCTTTCTTTGCATTAATTCTGGTTTTGCATGGGGACCGCGATATTAAACGTGGTACCCTGTTGAATTGAAAAGTTTCTTGCAATGAGAAATAACTTCATTACTGTATTGATTTTCGTATTGTCTTCATTCCGTTAGGGTATGAAACAGTTCATTTCTCTGACGAAAATCAAAATCCACCATGTGAATTTTTTCTTGTAGTCCAATACTGCTCCTAATAATCCGAACTGATGTCTCAAATGTAATCCATAATTAAAGATTCATTTAAACTCCAGTATATTCCCATTAAATCTGGGTCATCATGAGTACAGAAATGATATGGATTTTTTGATTATCTATTCGTTATTATTATAAAATTCAAGACGTTTATTCATCAATATGCAATTACTTTTCCTTGGGGGTTGGAAAGGTTTGAAAAACCCACCACTTAAAGAAATCAAATAAAGTTCGAGTAGAGGAAAATTCCCTCTTCTTCGCAAAGTAAGTTGATACAAAATATTATTCGAGCACTTACTTCGAAAATACGCCAATACCTATGTCAGATGGTCTTTCCGCAAGATTTCCAAAGTTCTGGATATTCATCCCAAGGTCATTAATTCAGGCACTCAGCCATGGCTTTCAAGCTGTGCTTCATGAAATACCTCATCAGGCCAAGTTCTCATTCCTTTAATTTCTTCTATCGACAGTTCTCAAGATTGCTTCTTTTTTTCTTTCTCCTTCTTCGATCAGGAGAGCCCCTTCATTCGATTTGTACTCTAGATAGATGTGAGTATGGTTTAAAATCAGTAGGTAAGGTCGGCAGGAAGACATGGCGTGACGATATAGTAATTTTTTGCACACTTCTTTTAAACAAGATTTATTCCATTTTTTTTTCAATTTTTATTCACACATATGTCTCTACATTCATAAAAGTGTAAATTATACATATAGTTTATATCCTCTCTCAAGAGATGGGAAATAGATGGCAACTTGATACCTGTTTTTACTCCCCACCTCCCAAGAGGTTATGTATTCTTATAAGCAATGAAGAATTCTGATAATAATTATAATTGAATAATAGATTCGGTCTTTTTTTGATGGAAACTCATTTTCAATTAAAAAAATTATAATAATGATACTAATATGTATCTACAAAAAAATTTTCTACCTTCACATCAATTTCAGGCTGAATTGAATTGAGTCGATATGATCGAAATATTCCCCTGTTTCAACTAAGGTTTCAAGAAAGTTACAGAGCACATAAATTCCACAAAGTTCGATTTTTCGTCAAAATATAGAATATTCTGATCCATTATTGGAAATGAACCTTCGGAGTCTCGTAAAAACATTTTGTTACCTTTCTGGAAATTCTTACGTTACCGTGAAACCTTATTAGTTTAAAGGGTGCTCACCATAATTTCTTCAGGGATGGTCCGCTTTCGTGTGCTCTCGTCTTTGTTTCGTCTGTCAAGATTCAACTTGCTTCTTGAGGCATGCGTCTGGAGCATGATCGAGAGTTAATATAGAAAAAACGCTGCAAATTTCACAAAAGGGTTTATTATTTTCTCAGTTGAATAACTCAATAACATTTGATATCCTGATTGGAACTTATATATTATTCATAACTTTCTAGTTTTCACAACATAATTTGCAGCGCCATTTTTATAACTGAGGGTCCACTAGTCGGAAATCATACGGGTAAAATGTTAAGGTTGAGTTATGCAACAGTAATCAACGTTGAGAGTTTTATGAAAATTCCGTGAGAATTTTTCGAGGAATTTTTTCCCGCTGCAGGAAAGCTTGGAGGATCAATCTCGAGCGACACACGATTTTTCTACCAAGTTTCACGGATTTTGGTTCAGTACTTTCAGAAAAAAGCCCCGGAACGGACGGCGAACGGCGTATCGCAAACGTTTTCATTAGTTCATCCAAATCTACATACTTCAAAATGTAAGCTGTGAAATTTTCAGGTAGGTAACTCTTTTTTGTCGATCACCTAGAACGTAGAAAAGCACTGACGTGCTTTGACGCGCTTGTTCCGTTGCCAAAGCGTTCATCTATACACGAGTTGACCCCGCCAAAGGCAGATTTTGTTTCCATGTGGTCCTCACGAAATTCTGGATGAACGTCAAACTGTAATTTTCGATCAAGTACTAGATACAATTCGATCCAAAACTTCGAATGGATATTACTATTTAAGGAATAATTGGCGAATTCAACCCATTTAAGCATTCGAACTTCCTACAATTAATCTGAAAACCTATGTTACAAATATATTCCCTAAGTCAATTCTCCCTAATCAATGAACCTACAAGCTATTATGTTCCATCCAGTACCAGATTCATATTGGATATGATCTGTGTTTTTGGAAATATTGGAAAAATGAAATTGTGAATGGCTATATCTACGAAATCATGGGACGGATTTCACCCATTCGCGAATTCGACCTTCGTAATCACGCCCCGAAACTTCTCTACAAATACAGAGTCTCTAAGTCATTTCTCTCAGAAGTTAGTTTTTTTGCGGCGGTCTAACTACGGATCGTTAACACAGTAACTGAAAGAATATGCCTATAGACTAGATAAGTGTTGAGCACGTTTGGATTATGATTTCGATAGCCGAATTCGTGAATTGCTAAAATCCATTCAAATAAAAATTATCTGAAAAAATATTTCTTCGAATTGTTATTTATAAGACGATCATCACGAAATTCCGCTTATATTTGAGAATCAGCAATTTCCAACTAGTTACTAAGTTTCATTATGATCGGATCAGTAAATTTTCAGTTCATCCATAAAAGAGCGAAAACGGGGAAAGAACTAAAGAATTTGACATATTTTTTTCCAATATCTCCGAATATAAATATCGGATCAAACTGAAATTGAACACTGTTTATGTTGAACACAGAATTCAGGGTCTGTGAGATTTTCCAAATGAACTCTTTTTGGAAAGTTGGAAAATTTTCTAATCGTCTTTGATTTCAATTTTTTGCTCGTACCATCCCCACAAACTTTTGCATATAGTTGCTTAATGAGAATAAATGTCGGATCAAACTCCAATTTGAAACACTTCGCGGAATCTCGTTGAAATCTGATGAATTATTTCCGAAAAAACTGGTTTTTTGGGAAAATCTTTTCTTTACGGTCATTTATCGAAACGAAGAAATTTGTATATGGACCCCTTCGTATCGTTCAACTAATTTCAATCTGATCGCGCCAGTACTGATCGAAATATAAAGGAAGTAACCTTGAGTTTTCTAATAAGACCGAAATTTGACATATTATTTTTCCGATATGTCTAATATTGACTTGAAGATCTGTTACTGATTCCATGGAAATGTAATCAATTGTATCGAGAGAAAACAACCTTTTCAGACAATCTTTCGTGAAACATTTCTTTTAAAATTTTTCGACAGTCACGCTTCTGTAGCGAACGCGATCCCTCAGCCCCTACTTAGGACAAGAGGGGACGCTAGCGATCACGCTGCACTACGTAGATCTTCTCAAGATATTGTTGTTTTTCACGCGGAATATTCATTGAAGTAGCAAAAAAAGTCGAAAATATGATTCAATTCTGCTTTTCAGATGATTGCATATACAGGTTAATGAAAGGAACAAAACAAATTAATTTTGACGAATTCAAATCTCAATCTGCGAATATATCATAAAGAAAACACATTTGTCGAGTTGCTTTCTATGTCATAAAAGCAACGCACATTTATCACATCTGACTTACGACCATATTTCCATTATCTCAAAACTACGTTCACGACATAATCATCCTTTCTTTGAAAGAGCCGCTCTGAACACTGCAATGGGGGGTTGAAAACTCAATTACGGATTGGTTTTCACGAATGGCGTTGTGTGTGAAACACACAATTGTTAATAACTCAGAAGTTACCGATGTTCTGGAACTTATTTCAACCTGACAAATTAATACAAATTGATTACAAATTATTGGCGCAAAAAAATGAAAAAAATTAAAAGAAGAGAAAACTTTTCGCTAATTTCACGTTTCATTATAAACAAGAGTGAATTGCTCGAAAACTTAAACAGATATTGAAGTAATTCTAACTAAACAAATTGAAACACATTGGTTACCGAGTATTGACATTGAGTTTTTCGAAACCAGAAAGTTTTGGTGTTGAGCCTGAAGTTGGCACTAAATGTTATGAATGCGAATTTAAAAACATCTACTGAAGATATTGGGATATTTCAACGAAACGAATTGAAACAAATTGCTGACTAATTATTGGAATCAGAATATTTCCGAAACTGGAAAATGTTGGTGCGGAGTGTGAAGTCAGCACCAAATCATAGAAATGCGATTCATTCAAAAATTATGATGGTGTATGAAAAATTGAAACAAATTCGGAACAGAATATTGAACTTTGTTTCGGAATTTGTGTTATCAACTTCTCGCTAACTTCACGCGGCCGTCTGCGCCATCTACTAACGCGCCAACGGAAGGATGCTCCCTGAAATGAAGATTTTTTTTATATTTCTTATATTCCAGAAAGTGAAAATCTACTCGGGGTGAAATAAAGTACTAGGTTATGGAATGGCCACTTGGAGATTTCACTGCAATTCAAATGGAAAATAAAGGCTTTGAAAAAAAATTTTTTTTAAAATTATTCTATCGATTATTCTTCTGATTGGTACTGTTCATCTGCCAACCGAGTTTCATTTCAATCAGATAAGTATTTTTGAGTTATTGAAAAATCTAAATTTCAAATTGCTATAACACTATAAAACATTCGGCAGGTTCGGCCCATCAACGATCTCAACCGAGATATTTAGGATCTCAACCTAACCTGAGAATTTCAAGACTTTGGGTCATTTCCTTAGTAAGAGAGCACACAGACAGCCGGACGGCTGGACAGGTAGAATCAAATTTGACCACGGTTCTTCGTCACTGAGTCCAACCAAGTCGTTTCAGACCAATTTCGAATCGAAATTCAAAAATTACAGACATTGTGACGGAACGACATCGCGCTGTTCCCAGAACAAGCGCGTGAGAATGTTAGAAGAGTATAGACGTGAATTCACGTTTCGATCGGAAATATTGATTAATACTGTAAAAATTTAATTTCGAATGGATCTATCTAAGAAATCACCTAATGAACACAACCCATTCACGAATTCGACCTTGTCTCTGCACCGAAGGCCTGATGATTTCCTAAATCTGAGAAATCCGCTGTATTGGTGCCAAATATTAATGCTCTTTTTCCATGTGGACATGTGGGAGTATTTTTATTTCATTTTCAACATTTTTGCATCCATATTGTATTTAGAACCAACTCATTTCGCGAGGTCTTATTAGCTTACTTCTTTTCGGTATAACATCTCAAAACTCCTGATAATCCTGCATACATTTCAAGATTTGATTTTGGCACCAGCCAGTGTGATAAAAAACACGAAATATTCTGTTAATGCAAGGCAACAATATAATACAATACATTTAGACATGACAAGAATTATTTGCCACACCCTAAGTGCGAGTACACAACGGAGCACCAAGCACTGACCATGGCACCGACCATCGCAAATTCACGAATTTAACCTATACAAAATGTTGATGTGCTTGTAAAAAGACAAAATGAATTTTGAAGGTGAATGCTGAAATTAATTCTACGGTCAGTACAACGGTCGATATCATGAATCGAGGTTGTTTGCTTCTAAAAACAAGATGTAAAGTTTTCGCGGTGCGGTGCTTGGTTCGATACTGCGATTTGGTGCGCCATTGTGGGCGCCTACTAAGACGCAAATATCTCCGACATACGTGGATCAGCTTGCGTTTAGCCTTGCCAACTCGAAAGAGGCATGCGTTTTGTTCTTCACCACATGCATCATGGGAAAGAATACATGGTGTGCTAGTGTGTACAGTTCCGGATTAATCCCATTCATTGCGAGTTTATGCAATTGATGTTAGATGAATATTTTGAATCGAACAATCTCTGAGAATCTGGCGAACATACCATTTATTTTTTCATAATTTTCAATATTGAAATATTTGCAACATAAGAAAAAAACGTATACCTACTTAGCAATATTTTCAGATGGAGAGGCCCTCAGGCGAAGACTACATGAAAGGAGAATATCAATACATGAATATAATCCGAGCTATATCCGATATAAAAAGTAAGTATAAGGTTTTTGAATGTATTAGTACATTTTAATGTGTTTGTTTTCTATAGAGACTGAGTGTGCTTGTAATAGAATTTGAAGCATGTCTATTTGCTACAGAAGCGGTCAAAACTGATCATGATAGATAGTGGATGAATAACATCCACCGATAGTCAGTATAACAGGAAATGACTGAATCGAAAAAAGTTCCATTTCATATCACAAATTCATTACTTATCCCCCATAATATAGAAATGGAACTATCATGGACAGATTTTCAAGATATCTAAGCTTCACTAACAAAATATTCGTTTCAATGGCTTGAAAGAAATGAATTTTTCAACTAAAGTGAATTGCATGGGTGTAATCCTTCGAAATCCAAATATAGAAAAAAAAATTTTTTCCTTTGATTTTATTCAAATTTGTTCCAAGAATACATATTAAGTAACAAAAATAAATCGAAAATTTTTTTGGAAAAAAAGAGGTAGTTCCTCCCTGAAACCACCAGGACTTCACTTGAGAAAAAGTTGGAAACATTTTTTTATCGTTCAGACAAAGTTCCACATTACAAATCGAACATTCCCATTTTTTTCTGTGAGGTTCTTTTTTTGTACTGCATAAAGCACAATGACGTGAGGTACTACGTTGAGGCATATGTTCAGCTCCGATGGTTCTAGTTTCTACTGCAACTGGTTCCACACTCTTCTTACTTCTTTTTCTACAATTTTGAATTCCGATGAGGCCTCATGATACCGCCAGTCTGAAATCCTTCAGTCTCATTGTGCGCCCTTCGCGCCTTTTGTTGAATATTATAAATGCCTTCACGAGTGATACATCCACAAAATGCCAAAATATATGCAGGTACCACCTCTAGCTTTTTCTGTCTATTTCGTAACATGACTTCAACATGCCAGCCTTCTCTACATACCTCATATGAGTATTGTAGTCTTTCACTAATTGGGGACATCTTATCTCTTTCAGACTACCATCCTTCTGTCTCCTGTTGACCGAAGTTAGATCTACAGGATTATGAAAATTACCCAGAAAGTATATGCCTTTATTATCTTTCCATTTTATAGCAACAATGTTGTTATTGTTAACCCTCCAATCAAAATCTTCCCTATTTTTATCTGCCATGAAATCATTTGGCACTACTTTTCTGTCCTTACGTACAGTACCACACTCATATATTTGAGAGTTTCTAAGCTCCGTCATAAGAGGTAGCGATGCGAAATAATTGTCGAACCAAATTTTGGAGAAATTTCCTCGTAGATCTTTGAAAAGATCGGTAACAACACGTTTACCCAAACTTTTTTCGACACTGTTATATTTCTGTGTATCGGCTTCTGAGGCAGGTATTGACGAATTGATGATCTACCTTTGAATCTAATCATAGACGCATCAATTGACTGATTTTCATCAGGGTTATAACATTTTTTGAAAGATTGAAGGAGACTATTCAACAGTGGTCTGATTTTGAATTATTTTTCGAATCCTTCCTGTCCTTTTTTGGGTTGCGTTGTAATGTTAACCAGATGCAACCGGGCTAATATCATCGTGAATCTATTCCAACACATTCTGGAAGATATATATGGATCCCATAATTCGTCATTACTTGACCAGTAGTCTCTCATAGAGGGCAATTTTTTATACCGATTAGTACGTTTATCCCTAAAAATAACTTCAGCTCCTCTTTGGTTAGAGGTGAGAAGGTTGTTCCATCACTCTCCTTTTGTGTTGCATACAAATTTGTTTGGAATGTGATCATCTCCAATAACTCGTCCGGGAACAGGAGGAGAAATATCTCATACGGCATTTCTACTTCATTCGGAATATTCTGGGGTCCAAAAGTATTGGCAAATGTGGTAACATACTCAGAAGAATACTGCTTTTTCCAAATACCATCACAAAATCGAGACAATGGCAAGTCATCATCACTTACAAACTCACATTCAGTTTCTGGATGATTTTCTTCCTGTTCTGTTATGTTTTCAATTTCCTCTGCAACCATATACCTGTAATTTTCGATATCATTTTCATCATCTGAGCTATCTTTCGAATAATTCATCGAATTCTTGGGATGACATATTCTCTAAATCCTTATTAGAATATTTCTTTCCTATTAATAAATATTCAGCATGAGTCCCAGTGGTTCCTCCATGGAACCACCTACTATAAGACAAAAATTACAAATGCAATATTCTTTTTAGAGGATATCTAATTGCGCGCATGTTCTAGGGGAACAGCGTGCTATCGTTTTGTCCAAATGTCTGTAATTTTCGATGATTGTGCCGAAAATGGTTTCAAACGACTAGATTGGACTCACTGATGACGTATCCGGTGTCAAAATCGATTCTGTCCGGCCAGCCATGGACACGATAACTGTCGAACGGAGTGAGCTAGCAACTTGAAACTTTCAGGGTAGGTTGCGCATTGGAATGCCGCAGTTGAGTTCGTTAATGGGCCAAATTGGTCGAATAGTTTCGGAGTTATAGCCACTTGAAATTTTGAAGTTATTTATTTTTTATTCCAGAAACTACTTGAGCAATTGAATTCAAACTTGGCAGTTAGGTAGAGTATAATAACGCGCAACTGTGAGCCGAATTCTGTCAGGATCATACTGTCAGGATCATACTGTCATTTTTTTCAAATTTTTTTTTTTCGAAAACCGTTTATCATACCCAAAAAAAATTCCACTCGGACTTTGAACTTCATATTTCACAGCAGTGTACAAAATTTCAGTTCGATACGATAATTAGTTTTGGAGTTGTCGGGAAAAAATATGTCAAATTTCGAGGTTTTTTTTCTCGATATCGTTGCTTTTTACGGTATGACTCAAGAAATACTGATTCAATCCTGATAAAACTTTGCAGCTAGTTTGAAAATGCTGAAAAACAACGTTATGCAAAATTTCGTGATGATCGTGTCATAAGAACAATTTGAAAAAAAAAATCTGTGATTTTCTTATCATATCATCCTCATTAAATTCTGTATGAACCTTCGAACTGTAATTTTCCGATGAAGTACTGGATTTCAATTCGATATGATCTGTATTTTTGGAAATATTGGGAAAATAAAATTTTGAATGGGTATATCTGCGGAATCATTGGGTGGACTTTACCCATTCACGAATTCGGCCTTCGTAATTAAGGTCCAAACAAGTTTTGAAGCAAGTAGTTTGCAATTAACGACACTTTCTATTCCAAGATGATTCTTTGAGCTTTTCAACAGGATTAATGTACCATAGAGGTTGAAATTGAAGAGTTCAAATTCGAAAAGATTATATTCCGGAAACTTGCTGCTTTACTTAAATCTTTCAATGTTGATCATTGAAAAAAAATTTAATCCAACTTACTTTGACTTATTCAATTCGAGCAGTTCGCGAGTTATGGAGAGAATATGTTTCATACCAAAAATCCATTATCTTCACGCGCTTGTTCTGGGGAACAGCTCAACTAGGCACAAAATTTCGTGTTTAGCTAGTTGGAAAATCAAAAAAGATATTCGAAAATTTTTGAAATTCTTCTTGAGGAATGATTTTTTCTCAGAAAGTATTGATCAGATTTCAACGAAATTTGACACATACTTCAGAATCAGTGTTCCAGAAAAATGTTTCAAATTTCAATTCGATAGGAGATTTAATTCTGGAGTTTTCCGTTGTTGTTTGAAATTTTGACTTTATTCCCTCAATATCTCAAGGAGTATGAATGCGATCAGATCTAAACTTCGCAATTATATGAAAAATATCAAAGCAAAATTCAATGCAGAATTTCGACGCAGTCGTTAGAAAATTCAAAGAAAATGTTAATTCGAAAACGTTCTGTAAAAATTTCTTCTTCTAGAAAAATTTTGATCAGACTTCTGATTTCAACGAAATGAGACTTTAAACTCAGTATTCAACAACAATGTTCCAGATTTCAATTCGATAGAATATCTACTCTCGGAGATGAATAAAATTTTTTTGTCAAATTCCGTTCTTTAAAATTTTGAGGTTTTTTCCTCAATATCTCAAGAAGTACAGGAGCAATCACATCGGAACATCGTAATATACAGCTCTAAAATTGAAATTTTTTAATTTAAGATATTTGAAAATCAAAAAAAAAATTGTTATTTTTATTGTAATCATAAAAAAAGAAAAAAAGTGAAAATGGAATTGGTTGAAGACCCAATTGGTCCAATTCATCCAGTTTGATGTCTTGGATGTCTTCTTCCATCAATTCTTCTTTCGTGTGGTCCTGGGAGAATCATGTGAATTTTGGTAAAACAATAAACCAGAAAATAAAACTTTCGAAAAAATCCTGAATAGAGCCGGCCCTGATCATTATAACTGGGCCTCTGCTGGACATTATGGGTACTCCTTATAGTTAATCTACCCTCCGCTAGGCGCAATAGGGTGAAAATATATTTATCTGAAGCCCAACTGCGGCCTCTATGAACCAGATATGAAACTTCGCCAAAAACTAGCGTTTGGCGGTATTTGAAAACTCACTGGTATAAAGCAATCACTAATGACAAGCAGTAGGTTTGAAATGAGCAAAATATTTAAAAAATTGAAAATAACTGATCCACAAACCTGCCGGCATAACTAAGGGAATTGGACAGGTGGAAATAACTATTTGAGTTCAGAGGATAGAATACTGATACAAAATAGTATGTTACTACTCTCTAATCCACTTACACTTTCTGCATCTTACGCACTTTCGGAAACCAACTTTCCTTTGTCAAAGACATATCGTTACTGAGTAACGAGTTACTGAGTTACTACTTACTGAGTAACGAAATGTGCGTTAGATGCAGAAAGTGTAAGTGGATTAGAGTAGTTACACACTGTTTTGGGTAGGTGGAGATATGGTTAGGATTCTGCAGAGATGCCTGATGCGCCGTTTCAAGCTAGCATACACATCCTTGTATATCTCGGACTCAGGAGACACATGCAGGCCGTTTCAAGCTACTACACAACACAGGAATTCGGGTGGTCTGTCGGTAGGAAGAGTACAAGAATGCATGATGCTCCGTTTCAAGCTAGCATAAACACCCCTGCATATCCTGAAACTCAAAGTGTCATACAGGCCGTTTCGAGTTACTACATAACTCTAGGGAATTCGGGCGGTGGCTTGGTAGAAAGGATACAAGGGTGCAAGACGTGCCGTTTCAAGCTAACACCCTTGCACACTCTAAGACCCCTAAAGTCATGTGAGTGGTTTCAATCTACTACACGACCTCGAAGGCCTTGAGCAGGATACTAAGTTGGAAGCAAGTCAATCGAATAAAGGACCTCGGTATCGAATTTTTTACTCTGAGCTCACATTTGTACCTCATATCAACAACATTTCAGCGGCAGCAAAGAGGATGCTTGGCCTAATTTATAGAGTGCGTAAAGATTTCAACAATCCCTATTGCTTCACAATTCTATTCAATGAATTTGTCAGATCTAGACTAGAATGTGGCAGCCTCATAGTGAACCCTATACAGGGCGAGTCTCTGACATTGCAGAATATTTTAACAGAAGATTCCTGAAGCTTAAAGAAACACATTTGTCCTCTACCATTTTTTCCGATTAAGCCTAGATAAAAGATATAAGCATTATAAATTTTCATAATAGGCTAGCCGCCCCTGGAAACCTGAACACTGAAGTTTTTCCAAGCCTAAGATATACCATTCAAATCTTCGAAACAAGCAACTCTGTTATGAAAACAAGCGTCAACTTACTTTTTACATTCCAGTTGGTGAAAAAAGTTGAATATTCTTCTCTTGGTTCCATTTTCGATCATGAGGAATTCATCTAGCTATCGATCATATTAGCTTTCAGATTCATCTTCCATTTGTAATAATTAATTTTCTTTGTTTATTTCATTTTCTCCAAAAATTATCAGATTCAGACACAACCCATTCAAACATTAATTTCATAAATAAATAAAACAGATGTACCTAATTTATCTATGAACGTACAAACGTTGCCAAATTGACGAACAGAAAGAAAGAACTCTTCGAAATCAAACAACACACAATATGCTAATTCTATGTATACACTTGTAAAGTCTATGATTCTGAACTGAACTATAAATCTGTGGCTCCGTGGTTTTGAGGTTATGTCATGGTGGTTTTCTTCCACCATGGGTTGTTATGTTATGAAAGCGCATTTGAAGAATACCTCAAAATAAATACTATCAAACTTCTGTACATAATTTCAAGAAATTTGGGTCAGCAGAAAGATTGCATTCAAACCAGTAAGAATCCCCATTATCATGGAAAAGTGAGAAGTTAATCGATTATACTACACAAATCAGCTCGAAATTGAAAAGGAAGCTTCATGAATGGATAGTGGTGTGGAAATTTGCTTGAACATTAGGAATATTCAAATTGTAGAAGTTGAAGTGATCTTATTCCTATTACTCCACTTCCGAACTAATAGCCAATTTACAATGGACATAACTTAACCGTTAATTTACTTATACATAAAATGTAAGAATTAAACAACAGAAATCATAAGGAATAAGAATAGAACTGCATTCGACATATGGAAGTCAAAAGCAAAGTTGAACCTATTGTGAAGATTTAGGTACTTATGAATTTTGTAGTTTCCTCTTTAATTTTTACGCACGAGTTGCGGGATTCTTACGGTTACGTCCATTGTGAATTGGCCAAAGTCGGCTACTCCGCTTACAAATCATTCCAAATAAAAAACGCTAGGATTCCATTCTCAACTTTTAGACGTGGCAACGCGGAAAAATTGAATTCTGTGAATTTTTTGAACAGAGTTGCATACAGCCAAAGTACCCCATGCTCGGAATTTCATAGATATTTTTTAGTTTTGAATTTCAGATTACTCGAAAACGGCGCATCATACGAAAAAAAAATAAGGAATACTTTTACTTTCTAAAATGGTCAAAAATTCGTTGAATAGCATTCAAATTATTTTTAAGAGTTGGACTCTTTGAATTTCTGGTATTTTTATGAAATGTTAGGGTCATATTGAAGAAACTGGAGGATGTGGATGAATTTTGTAATCCAGGAACGTTTATCGTATCAATAGAAAACTATATTCCAAAAATCATTTCATTCGATGAGATCGTTCGCGAGATATAATCGAAAATTAATTTTTTTTATGGATTTTCAACAGTCTGTATCTTACGAACCAAGCCGAATCGGAAAAAATGGTAAGGAAAAAAAGTGTTTTTTTTGGCTTCAAGAATCTTCTGTTAAAATATTCTGCAAGGTCAAAGGGTCACTCTGTATACATGGTGCATATCCATCAGCTGGACTCTGTTCAAAGAAGCTTCCTGAAGTTTATGACATTAAGACTTGATGGCGTTTATCCAGTGCAGGGTTACAGTAATAATATTCTTTTGGATAGGTTTTCATTTCTATCACTGGAAAACGGAAAAAATTACTGCGCTTGTGTAACAGTGTTCAGATTACTTCATTACATGATTGACTGCATGGATCTACTTGCTAGGTTAAATATCCGTATACGTCGCCTAAATAGCAGACTTGAGCGGAGCTTTCACCTGCCAAAACCGAGAACCAAAGTGCTTGTCAGATCATCTGTTTATTCTCTATGCCGTAAATTTAACTCTCTGAATGATAACATAGATATTTTTGGCGATACCATTGGGATTTTCAAGTGTGAAATGAAGGTGGCATTGTTTCGACTCCAGCTTGCACGGTTATAGTATGTCGCACACGTTACCTCTTTTCAATTTATCCCCTCCTAGGATCAGGCTCATCTAATCAATATAGGTGATCGCAACATACAGCACATATACATGTGTGGATATTTCTTCGATTCAGCGAAACGAAAATTAAAATGAAGAGTTACTTCGTTACAGATTCAATACGACTCAATTTCCAGAAGCCGTAGTCCAGAGCTGTGCCAAAGCATTGTGCTTAGTGCGCGTGAAAGCACTCGAAGCACTTCCGTGCTCCTAAGCACTGTGCTCGCAAGCACTTTATAAAGTCGGTGCTTGGTGCTTGGTGCTTCGAGATTTTTTTTTGAAGGCTTAGTGCTTAGTAATTCGAAATAGTGCTCCTGAGCACCGCAAAGTGCTCCCGAGCACCGCAAAATGCTCCCAAGCACCGCTGTGCTCCCGAGCACCGCAAAGTGCTCCCGAGCACCTTAGGGCTTTGAAGCACTTTTCGGGATACTAAGCACTAAGCCCTTCATGGACTTGTCGAAACAGGAAAATGTCTTGCTATCGCGTGATTGGAGTTGACAAAGAGAACTAATATATTGGTTGTCTCTGGTTGTTAAAGACATTCGACAAGGAATACAAGGATCCTCATTCGACACATTCGTGATATATGTGTATGAGTTTAGTTTTGTGCTACTATTAACTATGAAAACAATAAAATGCTGTCAGAGTCAAAGTGTTAAAGCGTAAATTTTCAGCTGAGAATATCGAGAAAAATTTCAAGAAATCCACTGATGTGAAGTCACGTGGATTATACTTATTGAATTTTCGTATTCGTATGTCACACATTCCGGTTCACTTTTTAAATTTCATTATTTTTTTTCCTCTATAATTCCGAACCTAAAGATCTGATTGAAATAATATTTTGCATTCTCTGATTTAGTATGATTGCGTGCAGGTTCGTGAGAAATTCTGAGAGTATCGCAAAATTATAATATTTGAGAAAAAATATTTCTTCAGCTTAACTGAATCCTGGATGGGTGATTCAAGCCATTTATGGCAAATGACCAATCTCTACATTCATATACTATGAATATAAATTGAATTAGATTATTAGTTATGATGGGAAAATAGAAATGAAATTGTTTTTTGATCTCGTGATTAAACGGTCACGAAACTAAGCACGATGCTGTCCATTTCAGAAGTATGCGACAAAAACATATAATTATGCTCACGTCAATAACACTGGAACTTTCCGAACGATTATGCCTATTAACGAACTCAGCCGAGATATTTAGGCTCTGAACCTACCCTGCAATTTTTCAGGGCTCTAGATTTTTCGTTTCGAGACTAATCGTGTTTACGTACGGCTGAACAGCCAAACATCGATATTGATTTCGGATTCATCATCAGAGTTTCAAACACGTCAAGTACTGGATTTCAATTCGATTTTATATCTGCGTTTTTTTGAGAAATATTGGGAGTTATAGCTTCGTAATATGTACACCCTCAAAATTTCATATTCCCAGTATTTCCGAAAATAAAGATCAGATCGAATTGAATCCAGTACTTCAATGAAAAATGTTAACTTGGTGGTTCGCTGCGAAATTTCGTGGGGAACATGATTAGCAGATCCTCAAATATTAAATTTGTGGAAACAGAATTTTTAATTTTAATTCAACCTAATTGAACGATCATCACGAAATCGTACAAATTTGCTCATTAGCTTTCGCCAACCTCCGAGAGAAACAATCTAGAAATTCGATATTTGTAGAGCCTTAATAACGTAGGCCGAATTCGTGACCACTCACCCAATGGTTCCGCAGATATACCCATTCAAAATTTTAACAACCAATATTTTCAAAAAAACAGATAAGATCGAATCGAAATCCAATATTTGATCGAAAAATGACTGCCTGAAGATTCACATAGAATTTCGTGAGGATAATATGATCCGAAGATCACAGAATATGAAGTATTCGAAAAAAAAAATTTTTTTTTAGATCGTTCTAATGATACGTCATCACGAAATTTCGCACAAAGTTGCAAATCAGCATTTTTTCCGGAAAAAAAAACAACGATAATGAGTAAAAAAAAGTCCAAAATTTCCTCCAAATATATTTTCCCAATATCTCTGAAAATTATGAACATATCGTACTGAAATTTGGTACACTGCTATCAAATATGGAGCTTAAGGTATAAGCAGATTTTTTTCAAATGTAGTGAACTGTTTTCGATAATGAACATTTTTCTGAAAAAAATTTGAAATAATTTTTTTCAATCTTACTGACGGTGACGGCGTGTCATTGTGCCCCAAAGTGAGTGCCAAGTTTCAATATCAGGGAAATGAGCTCAAAATTTCAAATAGCTATAAGGCTGAAACCGTTCAGCTGCTTGTGCCCATTAACGAACATAACCGCGGCATTCGGATGCGCGACCTATCCTGAAAGTTTTGAGCCGCTAGTTTGCTCCGTTCGGCAGATATCGGGTTCTCGGTTGGACGGTCGGCCGAACAGAATCGACTTTGACACCGGATTCTTCATCATTGGGTTCAACCTAGTCGTTTGTAACCATTTTCGGCTCAAAATTCGAAAATTACAGACAAATCAAACACCAAACGATAGCTCGCTATTCCCTATAACATGGATAAAGCACAAGAGACTTCGTTAATGGACAAAATCGCTCGAATGGTTCCGGAGATATTGGCGTCTGAAATTTCATATTATGTTCCTTCTATACATGGACGTATTCGACCATTTTCGACCAAAAATGCCAAAATTACAGATAATTGGCTGAAAAAGTCTCAAAGTAGAAATTTCATATTAAAAAGTGCTTAGTGCTCGGTGCTCGTGTAAACGAATTACTTTCTGAAAGTGCTTGGTAATAGCGAGCATTTCACAAAAAATGAGTGCTTAGTGCTCGAGATTCCGGAGCACTTTTCGAAAGGGCTTAGTGCTTTGTGCTCGGAGCACTTTCCATCAGTGCTCGTCACAGCTCTGAGCCGTACCCAAGAATTATTTATTGATCCCAAACAATTTGAAAATTCAACAAGAGACTAGCTTCGCCTCTTCATCGCCATGCAGATTAGACGATTATAGAGCACAAAATGATGAATGCGTACATTTTTTACAATAATGATGTTCGATTCATTATAATATCTGAAATTGATATTTGTGTATTCTTCGATGTTGATGATTATTAAATACAATACGATCTTCCCGTGAATTTGCGGATGTTATTTTCCAATTTGTTAACCCATCGGAATATCTCATTGCTTGTAAGACAAATTTTGTTGAGTCTGTTCGCTGATGATGCTTCAGTGGCAGTAGCAGCCCAATCTTTAGAGGAACTCCAATTATTATGTGAACTTCTTTTGGAAGCTTTCGTATGCTGGTGTCATGAGAACAACCTGATAATAAACATAGAAAAAACTGAATGTATTTATTTCTCATTAAGTGGCAATAATCGTAAGCTACTCATTCGCCATTTAGATAATGTCATCTCATCTAAAGAAAGTGCTAAATTTCTTGGCATTTTCATGGACAACGGTTTGAGATGGTCTACTCATATTGATTCATTATGCAAAAAATTTAATAATTCCTATTATGCAATAAGTAGGGTAAGAAATTTACTTCCTTTGGAGACTGTCATGAACATTTATTACAGTTTGGTTTATAGTCATTTGACATATAACGTTTTGCTATGGGGGAACTCTTCAGATGTCAGTAGGGTTTTCATATTGCAGAAACGTATTTTGCGTATGATATTCAACATACCGCCTCGTGCATCCTGCAGACCTCTTTTTCTGGAAAATGGTATCCTCACCTTGTCCTCCATTTTTATTTTCAAATGTCTCATTTATGTAAAGGAGAATGAGACGAGTATAACTAAGTTATCGAGTTTTCATGATTATCATACTAGGAGTGAGGGAAAACTATTTATTCCTAAACATAAGACTGCCAAGTTTGAGATGTCTCCGATGTATCAATGCATCAAAATTTATAATAATCTGCCATATACTGTTAGATCTCTGAATTTAGGCAAATTTAAGAGACATGTGAAAGATATTCTGTTGAAAAAATGTTATTCTACAATGAATGATTACCTCAAGGACTGTATTAGAGTTTAGTTGAATTTTGCTTTTTTTTCTATTTGACTTATCCTATACATGTATGAATGTGTCACAAAGGATCAATATATTATTATTATTATTATTATTATCATCACGCTTTCCAGGAAATTGTTTCTCAATTCATCTTCATATTTTTCAATATGAATATTTCTTTTCATGGTTCTCGGAATAAACTCTATTTCATATAATTTTTCATGATGCTGTCCATAACCAATTCCAATTTTGAACTGAAATGTGACCATGATTTTCAGTGATCGGCAATAAAAGTGAACGTTATATTCCTAGGATACACGATATACTCCTCTAAGAACTTCATTATTGTTCGGACTGTGAAACTTTTCTAGATTCAGAAAGTTACCCTCAGTAGCTATTCATGAAAGACTTTCCTTATTTCACAACAGCACTCGTTTATACCATCATGGGTGTTGAATTCTCTTGCAATAATTCTGATCCCATGCGATTCTTATTCATATAATTCCGAGTTCTATTTCGAGTTCGGATGTGAAGAAAATAATGACCAAAAAGGCCCGGAATAGCGGTTGCTTGGATGGTTTTCGAAATTGAAATTCACTTAATTAATCTCTGACGTGAATGTTATACTCACTTATATCTCAGAGATTATTTGTTGCTTGCTGGGAATGAAATTGGCAAACTGTTATTTCGCATATAAAAGGGAGACACATTCTGAAATATCCATATTCGATGCTCGAGAAGGTTTTCCATGCAAGTTATGTGAGGGTTAGGACGAAAAAAAAAAGATTTCATGCAGATGAGAAATGCTAGTTGAATGAATGAGGAAAATTATGTAATATAAATTCCATTGGATATTCGAAATTTCGAAGATCGAAAGAACTGGATTGTAAACTACTAATCATCCTCAAAGTAACGCTGAATAATTCATTGAGATCATGATCATATTGGTTTTGTGGTCGTATTTGTTTTCCCTAATATGCGATCATTTATCTCTCCACATAAGTCGAACAATACCTCGAAGAAAATAGGGTGGCTTTTGAAGGCCAGAGTTCGTTTTTCTCAAAAATTTTTTGGGTGAAAATGGTTGAAAAAGATTGCAAGAATACGAAAGTTTGCCACTTTTTGTATATTCAAGAATTTTCGCGAAAATATCAACTCGAATGCAGTGAAAAATGGAAAAATAACTAACATTGCGAATTTTCATTGAACAATTAAGTACATCCTAAAAAAAATTCTCGAAAAATAATCTCTGAAGCCTGCGGAACGACACCTTGTTTTCTCCTGAATTTCACGCATTTCCAATATGTCTCGAGGTTATAGGCAACGTTAAATTAGGCCGACAGCGAGAAGGTATATTGACCTTGAGATATAAACAAGGTTGAATAAAACTTGAATGTGGCTGTGTTGCCGAGCCGTAATTTACCAACACGTGGTAGAATTTTCTCTTAACTACTAGTCACGTAGTAGAAAATAAGGAATTATCTATGGCAGTACGCCACAGACTGAATATAATATTTGTTAGCACCGAATTGTGTCTATACTGAACAAAATTAATTCTGTTTCAGATTTCCGAAAAAACTACGAAGATCCTCTTAGTTTGTTGCTTAATCTCACTCTAAATCCGATGAGATTCAAGATTGTTGTACTCGTTCTTGTCTATGTGACATCTCAGTTCACTTTTGCTTTATGTTTGACAATATATCGAGTTTTATCGACATTCGATGAGAAAATTCTTTTGAAACATGCATCCTTCGGTGGAATCGAAATTTTTGTAAGTATAAACATATTATGAACTAATTGGATATCCATTCCAATTCACTGAATGAACTGAGCAGCACCACTGGAAAGTGTTGAATATATTTTAGACTAGTAGAGCAGGGGTTATCACCAACAGAAAACTCAAATTTTTCTTTCGTCCACTTAGTACACTTATGTTGGAAATTTACTCTCAATTATTCACCACATTTCACAAAAAACTAATCAATAATTGCAATACTGAAAAGAAATTAAAAGTAACGTTCTTTTCCGGTCGAAACTGACGTCGTGAAGATTCTCGCAAGAATTCAATTTACACATCCGACAGAATCAAATGGAACAATTGTAAAAATATCAGCTGGTATCAAAATTGATGTCAGAACTTGATACACAATATATATCAAAAATAGTGAAAGAGTTTTACCATCAAAGAGGTTAGATATGTTTTCTAACGAATTGGAAAGTTTGATTGAATTTTATTATTATTTTAGCGAGTTGCAAGTATAAATAGATTTCCAATAGATGCCATCTTCACTAAATGAAACTTTATCAAGAATCCGTTCTCAGGCTGAATGATTAACGAGGCTTCAGAAATTTGAATGAAGTTTTGTATTCAGGAGTTTATGTAAATAAATAATTAAATAAACTTCATGGGAATTCATCATGCGGGCAACTGAAATCGCGAGTCTTCAAGTTGTAAATTAATTTCAACCATAGATTCCTTCAATCAAATAAAACACTCTCTTCGGTCACTAATTTTTCAGAATCGGCTCCAGTAAAAAAGGGAAATACATTTCAAATTTTCAAAAAAATCAGGTTGTCTTCAGTGAGTACTCTTATCCTACTCAAAATAGTTTCACACTAGCCGACTCATAAAACTATAAGAAATTTGTATGAAGAATGCAGATTATGTTTATCCTATGTCATTATGGGAATCTTGAGTCACCTTAGAATACTCAATCATTCTTTATAATTTCTCCTTGAATGCACGGTTTTTGAGATATTATAAAATAGGATGAAATTTCGAGAAATTACCTCATTTCTTGGATCCGACCATGATCTAGTAAAGGTCGTAAATCAAGCCCTATCCACCTTTATCCGACCCATAGAATACACAAAAATATTTATAAATTTCACATGGATCCATGATGTAAAAAATATGGTGTGCTCATCAAAGAGAAATGACGTCAGCAAGATTAAAATACAAGGAAATTTATATTCTGTGCTTCGAATTTGAATAAAAAAGTGACGTCATCGGTGAATACGATCACAGATGAGCACACCGTGTTTAACTTACATCATGCACGCCATGTTTTACCTACATCATGCATAGATCTAATATATTTATATAATTTCGACGCCATTTCGTGATCAGACCACAGATATGGAGGTTATGCCTCATTCATGTCTCTGGGTCAGACTTTCCACAGAGTTCAATTAATGTGTTTAGTGATTTCATATAATTTATCTACAAATTGCATGATATTGCATGAATATCAAGTTGAAGATCAGTGTTTCAAGTCCAGTGTAGTGAAATATTTTCCCTGCGATAATATCGCAAAAAGCACCAAATCATAAGAATTAAGTGAGCATGTTTCTTTGAAATTCAAACATTGAATTGGTTATTCTGCAAAGGAGATCACAGTAAGAAATATCTGTGGTGAAGTTTCAAAGGAAGTGCAGGAGTGTATTAGCACATTGAGAAATAGTTGAATCCTCATAACTTTTACCTGAGCCGAATCTGGAAAAATGACATATCAAAAAACTGTTTTTTTCATCAGAGCAGTCTATGATTGAAATTATTGTATAACTTGAAGACTCACCCTGTATACTAAATCTTATATCTAATGAAATCTTCATACGTGAAAGATTAGGAATTTCGGTAACTGTATTGGAATGAAAAGGATATTCATGAGCCAATAATCCAAATCAAACTGAAGCCAAGCAAAAGAATCAGCAAATAATATTTGCATGTATAAAAAATTCGACGTTTCTCTTCGGAAACGTACCTACATATCTTTGCAGCGAATAAACCTTCACCAAATAATACTTACTCAAAAATTTCTTCTGGATGCCTTTTTCTATAGTTTGAAGATTTATGGAATCAAGAAACTCAATAATCTCTCCACGTCCCAATAAACACAGATACGTGACAACAACGTTGAATTTTTCTAGTAACGCCACGACCAAACAACGTTGAAAAACCTGGAAAATGTCGTTAGAAAATACGTTGCATTCTCATTGTTTAGTAACGTTACTTTGTAACGATATTTCTAGGTTATTAAAACGTTAAAAACATCCACGAAAATTCCACCAAAATATATCGTTACTTTTCGGTTTCAACGTAACTATTCCTCATAACGGGTTATCAACGTTTCAAATACATTTTGAATTCAACCTCAATATAACGTTTTTTCTTTCTTAAATAACGTTGTTGATAAACGATTATTTAACGTTTGTTTATACCATCCGACCACCCTACTGAAACATTCAACTCAAGTATTTCAATAAAAGCTGATTGTTGGTATTTCTGTTATGAATCATCTTCCCTTACTTTTTGTGAGAAACAATTCAGTATCTTAGCATTATTTATGTTTCATTTGAAGAAAGTCAGTTTTTCATGTCACTTCATCTCTAATAACCTACTACTTCAATAAAAAAACTCTGGTAACCTATCATGTAATGAAAATATAAAATATAATAAAATAATTTCGGCTAAGTGTTTGTGGTTAATGATTTTTTATGGAAAGCAAATCATTTTCGAGGAAAATGTAAAAATATTCAATTAAGGAATGCATCTCAAAATTTAATTGATGATATAGCAATTAAAGAATAATAAAGTTAGAGATGAATAATTTATTATTATATAAAAGGAATAGAAAATAAAAAATAAGAAATTAAAATATGAAGAATAACATGAAATATTGCACTGACTTGTACTACTAGTAATATTTTTACTTAATGCATAAGATTATAAGTTTCGTTTCTGGTTGGCCTTCATAGTGTTAGTGATCCTCTTTCGGCAAATTTCAGACAGGTTGAGGAAGCACTTTTGGTCTGCAGATCAGTCGCAGCATCGAATTATTATCCGGACAGCAGCTGTAAAATAATAAATATAATTATTGTTTGAATAGTATTGAGCTGTTTGAAACTAATTAACTAGGCATATTGCAATTGTGAATAATTGTAACTGTATCTAATATAATATTTCAACTATGATCTAAAAAATCTCCTTGAGAATATTTTCTGTTTAGAATGCTGAAATAATTCGATACGCTTTGCATTCATGTGTATACTGAAGTGGACAAATTATTGAAATAAATCAAAAAGGAATTGATACGGATTAAATCGAAACTAATATCTCTTCAAAAATGAGTTGAAGAATACTACTAAAGGACTAACAATAAATTCTCTAATTCAATGATTATTGGAGTGAAATTTTCAAAAGACTGAAATAACTAGTGAAGTTTGCAAAAGACAAAGTAGATACTTACCATATTGGTGTTTTTCCTCAGATGAATATAGAAAATACACTTTCAGACGATACTATGTGCCACTCTAGGAGTTCTAAGACGTAATAACTGTCATAACATCCCTTATAATACCTTCCTTTTCCTTCACATGTGCCAAGAAACTCCATCTAAACATCTTCAAGTATTGAATTCTTGCGGTCCCGAGAAATGCAGGAGTCTTGGAAAATCCAATCCCCAAGAATATTCTTCTCTGTCGTTGCACGAGGTACAACAATCTTTCTCGCAATCACAGTTCACGACGACAATCACTACATATTCTTGACAAACAATACTAAACGTTCACCTAACACGTTGAAATCTTCGATTTTCATCAATTTTTTCAGACTCTATAAATAACTTTTGCAGTTCAAAATTGGGACGCGCGGAAAGACGTGACGACTATTTCCGAACCCCAGTCATAACATAACAACATCTGTTCAACAGATTCTGATGCGACTTTGTTAAAACTTAAAGCGGGTAAGAAGAGAACACCCACCCCTCTATCTGCGTTGCCAAACATCCTCGGTTTCTCGATAAAATATTTTATAATTTGCAAACATAAGCATATGAAACCGTTTGTTTTCGATTTTTCATCTATATCTGCAATGAAAGTATCAATATCAGACTTGGTCGTGGAACATTAAGATATCTCACTTGAGCGCTTGGCGAGTAAATTAATTCAATTCCAACTTCTAAAATTTCGAGCGAAGAAAAAATCGAAAAGGTGACACAACTGGAAATAAATGGGGTTACACTCGTTCTTTCCTTGAACCATAAAATGCTTCCTTTCTTTGCTAGAAGAATATCAAGATTTCTCAATTTAACTAAAACATTTGGAAAAAACGTAAGACAGTATCTTTTCAGAAGTCAGAACCGAATAATAATTCCAAATTGATACAATTGATTTAATTGAATGTTTAATCACGAGAAGAAAGTTCAATCCACTAGCCGGAAGGGCGAGTGGCTTAATTCAGTCGACTGAATAAAAATTTATAATTCAAATGTTGTACACAAAATGTATCCCATTTCGATCATTTCGGGTTTGAATGATGATGACTGCCTAGAAAAAAAGTATTCAATATAAACCTTTGTATATCCCAGATTTTGTGTGATTTTATATGTGATTTCAACAATAAATTTTTATTATTATTTATCGGAAAGTTAATGTAGTTGTTCTTCATTACTGGTAGTCACACTTATGAATTTTTTTATGAAAATATGTCGAAAAGCATTGACGTGAATTCAAGAGCTGCGCGCCTGCTAATTTTTCGTTCTGTCGATTGCACTGAAAAATAATAGGTTGTAGTCGAATAGGTAAATAATGAACGATCGTCAAAAATTAGTTTTAAGATTAGCTACAGAAATGAGTTAATTATCATGAAATTCATACAACGCAAGAGATTCGTGATTTCATGACGTTGATCAAACGCAAAAAATGGAGTTACTGAAATGAACATTTGAAATCGACAAGAGCATTAGTTAATGGATAGTATTAATCCGACGGTTATGTGACTTATTAAATATAAGTCGACAATGCACAATGATTAAAGGTTGTATATTGATGGCTACACTACCGAGATCTTCATCAAAAAGTTCATACCACGCAACAAATACGTGAGTTCATGAGTTTGGATAAATGGGAGAAAAAGAGTTACTATAACGTAGATTAGATGTTGACAAGACCATGAGTTTATAAATAGTGTTGTATTCAACGTTTATGTGATGTTTCTCAGATCTAATTGAATAAACGTGAAGAACTCACGATGAGTTAACGTTTTATTATGATGGCAACAGTAGCGAGTCAATCTTCAAGAAATCCAGACCTCGCAAAAATTGCTTTATCTCATGACGTTGAATATACTTAAAAAAAAGAAGTTAGCAAGCTTAAATTGAAGGTTGCTTGTAGGTTTCGAGTTGTTAAATAGTGTCCGTGGCCCACGTTGATATGATGTTTTTTAGTCATCTAATAGTGCACCGGCCACCCCCACTCAAGAGCCGTTATACCTTGCACAGGAAGAGTATTTCGAACCTCCCAAGATCGCCCTGGAGGTAACAACAACAGGAACTTCGATGAATTGAGAATATTTTTGGGGGAGTACCAACAAAGGCTTGATTGTATTGTTCTGACGGAGACTTTTAGGATTCCGGATGCTGATTTATACCAGATTCCTGGCTATAACCTGATATATAATTCAGGGGATGTGAATAAAAATGATGGCACAATTATATATGTAAAAGATTGTATTGCTGGCACTTCCAATATTATAAAGATCGGCGAAATTCATTCAATTAGTCTCATTTTAAAATTAAATAATGTGAACATCGGTATAACAGCCATTTATAGATCTCCATCACTCTGTCCACTGAAGTTTAATGATGACCTGAACAATTTTCTGCAAACCTACAAACGAGAGTGTACGGTAAATCTCCTTGTAGGGGATATCAATATTAATATTCTAGAAGATACTAATTTTGCAATTGATTATTTAAATATTTTGAGCGAACATGGCTACTTACCTGGTATCAACAAGCCAACTAGAGAGACTGCTTGCCTGGACCACATAATGATAAAGAGCGATCTAGAGATGGAAACATTTTTCTCAGCAGTTGTAGAAGATCAAATAACAGATCACTCTCCTGTATTTCTGCAGACAGTTTTCTCTGAAAGTAAACAAATTGAGAACAAAGCGGTCAAACACAGAAGAAAAATTGATTTCAACCAACTTAAAAGGCATCTATGTAAAGAACTGTGGAATAATGTCTACGAAGTTACGGATATGGACGATGCGATTGACTCGTTTAAAGCGAGGCTGCAAAAATATGTAAATGACTCTACTAGTACGTTTAAACTTAAAAGGAATGAGATTAAGAGAAAAGATTGGATAACGGACGGATTGATAAAGTCGACACTGGTGAAGAATATACTGTACAAGAAAATGAAGAGAGAAACAAGCAACCTGATACTCAAAAGAGAATTCAGTGAGTATAACAAGTAGTTGAATTATTTGAAGGAGAAGGCTAAAAACGATTATTTCCGTGATAAGATAAATAAACATCCAAATAGCCCAATATTGCTATGGAAAACTATGAGGGAGCTGGGACACAAGTATAAAAAAGACGTTAAAGTCCAAGGTATAAGAAATCCAGTTGGGCATGTAATATCAAAACCAGGTGCAGTGGCGGAAGTCTTGTCAGATTTCTTCTCAGATGCGGGCAATAATTTAGCAAAAAAGATTAAAAAGAAGCCATTAGAGCATGGATTCCGTCGAGTTGCCAATTCACTGCTAATGGTTCCGACTTCTGAATCTGAATTGAAAACTATTATAGGCTCCTTGAAGAATAATAAAGCTCCTGGAATTGACGGTTTAACATCTGAAATATTGAAGGAAACTGCTGAGTTCATAGTCGCCCCTCTATGTTTTATTATCAATAATTGCTTACAAATAGGTTACTTCCCAAAATCATTGAAAGAGGCGGTGATAAAACCAGTCTTCAAGTCAGGAGATAGTTTAGATCCAGGCAACTATAGGCCTATCTCCTTAATGACGGTGCTTTCGAAAATCTTTGAAAAGGTAATTAAGGACAGACTAACCTCATATCTAGATCGTTATAATATCTTATCAGATAAGCAATACGGCTTCAGAAAGGCTAGATCAGCACAGGATGCTGTTGCTTACTTAACAGCTAAAATATATAACGCAATAGATGAAAAAAAGCCAGCAATCTGCGTATTCGTTGACTTGTCAAAAGCCTTTGACACGGTCAGTCATCCTGAGCTATTGGAATCCCTAGAGAGAGTCGGCATAAGGGGAAACTGTAAAAATTTGTTGGAGAGCTATCTGAATGAAAGAATCCAATATGTTCGAGTTGACGAAAGATTGAGTATGCCAAGGCAGGTAAAGTGTGGTGTGCCACAGGGGACAGTCTTGAGACCATTATTGTTTTCAATATACATTAACGATATTTTCAACTTACCTACATGCGGTGATATAATCAGCTTTGCCGATGATACGGCTGTTTTTTACGAGGATACTTCGTGGAGTTCACTGAAAAGAAAAGTGGAAAATGATTTCGGCATGATAATAGACTTCTTTAATAATAAACTACTTACCGTGAACAGGGCCAAAACTCACTTCATGGCGTATACAAGCTACTCCAGTAATATGCCTAGGTTCGAGACATTAAATATAGCAGCTACTAATGTGACAATAGAAATTAAATCTAAAACGGAAATAAAATACCTGGGTGTATACATTGACTGCCATCTCAATTGGGGTGTTCATGCGAAGGTTTTATCTGGGAGAATCAGAAGCCTGATACCTAAGTTTACTATTTGTCAGAGATTTTGTAATATTAGCCAGTTGAAAATATTATATTTTGCACTGGTTCAGAGTCAGCTAACTTACGGAATAGTTGCTTGGGGAGCAGTGAGAAACAATTACTTACGACAGATTGAAGTAACACAGAAATGGATAATGAAGATCATTTTCAACCGAAAAATGAGATATCCATCTGATCGATTGTTTGAAGAGAGTGGATTTTTTTGGGTGAGACAATTGTACTGTCATGCTATGATGGTCCAGACGTTCAGAGACAGAAACATCCAGAATATAGAACACAGGTACAACACCAGATATAGACAAGGATCAGTGTACGTTCCAAGGGCCCACAAAAGTGTTGGACAGAGAAGCTTTCGATATCTAAGCGCTAGAATATTCAACATGCTGCCGGGTGAATTAAAGTCCATAAACTCGTTCAAAATGTGGAAGTCGAAAACGAGAAAATAGATTGCAGGTCGGACGAAGCAGGAAATTGATGGGCTGGTGGAGATGGGGGATTAGTGATATTGGTTAAAATATGGAAAAGTTTATACAGTATTGCATTTCTTTTTTTTTTCTTTGTACATTGGGGTTATTTTGTGTGGACGGTTTTGGTGGTTTGGAAGTGTATGTTTTATTTTGTGAGGTAATGATTTACACATCTAATATTAAGGTATAAATAAACACTGGCCAATTACCCCGCGCGGATTTGCTTCCTTGGGGTGGTCTGGGTTTATTTGCTATTATAGAGAATATATATATCATTGTAGTGTATTATATTGTAGCGAATAAACTATTATTATTATTATTAGTCGTAGTTTAATATACGTGTAAAACGTACGATGTGTATACGTTGCTTTATGGTTGCTGCTATAACGAGTTGAATTGTATTCGTTTATTTTACGTTGAATCTACGTTTGGTTGAATTGACGTTTCAAAAATAACGTTACGCAATCAACGAGTAACGTTTAATCAACGGGAGCAACTACAAATAAACGTATTTTCAACGTGTGTGTGTTTATTGGGGTGAAACATCTGTGATGCCTAATTTTATATGATTAATTCTATGAGTTTCCTTCATGTAGAAAAAACAGCAAGATATTTTGTGATGAATTGAGAATTCTGAAAAGTTTTGATTTTAATTTTCCAAAGATATAGTCCCCACTAAATTTTGCATATGTTTATCTTCACTTTGTAACTTTGCAACTGTAAACCAAGTTTCAAACAGATTAAATCAGTATTTTTCGAGTAATTGGTACAACAATACTTCAACTCGCTATAACAACTCCATAACCATTGTGCTATATTGCTCTTCGATGAACTTAGCTCAGATATTCAAAGCGTGTTTTTTAGAGGTATAGAACTTTATTTAAATTGGCAACACTGTTTCAACTGGCGGTGATTTTGATAGCTGTCAAGTGATTTGTGTTTAGTTTGGTCTGGCATTTCAACATGAAGAGACTAACGCCTGAAAAACGCTTCCACATTGTGCAAATTCATTTTGAAAATAATGGTTCTGTTAGAAATGATTATCGCACTCTACGTCAATTTTACGATCAACACAATCGTCCATCAGAGCAATTAATTCGACTAGCCGTTTTCGCACCACGTTTACTTTAACTGATAATAAGAATCCACAGAGACGTCGTTTGGTGTACTCTATGGGCTGGTGGAATCATTGGTCTGTACTTCTTTGAATACGATGTTGGCCAGTACGTTACAGTCAATGGTGACCCCTATAGAGCCATGATTACTGACTTTTTCGTTCCTCAATTGAACAACCATGATGTGCAGAAGCTGTGGTTTCAACAAGAAGGCGCATCATGTCACATATCTCGTGCCACACTTGATTTACTGAAGGAAACGTTTTATAACCGTATAATTTCACGTTCCATGCCCCTTGAATTGGCCTCCAAGATCGTGCGATTTAACACCGCTAGACTATTTTCTGTGGGGATATGTGAAGTCGCTACGACGATGAGTCCGAGATGATCGACCACTTAGAGAACAACATTCCCCGCGTTATTGCCGATATAGGGCCACAAATGCTGGAAAAAGTGATTGAAAGTTTGACCTCCAGATAAGATTACGTCCCGAGTACGCCGTGGCGGTCATATGCCAGAAATTATATTTGAATTATAATGCCAAAAAATAATCTTTTGAATAGAGTACATCTCATGTGAATTTAAAGAACTTATCCTTGTCTTATTCCATTTCAAATTTCTATACATCTAAAAGACACGCTTCAGGTTTCAAACCTACTCTGAAAATTTCAATACTCTTGATATCTTTATTCGAAATTCAGATGAGATACTGTCGTAGGTTGGACGGACAGAATTGATTATTTATATTTTATTATTTTTCGAAAATACCCAATAGATATTTATTTCAATTCTTTATAACTTGGATCGTTACAACGGATAGTATACAGTTCAAATATGGAGTTCAGTCTTGAAATAAATAATTTTCAGGATTGTCTACCACTACCGTTATGCAAATATAAGTTCTACAAGAAGCATTCAGAGACTCTGAAAAAAATAATGATTATAATAATATAAGTATTAATAATCAGCATCATTTGTGGGAAAACTGGTCAGAAAACAATTTTTAAGGATATCCATTTCACTTTCAGAATGTCCAGCACTCAAAAAACTGAATCAACCAAAAGTTGAATGTTGCAATTGAAAAACCAGCAAAATGTATCTGATTCATTCATAACAGGTCTGAAAACATTCTCTTAGGGATATTCACTTCACTTCAATTCTAGCAACCGCTAGAAGTTCCACAAAGTCTATAACGACAGGCTCACAGCAGCACAGGGATTCATGCAGCGGAGTTATTTCAAGGATTATTCAGAAGAAAGTGATCAGTGGAAATGAACATCGCTCGAATTGAATGAATAAAGATAAGAATTCTCGGAAAATGAAAAAAAAAAATTCCCAGGAAATCAATGCAACAATTGAAGAAAATTCTCGGAAAAAACGAACCGTTTTCGAGATATTCAACGTTGAATGTTAAATAATCTGATAAAAATTTGAGAAATTGCCTTATTTCCGCGGATCCGCCTCTGAGCTGGTGAAGACTGTGAATTAAGCTACGCTCACCTTTACCCGGAACATAGAATACATATGAATATTTTTCTATTTCGCATAGACCAAATATTAGGTCTATGCTATTTTGGGACCGGACCACAGACATAATCCATATCTATGGACCAGGCTTTCCATAGAATTCTAGAGTTTCATTAATATTTTTAGGTTAATTGAGTGATTTCTCATGATTAATTTACAAATTCGATAAAAATTAGAATAATTATGGAATTTTCAATATAAGACTGAGCAAGATTGAAGTTGTGCACAATGTTATGGTGGAAACACAAACAACTGGATATTGCACGAATTTCAAGTGGAAGATTAGTGTTTCAATGGTCAAGTGTAGTGAAATATTTTTTCCACAATAATACCGCGAAAAGTACTAAATTATAAGCATTAAGTGAGTGAATGAGTTTTCCCAATCATATTCTTCGAATTTCAAGCAATGTATTGATTTCTCTGCAACACAAATCACCGTGAGTGATATGTGTTGAACATGCGAACAAAGTGCAGGAGTGTATTAGCACATTCAGAGCCGACTCTGGAAAAATGGTAAATGAAGAAAGTGTTTTATTTGATGAGAGGAATCTATGGTTAAAGTTAATGTACAGCTTAAAGTCTCACCCTGTATAATTCATTATGGCTCTATTATACCTCCCCTGGTTAGTTAAAAAAATTTTTTCACTTCCAAACAGAATTTTTTTTTGGAAGAATTAATCTGAATTACATACATGGACCTTGCTAAATAAAAATCTTAACTATACTATATGAAGAGAATATTTTATGTTACAGAATATTTTACTTTTACTTATTTCACTGAATAAACAACTTAACCCTATTTTCATGAACTTCTCTCATCTTATTACCTATTTTAACAATAACATTTGGATCTTTATCTTCTAAAACTTCGAATAGATCTTTTGAAAGCTCATCATTTTTAGTGCAGACTGCATCATTTTCAGTTACGATACTGTGGCCTGTCTTAAATGTCTTTTCATTCCTAATTGAATCTAGTTGTATTTTTCTATTAATTTTTGATGACACAAAATTATATGACGCATAATTTCATGCCCTTTGCAATCTTTATTTTAACCTTATTGGGTAATTTTAAAAATTATATATCGGATCTATTTTTTTTATTACATTTGAAGGTAGTGTGCAACTTCTTCCAAATACGAATTCAAAGGGGTGTACTTTGTATGTGTATAAATACATTCATTATAGGCAAACACCAATATTGAATCTAAGAGCTCGAAGAATCTGGATATTCTTGGCAATGCATTCTCAAGTATGCACTCCAGTGCTTATGCGTATTTTCAATCGAACCTAGTGACACATGGTGATATGCAGTGGAATTTAAATGTTTACTTTGAGTATTTCACAGACGTCTTTGAAAATACTTGATATGAATTTAGTTCCCTGATCTGTGGCAATGACCTACGGGACACCATAGTGTAGTTAACTCGCTCTCTGTTAGAATATATTTATTTTCGGATAAATCAGCTGTAAGTGGACCCACGGGATCTAGAAATATCTTTTGAAAATCAGAACTTGCATTTGTTGTAATTTGAAGTGGTTGTTTTGTTATAATTGAATATTTGAATTTTGGCATCATTGTCACTTTTTAACATAGTCTTCGACATCCTTTTTTATGCCAGAACAAAAGTAGTAACGTCTTATATTGTTAAACATTTTATTATCCCCAGATGATATTCCATTTTTATTTGAAATGAATTTCAAGTCTGTCAACTAGGGCAGTCAGCGTTGATCCCTAGGACAGTCAGCGTTGATCCAGAAACTTATTTCATGTATAATTTTTTTTTCTCAATGTCGTATAGGAAATCATTAAGTTTGAAATATTTATTATCGTCGCGAATTTCCTTAAACTGAATGATGAATGATTTTTCTCTTATCGAAATTAATTTCACAATTGTAGGGTGGTCAGACCTTTCATCATGAGTTAGTTTCCTAGAATTTTCTGCAACATGTTTATCAGAACTGTGTACAGCTTCTGATTTTGCTCTGGTCATAACCAACACTTTATGGTCGGTTGCTAAGTCTTTTAAATTCTGTGAGCCTAATGTGATTCTCGATAATGGATCTGCCAAAACATCACCTTTTCCTTTGATATAGTTGACTGTGAAGTCGTATTCCTCTTATATTAACCGGAATTTGGTTAAACGGCTAGTTGTGTTTTTCGTGCCAAATAAGTGAATAAGAGGACGGTGATCTGTGAAAATTTCGAATTTTCTGCCGTTAAGGTGAGGCCTAAATTTTTTGACTGCCCACACAATTGATAGTAACTCTTTTTCTATGGTGCTTTAATTTTTTTCAGCTGGATTTAATGATCTGCTTCCATAAGAAACAGGTCTGTCATAATCATTACCTAAAACTGCGCCTATGGCTACTCACGAGGCATCGCGTTCGAAAATAAACAATTTATTTTCTGCAAAAAACGGAAATTGTAATATTTAAGGGGATATGAGACATAATTGAGAAAATTCCACCCATAGACCAATTTCTGCTGCCTGTGTTTTGTGGATTGCCATCCAGAATAACCTGCTTGTGCTATTATGACTTCTTCCTTAGATTGCGTTTTTCCCATTTTGACACAAATACTTTTTGGAATTTTAATTTAATCAAGTCTGGTTCATGGCAGGATCGCCATGTGATAAAAGTGTTCTTCTTGGTGTAAATTATGTTCACAAGGGGGTAGTGAGGAGAACATGTGAAGTAATGGATTATAACATGTTACTTCTGATACGTCTATTGATAGATTCCTTCTAATGATTCTTAACAAATTAATTTATAATTTATAGTTTTGATAATGGGGTAAAACCCGAAACATGCATGTCAACAAGATATCTAAAATTGTGAATGTAGTCAAGTGTTTTTATTTGTTTTAATATTCAATACGATCTTTTACCAGGTGTTGAGCGAGCAATCAATTTTCAATTATTCCTATGTATTTACCCTACTTACAAAAAGTCGTATTATCAATATCAGCATATGAGCTCTTGCGACAATGGACAATTTCATAAGCATACGAGGTGAATAATTTATTGACCTAAATCAAGAAATAATTTCCTCGAGAAGTGAACTGAACTAAATATATAATTTATCGAGAGAATGCAAGAATATGATTTCGACACCGAAAATAGAACGAGAGCTACCAATCAAAATGCCGATGCGTTATCAAGAAGACCATGCTCCGAAAATTGCAGCCATTGCTCACGTGTGGAAGACAAGGTGGATTTTAGACGGACCACGGTAATTGAATATGACTGGTCAACCCAAGAGATTCAACGAACATAAGAAGAAGATGCAGGCAGACTTGAAAGTAATCCTGAGTTGGAAGGAGAGCGGTAGACGACCTACTTGGGAAGAAATATCCCGACTGAGTCAATATGTGAAGTCGTATTGGGCACAATGAGAAAAGTTGAAGATAGATAAAGGTCTCCTACAAAGTTGTTGGGAAAATGAAGATGGATTTGATCAGAGGCTTCAGTTGATTATGCTGAAGAGTCGCGTGACAGACGTTTTGACTAGTTTAAATAATGGAACTTCTGGTGACCATTTTGGCATTAAGACGCTGAAGAAAGGAAAGTCAGGCAGCGATTTTATTGGAACTGTAAGAAAGACGTTGAAGGCAGGTGTGGAACATGTAAGGCTTTTGCTGCAGCTAATAGCCTTTATGGCAAAGGAAAGGCTTCAATAAATCAATATAACGTCGGATATTCCATGAAACGAATAGCTATCGATATCAAGGGCCCTTTACGTAAACAGACTACGGCATCAAGTACAATTTGGTGGCGTTGGACTATTTTACCAAATGGGTGGAAGCGTACGGTATGCCTTAACAAGAGGCGAGTCCGGTTGCTGATAAATTGGTCGAATATTCTTCTGCAGGTTTGAAATATCTTCAGAGTTGCATTGTGATCGAGGCCGAAATTTCGAGTCGATGTCATTCTAAGAAGTATGTAGAAAATTGGAGATCGATAAGACAAGAAATACACCTCTATCTAGCCAAAGTATCCAATGGAATGAATATTTGCCTTTATTCACGATGGCATATAGACCTTCGGTTCAAGAATTTACCAAGGAAACTCCGTCCAATATAATGTTCGGCCGGGAAATTAGACTACCTAGTGATCTTGAGTTTCGTTGTAAGCCTAGAGAAGATGTAGCCGGGACAGATTATATCAGCAAATCGAGAAGCAAGCTAGATTACATTCATGACAAGGTGCACGATCAAATTCAGCAAGCAAGTGATCAGATGAAACTGCGCTATGACATCAAGGCCATTGAAGGAGGGTTCACCGCAGGAGATCTGGTGTGGTTGTATAACCCGCAAAGAAGAGGAGGATTTTCACCAAAACTACAGAGAAAGTAAGAATTACCGCATGAAATTGTGAAAAAGATAAAGGATGTAGTTTACCGGATACGGAAGCTCCCCAGAGAAAAACCGAAGGTCGTTTATTTCAACCGATTGGCTCCTTATATACGAGTTGACACAGGGTGACGAAAAAGTAGTACTTCTCATCGAGGTTCCGGCGAAGGAATCGATTTTCAGGATTTCATGAATACCTATGGCGGAAAATGGTTTGGCGTCACACAGAAAGTTCATTAAGACCTGTTTACAGTTCTCGAGGAATATTCTCTTGCTCATTGTGAAGCAGTCGATCTAAGGATGTGTAAGGGAATAGCAAGAATATTCAGAAATACATTTGGACGTCAAGAGGAACTGATGAGACAGCCGCCCAGAATTGGAAAATGCCCGAGATTGTAGTAAGAGGGTCGCGGTCGCGCACGTAGTCACTAGGCAGTGTTCTTATCAGATGCTCACCTACCAGAATTTGTGGATAGCGATGCATGGCTTGGAAGAAGACATTCAATACAGGTTAGGGAATTAGCTGTTCCCTTGCTCGAATGTGGATTAGATCAACTGAATTGGCAGGTTGTGCGGAGCATGCTTAAAGTATTTCAGAAAATAGGTATGCAATTTCAACAGAAAGCAAATCGGAATGCCTAGCAAAACCGTGGACTTTTTCTCCCATCAGAAGGGCTACTGTAGAAATGGCGACGATTGCAGATTTCGCCACGGTCCTCCGAGAAATGGAATCTCTTCTGGGACAGAAGAGGCTACAGGAGGGGACACTGTGACGAGCACGGCTCTGTCTTTGCTAGACTGTTCTAGAAATCTCCGGACATCTATGCGGCCTTTCCCTGGTGAATGGAACTATCTGGATAGATTCTAGCAATCGCTAGAAGTTCCACGAAGTATATAACGACGGGCGCGGAACAGGACAGGGAGTCATTCAGCGGAATTATACGAAGTATTACTCAACGGAAAGTGATCAGTGAAAATAAATAGTGAGGAAATAAATTGTACATAGGCTTCGTTAGAATCAGATGTTGCGTTATATGTTATTAGTGTAAATAAGTGTGAATAAATAGTTTAATTATTCAAAACGTTTTGACAAATGAAGAAAACGTTCCAATATTTATAAGCGTTTGATCTAAATAATTCATTATCCACTAGGAAGTGTTTTCTGTTTTCTATTTTGATTATCAATATTTTCAATACACCGAAGCGGAGATCAACAAACAGCAAAGTGCTCACAATTGAGTTAAGGAATTCATTTCATACTCTATTATACTTTATGCGCCATCTTACATCGAAATTTTTGATATTCCTGTTGTGGAGGATGGTACTGACACAAATCTTGAAACAGAATATGTTTTTGATCTAGATTAAATTTTACTTACTTTCCAAAGATCAATATGAAAAATATGCAATATGAATTTCTCTACCGCGCTTTCCCTGACAGGGAAAGCAATATTCAAATCTAGGAATATCATCTTATGTGCCATGTTACTGATGAAGAAATTCTAGAATAGTACTGGTGTGAAGTCAGCAGCTTTTCGGCGCAAGTTCATACTCATAAACATACAACCGAGTACTAGATTTTAATTCAATCTGATCTGAATTTTTGCAAATATTGTAACAATAAAATTTTGTTTGAGTATATCAACGGATTCACTAAGCGATTTAACTCATTCACGAATTTAACCGTCGTAACCTAAGTATCCTACAAATATCGAGCCCATAAGTCGTTATTCTTGCGTAAATCACAGAAATAAATATCGTCATTATCGTCATTAAATATATCTGTTCAACTCCAAATCATTAGGATAAGTAAAAACTAACTCCGGAGAAATCATGCTTCTGAAGTGTATTTTCGCTTTTTCAATATCTTATATTTATGCCATCGACTACAAGACTTCAGAACGCAACGGAGACGCAGGCGATAATGGAATTTCTGAGTAAACTCAATGAGAAAAATGTAAAAATGAACATGTAAAGCTTACGATGTAGCTAACGGTTACTATGGTTAAGGAAATATAATAATAATAATAATAATAATATAATGTTCGGCCGAGAAATTAGACTATCTTGTGACCTAGAATTTGGTTGTGAGCCTGGAGAAGATGTAGCCAGGGAGGACTAAGTCAGTAAATTGAGGAGTAAGCTAGATTACATTCATGACAAGGTGCGCAATCAAATGCAGCAAGCAAGTGATCGGATGAAAATGCGCTATGACATCAAGGCCATTGAAGGAGGGTTCACCGCAGGAGATCTGGTGTGGTTGTATAACCCGCAAAGAAGAAAAATAGGATTTTCTCCGAAGCCGCAGAGACAGTGAGAAGGACCGTATGAAGTTATGAAAAGGATAAATGATGTAGTTAACCGGATACGGAAGCTTTCCAGAGGAAAACCGAATGTCGTCCATTTCAACCGACTAGCTCCGTACGCGTCAACACAGGGTGACGAAGAAGAAGTACGTCTCATCGAGGTTCCGGCGAAGGAGAATAACGATTTTCAGGAGTTCAATAATAGCTATGGGGGAACACGAGTTGCACGGTTTGGCGTCACACAGGAAGTTAATCAAGATCTGTTTACAGTTCCCAAGGAATACCCTCTTGCTCATTATGTAGCAGCGGATCTAAGGATGAGTAAGGGAATAGCAAGAGTATTCAGAAATAAATTTGGACGTCAAGAGGAACTGATGAGACAGCAGCCCAAAATCGGAAAATGCCAGAGACTGAAGTCAGAGGGTCGGTTCATTCATTACGTAGTCAACAAACTGTACTCATATCACAAGCCCACCTACCAGAATTTATGAACAGCACTGCATAGCTTGAAAGAAGACCTTAAATGCTTTGGGATTAGAAAATGAGCTGTTCCCAAGCTAGGTTGTGGATTGGATCAACTGAATTGGCGGGTTGTGCGACGCATGCTTGAAGAAGTCTTCCAGGAGACAGGTTTCTTGGTATGCAATTTCAACCCAAAGCAAATAAAAAAGCCCATTAAAACCGTAGACTGCTACTTACATCAGAAGGGCTACTGTAGAAATGGGGACGATTGCATATTTCACCACGGTCCTTCGAGGAATTCGTGGAATCTATTCTGGGACAGAACAGGCTTGAGGAGGGGACAGTGTGACGAGTACGGCCCTGTCTGTGGGAGAAAGTTCCCGAAAGCTCCAGACGTCTTTGAGTCATTCGTCTGTAACTGGAGCACTCTGGTAAATTCAAGCAATCACTAGAAGTTTCACGATAGATATGAGGCCGGGCGCGGAGCGGCACAGGGACTACTTCAGCAGAGTTATTCGTAGCGGAAAGTGATAAGTGAAAATAAATAGTGTGGAAATAAATATTGCATTGACTCTTATAGAATAAGTTGTAAATAAATAGTTTGATTTGTAAAATAATATTTCGAATGGATACCTATACCGAGTGATGGTGGCTACCGGCCGTATCTCGCAAACTGTTTACCCTATAAAATCGAGAAAATCATTCTAGCAGAGAACCAGGAACTTGAAATTATTCACGATAATTTTTTAGGGGCCAATTTTTGTCATAAAATTTTATTCCGGAATTTATAGGACCAACGGTTTCCTTTATTAATCACCCGGTATATCTGCTGAGTCATTAAGTGTATGTTACCAGTTCTCTATTTCAGCATTCTCAATAAAAATTCAAACCTGCTCTACAATTATCATTTCCGTAAGTAGATTCTTTGGGTAGTTATTGTTTTCGCACAATCAGCGGTTAGTTCAGCCGCAAACCCAATATCTTCCGAAAGAAGGCTCCATATTTATAGGGTAGGTTTGATGCTGAATTATGAAGGTGAAATTCGTGGAGGAATAAATCGCCCCAACAATTCCTAGATACATCCATTCGAATTTTATTCTTCCAAGTTTTTCAAAGATAGGGATCGGATCTAATTGAAATCAAGGGTTGGATTGAAATGATAGCTAGAAGGTTCATGGGAAATTTCGTGGGGACAATATCAACGGGAGATGCAAATATTTTCCTAAGGTAGTGAAGTTGAGTTTGTCGGGGTCAACACTTGAGTGGGTTACCTTAAGTCAGTAGTTTTCTCATTTTTTTTCAGTCGTTTATTTGAACGACACAGGTCCTAAGTTGCAGGGGGTGTTAAATTTTTTTTCGTTGAGGGATGACCACTGCTATTTAAATAATGAAATCGAAAAATAAACCGAAACGATGTTTCGACAAATACAAACAAAATACCAGTAAGCAAGAAACTGAAAGTACAACATCTCACGGAAATAGGTAACAACAGCCGATGACATCAGGTCTCCTCGTCCTTTCACAGGCATGGATGGGTTCCTCAATGTAGCTACTAAAATCTTCATCGACTTGAGACAAGTCTGAACTGTCGGCCGATCCTAAGAAAAATAACTTCCGAAAGAAACAACTTGAAAGCATGATATTTGTAGAGTAGGTTTGGACCTTGATTACGAAGGCTGAAGAAGTGAATGGGTGAAATCCACCCAATGATTCTACAGATATACCCATTCAAAATATTAATTTCCCAATATTTCCAAGAATACAGATAAGATCGAATTGAACTTCAGTACTCGATCGAAAAGTAAGAGCTTTAAGATTAATGAAAAATTTCCCGAAAATTATATGATCATAGGATCGCAGAATATTAAATATTCCAAATGAAATTTGAAATTTTTTTATTTCGAATGATTTTCATAACACGGTCATCACGAAATTCCACACGAAGTTGTTTATCAGTAGTTTCAAACTAGTTACCATGTTTCATCATTATTGAATCTGAGTTTTTTGAGTTTCTCCTAAAGAACAAGAATACCGTGAAAAAAAAACTATAATTAAAAATATTTTTTCCCAATATGCCCAAAAACTATAATCGTATCCAATTAAATTTCGTACATGACTGTGGAATATTAATCTCAAGGTATGAGCAGATTTTTTTTCGGAATATAATTAATTGTTTCCAACAAAAATTTCGAAAAATTTTTTCAAATTACTGACAATACGATGCAAACAAAATTTCACGTTTGATTCCAATGCTTCTGTATTTTTTTAAATTGCAGGTAAAAAACCCCGAAATTTCAAATGGCTATAACTCCGAAACCGTTTGGCTGATTTGGTCCATTAACGAACTCAATCGACGCATTTTGAAATGCAACAACCCACCCTGAAAGTGTCAGATCGGAAGTATTCTCCGCACGACTGTAATCGTGCATAGAGACGCCCGAACATAATCTATTCTGCCAACGGATTCGTAATCAGTGGGTCCACAGTAGTCGTGTGAGACTATTTTCGAGGAATAATTCGAAAATAACAGACATTTGGACAAGACGATAGGATGCTGTTCACTAGAATATGAGCGCAAAAATTAAATTTTTTTTTGAATTGTTCCAATTGCGGGACCATCGAGAAATCTTACAGAAAGTTGCTCATCAGATTTTAAAAACCTGTCGCCAAGTTTAACCATGATTAAATATGTATATTTTGGGTTACTCCGGAAAAAACAAGGATAACGAGAAAAAGACTACCTTCAAAATTCGACATATATCTTTTCCTGAAAGCTCCATAATTGATTGTATCGAACCGGAATTTGACACACGGCTGTGAAATATAAAGTTCAAGATTCGAGCAGATTTTTTTTCCCGAATATGATAAATAGTTGCCGAAGAAAAAATTTCTCGAAAAAATTTCGAAACAATTTTTTTTTTATTATTTATCGACATCACGGAATCAACAGAATTTTGCGAAATTTTGGGCGCCGTTATGGTTATAGTTTTCGAAATATCAGGGAAATATTCTCAAAATTTCAAATGTTTATAACTTCGAAACTCTCTTTCCGATTTTGGCCATCAAGGAACCCAACCGACGCATTTTGAAATTCAATTTACCATGGAATCCACAAGATAGGATCATCTGTGGACTCGTACAGAATCGACACCGGATTCGTCATTAGTGAGTCCAACCTATTCGTTTGAGACTTTTTTCTGCTGAACATTCGAAAATTATACACATTTGGAAGAAACGATTGCACGTTGTTCCCTTTGCACATGCGCGCAATAAAAGACACAAACCCGATGACCTGAATCCTCCATATCATCGCCAAGAATTAAAATTATTAAAGCTGTTGGCTGATCCGATTGTTAACACTCTATTGTTTTTTTTTTGCGGTAATAGTGGATATTTGGCGGATATGAAGTATAATATGGTCAGAGGTAGGTTAATTTCGAAACCTGTAACTATACAACAATAGTATGTTTCATTCGCATGAGTTATAAAATTGGGAAGTGAGGAATAAAAATACTAAATTCCTCGTGAATAGTACTTGAAAATTGTTATTATTTTTAACAACAATTTTCATCCAATTAACTGAGAGATTTTGATAATTATTTCGTCTTGGGAACCGATTATTGAACTCCATTTCCTGAATGTTCACATGATCATAACTATAACGATATATCCTGTGATATTTGTTCCAGGTGTTGATAAATTTATGGACAGTTCTCCTCAAATATAAAGAAATAATGTGGTTCGCTGATGTGTTTCAACTAATTGGTATCCCTTTATCTGAGAGTCTCATTGGTAAGGAAAAACACCAGGAAATTCGCAGGATGACTCTTGTCTTGAAAGTATTCGTATTGATGAACCTTGGATTAGCCTTGACCGCAGCCTTGGGATTCACATTATCACCGGAATATTTCAACACTAGGACCTATTTAGCCGTCTGGATAAAAGAGAATTTTCCCGATCACGCAGAATATATACTGTTTATCATCCATCTATCCAATTTTCCAGTAGCATTGGTTCTATCGTCCCTTGCTATTACAATGTCTTATTTTGGATATACCGGTATCATACAGATAATATTTTTCAACAGTATAGTTGAAGTATCCTGCGAGACAACTATTCCTGAGGAGTTACGATTACGTTCAGAAATGTATCAATTGTCAGTGAAGGGACGACTGAAAACTAGTATCTACATGCATTCGCTTGCTTCTGAGTGAGTACTTCTTTCAATTACATTGATAAATTATTCAATTGTTGAACTATTTTCGGCACTTCCCACTCAATTCCTCCGATGGTTTAGAAACAACTGGTTCGCGTGTAACCATTTATAATTTTTTCAACAAAGTGCTGCCGTCACAACAGAAACATCAGAGGAAGAATGGTAGAAATAAAATCGTGTGTTCGTGCTAAGGGTAGCACAGAGCATGTTATACCTTAGAACAAATCCGTAGCGGAATACGTGTATTCCCTGTTGATGCGAAACCATCAATCAAGAGCTCTTGGAAGGACCAAGCGGCGTAACTGCAAACAGGTGCAGTGCACTGGGGCCCCTGAGCCTAGTTCGCGCGCGATAAGTTTTTTTTCAACAAAACAAGAACTCATTTATACAGGGTGATTCCGAAGGAGATTTTGGGATAAGTTCACACTAGTCAAGACAGTCTCGAAACAATGCTTGGTTTATGGTTGGGGGGTCTCTATGAGAATATACAGGGTGATTTGTCCGATTCGACCGGTTTCACTTTTATTGAAAACTTTGGTATGCCTCATTCGATTTTAATGAAATTTTCACCGAAGTGCAATATTATTGAGCACATTCATTATTTCCAAAATTTTTTTCAAAATGGGCGGTTGTTATTTTGATAATTCCAGATTAATTGTGCAGGTTGAAAAAACACCCTGTACTTCGCGTTTCCAAAACTTCGCTATCTGTTTACGATTCTACTATAATGAGTCATTATTTGAGAGTTTCTAATTTTTTTGGCACACTTCTAGTTTTCCGAGAAATTTTTATCAAAAAAAGACAATGTCGAAATTTCGCTCCAATCGATTCTACTTTTATTAATAACTTTGGTATGGCTCATCCAATTGTGGTGCAATTTTCAGTATAGAACGATTTGAATAAGTACATTAAATAATTGCAACAATCCCTCAAAATACAGTGTTGAGTGTGTGATAATTTCAGAATTTCAGATTAATTATGCAGTTGAAGGAAAAACACCCTGTATATTGCTCTTCCAAAATTTTCTGATTCGTTTTAGATTCTACAAGAATGTCACTATATTCAGAGGTTTTTTATTTCTTTGGCACACCTCCAGTTTTCCGAGAAGAAATGTTTGAAGAAGAGCATAATCGAAGTTTGGCGCAAAAGCAGTGATTATATTCTGCACTAGGTAGTAAAGATGTATATTCTAAGGAGGCACAGCAGTTCTTTAGTTCTAAAATACTCTTTTCCAATTCCAAATTCATATTTAATTGCTCATATTATGTATGAAATCATTCAATTCAGAATATTACTTCATATGTGCATATGTTTATGTGCATAAACCAAACAAATCTACACACATGAAAACAAATTTTGATCAAACTTACGAAACAAATGACAAGTGGACTTTAGGATCAACAGAAACTTCACATTGAATTTTCGAAATGATTTCCTCTTTTTCGAATTCATATTTTTCTTTAAATTTCCAATCGACATTATTGAACGAAATCACATAACGTCACTGCTTCATAGAAATAAGCCTTTTATTGAAAAGCGGAGGTTTGCGAAAAAACTAAAGTAAGTAATTTTGTGAATTGAATGATTTTATACAGAAAATAAGCTATTGAAAATAAATTTCTAATTTGAATAGAATATTTGACGAACAACTTTGCATCCTTGGCTAATACCGATTTCCTACCTAGCGCAGAATACCCTCACTGCTATTGAGCCAAATTTCGATTATGCTCTTCTTCAAAAATGTTTCCTTGGAAAACCGGAGGTGTGTCAAAGGAACTAAAAGCCTCTCAATAATGACATATTATTGTAGACTCTGAAACGAATAAACATTTTGGAAAACCAATGTATAGGGTGTTTTTTTCAACTACAAAATTAATCTGAAATTCTGAAATTATCGCAAATACAACCCTGTATTTCGAGAGATTATGGCAATTATCGAATGTTCTAATTCAGATCATTCTGCACAACGAATTTCATCAAAATTGAATAAACCATACCAAAGTTATCAATAAAAGTAGAATCGATCGAAGTGAAATTTCGACATTGTCTTTTTTTGATGAAAATTTCTCGAAAAACTAGAAGTGTACCAAAAAAATTAGAAACTCTCAAATAATGACTTATTATAGTAGAATCGTAAACAGATAGCGAAGTTTTGGAAACAGAATGTACAGGGTGTTTTTTCAACCTGCACAATTAATCTGGAATTATCAAGATAACAACCGCTTATTTTGAGAAATTTTTTGGAATTAATGAATGTGCTCATCAATGTTGTACTTCTCTGAAAATTTCATCAAAATCGAATGAGGCATACCAAAGTTATCAATAAAAGTAAAATAGGTCGAATTGGACAAATCACCCTGTATATTCTCAATAGAGACCCCCAACCATAAGCCAAACATTGTTTCGAGACTTTCTTGACTAGTGTGAACTTATCCTAAAATCTGACGGTCTCCTCCGGAATCACCCTGTATATGGTATTATCAAGCATGATACAAGTTTTTTATTCGTTATTATCGATACTTATGCGATTGGAATTGAGTATGTTTTAGAAACTCAAGTTCGATAGAACACTCCTCCATAATATGTTTTTTCTTCGCAATTTTCGTAGAGACCGCAATATACAAGATCATACAAAAGGTCGAAGAAATGATGACGGATAAATTGATTGAAGCGAATGTAGCGAAATGCTATCTGGATATGGAAGGTGTCCAGCAGGCATGAGAAATGAAGAGTTAATATTCCTGATTGTAAACAAAATATCCTGGAAAAGCACTAACGAGCTTTTACGTGCTCATTCGAAGTCCTTATGAAGACAATGTTTTTTCGAGTTTCTGAAGAAGAAAATGACGACGCAATTTGACGTATTTCATCCCATCTTCTCCGAAAAGGATGATAGCATCGAGCTGAAATATGTTAGACTGCCGTTAAATGTTGGTTTGATACACATCCGATGGGTTGATTCTGAAAAGAAAATTATTTTGAGAAAAATCCTGGAAAAAATTTTTATGTTTGAAATTTTCAACGATACGATCTTCACAAATGTATGCATGAATTTACTCGTCGCTATTTTAAAACCACTTACCAGGTTTCAATTCGATCGCATTGCCAATGAAATATCATTGTAAAATATAGCATAATATTAACAGATAATAATAAACGCGCTTTTTATTTTCGAACTTTTTCCATTAATAAATGAACAAAACTAAAAAAAGCTTCGTCGGTCTGAAATTTTTTTCATTTGACTATGAACCAATTTTTCGAAACATCATTATCAGGCCAATCTTGTTTTCAAGTTATTCAAATATCAACACGCATGCGAATTTCAGTACTTCCAGCATTCGTCATTTTTCCTCATCAAATATTTTAATGGGCGTCATCGCATAAAAGTTTTGCATCTGTATGAAGCTTTCTGTATAAGTGAAGTCACCACCAACAGCTGTGAAATATATTACTGTCTTCTTGGTGTAGGCAGTTGCGATAATATAAGGCAAAGATGAATTTGAAAAAGTACCAAAAACGCAGCTAGCATGGGAAAAGTGCGTTCACAAGCACACAGCTCCAGTGAGTGGATATGTCCGACAAAATCAAGATAAGCTTCTAATTCCATTACAAGATTTTCAAGAAAAATTCGAACATGGAATCATGGAATGCATTGTATGAAATAATAACCTCTAATATTTTTTTCAACTCCAGTGAGTGAACATGGCCGATGAAATCAAGGATAAATTTCAATTTCAGATATTGATTCTCATGAAATCTTGAACGATGTTGATTATTTTGAGAATTTCTCACTCAAAATACGATTCAAATAATATTTCATTATGGTCATGAAAAACAATAATTAAAACTATAAATATTGATGACAAACGCAGCTATTACAGGAAAAGTATGGTAAAAAGCAACACGTCAAGTGGACATGTTCTACTTAGAAATCGAGAACAATTTTCAATTTCATTTATAGTTTTTAACGAAATCTTCAAAACTGTTCTTCCTGTCAATGTGACCTTAGTCAAAATGCATTTCATATTTTATTATCGTCATAGAATACAATACTTTAAAATAATGATGAAAATATGGGATAGTGAAGGCATACATTCTCTTATAGACGCATATAATTGGTGAGACTTATTTTATAATACTATTACGTTAGTTCATACGAACCATGGTGTGCTCATTTGGAAAAGAATTGACGTCAGCAAGATCAAAATACAAGGAAATATATATTCTGTGCTTTGTATTTGAATGAGAAATGTGACGTTATCATTGGTAAAACGATCACAGATGAGCACACCATGTTTTTTACATCATGATACAAACTTAATCTGAAATATTTTTCGAATGCATTTATACTGAAATCAGAAATATCACGGATATATGTAATAAAATCACTAAAAAAACCATTCATATATATAGATCTTTAGGTTTTATGAGTTAGTATATATTCTTGAGAAATAGTAGAGGAACAGTTTCATAAGATACTAGCTGGCCGACCCGGCTTTGCACGGGTGGTGTAACTAATGAAAAAAAATTGAGACAAAATATATAATGGAATAAAAACAATATAATAGCCAAATATTTGAATTAAACTTTATAGCAATGCCCCATAATGTTCAACATTTTTGGTTTTCCTTTCTGGCGCGAAAACGAATAGAGCAGATATGAAATGGAATGAAACCCAAGAATTCGAATTGTACTTCACTGCAATGCCCTATGAAGTACAAAATTTGTTTTCCATTTCTGGACAGAAAACAAATAAAGCAGATCGTTTACCAACTCTCTAGCACGCAACGTAAAAATGTCCATGCGAAAAAAATGCCAATTCAAGGTTTATCCCACAAATTTCTAATGATTGACCTTGTGATTTATTGCTTGTCACTGCAAATGTAAATCGCACTGAAAACTGTTAGATAACTGAAAACTTTATTTGGACCGATAATGAAATTGATCGACTATAAAGAATGTATTGGGCCATCAATTTTCTTTTGAATTTTTGAATTCAATTCATCAACATCCTTATTTTTTGACGCTTAAATAGCTCATTCACCCAAGCAACCATGGTTTTTATTATTCATTTGAACATCTGAGAAGACTTTAGTTATTAATTCGTCCTTTGAAGATGTAAACTGACAAAAGTTAGGTGGAAAAGAAATGAGACTATTAGAAGTGTCAATAGGAATTTTCACATTGCCAATGTCAAATTATGTTTTTCAAAACGATTTCAACGATATGTCATTTTCCGAAGCCTCTCTCATATTTGTCGTCAAGTAGGGCTTCTTAACTTATCTCCATGTATTGGAGGTTTTCAAGCAGGCATTTATTTATCAATTGAAGCTTATTTTGGGATGATTTTGCATTATTTTTAGGTTTTTCTGGGTTTCCTCATCCAATATCTGAAACAGAAATATTAAAACTTTAAAGACTTTTGTCACATTGTCAATGTGACAAAAGTCTCAAATCGAAACGAAAATCGAAAGAAAATAATTCCTTCAATTTTCTGCTTTGTCTGATGAAAGAGTCAGATTTGTACTCTGAAACGTCACAGTTCGTTTTCTTTATCGTTTGCATTGTTTCTGTATTGTTCAATAGGCAATCTTCTCTGCAAAAAACTGCCCTTGACAAATAGTTTGATTCCGCAAGGGCATTTTTCATGAAAAAAACAATTTTCATTTAATTTTTAATAGTTCTGTTTCAGATATAGGAAGTGAAAACTAAAAAATAAAGCATCTATTCCATCAGCAGCGGTTGATCTGGAAATGACTGGTAACGTTGGTCGAAAACCTCCTGCCAGTAGAATCATCGCACCACCGAAGAGTTTATGATTCTTTTTAGTGCCTCCAACCCCCGTTTGTGGGTCATTGTGCATTCAACCATCCCAAATTATTATTTTAGAATTTTGCATATTCGCTATTGCTGATGTTTTGCTTACATCACATGTATGTTCTTCTACAGTCTGCACATTCAATGGCAGTGAGCTTCTTGTTTGATTCTCGACCTGCAAGAGAATTATCAACATTAATCAGGAATCAAAACATACAATTTTGAAACATTACTCTGACAATGTGGTTAATAATACTACAAATGTATAGTAGAAAAGATTTAATGCTACACAAATCTAAGGACCATATTCTCTGAAGATACCCTATTGAAGTCAATTCTTACTATCTTTTCTCATAATATAATTTGATCAATACTTTTCAGCCACAGAATTCATCATCTTGATCATCGAGTGGTTGAATCACGATGTCCATAATTTCTTCAACTACCACAATGGCAAGCAACTTCATTTAACGTTGGCCTCTTTATCTGCTCTAACCATTAATTTATATTTGTCAGATGACATCATTTCTAAGGCTGTTTCGAACAGTTTTACCAATTGATCATGATGCAGAAGTTGTGCAATTTCACGATGATTGCACAACGTTTATTCACTTCATCGTAAGAATTTTGAAGAAAATAAATCTGGAGAAATTTGCATTCACTATCAACTGGTGGTAACAATGCTCCTACACGATGGTTAATTTGTTCTTGAATCTGAAAATTAGAAAAAGCTTCGAATGAGTCTCAACAGAATTTTTATATTTGTAGGTAATGATATAATCAATCTGTAATATTTTTGTTCGATAAAGAAAAAAAATATCTTAACCGTTGGATTGAAACCTCGTTTCTCAATCAGGTTTGAACCAAATGATGTCATTTAGAGCATACTATAGCATAGCTGAATATTCTGCAGAAAATGTTTGGATAGAAGTTTTTGTCCTGAAATTGACAAATTTAGAGATTCAGGTGGCAACTTGATTTTTCTGTTCAATAACTTTATCCTGGGGTTTCGAACCTAATTAAGTAGCATTTATTACTTCATTCATCGCAAAGAAAGCTCTCTTTTTCACATAATCATATTTCTGGATTAAAACTACCAGTATTGGTTAAACAACGGCAGAGTTGTACAACATTATGCGAGTGGAAATTACGTTCACAAATCTGAAGAATTTCGAGAATTCTAGGAAGAAAACAGAATATCCAAAATTCAATCGAAACTGCTTCATATTTTTCACAAGAGATTAATCAGAATATCGATCAATCTGAGATCCGTTGTTTTTCTTCAAGAAATCATCAACATATTTCTCATACAAATACGAACAAGGATTCCAAATCAATATTTTGTTTTCATATACCCGTCATAGTATTATGGATATTTTTTCCAAGAACCGATAATTAATCTCCATTCATTTCCGAAATACAAATCAATATTCATCAAACCTCCAGACGTAAGAACCGACAATCCAAGCGCTCATAGTACGATTCCGTCTGGTATATCTTGTTCACGGATCTCGCCATCCCGCGGATCTCATTCATATTCGAAATACGAATGAAGAATGAATATCAATTCCGACCGCGCTAAACAATAGTCAAAGTCATCTAACCACCAAACGTAAGAACCGACAATCCAAGCACTCTCAATTCTATCACGTCTGGTAGGTCATGACCACGAATCTCGCCATCTCGCGAATTTATGTCGGCAGTGGTGCTGTCTGCTAATTTTACTATTTTCACGTAGCCAGTCTGCACAAGTCATAGTCAATCAAGTCATTACAAAATTCACAACAGGAATCTATCCAGAAATATATTATATATGTTTATATATCTGAACTTCCGGGGATTTTCATTAGGGGATTTTCCTGAAAATATCGCATGTCGTACCCCAGACATCTCGCAATGGGCAGTATTTGAGAATTTCTCAAACTCTTCGCCATGAGACTGTGCTAGCGAATTTTCCATAGACCTCCCATTGTGGGGAGTATGAGAATTTCCGCATGCAATATCTTCGGGATCTCTTTGAGAATATCGCTGTGGCGGACATTTGGAGCAAATATAGCACTTCCTGGGACTTCTTAGAGAAATGGCAAAAGTACTCTCAATGTTCTGAGAAGATATCGCCTGGACATCTTTGAAACCTCTCTGGGTTGCCTGGGCACATTTTGTTGTTTCTCGCCCGAGATCGATAGTATGAATTCATTCAGAGCTGGGACAGATCTTGCTTGAGATTTAGAACCTTTCATTCTGTTGGCCTCCAATAGCTGATTAAAAAGAAGTCTTGCGTTACGCGCCCGCCAACCAATATTTGGACGCCTCACTGATGGCATTTTTATCGATGACAATAAGTAACACAAACACACAACACAACGATTAATATCAAACACCATGATTAAATGTTAAGCACTTTCAAGAAACGCGTTTTACAGTGAATAACAGCGATTGTTTATGTTTATGCAGATTGCAGAAACCGTAACCTAACTCCTAAGTGTCAAGTGTCAAGGTACTCTATGAGTGGACGCTCGGTATAAAACTTTTCTTATTATAGAGTTCTATGGTCGGAGGAAAAAAGGACAGCTTTGTTATTCTTTCCGTACATTTTTTTCGGGAATATTCCGGTGTACAAATCTTCTCCTGATAATAATGAATACAACAGAAAAAAATTCATCCGATTTGGTGCAGTAGTTTGAACGTTTTCGCGTTCGAAATATCGATAGATCATTGATTCTCTTTTATTTATATAGATTTATTATTTCGCCATATAAATGTTTCAATTCAAATGAGTAATGAGTATAGCTCCGAAACCATACTGCCATACTAAACCGGCGCAATCTGATGCGCGATCAATCCTGAAACCCTGAAAGTTGCAAGTCGACAGTTATTTTGTTGTCGGACGGACAATATCAATTTTGACACCGGATTCGCCGCTATTGAGTCCAACCAAGTTGTTTGAAATAATTTTCGTCTCAAAATTCTAAAACCACAGACATTTGTACAAAAAGATAGCACGCCGTCCTCTGTAAAGTACGTGCGCTCTAGAAGTGATAACGAATCGAAATTATTATCGATGTTTTGTGATTTTATGAAATTATCGTTTCAACACTATTTTCTGGGGAACTCCTCTCTATTGATTCGTCACAGAAGCTGTCATTTCGGAACCTCGTATGGAAAATGGTCCGACCGGCCTGTAACGTATGTCAGACTAAACACTCTGTATAATTATTACGTGAAGACTAGCAAGGTCCATAGAACCTCGCATCATCCATAAAACGTGCTCAGATGGATTACCTACTGATATTGAATTCCCACGTCTGTTATAATAATATGCTTGACACCTTGACAAAACATATATAATATTTTGTTATTGTATTATGAAAACAGAGAGTGAATGAGAACAATGAAGCGGAGCGCTCATTGATGTGATGCCGTAGTAGATTACCCATAGTAATTAAACCCTCTAACGAGTTCTTCGAGTGTTATTTCCAACCCTCTCCTGTACAAACCAACTGGACGAACCAACCCCAACCGGAGTACACCACATGGCGATCCTGCCAGTTGACTGAATGTCAGAAGATATCTAGAATGCAGTGAGAGGTGTAAATGGTGTTGCAATAATGGTATACAACTCAGCTAGCTAGTGCCACGATGGGTTCAGGGCAATCTAAACAGGAGGAGGTAATTATTGCCCATACTGGGAATGGTACAGCCACAGCGACAGCCGAGGACAAATCCCTATCTGTACCTGAGATCTTGGGAGTACTAGCATTTTTGCTGGTGTGTGTTGGCGCGATGATGTACCTTTATTGGAAGATCAAGAAGGGGATCGAAAAGAAGGTTCAAATCGAAATAAGGAGAAGCCACCAGGATTTGGTCTAAGGGACAGCAGCACAAGGAAGTCAGTAAGAATTTTTGATATGTCTGATTGTCAATGGATGATACCGAACAATTTACTGATTTGAGTGATGTGTGCGTAAAATTTCTGGATTGTATTGAGAAAGAACCGCGAGAACGTAGGGAACGAGCGGATAGAGTAAACAAATTTCTCAATGAATTAGCTAAATTAGAATATAAATTCAAGAAATTGAAAGAAAAAGTCAAGTCCGAGCCAAATTTTTTAGAAACATTGAGTCCTTGCCAAGCAATAATAGAAAAATCAATATTAGCAGCTAGGAATCTACTTCAAGATAAAGCCAAAATTATTGAAGATAAACGTAATTCAGAGCAAGTCAATATGAGTGAAAAATTTGATTTGAGGACGGCACCGTCCTTATTGCCACCTATGAGTAACACATAAGAATCTGTGATGCAATTAATTGATGTAATTGAAATATCTAAGAATATGCTCGATGAGCAAGGCAAAAATTCCTTAATTAATTATGTGCTAAAAATAAAATTAACATGTTACATATTAATGTTGGAGCTCTGTTCTTCTCCGAGAAACCAATTCCTATCTTTGTTAATAAAATTAACGCCAAATGCTAAATTACGTTTGAAAAAAGAGTATCGGAAAGTTGAAGATTTAGTGGTAGACATGAATAAATTCCTTATAACTAAGAAGTCGCCAGCAGCTTTATCAACCCAACTCCATAACTTGAAACAAGACAACAAAACGATAGAAGATTTTGCTAAGCTAGTCGAACAATTGTGTCTCGATTTAACGATCGCTCAAGCAGATAATGCACCAGAAGCATTACCTGTTTTAGCCAGAGTAAATGAAAAGATTGCATTGGGAGCATTTGCGAATGGTTTACGGAATACTGAAATAAGAACTATCGTGAAATCAAGAAAGGATGCATTATCACGTATTCAACTAGAGTCGGGAGAACTCAAAGAATTGAGAAATATAGTAGTTGAAAACGTAAGTGTCATGACAAGGTCTCGAACTAAAAATGAAGTAGGTTCCAAGCAACGTTCCGATGGCAAAAGGATTGATCGTAGTCGAAGTTTTGTAACGTCCAGCAAAAAGTGTTGAGTTAAGGCCACTGCCAGAAAAAGAATTTCGTAATTTGAAAAATCAACATTCAGTCCAGTACAATGAGAATTTAATATTTAATGTGAATTCACAAGTCATTTTCATCAACCAGAACATCCGATCAGCGTACGACTTGGGTACATCGTTGAGGAAACTGGAAAAATTATGCGCAGAAAATGATATATTAGAATTGTACCTAATAAAGCTAGGTAGCAATATGAAATTTATAGAATTGTTGTCAAATTATAAAAACGAAATCTTAGGAACATACTCAGAAATTAATATAATCAGAGATGTGACGCGAATCGAAGACAAAGAATAAAGACAAATAATTCTGAATGATTTTCACATGCTTCCAACTGGTGGACATGCAGGCATCGGACGCCTGTTCAACAATATCAAGAGAGAATATTTTTGGAACGGGTTAGGAACAGATGTTGGAAAATTTATAAAGAAGTGTGATGATTGTCAACGTCATGAACATTCTTTACCTAGGAAAGAACCTTTGACAATCACTACCACAGCTTCGTCTGCTTTTCAAAGAATTTTTCTAGATCTTGTAGGTCCGTTACCTACCGATATCGAAAACCATAAGTATATACTCACAATTCAATGCGACTTAACCAAGTTTGTAGAGGGTTATCCACTACCAAACAAAGAAGCAGAAACAGTATCAAAATCTTTGATTCAAAACTTTGTTTTAAGGTATGGTATACCTGCTGAAGTTGTTACAGACCAAGGCACAGAATTCTTATCAAGAATATTTAGTGAATCGTGTGATTTGCTCAAAATTAAGCAATTCAATTCAACAGGCCGGCCGTGTACACTCTTAGTTCCGAAGAGCAGGACCTACAGTTTTGAAATTTCCAGGTATAATTTTTATTTTTAATATCATGGTTAAGTTCGTTATTGGGCCAAATGGGCTAAATGGTTTCGGAGTTATACCTATTTGAAATTTTGAAGCAGGTTTCACGTTATCTTATGACGTGCCCAGGCATCACAGAGAGGTTTTGAAGATATCCCGGCGATATATTCTCAGAACATTGAGAGTACTTTTGCTACTTTTCTAAGAAGTCACAGGGGGTGCAATATTCGCTCCAAATATCCGCCGCAGCGATATTCTCAAAGAGATCCTGAAGATACCGCATGCGGAAATTCTCAAACTTCCCACAATAAGGGGTCTATGGGAAATTCGCTCACACAGTCTCAGGCGAAGGGTTTAAGAAATTCTCAAATACTGCCCATTGCGAGATTTCTGGGAGTACGACATGCGATATTTTCAAGAAATGTCCCTAGCAATAATATCCGGAAGTACATATATATAAACATGTATATTATGTTTCTGGAAAGATTCCTGTGGATAATTAGGTGATGTGATGACTTATGCGGACTTGCTATATGAAAATAGCAGAATTAGCAGGCAGCACCTCTGCCAGCATAGATCATAAATCCTTACGAAAATAGCCTCAAGGAATATCGCCAAGGCAAGGATTTTCAGATCCACGAGATAGCGAGATCCGTGGACAAGACATACCAGTCGAGACATGGGATTATGTTGAAAGAAAAATATTTACCGATCTCGACTTTGGGACGATATTTTCCTTTCCCATCATGATAGTGCTTTACGCTTTCCTCTTCTGCAGTCGACTGTTGAATTTTTCATGAGGGTAGTTTTGAAGATTTCAGACAGAATTTTTCAGAGATTGTATGAACTTGAGATCCACTATCCATTTGACAAGATAAATTATAATTTTTGATCACAATCAAAGATGTTCCATGAATGAACATTCTGATATTTTGAAATTTTACCAACAGAAAAGTCTTTTCTTTTTCACATCTGGCAAATTTGACCTGTTGCTCGATACTCGAGGTGATATAATTGGCCATATCTTGAAAATTTGTTCCCCTGCTGATTTGAAACACTATTGCTTGGCTGACCCTAATTCTTCCATATTTTTTGAATCGTCCACATTGTGTTCTTGATCTGCGACTTGACATGTAGGTAGTACACTTTGTGATTCTGGTTCTTGTAGATATTGTCTACGCATTTCCAGATTTTGAGCAATTTCTATTGTCTTCTCTAGATTCATATCTCCCAGTTCAAGTACACTTTCCATTTTGAATCAGTATCTTGAGTGTGAGTTGCAGATGAGTTTATTTCTGATTATGTTTTTTGCACTTTGAACTCACAGATTCTTGCTTTTATGGAAATCGTTGATGGATTGATTTTCTGCTAGTTTGTCGTTAAAGAATTTATTTATGCCTTTCCATTGTGATATTTCTTCTCGGTGATTTTAGAATTTGATGATTAAATCTTTGTACCTGACTCTGTCCATATCACCTCCGAATGACATGAATACAGGTATTGAATTATGTTCCATATGATGAAGGAGTAAGGACACTAACCTGCTCTCGTCACTTTCATTCGGTGCTGATGCTTCTAGAAAAGTGGAAAAATGCAGTTTTAATTTTTTTCATTCATTGCCCAAGTTTGTCGATGATAAATTTAGTGTTGGTAGACTTGAGCCGTACATTGGATTACTCTTGATTCCTTTTAGTGTGGGTCGTGACCACGGTGTCACCATTTTGTTATATTCTTTCTTGAAATTTTAATATTGTTTTCACACCTGACACCATGTGATATTTTTAATTATATTATATTAGACACCACTGTGATATTTTAACTGATATTAAATTAAACTTCAGACTATGAACATTATTTCTTGATTTACAATATCGACGTTCTCTTCTTAGTACCAATGCTTGACTAAGAACTTACTCAACTGATTCGACTGTAAAAACCTTCGTGATGTCATTTTTAGATCAGAAGATCTGTATTTTTAGGCAGACCGTAAACAAAATCACTTTCGGAAGTGACGATCTATAAAGTCGATAGAAGGTACGGGCCTTAATAACGAAGGTCGAATTCGTGAATTGCTAAAATACGCCAACTGATTCCGTAGATATACCCATTAAATTTCCAATTTTCCAATATTTGAAAAAATACATATATGATCGAATTGAAATTCAGAACTCGAATGAAAAGTGGCAGTTTGAAGGTTCATACAGTATTTCGTGAGGATCATACGATTAGAAGCTCGACGAATTTTTCCATAAGGAAGAAGAGGTGCTTCTGGCAATAATCCAAAATATGTCCGCTTCGTCAACGAATATTTAGATCATCTATATTGGACATATCCAAAATGCCGTAATCTAGATATTAACAAGCTCCGTTGCATAGACCGAATTTTGTGTTTTTTTTGTGGTATCTGTATATTCGAAATGTTCAGTAGACTCTCATGCTATTTTTTTTATGTTGATTTTGAAGGCTTATAGCGTTGACGAGATTCTTTAATTGTGGACCTCTCTGGGTTTGTCAATACTTCATAGTTCGTAGAAGTGTGTAGCCTAGTTGTTTTGAGCCTATTTCCGACCAAAAACCCAAATTTCCAAATATTCACGCCGTTTTTTATAGTATGCATGCTGAATAAGATAGCTTAACCAACTATTTAAAAAAAAAATAGAAAAGCACTGCCGTGAAGCAGCTTTTGCGCGCATGTTCAATGTAGATGACCGCTTCGGCAACGAATTTGCTTTTCTAGATTTTTTTCTATAAATTACTGGATTTCAATTCGATCTAATCTGTATTTTTGGAAATATTGGAAAAAAAAATTTTTGAATGGGTATATCTACGGAATCATTGGGCGGATTTTACCCATTCACGAATTCGACCTTCGTAAGCCCCAAACCTACTCTACAAATATCGAGTTTCTTCCGGAAGTTATTGTGTTTACGGTCGGCCTAACGGCCGAATGCAAAAACACAATAACTTCCGAAAGAAACAACTTAGAAACTCGATATTTCTAGAGTAGGTTTGGGGCTCAATTACGAAGGCCGAATTAGTGAATGGGTAAAATCCACCCTATGATTCCGCAGGTATACCCATTCAAAATTCTATTTCCCCGATATTACCAAAAATACAGATAAGATTCAATTGAAATCCAACACTTCATCGAAAATTTACAGTTCGAAGGTTCATACAGAATTTAATGAGAGTGATAGGATAAGAAAATCAGAGAAATGTTTTTCGAATTGTTCTAATGACACGATCATTACGAAATCTTGCCTGAAGTTGTGTTTCAGCATTTCCGAACTAGCTGCGAAGTTTCATCAGGATTGAATCAGTTTTTCTTGAGTTATACCGAAAAAAAAACAACGATATCGAGGAAAAACCTCGAAATTTGACATATTTTTTCCCAATATCTCCAAAACTCATGATCCTATTGAACTGAAATTTGGTACACTGCTGTGAAATACGAAGCTCGAAAAGCAAGTTGAATTTTTTTAGGATATGATAAACGGTTTCCGAAAACAAAAATTTTTTGAAAAAAATTTTTTCTTTAATTTACTGGGAGTATGATGCTGACAGAATCCAGCTCAAAATTTCGCGTCGTTATACTCAACCTAATTGTCAAGTTTGAATCCAATCGCTCAAGTAGTTTCTGCAATAAAAAGTTTCAAAATTTCAAGAGGCTATAACTCCGAAACTGTTCGACGGTTTGGCTCATTAACGGACTTAACCGTGGCATTCCAATGCGTGTCCCAAGTCGCTAGCTCAATCCGTTGAACAGTTATCGTGTCGTCGGCTGGCCGGCCGGTCGGACAGAATCGATTTTGACACCGGATTCGTCATCAGTGAGTCCAATCTAGTCATTTGGGACTATTTTCGGCTGAATCATCGGAAATTACAGACATTTGGACAAAACGATAGCACGCTGTTTCTCCATTTTATGCTATACCTATTCATGTCATAAAAATTGAATACGTATTTTTTAAGTGATATGTGAAATCATATTCTAGATTCTACCTGACCAATTGTTGACCTTTATCGTCAAGTTATTATCATTCAATTAGAATATCCATTTCTCAATTGCATCGAATTTAATTCATGTCGCTATTTTAATAATTCTTTATAGTTTCACGATAATTATATGATAATTACAATGAAGTACATTTTTCAGGTTATGCTTGAAAGCTGCCGATATAATCTATATACCTATTATTGCTTTTTCTTTGGGTGGTGTCATTCTCGGCGGATCTTTACTGCTAGAATTTTTCACGGTGAGTATACACTTGGAATTTATGAGGGAAAAACAAGTTTAGAGCATCATGTTTCTGACTGAATTATTTCAGATTTTTTTGATATTTTGTAACTAGCCCCATAATATTACCGAGATGCTTCCGCTTAACACATACGCAAGAGCAGCCAGACAAACAGGAGTGAATTTTATTGAATATTTTTCATTAGTGGGTCCAAAACTATCATCTGGGAAATTTTTCTGGTCGAAATGAAGACGCTCCCCATTGCAGAGAACAATGAACCTGTTTTTATAGATAGGCATCAAATATTATTCATTAAGTCTCAGGCAGATTGAGGTGGCATATCAGAAAATCATCTCTATCTACATCATGAAATAAAATTGAGTCGATAGAATTTTGTCAAACACTGCAGTCATATTTCTCTGAAAACTTCAGGAAAACACAAAATGTTGTTCTGGCTTAAGGCCTTCATCAGTACGGTGAGAAAGTGTAAACTTGGTAGAAAAACAACAAAACAAACGGAGTCAACAACAGAAGCCAGCCGCACATTTGTGGTTTCAGCCAGGAGACCCTGTGATTACAGGGCAACACCTAACGTCACACTGTACACTTGCACTGCGTGAACATCTGGCCCAGGATTAACTATAACAAAACAGGGATAACGAGGGGATTGCTTAAAAGAACAAAAGTTTTTAAGGACATATCCCTCCGATGGAGTAACCGTTCCCTTTATTTATGGAATATTTGGAAGAATGAAAGGGCACCTTCGTTAGTTGTGAAAGCATATATGGGGTGTTTCATCATAAACTGGTCAAACATATATAGCCGTATGGATGATATTGGAAAAGTCATTTTTGCCTTATGACATATACACCGTTTTCAAAGCATAAGCGAGATACAGGGTCTTCAATGTGAACTGTGAGCAATATTCTCATAACTGTGGTGATTTATGCGTGACCTTTGAAATAACGGTTTTTGTTCACATCCAAGTGTTTTTTGGCGGTCTCTTCAGTTTGGTGTAGAATTCTGGAAAAAATATTTCAAAATGGTGGAAAACCTACAAAGTTGGAATTTTTTGTTTTCGATTGCCAAATTGGATAATATTATTTCAATGTACTAAATTTTCTAAGATTTTCAGTGAAAAAATTTTTCCAAAATTGGAACTCAATTTTTTTCCATTTCTAGTGAAGAAATGTTGTTGAAATCTTTCGAGGTTGAACCAACCTTCATTCTGAACACTGGTGTGAAAACAGAATGAAAAAATATCCATTGGTTTCCATTTTATAGCCTTAAAAAGATTCCGCTCGGAGTACTAAAGTAATTTTTATTTAAGAAACTGGTGACCCAACGGAGGCCAAAATTGTGCTAATGGGCCCCCAGAATGACCTGGGTAGAAATATGAATTTATAAAAAAAAAAAATTTCAAAGAAACTTTGATGGGAATCGAAGTCGCCCCACTTACGGACATTAGTCCGATTATGAATTGGATATATTCTGATTATAATGATTACCAAGGATTTTCAAACTAATGTTTGTCCTACCTGGAAAAATCTTCTCAGGAATGCCAAACATTCCAACTAATATATTCAGGTTTTACTGCATCAATTAGTTCCCTGAAAATATATTTATGCATTTCTTGCCAAGTTTTGCATTTTTCAGAAAACTATAATATTCTTTATCAGTACTTCTAATTTTTGTTGAATAATTACCACAACTGCCAACAGCGCAGGCGGGCATCTATATCTCCGCTGATTCTGCACCAATTAAGGATGGCTTTTTTATGCTTCTTGTTTTACTTTCTGAAGGTAATACTACGATGGTAGAGAAATTTTAATTTATGTATATAGTTAGGTAATACCAACCCTTCTTTCCTATAATACACAATACTTATTTCCTAATAAGAATCTCCATATGAGAACACTAGAGTTGCATAGTTGCAAATATTATTTTCCACATGAATTTATGCGTGTTCAGACAAACCGATGTATTAAATACGATAACCCAGTGAATCTCGAGGAGATAGTAGTCAGAGAGTAATCAGATAGATTGTAAACGCTTCCTATAGTTAATAAAGTCGATTTTTTAAAAACAAGGTTTCTTCCCTTAAAAACATAATTGGCGACGAGGTGATGGGATTGTGCCAGTCTTGAACAGAAGAAAAGTGTGACCCGAAAAATTCAAGAGATCCACGGAGAATCTTCTCAGGCTAACAGTTTCAACTGCGAAGGTACAACCACGAACAAAGGAACAGAAACCAGAAGCCCCGATCGATTGAGTAGCGCCCTTCGACGACTTCAACAAAAAAATCTTCAAGGACTTCAGGGAGGTGAGAAAAAGCAATTTCCTGTACTCTATTTCCCCAGTCATTAACCTGGCCCAAAGTTAAAAAACCCATAATATCCATTCTTTTCCCTACAGTTTTGAGAGTAAAACTTGTATAATTTTTTTTTGCAAATACCTAGTTTATAAGTTTTGAATTTTTAATCGATCAAGATTGACCCAGTAAATATTTTAATTGATTCAATATCTAAATTGAAAATTAAAGAAATCAAAATGACCCAAGACGGTAATAATGTTTTTGAGAAAATGAAACTAATAAATCTTTTTGCCCAATCAATCGTTCCATTTGATGGCAGCCCTGCAAATCTTACGCGATTTACCAATCATTGCGATAGATTCAACAGTAGATTCTCATCAAATGATGCAATTTTGAATGAAGCAGTTATAGATATCATAAAAAGTAAATTAATAGGAAATGCTAGCGAAATAGTCAGTAGTAACGAAAGAATTACTTCAAATTGGAGAGATTTGAGAAAATTTTTAAAATTAAAATTCGAAGAAAAAATTAGTTTAACCGTACTATTTTGGGATCTCCAAAATGCCCAACGAGTACGAAACTAAAATGATTTAGATTTCTTAGAAAAAATCGTCGATTTGAAAAATAAATACGATTACCAAGTTGAACTATCAGAATTGAGTATCACTGAAAAAGAACAAGAGAAAAACATCGCTTCTAGAGTAGCAACGCGAGTTCTTTTGTATAATATCACCCCGGAATTGAGAACAGCCCTTAGAGGTCACGGCATATGAATCACGACGACATGGTTAATTTCATCAGGCAAGATTTCTATTATTATCAACAACCTTTCCTACACTATAAAACACAAATTTCACAGAAACCAAATACTCAAAATTATAGACGTCAAGTCCCACCTAACCACTTTCATACACCACGAATTCCTACAGATTTTCAAATGAATTATTCAAATCACAATCAATTGAATCAAAATCATCCAAATTTCCCCTCACAACCTATTCAATTGCAACAACGCCCAGTAAACCGATATTTCCCAACTAACCAACAAGTTTTTGGCCCTAGTTCATCGAAGCCTCAAACAAATGTTTTCAAACCAAACCCTAATCAAAGAATACAAACCCCACCTGAGAAAATGTCTATTCAGACCAGGAACTACCCACAAAAACGTCAAAATTATTAGACCCAATATCAGGTTAATCCACAAAAGAAATTCCAAAATTACAATCAAAGAAATAATTATCAAAATCCCAATTTCACTTTCGAACAATTAACCCATATTGAACCAACTTCAGAATTAATTTATACAGATAATTATGAAACAACTTCAGAACAATTGAGAACCGATTATATTGAACCACAAAATTATTCAGATGAATATTTCGAAAATTCACAATTTAACCCAGATAGTTATAATGAAGAAAATTTTTTAGAACTAGCCCAGAACGATTCATTGACCTAAATTCTGCACTTGACAATAAAAACCAATTACCCTACATCGAATTTGAAAATCCAAGATGTAAACTTTTGATAGATAGCGGATGTTCAGTATGTTTAGTAGACCCTAAATTTGCCTATAATAATTTTCCAAACAATATTTTCAATGAACCGACAACTTTAACCGCGTGCATGAAACAAGAAACATCAAACGAAAAAGTTTTAATACCTGTATTTAGAGAATTTCAAGTAGATGATTTTCATCCATTCATTTTGTATAAATTCCACAAAAACTACGACGGATTAATTGGAGCAGATTTCTTAAATAAATACGGATTAAATTTAGATTTCAAAAATCAAAGATTAACCAATGAATATTGCCAAATTCCCTTCAAATACCAAAAAGTTTGCCAAAACCCCTCGAATATTCCCATTGATCTATCTCATTTAGAACCAAAAATTAGAAGTCAGTTAATGAAAATACTTCAACAAAATGAAGATGTTTTACAGTTACCAGGACAACCCCTTAAATTCTCAAGTACGATAAAACACAAAATTCGAACAACCGATGAAATCCCTGTCCATTGCAAAATTTATTAATAGATACCCAGAAATACACAAACAAGAGGTTCAAAATCAGATCGAAGATATGTTAGAGAAAAAAATCATCAGACCCAGTAATTCCCCATGGTCTTTTCCTGTCGTAATTGTCCCCAAAAAACAAGACGTATCCGGAAAAACAAAATGGCGCATGGCTATAGATTACCGAAAACTAAATGACAAAACTATAGACGATAAGTATCCTTTGCCACAAATTGATAACATACTTGATAAATTAGGAAACAAAAAATATTTCACCACAATCGACTTAGCCTCCGGATTTCTCCAAATTGAACTTGATGAAGAATCAATCGAAAAAACTGCATTTACTGTGGAAAACGGACACTACGAATTTCTAAGAATGCCTTTCGGACTCAAAAATGCCCCAGCAACTTTCCAAAGACAAATGAAAAAAATTTTGAGGAATTATATAGGAAAAATTTGTTACGTTTACATGGATGACGTAGTAAGATTTTCTGAAACCGAAGAACAACATCTAGCCCATATCCACAATATTTTAGAAGCACTTAGAGTTGACAATTCAAAAATACAACCAGACAAGTGTCATTTTTTTAAAACCGAAATAGAATTTTTAGGACACATAATTACATCAGACGGAATTAAGCCGAATCCAAACAAATTAGAAGCTATTATCGATTTTCCGATTCCAAAAACTCAAAGAGAAATTAAATCATTCCTTGGCTTAGTAGGCTATTATAGAAAGTTCATACCAAATTTTGCGAAATTAACAAAACCTTTTACTTCCTGTCTCAAAAAAGATGCAAAAATCAACATCGATGATCCAAATTACATTGAAGCATTCAAAATTTGTAAACGAAATTTATTGAATGACCCCATATTAACTTATCCCGAGTTCAATAAACCATTCATTCTCACGACAGACGCATCAGGTTACGCGATAGGTTCAGTGTTATCTCAAGGTAATCCTCCAAGTGATCTACCGATTGCATTCGCGAGCAGAACTTTAAACGACGCTGAAACTAGATACAGTACGATAGAAAAAGAATTATTAGCTATTAGAATTAGACGATTGTTTAAATTTATAAAATTCAAATAACCCAACCGAAGACCCAAATGAACATGAAAACGAAAATATTATTGATTTCGAAACGGAAAACATGACTGTTCACAGTAATATAGAAAATCCTATTTTAGAACTACCATTTACAGAAAGAAGTTTGAATTCCGCAACCCTTCAAATTATTTTCAAACCAGCCCCAAATTATAGAGTAACGAAAACAAAAATTTTTGGAGATAAACTTAGATTCAGAGTTTCCATAAACCAAATTGAAAATGACCTAATCAAGTTTATCAAAGAATTCGTTCAAAGAAAAAGATCGTATACTTTGTATTTCATTTCCGAGGAATTAGAAAAACCTCTGATTAGAATTTTGCAAGAGAAGTTTGATTATAAAACATTCGATTTAAAAATTTCCAAAATTTTTCTAGAAGACGTAGAAGATAAAGAAGAACAACTTCTTCGCATCCAACAATTTCACGAAACAAAAACCATCCATCGCGGATTACGAGAAAATTTGATAAGTTTAAAAAAGAAGTATTATTGGCCGAATATGGATAAAGATGTTCGAAATTATATCAACTCTTGTGAATTATGTCAAAAAAGTAAATACGAACGCACCCCAATTCAATTACAATTTAGACCTAACCCAATCGGATCAAAACCATTTACCCACATTTACTGCGATACTATAAGATTTAATCAAACTCATTGTTTAAGTATCGTTGACTCTTTTTCTAGACTAGGACAATGTTACCCCTTATTACAAAAAACAGGAACAGAAATTTTAGATAAATTGTTAATTTACTTCAGCCATTATGGTATTCCCAACAAAATTACTTGTGACAACGGTATAGAATTCAAGAATAATGTCATTCAAGATTTTTGTAAGGTACATAAGATCGAAATTCATTACATAACAAACTATAATCCAAATTCCAACTCCATAGTAGAACGATTTCATTCAACATTAATCGAACAATTGCAGAGAAAAATTTAACTTTTCAAAATAGACTTTCCCAAGCATTACTGAGTTATAATAACTCAAATCATTCGAGTTTGGAGATGACACCCATGCAAATCATCAAAGCAGATTTGAATTACTCATTACCAATTGAACAGACCCACAATGAAAAATTACAAAATTATGTCAAAAATTACATCAAAAACCCAATTACACGAAAATTAGATCCTGTTTTCAAAAAGAAAGATGCAACTGAAATTGACAAGAATCGTATTCAAGATAAGAAAAACAAACACATTTATCATAAGAAAATTTTGAAACAAAGAAAGAACTAGTTCCAAAATTTTGTTACAGATTCAAAATGGATCGATGTATTATACTTCTGATACTATCTTAAATTATCACCTTTTCAATATCCTTAGAAATTATCCAAATCCAAAATAACATACTACCCATTTTATTAGGAAGAGCTTATTTGAGTCATAAGAATTCACAACTGGTCTATCACATAGATCTCAACAAAATAGAAGAAATCATTTGCGATTATCAAAACGAAATAAATAACTACAAAAATTCGAAATTGAACTTTGCTCAAACCGCAAATTACAGATATTTGAGACATTCAAATGAAATAAACACTAACACTCTCGAAGAACTCTTGAATCAGAAAGTACGATTCAAAAGAGGATTAGTTAACCTAGAAGGAAAAATTTCAAAATTTCTATTCGGAACATTAGATTCTGACGATGAAGCCTTATATCAAAGCTATTTTCAAAGTATCAAAAATAACGAAGAAAAATTAATTAGAAATCAAAAACAGATTGCTGTAATAGTTAACGATCTTAAAAATGAATTTATCAATAAATTCCAAATGATGTCCGAAAACCTCAAATTGTTTCAAATTGTACCGCAATTAGAAGAAGTACAACAAATGCACCGTTTGATGTTCGAATTGAAAGAAATTAAAAATGTTTTAGATGAAATACAGACAGCTGTAAGTTTTGCAAGGTTACATTTGTTACATGAATCAGTTATACCATATTCCAAATTCTCAGAATTGATCAAGAATGAAAATATCATACCAGTTCATCATCTGAAAGATTACTACCAATTATGTCATACGGAAGTAATTTTCAAAAACAAAACTCTATTATTTTTGATATCGATTCCATTAGTTTATAAAGAACAATATGATTTATACAAGTTTTATTATATCCCACAAAATAACGAATCCCTTCCTTATACCAATCCCTATTTGCTCTCACGAGAAGAAGAGTTGAAATGGTCTACCAATCATTGCCATCCAGTAGAGAACGACTACCTATGCGATCAAGACTCATTAGAAGAAATCCCGAAATGTATGAAGAATATCCTCAAAAATCACACCGAAAATTGCCCAAGAGTTAGAAGAATTCCACTACGAGACTTGAAATTATTGGAAGATGGAAGTATTCTCTTAATCAAAAATGGGAATATCAGAGAAAAATGCCCTCAACAGACAAAGTACCATTTCATACCAGAAATAGCTATTTTACGAACTGAATGTACCATTAATAACACTGAAAAAGAAATTGTTCCAGCCACTTCGATTAGTGAAGAAAAATTTATTATTTTACCAGAATTCACACGACTTTCCCAGGACCACACGAAAGAAGAATTGATGAAAGAAGACATCCCAGATATCAAATTAGAAGAATTGGACCAATGGAGTCTTCAACCAATTGCATTTTCATATTTTTTCTATTTTATGATAACAATAATAACAATAATTGTGATTTATTCAATTTTCAAATTTCTTAAAAAATTCAAAAATTTCAATTTTAAAGCTACACCACAAGGTGATACCTTTAACCAAAATGGGGAGGAGTTAGGTAATACCCACCCTTCTTTCCTATATTACACAATACTTATTTCCTAATAAGAATCTCCATATGAGAACACTAGAGTTGCATAGTTGCAAATTGTATTTCCCACATGAATTTATGCTTGTTCAGACAAACCGATGTATTAAATACGATAACCCAGTGAATCTCGAGGAGATAGTAGTCAGAGAGTAATCAGATAGATTGTAAACGCTTCCTATAGTTAATAAAGTCAATTTTTTAAAAACAAGGTTTCTTCCCTTAAAAACATAATTATATACACATTGCCTGACTCCATACCCCACATTATTTGCAACCTTACAGAGCACAGCGGTAGAACTTCTCAATCTCTGACTTCATTACAACATTTCATTAATAGAGTGCAAGTTCACCACAAAAGTCACCGAAATTTATCAAGGGTACAAGATATACTTCAACTAGTATACAGTATTGTAGTTCATGGGGACAGATCGTAAAAACCTATCATCATCAGGTTTTTGAGAATCATTTTCCAACACTAGAAATTAAAAAAAATTAAATCAAATTGATTTTTATAGAAAACGCCCTTGCAGATTGCAGGATTGAACTATTTGTCAAACGCAGTTTCTCGCAAAACAGGTTGCCTAAAGAACAATACCAGAACAATACAAAACAATAAACGATTTTAAAATAAGAAAATGTCAGTTTGACAAATGTCTTCGAAAGATCGAATTAAATTAATTAAGCAAATTTTCTCGTTGGTCTGATCAAAGAGCCTGATTTGTACTCTAAAACGTTACAGTTCGCTTGGTTTAACGTTTATATTAATCCGGTATTTTTCATGAGGCAACCTATTTTCAAGATACTACCTTCGAAAAATAATTCAATCCTGCAATCCGCAAAAACCATTTCCATGAAGAAACAATTCTTATTTAATTTTCAATAGTTCTGTTACAGACCTTGGGAGTGAAACCGCAGAAAAAAAAACTACAAAATGATGCAAAATCCTCACAAAATAAGCTTTTATCGGTACTTATTATTCAGTTATGTCCATCAAAAATCCTAAAATCTTTATAATGATTAAATTGAGTGTAAAACCTATGCACTGACTAATATATTTTTCCTACGGTATTTAACCAATATTCATGTCAAATGTTCCTGGCATACGTTTAAATATTTAGGGAAGATCTTATATAGTCGATCTTTTTGATTTTCAGAATGATTCTAGTGAAGTATCTAATCAGTATCTGGGCATAGTCTGTTTCACTCTCTCTGGGGGCATATCAGCAGCTTTATATGTGTCATCTGGTCAGTATATGAAAAATGAAGTAAGTAGGGAGTTTATTTATACAAATTGAATATCCTATCAAGTAAGTCCCTATTTTTAATTATTATTGGACATTTCTTTCTCACCTGATTATTCGTGTCCATAACAAGCGGTGCATATAGGGTGTCCGGTAAAACTGAAACAATATTTGAATCGATGATACCCTAGGCCATGACCACTCAAAATTTATATAAAAAAATTCGTAAAGAATCGATACCTTTCCTCGATATTGAGTATACCATTTCACTGAATTCGAACTGATTTTTTTCACATTGATGATGCATGAATTTTCTAAAAGTGATATAATTCCGGGGATGAAACGACAAATTTTAATTATTCTACCTATTTTCTTTCTCGTAACTTTGACGTAGTTGAACAACCTGAATGTGAACATTCAATACTAAAATATGCGCACTTTATCCAGTCTACAAAATAGTATGAAACATGGTCTAGTTGTTCCTGGAGGCCGTTTTGAAACTATATTATCTTAGCATCAACAACACTATGGGAAAGCGAATTTGAAATTGCATTTTTCATTTTTACGCGCTTGTTCTGGGGAACAGCGCGTTATCGTTTCATCACAATGTCTAAAATTTTCGAATTATGAGCTTGAATTGGTCTCAAACGATTAGGTTGGACTCACTCATGAAGAATCTGTGTTCAAATTTGATTCTGTCCGTCCGGCTGTCCGTGAGTGCTCTAACTTTCGAAAGGAAAAACCCAGAGTCTTGAAATTTTCTGGATAGATATCGATCTTGAATATCTTTTTTCCGGAAAGTGTTCAGATTTCAACGGAATTTCGCAAAAACCTAACAATCATTCTTCTCCAACAACATTTCAATTCTCAATTTCATACGATATTAAATTTTGGAGAAATATGAAGTTAAATATGTAAAATTTCGTTGTTGTTTGAAATTTATACTTTATGTCCTTAATATCCCAAGAAGTACAAATGCGATCAAATATGAAAAATACCAAGGCAAAACTTCTTGCAAAATTGCGTATGGGTTCAATGGTTAGAAACTTTCAAAAAAAATGTTTACTCCAAAATCTTTGAAATTTTTCTGCCAAATTTTTTTTCCTCAGAAAATGTTGAACAGATCTCGACAAAATTTGGCACAGACCTTGAAATCGATATTCAACAACGATGTTTCAGATTTAAATCCGATACGATATTCAGTTCCGGAGATATATAAAAAATTAATGTCAAATCGATTGTTTGAAATTTTGAGGTTATTTCCACAATATCTCAATAAGTATGAATGCGATCACACCGAAAATTCGTAATTATTTGGAAAATATCAACGCACAACTACGAATTTTTTTTTTATTTCGAAAATTATACACATCTTCATGGAAAAAAATAGTTTTTCTGATTTATTGACCAGATTTCGATGAAATTCAGCACAGACCTTGAAGACGGTACTCGACTACAGTTTTTGAAATTTCAATTTGATCTGATGTTCATTTTCAGAGATATTAGGGAGAAAAGATGTCGTATTAACTAGAATAACATCCGAAAAAAACGACTATAAAAGACTCCATATTTCCATAGCAGGTTTGGGGGAAAATTGAGAAGGCCGAATTTGTAAAAAGTTAGAATCCCCTCAATGATTTGGTACACATATCCATTCGAAATTTTATTTCACTTATATTACCAATAATGCAGATAAGATCGAATCGAAATTCTGCATTCGGTTGAAAAATGTCGGTGTAAAAGTTCATGCAAAATGTCTTGAGGAAATGGCTTCCAATGTGAACAAGCGCCTTTCTGGAAACTCTCGAGCAATGAATTTATCACTATCAATAATCATCTCGTCATTTTATTCCGATGAATTCGCAACATAATACTGATTCCGTCGAAATTGTCAATGTGAAGGTTAGACCAAGATCCCTATCCTTGAATCGGGGAAGGGAGAAAATAGGCGTGTCCATACTGTTATCAAGGACACGCGGTGCTTTTTTGATGGAACGATAGAGAACGTTCATTCCATCACATTCAAGAATAGGGCCCTTAAATGTATCCGCATTCACTTGAAATGGATTTATCACACCTTCGAGGAACAACTAGAATATGTTTAATACAATTTTGGAGACCGGACAAAGTGCGCATATCATTGAATGTTCGCCTTTATGTGGTAATAATTTCATTCAGAAAATTGCTTCAAAGTTATTTGAATGAATATATGTGTAAATAATATCATCCCCATTTTTTGCAGAATTATATCGATTTTTGGGAAATTATTCCATACATATGAAAAGCGACATTCATCAGCAATGTTCAGTAGAAAAAATTTCTCAATTACTACCAATTCAGAGACATGGTATGTTAAACATCGAGGAAAGGTAACGGTTTTTCAAGAGTTTCCAAAATGCCCATTATCTCGGAAAGAGTTAAAGCTCTACCTCAGAATTTTCGATATTCTAAGTGGCCGTGACCTAGTCTATCAACAATTTAAATATTGTTTAAGGTTCACCGAACATCCTGTATAATATAAGGTAGTAACTTTTAGAGCTAACGACAACGCTATGAAATGGGAGAAAAAAATTCTGAGAGAGCTTGTTCTTAGTTGGGTCCATAACCTTACAAGAGGCATAAACCTACATAACGTCATTTTTTCAACCGACGATTTCCCTCGTCGCAATTCCCAGCAAGCAGAAACGCGGAATTTTGAATCACAAATGGGTTCTAGGTGGAAAAACTGTTTGGCAGGAGCTGTCAGCAGTTTATTCGAGTTTACCCGCTGCAAAACTTGACAGTTGTTGTCACCAAAAATTACAATACCTTTGAAAACAAACGTTATTATAATCTGTAAGAACGTCCGCACACGGGTCGACGCGATGTGGCCGACGAGATGTGCTCGACTCGAACAGTGCTACGTCGGCAAGTTCGTACGTCATAAGATCCGAGTTCATTCAATATCGACCATAGATAGTGCCGAATTCAAAATCAGCGCGTAAAAATAAGGTTGTCAATTCGTGGAAAACTATTTTTTTAAGTTTAATAATCATTTTGCTCAGGAGCTGATTTCGATGATTTTTTTTTGCGTTGGGTTCGGTATGACAACGAGGTGGTCCCTCTCTAGAATAAAATATCCAGGGCAGTTCTAAGCGACATAAAACAACATAATTGCTTCATTCGTTGGCATCACCAACATTCTATTGAATGAATTGGTAGGAAATTTCCTACCTACGGCAGTATATTTATGGCAAAATACACAGGGGTTACCAAGAAGTTAACTTCCACAATTCTGCTATTGATGGATATATTTTGATGATATTCCTTGGTTTGCATTCAGTATGGCTTCAGGGTGGGCTTATTTAAGAATGAGGTATAAAGGGTGTCTCAAAATATTAGTTAGAACTGTTCTCCTGTTTATATATCCATTTTGATGATTTATCTTCCTCTGTGTTCCGTATGGCTCCACAGTGGTTTGATTTCCGAATGAGATATACAGTTCGTTTCAAAAATAATCTAGAAAAGCACTGACGAGAGGTCAGGAACCGCTATCGCAACGCGATAGCTCAAATTCCTGAACAAAGTTATTATTTATTAAGCATTAGCTTTGGAAATATTGGGAAAATTAAAATTTAAATGAGCATATCTACGAATCATTAGGACGATTTCAACCACTCACGAATCCGGCCTTCGTAATTAACAACCTATTTTATTATATTAAATTATATATAATCATTATGGGGTCTCAAAGAAGCTCCTTTCGGAAATGATTGTGACTACGGCTGGCCTAACCACCGCTCATAAACACAATAACTACCGAAATATTCTACTCAGGGACTTTAGATTGCAGAACAGGTTTGGAGTTCAATAAAGAAGGCAGAATTCGCGAACTGGCTAGGTATATTCACCAAACGCAGGTACATCCATTCAAAATTTTATTTTCTAATATCTCCGAAAATACAGTTCGAATCGAATTGAAATCAAGAACTTGATGTTAAAATGAGAGCTTGAAGGTTAATGCACAATTTCGTGAGGACCAAACTATAATAACGAGGAAATGGGCACTAAACTCCACATATTTTTTCCGATCTCCGACTATAAATATGCAATCAAATTGCAAATCGAAACAGTATTGTTAGATAGTGACCTCGAGGTTTGTGCTAAACTTTATGGTTTTTTTTTGTGTTCATATATTTACCTCTTACAATCAGGCAGATGGTGAAGAGTTTTTGTGAATTAATCGCACAAAAAATGTGAATTATACGAAGCTGGACGTATAAGTTTGGTGAGCATCATCTACGCATTGAATGATAGTTTTTACGCTCATGTCCTAGGAAACGAGAGTGAATAATTCCATCAGAGAAGTCTGATATTTTGCACCGAAAATAGTTTTGAACGATTAGGTAGGACTCACATATTAAGAATTTCTGGTCATTTGCAATTAATCCGTTCGATCAGTCGTTAGTTGGACCCTAAATACAGAGAATATTTGATCAATATCCATCTGATGATTTCGGCGATATATGCATTCGAGATTTTATTTCGCTAGTAGTTCCAAATATCAAATGGAAATAAGGTATATCCCTAGGAAATGAGATTCGAATATTTGAATATAAATCCTTGACTTTTTCATACTTTTTGTGGTACGATTTCCTCGAAAGGTATTTGATAACAAACTTCCAAGTTTTATTTGATCGGATCAGTATTTCCCAAGTTATCTAGGAAATAAGAGCAAAATCATCGCATTCAGAGGTGCTCTCTAGCCTGGAAATTTCAAATTGCTGGCATTTCTCCTTTGTAAATCATCTTGGTAGAGGACGGACGGGTCGACAGAATTGATTTTGACGCCAAAACTTTCCATAAATGTGTCGATATGAATCGTTTAAGCTTTTGGCTGAAAATTCCAAAAACCAGACTTCTGGACATAAGCACACCTTTATCGAGCTAGCTCAGGACCATGCGCTCTGAAATGACGCATCATTTCGGATGAAAGTTTCGATTTGTTTAGGAACTTGTCCAAGCACATACAACGGCCGTAATTTTCTCTAGTTCTCATAGGTTAAAACATTATAGATATATATTTTTTTTTGTGCCGAGACAGCGTTCAATTTATTCGAGGAGGTAAGGATAATAAGAATTCACAATTTTAATTATGAAGTCAGTATTATCCCACATTGTATTTTCCTTGCGTGAGGACGAAATCGGGCAATCAATAAGAAGATTCCATCATTACATGTAATTATATGATCAATTCCAAGACAGATTATGCATGACCCTCAAAATCATGTTGAAAATAATAAAGAATCATCGTTTCGTTATATCGGAAAGCTAGCGACGTACGAACCTATCGAACTCTCTGCTGCCATGTCAGTCGCGTGAAACGAGGCATGCGAGCGGAACTCAAACGTACGTTTCGAAACGACCCGTGTACGGTGCCACCTTGAATTGCTTGGGAGGCCGAAGCGAGAGACGAGACTGGATCGCGTCGAGCACATCGGATCGACCCGTGTGCGGACGCACGACGCGTGAATCGTGCAACCCGTGTGCGGCGTTAGCTTGAATTTCCTAGGAAACCGCATAGAGAAACGAGGCTGGAAACGCGTCGAGCACATCGGATCGACCCGTGAGCGGACGCTCTTACTCATGAAATAGTCTTGTCAAATACCATTCGGGCATCTAAATTTTCCTGTAATAAAAATTGGAAAAACACATTGTGAAGTAATATTTTCCAACAAAAAGCATTCGTGCAGGTGCAAAAATCCGAATTATATAAATCTTAGCTTTTCAAAAAAGGCCATTATCACTCAATAAATATTCACCAAAAATCCATTCGCAGCCGGACCGTTATACGAGGCTTTCGTTCATTACATAAACCTGTGATTTTCAAACAATTCTCGTCTTGCCTATAAACCTTTTCGGACGTCCATTATTGTACATCATCTTCATCAGAAATTAAGTTGTGAACAACTAAACCCTCGAACTATCACTGATAACATACCGAATCGTAAATTTTTGAGAGCCTTGAACGTGAAATACCGATGATATTGCTATAACAACACTTCATTAATATTGACCATTATTTCAGCTCTGATAATTCCCAGCAACTCGTTACAATCTATTTCCCAAAGAAATTAGTTCATTTCAAACCTTAAAAGGTTTAATTCATACTGGTTTTAAACGACTAGGTTGGACTCACTGATGAATAATCCCTCGTCAAATTAAATTCTTTCTGGCCGTCCGACCTTTTATGCTCTAACTTTCGAAGGAAACGAGCTAGAGTCTTGAAATTTTCAGGTTTGGATTCAGTCCGAATATTTCGGTTAACTTAGTTATAGGGCCAAATTGGACAAACGGTTTCAGACTTCTACTGATTTTAAATTTTGAGGATCGTTTCCTGATATCTTGTGAGTTACTAATGTGAGAATTTTGTAGTTGGAATTCAAAATTAGTATATCTACCGCATTTCGATGAGATTTCGCACGAACCTTGCAGTTGACATGAAACATCAGCGTTTCAAATGTCAATTCGATCTGATATTCTTTTTCGGAGATAAAAGAAAAAAATATATCAAGTTTTGTTTCCTATTTGAAATTTCGAAGTTAGTTCCTTTATATCTCAAGAACTTCGAAAATTCTCCGTATAGGTGTTGAATTTTTTTTCTCTGAGATTATCGACCATATTTCGATGAATTCCGCACACACCTTGAAGTCGATACTAAACATCAGGGTTTCAAATTCCGATTCGATCTGTAGTTTTTTCTCAGAGATATACGAAGAAAATATGTCAAAATCCGTTTGTAATTTGAAAGTTCAAGATCATTTCTCCAACATCTCAGGAAGTATTGACGTTATCATATTGAACTTTCGTAATGAGATAATTCGAAAAAAATTCGATTCGATTTCGATGTTAGTTGACACAGACCCTGAAGTCAATATTCACTTTAGGAAAAGAGAAAAATATATATACTTTCGTTATTTCAAATTTTGAGATTATTTACTAGGTCTACAGAAGTACCGATGTGATGGGAAATATCGGAGAAATTAAATTTTGAATGAGAATGTTTATCTGCAGAATGATTGAATGGAATCCACTCATTAACGAATTCACCGTTATCAATCTCCAAACCTATCCAACAATTATCAGGTCTCCGAGTAGAGTTTTCCAGAAATTGTTCGTTCACTATGAGCGGTTCATCGTCATCATCATCAACCAACCATAGTTGTCCACTGCTGAACATGAGCCTCCAGCAATAGTTTCCATCCCCTTCTGTTTCGTGCTGCGGTCATCCAGCTGGAATGGATACGATTTATGTTGTCCGAACATCATGTGGGTGTCTTCCTCTGCTGCAGAATGCGTTGGCACGTGTTCTCCATTCTGTGACCCTTTTCGTCCATCTGCCGTTAGTGATCCTAGGAAGGTGTCCGGCCCAATTCTTAGCTTAGCAATCCTTCCGATGGCGTCGATAACTCCGCCTAACATTGCCTCTCCATAGATCTCTGAGTAACTCTTACACATTTCTCAGACTCAGACTACTTTTTGCCGACGATCTGAAGATATTCATGATGATTCGGTCCCTTATTACTGTTTGAACCCCCAGAGTGATCTGCTTAGATTGGCCCAATATATTAACGATAATTGCTTGTTCCTTCATCTCGATAAATGCTTGAATATTTAGTATACTAGGAATACCAATAAAATCTCTTTTCAGTTCACGCCTAATAACCATCGATTGAAGGAATTTAGTGATGTCCGAGATCTGGGGATAACGCTCGACTCCAAGTTGCTGTTCGATGCTGATAATAATGTGGTCGTCACATCCTGCTCCAGAATGCTTCGCTTCGTGCTAAGGCACGAAAAATCTTTCCGAAAGAATGAGACTATTTTGACACTTTACCATTGCTTTTGTGTTCAGTCGACAGAACTTCGCATCGATCATATAAAATCCGAGATACGACTGTTATACTCGACGTCTTGAGGCCGTTCAGAATAAGTTCATTCGGTTTCTGTCAATATAATAATAGAATCATAATTGAAAATCATGATTAAACTTATGCTCGTAGGATTTTTCAGCTTCCTAGGCTAGTCGACATGAGATTTATAAATGATGCTTCATTCATGTTCAAGCTTATCAATGATTTGACAGTTGATTCTAGCATTTTGGAGGAGATTCGCTCCAAAGTTTTCAATCTGAGACTTAGGTCTTATGATTGGTTTCAAGTCCCCCTGAGTAGAAAAAACTATACCGCCGATTCCCCACTCGTCAGAATGATGACGATTTCAAACGTCCACACGTCGATTTCTGTTTCTGTTCGCTGATGACTTTCAAAATGAGTCTGAAACGTCGAATTTTGTTTCCACTTTCTCCGGGTAGATTTTAATGTTGTAGGTATCTCCTTACATTTTTGTTTGTTTTTGTTTAGGTCATAGTGAAATTAATGTAATTAATTGAGGTTTTATTTATAATTGAGTAAACACTGTATCTGGGAGTTTGTCCAGTTTGTGTTCCTGTGTGAATAAAAAAATGAACACCACAAATTTCTGCACAAAGTTGCGCGTTGTTATCGCTCAACAAACAGAATTGAACATAAACATGTATTCTTCTTCAAGGAGTTCAACCGGATCGTTCAAGACCATTTTCGACTCGAAATTCAAAAATGTCTGGAACAATCAGATTGAACTTCTTGAAGAAGAATACGTGAAATCTCATCTTGAGGAATAGAACTTCATTGCCTTCACCGCAGTTACCACTTATTATTTCCTCAAAAAACGATGTCAGAACATTTAGCCACCCAGTCATGAAATGTCGCTTCAAAACAGTGAATTCCGCGAACTTACCATCATTAATTGAAACAAAATCAATGGAAGCGCTCTGGGACCTATCTGAAAGTTAAGGAATCGATGAGTAAGTCGAACGGTTTTCAAAGGTAATAATGAAATCTACCATCCTCCATGTCAAGAAAACACACTCATCAAACAAACACACACCTGTTCTGAGGTGATCACAAGAATGTTGAGTTGGTATCAAAGGGTTGAAAAGTTCATCCAAGAAATTGCAAAAGCATAGAATGCATGAAAACTTCCTCGAATTAACAACTCGGGGCTAAAGCGAGATACATCATAAAGAAAATCCGCAGAGAATCCTATATGCAAACCTCCTTTATGGTATCATCTTTACGACACCGTAGATAAAAAACGTTAAAAAACTTCGAAGTGAGATCCTACAATACAATAATTAGCTCAACCTACATAACAGAACCACATCTAGTGACATGACCTAGACAGTAACTTTCACTTATATAACACTCAAACAATAGCAACGGTCCTCCGGAAGAGAACAGCACCGAAAACAATACCCATAACTTTTGCGACCGCTGACGACTCCGTTATGACCACAAGAGCTTAAGGGCCATATACATTGGACAGCATGCATTTGCCATAACGATGACCTCAAGATGGCTGTCCAAAGTCAACATAAGCATACACACTTTCATGCTCTCCCTTCAGGCGATCTCAATGAACGTAGATGTATGCATGTGAGCGCCACACACTGTGCCACAGTGTCTGAAAGCGGCAATATTGTTCATTAGGCAACATATTCTCGAGAATTTGCCCCTGATAAATAGTTTAAAACCCGCAATTTACAAGGACGATTTCTTCAAATAACAATTTTATTTCGATTTTCAAAAATTCTGTTTGTTTCAGATATTGGGAGAGAAAGCTCAAACAGCTCATCAGAATTTTTCCTAGTCCTTTCGAAATCTGTTTGCGTTATTGTTCACTTTTATTTCTAATGAAAATCGACGGTTTCAATAAAATTGGGTTACCATTTCGATGAAAAGAATCTTCTATTTGGTACAGACTTCCGGCCGGAAATTCGTTGCCTTCGCAACCTGCGAATTGGCCATAAGCTCGCCTGCGGTGAATCCCAATATTTGTCTATGCATGTCAGGTGACTGCAGGCTGACAGATGCGATGGTCGTCACCTCTTCGTTTGCCCACATAATCAGTCCGCTTGGCCTGACGTTGATAGGTGCGTGGCTTATTTCGGAAGACTGTCCAGCCTATAACCGGGTCATCTCGATGAGTAATGGGCCCATTACTAGGAGTACACTGGGAACCAGTAGTTGCAAAACATCCAGGTCTAGACGAACCGGACCTTTCACACCCACACCGATGTTGAAGTTGTGGATGTCCGTAACTGATTCAATATTGAATTTAGTAACTGAAGTTTTTTCACGGAGACGAATAATAAAAGTTGAAGAAGATCAGTACTTCAATGAGGAATTTTATAATATATAGAAACCGATCACTTTTGATACTAGGTCATTATCAGGGTTCATGATCAGAGTATATACGGTTATCACGAAAACAGTTGTCCGATATCTGATAATTGAACATCCAGGAATGATACTACAAGAAGCATGTGATACAGGAATAAACCAACAGAACAAACGAATCAGCTATCCGGAACGGAAGTCAAAATAATAAATTCAAAAACTTTCAGAATTCACGAAATGAACAAAATAACGTTTTTTCATCACCCACTGTCACAACAGGGTCAAAACTAGTAAAAGTATTTATTCACATTATTTCATGTTTACACAAAGAATTTAGCCAACAGATAACAAGCAGGCAAACGGACAGCGCCTTCGTTCAGACACTAGAGGTGTAACTTTCTCGCGGGAAATATAAATAGATTTTTACAATCTGAAACTTGAGAATATATAAACAGCGATGATAAATCGAAAAGATTTTGTACTATAAACAAAATACCACTCAATAAATAGAATTGCTACTTCAAAATCCTCGGGGAACACGAAGATCAGGAATGTAGTCTCTTAAATAAAAGGGTGAAACTACTATTGAGGTTGACTAGAGTGTTCACGCATAAGCTGTTAGAAGAATCTCAAGATCTGTGAACGAGTTCATCTTAATGTCGTATTTTTATTTCTTGTAATGGTGCGCAATTATTTGGAATCTTGATTTGGGCTGAATTGATGTTTAGAAAATTTCAAATGATGCCTTTATGCTTAATTGTTCTTTGGTTCTAACATCGAGTTTTTCTCTGGTCTAGCCCATGCAGGAGGTGTCTTAACCACCGCAACTGAGCTTCGGTCAAAAATTCTTCACTTTCTTGTCTTTCGAGTTCAACAAATATGAGCCCAACGACCGCAGACTCGGTAAGGAGCAGTCAACAACATCTGAACTGTATGCTAGAGTCTTTCTCTGTCTGATTAATATGTTATTATTAATTTTATTAACAACACTCGGATCATAGCCGTTAATCAGAACTATTTGGCTAATTCTGTTGAGCTCTTTATCCCCCTTTTCTTCAGACAAAAGGGTGTTGAGAACTCTATGATCATAGCAATGTAGGGGTGCTAGTTTGTGGTTTCTGGGGTGAGAAGAGTGGGCTGGGATTAGGTGATCTGTATATGCGTACTATTTCCATATATGTAGATTACCAAGGATTCCCCACACGATCTTGAGATAGAGAGATCGAGGAAGTTGGTTTTTTGTCAACTTCAATTTCCAGTATGAACTTCATCAGAAAGACCGTTCACAATGATGAATTATCCACATAATTGTGTCGTTGTACTATTTTATTCCATCTACTAGGTACAGTACTATGGCGGTGTTCCTGATAATGCTTATACCCTACTTCTAACTTCTTCGATCTCTCTATCTCAAGATCGTGTGATAACACCTTGGTATTTTCACACTTTCCACTTTCCCTAGAAACCACAAACAAGCAGCCCTACATTGCTATGCTCATAGAGCCTTCATTATTCCTTCGTCTGAAGAAAAAAGTGATAAAAAGCTCAACATAATTAGCAAAATAGCTATGAATAACGGCTATAGTCCGGGTGTTGTTAATTGAATCAATCATAACATATTGATTAGACATATAGGGGCACTAGAATACTGTTCAGATGTTGTTATTTACCATGGAATTTAAAATTATCAAAAGGAATCAAGTTCCTCGTTCTCTCGATCTCAAGATCGTGTGGCGACACCTTGGTAGTCGATATATAGGAAGGGTACACATAAAGATCATATAATCCCAAACCACGCTTGCTCCCCCAGAAACCACAAACTAGCAGCCTCACGTTGCTATATTCATAGAGCCCCCAAAATTCCCTTGTTTGGAGATGAAAGAGATAAAGAGCTGAACATAACTAGGCATACAGCTCTGAATAACGACTATGGTTTGAATTTTGTTAATACAATCAAGAGTACCATATTAATCAGACAGAGGAGGGCCCTAGCATAGAGCTCGAATGATGTTGACACCACAATGAGCTACTGCTCTTTACAATACACAGGTCACCTTTTTGAGTAGATTTCTTATATCCTTGAACGGTCAAGTGATGGATTTAGGATCTTGCATTCGGTAGTGCTCCTTATCGTTGAACTCGAAAGACACATATATGAAAATGTAAACAGGACACTGAAATTAACTTTTATCGAAACTAAAGAAAATGAAATTAACCGAACGTGTCATTGAAAAGACAGTACCACCTACCTTTTCACGTTAATTCACTGGGTTAGAAACTCTCGTCCAGAAGAAAGTTGCAGAGTTTTCGGGGAAAATGCACAGTATCATTTCGCATACACTTGCTCATCGAGACCAATCGCATAGGAAAGAAAATACCTTTGTAACGAAGCAATTTTCGTTACGTCTAAATTCCTGTAGAAATTCGTTTCATTTCACCTAAATAAATGCTGTTCAATAAGAATCAATGTTAAAATCCATCCTTTGTGGAAAAAATTCTGTACAACAATTGCAGTTCGCGATTGTCTCAATCCGCAGTTTTTTACAGTTGCTGTTTTAGTTTTTCAGATGTTGAATAGCACAAAAAAGGGTGAAATGATTTTTCTTTGTAACCGTCTCGGAAAAGTTCTAGATATTTCTAGAACCCCAGAGAATTTCAAACCAACCAATCAGGGGGCATCTTCGAGCCCCACTCAGGAAAAATGACCGAAAATTTTGACACACGTCTCCTTCCTCCAACCGAGGTGATGTAAGTGCCGTCTGCCGATGAAAATGATAATTCCGCCTTATTCCGAGTAGTACTGAGTTTGTTAGCTTTTCATTCCGCTTCAACATCTACATACTATATTTTACAGTTTGCCTTTAAATTATTTTTCAACCGTAAGTCCGTTTAAAATTCAATCCGCGATTAAAGTGCAATAGTTCCGAGATAGAGAACAAAGTTTTACCGTAGTGCTCATAGTGGTGAAAACCAGGGTAAGAAAACTTATTCGATTGTGTCTAATTTACCGTTAGTTAAACTCTCTTGTGTGCCGATCAGTTATATTTTTCCAATTCCGAATATTTCCGTTCATAATAAACAAATTATTCCGATCGTATATCCACACGTGGCGGCGATAAGTATTGCATTGCTCGGGGACCGCGGGTCAGGATCAAGCCGGTCCAGTGTGACTTATTTCAGACGATTTTCTTCGAGAACACGTATCGTGAGTCGGCAGACTGTACGGGGGGCGTCAGAAATTATTTAAGTGATCAAATTAATTCTGTGGGGCACTTTCTTGGAGTGCTGATCTCAAACTGCTCACCGTTGGGGCTCCTCGCTTTGGGCATTTGAGGTTAGACGTGAGTGAGGGTCTTAGTGCCCTTCAGTCCATCGGGTTAGGTGAACAACTTGACTTTGGGGTCCAAGGGCGGACATCCGTGGTCACTTCTACCGGACATCCCGAACCGTCTTTCCGACATCGTGTTCCTTCTTTTATCGATCGTACAGATTCCTAAGGGTGCTTTCTTGGAGTGCTGATCTCAAACCACCCACTGATGGGGCTCCTCGCTTTGGGCGTTTGAGTCAGACGTGAGTTAGTGCCTTAGTGCCCTTCAGTCCATTGGGTCAGGTTTATCGCTTGACTTGAGGTCTAACGGTGGGTCCTCCCGATCATTCTTGTTGAACATCCGGAACTGTCAGTCTGTCGTCGTGTTCATTTATTTTATTGATCATACCGATTCCTAAGGGTGCTTACTTAGAGTGCTGATCTCAAACCACCCACTGATGGGGCTCCTCGCTTTGGGCGTTTGAGTCAGACGTGAGTTAGTGCCTTAGTGCCTTTCAGTCCATTGGGTCAGGTTTATCGCTTGACTTGAGGTCCAAGGGTGGGTCTCCACGATAATTCTTGTTGAACATCCGGAACCGTCCTTCTGTTATCGTGCTCATTCATTTTATTGGTCGTACCGATTCCTTGGGGTACTTACTTGGAGAGCTTATCTCAAACCACCCACTGATAGGGCTCCTCGTTTTGGGCGTTTGAGTCAGACGTGAGTTAGTGCCTTTGTGCTCTTCAGATCATTGGGTCAGGTTTACCACTTGACTTGGTGACTAAGGGTCAGTCCCCACGATCATTCTTTAGTGGACACATCGGACCGTCTGTCCGTTTTCGAGTTTGTTATTTGACTGATCATATCATTTCCGCGAGACGCTTACTTGGAGTGCTGTTCTCAAACTACCCACCGTTGGGGCTCCTTGCTTTGGGAGTTTGAGTCAGACGTAAGTTGGCTTTACAACAGATACTGACAATCTGTTGTGGCAAAGAAACCTTAACATGCTAATCGTTACCAGCTTAGATTAGACAGAACTCTTCTCCAACTATTTAAAAGCTACTCAGGTAATACCGTAAGTGCACGATTCAACCAAGGCGTTACAACCTTGTAAAACCCATTGTAACTGGCGCCCGAGCAAATTTTCAAGAGTTGAGATAAGCAGGTTACACCGCCACCGAGAAAAGGTCGTCACAAATTCTCTGTTCCTCACCTTTGCCTATCCTGCATTGCTCAAGGCCTTCGAGGTCGTGTAGTAGCTTAAAACGGCCTGCATGACTTTAGGGGTATTAGAGTGTGCAAGTGTGTGTATGTTAGCTTGAAACGGCACATCATGCAGCCTTGTATCGTTCCTACCAACCGCCCGAATTCCTCAGGATTGTGTAGTAGCTTGAAACGGCCTGCATGACCCTTTGGATTTCTGGGTATACAGGGATGTGTATGCTAGCTTGAAACGGCGCGTCATGCATCCTCGTATCCTTCCTACCCACCCACAATCCGAATTCCTCAGGATTGTGTAGTAGCTTGAAACGGCCTGCATGACCCTTTGGATTTCTGGGTATACAGGGATGTGTATGCTAGCTTGAAACGGCGCATCATGCATCCTCGTATGCTTCCTTCCCACCGGCCGCCCGAGTTCCTTAGAGTTGTGTAGTAGCTTGAAACGGCCTGCATGGCACTTTGGGTTTCGGGATATACAGGGGTGTGTATTGTAACGTTTTATTACCCCTAGGTATACCCAGCTCAGTCAGTTCTTGGGTCGTTGTTCAGATCTCTGAATTTCCCATGATGAAAGCAACACAAAATTAAGTCGAGCAGATTCCTCGTTTATTTAACATACACAAGTATTTCACAATTATGTTCTGGTACCAGAGACGAAACGAAAACGAATAAATTTTACAGATTTTATAAGTGACCTAAATTTTAAAAATATACAAATAAAATTTATTTACAAAATTTTCGAAGAGCTACTTCCCTGTAGGTCTTCCTTCCACCCTGAGATGTGGGAAGAACTGAGTTGTAGATAGTTCTCAACAGGAGTCCAAATCTTCGTCTAGCAATTTTTGCAGCTATGAATCAGGTTTTGTCACCTTCAGTTGATCAAAAACTTCCAGTTGGTAATTCAAACCAAAAACTAGGTGGAAAATTAAAAGATACCACAAAAAACTGAAAATTACAAACAAAAAATAAGTTTCATGCCACATCGAAATAATTGGCATTTCTGTTTCTGAAACAATTAGAAATAATACAAAACAACCAACACTTGTGTACTTAATATATATATAATATATCGTGCGATAAAATGACTGCCGCTGATAAAACAAGATGGAGTTCTCAAAGCAATCATACTCGAACTGTTTCAGAACAGACAAAGAGAAAGAAACTTAAGTGAAGCTAGTATTTTATTGTCACAAAATTGGCAAAATATAGACAAGAACGCGAATTACAATTACAGGTTAAAAAAATAAATAGAGAGACATAAAGGGAGAGTATGAACAATACAGAGAAAATCTTCATTTCGTTCAATGTCAAAAGTAAGAAATGTCGATAGCATTCCTTTGTCTGATAATGAAAACTTCTCATTAAACAATTGACGAAAAACAATACAAACTTACCCCTTTTTTGAGGGTTTTTGAACACGATAGCAAAATTCGAAAGAGATATATTCAAACAATGGAGGAATATATTTTAGCGACGATATTAAATATTCTAGATATTCTAGTAATCAGCATCGAAAAGAAAGTGAAGTGTTCGTCGCATCGGTTTACATATGCCGGCTCGTAGATATGCACATTGCATATCATCGGTTATTCATTAGTTCTCTTATCAAGGTATCGACAATAAACAATTAACGTTGTAGCACGCTACAGTGTGCTAGCTTGAAACGGCGCATCATGCATCCTTGTGTCCTTCCTACCGACCGACCGCCCGAATTCCTTAGAGTTGTGTAGTAGCTTGAAACGGCCTGCATGACTCTCCGGAGTTAGAGATATACAGGGACGTATATGCTAACTTGAAACGGCGCATCATGCATCCCTGCAGAATCCTTACCGTATCTTCACCTACAAATCCCCTTTAATTATGCCAGCCGGTTTTAGGGTCATTTATTTACAATTGTCATATATTTGCCCATGTTAAACCTACCGCTTGTTATTACCGTAGATTGCTTTGTAGCTATTTTCTGCACGCACTTTCGCTTCATCCCGGCTTCCACCGCATGATTCCGTATTTAACTTTGTTTACTTTACCATTTTCACTCATTCCGTAGAATTCTAAAGGTTCGTACCCAGGCACCGTTTTAAATGCATGTTACATCCCGCTTCTGCTTCTGTACCGTTTGCACACCCTTTCACCCTGCTTATCATCAGCATCTAGAAAAATTCACCGAATAGAAATTTTATTATTATTATTATTATTGTGTGTTTTATTTTCCTGGATAACATCTCGACATACCTACTCAGAGGCAGAGGACTACTCCGACTTCTACGAACATCCGAACCCTGGACATAACCTTCTCTGATTGTAGCTCCCGGACTCCTGTGGGATACTGCCCACAGGTACCGAGTGTCCTCAACACTATAAACTAGAGGTGGCGCCCGAGGTCTCTATTTTCGGAGGAAAAGTTGACAACAAATGACTGAAACGCTGAGGGAAAGGACGTCCCGAACCGCCTTTCCGACATCGTGTTCCTTCTTTTATTGATCATACGGATTCCTAAGGGTGCTTTCTTAGAGTGCTGATCTCAAACCACCCACTGATGGGGCTCCTCGCTTTGGGCGTTTGAGTCAGACGTGAGTTAGTGCCTTAGGGCCCTTCAGTCCATTGTCAGGTTTATCGCTTGACTTGAGGTATAAGGGTGGGTCCCCACGATCATTCTTGTTGAACATCCAGAACCGTCAGTCTGTCGTCGTGTTTATTTATTTTATTGATCATACCGATTCCTAAGGGTGCTTACTTAGAGTGCTGATCTCAAACCACCCATTGATGGGGCTCCTCGCTTTGGGCGTTTGAGTCAGACGTGAGTTAGTGACTTAGTGACCTTCAGTCCATTGGGTCAGGTTTATCTCTTGACTTGAGGTCTAAGGGTGGGTCTCCGCGAACCGTCCGTCTGTTATCGTGTTCATTCATTTTATTGATCGTACCGATTCCTTGGGGTACTTACTTGGAGTGCTGATCTCAAACCACCCACTGATGGGGCTCCTCGCTTTGGGCGTTTGAGTCAGACGTGAGTTAGTGCCTTTGTGCTCTTCAGATCATTGGGTCAGGTTTACCACTTGACTTGGTGACTAAGGGTGAGTCCCCGAGATCATTCTTTAGTGTACACATCGGACCGTCTGTCCGTTTTCGAGTTTGTTATTTGACTGATCATATCATTTCCGCGAGACGCTTACTTGGAGTGCTGTTCTCAAATTACCCACCGTTGGGGCTCCTCGCTTTGGGAGTTTGAGTCAGACGTGAGTTGGTGTCTCAGTGCCCTTTAGTCCATTGGGTTAGGTGTATCGCTTGACTCGGTGGCTGAGAGTGGATTTCCGAGATCTGTCAAGTTCAAATTCCGGTTTGTGGATTTAATATTTCTGATCCGGTCACAAGTTAGTTTCGTAATAAGACACAACACTTCTCACTGCTTCACCATCTTACTATATTACTCTGTGTGCTCTCATTTATTTACTGTAATAACCTATCACCGTTTGCATTTTATCTCACCTTTCCGTACATTTATCACCGCTAACTGTTGCTATACTCACCCTATTCTTTGCCGTTCCGTACTTTACTTTTCCGTCTGTTTATTTTGCTTGCTCATATTCGTTTTTGACATTGTTGATTACATTTACATAACATTTTGTATTTCATATTTCTTTTTGTTTACTTCGTTCATTTGTATTTATATTAATCGCACCGATTTGTTCTTCTTCCGCTTCAATCATCCAATTCACCGCATATTATAATCACTGTTCGTATTTACTTGTTTTAATTATTGAGTCATTTGATTACACACCGTAGACACGGTGTTGAACATTGTGTATACATTTGTCTTAACATTTTGACAATTCAAGTGAACATATTTGATTGAACTCCCTGACACTGTACCATTGTGTTGGTACTGCTCTCATAAGTGTTGATTTTCCTTTTATACCTGTACATATTGTAATAAAGTTGTATATAGACTTTGTGCGTTTCACTACTATACCTGTACAGTGTCAGTATCTGTTGTGAGAAAGAAACCTTCACATACTAATCGCTACCAGCTTAGATTAGACAGAACTCTTCTCCAGCTGTTTAAAAGCTACTCAGGTAATACCGTAAGTGCACTATTCAACCAAGGCGTTACAACCTTGTGAAACCCATTGTAACTGGCGCCCGAGCAAATTTTTAAGAGTTGAAATAAGCCGGTTATACCGCCACCGAGAAAAGGTCGTCACACCTTTTTCAGCCGACATGTGTCGCGAAATTATACTCCGTGTTGAAATGCATGAGTGTTTCAGCATATACAGGTATTACTGTAAAAAGTGTTATCTTGTTCATCTTTTTTGTTTGTAATTGCTGTTTCCATATTCTTGAGTTTAAGATTGTATCTATGGCTGGTGAGTAGTCGATTAGATTATTGCTCCAGAATGTATGTAAATGAAGAAGTTATTGCAGGAAATAAATTTCTCAGAAGTGAAAATTAGCAGTTACTTGATATTCTACTTTTGAAATAGGTGAAATCAGAAATGAGGACAAGGGATCTCCGTGAAGAAATAGAATCAGCTGTAAATCGAGCTGTCACCAAAAGCACAAAGAGCGATGTTCTTATCACTTCAATAGTAATGATACTGAGGCTATAACAAAGACCATAGACTGGAAAGTCCTGAAGGTCGAATCGACAGTGATGGCACTCAACCGAAATAATTCCAAACTGAACGAAAAGTTTGAAAATCAAATCAAACTCCTGGAAAAGAAAATGAAAGTGGCTTGAGACGAGATGGATAAAAGGAAAAATAGATTTGATCAGATGGGAGGGATCGTATAATCTGAAATTATTTCGCCTCGAAGAAAAACCAAACGAACTTACTGGAGATGAATTGAAAAAAACCTCAATACAAAAATTTTTATGCTACAGGATTGGCTAGAAAACGAAAAGAAAACAAGAGGAATATTTTCGAAACTAATCAATTTGGAAATTGAAGAGGCAATTCATGGAAAAAAAGCTTCTCAAGAAAACGGGGATAGTCATAAGATAGGACATAACTGGATCGAGGATGAAACAGCAATTGAAACATTCAGACTCAAAAATGGATAAACCAACAACGATAAAATCTACATCAGTAGAGACAATGAACTGTATACATTCAAAAATAAAGATGATTCTACAAAATTCTCACAGCAGTGCATTGCTAATGACACGAAGGCGTTAGCGAGATTTAGAAAAACTCATGCATTTCCATGATTTTTCGGAGTTCCTGACTGTTTGAAAATAAACTACCACATTTTCAGTGTTTGAGTTCTGGACAAAGCCATACTGCCTGTCAGTTAATGACGTTTTGTCGGCGAAAGAATTCTGTCAATCTTATTCAACCACATGTTCATAGGTTTTCGCTAGATTATTGATAACGGATATTGGCCCGTAGTTATTTGCTTGACGACGGTTATCTGTTTCGAAAATCGGAGTGGAATGATTTCCTGTTCGTAACTGGTTCAAGAAAAATGGTTGAGTCAATTTTGTCACGTTCAGGAAAGTTTTGTTGGTATTTTGTATTGACATATTCATGTTGTTTTGTCTATTTATTCATTTTACTTTTATTCCTACCTGTTATATCATTGATAACTGTCCAAATTTCTTTATATTCAGTTTTGCTTCTGCTATTTCATGTTGATGAAATTAATTTCCAATATTTTGATCAAAGCATTAAGTTCATTTCTGTATTCTCTGTATTCTTTTTAGGTTTCATCAGAGAAATTTCTTATAAGATTTTTTCTCAGGCGAGCTCTGTGCTCGATATATTAGATGAGACCAATAGTGATTTATGATTCAATTTTCATGTAGTTTTCATTTTTGAAAGTTTGTACTCAAAAGGAAACAATACCACGTGGTAGTAAATTACAGCTGGGCAACACAGCCAAATTTGAATTTCATCGATCCTCGCTTATATCTCAAGGTCAGGCAGCTGGACCCGGTCTACATGCTTAAACTTTGCCTCTAAGCGCATGAAATATTAGAATTCGGAGGAATTTCGACGTTCATAGGAGAAAACTGGGGTCGTTCTGCAGGCTTCAGTGAGTATTTTTGAAATTTTTTTTTGATGTACTTGATTCTTGAGCGAGAATGCGCAATGTTATTTATTTTTCCATTTTTCACTCCATTTCAGTTTTTTTCTCCCGAAAATTTTCGAATATGAAAAGCGGCAACGTTGATTCCTACTATTTTTTTCAACCATTTTCACCAGAAATTTTTTCTGGAAAAAACAAACTCTGGCCCCGTTATATTCGAAGCATTATATGCTATTAAGTTAGTTTGATAATGTATTCATATAATTTATCAACAAAGCGTTGGTACGATGATTTCAACTCCTTTGATTGAAAGACTTTTTCCCATTTTTCCCCTCTAATATTTTTTTCAATTTCCAATAGTTTACGTAACTTGTTTTGTTTGCGGTTTTCTTCTTGATGATTTCTTATCCAGGCAGATAAAATATTAGAAGGTGTGTACTGATCTGTCATGTCGGTTAGGAATATATCCGGCTCAATTCCAATTTAATTTTTTGAGTTATTTTGTATTTTTGCGAGAATATGGTCGAACCAAGACTTTTTGTTTTTTTCAACTTCTCGTTGGTTTGTTTATGTATGATGAAAGTAACCGTTTGAATTCGTTATTTTTAAATAATTGTTGGGTATATTTTGATTTTTTTTCAGGTATATCGATATTTATATCCTCTAAATATACACTTCCAGGTTTTATTTATGTGAGATGTTCAAATATGCGATCTATTGCTGTTGGTCCCATGTCCTATACCTCAAGTTATCCTGAGAAAATGATTCTTATTTTTTTCAACGGTTTTTACTTCTGCTGATAATCTGATTTTAGTATATAACACCCTCACATTTACTTAGGAGGGATTCGTTATGGTCTATTATATAGTTCGGGATAGGAGAGGCATCGATGTTTTCAATGTTTCCGATTTTCGACAGTACAAACACAAGTCTGCATTATAATCTATAATAATAGTTCGTTATAGTGCTATTGCAAACTAATCATATTGAAATGGATAATTCCTGTACCATATCTGCTCTCCCCGGCATATAACCCCGGACGTTATTACGTCACGATGTCTGTAAATTTTTGCAATTTTGAGCCGAAATTGGTCTCAAACGACTAGGTTAGACTCACTGATGAAGAATCCGTGGTCAAAATTGATTCTGTCCGTCCGGCCGTCTGGCCTCGTGCGCTATAACTCTCGAAACGAAAGACCTAGAGTCCTGAAATTTTCAAGTTAGGTTAAGATCTTGAATATCTCGCTTGAGTTCGTTAATGAGCCAAATGTGTGAAATGGTTTTTGCGGTACGGCCATTTGAAATTTTGATTTTTCAATATCTCGAAAAAAAAATTTATCTGATCGGAATGGAACTTGGTTGGAAGATGAACAATGTCAATGAAAAGACTTATTTTTCTTCAAAATTTTCATATTTTATTAAAATTTCACCATTTCGCAATTTGAATAAGCGCGTAAAAGCTGCTGACTTCACGTCAGTGCTTTTCTATATTTTTTTCCTGTTCGCTCTGTAGTTTTCCGTAGTGGTGAAGTGCGCGCTCTCCTATTCAATTATATACGAAGAATAAAATTACGTTCCGCCCTGGTATGTGTTCATCCGGCTTGTTACCGATGAGTACGTATTGGTTGGCCTTGAGATGGATGCTGTACACCAATATTTGTCGATATCACAAGGACAAATAATCAAGACGTTGGAAGAATATAAATTCGAAAGTAATGAATATCTGCCAAATTTTTGGAAGGGGAAACGTGCAACAAGCTATTTCCAGAACATCAGAATCGATCAATCATTTTACGAAAGACTGAACAAATATTTCAAACCCTTATACCATGGACATCTTTTCAGAATTCGACCTCCGTAATTGAGGTCTAAACCTTCTCTGCGAATATCGACACCTTGAGTAATAACTATTCAATTTTCCCAATATTTCCAAAAAAACAGATTAAATTGAAGACTAGTATTTGATGGGGTTCATACGTGGATATGTGACCTCTCTGGCAACGAATTTTTTTGAACAAGCTCCTGATTTCAGTCAGTGCTTTCCTGGATTTTTAATTCCGAATCAGATTATTCGTATCGAGAGAGATCGGTAATATACTGGATCCTGGAATGTTCATGAGCAGGAATGTACAATAATGTTTTCAAGGAAAGAAACCTTGTTTTTAAAAATAAACCTTATTTAACGACGGGAAACGTTAACAATCTACGACTGTGCCTGCTCTACTATCTGGTTACTATCTCAGAACTATCTCCTCAAGATTCACTTGATTATCGTACCTTGGTTTAACTGAACAAGCAGACTACTCCATAGACTACATATCCTCTAGACTAATAGACTATATAATATATATATAATAAACTGTCTAAGTGCGGCGAAAACCGCAACTCTATAGCTATCACCGTTACATAGTTACTGGGTGTTTTTCGGAAATGTTCATTTTGGAAATATTGCTGTAATTTTTCTCTTGTATGAAATTTTTCATTTCTGTTCAAGGATTCTCGTAACAACTCCTTACGTTGAACTCTTCAAACTGCTATTTTTGGATATATCGCCATGAAATATTTTTCAGACCCTGTATATTTTACACATTTCGATAGAGCTTGCAATTTGCATTTTGAAATATAGCTCATTTGATACCTTTCTGGAGCCATTCTCAAGATATTTAATTTTCAAATTTCATCTCTTGGTTAGTAGGCTTTGGACTGTAATACGTGTTGATGTTGTAAGATGGATTTCAACAGCAATTAAAACAACGACTTCTTTTAAAACTGTATTCTCAAGATATTTAGTTCGGTCTTGTCTTCATTTATTGAGTTGTGACGCAATGGTGCTAAAATATCTTTGAACAGTTGTTGTCTTTCAGGATATTTCCAACGATACCACTCACTTGCTGCCTTTGCAGTCTTTGAAATAGACTAACTACTCATAATATTCGAATTTCATTTCAGAAAAATTGAACAGAAATTGCGTGGAAAACAAAACTTAGAATGTTGCAACAAAAGTTTGATAACTAACATTTCCATGCTTTCATTCAGCATCGCATCCTCCAAAGCTTAGCTACCCAAGAGATGAAAGTTGATATTTTAATCTCTCGAAGGATGAAGAACTAGATGATTCAGGAAAACCAAAAACGGATGCATTCACTCTGAATATATTTAATTTCTGTCTATTTTTTCAGTCTGAAAGGACACTCGAGATATTGAATCAACTTCCATGGTACTACATGGATAAAGATAATTTACAAATATATCGGATTTTCTCACTGAGAGCGGGAAAACCCATTTCTATCAACACCAGTCTTTTGGAAGTAAACTTTTTATTGCTAGTAAGGGTAAGTACTTTTTGCAGCAATAAATCAGAATTGAAAATGTTTTCCAGAAAAAACAGATCAATTATTCAGCCTTATTTGGGATGACCCATCTAGCCCTTGATAATGAGGGTAACGTCACTCTAGAAATATAGTTTCATCGTTTAAGAACAATCGTCATGATTTAAAGGTAATCAGAAATTTCTACTATATTGAATCAGATTAGGAATAACGAACATACATAATTGGCTGCATGGCTTCTTCAGAAGAGATCATTGCGAAATTATCGAAACTGAGAAAATCGCATTCCATTGCACCTAGTAAGGCAATTGATGAATACTAGCGATAGATTTTTAGTTTCAGGCAGATAAGTTGGGGTAGTAGTGCAAGGAACTAAGTAAGGGATAACGACAGCAGATATATTTTTCAGGGTTTTAAAATGGCGCAGCAGCAGAGATTTATCGTGTCGTTTTGATTTTTTTTCAATACTCCGAATCGTCGAATCATCACGAATCGATTTTTTGACATCGGATTCGTCACCAATGAGCCAATCTCAAATTGCAGACCATTGGAAAAAAATAATAGCACACTCTTTTCCAGAACATGTGCGAAAAACGCGGATTCCCGAAGGAATAACAACGAGAGAGTAACTCAAGAAATAACGTTGTGTTCAGTTGTAAGAAAAGTATATGTACAATGCACTGTACATCAGATTATCTTTCTGCCAGCTGACTACTAAATTGCCCACCGCGCGTCGATGTGTAGTCGCAGGAGGGGCCTGCCATTCCGATTTGGTGAGCTATGACACAGGTTCGTCGGTGTGTCGATGAATCTTTGCGTTACTTTGCTTCCCTTGGGCAATCGGACTGGAAGGCATCCGATACGGGTCGCACAACGGTTGACTGGATACTCTCCGTGCAGTTCGAATCAGAGGACCTTCGGTTCCGACCAACCTTCCCTCTAGCCTGCTTTATATCAGGCCACGGTCCTTTTAGTGGAAGTCTGCATCTTTTGGGTGCATGCAGTCGCATTCAAATTAGCGACCACGTATTGAGATCGTGTATCCTATTCAATGATCTCAGGATCGCACATGGCCTTCATACTTTCGAGTTTCTGCTTCTTAGACTGGCCGATTTCTTTTTCTCTCGAGACAACTATAGAGATTTGTCCTCTTTCGCCGTGGAGTGCACTCGTCGACTGAATTCCTGGCACGCGGTCTAGTCTTAGGTACGAACCTAGGATGGCAATGATGATTTAATGTGCCTTTAACGTTGGTGAAGAGCTCCGCTGGTATATCACTGAAGAACTGGTGAGCCTGCTCATCAGATTTATTCACTGTAGGACTGTTCATTGTTCAGTCTTGCCTCCCTCTATCTATGTGATGGTGTGGATCTAAGTGATTTTATAGGGTTTATGATTTGTGGTTGTTTTTTTGGGTTGATGATACATTCTAAAGTGCGGTTGTCACCATTAATTGAACTTGTGGAAAGTTCACAACTGACCCCATGCACAAACTTACGGTTTCTATTTGGGTTATTCTTCGTCTCCAGATCATAATTATTATTATTTATTCGATTAGGAGTTGAGAAATTCTATACACTCAAAGAAAATAAATTGAGGTTATTACATCACTCAAAAAAACAGTATTGGATAACATGGAATAGGCATGAAAAAATAACAAAATAATTGGTAAATGTAAAAAGCATGATCTCCAGAGTTCATCATATGACTGTCGACAATTGACCCTGCATCCACCTATCAGATTGGTTCTTGAAAGCATTGACGGAGCAGGTCTTCACAACGGCGGGTGGTGATCCATTCCAAGTAGAGAAAACTCTGTTAGACAGAGTGTATTCTCTTTGAGCAGTTTTGAGATTTTCTCTTCGGTATTGGAATATATGGCCACGTAATCGATCGCCGCTGTTGAGGGTGAAGATATTTCCCAGGTCTACACTATAAAGACCATTGAGCGCCCTATTCAACAATAAGATCACCTCAGGTCCTTCTGTCGAAAAACTGGGACAGATCCATCAAAGCAGGCTGATTCAGATAACTGGGTCGCAGCAAACCGTTAGGGATTCTGGTCGTACGACACTGAATACTCTCTTATAGTTGCACATCACGAATCAGAGAGGGTGCCCAAATTGGCCCTGCATATTTCAGGATTGGGCGGAGATAGGTAGTGTAACAATTTCACTGGTGACGGGATCGCAACGGAAAAACGATCTCTCCAACAAATACATAATTCTTTTTGTCTTGGTAACTGTTTGAACAATATGATTAGACCAAGTGAGGTCTCAGGAAACCACAACCCCTCACAGTGCGAGATTTCGGTGGAAATTGCGTCACCCTTCAGAAAGAACTCAACAGTCAACAATCCTTCCCATATGAATGACAGCACACTTCAAAAGATCAAGAGGCTAACACCAGGTCTCAGACCAGTTATAGAGGCGTCAAGGTCCTCCTGGATGACTCCAGGTTCGCACAGGGGATTACCATAGATCGGCGAAAAGTGAACAATGGGATCGCATGGTACTTTATATTAGTTGGCAATAGTTTAACTAATCGTATTATTATCCCGAAGAAAATACAAGTTTGAGATTAAATAGAATGTGAATGTGAATTGTGAAAGAGAAATCATCAGGAAATAAATAAGCAACTGCGAGCCATGGTAAGTGATATGATTAGATTATACAATAATCATACAACAACATAGTGGGATTTGCGGCGGTCGGTTAATTGTGGCGATGTCGTATATGACCATAAGTCTGATCGCGAGCAAAGTACAGATGGTTTAGGGAAAAAAATTATATTAAGGAGTTGAACTTGGTGTTCCAGCGAAAGATGGACATCAAATGAAGCGGGAAAACCAACTGACAAAATGTGAAAATTACTCTCTTGAATTTTTCTAAGACAGCAATTATCCTCGTGAGCAGGTGTTAGAAAATACTACCGAAAAAGCTTTATTTGCACAATTACGAGAGTAACACAATTTTAACGATTTTCTGGTCGAACCACTTTGTGCGGAATGACTGAGGAAGATTTTTTTCTGCTCAACTCTCTCTATGACGTGAAAAATTGGCCACCTGATATGGAGTTGTCAATTATTTTGAACCAAGAATATTCATGAAATTGAAAGTAATATCAAACAAACATGGTTTGCGAAGTATATACTATATTCAATTCAAACATACGGTGCTTCACAGATTAAAAAAGGAGTCCCAACTTCATTCTGAATAACAATGAGTATGCTATACAGAACAATTCAGTTTGAGGAGGGTTCCAAGACATCTTCATTAATTATAGACCAAAACGCTTGGGGTTCCTCATTGCCAAGGTATACGGAAGTATGTTTGTGTCAGAGATTCCCAAATTTGCAATTGATAATGATAAAATCTCAGACAACCAACATGGCTTTTCACCAGGGAATCAGCAACCTCCTCAAGTGTTTGAACGATCGAATAGAAGCACTGGCTTGGGACACACCAATCGATGTTATACATCCATGATTTTGCACCAACTCTTAAAAAGTTCCACATAGACCTCTACTCACCAAACTGGACAACCGAAAAAATATGTAGTCCTTCTTATGGGAGAAGAGAATTAAAGGAACAATACAGGATAGGTGGCGTGACTATTTCTGAGCTCAAGTAATACTGATTTAGGTGTCAGCATACCAGATAATTCAAGTTGGTCTGATCATATTCAAAATATCTGTGCCAATACCTGTGCTATCGCGAAGAAAGTATTCGGAGAGTGTAACCTAATGTACATGTCGCTTCCTATTTACAACATACGTTCGACCGCCAATTGAGTATGCTGGCCCAGCTCGGGATAGGACTGCTTTGGAGAATCTACAAAGGTGAGCCACTATATAATGCGACCAAGTTATGATCCTTGTGATGGAATTATCCCGCTTCGAGGATTGAAATTTACGCAGGGACCTCATAATAACCTATAGGGCGCTAAAAGCATGATTTGCAGCTGATCTCTCTGGTCTTCATGAACTTATTACTAATCAGCGTCTACGTGGTCGAGAATTTATGTTGTACCGTCAAAGTGTTCATCATGCGGCAAGGTTTCCCAACCGCTTTTTCTATTCTTGGTATCAGCTCCTATTCGTGGTGGTGAATAGTAATAGAGTAAATTTTTTTGATAACAATTTGGACCGATTAATTTCAAGATCCTGATGCCTAGGATTCAGTCAAAAATCTTCATTATTAGAAAACTAACTAACATGAATTCAATAAAGTTCATATATTTGAAAGAAGAAGAAAAAATTAGGCAAGGCAAATACAGAAATCAAATACAATTAGACACAGCAAATACAGGGTGTTTTCAGGTTTTCGATGCCCTTTTTTATTTTTTAGTAAGAATTCTGAATACTCATGAAAAATACGACATATTTGTTCATTGAAATGTTCATATAAGACTGATATCACTGATGAGAAAAATATAATTAATCACTATGTACTGTTATGGTTTTTTCTAAATCGGTCTTAAAGAAACAGGAAAAAAATAACTTACCAATGAACACAAATGCTTATATTCAATCATTTATTTTCATAATATATAATTAAGTTAATTCCAGGCCTCAAACATAGTAAATTCTATCATAAGATATAAGAAATGTCCAAATCAATCACGATCCAGTAACAAATCCAGAGAATTCATTCCATCATTTCAATAGTTTATTCAGGGCACATAATCCTTCCAAATTATCTTTCTCAACAGGCTTCTCATGATCTGAAAGTATAAGAATTTGTATCAATACGTTGAATTTTATAAAATTGCCTTATCTAGTCAAAAAGTAGGAAATTATGAGGAACTTAAGTGATATTTTGTTGAAAATTATTATTATAGGTTTGAATTGAACAGAACTAGCAATCATAAGTAGAATTAGATGTAGAATTTCAAAGAAAATGTATATTTAGAATAGAAGTTATGTCTCAACCCATAAGTTGCATATAATGTAATTATCAGGTTTCCGAAGGAACAAAATTGCAGCTATATTTTACAAATAGGGTTTATTTAATATAATGAAAGCATTTTTTGGCGGTTGTAAGTAGAAATTTAAGAATACTAGGCAAATGAAATTGTTAACTTAGAAAATTGTACATTTAGGCATAAAAATTTGAAAAATTTTGTATATTAGAGATTTAGAATATAGGCAAGAGGCACATCAAAATATGGAGAAAAATACGGCCGAATTTTCTAGACCAGGTTCAAAGAAGGAAAACTTACCTCTGAAGAGAAAACTGCGAAAGCATCATTTTTGGAAGACATCTTTAAAACACAGCATACTAAGATGTGAAGAAAAATTGCGAAAAGGTATAAATACCGAAGCTCGAACACAGAGAATTTAGTCCAATTTTAACCATCGTCAAGACTGTAGCAGCTCCTCGTAAAAAAAGTTATCGAAACATCGTAATATTCCAGTCAGAAACCCAAAGTTAATCAAAATTGAATCAAGTGACTGGCATCCTGCAAGAAAAACAGAATATTACATGGAATATTGAAGAAAATCGTATTAACTTACCAGAAAAAGAAATCCAGCCGTTAGAAAATCCAAACAAGAAAAATTCGAGCCAAAATAAATATAATTTCAAGAGTCAACCCTGGGAATTCGCACATTACGCAATAAATAAACAAGAGGAACTTTAGAGGTTATCCCGAAAATCTGAACCATAGAAGAATACAAAGTAAGAGAGTGACATAGAATAGTAACACCGTGGGTGAGAGAAAAAGGACATCAATATAAGTTTTTAGATTTAAATTTAATTATTTGAGTTTAGGTTTAGTAATAAGTTTGGCATTTAAATCAATTTCTTAAAATTCATTTCATTAAATATTGTTATTGGAAATTATATAAATTATATTATTTCATAGAATAGAACCCTCCTGAGAAAGATACGGAAAGCCGCGCAAAATTCAAATCAAAATTTTATATTTTTGTTATTGGATCCTGTTGAAAATTCAAAAATCAAAATTAATCAAAATAGAACAACAGTCGGATTCATAACAGTACATTATAGTATATTGAAGGTCTGAAAAGGGTGAAGTTAATGTTTGAGTCACACCAGAATCTCAATCAGGTAGCATTATGTGCACTCAATTGAATTTTTCTTCCAGATTTTCAAAGCAATTTATTCCATTGCTGCTCTAATCGCTCAATTTGTGACTTCAACTACTGGGGCATCACAATGAGGACATAATATGGAACAATTTTGCAGTATTTTATTTGGTGAATGTTTGAAATGGCTAATGTTCAAAGTGTTCTGAATATACTCAAGACATTTGTTCAGATTGGAAACGGCACGCAAACATGAAAGTAATCTACGGAGTCACTCATATTCAGTGGTTGGTCTAACGTTAACAGAGATTGAGATATAGGGTTTTTTCGAAAATTCAGTATTGTTGGTAATGACTTCTGCTGAATGGATAAACAATATCATCAAAAATGTGGCGCTGCCACTTCGTTGAAAAGTGACAACTCTCTATTTACGAATAACAAAGCTTATATATATATATATCATGTAGTATTCCGCTTCGTCGTTGCTTTCTGATTATTTTTTCATGAGGACCTTTCATATTGATCCGAGGTAGATTTTCTGAATTGATTGATTCCTTTTTATTTTGGGCAAAAAACTCAGAGAGAATTTTCAATATAATTTATTCCAGAAACATCGTTAATTCTTAATAATGTGAATAGTGAACATTCCAATTGTTCACTTTAAGAATGACTTTTTCATTAATATTGTTACGTTTAATGAAAAATGTATAGAATACATGGTGCGGACACTCATTGACATATTTTGGGTTCGAAAAGGGGTCCATATGTCGTCAAAATTTAGCGAAATTGTTCTTCTTTGGTTTCGAGGATCCCGCCTTCGAGAAATCTGCCATAGAAAATTTTAATTATTCACGGAAGTAATCACTAGGTCATATCATAACTAGTGACATCAGAGTTATGACAAAAATATATATAAAGGTTTCATCAGTTTTTGAATACACTAATCTGAAAATTCATAGGTTTGAATATTCATTAGAAACTGTATTTATTACTTCATTATTTAGTTCGTGGAAATGAGACTTCCAGAGTTGCGTATTCCAAAACACTTATTCAAAACAGTTCGATATGATTTTTTCGTCCGATTCCTTAGTCTTCTCAGAAATTCGAATGATAACATAAACAGTGGAATCAATTAGAGCCCATTTTAATAATGATTAATATGAACATATCCTCGAATCGTTTTCACAATTATGCATCAAATTATTCATTCAATATTCATTAATTTAGATACCTACCTAAGACATTTATGAACCATATTTGTATGACAAGAAATCTAAACTATCTAATGAAATTCATTAGTGATATTAACTAGAGTATGCCATATATTTTCCTTAGAGATAGATTCTCTCTTTTTCTGAATGTCAGAGACAGCATTGTGAATCATTTCAAATATTTAATCAATTTTCTAGAAATAAATTTTATCAGATCAATCGGATTTTTGCTCAATACATTCTCGTTCAATGGAATTAATTATATGGACTTGACAAAGCCATCTTAACGCCAGCATCGTTTACAGAGAGGAATTGAACAATATTTGACAATTCTAGGACCGCGTTTTGGACAAAAAGTTTTAGTGGGTAATAGAAGAAAAATATTGACACCTGATATATTAAATGCGTCTTGGTTTGATGTCTCAGTTTCACGTCCGTATTCATAATTCCGATTTATCGAATTGTAATACATTCCTGCAGCAAATCGTTCAGAATTTCAGAGAACTGACTTCATTATGGAAGATTTTGAAAGATGAATCCGCTCAACTTAATACTCGTGAAATTTCTACAGCCTACAAAGAATAATTCAATATTGTATAATATGTATGCAAAACCCAATAGGAAAAACAAAAGCCAAAAAGTTTTATACTTGATGATTCCCGCGTGCTAATATCCTATTTGTTATAAGGTGAAACTGTGTAAAATGATTCATTCCAATATTATACAGGGTGTCTACTTCAAAGAGTCCGAAACTTCAAGCCGAGACTCTACATGTGATTTCCAATGAAAAAAGTCATAAAAACACATGGTCGAAATATTGACGGTAATTCTCCAATTCAATATTTTGTGTCTTAACGAAATATCTCAATATTCTTCATGAAAATCAATCACACCCCAGTTATCCTTGCAGCTTCATAAAATTTGATCACATGTCTCAAAATACTATGAAATTGGGTATAACACAAATTCTTCTTGTGTCAGAAAATTCCTTATTGCTCGCTATTAATAATTAAAAGATCAACTTATAGTAAATGTTAAAATGGCTACTGGCTAGTTCAATACATGTCACACATTTTTTTTACTGAACCTACAACCCTGCATAGTGCAGAATATTTATGACCCATTTCTGCACAACACAATTTGATTATATTGATCAGATCATCTCGAATTTGAACGCTTATAAGATGAACTTTTTCTTTAAATGTTTTCCAGACATAAAGATTCGAAGGAGGTTCCTTGGTAGCCATCTTACTGGGCCGTGAAAACACAAAATGTTGAATTGAAGAATTACCGTCACTATTTCATGTGAAATCTGGACTTGAAGTTTTGGACTTTTTAAAGTGAGCACCCTGTATATAAGTTTCGAGTCGAGTGAATTATGATTATTTTGATACAAACTGGATAGGATTTTCATTCCAACCGTTCATTCACAATGTTACTTTATGAATGCGAAATTATTAAAAAAAGGACCTTCGGATAATTCATAATTTCACACGTCCACAGAATATATAAACTAATTAATGAGTAGAGTATGAGAATTCTACTTCCTAAGGATGAGTCTGCATGAACTATCAACATTTTAGTATCATTTTGTACACCATCCATAAATAATCATACATCCGGCATACTCGCTATCCTGTTTTTGCGCGCGTGTTCACCAGCAGCACTATGGCTTTCAATTACATTCCCTAATGATGTATTTTCACTACAAAAGAGTAACAATACTAGGAATGAATGGGTTTATGTTTTCAGACATCAGCTCTAGACCTATATCTTGGTGAAGGGCGTTTCAGATGAAAAAATTCAGTTATCGCTATTTCTGTATTCATCAGTGAAATTTCTCATTTTAAATGGCAATATTTATTTCAAGGGGAATTTATTCGGACAGAATCGATAGACTTTAAAGACATTTAGTTACCTATCATTATAAGTCAGTTTGAATACTTCAATAATGAACATTAATTGGAGGAACGTATGAAAGAACACTCAGAAATTAATTCAGAACAGACAAAGCAGTATTACATTTACATGTGTAAATATATATATATATATATACAGGGTGTTTCATTGGTGAATGTTCATACGGTAACCTGAGCTAGAGCTACCCTAGGCGAGTCCAAAAAACCTATATATGATAGTTCTAATAAATTCCATAACCGAGATACAGGGTGGTTCATGTTTTCACTGATAATTTTGACTCACCCAGTATATTCGGTCGATATTTGAAACATATGTTCAAGTTTCACAGTTCGATCGATTCATATTTAAATTACCAAAAAATTCCAGGTCCGCATCGGAAGAATATTGGAGTTCTTGCAAGCTGAGATTCAACACCCTGTATTTTGAAATTTGATTGAGATATTCGAAAAGAGCAGAAAATTTTCAATGGGGTTCAGTAGATTCCATCTTCCCGCACGTTGTTATGCTCATAGAATACTTCAGGGAAATATTCAATTGAATATTTGAATTCCAATTAATTCTCAGCAAATAAGTTCATTGTAATTAAATTGAGAAATTTTTCCTTGAAATGATTGAATATTTGTATTCTTCTAGTGCTATAACTTCTGGATGTGTCCCTACCATATTAAGGATGTCTTTTTCGATGTCAAGGTGTCGCCTTTCTTGTGTGTTATTCACTTTCGATGTAGGAAACCGGTCATTTTCGCGAACATAATTGAAAACTGTAGATGAAGTTATATGAAATGGTAATCATTTATTGGGGAATATTGATTGATATTCCCTTACAGCTGCTCTACCATTCCCATCACAATAACCATACACAAAAAAAATATCAGCATATTCTTGATTCGAAAATTTATGAGGCATCATGATCATATGGATTTCATGTAAAACTAACACAGACAAATAATACCTTGAACCGCAGTCTACTCGAAAAATTCCTTGTGGGATACAATAAAAATAAATTTCTCACAATTCAATTTTCAATTTTTTTTTGTAATTCTATCAGAATATCGGAAAATACAAATATTAAATCATTTCGAGAAAACATTTCTCAATCTGATCACAATGAACTAATTTGCTAAGAATTTATTGGAATTCCATTATTCGATTGAATCTTTCCCTGAAGTATTCTATGAGCAAAATACCATGCGGGAAGATGAAATCTACTGAACCCCATTGAAAATTTTCTGCCCTTTTCGAATATCACAATCAAATCCCAAAATTTCAATATACAGGATGTTGAATCTCAGCTTGCAAGAACTCCAATATTTTTCAGATACGGACCTGAAATTTTTTGGTAATTTAAATATGAATCGATCGACCTGCGAAGCTTTATCAAATGTTCCAAATATCAACCGAATATACTGGGTGGTTCAAAAGTTATGAGAAATTGAAATTATCAGTGAAAACATGAACCACTATGTAACTCGGTTATGGAATTGATTAGACCTATCATATATAGGTTTTTTGGATTCGCCTAGGAAAGCTCTAGTTCAGGATACCGTATGTTCATTTACCAATGAAACACCCTGTATATATGGGTTTATTGCTTTGAATCGAGACACTAAAAGATTGAGACCTAAAAAGTTTAGATTTTTAAAAATTAAAGAAAATAAGTTCGATCAAAAAACATCTGAAATCCACATTCCAAAATATGAATAATATCCTCATATCGAGTTCACATCTCAATCGATAATATTAGAAATTTTCATTTTTGAGAGTTCCCTGCGTAAACGGTACTGAGTGTCTTGTGAATATTAGAAAGTCAATGGAAGAAGAGTCATAAAGTGAATAAAATCACACGATAAAATGTGCATACATTATACAGAACGTTAAAAAATTCAACTCGAATTCGAGTTTTTCCGCATTAATTTTTGTGAAAGAGACCAACAAATTTGTGTGAATTGATACACTGGATGACTCTTTTCCATTGAAAATCTAATATTTGCAAGACACTCAGTACCAATTGCTCGATGAACTTTCAAAAATTAGATTTTTGATCTTCGCAGTCAATCTGTCAACACTGGATGTAAGTGATGATATCGGAACTAGGATAACTCGAAACACAGATTCGTGGATTTGTGATGTGCCTCAATCAATAGGAGAACTAGCTTGTTTATAAAAATTTCCTAGTATGTTTTCGTAATTTTTTGTCTATTATGGGTTTTTGTGTAGGAATGTAACATGATCTTCAGATCGATCGAGCAGAAGTCGTTTCCCACGAAACTATATTTTCAAAATAATCCCAGGTCCGGTTATACGTTAACATATCACCATCCACTGTCGAAAGTGAATGACCCTGTTTTCTTATATTGTTGCTTCATCGCTACAGTTATAAGGTGTGCTTAGAAAGCGCGAAACTTTCAAGAGAATGTTTCAGATGTTTTAGCTGTCGTTTCATGTGAATAAATGTCTTGCAGCTGTCTACCGAAGTGGTAACGCACATTCATGAATTGTTTGTCACAGCTACAAGTGCTCATAATTTGTGTTGCACTGAAATATCATATAAGTTGTAAGTTCTATTCACATATCACGTATTATATAAGTTTAAATCAGATTATAATACTGCAACTAGAAGGTTGTGTTCATTCAAAGTGTAATGTGTTTATTTCTAGCTGCCTGACCCGGCTTCGCACGGGTGAACTATTAAAAAAAAGTGAGACAAAATATATTATGCAATAAAATAACACCCAACTATTCAAATTATAGTTTATGGCAATGCCCTATAATGTAAAACATTTTTTGTTTTCCTTTCTGGAGAGAAAACAAATAGATCAGATGATTAACCATCTCTCCAGCGCTCAATGTGAAACTGTCCATGCAAAAAATATGGCAATTCAAGATTTATTTCACAAATTTCTGACGATTGACCTTGTGATTTGATTATTGTCACTGCAAATGCAAGTCGCACTGGAAACAGGACATGCTTAAATTCAAAGGAAAAATCAGATGGCAATAGTGAAATCCTTCGAATAAGATCATTCTCGCTATTGAACTTTTCTATGATGGTAATAGCTTCTGTCAAATTTGTGGAAACTCTTTTAACATACAGTCTTTTTTTCCGTTACACAATGTTGGCTGGTCGAGGTTGCTTACCATAATAATATATGATTAGTGAGCCAACCTTCAGCTGCAAATCGTGTGGAGGTAATCCTGGCAAATCCAACAAATTTTAGGATTCACTTGGATAATTGACAACTTTAGTTGGGTCGATAATGGAATCGATCGACGAATTTTTAAGTTCATTCATCAACATCCTTATTTTTGGCAATAAAATGGCCCAGACATCCAGCCAAGAATGTTTTCTATAATTCATTTGAACATCTGAGAAGACTATTATTATTAATTCGTCCTTCGGAGATGTGAACTAACAAAAGTTTGGTGGAAAGAAATGAGACCATCAGAACTGTCTACAGGAATTTCCACATTTCCAGTGTCAAAAAATGTTTCTCAAAACAATTCCACCGATATGTTATTTTGCAAAGCCAGTTTCATATTTGTCGTGAAGTTAAGATTCCTAACATATCGTCATGTATTCGAGGTTTTCAAGCAAGCATTTATCTCACAGCAGCGCTTGATTGGGAATGAATGGCAACGTTTGTGGAAAATCTTCTGCCAGTAGAATCATCGCACCACCAAAGAGACGCTTATGGTTCTTTTCAGTGCCTCCAACACATGTTTATGGGCCATTGTGCATTCATACATTCCAAATTATTATTTTAGAATTTTGATGTTCGCTATTGCAGATGTTTTGCTTATATTACATGTAGGTTCCTCTACCATATGCAAATTCAATGGCACTTTGAGCGCAGAGTGAGCGGTTCTTCCGCCTTCTAATAATGTAGCAGCTATTCCGGATGATGCAATTGCCAGTGTTATTTGATTTTGTGCCCGAATCGTATCTAAAATAAAAGAAATAAGGAATATTTCACCAGTTCCTCTGGGCGCATCAAGGAAATAAATAACTCTATCAACTTTCTCTGATTCAAAAGTATATATGTTGGACGTTCCGTTTCAATTTTGACATACATATCAACGGCGAACTGATGGAATAATCGGCGGCATTTCAAAGTATGGTTGTCTTCGTTCTGACGAATCATTGAACGATATACATAAAAATTCATCAAGCTGACCTTCTTGTTTGTTTCCTGACCTGTAAGAGAATAATCAACATTAACAAGGAATTGAAACATAGAATACGAAAACGGAGTAGAAAATAATAGATGGTGCACAAATCTAAGGACCTTATTCTCTGAAGATATCTTATTGAAATGCATTGTTACTATATTCTTTCATAATATAATTTATCAATACTCACCAGTCGCTGGGTTAATCATCTTGATCAAAAAATGATATCCATCTTCTCCCCAGCAGAATATTAGTGGATATTGTAAAGCATCATACATACGATGTGTTCCACTGATACCTCTAAGGTTGCCACTATCACGTCGTTGAATTACAATGTTGCGAGATTCCATATTTTCTCCAACTACCACAATAGTAACTTCATTTAACGTTGGTGCATTGAAACGTCGCTCATGTTCTCCTGCTGGCCTTTAATCGGCTCTGCTCACTAATTTATGTTCGTCAGATGGCATCATTTCTAAGGCTGTTTTGAATAATTGTACCAATTGATTATGTTCATGCAAAAGTTGTTGTAATTGCAAAATGATTTCTCGTCTTGCTGCACAATTGATGGCACAACGTTGATCCACTTCATCCTCAGAATTTCCAAGGAAATAAATCTGGAGAAATTTGTATTCACCATCAACTGGTGGTAACAATGCTCCTGCACAATGGTGAATTTGTCCTTGAATCTGTTGAAAAAAATTAGAAAAGTTTCGTTAATGAGTCTTAACAGAATTTTCATGTTTGCAGGTAATGTTCGAATCAATGTGAAATATGTTTGTTTGATATAAAAAATGAAAAACCTTAAGTGTTGGCTTGAAACCTCGTTCCTCAATTATGTTTGAACCGAAAGATGTAATTTGGAACACACTATTGTAATGCTGAATATTCACACAGGTTCTAGTGGCGTTGTGAGTTGTGGCAATTTGATTTTTCCGTTCAAACAACATAACCCTGAGGGTTCGTTTGGATATCTCAGAGCATTGCAGTATTGACAAATAATGCTCATGGTTCCGGAATGGAACATTATATTGCCAGCATAATCGACTGTAGGGTCATATCTAAATGCCAAACGTTCAACGTTGATCGAGAGCCTCTCATTCTGTTTTCCAATCGCTGATTTGAAAGTCGTCTTGCGTTACGCGTCCGCCGACCAATATTTGGACGCTTCATTGATGGCATTTTATAAATGATAATGAGTAACACAAACACACAACACAACGATTAATATCAAACACAACGCTATTAAACTTTCAAGAAACACGTTTTACTGTAAATAACAAATAACACAGGTGGTTTGTTTATGTAAATGCAGATTGCAGTATTCGTAACCTAACAACCTTAGTGTCGAACGTCGAAGTGTCAAAGTACTCTCTATGATTGCTCACTTTGTCGAATACTTCATATTCACGTTTAATAGAGTTCTATGGTTGGAGGAAAAAGGAAGGCTTTGTTCTTTTTTCCGTGCATTTTTTTCGGATTTATTCAGTTAAACAAACCTTGACCTGAGAATAATGGACACAACAAAAAAAAATTATCCAATTTGGTGCAGTCGTTTGAACGTAGTGCTTGGTCAAAATATCGATAGATAATAGATCCTTTTTTATTTATATAGATGTGAAAATGTTCAGATTATCATAATGAAAAGTTGGACTTTTCATGGAAAGAATTTGCTTTTTAGAATGTTCGATTAAAAGTTCCATATTCTTTAGATCGTCAAGTTCAATATCATCCAGTTCAATTGGATAAAACTTGATCAATTTTTTCTAAAGACTTTGATTTTGATATTTGTTGGATTTTGATGTTTGGTAAATCACTAATTTTTATTCTTGAGGAACTTTGTTTACAGTTCTTCAAAATATGATTGGCCACAATCACTCCACAGCATGAGGGAACGAAAATGACATATGTTCCGCACAACACTGGTTTTTCGGCACTATCTCCGCACTTCATTCTGGCGATCTTCTCCTGGGTTGTAATGACGATCCAATAGTCGACTGCTAGTTGATGGACACTGGATCCCCTTAAATTTATTGCCTTTGGGTTACATCTTGTGTAATTTTTGGTGACACTAAGTAGCTCGACTTCACATGGGTTGCCAGATAATATAGCTTTGTGTTTCCCTCACACAGGAAATTTGTTGGAGAAACTTTTTTGCATGATCGATTGAATAGAGCGTATTTTGTTTCACATAGGGAAGGGAATCTTGTGGTGGGATTGAGAATTTGATATTGATTGTTTTTCAGAATTGGTAGTGGAAATAATTCGTAATAATTGTAATTATTAGTTTCTGTAAGAGGAATTTCGAGAATGAATCTAACTTGATTTTCACTTATCAATCCCTTTACTTTGGTGCAAGAATAATACTGATTGATACTTCCATCCTTGATTAGAAATGGTAATCTATTATCTTTGATTTTAGTCCGAATTTTGGAAAGTTCTTTTTTTAATTCTTCATGTGAAATTATAGATGAATGGAGGGTTTCTGTTTGAGGAAATGAAATGGCTATTTCTATATCACTCAATATTCTGTTTATGATATCCATTGCTAGTATTATATGAGTAAAAACTGAGTTTAGAACAATAAAATTTAAATCATCCCAAGAATTTATGGCTGATGTGTTCATCCAGAAATTTATTTGACTGATTTTACTCTCTAGAAGTGCTTGATTATGTTGCAACTTATTTATTGAATTATTGAAAACAGTTATTGAGTTTTCTGTTAAACTTATTTGTGAATTTGCCACATCAATCAATTTCTGTTGCGAGTTCTTCAAGTTTTGAATAGCTTCATCGTATTTATCGGCATCACTCTGATCTAAATTTCCTGATATTGATTTCTATATAGTACCTAGTCCATTTATCAAACCTCTCTTTCCTCTGTTATTGGGGGTCGGCGTTAGTTGCTTGAGTTTTTTATGAGTACCATCGATCTTATACTCTAAGATGTATTTGTGATTGGAAATTTCACGTAAGTAACTTTTTCCGTGTTCTGAAGTGTGAAATGATGTATTCATGCTTCGATAGTTTGATATCAATTTATTGAATTCCGACGTTACGTTGGATAAATCGAAAATTTTAATTAAAGTCCAATAATTGACGATATTTTGGGACATTCCCTTTTTAAATGGACATATGCCAGGGTTTTCTACGATTTGAGTAATTTTTACTTCTGTGCATTCTGAGATGATGTATTCGAAGATTGTTGCGACGGTGATGAGTCTGTAACAATAGGTTGTCTTAGATTTTTCAAATGAACTGTACGACCGATGTTCTGTTATTGTCGAGTGGAATCTCTCAATGATTCCGTCAGAATCTGGGTGATGTGCTGTTGTGAAATGAATATTTATTTTATGAGTTTCAAATATTTCTTTTATAATATTTCCAAAAAATTCCATTCCTTGATCTGAACTTATTCGTAATGGTGTTCCCTAAAAACAAAAACAATTTAACAATGCACGAAATATGTCTACAGCATTTTTGGATTTTAATTGGATGGCTTGACCTAGTTTCGTGAAATCATCAAAAACAGTTAGAAATTTAGTATTCCCCAAAGTATAAATATCTATGTGTATTTTATCAAAAGGCTCGAAGGGCGTATCTGTTAACATCATATCGATTTTTGGAGGATTTCTCTCGTATTTATTTCGTTTTCAGATTTCGCAGTTCGCTATATAGTTCGAGACGTATTCTTTCATGGATGGAAAATAATATTTTCGCTGAAGTTGCCTGAGTGTCTCATTTACACCTCTGTGATTTGTTTTCCCTTCGTGCTGGAATTTTATCGCCTGGTTGATAAGTTCACTATCTTGAATCACTTCTCTTCTTTCAGTGTAGAATATTATTTCAGGTCCGTTTCTGTTGAACAGCTTGTTTACAACGTTGCTGAATGTTCTCAACATGTTCTCAGATTCGAAGTGAAAATAATATCTCTTCTTATCTGCTGTGTATTCTTTGAGGGATTTGATGATTTCGTCTTCGATATTCGAAGCGCTGATTTGGACATAAAATTGCCTTATGTTTTCCATGGATTCTTTTCTCTTTGGCTTAGAGTCGATAATATCGTTTGATATTTTTATTGGTGATGAGTTCTCCGTCTCCGTATTCGTAGAATGTACCGTATCAAGATCACTTTCTGAATTTTCTTCCTGTCCATCATCTGCATTGTCAAGTCTTTTCAAGATTTCATCTAAATCTGATTCTGACATCTCGACTGATGACGCATCTTCCAATATTTTTTGAATTTCATCTTTATCTACGTTATTGATTAGAGAATCAGTCTGTATGATTAAGTTGTATTCTTGATAATGCATCGGCATTTCTGTTGATGGGTCCTTTTTTGTATGTCAGTTCGTAATATTATTCTTCTAATCGTATTTTCCATCTTTGCAGTTTCGAATTTGGTTCCTTCAGTTTATCCAAACAGATTAGAGGTCGATGGTCAGTACATATGGTGAATTTCCTACCATATATTTATGGTCTGAAGTATTTTACTGCCCAGATAACTGCTAATAGTTCTTTCTCTATGGTGCTGTATCGTTCTTCTGATTGATTGAGATTCGTTATCGCTTTTTTAATCCTCCTTCATTTTAGTTTTTCTGTAGGCCTGAGGAAGATCCAAAAAATATAGGATCGAAACTCTGGCAACTTACTGAAAATTGAATCAATCTCAGTCCTTCCACTTTAAAACCATATCCCTGAATTATATCATGAGGACACTAAGCTCATCTGAAATTGAGTACAGCGTAAGAAGAACGATTATTATCTCAATGTTTGTGGATGATGGATTTATTGCAGGAATAGAAAAAGAAACCATGTACAAAATTCTGAATGAGATTTATAAAAATTCGATCTTTCTTTCGAGAAAACGTCGCAAAGTCAAGTTTCATATCTCGGTATGCTAATTGATTTACACACCAATAAATCCAGGAACGGTGACATATCAAGAAAATTGTCTGAATGATAAACCCCTCAGCATAGTCAAAACCTTATCATGAAGCAGTCGGTAGTCTGCTTCATTCAAGTTCTAGACCAGAACCTATGCAGAGTCACTAGAAAATGGCAAAACAAGTTTTAATTATTTGCGAAGTTCAGTGAAACATAGAATTTTCTTTAATGGAGACAGTACAGTAATTGCTCATACAGACTCTGACTATGTAGGAAATATCCCGTCAGGTCATTCGACCAGTGCTTATAATATGAGGGGGGTCCTATAGTATGGTGTACTCAAAAATCACCTTTTATAGCAACCTTGATATCAGAGGCACAATATAGAACCGCATTAACGTCAATTGATGATATTTCTTCGATACGTCGTATTGGAAAGGCACCTCAAATTTTCAATACTGATGAACCTACCACTTTTTTTGTTGATAATAATCAGTTAAATTAAGGAAACAGTAAAACTGGAACAAGTTAAAAGTTCTGATCAACTGATCAGAACTGATATTTCACAAAGCCGCCATCTCGTAAAATTGTTGAAAGTTTAAGGTTGAAAATAATTGACTTACACTCATCGTGTAAGAGTAAATTATTTTGTTTTGTTTGGTTGAACCTATTCGTGAAGGTTGATAGCACTGAGTGCCAATTTTTTCTATATAGGAATATGGCCGTTCATTTATGGATGGGATTTTCAGTTGACATTGTTTTATTTGAACTTAAGTACTTATTCTATATCGATATTCGAGTGATTAACTGGAAGGTTTGTCATTTTCAAATCATATTCAAGAATGAATTCAACATTGAATATGATTTTTCAGGGGCCTGTCTAGTCATACAATAGACGACTTCGGCCCAAGTTGTCAACCCACAATTTTCTTCACAAATTTACTATCACTGGGGAACGGGAATTTCAGGACACATTCGACATTATACGGTTCGCGTTATTTATAAATATCCGTAAAAGATGCCTCGGCTGCTCATACATGATAATTCCTTCCAAATATAGGTTTTTGTTAAGCTGAAATTCAAGTTGGGATTCCTGATTTCATGTTATGAGTGTCAAGTTTATAAAAAAGACGTTCCGTAAATCAACTTGGTTATTTCGGTTGCCGGTTTTCCGTTCTGTAAATATAAAATATTCGGTTGGTCCCTTTAAAAAAAGGGTAATTACGGAATTTGATTGATGGAAAAGCAATCTTTCTGTCACCAGAACATAGACATATTAAGTCTATGCACAGGACGACAATCAATGTTTTATGGTAACATATTTATAGCATAGAACAATCTTTATTCACCTTATGATCCATAGACCATACCTAGTAATTTTTCCATTGTTAATTGTTGTCTCTTCTATGTTCTATGGATCATAAAGAACATAAAGATGATTCTATGCTATGAATATGTTAGCATAGAACATTGACTGTCGTTTTGGTGGGAGAAAGAACGTTTTCTCATCAATCAAATTCCGTACTTAATCTTTTTTCAGGAACCAACCGAATATTTCATATTTACGGAATGGACAAAGGGCAACCGAAATAACCAAGTTGATTTGCGGAACATATCCTATATACATTTGACTATATTAACATGAAATCAGGAATCCCAACTTAAATTTCAGCCAATCAGAGATGATCTTAACAAAACCCTTTATTTGGAAGAAATTATCTTGTTTGAGGAGCCGAGGCATCTTTTACGGATATTTATAAATAACGCGAACCTTATCATGTCGGAATTCCCGTTTCCCAGTGATAGTAAATTTGTGAAGAAAATTGTGGGTTGGCAACTTGGGCCGAAGTCGTCTATTGATGTCAGCTAGCCCATAGAAAAATAAACTTGATTTGTGCAATTTATATAGTTTCATCTGCATTCTGCTAAATATTCAATCCATTCATCTCCAAGAATCTTAGTGTGCCCTTGGAAATCTAGTGGTTAGTTTCCAAGATTTGTATTTTCAAAACATCTTTGTGTTTTCTGGGGAAACATTTCTTTGATGTCATCAGTATTTTCCGAATTATAGAGAAAACAACATTTCAGATTATCGCTCTTAAATGATTCAGGGGGCACCCAAATCTACGCTTGACACTTATGCTTTACTGTCAGGAGTTAACGACCAAATAGACAGGTCCATCTGACCGATAGACTAACTTAATTGAACTTTACCAAGAAATTTGCTTTTATGAGTCCAACTTCATCGTTAAGGATCGCTCTCAAAATATTCGTCTTGAAATCGGCAAGTTATGGGATTTCGGACAAAACGATAACGTTTTGAAGTCTGGTAAAAAAAACGCAAATACTTTTGACTTCACATTAGTTCTCCCCTCAATTGTCTATGATTATATTGTAATGCATCAAATTTATATTGGTACGCATCGCTTCGTCACCGGTATGCACCACCGATGTTCTCAGTGTTAACAATTCGTATCATTTCTTTGTACTGCGTTTCGGTAGCTTCCGATTTATTGAGGTCACGCCGAAAATTCATTTGACTGTTTTTGAGAAATAAGAATCTAGAAAAGCACTGCCGTGAAGGCAGCAGCTTTTGCGCGCATGTTCAATGTAGATGACCGCTTCGGCAACGAATTTGAACATGCGCGTAAAGCTGCTGCCTTTACGGCAGTGCTTTCCTAGATTTTTTTCCGATAAATTACTGGATTTTAATTCGATCTGATCTGTATTTTTGGAAAAATTGGAAAAATGAAATTTTGAATGGGCAGATGTACGGAATCATTAGGCGGATTTAACCCATTCACGAATTCGACCTTCGTAATTAAGGTCCAAACCTTCTCTACAAATATCGAGTTTCCAAGTTGTTTCTTTCGGAAGATATTGTGTTTACGGTCGGCCATTAGGCGTGACCTTTTATACCTAACGGCACATCTTCAACACGATAACTTCCGAAAGAAACAACTCAGTAACTCGATATTTGTAGAGAAGGTTTGGACCTTAATTACGAGGGCCGAATTCGTGAATGGGTAAACTCCTTCCGATGTTTCCGCAGATATACCCTTTCAAAATTTTATTTTCCCAATATATCATACAGAATTCAGTGAGGATAATATGATGAGGAGATCGCAGAATATTAAATCTTTTGAAAAAAAAATGATTTTTTTTTCGAATTGTTCTAATGAAATGATCATCACGAAATTTCGCACAATGTTTTCCTTCAACATCTTCGAACTAGCTTTGAAGTTTCATCACAATTGAATCAGTATTTCTTGAGTTATACCGCAAAAAACAACGATATTGAGAAGAAAACCACAATTCTACATATTTCTTCCCAATATGTATCTCCGAAACTAACAGCCGTATCGAATTGAAATTTGAAACACTACTGTGAAATATGAAGTTTAAGGTATAATTGTAATTTTTCCCGAATATGAACGACAGTTTAAAAAAAAAATTTTTTTTCGAAAAAAAGTTTTTTTGAAATTGAGTAACCATACGTTTCCAACGTTATTTTGCTGAAATTTGCGCGTCGTTATGCTTCAACTAACTGACAAGTTTCAATCCAATCGCTTTAGTAGTTTCCGAAATATGAGGAAAATAACCTCAAAATTTCAAATGGCTATTACTCCGAAACTATTTGACCAATTCGGCCCATTAACGAAATTAACATTCGTATTTCGAAATTCAACCCTTCCTGGAATTTTCAAGTTGATAGAATCCTCCCGTAATCGTGGTGACGGCCAGCCGGCCGGACAGAATCGATTTTGACACTGGATTCATTATCAGTGAGTCCAACCTAATCGTTTGAGATCATTTTCGGCTGAAAATTCGAAAATCACAGACATTTGGACAAAACGATAGCATGCTGTTCACCTAGAACATGCGCGCAAAAACACACGTTTCTAGAGAAAAAGAACAATCATGTTCGAATATAACTCATTGTTCATATTCACCGAGCTCAATGAAACACCTACTGAAATTATTTTGTCATGAAAGGTTCAATGAAAGGTTCAATGAAAGGTGTATACAATCAAACTTATATGGAAATTCGTCCTATAGACTATTGTGTGTTCCTACAGTTTTCACATTCTTGACAATTCATGAATAGTCCTGAAATCAAACTCTATCCATCATATAAATAGATGAAATGCGAAGATGAAAGTTATGTCACTCCTTCCTCTACATGTATCCTCTATCCGCATGACTTAACACAACGTGGTTTAGAATGAAAGGTGCAATAGCCTCGTCAGATTGTTGTGATTGTTCAATATGGTTTTCATGGTAATTCCAACAGTCGTAATGCAAGACCTGCGCTATTGGTCAGTTTGATCAATGTCATCCACCAAAACGTTGCTGCTGGATTAACTTCATCATCCGGAATCTAGAACATATGATAGGCCGGATGTGAACTCCCCATGTACGTTTATGCACTTTCGATTGATGATTTTTTCACGGTATGACATGGGGAGGAATCGTTATGTTGGTGTCAGTTATATCGTTTAGTTTCAGCGCGAGAAATAACGGAACGATATTAGATTTTGCTGAGTTACAATCCACCATTCAAACAGGTTAGTTCAATTGTATTCAACTGTTGATATAGGAAGTGACTTCGAACCGGAAGTTTTTGGATGCTCATATGTTATTTCAACTCTTGTGAATCCTAGGTAAAATGCTTCTATTTCTGAACATTTGACGTTAACCGTCGTCATCATAAATCATACGGATCACAATGTTTTCTGATAGTTGAATTCATAATTTCAAATTTTCATTCTGTGTTCTGAAAAATAATATGTGATAGATCATTCGAATTTTTCAAATGCGATTTTAATGTTTGAAAGAGGATTGTTTTACACACTTGCATGTCTGAATTTTAATTCTTTTTACTGATTCCAATTTTAAGGAAGTTTTCGATCTAGTTGACAGTACATAATCCCTACGTATTTTCTGAAGTAAAAATTTAATGAAAGCTTTTTTCGGGAGAAACTTGTTCAACTCCACGAACAGAAAAAGTTTTCATTATGGCAGATAAGTATGAAACACTGGGAAACGGCATATCATCTTTCAATATACTTCAGGGGATGGAATGACTATCTCATATCACGGTGGTATATTTACTTTTAATGAAGAATTAATATCCGCTGATATTCTTTTTTTTCGTTCCATTTATTTACAGGGTAGATTGTAAGCTCATTAATATAGAACGAGTTCACGACTCCGCCCAATGATTCCATGGATACCCATTCGAAAATTTATTTCCGCAATATTTTCAAAAGCAATCATCTGATCTAATTGAATATTTCATCTGAGTTGTGAAAAGAAGACTTTATTGTTCGATTGAAATTTCGTGAAGATCTTGCTATCGGAAGACGGAAACTTGTTTTTATGTATATATGGATATCGTGTATAGGGATGCGAATCCGTTCTTTGTATTTCTCCGCTTTATTCGGCCTACTGGAATACAGAGTGTCATACGAAAATTCATCTGAGGCTGTTTATTACCTCAAGAAATGACGGTGGAAACTCGTTCTTCTTTTGAGATGATTAAATTCGGGAGCATTTATTCTTCCCTTTCGATACTTTCGTTAAAATATTTTCAAACCATAACCCCAAATGCTGAATCTCACATTTTTTTAAAAATTGTTATTTCTGATAACAGACCTGGAAATTCAGCAAATTTTCCCCTCAATAATTAATTTGTGATGCCAATTATAGTTCTACATGTCCAAATGGATTAAGGTCGGTTGGATATTCCTGGAGTTAAAACCGTTTGAAATTGCAAGAATTTGAGGAAAACACGCTGCATATCTAAAACGAAAGTCATTGACGGATTAAATTGTAGTAGTTTGAGCTGTCAGTGGTTTCGAAACAATGACAATCTTATATTCGGTTGATAAACCTATGATAATCTCAAGAGATTAATGACTATAACATCGATGATTCAGACCGGGATAAACACTTTCCGACAACCAGGCTTATCCTTAAAATCTCTCCCCCGCTTTTGTACAGTGAGAATATCCAAAATCATTGTACTAGCGAATTATTCGTTTTCGGTTACCTATTGTTAAATGAATTTCACTACATTGACGATGAACGTCTTCATAGGAGTGCTCTTCATTGATCAAAATAAGTGTAATGAAGAAATTTAGAATTTAGAAACACACTATGTATTAAAATTATTCTATTGGCAATTGATTTCGTACAGATTAATATTCAATATATATGGTTACAGTAATATTGAAATCCTATAATTGTTCAAAACAATTGAACTACATTTTGTCTCTATTCAATTTTCTGAAATCTTCCGCTCATTTCTATTATTATTTTGTTCTTAGGTTATAGGTGTGCTAACCGTCTTTAAAGCACATATGTGAGCAGAATCCACATGTGAATATCTCTTTCCTGTGCTAGCGAGCATGATACGAAATGTCTGCCCTGAAAGAAGGAAATGGAAGCTATTGAGAGTACCCTTTTCATGGCTCCCATTTCCTTTCTACTTTCTATATGTGGATTTTGTACATATTTACTTCAAAGATGATGTGCATATCTCTTACCTAAGAATAAAATAATAACAAAAGAGCTAGAAAAGCACTGACGTGACATCAGGAGCTTTTACGCGCTCGTTTAAATTCGTTCCCAAGTCACCTGCTTATTGATCCCTCCAAACACAGTTTTACTATCTAATAGACTGATTCGGAGATATTCTTTCCTTACAGTCCTATAAACTTCTGCATGAACTTCCAAGCTATTATTTCTCAATCAAGTGATAGATTCAAATTCGATCCGATCCGTATTTTTGGAAATGTTTGAATGTTTTGAATGTCTATATCTATGAATCATTTGGCGGATTTTACTCATTCATGATCGCTGCCATCCCATTTGAGGCACAAATCAATTAAACTACAAGCTATTATTCTTTCATTGAGTATTAGATTAGAATTGGATCTTATCTGTATTTTTGGAAATATTGGAAAAATAAGATTGTTGATGGGTATATCTACGAAATCATTGGACGGATTTCACCCACTCACGATTTCAACCTTTGTTATCGAGCCCCGAACGTTCTCTACCAATATCGAGTCTCTAAGTAATTCCTCTCAGAAGTTAATTTGTTTGAGGCCGGTCTAACCACGGATCGTTAGAACAATAACTGAAAGTATAGGCTAGACTAGATAATTTTTGAGCACTTTGGACTTTGATTTCGATAGCCGAATTCTCGGATTGCTAGAATCCACCCAATGATTCCCCAGATATACATATTCCAAAAATGAAGATCGGATCGCATGGATATTGATTAATAATATGATTAGTAGTTCGCAAAATATAAATTATCTGAAAACATTTGTCTTCAAATTGTTACTTGTGAAACTATCATCACAAAATTTCGCTTATATCTGCACATCAACAGTTTTCAACTAGATAATCAGTTTCATTTTGATCAGATCAGTTATCCTTGAGTTTATACATAAATAAGAGCGATAAAGAGGAAAGAACTAAAGATTTTGACAAAGTTTTTTCCTAATATCTCCGAAAATAAATATCGTATCGAACTGAAATTGAACAACGTTGTAAAAAACTGACTTCAAGATCTATGAGATTTTTTATTGAAAAAAGATGAAAATTTTCCAAACTAATTGTTTTTGGAAAGTTGGAGAATTTTCTAATCATCTTTGATTTTAATTTTTAACTCCTACCATCTACGCATACTTTTGCTCGTCGGTATTCTTTTAGTAACTAGTAAGTTCATTTCTAATCGCGTTAAATCTTTTTGAGATATCGTAAAAATAACCTCAAAATTTCAAACTCCAATTTGAAGCACTGTGCCAAATCTCACTGAATTCTAATGAATAATTTCCGAAAAAACTATTTCTTCGAAGAAATATTTATTTCACGTTCATTTATGGAAAGGAACTATACAAGAAATTCATATCAAGTGACGCATTCGTATTCTTCACCTAATTTTAATCAGATCGCGTCAGTACTGATCGAATTATAAAGGAAATAACCTCGAAATTTCTAGCAAGACCGAAACTTGACATTTTATTTTTCCAAAAATCGACATCGCATCGATTTGAAATTTTTAATACTGTTGTCGAATATTGACTCAAAGATTTGTTACTCATTTCATGGAAATGTTATCAATAGTCTCCGAAGAAAACAATCTATTCAGACAACATTTCGTAAAACATTTTTTCAATTTTTCAACAGTCGCGCGTTCTTATTCTGTAGCGAACGCAATCTCTCAGCTTCTACTTAGGACACCTGTGCTCTTTTTTATCACTACAATTTTCCCCTACTTATGCCCGCCTCAGGGGACGCTACCTCTGACGCTGCACCGCGTAGATCTTTTCAAGATCTTGTAAGACTGCGCGTTTTCGTTTCTCCTGGTCTCTGGTGAATACTTATTGGTACAGCTAGACTCAACTGCCACAAACATGTCGAAAACTCGGTTGGTCGAGCCTATGCAATATATGAACCACTACATCCACTATTGTGCAGAAGGTAGTAAATTAGATCAGGAAAGTAAAGAAGTTTTACATCATCAGACCAGTAATGACATATGCTGCACCCGCATGTTGTCACCTGAAACCAGCGCCCCCGAGGCCAATTCAACGTTTTCAGAACAAAATGCTAAGGTTAATCACCAACAGCAATATATATATATATATACACGTAAAACGGAACTCCACGAGTGGGTGGAATCCGAACAATGAGAAATTATGTTGAGAAAATATCCTCTACATTTTATGAAAAACTGAGTTATGAGAGCGATTTTATGAGAGGAATTACCAGAACTCGAAGCTACAACAAAAACCTCAAAGACAAACATACTCTTCCATATGGAAATCTGCCGATTTTATTCCAGAGTATATAAAGATTCGAAATTACAAATTGTACATAACAAATGTAGTATGATATAACCGTAACCCATGGATATTTTATTCATTGCCTGAAACAGTTTTTTTTTTCTCTTTTCCTGTATGTATACAACGATTCAAGTCACATAAAACCAACACTGTAAGCATTTTCATAAGAAAACCATATTGTATAACAAATATAGGGAAGCAAAAATATTGCAGAAACTATTATCCTTATTACTAACATTGAATAATGTCTGCATTGTAAATACCACAGTACATTAGTTGTAAAATTAAGTTCTGATTCTGATTCTACAGCCACGGAGTTGTGTGATCAGGTATTGTTAGAATTCGCATCATTCTTTGATGTGTGGGCACCGCCGAATTATAAGGAAAAAGGAATAGTTAAGACATTGTAGTAGATATCGGTAGACACTGATGAATTTAGAAACTACATGAAATTCTTATTGAGTAATGATGTGAGATCAGGTCTTTCAACGTGATGTAGAGCTTTGGTATTCTTCAACTCATTACGAGGTTTCAATCTGATTGCATTCATTTTCCTTGAGCTATTGCGGATATAACGTTGAAAGTCCAAATTAGAAGAAAATTTCACATAATATATTTCTTGAATCTCCAAAAGTCACCATCGGATCGGATTTTAATTTGGAACATTGTTGTAAAATACGAATTTTCAGGTTGATGCCAAATTTCGATGAAATTTAGTCAATATTTATAGGGAAAAAAAATTTCAACAAAATTCTGCAAAATTATCGGATGAACATTTTTTTAAATTTTCTAACATTCGGATTCACACTAGGTTATGCGTTGGTGTTTCAAAACTATAGACAAAGTTCCAATCTGATCGAATCATTACTTCATGAGATATCAAGGAATTAACCTCAAAATTTCAGATGAGCCTAACTCCGAAACCATTTTGCCGATTTCACCCATTAACGAACTCAACCGAGATATTTAGACTTCAAACCCAATCTAACAATTCGAAATCGCTAGAAACTTTCCTGCGAAAGTTAGAGCACATACGCTCGGACGGACGGACAGAATTGAATTTGACCAAGGATTCTTCCTCAAGTAGTCCAATCTAATCGTTTGAGACCAATGTCTGTTTAGAATTCGATAACTACAGACATCGTGGCGAAATGATAACTCGCTGTTCCCAAGAACAAGCGCGTAAAAATGAGTAAGCGATTTCAGAAAATTGAATGAAGAAAAAATATAATTAAAGAGTGTTAAACTTTAATGGAAAATCAATATTACCTTATGTATTTTCAGCTGGCCTGATGTAGTAAACAACGAAGTCGATAGCCAAAAGAATCACTTTATTTCATAGTGCGTTTTTATTTTTCTTATGCCTGATCAAAATTACTAACTTGCATCTGCTCATTGGCAACATCGCGACCCACACAGCGCATGTAAGTTCAATGGACATTATGAACGTTTGAAACATCCATTGGACGTCTAGAATTGGTACATTATACATCCCATGGACATCCATTGGACGTCCAGGACACAACTATGGACGTACAATTAATGTCCATAATTGGTACGTTGGACGTCCTCTGTATGTTTTATGCACATACAATGGATGATCATAGCGAAAACATCCTCTGGACGTCCAGAATTTGCGTATTATGAATTCAATGGACGATCATTGGATGTCCAGGATGCCATTTCTGAGGTACAAGACAGGTCCAGAAGACGTCGAATAGATTCACATTGTGCGTATTTTGGCCATTCATTTTAAGTCCATATATATTCAGTGCAACAGATCTCCAGAACATATCCAATATAATTCAATCTCATTACACAAGCTATCCTTCATATATTTGGCAATACTTTGGACACTTTTACTATACGTACACTGTTGTTCATTTCGGGGTATATTCTGTTTGAAATTGTCATTTCCATAAACTACCAGTTTAAATGAATCCGCGACAAAATTAATCCTTGAGATAATAGCAACATTGATGTAGATTTTTTGAAAATGTATATTTCAACAAAACTGTAAAATATATGCTCTGAAAGAATAAATATATATAAATATATAAAAAAATAACAACTCTGAGATAAAGGTATTCTTTTTCGGTCAAAATGAATAAATTGATAAAAATATTTCTAGAAGATTATTTCCATTCATTTGCTCCCCTTCTAGCCTTTCATTACTTCCTCCCTTATCTTTTTTCTTGAAGTTCTCTCATGTAGTTGTTCTACAGTACCAATGAGTTTCAGAATTCTCAAAGGTTTCCTTTTGCTATACTGGGATGCATAACGGTACGGTAGCTTATATCGTTTCCCCTACCCGTTTTTGACATCTCAAAAGTCAGATTTTAGTAATTGGAAAATGTCGAGAAAACAGTGTCATTGTTGTGGTAAACAATTCGAGGGCCATTTGATTTTGACTTGACTGTTTGTCGCAATGACTTTGGAAATACATGTTTCAATATTGGGGCTTCTGAGGTGAGGATTATTAACTCTCGGAAATCTATTTCTTAGAGCTGCAAACATTGTGAAAGTATTGGGAATGATACAACATCACTTAAGAGCTCTATAGTTCCTCTCCAAAATGAAATACAGTGGAGACTATTCGGCATCCTCAAACGCAGACAGATGCTGATACCTCCTTCGAGGAGATTATTGTGGAGTTTGAGGAATGCCTCAAACGTAAAAACAACGTAATCATTTATGGACTTCCTGAGCAACCTCATGATGTTGCGAGAGAGGTGATGAAGGAACGAGATTCTAAGGCAGTCAGGGACGTGTTGAAAAGCCTGGACAAGACACTTCTAATACCAGATATCGGGATGATTCGTTTAGGTAAGCCATCGGTCTAACATCTGGGAGGCCACGTCCTGTGAAAATTATATTTTCCAATCCGCCGCAGCCCCTTGCGTTGCTCAGGATGTCCAAGAATCTCAGGAGGGATTCTAGATTATCTTATTTGAACATCACGAATGATTGGACCCCAAGACAGGCAAGCTACTTCAGGGAGTTGAGGCATGAGACTGAGATGAGAAAGAAGAATGGTGAAGATGTTACGATTAAATTTTTCCGTGGTGTTCCTAAGATCGTGAATACTTCAAACTATTGTCACCCAGTTACAGTATTACCACACTTTTCTGCTATTATCAGAACGTTCTCAGACTAAGTTCTAAGACTCATAACTTTTATTGTTCCGTTTTGTGTAGTGGTTGTGACATTGTATGTTTGGGTGAGACATGGCTTTCCGATGAAGTTGCCGATTTCGGGATTTTTCCACCTGAATATGACGTATTCAGACGAGACAGAGATCGAGTCGCTACAAATGCGGAGGCGGGGGGGGGGGGGGGGGGGTACCCTTCTGGCTGTTAGGAATTGCTCTTGGTGTGTATATTCCACCTAAAATTGACTTTACGTTCTATGATTTGTTCTTCGAAACTCTCTCATCACTCGATATAGTTAATGGCTGTCAACTTTCAATACTTGGGGACTTCAATGCTCCGGAGTTTGTTCATTCTTCCGCTTCCGACCCGAGAACTTCAACATTTGAAGTTTTTTCGAGTGTTTTGGATATGGTACAGTACAACTCGCAGCGCAATGCTAATAATAGGTTGCTGGATCTGGTGTTCTCACATCTGTTTTGTGAAATGGATTATGCGGTTTCTGCTTATGTTCCTGTTGACTCTCATCATCTACCATTTCTGTTAGACTTGATGCTGTGAAAATGAATAATTGTAACCTTGATATAAATGGAGATTATTTCAGGGATTACATTTTCAGAAGAGCAGATTATGTATTGTTGTATAGGATGATTTTTGAACTCGATGGGTTATTCATTACTCTGATAGCGGATCCCAACATTGCATGTGACGAATTCTGCTCGGCGCTTGATGGAATTTTTCGACAAACTGTTCCTTTGAAAAAGAAACGAAAAAGAAGATTATCACCTTGGTACACTACGGAAATAATCAAGTGTATATTCCTGAAATAAAGGCCTTTTCCAAATTTAAAAAGCACAGAAGTGATTATAATTCCCAATGTTTTCGCGACATTCGTAAAAGATTGAGAGCCTTGATGCACAGTGGATATAAAAGATTCATTCGTCATTCAGAAGAACTAATGAAAACCCATCCTGATAGTTTTTGGCAGTTTGTGAAGGACAAAAGGGGGGATTCTCGAATTCCAGGTAAGATGATAAATGACTCTCAAGTTTTCGAGGAGTCTAAGAGTAAAGCCAATGCATTCGGTTCTTACTTCGGTAGCGTTTTCGAACATGTCGAAACTGTAAGCGGAGCCTTGTTCCAGGAGTTTTCTCAGTTTCATGTTTCGGTCGATTCAATCTCTGAAGATCAGATACTGAGGGCTGCGAAAAAGTTGGGAGACAAGGCGACGGCTGAGCCGGATGGTGTGCCGAGTTACTTGGTCAAAGATTGTATAGGTGCTCTGTTGATTCCATTGCGACATATTTTCAACATAATCTTGAGTACTGGGGTATATCCAGACATATGGAAGCTCGCTAAGGTTGTTCATATATAGAAAAAGGGAGATCGATCATAAATTGGGAGGTATAGGCCAATATCTCTGTTGTGCAACTTCTCAAAGATTTTGATATAATAATAATAATATTAACTGTTCTTTATTGCTACGCAAATGGCCATCGACCATAAGTCCTTCAGCCTAATTTTTTGATTTCGATATAATTTCTTACAATGAAATATATCCAGTAGTGAAACATTTGATCAATGCTGAGCAGCACGGCTTCATGAATGGTAGGTCATGCATAAGTAACCTGGTTTGTTTTTCTGAGTTTTCGACTCGTAGTCTGGATGAAGGCTGTCAGGTGGACGTAACGTTTGCTGATTTTCAGCAGGCTTTTGATAATGTCAGTCATAAAATTCCCCTTGAAAAACTCAGATGTAAGTACGGCTTCTCAGATACATTACTGACAGTAATCTGTTCCTACCTGTTCAACCTCCTGCAATATGTTCAGATTGAAAACTTTCGTTCGGAGGAGTATGTTTCAACGTCCGGTATACCTCAGGGATCTAATCTTGACCCACTCTTATTTATACTATTCATAGATGATATCATTGATGTGATAAAGGGTGCTAAGCTGGTTTTTGCCGATGACTTGAAAATGTTTCGCAGAATCATGGGTTCAAATGACTGCAGGGGTCTTCAAGAGGATATAGAATGCGTATATCAGTGGTTTATCGTCCACAAGCTAAGCCTGAATATTTCTAAATGTAATGTTATGTCTTTCACGAGGAGTAAGCAACCTGTTAAGTTCCCATACACAGTTAACGGTGAGCCTTTGCCGAGGGTAACTGAGTTGAGAGATCTGGGTGTAGTTTTTGATAGTGGTGTCACTTTCATTCCACACGTTGATCAGTTGGTGCTTGCAGTTTTGAAGATCTACGGTTTTATTAAACGCAATTGCAGATATTTCACCCATTCATTTACGTATTCGTGCCTGTTCAATACATTGATACGGAGCAGGTTGGACTATGACTATTCAGAACGCCTGTTCAAATATCTCGCTTGGAGGGAGGATTGTGTGAATCCCGTAAGCGGCCCCGACAATAGCTTGATTTCGAGTATATTTGGTGTGTCTTCTCTGGAGGTTAGAAGAAACATATTGGCAGTGAAATTTTTGAATAGCGTTTTGATTAACATAACTGATTGTCCTCCCATACTGCCTATGCTCCATTTCACAGTAAGAAGACAGAATTCGAGTCAACAGAACTTTTTATTTGCGCACACCCAGGACCATTCTTCTCCTACAATCTCCTATTGAATTTATGTGCCGAACATTCAATCATGTCTCTGCGGTTTGTGATGTCAATTTTGATTGTCTACCATGTATTGTTGTACTAGTCTCAATGCAATATGGTGTGTAAACTGTGGACAAGTTATGCCTCTATCTCAATTTTGTTCAGTGATATTTTTTCTAGGTTTAATTGATCTGATATTTTTAATTTTGATTATGTTCCTGTAATTGGGGTTTTCCTGTAGAAAATGAATGGCTTATTATTATAATCATTATTATTATTATTATATAAAGGAATGAAAAAGTGCTTCAAACAGAGTATAGGAAATCTCAAATTACCAGGCTCTGCTAGATACTCTTTGAAAAGGGCTCAGTTTTAAGGGTTCTTCAACGGAAAAGAGTGTGAAACATGAATTATTCCCAGTGTTTTGGTGTGTTAGATCGGCCTTACTCATATCTTCCAATTTCATACTTTTGTACGCCGCTACATTACCAATGAAAGAGAAAAAATCGAACAGTTGACACACAGTTGTGATGAAAATATGCTAAATAATGACTTTAATCTTTAGAGTTGAATAGCACATTTTTTTTTCACTCTGAGGAACTTGACATTGTTACTTCACATCACAGGATAAGATATTTTCTGAGTATCGAAAAGCTCAGAAGAAAATATTCAATGGCATATCAGCTCAAGAAGAAATCAACAAAAAAACCATTCTCACCAGCTATTCAATCCTGAACTTGTAGGCTTTAATAGGGGTGATTTTCTATTCGTCTGAGAATAGACATGCAAGGGATGAAGAGTGATTGGAATTGTGTATTGAATACACAATTCCAATCATATTATTCATTTGGAACTAAATTCATCAGTAATTCCTCAATGACGCACCACAGTTCACAGAGTACAGTTGAAAGTCGCGATTCACAGCACAAACTTGTTTCATAACGAGGTTGAAAAAGGATAGCTTATGATAAAACCACTGTTTAAGGACAAACAATGATAATCCATTGATCAAACATGAATTAAACCATTCATGAACATTGGTCGAAGGTATTAGGAATGTTTTTACTGTTTCTCAATTTAATGGCCATGTAGAAATATCAAGCTACAGCATGAAAACTGTAGAGTAGTCAGGATTTTCAATTTCGGTGATGCGTGGTTCAAGCCCCTCGAAGCTGCCTCTGATTGTATAAAACCGTCAATTTAAATAACATTTTTCGAAGGATCTTTAAAAAAATACATTCATTCACGAGTAATATGTTATTCATATCATTTATAAGAAAAAAAAATGTACCTGAATTGGACGTAAAATGGATGTTATTTGTTGGATGTACAATGAATGTCCAAAAATGTAGATACACTGGCCCAATGAAATACTCTTCATCATGGTTAATCTTTTGTTGGAAGCTACTTACAAGTTTCATTTCTGTTTGAATTAATACAGAATTCTAAGGATTTGAACTTAAATTTCCATACATATTTATGGACATTGAATGTATGTACAATAGACGTACAAGTCGTACTTCCAATGGACGTCCCTCTTCCTACGTACAATGTAGGTGCGGTCAATGTCCATCGAAGTTTAGACTTGATATGGGCATAAAATGGACATCTAATTAATGTCGCGTGCTATACATCCAATGGACGTCCATGTTCCTAAGTACAATGAACAACCATTCAACGTCCATGGACGTTTGGACATAACATGTACCTAAAATGGACGTCCAATGGAAGTCGAATTTCTCGAATTTTCCTTTTCGTTCTTTCATGTGAAGGATTAATTTCTTGTCTCCATATTGTTCTCAGGCACATGTTTCTTGCACTTGCATTTTCTACTTGCTTATTCTTGGTTCGATTCATTTTTCATCCCAGAACAAGATTTTTTCTCAGTTTTACAATTGATTTCATTAATTATTTTCATGATTCTCTTGTTAAATATCAAGAATCGAGAATGAGTCATGTTAAATTTTTTTGTATGCACTGATATTTTTTGTTTATTTCTTATAGCTCCTTGTTGGGGACTAGAAATCCCGTTTGGAATATCTACCACTGCCTGTGTAGGCGAAGTAGAAACTCCTTGGCGGGGACTAGAAATCCCGTTTGGGATATCTAGCACTGCCTGTGTAGGAGAGATAAAAACTCCTTGTCGGGGACTAGAAATCCCCTTTGACTACCACTGCCTGTGTTGGAGTAGTAGAAACTCCTAGTCGGGGATTTAGAAATCTCGTTTGAGATATCTACCACTGCCTGTGTAGGCGAAGTAGAGACCCCTTGTCTGCAGCATTTAGTACTTTTTTGTCTGCAAGAAGCCTTTGGAAACAGCATCCATCGAATTCTTGGTCAATGGTTTGAAGGTAACTCGAAGTACAGCGTCAAGATCTATGCTTTCAACATAAAAAAACTATCTGGAACTTCAATCATGGAAATGCTGGAAGGGAGTATTTAAAACCTCTTTCATGAAGCTCTGAACATTACATTCCTTCTGAAGAGTCATGAATACGCAGCTGAACACTCAATTGGAAGCAGGATTTATTTTATGGATCCTCTGAAGTCAAGGACACCACTGTACCTCGTTTATAATTAAGATAAGAAGCTAAAGAATTGTATAGTTTCGAGAGATTGGGGATTCAATTCGATCGATCAAGATTGTAGTTTGTAAATTCTTGTATATATTTGTTGATTTTATTGTTAAAAACTGACAAGGAGTTTTGTTGCTGGGATAAATCAGCCCCCCCCTGAGAAATTAGTAGTAGATTTTCATGCTCGAAAATATGAGGTCAATTACATTTATTTTCAAAAATTCAAGGTTAATGGAATTTTGAATTCAATATCCCTAATAAATCTCTATGTCTGCTCCAAAAATTTAGGTTGATCAAATTGAAATCTACTTATGGGGGTTTTTCCTTTAAACGAAAATGCAGTAATTTTCATGGAAAACCTTTAGAACATCACATTTTGAACATATAATTTCAATATTATATTTTCAAAAAAATGTTTGATCACCTAAAACTGAAAAATGAAAATGGGGATTTGCATTCGAAGGGATTTGTCATGAGTACACGATATGGCAACGTCAAATTCAGCTTCCTCGGAAAGAAAAGGACGTCAAATGTGTTACTCCGCTTAGGAAAACAGAGATAGCTTTACTTCGATCTGGTAAGAGTAAAAGACAACGAACAAGGAATAGAAAAAGAGGAGCACAGACTGTCATACTGTCATATTACTGACGAATCGCAAACGGAAACTGTTTGGTTATATTGACAAAGAACACGTGCGTACCACAAAATAGGAATAAATATTTCATTATTCTATAGCAGAAGAAGCTATTGTACTAAACATGGTTGTCACTTCGTGCATGCCTAAAAATCCCAAACCCCAATTTTGAAATCTGATTTTGAATACTTTCTGAAGGTAATTTGGGAAAATGATGAATCAAACCCATAATGATTATGTACAAATTTGCATTTGCAGTAATAACCTAAATTCAGGAAAAACCCCAATTGGTCGGGATATGAGGGCGTAAAGGTTCATGCCAGATTTTAGTGCTTTACTAGTATTTCAACACCTACTTGACACCAAGTCAGAGCAAGTACCAAAAGTATATACCAGGGTCTTTTGCGATTCACTGTCATAACCAAACGCTTCTCCTCTTACAAGAAATTTGTATTATTACAATTCACTTACAGTTCACTCATTGATCTATCCAGCCATTTATTCACTCATCATTAGTTTTCCCAAAAGAGAAAACTACTTTATGTCACGTCGCTTTCAAGGACAAACTATCTTTCCTAAATGAATGACGAGGTAACTTCTACTCACAAAATTTCATATTCTGAATTGGCTTTGGGAATTCTCCACCGCAAAATAGTCAGCCAAAATGAGCAAACCACGTTTTTTTCCATTTGAGGCTTTAACTGGTAAATTTCCTATAATCTTTTCATTCCTGCTATCTGTTTTTCTGCAAAAACTCACATCCCTGAGAACTGAATAAAATATTCTCTGTCGCAGCATCCGCTCGTTTAAAATAGCTATTATACTGTAAAAGTTGATGCATCATTTCGAATTTATATCGACAAGAATCAAACATCTGAATTCGAAATTCCCCCCCATAAAAACACAATTACATTGTTACATTAGGAATCTTGTCGAAGAATTTCGTGACTATAAATCGTCTGTAAATTTACTATTGTTAGTTCTATACTATACTTAGTGAATTGCGCAGCGCTTAATCTCTACCCATCTCGGATACTTCGCCATTTTGCAATTCACGAAAATAAGCAGTATATTTTTAGATTTTATGGCCTAGATTAGTTTTCTTTCTATCGAAACAAAATATGACTTATCATCCAGAAGTTGTATAGATTTCAATTCTCACTAGTGGCCCACCCCACCAATCTACCTAGAATATAAATTCGCCTTTTTCATTGATCAATCGAATTGTCATTTCAAATTCATCCTGTAATAACTTCACAATTTCTAATGTAGCCAACTAGCATGCAAAACAGGTGACTATACCGAATACAGTAAATTAATACTTCACTGACGTGAAGTCAGCAGCTTTCACGCTCTTGTTCACATTGCGAAATGGTGACTTGGAAATTTTAGTGAAATTTCAATGAAATATAAAAATTTCAAAGAAAAAAAATTTTTTTCGAATTTTTCCACGGATAATTCTTCCTATTGACACTGTTCATCTTCCAACAAAGTTTCATTCCGACCAGATAAATATTTTTCAAGCTATTAAAAAATCAAATTTTCAAATGGCTATAGCATAAAAACCATTCAGCAGATTTGGTTCATTAACGAACTTAACCGAGATATTCAGGACCTCAACCTAACCTGAAAATTTCAACACTCTACAGCGCACACGGCCAAACGGACAGAATCAATTTTGACCACGGATTCTTCATCACTGAGACCAATTTCGGCTCAAATTCGAAAATTACAGACATCGTGACGAAATGAAGTGCTGTTACCCAGAACAAGCGCGTAAAAACATACAGGACATAGTTAATATAGTTCATAAAAAGATATTTCTGTTTTTCTACCGGAAGTGAGGTTAATTGAATTGGCATTTCAACGATGAAAACATCAGCATTTCACCAATAAACACAAAATTACGACATAAATACACGAAGAAGACATTTTGGACATTTTTCGACTTTACATAAACATTTCATTACTTTACTTCCTGTTACCTATTTTCACTGAATCTTGACGGATATAATCAATTTTGACCAAGGATTCTTCATCAGTGAGTCCAACCTAGTCGTTTGAGACGGATTTCGGCTCAAAATTCGAAAACTACAGACATCGTGACGATGATAACGTGCTGTTCCCCAGAACAAGCGCGTAAAAACTTGATTGAACCCATTGCTTTCATAAAATCTGCTGCAATTCATTCATCACTACACTTTGTGAGCCTTCATTTCTCGAATTTTAAATGGTCATACCAAAGAAAAATAATATATTCTCATAATAATTTATAACATCTAAAATCACAACTCTCATTAAAGTGTGTATGAAAAATTCCAGCAACATTATTTCATAAAAATGGAATGAATCATTTTCCTTAGAGAATCCCGTGCTGAAGTGCAGTTTACGGATTTCAATCCATTTCAAACTGAAATATAACGCGTTCTTTATAAAGAACAAAAATTTTAAGAACAGACTGAGGACATAGATACCTGAACTGTCCAGCAGTAGTTATATAATGTATTTTGACATAAAAAAACACATTCCGCAATTTCGAGAAGAATTTTGAATCAGATCTTGAACAAATTGGACGTGATTAGTAAGGAATGATTTCCATCTATGACGAACTGATCAAAGTAAGATTAATTTTGGAATCCAACCAAACGTATAAAAAATTCTAAATATCTATATCAAGAAAGTTATAAGTTCGGAGAGAAGCATTGCATTTCCTTTTTAAAAGAAGACTTTACCTATAATTAGCGTAAACAAGAACAATCTAGAAGCTACCGAAATGCTCAAATCCTAAATAGTTAACGCTAGCGTAACCCACCTCTCTGAAGCATCACAAATTCAGGAATTTCTAAAACAATAGAAAAAGCGAACCTCTAGGTGTCGGAATATCATACAGCCTAGGTATTGGTTTTTCGAATTGATCCCAGAATATATTGTATTGCCACAATTGCTGCAGAAGACGCTTCACAAGTAGGAGACATGAGAAAACGAATCCTATAGGATCAAAAAGAACAAAACATCGGATTCAAAACTAACAATACTCATCTGTCGCCATTTGCAGTAGTAACCATTAGATATACCTAAAAACCACCTGGTGTTTATGTTAGTTTAGAACCAATTCCTAAACATGAATTCTTATCTTTCGATATCGTTTCACAAGAAAACCGGCTTTTTGCGCGCATGCTCTGGGAGAACAGCGATTCGTTCAAATATCAATAATTTTCAAATTTTGAGCCGAAAATGGTCTCAAACGACTAGGTTTGACTCAGTGATGACAAATCCATTTTCAAAATCGATTCTGTCCGGCCGGCTGGCCAGTTGTCTATATGCACGAGTACAGGAGTACTGAAAATCCTATAAACCTGAAACTCTCGGGTGGGTTGCACTTTGAAATGCGACGGTTAAGTTCGTTAATATGCGAAATCTGCCAAGTGGTTTCGGAGTTAGAGCCCTTTGAAATTTTGAGGTTATTTCCGTGATAACTCGGGAACTACTAAAACTATTGGATTGAACCTTGGCAGTCAGTTGTAGTATAACAACGCGCAACTTCTCACAGAATTTTGTTGGGATGGTACAGTCAGTAAATAAATTTTTTTTTTCAAAACCTCCCTCGAACATGCGCGCAGAAGCTGCTACGTTCACGTCAGTGCTTTTCTATTTTCTAGGTTTTTACAACAATATTCCATTTCATATCGTCTGCCCGTACAAAATATCCGACATATCCGAAGTTACTTTGTTTCCATACTTACTAATCAATCAGTTCTTATTAAAGCGTTCCCGACATCTTATTTCAAATTATACTTCCAAAGGAAATGAAGCTGTTGCATTGTGTCGATCGAATGTCGGTTCAAAACTTCTTCAGGAAAATACAAACTCCTCAGAATTGGCCAATTCTTGTGAAGTGTTCTGTGCAAGATAAGGCGCTACAGCAACGCCGTAAGTGGAGCTGCAAACCTGAGCAGTTTTCCATATAGGCTTGACGGGTGCTGAGTGCTCGACGAGCACGCTATACCTCAGAAAAGAAAGATCAGAGAAATTTAAAAGGCATTTCTGAATTAATTGAATAGGGTGGAGTTATGAGTATAAGTATACACACAGGATTAAATTCTTTATTCTTCTCCATGGAGTCCGACCAATTGTTCAATTCTATTTTCGGATCATATCGGTGTTATTGACTAATTAATTCATGGTATCTTTTCGACTCTGATGTTCAAGTACACACGAAATTTCAGTGAAATCTGGCCAATAGTTTCCGAAGTATTTTGAGTCGTCTTCTTTAGTTTTAGAGTCCTCGTTTTATTTTGCAAAAGCATATCACAAAAAGCTTCTTCAGTTTGGAAGATACACATTTTCAAAAGTTTCAAAAGCTCAGATTGGGCGGATTTCGCACCAAACATACCGTCGTTTTACGTCCTAGGTGACGGCCTGGGGAGGTTAATAGGTAATCTAAACTAATTTAAATATCTCCCATTCTACAAACCTTAATCCTAGGGTAGTCCTAACTTTCTTGTTGATTGATTCTGCCTCATCAATATCTTCCATTACAAAAATCGAGGTTCTCACTAAACTTCCTTCTTATACGAAAAGCTCAGAGGATCAGTTTCAACAAAACAAATGTTGAACCAACTTTCATGAAAGTTATTTACACAATGGTAAATTCAAATTTGATCGTTACAAAACTATCGATTCTGACACCGTGCCAAGCACAAGCCGTCATATCATAATGGAGTTCAAGAAAGAGCTTTATGGGTTTTCATGGACGAAAAACTATTGAGGAGAATATGCTTGCTTTGCACCAGAAGCTAGTCCGTTTTTTGGTATTTTGAACGCTTTAATGAACTTTTGTGCTGCCTACTTCTTTTCTACAGTTATATTATTAATCATTTCATTGGAACGAAAACGAAAAAATATTTCAAACTAAACATTGCCCTATTTTAGAGCCTCTCATGATTCTATTCGAAATAATTTCCATACAATGCAAGAAATCGAACAAAACGGATGAAATATCTTTAATAATTGTTTGCATTCCCACTCTCTGTTCAATTCATTCAACACATTATTTTTATACGGAATCCACAACTATTTTGAGTTTTCTACGTTTTTGCGAGCATATTTTGGGAAACAACGTGCTATCGTTTTGTTCCAATGTCTTTTGTTCCAATGTCTTCGAATTTTGAGCCTAAAATGGTCTCAAATGACGAGGTTGGACTCCCTGATGACGGATCCGGTGTCAAAACCAATTTGTTTCGGTCGAGTACACGGAAATTGTCAAACAAAGCAAGCCAGCGACTTAAGACTTTCAAAGGAAGGCCGCGCATCAGAATGCGTCGGCTCAGTTCGCCAACAGGACAACCGAGCAAAAGATGCGTCAACCTGGTGACTCATACCTAGAATTTTGGTATTTTAAAATTATGGGTATTTTGTGCCCATTTTGTGACAATTTGGTGTCGTTTTGATCTTTTATTTCGTAAAATGGAGAGACATACCTAAAAAATTCTCGAAAATACCGCAAATATTGATATTTTCCAAACGTACAAAACTACAGGAAAGAATTTGGCTACTGGGTCAAGCTAGATTAAATATTTTGGTACCATCGAAAATACGAAAAACGATACTGATCCATAACGCGGCTTTTTATTTCTATTTTCTTATAAGTTTTCTTGCGAGAATATTTGAAAAAAGTGACATTCCTACGAAAATTCGGTAAAAATTCAACATTTTAAGTATTTCTGTAGACTCGGACGAAATTGGCCATCTCCGCCGCCTTCCGAATCGCTTTGGAGTCAGAATTTCTTGCGGTGATGAATATATAGCAACGTCGAACTGTGAATTCCTATTCACATATTCATTCTTTCTGAATGTACAACCCTACGTAGTTCAGAAATTAGATAAAATACCTCTGGAAAACAGACACAACGCCTAGCTCATAATACCCGTAACGTAAGGGACCAACTGAATGAATATTTCAGAGAACAATGGATTTCAAGGTGCGGTCCAGAGAGATTGCCAACAATAAGGAGCCGTGATTTTACACCTTTGGATTTTTATGTCTTCATAAGAAAAAGTTCATCCAATAAGCGTTCAAAGTCGAGATGATCTGATGAATAGAATCAAACTGTGTTGTGAAGGAATGGGTCAGAACCGTTTGTAACTATGTAGGGTTGTAGATTCAGTAAGAATAAATGTCTGAAATGTATTGAACAAGGAAGTAGCCATTTAGAATATTTGCTATGAATTTATTGTTTAATTATTTGTAGCGAGTTTTTGAAGCTCTTTGTCCTCCCTCAACTTCTTTCTTTTATCATGGATCAGTAAAATTTGGTTCATTTGTTTGACTCGACAGATAAATTCACAGTTCTGCTGAGAGTTACTCCAATATTCAATCAGCAAAATAACTGATTCAATCATTAAGAGCATCGAAATGGAAGAAAATCAGGCTCGAATAATTTTCCTATTTTTCGTTGTTATGATGTTAGCTATGATATTTTGGCTGAAAAAAAAACAGCTAGCACAAGAGTAGATATGTCATTCGAAGGATCACTAAATGGGGCAGTTTCTGCTGAAAAGAAAACATGCTCATAATTATTCATTTTTCATCGATAAACCTATTGGAAAAATGTGATTGATAATTTTCACCTTAAAACTTTTATGTTTATCTGCTTACCACGCCCGCAGTAAGGAATTTTTTGACACGAAAAAATTCTTGTATTATAGCCAATTTCATGCTCTTTTGAGATATGCGATCAAATTTGATGAAGCTAGAAGGATAACTGGAATGTGATTGATTTTATAATAAAAATTGAGATATTCCGTAAAAACACAAAAAGTTGAATTGAAGAATTACCGTCAATATTTCGACCATGAGTTATATGACTTTTTTTGTTGAAAATCACATTAACAAACTCGTCTTGAAGTTTTGGGCTCTTTAAAGTAGACACCCTGTTTATCCATCACCACAAGAAATTCTGACTCCAAAGCGATCCCGAACGCGGCGGAGACAGCCGATTTCGTCCGAGTCCACAGAAATATGTACTTAAAATGTTGAATTTTTACCGGATTTTCCACAACATTCTCGCAAGAAAACGAATAAGGAAATAGGAATAAGGAGCAGCGTTACGGATCAATATCGTTTTTCGTATTTTCGATCGTACCAAAATATTTAATCTAGCTTTACCCAGTAGCCAAATCCTTTCCTGTAGTTTTGTACGTTTGGAAAATATCAATATTTGCGGTATTCTTCGAGAATTTTTCAGAAATATCTCTCAACTCTACACAATAAGAGATCAAAACGACAGCATAATTCGGAACTTACCCTTTCCAATCTTGTTCAGACATCACGCCAAGTAGCCCTAGGAATACCCCAAAAATTCTCATGAAACTACCATTTTTCTTGATCTCCTGCAGTGGTTCGACGGTGTTGCCTGTAATGCGTTTAGTATTATTGATGATATGGGTCACAGCAATCAAACTGGAAAAACTCAAAATATCTCGAAAACTATACAGGCACAAAATTCAATACATACGGCAAGAATTGGCACAAAATGGGCACAATTCAATAGTGAAATGAAATTTCAAATTTCAATATATGAGTTACAGCGTTAAGTTGATGACGCACTTGAAAAACACAGAATATCTCGAAAACTATACGGGCACAACATTCGCTACATACGGCACGAATTGGCACAAAATGGGCACAATTTAATAGTAAAAGAATAATTTCAACTTTCAATTTATGAGTCGCAGCGTCAAAATGGGCACAATTTAATAGTGGAAAAAAAATATTCAAATTTCAATTTATGAGTCAGTGTCAAGCTGGTGACCCCCTTGAAAAACTCAAAATATCTCGAAAACTATAGGGGCACAAAATTCAATACAAACGGCACAAATTGGCACAAAATACCCATAATATTGAAACACCAAAATTCCAGGTATGAGTCACCAGGTTGACCAAATGGTTTTGGAATGATTGAAATTCAAACTTGATAGTTCAATGCGAACAATTCAGAGTCCATCGAAATACCGGATGTATCTCGAACTATATACATTTCACAATAATGTGCCAAATTTCGATTGGATCCGATTTCAAATTTCAACTCAATCATAATGAAACCTAGGAACTAATTGAAGAATGCTGACTTACAGGCCGCCTGAAATTTCATGTTGATCGTGTCATTATCAGTTTTCACGGACCTTGAACCTCATATTTCATCACAGTGTTCCAAATTTCAGTTCGATGCGATACCAATTTATGGAGATATTGGAGAAAATGTGTCCAATTTTCCCCGTATAGTTGTATCCAAAATAACTGAAAAACAACTTATCCAATCATGATGAAACTTGGTAAATAAGTAATCGAAAAATGCTGATGTACAGATTTGGTCGAAATTTCGTGATGATCGCCTCATTAGAACAAAAAAGTTTCGAAGTTTTTCTTGAAAGCAGCTTTTGGGAAACTATTCAACACATTTGGAAGAAATTTTGCATAGACCTCGAAGTCCATTTCAACAAAGGTGAATAATTCTATCCGGATATAATTTTTGGAGATATTAGGAAGAAGAGTCGAATTTCCTATTTTCTCTTCGGTATCTTATTTACTTTTCATTCAGATCAATCATGATGAAACTAGTAACTAGTTGAAAAAGCTGATATTCATCTTCGTACTCAATTTCGTGATGATTGTTTTATTCAGTTTTGTTACTAATGCGGTCGAATTATCACGTATTGACCTCGCCCAACGCACTGTCAAGGCCGATTCATATTATCCGACCGACTCAGTTCAGTTCCGCCGTATCGGAGAATTCTCCTTTGATTTTTGCTTAAGGGTCGTAGACGGTAATTATGAATTAGTGCATATAAAACCCATTGAAAGATTCTTTAGCCGCCGCGATAATATTAATCGGCTTTTACCTTCTGATGGAAAGATTGGGCGATCTTCTTCCATAATGTCCTCATGAAATTCTGAATAAACTGTCAAGCTAAAATTTTTCACTCGAGTACTGAATTTCAATTCGATCCAATCCGTATATTTGGAAATATTTGTAATATAAAATTTTGAATGGTTATATCCGCAGAATCATCTGGTGTATATTATCGATTCACGAATTCGGCCTCAGTAATAAAGTTCCAAACCAACTCTAAGAATATCGAGTTTCCATGTTGTTTCTTTCGGAAGTTATCATGTTGAAGATGGGCCGTTAGGTATAAAAGGTCACTGAACTATGAATACGGAAACTGGGAAATCTTTTTGCCCTCCTTGAAGGTATGCATTAAGTAAAAGGGTTTCACAGAAATTAGAAATGAATTTTACGACTAGCCGATAGGCGAACAGTTCAACACAATGAGTTCATAAAGGAACAACTTATTTGAAGAGCACATTTGTTACTTAATTTCAAATACCGAATTCGTAAATGGTTGCAATCCAGCTGATGATGCCGCAGACGTATAACCATTCGAAATTTTATATTTCCAATATTTCCAAAAATACAAATACCTTCGGATTCAAATCTGATACTTCGTCAGAAAATTATCGCCTAGGGGCTCATGCGAAGTTTCGTATAATAGATTAGTGAAATAAATTTCGAAATATTCTAAAATTTTTCCAAACTTAAATTTTGCTTCTTTCCAGATTGGAATCAAACATTTCGCCACTATTTTTTTTAGATTCTTACGATTATTTTTATAGTTGTGGATGTTCTTTTTTTACAGATTTGGTTTTTCTGGAGCAGCTGAATCATAAAAATAACAACTACAAATTTGAAGATTTTTTTTGGACTGGTTCTGGCGATGGCCCGTATGACAAAGATGACGAACCATGGATAATTGAGCCCCCTACAACTGTGTTCCGCACTACCACTGCTACAGTAACAACCACTATTTATTCAGTATCAGAAGATGGCCTCACTAAGGTGAACTTCAAAATTCGTAATCGATATTGGTTTGATTTAAATTAATAATGATCCATTTCACTTTCGGTTCAGGTTTCACAACAAGAATATAAAATAAACTTTATATTTATGGATCGCCCAGTTGATTCCTTCGTAGTCTCCCAGGCAATGGTTATCCATGTCCACTAATATATATTTATTTATCGTTCATTGGAATACATACATTCATATGCACAAGAAAGTATCCACATATTTATATCTCAAACAAAAACGACATTCTTTAATGTAGCCTTAAACACAAACCAACAACAGCTGCCAATCTGGCAATAATTCACAAAAAGTACAATGTTTACACAAAAAAAGACAACAGTGGTAAACAGAGGTTTCCCTCAATAAATAAGCCCCCAAAGATTTCGATTCAGTCTTCTGAGATCTTTTCAGATTGAATATTGTTTCATGGAATACATCTTTATTGGCATAAATATTGCCATCATCATGGAAATGGTGTTTTACAGAATTGGTATTTCTAAATGAGCTTCTGAAAATTCTCACCTTATTATCTTACTCTTGAATAAGGCATATGTCAAACGAACAGACTCAGAATGCCAAATCTAGGTCGGGAAAACGTATTTCGAAGAAGTGAAATTCAACCTACTATGAGCGAAAGAATTATAAAGCATTCTTTTTTTCTGAAAGATTGGACTATTTCGAATGATGAAATCCAGCATTTTTGTTTAACCATTCACAATTTTTTCAATATGCTGTTCGAATAATAGTTCAAATAAATTCAAAGAACAAATTTATCACCAAATCCGAGACACTGTTGACCAGATCGGTCACTTCATCATTTATAGTGTAGTCAAACTCCACTATGCATTTATTATGGAAGAAATTCCACAACATTTTGTGATGTTGGAAATAGGTAGTCGCAGTTCAAAAAAAAACCGATATATTTCTAATGCCCTGTAAAATTTCAAGACATCCGCATAGAGTTTAAACTTCGAATGTTGGAAAATCCTTCCAATATAATTTATAGAGATATAAAAAGAAGTGTTGTGGTTACGGTATTACCACCATACACAAATACAAATACCCGGTTTGCTACTAACTTTCTTTATTTTCATCGCCTTCGCGCATCTCGAATATGACGTAGTAATACTAGAGACCACAATCGGCACTATACAAATACTCGATAAGCTATTGGACACGCGAAGAGAGATTGAGAATAATCTCACTCACCAGGGATGCCAGATGTACCATAATTATGGAATTGTACAATAATTTTGACACCAAATCACAAGCAGTCAATAAACGTACCATAATCCATAATTGTACCATAATTTTGTCGATTCAATATTTTGCTTGACTTTTCTGCTTCAAACTGATTTCCTTTAATTACCCATTACAACGGTAGATATGTGAGCACTTAGATTAAGGCAAAATTGTGGTACATTTCAAAGGATCATTTTGTCGAATAAAGACAATTTTATTGCACAGCGAATCTTTCTTCCAACGGTCCAGATTCGAAGCCAAAAAATAATCTCTTCTCCCTTCAACATAAACATTATTGGGTTCGGGCCCTTTTTATGACATCATCTGTTTCATTGAAGATCTCGCTTTTATGACACACACCCTTGCAATGGGTATAGTACTCAATAATAGGATAATATACCTTTTGCTCGCCCAAGCAGATATGATATACCCAAACCAAACAATTGCTTAAAGAGTTTAAGGAGAAACCATGCCCAAACTATCAGTTTTGAGATTGGCAAAATAAATTTGAAATAACTGTATTTTTCACTTTTTCGACAAGCTTTTGGTTCTGTACGGCCGACGGAGGCACGATTATGGGCGTACGGAGAATCCTATCTACTTGAAACTTCCATGGTAGATTGCAGACACGACTGGAGCGATTGGATTAAAACTTGGCAGTTGTCTGAAGCATGACAACGCGCAATTTCTCGCAAAATTTTGTTGAGATCATACTCTACGTAAATAAAAAAAAATCACACCTTGAGCTTCATTCTTCACAGCAGTATACCAAATTTCAGTTCGCTATGATCATAATCTTTTGAGATATTGGAAAAGAATATGTAAAATTTCGTATTTTTTCGGTATCGTTAATTTTTCCGGAATAACTCTATGAATACTGGTTCAAATGCTGATTAACAGATGAAATGTATTGCATAGGTTAAACCAAAATAGAAGATGACAAATACGGATCCGGAATATGATAATTGAGAATGGACTCACCATTCATAGGAACTTAATCAGCCAGGACCTACCTTCTTCGGTATGAAGGCTTTGATTGATTATACGATTAACGTCGATCGAGGTGGAATTTCTTGATTTATCAGCAGTTCTGTAGTTATTCAGGGGGATGAATCTACAGAATATAATGTATAATTTTTGTTTGTCGGTTTCGTATTCACGGGAACCAGTACAATTCCTCAGAAAGTAAAGAATTTCAGGAATATTTACCATCATTAATTTTTACAAGACATTCTTCTTCTAATGTCAATGTCATCAGACTTTTCTTGACATCAATGTATACTATTTTGTCGACGAATTATTTCAAGCTATATTCCATTTTGTGCACATATTCTGGGAAAATGCCTGAATTATTATTTTTCGGATGAGCGGTAGAGTTTCTGTAATATCAACTTAATACAATATAATGATTTTTCTCGAATTCGGACATAGGTTCGCGATACGTATCTGATATCAAGACTGAAAAGGTGAATAGTTCATAATGAGATTTATAATAAATGAAAATAGCTAATCAGCGTGAGAATAAACGTTGTGCAATCATCGTGCAATTGCAACAACTTCTGCATCATAATCAATTGGCAAAACTGTTCAAAACAGCCTCAGAAATGATGCCATCTGACAAATATAAATTAATGATCCGAGCAGGTAAAAGGCCAACGTTGAATTAAGTTGCTTGCCATCGTGGTAGTTGGAGAAAATATGGACATTTATATTCGGCCGGGGAGAAGATGGATATCATTTTTTGATCGAGATGATTGTGGCTGGTAAGTATTGATAAAACTATATTATGAAAAAATATAGTAAGAATTGACTTAAATAAGGTATTTCCAGAGAATAAGGTCCTTAGATTTGTGTACCATTAAATCTTTTCTACTATGCATTCCTATTATTATCAACCACATTGTCAGAGTAATGTTTCAGAATTTTATGTTTTGATTCCTGATTAACGTTGATAATTCTCTTGCAGGTCAGGAATCAAACAAGAAGCCCAAACTACCATTGAATTTGCAGACTGTAGAGGAACCTTCTTGTGATATAAGCAAAACATTAGCAATAGCGAATGTGCAAAATTCTAAAATAATAATTTGGGATGGATGAATGCACAATGGCCCACACATGGCGTTGGAGGCACTAAAAAGTACTCCAAGAGATTTTCGTGACATTCAGAAACTCTTTGGTGGTGCGATGATTTTACTGGCAGGAGGTTTTCGACAAAAGTTGCCAGTCATTCCCAGATCAACCCCGGCTGATGAGATAAATGCTTGCTTGAAAACCTCCAATACATGGAGGTACGTTAAGAATCCCAACTTGACAACAAATATGAAAGAGGTTTTGCAAAATAACATATCAGTGGAATTGTTCTGAAAAACATAATTTGACATTGGCAATGTGAAAATTCCTATTGACACTAATGGTCTCATTTCTTCTCCACCAAACTTTTGTCAGTTCACATCTTCCAAAGTACGAATAAATTCTTCTCAGATGTTCAAATGAATTATAGAAACCATGGTTGCCTGGGTGAATGAGCCATTTTAGCGCCAAAAAATAAGGATGTTGATGAATTGAATTCAAAAATTCAAAATGAAATATCTTTATAGTCGATCGATTTTATTATCGGTCTAAATAAAGTTGTCAATTATCCAACAGTTTTCAGTGCGACTTGCATTTGCAGTGACAATCAATAAATCAAAAGGTCAATCATTAGAAATTTGTGGAATAAACCTTGAATTGCCATGTTTTTCGCATGGACAGTTTTACGTGGCGTGCTGGAAAGTTGATAAACGATCTGCTTCATTTGCTTTCTGTCCAGAAAGGAAAAACAAAAATCTTGTATTTCATAGGGCATTGCAATAAAGTATAATTTGAATACTTGGGTGTTATTTCATTTCATATCTGCTCTATTTGTTATTTTTCTCCAAAAATTTTGTACATTATATGGCATTGCTATGAAGTTCAACTTAAATATTTGGCTATCATTATTTTATTTTTCATTTCATAATATATTTTGTCTCAATTTTGGTCATTAGTTACAACACGGGTGCGAAGCCGAGGCGGGCAGCTAGTAGATAAATCCGAACGACTAGCCCCACGGAATAAACTCAAGGAAGTAGTCACAGATACCCATGATCCGCGAAATGGCGAGATCCGCGGATAACATATACCAGACGAAATCGTACTGAGCACTTAAAATGTCTGTTCTTACGTCTGGTGGTTAGATGGCTTCGAGTATTGTTTAGCGCAGTCGGTATTGAATATTCATTTGTATATCGAAAATGTATGGAGAGGAATAATCGATTAATGATTTGTTGCAGGGAAAAGTCGTATCCCATATTTGTCATTGACATTCTGCTGAATCTCTCTAGAAGAATATAGAGCAATGTCGATTGAACCTAGGATTTTTATTTTTATTATTCTGAAAATTTTTCATATTTAAGAATGTACTTTCCACTCTCACATTGAATGAAATAGTTCTTCGTTATTTAACCGATACCGGTAGTGAATTTTGGTTCAGTAATCTAATAATAACTATTTCAGTTGATAACTCGTTTGAAGTATAGAACCTTTCCATATACCATAACAGAACCATATATTTGCTAGACACTTTTACTTGTTAAAACAGGTTTCAACCTGACTTGCTTTGTCTCCTCCACCGAATATATAAAAACGCCGATATTTTTTACCACATCATTTTTCATCATAAGTTTCCGGAAAATCCTGCATCATGAAATCCAGTAACGAAATATGCTAAGATCAATGTGAATTATTTTTTAACCATAAAGTTCTTAGTTTTTTATGGTTTATCAATCCCAATATCTGAAACAGAAGTATTGAAATTAAATAAAAATTATTTTTTTAATGAAAAATACCCTCGCAGATTGCAGGAGTAAACTATTTGTCAAGGGCAGTTTCTTGAAAAACAGATTGCCTAATGGAAAATACAGAAACAATACAAACGATAAACAAAGCGAACTGTGTTGTTTCAGAGTAAGATCTGATTCTTTTATCGACAAAGGAGAAAATTTTGATAATTATTTTTTTTGCGATTTTTCTTTTGAGTGGAGACTATTGGTCAAATTTACACATCTTTCCAATAGAGTTCGCATTTATCATCATTATCTGATCAAATTGAAAACTGAAGTCTGATTTTAGAAAACAGCTGTTCTTTGAGGGGTTCCACTGCATTGACATCACTTGAAAGAATTTCACCAGTTGTTGTCAAGTACCTGATACTATATCTCTGTTTGAATTATTGTGAACATCTGCTACTTGCTTTGAAGAAATCAGTTAAATTTAACTGTTGATGGAGAAATTTCTCGTATAAAATCACCAGATACCTCAATGTCTGGTGATGACATATCCCTCTTCTTTTTTCCTGAACATACAAAGCATATAAAGATTTTTTCTGATATTGACTAAATCCTTATTCTTGCATATGTCACATAGCGTGGATTTTCCAACGATGAATTTCTTAGCAACTGCTCTGACACTTGCACTTAACTCAACAAATTTAATTACTTCGCTCTCTTGTTTAAGATTCAACGTTCTTCGATTTCTATTCGGCATTTTTGGACAAAAATCGTTGTGAACTGTACCCACAATAACTGACAACAAACTAAACGTACACTGGTACAATAGCCCCGCCCAACAATCTTCTGAATCGTGTCTCGACTGAATTTCAGACACGCGGTGGCACTGTGCGTCCAGATCATAGAGATGCGTCTGGACTTAAGCACAGAATAGAGAAGTAATACTTCTCTATTCTGTGACTTAAGGTACGATTCCCTGGAAGCGGTATGGTAGTCGCTGCCGGGTCGCGACTGCCAGATAGCTACTGCCGAGATCTGAATCGTACCTTAAGGGTTTTGAAATCAGGCGTCCGGAGTACTGGATGTCCGGATTTGAATGTGTCCGAATTAGAGGAGTTATACTGCACTCGTTTCAGTTTCTGAGGCCATCCCGGCTTAAGGTTGGACTAACTGCTGTCCGGATAGGTGCCTGTTCTGAAATAGATATTTAATGTGAATATTGTCAGTGAAGTCGTAAATCTTCAGGTTCCCCCTAAGTTTATTTCAAAACATTCAAACATGTTTTTTTCTCTCCTCAATTTATTTTGGTGAGCTATGGATTTTTATGTGGTATGGTAGTAGTAGAAACTCCCTTTAAAATGTCCACTTCTTCAATGGACATTAATCAAGAACAATTGGAAGGCTCCTAAATTGCATATTCGATGCAAATTCCACAGGAATTTAATCGGTCGCAAAGACTAGAAGTATATTATTATATTCCTGGAATATCTATAAAAATAAATCCAACATCTATTTGGGGCATCCAGGCGTATTGATTCTCAATTCCTTTATGTACATCACATATGACTTCGTGTCATTATCTGTATACTGAACTTATTGATTTCTTTCAAGCATATTCTTGTTTTGCTACCTGGTGAGTGATATCGAACTCATCAAATATTTCAAGCTATACAAGTTGTATAACATATGAGTATTTGTAATCTTATACACATCATCTTGAGAGTATTCAAGTTCTAGAAAATTTATTGGGTACCATTATTTCATTGAGAAATGAAATGTTCGGAAAGAAGAAAGTTTGACAATTTTTTAATGATTTATACGGATGTTCAAAATATCAGTGAATATCATTGATATTTTTAGTCAATATGAGGACTAAATATTAGTTGGTTAGCCAAAATGAATAAAATATGTAAATTTCTTGTTAAATTTAAGGGTGAATTTGGTATTTACGAAATACTGTAGGCAGAATTCGGAAGATTATTAAATGTTCTATTGGTGATTGAACAGAAACACACTACGATATTTCAAATCCGAGCTTACTTATCGTGGGTAAACTAAAAATTCAGAAAAATCTTTGTTTCGACCTCAATAAGTTTATTCAGGTTGTTTCGGGTTCTTATGATAAACACTCAGTATGGTTCAATTAATTGCGCTTGATTAATTCTGTTGTGATCATATGAAGACACCACCGACGAATATTTGCCTCTTTATCAGAGTGTTGATGCTTCTATAACCCAAACATACTTGGTGCATTTATTGATCTGGTTGATCAATATGGATTCACGTATAATGTGGAACATTTTGTTGAGAAGGAATATTAAAAAATTATAGAAGCACTGACGTGAGGTCAAGAGCTTTTACGCGCTCGTTCAAATTCGTTGCTAAAGCACCTGTCACCTATACACGTATTTACCCCGCCAAATACACGTATTTTTGGAAATATTGAATGAAAAGAAATTTCGAAAGGGTACCTTCATGTAAGGAATCATTAGGCGAATTTCACAATCCACAAATTCGACTCAAACTTAAGTCGTTTCTTTCGGAAGTTATTGTGTTCACGACTGCCTTAACCACCGATAGTAAACGTAATTACTTTCGGAAGAATCTATTTGAAGACTTGATACTTGCATTGTAGGTTTGGATGTGAATTACGAAGGCCAACTTTGCGAATTGGTAGAATCTACGCAATGATTTCCGCATTCAAAATAAAATTGCAGCCAATATTTCCAAAATTTAAATCGTAGCGAATTAATATCCAGTACTTCAATTAGAATGACAGCATGCCGGATTTTGTGGGGAAGATTAGTAAACCCCCATCTATGAAATATTAAAAAAAAAGTCGAAATGTTTTTCTTATTGGTTATCAGCTAATCAGCAATTGATAACTAGATACCAAGTTTTATTATCATCAGATCAGAATTTCTTAGCGAATGTCGGAAATAACAACGATATTTAGGAAATAACCAAGAAGTTTTACATTTTTTTTTCTTTCGAAGAATAATATACGATCAAACTGGCAGTTTGAGCACTGTTGCGGAATAGTGACTCCAACGTCTACGGTGAATTTTTCCAAAATCTGATGAATAGTTCGTGAAAAAATCAATTTTTTCAATGAAATTGCAAAATTTCCGGAAATAATTTTGTTTCAATTTTCTGCGTGTACGATTGATGAAACTTCGCTGAAAGTTGCGCATTAGTATTCCAAAACTGCCCACGGAGTTTAAATCTAATTGCGTCAGTTGTTCTTGAGTAATTGACGAAATTACCCCAAAATTCCAAACAGGCACGAAATTTTACATATTTTTGGAGATAGTGAAGAAGAACTCCAATACCTCCGAAAATAAATATCGGATCAAACTTTAATTTGAAGCATTCTTGCTGAATAATGACTTGAAAGTTTGAGCAAAATTCATTGCAGTCTGATTAATGGTTTCCCAAAAACCAATTTTTTTCAATAAAAATGTTTTCACATATTTCACCATAATATTCCTCAAGATATTTTCATACTGTTGAGCGGCAGTATATCACAACTAGTAACGACATGTTCATCTGATCGCGTCAGTACTTTATAATATTGAATTTCGGGCATATTATTGGGAACCAAAACAATTCAGATTTCCACGTTGCGGAAGGAACGATCCCAATTCATACCAGTTTGAAAATGGAATATCTATTGGTAAATTATTCAGGTTCGTATTGAGAAACAAATAAAATAGTTGTTGCTCCAATTTGGTCTTTCATCGCCAAATTCAAGTTGATTTTTTTGTTTTGATCATATGTTTTAATAGGTCCCTGTTTTTTTCATGAAAAAATGTCCAATACAGTTCTAGAAATATACTGAATATGCCAATTCTGACAATTATAGCAGCGCACCTTATATCATAATAGGTTTCGGGAAAACTTATCATTTCAGTTCGAAGTAATTAATTTATTGATTCAATCCTCAAACTGGTGGTGTCATACCAACCATAAGAGGTTAGTTACTTGGTACGTTCAAGAAAACCCCTATATATTATCATTTCCAGCTCAAGATATGACATAGCATGCAGTTGCTTTGTAATCAAATTTGTATTGTCTAAGTATTACTTCCTTTTATTCCAACAAGATAACTGACCAAACGATTTTCTTGGTTTGTTCAACCTATAAGTAGGCACTACCGAAGATCTTCAATCTCTTGTTACTATATTTCCACAAGAGAAGTCTCGCAGCTATTTGGTTCAATTAGTGTTCAATTAGGTAAGATGTTAATCTGTTTTTGGATTATCTATGCTGCAAGTTCACCTTGAACGATCCATATTCACTTTTGATTGATTGATTCATCAGCAATAAAGCATACTCAGTAAGAGCAGTAAAGAAACAACTATTTTCCTATCATCACGAGTTTCTCATTCAACAACAATACATGTTATTGGCATATTTCAATTAATCAGATTCCAATTCATCACAATGCATACTTCAACTGATTTGAGACGCTTTGAATTGCACTGAAACGGCTGGATATAAATATCACTAGATATCTAGTTAAAAATTATTGTGCCTCATCATCCGCCATACTGGATTTAATCAGACAGGTCGTTGGAATGCCCAATATTGGAATTGTTGAGTTTAGTTACCGTTACGATATAAAGCCAAGGACAGTTATATAATGATTTGGTCTTTCATTTAAGATTGAAACCAATTATTATGATTCATCAGAATTAATATCATGTACTCTATTGAAAATCGATGTACTTTCCAGAGATACTAGGAATGGACAATTGCTTTTTAGTGCGGTTTATAACGCCAATCTGGGCAAGACTCATTTTGCATGACTCTGTTTTCATTCAAGAAATCATCTAGGAAACTTATTCGCTTGTAATATGGTCGAATACATAGTGCAGTTGAAATACGGTATTTCATCAATAACCTAGAACAGCCCTGAAGTGAGGTCAGGAGTTTTTACGCGCTTGTTCACATTCGAAGCTATTTCTTCAAGACATTTTGCATGAACCTTCACGCCGTCAAGTGCTGAATTTCGATTCGATCACATCTGCATTATTGGTATTATTGGGGAAATAAAATTTCGAATGGAAATATCTAAAAAATAATTTTAAGCTTTTACGAAATCGACCTCCCTAATTAATTTTTCGGATGTTATAATGGTTAAGGTTGGCCTTACTGTCACCGTACAATAAAAATCCATTCAGAGACTGAATATTTGTTGAACCTGTTCAATAACAAAAACCGAATTCGCGAAATGGTGAAATCATCCAATGATTGCGCATATACATATCTAGTCGAAATATCATTATTTTAATGTTTTTTGAGTTCAAATTACCAAGAAATTCAACACATTTTTTCCCAATACCTAACTTCGAAGATAATTATCGGATCAAACTTAATTTTGAAAGACAGTTGTGAAACACTGACTCGAAGCTTTTGTCAATTTTACTGAAATATGATGAATAGTTTCCAGTAAAAAATTTTTCAACAAAAATTTACAGAATTTTAAAATACTTTTCACAAATTTCTACCTCAATGATCCGCACCTAATTTGGCATTCGTGCGTTGGTATTCCTCAACTAACTACATAGTTTGAATCTGATCGCGTCTGTTCCTCTTGAGATTTAGAGTTAGAGACTGGATATTTGTTGAGCCTGTTCAATTACAAATGCCGAATTCGCGAAATATATCTATTCAAAATGTCATTATTTCAGTGCTTTATGAGTTGAAATTACCAAGAAATTCCAAAAATTTTTTCCCAATATCGCCGAAGATCAATATCGAATCAAACTGAACTTCGAACTTAATTTTAAAAGACAGTTGTGGAATACTGACCCGAAGCTTCTGCCAATTTTATTGAAATCTGATTAATAATTTCAAGTAAAAAAAATTGCCAACGAAAATTTAGAAATTTTTCGAATACTTTTCACAATTTTCTACCTCTATGATCCTCACCAAAGTTTGCATTAAGTCGTGCGTTGGTATTCTTCAAATAACTAATTAGTTTAAATCTGACCACGTCTGTTCTTCTTGAGATATTCAGGTAATAATCTCAATGTTTCAATATCTCCAAAAATGAATATCGGCTCGAACTGAACTTTGAAGAACGGTTTTGAAATTATTTTTTAGATTTTTATGGGTTTTCACTCCCAATATCTGAAACAGAATTATTAAAAATTGAATTAAAATTGTTTTTTCCATGAAGAACGCCCTCGCGAATTGCAGTATCAAACTATTTGTCAACTCCGAATCTGTTCGTCCGATTATGCCCAATAACGAACTCAACCTAGATATTCAGGCTCCAAACCTTACCCGAAAATTCCAAGACTATAGTTGTTACTTTCCTTCGAAAGCACACACGGCCGGACGGCCAGACGGTTAGAATCAAATTTGAACACGGATTCTTCATCAGTGGGACCAACCTAGTCGTTCAAGACCAATTTCGGCTCAAAATTCGAAAATTACAGACATCAGGATGGGATGATAACGCGCTATTTCCCAGAACAAGCGCGCAAAAATGACAACTTGATGGCTCGTACAGAATTTCATGATAAATATATGATCAGAATATCACAGAATATTCAATATTTGGAAAAAAAATTGGATTTTTTTTGGAAATGTTCTGATGACACGATCATCACGAAATTTCGCAAATAAGTGTATATCAGCTTGTATAAGGCTATGGCTGCGATATATGGGCAATATTTTCCTCATTTGGCAGCATGGAGACCAGGAACTTCAAAAGTTTTTTCTACATCTTAATTCAATAAATGAAAAGATCAAATTCACTATGGCGGTGGAGCATGAAGGAAGTATCCCATTTTTGCATCATCTTATTTACAAAAACGCGAACATAAATATTGGACATACAGGGGTTTGTAGGTGCGGCTTTTCGAAATGCATGAATGATTTACAGTATCGATCTCCCGAAAGCTTCGCAACTGAACTTCGCGGAAGAGAAATTGTGTAGACCTACCTGAAGAAAAGCAGAACCATCAGGAGGAACAAAATCTCATTATTTTAAAATATCCTCAAATTCCCGTCTTGATGGTAAACACCACCTTGTGAAATATGTTTCCGTTTGTGGGACAAACCGATTCCTGGGATTGAACCATAATGAGAGCTATGTCGCACACTGTCTCAAAAATGTGACGTAAGCTTATTTGTCGATTATTTAATACATCTCTAGACTGAATAAATCCACAAGTGAAGAGATTGTACTACGGCAAAAAAGAATAATCCAAACCATCTCCTTAACATTTCAACACCACATAAGACTAGTGTTCCATAAATGGAACGGCCCATATTTGACATATCATTAGATAAAATTTTGATTTTATGTTGGTCGCAGCATGGATTCAAGTAGAAACAAATCTCTGATATTCATATTCTGGAAACTTAAAACAGTCAGTCAGTAATGGGTTGAGTAATCGCGAATTGCATTCAATGCTATTCACAATCAGACTCAGTTCTCGTGCAAAGGAAAGTAGGATATTCATGTTCAATATTGGTTCCAGAAAACTTCTGCCCCAAAATGTCTGGAGAACTGTGATTCGGGAGGAAAGAGTCCAACTACCGCAATACCCCCAAGGCCAATTGTCCCTGCTGAACCATCTGATTCTGATAATTTGATAGACGCAGATAAAGAGTTCTGGATTGTAACTGTTATCAAAACAGATGGCAAAGACCCAGAGCTAACTGATTTAAAAAATAAATTAGTAAAACTTTATAAGAAGGCATTTCAAAGGTAAAGAATAATAATGGAAAAAATTGAGAAATTGGTATTACGCTAACATTTTTTACTCATTGAAGACAACAAGAACGGCACCTCGGTTTGGGCTATAAACGGAAAAGAAGGAAAGCAGTTGTAGATAAGCCAGTGAATGTTTACATCCATCATGTTGACCCGAAGAACCTCGATGGAAATAAAGAAATAGAGGTTCTGTATCATGTTGCAGTTTCTGGAAAACCTGTTTCTGCTATTACAGCAGTTGCGGATATGAGCTTGATTTCTGATGAAGAAGTTAGACAAGAACTTGGCTTTCCAACTCTGATCAAAGCTGAACGTAAGTAGAATTATATAGATATAATCATTTAATTTTTTCTAACCCAAAGAACAATATAATTCTTTCACGAATAACCTTGTAGACATGTGTGGAGACATATCCAAACTGAATAAAATCCACCATCATTTCTTCAAACTGAGTAAAATTATAGACATTTTTCTCAGCTCTTCTTGATTTTAAATAATGTACTACAAATTATATTTGTATTTCTATATCAAACGATAGTGATCTATCGAGAATGCTCTCAGCGAAATTATTGGGGTTGTATTCTTGGTACAAGCATTGGTCGACGACGCAGTGAACCGTTCTACTGAAGGCATATTTCTACGGCATTTCACTTGGACCACAGTAGTTACAAACGTTTACTCCTCGTATCTACTAAGTTATTCGTTAGACACGAAATTTTATCATGTTGTTCGTTCGATTCTAACATGAGTTGGAATTGTATCTGAAGCAACGCAATGGATTCTGCAGTACCGTTATTTTTCTGTTGGAATTTCGTAGGTTTTTACCGTTTTCCGTCTTTCTTGCAGTTCAGTTCAAATCATTATTTATTTCGATAGAGACATAGGAAAAGCAATGGAGTACGCTGTTGATGGCATCTTATTTTAGGAATCTGAAACGGTAGCCGAGATTTTGGACCCTGGTAATTTTAGCTCCGTTTTTTTTCCGAATATTCAATATTCATATCATCTTCATGATATGAACCTTCCAACTGTAATTCTTCGATAAAATACACGATATCAATCCGATCTAATCTGTTTTTATGGAAATATTGGAACAATAAAATTTTGAATGGGTATATATGCGGAATCATCGGGTGGGTGTTACCCATTCACGAATATGGCCCTCGTAATTAGGCTCCGAACCTATACGAATATCGAGTTTCTAACGCTTGAAAGTTTACATGGCATTGCGCAGATGTGGCGGTCGAAAGGTGCGAGGAAAATGTAAAAACAGAGCTCATTATTGCCTTCCTCAGATTGTTGAACGCATCGACATATTTTGATTAATATCGATCAATCCACGAAGCGTGGATCAAGTTAAATTGTGCGAATTCGTTTTGGAAACGGACGCATTGCGTATATATTACGGATATTTCGGAAAGAAAAGCAGTCAGTTTTCCGTCCTACCTACAGCGCCAGTCTAATAGGGTGGATTCACAGACCTACCAGAATGGTAACCTGACAATACAGGGCCAATTGCTCAGATCAGGAAAGGTCCAGATACTCAAGGGTTTGTCTCCCCGATTGCTCCAACGGTATTGTGCCGTTTTCACGGATAAGTATCCAAGTGTAAAACAAATTTATAAACTGTGAAAATTGATCGTATTCATGGAAGGATATTTTGAAAATTTTATTTGTGAATAATAGATTGAATAGTCATATTTGGTAGTTGATTTAAACCTGTTTCCAAAGTGAAGAAGCGGAAAATCCTATTATTTTTTATTCATTTTTTATTCCACGTTCAACAAAAATAATCCTAGCCGAGGTCGAACGTGACAAGTTGTTTCTTAAGGAAGTTATTGTGTTTATGGTCGGCCGTGAATTGGTAAAATCTGCCCTATGATTCCACAGATATACCTATTCAAAAATTTGTTTTTGCAATATTTTCAAAAATACAGATTAGATCGAATTGAAATCCAGTAGTTCATCGGAAAAAACGTAGAAAAGCACTCTCGTGGAGGCAGTAGCTCTTGCTCACATGTTCAAATTCGTTGCCTAAGCGGTAATCTCCATGGAACATGCGCGCAAAAGTTGCTGTCTTCACGGCAGTGCTTTTCTAGGGTTTGTTTCCATAATGAGCGGCCATCTTATAGAGGAATGAAAATTCTAAATATGAATGATTTTCCATTCAGATAGGCTACCTCTAAGGGTCCAGCTACGAGAGCCGAATTGTAGGTTCTCATGCCTGCCGAACAGATTTTCGTGATTTTCATGTTTTCAGAATAGGCTGTCAAGAAAACACTTGGTTAATATCATGCAGGATCAAATGAGCTATAAAAAATTAATTTTTCGTTCACATAGGTTACATCTAAGGGACCAGCTCCAAGATCCGAATTCTATGATCACATGCCGACCGAATAGATTATTGTGATTTTCATATTTTTCGAATGAGCGGACAAGAATGAAGTTGAGTCTATTTTATAGAGGAATAAAAGAGCATCGTATAGTCAATTTTCCATACACATTGGTTCACTCTTAGGCCCAGCTGCTAGAGCCGAATTGTATAATCCCATGGCGGCCGAATAGATTTTCGTTTGAGAATGGGCGGCCAAGAAAAAATTCTGCTTAATATTATGCAGGAATAAAAGAGCTATAAAAAGTTATTTATGTCTTCACATAGGTTCCCTGATGAGAACATGAAAATAAGAAAAATCTGTATTGCCGGCATGAGAAACTACAATTCGGCTCTTGGAGCCCTTACAGGTAACCTATGAGAACGAAGGATTAGCTATTCATAGCTGTTTCATTTCTGCATCATATTAACTAGGATTTTTTCTGGCCGCCCTTTCTGAAAACACGAAATTCTGTTTGGCTGGCATTTGAACCTACGATTAGGCCTTGGAGCTGGACCCTTAGAGATAACCAATGTGAACGAAAAATTAACTATTTATAGCTCATTTATTTATCTTGAAAAGACTCAAATTCATTCTTGGCCGCCTATTCAGAAAATATGAAAATCACGAAAAGTTTTTGGGCCGGCATGAGATCATACGATTTGGATCTTGGAGCTAGGTCCTTAAAGATAACCTATCTGAATAAAAAATCATTCATATAGAAAATTTTAATTCCTCCATTAAATGTTCTAAAGTTTATTCTTGGCCGCTCATTATGGAAATATAAAAATGATCAAGAAGCACTGACGTGAAATCAGCATATTTTACGCGCTTGTTAACATTGCGAAATGGGGACTTGAAAATTTCAGTGGAATTTCAATGAAATATAGAAATTTTCGAAAACAAAAATTTTTTTTCGAATTTTTCTATGGATAATTCTTCTTATTGACACTGTTCATCTTCCAACCAAGTTTCATTTCAATCAGATAAAACTTTTCAGAATTATTGAAAAATCTAAATTTCAACTGGCTGTAGCACAAAAACCATTCTGCAGATTTGGTCCATTAACTAACTCAACCGTAGGTTTTAACCTAACCTGAAAATTTCAGCACTCTAGGTCCTTCCTTTCGAGAGTTACAGCGCACACGGCCGGACGGACAGAATCAATTTTGACCACGGATTCTTCATCAGTGAGTCCAACCTAGTCGTTTGAGACCAATTTCGTCTCAAAATTCGAAAATTACAGACACCGTGACGAAATGATAACGCGCTGTTCCCCAGAACAAGCGCATAAAAATCCCAAGAAATGTCTTTTGGTGACGTGAAATCCTACAATGGGGGTTTTTCCTTTAAACGAAAATGCAGTAATTTTCATGAAAAACCTTCAAAACATCCCATTTCAAACATATAATTTCAATATTATATTTATGAACACATTCATATCACCTAAAAACGAAAAATAAAAATGGGGATTTGTATTTAAAGAGATTTGTCTTGAGTGCACGATATCGCAACGTCGAATTCAGCCTTCTCGGAAAGAAAAGAAGGACGTCAAATGTGTTACTTTGCTTAGGAAAACAGAGATAGCTATACTTCGATCTGGTTAGAGTAGAAGACAACGACCAAGGAATAGAAGAAGAAGAGCACAGACTGTCATATACTGTCATATTACTGACAAATCGCAAACTGAAATTGTTCGGTTATGTTGACGAAGAACACGTGGATACCACATAATAGGAATCAATATTCCCTTATTCTATAGCAAAAAGAGCTATTCTACTGAACACCGTTGTCACTTCGTACATGCCTGGGAAATCCCAAACCCCTATTTTGAAATCTGATTTTGAATACTTTCTGAAGGTAATTTCGGAAAATGATGAATCAAACCTATAATAATTATGTTCAAATTTGCATTTGCAGTAATAATCTAAATTCAGGAAAAACCCTCATTCTAGCTATATAATAAGGCCTCCCACTTAAGATAGGTGAACGAATAAGTGTGTATTTTTTGCTATTTCATTCCTCTATAAGATAAACCTAGTTTTAGTTCGTTCGCCCGTCCAGAAATAATGAAAATTGAGAAAGTGTCTTCGACCACGTTGGAATGAAACATTAACCTAACATTACCGGCTTAGATTTTTGATGATTATTCTATCTAGGTTGTGGAGAATGATATCATCTGTTAATTTAAAGGTCTGGTGTCCTCTCTATGAACTACTTCATTCATTTCGAATACTAATTTCTTTCTCGTTTCTATTCTGGAGCATGAGGTGGTTGAGAAATAGTAAGAATTCTGTATTATTTTAAAAGTTTCAAGCTATCATTCTCACAATACAAGAAGCAAGGATAAATTGTCATTGTCTTTCCATAAGACTTCAAAGTTTGAAATGATTTCACTATATCAAAGTGTCAAACTGTTCAATCATCCACCTCGTAGTATACATAATATTAGTCAGTTTGAGAAAAAAGTAAAGCTTTTATTAATGATTAAGTGTTTCTATACTGTTGATGAGTATTATTATGGGAATTTCCAAAATTATTGAATGTTTGAAATTTTTTTAATGATCTTATACATAAATTGTTATGTCTAAAAGGATTAATGAAATTGTTAATATTTTTATTATTTAAGGAACATTTACAGGAAGTGCATGAAAAACTGCAAGTCTCTTATACCAGCGTTTGGTTTATAACAGGAGACTTCACCATAATAATTTTAAGAGACTTCGCCATAATAAGTTTGAGAGCACTTAACAGCTGAGAAGAAATACACTTTTAAATTTCGAAATCAGATGCGGTAAGACCATAATAGACAAATGGCAAAAAACAGTCTCGCAATGATTTAAAACGGAGTAGGAGTTCGAACTTGGATGTTATCTGAACTCATTTTGAACCTTTTCTGAAGGAGTTATGTTCATTAACCTGCTGCTAATCTACACCACATTTCATTAAACTACCTCAATGATTTGTCACACATCAACTTAGGTTGTGTTGAATATACTTCACGGCCTGTATCTCCGAAATAAATCAACTCTTCAGAAATATCTTTTCGAATATGAACTGTTTGTTTGATGAACATGAACGTGACCTGGCATTAGAACTAAATCAAAAATTCGAAGATATTTTTTTTCTTCCATATGAAAGACATAGAAAATGCGGCAACTACTCAACTAAAAAAATTTGAATATGGATTTTTCGTTTTTATAACCCTGGCATGGAAATGAAAAACTCGTTTTTTATTATTCGAAAAGAAAGAAAAAATTCTTTCCTATGGAAAAGGATATCACCATTATCAATTCCAACGTTGTTAGCTCTGTGTTTTTGTGTGATACGTAAACACTTATGGTGACCCGTTCACATTTCTTCTTATTATACCGTAATATTTCTTCACACATACTGCGTAGTTCAGTATTCCAAAATATGACAGGATATTCCTACAATAATTATATTTACAGACTGTTATGGTTTTGCGTATCTGTGAATTAATAGGTTTCACAGGAATGAGGTGTCACATTCGTAAGTTCCTTCAAACAACAGAACCGTGAAATTCATGAACAGTTCATTCATACAGTGTTTTGAGTGATCGAAAATATATGAATTTTGTATCATCTAGCTTATCTGAAGCCAACTAAACCGCAGAGCCTGAGTAGGGCCAAAAACACGTGGATCGTCATTGGTGGATCAATAATATCGTTGCTAGTACTTCTACTTCTCCTAGCATTTCTAACTTTGGGATGTACGAAAAGTAAGAGATCTCATCAGACCGGAATTGAGAACAGAAGACAAATTTTTGAACGATCTGTAGAAGATGTGGACAAAAGTAGATTGAGACCTGGCAACTTTGGAAGGACAGGTGGTGAGCAATCTCCCACATATATCAACTTTCAAAATCAACCTTCAACAGAGAGTTTGGGAAGTGGAATATCCAGCAGAAAATCGGCGGTCTATTTAAGTCCTTCTACATCGAGGTAAAACACAGTTCTGAATACTTGGTTAAGTTCAACATCCTAGGTTTCCACGCTTGAGTTTATGTAAGCATGATGTAAGTATAATGCTTACATCATGGATTCAACAAGGGAAAATTGACATGAAAGATTGACACATTGCACTTTGTATAATTACTCTAATTCTAATTCCCACTTTAATCAATTAAACAATTCGATCGGGAAATTGGTAAGTAAATATAAAGCTGGATTTCATTCAACTCAAAGTTCTACAATTTCGAGAACACATGTTCTCTTTTAGTATTTTTTTTGGGTTTGCACTCCCAATTTCTAGAACAGAACTATCAAAAATTCAATGAAAATTGTTTTTTCATGGAAAAGGCGGATTTAACCATTTGTCAAGGGCAGTTTCTTGGAAAACGGGCTGCCTGATGAGCAATGCGGGAACAATACAAACGATAAACGAAGCGTTTCAGAGAACAGATCTGACTGTTTCATCAGACAAACGATAAACCTTGCAGAATTTATTTCTTTCGATTCTTTGTTTTGTGAGACTTTTGTCAAATTGATACATGTTCTCCTCTTTGGGCTGAAAAATCAAGCACATAAAGAGATTTCATCACTATCTGGCTATAGTAGTTATACCACTATAAATTATCCTTCTGAAAGGTAACAAGTATCGAGAGAACTCTTTGCGGTTTATCCAAGTTAAGTTGACCTGACGATCAATAATAATTGTGAAACAGCTGTAGTCATTCTACTTGGATCCGCTCCTTCGGTGTAGGTGTTTTGGTTGATTGGATGATTAGCTCTGATCAAGGGGGAATATGTGTTGATTTATCGACGGATATTCGTCCTTGTGATTATTTTATTTACTATAAATTACACTAGTTTTTCTGAATTCGAACACATCAAGTTGCAAAAACCTTTTTCGGAAACGATAATCTCAAAAGCACGTCTGCAAATCCAAAATTAACAATGATTTACTGAGCATTATAATGTTATACTCCCCTCCTATGTCATACGAAAATTTCAAAATAGCCATAGAATCCAGAGATAAATCACACCACACCAAATTTGAGGATAAAAATTCTGGAAGAAAACAAAGCAAGAAATGAAACGAATCAAAGTAACATGGAGATTTCATCACTATCGGGCTATAGTAGACCTACCACTATAAATTAAACTTGTTTTTTCTAAATCAAAACACATCAAGTTGTGAAAACCTTCTTTAAACGGTAATCTCAACAGCACGTCTGCATCTAATTTCGGTCATCAATAAAATCTAAAATGTTTTTACGTCACGTCAAACTTTAAGTTTTCAATGTCTCGCACAGAATAATAACAACAAAAAATGTGTGTAAAAATGTGTGATATAGTGGGATATCTTTTAAGTGGTCCATTAATTTTTCAGTTTTCAAGATTAAATGGTATCTAAGTCTACTCATCTTCACAGCATAAATTACGATTTTATATATCGGGTAACGTACCAAAGTCTCATTTAACACTATCTACAATGTGTTTCTGAAAATTGTTCTCTTATCGCTGCATGTTGAATTTGATAACGTCGACAACTCGTTATCAGGCTGCCATACCAACCACAATTTATAGAAGTGAGTACAGTTTTCTTGAACTGCCGAACTGATTGAACTCCTTTGAACCGATTGCAAGAAATGCAGATAGTATTTTGTGCTACTCGTGCTCTAATCTTTTTCAGCTGTCTTGGGCTAGTTTAACTACTAATGATAAGGAGACGATTGAAGATCTTAACACAAAATGGTTATGTACTTACTACACCTTTTCGAGGAGGGGCTAGAAATGCTGAAAACTCCACTGTGAACACTGTTTTGACTTGACTTACAATTCAGGTGAACGATAATTCCCCGGTGACGCGTGAATTTAAATTGATGATGGGTTAGCTTGATTCCCTCGTGGTCACGGACTTGTTTCACAGTACCACTACAGCTTCTCAATTCTTGGCTACTTTGGATGAGGCTAAACAAACTTAGTTGATTGATAAACCTACAAGGTTTGGTCCCAATTAGAATCCCTCGTTACTGGACTCAGTTCTCACCAGTGACTCTGACATCATATCTAATAACTATCAGCTTGATGCCATAGGTATCATTCCATTACTGAGGGCGGAGTCTCTGGCAGCGTTACTTACCGCACAGATCTCTAGACCTATCGTTCCTTTTCCAATGAGTTATCTGGTTTCCTCCACAGGTCCAGGAAGTCAATTGATACCTCGGGGAATGGAAAGAAATTTTACTAATATGCACAGATGAATTCTGAACTCTAAGGTTTGCACTCCATCAGTCAGATCACCTGCCGGAGAGGTATATAGAGATGATGATGGGGCTGCTTCAGTTCTAGGCGATGTGTTGGAGACAGCGTATGATTCCGAGCCCAACGTTTCTATGATATCCCTCTTGAAAAATCTCAACCCATTATCTGTTCCTGAACCAGACAAAATAACGGCTGAGGTAATAAGAAGATGTACAGGTGTCGTGGCCAACCCAATATGACGCATCATTGAAATATCATTGAGAACATTCGGTGCGTGGAAGACTCCTGATGTTACGCCGATTGTTAAAAGTGTTGAAAGGGTCTCAGCTCCAAGCTATTTGCCTATAAGACTACTTTCAGTTATTTCCAGGAATCAAAAAAAATCATTGCTCAGATCATTCTGAATTTCCTCTGCAGTAATACCGCCATTTCTATGGAGCCGCATGGCTTTCTGAAGGGCCAATCTGTAATAACTTGTTTGCTGATGTGTTTAACTGCATGTGTTCATCTGTATTGATAGCAAGAAAACCTATCGACGTTGTTCACCTGCTTTTCGCGGAGGCTTTTTACGGAGTTCCACGCAGTCGTCTTCTGCATAAAGTTGAACATTTTGGTATACAGAGGGGCCTTCTGAGTTGGATCGATTGGTTTCTCCATTCACGCCAGTTTCGTGTCATGGTTGGATGCCCTTTTTCCTCTTTTCTTGAAACAACAAAAGGTGTCCTGCAAGGTTCGGTATTGGGCCCATTACAGTTTCTGATTTATAATGCTGATTTACCATCGATCCTACAGAATTCCTGTCCTTGTTATGCTGATGAAGTGAAATTATAGTCTGAATCATCAAATGTCGTCTAGCTGCAGGTCCATCAGGTACTCAAATGATATTTACAAGTGTATGGTCTTCCACTTCCGTTAGAGCAATCCTCAACATCGGTATCATCTGATGGGAGTGTTGGAATGAAAATATTCAAACATTCACTCTTGCTTTTATTTATCATAGTTACCTCTTGAAACATTATGACAGTATTTTCATCAAATGTCAGTTGTTAGAATTTTAAGTTGATTACTTCTGGAAACTGCGTACTCTATGTTTTAACTACAGGGAGTGGATGTCAAATCCGTGAGGCAGTACTGTGACCTGGAGATTTACCGTCTCGCATGATCTGTCTCAAACTGCTCATGTTGAGAGGGTCTTTACGAGAGTGAAGAGAGCTTTCCCTTTTATCATGGAAGAGTATCCACGGTGCTCTGTAGAAACGTTCAAATTGCTGTACACGACATTCGTTCGACCCCAGCTCGAGTACGCTGGTCCCATCTGGTATCCTCCGCTGGCTAGAGACTGCCTTTTTCTGGAAAGTGTCCTGCGTAAGGTCACTTGAATTCCATACGGTTATCGGCGTCCTTAGTATGAGGAAAGGCTGCAAATTTTAGCTTGAGAAGCTTCATACCTCTTTGTTATTGGTCTTGGTAGTTTGTTCACTGTCAATGCAAACCATCTCGTGACCACAGTTTCGATTTGAGGCGTGAGGTGTTTAGGTCTATTGCGAGTAACTGTGCAATCGGATTTGCAATAAGTGGGATTCGCTTCCCGCGATTGACCAACTGTCGGTAATGCTAGCTTGATGCTTTTAGACTTTTTTGGGCTGCTTTATGGCTTGCTTTGAAGTGTTGACATAACAATTAGGACAGTGTTCACAATTCATGCTATAAACAACACCAGACATATTTTCCTTCTTCGTCACATCTTATAACCTACTGAATACTAATTTTTCTAAAGTCAAGTTATTGTACAGTACAAGTTTTTGATTGTTTCGTGTGAGTAATCTGGACAATTGAGCAGAGCGAGGCGGTACCAAATGCAATTTTACCTAGTTAACACTCACATCCACATTTTCTTTCGCTGTATTGTTTGGCCTTGTCCTATTATTATCAATCAATATTTTGTTCATCAATTTCCTCGGATATAAGTTTATCGTTGAATGACAGTTCAGGTTTTCTCATTTATACTTTTGAATTCTTCATGACAATTTTTTTCTATTTCATTTTTTGATTGGAATAGCAAATTTATCTTCTGATATGTTGGATGCAATGAAAGATAGTTCAGTGTTCTATTTGTGCCGCTTGGTTTTTCGTAGAGGCTGACAGGGTCCCTGCTTCATAACAACATCCAGGAATGGTCATTCATGCCCAACATTCTCTGACTGATAGGTGAATTTGAGTCTAGAATATTTAGAATTGAATATCTCTAGAACATAATTTGAAGAACCTCTAGGAATACATTCAAGTATGTCAGCTAAATATATAGGAGCAGAATTGGGAAAGTAAAATTCATCTTTCAACTACTTCCTCCAGAACGGAATTCATATCTCAATTGGCCAGAAATGGGCAACAGAGTGCACCCATAGGGCAACCTTATTCTTGTTCATAAAAGCAATTTCCTAAAGCCAAATATCTCATTTTTAAATAATTTTCTGATATATCTAAAGAGGTCTCATGATCTATGGTAGAGACATTACTTATCTGGTGGCAATTATTCTCAATAAGCTGAATCACCAATGTTTTCATGATGTTCGACATCGAAAGGCACAAGGCAATAATCTTTAGTTCCTTAATCAGCCAACTTACTTCGATGAATTTTTAACATAGTACTTGGAGCTGAGAACGAAACTCTTCAAAAATATGAGCTACGAACTTGGACATTCCATATCCTGGTGAATTAATGCAAGACACTATTGGACGAAGTAGAGCACCTTCCTCATGAATTTCACTTTCTCCATATCACTTGTATGGAAACCAATTGATGTATTTTTTCAAATGTAGATTTCTGACCAAGTCGTTGGTGTCTTTCTGAAGAGCTGAGGTTAAATCGCTGTAAAATTTTTTAAAAGTGTTTTCATCGTCCAACAGGACGATTACTCTTAAAAGAACACCGTAATTGAGATACCAAGAAGTCCCCGAGAAAATGTTCAAACATGGAGATAAGATTAAATTGGTGATCCAGAAGGCTCACCACTTGATTCCACAGGGGGAACGACAACTTAGGGCATTAAGATAAAATATTTGAGAGTATCTCACAATTCTATGAGTTCATTGGAGAAACAAGAATTGATATTCAATACAACAGAAGAGAGGAATGCAAAAAACAACAATTTGCACAAACATAATTACCAACTATATCAATAAGCCAAAGTATGTAGAATATTGAATGCCAGTGGACAAACATGTCACTAAATTACTCAACATAACGCGCAGATTCTTGGGATTATTTGAGAAACTGTTACTTCTGAGACCGGACAAGGGCAATAGAATAGTAGTTATATATGGTGATGACTATTTCAGGAAAATGGAGGGCCTATTAAAGAACGAAAACAGAGAGTTTAACAGCTATCCAAGCTCAGCTCTTCATGAAAAGACCAACAACTTGGTCCAAAACCACATTTGAAAAAATAAAGCAATGAGGAGGAAAAACTAAACCCAACCAAAAACAATTGTGTTGTGTACACACAAGTTATATGGGGTCTGTGAAATTCATAAGGAATATGCTCCACTCCGTCCAATAGTGTCGTGCACTAATTCACCAAACATCATGAAAATATAAGGGATCCTGCTGATCGAGTATAATTGGCATTAGATGAAACATTTCACTACCACAGCCTTATATTTCATTGCCAAGTTCTCGATCGAATTGTTTGATTGCCTATGTATAAACAAAAAATGTTGTTAACATGATCACAAGGACAAATATCCGTCCATAAATCAACAAATATTCTCCCTTGATCAGAGCTGATCATCCCACCAACCAAAATATTTTGTGTTTTAGTAACTTTCCTGTCAGATAACTACGCTGCATTATACGTTCTATGATGAAAAAAACATGGTGTGCTGCTGAAAAAAAAAGTGACATCAGCTCGTCGAAAATACAATGAAATATATATTCTGTGGTTTGAATTCGTATGAAAAAGTGACATCATCATTGGTGAATACGATCACGGATGAACAGATGAGCACACCATGGTTTGCTTACATCATGATATGTATGTAACTCAACCAAACCATAGATTCGTTGACAAAAACATATAGGAATGGACATTTCACTTTTGCCAAGATGGCTCAGTTCTAGCTACAAAAACTTGATAGACTCATTTTAGGGCCTACCGACTGACTTGATAAAGTATAAAACTACCCTCACTTAATATTTTAATAACGACATTTTCAGCTCCACGAGCCTTGATATATCTCCATTGATGACTGTTAAAAGATCCACACCCCCCAAAAAACCTCCACGTCCTAAGGGTGCCTTGAATAAGACCGTCCCTGTGAATGTTGTCAAAATTCCGCAAGATGTTTATGATTCTGACAGTAATGCTAGCAGAAGGGGTTCTGTGGATACTATATTCGTTGGAAACAATGATCCTGCAGTTGCGAGTCCAAAATCTTACCTATCCATGCCGTCGATTAAATCTTTTCCACGGTATGTTGATAGTGGAATAGTCAACATAGCTCAATAATTCCACAATATTGAATTTTTCAGAATCAACAATCCTGAACCACTCAACAAGGTACTTGAACCCGTGAGCATGCTTCATTTAGATTTGCCTGAAGATGCAGATGTTGAAGTGAGACATATTCCGTATCCAAGGTTGAGAAGGCACGGAAGTGTTGGTATGCATGCTGATCCAGGCGTAATAGGACCAGTCGTCTGGGACATCCATTGCAAAAGGTTACATCATGGTACGTGAATAAGTTTGAATGTTTTTATACGCTTGTTCTACCATCTACTCAGATTTTGGTAGTTTTCACATTGCTAATCATAGGAAATTTGCATTCGAATTCTAGTAAATATAACGAATATACACTCATATATGCGAAACGAAGCTGAAAGGTAAACCACAAATCGTGACTTTGCGACGATCCCGAGCATTCTTGAAAAATTCTCAGCTTCCACACAGTAAGTGATCCATCCCGACTCCCTCGCTACAACGTTTTTTGAACTTATACCTCAATCTATCAGTTCAAAAAAGGTTATCTATCGCTATGATTCAATGATTTAGACAACAAGACAAGAGTAGCCTCATAATTCCATTCTAAGGAAGGTAACTGTTTCGGAAAGTCCTCAGCATAACAAGCGTTCAATTGAATCATAACATAATCAGACGAGTCAGTAAGCGAACGGGATGTGCTAGTTTTGATAGATTTTTCATATTTAATTATAGCCGGGCGATAAAGCCTTGAAAACCTCACGAATATTCTGACCTAAAGATATACCTATTGTGCGACCCCGCGTTGTTTACCAGTCGGGCAGTGAGGTCAAAATAAACTTCACTTCCTCCACTTGTTCCGGTTTCAGAGACTACTAGTTAAGGTTTCGTAGTAAAAGTAAGGAAATTAAAACCAACATCTTTTCAAGTGAGATTTCTGATTTCATAAGAGAGTTGTGAAAGATTTAGTATAAATGTAGAGCAAAACCTGGTTAAACCCAAAATTCTTATAAATTTTTTCTCTGAACTAGCTTCTATAACAGCTTTCAATGCTGAAACTTTGTTATCATAAGGTTTCAAAGCTCTCTGATATCATCCATCCAATAAATTTGACTTGTTTTAGCTTGAATTTCCCATAAAGAACTGTTGCCATATGATGAAACTTCGTATTTGAATGGAGAATATCAACGAACTAAGTTGAGCAACGTTTCTCGTGCTCTTATTGTTAGAAAATGAAAAAAAACTCGAATTCCAAATTTTTATTTAAGTTTTTTTTCTGCAGACTAAAAACCGTATTCCAATGAGATGAGGCACCGGCCTTGGAAGTGATATTTTACAGTAGTGGTTCGAATTACATTCCATTCCAGTTTCACATTCCGAGATATAAAGGAAAAAATATGTCGAATTCCGTTGTTGTTTGAAATTTCGTGGATATTTTCTGAATATCTTGAGAAGTACTGATGCGATCAGATTCAATCTTCGTTAGTAGCTGGCAGAGCTGTGCCGAGCGCTGATGAAAAGTGCTCAGAGCACAAAGCACTAAGCCCTTCAAAAAGTGCTCTGGAATCTCGGGCACTAAGCACTCATTTTTTGTGAAATGCTGGCGATTACCTAGCACTTTCAGAAAGTAATCCGTTTACACGAGTATCGAGCGCTAAGCACTTTTGAATATGAAACTTCGACTTTGAGACTTTTCCAGCCAATTGTCTGTAATTTTGGCATTTTGGGCCGAAAATGGTCGCATACTACCATGTATGGAAAAAACCTATGAAATTTCAGACGCCAATATCTCCGGAACCATTCGAGCGATTTCGTCAATTAACGAAGTCTCTTGTGCTTTATTCGGGTTCCGAGTTGAAGACGGCCCTAGGACGATCCCAATTTCAAACAGACAGATATTCGATGAATTCTCAATATAGGTTTGGACATAATAATATGTTGTCGAAATAATGGAAACATGAAGACATTCCTCAAAAAGTCCATGGCCTACACCAAGTTTGTTTTTGCGAGTATGTTTTAAGAAACAGCGTGCTATCGTTTGCTTCAAATATCTGTAATTAACGAAATTTGAGATGAAAATAATCTCAAACGACTAGGTTGGACCCAATGATGACGATTCCGGTATGAAAGTCGATTCGGTTCGACCGGCCCTCCAGCCGATGACTTGATATCTATCGAACGGAGCAAACAACGGTTTCAGCCTTAAAGATTTTTGAAATTTTATGGTTATTTCCCTAATATCTCAGGTCCTACAACAATGATTGATTTGAAACTTGGCACACAGGTACACGCAACTTCTCGCAAAATTTTGTGCAGATCATACTTTCAATTAGTCTGAAGAAAAAATTGGTTCAAAATTTTTCCAGAAGAACAAATGAATTTTTTTTCAAATATTCAATTCTGCGATCTTCTGATCATATATTATTATCCTCACGAAATTCTCTATGAACTTTCAAGCTGTCATTTTTCAATCAAGTACTGGATTTTGATTTGATCTCATCTGTATTTTAAAACACATTGGGTTGTGAAATTTTTAATCGATCTATCTGCGGAATCATTGAGTGAGTGGTCACGAATTCGGCCCTCGTAATAAAGGTTCATAGCTGCTCTACAAATATCGAGTTTCTAATATCTTCTTTCGGAAATAATTGTGTTTACTATCAACCGTTGCGAAATATCAATACAATCAGATCATTAGGCTCGAAATTATAGAGGAAAAATAATGAAATTTTAAATTTCAACCGGAATATGTGACATAGGAATACGAAAACTTAATGCGTGTACTCCACTTGACTACACGTCAGTGGATTCCTTGAAATATTCAACACACTTCAGAACGGAAATCTAATATCTCCATGATAGAGAGAATACGAAATATTCTATCCCGATGTTCCCAGCTGAAAGCTTACGCTTTGACACTCTGAATTTGACAGCGTTTTGTTGTTTTGATACGTAATAGCCATAGAGAAAGAGAGTCTCTTGTCTCTGGTAATAGCATTGTATAAAGACAACATAGTAGGACAACCTCCCTGCTAATATCGTTACCGGAAAAAGATACTCGAACTAGATGGCGTCACCGTCGACAGATACTCGACGTCAATGAGGTCGAAAATCGCATGCTTTAGTATCACAGGGCCGGCAGATTAGAGATTCTGAGAATCTTGGTTTTTGGGTAGGCAATAGCCATTTGATATAACGAGTTTAGGTTCTAGTCTGTTTCTTTTCCGTCGCTTACTGTGGACTACGTATCGTTAGGACGATTTTGAAGTTTATGGGCAATATTTTGTAGATTTTGAGGTTCGAACGAGAGGAAATATTTCTTACTAATCACCTCTAAAATAAAAATTTTAGAATTTCGGATTTCGGGTAGGCAAATACCATTTGATTAAACTAATTTGTCTTCAGTCCATTTATTTTCCATCACGCACTGTGAACTTCGTATCGTTAATATGATTTTGAAGATTACGGGCAAAATTTTGTAAGTTTCGAAGATTGAAAAATATTTTATTTTTCGTTAATCACCATTGGAATGAAAATTCTAGGCAAGTGCTGACGTGAGGTCAGGAAATTTTCCTCATTTAAAATTTTATTTTGTTTTTTTCGAAAATACAGATCGAATTGAAATCGAGTAGGTAGTTGATTGAAAAATGACGGCCAGAAGGTTCATAAGAGATTTCGTGATATTCATTATATTATGATAGAAAGATGAATATATGATAAGTATTTAAAAAAAAAAATTTTCACGCGTTGGTTCTAGGGAACATCAGTGCAAAATTTTTTTGTTAAAATGTCTGTAATTTTCGAAGTTCGAGCCGAAAATGGTCTGAACTACTCTGAACGATTAGGTTGGACTCTCTGGAGAAGAATCGGTGGTCAAATTCAATTCTGTCCTGCCGGCCGTCCGTCCGTATCTACTGTAACTTATTTTCAAGGAAACGACTGAGCGACTTGAAATTCTCGAATTTTGTTTGTAGTCCAAATATCTCGATTCAATTCGATTATATGTGAAATCAGCCAGTCGGTTTCAGAGTTATGCCCATTCCAAATTTTGGAGTTTTTACGGGTTTGTTCTAGTAAACAGCACGATATCATTTCATTACGATGTCTGTAATTTTAGAATTGTTGTCTTCTATATCTCGAAAAGTACTAATGCCAGCTTGAATTTCCGAAATTAGTTGAGCAATACCAACTTGCAACTTGGTGCAGAATGTTATGGGTATCCACAGGCTAGGAAATTAAAAAAAAAAAATCTGATACTTGTTGGAAAATCCCGGGTTTTCGGAGAGTGAATCAGATTAAAATGAAATTTGGCACATACCAATATTCAGTTCGATCCGTGATTTATTTTCAGGAATGTCAAATTACGTGGCTATTTGAAATTTTAACAAAATTTCTTGAAATCTCTGTATAAACTGACACTAATCAAGTTAGAACTTCATTATTAGTTCGAAAATACCGACGGGTAGAAAATGAAAAAAAAAATTGTTCTTCGGAGAATTTTCCATATGTTTGTTGCAACAAACTGTTCCTTTGAAAAACATTAATTCGGCTGGCGAGTTTGCCACAAACCTTGACGTGTTCAAAATTTCAGTTTGATTGGATATTTATACTCGGAGCTATTAGGAAAAAATATTTCAAATATTTTGCTGATGCTAATGCGCAAACTTGTGCAAAATTTCTTGATGATCGTTTCATCAGAACAATTCACAGAAAGGAATAATTCCCAAATTTTGTTTTTGAGTATTATATATTTTGCGATCATATTAGATGATCCTCACGAAATTCTGCAGCAACCTAAACGCTGTCTTTTTGCGCGCATGTTCTAGGGGAACACTGTGCTATCGTTTTATCCAAATGTGTGTATCATTCTTAATGATTGAGTCGAAAATGGTCTCAAAGGACTAGACTGGACTCACTGATGACGAATCCGGTGTCAAAATCGATTCTGTCCAGCCGGCCGTGGATACGATAACTATCGAACGGAGCCAGCTAGCAACTCGACAGTTGCAGGGTAGTTTGCGCATCGGAATCCCACGGTTAAGTTGGTTGATGGGCCAAATCGGCCGAAGAGTTTCGGAGTTATAGCCCTTTGAAATTTTGAGGTTATTTCCCTCATATTTCAGAAACTACTAGAGCGATTGGCTCGGAACTTGGCAGTTAGTTGAAGCATAACAACGCGCAACTTTCGGCAGAATTTCCCAATTCAAAAACAAATGATTTTCCAAATTTTTTTCAAAAATTTTTATTTTCTGGAACTTTTGTTCATATTCGAAAACAATTTCAGTCATACCTTGAACTTAATATTTTACAGTGGTGTACCAAATTTCAGTTCGATACGATCATAATTTTTGGAGATATTGGGAAAAAATATGTCGATTTTCATGGTTTTCTTCTCGATATCGTTGTTTTTTTCTGTATAACTCAAGAAATACTTATTCTATCATGATAAAACTTCGCAGCTAGTTTGAAGATGCTGGAAGACAACCTTTCGCAGAATTTCGTGATGATCGTGTCATTAGAACAATTAAAAAAAAAAAATTCAAATGATTTTTCTGTTCGTATATTCAATATTCTGTGATCTTCTTATCATATTATCCTGATTAAATTTTGAATGAACCTTCGGGTTGTCATTTTTCGATAACTTACTAGATTTCAATTCGATCTGATCTGTTTTTTTGGAAATATTGGGAAAATAAAATTTTGAATGGGTATATCTGCGGAATCATTGGGTGGATTTTACCCATTCACGAATTCGGCCTTCGCAATTAAGGTCTAAACCTTCTCTACAAATATCGACTTTCTAAGTTGTTTCTTCCGGAAGTTGCGTATACCTCCATGCTACACCATTTTTACGCGCTTGTTCTGAGGAGCAGCGCGTTATCAGTTCGTCACGATGTCTGTAATTTTCGAATTTTGAACCGAAATTGGTCTCAAATGACTAGGTTTGACTCACTGATGAAGAATCCGTGGTCAAAATTGATTCTGTGCGTCCGCCGGTCCGGCCGTGTGCGCTGTAACTCTCGAAAGAAAGAACCTAGAGTCTTGAAATTTTCAGGTTAGGTTAAGATCCTGAATATCTCGGTTAAGTTCGTAAATGGGCCAAATCTGCCGAATGGTTTTTGTGCTACAGCCATTTGAAATTTTGATTTTTCAATAACTCGAAAAATATTTATCTGATCGAAATGAAACTTGGTTGAAATATGAAGAGTGTCGGTAAGAAGAATTATCTATGGAAAATTTTTTTTCTGAAATTTTTTTTCCAAAATTCTTATATTTCATTGAAATTTCCAAGTCACCATTTCGCAATGTGAACAAGCGCGTAAAAGCTGCTGACTTCACGCCAGTGCTTTCCCAAATTTTTCAATCCAGTACTAGATTTCAATTCGGCCCAATCTGTATTTTTGAACCTTCGTAATTAAGCCCCAAAACTGATCCACAAATATGTAGTTTCCAAGTCGTTCATTCAGAAGTATTTGAGATCACGGTCGGTCTAACAGCCGACCGGACTGAATCGATTTTCCAACAGTGATTCAAACCTAGTCGTTCGAAACCATTTTCAGCTCAGAATTCTAAGATTACAGACATTTAGACGTACCTTCCCCCAAAATATGCGCCCAAAAATAGCTCAGTGAAGAATCTCCAGCAAAAGCTAGAACACCCAACAGGTGCTCAGTGAGGGGGTTTTCCGTAAACACAATAACTTCCAAAAGAAACAACTTGAAAACTCGATATTTGTAGACTGGGCTTGGACCTCAATTACGAAGGCCGAATTCGTGAATGGGTAAATCCACCCAATCATTCCGCAGATATACCAATTCAAAATTTTCCCAATACTTCCAAAAATACAGATTAAATCGAATGCTTTTTCAGGAGTCTATCAAGAAATGACAGTTCGAAGGTCCATACAGAATTTTATGAAGATAATATGATCACAGAATTTTTTTCAAATTGTTCTAATAACAAGATCATCACGAAATTTTGCACAAAGTTGTCCATCATTTTCTAACTAGCTGCTTTGTTTTATCATGATTGATTCAGTATTTTTTGAGTTATTTTGAAAGAAACCACGATATTGAGAAAAAAAACACGAATTTCACATATTTTCGCGCCCATGTTCTAGGGGAACAGCTTGCTATCGTTTTGTCCAAATGTCTGTGATTTTCGAATTTTGAACCGAAGATGGTCTCAATCGACTAGTTCGGACTCACTGATGACGAATCCGGTTTCAAAATCGGTTCTGTGCGGCCGGCCGGCCGCCACCACGATTACGGGCGTACGGAGGATTCTATCAACTTGAAAATTTCAGGAAGGGTTGCATTTCAAAAGACGAAGGTTGAGTTCGTTAGGGGGCAAAATCGGTCGAACGGTTTCGGAGTTATAGCTGTTTGAAATTTTGACATTAATTGCCAGATATTTCAGGAATTACTCATACGATTGGATTGAAACTTGACAATTAGTTGGAGTATAACAACGCACAACTTCTCAAGAAATTTCATTGAGATCACACTGTCAGTAATCCAAGAATATCTTCTGTTCATTATATTTCACAGCAGTGTATCAAACTTCATTCTGATACGACCATAATTCCGGAAGATATCGGGAAAAAATACGACTTAGACACTCGATATTTGTAGGGTAGGTTTGGAACTGAATTACGCACGTGATATATATAGCTCAAGGTGTCAGCAAATTGTAGAAATTTCGAAAACTTTTTTTAGTTAACTTATAGCACGATTACAACAAAATTCTGTTCGAGGTTGCGTGTTGTTATACTCTAACTAACAGCGAAGTTTCAATTCTATCACTTATGTATTTTCTGAAATATCAGGAAAAATTTCAAATGGTAATAACTCCGAAACCATCAGGTCGATTTTGCCTGTTACCCAACCTACCCTGAAGTTTCGAGTCGATAGGATTATCCGTACGTCCCTAATAGTAGTGACGGCGGCTGGACAGAATCGATTTGGCCACCGATTCGTCATCAATGAGTCCAACCTAGTCGTTTGAGACCATTTTTGGCTCAAAACTCGAAAATAACAGACATTTGGACAAAACGATAAGACGTTGTTCCTCTAGATCATGCGCGCAAAAATATATTTTTTCGAAAATGCAATGCAATTCGACCTTCAAAGTAATTTTAACAACAACGTTCGAAATTTCGATCCGATTTTAATTTTCAGAGATAAGGGAAATCAAACACCTATATAAAATTCAGTTGTTTGAACTCTCGACGATATTTCCGCAATATCCCAGGAATTACCGATGCGACCAAAATGGAACATTGTAACGACTTGGGAAATAACAACGCTCAAGTGAACGCGAAATCTCGTGTGGATGTAAATGTAAGAAAATTGAAAAACAAATTGTATTCGAATTGTTTCCAAATTGTTTTTGAAAATATTTTTTTCTCGGAAGCTATCAATCAGATCTCGATCGAATTCGACACAGACGTTAGAGTCAACATCTAAGAACAGTTCTTTAAATTTCTATTTGATCCGATATTCATTATCGGGTACTCATAGAGAAAGTATCTCAAATTTCGTTGTTTTCTGGAAGTTTGAGCGTATATCCTGAATATCTTAAAGCAATATGATTGAACCTTTTTTTTTCAACTAGTTGACCAATAGCCTCACGCAACATAATGCAAAATGGCATGAGGATTGTTATGGTGAAAAAAACTACTGACTTCGAGGATAACTAACGTTTTTGTTTTGACGATGTTTTGACACCTGTCAGCAAGAAGAACTCAATTTCAAATGCCTTATAGGATGTCAGATGTTACGGTAAAAAAATTACTGCCTGTTGCATTTCAGTTAAGAGTTTCAGAACATAGATTACTTAAGACTTTCTTTTTAAAATTACCTAGGGAGTCCCATCTCATTCTGAAGCAGCATCTATATAAAATTTTCGGATTTTTGAAATTTTGTTACACAATCAGATAAACAGTTTTTGAGTTATTCGAAAATAAACATTTCAGATTGCTATAACACTGAAACTATTTTTCGAATTCAGCTCATTTACGAACACAACCGAGACCAGGATATTCAGGATCGAAACTAACCGTACAATTTCAAGACTCTATGTCCTTGCTTTCGAAAGTTACAGCGCATACGTCCGGACGGACAGAATCAGAGAAACTAAATAGGTTAGGAACAATTTCGACTCAACATTCGAAAATTACAGACATTGTGGCGAAATGATAACGCGCTGTTCCCCACAACAAGCGCGTGAAGAGTTGGTATCGAAGGCAGCGCCTTTTGAAGAGTACAACCGTTTTTTCAACCCAGCTGAAAATGCACCCCATGCATCCCCCAACGTCCCTGAGTACCGTGGTACGGTCAGAGGTTTGTGTGTGTGGGTGTGTGTGTGTGCGTGTGTAGGTGTGTGTGTGTGTGTGTGGGTGTGTGTGTGTGCGTGTGTAGGTGTGTGTGTGTGTGTTTATCGATATCGAAATCACGTTCAGGAATGATAAAATATAAATTATATCTACTGGCACATACTCGTATTGAGGTAAAAGACTGGAGAAACGGAAAACATGAAGAATATCATGAAGATAAAGATGGAACACGTGTGTAGTATTGAGTTTGCAGTAGATTCTCCATTCTGCCCATTTCCCAAGTATTCTACTTCAATCATTATATGTCAATTGGTATAATTTCAACTTTGTGATGACAATAAACTAATTGTAAGCCATAAACATCTGATGATATTATGTGAAGGTTCAACACAATAGTTTCTTATTCTCCTTTCAATTAGATAAATGAATATTGAATATATATCATTTCACACACAATTATTTTCAGGGAATCAGTTCCAAAGTATGAGCGTCGACGAAGAAATTAATGATCTCACCAAGAGTCCAAGGAATGTCACAAGAATGAGAAAAAGATTCAACGAATTGCTGGATGACACTTTCAGTCTTTTCGGTAGCAGAATGGACGATCCAAATGAAGAAAACAAAAATAATGTCGTAGATGTCAAGAGCAAATCTGCCAACTTAGATGCTAAACGGTAAGTACAGCATAGTCCAATGAACATAGAAAATTCTACGAAAGCACTGACGTGTAATCAGATGCAGTTTCCGAAGCGGTCACCCATTCACGTCTTCATCTCGTCCAATGCAGCGTATCTTTTATTTTGCTATATTCTCATCATATGATCCTCACAAAGTTATGCATGAACCTTCAACTTCCGAAAGAAACAACTTAAAAACTCGATATTTGTAGAGAAGGTTTGGACCTCAATTACGAAGGCTTATGATTCCGTAGATATAGCCATTCAAAATTTAATTTTTCCAATGCTTCCAAAAATATATATAGACCCATAAATTTGCTAACAACTTTTTCAAAGATTTTCGAAAAAATTCTTTAAAAAACACGAACTGTTTTGCTCTTCTCAGCACGGTTATTTGAATAATAAAAATACAAGCACGGCTATTTTTGAGCTTACACAAAGGGTATTAGAAGCGATAGAAAAAGGAGAAATCCCGATTGGTTTGTTTCTAGATTTATCCAAAGCATTTGACAGTGTAAATCACAGTAAATTGTTGGAGAAACTAGAAGCATATGGCATAAGAGACAAGCAGCTAAAACTTATTCAAAGCTACCTGGAAGGCCGAAAACAGAAAGTGTCTGTTACGGTCAACACTGAAACATTTGTATCGGATGAAATAGAGGTTTTTTCGGGTGTACCTCAAGGTAGTGTGTTAGGTCCGCTATTGTTTATAATATATATAAACGATCTTCCCCTTAATATAAGTAGCTTGCTGTATCTGATCATTTATGTTGATGATACTAATATTATAAAAATTATCAATGACATCCTTAATTTAATGCAAGAATTGAATAATGCTTATATAGATGTGAAAGAATGGTGCTCAGCAAATTGCTTAAAATTAAATGCTAAAAAAACGGATTGCATAATGTTCCAAACCGAGAGATCGAAAATAATGCCTCCTAATAACATTTCACTAGATGGTTCTCAAATTAAGATGATGAAATGTGTAAAGTTTCTTGGTGTTTATGTTGATTCCAATCTGAAGTGGAGAAATCATATTGACTCCTTGAATAAAAAATTGAATTCTACCATCTATGCTATTAATGTTTTGAAAAAGTCAGTGGATGTATCCATCCTGAAAATTATTTATTTCTCTAATTTTCAGTCTATCTTGTCGTATGGTATTGTATGCTGGGGAGGCAGTTCCTGCTCTGCATGCCTTTTTGTGAAACAAAAAATGGCTTTAAGATCAATGCTAAACATGAAATACAGGCAGACGTGCAGGGGTGTCTTTCGTGCTAATAATATTCATACTTTCACAGGACTTTATGTTTTCAATTGTATAAAATTTCTCATACAACACAGAGAGTTATTTGAAAAATTTAAAAATAAGAATGTCAAAACTAGGCAGGTGGATCAATATATGTATCCTATACACAATCTCACACTGACAGAGAATAATGCAATGTATATGTGCATCAAATTATTTAATGCTCTTCCAAAACATTTCCGTTCTATAAGCAATGATAAGGTTTTTATAAAAGAGTTGTTTTCATTTATCATGAAATGTGAACCTTATAACTTGCAGGAATATCTTGATTACTGCAAATGTAATAATGGCTATAGTTGAATTGATTTTATTTTGACATTTTTTCTATGTATTTACATGTATGGTATACTATGAAATGAATAAACTTATCTATCTATCTATAATACAAATTAGATCGAATTGAAATCCAGTCATTTATCGAAAAAAAATCTAGAAAAGCACTGCCGTGAAGGCAGCAGTATATGCGCGCATGTTTAAATTCGTTGCCGAAGCGGTCATCTTCATTGAACATGCGCGCAAAAGCTGCTGCCTTCACTGCAGTGCTTTTCTATATTTGGCGATCCTCTTTTTATATGATCCTTATGAAATTCTGCACGAAATTTCGAGCTATCATGTTTCAATTAAGTACTAGATTTCAATTTTACCCATTAACGAATTAGTCTCTCATAGTTAAGGGTACAAACCGTAGATATACCCATTCAAAATTTTATGTTCACAATATTTCCCAAAATACAGATTAGATAGAATTGAAATCCAGTACTTTATCGAATATAACAGTTCGAAGGTACACACAGAGTTTAATGAGGATGATCACAGAGTATTAAATATGTATTCGAAAGGAAATATTTGAAACTTTTTTAAAAATTGTTTTTATGACACGATCATCACGAAATTCCGTGCAAAGTTGTGTTTCAGCATCTCCAAACTAGTTGCGGAGTTTCGTCGTTATTGAATCAGTATTTCTTGAGTTATACCGAGAAAACAACAATATCGGGAAAAAAACCACGAAATTTCACATATTTTTTCCCAATATCTCCAAAACGAATAGCCGTATCGAATTTAAATTTGGTACACCGCTGTGAAATATAAAGTTCAAATTATAACTGAAATTGTTTTCAAATATGAAAAATAGTTTCAGAAAAAAAAATTTTTTCAAACAAAATTTTGAGACTATAAATTTTCAATGAAATTTCTCTCAAAGTTGCGCGTCGTTATGCTTCAACCAACTGCCAAGTTCCAATTCAATTGCTCCAGTAGTTTCTGAAAGATGAGGAAAATAACCTCAAAATTTCAAATGGCTATAACTCCGAAACTGTTTGGCCAATTTGTCCCATCAACGAACTTAACCGCGGAATTTCGACGCACGAACTACCCTACAAGTTTCAAGTCTCTAGCTCTATCCGTTCGACAGTTATCGTGTCGTCGGTTTGCCGGACGGCCGGCCGGCTGGCCGGACTGAAGCAATTTTGACACCGGATTCTCATCAGTGAGCCCAACCTAGTCGTTTGAGACCATTTTCGGCTCAATCATCGAAAATTACATTTGGACAAAACGTCAGCACGCTGTTTCCCTAGAACATGCCGCAAAAATTTGCAAAATTTTTCGAAATTGTACTTTTCCATCGAAAAATTCAGCACTTGTTCAACCATGACCGAATCAATAGTTTTCAATTTTCTCAGAAAAAAAAATATCTAGAGATGCAGCTTCTGCGTATATGTTCAAAAAATATGACTGCTTTGACAATGAATTTGAACAAACGCGCAAAAGCTGCACATTTCACGTCGTTGCTCTTTAAGTTGTGTCGTACTGAAATTTGGTACACTGCTGTGAAATATGAAGCTCAAGGTATTACCGAAATTTTTCCTGAATGTGATGAACAGTTGCAGAGAACGAGAAATTCATCGAAAAAAATTTTTCGAAGATGTTTTTCGAGATTCACTGATCCGGAAAAAATTTTGCGAAAAGTTGCAAGTTTTAATCCAATAATCGTGCATACGGACGACCGGCCAGACAGAATTTATTTTGACAACGGATTCGTCATCAGTGAGTTCAATCAGTCGTTTGAGACTAATTTCGGCTCGAAATTTGAAAATCAGAGAGATATGGACAGTACGATAGCACGCTATTCCCCAGAACTTGCGGGCAAAAATTGATACCCAGGAAATGTTGCCCATAATCAGGAAGTAAATGTTAGATCGATCTGAAATGTGGCCCACTGTTGTTTAATATTAACTCGGAGTTCTTTGCTGAATTTAATGAATATCTTATGGATATTTTTCCAAATTCCTAAAAATATGATTTTAAAGAATATTGCTTGAAGTACCGCGGTAATATTCTATGAATACTCAGTGGTTTTCAGGTGTTGGGGGAAATTACCTCAAAATTTCAAATGAGTATACAGTAGAACCCCTTGAATTCGTCACCTTCGGGAGTAGAGATATTGTTGGAACGCAAAAAAACTCGTATTATCCAAAAATCCAATTTTAATTATATCGAATACATAAAGGCATGACTAATTAATGTAAAAGCAAGAAGGAAATTATTTTTAAAAAATCAGTAAAAATTGTTGTTTTATAGATGAAATTTTAAACTCAGCTGCAGTGTCGCTGTTATCTTTAACGAAACAGTAAACGAGGGCTATACGGGCGGTGGCTCGTCAGGATGATACTTGCTTGCGTGACCGAACGCGGTCGGAATAAGCGAAGCCTCGAAACAGCCGAATGCGGATTAGGGGGTTTCACTATAACTCCAGAACCATTCTGCGGATTTTGCCCGTTAACGATTTCAACCATCGCATTTTGATACGCAATCTTCTCTGAAAGTAGGTCTTTCTAATCAATCGGAAGTTGTCATGTCAACTGCCGGGGATCTCCCCGGCAGTTGAAACCATCTGGTTTTCATCAGTAAGTCTATCGAAGTCCTAGAACTTTTGCGGCAAAAAATCTGAAAGTTACAGACATTCGGCAAAATTATATGTCTGTACAGATACAGAATGATTAATTCGATTGATAAGAAATCTAATTATTGTGAAAAGGAATGAATTTTTACATCTCTGTTAGTATTTCTGACTTTGGGAAAAGCGATTCCATGTTGTTAGTATTTGTTATTTGCATCTCATTTATTTTAGTGATTTTATTTATTTAATTGTTGTGCCCTAACCTTCAGATATTCTGAAACGCTGTATAATTTTGAGATTTTTCATCGTAATTTTTCCGTTATGTCATAATATTGTATACTTTCCATCACATATCATCTCTTTACTGGAAAATATTCATATATAATTTGAGAAAAAAAAATCCATTTTCGTGAATTTCAATGAACATAAGTTTGTATTTTTACATTTTACATGTGTTCTTGTGGTTTATTTTGTATCATTACTCTTGTTGTAGTGACCTGATGATGAAAATATAATTTCCGAAACGTTGGCTAAGATGTAAATTTAATTCCCGTAAACCAGATCTTTTCACCACCATCCCATATATCACATCATGTATGACATCATATATTATTAGGTCTCTCACACAGATAACGATCCATCCTCGTGGCGATCTGGCAGCATCAGTCGTTCGAGATGTTCGTACAGACAGTTGATCGGAGTTGAATGGTTGAGACACGGTCATTTATATTGGTTCGAAAGTGTCACCAACTTGTTGTCTATTTTTTGTGCGAAGAAACCTGGTGCCAGTGACGGTCTCATAATAATTTATCGAGTGTGTTAGTCCTACGAGTAATTTCTTCACGAAGGATATCTACGATGGATACTCTTTAGAGTGAACATCTCAAAACAACGTCGTTCCTTTTGACTTGTTACGGGTCAGGGGTTCGTTGTACGTCATGATGTCTATTCAGACGAAGTCAGTCTGCTGTTCAGGGAAAAAACGAAAATATCTCGAATATCGTTTTCCAAACTACCAATTGCGATAATATTTCACCACTTACTACCACATTTCAATCTTATGGATCTCACATAGTATTTTTGCGCGCATGTTCTAGGAAACGTGCTATCGTTCCATTCAAATGTCTGTAATAATTTTCGAATTTTTTTTCCGAAAATGGTCGCAAACGACTTGAGTGGACTCTTTGATAATGAATCCGGTGTAAACATCGATTCTGTCCGGCTGACCGTCCAGCCGAAGAACGAAGCAAGCTTGCGATTGGAAACTTTCAGAGGAAGCCGCACATCCGAATGTCGTAGTTGATTTCGTTAATGGACTTAATCAGCCGAATAGTTTCGGAGTTATAGCCATTTGAGATTTTGAGGTTATTTCTCTGATATTTCGAAAACAACGGAACCGATTGGTTTGAAACTTGGCAGTTTCTTGGAGCATACCGATGCACAATTTTTCGCAGAATTTAATCGAGATCGTACTGTCAGTAAATAAAAAAAAAATTCAATATTTTTTTTCGAGCATTTTTTTGCTGTACGTAACTATTCATCATATTCAAAAAATGCGTTTGTACCTACAGGTTCATATTTCACATCGAGATTCCAGATTTCAGTTTGATATAGTATCAACTTTCGGAGAGATTGGAGAAAAATATGTTAGTTTTCCATGTATCCTTTTCTTCCTGGAATAACTCAAAAAAAATACTGATTCAATCATTTTAATTTTTTCTCTTTATTTTAATATCTTCTGATCATATAATCCTCACGAAAATCTGTACGAAACTTCAAAATGTTCAATAAAATTTTTTAATGTGCATATCCTATTCGACCTTCGTAATTAAGGTCCAACCGAATCTCCAAATACAAACAGGCACTTTCACATAAAAATTTCCAGATGGAGGATAGAATAAAGTTTCTTTCTGAAGTAGCAGCTGCAGCTATTAATGATAATTGTTTCACTGAAATTTATATCTACACAACGATACACTCATACGTTCGATCTTTTCATTCAAGTTTCATTTAAATGTACCGCTATAATGTTACGTTTCATGCACATTTCAATAAAGTATTTCGTTCTGAAACTGAACCGTATATTTTTACTATCAGAAAACATGGATATTTGAATGATAATTCCTAGCATATGAAAATATCGTCGAACTTACCAGTAGTTTCCAGATTATTTTTTATAACACCTTGACTCTGTATTTTTCAGTGCTGGGGAAGGGTTCCCCGAGTTGAAATCTCGACCAAAGACTTCTGGTTCTCGTAAACCAGAAAAAACAGTCAAGCCTAAAGGAGCATGGACTAGCTCCACAACATCCCCATTGGTCAGGCCAGTGAGTGCTGGAATAATTATGCCAAGAGTTAATACTGAACACATACAGGCGGAAGGCAAATTCCGTGAAAGCGACCCAGCAATACCTCTCATAGCTGCAATCAAAACAGAACTCGAGAAATGTTCCTTACCTGGAAGTACCACAGACTTGAATGACAAGTGAATCTGATACAAACGATTTCTGATACAAACATTGAAGATCCGGTAGATATAGCTTTCTATATTGAAACTAGAAATTTGACTTGATAGGCAGTAGTGTGGCCTTGAATAAAAGGTCAATAAATCGCCATGCATATTACAAAACGATCAAATGTATGTATCGCGAAAATTTAAATAATTTATCTATACTCCTTTTAAATTACATATTCATCATTCATCTGCTATTGAGCAATTAATATTATCTATAAAAGAACGACGTAAGTTATGATAAATCACTGCTGAAACTCACCATAATAAATCAGTTAGAAAAGAGAAGAAAATCTCCGAAGGCAAGATTCCTCGGCTTGAACCGAAGATAGGTAGAGAACGCACAAGGACCAGATCGTTTGTAGGTTGATTCCTCACAAATGATCTGAAAGATACGAAATATTCGAAGGGATGTTTGTAATTGTCTCACGTTTTCCAAATCTACGAGGAATGCTAACAATCATCGGGAATTTTCCATTATTTCTCAAAATAATGTTCTTTTTCTGTACTTGTATCGTAGGATTCATTGTTATAATTGTAAATAAAGTATAGTATGCAACTCGCATGAATGGCAATATTAATTACTCACTCGATGAATTACAGCACCCAACGTGCTACAAACTTCATCTGCCTGAGTTATAACCTACATTACCCCTCGTTAAATAATATACTTTTTTCTTCAAAAAATGTCTTTCGTCAGATAAATAGCCCTTCAGAGTTCCAACTCACTCAATCAAAATGGATTTTATGGATTTTCTTCGGAACCACAACATTTCGAATTTTGGTATGACTCCTGTTACAAGGGTTCTCGAACTACTACTGTAACATACTAAAAGATTTCACATCATCTTTTAATTCGTTTCCGATTAAACTTAGAGAGAAATGCGTTAAGGGAGTGGCAGCAAGCAGATGAACCCAATATGACTATCAAATACGTCAAAGGTTTCCCGGTCATTACGAGTACCCCTCAGAACAAAGGTACAGTTCCGAAAAACCCACCCAGCTCCCGATCCTATGCTTCAACAGCTTACTCATCAATTTTCTTTCGGACAGTTCGACTTGGTTTCCCTACACCCAGATGCTCGCTACGTCGAGACTCGAACAAATTGTTGACTTCCCTACTATATACCGCCCTGGCCAAACCCCTCCACATTGGATCTGGTCATGGTCTCTAACCCTATCATCATCTCCAATCTGAACTTTCTTCCCCCTTTTGTTGAATCGGTTCACATTACAAACTCTATTGAGATACAAATGTCACCCCTAAACAACAGTCCAGGAAGACAATTATTAAGGTTGACTACGACCAGGTCTCTATCTCTCTGATGCACGAAGATTGGAATTCCCTCCTTGTTGATGGGGCTAATATTGAATCCGTATTAATGGCTGCCGTTTTCGCTAATACCAGGAAGATAACTATCAAAACCAATCCGATAAACCCGTGGATAAATGCGTGTACTTCGAGGCTGGTGAGACGCAAAAAATCTTTTTGGCAGAGATACTTGAGGAAACCCTCAACTTCCTCCAATTTCGTGTCCACAGCCATCTTAAAAGCCAAAAATAGCTATGAATAGCCTAGCCTCCTCCAAAGACAGAAAGAAGTTTTTCAAATATGTCCGCTCCTCTTTGAATAGCAAAGTCTCGGTTCCAGTTGAGAAAAATTCATCAGGTCAACTGAGTTCGGGACCAGTAGAGACTGCCGACATTCTCGCCAACTCCTTCAGTAGCTTATTCACCAACAATGTGCCAGGAGCAATACCGGATCCCGCAGATTCACCGCTCTAGTGTCAGTTGTCCGATTGAAGTCTGTCGGAAGAAATTTTTGAGCGATATTTTTCTAATGTTCAAGTAACTCCTGCACTAGGTCCTGACAAGGTCTCTTCAATCGTTTCTTACGTTGCGCAAAGGCTCTAGCTTACTCTTCGGTCAGTCGGTGCCATCAGCTTTTCTTTCTACTCAATGGTTCTCTGCACGTATCACACCGATCTACAAGAGCGGGGATAAAATGTCACCAAGTAACTATTGCCCATGTAGCTAAACGTACTCTAACCGCTGGTCATTCCACCCCGACAAATCTGCTCACATGTATCTCTGACTGACTGACTGACTGACAAAGGACCGCCAAATCTCCATCGACGTCATATATCTCGATTTTTCCGAGGTCGTCTACTCACAAAACTTGAGCACCTATGAATCAGAGGCACCTTGCTATCCTGGATGAGGGCATTCGTCCGATAGGGCTTATCGAGTTCAGGTGGGTGACGCTATCTCCTCCTCTAGCTGTCAGTTTACGTCAGGTGTTCACCAAGGCTCATTGTTGGAACCCATTCTGTTTCTCCTTTATAACTTGGACCTACTACGTAGCCTAAGGTCTCCCTCCTCCTCTTTTGCCGATTACACCCAAATCTACAATCACTAAATCAACAATTACTTCAAGCAGATCTGGACAACATTTCACAATGATGCCACGATTGGATGATACATCTACGAGTGCGTGATTTTGCACGTAGGAAAAAAACAATCCTCTGCGCGACTACACTATTGGGGGCTATACGATCCGAACTGTTCAAAAACATTGTGATCTCGGTATAAAAATATCGAGCGATCTCACTTGGCATGAATATATCTCTAACATCTCTCATAAAGCCAGACCAATGACCTACCTACTGCATAAATCTTTCTACGGATATGAACACGCAACGTATGGTCTGCTATTCAAAGCATTCATCAGACCGATTTCGGAGTATACAGGATCAGCCTGGTGATTCTCTATGAGAAAGGACCACAACCAATTGAAGTTGGTTCGGCTACCAGGCTACCCTTTGGCCTTAATCGTCCTAGCTACCAGGAACGATTGCGGATGATGGGTCTTACCACATTTGAGGATCGACGTAGAGGCGACCTAATTTTCAATTATCGTGCACTCAAGAACCATTTCGGCTAATAACCACTTGAGGGGACACTGTTTGCAGTTGAGCTACGACGCCTACAAATCTTCAGACAGAATTTTATATCCAATTGAACGATTGAATCACCTTCTTGGAGCTGTTGTGAATTTGTCATTACGACAGTTGGAGGTACATCGCATATCACCAGAAAAAAGAAGGAAAGAAGAAGAAAGAATTATTTTTCTCCATTTCACTAGTCTGCACCTCTCCACCTGTTACGATTTCTCCACCAACCGAGATTTTTTTTGTTAATTAAAAAATAAAATAAATGAATACAATTTCCATGCACGGTAGTTGTTTGAGCTACCGAGTAATAGTTCCGAAGGAAGTATCTAAAATCTATATTGAGGGAAGTATATTTTTAAAGGGCTATTGCCTTGTCGAGAAAAATTTTCCAAAAATATATATATTCAAACAATATTTTTCATCGTAGACGGTTGTGAATTATTGACCACTAATTTTGGCCAGACACCCTCATATTCCTTTTGTTAATAATCATTTCAGAAAGAATTCTCGCAAAGCTGTAATTAAGCAACGATACCAAAATTATGTTTCACTGTTCAGATCGTGCCGCGGAATTTTGCATCAAAGGATCTTCCAAATCATCCATTCGAGTGAGAACAAACTCTGAAATGAATCCTCTCTCGAGAGGCTTCTATTCAAAAAACACAAGATTTTTGACGAAATAATCTTTCATGACCTACCTATGATTGATTGATTCTTAAGGCGCATATTGATGGAAACGGAATTATTCGTTCGACTATTTTAGTTGAAAAGTTTCAACTACAAAGTTCGAGATAGGTATCTTTTTCTCGTCTCGTCCAGGTTCGATTTTCTTGACTGCGATGGTTTGAACGTTTTCTATCGTTTCATCACAAATGCATCGCGTTTCCTTGCCAACATCGTCGGCACGAGTCAAACCTTCATTAAAAACCAACATTATCTTTGTACACAATATATCTTATATCTTTTCTGCCGATCGCGAATCGAGTTATATCTCAGCTGCGCCACAGCACCCCAAAAAAATGGCAAGGATCGACTCAAGGTCAGTGGTACGTTCACATTGTTTACCTTCTACGATTGGAATACCTCGTTTGCCTGTGCTCGAATCCTGCCTTTGTCGACCTCTCCTAGAGTACGTAGGCGACACCTTCGACAAATGTTTGAGTTTGTGTGAAAGGGGAGACCGGGGCTAGTTGTCACATGGGTTGCTTGTCACAATGCTTATATATAGGCATTGTAGAAACTTTCAGTTCTATGTTTGTGGACAAATTTTTATAGAATCTATCGATATTTTGAGACGCTTGTGTCACAGAATGAAGAAGTATTACAGAAGCGACACTTCTTGACATTCCTATTGGTATCGATGTAGCCAAATTTCGTAACCTTGATAACCATAAAGAAATGGCAATATAATCGGGCCATAGAAATCATATTATTGTTACAGAATAGTAAGTATTATATATACAGGGTGTCTGGTAAACCTTGTACAATATTTGTACAGGTGATAGACTAGGTCATAACAACTCAGAATATCGAGAAATTTGTGGATGAAACTTTCACAGTTATCCAGATAATGAGCATTTTGGAAAATCGTGAAAAATCGCTACCTTTCTTAGATATTTTGGACACCATGTCTCTAAATTGGAATTGATCCGAAATTTATTTTTTTTACTGAACATTGCTGATGACTGCTGCTTTTCGTGCGTATGAAACAATTTTCAAAGATTGATATAATTCTGCTACAAATGGGGATGAAACTATATACTTCAATTCTACCTGTTATCATTCTCGTAACTTCTTCCAGATTTTCTGAAAAAACTTATTACCACGTGAATGTGAACATTCGCTACGAAAATATGCGCACTTTGTCCACTCTCGAAATTTGTATGAAACATACTCCGATTATTCCTGAAAGAGGTGATATTTCCGTTGCGATACAATGGAGAGATATTCTAGTCTATCCTCAACTTTCACAGTTTTGGGAAAGAAAGTCTGTTGATATATCCATAAGGACAATCAGAGTATCGTTCGAACAGTGGCAGCCTGTTCATAGGATCCTTCTTGAAAGTATGTCATCTTGGCATCAAAACACATAGAAAACAATTGAATAATTTTTCTATAACTTGTTTATGGAATTTACTGCTTGACACTATGGTCTGAGAATATTTTAGTTGGAAGAAGATTTGAAATTGTTTCTTTATTTTTCTGGAAACACTCAAGAAATGAATTCATTGTTATTATTTATCTTTATTCCATCATTTTATTCCAAAAAATTAGCCACAGAAAACTTTTTCCGTCAAAATTGTGAAAGTTTGGGATAGAGCAAAATATCTCCTGATTCTGTGCAAAGAAAATATCACCCCTCCAAAAAATAATCAGAGTATGTTTACAGTTTTAGAGAGTGAACAAAGTGCGCATATTTTTGTAGTGAATGTTGTCATTCACGTGGTGATGAGTTTCTGGGAAAATCGGGTCGAAGTTACGAGAATAATGAATAGGTGGAATTCAAATATATAATTTATTCCCATTTTTCGCAGAATTACATCAATTTTTGAAAATTGATTCATACATCCGAAAAGCAGCAGTCATAAGCAATGTTCAGTAAAACAATTATTTCGAATCAGTACAAATTTAGAAACATGATGTCCAAAACATCGAGGAAATTTTACCTACCAATTTTTCGATACTCTGAATGGTCATTACCTAGTCTATCAGTACAAATATTGTTTAAGTTTTACCGGACACACTGTATTATATGCTTCTCTATTCTATGTTGGTATTCTATAAATATCATATTAAAACGAATCGAACAACCCAATCCAAACAGTCACTGTGTGAAAAACCAAAAGTACAATGTAATCGAACACGTGGCAGTAAGTAAACCCTCGCACGTTGACGTTGACCACAGAACACAGAAGTTTCAATTATATTCTGTGTCAGTGTGTTGACAAAAAAGCCAATAACCAAATGGCGTATTGAAGCATGAGCATGTAAGTTTTGGACATTGGAAAAGAGAGAGTGTTTCTTCTCGCTTCTGTAACACCTCTCTATTCTGTGCTTGTCTATTCTTGTCACCACAGAAGTAAGATCGTACGAACGAAAAGTTTGAGAAATCGCTACACCTAAGTAAATTTTTGGCAAGTGATATTACTTTTATTTTTAGGACTTCATTTCATATTGAAAAAAATTACTGAATAGGTTTTTTCTTCGTTAAAGTTGCTTTGATTTACTGTAAGTTTCAACTTTGTACTTTTCTTATTAGTGAAGATATTAAGCTTCAAAGATTTATTATGTGGTTGACCCCAGTCTCCCCTACAACATGGTGTTGAAAAGTATTTCAGAATCAGAGGATTGAATCAATCACAGTTTATGTTCATGAATGAAACAATGTTCAGAGAGCGAACAATATTTTAGACGAATTAAGCAACAAAAGCAGGGCAGAATAAAGCCAAAAAAGCACACCAATGATCAATTCATCAGCTTATGTGTGGAGTTGAATTTCATAATTTTGTAATAACACCATGAAAAATAGTGTGGCACATTCACATATGTAAGCAATAAAATTAGTAAGTTCTTTTATAGCTCTGCAGAATGGAGTCATTGTCATTTTATTATCATCAGAATAGGGTATAGAGAAGTGTTTTAACAAATATTTATTACAACTCGTTAATAGTCATTTAGTTATTTGTTGATGATTGTTTCCTGTACATATTATTCGTTTAAGACTTATGAATACTATCATAATAGATTGAAAATGTATGTTTGAATAAAGCTTTTGTCATGATAAAAGTGAAAATTTTATTTGATTGTAGTGTGTATATTTGAAAAAATTTACCTGAAATTGATGGAATCTTTGAATTTACTGGATGAAGGTTATCAATACAATCATTGAAAATACAGACTTTTCGGTAATTCCTTCACACAATATCTTTCCACAGTGATATCTTACGATATACTTTTATTGCCTTCGACGTACCACGTCCTGAAAGACAAATTTAATTATTATATCAACTGGCATATTATAATGATTGAATTCAAAATCCTATGAAAATACAATACAAAAATAATACTAGACACAGTGTTTGGTCTTTTATCTTTCGATTTATAATCATCAGTAGCATATATTCTTAACGAACTAAGATTGTAGAGAAATTACTGGCAAGCTTGTTAAATGCATGCGAAGAGAACAATTTTGACAACAACTTCTATACTTTCTTATTTCTCTGATAAATGGACTGCGGTAAAAAATACTTTCAAAAATCTTTAGAACTTCAAACATTAAATGACAGTTGATACTAACTCTATAAAACTTCTGTTTTATTTGGAATATTGAATTCGAACGAGTAAACCAATCGATAAAGGTTATTAATACAATCATTAAAAATACAGATTTTCTATAATACCTTTACGTGATATCTTTCGATATTGATATCTCACGATATAACAATTGAACTTGTCATTCAAGATGTGGTATGTCGAAGGCAATAAAGGTATATAAGGTAAGATAACAATATCGAAAGATATTATGTAAAGGTATTACAGAAAAATCTGTATTTTTAAAGATTAAAAAAATACCCATTGGTTTTCCTTTTGTAGCTTTCCAAAGCTTTCATTTGGCATACCCACATAATTTTTATTTCAAAACTGATGGCCTTAATTACGAAAGCCAAAACTGTGCTAATGGGCTGCCAGAATGACCTGGAATCGGACTCTCTTCACTTTCGGATAGAAGGGTCACTTTACCTTTGGGGAATTATTAGGATTTATTCTCATCTTATTCATCTCCGTTACCAAGCAACGGTAGTTCATCGAAGTTGGCAGTTTATTCAAACTCACTGAATATTATTTTTCAAGCAAATTTGAATTCAACCAAAAATGATCTATTCAATTTCCGAAAAGAATGGTATCATTCAGGCTCATCATGAAACGAATTCTTCAGCAAGGAAAACGAGGCAAATCTACACTCGCAGATTTCCCAGCGGAACTTCACCCAATTTTAAACCATTATGGAAACAGCAGATAAATCACGTAAACAATGAAAATTGTATAAAAAAAAACCATTCGGAGTGGTTATGAACACATCCTGAATTTAGTAGGACTCAATCCGATGATCTCGACGAGAATGATATCAAAAATCCTTACGTTCTTCAACTGTATGGAGGGTTTTAAAACAGAATAATCACCATCCGTTTCACCTGCAAAAAACTCAAAGGTTGTGAGAAGCAGATTCCATTAGAAGAAAGTAGTTTTGTAGATTCACCTTCAGAAGAACTAGAGGGGAAAACAATTTTTAAAGAAAATTTTATGGATGGGATGGGATGGATTCTTCGATACAAAAATAGTGTTTTCTGGGGAAGAAAGAATACTCATGCTAAGGTATCGAGAAATAGCTAGAAAAGGTTTTCAGCCAGTGTTTGAGCGGGAATGAAGTATGAATTTATAATCGGACCTTTTATTCTGTCTGAAACATTGACTGGAAAGAGTTGTCAACAATTTTTGCAAGGGATTGTCCAACTTGATGGAAGATCTTCCATTGAGTCAATTCCAAGGAATTTGGTACCAGCATGATGGTTGCTCCTCTCACTCAGTGAGAAATTTCCGAGATATCTAAATTCCAAATTTCGATGGATTGGTTGATTTGAGCATATTGCATGGCCTCTCCATTCTCCTGACTGGTTAAGTCAGGAGAACGGGGAGGCCATATGATTTTATTTCGGGGATCATATTAAGAGAACCCAAGTCAACCCAAAAAAGAGTTGCCTTAACGGATCAATACAGCAGCCGATGAAATTCGTCGAAACCCAATAATGATTCGTTCGGTGGTTGCAAGTGTTGCAAAAAGTTCACGATCATGTCTACATACTTATGGCGATATTTTCGAGAATGTATTATAATTCAAACAGCTATTAAAAACGATTTTCAGTTTTCTGTTGACGTATTCTATTGCGTTCATGACATACCTTCTAAAATTAAAATTATAGAAGAGACTGACTTGGAGTCTCTTGAGCTTTTGAGCGTATGTTGAAATTCGTGACCTACCCACACTTTCGATTTTTTTGTATTATTCTAATTTCTATATCATCACAAAATTCTGCACACAACTGTGCATTCGTATTTTCCAACTGATTACCGAGTTTCATCATTATCGAATCAGAATTTTTTGAGTTATTCTGAAATAACGATACCTAAAAAAAATTGCCATATTTTTATGTTGTTTCTTTGCTGAAAAATACGCTTCATAATAAGCCTAAATCATATCCTTCTTTTCTGAAATCGAATAGATCATTTTGGTTGGATTCAAATTCGTTTGAAAATCTTATAAAATAAATTCAGTAGGTTTCGAATTTAGTGTCAACTTTAGGCGGTTTCGGAAACTTGATCTGGGTTACCTACTCGATCACCTGCCGGATTCCTCGGATCACTTAAAGGCCTATTACACTACCCAATATCCCGGGCCCGACCTGATCTAGAGCGATCAAGTGGACCCGATCTGAGTAGCTCCCTACCGCCTAGCATACAAGGCAGTATCATAGCAACGCCGAGAGCGTACATTCACGAATAGAACAGAAGGGGCCGGTACCTAGGGTAGTGTGATAAGCAACACCCTACCCGGCATTCCGGGCACCCGTTTTACCGGGTCCTGGGGATTGGATAGTGTAATAGGCCTTTTAGGTGTCCGGGTTTAAATGCCTATTACACTACCCAATATCCCGGGCCCGGCAGGCAGGTACCGTGTAGTGTAATAACGAACCGCTAGTCAAGATCCTGATCTAGGGCGATCGATTGGACCCGATCTTACTAGCTTCCTACGGCCTGGCATACAGGGCAGTATCATAGCAACGCCGAGAGCGTTCATTCACGAATGGAATAGAAGCGGCCGGCATCTAGGGTGGTGTAATAAGTGACACCGGACCCGGCAGATTGGGCACCCGATATGCCGGGCCCTTGAGATTGGATAGTGTAATAGACGACTTCGGCCCAAATTGCCAACCCACAAATTTATTCACAAATTTACTATCACTGGAGAACGGGAATTTCAGGATAAATTCGACATGATAAGGTTCGCGTTATTTTAAAATATCCGTAAAAGATGCCTCGGCTCCCCAAACAAGATAATTCCTTCCAAATAGTTGGGATTCCTGATTTCACGTTAATAGTGTCAAGTTTACAAAGGATATGTTCCGCAAATTAACTTCGCTATTGCGGTTGCCGGTTTTCCGTTCTGTAAATATGGAATATTCGGTTGGTTCCTAAAAAAAAGGTTGATTATGGAATTTGATTGATGAAAAAGCAATCTTTCAATCACAAAAATATAGACATATTAAGTCTATGCACCAGTACGACAATCAATGTTTTATGGTAACATATCCACAGCATAGAACAATCTTTATTTACCTTATAATCCATAGACCATACCTAGTAATTTTTCCATTGTTGATTGTTGTCTCTTCCATGTTCTATGGATCATAAAGTGAACAAAGATTGTTCTATGCTATGGATTTGTTACCATAGAACATTGACTGTCGTTTTAGTGACAGAAAGAACGTTGTTTAATCAATCAAATTCCGGAATTACCCTTTTTTTCAGGAACCAAACGAATATTTCATATTTACAGAATGAAAAACGGGCAACCGAAATAACCAAGTTGGTTTGCAGAACATATCCTTTATTAATTTGACACTATCAACATGAAATCAGGAATCCCAACTCAAATTTCAGCCAATCAGAGATGATCTTAACAAAACCCTATATTTTGAGGGAATCATCTTGTTTGAGGGGCCGAAGCATCTTTTTCGGATATTTATAAATAACGCGAACCTTATCATGTCGAATTTATCCTAAAATTCCCGTTTCCCAGTGATAGTATTATAAATTCGTGAAGAAAATTGTGGGTTGGCAACTTTGGCCGAAGTCGTCTATTGGCCTCTAAAGGGGCCTTTTGTGCGAGGGAGATTTGGGTATTTGGGGAATCGGATATTCACCCTATTGGCTGACAGATTCACCCTACTGGATGGCGACGATCACGTGATCGTCGTCGGCCAACATGGAAGAATCTCCAAGTCCCCAAATACCCGAATCTCCCTCGCACAAAAGGTATAGGTTTAGCAGTAACCTAACATGTTAGGGCACATAATACAGGAAAAATCTTTTCTGTCATTGTGGTTTGTTTCGATTTTTGAATGAAACCATGATTCAAATAACAAGGTGTGCACATCTGCATTCAAAAGTAACGTCGGCAATTTGAAAATTGAAAGCATATATATTCTGTTGTAACAGATCCACACAATACAAGTAGAAATGCACAAGTGCACTACATTGCAGCAAAGCTGCATGGTCTGCATGATAGGGTCAAAGGGTTTAGAATGCATGTATGCGCTCTTCGTTCAACATACCCTTCAGAAACCATATAACACCACGTTTAAATGAACATTCAATTTTAAATATGAAAAATAGAAGGAAATATCATGCCTATATGTTCATCTATAGAATTTTAAGGACAGGTCAACCACCCTACTTAAGAAATTTGATGCAATCACATAAACACGTCCATGATACAAGAAACATCTCAAAATTTAAAGTTGTCAAGCACAAGACCACCCAATTTGAGAAATCATTCTCTTACTTTTCAGTTAGCTACTGGAATGAGCTGCCGTTCGACGTATTAGAATTTCCTCTTGCAAAATTCAAAAAATTTATAATCAATAGACTTTTGGAATTACAAAAAGGCAATCAAACTCTCCTAACTACGCGTTCATAATAATCTACTCCTCAATTTTTGAATAATGTATTGCCATCTTAGCGGTTCGCTTCCTTTTGCGTCCGTGGGTTCCCTAGTTTCCTGTTTTTTTCTGTGTTTTTTGGATATTTCTTTTTCTTGTAATATGAATTTCATTTTTTAAGTTCTACTAAAGTAGGTTCCTGCGTCTGTGCTACACAGTATGTGCCGTGGCACATGCTGTGATAGGCTTATGTAGTCGCTGCACAGTCCGCTTTTGCGTATATTTTCATTTCACTTACATGGATTGTAAAATTCTTCTTGAAGCTTATGCAAATAAAATCATATTGTATTGTATTATATTGTATTGTATATAAGTTAAATTCTGTTTGTCGTGGTGGACGCGTACTCAATTTACCTCCAACGTTGTTGATATTTTGAATCAAGAAAATGGGTTATGTTGGCTGTATGACAGGGTGTAATAACAAACAATTCCCACAGGATTATGAGGTGAATTGAAAAACTTTACTAAGATTAATCAGTAATATTTTGATATGATGATTTCATATTGCAGCTATATAGAACATGGGTGAAAAACATTGTATGTTTGAATTTCATGAAAGTATCTCAAGAAATCACCCGTGAAAAAAAAGTTCAGTCAGAAAAAAAGAGTTATTATGATTAATGGAGAATACCATGGAAGATGTCTCGAATAAGGTGAATAAATTGTAATAGAAAATATCGGATTAAATTTATATTAGTTGCTTTACGGCCCAATTCTGAGAACAAGAGCGTTATATGATTTGGCCGAAATGTAATTATCGAATTTGGAAGCAAACACCCTCAAACGTTTAGTTTTGCGCTAACTAAAATTTTATCTTGATATTTACTGAGAAGGTTTGGAAACTGAATATCTCGGCTGGGTTCATTATAGGGCAAAATCCGTCGAAAAGTTACGGAGTTACAGCTATCTGAAATATTGTTTACTCATTTCCTCGAAATATCTTCAAGATACCATTTCACGACCAAGGTCCTGTTTGATCTTCAGGACGATTGTATAAGTAGTTTTGAAATTATTGTGAAAATAAAATATCGATAGATATCCCAAGTAACACAAACTTCCCGGCGAGATATCTGAGAAGTCCTAACCTGGCTTTCACGCGAACTCCTAAAGTGATTTCCTAAAGTGATCACAAACACAACATAATTTGGGAATTCCCAATGCGAGCTCCTAAAGTTATTGCATACGTAACAAGAATTAGATATTCACAATGCGAGTTCCTGAAGCCATCTCAGATGTTACCAGAATAAGAAATTCGCAATGCGAGTTCCTAAGCTCATCACTAACATAACAAGAAAGGGAAATTCGCAATGCGAGTGACTGAAGTTATTTCAGTTGTAACCAGAATAGGAAATTCGCAATGCGAGTTCCTACGGTCATCACAGACAGAACAAGAAAGGGAAATTCGCAATTCGAGTTCCTTAAGTCATCCCAGACGTGACCAGAATAAGAAATTCGCAATGCGAGTTCCTAAAGTTATCACAGACATAACCAGAATAGGAAATTTGCAATGCAAGCTCCAAAGATCATCCCGAGTGTAACAAGAATGGAACATTTCGTTGTCCACTATTTATACATAGGCAAAATATGTGTTCGATTCATAAGAACGAAATAAATAACTTCGGAGATGCTTCCTAGAAACCAATAGGATAATCGGCAAACATACCAAAAACAAATCAGTTAAAACATAATTCACATTGAATCTATCATATTTTGTTACTGGCCGGATTTTCTGGAAGGTTATGATGAAAAATTTTGTGGTACAAAATCACGGCGTTTTTATACATTCGGTGGAGGAGTAAATGCATTTCAGGTTGTTAATACAGGTTGTATTAACAAGTAAGAGGTGTCTAGCAAATTTAAAGTTCTGTTGTTGAATGAAGATTTTCCTTATACAATGGTTTAATACTAAAACTAGTTATCGACTAGAATACTAGTTGATAACGAAACGAACCTAATTAAGTAGCATTTATGACTTCATTCATCACAAAGAAAGCTACCTTTTTCACATTATCATATTTCTGGATTGAAACTCACTACCAGTATCGGTTAGACAACGGCAGACTTGTACAACATTATGCGAGTGGAAATTACGTTCTCAAATCTGAAGAATTCAGAGAATTCTCGGAAGAAAACAGAATATCCAAACTTTAATCGAAACTGTTTCATATTTTTCACGACATATTCGTCTGAATATCGACCAATCTGATATCCGTTGTTTTTCCTCAAAGAAATCAACACATTTCTCATTCAAATACTAACAGGGATTCCAAATCAATATTTTGTTTCCATACACCCATTATAGTAGTATGGATATATTTTTCCAAGAACCGATAATTAATCTCCATTCATTTCCGAAATACAAATCAATATTCATCAAATCCATCTAACCTCCAGACGTAAGAACCGACAATCTAAGCTCTCATATTACGATTTCGTCTGGTATATCTCATTCACGGATCTCGCCATCTCGCGGATCTCATTCATACCCGAAATACGAATGAAGAATAAATATAAATTCCGACCGCGCTAAACAATACTCGAAGTCATCTAACCACCAGACGTAAGAACCGACAATCCAAGCGCTCACAATATACGAAATCGCCTGGATGTCTTGATCACGGAACTCGCCATCTCGCGGATTCCTGGTAAAGTAGATATGTAAATCCTTGCATTGGGAATTTTCCCTGAGGCTATTCGTAAGGATTTATGATCTGTGTCGGCAAAGTGCTGCCTGCTAATTTTTTGCATAGCGAGTCCGCAGAAGTAAGCTCAAAATCATTACAATTATCAACAGGAAACTTTCAAGAAATATAATTTAAATTTTAAATGTCAATATCTGATATCTGTACTTCCGGATATTGTCGCTAGGGGCATTTCCTGAAAATATCTCATGTCGTACTCCCAGAAATCTCGCGATGGGAAGTATTTGAGAATTTCTCAAACTCTTCGCCATAAGACTGTGTGAGCGAATTTCCCAAAAACCTCCCATTGTGGGAAGTTTGAGAATTTCCGCATGCGATATCTTCAGGATCTCTTCGAGAATATCGCTGTGGCGGACATTTGGAGGAAATATAGCACTCCCTGTGACTTCGTAGAGAAGTAGAAAAAGTACTCTCAATGTTCTGAGAAGATATCGCCGGGATATCTTTGAAACCTCTCTGTGTTGCCTGGGATGCGATTATATTTGTGGACATCCAGACAATTCCAAACTAGAGATTGTCATTTTCTCTCGATAACATAAAATATACGATTGAATTGTAACTCGGTAGATGATTGTATGATATCGACACGCAGATTTATTACGAAAAGAGTCGCGTCAATTTTATCACTACGTTATATCCCAGTAACTATCAGTTAGATTCCGCAGAAACTTTGCCGAAAAGCTAGTAGGTTTCAATTCAATTGGATTTCTATTTTTGTACATATGGAAAATACTATTCAAATGAGTATTTCTGCAGAATCATTGGGTGGATTATACCCATTCATACCATTCACAAATTTGAGTTCCGCAATGATGCTTCAGTCCTGCTCTGCAAATATCGATAAAAATATTGCGATCTTCTAGATCCTAACGAACTTCAATTAATTACGGAGTACAGCAGGTCAAAACTATAATAGGTGAACGCATATTCGCATCGAATTTCAACAAGCACATATGAGAGCTTTTTTAGATTTTTTATAGTTTACTGGGTTCATTTTTCCTGTTTCGATAAAATATGAAAATGAATTAGGGAAGCATTTCATTCTGATTTATACTGTATTTTAAGGCAACACAAAAAAATTAACTTTATTGTGGTTGTGACTGTAGAGAATAAAAAGCATCAGAATAATCTTCAATCAGGTGATTATTTCCATTATGGTTCAAACAACACACATCCTCTCCCCAACCTTCCTTAATACGTCATCGTTAGGAAGGATCACAGAAAAGCAGAGAGAACACTATTTTTAGTAAGTATACATCATGATTGAATCATAGTAATATAACCCAAGGTAATTAACGAACAGGAATTAGTTTTGACCCATAACTTTATGAATTTAATGCAGTTGATTCTTGCAAGGTGTGAAAATTGTGAGTAAATTAGCAGAGGCTGATGTACAAAAGCATATTGAAGAAAATATCATTCATCATATAATGAATTGATGACTACAAATTTCATCTGTTTTGGAGAGTATAGTTCACAAGACCCTGTCCTGTTGCGAAATGTGAATTTTCTCGATATTTGTGTGAAATCTGCAAAGCAATAGGACGGTCCAAATCAGGAAAGTATAAAACCAGCTATATCTATACGTTTTTGTGAGAATTGTGCAATAAGTTAGTAGTCTATTTTTATTGATGTGAATTTTAAAATTGTATAATTTATAATTTATTGTATTATTTGTAGATCATATATGATGAAAATACTGATCCGATGGAACTGGAACTTGGAAATTAATCATAAGGTTATTGATGCGCAAACTTGGGCAAAGTTCCGTAATGATTGTGTTATTAGAAAAATGTTAAAAAAACTGTGAATTTTTTGCTCATAATTGACATATGTATTTCTGAAAATAATGATCTATTTAAATTCAAACTTCGAAGTTAAAACTTTTTCAAAATATCACATGGATCGTATTACTGAAAAAAAATTTAAGGTAGGTTCCGATAAACAGATCCGAAAGTAATTACTTATTGAAAGCATTTTTGAATGTGAATCTCCATGAAGAAATCTGAGACCCATTCTGCAAGAATTTTACCCAGCCGTAGACATGTATTACTGGTTTTAAAGTCATTCAGATTTCACAAATTTTTCCAAGTCTTGTGGGGGTGAATGCTGAGGGTGAATTGTAGAGGATGATAGGTAGGGATGGTGAACGGGTCAATGCCGAGAGCGAATTGTGTGTTGCGGAATGTGACAGATTGAACGTCAAAATTTTTCTCAACCAGTTGGTATTCGAGCCCGGAATTCCCTATTACCAGCCGGGGTATCCTCACCAGCTAGCCTACGGTGCACCTTGATCCAATTGCTTTAAATGTTCATACCACTCCACCGGTCAGTAAACCTTTGAAGCACCGGTCTGTTTTCGTTGCCGGTAATTACCAAGTAGGACTCAAATGAGTGGTGGTGTTCGAATAGGGCTCAACGTAACATTCGCGCGCACGCTCTTGAAGAATCTCATATATCTGATACCATTGTTCAAGTTCCTTAAGCAATGCTTATACTTATGAGAAACGAAATATCGAAGGTCGATGTTTCAAACCCCGTAACCCCCCAATTATGCGGGGTATAAGGTGTGTACCATTTGTGAAGGTAAAACTAAACATGGGTACATTGAATCACCCAAGAGTCTCCCACACTGTATATGATGATTAAATTCATTCTTTCACATTTCTCAAACAATTTCCTCATTTGTGACAAGAACAATATGCCTATTCATGGTGACAAATATGTAGACATCGGATATCCTTATGCTTGGTGTAAGACACAAAGCAAAAGTTATGCCGCTGGAAAGTTCTTCAAAGTTTTTTGTAATATATCCACAATATATCCGCAAATATATCCACAATATATCCGCAACTATATCCATAATATATCCGCAAATATATCTTCAACTGTCAATAATATCCTGGAGTGATATCCTCTCAGATTTTATGAGGTGAATGAGACAGAATATGTTCCCTATAGAATGATATTTATAACTAAGTACATAATGGAAATCTTCTAGAATTACATATCGAAATTACAACTGTTTAATTATCTTACCTACTTGCTACCTCCGGAGATTATGATTGAAAAATCTACATAAGGCTACACAAGGAACTCATTTGAGATACGTTTAATGATTATACATGTTTATTGGGGGTAAATGTCTCCATGTTGGGTTGTTTTCATTCTACTGCAAAAATTTCTACATACAGAATACTTTTCTCACAGTTTCACTCAATGGCAAATAGTCCATGATAGCGTAGTGACAGATGATACAATAACAGGTAGTAGAAGCGGGAAAACCATTTCTTGCGTCTATTTTCAACTTGTTATCTACGGTGGAATTCTTGAAGGTTTCTTCTCGTCTTGAGCAATCAATTATAAATATACTTATTGATTTAAATTGGGCGTAATCCAATAAAGCGCTTTTCTTTCGGTTCATATAATTTGTTGCGAAATTTGAGTATTTGAAATACGCTTCAGTGAAATCCCTCTTAGTAAAATCCAATCTCAGCTGTTCTTGTGGGTAGTACTCCTTATTCATCCACATATCTTGGATAATCGACTACTGACGTTGTTTCAACATTTCAAATTTCTTCTTTACTCCCTGTAACAAGAGCAGGAAGTGTAGATATTTTCTATCGACGAAATGGAATCAGAAGAGAATCATTTTGAACTGATTTCAATAATTCTAATTTCAGAAGGTCATTTTGATACACATGTTCAACACGAAGTTCCATACTTTCATTCGTAATTCTACCCCTTGTGACTCCAGCTACTTCTCTAGTGTAGCGAGCGCCCTCTCTCAGCTCTTCCTTAAGTGGCGCGCGCAGTACCATCCCTTGCGTCTTAAGTACCCTACGTTACCTGCTTGTAACGCTTGGCTACATCATCGGTCAACGTGCAGGGGGCGCTAGCGCGCACGCTGTTCCTGGTAGATCCTCTCAAGATCTCGGAAGTATCTCATCCCCAACGGTCTGGTACACTCCCTTGTGACCCGCACAAGGGGTGTCCGCTCACGTAGGCATGTAAACGGCTTAGTTTGTTGCATGCCCTGACGAGTTCCCCCAAACTAAGCCGGGACGAAACGTGAAACTCTCCCAAAGAGGTTGAAGCTACCTCGCAAACCTTCAAAAGCTTCACTAGTACCAGCAGTAATTTTCGTAGAATTGTTATAGTTGCGGGTTCTTTCGAAACGAATAGTTTGTTAGCCGCATAAAGCCATTTGATAATCATTAAAAATATTCAGCAAATGTTACATTGGTATGAGAAAATAGAAACGACCATCTGTAATCACGGTTGGTGCATTTTGAAAGGACCATCCTGCTACGCTTAGCTACCTGTTCTCAACTTTCTCATAACAGAGGATGAATCTTCGTCTGGTGGAAACGAGGCCTGGATTCTTTGCTCTATCAATTTCGGTACCCGCTAGTTCATATGATGAGCTATCACCAGCCGTTTTCTCAAGTTTTCCTTTGATAATAACAACAGAATCAGGCATAAGTAAAAATATCTGGTCTATTGATTACAATCTTGATATAGTCATTGTTTTCTCATGATTTAATATATGGTAGATACGTTCTAGAGTCAACTCTAACGATAGAGTTATCTGAATTGAGAGGTCGGTATATGTCAAATGTTTGAGCTGACAACATATCCAATTGATTGTAAAAATACCTTCCACAACCTTCTTTGCCGAGTTAACTAAATTGGAATATTGATCGAATATGTTCAAGATGAGATTATCAATTTTGGTTTATTATTTGATGAAATCAAATAATAAACCTTAGTGATAGACCAACAAAAAAAAAATTTAACCCCCCCTGAAAATTTCACAGTTTACGTTTTGGAGTATGTAGATTTGAATGAACGAATAAAAAAAAATCCGTCCGTCCGCCGTCCGCCGTCCGTTGTCCATAGCTTTTCTCGGAAAGTACTGAACCGAAATCCGTGAAACTTGGTAGAAAAATCATGTGTCGCTCGGGATTGATCCTCCAAGCTTTTCAGCAGGATTGGTGTACCCTAAGGGCTTAAAATTGGGGGTTGGAGGAAAAAAAAATATATTTCTCGGAAACTTACCACCGAATTTTTGTGAAATTCTCAACGTTGATTACTGTTGCATAATTCAACATAAAAATTTTTACCCGGATGATATCCGACCAGTAGTCTCTGAGTTATAAAGAAAAATGCTGCAAATTTCCAATAATCCAGAGAATTAATCATCGCATTCGGTTCTAAGATTGGAATTCAGTGAAATAATCGGTTAACTTTTCATCCAGAATCATATATCTGAAAGTAGATGAAAAGATTGTTACCAAATTCTAATTATTTTATAAACACAATGTGCAAATGCCCCATCGATGTTCTCGACAATTTCATAATCGTTAGTAGTTCAAATTAAATATTTTTTGGGTTTCTCCCCTAATATCTGAAACATAACTACAAAAACTCGGATAAAAATTATTATTTATAGATATCACCCTGCGAATTACGGGATTAAACATTAAATTTCTTCATGGAGCTCAATTATATCTTAAATAAAACTTATATATTATTCATAAATCATTGGTTTTTCACAACCCGAAAACTAATTCCATGAAAAAATTCATATGAAACATTGAAATCTCAATAAATACTCTTGTGTAACTGAATAACCCTTTCACATGCAGAACGCGAATTAAGAAGCGTTATTTAAAATAATGAATATTTCCAAAATATTCGGTCGATCGGAGGTTTCCATCAATTTTGGATTGCTTAGTGCAATTATCGTCAACATGTGGATATCGGCTACTGGTTTCAATCGAAATCCAATATTTTTCGTACTGAGAGTTTGAAAAAGGGGTGAATATAAAAGATAATGAGCATGTATATGATAAAACAAATTGGAGGATATATGCAAATAAATCAATTAACAAACCGGAAATCTCATCAATTGTCGAGAATCTAATACTAAGGGTACTGGGGACCGTAGACAAGAATACTCCGCAGGTTTCAACATCTGGTGGTCCGCAAACTACTTGTTTGAACTGAACGTTTTTACATTAAACAGACGTTGGGATTTCACACCCTCTTAGTCGAGTGTATCTGACAACTGTACGGAACGAAATTTCTCTTTTAGAATTATTCAGTCGAATTCAACCTTGAGAGGTTCACGATATATTTGATTTTTACAGAAAAGTTATTGAAAATAACTTTAGGTCTTAAGTTTGTGTATTGGATATTTTGTGAATTAAGTGAACTCTTATCGGATATATGCACTGTGGAAAATTTTTTTTCAGATAAGTTGCACAGGACGGGTGAGTTTTTTTTCATTTCATTGATATTTTTCAGAACAAAGTTGAATCCTTGTAGGAATCACATCCACACATTTAATATTAGCGGAAAATCTGGAATTCTGTTTTACGTATTTGTTGTTAATTTGAGAGTTTAAGTTAATTTTCATGAAAGTTTCTCAAGAAATACTAACGCGATCAAATTGAAACATCATAACTAGTTGTGAAATATCGACGCTCAATTTAATGCATGATTTCGTGAGAATTGTATTGGAAAAAAATTTAATTTTTTCTAAACATTTTTTTCGGAAGCTATTCATTAAAGTTCAATATAATTTAGTACAGGTCTTAGTCAACATTTTGAAACCATATTTATTTGCAGAGATATTGGCGGAAAATTTTGTGGCCATTTTAAATTTTGAGGTTATTTCCCTTATATGTCAAAAGGCGCAAACGCTTTCTGATTTGAATTTCATTTCTATTTGTGTAATACCGACACGCAATTTAATAAGTATTATCGTGAAGATCGTACTGGCAAAATATAAGTAAAAAATATTTTTCGGAAATTTAACTTAACTTTAACGAAAGAAACAACATAGTGACTTGAACTTTGTAAAGTAGTTTTTTAAGAAAATCAACACCAAGATAATTTTCTCTTCAACTCCAATATTTCATAGGAAATGTGATTTAGAATGAAAAATATTTAAGATTTTTATGAATAACATCCTCTAGGCTTAATTATAAAGTGATTCTTTCAATTCTTTCCAACAAAATTTTCGTTATATGTTGATACCTTAGTGAATAGGTTTATCTACCATATTTCGGTAATATATTTAGATGAGACAGACAACATAGATACGGTAATTGATTATATCGGTGACAGGACTGATAATTCTGATGATCAGTCGGACATAAAAACTCCATCTCATTGTCGTAACTCGACAGATTTGTCCCCAGATAATTAGGGAATACGGCCCTGTGCGGCCACCTGCATTGGTCTCACTTTTCGAGCGTGCTAAGGCGGTTGGCCCTTCAAGTGGTTTTGTGCGTTATTATAAACAAAGACATATTTAAGCATGTAAGATTTATCCTTAAGGATATCTGAAAATTCCAGACATAAGTCAGTCGGGATCAGAATTGGAAGCGATAAGCTTGAGGTCGAAAACGCCGAGGCTCGGCTCAAATATTTAAAATAGGTTTTTTACGTTTTTGTTCATATTTTCACACTCATAGTAATACTACGGAATCACAAAAAACACGAAGAAAGTTGCTAGAAATCTTCTTCAGGTATCTACATTTTACTGACTGATGGTATGTAGTACAACAAGGTTTAAATATGGTCCGGAACGTGCCTAAATAATTATACAAAGCGTAAAAGTGAGAGTAGGTATAAATTGGGGTTTGCCACAGAGTTTTTAGGTTACAGAAAAATATTCAGTAGTGGAGAGCTATTCACATCTGTTTGTTCATTCAATAGGATTTTACGGGTGTTGTACCTATTGATTTCTAACGACTCTAGGAGTTATGTAGGTACTTTTGGTTTCGACGTGGATTTTTGTAGTTACTATTGAATTGAAATATTTCACATGAATTTCTTCATGGAATTGATTTTCGTTTGGTGAAAAACCAATGAGTTATAAATAATATATACGATTGATTTGAGATATCAATGGTATTGGGTTATTAAACTGAGAAAATAATAAACCCTTGTGTAAAATTTGCAGCGTTTTTTTCTTCGTTACTGGTAAGTATATCAGGTGTTTCATCGATAGCGTAGCCAGTGTCCAACGTTCACAGCAAATGCATACATAGTATGCGATGGTCGCTCGTTGTGAAATGCTCCTGAGTTATATTAAAACCAATGTGTATGTTTCGATCTGAAACTATTTGAACAGGTAGATCCGATTCGTGTACGACTCCTGGACTCAACAATCTCGCTAAAAATCCCAATATAATTATTCAACACAATTCTTTTTCTTTGAATCAAGATAGCGCGAAGGATGAAATATTTCACACTTGAATGTGTTATTTGGCCTCAAGAAAAATATTCCACTGTCAGATTCGCGCTCTTCTTCAGATAATAGAAAATTTTCTGGTTATCTTCAATATCAGTTATTGTTTTATATGTTCCAGTAGGTACGTGAATATTTCCTGTTTCTCTGTCTTCTTTGAAATTGTAGAAATGAGTATTTTCATCGATATTGGGTATCGTATTGTAGGAATGGAAACCGATTAAAGCAAGGCCGTACAGATAATTGGGATCTAACTCAATAGGTATATTGAAATCAGTTGACAAAGTCGATGTATGGGGTTAAGTTAAGGGTGATTGTAACAGACATGACTGATCAAAGAAGTAGATAGCTTCTAAATTTATATTCTTTTATTCGTGATTCCAGATAATAATTTGGAGTTCATATGAATTCGGAATCACATGCACATGACACTGGTTAAAATTATGAGAGTTTCCATCTTTCCAGTGAAGACCTCATCCCTTCTTCGATTTTTCTCATATTTAAAAGATGACCTATGGCTTCCTGTATGATGGGTTATATCCATTTGGTAGTTTCATTAGCATCCCGAAAGCAAAGATCCGCACGAATATTGAATAAAACAAGCAAATTACTGACGGATTTTTATAACAACCACACAGATATGCAAAACAATGGCATTTAAGGCATCCATTCGATGAACATCTGTCACATGTCCAGAGCTGGGTAAAAACCGCAAAATTTTGGTTATAGTTGTGTTGTTGTCCTTTCTCACTAATCCATGACGTCATGGAACCTAAACAAATAATAATAATAATAATAATAATAACGTTTATTCATCCCATTTGTAAACACAGTATTAGAGAATCATACAATAATGTTGGGAACAACTCAAGAAAGCTCATTCAAGAGCTTGTATTTGAGTGCTTCCACACGGGACACAGTCAACAATCCTCACTTGGATCCCAAAATTTGAAAGTGCATAAAATAATAAGGTTTACAATAACATGAGCTCTGAGCAATTTATGGAAAAAAATAACTATTTTCGGAACATGTCCTCAATAGATCGTCTTCCATGGACATCTAGTAACCAGTGAGTAGCATGTTTTCTGACGGAATGGGAGCTCTGTGGATGCCCCAGGCTGGCGGGTACAACATTATAAATCTGTGGCAATCTGTATAAAGAAGAGGATCTCAGCTGTTCCTTATTCAAACTATATCCTCTTACCCTTCCACTGTCAGTCTGACGGGTACTATGATCAGAGCAGAGGAGACTCAACCTATGGCGACATTTAGGAATACGAGTTATTAAACTTCTAACGTACATCCATTATTCTCAATTCTGTATATATCTCTTCAGAAGGAAACAAGGTGGGCTTCATGAAAAGTATTTTCAACAGTCGCTTCTGAGCCTTCTCAATAGGCAAATAATATTTATTCAATAGGCCACCCCATGCACCTATACCGTACTGAGGAATAGACTGTACCAGTGCGTAATAAACAGAGTAACGCTGATCCACAGGAAGTATCTCCCTCGCAATACGTATTTTATACGATACTTTACGCAGTTTTTATTCAACTCAGCGCCATGGATATCCCATTTCAGATGACAGTCGATAAAATTTCCTAGATACCTACAGGATTTAGTAAACTTTATTTCTGTATCCCCAAAGCACAATCCATCAAAGGCACTAACTGATTGGCATACAAGGAAAACGGCAAAAATTGAGTCTTGGCCATATTAGTGGAAAATAGGTGATGATCAAACCATCTCTTTATGAACTGGAGTTCATATGGGGCAACATTTCTGAGTGTTGTCCATAAATCGTGCTCAAAGACAATACAAGTGTCAGCGGCAAATGATATTATTTTAGCTGATATATTTAGTTTGAGTAAATGACTGATATAAATATGAAAAAGCACCGGGCCCAACACCGTTCCATGAGGTACACCAAATTTGATGGTTTCATCCTCGCTGAGGACATCATCCATTTTTGTTCTTTGGGTTCTACCCTTCAAGTAGCTCTCGAACAATCTATAGGCTGCACCTCTCATTCTCACATCGTACAGTTTTTTGAGAAGGATGTCATGGCTAACAGTATCGAATGCCTTCTTTAAATCAACAAAAACACAAAGAACCTTTTTATTCTTGTCAATACTCTCATATATACCCTCCAATAGGGTGTTGATTCCATCCGTAGTAGACCTTCCCTGTCTGAAGCCAAACTGGCTGTCAGAAAGCACCTTAAACCTATCCAAGTATCTCATCAGCCTTGTGTGAATCACCTTCTCAAATAGTTTCGTAAACACAGACATCACAGAAACCGGTCTATAATTACTGAGATCATTTTTATCACCTCCTTCATATAATGGTGTGATGAGGGCTGTTTTGGAGCAGGAAGGCACAAAACCAACAGTCAGACATGAATTTATAAAACTGACAAAGGGTTCAACTATGTACGGTGCGATAACCTCGATCAAATCGGTAGTGATCATGTCGTAGCCAGGCGCCTTCCCATCTTTTAAAGATTTCATTAAGTGAGCAACCTCCTCTACGCTAACCGGCTCTAGGTATATTGAGTTTTCAAATGATTTTCCTTTGAACTTGACTTTACGGGGAACCTTAGGAACTTGAGAAACCAACGATTCTCCAACATCAGTGAAAACAAGCTTTCATTGCATCTGTGATCTTTTTCTTATCAGTTATATATTCATCTCCCATCACAATTTCATCTGGACTCAACTTTAGTGGATTACTTTCGTTAGAGATCTCCTTGAAGACAGCCCAAGTCTTCCTACCGTCGCAATTTGCCTGGTCTATTTTCTTCTTGTAATAGGAGAATTTAACTTTTTTCAAAAGGTTGTTCAATTTATTACGATATGTCGTGAATTCCTGCCTGCTTTCGATGGTTTTAAGTCGTAGAAATCTCTGATACAATACATTCCGTGTATGAATAGAAACGATCAATTCAGTGGATATCCATGGTTCTCTTCTTTCGACACACTGAGTTTTCCTCTAAAAAGTAGCTATATTCACACAACGAGATATGGTTTCCATGAAAATCCCAGCCTTCACCTCAATAACATCCGCATCATAGATCTTGTCCCACACCACACTGCTGAGCGCATGCACTAATCCAGCATAATCGACACACCTTTTGAATCTTGGTTGCTCACAATTCTTAGGTATGGAGAATAAGGGTGCTGCAATGGTCAGTAATATGGCTCTTCAAAACATTTGTAGTTATCACGCTGGAATGCTTGATTCCTCGGACAAAAATATGATCAATACAAGTTGAAGTACTCTCAGTTTCCCTTGTCGGTGACTTAAAAAGAGTCTCTTAAAAACCGCTAGCACTGAGAATTTGCAAATATTTCATACTAATGGCATTAAACCTGTCTAAGATGTCTATATTGATATCATCCACATAGTAAATGATATCCCCGGAGTTAAATCTCGAGAGGAAAATTTCGAGGTCAGTCAGGAAATTCTCAATCTGGTATGAGTGAAAACGATAATAAGGCAAAATCTTGAATGATTTTTCTTGTTTTTTTTAGAGAGCAGACGAGCATATTCAGCTCACCCAATATCTCCAATCTGACATCATAAACCAAACTCGACCTCACGTACATCATTACTCTATCATTTTGGTTTATGAATGATGAATTATAGTAAGCATTGTAGCCGGGTATTTTAAACTGGTCAACATTATCCACCTTCCAAGTCTCACTTAAGACCACCACATCGACTCCAAATTCAAAAGAAGACAACATTATGAGGAATTCATCATAATTCTTATTTACACTTCTCACATTCATCTGTAATATACAGAGTTCATCATTACCATCTGTGAAATAATGTTTTATAAGGCCACCATCCCCCAGCGTTACAGTCTCCAACTCAGAAAAATCTATGTCATCAATTAACTCATTCATGCTAGTGAAATCTCTCCAACAATACGAATATACGAATTAAAGGAAGAAAAAAAATTGAAGAAATATAATGTGAAATTATGTTATGCTCGATTACGAGAACCCGACCGCAAAGTCTTAGATTTGTTCCTCAATAAAGATGTTGTCCCTGCCTTGGTTGATTTCGTGGAAGCCTTCTCCCTCATCAATTTCTTCAGTTGGTTCGGTTGTGTTTCCATCCCCAATTTCATCGACTAGTACTTGATTGTTACTCTTCCCAATTCCATCAACAACTTCCACATCATCATTCTCTCTCTGGCTCTCCAACTGCTGTTCGCTCTCCAGCTCTCTCTCCTCATTCGGTTCTCTGCGATCTCGCATGCAAGGAGTTGATGGGACGCTATTAATTCTGCGTCCCGTTTAGTGATAATCTTCCGCAGTTTCGAGCTCTTCCAGAGTATAGGCCTTTCCTACAATTATCAGTTCATCCTCCCATATATAATGTGACGAGTACGGCCCTGTCTGTGCTAGTATATTCCAGAAAGCTTCAGACGTCTATGAGTCACCCGCCCCGCTCTAGAGCGTTCTCGAAATTGCTAGAAATTCCACATGTGATAAAAGGGTAGGCGCGGAGCAGCACAGGGACTAATTCAGCAGAGTGATTCGTAGCGGAAAGTGTTCAGTGAGAATAAATTAGTGTGGATATAAATTGTGCACAGACTTTGATAGAATAAGTTGTTTAGTTATTGGAACAGTTGTGTGTAATTTAGTGTAAATAAATAGTCTAATTATTCTGAACGTTTTCATAAACTAAGAAAACGTTACATTGGTGTCAGGTGTGGGGTTCGACATCGCTCGAATTCAGTACATGAACTCTATTGAGTGAAATTTATGCCAGTGACTACAAGACTTCAGAACGCAATGGAGACGCAGGCGATAATGGAATTTTTGAGTGAACTCAATGAGAACATGGATAAAATAAAGAATAAGGCAGAAGAAAATTCACGGAAAATGGAAGAAAATTCTCAAAAAATCAATGAGACAATGGATAAAATGAAAAATAAGGCAGAAGAAAATTCACGGAAAATGGAAGAAAATTCTCAGAAAATCAATGAGAGAATGGAAGAAAATTCTCGAAAAAGCAATGAATTGGCGAGTCAATTTGCAAGCAAATTGGATGAGAAAATGGAAACCATAAAAGATGAAATGAAGAAGGGAATGGACGAGGTAAATGAGAAATTTGATAGGGTTGACGAAAAATTTGAGGAAGTTTATGAAGAAGTTAACGGAAAATTTGAGGAAATAACAGGAATGATTGAACAGCATTCTGAAATAATAGAGTCCCTGAAAAGAGTGGCAATTGGAAAAGATTATACGGCTTCATCACCCTATAGCAACATAAAAATGGAAAATAACGGCGAAAGTGGAAAATTGAAGATCAAGCCTCCGACATTTGTGGAAAAGTCCCATGGTCGACATATCAGAAACAATTTGAAGCTGCTGCCCTGGCAAACAGTTGGAGCGATAACGGGAAAGCCACAGCATTGATAATAGCTCTACGAGGAGAGGCACTCAACATTCTGCAAACGATTCCGGAGAGCCAACAAGCCTGTTATGAAGTTCTAACATCGAAACTTCAGATGAGATATGGTGATGCTCATTCGCAACAAGTTTATCATGCCCAAATCAAGAACCGGGTGCAGAAAACAGGAGAAAATCTCCAGGAGTTTGAAGCAGATGTGGCTAGGTTAGTTAGGCTGGCTTACCCAACTGCTCCAGACGGCTTCATTGAACAATCCAAACCTTCGTAGACGGAATCAAGGACGGTGAGACCCAACAAGTTCTGAGACTTGCATGCCCTAAAACTGTAACGTTCTTCGATAAATAAACCTTTTAACATGTGTTTCATATCTCTTTATTCCTTGACGAACTAATTCAGAATGAATCTAACAAATATCCGAAAAAACATATATGGCATATGATAACAACAGAGAGTGTAATTCACATTCTAAACAAATAAAAGTCACATTCTATTACATCCATATCGTTCGTACATCACATATCTTCCCCTTCAAATTTTCGACACAGTGAAATCCATGAAAACCCAAAAAAAATTATATCTAAAATTCAAGTTCAAAAGCAAAATCTATCTGGTTTTCTCCTAATTCTTTTAGATTTAAAATCAATAGCCTCTTCTTTTCCTTGTGAATCAGGAGATTTGAAAAACTCATCCAACCTTAAATCCTCTATACTAGATACACTATTTTTCTCTGAAACACTTTCTTTTATATTTTCTGAAAAATCTTCCATACAGGCATTGCTAAAATCTAATATTTGATTCAGATGCCGGTGCCAATATTTGCTTAATTCTGGTATGTAAATTAAATAAGTTCGCGGTCCAATCTTTTCCTTAATTATTCCTTTCATTCATTTCGATTTAAGACCACGATAATCTCTTGCGAGAACTATTTCATCTGTACTGAATTCCCTATTTCTAGTGCCCTTGTCATATCTAATTTTGCTTTTGTTCAATGTTTCTACTGATTTCGACATCTACATTCTCATAAGCATTAGTTGGAGGTAACAGTAAATCGAGTGAATGCCGCAATCTTCTTCCGAACAAAAGTTCAGCAGGGGACTTACCAGTAGTACAGTGCGGAAAACATCTATAATCGAACGAAAAATTTTCTAAAAATGAACTCAAATTGCTGTCTCCCATTCTACCTTCTAAAGCTTTCAATAGTGACAACTTAATATATTTAACTGAGTTTTCAGCCTGTCCATTAGTAGCAGGATGATACGGAGCTCCCTGTTTCAATTCAATTCCGTTTCGATTTAAGTATTCTGTAAACTCCCGAGATGAAAAATAGGTTGCATTATCCGATACTAATGTTAAGGGAAAACCAAATCTCGCAAATATGCTCTGAAGAAGTTTAATAGTGATGAGACTGTTTGGATGTCCTACTATAAATGATTCGACCCATCTTGAATATGAATCCACCAGAACAAGTATGTTTTACCCTGAAATGGACCCAAATAATCGACATGGAGTCGTTCCCATGGGCCGTTTGGACATTTCCATACCTCGAGGGATGCCTTTGGTGGCGCATTTCTATATTTTAAACATGCATCACACGACTTTACCGAAACTTGTATATCATTATTTAACCCAGGCCACCAAATATACGAACGTGCAATACCTCTTGTTTTTACCATCCCCATATGGGATTTATGCAAAACTTTTAATATCATTCCTTGTAATTTTTCTGGGACTACCACTCTATTACCGTGCATTAAACAATTGCCCACAACGTTCCAATAGTTTCTATTAGGATAAAAAAATTTTAAATCCGATGTTATTTTGTATGGCCAACCTTTCTTTGTAAAAAAAATTACTTTACGTAATCGAACATCATCTATCGTGTGCTTCGATATTAAATTAAAATCAATGGGTATTTCCCCATTGTTTTGGATGGAACTTATTAATAAAGTGTTATTTTTATCACCATCTTCATCATTTTTAAAGGGCAATCGAGAGAGGCAATCAGCTAAATTTTCTTTGGACTTCGTGAATTCAATTTCGTATTGAAAATTTGGCAGTATAAGAGCCCAGCGTTGAAGTCGATTTGCTGCATAAACTGGTATTCCTTTTTTGGGACCAAAAGTTGTTACCAAAGGTTTGTGGTCAGTATGTAATATGAATTTTTTACAATAAAGGTACTGAATAAATTTTTTTCACACCAAAAATTATTGCAGCAGCTTCCTTCTGAATCTGCGAATATTTGAACTCACTTTGTGATAGAGTCCTTGAGGCGTATGCTATCGGTCTGAAACTACCTTCAATAAAATGCATTATGAATGCACCTAAACCGTATTGAGAAGCGTCAACAAATAAATGAGCAGGTTGTTGACCATTATAATGAACTAGAATGGTGTAGGAAACAAGAACTCTTTTTACAGTCTCAAAACTTTGCAAACAATCAGCATCAAACTTCCATGAACTATTCTTCTGTAACAAGTTATAAAGTGGTTTAAGTAATGATGAAGCATTTGGTATGAAATGGTTATAATAATTAACCATTCCTAAAAAGGACTTCAATTGCGTCTCATTTTGGGGACATGGCACCTTCAGAATGGCATCGATTTTCTCTTTACTTTTATGCAGACCGTTTTTATCTATAATATATCCAACATAGTCGACACTTGGTTTAAACAAATCACACTCAATTTTCTCAACTGTTAAACCACATTCGGACATCTTATGGAGAACACTTCGAACTTTATAGATGTGTTCTTTAATATCTTTACTCAAACCCTTATGAGTACTGATGGTGGTGAGTTTTTTACTTTCATCGTCTAATTCGGCCTGCTGAAACGCACTTGACAAATCTATTTTGGTAAAAATAGTACCACCCTGCAATTTAGTGCTCTTCTATTCTGGGCAAAGGAAATTTATCAATCTCTAAATTTGGATTTAAAGTTACGCTATAGTCTCCACATATTCTAACTGACCCATTACTTTTCAACACAGGCACAATGGGAGTAGCATAATCGCTTTAATCAACAGGTGTAAGTATATTTTCCTCAACCAATCTATCTATCTCAATTTCTAATTTTTCTTTCAGAGCAAAAGCTATTGGTCTAGGCTTAAAAAATTTTGGTATAGAACCTTCTTTGTTTCAAATGAATTTTTCTTTCTTGAACAATCCCAATGTATTCGTAAAAACATTCGGGAATTCCCTATGAAAATTTTCGATATATATCCGGTTATCTGAAATTTCCATCTTATTTATGCCTAAAGAAAATTTGTTGAGGAAATCTCGACCAAATAAGGGTGGTCCCCCATTTTCGATGATATACAAAAACAAATTTTCCAACCTACCTCTGTATTCAATACAAACATCGATTTTTCCCAAGGGATGAATTTTGTTGCCATTATAAGTTTGAAATATTTAGTACATGAAAGCAATGAAAGGTTTGAAAAAAAATCCTTTCTGAACCTCTCAGAAATGACAGACGCACTGGCACCGGTATCTAACTCAAATTTTACAGAAACATTATTAACAAATACATCAATAAAAATGGGATCTACATTTGAAGTATTCGAATGAAAAAGTTGATTTTCTAGGTCGTTATCAACGTCAACATTCATTGATTAATCATATGAAAGAGCTGTATTGTCCTCTAAATTTAAAAAATGATTTTTAGTTGAATTTACTTTTGAACATTTTTTCTCCAAATGACCTTTGATTCCACATATATTGCAAATAAAATTTTTATACCTGCACAAACCATAGTGAACTTTACCGCACACATCACATTCCGTAGTCCGTTTCTTCTCAAAAAGTTTTTTCTCATAACCTTGCTTCGATCTCTTCTCGGGAAATTCAGATCCAAATTTCGTCTTCGAATAGTACTCCATGTCCTCCTTCTTCACATTTCCAAGGTCCATTTCAGTCTTGCTTGTAGCCTCCTTTTTACATGCCACTTCAATTGCCATCTCAAAAGTGAGTTTGTTTCATCTTCCTCGAATAGCCTGTCCATTATAGGCCCTTTTTCAAACCCCATCATGAATTTTTCTTTAAAATGGTTGATAATTCGGCCGTTTTGAAATTGCATCTGGAAGCCATATCGTTCGTACATCACAAAAACCATAGATAATGCTTCAGCTCAGGCTTTAGAATTCGAGGCAGCGAAGCAGGCATCGCATAGAGGACACGTCCATGTGAGACAAGTCCAAGAAATAGACCGACCTGTTGAAGAAATCATCAGAGAAGAAGTCAGCAGATTATTGATGTACTGAGAAAAAAGATGCTGTGTGCGGGTACTAAAATCAAAGTGGGCATATTAAGCGAAATGGCTCAGAAAGTAGAAAAAGAGCCACAGCAGGTAAACGGAAAAGGGCCGGTGATAAGGGGCATAAATCTACTCAAGCTGTAGATACCCCTGAAGTGATAATCCGAGGAATTATGTTCACATATTTATTCAGCATAGTAGTCCCCGGAAAAATAAATGATCAAAATGTGAAAATCCTGGTAGACACTGGATCAACCAGAACCATTGTGCGTCCAGAAATAGGATTTAAGATTCGTTACGTCATGATCAAACTTCGAACTGCGTCTGGACAGGAAATACCAACTTATGGATCGGTCCTCTCCACTACTGAATTGGAAAATACAACAGCAAGGCACGAAGTTCTAGTGGCTGAAATCACGGAGGAAGTTATCCTGGGATTGGACCTCGTTAAGAAACTTGGATGCCAACTTGATATGAATAGTGATGTGCTTCGACTGGGAAATGAAGAGATCCCGTTCAATGATGTGGATGATAAGGCATATCGGATTCGATTGGCTGAGGACATCACGTTGCCAGGTCGAACTGAAGGCATAGTGAGTGGTATATGTGATGACGTTACGAAAAAAGGCTGCGTTAAAGTGATCGAGCCTTGTGACGATGCAATCCTAGCTAAACGAATGTTACTGGGGAAGACATTGGTACGAATAGCAGACAGTATTCCCATCCGATTACTCAATGTCAACAGGTTTCCAGTCACCCTGAAAAAGAACACCTCGATTGGACAAGGGGTACAAGTGTACCATATTTCTGGTGGGATAGGTACTGCAGGAGTCCCGCAGAGCCAGAAGAATACTGAAGAGCTGGTGACCCTTCTCACCTCAAAATGTCAAGATCTTGACTGTAATGAACTAGCCGAAGTGAGAAAACTGATTCAGAAATTCTCCGACGTGTTTACCTAAAAAAACAGGGAAGACCGATATTGTGCAGCATAAAATCAATACTGGTGATGCACAACCCATCCGACAGCACCCTAGGCGTCTTCCTCTGGCAAAAAGAGAAGAGGCTGAACGGATTATTGAAGACATGGCGAGAGAAGGTGTCATTGAACCATCCAATAGCCCCTGGACGTCGCCTGTAGTATTAGTGAAGAAAAAGGACGGGTCCACCCTTACCGAGAATTGATGATACCCTGGATACACTCTCAGGATCACGTTGGTTTTCCACCTTGGATTTGAAGAGTGGGTATTGGCAGGTTGGCTTAGATCCAAGAGACAAAGAGAAAACTGCCTTTAGTATTGGAACGGGTCTGTAGCAATCAAAAGTGATGTCCTTTGGTTTATGCAACGCTCCGGCCACATTTGAGCGTTTAATGGAAACTATATTGAGAGGACTCTCCTGGAAGACTAGCCTGGTGTACTTGGATGATGTGATAGTAGTGGGAAAATCATTCCAAGATCACCTACACCACCTATCCTAAAGCTGAGTCCGAAAAAATGCAATTTATTCCGAACAGAGGTGAAATATTTAGGACACGTAGTTTCTCGAGGGGGCGTGAAAGTTGATCCGGATAAGATGAAAGCAGTACAGGAATGGCCTATACCGAGAGACAAGAGTGAATTGCGAAGTTTCTTAGGCTTATGCACCTATTATAGAAGATTCGTATCTGGATTCGCCAACGTTGCCAAACCTCTCACAAAATAAACTGAGGATGGACAGGAGTACATATGGTCCTATGATTGCGCTGAAGCTTTCGCACAGCTGAAGAAGGCTCTGGTCACAGTTCCAGTTTTAAGCTACGCAAGAGCTGAAGGAAAGTTCTTGCTCGACACGGATGCTAGTAATTCGGCCATCGGGGGTGTTCTTTCACAAGTACAGGATAGACAAGAAAGAGTCATAGGGTATTTCAGCAAAGTCTTGTCAAAGCCAGAACGGAATTATTGCGTGACCAGAAGAAAACTTTTAGCAGTCATCAAGTCCGTAGAACACTTCTAGAATAATGTGTACGGAAGGAAATTTCTGTTGAGAAGGGACCATGCTGCTTTGAAATGGCTTCTGAACTTTAAGAACCCGGAAGGACAAGTGGCCAGATGGATTAAAAGACTGCAAGAATATGACTTTGATACCGAACATAGAACGGGAGCTACCCATCGCAATGCCGATGCGTTATCAAGAAGGCCTTGCCCCAAGAATTGCAGCCATTGCTAGCGCGTGGAAGACAAAGCCGATGTGAGACGGACCACAGTGGTTGAAGAATGATTTGCTACCCCAAGAAATCCAACGAGCACAAGAAGAAGATTCAGACTTGAGAGTAATCGTGAGTTGGAAGAAGAGTGGTAGACGACTTTCTTGGGAAGAAGTATCCAGACTGGGTCAAAATGTCAAATCGTATTGGGCGCAATGGGAAACGTTGAAGATCGATAAAGGTCTTCTGAAGCGTTGTTGGGAGAATAACGATGGATCTGAACAGAGGCTCAAGTTGATTGTGTTGAAAAGTCGAGTGACAGACCTTTTGACCAGACTACATAATGGAACTTCAGGTGGACATTTTGGCATTAATAAGACGCTTGAGAAAGTAAGGCAGCGGTTTGATTGGATAAAATGCAAGAAAGACGTTAAAGACTGGTGTAGAACATGTAAAGCTTGTGCTGCAGCTAATGGCCCTTATGGCAAAGGGAAGGCTCCAATGAAGCAATATAACGTCGGATCTCCCATGGAACGAGTAGCTATCGACATCGCGGGCCCCTTTCCTGAAACAGGTCATAGAAACAAGTACATTTTGGTAGCGATGGACTATTTTACCAAATGGGTGGAAGCGTACGGTATTCCTAATCAAGAGGCGAGTACGGTTGCCGATGAATTGGTCAAATAATTCTTCTGCAGGTTTGGAATACCCCTAGAGCTACATTGTGATCAAGGCCGAAATTTCGAGTCGACATTATTCCAAGAAGTTTGTAGGAAATTGGGGATTAATAAGACAAGGACAACATCTCTACATCCCCAATCAGATGGCATGGTAGAACGAATTAATAGGACCATGGGAAAACATCTTGCCAAAGTAGCCTCCGATCACCAGAGGAACTGGGACGAATACTTGCATCTATTCACCATGGCATATAGATCTTCGGTTCAAGAGTCTACCAATCAAACTCCAGCCATATAATGTTCGGCCGAGAAATAAGACTACCTTGTGATCTAGAGTTTGGTTGTAAGACTGGAGAAGATGTAGCCGGGGAGGACTACGTCAGTAAATTGAGGAGTAAGCTAGATTACATACATGACAAGGTGCGCAATCAAATGCAGCAAGCAAGAGATCGGATGAAAATGTGCTATGACATCAAGGCCATTGAAGGAGGGTTCACCGCAGGAGATCTGGTGTGGTTGTTTAACCCGCAAAGAAAAAGAGTATTTTCTCCGTAGCTGCAGAGACAGTGGGAAGGACCGTATGAAGTCATGAAAAGGATGAATGATGTAGTTAACCGGATACGGAAGCTTCCTAGAGGAGAACCGAAAGTCGTCCATTTCAACCGATTGGCTCCGTACTCATCAACATAGGATGACGAAGAAGAAGTACATCTCATCAAGGTTCCGGTGAAGGAGAATGACGATTTTCAGGAATTCATAAAAAGCTATGGGGGACCACGAGTTGCACGGTTTGGCGTCACACAGGAAGTTCATCAAGACCTGTTTACGGTTCCCGAGGAATACTCTCTGGCTCATTGTGTAGCAGCGGATCTGAGGATGAGTAGGGGAATAGCAAGAGTATTCAGAAATAAATTTGGATGTCCAGAGGAACTGTTGAGACAGCAGCCCAGAATCGGAAAATGCCTGAGACTGAAGTCAGAGGGTCGGTACATTTATTACGTAGTTACCAAACAGTACTCATATCAGAAGCCCACCTACCAGAATTTATGGACAATACTGCATGGCTTGAAAGAAGACCTTCAATGCTTTGGGATTGGGAAATTAGCCGTTCCCAAACTAGGTTGTGGACTGGATCAACTGAATTGGCGGGTTGTGCGAAGTATGCTGGAAGTAGTGTTTCAGAAGACAGGTATAGAGATTTTGGTATTCAATTTCAACCCAAAGAAAAACGGGAAGCCCAGCAAAACTGTAGACTGTTTCTTACATCAGAACGGCTACTGTAGAAATGGTGACGATTGCAGATTTCACCACGCTCCTCTGAGTAATTCATGGAATCTGTAAATTAGTGTGGAAATAAATTGTGCACAGACTTTGATAGAATAAGTTGTTTAGTTATTGGAACAGTTGTGTGTAATTTAGTGTAAATAAAAAGTCTAATTATTCTGAACGTATTCATAAACTAAGAAAACGTTACAATAAGATCTCACGGATGAATTTTGTCTCGATCTTTCTAAATGACGCCTGAGGATTTTTTTATCTGATCTTTGCTTGTAAGTAAGATCGTTCTTAATCTGTATTCTCGTTCCCCTCAGCCGGCCACAGTGCTTAAAGACCTCTTACTTTTTTAGGTAAGAGAGAAATTCAACCTTCACAGGACTTCCTTCTTGGGATCTGAGTCTATAAATGTTGTTCAGGTCGGTAATATCTACATTCACATCTATTAGCTCCCTTAATATCTTGCAGATACCCTTTGGAAAGCCATCAGTGGAACACTCTAAACCAAAAATAATCAAATTATTCTTCCTCGACGATATCTCCAGAGCCCCCAATCTCTCAGACAGAGTAGAATTATCAACCTCCAGCTTACTGACTCTATGATTGAGTTCTTCAATTTTCAGTAGTAGCTTACATTCTAAAGCTTCAATAGCTGACTTAATCTCTCTCCTGTTCCTCAGAATCTCCTCTCTCAAACCTCCCACCTTAAACCCCCTTAAATCCAGCCTTCTCTTATCAATAGATAAGAAACATACGCCCGTTGTTTCTGAATCTCTGAATTTATCTTCGTTATTATGAATGAGATTCGATTCGAAAGGCTGCGAAAATATTTATAACACAACAGACCAGGCTGGTATAATAATCAATATGAAATAAATGAAAAATGTTCTACAACCTGAGGTATCTGCTCATATTTTCTAACGACTGGAGCCCTGAATGGAAATCAAATTAAACACTCTTTCTCTACCTGTGCAACAACCACAGCTGTATCTCAACATCAACTCAATAGTTAGATAGAGTAACCAATTTCGCTTGAATGAAATGATTTAGACCAAAAAGGATTGGTTTTAAAAAATCTGTTTTGGTTACTCGCTTGAAATTGATTTATGATATATTCCTTATATTGAAACGAAAATCATAGATTTCTAGCGATAGTCGTAGATCACCTCGTAAATTATGGTTAAATAAGTAAAATTGGTTTTGACAGATATAAAATAATGTGATCATATGGGATAAGCAGTAGTCCTTTGTCAACATGATTCGATATAACATATCAGAGGAACGTTAAAGGAATCAACGAATTCATCAACTTGTGCAAGAAAAATATCTAGCCCTCAAAGTTGGAAAAACATAAAAAGATGAGACTATTAAACGATTATTCGCGTCAATCACAAATAGACTGGATAGGGAAGTGAACAAACTGCAAATGTAACGGAGAGACTCAATACCAGTTGGACATAGAACGTAGTGAAAGTATTGATTATATGTTTTTCGAACAAAGATACCCATATAAAAACGATCCTAAATAGGTGATGCAAATCCTACTGGCTGAGCCCGACTGTTCCTATTGCCAACAACAGACATATCGTCGTATATCTTGTTCATGCAGAACTGGAAAGAAGAAGGAGATTGTGACTTATAGAAACACGATAACCAAGACTTGTGAATGTTCTCGTAATTTGCCAAAATATTCAAACACTGAACATCATCCTGATGCGAAAACATGAATTTAATCATACTATATGCAATTGTTGGAAATGTCTTGTACGTTCTTTTTCAGCCAAAAATTATGAAGGATCAAACATGTATCGGCAATAATAACCCCTTTCCAGCTACCGTCTGGGGCACCCCCGATGCACCTCGGAGGCGCGCCAGCATGGACAAGTCGTGTTGCAATTCGCGGGAACGTCAGACCCTCGCGCTTCCTACCCCTTTTCCCTGATGCACCACCCGAATTTGCGGGGCTTCACGCACTCACAGCTGTGAAACGCCAAACTTGTCATAATTTGACGGTTTGTTTATCGTCTCGTTCTCGAAATAGCGTGGGCGTGAAGCCCCGGTGCGTCAAGCCCCAGGGACTTTATGCACTTACTCTAAAGCCACTATTAATCCACCGAAATATTATATGGTTATAACCAGGATAAATGATAATCTACCCACGTTTAGTTTCAACGATGAAAACAACTCTTTAGACAATGGTTTCAAAATGATCTACACCTTTACAAATGGAACTCGTGTTGAGTCTGAATGGCACACACCGTTCGTTATGAAATCTATTCATAGGAATAATTGTTATATGGGTCTGTATATGTCTATTTCCTGTATGAATACAATTGGTTTGAAACTATATTTGAATAATGATGAAATTCAAGATCAGATGAGAGTCGATCATATGGGAAGAATCTATATGGAAATAGCCCCCACAGCAAAAAGAAATGGCGAGACAAAGATGAAAACTATCCATCCCCAAGTCTTCATAAAGATCATGAAAGTGGCTGCTCACTTGTCATTGATGATATAATTGATGAGTTACGCAGTTACGTTTACTCTATACTGAAAAATTCGAAGGCTGGGGTTATTCATTGGAAAAATATGATGGGGCTATGTTAAATTACTATTTTCAAATTATCTCACATTTCGTTGTTATCGAATAATAATCCACAAATTAGGAAAAAATCATGCCATGTATGAATCTTCCCATGTTTTGTTTCACATTCACAAATGGTACACACCTTATACTCCGTATGATTGAAGGGTTACGGGGTTTGAAAAATCGACCTTCCTATATTTTATTTCTCATAAGTATCGATATTTGGATAGACAAAATATCGATTTATTGCGAGCATGCGTGCGCATGTTCCTTTGAGCGCCTATTCGAACACCTTTCACCACTCATTTGAGAGTCACCTGCTAATTACCAGTAACGAAAACAGACCGGCAGTCCAAAGTTTTACTGACCGGTAGACTGATATCTGAATTTAAGCAATTGGTAAGGAGTTGGTGAGGACCCCGGCTGGTAATGAGAAATGCCGAATTCGAATCCGACTGGTTCCGAGAAATTTTGAAGTTCAATCAATAACATTCCGCAACCCAAAATCACCCTCGGCATTTACCCATTCACCATCCCTTAAGGGGCCTTTTGTGCGAGGGAGATCAGGGTATTTGGGGAATCGGAGATTTACCCTATTGGTCGACGATGGTCACGTTATCGTGATCGGCAAATAGAGAAGAATGTCCGATTACCCAAACACCCGAGTCTCCCTCGCACAAAAGGTAGCTTAACTGTCAACCTTTACCCATCATCCCCAATGATCTGATAATATATGTGTATTATAAAATCATTGGTTAAAAGTTTTGTGAAACCGCTGGATAATCTAACAACATAAACCATAGAATTGTCATAATGCTCTGTTTTCATTGTGAATGGCAAATTTCATGCCGACTTGCATGCTGAAGTTGCACTTCGCCCGTGAATTGATTCTGAATGTAGTTTTAAGCTACATTAAATTATCACGAATTCGAAATCGAAAAATGTCGCCCGCTTCTAGTTTTTCCAAAAAAAAGCCCAAAATTCTTCGAGGTCACTGAAATTTTCTTGCTGAATTTCGCTATAACACTCTCTTGATGCATTTTTGCGCGCATGTTCTAGGGGAACAGCGTGCTATCGTTTTGTCCAAATGTCTGTAATTTTGGATGATTGAGCCGAAAATGGTCTCAATCGACTAGGTTGGACTCACTGATGACGAATCCGGTGTCAAAATCAATTCTGTCCGGCCGTAGACACGCTAACTGTCAACAGAAGCAAGCTAGCAACTTGAAACTTTTAGGATAGGTTGCGCATCAGAATGCCGCGGTTGAGTTCGTTAATGGGCCAAATCGGTCGAATAGTTTCGGAGTTATAGGCAGTTGAAGTTTTGACGTTATTTATTTTTTATTTCAGAAACTACCTTAGAGATTAGATTCAAACTTGGCAGTTGGGTGGAGTATAACGACGCGCAACTTTGAGCCAAATTTCGTCAGGATCAGATTTTCAGTGAATTTTAAAAAAATTTTTTTTCGAAATTTTTTTCCAAAAAATTTTTTTTTCCGGAAACCATTTATCATATTCGAAAAAAAAGTCCACTTACACTTTCAACTTCATATTTCACAGCAGTGTACTAAATTTCAGTTCGATACGATCATAAGTTTCGGAGATATCCGGAAAAAATGTGTCAAATTTCGAGATTTTCTTCTCGATATCGTTTATTTTTTCGGTATAACTCGAGAAATACTGATTCAGTCCTGATGAAATTTCACAGCTAGTTTTGAGATGCTGAAAGACAACTTCATGCGAAATTTCGTGATAATCGTGTCATCAGAACAATTTGAAAAAAAAGTTTCTATGATTTTTCTTATCATATCATCCTCATCAAATTCTGTATGAAATTTCGAACTGTTATTTTTCGATGAAGTACTGGATTTCAATTCGATCTGATCTGTATTTTTGGAAATATTGAAAAAATCAAATTTTGATTGGGTATATCTACGGAATCATTGGGTGGATTATACCCATTCAATTCGGCCTTCGTAATTTAGGTCCAAACCTTCTCTACAAATATCGAGTTTCTAAGTTGTTTCTTTCGGAAGTTATTGTGTTCACGCAGTCGGCCGTTAGGCTGACCGTAAACACAATAACTTCCGGAAGAAACGACTTAGAAACTCGATATTTGTAGAGTAGGTTTGGGGCTTAATTACGAAGGTCGAATTCGTGAATGGGTAAAATCCGCCCAATGATTTTGAATTGGTATATCTACGGATACCCATTCAAAATTTTATTTTTCCGATATTTCCAAAAATACAGATTTGATCGAATTGAAATACAGTAATTTATCAGAAAAAATTTCAAAAAGCACTGCCGTGAAGGCAGCAGCTTTTGCGTGCATGTTCAAATTCGTTGCTGAAGCGGTCATCTACATTAAACATGCGCGCAAAAGTTGCTGCCTTCACGGCAGTGCTTTTTGAAATTTTTATTGGTCATAAATGCATCAATATAGAGATTTCAGGCAACTTTCGCTACAAAAATTGTCAGGAATCGTGAAAATACATTAATTTCATTTTTGGTTATTTTTTCCAACATATATTTCGATATGATGGTTTTGAAGTTTAGAAAAAGACATCTGACAGCAACTCCAGTCGTCATATTTATGTTGTTGGAAAATATTTCGGATTACAGAGTGAATACTAGAATTCAGTTTTATTGAATAAATTCATTTGGCCCAACTAAGTTAAGTTGTTCCAACTCCTTCCATCATGCAATTGTTCTATTTTATTATGTACAAAATATCACATGGTTAGAAAAGTTATCCAGCAAAGACCACTTGGAAGTGTGGGCCGTCTCTGCCAGGAAATGATCAAATTCAATAATGCCCAAAAACTTTTACTCAACCTCATCCTGTGAATTATCTGTGGGGGGATATACTTCACTAATGTATTCAAAGAATTGGTGAAATATTTCTGTATCGTCGGCTGGAAATAATATGCAGCCAGATAGAACACGAAATTCATTTCTTGCCTTCCAAACCTGGTAATATCACCTCTTATATCCCTCCAGAGTCGTTCCACATTCCGAGTATGAGTCCTTGTGTTGGGGTCAACGAAATTAATGTTGTGATCGACTGTCTGATGTTCAAAACCTCTCATGATTTAAACAAACATAAGATCTCCAACAATCTGACATCATTCTGGAAGAATCCACTGCTTTATCAGATACTGTACGAAATTCGAACATTTTCCCGAAATATTAAAATATTTCGAAGGAATAATTATCCATTTAAAATTCTAGGTCAGTGCGATTTCCGTGAATCGCTATCGTCTGAATGCTTATGTTGCGGAAAAGTGTCGTGTGGCGTTGAACTTCCTAGCGAGAACAATGGGTGACGTACAATAGCATGATTCGATCGGGTCTCAACCTTACCATATAAGGAAATGTTTACATGCAGCATATGGTGCAAAAATCACCACCATTAAAGGGCAGATAAAAACGACATTACCCGTCGCCAAGTCCAAAGTGGCACCCCGATCAACAAAGAAAATGACCATTCCAAAATTGGAGCTGTGCGCTTCTACCTTATAAGCGAAATGAATGAAAAGAACACGTACGGCCCTGAAAATTGACGACCTAACAACTTATGCGTGGTCAGACTCGATGGTTGTATTAGGGCCAATTGCACCGTTTTCGTCTTAAGCTTCAGTTAGTTAAGCGACGATAAACTTATTAAACTCTGATTTAAATATTCGGCTTGCACCGAGGCTGAATGTAACTAGATTAAAGTTACTCTACAAATCTGGTTACTTTCTCATGAATTGGTACTTGTGACTAGCTTCATGTTGTTTATTTTTACCATAATTGATGAAATATATTCATATGCTTCGTGCGAGTAGGACGTGTATTCGTGCAGCTCAAAGAGAAACGGTCTAATTCAACATAATCGAAATTCCAAAAATTGCACCAACTTGATTAAACTCCATTACAAATTACCTCATAATTTTTCAAGAAAAATGAGTAATCAGTGCAGTGTGTGTGACGTGGGAATCTCCAAAAAGGCACCGGGTCTTCGGTGCGGTGGTTTTGGTGGATTGTTCTTTCACGCTAACTCCGTATGTTCGGATATGAACAAACATCAGCTGTCTCTCGTCAATCTTCCCGGCGGTCAATGGCGTTGTAGGAGCTGTCGATCTGACCGGATTAGCCCGCCACCTTCGCGTGGTCGGCGTCCCAGTAAATCGCGACGGCGGACCCCGAGCGAGGGAGGCGATGAAAATGACGGCCTGCGAAGCGAGATTTTCCTCCTCCGAGTTGACATTGCGGAACTTCGAAAGTGCGTTGCTTTCTGCTCGGAAAAGGTGTCTGATTTCGAGACTCAGTTGAACCACTTTAAAAACCTATGTAAAACGACTGAAGATCTGAAGAAGGAGAACGGCCTGTTGAAGGAGGAAATCAAGACTCTCAGTACGAAAATTAATAATGCAGAACAGTTTAGTAGGCAAACAACGTCGAGATACAGGGTGTCACAGAGAAGAAAACTGAAAATCTTATAAATGTTGTGTAAACCATAGGGAAATACGTGGGTTATACTGTCAATAAATCCGACATTGATTTTGTTACCCGTGTGCCTACCATGAATACCGAAAAACCGAAGCACATAATTGTGCGATTTTTATCGAAATTAAATCGCGATGAGTTTGTGATCAAATCTAAATCCAAACGTAGTGAGACTAATCATCCTGGAATGAAGATTGAATCATTATCTAGGGATAAAATATATGTGAATGAACATCTGACTGTGATGAACAAACAACTCTACAGGGATGCCCGCGAGACAGCCAAGGAAAGAAATTATAAATATACTTGGGTACAAAATGGAAGCATCCTCATGCGTAAAGACGATTCTAGTAAGATCATCCATATCAGTGAAGCAAGCGACCTCAAGAATATAAAATAACTAGTATAAGTCCAAAGATCTCAATATTTCAAACAGTAGTTCAGGATGGCTCTAAGCATCACATATCAAAACGTCCGAGGACTTCGATCTGAACTAACAGAATTCAGACTTAATTCCCTAGCTAACAACAGTGACATAATATTTATTACTGAGTCCTGCTTGCACAGTGACATTTTGGACCATGAAGTAGTTGATCCCACTATATACAATATATTCAGGCGAGACCGTGAAACTTGTGCAACTGCAAGTCACAAAAAAACTGGTGGCGGTGTTTTCATCGTGGTGAAAAATGTACTCGACGCAGTCCTTGTTGATAATTTCCAGAGTGACGCGGAGGATGTGTGGGTGAGGCTGATTATTAATAACGTTCCTGTTTACCTTTGCTGTGTTTACCTTCCACCTGGTGATAAGTTGGCTATGGATACTGCAAAACCTGCAAATTGGATTCAATTAAAGGTAACATAGAAGACAACTTGATACTCATCTGTGGGGATTTCAATTGCTCGACGATAAGGTGGACACCTCGAACATCTAAAAGCCGGTATCCCCTTGAAGCTGAAGACGTTGAAAATCAATATACCAATTTAATAGACACTTTATCCTTCTGCGAGTTTAAACAGTTCAACTACTTGCTCAACCATCAATACAGAATTCTTGATTTGATCTTATGTAACAAAATTCGCCTAAGTTTCTTAGATAAAAGTGATCACACTTTGGTACCGGAGGAAAATTATCATCCTTGTGTCGAACTGATATTAAAAGTACACAACCATCCATTGAAAAATAATAATAAACGCACTATGTTCAATTATAAGAGAGCTAATTATGACGAAATAAATCAGCATTTTTTTATCCGTTCCGTGGTCGACTCTTCTGATAGACCATGATATCAATAAGGACGTAGAAATAATGTACAATATTGTTAACAAATTGAGCAATTGAGGACTTTGTCCCTAGAAAAACTATCGGCGGAAAATTTCCAAATTTTTATTCCAAACATACTGTTAAACTTATCAAACTAAAAAATCGTGTCCATAAAAAATGGAAAATCTACGGAAATACCTGCGACCTGATCCGCTATAGATACTTGCGTGTCCTATCGAAAACACAAATAAAAAACGACTATTCCAATTACGTGACCCACCTCGAAGATCAAGTTTCACATGACCCTAAGTTAAAATTCAATATGACTTCGATAAAGAACTAAACAAGAACTAGCAAATATTCATCTGTTTGACATTGGCTGATCGGGTGGCTACTGGCGGGGAGGTGGTGTGCAATTTGTTTGCGGGTTTTTTCCGGAGCGTATTTCAGAGGTCGACGAAGGATCCGTCAGTTTCGATTAACAATTCTGACAAACGTCACTTTTCCTACTTAACTTCAATATTGTTGACGGCTGAGGAAATAGAAAAATCCATACGATCTCTTGACCGACGTAAAGGATCCGGTCCTGATGGTATCCCCTCTCATTTTGTGCAGTGCTGCCCTTCTCTTAGTATACCTCTTGAGATCATTTTCAATAAATCGTTAGAACCTTGCAACTTCCCTGATATCTGGAAGCGTGCCATTGTAGTACCAATCCACAAAGGTAGGGACAAGACTCGCGTTGAGAATTACCGGCCGATAAGCAAACTCTGTATAGTTGCGAAACTATTCGAATCACTCGTATATAAAAATATCCTCCCAGTCGTCCAAAATTTGATGATACCAGGACGGGTTTCTGAAGGGAAAGTCTATAGAAACCAATTTAATTAATTTCCTGTAATATACTTATGAGGCCCTCGATGAAAGAATTCAGGTTGACGTTGTCTGTACCGATTTCATGAAATGTTTTGATAAAATAAACCACGACATATTAATGAGGAGATTAGATGCTGTTGGAATCGGTGGTTCGCTGTTGAACTGGACAAAATCATACCTAATCGGAAGAAGTCAATACGTGTCTATTGATGGAGAGTTCATGTCGGAGGATATCGATTGTACGTCTGGCGTCCCCCAGGGTTCACACCTGGGTTCGCTTCTTTTTTTGATATACATCAATAGTCTACATTTCGTCTTCAAATTCTGTCGTTTTCTTATGTACGCAGATGATTTGAAGATATTTTTACTCATCAGAAACTTGGCGGACTGCTTATACATCCAGAGGGGATTAGATTTACTCACAGAGTCCTGCAAGTTGAGCGATCTCGTTTTGAATATGAATTAATGTTACGTCATCTCATTCACGAGAAATCAATTACCAATCTCCTACGAGTACAAAATTGGCGAAACAGCGCTTACCCGAGTTACTAAAATAAAAGACTTAGGGGTTACATTTGACTCAAAACTTTTGTTCAACTCCCACATTGAAAGTGTTGTCGGATCAGCTAGTAAAATGCTCGGATATATTTTTAGACTATGCAAACGTATTCGAAACACTCTACCCCTAATACACGTCTACTACGCATACGTGTTCAGCCGCTTAAACTTTGCCTCAGTAATCTGGAACCCACAGTATAAAACTTATATCTCCCGCCTTGAAAGAGTCCAGAACCGATTTCTGAAACGCGTTGCCCTCGGAATGAACCTACCTCTCCAGCATAGTGAAGTTAGCTATCCCCTTTTGAGAAAAGAATTTAAAATATTATCTCTCGAAGACAGACGTAAAATGAACGACGTAATGTTCCTGTCAAAAATCTGTGGTGGCGATCTGCACGCTGCTGATATTCTTGAAAAAATAAAAATCAATATTCCGTCATTCAATCTGAGGAAACATGAGTTATTTCATGTTGAATTCAACCGTAGTAATTACACTAAAGATGGTCCAGTCGTTAGAATGCTACGTTCCGCCAATGAGTCGCAACACTTAGTTGACATATTTCACCTCTCGCCACAAAAAATTAAAAGAATTTTGAAGAAGTCATACATTATTGCTTATCGAATCACAATTTCTTCAATTTCAGTCATCCTTTGTCTCTGTTAATTCTAATTTGTATTTACTGCTTTTTTCTCCTTTTTTTGATTGTTCAAGATTGATATGACAGTTTATACCTCTATATTATAATCCAACTTTAATTTTCATTGTGTTCGTCATAAGTCTTGATCGAGGTTCTGTTTATTTGTTTGCTACTTAGTTAGGATGTAATGTTAGGATGCATGTAACTACAATATAAGGCCTATTTTTGAGTGATAAACACGTCTCTTGATGTTCTCTATTGTGGATACTGTTCCTGGGTACCACACCTGTTTGTATCCCCAATTCTCTAATAAATAATAAATAAATTTAACTCAAAGGATGAATCTCATTTTATGGGTTCTACCATATTTCCATAAGATATGAAAAATCAAGATGCATCTTTTGAAAAACCCACCGAAAATATATATCTGATAGACTTTATAGCTTCCATAAAAATATTGCATGTAATGTTCCCGACTTGTTTATTATCATTAAGGCTAGGGATCTCTTACTACAGACCTGTGCTCTTACTTCTGCATCAAGCTATAACATTATTCAAATTTATAGTTATATACTCAAACTCAAGTAAACTTATATTTTGTAATATCATAAGATTTGAGCTTCTGCATGGAATTACAATCCTGGCGTTTGTGAAATGAATAAATAAATAGTATTAATTTATCCGAAACAACTTTCGGATAAGGAACGGCTTACCCAAGGATAGACTTTCTATGGAATTATTTTGTTCGTAATAAGTATATAATGAATTGAGTTGATTTTTGGTCGAATATAATGGAAACTCTGATGTGAGATCGGCATATAAATATATGCCATATAAATATTGAATTATCATGTATGGATGGATTGACGAAGGTGTACGTTTGAAGATCGACTAACCCAGGGATGCAATTTCTTTTACATTAATTCGTTTGTAGTTATATTTTGAGTCCAGTTAATATATAATCGAGGATAATGATAGCACAGAGACAGAACCTGCACAATAAGAAGTGTATGATAGCTTTCCACGTAATACATGACTAAATAAAATAGTACTGAAGAATCTTCATGAAACTATGCTTTTTCATTCCAAATATGTCTTCGATTTCATTCTGCTATTCGATCTTGGAAATAAATGTAACTTTATCATTTCAAATAATTGAAGGCTTATAAGAAATACCATTGAGTTTTCGAACTCAATGGAAATACTGTTGTTAATTCTTCATGCTTTAAAAGATACGAATCAATGCCTACTGATGTCATTACCTCTCTATATAATTTTTCATGAATATCGTCTGAAATACAATAACTTTTAATCAAAATTTGATTATCAAATCCATTAACACGTACGAGTTCTTCATTATGTCCGATGTAAACAAAAAAATGTAAACAAACTGGAGGTTACGTCCAGAAAAATCTCAAACTTGTACGAAATCGCTCGAAAGTAGGGTTAGATTTCGAAGCTTACCATTAATTCCTTTTTTGAACCCCCTAATTCCAGGGTTTAAATTTAATAGTCAGTTAAGGCCATTAAACGTGGATTACGTGACGGTGCAAGATAATTTTTTACCTAAGCCTTGGTTATGGTCTTAATCTATGGTTTTGTAATACGGTGTAAGAGGCTCTTAGCCTGGTTGGAGAAACGACCGAGTAAGCAGAATATATTCGTAGTAAACAGAGTTAACGAGGTTCATCGCTTACTGGGTCAAGTTCATTGGAACTATGTGAAGTCCGAAGAAAATCCAGCTGACTTGCTATCAAGAGGAGCGCAACCAAGTAATCTCCGACAAAATCAATTATGGTGGAATGTACCCTCCTGGCTACGGAAACCAATCAGCACATCGCAATTCCAAGACGACGTAATCAAAAAACCAATGAATGCGTTGACAATTCAGAAAATAGAATAAAAATCACAACACTGATCAACGAGCCATTTACATTATTGACAAAATTTTCATCCTTGAAGAAGACGATGAGAGTTATGGCCCACTGTAGAAGATTTATCAGCAAATGTCAAAACAACAACATGAACGAAACGTCCCAGCCTACACCATCAATGCACATAAACCCTACAGAACTGCAAGAAGCCAAGATATCGCTGATAAAATTGGTACAAATGAAAAACCTAAACCCCTATATCGACGAGCACGGAATCCTACGTGTGGGGGTAGATTACAAAACTCATCGCTGAATTATGGTCAAAGACACCCTTTGATTAAGCCAACTAAATGCCATCTGACAGAGATAATAATCAGAAACGGACACTACGAAACAATGCATGGAGGATTACAACTGACATTTGAACTACGTCAGACAAGGATATTGGATACCCCATGGAAAGATCAAAGTCAAACACATGATAAGACAATGCGTGATTTGCACACGACATCGCGCAGCAACATGCGAACAGAAAATGTAGGAATAGATTATGCAGGTCCAGTTCAAATGAGATTATCCAAAGGCAGAGGATCCAAGTCATATAAAGGCTTTATTTCAATATTCATCTGTCTCGCGACGAAAGCCATACACCTCGAAGCTGTGAGCGATCTTTCTACAGATGCATTCATGGCGGCCTTCAGAAGATTCACATCTCGACGGGGATTGTGCACTACAATATTCAGTGACAATGGAACCAATTTTGTGAGAGCACAACGAGAAGAGAGAAAGAATTTCGGCAAGCCATCAACGAAGGTTTGATAGAAAAGGCCTTAGCGAAGGAAGCAGTTAGATGGCACCGAATACCACCTGCCAGCCCTCATTTCGGAGGACTCTGGGGAGCAGGAGTAAAATCTATGAAATATCACTTAAAGAGAATGATAGGGGACAATAAATTAACCTTCGAAGAAATGAGCACTCTCCTGTGTCAAATTGAAGCATGCCTTAATTCTCGCCCGCTTATCCCACTAACGGAAAACCCACAGGATTTGGACATACTAACACCTAGACATTTTCTGATCGGAAAACCACTCAAATCATTGCCTGAACCAAAGCGAAACATTGAAAATATATGCCTACAAAATAGGTGGAGACTTCTACAGAAATTAAAACAAGATTTCTCGGTAAAATGGACGTCTGAATACCTCTAGCGGCTCCAATGCAGAAGCAAGTGGATAGAGAAGAAAGAAAACATAGAAAGAGGAGATATAGTTATCACCAAACAGGAAAACATAAACACATAAAATGTGGCCGTTGGGAAAAGTCATCCAGGAAATGACCGAATCATCAGAGTGGTAACGCTCCACAACAAAAATGGGAAAGTGATCCAAAGACTGATCACAAAAATTTGTAAATTACCAGTGAAAGAAAATTCAAGCAACGAAGACGAATATAGCAAATCAGGAACCCTCTCGAAAATGAAAATCGCACATTCATTATTGGTTGTCATGCTACTCTGTCTGACCCGATTTAACAATGTAAAAGCAAACTATACTACACATAACTTACAACCAGGTTTATATTTGGAACATCTGGGACAAGCTTATATAAATAGCGGGGAGTTGAGATTACCAACAAACTTCTCTCTAAAACAAATTCAGTTCGATCAAGCCAATGTCAATAAAACTTCCCAACAATTCCAGAAGATATGCCAAACAGCCAATGAATTACCAACAGCAAACCACTGTCATGAACTTCAACGCCACATAAAGGAAATGGATATCGAAAACAACTCACTCATAGACAGCATATATCATTTATCCACCAGATCGAAAAGAGGAATCTTGGGTGATCTAGTGACGTCAATCTTTGGAATGAATGATGAGGTTTACCACGACATAGATGATCTTCAAGAAAATCAGCAGCACCTTATAGATGTCCCAAATCATCGGGCCGAAATCATGATATCCACAACGAACAGCATGAAACAGGTTGAACGAAGAATAAACCAGAAACTTGAAAATTTCCGTCTGAAGTTCAACAAAGGAATAAAAATTATCAATGAGATGCAATCCTGGCACAAAAGTATTGACGCAAACAGCATCAATCTTCAAATCATACAAAATTACCAGCTTGCCGTAAACTACTTAGAGGAGATATCCAACAAATACAAAAAAATAGTTAACACAATCAGGGCTACATCACGGATCTATTCTCTCCAGCTGAACTGAACAATAAAACGAGCTGGAAGAACGATCAGACATAAAGATACTGCTTAAACCCGTGCGAAAAATGGATGTTCTATTTGAATCCACAGAACTAAAAATTTACACATACTTCTATATCGTTCGGAAACAAACCTTCGATGTCATGAAATTCACCGACGTTCCATACAAGAAGGAAAATGAATTATTCTTAGGACCTATGCTACCTGATGTATTATTGGCGGTCGAATATAACGATCAAAAATACTTCGAAATTACAAAACAACAATTCCAAGAAGCCGTCAAGATCAGCGAAGTCCTACAAATCTACAGCCCAGGAATGATGGGTATGGAACAGTATCCCAATTGCATTATCAGAGGCATTTACCAAACGAATGAGAAATTCTACTGTGAATTGTCTACTCTTCGAATAAAAGGCGTATTATGGAATGAACTCAGCAAATCAAACACATGGATGTTCATTGCCAATCACCCAACTGCAATATCGATGATATGCAATGGCAAGCGAGAAGAATTGACCATTAACGGAACTGGTACCATACACATTGGAACACACTGTCTTATAACGACAAAACAACTCATCCTTCGTGCGAAATTCACAAACGAGATGCAGAAAATACACACATTCAGCAAGCCATTACAGTTCAACATAACTCTGAGTAACGTTAACTCACTTACCCGTGATCATGCAAACATCACACTCGAATCTGAAATGGGGGAAATCTCTACAAATGTAACGGATATAATGGCGTTAGGAGAGGAAGAGAACTCACACCTGTGAAGAAAAATCTCACACCCCATTACACTTACCACCGTAATAGCGAGGTCAGTAACCGTCACATTGGGCAGCATTTTTATATGGGCGAAATATATTCGATCCCATCTTGTGAACCCCACTCCATCAATGAGCTAAATGCAGAAGAAATTCCTCTACAAGTAAAAGCAGAGACGATACCGAAACCTACCTCCCGCCAACAAATTTTCAATCTGGATCAGCTGTATGCCGAAGCCAAGTTTCCAACAGAATCCACATAAATGCATCCATCCACCTGCTACACTTTACGACGGCATCATCAAATATCGCAGTTTCTGACCTTCCTCAAGCAATTTTGAATACGCCTTATTACGATTTATATTAATCATCATTCAACAACCAAGCAGGATTGAGTCACCACACAACTCGGAGGAGCTACACGACAGAAGTGCCCTATACAATCATCACCATCTTCATGCAAACAAAGTCTGCATCATCCTGGCCTCGGAATAATGTTCGAAATTCGAACATTTTCCCGAAATATTAAAATATTTCGAAGGAATAATTATCCATTCAAAATTCTAGGTCTGTGCGATTTTCGTGAATCCCTATCGTCTGAATGCTCAGTTTGCGGAAAAGTGTAGTGTGGCGTTGAACTTCCTAGCGAGAACAATGGGTGACGTACAATAGCATGATTCGATCGGGTCTCAACCTTACCATATAAGGAAATGTTTACATGTTACCTGCTGTCCATTTAGTTATATAAGCTTTAGATTGTAATTAATAAATCATCACTCTACCAAAGTCTGATCAATGAAACATACCTATCCCGGCAAACTGTGCACTTAAGAATCCCCTCTAAAACAGCTGAGTCTGGCTGTTCGGTTTGCCAAATATCCCTCCACAAAATCTTCAAGTGTTGTTTCAAGCAAAGGAACAACAGGTACAACAAAGTATCCCGACTCCCATCTGTGACAAGAACCTTGAGTACTCTCCTTGATTCCCCCTCAATCCCACCAAAAATCCATTGACCCTCAATGATTCTACCTCTATTATATTTTCGTTTGCCTAACATTCTACAATTTTCCCTTTACCCATCACAGTTTTGAGTTTTCACTAATAACTAGAATGGAGCATACCTCATCTCTACAAAGGCTGGTCCAATCCAAAACTGTTGGCCTACCCCACAACATTTACCCTTCAAGCTGCTCTTCTTTTGCTGCAAATAACCAAATTGCAACAAACTGGCATATTTCGTTTGTCGGTTTTTTGCATAATGTGCTCTTTTTAATAAAGTGAATGAAACCACATCGTTAGCGATTTTTTTTAATGTTTGTTACGTATTTCTATTGTGGTATTGCAAACGAATCTTTAATGATCATCATAGAATTTGCACGGTTTGTTGCATTTTGGGAAAATCATCTCCTCGGAAAAATCAATCACTCCATGCTGTCTCAAAAAAATCAAGCATCTACTTTCATTCATAATTAGCCCAAAAATTCAAATAATGAGAACCAACAACCTCAGAAGAAACGAAATTGAGCGGAAATATTGCGATTCGATTAACGTTCTGAGAAATTCGGTATTTCCATATCCTCCATATATGTTCCCTGGCCTTAAAGATTCAGGAAATTGTCTAGCACTGGCAACACTGCAGGATATAGCCACCAATGATCTAATAATTATGTGTATTATCAGATCATTGATAGCCATAGACTGTCTGTGATATGATCTATCTAATAATACATGATATATTCTAAATCGATAATTATTATATCCTTGGATATAACGCTCTAAGAGTACGATGGTTGCGTCAAACATGGAAATTATAAACAATGGGAATGTTAATTTATTTTGAAAATTCCTGTCAATTTTTGTGGTGAAAAGTGGTTGAAATCTGTATATTCATGCATCTATGGCTAATATACATGAAAGATATGAAGGAAATAGTCCGAGATAGAGTGTAAATAGCGAAATTCAGCGAGAAAAGTTCAATGACCTCGAAAAATTGTGTGAATTTTTAAAGGAAAATCTAGAAGCGAGCGATCGTTTTTGTGATTTGCATAGACATAGTGAGTACTGATTTTTTCATGAAATTCAGAGCGGTATGCGATGATCTGAACAATAACCAAAAGGAAAACTCTGCAAATTTCACACAAGGGTTTATTATTTTCACAGTTAAATAACCCAATATACCATTGATATCTCAAAAAACATATATATTATCCATAATTCACTGGTTTCTCACAACACAGAAACCAATTCCATGAAATAATGCATGTGAACATTGAAATCTCAATAAATACACTTGTATAATTGAATATATAACACTTCCAGATGCACAACGCTAAATGAGTAGCAAAATTTAGCATAATATTTTGAATGAGAAGAGAAGTTCCACCTCTTTGGAAATCTTACTATTTTCCACAATTATTAAATTTCGTGTCGGTTTTCTACAACTGAAAATGAACTTCAAATCAGACAGGGTTTGCCCCTTTTGAGATATTAGGGAAATAACCTCAATATTTATTCAAAATGGTTACGAAATTTTTTGCCAATATCTGCACAAATACATATCGGTCGAACTGAAATTTGAAACACTGTTTCTAAATGTTGACTCTGAAAGCTGTACCAAATTTCATTGAACTTTGATGAATATGTATCCGAAAAAAAATTATTAAAAAAAAATTCGATTTTTTCCAATACAATTCTCACGAAATTTCGCATTGAATAGAGTGTCTATATTTCACAATTAGTCAAGATGTTTCAATCCGAACGCGTTCGTATTTCTTAATACTGAGGAAATAAACTCAATTTTTCAAACTAACACCAATACGTAAAACAAAATTCGAGTTTTTCCGCTAATATCAAATGTGTAGATGTGATTTCTACTAGGATTCAACTTTGTTCTGAAAACTATTAATGAAATGAAAAAAAATCTCAACCTTCCTGTGCAATTGATCTGAAAAAAATTTTTTCAACAGTGCAGGTATCCGATTCACTTGATTCACAAAGTATCCACCACACAAACTGAAAAACTAAATTATTTTCAATAACATTTCTGTAACAATTAAATATATCGTGAACCTCATCAGGTTGAATTCGAAAGAGTAATTCTAGATTATAAATTTCGTTCGTTGTTATCGTTGTCAGATACACTCAACCAAGAGGGTGTCAAATAAGAAAGTCTGTTTGATGTAAAGACGTAAAATTCAAACAAACAGTTTGCCGACAACCAGATGATGATACATGCGGAATATTTTTGTCTACGCTATATCCCTTGTCATAGGTCGCGAACCGGCACAGACCCCATTCAGAACAGGTAAATCGATCATCGGCTCCTAACTTTAGTCTAAGGCTCCAACCCTCAGTATTAGATTCTCAACAATCGACAATTGATGAGGTTTGCGATTTGTTATTGATTTTTTGCATATTATATCCTCCAATTTGATCTATCATATCAATGCTGATTATTTTTTATATTCACGCGTATTTCAAACTGTCAGTACGAAAGATATTGGATTTCGATTGAAACCAGTAACGGATATCCACATGTTGACGATAATTGTACTACGCAATCCGAAATTGATGGAAACCTCCGATCAACCGAATTTTTTGGAAATCTGCTTTATTTCAAATTACGCTACTTAATTCGCGTTCTGCATGTAAAAGTGTTATTCCGTTATAAAAGAGTATTTATTGAGATTTCAATATTTCAAATGAATTTTTTCATGGAATTGGTTTTTGTGTTCTGAAAAACCAATGATTTATGAATAAAATACAAGTTTTATTCGAGATATGAATGAGCTTCATGAAGAAATTTAATCTTAAATTCCGTAATCCGCAGGGTGATTTCTATAAATAATAATTTGATCCGATTTTCAGTAGTTATGTTTGAGAGATTGGGAGAGAAAACCCAAAAATATTTAATCTGAACTACTTACGATTATGAAATTGTCAAGAACATCGATGGGGCATTTGCAAATTGTGTTCATAAAATAATAACGCATCCATTAAAAATTTCTCGATATGTGTTGAAAATTTGGTAATCAATATTTTCATCGTCTTTAAGATGTATGATTCTGGATGAAAAATTAACCGAATGCGATGATGTCATTTTCGACATTATTGGAAATTTGCAGAGTTTTTCTTTATAACTCAGGAAGCACTGGTCGGAAATCATCCGGGTGAAATTTTTTTGGTTTAGTTTTATAACAGTAATCAATGTTCAGAGTTTCATTCATTTTGAGCCCTTAGGGTACACCGACCCTGCTGAAAAGCTTGGAGGATCAATCCTGAGCGACACACGATTTTTCTACCAAGTTTCACTGATTTCGGTTCTGTACTTTCTGAGAAAAGGCCCGGACAATGGACGGTGGACGGACGGATTTTTTTTTATTAGTTTATTCAAATCTACATACTCCAAAACGTAAACTGTGACATTTTCAGGGGGGGTTAAAATTTTTTTTGTTGGTTTATTATTTGATTTTATCAATAACAAACCAAAAATGGATGGGGACTATACATCCACAGACCAATAATGGTCTGTGATACAACCAATGATCTAATAATACAAATTTTTTTCACAGATTTATTTTATTACAAAGTACATACAGGGGGAGTCTTTAAGTTGTACATTGATTTTAATCATAGATTCCTCTCATCAAATAAAAAACTTTTTTCATGTACCATTTTTCCAGATTAGGCTCAGGTCAAAGGTTATAAGCATTTAAATATTTCTCAATGTGCTGATACACTCCTGCGCTTTGTTTGCAAGCTCACCACATTTATCCCTTACGGTGATCTCTTCTGGAGAATAACCAATACAAGGTTTGAAATTCAAAGAAACAAGATTGAGAAATCTCATTTACTCACTTAATTCTTATGATTTGGTTCTTTTCTGCGATATTATCGCAAGGAAAACTTTTCACTACACTGGACTTGAAACACTGATCTTCAACTTGATGTTCATGCAATATCCAATTTCATTCCACTATAACATTATACAGCATTCCATCCTTGCCCATTCTCATATTGAAAACTTCATAACTACACTTTTTTCACGAAATTTATAAATGAATTATATGAAATCAATGAACTTAACTAAAAACATTCTCTAGAATGTTATGGTTATGGATAGTCTAGTCCATAGACAGGGACCATGTATGTGGTATGGTCACGAAATAGCATATAGGTAGGTACCCATAGAAATTATAAGTTAATGTTATATCTATGCCATATACCTAACATAAGCGAAATAGATGAATCGTAGCCTACGTAATCTACGTTCACGTAGGCCCCGGATGAATACTTCTTTGTATTCTAAGGTCATGATAAACGTGAACCCAGCTTGATTTACTTTCCTTTACTAGATCAGGGGCGGATTTGAATAGCTTCAAAGCGGTGCGTTTAAGGAGAAAATATAAAGAATAATCAAATGATTGGAGGTTCTTATTGTTGCTGGAGCCGTATCTGGAAAAATGATAAATGAAAAAAGTGTTTCATTTGATGAGAGGAATCTGTGGTAAAAATTAATACATAACTTAAAGACGCACTCTGTGTATACAGCTGTCTTTACATGCATATTATTATGTTTAGGGGCCCGTATACCGAGTGCTGCACCTAAAAACTACGTGTGATTGTGCTTGCAACCGACATCAGAGACCCAGTATTGTACAAACAATAAAACCATAAATGTCGCCAAAATTTCCAGGAATAAAATGCCCTAACCAAGGCTGAATAGAAATGGACATTTGGTAGAGGAGAGGAGAGAAAGCAACTGTCCAAACCTGAACAATACTCTCAATCAGAACATCGTGGTTATCTGAAATTGCCTATTTAGAATGAAATTTTTTACATGGAACTTTCTCATCATTTTATACTGTTTCGATTGGAGGTTATATAGCTTTGGAGCATAATGCGAAAAGAACTCCTGTGTGTGGGTTTTTCTAAAAAGGTGTGCTCTCATGAGTTTCCATGTGAATAATGGAACATCCAAGTCAAACATCTGATGGGATAAAGACCTCTGATATTCGAAAATCGCGCCTCCTCATTAAGACGTATGAACGAGTAGGTTTCATTTTTCTTGAGCATCACTCTTACTATTGAATTCTGAGCAGACTGAAGGTATCCATAGTTATTATTCAGGAGTGTACCACAAGCAGTGATACAAAAGCTTTGTTTTGGTTCAGACTTCAGAACCAATTCAGGACTGTTTGGGACGGTTCGAGTATGCGCAATTGCCATTTTGAGTCTGAAAAATCGCAATCGCGCATACTCGAACCGTCCCGAACAGTTCTGAATTTGGAACCAAAACAAACCCTATATATCTCAGTATAGCCTCGGCGAAAGAAAAATATTCATAGATTAGTTCCCTTCGAGACAGCACATACCTGAGAGAATACATCTTGTAAATCAACTTTCTGAGTCCGTTTGTCATGTATATCGAGGGTTCCTCCCATCTTAAATGTTTTACATCATGGTCGGAGCTCTAGTCACTTTCAGACTGAATCGATTGAAACGTACAAGTAAGGGAGAACGAATATGCGTTTTCTAGGGATAAAAAGGATGGAGCTAGAAGAGTCTTGTAATCTTAAAAAATATGAGGGTGAGAGTAGATACTTTTTTGAAGGGTTCAAGCGAGGATGGAGCTGAAATAGATTACAGTGACTCTATACAAGTACAGCCGTCTTTAATGAACAAGCCGGGAAGACGCAAATCTGGCAACATCTACGAAAGTCCCCCGAACGGCCCGAACCCTTGGCATTTCGCAACGTTTCTAGTGGTTTTTACACAGTAGCAGGTGGTGTTTCGTTTGTTTCGCAAGCGCAACAAGTGTTCGAATCTTCGAAATCAGTGCAATAATCAATAGCAGGTGTTTCAGTGCTGTAATATTATCAAGTGTCGTGCTGCAAATAGTGATAGTGAATTTCCCTTTGGATTACTTAATTTTCTTGTCAGTATCGTTTTGAGACCAAAGGCTTAGGAAAATGGTTAGGAAGTGTTGCGTCCCATCTTGTAAAAGTAATTATAAAGATAGGAATTGGTTTCACGGAGAAGAAAGAGCTCCAGTAATAATAAATATCATAATTACAAGGACAAATATCCGTCGATAAATCAACAAATATTCCCCCTTGATCAGAGCTAATCATCCAATCAACCAAAACACCTACACCGAAGAAGCGGATCCAGATTAGCTCTGATATTTGTTGATTTATCGACGGATATTCGTCCTTGTGATTATGTTATTTATTATTACAGAAGCTCTTTCTTCTCCGTGAAACCAATTTCATTATTATTATTTATTTGAATAATCAACAGAAGTTTAAAACTTTGAATGTTACTTTCAATAATACCGTTCTGAAACATAATTTCACTCCTATAAATATCTTGGAGTGAAATTAGATACTTCTTTAAATTTCAAGGCCCATTTGGAAAACTTACGCATGAAGTTGAAATCTAGGAATAATATTCTCCAAAAACTAGCTGGTCCTTCATGAGGGGCTGACCCTACAACTCTTCGTACCGCAGCTTTGGCTTTGGTTCTTTCTGCTGCTGAATATTGTTGTTCGGTTTGGTTTAATAGCGCTCATGTTAGTAAAATAGATGTACAGCTTATTGTTGCTATGAGAATCATTAGTGGGACCATAAGATCTACACCTTTACAGTGGTTACCAGTTCTCTCAAATATTGTACCGCCCCATATTCGTAGACAGGTTGCAGTGATGAAGTCTTGGGATAAATATCGTTCCTTTCCGAATTTGTTCCCAATCATGTCTTATATTCCGGATTCTTAAATTGCTAGATTGAATTCTCCTTAACCTTTATGGATCAACGATTTTCTTTACACCAATAAAAGTGACAAGGAAGTTTGGTGTTCGGAATGGAATTCGTGTAATGTTTTCAACAAAGGTTTGGTCAGCGATCCTTCAGGAAAAGTTCATGGTTTCAATCTCCCTAGGAAAATTTGGTGCATTTTGAATCGACTTAGAACCGGTCATGGTCGCTGTAATAGTTTCCTCTTCAAATGGAATTCGGTCGAAAGTCCAAGGTGCGAGTGCGGAGAAGAAGAGAAAACAATAGAACATTTAGTTAATAGTTGTCCAATATATAAATTTGACGGTGGTTTCGAGGCAGTTTATTCGGTGTCTGATTCTTTTTTGAGATGGATCGTGAACTTCAAATGAATTTAATGAGTACTAAATCATTTACTAGTTCATATTAGTTTTTCGTCTCCTTTTTTGTTTTCAGGTATGATTCCAAGATTTCAACCTGCAATCGCATAGAAAAAAAGAAATTTTGTCGATGAAAAAGAAGCCCTTCGATAAAAAACAACAATTTCATAACACTTATACGGGGAGACAGAGTTTTTCCTGAGGTTTTTATCTGTGCTCTTGAATCATACGTAAAAATGTATGGTACCCCGTTTACATTTCCTCTGCTAATACTGTTATGACACAAATTGTTTGATATAAAAAAAATGTACTGCTCATCTCAAAAGAAGAGATAAAGGTACTTTTAAATGTTTCGGTTTTCCGAAGAAAGTAAGCTTTTATGGATAAAATCCATCCCGAGAAAAAATTTCATTCCAAGTCCTTATAGCGGAGTTCGCGAGAAACATTTCGATGAGAACGAAATAATTCGATATGATAAACATTTACAAGCTGATGGTACAATAAAACCGTTATTATTGAGATATCCGAAATTGAAAGAAACAGTGGTTCCAAAAATGTTTCCAAATTTACCATCATACCTGTCGAAACCGACTCTTAAAGCAAGAAGATATCCAAAGTCCAGGAGAGATGCGGTTACTTCTCGGAATTTTAACGAAATAGGAACATTTATGAGCTCTGATCTTATTAACATTTTGAGGATCTTCTTGATAATTATTCAATGAATATCGATGTTTCAGGATGGACTTTTATTCTTCAGAATATTACAAACACTTTCGGTATTCCAAAATTTCAACTCGGAGAACAACACAAAAGCTCTAAAATGAACTCTAAAAGTAAGCAAAATACGTTAGAATAACGGGCACGTCGAAAAACTAGTAGCTTGGAAGTGTTCGAATTTCTATCACCAGAGGGCGAATCGCTAGTAGTTGCGAATAGATTCGCAACTACTGCTAAGCCTCCAGGTCTATGTAAAACACCGTCACTTCTCTGTGGTTTCGTGCTCTTTTGAGCAAATAGCAAAAGTCAATGTTTGAGGTTAAAGTGCAGAAAACGTCAAGCAAATTTGCAAATATTATCGTTTACCTTCAAGATATTGATATTAATATTTAAGATATCATTCATCCTTACAAATTGAAGATTGATGAAACCTTAAAATCATTAACAATACATTTCCTTGATACTTACATCAGAAGTGATGATACTGAAAAATATTCACTTGCATTCCATTTTGATATTATACATATATTTTGGAAGGGTAGCTAGTTTACGTTCTTATACGAAAAAGGATTTAAATAAACTGAGGTGAATCTTTTGATTACTATACTTTTTGTGCGCACGTCCTTAGTTATGCATCATTTCACTATTGAGCCAAGAAAGCGTTCCAACAATAACGTTGGAAAGAAATGAGGGAAAGCTTATTTATTTATGCATTATTATCATAGTTGCAGTCTCATCATAGTTCCAAGTCAGGATTTTACTTATTGCCAATTAATGCATTAGCCTTAAGCATGGGAAAAATTAAACCTGTGCATTTCAATGTTAGCATTTATGCATCTTAGACTCGACAGATCATCAGTACCTCAAGACTTTAATGCAAAAGTTGTCCTTATAGTATTTATGCAAAGTTCTTGTATGTTTATGAAATTCAATCATAACGGCAATCACCACCATTGAATAATGCATCATAAGGATAATCATGGTCATAGTTATATTATGCATAAACATTATACCGTCGGTCCTAAACCTTTATGATTTGGTACTGGAATCTTAACACAAAACTAACTAACCATGCACATACTTGAAATTAGCTTTTTTTTCATTCGTGGTTTTGTCTTAGGACCGACAATATATCATTAGAGACAGCCAGGTCACACTAATAGGCCTGAAATCTCTAATATAGAGAGCTCCACTGACCTGGGAATGAAGTAATACCATGAAGCAACTGCTCAGAGGCATAAAACTATGGGTGTCAAGGCATTGTGGTATTGAAGGCAATGAGAAGACCGATGAACTAGCAAAAAAAAAAAAACTGGGCTAGGTGGAAGAACAGTACAGTGCAGAGGTCCAACAATTGGATCTGAACAGTAGAACAGCTTACTGGATAAATACTGCAGGACTTGAACAATCACAACGATTCATTGAATTCTTACCATCCTATAATAGGAAGCTCCTGCAGTTATGACGAGCAGAGTTTTGTGTTATGGTGGGACTACTGACAGGCCACCATCAAGAGATCAAAGTGAACCTTTGCATTTAAGTGGGATCAGTTTTCAGCATTTTCGGTGTCAGTCTCTCATGCATAATGCACTACATCTCTACGATAACATGCAGGAATTGGCCCTAGGGCTAAGACTATGAGAATAATGCATAAATTGGCTACTTGAAATTTTCTAGGTATGTTTAAAGCTTGAATTTGTTGAGTTCGTAAATGCGTAAAATTTGCTGATTGCTAAAGAAGTGTGAATCTGCGCGCATGCTATGGGGAACCACATGCTATCATTTTGTCCAATTGTCCATAATTTTCGAATTTTGAGCCCAAAAATGGTCTCAAACCACTAGATTGGACTCACTGATGATTTCAGTTTGATACGATTATAATTTTTGGAGATATTCGGAAAAAATATTTCGAATCTAGTGTTTTTTCTCCACGGTACCGTTGCTTTTTCCGGAATAACTCAAAAAAAACTAGAAAAGTAATGTGAATTCTGCAGCTTTTGCGCGCATGTTCAAATTTGATGCCAAAGCATTCATCTCCTTTGAACATGCACGAAAAAGCTGCTGACTTCACAGTGCTTTTCTAAGTGTTTCTAATTAATTTCAGGGATGAGGTTAAAGAAATGTTTTATCATGCTTACAATAGCTATTTAAAATTTGCATACCCATATGATGAACTGAGGCCTTTAAGTTGTGATGGTATTGACACTTATGGAAGGTAGGTATTAGTGTTTTATATTTTTTAGAGTAACCTAAACTGAACAAGAGTTTTTACAGTTATTCTTTAACTCTCATAGATGCACTAGATACCTTAGCGATTATGGGAAATTATACAGAATTTCAAAGAGTTGTAGAGCTGATAACATCCAAATCAAAATTTGATGCCAATATCAATGTCTCTGTATTTGAAACCAATATAAGAATTATTGGTGGCCTTCTCAGTGCCCATTTATTATCTTACAGGTAGATAGAAAATGACAGCTTGTTGCAATAAAATATTTTTCACCAACTTTATTTCAGGGCAGGTGTCAAAGTCGAGTCAGGCTGGCCCTGTAATGGACCATTGTTAAGACTAGCAGAAGATGTAGCCAATAGATTGATACTAGCCTTCGATACAAAAACAGGTATGCCATATGGAACAGTGAACCTCAGATATGGGGTTCCCAATGGTGAAACCTCCATCACTTGTACTGCAGGGATTGGTACATTTATTGTAGAGTTTGGGACTCTAAGTAGACTCACAGGAAACTCTATTTACGAAGAGGTATGAATATAAATATTACTCGATTAATTGCTTCGCAGGATTCAAAAGAAGTCTATTCGATTTTATTGCCTTAAACTTTATATTAACAACATACAGAGTGTAACAGCCAAATGGAATAAATTCGATAACGAATAAATGAGGGCGTGTTATGGAAAACGCTCGGACACGTCGATTTGTAATTTTAAATGCGCATATTTTTCGAGAAAATAATATTATATAGGGTGTTCCATGTGACCCTGGCCAATACCAACTTTCTTATTTCAAATGCAACCCCCTGTATATTATTTATTCTTTGGATTCTTCAGAGAATTCTAGACACAATTTATGCACAATGTCCTATACCTATCTTTAACTATTTCGGAAATATTAAGTGTTTTCAGATTTAGTGCAAAAATCAACGTTTTAAATAAAAATTATGTTATTTCACAAATTCGGTACATTACACTTAAAACCTAATAAGTAATACTGATTATTTCTTAATAATTAAAAAAAAACAAAAACAAAACATTAATGTCAATGTAGGAAATGTTCAAAATGCTCGCCGCGAACGTCTTGGCAACATGCTAATCTGGTGTAGAATTGTCTTCTAACGTTACTCAACATTTCTGACAACACTTAATATTTCCGAAAAAGTTGAAGATAGGTATAGGACATTGTACATGAATTATGTCTAGAATTTTCTGAAGAATCCAAAAAATAAATAATATACAGGGGGTTACATTTGAAATAAGAAAGTTGGTATTGGCCACGGTCGCATGGAACACCCTTTATAATTTTATTTTCTTGAAAACTATGCGCATTTAAAATTACAAATCGACGTGTCCGAGCGTTTTTCCTAACACCCCCTCATTTACTCGTTATCGAATTTATTCCATTTGGCTGTTACACTCTGTATAATTATGGATTGAGTAACAGACATAATGCTGCATGGAGCCACTTACTGGAATTGTGTAATCATTCAAGTTCAGTGGAAAAAGGACTTTCCAGTGCCACCGGGACTATTCACTGGCTTTGTGTAAATGCACCAGTATGAATCTTCATATGCCAAATGTGGTATGCAAAAACGAAAAATGATCCGAGTACTGTTAAGAAACAACATTCAATTATAGTGCTGGAACCTCAAAGGAATCCATTTTATAAATTGCTATCCTGATGGATGTGAATTGAACTGAGTTTCGACAATTGAGTCACTTTAACGATCAGCATTGAAATCAAGTGTTTGAAATATTATAAGGCCTCTATATCACTGAAATCCCATATGAAGGTCAGCAGCCAGGTTGCTAACAAATCTGGCGAAATTTGTATGGCAACCGTTAAATTCACTAGAAACATTGAAATCATTTATTTCGCAAATCTGTTTGAAACATACAGAAAAATATTAACAATTCAGATTGATATTTCTTGGTTGTTATGAATCCTAGCTGCTATAGATAAGAGTATTTTCTCAATTTAAAACATTCTAGAAAAGCACTGTTGTCAGTTGAGGAGCTTATACAGGCTTGTTCAAATTCGAGTATAGATTAAAGCTTATTTTGGAAAGATTTTGCATCATTTGGTGGGTTTTTTCTGGGTTTTCACTTCCAATATCTAAAACAGAACTACTAAAATTTATTATTTATTTATTTGAAACTATTTGTCGAGGGCAGTTTCAGAGTACAAATCTGACTCCTTCATTTTATTGTTTGTCTGATGACATTTGCTCTTTTGTCTCATAAAAGAGTCAGATTTGTACTCTGATACATTACAGTTCGCTTTGTTGATCGTTTGTATTGTTCTGGTATTGTTCATAAGGTAACCCTTTGTTCATCGAAACTGCCCTGGACAAATAGTTCAATCCTGCGTTCCGCAAGTGCGTTTTCCATAAAAAACAATTTTATTTAATTTTTAATAGTTCTGCTTCGGATATTGGGAGTGAAAACTCAGAAAAAATCTACAACATGTGGTTTAAATTTGTTGGTAAAGCTGTATTTCTTGAGTAAGGAAATAACAAGGATACTGAGAAAATAACAAAATTTTACCTTTTTTTCCAATATTTCTGAAAATGAATATTGTATCGAGATGGCAGACTATTTTTAAATATTGTCTTCATGGTCTGTGCCAAATTTTTTGTTTTTGCAACTAAAAACTAACAACTTGACACAAGAAATAACAAATCTTATTTTAAATTATACTAACAACCTATTCATTACAAATGTTTTTAAGTAGTTTATTGTTCGAAAACGTTACATCCCATATACATTATTTGTTTTAAAATTTTAAGAAAATGTTTAAAGCTAAAAAATACTCCTCACATTCATAGCCCTAAAGGAGAATTAAATTAAATTCGAAAGCTTGGCAAAGAATAAAGAGTATTTCTTGAATTCTCCCAGTAAAACGAGTCATTCAGCCCTTAAATTAAGATTATAACATTGAAAACATAAACTCTCAAAACCAATATATATATATATATATATAATATATATATAATGAGGAATTTATTTGGGTGTCTTGGCAAAGGGTATTTAATTATTTAACCATTGGTCAAAACATCTATATTTCGATCCTTGTTGGGACCTTCATCAGGATGAATAGACTAGTTAATAAATGATCGAAAGTAGCCAACAGAGAAACATCCCTCTACGTCGAGGAAAGATATCTTCAAAAGCAAAAAATGATTGCGAAGTTATTTAAAATTTTGTTCATAAACAATTCTAAGGTAGAAACATCATAAATTCAATCAAAATATGTTTGAAGAACATAGATGGCATCCTCAGATAAACGAAGAATATTTTACCCTAGAAATCTAACAAAATATCTGGAATAAAACTTGTGACATATATTATGTGAGGATGAATTACTTTTATAAGAAAAAATTTCACAAGAAATAGAAGAATTTTTTAAATATTTTATTAACTTTTCAACGATACGAACCTCACGAAATTTAGCTGCTCGATTCTGAAATATAAAAATATGCTGGATATATGTGCAGGACCCCCAAAATACGAAACCATACTTTGCTATGGCTTCAAAGCAGGCATAGTAAAAGGTTTCGTTCTTGTCTCATTCATGTGGGAGGATAAACTTCTGAAAACATATGTTGTGGAGTTTAATTTTTCTTACACAACATTTGTGTTCCCCCAAATCTAGGAACTCGTCCAGGTAAACTCCGAGAAATTTCGAGGATCTTACTAGTTGTATGCTGTTTCCAAGGGTAATCTGTTCTGGTATTTCAGCCTTAATTTGCTTTGTCCTGAAGAGAATAGCTTGTTTATGGTATTTTCTACTGTCTTTTCCCACGTTAAAATGTTTGTATCATCGGCATATTGAGTTTGGAGGGATTCTGTATTCACTTCCGTGGCGGTTATTTGTAAGGGTAAAGGATAACGAAACTGCCAATTTACCTCTATCGACATTTTTTTCACGTGTTCATTCTAGGAAACAATAGCGTTATAATTTGTCTGTAATTTTCGAATTCTGACTCGAAAATGCTCTCTAAGTTCTAAGGGCCCTCATGGTGAAGACTTTATTATCAAGTTCATCTCTGTTCTGTTAGGCCGTATAAACTGTAAGTTCCGTAGGAGAAGACCTAATAGTCTTGCTATTTCTTTAGTAGATGTTACACCCATTGGAAGTTTTGTTGTTATTCCCTAACGCAAAAAATACTGAACCATTCGAATTGGAACTTGGTATTCCGTTTTGGAATGACGATGCGCAATAAGTGTGTACGAAATTTTGAAAGGATTGTATCACATGGTCTGTGATCATATCTCGGAAATAACTGATATTGTTGAAACTTGTGAATAAGTTGTGAAATGATACTAATTTGGTGCGAAATTTCATGAGTATCGTTCTCATTGGAGAAATTAAGAATTATTTCAGAAATTTTATTTGCCAAGTAGGGCTGATCGGTATATTTTCGTACCGAAGAAAAGATTTCTATTTTGTGGCTTGAACTAATGCACGCAAGCGAGAAAAACGCTGGTTACCCATTGTGGTCTGATTATGTTTTGACTTAATACCGAATACAGTTTAACGCAAATAACCAGAATCATTTTATTCCCCTTGGTTGAAATTAAATCATCCAAGTTATAATTTGAATTATTATGAACAAGCCAAGTGACAGGATTTCTGGGCCATTAGACAACTGAAAAATGCACCTTATGCACTTTGGGTACATTCCACCCAGCTCACAATTTTCGTGGGCCTGGGGGCCTCTGGGCTTTTACTTCTCTCCTGTCGCCAGCTCTGATTATAAAAATCTGATATATTGAGTTGTCGGTAAAGGAGCATACATATGAACGCGATTAAGGTGTGTAGAATTAATCATTTCTACACTTAATTAAAAATAAAATCCGCTTGAACTTGAGTTAAATATTCATGGATCATGGATCTGATCAAATCGTGCAATTTTGGTATGTCAGATAAATATCGCGCCCTTTTAATTTTGTTTTTCAACTATAAATAAAATATGTCTCTATTTGCTTAATTTTAATTCATTTGTTGAAAGTGATGATGATTTGGAAAAATTTCCAAATCGTATCGATCCTAATTCCATTTGATCATAATATTGCTCAATTAAAGGGATATTTTTCAGGTTGCCATGAATGCTTTATATGCCCTGTATAATCATAAATCTCAGCTTGGTCTATTTGGAAATCACATAGATGTTGAAACAGGACGTTGGACAGCCCAAGATGCAGGTATTGGATCAGGAGTAGATTCATATTTCGAATATTTAGTCAAAGGTTCTATACTACTTCAGAGGCCTGAATTGATGGATATGTTTCACAAAGCAAGGAGAGCCTTTGACAAGCATATGAAGAAAGATGATTGGTACATGTGGGTGTCAATGACCAAAGGGCAAGTAACTTTGCCAGTTTTTCAGTCTCTGGAAGCGTTTTGGCCAGGAGTTTTGAGTTTGATTGGTTAGTTTGACTTCATATTCTAATGTGACTATGTTACGTTAAAAGTACCTGACATGTGAAGCAATGCAAAACACTGAATGTTTAATATTGTTTCCAAAAAATGAATTCAATGAACAGAATGGCAGCCTCTACTTCTCTTAATTTCACCCATTTTGGATAATGAAGTTTGCCACCGTTAGTTTACATCTGTGAATATGTCTTTGCATTGTCCCAAATTTAGGTCTATATGATGTTTCTTTAAGTTGTGACTGAACTTCAATTTCATCTTCCGATTTGGTTTCGGACAGAACATTCACGAGCGAAGAATGCGAAAATTAAAAGCCATATTTTAAATAACCTCACCTAGATACATTAATCCGAACAGTTTTATTATACTACGTCTACTAACTGACTATGCATTTTTGTATTTTCGAGTGGAGCCTCCTAAGCAGTTATTTCTTGTTTCTTATCGATGTATTTCCTAGCTGTCATCTTTTAATTGCAGTCAAGTTGCGTCTTTCAGTGTACTGAATTTCAGCTCAATCCAATATTTATTTTAATAATAAAAAACTTCATTTCAGAGTAAGCTGCTACAAGTTCAGAATATCGAATTCAAACGAGCTTTCTTGATAAAGGTTATTAATACATTCATTAAAAATACATATTTTTCTGTGATACAGAATTTATTTTACCATTACATAATACATTTACAAATGATATCAACTACAGTAATCCTCTTCAACACATACACACACATAAAACACAAATCCACCTTGATGCTAACATCTGTATGGGCACTCATATTCCCATGTATGCAGTCATACACTCTCAAACAGTTTTATACTATGAAAAACAACCAACAAACCAGATCAATGGCCCAATCAAAACAATTTCAGGAATTGTGAGGAATTTTTATGAATAAACTTTTTGCATAGTTTCCTAAAATTGAACTTATTGCTAGCTTTTACCTCCAATGGCAACTTGTTATATATTTTTTCCCCGATATAACTTATACAGAGTGTAACAGCCAAATGGAATAAATTCGATAACGAATGAATGGGGGCGTATTGGAAAAAACGCTCGGACACGTCGATTTGTAATTTTAAATGCGCATATTTTTCTAGAAAATAATATTATATAGGGTGTTTCATGTGACCGTGGCCAATACCAACTGTCTTATTTCAAATGCAACCCCCTGTATATTATTTATTTTTTGGATTCTTCAGAGAATTCTAGACACAATTCATGCACAATGTCCTATACCTATCTTTAACTATTTCGGAAATATTAGGTGTTTTCAGATTTAGTGCAAAAATCAACGTTTTAAATGAAAATTATTTTATTTCACAAATTCGGTACATTACACTTAAAACCTAATGACTAATACTGATTATTTCTTTATAATTAAAAAAAAACAAAAAAAAAAACTTCAATGTCAATGTAGAAAATGTTCAAAATGCTCGCCGCGAACGTCTTGGCAACATGCTAATCTGGTGTAGAATTGTCTTCTAACGTTATTCAACATTTCTGAAAACACTTAATATCTCCGAAAAAGTTGAAGATAGGTATAGGACATTGTACATGAATTATGTCTAGAATTTTCTGAAGAATCCAAAAAATAAATAATATACAGGAGGTTACACTTGAAATAAAAAAGTTGGTATTGGCCACGGTCGCATGGAACACCCTATATAATTTTATTTTCTTGAAAAATATGCGCATTTAAAATTACAAATCGTCGTGTCCGAGCGTTTTTCCTAACATCCCCTCACTTATTCTTTATCGAATTTATTCCATTTGGCTGTTACACTCTGTATACTTTAAACTAAGATTGTTATTACTCACAGGAATCTGAATATATTTATTCCTGTTACCAGGGGTGAAGTAATTGTGATCCATATAGTGTTGTATTGTCCTGTGACCATGGATATATGAACAGATTTTCATCATGTACCTTACACTACCTATCTCAGCCGAAAACAGCAAATTCGTGGGATAAAGTCTATTTTTCTTAAATATTATCTTCAAGATATACTTTTGTATTATATTCAATTGATGTAAGCTGTTTTCATACAAGCCACCCCACACCACAATTCCATATCGGACTATTGACTCAACCAAGAATTTATATACTTGATTGTCTCAGTCTTTACTTGTCGGAAATTCATCTTGATGATTAAAAAGTAAAATAACTTATTATAATAAAGCGGAAATAAGTCATTTTACTTTTTAATCATCAAGAATTTATATATTGTTATCAATATGTTTTTATTCAAAAATTCCCTGAGCAAGTAAAACTTGTGAACAAGCCTACCAATTCTACCCGACACATAATCAATATGAGGCTGCCACTTAAGGAATTGATCAATAATAATTCCAAGGTATTTAGTATGGAATACTTCCTGAATACAATAATTTCCAATGAATATATGATCAAAATGAGGTCTACCAGCTCTAGTGACGGAAAATGCTGTGTAATTCGTTTTTTCTAAATTTAAGGATAATCTGTAATTTTGCAACAAATTTGTTACTATGGCTAGTCTATTGATTGCTAGGTTCCTCTTATTCTCCCAAGTATCGCCCGCAAATACAAGGACAGTGTCATCAGCATATGAGATTATTGTTCTATTTATACCTTTACATAATATCTTTCGATATTGATATCTTACGATATACTTTTATTGCCTTCAACGTCCCACGTCTTGAATGACAAATTTAATTAATATACTGGCCAGTTGATAAAAATCTGTATCTTTAATGATTGTATTAGTTCAGAACATTGGCAACATATAATGAAAAAGTGTCAAAAAAGAAATACATTACTTGCTGAGAAATCCAGACAAACTATATAGTTCCGGATCTATGAGAAGTTTCTTGATTTCTCGTTTAAAAATGCTTATTGTATTTATTGTTTTCAATTCAGGCCGAAGGTTGTTGAGAAACTTTATTGGCATGTAGTGAGCATTTTTGCGCGCATGTTCTAGGGGAACAGCGTGCTATCGTTTTGTCCAAATGTCTGTAATTTTGGATGATTGAGCCGAAAATGGTCTCAATCGACTAGGTTGGACTCACTGATGACGAATCCGGTGTCAAAATCGATTCTGTCCGGCCGGCCGGCCGTAGACAGGATAACTGTCGACAGAAGCAAGCTAGCAAGTTGAAACTTTCAGGATAGGTAGCGCATCAGAATGCCGCGGTTAAGTTCGTTAATGGGCCAAATCGATCGAATAGTTTCGAAGTTATAGGCATTTGAAGTTTTGAAGTTATTTATTTTTTATTTCAGAAACTACCTGAGCGATTGGATTCAAACTTGGCAGTTAGGTGAAGTACAACGACGCGCAACTTTGAGCTAAATTTCGTCAGGATTATATCGTCGGTAATTTTTTAAAAAAAATTTTTTCGAAATTTTTTTCCAAAAAAATTTTTTTTCCGGAAACCATTCATCATATCCAAGAAACATTATACTCACGCTTTGACCTTCTAATTTCACAGCAGTGTACCAAATTTCAGTTCGATACGATCATAAGTTTTGGAGATATCGGGAAAAAATATGTCAAATTTCGAGGTTTTCTTCTCGATATCGTTGATTTTTTCGGTATAACTCGAGAAATACTGATTCAGTCCTGATTAAACTTCACAGCTAGTTTTAAGACGCTGAAAGACAACAGTATGCAAAATTTCGTGATAATCGTGTTATTAGAACAATTTGAAAAAAAATTTCTATGATTTTCTCATCATATCATCCTCATTAAATTCTGTATGAAACTTCGAACTGTTATTTTCGATGAAGTACTGGATTTCAATTCGATCTGATCTCTATTTTTGGAAATATTGGAAGAATAAAATTTTAATTGGGTATATCTACGGAATCATTGGGTGGATTTTACCCATTCACGAATTCGGCCTTCGTAATTAAGGTCCAAACCTTCTCTACAAATATCGAGTTTCTAAGTTGTTCCTTTCGGAAGTTATTGTGTTTACGCAGTCGGCCGTTAGGCTGACCGTAAACACAATAACTTCCGGAAGAAACGACTTAGAAACTCGATATTTGTAGAGTAGGTTTGGGGCTTAATTACGAAGGTCGAATTCGTGAATGGGTAAAATCCGCCCAATGATTCCGTAGATATACCCATTCAAAATTTTATTTTTACAATATTTCCAAAAATAGAGATCAGATCGAATTGAAATCCAGTACTTGTAAGATGGGTCATGTTTTCAATTTGGACAAGAACATTAAAATTTTACATAATGTAAACAAAAGCAATAAAGTGAATGTATTAGAGAGCATCGAAATAGCCAAGTAAAAGATAAATCCGAATATAGATCATTTAAATGAATAAATTAATTTCCACTATAAGGAAGCAGCTAATACTATGAGTTTGAGTGAAGTTGTAGAGTTCTTTTTGTTGTGTGTCTCGTTCATTTGTTAATGGTTGGTGACATGTTTAGATGACACTACTTGTATTGATTTTGAATGTTCATTGTTGATAAGTAGATAAAATAAAAAAATTCATGCTTATTGATTTCACAAAAGAAATTTGTTGTGAATTCATCAGTGTGCTGTATATATTTCAAAGACTATGTGAAGTTTGGTTGCCCGGTGCTCGATGTGATATGACCATTTCATACATTCATCAATGTGAATACCTAAGAATTGTATGCTCTCTGATTGAACTACAGATGATTTATTGATATCAACTGTAGTGGGTGAAGTCATATTTGGATCAGTTCTAAATAGGATTGTCCTATTGTATAATAATAGGACTGTTTTTTTTTTGGAGCCAGTTCTTGATGTCATCAAACAATTGTACACTGTTCGCCATCATTTCTAAAATTGTTTCGCCACCTGCTAGGAGATTTGTGCCGTCAACAAAGATAGTCGTGAATTGATTTGCACTTGTGTCAGAATTACATACATCATTGATATAAATAATGAAGTAAATAGTTGCAGGAATTCTACCCTGGGATATTCCAAAGTTTTGGAACGCGGTACTGTGATGTATAGATTTTTGTCTTGTCTGAAATTTCCATTGGTTGTGGACGGTCTGAACGTTGGTATTCACTTGAGTGCTAGTGCCCTTATTCCATATCTTTTGGCCTTAATTAAAAATTATTCGTGATTCACACAATCAAAAGCCCTAGACATATCCAGAAACACGCCCAAAGCTATTTGCTCACCTCCCATCATGTTTATCATATTTCTGGTGAATGTGTGAATAGCTGTTTCTGCGGATCTACCCGGAGGACAACCCGGCTGAGATCCATCAAATAAATCACATTTGTTCATGAAATCTATTATCCGAATAGACATGGCTAATTCAAATATTTTCGAGAAGCTAAGTGATATGCAAATCGATCGGTAATTTTCCATGCTTTCAGGATATTGGCTTACCAAGCCAGTTCTTCAATGCCAAGGGAATGATTTCGAACTTGAAAAAGTTGTTGATAATATATTATGTCATAATTTCACTAATATTGGGCAGGCTTTTCTTCGTGGTGTGTGCAGGGATTCCATCTACCCCACTAGAATGTTTATTCTTCAAGTCTTTTGATAGGTTGATGATTTTAAGAGACGTAACAGGTCGCAGAAACATTGTTTGATTATTTTCGACGATTGCACAGTGAAAAGGAACATGTGTAGTATTGGCCAACAGTTGAGGGACAACGTTCACCAAATATTCATTGTAGTCATTGACAGGACTTCTCCTCATTTTACACACTCTAATTCTGGTGTTTCCTGTTATTTCGGAGCAGATAATACACATACAGCGGGTTTCACAAAGCTCTGATTTACTTGATTGTTCTGATCAAGACAATTCTATGTTTAATTTCAGTTTATTTTTAGCAATACCACAGAATATCAACGCGTTGATCAGAGGATTAAGCTTTGTGAAACCCACGGATAGACTTAGATTTGTTGTCTGATTTTTCAATCCTACTTGTGTACACTTTTTTTTCATTGGTTACGAGTTTATTGTATTTTTTTGGAGTTTCAATGTATGCTTTTTGTAAGAGGTATTATGCTTTGATAATACTAGAAGTGTGTCTAACAGCCTTTTGCATTCTAGTTTTGTTTTGTGTTAATTTTTCCTTTAACATTAAAGAAAGTATCCCACTGCGTGTTCACATCCTCATTCCTGATTGATAGGATGTCTGTTTAGTCCTGATCTCCCAAATGTTTGTTTCCTTCAGTGAAAATTCTGCAGTATGGGATTTGATGGTTGGAAGTATTTTTATAGTGAAGTCGATTAATTGAGCTGTGTGATCGGATACATGATTCTCTATTACTCTTGATTGGTGCGATCCCTTGTAATTTGTGAAGATATTATCAAGGAACTTTTCGCTGAATAAGTATTCTGTTATACTCATTGATCGCAAGGTGGAAGGTGGAAAGATCAGGTCATATTAATCAGATCAGATCCTGCCTTCTTCCTGTTTTTAAGTTTAATATTGAAATCGCCTCCTATTTTATTTATATTTTCCATATTGATCAAATTCAGTAATCGCTCAAATTTATCCCAATAATGTCGAGGGATTGTCCGTAGATTGCCGCAATTATAAATTTGTTACCGGCAATATCTGCTTCAATGGCTAAATATTCTAATTAATTTGTTTTTTCAGAGTTCGTGCATAGACCATTCGATTTGAACCATTCACTCGCTTTTTTTAGGGTTGATTCCACTAATTCACACGTTCCTGGAAATGTCTTAGCTACCATGGTGAAATTTGTGTCGTCAGCATAATTTAACATTCTGATAATTGTTTCATCGAATATGGTATACAGGTCATTTAGAAATATGATAATAATAATAATTTATTTATTCAATCAAAAGCTTATTGAAATACAATAAGGTTGGTTTCGTCAAAACAGAATACATAATTCAAAACAATTCACTTTTACAAAAATCAAAAAATTCACTCAAAGAATATGGTTCTCAGTTAACAATCGCATTATACAGAGAAATTTTGAAAACTTTCAAGTTGGATGTCCTCAACCATTGGGGAAGAGCATTAAATAGCCTTAGGCCCATGTATAAGGGCGACTTTTCTGTTAAGGATAAAGAGTGTCATGTGTACAAGTATGTATCTGTGCGCCTAGTTTTGTTGGAGTTTAAATATTGTTGGAAGTATTCTGGATGAACCTTCATGAAGACGAGTACCCTATATATGTATAGACCATATGATGTTAAAAATTTGTTCTCTTTAAAATGCCCTCTACAAGATTCTCTGAAACCTAACTTCAGTATAATTCCCAACATAACTTTTTGCCTCAGAAACACAGTTTCAATTCCTGAGCTACTGCCCCAAAAAATTATCCCATATGATAGTGAAGACTGAAAATTTGAAAAATAAATGATTTTCAGAGTTGGTAAATCGACTTTAGTTTTTAACACATTCATTGAATATATCACCGAATTCAGGCGCTTGATTAGATTTTCTATGTGGGTGTTCCATTTGAGGTTTGCGTCCATTAATATATTGGTGGGAATGGCAGTTGAAGATCTGTCGCAATTGAAAACTACACTTTCAGTTTTTTTCATAAAGATGATGGGGCCTAATATACTTAATTGTGGTACTCGTAGCTTTGTGAATTTTTCTTTTTATATTGTTTGTTCCCCATTCTGAGAGATTACTACTCTTTGCTTACAGTTTGTTAGGTACGATTTGAACCACTTAATTTAGTTTTCTTTTTTTCTATAGGCTTGTAGTTTTTGAAGGATGAGGTTGTGGGACAGTGTACCGAAGGCTTTTAATAGGTCTGACATTCTAATATGCTCCAAAGCATCCAAGATTCCTGAGATGAACTCGAAGACTGTCGTCTGAGTTGATTTCCCTTTGACATAGCCGTGTTGTGAAGGTGTTAAGATTTTTTCTTCTACGAGGTATGATACCAGTTGAGTTGAAATTGTTAGCTTCAGTATTTTAGAAAACGTTGCTAGGAGGCTTATTGGTCTATAGCTCTGTGGTTTGTTTGGTTCTCCTTTCTTATATACTGGTTTTATCAATGCTTCTTTACGCAGATCAGGGAAAACACCGTATTTTATAGACATATTTATTAGTAAAGTTAGGGATTTCACTATTTGTTCTGCACAATCTTTTACTAATCTCTTCGGGATTCCATCGCATCGGTAGCTGTTTTTATTTTTTATCATGGAGATTATTTTCATTGTTTCTTCTTCCAAAACTGGGTGTAGTTTAAGGATGGGGTTAGTTTCCGTTTTATTGATTTTGAGTTGTGTCTATTTGTTACTATTTGCCTTTCGCAATCGATGAATAATAGCTATTGAATAAATTTTGATTTGTGATACCTTTGATTTTCTTGACTATTTTCCAGAGAATCTTACTTCTATTGTCTGATTGCAGTATTTCCTGTTTATAATGTATTTTACAAATATGTAGAATGCTTGCCTTGCAGTTTACCAATGTCTCACTCCTCGATTTTGGCTTTTTGTAGATATTTGTTCGGATTTTTCTTATAAGACACGAATAATTCAGTTCTGTTTTGAAGATATTCACAAACTTTGTTCTCAAAGTGTTGACTTGATTTTCTGGAATGTCCTCTAATTTTCTTGAATCATGATCCTTTTTTGTGGCTGCTTGCCATCTTGCTCTTGGGGTTGTAGTGATAGTTTGGGCTGTATTGTGATCAGAGATGTCGGTTGGCAGTGTTCTTGCTGAGTAATATTTATGGTTTATAAGTATATTGTCATTACACGTCTTGCTGGTGTAAGTTATGCTTGTTGGCTCAGTTATTGTAGGTGTTGAACCATATGAATTAAGAAACTCAAGGAAAGAATTTTATACTTGATTTGTCTGTCTAGTATGTTGATGTTGAAATCTCCCGCTATTATCACTATGTTTTCTGTCCGAGATATCTTGTCTTGTATTTCTTCGCGTTTTTTTCGAAATGTTTTAGTTTCATCGGAGGTTGAAAAAATGGACCATAATGTAATATTTTCAGATTTTGTTTGTATTTCTTTTGATGATATTTCTATTATTTTTTTCTGATGATCGATAGTTTACGTGTGCCCAGATAATGCAATTGCTAACTTGTTTTTTAGTGCTCAGTTAAATATATGAAATTGCACACTTGTTCATTCTCATGAAATGATTCCAATTTTACTACACTATTTCCGAGAGATTGTATATTTTAATGCATTATTGTCATGTTGAATACTTCATTGTTCATCACATATAATTTGACGCTAAGTCCTGCTGATTGAGAGCATTGTATTTAGAGAAATGGAATCGTCTGAAACCCGATCCTTTTGATCGGAAGTTTGGCTGATATAATTGATCCTTGAAAGAGAAATGGGTACCAATCATAAAACATTTTTTGATAGAGATCTTTGAAGGTAGTTTAGATACTACATATTCGTCATTTTATTTAACTTCTCTTCTAAATAGCTTTTGATGTAAGTATGTTCCACATCAAGTAACACCCTGTATATGTACATCCATAGTTCGGGTAGAGCTCCGCGGAAACCATGGCAGTCTCCTTCTCTTTGTACAATTGGTTTTTAATTTTTTGGTTGGGCTGCTTTTTATCCTGAACAGTTTGAAAACTATCATTGTCCATTAAATCCTCATTTTTTACATCCTTCTTTGATAGTTGCTGAATATTTATCACAGCTGTTGATTCTTTATCAGTGGGAATTCCGTCTGTGTTTTAGTTTGTTTTAAAGGTTTTTTAGTGGTGTTTATGATGGTTTCGTTTTCACTGGATTTTTTTTTTGTTGATAAGTTGCGTCATATTTGTTCTTCTGTTTTCAGTTGTTAATTTTTCTGCCTGAACCTGAATATACGAGTCTTTGTTGACTAGAGTGTTTATTGAATCCGCTCTCTCCCACGTTCCACGATATCAACTGTTAATTTTTATTTCATTCAACGAATATTCGAAATTTTTGTCGAATGATTTTTGCAGCATTTCGAGGGTGCAGTGGATGGCTGCCTGCCTTCTAGGGAGGTGTTAGACTGTACTTTTGTGTGCAGTTGACTCTTGAGATGGGAGATCGCTTTTTCGAGATTTTCAATTTTATCATCTTCTGGTCACTTGGTTTGCCTTTTTTCGAAATTTTCGCTGACATCATCTGATAGATCGTCATCTTCAGATGCCATCTTGGTATGATTTTCAGAATTACTCGGAAAAAAATATGTCAATTTTTGTTATTTCCTCAATTACCTACTCAAAAAATTCCGTATTCGATCCAGCACTTTAAAGCTCCTGACCTCACAACAGTGCTCTTCTAGAACTGTTTTATAAAATTGCAATTACCCTTATAGTTGCAATCTATATAAAAGTTTGTGTTAATGATCATACTTGGGTTCCAAGTTTTTATCATGTTTATGGAAGAAGACCGAATCAAGTATGATAAAGCTAACATCTAATTCAATAAAATATTGATATTTTGCTAGCCCATATATTTGAAAGTCAATAATTTGTATTTCATTCATTCAGGCGATACCTCTTCTGCCATGCGTACTCTTCACAATTATCATCAAGTATGGCAACAGTATGGTTTCACCCCAGAATTTTATCACATACCTCAAACTGAAGCAGGAATTAATAAAGAAAGTTGGCCATTAAGACCTGAATTGATCGAGTCAATTATGTTGCTATATAGATCTACAGGAGATCCTTTTTTGCTTCAAGCTGGTGAAGATATAGTGAGGAGCATTCAGCATAGTTCAAGAACTCCATGTGGATATGCTACTGTAAGTGTATGGAAGAAAAAAAAAAGTATTCATAATTTCTGATATGAATGCCTTTCAGATAAAAGATGTCCGAGACCATCGGAAAGAAGATCGTATGGAATCGTTCTTTTTGTCCGAAACCACAAAATACTTGTATTTGTTGTTCGATACCGACAATTTTATTCACAATCAAGGTCAACATGGAACAGTTATAGAGACACCAAACGGTGAATGTATTATCGATACTGGTGGATATGTCTTTAACACAGAGGCTCACCCAATAGATCCCAGTGCATTGCATTGCTGCCATGATATTCCAAAACAAGATATATTAAACTTTTCAGATTTTTCGGAAAAAAAAAACATTTTTAGAGGCGAAACCATTAAAGGAAGGAAAAAAAAGTTGAAACAAAAGAATGGTCGCAATTCGATAAAAGAGGATGATAATAATACGGAACCCATAAATAAGACTGAAAGCGATGTTTTGAATAAAGAATTGATCGGTAATTCAAACATTTCCTCACAAGTTGAACCTGTTGACTACAAAGTTAAAAATGAAATTAATTTGGAAGTGACTAATTTCAGCCAGGGATCAGTGGAATTATCAATTTTGGATTATACTTCGAAAGTAATGCCAAATGATGGGACCGATTTTGATCCCAGTAGAATGCTCGAACGATTCAAGCTTGATAAGTATTCCATCAATAAAACATGGGAAAACAAATATGAACTATTGACTTGTAAGGCCCAACCATTTCTGCAAAAGCTCTCCATTTTTGGAGAGTTCTTTTTTAGGTAACCACGCATTTATTCTGAGAGACAATATTGTTGATTGTATTTATTTTATAAGAAAATATATTCATGAAGTTTTATTTTTGGTATTTATTTATTTACATCGCATTGGTCAGGAATATATACTGCTTAGTGTGTTCTAGTTCAAAAACGACTCAAAGGAACATGAAAGTGTACATGTGCACAAATATTTCCACTGTGAATTTTTTGTATAGAATTTACCAAAAATTATCGGATTTATATGTACACAATATATTATGGCTCATCTATAGTTAATGAAAACAAATTCAATTCAGTTCAGTAAAGTGTTTTATTCACAATTTTAGCCGAATACAGTGCAAATATTTAGGATTACTGGCCAAATAATAGTAGATAACAATATCTCTGAGTGGAATAATCTTACTTTGCTCACATAAGACAAAATGAGAATGCTTCATCACTATTTATGACAGGTGAATTGACATATACAGTGTGTCACCATAAACTGGTCAAAGTTGGAATTTTTTGTTTTCGATTGCCAAATTGGATAATGTACTCAATTTTCTAAGATTTTCTGTGAAAAATTTTTTCAAACTCAACTTTTATTTTACATGTCTACAGTGAAAAAAAAAATTCACCCAAGATTGTTGAAATCTTTCGAGGATGAACTTACTTCCATTCTGAACACTGGTGTGAAAACAGAATGAAAAAATATCCATCGGTTTTCATTTTATAGCCTTCCAAAGATTCCGCTCGGATTATTTGAATAATTTTTATTCAACAAACTGGTGGCCCTACGGAGGCCAAAATTGAGCTAATGGGCCCCAATAATGACCTGGATAGAAATATGAATTTATCAAAAAAACTTTGATGAGATTCAAACTCCCTTTACTTAAGGACAATTGGGTTGCGTATAAATTGGATTTATTCTAATTATAATGACGTCCGTTACCAAGCAACGGTAGTTCATCGAATGTGACCCTATTTGTTGCGAATGCGGAGAGAGTTCGATTCCCACCAAAGTTTTTTAGAAAATATTTTTTTTCAGGATAAATTCATATTTCTATCCAGGTCACTCTGGAGGCCTATTAGTATAATTTTGGCATCTATAGGGCCCCCAGTTTCTTAAATAAAAATTATTTAAGTACTCCGAGAGGAGTCTTTGGAAATGAAAACTAATGGGTATTTTTTCATTCTGTTTTCACCCCAATGTTCAGAACGAATTCAACTTCGAAAGATTTCAACAATTTTGGGTGAAATTTTTTTTCACTGTAGACATGTAAAAAAAAAGTTGAGTTTGAATTTTGGAAAAATGTTTTCACGGAAAATCTCAGAAAATTGAGTAGATTGAAATAGAGCTATCCAATTTGGCAATTGAAAATGCTGTACTTCAAAACATAAACAAAGCGGGCAAATGAGGTTGTTTTACCTCCAACGTATGACAAATGTCAAACGACGCACGAAACCAATACGTCTACTTCTGGAACGACCGTTAAATCCACGTTAACCACCAAAACGTTATATATAGCGCACCGTATAATAACATGACGATTGCGCTATTCAAAAGTTGCAATATCTCTCTATTAGCAAACAGCTTCTCTGCTATGATGACAGTGATCGAAGCCGGAAGGACCCCCGAAGGTTAACGAATCCTTCCGATATATAGAATAGCGCAACATAAAAAATTACGTTAGACGCTCTGAATCGGGGCCTACGTGAACTAAGATTACGTAGGCTACGGACTGAATCTGCGCATGCTTAGATGTCAAAAGTAACGTTGGCGGTAATAACGTCACACAAATTTGACACTGCAATATCTCTCTAATAAAGAACATTGTTCTTTATTCAAAGGTTAGACGCTAACGCTATTAACGTCGCGTTATTCTGAAACTGAATCGGGGCCTACGTGAACTATGATTACGTAGGCTACGACTGAATCTGCGCATGCTTAGATGTCAAAAATAACGTTTGCGGTAATAACGTCACACAAATTTGACACTGCAATATCTCTCTATTCTTGTTATCGTTGTTTTTTCGGAATAACTCAAAAAATGCTTATTCAATCATAATGAAACTTGGTTTCTAGTTTGAAAATGCTGATGGACAACTTTGTGCAAAGTTTAGTGATGACCGTGTCATCAGGAAAATTTGAAAAAATATTCCAATTTTTTTTTCAAATATTCAATATTCTGTGATCATATTATTCTCATTGATTTCCGTGAGAGCCTGTAATTAGTCGATAAATTACTGGATATTAATTCGACCTCATCTGTATCTCAGGAAATATTGGAAAAATAATAGTTTGAATGGGTGTATATATCTGCGGTATCATTGGGTGGATTTTCCCCATTCATGAATTCGGCCTTCGTAATTATTCAGTCACCACGTTCCGTAAATACCCTTTTTTCAGCAACCAACCAATCATTACACATTCGGAAAGCGATAAGTATCCTCTATCTTTTGGCGAATGAAGATAAACGCTACTCCCTCTGGTGACTATTAGAGTAAACCCGAGGTACAGACATTATCATTGACAAGTTAAAAGAAATCTTGAGAAAATGAGAAAGTTTATGCATTTTTCTTGGCGTTTGTGTGATTTTAAAAGTACTTCCACTGAGGAAAAGCAAACTCGAATGTCCCTTCCCATAGATTTCCACAGTCCGGTGAAAAATTTCGGTTTAGGGTGAAAGAAACTTCCTTTAACAAGTCGGGCCTGAAAGTGTAAAAGAATCGACAAAAACCAACAAACAAGATTTATGAGAGTCTATTACCTGCATTTTACCGATGATGATCATTTTTATAGTGGTAAGTGCGAATTGCTCATGAAATATTAGATCACATTCATGAAGACAATTTTTTTCCAGGCAATCCAAGCATAGAAATTTACTTGAGAAGAATGCTCTGCCTTTCAGCAATCTGCCCGTGGAACTGATCATTAAGGAACAACGTTAATGTTTTAGTGATAGAACTGACTATTGAAAAAAAAGAATCTCAACATTAAGGAAATATCTGGTGATGAATACTGTTCGCTTAAAGAGCTTCTGCCGTTGAAAGCAAAGTTGTACAAGGCTTATTGATTACAGCTTTTAAAAGACCAATCATATGAGTGTTGGAAAATTTATTTGTCAATCCATAATGAATATGACTTACGATACAAGTAGCATTAGTTTTATGTGAGTGTATTCATTTTATTCACAATATATTGAGTATTTAGTCCTTCGCTATAAAATAGTAAAGTTATGAGTATTTGTCTATTATCCCAAAAAGTATGTTTTACAATACTATGTTTTTCAACTTTCTAGACAGCCTAAGAAATCCACCAAAGTCAATCTTGCCATTTGGATCTGAAAATAAATAATATTGCAATACTGTCTAACCTTGGGGATATCCCCGTAATTTTATAGTTAATACACTCAATAAGATTGAAGAATGATACATACCTACTTTATAAGAATGGATTATGTACTCCCAGTAATACTATCTCGTCAACTATAAAAGTCTAAAAAGTCTTTGAATAAATCGTGAAATCAAAAATTATCAAACCAAACAGTAACAAACAGTACAAATTCGACTACCAAAACAAAATCTATGTCTGTATCCAAGGTTCTAAAATTGAAAACTGGCCACCGTGGCGCTGCAGTCTTAAATTCAGATGCCAATTGTAAAAAGTCATCGGTTGTTCTGGTCACGGAATACTCACCGTTCCACGTTCCGTAAATAGTCTGGTTTCCAGCAACCAAACGAACACCTAACATTTACGGAACAGATTAGTAGTAACCAAGTTGTAACCGGAACAACCAAGTTGATTTACGGAACGTATTCATAGAGAAGTATTATTCTCTATTCTATGACTTTTACCAGAAGATGAGGTTAAGGTTAAATGGTTATCAGTTAGTTTTAATTATTTTCAATTAAATAATGGATATTCTCGCGAGAAATCGATACTAATAATTGTTGGAAGGTGGTTTGTGATCTATAAAAGGGTAGTGATGAAAGGTTTTAGGGTGGAAAATGTGAACTGAAGATGTGACATTTTGGAATTATGGGGGCCCATATCTTCGAAATCAAGTGAGAGCCCCAAGTTTTGATTGAATATTAATTAATAGTTAAATATAACAAGCCAAAAACTATATTACCCTAAATTATTATCTGCTGGACTCCGAAATTTTAAGATTTATTCCAGGATGTGAACTAACTGTGCTTATGGTTTCATTCTGCTAATACGAGGCTTCTCTGGATGATCTGGAACCAATGTAAGTATATGATCATTTACTATAACATATTTCGGTAATACCCATATTTCCTTTACTTCCTATTATATCATTCCTTAATAAGTTTGAATACAATTATGATCACTTACATTCAATATCATCTATCAATATTCTATATTGTCACCTTCGGGCTTCAGCGACGAATAATTAATCCTACGTCTCTGAATGGAAATTTACAGTAGAAGCGTTGATATTTCAATAATAGGATTTACAGTAGTACCCAGAAACATTTGATTTAGATCGTAACATTTTGTTCTATGTTAAACAAAACTCCTTTCTGTCTTCAGTTGTGAGGAAGATGCAATTGAATAAATTTCAAATTGAGAAATAAAGGGGATAACTATAGATGTTCTGGGATCTTTCAGATATTCATAACTTGTATGATTTTTTCCTGGCTTTTTTATATTAAGGGTCAGTTTATTCATCACGGTCTTAGTCATTAGCAGAGTAATATAGTGTTTTTATTTTATGATTCTAATATGGTTGCTGGGATTGTTTCTTGGTAAACCCAATGAAAGATTCAATAATAATATTCTATTTTATGACCTAAGACCCTAGGTTACAGGAACTGGCACCAGGGCCTACATATACTATTTGATTTAGTTTGTGTGTGAATAAACAAGATCAATTTTCCTAGACTATCCAGAAAACAATTTTGGTCGGCATTATTCCCGCCCAGGATATGCTGGCCAGAATAGGCCGTAACCGCGAGATGCCTGAGGCCATTCCATAACTCTCTTCCATAACGACGCACTGGCCATCAGTAGGACCAATGCCTGTTGGTGTAGAATACAGCATCTTTTGTATGATGGGCCTTTGAAGGCAATACACTGGCAATCATTGCTGGCCTGTTGGAAATATTGTATGTTACCGACACTTGAGGGTTGGTTTTGGCCCACTGAAGATGTAGTACAATTTTTTACGAGAGTTTGTAAGAGGAAATAGAAATTTATGCTGAAAATATATGCCGATTCTTTGACCATTATTATCCGGAGCCTAAATTTCATGAAAAAAGAAACAAAAAACACAATATGGAAAACAAACCAAAAAAAAAAATTTTAGAAGAAAAATATCACAATGCTGTGTAAGCAACAGAATAAAATCTTTGGAAAAAGCACACCACAAAAAGAAATTATCACAGTCTTTCAGAAGAAACGCCGTCTTTTCCTATGTTCTTTAATCTCCGTTTGTTTTTACCCCCTTGTTTATCAGAAACTGTTCGAAGCCAGATTTTTACTACCGAGACAATTTCCGCCTCAGTTGTCTTTGCAGTTAGGGGATTCATCCAAAGAAAAACTGAAAAGGAATGAACATATTAAGTTCTAGGTATGACTTATGAATAAAATAAAAGATTGATAGACAACTTCATTCATTGAAAATTAAAATTCGATATGTGTAGTGGGGTTACTTGTTTTATAATTGAATGTGTGTCCGGAAGAAGGGCCTATGTCACGTTTTCCTAATTTTACAAGAGCTTCAATACTAAAACATCCCTAATAGTATTTGCAATAAAAATTAGCGAAAGTGACATAGGCCCTTCTTCCATTTGGAAAAACGGAAATTCTCAGAAACAACAACAAACTATTTTCCATGATACAAACGTTTATTGAACAAGAAAAGGAAGTAGATATGCAAATAGTAAAGTAAGTATTATGCATTGAATTACTACAATGAAGGCAAAGATGTATAAAATAGCTTATGTGTAGGATCAGTCATAAACGTAGTCATCTGAAGCAGATCTTTTTTCTTTTCCTTGCTAATGGGCAACAGGCTTGTGTAAAGGAACGGGAGATCTTGAATTACCGGAATACCAACTGTTGGGTCGAACATTCTGAATGTTTTCCATGGTCTCAATGTGTTATGGGACTCCCTAGCATACAGGGTTGTTGGGTCATCCTTACATAGTTTATACCACACGTACTTGGTAATTTGGAATGTGGCATTTTTTTTCAGACAAGTTCTAGTAACGACGTCTATGTCTCTGAATTTATCTTGAGTCATCTCTGTGATTAAGAACGGCTTTGAAATTTTTGAAGATGCTATGATGTGCTTCCAGTCACCAGGAACAATAGCTTTTTGAATTTTTCTTCGCCGTTCGATTACAGCGAAATCACGGTCGCATGGCAAAAAACTATGCCCAGTGACCATAAACTTTTGGTGCACTTCTGTGAAGTACCCACACTGAATTAGGTACCAATATAACGTGAGAACTGTCTTATTATTGTTTTGCCCACAGCATCGATCCGACCAAATTATTACCTTACGTTCTTCACCTGGGCCAAGAGTGCGATACGTAGTTTTTATGTAGTCTAGTAGGCACGAACCAATCTCCTTTGATCCCCGTTTTGCGAGTACTTCATGCCATAAGTACATACTTGCAACATCGGCTGTCATATTGTGGATAGCAAAATTATAAGAGGAATATTGACGTTGATAATACATATCAGCATGAGTAAATGCAGGCGTGGAAAGAACTTGTTGTAAATCAACACACAAAGCTATGAAGTTCTTGTTCCTTCCATCTTCGGCCAGAGTTTTGTATGCACTGTCCGCCTGGATGGGGTGTATTGTACTCTCAATTTCTAGCCGTTCCCTTTCTCCAGTATTGGAGGCCAAAATCAGCTCTGCATAGAATTTGTCGCATTGCTTACAAGTGTCGGAACGTGGAGAACCAAACCTCAACTTGGATTCTCTGTTAAAAATCTTTCTGTATAGGCTGTAGGACACCTCGCTTTCAGGGTATTTCTCCACAAAAAGTCGGTGCATCTTCTTGACCGACAAGTCTACACTCAACACATTTTTTTGTGAGCTGTTTCTACTATAGTGGTTTTCCATTACTGGGAAGCTTTCAATGTGTAGCTTCACCAGTTTTCGTTTTTCACTGTCGACTGCGTGTGGTCGGTTCAGATGAAATCCTCTTGTATCCATTGGTGCGATTTCCCCCTTTTTCAGTTTTTCTTGTATAACACGAATCCGTTTTCTTCCAACTTCAAACGTATTTAGCAGAGTTTTCAAACACACAGGCTTACCAGTAATGTTGTAATCAAAGGCTGCTAGCTTCTTTGACGTCGAATCACTCTTTCCGGGTCTCCTGTACTTAGGTTCACGTATATTAACGCACTTTGTCAACAAAAGGGTTTGTTGGTTGTAATTTAGATTATAAAACCGACTATGCATGGTGTGTACCATGTCCAGTGAAATCGTGCTACAACCTTGTTTTGAGCAAATTTCGGGGAGGCAACCTCGTCTAGATACAGGAAGTTGCTTTGCCGGGCCACATTCCCTTTACCACGCTTACTCACGTATTGTTGGCCTGCATTTCGAAGAGCCTGTTGTTTCTTATCATTCCACATATCTACATTCAATGAACGTTTCTTTCCGCTACTCAAATGTCTCGTTTCCGAAAGTGACAAATTCATATGAGCCATTGTACGTTCCGAAATATTCATCACTACACTGACAATAAAACACAAAACTTTATCACTTGTCCACGAATCATGAACCTAGAAAACCTCAAAATCACGCAGAATACCAATTTGTAGATGCTAATAATCATAATATCATTATGAATTAATATAACTTATTATTAACACGCGTAAAACTGATACTAGGAATCAAAATGATAACCGAACGTAGGTTATTGTTGTTGGTGAGTGGCAACTGTCGTGACGTGATGAACTGATAACATAGGCCCTTCTTCCACTTCAAGTTTTGTGATTTCTCTCAACGATTGTGATTCTCTTGACCTCTAGCGGCTTCCTTTTCAACTAATAACCATGGCAATACGTACACCACTTGACATAGGCCCTTATTCGACAAAAACCTGAGTTTCGAAAAAATCGTGACATAGGCCCTTCTTCCGGACACACGTTCAATTGCAAAGTTAACAATTGCAATTTGTATGATTGTATGTGGGTGATTCTCCGGTAACTGTGTCTTTTGAGCGATACTTTTGATTTCAACAAAAAAATTTACAAATTTTGTTCAAATTAGAATATTTGTCATAATCAAAATCTTATTGTTCAAGAAAAATCGAATAACATCCAAAATTTCTGCATTTTAGCTATTTTAAGTGCAATTTTTGGTCACGGAAGTCCACGGGAATGACTGACGTTCCACGGGAATGAATTAAATAATACAATATCAGGATTCTGAATAGAGAATGATACGATACTTTCATGTAATATCAACAAAATATATTTCTTCTTTCAATATAGTATATAATATCAAAAAATAACTCAGGTATTCCAGGAACCATAATATATACAATATATATCCAAATATAATACTGGTCAAAGGGGCTGTTATCACAAAATACATATTTTACATATTATTTTTTTCCAAAAACATCTAGAACACAAGGAAATCTATAATATAAACGATTTCCTTTGCAGACTAGAGATGGTTCAGGTAATACTGATAATATTGACTCGAATGCTACATATGAAATATCATTCTCATCAAGTCTAAATAACATAGAGTTTTCTTCAATTATTTTCAAGAACATAACTTTAACTTCACCATCATCTTCAATGTCAGTTATGCATACTGCCACATATCTATAGGAAGACTTATTTCTTTTATTTTCTTCATTTAATTCAACTAAAACGTAGATTCCAGTCTTTATTTTCGAAGGAGTTACTGAATCTTCAAGATTTTCTTGGGGTATACTACTGTTTCCTTCATTTTCGGAATCATCAGATTCACTATAGATATCCTGATATCGGAATCTAACCTGTAAAAAGACAAAAATAGCTGAAGTTGAAATAACGAGGACTGACTAGATTACCTTGTTTATTGGTTCCACTATATATTTCAACTTTCCTATACCGAAATCAGGACATTCTGAGTCACATTTGAAACATGACAATTTCCTGAACCATATTTGAGAGCTTTCTGTAACAACCACTTGATGAACTTTCATGGTTCCTTTAAAAACTTGAACAGGAATGTTTTCCATGATGGTCTCAATTTTATTTATATCCTCATCAGTTATTTTGAGAAACTGTACTCCTGGACAGTTGCCTTTTAGTGTACTGAACAATTTTTCAAAAGAGTCAACATCTTTTCCTTCGGCTACAACTCTATCGGCAGTTCGTTTGCACACTCCGCCAATACCATCTGGAGCACCTTTACCATGGCCTGCTTCATGGTAATTCCATGTTATTTTAGAAATATTTGGAAACATTTTCTGCAAAACATTTGCAAGAAAACAAAACATAAATTTATTTCGATATTGCGTTGAAGGTCCATCGCTCAAAAAATGAACTTCGGATTTATTTTTTATGTTCTGTTCAATGATTGGTAATAGATGGGACCAAATAGCTGGAGCATTATGCTTCAAAGATTCTGACAATGAACAATAACTAGTTGGTTTCGGAAGGCCTCTTTCATCTTCCTTTGAATCGAGCTTTGAATATACAACAACTGTATGTAAAGTGATCTGCTGACGTGAACCTCCAAAGTGAAAAGATTGGGTTTCTTGAGCATACTTCAGATTATAATTCTCGCTGAAATCACAATGTATAATTAAAGCATTTGTACTGAGATTTTTCTTCAATAGGCCAATTGCTTCGTATTGATGAATAATCCTTCCTTCATGTGACATGAATTCCATCAAATCAGTTTCAAACATTGATACTAATTCACCTAATGGTTTATAGAAACAACTTTTAGAAGTTTTCTGTGAGATTTTTTCCTTCTGGCTCTTTTTATCGAAAAAAGTTTCTTTCTTCACTGTCCACTTGTAATATTGAGCCTGCTTCTCCTTTATGTAGGTGTTATATTCAATGTTATAACTATAACAATTATTGCATTGCCTAAAGAGACAACGTTCACTTCTAATATCACAGCACACTTTTTCTAAAATCTTTGGCAAATATCGAGATTGTACCACTCTATTATTAAAAAGAGATTCTACAATCAGGTTCATATTGGCGTGTATTGTACACATGCAAGTGTCTCTGTTGTTTACTTTCTGGGGTATAACCCAAAAAGGTTTGTTTTTGCAAAAAAAAGCATAACTACATCGAAGCGCAGGATAAGTTTTCAAAAAGCTTTGATGTAAATTTTTTAGTGTGTCAGAGAGATATCGTTTCTGTTTGCATATCTTTCTCTTCTTGATGAAATCCCTCTTCCCTGGACATAATTTCGAATTTATATCTTCATTCAAGAAATTCATAATTTTAGCGCTTATTTCCCTTGATTTTCCAACTCTTTTTCGACAATCAAGAATCTTTTTATTAGGGCTGACATTTCTGAATCTGATTGCTTTCGCAGCAAATTTTTTCATTTTGTATTATTTTATGATACGGCCCGACATTATTTTTTTGATAATAATCCTCGTCTTCATTTGATCTGATTCTTTATAACTTTCTTTCAACTGACGCTCAAGAACCTCCCCAAACATGATTTTTTTTCTAACTCTGTCTATATTTGGATTCGATGGAGAACATCCAATATCATTCAATAATGAATTTGTTGTCGAATTTGGGGAAGGCGAGGCAGCACGCGATTTTGTATTGCTTTTTTTGTCGCGGATAATTTTCTTCATTCTGTGGCACTTCTGCCTATATTTATTCAATTTTCTTTCTAATTCGTAGATCTTATTCAGAAAAGCCTTTTTTTCTCTGTGCCTTCCTACTCTTCTTCTGTTTGACATCCTTTGGCGTTGAATTTCCCGACTATCTAAAAATTCCTCATCAGAACTTTCTGGAGGAGTATTTTCAGCCAAATTTTCCATATGAAGTTTTTTTGCTATTCTATACTTCTTTGTGTTAATTCTCCATTTCTTTCTTTGCAACCTTTGTTGCCTTGGAGTCATTTCATCTATGGTTTTTTTTATTTTTCCTTGTCTCTGCTTCAGATATTTTTGATGCTCTTTTTCTTTCTGTTCCTGTCTTTTAACAGGATCTTCTCTAATTCTTTTACGACGCTCTCTTTCTTTTTCTCTCTTTATCCTCAATTCTTCTTCTCTTGTTCGCTTCACAGCACGAGCCATATTTCTGTTGAAAAAAACTACGTTCATCATTATCTAGTAATCTAGTCATTATACTCATTCCCGTGGTAGTGCAGTCATTCCCGTGTCGTATATTTCGCACGGGAATGACATCCACGGGAATGACAAAAGTGATATTTAACTCTAGTATTTCCAGATAAATATATTTTAGTGATGAGAAAACAAAATATTCTATGAATGTTGGATATAATGCAATGTTAATACAATGAATTTTTAGAAAATTTAAATTTTTACCTGAAAAATTGTACACCACGGAAATGACTCCTAGGATGTTACACACCGACCTTTACACTTTCGCTAACCAGCAGAACTTTCCTGTTCAACCATATAAACACAACTGACTCCATAAACAATCGGAAATGGCTTTTCGGTTCATTTCGACCTACTGGGGAGGGGATAACGCGGTAAATTCGAATTATTTATTGGAATTCATGATCTGCCACGGGAATGATCATTTTCGCCTGTGACAGCCCTCTTTTTACAAATACAAAAAATTTTTTCGCTATTTGGTTCGAACTAATGTGGTAGACCATAATGCATGGTACAATATTCCAGGGAATATATCTCATCTGGATTTCACTTTTTCAGAAATGTGAATTATTACCGCCTTAAGTTTTCGAACAATTGAATTACATGCCACGGGAATGACAATTTTGAGATACTGACCAACAAAAATAAAAAGTTATGAATAGATGGTCATTAAAGTTATTTGAACCTAAAAGAAAAATAAATTATCTGACATCAGATTTATACATGACATAAAAATTCCAATATTTGAATAATTTATTGATGTGTATCATGCCTGGGCTCAGTTTCTGGAGAATCACCCATGTGTGGAAATGATGCATTTTATTATAAAATTCGAAGAACATATTTTTGAGGAATTTGGAGAAATAATATTGGATTTACTCAGTATGGCAAATTTCCACTTTATACAATTATAACTGGAAAAAAACATAAAAATAGTTCGTAATAAATAATGGCCATTGTAGGAGCGTTAACGCTCACCTAATATTAATTTCAAGACATTCTTTAAGCTCAAGAATTCTCTCTTACCTCTTCAAGTCCAATTGTACTGCAGAGACAATTCATGTGATAATATTTTTGCCAGTAATCTTCTTGTTGCATCTGCAACGTCCTTTCCACCGACAGTGGTCAAAGAAGCAACCTGAAAATATTTATCAATGCTCATCTCGTAGTTTTCATATATTCAAAATTTGAGTGATAGAGGTAAAAGAAAAATGCATACCATATTTGAGAAGAAGTTATCATCTGCCAATTTTTTATCGAGTTTCTTCAATTGACACTCTTCATATAGAGGTAAATTCAGTTTTTCAGGAGTATCCGCCTCTTCATAAAGGACATTTGCTTGCATAATACTTAATAATAATATCATGTGCAATCAAATCAACTTTTCTAATAACTGAATCCAATTCAGCTAAAAATACAAGATACCAGATAAAATATAGGTGCTGGACCATACAATTACCTTCTGTGTTTTTGCAGTTACAAGAGAAAGTTGGTGAAATGGTTCTATTTACTTCCATAATGTTTCCCAGAGTGTCTGATTGCATCCCTGTATATTTTTTATGCGCTTGTTTTGGGAAACAGCGCGTTATCGTTTCGTCACAATGTCTGCAATTTCCGAATTCTGAGCCGAAATTGGCCTTGAACGACTACGTTGGACCGAGAGGTCTATCACTGGCAGTTTTTTGTACACTAAAATTCCACTTTAATGGATAATACCACTAATTCCACAAGAGTTTCGCTCAATTCACAACAATTCCATTCAGTTCATCGCAATTCCTTTAAATTCGATACAATGCCATTAAATTCATCATAATTCCGTTAAATTCTTCACAATTACGTTCAATTCTTTTCAATTCATCGCAGTAATGTCACCCATAGAAGAGAATTTTGATATCATTAGGTTCTCGTTTATATAATATGGATTAAAGCTTATTTTGGAAGGATTTCGCATCATTTTCAAAGGTTTTTTCTCCCAATATCTGAAACAGAACTATTGAAAATTAAATAAAAATTGTTTTTCATATGAAAACTGCCCTTGCGGATTGCATAATTGAACTATTTGTTGAAGGCAGTTTCTTGGAAAACAGATAGTCTATTAAACAATACCAGAACAATACAAATGATAAACAGATCGAACTGTGACGATTCAGAGTATAAATCTGAGGCTTTCATCAGACAAAGGAGAAAATTTTTAGGATTATTTTCTTTCCAGTTTTCGTTTAGAGACTTTAGTCAAATCGACGTTTTCAATAAATCACAGTCACTTGGTTTGGTTTTTTAATTTTACCTGTTTTTTAAGTAAATTCAGGCAAATATGGTCGATTTCTACTCTACTGAACAAAATTACCATCTCCATTTAACAGAATGCAGGATGACGCTTTAATTTTCTTTTTCAGATCATCTGGTTCTAACATCAGTATTTTTGTATTGTCCAAACTATCATGTGATTCCCAAAGGTCAAACATACATGGTTCGCTATTTGGGATTTTGGTATGTCTCTATTCCTTAAATTGTTTTTGTGTTCTCGTTTTCTGATTACGGTAGAGATGTCTCCTGTATTGGTCTTTCCACAAATACAGGGAATACTATAAACACAATTTTTGGATTTTTGATTTTCGTTAATTGGTTTCGTTTTAGTTAGTATGGATCTCAAATCATTTTTCGATTTGAAAACCGTTCTTATATTCGCTTTAACACCTTGTGCACTGTAGGCGATTTACTGAGTAAAAACCACTTCAAAAGGTAGTTGCGTACCGTACCTAATAGGAGGGGGTTTGATAACAATTCAAACGTAGAAATATAATTCATTGTAAAAAAGATTGTATAAAACTCAACATCGAAACATAAAGTATGAGATGAATTATTAATTAACTGTTTTCTTGAATTAAAAATGTATTTTAATCTCTCTTTAATGCTGAAATTTATCACTGTAGAGTATGTTGAAGTTATAGCCCTAGCTGCTCTGAACAAACCTTCATAAGGTTGACTACTAAAGAGCCATGGACAAAATAGACTTGTACCGAGGGTTCCATCAGTCTGGAGAAAAATGGTATACCATATTTTGTGGACTCTTTCTGACAGTTTGTTTTTCTTACATATTAAGAAAGAAATTAAATTCGATGTCATTTTCAGGTATAATAATGTAGCTTCACTTCTTGGTATCCTGTTCATCAGTATATTCAAGACTGATTCTTGACATATTTTATATGCACTTGTCTTCTGATGTGAGGTCTGATTTGGTTAGAAAATTTAATCCCTTGCTGAACTTCTCAATTATCCGATGAAGTTGATTTGAATTTGCTGCAAAGTCTCTGTGATATCTTTCCTTAAGAACCTTGTTTTCAATTTGGTTATAATATGAACTGCGTCTTGCATTAGGCAAAAATCATTCGTATCCACATCCATATCCAGTCAAACAATGAAGGACTTTCAACAAAATTAGCCTGCCTTTTTTATGGTTTTCAACAGCTTAGGCTAGGAACATAGTGAAGCGACCAAGAGGTGCGAAGAGGACAGCAGGGAGGATAGCGGTTCCCGAGAGTAGCGGCGATGACGAGGTGCCATCTCATAGTGAGGCGACCAAGAAAGCAAAGCGGCAGTCGAGTTTGATTATTTTAGAGGTGGCGCATTTTGGAATAATTGATTTGATTGAATTTATGCTGTTCTTCATTGAAACTCTGGTATCTGATGAAAAATGACGAAAATAGTAGAACTTGTAGTGTTCACGAAATTAATAAATCTAACAAAGTACATGGTGAATTTCATCACTTGTATAAAGAATTACTTGAGCATCCGGAAAAATTTCATTCATAATTACTTATGAATATTGCAAGGTTCGACTACATTTTGGAAAAAGTTGAATCCAAATTATTGAAAAACTGGACCAATAACTTGTCCAAAACATATCTATTATAATGTTGATCATCTTTTTCATCCCACAAAGCATTTTTCACAAATATCGAAGTTATGAACGCTTCAATATCCATTTTTATCCATTTATTGCAACCGCGCGGCGATGAGAGAAAACAAACTTCCCCAATCGCGCCTCTATCCTCGCTTAAACGTCTCGCGCTACCTCTTTCGGGACCGCCGCACTATGTACTACCCTGTTAGAATGTATTTGTTTGATTTTGCCTGTATCCTTTTTACTATACTCTTCGCACCTCTCGGTCGCTTCACTATGTTCCTAGCCATTAGGGTCTCCATCAGATGGAAACCCTAGAAATCTTATATCAAATTTACCAGCTACAAATCTTTGCATCTCCCAACGCTTCACGAAATCGTGGTAATTAAAAGTATTGTTAGTGGCAAACACAGAAAGACAAAATGCTGTCACTTGTGGGTTCAAAGGTTTAGCCATTATTGCCTAAGCATTTGTGCTCTGGCGCCATTTTCAAAAGTAGACCATCATATGAGCAGCAGAAGTTGCTGAATAAGCGTTGGTATTGGGTATTCCATTGACCAATGGTAATGTAAATCCCGTAACCTTATTGGATTTAGAGTTATATTGAATTTTATCGGTTATCCTAGTAGCGTCTTCAGATATCTATACTATTTTAGGAAGATCTCGCACTTCAAGGAATTGATTTACCCCAGCAAAATTAAAAATACCCTCATCTGTTCATACTGCATGTTGAGACTTGAAGCGGTAAAGTGTGGGATGGAAGAACATTTTTGAATTTGATGAAAGTGTTCGTAAGGGAAGATTTCCACCTATATAGAATAAATACAAACAGAATTCTTTCAAATCTTCATCGTTTTTGTTACAATAGGAAGATTTGGTATTACTATTAGACATCTATGAGATTTTGTAAAAACACACTAGCTGATAAATTCTCTTCGTTATGTGAAAGATGTCTCATCGTTTGAAGGAATATGTTATTAACATCTTTGTTATTGTGAATTGCCTCTTTTAAATATCTTCTTATATCATAAAAACATGTAATTAAAGTTTGTTTAGGCTGATTCCTTTCAAGATTTCTTCTCTGTCGCTCAGAAAGACTATATTTGTAAGATATCCATTTCGAACTGCTCGCACATGAATAATCTTCTTCGGATCGAGAATTTGTATCAGAAACTGTACCTGAAAATGAATCATCAATCGATGGTAACTTCAAAAGAGAAACTTCATCTTCAGTACTTTCAATGAAGATACCTGGTGAACTATTTTTTTCTGTGTCGTTTGTAGCGAAGGGCATTAATATTATCGAATATAATATATTTATTGACTTATGAGATATGTTTTGAGAGTACTCTGATTCCTGTGTTGATTGATGTTCATTAGATTCCAAACTACAAGCTGTTTCTTCAATCACAAAAGGTGTCGTTGACCTCGAAATATTTTCAAAATCTATAGAAGTTAGAAGGTATTTTTGAACCATTTCATTTATGAAACGTATTCATAAGCATATACTATTTCCATATTATTCGGTTTTTTCTTATTTTCTGAAACGAGTTTTACTATTTCTTCGAAGAGCTGCTCAAGATCGAAATAAACGACCATGAAAATATAATATATTTTATTAATATATAAATAGGAACATCATTGAGCAAAAATATTAAAGAAATGTTCAATAAAATATATAATAATAATAAATATCGAACAAGGAAAATTTCTTAACGTTGTTAGTTTCATCAATAATAAAAAATCAACCAAAAAATCGAGTTATTTGAATATCAAATAAAACTAACAGGTACATATTCTCATATTGACTATTATTGAGCAAAAATATTTTGAACTACTAAAGTGTTTGGTAAAATATGTAAATATTGAACAAAAAATTTTTTAACTTTTCAATAATGTCTTTGGTCTTAAATGTAAATAATAATAATAATAATAACTTTATTCAAACTATCAAATTGTGTACACATTCAAAATAATTCTCAGATAATCCGAATAAAGAATACAAAAGGCGATAAGTGGGAACACTTGTTTCGCCTTGAACAATAACACATATAAAAATAACAATATAATCCTGCATTACAGGAAACGAAAAATAAATTCAAAATTCAAAATATACATGATCATTCTAAGCACTAAAATATACACCATCCCCTGAAAATATAATAACATGCATTTTAAATGTCAGGATTATGGATCCAAATATCATCTAAACTGACTCAATCAAAGACCTTGAGAAGTTCTCTTCGTTGGCACCCAAGCAGGTATTTTTTTACTTCTTTCTTGAAGGCATGTACAGCAAGTAGGGATCTTACCGTCGCAGGTAAACGATTGAATAACCTAGGAGCAAAATAAGTGTACGTTCGCTGTGTCGTTCTCTTCACCATCAATGGTGTGACAAAATGGTCCTTTCCACGAGTACCATATAGGTGAGCTGGATGAACTCCTCCACTAACAAGATAACAGGTGACCGAGGACAAAAAAAATAACTGTCTTATAACTAACACTTCTGCCTCTGCGTACAAAAGGAAAAATACAAATAATAAAAAAAACAATGTCTACTAACTAGATGTCCAATCAACAAAAATGTCAATTTTAACGTGGCCAGTTATTAAAGAAACACGTAAAACTTACATACTATCAGTTATATGTTTTCATATTGACCAGATAAAAAATATTGAAGATATGACAGGCATGCTTATCTGCTGGTATGCCACCTTAACTCTCTTTTATAATTTATGGATATAATACTTGGATCTCCTCCATTAAAATATTAGCTTGAGGGCGAGTTAAATGTTTAAGCTTAGCAATAATATACTGAGCAAAACAGGTCATATCTATCAACACTGACTTTTTTCTGATTGCTCAAGTTAATAATTGCTGCTGAGACTCCAACTAAAACGTTGTCAATTCCTTTAATTTTTCTCTCAGCATTAATTTTTTCTTTTCAATTTTTTTTTCCTTTTCAATTTTTTTTTCCTTCCGCTAACTGGAGTTGTATATATAGCTTTATTAACCTCAGTGGTGTCATCTGCTTCATCATGGTGTTATATATATATTTTTTTCTTTGATTCGTAAAGTCACAACTTTCAGATTGAATATGTCCTAAGTTTGAACTGCTACCTGCAGCCCCTTCAAATGACTCTGGAAATATTTCATCGTCATATTCAAATAAAACATCATTTTCTTCCGAATCACTAAAACAGCATCAGGATTCTCTGATTGTTCGCTGCTGTCTTGGGACCTAAATGATTCACTCATCAAGTTACTGGTTGTTCTTCCTTCTTGGCCCTCTTTGTACATGAATTTGAACAAACTCATGAGGGCCACACAGGCCTTGTAGAAACAGCGGCTCCACTCCGTTCGAGTTTTTCTATAACCTGTAGTCCTCTCCGGTATTTTCTCCTGAGAGATTTGAACCTTGACTTCCCTTCAGCCACTAAAATGAATAAATCAATTATTGCTATCATCGTATTATTTTCTCATTTGATATTACCTGTACAACCCAAAGTCCTAGCTACACATGACCAACAATTCTTTTTGCAAAATGAATTTATAACCTCTGTCTGCTTTGTCATAAATTAACAATTCGATATACATTGCAGCAAGAATTCGTCATTGATTATTTCCATTATAATTATTTGAAATGATAACAACAAAAAAATAAATCTTACTGGTGACCATAGACCTATAAAACTATATGGACATGGCTTAAAGAGAGAGGAAGCGGGCCGACAAAGATGGAACTAGGGCGGGCCAAACCATCATAGAAAACGGCAAAAATAAGACAGATCAGTTAGACTGTAATTAAAAGTTTATGTTTGAAATACATTTTTTTTCAAGAGTTTTGCACGCCGAAGTATTTCAAAGCAGATTTTGTGTTATTCCATTCTGAATTACACAGGTTTCTTCACTATTTAGTGCATTCTAATTGTTTGAGACCATCTAACGCACAAAATTCAAAAGATGCGTTCACGCGAGCTGAGCGACTTTCGAGGCAATTTGATTCGGCTTCCTCGCAAGTTTGGACGGTGTTGAGTGGCTCGCGTACTGTTTAGAACATCGTATACAGGGTCTTTCACGAGGAACCTCACCCATATTTATACGGGAAACTACTGAACGTATTTTCATGAAATTCAACACTTATAAGTATTTCACGATGCTGATGAAATCTAAAATATTTTCAAGGCATGAGCACCTCCGGTTTTTCCGGAAATGACGTCAACTTCCGTTTTTCAAATTAGAACACCATTTTTTTATTGCAGAAATAGATTCCTTAGAAAATTTCAACTTATTTTGATGCAACATTTTTCAGTTTTGGTTGGAAAATTCTCTCTGAGCGGGAAAATTCGAAAAAAAAATCGAAAATAGAGCTCCGCTGAAACAAGAATAACTTCGAGGTTTTTGGATGGAAAATTTTCATTTTTGGGATTTTTCAAGATGTAAGATTGATGTATCCACTTTAAAAATCGAAATCGCGATTCATGATACAGGGGGTGAAAAAATCGCTTTCAAAGTTAGGGATGACAAAATCGTGAAAAATCAATTTTTTCGAATTAGAACCCCATTTTTTTATGGCAGATATTGAATCTACGTTAAAAAATAATGTGAGTGTATGCATCACACCCTTGCCCTAAAGTGGATATTTTCTGAGTTATTCACAAAAAACTGTTTTTCGTCTTGAATTTTCAGCTATTTCTTTTCCCTTCACGCCAAGAAGATGAAATTTTCAGGAACTGTTATTTGAACCATGCTGTAGATTTTTCACCCCTTCTTGAAACCGACTTCAAGTTACTATTAGGAGAACCATGGCAAACTCTCGCAGTTATAACTAGGGAAGATGCTCAAAGTTTTGACCGTTAATTTCTAGACATTTATTTATACGTCTCAGGAATGCTTCGTGCGTTGCTCTTCTTATTTCGTCGGGAGGAAGAGATCTGCAAAAGTGTTTAAAAACCAAATTGAGTTTCAAAACTATGAATCTAAAAATCTAAACAAACCTGAACGCATTTCTGACTCGTTCTATGCAGTCCTCTTTATTAGTCAGGGGAGTTGAGTAGACAATATTTTTTATCCTACCCCAAACATAATAGTCTAAAGGAGTTAAATCGGGAGAACGTGGCGGCCAAAGATGTGGACCATTGTTCGCCAACCATCGATCTTCAAATAGCCTGTAGAGGATATTTGACACATTGAGTGAATTGTGTGGAGGCGCGCCATCTTTTTGATACCATAAGTCATTATGGTTCTGTACTAGCGGCTCAATTATTTGAGTCAATATGTCAGAATATCTATCTCCTAAGGAAGAACATTCTTTAAATAATGCAAACATGTGTAGTGTTCTATCTTACCAGTTAAAGTCCCATCATAAATGTGAACATCGAGAATTGCATTATTTTTGATGGTGCAAAAAACATTGAACCTCCAGGTCTCTTGAAAGTTCCATTGTCTGAAGTGGTGGTTGTTCTCTTCATCCCAATAATGACTGTTATGCCTATTGAAAGAACCATTCTTTGTGAATTTAGATTCATCTGTCCAAATTATACAGTCCAAAAAGTTTTCATTCTCTTGAAATCGAATCATCATAGCTTCGCAAAACTCTGTTCTCCTGACGAAATCAGTTTCCTTCAAATGCTGTACCCTATTGAATTTATATGGGTGCATTTTATGTTTTTTTAATATTCTCCAAACACTCGATTGAGATAATCCCAGATCAATCTCGGCATCTTTGAGAGAATTTTGAGGATTCACACGAAAATATGCAAGAACTGTAATTTCGTTGTTCTCATCTTCTACTACACTTTTTTCTCTGTGTGTAGTTTTCTTAACGAAAGATCCGACATTTCTCAAGTTTGTCATGGTTCTGTTAATGGTATCTCTCGTTGGTCTGGGTCGGTCAGGAAACCTCTCAATGAACAGTCGAATCGTTCTATCTACAACTTTATTACATTCTCCATGAAGTAGAATGAGATTTAAATAATCTTCATTGGTAAAATTAGGCATAGTGATCGATTTTATAACTTAATACGAATTATCACCAAATTAATAGTAAACACAAAATGCTACTGAATAAAGAGGAATTTGGCAGATGTAATTAATGATATCTATCATTAAAAAAAAATAATGTAAAACATGGTAAGTTTTTGCATATGGTTCATAAGGAATTATTTATTTATCACTGGAGAGAAAACCGCTGGCCGATTAGTTGAAATAAAGAGGTTTCCGATACAAATTCGAATCCAAATTCGCCATCTATTTAGGAACAACCTGTAACTTTTTTCTCTTGCATATTAGGGTAGTAAAATCTAAAACATGGTTTAAGTAACAGTTCCTAAAAATGTCATCTTTTTGGCGTGAAGGGAAAAGAAATAGCTGAAAATTCAAGACGAAAAACAGTTTTTTGTGAATAACTCAGAAAATATCCACTTTAGGGCAAGGGTGTGATGCATACACTCACATTATTTTTTAACGTAGATTCAATATCTGCCATAAAAAAATGGGGTTCTAATATGAAAAAATTGATTTTTCATGATTTTGTCATCCCTAACTTTGAAAGCGATTTTTTCACCCCCTGTATCTAGAATCGCGATTTCGATTTTTAAAGTGGATACATCAATCTTACATCTTGAAAAATCTCAAAAATGAAAATTTTCCATCCAAAAACCTCGAAGTTATTCTTGTTTCAGCGGAGCTCTATTTTCGATTTTTTTTTCGAATTTTCCCGCTCAGAGAGAATTTTCCAACCAAAACTGAAAAATGTTACATCAAAATAAATTGAAATTTTCTAAGGAATCTATTTCTGCAATAAAAAAATGGTGTTCTAATTTGAAAAACGGAAGTTGACGTCATTTCCGGAAAAACCGGAGGTGCTCATGCCTTGAAAATATTTTAGATTTCATCAGCATCGTGAAATACTTATAAGTGCTGAATTTCATGAAAATACGTTCAGTAGTTTCCCGTATAAATATGGGTGAGGTTCCTCGTGAAAGACCCTGTATACTTGTGAGGCAGCTCAAAGCTCAATTAAATTGCTCCGGAAGCCGCTCAGCTCGCGTGTCGGTACTTTGATAACAAAAAAACCATTTGGAGCTGGGAATACCGTCCTGAAACAAGCGACCCAGGAGAATTGATAATATATTGTTATTGATTAATCATTTCGAATATTCATATCGGAGCTATGTTCACATTCATCATCAATTTTCAAAACTTCAATGTAATCTAATATACCAAGAAGATGTCATTTCCCCGGAGATTCCCTAAGTAAATGCTTGATTTTATCTCTAGCTTAGCGTCATATTATGCAAGTGAGATCATTCTTCATCTCACTCTCCATGCACTATAGAGTATCAGATATTTGTATCGTGTATGTTGTCTATGGTCTGGTCTGGTCTGCCCGATCCAGGTCCATCTCTCTCTCGGACCTCTCACTTGCTTCATTATCACCATTCGACTCTTTGGAAATGGATTCGTACGCGGTGTCCAGAGAGTTTAATATGTCTATGCTGGTGACTCTGATTTAACCTCAAAGCATTGATCATTTGTTTATATTCTTCTGTCAAATTCACAAAGCGTGCCAGACCGAAATTTCACTGTGAATGGCCAATTTCGTGCAGACTTGCGTGCCAAATTTGCACTTCGCCCGCGAATTGATTCTGAATGCAGCTTAAGTAAACGTGTTTGTGTTTGCAAATAATTTTCAAACGGAAAACAGTTACAATATCGAGACTCTCTGTAATACGTTCATATACAGGTGGTTGAATATGTAGGTATCAATTCTCCAGTGTATTTATATTAGTTTATTCATTCAACAGTCTCGTTTATTACAAGTTACAAGTGTTACAAGACTCTTGACACCATCAAGCGGTACATACGTGCTACGTCACTGTAGTCTACTCAATTGTGAGGTTACATCCAAGGCGCATAGAATATTATATATCTAAGGGTACGTTGACAATACTTATATCTCAAGTCGTGTCACCATTATTACATCCTTTCTTCCCTATAAATTTAGTTTATCAGGTTTCCACACAACCCTACCTGTTCGAGTTGTTATTATGTTACTTTCACAAGCAGGTTCACATTCAGGAGACCTTGGTTCAATATCGGTTACTTCAGAAGTATTTGTCTCAATGGTTTCTGCCGTTGACATTGGCATTAGCTTCAATTTTCAACGGGTTATTCTACAGTCTCAAGTCGTTCCTATTTCTTCTAACAACGGAACCATTATCAAATAAGAACTAGGTGCTGAACAAATATCAACTGCTTTACCAGAATCCCATGTCCTACTTCCATGATCATACATAGTAACATTATCGTGCTTCATTAAAGATTTTTGACGTTAAGCATTCCTATCAAAATAATTTTTATTTAGGTCTCTTTTTAGTTTAATTTTTTCCAAAACATTTTGACACAATTCTGGCTTCAACAAATCTACTGAGGCTGGCAGTTTTGTTTTACATGTTCTACTATTCAAATACTGAGAAGGTGAATAATTCATATGCTTGAGCGGCATATTTCTATAATTAAGTAATATTGACTCAATATCTCTTCCTCATTCGAGGGATTTTCTCAAAATATTTTTTGAAATAGCTACTGCCTTTTCTGCCAATCCTTTTGATTGTGGGTAATTGGGACTTCTAAAGATTAATTTGAAATTTCATTCCTCAGCGAATTTCCTGAATCGTCTACTTAATTATTAGCTTATATCCAAGGTGCATAAAATATTATATATCTAAGGGTACGTTGACACTACTTATATCTTAAGTCGTGTCACCACTATTACACTCTCAAAATGTTCTGCATCTTTTGGAAGGGAAGTACGTGTTATACAGGGTGATCCAATTAGTGACGTCAATAATTTTTTTGAGATTTCTCATACCTGGGGTTATCCAAAAATACCCCATGTAAGTATGTTAAGCGATTTTTTGTTGATTTCGAGTTATTATTTTTTTTTGTGTTTTTTCAATTCATTATGCGAACGTGGTTTCAAAAATTCATATCTTTTATGTAGTATGTATTTTGCAGTCTTTTTTTTGACATATAGCAAATATAACCCAGCTTGCTGAAGTTTTTTGAAAGTTACCCCGAAAAGGCGTGAAAGATAGAACTTTTGGTTTCAGTAGGATTCGCTCAAACATTCAACTTCAATTAAACAATACAAAAAGGAGCTTACAAAGCTTCTGGCTGGGTTTGATAACTTCGCACGGTCCTAAACTACAAAAATCATTACAAAAAAATAGTACTTTATTGCTCTTTTTTTGTTCTAATCGGCCTTCGAAGGTGGATGGGCTAAAAATCATTGATTATCAAATTATCAAATATTAGAAAAGATATATGTAAAAGTAAGAAAAACTCATCAACAATTTTCACTAAAGTAAGTACATGTAACTCCAAGTAGGAACTTTTATTCTATTATGTCAGCGGAGTTCTATTTTACATCAATAATTATTACTGAACACATTGTTTTGGTTACAATTGACGTGCAAGAGATTCACAGGAACTTATGATATATGTATTATCTGTATGTAGCACCTAATTAAGTTTTTCTTGCCATTAAAATTGCATCAGAACTTGTGGTGCTTAAGTCTCCCATTTCTAGGTTCTGCAGTGAGGTATCTCCACGTGTTAGGCTGTATAAATGTCCTGTATACTTACTGTGTCTCTTATTTTTCTTTCTCCAAATTACTAAGATGATTATTAGCACACAAATTATAGTGAGTATAAGAGCGTACAATATAGTTTGATGATTTGAGAAGGTTCTATTGGGTAAAGATAACTCTTTTATATCCTTTAAATCATTCAGAGAAAAATCTAGTGTGTGTTGATTCTGGGAATCCTGAAAAGGCACATGGGTTTGGTTGAACTTAATTGCTATATAGTTGTTCACTACTAACTCATTATGATGTAAAGAGTAAGTCCTATCAAAAACTAAGACAGACGAAGTATTCTCAGGTAGATATATGTGTGATCTATTGTCTGATAATTCTACACTGATTCCAACTGATTTTGAAAAATCTTTCTTGAATACTATGTATTGTGGTGTTAATGGGCACACCATCACTCCTACAGATAACTGAAACGCTTCATACAGGTCTATTTTTCGATCAAACTTCAGCGGACAATTTGAGGAGAAGTTGAACTGAGAATTTTGTATAAAACAAAATTTTTTGGCAGTAGATGTATCCTCTCTTTTACACAACACATAATCAGAGGTTATAGAACAGCTGTCACTTGAAATCCAATTATTACTAGTTGTGACTTTAATGGCGTGTTCTTCAACATTTAGTTTTGCATAGTAAGTCATATCTGCATGCATTGTCTTCCAATGGCAACTATGAATTCTATATTGCATACCTATTTGATAATTCATGATTCTTGGAAATGTCATTAGAGCAACTATAGTGGGCGCCACACTGTCACTGGTAAATTGCACCGTTTTATGCGGTTTCAAAAGAGGATGTAACTCTTTCTGTGCCTCGGGTGCCAGGCTATCCTGAGAAGTAGAGTCATGTGGTCTGCTTTCTCTCTTAAAGTTTTGAACCGGTGTAAAGTCATCATAAATATTAGGTATATACCGGTTCACTTCATCCACCCCTGCTCCTTCTCTGTATTTAAGAATGAAATTTATTGCCCTAAATCCCAAATCCCGATGGATTTATAGAGCATTGTCATTTCCTAATTTTCCGGTAAATTCAATACGGGCCAATTTTCTGGCCTGTTTTGGAGATTATGTCATCATTCTCAATCTCTTCATCTTCGAGTACTTCATAGTTTGAAGTGATCAATGAAAATTCTTTGGGTTTCTCCTGGTCGCTTCCAATAGAAAACCGCGAAACGAACCAACGTGTACTCTACCAATTTCACCCAACTGTATTTGCAATACTCTTTTTTGATTCACTATATGAAAAATTCCATTTTAGACTCTAAAAACTCCCTAAAAATTGATACAGAGATCCATGTCACAAGCATTTGCTGAACGACGTGCTCTATCGACTGGACCATTTATGGTTTAGTTGGTAGGGTTGAACCTCACGTGGAACGTTTCTCTCGATCTCAACAATGCTAGTCTACAATTTAGTACTATTAGATCCAGTAGGAGTTTACTCTCAACTAAATTGTTTAATAATTACACAAACATGTCGAAGTTTTCTCGTCTCATTTCCAATGATCCTAAATTCATTTTGGTCTGAGCAAACTCGTAACTCTCCGTTGATAAGCAAAGATCCAACTTGAAGGCTATCCATTTCAGAAATTTTCTATGAACACGTTCGATGATAGAATATTCAAGAATACTCCTAACATTGCTACAGTAAACTCTCGTTAAAACATTTGAATCGTTGAAATGTTTCAGTGGTCTTTTTATGAATCCGAGCATTCTGAACGCTTTGTTTGTTACGTATTGAATCTGATGTATAAGATGAATTGCTTTAACACTCAAACATACAAGTTTTGCAACCCCTCGATTTTCTGTCCTTTACATAAAATGGACCAGCGTAATCTAGTCCAGTTGATTGTAATGGAAATGAGCTAGTTACTAGTGTTGTAACGAATATTCGCATTCGCGAATATTCGCATATTTTTGTATATTCGTATTTGCATTCGCATCCGCAAAATTTCTGCGAATATGAATATCAGAAAAAAAACAACTTATAACACAAAAATTAAATGCAATTGAAACTAACAACAACAAATCTATGAAACTTTTATCAGTCTTTCTTTATATAACTTTTTAATGTTCAAATAAACATCATCTTGAATGAAACTCAAAAATATGTTAATTATCAAAAACTATATTTTTCTACATTAAACTTCAAATATAATCTAAACAAACAAAAAAATTATAAACTCTCAAACAAAAATACTTCTCTCTCAAAAAATAACAATTAATTATCTTATTTTAATAATTAAATTTTAGTAGAGGAATATTAAGCTTTAAAAATAGAAGCTTCGACGCCTTGTCTCCCTCAAGTCTGTTTCGATGTGGTGTGTAAATAAGTCCAGCGCCACTAAACATGCGCTCGCTCGGGACACTCGTTGGTGGTGTAACTAAATACTGCCGAACTACAGGAAACAGAAGACCGTACCTTGCCTTGTTCACTTTCCACCAAGTTAAAGGGTCGACGTCATTTGCCCCGCGTTTTTCGGTTGAGTATTCTGTGACAGTTTTACGGATTAAAACATGAACAGGGTTTTGAAAAGTATTAAGCTGTATGTCTTCTTCTTCACTGTCACTCGCATCCATCAATAAATTCATTGTTTGTTTCAAAGATACACTTTTAATTGTTTGGGTATCTTCGGTTTCATTTAACCTGACACGCTTTGCATTCGGGCAACGTGAATTGGAAGATACATCGGTTTGACTGTCTTCAGTGTCCACAACCAAATCCAAAATATGTGCTATGACACGCTCTTTAGTGGACGTATTTTTAAAGAACTTATTTTTGTATCTTGGTTCTATAAAGGTCGCCGTGGCGAAAAATAGTTCATTCTCTAAACCAGAAATTTTAAAACGGTAATCGTATCACCAATGTGTTCATCTGATGCATCAAGATCGCTTACAATTTTTTCTAAAGTGGCGATTAAAGGAATCACAGAAGATATGGAAACATCGGCAGCACTCAACTCTTTAGTCAGTTCTTCAAATGGTCTTAGTACACCGATAAGCTTCTCAATAATCATCCACTCTTCAGACGTTAATAGGGGAATTTTATTATTTGTCGATGCATAAATACATAAAGACTCTTTGACTTGTAAAATACGTTCCAGCATATAAAAAGTGCTATTCCACCTAGTTGCACATTCTTGTTTAATCTTAAGGGATTTTTGATTTAGCCTTTTCTGTATATTAGCGAGTTCGTCTTGAGCAGAAGTCGAATGATGAAAATGAGTTGCCATCTTCTTGCATTTAGTTATGGCAACCATGACAGTATTTTGAGCTTTCATCCCTTCTTTTAACACATTTTGAATCTTATGTGAAGCACAGTCAATATGTTTAACCTTTAATAAGTTAACGCCTTTTTTCATGTTAGCCCCTGCATCGCGAACTACACATTTCACTTTTTCTTTAGGTATCTCCCATAACGACAAGATTTCTTCAAGTTTATAAGCAATATTTTCTCCGGTATGGCGGCTCTCATTGAACAATTCTGCTTTTAACACAATCATTTTAGCTCGTTCAGCATCGCAAAGTGTAAAATAAGTCCATATTTCACTAGAAGTTGATTTATTCATGTTGATAAATAAATAACTATTCAAACTCTAACCTCAAAATTCACATGTTTTGTTTACGTAAAGACCGGCGCGAGCGGAATGACACTTCAGTCGGATGAGTTCCTATCAACTCGGCAATTCTCGGAACAAAATACAAATGGAACGCACCGCGTAACTGCCAGCAAGCCATAGACAATTGGCGCCAAATTTGGACACTACTACATTCGCATTCGCACTCGCATCCGCGAATGTCAGTAGCAGACATTTGCATTCGCATTCGCATTCGCGAATGTTCAAAAAATGACATTCGTTACATCACTACTAGTTACTCCGTAATTCGGAAGATCGCCCATAATTGCCGACGTAGAATTCGGTGAAAATTTGAAACACTTCAAGCAGTTTCGAACAATCTTTTTTGTAAGATTCATTTCATTCAATGGCCAATAAGTTTGTCGAATATTATTGAGTAAGAGTTGTGGAACTGCATGTAATAATTTGACATGCTCCGACTGGAATAGAAGGGTGGATAGAGGATGTTTGGAATCTAACATGATTGTTTAACATCATAACCCAGGTTGGATAATCGTAATCTTCCACCAACTCTTATGAGACCGGTTTTATCTATGAAAGCCGATAAACCTTTGAACCTATTTTTTAATTTATTTCTATCGTTTTTCAACGAGAACCCATATTCTTTTGGAAAACTTTGTCTCTGGCTGAGTTTCAGCAAGCAGGTTTTCGAAGCTTGAAGTTCTTCACATGTTAATCTGCCAGATAACTTTGTCCCTTTCTTTAAAGAATTATGGCAAAACCTTTGACAGAATGCAACTACCCTAACTAATTCGGACAAACTAGAAAACCTGTTGAAAATGTCAAAATCCTGATCTTCTGAATGAAAAAGGTACTGATCCTTGCAAGGTTTCAATTCTGGAATTTCTTTCAAGGACGGAATGAATTTGGAATTATAATTTTCTGCCTCAAAATCTTGGAGCCAATTAGGACCTGACCACCATAACTGACTTGATATCAATTGTGAAGGAAATAAGCCTCTTGATGCCATATCCGTTGGATTTTCATTTGATTCAACATGATTCCACTTGAATTTGCAAGACAATTCTCGAATTTCTGCTATTCTGGTATTGAAAAATTGTTGCAACTTAAAGGGTTCTGTATAAATCCAATGTAGAACAATTTCAGAATCAGACCACAAATAGCAATCAGTTATGTCGGTTAAAACTTTCGTCACGGAATTTACCAGTCGAGCTAACATCAGCGCAGCAAGCAATTTCAATCTGGGCATAGTTAATGGTTTCAGTGAAGATACCTTTGTCTTCGCACATAGCAGAGATACCTTAACCTTGCCGTTCTTATTGACTGATCTCAGGTAAATTGCTGCTCCATACGATCGATTGCTAGTATCTGAAAATCCTAAAAGTTGTAGTTTGATAGAATTCTCAACCAATGAAAACCGGGGAATTCGAAAAAGGCTTAAATTTGTCAAATCCTGTTGGAAAGATAACCACTTTTCCTTTAAATCACAAGGGATCTCTTCATCCCAATCCAACCGAAGAGTCCACGACTTTTGGATCAACCGTTTAGCAATAATAACCGCTGGATTCAAGAGACCTAAAGGATCAAAAACTTTCGAAATCTTCGACAGAACATGGCGTTTTGTACACCGATTGGTGACAATTGGATTGGGAAATTGAAAGGAGAGTTCGTCACTCTGAGAAAACCATTGGACACCTAAACATTTTGTACCTTTATCACAGATTGTGAGGATATCTGAAGAGGGAGATTCTGCTTTGAAATCACCCAAAAAAGTTTTGCTGTTTGATCTCCACTTTCTTAAATGTATTGTAACTATTGAATCCTGTAATGAGATCATCCACATAAAAATCTTCAAGAATAATTTTTGAAGCAGTAGGATACTGATCTTGAAAATCTAATGCTAGTTGTTGAATACATCTCATGGCTAAATAAGGTGCACTCGTGAGACTATAGGTTTGTTCCAACACCCAGTTCTGTTACTGTCTTGAACTCATTCTGAACTGAATCAATTCACACGTTTTCGCTCATTCTAGTTCGGGACTAATTCTGAATAGATAGTTCGAAAGTGTTGGAAACGAATCATTCTTAGAAATTCCCTTGTCATAGCCTAAGGGCTGTTTGTCACCCGAAAATGCAGCCAGTCTCTGCCAGATGCGGTTTTATTGCCCCTTGCTTCAATTCCTCCTTCTCAGTTCTTGCCTAAACTCAAGAACTGAATTCACCGTTCTAGAACTGGTCTGACACAAATTCTTTTTACGTTGGAACACTTGGTTTGCAATTCCTAACCAGTTCGAAATTTGTTGGAACGCTAATATCGATATGCGCAAACTCCGCCCGATTCAGAACTAGTCCCAGAGTGTGTTGGAACAGACTTCATAAGTAACGGTATTGATATTGAATACCTGAATATCTGCTTCCTTTTCGAATCGCCAAACTATTCTCTGTAGAGCTCGATCATCCGGATGTACTTATATCTGCCGATACATTTTGGCTTTGTCTGCAGAGGCATCAAAGGGGTATTGGAGGAATTTTATTAAGATTTGGAATTATGTGATTTGTTCTTTGGTTATGCATATACCATTTAAAGACTATAGAAACGCTAAAGTAGATGAATATGATTTAGCATAAATTACATTTGTAATCCTTCGCAGCTGCTTCACTGTAAGGTATATCATAAAATTCGGTACATTTTTTATGAATCCAATTTTCACAAAATTCACAGCCAATATTTTTTTTGTCATCATCCTCTGTATCACTATTCAAATTTTCTTGGCACAAAGCGCAAGGAATCTTTCCGACTTTTGTTGCGGTTTCCGCAGGAACTTGCAGGGCACTAGTATTCTTTTCTTTATTTGGCAATCTATTTTGTCGGTCCTCTTTTAGTCTCCCCTCCTCTTTCTTCACTTGAATTTCCATATTCTTTAGTTGTTTTTTTTCGTCTTTTTTTATAAAAGTCCCTCCATTTATCGCTAGAAATAGCACTTGGTTCATTGCCCATGTTTTCTTTATTTGTTTTAATACTTTTTTTGACGGTATCAGGATACTTCAAGTGGTCGTCAAATATTTGGCTGAAAGAAATTTGCTGCCTTTGTTCGTTCATATTTATAAGGGAAACAAATGGTTTCCGGCGCAATGTTTCAGCTGTGCTTTGTTTATCTTTTTTATTTATGCCTGAATTTTCGCCAACTTCTACAAAGTCAGGATTATTTTCGTTAATGGTGTTTATGTTTTCTTCATTATGTGTAGGAGAAACCTCAGGAACGACAATATTTTCTTCGATTATGTGACTGGAGCTGATGAAATCGAAGTTCATGAATGGGTCAGATATATCAATAACAGGAAGATCCTCATTTTCTAAAGCATTCACAACAGAATTTTTTAAGTAACTCGGCAGACTTACATCAGCAGAATCAACTTCTTCATGGATTGGCCAATGGCCAGTTTGATCTAGTCTCACTTCTTTAGGTGGTATATAAGAACAAGTGGCCGACCTCTGCTTTTTATGTTGCAATTCTCTTTCGATGTCTGAGGGTCTTCCTCTTCTGGCTTTATTCTGAGTGCCAATCATACACAGGCAAGCAGCTATTTCTACCCTGAACTCAGCTGATTTCAGAGTTTTCTTATTGCTGCGATGATTTTCAACTCTTTGATATAAAAGCCAAGAACTCACTATTGATTGGTCCAATAAATTATAAAATAAACGAATGTACCATTTCTTGGACCTTAATTTTATTTTATATCTCCCTATCGGACTGTTCATCAAGTCCACACCTCCCATGTGACGATTATATTCTTTGATCAGCTTAGGACAGTCCACTTCAATTTTCCTTTTTTCATCCTTATCGTACCTAAGAAGGAAGGTTTTTGGTAATTCTCCAACATAAGTTGAAATCAAATATACACTCTTATTATCTTTCCAAAATACAGAAGATATCTCAATGCCATCAAATAAACAAACCAACTCAAAACTAGTACCTCGTTTCAATTTCTTCAATTCCTTATCTAAGGGGAATTTACAGTTCGGCAATCTGTTCCTCCTTACTGTACCTAACGCCAAAATTCCTCTTTTAGCTAATTGTGAGAATAAAGGTAAACTCGTATAATAATTGTCCGTGTAAATAATGTAGTTCTTATTTCCTGGAATATTCTCGCATAATCGAATAACCAAATTTCCGGTGATTCCAATATCATTTCCGCAGCTTAGTCTACTATTATTTTTTCCAGTGTAGACTTCGAAATTATAAACGAATCCCAAGACTCCGGCCAGAACAAACAGCTTTATGCCCCATTTATGAGGTTTTTTCGGAATATACTGTTTCAAGTGATGTGTGCCTTTACTAGCACAAATCTGCTCATCAATAGATAGATGACACTCCAATGGAACAGTCGCCAAACGAGATGTCATATGCTCAATTACAGGCCTTAACTTATGAAGTTTATCGTGCAAAGGATTTTCTTTCGGAGCATATCCTTATTATCATTGAAATGTAAAAACTGTCTCACCTTCTCGAAACTTTTTTCGCTCATGTCCTCCTTGATTTGTGGAAATCCTAAATTACTCGTCCAGTAACATCTGATATTGGGCATATGCACAATAGACATGTATATGCACACTCCAAGAAACCCCTGCAAGTCTTGTGTCGTTATATTTGCTGGTTTAGTAGTGTCTTTTTGCACAGCAAATAAATTGGATTCGTCGACAACTTTCTTCGTCAATTCATCTGTGAAAAAATACTTGAAGTATGCATATGGAGTACCAAGGTTCATAATTTCATTAGGTTATTCATTTATACCATAGAATCTTTTGGCATCATCATCTAAGATTAATTTTTTTTTCTCTAGGGCACTCTCTTCAAATTTTCTGTTGGTTTTGAACAATGTACTTCCTCAAATTGTTCCGTATCCGATTCATCTCTTTCTTGTACCACATCTTGATCTAGATCACACCATCTTCGAATTCAATCGGAATATTTCCAATATCAATATTTCGCTGATCTAATGATTCAGGATCTTCATTTTGATCTTCAGAACTTGAATCTGATGCATCATCATCCAAGCCATCTTCACTCCCCATATCATCCCAGACATGTTCAGCAAACCGCTCCAATTCTGATACTGACAACTCCTTTTCCCTATTCATTCCAGATGGTGAATCCACGCTTTGTAGCAGAAATAATACAACCTAAAAAAACGTGAATTTGTTGAATGCATAGGTTTTCAAAAACTTATGAATATGTGAAAAAACTCAATAAACATATATCTTTTCCAAATCCACCTTTTTCTCCTAACAGAATTAGCCAGTTAGCAAAGAAATAATACGATTTATTCAGACACGCCTGCACAGGTGGCTCACAAGATAAACACTAAGACTGATGAAACGCGGAAAATGTGTATTGCCTTGCAATCAACTTTGACCCTTATGCATATTTACACTAGAGATGTAGCAGAATCGACACAGAACGTTCTCACTTCAGATATCTGCCGCTAGAGTTAAATATTTTGAAATTTATCGAGGTGTAGCAGATATGTTACATTGCGTGATGTAGGGTTAAATAAGTTCTGATTAGCGTCTAATGCTTTTTTGCTCACTGTCTTAATAAGCATCTCCTTTGCCACCGGAAACCCACACTTTGCCAGGTTTATCACCCAATTTTTGATTTGGTCTTCTCCTTCTACAGTGAGCAACGGAGGGGGTCCAGGTTTTCTGAGAGTATCTGGTACTCTACCGGAAATTCTATCTATTAATGACGTCTTGGTACATTAAAATGTCTACACGCTTTCCGTATTATTTGGTTAAACCTTATTTCAAAAAGGGCACTTTTCAAACCATCAGCGTCATACTGGAACATTTTTCTCAGCACCTTCTTTGGTGTCGGTTTGACTGTATTATTGTTTGTTTTTTTTTTTTGTTTTTCATAGGGGCCACTAGAAGAAAAACCCTTGAATTATAAAAATGTTCTTCAGCTGAGGGTCCATGGAAAACATGAAGCGGTCGTGAACCAAATATTAGCTTGAATTAATTCTCGACCACTATTGGTCGGGAACTGAATACGATCGAATTGGTACTCGACCGTGAATAAACGATGTGCGAAAATAAATATCTTTTAACTTCTACTCTGTGGTCGCAAACTAATATTTAGAAAGTAGATATAAGAATTCATCAGAGTACCAAAAAATAATGGAAAGATTCAATAGAAATTTATCAGTGGAAATAAACCATTATTGGACATATAATTGATTCTCGACCAGTTCGGTCGAGAAATAAAATATCCCATTTTTTCAATATCACGTCGCGACCATCGAATAGTGGACAAAAAAAATGTATTTATCTCTTTTTTGATTGAAATATACCGAGAAATATTTGGTTCAGTCAATATGAAACAAAATACATATGTTACGTTCTACGGATAGTTCAAAGAAATGATTATTGTTTTGCCGGAGAGAAAATTATGAAATGGGGCCACTTTTCCTTCACACAAAGAGGAAATGTAAATGACACCTTTCACAGTGAGAAGTAAGTCCAATAATGCGAAAAGTATCTCGAAATTAAGGCAAGCCACCGACGAAATGCACCTTACCTTGTGGTTTCAAGATGATGGGGTAGTGAAGGGCCCTTCTTATCAGCAGTCGCAGCTTCTTCTCGAACAGGTCCCACAACAAGACCGCACAATCACCTTTGGCGAGTTTCAAGCTGTTGAAATTCACTTATTATCGTTCACAGCGGAGAAAATCTTTTGATTTTATCCAGTTTTTGAGATTATTGCGTGTTCTAACAAAAAGCGTCAATTCAATTATCACACGTGTCTATTCAAATTGTCTTGAAAAACAGTGTCACATTGCGAACACCGCGCATACACGCGCATGCTTCCACTAGGCGCAAGACGTTGGCCGGCATATTTAGACGAAGGAAACCGAAAGTACCCACAACTGTGAAAGGTCTCTTAAGAGAAAAAAAAAATAAAATTAATTCCGTGGATACGGAACAACATACATTGAATTCATTTAAAATAAAAACTACTTACTGTTTACTGACGAGGTCTCACAAAGCACTTTTTTAAGTCTGGACGGCACAGAACCTCCTTCGATGATGGACGTTCATGAACTGATTTTCAGCGCGAAAAGTTCATATTTTACCCCCACCCATCAAATGAGTGGCAGTTATCGAGAGAACGTACGACGGTAATTTTTCTTACTCCGAGGTCGAACCTCGGTCATACTATAGGGACATAGAAATTGAAAAGAAGAAAAATGTAGCCTTAGCAAATGTGAATATGAATATTAAAATTATACAATCTTAAAATTTGAATCAGAATTATAGAGAACACAATAATAGGGCACGTGTATCTCGACAAGAATACAAAATAAAATTGAATTAAATATGACAATCGAGATGAGCGCCATCTGCCGGCATTTGATCGTAAATGCAAGTTTCTCCAATAGTTACATTGTATAGGAAAAAAAGGTTACAGTTGATGAGGGTTGTCATTTAAAATCATTAATTGTCTCATTTTTCTTCACTAAGGTCAATTTCAGAAGAAGATCATGGTAAACAATTTGCCTTCTTTTTCGGCTTCCTTTGATTCCTGACCCGGACGTTTTCCGGACAGCGAGGTCTTTTTGAAAAAACTTTTACCACCATCCACCAATAACTTTTTTCTGCATTCAAAAGTTGCGGTTTTCTTTGAAAGCTGTTGCTAGCGAATCGACAATTTCTCTACTTCGTTGCAAATTCTGTTGTTCTGTTTTAGGTAACCTATTCAGGATTTTGTATCTATCTAATGGCCATATACCAGTCGCTTCAAACCCTGACTTAATATTTTGTTTATTTGTGGTTGAAACTTTGGTAAGGCGGCGAAAAACCCATTATCTGATGGTTCCCTTATTATACTTTTTCCACTCTGGAAGAACCTTCTTCCACGCTGCCTTTATTGGTCGAAAAACGCTGACACCCAGAGGCTATGTGAGTTGAGTGCTATTCGTTGGCAGAAGGATAAAGCGAATATTGTTCTTATTACATTCTGTGATAACAAATGGCGACATATGGCTAGCCAGGTTATCACCAATAAGAACTTAAGGGCCTGGTGGTAAAGTTTTGAAATTTGGCAATATTATTTTGCTAAACCAGTCTTCGAAAATATTGCCATCGAACCACCCAGATCGTGTACGATCATACCTGGCATCAGATGGTCCGTTTTCCATCCAAGAACTCCATAGGTGATCAGCTTTGTATACGATGTTGAAAGGAAGCATAAATTGTAAAGCCGAACCAGAAAACACCACTGAAGTTGCTCCTTTAATATCATCTGAATCGCACGAAAACCAGTCTGCGGCAATACTCATCACATAAGCTGAATGATTTTCTTCTTCAACTGATTAGGCCGGTTGGTTCCAAACCGAGTTTGTGTGTAAGAACTTAACTTTTCGATGTGAATTTATGTAGGAAATCTCGAATTTTTCACTTGAATCCCTCAAGTTCCACCCTGCCTATAGAATTGTTGCACACCCTGAAGTGTTTCATCATTATAATCTCGATATTTTCGACTTCCTGGTTTTCTTCTGTCAAATCGCCCCTGAAAAGACAATAAAAAATTAAATTCCTCACCCCTGGTTAGTTAATCACGCAATATTTGTTCTGATGTTGGAGTGTCGAAGGGAATACCAGTCTCTGCTGAATACTGAATTATTCCTTTCACTTGAATATATGTAATGTATGTATCGTCCGCTTGTAATGGGCTTCAATAAAACAATAGCTGGGCCCAATTGCGTTAACACACGTTTTAACATTTGACAGCCCAGAATTTGAATTGCACCATAAAAAATTGGTCTGTAACTTCTTGGATATGGATCCCGCTTAGGCCAAGCAAAGTAATCTATTCAGTTTGGATTTTCTCGATTTTAGTTCGTTATTCGAATTTAAAATTTTCTTCATTCCTACTTGTTCTAGAAGAATCATGGGATTTAATTGTTAACATCTCTTCAGATTTAGATGCCGCATTTCTTTGTTCAATAAGTTCTTCTGAAGATTTGTTTACATTATTCGTGTTTGACTTTTGAACCTTTCAAGTCTATCAGAACTCAGTTTTATAGTATCCTTATCGAGCAACTAACATACTAAAGTCATTTTCAATTTTACAGTTGCGTCATTTTCCAGGACATTTGTCAAAAAAATTTTTTTCGATTTTTCGTCCATTTGTTTAATTTAGGTTTCCTTCAAAAGGTTTCAAAGATTCCCCACAACTTTAGTTCCCTCGTCATCGCTCATTTTTTCTTCTAGTCATTAACTGAAGGAATATCACAAAAATTCTGTCTATTTCATTTATGATTAGTTATGCAGAAATTACTGTTATTTTCATCAGCACAACCATCATTTTGTTATGAACTTTGTAGATACTTCCGTTATATCCATCATTAATGTCATTTCGTAACAATGCCCGCATTTTCAGCTTTTTCTATAGTTACTTTTATGGCTTTCAAAACGATGGTTTCTTAGTATTCATCAGTCATTCTTTGAAACTCCGTTGAGGTAACAGCATCGTATGTGCTACTTTTTGGAAAGGAAAAACTATCTTGCAGATTATTTCTGATTTACGGATGCACCTGCATTCTCCGTGTCGACAAATGTGTACATATCTGGACGAAAAATAGTGTCTAGAGCGATGTCGCGATGGCAGTCTAGCGAAATTAATGTCAGAGGGTACCAGACATAAGTTGCGATAGTTTTGCGTAGACAATGCTTATTAATATGGGTCCATGGAAGAAAAGTTTTGCAAAGGTCATAGCAATACGATCAAACAGCGGCGACGTCGTAACAGCAAAGTTTGGGTGAGAAACTGGATTAAAAAAAAGTAAGAGTTTGGTGCATATAATAGGCTGGTGGCAGAACTGAGAAACTGATTTAGAGATTTCGTTGGAGAATAGTGCCCGAAAATTCCGTAGTTTTCGTGTAATTTCTGCAGTGGTTGTACTTAACTGTGCTGCCAATTCTTTCTGCTGCTTTCTTAACTCCATTTTTATATTCAATGCACACGTTGTCCCATAGTTCAGGAAATGTTTCTGCTGATGGAATAAGAAATTTTGTTTTTTTATTTCGTGCAAGAACACAACATCGCTCTAGCAATATCGAACACGCCATATAGATTGCTAGATCGTCTGACCTGAGCAATACAACCTGTCTCCATACTGGTTTTGCAGACACTGACTTTAGTCCAGCTAAATCGGTGTGTGATGTGACACTACTTTTGTAGCGTGTACACACGGAGACATTCATCTAGACACACATAGCCTTAAACAATTGCTCACATGGTTGACTGCTCATCAGCCAAATCAAACTTAGGTGTCGAGTTTTCATCAGAAGAAAATTTTTTGATGAGTACTACGAGAGCATGTGCATGGAGGTTAATGCCTCTGGGCGAACTTGGACTCAAGATATTATCTATCAACGTATATTTATCGGATTCTTAGATCCACTGTCTGAGAAGACATACTAAATGCCATGAACTACTATTTCTTTTTGCAGGTAAGCGTCGACTATATTTTTTCAGAAACTTCATTTTCTAGTTACTCGACCACCTTCAAGTCACATATTTTCAATACAGAGGTCGAATTCATTTTATCATCACCATTTATCTCTGTTTCGACCAGAAAGTTTACACCTTCATCAAATTTGTTCATGAATGATAGATATAAGATTTTATTTAGCGGTAATATTTTCTCTCTTGTTTGGTTGCTGAATTCTCGGTACACAGGTAAAAGTAATCGGGCAGTAAAATGAGACAATTGGAGTCGGTGTTACTTTTTTTTGATGTTCGAAGCTTTCGACTGCTATTTCAGTTTTCTTCAGGGATCTGAAAACATATTGGCTAATTTCACAAATATTCACCATCAACCTTCTATGAATAACATCAAGGATTTTTACATTACAGACCAGGCTTACAATTACATAAACAAACATAAATACATCAACCACACATGTTGCTACTCTTAACACTTTAAAATATTAGGATATGTGTTCTGGCCTCACCCAATACAAGGTTTTGCATGTGAATTAATAGAATCATTGAACATCGCCTAATATTGGCGTAACTTTCTCGTTGTGAATTGTTGGATTTCTCCCTTTTTATATTATTAGGATTGGAAAATATTATTCTCCTTTCTTGGTACGAGAGGCATGTGGTAAGGCGAAGGGTAAAGGTAAGGGTAAGGGAAAGAGATAAGTTAGTTTATCGACGTGTCAAATTTCTCTGTGGCTATGTGATCTATTTATTTCCTGTTTTTTCAATACTACGCGGATCGTAGTTCAAAAGTAAATATCGTTCACATTTCCTATTTCAGTGTGGATGTTGACGTTATTTTGTCTTAGAATTTCCACCGATTCAGCAAGGGTTGGTTTTCGGGAACACTCAGCGATTTTCTTCTAGGTTTCCGTTGAACATGGTCAGGTTTCAGATTTTCATTTTTCCTATCTCTTTGATGCTACCCTCGGTGCTACTTTTTTGATCAACTCGTTTTCAAGAATGGTTATTTTATCGGATATTCCATCACAATTTTCGAATGGAATCGGAGGTTTTTCAGGAATTGCGGAACTGACTAGTTTTTCTGAAAATTCAGTTTCTTCGATATCATTAGGATTTCGATCTTCACTGATGTTTATCCTTTTCAAGACCGTATTCTTCTCCTCTACTTCGAAGACTCAAATGGGCTCTAAGATGCTCATAAAAATTGCATTTTAAAAAAATACTTTTATATTCGAAGAACATATGAAATCTTCTATGAAGGCACCTCTTCGCAATGTCCGATTTTCACTGTAATTTCTTTGTTATTGAATTTAGTGGAAAAAAAATTTTTCCCCGAATGTTTTGCATATTCGTCTTAATTCTCTTGTTTGAAAAACTACTGATTCCACCGTTTTCAGAATTTTTTTTCTCAATGCCTCAATTCATTATTGGAATCGATTGCTTCATGCTTTTTCCCTTGTTGGTCACTTTAACAATAGTTTTTTTTGATGATCTTCATCAATCCTTCTCGTGTTCGCCTCGAATTCGATTTTTTTTTGGATTTATAGATATATTTCTGAAAATTTTTTATAGCAAAATAGAACTGATTTTTTTCGATTTATTCTATAAAATCGATACTATTCTTCGATATCTTTTTCTTCGATTGAATTAGGTAGTTTCTCTTGGACAAATTTTTCAATATCCAATGATTGCAAATCTAAGAATCCTGAAATTCCAGGAACATTCTTCAAATCTGTTGGGAGCGAATCCAGTATCTCCTCAGTTAAATCTGAAAGTATGAAATAATTGTGCAAACATGTAATTCATAAAAAAATCAATTGAACAATTCCTCGGATCATTAGCTCGACTGATTAAGTTATTGTTCGTTTCAAGAAAAACTACTTCTTTACTCGTGTCCGAGTTTGTGCTCGCCTGTGGTCCTTCGATTTTTCTTTCTCGAAGTTTTTCCTATGTCCTTTTTCCACAGTTCGTCTTGGTCCATAAGCACAGTTGAAAATTAAAAAATTGATTATGTATTGAAATGAATATTTCAATGTAAAACTGTATTATAATATTCATCAGTTCGCAAATATATTTCTTTTCCAATCTATGATTCATACGAGACGCATCCACGTAAGGTAGCATATTCAATTCATAATATTTGAATTTTTGAATTCTGAATCAGGAAAAATTCATTAATCCAACCTGAAATACTTGAGATACTGAAAAAATCTTCGAATTATACATATCTAAAGATGTTCAGACACGTCCAATGATTAACCTTTCGTGAAAGACCCTGTATATAGGAAACTCCCTGTATATTGTGAATTGTATGTTATAAGGAATGTGCCCGCGAGGAAAATATTTTGCGGACAACTCGCTCGATAAGACCAGCATAGCCGAGTGTCGATGATCGTACTTACCTCGAATGCCCCCAATATCAGCATCAAAATCTCGCAATATTCAAAAAATATGAACTTCCAACCCGGTTTTCAAACCAACGTTCAAAATTAAGCTATAAACTTCGCAATCGACCAAATTGAAATATGGACTTTCCCCACCGCTAATCTTGCAGATGCAGATGCGGCCAAAATGAGAGGGAACACGATAGGAACGACACGACACACATCTCTGATTTCCTTGGATCTCTTCGGATCTATTACGGATTTCCTCCAATCTCCTCGGCTTTTTCCTACGACGAGCACACATCAATTTAATCAGTGGAACAATAAACTCACGATAGTGAACATGCTGAACTTACATTAATAGAGCGCCAATGGTCTTTGCACATAATAGAGAAGTATTTGAAATCATATTATAGGGGCATTGTTGCAACCTGTAGAACATTCCTTCTTTCTTGGGAGTTCTTTTTGCAACTTTTGTACGTTCTCTAGTTTGAATACAGAGATTGCTTCCTCGAAATATTGGCATGATAGCCGCTTTCTGTTGATTCGTCTATCTCCTTCAAAGTATCATCTTTTTCAGTATCCTTATTATATATTTCTTTGGAGTCATTGTTCACTTGAGATCACTGTTTGTGAAGGTTTATCGGTTATGGATTCTTTTCCATTTTGTTTCATCTGTCTTATATGTTCTGAAGGAAAATCTCAATTCTCCTTTTTCAATTCTTGTTTCTAGCTGAATCATTAAATCACCTTATTCCCTAAATGACAATAATTGACCATAAATAGGAGAAAAAAGAATTTGAATGAAATATCAATAAAAAGAATCCAGAATACTTCGTTGACATGAAATATTTTGAAAGTTTTTCATTTCATCAACTGTGGAAATACAACGTTATAGGTTATGAATTTTCCCGTTAATTTCATCGAAATGTCACTAAAAAATATCTCATTTCAATGGCAACTTTCAAATATTTCCATTCTGTTACATCATGCCGACGAATGCTCAGTCATTTTGTAGATCCTCAATCACGCCAGGGAATTTTATATCCAGATTATCTACAATAACGTGATTTGCTACTTTGAAATTTCTATCTTTAGTCGATTAAGTATTTGCAGTTTCCTTAGAATTTGTTGCGCTTCCTTCGGTTTTGCCATATTCTGCCTTTCGCATTTCTCAAACAATCCCAATCAATGTCACTTTTACTCATCTTCCTTTGCTCGTTCTTCAACTCCTCCAGTATTTGTTGTTTACGATTTCCATTTGTTTTTTTTTCTATCAGTTTTGTCTCAAAGTTGTTGCAACACTTCGAACATTCAGTATGTCCATTTTCTCATTAATTTTTTTATTTTCTGGTCGAAATAGAATAGATTTGAACAGAGATGAAACTTGAAATGGTAAGCTACTTGTAGAATTCATTTCAGTTTTCTTCACTTGGATCAGGTACTGAATTTCTTCTAGGTTCTAGTTTCACACCTGTCCGTTCCATACTTAGCAGCTATTCGGGAAACCAATTCAAAGTTTCAAAATTTGAAGAGTTTAACATGCATACTGGGCCCTTTATCTTGCTGTTTCTTAGTTGGTCCTTTACCTTCAGCATTGCTAACTGCTGCATCATATTCTTTTAGTTAAACTAATCCATTTTCGTTGATTCTCGATGGAACAGAAGGTTCAGCAATTTTATTGTTTCTTGGAACGTCAAACCCCATCCTCATACCCATCCTTTCTAGACATGATTGAAAATGGGTGAATCGTATTGTTTTTCTGTAGAGCTGGGGCTCTCGTTGATTAAATGTTCTGTTGAATTTCACGGCTCTTTTAAAGTAACTATATTTTCTCCCCCCGAACATTCCTCTGCTCAAACTGCTGAAGCCTAAGTTTAAAAAGCACATTTCGGATAAGCGGGCAGAATAACTTGCATACCTGATGGCACTTACATCTGGAGAAGGGTCATTTTTCAACCAGTTTTGTAATTTTTTCGAATAGTAAGTCCTTAGTGGGGACACGAAAGAAAGATTTAGTGGTTGAATTTAATGCGAAGTATGTGGAGGGATACAAACAATGGAAACAATTTTTTTTTCTAGCTCTATAACGTCCAGATTGCGAGTATAGCTATAATGGCCAGCTGATTGCTCGGCCCTCATATTTTTACAAGGAAATACAAACAACTGTCACTAATGCTCCTTTTTCTGTAGCAGTCGCCGCTACTATTTTTCTTTTCCCTTCGAGAGTAACGATGTTGGCAATTTTGGATTCTGTTAGAAATGCTTAAGTAACCCAAAAAACTTTTGATACTTTTTCTTTATTGAATACAACTCAATACGATACAATTTCTCTTTTCTCAACAGCGATTGCCACAGAACTCGTTACTTTCCGCACTCATTCAGAATATCACAGATTCTACCACTGTTGCCAGTGCCAAAATAAAATGAACTCAGAAATAATTGTAATGGCCTCAGTGGAAGCCTTATTCTAAATTCTAATATTATTAACAGATTCGACGGTGGTCCAGACGGTTTCGTCGACTTGAACTAGCAACGGGTTGAAATTCAATTTCTGCATGGCTGGTTTCAGAATATCCGAAAACCTATCGACATTTTTCGGAGTGAAATTTATAACTTTATTTTCAGAAATTCCCTGAGACTTTTCAAGAGATCAATTTGAATGGCCTTTGAAAAAGTTTCGCAGCCTTTCTTTACCAGCATTACCATCTCTTTTAAAAAGAGGTGCGGAATGTTATTTATAGGGGCAATTTGATATGCCAGTGCAGCACAAAATCTTCCTTCATTTCAGCAGACCAAACTGGTTTTTGACAAATTTTTAGTGTGCATTGTTCTTCGCAAGTCAAATCACGTTTCACATATCGTTCTATGAATTCGGAATATCGAACAGTTTGAACATCCTTTAGCGTCCCATTTCATTACTTCTGAAAGCTCTGACGGCCTTCTTCAATTTCTGCATTCCTCATATTTTATGGGGGACTCCTGTCTTAGGGATTTCACTGGAAAATATTATGATTTAAACCTTCAGGAAACCTTCGTTTCCTACTCAAATAATTATTTTCCACTTAAACTAGACTTCGTACTGGATGTATATTATTAAATGTGAAGCAATGTTACCTATAGAAAATAACTCATTTCGTTCACCAAGATGATGAAGTCTGTTTTATCTTGTAAATGTATGGACGCAGCTTGACGCCTATTTTGAAATTGCTGAACCTTGAAAAATTCATATTAATATAAAAGTATTCAAATCTATTGAAACCTCTAATTTGGTAGAGCTCTGCGCACCATCGTATATGCTTCCCACAACATCTGCATTACGAGATGGCGACACTTTGTCTATGTAAGTGCAGTTACAGTGACTTAATACAAGACAGTGGCGACACATAACGAAAATCTGCCATTAACAGACTAATTTCAAATCTGAGGGGGTACTAATACTACTACTACTAATAATTGTGCAAAGATTATATATTCAAAAATCTTATAACCAGTAATTCTGAGGTGGACGTGAGAAAAGTTCCTGAAGACAAATGAAAGACCAATACAACGACGTATAAATCATTCCAAACGGATATATATAAAATGCAAGATAAATCCGGAGAACGGCCCAGAAAATTGGATTTTCGCATAGCATAAATGAATAAATGATTTATTGATCTCTGAATACATGAATACATGTGTAGACAAGTCAAAAAAAAAAAATTAACACGAACAATCATCAAAAGCATCATCTAAAAATTCACCAACAGAATAATAACAATTTTCCAATAACAAAGCTTTCACAGTCGCCTTGAATTTTCTATGATTCAGGGATCGAATGTGGGAAGGTAAAAAATGGTTCAACAATTTTATGCCTTGATATGTGGGTGACATTTCGAATTTTCCTATTCTGTGCTTTGGTTTGAACAGCATCCTCTCACCTCTTGTAGTGTAGCTATGAAAGCTAGATAATTTTGTGATGCTTATTTTTTCCTCTTTAATATAAAGTAAGATTTAAGAATAAAATCACAAGACAGCGTGAGAATACTTTTTTTTATGAAAAAACTGGTCTACAAGAAGACCTTGAGGCTGTATCGTAGATCATACGCAAAATCCATATTTGGATAATAAAGACCCTACCAATTTCAGAACAATTTCCCCAAATAAGGATGTTGTAAGATAAATTACTGAACACTAAGGTGTTATAAATATTGATCAACTATGGCATGGGAAGCAAGTGCTTTACTCTACCTATAGCAAAAAATGAGCATTTTAATCTACTACAGACCAAATCAATGTGATTGAACCATCTCAAATTTCTATCTAGAAAAATCCCAAGAAAGTCTACACAATCATTAGATGTGATAACAGTATCCTGGTGGCGAAGTTTCTTACCACATTTACGCAGTGAAGAATGAATACATTCAGTTTTTTCGATGTTAATTATAAGATTATTTGCATAGCACCACTCCACAAAACAACCAAGCAGAAACGAAATGATGGTAAACCGCTTTGTGTACAGATTCTAAACAACTGATCTTTCAGGCTTGCAGGAAAGTCATTGATAAATCGAAGGAACAGCAGAGGTCCTAGGACGGATCCCCGTGGCTCTCCTATTTTCAAAGTGTACTCAGATGATAGAGTATCTCTGACTTTGACATTTTTCGCTTTTTTCTCGAGATAATTTTTCAACCAATCCAGAAATATAGCCCAGAAACCCAAGTTATAAAATTGTTCAATGATAAAGTTGAAGGAAGGAATGTCAAAAGCTCTTGAAAGGCCAACAAATAATCCAGCAACATGAAACCCGCTTTCAAGACTGTTGTATTCGGAGAATTGAACAGCTGCCGTTTGGGTTGAACGGTCAGATCTGAAGCCATGCTGGGAGTCGTTCAAAATGTAATATTTGTCGAATATATTGCATCATTCTGCTGAGAACTACCTTTTCAAAAACTTTTGGGTACGGGCTTAGCAGAGAAATTGGCGTATTATAGTTGGTGATATCATGGATGTTATTTTTCTTAAACACTGCAACGACGTAGTCTTCTCTAACGATGGAGGGAATATCTCTGACTGATAGATGAATTCAATATAATGTACAAAATGCTGACATATCTTTGGGCTTATTGTCTCGAGAACTCTAGCAGACACAGTATTCGTGCCCGAACTTTTATTATTCTTCAGTGACCTTATTGCGTAAGCAACTTCGTGCTCAGGAACTGGATGGGAGAAAAACGTTGAATCCGGCATACATGTGGTGGTACATGTTGTGGAAAATCTATTGTTATAATAACAATTAAGCGTTTTTGTATCTATCGTTGAAAAATAATTTGCAAAAATTTCCGATACTTTTTCATTATTACCATACGATAATCCATAAATGTTCAGTTCAATTGTTTCATTTCTCCTCACATCGCGTCCATTCAAAGAATTAACCATGCTCCATACCATTTTGTATTCATTACTAGATTGTGATATCAGTGCGTTATGAAACTTATATTTTGAGTCACTCAGGAGTGATTTATAGGTTGATTTCGCATTTTTATACAGAAAAAGGTTCTTTGGGTCTTCACATTTAAATGCATAGCCAATGCAGATTCCCGAGTTCTTGCTTAGCTACAATTATTTCCTTTAGCCTTATGGTTGTTGGCGGTCAACTTGATAAGAGGGCAGCATAATTCGAATGCGCTCTTTGAATAGTATCAATAAATGAATCAAAACATTCATCGACATTACCTTGTTCGTAAATACTCTGAAAATCTACCTTTGATAGTTTCTAACTAATCTTGGAAAATAATGTGTAACTTTATCTAATCTGCCTCTTAAGTCCACCAGTATAGCTTTGTGGTCGCTCAAATATGGTTAAAAGATCTCAGCATGGCAGTCAGATGACTCAGCATTTGTTAGTACGTATCATCGTTTCCTTCGACTAAGCAACGAGTGGTACGGAGTATAGAAGATATAATATTCGATTGTCGAGTGGAATTCGGTTCCATGCGCAGGATATGTCTACTTGTTTTTCATATTCAACTTAAAAAATCGACGCAGATATATGGCAATTGTCATACTTTTCGATTCTTGATCGAGATTCAAGAATCGGCCCTCTGTACTATCTGTGAATATTCTTAAAGGACTCGGTGTGGAAATTCCCAAACCAAATCATTCAATTAAATCTATAAGCAGTCTATAATTTGTAAAATCGGTCTTCAGATAATCAGTATTCATATCACCACACAAAGAGATGATATCAACCAGATTGGTGCAGGGGTCCAGAGCATACGACAATCTCTCAAGAAACCTCAAATTTTGCGGAACAGGGTCTATAGACACTTAAGATTCCTATTCGGCTCGAGTTGACCATTAAAATAGTTTCACTCATTTCATAATTCATCTCATCCGAAAAGACTGACACAGTCAGATTTTTCGCAATCACACCACTTTTTATGTAGACCGTGAATGTTCACGATTTGGACGGGAGTAATAGTCTGCCATTTTGTATACAGGTATTGACATAGTTCCCACATTATCAGGAGTAAACCAGTGTTCAGCAAATCCAACAATATCAGGTCCAATCTAGATAAGAACCATTTCCAAGTTATCTAACTTATTGGACATACATTGGACATTGTAATTTTCGAATTTTTTGTTCTGGGAAATTTTCATATTTCATTTGAATTTCACTGAAATTTCCAAGCCGTTTCGTAATGTGAACTGCTGAATTCACGTTGGTGATTTTCTAGGTTTTTTATTGGTTAATTTTCAGCCTGAAAGCCACATCTCTATTTATAATTTGTTCTGAAATTATGCCAATTAGGTAAAAAAAATCTTTTGCTTCACAAATGGACGGCTGAAAGGCAGAATGAACTAAGTCAAAAAATTAACTTCTGAGATATTTGATATTTTGTGAATTCAACAATAAAAAATCCATTTTTCAAAATAAATGATTTTTTGTTTTTGTGTACTATTTGTAATTTAATTCTTCGATTTTCAGTACATGCCTTAAGTTTTCAATAGTATTTTACGCGATGATAAGCAAAAAAAATATAACTTAGACCACTTTGCCTTATTTAGGAAGGCACAATTTAACACTCTTACTTAGTAAATACATTCAGAATTTAAGGCCAAGTCTGACTTGAACCACTTTGCCTTAAATAATGACTTAGCTCTCTTTGCCATCAAGCTGTAATTTTCAGAGGTAATCAAGAAAACTGGTGAAACAGGAATAGAAATACCCATCATGTTCAAAACTGAATTTTTTTATTGTTTATAAACCGCATGCTCAAGACATAATGTAAAACTAACTAACGAGGCAATAAAGTAGGAAAAACAGGCAAAACACTGTTCATCATTATATTTCATCTTCTGGAGGTTGAACTTGCTCCAAAAATCCGGTGTCCTCAATGCTGTCCGACGTAATGAGACCATGGTAGAAAGCATGATGGACTGGCGGTATATATTCCAGTAAGTCCAGCATATCCCTTTTTTTCTCTTTTGTGACAGGTCGTGGAGCATTGTATAATTGTTTTTGTTCTATCAGGCCTATAGGTACTTGTTCGGCATTGCGATGTTTCTTTTTCTTTTGGTTCGACCATTCCAACGATACCGAACTGAATGGAACGTCATTTTGAATTGATTCCTTGTAAAAAAGTTTGAATGGTTCTTCTCTAATGAATCGGATCCACTGTATTTTTAGCCATGAAAATTTATCACCTCTTTCATTTACTGACCTTTTAGTTATGGCATCAGTCAACTCTTTAGTTGAATAGAAATTTTCGCGATTCATTCTTGTTACATGAAAAGGGTTTTTGCTTCTACACTTAAGTATAGCGTTAATCCATTCATCAGGAGAAAAAACTACTTGCAATTTTTTCTTTGCGTATGACTCTATAGAGGCAAAGTCAGTGTCATTTGGTAAAAACGAGTGACCACTGACCATATATTTTAGGTCGATAATTTCACAGGCAGTATCAGTCGTTTGTGTTAATTTTTGCATAGCCAAAGCAAAATTCCAATTTCGGTTTTGCCCAGTGCAAGTATCACTGTACATAATGATGTGCCCATAATTTTTAGCTCTAGTTCGTAAGTGTTTTGTAACACATGAACTAATTTCTTGAGACCCGCGGGATGCCACGGTCTCATCCTAGGTTAGTGTTTAGCTCATGTATGCCTAAATTGTATAAATACATGTTCCTCTTATAATATGCTATACCAGTAGTTAATTTTGGAAATGGCAAAGCCTTTTCCAAGTCGAAGGTAAAGGCAAAAGTAGAAGGGTCGTTCTTAGATTTATTAGCATCTTCTGCCTGGGCGCTTCTAGCAGCTTCTGCTCTCCTTAAATGCAGTTCATGCGATACTGTTAAACTACGTTTTTCTTCTTCGCTCTCAATGTATGGTAACTTGTTCTTGAAACTATCGCATTTCGAGCACGTGTCTTTCAGTGGAGAATGAAAATGGAGGTTGAACTCTGAACTGAAAACTCTACGATAAACAGATTCGCTGACAGGTTCACTTTTACCAGTACAGTATTGCAAATATGACTGATACATAGAACTAACTGTTAAATCGGATGATAAGTATTTTCTATCTGGATTTTGCGATCGTGAATAGTGAGATTGGTATGACGGAAAAGAATTGATATGTTCCCGAACTACATTCATTCTGTCAACAGCTATTTTATTAGCCGGAACATGGGAGCCTCTTTCATCTGAACCAGGGGGTTTACATTCTTTAATTTTTTTCAGAGCGCGTGTTAAACGTCCATTACTAATCTGAAAAGTGTCAACAAAATATTTCCTGCAAACCTTAACAGTATTTCCCTGGCGATCTTGTATGAAGAATGTATTAGACGAACTTTTACCCTGACGAGAACCATTCCTTGGACGCCGGATTTTCGGTGGTTCTTGTTTCACTATCCCACATAAGTAAGCATTCTGCATTGCAAAAGAGCCCAATTTCCAAAAAATTGAAAACGCATGTTTCCTAGTTTCTTCACTTACTTGATTGCTACACTGTTTTTTGCATAAACAAGGGATATTCGCAAATTTTTTGGCTGAAACCAAATGACCTTTTTTTGTTTTGTAAGCCATACCAGAGTTTCTTTTTCGAGCTGCTCGGAGGCTTTCATGTTGTTGGCGTTTTCTCGTCTTCTTTTTTGCTTTTTCAGTAGGTTGGTCTTCACTTGGGGCATCTGAGAGCCTCAGTTCTTCTTCATCAGAGGATACTAGTGCTTGAGTTTGGCTTTGTTGGGTTAAGTCATCAGATTCTGAAAAAAATATTACACTGATCAGATAATCCACTCTAAATACTTCCTCAGTTTTTCAACTATGCATTAATTTATGTATTATTAACTTCAAAGACTAGTTTATTTTAGGTTAGGTATATTTACCTGGACTTAAATCATCTTCAGCAGGCTCATATTCCGAACCAGAATTCGCATATATGCTTGGTTCACTAACGGATTGATTATCTGAATCATCCATAATTTATTTTCCCACGAGATCGAACAACGACCAAAGAACACGAACGTGAACAAAACAATTCTAAACTCTTTCAAGCAGACTGATCTAAGTCTGACTTGGACCACTTTGCCTACCGGATAAACAGCAAAAAGCAATCAAGTAGAGTGAACTGCTGCCATCTATCGGATGTATGTTGAACAGAGACTTAGTTCTCTTTGCCAGAAGGTGGGAATATACATGTAGAATTCTTATTTGACTTAACTCAAATTCCGCCAAAAAATGACTTAGGCCACTTTGCCTTTCAGCCGTCCAAATGTTTTACAATCAGCACATTGGTGATGCGCTAAATAAGATAAATATCTTGAGTTTCCGAACAAAAAAATCAAGTGTTCTCTCTCTATATCGCTCCAGATTGACCAACTGCATCAGAAAAGTAAACAGTTATGTTGAAACCGACATGTTTCAAACAATTTTTACAAGTTTGGCGGTTTTTAATGATGCTATTTACAATATATCCGGATATATTGTACAATGTACTGGATTATTTATGGTTGGTGTTTCCTTTGACTGTATTTCTTTCTTTTCTTCTAGCATATCTAAAATGCCATCAAGAAACTCGCGGTCATCTTCATCGTAACTACTTGTGTAAGGATTTTTTAAATATTGTGACTCGCGAATTACTTTTTAATTATTTCTTACTTTTACGGCATTCCGAATAACATGTTTTATACGTGATGTACAAAAAACAAATTCTCTGAATAGTCTTGGGAAAATCTACTGGTTAGAATGAATTCATATCCTCGCTGCAGTAAAACTTCACGCAATTCTAAAAGAGAAGTTGTAGAAATGAGTACTTCTCTTTGTGATGGCTTCCATGTTTTTTCATAGCCAAATTCCACCCTTTGAAATATATCCCAAAATGATAGTAGAAAGTCTACGGCATCTCGATAGACTTCATTATTAATTTTATTGATGGCTGTCGAGGGATGACGTCATGTAATTAGATAAAACCATTTCTCTACTTGGATATTAAACCCAGCAGTAATTTTAAAACCAGGTTTATTCAATTATCCTGATAGATATCTCAAGGCACTGCTCACTCCGTGATGGATTTAATTTGTTATTTTTTTCACTTTCATTTTGTCAAAATGACTCGGCATTGAATCCTCTTCATTCAGATTTGGTGCCAATTTGAAATTATGGTTTTTTTCGTGCTTCAATAAAGCTTCTAAATGAACAAACAGAACTTCATTGGTTCGAAGGTGATGCTTTCCCTGGAGGTCTTTTGAAATTGGAATAACCTTGTTTGTCACTAACACGGATATTATATTTTTGAATAGATGGGGAACATCAGTAGATATATACGCTGATTCACTTGGGTTTGAGGGTTTATCGATTTTGCATCGAATTGAAAAATACCTTTCTGCAGTAATTCCCCATATTCTCCATAATGACTGGTTTGATGGTCCCATATCGGATGTAATGCTCAAAATGTTCAAATTGCAAATGTTCTGATTTTTCGGAAACAAAATGAATAATATCTCTTGAAATTTCTCCTCTAAAACTTACTAATGATGACTTTATAACTACATCTTATTCCAAGTAGCAATTTTTCATGTTTATACGATTATTTTGGTCCTTGGTGCTTCATATTATAAAAATTAAACAAATGATTCCTCTTTGATCTCTTTTATGCTATATATTAAGCTCAGGAAGAGCTCTCATTAGTGTTGGAAAAGGCTATGTTGAAATGAAAGAAAGGTTCATCTTCCTTATGCAATTTCTTTATTGGCAATAAATGCACTTGGAAGGTTTCTTCTTAACTCATGGTGTGTTAAATGAGAACTAAGAACTCTAATAATCTAGAAAGAATCTAGCATTCCCTAAAACACGAAATGTAAGCTTTTCTTCATGGTCCCTCGGCTCATGCACGTGTATAATGTAAACATTCTGAAGAGGCATTTCTGCTCGAAGTCAACTATAATAATCCTAATCTCATAATTTATTATTTCGGAGTGGACCACAAATAAACGTATCAATGATAAACTAATGCGAATTAATTTTTGAACATTCAACAGGGACTTGAAAAACTAAAAATTAGTACACCTGACTGCAAGTGTTATTGATAAGAGCTATAATTTATAGCTCTGAGTGTTTGCTTAGAGGTTTCTCCATTATTCTCTATAGCCCCTTCTGGACATCAATGGTGAATCACCGTTAGATGGTTTTGTCAAGTCCACTAATTCATTTGTACCTAGTGCAGTTATATTGCTCTAGTTGAAAATGTCCTTTAATTCTCCCATATCTGTTTTTTTTTCTGTGAATTTTTCTGAATAGATCTTTTGTCTTCTCATATAATTCTGATAATCGGTCTGACTCATGTTTGCAAATGAGAAAGCAGTACATTTTGGAGGCATATACAACATTGGAATTTCAGCATGACAAAATTCATATAACGTTATGTGTTCTGCAATAATGACATTTTCAACTCTGCATCCACTTAGTTTTATGTTTACAATGAAATGGTGTTTATCTTCTGGTCAATGCAATGAGTCATAGCTCCTACTAAACACAACATTTCATCTAACCTCTTTACTCTTAAACTCTTGGACATGAAATAGAGTCTCTTTTATATCTGGCCGGAAAGTGACTGCACTATCATCATGTTGATGATAGTAGAGGTATTCTCAATCTTATCAACAGGCAACTCCGCTGGTTGATTTCATCTAGGATTCTGAATTCCTTTTGTTTTTTAGAAGAGGATCTCTTCTAGAGAACGAGTTTTAGAATGGAGGAATTTCTTAAGCTCATTAATAGAAGGATAACAAGTGGAAGAACCCAAGGAGGATTCCTAACTTTCCTGCGTAGGTCGATCTAGTTGTCGCACGACTAAGTGAACGAGCAAGCAATCCCACTGCTTTGGATTCTGGCTAAAGCCTCAAGATTGTGGATGCTTTCCTTTATGGTGGTTAGAAGGCTACTTAAAGAGGATGGTGTGTCCTTAGATTTAGGAGGTGGAGCGCAGAATTATTCCAGTTGAGCGGTTATTAGGAGAAGGGTATTCTCATACTGAGAAATGAGTTGATGGCAGCTGACTGGGAAGGACGCGCCAGTGATGACAAGGCCAGAAATTAATTTTAATGGAGAATCGGATAAAGTTTATCGCGAACAATACCTTTTTCCAACATTTCATGTAATTTTGATTTACATCTGCTGCAATGGAAAACTCTTGGACATAAAAAAGAGTCTCTATTTTATCAGGGCGGAAAGTGACTGTTGAGAGTGTCATGTTGATGATTGTAGATATACACTCAAGCTCATCAACAGGCATCTCCTCTGGTTTAACTTCATCTGGGATTCTGAAATTCTTCTTCGGTTTTTCAGAAGAAGGTCTCTTGAATTTCATCAATGATATAGTTGATTATATCAAATGAAAAGTTTCTAGACTTTGCGTGGAGCACGTGTGAAATAATATGCTACTACTTGGTAACATCTTTGAGTCATTCAAGCTGAAAGAAAAACTAGGATATGTGTGGCATTTCAAGCAAATTTCTGCGGAAAGGTTATATATCCGAAATATATATTCAATGAACTGTCAAAAGTAAGGCCTGGCTTGATTGTCATTTCATCTAAAATCAGACAGCAATCCTTTTGTTCTCCTGTAAAATTTTTTACTTTCAATTTGAGAAAATCGAAAACTTTTCCAATTTTCCACTGTCAAATTTCTTTTCCTGCAACCTTCTTTGTAGTGTCCGCACTGACGACACGGGATATCCCTGCTTGATGAGCTCTTCATAACCCACAGTTCCACAGCTGAAATTTGAGAGCTCTCACTGTAGTTTTGTTGGACCATTTCATACATTTTGTTTTCAATTCTTTCAGTAGTTTTGGAACCCGGTTTTTCAACTCTCCTGATGGATATTTCAAGGCACTTCTCACACTGTGATTAATAATATTTGTTGATTTTTTCACTTTCGTTTTGTCAAAATGATTAGGCATTGAATCCTTTTCATTCAGCTTCGGAGCCAATTTGGAATTATTGTTTTCTTGGTGCTTTACTAAATCTCCAAATGAGTAAACAGAACTTCATTGGTTCGAAGGTGATGCTTTCCCTGGAGGTCTTTTGGAATCAGAATAACCTTGTTTTTCACTAACATGGATTTAATATGTTTGAATAGATCGGGAACATCAGCAAATATATATGCCGATTCATTTGGGTTTGAGGGTTTATCGATTTTTCATCGAATTGAAGAATACTTTTCTGCAGTAATTTTCCAGAAGGACTGGTTGATGGTCCCATATCGGATGTAATGCTCAAAATATTCAATTGCGAATGTTCTGATTTTTCGAAATTCAAATGAATAATATCATATAAATTTTTCTTCTAAAACTTACCAATGATAACTTTATAACTACATCTTATGCCAAGTAGCAACCTTTTTATATTTATTTGATTTTTTTTTTGGTCTTCGGTGATTCATATTATAAAATTTTAACTAGTGTTTTTCCTCTGATTAGTCCTTTATGCTATATATTAAACTCATGAAGAGCTCTCATTAGAACACCTGACTGCAGGTATTATTGTTAAGAGCTATAATTTATAACTTTCAGTTTTTGGGTAAAGCTTTCTCATTTATTCTCTATAGCCCTTCTGGACACCAATGCTGAATCACCGTTAGCTGGTTTGGTCAAGTCCACTGATTCGTTTGTACCTACTGCAGTTATATTGCTCTAGTTGAGAATGTCGTTTAATCCTCTCATATCTGTTTATTTTCTGTGAGTTTTTCTGAATAGATCATTTGTCTTCCCATGTAATTCTGATAATCTGTCTGACTAATCAATGTGTGTAAATAAGAAAGCGATACATTTTGGAGGCATATACAACATTGGAATGTCAGCAAGACATATTTCTAATAATAGTTATGAGTTCTGCAATAATGACATTTTCAACTCTGCATCCACTTAGTTTTATGTTTACAAAGAGATGGTGTTTATCTTCTGATGCAATGCAATGAGACATAGCCCACATTTTATTCAACCCACCTGACCCTGCCATAAAAAACTCTTGTACATGAAATAGTCCCTGTTTTATCAGGACGGGAAGTGACTGTTGATGGATTCATGTTGATGATTGTAGATATACTCTCAAGATCATCAGCAGGCAGCTCCTCTGGTTTATTTTAATCTGGGATTTTGAAATTCTTCTGTTTTTCAGAAGAAGACCTCTTGAATTTCATCAATGACATAGTTGATTATTTCGACTGAAAATTTTCTCGACTTTGTATGGAACACCTGTGAAATAATGCTACCACTAGTTTCCATCTATGAAACATTTCAGCTAAAGGAAAAACTAGGACGTGGGTTGTATTTTCAGCATGTTGCTGCGAAAGGGTTACATCACTCAACTGTCGAAAGTATCGTTGATTTATTGCCATTTCATCTAATATCAGACAGCAATCCATATTCCTATGTGAATTTTTATAGAGATGTTAGATCTCCTCCTGCTTCTATCAATATAATAGCAGAAGAACGGCGAAATGATTGTCCTGTGTATTTTCAGGATCCTTCAGAATTAAAAAAAATAGCCACTACTCTAGGTATACTTTCAATTTTGCTATTGCCCACTACTTGTTTTGTTCATTTTTGGTCCATATAATTAAGAGAGAATTTTTATTCGGTAGTTGGCGGTCTTAGATTGGCATATATTCTTAATATGCTATAAAAGGTTCCATCAATTGTGTACTTTCATATTTGTATTATTAATTTGAATGACTGCCGCAGTTCCCAAATCTTCAATGTTATTCATACCTAACTGGGTAAGTTCTTGCTTGCAACATGCTCCAGATATACCCATAACCAACATAACCTTGAAAAAAAGTTATCAAATGAATGCAAAGACTTTGTTTAAATATCGATGATCTTTGTGAATGAATTAATCTCATCTATGAATTCATGAATTTCTTGTTGCATTTTTCGGTTCATATCTATCACTTTTTCTTTTTAATAATGCCGCAAGTTAACTTTATTTGGTGATATCTACATTGTGGTGAATAGATGAAGTGGTACGCAACATAGAATGATAAGTCCATAATGTCGAGCATTGGATTGGAAAGTTCACCTATGTATACACGCAAAACGTTTTCAGAAAAGGAGCTTCTTATTTCCTTATTTCTTCGCCATGACAGAAATTGATCGTAAGTGTATTCGTACCTTCTTTTTGACTTTTCAGGCAGTAAATTCCATGTTTTATGAAATTTTAGATACTATTTTTTACGGTTTTGTTCATGATAAGAATGATCAGGCAGTTTCGGAAACTTGATCGGATTAACACGGGTAATTTACCCGGATCACTCAAATGACAGATGTTGAACGCTCTACCTGTCATTTTGGGTGACCCGGATAAGTTACCCGTTTTAATCCGATCAAGTTTCCGAAACCGCCTATTCATATACGAGACCGACACTCCTAGAGTTTATCTGATGTTTTCGCAATATTAATTTTAAAGCTCTATTCAATTCCATCATGCAATACAATAACTACACATGTCACTCAAGAGAGTAATTTAACTTTTCTAGGGTGATATTTGTCATTTTCGAAATAACTGAATAATGTCATTTTCGCATGTGGTCGTCAAATTTTTTTTTATAAAACCTCGAATATGAAACATCTAAAACAATTTACGAATTAAATATGAAAACTAAATTTATTCTGTAACATTTCATTCATATTGGTAAATGTCAGGTGTCCTTTTAATTTCAATACCAACTAGCCTCACAATTTCTAAACTGATGAGTTTCAGTTGTATCAATAATCATTCGCAATATCAATTGATTCATGGGGATTATAGGTGAAAACAAATTTATGAAGGAGCATCATACTCGCAAAACCTAAGCAATAGGAACAATTTTCTCGTTACCCTATTTCACTTGCTTTATAGCATAAGGTGATCCTTACCTGAACAGAACATTGTATCCTTAACCTAACTCCAGAAACAACTCGAAATTCAATTCCACTACAAACCCTAATGCAAATATATCGAATATATTTATCATACTCAATTTTTGAAGCTGCGAGGTAAAATGTCCTCAAACAACGAATCCACAAATCTCATCGTTTCTGAGATAGAGAATCTTGCGTCCCTTCGTAAGCACAAATGACAGTCTCCAATGTGTCTGTTCAAAATAAATCCCACCCCTGTGGAAACTGATTGAAAAATGTGTCAACAAGCAATAGTGTAGCTATCGTGAGTGCTATCTGCGCAATGTTAATTAACTTCTCAGTGAAACTTATTGGCGATTAAGGTATGCTTAACGAACGGCGAAAGAAATAATTAGACATTCTCAATAACAAAAGTTCCAATTTACAAATTAGCGAAAACCATATGTTTCAAAAACTGATGGTGTTAGTTGGCTCCTAAAGTCTTTGTCAAAATATCCGCAGGCATGTCATTGCCCTGCAAATATTCTACAATGATTAGGCCATGTTCAACACATAAACTATATATCGAAGGAATTTGGACAGAATAAGTAGACAATCAATCATGATTTTTCCAACTGATTGTTCTCAAGGCTAGAAAAATGATTTTATTAATGATAGACAAATCATATAAAATTTAGCATTATTACCTCATCATAAAATTAATAAAATATATATAATTAGACTGGTTGGACAAAACAAAGAACAAATAGATCAGCTCAGATAGAAAGGTCAGTGTTGAGAACGTTTGTGAAACGTTGGATTTGACGAAAGGTTTGAGGAAATTTGATTATCCCTATACAATAAAATACAGTCTACAGAGTTTTGCAATTTCTCTAGTAAGTTTCTCAAATATATAACATAATTTGTGGTTCTGCTTAGACCATACATTATGCCCCAGTGCCTTAAAGCGCAAGATTATTTTGTGTGTTGCTCTTTGAAAATACTGCAAAATAAGAATAGGCGAAACAGAATCCACTATAGGACCTCCTCCCGGGAGAATTGCAACCCAATCAGTATAAACAAATCCCAGTTAAACCCCCTCGAACTTTTCTCAAACTCCAAACATAGATCTCAATTTTTTTTAGGTATTTCAACACTTTGCCAATTAGCATTATAGTGACAATTGCCGGATTGGCTCAGGAAATTCCCGGTCGAGACATTATACATTATTCCACCTTTCAGCTGTTGATATGGTATAGAATCACAATTATGACTCTTTAAGCCCCGGTGAACATATACGGCTTTTCATTCTTTGGTGCCGTTGCGGTACCACACTTATGTGTGCATTCTTCCAATGATACTGTGTACTTCAGATAGTAAGAACGGCACCGCAACGGCGCCAGAGCTTGAAAAGCCGTATATGTACACCGGACCTAAAAGATTTAAATTTTTCCCTATGGGTGTATTTACGGTTTTACAATCTATCATATTGAATTTTGTGAATAACTGATCTATTTACTGTCTCTGATCCAATAAAATCACCTTTTTAGTTTTGTCAATACTGATGTTCGTTAAGCTTGGCCTAACTCTAATTCATTTTCTGAAGCATTCGATATCATTTGAAATAATCGAAAAGTCGTCAACTTATAAGGCAATTACTGTTATACTCATTTTATGTTCGATAAATACTCTCGGTTCAAAATTAGAGTATCTTGAATTGCTCAAAACATTTTCGACGTTCTTCTACCATACACGAAACGAATCTTTCAGTCCATTAGAGGCATGTCTCAAGTTTAATAATTTGTTTTTCTTATCTGGTTTCATGAAACCCTCAGGTTGTTTCATAAAAAAATTTCCCCTGAATGGACATTAGGTAACGTCTATATATGAAATTTCAAAACCTAAATCTACACTTGAGGCTATTGAACAGTCTTAGGCTTAAGTGTTTAACATTAGGCGGAAATCTTTCCGGAAACTTTCTGAAATTTTTGATTTTTCGAAAAATACTGTTCCGATGAAATTCAAACCCTCTTATTGGAAGTAGTTTACCAATGTGCAGTTTTTTGGAGAGTATCGTGTGAATAATATCAGAAAAGTGAAAAAAAAATCGCCAACCTTTTTTTTCGATAATTTTCATATATCAGAAAATTATACGGAAACTCCGTAATTAGTTGAAAATGCCGAAGCGGAAATTTGGGTAGAGTTTTGCGTGCTCCTTTTCACTACAAGGGCTTGACGTGGGAATACCGGGCATAAACCCTGCCAATAAACCTTTTTTTGCGCCTTGCTGACAAGATGTCAATCCAGATCTAACCAATTTCAGTTAGGTGTTGGTGGTATGTTTTCCTTGTAATTATTTGCATGTCCTCCGCTATATAATGGACGCGCACGAGTATTATCCTCTTCTGTCCACCTCGTTCGGCTATCCTGTCGCGGGTTTGAAGTAGGAAACGATAACTCCTCGTCCGAACTAGATTCACCTCTATCAAGTATCAGATTTACGGTGCCACCTCGAAGGGCCATGCCGCTCGTTCCTCAGGGTACTACATCAGACTGATTCTGGATGCTTCTGAAATGCTAGTCTACTGTCCCTCACCGGACTAATAATCCTCGTTACAGGAGCTATTCGAATGCAGAACCCGCAGGTTGCTAACCTTTGGGCCTGGACGACTCGGGCGTGCGGAAACTTCACTCCCCAAAGGCGTTAGCTGTGAAGGCGTTTAAGTGTCACTACTATGAGAAATAAAAAATCTGGCAGTTGCGAGATTTAATCTGGCAATTGCGAGATTTAATCTGGCAATTGCGAGATTTAATCTGACAGTTGCGAGATTTAATCTGACAATTGCCAGATTTAATCTGGCAATTGCGAGATTTATTCTGGCAATTGCGACATTCAATCTGGCAATTGCGACATTTAATCTGGCAAATTGCAACATTTAATCTGGCAATTGCGACATTTAATCTGGCAATTGCGACATTCAATCTGGCAATTGCGATATTTTATCTGGCAGTTGCAAGATTTAATCTGGCAATTGCGAGATTCAATCTGGAAATTGCGATATTTAATCTGGCAATTGTGGCATTTCATCTGGCAATTGTGGCATTTCATCTGGCAATAGCGAGATTTAATCTGGCAATTGCCAGTTTTAATCTGACAATTGACAAAATAAATCTGTCAATTTTAGACGAGGAAAGTGAAATCATTATGCGCATAATACTGCATCCTCAACTCATTATGAAATGATTTAATTCTAACGAAATTCATGAGGAGCAGTCTAAGTCAAAAGCACGTGAATAAATTCTAGAAGAAGTGCCGACGTGAAGTCAGCAGCTTTTTTCGCGCTTGCTCAAATTACTTGTCGAAGGGGTCATCTTTTCACGTATTCTACATGAACCTTCAAGCTATCATTTTTCAATCAAGTACGTACTGAATTTCATTTTTTTTCAATATGTGTTCGTGGAAAAATGGGAAAATGAAATTTTGAATGAGCTTATCTACGGAATCATTGGGCGGATTTCACGCATTCACGAACCTTATCGTCGTAATTAAGCCCAAATACATTATTAATTAGGCCTTATGATTACTAATCGAACAACCTAAAGTTGCCAAATTGAATCTCGAAATTGCCTAAATGAATCTGTCAATTGCCAGATTAAAGCTCGCAATTGCCAGATTTTTATATTTCACAATGGCACTAATACGCCGTCGTAGTAAGCGACACTGCAGCATTACTTCGTGAAGAAAAGATTTTGCGAACTTCTCATCGTATGGTCCGTATAAAAGTTTGCATGAACTCGAGCTGCTATTTCACAACGAAGTACTAGAATTAAATTCAATCCTTGTATGTGAGGAAAATTTTGGAATACCTTACTTTACGGATATTACTACAGGACAGATAAAATTGCTTGCTTAATTTTTCATATCCATGTAAACCTGCGTTGTGCGGGGTCAACACGGCAGTAAGTGAATGCTTCGGCAAGCGCATCTACACTCCTGACTTTATTGCTTTCCTAATATGTGCAATATTTGTTACATAATATTATGTATGTACATATGTACATGATGGCAGAAAAAATAGATCTCAAAAGTGCAAACTGGGTTGATATGTATGAAAAAAAGTAAAATATATTTCACTTAAGTAAAAAAGTTGACTACAGAAAATAACAAAATCAAAGACTTAAAGAGATTTTCTGTCGAGTGACTTACGGTAACGCTTTTTTGATAGAACTTCAGAAACAATACCGATGATGAAACCTTGATTTCACCTAATTCATTTCGAAATCATCACCTTTTACGTTCATTGGCCTCATATGCATAATCAGCTAGTGAAGTCGATGCTCCGAAACTGCATACGATTAAAGCTCACCATACCAATTTTTCCAATCCTCTTTATCCCTCAACTGCAGGCCGGTGCGCTGGTTAAGGGTATCCATGACTGCAGGTGTGAGCGCTGGTCATGATGAGGTGCGATCGTATGTGTTTACTGGTATTGCAGTTCATGAAAATCGCTTACTATTATGGTTGGAGGCGTTTATCTTATATGTTAAATTATAAGTTGCACAGTGTCAAAAATGTGGATGTTCTTGCCAGAAGGTATTTCAATATTGCGCTCGTATGTAGTTTTCTTAAACGATTACATTTATGTGCGTATTTTGAAGGTGTACATAAAATGGTTTCTGTGAAAATTCGAATTATCTGGTGAGACTTACCTGGAACTTCGCCTCGTACAAATTCACATAAACTTCTCATTAGAAGAAGCTTGTCCTTTAGTTGAGTCACTATCACAGTTCATGCAAACATTAACTGTACCAACACTTAAAAGTGAGCCTGAAAGGGTGGTAGGTGGAATTACAAAAATTCCAATTCGACGAACCTCTGCACTTCATTCAAACGTATAAACGACTGTGATAATGTAGGATGTGATCCCATGAGTGGAATCAAGAATGTTGATCAGCGCCATCTATGTACTCGCTGGCGTAGTCGCCTTGCGCAGTCCCCGCTGGCGTAGTCGCCTTGCGCAGTCCCCGCAGAGAGTCTGTAAACAGCATCATTAAAGACGCATAAGTCCTGGGAAAAAAATGCTTCGGTGGAAAAGGCACATGGAGTAGCTCGGCGACAAGAGGTTTACATTCATTCCTAGGGACAGAGGTGGACAAGTTACCAACGTCGAAGAACGGAATGTAGCCATCCTTCATTTCTTGGTGACTTCTGTAGAGTATTTAGGCTTGTAATTAGTGAACAGTCTTATGAAATAATTCAGAAAGGAGAAAAGTTTTTGTACAGGGGCATTATAAAAGGATACCACTGGTCTGATTGATATGCCTGATTTGTGGATCTTAGGTAGTCCATAGAGTCTATGCATAGTTTAGTTACAAGGTAAGTTGTGTAGTTTATTGTGTGGAGAGGGAAAGTTCTCATACATACGTCTGAAGGTTTTCGCCTTTTTCATAAAAGTAGTCCAGGCGTTAATGTTCTGTTCTTCAAAGACATTCTCCTGAATAAATGTAAATTTTTAATTTTGTGACCCCTGTTCAGGATTACTAGACAACTGCCTTTATCTGCTTAGGAAATGAATTCCGCTCTGAAATTTTATCTTTGATTTTCCTTGAAGGCCTATTTCACCACTAAATATCCGGGCCTGGCAGGCAGAGACCGTCTAGTGTTATAACGATCCGGCAGCCAGGATCCTGATCTAGGGTGATCGAGTGGACCCGATCTGACTAGCTTCCTACCGCCAGGGTTTCTATTCTTGAATCGGCGAAAGGAGAAAAAAGGCGTGTCGACGCTGTTGTTAAGGCAACGTGGTGCATCTCATTGCAGAAAAGGGTCCCTGGCATACAGGGCAGTATCATAGCAACGCCCAGAGCGTTCATTCACGAATAGAATAGAAGCGGCCGGCATCTAGGGTGGTGTAATATGCGACACCCGACCTGGGTCCCTATTCTTGAATCAGGGATGGGAGAAAAAAGGTGTGTCGGCGCTGTTGTCAAGGAAACGCGGTTCATTTTTGATGGAACGATAGAGAACGTTCATACCATCACATTCAAGAATAGGGTTCCCGGCAGAGTGTGCGCCCGATATGCCGGGCCTTTGAGATTGGATAGGGTGAGAGGCCTTTTAAGTATACGAGAATATCCGTCAAGTTCGAACTGTCATCTGATGTTCTAGAAAATCAGAATTTGAATCTCTGTCAAATAAATTTCAATTCAGGGGTACCTGACAAGTCCTTGATTCTATCTTCAAAGATATGATCCGTGTTCACGCTCTCCTCGCACACGACTTTACAAATGAAAAACCCCAAAGCTTTTCTTCAAGTCTTCTATGCTTCAATGAATAAATGTTCTTCATTCCGCGACTCGGAAATAGTTACTTGTGACGTAGTTATATCGAAATTTATTTTTCGATTTCGTTTCCTTTTGCGAATTGAAGACGATAGCATAGGCCAAGTATGGATCTTTTTTCTCAATTAACTAGAAAATTCTTCAAAAATGTTAACTTAATATGATTTTTATATTGAAATCATAATATGGATTTTGCGTCCCTAGATTATAAACTCTATGATATTTAGTGGGCTGTGGAGACAGTAGTCTGAACACTCTTTTACTCCATTGCCGACATTCAGAAATATTTTATTTCTTTTTCAAAGGCTGAATTTACAATTTGTAGGTTAAGTGGATCTACATATTGCCAAAAATTCTTACCTATCAAATCAGTCGTGTTCTAACACAATATCTGAGTTGGCGAAAACAATCAAAAAGTTAAAAACAGACATCAGTTAGAATCGAATTAAATAAAAGACGAATTACAAGGATTTTCATGCTGAGACACTTAAAACTAACCACCATTTCAAACAGACAAATACACTTTGATATGTGGTTCTAAATTACGTTTTATGTGTTGCAAACCTCAGAACATAGAACTAATTCCAATAACATACTTGCTGGCTTGTAACAAAGTCATCTATATCATGTCTAATAATATTGATATAATCACATTATTTGACTACCTAGCTATTGAAGCTTTTTCCCCAGCCTTTTCCCTTTTTTGTCTTTCAGATTTTTTATATTTTTCACTCTTTCCGATGGATCTTAGAATAAATTCCCTTCTCAAAAGGAATTAGTAGAAATCACTGCACTTGTATTCTTGGAATAAACGGTACAAAACGATTCCCAGTCATATTTTCCTTTTTTCTTCATCGGAAACTAAATTTGCAGGTCCCTGTTGAATAAGCTCTTAAGCTTAGGCATTTTGGTTTATAATCTGAAAAGAATAAAATAAATATAAATATAGTCACTACAGAGTTTCCAAACAATGAGTAAAACTAGAACTAAAATAATGACTGGCTTGAACCCGCGACTTAGCTAAATTTAAGTAGCATACTTGAAAATCTGTGAAATTAACTCTAAGCAAGAATCTCCTTCAACTTCTCAAAACGAAAAAATGATACTACTACTGTACAGAATTGCAGCGTACTTACCCCGTGAACGTAGGTACACCCGCTTAACTGTAACGACGTCTAGTCTACACTCATAGGCGTCACTGCGGAACACACAACCCTAATACTAAGGGATAGAATCATGGGTTTAGGACTTCACGTAAAAAACAACCACTTAAAACAAAGTCGACGTTTCGTCGATATATTTCGACTTTCTCAAGACTAAAAGGAACAGAATTGAAAACAAAGACAATATTTAACCAAGCAGGGAATATTCGTCTTACCTAGTTGTGTCAGTTGTCTAAGAGTAATGTGATGGCATATGAAAAGGAAGAAGAACACTTTGTCTCGACTTTGTTTTAAGTGGTTGTTTTTTACGTGAAGTCCTAAACCCATGATTCTATCCCTTAACCCTTTGAAGTCGAATTTTTTTTATGAAGCTGGAAAGGAGTTTTTCCATTCTTTCTTGTTAGTAGGGATAGTTTTGGTAAAAAAAAATTATCGGTAGCAATTTTAGGACTAAAAACCGCCATTTTGTATGGGACATTTATGTCCCAGTCAGACATTTATAATGGGGCAATAGTAACCCAATAGACATCGATAAAACATTTTATTACAGAAATAATACAAAAAACCCAACAAAAAAAAAAATAAAAAACAAAAATAAGATACATAAATTGTTATTTCAAATGAAAGGGGGTGAAACACGTTTTACATAACGGTATATTACAACTTTGACAAATAGTCATCGTTCGTTTTTCTTTTCTGAACTGTGTAGAACATCTTTGGCATCTTCTGCGAGTGGGTCCTTCTGTTGGTAAATGATCACCAACGTTGAACATTTTTGCTTTTTTTGCTGACGGGCGGCCCAAAGATACGGCAGATTTTCTTTTTACTGCAGCCTTTTCTCTGCCTAATGATATCAGCCCTTCCGCTACAGTAATCAGAAAAGGCAAAAATCGCGATTTTTCTCTCCTTTGTAAATCATTGAACATGATGTGGGCATTTAGAACAGATGTCAACAGAAGTCTGAAGAAAACTTTCTTCCACCATTTAGCTGACGTTCGATCAAAATCGTAGAGACCAATAATCTGGTCAGCTAAATCTACACCACCCATGTGTTTGTTGTAGAAATCCAGCATTTCTGGGCAAGGTATATCATTTCTTGACCCATCTTTGCCTCTCCTCTTTACAGTGGTCACTTTGTCGTCAAAACAATTACTTATTGCAAGTACATCCTTTGTATCTTGCCACCTTGTGACGATAGTGCCATTATTATTCACCCTAAATTCTGAATCACCGCGTTTCAATTTAGTTGCAAAAAATTTAGGAACATTCTTCCTATGTCTCATCAATGTAGCTACTGCTGGAAATTTCATTGTATCGAGTAGAAAAACGGATGCAAAAAATCTATCAAAACAAAGTGCTACATCTGGTTGTCTAATGGAACTGGCCAATTTTCCTACAACCCTTTCTCCCAAAGTTCCTTCTGAGTTTTCTGAATCTTTGCCCTCATAAATATTGAAATCATAAACATAACCAGTGAAAGAGTCACTGCGAACCCATATCTTGATACCTCTTTTGACAGGTTTCATAGGTAGATATTGCTTGAGTGCAGATCTTCCCTTGAATTTTGCCATTGACTCGTCTATACTTAGGAAAGTTGCTTCACTACGAAATTTCGGAAAAGTTGTCTTTAGGCAATGAACCACATCTTCTATATAATATAGCTTTCCAGCATTCGTAGTTTTCACAGGATCACAGAAATACAATTTAGATAATAAAAGTTTACAGCGATCTCTAGAAATAGCTTTCTTGATCGCAGCATTTCCGAGCGATTCGTTCTGAGACCAATAGTCGTTGAATGATGGAACTCGATTGTAAGACATTATAAGTGTTACTCCTAATACTACCATAATTTCATGATAATCGGTCAAAATTCTTTTTTTCTTAGAGTCTTTTTCAAAGCGCTCCAAACGTATATTCGTACAATGTGCGATGTGCATTAGAAGACTTCTTGGAAACACTTTCAAGAATACTTCGACTTCAGTCAAATTTCGATCAAGACTACAATTCACTTGTTGTTTTTCCGGAATTCGGAGACGAGAATTGAAACTTCCATCATTGGTAAACCATAGGTGTTCTTGTGGAACTACATGTTCTTCTACATCTCTACCCAACTGATCTTCATCTGAACTTGAATTTTCAGCTTCATCGGAGGAAATGTTCAATTCAGTTTCTTCATTCCCGATGTCTGAAGGTGCATAATCAGTGTCAGATGAGGAACTGGCATGGAAAGGGTCAATCTCCGATTCATTATCGCTGTTTCCCCAATTTTCAGCTATCTCTTCAAGTTCTTTTGCAGAAAGTCGTTTTCGGCTCATCTTGAATGAAAATGTCTGTTGGGAAAAATTCAACCCAAAGTGAATGTCTATTGGGACAAATATGACCCGATAAAATATTGATCATGATTTATGCCATAAACATATAACCAATGTATTGAAAATTGAGTTATTACCTTTATAATGATGTCTCCCTGACAATAGAATGCAAAATTGCAAAAAACTACGCCGATAAACACCAAAAACACACAATAAATCACAGCAACCACGCGGAGAAGGTGATAAACAACCGAGTAACTTACTACATATGAGCTCATGCTACGTTGCCACGAATAATGTTCATACCTAGGGCCTCAGAAAGACTGAATTCGAATTATTCTGTACAAACTGGGTTGTATTTTAGCCAGTAGACTCTTTAGAAACTTGTATGGGATATATCTGTCCCGATAGTCTCCAAAGGGTTAATTAAATGCAAGGACGTGAAGAGCAAGTTGAACCCTAATACTATTCTCTAGAGATGTGACGGTATTTCAATACCGCGATTTTGGAGCGGTATTTCTCTGGAACCGTCTGTCGCGCTCCAAATCAGAGAAGTAACGCGCTCCAAAGTAGCCGACGTTCCAAAATACCGTGTAACTCTAAAGTCGTTCCACGCTCGAGTCGTGATCGATACCTATCTCGCTCCACGTTCCAAAGTAACCGACGGTTACTCTGGAACCGTGTAACTCTCTTCTCGTTCCTCGCTCCACGCTCCTCGGTTCCAGTCGAGGATACCGCGAACAGAATACCCATCGGGACGCGATTACGTCTGTTGCAGGAGTTACAGCTCGAGTGCGGCGTGCGCCTCCTTAGAAACCGTGGATGTTTCTACTTTGTTATCCGGTGTTACATTTCCAATACGGTGTTACGTAGTTTACTTTCATAAGGTGATATTGTTACAGGTAGTTCACTACACTTTCAATTAGACAATCTGATGGAATATTATAGTAGTTATGCTTTCTTTTCGATAATTGCCATATCATCAATACGTTATGCATATCCTTAGATATTATTTTTAATCTGCTGGTGGAAGTTATTGAAGGATAGTATTGAATAATTTAAGAGTTATTGAAATGAATTAAAAATTTATTACGCAAAATATGTATTCATGAGAAACAAGATATAATATTGATACAGTTTACGTACTATATAATGAAATTGAACAGCAGTTTTATTGTAAATATGTAGTAGGTATATGTATGTAGTAAATAATAATCTTCTTAAATGAGAAAATATTAATCCTGAAGACATTCCTTTATTTCTATTGAAAGGATATATCTCGAATGTGAAGATAATAAGGAAAAGTACTAGGAAAAAATCAATTATAGTTTGACGATAAGTCAGATTTTAACCGAAAAGATTTTAGTGGAAGAAGTTCTTGGAAGCTCTAAATCATTTGCGAAACAGATTGCCGTACTCAATCGACAGTAGCAATTAGCAGCTCTTTTTATTCTAACAACTAATTCAGTTTGTTTCAGAATGTAAATATTTAGGAGAGAAATATACTAAATATAGAGTATTTCGGGTGCTGTCGATAATTGCAATAGATGGTATACGACGTTTCTGATCGTTAATTGGTTGATCATTCCAATTGGGAAGTAATAATTGAAAAATAATTATTGAGATACTAATGCATCATGAAGTTATAGGAAAACTCTTTAGTACCATGTCAAAATCGGTTTAGTACCCAGACACAATCCATGGGTTGAATGAATTAAGCGTATGTTACTATGTTGCAAGGTCCCAATTTGGTATTTTATTTACACCACTGGTCAAAATATCCTCCATTTTGCAGATGATTTTAATTCCAAAGAGCAGTGTAGCTGCAAAATAACTATAGCTGAGTTGATTGATGGAAATGGATGTAATTAAAAATAAAGAAGCTTATCCCGAAAAAATTGGGCTTCAAGATGGAGAGCACATAATTTTTCAACCACTATTAATATTAATGATTAAAATTTGTTTTACTTTCATGCTACTAAGTCGATTCCTTCTATCCGACAAAACTATTCCGGATTTTGAGAGAAGCCTCTCACAAGGAACCGAAGTAGCAACTGAAACAAATTTTTCTCTGACAACGCTACTTAGATACGGGTAATTGTGAGAATTATTTTCCCACCATAACATTGAATTTTCCCCTCTTGGTAGGGGCGGTTCTTCTAAGTAGCGCTGAATTTCTATTATTCCTCTCGATTGAATACTAGTGGTTGGTTTGAGTGAAGCGACTTTTTTATCAAAACTACTCCATATTGAACTGTCAATATTTTCGGGTTGAGACGAAGATGTTTGTTCTCTGCTTTCACAAGATTTTTGTGTACCTTCGTTTTTCTTCCTAATCATTTCCATCACTAAAATTATGGCAGCTTTTTTCGCTCTTTCTCCTACACTGTCATTCGAAAACGCGATATTTTTTAATTTTGGGTCCAGAAATGTTGTAAGCGTGAGTGAATTACTTTTCTTTAAATCACCTAATCGAATTTTAATTCCATCTGAAATGGAGAGTATTATGGATTTTGACAAGGGACTAAAACCCTTTTTATCCAACTGGTGGTAAACGTTTTGTAAGCCATCAGTTAGAATGATAACTGTGGAGGCTGTGACATAACTATCACCACTCATTGTTTTAGTGATACTCTCAAGAGGTCTTAGTATCACAATGAGTTCTTTCAAAAATTGCCATTCTTCAACTGAAATTATCGGCAAATCGTGTTCGATCAGAGCCATTGTAGTCTTAATGGCTTCTTCAAGAGCGACAAACCTCTCCGCCACATAGAACGTCGAATTCCAACTAGTAACAACATCTTGAATCACTCTTTTCGTTGGTTCCATTTTCAGCAATACCTGTTGATTCATTTGTTTTGTCATAGCAGAGGAGCTTCTCCGAAAATACCCAACAAATTTTTATGACTATTGATTATTCCTGATGCATGAACTATTGAATCCTGCGCGATTAAATTAACAGTGTGCGCATAGCACCCGAAATGTTTTAATTTGAGGTGCTCCTTCAGAGCTTTTTTTATATTGGCAGCATTGTCAGATATTACCATTAAAATTTTATTATTTAACTCCCACTCATCAATAATGACCTGAATTGCAACACCCAAATTTTCACTAGTATGTGACTCACCAAATGATTCACAGCCTAACACGAAATGTTTCAATTCGAAGTTCTTGTTTACGAAATGGGCTGTAACCGCCAGAAAATTCTCAGTATTGTGAGAAGTTCAGCAATCTGTTGTTAAGGTCACAGCCTTTATAGTTCTGAGAATTTATTTAGTTGTCAGGTACACTTGCTCGTACTTGGCAGGTAAATATGACCTTGTTATCGTCTGTCTAGACGGCAATTGATAACTGGGATTAAGGGCTGCGACAAAATGTCGAAAACCCAAACCTTCCACTATCGAAAATGGTTGGAAATCATGGGTGAAAAGTAACATCAAACTATCATCGATTATTCTTCTAGCACTTACACCCATTTTTTTTTTGAAGAAAAGAATGCATCAATGTTTTTGTTTTTTAGTTTCGGTAGAGCTGGTGGTGGACAGATTCCTGATGGTCCCGGTTCGTCCTCACTCTCGCTGAAAGGTGTAGCCGTACTCGAACTAGTCGCACTTATATCTTGAAGATTCGTACTTGCACTCAGGGCCGGTATTATAAAACTTAAATGGAAGTTATCTTCAACTTTAACTGAAATTTTGACAGTTATGTTAGGACTTATCTGTCAAAACTGTCAGTTAAAGTTAAGTTTTATAATACCAGCCTTTATACTTGTAGGCCTTCCAACTGACGGCTCGATTCCGCTGGTCTCAGTTGCTCCGCTGCTCAATCCTATAGTTGGACAATCCTCTGCATGTGTTTTCTCAAATTATTCGATGTTGACTTGAAACTTAATTCGATTCTGCAAACAGCAAGTCTGTCCGCATTTTGTTTAATGTCGAACCAATTCCAAATGCTGGATGATTTAACCGATTTTTTTCTTGTTCGTCGCATTCTTCTTGAAATGGAATAATCTAGAGCAAATGAATTCTTTGAATATAACAAATTATAGATAAAAGATGCAATAATTTAGATAATCCAGTGTCTTACCTCCCGTTGAATTTCTACTGCAATATAAAGGCTGCTCCTAACCACATGGTGAAAAAGTCGAAAAACTCAAGACACAAAACTTAAAACTCGATAAGAATTCAAAGTTGAAATATTTTGGAAATATCCGGAACGTGGGTAGGGAATCTACATACCCTTTACGCATAAAAATGGATATTTCATTTTTGTTCTTCTTCTTTGAGGAATGGATGGACGCGACCCATGGGACCATCATGCTTTAAGATTTCATAAGATATTGTAACACAATTCAAATTCATCAATCCACAATATATTGAATCCTTGATATATTTGGATTTAAAACAATATAACGTTTGATATTCGTTCTAAATACTTTGTTGAACATTTTGGCCCACAAAGTCCTATGGCATATATGGCATGCGCATAGGGCACTGTATAAAAATATTCCAATCGAATGTAAGAATAACCATTGTCTTGCATTGAATTTTAATTTATACTTGACTGCGAAAAATGTTCAAATAAATATACTTATCGACGTGTCCGAGGATTTTATCATGAAATAGAAACCTAGTTTTTAAATGAATTTGTTCCTTCCATCATGAAAGCACTGTATATACATCTCCTTCCAAATCCTCGTCGTTTTCCACATAGTCCAGCAACCGAGCCAAAGTCAATCTGAAATGAAATCATCATTCAAAATGACCGTCAAGGACAGCGTCCGTTTTAACAGACTTAGCGAATAAAACGTTCTAGTGCATATTCTGTGTATATATTTGGCAAAGTTTTTTCTATTTGTTGAACTTTACATTTTCATGCATTCAAAAAGTAAAAACAAAATAACATGAACATATTGTAGATATACATATATATAATCAGTTTACTCACCCGCCATTTCTGGTTGAATACAACGCTGGATCCATTTTGTCGAAGCAATTCTAAAGCGAAAAACAAATCGGTACTGAACTGGTATCAGTAACCGTCGATAGTAAAGCCGATGATCATCCCTAGCAGTATATTGAAATCATGCTTTTGCTTGCGTCCCTCTAATCGGACGCTGCCCACTGATGGGGTTAATCGTAACTGATTAATGCATAGTATTTAAATCCAATGGGGTAGAATTTAGCAGAACTGCCACACGTCTTCATCTTCTGAAAGCACGAACTGAATTCTTTCCTCGTCTGCCATGTTCCCTGGTTTGTTACCTGACTTAAGATTGTCAAGTCTTCCTTGTATGTCCCAAATACGCTATGAAATACTATCTGTCTCGCCTCCACAGCGTTTATGTTGCCATCCATCACCCATTCCATCTTGCACATCTCCTGATACCAGCAGTATCCCCCTCTTCCTGAGACTGTAAACTTTTCCAACAAATAATCAGTGTCTGCATGTGCCTTTACAGGTTGGACGTCCTTCCCTGCTGCTGCAGTAACCAGGTCCTCATAAGTTGTTTCCTTGGCCTTATTCTGACTGTATATTTTCACGAACATGTTCATGGGGAAGGCCATCCTATGTGCCTGCCTAGCTCCGGTTATTAGTGTTATATCCGCCACTAACCTAACTAGGGTGCTGACTTCACTTGCTCTTTTGTTTTTTACTACCTCTAGTACTTCATCGATTAGTGGGATATGCATGATCGCTCTCTTTGCTGCGTCAGTCCATTTCTGCCTGTATTTTTCTTCTGAGCGTTCCAGGGAGTCCAAGGAGCTACGGATTTCTTGAACATACATTTGCTTCTTTTCTTTATTTATTTATCATATTGAAACATTCTCATATGAATCGATGTTCGATATTTCATGAAGTTTTTTCCGAGAACTGAAATTAATTAATTTAAGTCATTCAATTTCTCCTGCTCTAAGCATAATGAAAAATTGAATAGAAGTAAGAGATTATTTCAATAGTTTTCTCGGTGTCCTTAATTCAAATTCCATTTGCTATTTTTGATAAACTTCAGTTCTTTGATCAGACAGGAATTGGTGTAATATTTGTATATCCCTCAATGGGGAAGAGGTTTTTTCATCCTAATTTCTGCTTGTAATTCGAGAACTGTCTCGTCCATCTATTTCCTGAATTTTAGGTGGTACAGTTGCATAAACTGATTAGCTTATTTTCTTTCCAGGCGTTTGTTTCCGATTTTCGAACAGCCACGGACATCTCTAACGGATCCAAACTTTTTTAACAAACTCTTCTATATCTTCACAGACAGCTGACATTCATTCCTTTCAGGTCAAAATTACTAAGCGAGAAAATTTCTTATTTTGGGAAGGGCAGGTTTTAATTCTATCTCGAAAAAATACGATTAATCTTCTTTTCAGGAGATTTTCCAGCACTTGTCCTCCGATATAATTACACACTATAGATGTTCAAACCCGAAGGCGATTTCGGTTACAAGTATTATATAATCATAATAATCAAATAATATTAATATCATATCATAACTTGACATTTGTTTTGTAAAACGAAAAAAAAACGAATTCGATTAGTCTTCATGGTTGTAGAAGGATCTCTAGGCAACATTTTGTAATATTTTCTATATTTGAATATGGAGAAGCTGATAAATTGAACTTTATCCATCGAAACATCTCTTTTATCTGATTGCATGACGTATAATTCCTGAAGATCAGGTACCTTTTACAAAAATATAACTACTTCTGGAAAATATTGTGAACCACCTTCTGTGACTTAACGTGATTGGTTACAATATAAGTGGCTAGTGATCGTGTTCTCACCTTCATCATTGAGTGATTCATTTCCATTAATCGTATATTCTATGTCTGCCAGAAGCCCCTGTATGGAGATATCCCTTTCTAAGGACATCGATTCTTAACTTGGGTCCTAGGGACAAAAAACTAAGCACTCCATCTGGGGCATTTTGGGACGTATATTCTTCATCCACTCCTGTTGTTGTTCAACTTTCCGAAGTTATTCATTCACCAACTTTTCCTAAATTTCTCTTTCTGATCAGTCTGTACTGACTTGTGCACTTTTTAGTTTGACAAAGAAGAAACTTATCCAACTGCCACACTACGAGACGTTCACCGTCTCCATCCTCTTCATTTTGGTTATTTTCATCTTAATTTCTAATAGCAGAACTTTTACCGACTTTTTTCATGGCAGTAACTGTCTAGTAGACACGGAGTCAGTTGAAATACTGAATTTCGCCTCTGCTCTTATCTTCCTTTCTTTTAATACCAGTTTTTCTACGTTAAGAAGTGTTCACAGACTCTATAGGTGTCGAATTATTTCCTGAAACTGAGTCAGATTTATAAAAACGTTTATTTGTAACAACCAATGCGCGACTGTCTATTACTGTCTTTCGAGCATATCACTGATATTTGTTTATTTGGTTCATCTTCGCTCTCTTCGGATGTATTATTCTCAGTTTCTTCATCCTTATCTTCGTCCTCAGAATCACCTACACGTAACTCATGACGTCTTTCAGTATCATTGGCCTGCTGCAGGAGTGACTACTCCAGTTGGATGCATTTGATTATTTGAGGAAGACTTGGGTATCCCTTCAATACTATTGACTTCTGTTACACTATTTGGGGCGAATACCTCTGGAGGTAGAATGTCAGAGTTACATGGATAAGTAGCCGAGAAATTAGATTTTATATTAGAGGGAGACATACGTTTGTCTCAAACTATACAAATTACACCACAACGCTGTTCCGTGATGGTGCGATCTTTGTATTATGCCCAATATTTCAAAACTTTTTCATCCCAGTTATATTCAGAGCTTCGAAATACAGTCTTTTCCATAGGCTGTAATTCGTGGGTTGTATTACTTGGTAAGCAATACAATGTGATACTGAGTTCGCTGACGACAGTGGAATAATCAAAATTGCACTTGGCAACATCGAATATAAAAAGGCAAAGTTCAGGTGTTCTATAATTCGAAAAATATTTCAACCATTGCTTGAATAACTCGAATGTCATACTTTCTCATTGCGGCTTCATTCTGTTCGCTTTAGACAACACCAAGGGTGGAATCGCTGCACCCAAAGCATTACCACAAGAGACTATCGTTACGTTTTGCCCGTTCTTGTTACTTACCAGATGCACTATCTTGGCCCCTTGTTTTCCAAAACAGATTTTTACGCGCTTGTTCTGGGGAACAGCGCGTTATCATATCGTCATTATGTCTGTAATTTTCGAATTTTTAGACGAAATTGGTCTCAAACGTGGTCGAAACGCAAATTCCTTTTTTCCTAATTTTAAGCACTTTTGATGCTCTAGACTAAGTCTGGGCCAGGAGATGTTCTGACAGCCGGGGATGATTCAGTTTGGTTCTTTAGTGCAGCCTGGATCTCCTCCACATCACATGCATCTAGGATCCTTACGAACATGTTTAGAGGGAAGCACATTCTATGATTTTGTCTTGAGCCAGCAACCAGTACAATATCAGACAAGTTTTTTATTAGAGAGCTCACTTCATATGTCTTTGACAAAGGAAACTTGGTTTCCGAAACGTGCGTTAGACGCAGAAAGTTTAAGTGGATAGGAGAGTAGTTAAACACTGTTTTGTTATCAGTTGATCTGGCACGTAAGAAGGGTATATCTTCCTTTGCTCTCTTGACTGATTTTTCCATAGTACTATGTACCGCGTCTCCTTCGTTCTGGGTATGACCTCTAATGAGTTATTTGTGAGTAATGGAATTAATTGGAAGGGTTTGAACAGCGTGAAGGTTTATAGCAAAGATAAATCTGAAAAAATATATCAAAACATATCTCAAAAAAACTGACTACCACCTATTCTTTTCTTGGTCACCTCAGTTATCTGGGTAGAAAACTATATCGGCACCAGGTGCCCTTATGGCAATTTCCTCAATGAACTTCAGTTGATGATCTTAAAGCCAGTGCAGAGCACCGGTTATCTCCAATTGAGACGTTATCAATAGTTACAGATGTTGATCTTGTGTCAGTGTGACTGAATAGCTCCTGCCATACACCTGAATATACAGCTTTCGCCATACACTTGAATATATCCTCTGCCGTATGTATACTTGGATGTGACCTCCGCCGTAAACTCACATCGAAACCCAGCTTCCGCCTTAAACTTGAATATAACCTCCGCTGTACACTTGAATCTGCCCTCAACTTTCGCCGTACACTTGAACCCTGATAAAGAAGTATAAGATATAGTTCTTACTATAAAAATGATTCCAAACCTCTGAGTTGTTGTCGAGGGAATTGACGTATTCACTTCTTCGTGAAAAGTCCAACCAACAGAAGATGCTCTCTCAACAATAATCGTCAAATCGAAACCTAATAAAAGATCTTGGGAGAAAAGTTCAAAAAACAAAAGGGACTTTCATACCTCCTAGATGTTCAAAAGTTCAATATAAGACCAGCAGTCCTCGTAGAAAAATTTATAATCACTTTTAAAACTTTTTCCACAATATTGTCAACAAAATGCCGGTTCTGCCAGTTCCACAGAATATCCCATTGTCACCGAACTACTGTAGTGGTATGAGTTAGGGTAATTAATATTAAGACCATACTAGTCGATTCGTTGAACGTTTATTGATTGATTCTAATATATTCGACCTGTGAATAGGAAACCTTCTAATCAGTATTGCAGAACTGCTGACGCGTTGATTATACGCCGCAGGAATTAACCTTTGGTACTATAAACAATTTGACTTGCTATCTTTCAATTCTAGCTAGGACAATTTCGCAATCCCTAATTAGCTGTACACTACCAAATAGTTCACATGGATACCAACTGTCCTTTATAACAAAGAAGAAGAATAAAAAGAAATCGTAATTTAATAAATAATTAATTTCGGCAATGATGGTCTACGTTGTATACACTATATAAATATATATATTCTTTTGAGAACGAGCATTACATTCTTTGATATATCACAGTGTTAGCAGAGGAAATGTAAACGGGGTACCATACATTTTTGCGTATGATACAAGAGCACAGATAAAAACCCCAGGAAAAATTCTGTCTCCCCGTATAAAGGGGCCTTTTGTGCGAGGGAGATTCGGGTATTTGGGTAATCGGGGATTCATCCTATTGGTCGACAGATTCACCCTATTGACTGACAACGATCACGTGATCGTCGTCGGCCAATAGGAAAGAATCTACGATTACCCAAATATCCGAATCTCCCTAGCACAAAAGGTAGCTTTAGTGTAGCAATTTGTTTATAGAAGGTGGATGGTATCTTCTTCCTTGGAAAATAATTTTTTCGTCATCTTGAATTCATTTTGATAAAATATCTTGACATAATATCTGAAACAGGACAGAAAACCAAAAGGAAGCAGTAAATAATATCACCTACATTTGCTCATGACCGAGAGGGTCTTTCGGCCAGGTTCAGTCCTCCAAGCGATGATCTTTGAGATCTTCAGGTTTACGAAGAACGTAACAGGCCCCTTTATTGGGGAATCATCTGCCATAGATCAATAATTGTTTATTTTGAACTAGAAATCTAATAAAATATCGGGAATAAATTGAAAAACTTTGACATGTATTATGTCAGGATGACATAATAATACACTAAAAGGCCTATTAAATTATCCAATCTCTAGGGCCCGGTATGCCGGGTGCCCGGTTTGCCGGGTAGGGTGTCGCTTATTACACTACCCTAGATGCCGGTCTGACTTCTGTCATCTAAACGTTTACAAATGTCCAATCGTTATGTCCCCGAAATTATTGAAAAGCTAAAAGTTGCATTTGTGGCGAGTTTGGCGGTCAGTAACTTGAAATGCACCAAACGGAAGGAGAGGGGAATATGGGTGAAAAAATATTTGCTCCTCAGAGAAAAACTCTCAAATATGCAACTACTTCGTTGTTAAGACCAAACAGATTCACGGAACTACTTGAGACTAGAAACAGACAGAGCTACTTAATTTGATACCATTTTAAAAGAAAGCTTAAGTCCACAACGAAGACAGGTTGTCACATTGAGATTTCTAGCCACTGGAGACCCTTATCAAGATTTGAGATTTAGTTTTTTGATATCTCAACCTCTCTTATCAAACATTATAACCTTGACTGTTGCCGTTTCATCGAAGTTTTTATATATTTTCTTAGATTTCTAAGAGCACCTTATAGCCATCATTCATCAAGTCTTTATTGACATAGTCTTTGTGGTCTTTCTTCCACAGATACGGCATTTCCCTGTATATTTCTATTATATTAAGTAAGATTGCTTTTTCTCTTGCGCACGATCTCACAGAATAACGCATTCAGGGTTATGACACGTTTATTTGTATTGTACGCTCTCTACGTTGCTATGCGACTGAGCTCCCTAACTCACTAGCGCTTATTTCACGGCACGGTATGCCGGGTCCGGCCGACTGGGTCTACTCAATCGCCCTAGATCAGGAACCTAGGTGCCGGTTCCTTATTACACTACGCGGTCCCTTCCTGCCGAGCCCTGGAGATTGGATAGTGTAATAGGCTTTTAAGTGAGCCATTCTGTAAATTTTAATCTATAATAATTCCTCCTAATTCCGGAAACCATATCGAAGAGGCCAAAAAGATCATACTCTCGAACCAAGTGTGAAATGCTAACGAAATGACAACAAACCTTAACCTCACAAATTCCCAAATATCAAAACAAACCGAAGGAACGAACATCACCAATTCAAACAAGAAGTGCAATAACCAAGGAAACATCTCATTCCAGGATCGAAATGGTAAATCTATAACGAACCAAAATATAGGAACAATAAACACGGACAATTATCGAATGAAACTATCGCGCCAGGTGGAATCTCGCAATTTTCCTAATGCATGGTGGAAAAAATGATGCAACAAATGTTGTAAAATTATAACGTTACAATTGGAAATAAAAAGCAAACAAATATGGACGAAAATATTTTACTACCCTCATGATTGCTTCTAATTCCTTCACTAGAGTGGAGTAGTTAACTTCGGATTTATTGAATGGGCGGCTCGCAAACGCCAAATTTTTATTGATTTATTAGACAGAACTGCTCCAGCAGCTGAACCACTGGCGTCTGTAGAATAAATTCCGTGAAATCGGGGTAATCTAATACTAGAGCGGATGATAGTGCAGTTTCATCCTTTCAAAACCTTTCTTACAACAATCGGATCGAAAAAATTCTACGTTTTTCCTGCATAGTTTGATAAATGGAATAGCAATTTCTGATACTTTTCTGACAAATTTTCTATAGTAATTAGCGAATGCGATGAACCTTTCCACTTCCTCACTTCAGACCCATCGGAAGCCTTCTCATTTGATACTGATTTTTGTGTGTGGAAAATACGGTATATGGTCGGCGTTCGGATGAAAGTTCTACTTGATAATAACCTCGACTCAAATCCAAATGTGAAAAATTAACTGCACCTGTAAGCGAATCGAAAATATCTGTACGGTAGGAGAAATTTGCCATTTCAAATTTTCCATACAACCTAAAATCAATTACTAATCTCCATTTCTCGTAATAATTCCACGCCAAGGTCGTCTATTACAATAATTTTGAAACCATCGGTTAGGTTGGAACTGTGACCCAGAAGTTGTAGTACTATTCGAACTCGAGGTATTTGAAAATTTGTCATTGCCTAAATGTGAAGATCCCCTCGATATTCCCGATTTTCTTCCATATCTTCCACCATTTTGTACTCGCCTAGATCGGTTGTTGCGATACTGGATTATCTGACTTGTTCCGGCCTCCTACGCGTTTTCATCCTGCGCTGCACGCACAGCATCTCTTAACATAGTATAATTTCGAGCTGCTATGATAGTACTGAGTCGTTGATTATTTAAACCATCAGCGAATTATTTATTGGCGTTTTTCTCGGTTTCAATACAGTAAACGCATTCGTATCGCCTTCAGCTTGGGAAATATACTAACTGACAAAAAACTGCAACACCCAGAAGGAGCTGTTTGAATTTTAATTTTTTTTTGTAAAACATAGATATTAAAGCAAGAAGAAATTGATTAAAATTTGGAGAAAAAAAACCAAGAGTTCACAATTTTTTTATGAAATTTGTTGATAATATATTTGTCCGCCGCGGTTATCCATACACTCCCCAACACGTCTTGGCATCGATGCAAGAGGATGGTCTATCCATTCCTGAGGGATACTATCCCAAGCCACCTGTACTCCATGTCTCAGAGCCTCCAAAGTATGTGGGGGCTGGGGCCCTTCACCCGTGATGTCCCAAACATGCTCTATGGAAGAAAGATCGGGGGGTCTGGGCAGCCATGGAAAAATATTATTGTGGGTCAATTCAAAAAAGTTTGACCTAACTCTGGCAACATGAGGTCAAGCATTATCTTGCTGAAATATTGGATTTTCGAACTGGTTAAGGCGAGGAAGAACATATGGCTGCATTAGTTCTTGAGGGTAACGCAGCGCTTTCATGTTACCTCGAATAAAGACTAAAGGTGACCTACTTGCATGTGCAATAGCAACCCATACCATAACGCCTACTGCCCGGTATACATGATGCTCAACATCAAATTGAGTGTCACGTCTTTCTCCCCGACGTCTTCTAACCCCTCTTCGGCCATCATGTTCACCCAAGGAGAATCGAGATTCATTAGAAAAGACTGTAACGATTTATTATCACTAGGTATACCCAGCTCAGTCAGTTCTTGGGTCGTTGTTCAGATCTCTGAATTTCCCATGATGAAAGCAACACAAAATTAAGTCGAGCAGATTCCTCGTTTATTTAACAAACACAAGTATTTCACAATTATGTTCTGGTACCAGAGACGAAACGAACACGAATAAATTTTACAGATTTGATATCTAAGCTAAATTTCAAAATATACAAATAAAATTCATCTACGAATTTTCTAAGAACTATTTCCCTGAAGGTCTTCCTTCCACCCTGAGATCTGGGAAGAACTGAGCTGTAGATAGTTCTCAACAGGAGTCCAAATCTTCGTCTAGCAATTTTTGCAGCTATGAATCAGGTTTTGTCACCTTCAGTTGATCAAAAACTTCCAGTTGGTAATTCAAACCAAAAACTAGGTGGCAAATTAAAAGATACCACAAAAACTGAAAATTACAAACAAAAAATAAGTTTCATGCCACATCGAAATAATTGGCATTTCTGTTTCTGAAACAATTAGAAATATTACAAAACAACCAACACTCGTGTACTCATATCGTGCGATAAAATGACTGCCGCTGATAAAACAAGATGGAGTTCTCAAGGCAATCATATTCGAACTGTTTCAGAACAGAAAAAAAAAGAAAGAAACTTAAGTGAATCTAGTATTTAATTGTCATAAAACTGGCAAAATATAGACAAGAACGCGAATTACAATTACATTTTAAAAATAATAAATAGGGAGACATAAAGGGAGAGTATGAACAATACTGAGAAAATTTTCATTTCATTCAATGTCGAAAGTAAGAAATGTCGATAGCATTTCTTTGTCTGATAATGAAAACTTCTCATTAAAAAATTGACGAAAAACAATATAAACTTACCTCTTTTTTGAGGGTTTTTGAACACGATAGCGAAAAATAAGAAAAGATAATCAAAATTCCAGCGAAATCAATTTCAGCGAAAATATCGATACTCAATATATCATTCGAAACATCCAGAACGAAAAAGAAAAGGAAGTGTTCGTCACATCGGTTTACATATGCCGGTTCGTAGATATGCGCATTGCTTATCAAGGTATCGACAATAAACAATTAACGTTGTAGCACGCTACAAGACCCACTGATGCCGTTCCACTTTCCAATGTTGTCGTTCTCTGCACCACTGTAATCGTTGTCGCCGATGCTCAACCGTAAGGGGTAACACAAGATGGGCTCTATAATGCTACAGTCCAAAAGTCCTTATACGGCGGTAAACCGTTCGGACAGTTGTAGGATGGCCTTGTTCTCATTACTTCTCATCAACCAAAGATAGAGTTGTCGCAAATGGGTCTCTAATGGCCATAAGTCTTCGACGTTGATCTTGAACTTCATTTGTGCCCGTTCGACGTCCGGAGCCTACTCTTCTTCGATTTTGGGCATTATCCAACCACACCTGACAACATCTCATAACAGTAGTTGGATTTCTGTTCGTACGGTCAGCGATTTCTCGAAATGACTACCCCGCTTCCCGTATACCAATAATTCAACCTCTTTCGAAGTCACGTAGCTGGCAATAAATTCCTCGTACACGTGCTCTAGGCATTTTAACAACAACTAAACACCAACTTTGGATCTCCTCGAACAGCTGGTTTGTTGTAAAATTCAAAAAATTTGCAAGACACGACTACAATATTTGAGTAACAAAAATGACTACACGGGAAAACCTTCAGTATTTTTTCTCCAAATTTAAATCATTTACTTCTTGCTATACTATCTATGTTCAACCGAAAAAAAATTAAAATTTGAACAGCTCCTTTTGGGTGTTGCAGTTTCTTTGTCAGTTAGTAGTTGGGTTCACAAAAAGTTCTTCTTATAATGTTCCAAAGTTCTCTATTGATCTACTTCCCAACCTCGGATTAATTAATTTTGCTTGTAGTAGGTATTGTTTGATTTAATTGTAAAGCGTTGTCGAAGCATATTCATTATTCAACCTCAACTTAGCACTTGAGAAAAGACGCCTCTTCAATACAAATTTCATAAGATATTGTTTTTGATCCGGCTTCAGCATCGTATCATGAAAATCTATGGTATCTATTAATTTCTGCGTAGTACTTTCGTTACCATCAAGTGTAGGTAATAAATTAGTGGCAGTTTTCAATTCGAAATTTTCCATGTTTGACAAATTATGGATCTCCTCTTCATCTTTTTCAATGATTTCATTGTGAATTGATTCAATTTTGTTAGTTAATATTTTAAATGATTCCAAACTACCTTAGGGTATATATCAGAAAACGGTTCCTATAAGGCACCTGAATTTTTTTTTAAATCATTGTCAGCGGCTTCTGCATCAGATATTCTTCTATACAAAATGTCTCCCTTTCGCCTTTCAGGACTAATCTTTCTCAGATATATTTATATGAAATTCAACTATTCGAAAAATTCTTCTAAACTACTAGTTTCCATTGAACTGAATATATGAGCACATAGCTCATTACTTATTATTTAGGATTCAATTCTTCTGGATGTAGAGTTCAGAGTCTATATTCATTATATTTATGTTTATCGAGATAACGCACGGGATAACGTAATAGATGAAGACGCCATATTTACCTGCTTCTGGTTACATACTGATGATCAAAGAAGTTCATCATACAGTGTTCATCGATATCTGGCTCACGGGCTTTTAATCTTTAGTTCCTTCTTCCTCTTGCAAACCTGGTAGAAGTATATGAAGATAGCGACTATGAGGAACACCAACATCTCGCAGATCTCTCTCATTTAAATTGCACCCCACTGGTTGGTACTTTGGCCACTTCTGTTGCCTGCTTGTGCGCTGATAACTTCTTCTTTGATTTCCTTCGACTTTGTGAAGAACATTTCTGCCCCCTGATTTCACAGATCACCATATATATATTTAGTTTTTACCTTTTCTTGAGTTTTCTGATTCTATTATCACAAGGCAGGATCGCCATATCGAGATTTTTTTTACTTAAGGAGCGTTTATGTGTGAAACCAAACACTTCTTATACATTGTTAATCATGAACTAATCGGAATCTGATACATCGACGGGACAACGGTCGTCATCATTTTTACATAAAAATGAATCATTTATACTAAATTGTAGATTTCTACATCAGCGACTTTCCATTAGCACTACAATGTTAAAATTCACGTACGAGAGATCGAACTTCTCAGAAGGAAACACACAATTTTGGCAAAGGATACATACCCTGAAAAGGAAAGATGAAGTACCTATATGCACTTTTTGACAATGAAGTGGTTGTAACTTCAGTGTTTATAACTTCACTTTCTGGTTAAGTATCTTCGGATTAGGAAAATTTTTAACTTCTTCACTCAAAGAAATTCACATTCATACAACAGGAATTCGGTGACTTCTACAGGAAATTCCCCCTATATAAGCGACAGCAGAATTATTTGTTGATTCTACGTTGACAATTCCTGTCGTTCGATTCCTCTAGAAATAACAAGATTAAGATTAGTTAATGCAACCAAACTGTATTTTGTCATTTCAACAGGAAAATAATAATGTGAGGAAAACCGGAATTTACGTAACTATTTACTGAAACGTTACATTTCATTCAACTGGAGTTTTCTAGTCATTTTAATGAACTACTTTTCTTTTACCGGAGCTGTTGATTCGATCCAACAGGAATTTCCTGTATGATAACCAAACTAGATTGTTGTATTCCAAGCTTTGAACTTCACTTATAACAGAACTGTAGTATCGATTTAACAGGAATTTCCTGTTGGATTGAAAAACTATCGTTCATATAGTACAGTACTAGTTAGTTGTTTTCGAAGCTTATAACATGAGCTTTTACAGGAATCTTCTCTAGTTACCTAGGATTTTACTGGAATTTCTTGCATTTCCTATTGAATTAATCACGTAGTTTTGGCAGTTATTTCCATGTGCAGTTGAGATTTGTTTCCATGGAATTCTACTGGAAGATTCCGGTTTGTTCTACCGTGAAGCGTTGTTGCAATTAAGGGTTCTTCCTGTCAATACTCAAGTGCTATTTTGTACAGGCTGCGGCGAAACAGACAGTTTTGAGAGGCTATTAAGAAAAAATTACGTTACTTACAGAAATAAGATTTAATTTTCCTTAGTACATCATGCTGTTTTATGTATCAAATTTTAAAAATTCTATCAGAAAGATGATGGCCGCCAGCAGCGATAAATTAATGAAGGCGATTTCTGAAGTTTTCGGTCGCATTTTGACATATTTCGAATAGTAGCTCCACAAAAAAATCACATATACTCAAATCCGGTGAGCGCGCGGTCCACCCCACATCACCTCTCAGAGAGACGCGGTGCGTAGGTAACATCTATGTATCGCTGCTGGCGGCCATTATCTTTCTGATTGCGTTTTTAAAAATTCATACATAAAATAGCATTATGTACTAAAAAAATCAACTGAATCTCATTTCTGTAAGTTACGTAATTTTTTCTTAATAGCCTCTCAAAAATGCACTGTCTGTTTCGGCGCACCATGTACAAAATAGCACTTGAATATTGATAGGAAGTATCCTAAATTGCTTTACGGTAGAACTTACCGGAATCTTTCTGTAAATTGTTTAGTTTTTTTAGTAGCCTTTTAAATCTGCACTGTTTGATTCGCCGCACCCTGTAATTTTTGTAATGCATTCTGTTTAAATAGTGACTTCGCGAATAGGTGTCTTGAACCGGGGGACCATTTTCCATACCTATATTTATGTTTGAGTATTCTGAAGAACTAAAGAAATTCGTTGAATACCAAGAAATGAGAGATTCCATGGTAAATATAAAGGATTAATTTCCCTGATTCTGGACACTAGGGAATTTGATTACGGAATACCCATAAAACGGTATGCGCCTTTTATATAGGTCGGGTATAAAATATGAATTTCAATGTGCTCAAAATTGAATTTTATTATTAAAAAAACAATATTTCTTTAGAATGAGTGTAACGAAGGAAAAACAATAGTATAAGGATGTTTGTTTCGTACCATAATTCCTATATTTGAACCACGAATATGGTTGTTCCATATAAGAAGCACTGCAATGTCGTTTTCATGGTAAAAATATTGGATTCACGGATTTCGCCTTTGACTTGAAGTAAATAATAATAAACATATCAATAAATAAAAATTGTCATAATAATAGTCCTAATCTAAAGGTGAGAGTTTCATTTGCAGCACAACGTTTGGAGTACCACACTCCACATATATTCAGACCAAATGTACACTGTAAAGGACATTCATCTAAAGAATTTTGAAATTATATTTTCTGGTTATGAAATTCAAAATTGAAAATTGTCAAAACAATTTTACATGTTGTCACAATTGGCGTCTGAATTTAAGATTGCAGCGCCACGGTGGCATGTTTTAGAACCTTACATACAGACATAGATTTTGTTTTGATAGTCGATTTTGTACTGTTTGTTCCGATAATTTTTGATTTCACGATTTATTCAAAGACTTTTTAGACTTTTATAGTTGACGAGAGTATTACTGGGACTTCATATTCCATTCTTATAAAGTAGGTATGTATCATCCTTCAATCTAATTGAGTTTAGCAACTCTAAAATCACGGGGATATCTCCAAGGTTAGACAGTATTCTAATATTATTTATTTTCAAATCCAAATGGCGAGATTGACTTTGGTGGATTTCTTAGGCTGTCTTGAAAGTTGAAAAACAGATAGTAAACATACTCTTTGAAATAATAGACTAATACTCATAACTTTACCATTTTCATAGGGAAGGACTAAATACTCAATATATTGTGAATAAAATGAATACATTCACATGAAACTAATGCCACTTGTACCGTAAGAAGTATTCATTATGGATTGACAAATAAATTTTCCAACACTCATATGATTGGTCTTGAAAAAGCTGTAATAAATAAGCCTTTAACAACTTTACTTTCATCGGTAGAAGCACTTTGAGCAAAGAGTATTCATCAATAGATATTTCCTTGTTGGGACTCTTTTTTTTCAACAGTCATTTCTATCACTAGAACATTTACGTTGTTCCTTAATGATCAGTTCAACAGGCAGATTTCTGGAAGGCATAGCATTCCTCTTAAGTAAATTTCTCTGCTTGGATTATGGGCCTGGAAAAAAATTGTTTTCATGAATGTGATCTAATATTTCATGAGCAATTCGTGCTTACCTCTATAAAAATGATCATCATCGGTAAAATACAGGTAACAGACTCACACAAATCTTGTTTGTTGGTTTTATCGATTCTTCAACACTTTCAGGCCCGACTTGTTGAAGGAAGTTTCTTTCACCCTAACTCCAAATTTTTTACCGGGTTGTAGAAATCTATGGGAAGGGACATTTGAGTTTGCTTTTCCTCAGTAGAAGCACTTGTAAAATCACACAAACGCCAAGAAAAATGCATAAACATTCTCATTTTCTAAACATTTCTTTTAACTTGTCAATGATAATGTACCTCGGGTAACTCGGATAGCCACCAGAGGGAGTAGCGCTTATCTTCATTCGCCAATACTCAGAAAAACGAAGTATTATATTCTTGACGTATGTTTCTCTGACAATGTCAATATCATATCAGGAGATGATAAGAACTTCGATTGAAAAATCTGTATGGTCAATGAGGTTATCAGAGTGCATCTTATGTTGAAGATTTGCCTGATTCTCGAGTAGATTTGGAGCGTTTACCTAGTCTAGGAATGATACTTCCTTCAGTGTTCATATTTCCATAATCGTCAGCTGAAACACTCACACTGGTAAGGGATATTAGAGGGAAGATCATATCATATCATATCCTCCATATATATATGGAAAGGCGATCAGATTATTTCCATATTAGAACATTTGAACACTTTCAGACTAGGTAAATACTCCAAATATATCACAGATTCAGTCATGTAATATTAATACCCAACGGAGCGAACAATTTGTAATGTAATCTCTGCAAGTGATATAATCTTTTCGATCTGGAGCATTTATAAGATGGTGAACAACAGGAGCAGTCGAAAGTATAACATCCAAAGATCTGAACAAACATTCCTTCGGTTCAAGAGAAAGCACCTCATATGCAAAATAATGTTCATTGAATCCTATTGTCGAAAATTTCGAACACTTAAAAATTATTTTCTTGTCTGTACCATACACATAGATAGCATTAATTTGCATGAAAATAGGATCTTCATCTTGAGGAATATCACAAAGTAAAATTGAACTCTTTCGGATATTCAAGACCATTAATCTCAACCCAAGTTACTGACACCAAATTATCATTTTCTGTACATTTTGTTCATTCAAATCATTTGCTATATTTTTAATGGGTTAAATGAAGAAATTTCGGTTTTAATAATTGCTTAGAAAGAAGCAAATAAAGCTCATTCATCTCAGCAATATGTACTTGCAGACTCTCACATAATGATAAATTGAAAGAAGAGGATAACAACATGTCCATAATTCTTCGAAGTGTTATTTGTAATTGCCAAGCACGGTCATTACTCGGTATAAAGTCACCAATAAGAAGTCCAAAATAACGCACAAATGCAATCATTTCTGAAGCTGTGAGTCGAACATTACCTTGTTTCAAATGGTGCATATTTAACGGCATGGGCTTAGACTTTTGGTCAGGACCAAAACTGAAAGCAAAAAGACGACTATTTGAAACCTCCAAGGAAAATAGTGACTATTCGGTAACGTACCTGACAATCAAAAACGATAAAATGTATTTGGCACAACCCTCTAACACAACATGCATCATATCGACTGCTACTTGATCAAAGAGACTAAAACCTTGTATATTCAACCACACACATTTTTCTTTTATACCAGTGGCATCTAGTGGCAAATCAGACCTGATCTGTTTGTTCATTGTGAATCTTTTCTGGCAAGTTTCTCATGTTCATAACCAGAATCCAGTTCTACTATATTTCTGGAAGTTCTATGCTGCCCGATAGTTGTACCATAATGTACTTCGATTGCTCACGAGTCTCTTCTTCAATCTTTTCACATTCTTTTTGTGTTACAGGTATATCAGTGCTTTCATCTACAAGAATATATAAAATTCTCAAGAAATATGAACGAACTCATTCCACAATTCCAAGCTAATTTCAGCTTATGATGCGGAAAATTGCCGGATCACTGTATAGAAGACTGCTCCTTTGGCTTCCATAACCTTATTTTCTTCCCTTCAGAGGTAGTTCTCTTATTCTCAAACTGGATCATTAATTGAAAATAAAAGAGTGGTAATATCTTCAATACTAATTATCCACGGCGTTAATAATTTTTCATTGAATTCTTGAGATTCCATCACCTAGACAAAAATCCCGAAAGTAGTAATCAACGATGCTGCATGTATGATTTTTCACTTCTCCAATAACTAGAGTATGAGAATTCATGTGCTTCACACTGATATGTTTGACCCATCCACAACTAGTGAGGTTATGGGCTTCCAAACTTTCAGGTAACTTCGGATTGCCTTTGAAATGTACAGGAAAAATAATGGCACATAACTGGTTCAAGTAGAAGGATTTCAACATAATTTTGATAAACTCTTCCATTCATTTTTTTAACCCTTTTATTCTGATCTCTAGCACAAATCTTGAATCTTGAAATAAGGTATGAAGTGAGTGTTTCTCTCGACATTTTTTGTCTATGAGATAATTCGGACAATCTATTTGGTATTTCTGAGAGGGAGTTTCTATTTATTCATCTCTCAAAAAATTCTGCTATTCTCCTTCCAACCTCATAAAGAAAACTTATAATCTTTTGGGAGGGATATGTCAAATATCCCCGACTCTTATATTCGATGAAAGAATTGAATTTTTCATTCCCCTACCCAAGGATTGTTTTCAAAAATTCCTGGCAATCAGCATTCTTCTTAACTTTTTTGGCAACATATTCGCAGAAATGAGCAAATGCCTCATCGATGTTAGAGAAGTCTTCTTCCAATTCGGAGAAATTTCTTTTTATTTCCAAATAAAAAACTAATACTTTTCTTCCTTCTTTTAGATCTCCTATATGTAGGAGTGGCTTTTCTTTTCTCTCCCTGTAATATTACTTCCCCTGGGTAGTTTGGTTTCATAAGAGAATATAGGGACATCTGGCGAAATATTTGGCCTACTTGAATAGACTCGGGATGGCTATTGCATCCACCTGCTGACCTCATCATCCCGAAGAAAGGCTGAAAGTCACAGTTTCAGCTAAGCATTAATCCATAAGATGAATTACCTCTAATTGATCTTGGTTTAGCCTCGTTGTCATTGATTATTTAAACACAAGGTCAAATAAATAGTCACACAAATCTATTGAACAAGATATTGTTGCCCTTCATATGTTGAATGATGAGACAGAAAAAAATCATGAGGAGAACATTGCTTCCCGAATTCCAAGTAAATAAGGAAACTATCCAGATCCTGCAAAATAATTCACTAGGATTATTCAACTGAAATAAAGGTAATCTCAAGTTAATCCCATAGTTTTCATTGAAATACACTTTCTTGTGTTAGTGGCCTCCAAAAACATGCCACAATAAAGTAGTTGTGAGTATGGCTGCTGTAAAACTGGAGAAAAAGTTTTCCATTGTTGATAATCACCTCATATTCCTGAGAGTTCGTTCTTAGTCCAGTCCTAGGTTTTGATGAGTTAATGATATCTACGATTCTATTTATTTTATGGCAGAAGGATATTGTGGAATCAGCATTAACAAATAAATACATTATTTGTTTGACATGTGCTCAAAGCCACAGTAGTTGAATTGCTAAATAACTAGAAATTGGAGTGAAAAAATTCGTAGATTTTTCTACTCTTATTGAAGTTCTTCACACCTGAAATGCTAGCCGTGTATTCATTTTCTCTCCATGTGTAGGGTATATATGGCGAGAAGTTAGTTTGAACGCAATCGAATAAAAATCTTCATAGGTGAGATGTACGTTATTAGCGATTCGTTTCAGATGAAATTTGCTTGAACGCACAGCGCTTTCCCATAGACCGCCGAAGTGCGGTGACCGTGGAGGGATGAAATTCCATTTTATTTTATATTCTAATAAATAATTTTGAAATTTCGTTTCTTCCGCCATCTCAATACATTTTTGCAAGTGATGATTTGCACCTACAAAATTAGTACCATTATCTGAATATACCTCCTTGCAAATACCTTTTCTTGATACAAATCTCTTGAAGGCATTGAGAAAACCTTCGCTAGTCAAGTCACTCACTAATTCGATATGCACAGCTTTCGTAGCGAAGCACGCCATGATGCAAATATAAGCCTTCAACAACTTGCTATCCTTTATTAAGGCCCGGCATAGTCGATGCCGCATATTGAAAATGCCCTGGCTGGCGTTACTCGTGTGAAAGGTCTCCCATGAGTTGTGTGAGGGGTTTTGGTTGGACTCAAAAACAGATAACGCAAGATTTTAATACACGTCTGACGTCGTTCCTGCCTCTCGGTGGCCAAAAGTTGTTACGTATGTTTGATAATACTACCTGACATCCTGCGTGTTTATTTTCTGGCGTGTTCATCTCTTAATGTCAAGGTAGTCAAATGATGCTTATTCGGTATTATCATAGGATGTTTCCTAATGAAACTCAAATTAGAGTTAGATAATCGAACGCCTACTCTGATTATTCCGAAATCATCTAAGAATGGATTCGAATCAAACAATTTGCTGTTTTTGCTCACTGATTTTGCGTTCGATAAGCACTGTATTTCTGAACCAAATTCCTCGTTTTGAACAATTTTAATGATAGTTCTCATACTTACTTCAATTTCTGTGTTGGTGAGCGTACCAATTTCTTTTTGTTCTGCCGTTGTTCGACAGTTGTGTTTAAACCGAAGTAAGTATGCTACAACGTGAATTAATTTATTGAGATTAGAGAAACGTAAAATGATGTAATTTTTTTCCTTTGTGTAGGTATTGATCAATGTTGTTACTCTTTCTTCGGGCAAATCGTCGTTGGATGCAAATTTTTGAAGGGGCCAATGGTCATGCCCTGATTTTATGAAGTATGGACCGTTTTAGTCGTTTGAGTCCATTTTCAGAAGGAAATGCTTTCAAAAATTATGGAAAGGAATTAAGGAATTATAATGAATGATTTTCGAAGAACAAGCTCTTAAATTTTTTAGCACTGACTCAAAAACACCCTGTATAATTCCCTCAAGACGATATTCGAACTATTATAAAAGTTATGAAAATATTCACACTGGGAATTTCCTGAGTGAATTTAGAAGTAGGATATTACATAAAAAAATCGAAAATATATATATAATTACCCTGTTCGCTGCTTTTCCACCTGTTTCAAACCCTTCGGTGGCTCTTTGGAAAATTTTGTAATAGGTTCAATCACCTCGGGCCTAATCAATTCATTCCGCAGGATGACAATCTTATTTGCAGGTAGATCACCGACATCCTGCGTTTCCTTCTCTTTTTGCGTATTCGATTCATTTAAAGCAGTGGGCCGATTGAAGGATCTACTTGCAACGATGGTTTTTTCCTGTGGGATACTGGATAAAGTTTTCCTCACGGGTAATTCATGAGTTCTTCTTGTATTATTGGCTCTAATCGGTTCATCCATATTTTTTCCCATCATGCGATCTGATGGCGTGAAGGGTAAGATATTTTCTTGGTTTTCCCTGAAAATAAAATTCAATAATTGATATTATTCAAGTTCTAGACTTCATTTGCCAGTTATATTTAGGCAGGCAAACAAGTAGAAAACTGTTGATTTGTACATTGAATTCAAGATTCAGAAACAGATATACAATTTGTAAGGAGTGGTACATATCGTATCATTTTTCTCTTCGGAAACATCCGATGCGAAACCCATACAGACACCATTGGTGAAATCAAAATTGTACATCAAAGGATTTATCTTGATGCAGTGGAACCGTGTACAAAAGTTCATTGTGAGTATTACAATTGCATCATCTGTATCTCAAAAGTTAACACGTTTACAACATTGTCCTTACGAAGTTTCTTTCACTCCGAGATATCACGCAATTTCGCTAAAACTTGCATTTCCAAGCAGGTATTAAAGTTTCAATATGATTGTATCAGTTTTCCTTGAGTATTTCCAGAAAAAATAACGATACCGAGAAAAAAACATCGAAATCTGAATTTTTTTCCCAATATCTCCATAATTTATTATAATATCTAACTGAAGTTCGTCTAACTGCTGTGAATTATTGAGTCCAAGCTGTGTGTTTTTCGAATATGGTGAATTGTTTCTAAAAAAAAATTCCAAAAACATTTTGAAAAAAAAATTTTTTTGGATATACTTTTTGCGCCATCTTTACAAACTTTCTGCTCTCACTGCCGAGTTTCAATTCAATCGTTCGAGCGACTCCTGAAATATCAGGGAACAATCTCAAAACTTCAAATCGCAATATTTCTGAAACGATTCGGCGGAATTTGCCCATTAACGAAATTAATCATTTCGAAATGCAACCGATCCTGAAATTTTCAAGTCGATAAGGTTGTCTCTACGCTCGTAATCGTGCCTAGTCGTTTGAGACCATTTTCAGAAGGAAATGCTTTCAAAAATTATGGAAAGGAATTCTAATAAATGATTTTTAAAGAACAAGCTCTTAAAATTTTTACCACTGACTCAAAAACACCCTGTATAATTCCCTCAAGATGATATTCGAACTATTATAAAAGTTATGAAAATATTCACACTGGAAATTTCCTGAGTGAATTTAGAAGAAGGATATTACATAAAAAAAATCGAAAATATATATATAATTACCCTGTTCGCTGCTTTTCCACCTGTTTCAAACCTTTCGGTGGCTCTGTGGAAAATTTTGTAATAGGTTTGATCACCTCAGGCCTAATCAATTCATTCTGCAGGATGACAATCTTATTTGCAGGTAGATCACCGACATCCTGCGTTTCCTTCTCTTTTTGCGTATTCGATTCATTTAAAGCAGTGGGCCGATTGAAGGATCTACTTGCAAGGATGGTTTTCTCCTGTGGGATACTGGATAAAGTTTTTCTCACGGGTAATTCATGAGTTCTTCTTGTATTATTGGCTCTAATCGGTTCATCCGTATTTTTTCCCATCATGCGATCTGATGGCGTGAAGGGTAAGATATTTTCTTCATTTTTCCTGAAAATAAAATTCAATAATTGATATTATTCAAATTCTAGACTTAATTTGCCAGTTATATTTAGGCAGGCAAACAAGTAGAAAACTGTTGATTTGTACATTGAATTCAAGATTCAGAAACAGATATACAATTTTTAATGGTAACAATTAATTTTGAATAGGTCCACCATAAATCAGATTCAATCAATTGCTTGAGATAAGTGTCCCTTGAAATTAAATCTGCTGGATTTAATTGAGATGGTACATGTAACCATTGTCTATTCTTTGTTATAAACTGAATTTGTGAAATTCTGTTTGATACAAATGTTTTGAATCTGCTCGGATCCGATCTTAACCACGACAGTACTATTGTAGAATCTGACCAAAAATAAATATTATTAACTTCAATTTTTAGAGATTCCAAAACTTTTCGTGATAATTTTGCTGCAAGTAAGGCAGCACACAATTTTAATCGCGAAATTTGTAAAATGCTCAGAGGTGCAATCTTCGATTTTGCACAAACTAGTCGTGATAACTTTTTATCGTTATTATCCTTCGTGACCATTTATAAACGCAAGTGCCATATGCCTTCTCTGAACTGTCACAAAAGAAGTGTAATTCTATATGCGTATAATTAACGAGTTTTATGTGTCGAGGAATTCGTGCCTCGCTTAAGTCGTTCAAGCGATTGAAAAACTGTGACCATAATTGCATGATTTCGGATGGTACAGTATCGTCCCAGTCAATATTCAACTTCCATAATTTTTGTAGTATGATTTTTGACTGTATTATAACCGGTCCAATAAGGACCTAAAGGATCGAATATTTGTGATACAATCGATAATATGGTTCGATTTGTAGTTTTTCTATGTGACTCAAGTTTAGTTCGATAGTGAAAACAATCTTTTCTTGGATGCCAATATATACCTAACGTTTTTGAATTTTGATTATCCTCTCCGATTGCATATTGAGAACTATCAGAATACTGAGCTACCTTTTCTTATATCTCGTGATTATTTGACATCCATTGTCTAAGCCGAAATCCAGAGTTCGTGAGAACTTCGTTAACTGTACGAATAAGTGTTTTTGCAGAGTCGACGTTCTCGGCTCCACTCAACCAATCGTCCATGTAACAATCGTTATCTACGGATCGATTCGCTTCTGGATATAATTCCGCATTTTCTATAGCTAATTGTTTTAGACATCTGGTAGCTAGAAAGGAAGCGCTTGTAGTACCATATGTAATTGTGTTCAATCTGTAATGAACTAGCTGCTCTGATTGATCCACCGCCAAACGATGCGCTGTAAATCCCTGTCATTTTCATCCACTAAAGGGTCTTTCAATAGGGACGGGTCGATGTTGGCAGCCTGTGGCGGCCATGTTGTTTTAACGTCGTCTTTCTAACCTATATTTTTTTATTCAGTTAGTAATGCCAAATCACCATGGCAAGTTACACGGTTGAGCAACACGTCCAAATGTTAAAAATGTATTACCAAAATGAGTGTTCGTTAGTGCAAACGTTACGTGCATTGCGCCCATTTTACGGCAGACGAGGTGGTCCTTCAAAGTCGACTCTCCAACGTTTGGTGGCCAAATTCGAATCGACCGGTTCAATAAACAATCTGCCAACACCCGTACGTGCAAAGACCGCCAGATCGGCCGAGAACATCGCTGCTGTCCGTGATAGTGTGCAGGAGAACCCGAGGCAGTCAATTCATCGACGTTCACAAGAACTCGGTCTTTCACAAACATCAACGTGGCGCATTTTGCGTCAGGACTTAGGGCTGCACCCGTACAAGATTCAACTCACTCAGGAGCTCAAAGTTACTGACCATAGGCAACGCCGTTCGTTCGCTGATTGGGCTACAGTGTGTTTGGCAGAGGACCCCAACTTTGGCAGAAAAATCATTTTTTCCGACGAAGCGCATTTCTGGATGAATGGCTATGTGAACAAGCAGAATTGCCGTATATGGGATGACAACAACCCACACGAAGTTCACCAAGTAGCCATGCATCCACAAAAAGTGACCGTATGGTGCGGATTTTGGGCCGGCGGTGTTATTGGTCCGTACTTTTTTGAAAACGATGTTGGTGAGGCCATTACCGTCACAGGCGAACGGTACAGAAGGATGATCACCGATTTCTTTTGGCCCAAATTGGACGATCTACACTTAGACGACATGTGGTTCCAGCAGGATGGCGCTACGAGCCATACAGCGGATGCCACCATGGATCTTCTGCATGAACGCTTTGAGGGCATGGTTATCTCTCGCAGAGGTGACGTGAATTGGCCACCGAGATCCTGCGACTTATCACCTTTAGACTTTTTTTTGTGGGGTTTTCTTAAGTCGCAGGTCTATACCAATAAGCCACAATCGACCGATGCCCTTAAAGTCAACATAGCTCAGGCTATCGCTGAAATTCAACCCGAACTATGCGGCAGAGTTGTTGAACATTGGACAACTCGAATTCGTGCCACCGTGAGAAGCCGCGGCGGACATTTAAACGATGTGATTTTCCACACATAATGGCATATATAGCTCTTTCAAATAAAAAAAAAATCGTTAAAATCTCACACACGGCCTTTTTTATTTCATGTCAAAATCGACCCGTCCTTATTGAAAGACCCTTTAGAATTTGACGGGACATTTTCTCTTTGTCCGCGGTCATTGCAATGTTATGAAAACGGAAACGTAATAATATTGAAAAAATGTCTTCTTGTATACACGGACCAGTCAAAAGTACATTATTAAGAGACAGGCCTGTATTTGATTTTGCTGACGCGTCGAAAACGACTCTTAATTTCGTAGTTAACGAGGATACTTAAGTACGCAATGATGTGGTAGGTGAAAAATCTTATTCGAAACAGGTGATCGTAAATCGACTGGCGTCATATGTCCGAGTTTCAAATATTCCTGCATGAAGCTAGTGTATTGTTTTTTAAGTTGTGGATTTCGTTCTAATTTCCCTTTTAAAGCACGAAACCTTTGAATCGTTTGCTCCTTATTATCATTCAATAGTGTGTAATTTCCTCGAACTGGTAGTTTAACCAACCCTTTCAGTCACGACTTTTTGTCATATCATTTAAAAAATATTTGACATGTGGAACCTCCTCTTTGGTTTTGATCAAGATTTTTCATACATAAATTTTTCACCCCAACCACCCCCGAGGGGTGTTATGACATGTCCCCAAATGAGAACACTGTGATCAGATGGTTGTCGAGTAAGACACAAGTTGCAGTAATAAATCAAAAGTTTATTCGGAATTTTTGTATGTAACAAAAAAGAAATTCAACAATTATGTTCATCTAGAATTATGAAAATCATAAAAACAATTTTTTTGCCTATCCAGGCACAAATGGACGTTATATTTCGAACAAAAAAAATTTGTTTTCCCTTTACAACCTGGTTTTTTGCATCTGTCGAATGATGTTTTATCACTCACTAAAGGTGAATGTCCCACATTGTCCAAACGGATATCGGACATTGGACGGGTTTCGGTCGCAGCTCTTTTCGAAGGGCCTGGCGATGGCGCTGATTACTTGGTCGACCCCTTTTCCTAGTTGACGGCTTATCTATTTTGGTCAGCACCTCCGCTACATTTGCCCGAAAGTGAAGTAAATCGAGAATGTTTTTCTTAGGAATGCCCAATTGCATGGCTTTTTTTTTGTATTCAATCCATGCATTTACACATGCTAAATCGATAGCATGGGTAAACATACGCAATTTCCAATTTTTTTTTACCTTATAAACGTGCGATATATTGTTATCAGAAAATCGATCTTATCCACTCCCCCCATGTGGTCGTTATAAACCTTGACTACTTCTGGGCGCACGATGTCCATATACTTTTTTTTCTATTTTGTCCCACCTTTTACATATGTCTGTATTTCCAATTCCCAAAAAAATTGGAAGCCAGCACGACTGGCTTGTTGTCGAACCATTTAGTGAGAATTACATCGCCATCTCCTCTCAAGAGTTGCTCATACGAACCCCTACCTTTCTTCTTCATTTCTTTGTCATTAGAAAATGGAGGATTGCTAAATCGATTCTGACGGACGGTGCATATTGCATATATACTCTTATTCCGCAGTAACTGCAACAGATTATAGTTCGAAAAGTAGTTATCAAAAATAAGGAGTACATTGTTCTTCTTGATTCTTCCTGCTGATTTTTGAACTACCGAAGCACCTTGGCCAAAAGTTTTCATCTTTTTCGAATCTATTTCTGTTGTCAATCCTTGATATATAATGAAGTCATACATCTGTCCACTTGTACCACAAATCGCAAATATCTTGATTCCCCATGGGCTCGGTTTTCCTCTCACATACTGCTTCACATTCAATGAACCTTTGAATGGCACCATTTGCTCATCTATACTCAGTTTACCTTCTAATGGCAAAGAAAGCAGCCGTTCTCTAATGGAATCGTATAATGGCCTCACTTTCCAGAATCTGTCTTTTCCATCAGGTGGTATTGTTATGTCAACACAATGAAAATTATGTCTCAGCTTCAGAAAACGGTTAACAGGCATGATATCAGCTATCTGAGAAACTCTTAGTTTGGGTTTCCAATAACATCGAATTCTGGGATAATGACAATTTCCCATCATAACATGAATTCCTATGAACGAAAAATTTCTCCTTTACGTTGTCGGTACGAACGAAGCAACGTGATTATGCACCGCGTAAATATTAGTGCACTCGACCATTTTTTGCAACAAATCTTCAGGAAAATATCTAGCGAAAAACTGGTAAGGACTCTCAAGCTCTACAACCGATTGGTATTCGGCCGTATACCATTTGATTGTCGGAGTTATGTAAACGAGTTCTCTTTCTCTCCAGCGAATATCTTTCTTGGCAGTCAAATCACCCAACAATTTTAATTCTTCTTGGTCATCATTATCCAGCGGAATATCCTCAGGAAAAGATTCTGGATCGACATTATCTTCCACATCTTCCTCAAGTGGCACTGAACAAACAAAATTTCATTTCTTTGGAAATACAGGTGCCAGAGAAAAATCGTTACCTATTATTTCATCCTCGAGGTTTTCAACTTCATCGTCTGAATCATCCGACAGATTTTCGAGATCAGATAAATTGCAAGCTATGTCCAAGAGCTCTTCTTCTGTAAGCGGTCGTTTTCGCTCATCTTGAAACATTTCTGACTTCTTACACTGAAAATATAGTCGAATATGGAATATACCTTATCTTCCTTCAGTGAAAATTCTATTTTTAACATGTCTCAGTTTACCCCACTTACAAAATATTCAGCAATATATGCAACAGAAAATATACAACCGCGAATTCAGTAACTAAAACAACATAACCTCATACGAAGCCGGTATTTACTCGATATGTATTATTTGCTTATCAGTGGAAAATACTTCCCTCAAAGCACGATGTCCCCTCAAAACTACTATGATAACTTTCTTACCTTTCGTTCCAGACAGAATTTCTCACTTTCACCCTCAATAATGCACCCTTCTTATCGCCAAGAAAAATCACTAACTGTATCGATAAATTCTATAATCAATGAAACCGAAGTCAATCTGACCAGGTCAAAAGCACCCTGTAACATGCAAATGAACTGCATGCAAATGCTTGAACCACTCATAATAAGATATCGCTCTGGGCGACAAATACAAACTGAATATGTCCCCATTTGAGGACAGTGTTTGCAAAGCGCATCAGATTTCGAGATTCGTGAACATAAGCCATGAAACAGTATGTCCTCATATGAGGACGCGGTGACCGAAAGGGTTAACAATAAATTTGCCCTCTTCGTTTTTTCGAACATTTTCTGAATAGTGATTTTCACACTCCAATTCTTCTCTTGAGTATTTTGAATATTTCATGAACCTCTTCGATTAACCAAAATTTTTCCAATTGTTTATGTAGATGCTTTGTAATAAATTGCAATGAACTGATTTTGGTGATGTACATATAGGATATGGAATGCGCCCAGAGACGATCCAACCTAATTTTGAATTTTGAAGAATCAATTTGTTCTTTCCGATAGAAATTTGACCTATTAGTAAGAGATCGAAAAATATTCCGGCCCCTAATAAAAAATTTATTTTATCGGGTTCATTGAAGTTAGGATCTGCTAGTGATATATTGTTAGGAATGTCAAACAAAGAAGAATCAAACTGAAATTGTGGAACGTTACTTGTTATTTGCTCAATAACAAGCAATTGTAGATCGTTTTGAGAAGCCAAGTTAACCGATTTCAACTTAGCTCCTGCAATGTAGGAAACACCAGTCTGAGCGGCATTTATTACTATGATTGGAAAATTTACCTTTGTACGTGGAAGATTCAGTTTATGGCAAAATTCTTCTGTTATGAATGAGGATTTACTTCCATTATCTAATATTGCCCTACACTTGTGATATTTACGTTGTGAGTCGCGAATGTACACTACTGCTGTTGAAAGCAGGACTAAATTTTGGTTGGTTTAGTATTAGAATTAACCGACTTATTTCTATGCCACTCTTTGTTTTGATTTGTCCCTTGATCTACTGTGTGATCACTCGACTGTTTCCTCGATTCTGTATGTAACAAGGGATTGTATTTTTTACGGCATATTGTACAAAAACTAGAAGTACAATCCTGAGCGAAATTGCCTTTGCGAAAACAGTTCTTGCAAGCTCTGAGTCTTTTGATTTCATTCACACGGGTAACAACAGGTATTTTTTTGAAATCTTGACACCTATAAATATAATGAGCTCCTTTACAAAAAATGCATATAATAGTGTTTTTGTTGCCTGTTGACAACAATACTTGGGCTGATTTCGATTCATACGCCCTCTTATATGAATAATTTTGTGGATTTGACACAGAGATATACTTGTTGTCTATTGATTCTAATAGGTTGCACCTATCAGTGAGAAAATTTACGAAATCATTCATGGTCGGTGAATCTTCCTTTTTTGTAACGGTCTCCCACTCTTTCTTGGAATTTGAATAAAGTTTAGATATTAACAAGTATATCAAAATAGTATGCCATTCGTCAATTGGTTCCTTCAAGTTCTTTGAAGAGTGGTAATTTTTCAGGAAATTGTCTCCATAATATATGAGATTCCTTAACAATGATAAGCGTTTCCAACATATTTTTTAGATGAGTCTTGATGATTCGTTTTTTGTTTTCGAATCTATCTTTCAAAAGATCCCAAGCTACTGTATAGTTCATTTCGGTTATTTCTAAAGATTGAATAACTTGAGCGGCTTCTCCCTTCAGACAAGTTTGCAAATAATAATAATTTTGAATATTGCTCAATGAATTATTATCGATTAAAGATCTGAAAGTATCGTGGAACTGTGACCATCTGTCATAAGATCCAGAAAATTCCGGAAGCGAAAGCTGTGGCAATTTAACGTCGAATTGCTGATTCGAAAGCTGTGCAACACCAATGCTTGGAATCTGATTTGAATTGTTTGACGAAGAGCTAGTTGCAACGGTAGGTATATTTACATTCGTATATCTTTTCTAGCCTGTTTGAAATTTCAAGAATTTTACTATCTGATTTGTCATAAATAGATTCCAAAAATTTAGAAAAACGAGTCTGTTGTCCTTTCAAATAGGCTCTTTGGTTTTTCAAACTCTTAATTCTTTCGTCGGACATTATGAATTTATTTTAAGTACGATTTTGTATTTCTAGGGAGCCTTGGATAGAAATCGCACGCCACTGAAAAGAACAGAGCACTAGCAGCACTCTATGGTTCAGCAAGATGAGACGTCAAAATCAGCTGCTGGGGGGACAAACAAAGAGATTTCCCATAAGAGCTAATGTTAATGTTTGGTGTATTATCTGAGTGGAGAAACATTTTGAGACTGTTTTTTTCAGTTAATTTTGATCATTGAACCTTTTTGAATACCTCAGGTAAGAGAGTAGTTTGCAAGGGTGATATGAATAAAGATTTTTCCAGTTTAAATATACCCACTCCTGTTTGTTACATACATTGTTATGTATGTCCCTATTTTCAGATTAAATTCAACTATGGAATTTTTTGCAGCTGTTAGCTGTAGTCATCGGTCCAATAGTGATAATCACGCCCATTTTTTTAGATTTTTGTCGTTGAAAACTAAATAGAAGCAGGTAGAACCTGCCAAGGTCGAAAGTGGAAGTACGCTTGCTCTTATCTCTACATGGGGATGACTTCCCCGATTCTAAATTGAAAATTTTTTTTATTTTCTGCATTATCTTTAACAGGTAATGAACTAACAAAGTAACTTAACATATTTATGGATAAATATCATTTCAGGTTAACCTTTGAACAAACTTGGCATTGGAATGATATTCAAGATACAATTACAATTATAAATTTATATGGTTACCATTAGCATGGCATTCTGAAATCATAAACAGAAGATAGATGGTAACAGAAGTAAAACACAACTGTGAACATTTTCTTGATGAGAATATGTCTTCCGTCAGGAGGCTCACGTTGAATCTATAAAACCTAATATTATTCCAGTATTCTCTAGAAAGATCCTAGACCTTAAAAGTTTGTGAAAATACATACCAATCATAGTAGGATACCACTTACTACAAGTTGATGCCAAAAGATTAATATCGGCAAAGTCTTAAACAATCAGTTAAGCCTCAAACAGACTTTATTGAATGAAAATATTGACTAGAGTTCCTTTTATTGTATTACAACCATTGTGAAAAGAAATACATATTCATCTCATGTTATTATTCAAATATAGAACTCTCAACAACAAATTGTGTTTTGTTTAATCAAAATTCACTTCTTGAAGATGTGAAATCATCTATTCTCCTGGGGTGCGTTCAGATGCTACGCCGTGTGACGCCGGGCGCGTCCCAAAGCGTTCAGATGATTACGTCTGGCAAATGGTTAGGTCGTTCAGATGCTTGGGAGAAACTTTACCGGACGTCCAACCATCCAACCCAGCCCGTACATGGGTAGAAATTAACCCGCATGCGCTTTGCAGTTTATATTGACAGGAGTGAGAAGTTTTGGTTATGTTTACAATTTCGAAATCAGATTTAATAGTTGTTAACTCTCGAACTGGTTGTATCTCGGAGAAAGAAATATATATTTCTTCCTCTGAGACTTGTATATGCATTTTTGCCTTGCCAAAAAGGAGGATATCAAAAATATTATTTTTTTGGGGTTAAGTAAGATAAGATGATATTTGACATTTATACCACATCGTTCAGATGAATCTTCTAGTGAACTGCTACAACCAAGCACAACCAAGAAAAATCCTACCGTGCGATTTTTGTCTACCGGGTAAAGCATCTGAACGCACCCCTGAATTATGTTAATCTCAAACCTCCAAAGTTTGCCAACAACTCAAATTTCACAGGCAAACAACCCAAACTCATAAAATGGACAATAATCTGCAGCAGCATAACAAATGTCAGTTTACAATAACAAACTCTTTGTTTGTCCCCCCAGCGGCCATGTTGTGACGTCACCTGCTAGTGCTCTACTGAATCCCTGCTATGTGTTGCTGCAACGGCGAGCTGATACTTGAGGTGATGACAGACTTATGGATTGTGGCTGTATGCTCGGAACCACGAAATTCGAATTTCGAAGGGTCTAGCGTTACGATTGTATAAATAATATTATGCGGATATATTGAAGCCGATATTTCCTTTTGAGATTTTAACGAATTGTTAATGGGAACAATATAATCGTACGATGTATAATGAATTAGTATGATCAACAAATTTTTTATTGATTTTTTTTCGATATGTACGATCGATCGATTTTTCGTTGGAAAAAGTTGTAGATTGAAATGGAAAAATAAAGAACAAACTCACTCAGTTTCCAAGTTTGCGATGATTCAGTGCGTGTCCAAGGTGATTGATGGGACCAATGTGTGTCCAAGGTATCCTGATCGATATGTTCGATGGATCGATGTGTGATGTGTCCGGCTGGATAGATACAATGTATGATGTATATCCGGTTCGATAGGACTAATGTGTGGGTCTGCGGGGTAAAAAGATGCTTTCCTTCACGAACCTACAGATTTTGCACTTGATTCGCTGGTTTGTTAAATGGACTGTATTGTTATGGTTTTTTCTAAATCGATATTTAAAGTAACAGGAAGAAAATAACTTACCAATGGACACAAATGCTTATATTCAATCATTTATTTTCATAATATATAATTAAGTTAATTCCAGGCCTCAAACATAGTAAATTCTATCATAAGATATAAGAAATGTCCAAATCAATCACGATCCAGTAACAAATCTAGAGAATTCATTCCATCATTTCAATAGTTTATTCAGGGCACATAATCCTTCCAAATTATCTTTCTCAGCAGGCTTCTCATGATCTGAAAGTATAAGAATTTGTATCAATACGTTGAATTTTATAAAATTGCCTTATCTAGTCAAAAAGTAGGAAATTATGAGGAACTTAAGTGATATTTTGTTGAAAATTATTATTATAGGTTTCAATTAAACAGAACTAGCAATCATAAGTAGAATTAGATGTAGAATTTCAAAGAAAATGTAAATTTAGGATAGAAGTTATGTCTCAACCCATAAGTTGCATATAATGTAATTATCAGGTTTCCGAAGGAACAAAATTGCAGCTATATTTTAGAAATAGGGTTTATTTAATATAATGAAAGCATTTTTTGGCGGTTCTAAGTAGAAATTTAAGAATAATAGGCAAATGAAATTGTTAACTTAGAAAATTGTACATTTAGGCATAAAAATTTGAAAAATTTTATATATTAGAGATTTAGAATATAGGCAAGAGGCACATCAAAATATGGAGGAAAATACGGCCGAATTTTCTAGGCCAGGTTCAAAGAAGGAAAACTTACCTCTGAAGAGAAAACTGCGAAAGCATCATTTTTGGAAGACATCTTTAAAACATAGCATACTAGGATGTGAAGAAAAATTGCAAAAAGGTATAAATACCGAAGCTCGAACACAGAGAATTTAGTCCAATTTTAACCATCGTCCAGACTGTAGCAGCTCCTCATAAAAAAAAAGTTATCGAAACATCGTAATATTCCAGTCAGAAACCCAAAGTTAATCAAAATTGAATCAAGTGACTGGCATCCTGCAAGAAAAACAGAATATTACATGGAATATTGAAGAAAAACCTATTAACTTACCAGAAAAAGAAATCCAGCTGTTGGAAAATCCAAACGAGAAAAATTCGAGCCAAAATAAATATAATTTCAAGAGTCAACCCTGGGAATTCGCACATTACGCAATAAACAAACAAGAAGAACTTTAGAGGTTATCCCGAAAATCAGAACCATAGAAGAATACAAAGCAAGAGAGTGACATAGAATAGTAACACAGTGGGTGAGAGAAGGACATCATCATAAGTTTTTAGATTTAAATTTAATTATTTGAGTTTAGGTTTAGTAATAAGTTTGGCATTTAAATCAATTTCTTAAAATTCATTTCATTAAATATTGTTATTAGAAATTTATAAATTATTATTTCATAGAATAGAACTCTCCTGAGAAAGATTCGGAAAGCCGCGCAAAATTCAAATCAAAATTTTATATTTTTGTTATTGGATCCCGTTGAAAATTCATAAATCAAAATTAATCAAAAATAAAATCAACAGTCGGATTCATAACAATTGGCGCCCAACGTGGGGCTTTGTTTTCTATAGGAAATTGGTGTTCATTGAGTTATTATTTTCAGGAATTATATCAAATTTAATGATCAGTATTCACAATATGAAATTTTAGCAGGAATATACCTGAAGTTTGTTGATATTTGAACAAAATAGACATGGCTACTCATCAAATGGAATCAAAAACAAAACCTATCAGAGAAGAGAGGAAGAATGCGAGTGAACAGCAGAATTTGGACTCAAAAACATATGACATGTTTCTACAAATGATGAAAGCAATAAAGGAACAAACAAGAAAAATGGATGATAAAATGAATGAACAGACACAGAAATTGGAGAAAAAAATGGATGAACATAAACAAGAGTTAGCTACAGTGAAGGAGCAAACAAATAAAATAGATGATACATTAGAGAAACGAAAGACTAATGGGGAAATAATAAGAAATGAAATCAGAGAAGGATGTAGACGACTAGGTGAAAAGATAGAAATAGAAGGAAATAAGACTATACAAGAACTAAAGAGATTACAAGATAAAATAGAGATTAAAACAGAAATACAAGAAAAAGAAAATATAGAAGAATTAAAGAAAAAAAAAGAAAAAATAAATGTTGTAACAGAAAAACAAAATGAACCATTATATGACACAGAGATGCAAGGAAATGAAAACATACAAGAGTTAGATATAATACATGATGAAATATATGACGAAATAGAAAAACAAAATGAATGGAAATATGATACAGAAATGAACTGGGGAAAAACAGGGGAAACATATGAAATAAAACTTAAAAACTACAGAGACATGAATACTATTTATTTGAATATGGATAATATAGAGACATGTGATGGAAATACAAAATACAAACATTCACAAGTTCACATGAACAGTTTAAGAATTAAAATGAAACATTACTGGCAAGATCATAAAAAACCTTGGTTTAAAAGAAAAAAAGAAATAGACAATCTAGTAAAAGCAGAAAGAAAGCTGAGGACTTATTTTTGGGGAGGCGAGCAACAAGGAATTGTCACAAGTACAAAGACAGAGGAATGTCCAATAAAATTAATGAAGAATGAAGAGCCAACAAGAAACTGGGAAAGAAATGATTACAGACAATATGACCAGATTATAAAAGAGGTGAATAAAAGAATCAGAAGAACAGCAGAAAAGTATATAAAGAAAATGAGAAAAAATTACAAGAAAAAGACGAAATTCAAGAAAGGAGATTTAGTAGTTGTAAGAGCTTCAAGAAGATCTGATAGAAGGCTTAACAAATGTGCAAAATTTCAATTTCCATTTGAAGGACCATATATAATAGAAACAGAAAACCCCGTGAATAGTTATCTATTGAAAGATCCAGCAACAGGATGTTTGAAAGGAGTTCACAATATAGAACATCTTTACCAATTCAATGAGTAATTTACATAGTCAGTTGAAATTAGTTTCCATTTGCAGAAATTTGACAATTTTTTCAAATCTCAACGAATTTCAGGGGAATTGTTATGGTTTTTTCTAAATCGATATTTAAAGTAACAGGAAGAAAATAACTTACCAATGGACACAAATGCTTATATTCAATCATTTATTTTCATAATATATAATTAAGTTAATTCCAGGCCTCAAACATAGTAAATTCTATCATAAGATATAAGAAATGTCCAAATCAATCACGATCCAGTAACAAATCTAGAGAATTCATTCCATCATTTCAATAGTTTATTCAGGGCACATAATCCTTCCAAATTATCTTTCTCAGCAGGCTTCTCATGATCTGAAAGTATAAGAATTTGTATCAATACGTTGAATTTTATAAAATTGCCTTATCTAGTCAAAAAGTAGGAAATTATGAGGAACTTAAGTGATATTTTGTTGAAAATTATTATTATAGGTTTCAATTAAACAGAACTAGCAATCATAAGTAGAATTAGATGTAGAATTTCAAAGAAAATGTAAATTTAGGATAGAAGTTATGTCTCAACCCATAAGTTGCATATAATGTAATTATCAGGTTTCCGAAGGAACAAAATTGCAGCTATATTTTAGAAATAGGGTTTATTTAATATAATGAAAGCATTTTTTGGCGGTTCTAAGTAGAAATTTAAGAATAATAGGCAAATGAAATTGTTAACTTAGAAAATTGTACATTTAGGCATAAAAATTTGAAAAATTTTATATATTAGAGATTTAGAATATAGGCAAGAGGCACATCAAAATATGGAGGAAAATACGGCCGAATTTTCTAGGCCAGGTTCAAAGAAGGAAAACTTACCTCTGAAGAGAAAACTGCGAAAGCATCATTTTTGGAAGACATCTTTAAAACATAGCATACTAGGATGTGAAGAAAAATTGCAAAAAGGTATAAATACCGAAGCTCGAACACAGAGAATTTAGTCCAATTTTAACCATCGTCCAGACTGTAGCAGCTCCTCATAAAAAAAAAGTTATCGAAACATCGTAATATTCCAGTCAGAAACCCAAAGTTAATCAAAATTGAATCAAGTGACTGGCATCCTGCAAGAAAAACAGAATATTACATGGAATATTGAAGAAAAACCTATTAACTTACCAGAAAAAGAAATCCAGCTGTTGGAAAATCCAAACGAGAAAAATTCGAGCCAAAATAAATATAATTTCAAGAGTCAACCCTGGGAATTCGCACATTACGCAATAAACAAACAAGAAGAACTTTAGAGGTTATCCCGAAAATCAGAACCATAGAAGAATACAAAGCAAGAGAGTGACATAGAATAGTAACACAGTGGGTGAGAGAAGGACATCATCATAAGTTTTTAGATTTAAATTTAATTATTTGAGTTTAGGTTTAGTAATAAGTTTGGCATTTAAATCAATTTCTTAAAATTCATTTCATTAAATATTGTTATTAGAAATTTATAAATTATTATTTCATAGAATAGAACTCTCCTGAGAAAGATTCGGAAAGCCGCGCAAAATTCAAATCAAAATTTTATATTTTTGTTATTGGATCCCGTTGAAAATTCATAAATCAAAATTAATCAAAAATAAAATCAACAGTCGGATTCATAACAGTATGAATCGTTAATTGATGCACTGATTACTTTTAGTTTGGTTTATTGATGGAACAAGAAAATGTTCAAAATGGATGATTTACAAATACATACGTATGTGTATGCTTGTGTGACTGAATAAGTGATGTTATCCCTCTGCTGGGGTATAGGGAATGCAGCTTCACCTAAGGAGATGCTGAGCCTTTAAGACGCAGTGGCGTCGTAAGGAGCTGAACAGAATATCTGTACTTACTCATCATTTTTATCAGATAATTGCCTGTATAAGATTTGGGCGGTATTTTCCTTGATTTCATGAATCTTAGAGTTCAAAGTTGCATTGAAAAATTGTTCCCATTTCAGGTGGAAGGCTATATGGGATAGAGGGTAGATTTTCTCATAATCCAAGTTTATCTGGAATTGGAAAAATACAAAATCCTTTGGACAACCAAATAGCAATTTAGCAGAATTAATGTGGCATTCGTATTTAAACGAGTGAAATGGAAAAACAGTATAAGAACTACTTAAATATGTGCTCTAAGGTCATTCAAAATTGGCCAAGTTTGAAAATAAATTTTGTGCAACTGTATATTTTCTACATTAGAACGTGTTTCCCCATTTTTCTATGATTTTTTCCATGGTTCGGTGTAATGTTGCAGCCACATAATATCTTCATTATACTTAGCTGAAAAAATTAAGTTTTGAAAAGGGTGTTCATCATCACTGATGTATATTCAAAAATCCAATTCATTGAAAACTAATATAATGATTTCTAATTCATCTAAATCTGTGTTTCTGTCAATATTTTCCTTCTCTTCATCTCCTTCATGAAATGATCTTTTAGGGGTACTACTGCTCCATGCAGATGTATCACCCGAGCGAACAAAAATATTTCTTACGTGATTAACGAGTTTTCCTTTGGCCATCACTGATTTTTAAAGAATGGTCAGACGGATGGGTGGTCAGTAATAATTGCCTAAGGTTTCCATGGGTAATAAGCCCTTAATGTGTTATAGTCCTCTTGGGTGAGTCGACTAAAATATAAAATAATTTTCGTTGGAGAAATCATCTTGGGTACGCATATTACAACTATTTTTCATAACATTGTGCAATTGTAAGTTGATATTATTCTATATCAGATATTCTCACTTTTGGACGATATAATTGTACAGATGCTTCACATTATCTCCTCACATTATCTAATTTTTTATTTGCACTATAATAATTGATGATGCTTTATCCCAGAGAAGAGGTTGTCAAAAGAGTTTTGGGGTCAAAGTCTTCAAGCTTGGGCTTCAAAAATATAAATTTTGATATGAAAATGCTGAGGTTTCTTTAAAACATCACACGTAAATGATCGAGATTTGTTGTCTCGGTCAATTTCCGATGATAATAATATAGGTTGATATTGCACAATTACGAAGTGAAATGCGATGTCTTACCTGAATGGGTTGAAGGTGAAAAACTAGGCGAATTACCACTGGTCTGGTAACAAAAGGTACAGGTAAAGGGGAGGGACTCAAGGATGTACCTTTCCTTCTGCTCAGCTTCCTCGGCTTCCACCTGATGGAAATAAAACCACAAGACACTCCACTCCAAATTGTCAATATCACTTTGCAGTGGGTTTTACCCGTATAGGCAAATAGACGAAATTATATATGAATCAGACGAACAATGCGGCGAAATAATGCGACGATAGATTAGCGATAATTGCGTATTTCTTTAGAGGTTATCTCTTAATACGTGAGTAATGACTCCTGCGACTCTAGACGAGTAACTAACTGTTGACAGACGATTCCGGCAAAAATGCGTTTCACGCCCAACACAACCCGAGTTAGGCAATCCAACATACACGTTGGCTCAACTCGACAAAGTGGAATAAAAAGAAAAGGTTCGCGACTTGACATGCCGCCCGCCCTGAAGAGTCCCTTCAGTAAGATGAACTGAAAGGCGTGAACAAACGAAGGAAGCCAGACGCAATCTACTGGGTTGGAAGAGGACACAATTTGACGACTGGTCGTCGAATGATTCCAGAAGCAGTAGCAACATCAGCTACACGAGTTGTGGAATCAGCTCCCGGGAAAACAGATGATATACGGCCAATAGACCACTTCAGAGGAGGAAGATTATCATCTCGAATGATGACAACGGTACCTGGAAGGATAGGAGTCGATGGATGCAACCACTTGTGACGCTGCTGCAAAGTATTCAAGTACTCCTGACGCCAACGCCTCCAGAAGTCCTGCTGAAATCTTTGGACGAGCTGCCAACGAGACAAGCGGTTTAGAGACACGGAACTGACATCGTTATCAGGAGGAGCGGTGAGGGAGCGGAAAACCAGAAAATGCCCGGGGATGAGTGCCTCAAAATCAGAAGGGACGGACGATGGGAGATACAGAGGACGAGAGTTGAGGATTGCCTCAACCTGAGTGCAGACGGTGAGAAACTCCTCGTAAGTGAGTTTTTGCTCGCCGATAACGCGAGTGAGATGATGCTTAGCAGACTTGACAGCGGCCTCCCAAAGGCCGCCAAAGTGAGGACTAGAAGGAGGAATGAATCGCCAGTCGGTTCCGGAAGACGAGGCTGCATCACAAAGACTTTGCTGATGTTGTGGAGCAGACAATAAGCGGCCAAGGTCACGAAGGTAGTTGTGTGCACCCACGAAGTTGGTCCCGTTATCCGAAAAGATAACGGAAGGATTACCTCGGCGTGCAGCGAAGCGACGATAAGCAGCAATGAAGGCTGGGGTGGACAACTCAGATGCCAACTCCAGGTGAACCGCTTTGGTAGTGAAACAGATGAAGACAACTAGATATGCCTTGGTGCTAACGGCTCCTCGTAGGCGTGCACTCGTCACATAAAATGGACCGGCGTAGTCAACGCCAGTGGTAAGAAAAGCCATAGCAGAGGATAGCCGCTCAGGTGGAAGATTGCCCATTGGTTGTATCAGAGGACGAGGTTTGCAAGAGAAGTATCGGTTGCATTTGCGTAGACGATTACGTACTACATTACGTCCGTCCAAAATCCAGAATCGTCGACGAATGAACGAATGAGTCGCCAGAGCGCCGGCGTGCAGAAGACAATGATGGGCATCGTCGATGAGCAGATGAGTGAGATGATCATTTTTAGGCAGAAGAACAGGATGTTTGTGTCTATATGGTAATAATGAGGCGGAAAGCCGACCTCCAACACGGATAAGTCCATGCTCGTCACGAAAAAGGTGTAGTTTCATGATGAGCCGATGACGAGAAGAAGGTTTCTGAAGCTCAGCTAGCTCCTCCGCGAAATGAACAGATTGAACTAGACGTATCAAACAGGTTTCTGCTCCCTGAAGCTCAACAGAGGAGAGAAAACCTGAGCGAGGGAAAGATGGACTACGAGAATTCAGTATGAAACGTCGACAAAGGGCAGTCACGCGCTTGAGTCGAAGATACGAGGAGAAACGTTCAATCATGGTGGGTTCATCGGAGATGGCTGCTAACATTAAAGCGGAGATCGGCTTGGCTTCGTCGTCCACTTGCTCAGTTGGAGATGAATCAACAGAGGAAAGAGGCCACGAAGACGAGTCGAGAGACAACCAACGAGGACCACGCCACCACAATGGGTGATGATGAATGTCTGCGGGCATCAAACCTCGAGAGGCACAATCAGCTGGATTGTCCTCAGACACCACATGCCTCCAACAAGCCGAAGGAATCAGATCCTGTATTGCGGCGACTCGATTGCCGACAAATGTCTTCCATCTGTGACTTTCACCACGGATCCACGACAAGGCAACAGAAGAATCGCAAAAGGCAATACATTCAGCACCGAGATGCTGCAAAACGTGGGTGGACAGATGATGCATGAGTTTTGCGAGAAGATGGGCACCGCACAGTTCTAGACGAGGCAGGGTCACAGCCTTACAAGGAGCGATTTTGGATTTTGCAGCTAGGAGAGACACATGGCATTGACCAGATGATGAAGAAGTGCGAAGATAGACGACTGCAGCGTAGCCCGATTCAGAGGCATCACAGAAGCCGATGAACTGATGAGCAGAAGATGAAACGGCAGGGATGAACCTTGGTATGTGAAGCTCTGCCAAGGAGGGAAGCTGGGATTGGAACTGCAACCACGGGGGTTGGACCTCAGTCGAGAGAGGTTGGTCCCGTTCCAAGTGAAGTAGGCAGAGCTGACGGAAGAAGACTTTGGCATAGAAGGTGACAGGAGTTAGCCATCAAAAGGGATCGAAGATTCTGGCCAGTTGACTCAGCACAGTCCGTTTGGTGACTGCCGCTGATGTCAAGCGGACAGAATAGAAGAAGTGGTCAGAGGACGGATTCCATCCAAGTCCCAGGATCTTGAGACTTGGTTCACGATCAAGAAGAAGGGGGTCAATAGAAGAGGATTCTCTACGATGATCAGATGGAATGCCGTCTAACAGAGGAAGATGATTTGTAGCCCATTTGCGCAACTCAAAACCGCCCGCCATGAGCAGATCCTGAACCTGCTGTCGCAATTCAAGAGCCTCAGACTCGGATGGACAGCCTGTCAGAATGTCATCGATATAAATCTCATGCAGCAAGACGTGCCTTGCAGCAGGAAATTTGGGTCCGTCATCCAAAGCCAGTTGCTGAAGGGTCCTAAGTGCTAAGTAGGGAGCAGAAGAAACTCCATAGGTGACGGTGTTCAGGCGATAATATTGGAGGGGTTCCTGTTTGGTGAAACGCCAGACTATGCGTTGATAATCCCTCTGCTCAGGGCGTATCAGAATTTGTCGATACATCTGTCGGATATCGGCAGTAAAGACAAATCTGTGTAGACGAAAACGAAGCAGAAGGGTGGAAATGTCCGCTTGCAGCTTCGGACCGGTGAGCAGAAGATCGTTGAGGGATCTGCCATTAGCGGATGCGCAAGAGGCGTTGAAGACTACTCGAATTTTAGTAGGAGGATCATCCGGACGATGTACAGGATGATGAGGAATATAATAGGGCTCATATCGAGGACAGTCAGATGACTCAGGAACCAATTCCATGTGGCCACTCTCGATATAATCTCGCATGAAATCATGATAGGCGACGGGAAGATCAGGATTATTCTCGAGGCGATGTTCTAACCTTATGAACTGCCTAGTCGCCACATTGACGGAGGGGCCCAGACGATAAGATGACAAGGGCAACCCAACAGTGTACCTACCAGTGGAGTTACGGGTGACATCAGCGCAATACATAACCTCACACTCTTTCTCGGCGGGGGTCAAGGGGAGCACGTCAGGTACCTTATCGAGTTCCCAGAAGCGCCGAACGATGTTGACAAGTTCCTGGTCTGAGTGTTGAGAGGAGCTCAGAGGAATAGTTTGAAGATCGGAGACGGCAGGATGACTTGTCATATCAGATGGTAAGATTAGGGGTAATGAACCAGAAGACTCAGTCTTGTCAGAAGAAAAATGGCAGGTGGCCACTGACAGAGGGGGATCAAGCTGAGTTAATGGAGGAGAGACAGCAGATGATGATCCTGCAGACGATGATGGAAGAGTGTTTCGACGTGAGGCCCGAAGAGCAACCCGAAGACGTCGAGCGGGACCATTCACAGTGTCCGGTGAGAAGGAAACGTGTTTGGTCTTTTTGCGATGGCGCGCATACGGTCCATAGAGTACCCAACCTAGGGTGGTAGATAATGCACCTGGAAGCTCAGACGATGGGGACAACGTGCTGGGAAGAATAAGATGAGGGAGCACATCCGAGCCGATCAACATGCCTATGGTACGAGGAAGATAGAAAAGTGGATCAGCTAGGCTGAGTTGCTGAAACTCAGGCCATCGGCCATTGAACGCTTGGACCGGAAGGGGATCCACTGGACTGTCAATCACGTATGCTTTGATGATAAACTGGGGAGGATCTCCTTGGTGACAGAGGGTGACGTATGCGTACCCCTGGATGCGAAACTGATCCGCAATACTCAAGGTGCGAAGTTGAATGGGATCAGGGTGAATGCACAGACGAAGCTTGGAGGCCCACTGTCGGGTGATGAGGGTATGTTGGCAGCCTGAATCTAGAAGAGCACGGCCGAACAAGACATTCCGCCGGTTATCTAGACGGATCCAAGCGGTAGGCATGAGGTAGTCAGGCTTATGGGTCTGACGCAGAGAAGACCGCGGAGCTGGAGACAGATGACAAGAAGAGAACAGACGAGAAGATGCAAACAGATGTTTATTCGGCGGGGTTAGACGACCGCAAGATGACCACACTCGCCGTCACTCGGAACCACTTCCAGAGGAGGGACAAGAATGAGGGGGCGACGGAGCTGGCGAAGCTCGAGAAGATGTTGAGCCTACCGCCCTAGGGGTCTTGCACGACGGCAGCCGGAGCCCCGCCGATTTACCCCTTACTGAGCAGCCCCGAGAGGTGAGAGCACGGATTGGAGGCTCGGATGAGACAGAGGGCGAAGAAGGACGTTGGTCCGTCGAACGGGATGTCTCCTCAATGTGGGAAACGGAAGGGGACGTAGTCGTAGCAGATGCCAGGTGGAGAATCGTATGGTGTCGTCCCCGGCATGTGTGACAGCATTGATCCGAACCGCACTTGGCAGTGACATGGAAAGACGACATGCAATTTCTGCATAGTCGCCTCTCATCCACGAAAGCTCGTCGCTGATGAATGTCCATGGCCTTGAACTCACGACATTGGCGAATGGAGTGATTCGCCGAGCAGAACACACACGCGGAAGACGAACCAGACGATGTAGAGGGGCGTGTGCCAGCGTAAGCAGGACGGCGAGAGGACGGACCAGGGGATTAAAGCACGGACGAGGAAGGGACAGACGCTGAGCCTGCCGGGGATTGAGGCCTTGACGATTTCCTCTGCACAGACGCACGAGACGAGGTGACTGAAGTGCTCTCCAACACTCGCAACTGTCGATTAGTAAACTCGAGAAGTTGCGCGAGAGTGGGGAATTCATCAGAGGATAACTGCCCCTCGAACAACTGGCGAGATGGTACATCAAGGTTGCGCAAAGCCAGCGAAAACAGGAGGTAGTCGGCTGGATTAGATATGGGCAGCGCCTTGATGGCATTTATAGCATTCTGATGCGTTGTTATGAAATGCTTCAGCTGCGACAAAGAGGACACAGATGCTGGCCGGGAGTCCAATATCTGGCTTACATAAAGATCTGCCAGCCGACGAGGATTTTGGTACCGGGAGTGAAGGGCTTGGTAAGCCAGAGGGTAATTAACCGAATCCAATTCAAACCCGGAGATGACCGACGCTGCCTCACCGGATAGAGCAGACGTTAGGAGGTGAAATTTCTGAACAGGCGCCAGAGATTTGTTTTGATGCACTAGGGCATCGAAGAGAGCGATGAATCCGGGCCATTCCTCGATTTTGCCATAAAAGCCGGGCAGCTCAACTCGAGGAATGGGTAAATCAACCGATGAGGATGCGAGCGCCGTACCGGAAGAAGAGCATGTCAGACGACTGTGGGCCTCACGTACACTCAGACAAATCTCAAAGAACGCCGCGAATTTTGATGGTGATCCATCCTGTGCCGGTTCCTCCACCTGAGAGTTCAGTCTGATGATTGATTCATCGGCTTCCCTGAAATTCTTTTCTACCTTGATCAACTCCGACAGGCACATGTTGGCTGTATCCACCTCCGTGGTCAACCCTTTGATCAGCTTGAGCAGTGTAGACGCTGCGGAGAATGCATTCTCACGCTTTACTACACGCTGATAGATGCCTTCAATTTCTCCACCGACGGCATTTTATATTTTGAACAACCCGGGTATACGGAATTTAATTATTCACGGAAATTTCAAATGTGAATGAAACAGACGATATTATGGGTGATAACAAACAGATGCCGTAGATAAGACTTTCCTTCGGTAATGAATTAATAATTAATCCCAGATGCGCTTGTAAATATGAGGATAAAACAGATGACAGCGATAAAGATTAGCGTTTCAAGTAATTTGTTTGAACGAATATTGAATTATGAATTCACGATGAAATAATCAGATGAATGGAATAAATATGAATTCAAAATTAGATAATCAGATGAATGGGATAACTAGACTGAATTATTTTTTGATCTAAAGGTTCCTGGTTTCTCGGCAAGCAATAAACGATCGAGATTTGTTGTCTCGGTCAATTTCCGATGATAATAATATAGGTTGATATTGCACAATTACGAAGTGAAATGCGATGTCTTACCTGAATGGGTTGAAGGTGAAAAACTAGGCGAATTACCACTGGTCTGGTAACAAAAGGTACAGGTAGGGGAGGGACTCAAGGATGTACCTTTCCTTCTGCTCAGCTTCCTCGGCTTTCACCTGATGGAAATAAAACCACAAGACACTCCACTCCAAATTGTCAATATCACTTTGCAGTGGGTTTTACCCGTATAGGCAAATAGACGAAATTATATATGAATCAGACGAACAATGCGGCGAAATAATGCGACGATAGATTAGCGATAATTGCGTCTTTCTTTAGAGGTTATCTCTTAATACGTGAGTAATGACTCCTGCGACTCTAGACGAGTAACTAACTGTTGACAGACGATTCCGGCAAAAATGCGTTTCACGCCCAACACAACCCGAGTTAGGCAATCCAACATACACGTTGGCTCAACTCGACAAAGTGGAATAAAAAGAAAAGGTTCGCGACTTGACAACACGTTATCGAATAATTCAAAAAAAAATTTAAATTATATTATGTAAATTCGTTATATAGGAAGTTGAAATGCACGCATTAAGAAAAATTTTAAATTGCTCGAAACTTTTTGGAAATACAATTTGGGGGAAACCAATATTTTCAGAAGAATTGATTTATTCTTCAACTGCTATGAATAATTTCGCGATAATTCTAGGAAACAAGATTCCAGTATTTTGAGCCAAAACTGGTCCCAAACGACTAGGTTGGGCAGAGGGTTGGACCACCAGATGGAAAATCCGTTTTCAAAATCGATTTTACCCATCCGTAAAAACGATAACTTTCGTAGGGGGAAACTAAGAGAAATTCTCAGAGGTTCTGGGTCTGAAAATCTCGGATAAGTTATGTAATGAGTAAAATCTGTGTTATATTGCGACTCGTTGAATTCATTAGATAATTGAAAGTTTAATTCCTTAATCTTGAAACGCTTATTCCCGCTAACCATCTTCGTTGCTACTCTGGCCACTGAGCATACTATGTCCTAAATGTCACATAGTGGTATAACCTCTATGGTTCAGTGGCCTCAGCACTATCTTAATACTATACTAAACATCCTCCCTCTTAAAGATTAAGCCTATCTGGCTTCTCAATCTGCATACCAGATCTGGCTGTTATTTTATCTGAATTTACAGTACAGTTTTATCTTCAAGAGGTGTATCATCACCAGAAGTATATTGACCTGAATCATCTGCTTGAGATATTTGGCTTTGAGTTTCACTCAAATAATCTGGAGATAGAGTCTCATCATCATTAACAATTAATTCATTATTCGATTCCTTCTAAAGGTGTTACCAGTACAATTTCTAACCATTTACGATCTTGGGTATACGTGTTGATTAATAATTTTTCCAGAGTCCCAAGTCTTCTTTAGGTGATCATACATAGAAACATTTTGTCCTTTTGTAATGGTTCTAAGATTTTTGTAGTCTTATCATAATGCTGTTTAACATTATCAGGTTTGATTTCCAGTCTTTCTACAGTTTTTTCACAAATTTGGGGTTGCAATAAATCTGTCACAATAGGGACCCTAGTTTTACATATCCTTGAATTCAATAATTGTGATGGGGAGTACCCCATGTGTTTCAATGGAGAATTTCTATAGTTCAACAATGCAAAACATCTGATCCTTCTTCTGAGGTCTTCTTTAGCGTAAACTTTGCCATTCCCACGGATTTTTCCGCTAATCCATTAGATCTTGGGTAGTTCGGACTTCTAAAAGTAAGACTGAAATCCCATTCTTCGGCAAAATCAATAAATTGTTTACAATTGAAAGGTTCATTGCCTGCTATCAATGTATCAGGGGTGCCAAATCGTGCAAACACATCCCTAATCCTACATATAACAGATTCCGCACTTTTATCTGTTAATTTCAACAATTCTAGCCAGTTGGAATACGCATCATACATTGTTAAAAACGTTTTTTCACCATACGTAAAAATGTCTATTCCAATCATTTCCAATGATCGTGTGACTTAAGGAAATTGCTTTAGTGGTTCTTTTCATTGTTTTCTAGAATATTCCTCACAAATTCTGCAACATTTCGATGAAAGTGGATCTGAAATGGACTTTGAAGATAAAGATGTATTTAAATTATATTATTTATTTCAACCTCCAACAATTGTAACAGCCCTTCTTACTCAACCTCTTATTCTGGTACATTAACTGTAGAACATAAAAATGCATTCGTGAACATAGATCATTACACACATCAAATGAACTACTAACACCCCCTCTCAGTTCAAGGGTTTTGATATCCTATAAGATTCAAAATCTTTTTGAATTGCCCTTTTGGCAAAGCTTTCGTGAAAATATCTGCTTCTTGGTTTTCTGAACACAAATATTTCAGTATGATTTGTTCCTTAGATATTATATCTCCAATAAAATTATAACGAATATCAACCTGTTTCTTTTTTCGAACAAATCTATTTTATCTAATTATACTAATACAACTTTGGTTATCTATAGAAACATAAGTGCAAAATCATTGCATATGAAATTTAAATCGATCAATAGTTTCTGATACCATACACATTCCGTAATACATACGCTCAGGGATATTAACTCAGATTCTGTGGAAGACAAAGCAACACAGGATTGTTTTCGAGAACACCAATTCACCAAATTTTCATGAATTTTTATTATGTATCCAGAGGCACTCTTACGATCAACTGTATCGTTTTCCCAATCAGCATCAGAATAGCAACTTAGAAGTTTTGATTCTGAATGTAATGTGTAAGTTAATTTAATCTGATCTGTACCCTTCCGATACGCAAGATTCTTTTTAAATGTTTCCAATTCTCTTCTGTAGGATTTGATTGAAATCTACTCCAGTAATTAACGCAAAAACATATATCAGCTCTGGTAACTAACTGTCAAATACATTAAACAACCTACAAGTTCTCTAAATGATTTTGTTTTCATAGGAATATCTTCCTTTATCTTCAAATTTACTTCCATAGGGGTTGACTGAATTTTACAATCTTTCATGTTAAACTTATGTGAAAGTTTTCTTATATATTGTGTTTGACTCAAACTGAGTGTTTGTTACTTGTAATTTCTAGTAACTTCTATTCCCAAGAAATATTTAACTTCTCCCAAATCCTTTATATCGAATTCTTCTCCTAACATATATTTTAAGTTTTGAATTTCCATTTCTTCATTACTAACAACTAATGAATCGTCAACATAAACTAATATGTAAATAACAATGTTATCAATAGCCTTGGTGAATAAACATCTGTCAGCTTCACTAATTTGAAAATTTTACATTCTTACAAACGTGTATAAACGTTGATACCATTCTTTAGAAGACTGCTTTGAACCATATATAGATTTATTTAACAAACAAACCTTATTATTAACCTTGAAACCAGGCGGATGTGTCAAATATATTGTTTCTCGTAAATAACTATTCAAAAATGCAGACTTGAAATCTAAATGGTACTATGTAATTTTTCTCATTCGCAATAGATAGAACAGTTCTGAATGTGGACAATTTTGAAAGAGGTGAGTAGGTTTCATTAAATTTGAGCCCTTTTGTTGAAAACAGCCTCTGGCAACTTATTTTACTTTATATTTACTGATTTTACCTTCATGATCCCTCTTGATTGGAAACACCCATTTGCAGGAAATTACTCTTTGTCCCTTCGGCGAGTCTATTAGGGTCCAGGTTTGATCCTTCCGCAGAGCATCGAACTCTTCCAAGACTGCTTTATTCCACTCTTCTTTATCATTTCGATCTTGAAGATCTTCAGTTCTCTCTGGTAGATTATCTTCCAAATAAGATTCATCGTTCAGGGCAAACGCAAAATAAGACTCTTCTTCCTCCAAGTTACAACCTCCAAACTCGTTATTCTCACCAATAAGATAGTCTTTTGCCAAGCTGGTGCTTTCCTTCGACGTACAACTCTACCTGAATTCATTTCAACTATATCATTTTGCTCCACATGTACATTATCAAGGTCTTCATTCTCTGCAGCATTTTCATTTGTCTTTTCATCGATTTCTGGACTTTCATCTTCCATTTCCAAAAGTAAAACTTCATATTGTAAATTCTTTTCAATATTTTCATCAAAATATAAATTTTTTTCCACAATTATTTTACCAGTTTCAGGGTCCTATAGTCTGTAACCATTTGTTGAATAACCAACCATAATGAATTTATTACATTTTTCATCAAATTTATTTCTCTTATGCTCTGGAATATGGCAATAAGCTACAGAACCGAATACTTTGAGCTTCTTCACATTTGGTTTTGCACCATACCTGTGCAAACCCGCCTAAGATCAACACACCAGTAATTCTAGCAGGGTCGGTTCGAATCACAATTTGGTTTTACTGAAACTCGGGAAACATTCAATAAAACTTTATTGCCAGCTTTCAGTTCACCGCACAAGCGGAACAAGTCATGCACTATTTTCTTTGAGACAAACTTAAAACAAACGAACTAATCTTTTCTCGGTTCAAAAACCGCCATTACATTTCTTACGTTACAGAAAAAAACAGAAGTTCTGTGATATATCTGCGACAGAGAACCTAATCTTCTTCTTCTCGTTCGCTAAAATCGATTCTACAGGAAATACAATACGTCAATCGAAATGACTGGACAAATAGTAGTTCGACTATTCTCCGCTAGGTGGAGCAGCAAGATTAAAAAGAAAACCTGTAATGTATAGCGGGAGTTTCAACATACTCACACCCGAGAAATGAACTTAACAAAATGCGTTTCTCGAACTAAACAAACATATTAACAAAAGGTACAACAGATAGATATACATTATTAGTTAAGATTTATGAACACACTTTATTATAAGAGTTTAGTAGGAACTTTTATTGTTCGTCCACTGCGCGAGTATTTTCCGACACTAGAATCGGTTTCGGGTACTCTGCTTTCATTCACTTCCGAACTTCCCGAATCACAAGGTTGTTCTTCCTCTGTGGAATACTGACGAGGGTCGGTGGTGAGCTCAGAAACGTTTTTCGTTACATCAACGCCTTCCTTGTCTGGAACAACTCCTTCATCATACTCGAGAGGATATAAACGCCTCACTGGTCGTAACAGTTCGCCACATGACGTTCGTACACGCACAAGTCTTATTCTACCATCCTTTCCGTTAATGGCCTCAATAACACGACCGAGAGGCCAATCTATGCGTTTGCTCGAGTCGTTGCCAATAAGTACTACCTGACCTAGCTTAACCGTCGCACTAGATTTATTGTCGTTCTTTAGCAATCCAATATTTTTTACGGAGTAGAGATAAAAGTCCCTGAACACTTACATGACAAGACTCCTTAAGGGTGTATAATATGAGACTTGTGCTTACAGCATGTTTTGCGGGTAGAATGACCGGAAATCTAAAGTCTTTCGTGTCCCACCTATTAGCCACCTTTGTCTTCAATCTCAATAGACCCTCTTCATCATAAAACGGTTTCAGATGTTTTATGTCATGTAAACTAGCGAAATGTATTTTCTGTATCCATTTGAGAATAAACTTTTCTGCCGCGTCAATTTCTTGCACAGAAATATCTCCTCTTCTTCTTCCTTCCTCATCATTCTTGATATTATGCGCAAATCTGAATATCCAAGCAATCGTTCGTATCGTTTTGGGATAGGCACCAAAATGATCCATGATGCTTGTCTGCTTGTCTAGGAGGGTTTTCACTGATTTCTTCTTTTCTTTAAGAACTTCCGACTCGTCAATGTTCAACTGCTGAGTTGCAGGCCAGTCCTCTCTGCTTTGATACAGCCAGTCAAGACCCTCCCACCGTTTCGATTTCGCCAAAAATAAGGGTGAACACCCGCGTGAAGGTAAATCCGCTGGATTCCAACTCCCAGGTATGTGATGCCATTTCTCTGAAGGCGCCAATGGTTTTATTTCTTCAACTCTATTATGAACGAAGGTGCCCCACTCTTCATTTCTTCGTATCCACGAAATAACCATTGTGGAGTAGAGCTGGGAGTTCTAGTTCACTTATAGGATCTAGTTCAATTGTTCTCGTTCACTGTTGGGAATAGTTCACCTGATTAGTTCTTTAGTTCACAATCGTTCACGCACACTGTATACCGGTAACGTGCGAATAGGAGTGATTCCTTGAAGGCCATGAAACTATATAAACAGAAGTGAAATAAACTTTGATTTGAAGATCTCTTTCTTTAATCTTTGCTCTGATTGATACTATTAGGTTTTATGAGATACAGGAGATTGCTAGGTATTTCAAGGGACGATTTATTTTGAATTTCGAGAAATGAAAAAAAAGAGACGGAAAATTAAAAATTAAATATAATATTGAATAAGTGGAAATGTTCAATGAGAAGTGGAATATAATGGGCTGAACAATTACAATGGTCAAAATTATATGAAATCCAATAAAAAAAATTGCATCTTCCATTCTACTTTCTCTCAATGGATTGTTTTATAGAACTGATATCCAAATAATTCATCGATCGCTTTGCCCATTTTAACATCCCCAGTAGCACACAAATATTGGACCAATATTGGGCCAATATTGTGAAAATATTGGCCCAACATAGTTTCTCAATATTGGCCCAATAAAGAATGTTGACTTTTTGCAATATTGGGCCAATATTGGCTACCAACATAGGCCCAATATTGGACATCCATATTGGCCCAATATATGATACCAATATTGGCCCAATAATGAATGTTGACTTTTTGCAATATTGGGCCAACATTGGATACCGATTTAAGCCCAATATTGGACATCCATATTGGCCTAATATTGGACATCCATATTGGCCCAATATATGATACCAATATTGGCCCAATAATGAATGTTGACTTTTTGCAATATTGGGCCAACATTGGACACCAATATAAGCCTAATATTGAATATCTATATTGGCTCAACATCGAATACCAATATTGGCCCAATAAAGAATGTTGACTTTTTGCAATATTGGGCCAACATTGGAAACCAATATAAGCCCAATATTGAATATCTATATTGGCCCAACATCGAATACCGATATTGAACCAATAAAGAATGTTGACCTTTTGCAATATTGGGCCAACATTGGTTACCAACATAAGCCCAATATTGGAAATATACATTGGTCAAATATAGAATACCAATATTGGCCCAATATTGGATACCAATATTGGCCCAATATTGGAAACCAATATTGGCCCAATATTCAAAAAGTAAAAAAATAAAATTATAAATTTATTCGCGTTTTTCAAGTACACACAGAATCAACCCACTACGAAACTCATGACCAACCACCACCGCCCATCACCGACCTTCCTGAAACCCACCAACTTGAGACTCTGACGTACGACCTACCTATAGAAATACGAGAAACCACCAACCTGAAAAATCCACCACCAACTAATCATCCGCTGCGGGAATAGAACCCGGACAATCTGCGCCGCAAGTATAAAGCTCTACCATTGGGCTACCCATGACCATACGAGTTCAGGCTTATGATGCGTAATATTACATTGTATTTGTTTTGATTACGACCAACGCTGAATAACTCTGAACTGTTTTTGTATTGATTTAGTTGGTTAGATAAGTATTTCAGGAAAATTTTCACTTTAATAGAATATTAAGCTTTTCAAACCGGGTTAAGGAGAGGTAGGTTTATTATTGCTGCTGATTATTATGCTTGTGTGAGTTAGGAGACCGCGTTATTTGATATTTCACTCATTTCAGTGAAATTTCGTGATTATTAATGTATGGAAGTATGAATCTTCAAAATATGGAGAAGGTTTGTTTTTTTTACTTCATTATTCATCAATTACAATGATTTCCGCACGCGTTGAAGAGAGCAAGAAAACATAGCATTCAAAATCTGATGAGGATGAAAATTATCAATTTTAACCAACAAAAAACGGAAGGTCCTGAAAAATCCGTTTTAGGCGACCATCGAACTGATGACGTCATTAAGAAGTTCGCTGAAATGGAATATAATATTGCGTGTGACGTCACCGGTGTCACCGCTACGGCGCTAAAATACCAGTTATAAAAGATTTAACAGTATTCGAACTTATGTTTTCGACTTTTACGAACTGTTTTCTAAAATGTTTGCGTGTGACGTCACTATTGTGACGCTAAAATATGAATAGTTCAAAAGACACGAAAAATGTTTGAAAGATAGGCACGTCAAATTTCAGCTATAAAATATCTTATTATCACAATATAAAGTACACTCGACTGTGATCTCGTATTCCTTTCATTCATTTTTATATGTAGAATAATTCGTGGGATTGGAATTCATTCCTTCACTTTTCGCTAGGTACTGTTTTGTTGCTTCGTCAAGCTCTCTAATATAGAATACTAAGTGAAACAACATGAATAAATCAACATAGTATAGGAATTCAAAAACTTATTTTCTTACCTCCGAAGCAGTTGATGTGTTGATGTGGTAGTGGTTCCTGTTCATCCAAAAAGTTATTTATCTGAGAATCGAAGAACAGGATTTCATTCATATGTTCGTCACGTCACATGTCAGTTTTGTTTATCTTTCCGGTTCAATATCGATGAAAATACTGTTTCAATTCAAATAACTGCTTCCGAGGTAGGAAAATAAGTTTTTGAAATCCTATACTATGTTGATTTATTCATAAGTATTCTATATTAAAAAGCTTGAAGAAGCAACAAAACAGTCGCGAAACGTCGCTTGAAGGAATGAATTAGTGTCTCATTTCCAACCTATTTCAATCCCATAAATTATTTCGAATATAAACTAAACTGTTAATGGAATTATCGTTCCTCTACGAGATGAACAATGCACGCCAATATTCAGTATACTTGTTCTAACTCTGACCTTGTTTCGCACTTACAGAATACTCTCATCGTATTTCACCTATATGAAGGTAAATTATTTTCTATAGGTTAATACGTATAAGGGGTTATCTGTGCGCAGAAAATTAAGTCACACTCATCGTTGCACCTGAATATAGTATTGAAATAATGTATAAACCCTAACAAAGTATCTGTTATATTTTGCATTTCTAACGAATAATTCTTAGAAATAATTCCCTTGTTATTGCCTCAGGGCTATTTGACAACCGAAAGTGGCACCCGTCTACCAGATGTTATTTTATTGCCCCTTGCAAGGGTTTGTCACTTATCGTTTTTCGATGTTTTTGTCGCTCAGAGCTCGAACTATTTTTTCAATTCATCATTTGGATAGGGTTTGCTTCAATCAATCTGTAAATGTTTTAATCAATTGTCATACAATTTGTATTATAACGATACAGTAGCTCCCAGAGCTATTAGCTCGCTCTGTCGTCATTCGTCATCGTACCTGAACTTACAGGGAACCTGTAACCCCTTAATGATGCTGTCGTTCTACATTGAATGGATTCATTTTGCACAGATAGCTTTTCATTCGCCTATGGTTTTCTATCCTTTTACTTTCTTATTTAACGGTTTGAATGAATATGTATTCGGTAATTTCCACTGTATTTACGCGCTTGTTCTGGGGAACAACGCGTTATCGTCTCGTCACAATGTCTGCAACTCTCGAATTTTGAGCTGAAATTGGTCTCAAACGACTAGGTTAGACTCAAATTTGATTCTGTCCGTCCGGCCGTGTGCGTTCTACCTTTCGAAAGAAAGGATCTAGAGTTTTGAATTTCTCAGGTTGGGCTTAGATCCTGAAAATCTCGACTGAGTTCGTTATTGGACCAAATCGACCAAACAGTTTTGGAGTATATGAAATTTTGAGGTTAATTTCTCGATATTTCATGGAGAACTGATTCGATCGAATTGAAATTTCGTGACAAGTTCTTGAATACCAACAAACAAATAAGTGTGGAGTTTCGTATGGATCTAATTGTTAAAAAATTTATAGAAATAATTATTAAAAAATTTTCGAAATTTTCATTGGAAATTTCTTTTTCTCGGAAAGTGTTGATCAGATTTCAACTGAATTTGGCACATATATCTTAGAATCAGTCTTCCAACAAGAACGTTTCAAATTTCAATTCGATACGATATTTACTTTCGGAGAAATATGACAAAAATTTTGACGTTATTTCCTCAACATATCAAGAAAAACAAAAGCGATCAGATCGAAACATCGTAATAAGTTGAAGGATACCAAAGCGAAACCTTCCGCAAAATTTCGTATGGATCCAGTGGTTGAAAAATTTAAAGAAAATGTTTACCCGAAAATGTTTGAAATTTTTGTGGAAAAATTTTTTTTCTCGGAACATTTTGATCAGATTTTAATGAAATCCGTCACAGGCCTTGGAATCAATATTCAAAAACGGAATTTCAAATTTAAACTTGAGATATTTGCTTTCGGGGATATATGAAAAAAAAATTGTCAAATTTCGTTGTTTGAAATTACCTGGATATGTCGAGAAGAACATATGCGACCACATCGAAACTTCGTAATTACTCGGAGAATATATTAACGCGAACCAAGAAAAAATTGTTTTTCGAAAATTATTCACATATTTATCGAAAAAACAATTGTTTTTTCTAATTTATTGAATAGATTTCGATGAAATTCAGCGCCGACTTTGAAGTGAGTATTCTACAACAGTTTTTTCCAATTTCAATTTGATCTAATATTTATTTCCGGATTTCCGGTATTAAGAAAAAAATATGTGAAATTTCGTTGTTATTTGAAATTTTCAGAATATTTCCTTAATATCTCGATGACTATCGACACGATCAGATTGAAAATTGGGATAAAGCTTGAAATCAATATTTCAAAACAGCGCTTCGAATTTCAGTTTGATCCGATATTTATATTCGGAGATATTGGAAGATTGAGGTTATTTCCTCAATATTCCAAGAAGAACAGAAGCGATCAGATTCAAACTATGTAGTAAGTAGAAAAATACTTAAAACTGACAAATTTTGTTAGGATCGTAGGGGTGGAAAACTGTAAAAATGTATTAAAATATTTTGGGAATTTTTGTTGAAGAATTTTTCAACCGGAAGCTTTTCATTAGATTTCAATAAAATTGGTGAGAACCTCGATTAAGTATTTTACAACAGTGTTTCAAAGTTCAGTTCCATCTGATATTTATCTTTGGAGATATTGAGAAAAAAAATGTGTCGAATTTCTTGTAATTAATTATATATATATATATATATGTGGCGTCATTGGATGGTTTCACCCATTCGCGAATTCAGCTTTCGGAATTGAACCGGTTCAACAAAAAAAATCAAGTCTCTAAATGTCTTTTCATTTTACGTTTGGCAGTTAGGCCGACCTTAACTATAAAAAATCTAGAAAAGCACTGACGTGAAGTCAGCAGGTTTTACGCGCTTGTTCACAGTGCGGAATGGTGACTTGGAAATTTCAGTGAAATTTCAATGAAATATAAAAATTTTCGAAAAAAAAAATTTTTTTCTCCAATTTTTCCATGGATAATTCTTCCCATTGACACTGTGCATCTTCCAACCAAGTTTCCTTTCGATCAGATAAATATTTTTCGAGTTATTGAGAAATCAAAATTTCAAATGGCTGTAGCACAAAAACCATTCGGCAGATTTGGCCCATTAACGAACTTAACCGAGATATTCAGGCTCGTAACCAAATCTGAAAATTTCAAGACTCTAGGTAGTTCCTTTCGAGAGTTACAGCGCACACGGACGGAAGGACGGCCGAACGCCAGAATCAATTTTGACCACGGATTCTTCATCAGTGAGTCCAACCTAGTCGTTTGATACCCATTTTGGCTCATAATTCGAAAATTACAGACATCGTGACGAAATAATGATGCGTGTTCCCCAAAACAAGCCCGTAAAAAGATTCGTTGCACACTAATGAATTAGGAAGTGATGGGATGGAACAACTATCGGGATGCAAAAAGGAATATTATGTAAAAATAAAATGTGAATCGAAGAATGATACGCGACAACTCCTTGAAATGTAAGCAAAGGGCAATAAAACAGCATCTGGTTAGACGGAAGCCACTCTCGGGCGATAAATGGCCCTGAGGCTATAACAAGGGAATGTTTTTCGAGATTTATTCGTTGGAAATGTAAATTATAACTAATACTTATTTTAAGGATTTATTGATTAGTTCAACCTCAACAGGTGTGATGATCAGGGTGACTTAATTTTATGTGCACAGATAATAACCTATATTATGGAATTATGTACCTTCATTGGTGAAATACGTTGAAAGTATTCTGTAAGTGCGAAATAACCTCAGAATTAGCATAAATGAATTTATTTCTGAATATTCGATTAATACTGAGTTACTTGATTTCCTATTTTTTAATATACAATAATTTGTTTTAACTGGTCCCAATCGCCTGAATAAATTGCAGAATTTTCTTTTGACTCGAACACGCGTTAGATTGAATATCTCCTCTAGACTCTAGACAATAAGATAATCAAAATTGTTCGGAATTTCGGCTTGTGTAGTATCAGAATACTTATCTGGATAGCTTTCAGTTCGGATTAATATCTCCAAAATGAAGTCCCCTGAAACAGTGGAAAGCTTAGTCGGTAAATTCATGAGAATTGATGTATTTACCCATCAGTTCAGATGAAATTCTACTATTACATGTACAAAATGCTTCGATATATCGTCCAAAATAATCAACCTGAAAGGAATAATATAACCAAAAGTATTCGATTTTTCAAGGGAATTCAGAAATCTTACAGTATATTCTTCTAGAGTATGTCCATTGCAAGCCTCCAAAGTTTGCCATTAACCGAAGTTCCACAGGAAAACGATTCACACTCATAATCCCCTTGTCCCTTTATTGGGCCAATATTGGTAGCAATGTAATTTACAATACTGTCGAAAAACTATACCAAATATTGGACCAATATTGGCGATATCATTGATAAACAATATTGGCGCAATCCACTCATTTCAATATTCGGCCAATATTGGTAGCAATGTAATTTACAATATTGGCCAAGAAACTATGCCCAATATTGGCGATACCATTGATAAACGATATTGGCGCAATATACTAATCCCAATATTGGGCCAATATTGGTAGCAATGTTATTTACAATATTGGCCAAAAAACTATGCCCCATATTGGACCAATATTGACGATACGGTGGAAAACAATATTGGCGCAATCCACTCATCCCAATATTGGGCCAATATTGGTAGCAATGTTATTTTCAATATTGGCTAAAACCCCATTCCCAATATCGGACTAATATTGGCGATACATTGACAAACAATATTGGCGCAATCCACTTATCCCTATATTGGGCCAATATCGGTAGCAATGTAATTTACAATATTGGCCAAAAAACTATGCCCAATGTTGGACCAATATTGGCGATACCATGGATAAACAATATTGGCGCCATCTACTCATCTCAATATTGGGCTAATATTGGTAGCAATGTAATTTTCAATATTGGCCAAAAGAGCTTTTCCACCAATATTGGCGATACGTTTGATGAACAATATTGGCGCAATCCACTTACACCGATATTGGACCAATATTGGTAGCAATGTGATTAACAATATTGGCAAAAAAACCATGCCCCCATGCCCAATATAGGACCAATATTGGCGATACCATCGATAAACAATATTGGCGCAATCCACTTATCCCGATATTGGGCCAATATTGGTAGCAATGTGATTTAAAATATTGGCTTATAACCTATGCCCAATATTGGACCAATATTGGCGAAACCATTGATTAACAATATTGGCGCAATCCACTTATCCCGATATTGGGCCAATATTGGTAACAATGTGATTCACAATATTGGGTAAAAAACTATGCCCAATATTGGACCAATATTGGCGTTCCATCGATAAACAATATTGGCGCAATCCACTTATTCCGGTATTGGGCCAATATTGGTAGCAATGTGATTTACAATATTGACTTATAACCTATGTCCAATATTGGACCAATATTGGCGAAACCATTGATTAACAATATTGGCGCAATCCACTTATCCCGATATTGGGCCAATATTGGTACCAATGTGATTCACAATATTGGCTAAAAAACTATGCCGAATATTGGACCAATATTGGCGATACCATTGATAAACAATATTGGCGCAATCCACTTATCCCGATAATGGGCCAATATTGGTAGCAATGTGATTTATAATATTGGCTAATAACGTATGCCCAATATTGGACCAATATTGGCATTACCATTGATAAACAATATTGGCACAATCCACTCATCCCAATATTGGGCCAATATTGGCCAAAATACTAATTCACAATATTGGCCTTATCACAAATTTCGATATTGGGCCAACATTGGCGTATACTCGTTTTTCGATGTACGATGAATCTATATTGGGCCAATATTGAATCAATGTTTAGCCAAGATTGTGTGCTACTGGGGATTTAGTAACGTGCTCTCTTTCTCACTAAAATATAATGATTTTTTTACAATGATCTGCAATATGCACAAATTTTTTTCAACAAAATTTGGAATCAAAATTTTTTCGAACTTTTTCGATTAAAGGATCATCACGAAATTTTGCACAAATTGTGCACCCGCTTGTTTCAACTAGTTATCAAGTTTTATTTAGAATGGATCAGTATTTTTTGAGTTATCTTGGAAAAATTACGATACCTGCGACAAATCACGAAATTTGACATATTGATTTCCAATATGTCCAGAAATACATATTGAGTCTGAAATTTCGAAAAAAATTTTTTATTTTGTAACCATACGATCCAAACAAAGGAAGTTGCGCGTCGGTATGATTCAACTATCTACCAAGTTTCAATTCTATCGCTCACGTAAGTGTAGTTCTGAGATATCAAGAAAAAATTCCAAAAATTCAAATGAATATAACTCCGAAACCATTTGGCCTAATTGGCTGATTAACGAACTCAACCATCGCATTTTAATGTGTGCGACCCTCCCTAAAAGTTTCAAGTCGCTAGCTTGTTTCTTTCGACAGTTATTGTGTTCTTTTCCAGGCGGCAGTCAGCTGGACATAATTGATTTTGAAATCGGATTCGTCATCAGTGAGTCCAACCTAGTCGTTTGAGACTATTTTCGAGAAAAAAAATTACAGACATTTGTACGAAAATTACAGACATTTGTACGAAAAGAAACCACGGGTTTTCCAGAAAACGCGTGCAAAAAATGATCGTCAAGTATTACCATGAAACATTGCCCATTCTACAACCCAACCGCGAATTAATCCAAATATCTAACCTAGTAAAGTATATCTTGTCTTGGACTTGATCTAACATATCATATCAGTCCTCAAGCTCAGGTCCTTGCCTACATTCAGAATTACTCGGTACGATACGATACCACTATACTGTATCTAGAATAGTTCACAGTGAACGAATCAAATGGATCGTATGTCTCATGTCTTCGTTTGACGACCACAACGTTACGGTCCCGGCTCCGGTCTAGCGAATAAATTCATCTAGTTCGCTGAGAACTATTCTGTACATACTTCATGATCTAGTTCGTTTCGTTCTTCATAAAGAATAGTTCATTTGAACTAGTTCGTTCACGAACTACCCACCTCTATTGTGGAGTCACTCCAAAAGAACACTTCATATTGACCAGACAAATTCTCAGATATTTGAGAGTACAGTCTGGAGCCTATTGTTGCCGCAAGTAGTTCTAGCCGTGGAATCGTGATGGTTCTGTCGGACTTCTCTCTTGGAGCCACCCGGGATTTGACTGTCAACAGATTGACTGAAACTTTGTCAACTTCCTGGACTCCAAAGAAAATCACCGCTGCATAGGCAGCTTTCGAGGCATCAACAAAAACGTGGAGACTCACACGCTCAGGTTCGATCCCACCTATTTTTGGTCCAACGAGATATTTCGATGTGCACCAAATTGGAAATCTCTTGAATCCACTCTTTGAATAGGTTGGCCATGTCATCATCTATCTTTGCGTCCCAACCGACGTTTCTTGACCACAATTCTTGCAACCATAATTTTGGAGGTAGTGTTGCAGGGCAAGTAAATCCAATTGGATCGAATATCTTCTGTGCCGCAGACAGTAACTTTCTCTTTGTCACAACCATATCCTCAGCCTCTATGTTCAGCAAGTCCTTGTTAACAGTCAAGACATCTCTATTCGGATACCATCTGAGTCCGAGGACTGGTACGCCATCTGCCTGATAAGCCAAGTTACCTGAAAACTCCCACCCTCTGAGCTCAAAAGCTGCCTCTGTCAAAGCTTGCGTCGACTCTCTTATAAATTGGTTCAGAACCTCTTCATTCGGTACACTGGTGACGCAGTTGTCAACATAAAAGCTTCTTCGAAGTCTTTCTTTGCTGTCCCCTGAATATTCACTTCCTTCATCAGAGGATTTCTCCAAGCATTTTGACAGATGGTATTCTATCGTTGCTCCAAGCAAAAAGGGGCTGCAGTGGACACCAAAGACCCGATTATGTTGGTAAACTATTTCCTTTCCTCAGGAACTTACGATCTTTGGGACTTACACCGACCTGCAGGAATGCCTTTTTGATGTCCGCTATGACGGCGATCCTGTTTTCTCTAAACCTAGTGAGAAGAGAAGGTATAAGTTCAATCAAATTCTGTCCCTTCTCTAAACATTGATTAACCTACGGGTTCTTTTTGTCATGGGCAGATGCGTCAAATACTGGTCGCACTGCCGTCGTTGATCCCTCTTTAACAACTGGTCGATGGGGAAGGAAATGACCTTGTCCCTCACCTTTTGCTTTGACTACATTGATTTCCTCAATAATACCCATAGATTTCCATTCCTCGAAAACTTCACTGTACCTGCGGATGAGCTGGTCTGCCTCTAGCTTCTTCAAGGCGCTAGAAAGTTTTTTTCTGGCGATTTCGAGGTTACTGGGGAGAACAGGATGATCTTCAAGCCATGGTAACCTTACTTCATATCGTCCTTCTCCATTAACTTTCACGGTTTCATCGAACAACTTCCTAGCAGCTAGAGCAAAATCCTCCCTAGATTTTCTCTCTTTGGGATCTGAAATTCCTAGGACATCCAATTGCCAAAGTTCCGTTATAGAAGGGTTGGCAAGCATCGAAATAGTTGTGAGAATACTGAATGAACTTAAAGCTGGCACCTTGCCCTCTATTGTCCATCCAAAACGTGTTTCATATGCCACAAGTCCATTTTTCAGCATGCTTCGCTTACCAGTGTACAATGATCCAGCAATATCTGCCCCAAACAAAAGCTCTATAGGTTCTGATTCATGTCTGTCCGAGACATCGATACCTGCTATCTTCAATTCCTGCATCCAGGGACCATAGAAGATTGTACCCACATCGTTGCAAATGCAGGCTTGATCGAGGACCTCTAACGTTAGTTTATTTTGACCTTTGAAAACGGTGATGACATAACAGTAGTGTGCGTTGTCAACTTGTGTACCTCCGAAAAGGCAATGGGTTATTTTTTCTGTTCTTTTAGGCTTCAAATTAAGAGCTACTGCAGTAGATTTCAGAATGTAGCTCCTCTGCGAACCCGAATCGATCAATCTCCTTACCGATCTGATACCATAAGCTCCTTTTACCGTTATTCGCAATGTCTGTAAGAAGACATGTGTACTCAAACTCTGGTTTGTCATCTCATGATCATTTTCCGACTCAAGTTTCTCATCTGATGATTTATCGCCGCGCTGCTTATTTGGCAAATTCTGACACATCAGAGGTACATGTAAAAATCCGCAAATAATACACCTTAAGCGCATTCTGCCCTTGCGTGATTGATGACCAATCTTTAAGCACCGGAAACACGCTTTTTTCTCTGAAAGTAGATGTTTTCGTTCCTGGAAACTCACTTTCTGTGCCTTAAAACAAGATTGACTATCGTGAATTCCTGAACAAAGATGCATTTCTCAACTTCCCCATGCAAAAGTACCGCTGCAGTCTTCTTTGATTCGAAATTCCGATTATTCTTCTTCTCAGAGTTGCTCTGCTTTCCCATATTCTCCGATAAACCGAAACCTGCGCATGCCAAGTCAACTCGAAGTTCATCAGTTCAACTTCTGTACGCAAAAACCGCGAATCTCTACAGAACATTCATCACTTTGTGAACCTGAATCAGAAGACGCATCCTGACTACTATTATATGTTGAACGCTGCCAAATTCGCATGAGGTCGACCGGGAAACATGACTCAATTAACGGAAGCAACAGAGCCGCGTATCTATCACTATTTATACCAAGAGTATCCAAAGCCCGTAACTGCGTCTCTATTTGATCATATAAATGAGCAAGATCATTCTTACTCGGAGAAAGTGTTCTATTAAGGACCAATTTTAGCAATTCCCGCACATACACCTCTACCTGTAAGTCTTCCCGGTCGAATCTAGTCTTCAAACAATCGATGATTTTTTCATAGTTTTCGCCGATAGAAGGAAAACTTTCAACAATTTTTCGCGCTCGACTGCCATCCACCGTAGCTTGAATTAGGTATTCAATTTTATCACACGCGTCTATGTCCGTATCCTCGTGAATTTTCTTGAACTGCGACCAAAAGCCGAGCCAGTCGGGTATGTTTCCTTCGAACAATTTGAACTGGATGGTAGGTACTTGAAACTTGCGCTTACCTTTTGGGTGGTCATTGTCAAACTCACCCCTATGTCCATCCATCGATCTAACCTCCAATACTTCGAGTGGTTGCTCCACCGTCTTTCCAACTTGAAATTTCAGGTCGACGGATATCTCAGAAACGTTCCGCTTTTTCATATTCGAACCTCAACCTGTATCTTTCGATCTAACTCAGCCCAGAACGTCCGATATAACCTGACAATTCGAGGATAACTTAGGCACACTACTATCTCAATTCAACTCCTATTCCCTAAGGGAGAATTGAACGAAGGGTGTAGGTAATGTCCCTCACAACGTCCCCGGAAACAGTCTAGTAACTATCTTCCAAAATACTATTCCTCTACGAAACAGAATGAATAAACCGGACGTCTCAGGAACGTTTCGCTAATTCAAATCATGTCACAGCCTGTATCTTTCGATAATAATATTTATTTTCATATTCAAACCATACAATGAAAAGAATGTAATTCAATATAAACAAAATAGAACGCTCAGATTTGAAAATTGGAACTGAGGTATTCATTTATACTGTATGGCTTCAGGCCTATTAATAATTTTGTAATAACAGTTTTGAGCTTGCTACAGTCTTTTAGGATTTGATAACTCTTCGGAAGTTTATCCAAACAGTTTCATGCACATGTCTTCCACATTCCTTCGCGTCAGTGTGATGAACACTTGGGAAAGTGAAACAGGTGAATGCGTCTAGAAGTCTAGACTCTAATTGAACTCTATGAGAGTTCTCATACACTTGGAACCGATCATACATCTGAAAATATATATTCCGGTAGTAGTGAGTATGCCTTGACTTTTGAAGTGTCCACGACATGATGTTCTCGCAGTTAGGCTCAGCATTGTTCTAAGTGCTCTCTTTTGGACCAAGAAAACCCTCCAAACGTTAGATTCCGTAGGACATAACAGACTGGAGAAATAAACTGTCCTCAGCAATTCGGAATCTGATTGCAGCGCCAAAACACGGAGTGTGTAGGGAACTTGTATAAATTCACTCTGCAACGAGTTTATATGTTCAGACCAACTCCGCTGATCATCGACAATCACACCAAGGAAACTAGTACCGTTGGAAATCCTCATTGCCCGTCCAGAAAGAACAATATTTTCGGTCTTTCAACTCTTGAATGCGAAGTGTTGAAAATCACAGACTCCGTTTTATTTGGATTTATTCGTATTTAATTTGAATTACGACAATAAGAAATATCGCAGAAACCTTTTTCGGTCTTTCCAATTACCTCCGAAGTTTGATTTTAGTAGAAGAATATTCAAGAGTAAAAGGTATTTTCAAATCATTGACTTCTAATTTATGAGTTTTGTAATCAATTTTTGCACCTTATTTTTGTAGATCAGATGTTCATAATAAAGCATCGAATTTCTTATGCCAATCTACTACATGTAAATGAATATTCTCAAAAATTCCTAGTTCGTATAAAATTGAGAAATTGAGATTATCATTCGCCTGTATTGTATTTCCTAAACCTGATACGCTAAACTCTTCTTTAAATGAAAATTGGGAAAATTTTTCAAACCCGGGTTTTCGATTTATTACAGAATTTGTTGCACCTGAATCGATAAGAATTCTTAAATCAATATTTGGAAGATATATAGATATATAGATATAAGGCAGTTTTGATTTGATTTTTACGTAATTTAAATCTACGTTTTTTCGAATTTCGAGGCTACTGTCTGAAAATTCTCGTCTTCCTCATTATAATTTTCCGAATTTTCGTCATATCCGCAAATTTCAGATTCTAGATCATAAAGATTTTCATTTTCGGATTGTACGTTAAACAGTTCCTGTGACATGAAATTTGGATGTGGTTGATTTTGTGAAAATTGTCTCGTAGAAACAGACATCGGTATGCAGGGTTTTCTAAATGTATTCCAAGTCAAAATTGACATTGGAGTAGGTAATTTGAACCTGGTTTGGTTCCAAAAACTTGTCGGTTGGTTGGGAAATTTTGATTTTTCGAAATTGGTTCATTTATGGGATACGGGAAACCTTGAGTTGGATTTGTTGCCTGATGTTGATTTTGACTAATCGGTTTTCGATACTCGAAGTATTCCCATTCTTGTTTTCGGTTATCATAATGTTGGCATTTATTAATACATTTTTCTAAGGAGTTTAATTCAAAGTTGCTATTGTATGTCCTATAGGGTTCTAAAAGTTCAATTTGAAATGTTTTCAAAGCCAATTTCTTCATGTCATGTTTTTTATACTGTAAATAATTTTGATCTTGAATTTTTGAAGTCAAATGTTGCAAAACATCGTTCAAACTTTTCGATATTCTACTATAAAAATCTAGATTACTTTCAGTTTTCTCTGAACGCATTGAGTTAGTGATGAAACTAATAAATCTTCGTTTCGTTGATCACCATATCTCTGTAATAATGCACCTCTAATAGAAATCCAATCTAGGGCGTTTTGAAAAGCGATGAAATCCCTAGCTTCACCTTTAATTTTTGATCTGATAGCAAAATTCAAAGCATAAGTCAAGTCTGGGCTTAATCTTCCCTGAAGATGAGTCACTAAATAATCTATTTCTTTTATGAAAATTGACAAATTGTCACCAGGAGAATATTCTGGCATAAAATTTAAAAGAACTTGAATGTCTTGTCTGGACATATTTTCTAGAATGGTTGGGTTAGAAGAAGTTTGGTTATTCATTTCTGAGTGTATCAAATTTCTTCTTGGATAGGGTTGAAATCTACTTTTTCTAATTAATTGATTATCGTCAATAAATTCGATTGATTCTAAGGTTTTTTGATCGTCAGCAACTATCTCCAATTCGTATTGAGATTTACTGATATCTGTCATTTGAATTTAATTGATGGGTTTGAGGAATGGATTGATGGACTTACAACACCAAGATATTCATCCTAAATTGTGCAGGTCTTTCTCCTGGATCGAAGTGGTTGGTTGTGGAATTGTCTTCCTTCTGGCTTGGATGTTGATGGTTTGATATCGCACTAAGAGTTAAAACTCAACGGGAGTTCCTCGAACACGATCCGGTCACAGTTCGTATTCACAATGGAAACTAATTTCGGTTTTTTTCGAACTAAAACCCCGTTGCGATATCCTGTTCGCAGCGGCAATTATGTAACACGTCTCCGAAAGTCCGTTTTTAAAAAGAGTTTATCTTTCTAGGTTTCTTAATCACAACTTTATTGAAAGCTAAATGAAAAGAATACAATACGGAAGGAGGTGTTCATTTTGTCAGCCCTAATAAGCTTTACAATGGTCAGATTAGAACTAACTATCTCTTACATATTCACTTCAAAAGAAAAGGAAGAAAATGAATAGTTTGCATAATCTAATTCTTGGAAGAGCGGATCGTTGATATGGGATGAACTGTCTGATAGGCGGAATCCGGTAGCATAGAGTTCCTAACAATATGAAACCGCAGAGAAATGGAATACAGGAAAATGCACAGAAATCAAACGTGAAACCGAAAAATGCTCGAAGGATTCTTACCAGTTAAAACACCACCTTCACTCACTATATACGGTTGAACTTGAGTCCGTTTCCTCTTCAAACCTAAATAACTTAATGAGAAACAGAAAATGTGAATATACTGATTTATAATTAAATCGCGAATGCCGCAAAACTCAAAAATTCTCGACAGCTCGAAGTACTCTCTAAAAGGTTGCCCATTTCATCCGGACAGTTCCTTCCATAAACTCGAAATGGTGGGGATTTCACATGTCCAGAATTCTGAGAAATTCCTATGGGAGGATGATTTACAGCTCCCGAATTGCTTCATTTAAATTCCTTCGTTTTCCGGAAGAATTATACAGTTGGTAGCGAAAATACGCATTTATCCTTTTTTTTCACAATTCAGTCTCCGAAACCACTGCAAACATGAAAATCTGCGATAAGAAATGAATCGCCAGGTCCAGCAGGGTTTTTATACATAGGTCGGAGACTGAAATGCTTCGAAATCAAATGATGGAATAATTCCTTTCAATTTCGCGAAACAAAACTACACTAATTGAATGATTCTTAAGCAACAAGAATCACTTCATTACTATAGGTCGGAGATTGAAATGCCTCAGAATAAATATGATGGGATATTATTTTTCATTTCCGGTAGAAATTCCCTCGAAATGAAACGAAAGAAATAATTCTGAAGTAACGAAAATAACTTCTTTACAATGTCTAGAATTTCATTTGTATCTTGGGATTCGATGACCCTTTCCAGGATGGCACAACAAAGTTTCAGTATTATTCCTATGGCGGAAGCTGAATAAGGTGCGCGGTATTCGCCTTTATCTTCATCATATCGTGCAACTATACGTATTGCTTTCAGAGAATTATTATAGTGTTTTGGGGAAAAGCAGAACTTGAAATCTGTTATGATTGGGGACAATTTTTAATTTCGGAGAGATATTTACCAATATATCGAAAATTCACCGGAGTTATTTTATGGTGATGGACTGAACTGTATTTAGCGCCTAGTTTGGTTCCATGCAATATGGCTAAATAATCTTTCCTCAAAATCCGTGTACACCAGACTTTTTTCAATACAGGAAACAAATGCTCCAAAATTGTATTTGCTATTTCGTCTAGATCAAAAGTTATTTATTTACTCTCTACTTGAGTCCTCTTCCCCTGAGTAATGTTGGGATTACATTTTCGAGCATGCCTTTTCAAAGAAGTCCAGACATACGAACCATAGGGCAGTCCATATATTCCTTAGAGCCCTGTTTTTGAACTGGCCTGAGTATTACAAGGTGAATTATTTTCTTCATGATTGTAAATATTATTTCCTTTGTTGCGGAGGAGATCGATGAGTTTTCTTCTCTCCTGTGATTTTTTACTATGACAAATGATTCTTTCCACTTCATCTTCTTTTTTGTGGACATTTGCGAGGTGCCTTCCAAATCTATTTACAAGTTTTTTACAAAACATACAGAACTGATGCTTTGATTTGTATTGGAAAACAGACGTTTTATCATTTGCAGGTTTAATGATATGTTGACAGAGGATTTCAATTTTATTATTCGTCGATTGGTTGATACATTTCTCATTTTCTTGGAAATTGGTCTTTTCTAATTCCTATACTTCATGATAAGGAATATCACACTGGAGCACATCCTAGATAATTTTTTGCGTTCCAGAATCACTGCTACATTATTATCACAGGTATGTTCACCTCATTTGTGGGAAATAGCTCGTCCACAGCTTTTGATGATGTCAGATCGCCACTCTAATCTAAATCGTTTGTTATAAGCCTTATATTCGCGAAGTATCCAATTTCAGCACTATCATAATTTATTGTTCTGTTCGCATTTGCAATTGTACTACTATTTTCCACTATCCTTAGCATATCTTCGTTATGATAATATATGATTTCATACTCAGTATTAAGATTGCGCTGAAGCCTTTATAATACACTTCAATAAACACACACAACCTGTTGTAAGATGGTCATCACATGAAGAGTCGTCATCAAGAACAAATTTATAATTGCTGTCATTATAAAATATATAAATAATATGGTGTCACGTGTGAAAACCGAACAATAAAAGAAGTTTCTGATTGATACAATATCTATGGAGTTGAAAAAGAAGAGAACTCTTGAAACACAGCAGAGCTATGTCGTCAAAAGAGGGGAGAGGGGGGCACCTTTCTACACTTTTTCATTAATAGTCTTTTTTTCTGTAAATGATTAACATTACGATGGAGTTCTTGAGACAAGACAAGAATGACATTCGGTCTGTCAACAGTAAATAGCAAATTGGTATAATGTAGGTTTTGTATCTATTTTATAGATTTATCATTATGTTTGGTTTCATCGTTGAATTGTGCCCCACCAAGGGGCACAATCCAGCACTAATATGGGTACAATTGAATACAACTTTTAAACGAAAATAAAGGTATATATTGCCATACAAAATTGATGTGGAATTTGTTAAACTCATAATACTTTACAAATTTATTGAAAATAGAATGAAGATAAATTCAACTCCAACGAAATAAGCGACTGTGTTCTTTCGGTGCCTTTCAACTGTGATAGAGGCGGTGATTTTCCGACAATATCCTTAATTTCTACAGTGGAAATATCGTCGATTTCAGGAAAATAAAATTTTAGACCTTTCTTTCTTTAAAATTCGAGCAACATAATGCACTTCGGTTTTTTTTTTCAAAATTTCACGATTATGAGAAACCTTCTGAGAAACTTTCAAATTCAACATCATAATCATTCAACACACTTATGGAAGAATATATTTCCAAAATCATAATCAAGTTCTCCTTTCTAACGTTCTTTAAACTATAGAATATCAGAATCATCAAGGATGGAGAAAAAATCATTTGAACTGGATGCTTCTTCTTCCGTATTGAAGACTTTCTTTGTAATTTTTGCTTTCTTTTGGTTTTCTCTGGGGTTTCTGTGAGAATTTTTGATCGACCTCTCTTTCTTCCACGTGGATTTCCACTTCTAGGGGGTGCTTTTGGATACGGAGTAGTTCCGTCATTAGATGAGTTAGAGTATCAATGCTATCCCTACTAGTTGACGGTAATGAAGTATCGGGGAATAATTGTTGTGGTGCATCATCCGTGATTATCGAATAATGTCCATCCAGCCGGTCAGTCACTGTAGCAGCACTGTAGCAGAATCAAAGTCTTGTCGGAAACTTTTGAACACTGTTCAAATGTACCCCATTCGGTTTTTTCAATTGTGCCCCACACATATGAAGAAAGTCGAATCAAAATAAAATGAATCTATTAAAACTTACCTGTCTAAATTCAACAGTACCCTTATTCTTAGCACTTCAACTATCCAAGAAAATCGCTATTTCTCTGAAATTGCCGTTAAATTGGGTTCAATTTAAAATTTCCATCACGTAAGATCTTACAGCCTAATGAGGTTAATAACACATCCGATGTTGAATGCAAACGGGCAGCAACTGTTCGGCGTAACAAATCTTGTTAGTCGTAATGCGTTTTCGTTTGGTTGCCAAATTGACCTTTTGTGAAATTTTAATACAGATCTATTTCAATATGCATTGTTCAATAGTGCCCCCGTTATGAGGTGCCCCCCTCTCCCCCACCATTTCCAAAAGGGAAAAAGGAACAAAAACATGAAAAAAGTCTGGGTAACATGGCTGCAGAGGCATGGAATCTATAATTTGGTTACAAATTCAGATTCAGGTTCCGAAACTAGAAAGGTCGCAATTTTGCTTCATAATATTGAACCGGATGGATTATTACAACGAGGTTATCAAATTTTCAACGAATTATTTTGTTCCGAAAAGAAATCTGACTATCAACCGTCAAAACTGTTTCAAAGAAAGCAAACAACATCTGAAACAATCGACACATTTATTACAAATCTAACAAATCTTTCTCATGAATGTGAATTGGTAATTAAACGTGATTCTCTCATCAAAGACATATTTATCTGCAATATGGATAGCAGACATTCTAACATATGAGAACCTCTACCTCAAGAAGATGTCAATTTAAACAAACCAGTAACGATTGCGAACACCATGAATCCATCCCAGGAAAACAACTTCATTTCAGGGGCGAAACGTACTGCTAGTACACTTAGGGTAACCACATATCATGGGAGTCGTCCTAGGTTCACGTCAAAGGGAAGAAAGTTTAGATCCCGAAGTCAGTCTCAACAAAAACCTTGCGGTAGATGTGGTCAATGCCAGCGCCAACAGTTACCAGCTAGAGTGTTGTAATGCAGATTTGCAGTATGCAAAATGGTGAACAAAAGGAAGGAAATATAAGAGATACACTCAGCTTGACTTTTCAACAAGTACTACTTTATTCATTTCATGTTCCACTACATGACATCTGCGCCGGAAATAGAGGGCGCTTCCACAAACCACCGCGAAATTCAAACTGTATTGATGTCTATAACAACACCCCCACTACATCAATACAGACATATTCAATTCTTTAATACATCTATCATGTTTATCAGCTGTTAAACTTTTGGTAAATATGTCAGCTGTCATTTTATCAGTAGGTAAATACAATAATTTGATTTGATTATTTGACACAGCATCCCTGACAAAATGATGACGTATATCGATATGCTTGGTGCGCTTATGATAGACTGGATTATTTGCCAATGCCTGAGCTCCCATATTGTCATTGAACAAACTTACACAATTCATCTGACCAGTAATTTCAAAATTCAAATTTTTCAAATAAATTGCTTCTTTGGTTGCTTCAGCCACTGCCACATATTCAGCCTCTGTACTAGAAAGTGCTACAGTTCTCTGTTTCCTACTTTCCCAAGATATAACCCCATTCGACATTTTGAAAACAAAACCTGTATAAGATTTTCGATCTTGTTTATCATTACCCCAGTCTGCGTCAACGAAACCCTGTAAACCTTCTTCTGATTTTGAGAACATCAAACAAAAATCTTTAGTCAACTTCAAATATCTGAGAATGCGTTTAGCACACTTCCAATGCTCTAAAGTATGATTACTGTTAAACTGACTTAGAAAACTAACAGAATAGGCTATGTCAGGTCTCGTTAATACAGCTAGATACATTAACGAACCAATTAATTCCTGATATGGCACATCTCTACAACATTCCTTACTAATATCAAATTCCAATTTAGTCTCTAAAGGAGTTTTGGTAGGTTTACAATTAGTCATATCAAACTTCTCCAAAATTTTCAGAATATAACTTCTCTGATCAATTGTTATGCAATTTCTCTCAGAATTTCTAGATATATTCATACCTAGACATTGTCTAGCCTCTCCTAGATTCTTTAATGAAAAATTTCCACTTAAATTTTCAATCAAAGAAGTTTCTTCAGAACTATCATTGGTTAAAAAACAAAGAAGTCATCAACATACAAGGCAATAACCGTTAATTTATCTCGATTAGATTTTATATAAACACACTGTTCAACAATTGAACGTTTAAAACCAATATCAGTTAAAACTTTGTTGACCTTCAGGTTCCAGGCACGAGATGCTTGTTTCAAGCCATAAATTGCTTTATTTAACTTACATACTATATTATCTTTCGAAACCTGAAAACCTTCTGGTTGTTTCATGAAAATTAATTCATTTAATTCGCCATTTAAAAAAGCGGTCATCACATCCAAGTGAACAATTTTTAAACATAATTGCACAGACAATGCAATTAGAAACCTTAAACTAGAATGTCTCACGACCGGTGAATACGTTTCATCGTAATCGACACCTTGTTTTTGTATAAACCCGCGAGCCACGAGCCTTGCTCTGTACCGAACCGAACCATCACTGTTTAGTTTTTTCTTGAAAACCCACTTTGAGTCCACTACACTGGCACCTTCTGGATCTTCCGCAATTTCCCAGGCATTGTTGTGAATAAATGAATCATATTCTTTCTTCATGGCTGCCTTCCATTGCTTCTTGTCCCATCTTGACAAGGCCTCCTCAACGGTGACTGGATCTTCACTAAATTTGACCTCTTGTTCTTCTTCCGAAGCACACATATAGACTATGTGATCTTCAAATGTCTTGACCTTTGGCTCTCTCTTGGATCTTCTTAGTTCTTGGGTCGTCTCAGCATCTTGAACTGGAATACCTGGTGAATACTCTTCATCTGAGTTATTGTCCTGATCATCATTTCTGGAAAATTCAGATTCATATGATGTTGATATTTCATCTTCATACATGGCTTCTTCTGCCCCCACTGAAGATTGGTTTAGAGTAATTATCACATCTTCTTCTTCCATAATTACTACATCTCTACTGGTGCTTACAACATTAGTTACTGGATTGTAGACTCGATATCCCTTTGTCTTCTCACCAAAGCCCAGTAGAATCATCTCAATAGATTTCTTCTGCCATTTTTTTCTTCTTTCTTTCGGGACATGCACCATTACTCGGCTTCCAAATATTCTAATATTACTTACATCCGGTTTTCTGCCAAACCATATTTCATAAGGTGTTCGGTTTTCCAATTTTGACATTGTTGATCTATTCTTCAAATAGGCTGCAGTGTTCACTGCTTCAGCCCAAAATTTTGTATCCAATTTTGAATCGAAAAGAAGACATTTTGCTTTTTCGACTAGAGAACGGTTCATCCTTTCTGCTACTCCATTCTGCTGCGGTGTATAAGCATTAGTAGTCTGATGAATAATCCCATTGACAGCAAGATAATTTTCCATTTCCTGACTGCAAAATTCTCCGCCATTATCTGATCTCAAAATTTTTACTGTGGTGTCTTTCTGATTTTCCACTAGTGCTTTGAATTGTTTAAAATATTTGAAGACTTCTGATTTACTTCTCAGAAAATAAACAAAGATCATTCTTGAGTAATCATCAACAAACAAAAGAAAATACCTGGAACCTCCGAGAGAGACACTCTCCATAGGACCACAAATGTCAGCATGTATGATCTCCAAAACTGACTTTGCTCTAGTTCCTTGGCTTGCAAACTTATCTCTTGACTGTTTACCCTCACAACATGTTATGCATTGATGAGACAAGTCCTTCTTTGAGTAAAACTTCATTCCATCTACTGCCCCAGCTTCCATCTTGCACAAATCCTGGTGGTTTAAATGACCAAACCTTCTGTGCCAAGTTCTGCTGCTACTGGCTGTTGTTACGAAACATTGTTCTGTTCTCTTCAAGTTTAGTTTGTATACATTGTTTACCAATAAAGCAACACCAATTAGCTGTTTATGTTTGTTGAAGATTTTACAAACATCCTGTTCAAATTTCACTGTGTTTCCATTCCTTATGAGTTGACTTACAGAGAGCAAATTCGTCTTCAACTCTGGAATAAATAATACATTGGTGATTGTTACTGGATGCTCCTCATCACCAACCATAGTAGTAATGTCTATATTACCGGAACACTTTGCTGAAAGCTTTTGATTGTTTGCAGTTATTATTTCTTGCTGACTGCAGACTGAAATGTCTTTCATCCAACCATTATGAACTGTTAAATGATTGCTCGCACCCGAATCAATGTACCAATCCGTTTTCTCAAACTTTTTACTGAGAAATACAGCACTAAATGCATTATTCATTTTCTGTTCCGTTTTGTTCAAACATTTGTTTTTATAGTGTCCTTTCTGTCCGCACTTGTAACACGTCACTTGTTTGACATTGACATTGTTGACAGACGCAACTTTTGAACTACTAGACCCGTCTTTCGCAGAACTGTCACGGTTGCGTCCTTTATTACCGACGTTACCGAATTTCCGACTTGCGAAAGCACTACCTGTATTACCGACCGATTCCGGTTCCGAATCGAGCAACTTCCTCTTAATGGCGTCCACTGACAGATCCATTCCAGAATGTTCAATTGCCATGATCATCGGCGAATACTTATCTGGCAAACCAGCCAAAAGCAAAGAACCAATCCATTTTTCGTCGATTTCAAATCCTGTTCCTTTCAATTTCTGGGCTGTTTCGATCAACTGGGTGACGTAGGCTTCCATGGAGTCTGAATTATCCAGCTTGATTGAAACTAGCAAGCGTAATAATCCAATTTTTCTTGTAAATCCAGAGTCATCGAACAATTTTTGAAGATTAAGCCATAGTTCCTTAGTTGTTTTAGCCTCCTTGATGTGAACATATAATGAGGAATCGATTGTTAAAACCAGCTTAGCTTTGGCTTTTCCATCCTTCACTGTGTCCGTTTCGGTTCCATCTATACATCCTTGCAGTTCGTCCAGCACAAGAACATTTCTAACTGCGAAAGACCATTCCGTATAGTTTTCACGACCTTTCAAACGTGGAACACTAGATAGAAAATTACCTGCCATCGTAAATCTTATTTCACCTCGTCGCCACTTAAACACGTGAGCAATCTGAGCCCATAACCTGTTGTAATGCAGATTTGCAGTGTGCAAAATGGTGAACAAAAGGAAGGAAATATAAGAGATACACTCAGCTTGACTTTTCAACAAGTACTACTTTATTCATTTCATGTTCCACTACATGACATCTGCGCCGGAAATAGAGGGCGCTTCCACAAACCACCGCGAAATTCAAACTGTATTGATGTCTATAACAACATAGAGTAGTCAAATACAGGTTATGTAATTTATACAATCATTTCGCAAAATTTTGTCATTCGAGAAAGTCAGATGAATTCATTTACTAAGAATATCGATCAAATATAGTTGTCGAAAGAACAGAGTGTTTAGAAAATTTAAAAAATTAATATTTCGTAGGAACTTTATCCTATCAGGATAATCGAGATTTTAACTCAGATGATAACTGGTGTATTTATTTATATTTTTATGGATGAAAAGTAAATTGTATGATAGATACAGGAGGTAATATTAATGTCATGTCAAAGAATACATTCGAAGATATAAAGTCGAAAAATATCAAATTTTCAAAGTAGATATTAGAGTCAATGGATTAGGTGGTAATCAAATTCCGGTTTCAGGTAGATTTAATATGGTTTGTGAATACCAAAATTTGAAATTTGATTCATTTTTTGTCTTGGGTAACATTGAATGCAAAACTATTCTTGCCTACCGTTCAAACACCCTCGACTCGACCCCGAGATACTTTTCGCTACCTTACTTGTGACACTTTTCCAATGCCATTGCACATATTCTTGAAAGATCCTATGAAAGAGTGAAATTTTATTTTCTAATTCCGCTTCCATGAACAACATCTTGTGGAATTCCAAAGATAAATTAAACAAGCTGCATTGTAGTGGTATTCACAGGTGATTAGAGGTCAGAATAAAAGAACATCTTAAAAGACCTCAGTCATCGGCATTCGGCAACCATTTAAAATTCACAGGTCACCAACTCAGCCCTAATCACAACTCAAAAATGCTTCATAAGATCGAGCAAATATAGCATCAGAATGGACCTTTTTGAAGATATTGAAATAGTCCGTGAGCTGAAATCGAACACAAACTGTGTAAATACACAGTTCAATTCAAATAATAGTTTTACTCCCTTATTTAAGACTCTGATTTAACATTTATTATGAAATTTTACAATGTGTTTGTTCCTTTTTGTTAGTATTACTTTTTAAAAATTTCATGAATGTGATATAACTTCGAGATTTTCCCTCACTAAGTTACGCCTCTGACTTTCATAGGAGTTTAACGAATTTTCGCTGTCACCAATTATTGACATTGTTTTGACAGGTGGGGCGTCTAGAGTATTCTCTCATTTCCTGGTCTTCTCGAAGTTGTAGCTGTCATTTTGTTAACTTTTTTATTACGAATGTTCGTTATTGTTATTTGCTGCATCATTCTTCTTTTTTGTGACTTGGGATAATTCCTGGACGGGTAATCCTCCTGATTTTGTAAATATTATTTTTATGAGTTCAATAACCCTTTCAGGAAAACCCTGATGATGGCCTGTTAACTGGCCGAAAGCGCTTGGTTTTCGACTTTATAATAAAAAACCCACACTGACTACCTCTTCTTCTCCATTCACTCATTTCGATATGGTGTGCACAACCACCCTTGCTTTATTCGTGGATTGCCTACTAGTCAAAATTTAAACTTGATTAGGAGAAATTTTTATTGTCAATCTAACTCAAATATTGTCTTTTACAATCTTTTAATGACTTGTTTAATGGTTTGTTATATAACAATTTTCGAATACTAAGCAGAATTGAAATTATTAAAGAAATATTATCACTATCTATACTCTGAACTATTTCCAAAAATTTCGACATTCCTAAGATATCTCTAGATAAAACAGGTTGTCGGTATATATCCTTATGGATATTTTCTGCTTGACCCATGCAGTTTGCTAAGTCCGAGTTGCAGGTTCAATATACATTTTGTAGCAATGTGTTTTCGAGACTTGTCCCCTCGAAGTCTTCCTGGGTTTTCGGCTTCACAATCTTCTGAAAATTTCCTCATCAAATTACACTCTCTCAAATATTTTGTATCATCACTATTTATTCCCTTTATCTCAAATACATATGGATTATTTTTTGGTACTTCAGCTTTCTCCCTCAAATCTATCAATAATTTCACGCTTTCCACTAATAACTTATCGAGTAGTATCGGTACATTCCTATTCAGTTTTCCCCTTATCTGACACCGAACATATTTTTTGCCGATTTCTTTACTTTCATTTTAGAACGAGTTGAGAAGATCCTTATCCATTTCTTCGTTGATGTCCTGGAGGTTTTTGAAGTCTTCGATCATTAGTCGTTCAACTTCTCCTGGGCGTCTTCTATTAAAGACTTAAATGGAAGTCAATGCAAGATCCATCCAGTATTTAAATATACATTTTCGTTGAACATCTCTAAATACCTGTTCTCTTTTTCAATTGATACACATGCAGTTTTTTTATATCCTTTTTCGATGAAACGAGATTGGTTTTCCTCCTTTTTATTTTCATTTGAGATTCTGCAACAGTTCTATTAATATTCAAATTTATTTCTCGATTGAATATCTTGAGGAAATTCTTCGCGTTTTTTTGTTACCATGTTTTTCAATACATTCTCTCAGGAAGATATTACAAAGCTGCTGGAGTAATGTTCCAGAATTGAAAGCAACTGTAGGTACATCATAAGAGCTCAATGAAGGGTTAAGGTGAGATTCTCTATTAATAGACCCTAGTGTAGCATTGCAAAATTTTGTGTCAAACATCGAAAAAAGATCAGTTACTTCCTGATTGATTAGGTTCAATGTACGTAAGAAATTACCCAGTAATCTAATTCTTATACTTCTGATTCGCATACTTATTCGAATAGGCATTTACCACCCCTCGTTCGAATTCTAGCGGTGAGATGTTCTGTCTTCCTGTATTGTTGTACAAAATCCAGCTATTCTGCATAGCTACGTCTAACAACCATGCAATATATGGGGACAATACCATTTCTTTCCGCGCATACCTATGCGGAAACAAATAATATTCTGATCCATTTGATCAGTTCCACCCATACACGAATTATATTTCTCGATTACCTTTGGTCCAGGAATCGTTATGTTTTTTTTTGCTGTTGGGAAAACCTTTTCACGTGACTAATTTCCTCTGTATCAAACGACGTTGAAATCATTGTGACGACTGCATTATCCATCCACCTCAGATGGACATCGGTTTTCTCCATCGCGGTTAAAAAATAACTTTTTTTTTTCTCAAAAACAGTTTTTTACTCATTAGGAGACATTCTTGTGGTATAAGATTTTCTCGAATAGTTCCGACATCTGAATAACCACGGAATTTCACAAATGCAAATAACGCTGCACAAGAAAACAAGTTGTCTATGTAAAAGTTATAGGGCAATTGCATTTTTTCCTGTGGCATTTCAATCGGAAGTACTTAAAAAGGACAAGCAGCTTTCCCAAATAATTCTTCTTAATCCGTATTGATGTTTGGCCCTTTACCCTGGTACAGTTCGAAGTTTACTAAAAAGGCATCTTCTGTATTCAGACTCTATATTTTGTACCCAAATCTTATGGGTTTACCTCGTATGAACTTCTTGCAGCCATGACGTCCGAAATATTTGACCATTCTTTCATCAATAATGACGCTTAGAAGGCAAGTAATTGTACCCGCTTAGATAAAAAATCGCTAATGTGCATCTTATTTTGCCTGCTCCTATATTTGGATCGGGACAATTCAAAAACAATGCATACCGCCTGCTTTCTTCCACCAAGTACTGGAAGCAAGTACTCGATAACTGGATTTTTGTACTTCGAGTGTGGCAATTTTTTTCGAGTATCTAAATCAAAATCGGATCCTTTATACCACCGCGTCTTAGGTTTCCTCTTTCATTCATCCATTCTTTTGAGCCTTCGTATATAAGAATAGGCCTTATAGGAAAATCCTCTAACTTCAGCAACTTCTTGAACATCCATTGGTTAAGCTGAAAAGTTATTTCTATCACTGTCGTCCCATTCCACCCCAAATCTTTGGTTATCCGGTTATTCGCTCGTAGTCTAAATGACGGCTTGTCAATTAGCCTGAATCAATTATATAATAATAATAATAACACCGTTCTTTATTCACTCTGAAAAGGCTATCGACGGAAGTCCTTCAACCTGAATAAATTATAATTGTTTGAAAACACGCAAAATGTGTATCTGTGAGACGGAATTCACCCTCCGTCATATTCTTCTCCAAAGTCATAAAACTGCATTATTGCTGAGTATAAGCGCCTATCGTTGCCATATGGCAACACCAACATTCAACGCCATTATTCATTACAAAAAAAAAAAAATATGTAACATATATCACGAAAAGTATTTAAAACAATATTATGGAACAAAATCACGAAGTGTAAAGATAATAAGAGGTATAATACTTACTCGAACTTGGGTTCCATGATTTTCACGATTTTAAACGCAAGATTCAAAAAATTCACTAGGACGAATGGGCTGAAACACTATAACACGTTTCTTTACGCGTCTTTTGACATATCTCCCACTTCCATAGATACGAAATTGCGCGAACAGCAATCATTTGAATCGACACCTGAGGATTCGACGTTGCCATATGGCAACGCTAGGCGCTAATGGGTTTGGTGGAAACAACTAATTATCACGATCTCGGGAGCTATTGGATGCTACCGAGAGGTAACTTCTTAACTTTAGACCATGACCAAAACACTTCGTTCCACTAAAGCTGTCCTGTAAAATGAAATCTCAGTGTAGATTTTGAGAAAAAACCCTTGCATTGCGCACATGCTTTGAAATCTGAAGCGGTTCGGTTGAATTTACTTCGGACAATCACTACTCGATTATCGTACTGCTCACTCTTATTAAATGAAGAATACCTTTATTTCTGATTTCAGCTATGATTGTCTTCCTTTCTGCATTACCTTTTGGTAGACTTGTAACGTTACAAAACGCTCCACTGTCGATTTCAGTTTCCATCGCGAAAATACGTCATACTAATAATTTCAATTCCAATCGCAAGCAAAAACGCCTTACTGAAATCATATGATCGGTCGCTAAAAAACGCTCTTCGCTTTGACAGTTGAGTGTGAGTTTCGCATGCGCGACCCTTCCAAGTCAGTCGAGGCGATGGAAAGTTCTTTCTTTTTACTGGTAAGAAGTTGGAGATTCAACACCTTGCTAGAGTTTAACGAATAAACGAACTTCGTAATCCATTAACATCGTGGAATTTTGAAGTTTTATTGTTTCTTATAAGACGTCTATTCAAAAGGCGTCTTTGTACCGGGGCTACCGCCTACTACATGATCTTTGTACCGGGGCTATCGCCCACTGAAACATCTTTGTACCGGGGCTGTTGCCCACTGAATCATCTTTATACCGGGGCTATCGACTACTGGATTATCTTTTTACTGGGACTAATGCCCATTTGAATATTCTACTACCGGACCCAGAGTTTGACTGGATCATCTTAGTACTGGAAGCAATTATTACTGAATTGTCTTGGTACTGTAGCTGATTATGACTGGAATACCTTTGTACCGAAGCTGATTATTACTGGAATATCTCAATTCATGACTTTATTCTGGATGGAATCTCTTGAAACCGGACTACCTGCATAATACCTGTATTTTGAAGGATCATACCACCGGATCCTTACTTTTAAGATAAGTGCTTCTTCGAATCCCGGATCTCAGATTCACTGTACCTAATTTTGTGTTTGTAAATAGTAATTTTTAATTGTAAAGTTGAAATAAATATATAGGGAGTAAGAGGTTGCATCATTACCACCAGATTAACGACTAGGGATACATTCAGGAGTTAATTTAATTTCAGACTAACGAATTTCCTAATTTCTTCCTCATCTTTATGCATCACTTCTAAATGCCTGGCAATTTTTTCTTGTTTGGTCTTACAATAATACCAAAAGTGAATTTTGCTACTGTCTGTTTTTCCATTTGACTCTTCAACATACATATTTTTGTCTATCATCAATTCGATTGTACCCAGGTAATTGAATTTGGGATCAACGAGTTCAATATTATTAAAATGTGAACAAATTTTCACCACTAGATGGTGTGACGGAAGACTATCACAAATTTGTTTTGAAATTAACGCGTCTGTAATTAGGAATGATTTCATAGAATCAATTCCTTGTATATCCGTTACATAATCAGAGTTTTTCAGACTGGGTTTGCGAACTGCCTTTTCAGTAATGAACGATGGCATACTTCCTGAGACTAGAAGGCATCTTAACGGAAGAAAATTACCATGTTTGTCACCGATATCTATTAAGGCCGTTGCCAATAAAAGATTACTCTGTTTCTATTCGATGCCAAACCCAACAAAACTGGAATTATCTTGACTTTCAATCGTTGACTTATTTGATGGAGTTGTTCAAAATCGGATGTTCAGATTTTGTCCAATTAATTAGCATTGGACTGTGACAGATGATTGAGTTGGATGAAATTGTTTAAAAATAGAGTTTGAAGTCAAAATAGTCATCAAACAACATAACATTCACAGTGATGGATTATAAGTGCAAATGAATCATTGAGTGGCCAAATTCCACCAGAATAAAGACGAGAAATGCATTTGTGATGAATGTGGGGAGCGATTTCATAATGCCTCAAATCTAAATCGACACAAGTCAAATTTTCATGCAATTCAGAAACGTGAACGTAATTCTTGACTTTCTTGTCCAAGTACATGAATGTTCAGAATACTTTATTTCCTATAATTGCTTGAGGGATCATATAACGTATTTGCATAGACTACTTCTTGAATATAGGGAATATATTTTTGATTCCTATTCAGGTGGGTTACACATATCACGCCAAATATTCTGTTGATATCTTTTCAGATCATATTTGACAGGACGAACTCAAAAAACTACAGAGAGAGGAAGAGATGGCAAACAAGTAATATCAGATGCCCTACATGTTTAGATAGGTGTACCACAAGGCTCAATATTGGGTCCTCTACTCTACATAATTTATACTAATTACTTAATTCATGTAACATCCAATGACACAGTTATGTTTGCTGATGATGTATCGATGATTTGTGCTGATAAGTCTGCAAATGAATGTAAAACCCGTCTTAAATGTGAATTGGAAAGTCTTGATAAATGGTTTAATAGCAATGAATTAGTTATAAACATCAATAAAACAAAACTGCTCGTCTTTCTAAAAAAATCAGAATGCTATAAACTAAAATATAATGGTGAGAACATCAAGATAGAGGATGCACTACCTTTCTTAGGGATATATATTGATAAGAATTTGAATTGGAAAACACAAATTGAATATCTTTCAAAAGGCCTTGCAAAACATTGCTATGCTTTGAGGATATTGACTAATACAATTAGTGAAGAGGCGGCCCTGATAGCTTATTATGCCTATGTACAATCCAAACTTAGGTATGGAATAATCTTTTGGGGTAATTCAGTTGAAGCTGCAAGAGTGTTCATTGTGCAAAAAAGATGCTTGAGAACTATCTTCAAAATGAGATATAATGAAAGCTGTAGAAATGTATTTATTAATAATAACATGTTGACATTGTGCAGTCTGTATATTTATGAATGTGTAATGTATGTCAGCAAGAATTTCAAGGATTTTAAAGATTAACTCTTGAGTCATGAATACAATACCAGAAGAAAAAACTAATTTTACGTATGTACAAAGAAGTGCTGTTTATTTTATGATTACAATCTGGAATAAATTTCCTCGAAACTTTAATAACATACCTATTGCGATCCAAAAAAAAAACTGAAAATGTTTTTGTTCCAAAAACGTTATTATGATATTGGTGATTTTTTGAATGAAAGGGATTTCGTTTGTTTATGTTAGAGGTATTATATTAATGTGTAAGGACGTGATCCCCATCTGTAGATCTTGGATCAAATAAAGGATATTATTATTATTATCCAACAATCAGTCCTAGAGTATCTCCTTGCTGTCCATTATTTCAAGAATAAATAGCTTATTTATCTTCAGATTATCCATAGAATATGTCAGGAATATTCTGTAACAATGATATTTATTGATTATTGCCAGGATATCCATAGAATTATTCTGACTGTACATTCTTTATCAATTATCTACAAATTCCACTGTTATTGAATTACACTTGTAGCCTTTCCCGAGTGGAAAAAGGGGATTCAAGAAATTAAGTTCTCCTCTTATGTCCTTGACTCTGCATCAAAAATTACAAAAGATGGCAGTAAAAACGAATATTTTAACTGTCATCGCTCTCACCAATATGCAGGGAAAGGAAAAGGTTCGAGGTCGATAAAAAATATAGGTACCAATAAAATTGGCAAAGCATGCCCTTCTCGAATGGAAGTAATTTCTAGTGAATCCCAAGTCATGGTGAAATTTTGGATCACACACATTGGTCATACAATTGATATAGGTCCTGTGTTCTTGAACAGAGAAACTAGAGCTATTATAGCAGGTTATATGTCTAGCTCACTCGGTGTGTGAATTATTCAAGATCAAATAGTAACGCGGGCTAGTAAATTAGGGCTTTGTAGATTTCGGCAACACAGTCATAGCCAAGTTCCATAAAACCTCCTTAACATCATCTCAAGGTCAGTTACCCGCCCACGGTATGCTTACCAATAGCAGAGAGAAATATTAGAATTCGTGAATGCACGACGTTTATAATTATTTTGCGGCATGCGCAATGTTATTTTCACTCCATTTCAGTTTTTATCCACGAAAATTCTTGAATATAAAAAGTGGCAACATTGCGCATTCTTATTTTTTCTTCCGACCATTTGCACCTAGGAATTTTTTTGAAAAAAAAACGAACTCTGGCCTCCAAGAGTTAAGAATAACTTCTAGGAAAAATTAGGGAGGGTGTGTCATTTGACTACATCCTTTATGTAATTCAAGATGAAGCTTCCACAGCAGTGGAGAATGGAAGAGATGTACTTGTAGAGAGAAAGGATATGCATAACATAGTAAGAGACTTTCACTTCGACTACAATACAAAACGTCATGAGAATGATGCAATCAGCATCAAACTATGGGTACAAGAACTGATGTTATTGGATGAAGACTGTCCTGTTCTATTCTATAAAGAACAAGGTGTTGCATGTGAAATGAATTTTCTTCACATCAATGATTTCGGATTGGTTATAATGACATCATTCCCAGCAAATCAGCTTCGACAATTTGGAAATAATAAAATTTGTATTGGTGGCACTCACGGGACAAATGGTTACGACTCCCAATTATTTACATTGATGACAGTAGATGAATTCAGGTCAGGTTGTCCGGTAGCATTTTGTTTTTCAAATAAGTCCGTCGAAAGTATTCTTAGTTTATTCTTCCAAAGAATAAGAGAGAGAGTGGATCTTATTGAGGCTAGCATTTTCATGTCTGATGATGCTCCAGCATTTTATAACGCTTGGTGTACAATAATTTCTCACAGGCTTTTGTGTACCTGGCATAATGACAGGGACTGGAGGCAGAATTCATCGAAAGTAGCAGGAGGTCCAGAAAAAAAGGCATTGGTATACAAAACTTTGAGAGTCCTCCTGCAGTCAACTTCTGTTGATAATATTCAATTATGTTTGAATAATGTTTTGAGTGATGTTTTCAATGATCCTGACACCATCAATTTTGCAACTTGTTTCAACGACCATTATGCTAGCTGCCCACAATGTTGGGCCTACTGTTACAGAATTGGTTTGGGAATCAATACAACTATGTATTTGGAATCGTTGCACAAAATTCTTGAACATATTTACCTGAAAGGAAAAAATATGAAAAGGATGGACAAATGTGTAAACGCAGTTATGAAAATTGCACGAGATAGTTTATTCAAAAGACTCCTAAAACTAGCAAAAAAATCTCCTGCTGAAAGTTTGAGAAGAATCAGACAAAGTCACTTGGCAGCACCGGCTATTTCATAGAGACTATCACACCTCTTGAAAATAAAGATGGGTTCCTTGTCAAATCATCAGATAAATCAAGTCAGTACTCGGTACTGAAAATATACAATAATTGTTCTGACATATGCTTACGTTGTTCAGACTGTAATATTTGTTTGCATTCTTTCAAGTGCAGTTGCACAGACAATGTTATCAAACTGAACATTTGCAAACATATCCATGCTTGCTGCATGATATTTTATAGTGACATCCCTGAATTTCATCAATCCAACAACGAATCTGCAATAAAAGAAGCATTATTAGAACTTCCAGGATCAAGTCAAGGTATACATAAACAAAATGAAAAAGCCGATTTCAAAAAAAGAGCTGAACTAATCTTAGGTTTATCTGAATCTTCAAATTTGGAAGAGAGTGACTATAATGTTGTTGTGCAATGTTTAGACAAAGCCATCAGTTTGTTGAATAATAAACATAGCAATTTCACAACAACCAAAAAGATAAATTGTAATAAAAAAGTGGACACACAAATACGGCTTTTTTCAACAAAAAATAAAAGGAAAGTTGAATCTAAATTTGCAAAGCCATCTGAATTTGAAAGAAAAGAGGTGGAAAAATATCTGCTGCAATGATGGAAGATAATCCGAATATCATAGCAATGTAAAACTTTCACATACAGCCAGTGGCTGATTTCAAGCAGAATATGATAAGTGTATTTTCTTTCCTGTTTCTTATTCCTTTCAAGTAATAACCAAAATAAAAATGACAAATAGAATATTTTCAGACGTACAAAGGTAAGTCTTGTGACGTCCTTTCCCTCAGTGTCTCCATTTGTTGCTAACCTTTCGTCCGAAAATAGAGACCTCGGGCGCCACCTCTAGTTTATAGTGTTACGGACACTCGGTACCTGTGGGCGGTATCCCACAGGGGTTCGGAGTAGTCCTCTGTCTCTGACAAGATGTTATGCAGGAAAATAAAACACACAATAATAATAAAATTAAAACTTCTATTCGGAGAATTTTTCTACATGCTGATGGTATGCAGGATGAAAGGTGAGCAAACGGTGCAGAAGCAGAAGCGGGATGATACATGCATTTAAAACGGTGCCTGGTACGAACCTTTAGAAATCTACGGAATGAGTGAAAATGGTAAAGTAAGCAAAGTTAAATGCGGAATCATGCGGTGGAAGCCAGGATGAAGTGAAAGTGCATGCGGAAAATAGCTACAAAGCAATCTACGGTAATAACAAGCGGTAGATTCAACATGGGCAAAATATATGACAAATGTAAATAAATGATCCTAAAACCTGCTGGCACAATTAAAGGCATTGGTAGGTGAAGATACGGTAAGGATTCTGCAGGGATGCATGATGCGCCGTTTCAAGCTAGCAAACATATCCCTGTATATCTCGAACTCCGGAGAGTCATGCAGGCCGTTTCAAGCTACTACACAATTATAATGAATTCGGGTGGTCGGTCGGTAGGAAGGATACAAGGATGCATAATGCGCCGTTTCAAGCTTGCATACACACCCTTGCATATCCCGAAGACCTAAGTGTCATGCAGGCCGTTTCAAGCTACCACACGACTCTAAGGAACTCGGGCGGTCGGTGGGTAGGAAGGATACGAGAATGCATGATGCGCCGTTTCAAGCTAGCACATACATCCCTGTATACCCTGAAATCCAAAGGGTCATGCAGGTCGTTTCAAGCTAACATACACACCCTTGCACACTACATGACCCCTAAAGTCATGTAGGCCGTTTCAAGCTACTACACGACCTCGAAGGCCTTGAGCAATGCCGGATAGAAAGAAGGGGATCTTTCTGTCGGCCGTCGTTGTCCATTTCCTCCTGTAATACCAGTACGTTGTCTGCCATCGTTGGATCTGTAAGACATACACGGTTCGGTTTTATTTTATATTAATAACAATAAAGAAGAAAAAATAAAATAAAATGTTTTTGAAGGGGCGGCGGGGACCTCGACCCATTTCTTATGACCTCCGACGGATATTTTCACTCGGAAATATTTTTCTGGGGGCCAATCATGAGGACGGATTATTTTGGCCATAGACCAAATGTCCGGCGTCCAATTATCGGGGCCCAGGGGTAGCTTTCCGAACAGCCGTCTAAACCGTTCTATGAGGTTCTCCCTAGTCGGCGGCGGCGGTGGAGTCGGCGGAAGGGGACTTATTAACCTAGGCACCACGAGGTCGGGGAACAGCGGTTACTGTTCCCTTCGTTTCGGAGGTGCCCTCATCTTCAGCGGCTTAGTTGGTTTCGGCATATCGCGGCGGTAGCTCAGTGGTTAGAGCGCTAGCCTCATGATCGAAAGGTCTGAGGTTCAAGCCCTTGGCCGGGAAGGAATTTTTCCGGTTTTCAGAGGACCGTCCAACCATTCGCTGTTGGGTAAACAATTAACAGTGCTATTCCTTACGTGGCGCAAGGAATTAGTAACAAAGCCTACACAGAACACACCTGGTCTCCTAACTCGCACAAGCATTAGCTTCTGAGGGGTTCCGCAGAGGAACCTAGGAGAATCAGCAACAATACAATACAATACAATATCGTCTGTAACATAATTGGTCGGTTCACCGTAGGGTTTGAGATCTTTAACATGTATTCTCCGGACTACTTTTCCTGCTTCATCCCGCAAATCGTACACTACTGGCGATATAACTCGGCAAACGGTAAACGGTCCGGTCTATTTGGGGGCTAACTTCGCCGCGAAATCATTAACAGCACGCGAAAGAGGATGCTCCTGTTTCATCACCTTATCATCCAGATAACAGCTCCAAGCCCGACGGCGGAGATCATAGTACCTTTTCTGTTTATTGAAGGCCTGAGCTAGTTGACGGCGTACCAAAATGAAGGTCTCCTGTAGTCTTTCCAAGCGGTCGGTGCGTTCTTGCAGGGAAACTGGACACGGTTCGACATCACTCGTTTCTGTGGGATTCTTAGTGGCCTCCTGTAGATAGTTTTTAGTGCCTGTAATTCACTGCCAAAGTTCAGAAATGCGGGGGTGAAACCTGTTGACTCATGTCGACAACTATTGATGGCGAAGGTGAGTTCATGTAGATGATGGTCCCATCGTTTGTGATTTTTCTCGCAGAACTGTGCGATCATAGTCTTCATGGTTCTGTTCGTCCTCTCGACAGGATTACACTGCGGTGTGTAGACAGGGGAAACTCGGTGTTGAATTCCCATTTCCTCCATCATTCCCTTGAAAACCTTCGTATCGTGATCCGTTGTCGGGAAGGATGGTTCTGGGGCACCCAAAACGTGTGATGATGTCCTCGTAGAGTGCCTCCATGCTCCAGTCAATTGTTCCAATGGCTTGTGCATTTTCATCATTATTTTTCTCAGTTGAATTTATTAAATCTTGGTTGTCGGGAGAAAGGGGTAGCTGACTCTGTCGAATTGTTTAAGTGATTACCTTTTTTTGAGGTGGAATAAGGATTAGTGAAGTCACTGATAACAAACAGTTCGTATCGGAGGAGATGTATATGTATAATGCCTGTGCGTGTGCCTGTCTATCATATCCATCTGTTTTCCTTCTTCTTTTGAGGCGCCGATTTATTAGTGAATTTTGAAGCAAATGAAGTTCTACGCGTAGTTAAAGATGGGGGGTGGTGAGTGATACGCTGAGAGACATTGTTCAAGCTAGAAGGAAACTCGGAAGGTAATGGGGATACCTGAGGTCGGGTAACTTCGTTAGCTCCATATAATGACAGATTATGTGTTACCATTAGCTCTCTAATCTTAACCTGTCTAAGATACTCACTCAAAACATGTTTTGTCATTGGAGAGATGTGAGCCTTTACAAAATACACATTTAGGCGATTCTTCACAGTTAGTAATGGAATCGTGTGATTCACCGCAAGTGGGACATCTGAAATTACCCCTGCATTGCATTTCGATATGACCATAGCGCAGACATTTGCGACTCTGAATAACTGGGGGTATGTATAGAGACACTTCAGTACGAATATTGAAGATTTCGAAATATTTTGGGAGAGGGATGCCTTGCAGGGATTCAAGCAGGCTTCAGAGGGAACTCTGATAGGTATATCGTTTGATCTGATGGTACGTTTAAATCTACGAGCCCTAGGTACAGACGTGCTGGGGAACATACTTACACCGTATTATATCTTCCTCTGTGATATCTGAGCCTATGTCTCTTACAATTGCCATAGATGTGACTATACGAGCTGGAATGTATACATCATATCTTTCTACAGGAAGAGAGTGATTATCAACAAACCAATTAGCCTGATCAGCATAAGCCAAGTAAACTCGCTTGAGTCCTTTTCTGCAAATATTCTTTATATCGATATTATAATCGAAGCGAGTTTGGTGTAAGAGTTTGCCTACGTTCATTGGGTTAAGATTACCAATATTTTGATTTATGGATTCTATTATAACACAAAAAGGCCCTTTGTCGGTGCAATTATATCTGAAACGATTTCTCGGGTTCACCATGTTATTGTTTTTTCCAAAATTTGTGATAAATTATCAATTTGATATAATACTTCCCTATCCTGTGACTGATGAGCAGTTCTTCGCAATTCTGTAATTTCCTCATTCAAAAGTATGAGGTGCCGTTTGGGACAAAAGTGCGTTTTCAAATATATATAATTTTGTTTTCAAGCAATTGAAACACTTTGAAAATCAATTCATTAATTTAATTAACTTAGAAGTGACCTGTACGAAGTCTCATACAGAACTGACTTCTTGAAAAGATCCTTCAATCCAAATTATTTTACATTATTAATTTTGATGTCTCAGAATCTCCATATAAAAAAGGAAACAATATTTTCTCCACGGAAATCTTGAGAAGCCGAAAGAAATATAACTCTAGCACATCCTGTTTTGTTTAGAATTTTATCACATAGAGATCTTCAGAAATATGATCTTGAAATGGTAAAAGATTTAGCACAAGTTAGAATGGCTGTTGCACTCGGTTGGGTTCAAGGCTAGAGAAATCGGTCATTTCACGTAATTATATATTTTTGAATCATTATATTTATTAGTTGCAGCAATATATTCATTTTGTGTGCCGATATATTTATTTTTCGTTCCGATATATTCATTTTCTACGAAACACAATATATTTATGAGTGGGGTGTTGCAAATATACAAATTCGTCGTGTACAATATATTTATCATAGAACCCTATACTTCGTAACTGGAAGGGACCCATCCGCACAAAGCACGTTTAAAAAGTGATTCAGGGGCAACAGAAAGAGAACAGTATACAGTTAGGTATTCCCGTGTTTCTCGCACTCATACGATTGAATTGGTACTGTTAGTTGATCGACAGAGAAATATTTATTAATTCAAATTTCTGTTATTTTATTTGTAATATTTGTGTATGATTTGAAAGCAAACGTTGAGTGGCTGCTGTGATTGAGTTTCATTTTCTATAATTGTCAGTCTAGTGGAAAAAATAATCGAATAAACATGGTGATGAATTGTGTTGCTTATAATTGTAACTACTTACAGGAAAAGAAGATCAAAATTTCTTTTCATAGGTGAATAGAATTGAGATATTTATAGATTAGTTTTCTAGTGCTGGTTTTACTTTTTTCCGTAGTACCCATTGATAATTTGTTTTGTACATCTAATGTGAATTGTTACAGTTTTCCAGTCAAACGTCCTGAGATACTCGAACTTTGGGTCAAAGCAATTCGAAGGAAGAATTGGTTTCCATCGAAATATAGTAAACTTTGTAGTGCACATTTTCTACCATCAGATTATTCACAGAATCCAGGTAGTACAGCAAAAGTTCTGAAGCCCGATGCAGTAACAAGCATATTTTCCTTCCCAAAACATTTAATGAAGAAACCACCTCTACCCAGGAAGCACATTATAAAACATGTAAGACCCAAGAACAGTTTGTTTTTCTTTTGTGTTGTTTGGGATGTTGGACCTCATAAAATAAAATTAAGTTTGACATCAAAAATATCTACTCTTATTTTTAGGAACGGCAGGAGCCACCTATTCCAACGGATATTGCACCTATCCCTGTGGATACTGCACCTATTCCTATTGATACCGTACCCAATCCTTTGGATATTGAATTGCCATCTACTTCGATGGAATATAAACACTCATTTGTTGATTCTGAAACTCAGACAGCTGCAGATAATACAATTGCATTGTTACGAAGAAAAGTGAAGACTTTACAACGAAAAATCAGGCGGAAAGATACGAAGATATCTACAATGAAGGATGTTGTCAGAAAAATAAAAAACAGTGGACATAGCAATGATTCTTTAGACTTTGTTTTCCAAAATTATTTTGAGGGTGAGTTTCAAACAATTTTACAAAGGGATGATTTTGTAGTACAGCCTTAAAGTTTAATGTTGGGCCCAAACTGAGCCTTCACTGTACAACTGTCATGCGTGACTTTAATCAAGAGAGAAGTGGGTTGAAGAAAGAATAATGACAGTATTCTAATATTAATTATTAACAGTAATTTGCAACAAACTATTATTCAAGAGATTGTTCTTTAATATTTGATGCTATGGCTATTAGGAAACACACTATGTGAGATAATCAAAGTGGTAGATTCACAGGAAACGTAAATTATGGTGGTATTATTGATGTGGATTTTCAAATGGCTCCATCTGAAGCTTTGTTCTTCCAAATTGTTAGCGATACAGGTCATTTCAAGTGCCCCGTTGCTTATTTTTCAATGAATAAGGTTGATGCAAATTTACAGGCACAATTAATAAATGCTACCCGTAGAAGTTTATTTGATATTGGTATAAATATCAGATCAATAGCATCAGATGGGGCTCCAGCAAATATCTCAAAATACAATATATTAGGATGTTATTTAAATGTGAAAAATTTTATGCCATATCTTCCACATCCAAGTAAATTTTTACTTAAAGTATATTGTATGTTCGACGTATGTCATATGTTAAAATTGGTGAGAAATGCACTTGCTGAAAAATAGTTACAGTCATCGTCAGGTAATATTAGTTGGAACTACATGAGGGCTTTGGATGCACTATAAGAAAAAGAACAGTTGAAGCTAGCTAATTTTCTATCATCACAACATATCAATCTTAAAAATAAGTGATGAATGTCCGATTAGCTGCACAAACTTTAAGTAGTGGAGTGGCTGATGCAATTTAGTATTTAGATAATTGTATATATTGTATATATTGGTATCAGCGATTTTCAGCATCGTGCAGCAACTGTGGAGTTCATAAGAAAAGTGGACAGAATTTTTGATCTGCTAAATTGCAGGAATCCATATGGAAAGGGATTCAAAGCACCAATGAGGCCAAATAGTGTGACATATTTCGAGGAAGTCTTTTCAAATGCTACTGATTATTTCAAATCATTGGAAATTGATGGAATTCCTGTTCTAAACCATGCTAGGAAAACATTTACAATTGGCTTCATTGTGACTATGAAAAGTTCTCTGGGACAAGTTGATGATCTCCAAGTTAGAAGATAACCCATTGCAATATTTCTCAAGCTATTAATGTTCCCAAGATAATTTGGAAATATTTTTTTCGGTTATCAGGTCAGGTGGTGGATGGAATAATAATCCAAATACTCAGCAATTGAAATGGTTGTTTAAATGGTTGCTGTTTGAAAACAGTATCACAGGAAGTGTTAATGCAAATTGTTTATTTTTTGAGGATCTATTAACTCCATCATTTGAATTCAGATCTGAAATTTAACAGAAAAAAGATGTGACAGAAGAGACAAGCGATTTGGAAACAATACCGACTTATATAAATTATTTAGAGGACAAAAATTTAAGCAACATACAAGAAAATGTGTTGTATTATATTTCAGGGTATATAGTAAGGAACCTCATCAAAAATACATGTTGCGAAGATTGTATAAACATTTTAATGTATAAAGTATTCGAGCAAGCAGTTTTCCGATCACAATTACTCTACACCTATTGAGCCTTTCACATTTTTCACAAGTTTTATTTTACTCGTGGCGGATTAGTTTATGCCTCGGATATTATTTTTCAAATTGTTCGTTTCTGTGAAAAACAATTCCGGGTTTTTTTAGAAATAGACAATATTTTTACCACAAAAAAAATATAAAAAACCACTGATAAATACAGCGATGCATCATTTTTCGTCAGAAATCCACCTTTTTAAGCCAGCACATCCAGTAGTGCAAGATTTTCTGATCGAAGAATGTCATGAAATGCATATAGTTCGAAAAATAATAGAGGTTTTTTTTTAAATGTCGATTGCATCACCACTCTAGATTAATTAATCTTAAGGACCATGGAAGTGCTGCAACGATTGGCAAAAATTGACGAAACTGATTATATTTAAAATTGTTAATTTTTTGAATGTCGTGTCACTTTATTGGAATAAATAAGAATTCTGTTCGAATTGTCAGTTATTTATAAATTTTTTTTTATTGTTCAAGTATATGGGAGTCACTAAGGCTTAATATCCATATTGAAATACAAATGAAAGATTTGACAGTGCTGGCTTTTTTATCTGCCTATTCATACATTACACTCACTTGATTAATAAAGTTCTCCTTGACTGTAGATTGTTTATTTCAGATACAAGTGAGAAAGTAGTACGGCTGATTTTTCACATAATATTATATTGAGAATATACATTTTCGAGTATAAATAACTCAGAAATTATAACGTCTTTTTGCTCTTAACAAATTTAACCGAAATATTCAGGCTCCAAATGTGGAATGAATTAAAGGTTCCTAGAGCACTTTTCGTTCCGAAGTGAGAATGTTTACGCTGAACGGACATAAATCTTATTATTTTCGGCTCGAAAAGCAAAAAATACCATACATAGGTACGCTTTTTCCTGGAACAAGAGCGCAAAAATGAATGAGTATTCTTTAATTAGATCTTCCCTACGATTTCACGTTAATATGTTAAAAATATTTATTGACCCTTGAAATTACCTTATCTATATTTCAAAATATTTTTTTGGTCGTATTAGACCATTATAGAAGTGAAATATAAAAAAAGTACCTTCATTTTGAATCTTCTGCGACTAAATATATGAGATAAAAAAGGATGGGTATACCTAGAGACTGCGGGTTGCCTAGATTTCGATTGACCTCACTTGGCATGCAGGGAGGGTCCCTTCCGGATAGTATAGAGTTCATTGATATTTATTAATTATCATAAATGCCTATTCCAAGTTTCCAAGAGCTCCGGCGCTCCGGCAGCGTTCAGCACATTCCGAGCATATGGCAACATGGCATAACCATTAGTACAACATTTCACGTAGTTATCTTCTTAATGTTGTAGCGAGCGCCCTCTCTCAGCTCCTACTTAAGTCGCGCGCGCAGTACCATCCCTTGCGTCTTAAGTACTCTACGTTACCTGCCTGTAACCCTTGGCCACATCATCGGTCAACGTACAGGGGGCGCTAGCGCGCACGCTGTCCCTGTTGGATCCTCTCAATATCTCGTAAGTACGTTCATCCCCAACGGTCAGGTACACTCCCTTGTGACCGGCACAAAAGGTGTCCGCTCACGAAGACAAGTAAACTGCTTAGTTTGGTGTATGCCCTGACGAGTTTCCCCAAACTAAGCCGGGACGAAACGTGACACTCTCCCAAAGCTTCAATGTATAGTACCTACACTGGCTGATAAATGGCTTATACATTGCGATATTGAAAGCAGAAAAATTACTTTTTGTATCATGTTGTGTAGGATGAGATGAGTATCAATCAATGCCCATTTATAATAACATAATCAAAGATATGTTTCTTCGTTATCTATCGTGTAGATAAGTAGATATTATTATATTAAGGAATACTAATAACAGTTGATTTGTGTCTTAATACCAGAATATAATTTATTTCATTCGGTTGGTAGTTTTTTACGTCAAGAAATGTGAAATTACGATTTTGTCAACGGTACGGTGAAATTTACACAGTGTTATGTCCAATTGATGTATCATTCATTCATAATCATATTGAACACTTCTTGGAGTAGCACAAACCAAACAGTAAACCTAAACTTGTTATTGTAAGTATTTGTATACAGACGTTTGAATGGGTGCGTTTTCATTTTCATCGAACTGATTAATCGGTGTATCTCCCTCTCTCTTCTTATGCTTTTCACCAAAGAAGAGAGAGATAGTGGTTAATCGATTTATCAATTCGATGAAAATGAAAACTCACCTGATCTCTTTCTAATCTGCTACAACTATCTGGTCATGTTATTTGTATCGTGATCTTCTAATGCTATTATTTTGGAACTTTGAACAATGGAGGTGGGAAAAAAGGTAATAGAACTCTGTAAGTTTGATAACTTTCCCAACCATTGCTTACTGTGAGCGACGAATTAATGATCGAGTTGAATATTGTCGGGCGCTCCGGTTCATTGGTTTAATTTCAGTTGGTTGTTGAAGTGATTTGAGTTTAAATTTAAGAAGGTAACATTTTATATTGATTGAGTACAAGTTTGTTAGAACAAGAACGCAAAATCATTGGTTTGATCAGTTTTACTTGGGAAACTGCTTTTTTCGTTGGAAATCAGCGAACAGCGTACGGTATCCAGGTGGAATACGGTGGAACATATTCATCGCGTGATTCATTCACGGAACGCGACTGCAATAAGTTTGATCTTTCATATCGCACGGAATTCCCTGATTCAGTCTGTTCGTGGCCTGCCTAGTCGGTCCTAATAAGTGTTCCTAAGAGCCCAAGGAAGTGAAGTGTGTCGTCCTGTTTTCCTTTGTTATTGTGGGTTGCATCGCTATCGTTTGGCTGATTGTCGAAGATATACCTATATATATGAAATTAATTAGATGTATACTATGGATGATAAATAAGGCGGTTCAGCATATTTTGGAAAAGATAGAGAATATTGAAACCGAATTGAACAGTAGGATTCAGGCTTCCAAATCCAACATACTGCTAGAGCTTGAGGATTTAAAGTTTCGATTTCGTCAGCTCGAGTCGGAAAATGCAAGTTTAAAAGAAAAAATCGGCCAGTTCGAAAGAAAGTCCAGAAAAAATAATATTATTGTTTTTGGATGGACAGCGTCGAATGAAGACATCACTCTGGATTTCATTTGTTCAGAGCTCACGAAACTGGTGGGGATGGATGCTCGAGGTGGAGATATAGATGATTTCTACTGCTTGGGAAAGAAGTCAAATCGTCCGGTAAAGGTTGGATTTGTTTCGTATCTCAAGAAATTGAGGTTATTAAAACTGTAAGAAACTGAAGGGAACTGGTATTGTTGTCGCGGGAGATTTGACGGAGCAGCAGCGAAGTGAATATCGGGTACTGATAGAGGAAAGAGAAAAGGGTGAAAATTGTTACATTAAGAGTGGTAGAGTAGTAATAAATAACAAATGCTACAGTATTAGTGAATTGCAAGAATCTCGGATGAGAATCACCTCCAAGTCCAATAGTACCCCGGCAACCGCTACTCAGGTCCTGAAAGTATACCCGAAAGACACTGAAGAGCAATTACGAGGTCAGCAAGCGGAAAGTCAGGCGGTGACTTCGGTGGATGATCTCTTGCCTAGTGCACCAGTACCCGGCAAGACAGCTAAAAAAATTGCAAGGCTGGAAATTATTACAAGGTTACGTACTAATCTACAGAAAAAGGATCAGAAATAGTTGGTAAATTTTGGCCGAGATTGTTGATGATATAAGCAACTTTGCGCCGCGTAAACTAACCCCATTTAATATTTTGCAACTTAATATAAGGAGTGTTATGAAGAATATGGACGAACTGGTTTTATTCCTGAATAGGATTGCACTTGAGTTTCAGATTATAGTTCTTTCGGAAACCTTCCTTGTATATGACTTGAATTTACTAAAGATTGATGGTTTTACCACCTTATATAACGAGGGTATGGTGAACAGAACTGATGGAGTGATGGTATATATACTCCATTCACTTTTATAAAGTAGCCCAGTTGGCGATGATTTAGGTCTATCATGTTTTTGTAACTAAAACCAAGGCAGGTTGGCGCTCCTGAAATATCGACAATGTCAAAATAATTCGACGCGAGGTTGCCAATTTCTACTCTCTTTCAGTAACAAATAACAATTCAGCTCCAGCCATAATAAATTAACATTTCGCTTTGATTCGAAATTGAAAGTACAGAAAGTGATCTGAAGAAGCAAGGACAGAGTATCAGGAAGTGCTATATAGAATTGCGCTCATTCCGATAGTAACCTATATTTTGGAAACGATTATTCATCAGAAGCTATCTCACATCGAGATGTATGTGAGTAAAAATCAAAATATTATATTTTATAAGAAATAATATTTCTTTTTTAGCTACACGTCACCACGATCAGAAAGGTTTATAATGAAAAGGAAGCCAAAGAGTTTCTGGTATTACAGTTTTCTTCTATTGGTGCACCAAAAAAGAAACTCACTGAAGATTTTATTTTGGAAAACTGATCTGCAACGTACCGTTTGGAATTATAATTTGAAAAATTACCATTTTTCGATTGACACACTGCCGAGCACCCTACTCTTTTTTGTGAAGGAACATTTGGAATATAATCAAGGAAGCACAAACACAAAATCAATCGGTTGCTAATACAAAATGGGTAAAACACAAAATTTTATGAGAACAAAAACATGTTATTGCAAAGATTCTTCATTATTCAGGGCATGTAGGATGCTCGGTATACAGTGAGGTTCTGAAAAATCATTGCTTGGCGAGCCAGATCTGGTCGAAAGATCTTCCAGGTCAGGTCACAAATGTAGGTAAAACTATTTTCAATTTTCTGCTAATTTTCTATCTTCTGTTCTGTTGCAGATATGTTTTCAAGATATTTTGTCAGTTTTAATCCCATAAGAAAGAAGAAATTCTGTCTTGGAAATCAAGGCCTTATGAATATGTCAGCCTATTTCTCTACACTTATGCAAGGGGACACTATATTTTTTTAGGTTTATATATTTATGCTCTTCTATCATAGTTATCAATGTATGGTGCCCTATTTATTTTCTCTTGCTTATACCGTGATGCTATATTGTTGAATGTATCAAACAACATGCTCTTTTTCAATAAAAATGTGAATATCTAATGATATTAGAAAGTTAAATCTTCTACTTGCATATTATTGATATTTTATGTATTGAAAACGAGTTTTTCCTATTGTCTTAATGGTTTCTCAAGTTTTTGACTTCAATCATTATTTGTCAGTTGATATAATAATTAAATTAGTTATTCAAGACTTGATAGGTACTTTGAATTTAATGAAAGTATATTGTAATATATCAATCTAAACAGATATGAGAAGGAATCTCAGAAAAATCTATTTATTATTCAAAATTGTATTGAGACTTAAGTAAGTAGGTAGTCATGTTTGAATTGAACAAATTCCTTAATGAATAATTTCAAACATATATTTCGTGGAATTGTTCCGATAGGAAGTAGTACACTGAAAATGAACTTGGTATATCCTATCTTGGCAGAACATTGAAATTTTACGTGTGAAAATAACATGTATTATACAATATCTCATTCAGTTCTATTTTTTCTAATATTTTAGGAATTGCTTTTTTCTGGAAATTGAATATTTGAGTTGACTTCAAAGTATATCCATAAAACATAATTCCATATCTTGCTTTTGACTCGAATACTGAATGATAGGTTGTTTACATGGAGAATTTATCCAAATATCTTGTCATTACAACCAATGATAATAGACTGAAGCTAAGCTGTATGTATCCAAGTTTAGAAATATGTTGATCCAGTGTATGTATCATTCACCTAGATTCCCAAGAACTGTTAGTTAGTTCTTTAGAGGTTAATTGTGACACAGGTTTTGTAGTGCTACTTCATTTTCCTACTGAAATAATTAAAGTTGTGCAACAAGGTATTTAAATGACTTCTGTAGGCTTATTTCTTGAGAATTTAGAAAAGTAGGGAATTCCATAGTTCCGTCCATTCGTTCAGAAGTTTTACTGCCGGGTTATTCAAGTGCTTTTATTTTTTTTCGAATGAACTATCGCAAAGTAACGGACTGCTCTATCCATCATTTTTCAGTAAAATTCCTAAACACTCGATTCTTGATTTCCGTACAAGAAAAAAGCATAACTGAATCTTCCAACCATATTTATATACGTGAAATATTAACAGAGAAAAATGTTTCTTCAACATTCGCTAGGTCTTTGGAATGATTGAATTCACATAATATTTTCTCAAATTCATTACTTTCCGAATATAGATTGACATTTCGAAAAATAAGTAATTACTACGACCTCTCTGTAGAGAGGACAACGTTGTGTAGTTATCTGACAGGAAAATGACTATAACCTAACATTTTCAAAATATACACGGTGAAATCTGTCAGGATGTTATGGCCAACTGGGCTACTTCATAATAGTGAATGGAGTATATTAGAGATGAATTCAGTTTCAAACATGAGGTTAAGAGTTTAGGAGACATTAAAACACTGGAGGTCTTAACAGAGATTGAATCAAAGAAAATGATTCTTACAGCTATCTATAGGTCCCCGAGTACCTGCCCGAAAATGTTTAACATAGAGTTACAGCGATACCTTCAATCTGTGAAATGTAATGATATGCATATCATAACAGGGGATATAAACATAGATACGTTATCGGATTCAGATTTCTCCGAGGAATATAAGACCATCTTGAGCGCCTTTAGTTATGAATCATATAATAATCAATGTACTCAACCATCAAGCCAAACTTGTATTGATCATTTCTATTTAAGAACGAATATGGACAGGGAAATACAGTCTTATATTTTTCACAATTCCATAACGAACCGTTACCCTATAGCGTAAATCAGGGATCTCAACAGGAGAACAGCAGAGATCTCCGGCTCTAATGACAGGTCTAGAAAATATATTGAGTATTCAGCATTGAAGGCAGACTTGAGGAAGGAGGGGTGGGAAAGATTTTATTGTTCACAAAATATAGATGAAATGACCGATGAATTCATTGTAAAAGTTGAAACCTGTATTGAGAAAAACACAAAAACTTTGTCTTCCAAAAAACTTAAAACTAAGAGAAAAAAGTGGATAACCACCGCACTTCTCACATCAATCAGTAAAAAACAGATACAGATACAGAGCCGTGCAGAAGAATCCCCGTAACTTACCTCGGAAGTTGGAATATCTTGTATATAAGAACAAATTAGCCAAGTTAATAAAGGCCGCGAAAAAAACATATGCTGAAAAATTAATAAGAGATAATGTCAACCAGTCTAAAGCTCTCTGGGAAGCTGTTGACAATATTTGTAATCGGACCAAGCCTGAAACGAAGATTAAAAAGGTAATATCGATGGATGGCACTATACTATAGAACAAGAAGCATATATGCAATAGCTTTAACGCATATTATAGTAATCTGGGTCGAACATATGCAGAAAAAATTAAAATGCCGGAAAGGTACAAAGAGAAGGATAAAAGAGTGCGGAATTCCATGTGTCTCTTCCCTACGGATACCCATGAAGTACACAGGACAATAATGCAGTTGCGACAAGAAAAAACTCCTGGACATGATAATTTAAGGGCGGAAACCTTGAAGAACAAATCTGATGAGATGAAAAGGCCTTTGACTCATTTGATTAACCGTTGTTTCGACAAGGGATACTTCCCTAAACGACTTAAAATTGGAATTATAAAACCTTTATTCAAGAGTGGAAACAAATTGAAAATGAAGAATTATAGACCGATATCTCTGATCTCAAATATCGCTAAAGTCATGGAGAAAATAATAAAAACAAGAATAACGAACTTTTGTCTGAAACATCAAATTATTTATGGAGAAAAAATCGACCGAGGACGCAATACATCACCTGATGTCTCAGATCTACAAATCGATGGATAAAAGCAGACCATCCTTGTGCATCTTCATCGATCTCTCCGAGGCCTTCGACACTGTCAGTCATGAAAAATTACTTAAATAATTAGAAAAATACGGTTTCAGGGGAAAGGTCTACGACCTACTTGAAAGTTACTTGACCGGTCGGGAGCAGATGGTGGATATCGGTGGAGAGTTGAGTGAACCTATGAATATGAACTGTGGAGTGCCACAAGGTACAGTCCTCGGACCTCTGTTGTTCACATTGTTTATTAACAGCTTGCTGAACCTCGAAATCAAGGGTAAAATACTTAGTTTTGCAGATAACACTGCACTATTTTGTGAGTCAAATTCGTGGGAAACATTAAAATCGGATGCTGAGGATGACTTCAGAATTCTTGAAGAGTGGTTCCGGTATAACTCGCTTACCCTAAACCTAGAAAAGGCAAGAAGATACTTGCCATTTTGTTCCTACCCTTATGGACTGCCTAGAGATGTGTTGTGATTTCAGTACCTGTGATTTTGGCCCTGTGACTGGCCTGTCACCGGAGCTAACAGTTCCGAATCCTCCCAATTCGTCGTGATTTTCGGTCACAGGACCAGCCGGCGGAGCGGTCGGTCCCTCGCCACGATTCAAATCACTTCAGAGTTAACACAGGCGTTCACGGACGGCGTTGACTGATTCCGATTCCAGATTCACCGTTCTTTCTTGTTGCTCTCGGTTCGTTGTCTCGTTCAATACATGGCATAAGGGACGTAATTCGAAGTATTCTACTTGACCGGAACTCAGTTGTAAAATGGATGGATGGAATGTTTAAGTTTAGTTGAGAGGTTTGGTATTTTATTCCTGTTACGGACACAGGATTATGATTTATTGCTTCAAAATCAAGGTCCCTGATAATTACTGGTTGTGAAGTATTCAATCAAAAAAATAAACCTGGTTTATTGTTTGAATTTTAAAGTAGAATCATATTTATTATTTGTGATTTCGAATAAGAACTATGTAATCAATCCTATTTCATCAATTGCAAATGAAATGTGTGTGAATTTTTTTATTATTATTTTATATTAGATTTTAATCACATTTTGTACATTAGGAATGGCAAATAAAAATGAAATGGAATTCGGGATTGAATGTTGCAAACAAGTATACTTCGAAAAAAATCACAATTTATTTATTATGGGAAATTAGTGAATTAGAAATAAATTTTCGGCAAAATACTCCTACTTTTCATGAGTAGTTTTTCTAGGTTCATCAAAGATGTCAAGCCTCTCATATTCGTATTTAAAATCTTGAGAGTAACATATAAAATGACCATTGAAGTTGTATTCGGAATGTAAAATGATGTGAAAAATTTTATGAAAGAATTTCTACCATACTTTCGGCAAGCATATTCAATAATTATCATTTTCTCGAACCTGGAAATGAAAAAAATTTTAATTTAATTTTATTTGTTCTGTTTAAGATACCAACCAAAAAAAACTAATGAATTGATGCAAAATCCTCCCAAAATAAGCTTTCAATCGAATGCTTGTCGAAATGATTTTTTTGTTAAAATGATACATTTAAGTGAAATTATTATAAAAAAATATTGGATGAATTTATTCAATATGAAGTTAAAATTTCCGTTAACTATGCTTATTACATGTTCAAACATTGAGACTATAGTGTCCATATCATTATACACATATTCAGCCTTTCCATATTTCCAATAATTCATCATGAAAGGACTTCGACTGTACAGAAATCTCGCCGTTTGTTTCAAGTCCGAAGTAGGAACAGGAGCAGGTACCAAATCATAGCCCGCATACCATTCTAGACTCTAGTTCCGACGTTCCTGACTCCTTAAAACGTTCCGATTCCGCCGGAATCGCAATAGATCATACGTACTCAGTCCAGTCACGACTCCGAAAAGGAGCTGTGATTTGGCCCTGTGATTTCTCCGGAACTGTCACAGTGAGTCACAGCTCCGGAGAAATCCTCTCACGTCATAGTTCGCTTTCTTCATCATTTGTATTGTTCCTGTATTGTTCATTAGGCAATCTTTCCTCTAAGAAACTGCCCTTGACAAATAGTTTGAAACTGAAATCCGCAAGGGCGTTTTTCATTTTCATTTTTTGATTATTCTGTTTCAGATATTGGGGGTGAAAACCCATAAAAACCTAAAAACTGATGAAAAAAAGCATATATTATTGTCAATTTAAAATATTCAATAGTTGTTCAGCAGAAGCAAAGAACTTACTCGAAACAAATATGAATTTTCAATTTTCAAATCAAGTTTTTCGAGAGAATAGATGCTTTAATCTATCCAATCCAATAAATTCCTTAATCTGAAGCAATGAGGAATCAGAATATCGGTACGGCACCTGAAAGAAATAGGAGCCACCATAGAGTACTGATGATTTGCAAATTCTGACGTCTAGAAGGCTTTTCTGTGATTTATCAGCAGTGTTAACCTTCATGTTTATTTTTGTTATGATTTCAAATCATTGATTTGGCCGATTTTGGAATGTTTGAACTTGAACAACTGAGCAAGTTTTTGATTCCCCTTATATTCATTATTTTCTAAAAAGGATCAGATATCAGACGCTTCTTATCGTTATGTTATCTTGAATAACTATGAATATAAGTGAACAGAAATATGAAATCTTCTAAATAAAATACAGTTTTATTAGAATCAAACTCATTACTCTCACAAACAAAATGACTTATAATAGATGAGAAAAAACGAGTACACAACAGAAAGAAAAAATAATGAATCACATTCTTTATTACATTCAGACTTGAGGGTGTAATAGACGCCAATTCTTATATTTTAAGAATGAAATATGCTTTTGTTTATTGTATCTCATAAGCATCTAAATGTTCCGAAAAATGTCATACAACTCACATAATTAACGAACGAGAGCTGAGTTAGTTTTACCATTAAGTATTTTAATAACTTTACCAAATTTGCAATCATTAAGGTCAGATGCTATATTCAAGTCATAACTAATTCTATTAACTAATTACGAAAATGTATAATTGAAATGAGTAAAATTCACGCATGAATAGTTTTCAACTAGAGTAATATTGCTCCGCTCTTCTGAATAAGTAAGTCCTCAGTCTATTTTATCATTCAATGAACAATTAGGAAGAATTCGATAAAAAATTTTCAGTTGTTCTTTCATAGCCAATGTACATATATCTACGATGAATATATTCTGCTCTGTGTACAATGAGAAACTGACTTGAACTGTTTATGTTTTGCTTCGAATCGCATGCATGAAAAATAACATGGAGGCCCATTTTTTCCGAATTCCTCCATAATGCAAGGGAAAATGATGTTCAGGTTTCAACGTACTTTTTAATGATCAAATCATCCAATAACTCTAGGGAAGGCGGAGAAATAAAATGTTTGTTTGAATTTCCCGTCAATTTTTATAAGATTAGGTAAAAATACAGAGTTTGGTCGCACTCTAGCACAATATATCCTACTTTAAATCGTAAGTTTTCCGCTTAACAAAACATTCCAGCCGATGAGCAATGCATTTATTTTGAAGATTCTGTAATGTTAATTTGGAAGGAAATTTTTTTCAGATTTCTCGTATACTCCACCAACAAATCATTGATTTCACGAGATCGAGGCTGAAATACTTTTTCTCAATTGGATGGCTAAGTATCAGAGCCATATCATATCGATGAACATACCTTTATATAAATCATGCATTATGTCACAAACAAGATTATCATATAAATGAAAAGACTTCAGTTCATGCCAAATACAATTTTCCTTCAATCTAACTTTTTTATTCAAATGACGTTCGTTGTCGCATTTCTGTCGAATTTCTTCACAATTATTATTCATTTCACTTTCAGTTTCTGTATTGTATGACAGACAAAATCGACAAAAGTTTGTAAATGAAAAAACTTTCAAAATAACCCATTTTTCCGTGGATTCTTAGATTATCACGTTTTATGGCCAAAGCAAGAAAATTCACTTTTTTTTCTATTCGAAACGTTCATAGTGATTTCATCTGTTTCCAATTTCTTCATCATAGAAACATTACCAAAATTGATTAGGTCTTCACTATAAAAAATGTTTGCTAGAAATACATTCTCTAACCTTGAAGCATATTGGGGGGGTGTAATTGTAAAATAAATGCTCCCTATTTTGTGTTAATTACATTGACTATCTACTGGATTTCCGGCCTGAAAATCGTCAAAGTAAAAAATCAATATCATCTGAACAAAATTTTGCATAGGCTGTCCCACTTCGAAGATCATTTTCAATAAAAGGTCTTGTTGGGTGGACTCATTGGATACATTCTTGATGGTGATGTCGGACATCGGAGATATAAAGCCAGAAATATTATCTCTGGAAGATGAAAAATTGTCATTGCAACTGCTTTTCACTTTATTCGCACAACCAGGGTGAAAAACTTCGGAGCAAATAATACATTTTGTGATATTCCTTATAATTGTTCACTTACATCAAGCACATTCGGAATTCAAAACTTGAAGAGACACGTTCGACACAACCTTCTCACTCAACATCTTTCAGAGGGATTGAATTGAGATGGCTTAGTGCCTAAGTTATCCTCGAATTATCAGGCTGAATCAGACATTTTTGGCCGAGTTTGAGTTCAGATACAGTCTGTGATTCGAGTTTGCAAGGCGTTCTGTCTGTATTCTCTGTTCAACTGTCCTTATATAGGGGGTTGAGCCATGAGCCATCCTTCAGGTCAGGCTGAGTCGAACCTTTTTGGGCGAGTTCAAGTGAACTACTCAGCAGGACATAGGAGGGTGTTTTGGCGTATCGTTGGCGAGAAGATCCATCACGTCGGCCTAAGTCATTAATTGGAGGCGTCCTTCAGGCCGCACACCTCAGCAGTTTGAAATATTTGGATCAACTTGCCCTCTTGGAACACAGGTCAATACCGTAGACAAAGCCAGCCCTGTCTGTATACTGCTTTATCTCTTGTATTTGCTCATTGTCCTCATTAACCTATTTGATCATACCGTCATTTTTCACCGCTTGTATCACCCAATTTGCTCACTCATCTTTTCTGTTGATACCGTTTACTGTATGTATTTCAAATTATATTTGCGATCCGTAAACACCTGACTGTTCAATATTTCATGACTGTGCTGTGTAAATAACTGTTTTGATCATATAATAGTAAGTGTACGTACATTGACAATTCACATCAGACAGCTCTTTGTGTGAATAAAATTGTGGTCAACAGTGTCAGTAAAACAGTGAAAGTTTTTAAATATATCGCTACATATACAATGTGAGTTTTATGACTGTTATATATGTCTTCTCCATATACAAAAAAACTACCACCAAGTAATCACTAATACCTTAGACTGTATCGAACCCTCCTTCAACTGTGTAAAGGCTACCTGGGAAGGACAGGGAAGTGTATGACAGGGAGTTGCAACCTTGGACCGAAAATTGCAATTGATACCCCAGGAACTGAATTTCGACCGTACGTGAGGCCCGAAAACAGGTCGTCACATTCTTTACAATCTCTCCGTGTTGACTGGGATCTTATAGTTCGTAAATATGAAAATAATTAATCAGAGCTCGATGAAATTCATCAGACATTCCATATTCAACAGCAGTGTATCCAATTTAATTCAGGTCTGATTTGAACTATTGGAGATTTTGGGAAAAATGTTGAAGTTAATATTTTTCTGTGATAACCTTCTCTCTGTGGTAGGTATCCTTCTTAATTCCATCTTTATAATGATAGAACTCAGTACCTGGTTGTCAAATGCTGATGCTCAAACTTATCTCAACTTTCGTGAGTATCATTGTGACAATTCACAAAAAAAATAATTTGTTTTCATCCTAGTGAAACTGTGCTTGGTGGTGTCATTAGGAAGTCAAACCTGGACCTGGCAAAAAACGTCCAGCCCCATTCTTGAACTGGGCCCAGAATTGGCAGGGTGAAAGCATAGCCACTGTATATCACCTGGTGCAGCGCGAATAGGTTAGGTATGGGTTGTATGATTCTTCAACCGGTCCGGTCCCGACATGGCCAACAACCTTTAATGCTGCTTTACTGAGAATTCTTGAAGTGAGTTTTAATAATCATTTCTCAATACGAAGGTAACCTGTTAGGAGGCGCCGTTTTGGACAAAAGTGTGTTTTCATATATATGTTTTTTCGAGCCAATATATTCATTTTGTGTACCGATATATTTATTTTTCGTTCCGATAAACTTATTTTCCACGAAACAAAATATATTTATGAGTTGGGTGTTGCAAATATACGAATTCGTGGTATCCAATATATTTATTAATTCGACCTATTCCAAGTTGTCACGAGAAGGCGCGCCGGCAGCGTTTAGTACAGTTTGGAGCATATGGCAACATGGCGTAGGCATTTGTTCAACATACCACGTAGTTATCTTCTTAATTTGTAGTACCTACACTTGCTGACCGATGGCTAATAGAATGTCGATATAGGGCACTTTTAGCAGAAGAGAGCCATTGCTACCGACTGCGCTACCGGTAGGTATCAGTAGCTCAAAGCTGCTGAATAGGGTTGTTACCATTTTTGACAGCTAACCTCTGTTTCCAGGTTAGGACGGTAATGTTCAGATTTGACAAGACAATCAGTTTGATATCTTGTCCGTGGGTAGACATTATGTTAGAGACAAAGTTGGGTATATCGTGTTAGTAGTTTCGTTTCATTATTTCCGAAATATTTTGTCATGGATAATTTAAATTTGTTCTTCGACCAAGACAATATCATGAACAATATCCTCAGCGGACTCGTTCAAGAATTGTCCCCTCCTTTGGCGCTTTTGGAAGATGAGGATAGAGAAACCCAGAAATCGAAATTTTTATGAAGATACAATTCCTCAATATGTGGGGGATTTATTCAAAGAACACTTTAGAATGTCCAGAACAGCTTTCGAAGTATGTATGATTAACAGCGGGTTTCACAAAGCTCTGATTAACTTGATTGTTCTGATTAAGACAATTCTATGTTCAATTTCAGTTCATTTTTAGCAATACCACAGAATATCAAGGCGTTGATCAGAGGATTGAGCTTTGTGAAACCCACGGTAAATGTGGGTTTTCACAAATATATATTAGCCCTCTTACTTTTCATTTTAATAATTGGTTTTGTAGGATCTTTCCCATATTATCGGCGAAAATTCGGAAGGTACGCACAAAATTCCTTCGAAAAAGAATGATTATTCTGTCTATGGGTAATCGCAAAGCAAGAAGGCTTTTTGGCTGCAGGTGATCGCTTCGGAATTGCTAGGAGCACGGCACATGGAATATTTAAGGAAGTAATTGGTAAAATTACTCGTTTGACGAATTCCTTTATAATTTGGCCAAATGATTATACCAGTGTTGAGGAGGTTTGTACTTTTTTTTTTCTTTTTGAGTGTAATATAATTTTATAATCATTTTTAGGCATTTTTTGATAGGTACCAAATACCTGGGGCTATAGATGTGTCATGTGGAAATAAAGCATTCCATCCAAAACGGCCATGACCATTATAATAGATTGAATTATCATTCAATAATTCTTCAAGGTACGTTGAAGAATATAAAAGTAATTTCATGTAATATATAACTAGAACATTTTTAGGAATATGTGATATGAGACTGAAATTCTTGGATGTCTATATTGGGGTTCCTGGACGGGTGCATGATGCTCGTGTGTTTAGGAATAGTCCAATACACGATCATATTCAACATATGCCATCAAATCTACATCTCCTAGCTGATTCGGCCTATGCCTTAAAGACTAATGTTTAACTCCATTTCCTAACAATGGGCATCAAACTGATATTGAAAGAAATTTCAATATACGCCATAGTGCAGCAAGAGGGGTGATAGAAAGAGCATTTGGACGCCTCAAAGGAAAATTCCGTAGACTGAAATATCTGGACGTATTGGATCCAGAATTAGGGTGCGATATTATTTTAGCTGCATGTGTCCTACATAACTTCATCATCGTCAAAGATGGGGAAGATGATGAACATTTAGAGGCTGAGGAGAGTACGGTTATTTTCAGTAGCAGTGATGAGAATGAAGGAGATACTAGTTCGGGAACACAAAAAAGAATAGAATTAGCAAATCAAATGCACAGATAATTTTGTTGTTTTCTTTTAAATAAAATTGTCAGTTTTTTATTTGAGTAATAATTTTCAACCAAAGTAACTCTATTTTTAAATTGCAATAGATTGATATTTGAGTTCTTGGCATTTTCAACCGTTACCTGCAATGCAACTTTCGAATTCCACCATTTGTTTTCCAGAATTACTTCGATAACTAGCCATTTTCCTTCCTTAAAACATTCAGTTAGAATTCGTTCACTTGTTTCGTTTCAGCAGGATTTTTTATAAGAAATCTTTTGAATGACTGGCATAACAAATAATGTAGTGGAATCAGAGGGGATCGAGATCCCAAGTGTTATCATACTAATTATTTTCAAAAATCACGAACTCAAATATCTCAGAAACTGTTGATTTTCGCTAACCAATAAATATGGCTCAAACAACAGCAACTGAGACATACTAACACCTCCTCGAGGGTTCATGACTAATTTAGAAGTACTCTATATATTTAATGAAATAAATAATTCACAAAACAAACAATATAAATTTTTATTCAGAGACCTCATTTTGGAACAAGCAATTTCAAAAGTTCATTCCTTTCTTGCTGAATTTCATTGCTCCTGGATACCGCATTCACTAATTCTATTATTGCCTCAACTTTCTTCTCTTCTATCTCAGCAATTTTTTTCCTGTGGTCATACAGGTTTTTGTTCCTCACTCTTTTATGAGCTGCTTCTTCTATATTTCTTTTGGTTCCTCTGAATGTTGTTTTTGTTGGCGAACGTACTAGCCCTTCACAATCGGCCAATTGTGATGGACCAGGTGTGCTGTTTTCTTCCTTCCTTTCGATTTGAAATGAAGCCTTGTTGGGGGTAGATTTATACATCTATCAGTATGATATATTTCATCAAATGCATCGTAATACTCCCAAGAAACCCTGGCAGCTCCTGTTGCGTTTTTATTGTCTTTCAATTTGGTGAATGTTTTTTTTAAGTTTCGCCACTTCCTATCCAGATCCTCTTCTGTTGCGCTATAGCCATTATTTCTGAAAATTTTTCTTATGGCACACCAAAGTTTTTTTTTTCATTTTTGGGTTTCTGAATTGATCCACCCTCTTTTTATATTTCTCTATTAATAATTTGATATTACTTCTATCCCACTTTAACGTGGTATGGTCAACTAGAAAAAGAATTAAATATACTATACAGGAATTCATTACAGAAACTAACAGTTATCCAAAACAACATACTAAAGATTATGTTTAAGAAACAAAGGAGATATAACACGGATCCACTTTATACAGAGGATGTATGCAATATCCGGACACTATATTTTCATAGTTTATTTATGTATGCTTTCAAAAATAAACTTTTTCGCTGTTGTTTACCCTCGGTATACCGAACTCGTTGTGCTGCTGGTGGGTTCCTGTCGACACAAATATTCAGAAAAAATATTTGCCATAGGTTTTTTGTTCACACCTCGCCCAAGGCATGCAATCTCTTACCAAGAGAGATTAGGCTTATCACTCAACACAGGAGTTTTTCAGTTGAAGCTAGAAGGTTTATTTTTTGGAATCACACAAATTTTATGAAAATTTCAAAATGAAATATGAATAAAAGAAAAACTGAAAGTATGTATTAGTGAAATCCTTTTCCATGTAGGTCTAAAAAAAGAGAAAATAATATTCGATGCAGTGTTTTAAATATTTTTGGAATTGCACAACACAAGTGTTGAATCACTTTAGGTGCATGATCTTGAACGTTTTAATTATTTGAATCCTTCTTATGGTTGTAACCTCAGTAGGCATTTCTGTGTTTGAATTTGCAATGTAATTTAACTTTATTTTCAGTTAGATACAGTGTAAGGAATACTTTAAAATTTTTTAGAAATGTTCTTTTTTTTGGAAGTAAGTAAATAAATAAATATAAATTACAATACTATATAAAAAAAGAAAAAAGTATACCAAGTGTATTAAAATAACTCACCCTTATTTTCACTGTTATTTATTTCCCCTGGTGTCGAGTTAATCTCCTCTCTGGAATTATTTTTGCCCACTGGTACTAAATTCCGCACATAGCAGTTGAAGAAATTATCATCTGCAAGCGGAAAATTATCAAGAGATTAGATTTATGGGATAAAAATTACCGCAAAATATCTTTGCGTCTGTAGAAAGCAATTCTTTATCAAACAGTAATATTTGTTAGATGAACACGAAAAAGAAGCTTACCGCAGATAAGCACAATTCAAGTACGCTACCAAAAATAACGATCGCTACCAAACGTGTTCCCTAGGTAGCGTCCCGTTCAGCAGAAAGAGCATAGAAATTGGTAACAGTTCTGTAACTGTTCTTTCTGCCGAAAGCGCCCATTGAAAGCAGAAACCTTCACCTTTTTTGTAGCATGTTGCGTATGATGAGATTAGTAACAAGTATCAATGTCCATTCATATTCATAACATAACCGAAGATAAGTTTCTTCGTTATCTATCTTGTGGATAAGTAAATATTATTATATTAAAGAATCCCAATAGCAGTGGGATTGTGTCCTGATACTAGGGTACAATTCACTTAACTCGCTTGGTGCTTTGCTACACAGCCAAAAATGTGAAATTGCGATCTTGTAAACGAGGTGAAATTTCACACAGCGTTATGGCCAATGTATGAATCATTTATTCATTATCCTTATTTAACACTTCTTGCAGTACGACAATCACAAAACAAACAGTAAACTTAAACTTGTTATTGTTAGTATTAGTAGGTATGCAGACGTTACAATGAGACATGGGTGCGTTTTCATTTTTATCGGACTGATTAATCGGTGTATCACCCTTCTCTCTTCTTATGTTCTCCACCATGGAGGTAGGAAAAGGGTGGAGGGGGCATAACGTTTGAAAAGTATCGTGCAGTTTTGATAACCTTCTGTGGATTTACCCATTCCAATATAGTCGACTTTGAACTGAATATTTTCGTCTCATTTGCTGTACACCACAGAATACAAATATTTACCTTGTGATTATCGGCCATATTGCTATGGGAAAATCCACAGAAGGTTCTCAAAACTGTACGACACGTTTGGTACAAGGGAAATATAGGAACTGCTCCCTCCCCTTCTTTTACCTCCATGTTCTCCACCAAATAAGAGAGAAAGATAGGGGTTAATGATTAAATGATTCATCACTTCGATGAAAATAAAAACGCACCTTCGTAATCTGCTACATGTGTATGGTTATGTTATTTGTATCGTGGTCTTCTATGGCTATACAATTTATTCAATTCAATTTATTTCCTCAAAATCAGATTACAGATTATTAAACATATAATTTATTGCTTTTTAGAACGAATTTCGAGATCGACCACATTAGCCTAGGTGGGATGCCTGTCTGCCATGTTCCCGATCAGAGAAATTCTAAGTTGAATGTACTTCTATTTGACAAGGTGCGTAAGCAAAATAACTAGATCTCTTCTTCTTCTTCTTCGTCTGAAAAGCCGCCCCAATGGACACCAACTGGCTCTTGATAGCTCAGGGCAGCAATCATGGGTTCAGCACCTCTGCTATGTACCCAAACTCAATATCACTGATCCAACCAGCGACTTGGCTCCCGGAGCAGCAGGAATCTGGGAAGGACTCACACCAAACCGCTTCTGAATGGGCAAAATACATATTGTCAAATTAAATACTATACAGGTCAACCAAGCACCTAAAGAGCAAGGATCGGATCAATGGTACATCAACAAATAGGTCAAACAAAAGGATCAACAATAAGCAGGGTAGGGCACTAATGAACACATTATCAGAACCATATCACTCGAAGGTGGGCAGTTATATACTTAACTGCGATGCGGATATAAAATCAAAAATCACTTCAAGAACCTTCTGAGAGTAACTGAAAATAGCATCATGCACCTGAAAAGGTGTTGGCAAACCTCGCTTACTCAATTCTCTATATAATACCAATATTGCAGTTTGTGTAATTCCTTGAGCACTCGAAAAATACATGCTGCAGAGTACCGATCACTGACCACCAAGAAATCCTGTACAACTGCTCCGTTGATGTTGAAAGCACCAGATCCCCAGCTGGGGTTCTGCGCGTTGAAATCCCCAAACATTAGGGTATTTCCCTGAAATAAAGAAGACAATTCCAACAACAGTGAAACATCCAATCTCATATCCGGAGGGTTATATATATATATATATATATTAATAAGATTTAGTTTGCCAATTGTCAAAACCGAAATCTGAAGATTGCCCGGGATCACCAAGCCATCAACACTCCCAACCCTAGCAGGAAGACAACTCCTGACCAAGAAGGCCAAGCCCCCATAGCCGTCTCCTCTATCATTTCGAAAAATACTAAAACCTTTAATCTTAAAAACGCCATGTTCTCTCAAAAATGTGTCTGAAAGAGCTATAACATCTGGTTTATGAGTCAAAATATTGATCAATAAAATGTTGTAGTTTGATCGAACTGATCGAATGTTCCACTGCAATATAAGCATACTGAATCAAATGAAATTGTAAACTGAAAGTAGGTTGAAATTCGTCCTCTTCACCTATCTTCGGCAAAGAGATATTAGATTCAACAACAATATCTCCAAACAATTGATTTGTACCTGATTGATCCATTTGTTCGAACATTACTTCGTTTTCTGCTGTAAATGAGCTATTTGAAGCAACTTCAGCTTCATCTGTGTAAGTTGAGGGGAACCCATGTGTAAGTGAAGGGCTATTGTAGCCAATGCCGAATACCTCTCCAGTACCACTAGTCCTTGCATTCTGTTTGAAGCCCCTTGAGGATGGTATACCACCTGTAAACCCAGGACTATAATCGAAAAGAGCCTTTTTATGAGCTTCCCTGTCTCGGGATGTTTCTTTTAGTTGGAGAAAGTGATGGCGTGGAAGTGTTCCGTGCAAATTTATTTAAATTGATGTAGTTCGATTTGGACTGTGATGCCGAGGGCAGTGTCTCCTCAGCAGGCCGCTGCAACAATGAAGTCTGCCGCGAAGAAACCTGAGCTTAAGTTTGTCTCCTAGGAAATTCAGAAGGTCTGAGAAGAGGTTCTTTGTTCTCTTTCTGCAATGGAAGCTGAGGAAAATCATTAGGGTGTATAATATTTCGAGGAGGTCTGTTAGAAAAAATTTTATTAGCCTCGTAGCAGGAGAAATTAGGGAATGCCATCGCCTCTCTAATCTTTCTTTGCCTCTCATATTCAGGGCAAGACCGATCAGTTGACCGATGGGAGCCCTGAGAGTGAACGCAAGCTTCCGATGTGGCAGTACAATCATTCCTGTCGTGGCCTTCTCCACATCTTTGACATCTCTTCTTACTATTACAAAGTCTAGTTGTGTGCCCATACCTTAGGCACTGGAAGCACTGGATAACCGGTGAGACATACTGAGTAACCTCAATGTAAGTGTGGAAGAGAGAAATAAATGAGGGCAAAGTTCTACCCTGAAAAGTAAGAACGCAAGCTTTTGTATCTTTATATGTCACCTCACCATCAGTATTTTCCCGTCTCTTCAATCTCTTAAATTCAAGAATTTTTGCAGTAGATGACGCATATGAAAGAATATCATCCTCCGTGATATCATAGTCAATATCAGTTATGATACCCATGATTGTGACCATGGCTGCAGGGATGTTAATATCGTATCACCCTTATCAAAATTATTGGACGTAACGAATGAATTTGCCTCCTCCCATGTAGCAAAGTCTACCCCTACTCGCTTCTTTCCTTTCCTTGAAATTTTTTTAATATTAAAGTTAAACTGTTTGTCCGTGAAAAAATTCTTACCAACCGATAACGGATATAAATTTCCAATATTTTGATTATTGCTTTCTATAAGAACAGTAAACGGTCCGCGATCCTCGGCAGAATAAAGATAAGAAACCCGTTCAGCTTTTTTATTCAAGTTTTTTCTCACATTGTTTTCCAAGGTCAAAATTTCTTCAAGCAAGTCGTTATTAATGTTAGCTTGAGTACGAAGAACTGCAAGCTCCTTACCCAAAACAATTGAATCGGCATAGGAACAAGAATCCTGACTAAAGGTCCTTTGAGAATGAAGAGTAAGCTTAGTTTGAACCCGGGTGCAAGCACCCAGGCTAGAATTTGACATTTTACTCTCAGAAAACTACTTCAAATGAAATTACTTACTAAATACAGACCTAAGAAGAAATCAAATCTAGAAATTTGGTTCTGATAAACTCACCACACAGTATCGAAAGGGATACAGGAAAAGATGACAACTCGTAATTTGGAAAATCACAGCACACCACAATAAGGTTAGGAAATCACAGAGCTCTTAGCGCTTCAACACCTCGACCTCCAATTATAGACTGAACTAGATCTCTAATATCGAATATTCTACCTCCGGATGTGATCAATATATATTATTTTGTATCTTGTAACAATGGGGGTAGGAAAAAGGTGAAAGAACTCTGTAAGTTAGATAACTTTCCCAACCATTGCTCACTATCATCAGCCTTATGTAATAATGCCATGTTGCCATGAGGTCAGAACCGTACTGAACGCTGCCGGCACCACCTTTCGTAACGACTTGGGATAGGTCGAATTAATAAATATATTGGTTACCACGAATTCAAATATTTGTAACACCCAACTCATAAGTATATTTCATTTCGTACAAAATAAATATATCTTAACGAAAAATGAATGTATCGGCAAACAAAATTAATATATTGCCGCAACAAATAAATATATTGGCTGAAAATACATATATCTGAAAACACACTTTTGTCCCAAACGGCGCCTCATACCCTGTAGCCATCTTCCATAAAATCCTCTCATCACAGCCCGGTTCTCAATTTCTGAAACGAGCTCGGTATAACTTATTGAACTCTAAAGGCGAATATTGGCGATGTAACCACAGCTTACTACAGATTGTGGTTACATGTAGTTACTTGGGTTACCACGTTTTTGCGGACCTAACTATGTAACTATGACGTATTGATGACGTCACGCATACCATACCGCGTAACCTTCCTCTTGAGCAGGGTTACTCGTTTAGTATGTAGTTCTATCTCTTTCCAAAGAGCGAAATGGAATGCGTTTAAGTTTTAAGTTTAATGGGGGGTCATATTCTATGGGAGTTTCAAATATTTTTAATGTTCATTTTTGAAACATCTGGCAGGTATTGCTTTTGCACGCTTGTTTGATAAAAATGGATACAATTTCCATTCTTCTAAATAAAAAAACTGTTTCGATACCAGATAGTATCGAAGTTCTCTTTGGAGTTGACAGACAGAAGTAACTACGTGACTATGACGTTACGGATAACTACTAACTATGGTTACCTGTGGTTACAGCGCCAAAATTTGCCTTAAAGCCGCGCGCAGTCACGAGAGCAGAGCGGTTTTCGAGGCAGTTGCGAGGCACTTGTGAGGCAGCCTTGCGTTCTTGAAATGGCTCGCGACACCTGCTTACACACTTGCGAGGCAGCCGAATTAACTTGCCTCGTAAGTCGATCAGCTCTCTTGTCTATGTAAATAAAGTAAGCAGCACGGAAGTCAATGAAAACCATCTCATTTATTGTTGTATATTTGTCGAGAATTTGTCGTGAAAGAAAAAAATTTGTCGCGCTTCTAGTTTTTTTAGGGGTGGCTCTGCTAACTTGATATTGAGTTAGCAGAGCCATTCTTTAATATGCATCGAATTCGATCAAAAATGTTATGAGTAACTGTCGAGTATTCGTCGTAGACCATCTTACCTAAAAAAACTAGAAAAAATCATTTTGTTATAGCTTTTTAATAGGTTTTAAAGAAATGTTCTGGTTTCTCAGGAAATTTGTCAGATTCGGCAACACTGCATTGGTGAATTGATATTTCAGGTATGTTTTCCGTATCATTATTGACTGATATTGGGTTGTATATATTAAATGTTCTATTTCCCGAGATGAACAATTTTCGTTTCAATGCTGAATAAAGGAAATATTCCATTCTAACGGATATACATCGACGTAACTTCGTTATACGAGAAAGTTAATTAGATGACTGTTTTTTCCTCCACAAATGAGGTGAACGATTGGAGGACGACCAAAACATATTTGTCGTGAAAGAAAAAAATTTGTCGCGCTCTTCGTTTTTTTTAAAAGGGGTGGTTCTGCTAACTTAATATTAAGTTGGCAGAGCCATTCTAAAATATGCATCGAATTCGATCAAAAATGTTATGAGTAATTGTCGAGTATTTGTCGTAGACCATCTAGCCTGTAAAAACCAGAAAAAATAATTTTTTATAGCTTTTTTATAGGTTTTAATGAAATGTTCTGGTTTCTTAGGAAATTTGTCATATTCGGCAACACTGCATCGGTAAATCGATATTTCACGTATGATTTCCGTATTATTATTGATTCATATTGGGTTGTATATGATAAATCTTTTATTTCCCGAGATGAACAATTTTCGTTTCAATGCTGAATAATGAAAATATTCCATTCTCACGGATATATATTTATTTATTTATTTATTTATTTATTCAGCAATAGTAATAGTATTACAAATTACATTACAACTTTCAAATTCCTCATGATAACATATATACATATATATAAAAACACAACAAAATAAGTAACCCAGTAATCCAAATAATATGTTAACAAAACCAAGAACACAAAATCAATAACTTCTCCTTATATTATTCCTACTGCTAAAAGTTTGGCGCACTATGGTATATTAATACTGTGTGTGCGCTTAAAGTAATTAACAAGAAATACATATTTTCTCTTTAAGGCCAATTTTTCCTCTCATGTTTCTCTTAGCCATAAAGGCCCTAACCAAAACTTACCCAAAAATTAAATTAAAGAGAAAAAGAACACTTTCTCCCCAATTCAAAAATCTAAGACCAAAAAGCAAACAACATTCTATCCACTGACTCTATACTTGGTAAGTAATTTGAAAGTTAGTGTCTATAATCCACTTATTGATTTCTTTTTTAATTTTGAAATAAGGTTTGTATTTATATTCCTGTGGTAGAGAGTTAAAAACCTTCGGGCCAAGACAGTAAATATGGTTTTGACATAAGGTATGTTTGGGGTTCCGGAGACCAACATCATTATTAAGAGCAAATCTAGTGTTTTGCCCATGAGATATATTTACTTTGTAATCTTGATACTTCAACATGTATCTTATTACTGCCTTATAGTAAAGTTGCTTTATTGACATTAAGTTACTGTCCTTGTAAACCAAGACTGATGGGTAATATTTATCTTTGAATAACATTATTTTTATCAACCATTTTTGAGCAATTTGCAATTTTTCTAAAAAAGTCACCCCAGCAGCACCCCAAACAACGATTCCGTAATTAAGAAGAGATTCCACTAATGCATGATAAATTGTTTTTAAGGTCTTTAGATGCACCACATTTCTCAACTCACAAAATTTAAAAATTAATTTCCTAATTTTATCAGTAACAGCAATTACCTGTTCTTTCCATGTTAAATTTTCATCAATCAAGATACCGAGATATTTGAGGCTGGTTTTTCTTTCTATTGTTTTGGTGCATTTACATTTGTGTGTAAAATTAAGGCACTTTGGTTCGTGGATTCTTAGGGATTGAAAGGTTGGCAAATGGCCGGCTGAGAGTGAAAAAGCAATAAATTTGGTTTTATTCACATTCAAGGAAAGTAAACTACCATCAAGCCACTGTTTAATTTTTTGAATGGCCTTTTCGGCCTTTGTTCTTGTTGATTCCCAATTTTTCCCACTGATTATTACCCCAGTATCATCTGCAAAACAATATACATCTCCTTCGGAGATAGCTGACATAATCCCATCAATATAAACAACAAACAGCAGTGGTGAAAGCACCGTCCCCTGAGGCACACCATACTCCACCTCAAGCTTATCACTATGTTCCCCCGAAATGACAACTTTTTGCGATCTTTTTTTTAGATATGAATTTATTAAGTCATTTGGGAGACCTCTGATACCTATGCAGTCCAACCTGCTTAGTAGAATATGATGAGCAACTGTATCAAATGCCTTCTGTAAATCAAGAAAAATACCTATTACTTTACTTCCAGTATCTAAGTTTCTCAAAATATTTTCGGTAACGTGACACAAAGCATTTTCAGTACTTAACCCCTCTCTAAACCCCAATTGATTTTTATTTATTAGTTTATGTTTTTCAAGGAATAATACAATTTGTTTTTTCAAGCATTTCTCAATCAATTTACTCAAAGTGCTAGTCAAAGTAATTGGCCTATAGTTACTTAGTTCTTTTCTATCACCCTGTTTATGTAATGGAATAATTATAGTACTTTTTAGAACTTCTGGAAAAACTCCTGTACTAAAGACTATGTTAACTATATGTGTTAAAGGTTCTAATAAAAATTGATGGTATTTTTTTAATAAGTCTGAGCAAATGCAATCATCACCACCCCTTATTTTATTCTTTAATGATTTTATTTGGCCTAAAACTTCAATTTGTGATACGGGTTTCAAAAAAAATGAATCCTTTACTTTTGCCCTTTGATTCACTTCTCCTGGCTCTATTCCCTCCGCTATTTGTCTTGCAATGCTACCAAAATAATCATTAAATTCTCCAGCAATTTGTTTCTTATTAGTAATTTCTGAATTATTTTTGTTTACAATGCTTTTGATTTCTAACTCAGAAGATTGTTCATTTGAGTCCTCTCTAATTATTTGCCATAATTTTTTTGGATTATTTGCATTTTCCTCCGCTCTTGACCTATAGTATGAAAATCTTGAAAATTTTATAGGCTTTGAAAGAGTGTTTCTATACATTTTATACCTCTCCAACAAATCCCTATTATTTTTGTATACCATGCATTCTTTTTTTAACCTATCTCTATACCTAATTGACACCAACAAGCCCTTTGTAATCCATGGTTTTAACCTTTTTGTTTTATTTCTTACAGTTATTGTTTTTGTAGATTCTTCTATTAAATTTTTTAGCCTTCTTATAAAATTAACAGTGCACTCATTTGCATTATTGTTGTTAATTACATCACTCCATTTTGCTCTTGAAATCAGACTTAAAAATGTTTTGTGATCAAGTAATTGATAATTTTTTTGTGAGTTGAAGCTATTTTTTGTGTCACCTTCCAGTTTAATATTGAGCAAAATGGGATCATGGTCTGTGAGTTTATGTTCCAATATAACTGAGTTAAGGCAGTTAAAAATTTTTTCTTGACATCTAATAAAGTAATGATCTAAGCAGGATTTTGAATTACCAACCTTCCTTGTAGCCTTATTTATTACGCTTACAAAACCATGGCTTTGAAGAGTTGTCAAGTAATTAATTGTGGACTCAGATTCATTTGCCAATAGGTCAATGTTCATGTCCCCGACAATAACTTGTATTCGATTTTGATTTGCTATTAATCCTTGTAATATGCTATTTAAATTTTCTATAAATTCATCTTTCATAGTAAAGAAACACCTATATGTAGCTAGAATGTCAATGGTTATGTTGTTTTTTTGTAATGTTACCTTCATAATTTTAAGATTGTTATGTATTAAAAGTTCATGATCTATGTAATATTCTTGCTTAATATATACCACACAACCATCAAATCTGTTCAAAGTACTATCATTAAAAAATTCTAAGTAACCCGGGATATTAAAATTATTAGTATTAAATATATTGTGAGTTTCTGACATCACAATTAGATCAAATTTTTTATCACATGCTTCAAGAAACACCAGAAACTGATCAAAATTTTTATATAAACTTCTAATATTCACATGTATCATGTTAAAGTCACTAAGGTAATCATCGAATGCGGTAGTCTCATATACACTATCACATATTTTGGTATCACATATCTTGTAATTGTCCATGAAATTCATTAATTCCAGCATGACGATTTACAGATTTATTAGGGTACTAAAGCTTACCTATATAGTCTAAATTTCTTATAGTTCAGTCTCTGATTGTATCTTTATGGGTGGATCCTGATCGGTCTTCCTCAAATAGATATTTCCATTTGAGCAAAAGGCGGCCTTGTATCCCTTTCGTTGTTTGGTTTCTCTCACAAGCTTGAAGAGTTCTCTTTTCCTTACAGTGAGGTCATCATTGAGATAAATTTTGCGGTCTCTTCCATCTAGACCACATCTGCTTACTGTAGTTCCCTTTAGTTGTTTGATTCTTCGAAGCGTCTCGGTCTTTACATGAAGATCTTTAAATTTCACCAAAATAGGTCCATCCTCATGTTTTGTGAGCCTGAAGCCCTCCAGCACATCCTCTTCATGAATCTGCACATTCATACTGCTCAAAATTTGATGTGTTATTATTTGTTTTTCATTCATATTAGCTTGCTTAGGAACCCCAACAATTACCATATTATTTGCTTTTTCTTTGGATTCGATACTATCCAGTTTTATTTCCAGCTGCCGAACTTGAAGTTTTAAAGTATTATTTTCTTTCTGTAGTTCTTTTACTTCCTGCAATACCTTTTCAAACTGTGCCTTTTGTTCCTCAAAGCAGCTAGATACAAAGTTCATTGACCTTTCTAGGTCCTCAAACTTTTTCTCCATTTTGCTCTCCAATGATCTAAACATTTGTTTAAGAGATTGGTCCACAATATATTTCAATTTTTTTTCATCCATTTCAAGGGGCACCTCTAGATCTTCCGAGTTTTTTCGTGTTTTTTGGGTTAGGTTAACCTCACTTTTTGATGCAGCACAACAGTTCAATATTCCACTTTTATCCAGCACTTTAGCCTGACTGGCACAACTGGGATGAAAACTACAACCACACTCAACACACTCTACAGCTTCCAAAACTTTTTTTTTGCAATTTTTGCATCTCTTTTCCTGACTTTTTCGGGCAAGTAATGACTCCATGTCATGAGAACACGACGTAACTTTGTGATACAAGAAAGTTATTCAGATGACCGTTTTTTCTTTCGGAAATGAGCTGAACGATTGAAGGACGACCAAAACATATTTGTCGTGAAAGAAAAAATTTGTCGCGCTCTTTGTTTTTTTAAGGGGTGGCTCTGCTAACTTAAGAATAAGTTAGCAGAGCCATTCTAAAATATGCATCGAATTCGATCAAAAATGTAATGAGTAATTGAAGAGTATTTATTGTAGACCATCCAGCCTGAAAAAACTAGAAAAAATAATTTTTTACAGCTTTTTTATAGGTTTTAATGAAATGTTATGGTTTCTTAGGAAATTTGTCATATTCGGCAACACTGCATCGGTAAATTGACATTTCACGTATGTTTTCGTATCATTATTGACTCATATTGGGTTATATATGATAAATCTTTTATTTCCCGAGATGAACAATTTTCGTTTCGATGTTGAATAATGAATATTCCATTCCAGATGACCGGTTTTCTTCCGGAAATGAGCTGAACGATTGAAGGACGAGCAAAACATATTCTCGACAAATATACGACAATTAATGAGATTGTTTTCATTGACTTCCGTGCAAGTGGCTCTGCTAACTTTATGGACATCTCTTGTCTCTGTACGCGGCTTCAAGAGCAAACAATACCACGTGGTGTTATGTTACGGCTAGGCAGCACAGCCACATTTAAGTGTCATTATACCTCGTTAATATCCCAAGGTCAGACACCTGCACGCAGTCTATATGCTTCGACGTTGCCAATAGCCGCGTGAAATATCAGCATTCGGAGATTTTTCGACGTCTATAGAAGAAAAAGGAGTGCCGTTCTGCAGGCTTCAGTGGGTATTTTTTGAAAATGTATTTTGGAATGCACGCAACTCTTTTGCGAGAATGCGCAATTTTTGTTATTTCACCATTTTTCACGGCATTCTAGTTTTTCGCAAAAAATGAACTCTGGCCTCCAGAAGTCACCCCGTTATATTCCAGGTATTGTTTGATCTTAAGCTGGCGTTCATTAGGTCGGTGAAGCAGCGTAGCATGTACTAATGCTGAAGTTCATTTCAGAGCGGTCGTCCAGTTCTGCATCTAGTTCTTGGTTTGCTGTTGATGTATTCACATGTCAGCTGAACTATGTCTTCTGACGATGAGGATATTTTTTGTAGTCGCTGTTTTATTTGAGGTTGCAGATGAGAAAGCAGCGAGGAGAACAAGTAAATGGAAATGGGTTCACGAAATAATCAGAACACGAAAGGAGTTTGGAGAATTTCATCATCTTTATGAAGATCTACTGGACAAAAATAAGTTCCTCATATACTTCAGAATGCAACCAGAAAGATACTTTGAACTACTGCAGCTATCGAAGCCGTACATTGAAAGGAATGCCAAAAAATTTTGTGACGCCATTTCACTTGGTGGTACTGCATAAACAATCATAGAAATTTAAATATTTAGTTTTTCTTTAATTCGAAAATATTGCTCTGATTGGTTTATTAGATTTAGAATACCGATGCGAAAACATATTCATAATAAAGTATCACTATAAAAGTAACCTTCAATAATCTTTTAATTCCAAAATAACATAACATAATTTTATTCATCTTCCATATATACTACGTAGAAAAGAAGATAAGTGACATATCAAAAATATTATTAATTATTCTACATGATAGGTGAAGAATTCTCCCAAACAATAAGGTTCAACCTTCAAAACACAATCAAATAAAACTTTTTTCAAAGACTCATGGCGGAGAGTCTCTTAATTTTTTTTCTGGGGGACTTTTCGGTAACCTTATGCTCAGCTCATGTACAATGGAGCTTTCTATGATAAGGTCATCGAATGTGCAGGGAGAATATATAAGGGTGCTTTCTCCTCGTTATATTCAGATTCAAATAATTCTCGAAGTAACGTTTATTTGTATACATAAACATCAACACTTTATAAACGTATAGTCCATAAACTGTCAGAAGGTCATTGTTCTTAAATTTTCCCCGACATGTCTCTGTAAATTCCAAATTGAACATCATCCTTAACGTCATCTTTTGCACACCCATCACCTGATTTGACACTGTTCTGTCCCCCCCAAAAATAATACCGTGGCTCAAGAGTGAATGGAACATGGCCAAATGAACCGTCCTCAATACTTCTACCTCGACCTCCTTCCGAAGCACGCTCAAAGTGTAAATGACGGACCTCAACTTCCCATTAAGCTGATCTATGTGACTCTGAAACTTCAAATTATAATCGACATGAATACCAAGAAAACGAACAGAAGTCTCAAAGGGTATATCAGAATCATGATCATTTGGATAGGTTTTTTTTGTTTGAGTAGTTCTGAAAATGATGCACTCTGTCTTGTTATTGTTCATAACAATGCGATAGTAGCCTTGTTTTGGTTTCGACTTCAGAACCAAATCGGGACTGTTCGAGTACGCGCAATTGCCGTTTTGAGTCTGAAAAATCGCAATCGCGCATACTCGAACCGTCCCGAACAGTTCTGAATTTGGAACCAAAACAAATCCTTTGAATGCACCTCTCATTTACCTTGTCCAAAGCATTCCGCAATTCCTCAACCGCCAAGACGGTTGCAGATGAGTCATCGACGAAAAGTATCATTCAATAACCTTCCTACACAGAAGGGAGGTCATTTATAAATAATAATCAGAATTAATTAAGGTACGAGTACTCCTCCCTGAGGCATTTCTATCACTTGATCGCATATGTATGACCCTCAATTCTTCCGGCGCATGGATCGGTCGGTATGAAACTAATGTATCCACTCTTAAAATACAAAATCTTCAACATAATCAACCGTTCTCAATTCGCTAATGTAGCACCTACTGAATCAGTCAATAAACCAGTCTTGCACATATGAAATGTGCACTGTAGATGCTATATCATCTACACACAGTTTTAATTTTTACTTACAGCTGCTATTGTCATTTGTTTCCATGTCATCTAGATCAAGAACAAATGAATAACCAATACTGTTTACCGAGGTTCAGAATGCTATGAAGAAGATAAACCCTATGGGGTTCGAAATGAAGCCAAAATAAAAACTCCGGTAATCAGCAAGTCCTATGATGAATTCAGAAAATTGTTTGTTGCTGCTCATTTAAAACCTAGCAATAGAAGATTTAGAGAGGGACTAACGTTTTTGGCAAACCTTTAATAGGGATAAGATTTCATCCGGTTCATTAAATGAGCTTGCTCGATCCTATCTATCGCATACGCTCAAAAAAAATCGGAGGAAGAGTAGGGTTGGTTGAATTAAATGGAAATCCTGGATGTGTATGGGAGTATGGGGGTTGTGATGATTTTGTTGGTGGGTATGGTTGTTTGAATTAGAAGTCTGGAAGACCAGTGCAATGTGAACTGATACCACCTGCCTCATACATTGTGCTTGAGCTGAGAAATTTGAAGTTTCGATCTTATTTGGGAATGTGGTGGAGGATGCGGTTTGTTCCTGTAATGTTCTAACTTATATTCAAACTACTTGGAAAATCTGGGAAATACCATATGCAATGAGTTTTACTTTTTAACTGATTTATTCCAAGCAAATTAACATAATTGGGTAAACAATTAACAGTGCTGTTCCTAACGTGGCGCAAGGAATAAGTAACAAAGCCTACACAGAACACACCCGGTATCCTAACTCGCACAAGCTTTAAGCTCCTGAGGGGTTTCGTTGAAGCCTAGGATATTCGGAAAAAATACAAAAAAAAAATACAAAATTATCGCTATCCCCATCCTTCAGCAATGCATGAGGACGGATGCGCAAATACACTACATATTTCTCCCTCTTTAATAACATTATATACATAATTCATATCTCAATATACAGATAAATGATTTTAAATTTCATTGAGTGTAAACTAACCTATCTGGTGGCTTGATTACTTTTCTTAAAATTCTAGGGCTATTCACACTTGTTGACTTATCATTAGCAATTATTATTTGTGGCTCTACTGCTATCACTTCCTGTTCCTTTTTCTGGTTCGACATTTCAGGATCACAAGTGTTCATGGGATAGGCTATTTCGGGAAGCTTCTTTTTGATCTGATTTGCATGGCGTTTCCAAATTTTATTCAATCCTGAAATTTCCAGCAGAAAAGTACATTTTCCTATTTTTCTATTAATTTTTCCTTTAATCCAACATACCTGATTTCTATCCCTATAATCTTTTACACATACTTCCTCACCTACACTAAAACTAATCCCCTTTTTTCCTCCGTATCTCAATTTCTGTTTAGCTTGCTCAATTCGTACCCACCTTTCTAATTCATCATTATTAGTAACTGAAATCTTTTCATTAGTCAATAAAAGATCAAACCTATTTGTTAAATTTCTGCCAAACATCAATTTAGCAGAAGTGGTACTATTAGGTGTATTTCTGTAATCTAGTAAAAATCTACAAAGAGTAGTTTCTGTATCTGCAGTGGTGTTTTCATGAAGTTTTTTCTTAAACGCTAATTTAATTGTTTTAACACTATTTTCAGCTGCACCGTTAGAACTGGGGTGATATGGAGGAGAAGTTATTTGTTGGATTCCATTTCAACTCAGAAATTTGTTGAATTCTTCCGAAACAAATCCCAAACCGTTGTCTGACACAACTGCACGAGGAAGACCAAATCTAGCGAATGAATATCGTAATGGTCTTATCGTTACCTGAGAAGAAGTAGTCGTCGTTGTGTATACTTCAAGCCATTTACTATAGGCATCTGTGATAACTAAAAAAAAATTACCATTTAAAGGACCTAAATAATCTATATGGATTCTCATCCAATGCCCTTCTAGCCATTGCCAATTATTCAATTCAACTTTTGGAGGATTGTTACCAACTTTAAATCAACATAGGTACCTACTTGCTACTAGTTCAATGTCTTTATCAATACCTGGCCACCAGAAATATGATCTAGCCAGTGCTTCCATTTTTACAACCCGCTGCAACTGTCCCAAAACATCGTGTCTTAGTTTATCTGGCACTACAATTCTATGATTCCAAAAAAGAAAATTCTGTGATATATTTTATTCAAATCTTTTTGTATAATATGGTTTCACCTCTACATCCGTACAAATTTTGGGCCAACCTCTATTCACAAAATTTATTACTTTCTGTAAGACAATATCATCTTTTGTTTCAACTTTGATCAATTCATAATTCGCATTAATTTCTCTACTTTCCGCAATAAAGAAAGAATAATTAATTTCTGCATCCTGTACTTTTTCCGTCAATTCCCGCGTTTCCTAATGGCAATCTAGACAGTGCATCAGCTACGTTCTTACTTGAGGGAACATACTGCTCTTCATAATTGTAATTAGATAGTACTAGTGTAAACCATATAGTTTCCTCAGAGATAGATTTGCCTATTTCCAAATGTCAGAAACATCATTGAAAAAGACGTAGCGGTTAGATTCTCCATGTTGCAAAATGGCGGATGCATCCCTTATTCAATTAGTATTGTATAGAATAACTGCCCATCTCCGCAGCCTATTCGCAGAGAACTGAGGTATTTGCCGTTTAGGGCCAAATATTGTTACTAAGGGCATATGATCAGGTACAAGTGTAAGCTTCTCCGCAAACAAATACTGATTAAATTTGGTTACCCCAAAAATTATCGCGAGTGCTTCCTTTTCGATTTGTGAGTATCTTTGTTCGCACTTAGATAAAGTCGGCGAAGCATATGCTATAGGTTTTTCGATTCCTGATTTAGTGAGATGACTCAAAATTGCTCCCACTCTATAAGAAGAAGCATCGACCGTTAATTTTAGTTCTAAATTTGGATCAAAATGAACCAAAACTTCGGATGATGCTATCAATGATTTGTCACGAAAGCTCTTTCACAATTATGGTCCCCTTTCCATTTCACGTCTTTTTGCAATAATTGATACAGCGGATTTAAGACTGTTGCAATATTTCTAATGAATTTAGCATAATAGTTGATTGTTCCTAAAAACGACTTCAAGCTAGATATATCTGTAGGCCTAGGAGCCTGCTCTATTGCTGAAATTTTAGTTTGATTCGGGTGCAACCCCTCCTCATCAATAATATAACCAAGATAATTAACTCTTTTCTGAAAGAATTTACATTTTTCCAAAGAAAGTCTGAGACCTGAATCTTTCAAGTTTTTCAATACCAGCCTCAATCTTTCCAAATGTTCTTTCTCGTTCTTACCGGTGATCAAAATATCGTCCAGAAAAAATAACTACACCCTCGATACCACCCAATACTGATTCCATTATCTTCTGGAATTTTACAGGTGCAGATGATATACCGAAGCATAATCGATTATATCTGAATAAAAGTTGAGTTGAAACTTTCGATATATCTTGTGATTTTTCATCAAGGCATATCTGCTGATAAGCATCAGATAGATCAAGCTTAGTAAAGTATTCACCCCCCTGCAGTTTACACAACAATTCTTCTATCCTAGGAATCGGATATTGGTCCACTTCGATGTGAGGGTAGACTGTGATCCTGTAATCTCCACACAGCCTTATTGAACCATTCTTTTTGAACAGGTACCACCGGTGTCGCCCAGCTGCTGTACTCTACTGGTGTCAGTATACCTAGAGAACAAAGTCTTTCAATTTCTTCTTCAACACTTTTAAGGATAGCAAATGGTACAGGTCTAGCTTCAATGAACTTAGGCGTTATATTTTCATATTTTAATCTTAGAGAAGTAACTCTCTTTGTAAACCTTCCTAATTCCTTTGAAAAAACTTCCTCGAATTCAGAAAAAATATTCTCTAAGTTTAAATGGCTACAATTTACGTAGTTTACATTTCCAAATTTTATATTGTACATATTTAAAAAATATCTTCCTAATGTTGGAGGACCCTCCTTATCCAAAACATATAGTTCAAGGGTTTACTGCATATTTTTATATATGACCTTGACTTCTAAAATTCCCATTGGCTTTATTCTAGACCCGTTATAAAAATACAAATATTCATTACAAGATTTCAACTTTATTTTAGATAACTTTTCACTATAAGTTCTATCAGAAATAGCTGATATGCTAGCACCGGAATCAATTTGAAATTGAATTGGTGCATTTTCTACCAAGATTTCAATCCAAAAAGCCTCAATACCACTATTATTATTATTATTTGAAACTGAGTAAAGACAAGATCATCAGAGTTTTCCACATTTTCCAGTTTCGTTTCATTTTCCAATTTATCAACAGGAAAATTTTGTTGAACATTAAACTTTTCAGAACAAATTTTTGACAAATGTCCTTGTTTTTTGCAAATTCTACATTTAATTAATTTATAATGACACTTATCTTTCATATGTCCACTTTTTCCACAGCAGAGAGCTTTCTGCAATCCGAATGCCTTCTCCGAAAGATATGGATGCTTTTTCTTCCAGTAATCTGTCCAGAATAGGTCCCTTGTCAAATCCGCATACGAATTTGTCTCAAAGTATCATATCCAATGTCTCCCCAAATTCGCACGGCACTGCCAAACTTCGAACTCTAGCGAACCATTCCTTGATTGACTCACCAGCGTTTTTCCCTCCGTTATAAAATTTAAATCTTTCCGCTAGGATTTCTGCGATGTGAAATATTTATCCATACTAATAACAAGTTCACTAAGGACCGGTAAAACTTAACTGGAAGTTATTTTTAACTTTAACTGACAGTTTTGACAGTTATGTAAGGACATATCTATCAAAACTGTCAGTTAAAGTTAAGTTTTATAAAACCGGCTCTAAATGATTTACTTTCTGGTAAATGTGGGCTACACATGTTGAATACCAATTTATACGCTTCTAGCATCTAGAAAATTTAGCAAGATTGATCTCTTCTTAATTTAATCGGTCAAATCATTTGCACTGAAATAATTCTGCAATCAGGCTTTGTCTATGTTCCAGTCCGAAATATTCAGCTGAAATTCCCGTAGTTGACCGATGATGTTTCCTGTAGATGTGCACGTGTTTACGTTTTCCATGATGATAAGGTTTTTTTTATTTTCGTCGAACCTTTTTTCTAAATCACTCAACTAGCACTTGATATAAGTTATCTTTTTGTACATATTAAATGAGTTTTTCTCGTCGCCAAATGTTATGTTCTAACTTATATTCACTACTTGGAAAACCTGGGAAATACCATATACAATGAGTCTTTCTTTTTAAGTGATTTATTCCAAGCAAATTAACATAATTATCGCTATCCCCACCCTTCAGCAATGCATGAGGAGGGATGCGCAAATAAACTACAGTTCCCTAAATACACGTATTCGGTGAGATAATCTTCTGAGGGGAATGATTGTGACAATGATATTTCGTCGGACTCTGCCTACCTCATTCCAAAAGCAGTTGGTGAACCTAAAATCAGAGTACTACATTAATTCCGTTACTGACATTCTTAATTCCCCTCATTAGCAGAAGAAGTAGCAGCATCACTTTCGTCATCGGAGTTTGTGTCATGTTCCAAGTTGGCAAAATCATCAATCGTCATATCAAAATAGTACCCCTTTAGGTGAGGGCAGACTATGCGTCTCAGTAGGCTCATTTCTTTTCGTCAATCTTTACGTGAACCTCGTAATCTTATACCTTCATTTTCACGGAGGAAACTATAATAAGGTCCTCCCATAATTATCCATGTCCTTGGTACGAGGTACCCCTTACAAGACCGTCCCTATCCACCTATCCACTCAATCTGAATGATGCTGTTGTATTCCGTTTCATATTAACTGAGTTAACTGATACGTGCTCAATCCCAAGTAACTGTTGAGGTGATACCCAATTTTTGCGCGCATGTTCTAGAGGAACAGCGTGCTATAGTTCTATCCAGATGTCTGTAATTTTCGATGATTGAACCGAAAATGGTCTCAAACGACTAGGTTGGACTCACTGATGACGAATCCGGTGTCAAAATCGATAGTGACCGGCAGTAAGTTGGAGCATAACGACGCGCAACTTTGAGCAGAATATCTTCGAATCCGTACGATGACTTATTAAAAAAAAAAAAAATTTTTTAATTTTTTTCGAAAAATTTTTTTTTCTGAAACTATTGTTCATATTCGAGAACAATTTCAGTTATACTTTGAACTTAATGTTTTACAGCAGTGTACCAAATTTCTCTTCATTTTTTTAGGTCCATTTCGTGTACACTTGACATAAATTACGTTTTTTATTTATAATCATTATTATTTACATGTATGCCTGACTGAAGCCCTTTTGAAATAAACCGTTAACGTGACCAGACGCAAGCCTAAATTGAAAAATTTCATGCCGATTTTTCTCACCTCTCAACTCAAAAGACTCCACATTAATTTGATCTAATAGAGTATGTGCCCAGAAAGCCTCGTGTTTCTTCGTGTTTCAGTTAGTTAGGAAAACGCGAACAGTTTTTCGAGTGCTAAGATGATATTTGTCAAGAACTCTAAAGCTGGTTGGACGTTAAAATTATGCAGATTGGGCTTCCGTCTTACAAAACCTGTTAATTTTAGAAATACTATCAGATTGCATTGAAAGATGCCATAAGGACTCAGTACTGGAGAACAAAGGCTAAGTTGATTCTCTCATCGGATAGTTCGCAGTACAGTCATGCGAAAGACTGTTGTTCGGCTAAAGAAGTGTGGGACAAGTTTAAACACTCTAAGAAGACAGTGCATCCTTGGGAATAATAATAATGATATACATAGTTTATTCTGTTGAGCTACAGATATAAACATAAATCACAGAGGCGTGAGCCTGTAAGCTATTCATAATAGTCGAAAATTAATTACAGTAGCTATTTTTTTCAAACCAAATAACATTTTTCAGTGGCAGCAAATAACAGAAAATAAATTATATTCAAAAAAAATTTTTTCTTCATTTGGGAACAAGCAACAAGTTTAGGAAAAAAACATTAGATTCTACTCAACATACTAACGACGGAACTAACTGACGAGATGTGCTCAAATACATTTTGAGCTTCGTTGTGTAAGAGGGATATCCGAGTTTGTGTTGTCTCTTGGAGGTTGTTTTAGGTTAAGTCGATTAATAAGTAAGTATAATATGATGACTGTTCATATATTCAAAGAGCCTGTTCATTGCGGATTTATTATGGAGTCGAAGTATGTTCTCCCCCATTTGAATCGCCCAATTCCTAATTTTTATTTTTCGCGCTTTAGGATTAAGAATATTTTTCAGGTCCCTGGGAACAGTGCCATCCAATGTTGGTGCTAGATAAGTGAAACATCTCTGTCCTATACTTTTTTCTGCTCTTGGTGTGAGATAAAAATTCATCTTATTTCTTGTTTCATACTTATTTATGTTCAATCGGTTCAAGTTGAATTTTTCGCGAGCAAGATTTGCAGCACAAATAATTGACAGGGGCTCATGATTTTGGACATGACATATAGATCCTCCGAACGATAAACGGGGTTTTTCATAGACAATTCGAAGCAACCAATTCTGAATAACTTCCACCATTTTCAGATAACATTTGAATGCTCCCCCCATCCTATTATACCATATGCTATCTGAGGCCGTCACAGAGAATTGTATATCATCTTCAATTGTGTTACGTCGAGGTACTTTTTGAGATATTTGAACCTATACAATAAACATCTTAGTTCTTGCACCAATGAATGTATATGCTTATCCCATCTTAAATGTCTATCAATTGTTATTCCCAGATATTTTACATGATTGGCCTCAGGGATTGACATGTTACTGTCAACTACCTGATTCGTAAGAAGCAAATGGTAAATATATAGTCTTCTCAGCGTTCATTCTTAGTGTGTTATCCTTAAACCGCTGTCCCACTTCCACAAGGTCACTTTCAGTTTCTGTTTTGAGCTTGTCCCAAGTGATTTTTTCATACATGATAACGGTATCGTCTGCAAAACTGATGGCTCCTCCGTTTTTCATCATTAATAGCAAGCTATTCATATATATGATGAACAATACCTATGGCCTATGCCATTGAAATATTTACTAAATTCATCCTCCATCTGTTCGTTTAGTCTGAGTTCTTGTCTCTCAGAATTTTTTATCATGCTGATTTGTGCTTTAGATGTGGATCTTCCACATAGGTTATTGACATATGACCAGAGATATTATGCCTTAGAATTGTTATTCGTGAGGAAGTTATTAATGTGATTTCTTTGCATTTTTTATTAGTTCTTGTTATATAGGGTGTTTCACTATAAACTGGTAAAACATATATAGCCGTATAGATGACATTGGAAAAGTCATTTTTGCCTTAAAACATATACCCCGTTTTCGAAGCATAAGCGAAATACAGGGTGTTTAATGTCAACTTTGAGCAATATTCTGATAACTGTGGTGAGTTATGCGTGACCTTTGAAATTACAGTTCTTGGTCACATCTTAGTATTTTTTGGTGGTCAACTCAATTGTTCTGTAGAATTCTGGAAAAAATATTTCGAAATGGCGGAAAACCTACAAAGTTGGAATTTTTTGTTTTCGATTGCCAAATTGGATAGCATTATTTCAATGTACTCAATTTTCTAAGATTTTCTGTGAAAAAATTGTCCCAAAATACAAACTCAACTTTTTTTTACATGTCTGTGAAAAAAAAATTTCATCCAAAATTGTTGAATTCTTTCAAGGTTGAACTTACCCTTATTCTGAACACTGCTGTGAGAACAGAATTAAAAAATATCCATTGGTTTTCATTTAATAGCCTTCCAAAGACTCCGTCCGGAGTACTTAAATAATTTTTATTTAAGGAACCGGTGGACCTACGGATGCCAAAATTACGCTAATAGGCCTCCAGAATGACCTGGATAGAAATATGAATTTATCAAGAAAAAAAATATTTTCTAAAAATCTTTGGTTGAAATCGAGCTCTCTCGGGATTCGGAAAATAGGGTCAAATTCGATAAACTACCGTTGCCTGGTAACGGACGTCATTATAATCAGAATAAATCCAATTAAAACGCGTCCCTAGTCTCCGTAAGTGGAGCGAGTTCGAATCCCATCAAAGCTTTTCTGAAAAATTTTTTTTTTTTTGATACATTCATTTTTCTATTCAGGTCATTCTGGGGGCCTATTAGCACAATTTTGGCCTCCGTAGGGCCACCAGTTTCTTAAATAAAATTTATTTAAGTACTCCGAGCGGAATCTTTAGAAGGCTATAAAATGGAAACCAATGGATATTTTTTCATTCTGTTTCCACAGCAGTGTTCAGAATAAAAGTAAGTTGAACCATGAGAGATTTCAAAAATTTTGGGTGAATTTTTTTTCACTGAATTTTTGAAAAATTTTTTCACAGAAAGTTTTAGAAAATTGAGTACATTCAAATAATGCTATTCAATTTGGCAATGGAAAACGAAAAAATCCAACTTTGTAGGTTTTCCGCCATTTTGAAATATTATTTTCAGAATTCTACAGAACAATTGAATAAACCACCGAAAAATACTAAGATGTGACCAAGAAGTGTTATTTCAAAGGTCACGCATAACTCACCACAGATATCAGAATATTGCTCAAGGTTGACATTAAACACCCTGTTTCTCGCTTATGCTTCGAAAACGGGGTATATGTCATAAGGCAAAAAAGACTTTCCCAATGTTATCTATACGGCTATATATGTTTGACCAGTTTATGGTGAAACACCCTGTATATTTCTGTATCTTGCATAATCTCTCGTCAATCTCATGTTAAACTGATCCTTCATAATTTCTCTATATAGAATATTTTTATAATTGATGGATTTCAAAAGGCCTGAAGTAATCCAGTCTTTTTCCCCAATTTTTTGTAGGATAGCTTGACTTTTGTTGTGTTTTTCTGCGTATAAAGAGTAAGTTAATCAATGATAGACTGTAAAAGTGTTCACGTCTTTGTCTCCAATTGGAATAATTCATTCCAATTAATCCCCTTCAAATCATTTTTCAAATTATTATGATTCACATAATTTTTATATTTATCATCTTTTTCACTACATATATTTTCAAAATCGAGACATACTATTGGGTAATGATCAGTTACATTTGTACGAATAATGAAAGCGTCATTCTGATCTACTACAGGCCGACGAGATCCCAGAAAGAAGTGATCCTAACAGCTATTACTAGAAGGCCTGGTAACATCATTTATATAGGATCTACATATCCGAATGAGCTGAATGAACTCTTATATTCATCAATGTAGTCATTGGTAGATAATAAGTCTATATTTATGTCACCTACTATAACGTGGTAATCCTCTATTTTTATCTTTTCTATATACTCAAATAAATCATTGTTGAATTCTCTTGGGCATGTTTGTGGTGAGCGATACATTCCTGTGATTTTTACAATCTTACCCGTAAGTCTCACATCTATTTCCAATGCTTTAATATGTCCGATAGGAGCTATATTCTATGGCTACACTGGAGATCCTCTCGAACATAAATAATTACCCCGTCATTTCTGTTATTTGTTCCGCCGTTGTGGAAACATTTGTATTCCTCTATGTTGAAAATATCTACATCTAAGATATTGAAAGTCGCAGTCAAGACAATTATATGAAAATTTTTTAAACATGTTTTTCAATGTTAATCTAATACCCATTGATATTAGACAATTGCGATTCTATAAAACATTACTTCAATCAATTTATAGATACTCCCCAAAACTAGATAGATCTGATTTCAAACTGAGCCAGTAATTGATTGGAAGTTTGATGCTAGGTGGATTAACGAAAAGGTACTAGCCAATGGTGATGGCCATTGAACATTCCGCTATCGATGTTACAGCATATTCCATAAATCTAGATTACTAGATCTTGGTAGTATAAAGGTAGCTTAAAGAGTAAAAGTCATTTGTTATTAGTGCAATAATACAGGGCATTTTGTGAACAAATGCCTCGAAAACAGGTAGCTGAAGATCAAAATAAAAATGCATTCAATGCAGTCTTTCTTAGCGGTTCCTTTGATGACTCGGATTCGTATGCTGATTCTGGATGCAGTGCACACATCACATCGAGAAAGGAATGCCTCCAACACCTATGAGGTTCAAGGTATTTCTTTTTATCCTGAAAGATGACCATACCAAAATGGTATTTTATTATTTCCTGGAAAGCAAAGATCAAGACATTCAAAGAATTCAGAATATATGTTGAAAATCAGAAAGATTGTGCGATCAGAATATGCCAGGATGACTGATGAAACATCACATGACGATCCTGCCAGTTAACTAATACATCACAGGAGTTCAATAGTAATTGAATCAAAGCATTGAATAGAAGAGTAAGCAAGAGAATGAATCACACTTTTTTGGAGAAAGCTCGTTGCTCGCTTCATGATGCTAATATGGAAAAATTGATCTGATCATTAGCAGTGGCAATCGATCAGCATTTGCAGGGATTGAAAAAACTGTTTATGAAATGTGGCTGAATCGATTGCCTGATGTGAGTATTTGGCCGAAAGGCTATTTCTCTGATACAAAAAGAAAGAAGAACAAAATAGGATAAAAATCCAGTACGTTGATTTTGATATTGACAATATCAGGGATTATAGGTTGTAACACCCCGTGAAAAAGAAGGTGACTGTAAGCAGTCTGCACAAGCTGTGATTCTGTTAGAAATACCAGAAGCAATGAAGGCTGATGTGGATGAAGATTTTTCAGATGATGGACCTTTGGAAGATATTGCTCCTAATAATATGTCATAACCATTGGCACCCAGGAAATTACTCAGAAAACATATTCATGCAGAGACAATAAAAGAAGCGTTGTCATTCTCAAGTGCTGATCAATGGAAAACCGCTTTGTCAGAATAACTGTTCAATAACTCAATAAAAAGAGCAAGCAGACTGTATTATATGAAATTTTGATGTTAGGTTTGAACACTTTTGGACTCACCCAGAATTCCACTTCACCATCTATATACTGCTCTCCTGGTTAATGGAAGGGAAAAGAAAAAGGATAAAAGGAAACAGGATTTGGAGCACCTAATATTAATTTCTACCATGTGAATGTTCACAACACCGAAATTCGTAAATATTCAAATTCGGGAAATTACTTGATCTCAATAACCGTACAAGTCAAAATTGTCTTGGAGAACTGAACTCTCAACTACTACATATGCGACAACGAAGAATAATGCTGCGACGTTGCCAATTCCTAAAATATATCCCAAAAAAAAAAATTATTGCCTGAACATGCCCCTGAAAAATTGAGCTTTTTCAGCACATATTTCGAAAGAAAAATTGAACCGGAAATAAAAAATAAAAAAATTGTGTGAAAATACAGAACTATTGGGAAGGTAGTGGATACATGTTCACTACTGGTCTGGTAAAACTTCCTTTGCTAGTTTTCAGAGTTACATTCCGAACTACTCCATCCTTCCCGGGATGTAATTCAGTGATTACCGCTAACGGCCAATGTAAAGGTGGCGCATTATTTGTCCTCAACACAACAACGGAACCTACCGTAATATTTGGTGTACCGTTTGGCCATTTTTGACGCATTTGCAAACTTGACAAATATTCTAACCTCCATCGCTTCCAAAATCTTGAACAATTCGGTCTATTAATTGGAATCGATTCAGTCTATTTAACGAAATATTCAAATCTCGAGCTGGAAAACCCCTTAAAGGAGATAGCGTTAAAAAGTGAGCGGGTGTTAACGCTTCTGGAGCAGTCGGATCCGACGACAAACCAGTTTAGTTCCAAGCACCCTATAAACATGAGATTTTACAGATTTAACGTTACTTTCCCACAGTTCACCCATGTGTGGGGCTGCAGGAGTATTGAACTTCCACTCAATTCCGTGTATATCTAATTCCGTTTGGACCGCCTTTATATAATCAGGCGAATTTACAAATTCATTAATTTGAGTAAGAACCGATTTGGCACCAACAGAATTTGTTCCCCTATCTGAATACAGTACGACAACCGGACCCCGTCGTGAAATAAATCTCTTGAGAGCCTGCAAAAAATGATCGGTTGACAAGGAACTTATCAACTCCAAATGAATCACTTTAACGCTCATACAAATGAAAAGGGCCACGTAAGCTTTATGAATAGGTGCATTTTTCCGACGCCCCATAGTGATATGGATAGGACCAAAATAATCGACCCCTGTATTGGAAAATACGCGAGATTCCTGAACTCTGGCCGATGGGAGATCGGCCATTGAAGGACTCAAATTCTTTGGCTTCAAGCGAAAACAACGGGTACAATTGAAGATTCTTTTACGCATCAAGTTTCTGGCACCCAAAATCCGGTATTTTTGTCTCAAAATAGTTTCTAATAAATAAGCACCTGTATGAAGATGTATATGATGATAAAAGTCAACCAATCTTTCAGTGAAAATACATTTTGATGGTAAAGTCACTGGATGCTTCCGATAGGTTGACAAATTTGAATTTCCGATCCGACCACCTACCCTGAGCAACCCTTCTTGTATAAATGGTTTCAACCTTTGTAACTTAACAGACATTCCCTGATTCAATTGTAGTCTTTGAATTTCCTTTCCAAAATAGTGATTTTGGACAATTTTGATCAATGTCATTTCCGCCTTTTGTAGATCATGCACCGTAATTATTTCTTTCCGTTCAACAATTTTATAACATCGCAGTACCCAAACCATGACTCGAAAAATCTTTTGAAACGAAGATACCCGTTCGAGTAAATGAAAAAAGGTGTTCACTTCAGTTACTTTTTTTTTCGCCATTAATACTACCTCAGCTTCCGAATTATAGAGAAAAAAAAATGACGAAAGTTGAAATGGCCACTGACTTTCTGACATCCACGATGGTCCCGACAACCAGAGAGGATGATTCATTAATTGTATTGGAGGCCGCGCGATAAACAATCCGCCGGGTTCTGACTACCTTCAATATGACACCATAGCGAATCCGGGATATTTTCTCTTATTATACGATTTGCTACGAAAATATCTTTTATATACGGAGTTTTCAACCAACTCGAGACTATACTCTAATCCGAAAAGGATAATATTTTAGAAATCGAAAGTCTCTCATTTAGAATTTGCGAAATATGCCTGACTAATTTAGATAATAATAAAGCCGCCAATAACTCTAATCGAGGAATAGTCAAATTCTTTGTAGGAGAAACCTTGGACACAACAAAAACCAACTGAACGTTCATATAGTCTTCTGTAGATGAAACTAACGTTCTGACATACACTACAGCGCCGTAACCTTCCAGGCTTACGTCCGCGAATGCTAAAAGCATAGCTGGCTGTTGGGTACTAGTTCCAAGATGCCTTGGCAACTTAAAATTTTCGAGAACTTCCCACTCTGAATTAATCTTTCGCCACACATTGATTATATCCGCGGGGGCTATTTCATCCCAATCTAATTTCAATAACCAACAATGATGAACAACTTCAGATATAAAAGGAATGGCGCCACTAAACCTAACGGATCCCAGCATCGAGCAACCGAGCTCAATATGATGCGTTTGGTACATTTTATTTCGGGTTTTTTCAGAGTAAAACTAAACAAATCAGATTTTGGGTTCCATTGAATTCCTAAAATTCTTGTATCGGTTTTAAAAGTTGCATTATTCAACAATCTAATGTCAACTGGTATTTCATTTAACACCGCATCTGAACTTGTTGACCATTTCGTTAAAGTGAAACAACTGGCTCCGAACAAACCACCGATTCATGAAAAAGTTGAATGGCTTTTTCTTCCGATTCAACGCTGCAACAAAAGTCGTCCATATAAAGATTTCGTGACGCGAAGTAATGTGCTACAGGGTAATGTATTCCTTCATCTTTTAATAACTGTTTAACAGTCCGTAACGCTAAAAAGGGTGAAGACTTGAAACCGAAAGTAACAACTGTGAGCTCATAAATCTGAATTTTATCTTCCGGATTGAATCGCCACAATAATCGTTGGAACCGCCAATGTTCTGGTATAATATTTATTTGTCTGTACATTTGTTGAATATCTGAAGTTAATAGATATCTTCAACAATCGAAAATTCAACAATAAAGTCGTTACATCCGTCTGCAACTTAGGACCACTGTATAAGATATTATTCAAGGATACACCATTATCAGAAGGCGCACTTGCATCGAGGACTATACTCACCGGCGTCGTTGCGCTATTTAGTTTCACGACAGGATGATGAGCTACGTAATAAGTCAACTCATTTTCCGAATCATCGTTCACCAATCTCATGTGACCCTCATCTAAAAAATCACTCATAACCTTATTATACCCCAGGCTTAAATTTTTATCCCTCGCATGTCGTTTTTCTAAAGATCTCAATCTGAATTTTGCGCTTCTACGGGAATTACCTAAATTTTGAGGCGACATTCTGAAAGGTAACGCGACCGTATACCTACCGGAAGAGTCCCGACTGTAATTATTCAAAAATAATTTTTCATCCTCATCGTCCCCACTATCTCATATTCGGTTTGGGACTTCTTCCATTTCCCAGAATTTTCTCAAAAAATATTTAATGGATTCTTCCCCATATTCAGAAAAAAACACCGATGGCGAAGGCTCCAATATTGGAAATTTGCCCATAATTACATAACCGAAACTAGATTCCAATGCTACTGGTGTACCTGACACCCCTGATTTTCGATTTTTTCCCAAAATCGTAGCAAATAATTCAACTCCCAATATTCCATCGATTTTACCCGGTTGGTCGAAATATTCGTCTACAGGAGGAATTTCTTGCAAATCTGGCAAGAGCTTCTTGTCCACCCGGTATTTTGGCAATTGATCAGTAATATTGTCAACTAATACTGCGTTAATTCTAAACTGTTCTTCAATATTAAACCGTGACGCAATTGTGAGATTTGTCATCCCTTTAACCGCTTGGGGCTATTTCCGAGACCTTGAATAGAGGAAGAATATTTCGACTATTTAAGACCCAATTTTCTACAACAGTCGACGGTCAATAAATTAGCTTGGCTTCCTGAATCCAAAAATCAGCCTTATTGTATTTCCCTTAACCGGACTATTAACTACTTTTACTACTACCGTTGATAGTATTATTGTATATTTAGAAACAGCGTGTCTCAAATCCGAACATAGGTGAGTTTTTTAACTGTCATCCGTATTAAAAGCTGTTTGCTTTTCTTCGGAATTCATATATCTTGTATTTGTGGATTTACCCGTATGTGAAAGAATATGGTGCTTCTTTGAACAGATCGCACAGCTTCGTTCAGACGAACAACTTCTAACCCCATGATTTGGGGATAAACAATTATAACACCAATTGTTGTCTCTTACCGTTTCGTACCTTTAATCGGAGAAAGAATCTTAAATTTCGCGCATTTTACCCCTAAATAATGGCCCACCTTTCTACAGAAAACGCAATAGTTACCTTCATTAAAAATATTTTTATCTTCTGTCGCAATAAAGGTTCCTCCAGTCTTAACCGGCTTAAAAAGAGAGGAAACGTTATTATTCCTTGAACTCGTTCCAGAAATTTCACTAGAATTCAAATTTAAGATTTTTGATTGACTCTTCACAAAACTGACAAGCTCCGAATAAGTTAGGATTTCCGTGTTTCTGTTTCCCATCTCGAAAGATCGGACAGTTTCTTTTTCTAATTTACACAATGCTAATTGTAGCAACATAAAATCTGATAAATCCGGTAAATTTAAATTTTTCAAAGCTGAAACCGCCACGTCGAAACGTTCCAAAAATAAGTTCAAAAATTTTTCTGATTCACCCGTAATCGATTTAAAATCCATAATTTGTTGCAAATAAAAATTCGCAAGGTATCGCTTATTTTCAAATTTGTCTTTCATGGTTTGATAAACAATTTCATAATTATCTCCTGTAACTTGAATTACCGCACATACGTGTGCAGCCGAACCGCGCAAAGATCCAACTAAATAATGCATTTTATCTATAGTGTATGTACATGCTGGTGTATCTCTGGTTGTATAATCGCGCTGTTACTCGAAAAGTGAAGCCTAGATGCACACAGCGTACCCACACGTTCCACACAGTTACAGAGAGTAACATATCTACTTATATTGAACGATGTACATGTAAGCATAGTGAATTTTATTTTACAATAAATGTTAATTAACACAAGGTGTATTAATCCCAAAACATTAAATTGGCGACGAGGATAAAAAAGTGTCGAAGATAAGTACGACAGAAGTATTTTTCAAGAAATAAATAACCATGGCGGTGAATGTTATCAGATCAACAACGATCGGTGCAATATCCGAATATAAACCTAGTGAAGATTGGCAAACATGGTTCGAGCGACTAGAACAATATTTCGAAGCCAACTATATCGAGCAAGATAAGAAAGTTGCTGTTTTATTAATAGGTGAGCAGGCTTATAAAACACTTCGAGACCTTTGCAATCTAGTATTACCGAAGAATAAAACGTTCGAGGGACTCTGCGAAATCCTAAACAGGCAGTACTCAAAAGAATATCAATATTCAATGAAAGAATTGATTTCTATAACCTTAGACAAGCTGAAAATGAACCAGTGCGAAAGTGGTACGTACGAATAAAAAATAAAGCAAGTTCATGCAATTTTGGAGCGAACTTGAACGAAATTCTGAAGGACAGATTCGTTTCGGGACTCTCCAGAGGACAGATTTTGGACAGAGTATGTGAAGAGGACCACAGGAAAACTGTTGAGCAAATTCTGGAAATTGCTTTGAACAAAGAGGCTTCATTGTCGACAAGTGCAACGCATACTACCTTTAGAATGAACGTACAGGAAGGTTCCAGGACGACGAAGAGGTACAATAGAAAAATACAAGAAGAAAAGGATGGCAACAAAAGTTCAAGTGAAGTAAACAAAAAAGAAATGTAAGTGCTGTGGGTATAATAACCACGACTCCAAAAATTGTAAGTACAAGGAATATACATGTAAAATCTGTAAAAAGCAAGGACATTTGGCTAAAGTTTGTAGAAAAAGCTTAAATTTTATCAAAAATGATACAGAGACTACTCTGGAAGATGAAATATGCGATTTCATAGAAATTAATTTCTTTGAAAATAATGTGAACAATGTGAAAGCCACAAAAATTCGATTAATGATTAATGACACGTTGATTGATATGGAAATAGATACAGGGGCAGGTATTTCCTTGATTCCCGAAAACATTTTCAAGCAAAACTTTACAAATTGTAAATTAAATCAAACTCTAGTTAGATCACGTTGCTATGATGGAAAAATAATTGAGCCACAGGGTGAGTGTAATGCCTTTGTGTATTATAATAATAAGAACTTTGGAAAATGTAGACTTATAGTTGTGAAAAATGGATCTACACCTTTGCTAGGTAGGGATTTAATTAAATTGTTAGCAATCAAAATAGATTTAGCAAATAGGCACGATAGTGAGATTAAATCAGTGGAAAAGTTAGAAAATGATGACTTAAAAATATTATTAGATCAGTACGAAGATCTATTTGATGGTAAATTAGGACTGTATAAATATGAAAAGGTAGAATTGAAACTTAAGCCTAATACGAAACCAATATTTTGTAAGCCGAGACCAATTCCCTTTCTACTTAAAAGTAAAGTTGAACAAGAATTAGAAGAACTTGAACAGAGAGGTGTCATTACTTTGGTTGAGAACTCAGAATGGGGAACACCGTTTGTACCAGTTTTAAAGGAAAATGGGCAGATTAGAATTTGTGCAGACTATAAAGTAACAGCAAATAAGTATTTAGAAGATGTCAAACACCCACTTCCTAGAATTGAGGATTTATTTGTAGATTTACAAGGAGGGGAATATTTCAGTAAATTAGATTTTTCAAATGCTTATAACCAATTAGAACTTGAAGATAATACAAAGTTATTAGTTGCGTGGAGCACTAGTAAAGGTATTCATAGAGTTAACCGTTTACCATATGGCACAAAGCCTGCGTGTTCTATATTTCAAAAAATTGTTGAAAAGGCTTTGCAAGGTGCAAAAAATACCATAATGTTTATAGCCGACATAGTTGTGACAGGTAGAAGTAGAGAGGAACACTTTAAAAAATTTAAAAGATGTTTTTGAAAGACTGCGGAAGGCCGGATTTAAATTGAATTTTAAGAAATGTAGATTTTTTGAGAAGAAAATTAAATATTTAGGACATTACATAGACAAGAATGGGTTACATAAGGATCCTGAAAAAATTAGAGCAATTGTTGAGATGGATAAACCTAAAGATCAAACACAAGTAAAAGCTTTTGTTGGTATGATAAATTACTATGGTAAATTTATTCCAAAACTAGCCACAATATTGAATCCACTTTATAAATTATTACAAAAAGACGTAAAATTTATATGGACGTCTGAATGTGAAAATTCTTTTGAAAAAGCAAAAAGAACTATTTCATCAGATTTAAGTCTTACATTTTTCAACCCAAATATTTCATTAAAATTGGTGTGTGATGCATCAAATGTAGGTTTAGGAAGCGTTTTGTTACATGTATTTCCTGATGGTACAGAGAAACCGATTTGCTTTGCATCAAGAGCTCTTAGTAAAACGGAAATGAATTATTCAGTCATACACAAGGAAGCACTTTCAATATTTTGGGGAGTAAAAAAGCATTACCAGTACTTAATGGGTAATTCTCTCATTTTATGTTCGGATCACAAACCTTTAATGGCAATTTTCGGAGAAAATAGGGAATTCCACAAATGCAAGCAGGGCGGCTGCAACGTTGGGCTTTTTTTCTCAGCGGTTTTAATTACTCATTTCAACACATCAAAGGTTCAGAAAATGGGGGAGCAGACGGATTATCACGGTTGCCATTGAAAATGGAAGGTAATGAAGAATCAAAATTCGATTATTTTAACTTTCTAATTGAAGACAAAATACCGATTAAAGCAGAAGAATTAAAAAGGCAAATATGTAAAGATCAAGTTTTGTGTAAGGTATTTCTATATGTTAGGGATGGATGGCCAATGGAAATATCCGATGAATTTAAAGCATTTAGCAGGAGGAAACAAGAAATTAGTATTGAAAACGGTCTGTTAATGTGGGGTTATAGGGTGATAGTACCAAGTAAATTTAGGGAACAACTATTGCAAGAAATACATGGTACACCCAATGGTATGGTAAGAATGAAATCTCTGGCAAGGCAATATTTTTGGTGGCCAAATGTAGACTCGGAAATTGAAATTTTTGTTAGGAATTGCAACACTTGTATGACATTTGCAAAAAATCCAAACAAAACTCCTCTCATTAAATTCGACGAAGGAAAATATGTTTTTGATAGGATTCATATCGACTTTCTAGGACCAGTAAAAGGAAAAACCTTTTTAATTGTTACAGATGCCTATTCTAAATGGCCGGAAATCTATGAAATGGGAAAAACAGATTCGGAAAGTACAATTGAAAAATTAAGAGAAACTATAGCTAGGTATGGTTTACCCAATACTATTATATCTGATAATGGACCACAATTAGTAAGTCATGAATTTGAAGAATTCTGTAGGTTGAACGGGATTAAACATGTGACTTCAGCTCCTTATCATCCTGAAACGAACGGAGCAGCAGAAAATAGTGTAAAAACTTTCAAACATTCACTAAATAAGTTGATTATGGATACGGGAACAAAAAATAATAATTTAACTACTTTAATCAACAAATATTTATTTTCATACAGAAATACGCCTCATTGCGTGACTGGTGAATGTCCTTCTAAGAAAATGTTCTCAAGGAAAGTAAAGACACGTCTAGGTTTTCTAAGTCAAAGTAGTACAGAAAAGGCTATTCAAAATCAAATCAGATTTCATCATGGAAATAGGAATATTGTATTTGAAGAAGGTGAAGTGGTCTACGCTAAAGATTTTAGGAATTGTGCAAATAAACCTAAATGGGCTAAAGCAAGAATTACAAATAAAATTGGTATAGAGTTACTTACATTGTAAAACCATTAGACGATCATGAACTTTTATGGAAAAGACATGTAGATCAAATTATAAGAGTAGGACAGTTTTATGAGGGTGAAGAAATTATAAAGATACCAAAAGATAATTTAGAAGTAGAACCTAAAACGAATGTTAACTTGAAAAAAAACTATGAATTTAGTATTAAACCTAGTATTGTTGATAGGAACATTGAAAGTAGCGAGGATAAAGATCAGACAATACAACCTGATTTGTTCAATAAAAAAAATGAAATTGCTGAAGCAAGTTCGACCATTAAGGATCGACCTAAAAGGACCATACGTCCGCCTGAAAGATTAAATTTATAAATTGTATGTATTTTTAACTTATGGAGGGAGATGTAGTGTATGTACATGCTGGTGTATCTCTGGTTGTATAATCGCGCTGTTACTCGAAAAGTGAAGCCTAGATGCACACAGCGTACCCACACGTTCCACACAGTTACAGAGAGTAACATATCTACTTATATTGAACGATGTACATGTAAGCATAGTGAATTGTATTTTACAATAAATGTTAATTAATACAAGGTGTATTAATCCCAAAACATTAAAATCTATGTTCGTTAAAGATGCATTTTCATGTTTCATGCTTTTAAATAAAGAATGAAACGTTTGCCACTCGCAAACCCCACCGGAAAATTCTGGTAAATCCACTCGAGGTAAATGTGATAATCTCGTATCGGACACCGTGGTTTTTACCGTCTCGGATACGGCGTTCCCAATATGTTTCAAATAAGCACTCTTGATATGACAATAGAGTTCATCCACGCATATCATTACCTTGAAATCCGGAACATACTCTTCATTTATATCAAATCCTACCATATTAATTTCATCTAGGACCGAAACAATCGACTCTTTCGTTGTATCCACAGACAAATACAAGGTTTTAAACCTTTCCTTTCTTGATTCCGAATCTAGTTTTTTCGACAGATCATACAATGATTGTAATATTTCAAAGAGTGAGTTCTTACGAGCCGTCAACATTTTGTACTTTCTCTCGGCCACCGTGCCCATCTTATTAACCGTGAAACAACAATGAAAACCAACAAAGGGTCAAAGATCCACGAACTATAGAAGTTCAAAAAAAAATAATAATAATACTGAAAATACTCGAACTTTCCAGGAGAATACCTAAGTACAACCGAAAATAAATTCAATAAAGTTTTCGTCAAATCCCGTTGATTTGAAGTAAAACGGAACAAATGGTTGGCAACACCGCTGTTACAATAAGAATCCAACCGACAACATAAAAAAAAACGCTGCAAATTTTACACAAGGGTTTATTATTTTCTCATTTAAATAACCCAATATGCCATTGATATCTCAAAAAACTTATATATTATGCATAACTCATTGGTTTCTCACAACACAGAAACCAATTCCATGAAATAATTCATGTGAGCATTGAAATCTCAATAAATACATTTGTATAATTGAATAACATTTCCACATGCAGAACGCTAACTGAGTAGCAAAATTTAAAATATTTTGAATGAGAAGAGACGTTCCACAGTCGTTTCACCTCTTCGAAAATCTAACTATTTTCCACAATTATTAAATTTCGTGTCAGTATTCTACAACTGAAAATGAACTACAAATCAGATAGGGTTTGTCCTTTTTGAGATATTAGGGAAATAACCTCAATATTCAAAATGGTCACGAAATTTTTTGCCAATATCTGCACAAATAAATATCGGTCAAAACTGAAATTTGAAACACTGTTTCTAAATGTTGACTCTGAAACCTGTACCAAATTTCATCGAACTTTGATGAATATGTATCCGAAAAAAAAAGTCTAAAGAAAAATTTCGCATTGAATCGAGTGTCTATATTTCACAATTAGTCATGATGTTTCAATCCGAACGCGTTCGTATTTCTTGACACCTAGGAAATAAACTCAATCTTTCAAACTAACACCAATACGTAAAACAAAATTCAAGACTTTCCGCTAATATCAAATGTGTAGATGTGATTTCTACTGGGATTCAACTTTGTTCTGAAAAATATCAATGAAATGAAAAAAAAACTCAATCTTCCTGTGCAATTGATCTGAAAAAAAATTTTTCCACAGCAGATATCCGATGAACTTGATTTACAAAGTATCCACCACACAAACTGAAAAACTAAAGTTATTTTCAATAACATTTCTGTAACAATTAAATATCTTGTGAACCTCATCAGGTTGAATTCGAAAGAATAATTCTAGATTATAAATTTCGTTCGTTGTTATCGTCGTCAGATACACTCAACCAAGAGGGTGTCAAATCCGAAAGTCTGCTTGATGTAAAGACGTGAAATTCAAACAAGCAGTTTGCCGACAACCAGATGATGATAGATGCGGACTATTTTTATCTACGCTATATCCCTTGTCTAAGGTCGCAGACCCCATTCAGAACAGGTAGATCGGCTCCTAACTTTAGTGTTAGGCTCCAACCCTCAGTATTAGATTCTCGACAATCGACAATTGATGAGATTTGCGGTTTGCTATTGATTTTGTTGCGTATTATATCCTCCAATTTGATTGATCATATAAATGCTCATTATTTTCTATATTCACACTTATTTCAGACTGTCAGTACGAAAGATTTTGGATTTCGATTGAAACCAGTAACGGATATCCACAGGTTGACGATAATCGTATTACGCAAACCGAAATTAATGGAAAACTCCGATCAACCGAATTCTTTGGAAATCTGCATTATTTTAAATTGCGCTACTTAATTCGCGTTCTGCATGTAAAAGTGTTATTCAGTTATAAAAGAGTATTTATTTATTGAGATTTCAATGTTTCAAATGAATTTTTTCATGGAATTGGTTTTTGTGTTCTGAAAAACCAATGATTTATGAATAAAATAAAAGTTTTATTCAAGATATGAATGAGCTTCATGAAGAAATTTAATCTTAAATCCCGTAATCGCAGGGTGATTTCTATAAATAATAATTTGATCCGATTTTCAGTAGTTATGTTTAAGATATTGGGAGAGAAAACCCAAAAATATTTAATCTGAACTACTTACGATTATGAAATTGTCAAGAACATCGATGGGGCATTTGCAAATTGTGATTATAAAATAATAACGCATCCATTAAAAATTTTTCGATATGTGTGGAAAATTTGGTAATCAATATTTTCATCTCCTTTCAGAAGTATGACTCTGGGTGAAAAATCAACCAATTATTCCAGTAATTACAATCTTAGAACTGAATGCGATGATGTCATTTTCGACATTATTGGAAATTTGCAGCGTTTTTCCTTATAACTCAGGAACCACTGGTCGGAAATCATCCGGGTGAAATTTTTTTGGTTTAGTTTTGTAACAGTAATCCACGTTCTGAGTTGCATGAAAATTCGGTGGTAAGTTTTCGAGAAATAATTTTTTTTTCCCCCCACCCCCTCATTTTGAGCCCTTAGGGTACACCGATTCTGCTAAAAAGCTTGGAGGATCATTCCTGAGCGACACACGATTTTTCTACCAAGTTTCACTGATTTCAGTTCAGTACTTTCTGAGAAAAGCCCCGGACAATGGACGGCGGACGGACGGATTTTTTTTTATTAGTTTATTCAAATCTACATACTCCAAAACGTAAACTGTGAAATTTTCAGGGGGGGTTAAAATTTTTTTTTGTTGGTCGATCACTAAGGTTTATTATATGATTTTATCAAATAATAAACCAAAACAATATGAGATAAGAAGTGGAGATGAAAATCCGTGCCCGAATTCGGACCAAAAATGTTCAATAACTCAATAAAAGAGCAAGCAGACTGTTTTATATGAAATTTTGATGTTAGGTTTGAACACTTTTGGACTTTCCCAGAATTCCACTTCACCATCTATATACTGCTCTCCTGGTTAATGGAATGGGAAAGAAAAAGGATAAAAGGAAGTAGGATTTGGAGCACCTAATATTAATTTCTACCATGTGAATTTTCACAACACCGAAATTCGTAAATATTCAAATTTGGAAAATTACTTGATCCCAATACAAGTACAAGTCAAAATTGTCTTGGAGAACTGAACTCTGAACTACTACATATGCGACAACGAAGAATAATGCTGCGACGTTGCCAATTCCTAAAATTCATCCCAAATAAAAAATTATTGCCTAAACAATAACAATGCTTCGAAGAAAATTATACATCCGAGCTGGTAAAAAGTGTTCCAGAATCAGCGACGATTGTTTCATGCAAATGGGTCTTCAAAAGGAAGAGTTGTGACAGTGGAGAAGCGAAGTACTGTGTGCGTTTAGTGGCGACAGGTTGTTGTCTGCGGTACTGACAACAAAGGTGTATAGTAAGAAATTCTACTCTAAGATTCTTAATATAATAAGCTTGGAAATTTGGAATTGAAGATCACCTATATTGATGTCCAAATAGCTCGTTTTGAATGAGTTTAAAGAACCAATTTTCATGAAACAACCGAAAGGTTTTGTCCTTGAAGATCAGGAACATAAGTTATGAATTGTTTATTGGTGATTATGTTGTCCATCTCTGATTGTGAATAACCCTTATTGAATTATTTCTGATCAATCAGGTCCAACTCGTAATCAAAGTTCTTTAGGGAAAAACGAATTGATAATAATCGGGTTGTCATACTAGGATGCGTAATTTGTGCTGTATGTGGCGAAATTAAATTACTATCCCTAAAGAGAGATAGTAATATCTGTATGGAATGGTTAACGAAAAATCTAGAAAAGCACTGACGTGAGATCAGGAGCTTTTACGCGCTTGTTCAAATTGTAACTATTAGATCAACACGAAATTTTGCACCTAGTTGGTAATCTCCACCTGATTACGTAGTTTCAAGCTGATTGTTTTTGTAATTCTTGAGATATTGCGGAAATATCGTTAAAATACCAAATAACAACAAAATTTGGCACATTTTTGCTGTTGAATACTGACTCTAATGTTTGTGCCTAATTCCTTCGAAATCTAATCAACATTTAAAAAAAAAAAAAATTTTCATTGAAAATTTCAAAAAATCTCAAATGATTTTTTTTTTAGATTCTCTATCAGCTGAATCTACACGAAATTTCGCTCTGAGTTGCGCGTTACTATTCCAAAACTGTCCACGATATTTCAATTAGATCGAGTCAATACTTCATGAGATATCGAGGAATTAACCACAAAATTTCACATGGGCCTAAGTCCGAAACTATCCAACCAATTCCAAACATTAACGAACTTTACCTAGATATTAAGACTCCTAACCTAATCTGACAATTTCAAGTCGCTAAGTCTTTTCTTTCGAAAGTTACAGCACATACGGACGGACGACCGGAATCAAATTTGACCACGGCTTCTTCAGGGAGTTATACCCAATCGATTAAGACCATTTTCGGCTCAAAATTCTAAAATTACCGACATCGTGACGAAATGATATCGCGCTGTTCCCTAGAACAAGCGCGTAAAATGTGACGTTATCAATTTATTTTCATGGATGAGTTTTTCCAGGTAACTCATAAAGATTTCGTCTTGAGGTTAGCTTGAGGGGCTACCCATAAGTGAGCCTTCTGTACTGTTTTCGATCGAAGCTAAAATAAGTTTGATCTAAACATATTTTTGATGAATAGAGGATAATATGTGTGCGAACTGTACAGTAGATTTTTAACAGTCAACACAATACGAAATGATCGCATTCTCAGATAACCAGAGAATGTGATAATTAAACAGGATGGGATTGATTCACAAGTATATTGAAGAAACAGCTACAAATTTTCGTATTGTATTCAAATTATTACAAAACGTCAGTTACTCAGCCTGGCACATCTGCAATTTGATAAAGCATACATTAATTCTCCTTCACAGTGAACATATACGATAGCTCATTATTACCTGCACTGACTCGGAATCCAGTGAAATCCTGTTGTACATCTTTTGGTCGCCGAACAAACGCAACTGCATGTTTTTTCATCCCATTCGAAATCGTTTTTGATTTTTACAATACATTTATTGTAATCGTCCTGAAAAGGAGATGTGTTTTGAAACAAGAAAACTGCTGAAAATTTCAGTTGCCATACAAAAAATACCGTTTCTCTGAATTCAAGGGGTATATCAGAAAAAAAGTGAAAAATTCACACCTTGCGGATATAAATTACCTGACCAGAAATCAACTGATTTTCAGATATACAACAGATCGTGAGCACATTTACTTCCAAAATAACAACTTTGAAACTCGATATTTGTAGAATAGGTTTGGACCTTAATTACGAATTACGGGAATGAGTAAAATCCGCCCAATGATTCCGCAGAAATACTATAAAATTTTATTTTCCTAATATTTCCATGAATACAGGTTATATAGAATTGAATTTCAGTACATCATATAAAAATAACCGCTTGAATGTTCATACAGAATTTCATGAGGATAATATGATCAAAAGATTGCAGAATATTGAATATTCGGAAACAAAAATTTCAAATTTTCATTTGAAAATGTTCTCATGACGCGATCGTAAAGAAATTCTGCACAAAGTTGGTAATCAGCAATTCCAAACTAGCTGCTAAGGTTCATCATGATTGAATGAGTTTTTTGAGTTATCCTAGAAAAAAAAACGACATCTCGAAAAAACATGAAATTTGACATATTTTTTGCTGATGTATCCAAAAATTATAATTCTATCAAGCTGACATTCAATAATCTGTTGTTAAATACGGATCTCAAGGTATGAGCAAAATTTTCTTCGAGTATGATCGATTGTTTTTTTGTTATAAAATGCGCGTCGTTATAATAATGAATTTCATTCCTTAGAAACAAAGAATACATCATTGAATTAAATTGAATCAAATAGATTATATTTAACACAATAAATTATGCTCCAACTAACTGACAAGTTTCGATTCAATCGCTGTAGTGGTTCCTGAAATATCAGGAAAATTATCTCGAAAGTTCAAAGGGTTGAACTTCGAAACCATTCGGATGATTCGGCCCATTAACGAACTCAACCGACGCATTGCGATGCGCGACATACCTTAAATGTTTCTAACTTGCTCCGTTCGACACTTATCGTATCGTCGGCCAGCCAGACAGAATTGATTTTGCCAACTGTCATCAGAGAGTCCAACCTAGTCTTATTAGACCTTTTCCGGGAAAAAATTCCAAAATTACAGACATTTGAATGGAACGATAGCATGCTGTTCCCTAGAACATGCGCGCAAAAGAGAATACAGTTGATGAGTCAGGCAGCTGTAGCTCAGTGGTTACAGCTGTAACCTCATGATCGTAAGGTCTATGGTTCAAGCCCTTGGCCGGGAAATAACTTTTCCAGTTTTCATGGGACCGTCTAACCATTCGCTGTTGGGTAAACAGTTAACATTGCTATTCCTAACGTGGCGCGAGGAATTAATAACAAAGCCTACACAGAACACACTCGGTATCCTGACTCGCACAAGCTTTAAGCTTCTGAGAGGTTTCATTGAAGCCTAGGATAGTCGGAAAATATAAATACAAATCCTTCAATTGTCTCTATTACGGTTTTGGTAGGATATTCTCTCTTGTGTCTTGATCAGGACTCTGAAGAACATCTGGCTGGAAAATTTTAAGGTTGTTGTGATTTTTAAAATTTTTTTTGACCTTCTTGAGCTTCTCCGTATTCTGTTTCTGTGATCTCACGACTGTATCCATATTATTCGTGTTTATTTTTGTTCCAATTCAAATACAATACTTTCCAATCCAATTATGAATAATATAACTTTGTTTGGTCCGGTTTCAATTGAAATTTTTTGACTACAAAAATTCTATGCTAAGTTCAATCTGATAATCCTAATCGGAAGTTTTAAATATAGAGTGATACGATACTCACAGAATTACGATATTTGAAGACAAATTTGTAAGTTTCAACTCGATAGGATCGGTATTTTTTGGAATTGTGGAAAAAACTCATTTCACAGGTTGTCTCCAGAAGTATTGGTCAGATTTTGTCAATACCCGAAATATATCAGAGCTGTAGACCACAAATGAAACGAGAAAACTGAAAGTTTCTTGTCAAAGGAACCAATGCTTCAAGAGTGGTTGGCTGAGTTTGACGCTGTTGGTCAGTTCAACCACAGCCTTCTCAAGCATAACCTCCTCATTTCTCTTCATGATACACAAAGTATTTTTTACCGGTGAAATTTCATTACCCGAAATATTTAATACAAAACTTACCAAATTAATGCATTTGCAGATACACATATTTTTGTCATATTTTTGTGTGGGCAAACAATCTGTCATTTTAGTTGCGCAACCACAAGCACAAGAAGTGTCTTCTGGTACTATGATTGAGCTGCAAAATACTTGATTCGTTTGAAAATTTACTGAACGAACATAAAAAGTGTTATCTCTGGTGGTTTTAGATAGACAACATTTTGCTCCATTGCACATCCCACCGCATTTTTTTACCATGACAACAGATGGCGACACCTGTGAAGAGAAAAATATGATGAATCATCATGAAATTATCTTTTGTATTCGCATCGATTGAAAGGAGTCACTGCATATCAAAAAAGATTGGTTTGAACATTTCGAAAGAAAGATAACGAGCAAACTTTCAAGTCGTTGCAATTGAAACCTGACAGTTGAACTACTTAGAACTCAAATATTTATTAAGAATTAGCTCATCCAATTTTGGTAGAACGTAAACTGAATCAGAACTACAACTCTTAAACCTTCAGAGAAATATAATGGATGATTTATTGCAGCAATATGTTTCGAGAAACTAGTAATGCTGTCTCTCTATTTTCTCACCTTTTTTGGAGTTAAAAGTCAAAATTGGTATGTGGGCAATTTCAACTTTGGTCATTATTTCCATTGCTGTTGGCGTCATGAACTCGAAAGAACAATATAAAAACACTATGTGTAGCAATTTAGTGGCTTACTCTGATTTTTTGCAAGTGTGTTGGTCACATTAACACAAAGTTATAGTTTTTCTTATGAAAACAATAGTTCACGATGACATGAGAAGTTTCACCATTCTTTTTCTGTTTCGAAAACAAAGAGCGCCAGATTCGAATTTTGCGAAATATCTGACAGTCATAATGTCACAATTTATATTTTAGCGTGACAGTAGTGACGTCTCACGCAAAATTTCGTAATTCGTAAAAATCGAAAGCATAAGTTCGATTACTGTCAAATCTTTCATAACTGGTATTTTAGCGTCGTAGCTATGACGTCACACGCAATATCATTTGATAATAGTTGGCAAAAATTGAAAGCAGAATTTTCAATAGTCCTAAACTCTCTCGACTGTCATTGAAAAATTAGCTGTTTGAAGAAAACGAAGTTATATTGGGGTTATGTTATATGTTATGATCGTTATTTCCTACTGCTGGTTACATCTGCATGATACTTCTTCATTCATATTTCAAAGGCAAAATATGCATTTGTGGGGAGGTCACAAAGAAATGTCGGTTGTTGCATATTTTCGACACATTCAGGTAAAAATGAGATACTGGTTCTTCATTTGAATGGAAGCAGTGCGAAGAAGGTTTCTTGAACAATGTTATTCACTAATTTTGATTTGAGAACGATGTCAAGTACAAATGGGTAATGAAATAGTCGAGGCGGACGATTGCGAGGTAACTTCCGTTGTTTGAAATTTTTCTATATATTTCTTAAGATGTTCTTCCAATATTTTCTGTCGTTTTCGTTTTAGATCAAGCGTTTCTTGTTGACTTCGAGAGGGCCTTAAAACAACCAGAACAATAAATAATTTCATGAAAGTAATGTTTGGGACAGATCCAAGTACTCAACTCAGTGAGGCAACCCTTGAGGGAAAAGAACACCTAAAAAATTTTACGCAGTTCGAAGATTTTATGAGCCTTCAGAGTTAGAAGTTCTTACAAATGATGGTATTATTCAAGCAACAGAGCGATGGACGCAGATAACAAATAGCTGAATTGATAGAAGTGATGTAGTGTAGTACTTTTACTCTTTATTCATTTGCCAAGCTTTCGAAAAAACAATTTGTTTCTTCGTCAGGGTTTCTACGAATATAACAGAGATTTTATTATACATTCCTTAAGTTGTTTTGAATCTGTACATACTGAAAATTGGGATTTTAAAGTTCCTCAATGGCCTCAAGAATGATTTTGTAATTGTACTTATATTAACAATGAACTCGATTTAAAAGAATCGCAGTAGAAATTACGCAGTAAGTTCCGATGTTCTGTGAGCGTTTGTTTTTAGGTAAGCTGTCAGGGCTGTCCAACTCCTTTTTCATTCGTCGATCGGGCCGTCGTAAAAGGGTATTTTATTTTATTATCTTTTGTAGGAACCTTGACGAAGGAAACAAATCGATCCGAAAGCTCGGAAAATGAATAAAGAGTAAAACTACTACACTAACTGTTTCGAAATCCGTTATTTCCTCCTTTATCAAAGAAGACCATTAAAAATATATAATGTTTAAAAAACATAACGAAAATATTTATATATACAGATCTGGCCAAAATACTTGGCACCATGCGAAACTCCACGTTAAACTAGATCAGTTGAGAATATAGTTCGCCACTCGAAGAACTGAAACCTATGCGCCATGCGATATCAAATAAACGATTGTACTTTTACGAAGGTTGGTGGGGAGTCCTCGATACTCGATACGCGAACGCAAGGTCACCAGATTAGGGGATTTTCCCCAAAAATGAGGTGATTTTTTTTTCCTTTGGGGATTTTTTGGGAATTTTTTTTTCTGGGGATTTCTTCTGGAGAAAAAAATCTAACTGGGTATTATTAGGGGATTTTAGGTCTTGGACAACTCGACTCGAATCCAGTCTAGTGGTCTGATGAATTTTTCCGTTCTTGATTAGGGAATCAGAAAAACTGCAATTTTCGGTATTTTACGAAACCGGAAACGATGTTATGACGAAAGTACCGATGTTTTCAAGATTCATAACAGACATAGAGGAAGGCAATAAAAGTTTCACCCTCGACCGTCCTTTCCGATCTTCAATACAGTTTATTACCTCTCATTATTATGACGGTTATGAGGATAAACAGTTACAGATAAACAAGTTCGATTTTGCGTCGGCTTTGTCGGCACCTCTGATAGAAGGGTAGTAAAATTCCCCAATGTATTTAATACCCACCCTACACTTTCCTTCGGCATTGTTGGAGTATTGAAATACGGAAGTATAAACGAAAGTGATCTAAAATATTTTTGGATCAGTAAAGTGGTGATTTTTGAATTCATCATCATCATTATCCACGAAATAATTTATTCGTATCATTTTGTATGTCATGACGAAATAAACTAACAATACATTTGTTGCTTTTGTATTGAAAAGTTCTGCGAAAAAATCCCTCTTTCTAATCCTCTTTCGCGAAAACTAACCTCATTCATTACAAACTTGCATCTTGCAGGATTTTTTTTTGAAGCATTTAATTTTTGTGGTATTTTTAGACCTACTGAAGATATTTAGAAACAAATATTCAGTAAATACCATAATTTGAAATTATAATAATAAAAAAAAAATTGGGTTTTTTTTTTGAAAACTCTCGAATTTAGGGGATTTTTGAATTTCGACTGGGGAAATCGAGCCAAAAGTTCTGGCAACCCTGCGCGAACGCGATCCAAGTAAGAATTGCTGCAGTCGCTCCCCAAACTTGTGGTGCGTCAGACCATATCGGATGAAAATAAAGTAGATTCCTCGTAAATCGAAATGTTTGGCGTAAAAGAAAATTTCAAATCATAAAATGGAAATTTGGTGGTCATTCAATTCTAGAAACAATAAATTCATTTATTGTTGCCTTTGAAGATAGGCCTCTACCTTCAAGTTCATGATAATTAAAAAATTCGAGGAATTTGCAAACATGCAGTAACTCCAAGATTGATAAAACACCAAGAATCATCAGTGAAAATCGTCTGAATAAAGAAGTAGATGTGTGTGCTTTTGTTGAAACCAGTGCACCTTGTTAGAGTGGACAAATTGCTGAACAAGTCGATATTAGCGATAGAAGTGTCCAGAATATTGGAAAGGAATGGTTGCTGATGTTATAGGGTCAAAACGAATCAAGGAATTTTGCCAGAAGGCGACATCAAAAGAATGGAATTTTATGAAACGATGCTGGAAAAAGAATTTGGAAAGAATTATGTCAAATTTCATGTTTCTGTATCAATCCTAATTTTTTTAGGAATAACTCAAAGAATACCAATTCAATCATAATGAAACTTGGCAGCTAGTTTTAAAATGCTGATATTCAACTTTGTGCAAAATTTCGTGAGGAGCGTGTCAAAATTTTTTTCACAAATATTCTGCGATTTTCTGAACATATTATCCTCATGAAATTCTTTATGAACCTTCAAGCTATCATTCTTCGATAGAGAACTGAATTTCAATGCGATCCAGTCTGTATTTTCCCAATATTTTCAGAAATGAAGATTGGATCGATTGAAACCCAGTATGTACTTGATTGGCAGAATGACAACTTGAAGCCTCATGCAAAATTTCGTGAGGATAATATGATTTGGGAATCACAAAAAGTGTGTTTCGTGGAGTCAATACGTTAAAAGATGACCGTTTTGGCAACGAATTTGAACATGCGCGAATTATGTTTTAGAGATGAGTGGTTGAGTTTTTAAAATACTGAGTTTATTGAAAATGACACAAAGGAATAATTCTACTGATAATCGGACATAGGTTCGCGATACGTATATAATATCAACATTGAAAGTGAATTTGTTCATAAAGATATTTATAATGAAAAGGAATGTGCTAGTCAGCATTAGACTTCCAGGAACTCGATCTCTATTGAATAATCGGGTCAGCGTCTTCCACGATCTAGGGATATGTAACTCCTTCCTCCTAAGATGTTCCGTCACGGGCAGAAAAATGGAATTTCCTGTGGTTGGATTTCTTCAACTTCTTTTGATTCTGTTGAACTCCTGGATTTCAAACACTGCCTGAGTTTGCTTGAACATATATATGGTATGATTACGATTAGAATTGCATAACTGAATGTGATTGATATTATCCTCTTCTATTATGGATTGTAAGGCTTGAGCCAGTTGGGTCTCATGGTCTTTATTATAAGTCCTAATGGTTCTTTCAAACCTGCTTATAAGGTTTTAAAAGCTTGTTTTTGGAAAAATAATCTTTTAATAAGTTTTTCATTTTCATAATTTAAATCAATAAAACTGCATATCGTGGTCAGCAAATTGATAACGCGTTCATGAAATTCTTGAGAGGATTCATTTCAATTTTGTCGCAAATTTACAAGGTCGTGATTTAAAACGGTTTCATCTCTTTAATCGCCAAAATGTAAAAGAAGAGCATTTTTTATATCCGCCCATTTAGTGGTTGCTTAGTGAATCGCGATAATTTCTTCGGCACGACCTTCAAATTTATTAAATATTCCGTTTAATAGCAGGACATTTTGAAAACAATGAATATTATTGACCTCATAAAAATGTGTCAAGATTGCTTCTGAAGCTTGAATGAATCTATGGAGTTTATTCGGATTGCCATCAAATTCAGGGGGAATCGATAAATTTTTTGCATCAAATACAGGAACGGTTGCCATTTTAATCTTATTGGTTTTCAAGGACAATTTACTAAATGAATCTAAAAATTCCAACTCTAAATCACTATTGTTTTCACAAGAGGAATCAAAGGAGGATTCAGAGGTGTCTGACATACATAAATGAAATATTCCAAGTACCAATACAGCTCACCACCGCGAGAAAAATGCTATTGCCATTCAGGAATTTTTGATGAACTTCAAATGGATTGTTGGTTCTGTGTTTCGTAGTTTTCTTCAGAGAACTGCACAAAAACACTCCGTCGACTGCGCCTATTATGTTTTAGAGATGAGTGGTTGACTTTTTGAAATACTAACTTTATGGGAAATGATACAAAGGAATAAGTTTACTGATAATCGGACATGGATTCGCGATACGTATCTAATATCAAGACTAAAAATGAATTTGTTCATGAAGATATTTATAATGAAGAGGAATGTGTTATTCAGCATTAGACTTCAAAGAACTCGATCTCTAGGAAATGGTCGGGTCAGCGTCTCCCACGTTCTAAGGATATGTAACTCGAGCAAAAGCTGCTGACTTCACGTCAGTGGTTTTTTCATTCTAATTTTTATTTTACATTTTTGGATATAATACTGGTTTGATTAGGTACCATACTTCTTATCTCAATAAATGTTGGTTGATTCGGCTATTTTTAACTTTTTTCATAAGTTAAAAAAGTCCCATCTTATTTATAAGTATTGCACCTTATATATAATAGTAGACATCATTGGATAACCTTCGGTTATTTATCTATTCCTTCACTGTACAGTTCATACTTCATATTCCAAATATATGTTTTTTCATTGGATTTTGTCCATCTTGTACTGCAGAAAGATTTAATTTTACTTCATTTCATGTTCATTCTGATCGGATGCAGATCAATTGTTGGCAACTTATACTGGGCCATTTATAGTTGCCAAAGTTCTGCCTTCAAAGGCGCGTCATTTAAACGACGCCTTGTTTGTTGGGGAGCTGTAACGATTTTCATAAAAATATCTCTTCTATTATCAATGTCCCAGGGATATTACTACTTATAACTGATCTAATTATTCATTGTCGTTAATTTGTGATACATTTCTCAAAAGCAATGGTTTTTTGTAAATTGCACGGAATCACCATTCTTAATATCAAGAAATAAAAATTTCCAACTAGAAGAACAAGAAATTCCCATTCCATATATTGAAGTAAGATTTTTCCGATTATTAAGTTTTCATGAAATTTTCGGTGAGGAATTTGACGAGCTAGACAAAACGTGTAGATTTTCTGTTCTTCCCAAATATCTCAATGAAATTCCGATAACTGAATATGCAGAGTTCCGATTATTAAATATACGGAAATGAAAATCTTGAATTTCAAAATAGTATGGTGTCTATCCAACTGATCAATTTGTTGGTGAAAACGATAGTTCTAACTTGGTAAGCGTCGGAGTGTATAAAGAGCGTTGGTATTAGAACCCTTACCCTGTTGGTTTGGCACTCAATGTTCGTAAGCATGATTGGGTCCTGTTTTAACTCCGTGATAGTGCACTGCTCAATCCTTTGCACTTGCACTTGAACCAAAATCGGATTGAAATACTGTTTTAATAGCGGAAGTAAGGGCGAAAAGCGGAAAGCAGTAAAGCAATGAAGAAATAATATGATCATTGTAGCAGTTGTCTTTCATAGCTGAAGAATCGTCTATTCGTGCGCCTATTCTAGGTAACAGCGCGTTATCATTTCGTCACAGTGTCTGTAATTTTCGAATTTTGAGCCGAAAGTGGTCTTAAACTATCGAGTTGAACTCCCTGAAGCAGAATTCGTGGTCAAATTTGATTATGTCCGTATCTGCTATAACTTTCGAAGGAAAAGACTTGAAATTGTCAGATTAGGTTTGGAATCCAAATGTCTCGGCTAAGTTCGTTAATGGGTGAAATGGGTTGGATAGTTTCGGAGTTAGGCCCATCTTAAATTTTGAGAATATCTCATGGAGTGTTGACTCGATCGAATTGAACCTTCGTTCGCAGTTCTGAAATACTGACACGCAACTGAAAGCAAATATTCGTGTGGGTCCACTTGTTTGAAAATTTGAAAAAATTTTCTTCGAAAATTTTCAGAATTTTTAATGAAATTTTTTTTTTCTCTGAAATGATTGATTAGATTTCAATGGAATTTGGCACTAACCTCAGAGTCAGTATTTAACAACATTATTCCAAATTTCAATTCGATCCGCTATTCACTTTCGGAGGTGTAAGAAAAAAAATGTGCCAAATTTCGTTGTTATTTGGAATTTTAACGTTATTCCCGCAATATATCAAGAGGTACAAATACAATCAGATAGAAACTCTGTAATCAGGTGCAGATTACAAACACGCAACTAATGCAAAATTCTTGTTGATCTAATAGTTAGAATTCTCTCCAAATCTAACTCTCCCCATAGACTCCCTATGAGGCTTAAGAGCAAACAATACCTCGAGTATAACGGGGTGACTTCTGGCATCCCAAGTTCGTTCTTTTCCAGAAACTTTTTCGGTGCGAATGGTTGAAAAAAATCGTAGGATTGCGCAATGTTGCCACTTTCTTATATCTAAGAATTTTCAGGAAAATAAAAACTGAAATGGGGTGAAAAATGGAAAAATAACTTTCACTGCGCATTCTCGCTAAGGACTTGAGTACATACATATGAACTTTAAAATTTCTCCGAATTCTAATATTTCACACGCCTACAGGCAACGTTAAAGCATGTAGACCGGGTCCAGCGGCCTGACTTTGAGATATGAACGAGATTTGATGACATTTAAATGAGACTGTGTTGCCTAGCTGGAATTTGCTACCACGTTGTATTATTTCCTCTTAACCTTTCTCTGAATATAAGTTCGAATTGTTATAATCATTTTGATTTTCGTTAAGTAGCAACGGTTATTCGAAGGATATTCGCAAAGGTGAGCTGCGGGTTATCCATTAGCAGAGAGAGAGATTTAATTCCAGCAACTTCTTCAGAGTAATTCATCTATGCAGATGATATTGCTCTGGCTTTTCCTCACTCTGATTTCCAAGTCATTGAGAACACTCTAAATACTGATTTAGAAATTTTGAAGAATTATTTTGTTAAGTTTATGTCCAAATTCTAATAAAACAGAAGTCTCTTGTTTCCATTCGAATAATCAACAGAAGTTTAAAACTTCGAATGTTACTTTCAATAATGCCGTTCTGAAACATAATTTCACTCCTAAATATCTTGGAGTAAAATAAGGTACTTCTTCAAATTTCAAGGCCCATTTGGAAAACTTACGCATGAAGTTGAAATCTAGGAATAATATTCTTCAAAAACAAGCTGGTTCTTCATGGGGGGCTGACCCTACAACTCTTCGTACCGCAGCTTTGGCTTTGGTTTTTTCTGCTGCTGAATATTGTTGTTCGGTTTGTTTTAATAGCGCTCATGTTAGTAAAATTGATGTACAGCTTAATATTGCTATGAGAATCATAAGTGGGACCATAAGATCTACACCTTCAGAGTGGTTACCAGTTTTCTCAAATATTGTACCGCCCCATATTCGTAGACAGGTTGCAGTGATAAAGTCCTGGGATAAACATCATTCCTTTCCGAATTTATTCCCAATCATGTCTTATATTCCGGATTCTTGAATTGCTAGATTGAAATCTCGTAAGCCTTTCTGGATTAACGGTTTTCTTCACACCAATAAAAGTGATAAAGACGTTTGGCCTTCGGAATGGTATTCGTGTAATGTTTTCAACAAAGGTTTGATCAGCGATCCTTCTGAAAAAGTTCATGGTTTCAATCTTCCTAGGGAAATTTGGTGCATTTTGAATCGACTTAGAACCGGTCATGGTCGCTGTAATAGTTTCCTCTTCAAATGGAATTCGGTCGAAAGTCCAAGGTGCGAGTGCGGAGAAGAAAAGGAAACAATAGAACATTTAATTAGTAGTTGTCCAATATATAAATTTGACGATGGTTTCGAGGCAATTCATTCGGGGTCTGATTCTTTTTTGAGATGGATAGTGAACTTCAAAATAATTTAATGAGTACTTAATCATTCACTAGTTCATATTAAATTTTTTTTTTCGTCTCCTTTTTTGTTTTCAGGTGTGATTCCAAGATTTCAACCTGCATCGCATAGAAAAGAAGAAATTTTATCGATGAAAAAGAAGCCCTTCAATAAAAAACAACAATCATTACACTTATACGGGGAGACAGAGTTTTTCCTGAGGTTTTTATCTGTGCTCTTGTATCATACGTAAAAATGTATGGTACCCTGTTTACATTTCTTCTGCTAATACTGTTATGACACAAATTGTTTGATATGAAAAAATGTACAGCTCATCTCAAAAGAATATATATATACCCAAATCGTACAGAGTGGACCAGTTGAAATTGAATTCAACACAGCAGCCCAGTTCAGTGTAATCAGTTCATAGCTCAAAAGTTGGGGAGTTTCATGTGGATTTTTGATCCTGCGAAATTGTGATAATTTTAGAGCAGAAATATGTCAGATACCTACCCTGAAACCTTCTGGAGCCTTCAAGTGCACAATCCCATCTCTAGGAATGCATTTTATTTTGTGCCTCAGCTCTTTCAATGCACTGGTTACGTTTGAAGTTTCACAAGGAACTGCTTCAACAAAAAATAATTCAATTGAAAAAATCTAGATTACATGTTTTATGATGATAATGTTTGTTTTTCGATAATTAATTATAATCGGGTCATTACACTGTATTGATCAAGGGGGTAATCACGAGCTAAATATGTGTATAACAATTCAAACTCATGAAAAATAATTGAGCATTTCAACATATAATAACATATTATTTCTAAGCATTTCAAATATTTCCAAATATTTCCTCACGTATCCAAACATTTTCACGAATTTCTGAGCATTGCCATACATTTCTACGCGCTTGTTCTAGGGAACAAGGATGTCTGTAATTTCAGAGATTTGAGCCTAAAATGGTCTTAAACGATTGGGTTGAGCTCTGAAGAAGAATCCGTGGTCAAACTCAATTATGTTCGTCCGTCCGTATATAATAATAATGATAATAATAATAATAAGGTTTATTCCAAGAAACTACAAGGTATAAACAATAGTCACTGAGGCGTGAGCCTGTACATGACCTGTAAATATACAATATATAATGCAGTAGCCGGTAATCAAATTAATTTACAAATTCTCACCACTATATAAAGAACAAAACAGAACCATGAGGAGGCGGATATACCCGGTCCAGACAAGATTCAGCTATGCAGAGGCAGCATTAATTAAGACTTTCATACTTGGTCCAATATCTAAAGTTATTAAGTAGAAGGTTGCATACAGTAAGTATGTTATCCAATATTATTTGATGTTTACGAATTATTGTATATGAAACTAGGGGTTTATTATCGTACTAAAATAGTGTCTTCCCTTTTCAATCACCCAATTCTTCAACATACTTTTTCTTGTACTGGGGTTTACTATACTTTTCAGATCCATAGGAGTTGCGGCATATATTCGTGGGGCTACATAGGCGAAGCACCTCTGGCCTATACGTTTATCAGCTCTAGGTCTTAGGTATTGATGGATTCTGTTTCTTGTCTCGTACTCATATTCGTTTCGTCCAAGTTGAATTTTTCCTGCGCTTATGCCAAGTAATATCTGCAGTATAAACAGTTGGTGGGGATTCATAACATGGAAAATAGCATACAAGTCATCTGAGGGATACAGAAGAGGCTTTCCGTAAATAACACGGAGCATCCATTTCTGGATTACTTCAACCCTTCTCATGTAGCAACTATATGCTCCACCCCAACCAATTATACCATACCTTATCTGAGACTGACATAACGCAGAGTATACCATCTTTAAGTTTGTTTGATCTAGGTATTTTCTCAGATATCTAAACTTGGTAAGTAAACATCTCAGTTTGGTAACTAAAATATCTATATGGTTACTCCATTTCAGGTGTCGATCGATTGTAATGCCTAGTTATTTTATGTGTTCAGCTTTAGGGATTGATGTTTCGTCGTCAATTTCTAAATTGCCCATATGTAGTCCTGAAACATAAGCAGCGAAAGGTAAGTACTTTGTCTTTTGCAGATTCATCGTTAGTTTGTTCTCCCTGAACCAATGTTTTATCATGATAAGATCTCTCTCCGCTTCTTTTTTTAGGTTTTTCCAAGTACTGTCTTCATACAGTATGACAGTATCATCAGCAAAACTGACGATCTTTCCTTTTCTTTTCATTAATAATAGGCTGTTTATATAGACGATGAACAGGATGGGTCCCAATACTGTCCCTTGTGGCACCCCATATCCAACAGTTCTCTTTTGACTTGAATGCTCGTCTATTTTCACAAATTGTGTCCTATCAGATAAATAGCTTTTCATTAATTTATATGCTTATCCTCGAAAGCCATTGAGATGAAGTTTACGCAGAAGCTTTTCATGCGATACGGTGTCGAAGGCCTTCGCAAGATCTATAAACACGCACAAACCCACCCTGTTCCCATCCAGCCATCCGTATATTGTCTCCACCAACTTTCTGATCGCATCCTCCGTAGATTTGCCCTTTCTGAAACCGAACTGATTCTTGGATATTATTTTATTCTTCTCTGAAAAGTTAAGTTAAGCACATACAGGTGTTTCACATCTAGGGGCTTAAAATACATTAAATAGGATAGGTAGTATAGATATGTTTGAGTTGTTCATTTGGTATTTTGTGTTATCATTTTGAAAATTCATTGAATAAAATTTATTATTATTATTATTGTTATAACAATACGAATTTTCAATAGTTTTTCTATTATTTTAGATAGATTAAATGTTAAACAAATTGGTCTATAATTTGATATATTAGCCTTATCTCCTGATTTAAACAATGGTTTGATGACACCGACCTTGAAGATGTTCGGAAATTCAGCTGTCTCAAAACATAAATTTGCCAGCAACATTATAGGTTCTACGATTACGTCTTGTATATTCTTCAGGAGCTCAGTTCTGATACCATCGTATCCCGGGGCTCCACCATTTTTTAATTCCCTAATCATATCTCTCACTTCATTTACAGTAGTTGGGAATAGAAATATGGTTCGATCACAATGACGTTCTCCTTCCTCTTTTACTGGAACTTGCTCTATATTCTCTGCTAGTCGTTTTCCTATTTCACCGAAATACCTCCCAAATTCCTCCACCATTCCTCCTTTTGATGTAAGTTCTCGTCCATCGGAATTTTTAACCGAATTTATGTCTGTTTTAGGCCTAGATTTTCCGCAGAGATCATCGACATAATTCCAGAGCGATTTTGCCTTTGAAATATTTTGTTTGACAAAGTTATTGAAGTGATTCTTCTTTGCAGTTTTTATCAACTTCTGCAATACATTACGGTACCTTGCATAATGTAACTTTAATCTCATATTGTGTGGTTCCTTAATCACTTCCTTGTATAAGTTATTCTTATTATTTATAGCCTTCAAAAGGCCTAGAGTTGTCCAGTCATTCCTTCCGAATTTTCTATATGTAAGCCTTATTTTTGTTGTGTATTTTTCTGTAAAATAAGATAGTGAATCGACAAAAGCTTCTGCAAAAGAGTTAACATCGTTATTTTCAATCATATTCCTCCAATTTATTTTCCTGAGATCATCCTTTAATTTGTCATAATCCACATAACTTTTGTATCTTTGTGCTTGTTCCCTCTGAACCTCTTCAATATCGAGACACATTATTATCGCATAATGATCGGTTATGTCCGAACGAACAATGTATGCGCTACTCTTATCTACAGTGTGACTCACACGTCTAAGAAAAAAATGATCCAAACAAATACCACTGGATGGTCTGGTTACATCATTTATATAGGAACTATAGCCGGAAGAACTGAACAAATTCTTATACTCCTCTACAAGCTGACAGTTTGATAAAAGGTTAATGTTTATATCCCCCACAACAACATGGTAATCACATTTTCCGGTTTTTTCAATATATTCCATTGAATCCCCATTAAATTTTTTCTAACACACTTCAGGTGAACGATACATTTCCGTTATTTTGACTGTCTTTCCTATCATTTCCATATCTAATTCCAGAACTCTTATCTCTCCAATAGATACTATCCTATGACGGCACTGTAGATCTTCCCGAACATATATAATAACCCCGTCATTTCTGTTATAAGTGCCATTGGTGTACAAACATGTATATCCTCTGATTTCATAAAGATCCAGATCTGGAACTATAAAGGTCTCTGTCAAGACAACTACATGAAAGTTTTCAGGGTATGTTCGCAACATCAATTTAAATTCATCGAAATTTTTCTCTATACTTCTGATGTTTTCATGTACTATCTTGAATTTATTAGCCACATCATATTTATTCAAATCAACCAATTGATCTAACTTTCGGAGGAAAAGATTAAGCGACTTGTTATTGTCAGATTAGGTTTGGATTCCAAATATCTCGGTTAAGTTCGTTAATGGGTGGAATCGGTTGGATAGTTTCGAAGTTAGGCCCATTTCAAATTTTAGGTTAATTCCTCGATATCTAGAGTATTGACTCGATCGAATTGAAACTTCGTGGACAGTTTTGGAATACCAACGCGCAACTTTTCGTTTCGTTTCGTGTGGATACAAAAGTAAGAAAATTTTGAAAAATTTTGTATTCGAAATTTTTTTAAATTTTTGATGAAAATTTTTTTTTTCTCTGAGAATATTGATTCGATTTCAATGGAATTCGGCACAAACCTTAAAGTCCGTATTTACCAACAATGTTCCAAATTTCAATTCGATCCGATATTTACTGGCGGAAATATAAGGAAAAAAAAATGTGCCAAATTTCGTTGTTATTTGAAATGTTATCCTTATTTCCGCAATATCTCGAGAAGTACGAATGCAATCAGATTGAAACTTCGTAATCAGGTGGAGATTAACAACACGCAACTAGTTGCAAAATTTCGTGTTGATCTTATTGTTAGAATGTGAACAAGCGCGTAAGAGCTCCTGACCTCACGTCAGTGCTTTTCTAGATTTTTTGAAATGTCCCCAGGTTATTTAGGTGGACTAGAATCAAACACAGAGTGATTTATGCGAAGTGTCTATTGGACGTATCGAGATAACCGAATGAGACTTATTCCTGAAATTTTGTAAATCGTTATTGATGACCAGGAGCCAGTTCAATGAAACTTCAAGTAACAATTTGCAGGCGTTTGTATTTTAGGTAGCTTTCTTTTGAATTCCGAATATTCTTTCGATTTAAGAAATTCATATTGTTGCTTGTGCAGATATATGAGACTTGTTCACTTGTAAATTGTTACTCGTTGTTTTATTGAACGGGCCCCAGGTCTTTTCAGATCAAATATTTTTGTGTTGGTGATAGTTCCACTTGTACCGGAACTAGCTTTTAATGCTTCGATTTTTCGAAGGGGACTCCGTATATTTTATTATACTTTTAGATTCTGCACAAAATTTCCAACAACAGCTCATTCATACTTCCCATACACAAACATCAAGGTTCTTGAGATATTAGTCAATTTTTCTCAAATCTGATGTGACAGTGATCATAGGTTGATTTTTCACTTCAGTTTCATCATACCCAATTTAAAACTGTTATCTTCTGAATTTTTCTCTACCTATATCGCCTATTTTTTACCGTTAGAACCTAGACTGTGAACTATATCCACAGCTAGCTCAGACAATGATCGTAAACATTGGCGCCCCCTCTGCTAGAAGACAGTTCGTGGATATAGCCTCAAAGTAGGAGGTTCTGAGGCATCAGGTTAAAAGGAACCTAGGGGTTCTGAAAAAGTCTGAGGTCCTAAAAGGTATGGATAAAGAAAAGGAATACAGGATAAAAATCCCCACGACATTACCACCTAAAATACGAACAAACAACAATACATAAGGGCAGGGATCAGAATAATATGGTAGGTATACTACAACATATATCAAGTACAATGATGCAATAGTAGGCCAAATTACCCGAACAATTAGCAGTATGAAACAGGGGGTAAACTTTATGGGTTGCAGCGGAAGTCCAATCGCTCTGTTTCTTCATTTTGTTGAATATTTATTCAATATTCAGCTTTTCCATTGTTTACGGTATTTGAGTAATGAACTCTGCATTGAATGTTATGTTTTCACAATATATCCCAATGTAGAAAGGTGCCTTTTGTGCGAGGGAGATTCGGAGATTTGGGGAATCGGAGATTCACCCTATCGGCCGAGGGTTTTACCCTATTGACCGACGACGATCACGTGATTGTCGTCGGCCAAATCTCTCTCTCAGAAAAAGCACCGTAAGTGTTTTTTTCGATTAACTAGATATTTTCGAATGTACCTTCCTCGTAGAATCCAGTGATATCGTATTTGATTACAATTAAATCGTCATTGTTTTGAAAAAAATGCTTATCGCTGGCTGGTCGTTGAGTTGAGGATACAAGTTCTGCTGGTAATATTCTTTTCCTGTTCAAAATATCTTATTTGCCATGATCGTGTGAATTCGAATATATTGGTCCAGGATTGGATTTATCATAGAAAGGGCAACATATTGCTATACTTATATTGTTATTTTTTCGCGCATATTCTGGCGTGCTATCAGTTTGAACAAATTTCTGTGTTTTCCCGAAAACGGTTCCAAACGACTAGGTTGTACTCACTGATGACGAATTCGGTGTCAAAATCGATTCTGCCCGGCCGGTCGATTACGGGCGTACGGAGGATCCTATTTCTTTCAACTTTCAGGGTTAAGTCAGCCAAACGGTTTCGGAGTTATAGTCATTTGAAATTTTGCGGCTATTTCCTCGATATTTAAAAAAAAACCGGAGCGATTGGATTGAAACTTCGCAGTTAGTTGAAACCCAACTACGAGAAACTTTTTGCAGCGTTTTGTTAAGATCGTACTGTCTTCAGCAGATTAAGGAAAATATTAAAAATGAAAAAAAAAACTATTCATTGTATCCTAAAAACGTTCCGCTCAGACATTCAGCTTCATATTTGACATCTGTGTACCAAATTTCAGTTCTATATGATTATAATTTTCGGAGATATTGGGAAAGGATATTTCAAATTTCCTTGTTTTTCCTCAGCATCGTTGTTCCTTCCGGAATAACTAGAAAAATACTTAATCGATCATGGTGAAGATTGGTGACTTGTTTGAAAATGTTGATGAACCATTTTGTTCAAAATTTCGTGATGATCGTGTCATTTGATTAATTTGAAAAAAAACCTTTTCAGATTTTTTCGAAATAATCAATATTCTGCGATCTTCTGATCATATTCTCCCCTCGGAATTTTGAATGCATCTTCAGGCCGTAAGTTTTCATTGAATTACTGCATTTCAGTTAGATCTTATCTGTATTTTCGGAATTATTGGAAAACTAAAATTTGACTGGGTATATATACGGAACCATTCGCGGATTTTACCGATTGACGAATTCGACCTTCATAACTTTAAGCCTCAAAACTACTCTAGAAATACTGAGTTCCTAAGTCATTTCGATCGTCACAATACCTCCCGAAAGAAATAACTTATGAACTAGATATTTGTACAGTAGGTTTGGACCTTAATTACTTATGCCGAATTCTTGTGTGACTAAAATCTACTCAATGATTCCACAGATATACCCATTCAAATTCTTATTTTCCCAATATTGCCAAAAATACAGATAAGATCGAATTGAAATTCAGTACTTGATTAAAAAACCTAGCAAAGCACTGACATGAAGTCATCAGCTTTTGCGCGCATTTTCAAGGGAGATCACGTCAATACTTTTCTAGGTCTTTTTCAAATATTTTTACTTAAATGTCCCCTGATGATTCTTTTTGTGGCAAACTTATTTTGATTTTTTATCGACGCTGTCGCTTCAATGGTCTAATGAATTCGATGAACGCTGTTTTGAGCGATATCTCAATTTCATATTTTTCAAGATCGGGTATGATTTTTTATTTGCTAGGTTTATACAATTGTATGAAGCCCTAACAGATTTCTTAATAGCCATTTTCGGAAATACATGTTTGTTTCTCTTTGGGTGAATGCTTTTATTGTTCTAATCAACATCCATTACTCAAATTCTTCAACCTCACTTTTATTGCATTGTTCCGAATGCAAATCGATTGACTGTTCTACTACCTAGGCCCATTTACAAACATTTCTCAACATTTCCACATATTTTCGGAAGTTTTTCCTACATTCCTATAACATTTCGATAGATGTGCAACATTTCTATACATTTCTCCACATTTTCAAGCGAGTGTACAGCGATTTCTACTTGGAGTGTCTTCAGAAGTGTACTCGGGTAAACCGGCCTTATACACTAAGCCTGCCATGAGACGAGCAAGGGCCCGTGTACTGAAGAACAACAGGACTCAAACTTGTCTAGGTTGGGTTGGGCAACTACCTCATAGTCCACCATATAAGTATTTGTCCAAAGGTCAGTCAAACCGAATTAGTACCCCTTGGAACCCACACAACCGGTAAAATCGGAAAGGGAGATAGGAGTGCGAATCAACAGAAACGCCCCTAGATACAAAGCCTGACCTGAAAAGGACAAGGACCAGTGAACTCAAGGAAAACTGGACTCAAACTTCTCAAGACTGGGTTGAGCAACTATCTCGGGGTCCACCACAAAAGCAATGGTCCAAAGGTCAATGAAGCCAAAAATTATCCCTTGAAACCCACACAACCGGCGCTATCCGAAATGGAGGCAGGTATGCGAATCAGCGAAAAACCGCCCCTAGACACCAAGACTGTCCTGGAAACGACAACGAGTGATTGTAAGACAAATATACTCCATTCAATGATATAGAAAAAAGACAGAAGAAAGAGTATAAGTCGGACAAATTCAGTGAAGGAGTTAACCGTATTTTGTTGTCTCTGATAATACAACTGTTTGTTGTGAGTCGGCCTTAGTAGGCATGGTCTGGAAACGCCTTCGTGAGAGCCAATTCCTTACGAATTCAAGCGAAATATGTTTTGTTTGCTTTCAGTATCTGCAGTAGGTCGCCATCGTTAATCCTCGTTGATTCTCTCATTTATTTATTTATTATTTTCACTACCTACAACATCTGTCTATGGGCCGTATTTATAGTTGCTCCTTGACTCCTCACTGATAGGGAGCATTGATAAATGTGTTCTTTATTTTGTCATTTTTACTAAAAGACATTATTTTTTGTCAACTGTAAGGCTCCCCCCGCACTTGTGACATTTTGCCATATTGACGAACATTCAGTACAGATATAAGTCGACTCATGATTTTTTGAGGGGATATATTGACATATCAAGTAGTGGCCTTATCCTTTCGTGATTGCCTAATATCTTTTTCTCAGTAAAATAGATATTATTTCCTCATATTGCATTCAAGGATTGATTTTTCCAATTTTTTCTGGTTGATATTCTACTTTTATTCTTAGAAAATGAAGCTACCTTGAGGCAAACAAATTCAAGTTTTTTTGCATAGAAAAGCAAATTAAAGGCGGCCTTCAGTGAGGAAGCCTCGAGAAGCAACTATAAATACGGCCCTATGTGTTATTCGGAATTAAAAATCAATATCTTTTAACTGTGTGCAAGGATTGAAAAATGAGAATGGTCACATCGAAATTCATGGATTATCATGATATTTGCTGGGATGCAGAAGTGGTCAGGAGGAATTGCATAGATTTTCAGTAGATAAAAGTGTGATTATAACCATTATTTCAGGAAAAGCAATCGAATTTGGAATAGGATCAGTTTCAACTTAACATTTTTTCTTAATCTCAAACAGGCATTTATGATTTTATTCTTCAACTCTTCAGTGAATGGCTGAATAACGTTAGATGATAATTGGATGAAAGAATCTCAAGGGATCATCTGAAGTACTAGGCGTATATGTATAATATTAATTTGGTCCTGCAGCGTTCCACGCACTAAAAAGGAAGGCGAAAAACCAATCATAAGATTATTTATTATAAATAACATAATCACAAGGACGAATATCCGTCGATAAATCAACAAATATTCCCCCTTGATCAGAGCTAATCACCCAATCAACCAAAACACCTACACCGAAGAAGCGGATCCAAGTAGAATGACTACAGCTGTTTCACAATTGTTATTGATCGTCAGGTCAACTTAACTTGGATAAACCGCAGAGAGTTCTCTCGATACTTGTTACCTTTCAGAGGGATCGCTGCAGTATACAATTTACAGCGCGCCATCTGCCAGGAGCATCTTGCGAGTCAAGATGCTCATAAGCGTTCATAAGGTTCAGTTTAAGGATTATTCAAGTAACATTCACGTTGTTCGCCCATTTTTCAGATGTCATTTTTTCAATAATTAATTTCTCATATGTGTTTGAATATGTTCATACATATTTTATTGTGCTTTTGTTAACTTGTCGATAAATATAGTTATTTGCATAAGTTGACAAATCAGTTTAGTGGATTGACTTAATTTTTCCAGAATTTCTTCGATTTGTATTTCAGTATATTCAAGTATTTATTCGATTTCTGTTAAATTGCGAATAAATATACGAATACATGCAAACTTTTTTGGAAAGTCGATCAAAGGACATTTTGGGAGGATTATTTCGGTACATTAACATAACGATTCACCTATACATCTTGAGGAAGCTAAATAACTCCGAGTGGTTTTGAACCTATACTCCATTCACTTTTATAATGTAGCCCGGTTGGCCATGATTTAGGTTTATCAAGTTTTTTCCCTTAAAACTGACGCAGGTTGGCACTCATGAAATATCGGCAATGTCAAAAGACGTTGCCAAATTTCAATTTCTACTATTATCAATATGAATCGATTCTAGATTTCTAAATCTCATCATAATAACGCTTGCAAACTAATAAAAATACCGAAGGTAGTTTTGAAGAAGCAGAGGCAAAGTATCAGGAAGTGCTATGTAGAATTGAAATCGGCTTTTTCTGATAGTAACCCTGATAATTCGGAATCAATAATTCAACACAAGCTATCCAACATTTTCGACGTATGTGAGTGAAATCCAAGGAATTATATTTTATATGAATAGATATTTATTTTTTAGCTGCACATCAACACAATAAGGAAGATTTTAAGTGAAAGAGACGACAAAGAATATCCTTCTATTGGAGCACACAAAATGACACTGACTACAGACTTTATTTTGAAAAAAGATCTGCAACGACAAATTTGGAATTATAATTTGAAAAATGAACACTTTTCGATTGATACACTACTCACTTTTGCAAAGGAACAGTTGGAATATAACAGAGGACGGACATCACTTTTTAAAATTTTAAAACCAATGGGTTACAAATACAAAAGGGTAAATGAACGCAAAATTTTATGTGAACAAAAACATGTTGTTGCAGCCAAAATTACTTTCCTGCGCAAATTTTTACAGTTTAAATCGTTGGATGAAAATATCAGATTTGTGTTTCTGGATGAAACTTGGATTTACCAAAACGGTACTTCAGTTCGTCGATGAACACATGAGTCTGATATGATGAGCAATCTATACAATATTAGGTCAGAAGGAAAACGTTTCACTGTTCTACACGTAGGAAGTAAATTTGGGTTTTTAGAGGGTTGTGATTTCATTTTAGATTCAAAAAACAATGACCGTGACTATCACAAGACTATGACCAGTGAAATCTTTCAAAATTGGGTTATTAATCAATTGATTCCATCTTTAGCTAAGATTCCTGTGAAATGTGTGGTGGTAATGGACAATGCACCATATCATTCGGTACAATTGGATAAAACACCCACATTTTCCAGCAAAAAGAGTGAGATGCAGGATTGGTTGGTTAAAAATAAGATTGATTTTAATCAAAATTTTACTAAAAAACAACTTTGGAATTTGATTTCACCTCATCGAACTGACAGACAGAGACGATATGTAGTTGATGACCTTTTGAAGGAGCATGGACATGAGGTTCTTAGATTACCCCCCTATCATTGTCAGTATAATCCTATTGAAATGGCATGGGCGTTTTGTAAGAATTTTTATAACAAGAAAATAAATTCGCATCCCTATACAAAGGATAGAGTGTTGAATTTATGGAGTTTGGCTCTTTCAAAATGTACAACAGATATGTGGCAAAATTTTTATTTACATTGTGAAAGACTCATCACAGAGGACTGGACGAAGCACATGGGTAATCTTCCAATAGCAGATATTCCTCCATTCATTATTTCATTGGAGGAATCTGATTCAGATTCAGACTTTTCTGAGGATGACTTTGACTCAAACAATGATCTAATGGATATGGAATAATATGTAGAGGAAATTCTGAGAGCTCGTCTCTTCAACTTAAAAAGGTGAAATTCAAAATGGATGGAGGGTCAAAAACTCCGAAAGGAACATCACTAGTGTAGAGTATCCGATCTCCTTAAAGATAGAACTGCCTTTTTCAACCGTACCATCTATCCGACAGTGTGGAAGACCTAATTGTAAGATTTTTTAGTGTTGCAAAAATGTCGAATACCCTCCTCATTCAATCAGTACTAAATTGAAGATTTTCTACGATCAAGGACGTTCAACTGAATCAAACAAAATGACAGAAAGCCTATACTATGAAAGAAGAAGTTGGTGCAAACCAGCAGGATAGAGAAATAAGCAATTAGGAATCTTTGGGACAGGATTTCTCAATATAAGAGACATGAAGCGTTCTTCGTAAGCCTGAGGATCTGAAAAATAATTGCTTGGAGGGCCAGATCTGTTCGAAAGACCAAATGTAGGTTATATTATTTACTATTTCCTGCTGATTTTCTATCTCCTTTTCTCTTGCAGATACTAGCTTGGAGCTGCCCCCGTGCATGAAATTTGTTAACAAATTTCATGCGTGGGGGTAGCTCCGAGCTACCCAAATCGTCAAAAAGAAAGCAGCAATGATTCCAGGATATTTTGTCGGTCTCAATTCAACAGAAAGATGAAATTTTGTTCCTGAAGGAGATTCCGTCCATCATAAATATGTCAACCTATTTGAAAAATTCCAATATCTATACTTATTCAGAGAGGTTTTTATCTTTGTGCTCTTGTATCATAGGTAAAAATGTATGGTGTCCTGTTCAAATCTCTTTTCCTAAAACTACAATTGCTTCGAACATACTAGATTGTTTGATACATCAAAGAACCCAATGCACTTCCTCAAAAAGATCATTTACATGTAACGATGTTTGAAAATAATGTTTTGTGATAAAAAAAATTATTGAAATTTTATGTATTTCTTTATTGTGTTACCGTTTACTCAAATCTTCATATCCAATCCTTTATATGTCAATTGATGTTATTAATAAAATTGTCATTTAAGATGTGGTACATTGAAGACAAAAAAATTATATCTAAATATATTATGTGAAGGAATTACAAACAAATCTTTATTAATGATTGTATTCATAGCCTCAATAAGTAGACTTGTTTGAATTTATTATTACTGCTTACATCAGAAGTCTTCACCTGAACTCTTTCATGTGTGCAAACTCATTCATATTAGTGAAGTTTTTCTAATTGTATAGAAGTATTAACAATTCTTTTGAAAAATTACTAATTAAATAATGTTCAAAAATTATGTCTTACGCTGGCAGGCCATTGAAATTATAGAAGGAAATTACATTATGTATCACACAGAATACATCTTATTTCTTCCCATTGTTTCTAATTTTGAATGTCCCTAATGTTTTAAGTGATTGTTTTTATGTTTTTCTTTGTACGATGGTTATATAATTATTACTTATATACATGTGACATTGCCTGCCATGAATAAATACGATCTTATTGAAATTAATATTACATTTATGGCTATTTTACTGAGCATGCAAGATTCACAAGAAAATATAATAAAATGTGTGAAACATTTTCATAGTAACATTCTACGCTAAATTCATAACTTCGCTCAAGAGCATATTTGGTTGACAATTCATTGCCTCAGGACATAATAAATTCTCAAATGAAATTACTTAATTTTCATGACTATTTTACTAAGATTAACGAAGCTTTCTTTGAAAGGAAATAACATCAAACAAAAAATAAACTGCAATTCAGATGTTGTCTCCTTCCAAGTTTTAGCCCCCTTCAAAAAGTCTGCAATATTGTTGGTATATTATCTTTCTATAAGATTTTAGTCTAGTTTTATTCTTTTCATGTCTGGCATTATATTGAATGACTTGATGCATACAAATTTGGGTCCTTTCTCCGTAGATGTTTTTCTGTGAGTGAAACATTTTAGGTTTGTTTTTCTTGTATTATAAATATCGGATGAGTTCAGTTCAAATGTATTCCTGATTTTCAAGACAAAATCGGACATACTTGTTTGTGCATTGCCGCTGTAATACTGAGTACTCCATTTTTCCTGAATTTATCTACATGTCTCTCTGTATTTTAGTTTGAGAATTATTCAGAGTGCCCTTTTCTGGAGATTGAATATTTGAATTGACTCCAAAGTATGTTCATAAAACATATTTCCATATCTTGGTTATGACTCGAATACTGCATGATAGATAGATAGATTTCATGGAGAATTTATCCAGATATCTTGTCATTACACCCAAAGATAACAGACTGAAGCTAAGCTGCATCCCAGTTTAGAAATATGTTCTTCCCAATTCAGTGTATCGTTCACACAGATTTCTAAGAACCTAAAATTGAGTTAGTTCTTTCAAGATGACAGGTTTTAGTACCTACTACTTCATTTTGATACTGGAGTATTTCAAGTTGTGCAATAATGTATTTGAATGTCTTCTGTAGGCTTATTTCTTGAGAATTTCGAAAAGTAGGGAATTCCATAGGTTTGTAGGTTCGTTTAGAAGTTTTATTGCAGGGTTATTCGAGTACTTTTATTTTTTTTTCTAATGAACTATCACAAAGTAACGAATTACTCTATCCATCATTTTTCAGTAAAATTCCAAAACACTCGATTCTTGATTTCCGTACAAGAAAAAAGCATAACTGAATCTTCTTACCATGTTTATATACGTAAAATATTTCCAGTATTAACAGAGACAAAAGTTTTTCAACATTCGCCAGGTCTTTGGAATTATCGAATTCAAATAAAATTTTCTCAAATTCATTACTTTATCAATGTAGATTGACATTTGAAAAATGAGTAATTACTACGACCTCTATGTAGAGAGGACAACGTTGCATAGTTATCTGACAGGAAAATGACTATAACCTAACATTTTCAAAATATACACGGTGAAATCTGTCACGATGTCATGGCCAACCGGGCTACATTATAAAAGTGAATGGAGTATAGAGAAATATATACCAAAATCCCTGTCATAATTTTTTCTTAGAGAACCACTGGGATTTAATTCATAAAATCAACAAATATACGAAGATTCCTGATGCAATCACTTCGCAGACCGAGTGATAGTACTTCGAACTGGCAGTCAAGAATGTCCCTAGACAACATCGTAGTTAATAAAACCTAGAAAAGCGCTGACGTGAGGTCAGGAGCTTTTACGCGCTTGTTTCGTTGCCAAAACGGTTATATATACATCTATACTAACTTCAAGGTGGCATTTTTCATTGAAGGGCGATTCGATCTATGTTTTGGTAATATGGGGAAACGGAAATTTTGAAAGGGTGTATCTGCGGAATAATTCGATAGTTTTTACTAATTCGCCAATTCGGCCTTTCTTCACAATTACCAAGCTACTGAGTAGATTCTTATTAGAAGTTATTGTGTTCACTATCAGTGGTTAGGCCGGCCGTAAATACCTTAACTTTAGGAAGAATCGACATAGGAATATATTTATAGAGTAAGTTTTCAGTTTAATTAAGAAGGTAGAATGCTTGAATTGGTCGAATTCGACAATTATTCCTCAGATAGTTATACCCATTCAAAATTTTGGATCGAATTGCAATCAAGTACTTGATCGAAAATTATAGCTTGATGCAGCTTCATGCAGAATTTTGTGAGGACCATATAACGAAAAATCAGCGTTTGGCGGGGTCAATACTTGTATAGATGACCGCTTTGGCAACGGACAAAGCGCGTAAAAAGCTCCTGACCTCACGTCAGTGCTTTTCAAGTTTTTTTTCGTATATATTCGCCTTTTATTTTTCTCTTTAAGCCTTTTTGCGCGCATGTTCTAGGGAAACAGCGTGCTATCACTTTGTTCAAATGTCAGTAATTTTCGAATTTTGAGTGGTCTCAAACGACTAGGTTGGACTCACTGATAACGAATCCAGTGTCCAAAATCTATTCTGTCCTGCCGGATGTCACCACGGTTACGGGCTTACAGAGGACTCTGATGACTTGAAAATTTCAGAGTTGGTTGGATTTCAAAATGCAAAGATTATGTGCGCCAGGGGGCAAAATCGGTTCAACGGTTTCGGAGTTTAAGCCTTTTGAAGTTTTGAGGTTATTTCCCTGATATTTCGAAAACTACTGGAGCGATTGGATTGAAACTTGGCAGATGGTTTGACCATAACGACTTGCGACTTTCCGCGGAGTTCCGTCGAGATCGTGCAGTCAGTAAATAAAAAAAAACTTCAAAATTTTTTCCAAAAAAACTCATTACATTTGGTGAAAATTACCTTGAGCTTCATATTACACAACACAATGTACCAACTTTCAATTCGATGCGGTTATTGCTTTCGGAGATATTGGAAAGAAATATGTAAAATTTCGTGTTTTTTTTTATATCGTTGTTTTTTCGGAATAACTCAGAAAATGCTTACTCAATCAGGATGAAACTTCGTATCTACTTTGAAAATGCTGATGGACAACTTTTTGCAAAATTTCGTGATGATCGTGTCATCAGAACAATTCGAATTATTCAATCTCATTTGTATTTTTGGAAATATCGGGAAAATATAATTTTGAATTGGTTTATCTGCGGAATTATTGGGTGGATTTTACCCATTCGCGAATTCGGCCTTCGTAATTGAGCTCCAAACCAATTCTGTTTTAAGTTGTTTCTTTTGGAAGTTAATGTGTTTATGGCCGGCCGTTAGTCAGACGTGGAGCATTTTGTCGTCCTTCTAACTGGGTTCTCACAGATTCCATGCAAAGTATAAACGCTTGAAATCATGCTTTCGTTTACACTAAAAGATCAACGAGGATGTTCCTTTTCTAGCTCTTGCTCTTCGTTCTTCTAGTTTAAACCCACCTTCAGACGTGTTTTTTGTTTGGACAGATTCTTCAGATGGACGATTGAATTTGCGTCATATAATTTTAAACAAGGGATACAGATTTCAGGATCCCATTTTTGTATTATGTTTTTCACGACTTATCAGAGACAACGGTACTGAAGATGGCTCAACAGCCGAAAGCGCTCTACCAGCTTCAAATAAAAACATACTCAAAAATTATACAATTTTTTCATCCAACCCACTAAATATACGACATTACTGCAATTGTTCGAGAAACTCTTCCAGCTGCGGTTACTTCTGAAAATATAATGGCTGGTTTTTTCTGCAGTGGTATTTAGCAAATCAATCATGATATTCTCACCGAAATCGATTTCGCTCCAGGATATGCGACGGATAAACTTAATTCAACTCAACCTGGAGAACCCACTGTAAACGATCCTCTCCTCAGCCGAGCACATCTTTTCATGGAATTGAAAATAATGAAAATTTATCTCCTTCGGCTCAAACAAATAGTGCTTTTGGAACAATAACTGAAATATTGGAATCACAATCACACCTGAGAGCAAAAGGCCTCTGCCTAAAGCAGGTATTAGGAAGACTAAGCCTACGAATAGAAGGAAGGGGAGTCCTGCTATTTTTAAGGTACGATTCGGTCCTCAGAGTAGCTGCCTGGCAGTCGCGACTACCGTACCGCTTCCAGGGAATTACCTGCAACCACAAAAAATCTACATCGAGAGAATGCGCGGAGCATTCGAATCAATGGTTGATTTTCTGAGGTAATGGTTCTTCTCAGAGGGATAAAAGATTTCGAAGGTTCTTCCACTAAATGTGGGTAAGTCACCTGCAACTCACCACTTACAATTTTTTTCATCAAAAGAAGATCATTCATTTCACGCCTGTCCTGCTGGAATAAAAGAAAGGAATGTTTTCCAGCTAGGCAATAAAAAATATTGATTCTCCCGAACGGTTAAATTACATTTCAAACTTAAAAATATGAGCATTTTGTTTTAAATACGTTCAATTCAGTTTATATGAATATTATAATGGGCACTCCAGATTACAAAGGCAAAACTGACCCTACTGAAACACATAGGCGTAGTAAACACTGAGAATTGATAATATTTTTCAAGGATATACAGTATGCCGGATCTGTCTACGACAAGCCGAATTAAAATATGGCGTCGCAGATTGTAGTTAGTTTTTGTGTGAACATGTCTTATCTGGATCCGTATTCTTGACCGGTCGCACCGTTCAATATCATGCGTATCTCATTATATTGTGAATAGTTGATATTTTTGATTGCTCAACTAATGCATTACGTTAGTTTCATCTGAGAGTTGTGTCCACCATTTGCAACTCCTGTACGTATGTGTAATTGTCAGTAGTGTTATTTTACTGCACTTTATAATACTTTGAGGTTACTTTGAAACCAGTCATACACTTATTGCTTGCTAACCTCAACAGACTTGTCATCTTCCGGTTTTTATGTAAAATCGTGAGAAGTCGGATAGGTGATATTAGATTGAAATGAAAAAACCTACAGGAACCGTCCAACGTGAGAAATATTGAGTTCATTAATTAATTTCTGCATTAATTTCATACCTTACTTAATTGATATATAACCTCACATATCTGATATCAACAACGTGTAATTTATTTCTTCAGCTTCCGAAGCCGAACAAACCCCTCCGATGAGAATAGTGCAACTTCTAACAGGCCAAGCTATTTTCCGTATATGAAAGCTTTTTTGGTTCAGATATTGGAAATCATCCATCAGTAACGATATGTCTTTGATAAAGGAAACTTGATTTCCGAAACATGCGTTAGACGCAGAAAGTGTTAGTTGATTAGAGAGTACACATTGTTTTATCATCCTAGGACAGTTCTAGTTTTACGCAGAACCGATGCACTGTTGAAGCCTGATTCTAGACTATCATAGCACAGTTCTGAAAGCGATGATACCAAAGCACAAATTGAGTTCGGGTTCTCATGATGGTCATGAAGGAAGAAACACTTCCGTTTGTGTAAAATGACAAAAAAAAGATGGGTATTCATGCCTTAGTCTGTAGTAAAATCCATAAATATCCTGTCGAGTGTCACAGTTTATTTGGTATGTGTATTTCAGCGTCCAATTTGATTCTGTTATTGGTAGAAATATTTTTCTAAATTAATATTCATTACTTCAATTCAATTGACCCAACAATTTGAAAGTAATTAATTAACGACTGAACTTCTTCGAATTCGAGAAGACTTTTGGCGCGATATGTTGGGAGCAAACAATAACTCGAATACAACGGGGTGGTTTTTGGAGACCAGAGTTCGTTTTTTTCGAAAAATTTTTTGGTGCAAATGGTTGAAGAAACCGTAAGAATTCGCAATGTTGCTACTTTTTGATATTCAAGAATTTTCGGAAAAATAAAAACTGAAATGAAGTGAAAAATGGAAAGATAACTAACATTGCGCATTCTCATAAGAGAATTAGTTAGGTACATCCCATGAAAATTTTTCAAAAAACATTCACTGACTCCTGCCGAACGACACCCTGTTTTCTTCTATAAACGTCGAAATTTCTCCGAATTCTAAGATTTCACGCGGCTATTGACATAGTTAAAGCATGTACACCGCGATGCAGGCTTGACCTTGAGATTTTAACGAGGTTTAATGAAACGTAGCTATGTTGCCTAGTCGTAATTCGACACCACGTGGTATTGTTTGCTCTTAAGGGAAAAGAAGTGTCAGGCCCACCATGTTACTGAATAGAACTGCTGTCGCTACGTTTTCTGAATCCTCCGCCAAACAATGCTACGAGCTCAACAGATATACAAGGGCGTTTCTGTTTAACTGAATATTGATGAGACAGAAAACAGACAAACATCAGAAACAAAGGAAGTGAAAAGAGAAAGATCCATTAGAGCAACAACTTCTTTATATGAAAAATAAATGAGATTCTCATTGAAATTAAAAATGATCTCAGAGAATATTATGATGAGAATGAGAATGTTGATATCTGGGGGGACGTAAAACAGCAGAATCTTGGCGATTTATTAACCAACTGAAAAGCCCCAGTCGAAACAAAGCTCGCATTGACACAATTCCCATGAACAACTGGGCAACACATTACGAACAACTTTTGACAGAGACAAGACAAGAATACATTACACCAACTGCACCAGACGTAAACATTGATGGTGAAGCAATTACAGTGGACATTGAAACAGTGAAAAGAGCAGTACATAAGTTGAAGAACGGTAAATCCCCTGGTCCTGGAGGAATACCTGCAGAGCTGATCAAATACGGAACACAAAAACTTTTCCAAACTGTCACGAATCTGTTCAATAAATGCTTAAACGGACATCTAGTACCCAAAGAATGGAAAAAGGCATATATTTCATCGATTTACAAGAAGGGTGATAAAAAGAACTGCTCAAACTATAGAGGTATATCAGTGACCAGCACATTTAGTAGAATATATGGTAGAATTCTACGAGACCTCATAGAAGCAGAATACAGTGAAATAGAAGAAGAAGAACAATCTGGATTTAGAGCGGGCAGATCATGTGCAGATAATGTCTTCTGCTTAAAACAGATTATAGAGAAAAAATTGAGCACTAATCAAGAAATCCATCTGATGTATATCGACTTGAAGAAAGCCTATGACAGCATACCTCTGAAGAAACTCTGGGAAACATTGCAGGAAACTAACATCAGTCAGACATTAATAACAGCGTTGAAAAATTTGTACAAGGGAAGCAAATCACAGATAAAATCCGGCAATAAATTATCACAAGAATTTAACGTGACAAAGGGATTACGGCAGGGATGCTGCGTTTCACCAACTCTTTTCAAGGTGTATATATCTGTAGCGCTGAGAAGGTGGAAGAAGAAATGTGGGCCAATGGGAATCGAACTAGATAACACCTATCTATACTCACTCCAGTTCGCCGATGATCAGGTCATCATTGCCAACGACAAGGATGATTTGGAATATATGGCTAGAAAACTCCAGGAGGAATATGAAATTTGGGGACTTGAGATGAACACACAAAAGACAAAATACCTCCCAATAGGAACACAAGATACATCGAATATCAGATTGGAAAATAATGAGGAAGTAGAAGTGGTATCAGAGTATACTTACCTGGGTGTAATGTTTGACTCAAGTGGAAGCGACAACAGAGAGATCAGAAACAGAATAAACCAGACCAAAAAGGTGATAGGATGCCTGAATAGCATACTTTGGAACAACTGCATTGGTAAAAAACGAAAACTCAATATATATAATACAATGATAAAGAGTAACCTTCTGTATGGAGCTGAAACTTGGAGGACAACAGAAGAGAATAAAAGACGTCTAGAAGCAGTTGAAATGGACGTTCTCAGGAGATCATTGGGAGTATCACGACTACAAAAAATCAGAAATGAGGAAATCCGTAGACAAATGGGAGTGGAAGGTATGCTTTTTGATGATGTAGAAGCGAAACAACTTGTATGGTATGGTCATCTACAGAGAATGGACGAACATAGACTGCCAAAGAAGGTTTTAGAATGGATACCTGTACAACGTCGAAAGAGAGGACGGCCAAGGAAATCTTGGACAGAAGGTGTTGCAAAAGCCATGAGCTCGAGAGATCTGAGACACGGCCAGTGGAATGATAGAAAGAGGTGGAGAAAAGGCATCGGACAACGTCGAACGACGTTATGACCCCGAGTCATATATATATATATATATGTTGAAAAAGAGGAGGCAAACATGGAGTGAGAAAAAGGCAAAAGATAGAGCTCGTAGATTAGACTCGTTAGAGCGGTATAATAAGTACCAAGAAAAATTTACTTCAATAGATTAATTCATTGCGCTTGTGTATATCGATTTTCAAATAATGCTCGTTTCATGTTTGTTCATTTCACAGCTTATTTTTATTGTGTTTTAAATATTCAAGAGATCATTTCATTTCCGTTTGTTCAGACTGATTTTTAAGGACTGTGATTTATATTTGTTTATTTTATTTCTTACTTCCATTGTGTTTCAAATGTTCATTTTGTTGATGAGGTTTTTTCCTTCTTGTTTTCATTATGTATTTCATATTGCAATACTTTCTAGAACTATATCCATTATTTAAATGCTCAGTTATGATATAATGTAATCATCATGTGAATATATTTTTTTCCAAGTAATGATTGGTTTACTTGTTCTTTGGATATACATTTTGCCAATTATATATCATCATACGTGGAAATTAAGAGATGATAATTCGATGGTTGATCATGTGAAACATTTCGGCTTCAATGTCTATTGTGCCCATCTGTCAGAGCTGTGTTCACACTACACCACCTACAGTTCGCCCTTCAACTCTAGAGCTCTAATGAAATCCAATATCTGTGAGGGTTTCAACGAGGCAACGTTACTATTCCTTCTATTATTCTCTTTTCCGAGACATTCATTGCGCAGGCTTGCAAGTTTCTTTTTCTTCATTACAGATTCTGCTCTCGACAGTTTCTCATGACCAGATTCTCATCATATGCTTCCTTAGGCGATAGGCCAGTGAGGAGTAGTAACTTGTTCTTACTGATATCCAAATGATTTTTGGACCTTACAATTTCAATTCAACGAAGGAATTTTCTGTAATGATCCATTCCTAGTGGATTCCTTCAAAGTACTTCTCCTCCATTATCTTCCTTCACCGAAAATTCTTTTTTATAGTTGCATCATCCAATAACACAGAGAAGTAGTTTCTTTCCAAGTTTATGTCTTTGCATCTTCAGATTGCAAGTATTTCTGCCTGAAAAACACTCAAGTAGGAGACTAAAGATAGTGTACACTTGGTTTTTGGCCCATATACTCCCGCGCCAGCCCCCATCGCGGTTTAAGAACTATCTGTATACAATCTAGTGGTATTTACTTTGAAGTTTTAGGTAGTGTATTCTTTTTCCCATTCTTTTTTTTATATAGCAATGAGTTGAATTCTTCTCGATGCTTAATTTTTAATCATAACATAATAAGGTAGGTACGCTGATGATATGTACTTGTTCAAAGAGGACCAGGCTCTCAAACTTTCAATTCTCACATTACCTGTACCTTCCCTAGATATTCTAAGGAGGGCTACCCTATTGATGACTAGATGTAGAGGACTGAGATCTATGACCTCAAGTGCTCTAGTCGGGCACGTTCTCATAGTTCCGGCGATGGAATCACAGGCAAGACTTTGTACCTTGTCGAGTATTTTCCTCGTGCTTGTCTGCCCTGCTTTAGCAAACTAGACTACAACCCCATATTATATTATCGGTCTCACAACCACGAGGAATATCCATCACAGTATTTTAGGATTGCAGCTCCAAGTTTACCGGATAGTCTTCAACACACCATTCAAGCCCTTATACCTTTACCAGCAGTAATTTTGAAATGCTCATTCCACAGAATCTTGCTGTCTAGGGTGATTCCCAAATATTTAACTCCAGTCTTCCATTCTACAATATATCCATTTACCGAAATTGATTTTATAGCTAGAAGGTTTTTTTTCCTAGTGAAGGGAATTAAAGTGGACTTGGCAGGCAAGGTCTGACAAGCACCACTGCTTAATAATTCTAAGGCTTCCTGCAACAGCTCACAGAGGTCACCAATGTCTCAGCTGTCCCCGTCGCCGCGCCTTCTACAGTCATTCTATAACGGTATCATTCACTCCTCTGCCTTCCTGGCAGACACGTGTGTTTCGTTGATGAAGGCCCCAGATATGACTAGGAAAGCTCAATGCGATTTCTTTATTGTTCAGATTCTTCTGGAGGTCAGCAGTTTCCGACATTTCGATACAACAGAGAACAGTATCGAAGCCCTACAAGCAACCAAACTAGTACTCAAAACGAATTGCTCTCGAATGAACATATTTTCGCAATAAGTTTTTCTGTATTAATGCCAATTCAATTTTAGTTGGAGAAAAATATTGTCATTAAAATTTCATAATAATTAAATTCCTCTTATTGTCAATATACAGGTCTGGCCAATACACACGGCCATTCGCGAAACTCTTCGTGAATCTAGATGAGTTGAGAATATAGTCCGCCAGTGGAATAGTCAAAACCTCATCGCGATGCACGTCGAATAAATGACTTTTGCAGGTTGGTCTTCAGTGTTCAGTCCGCAGTCCCTCAATACGCGATCGCGATCAAAGTAAGAATTTGCCAACAGCGTTGCCGATTCGGCATTTTCAATGCCAAATCTTGCATATTTTCGTCTCAGTTAGCATGTGAAATTCCAGATTAGCATATTGTATGATTTAAGCATTTTTTGACCTCCTAAATAGTATTACATATTATCGATCTACGATGTATACTCCTGAATCGTTCTTAGCTTAACATTGACCAAGATAATCTGTTGGCGATACTGAGACCTAACACAATTATTGTTAGGGGAATTCCTCGACTTTCGAAGCAAATATTGTTGTTTGCATGATGTATGAGCACGTTTTACGTGGTTTTACGATAAGTCGTAATGTTCTACGTTTATGTGTAAAAGGTTGGAGTTTTGAGAGAGTAACGTTTATGTGATCGCACGTTTATGATTGAGTTTTTGAGTTTACAATTTTCAAGTATGGAAGTCAATCATGCCCCCTAAATATTTGCATCATTACAGTGAAGAATGGGCACAGATGAGTGAATTTAAGGATTGTGTGTCAGTAGTTGCAGACGATTCCACCAAAGCTTACTGCAAATATTGTAAGTGTGCAATAATTGCAAAAATTTATTGTATCAATGTCGTGCACTCAGGGAGAAAAATCATTTGGAGATCAATCTGGTGATCGGGGGAGTGTTTTATCAATCTTGCAATTACTGCATGTTTATTTGCAAACACCCACATTCCAATTTTTCATTGATTTTGGACATAGCGGAACGTGAAGGTATAGACCTTTCTTCAACTGCAACAATAAATGAATTTATGTTCTCTTGAATTGAATGACCACCATAATTCCATTTTATGATTTGAATTTTTCTTTTACGCTAGACATTTCGATTAACGAGGAATCTTCTTTATTTTCAACCGATATGGTTTGACACATCTCACGGTTGGAGCGCGACTGACAAATTCTTACTTTGATCGCGTATCGAAGAACTATAGATTCCCCACCAACATGCAAAAGAGCAGTCGTTTATTCGATAATGCATCACACTGAGGTTTCAGTTCTTCAACTGGCGGACTATATTCTCAACTGATTTAGATTAACGTGGAGTTTCGCATATTGCCAAGTGTCTTGGCCAGACCTGTATATTAAAATAGCAATATAATTCCTAAAATAGTGCCAAGCATTACTTTCTACCTCTCCATTTTCATTTGTGGATGACAAACCGTTCATCTGTCAGCACCTCAATTCTTCCTTCAAGTGTTGTGTTTTGTAGAACAGAATATGCTCTTATAAACTGTCAAAACTATCGTTGGCCACCAACGTCCCTCGATTTAAATTCTATTGGTTATTTCGTTTCGGGACGACTGAAAGAACTGGCCGTATGCAGAACTTCCAAACACGCGCAAATAATTGATACGTAGTGAAAATAATAAACTCTTCCAATATTTTTACATACGATCCAGGTATAGGAAGGCAGTTAGACATTTAACTATGAGACAACAGAAATGTGTGGAATCCAAAGGATTTCATTTCGAAAATAATCGAAAATAATTGTTTTTTTAATTAGTTTCAAAAAAATTTTGTCTTCCTCGTTCATGTCAGGTTTTATTTTTTTTCAAACAATGATGGTTTATGTCCGATTTATGGATTTATGACAATTATTACCACAAAAAGAAGAAGATATTCCAGTAACCCTTTCTTTTAAATACGTGAATTCACTATCTAGTCATCATCTAAAATATGAACGTAAAGAAAACAACTGAAGCCTCACAACCATCAATGACCAATTGAAAAGGACAGACAGGGATACGAAACACTGAGGCACCAAGTGTTATATCTCTTCTTACACAAACAGAAATGAGTTAGGGTATAGTTGTTCCATGAGGCAAATAATAAAATATTTCAGGTAGGTGGCACGTAATAGTTCTATTAACTATTTCAACGTCCCGATTGCTGTTCTAAGTTTTCGAAAGGCTAAGGAAAATTTCTGCATCATTTTGTGTAGTAAGATGGTCTTAAACAATGAGAACTTTTCAGCTCAGAACTGATTAGTTCTCAATAAACGGCTAAACAGGGTGTTCCAAAACTAAGATCAAATTAAATTGGAAAATACTGTATGATGCGTAAAGGTGATACTTACTCTTGCTTCCTTTACCTAATTCAATGAGAAAACTGTTATTTAAAGCCAAGCGGAAATGACCACTGAAATTCATTATTTAATTGAAAATCCCAATAGAATGTAGGAAACATTTTTTGGCAGTTTTCCTCCTTTATCATTACGGTTTCAATATTCCTCATCAAACATTGAAAAAACCATACACAGGGTGAAATTTTTGCGAAAGACAAAAACAATAGAAATTTTCCGAATTATGAACGAGTTGGTCCCTGAAGGTAATCAAAGAAAAAATTCCCTGAAAATTTCAATTGATTCCAGATAACTGTGCAAAAGTTATGACGGATCGAAATTTTCGGTGAGAACCGAATATTGCGCTGTTTAAAATTTATGAAGGGAGAAGGACATTTTAAATGGTCATTTGATAATCTCTTGAGCAGTCCGTATACGTGGTAGTAACTAGTAACCAAGATCTCTGACTTTTGCTAAATATCGGCTTCGAGGTCTGTGCCAAATAGTTTTCATTGAACATTTTCGAAACGAAACTAGTTTCTCGATTCCTTACTTGTACGAACCTCAAAAATTTCGCTAAAAGTTGGGCATAATTATTCTACAACAACCTACAAATTTTATCGCTTCATTCCTATAGAGATTGAGATATTGAGGCAATAACCCCAAACTTTTACATATCCGAGGCATTTGACATAATTCGATTTCAATATCAAATCGAACTGAAATTTGGAGTTGAATATTGACTCAAACGTTTGGGTCAAATTTGTCTGATCGGGTCAGTACCTTTTGAGATATTGAAGAAATAACCAAAAAATTCAGAATACCCAGCAATGAAATTTGATATCTTAAGATATTGAAGAAATAATTACAAAACTAAGAATATGTAACTTGAAATTTGACCGCTTCTTTTCACTGAATAGCGGAATATAAATATCGGAAGAAATTGAAATTTGGAAAAACTTTTCGAATATTGACCGCAAGGTATGTGCCAAATTTTATAGTTATCTGATGAATAGTCTCCAAGAAAAGACAAATTCCCAGAAAAGTTCGTTGAATTTCGAACATCAACGGAATTTGACATGTTTTGTCCCTTTATTAAAAAAAATATCGGATCGGATTAAAATTTTAAACACAATTGACAAATTTTGACTCCAAGGTATGTTACGGACTGCCTTGTTATGGGATCAATAGTCCTCGATGAAAAAAAATGTTCAACAAAAATCTGAAAAAAATTCATAATACATGTTTTCTTTAATTTTGTAACTATATATTCACATCAAATTCTGCATTAAGTTACGCATTGATATATTAAATTCAAAAAAGTCTACTTGTTAAAGGCTATTGAAACAACAATTAAATACAGATTTTTCTGTATAACCTTTACATAATATCTTTCGATATTGATTTGATATCTTACGATATACTTTTATGTCTTCGACGTACTACGTCTTCAATGACAAAATTATTATATCAACTGGCATATAATGATCAAAGTAAGTTTTTTTACTTCGATCATTATATGCCAGTTGATATAATAATTTTGTCATTGAAGACGTAGTACGTCGAAGACATAAAAGTATATCGTAAGATATCAAATCAATATCGAAAGATATTATGTGAAGGTTATACAGAAAAATCTGTATTTAATTGTTGTTACGCATTGATATTTTCCAACTAATCACAAAGCTTCAATCTGATCTTATCAGTTCTTCAGATATTTAGGAAATAATGTTGAATGTTAATATCAGATCGTATTTAAATCTGATACGTCTTTGGCAAATATATAATAAATATTTGGCAATAGTCTCCGAGAAAATTTTTTTTTTAGAAAAATCTGTTTAACTTTCGAATACAAATTTTTCACATATATTCTTATATCAACATCCACGCGAAACTTTGCATTAAGTTGCGAGCTGATTTCTCCAACCAGTTACGAAGTTTAAGCTGGTCGCTTTAGTACTTCTTGAGATATCGAGGAACTAACTTCGAAATTACAGAAGATCATAACTCCGAAACCGTTATATTTAAGCTTCAAACCCATCCTGAAAATTCCAAGTCGCTTATTGCTTTCTTTCGAAACTTAGAGCACATACGACTAGACGGATGGACAAAATTCAATTTGACCACGAATTCTTCATCAGTTAGTCCAATCTAGTTGTTTGAGACCATTTTCAGAAAAAAACACCGGAAACTACAGATATTGTGACGAAACGATAACTCACTGTTTCCCAGAACAAGCGCGTCGTAAGGCAAGGTGTACTACGGGTTCAACATAATACAAATTTCAATATATCTCTGTGAATTGTACAACATCTCCATATAGTCTGATTCATCATTGAATCGAATAAAATAAATATTTACCAAATTTGACGTATTTCGTTAGATAACTTACTCATTCGCAAATCAAATTTCACCGGTAATAAACTTTCCATAACAAAATTAAGAGGACCAACCTTGCATGGGATTGATATTTGCCACATTACTCCTGAATCGTGGTGTCAACACTGAATTTTGGTCGTAAAAATTCGGTACTTCAAATTCATTGCGTTGAAACTGATAGTCGATCCTGAATGGCGCACTGAAGCTTGCTGGTTCATTCTTAGGACGATAAAAGCATTTTTTCCTTTTCACACATATCACAACACTGGAAAGCAGTGCGACAAAAAGTAGAATAAACATTTTCATCGGTACGCTCATTTGGTTGATCGTGACCAACCTGTTATCTTCAGCTACCGATTGTAAGACTGAATGATTAGTTCTATTATAAGTTCCAGGCTTTTCTATAGTGCCTGTTATCTGATGTGTAAATCAGTCAGCACTAAGATATTCCCAGAAATTGTTTTACTTTCAGTTTCCAATTGAAGGATAAATTAGGATAAATTGTGATTTGGGTTTTTTATTTGATTGTATTAGATAATAAACCTTTGCAATGGCTACAGGAAGAGACATTTAACCCTACCCGAAAAATTCCACATTTTACGTTTTGAAGTATGTAAATTTCAATAGAAAAATGCCGTCCGTAGCTTGATTTTCTCCGGCGAAGTTACAGAATCGAATTTCATGAAACACTGAAGAAAATTCAATTGTTACCTACTCGTAAATGATCCTACGAGCTCTTCAATATGATCGATAAACCCTAGGGTTGAAATTATAAGAAACATTTTCTTGAAGACTTGCCACAAGATGCCACAAAATGCAACGTTAAGTTCTATAATGGATAAAATCGGCCGAACAGTTTCGAAGTTATATCATTCGAAATTTTGAGGTTATATCTCCGATATTTCAGGAAATTTCTCGGAATTGGATTGAAACTTGGCAGTAAGTTGGAGAATACCGACGCGTTACTTATTTTAAAACTTCGCTCAGATCGTACTGTAAGTAAATTTCTGGAGTATATAAAAAATACTGATTCAATAATGACGAAACTTGGTAACTTGTTTAAATAATGATGAGAAACTTCGTGATGATCGTGTTGTCCTAACGGTCAATAACGTAAGAACTCGATTTTTGTAGACTAGGTTTAGACCTAAATTACGAGGGTCGAATTCATCAATGGGTGCATTCCACCCAATGATTCCACAGATATACCCAATCAAAGTTTTATTTTCCCAATATTTCCGAAAAAAACAGATTGAATCGAATTGAAATCCTGTATACTTGATCAAAAAAAAGACAGCTTGAACGTTCATACAGAATTTCGTGAAAATTGAAGAATCAAAAGTTTGAAGAATATTGAATATTCGGAAATAAAATTGAAATTCTTTTAAACTGTGTGAATGATACGATCATCACGAAAGTTTGCACAAAGTTGTTTATCAACATGCAGATTGGATCGAATTGAAATTCCGTACTAGATTAAATAATGACAGCTCGAAGGCTCATGTTGAATTTCGTGAGGATAGTATAATTAGAGGATAAACAAATGTTTCATCAGAAAGTTAAGGTGCATTTTGGCGGGGTCAAAATGATGACCGCTTCGGTAACAAATTTGAACATGCGTGCAAAAGCTGCTGACTTAACTTAAGTGCTTTTCTAGAATTTTTTTCAACTAATATCTCACAAACCACTGATCCATTGAATTTCGATTCCTGCAGTTAGCTTTAGAATATCGGTTTTCATTCCGGTAAAACACTTTGTGATCATACAAATACTAGAAGTGGGAATCAAATCAATGTCTCCACACGATTTTCTTGATCCCAGTGAAAATTTGTGGACACATAATTACAGGATTTTCAAAACTGAGAGACATATATATCTGTTATGTTCAAAATCAAATTATGGTTCCATTTCGTACACCACAATATTTCATGAACATATCCTATTCTATTTTGGAGTATGTACTAATAAAATCCACGAATTTACCTCGAGTAAAAACGCAAAAAACAATAGTTTGAGATAATTATGTTGTCACACAGAGGGGAAAGTGCTATTCGGTACAAGTTTCGTTGTCTCTAAGGCTCACCAGCTACCCCAAAATTATCTAGTCTCTGAAATATTCCCCTCAATGGTTACTGTTGACTGTCCATTATTTTCGCAATATTTCCAGAAATTGGCACTTCTCAGTAAAATTGCTTTTTATTCGAGCATCAAGAACAGATGGTTGGATGGATGGTTGCTATGCTTATGAATTTGAAAAAGTGTATTTCTCAAATTTTTTCAATATAATGGCCGACTGCTGGAATGGTAATATGAAAATTTACTAACGGGCAATTACGACATCAGGGAACGAGATTTGAAATTTATGCCATCTGATTTGATTCATGAATCTGGTAAAACTTTTTCCTGTTCTTTCAAGATCTGATTTCGAACACAAAATGACGATTTTCCAGTTTTTTGAAAAAAATTAAAATTCGGAATAAAGACCTGGAATTAATTATATTCTGGGAAACCTTGATATTTTAGAAACTATAGTCGGGCGACTGGATTTATACTTTGAACTTACAACATGACGAACTGCAATGTTTCTCGACTTTTCATTGAGATCGAACTGTTGGGAATTTAAAAAAAAACTTGCTCAGATCTTGACCTTTATATTTCACACCACTGTACAAAATTCAGTTTGATACCATTATATGTTTCGTACATATTAGGGATAAATATGCCTAATTTGGTGTAAATTTTCTTGGTATCATTGTTTTTTCCGTAATATCTCAAAAATGTCGATTCATTCATTCGTTTAAATAACGGCTACTGTAATTATTTATTAATCTATTATAAATCGCGTACAGGCTCACGCCTCTGTGATTAATGTTTATACCTGTAGCTTATCAGAATAAACTATTATATATTATTATTATTATTATTATTATTACATTGGTACTTGTTCGAAAGGGATGATTAAAAACTTTGGGCAAACTTTCGTGATGGTCGTGTCATTGGAACAATCTGAAAAAAAATTCAATGTTTTTTCAAATAGTTTATACTGTAATCTTCTGATAATATTATTCTCACACAATTCTGTATGAACCTTGAAGCTCTCATTTTTCAATGCAGTAGTGGGTTCAAACCCGACTTAATTCACAAAAATGAAGGAAATATTGGACAATACAATTCTGAAAGGGTATATCTGCGGAATCTTTGCGTGGATTTCACCTATATAAGTATTCGGGCTTCGTAATTAAGGTTTGAACCTACTCTAAAAAAAAAAATTCAAAAAGCACTGCCGTGAAGGCAGCAGTTTGCGCGCATGTTCAATGTCGACGACCGCTTCAGCAACGAATTTGAACATGCACGCAGAAGCTGCTGACTTCACGGCAGTGCTTTTTGAAATTTTTTTCCAATAAATTACTGGATTTCAATTCGATCTTATCTGTATTTTTGGAAATATTGGAAAAATAAAATTTTGATTGGGTATATCTACGGAATCATTGGGCGGATTTTACCCATTCACGAATTCGACCTTCGTAATTAAGCCCCAAACCTACTCTACAAATATCGAGTTTCTAAGTAGTTTCTTCCGGAAGTATTTGTGTTTGCGATCAGCCTAACGGCCGACTGCGTAAACACAATAACTTCCGAAAGAAACAACTTAGAAACTCGATATTTGTAGAGAATGTTTGGACCTTAATTACGAAGGCCGAATTCATGAATGAGTAAAATCCGCCCAATGATGCCGTAGATATACCCAATCAAAATTTTATTTTTCAAATATTTCCAAATATACAGATCAGATCGAATTGAAATCCAGTACTTCATCGAAAAATAACAGTTCGAAGTTTCATACAGAATTTAATGAGGATGATATGATAAGAAAATCATAGAAATTTTTTTTTTTCAAATTGATCTGATGACACGATTATCACGAAATTTCGCATAAAGTTGTCTTTTAGCATCTCAAAACTAGCTGTGAAGTTTCATCAGGACTGAATCAGTATTTCTCGAGTTATACCGAAAAAATCAACGATATCGAGAAGAAAACCTCGAAATTTGACATATTTTTTCCCGATATCTCCAGAACTTATGATCGTATCGAACTGAAATTTAGTACACTGCTGTGAAATATGAAGCTCAGAGTGTGAGTGCAATTTTTTTTTGGATATGATGAATGGTTTCTGGAAAAAAAATTTTTTTGGAAAAAAATTTCGAAAAATTTTTTTTCTAATTTACTGACGATATGATCCTGACAAAATTTGGCTCGAAGTTGCGCATCGTTTTATTCCACCCAACTGCCAAATTTGAATCCAATCGCTCAAGTAGTTTCTGAAATAAAAAATAAATAACTTCAAAACTTCAAGTGCCTATAACTCCGAAACTATTCGACCGATTTGGCCCATTAACGAACTTAACCGCGGTATTCTGATGCGCAACCAATCCTGACAGTTTCAAGTTGCTTGCTTGCTTCTGTCGACAGTTATCGTGTCTACGGCCGGCCAGCCAGCCGGACAGAATCGATTTTGACACCGGATTCGTCATCAGTGAGTCCAATCTAGTCGATTGAGACCATTTTCGGCTCAATCATCCAAAATTACAGACATTTGGACAAAACGATAGCACGCTGTTCCCCTAGAACATGCGCATAATATCGGGTTTCTAAGTTGCTTCTTTCGGAAGGTATTATGTTTGAGATCGAACGCGGGGATATGACTAGAAAATTACCAAATCTCTTCATCATGAAATAAAGGTGCATAAATATATGCTTTGAATATACGTACCAAAACTGCTGACTTTTTTTCACTGATTTTGCTTTATAATGCCAACACTGCGTCACCCATTTATTATTTTGATCTACATACAATTTTACTAGTTTCGAGAAACAGAGGTTTAAAGTTTGAACTGGGCTTTTCTAAAAATGATTTATTATTTCACTTGGAATCTGACCTTTCAGTTTAAAAATACTTCATTGGAGACAGGCATTGCCGAATCCATTATTTTGGTGATATTCATTTTGGACATAGAACAAATTGTCGGTTTTATGAAAACGTGTGTACATTTTGTGGATATAGAACAATATATTTGGATATGGAACAATCTTGTATTGAGAAATAGTTCATTTATGGGTAAATGAGATATAATCATAATATAATCAAAAAAATTATTATGAAAAAATCTGTAGTAAGACACTGATGCTTATTCAAGATCTATTGCACGATTTATCAATTCAATCATCTGTCAATGTATGCGTCAAATCATACTGCTTTGCGGACTCCCATCCAGGATCCAAGATCATCCATATATTTTTTTGAATTTTCTCTTCATACATGATCCTCACGAAGTAATAATAAAATTTCAAATTATGCATTGAATTTATTGAAAATGATCTGAGGTCCCTAGCTCATGTGAAAAATTTGTAATCGTGGCCTCGGCATGAAAATTAATCATGATCAGATCTCCCTGTATGAAAAATTATTAAATACAGATAACTTGATTATACAGTAACTTATAATCTGTAATTTGAAAAGCAATTTTCAAGAATCCATATTTTTCAGATAGATATAAATTTTGGTATGAAGGATATTAAACAATATAATATCTTACTATCATCTCCCAAAATGAAAAAGGTGGATATAGAACAAACAAATCTCATTAGGGGATATGGAACAACATTATTCTCATGAAATTGGAAATTAATGGGGATAAAGCATAACAGTTGACTAGAACTTGTTATCCGAATGATTAATAGGTTTGTTTTGGTTGCGAAATTCAGAACCGTCCTAGGACAGTTCTAGAACTGCGTAGAATCGATGCGCTGATGAAGCCCGATTCTGAACTATCCTAGAAAAGTTCTGAAAGCGATGAAACCGAAACACGAATTACGTTCGAGTTCTCATCCGGATTGTAGAGGAAGAAAAACTTCCGTCTGAATTGGCAGAGAAGAGGGATGTTAATCAGGTCTTATGTATTGCCTGTGGTTTAATTAAAAATATGCGAAAGTCCTTGTCGCACTATGTAGATAATATATAAATATTTTTGGGGATACTTCCGTCCACTTATTTTTTTTTTGAAGAAATCATTTTTCTGAACTTTCTTCATTACTTAAATTATATTTCAAAATGAAAAAACGAATTATTGATTGATATAATAATGAATTTAATGAAATGAATCTTTTTTGTAAAAATCGTTTTTCTGAACTTTCTTCATTACTTCAATTATATTCCAAAATAACCAACAAATTATTGATTGATATAATAATGAATTTAATGATGAAAGTATTTCAGATATGTTCCTTTCAGAAAAAAATTCATTCGAAACATTATCATTATTCATTAGAGGATGAGGACTCTTGCATTCATAGATTTATTTAAGAAATAGAGATCCCAAGTGTGAACAATGGAAATAAAATCCATTAGATTATCCTGGGAGGTTGTAGCGAAGAAGTTATCCGCAAAACAAAAATTTATATTTAACAGTTAATCATTTCCTCAACAAATACAACAATCAAATCAAAAACCAAATCAACACGACGTCGAAAAAGTCAGGTCAACCATTTAAATCGTTGACAGCCACTCTACGTTTGTGCGAACTACCCAATTCTGAAGCAGTTCGGACTCTTACGTCCCAACTCCTTTTACAGTTCTGGGACAGTTTGGAATCGATTCTGAAAATAACCTAAACAGGATTACTACTCAAATCCTGAACCGGTTCTGAAATTAACCAAAACACAAAATCGCAATCGCGCATGCGGAACCGTTCCAGAACAGTTCTGAACTCGGAACCAAAACAAACCTAATATTAACTATCTTATGGGATATAGAGCAAACTAATTTTTAAAAGGATTTTCATGTGCTCATCTCGATTTTTATCAGAAGTGGAGATAGAACAATTTTATACTCAGCTGACGACTGGTCGGAAAAATCATTGAAATCGGTTAGAAATCTTATGAATTAGGAGCCTTCTGAAAAACATAATATTTTTGAAGATTTTGTGTATCTGAACCAAGAGGGTCCTAAAGCGATTTCAGACATCAATTCCCAACTCGATCTTTATCCGAGCTCTCTCTCTTCAATCACCAGGCAGTGTGTGCATCATGTTGATGCAATTGAAAAAAAATTTTGAAAAGCACTGACGTGAAGTCAGCAACTCTTACGCGCTTGTTCATATTGCGAAATGGTGAAATTTTAATGAAATATAAAAATTTTCAAAAAAAAAAGATTTTTTTCGAATTTCTCCATGGATATTTCTTCTTATTTACACTGTTCATCTTCCAACCAAGTTTCATTTAGATCAGATAAATATTTTTCGAGTTATTGAAGAATCAAAATTTCAAATGGCTGTAGCACAAAAACCATTCGGCAGATTTGGCTCATTAACGAACTCAACCGAGATATTCAGGATCTTAACCTAACCTGAAAATTTCAAGACTCTAGGTCCTTCCTTCCGAGAGTTACAGCGCACACGGCAGGACGGCCAGCCGGACGGCCGGACGGACAGAATGAATTTTGACCACGGATTCTTCATCAGTGAGTCCAACCTAGTCATTTCAGACCAATTTCGGCTCAAAATTCGAAAATTACAGACATCGTGAAAAAATGATAACGCGCTGTTCCCAAGAACAAGCGCGTAAAAATCTAAAATTACAGACATACAAAACGATGGCCCGCTGTTCCCGAGAACATGCGCGCGAAAACTGTGCGAGCGCAGGCAACATCCACTCGATTATTTTATATTATTCCTCTGTTGAGTAGAATTAACATGAAAATGATGAGCGCGTTTTACTGTAATATTCATATACAGCCTACTTTTATGAACAATGATAATGAGTTATGGTAATCTTCCTCATGAGATCTATGAACAGCCCGTGACCTATTAGCAGGAAAACTACGTCACTGCGTTGAAATATTTCCTGAGATTCGGATAAAAAGCCACTTCCAACTTGATCATATCTTCAGAACCGGATGCGGAATACAAAACCATATTTTCCCAACCGAATTATTTTTTTTGTCACTGGATGATTGCTATCAATCCTGATCATCGATATTCTCCTTGGATATTTTCAATAGAAATTCACTAAATGCCAATCGCTTCGATACTGCGCTTGCGTCTTCCCTTCACGCATCGATTTGCCGTAGGGTTGGTTGCACCCTCGGTCTTTCTGACTCATGAAAATTCGAAGTGAAAACAACTCGCGTTGCATGGTCCATGAAACGAGTATTAATGAGAGGTTTTTCATTTTGCCCATCACTAAAATTCCAGTACAATGGCATATTTTCATAGTAACACTTCTAAAAGTCCCAGTGTGCTGGAACAATTATTGGAGGAAATCAATTTCCAAAGAACCAAGGAAATGCGCCAGTTGCTCAAAGATGGTAAGTATATAAACAGATACATATTATCCAACAGTGAAGTTATATATCGTGTGCTCTATTATAGCAAAAGAATTGTTCAAGTGAACATCGGGGTAACGCCGAAACATATTTGCCAGTCTCACATCATGTAAAATTAGAGGATGTATTTTTGGGGTGAAATTATCCTGGATTATTAGTCTGACCATTTAGTGATACCATTTAAATTTGAATGTTCATTTAATTACCAGAATTTTTTTCGAGTTCTCTCTCTATATTTCATCTTTATATCTGAGTTGGATCCTTCTGGATCTGAATGGAAAATAATAATAATTTCCAGACATGTTAGTACAAAGAAGGCCTTTTTTGATATAAACGAATGGTCTTGTCGATTATTGGTAACTGGTGGAAGATACTCTAGAAAATATTGGAATATTCGAATATCTACCCTTGGTTTTGCACGAACATGAGATGAAGTAATCATGAAATATAAAAAGTTCAATTGAAATTGAGTTATGGGTTTTGATCTCACTAGATTTTTTGCTCATTCGTTTTTTTTTCAGATTCCGGATTTGTAATGCTGCAAGGAACCACATATTGGACAGATCTGTTCGTTAGACATTTTTTATTTCAAAACGAAGCCACGATAGATTGCGACGATCTTTTATTTTTTGTTAGAAAAAAGCATGTTAAAGGTTCACCTAGATATTTACCGAAATTTGAGGTAGGTTTTTTTTCAATCAATTATGATGTAATCATTTTGGGTGTAATAAGGTATATTTTTGTAGACTGAAGTAGATGTGTTCCGGAAAGATAGCAGAAAACTGCCTATAGGAGATCCAGATATTGATTGGGAAGAAACAGTATATTTGAATTTGATCATTCACCAGTTTGAATACACACTCACCTTGGCAATTTGTACAAGGACCAGTCCAAAAGAGCTTCAAGTTCTGAAAAGGCATTCTCAAAAGGTATGTTAGTGGGTAACAAATTTATATATTTTTTCGTTTCCTCGAAGGTTCATTGTTTTATACTAAGCAATTCCTCTTCGTCATCAATCGAAATGAGTGAGACTATTGGTTTACTTCAAAAAATTCCAGAGGTTTAATTTTTTTTATGGGTCTTTCTTCTCAGTGGAATATTTTCTAAACCTGAAACCTCTTTTATTCGGCTATAGAAACGTGCAGAACTAGTTTTGAGCATTCGAATTATTCAAAACTAGATTTATGTTTTTCGTAGTGACCAGTTCTAGCTATGCTGATTCTCATTTTGTATCAACTGATTTAATGTTTTGTATGATTCACATTCACATTCGCATTCATGTCTATGGGGCAATAAGAAGTTATCTTGTCTGTTAATTTAGTGACTGATGAAGGCGCCCTTTATATCTTGTGATAATGGAAAATATGCCTCGATTTCCTAGATAGCGTTCTACAAAATGTCAATGGAATCACCAAGCTGATGTCATCATACCAGCTCTTGTTATAAATATTATGCATCACTAACTTCCGATTATATTTTCAAATCATGAATCTTCAATGATAATTCTTAATAATGCAAAAACCACAACTTACTTCAATCCTTCAATCCATTCACTTTCATAGAGTCAGTCGGTAGAACATGATTTAGGTCTATCAAGTTTTTGTAACAAGAACTGATTCAGGTTGACACTCGTGCACTGTCGTCGAGATTCAAATAATTTGGCGACACGTTGTCAAGTATTAAGGCGCAAACTGATGGACGCGTTTGTCGCTCAAACGATGACATTTGAGTTGTCAGATGCTCTCCTGCCAAAATCGCGCAATTCTTTTTTTTTTCAACTTCAAGAAAATGGCAAGATATTCAAAACATCCAAGGGATTGTTCATACTCGTCTGTCATGATTATAGGCACTCGTTAACAAAATGAGTTCTTGGTCATAAGAGGTTGAATACAATGGATGAGGAATTATAAGTTTATAGAAGAGTATTTCTTCAAATATTGTCTAAGAAGAATTATTATTATTAATGTACTCAATTGCAATCATATAGTGACGACATGTGGCATTTCATATGCATGTAATTTAATGTCTCTTTACACCAAGACGAAAATAAAATGTCTCTTTCCACTTATGATAAATCATTATATTGATTTAGCTACCTACCTCAAATGATCATTTCTGCAGAACAAACCGATTCCAGCAAAAACAATTTTTCGACAACTATGTGCATGTCCTAGGAATCAAAAGCGTCTATTAATTCAATCCTTCGAAAAATATAGTTATAAAACCAATTGCTACACTTGTTGAAGAACCAGATCCACGTGGAAATAAATTCATACAATTTGAAATGTGACATTTCATGAACAATCGCGCGTTTTCGTAATGACAGACGTCAGCCACAAATTACTGACATCGGGCAAAAAAATCGTGCGATTTTTTTTTTCGACGCGTCCATGAGTACGAGCCTTTACATATTTTGTCAAATACTCTATGGTTTGATTAAGTTGCATAAGTAACTAATAATACCTTCTACTAAGGATCACAGGACCATTTTGATGGATGCTCAGGTGGTAGGGAAGCAGAAAATATTGGATACCGCTCGTCTTTCAAAAATTAACTACTACTCCAATTACAAAGATGAGATTTTACTGACCGGCGCTAACGAAAATCTCTTTTCGTCCGCTACTTCGTCCTGGCGTGGTATTTGGGAGCCAAATCTTGAATCTCGATCAAGAATTGAAGAGTATGACAATTGCCATATGTTTGCGTCGATTTTCTAAGTTAAATATAAACAACAAGTAGACATGATCTGCGCATGGAACCGAATGTCATTCGACAATCGAATGTTATATCTCCTACACTCCGTACCACCGGTTGCCAAATCGAAGGAAACGGTTATAAGGTTATGTTTGTATTCGGATTTGAAATTTCTCGATATCTTGCATTCAGTTTGTTTCTTGAATATTTGCTTGAAAACATAGTCGTAATGGCAACTAGAACTCTCACAAATTTTGCAGAATCTCGAGGAAACTTGGAAAATCGACATAAACATATGATAATTGTTGAAAGTGATATCTTCTAAAGTGCTGGTTGGGGTTCTAAATAACCATCATAAATACATGGCACTTACCTCTGCATCTCGTTGGGTCCCCCGTCATCCTAGATCGGGAGTTGGTCAGCTTTCCTGGCTGTCGACGATATAGCCGTTTTTCACGGTGCTGCCTGCCGTACAAATGTCATCTTCAAACATAACATCCTGGTGGTTTTTGAGTGGGTGTTAGGTTGAATCCTGAGTCCCACACTCGTCATATATCTACGTCGAGTTAATATGACAAAAGCAATACGTTAATCCATTTTTCCAGCAGGAAAAAGAGAATAGATCATACAAAGTTGCGTTATCTGATAGGAAAATAGACCTAACCAAACATTTCTTAATTAGACATAATAAAATTTGTCAAACTTCCATGCCAACCGACTGACTTCATAAGAGTGAATATTATATACAGAAATAATGGATTGTGCTCATGCAGTCGAAATGAACGACTAAGGTTAAAAAGTATCATTGAATTTCGAAGGGATCTCGAAGCCTTTTTTCTGAAAATGGTCTTAAACGACTATTTTGATGTCACTGGAGAAAATCCGTTGGCGAATTTGATACCGTTGCAACGATAATTTGTGAACAGAAGGCAACTTGAAACTTTCAGGATATGTTACGCATCATAATGCGACAGCTGAGTACATAAGTGAACCAAATCGGCTAAATGGTTTCGGAATTAGAATTATTCAATTTTTTGACGATATTGTATCTATTTCTCATACGATCGAATTGAAACTTGGTAATAAGTTGGAGAATACCGACACTTTTTTGCAAACTTTTGTAAGGATAGCATAGTGAGTGAATTTAAAGAAAAGTTTTCGATTTTTTTTTGGAAATTATTCATCAGGTTCGAACGAAATTTGGCATACACTTTGGAATGAATCTTCAACAATAGTGTTTTTGTGTTTTTCCTTGATATTGTCGGTGTTTGTTGGGATCTGATCACGATGAGTCACGCTTACTGGTTGGCAAATACTGATTCACATACTTGTGCGATGATCGTGTCATTAGAACAAAAAAAATCCATTTGTTTCTTCGGAGAGTAAAACTGGGTTTAGTTGGATCAATACGTGTGTTATTGGGTGAACTCTTTGGCAAATAGTTTTTTTCCAAATTAAGTCTACTATCGTATACAATGACAGGTTTTCTATTCGAATTTTCGAAATCAATGTTTGATAACTCTCGAATGATAGGATTCAACTGAAGTATTATTCCCTAAATCTCACTTAACTAGATAGGAACATAAAAAACACCTTGAACTATAGAACGCATAGATCTGGTGCTGGTCATTCGAAAATGCATATAACTAGATTTTACAATGTGTAATGCCCAAAACCACTTTGGTACAATCTAAAGACGCAGAATTTAATCTGCTCAATTTGTTATGCTTATACCCAAAATAAATGGAACATTTCGGGATTTGGAAATATTTGTTGCTAAGAAGTGGCTCTCCTCATTAATTTTGAAAATTTCCCGAATTCTAGTACTGAGAATTACATATACACTACCCAACACTGAATAGATATCATTGACATAATTGATACTAACTTATGATTTCCGAAACGTATCTACTTTAAAATCACATTGTATGTCGAAGATGCCAACAATCAAATACATTTTAAGAAACACCTCAAAAAGAAAATTTGTAATTATATGAAGGTGAATCGAAATTTTAGGAGATGTAGACATTTTTATGTGATACTTACTTTGTGTTGGGTAATTCATATTTGGAGTTTCAATTCGATTATATGGTCAAAATATACGCTTCAACAGATAACTACCTCAGCCAGTTACTGCGCGTTGGAATTCAGAGTATTCACGGCCAGACAAACGAACAGAATCCCACATGACCAAGAACTCTGTATGAATCCAAACTTCAGGACCATAATAATTCAAAAGACACATTTGACCCAAAATGGCAACGCTGCTATTCCCTGAGAAGAGCACGGAGTAAAAAATTAATTGTCAATCATATTCGGCCTAGATCACATTATACAGTGTATCAATTTGAAAAGGTATATTCCGACCCCCATTTAAAACTGCAAAAAGATGTATCGTTCGATTAGTAAGGGAACTTTTGAAACGGTTGTTTCCATCAATCTGTATCAATACCGTGAGTGCTATGTCAGAATCCCCAAATTCTTGAATTGTAAGGGCGGTTGAGTAAACACCCTGAATCAAAGATCCTTCGATGTTCTTTGGAAAAATACCGTATACTTGGACCTTTCATGTTGGCACTTCTTTAATTCATTATTCTGGGTGTTCTGCGAAATGCTGATATTCGATCGATTCGTAAAAAATGTTTCATTATTTTCACATTTTTTTGGAACCCTCGCTTTCCAAACTATTCTATTGCTTTTTTGCGCGCATATTCCAGCGGAACAGCGTGCTATCGTTTTGTCCAAATGTCTGTTATTTTGAGCCGAAAATGGTCTCAAACGACTAGGTTGGACTCGCTTATGACAAATCCGGTGACAAAATCGATTCTGTCCGGCCGGCCGGCCGTGAACACCATAACTGTCGAACGGAGCAAGCTAGCAACTTGAATCTTTTAGGGTAGTTCGCGCATCGGAATGCCGCGGTTAATTTCATTAATGGGCCAAATCGGTCAAATGGTTTCGGAGTTATAGCCATTTGAAGTTTTCAGGTTATTTTCCCGATATTTCAGGAACTGCTGAAGCGATTGCATTGAAACTTGGCAGTTAGTTGGAGCATAACGACGTGCAACCTTATGTGGAATTTTTGTGGGATCTTATGGTCACTTAATTGAAAAAAAAAGTTTTCAACTTTTTTCGAAAAAAAAATTCTCCAGAAACTGTTGACCATATCCGAAAAAAATTATGCTCATACCTTGAGCTTCATATTTCACAGCAGGAATTTTGCTTCAATCATGATGAAACTCCGCTGCTGATTCGAAGATGCCGAAGAAAACAACTTTGTGCAAAATTTCATGATGATCACGTCATTAGAACAATTTGAAAAAAAAATTTCAATTTTTTTTCTAACTATTAGATATTCTGCGATCTTCTTATCATATTATCTTCATTAAATTCTGTGTGAACCTTCGAACTTTCATTTTCCGATAAAGTACTGAATTTCAATTGAATCTTATCTTTATTTTTGGAAATATTGGGAAAATAAAATTTTGAATGGATATATAAGCGGAATCATTGGGTGGATTTTACCCGTTCACGAATTCGGCCTTCGTTATCTCTACAGATATCGAGTTTCTGAGTTGTTTCTTTCGGAAGTTATTGTGTTTACGGTCGCTATTTGTAGAGAAGGTTGTGGACTTAATTACGAAGATCGAATTCGTGACTGGGTAAAATCAGCCCAATGATTCCGTAGATATACCCATTCAACATTTTATTTCCCCAATATTTCCAAAAATACAGATTATATTGAATTGAAATCTACTACTTTATCGGAAGAAAACCCAGAAAAGTACTGCCGTGCAATGGAGATGACCGCTTCGGCAACGAATTTGAACATGGGCTCGAAATCTGCTGCCTTCACGGCAGTGCTTTTCTAGGTTTGTTATTTTTCGAAGTACTGACAAGAGAGGTCAAGTGCAAGGCATCTCTGAAAGGGCAACTTTGAAAGAATGTGTCTCACAACCACCATTCCCATTCAAGATTTTAGGGGTTGCTATTATCACTCTCACAACATTGATACAAATTGATTGCAACCAACAGTTCAGAATGTTCCCCTACGGACCAAAGTTTACCCGTTTTTGTATTTTTTCTGATTTTGCATGGGGGGCGGGATATGAAGAGTGGTACCGTTTCCAATTGACACACCCTATACATGAGTTGTAGATGATTTTCAACGTATAATCGAAATTTCGAAATAAAATTTCAATATTGACACCACAGGTTTATGCTTCCCCCTCCCGACGTAGGATGGATACAAAGGGTGAAGTTGAAGAGATGACATATCCCCATATTTGCTTTATGGTGGACAATTTCGACGAAGTTTTTCAAGATATTTTAGTGAGAGATGGAGAAATGGTCTGCGTTGAACTGGTTGCTGCAGATAGAACTGGGGCTGTCCAAGGAGTTATATTCTTGGGTTCGATAAGATATGATGCGTTGAAAAAGGTGTACGATGCAAGGGTAAGTGTATACGAAATCACCAAAGTAACTTTTACGAATGAAAAATTTTGAATTCAATTTTATTAGTGCCATGTTTTTTCACTATAACTTCGTCAATTCAAAGTATAAGATACATACAGGTTTCGAAAAGACACTCCGCACAATTTGAAACCTAATGTTGATCTATAAAAACTGAGAATCCAATCCCTCAATGGAAGAATCGAAAAATCAGCACGATGCCATAACGAATAAAAGACTGTTCCTTTGCAATGATGAATGGAATTTATGGAGGGAGTTTCACGATACGCCATCGGAGAAAGCGCATCTTGCCAGTAGCTCTCCATACATGAGGTGCATTCACAGGTCATATTTATAAGGAAAATTTATTTGTCACAATGAATGACTCAAATAATTGTCTCTGTTATAATGAGAACTTAGGTTCTTTTTCGCCATAACTGGTTGGAAAATAAATAAATTCCACAAAAGTGAGAAATTGAAAAACAAAAATTATTGTCTCTTGACTTGATCGCACTACAAAATACTATTTTATTATTTGATTTTTTTTCTTTTACAGTAAACATTTCATTTTATCGGCAATCACTTCATTTTCAACTGGTTTGGACAAACAACGCACCACACGTTTAGAGAGCTAACGGCCGACCGCAAACACAATAATTTTCGAAAGAAACAATTTAAAAACTGGTATTCATTGTCGGTTTAAAATTTGAAAATTACAGACATTTGGACGAAACGATAGCACGCTGTTCCCTTGAACATACTCGTGGAAACCATGAAATTTCACATTTTGATGTTCAATATCTCCGAAAATAAAAATCGTTTCAAACTGAAATTTGTAACAGTGCTTTGTCATGAAAGGTTCAATAATAATTGTTTTCAAACCTGATGAATTGTTTCCGAAAAAAAATACTAACTGTATGTATGTATGTCGTTATACCCCAACTAACTGCCAAATTTCAATCCAATTTCTCGGGAAGTTTCTGAAATATCGGACAAATAAACTCAAAATTTCAAATCAGTATATCTCCGAAACCATTGAGCCATTGCCGTTTTGCCCAGTGATGAACTTCGTCGTATTCGAAGTCGTATTTTAAAATACACGCACTCTGAAAATTTCAAGTCGATAGGCCTTGACAGACGCAGAGTCGATTCGTCATCAGTGAATCCAACCTAGTCGTTTGAGACACTAGGACCAAACGATAGCACGCAGTTTTTCACGACATTTGCGCAAAAAATCAACAACATACTCCTTGTCACATGTTTCAGGCTAAAGGTCGATTCATATTATCCGCTGCGTTACGTTCCGGGCGGTGCGAAGATCATTAACCGTAGACGGACGTTGCATTCATATTATCATCCCAGCTAAGCTCAGTCAACAGGCGCTTTGTCATGAATTTCCGGTTGCATTCGAATTGACTCCGGAAGACTTTCAATTTGATTTAAACGCTCAACGAAGTGGATGAGAAAAAATTATGTTAAGATTTTCCGGCGAAACACTATATTCTATTGCATTATTACTTGAAGAAAATGAAGAGGAACGAAAGTCGGCGAAATTATTCTTTCCTTTTCAAGAACTGCATTATATTTTCTATTATTGAAATCATAAAATAATCCTCTTCACGAACCAAACTTATCAATATGTCTAAATCCATACCTTTTTTTCAATTTTTTGGCGAAGTAAAACTTCGCTGGCGGAAATAGACTGAGCGGCTGCTAATTTATATTGTACGTTCAGTCGCGTTCAGGCAAACCACACCCTTCAGCCGATCCGCAGAGTATTCTCTGGAAGTATATCGTCGTAGGCATGCTGATTCTTGCTAAAGGGTCGTGGACGGATAATATGAATTAGTCCATATAAAACCCACTGAAAGATTCTCTGGCGCGGCGGAAATGAACTGAGCCGATCGGATGATATGAATTGACCTCAAACCATAGACTAGATATGACAACTCTGCTGTAAAGCATAGAATTTTTTTCTTGAACTATTATTAAAGCCGCTTCCAGATGTGTGTAATTAGTACACCGAATCGGGGCGTGGCTTTTTCTGCTCCGCCTGGGGTCGTTTTCTTTACGGAAAGACAAAGAGTTTCAGGATGATCTAGCTACACTACTCGCTGGATCGTTTGCCACATTACACTCATCTGGGCCTGGCTTGAGCAGTATTTTTCCATAGCTTACATTATTTATTGTTCAGATCAACGTTTTATCTTTCCCAACAAAATGCCACGATATGTGTTGTCTACGTAATCTACTAATGGTGAGCAATGTTTACCTCAAAATAGTATGGGTTCACACCTCTAGGAGCAGTGCGAATCCAAATCCAGAGAAACCCTTTGGCTATTATATCGCTATGAAGAACAAAGAAAATTCATGCAAAGGTATTGAATGAAAAAGAGTCTCTCATCATGAAAAAAAAGTTCCACTTAATCTAAGTGTAACACTAACAACAGGACAGTATGCGAAATAATCCAAGATAGCAAGATTGAATTTATAGTGCTCTGATGAATTTCTCAACTGACTGAATGAAATACCTATTTGAAAATTTCCGGGGGCTTTCAAGTTTCCTAGTGTATAATAACGCTCATACAATTGTCGTCATTTTAATTACTTATAGGCGACAGGCCTCGGACAAGATGTGAACACTTATCGACCTTATTGCTATAATAAGAGACGACTTCCCGCTTACTAATAGCACGCTCAGCAGCCAGAGTCTAGGTTGCGATGGTACTTTCCAACTCATTACAAAATTTCAATCTGATTGCACATGAGTGCTTCTTGTACAATTGAAGAAATATTCTGGAAAGTTTTACTTGTCCTGTGCTGAATTCCAGTCGGATGTGATATACTCCAAGAAAAAAATTTTCTGAAAAAAAGAAATGGATGACTTCCGGATAATTTTCTTTTCAATTTGCGAACGAATATAACACGGCTTCCAGTTTTGATAATAATGTGGGAATTACTTTAATTTGGGATTGAATAGTTATGGATTTTGTGATGAAATTTGTAATGTTTAAGGATATTACATCAGTTTCATCGAACAACAATAAATTATTCAACAGAAATTTCAAAACAACTTCAGCTCAATATTACTAAGAATGTGGAGAACGAAAAACTTGCCCAACTTCATTGTCAATTGTAGGTAACAATGATTTTTGGCGAATAAAGTTTGTTTGTTTGTTCGTTATTGATCAGTATGATTATTGTTGTCTTGATTCTTCGAATCCTATCTGAACTTGAGTAAGAAATACCTTCGATTATTTAATTTTCATTCAATTGCAGCAATCCAGTCTTGGTACGAAGATGGCACAACGAATGACCTTCGGACTCTTCTCAAACACCAACACACAACGTTGCGAATTCGTTCGGATGAAAGGACCTCAGGGAAAAGGACACGCAGAAATGGCAGTGACAAAACCGAAAGGATCAGGGGTAGAAACCCCCACTTCTGAGCCCGGATTTTGTGCTACTGATATGTGGGACTCTGACTGGGAAGACGATCCTGAAGACTTTTTCACGTACAGAAACCAGAGACGTTTGAGCGATCCAAGTGCCAATATTAACAATTTCGTAAGGGGCGGGTGGAAGTCGAAGGTGGATGCGAAGAGCAGATCTGAGCAAGAAGGATTAGACACTATAAACAACGGAGTGAGCGAAATTGAAGCAGGAGATCTACGAGATGGTAGGATCCATTTTCTTTTGATGTTATGCATATTTATTTGTATGAATGCATTACAACAAATTATGTGCACTTGCGCCTTCTTCATTATTGATGCACCATTTGATCACTATACTTAGCTTACAATCTATATTGATGATGGTATAGAGTTCCACCTAACAATATTTAAAGTAGTGAATTTTGAATATGATTGTGATGATACACTCTTCATAAAATCTCGCAAATTCAAAGACAAAATGTTTACTCATAGTAAAGATTTGCTATGTTACCCAGAACAGGCCCGTAAAAACAGTAACTCGAAGTCAGGCAATGACTTCCATCACATTTATGTCATCATATTCATACGATAAAAACGAAACAAGTTTTCGAATCAAGTTAGGTACGAGGTGGCTCTAGTTATACATACTTCTACTCCATAGCGAGTAGACACATGAGTTTTTTCTTCTGCACCCTTGTATAGCACGGTTAGAAGCACATTCTAGAAATATTTCATATACGAAGTGTTCCAGTTGAGAGGAATATATCAAATGTCGCATCATAGAGGGCCTTCCAATAGGAATTTCCGAAATTTGACAGTTGAGAGAGACCCTACTTTCGGAGCTACATCTGTCTAATTGGTTGAAATTCTGGGAACCGTTAGTCCTATTTTACCCGTTAACGAACTCAAGCGGGATTTTCGGGCCTCGAACCCAACATTCGAAGTTCAAAATGGCTATGTCTCTTCTTGCAAAGGTTAGATGTGGCCTTGGATAAATCACCAATATTCAATGCGTTTCGCACACTTAAAATCGCAAATCGGATAATATTCTGGTTTCTTAATAATGAGAGAGTAGGAATACCTGCCTAACCAAAAATATTTTCTTTCATAAGTATTCATTCTCTCAAGCTTTCACACCATCATCATTAGTAATGATCATTCATTATGTGCTAAAGAAGTAGGACTAGAAATGTCGCAAAATAGTTCATTTTACACCAGAATACTTTTAAATTTTGTTCTTCTAATTGTGAACTTTGGTTGTAGATAAATCTGGTCCTACTTCTTCTTCAAAGCCGGCTTGCTGTGAGTGTTCCCAACGCAAAAAGCGTGACTCTGACGTCCTAATCAAAATGTACCAAACCGCGTGTCAAGAACCATCTAGGTGTTCGGAGAGGGCTCCACTGGGTCCACCAGAGTATAGTTGTACTTGTGACTCCGTCCCGCAGATATCCAAGTTGATCAATCAATCTGAGTACGAGATTGGAAAGGAAAAATATGTTAAAATTAGGAAAAAGGTGAAGAAACCCCAAGAAAATAACACGAAGGAGTTTGAATTCGCTGATGATGCCATTAGTTTGAATAACGAAACGTTCGATGATGACCCTCCGATAATCAACAAAGCTTTGACTGAAAATCCCTATCTGAATGTCAATGGAAAAGTAGAACTACCAACAGCTTGGAATGAGAGAAATGAACACAAACAACAGAAGTTTAGACCGCATAGTGAAACTGTAAATAATATTTCGGTTGATAAGGATGATAGAGCTAACTCTAATGCCAAAACTGAACATATCCAAGACGTAGTAAACAGGCTGAAGGATGAGAAAAGCTTTGATCGAAATGATAATAAACTTGTCCTAAAAAAGATTTACAGTTATTGTACGTTACCTAAAAGTAAAAAAAATTCTCCGAATACTACACCAAAAGTTCTGTATCGCCCAACTGTGCCTCCGAAGAGAGTAACCCCCGATGGGACACATATTTATTATTGGTGTGATATTCACAAGCGAGGACCTTCTGGTAAGCAGAATGCCAGCACAATTGAGATATTTTGCAGCTTTCATTCTTGATTAATTGGAGAAAATTGAATTGAAGTAACTCATAGACTTACTTCGCTTATTCTCATTGAATCTTTTGCAATTTACTCTAGGTAGTCCTAAAACTACTTTCACAGTGAAAATTTCTTAATTATCAAGTTTTCTAGTCATTTCCTCATTGCATTTGCTCAAGAAAAACCGCCCAAGAATTTCATTCTGAACTCTGTACCGGGTGATTTATTAAGGGTGAATGAATCACCCTGTATATAGAACTGAGCATAGATTCATTGCTTTGTAGTTCTGAATAATTATACATTCCGATACTATTGATCTTAAAACATAACCCTTATTAGATTGACAATCGATAGGTCATATTCTTGTTTAATCGACTGATTCATTATTGGCTCTAAGACTAGGGCAAATTAAATCCCTTTTTAAATTGTCGATGTTTCGATCCGTCTTTGGATCTTCATCAAGACTTTTTAAATGGACTTATACAGGAGATCATAGTTCTTGAATGCCTGCATAGATAAACAGAATCAGGCACAATTAAAACTACATATCAGACAATGAGTCATCCAGTACAATATTATGGGAGCAATATTCTTGTTTATTCATTATTTATTATGAAGAACAATAGTTCTTATAGTATTCCTATTTTTATCCAAGATATTTCTCGAATACGTGTTGAAAATGCAGGAGCATGTTGCTTTCCTAAAAATAAGGAGAAAACTTCCTATTTTTTATTTTGTTACATTTTTCTATTGCCTACTAGAAGCCAGGTCATCCGGTTCATGGAAAAAATATCAGATGCCCATAGCTCGTTTACCATTAGACTGATTTTGTCAATTAACTTAACCGGCGCTTTACTCCTCAGTTCAGACTGAAAGCTCATATGCTGCAGATCTCACTTTCAGGAAGTTCTTGTGTTTGTTGACAGGCGACTCGTTAGACACGGACATTCAATTCGAACATGAATTCTTGATCAAAGACTCCGAATGAAGCTTAAACCGGTATTCATGGCAAGTCAATGTTTTTCTCCAAATTCTTGATCACCCTATTAAATCACACATATAGCAATACATCCACATTGACATTATTTTAAATTGAATATCGGAAATTCCAAACTATAAATTTGTTAGTATATATCTTGGTTTCAGCGGAAGTAGGTACTTTCGGGGCTATGAATAGAAATTCTCACTGAATATAGTACCTACTGACTATATTCCACAAAACCTTCGTTCGAAAAAACTAATCAGTTTTCATTGTTACAGAGCTTGATGATGGTGCATATAATCCTTTATGGACTATGAGAGGATTTACACAAACATTTCATTTTTGGAAAGAAAATAAGCGCGCACAATCTGTCCCTCTGAATGCCTTCCTTACATACGTTACATTGCCATGGTGGAGTATTGCAAAAGGTATTCCTTCTTCTGCACAGTTTATAATTCATATTACTCACACTTCTTTTTCAGATTTACTGGACCACAGAGAAGGTCCGATTTTAACTTTTTAGAATTTATTCCAAATAAAATTGTTGTATTTACAAAAAATAAATATTTATATTATTTACAGCATTTATTTGGACTTTATGCTCCAGAATGCATATGAATACAATTATGTGTTATGTCCCAGTCACCTACTGTCATATTCGTACCATAAAATTTTTGCTTCATTATATTTGGAACATTAATATTTTCGATTAGCAAAATTTCACAATATTTGTGTGTGTGTGTGTGCGCGCGTGCGTGCGTGCGTGTGTGTGTGTGTGCGTGTGTGAGTGTGTATGTGTATTTGTGTGTGTGTATACGATATAAATTCCTACTTTTTCTCGTTAATGACTGACTGTAATTGTGACAGTTCTGTACTGAACTTAAAAAAAAGTTTATGAAGTAACATAGGTCACGAGCAGCTTTGACCGTTCAGAGAGACTGGAGGACCAACAGTAACCTAAAATGCAAATTGCGAAAAGCAGTTTTTTTATTCGGATTTTGTATTCATTTGGAAATTTTGGAGTGATATATCCACTTTTTTCGATAACAATATTATAAATTTGGTGTACTTAATATGATATTAGTCACTCATTTCATAAATAGGTTCAATACTGCAAATAAAGAGACCTTTTGTTAGTTCAGTTTGTCGTCTTTCTGTGGGGTATTTTATTATATAGGCCCATGGTTAATTTCAAAAAGAAGTGAAATATTCCGAAAATATTTTGTAATTTCATCGTGCAAATAACTTTTTCGTTCCTAGACACGGTCAGGTACTCCTGGCTGTAGTAGAAAGGATTCAGGTACTGGCACAGTTGATGGTTTTTGTTTACTGCAAAATACATATGGCTAAAATGCCGATCAGCGATGATTTGGACTTTTTCTTTATAAACATTAACAGAAATGAATATCAAAAATTTACGAATCCCCAAAAATTCCGTACTTGGAATTAATCGGAATGCCCAAACAAAACACTGACCGTAATAATACTTCAAAGAACGCGAAAATCAGCTCGAAATTTTATTGCATTAATTAGTTGCTCAATAAATTGAAAATGCTTATTAAGAACTTATTATTTCTCAGAAGGTTGAAACCCTGAATAATTCCTCTTACCCTACCAAAACATTGTAGATGATAGTACCTACTCGACTCAACATGAAAATCAGCTCAAAATTGATTCCATTGCATACCTGAATGCCAATTTGTTGAATTTGAATCAGTCCCATACATTCAAGTTTTATTGATTGTGGAGTCTAATCACCTTCCTATGTTCTTTACCGAGGTAACTGAAATGTTGGAAAGTAACATTTATTTCGTTAATTTTTCAGTTTTCAAACTCAGTTCAATTAATCCAGAAAATATAATTTTCCCTTTCAGTTATAATCTAATTTTCTTATTTCTCTCTTCTAAAATGGATAGTTTGAGTTCCTCTCCCCATCCGTATAGTACCTTTCATTTCAAATAAAATACTTCAACAACTCATTGGTAGATCTCAACGATTTGATGTTGATTATTCGAGCTTGAATATCTAAATTTACTTCAAAAAACTTAGGTTTAAAATTGTATTTCCTGCCTTACCAAACCCAGCAACATAAAAGGACTGCAAGAATTTTATTGATTCGAAAAATTTAATATGTTCAGTAAAGCTGTTACTGTAACAAGATATTAAATACATTGTATATAGTTCCTAGCTACTGCAAGAGTTAATATTTCAGTCCGTTACATCCAAGTTAATACAAAATCATAAGCCAAATTGCTTTTTTGCGCGTATGTTCTAGGGGAACAGCGTGCTGCCGTTTGGTCCAAATGTCTGTAATTTTCGAATTTTGAGCTGAAAATGGTCTCAAATGACTAGGTTGGATTCACTGATGTCGAATCCGGTGTCAAAACCGTCCGTTGGCCGTCCGTACGCACGATTACGGTCGTACGAAGAATTCTATCGACCTGAAACTTTTAGGATAGGTTTCATTCCAAAATGCAACGGTTTAATTCGTTAATGGAGCTAGAGCCTTTTGAAATTTTTAGCTTTTCTGATAATTCGGGTACTACTGGAACGATTAGATCGAAATTTAACAGTTGGAGCGTAACGACGCGCAACTTTTCGCTGAATTTTGACGGAATCAAACTGTCAGTAAATTTTAAAAGAATATGTTTTCAACATTTTTTTCGAAAAGAAGTTTTTATCGGAAACTATCAATTAAATCTGGAAAAATTCAGCGCAGCTTCATATGTCGCAGCAGTGTACCAAATTTCAATTCGATACAGTTATTTTTTTCGGAGATAATTGGAAAAAATACGTAAAATTTCGATATCGTTGTTTTTTTCGGAATAACTGAAGAATTACTTATTCAATCATGATGAAACTTAGCAGTCAGTTTGGAAATGTGGAAATTAGGAGAATTTGAAAAAACAACATTTAATTTTTTTTTTTCAAATATTCAATACTCTGTGATCTTCTGATTATCCTCATGAATATATGAACCTAAGAACTGTCATTTGACATTTGACAGATCTTATTTGTATTTTTCGCGCATGTTCTGGGGAACAGCGTGCTATCGTTTTATCCAAATGTCTGTAATTTTCGAATTTTGAGCCGAAAATGGTCTCATACGACTAGGTTGGACGCGCTGATGACGAATCCGTTGTCAAAAACGATTCTGTCCGACCGTACGTCAGTAGGCACGATTAGGCTCGTACGGAGAATCAGATCGAAATGACACTTTCAGGGTAGGTTGGCAAAATCGGCCAAACGGTTTCGGAGTGAGGGCTCTTCAAAGTTTTGACGTTATTTTGGCGATAATTCGGGAACTACAGAAACGATTGGATCGAAACTTGGCAGTTAGTTGGAGTATAGCAACGAGCAACTTTTCGCGAAATTTTGTTGAGATCATACTATCAGTATATTCTGAAACAATTCTTTTTCAAAATTTTTTATAGAAATAATATCTACGGAATCATTGGGCGGATTTTAGCCCTTCACGAATTCGACTTTCGTAATTAAGCCCAAAACCTTCTCTACAAATATCGAATTTCTAAGTCGTTTATTCCGGAAGTTATTGTGTTTACGGTCAGCCGTTACAACTTAGAAACTCGATATTTGTAGAGAAGGTTTGGATCTTAATTATGAAGGGCGAATTCGTGAATGGGTAAAATCCACCCAATGGTTTCGTAGATATACCCATTCAAAATTGTATTTTCCAATATATCCAAAAATACAGATTAGATCGAAGTGAAATCCAGTACTTTATCGAAAATGACAGTTCTAAGGTTCATACAGAATTTAATGAAGAAAATATGTCAAGAAGATCACAGAATATTGAATAGTATTTGAAAAAAAATTTTTTTCAGCATCTTCACACTAGCTGTGAAGTTTCATCATGATTGAATCAGCAAACCACGAATTTTACATATATTTCCCAATATCTCCAAAACTGATAGCCGTATAGAATTGAAATTTGGTACACTGCAGTGAAATATGGAGCTCAAAGTATGCGCTGAATTTTCCTTCAAATGTGATGAATGGTTCGCGAAAAAATTTGTTATCAACAAAAAATTCGAAAAAGAATTGTTTCAGAATATACTGATAGTATGATCTCAACAAAATTTCGCGACAAGTTGGGCGTTTCTATACTCCAAATAACCGCCCAAGTTTCGATCCAATCATTTATGCAGTTCCCAGATTATGTGATCTTTTTGACATATTATCCTCATTAAATTTTGTATGAACCTTCGAACTGTAATTTTTCAATAAAGTACTGGATTTCAATTCGATCTGTATTTTGGGAAAATAAAATTTCGAATGGGTATCTACGGAATCATTGGGTGGGTTTTACCCATTCACGAATTCGCCCTTCGTAATTAAGATCCAAACCTTCTCTACAAATATCGAGTTTCTAAGTTGTAACTGCCGATCGTAAACACAATAACTTCCGGAAGAAACTACTTAGAAGCTTGATATTTGTAGAGTAAGTTTGGAACTTAATTACGAAGGTCGAATTCGTGAATTGGTTGAATCCGCCCAATGATTCCGTAGATATACCGATTCAAAGTTTTATTTTCTCATTTATTCCCAAAAATAGAGATTAGATCGAATTGAAATCCAGTACATCATCCAAAAAAAAACTAGAAAAGCATGACCGCTTTAGCATCGAATTTGAACACGCGCGCAAAAGCTGCTGCCTTCACGGCAGTGCTCTTCTAGGTTTTTTCGTAGTAAACAATGCATTTGAGATTATTGTTGGTCCTTCAGTCTCTGTCAACTGTCAGAAACTGCTCATGACCTATTGAACACGTTGTTTTGATAGGTAATGAGCCCAGATTTCAGTAATTTTTTTTGAAGGTTTTGTAAAAAAGAACGCAGTTATAGTAAAAGTGCAAGAGAGTGACTTTTTTAGTTGGACGATGGCTAGTGATTCATTTGGGACCAGTGTTCCACAATTCAATTAATGTTCAATTTAATTCAATATTTTCGGAATTATTCTAAAATTTCTCGCAATTCTTGTATCACTTGGTGAATAGATAGATTGGCTGTCCTTTGGAATTAGGACATATATATTTCTTTTCTTGTTTCCTTAACAAGAAACCCTCGAATTCCGAGTATTTGAAAAATATCCGTTATATTCGGAAAGAGAGATCCACTTTGTCACAGTAATTCGCAGTATTATAGGAAAAGCTCTTTGGCAGATCTTTGGCCTTTTTGCATAACTACCTGATATTTTTGAAGGGCTCGTGTTGGACGTATATTTATTATATCTCTTCAGGGTAAGTAAGGTGATAAACATCCAACCAGGTACATTCTATTTTTCATTTTAATCTAATGACTCTCCTTGTGAGGGCGTCATGAAACTGATATCGCAGTGTCAGTGTTAACTACAAAAATATCGTCGATCGATAATCGAACTCGAATCAATTTGGATCGGATATCCGTGAGGATTTGAATATAACGAGATTAAAAGGATGATGTTTTGATTGGAAAACTGATATTTAGACCAATACAGGATGTTCCTGAATTGGGAATACAAACGAAAAGGGGAGATTCCTTCAAAAAAAAGTCCAAAAAACATGGGAAGCAATACCCATATTATTGAATTTATCTGATGTATCATTTCCTACTAAGTGCGTCAGTAAACTAGATTTCCACAGGATCAAGGAAAGTAGTTTTCTGAAAAAACTCAATTCAACTGAATTCTTCAGGGCAATCATATATCCGCGAAACTTCGGCATCAGTTGAATTGGGTTGTTTCAAAAAACCACTTCCCTTCATCCTGTGAAAATCTATTTTAATGATGAACTTTGTAGGAAATGAAATATCAGATTCTAATACCCTTATTCTTGCATTTCATAGTCAAAATATGAAAGTATAATGAGTGAAACTAATAACCGAATTCTTTCCAACCCAGTTAAGTGATAGGGAAAATCTTCAGACGTACAGATTTGTCACAATAATATGAATTTATTCATCCAAATCATCATCACAAATAATGAAGAGAAAACGATTAAACAGCATCACAATTGATTAGATTAAACAACTAAATATAATGATTACGATCATTCCTTTTAATATATTTCTCGATTTACAAGTGCTTCGAAATAGAAACTGCGAAAACATTTTCGCCGAAAGATACAAGCTATCTTTTTTGATCAAATAATGATTGAAAATTGGTCACCGTATTTCTACCGTATATTTCATTTTCGGTTTTCTCGAATCTACCGTAAAATACCGTAATTTTTAAGTGGCAACGCCGTAATTCCGCCCAGAGATGTTAGAGACACTGGTTGAATTTCTGATTTTCGCTCCATAGCGGATACTCTGTGAACTAAATCCCCCTAAAAAAAACTGCCTTACCAACTTAATACGGTAAACTGTATTACGAACACTTGGCGGAAGTTTCTGAAGTTACTTCAAATTCTTCTGGACTTGTGTCCGAGATAAAATACTTCGAGCATATATATATATGCATATTTCGAACAAATTTTAGAAAATTTTTTTTTCCCAAATTAACTAGTGCTAAAACTGAAATTCAATTCGCTAGAACATATATTTATTTATCTTGAATCCATTTGTGAAATCGAATACAGATCAAAAAGCACCTAAGAATTATATAAATGGAGTAAGATCATGTGATTGATACTATGGTAATATTTTTTTTTTTTTTTATTAAATACACGCTTCGACAACTAGGTCATTAGCGTTCATGTTACATTAGATTAATTAATTACATTAATTGCAGTGAGATACAAAATAAACAGTTATACTCTTAAATTGATGTCTCTGATAAACTCGAGGGTATTCCGTACTTGAGGGTTACTGATGTTGAGGGCGTCTTCTATCTTCGGGGGGACATCATGGGTTTTTCTTTTAGTCTGTAGGCCTGGACACTGGACTAAAATGTGCTCAACTGAGAGATGGACATTGCAATAGGTGCATTTGGGAGCATCTTCTTTGTTAAAGATATAAGAGTGTGTTGTTAGGGTGTGTCCGATTCGTAATCTTCGTAGGGTAATTAGATCTCTTCTGTTGGTAATAAATTGCGATGCGTGATTTCGGATGGTTGGCTCTATCAGACTGAGCTTGGAGGGTGTTTGCTGCCATTGTTTGCTCCATTCGTTTATGACGGTGCTCTTGTAGAAGCTTTTAAGGTCGTAACTAGTTATGCAATTCACGCGCGTACCTGAGTATCTAGCGTCGTTTGCCTCTCGATCTGCTTCTTCATTACCAGGTATTCCCATGTGTGATGGAATCCATAATAGTGTAGCTTTTTTTCTTCGTTGGGAGATTTTTATGTTGGTCTCTAAGATTTCTCTGACTAATGGATTAGACAAAATACATGATTTTATTGACTGTGCTGATAGTGAATCGGTGCAGATGACGTTGTTAACGAAAGCATTCTCCTCAATATGTTTCATTGCTTGATGAATTGCGAATAATTCTCCAGTAAATATGCTACAAGTTGTTGGAAGTTTGAATTTCTTTGTGTGTACAAGAGAAGTAAATGTACAACCAATAGTATCTTCTGTTTTAGAGGCATCCGTGTAGAAAATGCAGTCATGTTTAATGGAGTTCAACTTCTCGAGAAATAATTTTTGAACTATTGTAGGAGTCATGTCTGGTTTAGTTGTATTGGACAAAGAATCATCGCATACTATAGAAGGTATATTCCAGGGGGCATCTGAGATTGTTTCATGGGTTCTTGCTTGTGATATTTGGTTTTGTGGTATTTGTTGGTATATTATGTAGTATAAAGGGGTTTTAAGTTTGGGATATCGATCGTAGATCGAGATATATCTTTTTTCGAGGAGTGAATTTCTTACTGGGTTGGTTGTATCTGCAGTTATTCTAGCAGCATAAGTGAGTTGGAGGGATTGTCTTCTAAAATGTAGAGGTAGTTCACCAGTTTCTCGATGTAGACTTAATGAGGGGCTTGTTCTTAAAGCACTAGTTGCCAATCTTAATGAAGTGTTTTGTATGCAATAGGTCTCTTGCATGTAACACAAATTATCATATTTGCATGTTTTTCTCATTCTATATCGATACAAAATCATAATGTATGATATCTCACAATCCAACAATTCGCGAATTTCGAATAATTCGGTATTAAAAATCGTGAAATCGGGACGCAAAACCAAAGTGGGTGAAACGCGGTAGTTCGCCTTCTACGTCACTCGTTATTCCACGATGCCCCGATCGATACAGCCCGACGCTGTCTATTGGCTGTCTAGACAGAAAAGTGTACGAGAAAAGGGAGAGAGTCGATATATCCCCATACGTCACGGAAACCGCGAAACTTCGTCCGTTTAAACAACCGATATGCGGAGCCAAATTTAAAAGGGCATTTTCTCGTTAACCATTTAAATTTTTGATGGCGGATAAAGTTTTTCAGTGTTCTTATGGATAAAATATTTGATTCCAATGATAAAAAAAATTCATGCAAGAGACCTATTGAGCTTTCTGAGCGTAGTTTTACTGGCGGAGGCGTAAATGATGCATCCGTAGTCTAGTTTGGATCTGATCAGAGTACGGTATATAGTAAGAAGGGTTTGCTCGTCAGCTCTCCATTGGCTATTTGCTTATACCTTCATAATGTTCAGTCGTTTAAAACATTCTGCCTTCAATTTCTGAATATGCGGTTTCCACTTCAGTTTGGAGTCAAATATCATTCCTAAAAATGGGTGGTTATCAGTATTTTCGATGGTGTTACCGTATAGCTCTAGGTGGTGGAGTTTTGGATTCTTCTTTGTGAATGTCATCATTTTTGTTTTGGACGTCGAGAAGGTGAATCTAGTAGTTTTTCCCCAATTTTCGAGTTTATTGATGGTTTCCTGCAGGAGTTTTATGACAGTCTGTCCTCTGTGGCCTCTACAGTATATTAGGAGATCATCAGCGTAGATTGATATTTTGACTGGTGATTTGATAGTGTCGATTATATCGTTCATGGCTATTATGAATAAAGTTGTGCTAATTACGCCACCCTGTGGGACTCCGTTTTTTAAAAAGGTTTCTTGCAGGCATAGGACGTCAGTGGCATGCTCCGTTAATAGTCGTTGAATGTTTTCTAGTCGCTGGTAAAAACCGCGACAATTCCATTGTATTACTGTGAAGATGGGAAGCTAAAATTTTGTTCACTTTGTTTACCAATTAGTTCTTGTGAACATTCGCTCCAATTGCTACTGGTTTCATTCTCTTCGTCGTCAAGTTGTCCTCTCAATTTTTTCATAACTTTTGTGCATTTCGATTTAGTTGTTTTACTGGGTAAGTGAGGATAAATTTCTTCAAGAGTGTGAAAGAGTGTATTGAAATCAGTAGTTATTTTTTTTTGCTTCACTTAGAGGATCTTTTGAGTTAAAGCTAGTAAAGAAAAGTATTTATCTTCTCAAAAGAGAAAGGAAATTGTGAGGGATCTCCTTCGATTAATTTTCTAACATGATCCATATTTTTTTCAGTGAATGATTGTTCTGTGCTTTTATGTTTTTTGTTTTTATTGTGGTTTGGTGCAGGTGCAGGTTTGGTTGGTGAAATGAAGGAACTAGTAGTATTGTCGAAAGATTCGGTGTGATGTTCGGACTCAGAAATTTCATTATGGCATTCAGTTGGTGAAGAAGGCTGACTTGTAGAGGCTCGTCTTTTCTTTGGGTTGTCAACTTCATTGAGAGTATTAGAATTGTCATTTATTTCCATAGTGGTCGGTGGTGCTGATTCTGTATTCTTGTTCATATTTTCAGTATTTTTTCCAGTGGGGTTGTTTGGGCAATTTTGTGAAATATGTCCGGTTAGTTTACAATTGAAGCAGGTGTAGCCATCTGATGAGAGGAACAATCTATATGTTGTCCCGTCGTACGTAAGTAGGAAAGTATTAGGAAGTTCCATATTATCGTCCTCTGGTGGATTTATGTAGATCTGTCTCTTGAAGCTAAGAACAAGTGCGAATTCTTCCCCGTCTATTCCTGCTCTGAGGAAACTCATTCTTGAAACGGGTTTCAGTCCTAATGTCCTCAAGTGTTCTTCGATTAATTCATGTGGTATAGACGGACAAGCGTTTGAAATGACTACTCTTTTCGCAGGAGTAACCAATTTGCGAATATTCACTTGAATTTGATTTATTGTGATTGAGGGATGATTTTCAACTAGATGTTCAACTCTTTGTTTACTGTCCAGAAATACACAAATTCTTCCGTTTGAGAGTCGGGAAATGTATTTTATGTTTTTTGCTCCAATTAATGTTGCGATCGATTTAACATAGTCTGTGTTTCGCAAATTCTCATCTGCATTCATTATGATGCCTTGATCTTTCTTTGGAAATGAAGTTGGTATTTGGGTTTGAGCAGCAGTTGAATAAGACATTGGTTGAGGATTTGGGTTATTCATTTCGAGAAAATTATTTTATATCGATAAAGTGAAAAAGAATTAGCATATCTGAATTAATTTCACCTGTTTTAATCTTATCTCCAGTTTGAAAACACTGATAATCGTATCAACATAGGTCACACGTGTTTGCAATATCACGGTTCGTCGTTGACTGGTATGGTAATATCATTGCTTAATCTCCTTAAACAATGGTAATATATACTATTTGAATGAAATATAAAAATATATTGACATTTATGTGGTTTGCATAAGTCACGAGTACTTGCAAATATAAAATAAATTTATGTATATACAAATCGTAGTGATGAAAAAAAAATTACGTTATGGTGGATGTCTGCTCCATAGACACTAAATATCAGATTGGACCCTTATTCGACCTGAAGAGAAACATTTATTCGGAAGTTTTTCTTCTAGAATCCAAATGATTTTTTGCTTGGACCTCAACCGGGTCAATGAACTCTCTTTCAGGGTTGGTCAATAAAAATCTTGAAAATTTTGTGTCAGCCCCAGTCGCTATTTTATTGACTTGCTTCGGCCACCAGAATAGCGACCTGACAATTGTTTCACACAATATTTTATGAGGGTCATGTGACGGACACTTCATAATTTGGAAATTTAAATTTTAATATAGAAATGTTTCCAGAACTTCAGAAAGATTTCTTTTTCCACAAGTTTAAGGTATTATACAAGAAAGGTAATGGAAAGATTGAGAAAATAGAAAATAAGTAGGTACGTTTCCTAGTTGGATTAAATTTCCGAATTTATATATTCCCTACAGTGAATAGTATCTTGATCTTTCACTAGTTCCTTGTGTTATTCCTACATACAGCATACTCCCTAATAAAATTATTTCTGAAGATAATCTTGCAAATTGCACCGCTCATATAAACAAGGGTTCATCTTGTAACTTTACTTCTATTAAGGAGTGCTATATTTCTAGGAATTTCTATTCTTATCGAACTAATTGATGCTGAGGCAAGCATTGCTTTATTCTCAACTATCAAGAAAAATCTTAGATTATCTAAACCCTCAGTGGCCATATCTTTCCGGAAATTTGAATTGCCTAGTGAAGTGCCATAAAGTTGTTGATGATCAAAATTATAAATGATGTTATAAAGTGTGGACAAGTAGGATTAGTGTTCTTTACTCCATGTGCCCTACTATAATTGAAAAAATTTTCAAGGCAATCTTGATTATACAGGGTGATTCATGAGTGACCATACATACGCCAATGCCGAATAGAGGAGTCAAAGCGACCGATGATCCACCAAAAAAAAAATTTCTGTTCATTGGTCACGAAGATACAGAGTGTTTTATGTTTGGTACAGAACTTTCATTGGCGATACTTCCGAAACTCTTGAAGCTATTTTGTTGAGATTTGCTAGTAATTCCTCTGTTAGAACTTGTCCATATGCAATTCTTGATAAATTCAAATGCAGGTCCAGGCTAGCAAAATTGTGATCTCTTGTTATTTGTTGAAAAAGTTCATTTTCTGACCGCTTTTTTGAAAAAAATTTCTTCTTAGAAAATCCAAGAAAAAATTCTACAATGATCGTTCTTCAGTTTGGATGACTCACGGATATTTTCTTCGGTATTCTCAAGCTGCTCTTCTTAAGTTACCATTAGAATACCCATATTCAAATACAATACCTGCATATTCCTGAGTCGTAAAAGAATTCATTGTTATTCAAAACGTAAACCAAGAGTCAAATCAATAATTAAAATAACGTCAGTTACCATATCAACCGATATTTTATGTCGGTCTACTTGATCAAAACATGGAAATAAATTTTTTCAAATGCTTGTAACTTCGAAACGAGAACGAATCAGACCCATGTTCATAGGAAAAAAAATGTTTAGAATAAGCACAGCTACCGTCTGTCAAAGTTTGTCATAGCGCTTGTAGAACACCCTGTATCTATGTTATCACTCAGAGAGTTAAATCTACGGCATAAAAAATAAACAGGTGATTTGACGAGCACATTGGTTCTTGGTTTTGGCAGTTAAAAGCTCCGCTCAAGTATGCTATGTAGGCGCGGTATACGGATATTTAACCTCGCAAGTAGATCTGGACAGTCAATCCTGTAATGGAGCAACTTAAACAACGTTAGGCAAGCGCAGTGTTTCTTCTGTTTTCCAGTGATAAAAATGAAAACCTATCCGGAAGTAGATTATTACTGTAACCCTGCGCTGGATAAACGCCATCCAGTCTCAATGTCATAAACTTCAGGAAGCTTCTTTGAACAGATTCCAGCTGACGGATGTGCACCATGTATATAGGGTTCCAAATGAGGCTGCCATATTCTAGTCTAGATCTGACAAATGCATTGAAAAGGGTTGTGAAGCAATCAGCATTGTTGAAATCTTTACACCCACTATAAATTAGGCCAAGCATCCTCTTTGCTGCCACTGTTATGTTGTTGATATGAGGTACAAATGTGAGCTTAGGGTCAAATTTGATACCAAGGTCCTTTATTTGATTGACTCGCTCAAACTAAGTGTCTCCCATGGTATACTCATTTAAAATGAAATTACGTTTTTGTGTGAATTTGACTATCTTACATTTCTCAATATTCAGCAGAAGCTTGTTCAATGTGCACCACTCATTCAACCTATCCAAATCCTGCTGAAGCGACTCGCAGTAAGTGATTTTTATCATTAAATAGCTTCTTTCAATTCATCAATTCACTTTTAAACAATATTCAAAGTGTTACTTGTTACTTCCATGATTTTAGTTCAACAAAAAAATAAATTTTGGTGAAGTCAGTCGACCAATATTTATTCGTATAGATTATGTCCAGTCGGAAATGAAAACTTTCTTACGAATTTTTCTGTAACAATTTCATTTGTTGAAACAGTTTAGGTGTGCCATCCAAATGAAGAGCGAGTATTGTAACCTTTCGAATCCAATAATAGTTTTCCAAAAAAACGGTTAGAAATTGAACTTTTTCAACAAATAACAGATCACAATTTTTCCATCCCCGCCCTGGATTCGAATTTACCTAGAATGATATATTGACATGTTCTAACAGTGGAATATTACTAGCAAATTTCAACAAAACAACTTGAAGGGTTTCAGGAATACCGCTTATCAAAGTTTTATGCCAAACATACAAAACACTCCGTATCTTCTTAACCAATGCACAAAAAAAATAATTCCGGTGGATTGTGACTCGCTTTGAAGTCCTCTATCCGCCATTGACGTATGTAAGGTCACTCATGAATCACCCTGTATATAGCTGAACTTCATTTTACCTAGAAAATTTTCTCTCAAATATAAGAATCCCTTCAAAGTACAAATAAAGTTCTGGTTAAAATGTGTATCCAGGTTTTTAGTTATACAGTAGGATGTTCAATTGGGTGAGTTATCATAATAAAGCTTTAACAGCTGATTGATAGGTTTTTAGTTCCAATTTTTTTCAAAGCTTCTTAAGTCACTTGTTACGTTTTCAATTTAAATTTTCAGAGACCAAAGATAACTAGAAGCTTTGCCCAGAGGCTAATAATACTGCAGACCTGATTATCTTTTTGGAAAAGCTCTTCGATTCCCTGAATGGGACCAGGACATTGAGGACAACAGCAAAACTGTTGAAGAGGCCAGTGAGAACAGGATCTGCACATGAAGTCTTCTAGCAGCAGGCTGTAGATGTCCTGAATGCAATGAAATTTTTCTGCCCTATGAAGAAACTGTCTGCTGTTGTACTGAGTATTAAGAACTTTGGTAAAACTTTCACAAGTGGCCAGTGACCAATTTTTACCTCGATTTTTTTGGATAATAATGTGCTGTTCTTCACAGAAGATTTATTGGTAATACTCTCAACTCTAGATATTTTCTTGTTCGGCAGATATGAATTTTTGAAGTTTGCAACTTTTGCATATAAATTTGACATTTTATACACAAACTTATGAGGTTATGTCAAAGAAATCATAGAATTGAATGTTTATCAACACAGAAATGATAAAAAATAAAATGTTATTCATGAATATTTATAGTAATTTCATTAAAATTTGAAATTGGAAAAATCTTTTGATATGGAACAACATATCTGATATTATTTTTTATTAATTTCTGATGAATGATGAATATCCTAGCTGTCCCGCAACAACAGAAAGAATGTTAGGTAGCCTAACTAACTGCAATAAGGGGCTAATGGACTAAAGGGGCCTTTTGTGCGAGGGAGATTCGGGTATCTGAGCATTGTATCAAGAAGGATAGTAAGCCAGCCCCCATGCTAAACTCATTTGAAGCGATTTCCAGAGCCATCTGTTTTTTACGTTGTAGTACCGCAATAAAAATGGTCTGTGAAGTGGTGACCTCCGAGAAAATGCAACTCACAGCCGTCTTTAATGCTTTCTATAGACGGCTGTGAATGCAACTATTTTATAGAAAGGATGAAGTTTTCTATATATTCGGCTATCTAGAGAACTGCAGTCAACTTGAGCAGACTTAACGCAAGACTCAAAAATATAACAGAAGACCGAGACAGTGGCGTGTATGGTCCCAGATATTATTTCTTGATGAATAACGCTGAAGCTTTTTATGCAGAATTCTTATATAGCGAATAGCCATTATGAATGTTCCTTTTAGGGTATTTCGTTGATTGCATAAAAGAGTTCAAAATTTTCTTCACTTAAGTTATTGTGCAATACTGAAGAAACATCGAATTTTCCGGATGTTTTGCTTGTATATATAATAAATTATTTCCCAGTTGAATTCATCAGTTTGCGACAATTCCGCTCAATGGAACAAATTATACAATTATCACTGTAAGTTCGTAGGTATTTATTATTTCGATGAAATTCAGTTAAGAGGTATTACAGTTATTTAGAAGTCGGTTTAATTAATGTTTATTCATGAAAAGAACCCTCGAGCAAGTGGTTGTATATTTCTTCGAATGAGTAAATAATTAGGTTTAACTTCCGTATTGTATACAAACCCTATTTTGATTGGGATTCAAATAATGAACAGAAAAAATGTTAAATGACAACAAAGGTACTAGCGAATTGAGTATATTTAAATGTTTGCAATTGTCATAAAAATATTAAAATATTTGAAGGAATTCATTAGTAAATTAATTTCATTTTTAAATGACTGAATGAATAAACGTCGTTCTACTTCCATTGCTGTGGGTTGAATTATATCCTTTCATACGTCAAAATTGGATAAAATTAAATAGTCCTTGAATAAACTGAATTTTCACATATTTCCAATGCATTACTTTGTATGGCTTTTATTGTTCCTCATTACGAAAGCTTTTTGAAACTCTTGAAAAACACCTCAACCAGGTTGCTTGATCAGTGTTCATGCAACTGACTTGAAGTTGAAAACATAGCCCACTTTGTGGAGCTAGGAAACTTATTTAATACTCCGAATTTATTCATCTCATCTGTGCCATCCTATGTACATATTTGTGGAGCTGAAAAATTCAATTTAAACTCTGAATTCATTCATCTCAACCTTACAATCCTATGTATATACAGGGCGTTCCGAAATTGGGGTACAAACGAAGAAGGGAGATTCCTTGCGTAATTTCAAGGGAAAAATCTAGAAAAGCTGCCGCCTTCACGGCAGTGCTCTTTACATTTTTTTTTTGATAAATTACTGGATTTCAATTCGATCTAATCTGTATTTTTGGAAATATTGGAAAAATAAAATTTTGAATGGGTATTATCTACGGAATCATTGGGCGGATTTTACCCATTCACGAATTCGACCTTCGTAATTAAGCCCCAAAACAAATATCGACTTTCCAAGTCGTTTCCTCCGGAAGTTATTGTGTTTAAGGTCGGACTAATGGCTGAAACAACTAAGAATCTCGATATTTGTAGAGAAGGTTTGGACCTTAACTACGAAGGCCGAATTCGTGAATGGGTAAAACCCACCCAATGATTCCGCAGATATACCCATTCGAAACTTTATTTTCCCAATATTTCCAAAAATACAGATCAGATCGAATTGAAATCCAGTACTTCATCGAAAAATTACAGTTCGAAGGATCATACGGAATTTAATGAGAATGATATGATAAGAAAATCACAGAAATTTTTTTTGAAATTGTTCTAATGACACGATCATCACGAAATTTCGCATAAAGTTGTCCTTCAGCATCTTCAAACTAGCTGCGAAGTTTTATCAGGAATTAATCAGTATTTCCCGAGTTATACTGAAAAAAACAAAGACACAGAGAAGAAAACCTCGAAATTTGACATATTTTTCCCGATATCTCCAAAACTTATGATCGTATCGAACTGAAATTTGGTACACAGCTGTGAAATATGAAGCTCAAAGTGTGAGTGGAATTGTTTTCTTGGTATGATTAATGGTTTCCGGAAAAAAAAATCTCGAAAAAAATTTTTTTTGAATTTACTGACGATATGACAAAATTTTGCTCAAAGTTGCGCGTCGTTATACTCCACCTGACTGCAAAGTTTGAATCCAATCGCTCTTGTAGTTTCTGAAATAAAAAATAAACAACTTCAAAAATTCAAGTGGCTATAACTCCGAAACTATTCGACCGATTTGGCCCATTAACGAACTCAACCGCGGCATTCCAATGCACGACCTACCCTGAAAGTTTCAAGTTGCTAGCTCACTTCGTTCGACAGTTATCGTGTCGTCGGCCGGACAGAATCAATTTTGACACCGGATTCGTCATCAGTGAGAGCAACCTAGTTGATTGAGATCATTTTCGGCTCAATCATCCGAAATTACAGACATTTGGACAAAACGCACGCTGTTCCCCTAGAACATGCGCGCAAAAAGGCCCATATACATGGGACCGCAAACGTTTCATTGTCGAGAACTCGGGACCTCGCGCCTTCCGCGACGTACCGCGAAATATCCACTCTCTCCTTCTTCTCGTGTACCTTTCTCTCTAGCAAGCCAATAGGGAGCGTCAGCATCCTATCTATCAGGGCATCGTGGAATAACGAGTGATGAAGGAGGTGATCTACTGCGTTCCACCCACATTTGTTTTGCGTCCCGATTTGACTATTTTTAATACCGAATTATTCGAAATTTGCGAATTTTTGAAGAGTGAGATAGCATACATTATGATTTTTCATCAAAATGGAATGAGAAAAAAAAAGAAATATGATAATTCGTGTTACATGCAAGAGACCTATTATGCTGAAGAGTTGACAATTTCATATTGTTTGTCGATTGCCTATAGTCTTCATTAGACTGGAGATATTTGTGCAGTATTTATACCGGGTGTCCCACGAATACCGTTCGTTAGAAATTTATTGGAAAGGAATCGAAATTCACGTTTGCAATTTTGGACATAAGCTTTGACTAGAGAGATGACTCTGTGTGAAATTTTCATTTTTCAAATGGAAAGCCTTATGTTTTATGATAAAAAAATATTCGCCATGCAATTTTGAAATGTTTTGATATAACAGTTTCGAATTTCAATCAGAAATGTCTTTTTTAATATGAAATTGGGAAAAAAATTGAAAATGGTGCTCTGCTGAAACATGGACATCTTCAAAGTTTTTCGTTGGAAAAATGTCGTTTTCAGGCTTCCGCAGGAAGGGAGAAAAGCGTTGTCAAAGTTGGCAATTTCAAAAACGTAAAAACTCAATTTTTTCAGTTTATAGAACCCCATTTTTTATAGCCATAATGGAATCTTGTTGTTGTCACTTCCGGTGGAACCGGAAGTCTCACGAATCTCAAAAAATGTACAGAGTCATCTCTCTAGTCAAAGCTTAAGTTCAAAATTGCAAATGTGAGTTTCCATTCATTCCCAAAAATATTCTAACGAATGGTATTTGTGGGACACCCGGTATATTTGCGTTCGTAATAAAATCGCCGGAATGTATTGCCTATGTTTCGCGCATATCATCTTTGTTTTCACAATTTTGTTTTTCAAATTTGACATTAATTTTTCATTCAGAAGTTTTCCTATATCTCTACTGAAACGATCTAGAGCCTAATTTCTCGCGTAATAAATATGTTGGAGTCCTGAAACCGGTTTCTCACTTCAAATCATAAGTTTAGAAAAAATTGAAAGCTCTTCTTCGTCGTCCAAATTATTAGCAGCTTCTAAACTGGTTTTACAGTCCTCAAAATTCGAACTATCCAAACATTTTTTCACTAAATAAACGGCAAAATATATAACAGAATATTTTTCTAACGTTGCACATTCAATCGGACGACAGAACAATCAGACGAACGAACTGCTGGATGCATTTGGATCTGAAGATGAAGAGGAATCTTCGACCGTCTGTGTTTACGTCTGTGAGTAAAATATTATCGTCGTTATGGTTGTCCACAAGCATTGGTACTCAGGAGGCCTCATAAAATTTGTGACAATAGTGATAGTGAGGATCTGAAAGTTCGTACTGTAGGATTTCTGTTAGATCCTCTCTGACTAATATTTTCCAGGTAATTTTAGAAGTATGAGGGTTGTTGAGTCATTGTATGAGGACTATCGTTGAGTTATCTTCAGAAAGATTCTCAATGATTCCGATTTTATGATATTATTCATAGAAAGTTTGTCATGCAAAAGGATTGAGAGCGACAATAATTTCTGCTGAATTATCTAAACCCTTTCATGATTATATAATTTGATTCTTTTCTATTCTACATTATCAAGATATTTGTGCGAAATGACCCCATAAAATGTGAAACGAGTGCATCATTAAGGGCCGGTATTATAAAGTTAAGGTTGAACCGAAGGTTACTGAACTGGTGGTTGAGATTCAACCTACGGTTGAAACGAGAAATGTATTATAAAACTATTTTCGGTGTCGGTTGAGTAACTGTCGGTCCGACTCGAATTATTTGGGTTGGCCAAACTGCCGGTTCAATTTCAACTGATTTTCCGAGTACCGTGTTTGAGTAACCACAGAAATGACGTTAAATAATTGAAAGAAAAAGGGAAAAACATCAAAAATTTCAGTGCTCCGTCAAATTTTTGTATACCTAACCTAGGACGAAAATATTGTAAAATATTGTTTTTGGTAGTGTTACTTGTTACGTTATTCGTTTTTTTCCTATTTTGAGTGTAAATTTTTTTCGAAATGAATAAGCAGAAAAGAGTGTTCTTCACAGAAGCTGATTGTCATCAGATAGTGAATATTGTGCTGAATTTTAAGGGTGTGATTGAGTGCAAAAAATCAGACGACACTACATGGAAAGAAAAGGTAATTATTATGAACATATGGATTAACGTATTCAGCGATATTGTCACAACTGAGATATTCAAATAATTTTAGGTATCAGCGTGGAATAGAATTGCCGAACTGTACAATGCAGCCACAACAGAACCCAGAACATCGGAACAACTGCGAAATAAGTACGAAAATTTAAAGAAAGAGGTGCGGAAATTCAGGGCCAAGTTGAAGCAGAATCTCACGCAGACAGGCGGTGGTAGAGCCGACATGAGACTAAAGAACTCCACTGAATTTTTATACAACAAAATATATAGTATGATCAAAATGTCAGTGGATGGTACCGAACCCAGTCAAGGTGATAGCGATTACATCGCCCAACCAGCAGTGGATACGAAGGATAGAGGTGTTTTAAACACAGAGAATCCCTTAAGCCAAGAAATATATGATGTGGAATGGGGTTTTTCAAATATTATTGAATTAAAACTAGAATTATTTTTTTCATTTAATTTCATTCATAGTTAATTCAGAAGGAAGTTTTATGATGGGTGGTGCAGTAGAAGTAACCAAAGAGTCCATGGAAGAAGTGCCTGAGGTGCATGAACCACCCGCAGACACCCAAAATAGTCCACCAATAATTATTTTACCAAAAGGTAAGAACCCTGAATCTGTGCAATAAAATCATTTGTTGTTTTAAAAATTGTATGATATATTAATAATCATTTCTGTAGCAGATTGGAATAATAATCCCATTCTGGTAGGAGTAAAAAAAACAGTGGAGTTCTCGGAAGAAGTGCCTGAACCTCAGACAGACACCCGAAATAATTCTTCAATGTTCAATGTACCAAAAGGTATGAACCAGATGAAGTTCAAATTTCATGATATTCTAAATATCATCTTTCTGTTACAGATGGGAGTAATTACACTCCTAAGATGTTGAGGACAAAAAAGAATAAGGTACTTGGGAAAGGTGACAGAGAGGAAGTAAGAGTTGATGAAAATAAAGGAAAAACACAAAGGGAAGAGCTTCATCAATTAAAAATGAAAACTTTGGAACTCATCGGAGGGATGAGGAACTACATGCAATAAAAATAAAAGAAACGGCTCATGAACTTGCCCATAGAAATTTGATTATGGAGTTGGAAAAAGAAAAACTACAGCTAGAAGTGGAAATACTAAAAAAAAACTTGCAGGGCTAAATTAAGGAACATCAGTTTAACATAACAAATGTTTTAAACAATAAATGCGATTTTAACATAAAATATATTTCTCAATAATAGCCTGAAATCTGCTTTGTCTACCGGTTGAGTCAACTTCTGGCTGTCGGGAGCTCCGCCGGAGGTTGAACGTTTATAATACGAAATTTGGCAGTTGACTTTCGGTTGAACCTAACCGACGGTCAACTGAGCTTTATAATACCGGCCCTAAGGGGTTCTGTTTGAGATCAGGTACGAGAAGTTGCCAACAGAGCGAGAATATAGCTGAGGGAACTATTACGTTATGATATGAATTGAATAAGAATTGATTCATACATTCACAGATGGATTGAAGCAAACCTTATCTAGAGGATGGATTGAAAAAATAGCTTTGAACGACAAAAAAAATCGAATAAAGATACGTAACGAAACCTTGATTTGTAATGAGCAAGGGGCAGTAAAACCACATTTGGGATAGACGAGCCCCATTTACGGGATGACAAATAGCCCGAAGGAAATGATGAGAAGAGATTTTTTTAGAATTATTCGTTCTAAATGCAAACTATAACAAATAATTCATTAGTTATTTCAATTCTCTATAACGATATATCAACCTATGCAGAAAAGCAACGATACCGAGGAAAATATCAAGAACTTTGATATATTTTTTTCCCACTATCTCCAGAAACTATTTGAAGACATTTGGACGAAAGGATAGATAGATAGATATTTTGATTTCCAGAATTATTAACAAACGTCAATAAGGTGAAAACAAGTCAAAATATATTCGAAACAAAAGCAACAATAGTGAGATAAAACTACAACGAATAAGTAGCACAGAAAGTCTTGAATTCAACTAATGAATATGGTTCACATTTCTCAATCATCAGATATATAAATTCTCTAAATGCTTGGTGTTCAGTTATACTTTTAATTACAACAGGGAGACAGTTATACAATTTAATTGCTGTATATAACGTGCTTTGCTCAGTTAAATTGAATCTATGGGCTGGAAACAAATACTGACATATTCTCCTAGTTCTAGCATTTGAATTTCTGTACTCTTCAAAGTAATGATTATTCTTATGGAAAAATAATAGTGTTCGATATATGAAAAGTCCCGGAAGTGTAAGTATGTTGTTGTCCCTGAAGGTGCCTCTGCAGGAGTCTCTATACCTCATCCGGAAGATCACCCTGAGGGCTACTTTCTGAGTAATAAACACTCGTTCCGAGTGAGAAGAGCTCCCCCAGAAAACAATTCCATAACTCAATATTGACTGGAAGTCCGCATAGTAGACTGTCTTCAATGTGTCTTCATTGAACTGATCTCTCAGGGCCTTCAATGTATAAATGACTGAATTGAGCTTGGAAATCAAGGCTTCACCGATATCACCGATATTCACCGATATCACGCTGTTCCCCAGAACATGCATGCGCGCAAAAAACCTAAGCGGATGGAAATATTCCATGTCTCATAAACTCTCCAGATAGCCTAAAAATGACGTATAATTCAATTCGAAGAACAAAATTTTGGTAGGGTTGTAGCCAAGGGGTTAATCGAAAATAATTCATTTCAATGGAAAAAATTGAGAAAGTTGAAAATTAATTGACAGGTTTCAGCGTTTTTATTTTCAGTTATCACTAGAAAACAATTAAAAATTTCATTCCAGATCACCGCCCAAAATTATACATGCGTATAAGTAAAGGAATTGCTTGTTCACAAATACATATATTATTACTCTTTCAACGAATACTTGGAATGCAGTGACTACTCTGATTTCAGACTTAGAACTACTGTTGTTATGTGATCCGTTGAAAAGACAGCCAGAGAAAACAATCAATAACTAATTTATAGAGATGATCACGTTCGAAAAAACTTCAAATTACTTGACGTAAATCCGCCCACTTTAGGCCCCGCCACTGGTTTTATCACAGCTATGAATTACAGCGACATCTATATCGACTTCGTCAGCACCATCTGTTATTGAGGTACGTCGAGTCCCAAATATAAGAATGTACCAGAACCAAGCTACGACATACTTCAACCTGAAATAAGCCAAGACATGCAGAGGATACCAACTCCCCAGCGACATCTATTAATGAAATCCACTGCGTCAAATTTTAATCCCGTAAGGTTGGCTTACTATCCCTCTTTATACAATGATCGGAGGAATCCACTGAACATAACCCATGGAAGGAGCTTTAAGCTACTTTTTGTGCGAGGGAGATTCGGGTATTTGGGTAATCGGAGATACTACCCTATTGGCCGATGACGATCACGTGATCGTCGTCGACCAAAGGGTGAATGAATCTCTCCGATTCCCCCAGTGAACTAATAACCCATTGAAGGAGTATAGAGAGACTAACGGCAACGTTTGTGAGATAGAAGATAATCAAACAAAAAATATAGAACCTGAATCTCCCTCGCACGAAAGGCCTTTTAAACCGTCAGATGCTGGTAGGGCAGCTGAAAGTCACGTGATCCGGGACAAGAAACGGGGTTGTTGAACTGAATTCATAGCGATTTTGGGATTTTTCTTCAATTTCAAATAGGTAAGTGAGCCAAATGTTGTCACCCTAAGGAACTTTTATATTTCATTACAGCATTTTGAGCTGGATCAACCTGTAACTTGGGGAAAACATGCTACTACATGTTTTCTAGACAGAAAGGCATACCAAATATTTTTGATTTCAATATAATTTTTTTCAAGAGTTTCTTAAAAACATTGTAAAATGGCAATATTTGGAACATGCGTCCCAAATATTGCCATGAAGTGGCAATATTCGTAATATGGATATAAGCACTGTGTACAAAATAAAAATGGATATTTCTCAAGAAAAATCTTACAAAAAACCTAAAAAAGATTTCATACACATTCGCGGCTTTGCTGATGCTGGTTCCACTTATTATGGCTGTCGATGCGTCTATAAGATCATCCTCCGACCATTCAGCTCTCTTTTTCTCTGGTATCTGTGAAAAAATCATTTTTGTTAAAGCGGCAGAAGCAATAATCCATCATTATTATTGAAAAAATGTTCATGGCCTAATATTGATATATCATTCAGTAACTATTTGCTTCTGTGGATAAATGTAGGTGGCAATAATAGGCACCAGTGAATCCACTGAAAAACTTCGGTTTTCAAGAAACACCTTTATATTAAACATTAAAACCCTGCAATAACAAAACATGTGCTTTGGGACTTACCTTATATAATTTTTTGCATAATTTATCTGGACTGGTTGGAGCAAGGTCGAAAACAAACAGCCGTTTCTCGAACTCAATTATACCTTGTAATATTTTGGAGTTAGGCTAAGAGTTTGATAATAAAAGGTATTAAATTTGTATTGAATTTGTTTTCGAATGAAAGAAATTTCCAACATTTTATGTGTTCCATCGGAATTAAATTCAATGAGATATTCAAATGGGTGATCAAAATAATGTTTCTAATAATTATTGTGCTTTTGAAAGAATTTATTTCGTATATTTGTTCGAGATGCGTTTATTCTATATCAATCTTTTTTATGTAGTCTTATGAATGTATATCGATAGAACTTTTGAAGTATTGTACAGGACATGAAAGTGATTATTCGAAGGCTCTGATCGATAACTTACTCATTCAAACTGAGGAAAATATCGGAATTATCAGAAGCATCGGTTTTGCACGCTTTTTCTCGGGGACAAGCGCGTTATCTTTTTGAATTTCGAGCCAAAGACAGTCTCAACTCATTATATTTATTTGAGTTCTATGATAATGATCATCGTTTGAACAATGATACTATACTATTATTTAAACTATTTTCGGCAATCTTTGGGTTGTGACAAGTGGAAATCAAAACAAGATATGCGCATCTTGTGATGGGTATTAAAATAAATTTATTTTCGAGTGAAGAAATTGAAAACATTTCGTGGGTTCTGAAATAATCAGAATGAAATCTGAATGAATAAATCATAAATGGAAAACAAAAATTTTGTTTATTGTCCTCTAAAATTAATTAATTTGGTACCTATACATTTGTCGTATATGGTGTTTGGTGTCGACAGATTTTTTATTTTCGTGATGTATTCTTATATTAAAAGAAACTTCTAAAATACTGTACACTACTGAAGAAGGTGTTTATTTAAAGGATCCTGATCAAAAATATGCTCATTCAAATTATGGAAAATAGTATCAAAATTAATGGAAAGCATTGTTTTTAACATTGATCGCTGTCTTACATTACCGGACTTAAGATCTAAAAAACTCCTGAATACCATTCCAGCTTTTCGACAAATCGCACTAACATATCTGGAGATGGCATCATCAAACCACAGTTAAAGAGAAAAGGAATTTTATCAGTCAGTGATGAAGAGCATAGGTTACAACTGAAAGGTTTTGTCAATTTTTTACATGCAACCTAAAACAATTTTAAATCATCAGAACAGTATAAAAGAACATCTGCAACCAGTGCCGGTTTATGGTCTTTTCGGGCCCTGGGCGCAAAAGACCGACGGGCCCACTTAACGGCCTTGATACTGAAACGAACAAATCAATGAAAATAAAACAATATTTGCATGCTCGATATTTATTGTAAAATAAATTTGAAAGCAAAAATCTTATAAAAAAATCAAAAGAATTAAAAAACTTTTTAAAAATATTCAAAACTTATAACATTTTTTCACAAGATTCATTTTTAGCAAACTGGCGTATTATTATATCACAATCTAGTTTCTCCAGTGCTCCATATTCTATATATAAAAGTGATAATGTATCGAAGGTTTTCTTGGCTAAGATTAGACCTAAGATATGTTTTAATTCTTTTGAGAGTCGAGAAGGATCGTTCGCCTGACACATTTGAAATAGGGATAGTTAAATAAATCTGTAAAAGCGTTTAAATATTCGGAAAAGTTGCTGTGGCCTCCTCGATAACCTCAAATCTCTCAGGAATTGTATTTTTGTTTGGATTTTCACATGATTCTTAAAAATGAATTATTCATTCTTTAAATATTCTTTGGTTTCGTCAATATCGTTTCTATATTTATCACACAAAATGCCGATTGATTTTTCAATATTCTCCTGATCTGTTGTGAAAAAACATTTAAACGCGGATGTTACTTCTTCGTAACAAGTATGATCTATTCCTTCGAATTGGTTACTGAAAAGTGGAAGAAGCACCATCTTTTTGAGAAGTAAGGCAAAACAAAATGAAATTCTTAGGAAGCTACCACCAGACAAAATCATAAACACATGCACATCTTCAACATGCATTAATTTGCAGTTGTCAATGGTTCTTCATAGACTTCAAGTCAAACTTATTTTTTTACCTGCATTATGTCATAACAATTCTGAGAGACATTTTTAGATGTTTGTAAATGCATTATAAGCTCATTCATAAGTTCATTCAACTTGGTAACCTTGCTCTGTAGTTTAAATTTTTTGTACGTAGCTTATTATTTTGTTTTCTCATTCTCTGAATACTACTATTGGCAATATTTGCATCGGATGTTCATCAGAACAATCTGGGGTATGAATATTTCTAAGCTCCAAGTAGTCCTCAGAACTGAAATATATCAAACCTGAATATTAAAATACTGCATAATCAAAAACAAGTAACAACCTAGTTGATGGAACATCCAGCCTAAGCTTCTTCTCAACAGTAGTGAATTCTGCTTCAATCTCCTGGGCTCATCTTTTTCTGATCCTTGATTTCGGTGTTTTTTTTTAGGTTTTCAGGAAAATCTAAAATTGAGGGAATCGAGCCTTCTCTTAGTTTAGTTTGACCGAATTGTCCAATTACATCACTTTCAAAAGAGTGTTTACTACATAAAGTAGAAGAAATTGTTTGCTCAAAATTTTCCCTCTTCATTGCCAAGATGCCAAGACCGATAGGGATCTCAGTTTTGAATAACTGGAAAACCTACAGAATTTTTAATATTAATTTGAAAATGAATCAATAACTACAATTTATCAGTGGGGAAATTCCACTGCCTTTTGTGTACAGTTGTGGTAAAATTATATGCCGAATACGTTACGAATCAGAGGTTTAAAATAATTTCACTACAAATTCGAAGGGAGTTACGCACAGAAACCTAGAAAAATCCAAATTAAGTTAGCAATTCATCGAATCACGTCTCTACTCAAGAGAACTATTTTCTATGTTTTGCCCCGTATCAGCTGATTATCTTTTATCCCACAAACGTTGCCGTGAGTCTCTCTCTACACTCCTTCCATGGGTTTTTAGTTCAGTGGGGGAATAGGAGAGGATACATTAATTGTCTCAAATCCTAGCCAATCAAAAGCGAGGCGTTTCCGAGGGACCCGAGAGCATTCGTGTGAAGTCGATTATTGATTGGCTCGATCTTAGCGGGATTTCTCGCAATGTGTGTTTATGTTTACTAACCTAACCTTAATCTACGTAAACATACTAACAACTCGATACTTGCTACTATTCTGTTCTATTTTGAAGAATTATCAAAACAATTTGCAAATTGTCCAGACGTTTTGAAAAAGCAATTATCGTTGCTATACCCGGCTAATTATTATTCATAAATGATTACTTTACTACACAATTTCAAATTCACACTGTGGGGTAAGTTTAGTAAATGCATGAAAATCATGTTTGAATAATTTCATATTTTGCGTTGTTATCATGTTAGCCATGATATTGAGGCTGAAAAGAAACAGCTGGTACAAAAGTTGATATGTCATTCGGAAGATAAGTGAATGGGGAGGAAGTTTTTGCTAAAGAGAAAACATGATCGTAATTATTAATTTTTCATCGATAAACCTATTGGAAAAATATCATTGAAAATTTTCCCCTAAGAGCTTCTATGTTTATCTGCTTACCATGCCTACGGTAAGGAATTTTTTGACGCAAAAAAATTCTTGTGTTACAGCCAATTTCATGCTCTTTCGAGATGTGTGATCAAATTTGATGGAGATAAAAGGATAACTGGAGTGTGATGGATTTCATAAAGAAAACTGAGATCTTCCGTAACAACACGAAATGTCGAATTGAAGAATTATCGTTAATATTTCGACCATGTGTTTTATGACTTCTTTTGATGCTAATCACAACAAGAATCTTGCCTTGAAGTTTTGGACTTTTTAAAGTAGACACCCTGTATAATGTACAACTTAAAGATTCACCACGTGTATTATACTTATTCGATATAACCTTGTTTCTTCCATTCTCACCTAAAATGATCATATTATCGCAAACAATTTCCTACATGTCAAATATGTACTATAAAAACAATGGTATGGGTACGATAATATCTACGATTAAATTCGATTATTTTGAACAATCGGTACGATATTTTGGGTTTGTCGACCGGCAACGCTGATGAGGCCTGTCAGTCTGCACTGTGGGAGAATGTGTTGCCGAGAGAGATAGAGCTAGTGGTGGCAGAAAACGCGAAATGGCGGTTATTTCGAATTTCACAACGTGAATGATGATGACTGTTTTATTTGGCGTCTTTGATTCCATACAGTACTTTATCTCGGACTGGTATATTTTTCATTGATTTTGATGATACCAAGACTGTGTAATTCTCTATAGTGGACGAAAAACTGGATATTTATGTAATAATATGTATATTGGAAAATTTGTAACATGAAAGTAGGTCCTTTTTTATGCGCTTGTTCTATGAAACGATTTAGCTGTATCATTTTACCTGCAGTTCGGCAATTTTCGAATTACGAACGGCAAATCTCCTCGAAAGACTAGGCTGGACTAACACTGATGAAGAATTTATTTTTAAATTCAATTCCGCTGTCAGGCCATGAACACTGTAACTTATTTCGAAGGAGAAGACCTAGACCTAGAGTATTTACTGAATATCCCGGTTGGGCAAACTCATCAATAATGAGCTAAATCCACCAAACTGTTTCGGGGATATACAAATCTGAAATAATAATCAATTCAAAAAAATCCTGCGTACACAAAATTGAAACTTGGTAATTAGTTGTGAATTTCATAAAAAAAGCTAAGGGATTCCATATTTGATGAGCAAGTTCAGTGCCTAATGTCAATAAAGGACGAAATCGTGAATGGGTAAAATTTATCTGAAATGGATGCAATGATGGTATCATTCGGCAGATTTAAATCATTTACGAATTGATCTTAATGCATCGAAGCTATTACTCTACAAATAACTTAGACTTGAAAGTTGTAGGGCCAGGGGTTGTGGAGCTCAAGTTGGAATTCATGAATGGGTAAAATCCACCTGTAGTTTTCACACGCATAAAATATTTATTGGAAATATATTATACATATCTGATGGAGCTGAATTCTGGTACTAGGTTCTGAAACATGTTGGCTTGAAGGTTTGAAATTTTTGAAGATTTTTTTTATGTTGCTAACGATTACCTTCCTGTGGGATTTGAGTGAATTTTCATGTTAATCAATCGGTAGATACATTAATTTACTTATATAGGTACAGATACGACCTTGGTTAAATTTACAACTAAATATTAAGTTTGTATTTTGTGGTCGCAGGATTTTTCGAGTTACTATTCAGGAAAACAGCTTAATTTCAGATTTGTATATTTCCGAAACTGTTCAGCGGATTTAGCCCATTATTCAGTTTGCCCAACCGAAATATTCAGTATCTGCACCTGGAAATGTGTTTATTATGTTTATGGCCTGACAGACAGAATTAAATTAAAAAATAAATTCTTCATCAGAGTTAGTTCAACCTAGTCTTTCAAGACCATTTTCCGTTCGTAATTCGAAATTTGCAGAATTATTGGTAAAATGATAATGCTTTGAATCGTTCCTTACAACAAGCGCGTGAATAAAATATTGTGTTTACGGTCGACCTAACGGCTGACTGCGTAAACACAATACATTCCGAAAGAAACAACTTAAAAACTCGATATTTGTAGAGAAGCTTTGGACCTTAATTACGAAGGCCGAATTCGTGAATGTGTAAAATCCACCCAATGATTCCGCAGATATACCCATTCAAAATTTTATTTTCCCAATATTTCCAAAAATACAGGTCAGATCGAATTGAAATCCAGTACTTCATCGAAAAATTACAGTTCGAAGGTTCATACAGAATTTAATGAGGATAATATGATAAGAAAATCACAGAATTTTTTTTTCAAATTGTTCTAATGACACGATCATCACGAAATTTTGCATAAAGTTGTCTTTCAGCATCTTAAAACTAGCTGCGAAGTTTCATCAGGATTGAATCAGTATTTGTCGAGTTATACCGAAAAAACCGATATCTCCAAAACTTTTGATCGTATCGAACTGAAATTTGGTACACTGCTGTGGAATATAAAGCTCAAAGTCCAAGTGAATTTTTTTCTAGATCTGCTAAACTTTTGATTTACTGACGGTATGATCCTGACAAAATTGACAGAATCGATTTTGACACCGGATTCGTCATCAGTGAGTCAAATCTAGTCGATTGAGACCATTTTCGGCTCAATCATCGAAAATTACAGACATTTGGACAATTAGATAGCACACTGTCCCCATAGAACATGCGCGCAAAAATGGAGCTGAGACCACCTATCTTTTCTTGAATTCATACTTTTTGCGCGCATGTTCTAGGGGAACAGCGTGCGATCGTTTTGTCAAAATGTCTGTAATATTCGATGATTAAGCCGAAAATGGTCTCAAACGCCTAGATTGGACTCCCTGATGACGAATCCGGTGTCAAAATCGATTCTGTCCGGCCGACCGTGGACACGATAACTGTCGAACGGAGTGAGCTAGCAACTTTCAGTGTAGGTCGCGCATTGGAATGCCGCGGTAAAGTTCGTTAATGGGCCAAATCGGTCGAATAGTTTCGGAGTTATAGCCACTTGAAATTTCGAAGTTATTTATTTTTTGTTTCAGTGGTTCAGAAACTACTTGAGCTATTGGATTCGAACTTGGCAATTAGGTGAAGTATAACGACGCGCAACTTTGAGCCAAGTTTTGTCAGGATCATACTGTCAGTATATCAAAAAAAAATGTTTTTCCAAAAAAATTTTTTTTCAGAAACCGCTCAGCATATCCAGAAAAAAAATTCGCTCGGACTTTGAGCTTCACATTTCACAGCAGCGTATTAAATTTCAGTTTGATACGATCATAAGTTTTGGATATATCGGGAAAAAATATGTAAAATGTCGAGGTTTTTTTCTCGATATCGTTGCTTTTTTCGGTATAACTCGAGAAATCCTGATTCAATCTTGATAAAACTTCGCAGCTAGTTTGGAGATGCTGGAAGACAATTTAATTCAAAATTTCGTGATGATCGTGTCATTAGAATAATTTGAAAAAAAAATTTCTGTGATTTTCTTGTCATATCATCCTCATTAAATTCTGTATGAACCTTCTAACTGTAATTTTTCGATGAAGTACTGGATTTCAATTCGATCTGATGTGTTTTTTTTGAAATATTGTGAAAATAAAATTTTGAATGGGTACATCTGCGGAATCATTGAGGGGATTTTATCCATTCACGAATTCGGTCTTCGTAATCAACGTCCAAACCTTCTCTACAAATGTCGAGTTTCTAAGTTTCTTCTTTCGGAAGTTATTGTTTTTACGCAGTCGGCCGTTAGGACTCGATATTTCTAGAGAAGGTTTGAGGCTTAATTACGAAGATAGATTTTTTCGTTTCGTGCAATTTTACACATTGCAAGAAAATTTCTTTATTCAATGTCTTTTTCCTAATCTATTATTTCTGAATTATGCTCAAAATTTGGTTCATGTTGTTCTTCATTGTTCTAATATCACAAAAAATGTAAAAGCAGGGTTACTTCAAATTTCAAGGACATTCGCAGGAAGAAAAATAAAAGTGCATATTGAGATCTCTGTAATGTTTCATCAAATAAATTTTCAATCCAGGAAAATTATTGATGTCTAAAAATGAATTAGTTTTGTGAATTTGTGCCGAATTCTGTTGAAGACCTGATTACATGTTTTATTAATATATGATGAAATCTGATAGTGAAATATATTTTTACAATTAATTCAACCAACTGTAGTAGGTGATTTTGCAGTGGATCTTGGTTTATGAAATGGTCTGAGATTTTACTGAAAACAAAACTCGAGTTTAACCTTCTTAGAACAAGCATTGTGAATACAGAAACAGCAGACTCAGATATATAAACAGAAGCTCTGATAACACTTTCTGGAACTGAACAAATTTTTATTACATCTTCTGACGGTTTGCACAGACCGCCTCTATTTTTGTTTTCCAAAAGAGATGACAAGGATACCTCACAAAGTAGTGATTGGGCAGAAATTTCACAATCAAGAGACTTATTCAATTTTTCTAACAATAAATCCGGCTATGTATCCAATGACATCATACAGATATTTGTTGTTTTGAATGTGGCTTAAAATACTAGTTTGATACAAATAATTTTTTTCAGTACCTACCTACTATCAGTAAGGGCATCAACAGAATTACTATAGTTTTTAATGCTGGAGCAGTCTAGGTACTAGTTTGGTCCTGAGCTAAACAGTTTGCTTCTCCAGAAGGTTTGATCTCCGCGTGTATCAGTAAACGTTTATTCATGCTCCTTCAAACTGTCTAGCCGTCGGATTATTGTTAAATCCCCGTCGAGCACGAATAGCAGAAAAAAACATTTCCAAATGATCTTGGCTTAATTTATGGGTGAAAAGAAATTTTAGTTTCCCAGTCAAAATTAAATCATCAATTGAATATCATTAAGATACTGTAAGGCCAAGAAATCCAGTTTTTCTCCCAGACTGAACGATTAAATTATCATTCCTATCTTTCAAATTGCTTATGAAATCAATCTATTCACTAATAATTTTTTTGATGAACAACTGATTTTCCAATGACACAGGTCTTTTATAGACCACTTTTCCCAAAAAGTTACGTTATTTTAATACTTCGAATATATTATTGATGTTACTGCAAAATTTTAAATTTTATTCACACCCAAAAAACTCAGCGAGATTTAGCACTTGTTTTAAGTAGTCACTGGCATCTGCTACACTGATTCTGAATATTTCTATAGCTAATTTGACTTTCATCTTTTCTTTCTCGTAATTCAAATGGCGAGAGCAAATTTTCGTGCCTGCATGAAGCCCAGCTTCTTCTTGCAGCCCAACCAAGTGAATGAAGTATTTTCATTGAATTAAACAGTTATCTTTATCATAAATATATTGCCAATCTCCCGGTGCATTTCTAATTGATTTAATCATATGGCAAGGGCTCATTGTGATATGACTTTTTTCACCGGTTGAGAGATTAAAAAAATATGGCTTGATGTTGGGCCAAGTTCAATCAGCTCCCAGAATATTACACATAGAAATATTAGACAGACAACCATCAAATGTTAGTGAGACCACTTTTGTACCTACATGTTCTCATAGCAATAAACATCCCCTTACAAGAGTAGCTTTCTCCTCAGTTGAGTCTACTAAAGACTAGGCAATGGGGACCTTCCTCCTTGTATTAGGACCTACTGCCATAAAAACAAGAGCATTTTCAGCTCTTGGCAAATTGTCGTTTTCTTGTAGATTTGTTCCATAATTGATGTACAACAAATGTCTTATTTTCCATTCCACTCAATGTACTCTTTGATGGCCATTTCATCCATGATCAATCCTATTTTGAGTGACTTGCCTTCTTCTTCTTCTGTTTTGGCTTTCACAATAATAGCTCGAATGGTTTCCACGGTATAGCCAGGACTACCATCCATGGAACCATACCATTATGTCAACGTACGAGGATGGGGTCAGCATTTTTTTCCAACAAGATTCCTCACATAATTGCAAGTCGCAGAAGAATTAAATTTAGAGTCGGCGCAAAATATCTCAAGGCAGGTGGAAAAAGGCCCCGGTCCTTTTTTATTTGTCGAAATATCAGCTGATTTTCAGCTTCAGGTATCGAGTCCTGAAAAATTTTCGAAATTTGTTAATACCGTAAAAAAAAACATTGAATCCCTTGTGGATCTGGAAATTAATAATTCAGGAAAAAAACAAGAAAAGCTCGTGTTCCTACCAATATATTCTTCAATGGAACTCAATAGGTACCTAATATTCGTTTGAACGATTTGGGGTTAATAATGAAAGTAATATACCTATAAACTCAATCAATTTGAAGGTATTGCTTAGGCAGTTAGGTAAAATAATTGATAATATTAGTATTCCTATGCATTAATGATAAAAGCGGTAGGTAATCCTCAAAACTTTTCTGCTTCATGCTTGCATGCAAAGAAAATCAGAAACACTCTCTGGTGATTTATACATTCAAACCAGAAGGCATTCATTACAATAGATAAAAAAAGCATTCATCAAAAAATGCGAACAGCATTCACACAAAGAGCATTTACCTACACTACCTTAATAATATCGAATTCACTATGGGTTTTGTTTTTTTTTTGTATTGTTGCTAATTCTCCTAGGTTCCGTTATGGAACCCCTCAGAAGCTGATACTTGTGTGAGTTATCACAGAACGAAAAATGTACGTGAATAAAAGCCAATTCGACGACAATGTATTTGGACATTAATTTTCAGCCGATGCTCGTGTTCATTGATATAACGTCCTATTGGTCATTGTTTGATGTTCGGGTGATTATATCAATTCCCAAGAGCACTTAATTCATCACCAGCATTTGAGGACCGTTTACATTGTATCAATGACCAAAGACATTAGTACTAGGTCACGAGTACATCGATCCATCAACAGCAGCCCTCATATCGATGGTCCTACGGCATTGAATTTAGGCTTATCGGTCATTGTATCAACGTATTTTGGCCTTCAACTAATGAATTACTTTTATCACATCATTCAATGCTTAGGTAAATCTCCGTGATGTCAAAAACATCAATCTAAAGGCTTGCTAGAGTGATTGGGTTTTGAATTTTCACCACAAACTACCATTTTTTTAATATAACAATATTGAATGAAATAATGCCTCAATACGCATATATGAATATGTTTACACACTTTTGTTTTGAACGAAATTTGGTAGAATTAGCTCAGATTTGAATTTTTCATAAACATTTTTAAGCTTTATGAAATATTTTTATATTTTGAGTTTAATTTAATATTTTTTAGGGATTGGGTTTTTTTGATTCCATTGCTGACAGCAAGTTGTCTTATATATACTTTTCATATTTTGTTTGCGAGTTTGTAGGGTCATATACATACCTCCATCCCTTTTTGTATCCAATTTTGATGGTAAAGATGTATATCTGCATCATAATGATCAAGAAAGTATAGATCAGATTATAGAATATTTCTCATTGAACAAACTTTATTAAGAACATGTCCATAGTTCAAAGTCACTGAAATAATCATACTACAATTGATATCTTCTAAAAATTTACTCAGCATTCGTTAGAAATTCACATGAATCATAGGTTTTAGAATAAGAGTGTTGAGATTTGAATGCAAAAAAATAATAAGTTTCAATGAATTACCGAAACAGCTTACATTCTGTAGGGTACCTAAAATTGAGAAGCTAAAAATGTTTAGAGAATATCACAATCGCTCCGACAATATTGAAAAACTTATACCGTCGAATTGAGTCTAAACTTTTTGAGTTTTCGGAATATCCTCCTACCAATGGCATAAACACAGGGTTTATGGCTTGTTTTTCGAAATCAGAAACGAAATCCACCACTTCCTGTGCTGATCTTCCAAGGTATGAAGAGCCACTCCCGAATTGTGAATTTCGTTATATATTGTCTTCTTTGACCATTTTTGAAGTGCCCACACGACTGCTGCATCTCGTTCATCATGAGCATTTTTCACCGTCTTGTATAAAAACAAAGTACTACCGTAAGATTATCAAATCCATATAAAATTCATTCATCCATACTATAAATACTTACTCATCTTTTAAAATTCTCATCAGAACCCACAGTACAATTGTGGTCAACTTCAGGCACAAAGGAAATTCTTCTACGATATGCATCCGCTAGACGACTAGACCAGAATTAAACTAGATACAACTAAAAAATTCAATGTATTTTATACATTGTATTGGTGTATTTTATCATCAGGACAATAAAACAAATACATTTGGGGCCTAGAGTTTATCATAACGATCAAAATAGTGATTGGTCAATCACTGAAGTTCATTGTTCCAATCAATTTTTGACATTGTCCCAATGTAAAATACATTAGAGTAATGTCCATATGGTAAATCACCTGTGGTGATTGATATCAGACTCAGTATTATCTTTTGTGAGGACACCAGGTGTGTTCTGTGTAGCCCCAGCGATTACTATCGGGCATATACCCTACATATGGCTTATGAACCTACCTTCAAAATAAATGAGCTTTGCGCAGTGAGCTTATTCCGTTGGTTTAAATCGTTCAGAAGTGAATTCGGAACACTTATTTTGTTTTAATAATTTATATATTTGAGAAAAATTTTTTCGAGAAATCTAACAAAAAGCATAAAATATAAAGCTCAACACGTGTAAGCAATGCTTTCGAATGCAATTTGGTGGGCTTCTTGCCTTTCCTAGCTCTACCTTTCTCTAGACAACAATTTTCTCTCTCCCTCACCGCTTTCATTGTAAGTTATTATTTCTATGGTTCGGAGCATGATGCAAGTAAAATATGGTTGCTCATCTGTGATCGTTATCTAGGGATCACCATGTGCGGTGACTTAATCAGCAATGAGATCTGTTTTAATCATTTTCCTAGTTACTAAATCTCTGCATTGTTTTTTTTATTATGAAGGGTCTAATAAGAGGTGTTATTTTGAATAGCCCGCTATTTCGGTAGATGTCACTCTTGAAGGTGTCATTTTTTGACATTTGACATGTAGAATCTATGCCATTAATAAAAATTGAACGATACTCGCTTCAACAACGCAATGAAATTATTAAAATTCACTAAAAATGGTGAAAATATGGCAAAGACGTTTCGTAAAACTCGAACATTTTTGGGTCGTCGTGAAGCACCTTGTCGGACCGCAATGAAGAAATTGGTGAAAAATTCGAGTTGTTGGGACAAGTTAGTTATGTAAAGCCCGTGCACGTCGCTCAAGCCGAGAATATTGCTGCTGTAGCCGAAAGTGTTGAAGAAAACCCAGGTTTGTCCATTCCTCGTCGTTCTTTGGAATTAGGCATTCCACAAAAGTCATTACACCGTATTTTGCATAAAGATTTGGGTGTTAAGGCTTAAAAGTTCAGAACTCAAGCCGGCCGATCATCAACTAACGCGACCTTTCTATTCGGCATTTTGAATAGAACTAGTCGGAATGTCGGATCAACTCGAACGCTGCATTCGAGGGTTAGCTCGAGTGCCGCCCACACTATTTGCCGAATCGGTTATCAAATTTCATTGAATTCGATGTTCTCATTACACTCATCTAGACCCGGCTTAAGGGTTGTTTGTCACCCGAAAAATGCAGCCCGCCTCTGCCAGATGTGGTTTTCTTGCCCCTTGCCGCATTCGAATGGTATGTAACAGCTGACCTTTTCGATTCGTCCCTCTCAGTTCTTGCCTATAACCAAAAACTGACAACAATTCATTTCACGTTGGAACACTTGGTTCGGAATTTCAGAATCAGTTCGAACGTCGTTGGAACGCTAATATCGTTATGCGCACACTCCGCCTGATTCAGAACTAGTTCCAGATTGTGTAGGAACAAACTTATTTTTACTGATTCCAACCCAATTCTTAAAACGCCTTATGCTTTCGAGGAATGTGGGTATGAAAGAGTGCCTATCGGCGCTCTTCTATATTGTTGGTGGGAGGTGCATGTAGCCCTTCCGATCTATAAAATCTTCGCGAGTCCGTTAATTGTGGCTTCGCGTCCTTCTTCGCGGGATTGCCAGTACAAGGGACATGCGGAAGCCAAATATGTATTTCAATCAATATTTATTTGCTGGATACACATCGAACAATTTCATTACATCCGTTCATTAACGTTATGGAAGATTTAGGTGAGAAATCTGTGAAAATATGTTGTCCTCATCAGGTAATGAGAGTTTTCGATTATTGGAATGTATTAATTATCAAGCCACTCAGGAGCCAATCAACTAATGTCCATTTTTCAAGATTTAACAAGAGAGTTCGAAAATAATTGTTCTTTTACCAGATAATTTACATTGTCCATTTTATATCGAAAATAATAAGAGATGTATTTAATAACTGGCACGAAACATGGATCTTAATTGAGATACTTCAAGCCTTAAACGAACATAATACAGCACATGATTAGTAAGGTATGCTCGGACTGATTAGATTGATTTGTATAATACTAAGTTGTGAAATAATCAAAGTTTCACTATATGACAAATCGTAATAAATGTTAACGAAATTTTTCCTGCAAATTTCATGATTCGCATGTAGACTTCGTAAATCGAAAAATATTTATTTTATTTTATGCTGTCTCCGTGAAACAGGGAATATTTATAATCATTTTTTTAAGGTTCCTTTTGGGTTTTCACTCCCAATTTCTGAAAAAGAACTATTTAGAATCAAATCAAAATTGGTGTTTTTATCGAAAACGCCCTAGTCAAGTGCAGTTTCTTGGAAAATAGATTGCGTAATGAAGAACAATACAAACGATGAACAAAGTGAACTGTGACGTTTCAGTGTACAAATCTGACTCTTCAACAGACAAACGAGATAATTTTCAGAATTATTTTCTTTCGAATTTTCGTTTTGAGAGACGGAACAATGAGCAAAATTACCCTCTCTATTGAACAAAATGCAAGAGGACCTTTTAATTTTTTTTTTCATAATATCTGATTCCGACATCAGTATTTCTGTATATTCCCAATTTAGGATGTGATTCTCAATGGTCGAACATACATGAAAGATTGGGACAATACAAAAATACTGATGTCGAAATCAGATACTTAAAAAAGAAAAATTAGAGTATCCTCTTGAATTTTGTTAAATGGAGAAGGTAATTTTGCACCTTGTTCTGTATCTCGAAATGAAAGAAAATAATTCTGAAAATCTTCTCGTTTGTCTGATGAAAGAGTCAGATTTTACTCTGAAACGTCATAGTTCGCTTTGTTCATCGTTTGTATTGTTCCGGCAGTCTTCATTAGGCAATCTGTTTTCCAAGAAGCTGCCCTTCTATAAAAACACCAATTTTGATTCAATTTTGAATAGTATTGGGACCGAAAACCCAGAATTAGAAATACTGATCAAGGAATCAGATAGTTTGAAAAAAAAATCAAAATAGTTTTATTAAATGTAGAGAGTAATTTTGCTCATTGTTCTGTAGAAATGGACCCTATTTGGCTGAATTAACTCAAAAAAGAGGTAGACTAGAAACACTGTCAAACGAAGTGAACCTGTGTTGCTGTGATTCCCTAAAAATGTCAATTTGACAAAAATTTCGAAAGGAAAAATCGAAAGAAAATAATTCTGAAAATTTTTTCGTTTGTCTGATGTAAGACTCAGATTTGAACTCGAAAACGTTACAGTTCGTTTGGTTTATCGTTCTTATTGTTCCGGTATTATTCATTGGGCAATCTGTTCTCCAAGATAATGGCCTTGACAATTCACTCCTGTAATCCGCAAGGGTCTTTTCCAAAAAAAACAGATATTTTTTGATTTTTGATAGTTCTGTTTCAGAAATTGGGAGTGAAACCCAGAATAAACCTAAGAAAATTATGCAATATCCTTCCATAATGAGCTTTAATCCATACTTAATATTCATAATGTTTTGTTCTTCATTCTAGAAAGCCCGTCGTCCTCCTGATGTACCAAGGAACTGGGTAGAGGAAGAGGCGAATCGGAAAACGTATGTATCAATTTATGTAATCTGATTATTATATGAAATGTTCTATCTACTGCTGGAATGATTGTCAGTTGAGAAGTAGCTACGCGTCTATTCAATAATCATAAGTACCATTTTACTGAGGCCAATTAACAATATTTCAAAATTATTCTCATTGAGTTTCACGTTGGTCTCAGGAATTGATTCTATTCTACTAGTCTGAAGGCCGCGAATTTTTCACAAGGATTTATTTATTTTTCAGCATAATGTTCGAATTTAAATTCCATATAATCATATTCTCATTACTTTGAATGGATCGAATTAGAACTTTGATAGAAATGAATAAAATTTTAATAAGGGTCGCTCGATTGAATCCATCGCTTCAACTTATTCAACTATAATCGCACCCATTCTTTTTTGGAAAAAGATTGATTTTCCATTTCCAGAATATTCTGCCCATATATTTTGAAGGGCCCATAAAATATATTGCGCTGAAAAAAATTTTTTTTCAATTTTATCGAAACAAATCACAATTATATATACTTCATACAGAAAAAATCTTCGTCTAGCATTTCTGGAAGCAAGTGGGAGTCATATAATGAATCTTGATCTTGTGATTCAATACATTATTTTCAGATAATCGAATTTCCATTTTTGAGCGACTTAAAATATGTATCTACAATTCCATCGGCAAGAGAATACTGTATACGTTTTTTCCTTTTACAATACTTAATTAACTCTATCCTGATAATCATTAGGAAATATCACGAATATTTTTTTTTTATTTTCAGTCAAGCAAATTGAGCGACTTTATGTTTTAACTGCACTGGACATATGTTCGGTTGGCGAAAGAATCATAAAAATTCCGCATTACTACAGCCTTTTCATTTCATTCATATTTACAGAGTCTTTCACGATGATATACTCAAGAGAAACTAATAAGCACCAGCTTTCTATTAATTTGATTTGGGTTTTTTGTATATGCTTCCTTCAGTTGAACAACTTTCTAATCTGAATATTTTCTGACATATAGGAAAATAATAATAGTTAAGAAAAACAAATAAAATTTTCCAGTGACGAGTCCTCGTATTGTGTTGAACTTATTTATTCTCTCTATATTTCGACATAAAAGATAAGTATACTCAGAGTTTCGCACCTTAATTTGTGAATTCATATGAATCGGTTCACGTATGTTCTTCTTTTTTCAGATACATTTTCAACTAGATGTGATCGAAAAATGTTTATGTCAACGCAGTGATATAGCACTCTTATGCGAGTGCGCAACCCAGTCATATATTCATTCCAGTTTTATATTTTTTGGGAAAGTTGCAGGCGTTACACTACATCACTAATCCATTTGTCTCATCACGCACGTCTGCACAAAATTAAAAACCATATTAAATAACTAAGATGGAAAAATGTTGATCATGAGTTCTTGTGATTATGTTAGTACTACTACTTGAGCTCTCTTTTCTCCGTGAATCTATTTCGATCTTTGTAGATGCTGGGCGCTAACGTCTTGTAGGAAAACCACATGAACCGAGTGTTTCCAAAGTCGTGACGGACGTTTGGAACTGCAAAATGCAGTTACAGCGACCTGATACGACAGATTCCTTCTGCGGTTTTATCCAAGGTAAGTGGACCTGGTGATCAGTAATAACTGTGATGAGCTGTAGTCATTCTCCTTGGATCTGCTTCTTCGGTGTAATGTTTTGCTTGATTGGATTATCATCCAATCAGCTCAGATCAAGGTGGAATATTTGTTGATTTATCGACAAATGTTCGTCCTTGTGATCATGTTAGTAATAAGTTAATATGATTAGAGGAAAATCCTGTGCCTATTCGTGTTGTGGAAATGTTCTCAAATGTATTCACTGAAATTCTGAGATTGATGACATTTTGAAATAATATCCATGGGACCGTTCGACAGACCTCTATGAAGAGGAACCATTACGCAACTCCTCACCGACTTGTATACCTCTGCGGTTTGTAACGTAAAGACACTCTGTATAATTAATACGTAAGACAAGCAAGGTCCAGACAACCTCGCATCATACAAAATACGTCATCTGAAGAATACCTACTGTTATTGGATTCTCAAGTCTGTTATCATAATATGATTGTAAACACCTTCACCAAAACATATATAATATTTATGTTTATGTAATATGGGAGACACAAGCAAGCGATTGACTGCATGCATTGTTAGGTCGTAGACAATTACCGAAGTAATTAAACCCTTTATCGAGTTTGCGTGTTATTTCCATACCCTCTCATGTGCCATCAACTGGACGAACCTATACCCTAAGCGGGGTACATCACATAGCGATCCTGCCAGTTAACTGAAACATCACAGGTTTAAGAGAAAGGCGAATGATGATTCTGCATGGATACTGATATGAGCCTTCCTCCTGGAAGCGTTCAAGAGATATGTAGAATAGTAGAATATGAAATGTGTGTGTGTATAATTCGAAACAGTTGATATTGCTTGTAAACATATGAACTATTTGAGTTCAATGTGGATTGAATACTGATACCGAAATGGTTTGTAACTACTCTATAATCTATAGCTTTGTTTTGGTTCTGAAATTCAGAACTGTACTAGTTGAGTTCTAGAGCTGCGCAGAATCGATGATATTATTTGATGGGGGGGATGGGGGTTTGAATTTTAGCTCTCAAAGATTTATTTAAGAAGTTTACATCCCGTGTGGGAACGATGTAACTTAAATACATTTGAGTATTAATAGAGGTCGTGGCGAAGGAAAATAACTCAATTCTGAAGCAGTTAGACCCTTACGTCCGTACTCCTTTCACAGTTCTAGAACAGTACTGAATCGGTTCTGAAAATAACCAAAATAATATTACCCAAATCCTGAACCGGTACTGAAATGAACCAAAACGAAAAATCGCAATTGAGAACAAATGTACAGGGTGATTCATTAAGGTTGGCCACCGGCCGTATCTTGGAAACCGTTTATCCTATGACTTCCGGAAAAAAAATCTAATGATAAACTCGACCCCTCGAAAATGATTAAAAATATTTTCAAGTTCGTAGTTCCCCACTAGAGGGCGCAATCTATCACTTGTAAAATATAATCTCATTTTTTACGAAATATTCTCCAGCTGACAGTGGTAAAGAATAATAAAATAAGAATCTACTCTTTCTATTCAACAACTTTTGTTTCAGTAATTTTTCTCTATTTCCTATTTTTTAGTGATGGGATGGATAAACTTTTCTTCACGAAAAAAACATTCTTACTCCTGTATGGGTGAACCGATTTTCACGTAATTAGATTTCATTCGAAGGCTATCGAAAGCAGATCACAGAAACATATGACAACAATATACCGGGTGGTCCAATTAAAAACCACCGATTGCTTTATGTCACTTCGCCCTATTTGTGCGTTTTACTGGAAAATTTCAAATGCAATGCCATGATTCTAACCGAGTGAGAATAAGCCAAGCATTATCACCTACTGACTTTTTAAAATCGCAGACAGATATCACTGGTCGTTTCGGAGTTATTGACATTTTTGTAAATTTTGATAAGTATTGATCAACTCTGTGAAATACAGGAGGAATTGAGTTATTTCATCTCTAAACAATTAGATGAAAAGAAAAAACTCATTAAAACAACGAAACAAGCTGATTTAGAACCAGTAAGCTTTGGCGATACTGTTCATTTTCGGTATCTATAGCTGTAAAAGTTTTTTAGGGCGATTGCAAACCACTATTTTATGATGCCCCATTATTCAAATGAAGAAGCATATGATATGCTTAATGTTCATTTTGAATGTTTGAAAAATGCAGTAGCTGAAAGGGAATACCCGATACGATATTCTGAAAGACGTCGTCATTCCAAAAGGGTATTCAAAAGATTGACACGAAGAGTGCGAGAAACTGGTAAGGATCAATTCTTGGAAGAAAAAATAGAAAACGTAGAAGCCGTAATGAGGATAATATCATAAAAGTTTTGGCCTATTAACAAGACAAAGGTGCTTGAAATTTTAACGGAAGATCTTCCAATTCTTTTAGAAAATATTACTATTCAAACCAGGTTAGATATGTGGTATCAACAAGATGGTTGCCCGGCGCATTATGCTGCTAATGTTAGAGAATATTCAAATAACGTCTTCTCAAAGAGGTATATTGGACAAGGGAGTATTTTTCCATGGCCAGAAAGATCACCCGACCTCACAGTATTAGATTTTTATTTTTGGGGGAGGATAAAGACTTAATTTTCCGAACACCCCCCCCCTACAAGTGAAGATATTCAAAATAGATTTCGACAGGCAGCTTCTTCTCATACTGAAATTGTGGCCAGTGTCAACTCGACGAAAGAAAGACTAAATTTATGTGTGTAAAATATTTTTTTTTTTTAATTTTAAATATTTGAATTGATTAGGTGTAAGTGTTGTTTTTCTGGTCAAATATTTTCGTTGTTGCAGATTTTTGTTTTATTTTATCGCATCATTGTTATTTCATGTGTGTTGAGTATTTTGCTGCGTTGTCATGACGCATAAAGTCACTTCCTTGTTAATTCAAGCTCACAGAAAGGATCAACATTGATCAAAATTAACAAAAATGTCAATAACTCCGAAACGACCTACGATATCTGTGTCTGCGATCTTAAAAAGTCAGTAGGTGATAATGCTTGGCTTATTCTCACTCGGTTAGAATCATAGCATTGCATTTGAAATTTTCCAGTAAAACGCACAAATAGGGCGAAGTGACATAAAACAGTCTGTAGTTTTCAATTGGATCACCCGGTATATTGTTGTCATATGTTTCTGTGATCTGCTTTCGATGGCCTTCGAATGAAATCTAATTACGTGGAAATCGGTTCACCCATACAGGAGTAAGAATGTTTTTTTCGTGAAGAAAAGTTAATCCATCCCATCACTAAAAAATAGGAAATATTGAAAAATTACTGAAACAAAAGTTGTTGAATAGAAAGAGTAGATTCTCATTTTTTTATTCTTTACCACTGTTAGCAGGAGAATATTTCGTAAAAAATGAGATTATATTTTGCAAGTGATAGATTGCGCCCTCTAGTGGGGAACTACGAACTTGAAAATATTTTTAATCATTTTCTAGGGGCCGAATTTGTCATAAGATTTTTTTTCCGGAAGTCATAGGATAAACGGTTTCCGAGATACGGCCGGTGGCCACCCTTAATGAATCACCCTGTATAAGCTTTGTTACGATTACGAGTTCAGAACTGTTTGGAATGGTTTGAGCATGCGCGATTTTGTGTTTTGCTGTTATACTTCATGCTCCTATCGCACGTTTCGACTCGATATGTCTCTTGAAGAAGGAAACGTGGTTTCAGAAACCTGCATTAGACGCATATAGTATAAGTTGATTAGAGTGTAGTTTAACACTGTTTTGTTATCAATAATGTATGTACGCATAGCTTCGACTTGGGCTTCGATATAATTTTCTCTTCAGGTCTCCAATTATCATTTATTTCATCCGTTTCGAAAAATATATTACCAACGAAAAGTCGGGTTAGCTCAATTCTAATTTAAAATAACTCTCTGAAATGATTCTCTGAACAAATAAGCTGAAACGAATAATTGTGAAATGAACCATTCGACCTAGAGTACGGAATCCCTCTGGAAGTTTATTATTTGAACTAGGAAAATTTATTTTTCATATAAAGCCTGAGGGCGCAACAAGAATTCATATTCACCGATTCTTCAACGGGTGGTTATGATATTACTATCTTGACGAAAATATTCGATCGCTGCAAGTAATATAGGTAGATAGAGTTGTTTTCCTTTCGATAAACATATCCTCAGTGCCAACCATCTCTGACCTACAACAAATGAACCTTCACCCAGTAGGGTTGTGCCATTGAAACCAGACGTATGGTAAATTTACAAAGATTCAAGATTAGCTCATACCTCCGATAAGCTGAGTGGTGAAATGGAAATAAAAGAATCATGAACTGTTGAAAATTGAACAAAATATTATTTGGGCCCTGCTTTTGAATATATCCAGAAGCAATGATCGCGTTAATAGTTATTCCTTTTCGGTTTTTCCACGAAATAGCGGAAACCATCATTTTTTTCGAAAAAACTCATTCATGCAGAATGAAAAACAAAAATTTAGTACTTCCTTGAAAAATGACGCGGAAGGTTCATGTGGAATTTCGCTAGTAAGTGGTTTCGAATTTGAACAAGAGCGTAGGAGTTCCTGACTTCACGTCAGTGCTTTTGTGGAAATTGTGTTGATTTTAACCATTCATGAAGTTATTCTGTTCTCATTGAACCGCTAGGTCGACCGTAAAACAATAATTTCTGAAAAGTATCATAAAAAATCTAAATACCTAGTTGAGAATTTATTCGGCAAGAATTGAAAGAATGCATTCATGAATGGCAGCGAGTTGAGTCCAGGGAATCCGTATAAGATTCTTCCGATGTTTCGCAAGAATTTTCACTTCGGATCGAAAATATTGAAATATGTCATTGGGTGAATCTAAACCATTCACGAATTTTGTCTTCGTTATTATTCTATAAAACTATCAAGTTCTATTGTTTATTCTCACATTATTAATTTTTTTTCACCAAGAATATTGTGACATTTTATTGGCCCCGCTTGCAATTTGCAATATTTCAATATATTACAGGCATTTTTAATTACTCGAAAAGAAATCTACGATTGTTTCGATCTTTTCAGTCAATAATTTCAATCTTCGTATTCATTAGCCTATATTACCCCCATAATCAAAATGAATCCTCAAATTATGATTATGTTAATTTATAACTACTGGAGCTCTTTCTTTTCCATTAGACCAATCCCTATCTTCGATACCTCAAATGTTGAAATCATATTCGCATAAGGCAATTGAAAATCAACCAGCCTTTTGGTAGTGTATTTATCTATTGAAGAATTTTTTTGTGTTGTATCTGGAACTGTATCTGGATTTGTTGCTTATGATAAAAGTAAAATATTCAGATTTAATAGTGCGAGGGTAATAATTCTCTCGCTCCGTATAAAATCTCCTTATTATTAACTTTTAATTGACTTATATTTTTCTGGGGATTATTTCGTGTTATGTATTATTAATACTACGGTTATTTAAAGGATATCGGATAAAAGCATTTTGTATTGGATCTCGTTCTCGTGAATGACCATGAATTGGCGACCAATGTAAATTTCTCTTTGTCGCCCTTTGGGAGATGTAACTCTTGCTACGGAATTTCACTTGAGCCCACTTGATACCTCAACAGTTCATAAACCAATAGGAAAAATAGACTTTTTTGACATGAATGAATATTGATTGGTCAGAATATTCCAAGATGAGTCGGTTCAGGACATATGAGTAATATTCTGTGTCATTTTAGTTTGACATTGTGGCGTCCATTTTTTTAAATTCCAAACTAAACTTATGTCCGTTTGATTATTTCGCCTAATTGTTTTGTAATGAGGTACACAAGTTCCAAAGATAAGCTGGTTTTCAGCAGTATTATTCTAATTTCTTCACATTGATGTGAGTGCAAAATCATACTTGCATATTTGTAAGACTTCTGATTCATTGTAATTTCAGTAGCTCTGAAGAAGGAAACGTAAGTTTCCGAAAGCCATAAATAGATATCTAATGCACACCATTGACTACATACCCGATCATCCATTTTATTAGTCACAGTAATAGTCGAGATACTAAACCACTTCATAGGATAGTCGGAAAAGACAATTATGGAATGTGTTCATTTCCACGTTTAACGAATTTCATTTCTCACGGACTACACTGTATCAGTCCAAACCTCATCCCACAAAACATTAAATTACCATAGACATTACTGAAATGTCTCATAATGAGAAAATAATCCCCTGACGGTGCTTCCGTCTTCATAGTTGACAAGAGAACTACCAAATCCATAGATCGAACTCTAATTCACCAAGGACAAAACTAGTTGTAGCTAGACAAGATTTTCAGAGAAGCAAAGCAGGTTCGAAAAATGGAAAACATCATTTTCAATTTATAAGATTATGACGGATTTAAATGTGCATTCTGCACTAAGAGGTCTGCTGAAGTTATTGCCGACAAATTCTCTTGGGCTTTCACTGTGGAGCCTGATGTTCCGATGTTCCTAGACAAATGGCTATCGGAGATAACATTCACCACAGCCTTTGGTCTTGAAGAGCTTAGTTGCCTAGATTCTTCGTCTGCTCCTTGTCCTAACCATTTGACACCTTTCGTGATGAAGCAGTGTGCATTCTCGTTGGCTCTCCCACCGAGTCTGATATATACTGAATCCTTTGACTCTGGCAATCTACAAAGTCGAATTACGAATCTCCTGGAATATGTTGATGATTGATTTATCTCTACATAAAATTGAACATTTTGGAGTAAGAGGAAAATTTATAGAATGTATTGGAGCTGTTCAGAATGACATGCACTCATGAGATACCCTCCATGTGATAGTGCTTCGATGATAGTTACGAGTGTAGTGCCTCATGGAAATTTTTTTGGCACAAATATATTCCGCATTTATGTTGTGGATCTCTATTTCCTTTTTCAGTCTTTGTACTCTCAATATTGAGTTGAATGCTGATTTCAGGGCTGACCATGATTGGTATAGTATATGGCTGATGCCTTTGAATAGCCCAAAATGCACAGTTCTTTCCCTGAGAGAAAAAACCAACACCTGCTCTATTATTTCGGTGATTTTTTGGTTGAGTCAATTGATTTCCATGTGGATTCTGGACTCAATGAATGAAAAGCTAATTGGTCGGATCATATAACTGCCATCATATCCAAGGCAATGAAGATGCTATACAATCAAGCATTTTCAAGCTTGAACCTCAAACTTGTTCCACATTGTACAACAATTTATTCGCCGGGCTTGTTCACTAATACGACAAAGAACTCTCGTAGTCGGTGGATTCCTATGGGTGGAATTGTTCCGACTATCCGACAAGACACATGTGGTCTTGACAATCGGATGTGTTTTGATCGCTCCCCGAATTTTCTTCTGTGAATTCGTTTAAGTTTGATGATAAGTTTCAAATTTGGTTCATTTGTTTCCTGAAGAACGCTGCTTTTCAATTGTGCGGTTTCAGCTGTATTTTTGAAATCAAATTACAACTTGATAAGAATACTCAAACGTACATTTTATCGTGCAGAATGCCTACAAATTGTGCTAAATGTGACAATCCGATAAGCCGAAATAAACCTGGTACGAAATGTTATCAGTGCGTATCAGAAGTGCATTACACCTGTGTTGGTTTTTCTTCCGATCTCGTAAAGTTATCGGAAACAGGTGGATTTAAATGGGTATGTACAGCGTGTTCCGAATATCATAAGAAGCCCAACATCGAAAGTAAACTTGATCAAATTATGCTTGATTTAGCAAGGATGAATAAACAGCAAAGTGAATTCATTAACTCTTTAAATTTTTATGGTGATAAGATGCAGGATATCGAAAGTCAGCTTAGGTCTGTTATGAGCCTTGGGAAGGAAGTTTCTGATCTGAATTCCGAACTTAGTCTTCTGCGGAAGGAGAATGTGAGCATGAAGAAGGAGCTCAATGATATTCAGCAACAATTAAAACAAAGGGATCTTGAGATAGTGGGTGTGCCTGAAGCGAAGAATGAAAATGTTGGTACAATAATCCGGGACATTTCGTCGAAGTTGGGAATTCCTTCCTTGGATACGTGTGTGGAAAACTATTATAGAGTTCACTCGTCGTCTAAGGATAAACCTCGTCCCATAATTATCAACTTTAAGACCAAACTCTATCGAAGCGAATTTATGAAAGCCTATAAAAGGCATAAGAGTCTAAACACTGCGGACATTGGAGCGAAAGGTCCCATTTCAAATATCTATGTCAATGAGTCTTTGACAGCCCACAACAGGAAGCTATTCTACGTGGTTAGGCAATTTGCGAAAACGAATGCATTCAAGTTCTGTTGGACTCAGGACTGTAAAATTCTTTTGAGAAAAGATGAGGGATCTAGGATAGTCCATGTGACGTCAGAGAATCAATTGCAGAATTTGTCCAACTAATTCCTTTTAATCTTACAGTGGGCGACACATAGTTCAATGAGTGTTCCCCTTAGCATATATTATCAGAATTGTCGTGGTTTAAGGACGAAAACTGGTGATTTTTATACAGCTTCTTTGATCACAGATTATGATGTTATCTGCGTTACCGAATCTTGGCTTAAACCTCACATAAACAGTTCGGAAGTTATCTCGGGTAAATACAACATATTCAGAAGAGATAGGCATGATACAAATAGCGTCAAAAAGGACGGTGGTGGAGTATTGGTGGGTGTATCGGCGAGTGTGAGGGCGGAGATGCTGACTAATTTGAGTGGTGAGTCTGTGATTGAGGATTTGTGGGTGAAGATCACTATGACGGAAAGTGAGAAAAAATTTCTTTTGTGTGTTTGTTACTTCCCGCCAAAAACTTGTTTCGATGATTACTTTCATTTTTTTGAGAGAGTTACTTCACGGTTAGAATCAAACCCTAGTGCTCCATTTGTAATGGTTGGAGATTTTAATCTTCCAGATTTCTCTTGGAATTTCGAGGGTGGAACTGGGTTGGAATGTAATGTAATAAATAATGATGTATATAATGCTCTAAAAGATTTCATTTCTTTCAATTGTTTATTTCAATTCAATGGAGTTTCAAATGTTAATGGGAGAGTATTGGATTTATGTTTATGTAATCGTGATGGAGTGGAGGTTCGGAGTAGTACATCGCCTTTCGTGGTCGAGGATGCTCATCACCCATCTCTGGATATTTATGTTAAAATAGCTGTCCTTAAAAATCCTGTCAAAATACGTTCTAAGTTTCAGTTCTTCAACGCTAATTATGAAAAAATTAGAGATGAGTTATCCAAGACTGATTGGGGGGTGCTGTTGTCGGCCTCGGATGTGGATGTGCGTGTTGATGCTTTTTATTCTTTAATTGATAAGCTCATTGTCAAATATGTGCCAAAGAGACCTGATAGAAATGCCAAGTTTCCCTTCTGGTTTTCCAGAGAAACTATTACTACCATTAAGAACAAAGCCAAGTATCACAGGAAATATAAAAAGTTTGGGAATGCGATCGATTATGAAATTTTCATCGGGCTTAGAAATGAATGTAAATTATTGATCAGAAATGATTATAAATCTCATATTTCTTCAACCGAGAAAAATATCCGAAGTAATCCGAAGGCCTTTTGGACTCATGTGAATTCTTTAAAAAATAGTAATAAAGTGCCTTCAGTAATGACTTATAATGATTCTACTTTTGATGACGACTTTTCTATAGCTAATGCATTTTCTACCTACTTTGGAAGTGTGTTCGAATCTTCGGAAAAACCTGTACTTTATAAGAAAAAATTTATGAACACTTCAACGATAGCCTTCAACTATATAGATATTCACTCAATCAAAAATAAGATAAACAATTTAGATAAAAACAAGGGGGCAGGACCGGATTTGATACCACCCATCTTCATAAAATCTTGTGGTGAACTGTTGGCAGATCCACTACAGATAATCTTTAATCATTCTCTCCACCAAGGTAAATTCCCGAAAAAAAGGAAATTATCTAAAATCGTCCCAATTTTCAAAAACGGTAAAAAAGACGAGGTCCGTAATTACAGACCTATCTCTATTCTCAGTCATTTCGGAAAAATATTCGAATCAATCGTAACTGATTTTTTCTTTCAGCAGATCTCTCCTAAGTTATCATATCGGCAGCACGGTTTTTTCAGAGGAAGGTCCGTGTTAACTAATTTAGCACCCTACATCGATTATATCACTGAAAACATCGACAAAGGTAATCAAGTGGACTCAGTTTACACAGATATGACTAAAGCATTTGACAGGGTGCATCATTCCACTTTGATGGCTATATTGGATGACTTTGGTGTGGTGGGAACATTGTTGAATTGGATTAAATCCTATCTTTCGGATAGACAGCAGTTTGTTGTTGTGAACGGCATATCGTCTGTGGTTATGCATGTAACATCCGGCGTACCACAGGGTTCGCACTTTGGCCCTCCTTTGTTTGCAGCGTATATTGATGGCATTGCAGCCTGTTTCCTATTTACGCTTTTTGAGCTGTTTGCAGACGATTTGAAATTTTACAGAAGTATTCGGTCCTACCAGCATCTCGTACTCTTTCAGAGGGATATTGATCGATTAGTCGTATTCTGCGCGGAGAGATATTTCGATTTGAATATAGATAAGTGCTGTCATATAACATTCACGAGGAAGATTGACGTTATCAGATTTCCTCTGTGTGTTGATGGAAAGGTTCTGAACAGAGTGGACCAGGTAAGGGATCTTGGAATAGTCCTCGATTCCAAATTTTCCTTCGATTTACATATAGATGGTGCTGTTTCTAGGGCTTTCAGAATGCTTGGTTTTGTATTCCGTGTCACCAAGGATTTCACAAATGCGGCAACTCTCAGGTCTCTTTACTTCTCTCTTGTGAGAAGTCATTTGGAGTATGCTACTCCTGTTTGGTCACCATTTTATCATAAGTACATTGATAGGATTGAGAGAGTGCAAAAGAAATTCATAAAGACTTTTAATTATAGATTTGATCGCTCTCAGCTGATGTGCAATTACGATGATAGTTTGAGGAAGTACAATATAATAAGTCTACAAAATAGGAGAGTGTTCTTCGATTGTATCTTTTTATTTCGGATTCTGAATAATCATTTTAATTATCCTATGATACATTACCTGACTTTAAATGTTCCACAGTATCCTGATCGTCGGAGGGCACTCTTCTATGTTCCTAAGGCCAGGACAAATGTGCTATATCATTCAGTTTTTCTGAGGTTGATGCGTTTTTGTAATTGGCACTTGAGCAGAATTGATGATTAAGAGAGCAGTGATAGCATATATACAGAATATGTAATTTAAATTGATACATTTTGGTTCATTTGTTGTCATTTTTTCTGGGTGCTTTTTTGTTTGATAGATACTTTATTTTGTTGAGCCACATATGCAAATGTATAATTTAAGATTTAATTTTTGTGAACCTCTGTAATTGGGATTTCCTGTAGAGGTTCCTGTTCAAATAAATAAATAAATAAAATAAAAGACTTGAACTTTTTTCTCTACCTACTGTCAGTGATCCCAGGTTGCAAGGACACCTAATCGTGACATACACAGCTCAAACTGTTCGGCGTCGACCTGTCAAAAAAATTGAGCTCCAATCTTAATCTTTGTAAACACAAACTGGAACTTGCAGAGGATACGTTTAGAAAAACAAACAGGCAACGCTTCTTTTCGAAAAGGAGTTTTTATGTGTGAACGGCCTAGCGGTGGTTGAGGGGTTAACTTATTCAAGAGCAGATATGAATAATGGTAAACTCGGCTTAACAACGGTGATTTCGTGCATCTATGCATCTTTGCATGATCATTTCGCATTTTTGTTTAATATTGGACATTTATTCGATACATTGAATCAACGTAGGTCTAGACCTCGACTATATTCAGTTGTTAATAATTATAATAATTCATTTATTTTTTTAGATACCCCTCCGAGCCGGAACTTGAGAAGTCGACAACATTAGACGTGAACATTTTGGTGAGTTGAATATTTGAATTGAACTGAGTTGAGGATATATAGCATATTAATCTTATGTTCAACTGATTTCAACACGAAATGTGTTTTTATTACAATAAGGCCATTTTTCTATTGGATATAAAGCAACGAGATACAGCGGTTGCAATTTACCTAAGGTCTAGAAGAATCTCATGGAAAAACATCCCTTCCTTTTAAGCTAAATGTTTTATGGAATGAAAACTTAAAATATCTGATTGTTTTGTTATTTGTTATTTTCAAACCAAGAAACTGATTCAGCGAATGTTGCCCGTCAAAGAATTTATGGTGAGAAAACTGATATTCTATGCAAACACCGAATCCTCCAAAATATTCAGAATATTTAAGTCTTCAAAAATTGGATTTATCCCAAATTCCACATCTACGTGCTTTAGAAAATTTGCACTCGAATTCATAAAATATAGTTAAACACTAGTTGTGAATGAATTGTTGCGAAAAAACAAAGAAGTAATTCCTTGTCCAAGAAGTTTTTCTTAGCAGCCCCTGCTTAGATACAACCCATTGAATGTGTGTTCCGAAAAGCAATTATTATTTTTTTTCTGAAACCCAATCAGACAAAAAAATCAACCCGAGTCGTCATGTTAGGCGCGCGAGGAGGTACTCAAAAATATTTTCATTGTGTTGCCCTATGATTTCAAGAGGTAGACAAAAACAATCTTAAAATTAATTTTGCCTACTAGATAAATACAAGTTCAAAAATAAATCCCAGCAATATAATATGTGATGAACGTCGCGGAATAAGTACGTGTGTAAAGTGCTCCTATAAAAGTCGTCTCAAAGTCAACATTTGGTTAAATTAAGAAAACGGAAGTGGGTCGATGGAATAATATTGATTAGTGGTGAAACAGAGCTGTCTTTGTATAGATCGATAAGTTTGAAACAACGTCAAGAAACTACAACAACCGAAATAAATATCGATCCTTTCATTCAGAAATAAAGCAACTTTTCTTATCATAGATCCTTATCGCGCCCTGCGATTGTTAACGCGATTAATACCAATAAAGAGTTCCACACATCGGCAGATTGTTCGTGGTGAGATGTCTGAGGGGGCAAGGGACGAAGTTTCAACGGAACAATTGTTGAATGAAATAATCAATAGCAGAAAAGAATTGAAGAACAGTATCACAGCGTCCGAAACAAGATTGATTTTGGAAATACAAAGTTTAAAAAATAGATTGAACAATTTAGAAAAGGAAAATCTACATCTGAGAGAACAATTAGAGCTTCGCAAACGCAGCCAGAACAAAAATAACATAATTATATTTGGACTAAGGAGGAGAGGTGAGGAAATAACTGCACCACTTGTCTGCGAGGAACTAGCACGCCTGTTGGAGATTAAACTGGGTGAATCTGACATAGACGACATTTATCCTTTAGGAAAAACTGAAAATTGCCCCATAAAGGTTGAACTTATTTCTCATCTAAAAAAAAGGCTCATTTTCAGAAATACCAAGAAACTAAAAGGAACTGGTGTATCCATATCAAACGACCTCACTCTACAGCAACGTGAAGAAATAAAGGTCTTGAATACATTCCTCAAAAACGCTAGACAGCAAGGGCGAGAAGCATACATCAGGGGCAACAAGTTAGTTATCGGAAACAAAGTATATACGGTAGAAGATCTGCAAGGCACTGAAAAGGAGGTTAAAGCAAATAGTGCTCCCCATACACCCCTGAGAGACAAAAAGCACAGTTCCTGTGAAGAAGAAAGCAGCGGTTCCACAGAAGAAGAGACAAATGGTTCATCCAGCGGGATCCCCACAAAATCAGAGAATGCGTCCAAAGCAACTACTCCGAAATTGACTGCCAGTAAAAAAAACTTTCCATCGAAGAACAAAACAACAAAGGGTGTTGCAGTCAAAGTAATGAAACTTCGAGCAAAAGGATTGCCAAAGGACTAAACTGTGCGTAGCCCATTGTTGTCGTATTTACCCTTTTGCTGCAGAATTTGTGTGATTGTCGGACCTATAAAATTGTAGATGTGTGTGGGGATATAAATTGTGTGGGGATATAAATTGTGCTGAACTCTAGCAGAAAAATATGGATAATTTTGTCAGAGATTATCAAAACGAAGACTACAATACCAAAGTTATCGAAAATATTCATGATATAGATAAAAATATTATTGGACATAAATTCAGATTGTTTCAGATGAATATACGAAGCATACAAAAAAATTTCGATGAGTTGGTCATGCTGCTGCAAACGACTAAACAACATTATGAGGCTATAATTTTAACAGAAACTTTCTATGTCGAACAACCGGAGCTATACAATATACAGGGATATAATATTATCTATAATAAAGGACAATTCAACAAAAATGACGGTGTGATAATATACATTAAAAAAAACATCAATTATGAATACAAAATACTCAAAATCGATAACATAAATTTATTGGATGTTGATATGAAAACAGTAAATGGAGAAAACTTGAAGTTGTCCGCTATATATCGGTCGCCGGGAACACCTTTAGATTCATTCAACATTGAGATATCGAAGTACCTATATAATATAAATTTAAATATGAAACATATTATTGCGGGTGATATGAATATCAATTTACTTGGTCACGACAATCTTGTAGAGGAATATAAGAACATTTTATCGTCATATGGGTTTGTTTCAATGATAAACATTCCAACACGTCCGGACAGCGGGACGTGTCTTGATCATTTTTTTGTGAGAGGTTTTAACCCCGATGGTGATGAAACTGATGCTGGTGTCCTGCAGTACCTTGTAACAGACCATAACCCTGTTATTTTGGGTCTGGATCTGAGGATGAAATGTAAAAATGCCAACCCCAAAAAGGAAAAGAAATATATTAATTATTCTATGCTTAAAAAGAAATTAAAAACTGAATCCTGGCTGCGGGTATATGAACATAATGAGGTGAATAAGATCACTGATGGCTTTGTAGGGCTTTTGACTGAACATATTGAAGCATGTACAACTACGGTCGCGGTAAAAAAAATCGAAAGAATAAGGAAAGGGTGGATAACCCCTGCAATTTGTAAATTAATCAACTACAAAAATGAATTATATTGTAGGTTCAAAAAAGAACAACATGACCCAAATTTGAAAAATGAGTATTCAAGATGCAAAAATGACGTCCAGAAAAAAATAAAGGAAGCTAAATTCAACTACTTTCAAAATCGCATCCAAGAGAGTACAGGGTCGAAGGCGTTATGGGACTGTGTTGGAGACATTTGTAATGAACATAAACCTGAAACAAAAATAAATTTCCTACAAACACCAGATAGAGGAAAAATTGATGATGATTATGAGATCGCACAATCTTTCAATAAATATTACAGCAAATTAGGCGAAAAATATGCTAGTAAAATAAAAAGTCCCGATAACTTCACTGAGAATAGTCTTAAAGTTGATAGCTCATTTTATCTAGCTCCGGTGGAACCGCTGGAGGTCATTCAGGTTATATCGGATTTGAAAACTAAGAAATCGACCGGTCTTGATGGAATAAGAGCTGAAACGCTGCAAGAAATAAAAGAGGAAATAGCTGAACCATTATCCTATCTGGTGAACACTTGTTTTCGGAAGGGTTGTTTTCCTGATAGTTTGAAGTTAGGAATTGTAAGACCAGTACATAAAAGTGGGGATAAATCGCAAATGATTAACTATAGACCAATTACTTTGATTTCAAATGTGGCCAAAATTATTGAGAAATTAATCAAAGTGCGGATGATGAGATTTTTGGAAAAAAATAAAATATTATCAAACAAACAATATGGTTTTCGACAGGGACTTTCAACGGAAGATGCAATAAAAGCTTTAACAACAAAACTTTATGAAAATATGGATACGAATAAACCAACTCTCGCTATATTTATTGATCTTGCGAAGGCATTCGACACGGTGAGTCATGAAATACTATTGGGAAAAATATATGACTATGGATTTCGTGGACCAATATATGACTTGATCGAGAGCTATCTTACAAACAGAAAACAAGTTGTAATGGTGAATGAGAAACTCAGTGAAAAAGAAAGGATTAGTTACGGAATCCCTCAGGGCACGGTTCTTGGACCGCTTCTCTTCCTCATCTACATAAATGGTCTGTTGTTGATGAGCAGTGAGGGGCAACTCATAGGTTTTGCTGATGATACTGTGGTTTTGTACGAAGAGGAATCATGGTCGGATCTGAGGAATACGGTTAGGAGAGATTACGACAAAATAAATAAATGGTTACAGCTAAATAAACTCACCTTAAATCTAGGCAAAACAAAATACTTACCATTTACATCGAGCAAAGCTGTAACTGAAAATCTTGAGGACATACATATTAACGAAGAGTTGGTTATTCCCAAAGCAGACTCCGTTAAGTATTTGGGAATTGAAATTGGCCAACACTTGAAATGGGATAAGCACATGATATATTTAACAAGAAAACTGCGTGGTATTTTGTACAAATTTAAATATATAAAAAATAGCATAAGTAGTACTAAACACTTAAATATCTTATACAATGCCCTCGTGCAACCCCAGTTATTATATGGTGTAATCGGTTGGGGCGGAGTACTAGACAGCCACAAAAGAAGACTGGATGTGCTTCAAAAGTATTTTCTCAAAATAATACATGGTAAAATAATAACTTTCCCTAGTAAACAACTTTATGAACTGGCCAGGGTACCCGATGTAAGGCAGTTGTTTGCTCTGAAGATTGTTATGAACATCTTTGAGGGAAAAATTCACATAAAAAAGAAGGACCACCGATATCATACCAGAGCTGCCAAAAGAAACTTTGAACGCCCAAGAACTATAAAAAAAATTGGCCAAAGATGCTGCACCTATATAGCTCCAAGGCTGTTTCTCCTAGTGCCCGAAGATTTAACTGAACTAAAAAATAAACGATCTTTCAAAAAAAAATTGAAAAAATGGATAATGAATTTTGATAGAACGGAAATACATAGAACAATAAATCAGACTCAATAATGAATTCCCGATTTTTGACATGACTTTTAGAAAATGAATTTGACGGTTACCCGGACGTGACAGTGAAGAAGGATGGATTGAGACGTTTTTTGTAGACTGACATGGTATACAATATCTGCATGCTCATATCTGCGACAGAGGTTTTTGGGAGTGTACAAAACAAGAAAATTATTCATTTTGCGGCGTGTTTAAAGAAAAATGTTATGTTCAGTACTGTGCACAGTTAATATAATTAACTCTACAGTATCATAGAGTTTATTTTGTAGATTTTTTTCTGAATAAACTCTCTTATTATTATTATTATTATTAATACGAGTCATTCTACGTACCTGTTAATGATTTGTTTCCGAGAAACGGTGACTTATCACAAGGCATCTTTTTCGTTCAAAACAAAGCTATCTAATTTTTTTTTTATATGGTAATTATGAATCGAGAAAATGTTTCGTGAAAAATGAATTTTTGGGGATGATTTTTTATACTACAGTGCAACATTAGAAAAACTATTTTTGTATTTCTCCTTTATCGCCTGAAATGCTCGCTCAGTTTCTTTTTTCTGAGATAGGTGGCTTTCGAGAAAAAGTTCGAATATTGCTTTACTGGCGACATCTTCAGGGGGCTGTATCTTATATAAATTATATGAAAGACCCACCCTACTTTTTGACAAGGTATCACCTCTAATTTTTTTCGCAACAATTCATTTACTCACTGTATATTCTCACTCAAGATGTTATCTGGAATTAGGCCTTATTTCAGTTGAATCCTTTAATATAGTCATATTTGTCTCGAAATACTTATTATTTTATTTCAGACACCAACTCAACCTTCATCCAAGAACTGACTCCAAAAATTTCGGCAGAGAAATTATGGAAAAATACCCTCTCAAGAACTGCTGATCAACTTCGTACATCGTACTTTATGCATCTATCCATCAAGTAAGATATTTTTTCAGATATTCAAAGACTCTTACTTCGAAGATAGAATCAAGGAACAATCAATAGAAGTGAATTGATTAATTAAAAATCAAACTTGGTACTACATTCGTTCTCCCATTTATGCTCCTACGTTCAAAATGCCGCATCTTTTTTTTTGAAGGTGAGGGTTGTCGAGTTGTTACACTAATTATCTTCGTTTATAAAAACCTTTCCCTAGTTTTCGAACAGCTTCGAGACGTGGAAATCAAAACAAGATGTTTGTTCCATACGTGTTGTATGAAATATAGGATGACAAGGAAACTTTATATCAAAGGAATGTGTTTGAATAATAAATAACGGCAATTTTACCCGTTTTTTTGAAACAGTGATATATCATGTTTTATCGAGTTACTTAGGATGATTACTGGAGGTTTGGTGGATCTTTGTAATTATTGGTTATTTGTTCATTTTCATAACCCTACAAAAATGGAACAGCTTCACTTTTTGACTTTATTGACTCAAGATCAACCTCAAGATACATCCGCTTGTGTCTTTCCGATTACATCTCTCTCTATCTATTCATAGATTACACATTGGTGTTATATGATAGAAAAAGAAGTTGACATGAGCAAGATCGCCAACTGGCAGAAAACAGTAACAACTGTTGCTTATGCAACCAATAATACTAATTTCAGTATTCACAAAACAGCTTCACACTTGGAATGAACAATATATTCAACACTTCTCCTTGTTGAGATAATTTAAAGCATAAAAAATAAACATTTTTTTTGCACTTCGAACCTACAAATATTAATAGGTCATTGATTACTTACAACATTCAATCCCAAAATATATCTTATCTCCGAAGTTTTACGAGCAGATAGAATTTTGTAAAAATATCTGCCGAGTTATCACCCCAAACAATACAATCAAAAATAATTTCGTTCTTTTCGACCATGTCTCTCAAGAAATGCAATATGATATCTATTTGTTTGGATCCACTTGAAATAACACGGTTATTCGCTGAACTAATGGCACCCTGATGATGACAAAAAATCGTACATGGTTCAGGTAGAAACTCACTCAACCCGATCTCTATGAGAAAGTCCTTTATCCATAGCCATTTCTTGGCTATGTCTGTCATCGCAACATATTCTGACTCCACTGTCGATAGTGATACACTCCGTTGCTTTCTCGTTTGCCATATAACTGCAGAACCAGCAAGGATAACTACCATTCCAATCCATGATTTTCTGTTACTTCTGTTGTCGCCCCAATAAGCATCTACAAAAAATTTTAATTTTTCAATAGTTTTTTTGAAAACTAATTTGGTGTTCGTAGTGCTCTTAAGATATCGGAAATGCTTAACTTGATTCCAGTGGTACTTCATAGAAACGTTATTGAACTGACTTGAGTATGAAACAGGTTTACGATATATCAGGTTTACTTCCATTCGATATATGAAGGAGACTATATAATCTTGCTGAACTAAAATGAATTCGATCATGGCTGATCTCTGAGTCTTTATGGATAATATTTTGAATACAGGACCTAGATTCTATATAGCTCTCTCGAAAGCTTTGCTTTGATTTCTGCAATTTCTTCTGGTTCTCCTAATGAGAGAAAATCATCAACATAAAAACCTATAATCAACTTCTTGTTTTCAGTGAAATATACACAAGCATCGCTCTTTGATCGGATAAGATTAAGGTTAGAAAATATCAAATTTAAATGTCTATTCCAGTCACGTCCCTACTAATGTAAACCATAGATGCTTATCTTTAACCTACATACATACTTTTCGCTATTCTTTCCTTCGAAGTACTCTGATTGTTCCATATATACTTCTGCTTCAATTTTACTATTCAAGTAGGGAGCATTTATGTCTATATGCTCACAATGCCATTCTATTTCAACCGCAATTGCCAACAGTATTCTCAGATTATTTTTGTAAATGACTGGACTGTAAGTTTCTTCAAAATAAATCCAGGAATTTGTTCAAATCCTTGTGCTACAAGACGAGCTTCGAATTACAACTTCTCATATTCCTTTTTAATTCTATAAACCAATCTCTGCATCCTATGATGTTGACATCTGAATGTCTGAGTGCCTATAGGCACTCCTCTATATGGTTGACATACTGGTTTTACGCTCTTATCAATAGGAATGCCGATCGGTACGTTTTTGAATTTTGGAAAAGGAGACACAATAATAACTGATTCCAACCCAATTCTCAAAACTGCTAAGGCTTTAGAGGATTTTTTTCCCAATAACTAATTGGTGCCGTTTATTTATTTATTTATTGATACATCGGAATACTAACAGGTTTGAACCCACATGAAGTATCCACATTTTAACATAAAAAAATATATCATACCTATCAACAATTCAATACACAAAAAAGGCTTCGTCTCATCGGAAAATCTAAACTAAAATTTATATCTGTACATTATGGGATTTGAAAGTTTTTGCAAGCCTGCTTTTTATTGAAGGCATTGTTTGATGGAAAATATCCAACCCGACCAGCCGCGAATTGAAGGTGACCATCATCCTGCAGAGTGGTGAATTCTGTGCTGAATTCGTATTTCTGAATGGTAGGTAAAAAGTCTCCTTGGACCGCAAAGTTGAATTTGGAATTTTAAAAGGAACGTTCTGCAGTATACTGGGCACCGACAACACACCACTCACGATCTTGATCATCATCATCATATCTGCAATCTCTCTACGATCCACCAAACTTAACATGTTACAGACTCTCGAAATTTCAGTATAATCATGATCTAGAATGACAGTTCCATTCTTATAAGACACAAATCTCAAAAACCTATTCTGCACTCTCTCCAAACGTTTAATGTAGCATGCATACCTGGGACTCCATATGGAGGATGCAAAGTTCAACTTAGTGCAAACAAAGGAATAATAGAGTGTCAAGAGTGTTTCCTTATTATGAAAATGGCGGCTGTTGCGGAAAAGAAAACCCAAAGCTCTATTAGAAGTATTTACAACCTTGTCAATGTGTTGGTCAAAAAGCAATTTTGAATCGAGTGTTACTCCCAAATCACAAACAGTATTCACCTCAAGAATTCTGACATCGTTTACGAAGTAGTCAGAATGGATGGTATTATTATTTCTTGTGAATGTGATTTTTAGGCATTTTTGAAAATTTAAAAACAGAGAATTTTGTTGGCAGTATTGTTGCAGTCTACGGAAATCACTCTGCAGCTTGGCGCAATCACCTCGAGAAAGTATCCTCAAGTAAAACTTCAAGTCATCGGCGTAAAGAAGGAATTGCGCGAACTCGAAACATTCTGAGATGTCATTGATATAAATGATAAACAGTAAGGGGCCTAGTTTAGATCCTTGAGGTATTCCTGATGAATTGCTATAAATATATGACCTAAAACCATTCACCGTTACAAACTGAGATCTTCTTCTGATGTATGACTCCAGCCATCTCAACAGATCCCCGCAGACGCCGACCTCCGCAAGCTTACGAAGCAGAATGGAGTGACTGATCTTGTCAAATGCCTTTCGAAAATCTATGACAAAGAAAATAGCAGCCTGATTATTATCACTTACTTTGATATTGGATTTGAAACAACTTAGCACTGTTAGGTTATGCCATGAAAATCTTGTCAGGTTGTCGTTTCTGCTTGGAAAACTTGTATTTTGTTGCGTTTCAGGTATTCCCAAGTTCGATCGTTACTCTCACTCTCGAAATCTATTAGCATATAACTAACATCTAATTATAACATCCTGGTCCATATGACATACATAGTCTACCTCATTTTCAGAGTATGAATTCTTCTCTTCGATTACGTTGACGTTCGATTGGTTCTCATGAAAAAGACCACCCTGAAAATAGCAAACTGGACGAGTAGCAAGGATATTCGAAGGCAAAGATTACCTATATTTCGAATAGCGGAACTTTTCACTCCGACTGGACTAGTCACGATATCTGTGAGGCACTTGAGTCCTTTACCTCTACAGGACTTCATAGACGATTAATTATATAATAAAATACTATAACTTGTTATATAGTTTCTATTGATCTCATTCTTCATTAACCTTGGTCTTCAGGTTTCTTGAAATATGTTTTTTTTCTTAATTTTGAAGAAGTCATTCAAAGAAGGGGCTATATTGAGAAATCCGTTTTTTTCAGTAATTTGAATAATATTGGCATCATGACTCATTTTATCTGCGAATCCTCATCATGAGGAGGAACGCATATGTTGAAAAGATAATAAACATTTTTTTTTTCGATTAATCGATTAATGAAACAGATTCCTTTGAAAGAAAATTTGAAATATATATTATTTTTATATCACCATTCCATCCTATTGTACAGACCATGACACTCTACCATAAAACATGAAAAATTAGAACTAGCTAGATCAATCTCTCTACCTGGTAACGTGAGGTTGAGGTTCGTCCCTCAAAGATGATCTTAAGAGCAAACAATACCTCGATTAAAATACTTTTGGAGGCTAGAGTTCGTTATTTTCGAATAATTATTTTTGGTGTCAATAGTTGAAAGAAATCGTAAGAATGCGCAATGTTGCAACTTTTTTATTCAAGAATTTTCGGGAAAAGAAAAAATGAAACGGATTTGAAAATGGGAAAATAACTAAGAATTCTCTTGAAAGAATTAAGTACAAAATTCAAAAAATTCTCACTGATTCGGGTGCCTGACCTTGAGATATTAACGAGGTTTAATGGAACTTGAATGTGGCTGTGTTGCCTAGTGGTAATTCAACACCACATGGTATTGTTTTCTCTCAAATAAAAGTATTTCTGCATATTCGTCAAAGTATTGTTATGTTAATGTATAGTTAATGACGAACTCTTCGGGAAAAGAAACCAACTATCGAAATCCGGAAAACACTGGGAGATTCAATCGGGGCAAATTAAAATTTTTCAACGGATTAAAATTTGAATTTGAAAAAGTTGAACATTGTTGTTGACTTGATAATGTTTTCAGCTTGTCCTATAAAAATATGATAAGCACTTTCTACTTCTTCTTTAACTGGATCCTCGTTAGTATCCAAACTTTCCATTTCGGTTTGGATGGTCTCGACGTCATCGAAATATTTGTCAACTCTTACTATACTGCTTTTCAATATTTCGATTCTATTAAGATTAGTTTCGTCATCCATAAACTTGCGCTCTTAGGATGCCTCTGCTTTGCAGAGCTGTGCCAAAGCCTTGTGCTTAGTGCTCGTGAAAGCACTCGAAGCACTTTTGTGCTCCCAAGCACTGTGCTCGTAAGCACTTTATTAAGCCGGTGCTTAGTGCTTGGTGCTTCGAGAATTTTTTGAGAAGGCTTAGTGCTTAGTAATTCGAAAAAGTGCTCCTAAGCATCGCATAGTGCTCCCGAGCACCGCAAAGTGCTCCCAAGCACCGCAGCGCCCCCGAGCACTGCAAAGTGCTCCCGAGCACCGTACGGCTTCGAAGCACTTTTTGGGAGTACTAAGCACTAAGCCCTTCATGGACTTGTCGAAACAGGAAAATGTCGGGATTGGAGTAGACAAAGGGAACTAATATATCGGTTGTCTCTGGTGTTTGGAGACATTCGACAAGGAATACAAGGATCCTCATTCGACACATTCGTTATATATGTGTTTAAGTTTAGTTTTGTGTTATGAAAACAATAAAATGCTTTCAGAGTCAAAGTGTCAAAGTGTAAGCTTTCAGCTGGGAACATCGAGATAGAATATTTCGTATTCTATCTCGATCATGGAGATATAAGAATTCCGTTTTGAAGAGTGTTGAAAAATCTCAAGAAATCCACTGACGTGAAGTCACGTGGATTATACTTATTAAATTTTCGAATTCGTATGTCACCCATTCCGGTTCACATTTAAAATTTCATTATTTTTTTTTCTCTATAATTTCGAACCTAATGATCTGATTGAAATTATATTTTGCATTCTTTGATGTGGTATAATTGCGTGCAGGTTCGTGAGAGATTCCGGGAGTATCGCAAAATTAGAATATTTAAGAAAAATATATTTCTTGAGCTTAACTGAATCCTGGATGATTCAAGACATTTATGGCAAATGACCAATCTCTACATTCAAATACTATAAATATCAATTGAATCAGATTATTAGTTATATGATGGGAAAAATAGAAATTAATATTGTTTTTTGATCTCCTGATTGAACGGTCATCACGAAACTTGGCACGAAGCTGTCCATTTTATAAGTAATGGGACGAAAATATATAATTATGCTCACGTCAATAACACTGCAACTTACTGACCGATTATGCCTATAAACGAACTTAGTCGAGATATTTAGGCTCTGAACCTACCATGCAAATTTTCAGGGCTCTAGATTTTTCGTTTGGAGAGTAATCGTGTTTACGGACGGCCGAATAGCCAAACATCGATATGGATAACGGTTTCATCATCAGGGAATCAAACACGTCAAGTATTGGATTTAAATTCGATATTATCTGCATTTTTTAAAGAAATATTGGGAATATAAAATTTTGAATGGATATATCCACGGAATCATTGGGCGGATTTTACCCATTTACGAATTATACCTTCGTAATATGTATACCCATTCTAAATTTCATATTTCCAGTATTTCCAAAAATAAAGATCAAATCGAATTGAATCCATTACTTCAAGGAAAAATGACATGATTCAAATATAAAGTAGAAAAAAAAAATTAATTTGATTTCAATCTAACAACATCGTACAAATACGCTCATTAGTTTTCGTCAACAAGCCTAACGACCGATAGTGAACACAATAACTTCCGAAAGAAACAACTTAGAAACTCGATATTTGTGAAGCCTCAATTACGTAGGCCGAATTCGTGACCATTCACCCAACGATTCCGCAGATATAACCATTCAAAATTTTAACACTCAATATTTTTAAAATTACAGATAAGTTAGAGTTAAAATCCAGTATTTGATTGAAAAATGAAAACTTGAATGTTCACACGGGATTTCGTGAGGATAATATGATCAGAAGATCGCAGAATATTGAATATTCGAAAAAACAAATTTTCTTAGATTGTTCTAATGGCACGATCATCGCGAAACTGAAACAAATGTGGTTCCACACAACTGAAATTTGGTACACTGCTATGAAATATGGAGCTCAGGGTATAAGCAGATTTTTTTTGAATCTAGTGAACTGAAGGAAGTTGCTTGTCATTATGCCCCAACTAAGTGCCAAGTTTCAATATCAGGGAAATAACCTCAAAATTTCAAATAGCTATAACGCTGAAACCGTTGGGCCGCTTGTACCCAACATAACCGAACGAACATAACCGCGGCATTCGTATGCTCGACCTATCCTGAAAGTTTTAAGCCTTTAGTTTGCTCCGTTCGACAGATATCGGGTCCTCGGTTGGGCGGCCAGCCGAACAGAATCGACTTTGACACCTGGGGTTCAACCTAGTCCTTTGAGAACATTTTCAGCTCAAAATTCGAAAATTACAGACAAACCAAACACCAAACAAACGATGGCACGCTATACCCTAGAACATGCGCGCCAAAACGGGTTCGTAGGCTATGCACTCTCTGATGCATGTCTTTATGTTTCCCTTATTTCGACAGCATATTATTATGGAGAAATCTTTATTTGGAAGTAATCGAATGTCGGTCAGTAAGTTTGAAATTTTAAACCGAGAATGGACTCACTAATGAAGAATCCGTAGTCAAAATCGATTCTGTCCAGTCGTAAACACGATAAATCTCAAACTAGAAAAGCTCTGTTCTGGTTCCAAATTATGGTCGGTCCTAGGATGGTATTCCGACTTCGAGAAACCGAAATGCCAAAATTACAGACAATTGGCTGAAAAACTCTTATAGTCGAAGTTTCGTATTAGAAAGTGGTAAGTGCTCGGTGCTTGTGTAAACGAATTACTTTTCGAAAGTGCTTGGTAATCGCGAGCATTTCACAAAAAATCAGTGCTTAGTACTCGGAGCACTTTCCATCAGTGCTCGGCACAGCTCTGCTCCTTTGTTTCAATTATCCTACCTTCTCCATTTTATTGAATTCGATAAGTAACAAATTACAAAATGAACTGAAGACTCGCCAATGTTAATGTAATTAATGCATGCGCAACAAATGAATCGAAAACGTAAAAAATAGTTGAGGCTTGTTACGAATGGATTAACGGAAATGCTTACTTGATGATTTGACTTCTCCGTTTCTTCATATAGACACTCCTTTCCACATGATGATGGTAACTGAACTGGTGTGGTTGCAAAATATCGTCGTTTCACTCTTGATTCCACTTCCGACTCGATTGGACCAAAAATATGTTGTATCTTGGTGTGATAATTTGGTTTACCCTTGCGTACCGTGACACAGCATTTGTGGATAAAAAATATAGAAAAGCACTGACGTGAGGTCAGGAGGTTTAGATTAACACGAAATTTCGCACCTAGTTGCGTGTTGGTAATCTCTACCTGATTACGAAGCTTCATTGTGTTTGCATTTGTACTTCTCGAAATATTGCGGAAATAGGGTTAAAATTCCAAATATCAACAAAATTTGGCAATATTTTTTCCTTAAATCTCCAAAAACAAATATCGGATCGAATTGAAATTCGTAAAGGAAAATTGTTGAATACTGCCTTTAAGGTTTGTGTCAAATTCATTGAAATATAACCAATATTTCCAGAGAAAAAAAAATGTTCATCAAAAATTTTCGAATAAAACTTTCTTTATTTTCTAACAACTGGATCCACACGAAATTTTGCTATGAGTTGCGCGTTGTCATTCCAAAACTGTCCACGAAGTTTCAATTTGATCAAGTCAATACTTCATGAGATATCGAGGAATTAACCTGATTGAATTTGACCACAGATTCTTCTTCAGGGAGTTCAATCCAATCGTTTAAGACCAATGTCGGCTCAAAATTCGAAAATTACAGACATCGTGACGTACTGCTTGTTAAAAATTATTATCTTCTATCGTAGGCATTATCGTATCTCATTGTTTTGTATCGTACATATTCGATATAATGGAAACAAGGAATGGATTGAATAAGTATAATAAGTTTTACATTTATACGGAAAGGTTATTAAATCAATATAAAATGAAAATATTTCAACTATTTACCATTTTTGGGTTAGAATGAAAGAAACGAGGATTATATCGAATAAGTATAATATTTTTTCCATTTACATAAGGTTATTGAATAAATATAAAAAAACTTTTTCAATTATTTATCCTTGAAATGTCTTTTTCTAGGGAACAGCGCGTTATAATTTCGTCTCGATGTCTGAAATTTTAGAATTTTGAGCTCAAAAAATATTTATCTGATTGAAATGAAACTTGGTTGGGAAATGAACAGTATCGATAACAAGAAATATTCATAGAAAAATTTGAGAATTTTCATATTTCATAAAAATTTTGCTGAATTTTCCAATTCGTCATTTCGCAATGTGAACAAGCGCGTAAAAGCTGCTGACTTCAGGTCAGTGCTTTTCTAGATTTTTTTTCAATTATATATCGAACATAAAATCTGTTCCATTTTCGTTTTGATGGTTGGAAACTTTAGCTTTCAGGGACTTCAGGCTTAATTTCAGAGGGCTGAAAATTTACGCATCCATTCGCGAGTTGCATGCTTTGCGAAGAATCATCGATCAACATCTCGTACTGTATCCCCAACGGAATCTGGAGAGAATTTTGATTCAGATGAGGTTTTCATTTTCTTTGCATGATTCTCTAATTTTTTATTGCGTCTAGTCTGTTTGGAAGTATATTTTTTTTGGCACGAGCAGAGTTCGCACCTTACTGATTTACATGGCTCATCCCAATCTGCACATTTGGCCGGATTTTCTGAAGTTTCTATATGATTGGCGTTTTCTCCATTATTATTATCGATAATTTCTTCTTTTTCTTGTCGCTTTCAATTGAATCATTTTGCGGGATATCTATTTGTGAGTCACTATCTATCGGCTGGTCTTTGTTTTGTACTTGTTGAGACTGATCACCCACATCAAAATTCCTGACGACTCTCGTAAACTCTTCTTCAGTTCGTAGATTTTCAATAACTTCTTTTGGAAAAGCTGATGTCGGTAGGCCTTCTTTAATATCATACCCAAACATGGCGTCATAAGAAGCTCGTTTTATTCCATCATGGTATGCTCTGTTTTTCATTAATCGGACAAATCTCACACCTTCTGACCATCGTTAGCAGTTTTCATCATGCATCCACGTTATGAGCATATTTTGTATATCTTGGTTAGCTCTTTCTACGCTGCCTTGTACTATTTTGAGGCCACTCCACATGGAACATAACTCTTCAATGACACGGTTTGCAAATTCCCGGCCGTTGTCTGATTGTAGTATAGATGGAGCACCAAAAATGCCAAATATGTCTAAAAGGTTCTTAGCAACCTCCTCAGCCATTTTCGATTTTAATGCACGTATTTGAACAAATTTTGTTATGTGGTCTTGATAAGACATAATGAATTTGTATTCTCCATCTGCATGAGACCGCATATCAATCAGGTCCACAAGACAACGGCTGTTCATCTCCGAAAACACTATGGGTTTTTATCCACAAGTCCTTTCTTGGCAGATTTCAGTTTCTTTTGGCCATCTTCACACAAACGGAGATATAATTTTTTAGCTTCTTCTGGTATATTCATGTATTTTTTTTGTATTCACTTTCCATACGATGTTCACCGCCATGTTCAATGGCCAAATGTGCATCATGCAATATTTCATCGTTTGTAACGTAATACTTGATGCTGGATTCACCGGATGCTACACGGGCAATAAGCTTTTCAACACTCCTTATAAGTTTAAGATACGCCGACAGAGTGAGCAAATAACTTTGAGAATTATTACGATGATAAAAATTGGATCATAATTATTGATTGAAAACATTTACAGATTGATTAACAACTCTATCTAAATGTTAAAATGAACAAATTGCTCTGAGCGACAACCTAGGTACATCGACAAATGATACGTGACGAACCCTTGAATTTTAAGCAAGGGGCAATAAAATAACATCTGGGTGGACGAGCGCCATTTTCGGGTGACAAATAGCCCTGAGGCTATGACAAGGAAAAAGGGAACTCTCTTCAAGAAATTTTATATTCAAAGCCGTTATTTTGAATATATCGAACATCGATAGGTTAACATCGATGTTTGTGAACTCTAACATCGATGTTGAAAACATCGACCATCGATTACAAAACATCGGTGTTTCAAAAACATCGATGAACATCGCCCAGCACTAGTTATCAACACCGTTACTTCGTAAGTATTCAAAAAAGAACCAAAGAAGCACAGCAATATGTGATTTAGACTCAAGATCTGGAACGAATAAGCTGTGAATATTAAGATGCTCAAGGAGGGCATGAAAATAGATGCAAAGGAAACAGCTTCTCTATAACATACTGATGATCCAGAGGGAGGAAGGAAGTATTAGTATTGAATGAAGGAAACGGATTGCTTCTTGTTGAATTGTTTTAATGACACGAGCATCACGAATTCAACATCAGCATTTGCTAACCAGTTACAAACTTTCATCATGATCGCGCAGTATTCTTCAAGTTATTCATGAAATAACAACGATATCGAGGAAACTTCTACGAACCGAAATAATATACTCCTTTGTTTTCCAATAGCACGAGGCATTGCAATGGGATCAAACTGAAATTAAGTAGGTACATCATTATGATTATGATTCCGGAGGAGACCGTCAGATTTTAGGATAAGTTTACACTAGTCAAGACAATCTCGGAACAATGTTTGGTTCATAGTTGGGAGTCTCTATTGAGAATATACAGGGTGATTTGTCCGATTCGACCAATTTTACTTTTATTGATAACTTTGATATGGCTTATTGGATTTTGATGAAATTTGCAGGGGAGTACAATATTGATGAGCACATTCATTGATTTCAAAATTTATTTTAGAATAGGCGGTTGTTATTGCCATAATTCCAGATTAATTGTTCAGGCTGAAATAACACTCTGTACATCGCGTTTCCTAAACTACGCAATCTGTTTACGATTCTACTATAATTAGTCATTATTTGAGATTTTCCGATTTTTTTGGGCACACTTCTAGTTTTCCGAGAAAATTTTATCAAAAAAAGACAATGTAGAAATTTCGCTCCAATCGATTCTACTTTTATGGATAACTTTGATATGGCTCATCCAATTTTGATGAAATTTGCAGTGTAGGCCAAGCTGAATGTGTACACCCAATAATTGCAAAAATCTCTCAAAATAGAGGGATGTAACTGTGATAATCTCAGAATTTCAGATTAATTGGGCAGTTGCAAAAAAAATACACCATGAACATTGCTTTTCCAAAACTTTCTTACTCGATTCAGATTCTACAATAATATGTCATTATCCAGAGTTCTTTAATTTCCTTAGCACACCTCCGGTTTTCATAGAAAACATTTTTGAAGAAGAGCATAATCGAAATTTGGCTCACAAGCAGTGGGAGTATTCCGCACTAGGTAGGAAAGCTGTATTGTCCAAGGATGCAAAGTTGTTCGTCACTTCTAAAATATTCTTTTCAAATTCAAAATTATTCTGAATTGAATGATTTCATACAGAATATAAACAATCAAATATAAATCTGGAATTTGAAAAGAATATTTTAGAACTTCAGAACTACTTTGCATCCTTGGCCAATACAGCTGTCCTACCTAGTGCGGAATACTCTCACTGCTTGTGCGCCGAATTTCGATTATGCTCTTCTTCAAAAATGTTTTCTATGAAAACCAGAGGTGTGCAAGGAAATTGAAAACCTCTGAATAATGACATATTATTGTAGAATTTGGAACGAATAAGAAAGTTTAGGAAAAGCAATGTACAGGGTGTTTTTTTTTCAAATGCACAATTAATCTGAAATTATCACAATTACAGCCCTGCATTCTGAGAGATTGTTGCAATTATTGAATGAACTCATTCAGATTGTTCTACACTGCAATTTCATCAAAATTGGATGAGCCATACCAAAGTTAAAAGTAGAATCGATTGGAGCGAAATTTCGACATAGTCTTTTTATGATAAAATTTTCTCGGAAAACTAGAAGTGTGCCAAAAACAAACGGAAATTCTCAAATAATGACTTATTATAGTAGAATCGTAAACAGATAGCGTAGTTTTTGAAACGCGATGTACAGGGTGTTCTTTCAACCTGCACAATTAATCTGGATTTATCACCATAACAACCACTTATTCCGAAGAAAATTTTGGAATTGATGAATGTGTTCATCAATATTGGACTTCGCTGAAAATTTCATTAAAATCGAATGAGCTATACCAAAGCTATCAATAAAAGTAAAATCGGTCGAATCGGACACATCACCCTGTATGTTCTCAATAGAGATCCCCAACCATAAACCAAACATTGTTTCGAGACTGTCTTGACTAGTGTAAACTTATCCTAAAATCTGACGGTCTCCTCCGGAATCACCCTGTATATACGAGGATTAGAGATGAATTTTTCAAACCATTTTGAGCAAAAATTCAAATCGATATCTATACGGAATAATCCAGCTGGTTTCAATCATCAATAACTTCTTCTTTCCTGATCACGTGAAGTGCAGCTTTTGCGCACATATATTCGAATTTGTTGCCAAAGCGGTCATCTTTTCATATATTCACCCCACCCGACGAACCTTTACTTCCTGATGGAAATATTCCGCGTTTTCCACTAATTGTCGATAGTACTTCCTGGATTGGTCTAGAAATACAGCCTTTTGGCAAACATTTTGAACATGCACGCGAAACCTGCCGACTTCACATCAGTTCTTTTCTAGAATGTTTTCAATAGCTAATTTTTACTAGCTGAACACTCATTAACAATAAAAATTCTAGTCAGATGAACGTGAACATAACAATGCCCTTCATCTAACGAAATATGGTGGATTCGCATCACGTGGTGGGACAAACCAAACGTAATCGAGAGGGCCGTCCGAGCCACTGCAAATCAGTGTCCTTTATTGTGGCTGTCTTCTCAGGGTCAAATCACAAGCACAAAATTGAGTTTCTTCAATGATGGTCCATTCCATACGGTTTTATGCCTTTTCCTTGAGATCAAACATTTGATTTGGTTAGAAATCTTTTCGAATAACTATAAAAGAATACTTTTGGAGCAGCTCGTATTTTTTAGGAATTTCTTTTCCGAATTTAAGAAAGATTAATATACTTTGCTGACTTAAATCGAATTATACCGTTGATTTCATTCTTTTAGTGCGAATTTAAACTTCATGATGCAAACGATATATTTAGCGTGGACTGACAACCTTCTTGTCACAATAAGGTACCTGTAGCTTTTAAGACCTACTTTTGAAATTTCCCGCAGAAAGACATCGGGTGATGCTCCAGTTTATACGGACATGCGCATTGTCGGTATGAACACTACGCTTGGGAGTTGTTATCTCTCGCGCCACAGTGTTATCAGGGATGAGTGACGAATCTTTGATGTTACATTAACTCCACGTTTTTATGATTTGAGATAATAGAAAACCGTAAGTTTTATTGTTAAATTGTTGTTTCAACATAAAGCTTCTTGTTTGACTTGGATGATAGTTATCGAAGACCACGATATGTATATTAATATGAAATTAGAATTGTATTTATTTAGTTGTTTGGCAATTTCGTTCGATCCTATCAGAGGGCTAATAAGGCCCACTGTGAGAGTACGTGGGCCTTATTAGACTACCAGAGCAAATTCATTTCAAAACATTGCATTCTTTTCGATTTTTTTACAGTTTCCGATAATATGCCACAGAAGAGAGCAAAATGGAACGGAGAGAGCCTACGTGCATCCATGGCAGCAATAAATCGGCGACAACTTTCACAACGTGCTGCAGCAGATTGTCATGATATTCCTAGGCGAACTCTGAGGAACCATTTGAGATCTGGTAGTACTGTAATTAGGCTAGGTCGTCCTTCCATAATGGATAAAACCTAGAAAATGATCTTGCCAATCGAATTGAACGATTCGCAAATATTGGTATGCCCCTTACACCTAAAGTTATCAGGCGACAAGCAATTGTTCTCTGCGAAAAACATAAATCTGAGACATAATTTCAATAGAAATTCTGGCATTGCTGGTAAAGATTGGCTCATAATATCTCTGAAAAGGAATCCTGAAATTTCAAAGAGAAAGACTCAGTTTATGAATCCAGCACGAGCACAGAAATTGAACAGACCTATTGTTTCTAAGCATTTTGAGGAATTGGAAAAACTTTATGAAGAGTTAGACACATCCACAGTAATCCAGAACGACTATACAATATCGACGAAAAAGGATGTCGACTCTCCATTCACCATCAGCAGACTGTACTAGCTCTTAAAGGTGCTCGTCGAGTTCCCTTAATAGAGCCAGAGCACGTAGAAAATGTGACCATTGTCATGTGCGTTAACGCAGTTGGCTTTGATATTCCTCCAATGAAAGGCAAAGGCAAAAACCAGAGTTAAGTGATAATTTGCCACCAGGAGGTGTCGTGAGAATGGCTCCAAAAGAAAGCATGACAACGAACTTATTTGTTGATTTCATAAAGCATTTAGGAAAATTTAAAACACAGGGAAACATTTGGTTGATATTTGATGAAGCGTCATCTCACTTAGATTATTCAATAGTTGAAGAAGCCGAGAAGCATGATATTGTCCTCTATTGTCTGCCGAGTAACACAACGCACGAGCTTCAACCACTTGATAAGTCTGTGAATAAATCGTTTAGGCTGGTCGTCCAGTGCAAGCGATTTCGAGAGGCGCGATAGGAGCGTAAACGAACGAATTTGCGCGACAGATACAAATGAATGGAATTCTAGGTACCCTCGTCGACTGGCAGCGACTTCATACGGGCGACTTCGAGAGAATTCGAGCGGCGCAATCGTATCCAGATCACTTTGGATCTGCCGCTTCTATACGCTCGAAAAGAGGAGCTAGCCGTCGGATAGTGGAATGTATAGTTTGTGAACGGAATATTTGTTGAAGCTCGTTGTTTATTGTTGGTGAATTTTAGATGGATCAGATTGAAAGGTTAATGAATGTTGTCTTTTTTCTTACATTAAACTCACATCCAGAAGTTCTGTAAGTGTATAGTAGCCTACCTGAAGTTGGACTCTTTGGCAATAATCGGCTGTATAGCATTCCAAATATAATTAATCCAGCGTGTTTCGCCATTATGTCGGGTTTTATAGCTCTTATTATCTCAATATCTATTATCAATTTGTTTTATAGTCTCCGACCAATTTTATTCCGAACATTTTTCTATATGCTCAAGTGTTTTTGGCCCATACGTACTGTAATGATTCAACTACGTTTCAATCAATCTCATATGCAGAACGATCTTTTCGATCACAAAATAAACATAGTTTTTTCTTTATAAAATGCTACGGATTTTTACTAGTGATCTGTTTTCTAAAATACACATGCACTTCTGCAAAATTTTAAGAATTTCTGAATATCTGTGTCACCATCATTTCTTACGATGTTTGCAGTTTTTAAAGTTTTGAAGTCACGTTCTAGATACATTAATAACATATTCACTTCTGAAGCTGACTTTTCACAGATAAAATTCAAATCAGCCATAATTTCGAAGTTCCACATCCTTTGTTTTCGAAGTACCCAGGTCATCAACATTAAAACTTCAACTTCCATTCCAGTATTATGATTGAGTATACGATAATAATCATTCATTATCAAGATGGTGAATTGTTTCCGATAATTTCATTTTTTTTTTAATTTGAATCTACCTTAGCTCAAAAATTGTCCCCATTTCGTAGCTAACATATGCCCGATCAAGTGAGATTTATCATTGAAATGAATTATTAATCTTAACATTAAAACAAATAAAACACTTGACTTCGTTCACAATTTGCAATTCAAAATATTTTGTTGACATGCATGTTTCGGGTTTTACTCCATTATCAAAACTGAAACGAAAATACATGGGACTACACAAATATACATCAATGAATTATTTAATTCTAAATCCATCCCGTATCACAATTTCTTCAATAAACACGGAAATCTGAAGTAAAAATCCTCTGCTACGCAAGAACAAGAACGAACCGAAACCTCGCGAACTATCTGCCAGTGGACGACCCCGAAGCCTGAGACCGCTTCGGTCGTAAAAGCTCCTGGGCGCTCGTAAAACGCGTAGCTCATAAAAGCCCCAAATCGCTTCCAGTGGACGGCCAGGCTTAAGCATCAAACGTGTTAATCTGATAAAGTTTCCGAAACCGCCTATTGGGATCATGAAGTTTGGACATACATCTATCAAAATCCTGACAGACGCTTGACAAAAACTAATTCCAACAAAATTTTTACTAGAGTCGAAATCTCTGAACCATGAGAATATTGTGAATGGATTCAGGGCCACGGGATTGTTTCCATTCAACCCTGATATTTTACCAGGTGAAGCCTTCCTTCGCACCGTCCATCTTAACAAAAGTCAACTCAGCTGTTCTTGAAGGAATACTTTTATACCCAAGAAAACGTGTTTACTTCAGGAGAGGAGGGGTAAGATGAAATGAATGATCAAATTCCACTCGAAAATCACAAGCCACAGGATCACTATGTATATGATTCAGATGATGAAATTCCACTCACAAACGAAAGGAACCTAAGTCTCTATTTCAGGAACTCATACTTGCTCCAAACTATGCTGCCACAAAGGAAAAACCGAGAAGGAAAACATTGAACTACAAAGGGCAGAGGGTTACTAAGGATCTTTTGAAAGATAAGATGGGAAACAAGGAAAACAAATTAAATCAAAAAACAACAAAAAGTAAGGGATCCGAAATTTGGAGATGAATCTTCAGGTAAGAGCAAAATCAAAGGATTAACCGAATCTTCTTGGTACTGCCATGCTTGCGAGGAAGAGAGTGTTTCAGATAAGCGAAAATGTGCTCAATGTGGGAAGTGGTACCACGAAGGGTGCATCGGACTGACAAACGAAGACAAAGAAGTATTTTATTGTCATGACTGTGTTTAGAATTGTCTTGATATCATTTATTGTTTTTCACTGAAAAATATTTTAATTTTTGTATGTTGAAGGAGAATGTATCTATAAATTCGTTAAAAAAGAACTTATATTTCCTTTTTTTTTCTGATTGAAGAAAAAATTCAGAATTTTCTTTGGCGATAATTTGTAAGAACGTGTAAGAAGTAATATTGCACATATAACTTAAGGGCTTAATTAAACCACGTTGGTACAATAAAGTCCAGATGGAAAGTTTTTAGGAAGTTCCATATTTCAGACAATTTTGTTTTTGTACAATTTATCTTTCGTGATAACCGAAATGAATAATCTTTTTGGAAAACTATAAATCTTTTTTTTTAACTACAGAAAATGCGATTTATTTCCTATTCTTCTCAGGTGGGCCTTATATGCCTCCAGTACCTTATTCAAAATTCGAATCCACCTGGTGCAAATTGGGGTCAAATTATGCTTGTAATTTTTCAGAATACTTTGCTGATCGGAGATTTCCAGTAGAGATAGTTTATTGAAACTTTGCATTATGATTGAATACGTAGGTACCATATGATTGGTGCTACCATAAAATTCAGAGCCGGCCCCTTTTGAGGGCGGTTTATTATTTGATAAAATCAAATATTAAATCTCAGTGATCGAGCAACAAAAAAAAATTTTAACCCCCCCCTGAAAATTTCAGCTATGTTTTGATGTATGTAGATTTGAATGAACGAATAAAAAGAAATCCTGTCTATTCTCGATGATATTGCTGAGGACATTGCGGAAGTCAAGCGAGCGCAGAGGGACCTGTCCGATAAACTGAGCAAATGCTTGAAGGGTGTGGTAGCATTGGAGAATACCAATGTTATGTTGAGAAGCGAAATGTACAAATTGAAGGACGTCTTTAAGCCCAACTTGTCAATAGTGGCTCAGGGAGCAGTTAGTCGCGCGTTGATTCTCATGAAATATTAGAACGTTTAAAAAGAGCGAATAATCTCATCATGCGCAATGTTCCCGAGTCTGTAAATGAAGCGTCAGATAGGTCAACTATTCTTGACGTTATTTCAAGGATCAGTGAAAGTTCACCTGGTACAGACGTAGCAGTAAAAAGGTTGGGTAAGGCTCGGCAAGGAGTACATAGACCTATAAAGGTGGAATTTTCGAATTCAGTAGTACCCGGCAGTGTTTTACGTCATAAACGAATACTCTCTACCATGGATGCCTACAAAAAAGTAGCCATAGATGATGATAAAACACCACTCCAGATCCAAGAACTGCAGGATCTTCGTAGGGAGCTCCACACGCGACGCTCTTCTGGGGAGTCGGACTTGACCATCAGGTACAACAGGGGAATTCCAACAATTAGCAAACACCATCATCAAAAACTAACATCCAACATTGTTGAGTGGCCTCTTATTCTATACTATACTAATTGAATAAGGTGACGCTGGGTCGAAAAGGTCGTCCCACATATGAGCGATCTCCTTCGTAGCCGTTAGAGTTAGGAGAAAGCGGTAAATTCACATAGATAGATGAAATATCACCCTACCTTCCATTGAAAAAAACGATATCTCAATCGAATTGCTAATATTTTTAAAAAAATCTAGAATATGGTGAAATTTCAACACCAATTGAGGTATATTCGACCAATCGGATAACTGCATTGTATGGGCGGGGCCTGAGACACGATAAACGTCACGGTCGTTAGTGTTAGTACTGTCATTTGTCAAATAAGAAATAATGTCACTTTTACAGTTGCAAACTCAAGATTTCACAAGACGAAAATATGTTATTTGTGAAAATATGCATCGAAATATGTCTTAAATGAGTTAATCGTAAGTTTCAAACGATCTGGATGCATTAATTCAATTCATAAACTGACACAGGAAATTCAAGTGAAGGAAGGTGAACAAATATGAAAGTTATTCTTGAGAGGTGTATTGAAACGAATAATATAGAACAAGTCTCCAGAACCTTCCTATATTGACCAACTTAAAATATAAGGAAAATTTCAACCAGGATTAATAATTGCAGTGTTCTGTTATTCAGAAGGAAATCCAGTGTTGAATAAGATTTACCTTTGCATTGAAATGTGTCTGAATGAAGTAAATCCTGAGTTTTATACGATCTGATTCAATTAATTCCAATGATGAATTGACACGGAAAATTAAAACGAATAATTTAGAACAACAAGTATCCAGGTCCTTCCTATATTGACGTACCAAAAATGAACTGGAACTAATTATTGCAGGGTTCTACTATTCAGAAAAAAATCCAGTGTTAAAAAAGATTTACCTTTGTATGAAAAATTTTACCGAACAATGTAGAACAAGAAGAAGTCTCCAGGTCCTTCCTATATTGATGTACCAAAAATATAAAGGAACTGTGAACCAAGATTAATCATTGCAGTGTTCTTTTATTCAAAAGGAAATACAGTGTTGAATATGATTTATCTTTGCATGGAAATGTATCTGGGATAAATAAATCGGGGGATTTGAACGATCGGAAAGCATTAATTAATTCCATTGATGTGGAAAATTGAACCGAATATTATAGAACAAGAAAAAGTCTCCAGGTCCTTCCTATATTGACGTACCAAAAATATAAAGAAACTATGAACCAGGATTAATAATTGCAGTGTTCTTTTATTCAGAAGGAACTACAGTGTTGAATATGATTTACCCTTGCATCGAAATGTGTCTTGAATAAGTAAATCTTAAGTTGTCAACAATCTGGATGCATTAATCGATTTCATTGGTAAATTCACTTTTCTATGAAGGAAGGTAAGCAAATGTGGAAGCTATTCTTGAGAGGTGTATTGAAATGAATAATATAGAACAAGAACAAGTCTCCAGAACCTTCCTATATTGAACAACCTAAAATATAAAGAAAATTTGAACCAGGGCTAATAATTGAATTGTTCTATTATTCCGAAGGATATCCTGTGTTGAAAAAGATTTACTGTTGAAGTGTTAAATCCAACCTGTTATTTGGTTCCATTCCCCATGAAGTAAAATAGTTTGTGTGAGCAGTATTTAGTGGTTTGTTATTCCTGATTAATCATAGTGATGAGTCCAAGATATCATCACTTTAAAATTATCCTTGACAATGTGTTAAGAAAGATTTATGTTACAATAATTGTTTATGTATGTTTGGATACAAGCTTTCAGATCAATTAATGGAAAGGATTGGTTTCAACATCAAAAGTGCCCCAATAATTATTATTTTTGGCTTAAGATATATACTATGTAATTCATGAAACATTTCTGATTCTGATGCAAACATAGATATTCTAAGTATTTCTGGAAACAATTATATTCAATCAGTCTACTATTAATAATTATGATTAGATAAAATAAAATTACATTCAATTGTTAATTTTGTTCAACTATGCCTTCAGATCACATATATGGAATTTGTTTTATATCATTTCTCACATCTGGGTTTTCGAGATGAAACCAAGTTACCAAAAAAAAAGGCGAGTAATGATTGGAACACACAGGGTGAGTAATGTTTTATTTTCTAAACGAGTCGATATATCAGACAGACTATCGGTATTATCTTGCCCTTCTGGCCTATTTATGTGTCGTTGTCAATGTCGGTCTCAATCGCACTCCTAATCATCATTAATTCTAATTGAAGCTGTGCATTTCACCCTAATTCAACGTTTTCACTTTTAGGTACTATATCATATTATATACTACTGAATTTCGTGTAACTGTGATAACGACAACCACAATTTCACATATTTATATTTCCCTTTATTTAATCTCCACAATATAGATTATTTCTGTCGCTTCAATTTAATATAGTGTGAGGATGATTTTTCAAAAATAATAATATTCTCAACTCATTGAAAAATTTATTACATACATTGAAACTGAGCAGAATTAGACCATGAACTTATGAATTCATAATTTTTAATTTAATAATTTCATTTCTGCATTGGAATATTGTGGTTATGTTATATTTTCAGAAGTAGCAACGTCGTCAAGGGTCGTGGAAATCTCGAAAATGGACGAAAGTGAGCTAACTCAAAGGTCTTATATACGAAACATGTGCGTCATCAGGGGTACCATTTCTCAGGACAACGATCGGTACAGCACAATCAGTAGAAACCGTCAGTGTACCCCTATAGCAGTAGTTGCGTTGGCGTATGATCGGATCTTTTCGTTTAACAATTGGAACACTGAAACCATCGACCAAATTTTAGATTACGGCGATATTCTATATCGCAAATCTATCGCGTTACGCCTTGCACAAAATTTTGCGAATAATTCCTCGCATCCTTATCTGATGCTGACAGAGGTCTTTTCGAAATTCACAATTCAGGATTGTGGATTCCATTTCATTTATAACGAAACAAACACAGTAGATGGGCGCGTTGGATTAGAAAGTGAAGGTCCTTTTTTCATATTAGCCGACGGTTTGCAGCAGGTTTTTCAAAATTTCGAGTCGGTTGTATTTACATGTCGCTCTTTATCTACCTGCATCAAACGATCATCTACTGCCTACTATTTGTTCGATTCACACAGCCGCGGTGCGGACGGAAGGTCTGTCGAATACGGAGGGACGGCATGTCTGATCAGATTCAGCGACGTTGGAGTTTTGCTGAGTTATCTGCTGCAGAATTATGCGGCCGAAGAGCAATATAGCTTGAGTCCGATTGAGGTGCGACTCGAATCCACGGCCAATCTGGCAGACTCAGATTCGTTCGTTCTGCTGAGCGTCAGCGTAGAAACATCACACCCCGTTACTGTGTCTGTGACTACAGATTCCATCGAGCCTTTGTTTGATTCCCTCGATATGCCTGTTCGCCATAACGATAGTTTCATAGCCCCTGTTTCCCCTAGCTCTGCAAACATTGTTTGTGGTGCCGCTACCGAACAACCAAACGTTCCTCTGCATTATTTGGGTGATATGAATAAGGAGTGTATTCATTGCGCCGCTCTATTCTTCGCATCCGAAAACCAGTTCTGCTGCAGTAAAGGAGGAATTAGGCTTCCGAACAGTCCTGACTATCCAGAACTGTTAAAATCCCTAATCACCAACAAGAACAAGGAGCATTCCAAAGGATTCCTGAAGAACATCCGTAGGTACAACACGCTACTGGCGATCGGATCTACGACGGCCACCATACGGAAACACCTAGGACAAGGAGCTCCGGTGGTCGTCATATCAGGGCAGATCTACTATCGGGTAGGCGATGTTAACACTACGAACCCGCGTTTCGGCACTCTATATTTTGTAGATAGTGGGGAAGCTAAACGTGCGAGAGCAACGAATGCTGCAGTGAGCGGTGGATGCGCGCCAGATCTTCTGGAAAGTATAGACGCGCTATTAAGAACGACTCATCCCTTTGCTCAAATGTACCGAAGTCTAGGTCAAAAAGTCCGGGACGAACGAAGGACCCATGGTGATGACAGGATACCTGAAATTGGCCTATACTTTAAAACCATCCCTGGTACTAACAGGAACGTCTATGCGGTACCCTCCACTTCGGAAGAGATCGGCGGTGTTTTCACGTCTGTCGATGGAAATCTGCCTTCTCCAAACACCTTCGGTCGTGTGTTCTATCGCGAGGGAAGTTTAGAGTACAGGGATATTCCTAAGTTGTCGCCAATCGTTGACGCGCTTTGTTACCCATTGCTGTTTCCGCGCGGAGAGTTGGGATGGGCGATAGACTTGCCGAGATTTGGTGGAAACAACCACAACAAAGAGAGGAAACGTATCAGCAAAATGGAGTTCGACCGTTACCGTCTGATGAGCAGAAGGGGTCAGTTCAATCCAATCCTCCTTTGCGGCAAACTTAGCCAACAGTACATCGTTGATAAGTTTGCAGAATTGGAGGGCGACCGATTGTACTATCTCAGAACTCATCAGGAGGACGTTAGGGCGGATACTTACGTCGGACTCCTCGATTTCATCGCCCGAAGAAACGCTACGGAGCCGGTCGAGAGTGAGAGAATCGGCAAAGCAGTGATATTACCTAGCTCATTCCACGGAGGACCCAGGTGCATGCAGCAGAGATACCAGGACGCAATGGCCATCGTGGCGAAATTTGGACGTCCCTCCTCATTCCTTACGTTCACGTGTAATCCAAGCTGGCGTGAGATACGTGAAAATATAGGCAGTGAATTATTGAATCCGCAGGATAGACCAGAATTGATCGCGAGAATTTTTGATCTAAAGAGGAGGGAGCTTTTCAAGGATGTTCTAAAAAAGAACCTTTTTGGCAAAGTGATCGCACACGTTTACGTCATTGAGTTTCAAAAACGCGGTTTGCCGCACCTGCATTGGCTTTTGTTTCTGTCAGATGAAGACAAATTGCGCGAACCTGGTGACGTAGATAAACATATTTGCGCTAAATTGCCGGCCGCCGGCACGCGGCTTCATGATATAATCACAACCTCCATGATTCACGGACCCTGCGGTGATCGTTTTCCAAACTCACCCTGCATGGAAGATGGCGTGTGTTCCAAGCGTTATCCTAAAGAGTATTCCGAGAATACTGTTATAGACCAAAGACTGCCCATATATAGACGTCGAAACGACGGACGCACGGCTACGTTAAAGAGAAATGGTATTTCTCACGTGGTGGATAATAGGGACGTAGCTCTTACAATCCTCAACTCTGCGCGAAATACGGGTCTCACATTAACGTCGAGGTTGTGACTAGCGTCGGAGCTGTCAAATACGTGTTTAAGTATATAAACAAAGGACCAGACGCTGCGGTTCTCCAGGCGAAAAACGAATTGGTATATGATGAGATCCGCGCGTATATCGATTCACGATATATTTCGTATAGGCCGCTTACCGAATGTTACCACTTCCCACCCATGGTAATTCGCCGTCGGTCGAACAATTACCAGTTCATCTCCCTGGAGAACGGCCCGTCCAATTCGTAGAAGGCCAAGAAGAAGAGGCTGCCCGGAAACAAGAGGGAAAACTCTCTCGCCTGGAAGCGTTCTTCGAGTTGAACGCGAAGGATCCGTCCGCACGACAACATCTTTATTGCGATGTTCCTCTATATTATCGTTGGGTGAACGGACACTGGCGGAAAAGAATCCGATCCTGGTTAATCGTAACGCGGATGTTCACGATCAGCCCAAAATACGTCGAAAAGTTCCACCTCCGGATTTTACTGAGGCATGTTTGCGGACCGAAATCTTTCGAAGATCTTCACACATATAACGGAATCGTATATCCTACCTTTCAGGAGGCTGCCCGAATAAGGTTATTGATAGCGTCCGACGATGAATGGGAAAAAACGTTGGAACATGCTGCTTTGGTCAACATGCCAAGGTGCATGCGAAAACTGTTCGCATACTTACTATGCTACTGTGAAGTCGGAGACTCTTTAGCACTTTGGACCGCTTTCAAGTGTCATATGTGCGAAGATTTCCGAAAGAGAGGTCTTTCGATAAGGGACGCGGAAAACAGTGCGTTACGCGGGATCGAGATCATCCTGCGTTTTTTGGGTAAGACTCTAAGGGATTTTTATCTTCCGGAATGTCCTCCAGACTTCAACAATCATGCTGAAGTTATTGACGCCGAAGATTTGGAGTCGGGAGCCTCCGGTAATTTTGATCCCAACCAGTTAAATCCAGATCAACGTAGTGTTTTCGATCAAATCATTAAGGCCATCGCATCGGAAGATTCGTGGAACCGCTATTTCTATCTACAGGGTAGCGGTGGTACCGGAAAAACCCATCTATACAATACCATATTGGACTTCTGTACCTCGAGAGATATTCCAACTATCGCCGTCGCTTTCACCGGAATCGCGGCCTTACTGCTGCAGAATGGGAGAACTGTTCATTCTACGTTCAAGTTACCTTTGGACTTGAATGCGGACTCCAGTTCGGGCATTACGGCACAGTCCGAGGAGGCGGCCACTTTGAGGAATCTTCGACTTATAATTTGGGATGAAGTTTCGATGGCCAGCTATCACGTTCTAGATGCTGTAGACCGTTTGCTTCAAGACATCCGCAAAGATCGACGTCCGTTCGGCGGTATTTGCGTTCTTCTCAGAGGGGATGTCAAGCAGTTACTACCCGTGGCAGCTAGCAGGGTCAGGCAGGTCGAGCTCTTCTTCACGAACTGTAAGTCGTGGAATCGGTTCAAAGTGTTGAGTTTGAAGACCAATATACGTACCTACACAGGTGAAGAGGAATTCGCCGAATGGCTTGAACAACTTGGCCAAGGTACCCTGAACGAATGCGTTGTGGACGATTTGTATGAGACTATGCGCCTCCCGGACCGCTGTTTGACCGAGAACCTTATTAGAGATATTTTCGGCCGCATCGACGCTCTGACCATGGGGCAGCTAGCAACACGCGCTATTCTCTGTCCCAGGAACGAACATTGCAACAGGATAAATGACAGTATGCTCGAATCGTTTCCGGGACCGCTCAATACTCTTTTCAGCAACGATAGCGTTGTTTCGGGGGATGAGGATGAGATAGATAGCAAACTATCAGTTGGAATATTTGAACAGCATAACACCCAGTGGAATGCCCCTCCACGAACTCAAACTGAAAGTAGGGGTGCCGATAATACTTCTTCGAAATTTATCTTTAGCTGATGGATTAATTAACGACACTCGCCTACTGGTGTTATCGATTACCGAGTATCTCTTAACAGCCAAAATTGTAACCGGTCGTTTTACCGGCAGAATAGTTCTCATTCCTAGAATGGATCTAACCTCTTCCGATAAAGCGATCCCCATAATTTTGAAGAGAAGACAATTCCCTGTAAAACTTTGCTTCGCGTTAACTATTAATAAAGCACAGGGACAAACATTTGACACAGTAGGCATATATCTTGGTACGCCCGTTTTCTCTCACGGTCAGCTTTACGTTGCGTTTTCAAGGGCTCGCAATTGGAACGGCGTAAGGGTAAAAGTGGATGAGACGAAACATCAAAGTAGATTGCTGAAACATTCCAAAAATATTTATACGAAAAATATAATTTTTGATAGTGTTCTGAAATTACTAAAGTAAACAACCCTTTTTCGATAAAATGATATATAACAACAATCCATCACATTTTAGGCACAAGAAATATTCAATTTTTAGTATACGATCCGAGCGTTTGCGATAGTACCTGATGCAGATTATTCCTTTGTTTTCCGACCGCGATCCATCTACAAAAAGAAAATGTCAGTTTCATTAATTCCTGTTTTATATTTTTCGAATTCCAATTTAGTCTTCTATATCTTGCCCTCAGTATCAATTCCAATTTCTGTTATGAATCCGTTATCTGCTTTTTCATAGTCAGAAGTATTAATTTCAAAAGAGACATTTTCAATAACTTCAAAAAAAGACACTTCAAATAAATTTGCGGACATCATTTTTTTCATTTTCTGATTAAAAAAATCGAAATTTTTCTTCCAAATTTTATGTGTGTGAATATACATATGATATGGTGCGATATTTGAATTAGGATCGTTGAGTTAGCTCTCTGTTGTCGATATTCGGATATGTACGCACTCAACCGGCGACGATGAATCCAGGACATCTGGACGACACCCAGGAAACCCAGCCCATCTTATTAAGATATAGGGAAGATTTATGGGACAACCACAGGGCACCTTAGAGACTGTCACATCAACAGAACACCGCTTCTGTTAGCATCACAATTGTCAACTGCCCCCTACTACCACCCCTCCTGCCAGAAAAAGACTGCAAATCACAAACGACCGCCAACTGCCCCTTCCTACCACCCCTCCTGCCAGAAAAGAGATTTTAAGTGCAAAACAAAAAACAAACAATGTGAAATGTGCGCGAGTTTGTATGATTGAATCACTTTACCCACCTAGAGGAAAAAACTCTCATGTTGAAAGTGCCTACAGATAACGGTCACCTCCTATCGGTAACCACCTCTTGCCCCTTGAGAAAAGACTGTAATGACTGAATGTAGCGTGATAAACGAGAAGAGAAAACCTGATGAACATATAACGAAAAATCATAGAATCTACCTCCCATTAGAAGAAGGAAGGACCCAAGGACTATCTCCTTCATTTAACCTAAGATGAGTAAATATACACCCTTAACAAATTCAACACTCATCACAACTATCTTTCAAAATATATCGAACTTCGTTTATTGACAAAAACATCTGCCATTCAGGTCCCCTCACATGATATCCCTCAATTCCTGATATATTTGTCTGTTTTAGACTTATTATAAAAATCAATGGATATGATATTCTAAAATCGGTTATTTCCTCTTCCATTTACTAATGATTTTCATGAAAGTTTGAAATACTTCTATGTTATCGCTATTTAATGAAATAATTTTATTCTTTTCAAATCAGTTCCAAGGTTTGACTTTCAACTTAGTTGTGGAGAGCATTTAATTTGTCTCACCCTTTATATATTTTATTTAAGCATCGATTACCTATTAATTATTTTTTTGATGTTTTCCAGTTGACGATGCGTATAACAGAGAACACTATTTGGGCAATAAGAAGGTCAAGTATTACACTCTAAAAAATATCTTGGTGTGAATGCTGATTTTATGCTTTCACAAAAATATGGAGGCAATTTACCACCAGCAATTCAATTTTCTGTAATGATTATTGAAATTATCATAATTCAGTGTTCGGTTGTGTGATTTATAATATGAAATATCATAAACAGATGCAGAATCAAGAATTTATAGTAGTAATTTGAAATCACACAATGTTCATCAAACTTTGATAAAAATTCATAAAATGAAACACTCAATAAGTTAAAACTCTAATAACTCCAATGAAAATTAGTTCTGTGTGGTGTAATTTCAAATAATAATTTCAGAGAATTGATCTTTTTTCAAGATTCGATCCGAATGTTGATATTTTCACTCGTTTGTCACCTTCATGAATAACTTGGTGTTACTTCTGAAGTTCCCGAATACAAGTAAAACTCCAAAAGGTGATTTTTCAATAGCAAAGTATTGAAATTCACACCATGTGAATCAAATTCGCGAAAACTTCGTTTCGTAAATAGTTACAGAGTTGCCACGTATTCTCAGATTCATATTGTTTTCCTTAAGGCTTACAAAACCAATTCGACTTCAATGAAATTTTCAGAAATGCAACTGAAAATGATGTTCCATGAAGTATAAGTGAAAAGAAAATATAACTTTCCATTTTTCGACTAGTTAATATTCAATACTGGATGATTTCTTCTGGAGTGCAACGTATTAATGGTCAATTTTGGTAACAGACCTATCGAAAAATCAAGGTATTAGATCGTACTATCTTTCAGGTTCTTTTTGTAGATTTTCGCTCCCAATATCTTGAACATGAAATAAAATTCAATATTTATAGAAATGACGCTTTTGGATTGCGGGAATCCAACTATTTGTCAAGGGCAATATCGGAATAATGTAAACGACCAGCAAAGTGAACTATAATGTCTGTAACGTTTCAAAGTCTTCATCTGACTTCTTCATCCGACAATAAGGCTCTTATTTCCAAAATGAAGAAACCGTTTATAGCCGATGTATCATTTCATGTCTAGCATTCTCAATCATTGTTATTCTCTTGCCGTGTAATGTCTACGTTTCCTGCACATTGGTTGATCATTTTGAATTTTTTAGATTTGACGTCCTCTCTGACCAAAAAGATTATACAATATTGTAAGTACTCTTGTACGATTCCGTTTATTTTCCGTTTCATACTGCTTCATTTCCCATTCATTCTTGAATGTTTTTCTTAATCTCCCAATAGCCTTCATCAAGTAGACTTGTTTGAATGACAATATTCGTCTTAATTCTTCGTTGGTTCTATACATATATCCATGTTGATTTTGATTATTTATTGGTTTGACTACTATCATTTCAATTCCATATGAGGATACTTTATTTAAAATCCAATTAACATAATTATTCATAACTGTCTTCTCCAGTGCCCTGAATATGTTTATGTAATAAACGAAACGTCTGCCAATACATAAGTGGTTTTTCATGAACGGGACCTATCAACTCATTGAATACTTCTCGATAATAGTATTGTAATACAATAATAATAGCCAAGGTCGTCAAAACAACTTCAATAAAGCGGAAGCAAAATTATATGTTTGCAATACCTGCGTATTGGTCAACCAATATAAGTTACGGAACTGAATTCAAAATAATAAAATAATAGAAATATTTTTGTCCACGACCATTGATTAATATATATATTTATATATTTCGATGGCTTGTTGAAGGAAAATGACAATCATTATTAGCCCGTGGATAATAGGAGTGTATAATGAATATTATATACTCCATACATAGATCAAGTGATAATTTTGAAGTTTCTAGTAAGCTTGACAATTTCCAGCAATCACAGAGAATGGAGTTGAACATTTTGGCAGCTATATTGTATTTGTAGAAAATGCAGAATTTTTATTCCAATTTCACCAAAGTATAGTATTCAACTCGCATATAATTGCTATCATTCACTTGGGTGATTGGTAACACGATCCTGCGGCTTGTGTCGCAAACTTCACTCTCGTGAATAATGGCAGTCATTATTATGCTATTATTTATGAACATGTAACGACCTGACGAGTGTGGTGCCGACTCAAAATCCTTCTTCATTTCGACGTATTTGTGACAAACTTATAAGAATCAGTCGACTACCGTCCCAGAAAATTATGAATATTATCGTGTATCGAAACAACCTTTTCTAGTTACAAAACCCTATATAGAGGTTAATAAGTGGAATTACAGTTCTAAAGTAGGGTAAACACGCAATAAAGTGGAAGAATATTGAAAATCAGCCGAATAGTTCCCAAGAAAATCGTTTTGGTACAAAAAGTGATTAGAATTACTGAATTCTATTATATTTGGCAACAACGTGAAGCAGGTGCAGAATTTACCGCGAATACCGCGATATCCCTGGCCTGGCGCCCTATTGGCCGACGTAGCGGCGAGTATTAGATTAGATTCTTGTCTCGACAAGTTTTGGATTAGTCCATGGAGAAGAATCAAAGCGGTCATACATTTAAACCCAACAATAGTTAGTTCTTTCTTCCTTTCTTGTGTGTTCCTTGGAGGCGATAAGGTGGTTGAACAAGTGAAGATTTTGATTGGTGAAAATGAAATGCATAAAAATCAACTTCCAGAATAAGGAAAAATTTATTGTTGCTGATGAATCCTATTCCGAATCCATTCTATTTGCAAGTGAGTATAAGAAAAGACCTAATTCTGCATGTATTTAACATATATATTGTGTGAGTTACCTAATAATTTTTTTCAATCTTTGAACTTTTTGACTGTAACATGATGTTGGGCTGGAAAAATGTGTATTTTCTGTAAAATCTCATATTTTTTTCTGAAATGAATGTACTAGGTATGTTCAAAGTTTAAGACTATCAATTAAATAATAAACTTCGTTCGACCGAGAAGCTTGGGCAGGAGGCATCACTTAATGGAAATAATAGCTCAATTTTTCATCCAATTTTATTCATTGCTATCCAAGGGTCCAGATAAAATCCCGCGTAACTTCATGCAAAATATCGTGAGTTCATATCGGTAAAAACTTTCAACAAAAATATCGATAAAATATGCAAATTTCGGTTGACATTTTTTTCGTAAACTCTTTATAAGATTCAATGAAATTTGGCACCGACCTTGATTGAAGTCAATATTTAAAAACCTAGAAAAGCTGCTGCCTTCACGGCGTTCCTAGGTTTTTTTCGATAAACTTTTCAATTCGATCTAATCAGTATTATGGAAATATAGCATTTTTGATGGGTAGGTATATCCACGGAATCATTGGGCGGATTTCACCGATTCACGAATTCGACCTTCGTAATTAAGCCCCAAATCTACTCTACAAATATCGAGTTTCTAAGTCGTTTCTTCCGGAAGTTCCGTAGAATTGTGCTGTGAGTTGTCATGTAGCTGGCGATCTACCAATTTAAACTTTCTTCTTGATTCAACCATTTTTGATACCTAACTATTCTAAAATAGCGAATTATAAAAGTGTGTGATAGCATACATTATGATATTTTAACAAAATAGATTGAGAAAACGATAAAAAATGCCCGACCAAGAACACAGTAACATCCGAAAGAAACAACTCAAAACTCGATATTTGTAGAGTAGATGTGGGCCTTAATTAGGAAGGCAGGATTCGTGAATGGGTAAAATCCACCCAATGATTCTGCAGATATAATTTTCCCAATATTTCCAAAAATACAGATCAGATCGAAATGAAATCCAATACTTCATCGAAAAATAGCAGTTCGAAGGTTCATACAGAATATCATGAAGATTATATGATCAGAAGATCACAGAATATTGAATATTTGAAAAAAATTGAATTTTTTTTTTCAAATTGTTCTAATGACACGATAATCACGAAATTTTCCATACAGCTGCCCATCAGCATGTTTCATTCCGATTTAATCAGTATTTCCTGAGTTAAGCCGGAAAAAACAACGATATCTAGAAAAAAACCACGAAATTTTATATACTTATGTTTTTCTCCAGAAATTATGGTTGTATCAGAATGAAATCTGGTACACTGCTGTGAAATATGATTTCCAAGACATAAGCGGAAGTTTCTCTCGGATTCAATGAATTGTTCCGAAAAAAACAATTTTTTTCAAAATAGTTTAAAAAAAAATCTGAATCGATTTTGACACCGGATTCGTCATCAGTGAGTCTACCTAGTCAACCTAGTCGTTTGAAACCATTTTCGGGAAAAAATAATAAAAATAATGATCCGAAACATGCTTGTGCATGAACTGTGCAACATTTCGTGATGATCATTCAATGAAAATATTTCGAAAAGAATTTTTTTTTCAGAAAAAATTTTTATTTTTCGAGCTTCTCATCATACGTCTTGACGAAATTCCGCATGAACCTTCAATTTATCATTTACCAGTAGTTAATTTCAATTCGGTCTAATCGGCATTTTTGGCAATATTCGAAAAAAAACATGTGCATGGAAGTATTTAGGAAATAATTCGGTGGATTCCACGAATTTACAATATCTTCCGAGAGAAACAACTTACAGACTCGATATTTGAAGAATAGGTTTGCACCTCAATTACGAAGATGGTAAATTTGTGAAATCCATCAAATGATGCCGTAAATACACCCACTCAAAATTTTATCTTTCCAATATTTCCAAAAATAGATCCATATAATAGGAAAGAATCTATTACTCGATTGAAAACTATTTACTTTAAAACGTGTACTAAAAAACGCGACCGCTCTGGAAACAAATTTGAACTGCTTAAAAGCTCCTGATCTTACGTCTGTACTTTTCTAGAATTTTTGTGTATAATAATATAATAATTATCTCATATATCGAAAATTATCAGTAGATTTTGTTTTCATGTTAGTAAAACAAAAAATAGGCATTCAGGAGACACTCCTGATAAAAGACAGCAATTATACAGAAATTGATGAGGATGTTTTGGCATTTTATTGTCAAAACAAAGAAGAGCCATACCTCAGAGTTTTTTTGGAAGGAGACCCTTCTGCAGACCACTCCTCTCTTGGCAGATTATCAGGTAAACTCGTTATTTTTCACAATTTTCATTTTAAATCGTACTTTTACGAAATCCAATAGGTTGACAATTTGAATTTTCATTTAAAAAATTTAATGAAATTGCTGCCAAGTCTTCCAGTTTTCCTCAGTTATTGTTTTATACTTTCATCCAGATTTTAATTTCACTGACGCCATAAAGGACGCTGAAGTCATCTTCGACAACAGAAGTACACCATCATCATGGACATCTGAGGTGTCGGTAGTATCTCAAACCTCAGAGTTAGATGAAAGCGAACTGGTAAGTAAACCTTGTCACAAGTAGAATACACCATATTAGCAATAGGTGGGCCATTATTCATTCAGAATAACTTCCTGGTGAAATTCGAAATAAAATAGCAGAAATGGATAAATTTGAAGTAGAATTTTGGATATAATTTTTTGAAATCATGAAAAAGGTGAAAGGTTTCAAACAAGCCAGTTATTGTAGATATTTTAAACAAGCGCGTTCAAATTATTATCATTCGTACAATATAAGGAAAAATTCTCATTTTAATATCATCCTAGGACTTGGAAAAGCTACTAATGAAAAATGGTGGGCAATACATAATCGAAGAATATAGGAGAAATGAAATGTTAAGCGATAGGTGTAGGATTCAGTTGGTCAACATTGTTGCAAATATTTTATTTCAAAAATATGGAACGAAAGTTCCGAAAGCAGTTAAAATGGCTTACGCTAAAAAACTTGTAGAATGTTTTCCTAGGTACAAAAATCAAGATAGTGAAACAGGAGGTTATGTGAGTATATACTGATATAAGTTATAGAAACAACTCGGATAATTTTGATGCAAGCACAAGAAAGATTCGCGACAAAAAAGTATCTACTATTTTTAATGATAACTATTTATCGGTATAATAGAAACAGCTTTGAAATAAAATATAAATTTTAAAAGTTTAGTCAAACTGAACAATTTGTATTATTTCTGTTATCTCTACTCTGATTTCCAGGAAATGTTCTTCAATCCTATTACAAATGGCGGATACTTGGCAAACCGTCTGAGAACAATGAACAGAAATTATAAGGACCAACAGAATCCCTCAAAAAAAAAAGTTGAACAGCCAGCTCCGAAAAAAGCTAAAACTGAATCGGCTGAGATCGCAGATAAAATAAATCAGATGAAGAATACGAATGATAAAGAAATAATCGAAATTCTAATGAAGGAAACATTTGATCACAGAAATGACCTAAGAAAAACGATTTTAGTTACTGAAATGTACCCTAGATTTCTAGATATGACGGGACTCGTGAGTTTCATTATTTTTGATTCCTTAGAGACATAATAAAGTTAATGAATCAATCGATAAAAATTTTCTAACCAACTTATATGATACATTTCAAATGTATCATATGATGGGTTGATAATATCCTATATGTTTTTTTGACTCTTTCCAGATTGAACAAGAATTTGTTTGGATGTTCCCGGATATTGAGAACAACTTCAAGGAAATTTTTACTGAGAAACAAGATAAAATTTTAGAAATTCTCAACAAAACCAGTAGTAGCACATCAACATTTTTTGAGACGATTGGATATTGCCATAAAGCCATACTGAGCCTTCTGGCTTTAAGTAAACTGATTCCTCCTGCACCGAAGGGAAAACGAAAGCAAGAAATTGTTTCTCCTCTGATGGCGGTGGAGAAATTAATAGTTTTTCATCAGGTGAGCCTTCATTTTCGAAAAACACCTGCTCTCATAATTTTTAACTTCCAGCCTGACATTATTTCATAGGAAACGATATTGATTTCCTTAATGCATCTAAACATTTTTCATTTTATATTTCAGATGTCCTTGCCATTAGAGGAGACAATTAGAAAAATCAACAATAGGCAACCCTTCATAATTGCATTGGGAACCAGTAAATCCAATGTAGAAGAGTTCTGTGTAGTTTTGGACCAGAAGGTGCTTCCTCAAAGATTTGGAGATTTCGTGGATTGTTTTGATTACCTTTTTAAGGTACATTTTGTTCTAAATATTGAATATGAAGTATCCTTAGTACATTTTTACAAATTCATTCAGGTATTTTTTTATACTATCGATGGGGAAAATGTTCATTTCACCTCTGCGATGTTGAAACTGAAATGTTTGTTGAACGAGGGACAATCTTTAGATTGAAAATCCATTCGAAGAAAATTCTTCACCAAAGATATTTGTGATAGCGGATCTCATTTTTTTTTAGATATTTTCATATAATTATCAGAATAATGTTCATTTGTCACTTGTGCAGTTCTGGCTATGATGAAGTCAACTTTTTAATAAAACATTTACGCAACACTCATTCTATCTGGGACAATCCCTCATTGAAGCTGCAATGTTGCCACCAGAATTGTTCTTCAAACTTTTTTACGATCAGTGGCTATCGTCGCCACTTGTTAAAATGTAAACATAATGAACAGAATGAGAAAGTTGTGAAAGAAGTTGAGTCTAAAATACTTTCATCGGCAGAAACAGATAATTTGATATATAAACCTGAAATGCTAGGGTCTGAATCAGATGCGAAAGAATCTAGAGTTCCATTAGAAACAGATGATTCGGAGAGTCCAACCAAAAATGGTGCTTCAGAAAGTAAAATCGATTTAGACTCCATTTTGAATTGTTATGCTAGTAAATTGTTATCTTTAGGTTTAACAATGTCAAATAATCAGAAAATTATCGATATCACTTCTGGACTATTAGATAATATATTTGATTATTGTTTGGAAAATTCAAACTCGGAGGAGAAAATACCTTTGAATTCTTCCATAAATTCAATTAAAAAAAAAATAAATAATATAAATTCGAGTTACAAACTTCAAAAACTAATAAAAGAGAAAATGGTCGAGCCCAAAGAAATTATTATTGGTTACCGAACAGATAGGATCTTTCACAAGAAATTAAGAAAATACAAAGCTGAAACAGTTTTGTGTAAGTTTTCTTATGTACCTATTTTAGATACTCTTAAATTTTTGTTAAAAAATGAATCTTTTCAAAACCAGATATGTAAAGAGAATATCATCGTTCCATCAATTTACTCCAGTATTTACAGTGGAACCTATTATAATTCTAGAGATTTCTTCAAAAAAAATAAGCATTGCATATTGCTACAGGCATACTGGGATGAGTTTGAAACCGTCAATCCATTAGGAAGTAAGACTGGTGGTCATAAACTGGGAGCGATTTATTTTTCTATCTTGAACTTGGATTCATGTCAGAATTCCAAGCTGAATAATATTTACCTGTTAGCTCTATTTCATTCAGCTGATTTGAAAAAGTTTGGATTTGAAGCAATTCTGAAACATATAGTTATTGATATCAAGTTACTTGAAACTGATGGAATTGAGGTTGATTTTTTGGATACTCCACTCAAAGGTACATTGGTCAATTTTTGTTTTGACAATTTAGGGGGAAATAGTTTGTATGGAATGGTTGAATCTTTCTCTGCTAAATATTTTTGTAGGCACTGTTTGTCGAGTAAAGCCGAAATCCAGGAAATATTCAATGAAAATGATGTAATATTTCGCAATCATCTTGTGAATAAACGACACCTTGTCGATTTGGCTGCAATTGACAACACAGCGGTAACGTCTATATATGGCATCAAATCTCCCTGTATATTAGATGAATTAAAATATTTCAAAGTTTTTGATTCGATGAGTTGTGATATAATGCATGACATATTGGAGGGAGTAGCCCAGTTTGAAATTAAACACTTATTGAATTTTCTAGTTCAATCAACTGATATTTCTTCAGAACAAATAAACCAACGAATTCTTTGTTATGATTTCGGATACAATGAGAGGCACAATTTTCCAAGTCCAATAATTTTGAATAAACAGAATAACCTTGTAGGCCAAAGAGCAGCACAGACTTGGTGCCTTTGTAGGTTTCTCCCTCTCATTCTAGGCGATATCATAACTAGCACCACATATTCTAAATGGAAGGTTTTGTTTCTACTCATCAGAATTATTCAGATTGTATTTTCTCCCTCTATTGAAGAATGTCAGATTTTTGAATTGGAGTTGTTGATAGAACAACATCATAAATTGGTGAAGAAAGAGTTTGGCGTTAATTTACTTCCGAAGCATCATTTTATGGTTCACTATCCAAGAATTATAAGAGCAATGGGACCGCTGATACATATGTGGAGCATGAGATACGAAGCGAAACATAATTTTTTCAAAAATACTATGTCAAAAATTTTTAACTACCGCAACATTTGCAAATCATTATCAGTCAGACACCAGCAGTGGATATACAATCAATGGACTAAAAAATCATTTGGCGACAATTTGACAGTTGGCCCAACTCATTCTATAGATTTTGATAAGTACATCCACAAAAATTATTTATCAGAAAAAAGTACTGGCTCAAAAGTGATACAAGCCAAGTGGGTAAAATGCTTTGGAATATTTTATAAATTGGATTTTTGTATTTGCATTTCCACTTCGACTGAAGAGGGTTTACCTATGTTTGGGCAAATAAAAGATATTTTAATTGTCAATAACACTCCATGCTTCATTATCAAGTCATTTCAGACTGTTTCTGCTGGTGAGAACTTGCACAAAATCATTATAACTGAAACTGATCAAGCTTTCAAGATGATATGTTTAGATTCTTTGAAGCACAAATTGACATATCAAATAAGTTCATGTGCGGGTAACGAAGAAATGAACATCGCCCCCAAAACATTATTTCTTCAGTATTGATAGAGCAGCATTTGTATGAAAATTTTTTTTCAAGTTTGTAACAATTTTTTTTGTTGTGAATATATTATTATTTACTGAATCTTTTTTTTTACGAAACCCATTTTCATACCAGAAATAATATTTTAATGAGGCAAATATATCAATGTTCTATTAATTGGGTATGAACTCTGAAAATTTCATTCTATTAGTTAAAAGTAAGTTAATGAATATATTTTGATTGTATGATTCGATGGGATTATAAAATTTTCAGGGTCCTTGACCATCAGAGGAATATGAAATATCATCTTCATACAAGTTTTTCAGGAAATGGATTTAATTTTATTAGTTTCTGAATGCTTTCACACCTATCCATAATATTTTTTCAGAAAAAAAAATCGTTTATGGTATATATATTATATATAATCATGTTTCTTTTTATAACACTTGCAAGCTTCAAAAATTCAACTATTCATGTAATTAATATCACTCAACAAGGTATAGCATTTGCACTGAATTAGTTTAAATTCTGAATGTACCAGTGTTGAATCGAACTAACAAGTATTTGAAATTGCACCAACTGACTACAATTTGGCACTGTTCTAATGTTAAATCCCATTGAACCATGTCGCAGTTGGCACCGAAAAGGTGTGTTATTTAATTGAGCAAGTGATAAATAACACTAAATTAGTATTTGAAATTGCACAGAACGAATACAAACTCGCACTGAATCAATTTTTAATCACACTGAACCACGTCACATTTGACACTGCGAATGTGTGTAATTTTACCGAGCAAGTGTTAAATAACACTAAATTAGTATTTGAAATTGCACCGAACGAATACAAACTCGCACTGAATCAATTTTTAATCACACTGAACCACGTCACATTTGACACTGCGAATGTGTGTAATTTTACCGAGCAAGTGTTAATTAACACTGAGAAAGTATATGAAATCGCATTGAGTGAGTTATAATTCGCATCAATACAGTTAAAACCCGCACTCAAAAGGTTAGGAAATTTCAATTATTCTAGTGTGAAATCTGATTCCTCATCATTGGAAATGCAATAATATTAAAATCATGAAAAACACCATGCTAAGCATGAATGTCGGTGTTATTTGGTATGGTGTGCAATAACACTGAAAGTTCAGGACCTCTGAGGAAATACTGCTGGTGTTGGATGGTGTTGATTGGTGTTCACTGGTGTTTGAAAATTTCTTAGAGTGTAAGAAAACCACGATGCGATACATCGCCGAATGAAATATATGAAATGATGTATTTTCAATCTGTTTCAGTGTAACTACAAATCACCACGTTTCAGAGAGAAATCAAAAACTTAGAAATATTTATTTCGGATTGAACTATAAGACAAGGAACAAAAACTGTAACAGGCTAAATCCTTTAATACAATCTAAGATGAGTAATGAATAATCCTTTCAGTGGGAAATCAGTATCGAGAGTATATATTTGATATAACATCGGAACAAAAATAATAATTTTTTTTATATATATTTTTTTGTAGCGAAAAGTAACAGAACGGATAGTGAGAAGCAACCGCGATGATTGTTCCTCGAGAAATGACTTCTGTATTAGTGCGTATTGTAAAATTCTGAAAAAACCATTCAACCTCATTCTCATTCCTACTACGTCAAACATCTTACTTATTTGTGTTATGTCCTTTGGATAGAATTGTTGTATGAATATCAATGTAAATTAATATTGTATATAATCGCTTTGATCTATTATGATATTATAAATGTTTCTACTGAATAATAATTGAATACAGAACTATAAATCTTTCAATTCTCATCCCTTCATGAGAATATGAACATTTTCCATTTATTGCGATTTGAAATTCGTACAATATGATTATTTAGGTTGGTTAATATTGATATTCCATTACTTATTAAATGAATAAATAAACCTCAATCGTAATTCATAATATGTTAAAGAACTCTCAAATATGCGAAACATTTCGCCTCCTGATGAAATACATTCCTTGAAATTTTCATCAAAATTAGGTCAATTAGGACATCAATTCCAATATCGCAACCTTCTTTATAACATGAAGTCTTTATCCCAGTGCAAAATTTCTTTTCTATCGTTACTATTTCCTTAACTACAGATTTTGGATATGGAAGTTCATGAAGAAATTTGGTTGGAGGATTTAATAGTATTACAATTATAGGAGAGCAGTGTGGCTTTCTCTTTTTTATTTTGTGATAATCTTATAATAATGATTATTAAATTCGATATTATTCCGTAATAGATAATTTCAAATATATACAGATGATATGCAGGTACTCTTAAGTGTTTTTTAAAATTCAAATGATGGGGAGTACAGTTTCTGCGGACAATCCATTCAATTTATCGATATAAAAAGACGAATATATCGACAAGGTGGATCGGCTGGCTCACTAGTTTACACTAATGTCGCTTCCTTGAAGACCAAGTTTGATGAATTGTCTCTTCTCACTTCTAACCGTAAACCTGTGTTCATCTTTATTTCGGAAACATGGATCAATCCCAGAATATCTGACCATCAATTTGCCTTACCAGGTTATACCATGTATCGATGTGATAGTGTTACAACTCCTGGCCATGCGGGTGTTTGTGTTTATATCCGTGATGATATAGTTCATTCATCCACATTTTCTCACTATTCTATTGCTACCCTTGGTATTGACAACCTGTTTTTTGACGTGAAATCAGCTGATTTTGAGCTATCTCTAGGCTGCATACATCGACCCAGAAGTTATGTTCATGATCAAGATCTATTTGACCTTTTGGAGAATCTTTCATTTTCAAGAAAGAACCTACTAATTGTTGGAGATTTTAACTTCGGAGATATTCGTGTTTGGCCCTTGAATCAGTTGCCATCGAGTGGGTTGTCGTCGTTCCCATTCGTTGAAATGTTGCAGAGGTCCAGTTTGACTCAAGTCGTGGATCAGCCAATGAGATTAAGGGTAAATCAGTAGCCTACAACACCGGATCTCCTCCTTGTTAACGACGAAGATCCTATCTCTGATGTTCACTGTCTGCCCCCACTGGGAAGATCAGATCATGTGGTGTTAGCCACCAACATTCAGGTCCAGGTATCTAGGTCTCCAAAAAAGGTTACAAAGGAGATAAAGTTGGTCGATTACGATAAAATTAGTAGTGATCTTTCCACAATCAACTGGAAATTGGTTCTCGATGAACCAGTTGTGGAGGAGATGTGGCGCCGATTTTCTGGTACACTGAAGGGGATATTAGAGACTATTACGAGAACGAGGACCATTCAACAGTGCCCTACATAGCCTTGGATCACTGATGGCTTATTTAGGGAGATCAGCATCAAGAAGATTCTCTGGAAAAGATTCCGTAGAAGTGGTTCAACTCAAGATTTTTTGCTGCATAGAACGTTTTCTGATCGCCTCTCAGCTACGATTAAAAATCTAGAATAACTTATGAGCAGAATTTAACAAAACCCGTAAACCAAAGAAAGTTTTTCAAGTACTTGCGCTCTAAGTTTAATGGTAGGGTCCCGATCCCTATTGTTGCCGATGCGAACGGTAAAGTGGCAGATAATGAACTTGAGTCAGCCAATTTTCTTGCCGACTCCTTTTTCTCTTCGTTCACGACTGAGCCGGATGGTCCAATTCCCGTTATCAATTGTCCCCGAAATGACGATTCTTTAGAAGGAATAGTTATCACAGTATTGATGGTTCAGGAACATCTTCTCGGATTAGACGTCTCTTCCGCTCCTAGTGCTGACGGATTTACGCCGATCTTGTTTAAAACCTGTGCAACTTCCCTCTGTGAACTATTGTGCATCATCATGAAGCGTGTGCTGGCTACCGGTTCCGTCCCCTCGGCATGGCGGCTCTCCACGATAACACCTATCTTCAAGAAGGGCGAAAAACTCAATGCTGGAAATCATAGACCAATAAGCCTCACTTCCATCGTGGCCAAGACTCTCGAGGAGATAGTTTGTAAGCAGGTCCTTCAGTTTGCTTTGCAAAAATCAATTATTCCACCGCAACAGCATGGATTCGTCCCGGGAAGATAAATCATTACCAATCTTCTGACTTGCCTGGACGATTGGACTAAATCTTTGAATAGTGGAATTCATATGGATGGTTTGTATCTTGGAGCTCCATCAGTGAACGCCTTCAAGAATAGGTTTGACAGCCGGAGGACTAGTGCGGTACTGTAGTGTGCGTGTGTGCATTTGTTCACTTTTATTTTCTTTTGGGTTCAATTTTGTCATTTGGGTTATTTTTTCAATGTAATTTTGTTGGGAGTTTTATAGTTTTTCTCAACTCTGTAGCAACTGTAATAATAATAATAAAAATTCATCTGTAATAAATGTGTAAGAAATTCTGCTGGCTATTCAATCACTATGTATTGCATATTTTGGAAAATACAGAGTGCGTGGTGCAGCTTTAATCGAAAGTTGGCCCACTTCATTTTTCTGGGAAACGGGAACTGTAATAAATTTTTGCTCTGGGACGTAAAGACGCAAATTTGTAATAAATGTGTACAAAATTTTGAGCAATGTATTTTTGAAGTGTGCCATAAATGCTGGTGTAGCTTAAGGGACATTGAAACATGATAAGGAGGCACATACGGTTGATTATATTAGTGGTTTATAAACGTTTCATGTTCTTTTATGGAATGGTCCTATTGCACTTCAAGTACTTTAGCAGTTATATAATTGATCTATTAGTTTTACCAGTACAAATAAATGAAGCTTGAAGTTCTATGAATTGATTTTTCAAAACATTATGCAATATTAATGAAACAAAAATTGATTATTGGGAGAGAGCAAGTATATGCCACACCCTTATCAGACGTTGACGAACAGAATATCAATAATTATTTCATCAATTCATTTCGATAAAATCAAAACAAAATAAACTTTGGACGAAATACTAAAGCTTGTGCTCGTCCAGAATATCGCTAAATACTAATTGAAAGGAAATTTCACCACTCCAAAAAAAACTTTTGGCACATTCTATACAGTGTGCAAATTTTTTTCGAATTGTTCATTACATTTCTTGTCAGAAAATCTTGTCAAACTTGGATAAGCACAAACTCATAGAACTGAAATCTTGAGTTTCACCCCTATTTTTCGGGCATATGTGGAAGATATTCAAAATCATTTCATACATATGAAAGCACCACTCATCCGTAACCTGCAGCCGCAAAAATAATTTGAAACGGTTCAGATTCGCAGACGTGGTACTCAAATACAAAGGTTAGGTACTGATTTTCGAGACACCCTGTATGGGTTATGAAAATATTTACATCAGGCATTTTCTCAGTGAATCCAGAAGTTAGATGCGTTTGTATGAAAAACCGTATATGTAATATAATTAATTTTAAGTATTCACTTTATTTATTATAAGGAAAAGTAAGCATATAGTTTTGAAATACCAACGCGCAAACATTTTCGAGGAGTGTATACTAACTTCACGGACACATTATAATGGTATCTAGAATATAAATTTGAAAAACCAATAACAGAACAAAATAGGTCTCTTCTGGAACTCGGGATTTCATCAAATGACAGGTCTCGTTCAAAGAACTAGTTTAACGTTGTTTCATGAGCAATTCTACATGTTTCTCTTTGCCGAATTCAAAACAAAAAAGGTGAAAATAATTCGGATATCGATAAGTTGAAGCGAATGAAAGCATCTGATTCCACGTTGACGTTATTTCTCAATTTTTTCTCGTTTCATTAACTTCACTTCGAACTTAGGTCCTGTGCACTTACAATATTATGGTAGAAATAATGAGGTATGGTAATAAATTTCAAATTCATTCTCGGCAATCGGAACCTCAAGGAACATCATATATTATATCCCTAAGGTATAATTACCTTAGGGGGATGACTCAAATCCATGCTGAAAAAAAATCATCTGTCTCATGTCATATAGGAATGCAGCAATTCTTTGGAATATGAAGAGTATGAAAGAATGAAAAAAATTGGAGAAAGAATGAATACAATCAACAAAATAAATAAAAATAAATTCTCCAAACTCAAAAAATATACAATTCTCAAAAAAAACACTCGGAAAAAAAAGGTAGGAAAAAATTAAAACAAATCCTGAAAATTAAAAAAAATTCTAAAACTCAAAAAAAGATACTAATTCAATTAATTCTTATATGTACAAATACTCACCTCAAGAACTGACCCCAAAAAACTGATTCCAAATCTACATATTTGTAAATTAAGCATTTATGGCTGAAATTGTCAAATTTTGTTGGAAAAGATGTTGAATCCAGTTATTTCATACTAAGTATATCCATCAAGTAAAATTGCAGATGAAATTTCATATAATATGATATGATTGATTATACTGAGAGTGGAAGGCATATACAGGTTGATTCAGAGAAAACAGGAAATCCAGTAATTGGTGTTGCTGCATGAAATTGTCGTTGTACACTACTTTGTTCATTGCTCTCAACTTGCACGTGTAGATGAGTTAGATGGGTGTAGTGAAGTATGGTGCAGTGTAGTTCAATCTCATTACCTGATTTGTAGGTTATGTTAATATTGTAATTGTTGCTTGAAATTTCTCACGCAATTACTATCCCTATCGGTTGCGAGACATCAATATTAATTGTCATTAAAACACACCGAACCCCACTACACCCAGATTTTGCGTAATATCACTGAGTACGAAGTCGAAACTTCAAATTGTGACTACAATTCATAACAACATTTCAGCAACGAACAGAGTGCAAGTTTACAACATAAATCACAGAACGTTATTAGTGCTACACAATGACAAAATTGACATGATTATATCAATTTTTGTAAAAAAAAGTTCAGATCCTGTGTCTCTCAAACTAGCTACATTATAGTGAAGCAAGTTTGGCTTAATGGTCATTAAATAACGACAAGTATCACCAGTTTTTGGATTTCCTAACTCTCTGAATCACTCTGTTTATGTCCTTCGATGTTTGATTGTTTCGAAAGTCGGTTTAAACTTCAAATTGCATTTACAATACTTAAACCATTCTATTCATACAATGCTTGGACAGATTTGGGTTTCCTTCCATTTATGCTCCTATTTTCTATGCTTCCCCCGTTAAATATTTTGATTCGCCGTCTGTCATTCATGACAATGCCTTTCTCACGCATTCTTCATGCCAGAATGCATAGAATATACTATTATAATTTTAATCAGTTCCGTTTTGAATACGACCGAACGAAATGAAATTTTGTATTGCTGAAATAAATGTTAGTATTGAAACATGAAGGACTGGGCCGATTTTCAATGTAAAACTGCAAAACAATTCCTTGGAGAATACCCACACATCGATGTTGAAAAGATGCTTTTTATTTTACTCAATGTTTTGCTAATCGAAAGGAAAATCTTGAAAACAATAAGAAGCTTTCGACGAACATTTTATGACACTTTATAGTCTATTTGCAACGATGTTAAAGTTCCCTGCAGCCAAAAAGGACTACAGAACAGCAAACAAATGGGCAGCTAGACAATAGGATGTGAATTCCGGGCAGACCTGAACATTTGCCTCAGAGATGTTTTTGGTTGAACCAATACGAGACATGATTACGGAAGAGGAGATAGGTAGTATGGTTCAAAAATTTCAACCAAGGAAGTATTAAGTCTTCATGAAAAATAATGAAACCATCCATGGTTTATGAAACGAGAAATATGGCGACCATTATTTATGTCATCTTGTATCAGCGTAGCAGGAGCCCGCATCACAAAGAAAAGGAAAGGAGCACACTACCAGTGATATATGTGGCGAGAACTACCAGACAAACGACATTATGCTTGTTTACATTGTAGAAACAGAGGTCATATTTAGAGTCGGCCTGCAAGCATAAACTGGTCAAGGAAAATGGATATAAAACAATTATTCATATAGATTAAGACGTCAGTTCTAGCAACGCATACAATCATAGTGAGGTGTGTGATGATTCAAACTTGTTCATCCAATATATGTATTTCAGTATCAATCTGCTTAAATGGAAAAAAGTATTTGAGTTTTCAAATCGATTAAGATAATGGGGTTTTATGTTTTTGATATTCATTTTACTTGGAATCTTTCGATTGCTCACAATTATACCACACTGACAAAAGTTTGATTTACACCATGGCGAACAATTGGCACTGATCGATGAGATGAAGGCTGAGGATGAAAATGAAGTGAAAAGCTATATCGAACACAATTTTTTTAACCCTTTGTCGACCGTTGGTACTCAGGAGTACCATCATTTTCAAATGTCAATAAAAACGTTCACACAAGAAATAGAACAGAAAGCGACTGTCGGTATGTTAGAGTACCTCTCCCTCAACTTGGTTATCAAAGAAATATCATGTGAGAGGGCGCTGTAATATGTTTCATCTGTCATTTGTGTTAGCTGTTCCATGTGATTTGATGCGCTGGTTGAATTGAAAATTCGTGTGGCTACAGAGTGATTCGTTTTTTACTGGTGAGTATTATTTTATTATTTTTATATCAAGTAATTATTCATTTCATGATACAAATAGAGAAAATTGGTAAAAATTCGTATTATGAATATATTAGGATGCTCTAAGTGGGTGGTTCCTACAAGTACCGACGGGCTGTAGGGAAGGTGCTGGAAAATAAATTAGTTAAGATTTGTCAATATTGCTCTGATGTATGTATTTTTTGCTAGAGATGGATAAACAACGTTCCAATTGGTATTGGAGAAAACCATTGACGGACGAAGAGCTGTTGAATGAAGCACAACGTTTGGAAAACGATTTAGCTTGTGATATTGAGCTGGATAACAATTTCCAGACAGATGAAGAAGATGACGTGGATGATATATTCTCAGATGATTCCACTGCGGACGACAATAATGAAATGGTTGAAGAACAGTCACAGGACCCAGAAGATATTGAACTGGAGAATGTTCATGTGGAAGTTGAGACTGTATCAAAGAAAAACAAAGAACCGGAACTGGACCGAAAATGGAGAAAAATGGATGTTCAGACGTTTGTTCCAGAATTCAATAATAACGAAGGTCCTATTTCCGAATTGTTTACTGATTGTCATACACCCACAGACGTGTTCCTTAAATTTATTGACCCTCTTCTCGAAAATATAATATTTCAGAGCAATCTGTATGCCATACAACGAGAAAGAGTTCTAAATTTGAAAAAAGAAGAACTTCTAGCCTTTTTAGGAATCAACCTCCTAATGGGCTACCATATTCTTCCATCATGGAGACATTACTGGTCAGGTTGTTCGGATTTAGGAGTGCCATTAGTTTCCAACACCTTGAGTAGGCAAAGGTTTGATAATATATTGTCTAATTTGCATGTTACTGATAATGCGAAAATTCCCAATGACAATAAAGACAAGCTGCACAAACTGCGGCCAATGATTGATTCTCTCAACAACATATTCCCTTCATTCTATAAAGGAACTAGACAACTGAGTATAGATGAATCCATGATTGCATTCAAGGGAAGAAGTTCAATAAAACAATACAACCCAATGAAACCAATCAAACGCGGATACAAGATATGGTGTTGTGCTGACCAAAAAGGATATATATTGCAATTCGATGTCTACCAGGGAAGAAGTGGTGATAACCATAACCTTGACATGGCCGATTTCGGGTTGGGAGAAAGAGTCGTATTGAACCTCATGCAAAACTATCTGGGACAGAATAGAATCGTTTTTTTCGATAATTTCTTTACATCTGTGCCTCTGCTAGAAAAACTAAAGGCTGAGAAAACTCTTGCATGCGGCACCATCAGATGCAATAGGAAAGGAGTGCCTAAAAATCTTACAGAGGATAAAAAACTGAAACGTGGTGAATTTGACTACCGATTTAGTTCTGGTGGGATCGGATTCTTCAAGTGGCGAGATAACAGAATTGTTCATTTGGCCACAAACTTCCATGGAAATGAAACCACGTTCGTCAAAAGAAAACAAAAAGATGGTTCGTTTACTGATGTTCCTTGCCCGAGTATTGTAGCTGAATACAATAAATATATGGGGGGAGTTGACCACGCAGATCAACACCGAACCTCATATGGACTAAATAGACGATCTAAAAAGTGGTGGCACAAAATATTTTGGGGACTTATAGACGTGTCATTCGTGAATGCATACGTCATATATTGTAGTCTCTTTGAAAAAATATCTCTATTAGAATTTAGACGAGGTATTGCAACAGGACTTATGACGAAAAAACCATGTCCTTCAGATGGTAAAAAGAACAAACGGTCTTCTTCCGAATTTCAAAGAGGAATAAATAAAAGACGAAAGAAAAATTTTTCGATTTCCAGTGACATGCGGCTGGCGAATAGGGGGGTACATTGGCCCAAGTACGTGAACCAAAGAGGCCGTTGTGAAGTTTGTAGTACTAAACAAATACAGTCGCGACCACATTCAAAGTGTATGACGTGTAACATTTTTTTATGCTGCAATGAGAAAAGAAACTGCTTTGTAGAGTATCATGAAGTGGATGTTAATAATAAGTAACAATTATTGCAAGTTTGCATTTGTTTTATTCCATAAATAAATAAATTTCGAGAAAATTATGAGCTTTTGTTTATAGGGAGAGATAATGGTTCATGGAAACAACATTGCTTGAATATACCCGTCGGTACTCAAAAGTACCAGCTTGAAAAAAAAAAATCTGCGCATCCAAAAAATCTCAAAAAATTCATATGTGATATTTTTCTTCCTAAAAACGAATTCAAACAAGAAAAAATATGTTTTTCCAAATTTTTCTGATAGTGGGCAACAAAGGGTTAAAACATAGGATATGATGACGCGAGCAAAGAATAACTAATACATTTGGGAATTAAAGTTCAACTTTTGGGGTTGCATGTGCCTCAAAAGAATATCAGAAGATCATGGATTCGATATTGGGATTTTGAAATGATGTTGCAGTGTTTCCAAACAATATTGTAGTGAGAGAATCAGACAGAAAATCACATTGAAAAAATTCACGTTTTGAATATTCTAGATAATTAAGGTCTGAAAGCTCATTTCAACCAGTGTTATTTTTTTCGGCAGATCATGAATATAGTATATAGGATCCGTAATGGAGGAAGAAAAACTTCTGAAAATGGTAATGCACCAAATCTAAGAGATTTTCAGGAAACTAGCAGTATAAATTGTTTATGGATTTGTTGAAATATTGTGAACGGTATTGAATATTTACATAATTCAATTGAGTAGAATGTCGAACGGAATTGTTTTCAAGATTGTGATGAAGATCTCAGGAATAGAAAGCATATTCTATTTGGAGTTAAGTAAGAGGCGTAAGCTGGATATAATTTTGAGATTGAGTACGTAAGAAATAATAAGAACCAACGGGTGACTTTCTGGAGGACGATTATATTGACATAGATATCAGATAATTTTTCTCGAATGATGGTGACATTATTTCGAGCATAGAACTGATAAAAACACAATACAACATACAAAATTCCTCGAACAGAAATTCACTTTGTGAGTAGAGGATTGATGTCTCTCATCTAGGGGGAAATATCAAGAACTGAAACCAGATTTCGCTGAAAGATTCAATTTCTTGATGAGCGATTATTGCTCTATCTGGAATCACGAAATAGTGATATCTTAAGGGCTATAATCTTGTATTTCAAAATAACAGCATAAACTCCATAAACGTAGCTGAAACAAGAGCATATAATATTCAAATAACACCCCAAAAAAACAGATTTTCCCTCAGGCTTAGTCAAACAGACCCTCGAAGTTTGTTCAATTGGGCATTTGTGAATTTAAGAGATTGTAAAGGCCCAGTATTAACTCAGTTCAATAATTCAATACTTTAGAGACTGAGGAGCCTATTTTTTACATTCGGTTTCTGAGAAGTTACTGTTTTTCATTATGGCACCTCATAAGGATTAAAAGATTATTCGTCAAAAAACGACCCACTTAATTTCTAATAGCGTAGCAGGAAATTCCGCGAAAACAGCTAAAAATACTTTGAAGATGGGTTTGTTCTCGAATTTCGGGGGAATGGTTGCCTTGGTTTTATTCGTTTATTGAAATAACTCCACACTGAACAACAGAAGATAGTCAGGCTGAAATTATGTTCAGGAGGAAGCGCTTCACAACCATTTTATGTGGTAGTGCAAAACGCGCAAATGAATATAACAAGACTGCTCGCTCATTACCAGAGGAGGAAGCACGAGGATATATATGACATGGCGCAGACTAAACAGTTGAAAATGATAATACTCTTGATGTCATTTCGAAAAAGTTGAAACAAGAATTATGAGCCCATAAGCGAGCCCACTTCCATTATTGCAAAAATTATGAAAAAAAATAGGAGAGAACCTGTTCCACAGTTCCCAAAAGAACTACAGAAGATACACAAATCAATTAAACGTTGAACATGTTTCCACCAATAAGAGTTGAATCTCCCAATGAAATAGAAAAAATGTCGGGTAGAGCTCCTGATCGTGATGACCTACGTAGCTCAAGGTGAAAAACCGCTCTCCGGTTTGATGAACCAATGCTTCGATAGCGGCAAGCTGATGTAGAGAAGTGCTTGTAGATTTGACATGAAGAAGAATTATTATGGATCTGTATCAGTGATCTGAAACTTCGAGAACAATTTGGAGGGAATGCGTTCAATGTTGGTTTTGTATGATTTCAATGTTCTACTGCAAGTTCAAATTCTCAATATAAAAAACCGAAGTGAAAAAAAAAAATAATGCAATCTCGTAGCTCAACATCATTTCACTCACACTTGAAAAGGGTATTTACGTCCAGCGTGAAGCCTACAGCCGTAGTTCCTTTAACCAGCGCAACGCCTACAGTTAAAGGGCTAAAGAAATTGAACAATTAGGAATCATTAATCTCACATAATTGACTCAATCACTCATTCGCGGGCAATCGTCCAATGCTGGTTGAGCTACGAGTATTTTATGCGCAGCACCAACTCTGTTATTACGGTATAAGGATTGCTCCCATTTTCTCGAAAAATAAATGATAAATCAGCGTTCAAAGTAAACCTCCATATGAATCTTAATAACAGAGGAAAATATGTACAAGTTGATAAATACTGTCCCTAGTTATGAGTATGAGTTATGAGTATGAGTAATGACTTGTGATAATGCTTAACTAAAGCATTCAAACGAAAATTCCAGAAAAACACTAACATGAAGTCTGAAGCGTTTACGCAATTGTTCAATTTTTACGCGCTTTTTCTAGGGAACAGCGGTTATCATTTCGTCTTTGGAAGGAAAAAACTTAGCGATTTGAAATCGTAGATTAGGTTTGGAGTCTAAATATCTCGGTTGAGTTCGTTAGTGGGTGGAATCGGTCGGATCATTTCGGAGTTGGGCCCATTTGAAATTTTGAGGTTAATTCCTCGATATCACATGAAGTATTGACTTATTCAAATTGGAACATCGTGAACAGTTTTGGAATACCAACGCACAACTTATGGCAAGATCTCGTGTAGATACAAAACAAATTAATTTGAAAATTTGTGAAATTTTCGATGAAAAATTTTTTTTCTCGAAAAATACTGATAAGATTTCAATAAAATTCAGCAGAAACCTAAGAGTTATCTATTTAAAGACAATGTTCCAAATTTCAATTCGATCCGATATTTACTTTCGGAGATATAAGGGAGCAAAATGAGCCAAATGTCATTCAATTTCCTTTAGACTCTGTCCAACATTTTTACGCGGTTGTTCTGGGGAACAGCGCGCGTTGTCGTTTCGTGACAATATCTGTAGTTTCTGACTCTCGAGCCGAAAATGGTATCAAACGTTTAGGCTGTACTTCCTGAAGAATACGTAGTCAAATTTAATTCCGTCCGTATGTGCTCCCGGTCTTTCAAGAAGTACTGATGTGATTACGTCGAAGCTAAAATTAGTTGAAAAACACCAGCCTGCAACTTTTTGCATAGTTTTGTGGGGATTCAGGGGTGAAGAAATTTAAAAAAAGTTTCCTGTTTATTGTGGAATTGCTCGGGTTTTCGGAGGTGGTCAGATTACGATAAAATTTGGTTGATATTCAACAACAGTGTTTCAAATTTCGGATCGATCCGATATACGTTTTTGGAGATATTGAAAAAAAAAGTTTAGTTGTTGAAATTTTTAAATTATTTCCTCAATATTTCAAGAAACACTGGAGCCATCAAAATAGAACTCTGTATCTGCTTGTGAAATACTGACGCGCAATAAAACAGAAAAATTTGTGAGGAAAGTATCGACGAAAAATTTAAAAAAAATCGTTTTCGAAATTTTTTCAAATTTTCTTGAAAAACATGTTTTTTTCGAATGCGTCTATTTAGATTTCCATCCGAAGAACCCATTGAAGATTTTATTCATGGTATAGGAGAGAGTCTAACATTCATAGAAAATTGAAAGAAAATCAAGGAGAAATCTGTATGTTCCTAAGCATATTTTATATTCATGTCGTATTTGCGATGGACCTGACTCATATAATACAGGATGAATTGGAATATATATAACCATAATCCTCCCTTGTGTTGATTCCGCTCATTATTTTATAGGAACACCCTAATTTTGCATCATAATCATCCATCTTAAGTATAGCCACAAAAATGAGCATAAGATAAAATTAATCCTGTGCATTTAAAATGCTGTTCTCTAGAACAAGCGCGTAAAAATCTAGTTGCCACATTCATCGATTCACGAAAAGCAAATCATACAATGAACGTGAATTCTGTTGAAGAAATAAACACCTACGCGCCGAATTTATTTTTAGCATTCGATAACAGGAAGCAGTATGTTAAACTGAATGGAAAAAGCTCATATAAAACAACAAAAAGTGAGGTCCCCAAGGCACGGTACTTGGTCCTTCAATGAACCTTTGGAGAACATTTCTAAACCAAATGTACACGGCAAGTATGGGATGTTTGCCGACGATACTGTGCTTGTCAGCGATCGAGATGAAGAAACTGTCGAAGAGAAGATAAAATTAGAATTGGGAAAACATTTTAAATTGGCTCTCTGTCGATAAAATAGTATAATAAATGAAAAAAAACACCCTACATTGTATTCACAAACAAGACAAAAACCCCAAAACCTAAAAGCGTCCTAATGAATAATAATGAAAAATCGAAGGTAGATCCATATAGTACAGGGGACTAACAATTATTGACAGGCTCAACTGGAGCATTCATATTGAACACGTTGTGAAAACATTTTTTGAATTACTCGGAGCACTGTCAATTCACGATAGACAGCTGCAGTAAATCAAAATACACACAAAAATTAAGGCTAGCACATCCATCAAAAATTCAAATCGAATCTAAAATCTACATAATATAGCTCTAAAACCAATGTTTAACCTACCTCATATCATACAAGCTCGATGGAATTATTCGAAAAGTTTCCCATCCAAATATCAGCAAATAAAACAATTAGAACTCTGAATTATTATTCAGAATCGAGAACATATGATGGAGATAAATGTTTTGAAATAGAAAATCCAGTTTTTTTTGCGAAAAACTATGCAAATAACATCGTAAAAGGGCAAAAATGCAGTGTATGTCAGTATATCTGAATACGAGTACGATTGTTTTTACATAGAGTCCAGCAGCGTTGGGCGGGTCAATTTTCAATAATTTCTGTCTATGAATTGGAACGAACGCGCAAATTTTATTTTTCTTCAGCGGTTTTTTTTTTCTAGGCCTTAGGAGATCGCAGCGCGAGAGGCGTTCAGTGACGCCGTGAGTAGCTGAAGGGTGGAAGAGGAAGGCGAACAAAAAAGGTAAGTTCTGATTGTACCTACATGGATTAATAAATGTACAAAATATGACTATTTCCATAAAGACTAGGCCATTGAAAATGAAACAGCTGCTCTGTATGTCGTCAGAACCGGATTATACAGGGTGAGACTCACCTTGTGAGTTATTTAGATGTAAATAAATTTCAACCATAGATTCCTTTTATAAATAGAATACTTCCTCATTTTTTTCAGGATCGGATCGAAAAAAGATGCGAGCTGTCGAATTAAAAACAAAAAAATATTTTTTTGTCTAGACGTCTTGTCTAGACGTATATCACATCATATATTTTTTCAGGCTTCATTACCTGTGCCAGTAGCCGACGTATTAAAGAGAATTCCAAAAGGGCCCAAAAGTGAACACTACAACACTTTTATTCCCCTTGAGCTTACAACTATTTAGGAGAAACTTTCAACAAAGCCTTGCCACATCCCTCAATGGTCAGTTAGTGGTATCAGAATATCAATGGAAGTCCAGGATTTACTACAGAGTCATTGACAGCTATTAAGGACAGAGTTGAAGACAACCAACTCAAGGGGCAGGTAACCTATGCCAATTTAGTGATGGACGAAATGTCCATATGTAAGAAGGTGGAATGGGTGGAAAGTAGGATTATTGGTTTTGGTATTGATGTTGATAGCGACTCACTTCCAGAGGCAAAGGAAGTCCTGGTATTTCTTATCATAAGTGTGAATGGTTGCTGGAATATATTATACATGTCGGTTATTTTTGTATAGATGGTTTATCAGGAACAGCTTATATCTTATTGGAGAATTGTTTGATTTTTAACATGAATCAGGGGATATAATCACGCCTCTCACATGGTGCTGCCTCCAGCATTGTCGTGGCGAAACAGTTAGGTGCTGATTTCAGCGCTGTGAATAATTTAAGAATTTATTTTGATCATCCAGTTACTAAACATAAAATATTCATTCTTCTGGATATTTATCATATGATTAAGTTGGTTCGTAACTGAGTGGGAGATTTTAAGAACCGCAAATAATCAAACTCTAAAATGGCAGTATATCGATGAGCTAGTCAATATACAAACTACAGAAGGTCTGAGTGCTGCTCCAAAAATAAAGAGATGTCCTATGCAGTATGCTGAAGACAAAATGAGGGTGAAATTGCAACCCAACATTTAGTCAGAGTGTGCACGATACTTTGTTATTTTTGGAGCATGCCTTGTGTTTGAATAGTTTTAGAGGAATTGTGATGTTTGATGCTTCTGCAACGTAGAAGTCTGAATTCTTCGGTTTCCAGCAATATGCCAGAAATTCAATATTTTTTGGTTTAAATCAATTGACACCGGTGTTAAGAGCATTTTATCTCAAGCCAACAATAAAGTATAATTTTGCATGACAGAAAACACGCAGACGAAATTCAAGCTCTTAGCATTCCAGGAATCGGAGCTTTGTGGGTGGTAAACTTCGGTACTCAAAGAATCCAGACATCACATGTGACAGAATTTATCTTATTATACCATTTACGGAAATTTCCTTCACACATTTTTGCTCTCTCTTTCGCACCAGCCAATCCGAGGTGTTTTTTCGGATCTTAGAAGGGCGTCGCTTAATTCAAAAAAACCAATCAAAATTGATATTCTCCCTCTACGATGTGAAGAAGGGAATTTTCTTAATTTGGGTTTAGTTAGTTTTTAGACACTCTTCATTTGACCGTTGTATAGTAAACAACATTCGCTCTCGAATTTATAAGCAAGACTTATACGTTAATTCTTGTGTTGTAAAAATCGTAACTTCTCATTTGAAAGTCGCTTCGACCTTGCTATCGAATAAGATATAGAAGGAAGATTCTATTGTGCTTGCACTTGTATACCATTTCGGTCTTGTTATCTAATACAGATACAAGAAAATACATTTTGTTACGTGTCAAAAGTGCGTTTTTAATACACCTTAACAACATCTTCGTGTCATAAGTGCAACGATATTGATCAACTGGTAAATAAGTTCTTCAATTATCTGCTTATCTTAGAAGCATCAACATTTCTGATAAAGATCAGAAAATATTCGTCGGTCATGTCTTCATTTTGATAACGACAGAATTAATCAAGTGCGATTAATTCAACCAAGTGGGGTCTCTACTATTGAAACCCCCCAAACACCTGAATAAACCAATTCAGGTCAAAATAATGTTCTCAATTCGAGAATTAAGTTTGTTGCTTGTATTTATAAGAGAGGATTTTCTTCCGAAATAGAAACCATATTCTTGTGAAAATGCAAAGAAATGAAAGATTGCATTTTAAGTTTGACTTTGAAGGACGTACTAGCAATAACAAGTTGTAGGAAAACTGGTTTCATATTATTTTCAGTGGAGATGGAAGGTTTCAATGGAATTTATAAAACGTTTTTAAAACCGGCAAAGTTGGATTTCTTCTTCAGTCAGGATCACCTTCAAACATTTTTCAGCTGTATGAGAAGTATGCATATCTTCAATAATCTGCTTACAAAAACACCTTGTATCTAGGGGAGTTAGAGGAGCAGATACTGATAACGCTATCACTCTTGACAATAATATCATTTTAAATGTATAAAGTAGAAAGATCACTATAAATGACGATACAGAACACATTCAAGCATCCTCATTTTTAAAAGATGTAATCACATATATTCAAGGTTTTGTGGTTAAATCTTTGAAAAAATGCATAACTTGTGGTAAATGTTTAGCTTTTCTTGAAAGTGCGGAAACGACATCCTTATTACAAAAAAAAAATCCTTTGGCAATATGATAAAGGCTTCTTCGTGTGTAAACAGCATATGTATTTATAAAGAATGCACTATTTGCCAAATGGGGATCATATATTTTCTTCGAAATATAAAAATGTAATGAACATAATTATGAATGAAATCATTTCGGATCCACCTGATGAAAGATTTCGTCAGTCTGGAGATCATCATCTATATGATGGTGAATTTTTGGATAATCATCGAATTTCTCTTGTCAAGTTGATATGGACAAGAAATTTTACCATAAGGATGCACAACGAAACGAAAAAAAGTGATACTATTCAAAATGGAGTGAAAAGTGTAACCAACCATCTCATTTTGTATCAGAATCAATAGCATCTTAACTTACTAATTGTAATATTTTCATTCTGACATAAGTTTTTTTTCGACAAACAAATTTAACATAATTGTTAAATTGTAAACAATTGAAATAAAAATATTTGTTCATTTTATTTTTATATAGAAATTAATATAGTGCTCTTGAAGGTTGGGCATTGAATAAAAAACGGAAGACAAATTATTATTGAAAATGATAGAATTTCACTCCATTTTCTGTATTCATCAGTTCATTAATTATAATTACACTCAATGATTATATAGCCTTAATCATTTCACCACGTTTCTTCAGTTGTCCAATTAAGTGGAAAAAAAGATCATTAATAATATGGGTGGCTACTCATTCCATTCATAGTGTGTATGGGTTCTTTTCTTACATAGTGGAGCGAAGAGCAAAGCAGTATGAGCAAATTGTGACAAAATAGGTAGGTTCTTTGCTCTTCGCTCCACTCTGTTAGACCCTAAGTTGACTAGATATATATCTTTCATTGACATAATTCGAATGGTTCCATTGAAGGGCAATCCAAACTCTTCATAAACTAAAAAGTCACGTCGCCAGTGATAACTGTTTTGGTTACGAAGAACAAACAAACACCTTCCACCACCATTTTGTCCGTGTTTATCTTGGGTACAATTCCCCTTTGCTAATTTTAGTATAGGCGTTACTCATCTTTTCGGAGATATATAATCTAAGAACAAGGCAGTAAAACTCCTTGACAGACCTGTGGAATTCCCCACTTTTTCAAATTCTCAAGATATAGGCCTGCAGAACATTTAAATACGTTGTTACCTAACTTGAAATAATTCAAGTTTATAACTGTAGTAGTGCCTCATTCGAAACTTGGATCGCTCTTAAACCTTGATCCAATAGATTGTAGCATAGTATAAAGATTATACAATGATTGTAGTTCATTCTACTCTATTTAAAATTTAAAATGAACGATCACCAAGTAAAGGACTATCCCATCCACAGACCAACTGGTCTGTGAATTCTGTGATCCCATCCAACCAATGAGATATTTTGCTTAGAAATAGGGGGAATGCCACTTCTTTGTGATTGGTTAATTTTCCTTCGCGCAGGTTCTGAAGGGGTACGAATCGTTCAACGGCAGGATGTTTGAATAATTCTTCGCCATATTCCTCTGTTGCTGCTGGACTTGTGCACAGAGAGCTTTTAATCGTATTCGATTAGTGTTTTTTTGTGATGATAATAATTTGTTTTTGAAGATAGTGACTTAGGTATAAGGGAGTGACTTAGTGTTTAGGTTAGTGAATAGGCGTTGAGACAGTGACTTTCAGTTTAATAATAATAAATTATTATTATTTCTTTTCCAACTTCTGAAAATGCAAGTAAGAGCTATTGAAAAAATTATCTATCTATATTCTTCTGTTATACATTCAGTATCAACAGATTTCTTGGATTCTAGCAGATTCAGCTGCATTGATCCTCATTATTATCTTTCTTCTTCTTCACAAAATAAATTCTCGGACATAGTCGCGTGTAACCGTTTTTTATGTGATATATTTATATATCATATCATATCATCATCATCATATCATATTTATGCATGTTCATAAATGTGACAAAAATTAAAAAATAATATCAAAATCAATTTTCATTTTGAACTCACTGAGAATAAAATCGTCCGAATTAACAGTTTGTTCGAACTTATTTCATCAAGAACGCGCACAGTTTTCATCCACTGATAACCTAAACGATCCATCACTGGGATGAGTAAAATGAGTCTTCTGATATAGCCCATTTGCTTCAAATACTTTTCTAGATATGAGTCAAGAAATATGCAGGTTATAAATTCGTTATACCCACAATTAATTTATTATTCATAAATAATTAGTTATTCTGTTAAATTCGGCGTTATTCGGTACGGGGTACGAATCGTTCAACGGCTGGATGTTTCAATAATTCTTCACCATATTCCTGTTGCTGCTGAACTGGTGGATAGAGCTTTCGTTCGCGTTCGGTAAGTGTTTTCTTGTGATAATAATAATTTTTTTTCAGATAGTGACTTAGTTATAAAGATAGTGACTTTGTGTTTAGATTAGTGATTTAGTGTTTAGGTATAAGACAGTGAATTAGTGCTAAGGTTTGTGAGTAGGTGTTTATAAGACAATGACTTTCAGTTTAATAATAATAATAAATTATTATTCTAACTTCTGAGAATAAGTAAGAGCTTGTAGCGAATTCATCCGCTTCAACAAAAACGGAAAAAAGGGCGGAGTCGAAACACGAAATTCGAATCTCTGAAAAATCGTATAAATACACTTCGCTCCGATTTCAAAAATCACTTCACTTGACTCGACTACTCTCTCCAATCCATCTGCAGTGTGTTTGATTTCACAGAACAGATGCCCCCACAAGCTATTGAAAAAAATACCTATCTTTATTCTCCTGTTATACATTCAGTTATAATCGATTTCTTGGAGTCTTGCAGATTGAGCTGCATTGATTCTTATTTATTACTTATCTTTCTTCTTCGTCACGAAATAAATTTGCGGCCATATTCACGTGCAACCGTTTTTTATGTGACATTATTCATGCATGTTCATTGAAGTGACAAAATTAACAAAATAATATGAAAAAAATTAAATTTTATTTTGAACTGCACTGAGAATAAAATCGTCCGAATTAACAGTTTGTTCGAACTTATTTCATCAATAACGTACACAGTTTTCATTCACTGATAACCTAATCGATCCATCACTGGGATGAGTAAAATGAGTCTTCTGATATTGCCATTTGCTTCAAATACTTAATCTTTTTCTAGATATGAGAATCAAAAAATTTGCAGGTAATGAATTCGTAATACCGACAATTAGTTTATTATTATAAATAATTGGTTATTCTGTTATTTTCGGCGTTATCGGTTTCCTCCGAATAAATTCGTCGAAGCCGTCTAAATGGTGCCAAGGCCGCGAGAGCACTGTCGGCAGTCGGCGACATTTTGTCGCCACCAGCATCAGTATATCTACAAGGATAAGGAACGCATGAATGAATAAACCGATTCCTGGCTTCGGCCGTCAATCGTGCATTGTCGAAAGACGAAGTAGGCGGGAGATTCGAAACTGGAATCGTAAATAAACGATTTGCCTTCTTGATGTATGTAATCGAACTCATCCTAGTTGAATTATTGGCTTGCCTTTGTGTAAACATTCTATATATTTTGAAATATTTTTATCACTGTTAGTAGACTTAGTAATGTCCATAAAGTTAGCAGTGCCACTTGCACAGAAGTCAATGCAGGTCGATTCTGTTTGCAAATAGCAATATTGCTAGGAAAAAGATATTGCTATAATAATAAGATTCGAATTATTGGTGTTCTGATCAACGATTTTGAGCAATATGATCTGTACCTTTAACAAGAATCTTGCTTCAATATTGTTATCTTAGCAACCTCAAAATAGTACTTGCTATAATGGATAATAAGATAGGTTAAAAAGGGGATTTTACAAACATCCATTTGTTTCAGTAGTATTTCTTCCAAGAATTCGAAAATATTGAAGATAGAGAAGTATATGCTGATAAAAATTTGTTCAAGTTTCTCCAGAATATTTAATTTTAGGGAAAATTCTTAAACTAAAATACCGACATAGTAAGCAACAGCTGAGATGAATATTTTAATAATCTCAACAACAGCAATCCCTTTGAATTTCCAACAGAAAAGTTCATCGAATTTCGAATCATTGAGGCAGCATAAAATTGCTGCATTTGATTTCTGGAAACCAATATTCTTTTGGTATTCAGGAAATTGATCAATTTGACTTGGTTCTTCTGTTTCTTAACATTTTTGAATAAGTCGATGTTTACATGAATAGAAAAAAGTATATGCTAATGTGAATGTGTTCAAGGTTCTTTAGAATATTTAATTTCAAGGAAAATTCTTAGACTTAAATACAGGTATAGTAGACAAGAGCTGAGATAATTATTCTTATCATCTCAACAACAGCAATCCCTTTAAGGTGCCAACGAAAAAGTTTATCGAATTTCGAATTATTAACGCCTGAATAACATTGCGGCATTTGATTTCTGGTAATCATAACAAATATTCCAGGAAATTGGTCAATTTGATTCTTTGTTTCCTAACACTTTTATGTCGATGTTTACATGAAGAATGAAAGCCGTAGATAGAGGTTATGTATGCGAAATCATAAAAAAACTCAAGAAGTAGGGTTATTTTCTTTTTACTTGTAGCTCTAAAGTCACATAATACAGTGTTGTCAACTCTAAAATAACCGATTATGGTGAGTCCATGATATCAATATTGCTACGACAAAATTCATAACAAACATTGCTATAACACTCGGGACAGAATACGTAACATCATGGCCATATTGCTATAAATTAGAAAGATAGCAATATGACTAGATTAGCAAGGTTCATAGCAATACGCAAACGGAATCGACCTGAATAAAAACCATTTCAGAAATTGTCGAATATTTGTGGAGAATTTGTTGTGAAAGAAAAAAATTTGTCGTGCTTTTAGTTTTTCTGAGAGGGGTGGCTCTGCTCACTTGCCGAATAAGGGAAATATTCCATTCTCACGGATGCACCGACGTATTTTGTGCTACAAAGAGATTAATTAGATAAAAAAATTAATTATTAATTAATTAGGTAAAAAAGATTTGCGGCGCTTTCAGTTTTTTTTTAATAGGGGCGTAATTTTTTGCCAAGCAGAAGATCTACGAATTTTTTGACGTATTCGGCAATTATGCCATGACGAAATAACCATTCTATCAAAAGGTTGTAATGTTTTTAATCTTCATAACACATCTTGTGAATATTGTGGGAGCACAGCTTCACAATGGTTTACTACTTTATTGCCTCACACCTTTTCAAGATTTTGCCGCTTTCAGTTCTCCACTTCCAGATGTTCGAAATTAACAGAAAACAATGAATTCCTATGGGGGGTCTATATAAAAAACGCAGGAAAAGGTTTTTTTTGCGTTTTTATGCGCTTGTTCTGGGGAACAGCGCGTTATCATTTCTTCACGATGTCTGTAACTGATGAAAAATCTGTGGTCGAAATTGATTCTGTCCGTCCGTCCGGCCGGCCGTGTGCAATGTAACTTTCGAAAGGAAGGACCCCGACTTCAAATGAAAATAATCGAAACGAAATAAACCAAACAATTAGCCATATGCAGCTTCAACGTCTATGAATCCTCGTTGCCCTCCAGTACAATTTACAAATTGTAAAAACTGTACAATAAATGCAAATATTAACATAAATAAATTTTTATTCAAGAATATCGTTATGAATTAGATGTTTCTTTTATTTCTATCACACCAACTTTATCAATATAAAAATTAAAACCATACTTTGTTTCATTTTATTGTATTAAAACATTCGAAACATAAGCGCACACTCTAAAAAATATCTTGGTGTGAATGCTGATTTTATGCTTTCACAAAAATATGGAGGCAATTTACCACCAGCAATTCAATTTCCTGTAATGATTATTGAAATTATCATAATTCAGTGTTCGGTTGTGTGATTTATAATATGAAATATCATAAACAGATGCAGAATCAAGAATTTATAGTAGTAATTTGAAATCACACAATGTTCATCAAACTTTGATAAAAATTCATAAAATGAAACACTCAATAAGTTAAAACTCTAATAACTTCAATGAAAATTAGTTCTGTGTGGTGTAATTTCAAATAATAATTTCAGAGAATTGATCTTTTTTCAAGATTCCATCCAAATGTTGATATTTTCACTCGTTTGTCACCTTCATGAATAACTTGGTGTTACTTCTGAAGTTCCCGAATACAAGTAAAACTCCAAAAGGTGATTTTTCAATAGCAAAGTATTGAAATTCACACCATGTGAATCAAATTCGCGAAAACTTCGTTTCGTAAATAGTTACAGAGTTGCCAGTTGCCACGTATTCTCAGATTCATATTGTTTTCCTTAAGGCTAACAAAACCAATTCAACTTCAATGAAATTTTCAGAAATGCAACTGAAAATGATGTTCCATGAAGTATAAGTGAAAAGAAAATATAACTTTCCATTTTTCGACTACTTAATATTCAATACTGGATGATTTCTTTTGGAGTGCAACGTATTAATGGTCAATTTTGGTAACAGACCTATCGAAAAATCAAGGTATTAGATCGTACTATCTTTCAGGTTCTTTTCGTAGATTTTCGCTCCCAATATCTTGAACATGAAATAAAATTCAATATTTATAGAAATGACGCTTTTGGATTGCGGGAATCCAACTATTTGTCAAGGTCAATATCGGAATAATGTAAACGACCAGCAAAGTGAACTATAATGTCTGTAACGTTTCAAAGTCTTCATCTGACTTCTTCATCAGACAATAAGGCTCTTATTTCTAAAATGAAGAAACCGTTTATAGCCGATGTATCATTTCATATCTAGCATTCTCAATCATTGTTATTCTCTTGCAGTGTATAATGTCTACGTTTCCTGCACATTGGTTGATCATTTTGAATTTTTTAGATTTGACGTCCTCTCTGACCAAAAAGATTATACAATATTGTAAGTACTCTTGTACGATTCCGTTTATTTTCCGTTTCATACTGCTTCATTCCCCATTCATTCTTGAATGTTTTTCTTAATCTCTCAATAGCCTTCATCAAGTAGACTTGTTTGAATGACAATATTTGTCTTAATTCTTCGTTGGTTCTATACATATATCCATGTTGATTTTGATTATTTATTGGTTTGACTACTATCATTTCAATTCCATATGAGGATACTTTATTTAAAATCCAATTAACATAATTATTCATAACTGTCTTCTCCAGTGCCCTGAATATGTTTATGTAATAAACGAAACGTCTGCCAATACATAAGTGGTTTTTCATGAACTGGACCTATCAACTCATTGAATACTTCTCGATAATAGCATTGTAATACAATAATAATAGCCAAGGTCGTCAAAACAACTTCAATAGAGCGGAAGCAAAATTATATGTTTGCAATACCTGCGTATCGGTCAACCAATATAAGGTACGGAACTGAATTCAAAATAATAAAATAATAGAAATATTTTTGTCCACGACCATTGATTAATATATATATTTATATATTTCGATGGCTCTTGTTGAAGGAAAATGACAATCATTATTAGCCCGTGGATAATAGGAGTGTATAATGAATATTATATACTCCATACATAGATCAAGTGATAATTTTGAAGTTTCTAGTAAGCTTGACAATTTCCAGCAATCACAGAGAATGGAGTTGAACATTTTGGCAGCTATATTGTATGTGTAGAAAATGCAGAATTTTTTATTCCAATTTCACCAAAGTATAGTATTCAACTCGCATATAATTGCTATCATTCACTTGGGTGATTGGCAACACGATCCTGCGGCTTGTGTCGCAAACTTCACTCTCGTGAATAATGGCAGTCATTATTATGCTATTATTTATGAACATGTAACGACCTAACGAGTGTGGTGCCGACTCAAAATCCTTCTTCATTTCGACGTATTTGTGACAAACTTATAAGAATCAGTCGACTACCGTCCCAGAAAATTATGAATATTATCGTGTATCGAAACAACCTTTTCTAGTTACAAAACCCTATATAGAGGTTAATAAGTGGAATTACAGTTCTAAAGTAGGGTAAACACGCAATAAAGTGGAAGAATTTTGAAAATCAGCCGAATAGTTCCCAAGAAAATCGTTTTGGTACAAAAAGTGATTAGAATTACTGAATTCTATTATATTTGGCAACAACGTGAAGCAGGTGCAGAATTTACCGCGAATACCACGATATCCCTGGCCTGGCGCCCTATTGGCCGACGTAGCGGCGAGTATTAGATTAGATTCTTGTCTCGACAAGTTTTGGATTAGTCCATGGAGAAGAATCAAAGTGGTCATACATTTAAACCCAACAATAGTTAGTTCTTTCTTCCTTTCTTGTGTGTTCCTTGGATGCGATAAGGTGGTTGAACAAGTGAAGATTTTGATTGGTGAAAATGAAATGCATAAAAATCAACTTCCAGAAAAAGGAAAAATTTATTGTTGCTGATGAATCCTATTCCGAATCCATTCTATTTGCAAGTGAGTATAAGAAAAGACCTAATTTTGCATGTATTTAACATATATATTGTGTGAGTTACCTAATAATTTTTTTCAATCTTTGAACTTTTTGACTGTAACATGATGTTGGGCTGGAAAAATGTGTATTTTCTGTAAAATCTCATATTTTTTTCTGAAATGAATGTACTAGGTATGTTCGAAGTTTAAGACTATCAATTAAATAATAAACTTCGTTCGACCGAAAAGCTTGGGCAGGAGGCATCACTTAATGGAAATAATAGCTCAATTTTTCATCCAATTTTATTCATTGCTATCCAAGGGTCCAGATAAAATCCCGCGTAACTTCATGCAAAATATCGTGAGTTCATATCGGTAAAAACTTTCAACAAAAATATCGATAAAGTATGCAAATTTCTGTTGAAATTTTTTTCGTAAACTCTTTATAAGATTCAATGAAATTTGGCACCGACCTTGATTGAAGTCAATATTTAAAAACCTAGAAAAGCTGCTGCCTTCACGGCGTTCCTAGGTTTTTTTCGATAAACTTTTCAATTCGATCTAATCAGTATTATGGAAATATAGCATTTTTGATGGGTAGGTATATCCACGGAATCATTGGGCGGATTTCACCGATTCACGAATTCGACCTTCGTAATTAAGCCCCAAATCTACTCTACAAATATCGAGTTTCTAAGTCGTTTCTTCCGGAAGTTCCGTAGAATTGTGCTGTGAGTTGTCATGTAGCTGGCGATCTACCAATTTGAACTTTCTTCTTGATTCGACCATTTTTGATACCGAACTATTCTAAAATAGCGAATTATAAAAGTGTGTGATAGCATACATTATGATATTTTATCAAAATAGATTGAGAAAACGATAAAAAATGCCCGACCGAGAACACAGTAACATCCGAAAGAAACAACTCAAAACTCGATATTTGTAGAGTAGATGTGGGCCTTAATTAGGAAGGCAGGATTCGTGAATGGGTAAAATCCACCCAATGATTCTGCAGATATAATTTTCCCAATATTTCCAAAAATACAGATCAGATCGAATTGAAATCCAATACTTCATCGAAAAATAGCAGTTCGAAGGTTCATACAGAATATCATGAAGATTATATGATCATAAGATCACAGAATATTGAATATTTCAAAAAAAATTGAATTTTTTTTTCAAATTGTTCTAATGACACGATAATCACGAAATTTTCCATACAGCTGCCCATCAGCATGTTTCATTCCGATTTAATCAGTATTTCCTGAGTTAAGCCGGAAAAAACAACGATATCTAGAAAAAAACCACGAAATTTTATAGACCTATGTTTTTTTCCAATATCTCCAGAAATTATGGTTGTATCAGAATGAAATCTGGTACACTGCTGTGAAATATGATTTCCAAGACATAAGCGGAAGTTTCTCTCGGATTCAATGAATTGCTTCCGAAAAAAACAATTTTTTTCAAAATAGTTTAAAAAAAAATCTGAATCGATTTTGACACCGGATTCGTCATCAGTGAGTCTACCTAGTCAACCTAGTCGTTTGAGACCATTTTCGGGAAAAAATAATAAAAATAATGATCCGAAACATGCTTGTGCATGAACTGTGCAACATTTCGTGATGATCATTCAATGAAAATAATTCGAAAAGAATTTTTTTTTCAGAAACATTTTTTTATTTTTCGAGCTTCTCATCATACGTCTTGACGATATTCCGCATGAACCTTCAATTTATCATTTACCAGTAGTTAATTTCAATTCGGTCTAATCGGCATTTTTGGCAATATTCGAAAAAAAACATGTGCATGGAAGTATTTAGGAAATAATTCGGTGGATTCCACGAATTTACAATATCTTCCGAGAGAAACAACTTACAGACTCGATATTTGAAGAATAGGTTTGCACCTCAATTACGAAGATGGTAAATTTGTGAAATCCATCAAATGATGCCGTAAATACACCCACTCAAAATTTTATCTTTCCAATATTTCCAAAAATAGATCCATATAATCGGAAAGAATCTATTACTCGATTGAAAACTATTTACTTTAAAACGTGTACTAAAAAACGCGACCGCTCTGGAAACAAATTTGAACTGCTTAAAAGCTCCTGATCTTACGTCTGTACTTTTCTAGAATTTTTGTGTATAATAATATAATAATTATCTTATATATCGAAAATTATCAGTAGATTTTGTTTTGATGTTAGTAAAACAAAAAATAGGCATTCAGGAGACACTCCTGATAAAAGACAGCAATTATACAGAAATTGATGAGGATGTTTTGGCATTTTATTGTCAAAACAAAGAAGAGCCATACCTCAGAGTTTTTTTGGAAGGAGACCCTTCTGCAGACCGCTCCTCTCTTGGCAGATTATCAGGTAAACTCGTTATTTTTCACAATTTTCATTTTAAATCGTACTTTTACGAAATCCAATAGGTTGACAATTTGAATTTTTTTTTAAAAAATTTAATGAAATTGCTGCCAAGTCTTCCAGTTTTCCTCAGTTATTGTTTTATACTTTCATTCAGATTTTAATTTCACTGACGCCATAAAGGACGCAGAAGTCATCTTCGACAACAGAAGTACACCATCATCATGGACATCTGAGGTGTCGGTAGTATCTCAAACCTCAGAGTTAGATGAAAGCGAACTGGTAAGTAAACCTTGTCACAAGTACAATTCACCATATTAGCAATAGGTGGGCCATTCATTCATTCAGAATAACTTCCTGAAATTGTGAAATTCGAAATAAAATAGCAGAAATTGATAAATTTGAAGTAGAATTTTGGATATAATTTTTTGAAATCATGAAAAAGGTGAAAGGTTTCAAACAAGCCAGTTATTGTAGATATTTTAAACAAGCGCGTTCAAATTATTATCATTCGTACAATATAAGGAAAAATTCTCATTTTAATATCATCCTAGGACTTGGAAAAGCTACTAATGAAAAATGGTGGGCAATACATAATCGAAGAATATAGGAGAAATGAAATGTTAAGCGATAGGTGTAGAATTCAGTTGGTCAACATTGTTGCAAATATTTTATTTCAAAAATATGGAACGAAAGTTCCGAAACCAGTTAAAATGGCTTACGCTAAAAAACTTGTAGAATGTTTTCCTAGGTACAAAAATCAAGATAGTGAAACAGGAGGTTATGTGAGTATATACTGATATAAGTTATAGAAACAACTCGGATAATTTTGATACAAGCACAAGAAAGATTCGCGACAAAAAAGTATCTACTATTTTTAATGATAACTATTTATCGGTATAATAGAAACAGCTTTGAAATAAAATATAAATTTTAAAAGTTTAGTCAAACTGAACAATTTGTATTCAACGTTATTTCTGTTATCTCTACTCTGATTTCCAGGAAATGTTCTTCAATCCTATTACAAATGGCGGATACTTGGCAAACCGTCTGAGAACAATGAACAGAAATTATAAGGACCAACAGAATCCCTCAAAAAAAAAAGTTGAACAGCCAGCTCCGAAAAAAGCTAAAACTGAATCGGCTGAGATCGCAGATAAAATAAATCAGATGAAGAATACGAATGATAAAGAAATAATCGAAATTCTAATGAAGGAAACATTTGATCACAGAAATGACCTAAGAAAAACGATTTTAGTTACCGAAATGTACCCTAGATTTCTAGATATGACGGGACTCGTGAGTTTCATTATTTTTGATTCCTTAGAGATATGCATAATAAAGTTAATGAATCAATCGATAAAAAATTTCTAACCAACTTATATGATACATTTCAAATATATCATATGATGGGTTGATAATATCCTATATGTTTTTTTGACTCTTTCCAGATTGAACAAGAATTTGTTTGGATGTTCCCGGATATTGAGAACAACTTCAAGGAAATTTTTACTGAGAAACAAGATAAAATTTTAGAAATTCTCAACAAAACCAGTAGTAGCACATCAACATTTTTTGAGACGATTGGATATTGCCATAAAGCCATACTGAGCCTTCTGGCTTTATGTAAACTGATTCCTCCTGCACCGAAGGGAAAACGAAAGCAAGAAATTGTTTCTCCTCTGATGGCGGTGGAGAAATTAATAGTTTTTCATCAGGTGAGCCTTCATTTTCGAAAAACTCCTTCTCTCATAATTTTTAACTTCCAGCCTGACATTATTTCATAGGAAACGATATTGATTTCCTTAATGCATCTAAACATTTTTCATTTTATATTTCAGATGTCCTTGCCATTAGAGGAGACAATTAGAAAAATCAACAATAGGCAACCCTTCATAATTGCATTGGGAACCAGTAAATCCAATGTAGAAGAGTTCTGTGTAGTTTTGGACCAGAAGGTGCTTCCTCAAAGATTTGGAGATTTCGTGGATTGTTTTGATTACCTTTTTAAGGTACATTTTGTTCTAAATATTGAATATGAAGTATCCTTAGTACATTTTTACAAATTCATTCAGGTATTTTTTTATACTATCGATGGGGAAAATGTTCATTTCACCTCTGCGATGTTGAAACTGAAATGTTTGTTGAACGAGGGACAATCTTTAGATTGAAAATCCATTCGAAAAAAATTCTTCACCAAAGATATTTGTGATAGCGGATCTCATTTTTTTTATTTCTTCAGTATTGATAGAGCAGCATTTGTATGAAAATTTTTTTTAAGTTTGTAACAATTTTTTCTGTTGTGAATATATTATTATTTACTGAATCTTTTTTTTTACGAAACCCATTTTCATACCAGAAATAATATTTTAATGAGGCAAATATATCAATGTTCTGTTAATTGGGTATGAACTCTGAAAATTTCATTCTATTAGTTAAAAGTAAGTTAATGAATATATTTTGATTGTATGATTCGATGGGATTATAAAATTTTCAGGGTCCTTGACCATCAGAGGAATATGAAATATCATCTTCATACAAGTTTTTCAGGAAATGGATTTAATTTTATTAGTTTCTGAATGCTTTCACACCTATCCATAATATTTTTTCAGAAAAAAAAATCGTTTATGGTATATATATTATATATAATCATGTTTCTTTTTATAACACTTGCAAGCTTCAAAAATTCAACTATTCATGTAATTAATATCACCCAACAAGGTATAGCATTTGCACTGAATTAGTTTAAATTCTGAATGTACCAATGTTGAATCGAACTAACAAGTATTTGAAATTGCACCAACTGACTACAATTTTGCACTGTTCTAATGTTAAATCCCATTGAACCATGTCGCAGTTGGCACCGAAAAGGTGTGTTATTTAATTGAGCAAGTGATAAATAACACTAAATTAGTATTTGAAATTGCACCGAACGAATACAAACTCGCACTGAATAAATTTTTAATCACACTGAACCACGTCACATTTGACACTGCGAATGTGTGTTATTTTACCGAGCAAGTGTTAATTAACACTGAGAAAGTATATGAAATCGCACTGAGTGAGTTATAATTCGCATCAATACAGTTAAAACCCGCACTCAAAAGGTTAGGAAATTTCAATTATTCTAGTGTGAAATCTGATTCCTCATCATTGGAAATGCAATAATATTAAAATCATGAAAAACACCATGCTAAGCATGAATGTCGGTGTTATTTGGTATGGTGTGCAATAACACTGAAAGATCAGGACCTCTGAGGAAATACTGCTGGTGTTGGATGGTGTTGATTGGTGTTCACTGGTGTTTGAAAATTTCTTAGAGTGCACGCTACAGCAATGCGGTAAGATTACCGCACTGTTATTTTCTAATTGCTTAGCAATTGCCCACTATTCTGGAATGCTCTGCGCTTAGAAAACAGGTCAAAATAGTGTCACTTTTTTCACGATCGGAGAAAAAATATTATATGAACTTCAAGACATTGGTTATTTAGATTCATGTACTTCTCAACAGACAGAATTCGGTGAATATAGAGAAGGAAAGTAGCGAGTAAACCACCGTTGTTGGGGGTAAGGGTCCGATTGTGGTGCCTATGGTTTTTAGGAGATTTGGTTCCGTGAGCTTTATCGAAGAGATAACTAATTTTTTTACAAAATTCCTCACAACAAATAATTTAATTATCAATAACTGGAACCTCGGTGGAAGAAACTCTCTGATTCTGGTATCCACTTCAATAATAATTAGTTCATCCGAGACCTGTTCCTAACGAAAAATTCTCATATAAACCTTGTCAACAAATGTGTGACTGGTGACCAAAGTATAGGAAAAAGATATTTTCAGGGTACATTTGTTGAAAAGTTTTCCAAAAAGAACCTGATATAAGATTGAAGGAAAGATACTTTAAAAAAAGTGAAAATACGTTTGAAACCATTTTTGTCGAACACAAAATATAGTGTCTGGTGGTGTGATGATCCTTATAATGAAATGCGGGTATTGAAAGAGATATAGAGGGTGATTCCAGAGGAGACCGTCAGATTTTAGGATAATTTTCCAATAGTACACACGGTTTGGAAACAATGTTTGGTTTACGGTTGGCGGTCTACTGAGACTCTACAGGGTGATTTGTCCTATTTTTATTTTATGGATATCATTAGCGTGGCCCATTCAATTCTGATGAAATTTTTGGTGTTGTTCAATATGATTCTCTAGTCCCAACACTTTTTCAAGATACTGGGTCTTTACTGTGATAATTTCAGATTAATTGTACATGTTGAACATATACCTACCCTTTACATTGCTCTCCAGAACTTCGCTATCTGTTTCAGATTCTACCATAATGGGTCATTATTCAGGGTTTACTTTCTTGGCCACAACTCCTGTTTGTCTGGGAGTTTTGGCGGAGAAAATAATAATATAATTATAATAATATTTTTCGGATCTGAAATTCGTGGTTAAGTGGTAATTTTCTGAATAAAATTACCTAATTCAGAAAATTGCTTCGAATGCATGTAAATCGAAAAAAAAAAATTGATTTCCCAATATCTCCGAAAATACAGATTGGATCGACTTGAGATTCATTACTTGATTGGAAAATGACAGCTTGAAGATTCATACGAAATTTTTGGAGGATCATAAATATATGCTCCATACTGAATCGAATTACTTATCAATTCATTTAATTGATTCTTCTTAGAAAAGCAATGGCGTGAGGTGAGAAGCTTTTACGCGCTTGTTCCGTTTCCAAAGCGGTCATCTATACACGTATATTGACCTCGTCAAACGCAGATCTTCTTTTCATATAGTCAACACGAAATTCTGCATGAGCCTCAAGCTATAATTTTCGTTCAAGCACTAGATTGCAATTCGGTTCAAAATTTTGAATGGGTACAACTATCTGTTGTGTCCCGTATCCCGGACCCATCATTTTATGATATATTGTCTTTTCTTGATTTTTCAACGTCGAAGTCTGAATTCTTTGGTTTCCAGCAATATGCCCGAAATTCAATATTTTTTGGTTTAAATCAATTAACACCGGCTATAAGAGCATTTTATCTCAAGCCAACAATAAAGTAATATTTTGCATGACAGAAAACACGCAGATGAAATTCAAGCTCTTAGTATTCCAGGAATCGTAGCTTTATGGGTGGTACTCAAAGAATCCAGACATCACATATGACATTTTATAGAATTTATCGTCCCAGACCATTAGGGAAATTTCCTTCACACTTTTATGCTCTCTCTTTCGCACCAGCCAATCCGAGGTGTTTTTTCGGATCTTAGAAGGGCGTCGCTTAATTCAAAAAAACCAATCAAAATGTATAGTCTCCCTCTAAAATGTGAAGAAGGGAATTTTCTTAATTTGGGTTTTAGTTAGTTTTAAACACTCTTCATTTGACCGTTGTACAGTAAACAACAATTCGCTTTCGAATTTACAAACAAGATTATACGTTAATTCTTGTGTTGTAAAAATCGTAACTTCTCATTTGAAAGTCGCTTCGACCTTGCTATCGAATAAGATATAGAAGGAAGATTCTAGTGTATATTTTGTATACCATTTCGGTCTTGTTATCTAATACAGATACAAGCAAATACATTTGTGTTGAGTGTTTAAAAGTGCGTTTTTTAATACACCTCAACATCAGTTTCGGCTCATCAGTGCAACGATATTGAACAACTAGTCAATAAGTTCTTCAATTATCTGCTTATTTTAGAAGCATCAATATTTTCTGATAAAGATCAGAAAATATTCTTCGGTCGTATCTTTATCTGGACAACGACAGAATTAATCAAGTGCGATTAATTCAACCAAGCGGGGTCTCTATTATTGAAACCCCCCAATACACCTGAATAAACCAATTCAGGTCAAAACACTATCTAAGGAATAATTTGCGAATTCAAGACATTTAAGCATTCGACCTTCCTAATTGAACTGAAAACCTACTCTACACATATATTCCCTATGTAGATTCTTTCTATATTGAGGTGTGTACGGCCAGCCTAACCACTGATAGTGAACATAATAACTTCCGGAAAAATCTACCCAGTAGATTGGTAATTGTAGAGTAAGTTTGGAGTTTAATTATTACGAAGGCCGAATAGGCGAATGGTGGATGATTGTACACAGAAAATGATAAAATTTACACGGTTCACAGCGAAGGGAAGGGACGAAAGTCAAAAACAATCAGAGAACTGGAAACGATATTTTAATTTTACTCTCTTGTTGCGCCCAATATGAATTTCATTTCTTTCACACGATTTTACAAAGGCTTATCATTTTCTTCTGATTTGTAAAGTGAAAAATTCATTGAAATTTTATTTCAAAAGTGTAAAATAAACCTTTTCCGGTGCCCTGGCTGTTTTTGATTTTCGCTTTTTCTCTTCGGTGTGAAGCCAGGAAACTATAATCATTTTCTGTTTACAATAATCCATCCCACGTTCAGACAATTAGCAATATCCCTCCATGCGTCGCTTTCCTTAACCCCCTTGCGATATTCCGGATCTGTAGGAATCCACACCGCCGGTTTCGGTACGAAGTAATCAGTTCCAGTGATTGTTAATTCTTCCAATCGATGCTTACAAATATATTCGAATTTTTTATATTGGCAATTTATAATTAAGGCATTTTATATTGCAGTTAATGCTGCACCAGCTTTCACGATCTTTCTGTTCGGCATGTTGAGCCGGGTCCAGATGAGTGTAATGCGAACAGCGAATGCAATAAATCACAGGGAGTTTTATGATTCGTGGCAGCTCTTTTTCTGCTCCGTCAGGACTCGGTTTACGACTCGAACGATGCATTTGAATGTATTTATTATTCGAGGCTGAGCTCGAGTGCCGTCCTTGCTATTCGCCGAGTCATTTATCAAATTTTATTGCATTCGCTGTTCGGATTACACTCATCTGGACCCGGATTCAGACTACACAGACTCGGCATTATGAAAAACTCTTCTCCAAAACAATGCTGTAGATTGATTTCGAGGGAACTTCAACAATATTCGGCTGATAATCCTGATCTAGTGTTGAAGCTTTTTCATAATCAGCATTTTTTGGAGTAATTCTTGATGTTTTAACCCGGGCCCTGATTAGAACAACAAGTATACTCCTTTGTCTTTGGTCCAGCTTTCAAATGTTATAATCTGAGAGAGCGTATCGACTGGACAATGTGGTATAAATAATCTTGACGTCAGGAACAAAATTTCCCCCAGGCTAATAGGAGGATTCCTATGATTGAAAATAAAGACTAACATCATGTTCTATTCTATAGCGGAGTTTTTTACAACGGATTTATTGAATGAATCACATGCGAATGCCGGAGGTTAATTGTTTGTATAACAGAGAACTGGAATTGGATCACCAGCTGTATAACTTGAGTCTATTTATGAAATTAATTGAATGATAATACCCAGGAAATTCGGATAATCTAGTTGCTGGAGCGAATGATGATGCGGTTTTCATCCTGAAAAAACCTTCTGACAAAAATCCTACTAGAAGAATTTTAAGTGTTTCTGCATATTTTGCTCAATGAAATAGAAATCTTTGAAATATGTTCTTTGAACAATCTAAAGCAACTTTTTGGTATAGGATACGAAGTTAGAGGGATTGAATTTAGAATTTGGTTATCTAGGCCTTTTGAATACAAAGGGAAGATTCACATTTTGATAAGCTATTCTCAATATTCAGGACTGCATTGCGATTAATAATTGATCAAATTCGGTGGTGGAAATTTGAAATCTCGAATTTTTCTATTAAACAACCTGAAATGAATATGAAACCTCCATAGACTACAACCATGATAAGTTATTACTTTCCATGAAATTGAATATTTGAAGATTGGATGAATATTTGCTCATTTTTATAACGATTGATATGAAAATCAACAAGTGAAACATCTCGTGAAATTTTTGTCTCATAGTCTCTCACGAGATGAATTTGCATCGTGTCAACACGAGGTATTGCAGGTCTCGGATGAAACACGCGCTGTCCGTGAGATTGTCTGTTGTCTGCCGAGGAATCTTTTGTTTTCGAAAAAATTAATTCAGCAGAAGGGAGGATAGGTTCGAAAAAAAGATATCGCACCTTGAACCATACTAGAAATATGCTGGAGCAGATTTGACCCATTAACGACCTTAACCGAGATATTGTCGATATAAAACTAACCTCTGAGAATTTCAAGACAAGAGAGAAAGGACCTAATCCTTTCTCTCTAAATTTAGAGCGCACACGGACGTCCAGTCGGACAGAATCAAATTTGACCACGGATTCTTCATCAGTGAGTCGAACCTAGTCGTTTGAGACCAATTCCAGCTCAAAGTTCGAAAATTTGAGACATAAGGACGAAACGAACGAGTGCGTAAAATTAGACCTGTCGGCTTTGAAGTATTTTCCAAAAGAAGGGATAGAGAACAGAATTTGTTTCACTTTATTAACTTCAATTCATCCAGATGACATCAAAATTGATTTTGGTAAGCAATGATGACACTTTCGTGATTGTTTCAGGTGTTGGGTACTCTGAATACGTTTCCGAAAAACTCATCTGAAATCTGATGAGATGGCGCATCTGATTCTATCACACGACTGGGAGTGGCATCTCCCCATAAATTCGAGTAATCCTGTGATTTCACTCTCTCTTCGACACTTCTGCGAGTCATAACATTGAAAAATTATACATTATATACTGGCATTAATTATTTCATTTTTGCAACTAAACAAAGGTTCGTTTCTTGTTGACGCTAAATTAAACAGCGGTACTTGAAATGCTGCAAGAAAAATGAATGTAATGAATGACTTTAGTCATTCTTCCCCTCTTATCTTAATTGAAACATAAACAATTCAGAAATAATACTGGGGAAACCAAGTTCAACGAGATCGTCAATGATGTCGGTGCGGAAACTGATGAACATTGAACACCAAATGAAAAAATAGCTCCGACATATAACTTTATCACTGCCAGAGCAACGGGCATCACCCTAAAATATCTTCTTCAAACTAACTTATTTTGGTGAAACATAATCTCTTCTGGGCCAAAGGCCATTGGAGCGTACAATAGGTGATATTTCAAGGCGCAATCCCACTGCCAATAGTGAGCATGCAACGTTGAAGCTCGCTACTCCGTTTTATTCACCGAGGGAACGCGATCAGACACGGCATTAGTTTTCTCACAGTATGCTTCATGTTGATTAATGATTTGGATCGCCAGCGCTCACTTATTAGCAACAGCCGCGACCGCGGCATACCGGGGCCGACCAGAATTTTATTCCTCCTGCGCGCACTTGACCGACAATTTTAGTCAGTGTCGACGGAAACTCTTGTGGACGCGAATATAATTATAGTTGGCTCGCTGTGTGAGGAAGCGGAACGTGAATAAAAACTTGAAAATGGAATTAGCATATTGAAATGGTTCATTGAAACACTAAATTGTGATGGTAAAATACATACTTTTTGTTGAAATATATCATGAAGATGCTTCATGATTTTTGGGATTTCAATTATAATATAAACTATAGAATTGAAACGGTAATTGCCCGATACGTGATGGCTGTGCCACTATCGAAAAAATTCAAATCAACTCGACCTTCAGTATTGTTTAACTTCGTTTCAAAAATATTTTGTCACGAAATCATAATTCACTGTTCATCGAAGTATTTCTCCAATGATTACAAGCATGAATATGAGCTTTTTTCATGACAGAGTGTGCTAGGAGTAATTAAAATATTCAATTGGCAACCCCAGTCAACAAAGTTTCCAGAAATTTTCAAGTATGAAACCTAGCCATCATAAATAGCGGTAGATTCTTCCAGACATCTTATTATTTGAATTCTGATATCGGTTTGAAATCAACGGATCATTCGTGGAGGGTTAGAAAAGTATTTTCACCCGTATTTGCCTAGTTGGTTCATCTGTTCCCCAATTTTCTTCCAAAAATTGTTTTTCCTCTCTTGATTTGAGTAATGTTCATTACTCACATCAAACAATTCGCGATATCCACTGACTAGAAGTATAAGCTTTTCCTCCTTCATTTCGTTCTCTCTATTTATGACTACAGAAGACGACAACACGACTCCCCTGCATATCGAAATGTACGCCACAGATTACAGAATACGCCTACTTGTCTACAGCTCAAACATCATCGTACAGCATAGCGTCAGGAGTGGGGATGCCGGCAACGGCAAAAGTATTCTCTTCTCTTCAGAGAATTCCACGGGGGTGAAGCTCTGTTCAGAATCTTGGCATCAGACAAAGAGGTCTCGCCATCCAAAAAAAGAAACGGAAGATATCCATTCAGCCAATCAACGCCCGAGTGCTTCTGTCATTTCAACTTTAAGCAAATGGACTTCTCACCCGTTGACATTTGTCATTTTATGAAAATATTGTTTTTTGTGATGGGATAAAATGAAATGATTATAGAGAGATTTCACTCATTTGAGAGGTAATATATTCGTTTTATATTGCCAATTTCGATTCACTCCAGGTTTAAAATTTCTATTTCAGAGTCCACCACCCTCAACTAACTTGAAGTGAAACAATTCATCTCAAACGTTCTCAGATGATGCATCATGGAGAAAGTTATTCTGTAAAGAACTACTATATAAAGACCATGTCTCTAAACAATGATAGAACATTGCAAGTTATATTTAAAAGGGTAATATTGATATTCACACCAAAATCTATTTGGAAATGAAAATATTGGTTGAAGGAGATCAGAGAATATGAGGAAACTTTTGTCGAAAGACCCATACATACACAATATGTTGTTGCAAGATGAGCCACTAACATTTCAAATCGATATTTATATAGTTGCAATCAACTTATCTGGCAGATCATTTGCATGATTGTTTTTACCAAGAACTTGTTTCACGTGATGAATCCAAAACATTGATGAACTACAGTTTTAATGTTTCAACTACAGTATGAACCCTTTGTTAGTAGGTATATGTATTGGATTTTTGAGTGGAACAAAAAAGTTCAAATCTCCACATTGATAATCATGTCTTTGTTTTCACGATGTAACATTACCAGTCATTCAACCTTCAGTTTTGTGCAAATGGTCACATTTTCATTACTTTTTATTTGGTTGTAAAACATTTTGGTAATGTACCTCTCCGGAAAGGTTTTCTTCTGAATTCCTTGACCAACCAAATTTTTCATAAAAAATATTGAGTATTCATTTCGTTCAATATTGTATTTTTATGTACTGTCAGAAATACTCATTGATCATTGTACTTGAATAATATTGTGAAATTGGTGTACCTATTGAATCGTAAATAAATTTCTTTTTCAAAATCTGAACTTTAATTCAAAAATGTACATTATACATTTATTTGAAATGCAATATATTCCCGCCAATGCATCGCCACCCAGGTTCACGGTATAGAATTCCCTGAATTTCTATTATACCGTGCAACTTGTTAGTTCGTGCCATCCCCGGTGAGGGCGTATTTTGTTTCCGTCGTTTTGAAGGGACGTTTCACTTCTTATATATTTATATTCTGTGGAGAATTCCGGCCGCGGCGACCGGGTCTATCGTGTTCCGTAGCGTTCGAGTGCGCGCTGTCGAATTCAATTACATTGAAACATGTTAAGCTCATTCATTTCTGAGAATAAACCACAGAATGAAATCCAACACACGCACGGAATGGAAGAAACATAGGTTCCAGAAAATTTGTCAGTATTTACTATTTCAAATACTGTTATATGTTGAAATTTATCGAATTACTACAATATTAGTCTGCAGATGCTATGTCAGAGCTATTTTAATTTTCAATTATGTTCCAATTCTACCAAATATATTTTACAAATAAAATAATTCAAATGCAATTCCATACCTGTGTTAGCCGATCTTCGATTGAACACCGATTTCGATTCGTCCTCACGAAATATTTCACTATCCGTACAGAATGATTTTTATCACGCAGATACAACGTTAGAGCTTTGATAATCCTCAATATAAGGTGAATTCGATATATATTATAAACAACACAATGCAAAAGGAATTCCATCCTTGGGTAGCCGATCCCCTATCGATATTCGGTTAAGAACAGAGAAAGTTCTTCGGTCATTATTATAAAATATCTGTGATATTTTTGTAACCTTCACATAAGGAATTGCCTTGATTGGCTTTATCATATAGGAGATGTGAGTGATACCCAATGTGTGAGTTTCGTCCCTCGTAACCCCGGCCATCGTACAGTCGAGAAGATATAATTCTTGAAATGGGTATAACAAACACAAATTATACTTATCATAGTTATGCATATAGATCCGAAAACAGAAAAGAGTGAACGACAGGGTTATCTCAAAGCTTATTTTTCTGAAGTTATATGCTCCATAATGAAATCGAAATACTCTGAAAAATATGCGTCTTTCAAGGTTGCAATCAAGCAAAAAACTTAAAAAAGGCGATGGATCCAGCAATTTGGCCCAACGGAACGTGTGTGCAGCGTTTTTTATATCTGAGGGAATGAAATACCAACAAGGGCTGATGTTTTATCCCAGCATTCTTTTGCTGAATACAAGAATTTCATCCAGTGAAAAGTCAAATGAAAAAATACTTGGAAAAGTAAGACTACCTGAAGTTTTTGTATGTAAAAAATGATTACTTATGCACATCTTATGATTCTTATAGTAGATTCGCTTTCAAAGGGGAAAAAAAAAGATGTTCAATCAAGTCATCAAGTGATCTAAATGTGTACTGTATTTTGAAAAAAATGATTGAAATATGTGCAATCTCTCATAAAACAGACAAGGTTTTAACTTATTTGATGAATTGTTATTGTTCCCCTTCTGGAATTTTAAGAGATTTTTTCAATATAATTTATGAAATTTTGGAACCAAAAATCAAAATGTAGAATAATTTTTACAGGAGATTTCAACTAAGACTCATACGAAAAATGAAAACTTCGATTGTAACATATTTGTTTATTTTGAAAATGTTGGTACCTGATGTTGCGTATTCGATAACATCTCAGAACATGGAACTGTTCTTTTGGAGATAGATGGACCTCAACCGAATAACATGAAGTATACAAGTTACTATCAAAGATCATTCAATGTCCAAAACATCAATCAATTTGAAATAATGAATAATGAAGATTGGTATCGGGTTTTTGTAACACCCGTGGTAGATGCTGCGTTTAATGAGTTTTACACTACATTTTTGCACTATTTCAATTTGTGTTTTCCTCTGAAGAAGAGCTTCAAACAACAACATAACGTTTAAAAAAATTGGGTTAGTTCAGAAGTGAAACGATCTAGAAGTAAATTAAAGGAGCTTTTTATGACACGACATTTTCTTTAGCATACTACGCAGGCTTATGAAAATGCAAGAAAAGTCCATTATGGGTTGATAAATAACACTAAGAGAGAATATTTTGAAAATTTGATTGTTTCATCCAAAAATCCTTCGCGGGCAGCATGGAGTGTTATTTCCGAACTTTCCAAGGGAAAACGGAAAGTAGACAATATTAATATCAGAAAAGATAATATCATGCATAAAGATCCGAAAACTATGGTAACAATGTTCTGGCACCGCAGGATGTGATCAATAAAATTCCAGAAACAGATGTACTATTGAATTTGCCCACTAGAAAAACTGACAACACAAGGTTCCGTTCTCTGAATCCGAGATTCTCTAATTGATAAACACCAAGCTGAAGAATAAAATATCAACTGGGAGTAATGATATACCTTGTTTCATTGTTGAAAGAGTACTTTGTTTTCTCATTCGCACTCTTACCTATTTGATGAATTTATCATTCAAAGAAGGCACTTCTGCGTGTTGTTTGAAAATGGGAAAAATTGTTCCGATTTTTAAGAAGAGTGATCCTGAATGTATGAAAGATTACCGGCTGCTAACGGTGTCCATGGCTTTTTCGGAACTTTTTGAATATTGTTATTTGGATAGATTGGATAATTTTTTGGTTAAATATGCAATAATGAATAAAACCAACATGGTTTTAGACGAGGTTATTCTACTTATTCGCCATTGATTTCATTTCATGAAACCATTATGAATTATATGGAATAAGGAGAATGCCCCAGTTGGATTATTTTGTGACCTCAGCAGGGCATTCGATTGTGTCGACCATGGACTTTCACTTGAGAAATTAGATTTGCTTGAAGTAAGGGAAAAATCCTTAACCTGGCTAAAATCATTCTTGTTCCACAGAGAACAATTTGTGGCTTTAAGATATGCATCTTTGGGCAGTTCGCAGACCATTGTTTCAGAGTCTGTAGATGTGACCACCGATGTACCACAAGGTTCGGTTTTAGGATCGGTACTATTCTGTCTATATATCAATGAACTAGACATGTTGGGCGGCGGTGCTCGCTTTTCGTTATATGCGGATGATACTGCGGTTGTGGTAGCGGATGTGCCAAGGGATACTTTGGAAAATAAATGCAATCAAATGGTTGCAAATTTGAATACATGGTTTTCACAAAATCATTTATATTGCAATCTTCCCAAAACTCATATTATGAGGTTTCATAACAGACAGAAACAATGTCATGATCTAAGTGTTAAGAAAGGCAATGCGCAGGAGCAGCGGAAGTATAATGTTAAGTTCCTGGAAATTATCCTTGAAGAAAATTTGAATTGGAAGATGCATTGCGAAGGTTATAAAAACGTAGGATGGTCTGTTGAATCGAGTTTCCACGCAGGTCATTGGTATGAGGGATCCCAACTGTAAAGAGGAATCTGATGTTCGGATTGCCTTGAAGGATAAAAAAACCGAAACTACAATCTTCGAACTGAAACAAGCTGTCTTGATTGCATTGGAAAAGTGGGAAGAGATTCCCGCAGCGCTACTTGTCGACCTATCGAACCTTCGACTGTGTGATACACGACAAATTGTTGCAGAAGTAAACTCAGGTATAAGAGATAAACAACCTCTTATACATCACAAGAACGAACATCATGGAGAGAGGGCTCCCACAAAGAAGTATTTTGGGGACACTCTTATTTCTTGTTTATATAAATGATTTAGTGGATTGTGGTCTGCCGAATGTTTCATATGCTGATGACACAACCATTTTTGGTTCGGTCGGTTGAAACTGCATTATTGATTGGTTGATTGGTGCATTGATTTCTTTTCAAATTTTTATGAATAATTCTTCTTATTGACACTGTTCATCTTTCAACCAAGTTTCATTTCGATCAGATGAATATTTTTCGAGTTATTGAAAAATCAAAATTTCCAACGGATGTAACACAAAAACCATTCGGCATATTTGGCCAAGGAACGAACGGAATTAATCGAGATATTCAGGATCAAAACCTGACCTGAAAATTTCAGGGCTCTAAGTCATTCCTTTCGAAAGTTACAGCATACACGGTCAGATGGACACAATCAAATTTTACCACGGATTCTTCATCAGTGAGTCCAACCTAGTCGTTTGGGATCTATTTCAGCTCGAAATTCGAAGATTACAGAAATTGTGACGAAACGATAACGCGCTGTTCCCCAGAACAAGCTCCGTTATTTATACAATAAATGTTCTAAGAAACAAGTCGAATCAGAAATATTATATAAGAATACTCTTCCATGCAAACTACCAATATTTTTCTTCCCTGTATAATCTAGGGTGGAACAAATTTTGCAGAAAAGATCTTCGTCGCTCAAAAGAGAGCGCTCAATACTATCTTAGGAATTGGATACAGAGAATCATGCCGAACTATTTTCAGGCAGAACGATATTCTCACTATATATGGACTTTACATCAACCGACTTCTCCTATTTTTCCTTGAGCAAAACCACGACTTTAATGAGTGTTAGAACAGAAATACAACTAGAAAGATGGCTCCATATTTTTATCCTATCCACCGTTCAACACTGAGCGAAAATATGGGGGCAAGTCTTCAACACACTCACTAGGCAAATTCAGATGATTCAGGAAGTTTTCAAGAAGGTTATCTACATACTCGTATTAAGTTGTGAATCTTATGATATAAAGGAGTTAGAGTTATTTTATTGCTTCAAGTTTCGTTTCGAAGTTTCCTAAAATGAAGTTTCGCATTTTCACTTACTGTGTAGCTAGTTATTACAGCAAATAAATGAATTATTTTATTCAAATTCTTCAGGCGGATAGTAGGCAAAAGTCGAGATATTTTAGCCGTGAGAGGTTTGGGCTGAGGTCAATTTTACTTTTCGAAGACGCGCGCCGAACCATTGTAAACAGCTTTGCCGGAGATATTGTATGGGAACTAATTATTCTTGGATATATTGCAGTGTCAAATTTGTGTGCCCATATTACGGTTAACCAATAGAGGAAGAGATCTATCTATTATCTCGTGGCAACATTTATTTCTGACATGCTAGCATGGACAGTTCAAGATACTGTGATGGCTTCAGCGTTCGTAAAAATAACGTGGCCCGCTCCGGTCTACCGGAGAGGTTGACCTGTGCAGGTTTAATGCCTGATGACGCCGTTACATATATGGGATGGTCCAGCTTACCGAAGGATTCTTTCAGTTCGCTGCGTTATGGCATCGAAGGAGGACGATGACGCAGTGGCATTGATAGGTCTCGCGTTAATATTGGTCAACCTATCCGGTAAACCGTAACGTATAAGCCCGGAATTATACGTTGCACCCATTCTCATAGAAGGGAATCATCGAACTTCGAAACTCTATTAACAATGGCACATTGTGGTTATTGTTTGATTTTTACTTGTTCATATCATAATTATATAATAAGCTACTAGAAGAAATTGTGATTTTATCTCCATTTTTATCTATTTTGTGAAATTCATGATTTCTAGAAATGTAATCGAAATATCAATGCACGAATTCGTTTATTAACTTATTATATTTCTCTTTTGGGGTTTATCGTTGGTTGTTTCTATCTTACAACAATCAACATGATGACAAACTCGTTGAAAATTTTTAGCATACCAAAACAACAGAACGCATATAGTATTTCACAATTGTACAATCTCACTATTGTTTCAAATGCAGCTGCATAATGTTGATCCAGATGGGTTGTCCGTTTAGAAGCATTTTACATTTGCTTCTTCGTCATTTCAAATATTTCCCTAGATATTTTTACATCCCCATTCGGGAAACGAATGCATCAACTATAGGTACTGTGGTCATATTTTTCGATATTGATCCTGATTTGTTCAGCATTTTTTACCCGATCAGACGACAAAAATAAATTCATAGAAACCGTATTTGAAAATTGACCCAAACCTTCAGTGAAGACTAATCTGAATTAGAATTTAGATCTTGCCACTAGCAACCCTAGATATCAAGTTTAAATCACGTGACGTACGATAAGGTTTCACAATTTAATTTTTCAATTCTCCGTTCTGCTTCGTTAACGTATAAATGGTGAGTCTCAAAGTTGTACATAAATGCCAACCATGGATTCCTTTCATTCGTTGAGATACTTGTTCTATTTGCAGTGTTCCAAGTATGCTGATATATTCGTGACATCTTTGCGCAGTAAACGTTTTGATATAGCATTGTCGAACAGTTTCTGAGCATAAGCATATATCACTCGAAGAAAACAAATTATCCATGATTTTCATTGCAAAGGCAGAGCAAGTACAACAAGGTGGGCTTTGCTTGATTTTCGAAGGAAAACCAAAAAAGGGTGAAACTACTTCAATTTGCATCAGATTCAATAACATTCATCATGGAATATTTCATGGCCTACCGACTGACATTATAAAACTGAATGGAGAATATTATAATCACAAAAAATTCATTTCATTCGGTGAAGCTGGGAAGGGAAACAGATTGTTTGGGATTATTGACAGTGTGTATCTTTTATGAAGCCCAATTCTGAAACGCGATGTGGGTGAACGTATAGTCTCGATAAGTGGAAATCAAAACAAGATGTGCGCATGCACCAACAGTGTCAATTAAGGATTTTCGTTGCCAGATCGAAGCCTTCGATTCGACTCAGGTTATAGTAGATTGATTCTGCCTTGGAAATAAAGTATATAGATAATAATCGAGTAATGTTATGAATTCTGTTGGGGGTTCGGTTACTTTACTTAAATTAGTATTATTGGCTGCATAAGCAATAGTTGTTTCTGTTGGCGATATTGTTAATGTCAACTTCTATGGCATAAATCTAATGTGTAATCTATGAAAAGAGAGAGAGGGAGAGATGTAGTCGGTGAGAGAGTAGCGGATGTATCTTGAGGTTGATGAGAGTCAATAATGTCATAAAGTGAAGCTTGTCCATTTTTGTAGTGTAATGAAGACTAACAAATAATTACTTATTACAAAGAGCCACCAAACCTCCAATAATCATCATAAAAAGTTCTGAGCCCATGTGTGCTATGATAGTAACAGATTACTCTCATCCAACAGCAACCTCAGCGAGAATTAGTACAAGATGGCCGGCAGTGACGAATCTGTATTCCGAAGCTTGAAGACAATTATTATTTACCATGGTCTATCCGAGTGAAGGCAGCTTTTATACAATAAGGTTATCGGGAAGCAATAGATCCAGGATTCATCGGGGAATTGTCTAACGGATAGAAAAGGCCCAAACAGAAAACCCTTTCATTCCTTCTATTATATCGGTCAATGACATTTACATTGGTGATTGTCGAAATGCAAACTTACGATACTTGGCAAATATAAAAAGAATTGCACAACAAATTTGATCTATTAAACACTGTGATGCTAGTGAAGGCAATGGTCACAGTGAGTAAAAGTGGAGAGATCGAAATGCAAGAATTATTGACTAAAATACAGGATTCAAATAGAAAAGTTATGAAGACAGGAACCCACTTTCCTGATAATCTTTCAGTCTGTGTTTACCGATGAATGAGTATGAAGGATTAGTAGGTAACCTTGAAGAAGAAGATTTAAAATTATACACTAAGACTGTTAAAGCGAAATTAATGTTGAAAAAAAATGTATCAAAAGAGACTCCGAAGAAGAAAATGAAGTTAAAGCACTGTTATCAGAGAATAATTACTGAATACAATCTTAAAATGAAAAAAAGAGTGAAAACGAGAAGGAAGTTCAAACAATAGTTGATATCCGTTTTACTTCTGGTGCTAAAAGACACATATCCAAATTTTGAAGAAGAGCTAAACAAAAGGAAGATAAACCAGGTATTGAGAATGAAGAAAAACGAGTTGCTGCCACAGTCACAACAGAAAAAAGAGCTCTTTGTGTTCGTAGAAGTAAGGTACCTGAACCCAATAAATGAACCATAGATTGTGGAGCATTTAATCACATGACACCATTCGAAGAACTCCTACATGTATTCGAAAAAATGGATATTGGAAACGTAGTTACAGCAGAGGGTAGAAATATGAAAATCGAAGGAAGAGGAAAGGTTTTCTTAGATATCCAAGAAGAATATAGAGGGAAAAAACCTTGAGTTCTCAAATGTTCTATATGTTCCACAACTTGAAGATAATTTATTGTCGATAAGTCGAATAGAAGAGAAGAATTCGATAATTGTCATCAAAAAAGGTATGGCAGAAATGATTGATGATAATGAGGTTGTTTCAGAGGCAAAAAAAATTGTAGGAAAGACAGTAAAAGTAATAAGTAAAAGTACCACATTGCATCGAAAATTCGGACACCTGAATATGACATCTTTAAGTAAAAAACCAAGTCATAAACTGCATGAGTGATAAGCTGGACGGAGGTGTGAAATATGCATTCAAGGAAAAACCCTTTACCGAAGGTAAGCTTAACAAAAATTACAACAGTACTAAAGATTTTATTCAGACAGATGTAGGAACGATATCCAAACCATCTCTCGGTTGGGTAAATTATTTTGTCACGTTCACGGACGATTTTTCTAGTTATATACAAATTGCTATTAGAAGAAGAATGGAAAAGTACTTTATGAATTTAAAATATATAAAATGAGAAGTGAAAATTAGCATAATAGAAAAATCAAAAACTTACACATCGAAAGCGGTGGGGAATATACTACTATTGATATGAACACCTATTTAGAAAATGGTATACATCATAGAAGAACAGTTCCTTACAATCCCCAACAGAACGGTAAGGCATAAAGGCTCAACCTCACTCTGTTGGATATGGTAAGATGTATGTTCGATTTCCTCACGAAATTTGGGCTGAAACCATCAGTACAGCTTGTTACATAAGAAACAAGAGTCCATTTACTGCAATAAGCAATAAAACTTCAAAGAAGTTGACAGATGATGAAATAGAACCAATCAGAGTATTAGGAAGTAGGGCCTGGGTACAAAAAGCCAGTACAAAAGCAAACTAGATCTTAGAGCACTAATTACAAAAATCCACCAAACCTCCAATAATCATCATAATATACTCGATAAAACATGATATATCACTGTTCCAAAAAAGTGCAAAATTGCCCATATTTATTATTCGAACACATTCCTGTCATATAAAGTTTGCTTCTCATCCTATATTTCATACAACACGTATGAAAGAAACGGAATTCAATGACATGACATTCTTGTTTTGATTTCCACTTTTCGAAGATGTTCGAAAACTAGGGAATGGTTTTTGTAAACGAAGGTAATAATTAGTGTAACAACTCGACAACCCTCACCTTCGAAAAAAAAGATGCGGCATTTTGAACGTAGGAGCATAAATGGGAGAACGAATGGAGTACCAAGTTTGTTTTTTCATTAATCAATTCACTGCGAACGATTGTTCCTTGATTCAAACTTCGAAGTAATAGTCTTCGAATATCTGAGAAATATCTTACTTGATGGATAAATGTATACATTACGTTGTATGAAGTTGATCAACAGCTCTTGAGAGAATATTTTTCCCTCATTTCTCTGCCGCAGTTTTTGGAGTCAGTTCTTGGATGAAGTTTGAGGTGATGTCTGAAAAAAAAATAAGTATTTCAAGAAAAATAAGAATATATTCAAGAATTCGATAAGCTTGAATTCGGCTTAATTTTAGATATCATCTGAAGTGAGAATATACATGGAGTAAAGAACTTGTTGCGAAAAAGGTGATTCCTGGTTAAAAAGTATAGAGGGTCTTTCATATAATTCATACAAGATACATCCCCCTGAAGATGTCTCCAGTAAAGCAATTTTCGAAGTGTTTCTCAAAAGCCAAATACATATCTCAGAAAAATGAAACTGAGCGGACATTTCAGGCGAGAAAGGAGACACAAAAATATTTTTCCTGATGTTGCACTGGGGTATAAAAAATCACCGCCAAAAATTTATTATGCACGAATTATTTTCACCATTCATTATTACCATCTAAAAAAAAATTTGAGATAGCTTCGTTTGTTTCGAACGAATAAAATGCCTTCAAATTTTTTGCTTAGTCACCGTTTTCTGGGGAACAAATTATCAACAGATACGTAGAATGATTCGTATGGGTGGGAATCACTTGTATTCATCTAGTAGTCAAAATGAATTTAAGGGTTGATTTTGTCTACCTCTCGAAATCATAGGGCAACACTATAAAAATATTCTTGAGTGCCTCCTCGCGCGCCTAACATGACGACTTAGGTCGATTTTTTTGTCATATTAGGTTTTAGAAAAAAATATAAAAAACTGCTTTCCGGACCACATCTTCAAGGGGTTGAATCTAGGCAGGGGCTGCTCAAAAAAACTTCTTAGACAAGGAATCACTTCTTTGTTTTCTCGCAACAATTCATTCACACCCAGTATATAAATATATTTTATGAATTCGAGTGCGAATTTTCGAAAGCACGAATAAGGTGGATGTGAAATTTCGAATATATCCAATTTTCGAAAACTTAAATATTCTGAGTATTTCGGTGGATTCGGGGTTTTCTCACGGAATACCAGTTTTTAAACAAGAAAATACCTTGACGGGCACCTTATGCTGAAGCAGTTTCCTGTTTAAAAAAAGAAACACAAAAATTAAATATTTCATTCATCATAAATGATTTTGCTCAGAAGGAAGGGTTGTTTTTCTACGAGATTCTTGTAGACATTATGTAAGTTACAACCGCTGTATCTCGTTGCTTTATACCCGATAAAAAAATGGTCTAATTGAGGTCAATACACATTTTGTGTTGAAATCAGTTAACTATAGGATTAATATGCTTTGTGTGTCCTCAACCGAGTTCAATTCGAATATTCAACTCACCAAAATGTTCACGTCTAATTTTGCCTACTTCGCAGGTTTCGGCTCGGAGGGGTACCTATAAAAAATGAATTAATTATTAAAAGGCACAAATTGGTAGCAGGAAATAGGACATAAATTATTATTATAATTATTAAAAACTGAACAGAGTTGAGGCCTGGACCTGTGTTGATTCAATTCATTGAATAAATGTCCAATAATAAACAAAAATTGAGAAATGATCATGCAAAGATGCATGAAATCACGGTTGTGAAGCCCGAATCGACCATGATTCATATCTGCTCTTGAATAAATTAACCTCTCTGCCACCGCTAGGCCATTTATACATAAAAAATCCTTTTCGACAAGAAACGTTGCCTGTTTGTTGTCATAAACGTATCCTTAGAAAGTTCGGGGTTGTGTATACGAAGATTAAGATTGGAGCTCAATTTTTTTGATTAATCGACGCCGAACATACACAGCTGTGTATGTCACGATTAGGTGTCCTCGCAATCTGCGATCACTGACAGTTGGTAGAGTGAAAAGTTCAAGTCTTGTCGGATAGTCGGAACAATTCCACCCATAGGAAACCATCGACTACAAGAGTTTTTTGTCGTATTAGTGAACAAGCCCGGCGAATAAATTGTTGTACAATAAGGAACAATTTTGAGGTTCAAGCTTGGAAATGCTTTATTGTATAGCATCATCGTTGCCCTGGATATGATGGCAGTTATATGATCCGATCATTAAGCTCTTCATTCATTAAGTTCAGAATCCACAGGGAAATCAATCGACTCAACCAACGAATCACCAAGATAATAGGGCAGGTGTTGGTTTTTTATCTCAGGTGAAAAACTGTGCATTTTAGGCTATTCAAAGACATCAGCCATATACTACACTAATCGACAACGTTCAGTTTATCCTGGAGGGTGCCGTGGTCAGCCATGAAATCAGCAAACAACTCGATACTGAGAGTACAAGGACTGAAAAAGGAAATGGAGATCCACAATATAAATGCAGAATATATTTATGCCAAAAACTATTCCCTGAGGCACTACTCTCGTAACTATCATCGAAGCACTATCAGATGGAGGGTATCTCATAAAAGCATGTCATTCTGAACAGCTCCGATCCATTCTATAAGTTTTTCTCTTACTCCAAAATGTTCAATTTTATGTAGAGATAAATCAGTCATCAACACATTCCAGAAGATTTGTAAGTACCGATCTTTCAGGTATCAACCCATGCTGGCAGTCGGCAAGTACTCCATTCTGCAGAAGGAAAGGTGATAATGACAACCGTTCCACACCCCTTGGATGCGACAGAAGTTTGACTTAAGAACCGGTAATCAGAGGCCTGTAATTTATCTCCTGACTTGAAGATGAGGGGGACGGATGCATCAAGCCACTGACTTGGTAATCTGCCAGAGTTAAAAAATTCAGTATATATCACACAGTGGGAGAGCCAACGATAATGCACACTGCTTCATCACAAAAGGTGTCAAATGGTTCGGTCTAGGAGCAGACGAAGAATCTAGGCAACTAAGCTAGAGAGGCTGTGGTGAATGTTATCTCCGATAGCCATTCGTATAGGAACATCGGAACATCAGGCTCCACAGTGAAAGCACAGGAGGATTTGTCGGCAATAACTTCAACGGACCTCTAAGTGCAGAATGCACATGGAAATCCATCATAATCTTATAAATTAAAAATTATGTTTTCCATTTTTCGAACCTGCTTTGCTCCTCTGAAAATCTCGTCTAGCTACAACTCGTTTTGTCCTTAGTGAATTTGAGTACGATCTATGGATTTGGTAGTTCTCTTGTCAACTTTGACGACGGAAGCATCGTCAGGGGATTATTTTCTTATTATGAGACATTTCAGTAATATCTCTGGTAATCAAATGTTTCGTGGGATGAGGTTTGGACCGATGAAGTGTAGTCCGTGAGGATAGAAATTCGTTGAAAGTGGAAATGAACACATTCCATATTTGTCTTTTTCGACTATCCTATGAAGTGGTTTATTATCTCGACTATTACTGTGATTAATTAAATGGATGATCGGGTATGCAGTCAATGGTGGTATTTAATATATTTTTATTGCTTCAGCCAAGCTTTCAGAAACTTACGTTTCCCCCTTCAGGACTACTGAAATTACAATGAATCAGAAGTCTAACAAATATGCAAGTATGATGTTGAACTCACATCAATGTGAATAAATTAAGTAATACTGCTGAAAACAAGCTGATCTTTGGAACTTGTGTACCTCATTACAATACAATTAGGTAAAATAATCAATCAAACATGAGTGTAGTTTGGAATTTAAAAAAATGGACGCTACAATATCAAACTAAAACGACCCAAAAAATAGCTCGTATGTGCTGAACCGAATAAATGATAATTAGAGGCTTGATGAGAAAATTATACCCAAGCACAAATCGAAGCTGTCAGTACATACAATATTAATAACAAAACAGTTACTCTCTAATCAACTTATACTATATGCGTTTAATGCAGGTTTCTTCTTCAAGAGACATATCGCGTCGAAACGTGCAATAGGAGCATCAAGTGCAACACCAAAACACAAAATCGTGCATTCTCGAACCATTCCGAGCAGTTTTGAACTCGAAATCAAAACAAAGCTTATACATTTTCAATCAATTGCGATTTGTTTTCGTTCGTTTCAGTACCGTTTCAGGATTTGGGTAATCCAGTTTTGGTTATTTTCAGAACCGATTCAGAACTGTTCTAGAACTGTGAAAGAATCACGGACGTAAAAGTCCGAACTTCTTCAGAAGTGAGTATAGTTCGCACAAGCGTAGAGTGGCTGTCAACGATTTAAAAGGTTAACCTGACTGTTTCGAAGTCGCGTTGATTTGGTTTATGATTGTGATATTTGTTGATAAAATAGTTATCTGCTGAATGAAAGTTTTGTTATTGAAGACATTTCCTTCGCCACGACCTCCATCGAAACTCTAATGGATTTCACTTATATTGTTCCCACCCGGGATGTATATTTCTTAAATGAATCTATGAGAGGAAAAGCTTCCTCCCCTCTGAATAATATCATCGATTCTGCGCAGCTCTAGAACTGAACTAGTACAGTTCTGAATTTCAGAACCAAAACAAAGCTATAGATTATAGAGTAGTTACACACTGTTTCGGTGTCAGTATTCAATCCACTGTGAACTCAAATAGTTTATATGTTTACAAGCAATGTCAACTGTTTTGAATTATATATATACACACATATTTTATAATCTTCTATTCTACATACCTCTGAAACGCTTCCGGCACGAAGGCTCATATTCGTCTCCCGAATCTTCCTCCGCCTTCCTCTTATACCGCAGGGGTATATACCTAGACGGCGAGGAAATGCGTGATGGTTCCGCAACTGCCGAACGGTCCCCTGGAAATTATTTTAAAATGCCATCAATCTCAGCATGAAGGACTGAGTCATTTCAGAATTTTATTTCATACATTTGAGAACATTTCCACAACACTAATAGGCACAGCATTTTCCCCCAATCATATTTACACATTACTAACATAATCACAAGGACAAATATCTGTCGATAAATCAACAAATATTCCACCTTGATCTGAGAGAATCATCTAATCAACCATAACATCTACCCCGAAGAAGCGGATCCAACAAGAATGACTACAGCTGTTTCACAGTTATTACTGATCGTCAGGTCAACACCGCATCGTCAGGATAACACCGCAGAAGGAATCTCGATACTTGTCACCTTCCAGATGGACCGTTGCAGTATAACAACGTACAGCGCGCCATCTTCCAGGAGCATCTTTCGATTCCTACTTTCGAGTGCAGAGTACTTTGATCGATGTGCATGACGTTCATCTTTTTGTCGTATCAGGTCGTTGCAAATAGCAATTTTGCAATTCCAAACGTCCGTCACGACTTCGGAAACACTCTGTTCATGTGGTTTTCCCACAAGATGAAAAACGCATATATAAAAAACCCGAAGCATATTAAGAGAAAGCTGGTGCCTATTAGTTTCTCTTAAGCATATCATCGTGAAAGACTGAAATGAAAAGGCTGAAGGCATGAAACATATGCCCAGTGCAGTTATTACATTAAACTATTATCAACACTTACTAGGTACATAAGAAGACTCGCTGGATTCGGTTGACTGGAAAGTAAAAAAATATATAATTAATATTTCATAATGATTATCAGGATAGAGTTAATTAAGTATTGTGAAAGGAAAAAACGTACACACGTAAAACACCGGACCAAGATTCACTATGACTCCCACCTGTTTCCAGAAATTGTAGACGAAGCTTTTTTCCGTATAAAGTATATATAATTGTGACTTGTTTTGATAGAATTGAAAAAATTTTTTTCTGCGCAATATATTTTACGGGCCTTCCAAAATATATGGGCAGAATATTCTGGAAACGAAAAATCATTTTTTTCCAAAAACCAATGGGCGCGCTTACAGTTCGATCAGTCGAAGCGATGGATTCAATCGAACGATGAAAATAAGATGTGACGTGAAAATTCGGTATTTAAAAGCATTTCTCAAAATTGTATTAATTCATTATCGAAGATTTAATTAGATCCACTGACAGCAATGAGAATATGATTATATGGAATTTAAATAGATACTGATGGAAGAATTCGAACAGTATGCTGGAAAATCAATGAATCCTTGTGAAAAATTCGCAGCGTTCAGACTCGTAGAATGGAATCAATTCTCGAGACCAACGTGAAACGTATAAACGTATACACGTATAGGAATAATAAAATTATTAATTGGCCTCAGAGAAATCGTACCTATAATTATTGAATAGATGAAATTATAATGAATTCAATACTTCCCAAGCTTTTGTAGCTACTTCTGAACTGACGATATCATTCCAGCAATAAAAAAAGATTCATATAATAATTAGATTACATAAATAGATACATACGATTTCCAATTCGCCTCTTCCTCTACCCAGTTCCTCGCTGCTTCGGGAGGACGACGGGCTTTCTAGAATGAAGAACAAAACATTATGTATATTAAGTATCGATTGAAGTATTATTTTGGGAGGATTTTGCATCATTTTTTAGGTTTATTCTTGGAGAACAAATTGCCGAATGAACAATTCCGGAACAATACTAACGATATACAAAGCGAACTGTGATGTTTCAGAGTAGAAATCTGACTCTTTCATCAGACAAAGGAGAGAATTTTAAGAATTACTTTCTTTCGATTCGTGTTGAGACTTTTGTCAAATAGACATTTTTTAAAAAACACAGCAACATAGATTCATTTGGTTTGAAATTTTTTCAATTCTACCTCTTTTTTAAGTAAATTCAGCCAAATAGGGTCTATTTCTACAGAACAATTACTCTCTCCATTTAACAAAATGCAAGAGGACTCTTTAAATTTGCTTCTCAAATTATCTGATTCCTTCATCAGTATTTTTGTATTGCATCAGTATTTTTGTATTGCATCAGTATTTTTGTATTGTCCCAACCTACCATGTGATTATCAATGGTCGAACATACTAAAAATCCCATTTAACGAATCATGTATGTTCGACCATTGGGAATCACATGGTAGGTTGGGACAATACTAAATGCTGATGCCGGAATCAGATAATTTGAAAAAAAATAATTAAGTTGTCTTCTTGCATTTTGTTTAATGAGGAGAGTAACTTTGTTCATTGTTCTGCCTCTCTAAACGAAAAAACGAAAAAAAAATTATTTTGAAAATTTTCTCGTTTGTCTGATGAAAGAGTCAGATTTGTACTCGGTTCGACACAGTTCGCTTTGTTCATCGTTTGTATTGTTCCGGTATTCTTCATTAGGCAATCTGTTTTCCAACAAACTTCCATTGGCAAGGGCGAAACACCAATTTTTATTTGATTTTTAATAGTTCTATTTAAGAAATTGGGAGTGAAAACCCAGAAGAAACCTCAAAAAAATTATTTTAAATATTCTCTGGTTCACGGAGACTGCATGACATAAAATATAATAAATATTTTTCGATTTACAAGGTCTACATGCGAATCATGAAATTGGTTAACATTCATTACGATTCGTCATACTGTGACACCTGAATTATTTCACAACTTAGTATTATACAAATCCATCTAATCAGTTTTAGCATACCTTACGAGTCATGTACTGGATTATGTTAGTTTAAGGACTGAAGTATCCATGTTTCGTGTCAGTTATTGAATACATATTTCATTATTTTCGATATAAAATTCAAATTCATTTATTCATCCATATGAGAAAAGAATTGTTACAAATCTTTTTTTTCTTATGATTAGAAAAAAACAAATAGAAATTCAATGGTTCTCCCCGGAAAAATGGGAAGAGAGCGGGGCGGAATCTCTTGATCGAGGATTAGAATTGATCGAAAAATTGAACTTTATTATCTGCAATAAACTTTCTCAACTTCATCTTGAAATACTTATTATTGTGCATGTTTTTTAAGTATTTGGATAGTGAATTGCATAATTTAGGTCCGAGATATATTATTGATCTTTGGGTTAAACTTTTGTGAAATAATGGCAGAACAATGAGTGAGTTTTTGGCTCCCCTAGTAGCTTCAAAATGTCTACGGTTCACTAATTTATTTTCCTGGGAACGGGTCCATATTCAAATTTGTATATGAACAAATATCGTACACACATGACTCATAACACATGACAAAATGGACAATGTATATTAATTGGTCCACGAACAATTATTTCCGAACATGCGTGATGTGTTATTTGAATTCCTAACGCTCTTGTTAAATCTTGGAATATGGACATAAGTTGATTGGCCCCTCAGTGGCTCAAATATTAGTTCCCTAATATGAACTCCTCCGACAGGCGATATGCCTTAATACAGTAATTCATTCCAATAATTGAATCGAATACGAACTGCATGATACAACATACATATTAAAGTATTGAACTCGACCAACGCAGCTTCACAAAAAATTGACGCAAAAAAAGTAAAAGAAGTGAACACTTTTCGCTAACTTCACGCTTCAATGAAATCAAGCGTGAATTACTCGAACACCCAAACAGATATTGAAGTAATTCTAACGAAACAAATTGGTTACCGAGTATTGACATTGAAATTTTTTCGAAACCAAAAAGTTTTGAAGTTGGCACTAAATGTTATTAATGCGAATATAAAAACATCTACTGAAAATATTGAGATTTTTTCAACAAGACAAATTGAAACAAATTGCTGACTAATTATTGGCATCAAATTCTTTTCAAAACTGGAAAATGTTGGTGCGGAGTGTGAAGTCAGCACCAAATCATAGAAATGCGATTTATTGAAAAACCATGATGCTGCTTGAAAAGTTTCATACAAAAAAAATTGAAACATATTCGAAACTAAATATTCAACTTAGTTTCGGAATTTGTTTTATCAACTTTTCGCTAACTTCACGCGGCCGAGCCATAGCTGCTGTAAAGCGTAGCGTAGAAGAAGACTCGAATCTATCCATCATCGTGCACAGCAATTGGATAAGTGTCCAACCACTTTATGGACTAATTTGACGAAAGATATTGGTTTGCTTGCTCACAAAATGCAACTCGTGCAACCACTGAAGCCACACGATCACCTAACCAGACGTAGATTCGGTAAATGAGCCCAAAACAAGATTACCGTTGATTTAGAATTTCGTGAGAGAATTTTGTTTAGTGATTAAGCTCACTTTTGGTTGAATGGCTACGTCGATAAATAAGACTGCCGTAATTGGAGTGAAGACAATCCTCAAGTGTATGTTCAGACACTGTTACATCCAAAACTGTCTGTTTGGTGTTCTTAATGGGCTGGGGGAATCATTGATCCGTACTTCTTTAAAGACGATGCTGACCAGAAGGTTAAAGTCAATGGTGTCCGCTATAGAGCCATGATTACTGACTTTTTCGTTCCTCCATTGAACAACCATGATGTGCAGAAGCTGTGGTTTCAACAAGACGGCGCAACTTGTCACCCAGCTCGTGTCACAATTGATCAACCGAAGAAAACGTTTGATTGCCGCATAATTTCACGTTCCGAGCTGTCAATTGGCCTCCAAGATTGCGCGATTTAACGCCGCTAGACTATTTTCTGTGGGGATATGTGAAGTCGCTGGTCTACGTCGATAATCCTGAAAGGATCGACCACTTGGAGGAAAACATTCGCAGCGTTATTGCCGAAATGAGGCCACAAATGTTGGAAAAAGTGATTGAAAATGCACCTCCAAATTATATTACGTCCGAGCCAGCCTTGGCGGTCATATTCCAGAAATTATATTTAAATTATATTGCCAAAAAATTATCTTTTGAATATTGTCAATTTCATGTGAATTTTAGAAATGCATCCTTTTTTTATTCCATTTCAAAGTTCGATACCTTTAAGAAAACATCAGTTAGTTCTCTTTCCTACCAAAATAATAATTTACTTGCGGATTTTGAAAAGAGATTCCAAAAGAGCCAACTATGATAAAGTTTCGATATGTGGATATCATTAGAACTATAATATGAAATAATTTCGAAATGACATGAAATGACTTCAAATATTATGTACGTATGGTTCATTTATTATTCTAACTTATGCTTATCTTCCTTTTTACAAGTTTTGTCGTCGCTCTCGATATCGCCGTTCTTTCGTGCACTTCTGATGAGGAAATTCGCGTTGCCATAATTGCGAACGATATTATGTATACACAACCAAACGAATATTGCGAACTATACCGTTATTTATACTATGTATCGAAAAAACTCTCAGCTCCAGAACATTCACGAGCGAATATTGCGTTTCAATTTCAAAAACTGATTTCGACTCCTCGACAGAACCACCGTCATATTTAATGATTTATAACACTATGAATTGTATTAGGAATTATTGTGACAAGCTAAGTTTCTTCTTTATCACATCCTCAGGATATATTGTATAAAGAAATTACGGACACTTTCACAGGTATCATACGAATTAATGTGAATAAATGCCAGATAACCCCCCCAGAGTTTTCTATCTTTCAAACCGAGAAAGAATATATCATAAAGTGCAATTCCAAGTAAGCATAGACCAGAAATCCTGTAAATCATAAAACTGCCTATCATCAGTAGTCATAAACGAAAACTCAAGACTTTTTTGGCTCTCCGATAGGATAATGGATGTTAACCTTTAGGAGGCGGTTCAAATAAAATGATGTATTTAATTTTCCGCTACCTCTAGCGGAGGAAATTTCTGAAATATTTTCGTGAGAATTCAAAGTTCAGATTGATAGCCAACGATTGGGTTCTAATTTTCTGAAATGAAAATTCTCATTGAGGCTATACAGAGTGAATCTTTAAATTGTACATTAATTTAAACCATGGATTCTTCTTATTAACTAAAAAACTTTTTTCTTGTGCCATTTTTCCAGATTCGGATCAGGTGAAAAGTTATAAGCATTTAAATATTTCTCGATGTGCTAATACACTCCTGCACTTTCTTTGCAAGTTAACCACGGATATCTCTTACGGTGATCTCTTTGGCAGATTAACCAATCCAATGTTTGGAATTCAAAGAAACATGATTGAAAAACTCGTTTACCCACTTAAGTCTTATAATTTGTAAAACGGTAAACATTTCACTACACATGAATATCGAAACAATTATTTTCCACTATATTCTTGAGATATTCAGTTTCATTCCACTATAAAATGATACAACATTCCATCCTCGCCCATTCTTATATTTTAATCTTAATGATTATTCTTATTTTCATCAAATTCATACCTGAAACATATGAAATCAATCAACTAACGTAAACAAATAAATTGAACTCTATGGAAAGTCAGGTTCATAGACATGAACACCCAACCTCCATATCTATGGTCTGATCACGAAATAGCATAACTACATTAGTTCTATGCGAAATAGATAAATACTTCTGTGTTATGTGGTTCGGATAAGCGTAGACAGAACTTAATTTAGTGCCTTTACCAGCTCAGGCACGGATCCATAAAAAATGAGGTAATTTCTCGAATTTTTATCAGATTTTATAACGTTCAACGTTAAATATCTCCAAAACGTGCGTTTAAGGAGAAATAAAAAGGAATAATTAAGTATTCTAAAATGGTAAACATCTGCAATCTTCATGCTAATTTCATATAGTTTCATGAATCGTTAAGTCTATAACTCGGAAACATTTTGAAGTAGGATGAAAGTGATTACTGCAGAATATGTCATATTTATAGAAAACTTCATACAAAAATTGATACCATTCGGAATTACCATATCAAAGCTGAAAAAGAAAAAAACAAAAACTGGTTTTTTTTTAAATTAAAACAGCCTGTATATCTTTACTGGAACCGAATCTGGAAAAATGTTAAATGAAAAAAGTTTTTATTTGATGAGAGGAATCTACTGTTGAAATTAATGGACAACTCAAAGACTCACCCTGTATATGGGTTGATAAATATTTCCATTTTAGAAATGCTATTGCAGAAGAATAGCGAATATTTTCCCAGGATTTGGGCGTCATAATGAAGCAATGTACAACAATGTACCTCCACCAAAAAAGTTGAAATGAAAAGGAGCTATCATCGTTCATCAATTGAAACAGCAGTTTATTACCACTAAAATAGTAGGGGGACGTTGAAGAAGTGAACGACCCTAAAGTGAAACTAGTCTGTTCGTACAGCTCTGTACTTCACGATCACTCTGAGAAAAATCAGTTATCTTCATACTTACTTGAAGGAGACTCTTCCACTGGCACCGGAAGGGCGTCCGCCTGGAAAAAAATCACATTTGAAATGGAAAAATTTAGTTCTATCTTGTCGGAATACATTTAATGTAAACACAAAATTCTAGAACAGCACCGACTTGAAGTCAGCAGCTTTTGAGCGCAGGTTCAAACTCGTTACCAAAGCGGTCATTATTTCAAGTATTGGCCCCGCCATCTTGTGTTTGCGGTCGTCCCCGCGGCCGATCGTAAACACAATCACTTTCGAAAAAAACAACTGAGGAACTCGATATTTGTAGAGAAGGTTTTGGGGTTTAATTACGAATTGGATCGAATCAAAATCAAGAACTCTATTGAAAAATATGGTAAAAAATTGTAGAATATCGAACATTCGAAAGAAAAATTGGAGTTTTTCTTCAAATTGTTTCAATGAAATTCATCACGAAGTTTTGCATAAGCATTTCTCAACCGGTTCAAGGTTCATCATGGTTGGATCAGTATTTTTTGAGTTATTGCGGGAAAATCCACGAAACATATTTTTTCCAATATCTGCGAAAGTTGGAATCGGATCAAAATCAAGTTTGAAATGCAACCTTAATCCTCGAAAGTTTCAAGTCGATTGCATTCTTCGTACTCACGTAACAGGACAGAATGAATTTTAACATAAGATACGTCATTGAGTTTTCCAGAAATGCCCGCAAAATGAATATCAGCAGAAGAATAGTTTCTTTTTCGATTAAAGCTTATTTTGGGAGGATTCTGAATCATTTTCTTAGAGTTTTTCTGGGTTTTCACTCCCAACATCTGAAATAGAACTATTAAAAATCTAGAAAAGCACTAACTTGAGGTCAGGAGCTTCTACGCGCTTGTTCAAATTCTAACTATTAGATCAACACCAAATTTTGCACCATAGTTGCGTGTTGGTGTTCTCCACCTGATTACGAAGTTTCAATCTGATTGCATATGTACTTCTCTAGATAGTGTTCTAGGGATACAGCGTGCTATCGTTTTGTCCAAATGTCTGTAATTTTTTAATTTCGAGCCAAAAATGGTCGCAAACGACTAGTTTGGACTCACTGATAACGAATCCAGTTTCGAAATCGATTCATCCATCCGTCACCACTATTACGGGCGTACAGAAGATTTTTTGAAGTTTTGAGGTTATATTCCTGGTATTTTGAGAACCAATGAAGCTATTGAATTGAAACTTGGCAGAGGGTTAAACCATGAGGACTCGCAACTTTTCGCGAAATTTCATTGAGATCGTGCAGTCAGTAAATCGAAAAAAAAAATTTTACAAATTTTTTTCGAAAAAAAATTTTTTTTGGAACATTTCATTACATTTGGTGAAAATTTTGGGCATACCTCGAGCTCTATGTTCCACAGCAGTATCCCAAATTTCAATTCGATACTGTCATTACTTTCGGAGATATTGGAAAAAATAGGTCAAATTTCGTGTTTTTTTTCCTGATATCGATCAGTGCTTTTTTAGGTTCTTTTCCTTATATCTCCGAAAGTTAACATCGGACAGAATTGAATTTGACAACGGATTCTTCTTCAGGAACCCAATCGTTTAAGACTATTTTCGGCTCAAAATTCTAAAATTACAGACATTGTGACGAAATGATAATTCACTGTTTCCTAGAACAAGCGCATAAAAATTAAATAAAAATCGTTTTTTCATAGAAAACACCCTTGCGGATTGCAGGAATATACTATTTGTCAAGGGCGGTTTCTTTGAAACCAGATTGTCTAATGAACAATACAAAAACAATACAAACGATAAACAAAGCGTTTTGAGTTGAGACCTTTGTCAAATGGACATTTTCAAGAAATCACAGCAACACAGATTCATTTGGTTTGAAAGTTTTTTTTTCAATTCTACCTTTTTTTAAGTAAATTCAGCCAAACAGGGTCCATCTCTACAGAATAATGAACAAAGTTACTCTCTCCATTTAACACTATGCAAGAGGACTCTAATGTATCTATTCAAATTATCTGATTTCGACATCAGTATTTTTATAGTGTCCCTATCTATCATGTGATTCCTAATGGTCGAACATACATCGTTCACTATTTGGGATTCTTGTATGTCTCTATTCCTAGGTTGTTTTTGTGCTCTCGTTTTCTCATATCCAACAGTCGAGAGGTTTCCCCTGTATATGTCTTTGCACAAATACTAGAAGAACTATATAAACACAATTTTTTGATTTTTGTTTCTCGTTAATGGGTTTCGTTTTAGGTAGTATGGATCTCAAATCATTTTTCGATTTAAAATCCGTTCTTATATTTAATTCAGCACCAATGCTTTTGATTTCTTCTGAAAGTCCGCATGTACATAAGGAATCAGATTCAATAAACTGGGTTGTACATGATGGTTGTTGTGTTGATTTGGTCGATAATCAGAAGAAGATTTTTTATGTAAATTTGAAAAAGGTTTTTTTATACATTTTCTAGGATATCCATTTACTTCAAGAAACGATTTGATGTAATTCAATTCACGTTGACGAATCTCGTGGGGTGATAAGATTACATAAGCTCTATCATAAAAGGATTTAATGATACCTCTTTTTCTTACACTGAGTTAATGAGTGGAATAACAATTGAGATATATATTTGTATGTGTATCTTTTCTGAAGACACTTGTTTCGAAATGATCCTGATATTTCTCAACTGAGACGAAAGTTTATTATTCTTTTCTAATTCCATTGTAAATTTTATTGTGGGTTCTTTACAGTTTATTTATTCTGAAAATTCGAAATTTTCAGGGTAGGTTGCGCATCCAAATCAAGATTAAGTTTGCAGAGGATTTTTGAGGTTATTTACTTAATATCTCGAAACTGCAAAAGTGATCGACTACCGACCTCAGGATCGTTCTATCAGAAATGAAATAACATTATTTATCTTATTTTTCAGATCCAAAATCATTTTCCGGAAATATTGTGGAAAAATATGTCAAATTTGCTAGTATTAACTCAGTATCGTCATGATTTCCTTGAATACTCAAGAAATACTGCATTCACAACAAATTTGCTGACTTTCATTATTTGCTCCCATAATACAGATGTGATCGAATCGAAAGTCTGCACTTAAAAAATTAAGGCGTGAAGGTTCATGCAAAATGTCTTGAGCAAATGGCCTCGAATGCGTAAAGATCCTGACCTCACGTCAGTGCTTTTCTAGGTTTTTATTGATTAATCGAGTAGACTGGTTTGAATTTAATAGTTAGATCAATTTGGAATATAATTATCGTCAGTGTCCAAAATTGGTATCAAAATAATATTATTTAAAGACTGCTATATTTTGAAAGAAACTTACGTTATCATCTGGAGGAGCTGCTCCCCCGCCTCTCTTAATGTTGACCTGTGAGATAGAAAAAATACGTGAGTAAGGATTAGAAACTTTGATATATACATATATTATTTTAGTCATTCAGGTTTTGGAAGTTCGTTACTTCTGAAAGCTCTAGATTTCTGTTTCTGTTTCCAACTGGAAAATCGAGGTGCCTCCATGATCTACAATATTCTACACCAATGTAGATTGTGCAGCGATGATAACGTTCGATAATTCTCACAGAAACTTGCACAGTAGTCACAGATTGCAAATTCCTGATTTCGTACTCTGTGGAGTTACATAGAATCTGGGATATAGTGTGGGGTTATGTGTGTTTTTATGAATAAATATTAATGTCTTGAAGCCGATTAGGATTGAACTTGCGGGAGTAATTTATAATATACAGTAATATGCAAAACAGGATAGGGCGTCATCTTTGATTTTCATAGAATCACCCACCAAATTGAATTAGTCTACTCTCCACTCTACTACACTCACTTGCACTGAAATGGAAGTCAGTGTGTACAGTAACATTCTCATGTGGAAACAATGAACAAACCTATGTTGAGACATTCTGAAGTAGTTACAAGTAGAATTCACTTCAATATAGACAGCAGTTTTCCATTTAGATATTTTAAATCTGCCTGATACTGCAATTGATCAGAATTAATAAATACAATATTTATTCCAGTAATTTAGGCTGGAAGAAACATGATGAAATCAGAAGTTTGTGTTTCCATTGTGAAAATTCGAGACTAATGAACATCCACATAGTTCCGCATGTTCTGGGGAACAGCGTGCTATCGATTTGTCCTAATGTCTGTAATTTTCGATGATTGAGCCGAAAATGGTCTCAAACGAGATTGGACTCACTGATGACGAAACCGGTGTCAAAATCGATTCTGTCCGGCCGGCCGTGGACACGATAACTGTTGAACAGAGCAAGTTAGCGAATTGAAACTTTCAGGGTAGGTCGCGCATAGAAATGCTGTAGTCAAGTTTGTTAATGTTAAGTTTCGGAGTTGAAATTTTGAAGTTCAAAATTTTTTTCCAAAAGATTTTTTTTTCGGAAACCATTCATCACATCCTAAAAAAAATCCACTCGGAATTTGAGCTTCATATTTCACAGTAGTGTACCAAATTTCAGTTCGATACGATCATAAGTTTTGGAGATATTGGAAAGAAAATATGTCAAATTTCGAGGTTTTTTTCTCGATATCGTTGTTTTTTTCGGTATAACTCAAGACATACTAATTCAATCCTGATAAAACTTCGAAGCAAGTTTGAAGATGCTGAAAGACAATTTCATGCAAAATTTCGTGATGATCGTGTCATTAGAACAATTTGAAAAAAAAATTTCTCTGATTTTCTTATCATATCTTCCTCATTAAATTCTGTATGAACCGTCGAACCGTAATTTTTCGATGAAGTACTGGATTTCAATTCGATATGATCTGTATATTTGGAAATATTGGGAAAATAAAATTTTGGATGGGTATATCTGCGGAATCATTGGGTGGATTTTTACCCATTCACGAATTTGGCCTTCGTAATTAAGGTCCGAACCTACTCTAGAAATAAAGAGTTTCTAAGTTGTTTTTTTCGAAAGTTATTGTGTTTACGCAGTCGGCCGTCAGGCCGACAGTAAACTCAATTACTTCCGGAAGAAACGACTTAGAAACTCGATATTTGAAGAGTAGGTTTGGGGCTTAATTACGAAAGTCGAATTCGTGAATGGGTAAAATCCGCCCAATGATTCCGTAGATATACCCATTCAAAATTTTATTTTTCCAATATTTCCAAAAACACAGATTAGATCGAATTAAAATCCAGTAATTTATCGGAAAAAATCTAGAGAAGCACTCACGTGAAGGCAGCAGCTTTTGCGCGCATATTCAAATTCGGTGCCGAAGCGGTCATCTACATTGAACATGCGCGCAAAAGCTGCTGCCTTCACGGCGGTGCTTTTCTAGATTTTCTGATTACCTAGAATCTCTAAGATTCTACTCCAAGTTTAATTTTAATATGGCATGAAATGAAATTTCAATATGAACAGTTTAAGCCAATGCATGATATCAATGGTTCAAGGCTAGTAGGCAGTAGTGTCCAGCGCTTCATTATGGTTTTGATCCCCAAGTTGCACATTATTCAACAATTTTGATCCTTTACATGGTCTTTTCGAAGAACCCTTATTTATTTTCGGTAGTACTAAGATTTTTTTCCAAATAGCCGATAGAAATATAAGGTGATTCTTCAATATTTATGTCATCACCTAGGAGTCTTATTTTTGTAGTGTAATAAGTGATGAATATGAGCATATTTTGCCTTTTCAAACAGATCGGATGAAGAGAATTGCATTTCTTCAAGCCAACTTCAACAAAGTTTTTCGAGCAACAAGTGGATCCAGAATATACTTTAATGTACTCCTCCAAATGCAAACAACATAGTTTTTATTTCAATCACAAATCAAACATCTGACTCACCATGGTGAGTCAGAAATGTGTACCGAGTTTTCAGAGGGTGATACATTGAAAAATAAGTACAGTTCGATGAATAAACTTATGGCTCAGAATGCATAGTAAGGGAGATCATATATCCGTCCTCTTCTCATCCAAAACTTGTTGGAGAAGACTGAGTGTTGAGTACTTATTGTTTATCAACGGCACAGAAAGGTTACATCATCGACAAAATTAAGAACAGAATTGTTCATGGCCTGATTAAATATCAATGAATCTCGCGATGAATGAATCTGCTGACATCATGTGACTTTAATAACTCAAATATTTCGAAAACGTTTCAATTTATTGTATCTGGATGAGAGTACCAGAGTACCTTTTCCATATAATATATTTCGTTCCATCGAATGCTCCAATTTTTCCACCAAAACGAATACATCGAAAGAAGTTGTCCCAAAAAATCATGTCTCACCCTCTAAAAACACCCTTTATTACGATATCAGAAATGTAGAAGTGTAATGAAAAGCTTTTTTTCAACAACAAACATTTATGCATGAAATTTCAATCTGGTGGCATTCACCGTTCAGAAAGAATTAAGCGGCGAAATTGTTTAAACTTCATCAACTTTGGAAGGATATATATTCCTTGATACATATTTTTGGCCATAAGTTTATTCTTCAAGTTATACTTAATTTTCAATGTACCATCACCCCCAGAAAGCTCAGTTAACATTTTTGACACACCCTGTATATGTGCATCTCACTCCAAGTGACATTTGTGAAATACACCTAATATATATTATATTATAACAAAGCCATATTGCTCAGTTTGATATTAATTTATATATAAAATAATGATAAACTGGTTGGGACAAAGTTAGAACTTTTCAATTATCAAGCAATTGGACGTTAATTATCAAATATCCCTTTACAACAAGATTTTTACTGCGAAATATTTATTTTTTCCTTAAAAGAGTTTAGGGAGCACATCTATCAATAGATATCTTTGATGAGTATAAAAAAATTACATTTCAACGATCACGCATTATTTCGACACAATAAGACTTGAATTATTTACTTACATTCCGCAATTTCACTTGCATTTCCGGCCGGAAAGGCGATGCTCCCTGAAATTGAAAGATAGATATTATATAACTATTTAAATTTTCTCTGTTTTAATTTTGGACCAGGTGAATAGATTCTGGTAATTCACGAAACGTACAACATGTTCTATTTCGATCATGATGTAAGTAAAACATGGTGTGCTCATCTGTGATCGTTTTACCAATTATGACGTCACATTTTACATTCAAATTCAAAGCACAGAATATATATTTCCTTGTATTTTAATCTTTGCTGACGTGACTTTTTTTTCAGATGAGTACACCATGTTTTGCTTAAATCATGATTTCGACTATCTTCACTGATAACGTTCAGATGTTTTTATTGTATACTTATTACCATTATGTAAGTGAAACATGGTGTGCTCATCTGCTCATCTGTGATCGTATTTACCAATGATGACGTCAGTTTTTTCATTCAAATTCAAAGCACAGAATATATATTTCCTTGTGTCTTAGTCTTGCCCAGATGAGCACACCACGTTTTTTACATAATGCTTATTACTATGTTCGTTGCTGAAATATCACAGATTACACAGAAGAGGCGTTTTTGAGAGGAGCGTTTGTCGCTTCGGTTCGATCGGTCGAAGTCAGGCACATCGATTTCTATAGGCGGTGAATGCTTTTTCTTTTGAATTCAAAGAAGGAAAGGAAATAATCGGGAAAAGCACTGGAGTCTGGAGCTTTCGCGCGCTTGTTCTAATTCGTAACCTGATTTCAGCTCGATCGGATATTTATATTTTGAATTATCATGAAAATTAAATTTTGATTCGATATACCTAGTGTATGTCTAAGAAGTGAGTGCATCCTTGAAATTTGAATTGAGTTGTCGTAAAATATATTTTTTCACGAACTACAAATTTATTTTTCAGTAATTGAATAGACAACTTTTTCCGAAGGGTTCAACAGGAACCATTATAATGAAATCTCACCTGCTGGAGGCACTGCAAGAGTTCACCCATCTGCTTCTCCACGGTTTTTTGCAGTTCGTCCTGCAATTGAAAGATGCGTAAATTTTAATGATATTTGGTCAAAGGTTGAAGTCAGAAATGGAAGACTTTGGAAATATTCTCTGATTATTAAAAAATCAATTTCGAATCTAATTATATCATTTCATTGGCCATTCAACTCCATCAACAAATAATTATTTGCGTCAGCAGCTGTTGCGCGCATGAACACCATTAGTGATAACGTTTGAACATGCGCGCAAAAGCTGCCGACTTCACGTCAGTGCTTTTGTAGGTTTTTTTCGATAAACTACTGGATTTCAATTCGACCTTATCTGTATTTTTGGAAATAATGAAAAAATAAAATTTTGAATGGGTATATCTACGGGCGGATTTCACCCATTCATGAATTTGACCTTCGTAATCAGGCCCCAAACCTACTCTACAAATATCGAGTTTCTGAGTTGTTCCTTCCAGAAGTTATTGTGTTTACGGTCGGCCGTTAGAATGACGGTTACAGCTCGTGAATGGGTAAAATCCGCCCAATGATTCCGTACATCAAACCTTTCAAAATTGTATTTTTTCAATACTTCCAAAATACAAATTAGAGCGAATTGAAATCCAGTAGTTTATGGAAATATGATAGTTCAAAAGTTCATGCAGAATATCATGAAGATAATATGGTCAGAAGATCACAAAATATTGAATATTCGAAAAAAAAATTTAAACTTTTTCTTCAAATTGTTCTAATGACACGATCATCTTCGAATTTCGCGCGAAGTTGTCCTTCAGCATTTCCGAACTAGCTCCCAAGTTTCATTTCGATTGAATTAGTATTTTTTTTGGTTATTTAAAAAAACAACGATATCGAGAAGAAAAGTACGAAATTTTATATATTCTTTTCAATATCTCCAGAGGTGATGGTGCAATCGAAATAAAATTTGGTACACTGCTTCAAAATATGATGTTCAAGGTATAAGCAGTAGTTCTTTCCGGATTCAAGGATTAGCTACCAGAAAAGAAAAAATTTGGAAAAATTTTTTTTTCAAAATTTACTGGCGAAGTAATCTCAACGAAATTTCGTGAGAAGTTGTGCGTTGATATGCTTCAATTAACTGTCAAATAATTCAATCGCATTAGTAGTTCCTGAAATATCAGTAAATAAATCTCAAAACTTCAAATGACCACAACTCCGAAATCATTCGACCGATTTGTCCAATTAACGAACTTGACCGGCGCATTCTAATGCGCGACCTAATCTGAAAGTTTGGACTTGCTAGCTTGCTTCTTTCGACAGTTATCGTGTAATCAGCCGGCCGGTCAGCTGACGGGACAAAATCGATTCGGACACCGGATTCGTCATCAGTGAGTCCAACCTAGTCGTTTGAGACCATTTTCGGGAAAAATTCGAAAATAAAAGACATTTGGACAAAACGATAGCACGCTGTTCACCAGAATATGCGTGCAAAAAATCAAATTTGGGTCTCCAACATGTCGGAACTGCGGAACGATTATAACAATAACGATATAACAATTCGAAATCATTTTTAGTTTCCTTGACAAAAAATTCCAGAAAATTTTTGAGTACTCAACAAACAACTAAGGCTATACTTATTAGCAGTACGACTCGTTCTGAGTAACCTTCCTTTTCCAATGAAGCTGGAAAGTTTCAAACATGACGAAACAACTGATTTATCAGAGCTGATCGATGTTCTCGGCCGAGTGATTGAGGTGTGCGAAACCCTCGAGCAATCTGTTGAACGAACAAACACCGTATAACTATGTGAAACCTAGGGTGGACCTTCTTACAATTACTTCAGATGAATTCTACCTGATTCCTTCAAGCTGATTCCTCAAGTTTCACGATTGGGCGAGCATTTAACTAAATTATTTTTTTGGAATAAATATCTTGGTAGCGAAAAACTTCACATCAAAATTTCTCTCATTGAAATAACCTATTCGTAGGTTAAATAGAATTTCAAGAACTTTCATCTTCTCATCTGAATCTGAAAGTATGTTGATCGACCATTTCAGGGCTCACTCTGTATACCCCAAGGTTTGAGTTTGGAAAACTCGATAGATTTTTCTTACCCAACCCAGTTTTCACGAAATGGCGGTAAAAAATTTGAGGAAAGCTGGCTAAATTCTACAAATTGAAAAGAAGCTCCTTAGGAGTGTCTGTCTTTTCAAGACCCAATCAGAGATCGATTTTATGTTTGTTATGATTTCATTCAGGGAAATTTTGAGTGTTATACATTTACCAACATCCTATATGAAGATTTCATCGCAAAATGTTCTCAATCCATTAGGCATACAGAACATGTATTGAATAAACGCTATAGAAAGTATCTACTATTCAACCAAATAATGCATCCGAAGTGTTCTGATGCAAGAACTTGGTATGAAATAAATTCTGTCGTTTTCAGGAATTTACGGAGTTCAGAGTTGCATTATGAGTGGGTTTTCAAATTATCCGTTTAAGTGTTAATATATCAGATCAATGGAAGAAATCACATATATATATATGGATAATATCGTTATCGTAAGAAATTACACTTTTTTACTTACATTTCGGGACCTCTCTGGAGAGTTTGGAGTCTCGGGAGTCTGAAATTGAAAAATTTGTATTACTGAAAGATTCTCTCTTATGATTTGATCACAGGATAAATTGTGACAGGCAACGTGATACATATTCCATTTAGAATATCTTCAAGAATTCACGGTCGACAGAAGTCAAAGTTATGATCCAGAAATATGAATTTTTCAAGGGATAACAAAAAATACTAGCTCATATCATAGCTAAAACCTTTCTTCTTTAACTCGCCTATGATCTAGATGAAAAACCGCAATACTTCTCGGTTCAAAAAAGCACGCACATCACCCAACATGATTTTTTAATTTCACGAAAACTCAATAACTACCAAGACAACGGTAAAAATCAAAACTCAAAGTTACAAGCTGAATTCCAAATTTGGAATTCAAATAATTATTCTTAGTGAGAGACTGAATTTCTCTGTATTTGTATACAGCGTGCCAAAAAAGTAACGTAACTCGTCAAACATTCCTGTACGAACCCGTTGATTTTCAATTTCTGAAGCAATTCATCCTGTCACTTGATGGAAATCCATCGTGAGGTGGATAATAGGATAATAGGATCAATGAAAGGAAAGTCTTATTCCTCACCAGTATGCTTCATATATTGTTGTCAATGTAACTACATATTTCGGCCAAACGCCATCCTCAGGTATGAGCACCGTAAGAAACTGTGTCCAAAGATAGATTGAATTTTTTTGCTCACTCAGTATGCTTCATATATTGTTGTCAACGTAACTACATATTTCGGCCAAACGCCATCCTCAGGTATGAGCACCGTAAGAAACTGTGTCCAAAAATAGATTGAATTTTTTTGCTCACTCAGTATGTTTCATATATTGTTGTCAATTTATGTTTTTGTTTAACATGTTTTTGCTCAACGTCATCCTCAGGTTACTATTTGAGCACTATTAGAAATGGTGTCTAAACATAAATTGAGTTTTTTTATGTTTACTGTTTAAAAATGTCCTTATTTTACTTACAAACTCAGAAGATATGTCATAACAGAAAGCTGTGTCCCCAAGTGACAATTATCCCAAATCATCAAACATTAACACATTAAATAAAATACACGGAGACTCCAAACAAAAACAGAACAAAATCTAAATGAACAAACACGTAGTTTTCCGGCATTTGTTGAAGATAATCATTGATGTCATAGATTTCAACAGGTGAATTAAATAATTACTGTCCCTCGAAAAACACAGACTGAATCCCGCTATTCATCTCTGAAAATTCTAAACAGAAAGGGTGTTCCTCTCAAGCATCTTGTGTCAACTTTGGTGGAGGAGCTCTACATTGGTTTCCGCGTCCATATAAAATTCGTGTTCAGAGTCCTTTAGATGTCTACCGAAGTTTATTAGAGGTAATCCTTTGACTCATGAGATGTTCTCGAATCCTTGTCTTTAGGCTTCTTCCACTTCGGCCTATATAAAGTACATTGAAGCTTGGTTCACAACATTTTAGCTTGTGGACTCCTGATTTGTCCAGAAGTGGTAAAGGATCTCTGATTTTGACGAGTAATTGTTGGAGAGTATTTGCTGTTTTGAAAGAAATCATATCTTCCTGATGTTTTAAAATGTTAGATAATTAGTAAGAAATGTTCCCGAAGAAGGGAAGATTAACGAAATTCCTTATTTGATCTGTTCCATAATTATCAGGTGTGAGGAGTCTATATCTCTTCTTTTTGATGAGTTTGTCGATAACATTAACATTAAAACCATTTTCTTGAGCGATGTATTCGATACCCAGAGGTACCCTGGATAATCTATTCACGTATGATCTTATAAGCTGCTAACTCGTTTCCATGGTGGTGGCAAAAAATTGAGGTAATGCTTTGGTCTGTCTGGCTGGGTTTTCTGTAAATGTCGAATTTTTAGGTCGAGAACATTGATAGTGTCTGTGTTTCTCGAGAAAGAGCAATTCATCTCACCTGTTGAAATCTATATTACAACAATGATTAACCTCAAAAAATGCCGGAAAACTATGTGTTTGTTTATCTAGATTTTGTTTCGTTTTCGTTTCAGGTCTTCGTGTATTTTATATGATGTGTTCATATTTGATGAGTTGAGGTAGTTGGCTGATGGGGACACAGCTTTCTGTTATGAGATAGTTTCTGAGTTTGTAAGTGAAATAGGGACATAAAAAACTCAATATATGTTCAGAAACTATTTCTTACAGTGCTCAACAGGTAAGCTGAGGATGGTGTTAAGCAAAAACATGTTGAACAAATACATACATTGACAACAATATATAAAGCATACAGAGTGAGCAAAAAGACTTTTATTTCATTGAATTTATCCTATGCTTTTTCGAATTTGATATTTCTCACCCCCACTATTTTATTTTTTCAAATGGAAATATATGGATTTTTTGATACATCAAATGAAAGGTAATTTATTATATACTCGAAGATGCAAATGAAACGAAAATTGGTCATTCTGTTTTCTTATCAAAAAATTTAGAGATAATTCACAATTTGTGATTGGAGAGTACTACAATCAGACCATTATTCTTCAATTGATTATAATTACGGGAAATCCACGAATCCATGAATTTGTAATTTCTGAAGCAGTCTCTCACCCTTTACGCACCATACCCCTCTACTTTCTTTTTCGAATAGGAATATATGGATTGTGATATATAAAATGGAAGGACATCCACACACTGAGCGGTGTTACTGAAAACAGCATTTGTCAAACTTTTTTTTCCATTACAAAATTGAAAATTTGTGATTGGTGTCAGGTTCTTATTCTTGAAATAATAAATATTGAGAAATATCCTTCTATCCGCCGATTTCTAGTTTCGGAGTTTGAGAAATGCATGTAGTTTTGAAGTTGGGGGTTTATACCCCTAACCCTCAACCCTCAACATTTTTCTTTTGGAAAAATAGGGCTTCTGATATATAGCATCGAAGGTCATTCTATGACCAATTCAGTTATGTTATGTGAATGAAAATAAAATTTTACCTTAAAATTCTTGCAATAAAAATGTTACGGTGAAAAGAAAAATTAATACACAATAAGGATGGTGGTGTCGCTTCCACACACATAAAGGTGTTCTTGAAACAAAGAGATGAGGTAAAAAAAAACTTTAGTTTTTGTTGAAAAAATATTCTTTTGTGAATCTAGCCGAATAACTAAAGATGACAAAATGTATGGTGTCGTTTTAGTTGCTAACTGATCTCTCTAAGGCGGATAGTATCATATTTCGCCAGAATTTTCCATTCGATATGAATCAATTGAGAGAAAAGCAGCGAATAGAAATCTTGATATTTTTGGGACATGGGGATCGCAAGCGGATCTATGAACAAGTGTGCGAAATTTTTAATGAGCGTTATCAATACAAAAATCCTATAAGTAAGACTACTGCTTGTCGGTTGGTAAAACATTTCGAACACACTGAAAATGTTAAAAACTCTGCAAAATCTGGTAGACCTTCAACTACGACATTGGCAATAAGGTCCTCAATATATTACTTTCCATAGAAGAGAATCCGAAACAATCTACACGAAAACTGGCCGATGAATTCGATGCCAAGCCTTGTCCAGATTAGTGTGACCCGAACAGCGAATGCAAAGAAATTGGATGAACGATTCGGCGACTAGTGTGGGCGTCACTCCAGCTCAGCCTCGGATAATACATTCAAATGCATCGTTCGGGTTGGAAACCGAGTTGAGAAGGATCAGAAACAACGCCGCCTCGAACCACAAAACTGCTTGTGTTTTATTGCAAGCTCTGTTCGCATAACATTCATCTGGACCCGGTTTAAGCCGGGTAAGAGTAAGCAAATTTTTTAGACCCAGTAATGAGTCAAATAAATATTTTGAATAAAACTCCTATCGGCAATGATAGTCTTTTTTAACTCATGAAAGAATAACCCCGGATTTGTGGTTCCCAGGGATCTCAACAGAAAATTGATTATCAATGGGGAAGGCTTCAACAGAATTTTAAAGACTTGCCGAATGAAATAAGAGAGCTTGAAAATTTGGACGATTTCATTTCAAAATTGGTCAGCTGCCACTTTCACACTCAACCTGCGAGAGACAATTCTCCGAAATCTAATTAAAACTGATTCAGGAAACCGTTTTGCGACTACAACCATCAATGGAATAATGCATTCATCGCAAAGCATGCATCTCGCGAATGGATGCTTAAATTTTCAGCCCTCTGAAATTATGCCTGAAGTCCCTGAAAGCTAAAGTTTCCAACCATCAAAACAAAAATGAAATAGACTCTATGTTGTATATCTGATTGATTTATGGATAAATAATTGAAACAGTTTTACGCGCTTGTTCTGGGGAACAGCCCATTATCATTTCGTCACGATGTCTGTAATTTTCGAATTTTTAGCCGACATTGGTCTCAAGCTACTAGGTTGGACTCACTAATGAAGAATCCGTTCTCAAAATCGATTCGGTCTGTCCGACCGTCCGTCTGTGTGCGCTGTAACTTTCGAAAGAAAAGACCTCGAGTCTTGATATTTTCAGGTTGGGTTGAGATCCTGAATATCTCGGTTGAGTTCGTTAATGGGCCAAATCTGCCGAATGATTTTTGTGCTACAGCCATTTGAAATTTTGATTCTTCAATACCTCGAAAAATATTTATCTCGTAGAGAAGAATTATCCATGGAAAAATTAGAAAAAAAAATTTTTTTTTTTAATTTTTATATTTCATTGAAATTTCCAAGTCACCATTTCGCATTGTCAACAAGCGCGTTAAAGCTGCTGACTTCACGTCAGTGCTTCTTTCAAATTTTCTATATTCATATAACCTTTTTGAATGAATGGAAAATATATTATACTTATTAAAGAATTCCTTGTTTCCTTCATTCTCGCCCAAACATGATTATATTCTCACAAGAATTTCCTTCATATCGAATATGTACGATAAGAAACAACGAAATTCAATAATGTGTACGATAAAATACGACAATTTCGAACAAGCAGTACGATATTTTAGGCTTGTCGCCCCGGCAACTCTAAATGAGGCTCTCTGGTCCATTGTTCATCGGCATTCAGTTCTAGATACTCACACCCTAAAGCCAAGTCCAGATGAGTGTAATGCGAACATCGAATGCCATAAATCCCAGGAAGTTTCACGATTCGATGTAACGTTCTTTAGGCTCCGTCAGGACTTGGTTTTCAACTCGAACGATGCATTTGAATGTATTATTAGAGGTTGAACTCGAGTGCCGTCCACACTATTCGCCGAATGGTTTGTCCAATTTTATTGCATTCGCTGTTCGGATTACACTCTTCTGGACCCGGATCTGGACACGCCGACACAAATACCACGATTCTACTGAGAGGTGTCCCTCTCATCAAAGTAGGAAAGGAAGTTGGGTTTCCTAGGTGTGTTCTTATTATTGATTTTACAGTTTTGATAAAAATATGACATTTATTTTTTATACCTATCACAAATATTGACTATTATTCCATGAGTATTACATATTTATACATATTCAGAATTCATTTCAACTCATATCTGTACGAAGAATCTCAATGAAAATGTCCTGCATATCATCTGAAATTACATATTTAATTTATTCTGTAATATTACACATATAAAATGAACAAAAATTCTCTTCATATCCAAAATGCCTGGAAACATTTCTACTTCTATGTGGCTGTTCCGCCCACCATGATCCGGAGGAATAACGACTCAATACGAAAACAGTCGCCGATGGGTAAGAAGATCGCGTTCGATCATAAAGCTTATTCTCCTTTTGAAATTTTTGAAAACTCTTCATCAGACAAATAGTTTAGTTTTAGTTTATAAGTGACGCTATTGTGCATTTGGACGTTGGTGAAAGACCGACCAGTGACATGTGGAGGAAGGAGATGCTGGCGAGTCCATCCCCAAAAAAGAAAATGAATCATACAGTCCATTGAAAATCCTACAATGGCTGTGAAAGAATTCTTTTGTTTGAATATATATTTTTCAATTTAATGCCTCTTTTCTAGTCTTTTCCACCTTATCATTAAAGTTACCAAACTCCGGAAGCATCAGAAACACATTTTTGGGAGATCTTTTCACTCTACTAAACGGGCCAAATAAGGATTGCCCTAAAATAAGATTCTGATGCTGCAATTCGCTGAATTCAACGTAAAAATATATTTGAACAGCGCGCTTAATATTGCCAGCTCTAGTTCCCTATAACTATTTGAGTTCACTGTGGATAGAATACTGATAACAGTGATAACAAAACAGTACTCTCTAATCCACTTTCTGCGTCTAATGCACGTTTCGGAAACCAAGTTTCCTCTGTCAAAGACATATCGTTACTAAGTACAGTTACAAGTGTACATATTCCACGAGTAAGAGGATGGTATACACGACCAAATAGGAAAGGGTTGTTAAGGTCTTTAGGGTAATGCTGGGCTATCAAGGTGAGGCAGGTAAATATTTGGAATAATGGGTTACTAATGGGGCTGAGATTATTGTTCAGTAACCTGTCTTTTCGCTTTAATATATCGTCACCCTTGAGTGTTGTATGTACATCAGTGATAGTTATGAAAATTTGCATATCTGCCGCAAATTTTCCATTCCAAGAAATACTAAAGTTATTATTTACTATTGAAGTTGACCAACTTGTCCACCAGATTTCTCATAAAAATATATAAAAAATCAAGAGATTGTAATTTTTGTATGATTGGAAAACACACATACAATTTTGTTACCTCACAAAAAACGAAAATTGAAAAAAATTGTCTCACACAACTCTGTTCAAATATTACTTCTTTCTGAATAATACATCAGAATGAATAAAAAAATATTTGGCTAAGTGCATGATACCAACTCAAACCAATATTCACAAAACGAGTTACAATTTCGACAAAATAGCTTCGAAGTATGCCTTATCCGTAGATAGAGGAAAGAGAAGATGAAGTAAACAACACAGAAAAACGTGGCAAACATTTCTGTGTTTATATTTACATTACAAAACGTCAAAATTGTTTATTCAGTTATTTGTGATATTCAGACCAAAGTAGTAGAATATTTTCAAGTGTAATACAATAATTAATTAATTAATGATACCAGTAATGTGTGTAGTGTGTGGTAAATATGCTGAAAAGGAAAATAATAGTTCCGTGCATAGGTTGGTATTTTGCTTTCCTCGCCATTGGCGTACGTCGTCAATATTTTGAATGCAGATATTATTCGGACATCAATATTATAACTATTTATTCTTAAACCATCTCTCATGTATGATTTTTTTGCATTATATTTGTTATATTGATATAAACTATTCGTTTCCAATAAACAATTATATCTACTATGACTGTATACATGAGAGAAAATTGTTAACATTATTTAAGAACCTGCTCCTGAAATGTACGATTTCATCCAATACAAAATGATACCAATATTTATTTATTCAAAGATTTATTTATGATCCTTAATCAGCATATTATTTTGGATCAATAGGTCGTTTAGAAAGTTTTCCCAACAAGTTATGATATACGTAAGATTTGGCGCTATTATAATGAGTTATTCAATAGGTCCTTGGATCTATTGTTCAAAAGTAAAGCGAATCTTCTCATAGCACCAATATAATGGACTATTCTTGTGGCTTGATCTTCATCAGGAGAGGAGTTTCTTACAATTTTTCAATAATATTATGAATCTCTTCCGAATCTGTAGACTGAAAGGAAGTAGTTAGCATAGTCTCTTCCTCGGTGAATTGGACACTTGGTTCTTATTAAATATTGTATTGTCCAAGCGAGGAGCTCAATATTTAAAGTTATTCTTTATTACTTGGATATCAGCTCAGAGGATTTTCCGTATTCAATATACTTATATTAATACGAGAAACCATACAATTGTCTCTTTTCAAAAATAAACAATATACGACCATGAAATTTATTTAGAAACCATTCAATTATTTGGATGCATTGATATAAGACGTTATCCAGCAATCTGAATATAGTTGCTTATTCGATCCACTTCCTGAATTTTATTCATAGCAATGAAAATATTTTGGTTTCAGGAGAGAAACTCATTAGGCATTAGTTTTGTCTGAAATATTAACCTAAATCAGATTCTGAAGCTTACTTGAAGCATTTTCTTGTAATTTGCACGAGAAAAGCAAGTTTCTGGGTTGAATACCACCTGCTCAATATTAAGTTTGTTCCTACACACTCTGGAACCAGTTCTGAATCAGGCGGAGTGTGCGCATATCGATATTAGCGTTCCAACGACGTTCGAACTGATCCTGGAATTCCGAACCAAGTGTTCCAACGTGAAATGAATTGTGATCAGACCAGTTCTTAAACGGTAAATTCAGTTCTTGGTTATGGGCAAGAACTGAGAGGAACGAATTGAAACGAATGCATCAAGGGGCAATAAAACCACATCTGGCAGAGATGGGCTGCATTTTTCGGGTGACAAACAGCCCTTAGGCTATAATATGGGAATTTTAAAAATGATTCGTTTCCAACACATCTATTTAGAAGTCCCCAACTAGGATGAGCGTAGTCTTGTGAATTGATTCAGTTCTGAATGAGTTCAAGACAGTATCAGAACTGGGTGTTGGAACAAACCTATTATCACTGTATACATCTCTTTATTCAATTATATTATCATTTCGTTAACTAGTCTGATCCCTTTCTACCTTATGATGAGTACCCCAATAATCGCTGTGGAGAAATGTAAACAAATATTTGACAACAAACACGAGAGATGTTGGCTGCAAACATCGAGTGAAGGATGAAGGGGAATGCGGTATCTTCTCTTTCCTCTATCTACGGCCTACCTACTTTTGATTGCTTTGATTTTTGCTCCGGATAGAGTTTTCTTTTCGTTTAAACCTCGGTTTAAACTTTCGAAGATTCCATTATAACAAGTGATCTGGTTCTTGATACTTTTTCCAATTTAGTGATTGGGGTATTACTGTATTCCTCAAATTCTACCTCCGTGAAACAAGTTGTATATTTGAAAGCTTTTACTTCTGAAACAGGTAGGACCTTATAATTGAAAGCAGTAGTACAGGATTTATCATATCTGAAGTTATCTGCGTGCATCTCTATAATCTTGTATGGCCAGCCAAAATGAACTCTTTGAAGAATTCTTAAGGGTGATTCTGGTGGAAAATATTCGACTTTGTCTAGAATTCTCTCAATGCAGCTATAGCATATATGCACGGAATCTATTTCCTGAACACATGAATGTCTTTTTGTTGGGCATTTCATAGTTTTATACCTTCAATTGAGGGGTTCAGTTGTGAAAAATATGCTATTGCATATATCACATTAGAGAATTGAGATTTTGTGGTACGCTCCAAATAATTGAGTTCTTCAAAGTTTTATTGTCAGCAACAACATCTTCCAGAATTATAAGCAGATCACTTAGTGCTTAAGCAGGTCTAGCTTAATCATTGCCGGCTTTACCGAATAACATTTCATGCCATTCAGCACAGTATACCTGTTTTGTAGTTGACTATGTAGCCGTTAAATTATATAAATTGAGTTTTCTCTCATAAAGTACTGGTTGAACTATGACAAATTTGCATGTACTATCGTAAACATACATATAATTCATTTGTGGCTGTAACATAGTTGTATGTGTCACATACAACAATATTTTCATGATATTTTTCGAAACAACTATGTTTTTCTCGTTGTATACAATTCAGGATATGAGATGAAACCTTAAGTCTCCGTAGAGTCATGATCCCTTGCAGATACAACAATGTTATACCAAAAACGGAAAATCGAGAAAAATGCTACATACAACATGTAACTCTAACGTGACGATATGTATACCTTCAAGAGTATTTGAGTAAATTTTGCCCGAGCTTTTTAATAGCTTTACGGATTCTTCTGAAATTAAATGACCGGTTGTTAAAACGTGATTCGCGACCGCCGATTTGTCAGGTTGGTTGTTACGGATATGGCTCATGTGTTCCTTGAATCTCGTATTGATGTTCCTCGCTGTTTGTCCGATGTAAGATTTAGCGCAGTCTGGACATTTTATTTCGTATATGCCCGATCTTAATTCATATGAATTACACGTTGAAGTGAGTAAACTAACGCACGTTGACTTTGACCACATAAAAGAGAAGTTTTTCGAGCCAACAGAATATTTCGTGTTTTTGATAACTATAACTGATGCTGAAAAGTAAATTCTGAAATGTACATAGCATTAGTGGGAATTGCTAGTTTCGAGAGCTATTCATTGTAATTTTCGTACTTTGATATAAGAGAGAGATTGGTCTCACTAAAGAATTATTTGTGGTCGAATTCAATTCGAATTCAATTATTCACAGCAATATGTGCTTTAACATTCTGAGATGACTTTGAAATTTTCAATATTAATCAATATCCATTTTCAAATAGTTTTTCCAATATCTCAACAGTTTTCGTCAATAAGCCAGTTTCAGAATGTAATTCAAAATTTTGAGGTTATTTCCTCGATATCACGAAAAAATATACATTGATACGATCAGATTGAGACTGGACAATTAATTATTTGTGCCGAAGTACAAACCATTGAAAAATTTTGGGAGGATAATAACGTTGGGAGGATTGAGAAATGGTCTGTAATTCTGGGAATACTAGGAAAATACAATTTCGCCTGGATATATTTGCGATATCATTCACTGAATTTTTCACATTCGGAAATCATTCCTCCTTAAATCTTAATTAAATTTTTAGAGCAGGTTTCGGGCTTGATTCTAGAGATGAAATTTGTGAATGGGTAAAAACCTTCCATGATTCTGTAAATATATCGCTTGGAATTATTCTAGTAATCCGCAAAGAAAGAAACGACCAGAATCGAAATTTAGACATTGGTCGAAACATGTCGGCATAAAGGTTCAAGCAATATTTCCTCAGGAAATGGCAACGGATTGAAACGAGGTCATAAAAGTTCCACACTGTAAATACTTTTTTTTAAATTTTCAATAAAAATGATTGTCTCATTAGGCGCTAGTGAGCTAGCAGAGAAATCATGTCTGTTGAATTCATCGCGGGGCTGCAAGTCAAATTCAACTAACGCACAAAAGTGTACAGGATTTACTTGTCGCTTAGGCATGCGACAGACGCAGGCCGGTCGGCCAGACTCAATCGATTTTGACACAGAATTCGACATCATTGGGTCCAACCTAGTCACGTTTGAGAATCATCCGCCTGATGATTCGGTAGGTATACCCAATCGAAATTTTTATTCAACCCTATATATTTCCAGGAATACAGAAAGGATCGAATTTAAATCTAGTGTCTGACTGAATAATGACAGCTTGAATATTGATGTGAAATTTCACGACGAAAATCGCTAAATCTTGAATTCACCTATCTGGAATAAATTCCATTTCTCTTGTAAATGTGTAATTAGAATTTATTAGATAATTCGCAAGCTCTCGTTACTTATACTCAACCGAGTATATCCTAATTTGTAAGCAGAATAATTCAAATCATAGAATAAAAAATCGAAATCAGTCATAACGACACTCACCTCTACTGAAGACGTCGCTGGAAGATCCTCGACATACGCCTTGAATGGAGAACTTCCACTTCCGTTCCTGAATCGTCTCGGCTTCTTTTCTATAATAAAGAAAACATTCATCAATAAACGAAAATTACATGCAAATCATAAGAGAATGACTATTGAGGCGTACGACGATACAGCCTACATAGCTGTACCCAAAAAAAATTGATGAATTAAGAAACTACCTTCAGGATGTATAGTGAAGCATCGCATAGATGTAATAGAACATCTGTGCTAGTTGGGAAATAGTACTATTTAAAATCAATGCACGACTTTCGTTCCATAAATGAAGGTTGTTTTCTACCCAAATTGTATATATTCAAATCGGCTCTTCACTTCAATATTTTGTACGGTTGTCTGAAACCGAAATTTTTTTCACGGAAATTGGAAAATTAGAGTTATGGTTTGCAAATATCTGAATCCAGATATCAAAACTGAAGAATGCGTCCAGATTCGTTCACCAAATCGGATTGTTCAGATTTCTATTTTCATTTCCTGACGTAATGAGAGCACGTGAGGAAACGCTAATTTTTCCCGTTGACCGAACAACGTGAAAAAAAAAAACAAGCAATGCATTTAGGTACCCTGAAGGGGCCTTTTGTGCGAGGGAGATTCGGGAATCGGAGATTCATCACATTGGCCGAGACATTCACCCTATTAGCTGACGACGTTCACGTGATCGTCGTCGGCCTATAGGAAAGAATCTCCGATTACCCAAATACCCGAATCTCCCTCGCACGAAAGGAAGCTTAAGTCAGAGTGTTTTGTGTTCTCCAAATCCATAGACAGAGCAGGTGTCACCTCTGCCAACTCCTCTTCGAGATCCATATAAAACTAGTTTTTCGTATTTTCTAAATCGCAGGATCCTCAGTATCGACCCCTTATTTCAAGTCCTAGGTTCAACTTGAACGGATGAGTATTTCAAAACTAGGTGACATTTGATGAGTCAGATCGTGAATACCAACTGCTGAAAGAAGTAACTTAGAATTCAGATATTCGTGCGGTAGCTGATTAGCCGTATTCGAACTGCGAAACCAGTTCCGAATGGCTTTTTCCTCTATGTAGATGATCTGGGTGATGAAATGATTAGCTCTTATCATGGGTAGAGATTTATTGATAAATCAAGGTTTTCTATCCGTATGCTGTTCATTTTAGAAATGTTTATTCACAGTATTGATTTGCTCAATAATATAAATGGAATCCATTAATTGGAACAATTCGCCCAATGATTTCATGGACACCCGATCAGGAATAAATTTTTGACAATTTTTCGGAAAATGTACATCCGATCCAATTGAAATCTGGTACTATGAACTGTAAAATTATGACATGCCAGTTTTCTTAACAATGCTGCGGTTAGAAGCGAAAAAAATATTTTATCTGGACATCACGTAGGGGTGGATGGGGGTCAGTATCTGGATGGATGACCGCTCTATCCATGTAAAAGAAAAAGAACTGATGTCTAAGGAATGCATGGCTCGTTTAAGTTTACGATTGTACGATCGACTGGGAATACCTGTGCCGTATAAATTTGTTCCATCTGATTTGATGAAACCAATGTTATCATCGAAATCTGTCGAATATGAGCTGCTTGAAGTCGTGAGGAAATTTCATATACAAATTGTATTCTTAACGTGCACATTTAACAGATACTTCGTCATCGTGTACTAGCCGCCACCTCACCAGTCGCCAGACAACCTGTATATGTCGTTATTTAACAACTCAGTATTCCATAACTCATTTTATAATACAGGTTGTTAGTTGAAACCCCATGAACCACAATATTGTTCACTTCAGTCTAGATCGTGTAGCGCTAATAATTTTCGGTGATTCTTGTTATTAGAGAGATATTGCAACTTTTGAATAGCGCAAGCGTTATGTTATTACGGTGCGCTATATATAACGTTTTGGTGGTTAACGTGGATTTAACGGTCGTTCCAGAAGTAGACGTATTGCTAAAAGTATTCGATACCGTTACGTTAGTTATCAGTTTCTTTGGTTAGGTTATGTGAGACGTCAGATTTTTGTGTTGAATCTCACGTTTAAACTCCTAAAGCTTGATAATTTGCATTGCTGCATTAGTTTTTTGATTCTGGACAAAATGGAATCGGAAATTTCACGTGGTACTAACTGCTGATGCAGAAGAAGTGGAAATAGTTATATTACACAATATAATCATATATCATAATCATATAATCGGCATGGTTCAAACTATTTATAATTTCCAACCCCTCATGTTGCTTCCAAAAGTATTTCTTAATTCGTGAAAAAGTAACGAATACCTATTACTGAAAAAATTTTGCTTAGATAGCACTAATAAATCTTAATGTCTAATATCAGTTGTGTGTAAGAGGTATTGTAAAATAGATTTGAAAAATCTGAGGAAGTTGTGTTACTAATTCCGAAAAACATATCAACAAACAGCTTTTCTATTACACTGATCGGTGCCGGAAGAGCCCGAAGCTTAACGATTCCTTCCGATATAGAATAACGCTAATAACGTCGCGTTATTCTGAACCTGAATATGCGCATGCTTTTATGTCAAAAATAACGTTTGCGTTAATAACGTCACACAAATTTGAACCTGCAATATCTCTCAATTAACTCGCACGCTCTTCGTTGCTCAAATGTGGTTGTAATGAAGTGCAGTCTCAGAAGATATGATATTGTATTGTTAAGATACACAGAATCAGGGTCCCTATTCTTGACTGCGATGGTATGAACGTTTCCTGTCGTTCCTCCAGAAACGTATTTTGAGGATGATTTTCAATGCAGATCCACGAAGTTCCTGCAAGCCCATATTTGTCAAGCATGCCATTTTAACGACTCCATGCATTCATATTTATAAAACCTTGCGTTTCTTAAAGGACAATGACGCTGATTTTGTGAAACTCTCAAGTGATCATGACTATAAAACAAGGAACAAGTTAATGTGGTCATTGCCCAAACATATAACATCAAAATTTGAGATTATTCAACCATCTACCATCTGATATCAAAATTAAATCTAGACGTGATTTCAAAAAGTGTGTGAGATCTCTTCTCTTGAAGAAGGCATATCATAGTACTAAGGAATTCTTGGATGATGACCTCGCTCATTCTGTTATATCATGAAAATTTAATGTATCTTTGACCTGTCCCATACACAACTGTGTCTTTTGGGATCAATAAACTATTATTATTATTATCATAAATGCACCGCGTTTCTGCCAACAGCGTCGAGACGCCGATTTTCACGCGCTTGTTCTGAGGAACAGTGCCCGACTTACAATTTGTTTTATTAATGGCCTAATAGTAAGAGATGCGGCTGCAGAATAAGTGCGCTCATCGAGTATGTGCTCGAAACGAATTTTTTACATACATTCGTTGATGGGAGAATATATATCTACAAGGTTGCCTATCAAAATGTGGCCGCAAGTATTTTTGAATAAAAAAATATAGTGTTTTTTTGGAAGAAATTGCATTCACTTGTTTTTTCAAATAAGATATCATCCACCTTATAGCAATATATATGAAGACTTCGAAAAATCACGACTGCCGTTGCGCAATTGACCGCGCCTCTCAGCAGCCAGGAATGAACAGATATTATTTCGTTACTTTTTACGTTCATAACGTACATCTATAATTTATATATCGAATCAAAGGTGATATTTTTCTGTGTACGATGACGTTGGCTTGCCCGAGTAAATCTAGTCGAAAATAAGGGTTGTTGCCTGTTGAATATGATTCGGCACATTTTGATGAGTCACCTCGTAGATATTTATTCTCCTATTGAGGAATATAGTAAAAAATTGGTTACAAGCAAATACTCGTTGAGCGCATTAACTCTGCAGCGGGATTTTAGACTATAACAACGTTTACGGTATCGATTATTATTATTGCAAAATTTCTTATAATCAAACTACCTTTTGAAAGTAATGGAAGCCAAAAAATCAGAAACAAGTTCGGTTTTGCCTTAATGAGAGAAATAGTAAGTTTTCTCAGACAAAATAAGGTAAGACTCCAACAGGATATATTGTGATTAGAAGATGAAATGATTCATTATTTCTCCATAGATGACTCTGGCATATTTTTCATTGTATGAATATTTCATATAGGAATTAATTTGAAGAAATCCATCTGAGAAAATTCAATGCACTTGTTGATCAAAAACGACAAAATTTGACAAATGTATCGAATCAAAACGAAAAGCCAAAAGAAAATAATTCTTGAAATTTTCTCCTTTGTCTGAGGAAAGAGTCTGATTTGAACTCTGAAACGTTACAGTTCGCTTGTTCATCGTTTGTATTGTTCCGGCATTATTCATTAGGCAATCTGTTTTCCAAGAAACTGCCCTTGACTAATTAAGTTTAATTCAGAAAACTGCAAGGGCGTTTTCATAAAAAAACAATTTTTATTCAATTTCAAATAGTTCTTTTTCAGATATTGGGAGTGAAAACCTAGAAAAAAACCTAAAAAAAATTTACAAAACTATTTTCATAAAATACCAATGTCTCTGTAAACCTTCTTACAACGCCTATAAACCCAAAAAGAACGAACTCCTGTGCAGAAATTTTGTTCTTCAATTTGTTTTCTTATGGCTTCCACAGTTTTAACCAGATAATTGTGTGAACATAACACCATTTACAAGACCCTTTTTGAACGATATCATATCGGCATCAAAAAGGATAAAAAGCAATACAATTTTTCTTCTGAACATTTGCTAATGCCATCTGTTGGTTACTGATTTGAATATATAATATTATTTGTATTTTTTTATTTTTCTGGAAGTTCCTGAGCAATGGATTCATAACTATTAATCATTATTGCACATTTTCATTTGGATAAATTAGCAACAGAATACTTTGTTCGTAGCCTAGAATATCTCCGCATTCTCAATGCTAGAATTTGCATTAATTCTATTAGTGATTTATTCAATGAAATATTACAACAAAAAGTCACGGATATTTCATAAAGAAACATACTAGATCTTCAAAAGTTATTCCATTGAGAAATGTATATCAATCTATATTGATTTATATCGATTCATAATAATCGTGCCAAAATATAATCACAAATATATGTACATTTTTATACTCCGGAATACACTTTTAAAATTCCATGCTCACAGTGAAACACGTCTTTTCGTACAGTTCTGTACTTCAGGACCATCCTGAGAAAAATTGGTTAGGTTCATACTTACTTTTCGGAGCGTTCACCACATGCTCAATGAGGGCCCCAGTCTGAAAAAAAAATCATAGTGTTTAGGGAATGAATTAATTTAGATCCATCTGGTCGAGATATGTCTAGTCTAAACAAAAACTGAATATCAGCAAAAGAATTTATTCATCTACAAACGATAGTTTGGTTTGATCAATGATAGGGTTTTTTCCGATGGAAGCAGGCATTGAAAGGACATGTTTCTCCCTTAAATACATCGAGTATCTATTCCTATCATAGTTGAGGTTGTTTGAATAGAAGTGAGAAGAAATAGCAATGACGAACGAATCAAGCTACATTCACAATTAACATCTTGCCGGCATGCAAGCAGATGTCGGCAAAATTTCTTGCCAAACAGCAAGGTCTCAATTCATGCCTGCTGTTGAGAATAGTTTGTATGTTGGGAATAGTTTGTATAATCTCCCTATCTTTGGAATATTATACTGTCAGATTTGAAAGAATATAATTAAGTTAAGTACTGTCATTCATTTTTCGTAAGTTATTCTCGTTAAAATTTGCCCATTTTCAAGCTTACAATCAACATTTTTGGCGACCGTGACAGGACATTATAAGCGAGGAAATGGAAGTTATGAAGAAGGAACGGGAATTGATGAGAAAAGATTTTTCAAGAGTCTGCAGACAGTTGGACCAGATGATTCTAGATAAGGCCACAAGTAAGCAACATCTGCTACCAGTGTTAAGAAAATTAGAAGACAAGAGCGATAGACTATTCACAGCAGATGAAAATATAAGAACGTCCATATCATCTGCAGAATTCGATGACTCAACTTTTGAAGAAGAATATAATCAAGTTGAGTTCTATCGGGAAGAATTAATAAAATATAGATGTAAGTGCGAATTCTTCCTCAAGAAAGAAGAAGAGGATCAATCCAGTTCTCGTAGTTACAGTGAACACAACAAAAGAAAATTTCGTCTTCCGAAGATTGAGTTCCAGAAGTTTGATGGAAATGTAAGGAACTGGATTGGTTTTTGGGGTCAATTCAAGAAAATCCATGACGATGAAGATATTGATCTAGAAGACAAGTTCCAGTATTTACTTCAGTCAACAGAAGAAGGATCTGCCGCTAGAGAACTGATACAGAGCTTTCCTCCATCAGGCGCGAATTACAAAATTGCCGTTGACCAGTTGAAAACCAGATTCGCTAGGGATGAGTTCCTCATAGAAGTATATGTAAGAGAGTTGTTGAGTTTGGTATTGAAACAGGCAATGAAGGATACAAGTATGACACTTTCTCAATTATATGATAAATTAGAGACTCAATTACGGGCTTTAGAAACACTAGGAGTCACCAAAGAAAAATACGCCACAATTATATTTCCTCTTGTAGAGTCTGCATTACCAGAGGACCTATTGAAAGTTTGGGAACGACACAGAAATGCAAATAAAAATAAAGTTTCACTTTTACAAGGTTTTCCAGAAAATGATAATTTATCTTTATTATTAGATTTTTTGAGAGGCGAGGTGGAATCTGAAGAAAGAATTACTTTGGCTCAAGCGAGTTTTCTAAGGGAGAAGAACAACTTCAAATATACTTCTGTTAGGGACCAAAAGCCGTCAGGTGAGCGTGAACTCTATACAGCAGCAGCCCTATACTCTGTTAATTCTAATGAAAGGGACAAAGGCGGTAAGAGAATTCCATTTTGTCTCTTCTGCGAAAAATCTCATACAAGTCAAGATTGTCTGAAAGCGCAAAAATTAACTTTTGATGAGAAAAAGAACCTCATCATGATCAAAAAAGGTTGTTTTGCTTGTCTAAAACCAAATCATACCAGTAAACATTGTAGATCTTTCGTTAAATGTGTGATTTGTACCAGAAAACATTATCCAATAATGTGTCCTCAATTGAATGGTAAGAAAGACAAAACTGAAGACACAACAGTTAATAATGCTTTGACAAGTAATTACACAATTACAGTTTGCAAAGAAATGAAATCTAAATATGACGAACTGAGGGAATTACGTCAAGAAGCAGCAAGAGAATTAATAAGCCTGCAGGATCAACATCAAGAAGAAGTGAGACTCCTGAAAGCAGATCTCCAAGATGAAGCTAATTCAAGAGAAGGAATGGATAGAAGGATCAATGATCTAAGGGCAGAGTTGGAGCGACTTCAGGCTGAAAATGCAGCTGAATGGGGCAAGAAAGAACGCATCGAAACAGAAAAATTAGCCTTGGAGAGAGACAATAAAAAGTTAAGAACAGAATTGAGAGATATGCAAGAGAGAATGGAGAGGAGGGGAAGACCTTGGCAAACATCTGATGAAGATGTCAGGCATTTACAACAAGAATTGCTGGATAAAAATAAGGAAATTGCTGAACTGAGACATTCTCAAAGCAAAATGAAAAAGGTTGTACAAGACAAGATTGGTGAGCTGGCCCATGCATCTAGAAGAGCCGAACAGTATGAAGCTGAAGTGAAGAAATTGAGGACAAGGGTAGAAGAACTCAAGAGAGATTTAGCTGTTGCAGAAGATGAGTTAGACACCGCCAGTAACGAAGAAGCTTGCAATCAACACCTGCTATGCGACATATGCTTTGCTTTTGTTGTACCGAATTTATGCTTTAATCTATCACGACCATTAACAGGTAAATGAAGAAACAATTCTAGAAAACCACCGATGTGAAGTCTGCAGCATTTGCACGCAGGTTCAAATTCGTGGCCAGAAAATATTATATATTTAATATTCTGTAATCTTTCCTAACGGCCGGGCCGTAAGCACAATAACTTCCGGAAGAAAAAACTTAGAAACTCGATATTTGTAGAGATGGTTTGGACCTTAATTACGAAGGCCGAATTCGTGAATGATTGAAATCCGCCTAGGGATTGGTAGATATACACATTCAAATTTCATCTTTTAAGTTTCACACATTAAATCGAATTGAAATCTATTCCTATTGATTGAAAAATTATGGTTTGAAGATTCATGTAGAATTTCGTGAGAACTCAATAAATAAAGATCTCCAAATTAGTCCACAAAGAAGTGAAGCTGCGTTTGGCGGGATCGCGGAATTACAGTTACTTATTTTTTCGATATTTGAATGAGGCCTGGTTCTCTATGAACCTTTTTGTGAAGGTTCTACCTGTTTGAAAAATTTGACGCTACTGCATACTTGACTTCTTTATTTATAAATTCTCGCATTATCGAATTTCATGTGTTTTCGCGCTTGTTCAAGGGAACAGCGAGCTATAGGTAGTTTTGTCAAAATGTCTGTAATTTTCGAATTTTGAGCCGCAAATGGTCTCAAACGACTAGGTTGCTGGACTGGTGACGAAACCTGTGTCAAAATCGATTCTTTCCGGTGCCGGCCGGTTGGCCGTCCGTATGCACCATTACGGGCGTACGGAGAATCAAATCGACCTGAAACTTTAAGGGGAGGTTGCATTTTGAAATGCGACGCTTGAGTTCATCAATGGTCAAAATCGACCACGAGGTTTCGGAGTTAGAGCCGTTTGAAATTTTGGGGTTATTTTCGTGATAACTCGCGAACGACCGAAATGATTAGATTGGAATTTGGTAGTCAGTAGGAGTATAACAACGCGCCACTTTTTGAAGAATTTCGTGGAGATCGTACTGTCAGCAAATCAAAAAAAAATTTCAATATTTATTTTGAAAACTTTTATCTTGCTCATCATATTAAAAAAAAAAATATGTCAAATTTCGTGCCTTTTTCCTTCGATACCGTTGTTTTCTTCAAAAAACTGAAAAAGTACTAATTCAGTCATGATGAAACTAAGCCGCTAGTTTGAAAATGCTGATGGACAAAATTGTGTGAAATTTCATGATGATCGTGCAATTACAACAATTTGAAAAGAAATTCAAACTTTTGTGCGCATGTTCTAGGGAAACAGCGTGCTATCCGTTTTGTCCAAATGTCTGTTATTTTCGAATTTTGTGCCAAAAATGGTCTCAAACGACTAGGTTGGACTCACTGATGACGAATACGGTGTCAGAATCGATTCTGTCCGCCCAGCCGGCCGTGGACACGATAACTGTCGAGCAAGCTAGCGACTTGAAACTTTGAGAGTACCTACTTCGCACATCGGAACGCCGCGGTTAAGTTCGGTAAAGGGCAATATCGGCCAAATGGTTTAGGGGTTATATTATTCGACATTTTGAGGTTATTTCTCTGGTACTCTTCTTCTAAAGCGGTTGGATTGAAACTTTGCAGTTAGTTGAAGCATAACGACGCGCAACTTTTAACGAAATTTTGTGGGATTGTATGGTCACTTGATTTCAAAAATTTGATCGAAAACCGCCGAATCACTGGCAAATATCGCATGAACTGACAAGAACTAAGCACGGGTCATTGATTTCAAGCAGAAGAATGAAGAAATGGGTGATTTTACGAAGGAAATTTCATGAATTTATCCGATCACCGATATCTCCTTTTATCATGTAATTCAAGGAAATAAGGGATATAATATATTGAAATGGGTCGAGTATAAGTTAGATCTGATTCTTTTTCTGTTTCACCATCAAACACGAGTATTTCCCAAAATTGGGGCATAATTCATATTGGTTTGGAACATTCTTCCTAACTTGAATCCTACCGCTGTGTACGAGCTTAAATGCTTTTTCTGGTTATTTTTCCAAGATTAAAGATCGTTTTATTCATTTATGATGCCCTTTCAAGAATATTCATTTTCGTTTTCTTGAAAAATGTATCTGAAAAACATATAATTGCTAGGTGAGCTTCGACTTTTCCGTGGAGGGCACAGATCCCGGCCCTATGATCATCGAGAAATTTCAAGTTTACTGTCCAAAATATTTTTTCGATAATTTTCATATTATTATTTGAAATTTAACTACATAAAAGGCGAATCTGCCCGCTAGGTAGATCGAGGCGACCACTAGTTCATCCTTTTTGAAAAATTCTCTAAATATTAAAACGAGATAAGAAAATAAATGTATTTATCTGATGAGCTATCGGAAAACATTCTGGAAGCAGCTAAGACAGCATGCTTGGATTTATTGCCAGAAAAATCTGAAGAAAGGTACGAGACACAATATACCAATTTTTTGAACTAGTGCGAAATCAAGAACCAATGTGAAAAATTTTAAGGAGGACTTACTTTTGGCATACAGTTGAGGGAGAAATATTTTTCCTATTTCGAGCGGAAAGTTTCTTCCCCGCACTCGATTACCCACGCGGGAAAGTACAACTTTCCGCTCTAGATGGAAAAATAACAATTTAAATTTTTCTATTTATTGAACCTATTACATTTTTTCACGAGTTTTTTCAAATTTTTATTCGTGCGGAACTTGTACGATTGTACTGACACCAAGAGGGAATGTATAACCACAAAAATTGACAAAATTGAAAATGCTATATATGCAGGCTGCTTTAGAATAAGATGTTAATCTCTAAGTGACTTTGAAAAAAAAAATTTAAAATAACCTCTGTTCAGAAACCCTTCATGTTTGTGCTACATGCAACAGTGTTCTAAATTTCAATTCAATCCAATGTAAATTGATGGAGATATTGGAAAAAAAGAATGTCAAACTTCGAGAATATTTCCTCAACACCTCCATAGATGCCAACGCGATCAGATTGAAACTTCTGAACCAGTTTTAGAATACGAACGGACGACTGTATGCAAAATATTTGATTCGTTTGAAAAAATATGAAGAAAATATTTTTCTTGAAAAAAAAATTGTTTTTCGGAAACTTTATATTTCATTGTGATTTGGCACAGGGCTCCAAATATGAGTTTGATCTGACGATTTATTTTCGAAAATATTGGGTAAGGAAGAGGTCAAATTCCGGGAGTATTTGAAATTGAGTTTATTTTTTATCTCCCCGATATCTTAGGAAAACTGACGCGATTAGAAATAGGCAACCTTGTTGGTTATAGAATAACAACTCGAAGATTTCTGCAGAATTCCGTGACTATAGTCAAAATATAAAATTGATCAAGTACAGATTAGTCGAAAATTTTCCATTTTTCATGAAAACATTTTTATTTCGGAAACTTTTCATCAGATTTCAATGAAAATTTGCACAGGCGTTGAAGTCGCTATTCAAGAACAGTGTTCAATTTCAGCTTGATCCAATATTCATCTTAGGACACCTTGGGAAGAAATCTGTCAAATTGTTTGGCGACTAGTTGGGAAATATGCAAATTTTTACGAAATTTCTTACAATTAAGAATTAAAAATCTAAATATATCATATTCTGAGGTCTACTGATCATGTGGTCCTCACGAAATACTTCACGAAGCTTCAATCAAGTACGGAATCTCAATGGGATCCTTTCTTCATTTCTGCAATAGGTATAGCCGAAGAATCATTGGGTCGATTTCAGCCATTCGCTAATTCGGTTTCCGAAATGAAACGCCGAACGTGTTCTAACATTATGAAGTCTATCAGAAGATCCTTCCAGAATTTATAAGGTATACGATCGTGGGTTAAACCGGCCGCAAACGCAATAACTTTCGGAAGAGATGATTCAGAGAGTCGATATTTACCGAGAAGGTTTGGGAAACAATATCAAAGGCCTAAATTGCAAATGTGTGAAATCCGTCCAATAATTGGTAGACATTCAAAATTTTATTTCTTCAATATTTCCAAAAATATTGATCGCATTGGACTGAACTCTATTATTGTACTTGATTCATGCAGAATGCAGAATGCAGAATTCCGTGAGGACTAAATAGAACGAAGATCTCCAAATTAGTCCATAACGAAGTAAAGGTGGGCTAAAAGAGATCAATACCTGAATATCCAGATGACTCCTTTGGCAACGATTTTGAACAAGCGCATAGAAGCTCCTGGCCTCACGTCAGTATATTCCTCCCATCAAATAAAACACTTTTTTCATTTACCATTTTTCCAGATTCGACTACGGTAAAAAGATACGAGCTGTGGAAATTCCAAAAAAAAAACAGTGTTTCATCTGAGCTTTCTTATGATCATTTCGAATCTAATGAATTTTGGTGTTATTTTTTAGTGATGCTCACGAAAGTCTCGTAGGGTGTCATATCGTTTTGATGGATCGTAAATGTATCCATCTAATTTATCTCAATCAGCTAAATGATGATGAATTGATTTTTATTTTCAACAAACTTTAATCGATGAAAATTCAAATATTAATTGAATTGAACGTACTTTGAGGTCGATAGAACCGATAAGATAAAATACTTCTAAAATTATCAGGACTGTATCGCATTTCGTGTAATTTTCTTCATTCTATAAATTCTTAGTTCGAAAAGGACATGAAAGTCTTGTTCAAATTCAATTATGTTCATCTATCTGTTAGTCCTTTTCATGACAACAAAATTGTTTTTGAAATAACCATCTCCATCTTTGCTGTCCTAATGAAATGAAATGGCATCATTAACATTTCGATATAATTATCATATTCATCTTTTTCATTTTCATGATAACATAATTCATATGAATTCTCATAAATTTCAAAATTGCATGAATAATTGATATCAACAGCATAACGATAACAACAAATAAAAAAAGGTAAGATTCAATAATCAGATACATCCTGAAGAAATTGGGCAATCTGAAAAATTTTCATTCTTCTACATCAACTTTTTTCAGAACTATAGGCGAAAAATTATTATAAAATCGCCCCCTTTGAAGGGCGGTTCATCCCTATCCCATTCTTGGGCCTATGTTAATAAAACTAAAAATATTGTGGAACGTAGAATCCCCCCATTGAAATTCTATCCCAGAATTTCGGGACAAACCGTATATTTTTGCCCATTCAAAAACTGTAATAGAACAGGTATTAACGATTGAGAACCAATAAATCAGGTACACATTATTTAATCACCTCGTTGTCATTAATTGCAATATTTGGGAAATTACTAATTCAAAATTATGTGCTTATTTCATGTGCACCATGTTGCGTAATTTTTTTTCAGGATTTCGATTCTCATAGGGGGGGGGGAGGTTCAATTAATTGAATAGTTCAAATTTACGTCAATACTATCACTTCCCTCAACATATTCAGTAGCCAGAAAAAAGTGTTCGCCCATAGGATGCCGGAGACTTCGTTTCGGACGATGGAAAATTTCAAATCAGCATCTAGACTTATCTGAGCGATGTCGGAAACAAAGAACAATTAAATATCATTCCTTATCACCTCCCTCTACATTTTCAATGGCCAGAAAAAAGTGTTCGCCCACAGGATACCGGAGGCGGCGGACTTCGTTTCGGACGTTGGAAAATTTAAAATCTGCGTCTAGACTCTTCTGAACGATGTCGGAAACAAAGAACAATTAAATATCATTCCTTATCATCTCCCTCAACATTTTCAATGGCCAGAAAAGAGTGTTCGCCCATACGATACCGGGGGCGACTGACTTCGTTTCAGACGATTGAAAATTTCATATCTACGTCAATACTTATCTGAGCGCTGTCGGTAACAAAGACCGATTGATTGAATATAATTCCGTATCACTTTCCTCAAAATTTTCAGTAGCCGGAAAAAAGTGCTCGAACACAGGATATTTCATTTTTCAGGAAGGGAAATTTCAAATATGACAGAATGGCAAACTTTGACTTCAATCAGTTTTCATTTCCTATCACTTTATTCATCATTTTGAAAACCTTTAATGCAGTTAGGAGAGCAGGGACTGTGGACTTCATGTTGACGGTGGAAAATTCGAAAATCTCTCAATTTATTCCAAATTTTTGCCGGAGGATTTATTTTACTAGTGAGATACGCATCGATATTTTTTTCAACTTTTCACCTCTTATGAATGTTTCCTCACCATAATCATAACAGTAAAAAAAACAGTCACCCGGACTCTGTTACCGACATCGCTCAGATAAGTATTGACGGAGATTTGAAATTTTCTATCGTCCGAAACGAAGTCAGCCGCCTCCGGTATCCTATGGGCGAACACTTCTTTCTGTCCATTGAAAATGTTGAGGAAGATAATAAGGAATGATATTCAATCGTTCTTTGTTACCGACATCGCTCAGATAAGTCTAGACGCAGATTTCAAATTTTCCATCGTCCGAAACGAAGTCCGTCGTTTCCGGTATCCTATGGGCGACTACTCTTTTCTGGCCATTGAAAATGTTGAGGGAGGTGATAAGGAATGATATTTAATAGGTCTTTGTTCCCAAAATCGCTCAGATAAGTCTAGACGCAGATTTGGAATTTTCCATCGTCCGAAACGAAGTCCGCCGTCTCCGGCATCCTATGGGCGAACACTTTCTTCTGAAAATGTTGAGGAATGTGATAACTGAAAATGTTGAGGAAAGTGATAAGGAATGATATTCAATCGGTCTTTGTTACCGACATCGCTTATATAAGTCTAGACGCAGATTTGAAATTTTCCCTTCTACAAAATAGAATTCGCCGTCCACTTTTTTCGGCTATTTGACATGTTATGGCAAGTAAATGAGAAATTATTTCTATCCAACCCATGCTGTGCCTTCATCAGAATTCTTTCTTCTAGTTCCAAAATTTTCCTACCCTCAATTTTCAGTCGACCGTCACTGTTAATCCAACAGCGAGGACTAAACTGTTGCTATTGAAAACGCTAAATCTGTCATGATAACTGATGGATATCATTATTCAAGTATATTAAAAATGAATGTTCCCCATATTTTGCACTACCTACTACGGCACTGACTTCCAAAATGCATTGTGGTAATTCATAATCATAAGCAATTGATATTTGAAATTATTTGATTTCTATTAGCACTTTTCCACCCGATACATATTCATAATACGCCTGAACTTGCATCATTCCATTCCATTCACTGCGTATAAGAAATAAACAAACCAAGTGGTGCGTAGGAAGCAGATCAGTTACGGGTAGCCCCGAGCGCCTCGACGTACCATCCTGGCTTCGACCGCGCCACGTTGCCATATGACCCCCGTCGACGAAATCCATCGGTAGAAGTAGAATCCATCAGTAGCTTCAAACCCGCGGTAAAGCTGTATATTTCAAAAATGCAAAACGGTACTAGAATAGTCTTTCCGAATGCGTAGTTCATATTTAATAGCTCATATTTGAAATGAAATAATTCAATTCAAAACACACTTTATATGCGTAAATTATTAAATTATTGAACTAAATCACTTAACGTAAGCTGATTCATAGTTTATAGAAAGGAGGTGTGCAAAAAAATAAATTCAGTGATTTTCTGACTTGAAAGATTCTACACAGAATCGGAGTAATTGTATATGATTTTCGGATTTGAAAAGAATATAATGTATAAGTATGCAAAAAAACTGAAAACGCCGGAATACTGACAAATTATGGTAGAATCTGGAATGGATAGAAAAGTTTTGGAAACGCAAGGTACAATCTGTTTTTTTTTCCCTGCACAACTAATCTGAAATGATCACAATAACATCGCTTTGGTTTGGGAAACATGTTGAAATTACTGAATGTACTCGTTCATAAGGAATGAAAAATTCTTTTCATCGGAAGAAACCGCACTAGCTGGAGTACCTCAAGGTACTATCTTAGGACCTGTTCTGTTCATAGTTTACGATGATGTTCTACCAGAGGTTTTGGAAGAAGACGTTGATGATGTCCATATCCCGGAGGTTGTGGAGTCGGAAACAGCTGATTATCAAGAACAGAGTGAATGGGATCTAAATGCGTACTTATATGCCGATGACACCAATGTTATTGTATCTTCTCATAACTTAGGTAGTGTATCAGAAGGCCTAACATCTGCTGTATCAAAGATTGATGAATGGTGCAACTCTAACTCATTAACACTAAATTCGAATAAAAGCAATATTATGTACTTCGCCAATATTAGATCAAACTCAACTTTTCCACAGTGCATCAACCTTAATGACACTAGCATATCACCTAGCTCAAGTACTAGACTACTTGGAATAACAATAGATAGACACCTAACTTGGGCAGAACACTGTAGTTTATTGGCATCTAAATTAAATTCAGTAATATATATAATACAATGAAGGCTATTAGAAATCAAGTGGATGTGAACACATTAAAAACCATCTATTACGCAAACTTCCAATCACTATTGTCCTACGGCATTATTTTTTGGGGATCTAGTTCACAAGCTGAGCATATATTGATTATATAGAAGCAAGCCATTAGAACCATGTTCAATATGAAATTCAGATCATCATGTAGAAGTGTTTTCAAGTCAAACCATATTTTAACTTTGCCAGGGCTGTACATTTACCGTACATTACTGTTTTTTCGCAAGCATCCACATTATCTGGAAGAATATAAAAATAACAACTCGACAAGGAGAATTCACGAATATTTTTTTCCAATTCATAAATTTTCGATCACTGAACGAAGTACTTTGTATATGGGTATAAAATTGTATAATTCTCTGCCAATTGTCATAAGATTTATTTCTGATTACAATGCATTTCGTAGGGCACTATTTGTGTTTGTATTGAATTGTGAGCCATATTCCATCGAAGAATTTATAGATTTTTGTAAAACATAATGGTAGTTCCAAATTGATTATTTCCCGTGGTTTGCTGTATTGGTTGTTTGTTTTTGATTTTGACTTGTTTTCATTTCATTATTGTAATTGTATAATGGTGATTTTGAGAATAAATGATGTTATTATTATTATTATTATTATTATTGAACTACTCAGATCAAAATTGCAAAAGTTATCAATAAAACTAGAATCAGTTGGAATGGAATTTCGAAATTGCTTTTCTTTCAAGAATTTTTTTCGGAAAACTGGAGGTGTGCCAAAAAAACTAGACACACTCTAATAATGACTTATAATGGAAGAATCTGGAACGGATAGCGAAATTTCGGAAATTCATAGGGTGTTTTTTCATCCTTCACGATCAATCCGAAATTATCACAATAACAACCGCTTATTTGGAAAAAATTTTAAAATTTTTGATGTGCTCATCTATAATTATTTAGGTTTTTTCTGGGTTTTCACTCCCAATATCTGAAACAGAGCTTTTAAAAATTAAATAAAATTGTTTTTTATGGAAAAACGCCCTTTCAGTTTGCATGATTGAACTTTTTGTCAATGGCAGTCTCTTGGAAGAAACAGGTTGCCTAATGAACCATACCGGAACAATACAAACGATAAACAAAGCGAACTGTAGATACAAATCTTACTCTTTCATCAGACAAACAAGAAAATTAGCAGAATTATTTACTTTCGACTTTTCGTTTTGTGAGACTTTTTCCGAATTGAATTTGACAAAAGTCTAGGCGAAAATCCAGAAAAGACCTAAGAAACTATGCAAAATTCTCCCAAAATCAGCTGCTGAAAATGCACTGAAAATGTTATCAAAATCGAATAGGTCATACCAGAGTTATTAATTATAGTGAAATCGGACATATCACCCAGTATAGTCTCAATAGAGCCCCCCAACCATAAACCAAACATTGTTTCGAAACTGTCCTTAACAGAGAATTTTCGCATAACTATTATTAAAAGAAGCAGGTTACTTCCTCAAACAGAAATAAGATACAGTAACAGTGGCACGAGACTGCGAGACTTTTTCGAGACTCTAGACAAGACCAATGCCCGTACGCATAGTCGATACTACGTACTAGAGATCGTCCCAAGTCGACGCGTCCATCCCATATTCGTATTATTCGTTCACTTGACAGCCGAGCACTACTTCGCCAGTGCTTGGTGGTATGTATGCAACACAGATGGCATAAATCATACACTCTGTCGGCATTTTATAAAACAGAATTACAGTTCGTTTTATGGGGGCGGCTTATTTGACACCTGAAAGAGATACTGTCATATAATAGCAAGTGTTCAGTGCGACAAACATGAAAACGTGAAAACATTCTAGATTTTATCGATATCCATGAATTTCGCCGAGAATTGCCGAAGGTTTGCATAATGGATAGGACCCTTGCTAAGCATGAGTAAATACTTGAGCTTATCTCAGCGGAGAATTTCTCAAGTAAGACTTCTTGATCGGACTATGCGTACGGGCATAAGGGGTACGAGACGAGACTAGAGACGAGCCTACACTTCCAAAAACGAGACGAGACGAGACTTAAGGAGTCTCTTCTCGTTAGTCTCGTGGGCATCACTATTATATTTTCTATAACAATGACACATATTCTTCAGTAATCACTTTTATCCTACCTAAAACAGTTTCCTAGTTATGACTCGCCGATTCATTAAACTTTAATAAATTAGCATGGAGAATACAGATGAAGTTCCGCTTAAGTCATTATGAGAATCAGTTATATAGGTAATATATTATTATTACATGATCCTCCTGAATCGCGTCGTTTTCGAGATATTCCACGTTAAATGATATATTTCTTCATGTCTTTGGACCAGATTTTCCATACAAACAATTCATAGATACCAATAGATGGCTCACGATGATTTCCTATAATTCATTTATAAATTGAATGAAAATTAGGGTGATTATGGAATTTTCAATGGGAGAGGGGCTTAAGATCAAACTGTGTATTATCTAATAGTGGAAACAATTGGGTATTCTATGACTTTCAAGTATAAGTGTTTTAATGGCAAAGTGTAGTGAAATATTTTCGTTACAATAATACCGCAAAAAGCACAAAATCATAAGAATTAAGTGAGTAAATGAGTGTTCCCAATCACGTTCCTTTCAATTTCATGCAATAGATTGGTTATTTTGAGATACGAAACACTGTAAGACATATCTTTGCACTTGCAAACAAAGTTTAGGTGTCTTTTAGCACATTGAGAAATATTTGAAGGCTTCTAACATTTTACCTGAGCAGGATCTGGAAGAATCGCTGAAAGAAAACTCTTTCATTTGATGAGAAGAATCTATGGTTCAAATTAATATGCAACACTCACCCTATATAATCTCATCTGAAGTTATGGGAACAAAGGTATGTTAAATCTTCATTTTTAATGTCCTCAAAAATCATACTTGTATTGTTCCATTTCGTTTTTCCAATATTGTTTTGGTTGTCCGATGTATTCTTTTTTACAACTCGAAGAAGTAATGATATATCAGAGTTCATGTAAAATATCCAAGGAGGTGATAGAGAGTATTTCCAACAAAATATCTTTATAACTTTTTCGTCAAACCTCACGGTTCTACAGAAATCACTTGTTTTGTCTTATTTTGACAAAGCTCAAAAGAACACACTTTTAGTAGGAAATTTATCATGATGAAGAAATCAACATAACATTTCATCCGCCATTTTCTCGAGATATGTTCGAGGAAAGGTATTGATTTTTAAATTGTGAAAACATCCCTTGAGTCTCATCTTCCAAAATATGTAGTACATTCATCAAGAATAAATCGCTGACGTAGGAAAGTAGATAAAATCTACCAGAAAACGTAAGCGTCGCAATGTCAAACATTGCAGTTGATAGTAAGGTATCTGATTTTTTAATATACCCATGTTGGTGATTGAATTTCATTATTTATAGTTCTTAGATTGTTTTTTTATACTCTCACTAAGGCTCCTCTGGACCCGCAATGACGTTGTTAACAAAATGGAGGTTTCAAGTCGTATCGGTAAAGGTGAATAATATCGGTTCGTACAGAGATTACATGCCCTTAATGCATTTGGTGGTGGTTATCTATCTGGTTATCGTCACTGCGTCAATACTTCTTGAGATATCGAGTAACAGCTGACCTCACGAACTCAGCCGAGAAATTTAGGATCTGAACCAAACCTGCAAATTTCTAAACTCTGGGAACTTTCCTTCGAAAGTTAGAGTATATACGGCCGGCCGGACAGCCATACAGAATTGAATTCGACCTAATCCTTAACCTACTCCTTCAAGACCATTTACGTCTCGAAATTCGAAAATTACAGGCATTGTGGCAAAACGTAAACACGTTGTTTCTTGTTAACAAGCGCGTAAAAACGAAATCGGTCATATCAACACTTACATCTCTAGAAGGTGTAGTAGGACTATCATCCCCCAAAAACGCCGTGTTGAGTCCAACAGAGGCTTTAGCTCGTCGTCGTCCTGGAAAGAAAAAAAATTCGTCAATAAACGAAGATTACATGCAAACCATAAAAAATTCTAGAAAAGCACTGACGTGAAGTAAGCTGTTGCGCGCATGTTCAAATTAATTGTGAAAGCTGTCATCTTTTCACGTATATTCATGCCCATAAAGTTAGCAGAGACACTTTTACGGAAGACAATATATCTCAGTAATCAAAACAAATGAAGTTTGTGGGACTAGGACAGGAAAGAAACCAATGATTTCTAAGCTATATATTCAGCGACGTTTCGCAAGACTTTCGTCTTCAGGCCTAAAAACATTTAAAAAAATTGATATTACTTACACACTAAATACAAACAATACAATATATTACCTCTATAAAATTTAGAAATCCTAAGGTGTTGTATCGGCAGCATACAATTCGGATTCTTGTTATGTATGACTGTTTTTTTTTTTTAATTTAAAGAAACATTCGTTGTTAGATACCAAGTGAGTGTTAAAAAAAACCTCTCGTCGCAATTTTCAATATACAAGTAAGTGATATTCACAAAATTCGCTGATTAACGCTAATTCAGTTGATTTCCACTGTATTTGCATGTCCTTTAAACATTTATTGAAGTGTTATAACTGATAGAGACAGTGCTTAGATTGGATTTAGATATCTGTGAACTCGTATCAAGTGCATGAAGAATGGTTTGCCTTCATTAAGGGATCCATCCAGGCCTGCAAAGAAAAGGAAGCCCCCCAACAACATTGGCTATTATTCGTAAGAACATCTTATACTCTTGAAACAACCCGAGCTGTACACCCTCTATCGGAATTTCATGCGTGAAAATTTAGACGCAGGTCATATGGAACGGGTTGAAAGCGATGTAGTTCCTCCGCATTCTTATTACTCACCGCATCATGGTGTCGTTGAAGGTTAGGGAACCAACAGAAAAATAAGGGTTGTTTTAAACGCCTCCAGTAAATGCCCTCCGCAGTTTTCATTGAATGACAACTTATTAATAGGACGAAAACTTCAGAGAGATATTATATCTAACTACTGCGCTTTAGGGTACATTAATATGTTATAAGTGCTGACATTAAACAAATGTACCGGATGATCTGGGTGAGTCACGAACACTAAGATTATCAGCGCATCGTTTGGAGATTTTCCAATGACGAAAACATTCAAGATTTTAGATTGCGCACTGTGATTCATAGCATATCAAGCGCTCCTTTTTTGGCACTTTGAATTCTGAAACAGCTGGTGAAAGATGAAGAAACCAATTTTCTTCTAGCTGTTCCGGCTCTTGAGCGGGATACGTATATTGTAAGCGGTGGTAAAACCATCAGAGAAGTACGCGAATTGAAATCGCATTTAATTGATTTCTTGAAGTTGGGTGGATTTGAGTTAAGAAAATTTTCCGCAAATAAAATTTCTATATTGGATGATGATCTTCTAGCGTCGCATCTTTCCTTGAGGAAAAAGTTCTTCAAATCGGCCGAAGAGGATGCTTCAGTGAAAATTTTGGGAATGCAGTGGCGTCCTTCTATGGACTGTTTTCACTTATCTGTGCGTGTTCTTGAGCGAAGATGCACAAAACGTCATTTATTGTCGGAGTTAGCTACGATTTATGATCCCGTCGGGTTTTTGGGACCTGTCACATTTTTCCTTAAAATCTTAATTCAGCGCATTTGGGCCGCCGGGATAGGTTGGGATGAAGATAATCCTGCCGAAATATTTCGCTTGTGGAATAGATACAAATTAGAGGTTACACAATTATCAGACCTTCAAATTTCCAGAAAGTTGTTCGAAGGAAATTATAAAGCTGAATATGAATTGCATGGTTTTTGCGATGCCTCAGGTAAGGTAAGGTAAATGCGCACTTGTTTATATTCGTGTTATATATGAACACCGAATATATTGTCATTTTTTGTGCTCTAAAACAAAGGTTGCCCCATCAAAGAAGATAACCATACCTCGTCTAGAGTTATGTGCTGCTGCGTTTATAGCAAATCTTTTTTCGTACGTCATAGAGAGAGACCTTACAGCGTCAGATTTCTTTCAGCGGAATATTTGCGTGGTCAGATTCCAAAATTTTTTTAGCAAACAGGGTTTCAATAATTAAATCAAAAATCCCTCACGCTAAATGGTGCTATGTCTCCACGAAAAATAATCCTGCTGATGCAGGATCCGTAGGGCTATTACCGTCTGAGTTCATACAGAATGATTTGTGGTTCCGCACTGAAAGAAAAATCTCAGTTATATTAAATAAACCTTTGTTTCTTCCGAGTTTGTTAAGAATATGTAAATAATATTCACAATCAATATGGCTGAATCATTAAAACTGTTTGTAATATGTTTTGATATTATCTATAAACAAAGTATTTGTTACAGCGATATTCAGTTATTACAAAAAAAAAGAAGTTAACGATGAATAATTTGTCCATTACAAAGATTCAAACATTTCTCATCAATAAATTTTGGAAACTATCAATAAATAATGGGGTGGCTATTAACAAATACATATTCACGTTTATTACGATTCATGGTCTTCAGAGTCATCTCAGATCGTGTTCAGACTCGTCGATTATAGTGTGTGGTGTCAATAATGTACAGGGTGATTCATTAAGGTTGGCCACCGGCCGTATCTCGGAAACCGTTTATCCTATGACTTCCGGAAAAAAAATCTAATGGCAAACTCGGCCCCTAGAAAATGATTAAAAATATTTTCAAGTTCGTAGTTCCACACTAGAGGGCGCAATCTATCACTTGTAAAATATAATCTCATTTTTTACGAAATATTCTCCAGCTAACAGTGGTAAAGAATAATAAAATAAGAATCTACTTTTTCTATTCAACAACTTTTTTTTCAGTAATTTTTCTATATTTCCTATTTTTTAGTGATGGGATGGATAAACTTTTCTTCACGAAAAAAACATTCTTACTCCTGTATGGGTGAACCGATTTTCACGTAATTAGATTTCATTCGAAGGCCATCGAAAGCAGATCACAGAAACATATGACAACAATATACCGGGTGATCCAATTGAAAACTACCGACTGTTTTATGTCACTTCTCCCTATTTGTGCGTTTTACTGGAAAATTTCAAATGCAATGCTATGATTCTAACCAAGTGAGAATAAGCCAAGCATTATCACCTACTGACTTTTTAAAATCGCAGACAGATATCATTGGTCGTTTCGGAGTTATTGACATTTTTGTAAATTTTGATAAGTATTGATCTACCCTGTGAAATGCAGGAGGAATTGAGTTATTTCATCTCTAAACAATTAGATGAAAGGAAAAAACTCATCAAAACAACGAAACAAGCTGATTTAGAACCAGTAAGCTTTGGCGATACTGTTCATTTTCGGTATCTATAGCTGTAAAAGTTTTTTAGGACGATTGCAAACCACTATTTTATGATGCCCCATTATTCAAACGAAGAAGCATATGATATGCTTAATGTTCATTTTGAATGTTTAGAAAATGCAGTAGCTGAAAGGGAATACCCGATACGATATCCTGAAAGACGTCGTCATTCCAAAAGGGTATTCAAAAGATTGACACGAAGAGTGCGAGAGACTGGTAAGGTTCAATATCTTGGAAGAAAAAATAGAAAACGTAGAAGCCGTAATGAGGATAACATCATAAAAGTTTTGGCTTATTAACAAGACAAAGGTGCTTGAAATTTTAACGGAAGATCTTCCAATTCTTTAAGAAAATATTGCTATTCAAAGCAGGTTAGATGTGTGGTATCAACAAGATGGTTGCCCGGCTTATTATGCTGCTAATGTCCGAGAATATTCATCGTCTTCTCAAAGAGGTATATTGGACGAGGGAGTATTTTTCCATGGCCAGAAAGATCACCCTACCTCACAGTATTAGATTTTTATTTTTGGGGGAGAATAAATACTTAGTTTTCCGAACACCCCCCACTACAAGTGAGGATATTCAAAATAGATTTCGACAGGCAGCTTCTTCTCATACTGAAATTGTGGCCAGTGTCAATTCGACGAAAGAAAGACTAAATTTATGTGTAGAAAATAATGGTAGACATTTTAAATATTTGAATTGGTTAGGTGTAAGTGTTGTTTTTCTGTTCAAATATTTTCGTTGTTGCTAATTTTAGTTTTATTTTATCGCATCATTGTTATTTCATGTGTGTTGAGTATTTTGCTGCCTTGTCATGACATATAAAGTCACTTCCTTGTTTATTCAAGCTCGCAGAAAGGATCAACATTGATCAAAATTAACAAAAATGTCAATAACTCCGAAACGACCAATGATATCTGTCTGCGATTTTGAAAAGTCAGTAGGTGATAATGCTTGGCTTATTCTCACTTGGTTAGAATCATAGCATTGCATTTGAAATTTTCCAGTAAAACGCACAAATAGGGCGAAGTGACATAAAACAGTCTGTAGTTTTCAATTGGATCACCCGGTATATTGTTGTCATATGTTTCTATGATCTGCTTTCGATGACCTTCGAATGAAATCTAATTACGTGAAAATCGGTTCATCCATACAGGAGTAAGAATGTTTTTTTCGTGAAGAAAAGTTTATCCATCCCATCACTAAAAAATAGGAAATATAGAAAAATTACTGAAACAAAAGTTGTTGAATAGAAAGAGTAGATTCTTATTTTATTATTCTTTACCACTGTTAGCTGGAGAATATTTCGTAAAAAATGAGATTATATTTTACAAGTGATAGATTGCGCCCTCTAGTGGGGAACTACGAACTTGAAAATATTTTTAATCATTTTCCAGGGGCCGAATTTGTCATTAGATTTCCTTTCCGGAAGTCATAGGATACACGGTTTCCGAGATACGGCCGGTGGCCACCCTTAATGAATCACCCTGTACAGTATCTGATCGTTCGATCGGGTCTGATTTTTGTGTCGAGGCTCTTAGCGTTCATAGTTATATTGAATTGGAATTGTTAAAGAAGAGGAAATAAATCAGGTATTTATACACTATTAATGTTTCCTAACCTATTTACGATATGGGTGATTCATTCATCCAAAACTTCATAAATGTAAATTTTGCAAAGTCAGGTCGAAATTTGGTTATGAATTGAGTATGGCTCAAGTATACAAAAGCAGTACTACCTATTGTAAACCAATGAATATTAAGATAATTGACTGATTATATTCGCGAAACATGTTTCAAAAATGATTAATTTTTTCAGAAAATAGATTGAATCTCTTCCAACTGCCAAATCAGATCAAAAAAGGCTTGAACTCAACGAAATAGATTTCTCGTGTGGATTCTAGATAATTTGAGTTGATAAGAAAAACCTAATTCGAGTCATTCTATATACGAATTCTCGAATATTGTCTTCTGACGTGTTGGAACTACTCTTCAGGAAAATATGGAGTCAGTGATTGAATTTATTGTTTATTGTTATTTTCAGAATAGCTCTTATTTCTTGTTGCAATACTGTCATAACATTCTATTTATAGGATAATATCAGTTAATTATTTCATAAAACATAAACATATATGTACTGCTGCATTTATTTAGTTAATGGACTCTTCAGTTAATGCATAATATTGAGCATTGTTTCAATTATGAGAAATAATAATTATTTTTGATTTTGGAAATAAATGCTTGAAAGATATATTGTTTCATTGCTACCAAGACCCACATATGAAGAAATCCAGTGGTTTGTGAAAAAAATTTTATTTTGTAAGAAAATAGTTCTGTCTTGATAGTGTTTTCAATAAAACGAACAGGTTTGTCAGAAACATGATAAATCTAATGATTTTATTGTTCTGAAAATGATTTTTTATAGGAACTGAATTTCATCTTCAGATGTTAACAGATATTTAACTGAAATTACTCATTGATGGTAATGGACGAGTATTTTGTGATTAATTACCAATGATTTTAAAAGTTCTGAAAATTTTATTTATTGAAACATTTTATTTTTATGAAAAGCAAGTAGCACGAAGGATGCTGTGAATCTTTCACTCGTTATTTTATAGAATATAATTATAATATATAATTTTGGAGTATTTTTGAGGAATTATAAACTTCACTTCAACTTTCCAGCGATTTATTTCGTAAAATTAAAAATGTAAACAATAGCAGATGTACTCTCTGTTCCACTTGAACTCAGAATGAATCTTGACACATATGAAAACATAAAGAGGGGTTAACAATAACGAATATGCGCAAACTTTAAATAAACCTAAAGAAGCGGGGATCGAACATTCCACCCACTTCATTTTTCGATGGAAAAATGATACAATCTAATGACACAAATAAATACAATAGCAAACTGAGTAGTCACATTGTCTATTACCTACCACCTAAAGAATAGTATTTATAGTCATATAACGAGAAAATAATTTCATACACTAGTACAGCTCAATTATTTTCATCAGATTTAGACAATAGCACTAGTTTAGTGATTGGTCGAATGAATTCAGAAACTGCTGTACGCACTTTCACAACTCTTGTCAGTTTATCCTGACCAGGAAAAACTTGAATAATTTCGGCTAAAGGCCATTTTGCTGGCGGAGTAACATTATCAATCATCAAGACAATATCACCGACTTGAGCTTCAGGTTGATTATTCTTCCATTTATAACGCACCTGTAAGGAATGCAAATATTCCCTAGACCACCGTTTCCAAAAGTGCTGAAGCATTTGTTGGATCTGTTTCCAGCGAAATAGAGGGGATATATTCTCATTCAAGTAAGAGGGTTCTGGTACTAAAAATGATGAACACCCTATGAGGAAATGAGCGGGAGTAAGTGGTTGTGTATCCTCACCCGAGGGCATGATTGGTCGCGAGTTGAGGCAAGCCTCTACCTGAGTGAGCAAGGTATAAAATTCCTCGAAAGTTAGTTTATGAGCACCAATCACCCTCCTCAAATGATGCTTAGTTGACTTCACTGCAGCCTCCCAAATGCCACCGAAATGGGGAGCTGCAGGAGGGTTAAAATGCCACTTAGTCCCTTCATTTACTAATTTATTACTTAGATCGTTCACAAATGGTGATGATCTTTTATAAAGATCTTTTAACTCTCTATCAGCGTCAACGAATGTTGTACCTTGGTCGCTGTACAAATCGGAACAAAAGCCGCGTCTTGAAGTGAATCTTCGAAATGCAGAAATAAAATTCGTGCAGGAATATCCAGTAACCAGTTCCAAATGAACTGCTTTTGTGCTTAGACATACGAAAACAGCCATGTAACACTTCATAAATTTCTGACAACGGCCAGAATATGCTTTTATTAAATATGGACCGGCATAATCAACCCCAGACTTTGCAAAGGGTTTACTCGGCGTTACTCTAAATTTCGGAAGGTTACCAAGTTTCTGATACATTGTACTAGCTCTGTATCTCAAACAAGGGTTACATTTGTTAATAACTCTTTTTACTAACTGCCTACCCCTAATTACCCAATATTCCTGACGTAATGTCGCTAACGTCAGTTTTAAACCACCGTGCATCGTCCGCAAGTGAGCTCTCTTAGCCAGCAACAAAGATAGTTCACAATTAAAAGGCAATATTAATGAATGTATCTCATCAAAATCAAGCATTGAATTCTCTAAGCGACCCCCAACTCTTAGCAGATTATCTCTAATGAATGGATCCAATTTTGTTAAGGTGTTATTTTTTGATAGACTCTTATTTCTGGAAATTTCAACAAATTCCTTAGAATAATGAGAATGTTGAACAAGAAATATCCAGGTTAACTCCGATCTTTTAATTTCATCACAGGTTAAATCGGCAGAACCAGCCTCGTCGCATCTATTGAACCAATCACTTGAAAAGAGACTGGATTCAATCAACAGTGCTGACTTAACCCGTCTCAATAAATTCGAAATGAAGCGCAAAATGAATCCAGTAATTCGATTCAACTTGGTTATATTCGAATACCTACCAACTAAATTCCAAATACCATGTTTCTCTTCTTGTTCCTCACTGTGAACTAAGCAATTTACTTCAATTGCTGGATCAGAAGTAGGGTCACTATTGATGGGAATCTGAAACGGCTCATAAGATTCCCTCAAAAACTTAGGGCCCTTCCACCACAACTCAAAATCACATAAATCGCTTGCCTTTAGACCTCTTGAAGCGCAGTCAGCAGGATTAACAGACGATGAAACATGCCTCCAAATAGCTGATGGAATGACCGTGTGAATTATTGAGCAACGATTCGCGATGAAGGTTGGCCAACGAGACGGATGATCTCGTAGCCAAAATAAGACATCAGTCGAGTCTGACCATAAAGTGACGGTACAATCCTCTATGGCAATAGCGTCGCAAACTTTGCGAACCAACTTGACCAGCAAAACAGCAGCACTCAATTCCAACCTAGGAATCGTGAGTAGAGGTTTTAACGGAGCTACTTTTGTTTTCGCTTGAAGCAAATGGACATTAACTCGATTATCATAAATAACGCGCAGATAAACAACAGCCCCATAAGCAACCTTCGAAGAATCTGCGAATCCATGAATTTTATAAGATAGGGCTCCAGGCTCGTAGCCCAGCCATCTATCAATCTTCACTTCATTGATGCACCTCAGATCATTGAAGCATTCAATGAATTGTTTAGCTAAGTCAGAAGGCAACTCTTCGTCCCAATCGAACTTGTTCAACCAAAGTTTCTGAATGAATATTTTGAAATTGATTATGACCGGAGCTATCCAACCCAATGGATCGAACAATTTAGCAATTTTGGATAGAACAAATCTTTTGGTCATGAAAACATCGTCGTAAATTATAGGAGGCGTTTGAACATCAAAATGGAAATAATCAGCACAGGCATTCCATTTAAGACCTAGCACACTGAAGCTTAAACCTGTATCATCCTCGGCATGAGGTACAGACAAATCCTTGAGCAATCTAGCATCATTCGCCACCCATTTATGTAACTCGAAGCCACCCACTTTGCAAATATTAATGAGTTCAATTTGTTTGCAGAGAGCTTCTTCCAAAGTATAACCACCTGAAGTGGCATCATCCATGTACATTTCCCTTTTCAATATTTCTGCACCCAATGGAAAGTTGTGATACTCATCCTCAGCCAATTTTCGAGTAACACGAATTGCCAAATATGGACTACATATTAATCCATAAGTGACTGTTTCTAGCAACCATATTTTAATCTCGTCTGAAGGATCAAATCGCCATAAAATTGCCTGATAAAATTGATCCTCAGAATGAACTCTGATCTGACGAAACATTTGTTTAACATCAGTAACGAAAACGAACGGGTATTTCATCCAGCGGAGTATCAAACTTGACAAATCTGGCAGCAAATTAGCACCTGAATTCAAAGTATCATTCAAGGATAAACCATTCAAGGCTCTAGCTGAACCATTGAAAACCGTTCTCAACTTCAAGTTATTACCTACATTTTTCAAAACTCCATGATGAGGCAAGAAATATTTAACCTTTTCAACCTCATTGAGTTCAACTTCTCTCATATGACCAGATTTCACATAATCGACCATAAAATCAATATATAATCTCCTGAAATCGAAATTACTCTCGAACTTCCTTTCCAGACTGAGAAGCATTTTCCTTGCGAATTCGAAAGATCCAGGAAACTCCAATCCACTCGGATTTTCGGTTTTGAAAGGCAATCGGACCATATATCTACCCAATGAATCTCGTGAATGTGTTGCAAGGAAATGATTCTCGCTTTCAGCTTCATTTGGCGTAGGAAGGGTTTCTAGAGAAATTTCCTCCAGTGACCAAAATTTTTGCAATAATTCATTAATGTCCTCATGTTCTGAAACGTGTAGAATCGAAGGTAAACTGAAGTCCATTACAGTGCCTACGTTTCCAGACAATAGCCATCCTAAACTGGTGTTAATTGCAATAGGTTCATCAACCTTTCCACGGATGATTGTACCCTCGAGAATCTCAGCATAAACAGATGCGCCCAATAGTAACTCGATAGAGCCGTTTGAGTTGAATTTGGGATCCGCCAAATTCAAATTTCGGATATGATCATAATCATTGAGATCAGTATTCAAGCGAGGAGAATATGACGTTATTTTGGGGAGAACGAAAGCCTTTACCTCAATACAGAACTCAGAATCAAATCTGGGTTTCAACGAAATATAGACCATTTTTCTGCAAGTATAGTTTTTCTTAGCACAAATTCCTGTTATCGGAATATAAACTCTTTCATACCTTAGATTCAATCTCTGCAACAAGGACTCAGTTATAAAAGAAGACTGTGAGCCTTGGTCGATCAAAGCCCGCACCAAACCTATTTTACCCTTGTCAGAAATTACCTTTACGACAGCAGTTGTCAGCAAAACCGTGTGGGTTACCTTACAAACATTGGCAGACGAATTCACGGCAAAATGAGCATTTTGTTCATAAACTTCGGTTTTATCTTGAGCATTTGATGATAATTCCTGCGATGAAGATGGACTTGATGAGTTTTCATGATTGAGTCCGCTCATATGTAACGAAGAGTGGTGCTTTCCCATACAATGTTGACAGCGTTTTGTTGATTTACATTCCCTAGCATTATGTCGAGATAAACAATTGAAACATCTCTTGTGTTTAGTAATAAACTCTTTTCGCTGTGAGGCAGTCTTAGCTTTGTAGGAGTTACAATATAAGAAAAAATGATCAGCACCGCAGAGTAAACATTTATTAGAACGATTATTTGCGGAGGGCAAATTAGTTGCTGACAGAGATGAAAAAGAATTTTTTTGGTTTGGCGTGACAACCTTATGAGAATTTCTATTGTTGGCTTCCTCGAGAGCCTCCAACATGACCAACTGACTTTCTAAAAAAATGCTCAAACATTTGAATGTAGGAGGTTCCGATGAATTATCAAGAGCACTTAAATGTCTTTCCCACTGTTTACGAGTTTCAGAATCCACCAAAGAAATAATGTGGTGAACAAGAAAATCATCCCAATGATCAACAGGTCGACTCAGCAACCTCAAAGCAGATAACGGTGTATTCAAGGAAGAAATCAAACGTTTCAACTCAGAAGATGATTCTTTTTTCATACCCTCAATAGTAAAAATAGCCTGCATATGCGAACTTACCAATCGCCGTTTGTTTTCATATCTTTCAGTGAGTTTTTTCCAAGCAATATCGAAATTTTCCGCGGTTATGGCAAAAGAACTGATAGTTCTTGCGGCATCACCTTCTAAACTAGTTTTCAAATGATGAAGTTTAGTAACATTTGAGATATTTGGCTTTTTTATTACCAGTGATGTAAATAAATCTCTAAATGATTCCCACTGACAGAAATCACCTTTAAACTTGGGTATAGAAATACGTGGCAACCTCTCGAAATCTTCCGAAACACCCTGTGCAACACCCGGTATAGTATTTTGTTTCATTAAAGAATCCAAAAATGTCTGAAACTCTGCCTTGATATCCAAATATATCTCCTCCGTTTCTTCAAAAACCTTATCTAAAATATAACTGGACTTTTTTATCTCACCAGAATTATCATTAAGAATTTGGTAATGATTTGTTTCAAACCTAGACCAAGTTTTATCCAAATTATCCGATCTAGTTTTACAATTATTAAGCGTCATCTTTGCAGCACCATCTTTTTTGAAATTACTAAAAGAACGCGCAATTCTTCCTTGCAGTGAAATTTGTTCAGCCAGAAGCTCAGTCATTATAACCGATAACAAATTTTCTTAAAGCGAATAATAAATCAGAGAAAAACTTCAGAAAAGTCTATAAAAAAATTATCCAAGCAATAAACCACCTCAAACAGTTAACTAATTGCATATGAAATCACGTGAAATATGAAAATCGATAATTCCCGAACAAAAAAGTGATAAGTTCTGAATGAAAAAACACACAAGCAATGTCATCATTTCAAACACAAATGAGCAACCAATAGTTCAAAGTAACACCAAACTCGGTGTAAGTAATAATACGAATAAAAATTAATTCGTTTTCTCACAAATTATACCAGAGCTCCCTGACCACAACCGTCACTCCTTCGCCGTCGACCATTCCCCGAACCGGGCTCGGAAACAGCATAAATGAGATTCCAACAAGAATTTTCCAGCCAGGGATTTCCTTTCCGTCCAGCGAATGCGAAATATGGGAAAGTAAACAAACAGTCGAAGAAGTTGGTTATCTCGATCTCGCCTCTTTTTCTGCGTTGCGCCTGGTCTCGGAGTACTTGCAGCGGTAGCGTTGTTGTTCGTGAAGTCCACAATTTCTTCCACAGGAATATGAAAATTCCTCCAGCATCCGGCCCGAAGGACCACTATGTATAATTTTGGAGTATTTTTGAGGAATTATAAACTTCACTTCAACTTTCCAGCGATTTATTTCGTAAAATTAAAAATGTAAACAATAGCAGATGTACTCTCTGTTCCACTTGAACTCAGAATGAATCTTGACACATATGAAAACATAAAGAGGGGTTAACAATAACGAATATGCGCAAACTTTAAATAAACCTAAAGAAGCGGGGATCGAACAGAAATGCTGAATATTTTCAGCATCTTGGTGTTACAACGTGCTATTCACAAAGAAATTAGGTTTGAATAAAATAAATTTTCGAAACGTTGTAATCATTATTACAAACATATTTTTCTCACTGAAATAAACATTGATTGATAATCACAAAATATTTTTTCATTACTAATGATAAGTAATTCACGTTCAATATTCGTTAATATCCGAAGAACAAAATTTATTTATTGTTATGCCATATTAAGCATAGACCACAAAATATTCATTCACTAATAATAAATGAATAATATGATGAAATAAATGTATGATAACCTAGTATAAGTCTCTATTTATCAAGGCGTGAACAAATAATTTGTTTATATAAAACAAATGTTTGATAAGCCATATTTCAATAAAGGATTAGGTGACTGTTAATAATTTCTACTAAATGTAACCAAACTGTTCTTTCAGTGCGTGGACCTCCCGTTATATGGGAAGAATTGAAATTACCTCCCATCTATGCATATCATGAAACAGAGGTTTTGATCGAACCGCTGTCTCTCCTTATTACGCAACCCGTTAAAGACGAATTTTGCATGATTATTGAAAAACACTCCTCTCTTTCTAAATTGATTCGAATTGTTAGTTTTGTGCTACGTTTCAAGCACAATTTGAGCCATCCTAAATGACAACGAAGGTTTGGTTGGTTGTCTCCATCTGAATTGAATGTCGCGCTTTTGACCTCAGTGAAGAGCACACAAGGTGTCGAATTCTCCAAGGAATTACGATCAAAAATTTTCTCTAAACCTCTTCGTTGTCTCAGCGTTTTCGTTGATGCGTTCGGAATTTTAAGAGTTGGAGGTGGACTCAGACATTCCTCATTGAGTTATGAAGCAAAGTACCCCATAATTTCACCTTGCAAAAGTTCTCTCACTATTTTGGTAATGTGCTTTTATCATTAAAAATATCTTCACGCTAGTCGAAGAACGTTGAGCCTTTTATTGGCGCAACGGTTTTGGATAATATCCGCAAAAAGAGCAATTTTCTCTTACATTTCCAAATGTACGCAGTGTTGTCGGTCTAATCCTCACACGTTTCAGCCTCCGATGGCGGATCTTCCCCCGCAGCTCTATGAGTAGGCACCGTGGAATAAGGACTACCAAAGCGTATATTTGTTTATTTGTATGCTGTAGCACTAAAGCTGTGCACTTGGAACTCGCATCGGATTTATCCTCCGATATATTTCTGGCCGCCCTACAACGTTTTATCTCAAGACGTGGTCGTTGTAAACATCGAGAGATTACAAATTTTCTGCGTGATGCCGCTTCTCGGGAACATATACAGTGGCATTTCAATCCTCCCTCTGCCCCCCACATGGGGGGACTTTGGGAAGCCGGTGTAAAGTCCGTTTTATGAGGAATTCAGCACACTTTTGTGTTTAATAGAATCAATTTTGAACTCTCGCTCTCTAAGTTCAATATCGTCTGATCCTGAAGATGTGAATGCTTTAACGCCAGGACATTTCCCCACGTTGGAGCCTCTCTCTTGTCTACCTGTACCTGATTTGACCGATTTACCAATAAATCGTTCAAGTCGTTGGCAGTTGCTACAAAGGTTGCATCAAAGTTTTTGGACTCGTTGGTCCAAAGAGTACTTTCATACCTAGCAGCAACGTTCGAAATTATAAAATGTTACGAAATATTGGAAATGCGCCCATATGCAATGACTGTTTTTTTTTTAAATGTGAAGAAACATTCGTTGCTAGAACCGCACCAAGTGAGTATTAAAAAAAACTCTCGTCGCAATTTTCAATATACAAGTGATATTCACAAAATTTGCTGACTAACGCTAATTCAGTTGATTTCCACTGAATTTGCATTTCCTTTTCACATTTATTGAAGTGTTATAACTGATAGAGACAGTGCTTAGTTATAGCTGAGTTGGATTTAGATATATGTGAACTCGTATCAAGTGCATGAAGATTGGTTTGCCTTCATTGAGGGATCCCTCCAGGCCTGCAAAGAAAAGGAAGCCCCCCAACAACATTGGCTATTATTGGTAAGAACATCTTATACTCAGTTTCTCATTGACAGGGTCGGTTTATTCTGTCTGCTCTTGCAACATCATTCAAAATACAGTCCTTCCTAGCTCTACGTATATTAAATACGGTAAAGCGCTAACATAAGGTATAAACAAATTCAAATTCAAAGTGTTCTGAATCAGACCTGAAATTGACACAGTTGTTCATATTAATGTGAATCATCTTCAAGATTTCTCATTATCCAGAATTTTGACATCTCCGAAATCAAACCTATGATCTTCTTTGAAATAATGTGAGCCTAGAGCTGTTCTCTCACTATTCTTTACATTCCTAATATCACATTTATTATGTTTGATCCTACTTAGTAAATATTGTCTAACTTGTCCGACATATATTTTACTACAATCCAAACAAGGGATACCATATATCACCCCTGATCTATGATCTTTGATTTCACTATAAATCGTCCCAGCGGTTTTCATGTTGTAGAAGACTAATTGTTTATGTTCCATTTTGAGAGTTCTTCTAATTTTTTGTGGCAATTCTGGGATGAATGGTACCTTGAGGAATGATTTATTTTTTCAACAGTGCTCTAGCTTCTCTATTTTTGATCTTCTGTACGAGTTCAGGAACGAGTTTGTTAACAAAAGATTTGGGGTATTTGTTGTCTCGAAGTATATTCTTTACTCTTTTTATATTTTTGCCATGATATATAGGATCACTCAAATTGATTGCTCTGTAAAGTAAGTTGTTGATAGCACTGATTTTGTAGCTAATTGCATGAGTGGACAAATAATTCAATATGATACCTGAGCTGGTCGGCTTTGTATACCAATTAGTAGTGAGTCTCTGGTTTTCTGTTCTGTGTATGCAGAAATTGTCGAATATTTGTGAAAGAAAAATTTGTCGGGCTTCAAATTTTTTTTTTAAGGTGTGCCTCTGTTAACTTAATATTAAGATAGCAGTGCCATTCTACAATATGCATCGAATCCGATCAAAAAGTTTATAAATAATTGTCGAGTAAAAAATCAGAAAGAATAATTTTCATAGCTTTTTTTAGGTTTCAATAGAATGTACTAATTCCTTAGGATATTTCGCACACTCGTCAACACTGCATTGGTAAATTGATATTTTTCGTATCATTATTGACTGATATTGGGTTGTACGTTAACTCCTCTATTTCCCGAAACGAACAGTTTTCGTTTCAATGCAGAATAATGAAAATATGCCGTTCTCACGAATATACACAGATGTAGCTCTTTGATGCCAAAAAGTTAGTTAGATGAACGTTTTTTTTTTCAGAAATGAGATGAACGATTGAAGGAAGACCAAAATATATTTGTCGTGAAAAAAAATTCATTGCGCATTCATTGTTTTTTTCAAGGGGTGGAACTGCTAACTTATTATTAAGTAAGTGGTGCCATTCTACAATTTGCATGTAATTCGATCAAATAGGACATAAATAATTGTCGTGTATTTGTAGTAGACCATCTAATATACAACAACGAAACTCTGCGATATGAAAAAGCTACTTAGATCAATGTCTTTTCTTCCGAAAATGAGCTGAACGTTTGAAGGACGACCAAAATCTATTGAAATACTTAAAATAGAAATTAAGATGAAAAAGCACTGACGTGAAATCAGCAGCTTTTGCGCGCATATTCAAATTCGTTGCTAAAACCGTAATCCTTTAACGTATTGACCCCAGCAAACACACTTTTGGTGATCCCCTAATCATATTATCTTCACGAAATTCTGCATGAGCCTTCAAGTTGCCATTTTGTCAATCAAGTACATACTGGCTTTCAATTCGATCCAATCTTTATTTTTGGAAATACATATTATGAAAATACAGATTGGATCGAATTGAACAGTACTGTAACAAAAAATGACAGCTCGAAGGTTCATAAAGAATTTCATGAGGATAATGTGATCAGAAAATCGCAAAATATTGAATAATTGGGTAATTTTTTTTTATAATTTTCTAATGATACGATCATTACGTGATTCTGCACAAAATTGAATATCATCCTTTGCAAATTAGCTGCCAAGTTTCCTTATGATTGAAGCAATATTTTTCAAGATATTCCGGAAAAAATAGAATCGAGAAAGAAACCACGGAATTTGACATAATTTTTTTCCAATATCTCCAAAAATTATGATCGTGTCGAACTGAATTTTAGTACACTGCTGTGAAATATGGAGCTCAAAAAACGAAATTTTTTTTTAATACGTATGATATTGTTTCGAAAAAAAAAATTTAGAAAAAAAAAATTATAAATTCACAGTACTATCTCAACGAAAGTTCCTCAAAAGTTGCGTGTCGTTATGCACCAACTAACTGTCAAGTTTGAATTCAATCGCTGTGGTAGTGAAAAATCAGGAAAATAAATTCGAAAGTTCAAGCGACTACAACTCCGAAAAAATTTGGCCGTTTCAAACCATTATCGCATTTCGATGCGCGACCTGCCCTGAAAGTTTCAAGCCGCTAGCTTGCTCTGTTCGGCGGTTATCGTGTAATCGGCCAGACGGAAGACCGGCCGGCCAGATAGAATCGATTTTCACAACGGATTCGTCATCAGTAAGTTCAATCTAGTTGTTTGAGAATATTTTCGGGAAAATATTAGAAAGTAACAGACATTTGGACTAAACGATAGCACGCTGTTCTCCAGAACATGCGCGCAAAAATCTCATTCGAAGAGGAAGTGCCTAATTTACAACTTTGAGCCAAAGTGAATCCATTTCGGTGCATTTTTCATTTATTTTCACGCTGTTGTTTCGCAAAACTATAACACAATGTACGCAGAGCGTAATGATGAATACTATACGATTAATAAGAACAGCTTAAATTGATGATACCAGATGGATTTTGGTGACACAGTCCATGCGACGTGACTGAAAAATCTACAACTAGGTACCTGCTGCGGGTTTACGCAATAGGGGAAAAATGTTTCATCTTTTCAAACGCTTGGTATTGGGATGAATACTATTTATTGCAGGCTATACATATCGGATTAAAAACCCTGAAGCTATGTCAACACGAATCATCACAAAGATTCAAATTCTTTCATATCTCACAATTCTTTTGGAAATATGTATTTCAACCCCATCCATCGAAACTTTTCCAACTGCTTTGAAAATTTGCCAACTGCTTTGAAAATTTGCCAACTGCTTTGAAAACCTAACCTAACCAACTCAGTTCAACATTGGGAAGGCCCGTCCCTGAGGGTGTTTCATTGGTAAATGAACAAAGGGTAACCTTAGACGAGTCCAAAAAGCCTTTATATGGTAGATCTGATCAATTCCATAACCAAGATGCAGGGTGCTCTTGTATTCAACAAATTTTTCAATTGCTCATAACTTTGGAACCACCCAGTATAATCCGTTGATATTTGGTACGTATGATAAATTTATACAATCGATTCATGTTCACATAATTTAAAAATTCCAGGTCCGTATTAGAAAAATGTGGGCGCTTTTCTCAAGCTGAGATTCAACGCCCTATATTGAAATTTCGAAATTGGATTTCAATATTTGAAGAAAGTAGAAAATGTTCAATTCGAATCAGTTCTTTTTTTATTCAGTACGTAATATTGCTCCTCGAAAATTTCACGGAAAGATTTGATGCAATATTGACATTCCACTAAATTGCCATGAAATTCGAAGTTCGTGATGGAATTGAAATAATTCCTTGTCTTCCTAATTGAAAATTAGTATTTTATGTTATTTCGAAGGATTATTTCGAAAAATCTCCAGAAAAACACTTATTTTGAAAAATGTATCTGAAATTAACAAGAATTAATAATTAAATAAATTAAGAACTGAGAATCTCAAAACTGAATCACCCAAGGAGTTCAAAATATCCCCGCTTCGTTGAATTTTAATGCCTATCTGTCTCAAAATATTACTGGCAGTTTTTTTGATCATGTCTGGATTGATATAGGTTTCATCTTAGGCGGCTTCGATATATTTCTTTCCTATCTCCTCATTTCTTAGACTGTTGTATCATCAAAATGTAGTTCAATGCGAAACGAATCGATTTCGGGCTATAGGTACTACACCCATCATGAAAAATTCACAATATCGGACAGAATTCAAGAATTTCGAGAGGGTTGTGTAAAGGAAACAAAGAAAAGCAATTGTCCTACACAAACAGTCCATCAATTTTGATGAATGTTTCAGATCACAGAGAAAATTCTACGTTGCATGATGAATCATTAGCAAAGACCCACAAAGTTTGATAATCGAATAATTCGACATAATTGATTAGAACGAATGAGAGGCTATACATATATATTCAAGAAGAATAGTCGATTGTTATGATACAGCAGTTTTGGTGTTACTGGCCTATTTTAAAGATATTTTTACACCACAAATTGGAAATTTCATTGCACAAATGTTTATGTTAGCTGTTTCAAACTCCACAGACTGTTATATCACTAGCAAGTTTGCAGAATATAAGAAACGACTGCAGAAAAGTATCATTTTTAAATAATAAATTCAAAATTTGAGTTCTTAATATGTCTGTTGACGTTAAGCGCAAATACAAAATGCATGCATTCGCTTCGGGAAATCTTAATCCCAATTCCAAATAGCTATTAATACACTAGTGTAGACAATAGTATCTTGTGAACCATGGCGTCGCATTTTCCAACAGATCAATTGAGCCTGCAATGTGAAAGACCCAAGGCTTCCATTGTCTCATGTCCCGAAATGAAGAATTCATCCCTTGCTGAAGTAGTAGATAGTATATAGATTAACTATAGCCATGGATTTTTTAAAACGAAATTGTTTTGAAGTCCATTAATAAACAAAAATATGGATCAGCATCAGTGATGTATCAAGGCCAACTTGACTATATATACTAAGTGAAATGTAGAGAGGAAGAATGCTGTTTAAATTCCCAACACCAATTAAACAGGGCAAATGACCCCACTTCTTATAACTGTAGCTCCATAACAGATAAATTTATGTGTTATCGATATTCGATATATTTATATATCGAATGATCTACAGGGTGAGTCTTTAACTTGTACATTAATTTCAACCCTAGATTCCTCTCATCGAATAAAACACTTTTTTCAGTTACCGTTTTTCCAGATTCGGATCCAGTAAAAAGATACAGGGTGCTTAAATTTCCAAAAAATCAGTTTTTTTTTTCAGTTTCAATATGGTAACTCCGAATGCGATGAGTTTTGGAGTGAATTTTTCTAAAAAAAAAATGACATATATTCTTCAGTAATCACTTTCATCCTATGTCAAACAGTTTCCGAGTTGTAGACTCAACGATTCATAAAACTATATGAAGTCAGCATGAAGATTGCAGATGAAGTTTATCTTATGTCATAATAAGAATCTTCAATAATTTTAGAATTCTTAATTATTCCTTCTAATTTCTCCTTGACGCACCATTTTGGAAATATTCAACGTTGATTGTCATAAAATCTGATAAAATTCCAGAAATTATCTCACTTTTATGAATCCGTCCCTGAGCTGGCAAAGGAGGCAAATTTAGTTCCGTCTACGCTCATCCGAACCATAGAATACTCAGAAATATTTATCTATTTCGCATAGAACTAATGTACTTATATAAGGTCTATGCTATCTCGTGATCAGACCACAGATATGGAGCCTAGGTCTTCATGTCTATGAACCTGACTTTCCATAGAGTTCAATTGATGTGTTAAAACTACCTTTTGTGCTAGGGGGATTGGGGTATTTGGGTAATCGGAGATTCTTCCCTATTGACCGACGACGATCATGTGATCGTCGTCAGCCAATGGGATGAATCTCCGGTCCACAAATACCCAAATCTCCCTCGTACAAAAAGGCCCTTTTAAATTAGTTGATTAATTTCATATAATTCATGTATAAATTTGATGAAAATAAGAATAATTATGTAGTGTTAAATATAAGAGTGGGCGAGGATGGAATTGTGTATAATTTTATGGTTCAATGGAATTGAACATCCCAAGAATATCAAGTGGAAAGTGAGGGTTTCAATAGTCCAGTGCTTTAAAATGTTAACCTTGCGAAAATATCGCGAAAAGCACAAAATCATAAGAATTAAATGAGTGAATGAGTTTTTCAATCCTGTTTTCTCGAATAAATTTCAAAAATTGGATTGGTTATTCTGCCAAAAAGATCACCGTAAGAGATATCTGTGGTTAACTTGCAAAGAAAGTGCAGGAGTGTATTAGCACATTGAGAAATATTTAAATGCACATAACTCCTTACCTGAGCTGAATCTGGAAAAATGGCGAAGGAAAAAAGTTTTCTATTTGATTACCGGAATCTAAGGTTGAAATTAATGAACAACTCAGAGACTCACCCTGTATATGCATATATTCTCCACAAAATAAGATTTTTTGATCGATCCGGTCGAATATGTGTATGTGTGAGGCAATTCTAATTTGTGGCAAATGTTCTATGAGTTGAAAAATACGACAATGGAAGTAGGTATACTGCAATTTTTCCGAAATACTTCCGGTTATCTGATATTGATATATGAATCGGATTGATGTAAATTTTTGATCCTCAAAATCACGGCTGATTCCCCAAGTATAATTTAGTTGTAAATCAGATTCTGCATCCAGGATCACGGGAATCTGGTCATTTCGAATACTAATGAACGACAATTTCAGAAAAATACTACTGCGAATAAAATGTATGCTTATTTACAACAAAATAAAATCAAATATATATCCACATATAATGCTGCAATATATATATACAAAATTTCGCGAGCGATAATTCCAGGAAAAATTAATTTGAATCACACAGAACTGATATGTCAACAAATGCAAACAGCTATAATTATCAACAATTAAATGGAAATCTAATAACATATGTATAAACACATTCCAATACATATAAGAAATGCATTATTCAAACAATGACATCTTAAAAATGGGCGAACTACGTGAATGTTTCTTGGATGATCATGAATTTACACTGAACCCTGAACCTTATTGGAAGCTTCGATACGGACGATCGTTTATTTCTGGCCCATCACCAGCATTTTTTCGACATTCGAAACAGTTTTTGAGCATAATCGAAATGAACATAACACCGAACATGCGTTTACAGGGTAGGCGATTATATCACAAGGAATTCCATAAAAGCGCATGGTATCCGATTTCTGAATCGTATATTTCGATAGAAATTTGTCTGAATGAAAGTCGCCCAACATAGATGAACCCGAGCGAAATAAAAAAGTTTGCCAATTTTTTGGAAAAATGTCTATCACCCCCTGGACACGACTATTTTTTGATAAGTCGATTTCGCATCGTGAGGGTATATGGAATATTACTAAGTGATTCGTACAAGAAGTTCACAAGAAGTGACATGATCTAGCTCCGATTGAACCCTAATTCAATATTACACATATCATTTTTATTGGATACGTTCTGTGGAATATAGTTGATAGGGCAATATACCTAAGCTATAAAATGTATTCCATTGAGTAGCCTAAACGAAATGTATAAATTAATATAAGATGCCGTAATGCGTTATACCGAAATGCCGTAATGCGCCATTTCGGTATACTTAATTTCTATACATTTGCATATTCCAGTACTTACTTGGACGGCGATTCTCTTCCTGGAGATCGTCCTCGATCTGAAAAAAAAAATTAAATTGTTTAAGATCTGAACAAGAAATGAATATAGCAGGAGAATGACATCATTTTCTGGCGGATATTTTGCTTTGATGAATGAAGTTCCCCCGATAGAAGCTGGGACTGATGACATAGATTGATGGATAGATCAGGTTAGGTGGTATGAAGTAATAACGAATCACACAAGCGAGCTAATTTCATAGATCAATGAAGGTTGAGGAATCGGATTGTCCTATTAGACCATGGCTGAAGCCTTAAAAACTGGTGAAAAGAGAATATGACAAATATGATAGAAAAAATAATTCAGAGACGATCTGAGGTGGGGAAGTAGAAGGGGGTGGGTTTAAATGACTAAAACACGGTTTATCTCGATTTCCGGAAAAACTACCGATGAAAAAAAAAATGGATAGCAAAGTTGTGGGCGATGAAAAGATCTACAACTTTTGTATTCACACCTTCTTCACATAACCTCAAAATTTATGTGAAAAATTCAAATAACCAAGTTGGTGAAAACTTACTGTCTTATGTTACAAATACACAATTTTGGTTCAAACATTCATTTTCTCACCTCATTTTTACTAATTATCGAAAAAAAGGACCTTGATTTTCAATCGAAAAGTCTCACGCCAAAATATCCACTTTTTAACAGAAAATGGCGGGTGGCCTGTTTGCTCGTTTGAATCTCTCCTTTCTGATGTATATGAAAATATATGTAAAGAAAGTACTTTCTTCATTTAAATTTTCCGCCCTTCATATTGAACTCACCAGATGGAACAACAGATAAGATGGCTCGCAGATTTTGAAGTTTCTAGAATGATACGTCAAAGCAGTTAATCAAAAATAGATAGTTAATCAAGCGAATCGAAATACTGATAATAATTAACTTTTATTGCTGTTTTTTTCGTATTGCAGGTAACTTTGTAATTAATAATAAACTTTCGAATTACAGAGAGAAACAAAACTGATTTATTGTTATCAATAAAGATTTGACATCCTTATAAAACAGCAATTTTGTTTATGATGTCGAAACTACAGTTTGAATTTATGGTAGTGGCCTCACCAAAAAATGCTAAAACCAATGTAATGGCCATAAACTCAATTTGTACAGAGGATGGAAAAAGATATGTATTGAAAGAAGAATTTAGATATACAGGAGATCAGGTAGAACTGAGAAAAACAAGGAATTACACAAAACTAGCTAATTCATTGAAGAGAAGAAATCAGATAAGATAAGTGTTGATAACAATGACAAAATAATTAGAGGACACATACATAGATGAAGATGGAAATTTACAATTTGAAGATCAATATTTAGAGGAGATGAATAAAATGAATATAGACCAAACACAAGGTCACAATCTGAAAGAGATATTAGAAAAGCTGATAGAAACAACACAAGACAAGGATGAAGAGAAAATCTAAGAACAAATATCAGCAAAATTTTTGATAGGAATATTTTCAAGTAAAAATACTAAAACAGTGGATGGAAAGCATCCAAAGAATTTTATCAAGTATACTAAGAAAATATAATCTGAAGAACTTCACTTATAGATGACATATTAATATTTTCAGAAACTTTTGAAGATCATATCATGCATATAAGACAAGTTTTAGAAGCCCTAATGAAAGAGGTTTAAATTGAAATTAAAAAAAAATGCACGTTTGCATCCAAGTCAGTCAAATATCTCGGTCATATAATATAAAATAATACAGTAAGACCAATCAAAGACCACAAAATTTTCCTACTCCAAAAACACAGAAGAATATCAGGCAATTTTTAGGTAAAATAAACTTTTACCACGAATCTATACCGAAAATCTCAACAATACTAGATCCATTACATAGACTGTTGAGAAAAGATGTAAAATTTTATTGTTCTGCGGATTGTGAAAAGTCATTCATAGAAAGAAAAAAATTATTATGTTCCCAACCAGTGCTAGAAATATTCGATTCAGATTTGCCTATTGAGATATTTACAGATGCTTCGATAGAAGGTTTTGGTGCAATACTGAAACAAACACAGCAGGATGGAAAGGAGAAACCTGTGTCCTATTTCTCAAAAAAATTAAATGAGGCGCAAAATGTGGAACAGGCTATATATTTGGAATGCTTGGCAATAAAAGAAGCGGTAAAATATTGGGAACACTGGTTGATTGGAAGAAAATTTGTAGTTTATTCAGACCATAAACCTTTAGAGAACCTCAACATAAAATCAAGAACAGACGAAGAGTTAGGTGATATAACATATTACCTGTCTCAATTTGACTTCAATATTAAATATACCAGGGAAACTCAACACTGATGCAGACTGTCTTAGCAGGAACCCGGTATTGGAATCAATAGATAATACTGAAGTAACATTGAGGATAGTAAATGCAATCAAAATTCAAGTTTTTTTTTTTCGAATTTTTCCATGGATAATTTTTCCTATCGACACTGTTCATCTTCCAGCCGAGTTTCATTTCGGTCAGATAAATATTTTTAGAGTTATTGAAAAATCAAAATTTCAAATGGCTGTAGCACAAAAACCATTTCGCCGATTTAACCGAGAGGAAACGCAAAGCGGCTTCAGAAAGGGAAGAAGTATACAAGATCACATATTTACATTGAAAGTACTAATCGGGAGAGCGAAACAAAAAGGTTAGAGGATTTACATGAGTTTTGTGGACTTGGTGAAGGCTTTTGGCAGAGTTCAAAGGAGGAAATTATGGAGAATTCTAGAAATTAGGGGAATGAATAAGAAAATTATAAGACTTGTTAAGTATGTTTATGAACTGAACAGGAATAGAATGATCAGCCACAACCTAACATCTGGAGAATTTTGTACCAGAGTAGGTTTAGGACAGGGAGGTAGTTTGAGCCCTGTGTTATTCACAATATTTATGGATGAAATTCTCAAAGAGTGCACGAAGAGATCGAAGAAATTACAAGTTGGGTTCAGAAACTTAAAGAGAGTGGTGATGTCAGAATGTGCCTTTGTGGACGATATTTTCATCATAGCTGAGAAAATATTGATCCCAAGCCGAAATTTGATTGTAAGCTGATTAATAGTCTCCGGTATAAACTGTTTTTTTCAACAAGAAGCAGACAACTTCTCGATGTGTTTTTAATTTTTTAACAAACAAATTTTTACAAAATTCCGCACAAGGTTGCGCGTTGATATTCTTCAACTATTCCCGAAGTTCCAAACTGATCGCATCAGTACTTTTTGACATATTGGAGAACAAACCTCAAATTTCAAATGGGTATAAATCCGAAAGAGTTCGGCTCATTTCACCCACTAACGCCATTAACAAACTCAACAGAAATATTTGGACTCCAAACCTAGTCTGAACATTTCAATTCGCTAGGACTCTTCCTTCGAAAGTTAGAGCATATAGAGACGGACAGAATTGATTATAAACACGGATTCTTCTGCGAGGATTCCAACCTTATAGTTTAAACCCATTTTCGGCATTGCGGCGAAACGAGAAAGACTGTTCCCCAGAAGAAGCGCGTAATAATTATAGAATTTTTACTTGGAATTTTGGGTGCGTTTTTATTTTTATCGAACTGATTAATCGATGTATCTTCCTCTCTCTTTTCTTTTGCTCTCCACCAAGAAAGAGCGAGATGGAGGTTAATCGATTTATCATTTCGATGAAAATAAAAACGTACCCTTGTTCTCGGAAACAACTTATCAGATATTAAAGAGAATTTGCAGTGTATTTGAATATTTAATTTTATAATAGTGTACCAAAGTACAGTTCGATGCGATTCCAATTCATGAAGATATTGGAAAAAATTTTGTCAAGTTTCATGGTTTTTTCTGATGCACAAGATTGGCCGAAATTTCGTGATGGTCGTGTAATTAGAACAAGTCAATATAAAATTAGAAATTTTCCTTAAAAAAAATTTAGTCAAATCTCGAATACATATTTCATTTCAAAACAGTGTTCAGATTCCAGTTCGATCCGATTATGAATTTCGGAGATATAGGGAAAAAAATATGTCGAAGTTCGTGTTTCGTTTTTTCCACGATATCTTTGTTATTTCCTGAATTACTCAAAAAATACAGGCCTAATCTTGATGAAACTTGGTAACTTGCACAGCTTTGTTCAGAATTTTGTGTTGATCATGTCATTCAATTTCGTTACCAATCGTTTGCTGAAATTTCCAAAAATACAGATTGGGTCGCATTGAAATCTAGTACTTGATTTGAAAATTATAGTTTGAAAGTTCATTGAGAATTTGATGTGGACCATATGAAAAGAAGATCGCCTGATATTTCCATTGAAAGGTGAAGGTGCATTTAGCGCGGTCAATAAGTGAAAAGAAGACCGCTTTGGCAACGAATTTGAACATGCTCATTTCTCCTGCTAACTTCAAGTCGGTGCTCATATAGAATTTTTGATCTGAGTAGATTTCATCGTACAAATTTTCATTACAAAAACTGCGCACGATAATGTGAGTTATTCACAAAATATGAGTTGAATAGATTCTTACCTTCACCTGGATTTGCTCGCTTTGAGGCGCAGGCTCAGGCTGGATGGAGGCGCAATTGCAGGTGCCCAGACCAGCTGTGATGACTTCTATGCGCCACCTACAGAGAAATTGAAACATTTAGGCTCATGCTCAGTGAAGAATATTAATGATATTTTTATCACAACAATATAGAGGGATCACGAAAGTGATCGCATAATCGATAATGCTGTAGTGGTCTTAAATGCTTTTTCAGTGAAAACAGATAGATATCATTGGATATGATATAGAGGGTGAGTCAGGAGGAACTGTACTCATTCCTACCATGTGAAGAGACTACTTAGGTAATTATCTGATGACCATTTAAAAGTGCCTTCCTCTCTTCATCAATTCTATACAGGCTGATTTTCAGTTTTTACCAAAAATTTCAATCCGTCATAACTTTTGAATGGTTATCCCGAATCGATTAAACTTTTCAGGGAATATTGTCTTGAAGGACCTTTAGGTACCTACTCGTTCATAATTCGGAAAATCCAGGTCCGGCTCTGAAAGTTTTTGTTGTTTTGGTCTTTCGCAAAAATTTCACCCTGTGTATGTTTTTTTTCTACATTTGATGAGAAAGACTGAAACCGTAGTGATTATGGAGGAAAATTGCTTAAAACATTTTCCATAACATTATTGTAAGATTTTCAATTAAATAATGAATTTTAGTGAATATTTTCGCTTAGCTTCAAAAAACAATTTTCTCATTGAATTCAGTATAAGGAGCAAGAATAAACATGTTCTCAATTCATTCCTTTTTCCAGGATCGGCTTATGGAAATTTCTCAATTCAATTTGATCTTAGTTTTGGAACAGCCTGTTTGGCCGTTTATCGAGAAATGATCACTTCTGAGCTGGAAAATTCTCAAAATTTCCTAAACTTTCAATTTATTGTTACAGATCTTAATACACAAAATTATGCAGAAATGTCCCTTAGCCCTTCTTAAACTCTGAGCAACAATCGGGACGTTGAAATCGTTAATAGAACTATAACGTGCTAGATACCTGAAATATTCTATTATTAACTTTCTATTTGGGTAAGAAGAGACTAATCGCTTTTACGAACCCTTCAGTATTTTGTATTCCTGTCTGTCCTTTTCAATTGGTCGTTGATGGTTGTTAGGCTTGAGCTGTTTTCTTAAAGTTCAAAATTTTAGATGATGATGGGTAGTGAATACATCAAAGAAAAAAAAATATATTTAAAAGAAGCTTAATGTAATATCTCCTACTTTTTTGTTATACAATTTTTCATGAATCCATAAAATGAGACATGAACCATCATTGGTAAAAAAAAAATGAAACCAAACATGAACGAGGAAGAAAATTTTTTTTATGAAATCAATTAAAAACAGAATTTAACATTACTAATAACAATTGGTTATTATTAATATGAGTGTTCCTCAAATTGACAACATCATCTCTTGTAGTCTTGTAGATTTTGCTTTATCGGTAAAGAAAGTTTTATGAAGAACTAATTAAATTGAGAAATTTTAATAAGCCGGCCCTGGAAACGGCACTGAATTTCAAGAAAATGTTGTATGATGTATGAAGGTAGTACTTACTCTTGCTCCTTATCCTGGAAAACGCTTTGAATTGAGAAAATGAACAATGATTTTGTCATTGGATGAATTCAATAACAAAATTGGTATTTGAAGCTGAGCGCTAAGCGAAAATAATCACTGAAATCATTATTTTATTGAAAATCGTACAATAAGGTTAGGTAAAATATCTAGACAGTTTTCCTCCATAATCATTATGGTTTCAATATTTCTTATCAAACATACACAGGGCGAAATTGTTGCGAGAGACAAAAACAACAAAAATTTTTAAAGGCGGTCCTGGATTCTCCAAATTAGGAATGAGATGGCACTTGACAATATTCCCTGAAAATTTCTATCGATTCGGTAAAACCGTTCAAAAGATATGATGGATTGAAGTTTTTCGGTGATCACCCTGCATGGAATGTATTTCAGTCGTATATCCATTATATCATTCGCGAATCACTTTCACAGGGTATACAGTCTCGAATTTCTATAAATTCGTTTTAAACGTAAATTCCATCGAATAAAAATTCTTCATTTGTCGTCTCTTCATTTTCGGCCAAGGCAAGTAAATTTGAACCGTTCAAAAATGTGATATGATGATATAATCCTTGAATTATTACGCAATTTTATCTTCGATTTAACTTGATTCGCAAACTTTTATAGCTGAAAGGCTGTTCCAGAAAAGATGAAGGGGTAAGGATGAAGCATAGTTCAATTTAATTATGTCTATACTGTTTTGCAGCTTAAGCGGCTGAAACAAATCTACTGAATTGTATAGGGATATATTGGACCGAGGCTACCATTTGACGCAAAAATAAGATAAGCAGGGTCAGATAAAATCAAGGATAGAATAACATTAACAGTAATTGCAAAAGTGTAGGAAATTTGCTTTGCCGGACGTCAACCAACAATACACCCTGACTATTGGCGTTTATATGTAACAAGTAGTCTAACTATGACTTTGAGAAACTGAATTGGATCATAAACTTCAAAGTTAAAAACCTAGAAAAGCACTGCCATGAAGGCAGCAGCTTTTGAGCGCAGCATGTTCAGTGGGGGTAACCACTTTGGCAACGAATTTGAACATTCGCGCAAAAGCTGCTGCCTTCATGGCAGTGCTTTTCCAATTTTTTTTTCGATGAAGTACTGGTTCAATTCGTATTTTTGAAAATATTGAGAAAATTAAATCTTGAATGGGTAGATCTACGGAATCATTAGGCGGATTTTACCCATTCACGAATTCGACCTTAATAATTAAGCCCCAAATCTTCTCTACAAATATCGAGTTTCTAAGTTGTTTCTTCCGGAAGTTATTTTGTTTGCGGTCGGCCGTTAGGCACTGAAGGCTGTACTTGAGGGATACACTTCTACAGGATACCTGATGTGACAACCAAGCTCGAAAAAATTCTTTGAATCAAGACATGTAAAGTTTAACGAGAAACTTGTCTATAAAGATGTTTCCCAAAAACATCCTTTAGAGGTGAGAGATAACTCCCAAAATTTAGATGATACAATAGACTGGGGTTGGATGAAAGAGTTTCGAGAAGAAACGAGAGAGAATTAGACGTAAGAAATGTTCCAATGAGAAATAGAGATGGACCAAGAACGGAATCAAAACATTTAGAATTACCGAAAGGTATAGAGAGAAAGGTTCTTGAAACACCACTAACAAGAAGCTAGCTTAAGAGAAATTTAGATGATAATCGAAAGATTTTGGATGATACCAGTTAGGCTGAATACATACATGTTTTAGATAATACTTCAGATGAAAAAATAAAGAAGGTGAATTGAGGCGATGCCTCTTGGCCACAATCAACAAAGAAACTATTAATTATAGCAATGTTATGAATTCTAGAGAAGGTTCACTTTGGAAAGCAGCGGTCCAAGAGGAAATTGACTCAATGAATCTGAATGGAGTGTGGAGATAAGTCGATAAAATTAAAGTTCAATTGGACGGAAAAAGAGCCAATATTACGGATTCGTGGGTATCAAAGAGAAAATCATAAGTTAACACGATACAAGGCACGACTTGTTATTCAAAGACAAGAACCTGTTTCTAGATTGCCTGTCATAAGAGCTGCCTTTGCAATAATCAACAAACTTGACTTATATTCGTGCCAATTAGATGTTAAAACTGCGTTCCTTAACGGAACATCAGATGAAGAGATTTACACGGAAATCCCTGATGGATTAGATGTAGATCTCGAAACTAAATAGACAAATAACAAAACAGTGTGAAACTACTCTCTAATCCACTTACACTTACTGAGTCTAACGTACGTTTCGGAAACCACGTTTCCTTCGCCCAGAGACAAATCTTTACTGTAACTGACAGTACCGATATGTCTCTGGACGAAGGAAACGTGGTTCCCGAAACGAGCGTTAGACGTAGTAAGTGTGAGTGCATTAGAGAGTAGTTACACACTGTTTTGTTATCAGTTTTCTATCCACAGTGAAGTGAAATAGTTAATTTAATGAGACAAAAGTGTGTATATTAGATAAAGCTTTATATGGTCTAAAAAATTAGTTCAGAAAGATGGAATCAGAGGATCACAGAAGAAATAAAGGGGCTTGGATTAGAGAATGGCAATACTGGTTAGGTATATATGTAGATGATATTCTACTAGCCAGCAATGATAGAGATAAACTCCACGATATTGAGAGTCATTTGGGTAGTGCATTCAAAATTAAGATCTTGGAGAACCGAAAAGTTTTCTAGGTATAACAATTGAACGACATAAAGTTGAGAAGTACGTAAATAATGTTGAGTCAATCCATTTATAAGTTGAATATTTTAGAACGATTCAACATGTAAAAATAATGAAACCCACAAAATACTCTCATGGTAACTAAACAGGTTCAGAGCCGAAATAATTCAGATGTATTAGATGAACATTTAGATGATAAAAAGGTTAAATTTCCATACAGGGAAGCAATGGGGAGCTTGATGTACTTGACAAATGGTACACGTCCATACATATCATTCGCTGTGAACTATTTGGCAAGAAAACAACTTGCACCCACCGAAGATGATTGGAAAGATGTAAAGAGAATTTTCAGATACCTAAGAGGAACTGGTAATTCAGGTTCGAAATATACTACTGAAATAGAACCTCTAGAAGCATACACTGATGCGAGTTTTAGAGATCATAGAAATTCAACTTCGACAGGAGGATACGTGATTGAAGTGTTTGGTGATGTTACAGCATAGAGAAGTCACAAACAATCCTATGTTACTTCGTCCACCTGTCAAGCTGAATACTAAGCTATGAGTGAAGTATGCCAAGTCATATCTTTGTGCACAGAGAAAAAGGATCTTTTTAATCGAATATAAACATATTTTTGAATTAGATAATCTTCCCCCAAGAATAATAATTTGGAAATTGAACAATATACTTCTATTATCAACTCATTCCGTTGTTTATCTGTTTACATGAATTTTCTTGAATCGAATTTAGTTGAACCAAAATATACGTTCTGTTTACTTAAGAAAACAATTTTAACTAATCATAGTTCTCTTGGATCAAGAATATCATTTCTCATTTGATGTGCTCTGACGTCGAAAGCACGTACACGTGACTCTCTCGACCAATAAGCGTTATTAGCGCTGAAGACGCGTATGGAATGTAGAATCGCAGAACATATGAATATTAAGATTGGAAACAACGTCATATGGCCGCCATAGTGAAAAGTGAACAAGTGCGTTTGTGTTTTTGATAGTGCATTATGAATTTGGTGCAAATGGAGAACTACTTATCAACATCAAGGTAGTTTTTCGGGAACAGACTTTCGAAAGTCAAGAAGAAAAGGTTAGTTTTAAAAGTAAGTTTAATAACTCGAGAACAAAGTTCGAATTGAAATGTGTGGGTACATGCCTACATGCAAGTGTGTTATGCACAAACATTGTCACATGTATACCTACATTCGTGAACTCCAGACTACACAATTTTATTTTAGATTGGAGGCTGGAGTAAACATAGTAACCAAGCAAATAGTTTCAAAAGACTTTTGCTCTTTGATCTTCGGAACCCTGTTCCCAAAAAACTTTCTTGTAAGATGGTGATCCTCCAGTTGCGCCTTATTTATGATGGATATCTTCAAAAATGATCATGGAAGGCTTATTAACATACCATACATTTTTAGTATTTAAAAGCTGCTGATTGCAGCGAACATATTATATTCCCTCGGTGAAAGAAATTGAAATCTTCTAGAAAAATATTTCAAATACAAAAATGAGAAATCTTGCATTCGTATCAAAGCCATGGTATTTTCGAATGAAAATATGAAACATATATAGCAAACATATCCATTAATTGTTGTTTGATTCCTCATTTGGAGCAAACGTGATTCCGCTTGAATCAAGAGTAGCATTGTTCACATGGGTCAAGAGTATTTCATCGAAAAATAAAACTAATATTTGTTTGGACCTATTCAAAAATACCATTCTCTTGAACGAATGTGGTTACAAATTGATTAAGGAGAACCTTTTTCTCTGTGTGATGGGAAAAACTCTCTTTTCCATAACAATTTGATGCGACAATGAGTCGGCTGGCGATTGTAGTAAGAAAGATGGCAGTGATAAACTTGAGATGTTCGATGATCAATCAGATGTGATGAATGAAAGCCTATTAGAGAGAGAAACTAGTGCTATCAAGAATCGAATAATGCTCAACATTATTTTTAAGGGAGAATAATCAAAGGCAAATGATCCTAGCAGAATACAATCGATATCTAATCGATCCTACTAACGACCGGTTTCATTTCAAACACGTGCACCATATTCATGTGAACGTGAATAAGCGATTAAAATGAGTAGTTTGAGCAGAAATAAATTATATGGGATGTTTACCTGGTTATCACACTAATTGCACTAACTTCACAGGAGTTAATCAATGATATTTTATAATTTAAAGTGAGTAGGACAATTGGATTTTTGGAAAACGAAGCAAAGCGAAACGATGTTAGTCTAAACAAGAGCTAATCGGGAATCATGAATTCTCACGAACTGACCATTTGGAGAGGCTGTTAGCGGAAGCATTATTCCTAACAGCTAGTGAGCCAGCCGATCCACCTTGTCGATATATTCGTCTTTTTATATCGATAAATTCAATGGGTTGTCCACAGAAACTGTACTCCCCATCATTTGAATTTTAAAAAACACTTAAGAGTACCTGCATGTCATCTGTGTATATTTGAAATTATCTATTACGAAATAATATCCAATTTAATAATCATTATTATAAGATGATCACAAAATAAAAAAGAGAAAGCCACACTGCTCTCCTATATTTGTAATACTGTTAAATCCTCCAACCAAATTTCTTCATAAACTTCCATATCCGAAATCTGTAGTTAACGAAATAGTAACGATAGAAAAGAAATTTTGCAATTTTTCATGATATAAAGAAGGTTGCGATATTGGAATTGATGTCCTAATTTTGATGAAAATTTGAAGGAATGTATTTCATCAGGAAGCGCAATGTTTCGCATATTTGAGAGTTCTTTAACATATTATGAATTACGATTGAGGTTAATTCATTCATTGAATAAGTAATGGAATATCAATATTGACCAACCTAAATAATCATATTGTACGAATTTCAAATCGCAATAAATGGAAAATGTTCATATTCTCATGAAGGGATGAGAATTTAAAGATTTATAGTTCCGTATTCAATTATTATTCAATAGAAACATTTATACTATCATAATAGATCATAGCGATAATATACAATATTAATTCACATTGATATTCATACAAAAATTCTACCCAAAGGACAACACAAATAAGTAAGATGTTTGGCTTAGTAGGAATGAGAATAAGGTTTAATGGTTTTTTCAGAATTTTACAATACGCACTAATACAGAAGTCATTTCTCCAGGAACAATCATCGCGGTTGCTTCTCACTATCCGTTCTGTTACTTTTCGCTACAAAAAAAATATATATGAAAAATTATTATTTTTCTTCCGATGTTATATCAAATATATACTCTCGATACTGATTTCCCACTGAAAGGATTATTCATTACTTATCTTAGATTGTATTGAAGGATTTAGCCTGTTACAGTTTTTGTTCCTTGTCTTATAGTTCAATCAACAGAAAACGACACTGACACAAAAACATCGACGATCAGCATTGAATAAATTAGTGCGGGTAAATTTACATCGTTCGGAAAATTCCCAGTTTTTTAACGGGTATGAAAATCTATGGTTTATCCACAGACAACACATATTTCTTTCTTCAATTATAATATATACATATAATACTATTTTTATAACTAACACAAATATAAACTTCCATAGATATGTTAGATTAGTATTACCATATCAGTTTTTGCAAACCCATATCTTAACTTCTCTAGATTCAAATAAAATTTCAATGAGCTGCATAGAATTTAATAATAAGAATTAAATCCATAGAACTATACAACGATCATCCGTGAGTAAGATAGAAATATAGAAATGAATCATGACATCAAGATGTCATCCATAACATAACTACAAACAAAACAATACATTTTGCTGCAGATTTCAATCAAGGATCCAATTAGCAGCCGTGTGAAATAAAATTCCTATATATTTTTTCATTACTGCGTTCAATTGTTACCCGAGGTAGTTTCCAAACACCTCTTCAGATGTCGACAGATATTTCGAATAAAGTTCTTATAATATGATCACAAGTAAAAATGAAACTAAACAATGTCATACATATTCGACATTCTCTTCGATATATCAATTCAAGAAATGATGTATAACTGAGTAAAATCAATTCACATACATTAACTTATTACGACGATCAATCGCTGTATGTGATAACCCTGATCGGTAACTTGGTTTCATCTCGAAACCCAGATGTGAGAAATGATATAAAACAAATTCCATATATGTGATCTGAATGCATAGTTGAACAAAATTAACAATTGAATGTAATTTTATTTTATCCAATCATAATTATTAATAGTAGACTGATTGAATATAATTGTTTCCAGAATTACTTAAAATATCTACGTTTACATTAGAATCAGAAATGTTTCATGAATTACATATAGTAATTATCTTAAGCCAAAAATAATAATTATTGGGGCATTTTGGTGTTGTAACCAATCCCTTCCATTAATTGATCTGAAAGCTTGTATCCAAACATACATAAATAATTATTATAATATAAATCTTTCTTAACACATTGGCAAGGATAATTTTAAAGTGATGATATCTTGGACTCATCACTATGATTAATCAGGAACAACAAACCACTAAATACTGCTCACACAAATGCAAAACTATTTTTCTTCATGGGGAATGAAACCAAATAACAGGTAGGATTTAACATTTCAACAGTAAATCTTATTCAACACTGGATATCCTTCTGAATAATAGAACAATTCAATTATTAGTCCTGGTTCAAATTTTCTTTATATTTTAGGTTGTTCAATATAGGAAGGTTCTGGAGACTTGTTCTTGTTCTATATTATTCGTTTCAATACACCTCTCAAGAATAACTACCACATTTGCTTACCTTCCTTCATAGAAAAGTGAATTTTCAATGTGAATTTATCAATGGAATCAATTAATGCATCCAGATTGTTGACAACTTAAGATTTACTTATTCGAGACACATTTCGATGCAAAGGTAAATCATATTCAACACTGTAGTTCCTTCTGAATAAAAGAACACTGTAATTATTAATCCTGGTTCATAGTTTCTTTATATTTTTGGTACGTCAATATAGGAAGGACCTGGAGACTTCTTCTTGTTCTATAATATTCGGTTCAATTTTCCATATCAATGAAATTAATTAATGCTTTCCGATTGTTCAAATCTCCCGATTTATTTATCCCAGATACATTTCCATGCAAAGGTAAATCATATTCAACACTGTATTTCCTTTTGAATAAAAGAACACTGCAATGATTGATCCTGGTTCATAGTTTCTTTATATTTTTGGTACATCAATATAGGAAGGACCTGGAGACTTCTTCTTGTTCTACATTGTTCAGTTAAATTTTTCATGTCAATTCATCAATAGAATTAATTGATGCTTTCAGATTGTTCAAAACTTAAGATTTACTTATTTTAAGACCCATTTCCATACAAAGGTAAATCTTTTTTAACACTGGATTTTTTTCTGAATAATAGAACCCTGCAATAATTAGTTCCAGTTCATTTTTGGTACGTCAATATAGGAAGGACCTGGATACTTGTTGTTGTTCTATATTATTCGTTTTAATTTTCCGTGTCAATTTATCAATGGAATACATTGAATCAGATCGTATAAAACTCAGGATTTACTTCATTCAGACACATTTCAATGCAAAAGTGAATCTTATTCAACACTGGATTTCCTTCTGAATAACAGAACACTGCAATTATTAATCCTGGTTGAAATTTTCCTTATATTTTAAGTTGGTCAATATAGGAAGGTTCTGGAGACTTGTTCTATATTATTCGTTTCAATACACCTTCCAAGAATAGTTCGTCCCAATACACCTCTCAAGAAAAACTTTCATATTTGTTCACCTTCCTTCACTTGAATTTCCTGTGTCAGTTTATCAATTGAATTAATGCATCCAGATCGTTTGAAACTTACGATTAACTCATTTAAGACATATTTCGATGCATATTTTCACAAATAACACATTTTCGTCTTGTGAAATCTTGAATTTGCAACTGTAAAAGTGACATTATTTCTTATTTGATAAATGACAGTACTAACACTAACAACCGTGACGTTTCGTCGGGTCTCAGGCCCCGCCCATATCCGATTGGTCGAATATACCTGAATTTGTGTTGAAATTTTACCATATTCTGGATTTTTTTTAAAATATTAGCAATTCGATTGAGATATCACTTTTTTCAATGGAAGGTAGGGTGATATTTCATCTATCTATGTGAATTTACCGCTTTCTCCTAACTCTAACGGCTACGAAGGAGATCGCAGATATGTGGGACGACCTTTTCGACCCAGCGTCACCTTATTCAATTAGTATAGTATAGAATTAAAGGCACTAGAAGGTATATGGCCGCACAAAGAGGAAGGATCTCTCAAATCAAATACAAACATATTCTTGAATTAAATAATCTTCCCCCAAGAATAATGATTTGGAATTGAACAATTAACTCCTATCCCAGTTCATTCCGTTGTTTGCCTGTTTACATGAATTTTCTTGAATCGAATTTAGTTGAACCAAAACATGCGTTCTCTATACTTTAGAAAATAATCTCAGCTAATCATAGTTCTCTTGGATCAAGATTATCATTTCTTATTCAATGTTTTCTGATGTCGAAAGCACGTACACGTGACCGCCTCAACCAATAAGTGGTATTAGCGCTGAAGACGAGTATCGAATGTAGAATCGCAGAACATATGGATATTCAGATAGGAAACAACGCCATGGCCGCCATAGTGAATAGTGAACAAGTGCGATTGTGTTTTGATGGTGCATTATGAATTTGGTGTATATGGAGAACTACTTATCAACATCAAGGGAGTTTTTCGGCAAGAGAGTTTCGAAAGTCAAGAAGAAAAGGTTGGTTTTAAGAATAAGTTTGATTACTCGAGATCAGAGTTTGAATTGAAATATGTGGGTACATGCCTACATGCATGTGTGCATTGTCACATGTATACCTACTCCAGACTACACAATTCAATTTTAGATTGGAGGTCGAGAGTTAACAAAGTAACCAAGCAAATTATTTCAAAAGACTTCTGCTCTTTGATCTTCGAAACCCTATTCCCAAAAAACTTCCCCGTAAGAAGGTGATCCTCCATTTGCACCTTATTTATGATTGATATCTTCGAAAATGATTATGGAAGGCTTCTTGAGAAACCATACATTTTTAGTATTTGAGGGTCGCTAATTGCAGCGAACATATTATACCTATTCTGTTGGTGAAATTTTCTAGAAAAATATTTCAAATACAAAAATGAGCAATCTCACATTCGTATCAAAGCCATGGTATTTCCGAATGAAAATATGAATCATATATATAGCAAACATTTTCAGTAACTGTTGTACGATTTCTCATTTCCACCAAACATGATTCCGCTTGAGTCAAGAGTATCATTGTTCACATGGGTCAAGAGTATTTCATCGAAAAATCAAACTAATATTTGGTTGGACCTATTCAAGAATACCATTCTCTTGAACGAGTGCGGTTACAAATTGATTAAGGAGAATCTTTTTTTCTCTGTGCGTTACACATGGAGATTTCATTGATAAAAAAAATCCTAGAAAAGCACTGACTTGAAGTCGGCAGCGTTTGCGCGCATGTTCACTTCGGTGATATCCTTTGAACATGTGCGGAAAAGTTGATGACTTCACGTCACTGCTTTTCTAGATTTTTTTCGATGAAATACTGGATTTCAATTCGATCTAATCTGTATTCATGGAAATATTGGGGAAATGACCTTTTGAATGGGTATATCTATATCGAGTTTCTGTGTCGTTTCTTCCGGAAGTTATTGAGTTTGTTTGAGTTGACTAGGTTTGGACCTTAATTGCGAAGGCCGAATTCGTGAATGCATAAATTCCACCCAATGATTCCGCAGATGTACCCATTCCAAAGTTTATTTTCCCAATTTTTCCAAGAATCCAGATTGGGTCGAATTGAAAAATATCAAAAAATAATAGTTCGAAGGCTCATACAGAATTTAATGGGGTCCCGCACAGAAGACTTCTCTCAAAGTTGGAGCATTTATGGGTTTCAGAGAGCTTCTGGATTGAATTTCGGCGTTTCTATCAGGTAGAATTTTTCGCGTAAGAGTGGGTGATGCTCTCTCTTCTACAGATAAGTCAGTGACCTTGGGCGTGCCTCAGGGGTTGGTCTTGATGCCGTTCCTTCTTTTGCTATACACTTCAGACTTTCCACGTATTTTGAGATCGACTTCCTTGCTTTTTGCTGATGACATCAAGCTATATAATAATCCTCTTTCCAACCATACAACCATTCAGGATGACTTAAATGCCTTAGATGAATGGTGTTCTATTTGGCTGCTTAAACATCTATAAATGCTACGTTCTCCATATTGGAAGAAGCAATCCCCACCTAGATTATAAGATAGATGGTATAACTCTGTCATCCGTTTCCCATCATTGTGATCTTGGCGTAACTGTCACAGGGGACATTTCTTGGTCCAAACATATATCGAGTATAACCAACAGAGCAAAGCAACTGGCTTTTCGCATACATAAGTCTTTCCAAGGCTGCGACAAGAGGACATTCAGTTTGCTCTATAGGTACTATGTACGTCCGATCCTGGAGTACGCGAGACCTGCCTACTTCGTTTTTTTTTCATCAGAAGGAAATAATAATGAATACAAATTCATCAGAGTTATGGAATTGTCTGAAATTGGTATAGAATTTGAACCGAGCAATGTGAGATGGAAGCTATTAGTTGCTAAATCTTTTCCAGTTTACTTCAGCGGATCCTTACGATAACTGAGGTTATTTTTGGTAAGATCAACTCACGACAGTATTGTAATTGTGAACTGTCGTTTGGCGAAATATTGATTGTTGATTTCAACTGCAATGTAGCCCTTTCAATAGATATCTAAGTTCCCAGTAAAGTTCATTTGAATATATTTGTACAAAATAGAGTTTCAAAAAGATATAGCTCAGGAACATATCAGGAGTCAATGTACTTGTGAAATTGAAACAACCCATTTTTGACCATTCGAAGTACAGCACTTATGTTGGCATGATCCTAATCGATATTTGAAAGTATAATGATACTTGAAACCTGGTATTGACTATACTATCTGTAATGCCTAATGGATTGATTAATTACTTTTTCTACATATGTTGTGTAAAAATGGGAATTTATTTTGTGAAGAATTTTGAACATAGTATCCAGATGAAATTAGATCAACATTCACATGAAATGAAAACAAATTTCAATATAAATAGCAATTTCTACTTCTTCAATACTTTCATTCCGATTATCTAATGTAATGATTCACCATCTTCGTTGCTTCCAAATATCATTTCGAAACAAGTTTTGACAAATTTTCAAACTTCTATCCAATATTGCCTCCGAAATGTTTTCAGAAATTTCACATTACATTTTATTTTGTGACAATGAGCATTTTCCAATTTCTTTTTTCTTTTCTATCATCAAATTCGCTTAACAATCACCTCACCATGAATTCGTTATGAAATGATACATAAACCGCCAACAAAAACTAAGGCAATTTTCACGTTCACGCACGGAAATATAACATAAACCAATTTTCATCCCACTCCTGTGGTTTCATTGAACGGAGCCGCAGGAATGCAAGGTTGTCAGACTGTATTCCTCGATCAACTGATCGAAGTATTTCACGGAGTGCTGCGGAAAGTTTTGTGAAATCCAAATTCGTTGATCGGCTGATCAAATTTGATCGGCTGATCAAATTTGATCGGACGATCACCGTATCTTTGTGAAACCCGGGGTCACCCTTTCTGAGAATTTCGAAAGTCTAATAATATAACTTAATCAGATCTGTTCGAGATTCGTCGGAAAAATGACGGGTATGGATACAGATACAGATCATTTTACTTCTTCCGATATCCGCGAATACGGATATCTGGCACATCACTATGCAGAACCCAGAACATACTTTGGCATTGAGGGAGAACAGTCGTTTATTAGACATCGTATCGCGCTGAGGTCTGGATTCTTCAACTGCTCGACTGAACCCTGATCGTCCAGATTAACGTTGAATTACCAGAAATGTATGTTGTGCATAATTAGATTTCACCATGTAATTAAAGGTCATTTTGTTTGAATTTTCAGCTTGAAAGTGGCCAAAAATTAGCCAGAATGTCGTACAATCAACTGAAATTGCTACTCAAGATGATACTTACATCGCCTCAAGTCCTGGGGGCCGATTCTTGAATCTCGATAAAGAATTGAAGAGTATGACAATAGCCATATGTTTGAGTCGATTTTCTTAGTTAAATATGAACAAGTAGACCTGCCCTGCGCATGGAACCGAATTTCACCCGACAATCGAATGTTATATATCCTATACTCCGTACCACTCGTTGCTAAGTCAAAGGAAACGGTGATAAGGTTATGTTTATATTATATGGATTCGGAATTTCTCGATATCATGCATTCCGTTTATTTAATGAATATTCGCTTCAAAACATAGTCAAAATGGCGAACAGAACTCTCACAAATTTTGCAGATGCTCGAGAAAATTTAAAAATTTGACATAAACATATGACAATTTTCATACTCTTCAATTCTTGATCGAGATTCATGAATTGGCTCCCTGGTCTCCTTCCTTATTGACAGAGATAATCTATTTGAATATTTTCAGTGTGATGGAGATTTCTAAACTATACTACACTCTAAAAAAAATCTTGGTGTGAATGCTGATTTTATACTTCCAAAATATCGACATAATTTACCAACAACATTTCAATTTCCTATCCGGATTATTGAAATTATTATAATACGGTGTTTGTTTGTATGACTTATGATACAAAATATTATAAACATGTGCTTAATCAAGAATATGGAAAAATTATTCGAAATCCCACCATTTTTATTAAGATATAATGAAAGGTTATGAAACAAAACGCACAAAATATCAAAATAATAACATCTTTGGTGAAAATGAGCTCAGCGCGAGGAAATTCAAATAATCATTTCGGAGAATTGATAGTTTTTTCAAGATTTCATCTGATTATCAAAATTTGCACTCATGTATCACTTTTATGAGTAACATAGTGTTATTTCAAATCCCTTATATCAAAGAAAACACCAGCAAGGCTTGCACCTGAAGAGCCAAATATCAGAATTGATACAAGCTGAATCAAAATTCACACCAGCAGAATCAAAACCGCATATCTCGTTTGGTAAATGCTTACAGAGATGCCACATGTCCTACATTGTTCTTAACGTTACTCAGATTTCCAGGTACAAACATAAATATACATACATACATACTGTTTATACATATACAGAGGAAATACAGAACCTAAATTCGGTTGAAAATGACTACATAGTAAGAATATTATTATTTTTCATTTTATGAACCAAATCGATCCAAATATTGCCTTATCCCAATTACTGAATTTCATGATATATGACAACAGCGTGAAGGAATTTTACCCTGATCTCAATACCCCTGGCTGCGAGTACTAACAAGTTCTAGATCAATCTAGAATCTAACCAAGTGGTCTAACTTTTGTTTCTGGATAATTTGAATCGTTTTTTATTGTCTGTGATTTCGCGACGATAAGTTGATAGTGGGTTAACTTAATATGACGTGAAGTTTCTATGTTGTGGAGATGAAGTGCATCAAGATTAATTTCCAGAAAAAAAGACAAATTTGCTTTGGATATAATAATGAATCCAGCTCCATATCTATTATCTACATACATTTTGCAACTCCAAATCCACTACCTTCCTTCGCAACTATTCTATTCCTCTGAAACTGAGGGATGGATTTCCAGATGATTATGTAATGAATTCAACATTCGATATCAGTTTACAACTGATTTCTCAAATTAACATCGGCATATGTTGGAATGGAAGAAATCTTTGAAGAAATCTTTTGCCAGGATACTGTTCTCATTTCATTTTGTTGGTGAAGAGGAAAGATATACTCAAGAAATATAATTCACAAAAGGTGACTAAGACTTTTGATGATAAGTGTTTTTATTATATGACGAAGAAGGATCCTGACCTACCAGAACGGTTCGTTGGTATAATTAAAAATGCCGAGTCAACAGAAACATTCTTACATACCTCTCCAGAAAGTCTAGGCGCTCTAGAATGGCGTTGATAACCTGAAAAAAGATCAAATTCATTAATACGGGTACAATAAAATTTTTAATAAAATTAGATAAATGAATGTATGAGGAATACAACGCAATAAATGATCAATAGCACCTTATACTACCTAATTAGAGATTGTTCGAACTCAAATAATCTTTTATCAATTACTATGATCATCAGGTTATCCCTTCAACGAACTCCAATTGATAAAACTTTTGAGTAACCTGCAGAGTTTTCAGTTTACCAGCAGAATTATGTTCATCCAAAACTTTTTCCGCATATCGAAAATGTTACTATCGTAATGATGCTATTGACTTCGTAGATATATTTGAAAAGATTGATTGCCATCTATTGCAAAAATACTAGTCGTTTTGCAATGGTATTGCTGAGACACGAAAACAGAATCTTGAAACCAGGTACAGGCTGAATCAGGAGGATGTCCATAAAGTTAGCAGAGCCACTTGCACCGAAGTCAATGAAAACCATCTCAGTAATTGTCGGATATTTGTTGAAAATTTGTCGTGACAGAAAAAGATTTGTAGCGCTTTTAGATTTTTTTTTTAATAGAGTGTCACTGCTGCTGCTATACTTATGCTATTAAGTTAGCAGTGCCATCCTACAATATCCATAAAATTAGATCAAAAAAGTTATGAATAGCTTTTTACGCGCTTGTTCTGGGGAACAGCGCGTTGTAATTAGGGATGTCAATAAGATGCTTGGATGGGTCCTTCGACATTGCAGGACCTTCCAACATAATAAAACCTACATGGCATTGTATTATTCATTTGTTTATAGTCATTTAAACTTTGCGTCGATAACCTGGAATCCACATTATAACTGATATATAACCAGAATTGAAAGAATACAGAATAAATTTCAGAGGTTTTTGGCTTTTAAAAATAATATTGCTTATAATTATCATGAATATTCCCCATATACGGTTCAAGTTTGGATGATGTTGTATTGCTGTTCAAGTTGCTCAACGGATTTTTAGATACACCTAGTATTTTGGGGTCTATTCCATTTAAAGTTCCTGATATGAGACTTCGAAATGATAGCACTTTTTATGCCCCTTTCCGGAGTTCCCAGTTAAAACGCTACCTCAGGAATGTTTTCTCATAACATGAGTAATTTAGTTTGTAGATTGGTATATATATCTGAGTATATATTTTGTTTCATGTTTGGTACTTATCATTTTTGTTTGGTTTCTTTTGTTTAAATGTGACGATATATTTGTTTTAAAACTAGGTGAATACTGTAATCTGGGCTTGTACCGTTGTATTCCATGCCGAGTTATTAAATAAATGTCTGCAATTTTCGAATTTTGAGCTGAAATTGGTCTCAAACGAACTCACTGATGAAGAATCCGTGGTCAATATTGATTCTGTCCGTCCGGCCATGTGCGCTGTAATTTTCGAAAGGAAGGACCTAGAGTCTTGAAATTTTCAGGTTAGGTTAAGATCCTGAATAACTCGGTCAAGTTCAATAATGGGCCAAATCTGCCGAATGGTTTTTGTGCTGCACCCATTTAAAATTTTGATTTTCCAATAACTCGAAAAATATTCATCTGATCAAAATGAAACTTAGTTAGAAGATAAACAGTGACAATAAGAGGAATTTTTCATGGAAAAATTCGAGAAAAAAATTTTTTTTTTTATATTTCATTGGAATTTCACTGAAATTTCAAGTTACCATTTAGCAATGTGAACGAGCGCGTTAAAGCTGCTGACTTCACGTCAGTGCTTTTCTAGATTTCAATAGAATAGAATGTTCTGTTTTCTTAGGATATTTCGCGAATACGGCGACACTCCATTGTGGTATATTGATATTTCATGTTTATTTTTCGTATCATCATCGACTGATATTGCGTTGTATTGTGAATCTTCCATTTCCCGAAACGAACAATTTTCGTTTCAATGCTGAATAATGGAAATATTCCATTCTCACGGATATACGCTGACCTAACCTCGTGATAGAGAAAAGTTATTTAGATGAACGTTTTTTCTTTCAGGTATGAGTTGAACGTTCGGAGGACGATCAATATATATTTGTCGAGAAAGAAAAAGATTCAGCGCGCTTTCAGTTTTTTTTTTGACGGGGTGGCTCTGCTAACTTGTTATTGAATTAGCAGTGCCATCCTACAATATGCATCGAATTCGATTAAAAAGGTGACAAATAATTGTCGAGTATTTGTAGTAAACCATCTAACGTGAAAGAATAGAAAGAATAATTTTTTTATAGCTTTTTTTAAGTTTTTATAGAATGTTCTGATTTCTGAATTAATTGATGAGTTTTGATATTGGTTCCTGTTGCATTTACAACTATTCCTAAGGTATTGTTGAAAAGGAATAATAACTGCTTAAGAAATTAACTAGTCAACACATCAATATGTGCAACTGCAGAGAAATTTTAACTTATGAGTGATATATTCGATTATGGAATTATCATATATCAGTGGATGTTTCATGAAAAATTTCTCGGACTGATTACCAATAAGGAGAGAATAGAAGTCCTGAAAATTGAATTATTTTTTATTTTCAATTCGAAACAAAATCGGGGTAAAAACAATATTTACACAATAAATCTTTCCCTACTTCATATCAGTGGGTGTTTATTGCAAAATTTCATATACTGAATTCTAATAAGGAGAGAATAAAACATCCAACCGAACAACCAGGCATTTTGAAATGAATTTGGAAAATAGAAAGTAGTCGTAATTTCCAAATAGCGCCAGTTTTTTTCTACCCCTGGATCAAAAGATAAGGAACACATTTTTTTTTCTTTCTCAAAATTTTTTTTCTTCTCTCATAACTATTTGAGAAAAGAGATCTTTTAATCATTGATACCTTCATAAATCAGTTCAATTCACTTCAACTTAAAACTAAATTAAACAAAAAATGGCGACATCTAACGAGAACCGTGTAGTCATAGATCTTAGTACCGTTAAATATTTTGAAGAATTACTTCCTAAATTTAATGGAAACTCAAATGAATTGCAATCATTCCTAATTGAAGCAGAAAATTTCGTAAGCCAATTTCGAACCACAATTAATGTATTAATAAATCAATATTGCTTTGCTACAATTAAATGAAAATTGATAGAAGAAGCTAGGACAATAGTATATTCGGGACCATGCTGCAATACGTGGCCAGAATTAAAACAATTATTGAACAGCAAGTTCGGTTTCAAAATTAATTTCGATGTTTTTCAAAGCGAATATCAATACATGAAAAAGAAATCGAAAGAAACATTGTCGGAATTTATCGATAGAGTTAAAAACATCAAACTACAATATGATTACCAAATACAATTATTAGGTTTATATCCTTTGGAAATTAATGTTTACAGCAATTTATCGGATAAGATTAGAATTACTGTACTTTATAACGTCGATGAAAATTCAAGGAATTCACTAGATCTCCAACCAAAACCTTTAGATGATACGTGTAAATTGCTGGAAAATAGAGAAATAAAAAGACAACAACTCTATTTGCAACCTGTTTCAAAATCACCTTTTACACAGAATCCATTTCCCAATTCAAACATCGTTAGAACTAATCAAAATCATTATCAGTGCGCTATACCCAGTCGAGAATTTACGTCCCAACCAATTCAATAGACGACTTCGGCCTAAGTTGCCAACCCACAATTTACTTAGCAAGTTTACTTTCACTGGGGAACGGGAATTTCAGGACAAATTCGACATGATAAGGTTCGCATTATTTATTAATAGCCGTAAAACATGCCTCGGCTCTTCAAACCAGATAATTCCTTCCAAATATAGGTTTTTGTTAAGATCGTCCCCGATTGGCTGAAATTTAAGTTGGGATTCCTGATTTCATGCAAACAGTGTCAATTTTCATAGGATACGTTCCGAAAATCAACTCTGTTGTTTCGGTTGCCGATTTTCCGCTCCGTAAATATGAAATATTCGGATGGTTCTTGGAACAAGCGCGTGAAAAAGGTTATTTACGGAATCTGGTTGATGAAAATGCGGTCGATTTACTGTCACCAGAACGATTTTCTATGGTAAATATCCATAGCATAGAACAATCTATGTTTACTTTAGGTTTGTTTTGGTTCCGAGTTCAGATCTGTTCGGGATGGTTCTAGCATAGACCAATAGTCTGTGGTTCTGAACTCGGAACCAAAACAAACCTAAAGTAAACATAGATTGTTCTATGCTATGGATATTTACCATAGAAAATCGTTCTGGTGACAGTAAATCGACCGCATTTTCATCAACCAGATTCCGTAAATAACCTTTTTCACGCGCTTGTTCCAAGAACCATCCGAATATTTCATATTTACGGAGCGGAAAATCGGCAACCGAAACAACAGAGTTGATTTTCGGAACGTATCCTATGAAAATTGACACTGTTTGCATGAAATCAGGAATCCCAACTTAAATTTCAGCCAATCGGGGACGATCTTAACAAAAACCTATATTTGGAAGGAATTATCTGGTTTGAAGAGCCGAGGCATGTTTTACGGCTATTAATAAATAATGCGAACCATATCATGTCGAATTTGTCCTGAAATTCCCGTTCCCCAGTGAAAGTAAACTTGCTAAGTAAATTGTGGGTTGGCAACTTGGGCCGAAGTCGTCTATTGAAATTTAATGAAACACCCGATTACAAATTTGCAACCAGTAGTCAAGTATTTGGAAAGCCCCGTGATGTATCTAAACCAAATCCAAATCAGAGATTAAATCTGCCGAAACCGAAGCCAATGTCTATTAGAACAAGAAATTACCCCATAAAAAGACCAGCAAGTAGTCACGTACCTACGACAAGAACCTCCGAATAATCGACAAATATTCCGAAAAATTGGACCCCCAGAATTTTTAGCTGAAGAACTTACAAATACGGAAAACGTAGAGTATAAAGAGTTCGAGCAAAGTCAAGATCTAGAATATCCGAATGAAATATTTTCCGAAAACGAAATTGAGACTGACGAACAAGAAGACGAAAATTTTCAAACATTAGCCTTTCAAAATCAAATGACCTCAATTTCACGAAAGAGCATTTGGCATCGTAACCATTTATCAAATTAGATAATCCACCCTGTAGGTTATTAATCGATATTGGAAGTTCGATGAGTATAAATGACCCAGCTTTAGCGTATAGTCTTTTCCGGAAAACATTTATGTAGAACACACATATTTCAAAACGGCTGTTGGTAAAGACCATAGTAAATACAAAGTTGCTTCTCTACTTTACTCATTTAGAAAATACGTATCCCTTCGTTATTTATAAATTCCACACACAATATGATGGTGTTATAGGTGCTAACCTATTGAAATCCTTAAAATTTAAATTTGATTGGCAAAATCATGAGTTAGGAAATGAAATCAAAACGCAAAAATTTTTCTTGCAAAAAACCAGTTGAAATGAAACTCTATCCATTAAATTAGATCATTTAGACAATAATTTTCGAAATCAATGGACAAAAATTATTCAAAGTCACAAACAAGCTTTCCACTTGAAAAATCAACCTTTAAATGCCTCAAACAGAATCAAACATAAAATCAGAACGATCGACGAAAATCCAGTTTATGTGAGACGATATCGATACCCAGAGGTACATAAACAAGAAGCGAAAAATCAGATCCAAGATTTATTGAGTAAGAACATCATTGGACCAAATATTCCCCCCTGGTCATTTCCCATTGTAATTGTTCCTAAGAAAAATGACCAATCAGGCAACAGAAAATGGCGAATGGCTATTGATTATGGGAAACTTAACGAAAAAACGATTGACGATAAATTTCCTATACCCAATATCGATGAACTTGTGGATGAACTGAGAAATGCTAAGTATTTTTGTGCTCTCGATTTAGCGAGTGGCTTCCACCAAATGGAACTAGACGATGAGTCAATAGAAAATACTGCGTTCGCTACAGACGAAGGATATTTCGAATTTTTGAGAATGCCCTATGGATTGAAAAACGCCACTTAAGGCTCTCAACGTTTCATGAATCACGTTTTAAAACCAATTATTAATAAAATATGCATAGTATACATAGATGATATTCTCATATTTTCTGCGACACCAGAAAAACGTTTGGCAGACATTCAAACAGTCCTGCAATTTTTGGAAAAAAAAAATCTCAGATTTCAGTTGGACAAATCATATTTTTCTCAGACCGAAATTGTATTTTTAGGTTATAAAATATCTGAAAAAGGCGTAGAACCAAATCCTGAAAATTTTTGAAGTTGTAAAAAATTTTCCTCTGCCCAAAACGATTAAAGAAATTAAATCATACCTTGGAATGATAGGTTACTATAGAAAGTTCATTTCAAATGTTTCTAAATTAACAAAACCCATGACTAAGTACCTGAAAAAGGATATAAAATTGAATATTCATGATAAAGAATATCTTGATGCATTTCATGCTAGCAGAAATATGCTCATTAATTATCCGATTCTGCAACATACAGATTTTAACATACCATTTGTCCTCACAACCGATGCATCCCAATATGCAGTAGGCGCCATTTTATCGCAAGGAACGCCCCCAAACGATCTTCCTATCGCTTACGCAAGCCGGACACTAAATGAAGCTGAAATCAAATATTCCACAATTGAAAAGGAACTTTTGGTCGTTTTGTGGTCCACGAAATATTTCAGACCCTACTTATTTGGCCGGTAATTTACGATATACACAGATCACAGACCCTTGACTTGGTTATTCTCTTTAAAAGACGCATCATCACGACTAATGAGATGGCGAATTAAATTAGAAGAGTTCAATTTTGAGATCAAATACAGAAAAAAATCCAACAATAATGCAGATGCTATTTCACGCATAAAATAAGATGAATTAAATCTAAATGAAAATTCAGATTCGATTATTCCCCAGGTTACTCATGAAGATCTGGAAATATCTCAAAAAGCATTACAAGAGATTACGGAATCGTGCACGGAGGACCCAATAAATCCCTCTTCCTCTCAAACCATTCATAGTAATGCGGAAAAGCCAATATTAGAGATACCTTACACAGAACGATCTTTGAATACCGCGATTAATCAAATAATTTTTCAGAAAGCCAATGCATTCAAAGTGGAAAAATTTTAATTACATAAAAACAGTCGCGTTAGACTTATAGATTCTATAAATGTGTCAACGATTTCACTAAGTTTTTAAAAGAGTATATTAAACCGAATAGTCATTAAGGCATATACTTCAAGCAGAAAGAATTGGAAAAATCATTTTTGAATTTATCACAGAATCTTTTCAAAGCAAATGCGTTTTCTCTCAAAATCTCCAACTCTCTTTTAGAAGATATCGAAACAGAAGAAGACCAACAAGAGAAAATAAAATTATTCCATGAAACAAAAACTAAGCACAGAGGTTTTCAAGAAAATTTAGGAAACATCGTTTTTATTGGCCCAACATAAATAAAGATATTCATTCTTATATTAACTCTTGCGAAATTTGTCAATGTCAAAAGTATGAACGACAACCAACAAAATTGATTCTCAAAAGTTATCCAAAAGGTGGAAAACCATTCTCGCATTTATACATTGACACAATGCTAATGAATAGAACACCGTGTTTAACTACAGTAGACTCTTTCTCGCGGCATGGTCAATGTTATATTCTAAACAGCAAAATTGCAACAGAAATAGCCAATCAGCTCATCAGTTATTTCTCCAATCATGGCATCCAAAAAAAATAACTTTTGACAACGGAACAGAATTCAAAAATCAAATTATACAAGATTTGGGCGAAACTCACAAAATATCACTCCATTATATAACGAATTATAACCCTAGTTCAAACGCTTTAGTCGAAAGATTTCACTCCACCCTGATCGAACAATTAAGAGTATTAGATGACAAAAATATGTCATTAACTGAGAAAATGAATAGAGCGCTTATGAGCTACAATAATTCGATACATTCTTCGACTTCATATACAACGCTTCAAATCATCGAGTCAGATTTGAATTATAACACACCTGTTGAGCAATCAACGCACGAAAATATCTCCAAATATCTCCCAATATATTAAGCAATATCGCGAAATTTGAAGAAAATTCCAGACCATTTGAAGTCACGAACAGATAAACAAAAGTCTAAATTAGAACAAACCAATCAAAGTAGACATAAGGAGAAACAATTAGATGAAGCGAAACCAGCTTATTTAGCCATACCAAAAAAGGCGTAGCTTGACCCCAAATTCAAGAAAACTGATATAAAAATTTTAGACTATGTCCTGATAAAAAACCCGGATTCCCAAAAAATTTATCGAGAAAAAATAAAACAGAGAAATTAATAAATTCTATTTTTTCTCTCTTTTCAGAAGAACAAAATGAAAACCCTTCATCTAATTTTCACCCTGTTTTTCTTTCCCACTTCTCAATCACTCAAAATTCAGGAAATTAAACATAACGTTCTCCCATTTTTCGTAGGAAAAACCCATACTAGTGAATCTAAGCACATTCTGATGTATCATTATAATTTAACGGACATAAGTAAAATATATAATACATGATCATTTTGTCTAAGTAGATATTTTCAATCAGTTTTAATAATACCATGGTTTCAAACTTTGTTGAATCCATAAAAAACCAATTAAAGCAAAATTGAATCCTGCCTCATACTTTATAATCTACCTGTCATAAACGAGGTTTAGTAAATGTAGCAAAGGTATTATTTGGCACACAGTGAATATGAATCTCTCTACTTGAATTATTTTCAATCATTTGAGAAAAAACTTCAATCAATGACAACAGAACAAAATTAAGTTATAAGTATCGTTAGATCTATGAAATCAAAATATTCTGATATTACGAATCAAATTATTAAAAATTATAACCAGTATCGATTAGTTCAAAATGAGTATTTCACCCCAATACCTATTTTATAAATTTATAAATTCAACTGATTTCATGAGACATCTGTATTATTTAAAAGACTTTTATTCTAACTGCTTTACCTCCGTAAAATTCAGAAACGAAAATGTGATCTTTATCATCGAAGTACCTTTGATCTCTCCAACTCTCTTGGACACCTACAACCATCGCCATGTCCCATATAAAAACGTTACCCCTACCGGACAGCCGAAGTATCTATTGGCCAAAGAAGAACAAATTTTATGGTCCATTGATCAAGAATGCCCAAAAGTGGAAGATTGGTGGATCTGCCTTCAAAATTTGCTGCGACCAGTACCCCATTGCATGGAAGAACTAATTTCTCACAAGAGAAAAAATTGCAGAAGACAAAGTGTTCAGTGCAGTGACGATTTATTGAAGGTATCACCGAAAAAATTCTTATCGATCGGTAGAGCGCAAATCGGCGAATTGTGTAGTGAACACACGGAATACCATAAACTGAACGGTATCTTCCTAATTGAAACTCCATGTAATATAACAAATAGCTTTAAGTATTTTTCTAATGATGAAATTCCAACAATATTCACATTGTGCCTCATCCAAATGTTAAAACTGAAACCATTGAAAACCTAACCCTACCAAATCTAATGTCTGATAATTTTCACCATTCAAGAAACAATTTTCAAATGGAAAATCCATACAAATCATATATCTTCGATATATTTTCAACCGGACAATTATCGTAACGATAACGTATAGTTTTGTATAAAATTCTTATTGAAAAATTTACGAACATTGTGAAAACTCACAAACATATTTCAGCCAGCGACGCTGAAGTTATTTCTTAAAAAGAAGAGGTATTATGTAATATAGGCGTAAGCATTCCTTTTTACAATGTGATTGCACTCTAGCGAATCTTAAAGATCTTCTGGGAGTATCTCTAGGCAAGAGCATTTCTTCTATGCCACTTATGCCAGTATTATTGACTGAATTAGCTTCCGTATAAACGGAACTATATTATTCATTATCATTACAACCAGCTTCGAATAAACTTGCTTCAGAATAAATTGCGTTTTTTAAAATAGTAATTGCAGAACTTAATTCATAGTGACCCTGTTCCTAATGACCATCATGCTAGTATACACCCCCCTTTTACGGATGAAACACGGATGCCATAAATCGTACACTCTGTGGGCATTTTATATAAAAGAATTACGGTTCGTTTTATGGGGCAGCTTCTTTGACACATCGAAGAGATACTGTCATATAATAGCAAAATTCAGTGCGACAAACATGAAAACGTGAAAATATTCTATATCACCGATATCCATGAACTTCGCCGAGAATTGCCGAAGGTTTGTTTAATAGATAGGACCCTTGCTAAGCATGAGTCAATACTTGAGCTTGTCTCAGCGGAGAATTTCTCATGTAGGAGATTTCTAGATCGGACTATACGGGCACAAGGCTGATGAGTATACAATATTCTGAATATCCTAACGGCCGGACCGTAAACACGATAACTTCCGATAAAAAACCACATTTGGACGAAGGCCGAATTCGTGAATGGGTAAAATCCACCCAATGATTCCGCAGATATACCCATTCAAAATTTTATTTTCCCAATAATTCCAGAAAAACAGATTAGATCGAATTGAAATTCAGTACTTAAAATGACACTTTGAAGGTTCATGCAGAATTTAAAGAGGATAATATGATGTTCTAGAAGATCACAGAATATTAAATATTCGAAAAAAAAGTTTGAATTTTTTTTCAAATTGTTCTAATGACAAGATCATCACGAACTTTTGCACAATGTTGTCCCTCAACATCTCCGAACTCGCAGCGATGTTTCATCACGATTGAATCAGTATTTTTTGGAGATATACCGAAAAAAACAAAGATATCGAGAAGAAAACCACGAAATTCTACATATTTTTTTCCCAATATCTCCAAAACTAATAGCCGTATCGAATTGAGATTTGGTACACTGCTGTGAAAAAAGAAGTTCAAAGTAAAACTGAAATTTTTCTCGGATATGAAAGATAGTTTCAGAAAAAAACAAATTTTTTCGAATAAAATTCTGAAAAATTTTTTTCAATTGAACCCATACAATTTCAAAGTTGCGCGTCGTTATGCTCCAACTAACTGCCAAGTTTCAATCCGATTGCTTCTTTCTGAAATATGAGGAAATTAACCTCGAAATTTCAAACGGCTATACCTCCGAAACTATTTGGCCGATTCGGCTCATTAACGAACTTAACCTTCGTATTTTGAAATGAAACCCTTCCTGAAATTTTCAAGTTGATAGAATCCTCCGAACGCCTGTAAACGTGGTGACGGCCGGTCGGATGGACAGAATGAATTTTTACACTGGATTCATCATCAGTGAGTCCAGCCTAGTCGTTTATACCGTTTTTGGCTCAATCATAGAAAATTACAGACATTTGGATAAAACGATAGCACGCTGTTCCCCTAGAACATGCGCGCAAAAACTGTTTATTGAAAATTGCTATTACAACACGAATTAATTTCTGAATAGTTCTCTGAGTTGAGTTGACACTTGTATCTTATTGTTTTCATAGCATCGTGCTAATAATTGTATCTTGCTGACATGTCCTACACACCATAGTAGCGTTCCAAGGGATGAATAAAGTTGTATTGTAACGCGCGTGAAAACACCGATGGATTCCCAGCGATGGCTCCGCCGACGGGCGACGTATGGCAACATTGCGTTCTAGCTCCGCGAGGCGTTAGCAGTGGCTAGGGACGTTCCGTAACGGATCTGTACTCTTCGAACGACTACATTTACGCAGGCAATTTAAGGTAGAATGCAATATCTATCGTTTTATGATTCCATATAGGGTGGGACATGGCTAATAAAGGTTTGATAATTACTGAATATGGATTATTCTTGATTACAGTTCAATATTTTCGTTTGGAAGTGGTAAAAATATATCTGAAATACGTTTTCTGACTGATAGCCCTGATCAAGATCTGAAATTTATGCTTTGTTATAATCCTCTTCATCATTTTTGACTTACCAAACTGATTGTACGTCGTTCCGAGAGCGATGGCGGCGGACTTGATATCGAAGAAAATGGGAAAAATTCAAATACACGTGAAATACTTTCTGGGTGTTGGCCCAGGTGGACACCTGATTCTTATGCTTTGTTATCATTCACTTTATCATTTTCGATACACGAAACTGATTGTACGTCGTTCTGAGAGCGAGGGCGGCGGACAACATATGGATGAGTGGAAAAAATTGTACTTCGTATAGCACTGTGAGTTGAGCGCCTATCTAAAACTCACATGCCAAAGAACAAGTAGTTTTATCTTCATACAGAAAGGAGAGTCGGCTATATGCCATCAGTAAACCCTTCACAAATTGAGAGGTCTTATGCTCCTTCCTGTTCTTTATTCAAAGATTTCTGGCATACAATAAAATACCGCGTCATTCTGATAATTTGAAGTTTAAGTTTGGTTCATGAAAGACAATACATTTCCATCAGAATGATGCCTTTAATTCCAGATATTGAAATTACTAGATTGAAGTCCCATTAACATTTATCGATTAACAATTTTCTACATTCAAATGAAGAAGTTTGGATTATTGCTCATTCAGAAAAGTGTTTTGTTTTTTGTTGTATACCAAACCCCAAACCTTTTCACAACAGGTGTCAGTCGTTGTTATAGTACGCTTTCTGAAAGTATTTCTGCTGAGAGTTCAAAGATGCGAGTGAGTGCATCAAAGGAAAATAAATATAAACTTGAAGATGGTTTTGAAACTATTTATTCAGTGTTCGATTCAAAATGGGTTGATGTAGTGGTATAAGTAGATAATTTTCAAATGTTACTTCCATTTTATAACTATCCTTAGAATTCATCCAATTAAAATGGCGCCATCTTTATGAGGATTTCACTCGGCATTTCATGATCTCCTTTTTGAAGTACAGTGGACTCCCGATGAATCGGACTCCCAGGGACCATACTAAACAGTTCAACTTATCTATAGTTCGGCTCACCAAACGTTCCATTTATTGAGGCGGTAGTTCGATTCATTCAGAGAAAAAGTCAAGAAATATGAGTAGTTAATGGTAAACAAGCGTTCATTCCTACATGTCATTTAACAAATAATATACATCGAAAATTCTATTACATATTCAAATTCATAAGCATGCTTGGCTATATTCATGTTGGTTTAAAAAATTGCTCTTTCTTATTCGTTATTTGTTTTTCCAAAAAATATACTACAGAAACTATTTGATTAATTTAGTAATGGCATAATCAATGTTCTCAGAAGTTTCTAGGAAATGTCAGTGGCCGGTCTACCTTCTGAACAATTGGTTGTGTAGGTGGTTCACGTTAACATTCATAGGATGGCTATCACATATGGTGATCCGTTTGCGTACCGTATCATTTTCAATTTAATTCGATAGATCGAACGATTCGACTAATAGATTTAAGAGTAGGACTTATTGAGGTGGAAGCTCTCACGAGGACCCTTCCAGCAGTTCGATTCATCTACTAGACTCTCTAGTCTCAAGAACAGTTTTCGACTAATTAGGGTGCAAATACAAAGGGTAATAGACGCATGAATCGGGACCGAAAAAACTGTTCGACTGATCTATGAGTTCGACTTATCGTTGTCCGACTAATCAAGAGTTCAATGTATCAAAAAAAAATACTTTTTTCCAATATGTTTGTAGTGCAGTGAAAACAGTTCAGTTATACAGGTCTGAAAAAAACCAACTCGAACATTGTTAAGCGATTTACAGCAAACAGGTGAGCCTCTGCCTTTTCTTCTTCGGGTTTATTTGTGAAACATGAATATCAATTAAGTGTTTTTGTTTGATGATCAAATGAAGTTTATTATTATTATTCTTGTTATTATTATTGTTATTATTATTATTATTGATGTCTTCATATTCCTTGCGCTCTTCGTTTCATGATATTCAGATAGATCCTCGTTTTTGAACAGGAAATCTAGTGATTTATATATGTATACTCTGTATTCTTTATATCTCCTGAACTTCCATCTTCAACTGCAACTTAAGTATTTACAACATTCATGTTCTGTCCTCAGAAGACAATACCATATATATAATCGCATCGACTGAAATCCATAGCAATATACCAATTTCATAGTTCTGCTATCGGTATATTTTTTATTACTGGCTTCGAATACCATGCTCTGTTGATATACAGGGTGAATGTTTAAGTTGTACATTAATTTTAACCATAGATTCCTCTCACCGAATAAACACTTTTTTTCATTTTTACAGACTGGACTCAGGTTAAAAGTTATAGGTACACTCCTGCACTTTATTTGCAAGTTCACCACAGATATCTATTTTGCAGAACCAATCCAATGTTTGAAAGTCGAAGACACATGATTGAGAAAACTCATTTACTCACTTCATTCTCGTGATTGGGTGTTTTTTGCGATATTATGGTAACGAAAATATTTCACTATAATGGACTTCACTAGCTCAAGGGCGTATCCGTAAAAATAAGGTCATTTCTCGCACCAAATTTCGTAACATTCAACGTTGAATATCTTCGGTGCGTTTAAGGAGAAATTATGAGGAATAATTTGATATTCATAAATGATTGAAGATTCTTACAATGGCATAAGTTAAATTTTATCTGCATCCTCCATATTTATTTTTTATAGTTTTATGAATCGGCGGGCCTTTAACTAGCAAAGCTTTTGAAGTAGGATGAAAGTGATCACTGAAGAATTTGTGACAGTTATAGAGAACTTCACACCAAAATTCATCTCATTCGGAGTAACCGTCTAGAAGCTACAAAAGAAAGACTAAATTTTTCAGAAAATTCAACAGCCTATATCTTTTCACCGCAGCAGAATCTGAAAAAATGGCAGGTGTAAATATTGTTTTATTTGATGAGAGGGAGAGGAATTATGATTAAAATTATGTCCAACTTGAAGTCCCACCCTGTATTTGCTCATCATCTCTTAGCACAAGTCCCAGCTTCGATTTTGAGCTAATACTAGGACCAGTTTGATCAGCATTCCAGGCCAATGTGATCTTGAATAACACTTTTTTTTTTTAATTCAAAATAGGCTCGTTAACGTCAACCCATTTCTTCGTGTCCTGCAAGCACTTTCTTTGCTGTTTCTTCAAATTTCTTCAATAATATTCAATTTCCCAGAATATCAGCATCAGTACAATTCCGTGAGGGACACGAGAATTTATTCAAGTTCACGAGGACCACGAGGTCTTTCCTATATTTCACATCCATATTTTTTACATTCTTTCGCGCCCTCGATTCCTATGTAGTTGCAAAAAAAAGAAGCTTTAGGGCTGAATGATTTAACAAGAAAATCTAGAAAAATACTAACTATAAACTGATAGCTTCTATCTACTTCTTAATAAGTAAAAGACTGTTCACTTAATGAATAATATAGTGAAAGGAAGAACACACAGATCTATGGAGATTCACGTTTTTGTGTATGAGCAAAAATATGGGAAAAAATTCAATATTTCTGTCTCACCCTAGCCTTATGATTATTTCAATTAATTTTAGTTTTATCATCATACCAATCAATATATTTCATAAATTTCATTTGAAATTACAATTTTCAGGTTCACTTCCGCTAAAACCATACCACACATATCAGCGTACTTTTAAACTGATGGTTTCATTCGTTTTACATAAACATTCAGTACGTATAGGCTCAGCTCTTTATGTAACACGCTTTATGCCCACAAACAGCTTACTGCAATAATTGAACATACCTTATTGTCAATTATATTCAATATTTCTTTTTATTGAAATCTTTTATATAGTTATTATTCAACCACTGTGAGAAACAGTGATGAAATTATGTGAGAATAAAATATTATTATATAACTTTAATTTCATAATTCATACTCACGTTCTCAGGAATGGCCAAGGCCCCCTTCTTTTTGGACTGTCCTGAAATAACATGGAATTAGATATATTTCTCGTGAATAATTGGGATGGGTTTTTAATAGCGAAATGTGTTGAATAAGATACCAAAATCTGTGGAAACAGAGAAAAGGGAAACGAAAAGTTACTATTGAGAGGAGTCAAGCAGAAAAATAATTCATCTTTTCGAAATCAATGTTCTTTTTTTTGTTGTTTTTCTTCAAAAACGATTTTAATTGTATACAGGGATGGGCAAAATATATGCTTGGCTTAATTGAGATGAAAATTACAAAATACTTTCTCGCAGGTATTTAAAATATAAAATACGAAATACAGTATTTTAACTATTTGTATTTGAAATACAAATTACAAAATACATTCAGGTGTTACGTAAAATGTGAAAAAAGTACAACTAATTCAGCTCAGCTATTTTATCGCTAAATAAAGAATTTCCTTTCAGAAACACAAGAGTTTTAAATGTAGTATGGGACAAACAGCCTCTTGTTGGAGAATGAATAAAACCGTTCGAAAGTATTTCGAAGACAAAAGTATCGAAATACAAAATACTTCAGCGTCAGGTATTTGAAATACCAATTACAAATACATTTTCAAGGAGTAATTGAAATACAAATACAAAATATGTATTCGAATTTCAAATACGTATTTCAATTACAAGTAATTGAAATACTGCCCAGCCCTGATTGTATATATGAAGTATTTTAATTCATTCTACACAGAAGTTAATTTCCTACGTGTAAACAAAGGATTTCACGAAAGTTGCGACTGTGACGGCACAGGTTAAGGCAGATTTCAGAGGACATAGACGCCAGCAAGTCGAGAGATTTCTGGAAACATCCTGACCCGTACACGAGAGATGATATATGTTGTTGGATACAGGTTGACGAGTTATCTCAGTCACCAAGAGAAGTCTCCGATGAATTCAAGAAATTGTAAGGGAAGTTATAAATTAACAGGAGGCATTGATTTTTCGAATATTTTTCAAATATTTCAAAACTCAATGCCGGAGGTTAATAGCGTTCTTGAAAGTCATCCCGGGGGTCCAAATGCGCCCCAGCCGATTGGTTTAATTTCATCCTCAGTAAGTCGATTCCGTCTTCCGTCAAGGTCTGTCCAATCAGACGCAGGTAGTAGGGGATTAAGATTCGGGGTGACCCCCACGATTCAAGTAAGAGTGGGGATAAATCGAGGTAGTACGCCGAGGAGAAGATTCAAGACCAGCGTAGCCATTTAAACGGTAATTATCGCTTTGTACGATAATTTTGGTGCTCTGTACTATGTACGTTACCGCATGTACGATAATAGCGTTCATTTGAAATTCAATAATATAAGCTAAAGTGTCCGGAGATCCTGAAAATTAAAGATTGCGCGAAGAGAATCAAAAGGTTTTTCTACGAATTCATTATACAGTACCCAATACATAGTGGCTTAATGATGACTTTCATACTAGTGCCAAGTAGCACTTCCTTTTTTACAAATGTTTCACTCTAACACAGATGCTATAAATCATCAACTTTGTCGGCATTCTCTATAACAGAAAAACAGTTCGTTTCATGGGGCGCAGGGTAGCCAGATTAGGGAATTTTCCCCAAGAATGACGGGATTTTTTTTTCTGCGATTTTTTGGGTATTTTTTTTCTTGTGGATTCATTTTTTTGACGGGTTATCATTAGGGGTTTTCAGGTCCTGGACAACTCAACTCAAATCCAGGCTAGCGGTCTTACGAATTCTCCTCTACCTTCAAAGGAAATCAAAAAAATTGTGATTTTCAGATTTTTTCGACGAATTTCGGCAATAATTCTAACGAGAGTATGGATGTTTCACAGATGCATAAAAGTAGACCAATAAAAGATAAGAGGTTTGCTTGACAGTTAATTACCTCTCACCATTATGGAGATTAGGAGAATAAACAGATTGAGATAAACAAATTCCATTTTGCGTCGGAATCTGCTAATTGCAGGGTTGAAAAATTCCCCAATTCATTCATGACCCATCATAATCTACACATTTCGTCGTCTTTGACAGCATATTCAGTTACGGAAGTTTACGAAAAGGATCTCAATTTTGGTCCAGTGAAGTGGTAAATTTTGATTTTGAAAGAGTTCATTTTTTGGGTATTAAAATAACTACTGAAGATATTTGGAAAACAACTAATGTTCAGAAAATTAAAATTGTGATAAAAAAAACTTATCGGGAATTTTTTCCAAAAATCTTGGATATTGAACCAAATGTTCTGGCTACCCTGATTGGGCGGCTTATTTGACGCCTTTTTCTCAATATGCTAGAATAGTGTGGGTAATTTTTTGATTTTCAAGAGATAAAAGTGCTAATTTTCAACGGATCCATGAAAAAAATTGTTTCTTCAGAGGATGAGTGAAATGCTCAGGTCCTGATTAAAACCTACTATTTCCATATTATTATTATTATTATTTTCAGACACACAAGACGTCTTGTTATCACTAAAGAGACAAAAATATTCCGTTTCTCATAACTGAACTAACAGAAAATATGAATTGGATGTAATTTTCGAAATGACCCTCATAAATATCAAAATTGCTAATTGTGAGGAGTACGAATTACCTCATAAATAAATAAAAATACTTGGCCGAAGTTATAAGGTGCCATAAAAATTTTTGTCCAGTTATCTGGAAACGTGCTCCGAAAACCACCCCAGTTAAATATTCTAACAATTTTGGATTTTTCCAAACCAATTAGTTTGGTCTCTAGAAATCTTTAAAATGCGAAGGGTTCAAATTTTTGTCATATTTTGTCATAATATTTTCAGAAACTTCATTCTCTCAAGAAAGTTTATCGAATTTTTTCCGAAATGTCTGATTCTGATTCATCGACCACGAGAACTGCAACTCCCGAGTACAAGAAAATGAAAAGGGGAGAGAGTAAATTGAGAAAACGACATAGACTTCAGCGAAATCGGAAATAATGGGAACAAAAGACTGAGCACCAAGGATGGTTGACTGCTGATTCCTTAAGGTGAGTTTTTTTTTGTTACTCCGTTGAGATCTGAATGGAAATCTTTTATAGATTACAGAAAGCCCACTGTCGAGTTCGCAATGTCGTCATGACTGCTGAGTTGACATTTATAAAGGATCATATGAAATCAGCAATGTACCAATTAAAATCTAGATTAGGGATTTCCAGAACAAATATTCTTGATGCATTCAAAAGAGCCGAAACGCCACTGGATATGCAAATGAAAACAGCAGAAAACAAGTTGGCTGGACATGATATGTCTATCAATGCAGCTGACCGTTTGACTGATATAATTAAACAATGTTTTACTGATTCCAAAATTGCTATGGCATTGAAGCTTCATAGAATTCAAGAGCTGAATCAAATACTCAGAACTCATAAATTCAGCATTGATAATTGATGAGTTCACTGATATTGCTTCAGTTAAGACACTTTGTATTTGTGTTCATGTATTCCACCGGAAATGTGAAAAATTGTGAGTTTATTTTGGAATCTTGTTCAAATATTTCATGGGACCGAATATGATTCTGATAGGGCAAATAAAGGGGCAGAAAGATTATATAGGGTCTTTCAATAAGGACGGGTCGATTTTGACATGAAATAAATCAAATGTCTGTAATTTTGGATGATTGAGCCGAAAATGGTCTCAATCGACTAGGTTGGACTCACTGATGACGAATCCGGTGTCAAAATCGATTCTGTCCACCCGGCCACCCGGCCGGCCGTAGACACGATAACTGTCGAACGAAGTGAGCTAGCAACTTGAAACTTTCAGGGTAGGTCGCGCATTGGAATGCCGCGGTTAAGTTCGTTAATGGGCCAAATCGATCAAATAGTTTCGGAGTTATAGGCATTTGAAGTTTTGAAGTTATTTATTTTTTATTTCAGAAACTACCTGAGCGATTGGATTCAAACTTGGCGGTTAGGTGATTGCCATGGTGATTTGGCATTACTAACTGAATACAAAAATATAGGTTAGAAAGACGACGTTAAAACAACATGGCCGCCACAGGCTGCCAACATCGACCCGTCCCTATTGAAAGACCCTTTATAAGGAAATTGAAACTGCGTTTGTTTCAAAACGGATTCCCATTGAAAATGTCATGGGTTTCGTATCTGACGGGTGCAATACAATGGCTGGATAATATAATTCTGTTGCTAGTGAATTGGAAGAATTATGGTGCAAAAATGTATTTATCATTCGCTTATATCTATAATTTTTTTTTCAAGAATAGCGTAAAACGCCAAGCCATGTTGAATTTCAATATTTCTGCGAAAGTGACCCCCCACAAAATACAGCGCCCTTCTCAAACTAGGTGGTTATCTTTATTGGCTGTTAATAGCAATAAGAAGAATAATTGAACAGTGGGAACCACTAAGATTATTTTTTACTTCAAATTATGTAGATCATAGGGTCCTAGCAAGTGAGCAAATACATTCTGCACTACCTCAAAAATGATGCTATAAAACTTCTATATTTCTTCTGGAATGGGTTGTTGAACAAATTTTTCCAGCACGAGAAAGTTATCATAACCAATCTACATGATGAAATGAGAAAAAATATAAAGAGATGTTATTTTCATGTACGGATCCACTATATATGAACCGGGAAATCAGGAAAAAATTAATTATTTCGACAAATTATTTTAAGAAATTGCGGTCATGCAGAATATAGAAATTTAAGTTAGACTTTGAGCTAGATTTTTATGAGAGATGTCGAAATTTCCTAATAACATCTTGTTTACAAAATCGTAAAAGATATAATTTTTTGGACCCAGTAATTGGTCGAATAAATATTTTGAATAAATGTTCAATGTAGATGACCGCTTCGGCAACTAATTTGCATGAACATGCGCGCAAAAGCTGCTGCCTTCACGGCAGTGCTTTTCTAGATATTTTTTCGATGAATTACTGGATTTTTTGGAAATTTAAAATTTTGAGTATATCTACGGAATCATAGGGAGGATTTCACCTATTAACGAATTCGACCTTCGTAATCAAGCCCCAAACCTACTCTACAAATATCGATTTTCTAAGTAGTTTCTTCCTGAAGTTATTGTGTTGACGGTCGGCCTAAGAAACAACTTAGAAACACGATATTTGTAGAGAAGGTTTGGACCTTAAGTAGGAAGGCCGAATTCGTGAATGGGTAAAATCCACCCAAAGATTCCGCAGGTATACCAATTCAAAATTTAATTTTCCCAATATTTCCAAAAATAAAGATTACATAGAATTGAAATCCAGTACTCTATCGAAAAATAACAATTCGAAGGTTCATACAGAATTTAATGAGGCTAATATGATAGGAAGATTACAGAACATAAATGTATTTAAAAAAAATATTTTTTTTTCAAATTGTTTTAACGCCAAGATCATCACAAAATTACATATGTAAAAAGTTATGTTTCAGCATCTTCAAACTTGGTGCGAAGTTTTATCATGGTTGAATCAGTATTTCTTGAGTTATACCGAAAACAAAAATAATAGCGGGAAGAAAACCACGAAATTTTTATATTTTTTCCCTATATCTCCGGAACGAATTACCGTATCCAATTGAAATTTGGTACACTGCTGTAGAATATGGACCTTGAAGTTAACGCTGAATTTTTTTTCAAATGTGATGAACAGTTCGCGAAAAAAATTTTCAAAATTTTTTTTGTCGAGATTTACTTATTGTATGATCCAACAATATTCAGCGAGAAGTTGCGCGTTGCTGTACTCCAACTAACTGCCAGGTTAGTTCCAGTAGTTTTTGAATTATCGCCAAAATTACGTCAAAACTTCAAGGCCCTAACTCCGAAACCGTTTGGCCGATTTTGCCCATTAACCAACTTAACCGTCGCATTTTGGAATGCAACCTACCGCGAAAGTTTTAGGTCGATAGGATTCTCCGTACGACCGTAATCGTGTCTACGGACGGCAGGCCGGACAGAATCGATTTTGACCCCGGATTCGTCATCAGTGAGTTCTACCTAGTGATTTTCATATTGACTTGATAACCTTTCTGTATAAATCGAAAATATATTATATTTATTTATTATATTCCTTATTTCTTCCATTCTTATCCGGAAATTACAGATAATTGAAATAAGTAAAACAGTTTTCAGCAATAAGGAGAATATATTTAGCTCTCAACTTTAATTGAAATGCCAACGTTTCGGAGATACAATTATTACTCCTTCTTCTGTCAATGTCTTTGTGGCCATGTGTTTCCTAAATTGATATCATGCAATGTTCAATATAATTGATAACCATACATGTATTATATCCAACAAATTGTAATCTTGAGGTTGGTATCATGGTCTTTGTGATTGTTCTTGCAGAATGTTTGATACCTACATTTGTCATCATTTTTAGCCCTGAAGAAGGAGTTATAATTGTACCTCCGAAACCTTGGCATATTGATCAGAGTTGATAGCTAAAAACATTTTCCATATTCCTGAAAATTGTTTTACTTATATCCTACTCATGGATGAAAACGAAACTGATAATTGAAATATTTTTATTTTGAATGACCCTTTTGTATGAATGGAAAATATATTATATTTATTCGATATATTTTTTGTTTCCTTCATTCTCACCCGAAAATGATAATATTCTCGCAAGAATTTCCTTCATATCAAATATGTACGATGAAAAACAATGAGATACGATAATGTGTACGATAAAATACGATAATTTTGAACAAGCATCAGTAAGATGTTTTAGGCTTGTCGGCCCGCCGACGACTATGTTAAGACAGTTTGAGAAGATAAGAGTTCCCGTCTTAGGTTGGCAGGACAATTCGTGTTGAAGTTAGACGTATTGATTATTAAGACGTGAAACTTAGGCGATAGAGTTCAGAGTATAAGACGAAGGCTTAGAAGTTAAGTCACGATTTTTGACGCGATTCTATACGAGTTTTCGAACTTCAGCAATTGTCTTTTGTTTTGTTCTTGTAAATCTTCAAAATCGTATGAAGTCGGTGTATATATAGTAACTAGTGAAAGCTAGTGTTTTATTGATAACAACCAAAGAAGTGAGACGACAATAAATACTAGGAGGTTCAAATCAATCAAACCCCTAGACAATCGATAAAAATTCCAGCTAAACAAATGGTTTCAAGTTTTCTTCGACTCTTGGAGGAAAAATCACGCTCCTTCGAAGTACAGAAGCACATACCACTCATCAAGTTATCGGCCCAGATCACGGATTGAATCATTTGAATACATATCGGAAAACATACGGCAAAAACAGGGCTGAAGCGGAAAATACAGAATATCCCAATTCGAGGGTGAAAATTTTAAATTAATTGCTGGAACAGCATGATATATCTTGAAAAATCGACGGAGAATCATATAGATGTAACACCAATTGGAAGATAGTTGAACAAAAGGCTAATTTGAAGCTGTAAGAAAAGAAATAATTATTATTAATCACATCTCGAATGATCAAGGGCCCGATTCTGGAATCTTTATCAAGAATTGATAGGTACGACAATTGTCATATGTATATGTCGATTTTCTAAGGCTTCTAGAGCATCTGCAAAATTGGTGAGAGTTCTATTTGCCATTTCGACTAAGTTTTCAAGCAGATATTCTAGAAATAAACTGAATGCAAGATATAGATAGAAATTTCAAATCCGAATATGAACATAACCTCATCATCGTTTCCTTCGACTTAGCAACGTGTGGTACGGAGTATTGGATTGTCGAGTGACATTCGGTTCCATGCGCAGGTCAGGATTCAAGAATCGCCTATCTTGGAGAATAACATCCAAGGTTTGAAATTCAAAGAAACAAGATTGAGACAACTCGTTCACTCACTTAATTCTTATGATTTGGTGCTTGTATTCATTTTATTTCACTGGACTTGAAACACTGATCTTCAACTTTATGTTCATACAATATCAAATTTCATTCTACTATAAGATTAAACAGAATTCCATCCTCGCACATTCTGATATTGAAAACTTCATAATTATACTTATTTCTCGAAATTTATAAATGAATTATATGAAATCAACCAACTAACCTAAAAATATTCTCTAGAATGTTATCCTATACTTATAATCACATGTTATTTTATGTCTACGAATGTTATGGTTAGATCTTTGGTATGATCACGAAATAACATATACCCATGGTGTGCTCATCTGAAGAATGAGTGACGTTAGCTAGCAAAAAAAAAAGGAGTTATATATTCTGTACCTTGAATTTGCATGTTAATTCAAACACATAATAAAACTCTCTGTATTTTCTGTTAGCTGACGTCACTCATTTTTCAAATGAGTACACCATGTTTTTTACATCATGCATATACCTAATATAAGTTCTATGCGGAATAGATAGTGATTAATGTGTATTCTATGGTCCGGATAGACGTGAACCCAGCTTTATTTACTTCCTCTACTAGATCAGGGGCGGATCCATAAATATAGGGTAATTTTTCGAATTTTTATCCGATTTCATAATATTCAACGTTGAATATCTGCAAAACGGTGTTTTTAAGGATAAATTTCAAGGAATAATCAAGTTTTCTAAAATGATGTGATTCTCATCATGACATGAGATAAACTTTATCTGCATTCTTCATGCTAATTTCGTATAGTTTTATGAATCGTTGAGTCTATAACTCGGAAATTGTTTGAAGTAGGATGAAAGTGATAACTGAAGAATATGTGTTATAGTCAAAGAAAACTTCACACTAGAGTTCATCTCATTCGGAGTTACTAGAGCACAAAGCTACAAATGAAAAAGTGTTTTTTTTTGGAAATTTAAACAGGCTGTATCTTTTTGCTCAGGCCGAATCTGAAAAAATTATGAATAAAAAAAAGGGTTTCATTTGATGAGATGAATCTATGGTTAAAATTAATGTACAACTTGAAGACTCACCCTGTATATCCGTGAGAATGGCAAATTTCCATTATTCAGCATTGAAACGAAAATTGTTCATATCGGGAGATGGAAGATTTGAAATACAACACAATATCAGTCAATAATGATACGGAAAATAAACGTGAAATATCAATATACCAATGCAGTGTTGCCGACTTTGCGAAATATCCTCAGAAACCAAAACATTCTATTGACAACAGCAATAAATATTATTTATTCTGTTTTTTTCGGGTTAGATGGTTTACGATAAAAACTCAACAATTATTTATAAACTTTTTGATCGAAGTCGATGCATATTGTAGAATGGAACTGCTAACTTTAACTTAAAAAAAACTAAAAGCGCGACAATTTTTTCTCTTTTCACGACAAACTCCCGACAAATATCCGACAATTACTGAGATGGTTTTCATTGACTTCCGTGCAAGTGGCTCTACTCACTTTATGGACATGTTTGATTTATAAGATGAAAATTTTTGAATTTTTGTTAAAAAATTGTTTTTTCTCTAAAAGTGTTGGTCAGATTCCAACGAAATTTATCAAAGACCTTAAAACCAATATTCAACAATAATGTTTCAAATTTGAATTCAATACGATATGTACTTTCGGAGATATATGTGAAAAAATGTCAAATATCGTCGTTAGACGTTATTTCCTCAATATCTCAAGAGGTGAAGATGCGATCAGATCGAAGCTTCGTAATTGTTCGGAGAATATCAACGCGCAACTTCTGAGCTGATCCAATCTGTAAAAAGATTATGAAAAAACAGGAGCGATCAGATTCAAACTATGTAGTTACTTAAAGGATACCAACGCATCACTCAATAAAAAATATCGTGAGGCTCGTAGGGGTAGAGAACTGTGAGAAAGTATTCGAAAATTTGGGAAATTTTGGTTGAAAAAATGTTTCAAAGGTAACTTTTCATCAGATTTCAATATAATTGACAAAAAGCTTGGGTCGTTATTTACAACAGTGTTTCAAAGTTCGGTTCGATTCGTAATTGAACCGGTTCAACAAATATCAGTCCCTAAATAGATTCTCATTTTACGGTTGACAGTTAGGCCGACTTAGGGCCGGTATTATAAAACTTAACGGGAAGTTAACTTTAACTTTAACTGAAAATTAAGCAGTAATTTCCAGTTTAAAGTTAGATTTGCAGGGTTATCTTTATCAGGTGGTTTGGGTATCAATTATAGTTAAAATTAAAGTTAAATCGTTATTTTCCACAGATTCTCTGTCTTTTCGGCTGACATAAGGGGAATATAACCTCGATTTGTTTGTTGTTATGATATTTTCGGAAACATGTTAGCAAGATATAATTCACTTCATTTTTGAAGGACTTTTAATTCACGATGACGAAGATGACATGAATATTGTTGAACATCCTCGTTGAGAGATATTCACTTCATTTTTGAAGAACTTTTAACTGACTATGACGATGATGCCATGAAAATTGTTGAATATCCTTGTTGAGAAAGGATATTTAGAAATCGGCTGAACCATTTGAACTTATGGGAAGAAACGGAATTCAAAAACCAATTTCGCTTATCTGGACACTCTGCACGCCTGTAATGGAATACATATTCTTAGAAATCGTGCTGTGACGCTAGTGATGCAAATGTGTTGATTACACGCAGAGTTTATGCAGCTTGTTCTTTCTTGATAGTTGCTGGAGATTTTAGGGGTTTTCACAAATCAACTATACTGGCTGTATTATCAGAAATGTCTCATGGAAAATTGCATACTTATTATCTATTTACATCAAAATGCCTGCTATGAACCTCACTCAAGTAATAATCCAATCTCGAGAGTTCCTCATGGCATATTATTGTAATGAAAATATCAGTTACTCTTTCTGTTCAACTATTATAAGATGTAAATGAAAAAAAAATCATTGGCATTTATTCTTTCCGGTGTCTAATATAACAGATAAAAGTTATAAATGCGTAATGAAGCATAATAATTTATACACACTATTTAACTTTCAAGATAAAAGGAAATCATCACAATTGCAATGGATACTTTTCTTATAGTAATGGTCAAGCTGGTAGCTGTACAAATTCTAGATATCAAGGCTCGATAACTCTGAGCCACACAAAACATTACCATATTTTTTAATTGAATGACAATTTTTGCAAATTTAGTGTAGAGATTATTACCACTCCCAGTGTCAGTTGGAAGTGCTTGCCCGTTGGTGAAGAGTGAAGTATTTGTAAAAAATTCTGTACCTAATTGGATTTGGAAAAATTTTATTGTAATTGTTATATAATTCCTGAATTGAATGTATCTCATTACTGTCAAAGTTTTTCCTTTTAAGCTTTCATTTCCAATATATTCATTAGTGGAAGTAGTTTTTTTAGTTAGGTGACCGAATAAATACCCAAACACCCCTTCCATATTGTAAAAAGTATAAGAATTCAAAATTGATCATTGCAACTCTCCCTCAAATCAGTAATTCTATTTTTATGGAAACCACAATCCATTAAGCTCCCTGATACATAGTGCGAATATTTGTCAATAAAGGATTTGTTTATTCCTATCATATTTTGAAAGGGAGTATTTTTCCAAAGTCCAGCTTTTCCAACCCAGAAATTGGTGGTTAGATTTATTACAGAATCTCAAACTATTTCATTCTCCTTTTCATAGAAATCATCACAGTATTTCTTGTCTATGATAGAAATGAGACTTTTATAATTCCGACATTTTTGAGCATAACTTTAACCGTCGGTTAAAGTTAAAGTTAACTTCCCATTAAGTTTTATAATACCGGCCCTTAGGGCCGGTATTATAAAACCTAACTGGAAGTTATCTTCAACTTTAACTGACAGGTTTGACAGTCAGTTTTAACTGTCAGTTAAAGTTAAAGATAACTTCCAGTTAAGTTTTATAATACGGGCCCTTAATCACAATAACATCCGAAATAACGACTTAGCGCGGGTATTATACAAGGTGATTCATCGGTAAATGGGCAGAAGTTAAGGGTAGATAGAGGACACTGAGGTGAGTCAGAATAACCTTCATTTCAAGGGTCTCTTTCTTTATTTTCAGGATACAGAGTGTTCTATCGATTTTGTCAATATCTATACTATATTTTCATGATACTTGGTACGTTTTTTCTCTCCTATAACTACTTCATACAGATATAGTAACTAATTTTTTTTTCAGGTCCGGCCTAGGAGAAATTGATAAATAAGATTCAATCCAAAAAAAAACCTAAAAATTCCCTCAATTTGATAGGATATTCGAAAGGAGAAAAAACTGAAGGGGGTAAAGTATTTTTCGTACATGCGCATGCGATTTTGATACTCAATAAATCTAGTCAAACCTGAATATTCAGACAACATACCAAAATTTCAACAAAAAATAGTGTCATTCGGTATTTATTGATTTTTCCGATTTAATTGAATCTTCTGCCTCTTATTAGGCCCTTATTTTTTCGGTCACAAACTTGAAGCACAACGAATGAACAGATTTGTATTCGGATAAATCTGTGATAATTTCTAGTACTTTAACCACTGAAAACGATAACATTTGTTGATGAGATATCCAAATTTGGGATGAACAAGAAAATTTGCACATTCACGTCTTGAAAAACAAACATCATTTCGAGAATCTTAGTGCTATAACTACTTCTGAGAGCCTTCAAAATATGGGAAAAAACGGTTTCACAAAAATTGGCCGGATTGGCTATCATTTAGCTTGGTGCATTTCTGTGCTCGTTTGGAAATAAAAGTCTTGTTATTCTATCTTGTTTCAACTATCACCTCTTATTATATTTACGATAAGAGTTAAATCGAAAACTATATTGCTATCTCACTCATATTTGTTGATACGCAGTAAATTTTAAATCGAAATGCCCCAAAAGTTTGACAATAATGAATATGCCGACATGCTGTTTGTCTACAGATTTTGTAATGGAAATGGAAAAGCTGCTCGAAGAGAGTATGAACGTCGGTTTTCTGAACGACGGTTTCCAAATAATAAAACTTCAATATTCAGTTACCTCGAAGAACATGGTATCCATGTATGATATACATTGCGAGGCAATTCACCCGAATTACATTCCATCCCTAGGAGCTGTGATCACCGCCCCTAAATTTTTAAATGACCTCAGATTGCAAATTATACCTCATTTAAAAATTTAGGGGTGACGATCACATCTGCTAGGGATGAAATGTAATTCAGGTGAATTGCCTCGCGATGGATATCCCCCTCAAAAGCGAAGATTCCTCTAATTAAATGTAACTCTTTTATCATTTGCCATTTTCCCGATTCGGTTCAAGTAAAAAGTTATAAGCATTTAAATATTTCTTAATGTGCTTATACATTCCTGCACTTTGTTCAACGCAGATATCCCTTTCGGTGATCTGTATATTGCAGAATAACTAATATATTGCTTGAAATTCAAAGAAATATGATTGAGAAACCTCCTTCACTCGCTTGATTCTCACCACTTGGTCAATCTTGCGATATTATTGTAATGAAAACATTTCACTACACTTGATCATTGAAACACTGATCTACTCGATATGTATGCAATATCCAATTTTTTCCACCATAAAACTATACACAATTCCATCCTCGCGTAATCTCATATTGAAAATTCCATAATAGGTCACGAGCAGTTTTGACAGTTGGGAGAGACTGGAGGACCAACAATAACCTAAAATGCATTGTTTACTATGGGAAAAAGCGATTTGGCTCGTGATTTTGTATGAATTTGAACCTTTTGGACTGAAATATTCACTATTGCATTATCTAGGAACTATATCCAAATTACTTGATATTTTGTAACAGTTACAGCTTTACTAAACTTATGGAATTTTTCGATTAAATACAATTCTTGCTGGTTTATGCTGTTGTTGCATGTTGCTTGGTTTAGTAAGGCAGGAAATACAATTTAAAACCTAAGTTTTTTTAAGTAAATTCAGGTATTCAAGCTCGAGTAATCAACATCAAATCCATCAAAACTACCAATGAGTTGTTGAAGTATTTTCATTTGAATGGTAGGTACTAACCAGATGTGGAGAGGAACCATAGACCTATAAAACTATATAATAGTTTAATATATCTATGAGAGGAACTCAATTCATCCATTTTAAAAGAGAGAAATAAGAAAATTCTATCGGTTTTGAAAGGGAAAATGATATTTTCTGGATTAATTTAATAAAGAACTGCGCTCAAAAACTAAAATTCACAGAATAAATATTACTTTGCAACTTGTCAGTTACCTCGACAAAGAGCATAGGATGGAGATTAGTCTCCACAATCAGTAAAACTTGAATTAGATAGGATTGATTCATACCAATGACATTCAGGTATGCAATGACATCGAATTTTGATTTTCATGTTTAGTCGAGTAATATCATGTACGTTATTTTGGTAGGGCATACCGAACGATTCGGTTATAGAATATTTGAAAACTCATAAGTTCTTAATAAGCATTTCTTTATTACTTGAACAAGACAGGATTTATGAAAGATATTTACATTCAAGTATTCAATGCAGACAAATTTTTAGCTGATTCTCACTTAAAGTGCAGTATTACTACTGACAATGTTCTGTTTGGGTATGCCTATTGATACCAGGTAAGGAATTTTCTTGAAATCGTCAGTTTTCGATAAACATTCCTGTTTGTTTTCCCAAAGAAAAGATATAAATCATCACTGATCGGCATTTTAGCCTAATTTGATCACCCTTGAGTCGTATTTTGGAAATAAAAACCATCCACTGTGTCAAAACACTGTTCCTATCTTCTACACCCAGGAATACTTGGCAGTGTCCAGGAATGAAAAATTTATTAGCACGATGATATCACAAAATATTTTCGCAATATTTTACCTCCATATGAAAGTAACAATGTGCCTATATAATATTCTACAACACACAAAAAGACTGTTGACGGAAGTAACCTAAGGTCTGTTTATTTGCCTGTTCAAGAAATCATGGAATAATTTCATATTAAATACACCACATTTATACAATCCTTCTCAAAAAAGTGAATATATCAATCCAAAATTTCCAAATGAATATGAAATCTTGGGAGAAATCGCATTTTCCCATAGTAAACAATGCATTTTAGGTTATTGTTGGTCCTCCAGTCTCTCCCAACTGTCAAAACTGCTCGTGACCTATTATCCTTATTTCATCATATTTATGAATGAATTGTACGAAATCATTTAACTAACCTGAACAAATCAATTGAACTCTAGGAATTCTATGGAACCATGAAAATCTGGTCCATAGACATGGATACCTATTCTTTATGTGCTTCAATCAGGAAATAGATCAATATCTGTGTATTCTGTGGTCCGGATGAACGTGGGCGAAGCTTAGTTTGAAGCCTTCACTAGCTCAGAGGCGATCCAGAAAATATCAGATTTTATAAAATTATACGTAGAATATCTATCTCTTAAACGGTGCATTTCAAAAGAAATTATAAGGAATAATTTTAAGTATTCATAAATAATTGAAGATTCTAAGGGTGATATAAGATAAACTTTATCTGCATTCTTCGAGCTAATTTCTTATAGTAAGAGTGATTACGGAAGAATATGTGTAATAGTTATAGAAAACTTCAAAGTAGAATTAATTTTTTTCGGAATATCCATATCAAAGCGACAAAAAAATAATTAATTTCTTTTAAATTCAACAGCTCACAACTTTTTTTTGAGCCGAACCTGAAAAAATGAGGAAGTATTCTACTAGATAAGAGGTATCTATGGTTGAAATTAATTTACAACTCAATAACTCACAGAGTGAGTCTTACCCTTTATAATCCGGTTCTGCAGACATACAGAGCAGCTGTTTCGTTCTCAATGGCCTAGTCTTTATGGAAATAGTCATATTTTGTACATTTATTAATCCATGTAGGTACAATAAGAACTTACCTTTTTTGTTCGCCCTCTTCCATCCCTCAGCCACGAACGGCGTCACTGAACGCCGCTCGCGCTGCGATCTCCTAAGGCCTAGAAAAAAAAAACTGTTGAAGAAAAATAAAATTTGCGCGTTCGTTCTAATTCATGGGCATAGAAATTATTGAAAATTGACCTGCCCAACGCTGCTTGACTCTATGTAAAAACAATCGTACTCGTATTCGGATATACTGACGTATACGGTGCATTTTTACCCTTTTTACGTTACGTGTTATTTGCATAGTTGTTCGCAAAAAAAATTGATTTTCTATTTCAAAACTTTTATCTCCATCATATGTTCTTGATTTTGAATGAAAATTGAGAGTTCTAATTGTTTCTTTTGTCTGATATCTGGATAGGAAACTTTTTGAATAATTCCATCGAGCTTGTATGGTATAAGGTAGGTTTAAGCATTGGTTTTAGAGCTACATTCTGTTGAATTCAGATTAGGTTTGAATTTTTGATGGATGTGCTCGCCTGAATTTCTGTGTGTATATTGATTTCTTGCAGGTGTCTATCATGAATTGATAGTGCTCCGAGTAATTCAAAAAATTTTTTCACAATGTGTTCAATATGATTGTCCCAGTTGAACCTGTCAATAATTGTTAGTCCCACGTACGTATATGGATCAACCTTCGATTTTTCATTATTATTCATTAGGACGCTTTAAGGTTCTAGGGTTTTCGTCTGGTTTGTGTATACAATGTAGGCTGTTTTGTTTTCATTTATTACAATTTTATCGACAGAGAGCCAATTTAAATTTTTTTCCCAATGCTAATTTTATCTTCTCTCGGACAGTTCTTCATCTCGATCGCTGACAAGCAGTGTATCGTCGGCAAACATCCAGTACTTGCCGGCTGGATTTGGTTCCGAAATGTTCTCCAAAGGACCTAACTTTTTGTTGTTTTATATGAGCTTTTTTTCCACTCTGTTTAACAGAATTCACGTTTATTGTATATTTTGCCTCTCGTAAGTCGATGAATGTGTCAACTAGATTTTCACGCGCGATAGTGTTTCGTTCCAATGACTGTAATTTTCGAATTTTGAGTCGAAAATGGTCTTAAACGATTGTGTTGAACTCCCTGAAGAAGAATCCGTGGTCAAATTCAATTCTGTCCGTTCGTCCGTATGTGCTTTAACTTTCGAATGAAAAGACTTGGCGACTTGAAATTGTCAGATTAGGTTTAATTTCACAGTTGTGAAGCACGTATTTATCTGACATAGCAAGTTATCTCTATTGAAGATAAGATCTTCAGAATGTCTTGTATTCTTAAACCATCAGATACATATGAAAAGTTTTTTCACAGGATGTCAGAATTTTAAATAGCTCTTCAGTACATTTTTCGAAAAATACGGATTTGTCTGATATTAGTTCTCAAGGTAATGATGTTTTATTCTTATTTCATTTTATTGATCTTTGGGGGTTATTAATGTTTTTTTTTCATCTTTCTATTTTCTCTCTCGATCCTTCAAAATTTCTGCAACGCTGTAATCATCTGATAGTTCACAACATACACAGCGCCACATGGATTTACCACTCAACACTCCTTATCTGCCCCAAGTGTTTAAGGTCAAGGATCATGCAGAATTTCGTAGAAATAATATAATCCGAATAAGAAAAATATAAAATATTAAAAAAAAATTTGGAATGTTCTTATATCATGATCAACCAAAATTTTCACACAAGTTGGTTCACCAGCATTTCCCACCTGGTTAGCGAGATTTATCATGATCAGATGAGTATTTTTCGAGTTATTTCAAGAATAACGATACTGAGGAAAAAAGCCACATAATTTTACATACATTTTACCGATTGTTATATATTGACTCTGAGCTCTGTGTCATTCTATTGAAATCTGATGAATAGTTGTCGAGAAGTTGCGCGTCATTATTGTCGAACTAGTTTCATTTGCAATACATGAGTGAGACATCGAGGATATTCAACAAGAAAACACAAAGAAGTATAACACCGCAACGGTTCAGCCGATTTGTCCTAACAGTTTCAATTTAATGCGCAGCCTGATAATTTCTAATCGCTAGATCTTTCCATGCCCAAATTATCGCGACAAAGAACGGCCACGAGGAATGTTTCTTTTTTGATTATAAACGCCTAAATAAAAGAAACGCTCGCTCTTCCAATGGTCAACCATAAATCAAATATGCATTGCTCAGAGTATCCCATGACAACGAGTAAATGACATCTTTCACTTGGATGAAAAATGTCCAAAATAATAATCGTATGTGAGCGTGAAGCAGCAGAAATGGAAGAAAAAAAAGTTTTGTAATGATTTTTCATGAACACCACCTGTAATTGCAGGCTCCGCTGAAGTTGCGAAATAAACTGCGCTTGATAAAGTGTTTGATATTGCTATCCGCAAGGGTTTTCATGAAAAAAACAATTTTTATTTAATTTTTAATAGTTCTGTTTCAGATATTGGGACTGAAAACCCATAAAAAAACTTAAAAAATGATACGAAATCCTCCCAACCTAAGCTTTAATCAATATATAACCTATTGCCAGAAAAGTCGCGGGGAAAATATGAAAAGCGGTACAAACTCTGCATCACATAGTGTAATGTAAAGGAATTCAGAAGAACAGGTGTGAATGCAGCAACGGTTTTTTGGAACAGTATTTTTATCGTTTCTGAGTCGAAAAAGCCGCTACAATTAGGTGTTTTTTGGAATATATCTTATCGTGTGAGTTGAATGAGTTTAATTCAAGATAATAATTTGTCACCCCTGAACAACACCCTCAATCACCCCCTGAAGTGAAAAATATCGTTACCACTAATACAACCGTTGCTGGCGATTTTTCGATGCCAATCGTTCATTTCAAGGCCTATGAACACGTTCCATATATTGAAATAATTTTTGACCATTCAACAGCCCCCTTAATCACCCCCCAAAGTGGAAAATAACGTAGACACTAAAACGATCGTCGCTGGCGATTTTCTGATGCCAATCGTTAATTTCGAGGCCCATGAACACGTTCTATATAGTGAAATAATTTGAGACCCCTTAACAGCCTCCTTAATCACCCCCCAAAGTGGAAAATAATGTAGACACTAAAACGACCGTTGCTGGCGATTTTTTGATGCCAATCGTTTGAGGCCTATCACGATCCATATAGTAAAATAATTTGTGACCCCTCAACAGCCCCCTCAATCACCCCCCAAAGTGGAAAATAACGTAGACAGTAAAACGACCGTTGCTGGCGATTTCTTGAGGCCAATCGTTAATTTCGTGGTCTATGAACACGTTCCATACAGTGAAATAATTTGTGACCCCTTAACAACTCCCTAAAGTGGAAAATACTGTAGAAACTAAAACTACCGTTGCTGGAGATTTTTTTATGCCAATCATTCATTGAAATAATTTGTGTCCCCCATCAACTGCCTTAATCACCCCATAAACTTAAAAATATCGTGATCACTAACACGACCGTTGCTGGCGATTTTTTGATACCAATCGTTTATTTCGAGGGCTGTAAACACGTTCCATGTAGTGAAATAATTTGTGACCCCTCAACAGCCCCCTTAATAATCCCCGAAGTGGAAAATAGACACTAAAATCTCTGCCGAAACAACTTCAGTGATAACGAAATTCTGTCTAGATCTAATTGCAGATGCATAGGTACAATGTCTGAGCGGATAAATTGGCGGACTGGGAAGGTGAACAGCTTATACAGTGTCTTTCACGAGGAACCTCACCCATATTTATACGGGAAACTACTGAACGTATTTTCATGAAATTCAGCACTTATAAGTATTTCACGATGCTGATGAAATCTAAAATATTTTCAAGGCATGAGCACCTCCGGTTTTTCCGGAAATGACGTCAACTTCCGTTTTTCAAATTAGAACACCATTTTTTTATTGCAGAAATAGATTCCTTAGAAAATTTTAATTTATTTTGATGTAACATTTTTCAGTTTTGGTTGGAAAATTCTCTCTGAGCGGGAAAATTCGAAAAAAAATTCGAAAATAGAGCTCCGCTGAAACAAGAATAACTTCGAGGTTTTTCGATGGAAAATTTTCATTTTTGGGATTTTTCAAGATGTGAGATTGATGTATCCACTTTGAAAATCGAAATCGCGATTCATGATACAGGTGGTGAAAAAATCGCTTTCAAAGTTAGGGATGACAAAATCGTGAAAAATCAATTTTTTCAAATTAGAACCCCATTTTTTTATGGCAGATATTGAATCTACGTTAAAAAATAATGTGAGTGTATGCATCACACCCTTGCCCTAAAGTGGATATTTTCTTGAGTTATTCACAAAAAACTGTTTTTCGTCTTGAATTTTCAGCTATTTCTTTTCCCTTCACGCCAAAAAGATGACATTTTCAGGAACTGTTACTTAAACCATGTTTTAGATTTTACTACCCTAATATGCAAGAGAAACAAGTTACAGGTTGTTCTTAAATAGATGGCGAATTTGGATTCGAATTTGTATCGAAAACCTCTTTATTTCAACTAATCGGCCATCAGTTTTCTCTCCAGTGATAAATAAATAATTCCTTATGAACCATATGCAAAAACTTACCATGTTTTACATTATTTGTTTTTAATGATAGATATCATTAATTACATCTGCCAAATTCCCCTTTATTCAGTAGCATTTTGTGTTTACTATTAATTTGGTGATAATTCGTATTAAGTTATAAAATCGATCACTATGCCTAATTTTACCAATGAAGATTATTTAAATCTCATTCTACTTCATGGAGAATGTAATAAAGTTGTAGATAGAACGATTCGACTGATCATTGAGAGGTTTCCTGACCGACCCAGACCAACGAGAGATACCATTAACAGAACCATGACAAACTTGAGAAATGTCGGATCTTTCGTTAAGAAAACTACACACAGAGAAAAAAGTGTAGTAGAAGATGAGAACAACGAAATTACAGTTCTTGCATATTTTCGTGTGAATCCTCAAAATTCTCTCAAAGATGCCAAGATTGATCTGGGATTATCTCAATCGAGTGTTTGGAGAATATTAAAAAAACATAAAATGCACCCATATAAATTCAATAGGGTACAGCATTTGAAGGAAACTGATTTCGTCAGGAGAACAGAGTTTTGCGAAGCTATGATGATTCGATTTCAAGAGAATGAAAACTTTTTGGACTGTATAATTTGGACAGATGAATCTAAATTCACAAAGAATGGTTCTTTCAATAGGCATAACAGTCATTATTGGGATGAAGAGAACAACCACCACTTCAGACAATGGAACTTTCAAGAGACCTGGAGTTTCAATGTTTTTTGCGCCATCAAGAATAATGCAATTTCCGATGTTCACATTTATGATGGGACTTTAACTGGTAAGATAAAACACTACACATGTTTGCATTATTTAAAGAATGTTCTCCCTTAGGAGATAGATATTCTGACATATTGACTCAAATAATTGAGCCGCTAGTACAGAACCATAATGACTTATGGTATCAACAAGATGGCGCGCCTCCACACAATTCACTCAATGTGTCAAATATCCTCTACAGGCTATTTGAAGATCGATGGTTGGCGAACAATGGTCCACATCTTTGGCCACCACGTTCTCCCGATTAAACTACTTTAGACTATTATGTTTGGGGTAGGATAAAAAATATTGTCTACTCAACTCCCCTGACTGATAAAGAGGACTGCATAGAACGAGTCAGAAATGCGTTCAGGTTTGTTTAGATTTTTAGATTCATAGTTTTGAAACTCAATTTGGTTTTTAAACACTTTTGCAGATCTCTTCCTCCCGATGAAAATTGAAGAGCAACGCACGAAGCATTCCTGAGACGTATAAATAAATGTCTAGAAATCAACGGTCAAAACTTTGAGCATCATCTCTTGTTATAACTGCGAGAGTTTGCCATGGTTCTCCTAATAGTAACTTGAAGTCGGTTTCAAGAAGGGGTGAAAAATCTACAGCATGGTTCAAATAACAGTTCCTGAAAATTTCATCTTTTTGGCGTGAAGGGAAAAGAAATAGCTGAAAATTCAAGACGAAAAACAGTTTTTTGTGAATAACTCAGAAAATATCCATTTAAGGGCAAGGGTCTGATGCATACACTCACATTATTTTTTAACGTAGATTCAATATCTGCCATAAAAAAATGGGGTTCTAATTTGAAAAAATTGATTTTTCACGATTTTGTCATCCCTAACTTTGAAAGCGATTTTTTCACCACCTGTATCATGAATCGCGATTTCGATTTTCAAAGTGGATACATCAATCTTACATCTTGAAAAATCCCAAAAATGAAAATTTTCCATCGAAAAACCTCGAAGTTATTCTTGTTTCAGCGGAGCTCTATTTTCGAATTTTTTTTCGAATTTTCCCGCTCAGAGAGAATTTTCCAACCAAAACTGAAAAATGTTACATCAAAATAAATTCAAATTTTCTAAGGAATCTATTTCTGCAATAAAAAAATGGTGTTCTAATTTGAAAAACGGAAGTTGACGTCATTTCCGGAAAAACCGGAGGTGCTCATGCCTTGAAAATATTTTAGATTTCATCAGCATCGTGAAATACTTATAAGTGCTGAATTTCATGAAAATACGTTCAGTAGTTTCCCGTATAAATATGGGTGAGGTTCCTCGTGAAAGACCCTGTATTGATAAGGCCAAGCTTCAACTGCGGGAAATTTGAAGTGCGAGAGAAATAAATGGGCGTTGGATGCTGGCAATCAAAGCTATACTATTCCACCAAAATGAAGGTTGAGATCAATATCATCTAACAGAAATTCCATTTTTTTCTACGATATCAATTGTTGGAAATATGATGAAAAATCTTAACAAAGGTAAATTCGTTTGATGAAATGATCCGAGGTGACGAACTTCATCACAGCAAACTTCCAAAAGATTCAAATTATATCACATAAATGAGGTGCAGATCCATATTGATAGTCTTGAACCAACACTCGATTATATCTCCGAATTGGACATAAAGATTCACCGACTTTAATTGAATAATATCTTAGAAACTACCTCCATGTCAGAATCAGCACATTTCCGATAACTAAGAATATCATATATAGTCGCTCAGTTCAACAGAATATGTCCACTTATTAATAATGAAATAATGTAATAATAATGTCCACTTTGCGCATTTCCATATCACATTGACGGCAACAACGCATTTCCGCAAACTTCGAATACATTATCGAAATTCACCAAGCTCAACAATACAATGTCCAAACCATCTCGATATCCAGTTTCCAGTTATCCGAAGTGAAGAACTTGGCAGCAGCATATTTAGTGAAAATAAAAATTTTACTGTTCCGTGAAAATTCACATGTTTATAAAGATTCTGGAACTGGAATTTCGTTAAATCTACTTTAACCAGTGTCCATAGCTTGGTAACAGCGCGTTCCAGCAAATTTCGAATGGCATATAATGAATCACCTAGCTCGCTGGAATGATGTCCACTACGAACAACTATCCTGACATCAGATTTCCAGTAATCCGAAGTGAAAGACTTGGCAGCAGCGTATTTAGTGAAGATAAAAATTTTACAGATCCGTGAAAATTCACATGTTTATAAAGATTCTGTAACTGGAATTTCGTTAAATCTACTTCAACCAGTGTCCATAACTTGGCAACAGTGCGTTCAGCAAATTTCGAATGACATATAATGAATCACCTAGCTCGCTAGAATGATGTCCATTACGAACAACTATCTTAACATCAGATTTCCTTCAATCCGAAGTGAAAGACTTGGCAGCAGCGTATTTAGTGAAAATAAAAATTTTACAGATCCGTGAAAATTCACATGTTTATAAAGATTCTGGAACTGGAATTTCGTTAAATCTACTTCAACCAGTGTCCATAACTTGGCAACAGCGCATTCCAGCAAATTTCGAATGACATATAATGAATCACCTAGCTCGCTGGAATGATGTCCACTACGAACAACTATCTCTACATCAGACTTCCATTAATCCGTAGTGACCAACTTGACAACAGCGCATTTCCGCAAAACAAAAACGGTAGCATTAGAATCGGGTGAGCGCCCAAAATCACGATTTTCATATTTTATTCACATTACTGATACCCAGTAAACCGAAGTCTTACCGCTAGATGAATTATTTTTGATGAAAAAAGTAAATAAAACTATTCATTACCCTGTAAATATATATAAGCCATTTAATTGACAGGTAGTATAAATCATGGGAGTTTTCAGTGCATGTATTCGAGATCTACTTGTGAAAATTACCATAAACATTTAAGACAAAGATTCGCTGAGTATCGATTTAAGCGTATTTTGGGAGGATTTCTTATGATTTTTTAGGTTCTTTTTGGGTTTTCACTTCCAATATCTGAAACAGAACATTAGAAATTGAATAAAATTACTTCTTCATGAAAAACGCTCTCGCGGATTGTAGGACGTAAGAAATAATCACACACATCCTCACTTTCATGTGCAGATGCAGAAATAATTTGACAAAAGTCTCAATTCAAATCGAAAAATGGAAAGAAAATAATTCTTCAAATTTTCTCCTTTGTCGGATGAAGGAATCAGATTTGTACTCGGAAACGCCACAGTTCACTTTGTTTATCGTTCATATTGTTTCTGTATTGTTCATTGGGCAATCTGTTTTACAAGAAACTGTCCTTGACAAATATATTTAGTCCTGCAATACGCAAGGGCAGTTTTCATGAAAACACAATTTTTATTCAATTTTTGATAGTTTTGTTTCAGATATTGGGAGTGAAAACCCACAAAAAAGCCTAAAAAAATTTTCGCTAGTAAAAATTTCTGACTTGAAACAAAAAAAGTCGTGCCTTTATCATTACTAGTGACGAACTATCAGATGACGAAGACTATTTCTACGATATTGTAATGGAAAATGCTCTAAACCTGTGGTGGGAGAATGAATACAATTGGAAAAAGACCCTGTGAAAACGCCCAGTATTCGAATTTAGCAGATTATAAATCATATACGGGCCAAAGTTCTCGCCGCGCGTCAGGCCGTCAGCTATTCTTTTAGTTAAAAGAGGAGGTGGAATCCTGTTTCGATTGCCTTTGGTAAGGATCTCGCCCTGCACCCCTGCTATGTGGTATATGGTTCCAAACTTTTACTGCACAATGGGGGTTTTTCCTGAATTTGGGTTATTACTGCAAATGCAAATTTGAACATAATAATTATGGGTTTGATTGATCAAACTTCAAAATTGGGGTTTGGGATTTGCCAGGCGTGCACGAAGTGACAACGCTGTTTAGTAGAATAGCTTTTTCTGCTATAGAATAATGAAATATTTATTCCTATTCTGTGGTACACACGTGTTCTTTATCAATATAACCAAACAATTTCCGTTTGCGATTTGTCAGTAATATGACGGTATGACAGTCAGTGCTCTTCTTTTTCTATTCCTTGGTCGTTGTCTTCTACTCTAACCAAATCGAAGTATAGCTATCTCTGTTTTCCTGAGCAAAGTAACACATTTAACGTCCTTTTCTTTCCGAGAAAGCTGAATTCGATGTTGCCATTGCGTGCACTCAAGACAAATCCCTTTAATTGCAACTCCCCATTTTTATTTTTCAGTTTTAGAGCATCAAACATTATAAAAATAATATAATATCGAAATTATATGTTTGAAATGTGATGTTCTAAAGGTTTTTCATGAAAATTACTGCATTTTTGTTTAAAGGAAAAACCCCCACTAACAGTATATCTGACGATAACGCAGGGTAATTTCAAGTGTTGATTCGATGATTATCTAGGATTATGTCACTTAACTGGTAATTTCTGAGCGAAGTTGATATAGTGAGGTTTAAAGACTTCACTTGTAATTTGTCTGCGGAGTTCAAGCTATGTGAAGCATGTGAATGTTATTGATGGTTCTATTCTCACTGCTGAACTTACAGATTGAAAAGAGTTGTTTCGTCACAATGTTAATCGCGTTATTTACAATGAACCGCACCACTGAACTGTTGATGGCTATGTCCGGCTCGAAGGCCCAATGTTGATTGGGGTATTTTTTTTTTTTTTTGGAATAGAAAAAGAAATTTCGTTTTACGCTGTTTATTCACATGAACTTGATATGATGGACTATATACTTGTTCGATAGGGTATATAAATATTTTTTCAAGGCATAATGCCTGCATTTTTGGGTGAATGAAATGTAAGGGTTTACTGTTAGAATACAAGATTGTGACTATATGAATATGAAATTGGTTTGTCGCGTATGCTCTCAAGTCTCAAGTGGCTAAACGCCATACCAATTCCTACTCCATTGGCGTAACATAAATATGATTAATTCTGAATCACCTAACAAGTTGCGTATCAAAATGCTACGGTTACACTGTTTCATAAATGGGCAAAATAGGCTCAATGATTTCAGGAGTATACCCTTTAAAAATCTTCCATAAATATCCGAAGATAAGTAGTATTAGCTGAAGAATATCAACATACTGCTTCATGCGGAACTTTTTCAACGGAAAAAACAACGGATATCTGAAAAACCTGGAGGTTCAGGAAAAAAATTCTAGGCACATTTTTTGTTGGAAACTTATTGCACTATCACTAAAGTAATTATTTTACATGAAGTCTGTTGGACCATGTATAAATCATCATGTATATTGGTACTTACCTTCCATCTACACTTCCCCTTGCCTTTCTTGTCTCTTCTTAAAACTATTCTGAAAATTTAAATTAGTCAATATCAGTGAAACAGAACACTACTCAGAATAGATTAGATTGAAGGAGGGGCGAAGGGGTCTTCAAACCTCGCAAACACTTCGAAAAAAAGATCTATTGTGCAACCCTGCGCTGTTTAGCTGACGAGCAGTAAAATCTCAATATGCTTTCATAATTTCATGGCACAGATAACGGAGTAATCCCAAGTTCGCAATCATTACTTTCTGACCGGTGTGTAGTTATCCACATCCACAAGTACAGTCCGAGACAACAGTATGGTCAATATTATTTTATGGTAAATCGAATGATTTCGTGGGATAAATTATAGAAAATGGAGGACTGGGAGTCAATTCTTGAATCTCGATGAAGAATTGAAAAGTGACAATTGTGATATGTTTATGTCGATTTTATAAGTTTTTCCGAGCATCTGCAAAATTTGTGAGAGTTCTTTTCGCCATTTCGACTATGTTTTCAAGCAAATATATTCAGGAAATAAACTGAATGCAAGATATCGAGAAATTTCAAATCCGAATATAAACATAACCTTATCACCGTTTCCTTCGACTTAGCAACTAGTCGTACGGAGTATTGGAGATATTCGATTGTCGAGTGACATTCGGTTCCATGCGCAGATCATGTCTACTTGTTTAAATTTAACTTAGAAAATCGACACAAACATATGGCAATTGTCATTCTCTTCAATTCGTGATCGAGATTCAAGAATTGGCCTACTTATTTGATAATGTGATTCATGGAAGAAAATGAATAAACGGCAACCCCTATATAATTTTTCGGCCCCCGGGACGAAGGAAGAAGGCGTGGTTTTCAGGAAATACTTCCATAAATTTTTTGAACAGAATAGTGATGTTATCTGCTTTTGGGATTTTTCACAAAAGATTAAGGAATCGAAAAACATCCCAAATAGTTTGTCAGGTTTCGGACGGCTAGGGGTGGTTGTTTGTTGGTACGAAATATTTCATGTCAATATAGTTAGCAGAGCCACTTGCACGGACGTCTATGAAATACATCTCAGTAATTGTCGAATATTTGAGAATTTTTCGTGAAAGAAAAAAAATTGTAGCGCTCTTAGTTTTTTTGAAAGGGGTGCCCCTGCTAACTCAATATTAAGTTAGCAGTGCCATTCTACAATATGCATCGAATTCGATCGAAAAGGTTATAAATAATTGTCGATTATTTGTCGTGAACCATCTAACGTGAAAAAAACAGAATAAAGCACTTTTATTTCATTTTTCGGTTTTAATAGAATGTTCTGGTTTCCGAGGATATTTCGCAATTTTGCAACACTGCATTGGTATATTGGTATTTCATGTTTATTTTCCGTATCATTATTGACTGATATTGGGTTGTATTTTAAGTCTTCTATTTCCTCAAACTAACAGTTTACGTTTGTTTCAATGCTGAATGATAGAAATATTCCTCCATTCTCAAAAATATATGCACAGACGTAAATTTGTCACCGACCGAATTTATACGAAACAAATATTGAAAATAACATAACAAACAATGATTTGTTGAACTCATTGGACGGCCCCAAGAAAATGTATGAAACACTTGCACGAAATATTCATTTTTTCGTTTCAGTTCTCATATTCAGATTTTTTTTCGTTAATTGCAAAAAAAAAGGTTTTCTTCGAATAATGCATACGTTCCGAATGTCAAAACGAATATGAAAATTTGTTTGATCTGTTGCGAGAAAACGCAAAAAAATCTTTTCCTGTTTTAGATATAGACCTCCCATGGGTATTTATTGTTTTCTGTTCGTTTCGAACATCTGGTAATGGAGAACTACAAGCGGCATAATCTTGAAGTGGTGCGAGACAATAATCAACCATTGTGAAGCTCTGCTCCCACAATATTCAGAAGATGTGTTATGGAGTTTAAAAACATGACACACTTTTGTTAGAATGGTTATTGCGTCATAGCATAGTTGTCGAATTCGTTAAAAAATTCGAAGATCCTCTGCTTGACAAAAAATTACGCCCCCCTTTAAAAAAAACTAGAAGCGCATCAAATTTTTTTTCTTTCACGACAAAGATAAATTGATCATACTCTAATCGTTCAGCTCATTTCTGGAAGTGAAAACGTTCATCTAAATATTTTTTTTGTATCACAAAGTTACACGTCGATGTATATCCGTGAGAATGGAATATTTCCATTATTCAGCATTGAAACGAAAATTGTTCGTTTCCGGAAATGTAAGATTTTAAATACAGCCCAATATCAGTCGATATAATGAATGATACGGAACATAAACGTGAAATATAAGGGATTAAAAAGTAAAATAACTTATTTCCGCTTTATATATTTATTTTCACAACAATTGTTTCGTCATGATAACATGACTTCATCAGGTGAGTATGGTAACTGACTACATTTTTGGGACACAGTTCTTTAAATAGTTGGAAAAAAATTGAAAAAATATGGTGCGAAATACAAGAAATTCTTTTTCAATTTTTTTCCAACTATTTAAAGAACTGTGTCCCAAAAATGTAGTCAGTTACCATACTCACCTGATGAAGTCATGTTATCATGACGAAACAATTGTTGTGAAAATAAATATATAAAGCGGAAATAAGTTATTTTACTTTTTAATCATCAAGATGAATTTCCGACAAGTAAAGACTGAGACAATCAAGTATGAAATATAAGTGTTGCCGACGTCGTGAAATATCCTCAGAAAACAGAACATTCTATTGCATTCAAATTAGCAGTGCCATTCTAAAATATGCATTTAATTCTACCAGAAAGTTAAAACATAATTATCGAGTATTTGTCGTTGATCATCTATCTTGAAAAACAAAACAGAAAAAATCATTTTTTATAGTTTTTTTGAGGTTTCAATAAAATTTACTGAGTTTCCGTTTCATTATTGACTGATTTTTGGTCGTATGTTTAATCATCTATTTCCCGAAATGAACAATTTTCGTTTCAATGCTGAATAATGGAAATATTCCATTCTCACGGATATACACAGAGGTAACTTCGTGATACAAAAATGTTAATAAGATGAATGTTCTTTCTTCCAGAAATGCGCTGAACGATTGAAGGAAGACCACAACATATTTGTCGGGAAAGAAATATATGTCGCGCTTTAGGTTTTCTTTAAAAGGGGTGGCTCTGCTAACTTAACATTAAGTAAGCCGTGCCATTCTACAATATGCATCGAATTCAATCAAAAATGTTATGAATAATGATTGTCGCAGACCATCTAACGTGAAAAAATAACAGAAGAAATCCTTTTCTCATAACTTTTTTAGGTTTTAATAGAATGTTTTGGTTCTTTAAGACACTTCTCAAATTCCGAAACACTGCATTGGTATATTTATTTTTCGTATCATTATTGACTGATATTGGGTTGTATGTTAAATCTTCTATTTTCCAAAAAAAACAATATACGTTGCGATGCTGAATAATGGAACTATTTCATTCTCGCGAATATACACCGACGTTAAATTCTGATAGAAAAAAGTTAATTACATGAACGTTTTTTCGGAGGTTTGAATTAAATGTGTAGTAAGGTTTGAATTTGGAGGATGAACAAATGAAGAATGGGGGTTTTTCCTTTAAACGAAAATACAGCAATGTTCATGAAAAACCTTCAGAACATCACATTTCAAACATATAATTTCAATATTATATTTTTAAACAAATGTTTGATTACCTAAAACTGAAAAATAAAATGGGTTTTTGAAATTTAAAGGGATTTGTCTCGAGTGCACGATATGGCAACGTCGAATTCAGCTTTCTCGGAAAGAAAAGGACGCAAATGCGTTACTTGGCTCAGGAAAACAGAGACAGCTATACTTCGATTTGGTTAGAGTAGAAGACAACGATCAATGAATGGAAAAAGAAGAGCGCAGGCTGCCATACTGTCATATTACTGACAAATCGCAAACGGAAACGAATATTTCATTGTTCTATAGTAGAACAACCCGTTCTACTAAACACCGTTGCCACTTCGTGCATGCCTGGCAAATCCCTTTAAATTTTAAAATTCCAATTTTGAAATTTGATTTTAAATACTTTATGGTGATTCTGGAAAATGATGAATCAAACCCATAATTATTATTTTCAAATTTGCATTTACAGTAATAAACCAAATTCAGGAAAAACCCCCATTTTTAATTACCTATTATATTGATCAGGTGTACGATTCATTCTCCTACACCAACAGTTCATTAAATTTGATACCAAAGTTCGAATATTCCGACATATTTGATTAGCACAATTGAGAGGATATATAATCAAGAAGTATATGTTATTGTGATCATACGGAAGTTTCGATATAACTGACTTATTTAAGATATTCTGACACCACAACCTTGGATGAGAGTGTGGAAATTAGAGGAGAAAAATCACTTACTACAACCATAAAACAAACAGAAAATATTTCTTTGCACATATGTTTATCTCAACTATTAATGACTCTGAAGACTGTGATATCAGTTTGTTGAATAAAAAAAAATCTGCTGCAAAGTGGACATCCTGGTTAAATTATAAGTTCAAAATTTAAGTTTGTAATATCGGTTTGAGACATACCAAAATACATAAATTGTGCTCTCGTTTAGGGAGATTTTAGATTAGGTCTTAGAATCTTAGATAGTTATAGATTCGCCCTTTTCAACAGATCAATGATTGAGCTTGCAAAGTGAAAGACCCATTTTCTCAAGTGTTTCAAAATGACGAATTCACATCTTCCTCCAAGAGTAGATAATTTATAGATTAACTCCAGCCATTGATATTTTGAAACGCAAACGTCTTATAATCCTTTACCACGAAAATGAAGATCAACAGTTATATATCAAGACCAATTAAACTGGATCTTTGTGTATACTGAGTGAAATGTAGAGAAAAGAAAAATTCTGCTAAAATTCACACCACCAATCCAACAAAGCCACTGCCCTCATTCCTAATAACTGTAACTCCACAACAGATAATAAATATATCGAATACATGACATACAGGGTGATTCTTTAAGTTGTACATTAATTTCAACTATAGGTTCCTCTCATCAAATAAAACACTTTTTTCATTTGCCATTTTTACAGATCCGGCTCAGGCAAAAAGTTATAAGCATTTAAATATTTCTCAAAGTGCTAATACACTCCTGCGATTTGTTTGCAAGTTCACCACAGATATCTCTTACGGTGATTTCTTTTGGAGTATAACCAATCCAAAGTTTGAAATTCAAAGAAACAAGATTGAGAAAACTAATTTACTCACTCAATTCTTTTGATTTGGTGCTTTTTGCGATATTATCCCTAGGAAAACATTTCACTACACTGGACTAAAACACTGATCTTCAACTTGATGTTCATGCAATATAGAATTTCATTCCGCTGTATGATTATACACAATTCCATCCTCGCCCATTATCATATTGAAAACTCCATAATTATCCTTTTTTCACGAAATTTATAAATGAATTATATGAAATCAATCAATTAACCTAAAAATATTCTCTAGACTTATAATAACATGTTATTCTATGTCTATGATTGTTATGGTTAGGTATGATCACGAAATAGCATATATCACAATTAGTTCTATGCGAAATAGATAAATATTTATGTATATTCTATGGTCCGGATAAACGTGGACCCAGCTTAATTTATTTCCCCTACTAGATCGGGGGCGGATCCATAAATATAAGGTAATTTTTTATTCGATTTCATAATATTCAACGTTGAATAACTAAAGGAGAAATTATTAAGAATGATCAAGTATTTTAAAATGATTGTAGATTCTTATAATGACATAAGATAAACTGTATCTGCATTCTTCATGCTAATTTCGTATAGTTTTATAAATCGGCGAGTCAATAACTCAGAAACTGTTGGAAGTAGGATGAAAGAGATTATTGAAGAATGTGTAATAGTAATAGAAAACTTCACACCAAAGTTCATCTCATTCAGAGTTACCATATCAAAGCTACAAAAGATAAACTGATTTTTTCTGGAAATTTAGACAACCTGTATCTTTTTGCTGGAGCCGAATCTAAAAAAATGATCAATGAAAAAAGTGTTTCATTTGTTGAGAGGAATCTATGGTTGAAATCAATATACAACTAAAAGACTCACCCTGTATATTTGTATATTTTCCACAAAATGACAATTTTTGATCGAGTTGATTCAATATGAGTTCGAGTGAGGAAAAGCAAATTTAGTGTATGCCCTGAAAAATGGAACAATGGAAATAAGTGTATACTGCAATATTTTTCCAAACTTCTTCCGGTCAATTATCCTCCATCTGATAGTGATAAATCAAGGCAACTTATCAAGTATAACTCTGTTAAAGATTCATATTTCATATCCAAGAATCTGGTAATTTTCAGATACGAATGAGGGATAATTACAGAAAAAATGTAAATAATATCACATAGAGCTGATACGTCAAATGATATTTTAGTACATAATATTCAAATACATATTGAAAATATCGAATTCGAAGGATAATTTTAGGAAAAATCGATTTCATCCACACGAAAGATCCACCTGAATCTTATGCTTTCGGTTAACACTTTTCATACAGAGCATTTTTTCGATATTCCTAATAGTTTTCGAGCAAAATCGAAATGAACATGAATTGTAAACATGCATTTTCAGGGCTGGAGATTATATCATAAGGAACTCCATATAAGCGCATGGTATCAGACGTTTTTGATAATTAAAATGAAATATTTCTGAATCGTATAGTTTGATAGAAATTTGCCTGACCAAAGGACAATCAACGTAGATGAAGATGAATGGAAAAAAAATTGCCAATTCCTGGAGAAACAGCACCACCCCTCCCCCCCCCCCCCCCCCAACACTTCCTGCACATGACGATTTTTAGACAAGTTGATTTTACATTTTAAGGGTGTAAGGGTGTAGGGAATGTTACTTAGTGGTCCATACATTTTAGCAAAGTTCACACCATAAAGCTCCCTTTGAATCCTACTAATACTGGTATTCCAGACTTAAATTACGTGAATTTGTCTAGATTGAATGTGGCAATCTCTGAAATATCTAACATAATCCAGAAATTTGATGAGCATCTACAATATTCAGATATTAAATAGGAAATTCTTTCGAAAACTCATACTCACATTATAATGAAAATAAACTATTATTAACTCAAAACACACAATGAAGTCACTATCTTCGGAAAAAAATCAAAACGAAACACAAAAAAATCCTAAAACACCAAAAACTCTATACCATACACAAAACAAACTTAAAAAATAACTCCCTGCACCAGCACAAAACACAAACCAAGTTCAAATAAGCCAAAAACGATTTTAAATACAACAAAACCACTGCACTATGTCGCATGAAAAACGGTAATGAAGATTTTTCCAACGTCCTGCAGCTGCAGACAGAGACAGTACTTGCGCGGTTCAACGTTCAATCTCCAAGACCAATCAGGAAGAAGAGTCAACCACCCACCACTTGGGTCTTGATGCACTAGGGCTTCATGCCAGCACAGGGATGCCAGATCTCAGATTAATCGTGAGATTACACGATTTTGGTTCCGATTTCACGATCTCGGGAATGAGGAAACAATTCTCACGGTTTTTGAACAAACTTTCGAATGAACAATTGCATTCAAATTAAATCAAACCAGCTGAATACTGTCAAATTTATTGATGAAATTACCAAACGACTAATTTACTCCGACTCTGTAGTAAGTTAGTGATGATAATGACAGGGGTTTATTCTCAGAGGAAGCCCCGTCGTCTACAAGTAAAATTATCGAGTGAAACGCCTAGGTAAATTTGTGAGTTACATTTATCCGTGTCTCTACCTAAAAAGAGTTTTTCATATAGGAAAATACATTGAGGGGTACCTATATCTTGCGCGAAAAATTGAGTCATCTGCGAGTTTTTTGTCGCTCGAAGATATTTTTTCATTGCTTACAATCCATTTATTCGTTTGCAGTTTTACGCAGTCTTATTGTGTAACTGTCGTAGCCTAAGATTCGTAGGTCCTTCTACGTTTTTTTTGCTGCGTAGTATTTTGATATTTATTATTAATAATGTCTGTATCAGAAATATACAGTAGTTCCTTATTTGTATATACTTATGACATTTTTGAACTAATGTTATAATAAATATTGTCTTATAGCAGTTTTCAATAAATGGGTTAGTTGAAACTATTTTTCAACAGCTCAGTTTATTATGGTGTTTTCGAGCAATTTGTGATCACACGGTTTCTCTCGATTTTTCGTCATTGAATTTCTCAATTTCTGCTCCATCTCATCTGGCAACCCTGTAGCCCGCACTATCAGGAGAACGAGACGATATACAGAGCCGCAAAATAAGACAAGTCTGGCGTTTCACAGCTTAGAGTGTATGAAGCCCCGTAAATTCCGTCGGTGCATCAGGGGCAAGGGGTAGGAACAGTGGAACAAGTGGCGCGTCTCCGAGACGCCTTGACGGTGGCTGCGTTGCTGGTTGCAGCCTGCTGGAAAGGGGTTATTATTAAGGGAGTTCAGCGTTCAGCTCTCTTCTCTACTTCCTTTTTCAATGCTTATTATTATTGATAATTACTTCCCAATGGATGAACTTCATGCCAGTTTTCTTTCCCTGTTTTCATGTGTTAGAAATAGAGCCGTAATTCCCAAGAAAATGAACGAGGAAGAAAACTATTCTTCGAAACCTACGTTCGGGTACATTCATAAAATAGCCAATTATTCTCTTTACAAATTTATCGTGAATGCAATTGCAATATTGTTATGAACTCAAAGAAATCCAGACCCTTTTATTCATTACTGCAGATCATTGGATGCCCTCACTCAGGTACGTATACCTGTATTCTCAATACCAAATTTTAGCTAGGGGAATGCTAAATAGAGCCTTATCTCACAGGTTGGAATTCTGCATGCAATGATATTAAATACAATCCTTCTTACCACAAAAAGAACAGAAACATGAATGATCAAATACTTATATACTTGTGAATTTCGAAGGTTTCAGTTTTTAGTTTTTCATGGTCTTCAAATCTAGAAATTTCATTGATTACCGATGTCTGATTTTATTTTACCTTGTAATTCCTTGGCCGACAAACTACGCAATCGATCATGATCAGGATATCTTTGAAAATGATTTTCACTTCCCTAGAACTCCGCAAAAATGAATTCCAAATGTTAGGTTGAATATAATGAAAATTGAATATAATATCACGGAGAACATTCATTTCAGAGAATATAGTTCTCCACTAACAGAGAGATTTTAAGCCAACTAAAAATTTCCGTTATTTTTTCGTGGTTATGGCTATTTCTCCTTACGTTAACGACAATCAGGACGATGGAAATACGTTTTCTTATCCCCAACTTTGCACTCCGTAATTTATTACTTTGTTTTGTACTTCCTTACCTCTGAATTCAGGATAGGAGATACCCCGATTTGGATTTACCTAATATTTAGTTAGACATATCATACTACCTATTTAAATGTTGTCAGGTTAGAAGGATTCTATCATTGTATAAAGAATATACATATTGGTTTTATTTGTTGAGTAGAACCATAACGATATATTTATATCGTTATTGGAATTTACGGGACAGGTGAACTGGTAGTTTGGTAAACATCATTGTTACACGTTGTCAGATACAAAGTTGGAATTTCATAGTTACGGGGATTCAGAATATTTAAACCTAGTATTTGAATTTTGAAGAATAATATTGAAATGCAAAAGCTATTACGAAATCTCAATCGGTTCCCAGTAAACATGAGATGTATATAAAACATTTCAATATTCCCTTTTTTCAGAATTTTCGAAATATTGTGTTGATATACTTCAGAAATGTTCCAAAAAATATAGAACATTTCGAAAACATCTCGGAAACATAAATATTTGAATATTTTGGAATTCGCTTTTTTGTTAACATTTGTAACGTTTCAAATGACCTAAATTGCTAATCTTTGAAACATTATACTGTAACATTTCAGAAATATTTTAGAATCATATATTTCAAAATATTTACTGTTTTTATAAACATTAGAAAAGTTTTAGTAAGTCCTCATTCAAATATTGGTATATTTGAAAATTCGAAATATTTCATAGTTGCTCTTATTTTGAACGTTTGAAACGTTTCAGAATGACGTCAGTTGTGAATGCTTGAAACATTATACTGTAAAATTTCAGAAATATCTTAGAATCATATATTTCAAAGTTACTCTTTTGATAAACATTTAACGTTTCAGAATGAACTCATTTGTGAATGTTTCAAACATTCTTTTGCAACATTAAAAACAGATACATTTGGAAACATTTCAGAGTTACTGTTATTATAATCGAATCTATTCGAAACACTGATGATTACCTCAAATGTACCTATATGAAAACATTATATTGTAACATTTCGGAAATATCACCGATATGTTTAATTAGAAAAGTTTTGAAATCGCCTGAATATTCAGATTGATATTTACGAGTTGTAACTTTTTTTTTATGTATTTGAATATACTTCAGAGGCTGTAAGTTTTGAAAAAGTTGCACCATCTTCGAGACTGAGATGCTTAAAAATGCAAATTAATCTGGCGCATGTGAATCTTTGGTTGATATATTGATGTTCTATAATTGAGGTTAAGGAAATAGTGCGGGAAAATAGCGAACATGGCGAAGTCATACCATACCAAAATCCGCTAGTTACTACAGTATTGTCTTTGTGAATTAAATTAACTTTGAATTGCTTCTAGAATTTTGGTTGTTATAGATACTCCTTAGAGATGGGTAAGATAGGTGAAAATATAATTATGTTTTCATATAGAATAATGAGAATTTGCATTTTGTTCTATTTCGGGAGTGTGAGAGTTTCATAATGGAGAAGCACATTGGAAAGAGGACTTTCAAGACGAAAAGACATATGCGGAGATTGATAAAGAGTGAAATAATTGAAGAAAAACATGCGTGCAAAAGCTGCTGCCTTCACGGCAGTGCTTTACTAGGTTTTTTTCGATAAACTACTGGATTTCAATTCGATCTGATCTTTATTTTTGAAAATATTGGAGAAATAAAAATTTGAATGAGGTTACCTACGGAATCATTGGGCGGATTTTACCCATTCACAAATTCGGTCTGACGGCCGTCAGTGAACACAATAACTTCCGAAGAACACACAACTCAGACACTCGATATTTATAGTGCAGGTTTGGATCTTAATTACGAAGGCCGAATTCGTGAATGGGTAAAATCCACCCAATGATTCCGCAGATATACCCATTCAAAATTTTATTTTTCCAATATTTCCAAAAAAAAAAATTGAATGACAGTTCAAAGATTCATACAAAATATTATGGAGATAATATGATCAGAAGATCACAGAGTATTGAATATTTGGAAAAAAATTCCTTTTTTTTTTCGAATTGTTGTCATGACACGATCATCACGAAGTTTTGCTCAGATCTGCCCATCAGCATTTCCGAACTAGCTGCCAAGTTTCATTCCGATTAAATCAGCATTTTTTGAGTTAAATAGGAAAAAAACGATATCGAGAAAAATCACGAAAGCTTATATATTTGTAAGGATTAATATGTGCGTTTATCAAATCACATTAAATGTCAAAGTGACAACAGTATTAAAATAATTGAAATTGTGAATAGAAAGAAATATTCAATAGACGACTTCGGCCCAAGTTGCCAACCCATAATTTTCTTCACAAATTTACTATCACTGGGGAACGCGGATTTCAGGACAAATTCGACATGAGAAGGTTCGCGTTATTTATAAATATCCGTGAAAGATGCCTCGGCTCCTCAAACAAGATAATTCCTTCCAAATATAGGTTTTTGTTAGGCTGAAATTTAGGTTGGGATTCCTGATTTCATGTTAATAGTGTCAAATTTTTAAAGGATGTGTTCCGCAAATCAACTTGGATATTTTGGTTGCCGGTTTTCCGTTTTGTAAAAATGAAATATTCGGTTGGTTCCTGAAAAAAAAGAGTAATTACGGAATTTGATTGATGAAAAAGCAATCTTTCTGTCACCCAAACATAGACATATCAATCCTATGGACGAAAACAACAAATAATGTTTTATGGTAACATATCCATAGCATAGAACAATCTTTATTTACCTTTTAATCCATAGACCATACCTAGTAATTTTTTCATTGTTGATTGTTGTCTCTTCTTTGTTCTATAGATCATAAAATAGATAAAGATCGTTCCAAGATGTAAAGAACATGGTGTGCTCAGCTGAAAAATGAATGACGTCATCTAGCAGAAAATACAATCTTGCTGACGTCATCCATTTTTCAGATGAGCACACCATGTTTTTTACATCATGGATCATTCTATGCTATGGATATGTTACCATAGAACATTGACCGCCGTTCTGCGGTGATAGATATAACGTTTTTTCATCAATTAAATTCCGTAATTAGGGAAAGGAATGGAAAACCGGCAGCCGAAATAACCAAGTTGATTTGCGGAACATATCCTATATAAATTCGACACTATTAACATGAAATCAGGAATCCCAACTTAAATTTCAGCCAATCAGAGATGATCTTAACAAAACCCTATATTTGGAAGGAATTATCTTGTTTGAGAAGCCGAGGCATCTTTTACGGATATTTATAAATAACGCGAACCTCATCGTGTCGAATTTGTCCTGAAATAACAGTTCCCCAGTGATAGTAAATTTGTGAAGAAAATAGTGGGTTGGCAACTTGGGCCGAAGTCGTCTATTGAGGTCAAATTGAAGAAAAGATTGAATAATCAACATTGAATGTTGTTTCTTTGGTTTCATGGAATGATTTGAGTTGTTATCAGAGTTTGTTATAAGTTGTATGAGGAAATAAAATTTACTTTGGTTTCAGAGCAACAATTCTATTGATCATTCAAGATTGAATTATAAATCAACATTCTTGTTGATATCATTAAAATGGACAAGTTGAGGTTTGATTTCAAGATATATATGGGCGGAAGATCCTGAGACGAATGTTCTTTGCATAACTTCGATTGGAACAGTTGATGGCCGTACTTATTCCATTCCCGATGTTTACCGATGCAAGTTTTCATACGGAAGTAATTAAGACTTCAGCATTTAATAAAGTAAAAAACTCTATTTCCAAAAGAAACCAAATCAGAAAGGTATGGATCAATTTGAATGAGGATTTGATTGCTACCTGTTTGGATGAAGGAGGTTATCTCCAATTTCGAGATATCTTTTCAAAAGAAATTCTTGAATATATGTTGAATGCTGGTGATTCATTCGAAAATAGGCAAGATCAAACTGTAGAAGGAAATATAGGTGTAATAGGAGACAAATTCATGATCGATAAATTCGACGGAAGAAATGCCTATGCAGATCAATGGATTTCCGGCTTCTAGAAAGAATGCGAAATGTTCAAAATATATGGGGATGAAAAAAATTGAAATCTTTGTAAAAGGTGCTATGGATTGGTATCGTTGTACACTAATGAAATTGACCATACAATCTAAATGGGAAATATGGAGAAAGAATTCCTGTAAAACGTTCGCAGGTAAAAATTGGTCCTCTAAATGATTCGCATATTCATTCAAATATCAAAAATGGTCTTTATTAGAATAAGCGATAAAAAAGAGAAACTTCTGCTAGAAGCAAGAACATCTATTGATAGTCGAACTTTTCAACTGATTTGCCAAATTTTGTTTCTGACATGGTTGATAGAGGAAAATTATGTCCATAAAATTAGCAGAGCCACTTGCACGGAAGTCAATGAAAACCATCTCATTAATTGTCGTATATTTGTCGGGAATTTGTCGTGAAGGAAAAAAATTTGTCGTGCTTCTAGTTTTTTTTTTAGGGGTGGCTCTGCTAACTTAATATTAAGTTAGCAGAGCCATTCTTAAATATGCATCGAATTCGATCAGAAATGTTATGAATAATTGTCGAATATTTGTCGTAGACCATCTAACCTGAAAAAACCAGAAAAAATAATTTTTTTATAGCTTTTTTATAGGTTTTAATGAAATGTTCTGGTATCTCAGGAAATTTATCAGATTCGGCAACACTGCATTGGTAAATTGATATTTCAGGTATGTTTTTCGTATCATTATTGACTGATATTGGGTCGTATTTGTGAAATCTTCTATTTCCCGAGATGAACAATTTTCGTTTCAATGCTGAATAAAGGAAATATTCCATTTTAACGGATATACATCGACGTGACTTCGTTATACAAGAAAATTAATTAGATGACCGTTTTTTCTTCCGGAAATGAGCTGAACGATTGAAGGACGAGCAAAACATATTTGTCGTGAAAGAAAAAATTTGTCGCAATCTTCGTTTTTTTTTAAAGGGGTGGCTCTGCTAACTCAATATTAAGTTATCAGAGCCATTAAAATATGCATCGAATTCGATCAAAAATATTATGAATAATTGTCGAGTATTTGTCGTAGACCATCTAAGCTGAAAAAACCAGAAAGAAACATTTTTTTATAGCTTTTTTATAGGTTTTAATGAAATGTTCTGGTCTCTCAGGAACTTTGTCATATTCGGCAACACTGCATTGCAGTGTTGCAGTGTTATCGGATTCGTCATCAACCTAGTCCAACCTAGAAGTTTAAGATTATTTTCGGCTCAATCATCGAAAATTACCGATATTTGGACAAAACGATAGCACGCTGTTCCCCTAGATAGAACATGCGCGCAAAAAAAAACACTGAAATCTTCCAGTAGGGATTAGGGAGTCGGTTCCGTCGAGGGGTGTGTGGCAACCTGCCGACGAAGACAGTACGCCTTTGTCGGCGTAATAAAGTGCGGTAATAAAACTAACAGTGACACGTGTGGCTTCCGCATATTTCATCGAATCTAATTATAAGGATGATAAGATAGACTTTTATGACGGTTAGGGTGAAAGTTTACACATTTTCAAACTGCAGCATTAGCAGACCCCAGACAGGCTGTACGTTCAATAATCTGGGATTTAAATAAAATATGAAAATGTGGCCCTCCGATATTGCCCGAAATGCCGCTCCTAGCAGAGTGGCGCCTGAAACGACTGCCTCGCTGCCTCACCCCTAACACCGGCCCTGTCCGTGTGAATGGAATATTTCCATTATTCAGCATTGAAACGAAAATTGTTCATCTTGGGAAATAGATACAACACAATATCAGTCAATAATGATACGGAAAACATACCTGAAATATCAATTTACCGATGCAGTGTTGCCGAATATGACAAATTTCCTAAGAAACCAGAACATTTCATTGAAACCTATAAAAAAGCCAAAAAAAATTATTTTTTCTGTTTTTTCGGGCTAGATGGTCTACGACAAATACTCGACAATTACTCATAACATTTTTGATCGAATTTGATGCATATTTTAGAATGACTCTGCTAACTTAATATTAAGTTAGCATCACCCCTTTAAAAAAAAAACAAAGAGCGCGACAAATTTTTTTCTTTCACGACAAATATATTTTGGTCGTCCTTCAATCGTTCAGCTCATTTCCGGAAGAAAAAACGATCATCTAATTAACTTTCTTGTATCACAAAGTTACGTCGATGTTTATCCGTGAGAATGGAATATTTCCATTATTCAGCATTGAAACGAAAATTGTTCATCTCGGGAAATAAAAGATTTAACATATACAACACAATATCAGTCAATAATGATACGGAAAACATACCTGAAATATCAATTTACCAATGCAGTGTTGCCGAATATGACAAATTTCCTAAGAAACCAGAACATTTTTTTAAAACCTATAAAAAGCTATAAAAAAAATATTTTTTCTGTTTTTTTCAAACTGGATGGTCTACGACAAATACTCTACAATTACTCATAACATATTTGATCGAATACGATGCATATTTTAGAAAGGCCCTGCTAACTTAATATTATGTTAGCAGAGCCACCCCTTTTAAAAGAAACGAAGAGCGCGACAAATTTTTTTCTTTCACGACAAATATGTTTTGCTCTTCTTTCAATCGTTCAGCTCATTTCCGGAAGAAAAAACGGTCATCTAATTAACTTTCTTGTATAACGAATTTACTTCGATGTATATCCGTTAGAATGGAATATTTCCTTTATTGAGCATTGAAACGAAAATTGTTCATCTCGGGAAATGAAAGATTTAACATACACAACCCAATGTCAGTCAATAATGATACGAAAAACATACCTGAAATATCAATTTACCAATGCAGTGTTGCCGAATCTGACAAATTTCCTGAGAAATCAGAACATTTCATTAAAACCTATAAAAAAGCTATAAAAATTTTTTTTCTGGTTGTTTCAGGTTAGATGGTCTACGACAAATATTCGACAATTATTCATAACATTTCTGATCGAATTCGATGCATATTTACGAATGGCTCTGCTAACTTAATATTTAGTTAGCAGAGCCACCTCTATAAAAAAATTAAAAGCGCGACAAATTTTTTTCTTTCACGACAAATTCTCGACAAATATACGACAATTAATGAGATGGTTTTCATTGACTTCCGTGCAAGTGCCTCTGCTAACTTTATGGACATAGGAAAATTGGAGAAAAAAAACATCTTCATAATGAAAAGGAAAATTAGAACATTCGTTATACACGAAAAATTGACAATCAATGCACTAATAGTGCATGGGTGCGTGGGGAAATTTGGGTATATGGTTAATCGGAGATTCTTCCCTATTGGTCGAGAGATTCACCCTATTGGCTGACGAAGATCACGTGATCGTCGTCGGCCAATAGGGATGAATCTCCGATTACCTAAATACCAGAATCTCCCTAGCACAAAAGGTAGCTTGAAGGTAGGATGCACAGAAGGTAAGGTGAATTCAAGGATGCGCTTTTGTTTCGCCAATGTTGGGGTATTAGGCAGAATTCGTTTTTTCCACTGGCGCTATTTGGAAAATTACGACCGGTCGTCAAGGCAACTGTCTGTCAGAACTGAAATTACATCAGAGGAGATATAAGGTAAAAAATATCGGGATGAATGAATTTCTACCATATCATGTTTCGTATAAATTTCAGTGGGATATATTCTAAGAATTCAATGCATTGTAATTTTGGCTAATATAAACTGAAGCTTTTGAAGGTAGCTTCAACCTCTTTGGGACAGTGTCACGTTTCGTCCCGGCTTAGTTTAGGGGAACTCGTCAGAGCATGCACCAAACTAAGCCGTTTACATACCTACGTGAGCGGACACCCCTTAAGCGGATCACAAGGGAGTGTACCAGACCGTTGGGGATGAGTGTATTTCCGAGATCTTGAGAGGATCTACCAGGGACAGCGTGCGTGCTAGCGCCCCCTGTACGTTGACCGATGATGTTGGCCAACCGTTACAGGCAGGTAACGTAGGGTACTTAAGACGCAAGATGGTACTGCGCGCGCGACTTGAGTAAGAGCTGAGAGAGGACGCTCGCAACAACACTATCATTTTCCTATATTATAGCAACCGAGGAGTAAGCAATGTGAAATTATTCCACAAAATCGACTGATACATCTACATCATTTGATAGCTTGTTCAAATATATAAAAATTCTCCAGATTGCGCACATATACAAAAGAATCTGGTAAAGCGGCGGGAAGTTTATGGAAGTTGATATACAGAACAAGCAAGACTTTAAGTCAGACTGAGACCTATCAAGAGTTGAAGTTTCAGAGAGAATAAAACTAATTGAATAGGCCATAATATTAAACCAGCTCAATTTGAGTTTTTTTCATTTAAATTCGTAGGATTTCCAATAAGAAAACAGGTGTTTCATCCAAATAAGGTTAATTTTATTTCATCAGATTTGAAAACTGAACTTTTCCACAAAAGCATATAGTAGTAAATTTCAATTTCAAGTAAATGAAAATTGTTAGACAGTTCATATATCACATATATAGGTATATTCAATGAAGAACCAAGAAAAATAAAACACATACAATGGTGAAAATAATATGCATACCTAATTATTGGGGGTTGATAACTCGATCCTCGATTAGTGAAAATTATTGAAAGACGTTTATGAAAAGAATGATATGCTTCCGAGTATCATGAAGTTTATACCTTGTATAAATAGGATTCTTTTTTTTTTGAACACTTATTTCCATATACATGCACTGTTCAAACAAAATGCAGGAGAAGCTCATTTAAAAGTATCTGAGGATCTACACGATTCTTCGAAGCTAACACAAAAAGATTTCACGCACTCATCAATAACCAAATAATAATCTGAGAAAACATGAATAAATTCAAAATGACAATTGCCGAATTCCCATTAATAGTGTCATGCGCTCTGATAGGTCGATTGGAGGCGTTTGTGTTGGTGGCGAGAGTATGAAATACATCCGGTTTCCACAGTTTGGTAAAAAGATTTGGTAGGAAAATTTATATTATATATATTTAATCACAGTGAAAGCGAAAATATTGAATATAGTGTAATAGTTTCAGTTTAATTTAAAGGAATATGAACCATTCAGAGTTTTATATCTTTATTTCACGACGTCTTATTCATTAATCGATGTCTTCACAATATGTGCAAGGTCGTGACAATCAATAGACCTGCGTCTATGATTTGATATACAGTACTACATAACATATGATACCTTACATCCTTCTGTTCAAGCTCATAACTATCTATTCATAATCTCTATATTAACCTCTATACATATATTTACATAATGAACCAATCAATCTAATTATAAACTGACCTTTGTGGTTCTTCAATCAAACTTTTCCTACGCAAGTCATATGTTCTACCATAAGGTATTCTCAACAATATTATCACAAACTGCATTATCATTATGTATTACAAAATGTTGTTGTTACTTCGGTGAAAAGGACTGTATTCGAAAAATAAAAAAAGAATTGTATATGAAAATGTAAACCAGAAACTTAACTTAAATTTTACCGCAACTAATGACAATCGAACGAGTCACTGAAAAGACAGTACCACCTACCTTTTCACGTGAATTCACTGCTTCAGAAACTCTCGCCCAGAAGAAAATTGCAGACTTTTTGGAAAAATTGCACAGTTTCAAATCGAAGACACTTGCTCATCGAGAGAGACCACATAGGAAAATACATACCTTTTTCAGCTGACATGTGTCGCGAAATTATACTCCGCGTGACATGAGTGTTTCAGCATATACAGGTAGTACCGTAACATAACCGCCCACCTAAATATAAAATATTTACCGAAAGAAAAAAAAAATGAAATCGAAAACTTTCGTCAATCTCAAAATACCCCGAGAAACTCGAGAAAAAAAAAATATATATATACCAAATAGCGAAAAAAAAAAAAAATATATTATGTCCATTATTGGGGTAATGGGCATAACTTTACCACGGGTCTTTGCAGAGTACCGCTAGATGTACGGAGAGTACAAACACGAACCCTACCGTCCTCACCGAAGTGAAGGGTTTCTATCCTTCCTAGCCGCCAACGTAAAGGAGGCAATTGTTCATCCTTAATCAGCACGAGCATACCCGGTAAAATTGAGCATCCCTCGTCTGTATACCATTTCCTCCGCTGTTGCAGAGTATTAAGATACTGACTGTGCCAGCGTTTCCAAAAATCTCTATGAAGGCGCGTAATAAGTTGCCACCGGGTTAGTCGGTTCATAGGAGTTCCGGAAAGATCAGGTTCAGGAAAGGTGGTAAGAGGAGCCAAAGTTAAGAAATGCCCAGGAGTGAGGGCAGATACATCGTTAGGGTCGCTACTCATAGGACAAAGAGGGCGAGAATTCAGTACCGCCTCTACTTGTACCAGCACGGTATAAAATTCTTCAAAAGTCAACTTTTGATCTCCAATAACCTTAAATAAGTGAGATTTAACTGACTTCATTCCTGATTCCCACAATCCACCGAAATGAGGAGCGGAAGGAGGATTGAAATTCCACTCAATTCTCTCTTCCTCAGTAGCTTCTTTCATGTGTTGAAGAAGTTCACGATAAGCTCCCTTGAAGTTTGTACCGCAGTCACTAAAAATTTTATTACAACGACCTCTACGACCGATGAATCTTCGGAGCGCTGCAAGAAAGGCCAGAGAGGAAAGATCCGAAACAAGCTCTAAATGTAGTGCTTTTGTTGTAAAGCACACAAAAAGACATACATAAGATTTTTGTGATTCTATGCCTCTAGATTTGGAGGGAGTAGTGAAAAAAGGGCCCCCAAAGTCCACACCAACACACTGAAAAGGTTTCACAGAAGTGACTCTAAGAGCGGGAAGATTACCCATCAAGGGTTGAATTGGTTTAGGATTGTATCGAAAACAAACGTGGCACTTTGAAACAACTCGTTGAATAGCTCGTATCAAAACCAGCTGAGAGAGAAGAAATCGAAGTGTTTGAGGTCCCGGATGTAAATGAACTTTATGGAAATGTTCAATAATCAGATCGGTTAGGCGATGCTTACATGGCAATAAGGCAGGATGTTTATGATCGTAGGATAAACCCGAATATGTTAACCGACCGCCAACTCTGAGAACTCCTTTATCATCGATGAAAGGATTTAATTTACGGAAATGCTTGACAAGAGGTTTGTTCTTATGTAAATTGTCGATTTCCACATCGAAAACAGTGTACTGAACATGTTTAATCAATTGAACAAGAGAATCCTTCAACTCTAAAGAAGACAATATTCCAGTCCTTTTGAAGCTAGGATTTCTCGAATTAGAAATGAATCGCATAATAAAGGCTAAAACTGTTCGAATTTTGGAAAGAGATGAATATTTCCCGATTAATTCTTCAATGATTCCCGACGTCACAAACGAAGCCAAAGTTATAACTCTTTCCTCGTCCGAAATCAACGTATTATCAGTACCGGCGAACATATCTTCTCCCTCAGAATATATCTCACCAGTCCCCAGCCAAGCAGGTCCCGCCCACCATAAGGAACAATTTTTGAGTTCATTTGGTGTAAGTCCTCGAGTAGCACAATCCGCAGGATTTTCCTCGGAACGAACGTGAAACCAACGATCAGGAGGAACTAACCCTTGTATTTGCGCTGTCCTGTTACTAACAAAAGTTTTCCAACGATGCGGCGATGACTTTATCCATGTGAGCGCGACTGTTGAATCAGACCAAGCGAAAAACCTATTAATAGTAATTTTTTCACTGTAAATTTTTAACACAAAGGACAATAACTTGGACAAAAGTAAAGCAGCACAGAGTTCCAATCTGGGCAACGAAATTCTTTTTACTGGTGCCACCTTAGATTTAGCACAAATGAACGAAGTTCTAACGGACTTATTAGCGGAAGTTGTCCTACAATAAATAACAGCAGCATAACCTCGTTCACTGCTATCTGCAAATCCATGTAACTCGCATTCAACGAAGGACTCCTGAAATATAAAACGAGAAATCTTGACATTGGAAAGCTCCGAAAGTTCAGATTTACATAAAATCCATTTGTTCTGTACGTCCATGGGAACTGGCTCATCCCAATGGATTCCTAGAGTCCACATATGTTGTAGCAAGTGTTTACCTAAGAGAGAAAATGGGGAAAGAAATCCCAATGGATCGAAGATACGCGAAATGTCCGATAATATAGATCGTTTTGTGCAATCAGGTCTCTGCTCTATCTCAACACAGTACGAAAAACAATCTTGTGATGGCAGCCACCTCAAACCTAGAATCTTCAACGCAGAATCTGCTCCGAACTCAATCGAAGACTGATGCTGATATTCAGCTGGAATATTTTCCAGTAACTCTGGAGAATTGCTACTCCACTTCCGCAGATCGAAACCTCCTTTCTGCAAAAGAAGAATGAGTTCCCTCTGAATTTCTAAAGCCTCCACCATATCTTGAGCACCCGAGAGAACATCATCCACGTACACATCCGAACTCAATACCTCAGAAGCCCGAGAAAAATTCATTTGTTCATCCCTTGCTAACTGTATTAACGTTCGCAAGGCCAGAAAAGGAGCAGAAGAGATTCCATATGTGACCGTATTTAATTGGTATACTTTAATGATTTCTGACGGCGAAAACCTCCAAAGAATCCGCTGGAAATGTCTGTGCTCAGGCTTCAACAAGATTTGTCGATACATTTGTTTGATATCGGCCGAAAAAACGAATCTATAACTTCGAAATTGAAGCAAAAGAGCAATTAAGTCCTTTTGTAGAGGCTGACCGGTCAGAAGACAATCATTTAGCGAAAAATATCCTGGAACTTTGGCCGAAGCATCGAAAACCACTCTTAATTTTGTTGAAACGCTTTCTGGTTTTACTACACAATGATGAGGAATATAGTATGAATTTTGAGGTGAATCTTCAGTGGATACCAAAGACATATGACCGCTCATCTCGTAATCTTTCATAAACTCGCTATATTCTCTATATAATGTTTCGGATCTTAAAAGACGACGTTCTAAATTAGTAAAACGGCGTAGTGCCAATGAGTATGTATCACCAAATGAGAAAGTACCCTCATCCTTGAAGGGCAAAGCTACCATGTAACGACCAGATGGATCGCGAGAAACGCCTTTCACGAAAAGTTGCTCGCACAATTCGTCCTCAGCAGACGCTGTTTTGATTTGAGGAACTTCTTCGATTTCCCAAAACCTTTTCAATGTTGAATCCAGACCATTATCTCTATCCAAACTAATGTGGAACGAATTTGTAGTAGTCTCATAAGGAGACTTCACCTTTCCCATGAGAACCCAACCAAAAACTGTCAGAATTGCGGACGGTTCCGAAACATCGCCCTTTATAATGCGTTCTTTGAAAATTAACGGAAACATTTCAGCACCGAGTAGCACATCGATAGGACCGGGAGTGTGGAACTTCGGATCGGCCAACTTCAAATCAGAAATGAAATTCCAAGATTTCCTGTTAGAAAGATAGGAATTTGGCATATTTGAGCATATTTTGTTTAATACCAACGCATCGAAAGTGAAGGATGGATTAACTTGACCTATTGGTCTTATTGTACAGTCAACACTTCGGTTAGACGACGAAGCATTTCCTCCAATGCCAAAAAGTGAACAATGTGAATACGAACTTTTTAATCCTAAACGATTTACACAACTTTCAGTAATAATATTAGCTTGAGAACCAGCATCTAATAAAATTCTGGTACATTGATGGCCACCAAATCCATCCTTTATTTCGACTTGAGCTGTTGCAAGTAGAACAGAGAAACAGGATGGTTGTATATTTGCAAGTACTTGTGCTGAACTGGATGTATTATTGTTATTAGGCACTAAATTCGACGAACAAGTTGGGGATTCATTAGATGATGGTTGATGTGAGGACAAATGGATCATGGTGTGATGTTTGCCAGCACAGGAGCGACATGAAGATTTTGAGGAGCAAGAACGGAGTACATGACCAGAATGCAGACAATTGAAACACCAATTGTTTTGCTTAACAATTTCAAATCTTTCAGAAGGAGATTTGCTGAGGAAAGAAGGGCATTTGTAGATTGAATGTTGTGATTTACAGTAACTACAAATCAATTTAGATTGGGAATTAACACGAACATCAGTTTGAGAAAAGAAAGAGGAACTTTTTTTATTATTAGAGGACGTGGGAGATTGTACTTTGGATATAGAAGTGGTCTTCTGAGGAACAGAAAATGTTACTGATTCAAGAGCGACACACTGATTCAATAAAAAGCGCTTCAGATTCGCAAATGACGGAATTTCTGTGGAACATTCGTTCAATTCAAAACGTTTAATGAGAGGTGTGTCTAATTTTTGAATCATTATGTGAAAAAGTATGAAATCCCATTGATCAGTTGGAAGGTTCAACAACTTGAGTGCGGCTAGATTCTCTGAGAACACCTCCAATAATCGTCTCAACCCATTAGCCGATTCATTTTGAAGTTTCGGCGCATTAACAATTTCTTGCCAGCACGCATTTGCGAGAAGACGCTTGTTCTGGTACCTCTCGGTTAAAGCTGTGAATGCAGGTTCATAATTCTGAGCAGTTAGCGGAAAGCCTTTCAAAACGCTCGATGCTTGTGACGATAATGAACTCAGAAGATATTGAAATTTCTCAACGTCAGATAATCTAGTATTTTTATGAATAAGGCTCGTAAACATATCGAAAAATGTAGGCCAATTTCTATAATTTCCATCAAATGAAGGTAAAGAGATTTTTGGAAGTTTAAAATTTGAAGAATTATTGTTGGTCTGAGTTACATTTGAAACCACATCATATTCAGGAAACATTCTAGTATATATCGTCTTTATTGTAAAATAGTTATCCAAACAAGAACTTCTGATTTGCTTTTCAATTTCAAAATCAGGATTTTCAGTTGTAGCAAGCAAAGAAATTACTGAACTATGCATTTCCTGAAACTTGTCATAAATCTCTTCCAATTCATTGTAACGTAATTTGAACCTAGTGTGTAAACTTTGATCATCTACAGCTGATTGAGCTAAAGTTAGAATTTCCTCTATGTTATCAATGTGTAATTGACGAAGAGCTTTATTTTGTCTTAACTTATTGACACTCATTTTATCAATTTTATAAATTTTATCAATTGAAGTATTCTGCAAAGACCGTGAAATAACCAAAAAATATTGTCATCAGATTCCCCCTGTATATGAAGTTGAAATTGAGGTATGTTGAAACAGAAGAAAGTTTTAAGATAGATACTCTGATAATGAGCAGAACCGAAAGAAAAATGAAAATTATTCACTAAATTGAACCGTTGAAATATTTATTTACCTTTCCTAATTCACAGAAGGAATTAGCGAGAGATAAATGAATTCGAAACCTTGATCAACACACACGATGTCGGCTGTTATCACCATATGAATGAAAAACTGAAATAATTATTAACTACGTAGAAATAATGAACTGAAATTAATTTTGAAAGAAATGCTGAAACAATCACGAAATTATTCGGCCACGAAAAGGACCAAATGTTACTTCGGTGAAAAGGACTGTATTCGAAAAATAAAAAAAGAATTGTATATGAAAATGTAAACCAGAAACTTAACTTAAATTTTACCGAAACTAATGACAATCGAACGAGTCACTGAAAAGACAGTACCACCTACCTTTTCACGTGAATTCACTGCTTCAGAAACTCTCGCCCAGAAGAAAATTGCAGACTTTTTGGAAAAATTGCACAGTTTCAAATCGAAGACACTTGCTCATCGAGAGAGACCACATAGGAAAATACATACCTTTTTCAGCTGACATGTGTCGCGAAATTATACTCCGCGTGACATGAGTGTTTCAGCATATACAGGTAGTACCGTAACAGTTGTCTATTTCTCCTGAATGTTTCGTTACAATCATCTTCAACATAATATGAGATCATGGCTTCTTCTTTCCAACCATTTTTATATTTGAACCAAATTCAATCATTGTTCTCTCCTTCCTATATGTTTTTTGTATGTCGGTTATAATACGAAGATTGCTTTTGTTGCCTATTTTCAAGAATTCTATTTCATTTGATTATAATTTAATTTTTATGAAGGCAAATTATCCTTCAATCTTCTATTGAACATTATCTGTGCAGGTGATAAGCCAATGTCTGGAATAAGAATATTTATGTACCTCAACAAATACATATAAATGTTTGCATTTTCAAAATTGCATTTTTTCAACATATTTTCTCAAATATTTACCGCCTTCTCTGCCAATCCATTACTTCTATAATAGTAAGGTCTAGATGTTGTGAGTAATATATTATGTGAAGAAAAATAATTTATCATATTGTTTGAACTGAACGAATTATTGTCACTTATTATTTGATAAGGAAAGCCGAAGCATGAAAAAATTTAGTCAAAATTTTTGATTACTTCTGTGGGAGTTTTATTTCGAATGGATCTCATTTCAATCCACATTGAATAATAATCCATTACAGCAAGATATATTTTACCTTGAAATTCAAATATATCGGTCGCAATTTTAGACCACACAGAAAATAATACTGAGCCTGATATTAATCACCTGAGGTGATTAACCGAATGGACATTACTATGATGTACTTTACATTGGGACAATGTCAGAAATTGATCGGAACAATGAACTTCAGTGATTGACCAATAACTATTTTGATCGTTATAATGAACGCATGGTCATTATTATAATGTTTTTATTACATTACATTACATCAATTCAAGGAAATTTGCCTCAGTACAATGTAACAAATACATTGAATTAACTTCCTGGAAGTGATCAATACGGGCGATCATCACGAAACCTTGTGATAATGCCAATTGTAATGGATCCATGCTATGTAAACATCACATCAATGTATCAGCGTGATTGATTCATGCCCTGGAGTTATATCATCAATGCTTTAGGTCATCAAACGATGTCCTGAGTCCTTATTACCTACAATCATGGTGATCATCAATTGATATACGCGAACCTCAATACAATCACCGCGTTCATCGATTGATATGGGTACGCGAACATTTTCCTTTGTGCTTGAAGTTGATCACAATTTGTGCTATGATTTCTGACGAGAATTTTAGAAGGTGAGTAAAATTTATAGTAAAAAAATGATTTTGTTTTCCCGACGTCATAGATAAAATCTTTTCTGTTATCTAGTTTTGATACCGATTTTTTATTTAATTGTTTTAGACTAGCCAAGTGGAATAAGTTCTGAGATCATTTGAGAGTCATAAATGAATTTCATATAAACTTAATTCTCCTGCAGGAGTGCTTTGTTTTTATACAAGTCGGTAAAAATGCCTTGTTTTTAGATAGACGAGATGCAGCAACAATTTGTCATTTGGGAACTTCAGGAATGGTGAAAAAATACAATACAGAAAGATCTTATACCATGAAATTCACAATTCGAGAGTGCCTCTTCATACCTTGGAAGACCAACACAGGAAGTGGATTCCGTTTTTTAATTCGAAAAAACAAGCCATGAATCCCCGTGTTGTCATTGGTGGGGATATTCCGAAAATTCAAGAAGTATGCACATACTTCGACGGTTTAAGTTTTTCAATATTGTCAGAGCGATGGAGATGTTCTTTAAACATTTTTATCTTTTCAATTTAAGCTAACCTACAGAGAGCGTACCTATGCTGTTTCGGTAATTCATTGAAACTTATTATTTTTTTGCTTTCAAATTTTAGCATTCATATTTCAAGAACCCATGATTTATGTGAATTTCTAACGAAAGTTGAATAAATTTTTCAGATGATAGCAATTGCTTTATTATTATTTCAGTGACTTCGAACAATAGTCATGTTCCCAATAAAGTTTGTTCAATGAGAAAGATTTTATAATCTGATCTATTCTTCTTTGATTATTATGATGCAAGTATGCATCTTTACCATCAAAATTCGATATGAAAAGGAATGAAGGTAGTTATATGACCCTGAGAACTCGCAAAGAGGAATATAAAAGTATAAATAAGACAACTTGCTGACATCAATGGAATCAAAAAAAAACACAATCCCCTAAAAAATATTACATTCGAACCAAAATATTTCATAAATCTGAAAATATTGAAGAAAACTACAAATCTGAGCTAATTCTACAAAATTTCGTTGGAAACAAAAGTCTGCAAATATATTTATATATGTGTATTGAGGTATCATTTCGTTCAATATTGTTTTATATTAAAAAATTTGATTTTGGTTTAAATCCAAAACACAACAACACGCCTTCAGATTGATGTTTTCTGGCATCACGTCAATGTTCTTGAGTGATTAGTTGATGTCCAAAATACATTGATACAATGACCGATAAGCCTGAATTCAATGCCCTGGGACCATTGAAAAAAGGACTGCTGTTGATGGATCGATGTACTCGTGACGTGGTAATTATGATACAATGTTAACGGTTATCAAATGCCGGTGATGAATTTAATGCTCTTGGGGGGTTGATACAATCCTCACTCGAACATTAAACAATGACCAAATACATTGTCGTAAGGCTGAATTTGATTATATTCACGTACGTTTTTCGTTCTGTGCACGGTCTCTTGGGTATTTCATGCGGTTTCATTGGTAATCTGGGGGTTTCTTCTCTAAATGTATTGCAAACTTCCTAATTCAATACTTTATTTTTCGAATGTTTGGATAAATTAGGCCAAAATACGCATTCCCTTGGTCTGAGCTTACATTTGTTCAGTCCTAAATGACCTTCATGTATTTTCTTCACGCATTGAGGTCGGAATTATAACACGGTCGTCGTGAAAAAATAGACCATTATAACAGGACAAATGGTCCCTTATAGAGAAATATTTGATCAGTTCGGTATCTTTAATCTTCTTCAAATTCCGCTATCAATTCATTCAAATATTTTAATATAGCATCAGTTTTTGTTGCATCAGCGATTCGATTCATTTTCAGATCAGAAGTGGGTAAGTTTTTTAAAATATTATGGATCAACAAACTTTCATCTTCATCAGTAAAATCATCTTTTATTGGCGGTCGAGATAATGTATCCGCTGTAAACATTTCTCTACCTGGCATGTGTTTCGATGAATAATCATATTTCAAAAGCCTGAAAACTGATCGCTATAGCCTAGAGGATATTTACTCATATCTTTTTTTAGAATATTCACCAAAGGCTTATGATCCGTTATAACTTTAAAATGTGAATATGTAAAATTCACACAGCCATTGGAAAATCACAACGTAAATCGTTGGTTACGTGTAACCAACGATTTACGTGGTAATTTCACACAATTATTTTTCTCTGTGACGGCTTATGATCCGTTATAACTTCAAAATGCCTGCCATAAACGTAATAATTGAAATTTTCAAGTGCAAAAACCATAGCTGCCAATTCACATTCGATGTTGGCATACCAAGTTTCACAGTCAGTTAATGACCTAAAAGCAAAGGCTACTGGCTTGTCACCTTGTAACAAACAAGCACTATATCCTTGTAAACTACTGTCACATTGTATCGTGTTTTCGAATTAGACATAGGTCGTACGTATATGTTCTGTATGTTCATTGAATTATCCTACAACGCAACTTCTTTTCAGAATATCTGCCAGTTGGCCTCATGGAATTTTCCATTAATTTCTATTGAATTTTACAGCTGAAAAATTTTGACCTGACATTGTGAGCCCGATTCCTGTGACATCCGGTCCAAAGCAGCTTTTAAACTTGCTCGAGAACTGAGGAATTGCTACTTAGTATTTCAATTCACAATCTAAATCTCTCGAACTTAAATTCTCCATTTCAGATGAAAAATGTCATGTCGAAAATAAAACATTTTATTGAAGGAAGGACTGTTTGTTGGGCCGTGTTTTAGGAAAAAAGTTCTAAATCGGACGCAGCTTCGTACCAGACACCAAAAATTATTTTTTTGACTTGAATATCTCGGCCATTCTGTAGCCTTGACAAATAGAAGAGGAATAATTTTCATTCCTCAAATGATTCCCGGTCGCATAACCCATATTATATTCCAGCATAATAATGTGAAGAACACAACGTTCAACATTGTAGGTATGATCATTTTTCAATCCATTTTACAAGTGTATATAACAATCCTCCAAATTCCAGAAACTTCTGAACTTCCACAACAATCCGTAATGATTTACAGTACCGAGTAATGAATAGAGTGAATCAAAGTGTTAAAATTTTCCTTATCAGTACTGTTCAGTACAGTAGTCGTTTGTAGTCGGCGAGTATGTAAATGAGGTGTAATATAAAAGCACGAATTTTCATCGAATACTTATTCATTATGCAATGATTTGTTCATCGAATAATTATCGGAATCATAGATTATCTTATTGCGTTCCATTTTATTGTTGAAAACAGTCTTTGGGCTGATTTTAATGTAAACTTTCATTGACAGTACATTTTCATTATATTTATGTACTCTTTTGGTTAAGTGTGGAAAAAATATTTATTATATTTGCTATATTTCAGGTGACAAATATTCCATTGTGTTTGAAAAAATTGAAATACTGGAAGGATATGGAATTTATGGAAACCTTCTCGTTAATGTTTGCTTTATATTTTGTATTCCAATTGGAATACACCGAAAAAATTGGTACAACGTTACCATTTCAAAATATACCCAGCTAGAAGAGGGAAATCCATCAAAAACAAAAATAATGTCTAGAACTTAATGAAGGAAATTGCCGAGGTGAAGGGTCCGGGTAATTTTTTATGATAAAGGTTCTTTATTTTAATGTATGTTTACAGATATTGATCGTTATTATATTTGTTGAATAGGTTGACTGGTGACGTGAGGGACATTGCTTAACCTAGAGCACTAAAAACATAATGAGGATCAGGGGTTCAAATGTTCCCTTAGGATATTATTTTCAGACATTCAGGCTGATCTCCAAAAAAAAATTTGGAAATAATAATCTACAATATTTCCGATTACATGTACGAAATTCATCCGATATTTTAGAGTCTCATCATGATGCGCTCATCCTCTATGAGGAAGATATAATGAAAAATTGCAGGCCCGTACTCGAAAAATTCAATTTGTGCCAAGTGAAAAATCATTTGTTTCATAGAACAACAATATTTCGAATGGAAATTCCTGAAGAACAAAAAAAATTATTCAAAACTGAATTTGATTCGCGTATAAGATGAAAAGTATCTCAGTACCTATGTGTGATAAAAAATGTAATAAATAATACAGAGTGATACTTTTAATCTGACACGCGAATCAGATTGTCTTATAGGTTGATATCTGAAATTTTTCAATATTGTTCCTCTGAATCGATGGAGAACGAATATGAGATCTTGGAATAAGTCAGAATTTTTGGATACATAATTAGTTTTGATGTTGAATAAATAATATATTTTCGTCAAGTGAGAATAAAAAATCGAAATATTTTGCGTTTAATATATCGTGCCATCTTGATGAAAATTCATTTTCGAATTAATTTTCTCGTTCCTCCAGAATTTGAATTAAACATATTTTTATCGGATATAACGAGTGTTTTTTACCAATGAATTTCTTGAGTAATGCAAAAACTTTTCACTGATATTCTTTTCGTGAAATAATAAGAATCATAATAATCGTGTGAAATATCAGACAAGTTCACCATTTTCCGGAAATCAGTTGTGCCGTGAAAGATGAAAATTGATGTAACTATCCATGATTGACGATGAATCTCAATTCATTTCTTTTTTGTTGATATTTTGTTCAATTTCTATTGCATCATTATCGTTATTTATAGGTTAATTGCCAGAATTTCTTTTGAATGATAATTCCTGAGAGACGTGATTGTGGGTATTGAGACAGGTACCACTCCATGCCTACAATTAGTTTTTTTGTTTGATCATTCTTTTTATATTACTCGGAATGAGTTGTCAGAGTTATGAACCTCCACCACTCAATCCAATTGAACAGTGAAATGTTTTTTCTTTAAATAAACTTTAAATAATTTAATTATTCGTTCATAATTCAACTGTTTCACCCATCGTCCCATCCCCCAATTCTTTTAGAAGAATGATAATTGAGTTACTATTCTATTGCCCTTTATAATATATTCGAAGTGACATCCACGTATTATTATATGATTGTTAAAATTCGTGATAATACATGATAGTGATGAAATTATATCAGTAAAAATAAATCAATATTCTCAGAAACACAATGGTCAAAACACAAAACTACTTTGTTGAAAGATCAAAACATTAGTCAGAATACAGAAAATTACTTGAATCACCTTTTTGAGAATACAAAACATTGAGAAAATCACATCCGTGAAAACAAAATATTAGCTGAATTACATATGTAAAAATACAGCAAATCGCAGATTATAATCTGAAAAATACAGAAATTCTGCGAAAATACATTCATGACATCACAAAATATGTGAAAAATCTAATCTGTAAAGTGTTAGTCACAGTGAAAATGATCTCGTAAATAACCGAAAATATCTGAAATGCATTTTTTATGGTGATTTGACATTTGTGAAAATACATATTTTATGATTACAGAACAACTGTAATCCTTACAGTGAATATGATGTCAAATTCACACAGCCATTGGAAAATCACCACGTAAATCGTTGGTTACGTGTAACCAACGATTCACGTGTTAATTTTACAAAATTATTCTTCTCTGTGGAGGCTTATGATCCGTTATAACTTCGAAATGCCTGCCATGAACGTAATAATTGAACTTTTCAAGTGCAAAAACTATAGCTGCCAATTAAAGGTTACTAGTTTGTCACCTTGTAACAAACAGGCACCATATCCTTGTGAACTACTGTCACATTGTATCATCAAAGGTTTTTCAGAATTTTAATGTTGAAGAATTGGAGATGTTGTTGAGAAATTTTTCAATTTTCGAACCACTTTAGAATTATTTTCTTTACAATTCCATACTACGTTATTATGTGTAAGTTCACGGAGCGGTGCAGTTGATTGAGATAAATTTGGTATGAATCTATACCTAAATATTTCACTAAACCTAAAAATCTCATTAACTCTTTTTTGTTTGAAGGTTCTGGCATTTTATTAATTGATTCACTGCGGTCCTTATCAATAGAAATACCCTTCTCGGAAACTATGAACCCTAATATCTTAATTCCAGATCTCTTCGCTATTTCTAAAACTTTCACTAGTTTTTCATCATGCTCTTTTTCAGAAAAACCAGCAATAATTGAATCATCAATATAGATATCATTACCATATTGTCATTTTCATTTTATTTATTGTTGTATCATGTTCGTTCAATGATTACGTAGCGTTATGTTTGTTGAATTTCGATGTGTCACTGATTATTGTGTTTTTGAGCCTGAAGAAGGCCTAACAAAGGGCGAAACGTTGTGAAGGAGTAGTATTTCTACTCTGTTGGTATCATTACCCAAAATATCTCAAAAAATTTCATTATTTCGCCGTTGAAACATTTCAGTAGCTACATTTATTCCAAATGGTAACCTATTAAATTTGTATCTTCCGAAAGGAGTTGAAAAAGTGCATATTTCAGTTGAATCCTCATCAAGTTCTATTTGATAAAATGAACCTTTTAAGTCCATAATGGAGAAATATTTCATTCTGTTCAAATTATACTGAGTATTTCCTCGGAAGAAGGAATCTGGAAATGTTTCCTCTTTAAACGTTTATTTAAATCCGCAGGATCCAAACATATCCTATGGGATCCATTAGGTTCCTCAACAATAATAATATTATGTCCCCAATCAGTAGGTTTTGACTGTTTACTTATAATTCCGTCTTTCTGTAATTCATTCGAACCATCGTGAAGTTTAGGCATCAAACATTTGGGTATTCTTATAGGTGCGGAACTACAGGATTACTATTTTCTTTTAAATCTAACCTATATGGCTTCCCCAGGAAATTTACCAACATTTTATGTTCAAAAATGATTTTTTCTTTATGAATTTTCTGTATAGTCCCAATCACATTTTGTTTATTATTTGTCACCAAATACAAGTCATTCAAAGTACTTTCATCCGAAGAAATTTGATCTAAATTCATATTATTCAAATTGAAATTTTTTATTGTCTTTAGATGACAGTCTTTTAATACAATTTTGCTGTTTATTCGACTTTTTCATCAAGCAACCAACAATAAAATCATGTTTTACCATATGCCGGACATTTTCCTGCTGCATGAAATTGACTAGGTATAGGTACATTCATAGGAATTATTATTTCAATTTTTTTTATTAGTATATTTATAATGATATTTCGAATAAGGAATTTTACTCATCTTATTTGTAGCAACGATTGAATATTGTCATTGTCAATGAACCTGTCTTCCATTTCGCCTGAAAACTGCCCCAGCCATCTTTCAAAGAATCTCGAGCAATATTATATATAATATTACTCAAGATAATTTGTGTTTTCTTATAAGGAAACACAAATTATCAAATTTTACCGTAAACTATATAGACGATATATTGATTTTTTCCAAATCTTTTGAAGAGCATTTAGATCACTTATCTAAATTGTTAAAAGAGGTCATGACAGAAGGTTTCAGACTGAAACTTTCTAAATTCTCATTTGCATTGGATTCCGTGCAATACTTGGGCCGCATCATAACGAACAACTTAATTTCTCCAATAAAGGACAACCTTATTTCAATTCGAAATTTTCCTATACCGAAAAATCAAAAGAACATTAGACAGTTCTTAGGAAAAATTTTATAACGAATACGTACCAAAAATTCCATTCATTCTAGAGCCATTACATAATTTGTTAAGAAAAGGTCAAAAATTTATTTGGACAGAAGAATGTCAAAAAGCTTTTGAATATATGAAATATTTCTTGTGAACTCAGCCAATCTTAGCTATTTTCGATGCGACCCTTCCAATATATATTATTATGTAAGAAATTGGATTAATGAGGAGATTGTTTATAAGAATAGGAATTTAAGGACATATTCCTCAGGTAGAATAACCGTAGATACTTATTTCTGACTAAAGGCCTTCATCAGTACGGTGAGAAAAGTGTGTAGGATGAGCAACACTTGGTGGAAAAAACAACAAACAAACGGAGTCAACAACAGAAGCCAGCCGCACATTTGTGGTCTCAGTTAGAAGACTCTGAATTCCAGAGCAACAACTAACGTTACCCACGGAGGCAGCTATAGCTACCTGCGTGAACATCCGTGTCCAGGATTAAATATGAAATTGGATGAATGAGGCGATTGTTTATAAGAATAGGAATTTAAGGACATATCCCTCAGGTAGAATAACCGTAGATACATACGTATTTCTGGCTAATGGCCTTCATCAGTACGGTGAGAAAAGTGTGGAAGATGAGCAACACTCGGTGGAAAAAACAACAAACAAACGGAGTCAACAACAGAAGCCAGCCAAACATTTGTGGTCTCAGTTAGAAGACTCTGAATTCCAGAGCAACAACTAACGTTACCCACGGAGGCAGCTATAGCTATATACCTGCGTGAACATCCGTGTCCAGGATTAAATATGAAATTAGATTAATGAGGGGATTGTTTATAATAATAGGAATTTAAGGACATATCCCTCAGGTAGAATAACAGTAGATACGTATTTCTGGCTAAAGGCCTTCATCAGTACGGTGAGAAAAGTGTGGAAGATGAGCAACACTTGGTGGAAAAAGCAACAAACAAACGGAGTCAACAAGAGAAGCCAGCCGCACATTTGTGGTCTCAGTTAGAAGACTCTGAATTCCAGAGCAACAACTAACGTTACCCACGGAGGCAGCTATAGCTTCCTGCATGAACATCGGTATCCAGGATTGAATATGAAATTGGATTAATGAGGGGATTTTTCATAAGAATAGGAATTTAAGGACATATCCCTCAGGTAGAATAACCGTAAATACGTATTTCTGGCTAAAGGCGTTCATCAGTACGGTGAGTTGACTTCTGTGCAAGTGGCTCTGTTAACTTTCTGGACATTACTGTGTCTACTATCAGTGATTAGTGATAAGAATATTTCAAAATATATAGACTGTTCTAACCAAGGCAAGCCAATAATTCAACTAGGATGATTTCGATTACATACATCACTAATGCAAAATCGTTCGATAACGATTCCAGTTTCGAATCTCCCGCTCACTCCGTCTTTCGACAATGCACGAAGCCAGGAATCGGAAAATTATGCGTTCCTTTGAAAATACTGGTGGCGACAATACAATTGGCGCCATTCGACGAATTGATTCATATTATAAATAAACTGCAAAAACGAATAAAACCGAATAAAGCCGAATTTAACAGAATAACTAATTATTTATGAATAATAAATTAATTTTGGTTATTACGAATTTATTACCTGCAAATTTCTTGACTCTCATATCTAGAAAAAGATGAAAGTATTGGAAGCAAATGGGCAATATCAGAAGACTCATTTTACTCATCCCAGTGGATCGATTAGGTTATCAGTGAATGAAAACTGTGTTCGAAGAAACTGTAAATTCGGACGATTTTATTCTCAGTGCAGTTCAAAATAAAAATTTATTTTAATATAACTTTATAATTTTTGTCACTTACGACGAATATGGCCGAAAATTTATTTTGTGACGAAGAAGATAATAATGAGAATCAATGCACATGAATCTGTGAGACTCCAAGAAATCGGTTAAGACTGAATGTATGACAGAAGAATATAGATAGGTTGATAGGTAATTTTTTCAATAGCTCTTACTTGCATTCTCAGAAGTTGGAATAGAAATAATAATAATTTATTATCATTAAACTGAAAGTCGCTGTCTCAGAAACACCCACTCACTAACCTAAACACAAAGTCACTGTATCTTTATAACTAAGTAACTATCTTCAAAAACAAATTATTATCATCACAAAAAAACACTTATCGAATACGAAAAAAAGCTCTATGTGCACATGTCCAGCAGCAACAGGAATTCACCTACCCCTTCAGAACCTGCGCGAAGGGAAATTAATCTCTGGAACCAATCACAAAGAAGTGGCATTCCCTCTATTTCTAAGCAAACTATCTCATTGGTTGGATGGAATCGCAGACCAGTTGTAATGTGGATGGGATAGTCCGTTACTTGGTGTTCGTTCATTTTAAATATAGAATAGAAGGAATTACATAAATACGCATTTACTACAATCTACACTGAAAGAACAGTTTGGTAACATTGAGTAAAAATTATTAACAGTCACCTAATCCGTTATTGAAATATGGCTTATCCAACATTTGTTTTGTATAAACAAATTATTTGTGCACGCCTTGATGGATAAAGACTTATTCAAGGTGATCATACATTTATTTCATTATATTATTCATTTATCAATATTGAATTAATATTTTGTGGTCTATGCCTAATATGGCATAACTATAAATAAATTTTGTTCTTCGGATATTAACGAATATTGAACGTGAATAACTTATCATAAGTAACGAACAAATATTTTGTGATTATTAATCAATGTTTATTTCAGAAAAAAACCTGTTTATAATAATGATTTCAACGTTTTGAAAATTAATTTCATTCAAACCTAATTTCTTTATGAATAGCACATTGTAACACCAAGATGCTGAAAATATTCAGCATTTAATTCTATAAAATAACGAGCGGAAGATTCACAGCATCCTTTGTGCTACTAGCTATTCATAAAGATAATATGTTTCAATAAATAAAATTTTCTAAACTGTAAAATCAGTGGTAATTAACCACAAAATACTCGTAATATCTATCAACGAGTAATTTCAGTTCAATATCTATTAACATCTGAAGATGAATTTCAGTTCCTACAAAAATTCATTTTCAAAACAATAAAATCACTAGATTCATCATGTTTCTGACAAACCTGTTCATGTCATTGAAAAAAACTACCAAGATGTAAATATTTTTTCAAAAAATAATCAAATTTTCACAAACCGCTGGATTTCTTTATATGTGGGGTCTTGGTGGCAATGAAGCAATTCATCTTATATGCAAATCATTCATTTTCAAAATCAAAAATAATTATTATTTTTCATAATGAAAACAATTCTCGATATTATGCAGTAATTGAAGAGTCCATTTACTAAATAAATGCAGCAGTACATATGTTTATGTTTTATGGAATAATTAATATCTTCCTATTTAATATAATCAACGAAATTAGGAATGAAATATTTTCACAGTATTGCAACAAAAAATAAGAGCTCTTCTGAAAATAACAATGAAAAATTAATTCAATCACTGACTCACTTTTTCCTGAGGAATAGTTCCAACACGTAAGAAGAGAATATTTGGGAATTCGTTTATAGAAAAGAATCTACATTATAAAGGACAATCCCTTCAGCCCCGTCGAAGGGGGTGAAACAGCCCCCCGAAATCAAAATATTCAACAATTTTTTTAAAAACGACTGCGATGAGAAGCCAGGTTGAAAAAAATACAGTATATTCTTATTATCATAGAGAATCTACATTATGAAGAAAAATCCCTTCAGCCCTGTCGAAGGGGATAAAACAGCCCCGTGAAGTCAAAATATTCAAAATTGTTTTTCAATACGACAGTGATGAGAAGCCAGGTGAATGATACAGTATGTTCTAATCATCATAAGGAATCTACAATATAAACGAAATCCCTTCAGCCCCGTCGAAGGGGGTGAAACAGCCCTTCGAACCTAAAATATTCAACATTTTTCTTCAATACTACCGCTATGGGGAGACAGGTTGAAAATGATACGGTATGTTTTATCATCATTAAGAATCTACATTATAAACGAAAATCCCTTCGGCCCCGTCGAAGGGGGTGAAACAGCCCTTCGAAACTAAATATTCAACATTTTTTTTCAATACAACGGCGATGAGAAGCCAGGTTGAAAATGATACGGTATGTACTTATCATCATAAGAAATCTACATTATGAACGAAAATCCCTTTGGCTCCGTCGAAGGGGTTGAAACAGCCCCCCGGAACCAAAATATTCAGCATTTTTTTTTCAATATGACCGCGATTAGAAGGCAGGTTGAAAATGATACAATATGTTCTTATCATCATACAGAATCTACAGTATGTACGGAAATCCCTTCGGCCCCGTCAAAGGTGACGAAACAGCCTCCAAACCCAAAATATTCAATTTTTTTTTTCAATACGACCGCGATAAGATGCCAGGTTGGAAATTATACGGTATATTTTATCATCATAAGGAATCTACGTTAAGAACGAAAATCCCTTCGGCCTCGTCGAAGGGGGTGAAACAGCCCACCGAAATCAAAATATTCAAAATTTTTTTTCAATACGACCGCGATGAGAAGCCAGGTTCTTAATGGTAGGGTATGTTTTCATCATCATAAGGAATCTACAATATAAACGAAAATCCCTTCGGCCCCGTCAAAGGGGGTGAAAAAGCCCCCCGAAACCAAAATATTCACCATTTTTTTTCAATACGACCGCGATTAGAAGCCAGGTTGTAAATGATACGCTATGTTCTTATCATCATACAGTATCTACGAAAATCCTTTCAGCCCCGTCAAAGGGGACGAAACAGCCCTCCGAACCCAAAATATTCAACATTTTTTTCAATACGACCGCGATAAGAAGCCAGGTTGAAAATGATACGGTATATTTTATCATCCCTTCGGCCTCGTCGAAGGGGGTGAAACAGCCCACCGAAATCAAAATATTCAAAATTTTTTTTCAATACGACCGCGATGAGAAGCCAGGTTGTAAATGATACGCTGTGTTCTTATCATCATAAGGAATATACAATATAAAAGAAAATCCCTTCGGCCCCGTCGAAGGGGGTGAAACAGCCCTTCAAACCTAAAATATTCAACAATTTTTTTTCAATACTACCGCGATGAGAAGCCAGGTTGTCAATGATACGGTATGTTTTTATCATGATAATAAATCTACATTATGAACGAAAATCCCTTTGGCTCCGTCGAAGGGGTTGAAACAGCCCCCCGAAACCAAAATATTCAACACCTTTTTTCAATACGACCGCGATGAGAAGCCAGGTTGTGAATGATACGGTATGTTCTTATCATCATAAGGAATCTACAGTATAAACGAAAATCCCTTCAGCCCTGTTGAAGGGGTTGAAACAGCTCTTCGAACCTAAAATATTCAACATTTTTTTTCAATACTACCGCGACGAGAATCCAGGTTAAAAATGATACTATCTATGTTCCTATCATCATAAGAAATCTACATTATGAACGAAAATCCCTTCGGCCCCTTCGAAGGGGGTGAAACAGCCCCCCGAAACCAAAATATTCAACATCTTTTTTCAATACGACCGCAATGAGGAGCCAGGTTGTAAATGATACGGTATGTTCTTATCATCATAAGGAAACTACAGTATAAACGAAAATCCCTTCGGTCCCGTCGAAGGGGTGAATCAACCCTTCGAACCTAAAATATCCACCTATTTTTCAATACTACTGCGTTGAGATGCCAGGTCGAAAGTGATGCGGTATGTTCTAATCATCATTAAGGAATCTACATTATAAAAGAAAATCCCTTCGACCCCGTCGAAGGGGGTGAAACAGCCCTTCGAACCTAAAATATTCAACATTTTTCTTCAATACTACCGCTATGGGGAGACAGGTTGAAAATGATACGGTATGTTTTATCATCATTAAGAATCTACATTATAAACGAAAATCCCTTCGGCCCCGTCGAAGGGGGTGAAACAGCCCCCTGAACCCTAAATATTCAACAGTATTTTTTCAATACGACCGTGATGAGAAGCCAGGTTTAAAATTATACGGTATCATCATAAGGAATCTACATTATAAAATAAAATCCCTTCGGCCCTGTCGAAGGGGGTGAAACAGCCCCCCGATCCCAAAATTTTCAAAATTTGAAACTCGAAAGAAGTCAAAGAGCTCCCTTAATTCCCTAAAATTATTGATCATTTTTGGTATGCGGTATGAACCCCTCGTTTAATTCAACCTGGTTCATTCCTATCTCTTTGTTATGAGGAATCTACGGTAATTCAGAGTGGCATTAAACAACCTAAACAATCAGAAAATCATATCGCTACGTATGCATGTTCTAATTGAGAGTATATTGCAATATGTAATAATTGATTTATAATTACAAAAACATCATCATTTCTGCATTCCAAAAGCCGACATCTCGATCGCGTCATGGATGATTTCCTGAAAATTGAATCTTCTGAAGGGCTTTCGGTTTGAAGAGGATGCCAGTCGTCAACTGAGCCCTTCTTCGCATCCCATTCAATTTTTTTATATTGGAAAAACGAAATTTCAAACCAAAACCATATATTTGTATTAGTAATAATTTACTGTTTATTCATATAAATTTAACTTGTGATTTACTATCAATTCAGTTAAAAAAGCACAAATCACATATACCATTGATTTTTTTTATGGTCTTTTGTTATGCCATGCTCGAGCTCATTCAACGTTAGTAAGCATTTCTCGTGAAAATATCTTCGGCATATCTCACATCTCAATGTATCATATTCTAAGTCAACTGTTGCTGAACAGTAAAGACAATTCAATTTCATGTCACAACTATTTTTCAGTAATAAATGTTCAAGACTTTGCCTGTATTTACTTGGATAGAATTCTGTCGCTAACGCTCTTCGCTTTACAAACTTCGAGAAGGAATATATCAGGAATATACCGCAGATATATCCATCTGTCTGATTTACATGTTCTATGTAATCTGTGTCGAAGTTTTCGGTATCCTTTCACTCGAAAAAAAACTGAAATTTTCTCCATGTAATATGGTTGCAGAATATGTTCGTTTCCAACCGGATCAAGTAGAGTAATTTTCTTGCTAATCATATTAGAAATGACCAACACATGATTATGTCTCATTATAGGTATAATCATTTCATTTTCATTCAGATCGATACTTCTAATGAAAAAATCTGTGAGCGGTTCATCGCCAAAAATTATGGATGATTTTGCCACAGATATTATTTGAAATTTCTCATCTATAGGATTCATCAGGAACATATAGTGCTCTATTATGAAACTACCTAACCATTTACCGTCATCTAGAGTCAAGTAATCGTCAATCATAATCTGAGAAATGCTAAAAGTCACATTTGAATTTACGGTGACAACGTATCCTCGTTCATTTTTCAGTGCTTTATAATAGGGAATATCTTCCACCAAACCATTTTCTCTCTCTATCCGATATTATTTCATTAGGAAAAATAATGCTGGGCAATATGCAAAAATAATAAAAAAACTCCAATCGCTTCAACATGATATCAAAAAATTGATCTGCCCTGACTACTCTCACAATTTTCAATCCTTCAAAAGTGAAAATGACCAAATCACACCAATTCCTTTTAGTTATTCCCATAATTCCTTGAATTTGGTAATGATAATCATGATTTACGTTGATCTTCAAATTATTTTTATCCAAAAAATCGAAGTCATAATCTGAAGGATCTGAATAAGAGGGGCCTTATATGGTGGGCATTTAATTTCCATTACACCATCTTCACCTATCAAGTCATCTGGGGATGCAGCTAGGAATGGATATTCTTTATGAACAACCAGTCCAGACATTTGGCAAAAAGATTTCGTCACTTCGATATAGCCATCTCTTGACTGGTTTTCATATGATATAGGTACCGTGTATCACTGCAGCGGAACGAATATGTCTCTGTTCTTTTATCGTCTTAACGATATTTTCAAAAGATGATGTTCCTCGAGCTTTACAAATTCTTCCAAAGTATGACGAAATCGCTCTGATTTTTCTTTCTTTTTGCCATCTATCACATTTTCTTCGATCTCTAGTCCTTCTTTCCAATTCAGTTATCTCTAACTCTGTTAACCCGTAACTGGTGAGGTGGAATTTTAGTCACTTAACTGGTGAGGTGGAGTTTGATAAACCCCAATTTTAAAACTATGTAATTTCAGACATATATTAAAAAAAAATTTTGCGAACCATTTTTGGATGGCCTGTTTCTCATATGAATGGTTTATGACTAATAGTTCACACAAATATGAAATATGGTTCTTTATTCAAATTGAATTCGAAATGTTGGAAAAAATGGGGCAAAATGACATGTTCATACATTTTCGTATATTAAAAAAGGAAATGATATACACTCAAGATAATTATCATTGTACAATCAGGATAAATATACTATATAAACAATATACTATATAAAATGAAATGAAAATAAATTTAAAAAAATTCTGGGAAAACAGTTATCAACAGGCCCCAATTAACGCCTAATTGGGGCCACTATCATGACTGCGCCAGTCATGATAGTGGTTTACAGTACAACTACCGCAGATAGGGATCTGACAATCAACACACTCATATCTGGTTGTCTTATCTTGGTTTCTCGGACATTTACCACATCTTACTTGCTTCGTGAGAGGTTGAGAAATTTTATTCGAAATAAGTTTTTTCGAAATTCGTGCTATATTTTGCCGAAGCTCTCGAGGTAGGCGGCTGTTGATGAGCCTCATGTTTAGATGGGGCTCAACGAGAGACCAAGCAAGACCTTTTATGAATTCGAGTCTCGTTTCGACAGGATGTCCAGGAAAACTATAATGACATACGTAGGCATTAACGAGGCTAATATAAGGCAATGTGAAAAAAATTGCTTATGGCCAACGGTTGGTTCGACGGCTCGTGGAATACACGGTACACTTTTCGTTCAAGACATCAAATCCTCCTTTTGTTTCATTATAGAACATGATCATTTCTGGCTTGCCAGTCTGGGGATCACCACATATGTCATGATGCATGGAGGAAACTAATAGAACAGCTTTGTTTTTTTTTGGTACGAAAGAGACTAAGGTCAGATCATTGGTGAATCCATAAACGGCAGAGTTCTCTTCCTTATTTTGTCCCTGCGAAAATTCCTGCGGTACTTTGTTCTTATTCTTTCTCAATTATAATTTGCTGAATAATTCGTGAGGTGGGGTTTAGCAAACCTCAAATATGAACAGAATTTGAATTCCACGAAACAGAAGCGTAATTTCGACACGTGCGTAACTAACGGAATCGAGAGTGTACTGATTGAAAGCACAGAGATGGTCTGTGTTGAAAGCTATGTAGAATCTCAACGACTAAGCTACACCCAGAACTGCACAGCCACAATTCATATTTTGCGTGGGGTTTGTTAAACCCCAGATCACCAGTTACGGGTTAAATTCAGAAAATTAAGAAACGATAAACACATAAGTCTCAGATTTTTTAATTTGGTAGATGTAGTTGTCGGTGGTAAAACGCATAATTCAAGGTGAAAAACTCCTTCGTATGTCCGTTTCAAATTGTTACCTCTATCGCATATTTGGTGTATCCATCGTAGACATATATCGCATTTAACCCAATCAGACGATTCGTTGATTAAAACGAGTCCGCAATATGCACATAAGGGTAGTTCGTCATCATCTTCAGCAAAAACAACATCAGGATTAAGTTCTCGAACAATAGGGTTCCTGAGATATTTGGCATCGAAATGAGTACCACTTTTTCTCTTTTCGCTCTTTGCCCATTGTTCTTGCGAGAATTGTTCTTCTGTGGGATCTCCCTTTGTCAAACGTGTCCTTCGGATTCCTTACCACATTCAATACTCAAAGCTAATATATCTTCTCGTAATTTTCTAATAAATTGCGAACACTTCAAATTCTGTCGAAAATTCAATCTTATATTTTTCAGCTGTCCAAAATAATTTTCCACTACAGAATCGCTGACAGATCCTTGATCAGTAAGCATCAGTGCACTCCAAAGGGAACACAATGGCAAATATTTTGTTATGATCAAATCGAAGAATCTTTCATTGTGAAATATATTCTCACTATTCCCTTGAATACCCATTGTTACCGATTCAATTATCCGACTGAATCTTTTAAAATATGGACTTAAGCAGAACTTTGTTTTTTGAATACACTGTTTCAGAAAAAAATTCTGGGAATTCGCAATGATTTAATTTATCAGTACCATTATTTTTTGTTGGACGCTTTGTCAGTATAATACATTTTGCAACCAATACTCGGAATTATCGGTTTGTATGCTCATATTCTTAGATTTTAATAACACATAGACATGTTTTGTGAAATTATCGAATATTTTTATATTATTTATCAAAATGGCAGCAGCTTATAAATCTTTGAAATATAGTTTTTGCATGTTATTTGTAGCCATTATATCGACGTCTTTCGATAGTATCTTCATGAAATGTGCACAGCAAATGTGAACCGTTACAACATTCTCTTTCTCTGGCTGCTTTCCATTGACATTCATGTCATAGCATACTTGTAAATATTCCAGTAAAGGACATCTATTGAAAGATTTGCAAATTGCATGTAGATTAGCGAAAGAAAAGTCAATCACTATACCAGAAAATACAGGCCAATAATTAAATGATTCACAGAAGAATCGAAAATCATTTGATAAATTGAATATTGAATTCGAATCATGAACTGACGAAATCATTGAGAGAATGGGATATATTCTCTCAGAATTTTCAATCCTTATAACTGCAGTACAAAAAAAAAATCCTAGTATCCTGCATTGGATTTCTAACTACTCCCCCAGTAGCATCAAAGTGAATTACTGGTAGTACATTATTTTTGTTCTGGTTCTTTAAAACTTCAAACTCCTCCAAACCATAGAGCTTGAGATTGAACGGAATACTAATTTCCCTTATGAAATCGGGATGATCTTTCTGCATGAGAATAATGTCAATCAAATCATCTTTATCTCTGTCGAGATGTGCAGCAGCTTCTGATTTTATTTTCCTTAACACGCAATCCTATTTGATATTCTGTAAGTGTCTTCCTGAAGTTAAGATTTTCCGATTAGCTTTTAGAAGAGTTTTCTTCTTATAATTTGAAGGTTTTTCATTAAGTATTTTATTACTCGTTTTTTATCTTTTCGTGCCTCTCACCTGACTGGTAGCAAAATTTGATTGATTATAATCAATGGATGAGCTATAAACATCAACTATTTTGTTCTGGATACTTAGTTTGGATCTCTTACAAGTATATTTGTTTCATTTACATACTGCGAAAATACTTATTTTACCATTTTTCTTTGAATATTCCACATACTTGAACACTATAATACAAACATTATTCACATATTTCCTAATCCTGTTGCGTTTAAATTCGGGGTAATACTTTACGTTCAATTTACCATCGGAAAAAATCTTCCCCTATACCGGGTGACCCATTTTAACTTAGGCAGCCAAATAACTCGAAAAATAAGCACACTACGAAAAAATGTTTAGAATCAAAATTTCGTCATTTCGAGGGGGACGTACAATGACGTTAAAATGAGCCCCCCCACCCTTCCCCCTGAGCGGTGAGGGGGGTCAACTTTGAAATCTTAAATAGGAACCCCTATTTTTTATTGCATATTCGGAATCTTTGGCTAAAAACACATACAATTTGTCTGAAACATTTTTCTCGATTCATGATAGATGGCGCTGTAATCGACGAAATTCAATTTCTTCGATTTCTCTTACTGAGAACCCATGCTTACGATTCTGCAATAAATTAACAATAAAAATACCACGTTTTCATTGTTAATACTCGAAATTAGTCTTAAAACAAACTTCTCATTATTTTTTATTACTCATTAATTACTTCTCAAGAAACTGCATATCGACTACTTCTGTAGGCGTATAATTTGCCATTTTACCAAAATTTTATCAGAGTACAAATGTTAAAAAAATTCATAAACACTTGTAACAATGAAAACGTGGTATTTTTATTGTTAATTTATTGCAGAATCGTAAGCATGGGTTCTCAGTAAGAGAAATCGAAGAAATTGAATTTCGTCGATTACAGCGCCATCTATCATGAATCGAGAAAAATGTTTCAGACAAATTGTATGTGTTTTTAGCCAAAGATTCCGAATATGCAATAAAAAATAGGGGTTCCTATTTAAGATTTCAAACTTGTGCCCCCTCACCGCCCAGGGGGGAAGGGTGGGGGGGCTCATTTTAACGTCATTGTACGTCCCCCTCGAAATGACGAAATTTTGATCCTAAACATTTTTTCGTAGTGTGCTTATTTTTCGAGTTATTTGGCTGCCTAAGTTAAAATGGGTCACCCTGTATATTTCCAGGTATTGGAAAAGTACGAAGGCGTAGAAGGGCCACTCTTTGTCGACAAAAATTTTTCCACCTAATTCCGACTTTAATCTCGGAATTAGACTAATTCCGAATTTGAACTCGGAATTATAGACTAATTCCGACTTCAAACTCGGAATTATATATAATTCCGACTTTGAACTCGAAATTATAGACAAATTCTGACTTTGAACTCGGAATTATAGACTAATTCCGACTTTGAACTCGGAATTATAGACTAATTCCGAGTTTGAAGACGGAATTAGTCTATAATTCCGATTATTTATTTATTTTTTATTTATTTATTTAACCTCCACATATACACACTTAGAGTAATTACACATGTAAAGAGGTAACAGTTACACATACAAAAGAGCTTTCAACTCATTTACACCAGTATTAAATATGTCTATATCAAACTTTTGGACGAATTCATTACAGATAATTAACATTGTGTTAATAGGGAATAACACACTCGGTTTAACAAAAAATATGTTCTTATTATGCAATCTTGAATTTAAGTTTGGAACCTTGAAATTAATATAACTCAGAAAAACACAATCAAAATAATTTCTACTATTTACAACATCAGAAATAAAAATCGCAGCTTTTGTTTTTCTCCTATTATCTAAAGATTGAAAACTAAACTCAATTAACATAGAGCGATAGGATTTCATAAATGGAAATTCTATATATTTTTTTACATATAAGTACCTGAGAAATCTTTTCTGTACCTTTTCTATGGTGTCAACGTTGATGGCAGTTACAGGCATCCATACTACCGAGTCATATTCCAGATGTGGTCTTACAAGTGCCTTATATAAAAGAGAAGTTGTCGCACAGTTAAACTCTCTTGCATTTCTCATTAATAGACCTAATACCTTCAAAGCTTTACTTGTTGCGTACTCGAAATGACTGCCAAATCTCAAGTTTGACTGAAATACAACTCGCAAGTCTTTTACCTCCGATTTTCGTGCGATTTTTTCTGTGCAGATTTTATATTCGAATTCTATCCGTTTTTTTTCTAGTGAAGCTGACGACATTACACTAAGAAACATTCAAAGACATTTTATATTTACTGAACCACTGCTCGACCTCACTTAAATCAGCCTGCAAAAGATTGCAGTCGAGTATGCTTAAAATTTTTCTGAGCAACTTGAAATCATCTGCAAAAAAAACGCAACAGAAAACTGCACGCAGGCAGGAAGATCATTCCGGAATATCAAAAAAAGCAGAGGACCCAAGACACTACCCTGTGGTACCCCTGATGTCGGTACTATACTATGTGAAAAAGCGTTACCAACCTTCACAATCTGTTGCCTCTGATCCAAATATGATTTGAGAAAATCACAGGGGTTCTCGGAAAATCCACCTTCAGCAAGCTTTCCATAAAGCACACAGTGGCTCACCCTATCAAAAGCCTTTTCGCAATATGTATAGATTGTGTCAAGCTGGGTGCCACTGTCTATCGCCTCCGCTGCACTTTCTGTGAAGTCACAAAGATTGCTTACAGTTGATCTTCCCTTTACGAAACCGTGTTGACTTGGATTCACTTTGATATTAGATGGATTCTGGATATCTCGATGTAATAGAATTTCAAAAATTTTAGCTAGTGCATTCAAAATGTTGACAGGTCGATAATTCTCTATTAAGTTAATTTCTCCCTTTTTGTGAATAGGAGTTATTACAGACGTCTTCAGATCATTAGGAAAAACATTTGTTGTCAATTGTATATTTGGTATCTTCATTTGGTTGTGCATTTTTTTTGCATTTAGTGGCAGAATACATGCATCAGTAGCACGACTCGATATATTTAGTAACCCACAAGACACATCACGCATTTCCGGTGAGATACTTTTATACTAATTTTGATCAGAAGATGCAACGATCTCTTCTGCACTAGACTCGTTACTTTCAATTTGAGGAGACACGAATGAACTGGATGACTCCGTTGCAATTGTCATTCCATAATTTTCTTCTGGAATCTTCGAAACAAAATCTTCATTTAGTTCTGCCGTATTTTCTGCCTGTAGCGACAGAATACATGCTTCAGTAAAAGGATTCGAAATATTCAATATCTCACAAGGCACGTCACGTATTTCCGGTAAAAAACTCTTGTTCCCAATTGAATCAGAAGATTCAACGATCTCTTCTGGATTAGAGTCGTTGGATTCAATTTGAGGAGACACGAATGAATTCGATGATTTCATATCCTCCGTTGCATTGGTCGTTCTATAATTTTCTTCTGAACTCTTCGAACGAATTACAGAAGATCCAATATCGATATTGGTTTCATCGATTCTATAAATAGCAGAATCCAGCGAAATATCCGAGTTTGATTTCTTGTCGTCTACACCTATACTGATAAAAGATGCTTCTTTCAAAACTCGCCATGTATTTTCTTCCTATTGTCCAGAGAATCTTTTATGTGAAAGTCGGTACATAATTTGCCATAAATTGAATATTCATTCCGCCTGTGTTTACAAATTTTATCGGTTTCTACATTATTCACCTTAAATACGTAGTTCAACTGGTCAACATTCAAATGTTTATTGGTGTTGGATGATACTAACAAATGTTTTTTGGAAAAATATTATTTAAAACTATCTGTTTCGTTAATGCTTCGGGAAATTACGCTCACGTAACCATATTTGGTATATTTTAGGAGATGCGCTATTTCTTTACAAAACATACCACCGATCTTCTCGTGGAAATCGAAGTTCGGATCATGTTGAATCAAAGCTGCAGTGATAACTTCGTATGCGCCAGTTTTGGAAATACAGGGTCTTTCACGAGGAACCTCACCCATATTTATACGGGAAACTACTGAACGTATTTTCATGAAATTCAGCACTTATAAGTATTTCACGATGCTGATGAAATCTAAAATATTTTCAAGGCATGAGCACCTCCGGTTTTTCCGGAAATGACGTCAACTTCCGTTTTTCAAATTAGAACACCATTTTTTTATTGCAGAAATAGATTCCTTAAAAAATTTCAATTTATTTTGATGTAACATTTTTCAGTTTTGGTTGGAAAATTCTCTCTGAGCGGGAAAATTCGAAAAAAAAATCGAAAATAGAGCTCCGCTGAAACAAGAATAACTTCGAGGTTTTTGGATGGAAAATTTTCATTTTTGAGATTTTTCAAGATGTAAGATTGATGTATCCACTTTAAAAATCGAAATCGCAATTCATGATACAGGGGGTGAAAAAATCGCTTTCAAAGTAAGGGATGACAAAATCGTGAAAAATCAATTTTTTCAAATTAGAATCCCATTTTTTTATGGCAGATATTGAATCTACGTTAAAAAATAATGTGAGTGTATGCATCACACCCTTGCCCTAAAGTGGATATTTTCTGAGTTATTCACAAAAAACTGTTTTTCGTCTTGAATTTGCAGCTATTTCTTTTCCCTTCACGCCAAAAAGATGACATTTTCAGGAACTGTTACTTAAACCATGTTTTAGATTTTACTACCCTTATATGCAAGAGAAAAAAGTTACAGGTTGTCCCTAAATAGATGGCGAATTTGGATTCGAATTTGTATCGGAAACCTCTTTATTTCAACTAATCGGCCATCGGTTTTCTCTCCAGTGATAAATAAATAATTCCTTATGAACCATATGCAAAAACTTACCATGTTTTACATTATTTTTTTTTAATGATAGATATCATTAATTACATCTGCCAAATTCCTCTTTATTCAGTAGCATTTTGTGTTTACTATTTATTTGATGATAATTCGTATTAAGTTATAAAATCGATCACTATGCCTAATTTTACCAATGAAGATTATTTAAATCTCATTCTACTTCATGGAGAATGTAATAAAGTTGTAGATAGAACGATTCGACTGTTCATTGAGAGGTTTCCTGACCGACCCAGACCAACGAGAGATACCATTAACAGAACCATGACAAACTTGAGAAATGTCGGATCTTTCGTTAAGAAAACTACACACAGAGAAAAAACTGTAGTAGAAGATGAGAACAACGAAATTACAGTTCTTGCATATTTTCGTGTGAATCCACAAAATTCTCTCAAAGATGCCGAGATTGATCTGGGATTATCTCAATCGAGTGTTTGGAGAATATTAAAAAAACATAAAATGCACCCATATAAATTCAATAGGGTACAGCATTTGAAGGAAACTGATTTCGTCAGGAGAACAGAGTTTTGCGAAGCTATGATGATTCGATTTCAAGAGAATGAAAACTTTTTGGACTGTATAATTTGGACAGATGAATCTAAATTCACAAAGAATGGTTCTTTCAATAGGCATTACAGTCATTATTGGGATGAAGAGAACAACCACCACTTCAGACAACTTTCAAGAGACCTGGAGTTTCAATGTTTTTTGCGCCATCAAAAATAATGCAATTCTCGATGTTCGCATTTATGATGGGACTTTAACTGGTAAGATAGAACACTACACATGTTTGCATTATTTAAAGAATGTTCTCCCTTAGGAGATAGATATTCTGACATATTGACTCAAATAATTGAGCCGCTAGTACAGAACCATAATGACTGATGGTATCAACAAGATGTCGCGCCTCCACACAATTCACTCAATGTGTCAAATATCCTCTACAGGCTATTTGAAGATCGATGGTTGGCGAACAATGGTCCACATCTTTGGCCACCACGTTCTCCCGATTTAACTCCTTTAGACTATTATGTTTGGGGTAGGATAAAAAATATTGTCTACTCAACTCCCCTGACTGATAAAGAGGACTGCATAGAACGAGTCAGAAATGCGTTCAGGTTTGTTTAGATTTTTAGATTCATAGTTTTGAAACTCAATTTGGTTTTTAAACACTTTTGCAGATCTCTTCCTCCCGATGAAAAAAGAAGAGCAACGCACGAAGCATTCCTGAGACGTATAAATAAATGTCTAGAAATTAACGGTCAAAACTTTGAGCATCTTCTCTAGTTATAACTGCGAGAGTTTGCCATAGTTCTCCTAATAGTAACTTGAAGTCGGTTTCAAGAAGGAGTGAAAAATCTTAGTATGGTTCAAATAACAGTTCCTGAAAATGTCATCTTTTTGGCGTGAGGGGAAAAGAAATAGCTGAAAATTCAAGACGAAAAACAGTTTTTTGTGAATAACTCAGAAAATATCCACTTTAGGGCAAGGGTGTGATGCATACACTCACATTATTTTTTAACGTAGATTCAATATCTGCCATAAAAAAATGGGGTTCTTATTTGAAAAAATTGATTTTTCACGATTTTGTCATCCCTTACTTTGAAAGCGATTTTTTCACCCCCTGTATCATGAATTGCGATTTCGATTTTTAAAGTGGATACATCAATCTTACATCTTGAAAAATCTCAAAAATGAAAATTTTCCATCCAAAAACCTCGAAGTTATTCTTGTTTCAGCGGAGCTCTATTTTCGATTTTTTTTTCGAATTTTCCCGCTCAGAGAGAATTTTCCAACCAAAACTGAAAAATGTTACATCAAAATAAATTGAAATTTTCTAAGGAATCTATTTCTGCAATAAAAAATGGTGTTCTAATTTGAAAAACGGAAGTTGTCGTCATTTCCGGAAAAACCGGGGGTGCTCATGCCTTGAAAATATTTTAGATTTCATCAGCATCGTGAAATACTTATAAGTGCTGAATTTCATGAAAATACGTTCAGTACTTTCCCGTATAAATATGGGTGAGGTTCCTTGTGAAAGACCCTGTATATTTCCCAACAATTTTTCCCGGAAATATCCAATAGGGAAATGAAGCTGATTATTTTTGTGTGAAATATACGTACAATCAAATGAAGCATCTGAAATGAAAATGAAACTCGAATTATCTCAATATAGTGTTGTGGAATTATGGTGGCAAAACAATTAATCAGTTTTTTGTTAATATTAAGGGCATGAGGGGCTTTAACGTACATGGAGGCTAAATCGAACACTCAATTATCTGATCATGATTTCTTGATATATTTGTGTCGCAGTAGCGGTTGACAGACCAATTGCAATATGAGTTCGTTCCGCTATTACGTGTGTGATTGTTACAGTGGAAAATATATTTTTATTATCTCACCGAAAACATCAGCTTTCCTTCATATGTTTCGATTGCGAAATATTTTTTTTCCTGCTTAGAGCACCGAAAAAATTTTGGCGATCCCTGATTTCAATTGCTCTAAAATGACTCAATTTACCATGAATACAAAATATACTGCCCAATATCCCGGGCCCGGTAGGCAGGGACCGTGTAGTGTAATAACGAACTGGCAGGTAGGATCCTGATTTAGTGCGATCGAATGGACCCGATCTGACTAGCTTCTTACCGCCTAGCATACAGGGCAGTATCAACGCAACGCCGGATCGTTCATTCACGGATATAATAAACGGCCGGCATCTAGGGTGATGTAATAAGCAAAACACGACCCGGCAGATTAAACACCCGATATGCCGGGTCCTTGAGATTGGATAGTGTAATAGGCCTTTAACTCTAACCATTTTTGAAGGACAGTCGGAATTATATTATGCTATGATTAAATTATCAATCTTGTCGCCCTTCTCTATGATTTTATGAACGTAGATCCAGTATAAATAGATATAGAGCAGAAGGTTCACACCTCGCATGGGACTAAAGTGCAAGTGGTCAATTTCTACTGGGAATAATTTTTGATGATTAGCATATTGGAATGAACCGAAGTCAAAACCAAAAAATTTTTTTGATTGAATTTACTTTTTTTCTCAGTTTAATTTTTTTTTTGACGGCATTACTCTCCAAATTAAACGTAGAATTCGAGAATGCAAAAATATACATCAGTTCACAGGATAAAATAGAAAATTACGTCCACTTCTGGTTAAGCCGGTAGTCATAGACACACATCAATTACTTCAGTCGATGGGAAACAATCTGTAGTATCAATGTACAAAATTTCAATCCGATATCTTGAAAATTATAGTTTTTTGATTCCTGTGACACCCGGCATACACCTACCGATTTTATCTAAAATTCACCGTTTGAGGAAAAAGTTGAAAGTTTTTCTGGACATCTGTCAGTCTGCACAAATGTAGCGCAACTAGAAAAAACATAGTTTTCGACAAAAGAAAACGAAAGTCCTTGGTCACCTTTCTTCCGAAATGAAATTTCAATGGCACAAATAAGATCACGTATAGCACGATTTTCTGAGTGTGTTCGCATTACGAAAGTGCTGGGTCGAATTTTTTTTCAGCTTTTGATTATCTGGAAAATCAAGGGGAAAAATTCGAACGACAGAACTCAGTATATACGTGTAACACAATCTATTTCAGCCGATGAAATTCACTTTTTCACAGAAGTATGGGGCTAGTCTATTCTAAACATTCTGTGAAATATGTCGAGAACCATATAGAATGATAAATAAAAAGATATCCCAACGACGCACTTCAGCACATTTTTTTTCGAAAATCGAAAAGGGCTTTCCAACTCCACACACAGTTATTAACCGAGTCTTCACGGGTGAAAGATTTTTGTGCGAATCAATTATTATGCTATGTCTTCCCTACCATATTCATGTAAATTTCATAGGTACGGTATCCCTCTAACGCTATGGGAAAATACTGACCGATGGAGCTATTACGTACAGGGACTCCATTTTTTACTACTTAATTGAAAATATATTATTAAAAATTTCAAAAAGCACTGCAGTGAGGGCAGCAACTTTTGCGCGCATGTTCAATATAGATGACCGCTTCAGCAACGAATTTGAACATGCACGCAAAAGCTGCTGCCTTCACAGCAGTGCTTTTTGAAATTTTTTACTGATAAATTACTGGATTTCAATTCGATCAAATCTGTATTTTTGGAAATATTGGAAAAATAAAATTTTGAATGGGTATATCTGCGGAATCATTGGGCGGATTTTACCCATTCACGAATTCGACCTTCGTAATTAAGCCCCAAGCCTACTCTACAAATATCGAGTTACTAAGTCGTTTCTTCCGGAAGTTATTGTGTTAACGGTCAGCCTAAGGACCGACTGAGTAAACACAATAACTTACGAAAGAAACAACTTAGAAACCCGATATTTGTAGAGAAGGTTTGGATCTTAATTACGAAGGCCGAATTCGTGAATGGGTAAAATCCGACCAATGATTCTGTAGATATACCCAATCAAAATGTTATTTTTCCAATATTTCCAAAAATACATATTTGATCGAATTGAAATCCACTACTTCATCGAAAAATAACAGTTTGAAGTTTCATACAGAATTTAATGAGGATGATATATATGATAAGAAAATCATAGAAATTTTTTTTTTCAAATTGTTCTTATGACACGATTATCACGTAATTTCGCATAAAGTAGTCCTTCAGCATCTCAAAACTAGCTGTGAAGTTTTATCAGGACTGAATCAGTATTTCTCGAGTTATACCGAAAAAATTAACGATATCGAGAAGAAAACCTCGAAATTTGACATATTTTTTCCTGATATCTCCAAAACTTATGATCGTATCGAACTGAAATTTGGTACACTACTGTGAAATATTAAGCTCAAGGTGTGAGTGGAATTTTTTTTTGGATACGATGAATGGCTTCCAAAAAAAAAAATTTTTGGAAAAAATTTTTTTTTTTATTTACTGACAATATGATCCTGACGAAATTTGGCTCAAAGTTGCGCGTCGTAATACTCCACCTAACTGCCAAGTTTTAATCTAATCGCTCAAGTATTTTCTGAAATAAAAAATAAATAACTTCAAAGTTTCAAGTGCCTATAACTTGGAAACTATTCTACCGATTTGGCCCATTAACGAACTTAACCGCGGCATTCTGATGCGCAACCTATCCTGAAAGTTTCAAGTTGCTAGCTTGCTTCTGTCGACAGTTATTATGTCTACGGCCGGACAGAATCGATTTTTGACACCGGATTCGTCATCAGTGAGTCGAACCTAGTCGATTGAGACTATTTTCGGCTCAATCATCCAAAATTACAGACATTTGAACAAAAGGATAGCACGCTGTTCCCCTAGAACATGCGCGCAAAAAGAACCTCGAAAGGTTCGAAACGTTGGCGATGTAATAAGTGATTCGAATAAATTGCTGTCCAAATTCCTGAAAAAACTTTATTGAATTAAATATAAATGTTCGAACTGCCTTTTTACCGAATGATTGAATGTTCGATGCGTGTATCCGAATACAGAGATAATACCTTTGATTTAAATAATCCAACAGTGTGTAAGTCAGGAATGTGTAATCAGTGATTGTTGTAATGTACGTGCGTAATTGTTTTTAGATGCTCTGATGAAGTGGCAAAATAACTGCGAAAACTTAGCCTTTTATACTAAATACTCTACAGCTTCTCTTATATTCCCAAGCATAATTTCTATATATTATACATGGAATGCTGTCGCGATCAAATCAAAATCAAAACTCATGCCCTAGGTACATAATCGCGAACATCATTTTACAAAAGTCATATTCAATATTTACCAATTATTTCAGAAGAATCACGTGTGTTACCGAATGCTAGAAATTTTTCAAACTGGAACTGGGCAACAGGTAGTTGACAATGACGAAATGAATTTTCGAATATGTTGCATCAAGGTGCACTCAATTTAAATTCGATAACCATATACCTAATGCTTTCACTTCCATAACTCTTTTTCAAAATCTTCATCCTCTATTGAATAATATTTCGAGTACACGTCTGAATATTTATATTATAATTATATTAATATTCATTTCTCTAATTTAAATGTTTCAATGTTCTCCCTCGATTGCGTTCAGACCTCTTATATTTTCAATGATGGCTTACAAAACAACGTAGCCTTCGAAACCTAGACATGACTCCACATTCTTTCGTAAAAAAATTCATATTTATTCTTTTGGCTATTTTAATTAACCTTCTTGAAAAAAAAAGGTAGTGATGGGTGTGAACTCTGGCCAGAAACAAAGGATATTGAATTGTTCGAGTAGTTTTACTTTTTTATCAAGGTTCGCACAAGTCCACGTAAATGTAGGATTTGAAGGTTATTTCTTTATATTACAATCGTTGAAGATTATCCAAGCAGTTCTCTTTTCGAAAAAAAAGAGAAATGTAGTAATCGTCTTATATATCAATTACTATGTTCGCATTGAGTAGGTTTATTAATTATATATCATAAGCATTTAATTAGCAATAAAAATATGGTTATCTGGTTATTAAGGGCAAGCAGTACCGTTGACTGATAAATTAAGGCTACGTGGATTTCGGCAACACAGCCACATTGAAGTTTCCGAAACCCTCGTTAATATCTCAAGTTCAGGAACCTGCCCAGTGATTATTTTTAGAAAAATTTTTTTCGGAATGTAGGTACTCAATTATTTTCTGAGAATGCGCAATGTTATTTATTTTTCCATTTTCACTCCATTTCAGCTTTTATTCTCCCGATGATTCTTGAGTATGAAAAAATTGCAACATTGCTCATTCTTAAAATTTTTTTCACTATTTGCACTCAGAAAGTTCGAAAAACAAATTATGGCCCCCAAAAGTCACCCAGTTTTATTCGAACTACTGTTTGCTCTGGAGACTCTGTTTCTTGGAAAACCGAGAAAAGTACCTACTTGTTACTACGATTAGTCATTTAGGTTCTGATAAACCACAAGGCTTCTTGACTTTCGAATTGAATCAACTCCAAAATAAATTCTTAAGGTCGGTTTCACAAAACTTTTGGCGACTGAACAACTGGTTGAGCACAGTCCGAATTCGATGAATAGTTTGAAAATGAACAGTAAGCGCTGAATTTACTATTGATTGGCAATCGAGTCGTGACCGAGCAATCACTTTTGTGAAACCGGCCGTTAGTCAGGTTCATGATGTAAAGAACATGGTGTGCTCAACTGATAAAAAAGTGACGTCAGCAAGATTAAAATACAAGGAAATATATATTCTGTGCTTTGAATTTGAATGAAGAATGTGACGTCATCATTGGTAAAACGATCACAGATGAGCAGATGAGCACACCATGTTTTACTTACATCCATAGTGGAAATATAAAGGTGTGCTCACAACTTGGGCTTATTTTCGTCCAGTTGGCGCATGACGTCACTCAGAGAAATAATTCCGAGCTCTTGTACCTGTTCAACCTTTCATTATCGAAGTTTTCGACCTTTCTAAAGGTATTGTGGTGATTCATTTGCATTTAAGGCTAGACTAGAACACTTGTAGCTGTTTGTTGCAAATTTTAACGTGTTTTTTGCGAGTGAAAATCATTTAAGTGCTCTAAAATGCCTGCCTGTGCTGTGGACGGTTGTGGAAATTATTCTATAAAAACTAAAGATACTGACGTGCAATATTATGGTTTTTCAAAAAATGAAGAACTTCGCGAGCAGTGGATAAATGCCTGCCAGCGAAAAAAGAAATTTAACCCCGGAAATGGTAAGATATTCAACCTTGCCACCGAACTGACTTTCTTAAATATTTTATTGTTTTAGCTCGTATTTGTTCGAGGCATTTTCATCCTTCTGCATTTTCTGAAAATAATAAACATAACATAAAAACATAGATTGCTGAATTATATGCCTAAAAATACAAGGGACCTGAAAACTGATGCCAGATCAACTGAATGTTTAAATGATCCCAAAAAATCTTTGGATACTCCTCAAGCTAAAAGATATTTGAAGCGGCAGGAGAAAAAAAGCACCAAATCATATTGAATGAACTTTTGAATGAAGCTGGTCCTTCTTCGAGTAATGATGAAGCAAATGAAGTGGATATGAATGTTGTCAGCAGTCCATTCCCTTGTTCAGCAGAAGAATCTGAGGATTCTTCAGTATCTGAACTGTAAGTACATATAATTATTGATAATGGATGTAACCATAACTAAAAGTTTATGGGTATTTAAAAAATTTATTTTAAAAATTCTAGAAACGAACTGGTCGAAAAACTCAAAACTGAGAATTCTGAGTTGAGAAAGTAAAAAGATACGTTGAAGTCTAATAATCCATTTATGGAGGCGGAATTAAATGGTTTGAAGTCAATTCTGGGCAAACATTTTGGTCCAGGGCAAATAAAGCACTCGATCCACAAAAAACATTCAGATGGATACCACAAGACATTGCCTCCGCTATATCGTTGGGAAGAGTAAGTCCCAAAGCTTATCAATACTTGCGTAGAACAGGTTATCCACTTCCAGGTTTGAGTACTTTGAGAAAATGGGCTGTGAACATGAATTTGGATCAAGGTATTCTGAAAACCGTTCTAAAATTGATGGAGCAAAAATAACTTTCAATGCAGAAACTGGATAAAATATGTGTATTAGCATTTGATGAAATTTATATTTCGAATAGAATTTGTATTGATTCGAAAAAGGAGAGAGTCTTGGGTCCTCATAAAACTTGCCAAGTTGTAATGGCTCGAGGACTCTTTGCTCCGTGGAAACAACCCATTTTTTATAAACTCGACTGTGCTTTATCGAATATTATTTTCTTCGACATTATTCAACAATTACATTGTTCTAACTATACGGTTCTTGCCATTATTTCTGACATGGGCGTGCAACAAACCAAAGACTTTGGTAAGAAATAGACGAGGGTTCTGACAAAGGATGCTCTTTTCAACACCCTGTTGAGGAAAATGACTCAGTATTTGTATTTGCTGATGTTCCACATTTGCTGAAACTCGCAGAGAATCATTTTCTTGATCGTGTGTTCACAGTGAATGGAAACTTCGTAAATAAATCTTGTATTGAAGAACTAGTTGCTGCTTCCACACAGGATGTAAAAATTACTTTCAGGGTAACTGATTACCATCTAAAAGTTAGAGGAACTGAACGTCAGAAGGTGAGGCCAGCACCACAGCTTTTTTCCAACACCGTTGCAAAGGCCTTAGAATGGTGTGAAAATCACTCTTTATTTAAAAACAAAAATTGGTGCCACACAAGTGAATTTTATCTTCAATAAATGATTTGTTGGACGTTTTTAATGCAAAAACAAAATATGGTGATCATCCGGGATGCAATGGTTTTGATACAGACCTTGCTAAACAATTAGCCATAATAAACCAAACTACTGAGGTCATTCGTAGATATGAGGGTTGTAAATCATAAGGGACTATTGCCATTTCAGAAGGGTATGATATTCAGCAATAGTTCTTTGATAGATTTATTTTTTTATTTGAAGGAAAAATTTGATATCGAGTATCTCATCACTTACAGATTGAATCAGAACATAATCGAGAATATTTTCTCCTACATTAGAGGTATGGGTGCTACCAACGACCATCCAGAACCTCTTCAAATAAAATATAGATTGCGTTGGTATGTTTTAGGAAAACATTCCTTATTTGTGTTCACTGATAATGAGAATACGGAAGTAGACTCAGATTCCTGTTTATCTGGTGATTTATTGAGTACTACTTTATTAAAATTAGAGAATGAACAGGATGGTTCCATGGAGAGTCAAAATAATGAAGACAGTCCAACCCCATACGAAAATTTATTGACAGATATTGAAGCTAATAAATTCAGTGATACAGTGACAAAAGAGGGATTGAAATATTTGGATGGATATATTGCATATAGATTTAAAAAAAAATCAAATCTCTTAATTAAGGGGAACCTACTAAAAATCTGGAACCTTCTCGAAGTCCAGACTGGATACAGTTTATTTCTAGAGGCAATTTGATCCATCCTAGCATTTGGCTCATGAAAACTGTTCATATTATGGAAAATGAGTTCACCCATTTCCATGGAGATTTTATGAACAGAGAAAAATTTATTTTCAGAAACCTAATCGATATAGTTAAGCGTAATCCTGAATTTATTAGCTTGAATGTTAGCATCCCTGATGAAATTTTATTATGTATGGCACGTACTAGAACGTACATTAGATTGCGAAACCTAAATAGAAGAATACGATTTGAAAATTGTAAAAAAAAGTTATAGAAAATTCACCGATTGCAAAAAATAAATTTACCGATTTTTATTTCAACATCCCCTCCCAACAATTGAATCGTTCTTGGGATATGATATCCATGGAATAGCCTCTTTTCATGAATAATTAGACATATTAGAAATTGCATCATACTTTGTGAATGCAAATCACTGAAAAACTGAAGATTTCCTTTAAACTTTCCTTATTTTTTTCTTCACAAATTTACAATTTAACACATTGATGCTACTGCTTCAACTTTATCTGAAGCTTTGTTGAAAATCTCTCATATCAATTTCATAGAACAATATAACTTAAGCTAGAAAATAAGCTTTTAAAATTTTTTTTTTCAATGACTACATACTTTTCATGAATGATAGAATTTATTCTATTCCTAAGATATTTTACTATTATCATATTCTTTTGAGAACGAGCATTGGATTCTTAGGTATATCAAACAATATGTGTATAGAAATTACTATAATCTCCCATGTATATTTTGAGGTAGTGGAGAGAGCTCACAAACGTATTAATATACGATAATGAGGGTATGAAGAAAACAAAAAGGAAGCGAATAGAATAATTTATTCTCAAAATAATATATAAGCATTCAAGCTTCAAAAAAAACAATAAATGAAAGTATAAATGAAAAACTGAAATACATTAGAGAACACACATGCCAACAAAGGTCATAACGAACATTTTAATATTACTTTTTGTAATTCGCCATGATGTAGGGTCATCAAAATCAACGGGTTCAGGTTTAACCTCAGTAAGTCCTGATTCCTCGTCAAAAAAATTTTCCTTGTCCGAATTATCCGAAATGGAATACTTTCTTACGATAGGCTCGGTACTTGAAAAAGTAGAAGGAAATTCCACTACATGATGGGCTTCGCTAGTGAATCCACTTTTTGTCGACACAATACCCGCATCGTTCTTAAAGTAACTTGAGATATTACTAGTATTTTTTTTGGTCTAATAATTTTTTATCCCTGATCTTCCGAGATTGCGATCCTGATAGTTTCTTGGGCGGCATTTCAGTTGGTTATATCAAACTAAAATTATATAATATTCTGAAAATGCATGGACGTCAAATCGGAATGTTTTGCGCGCTCGTTTATATTCATATCTGAATTGTCTCAATGCTGGACAAATCTCAGGAGGACAGTAAAAGCTTTCATGTTTCAGTGAAACTCAAGAATCATACTCTTCATTTGATCGACATTTGATCCTATTTCTGTAGTACCCATAGCTAAAAAGCTGATTAATAAAATAATAGAGATACGATAAATTTATCGTATTCTTCTCAACATTTTGATTTTTTTTGTAACTTCTTCTTATACATATGAAAACTCGTGTAATTATGGTACAACGCAATTTTAATTGAATGGGTATACGTTGGGATCTCGCAAATAAAATTCGAACGATAATATCGCCGAGATATTCCCAACCCAAAAATAACCTTGTAAATTTTGCAGTCTCTGAGTTATATCTTTCCAAAAAGAATTGACTCTCGTGTGCACGGACAGAATATGATTTGACCGAACGCCCAAAAATCCTCAACTCAAAATTGAATCATTCAAACATACCTGATTAAAATTTTTTAACTTTTTCCAGCAAGAATAATTTCCCGGTCCGCTTGCACGATCCCGTTATTTGCGTTATTGCACATAATATAAAATATAATGATAAGTTCCTGGTTCCTATTTTTATTATAGATGCCACCAACTGCGCCGCTGCATGGAAGTACCCCACATGCGAGAAAAAAAGTAGTATTAATAAGACTGGGGTGATTTCATCAAGCCTATCGGTCGTAAACGTCATCGAAATACATTACCCTTATCAAAGCCGGTGTGATGAAAACGATTCGGCGAATAATGTAGACGGTCTGAATCTCTTTGTCATGCCGTCATGAAACCGACCCTAGACGGAGCGCTACCGCCGCTAGCTCGAACCATTTAACTCCCTTTGAACTTGCCGCTAATTGAGGTCATCTGTGTTTGAATAACAAACATCTGGACGCGATCGGGCATCGTAAGGCGACCGACAAGTGTAAATTTATCATCTGTTAATTCATTGGTAACTACTCGTCGCCGCATATTGTACAACAGGTGCATGCACTATAGCACAGCTCCAAAATATGAATGGACTTTGATGTGAACAACATAATTTCAAGAAAAAAAATCATAATTTTGCGCCCCTAGTTGGTTGGCGCCTGTGGCAAATGCCTCCCTCGCCACGCCCTAGATCCGGCTCTGTCCATGGAATAGCCTTTTTTCATGAATAATTAGGCATTGCATCAGACTTTGTGAATGCAGATGACTAATAAACTGAAGATTTCCTTTAAAGTTACCTTATTTTTTTCTTCACAAATTTACAATTTAACATATTGATGCTACTGATTCAACTTTATCCGACGCTTTGTTGAAAAACTCTTATCAATATCAGAGAACAATTTTACTAAATTTAAAATAGTCATATCATTTTCAAATGCAAATATTTCATTCCTTTCATGAAAATAACTGAATACAAGTAGAGTTCTCCTATCAGCTTTTTAGAATTGAGTTGAAAAATATTTCTACAAACTCTGAAATGAAAGCCATATTGGTCCTACTTTTTTTAAATATCTTTAAGCACTCTCGCCCAGTTTTATACATCTTTTTTCAGAATAGAGAATTTCTGGGGTTCAGAAAATACTTCTTCTCCTAACTTATTGTTTTTGAAAGGAAAAACGCTCGTAAAAATTTATTTTTGGTTCCTATACTAGCGATTCCAATTTAGTAACTTTCCTCTACTTTATCCAATATTAGTAATTATCCGCACACGTAGTTCAAAAATATTGATTTTATTGGATCCCATACTTATTTCACAGAAGGTATTCAAATCAATCAGAACCAGCAAGATTATATAATATATCGAAAATCCATTGCGAACGTTCAAACCAGAGACAAGAGAATAAAGAGACAGCCAGATCGGTAGGCAAAACGTGAGACACGAATTAAGGAATCCAGCCCAAATTGTCGCTTCGAAATGGTGGCGATTTTTGAAACTAAATTCTTTAAGTCTGATCAGCTGATTCCAGTTTGCAAGCATTGGATATCGTGCCGGTAAGTTTGTTCAAGTTATGTCTATTTATAAATATTATCAAATATAATGTTGTTGGTTTGAAAATGTTAAAATGTATGCCGTTGATATTCAGTCTGCTTTTATATATCGATTCTGATATTCATCTCATTGACTATAATTTCGATTTTTCTGTATCCTTAAAGACTTCTCCATTTAATTTTTGGGAATGTTTTGAACTGTAAATGTGTATCCTTTTTTTCCTACTTGGATTCAAGGAAAAATTCGACATATCATTTCACCAAGTTTCATAACCAATTATAAATAATAATGCCCTTTCATTTCTCTCACATGAGAATCACATTCGAATAATTTGATTATATTTTCAGAATACAATATATTTTGATTCTTTTTATTTATAAGGTATATTATTGTTATTATACTAGTTGAATTGTTATCACTGAAATAGACACTACACTGTAATTCAAATCGTTCTGGAAATTGATCTTTTAATGGTATTTTATTTGCAGTTCAGACGTACTATTTCAAAACATCCAAATTCCAGAATGTCTTCTTTACCAGGAATTTTAAAGTACGCATGTTGCGCAAATGGATGTGGAAACATCTATTACAATCCACTGTTCAATGAAAATTATGTGAATAAAAAATTCTTCAAATTTCCTGATAAACATCCTCAGAGGAGACGTCAGTGGTTCGAAATTATGAAATTGGTTGAGACTGATAAGCGACGACACTTATGTGAAGACCACTTTGAAGACTCGGCCTTTACTGAGTGAAAAACCAAACTTAAAAAATTTGCTATCCCCAGCAATAAATCTACTGCAGGTAACAATTATTATAATAATATACTCAATATTTGAGAGGCCCTAATACACTTGGACGAATTTCAATTTTATTGTACTGTACAATAACTATTGAATTGAATAAATAACTAAATATCTATCTATCATGAACATGAAAAAAGTTTGATTCTGCTTAATCTATGCTATATAGAATATTTTAGTTCATATTTGAATATTTCCTGGGAATATTGCACGCATCAATCAAGCTGATATTATATATTATTACAGGTGCTGAAACTCTAGGAATCGCAGAAGTTATGGATAGAGTGGAACATTCCACGATTGGTTTAATTACCATTGTTGATTCGGAAGATGCAGGTAACAATAATTACAATAACATAATTTGAATTTGACCTCTAAGCAGTTCAATGAATACTGATTGGAAGCTCTTAATACATTTAAACATGAACACCAGCAAAGTTATATTCTGCTCAATCTATGGTATGGATCTTACAGTCCATATTTAAATATTTCTTGAGACTATTACACTAGGTGAATAAAGCTAATTATCATCTATTACAGGTATTGAAACTCCTAAAACTGCAGAAGATATGGAGATTATTTCAAACTCAATTTTGTCTACAGAAGAATGTGTTACTCCAAGGAGAAAAAGTGGTATTCTCGCACAAATAGGTTATCTCCGATAAAAAAGAAAATGTATTTCATCAACAGAAATCAACAAAAAACCATAAGTAGACTTCGAAAAGCTTTATCAAGGTCAAAATATGCGGTAAAAGATGTCTATGAGAATGTGCAATCCGGAGTCTTTGATGGTCTAGAAGGGAAACTAGATCCAGTTGGTGTGCGACTACTGAGAAGTATATTCAGAAATGCACCACTCAAAAGGCCCTTCTGCACCACCCAAGATAAAATATTTGCAATGACTCTCTTCAAAAAAGGCCCAAAGGCTTATAATTTTTTGAAAAGATTCTTCCCACTTCCGTCCAGAAGCACTATTCAAAAAGTTTTACAGAGTATTCCCATTGATGTGGGTTTGAATGAGGAGCTTTTGAATTTGCATGTTAATTCAAACACAGAATTTATAACTCTTTGTATTTTCTGCTAGCTGACGTCACTCATTTTTCAGATGAGCACACCATGTTTTTTACATCATGGTTTCATGGTATCAAAAGTGTTTTTCAAACTTTTCATGTTTCTGGTCGATACATTTTCTTATTTTTCATTTATTTTGTGCTTCTCCGTCCTGTGATATGAGTATTTATTATATTCTGTTATAATCATTGACACATTTCTATTCACATGTATATTGTTCTGTGATATCGAGTACAACTATTTTACTATTTTCTGTTATAATTATTGATAGATTTCCATTTACATATATATTGTTCTGTGATATTGAGTACAAATATTTTACTATATTCTGTTATTATTATTGACAGATTTCTATTTACACATATATTGTTCTCCTCCGTGTGGTGCCTCCTCCGGCCTGAACTGAGGCCTTCTGGTTCATTGTTCATCCACATGCAGTTGTAGATACTCACACCCTAAGACACACTGACACAAATACCACGAGTCCACAGAGACGAGTCCCTCTCACCATAGGAAGAGTGGGTGTTGGGTTTCCTAGGTGTGTTCTAGTATAGTTATTGACAAATTTTAATTACAGTTTTTATACAAATATTATGTATTTATTTTATATACATGTCACAAATATTGTCTATTTTTTTATGAGTATTACGTATTTATAGTTGAGTTCCGATATTCCTGGCCAGTATCAGTAATTTCGAAATGCTTCGTACTGATACGAACAGTTACCAGTGCCAGTAAAATCAACTGTCAAAATTTACTGGCCAGGAATATCGGAACTCAACTTATGTATATTCAGAATTTATTTCAACTCATATCTGTACAGAGATTCTCAATGAAAATGTCCTGCTTATTATCTGAAATTACATATATATTTCATTCTGTAATATTACATATACACTGACCAAAAATTCTCTACTTATCTAAACTGCCTGAAAAAAGTAAAAATTTCTTCTTTATATGGCTGTATGAAAATTCTTTTGTTTGAATAAATATTTTTCAATAAGATAATCATGTAATTCATCTTTTCTGGTCCTTACCACCTTTTCTTTAAGAAACCACACTCCAGAAGAATCAGAAACTCATTTTTGGGTGATCTTTTTAGTCTACCAAACAGGCTAACTAAGGATCGCCCAAAAATAAGATTCTGATTCTGCAACTCGCTCAATTCAACGTAAACAATATATTTGAACAGCGCGCCAAATCTTGCCAGCTTTAGTTCCCGATTTCACCGCTTCGCTAGTGGCGACATTCTGGGCTGGATTCCTCAAATATTTGTCTCGTCGAATTAGTGAGGGATTGACTACTCTCTTCCCTCTCTTTCTCTATGGTTCAAACTATTGAAGAATTTTACCAGACTGAGGTCATAGCGAGCGACAAGGACGGGTATATAGATGCGCAAGAAAACACCTTGTATATTTCCACCATGCTTACATCATGGTCAGGTTCCTTGATACACTGCAATCACGCGACCACCCATAGTGCATAGTGGAAGGAGTTTTTCATCACGACTGATTTGGAATCTAAACAGCTTTTGAATTGTTTCTTATTTTTCATTTGGGGGGAATGGAAGTGCTAACGCGTTCAGCGAATCAGAATGTACTATTTCGGCTATATATGTGAGTCTATCCTCACCATAACTTTAAAACCATCTGTAGGTAAAAATGGTAGTAGTAAAGGTCATCAATCATCTAAGTGATAGATTTGTATTTTCAGTCAGATCAAATGAGTTGGTAGTGCAGAGGTCCTTGCAAAAGACATCGAAACCAGAGCCATATTGTAGCGTCGCAAAATGGTGCAGGATACCGAATTAATCGCTTTTACTGGGTCGATTGTGTGAGTTTTTCAAAAATAATTGCACCGTCAGGAAATCACGGGTGATCTTAGTTCATTCGTTAGCTCTTTTCTTCTAATTTTTGTTTTCCTACTTGAAGTTCAAGTTCGCCCCGATTACCACCAATTAGTAAAGTATGGAAAAGTCTATTCATTTTAAACTGGATGGATATCTTACGTATTCATGGGAGTTTCATTGACATGAGTTCCTCAAACAAAGAATGCATATATATTTCATATTCATAATTTTAATATGAATGTTTCGATTTCGAAGATATTTCCTGGCATGGTGGTGGTGTATACTGAGAAACGAGTAAGTCTTTAAATTCTTGACGTTTAATCGTGAGATTACTTCTAGTCGTTATAACTAACTCTGACTGTACAATATGGATTATTTGTGATAAAATGTTCACATTTCTAATATGCGGAAGTTTGAATGAAATCCACTAAATACGAAAATAGAAACAGTAGACGCATTATCGAGATATACATGCATAGAAACCTCAATGGAGTTCCTACACTGTTGATCTGAAATGCGCAACTTGAGGTTCACATGTTTATAGGACACAAAATCCTTGAAATGTTAGGTCTAATAACCCTCTCAAATTATGTTACTTTAGCAGTCCATTCGAACATTGGCGATTGTCGATTAAATTTCATAAATGATGTGAAATTATACTGATAAGATTTACCCACCTACATAATCTATCGGGTCGATTGAAAAAAAGGTAAACCCGCAAGATTTCCCGTCGCCGAGACGTTAAAAAGATTTTTACATCATTGTACGCAGTATGTTTTTCTGAATAAAAAATGTGAAATCGAACACAGGCGGTCTCCCTTAAGTTGGAAGATATGGGCGCCCCCAAAGTTCCACTTTTTTTCAAGAATAATCAATATTTAATGAAAAAACAATGAAATTACTAGACAACCACTAAACCTCTATTCCTTTCTGATTTCGACTCAGTCTAAAAGTGAAGTTTGTCAATGGCGCGAATTTCATCGGTCGGAATCGTGCCATCATGCGTCTTCGTGAATGAGAGAATATTGCTCGCGAGAAAAATCAAATATGTTCTCAGTTCGTTCTGTTTACTGCGATACTCTAAATCTTCCAATGGGGGAATTCGCTTCTAATGAAATCTGCAAGGTTGAAACATAGTAATGGAATAAGCCTCCTGATATATATTTCAACGTACTTTTTTTTCATATGTGATAGGTCGCGCCCTTCTCAGATTTCCAATGAAATCGAGGTTATCATATAACCCATTTTATTGGAATACCCTGGATCTCATTCTAAACTAGGACCATTTCGAAGACACAACAAAAAACGAAGTAGATAACAACCTCCCTATTTTGAAGGGGATAGAAAGAAAGTTCGAACGAAAATATTGAGAGTGAAACCTTGAACAAATATTCTCAATGATTTTGTTTTGATGTTAGAATAACCACCTCTTCTTCAAGTGACAGAAGCATTTTCTTTACAATCATATCCTTCGACTGTCCTTTCCCGCCAGCAACTTCTCTTCGGTCATAATACGTTGGCCAGCGATGAAAAGACGCTGTTGCCAAGCTCCGCTTTAACATTGAGAAGTATTTCGTAGAAATATAGGTTAAGTGGTTGTCTAATATTTTCACTTTTCTTCCTTTAAATAATGAATATTCTTGAAAGAAAAAGTCGCTATTTGTTGGTTGAAGGTTGAAAGATGATTTATAAACTAGATTTGAGAAGTGGGAGATCATTTTTATGGCGGAAAGAAGGATCTGAAAATGCAACAATTTGGAACTTTGGGGGCCCATATCTTCCAAACAAAGAGAGACCGCCCATGATGGCATTCATATTTTTTGTTCAGGAACTCACACTGCTTACAATGATGTGAATATCTTACTTATAGCTTCGCGACGAGAAAACTTGCGAGTTTACCGAAAAAAAAATCATGAACTGAATAAATAACAAAACAGATGATATCTGTGATCAACGGGTTTATTTAATTATAGTTTGATTCGATCCAAATTGTATATTATCAAGACTTTAATAACTCAGAGTCAACTAAAATTAGGAATTGATTTTATTTTCATCCATATTTACATTATCAAAAAGTTATTTGTTCGAAAGTGGGTCAGCTTCAGAAGAGTGATAATGTAGTTGACAAAATAATGATTTCATATGAGTATGAGCATTGAATCTCCAATCTTTCAGTCAATTAGTAATTATATTTTCGATACACTTAGTTATGCTACTCGAATCAAATTTCTTCCCTTCGAATCGGTTGTTGATTGAAATAATCATAAAGAGCAAACATCACCACGTGTTGGTGAATTTCGGCTCGGCAACAAGGCCACATGCAAGTTTTATTGAACTTCGTTAATATCTCAAGGTTAATATACCTTCTCGCTGTCTGCCTGATTTGACGTTGCCAATAACAGCGAGAAATATTGGAAATGCGTGAAATTTAGGAGAAAACGGGGTGTCGTTCTGCAGTCTTCAGTTATTATTTTTTGGAAAAATTTTTTTTTTTAATGTACTTAAATCTTCAATGAGAATGCGGAATATTAGTCAGTTTTCTATTTTTCACTGCATTTCAGTTTTTATTTTCCCGAAAATTCTTGAATATAAAAGTGGCAATATCACGCATTCTCGTGATTTTTGTCAACCATTTGCACCAAAAATAGTTTTGAACAAAACGAACTCTGGCCTCCAAAAGTCACTTCGTTTCATTCGAGGTATTGTTTGCTCTTAACGTCTTCTGATACATTATATTTTGAATGAGGTTCTGTGTTGATGAATCGATTGTCATAGAAACGATTCAATGTGAAAATTCGAAAAATTCCGAAGAATTAATAACTCAAATCGAATATTCGAAAATATTCGAACATATCAATGAGGCCATGGTGAGAAACAAAATGCTGCAAATTTCACACGAGGGTTCATTATTTTCTCAGTTGAATAACCCAATACCATCTATATCTTAAACGGAACTTATTATTCATAACTCATTGGTTTTTCACACTACAATTTGCAGGGTTTTTCTTTATAATCCAGGGACCACTGGTCGGAAATCATCAGGGAAAATTTTTAGGTTGAGTTATGCAACAGTTATCAACGTTTAGAGTTTTCATGAAAATTCGGTTTTCGAGAAATAATTTTTTTTCTGCCCCCAGTTTTCAGCCCTCAGGCTACACCGATTCTGCTGAAATGCTTGGACGATCAATCTAGAGTGACACACGATTTTTCTATCAAGTTTCACGGATTTCGGTTCAGTACTTTCGGAGCAAAGCCCCGGACAACAGACGGCGGACGGACGATTTTTTTCTTATTAGTTCATTCAAATCTTAATACTTCGAAATTTAAACTGTGAAATTTTCAGGGGGGGTCATTTTTTTTGGTCGATCACTAAGATTTATTATTTGATGTTATCAAATAATAAACCAAAAAGGGACCGCCACTGTAAGGGACCCCCGTGAGTGAATTTTATTTTTATTTCAGTTTGTCTATTCATTGGAGTTTCTTCCTAATACATTTTGAAATATTTCAACCTTCCAACCAACCGAAAAACCCATATTGAAAAAAAATACAGTGGCACGAGAAATTTCCAGATTCTCGTACAGGACTCGAGACGAGACCGAGTGGTGTGAGACGAGATTTAATTTTCAACATCGAGAAGAGACTTTAACATAGTCTCGTGGGCATCACTATGGGTATAAGATTTTGAAAGCTACAGATTTCTCAATTTTCTTGTTGTTTGTGCGTTCATTTTAGCCCGCATGCATAATTCCAGCTTTGCAAAAATACCGGAAGAATTTTTCCTAGAGATTTCGATGAGTGAGTGCATGGTATGAGTATGCTTATTCTATCTCACCCTAGAAATTTTGATTCTCTAGTGTCATTCGGGCCCAAGCTATGAGGAATATAAAATTCGTCTAAACGATTAGAGAAGAAGAAGGTAGGGTGCCGCTTGTTTTAACTCGTTTTGAGGAAGGCCCAATATTAGCAATTTGGATAGCGCCTATTGGGACAGAAATGGTTTTTTCTAATATATTCATTTCCAAGTCAATAAGTTCATAAGTTTGAGCAGTATTTTTATTTTTAGACGATATTGTAATTTTTGTTGTATTTTCTTCCGAAAAAAATATTTTCACGAGTTGGGAGTTTCAAAAGAATTGAAATGTAAGATGCAATGTATGTATGAATTGGATGTATCTGACGTCATTAAGAGATGGCGTTTCCAAAACAGCACTGCAGATTTCAGCAATTTAGAATTCAAAGTTTGTAAGCGCCAAATTTTGTTAATCAGTCATGATTTTGATTTGGTTTGTTTGATCTCCCAAATATTAGAAGTGATTATCATGATGAACCCTGATATCAATTGAAACTGCTGAAAACTGTATGCTTTCGGTGCGCCATCTCTCGAAGATGTTAGATTGATCTACTCAATAAATATATTAGATCTCACTATTTCATGTAGTTGACACCACCAGAAAATTTATTGTGTTGAGTGGAAAATAATCATATCGGAACAATTATTGGATATATAGTCATAAATATTGAATACATTTTCACAGCTAATAACTATATTGATCAAAATGTAAATATAATCGTAATCCCACGGAAGTTTAAATTTTCGAACATAAAGAAGGTACTTCTCTTCATCTACGGTTGAAGTTGCTAAAAATGTGGGAGTCTTTTATTTTACGCGAGTCCAATCACCTTTATGAGGACGTAGTAAGTGATTATAATACATTGCTATCCAAATTTAGATTTGAAATGTTCAGGCAAGATTATGAAGAATTTTTTAATCTGGTATCTAGACGTATAGAGAAGCAGTCTGGTTCACATAATGAGAGGAGTTTCGGGCAGCAGGGAAGCTGGTACCGTCTGGCTCTAGATGATGAACCTTTGGGATGAATTGAGTGGTACGAAATATTTCGCGATATCAGTTGAAACTTGATAATTAGAATTCTTCTTCTTGCGGATAACAGCAGTAGGAAAAAAATATCGTGCTTCCACATTCTGACCGATAAATCTGTCATTTCCGTTGAAATATTTCTATCTATATTGTAACACCAGCAATATCGAAATAGTATTCGTTTTGATCTTGATGCGGACGAGGATTTCCTGTTAACAATATTGCTGTTTTCAAACAAAACTGGTCCGAGTTCGGAGGTCCACAAGTGTCGTCTTAGTGCTATAGTTATCATCATTGTGACCAAATCTTACAATTGGTGGATCGAGCAGCCTCTGTGAATTCTGCATGGCCGAACGTGAACACAAAAACATCCCGAAGAAAAACCTAAACAACGATAAAATAGTGTTATGGAGACAATCAAATTCAAGCCTCAATTCAATGCCTTCATATCTGATAATACCCGAAACCATTAGAAGGAAATACCTTGGCAATTCCAATTATGTCAGGTCTTTTTCTTGCAAAATTTCTGTTGTTTATGGCTCAAAGTTCCAAATTGAAAGACATTTTAGCAAAATAATGACGCTCTTGTTTCCTAGAAGATGTAGATAAAAAGTGATTATGCACAAGAAACTCAACTGATTGATTTGAATGAAGCACAATAGATATGTTTATTCTTGAATGAGAATGTCCTTATCACTTATCACTTGGGTTCAACATGGGTCAAGAGAACGAAAGTAATCGAAATGAACACTTTCAGAGCTATTGAAGAGTATAACGTTGAAATGTTCAACGTCAAGTTGTTCAACTAATTTAGAAAGTTATAGTCGAAAATGCAATTCGTACTTCTAGTATTTGTTTGCGTTAGCATATGTACGGGCTGTAGAAGGGAACCAAGTGTTTATCATTCCAAAGCAGATAAATCTGAGGGAGACAATGGAGTACAAATCAAAATCAGTGAGAACCCCAAACGATATATTCCAGGAAAGCTTTATATAAGTAAGTATAGTTTTAGAATCATTGTAACAAGAGCACTTCTTTTCATAATCTTATCTAATCGATATTATGTTGTTTGCATTTTCGATATCCGCAATATCGAAATAACATATGTGCCGTAAGTGCACCTCTGATCCGTCCAACAATGTTCTCAAACCATTCAAAGTGGATTTGTATCAGTCGGCTGTAAACACTGAAACTCCCAAACGGAAAGACCAAGAGAATTGAGATACTCTAGGTTGATTTGAGGTCCGAAGGTCATTCCGGTAATGGACATGATCCGTCCGATGGTTTCTGAGTTATGAGCATTTGATTTCTTCTCGGTGATTTCAAAACTGTTGACTATATCGAATTGAAATTCAGTGAATAGTAAAATATCGCAACAAAGAGCAAAACCAGAAAATCTTTCCTTTAGAAAACTGAAGAAAAGAATACTGTAGGTTATATATGTGTGACAGATCCAACACAAATTCTGCATGAACCTGCAAGTCCTCATTTTTAACCGAGTGCTTATGGAAATATTACAATATTTATATTGAATGGGTAAATTTGTGGGATCATTGGATTAAGTACATTCATAAATTCGAGTTTGATAAATACCCTCCAGGCCGACTTCACGAATCTAGTGTCTCGAAGTTGATTTTAGATTTGTCAGTTATTTCCATTTATGAACGAATCAATCAATTGGTCAACTAACCATATATCTCCATAAATAATTCTGTGGTTAGCGAGAAATCAGTTCATGAATTTCAACACGAACAGTCTTTGGTTTCATTTCAAGATATCCAAAATTGAAGCAGCAAATCTATTCTGCAATAAGTTTTTGTTATGATGAAGAGACTTTGGAAATCTTTTTCATTCATGTTGTGCTATTCCAACAGTATATAGTTCTGTCCGAATCCGGTGTCGAAATCGATTCTGTACGGCCGGCCGGCAGTCGACACGAAAACTGTCGAAAGAAGCAAGCTAGCTTCTTAAAACTTCAAGATTTGGTCGCGCATTGGAATGTGTCGGTAGAGTTAGTTAATGGAACAAATCTTTTGAAATTAATCCTGATATTTCAGGAACTACTCATGCGATTGAATTAAAACTTCACAGTTAGTTGAAGTATAACAACGCAAAACTTTTTACGAAATTTCATTGAGATCATACCGTCTGTAAATTTTGAAAAATTGTTTATTTCGAAATTTTTTTCGAAAATTTTTTTGTCCGCAAACTGTTCATTGAATCCGGAAACAACTTCTACCTTTATCTTGAACATCATATTTTACAGCAGTGTTTCAAATTTCATTTTGAAACGACCACAATTCATGGAGAAATTGGGGAAAAAGATTCGTGGTTTTCTTCTCGATATCGTTGTTTTTGCGAGCATGTTCTGGGGAACAGCGTGCTATCGTTTTCTCCAAATGCCTATAATTTTCGATGATTGAGCTGAAAATGGTCTCAAACGACTAGGTTGGACTCACTGATGACGAATCCGGTGTCAAAATCGATTCTGTCCGGCCGGCCGTCCGTTGACACGATTACGGTCGTACGGAGAATCCTATCGACCTGAAACTTTCAGGGTAGATTGCATTTCAAAATGCGACGGATGAGTTTGTTAGTGGACAAAATCGGTCAAACGGTTTCGGAGTTAGAGCCCTTTGAAGTTTTGACTTTATTTTGGCGATAATTCAAAACTAGTGAAACGATGAGATCGAAACTTGGCAGTTAGTTGGAGTATAGCAACGTGCAACTTATCGCGAAATTTTGTTCAGATCATACTATCGGTAAATTCAAAAACATTTTTTCTTCAATATTTTTTTCGAAAAAATTTTTTTTTCGCGAATTGTTCATCACATGTGAAAAAAAATTCGGCGCGAACTCTGAGCTCCCTATTCCACAGCAGTGCATCAAATTCCAATCCGATACAGTTATTAGTTTCGGAGATTTTGGGATAAAATATATGAAATTTCGTAGTTTTCTTTCCGATATCGTTGTTTTTTGCGGTATAACTCAAGAAATACTCATTCAATCACGATAAAACTTCGCACCTAGTTGGAAGATGCTGAAACACAACTTTGTACGAAATTTCATGATGATCGTGTCATTAGAACAATTTGAAAAAAATTTTTTCTTTCAAACACATATTCAATATTCTGTGATCTTCTTGTCATATTATACTCATTTAATTCCGTATGAATCTTCGAACTGTTATTTTTCGATAAAGTACTGGATTTCAATCATATCTAATCTGTATTTTTGGAAATATTGGAAAAATAAAATTTTGAATGGGTATATCTGCGAAATCATTGGGTGGATTTTACACATTCACGAATTCGGCCTTCGTAATTAAGGTCCAAACCTTCTCTTCCGAGTTTCTAAGTTGTTTCCTTCGGAAGTTATTGTGTTTACGGTCCGGCCGTTTGGTTTGGGGCTTAATTACGAAGGTCGGATTCGTGAATGGGTGAAATCCGCCCAATGATTCCGTGGATATACTCATTCAAAATTTTATTTTCCCAATATTTTATTGCCTTCACGGTAGTGTTGTTCTAGATTTTTTTCAAAAAATGCTGATTAAAAAAAAAACTTATTCAATCGAAATGAAACTTGGCAGCTAGGTTGCTAATGCTGATGGGCAACTTTGTGCGAAATTTCGTGATGATCGTGTCATTAGAACAATCTTCTGATCATGATATTCTGTATGACTCTTCGAATTGTCATTTTTCGATAAAATGCTGGATTTCAATTCGATCTAATAAGTGTTTTGGGAAATATTGGAAGAAAAGAATTGGAATGGGTGTATCTGCGGAATGATTGGGTGGATTTTACACATTCACGAAATCGGCCTTGGTAATTAAGCTCCAAATCTACTCTACAAATGGTGAATGGGTAAAATCTGCCCAATGATTCCGTAGATATACCGATTAAAAAATTTATTTTTCAAATATTTTCCAGATATTTATTTATTAAAATCCAGTAGTTTATCGAAAAAAAACCTAAAAAAGTACTGACGTGAAGTCAGCAGCTTTTGCGCGCATGTTCAAAGGATATCACCAAATGTAAAAAATTATCAATATTAATGCGATCCGATCTTCAGTTTTGGAATATGGGTAGATCTGGGGAATCATTGGGTGGATTTCAGCAATTCGTGAATTCGGCTATCGAAATCAAACTCCATACTTGCTCAACAATTATCCAGTCTATCGGCTTATTCTTTCAGTTGATGTGTTTGCTATCCCTCGCTAGATCGGCCGCAAGCAAATTAACTTCTGAGAGAAATAACTTAGAGACTCGATATTTGTAGAGTAGAGGAGGTTCGGGGCTTGATTACGAAGGCCGAATTCGTGAAAAAGTTAAATCCGCCAAATGATTCATAGATATACACATTTGAATATTTCCAGAAATACGGATCACATCGATATTAGATCTATGATTTGATTGAGAAATGATAACTTAGAGTAAGATGCAGAAGTCCGTAGGACCATATGAAAAGAAGATCTCCAAATCAGTCTACCAGAAAGTAAAACTGCGTTTGGAGGGATCAATAAGCAGGTGACTCATTTGGTAGCGAATTTAAACGTGCGCGTAAAAGCTCAGCGTCAGTGATTTCCTAGATTTTTTGATACAAAATTACTGATTTCTTAAGCAAGTAGTATTCAGAGAAAATTTTGATCTGGATTTCAACATTTTCCACTGGGTTCACGAATGTTAGGAAGTAAACATATCTTTGTCCCGCGATATTTCGGACAGGAATTAAAATTCCTTCCAGCCTCTATATATCCACTTCTTTGTATATTCCTGATTATGTTCTCATGAAAGTTGTTCAGAGACTTATCAAATTATAAAAACGCAATTTCCTCCTCACGTAGAACAGCTCAAGTTTTGAAATTACTCATTTTATAGAGACGCCCGTTATTCCACAAAATTTTAGTAGCTTTCGTCAAATACTTCTTGAGATCTCAGATCTTCTTTTAATCATTCAGTTATATGAGCCCTCCCCAAATTTTGTGTATACTTATCATGTTGTTTATACTGAATTACTTTACCAAACCAAGTTTCAAGTCGATCGGACCGGATCGAGTTACTGACAAATTGACTTGTTATCGCTGCTTATAAAATATGAAAGTCTATAGACGGAGAAAGATTTCCATCATTTCTACTAACAGGTCTTATTTATATCCTGAAAAATATTGACAAGATCCGGACCCTATATACGCTCAAGTGTACTGTTTTCCAATTATTTAACTAAGTTCTATCATGCTCGCACTAGTAATTTTTGAGTTATTCTAGAAGTAACAACGAACGAACTAGTATTTTGATCACTGTTGTTGAGTTTTGCCACAAGATTTATGGATATTCTCATTGAAATATTATGAGTGTTTCCGATAAAAATATCGTTACAGTATTTTTCCCAAAATTGTGCGGATGATTTGCTCCCGTTTACGAAGTCGTCGCACCACCAGAAAAGTTTCAAGTGGCTGTTTCGAACTATACTGATTGATTTTGATAACACCCCTCAGGAAGATACAACTATTAGATATTCTATAGACTGTCGGAAAAAAAAAATTTGAAAAATCCTGAATTATCCGACACTTGATTTCGAGTATATTTGACGGAACATCAAATGGGATGTACCACTGCACTAATAACGCATTGAAGCGGTCTAACCGTCAGAAGCGGTCGTAACCACAGACCAACCAGATAAACCACTGGCGTCATTTACTTAGGAAATCTATGTTAACGGGTATTCGACCTTGAATCGAGCTAATCCGAATTTTAGCAGGCGTTTGGGGTGCTAATCAGCTTGCAGATATAGGATTACGTCACTCTCGCCGCTTTTGAACTCGCTTGAAGAGGTTATTAATATGTAAACAAACTGAAATGAAATTTTCGGTATATTTATTTTATGAATAATTTCGTATCTATTTCATTGTAGAATATATGGGAAACAGTTTTTACAACAAAATCAATTGTGTAGTAATCTCTGAGGTTCTATTTTATGATGACAGCCCTCATTATATGATGTTTTAACTGCACAAAAACCAGAATTGGAATCGAATATAGGTGGACATAATGTTTATTTTAATAATATAAAGGGATAGCAACTGAAGTAAAATAATTAAAACCCCCATTATTTAATTGAAACGATGGGATGTCTAATGAAATTGTATGTGATTGCAAAACCACAAGGATTGGAATCGAACGAAGTGGGTTTATTCAAATATCGATATTATATCGAAATGAATCTCAATCGATGTGAAAGTATCACAACTTGTACATTTTCCAGTTAAAACAATAGTATATCTCTGTTTGCAATGAAGATGTCACACAATAAGTTAATTTCAAACAACGCAAGTTTTCACCGAAAAATACCTCTTCTATTTATGAATGACAGTAATATAATAATAATAATAATAATAGCTCTTTATTCTCGATCACATTCATACACATATATGAAGATGAAATAGAATAGTGTCAAAATAAGAATTACATGTTACATATAATCATCTAAACTGTATGGTTCTAGCTCAATAAGATATTCGAACAATCTTCTTTTGAAACATTTCATATTTTTTATAGTTGTTATATTTTTTGGAAGCATATTATATATTTTGAGACATCTATATTCCGTCTGCTTTTGAGAGATTGTTAAATTATGTTTGGGATAAATATAGTCGTCATTCCTGATATTGTAGAAAGTTTTTTTGTTTTCATATTTCTCAAACAGATGTTCATTGGTCCTAATGAAGAGAACACATTCCTGAATGTAAAGGGCATATATTGTCAATAATTTATTTTTCTTGAAGATACTTCTGCAGGATTCATTATACTTCATGTTTTTGAGTATTCTTATTGCCTTTTCTGTAAAATGAACAATGGTTTTATGTTTCCTGCTCCATAAAATATTATTCCAAATCTTAGTTTTGACTCTATTATTCCATGATAAACCATTTTTAAGTTATTACTGTGGATATATCGACTTATTACTCTGAGACCATAAATCGATTGTGTAATTTTCTCATTTAGACAGTTTATGTGTTCTCTCCAATTGAGGTTTCTGTCTATGTGGATGCCTAAAAATTTTGTTGTTTCTTGTATCTGGTATATTTCCTGACTCAAATTGACTGTTAAATTTCCCTCAATTTTTGTTTGCGTTGGTGTGAAAAGTATGAATTTTGTTTTTTCTTTGTTGAGTATCAAATTATTATTTTTGAACCATTCATCAGTTTTATCTAGGGTGATTTCAGTTAGTCTTTCTAACATTGAGAACAGTTTTTCAACTAGAAGTAAACTTGTGTCATCGGCATAATTAACTGTATTTACTCTTTTGGGACATAGTTCCATATCTGGTTCGTAGTCATTGATATATATCAGGAAGAATAAGGGACCAGGAAAACTTCCTTGTGGTATGCCCAACAGTAATTCCTCTAAATGTGATATCTTCCATATTGATAAAATAATGAAGCAAATATACATTGTACCCAGCTTACTGAATTTATTCATACCAAAATCAGTGTCTGAAACAGTTTGGTAGACTTTACGTAAACGTGGTAAATGTACAATACAGGTACTGGAAACTCATCGAATAACATATTTATATAAGTAATTATTGATGGTGAAAAGATAAGGCAATGAAAAAAGTTTCTATTTCTTGTTTATCAATTTTTAATGTTTCTTCATTCCTTACACATTAATCCGATTGGATCCACAATTAGAAAATAAATGCATTGCAATGAAATAGAACACACCCGAACCCTTTACCCTCACAAGCTTTTGAGGGGTTTCCTAGAGACCTATAAGTATCAGTCACTACAAAGATCAAAACGTAAATGCTGATGATTTTTTTGAATCATCCCTCAGTAAATCTCCTGTCATTTTTTCCACTGGTTCAGATGCTCATTTGACTCGCAAAATTTCATAGTTTGTACCTTCCTACAGCTTTTCAGTTGACTCGGAGCAATAAAGTTGAAAATTCTAGCGGTCGCTCTGCCATGTGTGAAAACTGATCAAAAATCGAACAGCGTCCATAAAATAGAGTATGGTTAAGTTTAATTTTGTTGTCTGGTTAGGTTAGGTTAGTTTAATTTAGGACAGTGCCAGTTTGAATCAGAAACGGAAATTTAATTCAGGATTGTGCCTTGAATTTCGTGTTCCGAGTTGTTAAGGTACTTGGTTAGGTCAATTAACGCGCATGCAACACCCATGGGAGGGCGATCGCTAGAGTCTTGTGCAATAAAGTGATTCATTTGGTTGAATCGATTTGCCTTTGTACATATAAGAGATATTCAAAGTTTTCCTTCGATGGATTTATGTCAACTTTTCAAAAGTTCTAAAGTTAGAAAACTTCTATGTCATATATATTTTCACCTTACGGTTCTCTGATTAAGGAAATAAAGTTTCCCATTATTTTCCATTTACTCCAACCGGATTCTTCAACTTATTTTCGCAGGAGTTAAAGATGAAACGAAGAACTCGCTTTGATATTAGGAATTTGCTTTTCAATTCGTTTCCTGTTCCATCGGAAATCATAGTCTGATTTAAACTTTGTGATTCCTGAATCTCGACAAATCTATTTATACATTTCGATTCAAGATATTCGAGAGTCGAGCTGTTTTGTTTAGCGGAAGAAAAAGTGTGGTTATGTCTGTTATTTTCTCAAGGTCAAGAGGACGCGATTCCCTCAAACGATGAAGTGATTTTTCTTGTTCTGTGGTCGTAATACTTGTAACGAAGATAAAAATCGCGTGATCCGCCGGGGCAAGAAGCAGGGCGGTTGAACTGAAATTCATAGCGATTTCTGTTTTTTTCTTCAATTTCAAAGATTTAAATAATCATTTGACGTAGCCACTCATTATTTTTATAGTTAGACTTCTCAAATTCAATAATTTTAATAATATTTTGTAGTAAGGCTAAGAGTTTGATAATAAAAACGTATTCATTTATGCTGAATCAATTTGTTTTCGACGGACGGAAAAGTTTTCAATTTGGTGTTCCATAGGAATTGAATTCAATGAGATATTCAAATTAATTATCAAGAAATGGAGTTTATTATAATTTTTGTCGTTTTGAAATAGTTAATTTTGTATACTTGTTCATCATGCGTTTATTCTATATCAATGGATTATTAATCTTTCTCATGTATTCTTAAATTTGTATCTCACTAGAACTTTTAAAGTAGTGCACAAGATTATTCGAAGGTTCTGATCAAAAATTTACCCATTCGAATTGAGGAAAGATCAGAATTAACAATAAGCATCGATTTTACGAGCTTTTTTTCATTACAAGCACATTGCCCAAATAGTCTCAAATTTTTTTATGGATCAGATAGGCAAACCAACTCATCGTTTCTAGTCATTTCAAACTTATAGTTCTAATATTGATAATACTATTTTCGTGATAGGTAAAGAAAGTTGTTGAAATATTATCGAAATAAATTTATTTTCGAGTGAGAGAGAGTTTAAATAAATACATTTGGTTGGTTCGTAAGGAATAATTAAAGTTGAATTACAAATCTGAATAAATCATAAATAAAAATTAAACGTTTGTCAACCTTTCCATGTAATTTAAATTTTTTTGCACTTAGATTATTATTTTCTTTTCTCATTTTCTGGATGCTTCTATTGCCAAGATTCCATACCACTTTAGCTTCTGCAGTTTTCAGAGCAGAATATTTTATATCCCCAAAATAATGCATCCTCTGCTGCAAAATGATTATTTTAAGCGACTGAATAAACCATGAGACAGAAAAATAAAAAAAATGCTTTCTTTTGTATCTGAGGATTTCGAGAACAATCTGGGGTATCAATATTTCCAAGCTACAAGTATATTTCAGAACTGAAATGTATCAAACCTGGATATAAATATACTGCACAATTAAAAACAGGTAACACCTAGTTGTTGGAAGATACAGCTTCTTTGCAATAAAAACAGATTCTGCTTCAATCTCCTTCTTAGCTTATATTTTTCTGATGATAATTGGTTTGGGTGTTTTTTCCTTAAGTGTTCAGGAAAATCAAAAATTGAGGGAATCGAGCCTTATCTCAGTTTGATTTGACCGAATTGTCTTATTACATCAATTTCATGAAAGTGTTTACTACATGAAGATGAAGGAATTTGTTTGCTCAAACCTATGGGGATCTCAATTTTGAATCTCTGGGAAACATATAGAATTTTAAATATTAATATGATAATCCAAGAAGTATAATTTATCAGTAGAGAAACTCACGAAAAAATTAAAATATGCTGCCTTTTGTGTACCTTTGTGTGCAATTATATGTCATACACGACTTTACTATCGTGAAAAATCAGGGGTAAATAATGATTTCAGTACAATTACGATACTCGATACGCACAAAAATATTCAGAAATCCAAATAAATTTAGTAATTCACCGATTTACATATAGACTCAAGAGAACTATTGCCTAATTGCCTATGTTTTGCCCCGTATCAGCTGATCAACTTCTATCTCACAAACGTTACCGTTCGTCTCTCTCTACACTCCTTCCATGGGTTATTAGTTATTAGTTTAGTGGGATGTACCCTCAATTCGTCATAAAATTCATCGAGAGATTTTCTTTCCTCTTAGTAGGTACTAATAGAGTGGTAGCTATTAGGTCGATATTTCCAGAATTCATTTCGTATTTCGTAAATATAGCCAATTTTGACATTCTCACTTTAACCTTTAGCATTTTAAAATTATTGTAATGCTAAGGGCAATTATTAAAGGCTAAATTTTTTTCCCGAAATACATATACATGGTAAACGTTTTCAACTAAGCAATAAAATCCAATTTCCAATGAGTTTGAGTTCTTAATGACAATTACTGTTTCAACCTTCGATTGGAAAATAATTACCCAATCAGAAGTTATCGACAAGTATGTTCTTAGTCAAAACATATCAATTAGCATGTATCACCAAAACAGTTGACCTCAGACCTTGTTGGAAGTAAATCTCATCTCATTTTACTCCAGCACCACCTATATGTAAAAAGTAAAAAGTACCAATATAAATTCTACCCAAATTTGCTATTGGTTTATTGGTTATTGAAATAAAGTCAGTCTTAATCTTAAGTTGTACTTCAACGAGTTTGTTTCATTCCCAAAACCATGCCATATTGCCCATATTTCTTTGTGTGATTTCTCAGAATACTTTCGATTTAATTTTCAACAGACCTGATATCTTTTCGGTACTCAAACCCTCGAACTTAGTGAACTACTGAATGAAAAGAACAGCAATCAGTTTCATTTCCGTTATAACTGGCCAGGGGGATGGAAATTTCCTCGCTAGATATAAAATATCGAAAAACCACAGGAGAAAAATTTCAAGGCAACTGATTCCAATAGTTCTCAAATACAAAGGAACCCATCATTATAGTCTGTTCGTGTTCCAAAACGTTTCACCCGCTCCTCCGCAGTGGTAATTTTTATCATCTTTTTGTTATAATTTTCGTCAATCCGGATTCAAATCGCAAATGTTCTTCTATTTGCAGTGAACCTCATGACTTCAAATCCTCTCGACCAAACACAACGTTTCAAAAAGTTTATAATAACAGCAGAAGCTGCGGATGAGCCTGACAATTTTTCCCCGCAGAAAGTAGGAAGTTTCCAACTATTTAGGGATAGTTTAGCAAGGTTCAACTTCGAGTGCATCAACACCCTGAAGGAACTCAATGACAGTGTCAAAAGTGAGGTTTTCTTCATGTGGAATGCGCCACCACCTGGCTCCGGCTGTGTTACATTCAAGTGAGTATGAATCCTGCATAGTAGAAAATACCATAATAGAAATTCATATAACGGCCCCTCATGAGATTCAGTATCTGAAATGATTTCATGAATAGTGTTTCTTCATCGTTTGTATTTCCTAGCGTGTACATTCCTTATATTATTGGCGTCGTATGACGAAGCATTTTTTAACTGCATTCCTGTCTTGTACAGACAGAAACTGCATCCGTTCTTTTTCGCTAGGCCTAATATCACTAGGTGTTTTCTGGAGCAACAACGTACCGATAGAAAGCCTGTGGGTAGTGTTACATGTTCTCATTGAGCTAGATATACTCCGCTTTCTTCCTTATAATATGAAGGAAGGAATCCATACCTGAAAAACTGTGCCATCGAGCCCCTCTGTTAGATACCCCTGCGCTATTTTCATAGAAGTGTTTCCCTACATCGCAGAAGTGTTCGGGAGAGCACTCGTTTTCTAGCCCTTTTACCCTTTTATTCTTACTTAAATTCAAAGTTTACCTGGGAACTGCTCCACTAACTATTTGTCGATGACATTGAGGCACAGCGCTTTACTGGCCCCCTTGGTGTTACAGTATATTGCTATGTATGATCTCTGAAACCCGATTTGAGATTTCATTGAACGTATTCATTACGTGGATGTCTGCTTTGTAGGTGGAAGGAAACAGTGAACCAATCGATTCTAAGTATTTCGTCTTGGATCCAAAAACTTCAGTTCCATTTCCGCCCACCCAAAGTAGTAGACTAAGAATATATAAAATGGCTAACTATTGAAATCAAATTAACTCCTGAATGTATCCCTAGTCGTTAATCTGGTGGTAATGATGCAACCTCTTACTCCCTATCTATTTATTTCAACTTTACAATTAAAATTGCTATTTACAAACACAAATTTAGGTACAGTGAACCTGAGATCCGGGATTCGAAGAAGCACTTATCTTAATAGTAAAGGATCCGAAGTAATGATCCTACAAAATACAGGTATTATGCAGGTAGTCCAGTTTCAAGAGATTCCATCCAGAGCAAAAGTCCAGAATTAAGGTATTTCAGCAATAATTAGCTTCGGTATAAAGGTATTCCAGCCATGATCAGCTTCAGTACTAAGATAATCCAGTTATAATTGCTTCTAGTACTAAGATGATCCAGTCAAACTCTGGGTCCGGTAGTAGGATATTCAAATGGGCGTCATCCCGGTAATAAGATAATCCAGTAGTCGATAGCTCGGTGAAAAGATGGTTCAGTGGGCGATAGTCCCGGTACAAAGATGATGCAGTGGGCGGTAGCCCCGGTACAAAGATGGTTCAGTAGGCGATAGCCCCGGTACAAAGACGATGCAGTAGGCGGTAGCCCCGGTACAAAGACTGCAAATTTCAAAACTATAAGATAGTGCTTGTAACACGTGATCTCATTCCCAGTGACTCTAGACGTTATTGAAATAATTTACAAGTTGATAAATATGAGATGAAATATCTAGAACTCAGGAATAAGAGCAGGTTATTCGATAATAAGAATGAGTCAAGAAATCAAATGCACAATATTATACAAAGGAAAATGTTAACCTGTGTAACCTGCATGGAATGAAATAAATCAGAAATCACAATTTAGCATTCACAAATTATATAATTTCAGAAAGGCGTTTTTCATGCGATTGGAATTGACATTATTAGTATGACGTATTTTCGCGATGGAAACTGAAATCAACAGTGTAGCGTTTTGTAACGTTACACTATCCATCAGGGCTAAAAGATGCCAAACTTCGATAGCACAAGTGCTATGCAACAAAAATTTATTATAACACAGGGCCAAAATGTTTATGGATATTCTTTTATTCAAAGCTTCTTGATTTCATGAAGAAAGAAATTCACTCTTCTCAAAAAAAATAAATAAACCACAATTATTTTCGCAGCCCCCTCGAATGTGATCATTTACATATTTTGAAGGACTATTACAAATTCTGTAGGATAAGAATTCAAGGGACAAAAAAAGTGTAAAAATTACTGGTTTGGTGGACATAATGATTTTGAAGACATCAAAATTAGTCGTATCTTCCGAATGGTTTTATGGATGAAAAAAATGATGAGACTATGTTTTCTTTGCAACAAAAACTACTACTTTGGTTGGGCTACTGAACAACATATCAACTTTTGTGCAAGCTATTTTTCTTCTGTCTTAATAGCATGGCTCACGCAAAGAGAACAAAATGTTTTTCTGCTCTATATTAAAACTTCCTATGATCGTTATCACAATATTCTTAAAAATGAATCGAAACTGCAAATTGTGTTCACTTGTTCTTCAAAGCTTTTCACCAATGAAAATCCAAAAAAATACGAACGCTACCGGAACGTATCTTTCTATTCATCTTAATCCAGAATATTGTTTCATTAAATTCATGCCATAATGAGCTGGGCATTCATAAATTTGAGAGCGCGTATTGAAAAACTATTTCGAATGATAACTAGAAGTAAACTTGTGAAATCTGGTTCAAAAATGAGAGTTAACTGTCCTTTGTGGTAGGAATAAGTTTTATAATACTGGACCTAAAATGAACATTCTGACTGGTAGCCAGGGGCATTTGGTCTAATATATAACCCATGTTAATTGTACCTACTTGGCATAATAGATAAGACTTTTATCAACTAAATTTCATGTTTCAAAGTATTTTTCCCAAGATATGAGGTGATTTTCGTTTGTTTATGTGATTTCTTTATACCCATCTGAACCCTCGGGTGTAGGACAAGTAGTGTTGAGTATTCCACAATATCACCTTATTTAATTATTTAAATGCATTAAATATCGTAATGGCTTGTAGGTTATTTCCCTGATGTTTATCTGGTTCCTCCTTATTATCATCACCTCCAATGAAAATTTCAGCCTTCTTCACATCTTGAACGTAATTTTCTTCAACTTGCTTAACCAACGCCAACATAAAAAAATGGAAACAGCATTTGGCAATCGTTTTCTTGTCATGACTCGGCAGTTTCATTATTTAAGAGCTTCAAGTAGAGTACCAAAGCAATTTTTCATTTATTCACTATTAGACGTAGTTCGTTATGAGCATTGTTCACTATTTCGAGAGTCTACTGTATTAATTGGAAGTTTGACACCTTTGGAAGTTTACAGTCTATATATTGTCTTAGGTAATAATTGAACTCTTCTTCGACTCTATTCGAGTGGAAGAGTTTCGTAGCTTAAAATTTAATTTTCCTGACCAATGATACTAGTAACATCCCCTTTTTTGCGCGAATGTTTTTCACTTCTCTATTGAGACAACGCTATCGGTATAGCCTAGGAGCATTTCCAATTTCCAAAACACATAGACCACATACGGTATTTCAGTGGAACCATTGAGTAGATATTGCTGACCTTCACAAAACCAATATTTTTGTTGGAATGAAATATTCTCTGGCCCGCCGAAACATCTTCGAATTTGAATATCTCGATTACGATCTATTTTATCGAGTTGCATCTTTAAGTATTGAGAGTTTCATGATAGTATATTGAAATTGAAAAATGGGGATTGTTTCATTTAATTAATCCCAGGATTAACCAGCCTTTTGTATTCTCCAAGGAACTCGACAGGATGTTCTGATATATCTAAAAAAACTTGGGCAACCTGAAAATTCCCATCCATTCACGTCGAAATGTTTCGTTCGGTCCCCGATTTGAATTGGTGTGTCTCGCTTGCAAATTCCCTAAGTAAATATTCAGCATTATCACAAGGACGAATATCCGTCGATAAATCGACCTGACGATCAGTTATAACTGTGAAACAGATATAGTCATACTCCTTGGATCCGCTTCTTCGGTGTAGATGTTTTGGTTGATTGGATGATTAGCTCTGATCAAGGGGGAATATTTGTTGATTTATCGACAGATATTCGTCCTTGTGATTATGTTATTTTTTACTCCATTAGACCAATTCCTATCTTTATTCAGCATTATATTTGAAAATCTGGTTCGGGAACATCCTTTATATATGGATCAATATTTCAGAGCATTCCGACTCCTTAACCGATCCTCATTGGGAGCTCTCGGTTAAAACTCTTTTCATGTTATATTTTGCGCTTCTTTGTTGCCTTCAGGATTTCTATTTCCACCTGTGGGATTTGATGGAGTTGCCTTACCAAAACAAGATCGCGTCTTCCAGTACTATATATAACAGTTTCGTCTGTAAATATTTTCTTTATGGTTGTATTTTTTCTTGGTTTATTTGTGCCGATGTTTAGAAATTTGCATTCCATTCATAGAACTCAACTGCTGCTATTCTTCAAGTAGCGGAACACATGAATAAGCAATGGCACTACAAGTCATAAATAACAATGAATGCTTAATCACTGCACATTTCCAGGGCAATGATTTTAAGAGATTCCCTCAATTGGTATGCTGATGAAGGTGGATTAAGAAAAACAATTTGTGAACAATCAGAAAAAGATAAGGTGGCAGATCCAGAGGAGTGTTGTGCTTGCGATGAAGCAACTTATAGCGTGAGTATTTTCAGTTATAAGTATACTCGTGCATGCCGTTTGTTGTTTTCTTTATATTTTTGATTAACATTTGTGACTGGACATTAACTTGCTCCGAAATCTACGTTGGAATCAAAAGTAAGTTAATGATAGAAGTTGTGACGACCTTTTCTCGGGCTTGTGTGACTAAACGGTTTTGATTTATTTTCTCGGGCGCCAGTTGCAAATTTTGGTCCAAGGTTGCAACTCCTTGTCGTACACTTCTCTGTCCTTCCCAGGTAGCCTTTACACAGTTGGAGAAGGGTTCGGTGCAATCTAAGATCTTAGCGATTGCTTGGTGGTAATTTCTTTGTTTGTAGAGAAGACCAATATCACAGGAATGAAACTCACACTCTGTATGTACAGATATATTACAAATTTTCACGGTGTCACTTACACTGTTGACCACAATTATATTATATTTACACAAAGAGCTGTCTGATGTTGATTGTCAATGTGTCTCAACTTATTATGATATGAGCAGTATTAATATTTACACAATATAAGAAATGATCAAAGCAATGAAACAATGTGCAGTCAGATGTTAACAAAGCAGAAATATGTAATCTTGAATAAGCAGAACGGTGTACGGTAGTGAGGAATGAGATGAGCGAGCAGAGCAGGTGATAAAAGCGGTGAAAAATGGCGGTATCGACAAAATGGTGAATGACGGACAATGAGAGCATATAATGAGCAAATACAAGTGAGAAAGCAGTAAACAGGCAGGGCCGGCTTTGACTACGGTATTGACCTGTGTTCCAAGAAAACAAGTTGGTCAAAATGCCTTAAACCACGATGAGTGTGCGGCCTGAAGGGCGCACCCACTCCAATTTATAAACGTCACGGCCAACTAGATCGACAGTACCTCCGTGTCCGTATTACCGGTTCAAACCCTTAATACTAGGTTGAATGGTTCGCCCGAGCTTAGCCCAGGGCGTTCGACGCAACCCAATAAAAGAGGAAAATCCGGAAATAATGTCGATCTACTCCAAAATACTGTCGAGTATGACTAACCAAAATACAAGGCCGTGACGACAGAGCACTCCGTAAAACTAAAAGGAACTATCGGGAACGTTCCGCTAATTCAAACCCGAATCACCGTCTGTATCTTTCGCCCGTGCTTAGCCCAGAGCGTCGGATACAACCAGATAATTCGAGGATAACTCAGGTACAGTACCACCTTGATTCAACCCCTATGGGAGGGCAATCGAACAAAGGTTGTAGGCAATGTCCCTTACAACGTTCCCGAAAGCAATCCACAAATGACCTGCCAAAATGTTACGCTAGTGCTCCGAATTACAGAATGAACAAATCGGATATTTCAGAAACGTCTCGCTAATTCAAACTCGAATAACAGCCTGTATCCTTCACCCGTGCTTAGCCCAGAGCGTCGGATACAACCAGAAAATTCGAGGAATAACTTGGGTCCAGTACCACCTCAATTCAACCCCTGGGAGGGCAATCGAACTAAGGTTGCAGGTAATGTCCCCCACAACGTTCCCGAAAACACCACAAAAATTATCAGCTAAAATATTACGGCAGTATTCCGACACACGAAACGAACAAATCGGATATTTCAGAAACGTCTCGCTAATTCAAACTCGAATCACAGCCTGTATCTTTCACCCGTGCTTAGCCCAGAGCGTCGGATACAACCAGATAATTCGAGGATAACTTGGGTACAGTACCACCTCAATTCAACCCCTATGAGAGGGCAATTAAACTAAGGTTGCATGTAATGTCCCCCACAACGTTCCCGAAAACACTACAAAAATTATTCACCGGAATATTAAATAATATAGCTAAATTATTTCCCGATTTGTATTGAACGGAATATAGAAATGGAACACAGGAAAATATGCAGAAATCAAACGGAAAGCCAAATAAAGCCCAAAAGGTTCTTACCAGGTAAAACACCACTTTCACTCACTGTATACGGTTGTCAAATTTGAAGATTTAATTACTTCTCAAATTTACTTGAAATAATTGTCGGATTTGACACGATAAAAATGTTAATAACTAATTAATGCAGAATAGTGAATTGAATCCGGAATAGCAAAAATCAGACTAGACTTGACGGCTCGAAATACTCTCCAAAAGTTGCCCATTCCGTCTGGACAAGTCCTTTTATAACTTCGGAAAAGTGGGGATGTCACATGTCCAAAATTTCGAGAAATTTCCTAGAGTAGGATGTTTTACGGTTCCCTGATTGGTTCATTCAAATTCCTTTGTTCTCTGAAAGAATTATACAGCGGGTCACGTAAACACGCATTTACCCGTTTTTCATACAATTCAATCTCCGAGACCGCCGTAAACATGTGAAAAACTGCGATAAGCGATAAATCGCCGAGTACAGTATGGTTTTTATACATAGGACGGAAACTGAAAATGCATCGAAATAAATATGATAGAATAATTCCTTTTGATAGGAAATTTCTCAAAACGAAATATAATTAATTCGACAATTCTTAAATGATGAAAATCACTTAGTTGAAATAGGTCGGAGATTGAAATGCATCGGAATAGATTTGATGTAATAATTCCTTCATTCCTGTTAGGAAATCTCTCGAAATAAATGAAACAAAATGATTGATTTCTTAGTAACGAAAATCACTTCGTTACAAAGTACGATTCGGATTTCGGCAGTAGCTGCCTGGCACTCGCGACCCGACAGCGACTACCATACCGTTTCCAGCATTGAACGGCTGCATGTATCGGTAAAGTTACGATTCGGATCTCGACAGTAGCTGCCTGGCAGTCGCGAGCCGGCGCCGATCACCATACCACTTCCAGGGAATTACAAGCAACACTAACCGATACAAGCAGCGCTGCACGGCTGCTTCTATCGGTAAGTGTTGCATGTAATTCCTGGGAGTGGTATGGTGGTCGCCGCCGGGTCGCAACTGCCAGGCAGCTACTGCCGAGATCCGAATCGTACCTTTAGTGTTGCATGTAGTTCCCTGGAAGTGATTTGGTAGTTGCTGCCGAGTCGCTACTGCCAGGCAGCTACTGCCGAGATCCGAATCGTACCTTTAGTGTTGCATGTAGTTCCCTGGAAGTGATTTGGTAGTGGCTGCCGGGTCGCGACTGCCAGGCAGCTCCTGCCGAGATCCGAATCGAACCTTAACAGTTCAACAGTGATACCGCCATACGCTTGTGAGTCCGCGCAACAATTTTTCAATAGAATTTTATAGGTTACCTCCTTATATGAACTGTCCAGGAACTGTCACTTTCACATCATGAGCAATAGGTCTCATGTATATTACACGAATTATTATATTTTTATGTTTTCTCATGAAATTTCTATACGAAATCATTATGTAGGCTATAACACACTCTAACAATTCGCGAATTTTCAATAATTTGGTATCGAAAATATACACGAAAAGAGAGTGTGTGTTCATTTTCATCGAATTCGTCTCCCTCTGTCTCTTCTTTTGTTTTCCACCAAAGAAGATGGAAATAAGGGTTAATCGATTAATAATTTTGATGAAAATAAAAACGCACCCTGAGCTTGAATATATCCCGAGACGAAATGGAATGCGTGGAGTTCCGACTGTGTAAACAGCCTAATTTAAAAGATCGTTCTGTCGTTGAAATTAGAAGTTTTTGACGACGATTTAATTTTGTCAGTATTCTCATGGATGGAATAGTCAATATTTCACTACAAGGACTAACCCTTATATTATTGAATTTTTGGAAAATTTTTTCCCGAAAAAATCTCATATATATCACCTCTATTTTTTACTGTTTTTGGTTTATTATTTTTATTTCATTATATTATTTGACGTTTAGCAACTCGAAAACGGTATGAGATAGAGGTTTACATGTGACATTTTTTTTAATCATGAAAAATAAGTATATCATTCCAAAAAAATTATTTTACTTTATTAAACTTTTTATGGGTAATAAAAAATATGATTATGGGTTTGTAATCTATAGTGAATAACACTGTTCACATCTTGCAGAAACAGACATGCAAGGACTCAAATTACATGCAATTCTATTTGCCCATGTATTCATAGATTTTACGTTACTTTTGCGTACCATTAATCGACATGCATGCTGCGACTCGGATTTAATTCTCAAAGAACAAGGAATCCCTAATGCTTTTCAACTTCCCAGACAGAAGTATTTAAGGTTATTTCAGTTGTCTTACTATCACTATCATTCTGCAGAATTCGTAAGGCAACTCCATACTTTTTCAATATTATTAAAATACTGTCACTGAGGAACCATAGTTTATAGCACCCTCTCTATTTTTCAGCTTGTATTTGAAGGAATATGGTCCAGTAGGACTCATCCTAAAGATTACCCAACTCTTTTATGGTTAACTCACTTCTCGGATGTCATTGGAGCTTCTCACGAAAGGAATTTCTCTTTTTGGGGAGAGGGTCAGATCGCTTCGGAAGGATTTAGAAGCTTGGCAGAATGGGGTTCAGTAAGGCTGATGGAAACCGAGTTAAGGGCAAAAAGTAAATACCTCCGAACCATCATCAAAGCTGCTGGACTTTGGTACCCAAGTGTAAACACCAATACGTCAGCTAAGTTCAAAGTTGACAGAAAGCACAATCTTATATCGCTAGCTTCTATGTTCGGTAAGATTTATTGATTTATATTTAATTTCCATTCATTCCTTGAGCACGTCTCCTCAATCTGAATTCATCCATATGATCCATGATATTCTTCGGTAAAATATTCAGAGTGGAGATATAATTGATTCAGTAGTTATACTATGGAATCCTGTTGAATTGAGAACTGTCAATCGAAGAAGACTTTTTGGATTAGGATATTGCAAGGAATCATGAGAATATAACATGTATTAAATTCAAACGAGTCTACTTGATAAGGGCTAATAATACAATCATAAAAATTTCAAAAAGCACTGCCGTGAAGGCAGCAACTTTTGCGCACATGTTCAATGTAGATGACCGCTTCAGCAACGAATTTGAACATGCACGCAAAAGCTGCTGCCTTCACGGCAGCTCTGGAAGTTATTGTGTTTACGGTCAGCCTAACGGCCGACTGCGTAAACACAATAACTTCCGAAAGAAACAACTTAGGAACTCGATATTTGTAGAGAAGGTTTGGACCTTAATTACGAAGGCCGAATTCGTGAATGGATAAAATCTACCCAATGATTCCGTAGATATACCCAATCAAAATTTTATTTTTTCAATATTCCCGAAAATAAAGATCAGATCGAATTGAAATCCAGTACTTCATCGAAAAATAACAGGTCGAAGTTTCATACAGAATTTAATGAGGATGATATGATAAGAAAATCATAGAATTTTTTTTTTTTCAAATTGTTCTAATGACACGATTATCACAAAATTTCGCATGAAGTTGTCTTTCAGCATCTCAAGACTAGCTGTAAAGTTTTATCAGGACTGAATCAGTATTTCTTGAGTTATACCGAAAAAATAAAAGATATCGCAAAGAAAACCTCGAAATTTGACATATTTTTGCCGATATCTCCGAAACTTATAATCGTATCGAACTGAAATTTGGTACACTGCTGTGAAATATGAAGCTGAAAGTGTGAATGGACTTTTCTTTCGGATATGATGAATGGTTTCCGAAAAAAAATTTTTTTGGAAAAAAATTTGTAAAAATATTTTTTTTAAATTTACTGACAATATGATCCTGACAAAATTTGGCTCAAAGTTGCGCGTCGTTATACTCCACCCAACTGCCAAGTTTGAATCCAATCTCTCAAGTAGTTTTTGAAATAAAAAATAAATAACTTCAAAACTTCAACTGCCTATAACTCCGAAACTATTCGACCGATTTGGCCGATTAACGAACTTAGCCGCGGAATTTTGATGCGCAAGCTATCCTGAAAGTTTCAAGTTGCTAGCTTGCTTCTGTCGACAGTTAGCGTGTCTACGGCCGGCCGGCTAGCCGGGCAGAATCGATTTTGACACCGGATTCCTCATCAGTGAGTCCAACCTAGTCGATTGAGACCATTTTCCGCTCAATCATCCAAAATTAGAGACATTTGGACAAAACGACAGCACGCTGTTCCCCTAGAACATGAGCGCAAAAATATACGTAATACCTTCACAGAATATTTTTCGATACTGAAATCTTACGATATAGGTACTTTTATTGTCTTCGAAGTACTACGTATTAGTGACCAATTCAATGATTATATCAACTGACATACCATGATTGAAGTAAAAGAACTTGAAAAGAAGGTAACAAAATGAAAAACAGTACAAAAATACTAGACACAGTGTTTGATCTTCTATCTTTCGATTTAGAATCATCAGCAGCATTTATCCTTACATTATATGTCAAAACCTCACCACGTGTTTTCTCGTACACTTCACTACAACCGAATTCAGAATATATTGACCCATGCGCAAGCTTGTTAAATTGTCAAAAGAAAAAATATTGTCAACAAGGTCTACACCTTTCTCTTTCCTCGATAAATGAAATGCAGCAAAAATACTTCCAAATATCTTCATAACTTCAAAAATTTAATGACAGTTGATATTTGCTCTGAAAAACTATGCCTGACTGCAATAAATCTTACATCGGACAAACATCCAGGAACATCAACACGAAATTCAAGGAACACATGAGCCATAACAACCATCCTGACAAATCGGTGGTTGCGAATCACGTTTTAACAACTGGTCATTTGATTTCAGAATAATCATTAAAGCTATTAAAAAGCTCGGGCAAAATTTACTCAAATACTCTTGAAGGTATACATATGTCCAAGAGAAAAGATAGATTGCTAAACAGTGATCTCACCCCAAATACTAACCCATTATTCCAAATATTTACCTGACTCACGCTTGATAGCCCAGCACTACCCTAATGGCCTGAACAACCCTTTCCCATTGGTCCTGTATACCATCCTCTCGCTCGTGCAACATGTGCACACGCTGTTTTGTTATCAGTATTCTATCCACAGTGAACTCAAATAATTATTTAAAACATCGGATTAATCTGCCCTGAATGAAACGAACAGATCCATGCAAAACCCGAGTAATTCTCGGGAAATTCTAAGAATTATCGGACATTCAATTTCGAAGAAATTTTCTGTTAATTTTGCAACAGCAACAGATCTAAAGATTCCAAAAATCACCAATAATTTGCCACAACTGAGTAAGATAATTCAAAAATCTGACAACCACCAGAAATCAATGAATAAGGACCTTACTCTTCTGAAGCAAATCAAAACGAATCCATCAATTTCCTCATTTTCATCGTAATTGAGGAAGGTAATGCCACCATTGCAATAAAGGAAGAACAATATATGGACAAAACCGAAAATTTAATCAACACTGCCGAACTCAGGAGAGTATGAATACTTCCATTCTGTAGAAGATGTCATTCGTGAAAACACTGAGGGTTCACCTGTCGGATCACTATGTTCAGGAGTTGAGAATGCTTACACCGGCAGCCGAATCCAAGAAAGTCAGGAAAACAAAATTCTTGATGAATGCAGACAATGTAATCAGTTTTGAAAAGAAAATTGAGTGCGTCCACTGGGATAGCGTGTTGGATGCCAACGCTGAGAATAGTTATGATAATAACTTCCATGAAACATTCCAACAGTGCTTCGGTGATTCATTCCCTGAAGTTGAAATTAAAACTTCATCACATAATATTAGTAGAAAGAAATATAGGGAATCAACCGAATGTAAAACTCTGAGGAGAGCCACTGATGACCATTAACTGGGTCAAGAAAAATGAAAATTCCAAACAACTTCTGAAACTCCTCAAACAACGTCTGAGAGCAAGCTATGCAAGGAAAAAACAAGAATATAACAATAATTTCATTAACAATGCGGAAAATAAATCTAGAGCTATATGGAGGGTGATAAACCAAGAGACAGGAAGAAGGAAAAGCACAAAGGACGGACAATCACAATTATCACCTGAGGATATGGCAAAGTCATTCGCGGACATAGACGATAGCTTGGCCCAAAACATCAGTGGATCGCTTGCTGACTCCGTCATTTTTCTCCAGAACCACAAGTCGAAAAAACGATTTGAGAATTTTTCTATGTTCAATTTTCCAACTGACGTGGCGGAGCTGGAAAGCATTGTGAAGAGACTGAAAGCAAAGTCCACACAAGATATTTATGGTATGAACGCCATACTTCTGAAGAAAATATTCCCATTCATAGCTAATATTCTCTGCAAGATTTTTAATCAGTGCCTTCAGCAGGGAATTTTTCCGTCGAAGTTGAAAGTTGCAAGGGTCATTCCGGTTTATAAGAAGGGAGATGTTGATGATGCGAATAACTACAGGCCAATCTCCATCTTGCCTGTCTTCACCAAAATTCTCGAAGAACTACTGAGGCGAAGATTGGTTGCTTTTTTGGAGAGAAAAAATGTCCTTAGTAAAGATCAACATGGATTCACCTCTGGCAGATCGACCATTACGGCACTGAGTAGCTTACTACAATCAATAACGGAAGCACTTGATGATAAAGATCAATGCGAGCTACTGGCTTGTGATCTCTCTAAGGCATTTGACAGTGTGGTGAGGGAAATACTCCTGAACAAGATGGAGTACTATGGAGTTCGTGGCACAACCCTCTCTATTTTCCAGTCTTTTCTTGAGAAAAGATCAAATGTTTTGGATTGGAAGGGTGTTAGGACTTCGGACTATTCAACAGAGCGTGGAGTTCCTCAAGGTTCAATTCTGGGACCACTTTTGTTCATCATCTACACGAATGATTTTCCTGAAAATGTTCCGGTAGGTGAAACCTTCCGGTACGCTGATGATACCAAGCTATTGAACAGGGCCCGTTCGGCGAATATACTGACAAATCTATCATCAAGTTCTATGCAGGCTGCTCAGAAATGGTTTTCTGCAAATGGCCTGAAATTAAATGTGGACAAAACCCAGGTGCTGAGATTTGGAAACAGCCGAAATAATACTGCCGGGCAGGCTAAATTACTGGGGGTTATCTTCGATAGCGATCTTACATGGAGACCATATGTGTTGGACTTAGCAAAAAGACTATCGGCGTCCATTTACTCAATTAGACGGATGAGAGTCGTATCCTCATCCGAGGTCTGCAGGCTTACCTACTTCGCCAACTTTCATTCCGTGGCCACTTACGGTATACTTTTGTGGGGAGGCTGTTCTTGTGCACAGAGGGTATTTCTGAGACAGAAGGAAGCTCTGAGAGCATTGTGTAGAGTCTCGTCTAGAGCAAGCTGCAGATCACTATTCAAGAATGAGGGAATTTTAACACTACCATCCGCATACATTCTTGCTTGTTTGAAATATGTGGTCGAAAATGCTGGAGATTTTGAGACTCTTGGAAGTTCTCATGGTTATCGAACGAGACACAGAGACCATCTAATCATTCGGCATCACCGTCTCACAAGAACCCAAACTAGTGCTAATTATATGTGCGCTAAATTGTACAACAAGTTGCCAGATTGTCTGAAAAAACTGAACCCGAAAAGACTCATTCATGAGGTGAAAGAGTTGTTACTCAATTATAGTTTTTATTCGGTGGAAGAATTCCTCAGTTATAATTTTTAGCTTTTATATGTTGTTTGTTAGATTTTTCAAGTATTCGTCGTATACATTGTATATTATTATTCAACTCGAGTTGTATAATGTGATTTAACTTGACTTACCATGTAATATTACTGATTTGATGGTGCAAAAATAAATATTATTATAATATTATATTATTAAAAAAAACTATAGAAGCAATTACATGAACTTGTCTAGAGGCTTAGCCATTGCGGTTACGAATTCAAGTATTTAACCCGCCCAAAGCAGCTTCACTCAGTTGAGAAATGATTATGCGATCTTCGAATCATATAATCCTCGACATACCTCACTTGAATTTCCAAGCCACAATTTTTCAACCATGATTTAGATGTCAATATCATCCGATTTATGCATTTTATAAGGAGAATGAAATTTCTAATGGGTATAACTACGGATTGGAGGATTTATCCTATTGGCGAATTCGAAATAATTGAGATACAAACTTGATTCACAGATATTGAGTCTTTATAACGTTTTTTCGGAAACTTGTTCGTTAACACAACAACTTCAGTTTGAATTCCATGTTTATATTGAACCTAAGGATAATATTCTTGGTAGTTTTGACACTGAATGAAAAACCATTCGACACGGAGCGTAATGACGGTTTGAGTCAGCACTAATATTGTTTCTTCTCTCAACATGGAGCTTTATTTTCAATTCTCACAAAAATTATTCATGAAATTCAGCAGAAAATTTTGGGTTTCTGTGCGGAAAATGAGTTATGAAATAGGTAAAATTCATCAAATTCCCTGGATCTCAGTTATTTAGAAACAGAGTACCAAGGGAGGATTATTTTGAATAAACGACATCTGAATGTTCCCATCGTCCAACTAAAACATGTTATTATATTTATTATAGGTCCAACTCCTGACTGGGTCGTTGGTGTCAACGGTTTGAATTTGTGTCTGAAGAACTGTACTTGGCAGGAAAAAGCTGTTATAGACCTATATCCGTATGATGCAGGTACTGACAGCGGAATAACTTATATGGTTAGATCTTTCTATCTGTCAGAATCCTTTTATTCAGATTTATTTTTCAGTCACCAAACTCAGAAACTGTTCCCCGGGAGAGGATATACAGAATAACCACAACCTATCCGGAAGATCCCAGAGCTCCATTCTATGATCCTTCCAAGAGTGAGATTCCAGCTTTAGCTAAACTTTATATCGAAAGAACTCAAGTTATACCAAGAAATTGCGATGATAGTTTCCTCAATGCTCAGTTAGATGTAACCGAAAATTCTGAAGATACTTCTAAAGGTAACTTACATTTGTTTCTGTTACATAGTAACAATATCTGATTTCTCAATTTTCCAGTTGAATGTGATGTTACTGAATATTCAGAATGGAGCAACTGTTCTGTGAGCTGTGGAAAAGGTTTGAGAATGAGAACCAGGCAGTATAAAAAGCCTGAACAAGCAGCTGTGTCTGATTGTAACAGACAATTAGTGTCGAAAGAGATGTGCGTGGCTACTATACCTGAATGTCCAAAGTATGTGGTGCCTTAAAAAAGTTCTTGATATTGTAGGTCCCATAATTATTCTGCTTCTAGGGAAGATAGAAATGAAGATGATCTGTCAATAGAAGCCCCCCTTCCTGAAGACACAACAGGAGTTTGTGCAGTTTCTGATTGGGAAAATTGGTCGAGTTGTTCAGTTTCATGTGGTATAGGATTTGAAATGAGAACAAGACACTTTCTTAACAAAATGGGACGAAAAAAATGCTTACACATTCCAACAGGTATGGATACAAGCAAACTTTTCTCATTTTTCGAAATAAAATGCCAATTTTACTTCCATCTATACCTTCTACTTCTCATTCTCCTTCGCATAACAAGTAATTCATGGTGAAATATACCGAATGTCGCAAAAAATCTGGCTGTTCAATTGAGCTGTTCGAAGGCGGTTCTCTTCTTTGCTAACCTACTTAATTTTATTTTTCAAATTTTCAGTGGCCTACTCAGGATTCTGAAGGTTATCGTTGACAGCGATTCACTTGTTATAAATGCATGCAATTCAAATTTTATTCTTCGGTTTTCATGTACAAATATTATTTCGATCGAAATTCCAGTCGAGAAAAGGAAATGCATGCGACCAGCTTGCGTAGGTGGTCTTATTGACATTGAAACAGAAGATTCAATGTGTCCTACCACTGAATGGAGCGATTGGAGTCCCTGCAGCACATCTTGTGGCAAAGGGGTAAGAACCAGAACGAGGTTACTCCTAGTGGAGCCAAGTCTGCAGAAGAATTGTAGTTCCAGAATAGATATGATGCAACATTCACCTTGCACAGAAGTTCCGGATTGTACTCTGAATATGGAAGCTGCTAAAGGTAAAATCTTGAAAATACCGAATTTCATACCAAAAATTATTGGGGATCACTCACGTGAAGGAAGCGGCTTCACGCAAATTCGTTGCCAAAGCAGTAACTCATTCACGTATTTACCCTGCCAAACGCAGATTTACTTTCTGATGGAAGGAATTTGTGATCTTTTTTATAGGGTCCTCATGAAATGCTGCATGGTCCTTCAAACTCTTATTCTCCAATCGAGCACAAGATTGCTAAGGCTTGAGCTGCCCGTCCATTAGGTCGGTGAAGAAGCGAAGCGCGGCACGTTATGGAAATGAGGAGATCCGTCCACCATAGAGCGATCGGCCATTTCGGTGCTCAGTTCTCGGTTGACTGTCAATGTATTCACTAGAGATGGGTTCGTCTATTCACTACCTGTGATTTTGGCTCTGTGACTGGCCTGCCACAGTGAGTCACAACTCCGGAGAAATCACATAATACCAATCCTGTCACAACACATCTCTAGTATTTACGCGTCAAGCCTCTGAATAAAGAACATAAGGAAGGAGCATAATGCCTCACAAAGTGGGTCCGGGATGAATGTTGCATATGGCCGACTTTCCTTTCACTTTGAAGAGAGAACAACTTGTTCCGAGACTTCTTTGTCCGAAGAAACAAACTAACATGATGTCCCACTTTCATACGAAGTAGAAAAGCGTTATGCTCCTTCCTGTTGTTCTTTATTCAAAATGTCAAGCCCACAGAAAGCGTAAGAAATCCAGTCGAATGATATCGAGAATTGCCGATGTCGCATGATTCCGGCCGGCACTGATCTCCGTTCGATGCCGACCGCGTAGCGCAACCGATCTAATGGACGGACCGAGTTCATTTTGGTTGAAACTTCCAGCACAGTGTAGACCGTGAAGCGCTTCGCCACCGACCTGGATGGGCGGATAGCTTAAGGCGGAACTCGTGAATTCGTAGATATCAAAATCTCAAAATTTTATTATCCCAATATTTCCAAAAATATAGATAAGATCGCATTGAAATACAGTAATTTATCGAAAAATACAGCTTGAAGGTTCGTGCAGAATTGCGTAAGATTTGTATGGTTTCAACATCGAAAAATATGAAGTATCGAAGAAAAAGTTGAATTTTTTTTAATCTTTCACGATCATCACGAAAGTTTGCACAAATTCGCGCATCAATGTTTCCCAACGAATAAATAAATTTCATAATGTTCGGAATGAAAATTTATGGGCAATACTGTTATCCAAGCTGGCTTGGAAATTATTCTTGGTGGAGAAGAGTCTTCTAATTTCAATGATGGATTTATATTTAAATTATTGAACTAATATCTAAGCAACTGTACCAGCCACTTTTATGCACTTAATCATAGATATTCATGAAAATTTGTGCGCTCTTAACGCTCATCCAGGGTCGCTATTCTTGACTGTAATGGTATGAACGTTCTTTATGGCTCCAACAAAAATGCACCCCGTATCCTTGGAAACAGCGTCGATACTTTTTCACTTCCCAGATTTCAAGAATAGGGCTCCAGGGCGCTATCATATCATTTATACTCGGAAAAAGGGCGCATTTTGACAATTTGCCTTAAACCCTAGATCCGGCTCTGCTTCAGTGAGTGCATGCTACTCGTTCTAGACCATTTCTGCTGAAAAGGAGAAATGTCAAATATGCTTTCATTCCAGTATGTAATTCCTTATGACACTGAAGTCGGTTCGTCATTATTTAAAAAATCCATCTTATTAATTCTACTCAATAACATAGGATTTAACTAATTTTTTTAGAAAAATATACTGTATATTCGGAAAGATGATATGTATGATTTTTGTCATTAGCTCATTACTTTCACCTGGCAATTCCAACCTGTTGAGGTTGAAACTTTCCGTAGTTATTGGTTCCCCCTATTCGAAGGGATATGTCTTATATTCTTATATCCTTGCACCAAACTATTGGATATATATATGCATACATGATGTACCAGGAGAATAACAGATAGGGAGTTGAAACCGACAGAATGATTCATATAGAATATGGAATTAATATTCTTCATGAATTTTCTTGCATTCTTTATATTTCTCCAGAATATTTAGAAGAAAATGTCATTCATTAGTTTTCAATTTCTTAATTCAAAACCATAAGTGTTTCACGACTGTGCTATGAATTAAACAAATAAGATCTAGATACACAATATTCAGATTTGTTGCATAAGGAATCCTAGATAACCAAGGAAAAAAATTATACAGCAATAGAAATCGTCTATCTCGATTCGATCGGCATTCGAATAAATTAGTTTTATTAGAAATGGTTTTATTTAGATTATCAAATGGACTCATTTGAATTTTATATTTTAAATAAAACAAAACTTTCATAGAGTCAATGTCAATTGTTTGTCGATCCTTTTTCGGTAATCTACCTACTTTATCCTTCTTCAATTCTCTCGGGCTTCTGTTACAGAATGTTTTGTAAGGTAGTAACTCCTTTACAGAATCGGTCACTAATTTCGTAATACCTGGATAATTTTTAATCGGTTGAAGAAGGTTTCTATTTAAAGTGGGTTGGTAGTGATTAAATTATTAGATGATTCTTTCTCATACTGTGTACTGACACTGTACGATTATGACAGTCGAAATCTAAAAATTCTATTACAATATCAAAATGCAGTACAATGTGTAGCAAAAGATCAGAGATACAAGAAATACTTTACAATACAATATTAGGAATGAAAATATAATTTGCGAAAGTTTGAGGAATAGATATGAAGGAATAAAATATACGGTACGGGGTTAAATAGAATGATTCAAGCAGAAAAAAGTATTGAATGATGATCAGACGCCAGTATGAGTACAGAGGAGGCGAAGTTTAGCGATTGAATACATGAGGGCATACAATGAGGTTACGTTTAAATGGTAAAGCAAACAATTTCAATGAGCTTTTCCACGATAAGGACCTGAATTCCAGATTAAAATGATAATAGACTCACACTTCGAATATCCGCATTCGGAACTTTAGCCTCTTAAGGACAACTGACACTCCAATGGCAACCGAAAGCTCAGCTCGGCGTATCATCGCAATGACACTTGGAACAAGTTTTCGAGTTGTTAAATTGAGTGGTGAGAGATCAACTCCCCAAGAAACTGAATTAGGAACAGGGTATGGCAAGGTAAGGCAGTGACCTAGCAAAATCTAAATGGTCACCAAATTCATAAGATCTATAAACATTTTCCCTGTCCCACCTTAAATTTCAATTGCCCTACCTCAAAGTCATCTCTACTAACGGCCCGGATTTGGCGTGCCTCAAGAATCGGTATTAGGTCCGTTACTTTTATATTGTATTTCAACGACCTTCCTGATATGGATGACAAAGAACATAAAGATGTTTGTAGATAATATCGGCTACCTATGTAGTGGCGCAAATGGAAAAAAAAATCTAATAAAAAGTTCGCCAAATATATTGAATTTTGTAGACTAGTTACATTAAACCTTAGATTAAACGTAGTCTTCATAAATTTCACACCTGTAATGAAGCATAGAGTCGTTCCTAAAAAGAAATCAATGAAAGAGCAGAAAGCAGGTTCCTGGACAGAAATTTTGAGGATTATGCCTCAAAAAAAGTTTATGTTGAGAGATTCATGTTGATTCGGTTTGCAAGAGTTTGTCTTTCTCTTGTAACGCCATACTACATATTACAAATTTTTACAAATTTTGATATGGTGATGATGCATTACAATTCCCACAATAAAATATTTTGTTATATTCTTAGGCTGTTCCTCATTTCATTTTGTAGTTTTGCGATAATAGAAAAGAGCTGTTCGGTTAAATACCAGAATAAAGAGGTTCATTATTGAAGGCAGTTTTTTGTTGATGGACGTTTCCTCCCAGTACCATGCATATATGTAATGGAAGTATTAATGCTTACTACGACCAAATTGAAAATATATAATATATAATTGAAATTATAGATTATAGTGATTCTATGATTATTGCACGAAACATGGAAATAAGTTCTTTCAGCTTCCTCATAAGTTAAGTATTGAATTCATCAGAATTTCAACAAAACGAAAATAACTTCGTTATAACTGACATTTAATTCTTGAGATCGAAAGGTGGTTGCATACAACATTTCGTTTTTTCAAGAGAGAAAACCTATAAAAGCTCTGACGTGAAGTCAGCAGCTTTTGCGCGCATGTTCAAATTCGTTGAAAAGGGGCCATCTTTTCACGTTATGGCCCCACCAAACTCACTTTTGGTTATCTCCTTATCATATTATCCTCACGAAATTCAGCATGAACCTTCAAACTGTCATTTTTCCATCAAGAACTGGATTCGATACGTATTTTGAAAATATTAGGCCTTACGGCGGATCGTTAACACAATAACTTCCGAAAAAAAGAACTTGAAAACTGGATATTTGTAGAGTAGGTTTGGACCTTAATTACGGAGACCGAATCAGTGAATGGAAAACACCCAACTCATAAATTTATTGTGTTTCGTAGAAAATAAATATGTCGACACAAAAAATAAATATATTACGGAAACTAATAAATATATTGGCTCGAAAATGAATATATTTGAAAATATACTTTTGTCCCAAACGGCACCTCATCGATAATCACGATGACAACATGTGCACAAGCATGTTTTTATCAATTCAATTATCAAATCTGAATTAAACTGCAGATATATATATATAGAGTATAAATCATGTTCAACATTCTAGCCACATATAAAATCTCATCATTCGTCGATCTTCAGAACAACCCTATTACACTTCTCTGATGGAAGGAGATACATATTTCATGACTCAACATATATCTATTTGATTTGCATGTAATTAATACGACTATTCGATGGATGAATTGGAAACTTTTGTAGGACAAATTATTCTTCAAAAATTTCAAAATTACCTGAAACTTTCATTAGAAAAAGGTTTCGATTGTTAAGTCTTGGCACCTTTCAGTAAACTTTCACAACTTGTATAAGATGAAACTGCCATATTTGCTTGAAATGTAACCAGCTCAATCAGGTTTGGATATCAACAAATTTCTATGGGGGAAAGATAAAAAAACCGAAGTTCATACAACAAAATTATATTCTTCGTGCTATTTTGGACAGTCCCCAAAAATTTCCTGCTGTGTTTTGATCTTCTTCACAGGAGAAAAATCTTCCTAGGGATTCATCAACAGTAGTTTCACGGTTATTACCGATCATCAGAACGACTCAACCTTTCGAATTCCTAAAGCGTTCTGAAAACTCAAAACCTCAAAGGATATCCCTTGCACAATATTCTCTGTTATAATAATCGTTAAGAAATTATTCAACATGCACAAGAAATATATTCACTTCACCAAGTATGTTATTATCGCATCAACCGACCTGTTGAAGAATCAAAGAGTTCATTTTTGATCTTTATTTCAGTTGTCTGCTTTCAAGATTACGAAGTTGGGGAGTGTCAAGGAAGTTTCAATCGATGGTACTTCGATAACAGAAAATTTATGTGTCTGCCTTTTATATATAGTGGATGCAGAGGGAATAAAAACAATTTCATCACATTAGAAGATTGCCATGAATCTTGCGGGGTTATAAAAGGTGATTGGTTCCTACTTTGAAAAGTCCACAGAAATAATTTTTGCTTACTTAGATTTCGCCAATGGACGAACGCCCACCACAGAAGCTTTCAATCATGGAAATATACCACTTCCACAGATTTCGAACACCAACAACATCACGGTGCCAATTACTGGTGTCAAGATTGATTGTGTTGCTTCTAAATTCTCAAGCTGGTCTCCATGCAGTGTCACTTGTGGTAGGGGACTAACTGAAAGTGTGAGAACCATTTTAGTTCAACCCCAAAACGGAGGAAAAACATGCCCAACGAGACTAATAAAAAAGAGAAGATGTGCTGGACCACCTTGCTAAATAAATTAGGTCTTGCTTATGTTAATTGTACTTATATTCTACCGTAGCAGTGTTTTAGTTTACTCAAGGGAAAATTATGGGATTATATGAACATCGAATATGAAACATGTTCAAAATAACTGTTTAATTATCATATATCCACAAGAACTTTTTCACGTCGAAAGGTTTTTGAATGTGATTTTCATATAGTACCCACTACCAGTACTCAATTGAGACATAAAATTTAGCTTTAGTTTTTGCTTGAATTCTGAAGGATGATGTTGTAATCTCTATAGGTTGTATGAAGAACTCCTATATTAGTATAACCAAAAAATCTTCTTTAAGATAGTAGAACTCCTGTCATCTTCAAAATTCTGTATGTTCGAGTTTTAACTCTATATCCAGAAAGTAGGTTGTATAATGAGATCTGAGTTAAGCTAGATATTGTCACCTCTCAACTGGTATCTCTGTAGTTTGAGAAACAGCTGCACCGAGCACAACGTTGACACAGCATTTTGAATCTCAGGCAGAAAGAGACCATCAATCCAAACATACCAGTTCTATAAATAGTGATATGCAGATATGGATACACTGCTAAATTTGAATCAGACTTGATGTTTGATTCATTTGATATTCGATATTCCACATATAACAAAATAAACAGAATTTAAAATATGTCATTCATACCATTGGACATTTTTGTAGTTAATCTCTTGATTCTAGTTGAACAATTGCATCTTTCAGTGAACTCTATGACAAAATATAAATAAGCATCAAATACTGCTTCATAGGTAATATTGAGCCAGCACCAGACGCAAAAATTGGAAATGTTTCAATGATGAAAATAGACATTTAGATACATATCAGAGTAGAACCAGAAATCGAGGCCTCATTCCATTATATACTGAAATATTTCACACCAGATATGAACGGAATGAAATTTATTGACTGCAATAATAACTTCACACAGAAAAGAAATTATAAAAATGGAAGGTCGGAACTTTAACATATCAAAATACAAATCACTAACATCTTTGACATTGTATACTGGTGAAATTATAATATTAAATTGTATCAAGACCATATGCCTCTCATTCCCTTCTTCTCGAATTATAATAGAGAGCATTCTTTTCAGCTGCATTCTTTAGTCGACCCTTCAGCTCACTAAAGATCATCTGAAACCCTATAGACTTTATTACTTCAGACGAATTCTCTATCAATCTATATTTTTTTTCAAACTTTTTCGTGGTGTACGTGTTACCCGAGCGCTCGCGCTAAGAGTAACTACGTGTGCTAATGGGGGTATATGATATTTCGAACAATGTTGACGTTTCCCAGTAAAACTGCCAGTTTTACCAGTTCTCGCAAATGTTGGGTTGTCCTTCGATGTACTGGGCCATTCACGCTTACTATGAGGGGCATAAGCGTCACTGTTTTTAGCCTCCACATGTCTTTCATTTGCTGTGCCAGTGCCTCATACTTGGAAATTTTTTCGGCATAAGTTTTCGCTAGGTTATTGTCTTGCGGCACAGCAAAGTCAATAATTTGAGCAGTCTTCTTTGCTTTGTACTAACCACCATGTCTGGCCTGTTGTGTTCCACACCTCTGTCAGTTATGATTGTCAGGTCCCAGTAGATCTTGTACTGTTCATTTTCAACGATGGTTTGTGGTGCATATATGTGATGAGGTGATTTTGGAGACACAGCAGCTGGTGTACGACTTTACCATATTATTATGTCGGGCTAGGTATTGCGTGCCTGCAATTGATGAACAACCTGAGGACAGATGCTGGATTGTTTCTTCGGCGGTGTGGCACATCCTGCATTTCGTAGTATCCACTTGTTATCCAAGAAGATGTTTTACATATGTTCTGGTTGGAACAACCTGGTCTTGAATGGCCAGGAGTGTTCCTTCCGTTTGGGGATAGAGATAGCCTTGGACCAGGTAAGTGTTAGAGGTCTGTATATCTACGTCTGGTTGATGTAAGCTGGCGTACAATCTCCCGTGTAAGGCTTTCGTTTTCCAGCTCTCTTTTAATTTTCCAGGTATGTCCTCTGCCGTTTCCTGACCTTGGAGATTTCTGTCTGTTGCTATGCATTGGGCGGCTATCCATTGATGAACAGGTAAGTTGCTCTTTGTGAAGTAATCTTTCATCTTCTCTTCTTCTTCCAGGCAGAGATACTCCAGTTGGCTGAGTCCACGTCCTCCCTCTTTGCGTGGAAAGTACAGCCTCTCAATTGCTGATTTCGGATGTAGCATGCCGTGTTGTGTGAATGTTGTTCTCACCCTTCTGTCCAGTTTTTCCAGATCTGTTTTGGACCAATTGAGGATTCCAGCAGTGTATTTAAAATCTTGGTACTGCCCAGATGTAGCTATTTATTTTTCTGACTCCTGATGAGTTCCATTTCTGCTGCGGTCTTGTTTTCTGTTTGTTTTATTTCATACGTTTGCTGTATCCCCAGATATTTGTATGTGTCCGCTGTTCTTAGTCTTGCTATCTCTCGGCCATCCGCCAATATGATTTTCTCTGTCTCCATCAGCTTTCCCCTCCTCACCCCCACCGTTGCACATTTCTCTAGGCCGAATGACATCCCTTTGTCGGCACTGAACCCTCTAACTAGCTCCAGTTCCCCCTCTAGTTGTTGCCTCCCTCTAGCAAATAGCTTCACATCATCTATATAAAAAAGGTGGGTTATTTTGGTGCGATCGTCAATTGCGTAGCTATACGCGGATCTATTCAGCATGTTGCTGAGGGGGTTTAGGGTAAGGCAGAACAACAGCGGGCTCAGTCCATCTCCCTGGAATATGCCGTTCTTCAGGTACCCACTACCTCCGGTTTTACAAGTAGGTAATCAACCCACTGCACCACCGTGGCAGTTTTGTTTAAGGACAATGATATTGGTATGGGAAAATCCACAGAAGTTTATCAAAAGTGTGTGACACTTTTGTTACGAGACAAAATATTGGGAACTTCTGCGAAGATGCCAGCGCCCTAACGGTTAACTTTGAAAATCGACGCGGACATATGGCAATTGTCATAATACTCAATTCTTGATCGAGATTCAAGAATCGGCCCCCTGGGAATCAATTCTTGAATCTCTATCAAAATAGGCGAGTATGAAAATTGTCATATGTTTATGTCGAGTTGTTTGTCGATTTTCTAAGTTTTCTCGAACACGTGAAAGATTTGTGATAGTTCTATTCGCCATTTAGACTATGTGTTAGTGAGTGAACTTTCAAGAAATAAACTGAATGCAAAATATCAAGAAATTCCAAATCCAAATGAAGCATGGTGGAAAGTGGAAATTTTACTATATATTTCCACTATGGTACGAAGTATCGGACCAAAATGCATAGAATATATCAGGTGTCACGCGCATGTTCACTTTTGGTTATATAAACATGCGCGAAAAAGCTGCTGGATTTCAATTCGATCTAATCTGTATTTTTGGGAAATATTTTGAATGGGTATATCTACGGAATCATTGGGTGGATTTTACCCATCCACGAATTCGACCTTTGTAATAAATCCCCAAACTTGCTCTACAAATATCGAGTTTCCGAGTCGTTTCTTCCGAAAGTAATCGTGTTTACGGTCAGCCGAAGGCCGAATTCCTGAATGGGTACAATTCACCCAATAATTCCTCAGATATAAGCATTCAAAATTTTATTTTTCCAATATTCCTAAAGATACAGATTTAATCGAACTCAATCCAGTATTTTATCGTGAGGATGATATAATCACAAGATCATAATATTGAATATTTGAAAACAAATTTGAATTTTTTTTTCAAGTTGTCCCAATTCATCACGAAAATTTGCACAAAGGTGCCCATTAGCATTTCCTAACTAGCTATCAAGTTTCATTTCAATAGACGACTTCGGTCCAAGTTGCCAACCAACAATTTTCTTCACAAATTTACTATTACTGGGGAACGGGAATTTCAGGACAAATTCGACATGATAAGGTTCACGTTATTTATTTATATTCGTAAAAGATACCTCGGCTCCTCAAACAAGATAATTCCTTCCAAATATAGGTATTTGGAACCTAATAGTTTTATGTAAAAAAACCGCATAAATGTGGTGGAGAACGAATATTTATTAAGCGGAGCTAGAATATTAAAAAAAATTATTATAATTTTGTGTAAGATTTCTTGAGAAGGAACTTTTCGTTTGGATCACGATATAAAATCTTGCTTTAAATCGTTCCTGGGGGATAATTGCGATGTTATTTTAGTGTCTGTTGCTCGGTGGATGAAAATGAACCAATATCTAAGTTTACTCTAATTTCTGGAAAAAAGGCACCTCAATAAGTAATTCAAGGACTCTTAATAATGTGAGGAAGTGCAGAATTCAGGCCATATTATGTGCTAAATCTAGAATCAGTCCAAATGATATGACTTGTTCCCTGTGTTCACAAACGAGTGAATCAATAAAATGAAAAGACAGCTTTTCTGCTTTATTTTCATATCACAGCAGCTCAAGATACACATACAAAATGAAATGTCACAGCTGGTTCAACCTACCTATATAGAAATGAAAACTATTAATGTATTTATATGAATAATTTCAGCTATTATCAACGATAACAGTATATCTAGTTTTCGTCAGATTTTCAACCAGATCACTCCCTTTGAATATGATTTTGTGTGGTATGTGAAGTAGGTAGCTGCATAGTGCTCGGTAGTTTCTCTGCATGAACAGCATTTTTCATCAGAACGATCATACTTTCATTTACATCTAAAAACATCTGGACATAAAGTTGTTTCGAAATAAATACATTTTAATTTACCTTTATGAAAATAAACATCTCAATGTGGAGAAATGCAGTGAATATACTTTCATGTATTTCGTGACTTTTCTTTCAATCTTCAATTTCAAAATCCAGGCCTTTCTTTATCATTAAGTTCCCTGCCAAATGCTGTTTCCAAATTAACTTTACTTTCATTTGGCTTCGGAAAAAATGAAAACTTGAGGTAGTAGGATGATTATTTCTTCTTTGACCATGAATAACATTGAGTTGAGGCAAATAACAATAGTCATTTCGGGAGGATGCCATTTCGAATTAATGCAATCGAGAATTTCAACCGGAAGAAAAGAAATCGATTGATGAATATTATGAACACTTTTGGTATACCAAAAATTCAACTCGGAGAACAACACAAAAGCTCGAAAATGAACTCTAAAAGCAAGCAAAATACGTTAGAATAACGGGCACGTCGAAAAACTACTAGCTTGGAAGTGTTCTATCACCAGAAGGCGTATCGCTTAGCATTAGTTGCGAATAGATATGCTTCCTCCCCTTCTTTTACCTCCATGGTTAAACCACTTTCGTCATTTACCTATGTCAACGCACATAAAGGGTTTTCCAATAAGAGGTGTTATTTTGATATTCAAAGAAAAATGCCATTTTTCAATATAGATGATCGGATGTTTATTTCATTATAAAGAAGAAGCTATGGCGTTAATAGTGGAAAATAACATCAGGCAAATGACCACCACGACCAAGCTTACAGGACCATATATATCCTTTTAATGAAATTTTCCATAACCAAATCGCAAAGTGGCTGCCCTATGTCCTCGATAGCCTCACGAATTCCATCTTTGAGGTCTTGAATCGACGCTGGGCTATTGGCGTAGACCTTCTCTTTCACGTGGCCCCAAAGGAAGAAGTCGCAAGGTGTTAAATCACAAGATCTCGGTGGCCAATTGTGATCACCTCTTCGAGAGATAACACGGTCCGGAAACTTTTCCCGCAAAAGATCAATGGTTTCGTTGCTTGTTTGGCACGTAGCGCCGTCTTGTTGACACTTAACATTGTCCAGATCAATACCATCCAATTCCGGCCATAAAAAAATCATTAATCATCTCTCGATAGCGCAATCCATTCACCGTAACTGTTGCTCCAGCCTCATTTTCGAAAAAGTAAGGTCCAATGACTCCGCCGGACCATAAACCGCACCAGTCACACGTTGAGGTTAGAGAGGCTTTTCAACAATAACTCAAGGGTTTTCCGAGCCCCAGATGCGACAATTTTGCTTGTTGACGAAGCCACCGAGGTGGAAATGGGCCTCATCACTCAAGATGATTTTTCGATGGAATTCCGGATCATTTTCATGCACCCAATCAGCAAAGACACGACGTTGTTGATGATCGGCCGGCTTGAGTTCTTGTGTTAACTGAGCTTTATAAGCCTTAAGACCCAAATCTTTATGCGAAATACGGTGTAATGACGTTTGTGGAATGCCTAATTCCAAAGAACGACGAGGAATGGACAAACCTGGGTTTTCTTCAACACTTTCGGCTACAGCAGCAATATTCTTGGCTGTTCTTGATCGACGTTCACGGGTTTTATTCTTCACATCACTAACTTGTACCAACAGCTCGAATTTTTTCACCAATTTCTTTATTACGGTCCGACAAGGTGCTCAACGACGACCCAAAAATGTTCGAGTTTTACGAACCGTCTCTGCCAAATTTTCACCATTTTTATAGTGAATTTTAATGATTTCAATGCGTTGTTGAAGCGTGTGTCGTTCCATTTTTATTAATGGCGTAGTTTCTCCTTGTCAGATGTCAAAAAATGACAGCTTCAAAAGTGACATGTACCGAAATAGCGGGCTATTCAAAATAACACCTCTTATTGGAAAATCCTTTAACCCACAGAATACAGATATATAACCTGAATTGAGCTTATTGGCGTCTGAATTCAAGATTGCAGCGCCACGTTGGTCAGTTTAAGAACCTTAGGTAGAGGGATATGAGCTAGATTTTCGAGTGTTTGCTCGTTTATTTGATTGATTAACATTCGATTTAACAAGTTGTTCAAATATGTACACATATTCCATTTTTATGAAAGAGTTATGTATCATCTATTCTAATTCAGAGTATCAATGCTACAAGTACTGTTAGAAGTGTTTTAGTACCAACTCATTTTAACTCTGGTAAGATTAATTTCAAATTATTTGGAGTAGCTTGAAGGCACAGAAGCTAGAAGTGCTCAGGAAGATGTATGTTATATTATGTTGCATGTTATTTGCAAAACTAATGAACTTTCAATCTTTTTACCTACCCAACTTGATTATTGATCAAATACTTCCTCAGATCTACTGCTCAAAAAGTTGAAAAACAGATAGTATTGTAAAACATACTTTTTGGAATAATAGACGAATACTCATAACTTTACTATTTATATGGGAAAGGACTGAATTCACATAATATATTGTGAATAAAATGAATACATTCACAGAAAACTAAAGCTACTTGTACCGTAGGCCTGATTTATTATGGATTGACAAATAAATTCCTCCAACACTCATATGATTGCTCTTGAAAACGCTGTAATAAATAAGTCTTGTACAGCTTTGATCTCATCGGCAGAAGCACTAAGTACTAGGGAAGAGTATTCATCACCAGATATTTCCTTGTTGAGACTCTTTCGTTTCAATCGGTCAGTTCTATCACTGAAACATTCACATTGTTCCTTAATGATCAGTTCAACAGGCAGATTTCTGGAAGGCAAAGCATTACTCTTAAGTAACTTTCTCTGCTTGGATTAGGGGCCTGGTCTTCATGAATGTGATCTAATATTTCATGAGTAAGGATTATAGGGGCTTGGTCTTCATAAATGTGACCTTAATAAATCATGCGAAATTCCTGCTTACCTCTATAAAAATTATCATCATCGGTAAAATGCCGGTATCAGACTGTCATAAATCTTGTTTGATGGTTCACCAATTTTGAGTTACAAGTTGTCAAGGATTTTATCGATTCTTCAACACTTTCAGGCCCGACTTGTTAAAGGAAGTTTCTCTCACCCAAACTCGAAATTTTTCACCGGGCTGTGGAAATCTATGGGAAGGGACATTTGAGTTTCCATTTACTCCGCAGAAAATCTTGTGAATATACAAACGCCAAGAAAAATGCATAAACTTTCTCATGTTCTTGACATTTTTTATTAATCGCAGCTGAAGTAAGATAATTACGGACTCCATTATTCAATTAAAACGAAGATATGTCTAGGTCCAGTAAAATTGTATATGATTCAACAACCACAAGGATTGGAATCGAACAAAAGTTGGTCTTTTCATTGTTTGATTTTATATTGAAATGAATCTCATTTGATTTTCCATTTGAAGCAATAATATACTTTTGTTTGCATGATAAATTGATTTCAAAGAAGAAGTTTTTGCCAAAAAAATACCTCTTCTTCTAATAAGTTACTGTTGTATCTCTTCTTTATTGATAAAATAGTAAAGCAAATATGGATTATACTTAACTTGCTGAATTCATTTATGTCGAAAACAGTGTCTGAAAGAGTTTGGCAGACTCTACGTAAACATGGAACATGGTATATTTCCCATGATAAAGGTACTGAAAACTTAACGAATAACATATATGAGTATTAATTGATAGCGTCATGGAAAAGATAAGACAATGTAGTTCTTAAAACAATTATATTTCTTGTTTATAAATTTTTAAAGTTTCTTCATTCCTAACGTACACATTAATTCGATTGTATCCACACATATTATAGAAACCGATTTCTTCAACTCATTTCTATAGAAGTTTAAAATATGACAAAACACTCGCTTTGGCATTAGAAATTAGCTTTCCAAATGGTTTGTTTCATCGAAAAATCTTAGTCTGATTTTTATCTCGTGATTCCTGAATCCGGATGACAAATCCGTTTTTACTTTTTCGGTTTTAAATATTCCAAAGTCAAGTAGTCAATTTGACAGCTGTTTTGAGTAGGAAGAAAATGTGGTTGTGTTTGTTATTTTTCTCAAGGTCGGAAAGACGCGATTCCCGCACACGATGAAGTGATTTGTCTTGTTGGTCTGTGCATGAAACTGCAGTAACTGTTCTCCTTAAGCCCGCTTCTTCGATGTAGATGTTTTGGTTGATTGGATGATTAGCTCTGAGCAAGGTGGAATATTTGTTTAATTATCGACAGATTTTCGCTCTTGCATGTGACTAACATAGTTTATTCTTCTACATTAGCCGACACCTGTCTTTGTTGGATGTTGGACGTTATCGTCTTGTGGGAATCCAAGAGAAACGAGTGTTTCCAAAGTCGTGACGGAGGTTTGTAAATTGCAGTATTGCAGATATAACGACCTGATGCGACAATTAGGATGAACGTCATCCACATCGATCAAAGTATTCTGCACTCGAAGGAAGGGTTCGTACGATGCTCCCGATAGATGACGAACTGTAAAAGTAGTACCCAAGTAACACAAACTTCCCTGCGAGATATCTGAGAAGTCCTAATCCGGCTTTCACGCGAACTCCCCAAGTGATTTCCTGAAGTGATCACAAACACAACATGATTTGGTAATTCGCAATGCGAGCTCCTTAAGTTATCTCATACGTAACCGGAATTAGATATTCACAATGCGAGTGCCTGAAGTCATCTCAAATGTAAACAGAATAGGAAATTCGCAATGTGAGTTCCTAAACTCATCACAGACATAACAAGAAAGGGAAATTCGCAATGCGACTTCCTTAAGTCTTCCAAGAGGTAACCAGAATTAGAAATTCGCAATGCGAGTTCTTAAAGTTATCACAGACATAACCAGATTAATAAATTCGCAATGCGAGCTCCAAACATCATCCCAAGTGTAACAACAAAAAGAAATTGCAGCTAATTTCATTTCGTTGTCCCGCTATTTATACATAGGCAAAATATGTGTTTGAGTCATAAGAACGAAATAAATAACTTCGGAGAGGCTTCCCAGAAACCAATAGGGTAATCGGCAAACATACCAAAAACAAATCAGTTAAAACATAATTCACATTGACTCTATCATATTTTGTTACTGGCTTTTATGGTGCCGGATTTTCCGGAAGGTTATGATGAAAAATTTTCTAGTACAAAATCGCGGCGTTTTTATACATTCGGTGAAGGAGTAAATGCATTTCAGGATGAAACCTGTATCATTGTTTAAACAATGCCTGTATTAACAAGCAAGAGGTGTCTAAAAAATTTATAGTTCTGTTATTGTTTACCAGTTGATAACGAAACGAACCTAATTAAGTAGCACTTATGACTTCATTCATCGCAAAGAAAGCTCTCCTTTTCACATTATCATATTTCTGGATTGAAATTCACAACCAGTATCGGTTAGACAACGGTAAACTTGTACAACATTATGCGAGTGGAAATTACGTTCTCAAATCTGAAGAATTTCGAGAATTCTCGGAAGAAAAAAGAATATTCAAATTTAATCGAAACTGCTTCATATTTTTCACAACAGATTCGTCAGAATATCGACCAATCTGTGATCGTTTTATTCTGTTATCTGTGATCGTTTTCGCCTGAATGTCTTGATCATGGAACTCGCCATCTCGCGGATCCCTGGTAAAGTAGGTCTGTAAATCCTTACCTTGGGTGTATTCCGTGAGGCTTATTGTAAGGATTTTTGATCTGTGTCTGCAAAATGCTGTCTGCTAATTCTGCTATCTTTACATAGCAACCCCGCAGAAGTTAGCACAAAATCATTATAATTATCATCAGAAAACTTTCCAGAAATATAATTTACATGTTAATATATCTGTACCTCCGGATATATTTTCGCTAGGGGCATTTCCTGGAAATATCGCATGTCGTACTCCCAGAAATCTCGGTGGGAAGAATTTGAGAATTTCTTAAACTCTTCGCCATGAGACTGTGTGAGCGAATTTCCCATAGACCTCTCATTGTGGGAAGTTTGATCATTTCCGCATGCGATATCTTCAGGATCTCCTCGAGAATATCGCTGTGGCGGACATTTGGAGGAAATATAGCACTCCCTGTGACTTCTTAGAGAAGTAGAAAAAGTACTCTCAATGTTCTGAGAAGATATCGCCGGGAAATCTTTAAAACCTCTCTGTGTTGCCTGGGTAATAGTGCAGTGTTCCGTCTAAAAGGTTGTAATTATCTTGAGTCCCTTGAAGTCCATATAGGTGAGGCAGTCTGTTGATCGGTAAGGACCGTGAAACTGCAGTTACTGTTCTACGTAGGCCCGCTCTTCGATGTAGATGTTTTGGGTGATTGAATGATTAGCACTGATCAAGGTTCAATATTTGTTGAAATATCGACAGATTTTCGCCCTTGTGATTATGTTACTTCAATATCCATTCATTCTGCTGAACATCTAAATTTACCTCAAAAAACTTTTATGCTGTGCTTCGTATATATCTTTTCTGCGGTTAAAACCTCGATTTTGCTATTCTATGTCAAACTCGTCATGCAGTAAACGGTGTTGCCAAACCTACTGATGATAAGTAAACAATGATTATGATTCTACGGTGCATCCGGCAACGCCCAAAACAATGTTTAAATATTTAACCTCGGCTAGTTTAATCATGAAACATCGGTTAGTTTAATCATGATTATCAGCGAAATGGTGCAAATGGCCATAAAGGTCTCATAAAAACGGTACTCTAATATTTCGAGAAACATCACTGAAACGTTTGAGTCACTGTTCTCAGAAACATTTTCTTGAAACGTATCTGAAAATGGACATTTCATAGATGTTCCTGGAATGTATTTCTTACCTTAAATGAAATTTTTCATGTTCCAAATGATTGTTTCCTAAACGTTACTGATAGTGCCAGTCCTTAACGGAGCACCAAGCACTGACCATGGCACCGACTATAGCAAATACACAAATTTAACCTAAACATAATGTTGATATGCTTGTAAAAAGACAAAATGAATTTTGAAGGTGAATGCTTCGAGGTTGTTTGCTTTTAAAAACAAGGTGTAAAGTTTTCGCGATGTGGTGCTTGGTTCGATACTGCGATTTGGTGCGCCGTTGTGGATCCCTTCATACTCGAATATGTTGCTTTCTGGGTAACAATATCCATCAGTTTGTGTAATCTTCGGGGGTTAATTCGTGGAAAGCTCTTATTTGGCGATTTTAAGTGATTAGGTGAAGTTATTTTAGGCGAGGAAGAATGGAATAGCAAAAACATTGTCCTCCAAAAAGTCGTAGATTGTCGGAATTTTCAATTTCGAATACGGCAACTGAAACGAACAACCTGGCAACCCCGTGTACCACTCTCGGGTGTCAGTACAGCCAGTGGAATGTATACCACAGAATAAATAGTATTTTTACCATAGAAATTATAACTTACAATGGAAGCGGTGAGGGAAAGAGAAACGTGTTGTCTAGAGAAAGATGGAGCTAGGAGTGGCAAGAAGCCTCCAAATCGCATTCAAAAGCATCTTAAAAGCTTTTTGTAAGATTTTTCAAAGAGTTTTCTTTTTGAAGTGTGTATATTATAGTTACAGAACATGGTTAAATCTTGATCAGCCGTAAACTGCACAAACAGGTTGTAAAAAGGCCAAAATATCAAATTTCAAAAGGAGTTTTTATTTAATTAAAACTGATTTGTTTTATTTTTTTCCTAATTTCTCAACAAGAGATAAGACTTTCTATATATTACAGATTTTCAAAGGACAATGTCCTGAGGAAAAGATGGTAAGTGGCGGTACGAAGAAAAAATTTTGTTCCCACGGACACCATTCCAATTTGCAGCAAGCATTTTGTTTAAAATTATTATTGACATTGGTATAAATGAAATTTTGTTCAAATGAATCAAGTTATTATATCTCAAATGTTAATAAATGTTGAATAATTCTTCCAACATTGGATTTTGGATTGATTGAAAGTTTATTTAATTAAACATCACGGCGATATCAATCGGAATTTTGCGCGCATGTTCTTATTAGGGGAACAGTGTGCATTTCAATTTGCAGCAAGCATTTTGTTTAAAATTATTATCAACATTGGTATAAATGAAATTTTGTTCAAATGAATCAAGTTATTAAATCTCAAATGTTAATAAATGTTGAATAATTCTTCCAACATTGGATTATGGATTGATTGAAAGTTTATTTAATTAAACATCACGGCGATATCAATCGGCATTTTGCGCGCATGTTCTTATTAGGGGAACAGTGTGCTAATATCGTTTCATCCACATGTCTGTAATTTTCAAATTTCGTCCCGAAAATGGTCTCAAACTACTAGGTTGGACTCGCTGATGACGAATCCAGTGTCAAAATCGATTCTGCCGTCCGACAGTGGACACGATAACGATCGAACAGAGCAAGCTAGCGACTTGAAACTTCCAGGGTAGGCCGTGTATCAGAATGCCGTGGTAAAGTTCGTTAATGGGTTGAATCGGCGAAACCGTTTCGAAGCTATAGCTGTTTGAAATTTTGAGGTTATTTCCCTGATATTTCAAAAACTGATGAAGCGATTGAATTAAAACTTTACAGTTAGTTGGAGCAAAACAACGCGCAACTTTTGCGAAATTTTTTTCAGTTCGTACTGTAAGTAGATATAACAAAAATTTTCTCGAAATTTTTTCCAAAAAAAATTTTTTTTTCGGAAACTATTGATCATATTCCAAAAATATGTGCTCTGACCTTCACCTTCATACTTCACATCTGTGTGTACCAATTTTCAATTCGATACGATTGTAATTTTCTGAGATATTGGGAAGAAATATGTCAAATTTCGTGGTTATTCCCTCGGTATCGTTGTTTTTCCGGAATAATTTCCAGAACAACTCGAAAAAACCTAGAAAAGCAATATAGAATATCATTTCGACTGAAGTCAATATTTTTCAGCAATATTTTCACCTAGATAATTATCATTGATGTCAAATATAATACTTCTATATCATAAAATAATCTTTCATTTAAATGCTCCTACTGCATTGTAAATTTTTAGTTCTCCTGATGAAGGAATAATAAAATCTCCAAAGCTTGCGCCAAGAAATAAAAAGTACCTACATCAATCATTTTTATCTAATTCCTGCTATTTTCAGTAATCCATTTTTGTAGCTATAAAAACAAATAATCCTTTAGCCAATGTAAGCTCTCATTATTTTTATATTTGCTCCGAAAATTCTCAGGAAAAACGCATAAAAAACAGAATTTTCATACGCATTTAATGCTTTTTAAATGGAATACGCGGGCTTTCTGCCACCACTAGCTCTATCTCTCTCGGCAACATATGATTACACAGTGCAAGCTGACAGGCCTCAGCCATGGTTTGTTATATCTATGATTTTTACATCTATACACTTCATAATTAAACTCTGTGATTTAATATTTGTATTTTTTAACCTTAAAAATGGTTATTGTTTGTCTTTTATTCATGGATATTTTTCAACATCAATAAATGATAAATGATTGACCTAAGTCATAAACTTCATATTCAATAAATATAATTATTTGTGAATTTGAAAAACCTATTCATAAGCAGAAACATTGGAAATTATGGTAAAGCTATCGAAGAAGCGTTTGGCTTCTAGTTGCTTATTTTGCGTTAATTCCTCCACTAGTGTGAGGAAATTCAAAATAACTGAAGATTATGGGGGAGGCAATACAATAAAATATGATCTAACAAGTTTTCTTGGTCATCAGGTATATTGCACAGAAGAAAGTCTCATTCAATTTCTATAATATTTTAAATTGTAGATTGAACCTTATTTGAAAGACGATGATTTATTATGCAGTAACTGTATGAGTTTCTTCGAAAATATGGCGTATACTAAAAGAAGACTCATAGATTTTTTACGGAATAGAGATGAATCCGAAGACATCAAAATGCAAGGTTTTAGTGACATCTGGAAAGGTTTTAAAAAATTCGCTGTAAATCTCGTAAAGTTCAACCCAAATGACTCTGAAGAGAACTGGGATGCACCTGAGCTACACAACAGAAGTCTTACTCCCAACCCATTAGTACATACTTACTCAGAACCATACAATCAGGACTATGAAAAAAAATTCTCAGAATTGGAAAGAGTAAGAAGTAAATCAGGCAAGTCCTCCTTTTTATAAGTATAGTATGCCTTTATATCCGTAAATTTGCAGCTGCTCCCTCAGAAGGACATTCAGAAACAGATCTCGAAGTGAGAAAATTATTTAGAAAAAACGGAAGACGTAAAAAAAGAGGTCATAATTGGACAAGACAGCGGGGTGAACAAAAGTCTAGAGCACTTTCTCGGACATATCCAGCTATTTATGATAGTTATGAAAGAAACTGCTATACATCTATGACTACAATAAGGTTTGCTTACATTTTATATTTTAGTGAATCCTTCATCATAAGAATTAATTTTCAGTCGAAGTTCATGTAATGAATCAACATCCCGTTCAGAATCAAATGTATCTAAAAAGAGAAGAAAAACTGTAGATGGGAAACCATTAAAAACACGATCTACCAGCCGTTTGGAGAACTACCTAGCAAATGTTACAGCAGAAAAAGAATTGAATAGATATTACTGTGAAGAGATCAATTGTTCTTTGTTCTTCGAGAAGATAGAAAATTTTGTTCTGCATAAAAGATACGATCATCATATCATAGCTAGATTTCCTTGCCAGCAGTGTTCCTTCAAAGCCACCGCAAAGTAAGATAGCACTGCATGTGTTGAGTGATTCTTGGGTGATTCGAGTCAATAGAAGGCTTTGGTCCAAATTGCCAACCCAAAAGTTTTGGAAAGGGGAATTACTGTATGAATCTGACATGATGGGTCTTGCTTTATTTATTATCTGTAAACTGCGCCTCAGCTCTTCAACCAGATATTTGGATCCAAATATCGATATTTGTGAACATCATCTCTGATTAGCTGAAAATTTTGTTGGGCTTCTGATCTCACGTCAATAATGTTAGTATAGTTTATATAGGATATGTTCTGTAAATCAACTTAAATATTTTATTTGCTGTTTCCGTAGACATGAGTTATTCAGTAGGTTACTGAAAAATGGGTTATTTGCAGAATTTGGTTGCTGAAAATTTGATATTTTCTTTCTGTCAGCAGATCGACAGTTGGTTTTCTATGGAAGCATATCTATAGATTTCTGATTCAGTCAGACAAAATGCAACATTAGGTCTCTTGCATGTATTTTTTTCACCGTCGGAATCAAATATTCTATCCAAAAGAATACTGAAAAATTTAAATCGCCGTCAAAATTTGTATTTTCAACGAGAAAACGATCTTGTAAATTTAGCTTCACATATTGTTTGTTTAAACAGTCCGAACTACGCGCCTTTCGTGACGTACCGGGATATATCCACTCTCTCTCTCTCTTCTCATGTACCTTTCTCTCTAGCAAGCCAATAGCGACCGTCGGCTTTATCGATCGGGGCATCGTGGAATAACGAATGACGTAGTAGTCGATTTACCGCGTTTCACCCACTTCGGTTTTGCATCCCGATTTGACGATTTTTAATACCGAATTACTCGAAATTCACGCATTGCTGAAGTGTGTGATAGCATACATTATGATTTTGTGTCGAAATAGAATGAGAAAAACATAAAAATATGATAATTCGTGTTACATGCAAGAGACCTATTGGGGTTTTCAGAAAGCAACAAGATCACTAACCTGGGTCAGCTAAATTTGACAGATAGAACGTTCCAAAACTATCATTTGAGTTTCCCAGGTAAGTAACCTGATCAGTTTCCAAAAACCCTTAATGACAACTACTACCTATGGTCTATAGATATGTTACCTTAGAAAACTATCAAATTTCCATAAATATCCTGCTTTTCAGGAACCAACTAAATACTTCCTATTTACGGAATGGAAAACTTGTGACAAAAATATCCATATTGATTTACTCGAGCCCCAACATAATTCTCAGCCAATCAGACATAATGCTTAAGAATATATTATCAGATCGAATTCATTTTGAAATTCCCCTGCACCAGTGGTAGAAAATTTTGGGTTGGCAACTTGGACCAAAGCCTCCTGTTCTCATCTGATAATAGTGGGGATCATAGATTGAAATATCATTTCTGTAATATTCTTGAATTATTTCATCAAGATAATTAGAGTGTCCAGGTACTTTTAATATGTGAAGCATAATCTGATCAACTCTTAATTTTTAATTGGCTGGGGTTTGGAAGCTCTGCCAACCAATGTGCTACACTTAGGCTCATTTTCCGCATCATGAGCCTAATCATAGTCAAAATTATATTGTCTGGCAGAGCATTGAACTTGGGATTGAGTTTTATTTGGGACTAGGAAAAAAGTTTTTTAGTCCGAAGAAGTTTGACCAAAAATTACCAACGCCTAGGGACACAGTGAAAAAGCCTACACAGAACGTATAGGAAATCCTAACTAGCATAAGCAATATGTTTTAAGGTGTTTCTTTGAAACCTAGGATAATCAGCATTATGATGCATATCAGGCCTTAGTTCATGATTGTGAAAAAAGAAAATTATAATGCTTCCTCAGTGTAGATGGTATGATTAGCTCAGATGAGGGTGGAGCATTAGTTGATTTACCGAAAAATAGTGTTCCTTATGCTGTTATTGGCAGAGGAAAATTCGGACAAGTCCTGTTCTAATTAGAAATCTGTGATACAGTACAAACTAAGAGAGTGGCACTAGTAGTTTATGTGCAAATATCGACTTAAGGATATTTTTGGAGGATATTGCATTATTTTTGGAGGTTTTTTTTAGGTTTTTGCTCTCGATAAGTGGAAAAAGAAACATTAGAAATTAAGTAGATATCATTATTTATAGAAATCGCCCTTTCGGAATGCGGGATCTCAACTATTTGTCCAAACTGCACCACACTACCATTCGTAAATCGTTTGTTTTGTTCCGATTTTATCATTGTTTGAGGAAAAAGTCTTTTATTTTTTCTCAACTAAGCACATTTCTTGAGTAAAGAGTGGAAATTCAAAATGATGAATTATTCGAAGAAACCATAAAAAATGAAATATTTTACTACAAAAACACGCAGAGACTTAAGTCAGCGAAATGTTCTGAATGTAGTACACTAATCTCTTTTGGCATCTAGAAAATAATTGTATCAGGGCCTATACTTCGTTCGGATTTAGCCGTATGTCACGCAAGTTACCTTTGAATTCCTGAAATCAAAACATCTCTTCCTTCTATGGGAGTAGCGTACACTTTATTTTTTTCATCCAGATGTATAAGTCCAGAGGATTCATAACCGATGACCTAGTTGGCCAAACCACTGGTACAATGCCATTGATCATGTCATATCCCCCCAGCAGGCCAATCCAACATTGCGGATAATTAATATCAAAAGCATTTCACTAACGCAACTTCAAAATGGAGTGGGGCTCCATCCAGTTCTATCGAAATGCCACATGTAAGATTGAAAGGTAAATGTTCAATGTAGTCCTGGGGGCTATTCGAAAGGAATTCAAGAAAAATTTCTGTGTTCAATCTTGGTGGTAGAAAATATGAACCACAAAGCAAATTCTGAAAGAACAATATGCCCAATCATTTTGAATTTGCTTTCTTGTCTGAAGACGTGTGCGTAGTTGAGAAGAAATGAAATCTTCTTCACAATGAGGAATTCAAAATTGATATTCGTTTTCAAGAAAAGCAATGGTGTAACAATTTTTTTCTTGAAAATGTCCATTGACGTGCTGGGACGGATTACAAAGCGTCACCTGAGTATTAAATTGTTCTATCTCCACTTTTGCTCAAAATCGAGATGAGCACACGAAAATTCTTATAAAAATAAGCTTGTTCTATATCCTATAAAATCGTGAATTGTAATCTTTCCGGTAACAAGTTTTCAGTAAACTTTTATGCTTTACAACCATTCATTTTCAATTTCATGAAAATAATGTTGTTCCATATCCCCGAATGAGCTTTGTTTGTTCTATATCCACCCTTTTTCATTTTGGGAGATGATACTTAGATATTATATTGTTCTATATCCTTCAACCAAAGCTGTCATTACAGTGGAATGTACTTTTTACGGTTCATACAAAAAACATATTCATCTGAAAAATATAGATTCTTGAGAATTGTTTTCCAAATTGTACTTTAGCAAAACGTTACAGATTATAGGTTACTGTGTAGTCAAGTTATCTGCAATTTAGTATTTTTCATACAGGGAGCACCTGCTCTCATGATTACTTTTTATCCCGATACAGTTACAAATTTTTACATGAGCTAGTAGGCTTAGATCATTTTCAATAAATTCAATGCATATTTTGAACTTTTTATTAATATTTTGTGAGGATCATATATGAAGAGAACATTCAAATAAATATATTTTATGTGCAGAGTGACCGCAAAGGAGTATGAAGATTTGACGCAAACATTGACTGATGATCAATGGTGCAAAAGATCTTGAATACGAGTCAGTGTCTTGCTAAATTTTTTTTCATAATAATTTTTTTGATTATATTATGAATATATCTCATATACCCACTATACCAATGAGCTATTTTCCAATATAAGATTGTCCCATATCCAAATATATTGTTCTATATCCACAAAATGTACACATATTTTCACAAAACCGACATTTTGTTCTATGTCCAAAATGAATATCTGCAAAATAATGGATTTGACAAAGCCTGTCTCCATTAAAGTATTTTTTATCTGAAAGGCCAGATTCCAAGGAATTCGTACAAGTATGAACGGTAGTGAAATAATAGGTCATTTTCAAAAATGTCCTGTTCAAACTTCAAACCTCTGTTTCTCGAAACTAGTAAAATTGGATGTTGAACAATATAATTCTAGGGTGACAAAAGGACAAATATTTTCATAAGAAAACTTGCTAATAATCTGTAAATTGATACCTAAGAATACTCACTCCAATATCTCCAAACCTTTAGAAAAAAGTAATAAAGATAATTTTTTTGAAACAAACTTTAACGCCGTTCTCCGTGAACATCATCGAATATAGTTCATGGAGCAAATTCATATCATTTTTCGATTTTCTATAGTCTCCTGGATTTTCTACCTGCCAAATCGGACCAACCTGTATATAGTCATTAGATTTCATCAAGTTAAGCAGTAGGCTTTAGGGGTTCGACACATTCCTCTGTATATAATTATGTGAAGGTATAGTCATTTTCTGTCAGATATCTAGGCGACGTTTTCCTTCTTACATAAGCATCGTAGGTAAGAATTGACTTATAAAAAATAAAGGTCAGCTCCACTCGAAAAGATTCATTTCCTTACAGGTTGCATTGCATTTCAGCAAGGTCACCTGCCATCAATAGGGATTCTAAAAGCAAAGGCGTCATACGAATAAAAAGATCTAAAAATTAAGATCTAACCTACCAAAATACATAGTAACAGGTAACAGCAACAACGGTGACGTTACTATGTATTTTGGTAGGTTATATCTTGATTCTTAGATCTTTTAAGTTGTTTGAAGTCTTTGTTTTTAGAATGCCTGATGATGGCAAGTGACCTGGCCGAAATGCAGTGCAACCTGTAAGGAAATAAATCTTTTCGAGTGAAGTAGACCTATATTTTGGTTTATTATTTGATAAAATCAAACAATAAACCTTAGTGATCGACCAAAAAAAATAAATTACCCCCTCTGAAAATTTCCCGGTTTACATTTTGAAGTATGTAAATTTGAATGAACTCATAAAGAAAATCCGTCCGTCCCCGTACGCCGTCCGTTGTCCGGGGTTTTTCTCTGGAAGTACTGAACCGAAACTCATGAAACTTGGTAGAAAAATCGTGTGTCGCTCGGGATTGATCCTCCAAGCTTTTCAGCAGGATCGGTGTACCCTAAGGGGTCAAAATTGGGGGTTGGAGGTAAAAAAAAAATTCTCGAAAACTTACTACCGAATTTTCATGAAACTCTGAACGTTGATTACTGTTGCATAACTCAACCTAAAAATTTTCACCCGGATGATTTCCGACCAGTGGTCCCTGAGTTATAAAGAAAAACGCTGCAAATTTCTAATAATCCCGAAATTGAATCATCGCATTCTCTAAGATTGGAATTCAGTGGAATAATCGGTTCACTTTTCATCCAGAATCATGTTAATAAAAGTGGATGAAAAAGATTGATTACCAAGTTTTCAACACATATCGAAAAATTTTTGACGGATTTCGTTTTTTATTTTATAAACACAATATGCAAATGCCCTATTGATATTCTTGACAATTTCATAATCGTAAGTACTTCGAATTGAACAATTTTAGCTTTTCTCTCCCAATATCTGGAACATACGTACTAAAAATCGGATTACGGGATTTAAGATTAAATTTCTTCGTGAAGCTCATTTATATCTTAAATAAAACTCATACATTATTCATAAATCATTGATTTTTCACAACACAAAAACCAATTCCAAGGAAAAATTCATTTGGTACATTGCAATCTCAATAAATACTCTTGTATAACTGAATAACACTTTTACATGCAGAATGCGAATTAAGTAGCATAATTTAAAATAATGAAGATTTCCAAAAAATTCGGTTCATCGGAGGTTTTCATCAATTTTGGTTTGCGTAGTACAATTTTTCTCAACATGACGTGAATATCCGTTACGGGTTTCAATCGAAATCCAATATTTTTTGTACTGAGACTCTGAAATAAGGGTGAATATAACAGATGCCAATATCGCAGTTTTCTGAATCAATATTCCGAAATGCAAGAGGGTTGATACGGCTGCTCACATTTCAGAATTTTCTTCAGAAAAACTTTGAATCCCGCTATAATATTTACTAAACGATATTGGCGGACAATATTGAAAATTGTTTTATTTCACTGTCAAACTCCCCACTTGTGATACTCGCGACGATGAAAGTGTGAAAAATATCGCAGAAAAAGTCGCACATTAAGCTGGGTAAATAATAAACCTTTGTGTAAAATTTGCAGCGGTTTTATTTGCTAATTCTTATCTATCCAACTCCACGAATGGACTACTATCAAAATTTAAGCATCGTATGTATTTACTATGTAACTGAACTTCACTATAGAGTCCTAGATCAAACTATAGAGAATTTGGCAACGTCTCGCCGAATTATTTTTACCTTGATGATATTTCACAATCGCGAACAGACTTAGTTCTCATAACAAACATTTGATTGAGAACTATGCCAAGATCTATCGAAAGCTCTGATTAAAGTTATGGTTGATATCGGAATTGGGGGATTTGAGATCGCACAGAATTTCTCATTGTAATTTTTCCGTAAATATACGAATAAAGCTGTTTTTCTCCTTCTACTCTGTCCCCCAATGCCCTACAATCAGTTTGGTAAGTTTTTTCTGGAATTTTCACTTCCAATATCTGAAACGGAACTATTAAAAATTTAATGAAAATTGTTTATCTAAGGGAAACGCCCTTGTGGATTGCAGGATTAAACTTTTTGTCAAGGGCAGTTTCTGAGAAAATAAGATTTTTAAAAGCACACAGTACCTCGAATATAACAGGGTGACTTTTGGAGTTCGTTTCTCCCAAAAAAAATTTTGGGTGCAAGTAGTTGAAAAAATAGTAAGAATGCGTTATGTTTCCTCTTTTATATTCAAGAATTGTCGAGAGAATAAAATCTGAAATGGAGTGTAAATGAAAAAATAAAAAAAATTGCGTATTCTCACAGAATTAAGTACATCCCAAAAAAAAAAATTCCAAAAAATAATTATAATCACTGAAGCCTGCAGAAGGACACCTCGTTTTCTCCTACTAACGTCGAGTTCTCATGTATTTTAATATTTCGCTACAATTGGCATGCAGACCGTGAGCGGGAATCTCACCTTGAGATGTAAACGAGGTTTCATGAAACTTTAAAGTGGCTGTGTTGCTGAAATCTACGTAGCCGTAAATTAACAGCCCACATTACTGTTTGCTCCTAATGAACAATACCGGAACAATACAAACGATCAACAAAGCCAACTGTAACGTTTCAGAGTTACAATCTGACAAACGAGAAAATTTCCAGAATAGTTTTTTTGTGAGGCGTATCAAATATACGCAAAATCCTCCCAAAATAAACTTTAATCGATAGGTACCTATGATTAGGTATTCGCCAAATAAGAAATTATTGAGAAAATGAAAAACTAATAGTTGTAGGTGAAGAACAGAGATAATTAGTTGGCATTTCAACAGGAAACAATGCAGAAAACTTTTTTTTTGCATTTTATGGATCGCGAATAAAATTTTGTAATTCATCCTTTTTTCCATTTTAGGGAAGAATTAGATATACACACAACTAAAGCACATGATATAGAGGTAATTATGTGTTTCCAATGCAGAGCTGAAATTCAGGGAACACAAAATCTTCAAAAACACCTGAGGAAACATCAAGAATATTCGATAGGGTGCAAATTTTGTTACTTAAATTTCCTCTCTAAAGCGGATTTGGTGGAACATGTTTCAAAAGAACACCAAGGAAAAAAGAGGAAGAAAATTCATGAGAAGCCGAGTTTTGTTCTCCAGGCTGTTGTAAATGAAGACAAGGTGAAGGAAACCCATATTAAATATAATAACAACAGTTTTGGCAAGAAACAGTTCAAATCGATCATTTTGAGGGCAGAGAAAACGCCTTCACCTGAATTGGAAATAAGATCGGTATTGAATAACTCTACTTCTAAGAGTAATTCTGTACCAACATTAATAAGTGATGAATGTCCATCTACAACTGTGATAAGTGATAGTTCTGTAAATGAAATTGTTACAAAAGACAATACATTGGTGATCAGTGAAAGAGAATCCAACAAATCAGGAACTTCAGAATCTCTATCTAAGTCAACTTCTGATGTACCTCAAATCAATCTGGCTCACTTTCTAGTTCCGATAAATCCACAGAGTAATTCGGCAACATTAGAGGATAATTTACAGTTAAATCACTTAATTCCTGTTGTAGTTATAGAGAGACTGAACTTGAAAAATGTACTGCCGAATTCGGAGTTTTAATCACAAAGCAAAAATAACGATCATTTATTTCACCTCAAACAGCTTGATGATTCTACATTGCTCATTCTGTGGGTTCAGTTCTTTAGAATGTGTCATAATGGAATTTTATTGTCTATGACAAGCGGGTGGAAATTTCACGTTTACGGATGAAGCGCTACTTGGTTAAAAATAAATTTCACTTATTTTTGAATCGAATAAGCTGAGTAGGTTTTATCATTCATAAATCATCTTGATCCAAACTTATTTTGATTATCTTTAATAAGTTATTATAATTACTGTAATCAGTGTTATTTTAGGTTCTGTACCTATATGTATATTTTTAATTATTTGGATACATCAAATGTTATGAAACCACCATTAAAGATTATTATACAACCAATACATTCAAACTGGTGTTCGAAATTCAATGTAGCGATATATCAACTGGAACTAGCCACTTTTGAGAATTTCCAGTCAAAGCAAGAATTTAGTCATAGTTCTAATTAATTTATTTCACTAATTTGTTTGTAGTTTTATTAACTGAAAATATTTTGTACCTTTCAACAATGAACTATTTCTCAAAGGAAATAATCAACGTGAACCAGATCAAAATTTTAGTCTACTAAAATTAAACCAAGCAAGCTAAGATTACATGATCTCGCCCAATAGTTTCACCACTTTCAAAGATTCATTTTCTATTCAATTTTTTTTTGAGCTACGTTGAAAATAATACAAACTAACATGATCTGAGCCAATCATCTAATCAACCGAAATTTCTACACTGAAGAAGCTGCCCAAAAAATTCGTTTACTGCAGTTCCACGGTCATTCTCCACCATCAGAACTGCTCACCTTGGAAAACGTGGAAAGGATCCTAGGTACTTAATATGTATTGGATGGCTGCTTTGGGTTTGAAAATATTACAGTGCTACTTCAGGCAATTTTATGACGTTCATCCACTTGTCATTTCAGGCACCAGTATCTGCGATTCGGTAGTTTTTACAGCACCAACACTCGGTTCATGTTAATTACTTCAAGAAAGAAAACGTCCTATACCAACCAAAGAATGGAATGTTCATGGAGAATGAAGCACTTCAGTTTAATCATTGAAACTAACATGACACAAAACAAATATGTAGATAAATCAACTTATAATAATTGCATGATTAGCTCAGATCAAGGTAGAGTATTTGTTGACTTAACGACAGTTATTCGTCCTTGTATTACTTTATATTGTTGAACTGGGGCTTTTTATTCTCCATAAACAATTCCTTTCTTTGTTTGATGTAGTACGTTATCATCCGTATTCAGCAGATTGATTCTTCTGAACTTCAATGTAATTTTATCGTATCTGATTCGGATTTCGGGAAAATAATTTGTTTTCCCTCGAAATCCTCAGAAAACTCCGAATTGTAATTAAATCCAATAGGTAAGCTGCGGTAATAAATCCATCATTAGTTTGCATGGATCTTTTCTGATCTGTAGCAATGATTCATGAAGGTTGTTAAGAGTAGTGAAATCATCTTGTGGAGTGCAGATACTATAAGAAAAAAACCTGAAAAAAATTCTATTTTTAACACCCTATATCTCGAAAACGAAACGTTTGTTCTCATGTTCATGCTACTTTTTTCCTCAAATTTATGCGAGGAATCTCCCCTATTCGTTGGTTCCTGGAATTTAGGCACACCCTGTATATTAAGTGATGAATATTTGAGAAAAATCAATTAACTGAATCTAAACTAGAATCTGGATGTTTTCAGGCAAATAAAATATCTTCTACAGAAAATCGACGTTTCGATATTGGTTTGTATCATATCATTAATTTCATTTTCTATCAAATATCCAGTTACTCCTATTTAAATCGATTCAATTGAGAAAACAATGATTTTGGTGAAACACGGGTCGATTCTTATTAAAAATTAAGAGGTTCTAATAAAAATGTCAAAGTTCCCACCTATGGCTATGAAATCGCATCAAAACCAAAAATACATAAGGCAAAATATTTATATACAAAATATTGAACATATGCAAAATATTTTATGTATATTTCAAGTCTACTCAATTTTTAAAAGTATAAAATAGCCTCAAAACTACAGCTGCATTATTTCGAAGGATATCAAGTTTATCCAATCATTTACTTTGATTTGAAATGTGTTTGATTCAAATCGTTGTGAAAAAAGGCAATACTGTCACAGTACATATTTTTAAGCTTACAAAAGTGATAGGAAGAATTTCTCAATTGAAACTAATTTGAGGAAAACCAATTATAGTAAATTTTAAGTTTGGATGTAACTTTTTTAATACCCTGTACAAAATAATGTTTGCTGACATATCTTCTGAACGTGATTTTTCTGGTTATCTCAATTCGAAATACATTTAATATATTGTTGCAACCTTTCAAAAATGCATAACATAACCAAAAATCATACATTTGAATATTATATGAAATTTGTAATATATGTATTATAGCAATGTTCAATAGAATTTATTTATTTTATATTTGTCAATATGTTTTTAAGTTTATTTGTCATGAAATTATCAATTTTTTCTTGACAGAACAAAAACGCTTCAAAAATCCATAATTGGTACATGATAATGGTAAAAATTCTAGTTCTCACAGAAAACTATTTAATGTCTGAATTTCATAATTTTCAGTGAGATTTCGTCTATCATCATGATGTTGGCACAATGAATGACCCATCTGAAATTTTTAAAATTTGGCAGAATTCGAAGTGAAATCTACAAAATCAGGATATACCGAGTGTTACAGGAATCAGGTTCACCCTCAAAAAAATATACATTTTTGAAGACATCGGATTCAAAATTTCCAGTTGAATACGAAAGATTGTTTTCCATCCACTGAAGTATGTTACGTTTGTCAATGACTTCTTGTTCTACCGAGAGTGGACGTAACTATCGATTTTCTCCCATGAAATGATGTACTTTAGTGCATATTCGAATTCTTGAATTTTGAGTGGAATACCGTCTACAGAAAAATAAAATGAAGAAAAATTTTTTTTTAATGATTTCAATGTTTTTGACTTTGAGTCGATTGAAATGCTTGATGTATGAATTTTTGCTGTTATTACATATCATTAAAACATATTTCCACTGGAAATTGTCAACTTGGCAGAAGCAATATTTATTTGGTTCCAGTTCCATGCGAGGTTGATGGTTTATTATAGGGAAATCCATATAGGGCTCTTACAGCTTTCTCCTGCAGCACTAGCACAAATATTCGTTTTAAATTTGTTTTGGAAGTATTCTCTCGTATCACAATTCAGCAGACTGAATATGTGCTGAGTAGAGGAGTTTCTACATTCATCTGTGATGAGATATCTTACTCCCCTGAATGCACCAATAAGGCATCTAAGCATTTCCAGAAGTTTTTTAACATGAAGATCCCATTTCACATTTTCTGTTATACCTATGCAAAACTAAGTATTTATATGATCAACTTGTTTTAACTGCGTATTGTTGATAAATAAACTGACAGCTCCTGTTTTTCTTTGATTTGGCTTGAAGTGGATGAATACAGTATTTTCTTTATTGACTACCTACCAGTTGTTTCTCAACCATAAATCGAACCGTATCATCTGCTAAAATCAAGAATTCACCTATCAATTCGGCAGCTGACACAATTTTTGTAAAAATCAAGAACAGTAGAGGCCTTAGTACATTACCCTGGGAAACTCCACATATAGTTTTCAATTTTCCGCTCTTACTGCCATCGAGAGAAACATATTGCGGCGGTCGGTCAGATAGGACTTGCGTAGTCTGTAACCTGGACCCTGTATTCTCATTTTTTGAGCTTTTTCAACAATGTTTTGATGTCTATGGCATCAAAAGCTGTACTCGGGTCAACCAATACCGCCAACATGTGCTCACCTCAGTTTTTGTGTTAGATGTTCAATTAGATCTGTAGTTGCACCCTCTGTAGAGCTTTTTTTCTTGAAATCCGTACTGACTTGTTGAGATATTGAGAAATTTCAGTAATTTTTCGTTAATTATTTTTGGAAACATTGGGGTGATCGATATAGTCCTATAGTTGTCGGGCTCAGTTCTTTTGCCTTTTTCGAATATTGGTATTACTTATAAGAAACTTCGCAACTATCTGCGTCGTTACCTTCGGCTAAAGCTTGATTAATTGTTGATACTAAATTCTCTTTTATGGTTGGATATAACTTCAGCATATTATAATCGATTTCAAGCCATGGACCAAAAGCTCCGGTTATAGTTGCGGTTATCCAAACTGACATATAGGCAAAGGATTATCTGTCAATGTCGATAACCGTAACTATAACCGGAGATTTTGGTCCATCGCTTGAAATCGATTTATGTATCGTTAAACCGTAAGTCCCTGGTGCACTATTTTCATTGATGATATTCGAAATATTTCCCAAATAATGTCTCATCTGTTGCCCGCATAAGAATAGATCTATCTCTACGAATTTCAGGTTTTCAAAATATTTCGTTGAAGTAATTTGGCATGAAATTTTTTGCTGTTTCTCACTAGGAATGGCAATTTAGTGGATTTTTTTATGGCTACAAGAGATGAGTGTATAATTTTTCATGTTTTTGATATTATCAGTGTATTGTAACGTTTTCTTGATTTTTCAAAACATTCAGAAAGATTAGAGTATTCAGTTACATTAATAACAGATAACTCAACAACTAATTCTATCAAAGTCTATGCACAATTTATTCCGACATTATTTATTTTCACTGACCACTTTCCGCTTCTAATAACTCCGCTGAATGACTTCCTATGCTGCTCCGCGCTTGTCCTCATATCACTCGTGGATCTTCTAGCGTTTGCCAGAGGCTTCTAGTTAGGCGGATGACGCATAGACATCCGGAGTTTTCTAGAAGACTTTAGCACAGACAGGACTGTACTCGTCACACTGTCCCCTTCTTGAGCCTGTACTGTCCCAGAACAGATTTCATGAATTCCTTGGAGGACCGTGACGAAATCTGCAATCGTCACCATTTCTGCAGTAGCCCTTCTGATGGAAGTAACAGTCTACGGTTTTGCTGGGCTTTTCGTTTTGCTTTGAGTTGAAATTGCATACCAAGATCTGTATACCTGTCTTCTGAAAAACTACATCCAGCATGCTTCGCACAACCCGTCAATTCAGTTGACCCAGTCGACGACCTTGTTTGGGAACAGTTAATATCCTAATCCAAAAGCATTGAAGATCGTCTTTCAAGCCATGCACCGCTGTCCATAAATTCTGGTAGGTGGCCTTCTGATAGGAATACTGCTTGGTGACTATATGTAATAAATGAACCGGCCCTCCGACTCCAATTCTGGGCTGCTGTCTCATCAGTTCCTCTTGACGTCCAAATTTATTTCTGAATACTCTTGCTATTCCCCTACTCATTCCTTGGGAACTGTGAACAGGTTCCGATGAACCACCTGTGTGACGCCAAACCGTGCAACGCATGTTCCCCCATAGTTAGTTATACATGAATTTCTGGAAATCGTCGTTTTCCTTCGCCGGAACCTCAATGAGACGTACTTCTTCTTCGTCACCTTGTGTTGACGCGTACGGCGCCAATCGGTTGAAATGGACTACCTTCGGTTTTCCTCTGGGAAGCTTCTGTATCCGGTAAACTACATCATTTATCCTTTTCATAACTTCAAACGCTTCCATCCATTTCGTTAAATTGTCCATCGCAACCAAAATTTATTTGTTTCCGTGGTCTGTTTCGGGAAAGGGGCCCGCGATGTCGGCAGCTACTCATTCCATGGGAAATCTGACGTTATATTGCTTTCCTTTGCCATAAGGGCTATTGGCTGCAGCACAACCCTTACAAGCTCTACATCAGTCTTTAAAGCCTTTCTTACATTTAATTCAATAAACCGCTGTCTGACTTTCTCCAGCGTCTTAGTAATCCCAAAATGTCCTCCCGAAGTTCCACTATGCAGTCTGGTGAAAACGTCTGTCACTCGCCTCTTCGGCACAATCAACTGAAGCCTCTGCTCAGATCCCTCTTCATTTTTCCAACAACGCTTCGGAAGACCTTCAACGATCTTCAACGTTTCCCATTGTGCCCAATACGACTTCACATTATGACTCAGTCTGGATTCTTCTTCCCAAGTATATCGTCTAGCGTTCTTCTTCCAACTCAGGATTACTTTCAAATCTGGATCTTCCTCTTGTGCTCGTTGAATTATTTGGGATAACCATTCATCTACAATTACTGTGGCCCGTCTCAAATCGGCTTTGTCTTCCACGCGTGAGCAATGGTTGCAATTCTTGGGGCAAGGTCATCTTGATAGCGCATCGGCATTGCGATGGGTAGCTCCCGTTCTATGTTCGGCATCGAAGTCATATTCTTGCAGTCTTTCGATCCATCTGGCCACTTGTCTTTCCGGGTTCTTAAAGTTCAGAAGCTATTTCAAAGCAGCATGGTCGGTTCTCAGCAGAAATTTCCTCCCGTACAAATATTTGTAGAAGTGTTCTACGGACTTGATGACTGCTAAAAGTTCTCTCCTGATCACGCAGTAATTCCGTTCTGGCTTCGACAAGACCTTGCTGAAATACCCTGTGACTCTTTCTTGTCCATCCTGTACTTGTGATAGAACGCCCCCGATGACTGTATTACTAGCATCCGTCTCGATCACGAACTTTCCTTCAGCTCTTGCGTAGCTCAAAACTGGAGCTGTGACCAGAGTCTTCTTCATCTGTGCGAAGGCTTCAGCGCAATCATAAGACCATATGTACTCTTGTCCATCCTCTGATAATTTTGTTAGAGGTTTGACAACGTTGGCAAATCCGGATACGAATCTTCTATAATAGGTGCATAAGCCTAAGACACTCCGCAATTCACTCTTGTCTCTCGGTATACGCCATTCCTATACTGCTTTGATCTTGTCCGGGATAACTTTCACGGCCCCTCTGTTCGAAATAAATTGCATTTCTTTGTACTCGGCTTTATGTTGGCTTAACGAAGACGTGAGTTGAGGGAGTCCTCCAATATAGTCTCCATTAAATGCTCAAATGTAGCAGGAGCGTTGCATAAGCCGAAGGGCATCACTTTAAATTGCCACAGGCCCGTCCCAATACCGATGGCAGTTTTCTCTTTGTCTCTTGGATCTAAGCCAACCTGCCAATACCCACTCTTCAAATCCAAAGTGGAAAACCAGTGTATCATCGATTCTCGGTAAGGGATAGCTGTCCTTCGTAACTTGATTGAGCTTCCTATAGTCTACACAGAACCTAGTGGACTCATCCTTTTTCTTCACTAGCACTACGGCCGACGTCCAAGGGCTATTGGATGGTTCAATGACACCTCCTCTCGCCATGTCTTCAATAATCCGTCCAGCCTCTTCTCTTTTTGACAGAGGAAGACGTTTAGGGTGCTGTCGGATGGGTTGTGTATCACCAGTATTGATTTTATGCCGCACAATATCGGTCTTCCCTGTTCTTTCGTCAGTGGCAAACACTTCGGACAACAGTCCTTTAGCTAGTATTGCATCGCCACAGGGTTCGATCACTGTTCAAAATCGGTTGTTCAGATGTTGTCAAATTAATAAGCAGTGGACTGTAACGGATGATTAAGTTGGATAAAATTGTTTAGAAACGATTTATTTACATACATACAGTGTACAACAAAACAATTGACAGGCAAAATCATACATAATATAGAATTTGAAGTCAAAATCGTCATCAAACACAACATTTACAGTGATGGATTATAAGTGCAAATAAATCAGTGAGTGGGGCAAATTCCACCAGAAAAATAGAAGGTTTCAGTGATGACCTCAAGAGAAAATCCTAAGACTGGGAGTACGGTTTGAAAATTAGTAGGTATGCTTAAGTGAGTAGACAGTAAGAATGCAGTAAAAATGAGTCTGTATAAATTCTAAGTGAGTTTAGTTTTGCAAATGAATACACATTTCGAAAATAACTGGATATGTACTATACAAAATTATTATGAAACTACATTTTCATAAACTGAAAGGAGAAGTTACTGCATTCCGCCATTTTGACATATGGCCATTATGAGATATGAGTTACTGATAATGAATTTACAAATATCAATTTCAGAACACAATTGGAGCAGGAAAAATGAATAATGATGATTAACAATTAAAGCAATAAGTAATTCATCTATCACCATCAAATGTGAGACGTTCTGAATAAATTGAGAATGGTACAATGTGAAATCACAGTCGACAGATATTAAATATGAGAACTTATTGAGTAGAAATTTACGAAAACTGAATCAATTGATTGAGAGAGGTCAATATTGAGTGCACAAACGTCAGTGAAATCAGTGATTAATAATTCATGTACTTGATAAGAAAATAGCAAAATTCACTAATCAGGGCACACTTAAATTGATTCCGATTAATAGAAATATTCATTGCTTCTATTTGAATTAAACTTGTTCAAACTTATAATGGAGATGAACATATGTGAGCAGCCATTAATCATTTTTCGATCAAGAGTAAAATTACTGCATTGATTCTACTAGTGCTATCAAGAATCGAATAATGCTCAACATTATTTTTAAGGGAGAATAATCAAAGGCAAATGATCCTAGCAGAATACAATCGATATCTAATCGATCCTACTAACGACCGGTTTCATTTCAAACACGTGCACCATATTCATGTGAACGTAATATGTGATTAAAATGAGTAGTATGAGCAGAAATAAATTATATGGGATATTTACCTGGTTATCACACTAATTGCATTAACTTCACAGGAGTTAATCAATGATACTTTATAATTTAAAGTGAGTAGGACAATTGGATTTAGGAAAACGAAGCAAAGCGAAACGATGTTAGTCTAAACAAGAGCTAATCGGGAATCATGAATTCTTACGAACTAACTTTATTTATTATTTGGGGAGGCTGTTAGCGGATGCATGTTTTCTAACAGCTGATTATCGCTGCGCATCGGGTTTCTTGAGTCTCTGATGGTTGGCGGAAGAACGTCAGCTGTAGTGGGTCCAATAGAATCGGCTGAATTGGCGAAAATATTGAGTCCGCAGATTTGGAGGCATATTGAAAACGTTCAATTTTAACGCAGTCATTTCTCGTAACATCGTCGCATCTACCAGCCATTATCCCTTCATTTCGACCCGGCAACGTGATGTCCTCGGTCAATCGAACCCGATATATCTGGTCATCCACATCATTGAACAGGATGTCTTCACTTCCCAGCCGAAGAACATCACTCTTCATATCAAGTTGGCATCCAAGTTTCTTAAGAAAGTACAATCCAAAGATAACTTCTTCCGTGATTCCAGCTACTAGAACTTTGTGCCCCGCTGTTGTGTTCCCCAATTCGATAGTGGAGACGACCGATCAATAAGTTGGTATTTCCTGTCCAGACGTAGTTCGAATTCTGGTCTTAACTGGACGAATCTCAAATCCCTTAGCTATTTCTGGATACACAATGGTTCTGGTCGATCCAGTATCTACCAAAATTTCCATATTCCGATCATTTTTCTTTCCAATTATGCTTGATGAATCAGTGGACATGATTCCTCGGATTATCACTTCAGGGGCATTTTTAGTTTGGGTTGATTTGGGCCCCTTATTAACGACCCTTTTCAGTTTCAGATCAGTTTCTTTTTCAATTTGGGGCAAATGTCCACTTTTATTGCAGTATCAGCACACAGCATCCTTTTTTTCTTAGTACACTACTGACTTCTTCTCAACAGGTCGGTTTATTTCTTGAACACTTTCCTGCACGAAATTTTGCTCTATGCGATGCCTGCTGCGCTGCCTCGAATTCTAAAGCCTGAGCTAAAGCATCATCTATAGTTTTAGGGCGTCGAAGTCTCAGGGCTTGTTGTATTTCACTGTCCCTGATTCTGTCTACAAAGCTTCGGATTAATAGCTGTTCAAAGAAGCTGCCTGGAGCAGTTGGGTAAGCCAGCCTGACTAATCTAGCCACATCAGCTTCAAACTCGTGGAGATTTTACCCTGTTTTCTGCACCCGCCCAGCAAACACTAAAACGCAGCAAGAGTACAAAAACTGTACAGCGTTCCTGCACTTGAAGTGCAGCGATGGTAGTACAGTAACTGTATTTAAACGGACCGTATATGTCCCGCGAAATTGCATCGAAACTGTGCATTCGAGGTACAGCCACTATACAGCAGTTGTGGAGAAGCTATGCCTCGTTGTAATGCAGTTTGTACGTAGTAATAATGCACCAACTGTGCTACTTCGATATGAAGTTTCTAAGCAGTAACGATGCAGCAGAAGCTCGGCTGTATAACGAGACTCACAGGAATAAGACTCACTGCCGAAAAAATAATTATTTTTTAAGAGATTGAATTGAAACTTTCACATTGATACTTAATTATTAACCATCGACAGATGTGAAAAAAGAGGGTCTACGACTTCCAGTTTATTCGGAAATTGCCGAATAATTCTGATTTTCTTATATGATGTGATGTATATATTTTTACATATTCGACATCTATGCTTTACGGTAAAAAAAATTTTGCAATTTTTTCTGTATCTAGATATTGATTACTTCACAAAAAAAATATTCAAATTATTTAATTTTTCACGACATTTCACCAAAAACTCAGCATGGAATTCAAATATATAAAAATATACACAACATTCTTTGAAAAAATCATTCTGCCATTTCCGGCTGAAGCGAAAAAAAATAAAATTTTCTATTTACCCTCAGTCGATGGAAGACAGTCTATAGTATGCATGTTTAGAATTTCAATGCGATTACTTGAAAAATATAGGTTTTTCGGAGGTGAGCCTGATTCCTGAAACATACTGGCTGTCTTAGGAGTCGGGTTAACCTAGTTCATGTTGAGCATATTACGGAATGTGGTTCATAGCAAATTCAACCAAATAGAAAAAATACTGCACTAGGAAAATGACTTTAATAGAAAAAACTAGAATTTACAGAAATAACGGCGATATCAAACATTATAAATATAATATATTATTGGGTGACTCTCTCTCGTTCCTTTCTAATTCCTCTAAAATGAGTACATATTTCTCAATCATACCGTGATGGTTGTTTCAATATCGGTTGGTGAATCATTTTTGGTCCCTTTGTTTTTGCGTACAGCAACTTAAAGTGAAGAAAAATGAGTTAATAAACAAAAAAAGTTTTACCTTGTGTGAATAAAATACCTAAAATTCCTTCATTGATGTTAGTACTTCGAAATTCTGGTTATTAGGTGGCCCTTTCCAGTTCAGGTAGAGACCCAGATGTTTTTTACTTTTGTCCATTTATTCCAGTTCCGAAAGAAACGGCATCATCTAAACTGACTTTGCCACACACCTAATTTGCCTTATTTCGTTTTTTCGGGAATTTATCATGTCGATACACTTGTTTTTCGCACTTGCGACAAAGTCAACTTGAAACAAACAGTCAGTTCAAATAGCTTGAATCAAAAACGACACAAAGAACAAATTTCCGTTACAAAACAGCATGGCCGACGACGACGATTGACAACGGCTCAACCGGCATAGTAGGTGTGTGGTATAGCATCAAAGACAGAGACAGCGTTATCTCATACAGCATCTCGATTTTGTTGTACAAAAGCTGTATAGCAGCTGTATTTAAAAGACTGCATTTAGGAAAGCAGTATTACCAATGCAGATTTTGTGCAGTTTCAATACAACATTTTATGTACTGCATTCCGGTGGCACTTGTAATGCAGTAACTGAACAATTTCTGTTTTTTGTGTTGGGCGGATCTTTATTCGGGCATGATAAACTTGTTGTAGATGAGCATCTCCATATCTCTTCTGAAGTTTCGATGTGAGACTTGACTTTTCGGAATCGCAAAATGTTGAATGCCTCTCCTCGTAGAGCTATTATTAATACTGTAGCTTGTTCTTTGTCGCTCCAACTCTTTGCCAGCGCAGCAGCTTCAAACGGTTTCTGATATGTCGAACAGGGCACTTTTCCATTTTACCACTTTCGCTGTTATTTTCCGTTTTCATTATGCTAAAGGGTGATGAAGCCAGATAATCTTTTCCAATTGACATTCTTTTCAGGGAGTCTATTATTTTAGAATGCTGTTCAATTATTCCTCTCATTTCCCCAAATTTTCCGTTAACTTCTTCATAAACTCACCAACGTATAATCTTTCCTGTTTAGTGCATAATATTTTAGCACCTTGGACAACAACATTCGAGTACAACGTTCAAAATTCTTTCGATTTCGCAGACTTCATAAAATCCATCCAAATACCACCAGACTACGTGCTGATTTTGCTTAATGTGACCTCATTATACACCAACATACCCAAACAATTAGTGCTAGAAGTAATTAAGAAAAAATGGAACTACATATCCGCCTATACTGACATTGACAAAGGGTTGTTTTGCAGAATTGTAGAGTTTATTTTCGATTCGAGTTCTTTTACACTGAACGGAAGCACATATCAATAGATTGAAGGTTCAGCAATGGGTAACCCAGCAAGCCCCACTCTAGCCAACATCATAATGCGGGAACTAATTGAGAAATGTTTGAGTCGCCTTCTGTTCTCGGTTCCGTTTTTGAAGTTGTATGTTGATGACACAATTTCGAAAGACAAGACATTAGAACTTTTGAGCACATTCAACACATTTCATGAGAGAGTACAATTTACGATGGAAGAAGAAAAAGATCAAAAAATTTCCTTTCTTGACGTGAATTTAATCAGAGGGAACGATGGCCGGATTTTGACAAACTGGTTCACAAAACCCACAGCATCAGGAAGAGTACTAAATTATTTATCATCCTCAAATTCATAAGAAAAACACCATTAAAAACCAATTATATCGATGCTACGCTCTTAGTGACCCAACATTTTGGCGTGAAAACGAAAATAAAATAAAATCAATATTAAGGAGTAACAACTATCCCAAGTTCTCAGTGAATAACCTAATGAATGACTACAGACAAAAATTCAATAACAATAAATCGGGCAACTCTACAAAAAGAACAAGTACAACAAAACAATTTTTCAAATTTCTTTACGTCGAAAGTTTGTCGGAAAAAGTCAACCAATAAGTCATCAATTCCACACAAACATCGAGATTGGCCTTTTACCCGTTAAAAAGGGGGGATTCTATTTTCAGTAGATTAAAAGATCCAATTCCCAAACCACTCAACTCCAATTTAATTCACAAAATTCCATGTAAAAATTGCAACCTGTCATATATAGGCATGAGGAAACAATATTTGAAGAACAGAATTTATCAACATTCTTACGATTGCAAAGAAATCAACAAACAAAAAAATGAAAAAACTGCCTTTGCTCTACATCATTTCGAACAAAATCATGACTTTGATTTCAACGAAGTTAAAATTCTAGATAGAGAAAACAACTATCACAAAAGGTGCATTAGCGAGATGATACAAATATCAATAAACGAGACAGTTAATATAAGAACCGACGTAGAATGTCATTTACGGCAATTTGTTGAAACAAATTAAGAACGACAAAATTTTAAATATCGCGCGTAATAACCAGCGCTACTTCATTCCACCTTGATAAACAGATGCTTATCATTTCTCAGTACATCCATATTCGTCCCTAGTGTTGAATTAACAACAAACAATTAGAACCTTTGATATGATATTCGATGGAGAAATGACGACCACAATTTTAGTGAATTTACGTAGTTTCGTTTGTTGATCAACCTAAGTTGGTGAGTACAAGACAGAATTTATAAGGCTGGACCTACATATATTTCCAGTGGAATTTGGCCTTTTCCAAAAAGTTGACTCACTTCGATGTCCTATATGTAATTTTCGATCATATCGATCGTATACTTTTTAGGAGATTTATATGTAGTATTGTAGTTGTGTTATTTAGTCCCCTGTATTCTGTGTATTATTCTATGTATTATATGTATTTTATCATGATTAAAATCCTTCCAGTCTCTAGAAAGATCCAAATCAGGATCGAAACGTCAACTGCCTAGAATTGATCAGTTTATTTGCCCAGTCCTGAAGCCAATAACCAACTATTCATTTCTCATTTAGCTCGTCCATTCCTATCTTAATTTCATCTTTTATGATTTCCATTTTCTCATCCAATTTGCTGGCAAATTGACTCAATTCATTGCTTATCCGAGAATTTTCTTCAAGTTTCTCATTGATTTTCTGAGAATGCTTTTCCATTTTCCGAGGATTTTCTCCCATTTTCTCATTGATTTTCTGAAAAAATTACAGTGAAATGAGACGCCTAAGATCTCGTCTCAATCTAGAGACCGACCTATGAAAAATGTCGACGCCCAAGGAATCAACGACATTGACATTCCGCATCACTCTGGAAACCGGAAAATGAAAACCGTAATTCGTTCTCGATACGGCAGGTCTGAACACATCGGATCTCCTGACAAATCTTGAGGAAACATATAAATTGAACTGGGATGATAATAATAATAACAATAATAATAATGATAATGTGTTTTTATTATGTGAATATTACATTTCAGCAACATTAAACACAATAAACGTCAGTTTGGAATGCTCAACCTTAAAACTCCCCGATATTATACGGTTCAAGCTCCAACAAAATATCAAAAACTTTTTTCTTGAATTCTCTCAAATTTTGGCTAAGTTTAGCATCCCTGGGTAATTTATTTTAGAATTTTATACACCTGTAAAATGCTCCCTTTTCTGTCAGGGTTAATCTGTGCTTTGGATAATTATAATCCAGTGTTCTGGTGTTTCGAGCTGTTTGTGGAAGGTATGCGTCGAATAAATGTCTATTTTTGTATAGAAAGAGGACACATTCCTGAATATATACCGCGTACACAGTCAAGATTTTATTTATTTTGAATTTTCCTCTACAGGATTGTCTAGAGTTGATCCTGGCAAGTAGTCTCAAGGTTCTTTTTTGAGTACTGAAGTGGTGCTGAGTTTCGCTACTGCTTCCATAGAATATAATTCCATATCTTAAGTGTGATTCGAAGTTTGCATGGTGAATGGTTTTTAACATTTCCTGATTCAAATATTTGGACAGAACTCTGATTGCATACCAAGAGCTGTTGAGTTTTTGGTTGACATGAGTTATATAACTTTCCCATTTCAATTGGTTGTCTTTTTGAACTCCAAGAAATTTTACATTTTCTTCCAACTCGTAATTTTCATCATTCAATGAGACATATGTAGGCCATTCTATACCGGAATGCCGGGTCGTAAAGATCATCGAATGGGTCTTATCTGTATTTAGAATTAATTTATTTTTCAGAAACCATGTTGTCAGAATTTTGATCACTTTATTACCTTTACAGATCAGACCGGGATATAAGGGATCTCGAACTAACAGGTTTTTATCGTCTGCATATGCGTCATTTTTGCGCGCATGTTCTAGGGGAACAGCGTGCTATCGTTTTGTCCAAATGTCTGTAATTTTGGATGATTGAGCCGAAAATGGTCTCAATCGACTAGGTTGGACTCACTGATGACGAATCCGGTGTCAAAATTGATTCTGTCCGGCCGTAGACACGCTAACTGTCGACAGAAGCAAGCTAGCATTTTGAAACTTTCAGGATAGGTTGCGCATCAGAATGCCGCGGTTAAGTTCGTTAATGAGCCAAATCGGTCGAATAGTTTCGGAGTTATAGGCAGTTGAAGTTTTGAAGTTATTTATTTTTTATTTCAGAAACTACTTGAGAGATTAGATTCAAACTTGGCAGTTGGGTGAAGTATAACGACGCGCAACTTTGAGGCAATTTTTGTCAGGATCAGATTTTCAGGGAATTTTAAAAAAATTTTTTTTCGAAATTTTTTTTTTTTTTTTTTTGAAGTTCATATTTCACAGCAGTGTACCAAATTTCAGTTCGATACGATCATAAGTTTCGGAGATATCCGGAAAAAATGTATCAAATTTCGAGGTTTTCTTCTCGATATCGTTTATTTTTTCGGTATAACTCGAGAAATACTGATTCAGTCCTGATGAAATTTCACAGCTAGTTTTGAGATGCTGAAAGACAACTTCATGCGAAATTTCGTGATAATCGTGTCATCAGAACAATTTGAAAAAAAAAATTTCTATGATTTTTCTTATCATATCATCCTCATCAAATTCTGTATGAAACTTCTAACTGTTATTTTTCGATGAAGTACTGGATTTCAATTCGATCTGATCTGTATTTTTGGAAATATTGAAAAAATAAAATTTTGAATGGGTATATCTACGGAATCATTGGGCGGATTTTACCCATTCACGAATTCGACCTTCGTAATTAAGCCCCAAACCTTCTCTACAAATATCGAGGTCCTAAGTCGTTTCTTCCGGATGATTCCGTAGATATACCCATTCAAAATTTTATTTTTCCAATATTTCCAAAAATACAGATTTGATCGAATTGAAATCCAGTAATTTATCAGTAAAAATTTCAAAAAGTACTGCCGTGAAGGCAGCAGCTTTTGCGTGCATGTTCAAATTCGTTGCTGAAGCGGTCATCTACATTGAACATGCGCGCAAAAGTTGCTGCATTCACGGCAGTGCTTTTTGAATTTTTTTTATTGATTTCACTGTTTTCGATTATATTGTTATCATCGTCATCCTCGTCAACGTCGATATCATTGACGTAAATAATGAAGAGTACCGGTCCTGCTATGCTGCCCTGGGACAACAAAGAAGGAGAATATTAAAGTCCCTGAAATAGCTTAGAGACAAAGATGACATCTGCATGGAATCTTCTTGTCCTCAAGGATGATAACCCAAGCTGGCCCCGCATCATACTCGCAGAGTAAGACTCAAAAGAAAATTCGCCTCTTAATTCTAATTGATACAAACTTAAGGAATCTGTATTGTACTCTCTTGAGAAGAAGGCTGTCCACGGATGTGTAGGGGAACCACATGACGGATGCGAACTCCAGAATTGGTCTCACAAGAGCGACATAGAGGTACTGCAATGTATCGCCGCTGAAATCTCTTATACTTCTCAGAACAAATGAAGAGTCTTTAGAGATGCCGCAGAAATGGCCCGGATATGTGGTCTGAAGGATAGCTCGCTGTCGTATGAAATGCCTAAGTCCTTGACAATGAATTCTCTCTGAATTAGTGCTGTAACGTTACAAAACGCTCCACTGTCGATTCCAGTTTCCATCGCGAAAATACGTCATACTAATAATTTCAATTCTGATCGCAAGAAAAAACGCCTTACTGAAATTATATGATCGGTCGCTAAAGAACGCTCGTCGCTTTGACGGTTGAGTGTGTGTTTCGCATGCGCGACCCTTCCAATTCGGTCTAGCCGATGGAAAGTTCTTTCTTTTGCTGCGTAGGAAGTTGAAGATTCAACACCTTGCTAGAGTTTAGCGAATTAACGTATCTCGTAATCCATTAACATCGTGGAATTTTGAAGTTTTATTGTTTCTTATAAGACGTCTATTCAAAAGACGGTAAGTACTACGTATATCCCGACCAATATTTTTTGCTTTTGTGAATGCCAGATTGTGATTTCTGATTTATTTCATTCCATGCAGGTTACACAAGTTAACATTTTTCCTTTGTATGGTATTGTGCATTTGATTTCTTGTCTCATTCTTATTATCGAATAACGTGCTCTTATTCCTGAGTTCTAGATATTTCATCTCATATTTATTAACTTGTAAATTATTTCAATAACGTCTAGAGTCGCTGGGAATGAGATCACGTGTTACAAGCACTATCTTATAGTTTTGAAATTTGCAGTCTTTGTACCGGGGCTACCGCTCACTGCATCATCTTTGTACCGGGGCTATCGCTCACTGAATCATCTTTGTACCGGGGCTATCGCCCACTGAACCATCTTTTCACCGAGCTATCGACTGCTGGATTATCTTTTTACTGGGACTAATGCCCATTTCAATATCCTACTACCGGACCCAAGGTTTAACTGGATCATCATAGTACTAGAGGTAATCATTACTGGATTATCTTAATACTGGAGCTGATTATGACCGGAATACCTTTATTCCGAAGCTAATTATTACTGGAATATCTTAATTCTGGACTTTATTCTGGATGGAATCTCTTGAAACTGGACTACCTGTATAATACCTGTAATTTGAAGGATCATACCACCGGATCCTTACTTTTAAGATAAGTGCTTCTTCGAATCCCGGATCTCAGATTCACTGTACCTAAATTTGTGTTTGTAAATAGCAATTTTAATTGTAAAGTTGAAATAAATAGATAGGGAGTAAGAGGTTGCATCATTACCACCAGATTAACGATTAGGGATACATTCAGGAGTTAATTTAATTTCAGTGCACCCCAATGGAATAGTGAACTGTTATGAGGAATTTCAAACGGGAAACACACATGAATTGACATTTCTCCACCATTTATCGACGGCCCGCAGATCCGACCTCAATCCCGCAACGTCTACCAACGACTTAACTGAAGTGAAAAGCTTCAGATCATCCGCAAATAGTAAAAACATCTGACAAAACCAATGACGAGTCTTATGTCATTAATGAAAATCAGGCCCCAAATGACTTCCCTGGGGAACGCCAGACGTCCCGGGGATTGGAATCGAAAGCGTGCCACCTATCCTCACGAACTGAAATCTGCCCGAGAGATAAGACCTCAACCACAAATAAAATCCTCCATGAAAACCAAATGCCTCGAGTTTTTCCCCAGAATCGGATGCGACACACTGTCGAATGCCTTCGCGAAATCGGTATATACAACCTCGACCTGCTGATGATCCTCCAATGCCTCAAGAAGAAATTGAATGAAGACAATTAGCTTCGTCTCAACACTTCTACCCTGAAAAAGCCCGTGCTGCTCCGGAATAATTTTATTATAAATTTCAGACTTTATTTGTTCATGAATAATAGATTCGAATAACTTAGAGATGACTTTTAGTATGATTATTGGCCTATGGTTAGAAATATCCTCTTTAGACCCCGATTTGTGAACAGGCTTGACAAACCCAGACTTCTAAAAAGTCGGAAAAATTCTGTCATTCAAGGATCTGTTGAATAAAATTTGAAGCGGTAGGGCAGTGGATTGTTTACATTTTTTCAAGAATAACACGGGAATATTATCGGGTACAGATTCCTTGTCTACATCGAGAAATTCAATGTGATGCTGCACATGTTCAATATGAATCACCGGGACAGAAATCATGTCTGCAATATCGTGGGACGAGTCGGCAGTGGCGTAGCTAGAAGCATTCATATCACTTGGAATATGAACTGACTGAAAGAATTTTCCAAAAGCATTGGCTATATCTTTCTCGCTATGAAAATGATCATCACCATAAAACATAACATTTGGTAAGTCAGTAGTGGATTTTCTAACATTTACATAGTTCCAAAATTTTTTAGGATTGCTACGGATAGATACTTCGCTCTCCTTTACAAAATTTTCATAACATTCTTTAGTCAGACTCTCACACTGGGATCTGAGGCCACAAAATATAGTTTCAAACCCATGGGACGATTACCTGTAATCGTCCCATGAGTTTGAAACTTTATACTTCTTGTGAGCGAACTTCTTACGGAAAATTAAATCTTTCAATTGATAAGAAAACCATTTGGGGAAATTCGACAATTTGACCTTGATTTTGGGAACAAATTTCTCTATAGCCTCGTATATAAGCGTGTAAATATATTCAACCTGAGAATCGACATCCACATTATCAGCTCCAAGTCTTGAAATCCAATCTATGGAAGATAGGTATTTATTAAGACCTTCATAGTTTGCTGACTTGAAATTAAAAGCTATAAAATCGTTGTTTTTTCTGGAGGAGTGACTTCTAGGAATTCTGAAAGAAAGTGCCGGATGATGAACATCCAACTTCGACAGAACATCAACAGCAGCATCGACTCTCAGGATCTCTGAACTAGAGGAAACCAAGTCTAACATTTTACAATTTGCATTTAGAATGGAATTGTTCTGGTAGAGATTAAGAAAGCTGAAAGATTCAAGTGAAACTTGCGAACACTGACAAAACCCCGAATCAATACTCAGACACATGTGGTCATTAGACCAAACAGTATCAGGAAGGTTATTATCACCCACAATAAATATTTCGTCAGGTACAAACTGATCTACAGCAGCCTCATTGTTTTCACATGTGATATTCGTAGAGACACACTGGTGACATGGGCGGTATATATATACGCCGATACGAACAGAAACTTCCGACTTCCAACTGTCAAAACAACCGAAACATCTTCGACCGACATCCGCACACGGGGTACGCATCGAACTGAGAAAATCTTCTTTATTGCTATTAAACAACTACCACCTCTTGTTTTTTCACTGGTTGAAGAAGATCGATCGGTCCTATGCATATTGTAGCTCCAGGTTTCCAACGGAATCATCCAACCAAGTTTCCGTGATGTCATATGACGAGACATAAACGTTCTGCATGAAATCTGTGTGCTTGGTACGCAGACCTCTCACGTTCTGGTAATAAACAGTCAGGTGATCCTACTTCATTGATAGGGCTGACCCCGCTGACCGTACGATGGTGTGTGACGATTTTTTGAGAGAAAAAGAATCCCTGGATTTCCTCGGACATAACGAATTGTTATGTCCTTCTCGCCTCTGCTTTTTCTCGTCTCCAGCTCCTGTCGTAATTGCGACAGATGCTCCCTCTGTTTTAATGTGAGGTGGGCCTTCACTTTGACTGGTTCAAATTTACTTTTGCTTTTCAGGATCTTGGAGCATCTTCGGAATCCTTCAAGGATACTTTGACGGATAAGAGGCCGACATCTCTCATCTCTCATTGAACTGTTCCTGAAATAACTGTTGCAGTCATCCAAAAAGTTGATCAGCATCAGAAGCTGGCTGCACTGGCTTACAACACAGTATAACCCCATTAGGTCCAACGGCACGGGCCTTACTGGAACAGTTCGGGTGAAAATATGTACCGCAACCACCACAATTTACTGAATCCACAACCTTCCTCCTGCAATGTCCACACTTATTTTCACTCTCAGACGAAGACATCGTCAAGCAATTAACTCACCGCCTATGGACAGTGCAGATCAATCACGATAAGAGCAACACAGTGGTCGAACGGAAATGTTCAAAATTTTTCGATTTACACCTCGAGAACGAGCAAAACAGGGTGAAACTGTGACGAATAGGCGTTATCAACGAGATGGAGAAAAAATTGTGGTTAAATTGGAGTAACTTCACCAGAAAACCAACAATTCAACGAGATGAAGTGATCAGCGTGTGAACACATTAACGCGTATGTATGTAAAATGGTCTGTGAAGTGGCGACCTGCGAAAAAATGAAGCTATTTTTATGAAATATTATATTTATCCTAGTTATAGAAAGGGATGAAGTTTTTTATATATTCGACTATCTAGAGAACTGTAATCAACCCGAACAGACTGAACGAAAGACTCAAGAATAAGAAGACCGGGACAGTGGCGTGTATGATCCGCGATATCATTTCTTGATGAATAACGCCATTGTGTAAAAACCATTGTATAAAGACAACAAAGTTGTCTTAATGCGCCACATTTTGGTGGTATTTGGGAGGCAGGTGTTAAATCCACCAAATATCACCTGAAACGTGTAATGGGTAACGCTTCTTTAACATTCGAAGAATTTAGTACCATTTTATGTCAAATAGAAGCGTGTTTAAACTCCCGACCACTTTACCCAATGTCAACTGATCCTAACGACACTACTCCGCTCACTCCAGCACATTTCCTGATTGGAGAAAGTTTGATGACAATCCCACAGCCGAATCTTTCGGACATCACGCAGAATCGTCTTTCAAGATATCAAAGGGCCCAGCAAATAGTACAGCACTTTTGGTCTCGATGGAGCAAGGAGTGGGTGTCAAGTATCGATTGAAGCTTATTTTGGGAGGATTTTGCATTATTTTTTAGGTTTTTATATAGGTTTTCACTCCCAATACCTGAAACAGAAATATTAAAAATTAAACAAAAATTGTTTTTTTCATGAAAAACGCCCTTGTATTATTTTTGTATTGTTCATTAGGCAATATTTACTGCAAGAAACTGCCCTTGACAAATAGTTTGATACTGCAGTTTGCTAGGGCGCTTTTCATGAAATAAACAATTTTTATTGAATTTTTTATAGTTCTGTTTCAGATATTGTGAGTGAAACCCAATAAAAACCTAAAAAATAGTACGTGTCAAATTTGTAAACATGAACGAAATGGAAAACCCACCACTCTGATCTGATCCAAACTGGTCTTCTGGTACTTATCAAAGAAGATGGTCAACCACCATTTAAATGGAATTTAGGGAGAATTCTACAAGCTCACAGAGGCGCTGATGAAGTAATACGATCCGTGGCAATCAAAATGAGCACTAATGTGCTGAAACGTCCAGACATCAAAATTTGAGTTCTTCCCAGTCAATAAGCTTCATTGCTTGAGAGTTTTCAGAACTTGCTTTTCCACCGCACCATTGAGTGTCCATATGGATACACCAACTCAATTATTGTCCCACGTCAGTTGTATTTATGTAACTGTACCATTATACTATTAAATATCACAAGTGAAATAAATCATTGAGTTGCAAGATTGATTTAAAGTCTCCAATCCATTAAAATATTGGATATCTTAGACCCAAATATCATCGAACTTGTGATCCAATACTAACTTTTCATTCTGTAATAGGAACTGACATATCTTCAAGAAAGTTAGGCAGAATATTACTGGCCAGTGAGTTTGACAATGTTTGGGTTTTATGTACCCTGTATAATGGATGAGACATTCAAGGGCCCCCTAGGTCAATGAACTGGAATCTTTCGATAAAGTGCACTTAGACCTAATGATAGTACAAGTTTGAGCAGCAAGTGCAACTGACATGAAACAACTGGGACGGTGTATCAACATGCTATCAAAAAATCGTTGTAAAGGGGACAAAACGACATTCAAAAGGTTCTTGATTATATTCATTATATCATATTTGTGTCAGAAAGAATAGAGAACAATTAAATTTTTTGCTCTAAATATTCGTGAGTAAAATTTATTGCGTAATAATTTAGTTCAAGAAGCAATGCATTCATTATTATTGATCATTATTCCATAATTTTTTCCAGAAAATTCGCAACAGACTTCGCAGACTTTTTTCCTCAAAATTGTGAAAGTTGAGGATAGACCAGAAATATCACCCCTTCCAGAAATTATCAGAGTATGTTTCATACAATTTTGAAGAGTGGAAAAATTGCGCATATTTTTGTAGTGAATGTTTACATTCACGTGTTAATAAGTTTTTTCAGAAAATTCGGCCAAAGTTACGAGAATAATAAAGAATAGAATTCATTCATCACTATTTTTCACTGAATAATATCAATTTTTGAAAATTGTTGCATACATCGTAAACCTGCTGTCATCAGCAATGTTATCTCGAGACCGGTGAAAAGTTTACCTACGAATTTTTCGATATTCTGAATGGTCATGGCATACACCATCACCTGTACAAATATTGTTTAAGGTTCACCGGACACCCTGTATGACTTTAGTGAGTGTCGCATTATAATGGAGTTTATCTTTGAACATGGAGTGAACTTCTGGATACCCAACAAACACATAATACAGCAATTGTGCAGTTACTGCACAATCTCTGCATTGGTGATACTGCTTTCCTAAATGCAGTCTTTTAAATACAGCTGCTGTACAGCTTTTGTACAACAAAATCGGGATGCTGTATGAGACAACGCTGTCTCTGTCTTTGATGCTATACCACACACCTACTATGCCGGTTGAGCCGTTGTCAATCGTCGTCGTCGGCCATGCTGTTTTGTAACGGAAATTTGTTCTTTGTATCGTTTTTGATTCAAGCTATTTGAACTGACTGTTTGTTTCAAGTTGACTGTGTTGCAAGTGCGAAAAACAAGTGTATTGACATGATAAATTCCCGAAAAAACGAAATAAGGCAAATTAGGAGTGTGGCTAAGTCAGTTTAGATGATGCCGTTTCTTTCGGAACTGGAATAAATGGACAATAGTAGAAAACATCTGGGTCTCTACCTGAACTGGATAGGGCCAACTAAGAAACAGAATTTTGAGGTACTAACATCAATGAAGGAATTTTAGGTATTTTATTCAAACAAGGTAAAACTTTTTTTTTGTTTATTAACTCATTTTTCTTCACTTTAAGTTGCTGTACGCAAAAACAAAGGGAGCAAAAATGATTCACCAACCGATATTGAAACAACCATCACGGTATGATTGAGAAATATGTACTCATTTTAGAGGAATGAGAAAGGAACGAGAGAGAGTCACCCAATAATATATTATATTTATAATGTTTGATATCGCCAGTATTTCTGTAAATTCTAGTTTTTTCTATTGAAGTCATGTTACTAGTGCAATATTTCTTTAATTTAGTTGAATTTGCTATGAACCACATTCCGTAATATGCTCAACATGAACTAGGTTAACCCGACTCCTAAGACAGCCAGTATGTTTCAGGTATCAGGCTCACCTCCGAAAAACCTATATTTTTCAAGTAATTGCATTGAAATTCTAAACATGCATACTACAGACTGTCTTTCATCGACTGAGGGTAAATAGAAAATTTTATTTTTTTTCGCTTCAACCGGAAATGGCCGAACGATTTTATCAAAGAATGTTGTGTATATTTTTATATATTTGATATCCATGCTGAGTTTTTGGTGAAATGTCGTGAAAAATTAAATAATTTGAATATTTTTTTTGTAAAGTAATCAATATCTAGATACAGAAAAAATTGCAGAATTTTCTCTACCGTAAAGCATAGATGTCGAATATGCAGAAATATATACATCACATCATATAAGAAAATCAAAATTATTCGGCAATTTCCGAATAAACTGGAAGTCGTAGACCCTCTCTTTTCACAACTGTCGATGGTTAATAATTAAGTATCAATGTGCAAAGTTTCAATTCAATCTCTTAAAAAATAATTATTTTTTCGGCAGTGAGTCTTATTCCTGTGAGTCTCGTTATACAGCCGAGCTTCTGCTGCATTGTTGCTGCTTAGAAACTTCATATCGAAGTAGCACAGTTGGTGCATTATTACTACGTACTAACTGCATTACAACGAGGCATAGCTCCTCCACAACTGCTGTATAGTGGCTGTACTTCGAATGCAGTTTGAGCTGTACAGTTTCGATGCAATTTCGCGGGACATATACGGTCCGTTTCGATACAGTTACTGCACCACCATCGCTGTACTTCAAGTGCCGCAACGCTGTACAGTTTTTGTACTCTTGCTGCGTTTTAGTGTTTGCTGGGTATGCTTCAGAACTTCGATAAAAATCTCGGAATTTATCCAGCCCGACCTAGTGGCTACACCTAATGATCCTTCTGGAGCACCCTCTGTGAAAAAATGATCTTTAAAATGTATAGGAAGAAAGACAAACAATGATGGTATTGTATTCCTATTTGCTGCTATGATGCCGCCAAATGTTACCAACTCTTCTCTCTCAGCGAATACTGTTTGACCAACTTGTTTTTGTTTCATATCAACTAAGACTTTTGGTGTGCTGAGAACTGTTGAGATTCCAGATTCGTCATGTGTGTTTATGTGTTCTTTAGTGAAATTATATCCATTGTACATTGTTCACACCTGAACAATTACATAACCGACGTTTAATTGAGACCGAATGATCAAGCAGCACTCGTATTTTTCATGGTTTTCGCAAGCTATTTTACTGTTCCGTTCGCGGAAACTTGCTAGCCAGTCTATTCCTGCCAATCTATCAGTGACCCAACTAGGAGGAGGCTCAATATTGTTGGCGTTCGCAAATTCATAGGCGAGTCTTCTGACCTGACCACATGTGAGTCCAAAATGCATTTTACATAGAACTATCAAGATTGTATTAATTCAAAAGAAACTCTTCTACCATTGTAAACACTTGTCGTGAAGGAAATTTGGAGTAAAAAGAACGCGACAAATTTTTCAACAAAAATTTGAACAATTTTTGAAATTAACATTTCCTGGATCCATACGAAATTTTGTATTACGTTGTTCTTTGGTATTCAAGAACTAATTACGTAGTTTCAATGCGATCGAATCAGAACTTCTGAAAAATGACATAACGTTTTCGCCTCATTGTTGAAAAGACATTCCATCACATGCATATTACAAACAGCCACATATTGCCACTATACGATTGTAACTGAGTAAATACATAATTCCTCTTAGACAAAAGCTGAAAAAATATTTTTTAATTTACTTATTATCTTTGTGTGAACACAAGTTGTCTTTATACGAGTACACCTGTACTTATCATTCCTCTTGAGAGTTTTGAATACACCACCATTTTCTTGAAATTGAAATTATTCAACTACAAAAAAAGATTTTGGCAGGAGAGCATCTGACAACTCAAATATCATCGCTTGAGCGGCAATCGCGTCCATCAGTTTGGACGCCTTGAAAGCTACGCATTCACACTAACTTCATTATTTTGCTCCGTACCTAACTTCAGACATTGTCTTTATACTATGCTCCAGATACATTGTATGAAGGTGTCTCATGAGTGAATCTACCTCACTTTCCCCTACCCATAGTCCCATGGTAATAGAATTGAGTTTTCAAATATGTATAACAGGGTCCTGCAATAGTGCGTTAGGCTTGCAAATCTGCCAAACCAGACGTTTTAGGAATTTAGTTGAAAAGAATGCCCTTTGTACTTTCAATTCTGCATCGCGGAAAATTATTTTCGGATATACAGGGTGTTCCCAAATAAAATTATTCAACAAATGAGTGATATTTTGAATGGCACATCCTTACATATTTGCATATTTTCAATGCTCTTCAATACCTCTACCATGACGCAAAATATTAAGGATATTTTTCCAATGGTACGGATCTTAATCAGAAAAAACTGCAAAATTTCGACAAAACAGTAGTTCGGTAAAGATCCAATTTCTGTGAACGATGGCGGATAGACTGATTCGGTCTTACTCTACTCTACGCTCTACTGCAACAATGGCTTCTTCTGTTCTCAATGTACGACGTCTGTGTCGATGCGTTTTATCAGTTCAAGTATTGAGTAGAAGAGCGGGTGTGTTCTGAAAAAGGAACATTCATCGATGACAAAAGCCAAAATTTTTTTATAAATCCATGTTTGGGATGTACCGAAGTGACGACATTTTGAAAATCTTGATTTACATATCGTAATCTCCTAAGTGGTATCGAAATAAACAGGGTCCTGCAATAGTGCGTTAGGTTTCCATAGCTGCCAAACCAGACGTTTTAGGAATTTAGTTGAAAAGCATTCCCTTTCAATTCTACTTTCAATTCTGCATCTCAGGAAATTATCTTCTGATATACAGGGTGTTCCCAAATGAAATTATTCAACAAATGAGTGATTTTTCAAATGACACACCCCTTATATTCTTGCATATTTTCAATGCTCTCCAATACCTCTATCATGATGCAAAATATCAGGAATATTTTTCCAACGGTACGGATCTTAATCAGAAAAATGCAAAATTTCGGTACTTCGGTAAAAGCCCTTTATCGATTTCCAAAAGCGACAGAAACATGAATTTGATCAGAATTTCCTTTTACTTAAGAATTTGCCTAGTCATCGATCCTAAATGATCAACCTCTCTTATACAGGGTGTCCGTTATCAATGTCCAAATATGAAGAATTTCAAATTGTTTTTTCTCGATTTTTTCAGATATAACACCCAGTATTTTTTTCCATGATGATGAACACAGTTTAAAACCTTGCATTTTTTCAGGGGTAACCAAGGGGCTATTTTCACTCCTGCATCCAGCAGGCACGAAAAATGAAATCAGAACGGAAAATTCTATTAAAATATTGGATATAAAAACAAACGGACGTTGAAAAAGACAAATAAAAATTGTGTTGATGATCCAAGAGATGTTCAAAGTGTCGTCCACGTTCTCTGGAACACAAAGCGATCCGATCGTTAAATGACCCACTAACCCTCATCAGCATGGCTGGAGTAATGCTTCAGAAAGCAGTCACAATCCTCTCTCGCATATTGGAAGCTGTTGTTGGAACTTCATCATACACGATTCCCTTTATGTATCTCTATAAAAAAAATCTATTTTGGTGAGATCCGGTGATCTATCAGGCCATTTTGTCGGTCCGACCCTACCAATCCATCTATTTGGAAACAGTTGGTCCAGTAAATCCCTCACAGGACGAGAATAATGAGCGGGTGCTCCATCATGCTGAAACCATATTTCATATCGTATTTTCCGTGGGTAACACTGACAACATTCCGGGAAGAATGTTCTGAATGAAATTCAAATATGCAGCCCCATCTAAATTTCCTTCGAAAAAATGAGGCCCTATCTCTTGATTGCCGATTACCGCTCCCCAGACATTCAATGAACACCTGTGTTGATTGCCTATTTCCCTTATACTTCTTGGATTTTCTACAGAGTAATAATGAAAAATGTGCCTATTGACGGCTCCGGAATTGTGGAAGGTTGATTCATCACTGAATGAAACAAACTCAAAAAATGTTGGGTTCTGTTCAATTTGAAAACTTGCCCAGTTACAGAAATTCAGACGGTTTTCAAAATCGCTATCGGTAAGCGCCTGGTGCATCTGAATGTGGTAGGCATGATACTTATTCTTTTTGAGGATTCTTTTCAACAAAAATTTGAACAATTTTTGAAATTAACATTTCCTGGATCCATACGAAATTTTGTATTACGTTGTTCTTTGGTATTCAAGAACTAATTACGTAGTTTCAATGCGATCGAATCAGAACTTCTGAAAAATGACATAACGTTTTCGCCTCATTGTTGAAAAGACATTCCATCACATGCATATTACAAACAGCCACATATTGCCACTATACGATTGTAACTGAGTAAATACATAATTCCTCTTAGACAAAAGCTGAAAAAATATTTTTTAATTTACTTATTATCTTTGTGTGAACACAAGTTGTCTTTATACGAGTACACCTGTACTTATCATTCCTCTTGAGAGTTTTGAATACACCACCATTTTCTTGAAATTGAAATTATTCAACTACAAAAAAAGATTTTGGCAGGAGAGCATCTGACAACTCAAATATCATCGCTTGAGCGGCAATCGCGTCCATCAGTTTGGACGCCTTGAAAGCTACGCATTCACACTAACTTCATTATTTTGCTCCGTACCTAACTTCAGACATTGTCTTTATACTATGCTCCAGATACATTGTATGAAGGTGTCTCATGAGTGAATCTACCTCACTTTCCCCTACCCATAGTCCCATGGTAATAGAATTGAGTTTTCAAATATGTATAACAGGGTCCTGCAATAGTGCGTTAGGCTTGCAAATCTGCCAAACCAGACGTTTTAGGAATTTAGTTGAAAAGAATGCCCTTTGTACTTTCAATTCTGCATCGCGGAAAATTATTTTCGGATATACAGGGTGTTCCCAAATAAAATTATTCAACAAATGAGTGATATTTTGAATGGCACATCCTTACATATTTGCATATTTTCAATGCTCTTCAATACCTCTACCATGACGCAAAATATTAAGGATATTTTTCCAATGGTACGGATCTTAATCAGAAAAAACTGCAAAATTTCGACAAAACAGTAGTTCGGTAAAGATCCAATTTCTGTGAACGATGGCGGATAGACTGATTCGGTCTTACTCTACTCTACGCTCTACTGCAACAATGGCTTCTTCTGTTCTCAATGTACGACGTCTGTGTCGATGCGTTTTATCAGTTCAAGTATTGAGTAGAAGAGCGGGTGTGTTCTGAAAAAGGAACATTCATCGATGACAAAAGCCAAAATTTTTTTATAAATCCATGTTTGGGATGTACCGAAGTGACGACATTTTGAAAATCTTGATTTACATATCGTAATCTCCTAAGTGGTATCGAAATAAACAGGGTCCTGCAATAGTGCGTTAGGTTTCCATAGCTGCCAAACCAGACGTTTTAGGAATTTAGTTGAAAAGCATTCCCTTTCAATTCTACTTTCAATTCTGCATCTCAGGAAATTATCTTCTGATATACAGGGTGTTCCCAAATGAAATTATTCAACAAATGAGTGATTTTTCAAATGACACACCCCTTATATTCTTGCATATTTTCAATGCTCTCCAATACCTCTATCATGATGCAAAATATCAAGAATATTTTTCCAACGGTACGGATCTTAATCAGAAAAATGCAAAATTTCGGTACTTCGGTAAAAGCCCTTTATCGATTTCCAAAAGCGACAGAAACATGAATTTGATCAGAATTTCCTTTTACTTAAGAATTTGCCTAGTCATCGATCCTAAATGATCAACCTCTCTTATACAGGGTGTCCGTTATCAATGTCCAAATATGAAGAATTTCAAATTGTTTTTTCTCGATTTTTTCAGATATAACACCCAGTATTTTTTTCCATGATGATGAACACAGTTTAAAACCTTGCATTTTTTCAGGGGTAACCAAGGGGCTATTTTCACTCCTGCATCCAGCAGGCACGAAAAATGAAATCAGAACGGAAAATTCTATTAAAATATTGGATATAAAAACAAACGGACGTTGAAAAAGACAAATAAAAATTGTGTTGATGATCCAAGAGATGTTCAAAGTGTCGTCCACGTTCTCTGGAACACAAAGCGATCCGATCGTTAAATGACCCACTAACCCTCATCAGCATGGCTGGAGTAATGCTTCAGAAAGCAGTCACAATCCTCTCTCGCATATTGGAAGCTGTTGTTGGAACTTCATCATACACGATTCCCTTTATGTATCTCTATAAAAAAAATCTATTTTGGTGAGATCCGGTGATCTATCAGGCCATTTTGTCGGTCCGACCCTACCAATCCATCTATTTGGAAACAGTTGGTCCAGTAAATCCCTCACAGGACGAGAATAATGAGCGGGTGCTCCATCATGCTGAAACCATATTTCATATCGTATTTTCCGTGGGTAACACTGACAACATTCCGGGAAGAATGTTCTGAATGAAATTCAAATATGCAGCCCCATCTAAATTTCCTTCGAAAAAATGAGGCCCTATCTCTTGATTGCCGATTACCGCTCCCCAGACATTCAATGAACACCTGTGTTGATTGCCTATTTCCCTTATACTTCTTGGATTTTCTACAGAGTAATAATGAAAAATGTGCCTATTGACGGCTCCGGAATTGTGGAAGGTTGATTCATCACTGAATGAAACAAACTCAAAAAATGTTGGGTTCTGTTCAATTTGAAAACTTGCCCAGTTACAGAAATTCAGACGGTTTTCAAAATCGCTATCGGTAAGCGCCTGGTGCATCTGAATGTGGTAGGCATGATACTTATTCTTTTTGAGGATTCTTTGAACTGAACGCTCACTTATACTACAGGCTACAGCAAGCTCCCTTTGGCTTGTGTGTAGATTTTCAGTTACATGCAGTGAAGCCTCGAGCTCCTTGTCTTCGTTAGTGGCCGATTTTATCCTCTCTTCTTTTTTATACTTGACATCTCCTGTCTCTACAAATCTGTTTAAAAGCCTCCGAAAACTCGACTCATGTAGATGTCTTCTTTCGGGATATTCGACAGCATAGGATCTACTGGCTAATAAACAGTTTCTGATGTGGCACTGCCCCAACATGAAAATCATATCAACCATTTCATCTTTACCAAAATTCATCTCAATTTATTGTATTCGGAAAAAACTTTGAGCTCTGAATAACAATATTTTGATCAATAATAATAATCGATGTACTTGATAACAGTTTCTGTAGCACTGCTCCGATATGAAAATCATATGAACCATTTCATGAATAATAATTTTTTTGGATGCCGATAAAACTCTGTAATCGTTAGAATACACAAGTTGCCAATAGTATCTATGTATGTGTTACTTATTCGGACAAACATTACCATTTTCATGTTGAACTTCAAGGATTATGATTTTGGAAGGGTTTTAAAGTTTTTCGAAAATTGGTCATTCAGTTTGGTTTCATTGTGTGACTCGTTCAAAATATCTGTTAGTTATTATGTTCATTATTCCTGAAATTTTTGGTTGAAATGATATTTTCGTGTCTGCTGGACACAGGAGTGAAAATAATCCTAAGGTTTCTTCTGAAAAAAAGTAAGGTTTTAAACTGTGTACATCATCATGGAAAAAAAATACAGGGTGTTGCATTTGAAAAAATCGAGAAAAACCAATTTGAAAATCTTCATATTTGGACATTGATAACGGTCACCCTGTATAGGAGAGGTTGATCATTCAGGAACGATGACTAGTCAAGTTCTTAAGTTAAAAGAAATTCTGATCAAATTCATGTTTCTTTCGCTTCTGGAAATCGGTAGAGGGCTTCAACATAACTACTGTTTCGTCGAAATTTTGTAGTTTTTTCTGTTCCATTTAAGGAATCACTCATTTGTTGAATAATTTTATTTGGGAACACCCTGTATATTAGAAAATAATTTCCTCAGAAAGTTCAAAGGAAATGCTTTCCAACTAAATTTCTGAAACGTCTGGCTTGGCACATGTGGAAAACTAACGCACTATTACAGGACCCTGTTTAATAAATTAATTCTCTTTCTAGGATTGAAACTTCTGATTAATAACACAACTGAGTTTCTCTGAAATATTGTTTCTTTTATTATTTTTTAAACGTACGAATTATCAACGGAATCTCATCTGGAATAAAGAAACGACATTTTATGTTATTAATTAAAAGGCCTATTACACTACCCAATATCCCGTGACCGGCATGCAGGAACCGTGTAGTGTAATAACATAACGAACCGGCAGCTAGGATCCTGATCTATGGCGTTTGAGTGGACCCGATCTGACTAGCTTCCTACCGCCTGACAATCCTGACATACATACAGGGCAGTATCGGTTGAAGCTTATTTTGGGAGGAATTTGCATTATTTTTTAGGTTGTTATGGGTTTTCACTCCCAATATCTGAAACAGAACCATTGAAAATTAAATAAAAACTGTTTTTTTCATGAAAAGCGCCCTTGCGGATTGCAGTATTAAACTATTTGTCAAGGGCAGTTTCTTGCAGTAAAGAATGCCTAATGAACAATACCGAAACAAAACAAACGATAAAAAAAACGAACTGTGACGTTTCAGAGTACAAATCTGACTCTTTCATCAGACAAAAGCAGAAAAATTCAAGAATTATTTTCTTTCGATTTTCGTTTCGTGTCAAATCGAAACGTCATGGTCCACAAGTGACTGTACATCGTTTTGTGGTGAATAGATGGTATTTTGGGGAATCCAGTAAAAAACAATTACCATAGGGGCCAAGGCTGTACTTTTCCGAGATATGAGGTGATTTATTGATTTCGGCAGGACCATTAGATGGCTATAATTCGTGAAACATTCATCGTATTTGCTTCAAATTTGGCAGGTATTGCCATCTCAGGTTATCAAACTGTTTATAAGAGCCATATCGGAATAGTACTGACCAGGACTAGGAAATTTCGATTAATAATTCCAGTTCTTATAAAACCTCCGTTCATGGAATCTCAATATGTGAATATCATCTGATCATGGATTTTTCATTTGAAATCTATTTGCTACGTGAATGGCACACCAACCGTCATTTTTTTTTCAATCGAAAATAAGTAAACGCTTACGATTTTTGAGATACATTGATTTTGGCAGAAGTTTTGGATGGCTTTTACTTCTAAATGGTTCAACTAATTCGCTTCAAATTTGGTAAGAATTGTCATCGCAGATCGCTGAACTGTTAATATAAACCCTCAGAGTAAAAAACAACATAGAGTTAGCATACGTCATATTCAGAAGGCGAATGCTGTCCGCAACATGTGATACAAAATTTGACACTTTGACCGCAATCAAAACAAACTTGTTAACAAAGCAGTTACCAACCTGTGATACGATATTTCACTCAATTCAAGGGATTCTCCACAAACAAGACACATCTCACGTCTAATAGTGAATTGAAGTATTGGAATAATTCAAAAAATATTGAAGTAAACTGCTAGAAATATCTAAAACTCGTTAGAAACTCACCAAAACAACGGATGACAGATTGACCGGCGGTATACTGTTAATGCGGCGTCGTTGCCAAAGCTTGGATTTTAGCAGGTAGATACTGAAAAGGGTATGTAATCTTTTCACCACAAATTCGGAACTGATGGAAAATATCGATGATGAAATGTTTGAATTTCCATATTCAACCGAGAATTATCATTAAAATTAATATATTTTATTTCATTCAATATACAATTACAATAAGATAATATCATTTCCAAATATATCACAATCTGACTACGTCGACAAAAGGATGTTGCGGACACCCAAAACCTGCGTATAGTCCCTCTATGTTGTTTGTTACTCTGAGTCTAAACCATATCGAAATAGTACATACCAAGACCAGGAAATTTTGACTTCTAGTTCCAAGTCTAATGAAACACTTCGTACATGGAATATCAATTTCTGTTTACTATCATCTGATTTTGCATAGCGTTCTGTTTCGAATTCCACGTGAAAGACAAACCAACCGTTTATTTTTCCCATCTAAAACCGCTTGAAAGCTGTTTACGGCCTTGTAACTATAATGTAATACATCTCTGATATTAAATTTATTGATTTGAATGCGTGTTTTACTTTTGGGGTTTCGAATTAGGTTGCAATATCCAATATTTCCAATGGTTTCTGCAATTCGAATGGACGAGCAACGGTAAAAGAATAATGTGAAAGGTATCCTGATACAGCAGTTCCAACCAAACATCTAGAATATCTGTTCTCAAAAAAAAAATATGGTTAAATCATTTTTTTCTATGGTGTTCATGTTCACGTGGAAATCAGATGATATAAACGACTAATTGATATTTCTTATACAGGGTGTTTCATAAACTTGGGACTAAAATCCAAATTTCGAGTCCTGGTCTGTACTATTTCGGTATGATTCATACTACGAACATTTTGATGGCCTGAGATGACAATACTCGCCAACTTTGGAGCGGATTAGTTGAGCCGTTCGGAAGTTATTGCAATCCAAATGTTCTGTCGAAATCAATAAATCTCAAATACCATAAGCGTTTTATCATTTTCGATTAAAAAAAACGGTTAGTGTGCCGTTCACTTGGAAAACAGTACTCGAAAGAAATATCTATGCAGAATCAGATGATAAACAAACATATTCCAAGTAGAGAGTGTTTCATTAGATCTGGAAATCTGAGTTTTCTAGTCCTGGTCTGTACTATTTCATTATGGTTCATATGAACAGTTATAGGCATCCATAAGTTCTACCAATTTCAATAAATCACCATGTATCTTAGAAACCCATAGCCTTAGCCCATATTCAAATGTTGTTTTTTGGCACCCCAAGGTACCATCTATTTACCATCAAACGATGTACAGTTATCCGCAGACCATTCTTTATATCAGCTCCAGTCAGACATTCATGACCATGGCACTCGAGGTAAGGGACTTATCAGCGAAAGATCTCTTAGGTTGGATAGGTCTCGCAGGGCTCCTGTCTTTCTTTCCATTGATTCATATAATAGGTGACCGTCTCACCTGAAGTAACTTTGAGATGATAGAGTCAAGCTTATTGTGAAGGAAAAACTCTTTTCTATACATGTGTACTCTATTGAAGAGATTCGTTCTTAGTATTTTCTTCGAAATGTTACGGTATATGAATTGTTTTCTTAAATTTTATCTTGACGAACGATTGCAAACAAGGAAATTGCAGCCCTGAAATAAAATCATGAATAAGACTGCAAAATTTGAATTAATGAGGCACGGATAAAAAAGTAATGAAATTCTATTAATTATCAATACAACAATATTCAAATGGGAATCATTATATATAATCCCCAAAATTGACCCATGCGTAATCCCAATACTTCGGATTTCCTCTTTGATCCATTGGTAGATTTCCTGGTGGAACAGCAGTCTTCCTATAAGTCTGCAATTTTTCCTCCATTCCATTCAAGATATCCGGAAAGCTATAAATTAGAAGGAATGTTAGTTTTTCAATGTGAAAAATATAGTGTTTGTCAATATAAATCCGAAAACGTATACATACATGTCAGCTACATTATATTCCTCACAGGGATCCGTTTTTATATTGAATAAGCACGGGGCTTCAGATGGTTTACATTTCGAGTAATGAGTTGTGTTTAGGGAACATGAAATGGTTGCCTCATTTCTAATTTTGTCCATCGTTTTCCTATCAGGGAGTCTATTAATCGATTTCAAAATTTTATAAGTTTTCGACTCTTCCAAAGAAGTAAAATTATAACTGTAATTTCTTCCTGATGGACCATACCAGTTGTCCCACTTTCCCTTGTGTGTCTCACCTAGAACAAAAATATAGCGGTACTCTCGGAAAAGTAGATTTCCAAGATGCTTTATCCCAGGCAGCAGAAAGACGTCTAATGGACGTCCATGTTTGGTTTCGAAATGACGAAGGAGACGTCATTGAAGACGTCAGAGGGACCCCAAATTGTCGTTGACGCGCAAAATGAAAGAAAATCTGAAAAATCTGTGCAGAGAACACAGATATGTTATTTTCCACGTGTTAGAGGTAATTTCGGTAGTGTTTAATTGCAGATACTTCATGGTGATGTTATATACACTTATCTATGTGCTGTTCTATCTTTGGGCATGGCTGTTCTCTGCACCTCTTCCTCCTTCGTCATCATCGTCGCTGGTGGGGGAGTGTGTAGGCGGCGTAGTTTAACTGAGTTGTCAGAAGGTGGCACCACTGACCGACGCACGCTAGCTACTTTCCAACATAGTATAAGCGGGTCGGTCATGGTCGCTCACTACGCCGCTTCTGCGGTAGTCATAGGCAGGTGCCAGAGGATTCAGACTATCTGATGAGTCCACCTCTGGCACTGGGACGAAACAACTTTCCCTAAGAGCGCGTCCTTCAGATGGCGCGAACTCACGAGCACCGCCAAAGGGCAATATACCTTCAACGAATAATTACCTCCCAAATGTATGTTATCTCTCAATAATCATTTCATTTTATTTCATCACTTCAAACAAAAATATATTCTCATAAATTGACATTTGTCAACTTCAACGGCCAAAGGGGGATAAGCTGATAAGTCGATTTACTCCAAGTTGGAACGGCAGAAGCACCCGAACGTTGATTGGCTGGATGGAAATCTTTCGAGTCATTTATTGGATGGCTAGACCTCATTGGGATCATTCCATGATTCTGAACAAAGCTTCACCCCCCTGATCAGAACTAACTATATAACATGGAGGCTCGGCAACGACCCGGTATAGGTGGTCCCGGACCGGTTACTATCACTGAGAACTAGAGAAATAGAGCTGCCACCGACCACCGAGATACTCGCGATATGTCAAGCTTCCTCCACTCTCTGGTACCCAACTAGCTTACTCGTACTAGGCAGGGTCCTATAAGAATTCCATTTTTCTAAAGTGTACCTATTTCGTTTATCTTATCGGCCCTTCTTGTTTTGATTGATTTCAATAGATAGAATGGGCGTGTCCGTCGCTTTAACAGGTAGAAAAATAGGAAAATTGCAAGCACCGACTTAAAAAAACTCTTCTCTTTATCGATAAAGAATGGAAACCATCGTTTCTCTTAGGATCCCGAATTCAAAGAGAAATGGATTCTAGCGATAAGTAGGGATAATTGTACCAAACGATCAAAGTCGTGTTTAAAGTGGCCAGTTTGAAGAAAATGATTATGACAATAAATCTCCGATTCATAGGCACTTAAATAAAAATGCTGTTCCATCAGCTTCCCCGCATTTTCGCCTTATAAACAGCTATAAACATCTTCCAAATCCTCTATCAAAGTCTTAAAGCGTGGTCCCTCTCCGATTATTTTTCCAATAGCAGACAAAATAGCTGAATCTGATCTGAAGAACTCCTCAGTAAATCTCGAAAATACCGAATACAAGCCAGTTAAAACGAATATTGCTAATTTGAAAGTCATTGTTGAAAAATTACAGGAACAGGCGTTTATTCTATCAGAACATGGTGGCTTACTGAAGTAAATTTCAGAACAATCTTTCTGTCCTAAGAATCTCAAAAAAATATCCATGCTTCTCGTTTCAGAACATATAACAGCTGCGATAGCAGGTTGTTCCCCCAGAACATGCGCGCAAAAAAGTGACGTCATAATTCGTAAATAAGATCACAGATGAGCAGATGAGCACACCATGTTTTACTTACATCATGTGTACAATCATTCATCTGATGTGATAAAATCTTCGAATGTGTCGAGTTTTTCCAAAAATATTGAAATTGTTCAAATGTTATTATAGTTTTGATGAAATTTCAAAGGATAATTGTATTTAGTGATTTGTTCGCTTGATTTTTGACTTGTCCAAAAAGTGCGACAGAATAATATGTTCCTCTCATATTTTGTTTTCGATTGATTCACTTCTTTGCATTTCGATGTTGTTTAATCAATTTGTCATCCATCCTTCAACTCAAAAATTTGAGAGTAATTAAAATCAAATTTTCACAAGCGCGTGAAAGTTCCTGACCTCACGTCACTGGTTTTCTATGATTGTTAATTGAACAGAATCGTTTTACATTATCTAAGGTGCATTATAATCTTATAGAAACCAAAACACCGAAGAGAATCTCATATTTACTATAATCGTTATAAGGTTGTCTATTCGAAGAAAATATAAAGATGAGAGGGAAAATGTGTAATTTTCGGTATCACCAGTATTCTCAACTCTCGAGGAACAGTTTCTTTTTACTCTTACCCTTGAAGTACTTCCAAGACTCCTGCATTAGGGAAGAAACTCCCAATATGTCATCTATATTATGCAATATCTCCTTTCGTGGGGAAGGAATTCCTTTCGTTAGGGTTGTCCACAAACTCATACCATCTATTGATTTGGTGATATTCCTGTAAAATTAAAGAATGTTATGAAAATTATCCACAAGGAATTTTCAAATTATTTCACTTCCAGTTCTTTTTGTATCTAGATTGGAAGTATAAAAACCAAGAGAAGCCCTGATGTGAGGTAATGAGCTCTTACACGCTGGTTCAAATTATTTCTCAGAGTAGTTACATAGTCACTTATTGACCACGCCAAACGCTGCTCTCTTCCTGATGGAAAGACCTTCTCTTTAAATACTGAGTCACTAACTATAACTAGTCGCACTATTGGCGAATGAAGATAAGCGCTACTCCCTCTGGTGGCTATCAGAGTAACCCGAGGTCATTGACAAGTTAAAAGAAATGTCGGGAAAATGAGCTTAGGCATTCTTCTTGGCGTTTGTGTGATTTTTCAAGTTTTTCTACTGGAAAAAAGCAAACTCCAAATGTCCTTTCCCAAAGATTTCCACAGCCCAGATTGATTTTGAATTTGGGTGAAAGGAACTTCTCTTAACGAGTCGGGCCTGAAAGTGTTGAAGAGTCGATAAAAACATTGGCAACTTGTAACTCAAAATTAGTAAACTAGCAAACAAAATTTATGAGAGTCTGTTTCCTGCATTTTACCGATGATGATCATTTTTATAGAGGTAAGCACGAATTGCTCATGAAATATTTACGAAGGCGTAGAAGGGCCACTCTTTGTCGACAAAAATTTTTCCACCTAATTCCGACTTTAATCTCGGAATTAGACTAATTATGACTTCGAACTCGGAATTATAGACTAATTCCGACTTCAAACTCGGAATTATAGACTAATTCCGACTTTGAAATCGGAATTATAGACTATAATTCCGACTTTGAACTCGGAATTATAGACTATAATTCCGAGTTTAAAGTCGGAATTAGTCTATAATTCCGAGTTCAAAGTCGGAATTAGTCTAATTCCGAGATTAAAGTCGGAATTAGGTGGAAAAATTTTCGTCGACAAAGAGTGGCCCTTCTACGCCTTCGTAAATATTAGATCACATTCATAAAGACAATTTTTTCCCAGGCCCTTAATCCAAGCAGAGAAAGTTACTTAAGAGGAATGCTATGCCTTCCAGAAATCTGCCTATTGAACTGATCATTGCTGCTGTCGAAAGTTGTACAAGGCATATTTATTACAGCTTTTTCGAGACCAATCATATAAGTGTTGAGAGGAGGTATTTGTCAATCCATAATGTTTTAGCTCACGGTACAAGTAGCATTAGTTTGATGTGAAAATGAATTTAATAAGAAGAGCTAGAATATTTGAAGAAATTATTATAATTTTGTGTAATATTTCTTGGGAAGGAACATTTCGTTTGGATCACTACATAAAACCGTGTTGTAAAACGTTTCTGGGGGATAATTTCGATGTTATTGTCGGGTCTGTTGCTTGGTGCATCAAAATGAATCAATATCTAAGTTAACTTGAATTTCTGGGAAAAAACCTCAATAAGTAATTCAAGGACTCTCATTAATGCGAAGAAGTGCTTAATGTAGGCCATATTATGTGGTAAATCTTGAAGCAGTCTGAATGATATGACTTGTTCTCTTTGTTTACGAACGGGTGAATCAATAAAATGAAAAGACACCTTTTCTGCTTTAGTTCTTTTACATCGTATTTCGAAAGAAAAGGAAACAGATAGACATACAATTGATTTTATTTTCATATCACAGCAGCTCAAGATACACATACAAAATAAAAAATGTCCTAGCTGGTTCAACCTACCTATATGGAAATGAAAAATATTGATGTATTTATATGAATAACTTCAGCTTTTATGAACTAAAACAATATATCTAGTTTTATATCCGGTTTTCAACCAGGTCATTCTCTTTGAATATGATTTTGTGTAGTATGTGAAGTAGGTAGCTGCAGAAGTGCTCGGTAGTTTCTCTGAAGGAACAGCATTTTTCATCAAAATTCTTTTAATATCATTCACACCTGGAAACATCTGGACATGAAGTTCTTTCGAAATGAATACATCGTAATTTACCTTTATGAAAATATACATCTTCAGAGAAAAGCAGTGAACATACTTCCATATATTTCGTGACCTGTTTTCCAATTTTCAATTTCAAAATCCAGGCCTGTCTTCTATCATTCATTGAGTTCCCTGTCAAATGCTGTTTCCAAATTAACTTTACTTTCATTTGGCTTTGGAAAAAATGAAAACTTGAGGCAGTAGATGGACCTTTCTTCTTTGACCATGAATAACATTGAGTTGAGGCACACAACAATAGTCATTTCGGGAGAATGCCATTTCGAATTAATACAATCGTAAATTTTAATCGGAAAGAGAGGAATCGATTGATGAATATAACAAACACTTTCGGTATACCGAAATTTTAACTCGTTGAACAACACAAAAGCTCGAAAATGATCTCTAAAAGTAAGCAAAATACGTCAGAATAACGGGCACGTCGAAAAACTACTAGCTTGGAAGTGTTCGAATTTCTCTCGCCAGAAGGCGTATCGCTTAGCGGTAGTTGCAAATCCCTCTTCCTAAGGCTCTTAAACTGGCCACTGAAGCGCTGCTATCTTAAATTCCGACGCCAATTGCTGCGTTCGTTAATTGCATCCGAGAGAAGACGGTGCATTTGGTCACGAGGCCATAGATCTTATAGATTCATCAGATGTTATCTGAAGTCATAGAACTCTATATGGCATGATGGCATGATGGCTCCGAGAGGTAACGTCGCTCCCGTTACGTGCTGTAAGAAATGCAACAATATGATTACATAAAAGAATGCTTAACAGGTGCAGCGTTAGAGGCTTTGGGAGAACAAGAGAGGAGGATCAGAAGGAAACCGTATTGGTGGGACGAAGAGATCGAGGAAATAATCAGAGCTAAAACGGAAAAATATAACATATACCTCTGTACGAAAACAGAACAATGCAGAAAGGAATACAGGTCAGCCCAGAAACAAGTGCATAGAGCAATAGCAGCGAACACAGAGAAAAATACTGAGCCTGATATCAATCACCCCAAGTGATTGGCCGTTTGGACATTACTATGATGTATTTTTCATTGCGACAATGTCAGAAATTGATCAATATAATGTACTTCAGTGATTGATTAATCAATATTGTGATCGATATAATGAATGCTAGGACATTATTATAATGTATTCAGTACATTGTACTGATGATGAAGTACATCCATTTGATGTTATTCGCCTCAGGACAATGTAAAAATTACATTGAATTAACGTCCAGGAAGTGATCAATACTAGGCACGGCTGATCATCACGAAACCTTGTGTCAATGCCTATTGTAATGGATCCATGCTATGTATACATCACATCAATGTATCAGCGTAATTGATTCATGCCCTGGAGTTATATTATCAATGCTTTAGGTCATCACCCGATGTCCCGATTCCTTATTACAATCATCGTATTCATCAATTGATGTACGCGAACCTTAATACAATCACCGAGTCCATCAGTTGATGTACGCGAACCTTATAACAATCACCGTGTGCATCAGTTGATGTATGCGAACCTTATAACAATTACCGAGTTCATCAATTGATGGACGCGACTAGAAGCGATAGCCACCGAAGGGTTATTTCGCGAGCTTTGTCTTGTTTCATTTGTCTAGTCGAAAAGTGCAGCAAGTGTATGTATTTCACGATAGTTTTTCGTTCGTGCTTCAAGTTGACGACATCTTGTGTTTTGGGAACGGAGAATTTTAAAAGGTGAGTACAAATTATATATGAAAATGATTTATCGACTTAATGAATAGAATCTTTTCTGTATTCTAGTTTTCATACCGATGTTTCATTCAATTGATTTTAGATAGAAACTTTCGCCAGCTTTGCAGATTAATTTCTAACGAATTTATTTGCGGAAAAAATTAGTTCTACATTATACCAAACTTAAGATACATCATACGGTTTCGTTTCACATATAGGTCAAAGTTATTTATCGAAATATGGTAGTCCTTGCTGCTATGGACTCTTGAAATTTGAAGAACTTATTCATGCATTTGTTGGTTTAATATCATCTGCATTCACTGACATGACATGAGAATTGAAAACATATATTATTTCCTTCATTGCAGGTTCTACTAATCAAACTGGAAACCTTCAAATACCTATGAAGGAAGTAAAGCGGAGTTGGTTGGTGTCAATGCGTGATTTTTTCATTTAATTTAAAGCGGCGAACAACTAAGATTAACTTAGAGTTATAAATGAATTTCATACACATTTGATCATCTTGCAAGGGCTTCGTTTTTATACAAGATAGTAATTTATGTTTATTTCTAGATGGACGAGATGCAGCAGTCTTGTGGACACTGCATAGGTATTTTGTACCAACATCCAAGACTGTAAAAAAGGACAACACAGGAAGGAGCTTAACAACGAAATTTACAATTCGTGACTCCCAAAGTGCCTTCCTGTATTTCGGAAGATCGATACAAGAAGTCGAAGAATGGATACACTTCTTAAATTCGAAAAAACAATCGATCCAACCCTTCGTGTATGCTATTGGTGAGGATATCACCCAAATTCAAGAAGTGTACACATATTTCGACGGTATATGATACAAGTCTTTTAATATTGTAAGAGCAGTGGAAGTGTGTTTAAAATTTTTTTATCTCTTCAGCTATCCTTCAGAATGTATGATGGTATGGTCGTTTATTGAAAATCATTTTTTTGCGCTCAAATCCGAGAACCGATTTCCGAAAACCCATGTTTTAAGTGAATTCCTCTCCAATGCTTAATAAATTTTCCAGATCATATCGATCGTTTTATTATTATTTTCCTTACTCTGAACACTACTGAAGTTCCCCATAAAGATTGTTCAATGAAAAGTATTTTTCTATAATCTGATCTATATTTTCTTCAATTATTTCGATGCAAATATGCAACTTCACCGTTATTTTAAGATACAAAAAGAATTCAAGTGTGAACCTATGAACTCATAAATATAAATGAAAAAAAAAGCAGATAGAGCAACAGTCCTATATCAGTGGAATAAAAATTGCAAAATATATCCCTCGAAAATATCAGATTCAATATATAAATGGCTAAAATTGATTAGTTGATGTCCGAAATGGATTGATACAAGGACCGATATTCATATATTCAATGCTCTGAAATAATCGATATAAGGACTGCTGTTGATGGATCGATGTACTTGTGACCTGGTATTAATGTCGTTGGACATTGATGCAATGCCCTGAAATCATCGATATAAGGACTGCTGTTGATGGATCGATGTACTCGTGACCTGGTATTAATGTCCTTGGTCATTGATACAATGCCCTGAAATCATCGGTATAAGGACTGCTGTTGATGGATCGATGTACTTGTGACCTGGTATTAATGTCGTTGGTCATTGATACAATGCCCTGAAATCATCGATATAAGGACTGCTGTTGATGGATCGATGTATCCGTGACCTGGTATTAATGTCGTTGGTCATTGATACAATGTGATCGGTCCTTGAATTCTGGCGATGAATTTAATGCTCTTGGGGGATTGATACAATCACTCGAACATCAACTAATCACCAACAGGACATTATATCAATGAACTCGAGCATCGGCTGAAAATTAATGTCCAAATACATTATCCTAAGGTTGAATATGATCATATTCACGTACGTTTTTGGTTCAGTGAAGAAAAACAAAAGCTGGGAAAGAACCTGTGCTAAAATCAATTCATATATAGGAGGTACAAAGAGCACAGAGAGCTGGAGAACCTTGAGAGCTCTTCGGCAGAACAAGAAGAGAGACATTGTCTCACCAATTTCTTTACAGAAGTGGGACGAACATTTCAGAGAACTCTTGACGGAAGACAGGGCAGAGTACAACCAACCGTATGAGAATGATCACCTCACAACTACTGGATCCCCCATAAGAGTCATTAAGGAGCAAGTCGGGAGGATATGCCGCGGACTGAAAAATAGAAAGTCCCCGGGCCCAGGTAATATACCCCCAGAACTACTCACATATGGTACAGACAAATTGTTCGAATGTCTTGCTGACCTGTTTGAAAAATGTCTCAATGGAGAAAGCGTCCCTGAGGAATGGAGATCTTCCTACATAACAACAATCCATAAAAAAGGTAATAAGGAAATCTGTGATAACTTTCGAGGTATCGCTGTGCTGAGTAGTATTTCCAGAGTATACGGAAAACTTTTGTTGGAAAAGATCGAAGGGGAGTTCTCTGACATGGAAGCTGAAGAACAGGCCGGTTTTAGGGCCGGTAGATCGACAATTGACCATCTGTTCACTCTTACTCAAGTAATAGAGAAGAAAAGAGCGCTAAACCAGGAAATACATCTACTCTACGTGGACCTCAAAAAAGCGTATGACAGCGTACCCCAACAAAAACTGTGGGAAGCCCTTGAAAGAACTAATATAAGTTTAACCCTCATCAAGGCGGTCAAGGATTTATGCAAAGACAATAAAAGTCAAGTAAAAAGAGGAAAAATGGTTTCAACTGGATTCTGCGTGAGCAAGGGGCTGAAGCAGGGCTGCTGTCTTTCACCTTCTCTGTTCAAAATCTATCTAGAACATGTTCTCAGGATATGGAAGAGAAAATGTCGGGGCATGGGTATACCATTAAGTGAGACAATTCTCTACACTCTGTGTTTTGCCGACGATCAGGTGGTCTTGGCCCAAGAATACGAAGATCTAGAGTACATCCACGGAAACTTATAGAGGAGTACGAAAAGTGGGGCCTAGAAGTAAACATCAGTAAGACAGAGTATATGTGTATTGGCGGAGAACAACAGGATTTGGTACTGGAACAGCAAGTTATAAAGAAATGCAGCAAATACAAATATCTTGGAGTACAGATCAGAAACGACGGAAGTATGGATGAGGAGATAAAACACCGAAACAACCTAGGAAGAACAGCAATCAGGCAATTAAATGGAATACTATGGGATAAATCAATTTCAAAAAACAACAAGCACAGAGTGTACGATTCCATAGTCAAAAGTATATCATCCTACGGTAGTGAAATATGGCCATTAAAACAGAAGGCTCTCCGCTCACTTGAAGCTATGGAAATGGATTATTGGAGAAGAGCGACCGGTAAGAGTAGATTAGACAGAGTAAGGAATGAAAGAATTCTTGAGATAATGAAAGTTGAACATCGAATTACTGACGACATCAGAGAAAACCAACTGAAGTGGTATGGGCACGTCCAGAGAATGGGAAACGATAGACTGCCGAAGCAGGTCCTAGAGTGGATGCCACATGGAAGAAGAAAAAGAGGAAGACCTAGATTGAGTTGGAGAGAGGGAATAACTAAGGACATGAGATCGAGGGGGATAGAAGATAACCTATGGGAGGACCGAGACAAATGGAGGCTGGAAATCAGAAGACGTCGAAGAACGTTGTGAACTGATCATATATATATATATATATAGAAATGCAGCAAAGAAGTCAAACTATTTGTCATTTGTGGAAATTGTGATGCCAAATATCATCCAAGTTGTATATTGAAAATATGTGGCACCTACGTTGACGAGAAAGGTGTATTAACATGTTGTGGAAATGAACTTCAAATTAAAAAGGATCAAGAAATTAACCAGCTGAAACAGAGGATAGCCAACCTGAATGAATCACTGTATGAAAATTCTATAAGGTCAGATATAACTATCCAGGAATTAATTGAACAGGAAGAGAAAATTGAACATATTTCTGCAATAAAGGACGTCGAAATAGATAAAGACTCTTATTACAAAGACCTGATTATCGAGCAAAAAAATGTACTAATAGATGAACTTAAAGATAAAATTGAAATTCTCAAAAATCACATTAGTCTACTTGCCAAGTTTGAAACAATAGCCTCAAATGAAAGTATATCTGAGAAGAAAAAAATTGTCAATACAGATTTAAATGTAAATAATGGTGAATCTGATAATGTTATCGCTATCAACGGAATCCCGGGGAATCCAGCTGACAGGGCTATGCTCGATGAAACTCCACCTGTGATAAGTGATAAGGAACCGCTACCATCACATGAGTTATCAACAGAGAGATTGAATGTGGATACCAGTGAATTCAAAACTGTTAAAAACAGAAATATATCCAACAAACGTAATAATGGGAAAAATGGTAAGAAAACTACGGGATCCTCGTTGGACACGAGTAACTCTGATGGAGGTAAACATAACTTTTGGAAAATAACTGGAGCATCCACAGAAAATCCAGTTAAAGCAATCGACAAAAAAGTAACACTTTTTATATCAAGAATATCTGTCGGTACAAATCTTGAGGACTTCACAGACATGGTAAAAGAATACTTTCCAGATGCCAAATGCGAAAAGCTTCAGTCCAAACATCCGGATATATATAGCTCCTTTAAAACTATAATACTATTGACGCTAAAAATCTATCTAGAGCAAAGAACTCAAATTCTTGGCCTACTGGAGCTTACATCTCGAAATTTTTTCGCAGGAGCATATTTGCAAAGCCGAATATCAATCAGTCGACAGTAGAATATCGTCCAAATTGAATAAAGGAGGTAATATATCTATCAATATATTCCACCTCAACATACAAAGTGTTAAAAATAAAATCAATGATCTCGAGAGCATGATATACTCTCAGCCGAATGAATTCGATGTATTATGCCTGACAGAACATTGGTTAAGTGAAAGAGAAGCTGATGAATTATGTATGAACGGCTGGTATATAGGGCATTCCTTCACTAGGCAGAGTTTGACAAGAGGAGGTTCTATGATACTGGTGAAGAACACCAGAACTGTTCTCGATTGCCCTACAATGGAGAACATGCGCAGTCTGTCACTGGAACTTCACTGTGAGATAGCCGGTGTGAAATTAAAATTCAATAATGTCAGTATAATTGTTATATGTGTATATTCATCACCATCTAGAGATTTTAATTTATTTATTGATTGTGTTGAGTCCTTACTAAATGTGGTTGATGTTTGTCATGATAAGATTTTATTGTGTGGTGATTTTAATGTTAAATTTGATACTTTAGCGGATGTCGCTTCAGATCAGGAATCGAGAATGTTTGTGAGTCTTATGTCATCCTTCGGTTTCAAACAAAAAATTTTTCAGCCCACCAGGAACAATAACTGTTTGGACAATGTTTTCTCCAACTTTGACGCCCAGAGTGAGTACGCTGCTGTTTTGCCGACAACATTTTCGGACCATGATGCACAGGTATTGAATCTAGTCCTTCCGTGCAATGCCAGAACGTATAATTATAGGAAAATGAGACCTCTGACTCGTGTAGGGTTTTTTAGAATGCACAACATTCTCGATCAACTTAGTTGGGATTTTTTAGATGACCATAATTTGAATTTTGACACGCGTTTCGATTTGTTTAATCAAAGCATCGTTGATGCTTTTCTCGAGTCGTTTCCTGAGAAAAAATCTAGAGTGCAGGATCCACAAGCTGACAAGGGTTGGTTTGACCATGACCTCAGACACATGCGAGAACGACTACTACTCATCAACTCGATGTACCGATATAATTCAACACCAGATCTGCGCACACTCCGGAATAAAACGCGGCTTCAATACAGAAAATCCATAAATCAATCTATTTCAGCAATAAAATAAACACCTCTGAGAATAAGCACAAAACAGCCTGGCATATAATAAATAACCATATTAGAAACAGCTGTGACCATCAGCCAGCCAACATCGACGTGGATAGTTACAGTGCGCACTTTTCATCCGTGGCACAAAAAGCCTTAAGAAATCTGCCCCAGCTTAATATTCCCCCCGAACAATCTTTCAAAAAACAGATTCCAGCACATATAACGTTCAGTTTTCATGAAGTAGGTCAAACCAATGTTAGGGATATAGTCGATAACATGAGGAACAGCAACTCAACGGATTATTATGGACTCTCAATCAAAGTACTGAAAAGGAACATCAACACCATCATTTCTCCGTTAACCCGGCTAATAAACGAGTGCTTGCGGACGGGACACTTTCCTAATTGCCTTAAAATCTCAAAAGTGATACCTGTATTTAAGAAGGGCGACAAAGATGATATCAATAATTATCGACCGATTTCACTAGTGCCAGTTTTCTCGAAAATACTTGAAAAAATAATGTGTTCCCAAATCGTTGACTACTTTGAATCCAATAATCTACTCACTAATCGTCAGTTTGGCTTCCGTAAGGGCAGAAGCACAATTCAAGCTATTACTGATTTTGTCGGCGCCACTCTCGATTGTTTCGAAAACAAAGATTATCGGATTGCATCATTCCTAGACCTGGCTAAGGCTTTCGATTGCGTGGCGCATGTCAAACTCCTACAAAAACTAAAAAAATATGGCTTTGATGGGGAGGCAATCAGTATGGTTGAATCCTTTCTGAATGGAAGGTACCAGGTGGTATTTTCGGGCGATTCATGCTCTGGCATGAGTTCTATTGATGCTGGCGTGGTTCAGGGTTCCATTTTGGGTCCCGTTCTATTTCTAATTTTCATTAACGATTTGCCTGATTATGTACCAGAAATTGAGACCACATTGTTCGTAGATGACACAACGATAGCGGTTAAGGCTTCAACTTTACAAACACTGCTTGATCTGTCGGATGTGGCGCTGTTGAGACTTACCGAGTGGTTTACTTCGAACGGCTTGATAATTAATGAGAGTAAGACCCAAAATTTGCTCATGACACTAAGACCAATTGATGATAGCTATGGCGGTGACAACCCAGTTAGGTTTCTTGGCGTCCATGTTGACGCAGCACTCACGTGGAGGTCACACGTAGATGAACTTGTGACTAAACTAAGCCGGAATATTTTCGCATTAAGAACATTATCGTTTCCCTACCCCGAAGTGTGTTGTGCACGGTGTATTTCGCTATGGTAGAGTCCCATTTGAGGTACGGAATTGTGTTGTGGGGAAATTGCGCATATCGTGAAGCTGTTTTTAGACTGCAGAGGCGGGCCATCAGGATTCTGGGGGGTTTGGGATATCGAGACTGCTGCAGAAATACCTTCAAAGATTTGGGTATACTTACATTCCCATCTCTTTTCCTTTTAGAAAATCTGATATACTTACATCAAAATAAAAATAAATGTCTGCTGCAGTCGGATGTACATCGCTACGACACTAGAAATAAGTTCCTTATTAGGAAAGATTTCCTAAGATTGAGTAAATCCCAACGGGGTCCGGGATTTTTCGCGGTGTCTCTGTACAATAGACTTCCCGGTGGAGTGAAAAATCTGCCAATAATTAAGTTCAAAGCTAAAATTAAGAAAATGTTGGCAGTTAAGGTGTTTTATTCTGTTGACGAATATTTTAATTTGACTCTGGGTGACGTTGACTTCGTGTAAGCTTCTCTTGGGGCATAGTAATGTACTTTATTACATCCAATTTTGGAATTATCATTTTGTGACGTGTGAAAACAATGTTATATTTGTAATAATCACCAATAAATATCTATCTATATTACTACCTGGAAAGGACCCGACGCGAAATTTGACATACTTTTTTCCGATATTTTTGGAAATGTGTGTCGAATCGAGCTGAAATTTCAAACATTGCTGTTTAGATTCGACTTCAAGGTCTGCGCCAAGTTTCATTGAAATCTCATTGATAGTTCCCGAAAAAAATATTTTTTTAACGATTCTTCATGCAATCAGTTAGCAAGTTTCAGTCTGATCGCATCAGTACTTCTTGAGATATAGAGGAAATTAAATAATATATTTGAAATGGATATAACTTCGAAATTGTTAGGTAAATTTTGCCTATTAACGAACTTATTTTGAATTTTTTAAGTCGCTATAGCTTTCCTCGGTAGTAAGTTATCGTGTCAACTGGCGGCTGAATATAATTCAATTCGACATTGAACTCTTCAGTGAGTCCAACCTGGTCGCTTGGAACCATTTTCGGCAAAAAACGCAAATTTACGGAGGATGATAACTCGCTGTTCCCCAGAAAAACCGCTCACTGAGTTGAAATTTCACTTGAACATGTGCGATCTTCTACAATCCTGCCTTCCTCACGAATTAGTCAGAAAAAAAATTCAGGTTCTCCTAATTTGAAATGAAAAATAAAAAAGATTTAGAATAAATGCGACAGAGTTCCCTTTACTGCAATGAGGAAGAAAGAGATAGATCCCGTCCACTTCGCGGGTTGCATAAGCAACGAATTGGCTTCACTTGTCGCTCAAAACGGGTCCCTTCCAGGTATATAATATAGAGTTCATTGTCTGAAGTAAACGAACAACGAAATGAGAATCACAGGCAATAAATATTTGATGTCATCTCATCTGTGTATCATAGACTGATGTAAAATTAAAATTGTTAATCATACAATTTATAGGATATAGGAATTGGTTTATGGACAGAATAGAGCTCCAGTTGTTAACTATTCGACAGATCCTTGTGGTTATGTTAGCATTGTCTTTATACAATGATGTTAGTTAACATAATTTATTTTCTGCAGTGTTCATTCCTCAGTTCGCTCAGAAAAATTGGAAAAATATAACTTTAGGGGCGTTCGTTTATTACCACGGATTGCTCCTTAGTCGTTCGTTAATTACATCCAGATGGAGAAGACCACATATGTCAAGTCAACCGATCATCAAACAAAATCAGAGCGAGTCGAATCATAGACATGATCGGAGTTTTTTGATGGAGCAAAGTATGGTGATAGATGCATAGAATATATCAGGCGTCGACACTTTCCTACTATTACCCACTTCAATTTTGGGTCCAAAACGCGGTCCTAGAATTGTCAAATCTTGGGCTTCTTGGCTCTGTAAACGATGATGGCGCTTACGTCGCTTTGGCAAGTACATACATTTAATTCCGCTGAATAAAATTAATTGAGCTATAATCTGAAGTTATTTCGAATCCAAAACAACGGTGAAAACGAAACGGGAGATTGATATTACTAATGGATTTTATTGGATAGTTTATATCTCCTTTAAATTTTGTATATGTACCTATTAATACATATTCAATTCAAAAGTTCTGAATTATGTTACATATGCATAAATGTTCATGTTTATTATTATTGAAATTGATATATGAATGTTCACTTTGCTGTTCATGTTCATACGAATTTATCAGACGAATTTCAAACCAGACAAATTAATTGTAGTATCTATCGTACCAAATGATTTCTTGTGGTATTTTTGGAAACACAACTCTTGACTAATTCCTTTCCATGAACTGAATATTGAGATAATAAAATAAATACCTCTCGTAATAAGAAGGTATTCAAAAATATCAAGTTTCAGACTTGTGTATTCAGAAGCGAAGGATATTACCACCATTCTGACTGAATGAAATGAATAATCATAATTTAAATTCGTCAAAATGAATTTATTATCGGAAATTCTTGAAAATAATAATGTATGGTCCAACTCAGAAAATCAGAAAGAAGTTCTGATTTTACTAGTTTTGATATGACAGGTCGGTTACTTCCGTAAATATTTCAGATTTTATATGGCAGATTTTTCTATGCCGGCATCTATCGGCAAAAACTGAAGTAGGCCAACAAAGCCGTATTTTGACAACGTTTGGTTAATTGGCGTTTGTACACTCTTCGTTGATTTTGAGATGCAAAATACATCTGAAATGCCAACCGGCGAGAATGATTATATTCAGAATTCCGGTACACCCATGAAAAGGGCTTAACATCTAAAATATTTTGGATAAATCAACAATTCTCTCCACTAAGGACTCCAAATTTAAAGAGGCCAAGAAACTTGATATAATACTCAGGCAAGATTCTGAGAGCCAAATTTTTATCGATGGACAGGTGGTAATCACTTATCATTGAATTACGTCTACTTGTTTGTGAATAAATAATGATTTAAACAATTTTCGGTGACTTCATATAACTGTGAAACATTTTGAGGGATCTTTATAATTGTTGATTTGCAAATTGGGTCTCTGTTTCTTTAGCAACCCCCTGTATTTTTTTCAAAACTGTGCGTTCGTAGTCTTGTTCATCATAATCAAACATTATTTGATATTCTTCTGTAATTAGTGCTAATAAAGTTATATTTATAATCATTTTTCCCGACGAGCTGAGAAATAAACACTGCAGAAAATAAAATATATGATCAACAATTTTGATTTGACATCATTCTATGATACGCAGATGGGATGATATTGGTTGAGTTCCGATATTCCTGGCCAGTACTGGCCAGTATCAGTAATTTCGAAACGCTTCGTACTGGTACGAACAGTTACCAAAGCATTGCCAGTAAAATCAACTGTCAAGATTTACTGGCCAGTACTGGCCAGGAATATCGGAACTCAACTATTAAATCTTTATAGTCCGAAAATGGTCGTCACAGCGTGATGTCTACTTTCTACGTGTCCCATTTTCGAATTCCACAAGTTTTTGAAAGAGCCTGAAAATATTGACGTAAAGTCAAAGATTTCATCGTGTTTTGTGAAAGTTTACCAGTGTTTGTCCAAATTATGTAGTGATAGTTGCAACTAAGTGTGATTTAATCCGGCTGAGTATTGGAGTATCCAAGACCTGCTAGGTATGGCGGGCTCAGTCGGTCATTTTGAAAGCCTGTCTAAATGGTCATAGTAACCGAGGACAAATAAAGGAATACCAACCAACCAACCAAATCTGTATAGTCTGTGATTCTCATTTCGTCTGACTCGTTCGATAAGAGTCGTTCCATAAGATCTGTGCTCACGTGACCATAAAATCCGTCAACTCTCAGATGCAATAAACGAACGAAGCATTAGTAAGCCCTAATAAGAGAAGAATATAAGGTTTGATAACGATGAAGAGGACGAAGAACGCACTCCTTTGATAAAAATGGAGGGGCTCGCTGAAGAAACAGAACCCCATTCAAGCAAATCAACAGTTACAGTTACAGAAACATCCCTCAGAATAACATAATCACAAGGACGAATATCCGTCGATAAATCAACAAATATTCTTCCTTGATCAGAGCTAATCATCCAATCAACCAAAACATCTACACCGAAGAAGCGGATCCAAGAAGAATGACTACAGCTGTTTCACAATTGTTATTAATCGTCAGTTCAACTTACCTTGGATATCCAAGGTAAGTTGACCTGACGATCAATAACGAACGGGGAACGGGGTCTGATGTGAATCCGCCTTTAGGTGTAGCGGAATTCTGAACATAACTATCCTCGCCAGTTGGCATTTCAGATGAATTTTGCTTCTTGAAATAAAAATTAACTGAGAATTGACGAACTTCCATTTGAATGTTAATTATGAATATTCCCACTCAAAAAATACTTTGTCAGGAAAGTCGTATATAGTCAGTCACCCTTGTGTATCATAGAATATCTGCGAAGAATGAAAATCAAAAGAAGATCCTATGTATGTTGGATGAAGAAATATCACAGTGGATTTAAGCGGTGATGATTGTCCTGGTAACATCGGACCTACACAAAAAACTTATTATTATGAATTTATCAAGAAACGCAATGATGAGATGAAGCGCAAAAAACTCGTGAAAAGAGGGGTTAATACATATGCTGAAGCCCAGACCAGGTGGGTGTAAAGCTGATTGGTGAATTGAAAATAAACACAATTGTATGCGCGATAGTATTTATTATTTCATATTTTCCATATTTATATTTTTTACCGCAAATTAAAGTTTTCTGATCTTGTGATTATTTCAGGCTGAGAACGCGAAGGACAGTAATATTTACGTTTCAAGATTTTTCGGCATCGCTTATTGCGAGGCGTATTCATGAAAACCAAGTTGTGATCTTTCGAATTATTTGGCCTGGCGCTCTTATTTTTTATCTTTCGATATTTTTTGGAACCCCTGCGGTGCTTGCGCTTGTGGCAATTGTCATCTTCGCCACGTCCTAGATGCTGCCCTGGGCTGAAGATAACAATCTTTTTTTAAATTGCATTCAAAATTATCGCTTCATTTACCTAATAATGTGAGTTAACGGGTCATGATTATTCATCATACAAATACTTGCTCAATTGTTTCATATCGTACGTTTTCGTTCGTTCACTTCTCCTTACCCAGGTAAGTCAATAATTATCTATTTTATTATATTTAATTCGTATTTATGAAATTCTTTTCTAGTTTAATATGTCTTCAAGCAGCCATCTCAAGCATTTTAATGCTGTAAGTTCTTATGAGAACAATAGGGATGAAGTGAAACAGTAAAATGATGTTATGTTAAATTTCATAGAGTATTCTATTATTCGATGATCTAAATCATAATATCAAAAAAATGGATAATGTTTATTGAAGAGCAGATCAAATTATTCAATCCATTTTTGAGAACCAATATTCCTCAAGGACATAAAATTAAGAATCAATAATTGGTAGAGGGTTAACATCTAGGAGGAGTGATAATTCTGGTTTCTGATTCGATCATTCAAGATTTCATTCCTGAAATGAACCTTAGCTATAAATTCGCACGGTTTTCATTTAAATTTTAGGAATTCGTTCATAATGAACCGATTGGAAAATATTATCACATTTCCTTAGGGAAATGTGATAACATTAACAATTGTTGGGAATTCATTCTTTGATTCGAAATTATGGTACACATCAACCTAACAATGATCATTCATTCCTGAATCCTTTGCAAATTCAAACATCAATCATTAATTAGTCTACCATTATAAAACATTATCATATTGCAACGAAGTGATTTTCGTTACTTAGAAATCAATCAATTTGTTTCATTTATTCCGAGAGATTTCCTAACAGGAATGAAAGAATTATCACATCAAATCTATTCCGATGCGTTTCAATCTCCGACCTATTTTAACTAAGTGATTTTCATCACTTAAGAATTGTCAAATTAAATATATTTCGTTTTGAGAAATTTCCTATCAAAAGAATTATTCTATCATATTTATTTCGATGCATTTTCAGTTTCCGTCCTATGTATAAAAACCATGCCGTGCTCGACGATTTATTGCTTATCGCAGTTTTTTCACATGTTTACGGCGGTCTCGGAGATTGAATTGTATGAAAAACGGGTAAACGCGTGTTTACGCGACCCGCTGTATAATTCTTTCAGAGAACAAAGGAATTTGAATGAACCAATCAGGGAACCGTAAAACATCCTACCCTAGGAAGTTTCTCGAAATTTTGGACATGTGACATCCCCACTTTTCCGAAGTTATAAAAGGACTTGTCCAGACGAAATGGGCAACTTTTTGAGAGTATTTCGAGCCGTCAAGTCTAGTCAGATTTTTGCTATTCCGGATTCAATTCACTATTCTGCAATAATTAGTTATTAACATTTTTATCGTGTCAAATCCGACAATTAATTCAAGTAAATTTGAGAAGTAATTAAATCTTCAAATTTGACAACCTTATACAGTGAGTGAAAGTGGTGTTTTACCTGGTAAGAAGCCTTTGGGCTTTATTCGGCTTTCCGTTTGATTTCTGTATATTGTCCTGTGTTCCATTTCTATTTTCCGTTCAATACAAATCGGGAAATAATTTAACTATATTATTTGGTATTCCGGTGAATAATTTTTGGAGTGTTTTCGGGAACGTTGTGGGGGACATTACCTGCAACCTTAGTTCAATTGCCCTCTCCAGGGGTTGAATTGAGGTGGTACTGGACCCAAGTTATTCCTCGAATTATCTGGTTGTATCCGACGCTCTGGGCTAAGCACGGGCGAAAGATACAGGCTGTGATTCGAGTTTGAATTAGCGAGACATTTCTGAAATATCCGGTTTATTCGTTTCGTGTGTTGGAATGCTGCCGTTATATTTTAGCTGATAATTTTTGTAGTGTTTTCGGGAACGTTGTGGTGGACATTACCTACAACCTTAGTTCGATTGCCCTACAATAGGGATTGAATTGAGGTGGTATTGGACCCAAGTTATCCTCGAATTATCTGGTTGTATCCGACGCTCTGGGCTAAGCACGGGCGAAAGATACAGGCTGTGATTCGAGTTTGAATTAGCGAGACGTTCCTGAAATAGACGGTTTGTTCATTCTGTAATTCGGAGCACTAGCGTAATATTTTGGCAGGTCATTTGTGGATTGCTTTCGGGAGCGTTGTAAGGGCCTACAACCTTGGTTCGATTGCCCTCCCATAGGGGTTGAATTGAGGTGGTATTGTACCTGAGTTATCCTCGAATTATCTGGTTGTATCCGACGCTCTGGGCTAAGCACGGGCGAAAGATACAGACGGTAATTCGGGTTTGAATTAGCGGAACGTTCCCGATAGTTCCTTTTAGTTTTACGGAGTGCTCTGTCGTCACGGCCTTGTATTTTGGTTAGTCATACTCGACAGTATTTTGAAGTAGATCGACATTATTTCCGGATTTTCCTCTTTTATTGGGTTGCGTCGAACGCCCTGGGCTAAGCTCGGGCGAACCATTCAACCTAGTATTAAGGGTTTGAACCGGTAATACGGACACGGAGGTACTGTCGATCTAGTTGGCCGTGACGTTTATAAATTGAAGTGGGTGCGCCCTTCAGGCCGCACACTCATCGTTGTTTGAGACATTTTGACCAACTTGTTTTCTTGGAACACAGGTCAATACCGTAGTCAAAGCCGGCCCTGTCTGTTTACTGCTTCCTCACTTGTATTTGCTCATTATATGCTCTTATTGTCCGTCATTCACCATTTTGTCGATACCGCCATTTTTCACCGCTTTTATCACCTGCTCTGCTCGCTCATCTTATTCCTCACTACCGTTCACCGTTCTGCTTAGTTCAAGATTACACATTTCTGCTTTGTTAACATCTGACTGTATATTATTTCATTGCTTTGATCATTTCTTATATTGTGTAAATAGTAATATTGTTCAAATCATAATAAGTTTAGACACATTGACAATCAACATCAGACAGCTCTTTGTGTAAATATAATTGTGGTCAACAGTGTAAGTGACCCCGTGAAAGTTTGTAATATATCTGTACATATATAGTGTGAGTTTCATTCCTGTGATATTGGTCTTCTCTATAAATAAAGAAATTACCACCAAGCAATCGCTAAGATCTTAGATTGCACCGAACCCTTCTCCAACTGTGTAAAGGCTACCTGGGAAGGACAGAGAAGTGTACGACGAGGAGTTGCAACCTTGGACCAAAATTTGCAACTGGCGCCCGAGAAAATAGACCAAAACCGTTTAGTCACACAAGCCCGAGAAAAGGTCGTCACAATATTCATAATTTCATTGAGTTTCAATACCTACTCAAGTAACAACTTGTTCATTGAGTCTTGAAGTTAGACAATTTTCACAATGTATAATATAATCCGAAGTTATTATTCCAAATTTGTCAAAAAATAATAAGTCGTTGTTGTTTCATGAAAAACCAAAAAATATTTGATTTATGCAGCGAACTGGATGATGGATCTTATCAAACAGTGAAATGTTTCGAAAATTATTCATTCGGTGAATGTGTGAAAACTGCAGCGGACTGGTTTTACTCATTAAGAAAAAATAATTGGAAATATTTATATCCTCAAACAAGACTATGCGTGCATTACAAGCATTATTGATTTTACTGTTCATCCTTATGTGAATCGTGCTACACAAAATTAAGTGAATTGTGGTCAACATGCGAAAACCAGGTTAAAATAACTCCTCATCAATTGACATATTCGGCAGATTTATTTGGGATAACGAAAACAAAGGAAAATTGGTGTTGTATATGTTAGAGATTTCCCTCTTTTCGGTCATGACATGTTTTGATTGTTTAAATATAAGTCATTTCATACTTTATAATTGTTCGCATGACGTTCATTCATGATGTTCTTTCGTACTGAACGAAGTGATTTATATAACTTCAATCAGAAGGATCAGTTGAAGCGATCGTTCTTTCGTTTTCAATCAGTTCCCCCTTCCACAACTCTAAAGTGATTGCAAGTGATTATTCTAATCGCGGAATTCCTTATATCATTTGAATTCAGATTGGAAAGTTAACCTCAAAATTTGAAGTTAGAAGTTGCAGAATTTTCATAGACATAAAAAGTCTATTAGAATTTTATACACACTGACATTTACAGAGATAGATGAATTAATAATCCAGTCGAAAACATAAATTGTAACTGAAGATGGCAAACCAGAGTTTATTACCAGTTCAGTTGTACACAGTCAAATGAATGAAAATGATGGCAAAGTCTATGGATCAAACTGAGCGCATTCTTTCGGACATTCAGTGATTGAATGTATTCTGATTGCAAAATTACTTTCACTTAAATCACATAAGTTCTATCAGTTCAATCAGTACAAAAGGACACTACTATTCTAGCAGTGACAGCGAATGAAAAAAATAAATTTACCATCTCAGAGTTGAACAATTGTCTCTGTTCACAGAAGAGATTAGGTATACATTTTATATGCTATAATAATACTGATATCTTGATATGTACACTGTGCTATATAAATTAAATGAGTGAAATATAACCTTAGAAATTTTAATATTTGATGAGTTCAATATTTCTGACAATATAAATAAATATTCAAGGAACTTAATGAAGCAATATTTTTAAGAGGATTTATTGATCTGAAAATTGCAGAATGAGCAATAATGAATCCATTCAAAACAATTATTTTACTCTTCTTTGAATACATCCAGACGACCATACCTGATCGTCGACATGAAAGTAAGGACTGAAAGTCTCTACTTTTGGGAGGTGTCTTAATGTTGGAGGCAGTACCACATTTAAGGGCCTCCTACCCATATAAACATTGCATGCTCCTTCTAAGAAAAAAAATCAATGGAATTGATGTGAATATAAATTTATGAAATAAACTCACTCTTTCCTCAGCATTCAGCTGTTTCCTTAATTCATTCATAATTTCTCGAACTATTTCTGTAAGAGTGTTCCAATTAGAAAACAAAAAACTAACTGCATTTCAAATCTCACCCTCAGACATTTTTACTGCACAAACACAAAACACAAAACTGAACAATATTATTAATGATATTCAAATGAGATGATTTACCGTATACAGCCTAATCACAAAATAGAAGTTCTTTGATGAACTGATATCCAGTAGAAATTATAAATGATAAACAATAAATACGCTCATTAATTACGAACAAAATCTGCTGACATAATTTCCAATCGCGAATTATAATTATTGTCCGGCAAAGACAGTATAAAAACTGGTATTTTTTATCTCACATAATAAAGATAAATAGGTCTCGACTCTTCGGAACAAAATATTGGTTTTCCAACCCAATATTTTGTACCGAAGGATCAAAACCTATTTATCTTTACTATGCGAGATAAAAAATACCAGTTTTTATACTCATTTTGCCGAATGTACTTCAAGTATCGAAAAGTATTCTGAGGAGATTTTATGAGCCGTTTTCAAATTCATTTGAGAGTATAACCTCGACCTGATTCAGGGGCTTTATTTTTGAGTCATCCGAATCACTTTAGCATGCGAAAGTGAGGTCCAGATTCGGTCAAATGTGACTGTTTGGCAACGTGTTGTTTTTTCTTGGATTTGTTTTTGTGGGCAATCCTAATAACATGGCCCAAGGTGACATGACATACAAAGGAAATCAGTGGATACTTATTAATATTTTCGATGGATTTTTTAGTTTGAAATTGTTTTTATTGGCACTTCTTTTGATTTAATAATTATTTCTGTCGTCTTGTGAACCAATATTAGTCTAAAACTAGTGCGCCTAGATCTCTCTTAGTGATATATATACCTAGTCGATAGATCTTATTCAATGATAGATCTAAATAGGTGGCAGATCTGCAGGACGATAAATCCATGTTTTTGAATAGATGGAAATATTTATTTATTCGTCATCGTCTATCCACGAACTGGATTTCGACCCAATCGTGTCTGTATTTTTGTAAATATCGAGATGATGAAATATCGAATGCGTTCATCTCTAAACCGTTAGACGGATGTCGTATATTCCGTACTTGACCTTTGTATCTAAGCTTTAAACCTACCCCGAAAATTTCGAGACTCCAAGTCGTTCCTTAGCAAAGTTATTGTGTTTACAGCTAGGAATAACCCAGAGACTCGAAATTTTCAGGACAGGTAGGTATAAAGCTTAAATACAAAGGTCAAGTTCAGAATATACAACATCCGCCTAACGATTTAGTAGATGAACGCTTTTGAAATTTCATCATCTCGATATTTACAAAAATAAAGACACAATTGAGTTGAAATTAATTCCGTGGATAGACGATGACGGTGTTCACATTCTACCACAAAATCCATGGATCAACTGAAAACACTCGGCACTGTGTAAAATATCATTACCAACTATTGAAACTCAATTTTATGTATCAAAACGACTAACAAACCCACACTTCTAAATAGATTTGAACAGCTTGATTGGATACATTTTTTTATCACAATTCTATTCTCAGTAATTGGACGCTTAAGATACCTAAGACGACTATTAACGTAATCGCAACAATCACCCTAATTAAAATTTCATAAAATCCACAGAAGAAATATAACCATCCATTGAGGAATAATTTTATACAATATTCATGAAAAAATGAATCTTTTAGTTGGTATTCTTACTAACACATATTTTAGTATTCAATCAAAGTTCAACAAATACAACAGGGTTTGGTGAATATTCATTTTTGAGAATATTTCCTTCATAGTCGTTTTAATCGATTATATTATATTGAAAGGAATTATAATGAATTCCTTTAGTCATGCGTGAAACATTACTGCATTAGGGAAAATTTTCTGTTTAATTAATGAAGATGACCAATTCATAATTTACATCTAAATTTAATTGAGTAATCATGATATCATGTTCTCCATTCGGGATGAATGCAAAACTGCATATTCAATAAATTTTTCATTTATCGATTACTGATTATGATATCAAAGTATAGTTTAATAGAATACATATTGTGTTACAAAAAATAACAGGTTGGATTCAACAGCTCAACGGTAAATCTTATTGAACACTGGATTTCCTTCTGAATAATCGAACAATGCAATTATTAGCCCTGGTTCAAATTTTCCCTATATTTCATGTTGTTCAATGAAGGACGGTTCTGGAAAATTGTTCTTGTTCTATATTATTCGTTTCAATACACCTTCCAAGAATAACTACCATATTTGTTTATCTTCTTACAAAGCAAAGTTACTAACTTGAATTTTCGATGTGTTTTCATCAATGGAATCAATTAATGCTTTCAGATCTTTCAAAACTCACAATTCACTCATTCCAGACACATTTCGATGCAAAGGGAAATGATATTCAACACTGGATTGCCTTCTGAATAAAAGAACACTACAATTATTAATCCTGGTGCAGTTTCCTCATATTTTTGGTACGTCAATAAAGGAAGGACCTGGAGACTTCTTATTCTATATTATTCGGTTCAATTTTCCATGTTGATTCATCAACGGAATTAATTGGATCAGATCGTATAAAACTTATGATTTACTTCATTCAGACACATTTCAATGCAAAGGTAAATCTTATTCAACACTGGGTTTCCTTCTGAATAACAGAACACTTCAATTTTTAATCCTGGTTGAGATTTTCCTTATATTTTAAGTTGGTCAATATAGGAAGCTTCTGGAGACTTGTTCAATATCATTCGTTTCAATCCTCTCCCTAGAATAATGCGTTCCAATAAACCTCTCAAGAATAACTACCATATTGGTTTCCCTTCTTTCAAAGGAACTAACTTGAATAGGGGTTTTTCCTGAATTTGGGTTATTACTGCAAATGCAAATTTGAACATAATTATTATAGGTTTAATTCATCATTTTCCCAAATTACCTTCAGAAAGTATTCAAAATCAGATTTCAAAATTGGGGTTTGGGATTTGCCAGACATGCACGAAGTGACAACGGTGTTTAGTAGAATAGCTTTCTCTGCTATAGCATAATAAAATATTTATTCCTTTTCTGTGGTACGAACGTGTTCTTTGTCAATAACCAAACAATTTCCGATGGCGATTTGTCAGTAATATGACAGTATGACGGTCTGTGCTCTTCTTTTTCTATTCCTTGGTCGTTGTCTTCTACTCTAACCAAATCGGAGTATTTCCGGAGAACAAACAGTGGACAAAATGCTCCTATTTATAGAATGATTAGTACTTGTAATGATCACAGCACTGATTTAGATTTGTTCAGTGTATCCCTGGCCCAGTTAAATCGCTACCTTTCTCATGACATGAGTTATTTAGTTTGTAGATTGGTATATATATCTGAGTGTATATTTTGTTTCATGTTTGGTACCTATCATTTTTGTTTGGTTTCTTTTGTTCAAATGTGACGATATATTTATTAAATAAATAAATAAATAAATAAATAGCTATCTCTGGTTTCCTAAGCAAAGTAACACATTTGACGTCCTTTTCTTTCCGAGAAAGCTGAATACGATGTTGTCATATCGTGTACTCAAGACAAATCCCTTTAAATGCAAATCCCCATTTTTATTTTTCAGTTTTAGGCGATCAAAATTTTTTAAAAAAATATAATATTGAAATTATATGTTTGAAATGTGATGTTCCAAAGGTTTTTCATGAAAATTACTGCATTTTCTTTTGAAGGAAAAATTCCCATTTCTCAATTCAATTTATCAATCGAATTAATGTATTCACATCGTTTAAAACTCACGATTAACTCATTTAAGACATATTTTGATGCATATTTTCACAAATAACATATATTCGTCTTATGAAATCTTCAATTTGCAATTGTAAAAGTGACAGTATTTGAAGAATGAAATGACAGTACTAACCGTGACGTTTGGTCGTGTCTCAGGCCCCGCCCATAAAATGCAGTTATCCGATCGGTCGAATATATCTGAATTGGTGTTGAAATGTTCACCATATTCTGAATTTAAAAAAAAAATATTAGCAATTCATTGAGATGTCGTTTTTTTCAATGAGAATCAGGGTGATATTTCATCTATCTATGTGAATTTACCGCTTTTTCCTAACTCTAACGGCTACGAAGGCTGATATGTGAACGGGACGACCTTTTTGACCCAGCGTCTCATTCAATTTTTGGTGGCTTAAACCAAACTAAAGATTTTCCACCTCTCCTACGAGAACAAAAATTTATTTTTCATATACAAACGCAAATTTCTCCAAAATAGTTTTTGAATCTTTCACCTTCAAATGAGGGTACATATTAGCATATTTGTTCTCGAATTTATATCCCATAAAGGGTCCTTTTGTGCGACGGAGATTCGGGTATTTGGGGAATCGGAGATTCACCCTATTGGCCGAGGGATTCATTCTATTGGCTGACGACGATCACGCGATCGTTATCTGCCAATAGGAAACAATCTCCGACTACCCAAATACTCGAATCTCCCTCGCACGAAAGGTACCTTGAAGGGTGAAGTTATTTGATTGGGGTTATTTTGATATCTAGCTCGTTCTCGCTTTTTCTTCTTTTCGATACCCAAGAAAATCCTATGAACAGCGCCACTAATTGGAAAAATTAAAACGGTAGTTAATCAGAAATCCATAAAAGTTTGTTCTTGATCAACTATTTCAACCAGGCAGAAATTTCTTTTAAATGAAATTTGAAAATTTGGATTGAGTATGAATAAAACACTTTCTAACTGCGTGAAGTGAATAGCTTTGCTCAATGGATTGATACACGGCTTTTGAAATAGAGAAAAAAAATTTACTGTGCACATCATTTCAGACATATTAGTAAATCCGCATGTGGATTTGAATCCGCCTGCCTCGACCCATCCGATGTATTTTAGTCGAAAAAGAAGCTATGCGAAAGTTCATTTACTAGAGCGCACGTACATATATTATCATTTCCCCCCTTTTTTGTGGTCATTTGGTTTTTTTTATCGAAAGTTATTTCAGAGTTCAGGATAACCATTGAAACATTCAAAATTATAATAAAAAAGATTTTTTCGTGAATTAATCTTGCCCAAGTTCAGCGTGAACATCACGTTGCCAAACTGTTGCATCGCCGCGAGAGCTCGTATACGAAATGAATTCGGAGTCCATTCTGTTTGCGTATTGCTATGAACCTTGCTATTCTAGTCATATTGATATCTTTCTAATTTATAGCAATATGGCCGTGATATTACGAATTCTGTTCCGAGTGTTATACCTAACAATGGTTTTTATGATTTTTGTCATAGCAATATTATGCTATCATTGACAGAACTGTATTGTATGGCTTTAGAGCAACAAGCTATGATTTCGCATACATAACCTCTATCTACGGCTTCCGTTATTCATGTAGATATTGACATAATGAAAAATATTACGAAACAAAAAGAGTCAAATTGACCAACAACCAATATCCGACAAAATCTCATAGAGAATAACACTGCTAAATCGAATGATTGTCGTCGAATCAGCTGATTACCATCATGGCGTCTCTTTCTCTAGGCGATTTTCATTTCAATTGACTTCCTTTTAGTGTTTTCGAGTTTTTCTGATTTCCAGATCAGATTTAGCTATTTTTCCTGCTATTGGAAAATAATCGGTGAGGGGCCACGCCTCAAAACTCTCATTGAGGATTTGGAAGATGCTCATGGCTGTTCATTAGGCGAAAATGCGGGTAAACCGATGGAACAGCATTTTTCTAAGTTCCTACGAAAAGGAGATCAATTATCATTAGGGTCAAACTGGTCACTTCGAATACGACTATGATCGCTTTGTTCACAAATATCCCCCTTCTAATCGCTAGAATCCATTTTTCTTTGAATTCGGGACCTGAAGAGGAACGATAAAGATAAACTATTTTTTTACCTCGTTACTCGCCATTTTTCTATTTTTCTCCCTGTTATTGCATTCAAAAGTGACGGACACGCCCATTCTTTCTATTGTATTCAATAGTAGTCAATTGTAGTCAATATGATACATTTTAAAGAGACAAACTAGACTGATTCTGATAATGTCTTCTTCAATCTTCAATAACTCACTCGATATTCCAAATGAAAATACATGCTGTGCTTCACCAACCTTGAAGTATTCCCTCCTACCGCTTCTAATAGTGTGGGTAACCAATCAGTTATATGCATCATATCATGAGAAACCCTGTGAGTCGAATTCGCATTGATTGAAGAACTCCAAAAAAGTGCACTTCCTCTAACACCACCTTCCCACAAAGTATCTTTGACACCTCTCAGTGGAAAATTAGAAGCAGCATTAAAGTTGAAACCTGCCGCTGGGCCTCCATTATCAGTTGTGAAGATGACAATACTATTTTCTAGCATTTTCTTCTCGTGTAGGGCACTTATTACTTCTCCGACAGATTCATCGAGCTTGCTGAGGATACCTGAAACATAAAATAATGGTACATTTAAATTGCATATTCACAGTAGGTATGTATATAAACTAGAATAATAACGGAAGAGGAAAAATCACTTTTGTCTCCACATACGAACATTCAATATCTTCTTTTTCGCATACATCTTAATTCACGATTTATTCAAGCTTTTTCGAGTTTCATAAGTTCAAGTCTTGGTTCTTTAGATTTTGAACAAAATGAAAAAAATCGTGTAACAGAGGAGCTGGACTCAAAAAGTTAATAATATACCTATTCATTTATTATCTGGCAACATGGTGAAAAATTATTGGACATTCAAAGACATATTAACCTACCTGGGCATGACCTACGGGTTCATTTCTGTAGAGTCGAATGCGGATAAGATATGGAGCAAGAGGTCCGAGAGAGAGATATAACTAGTTCGGACGAGACCATAGACAACAAACACAATACAGACATCTGGTATGCGGATAGACAGTGATTTAACTTGTAAAATATGACGTATAAAAATCAAGCATTCACTAAAGGAATCTTCAGTGAAATTTACTTCTCCTTGGTATTAATTTACAATACAATTTTGAAAGTTGGTGATTAATGTGATTATTATTCGGATACGAATATTTAATAATAATTTCATGATAACAATATTTGATGAATTAGCCTTTTTCTTTCAAATTTTCTTGGGCCGCCGGTTTCGTGACAGCATAGAACTCTAAACAACGTAATTTGATAGTTTATTTCGGGACGACAATCTTAGCTCCAAATGATTTATTCTTCAATTTTGCCAATTAAATGTTCTCAAACGATTAGAATGAACTGAATGATGAAGAATTATGTGCGACATTCATTTCTGCGAGCTGATCCGCAGCAATCGAAAAATACGTACTAACGTAAACTATTTATTAGTGTATTTTCAATTCTTTGGCGAAAATGCTCTCAAAATATTAAAGTTTGTCTTAGACTTAGACGAATGACGTTCGTCGTCTAATTCATATCTTCTCGTTTTCCAGCTACGATCTGATTGGTCGATTTGAAATCTGAAACTTGAATATAATTATAATTTTTATCTCTAAAGATCACGCAATTTATTTTGAAGCAAGTTTATTCGAAGCTGGTTGTAATAATAATGGTTAACAATGTTTACATAGTTCCGTTTGTACGGAAAGAAAGCTTATTCTATTCAAAATGCTGTAATAGAAGAAAATCTTATACAAAACATACGTTATGGTTACGATAATCGTCAGGTTGAAAATAAAATTTATCGAAGATATATGATTTGGATGGATTTTCAATTTAAATATTTGGAAGCGGTACAATGTGAAATATTGTTCGAATTTCATCATTGGAAAAATACTTCAAGTTATTCTTCAAATTACATGGAGTTTCAATCAGGAAGATACCGATCGATATAAACTTTTTGTTAATAACTTCACCAAATCTTCACTGCATTGAACACTTTGTCTTTGTTCTTGATCTATGGACCATAAGATGTGTTCTTCTTTGGCCAATAGGTACTTCGTCTGTTCATTGAGGTAACATTTTTGTATGGGACATAGAGAAGGTAATAGGTGTCCAAAAGATTTGGAGAGGTCAAAAGTACTTCACTAAAAGATCTTCATTTCTGAATTTCACAGAGGTAAGGCAGATAGAATAAGAATCTTTTAAATAATACAGATGTCTCATGAAACCAGTTGAATTTACAAATTTATAAAATAGGTCTTGCGGTAAAATACTTTCATGTAATAAATGGAGTCTCGAGAAGCTAACTACTGTATTGATTTCGGTTAGTATTCTTATCGATAATAATGGTTATAATTTCGAATAATTTGATTCATAATATCAGAATATTTAGGTGTTGAAGATGTAACGATAATTATAACTTGTATACTTATAATAATACCTTTGCTATTTGACCACCTGCATTTACTACACCTTGTTTATGGCGGGTAGAATATAAGTTAGTAAGCAGAATTTCATTTTGCCTTAATTGGCTTTTAATAAATTCAACAAAGCTCGAAATTATGCTATTATATTAAAAACTAAAACTGATTGAATGTATTTCATCTACTGAGCCAGAATGATTGTATTATGTACTCGTTTAATTATTGTGACGAGTACGGCCCTGTCTGTGCTAGTATATTCCAGAAAGCTCCAGACATCTATGAGTCACCCGCCTCTCTCTCGAATCTTCTCGCAATTGCTAGAAATTCCACACGTGATAAAAGGGTAGGCGCGGAGCAGCACAGGGACTAATTCAGCAGAGTGATTCGTAGCAGAAAGTGTTCAGTGAAAATAAATTAGTGTGGAAATAAATTGTGCACAGACTTTGATAGAAATAGTTGTTCAGTTATTGGAACAGCAGTGTGTAAATAAGTGTAAATAAATAGTTTAATTATTCTGAATGTTTTGATAATCTAAGAAAACGTTACAGTGGTGTCAGGTGTGCGGTTCGACATCGCTCGAATTGAATAGATAAATTTTGTTGATTCAAATTTATGCCAGTGACCACAAGACTTCAGAAAGCAATGGAGACTCAGGTGATAATGGAATTCTTGAGTAAAATAAATGAGAATATGGAAGAAAATTATCGGAAAATGGAAGAGAATTCTCAGAAGATCAATGAGAAAATGAATGAACTGGAAAACATGGCAGAGGAAAATTCTCGGAATAGCAATGAATTGGTGAGTCAAGTTGCAACCAAATTGGATGAGAAAATGGAAACCATTAAAGATGAAATGAAGAAAGGAATGGACGAGGTGAATGAAAAATTTGATGAAGTTGACCAAAAATTTCACGAAGTTTATGATAAAGTTGACGAAAAATTCGAAGAAGTTTATGAAAAAGTTGATGGAAAATTTGACGAAGTTTTTGGAAAAGTTGATGGAAAATTTGACGAAGTTGACGGAAAATTTGACGAAGTTGACGGAAAATTTGACGAAGTTGACAGAAAATTTGAAGAAATGACACAAATAATCGAACAGCATTCTAAAATAATAGAGTCCTTGAAAAGAATGGCAATTAGAAAAGATTATCCGGCTTCATCACCCTATGGCAACATGAAAATGGAAAATAACGGAGAAAGTGGAAAAATGAAGATCAAGCCTCCGACGTTTGATGGAAAAGTCCCGTGGTCGACATACCAAAAACAATTTGAAGCTGCTGCGCTGGCAAACAGTTGAAGCGATAACAAAAAAGCCACAGCATTGACAATAGCTCTACGAGGAGAGGCACTCAACATTCTGCAAACGATTCCGGAGAGCCAACAGGCCTGTCATGAAGTTCTAACATCGAAACTTCAGATGAGATATAGTGATGCTCATCTACAACAAGTTAATCTTGCACAAATCATGAACCGGGTGCAGAAAACAGGAGAAAATCTCCAGGAGTTTGTAGCAGATGTGGCTAGGTTAGTAAGGCTGGCTTACCCAACTGCTCCAGACAGCTTCATTGAACTGCTATCAATCCAAACCTTTGTAGACGGAATCAAGGACGGTGAGACACAACAAGTTCTGAGACTTGCACGCCCTAAAACCATAGATGATGCTTCAGCCCAAGCTTTAGAATTCGAGGCAGCGAAGCTGGCGTCGCGTAGAGGACAATTTCGTGTGAGATAAGACCAAGAAATAGAAAAATCTGTTGAGGAAATTATTAGAGAAGAAATCAACAGATTATTGTGTACGAAGAAAGAGGATGCTGTGTGCTGGTACTGTAATGAAAGTGGGCATATTAAAATCAAGAAAAGAGCCACAGCGGGGAAACTGAAAAGGGTCGGTGATAAGGGGCATAAACCGACTCAAGCTGAAAACGCCCCTGAAGTGATGACCACAGTTGCCTCGAACAAGATCAAGGAAGATGCAGATGTTTTATTGAGAAGGCCTTGCCCCGAGAATTGCAGCCATTGCTCGCGCGTGAAAGACAAAGCCGATGTGAGACGGACCACAGTAGTTGAAGATGATTGGCTACCCCAAGAAATACAACGAGTACAAGAAGAAGATTCAGACTTGAAAGTAATCCTGAGTTGGAAGAAGAGTGGTAGACGACCTACTTGGGAAGAAGTATCCAGACTGGGTCGAAATGTAAAATCGTATTGGGCACAATGGGAAACGTTAAAGATCGATAGGTCTTCTGAAGCGTTGTTGGAAGAATGACGATGGATCTGAACAGAGGCTCCAGTTGATTGTGCCCCGAAAAGTCGAGTGACATACGACTAGACTACATAATGGAACTTCAGGTGGACATTTTGGGATTACTAAGACGCTAGAGAAAGTCAGGCAGTGGTTTTATTAGATTAACTGCAAGAAAGACGTTAAAGACTGGTGTAGAACATTTGAAGCTGGTGCTGCAGCCAACGATCCTTATGGCAAAGGGAAGGCACCAATGAAGCAATATCACGTCGGATCTCCAATGGAACGAGTAGCTATCGACATCGCGGGCTCCTTTCCTGAAACAGATCACGGAAACAAGTACATTTTGGTAGCGATGGACTATTTTACCAAATGGGTGGAAGCGTACGGTATTCCTAATCAAGAGGCAAGTACGGTTGCTGATAAATTGGTCAAAGAATTCTGCAGATTTGGAATACCTCTAGAGCTACATTGTGATCAAGGCCGAAATTTCGAGTCGGCGTTATTCCAAGAAGTTTGTAGAAAATTGGGAATCAATAAAACAAGGACTACAGCTCTACATCCCCAATCAGATGGCATGGTAGATCGAATGAAGAGGACCATGGGAAAACATCTTGCCAAAGTAGTCTCCGATCACCAGAGGGACTGGGACGAATATTTGCATCTAGTCTCCATTGCATATAGATCTTCGGTTCAAGAGTCTACCAAGGAAACTCCAGCCAATATAATGTTCGGCCGAGAAATTAGACTACCTTGTGACCTAGAATTTGGTTGTAAACCTGGAGAAGATGTAGCCGGGGAAGACTACGTCAGTAAATTGAGGAGTAAACTAGATTATATTCATGACAAGGTGCGCAATCAAATGCAGCAAGCACGTGATCGGATGAAAATGCGCTATGACATCAAGGCCATTGAAGGAGGGTTCACCGCAGGAGATCTGGTATGGTTGTACAACCCGCAAAGAAAAAGAGGATTTTCACCGAAGTTGCAGAGACAGTGGGAAGGACCGTATGAAGTTATGAAAAGGATAAATGATGTAATTTACCAGATACGGAAGCTTCCCAGGGAAAAGGTCGTCCATTTCAACCAACTAGCTCCGTACGCGTCAAGACAGGGTAACGAAGAAGTACGTCTCATTGAGGTTCCGGCGAAGGAAAATGACGATTTTCATGAGTTCATTAATAGCTATGGGGGAACAAGAGTTGCACGGTTTGGCGTCACACAGGAAGTTAATCAAGACCTGTTTACAGTTCCCGAGGAATACTCTATTGCTGATTGTGTAGCAGCCGATCTAAAGATGAGTAGGGAAATAGCAAGAGTATTCAGAAATGAATTTGGATGTCAAGAGGAACTGGTGAGACAGCAGCCCAGAATCGGAAAATGCCTGAGACTGAAGTCAGATAGTCGGTTCATTTATTACGTAGTCACGAAACAGTACTCTTATCAGAAGCCAACTTACCAGTATTTATGGACAGCACTACATGCCTTGAAAGAAGACCTTCAATGCTTTGGGATTGGGAAATTAGCTGTCCCCAAACTAGGTTGTGGACTGGATCAACTGAATTGGCGGGTTGTGCGAAGCATGCTGGAAGTAGGGTTTCAGAAGGCCGGTATAGAGATTTTGGAATGCAATTTCAACCCAAAGCAAAACGGAAAGCCCAGCAAAACTGTAGACTGTTACTTCCATCAGAACGGCTACTGTAGAAATGGTGACGATTGCAGATTTCGCCACGGCCCTCTGAGTAATTCATGGAATCCGTTCTGGGACAGAACAGGCTTAAGGAGGGGACAGTGTGACGAGTACGGCCCTGTCTGTGCTAGTATATTCCAGAAAGCTCCAGACGTCTATAAGTCACCTGACTCTCTCTCGAATCTTCTCGCAATTGCTAGAAATTCCACACGTGATAAAAGGGTACGCGCGGAGCAGCACAGGGACTAATTCAGCAGAGTGATTCGTAGCGGAAAGTGTTCAGTGAAAATAAATTAGTGTGGAAATAAATTGTGCACAGACTTAGATAGAAATAGTTGTTTAGTTATTGGAACAGTTGTGTGTAAATAAGTGTAAATAAATAGTTTAATTATTCTGAACGTTTTGATAAACGTAGAAAATGTTACATTATGTTAGCTAAATTTGAATTATACATCAATATGTGCTTAGATTCACTGGTATAGGTTTTTCCTACGAAAAATGGGAGAACTTTATGTTTAATTTCCTGAATTATAAGTGATTCAGAAGTAGGAAAGAAAACAGGGTGCAAAATGGAAAAAGGGTTTATATTTTGTTTTTGTGAAAAGAGAGAAAAATAGAAATTTTAACTTTCACTGTTTTTTTATGATGAATTTTCTGGGAATACAGGTTTTAGTCAAGACCTTATCTAAAATTTCTATATTGGTTTTCTTGAATTTGGGGTCAAGTTTCGCGTTTTTGCGTGCATGTTCTGGGGAACAGCGTGCTATCGTTTCGTCCAAATGCCCGAATTCTCGATGATTGAGCCGAAATCGGTCTCAAACGACTAGATTGGACTACCTGATGACGAATCCAGTGTAAAAATCGATTCTGTCCGTCCGGCCGACCGACCGGCTGGCCGTGGACACGATAACTGTCGAAAGGATCGAGCTAGCGATTTGAAACTCTCAGGGTAGGTCGCGCATTGGAATGCTGCGGATGAGTTCGTTAATGGACCAAATCGGTCGAATAGTTTCGAAGTTAGAGCCATTTGAAATGATTCATTTTCATTTCAGAAACTACTGAAGTGATTGGATTGAAACTTGGCAGTTGGGTGGAGTAACGACGCGCAACTTTGAGCCAAATTTTGTCAGGATCATACTGTCAGTAAATTTTGAAAAAAAAATTTTTCGGTAACCGTTCATCATATTCATGAAAAATTCACTTGTACTTTAAGCTTCATATTTTACAGCAGTGTACCAAATTTCAGTTTGATACGATCCTAATTTTTGAAGATATTGGGAAAAAATATGTCAAATTTCCTGGTTTTCTTCTCGATAACGTTGTTTTTTTCGGTATAGCTCAAGAAATACTGATTCAATCCTGATTAAACTCTGCAGCTAGTTTGAAGATGCTGAAAGACAACTTTCTTCGAAATCTCTGTGATCTTCTTATCATATTATCCTCATTAAATCCTGTATGAACCTTCGGACTGTCATTTGTTGATGGAGTACTGGATTTCAATTCGATTTGATCTTTATTCTTGGAAATATTTACCCATTCACGAATTCGGTCCTTGTAATTAGGCAGCAGCTTTCGCGCGCTTGTTCAAATTCGTTTCCAAAGCGGTCATCCCCATTGAACATGCGCGCAAAAGCTGACCCTTCACGGCAGTGCTTTCCTAGGTTATTTGGTATAATAAGCTGGTTTGGTTTCATCAAATTGTTTCTCCTTATGTTAACTTCGATTGGTATGTTCTAATTTAGTTTTTTGTTTATCAGTTCCTGACATCAAATGATCTGAAATTTCCTTCATATTTTCGCGATATTGGGAGATTTTTTCGTGCTTTGCTTGCTGGATTAGAGCGTTCGAAGTAGGGTTATAATTCGTTATATAATGAAGTGGTATTTTTTGGATTTCGCCCGAATCTTGTATAATTTGATTTCTCAAATAAAATTTTGATTGGGTATATCTGCGGAATCATTGGGTGGATGTTACCCGTTCACGAATTCGGCCTTTGTAATTAGGCAGCAGCTTTCGCGCGCTTGTTTAAATTCGTTTCCGAAGCAGCCATCCTCATTAAATATGCGCGCAAATGCTGCTGTCTTCACGGCAGTGCTTTTCTAGGTTATTCGGTATAATAAGCTGGTTTGGTTCATCTAATTGTTTCTTCTTATGTTAACTTTGATTGGTTTGTTCTAATTTAGACTTTTGTTTATCAGTTCGTGCCTTTAAATGATCTGAAATTTTCTTCATATTTTCGCGATATTGGGAGATTTTTTCGTGCTTTGCTTGCTGGATTACAGCGTTCGAAGTAGGGTTATAATTCGTTATATAATGAAGTGATATTTTTTGGATTTCGCCCAAAACTTGTATAATTTGTTTCTTGAATCATGTTCCGTTGTCAAAGATGTCATGATTGGAGAAATATCTAATAAGCTGATTGGCTATTTCTGTTGCAGTTTTGCTATTTAGGATAGAACATTTACCATGTCGCTAGAAATAATCTACTATAGTTAAACACAGTGTTCTATTCATTACAATTATGTCAATGTATAAATGCGAGAATGGTTTTTCAACTATTGGATTAGTTTTGAAAACTAATTTAGTTGGTTGTCGATCATACTGTTGACACTGACAAATTTCGCAAGGGTAAATATAAGACTGAATATCTTCATTAATTTTGGGACAATGAAAACGTTTTGTAAAGGAGTAAAGCGTAGATCTACATGGTACTTTGAGGTCATTAAAATATCAATAACGCCGTCTGAGTTTGGAAAAAACACTTTCAATGCAAGTAAGGTGTGCCTTGTTTGCGCGATCTTGAATTATGTCGAGAAAAATATATTCAATAACATATGCTGTATAAGTGATTCTGCTGTTTTTTTCGTCCGATTCTCTTGATCTCTTTCCAATACAAAAATCTTACCTGCGAATCGTTGTCTTCGATAGTCCTCGATATAAGAAAATCTAGAAACGTCGTCATCTGGAGCTGGAAGAGGGTTATATGGATTTCCTGAATGCACTGCTGCATGGGCAAGGTAAAGGAACAGTGGACTATCAACAGTATGATTATTGATGAGCCTCACTGCTTCTTGGGTGAAAATATCAGTAGAATATTTTCCGTGGAGATCTTTAGCCAGTTCCATATTTCTTCTCATATCTAAACCCCACGTTCGGAAATTCTGAATTGTGTGGTCGAAATAGTCATGATGACCAACCCAGAAACCTTCAACAAAAAATTTCATTAATTTGAGAATTTCAAATGCAGGAACATTTATGAATTTCACCACATATTTCAATTAATTTCAAAACCAATATATTCCTAGGTCTACTTGGCGCGATGTCTAAACATGATTGGAAAAAGAAAGTTCCGAATTCGCTGTCGTTTTGATCTCTTATTGCGTAAAATAAGAGATATTTTTAGGAAATTCTAGAAAAATACTGCAAATATTGATATTTTCCAAAGGTACAGAACTACAGGAAAAAATTTGGCTACTGGGTTCAAGCTAGATTAAATGTTTTGGTTTGATCGAGAAAATTGGATATGGAACAATCTTATAGTAGGAAGTAGCTCATTTGTATAGTAGATATATGAGTTATGATCATGATATAATTGAAAAAATTAATATGATAAAATCTCTATTAAGGCTCTGACGCGTATTCGAGATCTCTTGCACGATCATCCGTCACTGTATGCTTCAAACTATGTACTACTTTGCGGTCACCCATCCAGGTTCCACTAGGTAGAACACTCTGCTCATGAAATATATTTTTTAACACCTTCTGCTCATCTAATCAGAAAAACAAAAATGTCAAAAATTGCTAATTGAAGTTTGATCTAACAATTAACCATTATTGCCAGTTTGAACTGATTATTAACCATAATTGCAGGTTTGGATTGACAATAATCCAATATCGGCTGGTTTGACAATCATGGATAATTTTTTGTCTGGACCGGCACTAATTATTGAGTACAAGTTTGAACTGACAATTTACCATGAATGCAGATTTAATCCGACAATTATTGATGATTTTGTTATCAACCATAATTTCCAGTCAACACGGATAATTATCCATAATTGCCACTTTGAACTGAAATTTTAGTCAGAAAAATAAGAAGAATTGGCGTTGAAAACAATGAAACTGAGAAACTGGTTTCAGAAAATTTTGGTTTGGCTATAAACAGAAATTATTTGCTGGGGAACTATTTCACCTTCTCGATAAATATAACGATGATTGATAATGAAATACTGCGCTACATTGGCTGATTACATCAAGTCAGATTTTTCGATATTATTTTTTATCCATTCAATCATTACAATACTGAAAGAGAAATATTCCGAAAAAGTCACATATACTCATAACGCACAATACATGAATCCGTAGTTCTTGATTCAATGCTGTTTTGCACAAAAAAACATATAAAGCACGAAAACGGCCAAAATAGGGAAAAGCTACGGATTAGGGTATCAAAATGGGGACCTATGGCAAAAACTCGAAATATCTCGAAAACTGAAGGGGCACAAAATTTATAACATAATTCACCTAGAAATTGGACCAATTGTGTTGGTGATCCTTTGGATAACTCTTAATACCTCGAAAAGTACATGGGCACAAAATTCACACAATTTGGAACAAAATGAGCATAATTCGGTGGAAAAAATTCGAATCATAATATATACTAGCGATAGATCAATCTTCAAAATAGATCTACTTTAACGATTCACCTCATTGGCCGACAACGATCACGTGATCGTCATCGGCCCATAGGATGAAATCTCCAATTACCCAAATCTCCGAATCGCCCTCGCATAAAAGGTAGCTTAAACGTGAAACTGTTCAGGGATAGACGTGAGTTCAGATCTGAACGACTATAAACTATAAACCACTATAAAAAATTTAGACTCAATTTTATATTATATCTTAAAACGACACCCATTTTGCCAAATAGATATAGAATCACATGAATTGACTTACCTAAGGATTTCAATATAATTTGTTTTTATACAAAAAAGATCAAATGGAATGAAATGATTCGTCAATATCGACTATTCAGGAATAGGAATGTATCAGAAATGCACAAAATTCACTTTCGTTCGACTTATACGAACAATAGTCACAATCGAAACATAAATCCTTACAAAAGACGATAGAATGCCTGAAAATAGTAATTATATCAAGAAACACAATCGGTACGAACCTAATTTTATATCTACTTCGCTAATTCATTCAATTTCTGCAAATTTTAAGAAATTATTTTCATCTTGATGTTAATTCATTTCAACTGAGACTTGCTTTGGAAAGAACATTCCAGGTAAACTGCTTTTTATATCATCCAACTACTTGAAATTGGTACTTCATCCATATTTTTCATCATTTCATGCATTTTCGATCAATTCAACTCCACGATCTTCGACGACACTCAACCCCAATTCAGTTTCGAGATTAAATTAAAGGAAGCACGTGATCATTGCGAAATGCGCGCATTTCGAGATTGAATGCCCGGAAGTATCCGAAAATTGCCGACAGGCAAAGTCCTTCGGGTAAGGAAATCCATACGAATAATGAATACTGAAGAGAGCATATCATTTGTATCAAAAGTGTAACATTTAATCCGAAATACTTTTGTGGATTTGTTGTGGCGAAAATTTGGTTTATTTGGATGTTTTCAATTCAAATTTTCTTCCGTTAATCAAAATAATTTTTTTTCTCACTTATGTGACACTTTTAAATTGTTATGATAGCTCCACTCTTTTCAACGACCATGAGAACCATTAGGGAAACTGACCTTGAAAAGACGGAAGTACCCCTTCTTCGCCGACGGTCAAAGCCTTAAGTTTTTGCGGAATCAATAGGAATTCATAGTTCGACGTAGCCATATATTCTTCACCGCAAGAAATTCTGACTCCAAAGCGGTCCCTAAGGCGGCGGAGATAGCCGATCTTGTCCGAGTCCACAAAAATACTCAAAATGCCGAATTTCAACCGGATTCTCGTAGAAATGTCACTTTTTCCTAACATTCTGGCAAGAAAACGAATTAAAAGATAGAATGAGAAGCCGCGTTCGGATCAATATCGTTTTTCTTCTTCTCACATGAATGTGTACCAAAACATTCAATCTAGTTTGAACTCAGCCAAATTCTTTCCTGTAGTTTTTTATCTTATATATCAATATTTTTGGTATTTTTCTAGAATTTTCTGAAAATATCTCTCCATTTTACGCAATAAGAGATCGAAACGACAGCAAATTCGGAATATTCTCTTTCCAATCATGTTCAGACATCACGCCAAGTAGGCCTAGGAATATCCGAAAAATTCTCTTGAAAATTACCATTTTTACCAAAAGTTTTTCTTGACCTCTTGCAGTGGTTCGACGGTGTTGCCTGTAACGCGTTTAGTATCATTGATGGGTCACAGCGTCAGACTGGAAAAACTCAAAAATCTCGAAAACTATACGGGCACAAAATTCACTACATACGGCACGAAATGGGCACAATTCGATAGTGAAATGAAATTTCAAATTTCAATATGCGAGTCACAGCGTCAAGTTGGTGACCCACTTGAAAAACTCGAAATATCTCGAAAACTATACGGGCACAAAATTTGCTACATACGGCACGAATTGGCACAATTTAATAGTGAAAAAAAATTTCAAATTTCAATATAGACACAGCGTCAAGCTGGTGAAACTTGAAAAACTCAAAATATCTCGCAAACTATACGGTTGCGAAATTCTCTACATACGGCACAATTTGGCACAAAATGGGAACAAAATATCCATAATATTAAAACATTAAAATTCTAGGTATGAGTCACCAGCTTGACGCACCTGAGAAAACAAACTTCCCTTATCGCGCCTCTATCCTCGCTTAAACGCCTCTCGCTACCTCTTTCGGGACCGCCGAACTATGTACTTCCCTATTCGAATGTATACTCCATTCACTTTTATAATGTAGCCCGGTTGGCCATGATTTAGGTTTATCAAGTTTTTTCCCTTAAAACTGACGCAGGTTGGCACTCATGAAATATCGGCAATGTCAAAAGACGTTGCCAAATTTCAATTTCTACTATTATCAATCGATTCTAGATTTCTAAATCTCAGCATAATAACGCTTGCAAACTAATCAAAATGCCGAAGGTAGTTTTGAAGAAGCAGAGGCAAAGTATCAGGAAGTGCTATGTAGAATTGAAATCGGCTTTTTCTGATAGTAACCCTGATAATTCGGAATCAATAATTCAACACAAGCTATGCAACATTTTCGACGTATGTAAGTGAAAACCAAGGAATTATATTTTATATGAATAGATATTTATTTTTTAGCTGCACATCAACACAATAAGGAAGATTTTAAGTGAAAGAGACGACAAAGAATATCCTTCTATTGGTGCACCCAAAAAGACTGAACTGAAGACTTTATTTTGAAAAACCCGATTCTTGATTTCCTTACAAGAAAATAGCATAACTAAATCTTTCAACCATGTTTATATACGTGAAATATTTCCAGTATTAACAGAGACAAAAGTTTCTTCAACATTCGCCAGGTCTTTGGAATTATCGAATTCAAATAATATTTTCTCAAATTCATTACTTTATCAATGTAGATTGACATTTGAAAAATAAGTAATTACTACGACCTCTGTGTAGAGAGGACAACGTTGCATAGTTATCTGACAGGAAAATGACCATAACCTAACAATTTCAAAATATACACGGTGAAATCTGTCAGGATGTCATGGCCAACCGGGCTACATTATAAAAGTGAATGGAGTATATGTGTTTGAATTTGCCTCTATCCTCTCTGCTATCCTCTTCGCACCTCTCGGTCGCTTCACTATGTTCCTAGCCTTAGTTAACTCTCTCTCGAGTATTTTCATATGACGATAGTCAAAATTCCTAAGCATGGAAAGGAAGGGTTAAAATATCTCATTTCACTCAAGCGAGTATAATTAAGGTGTTTCCACCCCTCGTCCCCATGGTGGGGAATTTCAACTATTTTAAAACTGCAGGTCATAAGAAAGTTTTTTAATGAATTTCAGTCGGATGCACGGACGTCTTCATATAAAATAGCTGAAAGGGTCAAATGAGGTTATTTTTTTCCTTCTCATCCTCATGCTAAGGCAGATTGTTTCAGAAAATTTCATTCTGATGCATATACGTCTTCGAGCTATTGTCCAATTATACATGGCATCATATAGCAGCTTTTTCCAAGAGATTTCATTCGGATACACAACAGAGTTCATATGAAAAAACCCAAAAGACTGAAATGAGGTTATTTTTCTCCCCCTCTTCTCCATGCTTTGGAATTTTGACTAATCGTATAGCAGTTTTTTTCAGAATATTTCATTTTGATACCCGCATGTCTTCATATGATAATTCCCAAAAGAGTGGATTGAGGGTGCTTCTCGCCCTCTCACCCCCATGTTAAGGATTTTGGACAATTTCCAAATTAAAGGTCATCATATAGCAGTTTTTCAGTGACTTTCATTTTGATACAAGAACGTTTTAGTTAATGCTAAGGCATTTTAACAATTGTTGATTTGGGGTCCTCATGTAGCAGTTTTTTTCTGGAACTTTCGTTCTGATACAAGAACGCATATGGAAATCTTCCAAAGAGTGAAATGGGTTGTTTTTCACCCGCTAATCTCAATCCTGAGGAATTTTGATTATTGCTGAATTGTTGGTTCTATATAGCAGATTTTTTCAGAAATTTTCATTATGATACGAGAATGTGTTATATGGAAATGATCAACACCGTGATATGAGGGGAAATTTCACCCCATCATCCCTGCTGAGTTAATTTTGATAAGTATCATATCAAAGGTTCACCTCAAGTAACACGGACAGTCAAAAAACAACATGATTTGGGAGTTCGCAATACGAGGTCCTTAACTTGTCGCAGACGTAACCAACATGAGAAATTCACATTGCGAGTTCCTAAAGTAATTTCAAATGAACCATAATGGAAAATTTACAATACAATATCCTGAAGTCATTGTAGACGTAACAAGAATAGGAAAGTCCCAGTGCGAGCACCATACCCGTCACCATAGGGGCGCTATTTTTGAACTCATCCGAATTCATTTTAAGGATCATTCATAAAAAAGAAGGAAATGATAAAATCCTCCATTTTCGAGTTGTGATGATCGGGGGGTCAATTCTTGAATCTCTAACAAGAATTGAAGAGTATGACAATTATCATATGTTTATGTCGATTTTCTAAGTTTTCTTGAGCATCTGCACCCCATATCTTCAGCAATAAATTTCAGTAATATTGTATTTCTTTCTTCTGCCATCTCGCTTTTCTGAGAAAATGTTCTGTATAGATAGTAAATGAAGACCTTATGGCCGGTTTCAAATTTCCGGCTGACAAGGCGGCGTTGGGGGTGGAAGTTTTTGCGCAATAATTTATAAAGAATCCTGCCACCTTGAAATTTGGCACATATGTTGCGAATGAGTACCAAACAACGAAACAATAGTCAGTTTCGAATTCCCGGCCGCCAGGATGGCGCAGGATCAAGCATCCTGCCACATTGAAATTTAGCACATATAATAGGTTCATTCGGGTTACAACAATTACTGTTCTATAACTGTCAGGAGTTTGCGCAATAGAGTTGGTCACGTTCGGGTTTTGTCGAACTGTTTCAGGACCGACTTGATCTATGTTCGGGTTTTGTCAGAATTATCCTCGGACGGTCCTAGAACTGTCCGAAAACAGTACCAGCTTTCGAGTGGGTACTGTTCTAGGATTTCTACCACCGCATGGTCAGATTTCATATTTTGGACAATGCCATTGAAATCCATTATTTGTATATATTAGTTGAGAGTCATGTTTGAGTTTGGGTGCGTTTTTTAAATTTTTATCCATTGGTCTACCATTGACTACCTAATCGTTATTGTATAAAAGTATATTTTTTCTTTCAATCAGAAAAATGCCGATGACAATTTCAAAGTTGTGTTTTAATTTTCAACATAATTAAATTTCCGTTTTGAATCAAATTATAGATTTTTTTATTTTTGATATTCGACAAGGAAGTGTATTGTGAAAAAAAATTAAATATAAGAATTTTGTTTGGGGAATGAAAAATGGGAAAGAGTTTTTTTTTTCATACTCATCTGGTTGGTCGAGAGATTTGATGTCGTTTTGTCGATTGCATTCCTATCGCCAGATTGAATTCATTCTATCACTGAGCTGATTTGAATTTAAAAAAATATTCTCCTCTGCCACTTTCTGTCCTTAGTTCTGTTCGGGTTTTCATGTAGTTTGAACTGTCCTAGGATAGTTATAGGACTCGGAAGGTCTGCTCATCGGTTCTGCGCAGTTCGGGAACAATCCTAAGATAGTCCGGAAATTGGAACCCGAATGAAGCTGTTGTCTGTGAGTAGCAAACGACGAAACAGTACCCAGTTTCAAATTTCCGGCCGTAAAGCCGGCCTGGCGGGTAGAGGAAGTTTTTCAGGAATATTTTCATTGGGGTAAAAATACTTTGCTGACTGAAATAGAATTATACCGTCAATTTCCGACTTCTAGTGAGAATATGGGACTCATAATGCAAACCTGAGATCTATCGAGGATCGTCTTCTTGCCACCATATTCAAAATTAAAATCCACCCCAATTTGGGGGTAGTTTATTCTTGTAATTTTTCAAAATAATTTGCTGACCGGAGGTTTCCAGTCGAGATATTTTATCAAAATGCTACATTATGATTGAATGTGGCATACTTTGTGTGCCACCATAAAAAAATTCAGATCCGCCCCCGTTTGAGGGTAGTTTATTCTTGTGATTTTTCAGGAATCCTTGCTGATCGGAAATTTCCCGTGGAGATATTTTATTGAAACGATGTATTATGACTAACTGTAGCATACTCTTTGTGCCACCATAAAAAATATTCAGATCCACCCCCTATTAGGGGTAGTTTATTCCTGTGATTTTTCAGGAATCCTTGCTGATCGGAAATTTCCCGTGAAGATATTTGATTGAAACGATGTATTATGACTAACCGTAGCATACTCTTTGTGCCACCGTAAAAAATATTCAGATGCACCCCCTATTAAGGGTAGTTTATTCTTGTGATTTTTCGGAAATCCTTGCTGATCGATATTTTCCAGTAGAGGTATTTCATCGAAACGAAGTAAAATAATTGCAAATCGGATTCCCTCTGTGCCACCATACAAAAATTTCAGGTGCGACTCGTTTAAGGGTAGTTTATCCTCGTAATTTCTCGGAATACTTTGCTGACCGAAAATTTTCAGTGGAGATATTTTATTGAAACAACGTATTATGACTAAACGTAGCATAAGCTTGGTGCCACCGTGAAAAAAATTTAGATCCGCCCCTGTTTAAGGGTAGTTTATTCCTGTGATTTTTCAGGAATCCTTGCTGATCGGGAGTTTCCCGTGAAGATATTTGATTGAAACGATGTATTATGACTTACCGTAGCATACTCTTTGTGCCACCATAAAAAATATTCAGATTCACCCCCTATTAAGGGTAGTTTATTCCTGTGATTTTTCGGAAATCCTTGCTGATCGATATTTTCCAGTGGAGATATTTCATTCAAACAAAGTGAAATAATTGCAAATCGGATACCCTCTGTGCCACCGTACAAAAATTTCAGGTCCAACTCGTTTAAGGGTAGTTTATCCTCGTAATTTCTCGGAATACTTTGCTGACCGAAAATTTTCAGTGGAGATATTTTATTGAAACAACGTATTATGACTAAACGTAGCATAAGCTTGGTGCCACCGTGAAAAAATTCAGATCCGCCCCTGTTTAAGGGTAGTTTATTCTTGTGATTTTTCAGGAATCCTTGCTGATCGGAAGTTTCCCGTGAAGATATTTGATTGAAACAATGTATTATGATTAACCGTAGCATACTCTTTGTGCCATCATAAAGAATATTCAGATCCACCCCCTATTAAGGGTAGTTTATTCGTGTGATTTTTCGGAAATCCTTGCTGATAGATATTTTCGAGTGAAGATATTTCATTCAAACAAAGTGAAATAATTGCAAATCGGATACCCTCTGTGCCACCGTACAAAAATTTCAGGTCCGACTCGTTTAAGGGTAGTTTATCCTCGTAATTTCTCGGAATACTTTGCTGACCGAAAATTTTCAGTGGAGATATTTTATTGAAACAACGTATTATGACTAAACGTAGCATAAGCTTGGTGCCACCGTGAAAAAATTCAGATCCGCCCCTGTCTAAGGGTAGTTTATTCTTGTGATTTTTCAGGAATCCTTGCTGATCGGAAATTTCCCGTGAAGATATTTGATTGAAACGATGCATTATGACTAACCGTAGCAAACCCTTTGTGCCACCGTAAAAAATATTCAGATCCACCCCCTATTAAGGGTAGTTTATTCGTGTGATTTTTCGGAAATCCTTGCTGATCCATATTTTCCAGTAGAGATATTTCATTGAAACAAAGTAAAATGATAGCAAATCGGATACCCTCTGTGCCACCATACAAAAATTTCAGGTCCGACTCGTTTAAGGGTAGTTTATCCTCGTAATTTCTCGGAATACTTTGCTGACCGAAAATTTTCAGTGGAGATATTTTATTGAAACAACGTATTATGACTAAGCGTAGCATACTCTTGGTGCCACCGTGAAAAAAATTCAGATCCGCCCCTGTTTAAGGGTAGTTTATTCTTGTGATTTTTCAGGAATCCTTGCTGATCGGAAATTTTCCGTATAGATATTCTATTGAAACAACGCATTATGACTAACCGTAGCAAACTCTTTGTGCCACCATAAAAAACATTCAGATCCACCCCCCATTAAGGGTAGTTTACGAGGATAAACTACCCTTAAACGTGTCGGACCTGGAATTTTTGTATGGTGGCACAGAGGGTGTCCGATTTGCAAATATTTTACTTTGTTTCAATGAAATATCTCCACTAGAAAATATCGATCAGCAAGAATTTCCGAAAAATCACGAGAATAAACTACCCTTAAACAGGGGCGGATCTGAATTTTTTTATGGTGGCACCAAGCGTATGTTACGTTTAGTCATAATACGTTGTTTCAATAAAATATCTCCACTGAAAATTTTCGGTCAGCAAAGTATTCCGAGAAATTACGAGGATAAACTACCCTTAAACGAGTCGGACCTGAAATTTTTGTATGGTGGCACAGAGGGTATTCAAATTGCAATTATTTTACTTTGTTTCAATGAAATATCTCTACTGGAAAATATCGATCAGCAAGGATTTCCGAAAAATCACACGAATAAACTACCCTTTATAGGGGTTGGATCTGAATTTTTTTCATGGTGGCACGAAGAGTATGCTACGGTTTGTTATAATACATCGTTTCAATAAAATATCTCCACGGGAAATTTCCGATCAGCAAGGATTCCTGAAAAATCACAAGAATAAACTACCCTCAAACAGGAGTGGATCTGAATTTTTTGTATAGTGGCACCAAGAGTATGCTACGTTTAGTCATAATGCATTGTTTCAATAAAATATCTCCACTGAAAATTTTCGGTCAGAAAGTATTCCGAGAAATAACGAGGATAAACTACCCTCAAACAAGTCGGACCTGAAATTTTTGTATGGTGGCACAGAGGGTATCCGATTTGCAATTATTTCACTTTGTTTCAATGAAATATCTCCAGTGGAAAATATGGATCAGCAAGGATTTCCCAAAAATCCGAAGAATAAACTACCCTTAAGAGGAGGTGGATCTGAATATTTTTCATGGTGGCACCAAGAATATGCTACGGTCAGTCATAATACATTGTTTCAATCAAATATCTCCACGGGAAATTTCGGATCAGCAAGGATTCCTGAAAAATCACAAGAATAAACTACCCTCAATAGGGGGTGGATCTGAATATTTTTTACGGTGGCACCAAGAATGTGCTACGGTTAGTCATAATACATCGTTTCAATCAAATATCTCTACGGGAAATTCCCGATCAGCAAGGATTCCTGAAAAATCACAAGAATAAACTACCCTTAAACAGGGGCGGATTTGAAATTTTTTTACGGCGGCACCAAGCGGGTGTCCGATTTGCAAATATTTTACTTTGTTTCAATGAAATATCTCCACTAGAAAATATCGATCAGCAAGAATTTCCGAAAAATCACGAGAATAAACTACCCTTAAACAGGGGCGGATCTGAATTTTTTTATGGTGGCACCAAGCGTATGTTACGTTTAGTCATAATACGTTGTTTCAATAAAATATCTCCACTGAAAATTTTCGGTCAGCAAAGTATTCCGAGAAATTACGAGGATAAACTACCCTTAAACGAGTCGGACCTGAAATTTTTGTATGGTGGCACAGAGGGTTTCTGATTTGCAATTATTTTACTTTGTTTCAATGAAATATCTTCACTAGAAAATATCGATCAGAAAGGATTTACCCGAAAAATCACAAGAATAAACTACCCTTAATAGGGGGTGGATCTGAATATTTTTTACGGTGGCACAAAGGGTATGCTACGGTTAGTCATAATACTCCGTTTCAATCAAATATCTCCACGGCAATTTTCCGATCAGCAAGGATTCCTGAAAAATCACAAGAATAAACTACCCTTAATAGGGGGTGGATCTGAATGTTTTTTATGGTGGCACAAAGAGTATGCTACGGTTAGTCAAAATACATCGTTTCAATCAAATATCTCTACGGGAAATTTCCCATCAGCAAGGATTTCTGAAAAATCACAAGAATAAACTACCCTTTAACGGGGGCGGATCTGAATTTTTTTATGGTGGCACAAAAAGTATGCTATATTTAATCATAATATAGCGTTTCGATAAAATATCCCAACTGGAAACCTCCGGTCAGCAAATTATTTTGAAAAATTACAAGAATAAACTACCCCCAATTTGGGGTGGATTTGAAATTTGAATGTGGTGGCACGAACATATCAATGTACACAACTTTTAGAGTTTGGTTCAATTAAATATTCTTTAAGGTCGTGATTTAGAGGATTATATTTTGGTCAGCAAATTATCCACACCCTTTTCATTGTATAGTCGTTCGCTACTCAGAAACAACATGTATGCCAAATTTCAAGGTGGCAGGATGCTTTATAGAGATATTGCTGAAAGACTGTCACCACTCGCTGCACCGCCCTGACGGCCGAAACTTTGGCACTGAGTGTTTTATCGTCTTTTGCTACTCACAGACAACAAATGTGCTAAATTTAAAGGTGGCAGGGTGCTTTATGAAAATATTGCAGAAAGAATTCCACCCCCCGTCGCGCCATAAGATCTCCGTTTACTATCTATACGGAACATTTTCTCGGAAAAGCAAGTTGGCAGAAAGGAGAACTGAAATATTGCTGAACTTTATTGCTAAAGGTACTGGGGTCACAAAGCTTCGTTTTCTACTGAAATGCATCGGATGGGTCGGGGCAAATCCGCATGTGGATTCACTAATATGTGAAAAATGATGTGCACAGCAAAACTATTTGAAAACCCGTGTATTAATCCACAGAGCAAAGCTACTCACTTCGTGCAGTTAAAAATGGTATTATTCATACGCAATAAAAATTTCTAATTATATTCGAAAGAAATTTCTTCTCGGGAAGAATACTTGTTCTAGAACAAACTTTCATAGATTTCTGATTAATTATCGTTTTGATTTTTCACGTTTTCCGCGTAGTATATAGGATTTTCTTTGGTTCCGAAACGTAGAAAAAGCGAGGACGAGCATGATATTCTCCAAATATTCACAATCGAGTTACTTAACCATTTATGGGATATGAATTCAATAACAAATATGCTTGTATGTACCCTCATTGAAGGTGAAACATTTAAAACCTTTGATGGAAAAATTTTCGTTTGCATGTAAAATTAATGTTCGTGTGCGTAGGAAAGGTGAAAACCTTTAGTTTGGTTAAATTTACCAAAAATCAATTATTTATACCAAGCTTTCGGTCGGCAATGCGACCATTTTCATAGAGCTGAAATATTATTTAATTAGACAAAATATAGAAAAAACACTCATGGAAACTCACAATAATGTGAGACGGCTTTCCTTAGCCTGTCATTCAGGATGGAGAACAGGTTTTTCTTTCTTTCCTTCTCTTTGTAAATTTTGGAATCTTTGGGAGTCCAATTGCCGACCGAAAGCTTGGTATGATATAATAAAGAGATAGTTGGCAAGTTGTGATTATTACACCCGATAATCTTTAAAGTTAATTGTTCGTAATCGATATAATACATATTATCAATTATTTATACATGTTCAATAATATTATTGTTTGTTGCATTGCTCTTGTAAATTTTCTCCATCAATAATCCTTGTATGACATTAATGAATTGAATTTTGAACGAAAACACTAGTCATTCAGATAATCATTTTTGAGAAAATCCCAACGTGAACAGAATTAAAATTCTCCTTAAAATCAGCACAAACTGAGACTTATTATTCTAGTTGAAGTGGATTACTGATGAGCTGAGAGTCTAAAACATTTCTATTTGATTTTAATTAAACTATACATGCAACTCTAGCTCGATCACTTAGTATATGGTTTGAATTATTTCTAATTCTTTATTCAGTATACCGAAAATAGTTCTATAATACCTGCCCCTAATTGCTTATGTTTCCATAATTCCATAACATCTGTCCGCTGAAGTGATCAACGTGTTTCGTTGTTTTCGATCGAATTTTAGTAATTTATAATATATACATGTCGGGACCAAATTGCTGCGTCCCTAATTGTTAATAATAATAATGAGTTTGTAGGCAGCGTAGATTAACTGAGTTGTCAGAAGGTGGCACCACTTACCGACGCACGTTAGCTACTTCACATTCCAACACAGCATAAGCGCGTCGGTCATGGTCTCTCACTACGCCGTTTCTACTGTTGTCATAGGCGAGTGCCAGAGGATCAGCCTATCTGACGAATCCACCTCTGGTACTGGGACGAAACAGCTTTCCCTAAAAGCGCGCCGTCCTTCAGATGACCCGAACTCACGAGAACCGCCAAAAGTTCTTTATTTTCAACAGGTACATACCCAATTAAAGAAAATATCTGAACTTAGCATAATGATAAGAAACCAAGCTACGGTGCTAATAACTAAAAGGAAGTAAACCACAGAATAAAACTCACAATATTGACCACAAATTATCTACCCTCGACATGATACACATTTGAGCTTATTGCATGAAACAGCAAATACTCGCTCATCAAAAAAGAAACCATAATTATTCATACAAACATATATATACACATATATCCTCACAAACTTGAGAAGCCCTAACTTAAACCAAGTATATATATCTCGACAATATATGTCAATGTGTCACAGTGAATGTCGCACTCTCGCATTCGAGTTGAAAATAGACATCATGAAACAAATTAGGGACTGCATTAAAGAATTGGTCCTCGGCGTCTGCAGATGGAACAACTCCACAGCACGGGATGTTGGTCTTGGGACGCGGACAACTCAAAGCTGTTATTAGAGGTGGGCAGTTAATTATGTGCAGTAGTTTGTGAAGAAATCCAAGACACAAAACCCCTCTCCTAACCTGCAGCGAAATCATATTGAATCGACTCAACAACATGGCATGGTCGAATCCTCTCGAAGGATAAACTTTATCCTCCCTCCAAACTAAAATCTTCAAGAACCTTCTCAAGATGGTATTGATGGCAAAAGTAAATAGATTGCAAATAATATTGCCATACTCTAACTTGTTTCGGAGAAAGGAATTAAGGAGGGTCAATAATGTTGAAGTATTACTGAAATACTTGCCATTGCGAACAATGAATCCATATGTTCTTGATTCTGATGAAATCAGTTGGGAGACATGCGGGATAAATGATAACTTTCGATCAAAGATCACACCAAGATCATTCACATTATCAACGCGAGAAAGGACCTGATCCCTGACGACATAATCACACCTATACTCATCTATTTTCCTTGTAAAGGTAACAACACAACACTGTGATACATTTAAACATAAAAGATTTTCCTCTCACCATTTAGCAACATTGTCTAGCCCGAGCTGAAGTCGAATACAATCCTCAAGTGACCGACTCACATAATACAACTTCAAATCGTCGGAGAACATCAGATGCGGCAACCGAAGATCATCCATCAAATCATTTACAAATAGAATAAACAACATTGGCCCAAGATTAGATCCCTGGGGTATCCCAGACGTGGTTATGAACTCAGATGACCGTTTACCCTCTAGCTGGATGAACTGGCGACGATCACCTATGATCAAGTTGAACGAAACAGCTTGACAAGGCTCTCCGAAAAGCTACATTCATTGCGCAATTTCGACAAGATAAGCTCATGCGCAACCATGTCAAAGGCCTTATGAAAATCTGTATATATTGCATCAACTCGACCAGCAGAATCTCGCAAACATACTGAGAAAGAGAGTCAGATTGCTTGTGCAAGATCTCCTAGACATGAACCCATGCTGCTCGATTTCAATATGGTTCCTCACGGCTGGATAAACATTATTGTAGACAATGATTTTGAATAGTTTAGAGAAGTTTAGGAAGGGTCTCCCCTCTTTTAGATTAGTACAATCTTAGCCAACTTCCATGCTCTAGGAAAAGTGGCACTGTTCAAGATGAGATTGAATATGTGGTTCAACGGATGCGACAGAGCATCAATACAATCCTTCACAATAAAACTCGGTATCCCATCAGGACATGAAACATTCGAAAACACCAGATCAGGGAGGACTTTTTATAATTCCACTTACATATTTATCATTATTGTGAAGATAAATCCGCGTAAAACAGGTGGAGGAGCTTAATATTGAATTGAGTTCTTTTTAATCTTGTATTTCACGCATTTTTTAACTATTTATTTGGGATGATTTACAGGTCGAACTGATGATGCAAATCCAAGGATACGTAGCCACGTCCAAGGTCCCCAATTGGATGCTGTCAAGAGCGAATTGACAGGGCCTTCTAAAACTTGAACTTGCAGAGGACCAAGGAAATCTGCAATTAGCTTTAGAGGACACGCAAAGTTGAGGGACTGTGAAAGATATCTTTCAAAGGGCCGGTATTATAAAACTTAACTTCCAGTTGAGTTTTATAATAGAGAGGTATTGCAACTTTCGAATAGCGCAAACGTTATGTTATTACGGTTACGCTAAAAATAACGTTTAGGTTTTAACGGTCATTCCAAAAGTAGACATATTGCTACACGTTTTTGTTATCGTTGCGGTAGTTATCAGTTTGTTTGGTTAGGTTATGTGAGATGTCAAATTTCTGTGTTACAAACTCCCAAAGTTTGATCATTTGCATTTCTACATTAGTTTTTTGATTCTGGATAAAATGAAAAAGGAATCGGAAGCGGTAATTTCAGCTGGTGCTATTTATTGCAGAAGAAGTGGAACTAGTTATATATTGAACAATATAATTGGCATGGTTCAAAATATTCCTAATTTCAAACCCCTCTTGTTGCTTCCAAAAGTATTCTTTAATTCGTGAAAAAATTTCAAATACCTATATATGAAAAAAAATTGCTGTGGCAGCACTAAGAAATCTTTATGTCTAATATCAGTTGTGTGTAGAAGGCATTATAAAATAGATTTAAAAAATCCGAGAAAGTTGTGTAATTAACACCAAAAAACATATTAACAAACAGCTTCTCTATGACAGTGATCGGAGTCTAAAAGACCCGAAGCTTAACGAATCCTTCCGATATAGAATAGCGCAACGTAAACTACGGCTCGCAATTTTCCGTAATAGAGCAATTCCAGCTGACGTCACAACATGGCCGATGGGGGGACAGCCTGTCAAACGTTGAAAGTAAAACAACACAACCTCACTTTCCCGTTTTGTTTATGTTATGAAGTACAGCATTTTCAACAATTTCAGGATGAATTCACAAGTTAAAATGATTTATATTAATAGAATTGGTGGATTACTAGGCCAAGTTAGTGTGTCGTTGTGAAATTCAACATAAATACACCGAGAGACGAAGGAATACATTCCCTTTGTTTACATTGGCGAAGAGCGATTATTTGGAGATTTTAGTGACTTCACAAGTGAAATTTCGTGATAATGGATCTGATTAACTGATATTCAATCTCAGATGATAATCATTCAAAACGATGTAAATGAAAATTGCAGTATTTATACTTGTCTTTTAAAGCCTAGAGTATCAACATCAGAGATAGCATTCATTATAGGTATAACTATTGAAACTGAAACAGTAAAATGTTTGGCTCATTTATTCCTGAAAATAAACAGCAGAATGAAATCCAACAAATGTATGGAATGGAAAAAACATGGGTTCCAGAGAACTTCTCAGTACTATTTCAAATAACATTATATGTTGCAAATTATCAAAGTACTACAATATTGGACTGCAGTTGCTATGTCAGTGCTATCATAATATTCAATCATATATTTATTATACTACATATATGTTACAAATAAAATAATTCATATGAAATTTTTTCCTTGAACACCGATTTCGATTCATCCTCAAAAAATGCTTTACTATCCATATAAAATGTTTTTTATTATGCAGATGCAACGTTAAGGCTTTCATAATCTTTAATTGACAATAAGTTCAATTCGAAACATGTTACGAACAACAAAATGTAGAAGTTCCATCCTTGGGTAGTCGAGCCACGTCGGAATATGTTCGGTTGAGAACAGAGGAAGTTATCTGGTTCATTATTATTTGTAATACATACAATTTATACAACATATAGAGATGTGAGTGGTAAACAATCAGGATGGGTTTGTTCATCATAACGCCAGCTATCGTAGGTTGATATCATTCTTGAAATGTGTATAATAAACACGAAATATTCTTGTCATGGTTATCTCATCATGATTTAACTTATTAAACAGAACAAATTGAATAGATAGTCTTAACATAATTCATTTACCAGTGTGGAAACGTCTCCAACGAACTCTACCATAGTTTGTTACTTTGTCAGAACAGTTTTTTCTATTTATGGCGAGAATATAGTATGATTGCCTTCTCTGGGATAGTTCACATAGTATTCTGTTTCTTCCAATACTAGATAAAATGTAGGGGAATGGGTCAAAAATGCAAATATTCAAATATAAAGCCTACAGTACAATATATCTGAAACATCGGATTCTTTCGTCTCTCGGTGTATTTATGTTGTATTTCACAACGAAACAATAACTTGTCCTAGTTATTCACCAATTCTATTAATATAAATCATTTTAACTTGTGAATTTATCCTGAAATTGTTGAAAATATTGTACTTCATAACATAAACAAATCGGGAAAGTGAGGTTGTGTTGTTTTACTTTCAACGTTTGACAGGCTGTCCCCCCATCAGCTGATTCATCTCGATGAACCATAGATAGCTGGAATTGCTCTATTAACGTTAGACGCTACCGCTATTAACGTCGCGTTATTCTGAAACTGAATCTGCACATGCTTAGATGTCAAAAATAACGTTTGCGTTAAAAACGTCACACAAATTTGACACTGCAATATCTCTCTAATACCGGCCCTAGGGGGTCGGTATTATAAAACTTCAACTGACAGTTTCGCAGTAACTACCAGTTGAAGTTGGATTTGCGAGGTTATCTTTATCTGGTGGTTTCGCTATGAATTATAGATAAAGTTGAAATTAAATCATGGTTTTCCAAGGATACATTAATTGTCTCAAATCCTAGCCAATCAAAAGCGACGCGTTTCCGAGGGACCCCGAGAGCATTCGTGTGAAGTCGATTCATAGACAAGATATACAGAGTGTAACAGCCAAATGGAATAAATTCGATAACGAATAAATGAGGGGGTGTTAGGAAAAATGCTCGAACACGTCGATTTGTAATTTTAAATGCGCATAGTTTTCAAGAAAATAAAATTATATAGGGTGTTCCATGCGACCGTGGCCAGTACCAACTTTCTTATTTCAAATGTAACCCCCTGTATATTATTAATTTTTTTGATTCTTCAGAAAATTCTAGACATAATTCATGTACAATGTCCTATACCTATCTTCAACTTTTTCGGAAATATTAAGTGTTTTCAGAAATTTTGAGTAACGTTAGAAGACAATTCTACACCAGATTAGCATGTTGCCAAGACGTTCGCGGCGAGCATTTTGAACATTTCCTACATTGACAATGTTTTTTTTTGTTTTTTTTTAATTATTAAGAAATAATCAGTATCACTTATTAGGTTTTAAGTGTAATGTACCGAATTTGTGAAATGAAATAATTTTTATTTAAAACGTTGATTTTTGCACTAAATCTGAAAACACTTAATATTTCCGAAATACTTGAAGATAGGTTAGGACATTGTGCATGAATTGCTTCTAGAATTCTCTGAAGAATCCAAAAAATAAATAATATACAGGGGGTTGCATTTGAAATAAGAAAGTTGGTATTGGCCACGGTCACATGGAACACCCTATATAATATTATTTTCTTGAAAAATATGCGAATTTAAAATTACAAATCGACGTGTGCGAGCGTTTTTCCCAACACGCCCTCATTTATTCGTTATCGAATTTATTCCATTTGGCTGTTACACTCTGTATATATAAATATATAGTCGATTATTGATCGGGTCGATCTTGGCGGGATTTCTCGCTGTGTTTATGTTTACTAACCTTAATCTAACGTACTAACGACTTGATATTTGCTACTATTCTGTTATATTTTGAAGAATTTTCAGTGCAAATTGTCCAGACGTTTTGAAAAAACAATTATCATTGCTATACCCGGCTAATTATTACTTTACTACACAATTTCAGATTCACACTGTGAGGTAAGTTTAGTTTATGCATTATGGAATTGTTTTTTGATCAAATTTCGGGTTTCTTGCAGAGTGAATCCACTAATTCGTGAAGAATGTCGAAAGGAGTTCACCAGCGTATCTAATTAAAACAGGCACCTCCGGAAAATACATAAGCATGATTCTCCAAAAGTGGAAAGGAGGCAGAATATTATGTGTTCTCTTAGTCCCAATGAACACAGAGAGAAGTTTTCATCCTATAATGATTTTGATAAGCATTTTACAAATATCCACAACATAAAAATCATAGAAGGTATTGCTCATTTCAGAAGCCACGAAGAGTTTAGAGCATGGCAAGGAAAGGAAAGCAGAGATGTTAATTATGCTTGTACTAAAGCTGTTGAAAATAAGAAGGGGAATAGAATTGTATACTACTATTGTAACAGAAGCAATTATAGAGGTATGTAAGACACTTCTGATCATGGAGAATCAACTGTGTTGAATTTTAGGATACTGAAGCAACTGTGTGATACGTAACGTGAAGCTCGGAGAAAGTAATCATATCCAGGAAATATGCATATATTTGTATTATTCTGATTTTATTACCCCCTACAAAGGCTTATTTACAATAACATTTGTTGAAACACCCATGGGACATGTGGATGTTTCGATAAGAGCACAACGATTCAAAGTTACAACAGCTTGAGGAGAGAAGCGAGTCTGTTTTAGGTTCCCCACATTCATATGAAAGCAATACACTATATCTCAACGAGCCTACAGAAACCAAGGTGTGTTACCAGGATGATGTCACTAATTTTATTTAGGAGAGCCAGCCACATAATATATCTATTAATTTCGAGGAAAAAAGAGAGGTATTAACCCTAAAAAATGTATTTGGTTTCTATTAGACATGGAGATATTCTTTTTAGATTGCTTTAGAGGAATATAATAGCTTACTCAGAAGTTTGGATGAAAAAGCTTTCAACAAAGTCATGGCAGAAACGTGGAAATTGAGAGCTAATATGGGACAAGGTGTTGATGAGCATATATCTAAGAAGAGGAAAGTGGAGAAGCAAACGTATTTTCCGAATGATAAATGAAACTTTCTCGCATGTTTTAAATTCATCATTTTTGGGATATTTTCATATAGTTTTTTGTTATGTAAAGAACGTATATCTTCATCTTACAAAGTTGATGGTAGTTTGTGTTTTTATATAGCTTAGGTGTACTCAATATTGCTAATGTTCAAGATGCTTATGAATTGTGAAATGTGTATATGATGTTTCGAAGGTGAGGATTGATGGGATGTATGTATGTAGTTACAGTTATTAACATATTAAGATGCTAATAATAATTATAGTAAACACTCTCTTAACACTGCTCACTTTCTTGAAGTAAAATATTCAATTTTGGAATTTTACTATTTTGGAATGAAATGTACATTTTATTTATACAAATATTGCATTTTGGTTCAGGTGTAGGGGAGTTGGGAGCCTGAAATAAAATTAAAAATAAATGAACTAGTTTCAGACAACCCTTGATAACATTCTTGTGTTAGCTTAGGTGTGGTAAATATTGCTTATGTTCAAGTTGCTTAGGAATTGTGAAATGTATATGATGATTTGAAGGTGAGGATTAAAGCGATGTGTGTATAGTTAGAGTTCTTAACATATTAAGGTGCAAATAATAATTATAACTTAACTCTCTTAACACTGCTTACTTTCTCAAATTAAAAGTATTCAATTTTGGAATGAAATGTGCACTGTATTTATACAAATATTGCATTAGCTTTGAAATACTAACCCTGGAAGTTATTAAAGATTAATTTTTCCTTTTGTTATTGTAATTATTTGCACGAAGTTCATAAAATAAACAATTTCAAATATGATTATTGTATATTTTTCCTGATCCCTATTTTATAACGAAAATTTCGTAAATTTATAAACTGAATCGTTGATGAAATATAGATCCTTCACTGATTTGCAGATAGAAAAGTGCTAAGTAGAATATTTTAAGACACACTAATTATTCGGAAGTTAAATTCAATATTCAATAAAATAAACTCTAAAATTTAAAAAGTGAATAATCATAATGAAGCTTTCTTCATTGGGACAGTGTTGCTGAGTCAATAACAGTCAATGATTTGAAGAAAGTTAATTATCTAAGAATATATTAAGAACCTGAATAATATTTTTTTTGGGATATCCCGATGATTCAGAATTCATCATGCATTGTGATAATTCATGGTGATATTTCTAGCTCGTTCTCTATGTCCACATCTAAATCTATTTCTTAATAAAATGGTAATTGATACACAGTGAGGCCAAAACATTTCAATTTTGGCCAATGTACTAAATGGATAACTTGTAGAAATACTAATTTAAAGAATAATGTACTTTACTGTTTGTTTATAATATGCTCAATCAAATGGTGATTCAGTGCAATATACTGAATTAATGTAATATTATGTTTATAACTATAAATTCTACTGAAATACGAACAGTTCAGGACAATTTACAGTACACGATATATACACTAACTTCTTGTGCACAACGTGAGATGATGACAGTTTTGGTTAACTTAAAATACTTCCAAGCAGAAATTCAATTCAAACTGGCGCCAAAGAGACCACGCCCACATCGATTTTGATTGGTTAGGATTTGAGACAATTAATGAATCCTGGGGTGCGTTCAGATGCTACGCCGTGTGACGTCCCAAAGCGTTCAGATGATTACGTCTGGCAAATGGTTGGGTCGTTCAGATGCTTCGGAGAAACTTTACCGTGCGTCCAACCGTCCAACCCAGCCCGTACATGGGTAGAAATTAACCCGCATGCGCTTTGCAGTTTATAATGACAGGAGTGAGCAGTTTTGGTTATGTTTACAATTTCAAAATCAGATTTAATAGTTGTTAACTCTCGAACTGGTTGTACCTCGGAGGAAGAAATATATATTTCTTCCTCTGAGACTTGTATATGCATTTTATCTTGCCAAAAAGGGGGATTTCAAAAATATTATTTTTTAGGGTTAAGTAAGATAAGATGAAATTTGACATTTACACCACATCGTTCAGATGAATCTTCTAGTCAACGGCTACAACCAAGAAAAATCATACCGTGCGATTTTTGTCTACTGGGTAAAGCATCTGAACGCACTCCTGGTTTTCCACAGATTCTCTGTCCTTTCGGCTGACATATATATGTTAGCAAGATATATTTACTTCATGTAATAGAACACATATTCTCAGAAATCATGCATTGACGCCAGAGATGAAAATGTTTTGATTACACGCAGATTTTATGCATCTCGCTCTTTCTTGATATTGATATTTGCTGGAGATTTAAGGGGGTTTTCACAAATCAACTATACTGGCTGTATTATCAGAAATGTCCCATTGCATACTTATTATATATTTACATCAAAATTCCTGCAATAAACCTCACTCGGGTAAGAATCCGACCTCGAGAGTTCATCATGGCATATAATGAAGATATCAGTTACTCTTTCTGTTCTACTATTATAAGATGTAGATGAAAAACATACTAATTGGCATTTATTCTTGAAGCAATTTACATCCTGAACCAGAAACTGCTGCGTGTAATTTATTTGCCGAGTTTTGTGTTAGTTTTTCACATCGAAATGGGTATGGTTGACCCATAATGAAGGAAATTTCCCGAAAAACTTCTTTAATTCACATAAAAACCCAACAAGGCGAAAATGAAATAATATTTTGTGGAAACTTTTGTTTTTTTCCTGAAATTTTAATCCTCGATAAGTTTGAAACTTTAAAATCAGTTGAAGAGTACGAACGCGCAACCTTCTACAAAATTTCATATGGAATTCACTCTTGAATAAATAAAAAAAGTCTGTTGAGAACCTTTGGGTTTTCGGGAACTTTTTGTCAGATTACGATGAATTTAGAGTCGAGTTTAGTTCAAATATCTGTAGTTGAGCCGAAAATGGTCTCAAACTTAAGGTTGGACTCACTGATGACGAATCCGGTGTCAAAAACGATTCTGTTTGGTCCGTAGGCACGATGATGGTCGTACGGAGAATCCTATCGACCTTTCAGGGTAGGTTGCATTTCAGAATGCGACGTTTGAGTTCGTTAATGTACAAAATCGGCCAAACGGTTTCGGAGTTAGAGCCTTTTAATGTTTTGACGGTATATTGGCGATAATTTGGGAACTACTGGAACGATTGGATTGAAACTTAGCATAGTTAGTTGAAGTATAGCAACGTGCAACTTTTCGCGAAATTCTGTTGAGATCATACTATCAGTAAATTTTGAAAATAACCTTTTTCTTTAACTGTTCATCACATTTGAAAAAAAAATTCAGCGCATACTTTGAGCTCTACATTTCACAGCAGTGTACGAAATTTCAATTCTATAAGGCTATTTTGGCTATAGGTTTGGGGATATTGGGAAAAAATATGTAAAATTTCATGGTTTTCTTCTCGATATCGTTGTTTTTTTCGGTATACCTCAAGAAATACTGATTCAATCACGATGAAACTTCGCAGCGAGTTTGAAGATGCTGAAATACAACTTCGTGCGAAATTTCGTGATGATCGTGTCATCAGAAATATCTGAAAAAAAATCTTTCAATTGTTTTTTTCAAATATTCAATATTCTGTGGTATTCTTATCATATTATCCTCATTTTATTCTGTATGAACCTTCGGAATGTCATTTTTCGATTGGATTTCAATAGACGACTTCGGCCCAAGTTGCCAACCCACAATTTATTTACCAAGTTTACTTTCACTGGGGAACGGGAATTTCAGGACAAATTCGACATGATAAGGTTCGCATTATTTATAAATAACCGTAAAACATGCCTCGGCTCTTCAAACCAGATAATTCCTTCCAAATATGGGTTTTCGTTAAGATCGTCCCCGATTGGCTGAAATTTAAGTTGGGATTCCTGATTTAATGCAAACAGTGTCAATTTTCATAGGATACGTTCCGAAAATCAACTCTGTTGTTTCGGTTGCCGATTTTCCGCTCCGTAAATATGAAATATTCGGATGGTTCCTGAAACAAGCGCGTGAAAAAGGTTATTAACGGAATCTGGTTGATGAAAATGCGGTCGATTTACTGTCACCAGAACGATTTTCATTTCATTTTCATCAACCAGATTCCGTAAATAACCTTTTTCACGCGCTTGTTCCAGGAACGATCCGAATATTTCATATTTACGCAGTAGAAAATCGGCAAACGAAACAACAGAGTTGATTTTCGGAAAGTATCATATGAAAATTGACACTGTTCGCATGAAATCAGGAATCCCAACTCAAATTTCAGCCAATCGGGGACGATCTTAACAAAAATCTATATTTGGAAGGAATTATCTGGTTTGAAGAGCCGAGGCATGTTTTACGGTTATTTATAAATAATGCGAACCTTATCATGTCGAATTTGTCCTGAAATTCCCGTTCCCCAGTAAAAGTAAACTTGCTAAGTAAATTGTGGGTTGGCAACTTGGGCCGAAGTCGTCTATTCGATCTAATCTGTTTTCTTGGATATGTTGTGAAAATGAAATTTTGAATGGGTATATCAGCGGAATCATTGGGTGGATTTTCACGAATTCGTCCTTCGTTATTAAGGTCCAAACCTTCTCTACAAATATCGAATTTCTAAGTTATTTCTTTCGGAAGTTATTGTTCTAACGGTTGGCGGTTAGACCAACCGTCACAACTACAATTTGAGACAATCTTCAGGCGAACTCTGCATTGGAATGATATTCAAGATATAAAATTATTACCGTTACCATTAAAATGGCATTCTGAAATTATAAACAGAAAATAATTGGTTATATCTTCTTCATGCTATGTCTAAATATTATATAAAAAAAGGTAAACCACGAATCAAGATTTTGATATGGAAGGGTTAAGATGATGCTACATCCTTCAAATTTTGTATGAATGTTTTGGGCAACATTGCATATATGTAGTGCCATCAAAGTAATGCCAGATATAATACATTATACGAATTTTTCATAAATGTTTTGAGCAACATTAAATATATGCTATGAAGTTACATTGAAGTAATGCAAAATATGATACATTTATGTAAAATTTTTCATTGAACATTGCAATATTTAGAAGGTGCGCAAAGAACCATGTATGCAACATATCTGTATTATCAATAATATCTCCGGATGACATCACAAAGTCACAATGTGACATAACATTTACCTATGCTTGAGTTATGTTTTTATGTTTAGTTGGAAACTGCGTTTGGAGGGATCACTAAGCAGGTATATATATATTCTTTTGAGAACGAGCATTACAATTCTAAGATATATCACAGTGTTAGCAGAGGAAATGTAAACGGGGTACCATACATATTTGCGTATGATACAAGAGCACAGATAAAAACCTCAGGAAAAATTCTGTCTTCCAGCATAAGTGTAGAAATTTGTTTATAGAAGATGGATGGCATCTTTTTCATTTGAAAATAATTTTTTCGTCATCTTGAATTCATTTCGACAATATATCTTGACATAATATCTGAAACAGAAAGAGGGACAGAAAACCAGAAGGAAGCAGTAAATAATATCACCTACATTTGCTCATGACCGAGAGGGTCTTTCGACCAGGTTCAGTCCTCCAAGCGATGATTTTCAGATCCTCAGATAAACGAAGAACGCTACAGGCCCCATTATTGGGGAATCATCTCCCATAGATCCATAATTGTTCATTTCGAACTAGAAATCTAAGCAGGTGACTCTTTTGGAAATGAATTTGAACAAGCGCGTAAAATTGGATTACACTACTTCAATGTATTCGGTTCCCGAAGATTTTCCGTCAGAACATTTTTTCAAAACTCGAACTCTTTTTTTTACATGTCTAGATATTGTTGAAACCGGTAATATGAAAACAGAATGAAAAAATCTAGAAAAGCACTAACGTGAATTCAGGACTTTTTACGCGCTTGTTCAAATTCACCGATTCGGCAACTCTGATTGATCTCTTTACATCTGGCCTAAGTAATTATCGCAAAGACAATAAGTACCGAAAGAATCTTCTTAGAGACTAAATAATTGCGGAGCAGGTTTAGAGTTTAATTACGAAGGCCGACTTCGTGAAATCCATCCTGATGTGATTCCGCAGATATACCTACCCTTTCAATGGACGATCAAATAAGTATTTTCGAGTTATTTCGGGAATAATTAACAAGGATATCGATGAAATCAGTAAAATATTGGACACATTTTCCCCAATATCTCCCAAGATAAATATCCGATTAAATTGAATTGAGATAATGTTGTTAAATTGTAACCTCAAGGTTTGTGCATGGCAACGTCATCAATAGTTTTCGAAAAATTTTAATTTGTTCAGGAAAATTCCCGAAATCTCTGCGTTGGCATAACTATTAATGAATTTTGATTTCGACAACCTCACTTATTTTCGAGAAATCGAGAAAATCATTCAAGAATTTGAAACAAACAAGAAATTTGACAAATGTTTTTCCATTTTCTCTGTGAATGAATATTGGCTCTGAAATTTGAAACACTTCTGTTTTATTTTGACAGAAAAAAAATATTTTTGAAGAAAAATTTTCGAAATTTTTTTAATCGATCAAGACCATTTTGGCTGAAATCTCGAAAGTCACAGACCCTGGAAAAAAACATGTTTTTCACAAACATTTGGAAAGGTTTAGAAAAATATTTGTTTTCCTTCCTTACGGTTAGATCATCTCGAAATTCTGCACAAGGTTGATATTCTTTTAACCTTTTATGAAGCTTCAATCTAATTGCATCAATTTATTTCGGAACAAACCTCAAAATTTCAAATTGTTATGACTCCGAATCCTTTCGGCCAATTTCGCTCATTAAGGAACGCAACTGAGATTTTCAGGCTACGAATATGAACTGAAAATACCAGACTATTGGCATATTCTTAGTAACTTAAAGCACGCATGGTCGGCCTGACTGAATTTGACCACGGATTCCTCTTCAAGAAGTCCAACCCGATAGTTCAAGACCATTTTCGATTTAAAATTCGAGAATTGCAGACACCTTGACGAAACGATAGCACGTTGTTTCCCCAGAACAAGCGCGTAAAAAACTAAATGGGTTCAGATCTCAGAGTAACAAACAACATAGAGGTAGCATACGTCATATTTAGAAGGCGATTGCTGTCCGCAACATGTGATACAAAATTTGACACTTTGACCGCAATCAAAACAAACTTGTTAACAAAACAATTACCAACCTGCGATACAATATTTCACTCAATTTACGGAATTCTCCACAAACAACACACTTCTTACGTCCCACAGTGAATTGAAGTATTGTAATGATTCGAAGAATATTGAATTAAACAGCTAGAAAGACCTAAAAAATTAGTTAGAAACTCACCAAAACAACGGATGACAGATTGACCGGCGGTATACTGTTAATGCGGCATCGTTGGCAAAGCTTGGATTTCAGCAGGTAGATAATGAAAAGGGTAAGTATTCTTCTTACCACAAATTCGAAACTGAAGAAAAATATCTATCATGAAATGTTTAAATTTCCATATTTAACCGAGAATTACTAAAATTAAATTAAATTAAAATAATCAACTTCAGTTTTTCAGACATTGAAGAGCACAAAAACGGGTGGAACGATTCTCCTTTTTTACCGTTTCTCGGAGGTTCTAGATCCTTCTAAGACATCAGAGAATTTTAAACCAACCAATAAGGGAGAAACATGGACCACCTCTCATGAAAAATTACCGAAAATCCGTTTTGTCTCACTTCTCCCGAGGTTATAAAATCCCTGGCTGCCACTGGAAGATACATTTCGCAGTATTCAGACTTTTATTCAGTATAAGATTACGCATTATTCCTAGCCGTACTGAGTTAATGAGTCTTTACTTATTTTTCAAAAAATCAGTCTACGTTATACAGTCTACCTTTAGAATACTTTTTTAACTTCAACTTCGCTTACAATTCAATCTGCGATTATAGTGCAACAGTTCCGTGATAGAGACTCTAGTTTTACCGTAGTGCTCGTAGTAGTGTCAACCATGGTTAGAAAATTTATTTGATTGTGCCTGATTTACCGTTTGTTTAACTCTCTTTTGTGCCGATCAGTTATATTTTTCAATTCCGAACATTTCCGTTCATAATAAATAAATTATTCCGACCGTATCCCCACACGTGGGGCGATAAGGATTGCATTATTCGGGTATCGCGTCTGCTAGGATTGAGCCGGTCGAGGTGTGACTTACTTCGAGACAATATTCTCCGAGAACACGTACCGCGAGTAGGGAGACTATACAGGAGACGTCAAAAGCTATTTAATTGATCATATTAATTCCGTAAGACACTTTCTTGGAGTGCTGATTCCAAACTACCCACTGTTGGGGCTCCTCGCTCTGGGCTTTTGTGTTAAACCTGAGTTAGTGTCTTAGTGACCTTCGGTCTATTGAGTCAAGTGTACCACTTGACTTGGGGTCTAAGGTTGGATTTCCGCGGTCACTTTTAGTGGATCCCTCGACCCTTCTATCCGTTACCATGTTCACTCATTAGAGTGCTGATCTCAAACCTCCCACTGATGGGGCTCCTCACTTTGGGCGTTTGAGACAGAAGTGAGTTAGTGCCTTAGTGCCCTTCAGTCTATTGGATCAGGTTTATTATTGACATGGTGTCTAAGGGTAGATTCCAACGATCGTTTTTAGTGGACTCATCGAACCGTCCGTCCGTTTTCGAGTATGTTTGTTTGGGGTGTGGTCCGTATATATTCCTAGTTAATGATGTTGGTGAATGTGACAGATAAACCAAACTCTCAGCCCAGGCACTAACCCCATTAGTACACAAGATATAAACGGACCACGCCCTTGGTTGATCATATCGTTTCCGCGAAACGCTTACTCGGAGTGCTGATCTCAAACTACCCACCGTTGGGGCTCCTCGCTTTGGGCGTTTGAATCAGACGAAACTTGTCTTAGTGCCCTTTACTCCACTGGGTCAGGTGTATCGCTTGACTTGGTGTCTGATAGTGGATTTCTGAGATCTGTCAAGTCCAATTCCGATATACTTGCTGAAGGAAGTACCGTTTTGCGGATTTGATATTTCTGGTCCGAGGCACGGGTAAGTTCCACAATAAGACAACACTTTTCACTGCTTAACCGTCTTACCATACTACTTTGCCGGCTATCATGTATTTACCGCAATAACCTCTCACCGTTTGTATTTTATTTCATCCTTCCGTACATTTACTACCGCTTACTATTGCTTGTCTCACCCTATTAGTTACCGTTCCGTAAATTACGTTGCTCATTGCATTTCCATCGTACGCACTCTGCTTATCACATTTCTTTCTGTTGATCCGCTTATTTGTATTCATATTAACCGCACCGCTTGATTCTCCGTTATATTGCAAACAATACCTCAAATAAAACAGGGTGACTTTTGGAGGCCAGAGTTTGTTTTTTTCAAAAAAAATTTTAGTTGCAAATGGTTGTAAAAAATTTTTAGAATGCGCAATGTTATCACTTTCATATATTCAAGAATTTTCGGGAAAATGAAAACTAAAATGCAGTGGAAAATAACTAACATTGCGCATTCTCACAAATGATTTAAGTACATCCCAAAAAAAAATTTCGAAAAATACTCACTGAAGCCTGCCGAACGACACCCCGTTTCCTCCTATAATCGTCGAAATTTCTCCGAATTCTAATATTGCACGCGGCTAGTGGCAAACCATGTAGACGGCGTTCAGGTGCCTGACCTTCAGTCCGTCCGCCGTCGTCCGTACGCCGTCCGTTGTCCGGGGCTTTTCTCTGGAAGTACTGAACAGAAATCCTTGAAACTTGGTAGAAAAATCATGTGTTTCTTGATCCTCCAAGCTTTTCAGCAGGATCGGTGTACCCTAAGGGCTTACAACTGGGGGTAAGAGGGAAAAAAATTATTTCTCGAAAACTTACCACAGAATTTTCATGAAACACCCAATGTTCATTACTGTTTCATAACTCAACCTAAAAATGTTCACCTGGATGATTTCCGGCCAGTGGTCGCTTAGTTATAAAGAAAAACGCTGAAAATTGTGTTGTGAAAAATCAATGAGTTATGAATGATATATAAGTTTTATTTAAGATATCAATGGTATTGGGGTATTTAACTGAAAAAATATTGAACCCTTGTGTGAAATTTGCAGCGTTTTATGATTGCAATTTCCATACGAATTTGGCCTGAAAGTTCGGTACCTACTTACCTAAGTGGCTGTCGAAGCCCCTATAAGTTGGCGTATATACTTTCTTATAGCTGCCAAGGTGCCATTTGCCTATGATATGATTTTGATAACCAACTTCTTTCAGATATTCGGGTAATAGTTTCTCAGTCAATGGAAGTCCTCTCGGTTCCATACCAGTAATAACTCCATGTTGCATTCCAGTATGAATTGGGTATTTTCCAGTGAGTAGTGAACTTCTAGATGGGGTGCATATTGGGTTCACATAATAATTATTCAATATAATACCAGAATAGGCTAGAGAATCAATGTTCGGGGTAGGTATTTGTCCAGATCCATGAAAACCCACATCGTTCCAACCCTGTAAATCATAACTAATAAATAGATTGTTTTTGGAAAATACGGATTTCAAATTCAACAATAAACTGCATTGATAACAGGGTAAACAAAACACTTGACAATACGTTTCACATAAAATACATAAAAATATACCATTGACATGACATGACACAAAGGTGAAAAATGTGAAATATTGGATTTCTTAAAAATTCTGGAAATATCCTAAGCATTTAAACTTCCAATCGTAAATGATCAATTAGATTTCCGCTTATCTCTGGTCTGTCTGGGGTCATCTGTTACTTGCAGTATAATTGTTGTGACTATTTATTTTAATTTAAGTTTTGAGAATGGGTTAAAACCCGAAACACGCATGTCAACTGCGTATATTTTTGATTGAATCTTTGAAACGTATTATCAAGTGTTTTTTTTTACCCTGTTATCAATAACAATGTTTCACGAGTGATTAGCGAGCTATGTGAACTTGACAATTGACCTTGGAATTTTCTTGTGAAAATTTTGTGATCGATTGTACCCGATAGGTACCCGATTGTACCACAAATTTTTTTTTCGTTTGTACCCCTAACGTTGTCTTTATACAGCCATTATAACTTCAGAACTCACGGGCACCCAAAACAACATTGACATTTTTTCATGAAAACTTGGTGAAGTTAGGTGGGTACCCGATTGTACCACTTTTATTTTTGCTGAAATCCCTAGGGTTTTTCCTACACATCAGTTCGAAATTTTTTTTTCTCTTCAACTCGCGATTGGCGGATAATCGATGGAATTTTTTTGTGGAAATTCTTTGCCCGATTGTACCCGGTAGGCTTGATTGTACCATTTCCATTTATGTTTTATACCTGATTGTTTTCCCTACACATCAACTAGAAATTATTGAGTGGAAATTTGTGGTTGATTGCACCCAATATGTTGTCTACCCAAGGTTTCTTCTATATAGGAAATGTGAGACTTCTCGGCAGGTCACAAAAGAAGTTACATATTCCTCTCGCAACGGGAACTTCCATCTGACTTTAACTAGGTTCCTGTGTGTAACCGAATTTTAAATCTGGTTAATGATTACGTGATATCTACTGTCCCCCATTTTATCTAGTATCAAATTACAGACACCTTATGGATATAATCGGGTGTCGTCACGAGCCTAGTAATGCCCTTTTATCGTACCACCCAAGACTTAATTACGCGCTTGTTCTAGGGAACAGCGCATTATTATCATTCATCACGATGTCTGTAATTTTCGAATTTTGAGCCGGAAATGGTCTCAAACGATTGGGTTGAACTCCTGAAGAAGAATCCATGGTCAAATTCAATTCTGTCCATCCGTCCGTCCGGCTGTCCGTCCGTATGTGCTATACCTCTCGAAGGAAAAGACTTAGCGACTTGAAATTTTCAGGTTAGGTTTTGAGCCTGAATATCTCGGTTGAGTTTGTTAATGGGCCAAATCTGCCGAATGGTTTTTGTTTTACAGCCATTTGAAATTTTGATTTTTCAATAACTCGAAAAATATTTATCTGATCGAAATGAACCTTGGTTGGGAGATGGACAGATGGGAAAAGAGTTATCTATGGAGAAATTTGAAAAAAAAAATGATGGGTACAAAACTTCAAACAGCTGTGTACAGGAAACGTTAGGGGTATTAACAAAAATTTTGGTACAAAACTTCAAAGAGCTGTGTACAGGAAACGTTAGGGATATAAACAAAAATTTTGGTACAAAACTTCAAACAGCTGTGTACAGGAAACTTTAGAGGTATAAACATAAATTTTGGTACAATCAGGTGCATACCGGGTACAATCGACCATAGAACTTTCACACAAAAATTCCATCAATTATCGGCCAATCACGAGTTGACGAGGAAAAAATTTTTGAATTGATGTGTGAGAAAACCCATAGGGATTTCAGCAAAAATAAAAGTGGTGCAATCGGGAACCTACCCAGTACAATCCTTCACCAAGTTTTCATGAGAAAATTTCAATTTCAGTGGGTTAAAAATCATAATGTCTGTATAAAGAAAACGTTAGGGGTACAAACTAAAATTTTTGTGGTACAATCATGTACCTACCTATAGGGTACAATCGATAACACAATTTCAAAAGAAAATTCCAAGGTTAATTTCCAGGTTCACATAGCTTGATTAGCGAGCAATCAATTTCGACATTAAATTGTATTTTCAGGAGTGAAACTTTATACTAGGTCGTATAGGATTCTTGCATGATGAAACATACAAATGTCCGAAAATGAGAAAATTCCGGAAGTATTGATGATACAATTCGTCTGTAAATAAACGCGAAGGCGTTTGAAGGTGATTATCCGATGAAAATCAGTGGTCAAATTTCATATACTTTTTCTCTTGAACCGCCCACCCTTTCAGAATACAGTCCCTAAATGTATTAGTAGGTTTAAATTTTTACGGGTTCTGAATGACAGATTATTATCCATTGTGAGGCACCATCCATGTAGTTTTTCATCACATCATTTCTTCAACCACACAACTTCATTAATGTCGGTTGAAAATAGCAACACCATCTGATTTTTCTGCAATATGTTTTTTTGTGAGAAAAATATCGATTGTTTCGAAATTTTAAATGAAACAGTTTGCAGAATCGAATTGGTAATCATAAAAATCAAATCTTTCAAAAATCTTCCCCACGAAAAGCCAGAACCAGGATTCCAAGCGCCTGTGGCGAATCTTCACAATGCGCCCTCGGCGGAATTTATGTTTCAATAATAATATTTTTCAGAATTGATATTATTCATTATATTTAGAAGAATTATTTCATTCTCAATAATCACTCATAATTTTTATTAGGTACCCCTAGATATTTGAAATTAAATAATAAGTATATGATGAAAACTCAATCAACAAAATAAATGGAAAATAATTATTTGAAAATAACTGTTATGTTCTTGAGTCTATTGATGGTTTAAAAAATGAATGCGATTAGGCAAAACTCAATCACCTTGTCCTATTATTTCAAGTTATTTTCATTATTAGTTATTTCAATTAGGTGATAATTGTTACATTGCCGATTTCGGGCAAACCCTCACTTATCGGCAATAGCCCAGTCCACGCCACACCGGAATTTTATTCTTTCTATAGAATCGAATGGGACAGCGAGCACTCAAACACTACCATTGAGTTTTCAAATACGTATTTGAAAACTCAATGCCACTACTGAATATATAAATTAGCAGGGGAATAATAAATTACAAATAAGCGGGAAAATAACTTTCTGTTTTGCCAGGCTGTTGCCGATAAGTGAGCGTTGACCTTTTGAGGCCATTGGTGCCTAATTATATTCAGATGAGGTTGAGTGTAAAAAAGTTATCGTCGATTGCGAAGGGAGTAATGTCAGTTTATTGTATAGATGTATGGAGAAAGGCATAAAGGAATATGTACCTAGACAGTCATACATAAGCTGGTTCTCTAGCGATTTAAAAAATCTCATCTCAAGAAATTCTAGAAAAGCATAGACGTGAAGTCATCAGCTTCTGCGCGCCTGTTCGAATTCGTTGGCAAAAAGGTTATTAGTTCACGTGTATTGACCCCGCCACAAGCAAGTTTCACTTACTGATGAAAAAATATAGTGATCTTCTTCGCATATGGTCTCCATGAAATTCTGCATGAACCTTCAAGATACCAATTACAAAAAACACTAGATTTCAATTCGACCCAATCTGCATTTTCAGACATATAGCGGATGAAATTCTTGAATGAGTATTACTGCGGAATCATTAGGTGAAATTTGTCCATTCACAAATACGGCCCTCGATATTATTGTCCAAATCTACACCTCAAATATCGAGTTTCTGAATCGTTCCTTTCAGAAAATATTTTTTTATGTTTTGCCCAACGTAGCGCCATAAGGTCTAAAACCACCGATCGTGAACACAGAACATCTAAAAGAATCTACTTAGACACTGTGTAACTGTAGGAAGGTCGATATGGCGAATTGGTGAAATCCACTCGAATGATTTCGCAGATGTACCCATTCAAAATTTCATTGACCCAATATTTCCTAATAGAGACTGACCCGGCTTGAAATCCATTACTTAATTGAACAGCTTGAAATAGTGTCTGCAAAGTCTGTGCCGAATTTCATTCAAATATGTTGAATTTTTTTGGATATTTTCTACCCATTCAGAATTTCATCAACCCAAAATTTCCAAAATACAGACTGGATCGACTTGAAATCCAGTACTTAATTCGAAAATGACAGCTTGAAATAGTGACTGCAAAGTATGTGCCTAATTTCATTGCGTTTTTTCACATGTACCATGTCGAAATTTCGCATCAAGTTGGGCATCAATTTTTTTCAACATAAGCTCTCCTTGAGATATTGAGAAAATAAACTGAAAATTTCAAGTAGTCACGAAAAACGACATATTGCTTCTCCAATATCTCTTTGAATAAATATAAGATCGAACTGACAATGCTTATGCTATCGTTGAATATTGACTTTAAGGTTTGTGCCAAATTTCATCGAAATCTGATGAATAGTATCAAAGAATATTATTTTTAGGTTCTTGTTCTAGGGAACAGCGCGTTATCATTTCGTCGATTGGGTTGAATTCAATTCTGTCCGTCCGTCCGTATGTGCTCTAACTTTCGAAAGAAAATACTTGAAATTGTCAGATTAAGTTGGGAGTCCAAATATCTCTGTTAGATTCGTTATTGGGTGGAATCGGATGGATAGTTTCGGAGGTGGGCCCATTTGAAATTTTGAGGTTAATTTCTCGATATCTCATGAAGTATTGACTTCATCAAATTTAAACTTCGAGGACAGTTTTGGAATACCAACGCACAACTTAGAGCGGAATTTCGTGTGGATCCAGTGTTCAGAAAATTCAAACATTTCATTCAAAAATGTTCAAAATTTTCGATGGAAAAATTTTTTTTCCTCAAAAAATATTGATTAGATTCCAATGAAATTTGGCACAAACGTTGAAGTCAGTATTTAATAACAATATTCCGAATTTCAATTCGATCGAATATCAACTTTCGGAGGTATAACGAAAAAAATGTGCAAAATTTCGTTGTTATTTGGAAATTTAACGTTATTTCCGCAATATCTCAAGAAGAACGGATGCAACCAGATTGAAACTTTGTAATCAGGTGGAGATTACCAACACGCAACTAGGTGTAAAATTTCGTGTTGATCTCATAGATAGAATCTGAACATAGGCGTAAAAGCTCCCGACCTCACTTCAGTGCTTTTCTAGATTTTTTTCAAGAAATATCCTAAACATATTTTAACGCGCTTGTTCTAGGGAACAGCGGGTTATCATTTCGTCACGATGTCTGTGATTTTCGAATTTGTGCCGAAAATGGTCTTAAACGGTTGCGTTGAACTCCTTGAGGAAGAATCCGTGGTCAAATTCAATTCTGTCCATCCGACCGTCCGTTCGTATGTGCTCTAACTTCCGAAGGAAAAGACTTAGCGGCTGGGAATTGTCAGAGTAGGTTTGGAGTCCCAATATGTCGGTTGAGTTCGTTAATGGGTAAAATCGGTTGGATAGTTTCCGAGTAAGGCCCATTTGAAATTTTGTGGTTAATTTCTCGATATCTCATAAAGTATTGACTCGATCAGACTGTAACTTCGTGAAATACCAACGCGCCAAATAGAGCAAAATTTCGTGTGGATGCAGTTGTTTAAAAAATTTCAAAAAATGTATTCGAAAATTTTTAAAATTTTCGATTGAAACTTTTTTTTGTGAAAACATTGATTAGATTTCAATGGAATTTGGCACAAACCTCAGAGTCAGTATTTAACAAGAATGTTCCGAATTTCAATTCGATCCGATATTTACTTTCTGAGACATAAGGAAAAAAATTTGCCAAATTTCGTTGTTATTTTAAATTTTAAAGTTATTTCCGCAATATCTCAGCACGCAACTAGGTGCGAAATTTCCTTTTTTTGCGCGCATGTTCTAGGAGAACAGCGTGCTATCGTTCTGTCCAAATATCTGTAATTTTCGATGATTGAGCCGAAAATAGTCTTAAACGACTAGGTTGGACTCACTGACGACGAATCCGATGTCAAAATCGATTCTGTCCGGCCACCCGAACAGCCGGCCGGACGGCCGGCCGTCACCACGATAACAGACATACAGAGGATTCTATCGACTTGAAAATTTCAGGAAGGGTTGCATTTCAAAATACGAAGGTTAAGTTCGTTAATGGGCCGAATCGGTAGAATAGTTTCGGAGTTATAGCAATTTGAAATTTTGAGGTTATTTTCCTCATATCTCAGAAACAACTGCAGCGATTGAATTGAAACTTGTCAGTTAGTTGAAGCATAACGACGCGCAACTTTGAGCAGAATTTCGTCGGAGCTGCACGGTTACTAAATTTAAAAAAAAAAAATTTTTTTTTTAAACTATTGTTCATATTCCAGATTAATTTAGCTATACTTTGAACTTTATATTTCACAGCAGTGTACCAAATTTCAATTCGATACTGCCATTAGTTTTGGAGATATTGGGAAAAAATATGTAGAATTTCGTGGTTTTCTTCTCGATATCATTGTTTTTTTGGTATAAATCAACAAATACTGATTGAATCGTGATGAAACTTCGGAAATGTTTAAGGACAACATTGTGCAAGATTTCGTGATGATCGTGTCATCAGAACAATTTAAAAAAATTCAAATTTATTTTCTTCAAATATTTAATATTCTGTGAGCTTCTCATCATATTATCCTCATTAAATTCTGTATGAACCTTCTAACTGTTATTTTTCGATAAAGTACTGGATTCTATCCAATCTGTATTTTTGGAAATATTGGGAAAATAAAATTTTGAATGGGTATATCTGCGGAATTCTCAGATCATGATGAGAATGGGCTTATTAGAAACTGACGAGTGCAGATTTTGTGGGGAGGAGGAGGTACCTTGGACAGGAGCATTATAGGAGGAATGAGAACTTAGCCTCCTTGAAGCCCTCACAGATATTAGAATTCATCAGAGCTCTAGAGCTGGAGGGCGAGCTGTAGGTTGCGAAAACAGCTCTGACAAGGGGACACAATAGACCTTAAGGTCGCAGTGGAACGTAACCCCTTACCAATTATAACTATAACTATCTGCGGAATAATTGGGTGGATTTTACCCATTCACGAATTCGACTTTCGTAATTAGGCCCCAAACCTTCTCTACAAATATCGAGTTTTCAAGTGGTTTTTTCAGGAAATTATTGTGTTGATGCCGTGAAGGCATACACGCATGTTCAAATTCGTTGCCGAAGCGGTCATCTACATTGAACATGCGCGCAAAAGCTGCTGTCGTCACGGCAGTGCTTTTCTAGATTTTTTTCATTGCGCTCACTTATTATAGTCTTGTGGTTTCCTTACTATATTGTGAACAAGCATTGTTTCAAAATAAATTCGTTTTATCTACTCCTATTGTATTATTTATTCATTATTGAACCGCTTTCGAGTAAATAATATTATCTGTAAACAAACACCGTGAGTTATAATATCTCACTATAATGAATCGGAAAAAAGACGAAAATCGTCGAAGGCAAGGGTTTTCGGTTCGGCAGGTGGATGAGGAAAAACCTACATCGACCGAAGGGTTTGCAGGTTATTTTTATTTCTCGGAAAAGGTTCGAAAAATACGAGAGCAAGTTGGTAACTTCTGAACTTTTCTCAAATCTCTAAAAATCTGACAATAATCTGAAATTTTCTGTGATTTGTCAATGAAGAGCTTTCTCTGTACTTTGTATCTTCGTATTCATTGTTAAAGTTGTAGATAAAGTAGTGTATTCAACTTGCGATAATGGTCATAATTTGCCTGATAAAATTCAGCACTCGCCTGCAGCTCGTTCTGTAAACTTCATCTGTGTGAATTATGATCCTCATTACCGCACGTTGAATAATAATTAATTAATTTTGAAATACCTGTAAAATACTCAGTATCTGGCACAGGCGTGACTCAAAATAGATATTCTTCTAGAATACCTAATGGATGATGATTTCCGAACAGGACTTTCTTTTCAAGGTCGCGATAAACTAACATAATTCGCGGATGGAGAATCACATTTTTTGGTTTATGACAGTGTGAGCAGAAGACATGCAAACAGGGTACCATACATTTTTATGTATGATACAAGGGCACAGATAAAAACCTCAGCAAAAACTATGTCTCCCCGTTAAAGTGTATTGAAATTGAACATGGATGGCATATTTTTCATTGGAACATAATTTTCGTCATTCTGAATTTATTTTGACGGAGATGAGCGAGGAACAAGCAACTGCATCTTAGTAAAGGTTTCAGCATCAGAATGAGTCTTCAAGCGAGTAACTTAAACTGAGTGTTTAAAATCAATGCTTTTTACGCGCTTGTTCTAGGGAACAGCATGTCATCATTTCGTCACGATGTATGCAATTTTCTAAATTTGAGCCGAAAATGAACTCCTGAAGAATAATCATGGTCAAATTCAATTCTGTCCGTCCGTATGTGCTCTAACTCTCGTTAATGGGTGGAATCGGTTGTATAGTTTTGGAGTTAAGACCAATCGAAATTTTGAGTTTAATTCCTTGATATCTCATGAAGTATTGACTCGATAAAATTGAAACTTCGTGTACAGTTTCGAAATACCAACGCGCAACTTAGAGCTGAATTTCGTGTGGATCCAGTTGTTAGAAAATTCAAAAACAATTTTCATTCGAAATTTTTTAAATTTTTGTATGAACAATTTTTTCCCTGAAAACATTGATTCAATTTCAATTGAATTTGGAAGAAACCTCAGAGTCAGTATTTAACAACAATATCCCAAATTTCAGTTCGATCCGATATTTACTTTCGGAGATGAAAGACCACAACTGTAACCAAAACTTTGCTGTCTTAACCCAGCTCTGGAGTAGTTTTATATGAACGGTCCATAGGAATAGCGGAAAATATTAATGAGCCGAGATGGCTGAAAACTTGAGCAGTAATATATGTATTTTCCTCAATTATAAAGGGATCTGATTACAATAGTGGACAGTGGAGACCAACGGAACTGCCAATGATCAGAAGAGGTCTTATGACCATTATTTTTACCGATTTATTCTAGGGTACATGAGCCTTTTATCATTTTGTCTGTTATTTTTGAGTCAAAAATGGTCTTGAATTACTCGGTTGCCTCACTGATTGAGAATCCCGTCGAATTCGATTCTACCCGTCTGGCTGTGAATTCTAAAATTTTCGAAAGAGAAAATATCTAGTTTTGAAGTTTTTGAGTAAGTTTGGCAAAAACCGCCAATTTTGTGTTGCAATTTTGTTGTTTCTTCCCCAACATAGAAAAAACTACTGATCTAATCGAATGCCGATATTTTTACTTATGCAAAATTTTCAGAATCCAGCTATTACGTTGGACTGATATACAGGTAAGCTTTTACATCGAAGAAAAGATATGAATTTTGTGGTTGTGCATTCAAGCGACAATGGCGGTGGTTATCCTTCGACTTATAAAGATACGGTGAACAGCAAACAACCACAAACATTTTGATAGACAGCTTCGGCCCAAGTTGCCAATCCACAATTTTCTTCACAAATATGCTATCACTGGGAACGGGAATTTCGGGACAAATTCGACATGATAAGGTTCGCGTCATTTATAAATATATATAGATGTATATATAAATATAGATATCCGTAAAAGATTCCTCAGCTCCTCAAACAAGATAATTCCTTCCCAATATAAGTTTTTGTAAGGCTGAAATTTAAGTTGGGATTCCTGATTTAATGTTTATATTATCAAGTTTATAAAGCATATGGCTCTTCTATATTCTATGGATCATAAAGTAAGTAGATTGTTCTATGCTATGAATATGTTACCAGAGAACATTGACTGTCGTTCTGGTGACAGAAAGAACGTTTTTTCATCAATCAAATTCCGTAATTAACCTTCTCTTCAGGAACCAACCGAATATTTCATATATACGAAATGGAAAACCGGCAACTGAAATAACCAAGCTCATTTGCGGAACATATCCTATATAAATTTGACACTATTAACATGAAATCAGGAATCCCAACTTACATTTCAGCCAATCAGAGATGATTCTAACAAAACCCTTTATTTGGAAGGAATTACCTTGTTTGAGGAGCCGAGGCATCTTTTACGGATATTTATGAATAACGCGAACCTTATCATGTGGAATTTCGTTTTGAGATTGCCGTTTCCTAGTGATAGAAAATTTGTGAAGAAAACTGTGGGTAGGCAACTTGGGCCGAAGTCGTCTATTGATTTCGTATAGCAACTCTCTATGTGACAAGAATGTGGACTGTTTGAAAGCTTCAATAAATATGTCAATTACTTCAATATTTTTGAAATGTTTTTTTCTTCCTTCGAAAACAACTCTAGAAAATATTCGTGTGAGAAATGAGTTCTCGAATAGCTGTTCATTTAACTAAAATGTCATATTTTAAATGATTCTATTATTAAGTGGATGCTTTCTGATGTTTGTATTTAATATTTTCGAAGAAATAAATGAATCAAGTAAAACCAAAAAAATTCAACCACAAACTCACCAAATCATCAGCCACTATTAAGATGATATTCGGTTTACGTCCAACGTTCCCATCAACTCCAACAAACCATACTTCGATAACAAACACTAACAATAATTGGTGAAGATTTTGAAATACCGTTTTCATTTCGATCTTTCCACTCGGAATGCTGTGATTATATTGATTATCTACAAATCTTCGGAGTTCGAGAATTATAATTGCGATATTAAAATATATCTTTAATTTGTATTGGACAGGGCAATAGGGCAAATCGCTTAATAAGATGAGTTATCGGGAACTGTACAAAAATATATCGAATGCCGGTTCACATGGAAAGTTGAATGGGAATAATTTTACATAAAATACATATCATGACACGATATCTATAGAGCCACTAAATATTTAAGTACTGTCTTGTTGATAGTGTTAATTTCGGCAATGGGTTGTATTGATAGAGGACCGATAGTCATGAATACAATGCAAATTAAAAACCTTCCTCTGTTCAGAACCATGAAAATTCAAGAATAAAATGAGCGGGAAGACTGACGTCCTTCCTAAATAACTATCGCGGAGAAGGAATTTGTTGAACTAAATATACTGTAATGTATGATAATCCGGATCTTCATAAAAACCCTAGTTTCAGAGATAGTGCCAAAAATCAAGTGATGTCCATTGCAGTAACGTTGGTGATCAGAGAGCCTGTTTGCGGATTAGAGTTTAACTAATTGTTACGAACGCTCTCTACGAAATGTAGAAAAAATCCTGATTGTTTATTTTAATGAAAGTAAGAATTGATATATCACTATGATAAGCGAAAATAAACTAAAATTGCAATGATTATTGGCATGTCTGCTCGCATGGTTCTAGGGAACAGTGTGCAATCATTTTTCAAGTGTGAAACACGCTTTTCCATCCGCAGTTTTAGGGCTCTTAGGCTCCATAGCTTGAGGTGAAATTCTAAAACTAAATGACTAAAAATTCTTCAAAAGCACTCATGACGTGTGAATCCAGGCTGAATCGAGGCTAGTGCTAGGCGATGTTCATCGATGTTTTTGAAACATCGATGTTTTGTTATCGATGGTCGATGTTTTCAACATCGATGTTATAGTTCACAAACATCGATGAAAACATCAATGTTATCCTATCGATGTTCGATATATTCAAAATAACAGCTTTGAATATAAAATTTCGTTAAGAGAGTTCCCTTTTCCTTTGTTATAGCCTCAGGGCTACTTGTCACCCGAAAATGGCGCTCGTCTACCCAGATGTTATTTTATTGCCCCTTGCTTACAATTCAAGGGTTTGTCACGTATCATTTGTCGATGTAGGTTGTCGCTCAAAGCATTTGTTCATTTTATCATTTACATAGGGTTGTTAATCAATCTGTAAATTTTTCAATCAATAATTGTGATACAATTTTTATCATATCGTAATAGTTCTCAGAGCTATTAGCTCACTCTGTCGACATATCTCGTACTTGAACTTAGGAGTACCTGCATAGAGTAGATATACCTGGAACCCTTTAATGATACTCCCGTGTACACGATAGTACGCTGTTGTCCAGAACATGCACGCAAAAATTAAAAGAATGGATTAACCATTAAAGAGCTATTGGTGCAAAAAAAATGCCCCCATTCATTGTAACGTTACAATGAATGGGGGCATTTTGCACCAATAGCTCTTTAATGGTTAATCCATTCTTTTAATTTTTGCGTGCATGTTCTGGACAACAGCGTACTATCGTTTTATCCAAATGTCTGTAATTTCCTGAAAATGGTCTAAAACGACTAGGTTGGTCTCACTGATGACGAACCCGGTGTCAAAATCGATTCCGTCTGTCCGTAGGCACGATAACGGGCGTACGGAGAATCCTATCAAGTTGTAACTTTCAGATTAGGTTGAATTTCAAAATGCGAGGGTCGAGTAAGTTACTGGGCAAATCGGCCAAACGGTTTAGGAGTTAGAGCCATTTGAAATTTTAAGGTTAATTCCCTGATATTTCAGGAATTACTAGAGGAATTGGATTGAAACTTGGCAGTTAGTGGAGGCATAATGACGCGAAACTTTTTGCGAAGTGTTGTTGAGATCGTACCCTAAGTGAATTAAAAAAGAATATATTTTAGTTTGATACGGATTTAATTTTCGGAGATATGTCAAATTACCTTTTTGGTAAACCCGCAAGATTTCCCGTCGCCGAGATATTAAAAAGATATTTACATCATTGTACGCAGTGCGTTTTTCTGAATAAAAAATGTGAAATCGAACATAGGCGGTCTCCCTTAATTTTCAAGATATGGGCCCCCAAAGTTTCAAAATGAGTCGTTTTCAGGTCCCTTTTTCCACCATAAAAACGATCTCTCACTTCATCTGTATAGTTCACAAACCACCTTTGAACCTTCAACCGACAAAAAGCAACACTTTTTCTCAAGAATAATCAATATTTAATGAAAAAACAATGAAATTACTGGACAACTACTTAACGTCTATTCCTTCTGATTTCGACTCAGTCTAAAAGTGAAGTTTGGCAATGGCGCGAATTTCATCGGTCGGAATCGTGCCATCGTGCGTATGCGTGAATGAGATTATTGCCGGCGAGAAATATAAAATATGTTTCTTAGGTCTTACTGTTTACTGCGATACTGTAAATCTTCCAATAGGAGAATTCGTTTCTTATGAAATGTACAAGGTTGAAACACATAGTAATAGAATGAGAATACACCGTGATATATATTTCAACGTTCCTTTTTTTCATATGTGATAGGTCGCGCCCTTCCCAGATTTCCAATGAAATCGAGGTTATTATATAACCCATTTTATTGGAATACCCTGAATCTGGGTAAAAATACTTTGCTGACCGAAATAGAATCATACCGTCAATTTCAGACTTCTAGTAAGAATATGAGACTCATAATGCAAACCTGAGATCTATCGAGGATCGCCTTCTTGCCACCATATTCAAATTTAAAATCCACCCCAATTTGGGGGTAGTTTATTCTTGTAATTTTTCAAAATAATTTGCTGACCGAAGGTTTCCAGTCGAGATATTTTATCAAAACGCTACATTATGATTGAATGTGGCATATTTTTTGTGCCACCATAAAAAAAATTCAGATCCGCCCCCGTTTGAGGGTAGTTTATTCTTGGGATTTTTCAGGAATCCTTGCTGATCGGAAATTTCCCGTGCAGATATTTTATTGAAACGACGTATTATGACTAACTGTAGCATACTCTTTGTGCCACCATAAAAAATATTCAGATCCACCCCCTATTAAGGGTAGTTTATTTTTGTGATTTTTCAGGAATCCTTGCTGATCCGAAATTTCCCGTGGAGATATTTGATTGAAACGATGTATTATGACTAACCGTAGCATACCCTTTGTGCCACCGTAAAAAATATTCAGATCCACCCCCTATTAAGGGTAGTTTATTCGTGTGATTTTTCGGAAATTCTTGCTGATCGATATTTTCCAGTGGAGATATTTCATTCAAACAAAGTAAAATAATTGCAAATCGGATACCCTCTGTGCCACCATACAAAAATTCCAGGTCCGACTCGTTTAAGGGTAGTTTATCCTCGTAATTTCTCGGAATACTTTGCTGACCGAAAATTTTCAGTGGAGATATTTTATTGAAATAACGTATTATGACTAAACGTAGCATAACCTTGGTGCCACCGTAAAAAAAATTCATATCCGCCCCTGTTTAAGGGTAGTTTATTCTTGTGATTTTTCAGGAATCCTTGCTGATCGGAAATTTCCCGTGAAGATATTTGATTGAAACGATGTATTATGACTAACCGTAGCATACTCTTTGTGCCATCATAAAAAATATTCAGATCCACCCCCTATTAAGGGTAGTTTATTCGTGTGATTTTTCGGAAATCCTTGCTGATCCATATTTTCCAGTAGAGATATTTCATTGAAACGAAGTATTATGACTAACCGTAGCACACCCTTCGTGCCACCGTAAAAAATATTCAGATCCACCCCCTATTAAGGGTAGTTTGTTTCGGATTTTTCGGAAATCCTTGCTGATCCATATTTTCCAGTAGAGATATTTCATTGAAACGGAGTAAAATAATTGCAAATCGGATACCCTCTGTGCCACCATACAAAAATTCCAGGTCCGACTCGTTTAAGGGTAGTTTATCCTCGTAATTTCTCGGAATACTTTGCTGACCGAAAATTTTCACTGGATATATTTCATTGAAACAACGTATTATGACTGAACGTAGCATAAGCTTGGTGCCACCGTGAAAAAAATTCAGATCCGCCCCTGTTTAAGGGTAGTTTATTCTTGTGATTTTTCAGGAATCCTTGCTGATCGGAAATTTCCCGTGGAGATATTTGATTGAAATGATGTATTATGACTAACCGTAGCATACCCTTTGTGCCACCGTAAAAAATATTCAGATCCACCTCCTATTAAGGGTAGTTTATTCGTGTGATTTTTCGGAAATCCTTGCTGATCGATATTTTCCAGTGGAGATATTACATCGAAACAAAGTAAAATAATTGCAAATCGGATACCCTCTGTGCCACCGTACAAAAATTCTAGGTCCCACTCGTTTAAGGGTAGTTTATCCTCGTAATTTCTCGGAATACTTTGCTGACCGAAAATTTTCAGTGGAGATATTTTATTGAAACAACGTATTATGACTTAACGTAGCATAAGCTTGGTGCCACCGTGAAAAAAATTCAGATCCGCCCCTGTTTAAGGGGCGGAATCAGCAAGGATTTCCGAAAAGTCACACGAATAAACTACCCTTAATAGGGAGTGGATCTGAATATTTTTTACGGTGGCACAAAGGGTATGCTACGGTTAGTCATAATACATCGTTTCAATCAAATATCTCCACGGGAAATTTCGGATCAGCAAGGATTCCTGAAAAATCACAGGAATAAACTACCCTTAATAGGGGATGGATCTGAATATTTTTTACAGTGGCACCAAGAAGGTGCTACGGTTAGTCATAATACATCGTTTCAATCGAATATCTTCACGGGAAATTTCCGATCAGCAAGGATTCCTGAAAAATCACAAGAATAAACTACCCTTAAACAGGGGCGGATTCGAAATTTTTTTACGGTGGCACCAAGCGTATTCTACGTTCAGTCATAATACGTAGTTTCAATAAAATACCTATACTGAAAATTTTCGGTCAGCAAAGTATTCCGCGAAATTACGAGGATAAACTACCCTTAAACGAGTAGGACCTGGAATTTTTGTACGGTGGCACAGGGGGTATCCGATTTGCAATTATTTCACTTTGTTTCAATGAAATATCTCCAGTGGAAAATATGGATCAGCAAGGATTTCCGAAAAATCCGAAGAATAAACTACCCTTAAGAGGGGGTGGATCTGAATATTTTTCATGGTGGCACCAAGAATATGCTACGGTTAGTCATAATACATCGTTTCAATCAAATATCTCCACGGGAAATTTCGGATCAGCAAGGATTCCTGAAAAATCACAGGAATAAACTACCCTTAATAGGGGGTGGATCTGAATATTTTTTACGGTGGCACCAAGAATGTGCTACGGTTAGTCATAATACATCGTTTCAATCAAATATCTCTACGGGAAATTTTCGATCAGCAAGGATTCCTGAAAAATCACAAGAATAAACTACCCTTAAACAGGGGCGGATCTGAATTTTTTTCACGGTGGCACCAAGCTTATGCTACGTTTAGTCATAATACGTTGTTTCAATAAAATATCTCCACTGAAAATTTTCGGTCAGCAAAGTATTCCGAGAAATTACGAGGATAAACTACCCTTAAACGAGGCGGACCTGAAATTTTTGTATGGTGGCACAGAGGGTATCCGATTTGCAGTTATTTTACTTTGTTTCAATGAAATATCTTCTCTAGAAAATATCGATCAGAAAGGATTTCCGAAAAATCACACGAATAAACTACCCTTAATAGGGGGTGGATCTGAATATTTTTCATGGTGGCACAAAGGGTATGCTACGGTTATTCATAATACTTCGTTTCAATCAAATATCTTCACGGGAATTTTCCGATCAGCAAGGATTCCTGAAAAATCACAGGAATAAACTACCCTTAATAGGGGGTGGATCTGAATGTTTTTTATGGTGGCACAAAGAGTATGCTACGGTTAGTCATAATACATCGTTTCAATCAAATATCTCTACGGGAAATTTCCCATCAGCAAGGATTTCTGAAAAATCACAAGAGTAAACTACCCTTAAACGGGGGCGGATCTGAATTTTTTTATGGTGGCACAAAAGGTATGCTATATTTAATCATAATATAGCGTTTCGATAAAATATCTCAACTGGAAACCTCCGGTCAGCAAATTATTTTGAAAAATTACAAGAATAAACTACCCCCAATTTGGGGTGGATTTGAAATTTGAATGTGGTGGCACGAACATATCAATGTACACAACTCAGTTTTAGAGTTTGGTTCAATTAATTATTCTTTAAGGTCGTGATTTAGAGGATTATATTTTGGTCAGCAAATTATCCACACCCCCTGAATCTCATTCTAAACTGGGACCATCTCGGAGACAACAAAAAACGAAGTAGATAACAACCTCCCTATTTTGAAGGGGATAGAAAGAAAGTTCAAACGAAAATATTGAGAGTGAAACCTTAAACAAATATTCTCAATGATTTTGTGTTGATGTTTAGAGTATAACCACCTCTTCTTCAGTGACTGAAACATTTTCCTTACAATCATATCCTTCAACTGCCCATCATTTCATATTTCCCGCCAGCAACTACTCTTCGGTCATAATCAATGAACTCTATATTATATTCCTGGAAGGGACCCGTTTTGAGCGACAAGTGAAGCCAATTCGTGAATAAGGCAGGATTGAAGAAGATCGCACATGTTCATGTGAAATTTCAACTTAGCGAGCGGTTTTTCTGGGGAACAGAGCGCGTTATCATCCTCCGTAAATTTGCGTTTTTTTGCCGAAAATGGTTCCAAGCGACCAGGTTGGACTCACTGATGAAGAGTTCAATGTCTAATTGAATTCTATTTAGCCGCCCGTTGTCACGATAACTTATTACCGAGAAAAGCTATAGCGACTTAAAAAATTCAAAATAAGTTCGTTAATGGGCAAAACTTACCTAACAATTTCGAAGTTATATCCATTTCAAATATATTATTTTATTTCCTCTATATCTCAAGAAGTACTGATGCGATCAGATTGAAACTTGCTAAATGATTGCATGAAGAATAGTTAAAAAAATACTTTGAAGTCGAATCTGAACAGCAATGTTCGAAATTTCAGCTCGATTCGACTCACATTTCCAAAAATATCGGAAAAAAGTATGTCATATTTCGCATTGGCAATGAATTTTAACCAGCGCTTAAATTTTCCTGACTTCAATTAAGTCAGTGCTTTTCGAGAAGTATTTTCCTATGTTCCTATTATTTAAATTTATTGTAATAATGATGAAACTATCGTCAATCGTCAATGCACTACTGCTCACGCCAATATAATTCTTCACTTTTTGAACCACACGCGGGGAAGGCAGAGAAAGTAATGGCATATCAGAGAAAAATAGATATTCATTTTCAAAAATATTGCACTTTCTAAACGATGTAATACCCAAACTACATGAATTTCCAAGTAAAACCAAATTTGAGCCGTTCAACACCATTTACTTCAATGGGTGTGACAGGGAGAGGTTACCGTAATTAGCGCTATCTTTGTTTCGTTGCCCCTTGTTACGCTTTAAGCTTAGTTGAAGAAGGGTCGGGTCCTTTCCAGGTAGTAATATAGAGTTCTATGGTCATAATACGTTGGCCAGCGATGAAAAGACCCTGTTGCCGCTTTAACATTGAGAAGTATTTCGTAGAAATATAGGTTAAGTGGTAGTCTAAAATTTTCACTTTTCTTCATTTAAATCATGAATATTCTTGAAAGAAAGTGTCGCTATTCGTTGGTTGAAGGTTCAAAGATGACTTATGAACTAGATTTGAGAAGTGAGAGATCCTTTTTATGGCGGAAAAAAGGATCTGAAAATGCAACAATTTGGAACTTTGGGGGCCCATATCTTCCAAAAAAAGAGAGACCGCCTATGTTGGCTCTCATAATTTTTGTTCAGGAATTCACACTGCTTACAATGATATAAATATCTCACTTATAGCTTCGCGACGGGAAATCTTGCGGGTTTACCAATTTTTTTTTCCTCGGTAACCATCGGTGTTTCTTCCAGAATACCTCAAAAAATATTACTTCAATCAGAGTGAAACTTAGTAATAAGTTTGGAAATGCTGATGAAAATCTTGGTGCAAAATTTCGTGACGATGTCAAAAAACAAATTGAAAAAAATTCAAACTTTTTTCTTCATATGTTCGATATTCTGCGATCTTCTGACCATATTATATTCACGAAATTCAGTAAAAACCTTCGAAACTATCACCTGCATTTTTGGAAATATTGGGAAGATAAAATTTTGAATGCGTATATCTTACGGACGATCAGACACAATAACTCCCGAAAGAAACAAGTTAGCGATTCGATATTTGCAGAGTAGGTTTAGGACCTAAATAACGAATTAAGGTCTAATTCTTGAGTGGGTAAAATCTCCCTAGTGATATACCCATTCAAAATTTGATATTTCCAAAAATATGGATAAGATCGTATTTACTGCTTTGGCAATAAATTTGAACATGCACGCAAAAGCTGCTGTCTTCACGTCAGTGCTTTTCTAGATTTTTCATTCAACGGTATGAAAGAATATTTTTTCGTTAATTTCTGCTGCTTATAATCGTTTTCACCAAAGTTTCAATTTCAACATTGATGTTTCACAACTGATATTATCGCGACATCGATGTTTGCTTACGATGGTCAACATCGTTGTTTCGTGTCGATGTCCCAGCACTAAGGGCCGTATTTATAGTTGCTCCTTGAGGCTTCCTTACTGAAGGCCGCCTTAAATCTGAACTGATTGGGAAGCAGATTCAAGGCGGCCTTCAGTAAGGAAGGTATTCAATAAATACGGCCCTAATCGAGGCGAGGAACCGACCGCTCCGCCGGCTGCCCCTGTGACCGAAAAACACGTCGAATTTGGAGGATTCCATAGACAAATAATCTCTAGATTAGTTCATCTATGGAGGATTCGGAACTGGTAGCTCCGGTGACAGGCCAGTCACAGGGCCAAAATCACAGGTACTGAAATCACAACACATCTCTAGGAAATATATGGTATATTTCCACCATGACTGCATGGCCGCTCTAGACAATTCTATTATTATCAGTGGGTATAACCATTGTTCAAGGTCCTCCTTAAACAATGGTATAACTCCCATCATATTGAACATAAACTGAGTGGATCTAATCGAATTCGCGGAAGTTTTCGATTCCGACGACGCCACTGGCCGTTTGAGTATCTCCGGAACTTTTGCCTGCCAAGTTCACATTGGTAACTTTCGGACTTTTAGTCCATCACTAATATTGGTTCGCAAGATGATAGAAATAATTATTAAATCGAAAGAAAAAATAATTTAAAACTGTTAAATCCACCAGAAACAGTAATTAGTATATCTAATACTAATATCTATGTTTTGGTTTGTTTGTCATGTCACCTGGGGGTGTGTAATTTGGATTGCCTACAAATACAAATTCTAAGGAAAAACAACACGTTGTCAAACTGTCGCATCTGACCGAATCTAGACCTCACTTTCGCATGCGAAGTGATTCGGGTGACTCGAAAATAGCGCCATTGGGGTGAATACGTAGATAGAGCATCTATCTACGGGTGAATATGAATTTCCTTGAATCTTCATTGTCACTTTTTTTGAACTCAGATTGAATGAATGAATAAAGAATTTTTATATCTTTTCTGTGACAGACACAGATCACGACGATCACGTACGTATTCCAGTTTTGATATTTGTATTTCGATGTTCTGTGAGTTGTATTCTGTGGTGTTGATTCTTCCCTTCCGTAAAAATAGGATTACGATCGGTAATCGGTATCAATTGAATTAATTGAATTTGGGTCGAGAATTTCCATTTTTATAGTGGAAATAACTCTTCAACCGTTCTCCCAGTGTTGTTGCAACAAGAAAAGTACATTCGAGGTTAAAGAGATTCTACTGTTTTCCTCATACCAATACCGTTCGATATTTTTCGTGTGACAACTCGAGTTAGTTTTCGGAAGAATTGAGGATATTTTTGCGAATGAAATTATTTTTTCAGACTTCATGCTACTGGATATTGTAAGATGAAAACTTTCATTGTATTACTTGGATTGTATTTTGTATTGAGCAGCACTTCCGCTAATACCGTGAGTATAATAATTTCTGTCAATTAATTATCTAATTGATACGTCCTATTCCTATAGAAATGTTCATGATATCTAGTGTATATATAATTTTTATTGAAGAGGTCTCATGATTATATTATATATACAATTTATTCGTTAATTTCCTATTAGAATTCTGTCTTTCAAACTGAGCTATGGTTCACAAGAAAATTACAATCAGTTTGCAAGTGAAATCCTCTTATCTTATCTCTTATTTGTATTTGAGAAAGGCTCCTATTCAGTTTCAACTCGAGTAACAAAAAAATCTTAAGTATAAAATATTTTAATTTCTGGGAGTAAAATGAGTACTTCTGTCCTTCTGAGTAGAGACTAAAGGATTCTAGGAAAATTGTTGTATTTTTTATGTGTGAGTAACATTCATTTTCAGCATTAAAAAAAGCTGTCCTTATATTTAAGCGTAATTGTAATAATCATTAACATAAACATAAAATAATTATATCAGTGCAAATAATTACAATTAACATGGTTGTTTTCTCAGTCAGAGCTATCGGTGATAAACTTCTTTTGTAGAGTTAAAATGGCCACTCTAGTTTTTTGATAGGTTTTCAAGATATTGAATTTTCCTTAATCGTGGTTTGGTTAATAGTGTCATTCCTGCAAATAGATTTGAGAAAATCGCAATATTGAGATCGTTTCAATAGGTGTAATATTATCTAAGTTGCGTTTATAGACTTGTTCAGAGTAGAGACTGTTAACCCCTAATCGTACTATCTTTTTGTGGAGAGCATCTGTTACATTCAAAAACTCTAGGTAAGTTTCCAATGAAACCTAAATATGGCCTAGATCTAAAATGAATTGGGTCAATTGCATGCTAGACAATCATTCAAAATCAATTTAGAATATTTTGTGTCTTCATGTGATTGAAAGTATATGAAACTTTGTTCGGATTTGAGTAGAAGTATAATGTGAAATAGTATTCTCAAAAAAGCAGCGGCATTTGTTTCCCATTTTCTTGTTTTAAATCCATTCCAAGCCATATTATTCAGCTGACCCTCTTCAATAAGATATCAATTTATTTAATTGATAATATATTTAAAAACATATTTCTCTCCTTTTCTATATTTGGCATTTGTAGATCGTTAAGAAAACACAACTCATTTCCAGGAGAAAGTATATTTTGGTCAGGTTTCAGGTTCGATCTATTGGATTTAATGCATTATATGATGAATAATTAGTATTAATGGGAAATACATTATTTCGTATTATAACTACCGAAAACAGTACTGACATGAAGTCAAGAAGTTTCTGCATCTTTGTTCAAGTTCATTGACAAAGCAATCATTCATCAAGGTGCTGATAACTGCAATGCATTCTGGCTTCCAGATCAAAAAAACCCAATCATACAATTGCATGGTAGTGATCAAATTCTGCATAAACTTCGAACTGATATTGTATTACAAAGATTTCAAATCTGTCGAATTAGTACATGGAAATATACTTAAAATTCGAATTCGATATTCTCGACAATTTCATTCTAAATTCAACTAGATCTCTCCTAAAATAATTATTTTACATCCAATTTGATGGCCTAATACTCACATAAGTTACATTTATATTTTTGTTCTAGGAATCAAGAACGTTATCATAATGCCGGAATATCTGTGAAGTTTTTTGTGAAATATATGCTTGAAGATTCATGCAAAATTTCAGGAGGGTTTCCTGACATTTTTTTCATTTTTCTAGCAAAACGACCGTTGTATGAATCTTTGCATTGGTACTTTACAACTATAACTTAGGTACTAAGTTTTAATTGGCTCGAATCGCTATTTTTTTAAATATTGACAAAAATCGATTAATTAAATTACGCCCATTAACAAACTCAACCGGTGCATATATCTACCCTGAAGTTTGGTCAAGTCAATTTAGTTCAACCACAAAGTCTTCCCCAGTGAGTCGAACCTAATTGCTCAAAACCAATTTTGGTTCAAAATTGAAAAATCCAGGAGATGTCAGAAAACAACTCTCTTTCAAACAAAAGCGATCAAAAAATCAAACCAATTTTTGCATGTTATCAGCCCAAAATGAAATCGTTTAACATGCCATATGTCACCAAAGAATAATACTACTATTATTACGAACAGACAAATTTCGTAGGTTATGGCGCAATCCAGTTTCCCTCATTTCATTGCACGCTTTCTCTGGAAAACAGCGTTGGGCATTTTGCCCAAATGCCCGTAATTTTCGAATTCTGAGCCGAAAATGGTCCTGAATGACTGGATTAGACTTGATAATCAATCTCATGTCAAATTCAATTCTATCCGTCTACCTTTGCCATAATAACTTTCAAAGTAGTTTTTTATCAAAATGCGACGGTTAAGTTAGATATTGCTGTATTCATGGTGCATGGAAAACCGCAGTTCACTCTCTTGGCGTTTGGATAATATTGATTATCCCGTTTTGCGCAGGGTTAATTTTTGCCTATTATTGAATAAAGTATTGAAAGAGACATTATCACCAAGTATTCACAATTGGTTTTCGTTTTCATCATGGAATGCGAATGAAGTGTGCTGTGTGTTGAAGGACGCAATTGAAGATATGAATGTTTCACAAAAAATGGCAAAAATCAAGGAACTGGAACCTGGACTGAAATTCCTGAATAAGTACATTGGATCAGACAAAGTAACACACATCGAAGGTTGTGACGAATGGACAGGTGCCACTGAAGACATAAGTTTATTTGAATTTCATAAAAACACCAAAGAAATTTAAAAAAAACAAAGAAAACCTGTTACCACCTGATGACTTAACAACAACTTAAACAATCCGACGCCAGAACAAAGCAATAGTTTCGAAATTATACCTTCCCTTGATTCCACATCAGATGTCGTTACTCCCAATAAAAATGCTTCGCAAAATCTTCAGTCTACATCAAAACACTACTCACCATCAACCATCCGAATCAAAATAGCTCATCGAGAGGATCTGAGTACAAGAACAATGAAATTGCTATCCACATTGAGTCAATCCATACCATTTAAAAGTTCCCCAAAGAATTCATCTAACATGGAAATATCTAGTCCATTTGAAAAGCCTTGTTTTGGCCAACGCCTAAAGAAAATTAAAAATAACGGAAAAAAAAGTCCCTTCCGTCATATCGTCTGTTGCATGGCAAAAATACCATGAGAGCAAGGAGAAGAAAAGGATTGAAATGGGAGAAAGAAGAAAAAAGAGACTGAAGAAGCACGAAAAATTATGACTGCTAATAAAATAGAAAAGAGAAACCAAAAGACCAAAAAAGAAATTCAAGACTGAATACAGTCCCAGTTAAAGTACTGAGGAAGACTGGTTTGAATCTGGAAATAGTATGGATGATATATCAGATGATTATTACGATGATGATGATGATGAAGAAAATGAGCATGTAAGGCGAGAAGACTGTCATGATATAAGCAAAATAATTAAACAGAGTGATTATGTAATTGCAAAGTTTCCTGGGAAGAAAAGGTTTCATAAATATGTTTGTATAGTCCAAAAGGTTAGTGAAAAGGATAATGTTGAAGTTATGACGTATGAAAACGTGTGACCAGTCTAAGACTTCATTTAACTAAAATGAAAAAGATATCAGTATATTATAAGTAATTCGTAAATATTAGAAATCTTTGATGTCCCAAAGATGCTTAAAATGGGTGATAGAATAAAGTACACCAGGTCGGTGTTATTTATTATGAGCTGTTGAAACCGAGCGAAACCATCACTGGGGAACGTTATCGAACTCAATTGATGAGATTGAGCCGAGCACTGCGCGAAAAACGGCCACAATACGAGCAAAGGCACGAAAAAGTGATTTTACTGCATGACAACGCTCGGCCTCACGTTGCCAAACCTGTTAAAACCTACTTGGGCACGCTCAAATGGGAAGTTCTACCCCACCCGCCATATTCCCCAGATATTGCGCCGTCCGATTTTTACTTGTTCCGTTCGATGGCACATGGCCTGGCTGATCAACAGTTCCACTCATATGAAGACATCAAAAAATGGCTTGATTCGTGGATAGCCTCAAAAGACGAACACTTCTGGCGTCAAGGTATTCGAGCTCTACCAGAAAGATGGGAAAAAGTTGTGTCTAGCGATGGGCAATACTTTGAATGATTCATTTGTAACCATTTTTTTATAATAAAGTTATATTTTCATCGAAAAAACAGCGAGAACTTAGTTGCGCACCTAATACAAATTTGCAAAACCTTTAGAGGTAGATGGGAAAATATTAAATGCAGGTGATAAATAAGAGAGATAATTATTAGTTTTTGTTGTTATAGTTTGTTTAACTATTAGTTAAATCTTTATTTCATATTGAGATATATTGTCAACTATAGGTATTAACGGATTACAACTTATGGTGATATAGATTTTTTGAGGTGTCCTCTTCAGGTTACTCGAACATAATTGAAAATGGTTCATTCATGTTTTGATTTATTTTTTGTGGTTTACAGGAATAATAATTTGTACGGTCCACTGCATTCAGTTTGAGAGTAGTTGATTTTAATTTGCAATAAAGTACTTTTTTCCTTACAGTGAAGTTTGTGTTCTCCTTATAGTGTCAAGCATTGGTGCCTTTACCTTAGGCAGTTTTAAGCGTTCAGAAACTTCCTCAGAGTAAAATATACATACTCTGAGTTGAAGTATTCGTTCAGGGACATACTCAGAGTTTGAGATTCGGTTTTTTTTTGGATTTAAGGTTCGTTCGATGTCCTGTATGAAAATTTTATTGTGCTCTACACTCCACTTCTGAGTGGTGATGAGTGTAGTGTGGTTTAGTTCAACATATCCACTGATGTACGCAAATCAAAGATGATAATTCCATGATTCTTTCGTTTTCCCAAATAACTGTAATACTACGACTTCTAGATATTGCATATTAGTATGATTGTAGCTAGAAATTACTCCTGCAAGTATAATCCTTATTGGCTGAGATATATTATTAACATAAATAACAACAAACCATACCCCATATTCTGTTACCTCACAGCATAACGTAATCGGTGCTACACTATCTACACTGCTGTACAATATTGTAGTTCATGCAGACACAACAGACAAACCTATCATAATTGGCGATGCCAAATGGGTCAAGAATCGACATACAACTGAACGAAAAATCCTTTATGAATTATGAATCATTCAGTCAGCAGAATTAACTACTATGAGAACTCAGTTTTCTGAACCTTTAATCAGTATTATCGCCCTTACTCTATTATTCCTAGTCAGAATATTTTCGAATGCATTCAATGTTATGAGGAAGTGCATTCTGAATAGGTCAGCTTTAAAATTTGATAATTTGAACGAAACATCTTCAATTCTCACTGGTTTTTGTCCCTTGCTGTTTGCTAGAAAAGGCACAAGATTTCAACCAACTCATTAACTTATTAAACATGATTATCTTAATTCGCCAGTTTTCAGTTCACTTTCATTCTTGAGATCGCAAAGCGGCATTATGTCTCTTACCATGAAAAAATTTATTGGAATTTTACAGAGAAGAGTTTTCGAACGACGACCTCGGGGTAAAGATCTGAGTACATTTTTATCATATGGCGAGGTTGAGCTATCGCGAATCGGCTTCGTGCATTCGAGAAACTCATTTTGGCAACGTCAACGCCAGAGGTTGTGTTTTCCGCAAAGAAAGAAAGAGATGGATTGAATATTTCGATTAGAATAAAAAATTACCTTATCTAAAAATACTGATGCGATCAGATCGATACTTGGTAATTGGTTGAAGAATGCCGTCGCGCCACTTAAGGAACATTTTGTGAGGATCGTATCGTTAGAAAATTCAAAAAATATATTTTTCTTAATTGTTTTTGAAAAGAGAAAGCAATTCATCATGTTTGGTTGAAGTTTGACATTCACGTTTGAGTGGATATGCAACAATACTGCACCAAATTCCATCTTGATGGGAATTTTATTTCTGAAAATATTGGAAGAATAATATGTGGAATTTCGTTGATATTATTGCCTCAGTATCGAAAGTATCGTTTTTATTTCCTCAATAAGCCAAAAATACTGATTAGCAACTTTGAAAACAAAATGTTTTCAAATATTTTATAAATAAATACTGATCCAAACTAAATGAGGCTAGGCAATTAGGTGAAGAATAAAAACGCATAAAAGCTATGTCAATGCTTTAGAAATTTTTCAACATGTGAGTCAGACCCAGAGCAGTTATACTTTGATACAAAATTTCGAAGGAGCTCCGTATTTAATTCGTATTTGTAGTACAGACTGATGTGCCTACTTTTGTGAAATATATTGAGGATCGAATCATAAAAAAAGAAATATTTTCACAATGTTTTGAAATGAAACATATCATAAAACCTAAAACATATTTCGGTACCTATGCTTTCATTCAGAAAATTCATGAAAATGTTTCTTATGAATTACCCCTCTCAGGGACCGACGAACCACGTGGGGAATGTTTCGTTTTGATTCGTTTTTCTTCATGAAACTTACCTTAAAAGCTTGAATGAATGAAGTACCCCTTCCTTATAATTTTAGATTCATTTTTCTCAATGAAACATAGAAGCAGAATGCGATACTCTTCTATTAGGAGAAGTAATAATAATAATAATTCACTTTGCCTCAATGAAACATCCATAAAATACTTTCATTCGAAAAAGTTATGAAAATATTTCGTATAAATTACCCCTCCCCCAACCTCAGGAGGCCTGACCAAATATGTGGAATATTTCCCATTCATGAAACTTCCTAAAAGGAGAATGCGATACTCTTAAACTCTTTCGTTCAAAAACTTGAGGAAATATTTCGGGAAAACTATTCCTTCCCCCATCATCTGAGGAGCTGAGAATGCCCCATTGATTTTATTTCACACATTAAAAAGCAAAATTATCATTCTCCATAATTTATTCCACATTCGATAACGCGGACTTAACTTCTACCAACAGAAATACTGTTGGTGTGGATGACTTCCCACCCATGTGTAAATAAGCAGCTGAAAAAATACTGTGCTATTCTTGAATCTCTCAATGTTTTAGCTTTCTGATTCCTAAGGTTTTCTATTTGAAAATATATTAAACAAAAACTTTAGCTCGATGAAAACTAATTTCTGTTTTTCGGACAGGATGATGATGAAGCCATCGTAGAAACTGTCGCAGATGAAAATCCGCAAACGTCAGTAGATATTCCGTACAAGAGTCCAGAACTACTAGAAAAGGACAAGGTGTATTTCGCAGAACACTTCGACGATCCTGCCAAAGTAGAAAAAAGATGGGTAAGATCGGAAGCTAAGAAAGAAGACATCTCGGATGACATAGCAAAGTATGATGGTGAATGGAAGGTAGAGAAACCTTTACGAGACGGGCTTGTGGGTGATAAGGGTTTAGTGTTGAAGACAATCGCGAAACATGCTGCGATTTCTTCCGTAATGAGTAGACCATTCATCTTTCAAGATAAACCATTGATTGTACAGTATGAAGTAACTTTGCAAGACGGACAGCAATGCGGCGGTGCATACCTGAAATTGTTGAGCAAAACGTCCGAGCCATTGAATTTGAAGCAATTCCACGATAAGACTCCATACACCATCATGTTCGGTCCTGATAAATGTGGAGGAGACTACAAATTACATTTCATCTTCAATCATCGTAATCCTGTAAATGGTTCCATAGAAGAAAAACATTGCAAGAAACCCAGCGAGCGCCTAGAAGACATCATAAATGATAAAAATCCGCACCTGTATACCCTCATATTGAAACCAGATAATTCGTTTGAGATTTTGATAGATAACAAGGTTGTGAACTCGGGAACACTATTGGATGATTTCACGCCGGCCGTGAATCCTCCAGCTGAAATTGAAGACCCAACTGATAAAAAACCAGAAGATTGGGACGAACGTGAGAAGATACCAGATCCGACAGCTACAAAACCAAATGATTGGGACGAGGAAGCTCCAGCTCAGATCGTGGATGAAACTGCTACGAAGCCCGACGGGTGGTTAGATAACGAAAAGCCTCACATACCAGACCCACACGCGGAAAAGCCATCAGATTGGGATTCAGAGATGGATGGTGAGTGGGAGGCACCTCTCATCGATAACCCTGCTTGCACCTCTGCCCCTGGTTGTGGTACCTGGGAACCTCCGCTGATCAATAATCCTCAGTTCAAGGGTAAATGGAAAGCGCCTTTCATCGACAATCCTAACTATAAGGGTAAATGGAGACCTAAACTCATCCCCAATCCTGACTTCTTTGAGGATAAAACACCTTTCAAAATGACACCTGTGGTAAGTAAAAATTCGTGAATTTTACACAAAGATTGATCCTCTGCTCATCATTATCTTGAAATTATAAACAGGTGTTCTTTAATTGAAGGTACAAACAAAGGGGGAGAGATTTATAGCGTAATATTGAGAAGAAAACTACATAAACATGGGACCGCAAAAGTTTTGTTTTCGATATGCATGGGGTGTTGAAGTTTGCATTTCTTTCAAGTAGTTTTTTCTTATATGTAGTATCTGCACTTCACAAGATTATTATACAAGTTAATTGCATCTTTAAGAATCATTGCTACAGTTAAGGAATCCATAAAAACTTACTGTGAATTTGTTAACCGCAGCTTACTTACTGGATTTTATGACAATTTGAATTTTTCTGAGAATTTCGAGAAAATCGTTGAAAATTTTTTTAGCGAAATGGTAGCAAATACGACAAAACAACGAGAGACTATAAAGTTCAGTATAACAACGAAGCAAATTTCAGCAGTATATCTTGTGAAAAGCACTACTGTGAGAAAACAAATTTGAATGCATTCTAACTTGAACGCCCTGTTTCTTGAGAACGAAACGTTTGCGGTCCCACGTTTGTAGGACCTATTTCCTTAAAATTATGCAAGGAATCTCCCCTATCGGTTTTAACCCCCAATTCAGGAACACCTTACCAATTTTTATTGTTTTGCAGTTTAACACTCAGGCTGAAACAACACCTCAAGTGGCATATTGATGGCCGTCTAATCTTAATATACTGGGTTGGGCAAAATTATGAAATGAAATTTAAATTTTTTCATCTGATAACAAGAAATATATTGCAGACACCCCTAAATGTCTCTTTCCCCATTTTTTTTTTGTATATAAATGGTATATTTCCCTTCAACCCTTTGACCGCTAACCTACCCAACTTTTGCTTTTCAAATTTAAGTATGTCATGTGGGCTTCTCGGAAAGTTTATGAAAAATGGAATCTTACCTTAGCATTAGTGTTTTTTCGGTTTATAATTATTGGAAAATGACTAAAAGTACTCTGAATTTTTAAAAAAAAACACACTCTGGCCTCTAGTAGTCGCCCTGTTATATTCAAGGTACTGTATGCTCTTAAGAAACACCCAAATACTGACTCGGACCCAATCTAGACATTTTCACTAACCCATTTTTCCTGTGTATACCTGAATGGCATGTTTACATTTAATAAATAAAAGCAAAGCAACGAAATTATTTTTTCGTGAAAAAATGGAGAAAATTAAGAATCATTTGACATTTTTCATTAATTTAATGGTATACATACATTTTTTTATATATTTATTTTCATCAACAATCAGAGTCCACATTCTATGAGCATATTTAATCACAATCATATAATGTGAAAATTTTCTCTCCCATGAGACAATCTAATTATCAATTGAGTCAGCTGGCCATAGTCTTCTCAATATTCTTGGTTGGTTAGCCCATATCAGTGATTGCTGAAGCGTATTTGTGTGCCCCTCCGATCTTTAGTGATGATTTATACTCATTTGTTTGATCACTTCATGTGCATATATGGAATTCTTAGATCTTAATGTAGCGTTCGATTGGTTACTTACCATGGTACGTTGGCTATCATTCGCAGAGTTTTAGACTGACATCTTTGTATAATAGCTACATTCAATTTGCTTGCGCACCCTCAAATCTCTATTCTATTTGTCCAGATTGGAACGATTATTGTTTTTTATAGCAAAATTTTGATCTCCAATGAGAACTTCGAATTTCTGCCCAAGAGCCATTATTATTATTATTATTTGTGATTATCTGTCGTTATGATATTTTGTTGTCCTTTGATTATCTTAATAAACATCATTATTATTATTATTATTATTTCTCTAACTTTCAGATCGATTTGATTTCTTTCGTTCTTGATGTGTAATGTCCAAGTTAGTCGGGTGTCCAAGTGAAATCCTAGTTATTTCATGGTTTTTTCCTTCGGTATAATTTTTTACTCATCTGGATTGATGGGCATGGTTGCTTCCTATAGGTGAAGTCGATTCGTCTGGATTTCTCTTCAATGTTCTTAATTTTCCATTTTCTTGCCCACCTCCCTAGTAAATTGACGTGATCTCGATCTTTATTCCAGTAAAGGAATTATCGCTGGAAGCCAGAATGGTTGTATCGTCAACAAAAGTTCCATTAGTTGTTTCTGTGCACGTTGTATTTCCACAGAGGATTTTTTGTTATTTAGCTCCCATTGTTGGTCCCCTTTTCTGTAGTAGCTTTACCCAAGCCCACACCTGGGTTTTGATTCGGCAGGAGTTATCCTGATTATGTCATCGAAACACAATATGTCCCAAGTTTTTCAGTTTATTTCCGATATTTCATTATATTTCTAGTATAAAATAAATAATGGGAGATGATTCCCCAATATAAGGGGCCTGTAGCGTTCTTCATTCATCTGAGGATCTGAAATATCATCATTTGGAGCATCGGACCTGGTCGAAACACCCTCCCGGGTAGAGAGCAAATGTAGTTGATATTATTTACTGCTCTCTGCCCGTTTTCTATTCCTCTTTCTGTATCAGATATTTTGTCAAAATAAATTCAAAATGACGAAAAAAATTATGTTCCAATGAGGAAGATGCCTGTTCTTATAAGTTCCAATTTCACTACACTTATACAGGGAGACAGAGTTTTTCCCGAGGTTCTTATTTGTGTATCATACGTAAAAATGTATGGTACCCCGTTTTCATTCCCTCTGCTAACACTGATATTATATCAAAGAATGTAATGCTCCTTCTCAAAAGAATATTTATACATTCCTGAGGTCTTTTTCACTTTTTCTGGTTGTAGGAGTGTAACTTTGTTGCCTCTGGTCGTTGCTTTATGGTATGACTTCAATCCCAGGCCAGTAGACAGCTCTGGATGAGGGATTCCAGGACCCCTAGAGTGGCAGGGCTGTTCGAAATAATTACTGCTTTCAAGTTACCAACTGGGGCACACCCAATGTGTCTGAGGGGCATTCTAGTTTGTGGATCGTAGGACACTCGAGCTTCATATATCTTATTCCTGATGCAGCTCCAGAATTTTCGGAGCATTGTGCACGCACAGCTGTGAAACGCAAAACTTGTCACAATTTGCCGTTATATCGGCTCGTTTTCATGATTGTACGTGCTTGAAGCCCAGTGTGCTGAGACCCTGGGTAGCACGCATATGACTGAAACGCATTTGATGTATCTTATATAAGACTTAACCACATATACTCCATTCTTTTTCATAAAGTCTCCCGGTTGGTCAAATGTTGGAGAAACATTTTTCTCTGTTGTTGCTGGAAATGTTTCACGTATCTAAACTGATTAAACGATTCAGTTATGCTATTTTCTTGTACGGAAATAAACGAACTAACTGTTGAAATTCTAATGGAAAATAATGGATACATTAGTCCGTTACTTTGTGATAGTTGATTTGAAAAAAGTATAAGAGTCCTGAATAACCCGGCAGTAAGAATTCTGAACGAACAGATGGACCTATGGAATTCGCAAATTCGAAATTCTCAAAATATAAGTCTGCAGAATACATTTAAATACCTTGTTTCACAACTTGAAATACATCAATTTGAAAATGAAGCACTACGTAGCCCGTGTCAATGTTGAACCTTAATGAATTATAGTGATAGGAAATTGAGTGATTTCATTTGAGATGATCCTGATGACAAAATGAAGTTTTCCTATTGCAATCGTTCAACAAATATGCTCTCAAATGAAGATACGGTTTCAGCTAAACTTTCAAACATTTCATTATAATTTTATTATTATGTATCCTCCATGCTCATTCATGAAAATAACTATTAGACCACAATTAATTTCAATAAGCACAATGATATTTATTCATATCAGACAATGTGACATGTAAGTTATAATCGTACAACCATTCTACAAAGAAAATAAAAAAATATATTACCTAAAACATTAGAAACATAAAAAATTCGAAAAAATAGGATTGAATTAGATACGGTATAATTTATATTTTCATGCATAAAATTTGAATATTTTGCCAACATAAAACATGACTGTTTAACATTATTCAATTGAGAATTTATCCATTTAGAATTACTACAGTACAATTTGTTCGAAGTATTAAGCTGATATATATATTCATAATAGAGGGCATATTTTTGTAAGACAAATTTTCTTCTTCATTTTTGGATTAAAACCGACAAAATATCGTGAAGCCATATGTGCAACAGAAAATAAGCTGGAAATTGAAAATGATATTACCTACACTCTGGAGGTCTTTCGACCAGATCTGGCCCTCAAGCGATGATTTCTCAGATCCTCAGATGTACAAAGAGCACAATATGCAATTTGCTTTCGTATTTGCAACCAACTGATTTCATGATTTTGAAAAGTGATGTACGTTCTCGGTTATATTCAAAATGTTCCTTCACAAAAAAGAGTAGTATGTCAATCAAAAAATGTAATTCCAAATTTGTCGTTTCAGATATTTGTTTCAAATTGAAATCTTCACCGAGTGTCTTCTTAGGTTCACCAATAGAAGGAAACTCGACTTCGCTTTCCTTCCAAATCTTCCTGATTGTGGTGACGTGTAGCTTCAAAAAAATAATCATCCATATAAAATATAATATTTTGGTTTTTACTCACATATGTCGTTGATGTAGGATAGCTCCTGATGAATGATTGTTGTCATAATATCAGAGTTACTATCGGAATGAGCGTTATTCTATATAGCACTTCCTGATAATCTGTCTCTGCTTCTTCAAATTACGTTAGGTTCTTTCAATTTCGAATTTGAGCGAGATGTTTATTTATTTACTATGCGAAGATATCAGTGATTACAATATATTATGCTGAAGCTGAATTGTTGTTATTGAGAGTTGAAGGAGAGTAGAAAATTGACAAAGTTTCAGAGAATTATTTTGACGTCGATATTTCAGAAGTGCCAACCTGCCTAGGATTCAGCATTGTATAAAGAAGTTCAATGGTTTCAGTTACAGAACTTGATAGACCTAAATCATGGCCAACCGGGAGACTTTGTAATAGTGAATGGAGTATACTTCTGCTGGATCTCATTTTGAGGAATTGTCTATATGTTCAGAAAAACTAATATTATGATACTAAGACTGCATCTATATCACCTTTATGGGGCCACATGGACATAGTTTCCCTGAGACAATGTAACAATTTTTCAGTTAACATTGACGGTGAAAGAAATAATGTCAATAAGCATATTCACCAATAAGTCCTGTCATGAAAAACTGTATCTCTAAAAAAATCAGGATCAAAATCGAGAACCTAAAGTAAAGAGGAGCCAAAAATTCAAATTTTGATCAATCAGTTCTCATGCCAAAAATAATGCGAAAACCCCCGAATTCTCTCAAAAATAGTTTTTTTTTTGCTTATTTCCTAAAGTTTCCAAAAGTTTCATATTGATTATCGATTAAATCTTATTTTGGAAGGATTTTGCATCATTTTGTAGACTTTTTCTGGGTTTTCATTCCCAATATCTGTAACAGAAAATGCCCTTGCAGATTGCAGGATTGAACAATTTGTCAAGGGCAGTTTCTGAGGAAACAGATTGCCTAATGAACAATCCCGGAACTACACAAACGATAAACAAAGCGAACTGTGATGAAAGAGTCATATTTGTACTATGAAACTTCACAGTACCTTCTGTTATATTGTTTGTATTGTTCCGGTAGTGTTCATTAGGCAGTCTGTTTTCAAAGAAACTGCCCTTGACAAATAGTTCAATTCTGCAACCCGCAAGGGCGTTTTCCATAAAAAAAAAATTTTGACTTAATTTTTAATAGCTCTGTTTCAGATATTGGGAGTGAAAACCCAGAACTAAAAAACTTTAAAAAAAAATTTTCAAATTTAAGTTAGTTCTTTAAGGAGGTGCATATGTTTTTAAATTTCAGGAGGCAATTGGGTTTGAGCTTTGGTCCATGTCCCGTGATATCCTTTTTGACAACATTATCATAACGGAGGACATAACCATAGCACAACAATGGGCAGCAGAAACATTCGAGAAAAAGCGTCAGAAAATAGCCAAGGATTCTGTAAGTTGATCAAAGTTCTTAAAATTTTTTATAATTTTTATTTACAAAAGGTTTCACTTTGGGGCCGCATTTTACGAGCAACCAACTACAAGCCTGGATGGTGGGGAATATATTTTACCTACTGTCTGATTCCCATTGTGATGTACATAGGTTATTTGTATTTTTGCATTAAAGAGGTATTTTTCATATATGTGATAAAACTACACTACCCAATGGGCTTATCAGCTTCACACAGTAAAAATATTCTTTTTTGTAGAATTTTTCTTCCAATTTTGTAATGAATGTGTTAAAAACGTACCAAATTTCGATAAAATCGGATGAATAGTTTCGGAAAAAAAATGGAGTTTTCTAACGATGCGATCCCAACAAAATTTTGTAAAAAGTTGCTCGACGGTATTCTTCATCTAGTTACCAAGTTACAATCCGATCATGAGTAGTTTGCTCAAATATTAAAGAAATATCCTCGAGAATTCGAATTAGTATTACTCCGAAACTTTTTTGCCATTATGCGCAACATACCCTGTACGTCCCCAGCTTTACGTTCTCAAATTATCGTGGTAACGCACGGACGGAAGGTCGAACAGATTCGGTTTTGATTGACATCTGATTCTTCATTTATGGGTCCAACCCTGTCGTTAAAAACCATTTGCGGGGCAAAAAAATTTAGTAAATTGATAGCAGGTGTTCCCCAGAACGTTCGCGCACAAAGGAACAATAATTTCATGTTGGTCGAACTCGCGATATTATAGCCGACTTTTCGTTGAGGGACGACACGATTAATGATTTCTTACGAAAAATATTCATATGTACTATTAATTTCTTAGTCCCCTGTAGAATAACCTCCATTTGTAGCCGCTAAATTATTGATTTTTTTCCCTAGGAGAGTGTTGTAGACAAGCTTGCTAGTCTAACAGTGGAATATCCGATTTTGTGGGGTGTTTACATACTGGCATTAGGTATACCTGTAGTATTAATCTTATATTGCTGCTGTAAACCAAGTAGCAACGCTAAAAAGGTAAAACAAAATGATTCAGTATAACTGTTCAGCTCATTGAGTATTTTTATTCAGGAGAAAGAAGATTTACAGCGTCAAGCTAAACAGAAAAAGACTGATGAAGTGACTGAAGATACAGAAGAGGTAAACGAAGATATCAGACTGGGTGAAGATGAACACGAAAATGCAACAGCGGGCGAAGAAGAATATGAAGCGGAGGAGGTAATGTGTCACTAAAACTTTTGCAGCAGGGATTTTTGGGAAATTTGCCGTGGTTGCTGCCGGTTTCACAAAGCGTTCATCGCCGTCGATTGGGCAAGCAACAGCCTAATCAGCCGATGAACGGTTGTGAAGAGAAACTCAACGTTAATCAGAATCCAATGCAAGAATTAAAATCTCAGCGCGATATCATATTGAATAAACGAGTGTTCTCTTACAATGTACCGTACCTTCCAATCCATTGTTCTCCGAAATATTCATTTAGTTGGTCTCGTACATTCCGGCTATTATGAGCTGGGCAGCCGTCCTTTTGAAACCAAACGTTCAGTCTTTTTTCCAGAGGCATTTCATCCAATATGTCTGTTAGACTATTTCGGATTAAATGGATAAGTTCTGCAGAGTTGAGGCGGTCAGGAAGAATAACTGGTCCGAAAAGTTCACCTCTCATGACTGCCATCCACACATTAACCTTAATCTCATGTTGGAAGTGTGAAACGATAGTCGCATGAGGGTTTTCTCTGCTCCATATATATGGAGCATTTGTGGAATAGCCATATGGCTATTCATGTGAAAGTAGCCTCATCAGTCCATATTATCCTATCACTCCCCCATTTTAATAACCTATTCTGGTACCACCTACAAAGTACTAATCTTGTGTCAGCATCTACATTTAACAGGTCCTGTATCTTTTTCAGATGATACGGATGTAACTTAATTTTTTTTAGTACTCTGTGTACTGAGGAATGATGAAGCCTCAATGGAGAATCAATCCGACGAGTACTTGTTGTGGGGTCCTCCCGGACAGATTGAAATGTTGCATGAGCTTGCTGGCCTTGCTGACTATTTCGACCACTTTCTCTCATTTGTGAACCATCAACTGAACCTGTTTCACCAACTTGCCTGTAAACTCTTTCAGATGTCTTTCGATTTGGTTGCTGTCTGTTGGGAAAACGCAAACCGAATTCTCGAAACGCAGCGTTTTGCAAAACCATAAATAAACAGAATATCACGGTATTCAACGTTTGAAAAAACAGGCATTATTTTCTCGATTGTCTCAGATGATGAGAATTGAGTTCGATTCTCTGAATTCAAGAATTGCCGCTTGTACTCAAGATAATTAAACGACAGAAACTGTCAGATTTTAGATAAGAAGTTTGTTGCCAATGACAACCCCTTTTTGCGGGCGGAATTCCAATTGTTACTTTGATATTCAATCACAAGAAACTTTAAACTAGGGCCAATCACGATTCAAAATATTTTGTTTTTTTTGTTGTTATCATGTTAGCCATGATATTGAGGCTGAAAAGAAACAGCTAGTACAGAAGTTGATATGTCATTCAAAAGATAACGAAATGGGGTAGTTTTTGCTGAAGAGAAAACATGTTCATAATTATTCATTTTTCATCGATAAACCTATTGAAAAATATGATTGATAATTTTCACCTAAGAACCTCTATGTTTATCTGCTTACCACGGCCGCAGTAAGGAATTTTTTGAAACAAAAAAAATTGAGATATTTCGTGAAAACACGAAATGTTGAATTGAAGAATTATCGTCAATATTTCGACCATGTGTTAATTTCGCTTCTAAATATCGATCGATAATGAAATAACAGCGAAAATAGTGAAAGAAGCAATGTGGAGTTAATCTCAAGAAAATAATTCGTATCCGACACATTTCAAACGTATTTAGTAGTTATGTTGTTGTATGAAAGTAAGTACTTTTCCACTATTTTACCTGTCATTTCGTTATCAATTGAAATTTAAGAGCGAAATTTCAGGATCAAATAGTACTCGATAAGCTTTCAAGACTAGGTATCGCAACACCCCTCATCCCTATTCAACGGAGGTTACGCTCACCTCCATTATGGAGATGCAAAGAGCGGAAAAGTTGTTCACCCTGAGAATCAGAAATTGACGGGTCCGAGAGATTTTCCACAATTTCATTTTAAGGCCGGAAAATCGTGGTGTTAAGTTTTCGTTGAACCACACTGTATTCAAATTTTCGGAGCCGTATGGCGAAGCCTTTATGTTATTGAACCAAACAAGTCAGAATGAAGTAAGGGAATTGAATGAAGCAGTTGATCAACCAATTGCTATTAAGTTTCAATTATATGAAATGAGAAAAATGCTGAATTACTGGAGCTAATAGTCTAAGTAGTCTAAATTGCTTGAAACCAATTTTTTACAAGCATTCGTCAATATATCTACGGGGTTGCCTATCAAAATGTGGCCACATTCAACAGGAGCAACCCTCCTCTTCGGCTAAATTTACTTAGGCAACCCCATGTCATCGTACACAGAAAAATATTAGCTTTGATTTGATATATAAATGAAAGATGTAGGTTATGGACATAAAAAGTCACAAAATCGTACCTGTTCACATCTGGGTGCGGACAAGTGCTCAACAGCAGTCGTGATTTTCGAATTCTTCACATATTGCTATGAGGTGGATGATATCTTGTTCGAAAAAGCAGGTTTTTTTTAATTAACATATTTATTAGCAATCAAAACATACATTCTATAAGCTAATTAGTTGACAAAGAGCTTACAGTGCCCTATATAACATGGTGAGTACTCTTCCAGTGAAGAGCCTCTTTTATTTCATTTCAGGTCGTTTGGCCAGATTCTCTTCAGTCTTCTATTATTTTGTTGTTCCAGAAGTGGTTGCATGAGCGGGTTCGTGTGGGATTCTAGCTTGGCAAAGTGTTTTTTACATTGTTCCTTCACTACATCTTTCACAAAGGGTATTTTCAGGTCCTCGTGTAGAGTTACGTTAGTGACATACCATGGCGCGTTGGTTATGGCACGGAGAATTTTAGATTGAGCTCGCAGGATTATGTTTATACTCGACTTGCTTGCGCATCCCCATAATTCTATTCCATACGTCCATATGGGTTTAATCACTGTCTTATAAATAAGAATTTTATTGTCAAGTGACAACTTCGATTTTCTTCCTATGAGCCAATTTATTTCTTGGAATTTCAGGTCAATTTGCTTCCTTTTTTTGGTTAGATGTTGTTTCCATTTTAGTCTCTCATCCAGATGTAGGCCCAAGTAGCGTGCAGATGGCATTTGTTGTACTACTTTGTTATTAATTTGTACTGCAGGACATTTGCCTTTCCTCAATGTGAATGTTACCTGCGTAGATTTTGATTCATTTACCTTTATTTTCCACTTATGAAACCATTTCTGTAAGATGTTCAGGTGATTTTGTAGGATAGATGATGCGACTACAGGATCTTCATCGCTAGCCATAATAACTGTGTCGTCCGCAAAAGTGCCTGTTACCGTTTCCGCAGTTGTTGGTAAATCTGCAGTGTATAGGAGGTAAAGTAGGGGACCCAATACACTTCCTTGGGGGACGCCTGCTCTGATTGTTTCAAGGTTAGAGTATTCACCGTTGACCTTGGTTTTAAAGGTGCGGTTGCTAAGGTAAGATTTAAATAATCTGTGGAATAGTGGGAGCTTTTCTTTGATTTTATGGAGTAGGCCTTCATGCCATACCCTGTCAAATGCCTGGCTTATGTCCAAAAATACAGTTGTGCAGTATTTTTTCTCTTCTAAGGACTTGTTTATCTCGTGAACAGTTCTATGGCATTGTTGTATTGTCGAGTGGTGTTGACGGAATCCAAACTGGTGATCTGGTATTTCATCTATTATTCCTCTTATTCTACAGAGTATTAGCTTCTCTAAAATTTTTGAAGGAATTGACAGGAGACTTATAGGCCTATAGGATGATACGTCGTGGGGGTTTTTACCTGGTTTCAATATCATTATGATTTCTGCTGATTTGAATTGCTTAGGCCAGTAGTGATGTTTCAAGATGGCATTTAATATATATAGCAGAATTTTAAGTCCCTTTTCCGGAAGTTCCTTCATCATTTTTGCCGATATTTGGTCCAAGCCTGGAGATTTTTTGTTTTTTAATCGCCGTATTTCTCTCTTCAGATCTTTGTATTTGAAAGGTTGTATTGTCTCCGTTTCTAGAGTGTTATTGGTCTGTTCTGGGATGTTTTGATTTGTTGTGATATCATGAGGGACAAATGTGTTGGCAAGATGTTGGGCGAAAAGGTCTGCTTTTTCCTTGTTACTTCTTGCCCAAGGTCCAAGTGTAGGAGTTTGTTTCCTGATTGGAGGATCTCTCGTGGTTGGCTTTGATTTTGATTTTATAGGTCGCCAAATCGAATTGTCATACCGATTGAGGTTTAGTATGTAGTCCTGTATTGCATTCTCTTTTGCCTCCTTCAATTTATTCTTCAATCGATTACTTAGTCTGTTGTACGCGTTTTTGTCAGATGGTGTGAGACTGTGTTGCCATTTTGCTCTGGCTCTTCTTTTTTCAGTTATCAGTAGCCTAATTTCAACTGGAAAATTGAAGAAATATTCCTGGGGCCTTTCTTCGGGGGTAGCTTGTTGTGCTGCTATTTGTAGTTTGGATATAAAGTCTTTTGTTGCTTTTTCTATGTCTTCAGGTGTTCTGAGTCTCACGTTCAGGTTGATATTTTCTGTAAGCGAATTTCTGTAATCTTCCCAGTTGGTTTTGGGATTGTGAAGTTTTGCCATCTTCTTGATGAGGAGAAAAAGCAGGTGAATGCAATTTCTTCCAAAAAATCGCTTGATAATTATTTATTCAAAAATACTTGCGGCTACATTTTGACATGTAACCCTGTAGATATATATTCTCCTATTAAAAAATTTATGTATAAACTTGGTTTCAAGCAAATACTCGATGAGCGCACTAATTCTGCAGCCAGATCAACACGCATATTTCCTATCTTTAAGAGATATGGCAGCACCATTTAGGTGTTTCAATTATCTTTAATGAAATACGAAAAGCCTGTATCTGTAGCATCTTTGTCTTTTTGGACAATAAATAGATGAAAAAGTGTCTGGGATTCTAGGGATTGATTTCCGCTGATGTGTCAATACAAAAATATAATTTTTTTCAGGGTGTACCTTCTACATCAGAGAAGCCTCAAGAAGAGAACACTAGAAAGAGAAAAGTTAGGAAAGAATAAATGATATGATATTGAGATCGTCCACCATAGTTATTCTAGTTAAATTATTGAATTCAGGATTTTTATAAATCTTTAATAGGTAATTGTAAGTATTACTACACTCGAAGAATTGACAATGGCAGAATATTTAATTGATGGGTTTATGTTCACTTGAGCTTTTCATCGTGTTTACGTAAATGTAGAATTTTTGTACATATTTTTTGTATGTAACTTGTCTGGTTTGCGATTTGGAAACGACCAAAATGATTCTGTTGTTTTGCATATGAAATAATAAAATTCGTAATCATTTCTTTGTTTCTTTTCCGAATCCTCTTCAGTTTTGAGATCCTTCGTACAAGTTTTGTACTAGGTAATTCCTGAGTCAAATGAAGAGCTGATATGTATAAACATCTAAAGGATATTTAGGTGATGACTCACCCTTGAAAAAAATGTCGGTAATCGGGAATCAATTGAAACACAATCATGAAATCCAAAATTTGTACCACGTCATATCCAAAAAATATCATTTCGTCACGATTTCAGTAATTTTAGAATTTTGAGCCGAAATTGGTCTCAAACGACTAGGTTGGACTAACTGATGAAGAATCCCTGGTCAAAATTGATTCTGTCCGTCCGTCCGTGTGTGCGATTACTTTCGAAAGAAAGGACCTAGAGTCTTGAAATTCTCAGGTTGGGTTTTTATCCTGAATATCTCGTTAAAGTTCGTTAATGGGCCAAATCCGCCGAATAGTTTTTGTGCTTCAGCCATTTGAAATTTTGATTTTTCAATAACTCGAAAAATATTTATTTGATCGAAATGAGACTTGGTTGGTAGATGTACAGTAGCAATGTGAAGAACTATCGATAGAAAAATTCGAAAAAAAAATTTTTTTTTTCGAAAATTTTCATATTTCATTTAGATTTTACCGAACCGCCACCTCATAACCGAGTACTTTATTTCAGCCCAATCGGATTTTCCTGAGGAACAAATTGATAGAAAAATTCATATATATTTCAAAAACGATTTCGTTGAAATTTTACTATAATCGACAGCGAAAACTCGGTTTCAGTCTGAACCGATAATATCGGTTTAGAATACACATTATGTATTCTTTGAATTTTCCGAAACATACTTAACAAGTGTTTAAAATTTCAGCTTGATCGGATATTCGTCTTGGGAGATATTGAAGTCAATATTTAATAACTTTTCAACTCGATCAGATATTCATTTTATTAAATGAAACATATTGAGCAAAAAATATATTATTTTCTTTTATTTCGCGCTTGTTCTAGGGCTCAAAAGAGTTATCGTTTTGTCTGTGATTTTCAAGTTTTGAGCCAAAAATGGTCTTTATGAATTGAAAAAAACCTAGAAAAGCACTGACGTGAGGTCAGGAGCTTATACGCGCTTGTTGCGTTGCGAAAGCAGTCATCTATACAAGTATTGACCCTGCTAAACGCAGATTTTTTTCATACGGTCCTCACTAAATTCTGCATAAACCTCAAGCTATAATTTTCGACCAAGTATAAGATTGCAATTCGATCCAAAATTTTGAATGTGTGTAACTATCTAAAGAATAATTGGCGAATTCCACCCATTTAAGCATTCGACCTTCTTAATTAAACTGAAAACCTACTCTACATATATATATTCCCTATGTTGATACTTCCTAAAGTTTATGTGTTTACGGCCGGCCTAACCACTGATAGTGAACAAAATAACTTCCGGAAGAATCTACTCAGGAGCTTGATAGTTGTAGTTTAATTAAGAAGGTCGAATGCTTAAATGGGTTGAATTCGCCAATTCTTTAGATAGTTCAAAATCTTGGATCGAATTTCAATCTAGTACTTGATCGTATCGTTAATACGATATAGAAATTTATGGGCAATATTTTGTAGATTTTGAGGTTCGAACAAGGGGAAATATTTCTTGCTAATCACCTCAAAAATAAAATTTCTAGAATCTTGGATTTCGTGTAGGCAAATACCCTTTGTTAAAACGATAAAACTTCAGTCCATTTCTTTTTTATTGTGCACTGTGAACTTATCGTTAATATGATTTAGAAGCTTATGGGCAATATTTTGTAAGTTTCGAAGGTCGAAAAATATTTTATTTTATTGGAATAAAAATTCTAAACAAGTACCGACGTGAGGTCAGGAGATTTTATTTTGTTTTTAGGAAAATACAGATCGAATTGAAATCGAGTAGGTATTTCATTGAAAAATGAAAAGCGTTTGTTCTAGGGAACATCAGCGCGTTATTGTTTTCTCAAAATGTTTGTAATTTTCGATTTTGAGCCGAAAATGGTATGAACGATTAGGTTGGAGTGGTTGGACTCTGGAGAAGGATCGGTGGTCAAATTCAATTCTGTCCTGCCGGCCGTCCGTCCGTATCTACTGTAACGTCCCAAGGAAACGACTGTGCGACTTGAAATTCACGAATTTGGTAGAAGAGTAGTAGACGACCTACTTTGGAAGTAGTATCCAGACTGAGTCAAAATGTTAACTGTTAGAAAGACGTTAAAGATTGGTGTAGAACATGTAAAGCTAGAGCTGCAGCTAACGGCCCTTATGGTAAAGAAAAGGCTCCAATGAAGCAATATAACGTCGGATATCCCATGGAACGAGTAGCTATCGGCATTCCGGGCCCCTTTCCCGAAACAGACCACGGAAACATGTACATTTTGGTAGCGATGGACTATTTTACCAAATGGGTGGAAGCGTACTGTATTCCTAATCAAGAGTCATGTACGGTTGCTGATAAATTGGTTAAAGAATTTTTCTGCAGATTTGGAATACCTCTAGAGCTCTAGATTTTTGAAGACAGGAACGACGCATGCCACCTTCCATAACTTGGGAAAAACTCCTGTTCTTAATGATTTATTAAAAATTAACGTCAAGGTAAAGTTGTTTTAAGAGAAGAACTACAGGACTGCACGAAAAAAGAATTCAGTATGTCAGGGCCAGCGCCTTTTCTTTTATTCAATAATTTCAGAGCCTTTTCTAATTCAGAATCAAAGAATTGAATATAGGATAGAGCCTTCTGTGAAGTATACATACAGTACTCAGAAGTTGTATTATCAACACTGTTATGATCTTTCAATGGTATATAAGTACTACCCAAATATTAAGAAAAAAAATTACTCATCTCTTGTCCAGTTTTGCCTGTACTATTGTTATATGAAAGTGTATTTGGTAAAGCCTCATGTTTATTCTTGACTGAGCAATAGGTGAACAATTTGCTCGGATCATTTACAATATCAGATTCTACTGTGGAAATGCATTTGTTGAAATCAGCTGAAATGAGTCGCTTAGATTTGTTACGAACTATTCTGAAAATTAAATAATCACTCAAATTTTATAAATTTTCCATCTCTTATGAATTCTATTTTTAAGTTTTATTGTTTTGATCGTCTTTGGAGAATAGTTAATCGGAAATTTCTTTGACTTTTTAATTTTAGGAACATGAATATGTACCAAATCGTACAATTTCTCGTAAAAATATCTATATCTTCATTTATATCTTCATTGATCCAAAGGTCACACTATTCATTTCCAATGATTGAAGAATTGATTAAATCATAATCAGCCTTTTTGAAATTATAGTAATTCGTTCTTTCGGGATAAAAGGTATGCAATAATATGCATCGACTGTGAACTCCAATGCTGGATGATATTTATCTTCAGGCACCAAGGGACCATCACAACGTTCTATGTTCTTAATTTCACAAAAATTGGAAAGGACCAAGTCCAAAGATTTTGCACTAGAATTCAGAATGCCGTTGAACTGCGAAAGTTCACACAGAGAAAAGGTGTCCAAAATATTAAAATATTTCGCTTCTACATTTATAGGATCAAGATAAGAACAATCACTACTTAACTCCCATGTAATGGAGGATGAATTGAAGTCTCCAAGCATCAGCAACATTCTTTTTTCAAATTGCGATCTCAATTTCAACAAATTAGAAGCAAAAACATCAATTGATACAGTGTCCGCTGGTGGGACATAGACACAACAAATAAATATCAGTTGTTTACCCTCAGTTATTTTCACCCAAACGTCCTCAGCATCACAATGAAAGCTTGGCAAGGGAACAGGGTTAAAACAATTTTGCACAGCTATGAGCACTCCACCACCCTCCTTCTTTCCACTTTTAACTGGACAACGATCTCGACGAAAAACACTGTACTGACTAGTGTCAACCAATTCACAATCACTTACACTTGTGTTCAACCAGGTTTCAGTAATAAAAATGAGGTCATGAAAATTTGCCATAACATTAAGCTTGAAGCACAACCGTCTCTAGAAATAGCCTGGAACACAGTTTGACAACGCCGCATGAAAACGAAACAGAGAGGCCGGCCGCTTGAACGCGTAGTGCGTGAATATGAATGCAAAGCTTCATTTTTCACTACGTCAAACTAATTAAATGACTTTATTTTCGAAAAATACCTGAAATAATAGTATTATGCCCTACTTGGTCAATGAATCGAATAGCAGCGTTTATTTCTTCTCAACAATCGTGAAATGACGTTGAAACTCGGGTAATGACAAAGAAGTTGTTATTCAATTTATTGTTCAGCAAGAACCACGGGAAGGTGTAGGGCCATCTCTTGTCAAAATAACATAAACTCCAATAAAATTCCCAAAATGAAAGTATATTCTAAAACTCAACAATAAATATTTGTTCGATTATGGCGAATGAAACGTTGATATCATCGAATTAAGGTTTCCCACTAAGCAATGTAAAGTGTGTTGGTATAATATTACTGAAATTTGCATTTGTAATGTGTAATGTTGGTTATTTCCTTTTAGTCAAGTTGTATATATGTTACTGTATTGCACATTTCTGCAGCTCACTAATATTGGCAAATGTAACATTGCAAAGGTAATACTGCGGAAACATTCCAGAATAAATTTGCTATAAAGGTGTGTTCTGTATAATATTACAATTTTTCTTCAAAATTAACATTGCATATAGTTTGCCGCTACAAACATTTTTACATCAGTGCAATGTTAGCTAGCCTAACCTTGCAAAAGGTAATATTGCAGGTAGTTCTTAGCAATATTAGTTTGTATTCAATAGTAAGTTTTATGTAAGGTTTATAATAGTGGAGGTGAATAATGTTTTATATCTTCGGTCTGAATTATTAACCTGCCAGATCACATTAGACCAATTTTTCAGGAGGCTTATACAACCACCAATAAAATGTCATATCATCAGAACCATTAAATATGTTTCTCATTGAAGTTAAATATGAAAAACACCAAATTTCTGGTGATTGAGATATCAGGGTGATTGTTCGAGAATCCTCAAAGACTGGTCGAATGTAATTTGGCAGATTTATGCTTTAAGATAAAGATATAAAATATTACAGCACATGGCGAATAAGTAAATCTTTTCGATATCTAATGGAACGAAAAAAAGTAATTAACAGCAAAATATTTTATCATCAGATACTTCCAAAACAGACCTAAAATAAACACTATATTTTTCGGCTTGCGTAAAATATCATATTTTTCACTTTGTTACTCTTTTGTGACGCACCTTAGCGAACTGACACAACGAAATCACAACTTTTTCACATTTCTACTACATAGATGATTAGGTAAGGTCACCCACGTTGCATCTGAAAGATTGAACTCCACCTGAAAGATATCAGAAATCAATTAGTATAGAATAGAATAATTATATATATATATATCGGTTTTAAAACTTTTTCTTCGTTGTCTGATGCCTAACTTCCATTCTTTCCGGTTTTTCCATTGATCTTCCCTCAAATCTCTGGCACTCATGGCTTTCCTTACTTCCTCCTTCCAAGTTTTCTTCGGTCTCCCCCGCTTTCTGCGATTTGTTGGTATCCACTTCATAGCCATTTTGGGCAGTCGTGTTTCTTCCATCCTCTGAACATGTCCGTACCACATTAACTGTTTTCGCTCTATATCGGTCATTATCGAGCCATCTATTCCCATTCGTTGTCTCACCTCTTCGTTTCTTAATCTATCCCTTCTTGATATACCCAGTGATCTTAGAAATACATCCATCTCTGTGGCCTCGAGTTTTCTTCGGTTGTATTGGGTAATTCTCCACGTTTCTGCTCCGTAAGTCAAGCTACTTTTAATGAATACTTCGTAAATATTATGTTTTCGTTGTATTCCGATATCGCTACTCCAGAGTATGCCATTCAGACATCCAATAGTTCTAATGAAATTCTTGAAATTTCTATTTATTATTATGTAATATCCAATTATCCCCTATATAAAGTCGGAAAATCATAAGAAATAAATCACCATGAAAAAGAATTCGTTTGTCCTAGATTGAATGAATCAAGAAATATTCTCTGAGAGGCAATTTCACTTATGTACTTCTGAATACTTTGTGGGATATTGAAAATTCTATAATCATCCATATCCAGCCATGGACGAACATGAGTTCATCCCACTAACATAAATTATTTGTCTCAGATGATACTTAGATTCATTCCATCAAAGGGCTTATTGTTTAGTTGTTTGCATTTATGATCCTTTGAAAAGCATATACGAGCTTGAAAAATCGACTTGTACACTTGTCCAGTACAAAATATATGTAGGTACTCGTACATGAATATATTCTCACTTACCTCAGTATCATAATTATTCTACGCGTTCATGATGTTGAATGATAAAAAAATCAATAGATTCGATCACATCGAACATCCAGTGAGGAAAGACGGGAGCACCATCGAAAGTGGATAATACTGAAAGACACGCCAACAAGTGCAGAAAACGACCATTTATAGGTTATGTTATAACTCTCATCCAGCGTTGGCCAAGTGGATATTATACTCCATTCACTTTTATAATGTAGCCCGGTTGGCCATGATTTAGGTTTATCAAGTTTTTTCCCTTAAAACTGACGCAGGTTGGCACTCATGAAATATCGGCAATGTCAAAAGACGTTGCCAAATTTCAATTTCTACTATTATCAATATCAATCGATTCTAGATTTCTAAATCTCAGCATAATAACGCTTGCAAACTAATAAAAATGCCGAAGGTAGTTTTCAAGAAGCAGAGGCAAAGTATCAGGAAGTGCTATGTAGAATTGAAATCGGCTTTTTCTGATAGTAACCCTGATAATTCGGAATCAATAATTCAACACAAGCTATGCAACATTTTCGACGTATGTAAGTGAAAACCAAGGAATTATATTTTATATGAATAGATATTTATTTTTTAGCTGCACATCAACACAATAAGGAAGATTTTAAGTGAAAGAGACGACAAAGAATATCCTTCTATTGGTGCACCCAAAAAGACTGAACTGAAGACTTTATTTTGAAAAACCCGATTAATTCTTGATTTCCTTACAAGAAAATAGCTTAACTAAATCTTTCAACCATGTTTATATACGTGAAATATTTCCAGTATAAACAGAGACAAAAGTTTCTTCAACATTCGCCAGGTCTTTGGAATTATCGAATTCAAATAATTTTTTCTCAAATTCATTACTTTATCAATGTAGATTGACATTTGAAAAATAAGTAATTACTACGACCTCTATGTAGAGAGGACAACGTTGCATAGTTATCTGACAGGAAAATGACCATAACCTAACAATTTCAAAATATACACGGTGAAATCTGTCAGGATGTCATGGCCAACCGGGCTACATTATAAAAGTGAATGGAATATACCTTAGAATTTTTAACATTTCAGTAATATGTGTCTTATCTTACTTTTGGAACCACCCTCTAATGTTTCAGATAAAATATCAATGGTAGATTGCGTTCATGAAGCTACAGCTATATTAGTGAATGAACATTACTCATGTAATATTGTGCACTCATTAGTTAAATTGCCTTTGTGTAATGTTTCTCGAGAAAAATTCAGTCAATGTTATTATATTTAATCTTCGATATTTCATTATTGCAGTAACTTATGAATACTAATGTATAATTTTCTAATCTTACTAAAACCATTGTATAAATTATACAATGCTAAAACTTGAAAACAATTTTCTATGGACAACCTTGTACAGACAAGCTGGAAACTATGTTTTTTTTATTGTTATTATACGAATTAGCAGAAATGTGCAAAGATGAAGAAATGGATCTTAAATACCTCTTGCATGGTAGGCAAAATGAAGAATTTTCTAATTAGCTCATAACACGATGCTGACTGAGAATATAAAATGAATGACATGATTATTGTACTTGAAGAGTACTTAATTTTGTTACCGATAATTGATCTGTGATGATTTCAAGTTCTCTGAGTTTGTCAAAATTTTCATTATAGTCCCATCCGATAAAAGCATCTCTATCGAAATCAAAGATTCATTCAGCAAATCCGAGGTGGATTTATTTTTGGATTCGGAATCTAAATCTTTATAACGCGAAAGTAAATTTATGAGTTGAGACCATCTGCGCAGCTTAAGATCGAAAGGAAGAATCCATTTCAAATCATTGGGGGAAAACTGTACATTTTTAATGAATGATTTGATCTGTAATTTTTCATCAATTTCAAGAGAAGCGACAAAGCTTTTTCGAAATTCAAAATATAAAATAAATTTTTTCATCCTGCTTTCTAACATCGCATACTGAAACATCGATATTCATTGACTAATTATCAAGAAGATCCTCAAAATTTTTAATAACATCAGCTCATAAATGTTTCTCTTTCTTTTAAATTCCGAGAAATAACCGCATCTCTCGGACTTTGGATCTGTTCTTGCTTTAGGAGCCGCTTTCGACAGGTATGATAGTAAATTTGGAAACATTTTTAGAACTGCGGTTTCTTTCAATTTCTGAGATCTTAAAAATAAGGGTGTTATTGTACCATCAGTTCGTAAATTTTTATCATACCGAATTATTTCGTTCTCTTCGAAATGTTTCTCGCAAACTCCGCTAAAAGGACTTGGCATGAAATTCTTTCGTGGGATGGATTTTATCCATAAAAGTTTTCTTTCTTCATTCTTTGGAAAGCCAAAATCCATGACCTTCATTTTGGTGGATTTATAATTACTAAAAGGTCTTGGCATGAAATTCTTTCGTGGGATGGATTTTATCCATAAAAGTTTTCTTTCTTCATTCTTTGGAAAGCCAAAATCCATGACCTTCATTTTGGTGGATTTATAATTACTTTTACAGGATGGGACGCAACACTTCCTAACCATTTTCCTGAGCCTATGGTCTCAAATCGATACTCACAAGAAAACAAAGTAATCCAAAGGGAAATTCACTATCACTATTCACAGCTCGACACTTGATAATATTAAAAACTCCTGCTATTGATTATTGCACTGATTTTGAAGTTCCGAGCACTTGTTGCACCGAGAATCGCGTTAAACAAAACACCACCTGCTACTCGTTAAAACTACTAGAAACGCCGTGAAATGCAAAAGGTTCGGGCCGTTCAGGGACTATCGTAGACGTTGCCAGATTTCGCATGTTTCCGGCTTGTGCATTAAAGACGGCTGTGCTTGAAGTCAACCAATTTGCTCCTCAGACCACGTACATTCTGACCATACACATCTAAAGCCATTTTGAGAAAACGATAATACAATGAGGAACAATATTAAGGAGAATCTACATTCTGTCCAATTTAGAATGGTCCGATATATGGACAATCTTAGAAGAATCATCTTTTCGCATAAGGATACTTCCATTTTGCACCTATACGAACTTATAATTTTTCTGTTTAGCAACTTCTCTAGCTTTTTTGAAAATAATTTTATTTTTATGAGATAAATGTTCACCCATATACATTCTACAGTTTAAATCTCCAATCTCCAAACCTGCTTTCCTATCACCGATGGCCATACGTTTCGCCCTATAAGCTGTAAAGAAATTATCCCTCTTAATCTTGGAGTGGAAGCGAACAATGATATTCTTGGGGTTTTTTTTCATTTTCGTAGGAACTCTGGTTACATTGTCCAAAGATTCTATGTTAATAGGCAGATTAATGAAATTTCTAATTTTTTCAATTATGTTAAGAACATTCTCGCCAGGCTTTTCAGGTACATTTTGAATTTCAACATTATTTGAACGGCTATTTTGTTCAAGGTTGCTCATTCTATTATTCAACTCGATGACTTCCTGTTTCACCGCATCATTCTCTCTCTCCAACTTGGCCATTCTGGCAACTTCCTCGGTGAATCTGCCGAGCTTCGACTCGAAATCGGTGATTTTATCTGAGCAAAACTCCACAGTCGCCTGTAAATTTCTAATTTCGAGAGTAGATTAGATTAGAGGAGGGGCGATGAGGCTATGCTTAACCTCGCTGACACCTTGACCTAAAGATCTATTGTGCAACCCAGCGCTGTTTACCAGTCAGGCCTCGATAAACTGCACTACCTTACTGGGTGCTACACCCATTATTTGTTCCGGTTTTAAGAAACAGGAGCCAAGATGCCGCAGCCTTCTCCAGAGGACAGCTTCACAGGATTTGCTTGAGAGAGCTTTCTTAGTCCAGCTCGTTGAGTATGAGAGAAATGACTAAGCCTGTCTCTGTCCTTCCAATCCTTCGTCAGGATCTGGCCTTCCTCTTTTGTTCCCATTCGTTAACCGCCTTTGCTTGGTGGCTTGATGGGAAGCCGCAAAATGGCTCTGGTCCAATGAAGGGGGTTGCTCCCCCCTTCCTTGCTAGCTGATCAGCCATTTCGTTACCATGCACTCCAGAATGACCAGGCACCCAAATAAGGTTGACCTGATTATTTGATCCGAGTGCGTTGAGTGACATTTTGCATTCCCAGACTAGCTTTGACCGGATTGACGGTGAATTAAGCGCCAGTAGAGCTGCTCTGCTGTCCGATAGTATGTATATCCTTTTTTTCCGGTAGTTACATCCCGTACAATATGCGATGCACTCCCTTATGGCAAAGGTTTCCGCTTGAAATACCGATGGACAGACGCCCATTGGCAGGGCTAGTTGTAATGAGGGGCCGTATACACCGGCTCCGACTCGTCTATCTTCGGTATTTGAGCCATCCGTGTAAAACAGCCCCTGAAGGGAAAACCACTTCTCCGTTACTCCATTGGTCGCGACTTGGTATTGTCACGCTGTAGTTTTTCTGAAACTCGTGTTTCAGGGTAAGATTATCTGTGACCACATTTAAACGCTCCTTACATTCATTCAGAACGCGAAGATGGCCTTTGTAGTCTCCAGTTTTAAGCGTCCGCTCCCTCGCCACCCGCAGAGCCCACCAAGCCACCTCACTTTCTAAGAATAGTCCTAGAGGAGGCAGGTCCAGGATAACTTGCATGTCAGCAGTCGGACAGGAGCGGGATGCTCCTGTTATAGACAGACATGCAGTTCTTTGTAATTTGTCCCGGGTCTTTTGTCCCGTTTGTGATTTCGCCTTCGGCAGCCAAATGAGGGCTGCGTAGCTGACGATTGGTCGCACAATGGATTTATAGATCCAGCTGTTAAGTTCCGGTTTGAGTCCCCACGTACTTCCGACCATCCTCTGGCATGTGAAAAGAGCTCCCTGGCCCTTGCTAATCGCTGCCTTGAGGTGTAGGCTCCAAGAGAGCTTCTGGTCGAAGATAACACCAAGATATTTAGTGTGATCTGTGGGGGCTAAGGCGATTCCTTCCATCGTAATTACTTTTGTAGAGAGCTTTCTTCTCCTAGTAAATGGTACTAGAGTCGTCTTTTTAGGGTTCACGCTGAGTCCTTCTCGGACACACCACTCGTGCGTTAAGGTGAGGGCATTTTGCATGCGGTCACACACCGTACCGTCATGCTTGCCCCGAACCATTATCACAAGGTCATCGGCGTATCCGCAGATCTCAAAGCCCGCATTCGAAAGCATTTTCAGGAGGTCATCAACGACCAGAGTAGTGGCGTCCCCCGGTGTCGCAGTCAGGGATGTAGAAGCTAGTTTTAAATTGATTATCCGGCTGTTCAGTGTTGCCATAATCCAAGCCACCGTCGCTGGCTCGACACCCCTTTTAACCAGCGTGCGATGAATGGACTGTCGCGGCGTATTTGAGACCGCGCCTTCAATATCAATGAATGCACATAGTGCTATTTCTTTATGCTCTATAGCTTTTTCCAGTTTGATGGTGAGACTATGAAGAGCAGAGATTGTGGATTTACCTGCTTGGTATGCAAGTTGGGCCTTATGCAGAGGGGATCTTGTCAATAGTCCAGTTCTGATATCTTGGTCAACAATTTTTTCCATCGCTTTCAATAGAAAGGATAAGAGGCTTATGGGGCGAAAAGATTTTGCGTCTGTTCCCGGTCGTTTACCGACCTTAGGAATGAAACTCACATTCACGTCTCGCCAGCATTCAGGCACATATCCCCATGTGTAGCTTTTTCGAAATAAGACTATCAGATCTGGTAATAGAACCGACAGTCCCCTCTGAAGCAGCACCGGGTATCTGCCATCTCCACCGGGGGATTTGTATGGTTTGAAGGATTCAATGGCCCATCGAATCCTCTCCGCCGTAAAAAGTTTGGCAGCTATTTTCCTAGCCCCTCTTCTGGGTGCAGAAAAGTTCTGGCTGAGTTTGCTGCCTTGAAATATTTGGGAGCCTGGGAAGTGAGTCTCTAGCATTAAAGACAATGTTTCATCGTCTGTGCTGGTCATCTCACCGTCCGTTTTTTTAAGCTGTCCCAGACCATTGTCATGATCTTTCGATAAGGCCTTCTGGAGTCTAGCAGACGTGGGTGTTCCCTCAATGCTTTCACAGAAGGCACGCCACGGCTTTCGCTTGGCCTCCCGAAGTTCCTTGTTGTACTTAGTTGTTGCCTCTCTGTACGCAGTCTTGTCTTCTAGTGTCCTAGTATTAGACCACTTATTGTACAGTTTGCGGGCGTTCTTTCGTAGCTTTAATAGATTCGAATTCCACCAAGGTACGTTTTGTTGGAAATCGCTTCCCTGGGTTGGCAACTGCTCTCATAAGAGGAGTTCCAACATATTACGATTTTGGATATTGTGGTTCCTCTCTGGCTTACTTATCAGAACCTTGAACCTCTTCAACCGGATCTGATACATTAATACATAGGCAGTACCAAATCGATTTTAGGTAACAGCATGATGTAGAAAAAACATGGGTAAGGTTTAATGAATTTGTGACATTTGCAAGTAAATAGACACTGACTGTAGCCACTCATCCACTCACAACTATTCAGAGCTAACCAATGTTGACAACCTTGTAGAATCCTAACCACTTGACAGCCTCTGAAAGATCTATAATACTAAAATCTTGTGTAGAAAAAACTTTTATGGAACTCTAATCTCTGTCAGTCAATGATAAGAAATATTTCTAAGGATGTAGATGACATCTCCATCAGCATCCGCACGTCCTGAAAAACAAACTCACGTCCCAGTGATTGTTAATTCAAACGTGAGGTCAACATTCAACCACAAGTACACACAAGAATTGACCAAGTACAAAGTGGAAGTTATTCGTCTCCTGAAAGCTGTTAAACCTAAAGGATGATTTCATCTGTCACGCTTGATGAAAATGTCTCGTCTGCAAGTCCCAGATAAAAGCTACGAAATAAATAAATATGTGGAACACATAGACATACTGCCAATAAAAGAAAGAGTTCACAAACTGGTGGGTGCGCCCCTATTTCCAAGTGAGGACTGGTCAACTAAATCATTTCAGCAACGCCCCTAGCTCCAATTACAATCGTGTGCATCCAAAACTGGCAACTACCAATTTCTAACTGATTCTCTGCACGCAGTATTAGATGTCATGTAAGTATATGAATTTGAATTCCTATAACCTGTCTAGTCGCCAGTGGGTTCAACCATTGTATAAAGTATTGTATATACCTCTTTATAAAATGGTTCAACTGTAAATGTCAAACGTTGTCGAACCTTGATAGAAAGTAATTCGATAAACTTCGGATCTTCGATATACTGCTCTGTCAGCGACTGGCGTATGGCTAAGAAAGTTCGTCCTACATAGAAAAGGATATCTCCTGAATGTCCAAGATGAATCTAATTATATAAAAGATAACTGCAATAAAATCTTGTACTGCAATCGCAAGCCAAGGTGTACCACAAAAAAATTTCACAGATAAACTGGACAGCAAACAGCTTTCCCTCTGGGACTGGTGAATGTTCAAACCTCATCTTTCATCGTCAAATGGTCCTGTTGCTCCCGTCACTTGCTCCTGTTCGAATCCAATATCTTTGAACTTTACAATCATAAATATCCAGCTCGTTCTGCATCTCTTGATAATAAGTTACCTATGAAAATCAGGCCAGCTATCAGATTCTATCAAACCATGATGCATCAACCAGAGTTGTTTTCATTCCTACGATGAGCAACATCATGCAATAAAAAGTCAAGTATTCAAGAAAAATGTCATCCAAAGTGTCACAGCTACTTTACCAATGCTTCTGATTATTTTGTTACAGCATATACGCCCCTAAGAGTTGAAGTACAAAATGTGATTAGTGAGACTTACCTAGTTACTAATGTGCATGATGTAAAAAACATGGTGTGCTCATCTGAAAAATGAGTGACGTGAATTTACATGTTAATTCAAAGCACAGAATATACAGGGTCTTTCACGAGGAACCTCACCCATATTTATACGGGAAACTACTGAACGTATTTTCATGAAATTCAGCACTTATAAGTATTTCACGATGCTGATGAAATCTAAAATATTTTCAAGGCATGAGCACCTCCGGTTTTTCCGGAAATGACGTCAACTTCCGTTTTTCAAATTAGAACACCATTTTTTTATTGCAGAAATAGATTCCTTAGAAAATTTCAATTTATTTTGATGTAACATTTTTCAGTTTTGGTTGGAAAATTTTCTCTGAGCGGGAAAATTCGAAAAAAAAATCGAAAATAGAGCTCCGCTGAAACAAGAATAACTTCGAGGTTTTTGGATGGAAAATTTTCATTTTTGGGATTTTTCAAGATGTAAGATTGATGTATCCACTTTAAAAATCGAAATCGCGATTCATGATACAGGGGGTGAAAAAATCGCTTTCAAAGTTAGGGATGACAAAATCGTGAAAAATCAATTTTTTCAAATTAGAACCCCATTTTTTTATGGCAGATATTGAATCTACGTTAAAAAATAATGTGAGTGTATGCATCACACCCTTGCCCTGAAGTGGATATTTTCTGAGTTATTCACAAAAAACTGTTTTTCGTCTTGAATTTTCAGCTATTTCTTTTCCCTTCACGCCAAAAAGATGACATTTTCAGGAACTGTTACTTAAACCATGTTTTAGATTTTACTACCCTAATATGCAAGAGAAAAAAGTTACAGGTTGTTCCTAAATAGATGGCGAATTTGGATTCGAATTTGTATCGGAAACCTCTTTATTTCAACTAATCGGCCGTCGGTTTTCTCTCCAGTGATAAATAAATAATTCCTTATGAACCATATGCAAAAACTTACCATGTTTTACATTATTTTTTTTTAATGATAGATATCATTAATTACATCTGCCAAATTCCTCTTTATTCAGTAGCATTTTGTGTTTACTATTAATTTGGTGATAATTCGTATTAAGTTATAAAATCGATCACTATGCCTAATTTTACCAATGAAGATTATTTAAATCTCATTCTACTTCATGGAGAATGTAATAAAGTTGTAGATAGAACGATTCGACTGTTCATTGAGAGGTTTCCTGACCGACCCAGACCAACGAGAGATACCATTAACAGAACCATGACAAACTTGAGAAATGTCGGATCTTTCGTTAAGAAAACTACACACAGAGAAAAAAGTGTAGTAGAAGATGAGAACAACGAAATTACAGTTCTTGCATATTTTCGTGTGAATCCTCAAAATTCTCTCAAAGATGCCGAGATTGATCTGGGATTATCTCAATCGAGTGTTTGGAGAATATTAAAAAAACATAAAATGCACCCATATAAATTCAATAGGGTACAGCATTTGAAGGAAACTGATTTCGTCAGGAGAACAGAGTTTTGCGAAGCTATGATGATTCGATTTCAAGAGAATGAAAACTTTTTGGACTGTATAATTTGGACAGATGAATCTAAATTCACAAAGAATGGTTCTTTCAATAGGCATAACAGTCATTATTGGGATGAAGAGAACAACCACCACTTCAGACAATGGAACTTTCAAGAGACCTGGAGTTTCAATGTTTTTTGCGCCATCAAAAATAATGCAATTCTCGATGTTCACATTTATGATGGGACTTTAACTGGTAAGATAGAACACTACACATGTTTGCATTATTTAAAGAATGTTCTCCCTTAGGAGATAGATATTCTGGCATATTGACTCAAATAATTGAGCCGCTAGTACAGAACCATAATGACTTATGGTATCAACAAGATGGCGCGCCTCCACACAATTCACTCAATGTGTCAAATATCCTCTACAGGCTATTTGAAGATCGATGGTTGGCGAACAATGGTCCACATCTTTGGCCACCACGTTCTCCCGATTTAACTCCTTTGGACTATTATGTTTGGGGTAGGATAAAAAATATTGTCTACTCAACTCCCCTGACTGATAAAGAGGACTGCATAGAACGAGTCAGAAATGCGTTCAGGTTTGTTTAGATTTTTAGATTCATAGTTTTGAAACTCAATTTGGTTTTTAAACACTTTTGCATATCTCTTCCTCCCGATGAAATAAGAAGAGAACCGCACGAAGCATTCCTGAGACGTATAAATAAATGTCTAGAAATTAACGGTCAAAACTTTGAGCATCTTCTCTAGTTATAACTGCGAGAGTTTGCCATGGTTCTCCTAATAGTAACTTGAAGTCGGTTTCAAGAAGGGGTGAAAAATCTACAGCATGGTTCAAATAACAGTTCCTGAAAATTTCATCTTTTTGGCGTGAAGGGAAAAGAAATAGCTGAAAATTCAAGACGAAAAACAGTTTTTTGTGAATAACTCAGAAAATATCCATTTTAGGGCAAGGGTGTGATGCATACACTCACATTATTTTTTAACGTAGATTCAATATCTGCCATGAAAAAATGGGGTTCTAATTTGAAAAAATTGATTTTTCACGATTTTGTCATCCCTAACTTTGAAAGCGATTTTTTCACCCCCTGTATCATGAATCGCGATTTCGATTTTTAAAGTGGATACATCAATCTTACATCTTGAAAAATCCCAAAAATGAAAATTTTCCATCCAAAAACCTCGAAGTTATTCTTGTTTCAGCGGAGCTCTATTTTCGATTTTTTTTTCGAATTTTCCCGCTCAGAGAGAATTTTCCAACCAAAACTGAAAAATGTTACATCAAAATAAATTGAAATTTTCTAAGGAATCTATTTCTGCAATAAAAAAATGGTGTTCTAATTTGAAAAACGGAAGTTGACGTCATTTCCGAAAAAACCGGAGGTGCTCATGCCTTGAAAATATTTTAGATTTCATCAGCATCGTGAAATACTTATAAGTGCTGAATTTCATGAAAATACGTTCAGTAGTTTCCCGTATAAATATGGGTGAGGTTCCTCGTGAAAGACCCTGTATAACTCTTTGTATTTCCTGCTAGCTGACGTCAATCATTTTTCAGATGAGCACACCATGTTTTTTATATCATGCTTATATGAACCATGGAGGTTGACATAGTCATAGGTGTGTTTGACATTAATTTGAATATTCGATATTATCAGATTCGCTTGTTGTGTTCTTAAGCTGCGTACAGACACGCGAGCTGGGCGGCTTTCGAGGCAGTTTAATTGAGCTGCATCGCAAGTGTGTACGGTATTTTGAGCGGCTCGCGAGCAATTTCAACAAAGGAATGTATCCTTTACCCACTATCTGTACAGAACATATCCTCAAGCCATCCCAGGATTTTCTAATGCTTTTCATATGAATTTATGATGGTGTTATCAGAATTGTCTCTTTGAGTTACCCACTTTTGGGTATTGGATACTAATTATCGAAGGCGCAATGATCATTCACCCAAAAAAGCATTGGGATTTATTGAAACGTCTTATTTTGTGAAACATAGTTATGGGTTATCATCAATTGAAAATTTTATAAATATTTTTTTTTGGCAAATTTTTTTATTTCAGTGATATGAGCATCAGTGTAAAATTATATATTTTATTTTGGTGGCATAATATGTACATTGGACAAATGTGAATTATACTTGTTACATCATTTAGACATTTGTGCATTATTCTCAAAAAACAAAAACTTTTCATTTCAACACTTGCTTGCCTCAAGACTCCAAAACTTTTCCTATTGAAAAATACTAACCATAAAGATAGCAGTAAATGTTTAAAACTTTCTGCTTTTAAGATGTCTTGGTTCCTTTAATAAACTTGAAAATATTTCAGAGTCTGTTTCGATTTTACTCAAGGATTAAGCTTGGCTAATATTGTAAATGTATACCTTTCTTCAACGACGGAAATAATATCAATAATTTAAAAGTGGTTCATCATACCAGAACTTCGTGTTAAATGCTCACATAATAAAAAATACTTTTTTTCGTCGAATCATTTCGTGCATTATTAGTGAATTCTATATCATCAACAATATGCTAACTTATGGAATATTCCCAGACCAATTGAAACAGGCAAAGGTAATACCCATTTATAAAAGAGGAGATACTAATGAGATGTCCAACTATAGGCCGGTTAGTATATTACCATCTTTTTCGAAAATATTTGAATTGATAATTGCAAATCAACTTATGGAATTTCTCTTGGAACATGATACATTAGCACTGTCACAACACGGATATATTAAAGGAAAATCAACCAGTACTGCCATTTATGATTTCATAACAGAAATAGTGGAGGCGATTGAAGAAACAGATCTGACTATGGGTATCTTTCTAGATCTTACAAAGGCTTTTGAAAGTCTATCTCATCAGCTTCTACTAGATAAGACGGAGCAGATTGGAGTGAGAGACAAGTCATCTGATCTGATAAAATCATATTTACATAACAGAAAGCAGTATGTTTATATAGAGAAACCGGAAGGTCGAGGCTTGTCAGGTGCCAAACAACTGGTGCTGGGGGTGCCACAAGGAAGTATTATGAGACCACTCCTATTCGTTATCTACATAAATGATATTGAAAATTGTATCAGAAATGACAACTTTGCATCCTTAACTATGCAGATGACACAAATGTTACTATTAGAGCAAAATAATACAATCAATTGATAGGGAGGACTACAGAGGTGTTTGAAAATATCAAAAAATGGTTTTTGAGAAACAAACTGCATATGAATGAAGGAAAAACAAATGCTGTACTATTTAAATCTGCATACACAGCATTGGAAACTCCAAATGAAGTTCTGATATCATCAAGAGAACAAAAACTAACTCCATTCGCAAAGTTCTTGGGAGTCTATGTGGACGATACACTGAAATGGGAAGAACATATTTCTAAACTGGGAGGCAGCTTAGCTTCAGTATGTTATTCTTTGGGTGTAATGAGGAGATACCTGGATAAACTCTCCATGAAAACTATATATCATGCAGTATTCGAGGCAAAGGCAAAATATGGAATTATGTTTTATGAGCACACTCCGAAGTCAGTTCAAATATTCCATCTCCAGAAGAGAGCACTTCCAATAATTCTCAAACAAAATACAGAGAAACGTGTAGAGGAAAATTCAGGGAGAACAGAGGGCTTACTGTTACAGCGATGCACATACAAGTATGTCTGATTTTTGTTTTCAAAAACAAGAGTATATTTGAACTGAACTCATCCAATATTTATAATACAAGAAAAACGAACCTAAAATATCCCATTCACAGAAGAACATCTACAGAGAAAGGACCCAAATACGTATGTATCAAGTATTTCAATACAATGCCAGAGATGATAAAGAAGGAAACAAGACTAAAACCATATAAAAAGAAAATATACAGGATGCTGCTTGACATAGAACCCTACAGTATTGAAGAATTTTTGAAGGGGGCTAAAACTTGGAAGGAGACAACTTCTGAATAGTAGCTTTAAGCTTCTGAGGGGTTTCGTTGAAGCCTAGGATATTCGGAAAAAATACAAATACAAATTTCTGTATTTTTTTGACAGTTTTTCATTTCAAAGAATACTTTGATACTTTTTTCCACATTCGTAATAAAAATATTGTTGATTGAAGCATCTTTCAAATTATAGCGTTTCTTTGATGTGTGTTCAACATCGGAAATGTTCCACTATTCTACTGCTACATATTATAGTATATTACACAAGTCCACATTTTTTACTATAGCTTACAGCAAAAATGATCTAGATCAACAATCTTATTCTTTTTTGTATAATAACACTTATTTTCAACTAAGAAACGATAAATAGATTCGCTCAAATGTTACTCGAAGAAATTGCTATGTTGCCTCCAGAACGAACTCACAAAGTTTGAACTTATAGGTGATTTTTCCATTATTTCAAGATATACCGGTAAACCCGTAAGATTTCCCGTCGCGAAGCTACAAGTGAGGTATTCACATCATTGTGAGCAGTGTGAGTTCCTGAACAAAAAATATGAAGGCCAACATAGGCGGTCTCTCTTTGTTTCGAAGATATGGGCCCCCAAAGTTCCTAATTGATGCATTTTCAGATCCTTTTTTCCGTCATAAAAATGATCTCTCACTTCTCAAATCTAGTTCATAAATCATTTCGAACCTTCAACCAACGAATAGCGACACTTTCTTTCAAGAAAATTCATTATTTAAAGGAAGAAAAGTGAAAATATTGGACAACCACTTAACCTATATTTCTACGAAATACTTCTCAATGTTAAAGCGGAGCTTGGCAACAGCGTCATTTCATCGCTGGCCAACGTATTATGACCGAAGTGTAGTTGCTGGCGGGAATTATGAAATGATGGACAGTCGAAGGATATGATTGTAAGGAAAATGCTTCTGTCACTGAAGAAGAGGTGGTTATTCTAACATCAAAACAAAATTATTGGGAATATTAATTTAAGGTTTCACTCTCAATATTTTCGTTTGAACTTTCTTTCTATCCCCTTCAGAATAGGGAGGTTGTTATCTACTTTTTTTTTGTTGTCTTCGAGATGGTCCCAGTTTAGAATGAGATTCAGGGTATTCCAATAAAATGGGTTATATAATAACCTCGATTTCATTGGAAATCTGGGAAGGGCACGACCTATCACATATGAAAAAAATGTACGATGAAATATATATCAGGGTGTATTCTCATTCTATTACTATGTGTTTCAACCTTGTACATTTCATAAGAAACGAATTCTCCTATTGGAAGATTTACAGTATCGCAGTAAACAGTAAGAACTAAGAACATATTTCATATTTCTCGCCGGCAATAATCTCATTCACGCATACGCACGATGGCACGATTCCGACCGATGAAATTCGCGCCATTGCCAAACTTCACTTTTAGACTGAGTCGAAATCAGAAGGAATAGAGGTTAAGTGGTTGTCCAGTAATTTCATTGTCTTTTCATTAAATATTGATTATTCTTGGAAAAAAGTGTTGCTTATTGTTGGTTGAAGGTTCAAAGGTGGTTTGTGAACTATACAGATGAAGTGAGAGATCGTTTTTATGGTGGAAAAAGGGACCTGAAAACGACTCATTTTGGAACTTTGGAGGCCCATATCTTCCAAATTAAGGGAGGCCGCCTATGTTCGATTTCACATGTTTCATTCAGAAAAACACACTGAGTACAATGATGTTAATATCTTTTCAATATCTCGGCGACGGGAAATCTTGCGGGTTTACCGAATGACCAATGCGAACAGATTAGAACTTGTAAATTAGTTGAACGATGCCCACGAGCAAACTTATGTGAAATTTCGTCAGAGGCGTATAGTTTAAAACGTTTTTCAAAAATTTTTCTTAAATAATTGATCCGCTATCGGATCAGTCGTTAAACACTTCCGATAAAAAATTCGTAGATACTTGATAATTGCAGGGTAGGTTTGGGTTTCAGTTACAAATTCATGTATGAGTTAAATCCGTCCAATGATTCTGTATATATCCATTCGATATTTTATTATCTGAATGTTTCAAAAGTACAGATCTGATCGAATTGAAATCTAGTATTCGGCTGAAATTGAGGTCGTTACGTTTCTTGCAAAATTTCTCGAGGAAATGCGTAAAAACTACCGCTGCGTTCATGCTTATCTGCTAAAAAGCTCATGCCATATTTCTCCATCAGCCGATTTTATCGGCCAACAAAGTGCCGATTAACATGCCAAGTAGTTCGTGCACAACCACACAATGCCAGTTTCGAATAAACACAAATAAGTTTTTGTGCTTATTCAAATGTACTTTGCGAGTTTCTAAATCGGGCATTCATACATTAATCAAATTTTTTTCCAGTTACATGGGAACAACATAAACACATTTTTCTCACGTGAATCCAAGATCACAGCACAGGTAAAAATAAAAGGAAACAATATTATTTATACTGCATTCAATATTGTGACAAGAATGATTCAGCAGAATTGAACAGCTCATTAAACTAATGTGACAACATTATAATGAAAATCTCATTTTCAGAAGTGAATTGGTACTGGGAACTCCGACAATAACATATTTAAGTAACAATTATCAGATGTTGAAAGGAAAATGGATATTTCTGAAAAATGGTTTTATTTACAATATCATAATTATGGGATATTACTTAACAAGTGTCTAGCGCGAATTATTCACAAAACGAAATATTCATCTGGAGGTATAAACTGTCTGCATTTATGACAGTCTACAATCCAATCAGGTAAAACACATATAGCTTTTGTATTAACTGAGCTAAGATTTGACGCTTCTTCCTTCCCACAAATCATGTAATCAATATTTTCTCTAGGGTCGTCAACTAAGAATCTATAAGAAAAACAGTCAATTATAAGAATACATGTCATCGAATTTTAAGGAAAGACTTCAATTACTCCTCTACTGATAAGAACTATTCTTTTTCTAATAAGAACTCTTGTCAAAGCTTATAATCCCTAACAGAATATTTATTGATAAAAAATACTCTTCTATTAAGACATTTTTTAAATGAGGATCAAGACATTTTCAACCAATTTCCATGTGCTAAGAGATTTACTGCATCAAGTTTTCTGGAGTTCTTTGAAGCCAGACGATTTTTTTCATTTGAATTCTGTATTTTATATACATCTAAAGATGAACTGATAATACTCTAATGCTTGAGTATTTTTGAAATTTGCTATCTGGGAAATTCAAAAATTATCTACTTACCCTTCATGAATGAATATGTAGTTTTTCAACATCTCTTCTATATAATCTTCGAAATTATGGTCGATGAAGAAAGCTTTACCTTTGAAAAAATCAAATGGCTTATTTTTGATCTGCTGTTTACGTTCAACGGTTTCTTCATCAGTGTCTGTTTCTGCAGAGTAAGTGTCATTGCCTTCCTCAATTTTTGATGGTTGTTGTATTTCTGCTGAAAAGTTGTCTAACTTCTCCTTAGAACAATGAGGAGTTGGTTCTAGTGATACGACTTCATTTTTAGTCTTAGTAGGAGTATTTTCTTGTTTCTTCTTCGGAGACTGTGCAGTTGCTCCCTGAATTTGTTCAATAATATCTTCAGTATCTGACGCCTGCTCCCTTAAAACAAAAAAGCTAAAAGTTACTTCTTCTCAAAACTGAAACTGAAAAAAAAACCTACTCAACAAATGCTCAGCTTTTAAGTGACCACTATCGAAAGTTAGGAGAAATGTATAATGGCAAAAAAGGGTTTTTATTTCATTCCATGTCTGATATAACAAGCTATGAAGATTTTCAAGGATACCTGGAGAATGAAACAGAAAATAACAAATGGCAGGTAATGAAAACCACGTGTACAAAAAAACAGGAAAATAAATGCCAACATAAACCCGATTCGTTCATGCTGAACAAAGACACCCAACAATAGCTCAGAATCCTCAAACCATCTCCGATATATTCATCTATAGTGTACTATGGAGAAATGGCGAAAAAACTAAAAACTGACGATCAAAACGAACAAAATGTTTAGCAGACAAAACAAAAACAATAAGCACTAGCCATTCTAGATGACAAACGATATCCAAGGTTACAATCCCATCAGGAACAAACAAATATCCCCATCACTACCAGCAACCAACAAGGAGCTATGCAAACACAGCCAACAAAATAGCTGAGTCAGAACAAATGATATCAACAAAATCTTGAATAAATTTGTAGAAAAGTTCAAAATACGAAATACGAATACTTGACGATAATTCAACAAATATTCCACCTTGTTGTTCAACCTGCAAATCCCGCAGATGCAGCGACCCTATGAGGCAAAAGGATGAAAGTCATTCATATCGATCAAAGTATTCTGCACTCGAAGGTAGGGTTCATACGATGCTCCCGATAGATGGCGAATTGTAAGTAGTGATACTGCAGTTTTCCGTCTAAAAGGTTGTAAGTATCTTGAGTCCTCTTTCGGCGGTTGCCGTAGGTAAGACAGTCTGATGATCGGTAAGGACAGTGAAACTGCAGTAACTGTTCTTCCTTCTTCGATGTAGATGTTTGGGTTGATTGAATGACTAGCTCAGATCAAGATGGAATATTTGTTGTATTATCTACGGGTATTCGTCACTGTGATATTTTATTATTCTACCATATGGAGCTAATGCTAACAAACTTTACTATCGTTCAGAATTAGGTTCCAACAGCATATTCAACAAAACATCATGATGTTGAACATGCGCTTATCAGCAAAATTCATTCACTTTATTAAAATTGCAGCATGGAATGTAAATGGCCTTCTACAACACAAGAACGAAATAGAAGTTTTTCTTCATCACAGTTCTATAGACATTTTGCCGATAAGAGAAACACACTTCATAGAGAGGTCCCATTTCAACATACCGCAGTATACAACATACCTCACCAATCATTCAGATAACACTGCTTACGCTGGGACCACCATTATTGTAAAAAATACTATAAGCCCTGTGTAACTGCCAAAATATGAGAAAATACTGCTGCAAGCCACAACAATAAAGGCTAGGCTCGAATTGTACGAAATGACAGTACCGCAGACAGGTTGCTCTGTTAAGTCTTGGGATAAATATCATTTCTTTCCGAATTCATTCCCAATCATGTCTAATATTCCAGATTCTAAAATTGCTTGATTTAAATCTCGTAAATCTTTATGAATTAACGATTTTCTTCATTCCAATAAAAGTGACAAAGAAATTTGGCATTCAGAATTGAATTCGTGTAAGGTTTTCAACAAAGGTTTGATCAGAAAAATTTCATGTTTTTAATCTTCCTAGGAAAATTTGTCGTATTTTGAATCCACTTAGAACCGATCATGATCGCTGTTATAGTTTCTTCTTCAAATGGAATTCTGTGGAAAAATCTAAGGTGCGAATGCGAAGAACAGGAAACAATAGAACATTTAGTTAATAATCGTTGTCCAATATATAAACTTGACGATGGTTTCGAGGCAACTCATTCGGCGACTGATTCTTTTTTTGAGATGGATCGTGAGCTTCAAATTAATCTAATGAATAACAACACATTTACCAATTCATATTGGTTTTTCGTCTTCCTTTCTTGTTTTCAGGTGTTATTTCGAGATTTCAACCTGCATAGAAAGGAAAGAAGAAACTTTGTTTCGTTGATGGAAAAGAAGCCCTTCAATAACAAAGAACAATTTTACTACACTTGTACGGGAAGACAGAATTTTCCTGAGGTTTTTATCTGTGCTCTTGTATCATACGTAAAATGTATGGTAGCCCGTTTACATTTCCTCTGCTAATACTGTGATGACAAATAGTGTCATAATAAAAAAATGTCTCTTGAGAATCAAAATTTCGAAAAATCATTATGTGCTAGAATAATCTCGAACGCTTCTATTGTAACTAATAAAGAAGAAATTAAAGTTCTGAAACAGATCGAGGAAAAAGCTTCACAAAATGACTCAATTATAACTAAAGCTGACCAAGGCTATAATACAGTTACGATTTTGAACAAAAATGATTATATGACGAAAACTGAAAATTTACTGATCTCCGATCATTTCATAGAACTAAAAGTTGACCCCACATCAAAATTTCAAGCTGCTGTCAAGAAGACTATCAAGAACTGCCTCAGCTTATTATCTCAGTTGAAAATTTCAGTGACCATTATGAATCCAAGAATACCTTTATTGTACGCTCTACCAAAAATACATAAAGAGAATTGTCCGATGAGGCCCATTGTTTCATACACAAATGCACCAGCATCAAAACTATGTAAACATCTCAATTCAATTTTGCCAAGTATGATTCAACATAGCCCAATATATTCTATCAAAAATACTATCCAGTTTAGAGACGAATTGAAGACACTTAAAATTCCCTCAAATGCTAAATTGGTTTCATTCGATGTAGAGAATTTATTTCCATCAATACCAACTGCAGAAATTAAAAATTTAGTCAGCAAACAACTTCACGATAACCTTTTACTCACTACAGAAACAAAAGGAGAGACAATGAAACTACTCGAAATATGCCTTGGACAGAGTTATTTTAAATTCAACAATAAATGCTATCAACAAGTGAATGGTCTTCCAATGGGTTCTCCTTCATCACAATTACTCAGTGAAGTATTCATGACATCTTTGGAAAAGAAAATATTTTCCTCAGAATATATTGATCTGACTGTATTTGTACTGTACTGGAAGCGATACATAGATGACGTTTTTTTGTATTTGGACTGGCTCGGCTTCTGAAGTAAAATCTTTCCTACGATTGATCAATTCATTTCAGTTCTGTTCAATCCACTTTGGAAACAGAGAATGACAATAAATCACTCAATTTTTTAGATATTCAAATCAAAAGGATGACTATCCTGAATTTGATATACAGGGTGACCCATTTTAACTTAGGCAGCCAAATAACTCGAAAAATAAGCAAACTACGAAAAAATGTTTAGAATCAAAATTTCGTCATTTCGAGGGGGACGTACAATGACGTTAAAATGAGAACCCCCACCCCTCCCCCTGGGCGGTGAGGGGGGGCAAGTTTGAAATCTTAAATAGAAACCCCTATTTTTTATTGCATATTCGGAATCTTTGGCTAAAAACACATACAATTTGTCTGAAACATTTTTCTCGATTCATGATAGATGGCGCTGTAATCGACGAAATTCAATTTCTTCGATTTCTCTTACTGAGAACCCATGCTTACGATTCTGCAATAAATTAACAATAAAAATACCACGTTTTCATTGTTAATACTCGAAATTAGTCTTAAAACAAACTTCTCATTATTTTTTATTACTCATTAATTACTTCTCAAGAAACTGCTTTTAGCGTAACCCAGGAACAACGTCGTGGACGTAGCAGTTTTCTGTTCCCTTCGGGGTGCTTGATTAACGTGGATTATTACGAGATCTCCTTTCAATGTTTATAATTTGTTGATCAGTAGGATGGCGGCGATTTGGGAATCGCTCCGCATAAGTACGGGCAGTAAGTCTGTAATTTCTACCACATTCGCCAAAGGTTATAAGAATATCGACTACTTCTGTAGGCGTATAATTTGCCATTTTACCAAAATTTTATCAGAGTACAAATGTTAAAAAAATACATAAACACTTGTAACAATGAAAACGTGGTATTTTTATTGTTAATTCATTGCAGAATCGTAAGCATGGGTTCTCAGTAAGAGAAATCGAAGAAATTGAATTTCGTCGATTACAGCGCCATCTATCATGAATCGAGAAAAATGTTTCAGACAAATTGTATGTGTTTTTAGCCAAAGATTCCGAATATGCAATAAAAAATAGGGGTTCCTATTTAAGATTTCAAACTTGCCCCCCCTCACCGCCCAGGGGGAAGGGTGGGGGGGCTCATTTTAACGTCATTGTACGTCCCCCTCGAAATGACGAAATTTTGATTCTAAACATTTTTTCGTAGTGTGCTTATTTTTCGAGTTATTTGGCTGCCTAAGTTAAAATGGGTCACCCTGTATACAGAAAACCCACTTTTTCTGACACTCTCATTCATAACAGTAGTTCACATCCATATCTAATTAAAATGTCAGCGTTTCATTCCCTTGTAAATAGATTAATTTCAACTACGTTGTCAGATAATAATTTCAAAAAAGAAGTTGGAGTGTTAAAATTATTAGCGAAGAACAATGGCTTCTCCCCTGACATAATAGATAAATTTTCATTTGGAAAACAACATGATAGACTGTTAAGAAGTATTTACCCAGGTTCCTTCGAAAACCATATAAAGAAATTTGTCTGTGTCAACTATATTCCGCAAGTAAGCGACAAAATTTGTAATAGGTTAAGACGAAATAGTATTGATATTATATGTACAAATAAGAAAAACTTAAGTGGTGTATATGAACTTTTCTGTGACGAATGCCCTACATTTTATATTGGTCAGACCGGTCGTTCTCTCAAAGTCAGAGTGGAAGAACATAAGAAGTCAATTCTTCAAAACAAATCCACAACTGGCTTCTCCACACATTGTATAACTTGCACCATTTTATAGATTTCAATAAAACAACAATCTTGCATGAAGGAGAGAAAGGAAAAAGACTAGACCTTCTAGAAATGTTAGAAATATCATAGGCACATAAACAAAAACTACCAATTGTTAATGATCAATTGGAGTTCCGCTTATCTCCGGTGTTAACATCTGTAATGTGATGTATATTTGTGTAGTCCCATGTATTTCCGTTTCAGTTTTGATAACAGGGTAGAACCCGAAACAGGCATGTCAACAAGATGTTTTAAATTAAAAATTGTGAACGTAGTCAAGTGTTTTATTTGTTTTAATGTTGAATACGATGTTTCACCAAGTGTTGAGCAAGCAATCAATTTCAATAAAAAATGTATTATGTATTATATGTGTATAATGCCCCTCTCGCCACAACATCAAAAATAGAACTTCAGTGACTTCATCCAAACTCTTGGCCACAAATTCATACCAGGAGGAGATTATAAAAGTAAAAATATCCTATTTGTCTCAAGTATTACTAAAACAAAAGGAGGGGAATTAGCAAGTCTCATACAACAAAATGGCTACAACATTTTGTCAGCAGGTAGTCCCACTTATTGGCCAACAGATCCCAGAAAGATCTCTGACCTTTTAGACTTTTTCTTGACTAATGACCTCTCTTCCTCAAAATGGATATTCCACCTATTTACGACTAATCTTTGGGCCATTCATCTATAGTAGCAACATTCAGTGCTATCGTAATCCACCAGAAACGAACTCCGAGACTACATAAGAGGAGAACCAATTGGGACGAATATCTAAAGAATGAAGAAGAAACCTTAATTTTATATATGAGACTGAAAAGCCCAAAAGAAATAGAGCAAGTACCAGCCACACTCAAGACCCAAATCATACAGGGAGTGAAATAAGCAACCCCAGAAATAAATGAAAAAAAGCAGACTTTTAATATCACTGCGGTAATCAAGGAGTTAATAGCCCAAAATAGAAGGGCAAGAGCAAAGTGGCAGCAAACAAACACCCCAGCAGACCTTTCTTAACAGAACTATCAACAAACTGAAAGCCAAAATTAAAGAGGCAAAGGAAACCTTGTTCAACATCTATGCCTCCAATCTTAATAGGATATGGAATCTGATAAAAAATAAGTAAAAACCAACAGCACACATTCCTGCTATATGTAATTCCTCAACTCCTCACACACAGTGAGCTAGAATTTTTTTTTCGAATTTTTCCATGGACAATTCTTCTTATTGACACTGTTCATCTTCCAACCAAGTTTCATCTCGATCAGATAATTATTTTTCGAGCTATTGAAAAATCAAAATTTCAAATGGCTGTAGCACAAAAACCGTTTGGCAGATTTGGCCCATTAATGAACTTAACCAGATATTCGGGATCTTGACCTAACCTGAAAATTCCAAGACCCTAGGTCCTTCCTTTCGAAAGTTACAGCGTACACGGACGGACAGAATCAATTTTGACCACGGATTCTTTATCAGTGAGTCTAACCTAGTCGTTTGAGACCAATTTCGGCTCAAAATTAGAAAATTACAGACATCGTGACGAAATGATAACGCGCTGTTCCCCAGAACAAGCGCGTAAAAATTACACTGGCTCAACGGTAGGAAATCAAAACTAACATTTGAGAATAAACCGCTTGTCTATAAAACCATAATAAAGCCACTCTGGTCCTACCGTATAGAGCTTTGAGGATGCACCAGTGAATCGAACATCTCAATAATTCAAAGCAGTCCAAAATCCTCACCTACCTGAAGATAATAATAATAATATATTTAATACTTTTAGACACTACATAGAGTATAGGACAAGTCAAATAACAATACTTTGTGGAACATATGAGTTATAACCCTATGTGAAAGATGTCATTAGGGAAAAAAGCGACAAATACCACACAAGGTTGGAGGGCTACATGAATATTCTGCTACACCCAATGACAGAATTGCAGAACGACCAGCAACTCAAAAGAGAATGGGCAGCAGATCTGAAGAAGATTTGAAGAGGATCTGCCATTGGACTGGACCTTATCAGGGTGGCTCTAAAGCGAGCAAAAATAAGCTTATAGAATAACTGTTCTGATTGCTTGTAGATATTATTATAATAATAAAAAAAATCTGATATGCCACACAGTTACTTACAAATTCAACAATTTAGAAAGTCATCCATTGTAATCTAATGATTCACACAAATATCAGGAATTAAGACTTTTTTTACAACTCGATAATTTCTTCAGCCAATGTTTCAAATACTAGATTGATCTTATTCATGGCTGAACAACATTTCAGATTCAAAATGTGAAAGTTGAAGTTAAAGATTAATAGCCTGTAACATTTCAAAATAACTGATACATTAAACAAAATTTGTGTACAAAAGAAATTGTTTGAATTTGCTCACTTGGTTTTTTAGTGAAGAAATTTAAATGAAACAAAAGATTATATACTTTCTGTGCTATAATCGAAATCCCCTTAAAAGGGTATGTCGGGTAGTTATTTAATTTTCCCAAAAATTCTGCTGAGATTTCGTTGCCGCTAACGGAATTGCTGATAAATGAATGCAAGGGAATTTAATTCCGTTTCGACGCGATTTGGCGTGACACGGGTGGTTACTGATAAATGCACGTTGACCTTCAGTCTACGTGTCAACATACTAAAATCAACTACCAAGTTTCAATGCGATCGGATAGGTTTACGAGAAAAAAACTATAAACCTCAGATTGGGATCAAACCTGGACCTCCGCAGATATACCTACCGATATTTCAATACGAAAATATCAAATCCAGATGCAGTTGATATATATTGGTTGAAAAATGGCGGCTTGGATGTTCTCACATTTTTTAAACGAAATCTGACTGATAATTTAGATGCAATTTTTCTAAAGATTTTTGTTTTATTTTTCTAGTAAAGATATTTTATGTGTAACCACCATTTTTCAACTTGATGGGATAGGTTTAATAATTCACTAACTTCGAAAGCGTTGGGAGGATCTTGCTTATTAACAAATCTAACCTTCTCTTCAAATATTGAGTCACCCGGTCTTTTCCTTTGAAAACTCCGGTTTCACAGTGAACTGAACCCGTTTGCACCTGTGTAGTTACGCCGCTGAATACATGTTCGAAGAACAAACTAGTACCGACAACAGATGTTCCATAAAATAAACAAAAGATACAAACACTGATTTTATTTATTAACAACAACAGACTTTCCCAGAATGTAGATGGCAAATATATAAAAAGGTCACTTCCAAAATGGTCAGATATGGTACTGAAAACTAAAAAGAAAATTCGTAATCAAATCAGATTCTGAGAAAAACCAATAAAACTACTGATTCATTTGAAGGAAACAACTTGTCAACCAAGGAAACTACTCAGTGGTCATACGCAATGTTGATTCTGACATAACCAATCAAGAGATAAGTGCCAAACCACAATATCGAGGAATATAACTCCTCTTTTGCATGCGCATGACCTAGAGAGGGACAGAAAAACCCCGTCAATCCAACAGGATAATCACAGTAAACATAAAAGCATTCAAATCCCTTTTGGCAGAGGGCTTCTACAAATACCGTCACTATCTTGTTTTCACCATTGCCCCACCAGAGCCTAATCCGGTGTCATGTGCTGAATGCAATCCGTTCACCCAGAAAACCATAAATTGGACCTCACTTATAGTCCCCAAGAAGTGTAGGGGAACCTATAATACCAATGCATGTACTATTCCCAATCTCTTGTACAGCTTGTGGCTATAAACATCATGCAGCATGGCCACTAAAATGCCCTAAGAGAGAAAACCTATTGATGGCATTCCAAATGTAAATATTATACCAATCAACAAACAATTGAACCAATTCAAGCCCTCCATCACAAGAGACAATCCCAATCCATAGTCCAATCACAATTGAGGACAATATAATAGATTATTACATTACACAACAAATAACCCACAAGGTAATGACAGGCAACATACCGTAAACAAACTGAAAAAACGTTAATTGAAGCACAAAATAGACACAACCACAGTATTTTCTGGAAATTGTCTGTAAATATTGATGTTTGATCTGAATAGGAACATTCAGTAGTTGCGAAAAACCAATACAAAGCACCGAAATTAAAGTTCATAACGAACACTCTCCAAGTAGCAGCATTCCGTGTATGCCAATTCAAACAACTACCATTCAAAAAATATCTTATAAATAAGAACGTTAAAAGTCACAGAATATAACAATGAAAGAATAAAATTCCAAAAATTGTTGAGAAAGGCTAGGGAAAATCATTATAATAACAGAATTAAGCGATCCAAAAATAAGAACAAAACTATGTGGTCAATTTGTAGCGAGATAAGGGGAAATACAAGAAAGACAAATACAAGTGAACAGATTTTCTGGGGTGATGCAATGGAAAAGGCAAATGAGTACAACACTTTACTTATAGAAAAAATACCTAGATTGCTTGGTGATTTGGTGGATGCGTCATCCTCTCACAATATTACTTCAAACAGTAAAATATTCCAATTAGAACAAACAACGCCAGAAGAAATAGAAGAAATTATAAATAAACTTAAAAATAAATTCACAAGTGGAGAGGATGGTGTACCCCCCAGTGTGATAAAAAATTGCGTGAATGAGATCAAACATATTCTCTCTTATATAGTGAATAACTCCTTTCAGTATGAAATCTTTCCAAAACAGTTGAAATTGTTACTTATCAGGCCTATTTATAAAGAAGGGGAAGTAACATCTATGGAAAATTATAGACCAATTAGTTTGTTGTCTTCCTTCTCTAAAATTTTTGAACAAGCCATGTGTAAGAGGCTGCTGAAATTCATTGAAGAATGTAACATCATAAGTAGCTCTGAACATGCCTATCTTAAAGGAAAATCTACACAGTCGGCTGTATACCAATTCACTGAAGAAATTATTAGGTTACTTGAGGGACGTGAACTAGCTCTAGGGTTGTTTTTGGATCAGTCGAGTGCTTATGATTGTCTAGTTAGGGAACTCCTACTAGCAAAATTAGATTGTTTGGGTATAAAGAAGACAGCAGGAAATTGGTTTCGTTCATATCTAACGGACCGGCAACAAAGAGTTAGTGTAGTAAAGGATGGAAAGTAAATTAAATCTGAAATATTGGAGTCAAAATTTGGCGTGCCACAGGGCAGAATTTTGGGGCCTATACTCTTTTTGATTTTTATTAATGATTTGTACTCTGAGATTTCGGATTTCATAACTGGTTTTGCGGATGATGTAAACATTATTATAAAAGCTAGTGACCTGCAACATCTAGAAATAAATGCACATGATTGTTTCAGTAAAATTAAACTATGGTTCACAAATAACAAACTCATTTTAAATAAAGAAAAAACAGCTGCAGTATTATTCAGGACTAGTGGATCGGGCATTGAAAAAGGGTTCATCAAGTTAGAAGGAAATAACATAAAACTAGAAAATTCTACCAAATTTTTGGGGATATACGTAGTTTTGAAGTGGACTTCTCACATAGAATATCTGTCAACGAAATTGAGTAGAGTAGGGTACGGAATAAGATCTCTCCGTGACTATTTGAGTGAACCTTGCATGAAGGTGGTTTATTTTGCAAATTTTGAATCACTTTTAAGATATGGTATTTTATTCTGGGGAGCGAGTACAAGAGTGAATGACATATTTGTTGTACAAAAAAGAATTGTAATAGTGATGTTTGATTTAAAATTGTTAGAGACATGTAGGGGAATATTCAGGAAACAGAGGATTTTAACAGTGTATGGCATTTACTTATTTGAATGCTTAATATTTTTTTTCAAGAATAAGGATGCAATGTTACCGCACACGACAGCTCATAATTACCAGACAAGAACTCTGGAGGTACATTATCCAAAGCATAGATTCAGCTTAACCGAGAAACATCCCTCTTATAATTGTATAAGGATTTATAATCATTTACCTTATAGTCTCAAGGATATTAGTAATTTCAGATCTTTCAAAGGCAAGATAAAGGAGATGTTAATTTATTTAGAACCATACTCATTGTCAGAGTATTTTAATTTTGAGTTTGATATGCCATCGTAAATGTATATTCTTTTGAAGCTATTTCACCCTACGTTGTACATATTTTGAAATAAAGATATTTATCTATCTATCTATCTATCTATCATGTGCAGCCTATAACTCGCGGCCGAAATAAAAGAACAACACAACACAAACTACCAAGAGTGGTCAATCATTTAAGAATTTGGCCCCAAAACAATTAACATTAGGGGAAGTAGTTAGATCTAGTATTGCTAAGGATTTATCTAAATAAAATTACCCCCCAGCTATGAATAATAACCCTCTAAATAAAACACTACATTGTACCATTCTAATAAGTAACAAACTAATCCACATTTTTTCCTGATATAAACATTCACCTTCAAGAACCTTCAAGAATCGAAGAGAATAGTTTCAGAAGGTAAAGCAACCCAATTTAAAGATGCATTGCTTAAAGGTGATTACAACTGCAACAATGAAAGAACAAACAAATTCTGCAATACTCAAAAATTCAGACTTTGTTGAAATTAAAACCTCACCAACATTCATTATGCGCAATAATCCTGCTAGTAGCCCTGACACAGTCGTGTACCAGTAGTCTGAAACATTACTCAAAAGTAACCTTGCCCCAAATTTAGGATCTGACAACTTGGCCATACTTAATCTCTCTGACACAGTTGACACAAGAGGTATTTTTAAACTTGGAAAAATGTGATATCGAGAAAATTTGGGCAGAGATGGAAAAATTTATAGACATTGAAAATCCAATAAAGAGACACATATTATAGGCGAATTTTAAAAAAAAATAACGAACCTTGTGAGCAAAGACACACTAAAGTTCACTAAAAGACATACATATGCTGCAGCCGCATATTTTCTCTGCTTCTTAATATAAAGTTGAGGAACACACTAGATGAATTTATGCCAACAAGAAACACAAAACACGGGTTCCTCTCGAAAATAGACTGAAAGTTGTTACTGAAATGACAGTATCATTGAAAGGAATATATTGTGTCTACTATTGATCTTACTCACATTATATCCTCGTCAATGAGTCCTTGTCTATTCTCTCCAACTTCAGGTGACTGCGGCCTGTTCTCTTCAATTTTTTCACATATTTCATCTTCACTTTCCTCTTTCTTTTTTTCTTGTTTGTCCAAAGCATACCTTCTCCATGGTAATTTTTTCCTCTGTGAGAAACATTCCTCAACCCATTGACGAGTCACGATCTTTCCTAAGCCCTTCACTTGATTGAATTTTGGCGTATTCATAAAGGCACATCTGAAAATGAAATTTTGGTTTATGTAAGTCTATCAATTGTAGATATTACAAATGATGAGTAGAAGGTCTTAAAAAAGGTCACCTACTCAGATCCAAAGTTGGTTCTCAATTTGTGTTTTGAACCAAATACAGTGTCAGTTGACAGTGCAGCCTGCTGAGTCTTCAAGCTGGAGTACTGGGGCGACTTTTTTCTACAGGATTGCAATGTCACTCGATGACAATGGTGTTTAAAGGATTCTAGTAATTGGCGCCAGTCAACTGGCTCACCAGCTTAACTGTAAACTGGCTCAGTGTAAATTCACAGTACGGTTCTACGATAGATACAGCCAGGGCTGTCTATTGTCTCGATAGAGTGAAACCTACACGAGAAGAAAAAGGAAGTGGACATATCACATTTACGTCACAGAGCGCCTCCGCGAAGTTTAGACCGTTTAAACAGCCAATATGTGGAACCAAATTCAAATTATCGTTTTCTCACTGAACATTGAAATTTTTGGGGGCGATTGAATTTTTTTTAGTATTCGATTCCAAAAATAATAAGAATACTTTCAAAACCCCTATTGTACGGAGGGATGTAGTTTCTGATGTATATTCTGGGGCATGTTTGCATATTGTGAACGTATACATTCTGATTGTGTTCTTCGTGTTTATCCATCTCCTTCTAACTAAAAGTTTGGTGAAAGTTATGGCTGATGCTGCAGTTCCCTTCTTGATTGATTTGAAATATTTCTTTGAGTTCATTTTGCAGCCAGCCTCAACTCCAAGATATTTAATGTTCGCTACTGGTGTTTTGACTAATCTTTTTAGTATAGAAGTACAAATTGCATGATGGAAAATAATATATTGTGATTTCCTTGGATTACGTTTCAATCGCCATTTGTTGAGCCAGATTTCCAATTTATTCACCATCCTTTGCAGTCCAAACAGCGATATAATGAAGGTGTCATTTGCAAAACTGTAGTAAATATTGCCGCTTTTAGGATATCATAGCAGTACAGGATATAGAGAAGTGCAGACAGGATTTATCCTTGAGGAGTTCCTTTTTTGTAAGAAAAGGGATCTGACACTGCATTTTTAATTCTAACCATCAACTTTCCCTAGTTCAAAAAACCTTATGTATGTGTATGACTATATGTACGAGGTGTTCATTTTAAATAATTTGTAAATGACAACCCTGTGCCTTGTACTATCAGATGCTTTTTCAATATCGAGACATTTGGCAGCTGTTTTACGATTTTTCAATTTGGCGTTTTGTGTGTTTGATACCAAACTAGCAAGTGGACGTGTAGTTTATCTTATGCCTGAGTCTTAACTGGAAAGTGGGTATAATGTTAGAAATACGGTTTTTCGTGTTTGATTTTATTATTTTCACTCAAAGCTTTTGCAGGATCAGTGTGGTAGGTCTGGATTTTTTTACTGATATATGGTTTGAGTTAGTTTGAGGTATTATTTTACATCCCGACTTTCATATGGACGGAAATAACTGTTTTTCTTGGACAAGTTCAAAATCAAAATGTTTCATTATCTTCAACAAAATACCGTCTATAACTGGTGCACTATTTATGTTGCATGCAGTAATTGGCCATAGTTACTTTCTCATATCTTTTTCTGTATAATAATATTAATAATATTTGGCCATTTATTGCACAGTCAATGGCCAGCGACATTGACTCCTTCAGCCAAGTTTTTCATGAAAAATTTGTAAAACAACAAAAAAAAAGTCCAAAAAGCACTGCCGTGAAGGCAGCAACTTTTGCGCGCATGTTCAATGTAGATGACCGCTTCAGCAACGAATTTGAACGTGCGCGCAAAAGCTGCTGCCTTCACGGCAGTGCTTTTTGAAATTTTTTTCTGATAAATTACTGGATTTCAATTCGATCATATCTGTTTTTTTGGACATATTGTATAAATAAAATTTTGAATGGGTATATCTACGGAATCATTGGGCGGATTTTACCCATTTACGAATTCGACCTTCGTAATTAAGCCCCAAACCTACTCTACAAATATCGAGTTTCTAAGTAGTTTCTTCAGGAAGTTATTGTGTTTACGGTCAGCCTGACGGCCGACTGCGTAAATACAATAACTTCCGAAAGAAACAACTTAGAAACTCGATATTTGTAGAGAAGGTTTGGACCTTAATTACGAAGGCCGAATTCGTGAATGGGTAAAATCCACCCAATGATTCCGTAGATATACCCAATCAAAATTTTATTTTTCCAATATTTCCGAAAATACAGATCAGATCGAATTGAAATCCAGTACTTCATCGAAAATAACAGTTCGAAGTTTCATACAGAATTTAATGAGGATGATATGATGAGAAAATCATAGAAATTTTTTTTTTCAAATTGTTCTAATAACACGATTATCACGAAATTTTGCATAAAGTTGTCTTTCAGCATCTTAAAACTAGCTGTGAAGTTTAATCAGGACTGAATCAGTATTTTTCGAGTCATACCGAAAAAATCAACGATATCGAGAAGAAAACCTCGAAATTTGACATATGATATGATAAATGGTTTCCGAAAAAAAAATTTTTTTGTAAAAAAATTTCGAAAAAATTTTTTTTTTTTATTTACTGAAAATATGATCTTGACGAAATTTGGCTCAAAGTTGCGCGTCGTTATACTCCACCAAACTGCCAAGTTTGAATCCAATCGCTTGAGTAGTTTCTGAAATAAAAAATAAATAACTTCAAAACTTCAAGTGCCTATAACTCCGAAACTATTCGACCGATTTGGCCCATTAACGAACTTAACCGCGGCATTCTGATGCGCAACCTATCCTGAAAGTTTCAAGTAGCTAGCTTGCTTCTGTCGACAGTTATCGTGTCTACGGCCGGCCGGCCGGCCGGATAGAATCAATTTTGACACCGGATTCGTCATCAGTGAGTCCAACCTAGTCGATTGAGACCATTTTCGGCTCAATAATCCAAAATTACAGACATTTGGACAAAACGATAGCACGCTGTTCCCCTAGAACATGCGCGCAAAAAATACAAATGAAATTAATTTTATGTTCTAAATCTTGGGCTCCTCATCTGAGAGTAGTCGGGTTTTATCACTCTAAAGAAGATAATAAGATTTTCAATTTACAACATTGTCAATCTTGCAGGGAAGTCTTCGCTCATTTCAGAATTTTGACATATGCTTGTACCTATATGTTAAATTGTTTGATGATTGTCCGAAGTTACCTAGATGGCTTGATGAGTATTTTTTTATATAATCATCTACCGCATAAATACGAAATTTTGAACGGCAATCAGTTCAAACAAGAGATTGAAAAACTGTTGATTGAAAATTGTTATTACAGCACGAATGAATTTCTGAATAGTTCTCTCAGTTGAGTTGACACTTGTATCTTATTATTTTTATAGTCTAGTGCAAATAATTGTATCTTTTCGTATTCTGACATGTCCTATACACCTTTGTAGTGTCTCAAGGGACAAATAAAGTTATATTGTATTGTAAATATATTCATTACAGTCTGCTGTGGATGTATTTTTCGGGGAGGTATGGTTGTCATCATCTTGATGTGGGTACTCGAGCAAAGTAGATTATCTGGTGGATTGTAGAGTTTGTTAGGGTTCCTTTCTTGTGATGAAAGCACTGTTGTCTCCGCTACATCGACATTTTTCATCGCCGGTTTTTTGCAGTTGGCAGATATTGGATGTGCATACTCTTACAATTTTTGCAGCAGTTACTGTTGAAACCTTGGTTCCGATAGACTAATTTGTTGGAATACTCTGCTTCTTGAAATTCAGGTTATTACAGATTTGTACTCCCAAGTATTTAATTCAAGGTAAAGGCTGGATACTCTTCCCATCAAGCTTCAGGAAAAGTGACGCAGGAGAGATTCCATGGTCAAATATGGTGAATTGGGATTTGTCTGCCATAATTTTCATTCTTCATTTTTTGAACCAATTTAGGGCGAAAGCCTAGTAGGTCTTGTAGATTCTTCACACACCCTTATTTAGTGTTATTGCATGTGATATTAGTATTGTGTCATCTGCATACTGCAGGATGTATAAGATATTAGTTCTACTGGTATGTCGTAACAGAATATGTTGAAGAGGAGACAGTTGAAAAAAATAGGGTTGTTCCTTTGTCGGGGCGAAAATACTCTGAACAGCTTGTACCCTCCTTTACTGCTAATCTTTTGTTCTCTAAGAAGTGCTTACATAACTTCATCCATTTAAATGGAACTCCATAGTTTATGCAATTTGTACAATAATCCTCTTTGCCAAGTACAGTCAAAGGCTTGATATCCAAAATTAAGATCACAGTTTTATATTTCATGAATGTTGCATTTTGGATATTTGAAACAAGAGTTGTAAGTGAAATGGCCATTAATTTGTTTTTTTCTAAACCCAAATTGAAAGCTGGGAATGTGCCGATCAATGTTACTTGATAGAATTGCTTATATTATTTTTTCATATAGCTTGCCTAGCCCAGGCAGTAACGTAATTAGTATATAACTTTTCACCTTCGTTTATTTGAATTGGGCTTATCGATATTTATTATCTGTCCAGTTTTCCATATTTCCGTGAATATATAATACATTTGTGGAAACAATACTCAGAAATTTTAATGATGTGTTTGTGCATTTTGTCATATAGTCCCTTGAGTATTAACTACGGTTTTGTTCCTAGTGAGGTGTTTTTACTTTTGTGAAGTTGTTGGTATTAATCCACCTTATTTATTGTTGTTTTTTCCATGGGTTTATTCTAGTTCTTAAAATATTTGTTGTACCATTTATTTATGTGTTCTATCTGTTTCTTATCCTTTTTGTTTGTTGTGTTGTTTTCCTCAAAGTTATTCCTCCCCTTATAGTATTCTACAAATAATAGTGAATTCTCTTGATCTATATTATATTTTCTCTCAAAGTTGGTAAAGTAGAGAATTACTTAACTTTGAAGGCTTTTTGACTTGATGAAGATTTCAGCTTTTTCTTAAATAGTAAGTTTTTGTTTCTGCAGTACTCTCTTAAATTTTTCTATCATTTTTTTATTAGTTTTAAAATGTAAGGAGGCAACTCATGAATGAATACAGGTCTTTTCGTAACTGATGTGTGTTTTCTTATGGCCCCAAGCATTTTTCGAGAAAATGGCGGATAAAATTTATGTTGATTTTCACTGAAACTGTGTTCTCTTGGTTCCTGTTGAATTTGCTCAAGTGCAACTGACTACTGTGAATGTAGCATCTTGTTCTCTTTCAAATAGGGGTACATTCATTGCCGTAGGTCTTGTCGTCTTTTCTGGACCAAGGTAGGGAAGTTTCCAAAAAAGACAAAATAATTGATATCTGTAGAACCAGGAGGTTTGAGGAAAGAGGTATGAGTATATTTTTTGTTGAAAATGAATATTGTACATAAACTCTGTTATAACCTGTACAAAACTCATAAACTATTTTTTGATGTAGATTCCACCTAATAAATAAAAAAAATAGTTTTTATTTGTAAAAACTGAGTTTTGAGGTTTTTTGACATAGCCGACTTTTGACAATGAAATCGAAACACCCTGAATGTACTCTTGAGTTTTCAATCTATGGAGGAGAAGCATTGGTAGGTCTCCAGATAGAAACTAGAAATTTCATGAGAAAATCTCAAAGTTATTAGTATTAGAATTAAGCACTATTTGGAGGTTCTTTTCAGAGTTCAGAAAAATTTCCAGGAAAAATATGCAAATGATGCCTTGAACCAATGAAGAACTCAGTGGGTAATTTGATTAAGAATGAAAAAACTGGGTTTTACGTTTAAAGAACGAAAGTTCTTTTCTGGTGAAACCGGAAGTCGAACAAATCTGGAGTTTTTTCAAGAAATCATATCTCCCAAGAGAGCTTAGTTATAAAATTTCAAGCATATCTCGAGTCTTTGAAGCCACCAATTCACAACCATGGCTATGTTCTGATACACACTGCGAGCACTGTGAGGTGCGATGTCAATTCAGTATACTGCGAAGCCGTTCCTTTATTGTTGGCTTTACTGCTTACTGTATAAAACGTAACGCAGTTCAGTATACTGTCATGGTTTTCGGCGCCTATTTCAAATATCAAGTGAAGAACGACTATTTGACCCGCAGTTATCAATAGTGACTTACTGAATTTCAAATTCTTTAGGAATTGAAAAGTATCTCACCTCATACTGTAACTTAGTAATTAATGGAGATGCAATGAAAAACAGTTAATGAAAATACTAACTACTATGATTTCATTTGATAAAATGCATGCCTTTATGAAAATTACTTTCAAAAGTATCATCAGACATTCGAAAAACTATTTTCTCCACATTATTTTCTGTTCTGAGAATGATATTTTGTTCCGCTCGATTTCCAGAAAGACATATGAGATCTTCATCATCGTCAGAGTTATCAATGGAGAATTCCAATAAATGTTTGACTGTACCAGAGCTATTGCAATTATTTGTATCTCATTAGTTATTGTTTTCCAGTTAAATAATAAACATGTTGGAAGTTCACTTTTACCGTACATAACCTCGTTTGAATAATTAAAATCTCAAAGCACTGAAAGCACCTTACCACGAAACCGCCAGTGCTCACAGTACAAATATGGCGATGATCAATAACGTCACACATTTCTCTAGGATACTGTGTCAGTATACTGACAATCCATAACGGAACGAGTTTCTCCGCAGTGAGAGCACAGTGCTCTCAGTGTATTTCGGAACATACTCCATATACCTCATTTCAACTCTTGACTGGATATACAGAGTGTAACAGCCAAATGGAATAAATTCGGTAACGAATAAATGAGGGCGTGGTGGGAAAAACGCTCGGTTGCGTCGATTTGTAATTTTAAATGCACATATTTTTCAAGAAAATAATATTATATAGGGTGTTCCATGTGACCGTGGCCAATACCAACTTTCTTATTTCAAATGCAACTCCCTGTATATTATTCATTTTTTGGTTTCTTCAGAGAATTCTAGACACAATTCATGCACAATGTCCTATACCTATCTTTAACTATTCCGGAAATATTGAGTGTTTTTAGATTTAGTGCAAAAATCAACGTTTTAAATAAAAATTATTTTATTTCACAAATTCGGTACATTACACTTAAAACCTAATAAGTAATACTGATTATTTCTTAATAAATAAAAAAAACAAAAAAAAACATTAATGTCAATGTAGGAAATGTTCAAAATGCTCGCCGCGAACGTCTTGGCAACATGCTAATCTGGTGTAGAATTGTCTGCTAACATTACTCAACATTTCTGAAAACACTTAATATTTCCGAAAAAGTTGAACATAGGTATAGGACATTGTACATGAATTATGTCTAGAATTTTCTTAAGAATCCAAAAAATAAATAATATACAGGGGTTTACATTTGAAATAAGAAAGTTGGTATTGGCCACGGTCGCATGGAACACCCTATATAATTTTATTTTCTTGAAAACTATGCGCATTTAAAATTACAAATCGACGTGTCCGAGTGTTTTTTCTAACACCCCCTCATTTATAAGTTATCGAATTTATTCCATTTGGCTCTTACACTCTGTATCTATGGAACCATTGGATGGATTTAAGCAATGCATGGAGTTGACCACAATAAAGCTCCAAACCTACTAAGTAAATATCAAGGCTGAGATATTTTTGTCAGTGGATACTGTGTTGATGCTGGTTCATCTGAAACTGTTACCATGGTAATCACACTGCCGCTTTTTGAAATTCCATATTTGTTGAATTAGTGTTATTGACTGTGATTGTGGAGAGAGTAGGGGACAGAATATTAAGTTCTCTAGAGATTGGGGGAGATTTTTTGAGGAAAAAATATTCCCAAGTTCAAAATCAAGACTGAAGACATATGCTAAGTAATTGCAAAGAGCATCATTTGTAATATCAACAGGCAGTTGTAATGTAACCCTTAGCATCAATATTATTACCACAGAAAAAATTTCATACAACCGTTGTTAGAGTTTGCCTGAATTTTGAATAGAATAGAAAAAAACAGTTTTCTTTGTGTGTCGAAATTATTCCAAGACCACTTTTTCTGTGATATTTTTCTAGTCAATAACTTATAGTATTGCTCGTTTTTCCTTTACTATTGTGAAGAACTTCATCAATGTTACGAATCATGTTTTCCGTAAATTTTGTAGAGCCCTGAGGATGGAAATAAATTTTTCCGAAACGTCGGCGAACTGACAGAGTATCGTTTCCTGCATCCTTGATCCTTACACCACCAATCTATCGTGAAGAAAAACAGTAGCGTTAAGATTTTGGAGAATACAAATTTTTTTCTAATATTTGGAATGATTCATCTTTAAAAAATATATTAATCATATGTCACCCTTATCTCTTACCTTCTTTTAGTTACTGAATGTCAAATAACTTGGTTCAATTATTGTTCCTGGAAATACCCAACCATGAAAGTTAACATTTCTCAAAGAAGCAGTGAAAATGACAACTTTAATATGTTATTCAACATCTAATAACTGAAAAAATATGATTCCAATAATGCAGTTTATATACAGGTATCCCATTTGGAAAATTTCGTTCCTCCTGAAATCTACAGGCCACTGATTTCTGATAAAATTTTACACAACAACTTTTATATGAAACTTTTCTTTTTCTATAGGCAAGACTATCGTAAGCTGCTACGTAGTACGTTGTGGGTTATGAAAATTTGGCAAAAATGTATCGATATGACGATGATAAGGGGTGGCTAATTCAGAGTATATATCCCTTTACATTTTTACCCAATTTTCTTGCAATTAGGCACTAACTATCTATAAATAGAATGAATTTCAACATACACCAAATGCGTGCAAGTATTATCCCAATCTGGTTTATATTTGGCACCCATCTCAAGAATTTTTCCTCTTAGTAAAGCTCTATCAGGATTTTGTATGCCACTAATGACCAATACAACATCCTCTAAGAGTTTCTGGAATGGTTTAGTTATTTTAGTGGGTTTTAATTTTTTTGGTGATTTGTCTGTAGCATCTTGTAGCTTTCTTTTAAAAGATTCGTTTTCTGCTTTATCTACTCCAGGTTGACCCTTTGAAAGACCTTTAGCTTTGCCTTTAATCTCTCCTTCACCATTAGTCTTTACTTCATTTTTTATGTCGAATTTCTTCTTCTTTGGTTGAAATGAATTTTTACTATCCTCCTGAAGTTTTAGTTTTTCAGCCTTTTTTTGTGCAATGAGCCGGTCGATTTTATCATTTGGTTTCTCTTCATCTTCTGTATAAAACAATTCATTTCTGTTTCTAGGTTTAGGAGTACTCTCTGTTAAGGATACATCCTTAGTTTTGGATTTGGGAGTAGAGTTCCTCAAACTATTCGGCAATAACTTTGGACTACGAACAGGTGAACTACTGGAGTCATTGAGAAGGCTTGAGGTAGCAGCTCTTATAGCAGCTGCAGCTGAAAATATTTTTCCAACTTTGAGAATATCTAAACTATAAACCTTCATCAATTGATTTTTGCAGTAGAATTATGAATCAATAGAAAACATAAAGCAACAGGGCCGTAGCTACAGTTGACTAAGGGAATGACCAATTGAAATTGAAGGTAGGGCAGTGAAAGTTTTCATTAATCTAATGAATTTTTCAGATGTTTAGCTTTTGCTTTTATAGGTAGGGCAATAGTGTTAAAAATCAGAGAATTGCCCTACCTTACAGTACCCTAGCTACAGCCTTGTATAGGAAGGGGGAATATTTACCTGTTAATGGTTTCTTATCCTTCTCTGCTTCAAATTCTTTCCGTCTGGCAAATAGGGAACCATTTCCCAAGTCATCTGGTGATTCAGGTCTAAGAGTAAATTTTCCCAATTTTAACTCACCTGTGTTATCGTTATCTTTTTCAATAACAGCATTTGAGTGGAATTTGACGAATGAGAGTCCATACTGTACATGTCTATTGAAGGGTTGAGTACAAACTAGTTTTATTCTGTCCCACTTCTCGTCACATTCTGGTTTTGAAAAATCATCCTTCTTAAACATTCTTACTCTGTTAATATTGGTGCTTTGTCGAGATTCAATTGCAGACATGAAGGATGACATCACAAGAAATGATTTGTAATCATTGTTAGCTTCTCCCGAACGTGAAACTAGTACTTCAATATATGATGAATGTTCATTACCAATATCAATCCCAGTAATTATTGAAGCTTTTTCCAATTGGAAACAGACAGTTGCATGTTTCTCTCCAGGAGTAGCACATTTCCACTTCAACGAGGTATTATTTCCTAATAGGTTATTGGCAACATGAACCTTTAAACAAAATGGGTTCATTTATTCTGAGAACTTTTATTAGAAAAGGTTCAAGTATACCAAAGTTCAAGATACCTTATCTTCACTACTGAAGCTTATAATACGATCTATTTTCATAGTTGGCATTTTTAAATTAGCTTATTCATTTACAGTTCTAACTACAATATTTGTTATTTCGTTCGGATTTTTTTTATTGGGTTCTCTAGTTCACATTTGCATATCCTTAAAATTCAAGTTTGGCAACTTTCAAATTTTCATCCCGCTTTCATATTGATGATTTAGGGGTTAAGACCACAGACTGTGTGTTGTTCTTCTTCTACTTCTATCCTTTACAATGTGCTTTACAAAACTTTTGACGTCCGATCAACTGTTGTTCATAATCGGATGATTTCGAAGATCGGATTATGGCCATTCGAATGATTTGAATAATCGGATGATCATTCGAATTAAAAATCATTTGAATGAGAAACATCTGCATCTGCACTGTGCACCTGCAAAAAGCGGCGAATCAACTATTAACCTATTAATATTTTGTTGATTTCGGCTCCATATATTGATCAATGATCAGACTAGCTCATCGAGTGCTGAGTAGCAGATTTCATTTCATTTCTTGGCCAACAAGAGCACTCGAGAATGAGATAACCCGTAATCCGAGTGTATAGCCGAGCAGCCCGATGCCGATACGATCATCAGGTTATTGCAGCCGTCTGCGATTGTTTGTTCGGATGATCATTCGAATTAAAAATCATTTGAATGGTGAAACATCTGCATCCGTGCTGTGCTCCTGCAAAAAGCGGCGAATGAACTACAAACAATTATTTTTTAACCTATTAATATTTTGTTGATTTCGGTTCCATATATTTATCAGACTAGCACATCAAGTAATGATTAGCAGATTTAATTTCATTTCTTGGTCAAAATTAGCTCTGGAGAATGAGATAACCCGTAATCCACGATACAAATATTACAATTACTATTTGTATCGTGCCGTAATCCGAATGTAGCCGAGAGCCCGATGCCGATACGATTATCAGGTTATTGCGGCCGTCAGGTTATTTCATTCTGCGATTAGGTTCAATGCAAACTCAGGTTATTTATCATTCGGATTCTCCAGTTTCAATAATCGGATGATGCCGATTATTTCAATAACCGGTTTATCGATTAATTTTAATTCGAATAATAACATCGCACTAATTAAGGCATAGAACTCTATATTACTACCTGGAAAGGACCCGACCCTTCTTCAACTCAGGGCCGGTATTATAAAACTTAACTTGAAGTTATCTTCAACTTCAATTGACAGTTTTGACAGTTATGCCCTAATATAACTGTCAGTTGAAGTTCAAGATAACTTCCAGTTAAGTTTTATAATACCGTAATACCGGCCCTAAGGGTCGGTATTATAAAACTTAACTTTTCTTCAACTGACAGTTTTGACAGATATGTCCTAACATAACTGACAAAACTGCCAGTTAAAGTTTAAGTTGAGTTTTATAATACCGGCCCTAAGCTTAGGGCCGGTATTATAAAACTTAACTTTAACTGACAGTTGTGGCCTAACATAACTGTCAAAACTGCCAGTGTGACAGTTAAAGTTAAAGATAACTTCCAATTAAGTTTTATAATACCAGCCCTTAAAGGCGCAAACTGATGGACGCGTTCGTTCAAAACACTCCAGTACAAGTACAATGGATGAGGAATTATTAGTATGGACTATTTTTTCAACTATTGTCTTGGAAGAATTATTATTATTATTTATGTACTCAAGTGCAATCATATAGTGACGATATGTAGCAATTTGAAAGATGAATGTAATATAATGTCTTTTAACACTAGGGCGAAAATAAAATGTCCTTTTCCACTTATGATAAATCATTATATTGATTTAGCTGTCTATCTCAAATAATTATTCCCGCAGGACAAACTGATTCTTGCAAAAACGTTTTTATTGATAGCAATATGCATATCCAAGGAATCAAAAGGGTCTATTAATTCAATCCTTCGAAAAATATCAGTATAAAACCAATAACTTATTCGCAACTACTGCTAAGCGATACGCCCTCTGGCGATAGAAATTCGAACACTTCCAAGCTAGTAGTTTTTCGACGTGCCTGTTATTCTAACGTAATTTGCTTACTTTGGGAGTTCATTTTCGAACTTTTGTGTTGTTCTCCGAGTTGAAATTTTGGTATACCGAAAGTGTTTGTAATATTCATCAATCGATTCCTTTCTTTCCGATTAAAATTTTCGATTGTATCAATTCGAAATGGCATCCTCCCGAAATGACTATTGTTGTGTGCCTCAACTCAATGTTTTTCATGGTCAAAGAAGAAAGGATCATCTAGTGCCTTTAGTTTTCATTTTTTCCAAAGTCAAATGAAAGAAAAGTTAATTTGGAAACAGCATTTGGCAGGGAACTCAATGATAGATGAAAGGCCTAACTTTAGAAATTGAAGATTGGAAAACAGGTCACGAAATACATGAAGGTATATGTTCCAAATTTATCTGTTAGGGCGCTGGCATCTTCGCAGAAGTTCCCAATACTTGTTGAAGAACCAGATCCACGTTAAATAAATACATACAATTTGAAAAGTGACATTTCATGAGCAATCGCGCGATTCCGTAATGACAGATGTCAGCCACAAATTACTGACATTGGGCAAAAAAAATCGCGCGATTTTATTTTCCGACGCGTCCATTGCCCAATGTCAGTTTGTCAATTTGTGGCTGATATCTGTCATAATGAAAACGCGCGATTGTTCATGAAATCGCGCGATTTTGGCGGGAGAGCATTTGATAACTCAAATGTCATCGCCTCGTTTGTCGCTCAAGCGATGACGTTTGAGTTGTCAGATGCTCTCCCGCCAAAATCGCGCGATTCTTTTTTTGTAGTTGAATAATTTCAACTTCAAGAAAATGGCGGGATATTCAAAACATTCAAGAGGTGGTTCATACTCGTCTGTCATGATTATAGGCACTTGTTTACAAAATAAGCTCTTAGTCATTAGATGAGAATGGATGAGGAATTATGAGTATATTGAAAAGTATTTTTTAAACTATTGTGTTAGAAGAATTATTATTTTTATTTATTTAGCTACTCAATCGCAATCGTATGATTGCACTATATATATAGTGACGATATGTGGCAGTTTGAAATTTGCATGTTATTTAATGTCTTTTTACACCAAGGCGAAAATAAAATATCTCTTTCCACTCATGATAAATCATTATATTGATTTAGCTATCTACCTCAAAAAATTATTTCTGCAAAACAAACTGATTCCAGCGAAAACAATTTTTTCGATAGCTATGTGCATGTCCAAGGAATCAAAAGCGTCTATTAATTCAATCCTTCGAAAAATATAGGTATAAAACCAATTACTATACTTGTTGAAGAACCAGATCCACGTGGAAATAAATTCATTCAATTTGAAATGTGACATTTTATGAATAATCGCGCGTTTTCGTAATGACAGATGTCAGCCACAAATTACTGACATTGGGCAAAAAAACCGCGCGATTTTTATTTTTCGACGCGTCCATGAGTACGAGCCTTTAGGCTTAAAGATGAAGGGCCACAGAATTTCACCAATTTCTTTTTTATACAGGTCCACTAATTCTCAAAACTGACACCTATGTTTTAACTATTCATGGGTCAATGTTTATTTTAGAAAAAAGATACTCAAATCTCCAAAAAGATTATGCGGAATCATTGTTAAAATGTTTTCTGGAAACATTCATTATAATATCCATATGGACAGGAAAATATTTCACATAATTTGGTATATTTGTTATGTTAAAATATTATATTTGCACATTAAAAAGTGATAACAATCATTGATATGCATGTTTTGTCCGAGGGTTTAAAACAAATTGAGAGTAATATCTTACATTTTTAATTGATGAAAAATTCATAACTTTACAGAAGCAGCAGAAGGAACGTTCCTATCGGTGGAAGGCTGAGGAGGATTGCAAAAAAAGTATCTAAGAAGAGCAAAAGAAAGAAGTGTATATGCGATCAGGTGGGAACCATATTGTTGAATATTCATTTTTAAAAATGCTCAAATTAGGTACATCGTATGTTACTGGAATTGCAAAAATGTGAAAACAGTGGATTACTGAAAGTCTTTTCATTATATTCACGTCTTTGCACCACTTCGATTATGAGCTGAAAACTCCCCCTACTTTTCAGTATCATCCAGATTATTTTTGCAGCATTTAATGGAACTTCTTTCGAAGGAAAATTATGTTAAAATCTGCTCAAAACTGTTGCTGCGGATAGTTTAAAATCTGCAAAAGCTTCCTGGTGCTTTTTTTCTTTTATATTAACCCGAAGTTTAGTAAATATGTAAATTCAACGATCCTTATCATTGAATGTACATGTTTACTAAAATACAGGTCTCGGTAAACTTTCGGCGACAATTGAGAGCAGACACTACAGTCAACTTACTTTGAAACAAGTTCCATTCAAAGCAGCAAAATAATCTCCACGCTACTGAAAAGTACAACAAAATTTTTTGACAGTACGATCACAACAAAATTCTGCGAAAAATTGCGACTCCTCATGCTTCAACTAACTTCCGCAAGTTTCAGTTAATCGTCTCAGTTATTCTCGAAATATCAGGAAAATAATAATAAAACTCCAAATGCATGGCTATAACTCCGAAACCATTAATCCGATTTTGCCCATTGACGAACTTTACCTCTGCATTTTTAAATGCAACTAACTCTAAAATTGTCAGATTGATAGGACTCTCCGTACGCCCGTATATTCCGTACTCCGGAAATAAAAGCCACAAAATCCTGCATCATAAAATCCTGTAACGAAATATGATGACATAATGGCTGTAAATTATGATATATAGCTAATTTGTATTTTTTATGTCCGATTAACAATTTTTACGCACTTGTTCTTGGCTTATTATCTCGTGACGATGCCTGTAATTTTCGAATTTTGAGCCGAAAATGGTCCTAAACGATTGGGGTTGAGCTCCCTGAAGAAGAATCCGTGGTCAGATTCAATTCTGTCCGTCCGTCCAGTCGATCGTCCGTCTATATGTGCTCTAACTTTCGAAGGAAAGGACGTAGCGACTTGGAATTGTCAGATTAGATTTGGAGTCTAAATATCTCCTTCAAGTTCGTTAATGGTAGGAATCGGTTGGATAGTTTCGGAGTTAGGCCCATTTGAAATTTTGAGGTTAATTCCTCGATATCTCATAAAGTATTGACTCGATCAAATTGAAACTTCGTGGACAGTTTTGAGACTTAACGCGCAACTTAGAGCAAAATATAATGTGGATTCAGTTGTTAGAACATTTCAACAAAATTTCATTCGAAAATTTTCGAAATATTTTATGGATAATTTTTTTTCCTCTGAAAATATTGATTAGATTTCAATGGAATTTAGCACAAACCTTAGAGTCAGTATTTAACAACAGTATTCCAAATTTCCATTCGATCCGATATTTACTTTCAGAGACATAAGGAAAAAATATGTGCCAAACTTCGTTGTTGTTTGGAATTTTAACGTTATTTCCGCAATATCTCAAGAAGTACAAATACAATCAGATTGAAACTTCGTAATCAGGTGAAGATTACCAACACACAACTAGGTGCAAAATTCCGTGTTGATCTCATACTTATAATTCGAACAAGCGAGTAAAAGCTCCTGACCTCACGTAAGTGCTTTTCTAGATTTTTGTAAAATCATTTTAGCTGTAAGAGTAACTGGTCCAATTAGTCCCAGCGGATCAAACATCTGAGCTATTACTGATAGTTAAGAACGTTTCGTGAATTTTATAATTCTCTGCTTACTTTCAATATAGGAAAACATATCTTCCTGGGCATTCCAGAGAACGCTCAAGGTTTTGGAATTTTGAATGTCTTTTATGACATATTCAATATTGCTTGTTCAGGATTTAGTCACTTATTATGTTAGAATATCAGTTCATATTGATCGTGGCAACCCTGTACGTTATTGAGATTAGACAGCCCTAAGCGCCCTTAAGATTTATATTCAACACTCCAATAGAAACAGTCATCCAAGACACATTCACTTAACATATTCAGAGAGCGAAACATCTCTCAATCATTAGCACGGTGTAGCATTTTATTAAACAAAGTGTATCACGTAGCATCAATAATTAAAGTGTTAAACCATCACATCATAGGTTCTTTATTTCCTCTAAAATAAAGTGGTAGCAGAGATTTCAAGAATACTGGTGTAACAACCAAACATTGCTTGAATCCAAAAACAGCACGTTTAAAATTTTCTAAAACGCAAGATTATAGAAAATATATCTTGTAGAGAAACAGTGCCAATATGTAGTACATGCAATAGTGAAGTGACAGTGAAACACATAATAACGGAGTGCCAATTATACCAACCCCAGAGAAAAAAGTTTGACGTAAGCAGCTCCTTGGAAGAAAACCTCAAGATCGACTCACCAGTATGCTTGAATACCCTTTCATTCGTTAGATCCATAAATGTGAAAATTTAGGTAGCGAACAAAATGTATCAATCAATTATTGTACCATCATAATCAAAATATTATTGTAACGAATGTTTGTTAAAAGTTCCATTACCGCTAATGACCAAGATGTCGAAGCGGCGAATAAATAAATAAATAATAATAAATAATATCTTGTATACTAGGACGAACTTTCAATACGTCATTGAGAGCAAACAATACCCCGAATATAACGGGGTGACTGCTGGGGGTCAGAGTTCGTTTTTTCAAAAAAAATTTTTGGTGCAAATGGTTGAGAAAAATCTTAGGAATGCGCAAGAATTTTCGGAAAATAAAACCTGAAATGGAGTGAAAAATGGAAAAATGAATAACATTGCGTATTCTCGCTAAAGAATTAAGAATATCCCAAAAAAAATTTTCAAAAAATACTCTCACTGAAGCCTACAAAACGACACCCCGTTTTCTCTTATAAACGTCTACAGTTCTCCGAATTTTAATATTTCACGCGCCTATAGGCAACGTTTAAGCATGAAGACCGGGTCCAGCGGCCTGACCTTGAGATATGAACGAGGTTTGATGAAATTTTGAGTGTGGCTGTGGTGCCTAGCTGTAATTTACTACCACGTGGTATTGATAATACTTCAATGAAATTTGGTACAGAGCTTGAAGTCGATATTGACCAACAGTATTTCCAATTTCGATTTTATCCGTTATTTCCTCGATATCTCGAGAAGTACTGACGCGATCAGATCGACATTTCGTAATTAGTTGTGAAACACTGCCGCTGAAGATAACGAAAAATAAGGATTATAATGGTGAAAAATGTGAAAAAGTTTTTATCGACAAAAATTGGTTTTCGGAAACCATTACAGACTGCAAACAAATTTGGCACAAACTTTCAAGTCATTATTCAGCCAGGATGCTTCAAATTAAAGTTGGATAAGATATTTTTTTGTTATACTGGCGAAGGAATAAGTAAAATTTCTTGGTTGTTTGGAATTTTCCAGTGATTTCGCCAATAACTCAAGAACAACTAATGCGATTAGATTTAAACTCCGTAAATAGTTGTAGAATACAATGAGCAATTTTTAGCGAAATTATCCAAAGATGGTACAGGCGGAACATTTTTCAAGAACTCTCCATCAGATTTCGTTGTAATTTAGCGCAGACCTTGAACTCACTATTCAGCAACATTCTTCAAAAGGTCAGTTCGATCGTATATTGATATTCGGAAAGATTTGAAAAAATAATGGTAAATTTCAAGGTTATTTACGAAATACCTCAAGAAATTCTGATCTGATGATAATAAAACTTGGTAACTAGTTGTCAATTGCTGATCAGTAAATTAGTGCAAAATTTCGAGATGATCGTTCAATTAGATGAATTTGAAAAAACCTTTCAAAATTGTTGAAAATTTGAAATATTAATTGATAACAAATACATTACAGTCGTCTTTGATTTTAATGCACCTCTTTTCAGCACTTTATCATTTCGTCACAGTGTCTGTAATTTTCGATTCTTTCCTGAAAATGGTCTCGAACGACTAGGTTGGACTAACTAATGAAAAATCCGTGGTCAAATTGAATTATATCCGACCGCCCCTCCGGCCGTATGTGCACTTAATTTCGAAAAAAGACAATTAGCGACTTGAAATTTACAGGTAATTTTTTCAAATTTAATATCTCAGTTGAGATTTTTTTCGAAAAATGGGGTTCAAGCAGAATTTTTTGAGACCTATATGGAAAGAAGACCGTCTAATCTTTCCATCAAGTAGTAAAGCAGCTTCTGATACGCTCAGTATGTGGATAGGCGATCGCTTAGGCAACAAATTTGAACTGGCGCGTAAAAGCTCCTGACCTCACGTTAGTGCTCTTCTAAATTAATTTTTATTCAATAATATCCGTTCCTAATCGACAAAGTAGGTAGACCTTTCATTCAATTGCATTGTTTTTCAATTAAAGTTGAGAAAAGCTATCGGAGAAAGTTGCTACTTTTAACTGAATGATAAATAGCTCGTCATAAACAAGACAATAAAATGATCAAACTGTGATGTTTTCGTTCAAAATGTCATCAGATTTTCAGAATGAATATTACGATGATTTATAGTTTACTGGTGATCAGACAGTGCGTGGAAAAGTTTCTCGAAAATTATAATTCAGGATGTATTACTATATCATGTTGCATAGTCGTGGAAACTTCGATTTTCCTTCTTGCAGATTGAATGGAAACAAATTCAAGAAAACTAGACCCCCTCTAGATTTGGATTTTTATGTTATAGAATATTCCGATGATTCTCACTTGAAAACTTTCATTCCGAACCTTGGGAGTAAAGCCACCCATTCTCTGAATCCAAAAGCAAACTTTTTGTTTTTGTCAATGGAAATTGATGAACAAATGAAAATGAAACGGCTCTTCCGGAAATACATATTCAACGCTGCGTTCCTGAGCTTGAAAACTGGTGAAATATATTCGTATGTACCTTTCAAAGATATCGTTTTTCTTGACACGAACCCACGATATGAGAAAATAGGATACTGCGACGAACATAATTTTCCGAGGATCTTCAATTCACCTCCACTTTCCTATGAGTTACCCAAAAGCTGGAAGAACTCCTCAATGAGAGTTTTATATGAAAGAAAATCTTTATTCACTATTTGCCACGAATGCAGAAGAAAAGGACACGAGATCGAAATTGTTAATGTGATTTTTGAACATCTCAGAGTACAAAGCATTTATTTGAGGGTGAGGAACATGAATTCAGTAGTCAGACGTAATTTCCGAAACTTTCTTGGTTATGTATTCCTCGGTGGTTTTTCGTTAAAGGTGGATTCTATATTCGACTTTTCCTTCCCTTTTCACCAGCAGAATGTCGTACTGGTAGTTCGGGCGCCGAAATATATTCCTAGATGGCGCTACATGTTCAGAATATTTCCATGGAATGTATATTTGACATGGTTTGCCATTGTGATTATAATTTCATTTTTGTGGCAAATGAACAATGAGAAGCATGGAAAATGTCTCAAATTTCTGGAACTAATTTTTCAACAGTTCTTCATCGCTGTCGGCCAGGGTTTTGTTTTTGTACGAAAAGGCTATTTTTTTCGCTCTTCTCAGATTGAGTATGCTATTTTTATCGATGATGATGAACACGCTCTTCAATGTCAGACTTCAATATCTTCTGAATGGGCTGAATTATGAGAAGACTTTCGAAAGTTTTCATGACTTGGGCGAAAGTAAAACTCTCATTTACTGTGCATCGAGTCTTTTTTTTAAATTATGTAAAGGTTACGTTGTAGAACATGGCGGTGACGCCAGTGACTGCAGGACATACCAGAATAAGTCAGCGGACGTGATGCTCGTAAATAATAGTGCCCTTATGACATGGTTCATAGGGGTGAATGTAGCTAAATATGTTTTTCAAGATAAACTTTCCGAAATGGAAAGATTGAAGATATTGCGCTTACCTCTGCGAACTATAGATCACTCTTTTCTGACATTCAAAGGTCATCTAATATTTCCAGCTTTCAATAAAGTTTCGAAAAGGATGGTTAGTGTTGGCATAGTAAACAAAATTATATCGAGATACTATTTTCGCGAGAGACGAGTGTATACAGCTTTAGGGACTATGAGCTTGAATTTCGGGCACATGGTTTCATCGCTTTCATTATGGTCCATTGGAATTCTATTGAGTTCCATAATTTTAGTAGTAGAATATTATTGGTTCTATATAGTTCATTTCAATTCACAGTAAATATATAAGAATACCGCATTTTCTTCAATATAACAACGACACAATAGCACAAAATGGTTCATGGCGTAAAAGTCATAAGAATTTTCAGGTTTCTTGAAATTGCTTTGCTATTATTTGGATGGTCGAGGTAACAAACAGGAAGTGTTGTATGCTGCAACTCATTATCGGAGCACTGCCAATTTTGAAGGGTCCACCAATGTCTTATGAATCAAGGATAATATAGGAATAACAGTTCGTGTAAGGCTGCCCTTCGAATTATTGGCATGAATATTATGACGTCATTTTGTGTAGTATCTTGTAAAATTAACAACTATTTATATTTTTGTGATTCTTGGAAGAATTATATTACTGCACCGATGTCACATATGATTCTATCTGATACACACTGCTTATTCTGCTTTTAGTAGAAAAGCGAAGAAATATCCTGATACGCAAAAAAAAACTTCTCAGAAAAATAAAACCGACTTCAAAACATTCAACTGAAAAGCAAAAAATAAATACTTCTCGGTATCGCCGTTCAATGCGTTTGAGAAATTTTTGATCGTTCTGTACTTTTTTTCTTGGAAACTGTTCATTCTATTTGGAAAAAATTCTGGTTATACCTTGATCTTTTTATTTTACAGTGGTGTACCAAATTTCAGTTTGATAGAGCTGTTATTTACGGAGATATTGGGAAAAAGATGTAAAATTTCGTGTGTTTTTTTTTCGATATTGTTATTTTTTTCGGAATTACTCAAAAAATACTGATTAAATCATGATGAAACTCAAAAACTAGTTTGAAAATCCTGATGGACAACTTTGTACGAAACTTCGTGTTGTTCGTTTCATTAGAACAATTTGAAAAAAAAAATAATTTTTTTTTTCGAATATTCAATATTCTGTTATCTTCTAATCATATTATCCTCAATGAATTCTGTACGAACCTTCAAACTGTGATTTATCGATAAATTATAATAATAATAATTCATTAATCCTTTAAGACACTACACGGTGTACAGGACAGGTCATATGTAACAAAACGAAAAAAATCAATCATTATTGTAAATATTTAAGGAATCAGACAAATATTCCTCAACCGAATAGAAACATTTTGTCAGAAGCAAGTTCTTGATTTCCTTCTTGAACTTCAACATTTTCAAAGACTTAACAGATGGTGGTGAATGATTGAACATTTTTATACTATGGTATGATGGAAAACATTCCAACTTGTGAGTTTTGTGCTCTGGCACCAGGAGAATGTGTGAATTTCTGGTTTGATACTCGTGAAAAGTTGATAGTCCTTTCCATTCACTTACATTTTCCTTAGCACACAGGAGACATTTAAAAATGAACAAGCAAGGCAACGACATTATTCTATTAGCTACAAAAACAGGTTTACAGGATGAACGAGGACTTAAATTGAAGATCAAACGGATTATTCTCTTCTGCGCACTGAATACCCTGGAAGCAGTAACGCTGTTACACCAGAGTAAGGTGTTATAAGCCAGATGACTGTATACAAGACCATAATAGATGTCGAATGAGGGAACCATGAGGTAAATAGTCCTTGAGCCTACTTATCGCAAAAAGGGCCGAATTTATCTTTTTACAAACTACGTCAATATGGTATGACCAGTTTAGATTTCTGTCCATATGAATACCCAGAAATTTAGTACATTCAACCGTAGCTATTATTTCATCCAGAACACTGGTTCTCAAAGACCCTCCCTCATGGTTCTTCAAACCAAAATGAAGGCAAACCGTCTTTTTGGAGTTGACCACCAAATTATTCAGACGGCACCATCTCAGAAATTCTGCGACACGAATTTCGCACGCGTGTTTAAGCTCCTCAAAACTCTGTGCTGAAGCAACCACGTGGTATAATCAGCAAAGAACGTTCGTATAAGGCAAGTCAAATATGCAGGTAGATCATTGATGAATATCAAAACAGTAGCGGCCCAAACACAGAACCCTGAGGAAATGCCTGCCTAATGTTGTGATCTCCCAAATAGCAATTCCCAACTTCAACCGACATAGTCCTCTCAGTAAGAAAACTACGTGACCAGTCCGCAAAAACACCCCTGAAACCCAAGTTAGAGCATTTATTAAAAATAAAATCTATCGATGGAGTATCGAAAGCACACGACAGATCGAAAAATTTTCCGACTACCTGAAAACTATTCGCAACTACTGCTAAGCGATACGCCCTCTGGTGATAGAAATTCGAACACTTCCAAGCTAGTAGTTTTTCGACATGCCTGTTATTCTAACGTAATTTGCCTACTTTTGGAGTTCATTTTCGAGCTTTTGTGTTGTTCTTCGAGTTGAAATTTTGGAATACCGAAAGTGTTTGTAATATTCATCAATCGATTCCTTTCTTTCCGATTAAAAATTTCGATCGTATTAATTCGAAAAGGCATCCTCCAAAAATGACTATTGTTGTGTGCCTCAACTCAATGTTATTCATGGTCAGAGAAGAAAGGATCATCTAGTGGCCCTAGTTTTCATTTTTTCCAAAGCCAAATGAAATTAAATTAATTTGGAAACAGCATTTGGCAGGGAACTCAATGATAGAAGAAAGGCCTAGCTTTAGAAATTGAAGATTGGAAAACAGGTCACGAAATACATGAAAGTATGTTCACTGCATTTCTCTGAAGATGTTTATTTTCATAAAGGTAAATTATCTACAATGTATTTATTTCGAAACAACTTCATGTCATGATGTTTTCAGGTGTAAATGAAAATAAGAGAATTTTGAAGGAAAATGCTGCAGAGAAACTACGGAGGACTTCTGCAGTTACCTAATTCACATACTACAAAAAATCATAATCAAAGAGAGTGATCTGGTTGAAAACCTGACAAAAACTAGATATACTGTTAGAGTTGATAATAGCTGAATTTATTTATATAAATACATGAATACTTTTCATTTCCTTATATAGGTAGGTTGAACCGGCTGTGACATTTTTCATTTTGTATGTGTATCTTGAGCTCCTGTAATATGAAAATGAAATATCAATTATATGTCTATCTGTTTCCTTTTCTTTAGAAATACGATGCAAAAGAACTAAAGCAGAAAATCTGTTTTCATTTTATTGATTCACTCGTTTGTAAACAAAGAACAAGTCATATCATTTGGACTGATTCTAGATTAACCACATAATATAGCCTGCATTGAGCACTTCTTCACATGAATAAGAGTCCCTAAATTACTTATTGAGGTGCCTATTTTTCCAGAAATTCACGTAAACTTAGATATTGGTTTATTTTGATCCACCAAGCAACTAACACTACACTAAAATAACACCGAAATTATCCTCCAGGAACGATTTAAAGTACGATTTTATATCGTGATCCAAACGAAAAGTCCCTTCTCAAGAAATCTTACACAAAACTATAAAAATTTTTTTTAAATATTCAAGCTCTGCTTAATAAATATTCGTTCTCCACCACATTTCTAAGGTTTGTTTACATAAAACTACTAGCTTGGACAGGTTCCAAATTTATCCGTTAGGGCGCTGGCATCTTCGCAGAAGTTCCCAATCATCCAAACATTTATAAACAGCTTCCACGAATCTTAGTGCAGCAGTTTGGGTTGAGTGACCGCTTCTGAAACCATGTTGAGCGGAGTTAATCACATTAAATTTGCTAAGATAGTTCATCATTCTTGCAAAAACCACCCTCTCGAAAACTTTAGAAAAAACGCTTAAAATTGATACTGGACGAAAGTTAGTTAGTTCATGTAGATCACCGTTTTTATGTATTGGGATCACAATAGATTTTTTCAGAATATTAGGGAACTTTCCCGTGGAGATCGACAAATTAATAATATGCGCTGAAACTCCATCAGAACCAACACTTTTTTATCTTGAAGTTCTTGATTATTTCCTCTATTTCAAATTCGGAAACATGATAGAAAAAGAAGTTGCTATCCAACGATGGAGCAATTGTGCAGGCAAACGATAAATCATCACCATAACATTGAGCAAGTTTTCGTTCAGCCATCTCAGAGAAATATTTCGCGAATATGTCTGACAATTCCTCAGGTCCACTGCACGTTACCCCATCGACATCGATAGCTATACCATTGTATAATATACAATGGCTATACCAATTGACCTATTGACAATGCTCCATACCGTTTTGTTCTTATTATCTGTAGCAACTCTAGCTGAGGAGTGAAACCTGTTCTTAGCGGATTTTAGCAGTAAATCATGTTGGTGTTTAGCCTTTTTATAGTTTACATAGGTGGAACTCGAACCAACATTTGTGTGAAGCCAATGAAGGTTAATCAGGTTTTGTTTGCTATAAATGATTTCAGCGGTGATCCAATTATTTTTTCTCGGTACAGATGTTACTTCTCTCAAAGGCCAACACAATTCTAAGTTAAAAGTCACTGTATTACTGAAAATTTTAAAGCATTGATCGACATCTGATTCCAAATACATTGCAGCAAAGTTGCAACCAGATAAGCAGGACACCAGATTGTTCAAACCATCCTGACTCAAGTCCCTTACTGTGCGAACGTGAGAAAATTGATTAAAAACTGGATGGAAACTTAATTTGAGCATTATAGCTTTTTGATCACTCATATGAGGTCCAAATACAATGGCTTCGTAGTCTTTAAGAATGGTGTTTGTTATGATGTAATCAACTTTGGGAACAGATGTGCTACGATTGATGTTAGTGAACACTGTAGTGGGTTCTGTAGACGTGACCTTCAGTTTAAAACAATCCAACAATTCGCTCAGCAATTCAAACCTATTACGATTCAAATCAAGGAAATCGATGTTCAAATCTCCACACAAAAAATATAATCAACCAGAGCTGTGCCAAAGCCTGGTGCTTAGTGCTCGTGAAAGCACTCGAAGTACTTTTGTGCTCCTAAGCACTGTGCTCGCGAGCACTTTACTAAGCCGGTGCTTAGTGCTTGGTGCTTCGAGAATTTTTTGAGAAGGCTTAGTGCTTAGTAATTCGAAAGAGTGCCCTTAAGCACCGCAAAGTGTTCCCGAACACCGCAGAGTGCTCCCAAGCACCATAGGGCTTCAAAGCACTTTTCGGGATTACTAAGTACTAAGCCCTTCATGGACTTGTCGAAACAGGCAAATGTCGGGCTATCGCGTGATTGGAGTAGACAAAGGGAACTAATATATATCGTTTGTCTCTGGTGTTTGGAGACATTGGACAAGGAATACAAGGATCCTCATTCGACATATTAGTGATATATGTGTTTAAGTTCAGTTTCGTTCTACTATTATATAAAAACAATAAAATGCTTTCAGAGTCAAAGTGTCAAAGCGTAAGCTTTCAGCTGGGAACATCGAGATAGAATATTTCTTATTCTCGATCATGGAGATATTAGAATTCCGTTCTGAAGAGTGTTAGCAAATCTTAAGTAATCCACTGACGTGAAGTCACGTGGATTATACTCATTAAATTTTCGTATTCATATATATATACACATTCCGGTTCACATTTAAAAGTTCATATTTTTTTTTCTATAATTTCGAACCTAATGATCTGATTAAAATGATATTTTGCATTCTTTGATGTAGTATGATTGCGTGCAGGTTCGTGAGAAATTCCGAGAGTATCGCAAAATTAGAATATTTAAGAAAAGTATATTTCTTGAGCTTAACTGAATCCTAGATGAGTGATTTAAGTCATTTATGGCAGATGACCAATCACTACATTTAAATACTATAAATATCAACTGAATCAGATTATTAGTTATATGATGGGAAAAATAGAAATGAATATTGTTGTTGATCTCCTGATTAATCAGTCATCACGAGACTCTGCACAAAGTATTTTAAGATTTCAGAAGTAATGGGACAAAAATATATAATTATGCTCACGTCAATACCACTGTAACTTCTCGACCGATTATGCCTATAAAGCCGATATATTTAGGTTCTGAACCTACCCTGCTACTTTTCGGGGCTCTAGATTTTCCGTTTGGAGAGTAATCGTGTTTACGGACGGCAGAACAGCCAAATATCGATATGAGAGTCAAATACGTCAAGTATTGGATTTCAATTCGATATTATCTGTTTTTATTTGAGAAATATTGGGAATATAAAATGTTGAATGGATATATCCACGGAATCATTGAGCGGATTTTACCCATTTACCCATTCTAAATTTCATATTCCCAGTTTTTCCGAAAATAACGATCAAATCGAATTGAATCCAGTACTTCAATGAGAAATTACATGATTCAAATATAAAATTTGTGGAAACAAAATTTTGAATTTTATTTCAATCTTACTAAACGATCATCACGAAATCGTACAAACTTGCTCATTAGCTTTCGTCAACAAGCCTAACGGCCGATAGTAAACACAGTTACTTCCGGAAGAAACAAATTAGAAACTCGATATTTGTGAAGCCTCAATTACGTAGCCCGAATTCGTGACCACTCACGAATTCAAAATTTTAACCATCAATATTTTCAAAAATACAGACAACATCGAATTAAAATCCAGTATTTGATTGAAAAATGACAACTTCACACGGAATCTCGTAAGGATAATATGATCAGAAGATCGCAGAATATGGAATATTTGAAAAAAAATTGTTCTAATGACACGATCATCACGAAATTTTGCACAAAGTGGCGAATCAGCATTTTCAAACTAGTTACCAAGTTTCACAATGATTGAGATTGTATTTTTGAGTAAACCATCCGAAATTTCCTTCAAATATTTTTTCCCAATTGAGAATTATGAACAGATTTTCTTCAAATGTAGTGAACTGTTTCCGATAATGGAAATTTTTTTGACAAAACGTTAAAGAAATTTTTCAGTCTTACTGACGGTACGATTTCAACAAAATTTCGCAGAACGTTGCATGTCATTGTGCTTCAACTAAGGTCCAAGTTTCAATACCAGGGAAAGAACCTCAAAATTTCAACTAGCTTTAACGCTGAAACCGCGACATTCGGATGCTCGACCTATCCTGAAAGCTTTAATCCTCTAGTTTGCTCCGTTCGACCGATATCGGGTCCTCGGTTGGACGGCCGGCCGAACAGAATCGACTTTGACACCAGATCATTGGGTTCAACCTAGTCGTTTGAAACCATTTTCCGCTCAAAATTCGAAAATTTCAGACAAACCAAACACCAAACAGACTATAGCAGGATATTCCCTAGAACATGCGCGCAAAAACGAGTTCGCCGTAGGCCATGCACTCTCTGAGGCATGCCTTTCTTTATGTTTCCATTATTTCTACAGCATATTGTTATGGCGAAAACTATAATTGGAAGTAATCGAATGTCGGACTCAATAATGAAGAATCCGTAATCAAAATCGATTCTGTCCAGTCGTAAACACGATAAATCTCAAAGGAGAAAATCTCTGTTCGGGTTCCAAATTATGGTCGGTGCTAGGATGGTTTTCCGACTTCGAGAAACCGAAATGCCAAAATTACAGACAATTGGCTGAAAAAGTCTTAAAGTCGAATTTCATATTGAAAAGTGCTAAGTAAACGAATTATTTTTTGAAAGTGCTTGGTAATCGCGAACATTTCACAAAAAATGAGAGCTTAGTGCTCGAGAATCCGGAGCACTTTTTGAAAGGGCTTAGTGCTTTGTGCTCGGAGCACTTTCCATCAGTACTCGGCACAGCTCTGTAGTCAACCCGATCAATACATGTCTGCAGTGCAACGAAAAGTCTATCGAAAAATGTTTCCAGGTTTCCGGAACAAGGTCTGTAAATACTTATGATACCCAGATGGGCATCCTTTACCGAAACCACAACACCACAAAAAAAAAAGTTTTTTTACCTGCAGACTAGATCTGGTAAACAATATTGAACCTCCATGTTGCCTTTGAATACGGCAGAAATAGTCCGCCTGTTCATAGCTCTAATTTCTCACAAATGGCGTTCGAGATATTTTGTTTTAGGAAACGCGGCAAATTTTCCACTGTAGTATCCGGCTATTGTGAGTAAGTAATTAATTGAAGCCTTATTATTGGTAGATGAATATATGAAAACTAAAACTTAAATATATGAAACTATCATATAAAGGCCCCATTTCTACCAAGGTTGGCAGTTTATTTCGGGAACATTTACATTGGTTGGACAGGACGCACTCTACAACAGCGTATCTCCGAACACATTCGCAGTCAAAAAAAAATGAGAGGTGTGATAAATCTTTGTTTGGTAGACACTTGAGATTCTCCAAGCACAATTTTGAATTAAATTCTGATGTCAAGATCCTATATCCCTCTAAATTTAGTCTGAGACAATCTGTGCTGGAAGAGATAGAAATATGTTGCCACATAAATGATAATTCGTTGAATACACTCAACGCCTTGTCAACAATCATATTTCCACGTTTATTCGATATATTATCGGATACACCAGCATTGGAGGACATAACATCCACTGAGCCTTCAGAGTGACTTTCATCGTCTGCCTTAAGCCCCCTTTTTTTCTAAACTTCTTTCTATACTTTTGTTAATATTTTTATACAATTCAGTTTATTTGTGACATACTTGAAATGATCGTTCGCCCCCTTACGTTTTGTTCGCCGAACCGCTACTGAACTGAATGTTTGCTTGACCTTGACCGCAAAAATCTTATGAATCCTGTGACAGAATGTGTTAAGATATGTTTTTGAGAATCTGTCCTGGTCAATTCGGCCTTACTGCAGAACCGTTCTAGACTGCTGCAGCGTGAGTTATTGTTTCTTTAATAAATTACCCACTCATAGTTATATGGTGGACGCCAAAAGGTTCAGAGAAACAATTATGGTCTATTTTGGCCCCTTGTCAGAGCTGTTTTCGCATTGCGGTACCTACAGCTCACCCCCCAGCTCTAGAGCTCTGATGAATTCTAATATATGTGAGGGCTTCAATTAGGCTGAGTTCTCATTCCTCCTGTAATGCTCCTGTCCAAGATATTTCTTGCGCAGGCTCACAATGGCGAGGCATTCTATGATGAGGTGAATAGGAGTTTCCTCCTCTTCCCCAGAGAATCTGAACTCGTCAGTTTCTGATGAGCCCATTCTCATCATGTGCTTCCTCAGGCGAGAGTGTCCTGTGAGGAAACCAGTGAGGAGGCCTAAGTTTTTCTTACTGGGATCCAAATGATTTTTGGAGCTAGCAATTTCAAAGATCCAAAGGAACTTTTTGGATTGTTACATTCCTTTCAGAAAAGATCACTAGGTCACACCTTTGATAGTTTCTTTCCAGGTAAATGTCTATGCATTTTTCGATTGCAAGAATTTCTGCCTGAAAAACACCCGAGTAGGAGCCTAGCGATAGTGTTCATTTGATTCTAGGCCCGTATACTCCAGCGCCGGCCCCCATCGTGGTTTTAGAACCATCTTTAAACCATTCAACGGTATTTGCTTTAAGGTTTTGAGTAGTGTATTCCTTTTCCCAAATTCCCTTTCACATAGCATTGAGTTAAAGTTCTTCTCGATGCTTAATTTTTTAATCATAACATCACTAGGTAGGCTCGCTGATGGGATGTACTTGTTCAGAGAGGACCAGGTTCTCCAGTTATTAATCCTCTCATTACCTGTACCTTCCCTAGAGATTCTAGGGATAGCGTCATGGGCTACCCCATTGATCACTAGGTGTAGAGGACTGAGATCTATGATGACCTCAAGTGATCTAATCAGGCACGTTCTCATAGCCCCAGTGATGCAAACACAGGCAAGCCTTTGTACCTTGTCGAGTATTTTCCTCGTGCTTATCTGCCTTGCTTTAGCAAACCAGACTACTGCCCCGTATGTTATTATCGGTCTTAAAATCATGACGTACATCCATCGCAGTATTTTAGGGTTACAGCCCCAAGTTTTACCGGATAATCTTCTGCACTCCATTAAAAAGCCCTTATCGCTTTACTAGCAGTAATTTTAACATGCTCATTCCACAGAAGCTCACTATCTAGGGTGATTCCCAGATATTTGACTTCATACTTTCATTCTACAATAGCTCCCTTTACCGAAATGGATTTCATAGCTGAAAAGTTTCTCTTCAGAGGAAAGGGAATTACTGCGGTCTTTGCTGAGTTAATGTTGAGACCCACTGATAAGCACCATTGCTCAATAATTCTTAGACCCCCCTGTAACAACTCACAGAGGACATCCTCGAATTTGCCTCTTACTATTAGGACTATGTCATCGGCATAGCCTATGCATTCGAAGCCAAGCTCCGTTAGCCTGTGCAAAAGTTCATCCACTACCAGGCTTCATAGGAGGGGGGATAATACTCCCCCTTGAGGTGTTCCGCAAGTGTTTTACAGAGGTGGTCCGACTGCTCACCAATGTCTCAGCTGTCCTCGTCGATAGTACCTCATACAACCATTTTATAATGGTATCATTTACTCCTCGCCTTACAAGTGCCTCTCTGACAGACACATGTGTTGTGTTACCAAAGGCCCCGGATATGTCAAGGAAAGCGCACAATGCGATTTCTTTATTGTTCAGAGTCTTCTGGATGCCTTCAGTCAGCCCATACAGAGCAGTTTCCGTGGAACGTCACGTCATTTACGCATGCTGACAGTTGTGAAGTGGTTTTTTCTCCAGATTCTCCATTCTTATGTAGTTATCTACTACCTTCTCCATCGTTTTGAGCAAAAACGAAGTTAGGCAGATGGGCCTTAAAGATCAGGGATCAGTCTAGTCTTTTTTCCCTGTTTTTGGAATAAAGGTTACTTTTGCCCTTTTCCAATTATCAGGTATTTGGCCCAATGCTATGCTGCTTCTTGTGATTTTCAGCAGATGGAGAAGAATCTCTTCCGCTCCCTTCTGCAGGAGTACAGGAAACACACCATCTACTCCTGGTGATTTATACGGCTGAAAGGTACTAATTGCCCATTTCAGTCGGTCACCTGTAAATATTTTCCTAGCAATATCCCAATCATCCTTGGTGTACTCGGTTGCTGTTTCAATATTGCTCATGGGTTCACTATCTGAAAAATGTGTTTTGAGAAGAAGAATAGATCGTTCCTCTTCTCCCTTAGTGTATGACCCTTCTGGCTTTTCAAGCGACAGTATTGGGTTGGTGCCCCCTTTGCCATGACTTTTTGAAGTCTGTGCATCCTCACTGGGCTTAGCTTTGGTGAGCGGACAGCTGGAGTCAAACGCCTCCATTATTGCCCTACTAACGTGCTCTACCCTTGAGTTCAAATCGAAAAGTCGGTCACTCCCCCTCCACATTGATTTGTTCTAGACTTTCCTTTAGATGGTTTTTGTAAAGAGACCAATCTGGTTTTCTAGGATTTCGAATCGCAGGAAAAAAGGTGTTATCTCCCTCCACCCTGAACTCAATGATCCTATGATCAGAGAGTGATGGTTCGTCCATCACCCTCCAATAAGTAAAGTTTTTCCTGGCCGCAGAATTTACTATTGTTACGTCCAGGACCTCTTTCCTTGCTCTCGTGACAAATGTTGGAGTAGTCCCAACATTAATGGTCTCGAGGTTATTAGCTCAAAGATATTCAAGTAGATACTCACCTCTAAGTTTATTGTTGGTGCTTCCCCAGACAGAATTATGCGCGTTCGCATCACAACCAATTATAATTATAAGGCGTTTGCTTTTGCAGTAACGTACTAGTTCCTGTACCTTCTCTGGAGGTGTTATTGGCCCGTCTCCAGCGAAGTATGCGGATGCAATGATGATGTCTCAGCCAACGCCCTCAACATTGAGGTGAACCATAATTGGTATTAAATCCCGAGACATGTATTCTGGAACACAAATATATTTAATATTTTTATTTATGAGAATACAAGCACAGGGAGCTTCTTGCCTCATATCATAGATCAAATTTGATTCCTTTGTTGCCTAACCTTTGATTTGGCCTTTTTTGTTGATCCAGGGTTCCTGGATCAGAACAATGCCTAGTTGCAGCCACACAAACGACCTTGCAATCACGGCTGAGGAACCTTTCGCGTGATGCAGGTTTACTCGTGCTGTTTTGGTAAAGAGGAAGGCTCGTTTCATAGCGTGCTTGTCCCCTCCTTCTTCTCTATCCGTTCTTTTTCGAATTCCATCTGAGAGGTTCCCTCTCCAGAATTCGAGCAAGTCTCATTCAGATCCCTGGCCACCGAACAACCCCGCTCAGCCTCCCGAGATGCAGAGGAAGTCTCTGCCTTCTCAGGAGCCCAATCAGAGCTGCTGCAGCCAGGTTTCTGGGATGTAGAGGTCGACTCTACAATCTCCGACCCTTCCGCAGGGTCGCTTTTCTGTCCTAGTCAAAACCTAAAGTTCAGGTGGCACCCCTTTTTCCTCAGGACTTCCTCAGATTGAGAATCAATCCCAATCGCGAGGATGGTTCCTTTGCCCTCCTTCTTCTAGTTCAGCACTCTCCACGCTTCAGTGTTAATGTTGGTGTTCTGAACATCGACAAGTCAGAGGATCTTCTCCGGTGCCATGACAAGGCTTCTTGGAAAGAATACCGTTATTTTTGTGGGACTTGGGATGTCGTCCCCACTAAGCGCCACCAACTCTGACTCTTGAGATCCACACTGCACTAGCATCATTCCACTACGGAAATGGTCGCCAGAGAAGTGTATCCCTTTCTCTGTGCTTTAGCACATTTTCTCCACCAGGGCATCCTCCAAAGTGGAGAGTTGTTCAACATTCATGATAGCCCTAGGGTATTCCTTGGGAACTATTCGTACCCTGAATGCTGCCTTCCCTGGTTCGACAGCTGCTGCATAATCAGTGGCTTGCCCGGTTTTAGCTGCAGCCGTCTTCTGCTTTTTCAGCGGAGGCCACGAAGGAGGTGTAATCTGATCCGGACCTCTTTTGCCGTGCTCTTTCCCCGTCGGAGCATCCTCCGGGTGTGGGCGCTGAGGAGCCTGCTTCCAAGCCTCACCAGATTTTAGCCCTGAAGGAGTTGCAGGTACTTCCGCACTCCTGCTTCACCGAGCCCTTTCATCAGTGGGTCGTCTCTGCCACCTGGTTGACCTAGTTTAGGCAACTCAAATGGCAGACTACTCCTTGGTCGTCTGACCTCCCCCTTTTAAGGTGCCCGGATGCGTAAGTTGTCTCCGCCCTTTTTTCGATGGTGTTTTGTTTTTTGTTGTGCTTTTCCATAATTGGTCTCACGGGTAGCTAGGGAATATCGGTCCACCTCTGCAGAGCCCTGCTTGCATACACAAAGAAAAATGTTTCAGGTATACAAGTTCACTTGGGTGAAATGTAATAACCATAATTATACTAATAAACTTTCGTACAATTACACCAAGTAAAAAAATGTTTTCGATATCGACTTTCAGTGGCAAGTGAACTGTGATTCAGTAACAGGCAATACTTTTCTTATCTGACACTTTCTATCAACGCGCTCGATACTCAGTATTGAACGAACAACCTAACATAAGTAAAATTCACCTTAATACTTTGTTTTCCATGAGTGAAAGAAACAATTCTGCCTTTATTACCAATTCAATAACCACAGGTTAACAGCTCAGTAGATTTATATTTCTTTCGCCAGCGCTCGGCTAATTTCGGTAACCTACGGTTACGCGACGCCGGTCTGTGCATCCTCCATTCCTCTCTCCTGACTCTTCACCTTCACCAATCGGCAGTCACCACGCAGACACGCAGCAGAGCAGCACATAACTGTGCCACGCAGACCACGCAGTGACTTGTCCTGTTGAAAGCTGTTCGTGTTCATAGATGAGATTGAGATATACCTACGGTTCTCTAGTACCTTTCTGATTCACGTAATGTTAGGAAAGGATGAAAGGTTATCATCAAACAGAGTTATTTTTTCGCTTCTGTTTTGCATCAGGAATTAATATGTTGGTCTGTATCCTTTGAAAAAATGGACTTGGAACGATCATTTTTATTCCTGATTTTCATATGGTTCTTTAATTTTTCTATATTCAACCATCCAGGAATCTGAATGACCTTTCGGAACACCCTTTTTCAGGTACGCACACCCTCAATATTTCAAATGAATTGAACACCTGAGATAACTACATCATGCTTCAGAGGTAAGTCATTTATGGTCCCAGAGCAATTAAATAATGTTTCTGTGATAATCGTACTCTGTAGTGGTGACAATTAAAGTATTCATTAAACAAAGTGAGAAATATTTTAATGTGGATCACCATTCTTTCTGGAGCAGGACACATTTTTGCCTGTGGCAACAACATAGTAACACTTCAGTAATAGTGAGTAGTGTTTGAAAATATTCATTCACTAACTTCGAATGTACTAGTAAATTGAGTGTCAGCTGCAGGTACAACAATTCAGGAAAACATTTTTATCTACCACTATCTAACTGTAAATCTCCCCCATATAGTATTCAAATTTCTAATAGTGGCAACTAAATATTTAATAACCCTTAGTCAAATTTTTTCTCTGTGTAGGTAAGGGGTTTATACAATGGAGTTCCCCCGGTGCTCCGAGGTCGAAACCAGTAGAGACTAGTCTTCTATCTAGCCACGCATCCCTCAGCCTGGTTTCCTGCTTTGGATTTAGAATTTTTGATGAGGTTGTTTCCTCTCGGTCCAGGTTTTTAAGCCAAGACCCCCCTCACTTCACATGACAACAGACATCCAGGAAGCGTTGGTTCCATCTGTCATCGTTTTTCGTGGGGCAATTTCCTGGCCACGAGACTACAGCCAGGACAGGAGATCAAGACGGGAAGAGAAATGGGAAGAAAGGGGGTGGGAGGTAGGTTTTTTGGAGACAAAAAAGATATCCCTAACAAGCCAGGAGTGGGGGGATGGGAGCAGTTAGGGCATGTCTGCCTCTGTCTGCTACCTGCGAGGACTGACAAGACTTGGATTTGGTCCTGCCATGTGGATTCTTGGTCAGTCTTAGTTTCCCGCTCATCTTCAACCATCTCAACATGGGTGGTGACCCTACCAGGAACCGGAGTTCCAGTCGCTAAGGTTCAGGACTCATTGCAGTACTACAAGCCCTCATACCGCGACAAGGTGCTGACTCTAGTGAGGGCTGTGACCTCTTAGAGAAGCAGCAGAAGTACTCACAATGTTCTGAAATTATACCGCCGGGATATCTTCAGAACCTCTCTGTGTTGCCTGGGCAAATTAGGTTGGGATGCACCCGTTCCCGAAAATTCAACATGACCAAGGTTTTTCCAGCTATTTAACTCCACTGAAAGACATAAGTATCATAAGTCAAATTTAACTAGGAAATTACACGCGTACTGAGATACATTGTTTCTGCGTTACATCAGAAAGCGCATTCGGCATCTGTATTTACCTGAGCCAGAAAACTCACGAGGCGATATTTGCGTACGTTTGGCTTGTTCAAAATCTTGAGTTGCTCCAGTGAAAACAATTACCTTGCCAAAACTTATACAAAGTGGGGCTTTATTAGCTGCGGTACTTGTTTGGTTGATAATAGAGCCAGCTCGTCTAAAAACGTTCGTTTCAAACCGGGTTTCAAAAATACAGGATATCTCTGAAGACTGTGATTGGAGACATATTTCTACTTCAGTTAACACCGCTGACATAATATCTATATATATTTTAATTCTTGGTCAAGGATTGAACATAAATCTCTGAAATACCAGAACTGAGGCCACAAAAAACTGTTTCCCCTAACTTAAGAACGCGAGGATACTATATCGAAGAATTGCAGCTTACTTATTGCGTTTAAAAAATAATGCTAGGATAAGAGGAAAGGCAAAACTCCACCTCCACCGTTGTATTTTAACTGTTGAGGAAACAGAAATAAGTAAGCAAACTCTTATGAAAATGGTGCAGTCTGAATGCTTTCTCGATGAAATCGAAAATTGGACGTCCAGTAAGGATGTTTCAGATAGGAATAATTCTAAATGTTTGAATCTATTCTAGGATCTGCAAGGTATTATAAGGGGTGGAGGGAAGGCTTTTGAAGTCCTCCCTATCACTCAATAATGAACACCCTGTTGCTTTGGTAGGTATTCTCTTATCAATATGTTTACTGTTGAATAACTGGACAGTACAGCATTCAAATTTATTTTATCATAAAATATAAAGGTTAAAGTATTAGTTGTAAGTACAAGTATCTTGGCTGTATGATCGTAATGTCGATCTTGAAGAAGCGTCCCTCCTTATTTCAGGAACACGCAGACTCTCCTTGGTTATAGCGCCCTCTACTTCCTAAGTAAAATAGCAAGCAGGAAGGTTTAAACATAACTTATGAACACAACAGCTCCTCCCTCAATTATATTACACATTCATTCTTTGAGGAACTTTCCTGATTCGAGTAGATCTGCGTAAACTAAGACTAGGTTCATTTATAATAACATCTTGGTTTACATTTGTAGGAGATTTCACCTCCGGGCTTTGTATTGGTTCGTTTTCATTATCAATAGCTATATTTTCAGAACAAGGTATAGGTGATTGTACACTGGAAGGTTTATACACAATTTTGTCTGGTGAAGGATTAATGTCAATATCTAGTGGAGAATCATGACTTATCTGTCTTAATTGATCAATATGTCTTTTCCGAAATTTGCCATCGTCTAACCTAACCATATAATATATAATAATAATAATAATAATAATAATAATAATATCTATTCAACAAAAACAGTTTTACATTCCAATACATGACAAAATATGTGTATATGAACAAATGGGTTATCACAGAAGCTCCAGCTTCGGGAAGCCATCGCTTGTACGTGAAGCCATTTCAAAAAAAAATTCGCCCCTGCTGATGAATGAACAAAATGACTCAAAGTGACACACAATTCGAACAGAAAAACATTTAGTTTAATTACTTTTTTCTTTTCTTCCCCTCTTTTTTTCTCCTTTTTTTTTCCTCACCTACGGTTAATGAAATTGTGGAGGTTTTCTCTTCCATATAGGAGAATCCATTTTTTGGACTCTTTTCTGAACAGGTTGATGCTGTTTATCCTCAAGATGTCAGTAGGAAGCTGGTTGAACAATTTCGGCGCGAGAAAATCACAGTGACGCTGGCCTATAGTTTTTGCACGTCTAGGTACGCTTAAAGAGCTCATTTTAGTTCTAGTGTTGTAAGAGTGAGTAATAGGTTCGGAAGTTATCTTGGATTTTTTTATGTTAACCAGCATATTTAAACAGAATAGTTGCCTCACATCGAGTATTTCGGACACTTCATGTAATCTATCATTGGAAAATGCAAGTGGTTTACCATATATTATCCGTAAAATCCATCTCTGAACAACGTTCAGCCTCTCCAGGTGAGTATCATTGACACCCCCCCAACCCAAAATTCCGTATGTAAGCTGTGACCGGACCAACGCAAAATATAGAAGTTTGAGGTGTTCCAAATCAAGGTAATCCCTCAGATATCTCATCCTATATAACACACCTCTCAGCTTATCAACCATGTTTTTAATCTGTAGATCCCATTTAAGATGACGGTCAATTATTACACCCAAATACCTGATCGATTCTGCTTCCAAGATGAAGGAATTAACTTCAACTGACAAAGGCCCCATACAAGGCAATCCACTGGAGTATGAACAAAAGGGTAAGTATCTTGTTTTTTCCAGGTTGAGGGTAAGCGTATTATAACTGAACCAATCTTCCAGAACTCTGAAGTCGGCCTCGGCCTCTAATTTCAAAGTCTCCCACGAATCGGATTCACAAAATAATGCAATATCGTCTGCAAAACTGAGAATTCTGCCTCTGACTCTGACATTCAATAAACTGTTGACATAAAGAGTAAACAACAGCGGCCCGAGGACAGTACCCTGTGGCACCCCGTATGTTACATATGCGGGTCCACTCAGTTCGCCATCGATTTCCACCCTCTGCTCCCGATCAGTTAAATAACTCCTAAGTAAATCATACACTTTTCCTCTAAAACCGTAGTTATCTAATTTCTTTAGTAGTTTCTCGTGAGACACCGTATCGAAGGCCTTAGAGAGATCGACAAAGATGCACAAGGATGGTTTACATCTGTCTAGTGAGCTGTAGATGTGAGATGTCAAGTTATAGAGTGCATCCTCCGTTGATTTTCCTTCTATGAATCCATATTGACGTGGTGAAATAATTTTATGTTTTAGACAAAAATCTGTAATTCTCTTTTTTAGTATTTTCTCCACGATTTTGGCAATGTTGGATATTAGAGATATCGGTCTATAGTTGTTCATTTCCATTTTATCTCCTTTCTTGAACAGAGGTCTCACAATTCCAATCTTCAGTCTCTTCGGAAAGTATCCTTCATCAAAACAACGATTGATTAAGTGGGTTAAAGGGATCTTTATTTCATCGGCCACTTTCCTCAGAGTTTCCGCCCTTATATTGTCGTGTCTGGGAGCCTTCTTTCGTCCTAGTTGCATTATTGTCTTATGTACTTCTTCGGTGTTCGTAGGAAAGAGACACATGGAGTTCTGCATATTTTTATCTTCGTCTTTATAGTTTTCGGGGATTTTAATTTTTTTGGCGTATATTGGTCCGATTGAGCTATAATATTTATTGAAGCTGTCCGAAATTTCTCTCTTGGATTCCAATATTGTGCCATCAATCGATTTTATCTTATTAATTTCTGTTGCAGGCCTGGACCTATTGCAAAGATGATCCACGCAATCCCAGAGAGCTTTGGACTGGTTTACGTTGTCTCGGATCAACTTTTTGGCATATGTTTTTTTCGCGATTTTTATTAATTTACTTAATTTGTTCTTATATGCCAGATATTCCATCCTCAAAAGTGAATTGCCGGGATCTCTCTGTGCGGCTCTGTATAGAAGTTGTTTCCTGCCAATAGACACAAGAAGTGCGCTAGTGATCCATTTCTTCTTCCTAGTATTCTCCCTGTTCAATCTGATACTTTTGGTATTTTCAAAAATATATTTATTAATTTTTTCAATAAAGTCATCAGTCATATTGTCTATATCTTGTGAACAGTAAAATTTTTCCCATTTCTCCTCTCTCAAGGCCGTCCTGAGTGCTGAATAATCAATATATTTTTTACACCTGTCATCCGCCTTAGACATCGCTTCCGATTTTCGACTTAAATCCACTGTTAATGCTGTGGGATGGTGGTCCGTAATACAATGAATGAATGAATAATACAATGAACCTAGTTTTTCGGATATATTTCCACTTATTGTCATGTAAGTATTCACGTACTGCCACTCTATCCCCTATCTCTAACGAACGATGTTTTATTTCAGGTTTTCAAGGTTTCTGTTTGTTTTGGTTATTTATTTTATGAAATCAATTCTTGATCTAATTTCAATTTAGTTTCACTATGGGGCATCTTTCTATATTTTAGAAGAATATTAGCTAACGCTTTATGTCTATTCTTCTGTTCGGGTTTAATTGCACGAATAGCTTGTTTTAATGTTTGTACATATCGTTGAGCTAAACCATCAGTTGCGGGATGGTATGGCGCACTAAAAATATGTTTAATACCGTTCTGTTTCAGAAAAAAATCGAATTCGTATGACACGAATTGTCTGCCATTATCACTCACTTAAGGTACGGTTCCCTAGGAAGCGGTACCGTCATGAAACCGTCGTATAAGACGATGAGTGACGTCACAAAAAATTGTTCCATGGAAAACCGCGGCAGTGGTTTCCAAGAGAGCGTTGATACGGATCGTAGCGTTGCCGTCAAATCTAGAGCGGCCGCCACGACTGTGGAGAACGGTTCGGCAACGTTTTCTTCCCGTTGCGGTGTAAGATAATTGAGGTTGGTATTATTGTTTACCCTGTTCCACAGTTAAATTTTGATAGTTAAAGAGCAGCAATGTGTTCTGAGAATCTAGTTGTTGATTGGTCGAGTGAGCAAGTCGAAATTTAAATAGATTTTGTCAAAAACCATGAAATGATTCATAATCCTCATTCCAAAGATTTTCGGAAAACTCAATCAAAGAATGCTCTATGGCAGGATATATGCGGAATACTGAAAAAAAAGTTACTATCTTGAGTTTTATGAAATTTATTGAATCCATTTAATGTTCTTTATAACATTTGTTTTACGATTCTACAGCAACAGGCCCGTATGAATATGATTTGAATGTGTTTCTGATTTCTATTGGCGTGTTTTGATATGAAGGACGTGAATTTTGGGTGGGTAATGGAACTTTGATATCATTCTCATTGGCTTTTGCTGGAAGGGGTATTTTAGCGTCTCTTAAAATATTATGTTGAATACACGCGCTTGCAACCAGTTCGTCCGTAGTTTCTGGTGCTGTTGTAATGGGGTGAAAAAATATTCGAAAATATGCACATATTATATATTCTCTGTTGTTCTTCTTTCCCGAGATAATCTGTAGTTATATATTATTATACATCAAGAAATGAAGAATACTTCTCGGAAGTAGTGTTTTCGATTTCTCCACCAACGGTACGCTTACAGTTCTTTCAAACGTCCCTCTCGAATCGAATTCTTTTCAAGAATCGAACATATTTGATCGAAATTAATGGAAATAACAGTTTCCACTAGAGCCCATACTATTATTCTATATGTAGGTTCATACATAAATACAGAAATGAAATTTTGTTTTTCCATTATTTTTGCTTTTTTGAAATTTACCTTGAAATGAGGCAAAATTTGTGTTCAGGTGACAATGGATTTCCCACTCTATTTGATGGTTTTGTAGTAATATCGTCCCTTATGTAACTTTGTAACATTACAAAACGCTCCACTGTTGATTTCAGTTTCCATCGTGAAAATACGTCATACTATTAATTTCAATTCCGATCTCAAGCAAAAACGCCTTACTGAGATTATACGATCGGTCGCTAAAAAACGCATTTCGCTTTGACAGTTGAGTGTGTGTTTCGCATGCGCGACCCTAATTCGGTCTAGCCGATGGAAAATTCTTTCTTTTTCATGCATAAGAGGTTGGAGAGTAAACACCTTGCTAGAGTTTAACGAATAAACGAACTTCGTAATCCATTAACATCGTGGAATTTTGAAGTTTTATTGTTTCTTATAAGACGTCTATTCAAAAGGCGTCTTTGTACCGGGGCTACCGCTCACTACTAGAGGTGGGTAGTTCGTGAACGAACTAGTTCAAATGAACTATTCTTTATGAAGAACGAAACGAACTAGTTCGTGAAGTATGTACAGAATAGTTCACAGCGACAGAATAGTTCACAGCGAACTAGATGAATTTATTCGCTAGACCGGGACCGGGATCGAAGACATGAACGAATACGATCCATCTGACTCGTTCACTGTGAACTATTCTTGATATAAGTGGAATCGTATCGTACCGTGTAATTATGAATGTGGGCAAGGACCTGAGCTTGAGGACGGTTATCTTTTGAATTCTATAACTACGTTGCTACTTCCAGATACTATGCTGGATTAGATATTTGGATTTGGAATTCGCGGTTGCAGAATGGGCAATGTTTGAGCGTGGTCAGCGCTCAACAGCAAAGCAGCGGCCCTATGATAACAAATTGTGATCTTTATAAGCCGCTGTAAAATATTTTTCAACTATTTCACCTTCGGCTCATCCCCTCGCAGTTTTTATCTTTATATTTGACGATCTTTTTTTTTTGCACGCATGTTCTGGAGAACTCGTGGTTTCTTTTTGTACAAATGTCTGTAATTCTTTAATTTTTTCTCGAAAATGGTCTCAAACGACTAGGTTGGACTCAATGCTGACGCATCCGATTTCAATATCAATTCTGCATGACAGTCGTCTTGCAGAGGACACAATAACTGTCGAAAGAAACAAGCTAGCGGCTTGAAACTTTCAGAGGAAGTCGCATATCAGAATGCGGCAGTTAAGTTTGTTAATGAGCCAATTAGGCCGAATGGTTTCGGAGTTATAGTCATTTGAATTTTTTAAATCTTTTTCTTGATATCTTAGTGAGCGTTAGGGTTGGAACTTGGTAGATAGTTGAAAGCATACCGACGCCCAACTTCTTTTGTTTGGATCGTTTATAGTTTGATTGATTTGATTCGAATTGTCCAAGACCTGAAATCCCCTGATAATACCCCGTGAACAAATTTTTCCCCAAAAGAAATCCCCAAAAAAAATACCCAAAAAAATCCCCAAAGGAAAAAAATCCTCTCAATTTCGGGGAAAATCTTCTGATCTAGAAACCCTGATTTCGCATTAAACATTTTTTACTTATTTAATATTATATTTTATTGAATATTTCGCTTATTTTCGTCATATCTCAATACCCTTCGAAAATCGTTCCTCGAAATAACGAGTAATTTCACTTATGTACGTATCTCATGAAACCTAATAGTATCAATCAGAGCAAAGATTATAGAGATCTTCAAATCAAAGTTTATTTACTTCTGTTTATATAGTTTCATGGTCTTTCGAAGAATCACGTTACGATTCCTATTCGCACGATGCCTGTATATGTGCGTGAGCCGTGAACTATTGTGAACTAAAGAACTAGTCAGGTGAACTATTCCCAACAGTGAACGAGAACGATTGAACTAGATCCTCTTAGTGAACTAGAACTCCCAACTCTACTCACTACATCATCTTTGTACCGGGGCTGTTGCCTACTGAAACATCTTTGTACCAGGGCTACCGCTCACTAAATCATCTTTGTACCGGGGCTATCGCTCACTGAACCATCTTTGTACCGAGCTATCGACTGCTGGATTACCTTTTTACCGGGACTAATGCCCATTTGAACATCCTACTACCGGACCCAAGGTTTAACTGGATCATCTTAATACTAGAGGTAATCATTACTGGATTATCTGAATACTGGAGCCGATTATGACTGGAATACCTTTGTTCCGAAGCTAATTATTACTGGAACATCTTAATTCTGGACTTTATTCTGGTTGGAATCTCTTGAAACTAGACTACCAGCATAGTACCTGTATTTTGGAGGATCATACCACCGGATCCTTACTTTTAAGATAAGTGCTTCTTCGAATCGCGGATCTCAGATTCATTGTACCTAAATTTGTGTTTGTAAATAGCAATTTTAATTGTAAAGTTGAAATAAATAGATAGGGAGTAAGAGGTTGCATCATTACCACCAGATTAACGATTAGGGATACATTCAGGAGTTAATTTAATTTCAACTTAACACATAATAGAACACAGGGGGCAGGCGAAAGTATTCCCTAAATTTACTATAATTTTTCAGATGACGGAACACTAAAATATTATGGGCACCTTCTTTATTTCGACTTTTAAATAATTCGGATTCGCTTTTTCTTTGTATTTATTCCACAGAGTCTTCATCTTCTAAGCAAATTAGAAGTGCGAGATCAAAATCGTCGATTTTATCCCATCGGAATATTCAAACTGACGACGAATTCGTCAGCTGCATGCAATTCTTGTAAACTATTTTGTTTTGATGAATCTGGTATCAGCACTCTTCCGCCTCTAAATATTACTCCTTGTTGCAAGGAAAATTCTGATTGGTCTTTGGGGGGTCGTGTGTCCTGTGAAATCAAACACGCAATAAAGAAAAGGGATTAGCCTGTTTATTTTACTCTCGAGTGTTACAACAAAAGTGAATTCGAAAGGCAATAAAATTCTTTTTGTTGGAAAAACACAGGCTAACAATTCTGGTTGTAAATCTTCTTGGGTACTGATAGGTAGTTCTTCGCTGGCGCCGGGCTTCCATCGTCGAGGGGGCTAAACCAGATGTCGGTGCGTTGGACCTTATTGAATTTCTTCGCCTTGACACGGATAAAGATGAAATGCAGATATTTGTGGGGTCGTGTGTCCTGTGAAATCAAACACGCAATAAAGAAAAGGGATTAGCCTGTTTATTTTACTCTCGAGTGTTACAACAAAAGTGAATTCGAAAGGCAATAAAATTCTTTTTGTTGGAAAAACACAGGCTAACAATTCTGGTTGTAAATATCCCCTGGGTGCTGTCTGGTAGTTCTTCGTTGGCGCCTTCTGGACCGATCGGGAACTAGGGATGCTTAGGCGCCAGTCTGTACTTCCGTCTTCGAGGGTGGTCAACCAGATTTTGGACCTTCTTGAATGAATTCCTTCGCCTTGACACGGATAAAGATGAAATGCAGATGTCGGTTAGGAATGCAGCGTATAGATAGAATATCTTCTTAGCGGTGAATGCAGATGGGTTGGAGAGAGTTGAGTGATTTTTGAGAGCGGAGCGAAATATATTTATACGATTTTTCAGAGATTTGAATTTCGTGTTTCGACTCCGCCCTTTTTTCCGTTTTTGTTGAAGTGGATGGCTTCGCTACAGGTCTATATTAAACCTTAAATGTTTTAAAAGAATTTTTCCCTTTTGAAGTGCTTACAAGAGAGGTTGTAAATTACTCTCTGAAGAAGTCTTCGCACTTATTTCTGAAAAGGTAATAGGTGAAGATTCAATTTGATTTATTTCGAATAGATCAGGTTTGTCAAACTGAATACAGTTATCTAACGCTAGAGGTAGGCGTGATATGAAATCTGCATTTGCATGTGATTCGCTACTCTTGTATTTTATGTCGAATGTGAAAGTTTTAAGAAATATTGCATAATGCTGCATACGAGTAGCAGATAAAACCGGTAAGCTCTTATTTGGGTTAAAAATTTATATGAGAGGTTTATGGTCTACGTGAAGAATAAATCGCTGGCCATAAATATATTGGTGAAACTTTCTAATACAAAATATGATTGCGTAAGCTTCTTTGTCGATTTGAGAGTACTTTTTTTGTGTTCCGTATGGAGATGCATCAGTTGCTAGTCTTATTGGCAACTTTGGGTTAGAATGTTTTAAAAATTTCGAAGAAATAAGTTTCTCTTTGACTAATTCGAAAGATCTTTGACAATGTTTATTCCATATAAATTCGTGGTCTTCTTGTAAAAGTGAATTCAAAGGATGTATGATGGTACTTAGATTTTCCATAATTCTACCGTAGTAATTAAGTAAACCTAAAAATGAACGTAATTGCATCTTATTTTCGGTTTCTCCTGTAATTTTTATGTCGTCAATAAATACAGTAAATCCTTAAATTTCTTGAAGAACTTTCTCAATCTTTCGTTGCCAAATCGCTGGTGCTGAAGCGATTCCATACATTAGCCGATAAGATCTATAAAGATCTCTGTGTATATTCAAAACAAGCAAATGCCTATCGTCAAGGGTGAATTTCAAGTTGTAAGTGTGCTTGACTATGATCTATTTTGGAAAAACGTGAACCACCCGCCATAGACGCAAAAGTTCATCTATAGTGGGTAATGGATGTTCATCAATATTCAAATTGGGGTTAAGTGTCACCTTAAAATCCCCGCAAATATGTATTTTTTTTTCATTTTAACACTGGTACGATTGGAGTGCGCCTAGTCTGAATAATTCATCTCAGTTAAAACACACTGACCAACCAAGTTATCTAATTCTTCCTCTACCCGTGGTAACAACGCAAAAGGTACAGTGCGTGCTTTTACAAAAATTGGTTTGGCCTGCTCCTTCAAGTGAAAGTGACCTTGAACCCCCTCGATTTTGCCTACCCCTAGTGTGAAAATGGAAGGAAATTTTTCTTTTAAATTCTATCCATCATCTACATTTATGAGATTAATATATCCCATAGATTAAGCTTGATTTGCCTTATTCACTCCCTACCAAGTCGTACTCTATTTACTGAAACAATTAAATTGCTTGAACTTTCTTTGTAAGTAACTACGAATGACACGTACATTATTACATCTAATTGATTTTGACAGTATGTAATTATCTGTAAATTTGTATTTGTGATGGCAGGGATTGGAAAAAGCTAAGTGAATTGTTTTATACCTACATTATTTAATGATGCTCCACTATCTACTTCAAATATTGACTTCCAGGGCTACAATCTCCACTACCTCTTTCGTCACTATAGGGTTTGTACTGCCTTTTTGTCCACTGGACTGTTGATTTTGTTTTGCAGCCTTCGTGCAAACTTTCTGTAAATGACCCTTGATTTTACAAAAATTGAACATTACATTGATTGTATTAAAATTATCTGCTAAATGATCAAAACTACCACATCTATAACATTTTGCACCTGTATGATTATTACTATTACTGTGATTACTTTTCTTATTGGTCAAGATCTTATATTTATTAGAGAAATTATTAAATTTGCCTCTCTTAGTATTAATAGAGTTCATATTACCCTTATTCTGTAACTGAGCTACATCTTTCGAAGATTCTAACAGCAATTTCTAGTGCTCGGTCTAACGTTAACTATTTTGTTTCAAGTATTCTATGTAAAACCTTCTCGTTCCTTACACCAAAGACAAACTGATTTCTTAGAGCAGCCTTTAAGTAATTACCAAAATTGCAATTTATTGCCATCTTCTGCAACGCTGTGAGGTCTTCGGAACATGGTGAAGGTCCCTGATAATACCTGTCGCTTCTGCCAAGAAGCCACTGAGACAGCGGATCCTGTTTCTTAAAACCGGAACATAAAATGGGTGTAGCACCCAGTAAGGTAGTAAAGTTTATCGAGGCCCTGCTACCTGACCGGTAAATAGCGCGGGGTAGCACAATAGATCTCTAGGTCAATGTGTCAGCGAGGTTAAGCATAGCCTCATCGCCCCTCCTCTAATCTAATCTAATCTAACGCTGTGAGGTATTCTTGCACACCTTTCTCCTCAAGCTACTACCTTCTGTTGAATCGAAAATTATCTGCAATTTCTAGTGCTGGATCGTAATATTGCTGCATAAAGTCTACGATAAATTTGTAATCCTTCTTCCATGGGTCTTCTGGCGCCAATTTGTTGCAAAGAGTGTCGAACGCCTCTGCTCTGATATAATGTAGTATATATCTAACTATTCTTTCGTCAGTCACGTTGAAAATTGTGAACGCATCTTTCATTCTCTTCACCCATCTCGACCACTTGTATTTAGTATTAGTGAACTCTTCGATGGGGAACGTGGATTGTACGGTTGTAGTAGATTCCATCGCCATTTTCCTTGGCAAGCCACACGGGAAATTCGCTAATCCTCGTCGCCAATTTGTTGTTTTGGTAGGTATTCTTGGTATTGATAAATATATATGATTCCTTATCAATATGGTTTTTGTTAATAACTGGACACTACAGCTTTCAAATTTATTCATCATAAAATATAAAGGTGAAAGTATAAGCTGTAATTACGAGTAACTTGACTGTATCGATCGTAATGTCGATCTTGAAGACGCGTACCTTCTTTCAGGAACTCGCAGACTCCTCGGTTATAGCGCCCTCTACTTCCTAAGTAAAATAGCAAGCGGTAAAGTTTAAACATAACCTATGAACACAACACACCCAATAGTTCCTCCCTAGAAAAATCATTTGACAAATCTTGTCATATTACATGAAAAATCTGAAGAATCTACATGCTGCCCACAGGCCGTACTTTCAGTGGTAATGAAAAATATGAAAAAATAAGAGTAAATAAAATGTAGATGGCGCACTGAATTCGTCTGGGTATTTCGACATTTAAGAAGTCTGATGTATGACATTCATTTTATTTATTTACACGATACAACGTTCAAATTGTTGAATTATTTCGTGAATTTTATGGTTTACATAATGGCTAAAAATACAGTCGCAGCGGTCGTTCACAAGAAAATATTGATTTGGTTCGTGAAAGTGTTGCTGAATACCCAGGAATGTCGATTAGACGACGTTGAAAACAAATGGGACTTTGTGGGTCCACAACATGGCGTATTTTACACAAGGATTCAGCACTGAAGGCATATAAGGTTCGAATATTCAATATCGCGATCGAAAATGAAATAAAATCTGAGGTGAACCCGTCTTCTGCTCAGGCGCTGGTTTTGGGAACTAAAAGAATAATGACAATAATTCTCTAGAAAAACTTAAATCGCTTATAAGCGAGGAAACGAAAGGTATATACGATGTTACCGTCCCAAAAAAGTTGGGACCTCGAATTATTGTTTATGCAACTTTTATGCAGTAAGTGAATCTGATTTTGTGGAAAAATCAATCAATACCAACAATTCAAACTGCTCTGTTGATGATATCAAGTTTATTACCGAATTCAAATTAAAAAACGATTCAATTTTGCTCTTGAAGTGGCTTCACATCTGTTTTATGTCATAATGAAGAAGGAATTCCCCAATCTGGGTTGGTCTGAATGTTATGTAAAGGAACATTTTAGTTTGATAGGGTGTTATAAATGTTGGAAGTTCGGTCATTACCGGCGTGAATGTAAAAGCGCTTGTGACTTATGTGCCAAATGTTCAGGTCCTCTTGACAAAAAAAAGTTGCGAATCGAATGATTTATGCTGTGCAAATTGCAAATCTTTAAATTCAAAGTTAAAAACAGCTCATGATATAGGTGACAGTGCTAGCAGCTCTATGTGTAACATTTTTCTGTTAGAAATAGGTAAATTGAAGTCTAGAATCGACTATGCAGAATAAATCACACGCATTTTTGAAAACTGCTCATTTTAATGTTTGTTCTCTCTTTCCTAAGTTTGTTAAATTTTTTGAGCTTATTTCTGCTGAAGGTATTGATTGATATTGTTTATTTGACTGAAACGTGGCTGAACCAAAATGTTCCCGATGATAGCATTTTTATTTCAGGTTTTCGTATTTTGCGATACGATTGTGTTGAACGTGTTGGCGGAGGCTTTGGTTTCTATGTGAGGGATTCACTATCGTCAAAGCGAGTATTCGTCGATTTTGACCTGCCGAATGGAGTGGAGCATATTTGATTGAGCTAAGACTGGGTGGCGAGACTCTTCTGTTGGGATCTATTTATCGAAGCATGTTCTACTTCAAGTTTTATCCACTATTTGGATGACTTTTTATCGATGGTATCACCAAACTTTGGGCATATAATTATCGCGTGGGACATAAATGAGAATCTGCTGATTGGGAGCAACTCTACTGATTGCAAAGAATCTTATGGTTTGAAACAGCTGATTGATGAATCCACACGCATTACGGCTACATCCAAAACTCTGCTGAATGTGATTCATACTAGCAGGCCTGAATTGGTGATTGATTTTGGTGTCATTGATCATTCAATGTCTGACCATACAGGTGTATTTTGCAAGATCAACTTGAAGAAAAAAAATGAGGTCCCCAAAGATAATACGTTATCGTGATTTTCGTGAGTTCGTCTTTCAGGATTTTTTGTCGGACCTTTCTAGTACGTCTCTTGATGATGTCCTTTATGTCGGTGATGTTGATTTGAAGATATTAATTTTTTGCCGTTGTCTCACCGAAATATTTGACAAGCATGCTCCATATGTTGAATCGAGAATAACTACGGCATTTGCCCCGTGGATAACTCCTACTGTTGAGAGCATGATGGAGTTAAGGAAGAAGACCCTATCAAGGTATGAACTTACAAAGGACCCAATTGATTACAGGTACTATACTCGTCTGCGAAATGCTGTAACATCGGTTGTGCGAAGGGAAAAATTCAGCTTCATGTCTCGGGCCCGATCTCAGGGTTCAAAGTTTTTTTGGAGATCTTTCAGATCATTACAAACTGGCTCAAACATATCCGTGCCTGAATGCTTTGTTGACCCTCAGAAGTTCAATGATGATTTTCGTTCAGTTTTCAGCATCCCAAATGTTTGCCCGGAGGCAGCCAGTTATTATGGCTCTAATAGGTTCGATTCGAGCAGGCAGTTTTCTTTCAAACTTGCGACTGCGGAGGAGATAAGACCTGTTGTTCTAAATCTTAGTTCGAATGCATTGGGAATTGATGGTATATTAGCCAGAATGCTGAAATTATCGATTAATGTTACTTTGCCCTTCATGACACATATCATTAATTTTTGCATTGAGTCTGGGTATTTTCCAGATGTTTGGAAGTGCTCAATTGTGAATCCTCTACCCAAGATTCCTGATCCTGAAGAACCGTCCGATTTTCGACCGATAAATGTGTTACCAGCCATGTCTAAGGTTCTTGAGAGAGTACTGTTCGCTCAGATTTATGACTACGTCACCGTCGGCAGAATCATTTCTACTCAACAGCCGGGTTTCAGAAAAGGTCAGCACTACCACTCTTCTCTTAAATGTAACAGATGTCATTCTGCGTTCTTTAGATGAGAGCCATGCGTCCATTCTTACCCTATTAGATTTTGCAAAGGCGTTGGATACCCTGGACCATGAGTTACTCTGTACTAAGTTAAGTTATTTCTGTTTTGATGAATGTGCTCTGAGATTTTTCAGGTCTTATATCTTTGGCAGATATCAGTGCCTTAAATTGCGTGATGCATTATCTGAGTACAGTCTAATAACGTCAGGTGTGCCCCAGGGTTCCATTCTTGGTCCTCTGCTATTCCTTATATATATAGTGGATATGTATAGGGTGGTTAGGTTTGTCGTACTCTTTTTTTATTGCGATGATACACAGGTTCGCCTCTCTTTTCATCCGTCCGCTATTTCTCAAGCAGTCGAACAGCTTAATGAGGATTTGTCCAGAATGTTGGACTATTGTGAAAGAAATAACCTGAAAATGAACGTGGAAAAATGTTTCCATATAACCTTCTTCCCAAGAACTTTTCAAACTGATGTTGAAATTGAGATGGGCGGCGAGAAAATTCCATCTTCTACGTCTGCAGAAACCTTGGGATTCTTTTCGATTGCCAGCTAAGATTCAGAGAGCATTCTCTCTGCTGTTGAGGAATTCTTTTCGGGCACTGCGCCATTTGTATCGTCATAGACATTTTTTGGATTTTCACTCACGTAAGTATCTCTGTGAAACCCTTGTGCTGTCCAAACTGAGCTACGGTTTAACAATTTTTTATCCTTGTCTCGACTCGGTCGAGAGATACAGGTTGTAGAAATTGCAGAGTTCTTGCTGCCGATACATTTTGGGTATGAGAAAGTACGATAGGGGAATCAGTGATGGGATAAATAGATTAGAGTGGCTTAGGGTCGAAAATATTTGCCGACTTCATATTACGACTGTTGTGCATAGGATTTTGAAAACTGGCCGTCCTCCATATTTGAGAGCCAAGCTGGTACATCATCGTGATGTTCATCGTGTGGCTTTAAGGCACGGGCAAAGGCTTATGTTGCCAAGATTTGTTTCAGCTGTGTTTCGGCGCTCTTTGACCTTCAATGCGGTGAATTTACACAATGAGTTCTTGATAGGATGTGGGGGGATTTCTTTGGGCTCATTGCGTAGGGAACTAAAAAAGAAGTTGTTTATGAACCAGTTATAGACTGAAAATTATTTTTATATGTTTTCAATTTTGGTCATAGTTTAGTTGCTTGATTCAATTAATTAATTTACTTAAAGTTTTATTACCCGTTTATATATTTTATTTTCTTTAGATTAATATTTCTTTTGTTTTTGGGGTTGAGTGGAGTAGCGGAAGCTAGACTCCGCCCCAAATGTTTGAATTATATGTATTTTTTTTTTCTTCTGTTTCAATGCAGGCAATATCATTATTATTATTATTATAATAACACAGGGACACATTTGTCAATTTCATCAATGAACAGTCAGCTCATTTTTCTCAAAAAATCATGTTTTCTGATGAGGCACATTTTCAACTTGGTGGCTTGTAAATAAACAAAATTGTCGTCTCTGCGGTGAGGAAAATCGACGAATCATTCATGAGGAACCTATGCATCCTAAATAAGTCACTGTTAGGTTTGCATTATGGTCAGGTGGTGTAATTGGAGCTTACTTCTCTGAAAATGCTGCTAGTGAATCCTCAATGGTGATCGATACCGTCGGAAGATAATCGAATTTTATGTGGCCTGAATTAATGAATATTGATCTAGAGGACGTTTGGTTTCAACAGGATGGCGCTACACCCCACTTTGCAAATGAAACAATTGATTTATTGAGACAAAAATTTCTTGGACGAAGAATCTCCAGAAACGGGGATGTCAATTGGCCACCAAGATAATGTGATTTGACACCGATGGACTTTTTTCTTTGGGGTTATGTGGAAAGCCAGGTCTTTAAGAATAATCTACAATCGATTCCTAAACTAAAGGATGAAATTATTCGTGTTATTAGTGAGATAGAGCCTCAAGTATGTCAAAATGTCATTGAAAATTTTAACGAAAGATTGGAAGTCAGTCATTATAGGAAGGACTTCTTCTTGTTCTACATTATTCGATTCAATTTTTTATGTCAATTTATCAATGGAATTAATTAGTGCTGACAGATCGTTCACAACTTACGATTTACTTATTCATGACACATTTCCATGCAAAGGTAAATCTTATTCAACACTGGATTTCGTTCTGAATAATATAACACTGCAATTATCAATTCTGGTTCATTTTTGGTACGTCAATATAGAAAGGACCTGGAGTCTTGTTCTATATTATTCGTTTCAATTTTCCACGTCAATTCATCAATGGAATTAGTTAGATCAGATCGTATGAAACTTATGATTTACTTCACTCAGACACATTTCGATGCAAAAGTAAATCTTATTCAACACTGGATTTGGTAATCTTCGGGTTTCGATAAGTGGAAATCAAAACGAGCTCTGCGCATGCTCCAACAGTGTCATTTAGGAACTACGTTGCCGGACTGTAAAATCAATACCACAGAATAGAGAAGTATTAATACTTCTCTATTCTGTGTCAATACAATGCCACTGGAATGTCATGTTATTTAAAATTCGGTTTCCTCTATACTCCATTCACTTTTATAATGTAGCCCGGTTGGCCATGATTTAGGTTTATCAAGTTTTTTCCCTTAAAACTGACGCAGGTTGGCACTCATGAAATATCGGCAATGTCAAAGGACGTTGCCAAATTTCAATTTCGACTATTATCAATATCAATCGATTCTAGATTTCTAAATCTCAGCGTAATAACGCTTGCAAACTAATAAAAATGCCGAAGGTAGTTTTGAAGAAGCAGAGGCAAAGTATCAGGAAGTGCTATGTAGAATTGAAATCGGCTTCTTCTGATAGTAACCCTGATAATTCGGAATCAATAATTCAACACAAGCTATGCAACATTTTCGACGTATATAAGTGAAAACCAAGGAATTATATTTTATATGAATAGATATTTATTTTTTAGCTGCACATCAACACAATAAGGAAGATTTTAAGTGAAAGAGACGACAAAAAATATCCTTCTATTGGTGCACCCAAAAAGACTGAACTGAAGACTTTATTTTGAAAAACCCGATTCTTTATTTCCTTAAAAGAAAATAGCATAACTAAATCTTTCAACCATGTTTATTATATTATTATTATTATATACGTGAAATATTTCCAGTATTAACAGAGACAAAAGTTTCTTCAACATTCGCTAGGTCTTTGGAATTATAGAATTCAAATAATATTTTCTCAAATTCATTACTTTATCAATGTAGATTGACATTTGAAAAATAAGTAATTACTACGACCTCTATGTAGAGAGGACAACGTTGCATAGTTATCTGACAGGAAAATGACCATAACCTAACAATTTCAAAATATACACGGTGAAATCTGTCAGGATGTCATGGCCAACCGGGCTACATTATAAAAGTGAATGGAGTATATATATATATATGCGTTCAGAAGTACATTGAATGTGGGAGCATTGTTTCAGGATTAAACAATGGTAGAAGGAATATGTCTGAACAAGTAAGTAAGTAAGGGCAGTTCTGCACTATTTTCATTTGAAGCAGATATAAAGGTGGTATGTTATTCAATAATTATCAGTTATAGGACGCCATCATTTTATTTTCTGATTCGGATTGATACTGTCCTGAATTCAACTAATCTCATCTAGTAATTAAACACTTCAGAAGGCAAAATTCAAGTTCACCATTCCAAAATTAAATTTCTTCTGATTTTGACTGGCAATGTCATAAACTAAACTTACCTAACTCACGACAGAATTCATGACATTACTCGATCATTATTTTATGAACTTAATTTTCAAGTCAGAATTAACCATCTCGAACGAATCAAGATACTATCACTCAAATCTAGTATTAGGGCTTCCGCACAATCTGGCAACGATGGTCCCTAAACAACACTGTTGGAGTATGCGCAAATCTTGTTTTGATTTCCACTTGTCGAAACCCAAATATTACTCTGGATGTCCTTCTGAATAACAGAACCCTGCAATATTTAATCCTGATTGAAATTTTCCTTAGATTTTAAGTTGGTCAATATAGAAAGGTTCTGGAGATTTGTTCTTGTTCTATATTATTCGATTCAATACACCTCCCACGAATAATTCGTTCCAATACACCCCTCAAGAATAACAACCATATTTGTTTACCTTCCTTCAAAGGAAAATGACTAACTTGAATATTCCAGGTCAATTTATCAATCGAATGAATACATCCAGATCGTTAAAAACTAACGATTAACATATTTAGGATATATTTCGATGCATATTTCCACAAATTACATATATTCGTCTTATGAAATCTTGAATTTGCTACTGTAAAAGTGACAGTCTGATAGATGACGGTACTAACCGTGACGTTTGGTCGTTTCTTGGGCCCCGTCCATAATTTCACGTGAGGGGGTTGAAAGGGGTGCATGAACAAAACTGTTATGGTCGACTTTCATTCGGTGACAAATTTCATCAGGTACCATCGTCTCAAAGTAAATGAGCCATGACAAAGTGCACATACTGACAACCTCTTTGAAGTAAATAATTTTTCGAAACAAATTTTTTTTCTTCGAAATTTCTGCACGCCTGTAAAGAAGATACAAAGACCTTGCCGAAAAAGAACCATTTTGTTGCCAAATATTTTTCTTCTGAGAAAATGAATTTGTTCCATAATTTCGACGCGCACTGTAGCATAGAATAAACTAACAGGTACAGAATTTTCAAACGAACCAGTTAAATATTTCTCGATGAGTTGAAAATTTATGAATCGATCTTTTCATCTGCTCGTTCTAATTATTTCACTGAATTCCAAATTATTCGAATCTTAGAATCGAATGCGATTATTTATTTTCGGGATATGGAAATTTCTAGCGTTTTTCTTAAGAACTCGCAAACCGCAAGTCGTAAATTATCCGAGCGAATTTTTTTAGATTGGGTTCTTTTACCTTAATAAATGTTGAAAGTTTCATGAATAATTGATGATAAATATTCGATAAATAATTCTTTCCCCTTCCAACCTCTCGTTTTGAGCCCCTCAGGCAAGCCGATCCTGCTGAAAAGCTCCCTCCCACGTGACACACGATTTTTCTACCAAGTTTCAAGGATTTCCGTACTTCCAGAGAAAAACCCTGGACAACGGACGGTGGACCGACGGATTTCGGTTTATTATTCGATAAAATCAAATAATAAACCTTAGTGATCGACAAAAAAACATTACCCTCACAGTTTACATTTTGGAGTATGTAGATTTGAATGAACTAATATCAAAAAATCCGTCTATCCGCCGTCCGTTGTTCGAGGCTTTTCTCAGAAAGTCCTGAACCGAAACCCGTGAAACTCAATAGATGAATCGTGCGTCGCGATTGATCCTCCAAGGTTTTCAGCAGGATCGGTGTACCGTAAGGGGTCAAAATTGGGGGTTGGAGGGAAAAAAATATTTCTCGGGAACTTACCACCGAATTTTCACGAAACTCTCAACGTTGATTACCGTTGCATAACGCAACCTAAAATTTTCACACAGATGTTTTCTGACCAGTGGTCGCTGAGTTATAAAGAAAAACGCTGCAAATTTTGGGGTGAAAAACCAATGAGTTATGAATCTATATAAATAAAAGAGGATCTATAGTCTATCGATATTTCGAACGAGCATAACGTTCAAACTACTGCACCAAATTGGATAATTTTTTTTCTCTAGTATTCATTAATATCGGGAGAAGGTTTGTACAAAGGAATATTTCCGAAAATGTACGGGAAGGACATCAAAGCTCTCCTTTTTCCTCCGACCATATAACTCTATAATAAACAAAGCCTTCTACCGAGCGTGCACTCATTTAGTGGTTTGACACTTAGACATTTAGATTTCGGTTTCAGCAATCTCCATAAACATAAACAATCTCTGTTATTTACAGTAAAACGCGTTTCTTGAAAGTGTTTGAAAGTTTTGATATCAATTGTTGTGTTGGGTGTTTGTGTTACTTTTTGTCAGTGATAAAATGCCATCAGTGAGGCGTCCAAATATTGGTTGGCGGGCGCTTAACGCAAGACGACTTTTTAGGTGCTTGTTGTAGGGAACAGCGCGTTATCATTTCGTCACTATGTCTGAAATTTTCGAATTTTGAGCCAAAAATGGCCTTTAACGATTGTGTTGAACTCCTTGAAGAATAACCCGTGGTCAAATTTGATTCTGTTCGTCCAGCCGGCCGTGTGTGCTGTAACTTCCGAAGCCATTTGAAATTTTGATTTTTCAATAACTCGAAAAATATTCATCTGATCGAAACGAAACTTGGTTGGAAGATGGACAGTATCAATAAGAAGAATTATACTTGGAAAAATTTGAAAAAAAAAATTTATTAAAAAATTCTCATATTTCATTTAAATTTCATTGAAATTTCCAAGCCGCCATTTCACAATGTGAACAAGCCCGTTAAAGCTGCTGACTTCACGTCAGTGCTTTTCTTGGTTCTTAATGAGCGATTGGAGGCCAACAGAATGAAAGGTTCCCAATCCCAAGCAAGATATGTCCCAGCTTTGGATGAATCCTTACTGTCGATCTGAGGAGAGATACAACAAAATATAGTATCCAATGAAATCATCAACTTTGAACGTTTGGCATTCACATATTGCATCTATGAGTACTATTCGCCAATACTACAATGCTCTGAGATATATAGACGAACCCCTAGGATTATGTTGTTATGGAACAGAAAAATGAAATTGCCACAAATGACAACGTGACCTGAACCTCTGAATACTTCAATTTCAGGATAAGAACTTCTATCGAAACATTTTCTGCAGAATATTCAGCATTACAATAGTATGTTCCAAATTACATCACTTGCTTCAAACCTGATTGAGGAACGAGGTTTCAATCCAACGTTTAGGTATGTTTTCTTCATAAAAAAAACATATTACACATTAATCATATCATTACCTACAAATATGAAACCTCACTTGATTCATTAACAGAGCTTTTCTAATTTTTTCAACAGATTCAAGGACAAATTCATCATCGTGCAGCATTGTTGTAACCACCAGTTGATGGTGAATGCAAATTTCTCTAGATTAAGTGAATCAACATTGTGCAATCATCATGTAAATGCAATAATGTTTGCATGAACATTATCATATGGTAAATTGTTCAAAATAGCCTTAGAAATGATGCCATCTGACAACCACAAACTAGTGGTCAGAGCATATAAAAGGCCTGCAGAAGAACATAAGAGACGTTTCAATGCACCAACGTTGAATGGAATTGCTTGCCATTGTGGTAGTTGCAGAAAATATGGACATTGTAATTGGTGGTTACCTTCGACAAATCAGTAAAACACATCGTATTTGAAATGCTTTAATATACCCACCAATATTCTTCCGCGGAGAAGACGGATATCATATTCTGATCAAGATGATGTTTTCTGTGGCTGGCAAGTATAAGGTCCTTAGATTTGTGTACCATTAAATCTTTTCTATTATGCTCTCGTAGTATTATAAACCACCTTGTCGGAGTAATTTTGTTCAAAGAATTTTATGTTTTGATTTCTGATTGATGTTGATGACTCTCTTATAGGTCAAGAAACAAACAAGTACCTCAAACTGCCATTGAATTTGCAGACTGTAGAGGAACCTACATGTGACATAAGCAAAACGTCAGCAATAGCGAACGTCGATAGAGTCCGTACTCAACAGGAGGTTTGTGATTTTTTTAACGCCAAATATCCAGAAAAACCAATTACAAGGTCAACGGTCAGTAAAATTGAAAGCAAATTCACGGAGTACGGACATGTTAGACATATTCCAAATGCCGGACGAACCAGAGCCTCTGAAGACACAAAACTGAATGTCTTGGTGGAAATTGAAGAAAATCCTCACCGTATAAAATTCAGCTACATCAGGAATTAAACGAAGATGATCATGATCGACGGAATCAGTTTCGCGAAATTATGCAAGATGCGTTGAACCAGAATCCTCAATTCTTCAAAAAAATTATTTTTCGCATGAAGCCACGTTTTCTCTGAACGGAACAGTGAACCGACAGAATTGCAGGTTGTGGGGCCGAGAAAATCCAAATTAGATGGTGGAAGCACACATGCAACTCCCACAGAAAGTAAATGTATGGGCTAGGATCATTGGCAGCAGAATAATCGGGCCTTTTTTTTCGATGGAAACCTCAACAGAGAGAATTTCTCCGGAATGAGCTTTTACCCGCTCTTGCCAATATTTTTCCGAAATAAAATGACCCGAACATTCCAAATTGCACATTATGGTTTCAACAGGGTGGAGCACCTGCGCACTATGCGCCCCCTGTGCGCGAGTTTCTGGGCAATGCGTTTCCTGGGAGATGGATTGAAAGACGCGATCCCATAGAGTGGCCATCCAGGTCTCCAGATCTGACACCTCTCGATTTTTTCTTATGGGGCTACCTAAAATAGAAAGTGTACAATAATAGGCCCAAAAATTTGGAAGCTTTGAAAAACTGAATAAGCTTCGAGATAGGTACAACAACTCCAGAAACTCTCCAGAAGGTACAGGAAGAATGTGTCAAGCGTTTTGATTATTGCATCCAGAACGATGGTGGTTATTTCGAACATTTAATTCAACATATCTTGTAATGCACAATGATTCTCCGGGTGGTACTTCAATTCTGAAATGAATTTCCAATGTCACTTCATTTGTTTTTCTTCATTGAAGGGTTCGTAGGGGTTGAAAGTTGTGCATGAACAAAACTGTAATGGTCGACTTTCATTCGGTGACAAATTTCATCAGGTACCATCGTCTCAAAGTAAATGAGCCATGACAAAGTGCACCTACTGTAAACCTCTTTGAAGTATCTAATTTTTCAAGAAATAATTTTTCTTGAAAATTTCTGCACGCCTGTGAAAAAGATACGGAGACCTTGCCAAAAAACTACCATATGACCCACTTTCCCATTCAAAAAATTTTGAGGGTTGATGGAGATGGCACAGGGTGCAACAAAAATCCTTGAAAAATTACTAAAAATTTGGTAAAAGTGAAACAAAAATTGACCTGCTCCAGGATTTCGTTGCCAAATATTTTTCTCCCAAGAAAATGAATTTGCTCCATAATTTTGAAGGGCATGCGCGTGCACTGTATAAAGTAATCCATTCCTGATTTCAAGATTTTTACTTTCACATTTCTTATCTCTTATTTTTGAAATAATTTTATCTTGGTCTTGTTTGATACTTAAGTTACGTTCAAATGTGTTGTCGTCTACAATTAATACAGTATTTTGCACCTCAAACAATCTGCATGAGTCATCTTAGTCGGACGCACTTCTTTCTTTTGTAATGCTAATTTAATACTTTTACAGTTGGTAATTATTTTGAATTTAAATCCTCGCAAATAGAATTTAAACCTTCTCAGAGAATGAACGATACACAACATTTCAAGTTCATGACTGTGTAGTTCACTTTCATCTGTACTGGCCCGCTTAGAATAATAAAATATAGGATGAAATTTTCCATCTGTTTGTTGTTGTAATAAGATACTACCAAATCCATACGATGAAGCATCACAATGCAATTCTGTTTCATATAAAGGGTTATTTATAGCCAAAATAGGTGCTTGCATCAATAATGTTTTGAGGCAATAATAGGAATCCAATCTTTTTCACCAAATAGAAAGCTTACAAATTTTTTCAAGAGATCATATAACGGTTTTGCCTTCAAGGCATAGTTCTGAATGAATCTACGGAAATAAGAAGTTGACCTTAAAAAGCTTCGGATGTCTTTAAAATTTCTGGGCAAGGGAAATTTTGTAATAACATCTAAATTGTAGTCTGCTGGTTTAACACCTTCATTATTGATTTCATAACCCAAAAATTGAATATCATCCTTTAGAAAAAAACATTTATCTAACCGAAGTTGCAGGTGATTCCTTACACACAAATGGAAAACTTCGAAGAAAACAGAAACACAAATATCATCAATGACTAACCTAATTTTTTTTTCTTGGATCAATTTTTTGAATATTTACGTGTTCCAACTTGCTAGACTATTTCGCAATCCGAAAGGCATTTTCAAATACTCGTACTATCCAAATGGGGTTACGGAAGGGGTGTACTTAACAGAATCTGGATGAACACCAATATGGTGAAAAGCATCTTTAAGGTCCAGTTTGGAGAATACTGATTTATTTTGCAAGAGTTCAATCTGTTCATCGATCAGTAGCATAGGAAAATTGTCACGAATTGTAAATTCATTCAGTTTTCCAAAATCAACGCACATGCGCAGTGAAAAAGATTCAGAATCTCTATTCGTACGTTTATGAACTAAAACAATAGATGAAGATATGTCCGAATTGTTTTCTCTAATAATATCCTTTTCCAACAAATTACTAATTATTTTCTCGGTTTCGGTTTGTTCGAAAATGGACAATCTTCTAGGCCTATAGAAAAAAGGATTAAAATTCGCTTTAAGTTGTATCTCATTCCATCATATTCAATATCAGGCTTCTCGGGTCCAGAGGCGTTTGAATATTCTCTCTCAAACATGTCCAACAATTCACTTTCAAATTCTGTATCAATATTAGGATTGACGTCCAAACTTACTTCATTGGAGTCGGAAGGATCAATTAAAAATATATTATTAAGTTCTTCTTCATAAGGAAAGTCTCTTCTCGAAATCTGAACCCCTTCGCCAAATGCGATATGCAGAGAGTTCTGAGTATTAAAATCCCTCCCAAGCGGACAAGCATACTTCATAGTATTATCGTCAAAACCATGAAAATCACCTGATAAATTCAAACCATCAATCAAAGCATCAGCCCTAAATCTACCTACAATGTTCAATACAGAATTATTAATGCCTTGATAATTTTGAGAATTGCAATCCCGATCAATTAGATGTTCAGGTATCAAAGATTCCTTTATTGGCCAATGAAGATAAGCGCTACTCCCTCTGGTGGCTATCCGAGTAACCCGAGGTACAGACATTTTCATTGACAAGTTAAAAGAAAAGTCGAGAAAATGGGAAAGTTTATGCATTCTTCTTGGCGTTTGTGTGATTTTACAAGTGCTTCTACTGAGGAAAAGCAAACTCAAATCTCCCTTCCCATAGATTTCCACAGCCTGGTGAAAAATTTCGAGTTAGGGTGAAAAAAACTTCCTTTAACAAGTCGGTCCTGAAAGTGTTGAAGAATCGATAAAAACGAACAAACAAGATTTATGAGAGTCTGTTACCTTAATTTTCACGATGATAATCATTTTCAAAGAGGAAAGCACGAATTGCTTATGAAATATTAGATCACATTCATGAAGAAAATTTTTTCCTGGCCCCTAATCCAAGCAGAGAAATTTACTTAAGAGGAATGCTCTGCCTTCCAGAAATCTGCCTGTTGAACTGATCATTAAGTAACAATGTACATGTTTCAATGATAGAACTGACTATTGAAAAAAGAGAAACAAGGAAATATCTGGTTATGAATACTGTTCGCTCAAAGTGCTTCTGTCGATGAAAGCAAAGTTGTACAAGGCTTATTTATTACAGCTTTTTCAAGATCAATCATATGAGTGTTGGAAAATTTAGTTGTCAATCCATAATGAATAAGACTTACGATACAAGTAGCATTAGTTTTATGTGAATGTATTCATTTTATTCACAATATATTGAGTATTTAGTCCTTCGCTATAAAAATAGTAAAGTTATGAGTATTTGTCTATTATTCCGAAAAGTATGTTTTACAATACTGTTTTTCAACTTTCAAGACAGCCTAAGAAATCCACCAAAGTCAATCTTGCCATTCGGATCTGAAAATAAATAATATTAAAATACTGTCTAACCTTGCAGATATCCCCATAACTTTAGAGTTGCTACACACAGTTAGATTAAGGGATGATACATACCTACTTTATAAGAATGGAATATGTACTCTCAGTAATACTCTCGTCAACTATAAAAGTCTAAAAAGTCTTTGTATAAATCGTGAAATCAAAAATCATCAAACCAAACACTAACAAACAGTACAAAATCGACTATCAAAACAAAATCTATGTCTGTACCTAAGGTTCCAAAACTGGCCACCGTGGTGCTGCAATCTTAAATTCAGACGCCAATTGAAGAAATTCGACAACAAGTATCCAATACAGAGTTAATCTTAAACAATGCACCTCCTGTTTCCAATTGTATCACCACATGATAAGAAGAAATTACCTCGTGTCGATCCACTAGATAAGTTGTTTTGTCTGAACTTTCATTTTTTTTCTGTTCTGAACATGTAGACTGCTTATGCCAAGTTGAGCCATATATAAAGCAGGATCCTTTCTCTCTCTTCGGTTAGGGTCAAGACGAAACATAATGGCCCTCTTCAAAGCAATTGAAGCAGCGCATGGATAGTTTCCCGAGAGGTTGAACTGTCGCAGTCGAAGAACTCTGTGGAGGTATCAACACTTTCTCCTTAACATTACTCTTAATGGTGTCTCTCGTAGTTGGTTTGAACCTTGTCATAGAATTTTGATGAATGTTTCGCCATTCAATAATAATGATTCGATTGTAATTCAATAAATCAGTGTGTAACTCATCGATATTACCCTGTTGTTTAGCCATTAGCATGTGGCAAGTGATCAGTCTCAACCACAACTCTTTTTCCAAAAATGAATTGATGAAATTTATCTAAACCCACCACGATTGCCAGAAGTTCCTTCTCTATTTGTGCATACCTTGTTTGTGTTTCAGTGAATGCCATGGATGCATAAGCACATGGTAAATTATTTTGTAAAAGAACTGCTCCGCATCCACTTTTTGATGCATCCACTGAAACTACAGTATCCAAGTTTACACTATAATACTGTAACACCGGTTTGCTCATTAGCACTTTTTTAATTTGGTCAAATGCCTCTTGGTGCTCTGATTCCCATACAAATTCATTTTCTTTCTTCAACAATTGTCTCAGAGGGAGTGTTCTATCTGAAAAGTTTTTTATAAATTTACTGATATATGTCAGAACACCAAGTAGCCTTTGAACATCTTCCTTATTCTCAGGTCTGGGCATCTCTTCAATGGCTTTTAGCTTTGAGGTGTCTGGACTGACACCTGAGCTACTTATTATATGTCCCATATATTTAATTTGTGATTGTCCAAATTTACATTTTTGAAAATTAAATTTGACATTATTTATTTTTGCTAAATCCAAAACTTTCCTTAATCTTTCATCATGCTCTTCTTTAGTACAACCCCATATAAGCAAATCATCGATATAAGTTTCTACACCCTCCATATCGAAAATTTCTCGGAATCTTGCTTGAAATACCTCAGGGGCTGACTTGATTCCATATGGAAGACGGAGAAATTTATATCTTCCATAAGGAGTTCCAAACGTTCACAACTTTGCACTCTCTTCATCTAGTTGAATTTGGTAAAAACCTTGAGCAGCATCTAATGTACTGAAATATCTTGCATTTGCTAATTTACTTGTAATCTGTTCAAGGGTTGGAATCTTATAGAATTCTCTTTTAATTACTTGATTTAAATCACGAGGGTCAAGACATATGCGAAGTTTACCATTCGGTTTTTTGACTAAAACTAGTGCATTTACCCAGTCAGAAGCACCTTGTACTTTCTCAATTATTTTTAATTTTTCAAGTTCCTCTAACGTTTCTTTTAAACTATCCATTAAAGGCAGAGCCACTTTACGAGTGGCGTGTATGACTGGTTTCGCATTTGGGACAATGTTTATATGATATGGTTTTTCTATACAACCTACACCTGAGAATAAGTTTCGGTACTTAGTAATTAATTCATTATAATCTCATGCATTTGAGACTATGTCATCGATTTTTGTAATTAAATTTAGAAGAATGCTAGATTCTAGACCTAAGATTGCATCGGTATCTGAGTCTAGAATGAAAAAGTTTAAATTGTATATATTATTATTTCTTTTGCACTGAATTTTGGATGTGCCAATAACTTTCAATTTATCACCAGTATATGCCTGAAGGATTGTATTAGATTTAATAATTTGTTTTCTGGAAAACCCTAATGATAAGAACAATTACAGTGACATAACATCTCCCATAGCCCCAGTATCAATCTTAAAACTAGCTACCTTGTTATTTATGTATAGGTCAGTCTTCCACACTATTGAATTTATGGACTTCGGTTGTTCTATACTTCCCAGATATACGATTTGTTCCAGCTGACTTTCTTCTTTCACCTCGTCTACCTTCTTTGTGGATTGCTTCTTCTTCTTGAAACAAACTACAGCAAAATGATTGGGTAGCTTACAGAAACTGCATGTTTTTCCATATGCTAGACATTGGTTCACAGGGTGTTCGCTCTTCCCACATTTTCTGCAATTTTTAATTGACTGCAAGCCTTTAGTTTGAAATTTGTTCCTGTTTATAGCTGCGATTTCTTCTGGAGCCACTTTGCTGATAGCCTCACTGTGTACTTTAGACATCTCGATAACTTGACAAAGTTCCACAGTTTTGTTGAGGGAGAGACTGTCATCTTGTAATAATCTCTCTCGTACTACAGAATTCCTTATTCCACATGTTATCATTGTGACAACTAAACTGTCCTGTAGTGCTTCCAATTTGCATCTACTGGCTCTCTTTTTCAGTTCAACTATGAACTGGTCTGTAGATTGGCCATCTTCTTGACGGTAGGAAAAGAATTTGTACCTTTCATAGGCAATGTTTTCCTTACCTATGAAGTGTTCTTCGAATTTATTTATTAATATTCCCACGTTGTTCTTCTCGTCTTCCGTGAATTTGAACGTGGAATATATTTTCAATCCATCATCTCCAATGTAGTGTAGTAATTGTGCACACTGCGTAGCTTGTGATTTTTTATTTATTTCTGAAGCAATTAGGTAATTTTCGAACCTGGCTCTCCACAGCTTCCAATTTTCTGCGAGATTTCCTCTGGTTGATAACGGCGTGATACCTCGATTATCGCTCATCGTGGTTTATTTTCTTGGAAAATACGTATTTAAATGTACTGTATATTTATTTAATACAATACCGACTGCGCCATGTTACGTTATGTATTTGGATTTAAGAGATTAATGTAAATTAGACTTGATTATTATTTATTTAACAGTGACCGTTAACAAGCGTGTGTTTCTTCCTACAAATCTACTATCTATGTTTCTAACCTAAATTGGTTGGTCACCGAATCTCAACATCAATGGTGCCAACCCTAACAATAAAGGTTCTGGTGAAAGCCTGTTTAAAGCCAATCCGTCTAACTAAGTTTCTATAATTAGCTTCATACCAATATTTGGCAGATGTTTCAATTGAATCAAACCATAATTGGCTCGAATCCAAATTCTGGTCATTAAAACTTTGGATAGTTTTGGAAAAACCAGGAAACACGTGGTACGTATACTTCGGGGCATAATTTTGAGAATTACCACAGACTGTGGAATTACTGTTCGCAGAGTTACTAGCTAATAACTGTAGTACTTGCGCATTTTGTTGAAGAATCTGATTCATATGTGTTAAGCATTACTCCCATAACTGTCTCGTCTCTTTGACGGGACTCTACAGTCACTTAACTTTGGTTTTTTGGTTGAAAATTTTCAAATTCATCTGCATCATAATCCTCTTGTTGGTTTTCTCTACTATTAGCCATGGTTGTGAAAAACGTGACGATGACCAAATAAGGTTACAATCTTAATCCAGGTAAATTTTGGCAATCCCAATTCTGAAGACTGGAGGAGACCATAGGGCATAATTAAACAATATTTTTTACTCTTACTTATCACTTATTTTCCCAATTCCTTTATTCATAATCATATCATATGAATCATAATACATAACGGTTGTCTGCCATGACATGTGACATGACTTCTAGACCATCAAATGACCAAACAGCAACTGGAGCACAGAGTACCTCTAACAGACCACAACAGTCTCTTGACACATGACCCTTCTCCGAACCATAAAATTATAACAAAACTAAGGGCCGTATTTACAGTTGTTCCTTGAGGAACTAACAAAAGTTTGGTGGTGTCGTATAATTTGTTAATATGAATGCCTGCGGCCATTAGGGCCGTATTTATGGTTGTTCCTTGAGGCTTCCTTACTGAAGGCCGCCTTGAATTTGCTTTTCTATGTTTCTATGCAAACAAACTTGTATTTGTTTGCATAGAAAAGCAAATTCAAGGCCGCCTTGAATTTGCTTTTCTATGTTTCTATGCAAACAAATACAAGTTTGTTTGCATAGAAACATAGAAAAGCAAATTCAAGGCGGCCTTCAGTAAGGAAGCCTCAAGGAACAACCATAAATACGGCCCTAATGGCCGCAGGCATTCATATTAACAAATTATACGACACCACCAAACTTTTGTTAGTTCACATATTCAAAGGACGAATTAATAATGAAAGTCTTCTCAGATACTCAAATGAATTATAGAAACCATTCTTGGCTGGATGAATGGGGCATTTTCGTGCCAAAAATAGGGATTTTTTTGGTTTTTCTGAGTTTTCACTCCCAATATCAAATAGAAAGAAAATAATTCTTGAAATTTTCTGCTTTGTATGATGAAAGAGTTAGATTTGTACTCTGAAACGTCACAGTTCGCTTTCTTCATCGTTTGTATTGTTCCTGTATGGTTCATTAGGAAATCTGTTTTGCAAGAAACTGCCCTTGACAAATATTTCAATACTGCAATCCGCAAGGGCGTTTTCATGAAAAAAACAATCTCATTTAATTTTTAAAGGTTCTGTTTCAGATATTAGGAATAAAAATCCAGAAAAAATATAACAAATTATGCGAAATCCCCTCAAAATAATCTTCAATCGATACTCAAAAATGTTGAATTGAATTTAAAAAACTTAAAATGAAATCGATGCATTCTTTTGAGTCGATCGATTCCATTATCGCTCCAAATAAAGATGTCAACTATCCAAGTGAATGATTAAATTTGTTGGATTTGCCAGGAGAACCTTCACACAATTGGCAGCTGAAGGTTCATTAATTATCATGATACGCAACCTCAATCAGCCAACATTGTGTAACGGAAAAAGACATTATGTTAAAAGAGAGAAAATTTGATCGGGATTACTACCACCATGAGAAGACCACCTCTGTTAAAACTACTCGCGGAACACCTCAAGGAGGAGTATTATCCCCCCTCCTATGGAGCCTGGTAGTGGATGAACTATTGCACAGGCTTACGGAGCTTGGCTTCGAATGCATAGGATATGCCGATGACATAGTCCTAATAGTAAGAGGCAAATTCGAGGATGTCCTCTGTGAGTTGTTGCAGAGGGGCCTCAGAATTATTGAGCAGTGGTGCTTATCAGTGGGTCTCAAAATCAACCCAGCAAAGACCACAGTAATTCCCTTTACTCGGAAGAGAAACCTTCCAGCTATGAAGTCCATTTCGGTAAATGGAGTTGTTGTAGGATGGAAGTCTGAAGTCAAATATCTGGGAATCACCCTAGATAGTAAGCTTCTGTGGAATGAGCATGTTAAAATTACTGCTAGTAAAGCGATAAGGGCTTTAATGGTGTGCAAAAGACTATCCGGCAAAACTTGGGGGTGTAACCCTAAAATACTGAGATGGATGTACATCATGATTGTAAGACCGATAATAACATACGGGGCAGTAGTTTGGTTTGCTAAAGCAGGGCAGACAAGCACGAGGAAAATACTCGACAAGGTACAAAGGCTTGCCTGTGTTTGCATCACTGGGGCTATGAGAACATGCCCGACTAGAGCACTTGAGGTCATCATAGATCTCAGTCCTCTACATCTAGTGATCAGAGGGGTAGCCCATGAAGCTATCCTTAGAATCTCTAGGGAAGGTACAGGGAATGAGAGAATCAAAAGTCAGAGAGCCTGGTCCTCCCTGAACAAGTACATCTCATTAGCGAACCTACCTAGTGATGTTATGATTAAAAAAGTAAGCATCGAGAAGAACTTTGACTCAATGCTATGTAAAAGGGAAGAATGGGAAAAGGAATACACTACCCAAAAACTCAAAGCAAATACCGTTAAATGGTATACAGATGGTTCTAAAACCACGACGGGGGCCGGCGCTGGAGTATACGGGCCTAGAACCAAATGTACACTATCGCTAGGCTCCTACTCGAGTGTTTTTCAGGCAGAAATACTTGCTATCGAAAGATGCATAGACATAAACCTGGAAAGAAACTATCAAGGGTGTGACATAGTGATCCATTCTGATAGTCAGGCTGCTATTAAAGCACTGAATGTCATCGACTCAAAGCTGATATGGGAGTGCCGAAGGAAACTCAATGAAGTAGGCAAGAATAACAAGGTCTCCTTAGTCTGGGTTCCTGGGCACTCAGGAATCAAAGGAAATGAAGAGGCCAACACTCTAGCCAGAAAGGGAGCACAAACGCTACCTACTGGCCCAGAACCTTTCTGTGGTATAGGCAAATGTACCTATAAGAAAGAGTTTTTGGAGAAAGAAGGAAATGAAAGAAAGGGCACTGTGGAGGAATTCTCCAGGAATGGAACACTCTAAAAAGTTCCTTCGGAACTTTGAAATTGCTAGATCCAAAAATCATCTGGATCTCAGTAAGAATAAGTTACGCCTCCTCACTGGTTTCCTCACAGGACACTGTCGCCTAAGGAAGCACATGATGAGAATGGGCTTATCAGAAACTGACGAGTGCAGATTTTGTGGGGAGGAGGAGGAAACCCCTGTTCACCTGATCACAGAATGCCTCGCCATTGTGAGCCTGCGCAAAAGATACCTTGGACAGGAGTATTATAGGAGGAATGAGAACTTAGCCTCCTTGAAGCCCTCACAGATATTAGAATTCATCAAAGCTCTTGCGCTGGAGGGCGAGCTGTAGGTTGCGACAACAGCTCTGACAAGGGGGCACAATAGACCTTAAGGTCGCAGTGGAACGTAACCCCTTACCAACTATCAACTATCAACTACCACCATGAGAAGTTCAAGAGCGAGGATGTTCTTATTCGAAGGATTTCATTAACGCCATCTGATTTTCCATTAGAATTTGAGCATGTCCAACTTCCAGTGCGACTTGCATTTGCAGTGACAATCAATAAATCACAAGGTCAATCGTTATACATTTGTGGAATAAACCTTGAATTGCCCTATTTTTCGCATGGACAGTTGTACATTGCGTGCTGGAGAGTTTGTAAACCATCTGCTCTATTTGTTTTCTCTCAAGAAAAGAAAACCTTAAATATTTTACATGATAGGGCTAAGCAATGAAATATAGTTCAAATAGTTGGGTGTTATTTCATTTCATAATATATTTTGTCTCAGTTTTTTTCATTAGTTACAACACCCTTGCGAAGCAGGGTCGGACAGCTAGAAGTTTATAAGTTTTATTTAAGATATCAATGGTATTGTTGGTTATTTAACTGAGAAAATAATAAACCCTTGTGTGAGCTTTTTTATATTCGTTCATTCAACTCTACATACTTCAAAACGTCAAGAAATTTTCCGGAGGGGAGGGGGTGTGCTGGGTAGAGGGGTTCAATATAAAATTCTTATGGTGATATAGTGAAAGCAACTCAGGAAATAAATAAGTACCAGTTGCCCCTGCACATACATTAGTGAAATAAGTCGTGTGAATAAATACGACATTTGGTTGATGACTGTTTAATTGCCCCTGAACGTTACAATGTAACCATATACCTATATATGAAAATCTAGAAAAGCACTGACGTGAAGTCAGCAGTTTTTACGCGCTTGATCACATTGCGAAATGGTGACTTGGAAATGAAATAAGAAAATTAAAAAAAAAATAATTTTTTTTCGAATTTTTCCATGGATAATTCTTCTTATTGACACTGTTCATATTCCAACCAAGTTTCATTTCGATCAGATCAATATTTTTCGAGTAATTGAAAAATCAAAATTTCAAATGGCTGTAGCACAAAAACCATTCGGCAGATTTGGCCCATTAACGAAATCAACCGAGATATTCAGGATCTTAACCTAACCTGATAATTTCAAAGCTCTAGGTCCTTCCGTTCGAAAGTTACAGCGCACACAGCCGGAAGGACAGAATCAATTTTGACCACGGATTCTTCATCAGTGAGTCCAACCTAGTCGTTTGAGAACAATTTCGGCTCAAAATTCGAAAATAACAGACATCGTGATGAAATGATAACGCGCTGTTCCCCAGAACAAGCGCGCAAAAAAGCAGATTTCTGCAAGGTACCATATTCTCCAACATAGAAAAGCAAATAAACATCAATTTCAAATAAGAAAATGTACTTGTTTCACATGTTTTTTAATTTATTTTTATCTGCTGAATCATATTCACATTCACCAAAAGTTGTTTTTCATTTTCGAGTGAAAACATTCGGTATGCCTCGTGAGATTCATCCAGTGACTTGAAGCATATTCACATTCATCACACTGAAATTTCTTGATTTTCAAGTGAACAGATTCTATATGCACTTTTAGATTACCCTTTAGATTTGTAGCATGTTCACAAAGATGACACTGATATCTGATATTTGATTGAAACGATCCCATGTTGAAGGAATATTCACATTCACCACATTGATGTTTCTTGAATTTCGAGTGAACAGATGCTGTATGGCTATTGAGATATATCTTTTGTGCCGAAGTATATTCACATTCACCACAATAATATTGAGATTACCCTTTTGAGTTGCAGCATATTCACAAAGATGACACCCATATCTTATAATTGAGTGAACAGACTATATATCATGTTTAAGATCCCCTTTTTGCGCGCATGTTCCTGGGGAACAGCGTGCTATCGTTTTGTCCAAATGTCTGTGATTTTGGATGATTGAGCCGAAAATGGTCTCAAACGACTAGGTTGGACTCACTGATGACGAATCCGGTGTCAAAATCGATTCTGTCCGGCCGGCCGTCCGTCCGGCCGTAGACAGAAGCGAGCTAGCAACTTGAAACTTTCAGGATACGTTGCGCATTAGAATGCCGCGGTTAAGTTCGTTAATGGGTCAAATCGGTCGAATAGTTTCGGAGTTATAGGCACTTGAAGTTTTGAAGTTATTTATTTTTTATTTCAGAAACTACCTGAGCGATTGGATTCAAACTTGGCAGTTAGGTGGAATATAACGACGCGCAACTTTAAGCCAAATTTTGTCAGGATCATATTGCCAGTAAATTAAAAAAAAAATTTTTTTCGAAATTTTTTTCCAAAAAATTTTTTTTTCCGGAAACCATTCATCATATCAAAAAAAAAAGAAATTCCACTTACACTTTGAGCTTCATATTTCACAGCAGTGTACCAAATTTCAGTTCGATACGATCATAAGTTTTGGAGATATCGGGAAAAAATATGTTAAATTTCGAGGTTTTCTTCTCGATATCGTTGATTTTTTCGGTATAGTTCGAGAAATACTTATTCAGTCTTGATAAAACTTCACAGCTAGTTTTGAGATGCTGAAAGACAACTTAATGCGAAATTTCGTTATAATCGTGTCATTAGAACAATTTGAAAAAAAAAATTTCTATGATTTTCTTATCATATCATCCTCATTAAATTCTGTATAAAACTTCGAAATGTTATTTTTCGATGAAGTACTGGATTTCAATTCGATCTGATCTGTATTTTTGGAAATATTGGAAAAATAAAATTTTGATTGGGTATATCTACGGAATCATTGGGTGGATTTTACCCATTCACGAATTCGGCCTTCGTAATTAAGGTCCAAGCCTTCTCTACAAATATCGAGTTTCTAAGTTGTTTCTTTCGGAAGTTATTGTGTTTACGCAGTCGGCCGTTAGATGTTGAGATCATTACTGTCCGTAAATTCTGAAAAAAAATTTTTTTCGTGAACTGTTCATTACATTTGAAAAAAAATTCTGCGCGAACTCTGAGTTCCCTATTCCACAGCAGTATATCAAATTTCAATCCGATACGGATATTTTTTTTGGAGATACCTATTGGGAAAAAATATATGAAATTTCGTAGTTTTCTTTCCGATATCGTTGTTTTTTTCGGTATAACTCAAGAAATACTGGTTCAATCACGATGAAACTTCGCACCTAATTCGAAGATGCTGAAACACAACTTTGTACAATTTCGTGATGATCGTGTTATCAGAACAATTTGAAAAAAAATTCAATTTTTTTTTTCAAATACATATTGAATATTCTGTGGTCGTTTTGTCATATTATACTCATTAAATTCTGTATGAACCTTCGAACTGTTATTTTTCTACAAAGTACTGGATTTCAATTCGATCTAATCTAATCTGTATTTCTGGAAATGTTGGGGAAATAAAATAGGTATATCTGCGGACTCATTTAAATTTGTTACAGTGCTGTGGAAAACGAAGCTCAAGGTATGAGCAAAATTGTTTCCGAATATGATCGATAGTTTCTGTAAAAAAATTGATTTTTTTATGCTTCAACTAACTGCCAAGTTTCAATTCAATCGCTCCAGTAGTTCCTGAAATATGAAGGAAACAACCTCAAAACTTCAAATGGCTATAACTTAGAAATCATTCGGCCCATTTCTCCCATTTACGAACTCAAGTGCGACATTCCAATGCGCATACTAGTCCAGTGAGTCCAGCCGAGTCGTTTGAGACCACTTTCTGCTCAAAATTCGAAAATTATAGACAATTGGACAAAACGACAGCACGCTGTTCCACTAGAACATGCGCTCAAAAACAGTTTTGTATTCGAGCATATCACACGTGGTTTTGACCACTAACTCTCGGTTATATGTATCGCATCGAAGAATTCGAAATATTGTTACTCATGATATAATACCTAACAATTAAGCAACGAAATATTTCGAGACATATCCACATCTCATTCATGAGTTTGTCTATTGGAGTCAAGTTAATTTGAATTTGAATTGAATTTGCCTGATTAGGATTCAGCGGTATAAATTGTAAAATATGAGTTTATAATCTTTGACGTGTGCATGAATAAACGTGACCCGCTTATTTTTTTTACGAGTGTTATGCGAAAACAATTTTCAAAGATGTTTTCGAGAACTATGATTTTATTATGTTTGCGACATGTGATCCGCCCCTTACCGCTAGCCCTGTCTATCTCATCAATTTTCAGCGGTCTACTTGTTTATCCCTTGGTAAACACCATTAGAAATATTAGAATATGAAATCTATCGACTTCGGCAGACGCCTCTGACGCTAAGGTATCATTTTACGTTACTAAATAATATCGAAATCAGTGCAGTGTTCAGAACATGACATCTCCCTGGAATGAGACCTTTTTTCTGGAAAGAAGCGAAGAGTGCCTGAAGATTTTAGCACCTAAAGATGATCAAGAAGAACCAACGAAATATTGCCCGCCGGTTTATGACGGAGTTATGTGTTGGAATAAAACGTTGGCAGGTGAAATTGCCGTTCAATCTTGTTCTTTGGGCAGTCTTTTACCTACTTACGATGTGAGTATCATTTACAGATGGAACACATTGTAGATAACGTTAACATTTTGTTGTTTCTCAGATACAGGTTGAGTGATAGTCTGAAAAAAATATTATTTTTTCAACCAATTCACTGAAATCCGTTGATTCATTTTCAATTTCATCGATTCTAACTATGCATCAATGGGCTCGTTGGAGAGCCCATACATAACAAAAAATAGAATTTAAACGTACCGTTTTTTTTATCTAATTATTGGAAAATGATTGAATACAACTTATCGTTATGCTGAGTCAAATTCAGAACTAGTATTTCGTTTAAGATCGTTGAAAAAGCTCGAAGGAGATATTACATTATTGTACCTACTTTCATACATTCGGGACAGAAACAATTTTTTGTTCCCTTTTGAAATTGAAACTATTACTTTTGAAATATTTCATAAATATTTAAATTAAGTGAAGCAAAGACGACATGAAATTTCACTCAAAATTTTTATTTTACAACCACAATGATGCGATTACAAATATTTCTATGAAATTTCATAAAAATTGCATAAAGATTCAATTTCTCCTGTAGAGATAATATCATAATTTTACTAGTGACGTCCGGACGGGTTTTACATGGAATATTTTTGAGAAAGAAGGTAAGAGACTGTAATTGTTCGAATTCTCATTCATTGTGATTTTTAATCGACGCATGGATTTCGTTTAAAAAAACAAGAATAGTTTTACTTCAGCGTCAAACTGCTAAAGATTTTAGCCGATCCGCAAGTATTTACGACGGAATAGTCACCTCATAACATTTTCAGTAGTTTGACAATGAAGTGAAACGATTTTATTTTGCTAAACGAAGACCATGATCTTAATGAGGTGAGAAAGGGCACCAAATTCATAGAATTATCTGCAACACCATCATAGTGGTTATGAAATTTCTACAAAAGCAGACACCTGTTCAGCTTTACTTCCAGATAGAAAGATTTTGCGATCTTCTTTTCAAGAAAATTCTGCATGAACCACAAGTCACTATTTTCCGATCGAGTCGAATACATTCGATCCGATTCGTATTTTTGAAAATGTTGAAAATATTACATTTGAATATCTTTATCTACGCAACCATTAAGCGAATTTAACGCATTCACGAATTTGACCTACACAATTTAGGTCCTGAACATACCCTTTAAATCTTGATTCTCTGAGAAGTTTCTTTCTGAAGTTATTGTATCTACTACCAGCCCAACCGCCGATAGTAAACAAAAAAACTTCAGAAGAATCTACTTGAACAGTTTATACTTCCATGGTGGGTTTATAGTTTAATTACGAAGTGTAAGTTCAATATTACACAGGACCTCTTTCCTCCATTAACCATTTTTTGATTGATTGACTGTTTTATGGGAAATCACATGAACCGAACATTCCCACGTCGTGACGGTTGCTGTACTAACTGTTGCTAGTCAATACTGCAGAATTCCGTAGAACACATCATCTAGTATCTTGAGTCTTTTTTGAGGTTTTCAGGGTAAGACGGTCCGATGATCGGTAATAATCGTGAAACTGCAGTTAACGTAGTTCCTGGACACTGCTTTATCGGTTGATTGGATGATTCGCTCTGAGGTTCGTCCTTGTGTCATGGTAGTTTATTATTAAACTGAAACTCTTTTCTCCGTTCACCAAATAAGAATGAAAATAATGAAGTTCATTATTTTAATCAATTTACAGTTGTCGTCACACAAATTCTAAAATCTATGAATTAATAAGATATAAAATTTCCAACTACAAGTTCGATCTCCGAAGATGGAACTGAAATTTTAAACACTGTTGCTGAATAGTGACTTTAAGTTCAGCGCTAAATTTATTTGAAATCTGACAGATAGTTCGTGGAAGAATGGGATTCACGAAAGAGAAATGGAATATTTCCGAAAAAAATATTTTTTTCAATTCACTGCCTGTACGATTCCTGAAAAATTTCGTGAAACATTGCGCATCCATATTCTACAACTATCTATTAGTTAGTTGTTCCTGAGTTATAGAGAAAATTTCCTCAAAATTTTACAGTCATGAAATTTAACATATTTTTTTCCGATATCTCCTGAAATAAATATCGGATCAAACTGAAATTTCAAATCCTCCTGTTACATATTGGATTGGAAGTTTGTGTCGAATATATTCCGCAGTCTGATTAATGGTTTCCGAAAAATGAATTTTTTTTAAGAAAAATTTGTAACATTTCCGAATTTTACTTTCAATTTTTTCCACCATCAAAATACTCATAATAGTTTTCGTAATGCTGCGCTACAGTATTTTACAACTAGTCACTAGTCAATCTGATTACGTCAGATCTTCTTGAGATATTAAAGAAATAATCTCATTATTACGTACAATTGATGACATTTAACACATATTCCCTATATCTCTGTGGAAAGATATCGAAAAGAACTGAAATTCGAAACGTTCTTGGTAACATATAGACTTCACGCTCTGTGCCAAATTTCATTGAAATATTATAGATAGTCCTGGAATATTGATTTTTTTGAAATTTTTTGATGACTAAGATCCACATGAAATTTCGCATGGTGTTGCACGTATGCATTTTTCAACTAATAACGAAGATTCAATCTGATGGCATCAGCATTCCTGAGGATATAACCTCAAAATTCAAAATAAAAACGAAATTTGACATATTTTCTTCCTTATATCTCCGATAGTATGAAGTGGATTATATTGAAATTTGAAACGTTGTTGTTCAATATCAAATTCAATGAATGTGCAAAAATTCATTGAAATGTGATTAATTTTCTGCAAGAAAAAAAATTGTCTAAAAAAAATTTCAAAAATTTTCGAATAATTTCTTTAAAAATATTCTTATGACTAAATCAACACGAAAAGTGAAAAGAGAAAAAAAAATTTCAACAACAGTTTGGAACTATTCGAATTAATTGTCTAACAACTGGGTTCACACAAAATTTTGCATCAGGTTCCGTGTTGGTTTCCTCGAATTGATTACAAAAAAAAATCTGATCGAATTAATATTTCATGAGTTATTGAAGAATTAAACTCAAAATTTCATATCGTTATAATTCCGAAACTGTTTAGCCGTTTCCGTTCGATAACAAACTCAACCGAGATATTGAGGCTACAAACCAAACCTGAAAATTTCAAGGTCGTTTCCTCCGAAAGTTTGAGCACATACGGACGGACATAATCGATTTTGAGACCGGATTCGTCATCAGTGAGTCCAATTTTATCATTCAAGACCATTTTTAGCTCCAAATTGTGAAATCCAACATAAATACACCGAGAGGCGAAGGAATACATTCGCTTCGTTTACATTGGCGAATTAGTTGCACTAATAGTGATTTTATTCATTTTACAAGTGGAATTCCGTGATAAACTGAGATTCAATCTCAGATGATATTCATTGAAAACGATATATGTGAAAAATTGCTGTATTTGACATTTATTCTTGTCTTCTGAAGCCTGGAGTATCAACATCAGAGAAAGCATTCATTATAAGTATAACTAATGAAAATGAAACAGTAAAATGTTTGGCTCATTTATTTCTGAAAACAAACAGCGAAATAAAATCCAAGAAATGCATGGAATGAAAAGACATGGGTTTCAGAGAACTTCTCAATACTATTTCAAATAACGTTTCATGTTGCAAATTATCAAATTACCACTATATAAGTATGCAGTTGCTATGTCAATGCTATCATAATCTTTTAATTATATTTTTATCGTACTAAATAAATGTTACAAATAAAATAATTCATACGAAACTTCATCCTTGTGTTAGCCGATCTTCAAATGAACACCGATTTCTACTCATCCCCACAAAATGCTTTATTATCCATATGAAATGTTTTTTTTATTATACAGATGCAACATTAGTGCTTTCATAATCTTCAATTGACTATAAGGTCAATTACCCAGGCAACACAGAGAGGTTTTAAAGATTTCCCGGCGATATCTTCTCAGAACATTGAGAGCACTTTTTCTACTTCTCTAAGAAGTCACAGGGAGTGCTATATTTCCTCCAAATGTCCGCCACAGCGATATTCTCTAGGAGATCCTGAAGATATCGCATGCGGAAATTCTCAAATTTCCCACAATGGGAGGTCTATGGGAAATTCGCTCACACAGTCTCATGGCGAAGAGTTTAAGAAATTCTCAAATTCTTTCCACCGCGAGATTTCTGGGAGTACGACATGCGATATTTTCAGGAAATGCCCCTAGCGAAAATATCCGGAGGTACAGATATATTAACATGTAAATTATATATCTGGAAAGATTTCTGATGAAAATTATGATTTTGTGCTGACTTCAGCGGGGTTGCTATGTGAAAATAGCAGAATTAGCAGACAGCATTTTGCCGACACAGATCGAAAATCCTTACAAATAGCCTCAGGGAATATACCCGAAGAAGGGATTTACAGATCTACTTTGCCAGGGATCCGCGAGATGGCGAGTTCCGTGATCAAGACATACAGGCGATATCGTATCGTAATAGCGCTTGGATTGTCGGTTCTTAGTTCTTACGTCTGGTGGTTAGATGACTTTGAGTATTGTTTAGCGCGGTCAGAATTTATATTCATTCTTCATTCGTATTTCGGATATGAATGAGAACCGCGAGATGGCGAGATCCGCGAATAAGATATCTATCTATCTATCTATATCCGGTTTCATAGCGTGCTACGCCTTCCGGTTCCCAATCTCCAGCCCCTCCTATCTACCCAGTCCCCTGGGTTTAGATTTCGTTCAGACATAGCCTTTTTTATTCCATCGAACCATGTTTTTTTGGGTCTTCCTCTCTTTCTTCTTTCTGGAGGCGTCCATTCGAGCAAAATTTTTGGCAGACGTTCATCACCCATTCTTCGTACATGCCCGTACCAAATCAGTTGTCTTCTCTGGATTTCATCGATAATTGTTCGGTCAACATGCATAATTTCCCTGATCCTCTCGTTCCTTATCCTCTTCATTCTCGATTTTCCTGCAGATCGTCGCCAGAAGTCCATCTCAAGAGCCAAAAGTCGACGCTCCATAACCTTTGTCATCTGCCATGTTTCGCATCCGTACAGTACAACGCTTTTAAAGATGGAATTATATATTTGATGTTTTTTTTCATTGGATATACTTTTGGACCACAATAAGGAGTTCAGACACCCAAGGACCCTTCTTCCTTTCAGAATTCTCTGCTCGATCTCTGTTTCAGTTCTGCCGGTGTTGTCTATTTTTGTTCCCAGGTAGATATATTCACTGCATGTTCCTATGTCCTCGTTGTCCTCTAATTGCAATTTTTCTGCTTCCTGTCCAATACATAAATACTTGGTTTTCATTTTATTACAGGTCAATCCCCACTTCTCGTATTCGGCCAGGAGTCTTGTCGTCATAAACTCCAGATCTTCCTTGTTTTGTGCTATTACCACCTGGTCGTCGGCAAAATGGAGGGTGTACGGGGTCTTCTCCTCATTTAATTGTATTCCCATTCCACTGCAGGATCTTCTCCATTTTCGAAGTACTTCGTTAAGGTATATCTTAAACATATACGAATAAGATATACCAGGCGAAATCGTAATATAAGCGCTTAGATTGTCGATTCTTACGTCTGGAGGTTAGATGGCTTTGATGAATATTGATTTGTATTTCGGAAATGAATGGGGATTAATTATCGGTTCTTGGAAAATATATCCATATCACTATGATGGGTATATGGAAACAAAATATTGATTTAGAATCCCTGTCAGTATTTCAATGAGAAATGTGTTGATGCGATTTCTTGAGGAAAAACAACGGATCTCAGATTGGTCGATATTCTAACGAATCTGTTAATGAGCAGTTTCGATTAAATTTTGGATGTTCTGTTTTCTTCCGAGAATTCTAGAAATTCTTCAGATTTGAGAACGTAATTTCCACTCGCATAATGTTGTACAAGTTTGCCGTTGTCTAATCGATACTGGTAGTGAGTTTCAATCCAGAAATATGATAATGTGAAAAAGAGAGCTTTCTTTGCGATGAATGAAGTCATAAATGCTACTTAATTAGGTTCGGTTCGTTTTCAACTGGTGAACTAGTCGATAACTAGTTTTAGTATGAAACCATTGTATAAGGAAGGAATTCATTCAATAACAGAACACAGAACTACAAATTTTTTTGACATCTCATACTTGTTAATACAGGCATTGTTTAAACAATGATACAGGTTTCAACCTGAAATACATTTACTCCTCCACCGAATGTATAAAAACGTCGTGATTTTGCACCACAAAATTTTTCATCATAACCTTCCGGAAAATCCGGCACCATAAAAGCCAGTAACAAAATATGATAGAGTCAATGTGAATTATGTTTGAACTGATTTGTTTTTGGTATGTTTGCCGATTACCCTATTGGATTCTAGGAAGCCTCTCCGAAGTTATTTATTTCATTTTTATGACTCAAACACATATTACGTATGCGATAACTTAAGGAGCTCGCATTGCGAATTCTCAAATCATGTGCTTGTGATCACTTAAGGAAATCAATTGAGGAGTTCGCGTGAAAGCCGGATTAGGACTTCTCAGATATCTCGCCGGGAAGTTTGTGTTACTTGGGTACAAACAATACAACGTAGAAGAAGTTCCACACTTGGGTAGCAGATCCACATCGGAACATGTTCGGTTGAGAAAGTTATCTGGTTCATAATTATTATAAAATACAGGCTATATTTTTGAGACCTATCAAATCTATCTTATAACGAATTCCTTTGATTGGCTTCATTTATCATATAAACATGTGAGTGGTACCCAATCAGGGTGGGTTTTGTACATCGTAACGCCAGATATGGTAGTTTTCTCAATTTATGACATGAATCTAGGATGTTTACCTTCTCTGGGATAGTTCACATAGTATTATTTTTCTTCCAATCCCAGATACATTTTGGGAAATGGGTAGAACATGCAAATATTCAAATTCAAGTCTACACCACAAAATATATGAAAAATCGTATTCCATCGTCCCTCGGTGTATTTATGTTGCATTTCACTACGAAACAATAACTTGGCCTTGTTCTTATCAATTCTATTGATATAAATCAATTTAACTTCTGAATTTATCCTGAAATTGTTAAAAATGCTGTCCTGTCCTTGTTTTACCTCCAATGTATGACATATGTCAAACGACGCACGAAACCATATTATATTTCATCACCAATAATTAACATCAGATCGAATCGAAATTTCACAGCCGTTGTCAAATATTGACTCAAAGATCAATTTCATGGAAATGTTATCAATATTCTTCGTTGTATCTCAAGAAATACTGCTCTGAGATGCTCATTTTGGTTTATTATTTGATAAAATCAAATAATAAACCTTAGTGATCGACCAACAAAAAAAAAATTTTAACCCCCCCTGAAAATTTCACAGTTTACGTTTTGGGGTATGTAGATTTGAATAAACTAATAAAAAAAATCCGTCCATCCGCCGTCCGCCGTCCGTTGTCCGGGGCTTTTCTCAGAAAGTACTGAACCGAAATCAGTGAAACTTGGTAGAAAAATCGTGTGTCGCTCGAGATTGATCCTCCAAGCTTTTCAGCAGAATCGGTGTACCCTAAAGGCTCAAAATGGGGGTGTGGGGAGAAAAAAAATTATTTCTCGAAAACTTACCACCGAATTTTCATGCAACTCTGAACGTTGATTACTGTTGCAAAACTAAAGCAAAAAAATTTCACCCGGATGATTTCCGACCAGTGGTTCCTGAGTTATAAGGAAAAACGCTGCAAATTTCCAATAATGTCGAAAATGACATCATCGCATTCAGTTCTAAGATTGTAATTCACTGGAATAATCGGTTTACTTTTCATCCAGAGTCATACATCCAAAAGGAGATGAAAATCTTTATTACCAAATTTTCAACACATATCGAAATATTTTTAATGGATGCGTTATTATTTTATAATCAAAATTTGCAAATGCCCCATCGATGTTGTTGACAATTTCATAATCGTAAGTAGTTCAGATTAAATATTTTTGGGTTTTCTCTCCCAATATCTTAAACATAACTACTGAAAATCAGATCAAATTATTATTTATAGAAATCACTCTGCGGATTACAGGATTTAAGATTAAATTTCTTCATGAAGCTCATTCATATATTGAAAAAAACTTTTATTTTATTCATAAATCATTGGTTTTTCAGAACAAAAAAAACCAATTCCATGAAAAAATTCATTTGAAACATTGAAATCTCTATAAATACCCTTTTTTAACTGAACAATACTTTTACATGCAGAACGCGAATTAAGTAGCGCAATTTAAAATAATGCAGATTTCCAAAAAATTCGGTTGATCGGAGGTTTCCATCAATTTCGGTTTGCGTAGTACGATTATCGTCAACACGTGGATATCCGTTACTGGTTTCAATCGAAATCCAAAATCTTTCGTACTGACAGTTTGAAATAAGCGTGAATATAGAAAATAATGAGCATTCATAAGATAAATCAAATTGGAGGATATAAAATGCAAAAAAATCAATAGCAAACCGCAAATCTCATCAATTGTCGATTGTCGAGAATCTAATACTGAGGGTCGGAGCCTTAGACTAAAGTTAGGAGCCGATAATCTATCTACCTGTTCTGAATGTGGTCTGTGACCTTAGACAAGGGATATAGCGTAGACAAAAATATTCCGCATGTATCATCATCTGGTTGTCGGCAAACTACTCGTTTGAATTTCACGTCTTCACATCAAACAGACTTTCGGATTTTACACCCTCTCGGTTGAATGTATCTGACGACGATAACAACTAACGAAATTTATAATCTAGAATTATTCTTTCGTCTTCAACCTGACGAGGTTCACGATATATTTAATTGTTACAGAAATGTTATTGAAAATAACTTTAGTTTTTCAGTTTGTGTGGTGGATACTTTGTAAATCAAGTGAAACGGATATCTGCTGTGGAAAAAAAGATTGATTTTTTTTTTCATTTCATTAATATTTTTCAAAGTTGAATCCCAGTAGAAATCACATCTACACATTTGATATTAGCGGAAAGTCTTGAATTTTGTTCTACGTATTGGTGTTAGTTTGAAAGATTGAGTTTATTTCCTCAGTATCAAGAAATACGAACGCATTCGGATTGAAACATCATGACTAATTGTGAAATATAGACACTCGATTTATTGGAAAAATTTTTTTTATACTTTTTTTTCGGATACATATTCATCAAAGTTCAATGAAATTTGGTACAGGTTTCAGAGTCAACATTTAGAAACGATGTTTCAAATTTCAGTTTTGACCGATATTTATTTGTGCAGATATTGGCAAAAAACTTCGTGACCATTTTGAATATTGAGGTTATTTCCCTAATATCTCAAAAAGGACAAACCCTATCTGATTTGTAGTTCATTTTCAGTTGTAGAATACCGACACGAAATTTAATAATTGTGGAAAATAGTTAGATTTTCGAAGAGGTGAAACGACTGTGGAACGTCTCTTCTCATTCAAAATATTTTAAATTTTGCAACTCAGTTAGCGTTCTGCATGTCGAAATGTTATTCAATTATACAAGTGTATTTATTGAGATTTCAATGTTCACATGAATGATTTCATGGAATTGGTTTCTGTGTTGTGAGAAACCAATGAGTTATGCATAATATATAAGTTTTTTGAGATATCAATGGCATATTGGGTTATTTAAATGAGAAAATAATAAACCCTTGTGTAAAATTTGCAGCGTTTTTATTTTCTATAGCGAACGCGATCTCCCAGGCCAGGATTTTGTTTTTCCATACCTACCTAAGACACGCGGGTTCTACTATACCATCTCCATTAGAAAACTCCACTTATCACCGCCTCGTGCATGTGACGCTAGCGCTCTCGCTGCACCTCGTAAATATTCTCAAGTCTCTCAGTCTCTCTCAGGTTTCTAAAACTCCGTAGTATTCAGGGAACTCTCTATGTTTGATCATACAGTAGTCGGATGCGTATAGAATTTTGATGATGTGGACTACTCCAGATTATGAGGAATTAACTCGTTCCTCATAATCTGGAGTAGTCACAGTGAGACATAGTAGGCCTTAGACGAATGTACTGTAAAATTGGTGTTAGATTCCAGTTTGATCCGATAATTATCTACGGAGACACAGGGTAAAAAAATGTCGAATTCTTGGTTCCTTCCTCCTTTTCATTGTCACTATTATTTAGGAATAGAGATGTGCCACTTTAATTCTTTTGAGTATCCAATAGTATCGATTACTAAAGAGATATGTATCGGATACGTTCGTTGGATACTTATTGCTATCCAAATTCATACTTATAAAAGCCCGATGCAATACTGAAAATGAATTTATTATAATATCGTTAAAACTGAATGCCTGCAATACGTCGATTGACGCTGCTGTCCTGCATATTGTCACTGTAGGGTCCAGCAAATGCTTCGACTCGATGCGAACAAATATTTTGAACTTATTATAAGAAAAATTCGAAGAATACATACATATCTGATTGGATTTGAACATAATCTTCGAGTTTCCGGTGTCGGTTGAAATAAAATTCAAACGGAATGAAATATATGAATTTCTGAAATAAATTCTCTGAATTTTTGTCTTGATGTTGCTGTACTATACACTCATCATTGACTGTATGGAAATCAAGTTTCTCACTCTACTCAAAGCATAAAAGGAGCTATTCAATTTTTCGCAAACAGAATGTACATATGAGCTCCACTTCAAGTTCTGGTCGAAATAAATTCCCAGAAATCAAGCAATTTGTTTAGCTTCTATCACATAATCAGCAAAACCGCAAAGTTAATTTATTGAGATAATCAATTCTATTTTGGAAGTGGATGCATTTAGTTTTGCTGATATTAATTATTATATTATTAACACGACACCAGTCTACAAACACTGTAGCAACAGTTGACATAGGGTCTGAAGTTCTTCAAATGTCTTCGAATGTCAAGACCAATTCAAAAATGCTGGAGAAAACAATCAAAGTCTGTAAATCATTAACAAACAACAAAAAAGAAGTGGTATTCTTTTCTTGCGAACAGGATTTGTCGACCTTGACAAGTATAGTTCTACTTTCTGAATAACTTCGAAGCCATGTTAGAAATATACCTTCGAAACCAATAATGTAACATTTATCAATGATGAATTCGATTGAGAAGCTATCGAAAGCTAGTGATAAATCAAAAAAAGTCCGGCTACAAACAAATCTTTGACAACCATGCACAAACTCAACGAAAGATATAGCTGCCGTGTGAGTCGATCGACCTGACCTGAAACCGTGTTGGGCAGTGTCCAGTATATTGTACTCGTCCAAATAGTTCATCATACGGTTGAAGACAATTCTTTCAAAAACTTTCGAGAACACACTAAGTATCGAGATTGGTCGGTAATTAGCAAAACTATGACGTTTTTCAAAAGATTGGGAAAAACGCCTGAGCTTATTGGCAAATTCATTACATGGGCAAAATATGGTGCGATTTCAGTTTCCATCTTCTTCAGTATATGCGCAGAAATATTATCTATAACACTTGGTATTTTTTAAATTATTAATCGCATTAGTCACCTCATAGTCCAAAATTGGTTGAAAGAAGAAGTTAAACTTCAGAATTGGTGAGGTTGTGCACTAGAAAAGCTAGAATTATGATATTTGCACAGGGCATTTTCAGTTACTGAGTTTGAGAGCTCAGATCCCTGACCAATTTATGTGAAATAATATTCTTCGGCATAAAACTTGTGTAATGGAGCTCTATGGTTGCCGATGTGAGCCTCATAAACCTCAACAATAGATTTGGGAAACTTTACACCGGTCAGGATTCAACCGAGCTTAGGAATGGATATGCGGCCATTAACATTCATGAAAACCCTAGTGGGATCCGTTGATGAAATGTGTAAATTGTAACATTCAAGCAAATCTAAAAACAGTATGTGATTAGGACATTTATCGTTCAAAAAATCCACATTCAGATCTCCGCATACAAGTATTATGTCACCTAATTTTGAAATATGATCAAGTGTGTACGAAAAATGCTCAATAAAAGATGCAAAATCATCTGAACAAGGTCGATATAAACTGAGGATAACATATTTACATTACTTAACCTCTACTTTGGTTCCACATACTTCGAACACCATTTCCTCAGAATATCTTGAGACGAATAATGTCCCAGTAGTTATGTCCTGTTTTACATAGATCAACGATCCTTCATGTAGCCTGTTGGGACGGCAATACGAATCAACTTGGACATATCCAGAAATAACCATTGTTCCAACACTTTCAGGACTACACCAATGCTCTGCAATACAGACAATGTCCGGCTTCTTTTCCTTGAGGAGGACCTCGAGAATATCCAGTTTATTGGACATACATTGAACGTTTATTTGAATCAACGCTAGTTCTTCTCTAATTCATGAGGAGACAGCAGGTTTTCCTGTACCATTCGGTCCGTTGGACGATATGATTTCCTCGGTTGAAAAAAACGATTTATAATAGCCTTATTAGGCCAATTGAAACCATCGAGTGCTTTCTCATACTCTGAGCTCGGAATGAGAACTTTAAACGAGGAATAGCTATCCGGAAATTTCGATTTGAGCTTCTCACATTTCACTTCTGAGAAGTTACCTTTTAGGAATTTTTGAAGATTTTCAACTGTGGTTTCCGGTTTCAGATTAGAAACATGTAGAACTCTAAATTTTTCTACACCTTCAACAGAAGAATCGCGAGATCCACTACCAACAACCAGAGAACGGTTACGCTTAGTAACAAGCTTCCAATCATCTCCCTTACTCTTCGAACTCTGCGAGTTCGGTACATTATTAATTTCAGCAATACTAGGAAAGGTATTTGCACCAGAAACTCGTTGTAAATTAACATTGGATGAATCAGTCAGGGTATTCATAAAAGTTCTCGAGTTTGAAGTTTTAGAGTTAGACCAATTCATTCTTGTTCTATTCATTTCGACTTCATCTCCCATACCCACTGGTTGAATAGATGTAGGTAATTCATTATGTCTTAATATATTTCTTCGGGGTTTCGATTTCATTATTCTCACCGACAATATTTTTTTCGAGGGAAGAGATTTTGTATTTGAGTAAACAATTGTTCTCAATCAATAATAAATATAGTTGGTAACGGGAATGAGGACTAAGGTAATCAGAAAAACTAAATTTTCGCCGACGTTTCGTCCATATTTTTAGACTTTCTCGCAGAGCTGTGCCAAAGCCTTGTGCTTAGTGCTCGTGAAAGCACTCGAAGCACTTTTGTGCTCCTAAGCACTGTGCTCGCAAGCACTTTATTACGCCGGTGCTGAGTGCTTGGTGCTTCGAGAATTTTTTGAGAAGGCTTTGTGCTTAGTAATTCGTAAAAGTGCTCCTTAGTACCGCAAAGTGCTCACAAGCACCGAAGTGCTCCCGAGCACCGCGAAGTGCTCCCGAGCACCGCAGGGCTTCGAAGCACTTTTCGGGATTACTAAGTACTAAGGCCTTCATGGACTTGTCGAATCAGGAAAATGTCGGGCTATCGCGTGATTGGAGTAGACAAAGACAACTAATATATCGGTTATGTCTGGTGTTTGGAGACATTCGACACGGTATACAGAAATCCTCATTCGACAAATTCGTGATATATTTGTTTACGTTTAGTTTTGTGGTACTATTATATGAAAACAATAAAATGCTTTCAGAGTCAAAGTGTCAAAGCTAAGCTTTCAGCTGGGAATATCGAGATAGAATATATCGTATTCTATCTCGATCATGGAGATATAAGAATTCCGTTCTGAAGAGTGTTAAAAAATCTCAAAAAATCCACTGACGTGAAGTCACGTGAATTATACTCATTAAATTTTCGTATTCGTATGTTACACATTCCGGTTAACATTTAAAATTTCAATATTTTTTTTTCTCTATAATTTGGAACCTAATGATCTGATTGAAATGATATTTTGCATTCTTTGATGTAGTATGATTGCGTGCAGGTAAATTAGAATATTTAAGAAAAATATATTTCTTGAGCTTAACTGAATCCTGGATGAGTGATATAAGTCATTTATGGCAGATGCGACCAATCTCTTCATTGAAATACTATAAATATCAATTGATCAGATTATTTGTTATATGATGGGAAAAATAGAAATGAATATTGTTTTTTGATCTCCTGATTAAACGGTCATCACGAAACTTGGCACGAAGATGCCTATTTTAGAAGATATGGGACAAAATATATAATTATGCTCACGTCAATAACACTGTAACTTCCCGACCGATTTTGTCTGTAAACGAACTTAGCCGAGATATTTAGGCGTTGAATCTACCCTGCAACTTTTCAGGGCTCTAGATTTTTCGTTTGGAGAGTAATCGTGTTTACGGAAGTCCGAACAGCCAAACATCGATATGTATAACGGATTCATCATCGGGGAGTCAAACACATCAAGTATTGGATTTCAATTCGATATCATCTGCGTTTTTTCAGAAATATTGGGAATATAAAATTTTGAATAAATATATCCACGGAATCATTGAGCGGATTTAACCCATTCACGAATTAAACCTTCGTAATACGTGTATACCCATTCTAAATTTCATATTCCCAGTATTTCCAAAAATGAAGATCGAATCGAATTGAATCCAGTACTTCAATGAAAAATGACATGATTCAAATATAAAATTTTGTGGAGCCAAATTTTGTGTTTTATTTCAATCTAACTAAACGATTATCACGAAATCGTACGAATGTGCTCATTAGCTTTCGTCAACAAGCCTTACGGCCGATAGTAAACACAATAACTTCCGAAAGAAACAACTAAGAAACTCGATATTTGTGAAACCTCAATAACGTAGGCCGAATTCGTGACCACTCACCCAATGATTCCACATAGCAATTCAAAGTTTTAACACCCAAAATTTTCAAAAATACAGATAAGATCGAAATAAAATCCAGTATTTGATTGAAAAATGACAACTTGAAGGTTCACACGGAATTTCGTGAGGATAATATGATCAGAAGATCGCAGAATATTGAGTATTTGAAAATAAATATTTTTTTTAGATTGTTCCAATGACAGTTGCAAATCAGCATTACCAAATTAGTTACCAAGTTTCACAATGAATGAGATTGTATTTTTCAAGTTACTCCGGAAAAAATAACGATGCTGAGTAAAAAACCATGAAAATTTTCTCCAAATATTTTTTCCCAATATCTCTGAGAATTTTGAACATATCGAACTGAAATTTGGTAAACTGGTATGAAATATGGAGCTCAAGGTATAAGCAGATTTTTTTCAAATGTAGTGAACTGTTTCCGATAATGGAAATTTTTCTGAAAAAATTTTGAAAAACTTTTTTAATCTTACAGGAAGTTGCGTGTCATTGTGCCCCAACTTAGTGCCAAGTTTCAATATCAGGGAAATAACCTCAAAATTTCAAATAGGTATAACGCTGAAACCGTTGGGCCGCTCGACAGATATTGGGTCCTCGGTTGGACGGTCGGCCGAACAGAATCGACTTTGACACTGGATCAGTGGGTTTAACCTAGTCGTTTGAGAGCATTCTCGGTTCAAAATTCGAAAATAACAGGTAAACCAAACACCGAACAAACGATAGCACGCTATTTCCTAGAACATGCGCGCAAAAACGAGTTCGCCGTAGGCCATGCAGTCTCTGAGGCATTTCTCTATGTTCCCAATATTTCGACAGCATATTATCATGGCGAAAACTATGTTTGGGAGTAATCGAATGTCGGTTAGTAAGTTTGAAATTTTAAACCGAGAATGGACTCATAATGAAGAATCCGTAGTCAAAATAGATTCTGTCCAGTCGTAAGCACGATAAATCTCAAAGGAGAAAAGCTCTGTTCGGGTTCCAAATTATGGTCGGTCCTAGGATGATTTTCCGACTTCGAGAAACCGAAATGCCAAAATTACAGAAAATTGGCTGAAAAAGTCTTATAGTCGAAGTTTCATTTTAAAAAGTGCTTAGTGCTCGGTGCTCGTGTAAACGAATTACTTTCTGAAAGTGCTTGCTAATCGCGAGCATTTTACAAAAAATGAGTGCTTAGTGCTCGAGATTCCGGAGTACTTTTCGAAAGGGCTTAGTGCTTTGTGTTCGGAGCACTTTCCGTCGGTGCTCGGCACAGCTCTGCTTTCTCGAGGCTCATTTAGAGTTGCTCTACATTAAAGGTGGTAAAATCGGCAATAAACTGTAGAGTTACAAAGAATTTCGACAAATAACCAACACAATACATAAGTCAGTTTAAAAACAATTATTGGTAAATATCACAGCCAACCAGTTGAAATATTTGAGACATCTGGTCTACTCTTTATTAGTTACCTACTACATTGCATCGACTTATAAATTCTGAACAAACTACTATACATTGAACTAAGACCTTGTGTATCAATTCTATTGTTGATTGTTTTGTGAAGACTAATTTGTATCATCTCACTCACACATCTTTTTTTATAATTTGTTTCCCGGTCTAAAATTGAAACACTGTCAAATTTAAAATTATGCTCACTGTCAAAATGATGACGGGCCAATGCCGTTTTCTCAGGTGCATTCCTGTTTCTACACAATCGTATTTATGTTGACTTATTCTACTAGAAAGGTATTGTCTAGTTTGTCCAATATAGCAAGCGTCAAATTGAGAACAAGGAATACAATGAATTAGATTCGAACATTGGAGTTAAGGAATCGGATCTTTAAGCTTCGCAAACAAAGAATTTACAGTTTTCAAGGTATAAAACGCTGGTGCAACGGCCGCATCACTTTCTCTGAAAATTCGTTTTATTCCTTCTGAAAGTCGTGGAATATGGGGAAATCTAAAATAGAATCGTAATGGTTCATCCACAGTTTGTCTGACGTAAATGTTGGAATTTTTTACTCTATTGAAGAAATAGCTGGGGTAGTTGTTCATCCTCAGAATATCCCTAATTTTACGTTCTCCATCATTATATTTCGATTTTTTTTTCACATACCACGATACTTACACCATAATATTCTTGATTGAATAGTTCACTAGAATCCTTAAGCATGTGGTAAAGAAGTATGGGCTACTGTACTAAATTTTTGACAACGAGAAAAATGGATGAATATCGAAATTTTCATCATTATATTTCGAATTTTGTTTTCATATACCACGATACTAATTCCATATTTTTCTGGATTGGATAGTTCACTAGAATCCTTAGGCATGTGTGAAAGAAGTGTGGGCTACTGTAATAAATTTCTGACAACGAGAAAAATTGATGAATATCGAAATTCTGCATCATTATATTTCGAATTTTTTTTTCACATACCACGATACTAATTCCTAATTTTTCTTGATTAAATAGTTCACTCGAATCCTTAAGCATGTGTTAAAGAAGTGTGGGCTACTGTAATAAATTTGTGACAACGAGAAAAATTGATGAATATCGAAATTTCGAATTTTTTTACATACTAAGATACTAGTTCGTTACTTTTCCTGATTAAAATAGTTCATTCGAATCCTTATAAGCATGTGAAGCGAAAAAAAATCGGTGCTATCCTTGAGAGTTGAAATATCTCGACAGATACGAGTATATGTACCGTCTGCGGGAAATTGCGATACGCAGTTTATGTCGTTGCTCATATAATTACGTAATAGGAATTTCGAGATATTTGGGGATGCTTCATCTCCATCATCGAACAATATGATGTCGTTAAATGTTTGTTTGAGAAAGTATGATGAATATTTCACACCGTCCACCTTTTGGATGCATATACAAAATTCTGAGCAATGTATTTTTGAAGTGTGTCATATATGCTGGTGTAGCTATAAGGACATGACTGCGCTTCCCTTAGCGGAATATATATTAATTTGAAAAACAAATGTTAACAAGGAAGGTACCTCAGTATGACAGATATATGTGGAATTAGTCACGGTCGTTATCACTAATCAGTATTGTTGATGAATTTAAACAAAGAACTTGTGTCAGAATTTAAAAGGAATCCTCAATGTTTTCTCGAGATATTTTAATGACTAGATATTATGTTGTGACCTTTTAATCATTACATTTGGTGAGTCGTGTTAGATGATTTAATAATCATAAGAAAATTGTTCATTTTCTTATGATTATTCCTCTCTTGATTTTCCCTCGATCTTTGAATTTCTGGTAGTGCAATTTGTGGTGGCATATTTCATACATGTTCAAAGTTTGTTTTAAGGACCTCTTTTGGAGGTTTTATTATGTATTGTTCTCTTTTCGAATTTTTCTTCAAAAAGTACAATTTGGTAGTGTTTGTTATCAACAACTAACAGTTTGTTCATTTAAACAGATAGTTAAAAAAAAATTTTCGATTCCAGCCTGAAGAAGATAACAAATGTTGTCGAAACGTTGCATGTGAAAAGTTGTCTTTAATTTTCGTTCCTTTATCCGAAATCCTGTATTGTTAACTATTTTCGGAACGATATCGGAGTATTACAAATTTTTTGAAATATTTTTATGAACTGACTTTTTTTTTTGAGGGTTCTTGGAAAACTTTTTGGTATTTGAAGGGAATTTGGCAACATTCATTGGTTACCTAATCTTTGATTTTTGAAATATGAATCTAATCCATATTCATTTGCAATAATTAATCCGTTGTAGTTTTTATGAAATTGTTCTCGACAGGTTCTTGAGAATTTTCTACATTATAACTGTCTGGAATTAATTGTGACTTTTCATAATATTCCTCTGAATAATTTCATGATTCATTATGGTCGGTACGAAATTGATCTGAAGTTGGTTCATTACTATCCGTATGAATTGAATCTGAAGTTGGTTCAATATGAGTTAATCCTTCGAAAGTGAAATTTGTATTTTGATAGTTATTTCTTTGATTTAAAATCGGGAATTTTCTTTGAGGATTAACTTGATATTGGGTCGAATAATTTGATGTTATTGTGGATAGTTCCTGGTTTGGGTAGTCATTTCCTCAGGTGGGGTTTGTATTCTTTGATTCGGATTTGGTTTGAATACTTAAGTTTGAGGTTCCGATGAATTCGGGCCGAAAACTTGTTGGTTAGCTGGGAAACATCCGTTTGCTGGACATTGCTGCAGATGAATAGGTTGTGAAGGGAATTAATGATTTGGTTGAATTGATTGTGATTTGAATGATTTCTTTGGAATTGGTGGAGTTGGTCGGAACTTGACGTTTATGACTTTAGATATTTGATTTTCGTGAAATTTGGTTTTTATTATACGAGAAAGGTTGTTGGTTATAAAAAAACTTGCCTAATACAATCAACTATATCTTCGTAGTTCATTATTCCGAGACTTCAAGGGGCTGTCGTCAATTCCAGACTATTATTCTATGAAATACCTCGCGTTGCTACTCTAGAAGAAATGTTCTTCACTTTTCCTAGCAGCAACACTTAATTCTAACAATCCAACCAGGTGATCTTATTTATTTTTCAAAATGTCTAAATCGTTCTCGTTTCTTACACCTTGGGTTTTTTGGCGATCCCAAAATAGTACAGTTAAACTATTTTTTTTTTCGAATTTCAATTTTAGGAATTTCCTCAAATATCTCCAGTTTGAAGTTATTGGTTCGTTACTACACACTTTTCAACTAGATTTTTCAATTAATTTATTTTTAATGACACCCATGAATGCTTCATTTAACATTGCATCATTTGATGAGAATTTATCATTGAGTCTGCCAAAATGATTGATAAATCGCGTGAGATTTGCGAAGCTATCATCAAATGGGACGACTGTTAGAGCAAAAAGCTTTCTTAGTTCCATCTTCTCGAATACACTATTTTTCTTGGGTCATTTTGATTTCTTTAATGTCAAATTCAGATATTGAATCAATTGAATTATGGGGTCAATTTCGATTAATTAATAATCCAAAACTTATTAACTAAGTATTCGCGAAAAAAATAATACATAAGTTACTCCCAAAACTTTAGGGAAAATAATGGATTTTATGGATTTCATTTTTAGGCCAGGTTGATGACAGGGGAAATAGAGTACAGGAAATTGCTTTTCCTCGCCTGCCTGAAGCAGACGAAGATTTTTATTGAAGTCGTCGGAGGGCGCTACTAAATCGATTGGGGCTTTTTGTTTCTGTTTCATCGTTCGTGGTTGTACCTTCGCAGCAGGAACTGTTATCCTTTGAAGATTCTCCGCGGAGATCTTGAATTGTCGGATCATACAATTCTTACATTCTTTTTTCTCAGGACTGGCGCCATTCCATCGTCGCCAATTATGTTTTTTGGGGAAAAAACCTTGCGTTTAAAAATTTAATGCCAGTAGGCATAGCCGTAGATGATACAGTAGTATCATCTGATTCCTTTCTCAGAACTATCTCATGTGGAAATAAGTAGAGAAGTAGAGTTGGTATTACCTAACTATATACAGGGTGATTCATTAGGGGTGGCCACCGGCCTTATCTCGGAAACCGTTCATCCTATAACTTCCGGAAAAAAGTTCTAAGGACAAAATCGGCCCCTAGAAAATGATTGAAAATATTTTCAAGTTCGTAGTTCCCCACTAGAGGGCGCAATCTATCACTTGTAAAATATAATCTCATTTTTTACGAAATAATCTCCAGCTAACAGTGGTGAAGAATAATAAAATAAGAAAATACTCATCCTATTCAACAACTTTTGTTTGAGTAATTTTTCCATATTTTCTTTTTTTCAGTGATGGGATGGAAAAACTTTTCTTCACAAAAAAAACACTCTTACTTCTGTATGCGTGAACCGATTTTCACGTAATTTGATTTTATTCGAAGGCCATTAAAAGCAGATCACAGAAAAATATGACAACAACATACCGGGTGATCCAATTAAAAACTACAGGCTGTTTTATGTCACTTCACCCTATTTGCGTGTTTTACTGGAGAATTCCAAATGCAATGCTATGATTCTAACCGACTGAGAATAAGCTAAGCATTATCACCTTTTGACTTGTTAAAACCTCCGGTCATTCCGAAGATATTAACATTTTTGCAGATTTCGATAAGTGTTGATCAACCCTGTGAAATTCAGGAGGAATTGAGTTATTTCATCATCTAAACAATCAAATGAAAGAAAAAACTTATCAAAAATGTATGTCACTCACAAAACAAGCTGATCTAGATCCAGTAAGCTTTGGCGTTACTGTTTATTCTCGGTTTCTACAGGGTGATTCATTAAGGGTGGCCACCGGCCGTATCTCGCAAACCGTTCATCCTATAACTTCCGGAAAAAATTCTAATGACAAAATCGGCCCGAGGAGAATGATTAAAAATATTTTCAAGTTCGTAGTTCCCCACTAGAGGGCGCAATCTATCACTTGTAAAATATAATCTCATTTTTTACGAAATATTCTCCAGCTAACAGTGGTAAAGAATAATAAAATAAGAAAATACTCTTCTTATTCAACAACTTTTGTCTCAGTAATTTTTCTATATTTCCTTTTTTTTAGTGATGGAATGGAAAAACTTTTCTTCACAAAAAAAACACTCTGACTTCTGTATGCGTGAACCGATTTTCACGAAATTTGATTTCATTCGAAGGCCATTAAAAGCAGATCACAGAAAAATATGACAACAACATACCGGGTGATCCAATTAAAAACTACAGGCTGTTTTATGTTACTTCACCCTATTTGCGCGTTTTACTGGAAAATTTCAAATGCAATGCTATGATTCTAACCGACTGAGAATAAGCTGAGCATTATTACCTATTGATTTGTTAAGACCGCAGACAGATATCTTCGGTCATTCCGAAGATATTAACATTTTTGTAAATTTTGATAAGTGTTGATCAACCCTGCGAGCTTGAAAAAACAAGGAAGTGACTTTATTCGTCCTGACAAGGCAGCAAAATACTAAACACACATGAAATAACAATAATACGATAAAATGAAACAAAAATTAGTAACAACGAAAATATTTGAACAAAAAACAACCCTTTTACATAATCATTTCAAATATTCAAAATGTCTACCATTTTTTTCTATGCATAAATTTAGTCTTTCTTTAGTTGCTCAATATGAGAAAAAGTTTCAGCTGCCTGTCGAAATATATTTTTCATATCCTCACTTGTAGTTGGTGGTGTTCGGAAAACTAAGTCTTCATTCTCCCCCAAAAATAAAATCTAATACTGTGAGGTCGAGTGATCTTGCAGGAAAAATACTCCCTCGTCCAATCCACCTCTTTGAGAAGAGGGTATCTTAATATTCCCTAACATTAGCAGCATAATGCGCCGGGCAACCATCCTGTTGATACCACATATCTATTCTGTCTTGAATAGCAATATCATCCAAAAGAATTCGAAAATTTTCCGTTAAAATTTCAAGCACCTTTATCCCATTAAGATACTATCGAAGAAAAATGGCCCGACAACTGTTTCATCAAAAATTCCGCACCACGCGTAAACACTCCAGCGATTCTGATTATTGACTTATTTTTGCCAATATGGGTCGTTAGATGATCAGTAGTGGCTGTCGTGTAAATTTACTTTACCATTGCTAGAAAAAGTAGCCTCGTCAGTCCATAATATTCTATGAAGTAAGTTAGATTCGCCGTTCAGCATTTGTTTCAACCAATTGCTAAAGTCCTTTCGTCTCTTTCAATATTTTGTGCAAGACAACATGATACGGATGCGGTTTAGGGTCCTCTAGTATCCTTTGAACTTGCGAATAATTCGATCCCAAATCACTTGCAATTTTTCGGATGCTTGAATGTGATTCAGCATAAACACAAGCCAAAACTTTTATGATATTATCCTCATTACGGCTTCTACGTTTTCTATTTTTTCTTCCAACATATTGAACCTTCCAAGTTTGTCGCACTCTTCGTGTCAATCTTTTGAATACTTTTCTGGAATGACGACGTCTTTCAGGATATCGTATCGGGTATTCCCTTTCAGGTACTGCATTTTTAAACATTCAGCATGAACATTAAGCATATCATATGCTTCTCCGTTTGAATAATGAGGCCTCATGAACTAGTAGTTTGCAATCGACCTAAATAAATTTTACAGCTATAGAAACCGAGAATAAACAGTAACGCCAAAGCTTACTGGATCTAGATCAGCTTGTTTTGTGAGTGGCATACATTTTTGATAAGTTTGTTCTTTCATTTGATTGTTTAGCTGATGAAATAACTCAATTCCTCCTGAATTTCACAGGGTTGATCCACACTTATCGAAATCTGCAAAAATGTTAATATCTTCGGAATGACCGAAGATATCTGTCTGCGGTCTTAACAAATCAATAGGTAATAATGCTCAGCTTATTCTCAGTCGGTTAGAATCATAGCATTGCATTTGAAATTTTCCAGTAAAACGCGCAAATAAGGTGAAGTAACATAAAACAGCCTGTAGTTTTTAATTGGATCACCCGGTATGTTGTTGTCATATTTTTCTGTGATCTGCTTTTAATGGCCTTCGAATGAAATCAAATTTCGTGAAAATCGGTTCACGCATACAGAAGTCAGAGTGTTTTTTTTGTGAAGAAAAGTTTTTTCATTCCATCACTAAAAAAAAGGAAATATAGAAAAATTACTGAGACAAAAGTTGTTGAATAAGAAGAGTATTTTCTTATTTTATTATTCTTTACCACTGTTAGCTGGAGAATATTTCGTAAAAAATTAGATTATATTTTACAAGTGATAGATTGCGCCCTCTAGTGGGGAACTACGAACTTGAAAATATTTTTAATCATTTTCCTTGGGCCGATTTTGTCATTAGAATTTTTTTCCGGAATTTATAGGATGAACGGTTTCCGAGATACGGCCGGTGGCCACCCTTAATGAATCACCCTGTACAGCTGTAAAATTTATTTAGGTCGATTGCAAACTACTAGTTTATGATGCCTCATTATTCAAACGGAGAAGTATATGATATGCTTAATGTTTATGCTGAATGTTTAGAAAATGCAGTAGCTGAAGGGGAATATCCGATACGATATCCTGAAAGACGTCGTCATTCCAGAAACGTATTCAAAATATTGACACGAAGACTGCGACAAACTTGGAAGGTTCAATATGTTGGAAGAACAAATGGAAAACGTAGAAGCCGTAATGAGGATAATATCATAACAGTTTTGGCTTATGTTTATGCTGAATTACATTTAAGCATCCGAAAAATTGAAAGTGATTTGGGATCGAATTATTCGCTAGTTCAAAGGATACTAAAGGACCATAAACTGCATCCGTATCATGTTGTCTTGCACCAAGAATTGAAAAATAGATTTCGACAGGCAGCTGAAACTGTGACCAGTATCAACTGAAGAAAGACTTAATTTATGTATAGAAGAAAATGGTAGACATTTTGAATATTTGAAATGATTATGTATAAGGGTTGTTTTTTGTTCAAATATTTTCGTTGTTGCTAATTATTTTTGTTTCATTTTATTGTATTATTGTTATTTCATGTGTGTTTAGTATTTTGCTGCATTGTCATGATGACTAAAGTCACTTCCTTGTTGTTTCAAGCTCACAGGGTTGATCAACACTTATCAAAATTTACAAAAATGTTAATATCTTCGGAATGACCCGAGATATCTGTCTGCGGTTTCAACAAGTCAATAGGTGATAATGCTAAGCTTATTCTCAGTTGGTAAGAATCATAGCATTGCATTTCAAATTCTCCAGTAAAACGCGCAAATAGGGTGAAGTGACATAAAACAGCCTGTAGTTTTCAATTGGATCACTCGGTATGTTGTTGTCATATTTTTCTGTGATCTGCTTTTAATGGCCTTCGAATAAAATCGAATAACGTGAAAATCGGTTCACGCATACAGAAGTAAGAGTGTTTTTTTTGTGAAGAAAAGTTTTTCCATCCCATCACTAAAAAAAAGGAAATATGGAAAAATTATTCAAACAAAATTTGTTGAATAGGATGAATATTTTCTTATTTTATCATTCTTTACCACTGTTAGCTGGAGAACATTTCGTAAAAAATGAGATTATATTTTGCAAGTGATAGATTGCGCCCTCTAGTGGGGAACTACGAACTTGAAAATATTTTTAATCATTTTCTAGGGGGGTCGATTTTGTCATTAGAATTTTTTTCCGGAAGTTATAAGATGAACGGTTTCCGAGATACGGCCGGTGGCCACCCTTAATGAGTCACCCTGTACAGGGTGTTTCATCATAAACTGGTCAAACATATATAGCCGTATAGATGACATTGGGAAAGTCATTTTTGCCTTATGACATATACCCCGTTTTCTAGGCATAAGCGAGATACAGGGTGTTCAATGTCAACTTTGAGCAATATTCTGATAACTCTGTTTAGTTATACGTGATCTTCGAAATAACGGTTTTTGGTCACATCATAGTATTTTTTGGTGGTCTCTTCAATCGTGGTGTAGAATTCTGGACCAAATATTTCAAAATGGCGGAAAACCGACAAAGTTGGAATTTTTCGTTCCGATTGCCAAATTATATAGTATTATCCCAATGTTCTCAAATTTCTAAGATTTTCCGTGAAAAAATAAAACACCAAACTCAACTTTTTCTTGTCTACAGTAAAAAAATAAATTTACCCAAAATTTTTTGAATCTTTCGAGGTTAAACTTACCATCATTCTGAAGGTTTTTCATGGACTTAAAACATTCAGGGAAAGTTGCATTCAGAAATGCGCAGGTTGAGTTCGTTAATGGAAAAAATCGTCTAAATAATATCGAAGTTATTGCCATCTGAAATTTTAAGATTGTTTCCCTGATAATTTAGGAATTACTGAAGCGATTGGATTGAAATTTGGCAGTAAGTTGGGCACGACGACGCGCAACCTCTCGAAAAATGTTGTTGGAATCGTATTATTTTTCGAAATTTTGTTTGTGAATTATATTCATTGGGAACTATCTTGATATTTCACAGCAGGGTCCAAAGTTTCGATTCGATATGGTTATTATTTTCGGATATATTGTGTAAAAATGTGTCAAATTTTGTGTTTTTTTGTTCGTATAGTTGCTTTTTCCGGAATAAATCGAAACATACTGATCCAAGAATGATGAAATTCGATAATTTATTCAAAATGCTGATGACCAACTTTGTGCAAAATTGCTTTTGTTCGTATCTTCAGAACAATTCTAAAAAAAAAAAAAATTTTTTTTCTTTCCAATATTGAATATTCTGAGATCTTTATGATCATAGTTTCTTCAGAATTTCTGTATGAACCTTCAAGTTGTCATTTTTCAATAGACTATTGTCAATTAGCTCTTATCTGTATTTTTGGAAATATTGGAAAAACTAAATTTTAAATGGGTTAGGAAATCATTCACGAATTCGGCCTTCGTAAATGAGGTCGGAACCTACTCTACGAATATGGAGTTTCTAAGTTGCCGTTGGTACGCCGTAAACATAATAACTTTCGAAAGGAACAGAACTGGATTGAAAAATTGAATATGATCAGAAGATCGCAGAATATTGAATAGTTGGAAGAGAAAAAAAATTGTTTCTTACACTGGAAGTTGGCGCATACTTCGAGGTCAACATTTTTCAATAATGTTTTGAATCCCTATTCGATCCGATATTCACCTTCGAACATATGGAGACAAAATTTGTCAAATATCGTGGATCTTTGAAATTTTCACGTATTCACCAGATATCTCAAGAAGTACTGATGCGACGAGATTTGAACTTATTACACTTTCATCATTTGTAGTTCTAAGTTCATTAGTTTAGTAAGTGCAATTCGTCAGCCCTAATTTCTTCTGATTTTTGTGAAATGATATTGTAATAAAGTCTCCGTTTTGTATTATTGAATATATTCTATTAACGAAGGAGTTCAGCGTTGATTCAACCAAATCCCAGCGACAAACCACCAATTCCAGTCCACTACATCGAAGTGAGTGAATTTCCCAATGTACGGAAAAGATGCAATATCATTACAAGGTTTTTTTAGTGTAGGTAACTATTTTTCAACGAAGAAATGAATATCGAATAAAATATATTATATTATTGCTGAAATATTTTATTCTTCTTCTTTCGTATAAGCCCTGCCATAAAACTTAAATATCTTTTCAGAGTAAAATTTGTCTGTTAATATGATATATTTCATACCGAAATATTTGACTAAAAAACTAATATCTTTTCAAGGGTGTCGCAACTCTACTTTGCGAAAAGTCTGGAAAATGGTTTGGTGATCAGAAAATTATAGCAGCAAATTATAGTCAGTGTGGAAAATTTTATGAAACATTATCAGAATCACAAATTTATATGAAATGGATGCCAATATTAAGGATGTGCTCACATATTGGTTATGGATGTTCAATTTCATCTCTTGTACTCTCTCTATTCATATTTCTTTATTTGAAGTATGTATCTCCATTATATCTGAAACAACATTTAGCAGTGTTATTTTTCAGGAGACTACATTGCTCGAGGAATTACCTACATATGCATTTATTTGTTTCATCGATTATGAGGTGTTTAATGTCGATTTTGAAAGATATCCTCTACCTCAAAGCTGGATTCCTATTTACAGATACATCAGTTGAAGCCCGAGGTCTGCATTTTCAAATATCAATAGTAAGAAAACTTTTTTTAACGCTTTACCTTCATGTGTATTTTCACCTGCAACTCATTCTATCGAAAGTTACCTTTCCCCATTTCTTACCCTGAGGGCGGATGCTGACGGACGCCAAATTATGCAAGAAACCGTTTTATTCGTGTATTTCAACTCAAAGCAGATGTCGTGACAGAGCAAAAGCTTGATTCAATGACATTGATGATGATAGAACAATAGTGTGTGCTTCACAAACCAGCATTACCATTATAATTAATCGATTTCAAGCGATGGACCACAAGCTCCGGTCATAGTTACGGTTATTCAAACTGACATGTAGCAAAGGACAATCTGTCAATTTGGATAACCGTAATTATAACCAGAGCTTTTGGTCCATCGCTTGAAATCGCTTATAAAAACACATACTAATGGGTATAGATTCAGCATAAAATTCTCAGAAAATCATTCGACTCTTAGAGAGGTAGATGCACAAATTCTTGGTTAAGCTTTTATTATTAAACGTGTAATGTCAAACCTCAATTCAGCAAAACGTTGGTTCAAAGTCCTGACATAGATAAGTGGCTACGCACATCCGAATAATCTGGAGGAATTGTTTTGATAAGTCAGATAAAGTTTCGAAAATTTCTGGTAATATTTCCATTTGCCTATTTACGCTCTTGTTCGGGTGAACAGCGAGATATCATTGTGCCAACATGTCTATGATGTTCGAATGTTTTCTCTCAATTATCCTCATTTAGAATTTTGCGGTAGTTTCCTCAATACCTCAAGAAGTACTGATGCCATCAGACTGATACTGACCTTGTTAATGAGTTGTGGAAAACCACCGCACAAACTCATGTAGAATTTTGAGTGGATCGTATCGGTAAAAAATACCAAACAAATTTCGAGATTTTATATTTAACGACAGTTTCCTTATTTCCACCTCGATCGAAGAATCACTTTTGGAAATAACAGTCACATAATACGTGTATTTCCGTTACTATTTCAGTATAGCTTTTTTCTTGATAATATAAAAAATAGTGAACCAGATGGATTTTGGTAGTTAGTTGTGAAGCATCATGGTGCTATTAGAAAGATAAAAATATTAAAGACTTCAAATTTTCAAATATTTTATATTCCAAAACATAACCGCCAAATTTGATTGAGACTGGGGCTGTAATTGAGGAATAATAATGTGCAAACTCGTGCTGAATACTGTGCGAACGACAACTTTGGAAATATATAAAAATTACAAGTATTTCATATTTCAGAAAAAAATACCAGATTGACTTCCGACGCAGAAACTTGTTCGAAAGTTGATGAGGATCGTATCAACGAAAACATTGAGAAATATATTTCTTTAAATTTTATACTCTGCATCTGTGACTCCTGAAGCAACTCGATCTGATGAATAGATTTTGAGATATTCTTATCATTTGATCCTCAAGAAATTTCGCTTGAACCTCGAAACTGCAATTTTTCAATAAAGACTAGATTCCAATTCGAACCGACCTGTGTTTTCGGAAATATTGGAAATATAAAACTTTGAATGAGTACATCTGTAAAATCATTAGGTGGATTTTATTTATTCACGAATTCATCCTTCAAAATTAAGACTAAAACCTGCTTCACAAATATGAGATTATATATTGGTAGTAAACGAACTGAGTAACTGATGTTGTACAATAGTTTTTTGAGGTTACAAGCATTGCGAGATTAAAATGCCAGGCCAACGCACAAAGGTCGATGTGGTCGGAGCGATGGCCGCACATAAGGCGGCGATTTTCGTCTCCCTCGTAACAATTTTTTCCTTCTGGCAGCCGTGTATGTATCTTTTAATAGGGGTTGTACCCAATGTTCGAGTAAACAGGAGGATGCTTTGATGTTCATGTAAAATTTTCGTCAATACAGTAATGATTTTGGCAAGTATATACAAATTGAAGATATTAGGGAATGAACTTACGCTTCGCGGAGCATTTGTTCACATACCTCTTTTATTTTCACGCACTTGCTCTTGGTAACATCGCCTCATCATTATGCCCAAATACAGGGTGAGTCTTTGACCTTGCAGAATATTTTAACAGAAGATTCCTGAAGCTGAAAGAAACACATTTGTCCTCTACCATTTTTTCCGATTCAGCCTAGATAAAAAGATATAGGCATTATAAATTTTCATAATAAGCTAGCCGCCCCTGGAAACCTGAACACTGAAGTTTTTCCAAGCCTAAGATATACCATTCAAATCTTCGAAATAAGCAACTCTGTTATGAAAACAAGCGTCAACTTACTTTTTACATTCCAGTTGGTGAGAAAAGTTGTATTTATAGTACAATAAACAAGTTAGGTATTCCAAATTTCGTGGGCGATAAAAGTTGAATATTCTTCTCTTAGTTTCATTTTCGATAATGGGGAATTCATCTAGCTATCACTCATATCAGCTTTGAGATTCATCTTCAATTTGTAATTATTAATTTTCTTTGTTTATTTCATTTTCTCCAAGAATTATCAGATTCAGACATAACCCATTCAAACTTTCATTTTCATAAATAAATAAAACAGATGTACCTAATTTATCTATGAACGTACAAACGTTGCCAAATTGACAAACAGAAAGAAAGAACTCTTCGAAATCAAACAACACACAATATGCTAATTCTATGCATACACTTGTAAAGTCTATGATTCTGAACTGAATCTGTGAATCTGTGGCTACGTGGTTTTAAGGTTATGTCATGTTGGTTTTCCTCCACCATGGGTTGTTATGTTATGAAAGCGCATTTGGAGAATACCTCAAAATAAATACTATCAAAGTTCTGTACATAATTTCAAGAAATATGGGTCAGCAGAAGAAAGATTGCATTCAAATCAGTAAGAATCCCCATTATCATGGAAAAGTGAGAAGTTGATCAATTATACTACACAAATTAGCTCGAAATTGAAAAGGAAGCTTCTTGAATGGAAAGTGGTGTGGAAATTTGCTCGAACATTAGGAGTATTTAAGTTGTAGAAGTTGAGGTGAGCTTATTCATATTACTCCACTTTCGAACTAACAGCCAATTTACAATGGACATAACTTAACCGTAAATTTACTTATACATAAAATGTGAGAATTAAACAACAGAAATCATAAGGAATAAGAATAGAACTGCATTCGACTTATGGTCAAAGTCAAAAGCAAAGTTGAACCAATTGTGAAGATTTTGGTACTTATGAATTTTGTAGTTACCTCTTTGATTTTTACGCACGAGTTGCGGGATTCTTACGGTTACATACATTGTGAATTGGCCAAAGTCGGCTACTCCGCTTACAAATCATTCCAAATAAAAAATGCTAGGCTTCCATTCTCAACTTTTAGACGTGGCAACGCGGAAAAATTGAATTCTGTGAATTTTTTGAACAGAGTTGCATTCAGCCAAAGTACTCAATTCTCGGAATTTCACAGATATTTTTTATTTTTGAATTTCAGATTACTCGAAAACGGCGCATCATACGAAAAAAAATAAGGAATACTTTTACTTTCCAAAATGGTCAAAAATTCGTTGAATAGCATTCAAATTATTTTTAAAAGTTGGATTCTTTGAATTTCTGGTATTTTTATGAAATGTTATGGTCATATCAAAGAAACTGGAGGATGTGGATGAAATTTTGTAATCCAGGAACATTCATCGTATCAATAAAAAACTATATTCCAAAAATCATCTCATTTGATGAGATCGTTCGCGAGATATAATCGAAAATTAAATTTTTTTATGGATTTTCAACAGTCTGTATCTTACGAACCAAGCCGAATCGGAAAAAATGGTAAGGGAAAAAAGTGTTTCTTTTGGCTTCAGGAATCTTCTGTTAAAATATTCTGCAAGGTCAAAGACTCACCCTGTATATTTCATTTCCGAAGTAGTTGCTTAAAACGGTAATAAACCAGCACAGGCGACCGGAGAAGAAGCTAAATTCGATTCTTTCTCGAAGCACCCTACGAGGAACCTGTCAGCATGTGTGCGAGATCTCCGACCATCCCATACATGTAACGGCGTCAGGCATGAAACCTGCACAGCTCAACCTCTCCGGAGCGCATGTGGCCGGCATAAGACGATTATTTGCATTGATGGGCAGAACCCACCTATATATTTCGGAGTTAGACCTATTTATAATTTTGAAGATTTTTTCTAGATATCGTAAAATGTACTGACGCGATCAAATTGAAAGTTGGTAGGTGATTTGAGTTTTCCAACGCGCAGCTTTATGGTTTGGTAATGATTTTTGGAAAATATCGCAAGGGCTGAGATATTGGAAAATGAAAAAAATATTTTTACAATCTTAATATGTATTTCAAAAACTATTTATTAGAGTGCACGCTTTTTATTTTGCATGAATTTAAAATCGTCATTTTACAGGAGAGGAACTTCGTAATTGAGCTACTCTAATGTGTGTGAAGTTGGCCCAGCCTTATCGATTTTCGAGAAAATTTTTTATCCTGAATTCGGTTAGGTTTGTGTAGCTTTGTGCCGTTGAAATTTTTTTCTATTTCGTATGGTTCTTCAGATATTGCACAAAATGTACAAAGTGGGCCAGCCCAGCACATTTCGAAAAAGTGTATTTTGATTGCTCTTATAGATTGTGTTATACATACACTGAATTGTGCTGTTCGAATTCTTCCGAAAGTCCCTCTCATTTCTCGAAGGATCAAAAACTAGGAAAAAATTTGGCCCAGCACTTTTATTTTTTCTTCTAAAAAATGAGCGGAAGAGTTTGTGGTACATTTGTGCTGACTTGTGCCGTAAATATTTTCCCGATATTCTGCCGGATTTTCCGACAAATCACGAAATTGAAAAGAAAGTTTGCCCAACACATTTTTTTGTGATGAAAATTTTTATTAAAATCTAATTTTCTGAAAAAAAAATATTTCGGAAAGAATTTATTCCTTTATTTTTCAATTCTCGAATTTTTCTCTTGGACTGATTGTTCTAGGTTCGTACTGGTTTGTGCCGTTGGAATTTTCTTTTTATTCCAGACAGTTCTCTGCTAGTTTTCCAAAAGAGGAAAATTCTGGAAGAAAGTCGGGAATTGGATTGTTAATTGTTTGAAAATCAGTATACATGATAACCGGCATGAGAATAGTTACTTTTTTTAAATTACGCTTGGCTCTACTTTTCTGTCCTTTAAAACATTCTGCACCAGTCAGCGAATTCGTGAAAGAGAAGAATCGGAACATACTCATTACCTTCACTTTTTTGGATTGTTTTTCCCGAGTCATTAGGGTACTCTCAAGAACGCAATCTTCACAGAGCCCAGATTTATTTGTATTCGAGTATATTATTGATTGATGCTATTCACTGTCACTGGAATCGAACAATTAAAAATTAAATTCTTCCATGCATGGATGTGTGAAAAAATAGTTTGATAGAAGTGAAATACTCACAACTATATTATAAAACGTGCAGCGCACGCTTATCGTACCTAGTATGCCGGCCGGCCTAGGCTGTAAATCATTCAAGAGTCGACGGCGAGCGTAGTTGGATTTCGTGGCGGCTTCTTTCATACTTTCCACGGTCCTAAGCTCAAGCCTGTTCTACAGTATACTGATATTCAAAGAATCTGCTGTTTATTTTTGATTTCCACAGTTTGAAGAAAAGCTGAGATTTCCTTTCTTAAAATCTGACCGGTACAAGTCGGCACAAATGTGGTACAACTAAATGAATCAACTTTCGACAGAGAAAAGTACGAAAGTACGAGACTTTCTTCCAAAATTTTTCTCTTTTGGGAAATTTTCAGGATTTCTGTGAATATTTCAACGAAACAAATAAGATTACGTGAAGCACAATTGTCTCCATATCTTTCTGTCATTACGAAATACCGAAATTGTTGAGCTAATTTTTTTCTCAATTTTTATTTCTGGGAAATACGGCGAATTTTCCGAAAAATTCGAACGGCACAACTCGGTATGTGGATAGCACAATCTATTTCCGCCGTTGACATCCACTTTCTCAAAAAGTTTTAGCTGTCCTTTTTCATACGTTTCGTGGAATATCTCTAGAACCGTATAGATTAAGAAAAAAAATCACTACAGATCAAACCTATTTGAATTCAACAAAAAAAAATTTTTTCGACAATCCAAAAGTGCTGGGGTTACTTTACACTTATCTGGGCGGTCCATTCTGTACATTTCGTGGGATATCTTGAGAACTGTCTGAAATAAAAGGAGAATTCCAGCGGCGCAAAGCAGTACGTACCTAGAACAATTCAGTCCAAGAAAAAAAATTCGAAAATCGAAAAACATTGGACAAAACTGTTTTCGAAATATTTTTTTTTGGTAAATTAGCAGGCTTTTCGCAAAAATTTTAATGGAACAAGTTAGCTCGCATGAGAGACGATTTTAATATAAATTTTCATCACAAAAAAACGAATGTGCTGGGCAAACTTTTTTTCAATTTCGCGATTTGTCGGAAAATCCGGCAGAACATCGGAAAAATATTTACGGCACAAGTCAGCACAAATTTTTGAGAAAAAAAAAGGGCTGGGCCAAATTTTTCTTAGTTTTGGATTTTTCGAAAAATGAGAGGAACTTTCGGAAAAATTCGAACAGCACAACTCAGTACATGTATAGCACAATCTATAACAGCAATAAAATCCACTTTTTCGAAATGTGCTAGGCTGGCCTCCTTCAAACATTTTGTGCAATATCTGGAGAACCTTACTAAATAAAAAAATTCAACTACACAAAGCAGCACAAAACTAGCACAATTCAGGATAAAAAATTTTTCTCGAGAATCGAAAAGTGTTGGGCCAACTTCACACACATCCTTCTCTACCAGCATTATGTTTCTCATCTCAATGATTTGATCACTGTGTATGACGTTCATCCCTTTGTCGTATCAGATCGCTGCATCTGCGATTTTGCAGTTTACAACGTCCGGCAAGACTTTGGAAACACTCGGTTCATGTGGTTTTCCCACAAGACGATGGAGTCCAAAAATACGACAAGCCAAAATTTGATTTCGACTACCTTCATATAAATCAAATTTCGGAGAGTCACTTATTTTACATGGAGGGGGACACCTTCATACCCAAATATAACGAAACTGGAAAAATTGAAATTTTGATTTATTGCGATTTTCGGCGAGTACAGCAGGTTTTTAGACCGATGAACAAATTTCGGATTCGAAAATTCGAATGAATGAGTTTTTTAAGCGGAAAACTCAAAGAAGTGGTAAAAAAGTCAAACAATGCTAACTGAAATGATTTCGATTTTTTTTACGTGAACGCAATAACTTCCGGAAAAATCGACTTTGAAACTCGATATTTGTAGAAAAGTTTTGAACCTTAATTAGGAAGGTCGAATTCGTGAATGGGCAAAATCCACCCGATGATTCCGCAGATATACCCATTCAAAATTAAATTTTCCCAATATTTTCGAAAATACAGATACAAGCGAATTTAAATCCACTACTTCATCGAAAAAAGATAGTTTGAAGGTTCATACTCAATTTAATGAAGATAATATGATAAGAAGATCACAGGATATTGAGTATTTGAAAAAAAAATTGAGAATTTTTTTTAAATCGTTCTAATGACATGATCATCACGAAATTTCGCACAATTTTGTCCTTCAGCACCTTTGAACTAGCTGCAAAATTTCATCACTATCAAAAATCAAAAATTTTTCCCGGAATTGATTGAAATATAAGAGAAATAACCTCAAAAATTCAAATTGCTATAACTCCGGAACTATTTGGCCGATTTGGCCCATTCACGAACTTAAGCGCGGCATTCAGATGTGCAACCTACCCTGGAAGTTTCAGGTCGATAGGATTCTCCGTGCTACCGTAATCGTGCATACGGACGGCTGGACAGAATCGATTTTGACGCCGGATTCGTTATCAGTGAGTCCAGACTATTCGTTTGAGACCATTTTCGGCGCAAAATTCGAAAATTACAGACATTTGGACGAAACTATAGCACGCTGTTTCCCTAGAACATGCGCGCAAAAATTCAGGTTTCAAATCATATTTCCTGCCTCACTGAACCCAACAACTGCATCAACGAGCAAGAACTGTATGTATTCGAAAAATTCTATGGGTTTAGTCAAGCTATTACTGTTATAATATATCAAATACTTTGGATATAGTTTCTAGATAATCTGAAGGTAAATATTTCAGTCGAAAATATCCCAATTTAATACGAAATCACAAGCTAAATCGCTTTTTTTCGTAGTAAACAATGCATTATGGGTTATTGTTGGTCCTCCATTCTCTTTCAACTGTCAAAACTGCTCGTGACCTTAAATGATCTCTACTTTAAGAGTTTACAATCATCCCTCTGTGGTTTTTTTGCTTTTTTTCGCCGTTATTTTTCTGGTTACCTGCACTTGATGCTTTCCCCTTTTCTATTTCATACCTGTTCCTTGAATTTGATCCTTGTCTTGTTCCACCTTTTCTGTGTTTTCCCCTTTCATTCTGACACCTTCGTTTTCCATGCTTGTTACTAGTTTCATTTTCTATATTTCCTTGTCATCTCTCCTTCTCTGTCCCATGGCGGAATCTTATACTGAGGCTGAATACACTGCCTTCAGAAATGTTAATTCTTTTTCTAGAAATAATTCAAATTTGTTTTTCACTTATTTGTCCGAATACAAACTGGTCTCTAAGGGCTGTATCAATATCTTTAAAATCGAAATTCAAAGATTTTTATTCCACTTTCACTACGATATCTGAAACACTGTCGATGGACTGCCTATTTCATCTCATGAAATTGATTCCTTTCTGGTATTTCCGATGGTTTTATGTTTTAATTATCAGTCATTATTTTCACCAAATATTCAGGAGAAAAATCCTTTGGTTTGAGTGGTGCACGAAAATTTAACGATAATGAATAAGTATCCTGGCAAACTCTTCGTCAGTATATCAACCTTAAATTTTTCTGGCACGGTATTATATGATTTGAAAAATAATTGCAGCCGCTCTACGAAAATGTCCCATTTATAATATTAATTCGTTGTTATCTGAAAAACTAATTTCCACTGCTGTTTGTTGCGATATCAACGGTACTGTTATCGATTGATCGTCTTTCGAAATGTTCTTGAGAGATGTTACACACTGTTCTTTGAATAATTTTTAGCCACTTATTCACTGAAAGTTTTCGAAAATTGTCTACACTCTCGTTATCATTCACGTTCACTTTCAATAGTTTTAATTTTTCCAATAATTCTAGTTAATTCAGTTTGTGCTTCTTTTCCTTGCAATCGGTTGTCAACTCTTTCAACTGGTTTTTTCGGCATAACCGAGAACTTCGAGAAATTTCACTGAAAATACGTATTCATATTCGAAAACCACCCAAAGTTTAATATTTCACAGTTCATTCAGTACAACAACGTAACTAGTTACCTTGTACTCCTCCGAAGATGTTCAAAAGACCGAAATGAGAGGATACTGAATAAATTTCGAATGTTCTCAAAAATGAATGTTTAAATGTTTCACCTAGAGCCAACCGCAAACTCCATCACTCCACGTCGCCACCTTAAGATGTTCCTGATATTGTTCAACATAATAATACACTCAATCAGGTGAAAGGTTTTTTCATTAATTTTACTGATAGTAAGAGTCTAGGCTTTCTGCAACGTACTAATTGACCATCTTGCACGCAAAGCTAAAGCAGACCACGCAATATTGGAGAATTGGTCTTTGTTTGCACATAGGGAATAATCAAAATCGTCAACACCACACGATTCGATCGCAACGCTGGTGTTCGGAAAGACCGACTTGAAACCCAAAGTGCCTCTCTTTATCTTCCATTTGGCATTCGGTTCGCGATGATGCATTCAGCATAGACAGCAGAGCGGGCTGATCGAATGGTGGTTTTGTGAAGCAGATTTTAACTTTTTTTGAACATCAGGACGACGAATGCGATCTTCCATGTTGTTGGGAAATATCTTAATTTCGAGATACCGTTACATTAGACAATATCTTAGATAATATTCTTGTGGTTGGTATGGCGCAGCAGTTACTTATTAGTAATGCCTCTCGCTGCGGCGGCACCTTTTTGGAGCCCCCTGATTACTCCCTCCCCACATCGATATCGGTGGTGTGTGTGATTCTGTCCTGCGTTTTTTTTTCTTCTATATTTTTTGCCACTATAAGCTCTACTTTTGGTCCATATGTGAAATCGTTGCCGCCATCCTAGGAATCGTTCGGGAAAAACTACAACTTGAACCGTTCGGCGAACGTGTTTTTTATATAAGACAGATATTCTATATGATATTCTTCTGGGATGTGAAGCAATTACTTCTTGGCAATGCTTTCTTCTCCAGGGGGACTTTTTTTGAGTTCCTTGATCACTTCCTTCACTTCGACATCGTTGGTTGGTCGAATCTGACGGCGTTTTTTCTTTCAGAATTATTTCCGTTATCCACTTTACTTCTATTTCAAAATCGATGCCATCGTTCGTGAAAATTTACAACTCGAGCCGTTCGGCGAACGTGTTCAAGTGTTTCTCTGCCGATGTAGACTATTCCGTTCAGCCCATGAAGTGGAGAAGATCGGTTTGTAATTTTCTTGAGGTATCTGCTTGGACGCCACATGGATTTATGGTGAACATCTTGTTCCTCACTGTCCTCATTTATCTGGTCTAGAAATTGTAGTTCTTGACTTCTGAGACTGTAGAGCTAAGCTTTGAGCATAGTCGTCATCTGCTTTCCTCATATCTTCTGTAGCCATTGTTCTTTGAGCTTTCTTCTTGTCAGGCGGTTTTTTTCTATCATAAGAAATATGAGGAGTCGGCCAGTACTTTCTGGAATTCTACCATGATTTTTTCAACTGGTTTTGTCTTTATCTGGGTGTTCGGTTCCGGGATTTGGCGTATGATAGTTCGTAGGATGTTTTCAAATCTACGCCAGTGAGTTTTTCTTTCGTTGGATTGTAATGGGATATTGGTCCAATGTTCGAACTTCAGGATGATTGAGTTGTGGTATAAACTGAGGGCAGCTCTGTTCTATATTTCTACCGGGTATTCCGGGCAGTTGTTTGTGAGTATATCTAGGATAGTCTACTAGTCGGAAGATTTGGCCCGGTTACGGTGCAACTGTGTTACTCGGAATTTTGAGATCAAAATGAAAAATATTTATACGATTGTTCATGAATTTACTATCGTGTTTCGACAACGCTTCTTTTTCTGCTTTTCACATCGTGTGGGTGAATTCGATACCAAGATATCGTCATTCAAAGAATAGTCGACTCCAGATTTTCATACAGACAGGCCTGATGTTCTAGACGGTATCGATAATCTGAGGATTATTTCGTTTGCATATTGTTTAAAAACCTAAACCCAAATTTGAGTATATTTAAATACAAGAGGTTCAATCAGAGGCATATCAAAACTATTGTCACTCAAACCTGCAGTTCTCATGTTGAGATATTGCAGAATTCGGGGTTACTAATAAACCAAAATCAAAATTGCATTCTTCTGAGGAGATCTTAACTGTACCATATATTAAGTACGGATGCCCATAAGACCGATTAATAGTCCTATTAACTATTCAATACCCAGGGCCCACAAGAACGGGTGCCCGGTATGCTGGGTAGGGTGTCGCTTATTACACTATCCTTGATGCTGCCCCTTTTTTTTTACCTATTACACTATGCAATCTAAAGGGTCCGACATATCATCTGCCAGGTCGGTTGTCGCTTATTACTCTTCCCTAAATGCTAGGCAGATCGGGTCCACTCGATCGCCTTAAATCAGGACCCTAGTTGCCAGTTCCTTATTACAGTTCCCGGTCCCTGCCTGCCGTACCCTTGATATTGAGTAGTGTAATAGGCCTTTGAAGTCTTGCCCCACTCATTAATCCAGCCTCTTGTTTTGTAACCCGAAGTTTTATCACGTCTTGAGTCGGGCAAAAAAAATGCATAATAGCCGTTGGAAATTTGAATCATATATTCGAAAAAAGAAATATATCTGAATAATAATTTTGAACGACTGTAGGTTGGATTCATTGATGAAAAATCCGATGTTAAAATCGATTCTGTTCGTTTCCACGATTACTTGAAAACCTTTGGGGTTATTTCGTCAATATCTGAGGAACAGCCTATGCGATCCGATTGAAAATTGGGAAATTGGCTGTAGGCTACTGACATGCAACTTTTCGCGAATTTGTTGGGATCGTATTGTGAGTGGATCAAAAACATGCTAATTTTTGTTGAAAAATCTTTTTTTTTTGGAAACATTCATCCGATTTCGATAAAATTCCGCACAGACCTCAATACAATATCTTACAATGATGCACAAAATTTCAGTTTGATGCGATTCGAATTTTCGGAGATATTGGAAGAAAAATAGGTCGAATTTCGTGTATCTTTCCCTGGTACCGAAATATATGTCGAAAAATACTGATTCGATTAAGGGGAAACTTGGTGACTAGTTGGCCAATAGTGATGCAGTAATGCAAGTGTCATAAGAACCATTCGAAAAAATATCGGAATTTTTCCAATATATCATATTTTGAGAATTTTTAATCATTACCCTCACAAAATTTTTCGTGAACCTTCAAATTGTGATTTTTTTCTCAATATAATCAAGAACTTATACGATTCAGTAGGAAAAATAATTGTTGAAGGGTTAAGGTTGAGGTTTATTAATTTCATTGGGACCATATGAAAAGGATATCGCTTAATTTTTCCATGTTGATTCTCTAAGTTCCGGTATTATAAAACTTAACTTTAACTTTAACTGAAAGTTTTGACAGTTTTGTTGGGACATATCTGTCTAAACTGTCAGTTAAAGTTAAGTTTTATAATACCGGCCCTAAGTCTTGTTACTACTCACCCCGACATCAATATGAAGAACTGAGGTTGGATTCAAACTAGAGTGAATGAAGGATTTATTCGATTTTCATGTTGCCAAAGCAATTAAGTAGTTGCACGAACTAATCTCTCATATTTTTTTAGTATTGGTTCTGCAAATCAGTTATCAGTTTGAGGCAATATTTCATACTCACGAACTATATGATGCTTCTAATGGAAGGGATATATTTGCACAACTTGCTATTCATGAAGCCTTTTTCGGATAAAACCGGTGTAAGGTTTTATGCTTTCACTGGATGGAGTGAGTATCTATAAACATTTCGAATTTTAACTTTTGTTTATACTTTCCGATTAATTTTGAGTTTGCTGTGAAAAACTATATATGTCTTCAAAATAACAAGTTGTAAGATTTCAATTCTGTAAAATAGAGAGTTAAGACTGATTCACAATAAATGGAACCGTAAGCAATACATGTACGTATTACGTACGGAATTTTTACTGTGTTCACAATGTTCATAGCAGAAACATGTCGTTTCCCAACTTCATTTTGTATATGCTTCGTACCTACCGTCAAAATCTTGACAACTCACCGATTTTATTTCACATTGAAACGTGTTTCCAACAGTTTGGAGTGTAAAAGCCATCTATACATTTATTCTTCACAATGTAAGGGATGATGATATTTTTTTATTGAGAACGGTAAGATTCATTCAACGGAAGGCAATCATAATCTTCAAAATTGCGTTGTGTTTGTGGTGATAATCATAAACAAGATATATTTAAGAAAAAAACTCAAGATTGATGGAAATAGTTGTTCATCTCGAAACACCCTGGAAATATAACTAGGTTAACATACTTTTACGTTTGATTTGCGTTTTCCAAATCCATCCTTAATAGTTCCGTCAGAGTAAATATCACTTTTTCGCATTGTGAACACTTTCATGTAATTCGTGCAATTCACGGCTAAAAATGTGATTGACTTATATGAAAAACCACTTTATTCAATTGTGGAATAGAATATTCTCATATCTACTTCTTTCCATTTCTGATTCTCGACGTGTTTGGAGGCATATTCCAATTATGGAAAGTTTCACCATATATTACAAATATGAGCTTTAATGCATAGGGGTATTGCCATAGCGGAGCCCTATATAAAATATTCCGATATAACTGCGCTTTCACATATAAATTGGAGCAATATCCAATGTAGGTGTGCATACATGCATTGCATGACTGTACATGTACTACCGTATAACCAAAATGCAGCAATAACAAAATTTTTAAGCCGGTACCTTCGAAAAGAAGCTAACGCTATAACTTTGCATTTCGATTAATAGTTGAGGTTAGGAATACAGCATGTATGGCTTTTCAGTCTCAATTGAGGTCAAAGACAAATAGTATACAGACTGGTCAAACATACTAGCCGTAACGATGACATTGGAAAAGTCATTTCGCCTTATGACATATACTCCGTTTTCGAAGCATAAGCGAGATACAGGGTGTTTAATGTCAACTTTGAGAAAATATTCCGATAGCTGTGGTGAGTTATGCGTGACCTTTTAAATAACGTTGTTTGGTCACATCTTAGTATTTTTTGGTGGTCAATTCAATTATTGTGTAGAATTCAGGAAAAAATATTTCAAAATTGCGGAAAACCTACAAAGTTGAAATATTTTGTTTTCGATTGCCGAATTGGATAGCATTATTTTAATGTACTCAATTCTCTGAGATTTTCCTTGAAAAACTCAACTTTTTTTTTACATGTCTACAGTAAAAAAAAAATTCCCCCAAAATTGTTGAAATCTTTCAAGGTTGAACTAACCTTCATTCTGAACACTGGTGTGAAAACAGAATCAACAAATATTCATTGGTTTTCATTTTATAGCCTTGCAAACACTCCGCTCGGAGTACTTAAATAATTTTTATTCGAGAAACTGGTGGTCCTACGGAGGCCAAAATTGTGGTAATGGGTCCCGAGAATGACCCGCATAGAAATATGAATTTATCAAAAAGAAAATTTTTTTCAAAAAACTTTGGTAGGAATCGAACTATATTCGCATTCGGAAAATAGGGTCAAATTCGATGAACTACCGTTGCTTGGTAACGGACGTCATTATAATCGAAATAAATCCAATTTATACGCGACCCTAAGTGGAACGAGTTCGAATCCCATCGAAGTTTCCTGAAAAAAAAATGAGAGAATGTCCATTGGTTCTCGTTTTATAGCCTCCCAAACATTCCGCTCGGAGTACTTAAATAATTTTTATTAGAGATACTGGTGGCCCTACGGAGGCAAAAATTGTGCTAAAGAGTCCCCAGAATGACCCGGATAGAAATATGAATTTATCAAAATAAAATTTTTTTTTCAGGAAACTTCGATGGGATTCGAACTCGTTCCACTTAGGGTCGCGTATAAATTGGATTTATTTCGATTATAATGACGTCCGTTACCAAGCAACGGTAGTTCATCGAATTTGACCCTATTTTCCGAATGCGAATATAGTTCGATTCCTACCAAAGTTTTTTGAAAAAAATTTTCTTTTTGATAAATTCATATTTCTATGCGGGTCATTCTCGGGACCCATTACCACAATTTTGGCCTCCGTAGGACCACCAGTTTCTCGAATAAAAATTATTTAAGTACTCCGAGCGGAGTGTTTGCAAGGCTATAAAATGAAAACCAATGAATATTTGTTGATTCTGTTTTCACACCAGTGTTCAGAATGAAGGTTAGTTCAACCTTGAAAGATTTCAACAATTCTGGGTGAAAGTTTTTTTTTCACTGTCCTAGACATGTAAAAAAAATGTTGAGTTTGAATTTTGGAAACATTTTTTTATGGAAAATCTTAGAAAATTGAGTACATTGAAATAATGCTATCCAATTTGGCAGTCGGAAACGAAAAATTCCAACTTTGTAGGTTTTCCGCCATTTTGAAATATTTTTTCCCGAATTCTACACAACAATTGAATTGACCACCAAACAATACTAAGATGTGACCAAAAACCGATTTTCAAAAGGTCACGCATAACTCACCACAGTTATCGGAATATTGCTCAAAGTTGACATTAAACACCCTGTATCTCGCTTATGCTTCGAAGACATATATGTCATAAGGTAAAAATGACTTTCCTAATGTCATATATATGGCTATATATGTTTGACCAGTGAAACACCCTGTATAATCAGTGTATCAGAATATATAAGGCAATTATAGTTTTATCAAAATGTTTTGGAACTCATTGCACCTTTTCACCAAGTTCGGCGACTTTACTTTACTATCCTGATTCCAAGTCTTCGTCACAAAGATTTTCGAATTTTCTCTGGCATCGTGCTTGACTATAATTCAAAAAATCGTACAGGATATCCGCTTAACCTTAACTGAAATTTGAAATGGTGATATACTAGGTCATGACCATTCAAAATATAGAAATTTTCTGATTAGAAATTTCAACATTTTTTTGGTATACAAATCTGTATAATGGAACTGTCCAAACACTTTCATCCAGAAAATTGTGGAAAAGTGCTGCTGGACGTATAACACAGTTTACAAAAATTGATTTTTCGAGAAATGCGGATAAAAAGACATATTTGAATTCTTTCTATCTATTCACTTCAGTTTGAAAAGAATTCGCGATCAAAATGATCACCTAGTGTATGAGAAAATTTGCAAAAATATGCGCTTCTTGTCCCACAAAGTTGAATGAAACATATCTAACTATTTTGAATTCGTTGATAAATCGATTGAATTAAAAACGCGGGAAAATTTTATAGCCTCAGCCTACACGATTTTGACATACAACGTATTCTTTTTTGAATTCACCAAAATTAAATGATGAAGCAATGATGAAAAATCTAGAAAAGCACTGACGTGAGGTCTGCACCTTTTACGTGCTTGTTCACATTGAAAAATGGTGACTCGGAAATTTCAGTGAAATTTCAATGAAATATAAAAAAATATAAATAAAAAAAAAATTTTCAAAAAAATTTGTTTTCGAATTTTTCCATGGATAATTCTTCTTATTGCCACTGTTCATATTCCAACCAGGTTTCATTTCGATCAGATAAATATTTTTCGAGTTATTGAAAAATCAAAATTTCAAATGGCTGTAGCACAAAAACCATTCGGCAGATTTGGCCCATTAACGAACTCAACCGAGATATTCAGGATCTTAACCTCACCTGAAAATCCCAAGACTCTAGGTCCTTCCTTTCGAAAGTAACAGCGCACACGGTCGGACGGACAGAATCAATTTTGACCACGGATTCTTCATCAGTGAGTTCAACCTAGTCGTTTGAGACCAATTTCGGCTCAAAATTCGAAAATTCCAGACACCGTGACGAAATGATAACGCGCTGTTTCCCAGAACAAGCGCGTAATAATGATAAATTCATTAAAATGAAAAAAACAATTCCGAATCTTCCTCTGATTTGAATTTTCAAACCATCTTTTCAATAGAGGAATTGAACCGGCGGATACCTATTCAAAAAAAAATAAAAATTTCAACAATTAGTTAGTACCCAGCAATGAGTGCTGGGATCAAATGGAACTCTCTGAAGCCATTAGCTTCGGGGGGGAGAATATTGTTGAAAAAATAGGAACATCACAGCTATTGTAGAATTTTTTCACCAACCACTTTTGTGTTGTGATATCTGGCTGACCTTTCCTGAAATTACCGATAACTATTTCTTTTCACGCGCTTGTTCACAATGTCTATAATTTGCGAATTTTGTGCCGAAAATGGTCTTAAACGATTAGGTTTGACTCCCTGAAGAAAAATCCGTGGTCAAATTCAATTCTGTCCGTCCGACGGTCCGTGTCTGCCCCCACTCTCGAAGCAACGGATCTGGAGTGTTGAAATTTTTAGGTTTGGAGCCTGACTATCTCGGTTAAGTGGGTGAAATCAGCCCAACAGTTCCGGGGTTATAGTAAAAATCGAAATTTTGACAATATTTCCTTAATATTTCGAGGAGCATGAATGCCATCAGATTGGAACTGTTTAAACAGTTGAAGAATACCGACGCACGCATCCAATATAAATTTCATGAGGATCAAGTTCTTGTTAGAAAATCGAAAAAAAATTTATTCAAAAATGTTCCGAATTTTTGTTGAAAAACTTTTGTTCCTCTGAAATATTGATCCGATTCTTTTGAAATTTGGCACAGACCTTGAGGTAAGTATTGAGCAACAACGTTTCGAATTTCACTCTGATCCGATATCAGAAAAAAAATATGTAAAATTTCTTTATTTTGGGGAATTTTGACGATATTTCCTCAATATCTCAGAAAGAACAGATGCTATCGGAATGAAACCACGTTATATATTAGAGAATACCAACGCACAACTGATTGCCAAATTTTTCGTTGATCTAATCGTTGGAAAATTTGAAAAATAATTTAAGAATTTTCAACATTCCACCTAACCTCGAAGGTTCACACAGTTATAGCTACTAGGATATTCGCGGTCCAGCAACAGTGGAGATAGGCTGGGTTCTCCACTACTATAATTATTATTTATGTTAATTAATAATGGGCGCCAGGTAAATTAACGTCCACAAATGACATTCAATTTCGACCTAACAGTTCTAATGAATGAATTTAAATAATTCTATGCTATACTAAATCTATTTTTATTGTTATCACAAATTATCGTCTATTTGTTCATTCACCTGAAATTATCGAATAGACCAGATCATGATCTAGTTCTTACTCATTTATAATAGTATGTGAACTTGCGTGTTTTCAATATCTTCTCCAGCTGTCTCGAGTGCAATGGTATATGTTTGCTGTCCCATATACCACGCTCCTCCTGTCTTGCAACAATACATACTCCAACGATTCTCCTCAAATCAAACCAGACTTGCATGTCCTCGGTAACTTCTTTATTATAACTATCCGAGGGCTACAGTATACGATGGTTGTCTCATATACCGCACATCACCTGTCTCGAGTGCAATGGTATAGGTTGGCTGACCCATATATCTTCCTGTCCAGAAGCAATATCTTCTTCATCGATTCCCCTCCGATAAAATCAGACTTTCGTGTCCTCGGTAACTTCTATATTCCAACTATCCAAGGGCTACAGTACACGATGGCTGTCTCGTATACCGCACTCCACCAGTCTCGAGAGCAATGATATATGTTAGATGTCCAATATACCACAGTCCTCCTGTCACGAAGGAATACCTACCCCAACGATTTTCCTCAAATCAAACCAGAATTGGGTTTCCTGAGTAACTTCCATATTACAACTATCCAGGGGCTACAGTACACGATGGCTATCCCGTATACCGCACTCCACCTGTCTCGAGTGCAATGGTATATGTTGGCTGTCCCATATACCACACTCCTCCTGCCCGGAAGCAATACCTACTCCAACGATTCGCCTCAAATCAAACCAGACTTCCGTGCCCTCGGTAACTTCTATATTCCAACTATCCAAGGGCTACATTTACATTACCATCGATGGCATCAGACTTAGCCACCTCCGGTTCGCCGACGATATAGTGCTCATAGCTAGCATTGCCTCGGAACTGGAGGAAATGTTGAATGAATTGAACTTGGCGGCGATGAATATGGGTCTTGGAATGAACTCTAAGAAAACAAAGATTTTGAGTCCGGAGAACAATAACTTTCACGTTCAAAATAAGCTCGTTGAATATACAAGCGATAACGTATATCTTGGTCATACCATTAAGCTTGGAAAGGACATCCAACATGTGGAGATAACAAGACGGATAAGGATAGCATGGGCGGCTTTTGGTAGATTGGGACACATCTTAAAAAACGACACAATACCAATTAACTTGAAACAGAAAGCATATATAACCTGCATGCTACCTCTGCAAACCTATGAGCTGAAAACCATCAGTTTGATCAAAGCATTTGTAAATAAACTCGTAACGACACAAAGAGCCATGGAGCGCTGAAGGTTGGGGATCTCCCTCAGGGACAAAATTAGGAACGAAAAGATAAGGAAGCAGACGTGATTCAGGAAGTGGCTGAGATGAACTGGAATTGGGCTGGTCATGTCGCTAGAATGGCTGTAAACAGGTGGGTTCATAGAACAACCGTATTCAGACCCAGACAAACAAAAAGAAGCGTTCGGCGTCCACAGAAACGATGAGTGGACGATATAAGGAAGGTGGCTGAAAAGAATTCGATAATTAAGGCACAAAAAAGAGATACGTGGAAATGTTTGAGAGAGACCTATGTCCAGGAGTGAACGAGCACAGGTTGAGAAAGAAGAAGAAGAAAGGTCTACAGTACACGATGGCTGTTTCGTATACCCCACTACACCTGCCTCGAGTGCAATGGTATATGTTGGCTATCCTATATGTATAGCACACTACTTCTGTCTGGAAGCAATACATACTCCGGAGATTCTCCTCAAATCAAACCAGCGACAATTTCCAACAAAAGTCCAACTAACCTTCAATCAAACCAGGAATCAGTTATCATCTGATATCAATGGAAACCCAAAATGAGGGTTGAATACAAATTGAAGAATTCAAGATCAACCTTCGCGTTAATGTCCAATAAATCCTCTTTCGAGGATAATACTGACTAAATATTCCAAACTCTATATTCAGTATCAATTTCCAACGACTTTTGAATTATAATCCAATTCATATGATTTTACAAATCACATATAAATCCAGAAATCCGTAAAAGCACATTAACTTCTTGAGTGTTAACCGTAAAAATTATTATCTGCTGTTCCGGCTGCCGTCAAAATTGGGAGACACAGAAATAAACCACAGAATGATTCCACAACACAATACTAACAATTGAAAGGAAATCATTCCATACGGCGATTAGCACGCGAACGAAAATGACACGTAACATTCTGTTTAAATTTTTTTTCTCGAGGATCATCCATCAGATTTTTATGAAATTTAGCAACTACCTAGAAGTCAAAATCTGATCCGATAGTTTTTTCGAAGATATTGGAAAAAAATATGTCATATCGTTGTTATTTGAAATTGCCGTGATATCTCAAGAAAACCAGATGCCGTCAGATTGAAACCTCATAATCAGTTTGAGAAAACTTAAGTGCAATACGATGCAATATTCCGTCTGGATCTAGTCATCAGAAAATTTTTGAAGAACCATCATTTGAAAATACATATTTAGATTCAATCAATATTTACCAACAATGTTTCAAATTCAAATTTTATCCGATATTTATTCACGGAGATATGAGGAGAAGGTATATTGAATTTAAAGAAGTACTTAGGCGATCGGATTGACATTTCGTAACTAGTTGTGAAATACGCTAAATTACGAGAAATGTCTTGAGTATTATAAGGGTGAAAAATGTGAATTTTTTTTTCGAAATATTTTATGAAAAAATCTAGTTTTTCGGAAACCATTCATCAGGTTGCTTTGGAAGTTGACACTATGGAAGTTGACACTTTCAAAGTTAAATTGCCAAATTTCGTAGCTGTGCGAGATTTGAATGTATGTTCCTCAATTACTCAAGAACAAATGACGCGATCAGATTCAAACATCTGGATACTTGGGGACTAGCGATGCGCAATTTTTCGCGAAATTCCTTAAAGATCGCACAGGCAGACAACTGAAAAAATGATTTCTTTTCGGAAATTTTCCAATAATTATTTCCTCATGAACTCTTAATAAGATTTCTAAGAATTCAGCGTAGATCTTGAAGTCGATATTTTGCAACAGTGTTTGAAATTTCAGTTTGACCGTATATTAATCTTCGGAGATATGGAAAGAGAATTGCCGAATTTCTTGGTTATTTCCCCCAAAAAAATTGGATCTGATGATGGTGAAACTTCGAGGCCAGTTGGCAATTGCTGATCAGCAAATTTGTGCAAAATTTCGTGATGATCGTTCGATTGAAATTACAAATATACTGTATTTGGCGTACGACTAAACATATTTGGTCCTCAGGATATTCCACATGAACCTTGAAGCTGTAATTTTTGTTTTCATTGAATATTTATTGGAAAAGATCTGTATTTTTGAAAATATTGGGAAAATTAAATTTTGAATGGAAACCTCATCGGGCGAATTTACCTGTTCACGAATTCGATATTCGTTATTGAACCGAAATTAAACTCCCAACCTACGATGCAAGTATCATGTCTCAAAGTAGATTCTTGATAAAGAAGATTTTGTTTACTATCGGTGGTAAGGCCGGTTGTAAACACAACAACTTCCGAAAGAGATTAGATAAAGGTCACCCATTCAAAATTATATTTTTTCGATATCTCTGAAACTTGGAATTGGATCGATTCGAATTAAATTCAGTGAGGACTATATGAAAAGGAGATTGCCAAAACTATTCATCAGGGAGTAAATCTGCGTTTTGTGTGGATAGGTGACAGCTTGGCAACACATTTGAACAAGCGAGTAAAAGCTCCTGACCTCACGTCAGTGCTTTTTTAGGTTTTTCAGTTGTTTTATCTGTAACCGATACGATAATGAGCTAAATAACGAAATTTTTTCATCCACCCTTTACTTTTTACAAGGTTTTTTGCGCACATTTCGGAAACAACGTCTCTTGGTGTAGAAAATGTTGTTTTCTAAACGTGCATTAGTCGCAAAAAATAGAAGTGGATTAGAGAGTAGATACCCACAGTTTTGCCATCAGTATTATACCCATAGTGAACTCAAATGATTCCATTCGAAATTATAACAATAAATTGTCTGTTCTCAGTCGTTCCCCTCATATTTGTCATTCCTTGGATAGTTCTGAAAATCACCAATGAATGTGTTTATTGCTGGACTGAGGAAGACACATCTACACTATTATTAGAAATACCTGTTGGTATGACTGTCATGGTAAGTAATACCTAATTTATTCATTATTTGATTCGTTCCAATTCAAAACGAACTTGATTGCGAAAACGTAAAAACTATATCATAGTTTGAGCTGTCTCTGAATCAAGTAAGCGAGGGTTATTTTATTCCATATTGCCGCAACAGAAAATTCAGGTTATTATTTTTCCACCCTTCGTTTCACAGTAAAGAATTCCTGAATCGAAAGTTTTCCCGATTGCCAATGTGATATTCCTTGAGTAGCTTCGATTAAATATTTTCGGACCGTTTGCGACTCGGAGTGAACAGAAAATTACAAATTATTGATACAAATATCGCTATAATTCTTGCACCCCCTTATGTTTGTCGAAATGAGATAATACAGCCATGAAGTGTTTTAATACATTTAATTTGGATATGTATTCAATAAAAAGTGTCTGAATTAAATTTTAATGAAACAAGAAACAAAAAACCTATAAAAGCACTGACGTAAGGACAACAGCCTTTGCGCGCATGTCCAAAATCGTTGCCGGAGCGAGAAAAAATTAAAAACATGTTTTTTCAATTAATACTGACAGGACTGTCTCAACAAGTTTCTGCTTGAAGTTGCGCGTCGTTATGTTTCAACCAACTGCCAAGGTTCGACCCAATCTTTTCAGTAGTTCCTGAAATTTCAGAAAAATATTTTCAGAATTTCAAATAGCTTTTTGGTCGTTAACAAACTTAACCGCGGCATTATGATGCGCGACCTACCCTGAATATTTCAAATCGCTGGCTTACTCCGTTCGCTAGTTATCGTGTCTTCATCCGGACAGAATCGATTTCTTACCGGATTCGTCATCAGTGAGTCCAACCTAGTCGTTTGAGACCATTTTCGGGGAAAAATAAGAAAATTACAGACATTTACTAAAAATTATAGCATGCTTATTCCCAGAACATGCATCCAAAAACCGAAAATATTGCATATTAAGATAATTCACAGAATGAATCATGAATCTTCAATAAAACCAACTCAGAGAAAAAAATCATTGATGGTCGGTTTTCGTCTGTTCTGTAGTAAGGTGCTAACCCGCCTGAACATGGAAACAATAAGAGCATTGATAACTTGACATACTTCTTGGGGTACGAGTGTGAGTTCCTGGGGGGCGTTAGGCGGACGACTGCAGGGAGAAGAGATGAGACAGAAAATGAGAGTCAGCCATGAGGAATATACCATTTCAAAATTAACGGAGGGGGTCCAAGAATTCTAGCGATGTGTGTATAACTATACATAGAAATATAATTCATTTTACAAAATATGGTCAAATACACATAATTTCATTTCAGATAAACTTCATCCTTTTTGTTCTGATAGTGAGGATTCTCTGCTTGAAATTGAATTCAATATTTGTTCAACAAAGGAAAGCGAAATATAGGTACCCATAATGAACAAAATGCTGATTTTTGAATCAATGTGATTTTGTTTTAGGAAATTGCTGAAAGCCACTTTAATCCTTCTTCCACTTTTTGGTGTTCCTTACATAATATCCATTGTGTTATATTTTTATGTTTCGAAAGATATTACTCTAGAACTGATCTGGCTGTTTTTCGATCAGAGTTTTACAGCATTTCAGGTGAGATAAGATTTACTCCCATTTAGTTGTAGGTAGTAGAAACATTGTGTTGGTGATACTGGGGCGAGTTTTCATGTGGGAGGGGGGCATTCAGGACACAAAAGAGTCACATAAAATCATAGTAGGTACTGGTGCGAAAAGGACAAATTATTCATTTCAAATTAATATCTGATATGGATAAGATGAACACCTAGAAAACAGAACAGAATTAACTATGTTGGTTTCATCGCAGTAGATCGTCAGATCAGCTCATTCTAAATGTTATTTTTCCAGTATTTCCGAAAATACAGATGAGATAGAATTGAAATAAAGAATTGCAGTTTAAATTTCGTGAGAATCGTATGATTAGAAGATCGCAAAATTGGTAATATTTTGAAAACGAAATCTTGAAATTTTTTCTTTATTCAATTTTCTATTGGACTGATTTTCAAGAAATTCCGCTAATTATCATAGTATCATCATTTTGAGCACGGAATTTTTAATTATTTTTCCGCATATTTCCGAAGATCGCAGAGTGATGGCTGATGGGACGTTTTTGGAAAAAAAAATGTTTCCACAAAAATCTGGAATATATTTGAAACACATTTGAAAATTTTCTGCCTCTGCGATTCTCGCGGAATTTTGCATCAAATTATGCGCCGTTACAACTAATAATTAAGTTTGATTTTGAAAGCTCCAGTTCTTCTAGAGACATTTAGAAAATATCGTCTAACGGCCGGTTCCATGAAGCGTTGATTACGGTTAATCAGGGAATCAAGCTCTCAATCCTTCAATCAACACTCAATTCTATGCTCAATAATCTTAGTTGATCGGTCATTAAGAATTCGACGTCGTGATTTACTAATCATCAATTAATGTCCGTTGATTGCCGATTAAGCAGTATTTGAGTTTCAGAAAACATTATCAAGTACAGATTAACATAAAAACTTCGCTTGATCGTAGCGTCAGGTTGATTGGACGAATTCAGGCAATCAAGCCAGTTAATCAGCGTATTGAAGTGTAATATAATGGATCAATAGTCAATTTCGAAATGGTCTTTTTCATCAAAACAATGTTCTGATGAATACAATATCATCAAAGTTATGGACTTGTCTGGAATTTGTATAGAATTTGAACCATGAATAATGCAAGTATGCAGATAAGAGTTCTCTTACTTTCACAGTTGACTTCAGTGGATCTTAGCAATTATTATTGAGAAGTTATTTTATGTAATATAAACTGACGATTGTATAGTAACTCTCACTGCAATTTCAGGTGAACTGTCCATATTTACACATATTGATTATTGGTAGACTTTTAACAGATATCTACTTTTCCATTACAGTTTATTTGTATACATAAATATACACATCAACAATGAAAAATATAGCCCCGGAACATATAAGGTTTCAATGATCAACCCAAACTAATTTATTTTGGACCATTTTATATCTATATCACTATACCTACTAAATGGCCAAATCGGGACTCAAGGTCAAAGCGGGAGAAACGTGACAGATCGCCTTTACGTCACTCGTTATTGTACGATTCACCGATCGATACAGCCCGACGCTGTCTATTGGCTTGCTAGAGAGAAAAGTATACGATAAGAGGGAGAGAGTGGATATATCCTCATACGTCGCGGAAACCGCGAAGTTTCATCCGTTTAAAAAACCGACATGCGGAGCCAAATTTAGAAGAGCGTTTTCTAGTTAAAAATTGAAATTTTTGATAGCGGTTGAAGTTTTTCACTGGTCTTACGGATAGAATATTTGATTCCAATGATAAAAAAAAATCATGCAAGAGACCTATTCTCTAAATCGCAGAAGGATATCAAGAAAGGATGTTTGAAGAGGTGTTGTTTTGTAGGGGTTCATTTCGGATATTTCGGACCGGAGAGACGAAAATTTCGATTTCTGCTGAATATATCGCGAGAAAAAGCAGAGTCTATTTTTGAAACATTCAGAAAAAAGTGAAAATGTGAGCTTCGGTGGAATCTGTTGAATTTAGTTCAGAATAATCTTTGAGCACTATTCGCTGCCCTTTCCAAGATGGAAGAGTAGAGTTCTTCATGGATGCATTTATTAATTCCGAATTCTATTTCGTTTCTTCTGAAATGTAGGTGGTGATGAAAATACAAAATTTTTTGGGAGATTTTGATATTTCGTATGATTAGTTGATTTCATCATTAAAAATACATATTTTCTGTTATATGCTTACATAATAATAAGTCAACGGGATATGATGTTATTACATCTAATATACTGAAAGAAACTGGAGATTTCATAGCTACCCCTCTCACGAATTTAATTAATAAATCTATTGAGTCCGGAAAATTCCCAGATGCGTTAAAGAAATCGATTATTACACCAATATATAAATCAGGTGATAAGCTATTGTGCTCAAATTATAGACCGATTTCAATTCTTCCAGTTCTTTCCAAGGTGTTTGAAAAAATTTTAAAATCCAGATTTACCGAATATTTAGAAAAATATAAACTTATATCTAATAATCAATATGGATTCAGAGCCGGTCGATCAACTCAGGACGCGATTGCACATTTAACGAGCAAAATATATAAAGCAGTTGATAATAAAACACCGGCCATCAGTATATTTGTTGATTTGGCGAAGGCCTTTGACACGGTTGATCACTCAGAATTGTTGGCATCTTTGGAGAGATTGGGATTTAGAGGAAATGTCTTAAAACTAATGAAAAGTTATTTAAGCAATCGGGTACAGGCGGAAAAAATCGATAGTGTACTTAGTGAATGCAGAGATGTAAAAATTGGTGTCCCACAGGGTTAGGACCTTGGGCCACTCTTGTTCATCATTTATTTAAATAATATTTTCGACTTACCTACAAGTGGAGATATTGTTAGTTTTGCAGACGATACTGCTGTGTTCTATCACGGAAAATCTTGGGAGAACCTAAAAAGACAAGTTGAAACGGACTTCGCCCAAATTGTCGCATTTTTCAATTCAAAGTTGTTGACGATCAATGTTGAAAAAACTAAATTTATGGTGTACACGAGCTATGCAAGATACTTACCTGACATAACATCATTGGATATACAAACTGAGGACGGTCATATGAAGATAAATGCGACAAATGTTATAAAATATTTAGGTCTTTATATTGATAGCCATTTGCAATGGAAAGATCATGCAGCATCGATTGTCAGGAAACTGAGAACCATTACTCCTAATATCAAACTGTGTAGTAGTTTTTGTAATGTAGACCAGTCCATAGGCCAGCATAGTTTTGTGTTTCTGGGTTCGAGGATTTATAATATGTTGCCTCGTGTACTTAAGAATATCAGGTCAACGAATGGGTTTGGAAAGGGGGTGAAGGAATTTATAAGGGCTAGCAACAGATCCTTTATACGCTCACTTGTGGAGGTAAAGAACTTCTGATCAAGGGATTTTGTTGGTTTCTACATTTATGTATGGTTGTTATTGGAATTGTGAATTCCTACTTGGATGCATTGGTAAACTGTTCAATTATATATTACCCCTCGAGCGGTTATCCATGAGGGGAGAATTTCTATTTATTTGTGTTTAGTTTTGATGTGGAATATCTCGTGAGAATTTATTGTGTAATTTTGTTTTATTCCGAATAAATATTATTATTATTATTATTATTATTATTATTCTTATTATAACATCTTTCGATATTGGTATCTTACGATATGCTCTCATTGCCTTTAACGTTCTGCGTCTTGAATGACGAATTTAATTATAATATCAACTGGCATACATATAATGACATTGTTTCATCTTCCTTCTTGCGATTAAGAATCATCCTCAGCATAAATTATGTATAACATGTCAACATCTTACCATGTGCGTTCACTAACACTTGATTACAAACTTACTATGCTGATATGAAACTACCTGCAAGCTTGTCAAATTGTGCATAAGACAATATTGCCACAAGTCCCACTTCTTCTTTCTTCGATGAATGAAATGCCGTAAAAACACGTCAAAAATCTCTAAACTTGAATTAAATGACAGTTAACTCCTTAAAATTTTTGTTTCATTTCAAACATTAAGTTTTTGCCCTCATTGTCAATTCATTCAATAATTAAATTCGTCATACAAGACATAAATATCGAAAGATGTTAATAACAATAATCATTATCATAATAAAAGTACTTTATTTCTAATCATTACCTACTATGTGTAAAACAAAGATTCACATGATGTGAAAGATTGTTCAAAAAAAAAAGAAAAAGAAGCTGTTATGGGTTCCTCCTAATAATTTCCATAGAATAATATTCTAACTCGAGTTTTAAAATTTTCGTGAATATAATATTTTCAATTTTTATAATGCTGAACATCGTATCGAATTGAAATTTCGAACACTGTTATTGAAGATTGACTTGAAGGTATGTGTCCAATTAAATGGTAATCTGATCACTAGCACCGAAAAAATTAATTTCTTGAAAATTAGGAAAATTTTCGAATACATTCTACACGATGCAGTGCATTGCTATTCTTCAACTTAGTTTTGAGTTCCAAACTGTGTACATCAGTATGTGCTTCTTTAGATATTGATGAACTGACCCGTGATATTTGGATATACTAATTTTAGACTTCTTCATTTTCTGCAGGGTTTCCTCGCGGCATTATTTTATTGTTTGTTGAATGGAGATGTCCGAGCAGAGATAAAAAGGAGATATTATTTCGCACGTGAAAGAAGTCAAATCAGAAGATGCAGAACGATTTCCCATACTCTACAGTCATATCTCCCGAATGGCGAAGAATTAACTGAAATAGGAAAATGTACAATGGAAAACGGTAAAGTGGAGACATTCCTTTGATTTATGATGTACCTAATGCATTTGTTCACATTTCTTCGATATAAATAAACTTTTTCAAGACATTTTTCTTCTCACTTCTGAACCCTGAAAAAATTAATGATAGGTATATTTGACAACTACTAGTTTTATCTCTATGTTGTGAAGGCAAATTTACATGCTGCAAATGCATACTACAGTACCATTCTACATGCCCTATAGCCAGACATAATACGAGGTAAACAAACATCGCACACCACTACATCTTGATGGGTTTTCAACTTGAGCAGACCTTATGCAATCAAGAAATATCTGAAGAGGCTGGTACTTTATTCTCAAAATGTAGTGTTTGCGTTCAGGATCTTATATGAAATAGCTATTTTTGTATAAAGAGGACAAAATGATATAATGTATTGCGATTTAAAGAAACGGTTGCCGCACAACAAAGGAAGCAATCTCATGAAATTGAAAAAAAATTGAAATCTTGAGAGTACAGTTTTACAATTTTTATGGTAATTCCAGATGCCGAAGCATGTCTACATGAGTTTGAAACTGTATGTTTCACCATTGCTACTGATTTAGCAATTTACACTTTAGACGATTCACCTTTAACCAAGATTTTCTGTGGCGTTTCAATGTTATTATTATGCTTTCTTCTAAGGAACTCTTTGCTGTCAAAGAATTTCTCCGACCTCAGTTCGATGAAATCACCTCTTTTCATTAACTGAAAGAGCCCGGATCTAACCCGGACGAAAACTGTGGAATTTATATAATTTATAATCTGATAAACTCAAATACTGGGCGATTTCTCAGGGTATTTTTCCGATTATATTTATTATCAGTACCTACTTGTTCAGAGCATTTTTTCTTAAAATATCGTAGGAAGAGGAGATTTGGATTCTCGTAATCTGATGGTCTCAACTCAACATACCTTCTGTAGAATGATAAAAAATTAAGTTCTTCACTACAAGTAACAGAAAATACACCACTTTTTGAGTCAGCAATTTATACTATTAATACCCAATATTTGTATCCAATGCCTACTATGATTATTTTCACAAAGTAATTTCCCCTACATGCACCGAAAACTCCCATAATTATTATAACCTGTCAAAAAATTAGCTCATTAATAATCTCAGAGTCGCTTGAAGGCCTATTACGCTATCGATATGCGCCCATTCTCGAGGCATTATTTATCTCGTTCCAACCCAACATTGAGCGCTTTTAAATTTGGAATAACAATTTAGAACCTGAATGCAAATGAATGCCGATGGCAGAAAAGTATCAGCAAAGTTAGCTCTAGGAGAAAACTTAATATTATGACTGCATTATGACTGACCGACTGGTACTGACCAACAAAGCAACGTTTTTATGCAACCGGATAATTTTTCTATCAGAACAATGAACACTGTCGATAATGCCAATAAAACGAATAAAGGTGAAGAACATCTATAACAGAGCTGATAGAAAATTTTGAACAACAATTAATAAAATGGCATCCAAAAATAAAACGGTTTTTATGGTTAGTGCCTTACAGAAATTCAAGTAAGCTTTTAACAGAATAATTTAATTTTTTTATGTATCAAAAAATATATCACTCAAAAAAACATTCACATTTTTATTATACGTTCATTATGCGATGCAGAACATATTCCAGGTCATCCAAAAAAGACCTGCCAAACAATTCTTAACGGCAAACATTTTCAAAGGAAAATATTGACCTCGATAGACCGAATAATGCAAAATAACACGGCAATGCACACCAGGATTATACTTTAGTGGAAATTGCATTCAATGTAGTTTTTTGTATTTTAGTGTTGAACTGTTTTAGAACTTTAAAAGAATTTCTGGGGGTTGATTCTCGAATCTATTCGTTCCGAAATGTGTACGAGGGTCGACGAGCGACGTCACATAGGTTTTAGCGCTTGACATATATTGGATGAATTCTCTAAAATATCAGCGTCAATAGTATGTACGGTCCTAATTTCGGACTTATATTATATTATATTGGTTTTTCCAAAAAAAGATTCAGGAGAAGTTTTGATCTTGTGTTGCTGTTTAATGTGCGTATGCGGTACGTAATCTTTCTTTAACATACCCAATAAATAAAACTGGATATGATCATTTCTGTGCAAATTTTCAAAATCATTATTTATATTTTAGTTTTGCCAAATGAACGAATCGTTATTACTTCCTAGATATCTTGAATTGATATCGGGAATTTTCAGTGTTGAGTCACATATCTGAAGAGTCTGAAGTATGTAGCTTGAAGTTGAAACATTATACCTAGGAATGGAAATGCTATTAGTCGTAAGGAACTATTTTGAGCTTATTCACTGGAGTGACGTTCCGAGAAACTTTGTTCTCTTCCTCAGGCTGAAAATAACATACCAGGTATGAATATCCAAAACACAAAACTACTACCTACATGGAAACAAACACAATTGTAAAACTGAAAATACAATAGTGTAAATTATCAAATTGTTGACGGCGAATCCAACAAAAAGTATAAACAACCCAAAGGAAAATTTCAACAACTCACCTTATGAATAATTAATTGAATAGGTATCTTGAATGAACTGAGTTGGTGAAACCACAAAAACATAAACAACCGAAATAACAATTCCACCAACTCACCTTATGAATAATTAATTAAATAGGTATGCTAAATAAGCTGAGTTGGTGGAATTGTTTTTTCAGTTTTTTGGTGAATTCGGCGTCAACAATTCGATAATTTACACCATTGTATTTTCAGTTTCATTATTGTGTTTGTTTCCATATAGTAGTTTTCATTTGAATATACATAAATGTGTGTTATTTTTAGCAGGAGGAAGAGAACAAAGTTTCTCGAAACTTCGTTTCAGTGAATAAGCTTGATAAATTAGTTCCTTACGACTGATAGTATTTCCATTCAGAATATTTGGAAACGATATTATACATATCTATATCACACCTAGGTTACAGTCATAAACACTACGAGTACAGCACTTTAAAGAATGATAGGACCGTAATTTCAGAAAATTGTTTCATTGAGATAAACCTCAACAAAATTAGATAGGAAATACTTATACTGAGTGAAGAAATAGTCCTTACTCTGAGGAAGTTTGTGAAACTGAAAGTTTAATAATACCAATTGTACATTGATAGAATGATAACCTTTCCTATTAACATATATGTGCTCTGGGTATATTTCGTCTTCCACTTCAGGTGGAAATATAGCCACATGGGTGCAATTAATACATCCTACAATACATGGGTTCGATAGAATCTGCAAAATAATTTTGATTCTCTCGAACTCTCGAATTTCCACTTCGTGTAATAACGCGATTTCATCGAATGAAGCCAAATAAACAAGTTGATTACGCTTAAATTATTTTCAAACACAACTGGATATTTTGAATTCGCAATTTACACAACGGTGAGTTGGTCTAGTTCAAAGGCGAGAAAGTTTTATTTCCGTTCGACTGAATTGGTCGCCTGTTCAGACGAACCACTCGTTGCTATACGTCTGCATTCTTGTCTATGGTCTGCATTTGCCACACGATTGTTGGCATACAATAGTGTTGCCAACTCGAGAATACCTGGTAGTGATTAGTATGCGAAGGTTTCTTTCTCACAACAGATACTGACACTGTACAAGTATAATAGTGTTGCACACAGTCTATATACAACTTCATTACATGTACAGATATGAAAAGATAATCAACACTGATAAAAGCAATCTAACAGTGTCAGGAGAGTTCAGTTAATTATGAGCACTCAAGTTATGCACGAACAAAACTGTAAGGGTCAACTTTCATTCGGTGACAAATTTCAGCAGGTACCATCGTCTCAAAGTAAATGAGGCATGACAAAGTGCACATACTGAAAACCTATTTGAAGTAAAATTTCTTGAACATTTCTGCACGTCTGTAAAGAAGATGCAAAGACCTTGCCAAAAAAGTACCACATGACCTACTTTCCCTATACAAAAAATCAGAGGGTTGATGGGGGGGGGGGGCACAGAGTGCAACAAAAATCCTTCAAAAAGGCATAAAAATTTGGTGAAAGTGAAGCAAAAATTGACCTGTTTCAGGATTTTGTTGCCAAATATTTTTCTTCTGAGAAAATGAATTTGGTCCATAATTTTGACGCGCACTGTATATTGGATTTTTTGATTGCACATCACAGATACGCTGTCGCACATCACTGTACAATGGTACGGAAAGGTGAGTAAATACAAACGGTGAGAGGTTACTACGGTAAATAAATGAGAGCACACACAGCAGTATGGTAAGACGGTAAAGCAGTGAAAAGCGTTGTGTCTTATTAGGGAACTAACTTGTGTCCGGATCAGAAATATTAAATCCACAAATCGGTATTTGGACTTGACAGCTTTCGGAAATACACTTTCAACCACCGAGTCAATGGATGCACCTGACCCAATGGACTGAAGGGCACTTAGAACACCAACTTACGTCTGATTCAAACTCCCAAAGCGAGGAGTCCCAACGGTGGGTAGTTTGAGATCAGCACTCCAATTAAGCGTGCCACGGAAACGATATGATCAACCAATTGAACAACTCGAAAACGGACGGACAGTTCGATGTGTCCGCAAATGATCGTGGGTATCCACTCTTAGACACTATGTCAAGTGGACTTGACCCAATGAACTGAAGGGCACTAACTCACGTCTTACTCAAACGCCCAAAGCGAGGAGCCCCATCAGTGGGTGGTTTGAGATCAGCACTCCAAGTAAGCGCCCGTTGGAATCAGTATGATTAATTAAATGAATGAACACGATGACGGAGTACGGTTCGGGATGTCCACCAAGAATGATCGTGGAGACCCACCCTTAGACACCGAGTCGAGAGGTAAACCTGACCTAATGAACTGAAGGGTTTTAAGACACTAACTCACGTCTGATTCAAACGCCGAAAGCGAGGAGCCCCGTCAGTAGGTGGTTTCAGACCAGCACTCCAAGTGAGCTCCCTTAGAAGTAGGGATGATCAATAAAATGAATGAAGACCATGACGGACAGACGGTTCAGGAGGTTCACTAAGAATGATCGAGGGGATTCACCCGTAGACACCAAGTCAGGTTATAAACCCGACTGATGGCCACTAAGGCACTAACTTACGTCTGACTCAAACGCCCAAAGCAATGAGCCCCAAAAGTGGGTGGTTTGAGACCAGCACTCTACATGAGCGCCCTACGGAATCGGTATGATCGATAAAATCAGTAAAGACGGTAAAGGATAGACGGTTCTGGGTGTCCACTGAAGGTGATTCAATCATTAAGAGCTTCAAAATGGAAAAAAATTAGGTTTGAATAATTTCTTATATTTCGTTGTTATCATGTTAGCCATGATATTCAAAGGATACCTTAATTGTCACAAATCCTAGCTAATCGAAGACGATGTGGGCGTGATCTCTCTGGCGCCAATTTGAATTGGATTTCTGTTTAGGACTATTCAAAGTTTAACTGAGCTGTCATCTTCACACGTTGTGCACAAGAAGTTAACGTATATGTGGTGTAGTGTGAATTGTACTGAATCCCTGTTTGTATACAATTATAAAGTATAGTATTACATTATTTGTTTATTGCACCGAATCACCATTCGATTATATTATAAACAAACGGTAATTCGATGTGAAATGATCTAAATCAGTCTTCAAGAGATCTTTCCAGATGCTTTAAAGTTAGCAACCATCCGACCGTTGCATAAAAAGGGAAGTGTGACAGACTTTGGGAACTATCGGCCAATAAGTGTATGTGCGACAGATTGATGGATTGCTTCCTGAAAAACAATTTGCATTATGAGGGTAAACATGCTTATCTAAAAGGAAAAGCACTAATACTGCTCTTTTTGAATTCACGGAGGCAACATTACAAGCAATGGAAAGGAAGGATCTATCAATGGGCTTGTTCCTAGATTTGATAAAAGCTTACGACTGCATTAATCACCAGAACTTGTTGAAGAAGTTGAAACTATATGGAATAGCTGGTTAAGCTTATTACTGGTTGAAATCTTATCTGTCAGGGAGGTTACAACAAACGATGATCACAAGAAAAAGGCAAAATTTTAAATCAGACAGAAAATTAGTTAAATTAGTCATTCCGCAGGGTAGCATAGTTGGTCCTGTATTGTTCCTTATATACATAAATGATGCACACAAATCTGTCGCTGGACTGAATTGTTTTCTAAGTTTAAATTGTTTTCATGTTGACTATGCTGATGATAAGAATTTCCTCATAATAGCAAATGATTTACAAACTTTACTTGATTATTTAGATAGAACTTTTAATGCAATATCAGATTGGATCGCCGATGAGGGCTTAGTGTTGAATGAGAATGAAACAAACTGAGTAGCATAGAAAATCTAAATAAAAAATTGAGATCGGTATGTTATACTTTAAGGGTGTTGTCGAAATATTTAAATGAAAGTGGTCTTCAAACAGTTTATTTTTCTAATTTTGAATCTCTGGTGAGATATAGTTCAGTTTTTTATGGTAATGCTAAGAAGGTAGGGAAAATTTTCTTAAGTCAGAAGAGAGCTATTGGAATAATTAAAAGGTTAGGTTTCAGAACATCTTGCAGAGGTCATTTCAAACAAAGCAATATGTTGACCACTTCAGCACTATACTTTGAAGAATGTTTAATGTTTCTTGTAAGAAATAGAGAATATTTCAGTATGTACTTACCATCTCACTCTTATAGTACTAGAGATTGTTACTATATGAATCCTGTGCATAGGCTATCCCTTACAGAAAAAGGGGCAAAATATTCCTACATGAAACTTTTCAATGAATTGCCACTAAGATTTAGAAGAATTAATTATCAAAGAATTTTCAAGAAAGAAATACATAAGCTTTTAATGGAGCTTGAGCCGTATTCGGTTCAGGAATATTTGAATTCCACACTGTGCTAGTGCATGAAGAACATTTTCTTTGTTATGTGGACGACATTTCGTTCTGATCACATATGGGTATATATAACATGTTTATAGGATTTGCGAAATAAATATTATTTTTATTATTATTATAATTAAATCAATATAATAGACAACTCCAGTGCTCAGATAAAAAATTATGTATATGAGTTCAAATAGACTATATGTGAAGGTCGTACTGATTAAGTTTATAGTTACGTAATTTATTGAAAATCAAAGTAGTATTTCTACAAGCTATGCATTCATCAGAAATTCAGAAATTAAAATGTTTTGGCCTTGATGGGTAGGTATCAACTATCATTTTATTAATAAAACAGTTTAGATGTAAATATAGAAAACGAGCTAGGAATCTCACTAAAACTTATCACAATGCATGAATTCTGAATCATGGGGATATCCCAAAAATTATATTATTAGGGTTCTTAATATATTCTTCGATAATTAAGTTTCTTTTAATTATTGATTGTTTTGTCTCTGGAACACCATCCCAAAGTAGAAAATTTTGTTATGATTATTCAATTTTTAAAATTTGAAGTTTATTCTGAAATAATTATTGGAGATGTTGGAAAAATATTATGTCAAATTCCATTTTTGAAATTTCGAGGTTATTTCCTTTATATGTCGATGAAAACTGACTGATCACATTGAAACTAGTTGAAGAATACGGAGAGGCCACTATATACAAAATTGTTTGGAGTCAGTTTCGATAAATAAACCAGAAGCAAATATTTCTTCGAAAAAATTTTTTTTTTCGGAAATTATCCATTAGATTTCGATGAGATTTGGCAAAGTGCTTCAAATTCGAGTTTGATACGATATTAATTCTAATTCATGGCATTCTGAAATTTTGGGGTTATTTTTCCAATAACTTAAGAAGAACTTAGGCGATTAGAAATGAAATTCCTAGTTAGTTAAAGAATACCGACGAGCAACTATATGCAAAATTCCGTGACTATGATACGGGTGAAAAATTTAAATTAAAGCTGATAAGAAAATTTTCGAACTTTCCAAAAACAATTGATATGGAAAAATTTCAACTGTTTTCAATAGAAAATCTCACATACCCTGAAGTCAGTATTTATCAACGGTGTCCAATTTCAATTCGATCCGATATTTATCTTCGGAAATATTGGGGAAAACTATGTCAAATTGTTTGGTTCTTTCCTCTTTATCCCTCTCAATCATGGACGAACTCAAAAAATACTGATCCGATCATAATGAAACTGAGTAACTTGTTGGAAACTGCTGATGTGCAAATACATATAAGCGAAATTTCGTGATGATCGTTTCATAAGTAACAATTTGAAGAAAAATTTTTTCAACTAATTTAAATTTTGCGATGTACTAATCATATGGTTCTCACGAAATTATTCATGCGCCTTCAAACTTTTTTTTTCAGTCAGTTATCAATATCCATGCGATCCGATCTTCATTTTTGGAATAGGGAAATTTTTGGGTGGATTTTAGCAATTCGCAAATTTGGCTATCGAAATAGAACTCAACGTGCTCAACAATTATCTAATTTATCGGCATATTCTTTCAGTTATTGTATTGACTATCCGTAGTTAGACCAGCCGCAAACAAATTAACTTCTAGGAGAAATGACTTAGATACTCGATATTTGTAGGGAAGGTGTGGGTCTTGATTACGAAGGTCGAATTCGTGAATGGGTGAAATCCGCCCAATGATTCCGTAGATTCACAATTTTATATTTCCAATATTTCCAGAAATACAGATTACATCCAATTTAAATCTAGTACTTGTTGGAAAAATAAGAGCTTGTAGGTTCATTGATTTGTGACTCAAATACGATGGCCGCGATCGTGAATGGGTAAAATCCGCTGAATGATTCATAGATATACACATTCAAATATTTCCAAAAATACCAATCGGATTGAATTTAAATCTATCACTTGATTGAGAAATGATGGCTTGAAGGTTCATGCAGAAGTTCGTAGGACTATATGAAAAGAGATCTCGAAATCAGTATATTAGAAAGTGAAACTGCGTTTGGAGGGATCAATAAGGTGACTCTTTCGGGAAAGAATTTAAACAAGCGCTTGAAAGCTCCTGACCTCACGTCCGTGCTTTCTAGATTTTTTATTATGTATTTGTAGCTTGAATTGTTGAGTAATTTCCTGAGAAAGTTTATCGCCAGACAAAACAGAATTGTCGCCCTGGAAGAGATCTCTTTCGATGTTTATTTCTGTTGTTGTATAATAGCCTTTATTGGTGTTCACCTGTAGTTCTGTTTTCCATGTTCCCCTTACGGCTTTCAGCAGATTAATTACGGCCTTGGATAATCCCTACAGCAGCAAGGTTTTTAGCAGCCATGAGTGTGGTATTACTGGTATTGAGACGAAAGTTTTTGTAGTTTTTTCTTTGCCTGCTTCGTTATTAGTGTATCAATAACAAGCAAGTTTTTGCATCGTCTCACATCCCTCTGACATTTTGTTTTGTAATTGAGATTAAACAATTCAACATACCCTTTAAATACCTTAAGCGATTGGGGTAAGACAGACGCCTTAACAATATACACAATGCTGTCAAACCTATGAAGGAGTTATTAGTAATTAAGCTTTTTATCATAATCCTTCATAACTTACCACCTAGACTGTTTTCATTTTCGAATACGACGCGCAGATCTCAATCGAATATGAATAATAGAATTTCGAATGAATATATCCGCGAGAATTCAGATTTTGGTTAGAAATTTTTCAATTCTTTTCGTAAAACCGAGCGAAAAACCTTTTTTTTTTGGAAATGTTCATATATTCCGATGACAAACAGCTATACCTCGAATTCATTATTCGAAAAATTCTAGAGAAGCACTGACGTAAGGTCAGAAACTTTTACGTACTCGCTCAAAATCATTGCCAAAGCATTCAGCTCTCTCACATCTGTACTCTTTGAGATTTTGAGGAAATTACGTCAAAAATTTTAGTCCCAACGTTATTCGACATTTTATTTCCCTTATATCTCCAAAACTAGATATCATTTCGAATTTGAATCTGTGTGGATGAATGCTAACTCAAATGTCTGTGTCAATCTTCCTAGAAATCTGATCAACCTTTCCGAGGAAAAGAACAATTTTTCAACAAAAATTCGAAAAAAAATTTTTTCAAATTTTCTGACTACATTATCAACACAAAATTTTGTACCTAGTTCCGCTTGGTATTATCAAACTATGTACAAAGTTCAAATCTGATCAGATCAGTTTTTCATGAGATATCTAGGAGTGAACTTCAAAACTCAGAAACTATTCGATCGATTTCACTCGAACTCAACCGAGACATCATCTGGACTTCAAACCCGAGTTCGAACCTAATCTGACAATTCCAAGTCGTTGGGTCCTTTCTTTTCGAAAGTTAGAGCATTGGTATTATCAAACTATGTACAAAGTTCAAATCTGATCAGATCAGTTTTTCATGAGATATCTAGGAGTGAACTTCAAAACTCAGAAACTATTCGATCGATTTCACTCGAACTCAACCGAGACATCATCTGGACTTCAAACCCGAGTTCAAACCTAATCTGACAATTCCAAGTCGTTGGGTCCTTTTTTTTCGAAAGTTAGAGCATAAACGGGCGGACATAATGCAATTTTACCACGGATTCTTTTTCAGGGAGTCCAACCTAATTGTTCGAGACCATTTGCGGTTCACATTCGAAAATTACAGACATTGTGACGAAACGCGCTGTTCCCCAGAACGAGCGAATTGAAAGTGTTCTAAAATTCAAGTGTGATCTTATCCTTATCATCGGAGACATTGGAAAAAATAGGGCAAATTTCATGTCCATTTTTAATTTTGAGGATGTAGTTTTCCTCTTCATCTCACGTAGCCTAATGACGCAATCAGATTTGAAAATCGTAGTGAGGCGCAAATTTATGGGAAAAAAAATTTATCGAATTTTGGGTTCGTAATCTATTCGTCATAAATGAAAAAATTGACAGAGTGAATAATATATTGAAATATGTCACATTTTCTTCATATTCCCTCGGTATCATTGATATTTCTGAATTACTCAATGTTATTTAGCTATCAAAGTACTGGATTTAAATCTTATCAGATCTGTATTATCGAAAATATTAGTATGATAAAATTTTGAATCAGTGAATTGGGTGGATATTTGCCATTCACAAATGCGGCCTTCATAATCAAGGATTTGTTCTACAAATATAAGTCGTTAGGCTGACCGTAAACAAAATAACTACTTGGAGACAAGGGCCGAATTCCTAAATGGGTAGAATCTAGCGATGCCTCCTCATTACATTTTTCTTCATTCCAAATATTTTAAAAGATACAGATCTGATGGATTGAAATGCAGTATTTGATTGAAAAACAACTCAATAGGTTTTTGTGTCCGCAACATCCGAGGATATAACAGGCAATATTTTTAAGGTACGATCATATTGGAAGTACCTAGGTATCCATATATAAAGAAAATGCGAAAAAGCATTCCATAACTAATCGATCATAACTCAAAATTTCGAATGAAAAGGTTCTCCTGGAATTGTATATCAAATTTGAACTTTCAATATGTTCCCAGAAATGGTGATCATTAAATAAACAATCAAATGTAAATTCAATTCCATTTACCGAGTGAATTGCTGTTAAAGTCGACTAAAACTTCAATTAGAAATATCAACCGGCGCCAAAATCATCGTCCGCAAAGTATAACCATTGTATAAATACAATGTATACAATGGTATAACTTCTTGTAGATGCGCAATGGCTGACTCAAACGAGTTGAAGTGCTGACCCGTGACTACTGACAGTACTGACAGTACCGACTGATGTACCAACAGTTGACAACCCACCGCACAATATTGCTGACGTACCGACAAAAGTTGTTCCAATTGTTGTATGTTCCATTTCGCCACTGTCGCAGTTTTAATTGTGATGTGTAGCGCCAACGTAGTCTGTTATTCCGTAGCCTGAAAACTAGGCGTCCGCGATTTGCGATTGTTAAAGCATAGCCGTCCCTAAAGAATGTTGTGATGAAGACAGGCGCCAAGCAAGATTACTATATCACAGACCACACCGGTCTGTGATTATTACTACAAAATATAATCTGTGGTATTACGCAGAACGAAAATGGTAAGTGACAATCGCTGAAGCAGGATTTCACTGAAAAAGGCAGAAAGATGCAGTATATATCGAATATATATCAAATAGGCAGAGCCGTTGAAACGGCACTTATAAAGATAAGGAGGAATCCTCCATACTTTCCAGCCAATCAGGTAAGTGAAAAAAATCAATTGAATATTCTCTGTATTACAATGAATTGTGAAATAACGGTGTGATGGGCAGACAGCCATGAAAGCCGGTGAATTTCTCAGGTAAGGGTTAGTCCGAATATCTTGCGTGAGTTTGTTGATGGTTGAACTCGGCAGAGAGGTTTCGGATATATGCTCATGTGAAATTTTGAGATTAGTTCTTTAATATCTCAAGAAGTACGGGTGCGACCAGTTTGAAACTTTGTAATTAGTTGCGAAATGCCAACGTGCACTGTGAGTATCAACTCGTTAGGAATTGAGAAAAATGTTTCAAAAATGTTGCTGTTTTTTATAGGAGAGGAAGACAATCAATCATATAACATCAACATATGGTATAAACCTTGGAATCAATATTTCACAACAGTATTTCGAATTCAATCTGATATTTATTTTCCGAAATACTGGGAAAAAAATATGCATATTCATATCTCAAATTGTAAAGAGATCAGATCGACACTTTTTTACTAGTTGAAGAATATCGATGCCAATACATAATTTATAGGATGTAACAAATTTGATGTACAATGCTCAAGGAGGTGATAGAACAGATCATTTCGAACAGAACTTTTTCGTCAAACCCCCTTTTTTACAGATATCAATTCTATTGTCATCATTAAAAACTTCTACTTTGCTACCTTGCTCGAAAAAAGTCAAGGTAGGGAAGTTTTCTAGAAAGACGAAAGAATTTATATCTGCAGAACCGGGGAGGTTTTGAGGAAGAAGATATAAGCACATATTTTGGTGAAATGATCTGTACTATCACCTCCTTGAATATTATACATCAACTCTGTTGCACCTGTATATTTTTTTTTCGACAATGAAATTTGGCACACGACTTGAAGTTAAAATTTAACAATTCGATCCGGTATTTATTTTCGGAGCTATTTCCGAAATAATTAAAAAAAAAAACAGATTCGACCATGATGAAACTTGATAACTAACTTGATTCAAAAACAAATAAATTTCGTTTCCAGATATTTAATATTCCGCCGAATATATAATAATATATAATAAAGATTGCAATTAGATCTAATTAGCTTCTTCGGAAATATTGTAAAAATAAAATTTTCAATGGGAATAAGTGCGGAATCACTGAGTGGATTTCACCAATTCGCGAACTGCATCTTCTTGATTGAACCTGTTCTACAAGACTACAACTTTTGAGGCCGAATCCGAGAATGGGTGAATTCCGCCCAATTATTCCCAGATATATTCATTCGAAATTTCCCGATATTTTTCATAAACCCAGATCGGATCGAATTGAAATCTAGTATTTGAAAAATGATAGGTTGAAGGTTCATGAAAAAATTTTGTGGAGTTAATTTTAAATGAAGATCGCCAGATATTTCCATCAGGAAGTTGCGTTATGCGGGGTCTATATGTGAATACACTTTGGCGACGAATTTTTAACAAGCGCGTAAAAGCTTCTGATGACATCACATCAGTGCTTTTCTAGAAATTTTTCAGAATTGGATATATTTCAACATACACACGGTATTTCTAATGTTTGGCCTTTATTTGCTATTCTGTGATTGTGAAATGATGGCATATCTTAAAAATTCGGAGGTTCACAGATATTCATCCGACTTTTGGGTCCGGTGAACACAAACGGTTTTTCAAGCTCCGGCGTCCGTTGCGGTGCCGTACTTACTTACGTGTGCATTCTACTACTGATGCTGTATACATGAGACCGAAAGGCCGGTGCCGGAGCTAAAAATACCGGATTTGAACACCGGACCTCTTTGTATTCAACTCGGTCTCCTGGAAACAACTCTACAGTCAGAACTAGGCGCTTCGTCCTCGTTTCGAAGATATAGCCACCAGAGTTCCATACTGTAACATCTCCAGATCACAGTATGTTACTCCATAAACCTTTTTGGTGGCATATTCTTGTGCATTCATCAGACATTATTCTGGAACTCAATAAATCGTCGAATTGATAATTGATAATGTACCAAACTGTGTATTATCGAAAGGTTTATGCATAAAATATCTGAGATATTGCTGTAACAGCTCTTCACTAATATAAACCATTATTGAAGCTGTAAAATAATACTCTTTTATGAAAATATTAATTTATATATGTTCCACAGAAATCTTTCTATTTCAGTCTATTAAAAATATAGTGTATGGCCTAATTAACATTTGTTGTGAAATTATTCGGAATTCTTATGTACTGTTTTATAATTTCTACACCAAAAACATAGCAACTTGAAATCAAAAAAAGCACTTACTTGAAGTGAGCATATTTTGCGCCCATGTTCATATTCGTTGCCAAAGATCTGTTTTTTTTAACAATCTTCTAATCTTATTATCCTCACGCAATTCAATCTTGAAATTGTTCCAATAGATCACTGGATTTCAATTCGTTTCATCTGTATTCCAGAAATATTGGAGGAATGAAACTTTTAATGGGCATATCTACAGAATCATTATTACGAATTCGACCTTCGTAATGGAGTCCCAAACCAGACCGACCATGAACACAGTTATTTCCAGAAGAAACGACTTAGAAACTCTATATTTATAGAGTTGGTTTGGACATTAATCACGAAGGCCAAATTCGTGAATGGGTAAAATCCACCTAACGATTCCGAAGATATACCAATTTAACATTTTATTTACCTAATATTTCCCAGAATACACATAAGATTGAAGTGAAATACAGTATTTCAATGAAAAATGATAGCCTGAAGGTTTATAGATCTCGTTTGGATAATATGGTCAGAAAATCGCAGAATATTGAATATTTAAAAAAAATATTTTTTTCTCGAATTTTTCTGATGATGGGGTCATCAAGAAATTTCGCACAGAGTTCTTCCTTAGTATTTTCGAACAAGTTACCAATTTTCGTCATTATTGAATCAGGAAATTCGAAGTATTTTTTCACTATATCTTCAAAAAGTATCAATCGCATTGAACTGAAATTCAGTAAACTGCTGTGAAATATAGAGCTCAAGGTAAAAACAAATATTGTTCTGAATGTATTCAATAGTTTCCAAAAAAAATTCCCAAAAAATTCTGAAAATTTTTCTTTTTAATCTACCTACTGACCGAACAATCTCAATGAAATTTTGCTCAATATTTCGCGTCGTTGTGCCCATCTGCGCGAAAAGTTTCAAATTGATAAGATTCTCCGTACGCCTACGGACAGTCGGACAGAATCGATTTCGACATCGGTTCCCCGAAACATGCGCGCAAAAACAATCATCTTAGTCTGAATTCATTGTACACATATGAAAGTTCCGAAAATCCTCCCTAGATTAAAGGCTTTCATTGAAAGTGGATGAACGTTCTCTGAAAATATTTAGAACATTTTTGAGAGAAAATTTTTCATCGAATTCACCAACCCAACAAAAAATCGTTTCAATAACTTGGGCATCGGTATTCTACAACTTCTTACGAACAGAATCCATTTCGACATCGAATTCTTCAGTAATTCTCCAACCTAGTCTTGTAATAACCTTTTCAGAAATAAATTAGAAAATTACAGACATTTGAGCAAACATACAGCAAAACGTTCCATAGAACATACGCGCGAAATCAAGTTGTTCTAGGTTGCCCCAGGATTACACGTTCCAGGATTTTTTTTCAGAAAAAAAACATGTGAATCTAACATCTGTCTGGACATTTTCATCCTGAATATTTCAGAATTAGATCATACTTATATTCGAAGATAATTTTCTGAAATCTAATATATTTCCTACTGAATAAATACACGTGATTTCGGGTAGGGGGATTAAAAGAACATCAAGCGAGTACTAGTCGAATATTAAACAGTTCGTTCTATTGCTGACTTCATTCAGCAAGAATGTTAGGTACCCTATGACAAAATTTGCAATTATTAGGCAAAAGTATATAGGATCATTACATTTTGGGTATAATAATATATGTAATTTTCAGTATGAATGGACTTTCTATATTAAAATACATATAGTAAAACATCATTTGTTTCACTTTAAGAATCAATTATTATGACAAGAATACAAGGGTATTTATGGTAGTTAATAGTGTAATTATGAAACAAAGAAGAACGTAAAAACCAACGCAAAACTCATTTATTGTTGATTCTAAATGACATGAAAGCGTTGGTTCTCGATAAGTTATCAAATGTACATAAAATAATATCATAATTATACTGGTTCATTAAGATGAAAATTTTACTTCATGAATCATAATGGAAGTCGAGGAATGTGAAACGTCAATTATTAGCTTATGATAATACGTAATAATATTCGAGTTGTGATATCGGTTAGTTGACATAATTCTGGCTCCCTTTGGGTCAAGATGTCCTCCTCTTGCGGAGCTATTGATACTTAAGAGTAAATTGGTGTAATTTATTGAAGTTGAATTGCTTTTGCTGAGTGTTTTTTCCGCATTGAATTGAGCCATGGAATTGTTTTATGAATTTCCTGGAAAATCAGAAAAATGTAGATTGAGATAACTGAAAGGAGTTTAATAAATGCAAAATGTTTGTCACTTCTGTGGTTAAATTTTTCAGCTTCTTCAGTGACAAAACGAGCATTTTTAAGGAGTTTCTTATTGAGGTTGAGGTATTTGATGTTTTGAATTCTTCCAGGTTAATAATAGGCATTATTACGAATATTTTCGAATATTGTGTCATCTATGATTTGTCTACAATTCTGGTCTGAGCATATACTTGAGGTTCCGTTTTCGTGATCTATTTTTTTTTTTAATTTTTTAAAAATATTGATATTCTCCAGTTGAGCATAGATTTATTTTCTTTCTACACGCTCATTCTGGAAACTCTATCTCACACGACTAGGTTAGACTCACAAATGAAAAATCCGTGGTCAACTTGATTTTGTCTGTCCGGCCGTGGGCGCTTTGACTTTCGAAATAGAGGACTTAGAGTCTTGAAATTCCCAGGTTAGTTTTAGATCTTAATTATCTCGGTTTGTTTTGTGAGTGGGTGGAATCGGTTTTGGAGTTGTACCTAGATGAAATTTTGGGGTTAATTCCTCGATATATAATAAATAACTAATGCGGTTGAAATTTTGTAATCAGTTCTCGACGACTAACGCGCAGCTTGATGCAAAAATTCACATGGATCCAAAAAATTCAAAAAAATAATCATTCGAGAATTTGTGTTGAAAATTGTTTTTACTCGGGAAGAGTTCATCAGATTTCAATTTGGCACAATCCTCAGAACAAGTTTTCAACAACGATGTATGGAAAGAAATATGTCAAATTTTGTTGATGTTTGAAATTTGTCGTTATTTTCTCCATATCTCAAGAAGTACAAATGCGATCAGACCGAAACTTCGTCCTTATTTGGAGGATACCAACGCAAAACTAAGTCCAAAATTTCGTATGTATCAGTCGTCAGAATATAAAGGAAATATCGGAAATGTTTGAAATTCAGCACATAATTCAGAATCAGTATTTAAAATCAGGGTTTCAAATTTCATTTCGATACGATATTTACTTTCGGAGATATATGAAAAAAATGTGAAATTTTGTTGTGGTTTGAACTCTTGAAGTTATTAGCTCAATATATAGAGAAGTACATATGGGATTTCATCAGAATGTGATTATTCAAAGAATATCAACAATCAACTACGAGAAAATTCGTGTGTTTGAAAATTATTCACATCTTTATCGAAAAATTTTATTGACCACATTTCAAAGAAATTCGGCACAGACCTCGAAGTCAGTATTTTGATGTTTATTGCCAGAAAGAATAATACATAATAAAAAAAGATATAGGAGTTTCATGATCAGTTTTTCGTGATATTGGAAAAAAATATGTCAAATTTCGTTGTTATTCGAAATTTTCAGAATATTTCCTCAATGTCTCGAAAACCATTGAAAGGATCCGATTGAAACTTGGAACAAATCTTGAAGTCAATATTTAAGAACAGTGCTTTGAATTTCAGATTTATTCGATATTAATTTTCGGATATTTTGGAAGATTGAGGTTATTTCCCCAATATCTCGAGAATAACAGAAGCGATCAGATTTAAAATATCTAGTAAGTTGGAGAGTACCCACGCACAGTTTAATGCCAAATTTCGTGGGGATCGTGAGAGTACAAAACTATAAAAAGTATTCAAAAGTCTTGGAAATTTTTCTTGCAAACTTTTTTACCGGAAACGAATCATAAGATTGCAGTAAAATGAACAGAAACCTCGAGTCAGTATTTTACAACAGTGATCTGAAGCTCAGTTCGACCCAATATTTATTTTCGGAGATATCGAGATAAAATGTGTAATTTTTTTGGTTATTTCCTTGTTATTGTTGTTATTCACAGAGTGATTCACAAATCTGCGATAGGTCGGCATCCTGCTCCTACTCTCATAACACTACGTCTACGTTCATGAAATTTTGCACACATAATCTTCGATCTTGCAGTAATTAGAAAGGGAAATAATTTCAATAATTTTAGAATTATATGTTCGTGAAACAAGGATAAATCGAATGCTTAATCGAAATGTGGAAAAACGCTCCTGCATATTATTGCTCTATCGTTGGAAAATATTATAGATTAATTGTTTTTTTATCTATATACTGTAGGATTAAAGAATATGTGTGTGAAATTTCATGAACCTAGACTCAGTATAATTTGAATCAGAAGGCTCGCCTCTAGCATGGCACTGGAACAAAATACGATTATCTTCTATCCAAGTGGACAATTCCTAGATAAAACGAAATTTAATAGTTTGTGTTAACGGCAAAATTCATATATCGACCATAACTAATTTTTTTCTTCTCAATTCATTTTTTCTCGACAGAATTTCACTCGAAATTCTAGGTAGAATTTGATTATGTAGACATATACATCAGTTCCTATAAGAAAATCGGAAAGTACTACTTTCGTTGAAAGAGATTTGATGCAAAGCGATGTATCAAGTAGATTATAGAACAAATCACACTGAACCGAAAGAGAACAAAAATATAATGAAAACGTTCATTGTGATGGGCGCCTACATTAAAATTGGGCCAACGACCAGGTTCATTAATGAAATGAACCACTATTCATTGATCCACGAAGTTGGTTAAAATTCGATAAATAATTTATTGTATTAATGAATATCGGTTTCATTCAACCATTATATTAAATAAACTGCGTTCGTTGAACAATGTTCCTTTGTTTATTGTTTAATGTACTTATACTTCAATACTATGAACGCCTACATTGATATAATGATCCTGTTCATCAATTGATGTATTGAATTCATAGATTGAAGTAAATAGTTCATGGATGAATTCTTACTATAGGTTCATGAGAACCTATTCTTTTGAAATTGTATGTATGGATTCTCCATACTTAAGTAAAGAGTAGGAATATATTCAGAAGGCTCTGAAAAAAAGATACTTGTTGAGTCTTTTTATGCGAAAAAAAAACGCCATTCGTGTTTTATTTAGCTTTTTGAGATTTCACACAATATAATACAATTTCATGGATGATATTGATGGTGGTTGACAAAAATGTTTCTATGATATTCCAACACAACAAGAACTTCACCAGAAAATTTATATTGAAAATATGAATTCTGAAACATAAATATCCAGCTCCCAACACATACATAATTACATGTACAGTATAACTTCGATAGTTCGGACAGTCGCTAGCCCGTACACTCCAGTAATCCGGACACTGCTGTGATTCAGGCATTTTGAAATTTTTGCCCCTGAAATCCGGCTGCGAAAACATTCATTATGCATTTTTCTGTTTAAACAAGTGAAAACGGTTACTACATGTTCGTTGGAAATAGCGCGACGGCAGCATCTTTCATTGTGCACTTGGTTTTTGAGCGTGCCGGACGCAATAGCTCCAGTCAAACGATCACATAAGACACGTACCGTCGGTTTCACAAAATTTTGTCGTCCGATCAACCCGTTGATAAAGGTTTGCATTCGATGGTTGGATTGAAATTGAACTGAAATCGAGCACAGAATTTACTGTTGAGTGACAATGAAGCCCTTGATCAAGGAATCAAAGTTTTATGAAACTGGCCGTACACTCATGATGCAAGTAAAAATGGTGTGCTCATCTGCTTTTCTGTGATCGTATTTACCAATTATGACCTCACATTTTTCATTCAAATTCAGACAAATATGACATCGACGCGTATTTCATAAATGTCGACAATATTCTGGCTACATAATTTGAAGAATTGTTGTAATAATTCCTCCCCCAGTAAATGATTTCCTGGTAGGAACTATTCGAGAGAAAAATTGACTGCCGTGAATCTTTCGTTGTGCATCACACAGTAATGTTCCATCCTGTTGATGACTTCTTCCTGACATATTCATCTAAAATAAATTTTCGAATAAAATTTTTTCTAGAATTGATAGAATGATGATGAATATGCGATATTCATTGGGACCACCTCAGAAATCATCTCTTCAACTATTAACCACCCTATAATTGAAAATTGTACGATCAACTACTGAACTCCCCCCCCCTCTACTAACTTTAAGAATGTTCAGATCAGAATTAGAATTACCTTATGAAATTTATGGGAATTCCTCAAATCATACAATTATTTCGACATCCATATGCGATTATATGCATGCGAATAGGAATTGTAAAATTTCGAGACGAAAAGGCTACTGAATTGACTTACAGAGCCTTATAATTCGCATTCACCCGGAAGAATACATACCACATTTTTTGTGTGAATATGACAGCGATAGTCGATAACCAATGCGATCATTTGAAACAGTTTTCATGTTAAGAAGATAATAAGCTAATCAAGCAGATAATAGAATATCCTCATTTCCTCCTGAACTACCCGTTTGAACGCAGAATTTCGGTGCTTCTTTACCTTGATATAGAAATCCCTTGACGAAGATGATAAATTAGAGTTTCTCTGAGTTGAAAATGAACGGTATCCGAATGGTAACTCAACAGCCATCTGAAAAAAAACAGTACTTTATTTGACATAATGGATGAAGATCGGTAATATGGAAAACGACTCCGTATACGTGAATGCTTTGTAAAATAAATAAAAGATGTTTTGAAAGATCTTCAAAAGTAAGAGGAATTTTTTTTGAGTCATCCACATTATATCTAATGAATTATAATCAAACATTCAGTATTCAAGTCTGGACAAGAATAAAGCCGACTCGTAATCTTCGGATTAGAAATGTCGAGAATATAGGCAAGGGAATATTTTAATGAACGAATTCATTGTTTAGATGAAATAATTCATCACTGTGATGAAAAATATTAACGAACAGATTCTTTCATTCATGAATGCAACCAACTCACCGGAGCTACGTTACTACAAGCGATTTCAAGCGATGGACCTAAATCTCCGGTTATCGTTACGGTTATCCACATTGACAGATTATAGAATTTTCCCTTCTTTAAATACGATCCTCACAAAATTGGGCATTGAGTTGGGCTATTTTTCACTTCGTTGTGAAGATTCAATCCGATCGAATTAATACTTCTTGACATTTTGAGGAATAAATATAACTCTTAACCGTGTATCTGATTGCGCCTATAAACGAACCTAACAACGCAAGCTAGTGTGAAAGTTTCTAGTTCGTTCTGTTCGAGGTCAGACGGATAGCAGGATGGCCGGGTAGAATTAATTGGACTTGACGTCGCATTCGACGGATCTTTTAAGAACTGTCAAAAAATTGAATACGTCTTTTGTATCAGGATATATCCGAATACCTGGTAAAGTTAAAGTAGAGGTACCTAATTCGTATCTATTCTTATCTATTCTGCGATCTTATGACTATATTGTTCCCTCAAATTCTGTATGACCCTTCAAGCAAATGAATTTTCTATTTAGAGGACTAAGAATGTGTATAGGAACCGAATTGTATAAATATTACTTCACATATTATTAACAAGGTAAATGGAGATAACGTGAAAGATTTTATTTTCGGCAAGATGAATATCTATATACATATATATCTATGAACTTATATACTGTAATGGGTCGGGGTCGTGTGGTTGGTAAAGTATAAAATGAGGATTTATACTTAGCAAATTATTATCACATTAACAACAAAATAACTTCAATTATTTCGTCAGAAGTACAGATGAACGATTTTATAGAATTTGGAACATATAATTTACTCGGCTGAAGAGAACTGTCTTTTGGGACAGTGTCTTTCATATTTAAATGATTTCAGACAAAGAATATTATATTACAGTAAATAAATCTAAGGGTAAATTCTTATTCCATAGTTTCTATTTACATGGAGATATTATTGTATAGATATTTGCATATTTTCATAACCACATTTTCTTTGGATAGTTATGATGTGAAATACAATGTCGTGCCTTCTTGAGGACTGTTCTGCCTGAAAGGTCATCTACGTAATAGGCCTGTGCACATTCAGAAAAGAGGTCCAGAAAGGTTACAAATTTTGCCTTATCGAAAGAGAATGTGTCGATGTGGATAACATCAAAAGGTCTTTTTGCTGAAAGTGATCCTGACAGTCTGATATTGTGAGGATTTCTTTCGTATTTGTTCTGGAGACATGTTTCACTTTCATTAATGATCTTATTTATTCATGTTCTCATATCCGGCCAGTAAAATTTGGATCTTGAATTGTTATGGGTTTCTATAACGCCGTTGTGATTTTGATTATGATAGTTTAAAATAATTTTGTTTTGTTTATATGGATGATATAGTAATTTTTTCAGGATCATTACAGAAACACATACAGCATTTAAAACTTATTTTTGAGAAATTGAAATTTCATTCCTAGGTCACGTTATCACACCTGAAGGAATTAAACTTAACCCTTCTAATATAAAAGCTGTACAGGGATACCCACTTCCCAAGACAACAAAGGAAATAAAAGCCTTTCTAGGATTGGTAGGATACTACAGAAGGTGCATCAAAATCTTTGTCAAAATAGTATCTCCATTCACACGTTGTTTGAAAAAAGGCAGTTTAATTGATGTAGAAGACCCGAACTACCTCGAAGCTTGTTGTTGATTAATTATATGCTCATCGAATAAATACATGTCTGAAATGCAATCGTTTTGTATTTCTCTGTAGAATTAATAACGAAATCCGACATCAGTATTCATGAGATAACTCCTGTGGGGTTTTTAATGAAAGTTCAGTGATTCCGGGTCCAGATGAGTGAAGTCCGAACAGCAAATGCAAGAAAATTTGATTAACGATTCGGCGGATAGTGTGGATGGCACTCGAGCTCAGCCTTGAATAATAAACTCGAATGCACCGATCGAATTGAAAACATTAGTCCTGACGGAACAGAAAGAGCGCTGCCTCGAACCATAAAACTCCCTGTAATTCATTGCATTCGCTGTTCGCATTAAGCCAGACCCAGCGAAAGCAATAAAATTGGATAAACCATTCGGCGAATGATGTGGATGGCACTCGAGCTAAGCCTCGAGTAATACATTCAAATCCATTGGTCGAGCTGAAAACCGAGTCCTGGTGGAGCAGAAAGAGCACTGCCTCGAACCATAAAACTCCCTGTGATTTATGGCATTCGCTGTTCGCATTACACTCATCTGGACCCGGCTTTACACTCATCTGGGCCCGGCTCAAAGAATAAATCGGTTGAATCGGTAATTTTTATCGGTTACGCGATAAACTAATGGAAATATTCATTTCATTGAAGATAATATGATGTACTCATGAACTCAATGAATTCTTATCCGAAGCAACTGTTCCATATGTATTTGAATTGGAAATACTAGATGTGGCGGGTCACTTCGATTAAATTTTGAAACAATTCAACACCTTTTGAGTAACACTGATTACATCTGGTACTGGGGGTAAGAAATGCGTGAAAATACATTCGAGCATTCTATTCAATCAGTACTTGGAAAATTGAAGGCGAAAATAGAATCATACAAGTTAAATAAATCTGGAGGGTTTTATAATTATCTAAGTTAAGAATTGCATTTGTAGAAAAGTTTTCAAGAATTCTAACTGATCTAGGGTTATTTACTCCATCAAGGATCTTTCAAGAACTGGTGGAATGTGATGCATCCCAGGTTTTACTGAGACAAGCCTTCGAGCATACAAAAAAAATGATGCTTCATGGAAAGTATCCAATCATTGATGAATAATAATGGTTTATTATTAAGCGAATTGAAATATATTATGGAAGATAATGAGAATGTATCAGTATATGAAAGAGTGAACCTTCAAATGTTATTAAATGAATCAGTTCAGAGGATTAGCTTAAGAGCATTTCATATATATTATATTTAATATAATGTGTAGGCGAATCATAAACGACTGCATACATTCCTGGATGAAAGGATAAGTTTGGCGTCCTACTGTGGAAACTGTCCATTATTCGTTAGAAACATTCCTGAGGAGAATGAAACTCACAAACGTATCTTGAATACTTTGAATAAAGGAATATCTGGATAATTAATGAATGATGATCATTATAGAAATAAAGGTCCTTCACAGAAAACATATTATTATGAATATATAATGCGAGAATCACTCTGTATACGTTTATAACGTTAGATAACTAAAAAAAATATGGTTAAGCATAATAATTTCATGAACTGTAACATATAAATATTTCTGGGCTCCGAAATAATCTTCATCGACATCGTAGCGATCATTTCAGGCCCATTTTTCAGGAAATAATCATTCAGTCGAGCCCTTCAGCAAATGTGTCAATAATAGTTAAATCCTCCTCGATAAGACTTTTTAAGATCAACAACTTCTGGGAGTGAAGAAGGCAGATATTCTCCCATACATTCCAAATATTCGAGGCGAAATTTGCCAGTTCATCAACTAGTTGTAGTATAGGTATTTTATTTTCAAAAAATGTCAAACGTAATAGTCGTGCCTCCCCATAATTTTTCACCAATTCCAAACATGTGTCTTCAGAATATAATCGGTTCATTCCATAGACACTTTCATGCTGCGCATCCTACCAAATTTGTTCAAATGTCTCATATAGATATTTCACTTCACTCCACTATGGGTTGAGAACAGATCCCAAATATTCTGCTCAATTTCATGAAACTTTGTACAAACTGTTACCTAGGTTTGAAGGATTTCACAACTGCAACACGAAACTGAATTATTCTTCAGCTCTTGTCAGAACTTGCCCGATTTCATATCAGGAGAATATCCTGTTTCGCAAAAGCTCATCTTGTTTCCACACTCTCATCAAGTTGCCTCAAACTAGTGAATTTTTTCCACCGTTACTCTTCCGACACATCAGTAATGAAATTTGTTTATTTTATTCAATATTCGTAGGGATCACTGCTTTCGAAATGTTGATGGATGGTGGGATATTGATGCTAACAAAGCAACTAAAAAAAGGGAAATAATATTCATAAAAAAGTTAAGGGAGTCATATGGTATGGGTTATATGTGAAGCCGCGTACAGACACGTGAGCTGAGCGGCTTTCGAGGCATTTGTGAGGCAGCCTTGCGTTCTTGAAATGGCTCGAGACAATGTACAGGGTGATTCATTAAGGTTGGCCACCGGCCGTATCTCGGAAACCGTTTATCCTATGACTTCCGGAAAAAAAATCTAATGACAAACTCGGCCCCTAGGAAATGATTAAAAATATTTTCAAGTTCGTAGTTCCCCACTAGAGGGCGCAATCTATCACTTGTAAAATATAATCTCATTTTTTACGAAATATTCTCCAGCTAACAGTGGTAAAGAATAATAAAATAAGAATCTACTCTTTCTATTCAACAACTTTTGTTTCAGTAATTTTTCTATATTTTCTATTTTTTAGTGATGGGATGGATAAACTTTTCTTCACGAAAAAAACATTCTTACTCCTGTATGGGTGAACCGATTTTCACGTAATTGGATTTCATTCGAAGGCCATCGAAAGCAGATCACAGAAACATATGACAACAATACACCGGGTGATCCAATTGAAAACTACAGACTGTTTTATGTCACTTCGCCCTATTTGTGCGTTTTACTGGAAAATTTCAAATGCAATGCTATGATTCTAACCAAGTGGGAATAAGCCAAGCATCATCACCTACTGACTTTTCAAAATCGCAGACAGATATCATTGGTCGTTTCGGAGTTATTGACATTTTTGTAAATTTTGATCAATATTGATCCTTTCTGTGAGGTTGAATAAACAAGGAAGTGACTTTATGACATGACAACGCAACAAAATACTCAACACACATGAAATAAGAATGATGCGATAAAATAAAATAAAAATTAGCAACATAGAAAATATTCGAACAGAAAAACAACACTTACACCTAATCAATTCAAATATTTAAAATGTCTACCATTATTTTCTACACATAAATTTAGTCTTTCTGTCGTCGAGTTGACACTGGCCACAATTTCAGTATGAGAAGAAGCTGCCTGTCGAAATCTATTTTGAATATCCTCACTTGTAGTGGGGGGTGTTCGGAAAACTAAGTCTTTATTCTCCCCCAAAAATAAAAATCTAATACTGTGAGGTCGGGTGATCTTTCTGGCCATGGAAAAATACTGCCTCGTCCAATATACCTCTTTAAGAAGACGTTATATGAATATTCTCTAACATTAGCATAATGCGCCGGGCAACCATCTTGTTGATACAACGTATCTAACCTGCTTTCAATAGCAATATTTTCTAAAAGAATTGGAAGATCTTCCGATAAAATTTCAAGCACCTTTGTCTTGTTAATAAGCCAAAACTTTTATGATATTATCCTCATTACGGCATCTACGTTTTTTTTTCTTCCAAGATATTGAACCTTACCAGTTTCTCGCACTCTTCGTGTCAATCTGTTGAATACCCTTTTGGAATGACGACGTCTTTCAGGATATCGTATCGGGTATTCCCTTTCATCAACTGCATTTCCTAAACATTCAAAATGAACCTAAAGCATATCATATGCTTCTTCGTTTGAATAATGGGGCATCATAAAAGAGTGGTTTGCAATCGACATAAAAAACTTTTACAGCCATAGATACCGAAAATGAACAGTATCGCCAAAGCTTACTGGTTCTAAATCAGCTTGTTTCGTTGTTTTGATGAGTTTTCTCCTTTCATCTAATTGTTTAGAGATGAAATAACTAAATTCCTCCTGCATTTCACAGGGTATATCAATACTTATCAAAATTTACAAAAATGTCAATAACTCCGAAACGACCAATGATATCTGTCTGCGATTTTAAAAAGTCAGTAGGTGATAATGCTCGGCTTATTCTCACTCGGTTAGAATCATAGCATTGCATTCGAAATTTTCCAGTAAGACGCACAAATAGGGCAAAGTGACATAAAACAGTCTGTACTTTTCAATTGGATCACCCGGTATATTGTTGTCATATGTTTCTGTGATCTGCTTTCGATGGCCTTCGAATGAAATTCAATTACGTGAAAATCGGTTCACCTATACAGGAGTAAGAATATTTTTTTCGTGAAGAAAAGTTTATCCATCCCATCACTAAAAAATAGAAAATATAGAAAAATTACTGAAACAAAAGTTGTTGAATAGAAAGAGTAGATTCTTATTTTATTATTCTTTACCACTGTTAGCTGGAGAATATTTCGTAAAAAATGAGATTATATTTTACAAGTGATAGATTGCGCCCTCTAGTGGGGAACTACGAACTTGAAAATATTTTTAATCATTTTCTAGGGGCCGAGTTTGTCATTAGATTTTTTTTCCGGAAGTCATAGGATAAACGGTTTCCGAGATACGGCCGGTGGCCAACCTTAATGAATCACCCTGTACACACTTGCGTGGCAGCCCAATTATCTTGCCTCGTAAGCCGCTCAGCTCTCGTGTCTATATGCAGCTTGATTCCAATGAGCCTCACTGAAAAATATTTCTTTACTCAAAATAATAATACAGTGGAATGTGAAATATATTATCATTAGCACTATATCGATTTCACGAAGAAGAATTCCCTAGGAAAATTATTCGGATGTTCAGCGAGAGTTTTGGGTCGAGGAGTAGTGCACGAATCGGATCTACCTGTTCAAACAGTTTGAGTTCGAACCGTACACGTTGGTTGTGATACAACTGAACGATCATTCCACAACGAGCAATCATTCGAAATACTTACCGGTAACGAAGAAAAAATTGATGGTCTCACCTTGAACATATGGGATCTATTTTCCAATTTAATACATTTCAGAAGAGAGGGAATAATAATACCATTATAATTGAAAAGATGTACCTAACATTTCCACAGCAAAATTATAACACTACGTGGAAAAGAGTCATTATTGATCAAGCCTTCTGCAAAGAAGGTACTGAAAAGAAATCAGTTCAGTGTCCATTCTTTTTACAATCAGTTGGATATGTTGTCCGACATATACCAACCCCTCAATTCAGATGATTCTATTGTTAGAGTAGACTTCAGATCATCAAATCATTCGGAAATAATCACTCCCTTGAGATTTCCATTAATAGAACAGATATTCGATGGGATCAGTTATATTTTTTGTCTACTTATTTGCTTCCATGAACAGACATGTAGTCATTCCCACGAAAGAAGCTTATTATTATATATCCATTCCCAATCAGTTTGTCTGCTATTGAACCCATGCATTTCCTAATATTGTGTTTCTCAGGCGATGAAGCATCTTGACGTTCATTTAACTGGCAATTTGTTGATGAGCATACTAATTGATTTCCTTTCCTCAGATAATATGAATTATTATTCTTGAGAGTTTTTGCATGAGGCGATTCCAGTATATCAAAAGAGCATAAAAAAACGAGATATATGTCCTGTTGTTCGAATGAATAATTGGAAAGAGAAAAGCGCCTTGAAAGATCATTATAAGCATTTCAACAATTGTGAATTGGCTCAAATTGGTTGAGAATATTCAAACACTGAACATCATTTTGATGCGAAAACATGAATTTAATGATACTACATGCAACTGTCTCAACATAAAATGGTTTACATTCGTACCAAGTTTATTCACATTTTCCTCAAGAATATCAGCATCATTAATCAGCACTTATAGTCTATATCGGTATCTTCATGTCCAGAAGATATGAAAAAAATATCCTGAATGAAATAGGTTCATCTACATATTCCTCCTAAATATCAGCACTAATGATTTATATCGACATCCTCTTATTTAGAATCATAAATATTTTGAAATGCACTTTTGGATTCGGTTTTTTTTTAGAATGACGTTATGGCAGTTGTGGGGATCTGTGAAAACGTGTGAATAGTGAGCAATTTTGAAGAGGGAATTTTTATGAAAAAAAGTATGACGCTGGGATTAGGACCCGGGTATTCTGCGTATGAAGCAGGTAGTATTAACAAGGGGCCAAACTCCCTATTAGGGGGTGAAATGTTTTGTTTATATGAAGCCAAAGAACTTGCCCTAATATTGGAATTCACATTAGATAATGATAATGAGCAGACAAACAATTGATTACGGAAATGTAAGCGATACGTGATTACTGGAATGTTAAAAAGTTGATATTGGAATTCACATTAGATAATGATAGGGACAAGTCAAACAATTGAATAAGGAAATGGATATGATGTCATTATCAGGGTTGTGATAAGACTCGGTGTCTTTGCAATTTGTCCAGGGTTTTTTGTCCCGTTTTTGATTTCGCCTTCAGCAGCCAAATGAAGGCTGCGTAGCTGATTGGTTGGACAATGGATTTATAGATCCAGCTAGTTTGTTCCGGTTTGAGTCCCCACGTACTTCCGACCATCCTCTGGCATGCGAAAAGAGCTCTCTGGCCCTTGCTAATCGCTGCCTTGAGGTGTAGGCTCCAATAGAGCTTCTGGTCGAAGATAACACCAAGATATTAAGTTTGATCTGTGGGGGCTAAGGCGATTCCTTCCATCTTGATTACTTTTAGAGAGAGCTTCCTCCTCCTAGTAAATGGTACTAGAATCGTCTTGTTAGGATTCACCCTTAGTCTTTATCGGACACACCACTCGTGCGTTAAGGTGAGGTCATTTTGCATGCGGTCACACACCGTACCGTCATGCTTGCCCCGAACCATTATCACAAGGTCATCGGCGTATCCGCAGATCTCCTAGCGCGCATCCGAAAGCATTTTCAGGAGGTCATCAACGACCAACGACCAGAGTAGTGGCGATACACAACCTCCTTGTGGACACCCGTCCCCGGTGTCGCAGTCAGGGATGTGGAAGCTAGTTTTAGATTGATTATCCGGCTGTTCAGTGTTGCCTAAATCCAACCACCTTCGCTGGCTCGACACCCCTTTTAACCAGCGTGCCATGAATGGACTGTCGCGGCGTATTTGAGAACGCGCCTTCAATATCAATGAATGCACATAGTGTTATTTCTTTATGCTCGATAGCTTTTTCCAGTTTGATGGTGAGACTATGAAGAGCAAAAATTGTAGATTTACCTGCTTGGTATGCAAATTGGGACTTATGCAGAGGGGATCTTGTCAATAGTCCAGCTCTGATATCTTGGTCAACAATTTTTTTCCATCGCTTTCAATAGAAAGGATGAGAGGCTTATGGGGCGAAAGGATTTTGCGTCTGTTCCCGGTTGTTTACCGACCTTAGGAATGAAACTCACTTTCACGTCTCGCCAGCATTCAGGCACATATCCCCATGTGTAGCTTTTTCGAAATAAGACTATCAGCTCTGGTAACAGAACCGACAGTCCCCTCTGAAGCAGCACCGGGTATATGCCATCTCCACCTGGGGATTTGTATGGTTTGAAGCATTCAATGGCTCATCGGATCCTCTCCCCCGTGAAAAGTTTGGCAGCTATTTCCCTAGCCCCTCTTCTGGGTGCAGAAAAGTTCTGGTTGGGTTTGCTGCCTTGAAATATTTGGGAGCCTGGGAAGTGAGTCTCTAGCATTAAAGACAACGTTTCATCGTCTGTGCTAGTCATCTCACCGTCCCTTTTTTCGAGCTGTCCCAGACCATTGTCATGATCTTTTGATAAGGCCTTCTGGAGTTTAGCGGCCGTTGGCGTTCCCTCAATGCTTTCACAGAAGGCACGCCACGACCTTCGCTTGGCCTCCCGAAATTCCTTGTTGTACTTAGTTGTTGCCTCTCTGTACGCAGTCTTGTCTTCTAGTGTCCTAGTAGTAGACCACTTATTGTACAGATTGCAGGCGTTCTTTCGTAGCTTTAAAAGATTCGAATTCTATCATGGTACGGTTTTTGTTGGAAATCGTTTCCCTGGGTTGGCAACTGCTCTCATAAGCGGCTAAAATCATACTTTGGAGATTTTCCGTCAGCAAATCTATGCCCTCGACAGAATCAGTTCTTCGGACTCCTAAGAGCTCGTTATTGGTCTCCAACAGACCAAGGTGACGGTCCCAGTCTGTCCGGATTGCCTAGGATTGCTTCTGGGTTCTTGTAGCATTGGCTGCAGACCTATGTCGAACCGGATTTGTCTGTGATCAGGGAGGGAGGCCTCCGCTGAGACATGCCAGTTTGAAATTTTATGTTATAAGGCTGGGCTGATAAGTGTAAGGTCTAATGCCTCTTTCGTCATCCCATTACGGAATGTAGGTTCACTACCCCGATTTGCTAGACCCACCCCTTGAGTTACATGACATCCAAATAGAGATTCACCTCTTTTATTGATGTTGGAGCTCGTTCATACAGAATGATGAGCGTTGCTATCACATCCAATGATGAATTGCATATTCTTCTTTCTGCAGTATCTCACTAGAATCGTTACCTCCTCTGGTGGGGATGGCTCATCCTCATGGTGGTAAATTGAAGCTACAACAACTTTGACACTAACCAACAGGAAGGCTTGCATCCAACACTATCGCAGCGATATCGCGTTGTATAAACCTAGAAGGAGGCATATATTTAATATTTCTCTTGATATATGGAGCTGCCCTTGGAGCAACCTCTCCTTCATAATATATCAGTTTTCCTAAACTCTCAGGAAGTCCCCTGATCTTGGTTCCAACGACCCAAGGCTCCTGGACCACCATGATGTCCAGGTTCTGTTTGATCAACTTCGAGAGGGCCGCATCTGTAGCCGCCTTGGCATGGTGGAGATTGATTTGAAGACACCTAATGACGTTTCCTTTGGTCTTCATTGCGGTGCTTCCATGGCTTCCCCTTGTTCCGGGGAATTGGCCCCCGGTCTTGCTCTTCTCTAAGAAGTGGCGAGACCCCAACTGGCCTTTTCTTAGCCTCCTTAGGTGTGGCCTTCTCCTTTTTAGAAGGGCCAGCCACCCCATTGGAGCCAGCTAGGAGCCTCCAGACACAGACGCCGAGCCTTCCGTTCCCATTGTCGCAGGAGCCGGAGCCACAGCGTCAGGACTGTCTGGATTCCATAGTTCAAGTTGTTTGGTAGAGAATTTGTCTTTCGCTGTGGATTTTTGATATTGGGTGATTATTACTCAACTGTTAGAAAGTTAATATTGGGATTTACATCAGAAAATGATAATAACCACTCAAACAATAAAATAGGAGACATCTAAAGGATGTGGTGTTATTATTAGGAGTGATTAGCCCAGATATCGGGATTCCAAAAGTTGTGGTTCAAGTTCTTTTATCTTAGTGCCGTTTCGAAAAATAAGATCAAACAGATAACACATATTTCATTTCATAATTCGAAGTATTTGTGAGATTTCAGTGCTCTGTGTCAGTGTTTATCTGGTAAGTATTGATTTTGAAAATTATTCGCGTATGAACATGTGAAATATCTACTCGGTCCTTGTAGCAGCAACACTCTTGCAAGAATAATATCCAAAGGAAAAAATTCTTTTACATCTGAGAAACAGTAAGTTTTTGCACATCTTTTGTTTTATGAATGATTTTTGATTTTTCTCTATTTCGACTTGTTTCAGTAATGAATTTTCTAACAAAAATCAATGCATCTCTAATTGCTGATAGAAAGCCGGCCAAGAGGCTCGGAGAGGTGGAGAAAGATAATGCATGCAAGATTCTGGTGTGCAGAATAGTCAAATAGAAGTTTGGTGAATGTGTGCTTGTAGAACGTGAGGATTTCATAGCTTTTCTACCAAAGAGGCTCACGGAAGTTCATAGTCAGCATACAGAGGAGTTATCTACAGGAAAATATTCTCTAGTATATCGGGGCGAGAAGAACACTGGGAAAAGCAGGACAGCTGCATCGTTCGAAATAATTATACATTAGATGCTTGTCTTATGTTTCATGTTTTTCATTCAGTTATTGGAGCAGGAAAGCTTACTGCTGATGCTTTAGTCAAGCTTGTATATGTACAAAAAATAAATAAAAAATCAATTTCAAGAACATGTAATTTTATTGGTTTAAAGAAAAATTATTAAAATCTACATCATTCAATACCTTATTCTTATGAAAGTACATACATTCTAAGATTACATAACTTTCAACAGATGGATTAATCCTACAAAAAGCATTCATTAAATCTTCGATCGAATTTTGATTGATGTTGGTGTTCCGAACTAAATTTCTAATGATATCCAGGAAGTTGTAGTAATAGAATGATATTCGTAAATTTTTAAACATCTGTAGATGATTGGAAATTAGAAGCCGATTCAATTGGGTGATTTTATTCAAGTCAGCCTCACTGAAATACATGCAGTTTCCGCATTTGATAACGCTTGTAACCATACATTCACCAGCGAATCTTATAACTTCAGCCCCACAATCCCTCTGGTCGTCATTTTCGATTAGTCCAATCAACACCTCCCATTGCCAATCATCAAAAGAGATTACATTATCATTACAACTAAGCTTGACTGTAGGTTCAAAATTTCTTGCTGGACTTATACGAATTCAATATAGAGAGAAGCAGATCCACAATCTATTCTCAGGTGAAATTGTCTGCTCAGCAGGTAGTGCTTTTCGTTTTCCACAGCAACATCATATTTTTCCAACACACGGTTCAATTCAGCGTTAAAATCATTTTCGTTCAGCAATGATGTGCATTGTAGTAAAACACATTCATCTTCAGATGAATGTGTTTTGTGTTGACTGCGTGTTTGCTCAAAGTTTGTTTTCGGACTGTATCCAGGTATCGTGTTCTTTACTCATCCCCAACCATCTTACTAAGACCTTATCTCACGCCTGCACAATACTTTTTAAACCAAAAAAACATCAGGTTGCTTTGTATTCTGTGATTCTTCTTGGTAGAAAGCGCCCATTATTTGTCTACCGGAGCAATTCTCAAGCAGGTAACTCACAGGGTTGGTCAGTTGAACTTTTGTGATTTTGAATAATTCAGTAGTCCATTGGGGGAGATACACTTATGTGAAAACGTGTCTAAACTCACTTATACGTACAGCATCACCCTTTTAGAATTTATCTGGCTATTTTTACGTGATTGTATGCGTATTTATATATGTCACTTTCATTATTCGTATAAAAATCTCGCGGCTTCATGCCAATAGTTCGATGTCTTTTATCATTATACGTATTGACCACATCGAGAAGTATATCGACCCATCGATAGGTTCCCCTTAAACTGAATTTTTTAAAGAGAGCCTCTTTCAGCGTTCTTATGGCTCGCTGCTTTCTTATCGCTATACGTATTATAGTGATTTATATGATGCATTTTAACAAGTTCTTGTTCTTGTTCGGTTGAAAAACGGACGATACTCTACCAAATTTGTCCATTGTATTAGATGAAATGAATTTCAGTGCAATAAGCAACACTTGATATATAAATCCTGCTTCGCGCAACTCTTCAACGATTGCTTCGATTTCTCTATCGTTTGAGGTGTTGCAAGCTTCTTTCGATGCGCGCAATAAACTCAAACGATCAACTAATTCACTGACGCTATTCCAATATCTATACTCTATCACTTTATCAGTATATTCCATCATTCCTTTTCCAACTTTTTTTATAATTTTTTATATTTTTGGCCACTATTTGTCTTTATTTGTTTTGATTGATTAAACTCCCTTCTGTGTACAGGGTGGGCAAAATTCGTTGCCTACTGAAGGGATTTCGAGAACTATAGCAGCTAGAAGAAAACTGATAACAAATTCTCGAGCTCTTTTTTCCTGACTAATCTGAGTCTGAAAACAAATCCAGCTTATCGTTCATAGAACTTGAGTTATGAGCGAAAATTGAGAAATTGTCATTTGCAATAATGCTGAATAACTTGCCCGTTTGAACTCGTATTGGAAATCTATTGATACATTCTACAGGAACTTAGGAGGAATTCAAATATAATATGACTGAATTTTTCAATCCAGCCATTTTCGAGAAATGAGAAGGATTTTGGATTTTTTAAATGTGAACTATGGTCAAAGGATCTCTTATCTTGCTACAAAATTTTTGCTGATTTCAAAAATGTATCATATGTCGCTATTCACATGAATATTACATGAGAAAATATTCATTACTTTTTTCCTGCTTTTCTATTCACTGTTGAATTTTGAGTAGGCTGACGTTACCATAGCGACGATTCAATATGCATCAACTTTGTGTGAACTTGCGCCTCTATGATTGGAATCAGCGATTGCTGAATAAATATTTCTATTGTTAATTTGTCATGGTTCTTAAGATCAGCAATATTTTGGGTCATTGGGGATAATAAACAGATTTTCTATTGCTAATCTTAAGAACTATGATAAATTAATCATAGAAATATTTATTCAGCAATCGCTGATTCCAATCATAGAGGCGCAAGTTCACACAAAGATGATGCATATTCAATCGTCGCTATGGCGACGTCAGCCTACTCATTATTCAACAGTGAAAAGAAGAGCAGGAAAAAAGTATTGACCATTTTCTCATGTAATATTCATGTGAATTGTGACATATGATACATTTTTGAAATCAGCAAAAATTTTGTAGCAAGATAAGAGATCTCTCGACTATAATTTACATTTGAAGAATCCAAAATCTTTCTCATTTCTCGAAAATCGCTGGATTGAATATACTATATATATTATATTTGAATTACTCCTAAAAAAGTGCCTGTTGAATGTATCAACAGATTTTGAATACGAGTTCAAACAAGCGAATTATTCAGCAGTATCGAAAATGACAATTTCTCAATTTTCGCTCATAACTCAAGTTCTATGAACGATAAGCTGGATCTGTTCTCAGATTCGGATTAGTCAGGAAAAAAGAAAATGTGTTATCAGTTTTCTTCTAGCTGCTATAGTTCTCGAGATCCCTTCAGCAGACAACGAATTTTGCCCAGCCTGTACGTTGGTGATTTTCAAATTTCTATATGGTTTTCTTCATCTTCTGGTCTGAATCCTACAGGTTGTTGAATAGCCGTTTGAGGAGACCCTCACTGCTCATGATGATTATCTTTTATAATAATATCACCACTATGCAAATCGAAATCGAGTGAACTACCACCTAGACTCCACTTAGAAGCGAGGTACTCATATTTAGGACCATATGTGAAATCTATTTGCGGTTCTTTCTTTAATAATTGTTGAATAAAGCTGCACACATTTGTTGGATATGACTGCAAGTATTTATCGAGAATGTCTGAATTATGCGTTTCGTTGTACGACATTTTTGTATCATTGGATTCGTCATCATCGCAATCACTTTCAACGTCATCACCATAATTCTCTTTCACAAATGGTGTGGAGGAATTGCTTTTCTTAATTTTTGGTGGAACAGCTTTTAGTGGTTCACCTTTGATGACCGTCGTTGGTTCCTGCTTAAATTTTTCTTTCATTTTATCCAGGTGTTACGTAATAGGGGAAAACAATCGATTTATCGAGTCATCCTCTTCAGAACGACTAAATTTGAATGCAATATATTTTTTTCTAACATCTTTAACGAGCTGTCTATCTTACGTTTGCGATATTCGGTTGACTTGTCGTTCTGCATGATACCTATAAACTGGTTAATTATCTTTAATGCTGATGAATTTATCGAAACCATGTCGATAGCGTCCACTATGCAAGTTGCAGTCTTTTAGAATCTTTAAAAAACCATAATTATCCGAGCTCCAACATATGGAGCAAATCTCTTTGAATTTTTCATAGCTCATATCCGGGGTTACGTGTTGATTGAAAACGTGGCGTAAATTCACGTCATCACTCCTGAATACAACAATTATATTTGCATTGTCACGAATCAGATGTTTATTTATTTACACATATGTCTGACAAAGAAACGCAACAACTTTTTTTTATGTCTACCCATTGGATAATATGACTTGATTTTATCCTGCTTGTTGTTGCATATATCATCAAAGATGATAACTCTATAGCCGTGATAATCTAAACCTCGAACACTCTTTAGAACTTTTTCGAGCAGCTGATATTTAGGTTGATATAAACTTTTTGAGAATATATACACGTCATCACTCCTGAATACAACAATTATATTTGCATTGTCACGAATCAGATGTTTATTTATTTACACATATGTCTGACAAAGAAACGCAACAACTTTTTTTTATGTCTACCCATTGAGTAATATGACTTGATTTTATCCTGCTTGTTGTTGCATATATCATCAAAGATGATAACTCTATAGCCGTGATAATCTAAACCTCGAACACTCTTTAGAACTTTTTCGAGCAGCTGATATTTAGGTTGATATAAACTTTTTGAGAATATATACACATTTTCAAATCTCAACCCGTTAGGATGAAGAAGTAAGGATAGTAGAGGACCCACTATTAAAAATCTACAACTATGTGGAAATAAATCTCCATTTCTACTGAATTTTGATTGATCTTCGGAAATATCTGAATTTTGTACAGGTGTGGCACTGTGATGCTGCTCAATTCGCCTCTTGATTACATCTAACATATTTCAGGGGGTGGTAGGTAAATATAAAGGTTAAAATGTTTTTTGAGGTATTTTATTAAGAAAAACTCTCCTTTTTTTAATATTACATGACAATGAGGATATATGTGTGAATCTAGATTTATTACGGAAAACTGCAGAATCGCAGATACATGTTGATGATGGTGGTCGGGAATTTCGTCGCTGCTGCAAGGAGAGGTTCTCAAATTGTCTTATCATGTTTCTACGTTCTCCATAGGAACTAATAATAGTTTTGAGTATAACAAGTTCTTGTAGAAATTCATCAATCGACATCTTTCCTGTGCTACTCTTTAATGAGGAATAACCTTTCAAAGCCAATCAAACATTACTTTGATGTTTGCCATACTGAACATGCGTGGTACGTTTCCATTATGATACATACACAAAGGTCGTTGCTTCGTTAATTTTGGTGGTGGAGGATTGTACTGCTCAAGTTTCTGGCTAAGATCAACAATCATGAGTGGTAACCCCATATCCGATAAATATTTACTTTTTTGATTTCCTTTCACATAAAGTATATCTATATCAGAGAGTAATTTTCTGAAAATGCCTTCAACATCGCGAAGTTCTACACTACCATAATTATATTTCAAGCCATGATGTCTGTTTTTCATCCAACTTACTCGCTTTTGATTTCGCACAGACAAACATGAGAATTCTATCTCTGGTTTCACTATGAAATGCGCAATTTAATGGCCATTATTTATGCTTATCTCTTTGGGTTGAAAGTTTACATTAATTGTGAAACCTTGAAAATCTACCACTGCCATTTTTATCTTGCTAGTGCTACTGCTCGACTGCTGGTACTGCATTGAATTCTCAAAAGTTCGCTAGTTTTCTTACAATTTCACTCAGTGGGTGGTACTCAACAACGTTATCGTGAACGATTACGCAATAGACTCGTGTATTGGCGGGAAAACCTTTTCTGGCTTCAATCTCCAATTTGACATCCACAGTGGAAAATTCGAAAGTTTCATCTCGTTTAGAGCAATCAATGACAAATAGAAAACGAGATTTGTATTTACCATAATCAAGCACTGCAGTACTTCCTGCTCTACCAGTATAAGCGTTCGCAAATTCACAATAGTTATAATGAGCTTCGCTGTAGTCATTTTGATCGAAATTCAATCACAGTCTTTCTTGGGGGTTAAATTCACCGTGGAGTAAAACACCTATATCGGAAATGTCAATATTTTCGAAGTAATTTGGATCTTTAACAGGGTTGTCTTTCCTATCCCAGTGAAAGCAACATATAACATATCTAGGACATTCCACAACTGCGCCCGTTTTAATAGTCCATAATTCTTGAGTAGCTCCAACAGTAAGGGCAGGCAGTTGATGAGCTTCCCATTTCCTGAAGGGAAGTTAGGTAGGTTTTCCGCTTTTTATCATAGAAAGCAAATTGAGTTTCATCTCATCGTTTGGATGCACCTGCACAACTCGCAACTCTATATCACTGATTGTAATTTCGCCTTTTGTCACACCTGGATTTTCTCCTGTACCGGCTGTAATTACTACAGAATTGCTATCGTTACGGGCTCTGACTAGTCGAATCAATTGTTTACCACATATTGCCTTTTGATAATCATTGAACACGTTGAGCAAATGTCTAAGAGGAATACGTATATCAAATGTACCGTCAGCGTTTTGCAATGTTCCATCGGGAAAATTCCATCCTGCTTCATTTGATTCGCTATTATCTCCTTTCTTATAACACAACAAGCCTCTTATCAGTGATACTAGTCCAGGATCTTTAACAGTTTCCACTTCTGTGCCACACAATTCGTAGGCTATGGAGTCAACGAGAAAAACAACATTTTTATTTGCCAACTTTAAAGTTCCCGCGCCTGCAGTTTTTTTCAATTGTCCTCTTATGAAAAGCGCTGAGTCATACATCAAAAACCATATATCTGGTCGGTTGATAGCAAATTCAATGCTAGCATTGTTGTTGAATGATTTTATGAAGGGTAAATAGGTACGGTTTTCTACACGAACGATGGAAACATCTTTATATATCGGTTGATAAATATCAAACGTTCGAGCGGATAACATAGCCAAGCGATTGAAATATTCTTCTTTCTCTCTAGGATATACGTGACAGCTGCATCTCTGAGCGATGCCGTTGTAGTAATGACTTCTTCTTTGACTGAACCAAGTATTTATTATGATGCTGCAGTTTTAACTGCTTCAGTTGTGATTGCTGCAGTTCTGGCTGCTGCTGATGCTGAGGAAAAATCAGGACCATTTCTTCAGCTCTAAGCGAACAATTATCTCTTCATCTCGAAAATTAACCAAGTTGAAATCCTGATCAAGTATGTTCATAGTGATGTTGTCAATTGTTGCTACTCACAGGTAGATATATCAAGTGTTGAGATGTTAAATCTATAGCGTAGCCAGGATCGACGCCAACTGAGAATTCATATATCGTGTGACAAATTTTATCGTTGTAGAGAGATCCCTGAGCAAGGCTGCAATCGATATGAATACAGCGTACGGGTACTATATTGACAGGTAAATCTGACAGATAATCAACGTTTGCTGCCAAATGTTTTTGAGAAAAACCTAAAAGACTACCCAGGACAATACTCTTAGTAAAATCAATAGATTTAGAACGATGAAAAATCTCACACTTGAAAGTTGTATTGTTTGGTCTCAAGTAAAAGATTTGATCTTTCACTTCTCTCGTCCTCTTCAAGCAAGTGTTCACTTAGATAATGTTCAATATCAGAAATTTCATATGTACCACTAGGAATATGAAGCTTTTTCTCCTCTCCTCCTTCTGAATAATACAGATACGTATTCTCTTCGACGTTTGGTATAGTATTGTATGAATAAAAGCCAATTAATGCGATAGCATACTGATGACTTGGATCCAGCTCGATAGGCGGAACGGAATCTGTTGATAGCGTTGAGCTACGTCCTTTCAATGTGAATACTAACGACATGACTGAACAGGGATGATGAAAAAGTCATATTTATGCTTCATAAATTTTTACTCCGCAAAAATTTCAAACATAATTCACCACAATTCGTTGTACTACACGTCTGATATACATCTCTGTTGTAAATAATTTTGCTGTGATCACCACCACCAGCTAGGTACTTAACTAATTCCTTTGGCGGTTTAAGATCCCCGAAAGAATCAAAGTACTCAGTCTTGTTTCCGTTTTTACTATAAGCTACCCAATGTATTCCAGGACCGTCTGATGAATCTAAATTGATGATACCGCATTCATGCATCCTGTGTCGCCTTCTCAATAAGTCATCACGCATGAATACACCCCTAAAGTGTGATAGTTTCATTTCTTGGCATAATCGATCAATTCAAAGTCGAACAGTGCTCTATTGGGTAGCTTCACAGTTAGTTTTTTTTCCCCTTCTAACAAAGAGCCCATATCCCTTCTTATATTTTTTACATAAAGTCCATGTCCTATAGCTTCCATTGCCTTGTTGTGGCGATGCTCTTCAGACAACTTTTTAGTTGCATTCTTAGCATCGATAAAAGTTTTGGCGACAGCGCTTCCACCACCGAGTAAGCTTTCCAGAGTGCTCAAGCCAGCAAGAATTGGCATCAATGGCAATATGCCACCTGACTTGAACGAAATGATGCGAGGTACTTTGATGTTTTTTCTGCCTCCAGCTTTCTTGATGGCTGCTCGGACTGCTCTTAGTGCTACCAATGATGAATTTTTCACATCATCAGTGAGAGAAGATTTGCTCAACACCTTTGTTGATGGTGTTACTAAACCTTTTTTGAACGTCTTCTTTTTTACTTCACACCCCATTCCGAATGTTTGTTTAGTTTTCATTGAGCCTGTAACTGCAAGTGCAGCAGCTTTTTCACCTTCTGAAGCGTCTTTTGATTTTACACGTTGCCAAGCCTTTTTCTCAAGAATTTTATCTGCTGTATGTCTTTCCGCTAGATTCTTGTGTTGTGAATAAAATATATCATGTTCTCTACCACTCTCGTCTAGAGGGTTGATACCTTTCTGACCCTCCCGTAGACGTTTTTCTAACTTTGTACCAGGACCGCACAATCTGTAGCCACCAGGTATATGCAGTTCAACAGGTAATTTATTAATGAGTGTATCAACTAGACTTCCACCCTCTTTAAACGCCAACATAATAATAAGTTCAAAACCAATTGTTAGCACCCCATATAACATAGTTATCCAGTGTCAGTCACCATGGAAGAATCATTTGACGCAGTAATCGTGAAATGTCTTCTCATAATCTTATTTAGTCCACTTTTACTTTTGGCAGTTCTTCACTGTCTGAAATCAATGAAAAATGTTATGTGTCCAAGTAGCAAATTTTATTTGATAAAGAACACGTTAAATGTCTGAGTTGTGGGCTAACTTTATTCTGCATGGAAAGTACTAGTAACCTTATGTGCAGCAAAATGAATGAGGAAAGAGGTGACAACATCATAGATGGACGAAGATATTGCTGCCCACTCAAATGTGTCGGTACCGACCTGAGTCTAGATAATGTTGACGGAATGGCTTGCCTTATTTGTGAATCTTTTGGATCTTGCAAATGTGATTGTCTGGTGTATCAGTACATGAGGAATAGAAAATAAAATGAAACATACTCAGAATGAACTATTTTTTATTTACATTCTTCTCATAAATATCAGCACTCATAGCTTCATATTGGTCATATTCCATCTCCAGAAAAAAAAAACGAAAATCTGAACAAAATATATTTATTTAAATTTTCCTGACAATAATATCAACACTTATGATCTATATCGCTATCCTCATCTTCAGAATCTATAAATCTTTTGTAATTTACTTTTAAATTATTTTGAAAAACATTATCAGGGGTTATATTATGTAATCTCTCACAACATTCATCCTTTTCATGAAGACAAAAAAGAATCTCATCAAAGTCAGCGTTACACCAACATTCTCTACTTCTACATAAGTGATGAAGATTATCTTGTTTAATATGCAAATGTGTGTGTTCTCTAATACTGTGAATATCTGAAATGAATCCTCTTCTATTCAATACTTTTAAAAAAATTTTGAAATGGGTTTTACACATGAACAAATCAAACTTCTTAATGTGGTAATAATTTCGCCAAACACATACATTTTCAACGTCATATTCATCACTCCAATCATGTTTCTCGAGTACAAAAGTTTGAGCTCTACGACTAGTGACCGTTCTGAAATTGAACAACGGATGATCTATAGCTAGAGGTAGATTTTTTGCCACAACAGATAATTCTTCTGTAATTTGTTTCCACTTATAAAAGCTGAACTTCTTCAAAATTTCAAACGTTATGAGTTCCGGTAAATTCAGACGGAACACAGTAACTATTGAATCAACATTTTCAATAATAACTTCAATTGCTGATTCTTTAAGGCAAGGCTGCTGCTGCAGTGCTTGCTGATTATATTGGGGGATAGTAGCCATTCTGAAATGAAACACAAATTTTTCACGATTCTGGTAGTGGTGGAAATGTTTGCGGTTGTAGCGAATAATGACCCTAGGGCAGCGTATCGAAAGATGCTGGAATTAAGTATCTTTTATCGTCACGTCCGCTCAATGCTACTTTTGATTGCTGAATAGAGTATAGGTTATGCGCAAAGGACCTGATGGTATTTTGACTTAAGACAAGTTTGGAATTTTCTTTGAGGCAGTTCACATAATCATCGAAAGTTATTTCATTTTAACAACGCAATATTTTACACCTTTCGATTTTTTAGTGACTTTTCCTCCCTGAACCTTGAAACTGTACATTTTAGCCCTCAAGCCTGCGAAATGAATAATAATTGCACCATTTGTCTCATATTCATCAAACCTGTTACTTTTTTTATTCACTAAGGGAATATTGTGCACTTTATCCTTGGAGAAATCGCTGGTATCGAAATGTGTGTGACAATCATTTTTTATTAGTTTGTAGGGGTTGCAACCACGGATTTCATAAAAAAATGAGTCTGTATCAATATACATAATTTTGCAACCCGCAGGATCTTTGTGTAGCATATACTTGTAGTGAATGTACATGAACAACTTTCGATATGTCTAATATCGCCTGACCTATGTATAGAGGCTTGTTGAAAAAAAGTTTATTTTTTTCAAGCTCGATTGCCATCAAATCTCCACCGAAAATTGTGCGACTATGAAATCTTGGAGATGCTATTAGATTTTTTGCTCAGTAACGACCTTCATACTTGTTTACCAGTCATACAACCCTATGCAATCTAATAATTTCTATGTTTTACCGAAAATTGAATTATTTGCAAACTTAAATTGGTTTTTACCAAAGGTGGTGGTTGCTTTTATTCTTAATTCTGTGTTTAGATCGATGTAGGGTTTCAGCCAGGGAGACTGTTTAAATTTCAAAAATTTTGTAATCTTTGTAAATTTCAAACCTAATTCTAAAACTGTTTTCAAATATCTGTAATGAATTATAAATTCTTTTTTGTCGGATAGTGTGCAAAGTAATTTTGGCAAGCTTGAGCCAGGAGGGATGCTATGCTCCGGACATTGCGGTATAGATCTTCATGCAGATCATGCAGTTGGTGCAGGTATTCCAGATCCACTTGAAGAATGTATCCCTCAGGAGAATCATCAGGAACAGTGCTCACATCAATAGACATGTCGCACCATTCAAAACCCCCAAATGGTAAATATTGGCTCATCGCCCAACCATACAAATTATTAACGTACAAATAAAGCAAATATGATTGTGGCTTTGATGAATCATAATTAGTAATTTGGGGATTATTGGCTTCGTAGAGTCTATGAATGCAGCAACTGATTCCTCCACGTATACCCTGTTCCACAAACATGACTATATCAATATCTTTCAGTATTTGTAGTTTACATTTTGTAAACTTCAGCAAACAGTCCCAACTGTGACCAGGCATAATGTTGTACCATGCTTGGTCAAGCTTGTAAGTTCCTAAAGCTGTTTTTCTAAAATTTTCCATGACGTCGGCAAGCAAGAGTATATCAGTTTTCATGTAAAGATCACTGTATTCACCTAATGATTCAATGCCAAATGTTTGCCATATGTTTTGAGCGTGGCGATAGCTTTTCGCATCAATATGCGTGTCGTTCAATTTATTATGAAATGCCAGTCAGTCCTGTAATCATAACAAAAAACACCTTTCCTTGTAAGGAGCTCAAAATCTTCATCTCTTAAACTGAAAAATTCTTTACTAAGATTTTGAAAATTATCCAGTAGTAGGGTAGAAGGTAAGTCATCCAAACTAGCTACCATAAATTTGAACGAGTCAATAAACCTGAATATGAGATTGGTTTCCTGATGGTGGTATGTGAACGAAATATATTTTTCTTTATTGATTGGTGAAGTGTTAATTCAACCACGATGTAAAAGAGATTGCACAATATAATTGGCATCGTAATTTGATAGATTATGAAATACTATGGGCACAATGAAGAGGTTTCGAAAATTTAGGTTGCAAATTTGATGAGCCCATCCCCTGAATTCAGCAGAAAGATAATCATGATCTCTCACTATTACATCCTTAGCGTTGAATCTATTTTCACAAATATGACAATGAGTGCCATTTCCACTTCGTGCACCTGTCATTGGTTTAATGTGCTTCATACTGAAATAAACAAATGGGGCAATTTAATCTATTTCCTCAGCAAACCAATCTGAGCAAGTCTCGCCGCGATGATTCTTCACTATTTTTTTGATCGCATTGCTTGAGTAATGCCTCGAATTCTGCATACACAATAAAGGGACATTTTTGTTTATAAACGAAATTCCGAAATTCAACGTAATCGTAATTTCGAAAAGTTACTTTTTGATTATTTGAATTTTTACACATTTCAAAATGTTCATTCATCTTTATCTGGGATGAAAAATAATTCAAGCATCTGTTGCATATGAATTTTTTCCCATTTTTGTTGAAGAGTTGGCTTGAGAGAAGTCGTGAAAGATCTTTAATCCAGCAATAGTGATATTCAATTTCAGTGTTGCTCATTTCAGTTTCTAAAGGCTCTGCATCATAGTCGCTCAATTTTGGGTGATATTTGTCTTCAACTAATAATAAATTTACATGATTCTGCAGACGATAAAACTGTGTAAGTCTTAAAGGTAAAACGGTATAAAATGATCGATATTATGAGAAGCATAATTTAAAATAATATTTTAAATTAGAAGAGACATTCCACGGTCGTTTCCCTCTTTAAAAATCTTACTCTTTTCCATACATATTAAATTGTGTGTCGTTATTCTACAATTGAAAATGAAGTTCAAATCAGTTAACGTTTGACCTTTTTGACATATTAGGCATATAACCTGAAAATTTGAAATGGCCACTTCAATTTTCGCCACTATCTCCTCCCCAAATAAATATCGGTCAACCTGAAATTTGAAACACTGTTTTCAAATGTTAACTCTGAGACCTGTACCAAATTTGATTGAACTTTGATGAATATGTTTCCAAAAAAAAATTCTTTTTCAATACAATTCTCACTAAATTTTGCATTAAATCGAGCGTCGATATTCACAACTAGTCATGATGTTTCAATCTGATCGCGTTAGTATTTCTTGATACTGAGGAAATAAGCTCAATCTTTCAAACAATATCTACGTAAAACAAAATTCAAGATTTTCCGCTAATATCAAATGTGTAGATGTGATTTCTACTAGGATTCAACTTTGTTCTGAAAACTATAAATGAGCTGAGGCTCCTATTCTTATTATTAAATCATCGACAATAGATGAGATTTCCGGTTTGCTATTGATATTTTTTGCATATATCCTCCAATTTGTTTTATCGTATACATGCTAATTATCTTTTATATTCAAGCATATTTAAAACTCTCAGTACGAAAAATAATGGATTTTTATTGAAACCAGTAGCGGATATTTACATATTGACGATAATTGTACTACGCAAACCAAAATTGATGGAAACTTCCGATAAACCGAATTTTGTGGAAATCTTCATTATTTTAAATTACCCAAATCAATTCGCGTTCGGCATGTAAAAAGTGTTATTCAGTTATACAAGAGTATTTATTGAGATTTCAATGTTTCAAAGGAATTTTTCATGGAATTTTTGTGGTGTGAAAAACCAATGATTTATGAATAAAATATAAGTTTTATTCAAGATATAACTGAGCTCCATGAAGAATTTTGGTCGATCACTAAGGTTTATTATTTGATTTTATCAAATAATAAAACCAAAATCAATAGTCGGGTGACTGGCCACAGCCTGTATTTCCTGTTATGAAATAAATAATTGGCCATTGTTACTCCTTCATCCATATCATCACAAAAATCAACTGGGTTGTCAACAATGTGTTCGTCAGCTATAACAACTCTGTATTTTCTGCAGAACTTTCACGGGTGGCATAAGCAGCTGCTCGAGCATCTGCTTATTGAAATACTTGCCCTGCATGAGCAAATTTTTTGGCATTGACTCACTCTGCTTCATCAAGTAAAATGGGCTATTTTCATTTCTGAATGGAATGCGGCTCACGAGTAGGCTTTAAATATGGTTCTTTATCGCTATTTATAGTTTAATACCTAGTGCGCCGTAACTGCATAATTTTTTCTTATGCGCTTTATGGTTCTATCTCTCAATTCATTTAAAGGTGCCGGCGCATCATCCGCTTCTCCAAACTCCTTGTCACTATCTCCCTTGCTCAACATAGGCTTCGAAACCATTTCAAAACACACAGTGAATTCAGCTGAACCTAAATTCTCAACTTTGTCGGGGTTTTCAATGTACCGGTCAAAAATGTTACCATACATGGATGTCTCCTCGCCATCAATTTGTAGAAGTTTCATTGTTTCATTCAGTTAGCAGTTATCGTTTTTCGGGAACTAAATTTGAGCTTCTTAGCTATTTAGCCATGAATCATGAAACTGCTTCCACAGTTTCCACATGGGTGTATATCAATATTGCCTACCCATATGCGGTTTGTTCAAGGTTGTAGAATCGACTTTTATTAGACACTATTTCATCAGACCCTATACACAAGCAATGCTATTACAATAACGATAAATCAATTTGTCAATAACTGAAGTACCTTCTGGTATGAAAAAGCCTGAAAGCCTTTCACACCAAACTAACATATGAAAGTGTGAGAGTGATGCAGCAGTTTTCTCTTCTCAAATCCGGCCTGTCTCAATTATGTTTCTGTTCCAGCATTATCAAAGTCAACCAGGCTTTTTAACAAGGGTACAGTTTCCTCGATATTGCAAAGTATACTTGTTGACTGTATGGTCCTCGTAAAATCCAGTGGTGTTTATTGCTCGAATGTCCCATATCATTAAACTAACTTATGAAACTTATGACGCTGAGGTTCTCCCTTTGCTCAACAAGCGCTTCCATCTCACGGGCGGCGTTCATTCGTTGTGCATAATCCCCAGGCTGTAACTGTTGCACAACGACCAATTTGTAGGGGTGAAACCGCAGTTCTAAACGCAAAATACGCCTTATGAAGCGATCGCTGAGGTGAAGTTCAGCAGAATTCTGGCGAGCAGATCGACTCAGACTGTGAAGAATTGCTTGTCGCAATGTTCCAACTTTCTCAGGTGTTCGAATTGTTCGCTGAGCTCCTAGTTGTCTTTCCCTCATCAATTCACCTCGTATTTGAAGTGCTTAAATTCAACGAAAAATGGTGTTTCGAGAGGATTTCGGTGGATATTGAAACGCTGACGAAACTCACGCTGAATGGCCGTGACGGAATCGTTATTACGGACGTTACTGTCATGAGCAAAAACGCGGTGCTCAACCGTCCACAGGTTCAGTATTTCAACTGGTAAAAATATGCTATTACCTACCGAATCCAACTGCCCCTTTTCTGCATAAGTCGATCTAATAGGGGGGGAGTACGAGCCGTTTCAAAAACGTCCGAGTCCTTTGCCGGACTCTGTATATAAAATCCATTTACAGATTCTCCGAATGATATCACCTGAAATGGCAATTGAAAATGTTATTATTACATATTGCAACCAAATTCTAGCCAGATCTGAGAAGACGTTTCAAAGATACTCAAAATATATGATATTGCTATAATTGATATAATTATTGTTGAATCCAAGTAGTGTTGGGTACGACAGATTTCTGGAAGGGCGACTACAAATATAGCACTAACGAAGTGAAAACACCTATAGTAGAAATTTTCGTATTTTCGTGGCGTGAAAAGGTCTTTTTATTGTTTAATAAAATAAAGGACAATTACACACTCACCACCTCGCTAGTTATGATGGGTTTTAACTCTAACGAGTATTACCTTAATTATTTCCATAATATATTTCATATCATAAAAATTTGATTCATTGAATAAAAAGAGAGGCTTTGATTTATCAGCGTTTGATATAAATATCGAAATCTTCAAGCTTTTGTCAAACTGAGAGGATAGACGAACAAGCGCCCAAAATCAACATTTGTACTTCGTAAATAAATTTCCTTGAATTCTTTTTTGATTCATCCTTCCAACTCGAACTGATTCTCTGAAATTATAGGTCAACATCGAATTGAATGATCACTTTCTGTTCACTCACCGTTTCATTATCAAATATTTCCTGTAAAATTATAACTTCGTGTTTGTTCGAGCATTTAAATCCAAAACATGGAATGACAGAAAAGATCACAATCTTCAACCAATCAATTTAAAATTTTTCTCTTCGAAGAATATGCTTACTTTTTGCACCATGCTGATTCAATGTAACTGTCGGTGATGAGGACATCCTATTGGCAGTTATAAATCATGTATCTGAAGGATATATTCTGGATACCTCTTGCGGATATATGGGTTATCCTCGACTGAATTATAATCTTCTATATTTTTATACTTTCATTCGTGTTTCTTTCAATATTTGAAGAAAGACTATCCACTTGATTGCGTTGAAGATTTTTCAGTGATATTTTCACATTATTCCATGCTTGATTAAAAGTTGAGTAATGAAGAATCCCTTTGAACGAGAGAAATGTTCAGTCAATTACATATGAAACATGAAAATTTCAGTATGTAGCTAAAATTATTTGAATAGTAATTTTGCTCAACTGGGTTCGACCCTTATAATTGATGAATTTTTCATAGCTCATATCCGGGGTTACATTTATTGGAAAGGTGGCTCAAATTCACATCATCACTCCTGAGTATAACAATTACATTCGCATTCTCACGAAACAGATGTTTTTTTAATGACACATATATCTGACAAAGAGAGGCCACATGAATTTTTAAGCCTACCCATTGAGTTATATGACTTGATCTTATCCCTTGCTGTTGCATATATCGTCAAAGATGAAAAAAGAATTTTCTTTAGCACTGTGATGCTGCTCAATTCGCATCTTGATAACATCTTACATGTTTCGAGGAGGAAGGGGGGGCAGTGGGTAAATATAAAAATAAATGCCTTTTTTCAAGATATGTCATTAAGAACAACTCTCCTTTTTTTAAATATTACATGACAATGAGGATAGATGTGTAAATCTTGATTTATTACGGAAAACTGCAGAATTCCAGATACATGTTGATGATAGAGGGCAGGTATTTCGCCGTTGCTTCAAGGAGAGCTCCCCAAACTGTCTGATCATGTTTTAACGTTCTTCGTAGGAACTGATAATAATTTTGAGTAGAGCAAATTCTTGTATAAATTCATATATCATTTTTCCTGTGCTACTCTTCAAGGAGAAATAACCTTCCAAAGTCAATCAAACAGGTCTTTCCTGTTTGTCATACTGCACATGCGTGGTTCATTTTCATCATGATACATACACAAAGGTTGTTGAATCGTTAATTTTGGTGGTTGAGAATTGTACTGCTCAAGTTTCTTGCTCAGATCAACAATCATGAGTGGTAGCCCCATGCCCGACAAATATTAACTATTTTGATTACCTTTTACATATAGAATATCTATATCTGAGAGTAATTTCCTGAAAATGTGCACAACATCGTGAAGTTCTACACAATCATAATTATATTTTGAGCCATGATAATTATTTTCCATCCTACTCACTTGCTTTTGATCATGCATAGAAAAAGTTGAGAATTCTATCTTAAGTTTCACTATGAAATGTGCAATTTGATGTCCATTATTTATGCGTATCTCTTCAGGTTTAAAGTTGCCTTTAATTGTGGAATCTGGAAAATCTACCAGTGCATTGGCGGGGAAACCTGTTCTCACTTCAATTTTCAATTTGACATGAGTGACAAGAGTGGAAAATTTAAATCTCATCTCGTTTGCAGCAATCAATGCCAAACAAAAAACCAAACTTGTATTTACCATAATGGAGCACTGCAGTACTTCCTGCTCTACCAGTATAATAAGCATTTGCAAATTCACAATAATTATAATGAGCTTCGCTATAGCCATTCTGATCGAAAATCAATCGCAGTCTTTCTTGAGGGTAATATTCACCATTGAGTAAAGCACGTATATCGGAAATGTCAATATTAAGTAATTTGGATCTTTAGCAGGGTTGTCTCTCCTATCCGAGTGAAAGCAGCATATAACATATCGAGGACTTTCCATAAATGAACCTGTTTTAATGCTCCATAATGCTTGAGTAGCTCCAACAGTAAGGGCAGGAAGTTGATGGGCTTCCCACTTCCTTAAGGAAATTACAATAGGTTTATCTCTTTTAATCATGGAAAGCAGATTAGGTTCAATCCGTAGTTTGGATGCACGTGTTTAACTCTCGACTCTATATCACTGATTGTAATTTTGCCTATCGTCACACCTGGGCTTTCTCCTGTACCGGCGGTAATTATCATGGAATTGCTCTCGTTACGCGTTCTGATTAGTGGAATTGATTGTTTACCACATATTGCCTTTTCATAATCATTGAAAAAGTTAAGCAAATGTCTGAGCAGAATACATATAGCAAATGTACCGTCAGCGATTTGCAATGGTTCATCGGGAAAATTCCATCCTGCTTACATAGTAACATAGCCAAGCGATTGAAGTATTCTTCTATCTGTCAAGACTGCTGCTTCTCTGAGCGATGCTGTTGTAGTAATGGCTTCTTCTTTGAACCAATTATTCATTATTATGATGCTGCAGTAGTTTCGACTGCTTCAGTGTTGACTGATGCAGTTTTAACTGCTTCAGTTCTGATTGTTGCAGTTCCGGCTGCTGAGTAATTATCAGAACCATTTCTTCAGATCTAAGCAAAAAATAATCTCTTCATGTCAAAAATTAACGTTGAGTTGAAATCCTGATCGAGTATATTCATAGTGATGTTTTTTATTGTTCTGTTGCTACTTACAGGTAGATATATCAAGTGCTGAGGTGTTATATCTATAGCGTAGTCAGAATCAACGCCCACTGAGAATTCATATATCGTGTGACGAATTTTATCGTTGTTGAAAGATTCCTGAGTATGGCTGCAATCGATATGAATACAACGTACGGGTACTTTATTGACAGGTGAATCTGACAGATGCTCAACACCTGCGGACAAATTTTTAAATTTTTTTTTGCTGAAATCAAAAGAATGGAACGATGTAAAATATCGCATTTTAAAGTTGTATTGATGGGTCTCAAGTGAGAGATCTTATCTCTTTCACTCCACTCGTTCTCTTCAATAAAGTATTTACTTAGATAATGTTCAATATCAGAAATCAACAGTAATATCAGCACTAATGATCTACATCGTTATCCCCATCTCCAGAATCTATGAATCTCCTGTAATTCACATATGGTTTGCCAAACATTATCAGGGGTTAGATTATGTTATCTCTCACAACACTCATCCTTTACATAAATACAAAAGAGAACGTCATCGTTGTCAGCGTTACACCAGCATTCTTCACTTTCATAAAAGCGATGGAGTTTATCTTTTTCAATATACAGATGTGTGTGGTCTCGAATGCTATGAATATTTGAAATGAATCTTCTCCATTCTAATTCCTTGAAAAAAATGTTGAAATGGGTTTTACACATAAACAAATCAAACTTCTCAATGTGGTGATAACTTCGCCAAACATATATTATCAGCGTCACATTCCTCGCTCCAATCACGTTTCTCTAGTGCAAAAGTTTGAGCTTCACGACTAGTGACCGTTCTAAAATTAAACAACGGATATCTAGATTCCGAGGTAGGTTTTTTGCCGCAGCACATGCATCTTCTGTAATTTGTTTCCACTAATAAAAACTGAATTTCTTCAAAGTATAAATATATAAAAATACAAGTTCAGGTAAATTCAGACGAAACACACTAACTATTGAATCAACATTTTCGATAATCACTTTAATTTCTAATTTTTGAAGGCAAGGCTGCTGCTCCAGTGCTTTCTGATTATATTGGGGGATATTGACCATTCTGAAATGAAACATAAATTTTTCACTATTCTGGTAGTGGTGGAAATGTTTGCGGTATCGATAAGTTTTGGCACTTATCGGTTTGTCTGTTGTCGTCTGTATAGAGTGTTTGATAGCATTTGTACTAGTTAATGTGTCTCCAGGTAAATGAAATAGATTATTATATTCGTGACAAATTTCAATTATTATAATAATAATAATATAAGAGTTTATTGATTAGTTTTCTACAACTATCTAACAACTCTAAAAAAACTGTGAGTTATTTACTCTGAGGTAATAACTGTATACAGCTGTTTAAACAAATAAAAAATCATATTCTAAGCGGCAAGGCAATAAAGCAAAAATATATACACTATAATCAATCCTAAATAACTAAACAATTTGTTCTATTCTGTCACATTCGGAAATTTTCGTCATCATCTGTGTATGTCAACATCAGGTAGTAATTTGGTTTCTCGTATTTATGTGGTTGTCATCTTTGTTATTGAATATTTCTTATCTGGGATTCACAGGTCAAAGTCGGTAATTGATCCTCTTCGTTATTGAACTTCTCTTAGCCGGGATCCACATGTCAAATTTGGTAATGGTAGGTCTTTTTTTCAACTCTAATGTTGATTGATAATGTCAAGTAGAATTTATTATATTATCTATTGAGCTTCTATCCACTTCTAGTAACCATTTTTTTAATTCTTTCTTGAATTTATTCATGTTTTTAATTTCTCTTATTCTCACTGGCACTATCGGGTACAATCTTGGCGCAATATATGTACAGCATCTCTGACCTATTCTTTTATCTGCTCTATTTCTACTGAAGTTGTCGTGTTTTGCTCTAGTGGAATAGTTGTGTTCTCTCAACATGATTGGTATTTTTTCTTGTTTGATATTTATTAATATTTTTTGTGCATATATTTGACGTATATCTAGTACCTTTGATAGTTCGTATATACTATGTGTAGAAAATGTATTTCTTTTTCCATACATGATTTTTAAAATGCCTTTTTGCAATACATCTAAACTTTTCTTATGAGTGTCTAAGATACCTCCCCATCCAATTATACCATAGGAGAGTTGAGATTGAACCAATGCACAATAGAGTACCCGTAAGTATTTTTCAGAACTTATGATTGTTTTTAAGTATCTAAATCTGTACAAAATACCTCTCAGCTTCCTAGTCAAGTTAAACACATGCTCGTCCCATTTTAGATGTTCGTCTATAACGATACCAAGATATTTTGTAGAATGTGTTTCAGGAATATGGAGGTTATCATTTATTTGTAGATCTCCCAGCTTTGGTCGGCTCATTTTATTTGATGTAAAGGTTAAGTATCTGGTTTTTTCTTTATTCAGGGTGAGCTTATTCAGCTGAAACCACTTCGCCAAATTACCAAAATCCTCTGTCACCTTTTGTTTCAGATTTTCCCAAGAAGTATCTTCATATATCACTATACCATCATCTACAAAACCTATTATTTCACCTTTACTGTTCATTTCAAATATACTATTTATATACAGTATAAACAGAAGTGGTCCCAGCACAGTGCCCTGCGGAACTCCATAGGTAAGTTTATTTTTCTTGCTATATTTTCCATTTAATGATACAATTTGTGTTCTATCTGACAAATAGCTTTGTAGGAGGTCATAAATTTTTCCACGGAATCCATAGTTCATTAGTTTTTCAAGAAGTCTTTCGTGGCATACTGTGTCGAATGCTTTTGCTAAATCTATTACGATTGTTAGAGATGGAATGTTTCTATCAATGTTATTATATAAAGCTTCTGTTACTTTTTTTATTGCATCTTCTGTCGACATGCCTTTGCGAAATCCATACTGATTTTCTGACAAAATTTTATATTTTTCTATATACGCTACCATTCTTACTTTAATCAGTTTCTCTATGATTTTGGTTAGATTTGATATGAGAGTAATTGGTCTGTAGTTGATCACTTGAGTTCTATCACCTCCCTTAAATAATGGCTTCACCACGCCCAACTTTAACATTTCCGGAAAACAGGCTTCCTCGAAACAACTGTTGACCAAATATGAAAGAGGTGCTGAAATCTCCTGTTTTATTTCCTTCAATGTTTCAGAATATATTCCATCATGGCCAACTGACTTTTTTGATTTTAGACTGTCTATAGTTTTTTCTATTTCAGTTGAATCAGTGGGAAACAGAAAAAAAGACTCATCCTGCTGATGATTTCTCTCAGTGAAATTACCAGGTGCCACGACCTCCCCTGCATATTTCTCTCCTAGCTGACTATAATGGTCATTGAAAAAATCACACATTTCTTGAGCATTTTCTATTATGACGTTGCCCTCTTTCTTGATATATTTCACATTAGTTTCAGACCTAGAAGTATTTGTTACTTTTTTCACATAGTCCCATAAAGCTTTAGATTCGTTCTGTTTCTTTGCTATGTACTTTTGAAAATATTGCTCCTTGGCTTCGGATATGAGTTTGCGCAAGTAGTTTTTTTGTTTTGAATATTCACTTTTTAATTTCATATTGTTGGGTTCTTTTTTGATTTTATTGTACATATCTTGTTTCTTATTTATTTCATTCACTACTGTTGGGGTTATCCATTCTTTTCTAATTCTTTTTCTTTTTTTTATATATACAGTGGTGGTACTATTGATTCCTTTTCTTCTTGATTTAAGTGATCTAATCTGAGGGATTCTGAAATTTTTGAAAGACGAATTGACTTGTGATTTTCTGGATTTGATGTTTCAGAGAAATGGAAAACATTTGATTCGTTTACTGGTTCGTCAACAGGATCGAGGGGAAATTTTCAATTTTGAGATCTTAACTGACTTTTCTGTTGTATTGAGGATTGAAGTAATGGCTCCATTATTTTTCACTTTAACAATGCTTGGACAGAGATAAACACCATCTGAAATTTGAATATTCGGAACGATACCTTCGAAATATTTTCATTTGCAACTTCTATTTGGATTATAGTCTCGCATCTGGGCTGAATCATTAAAATGTTATTTTCTAAGTAATAGTCTATGTTTTCTGGATTTTGAGATTTCTTCATATGATTTAGAGGAATGCGACAATTTTCAAAACTGAGTGAACCATCATGATAGTCGATTGAACACTGAGTTTTTAGATTGAAATCATTACATAAAATTCCGTCGAAATTTATAGGAAACGAATCAGGAATTATATGAAAGGTATGTTTTATAATTTCGTCATTTATGAGAATGTTCATGAAGCAATAACCTAATGTTTTTGTAGGATTTGGAACGTCTCGATCAATGCCTTTTAGTAAAATTGGAGAGTTCTCGAAAACTGTAACGTCGGGTTTTAACTTTGATAATTTGATAAGCGACACATCGGCACCATTGTCTAATAGAAAGGTATTTTGATTTTGAATTAGTTCTTCGATGTTTAGAATAACGTAAGTTGTGGCTGAAAAGTTTATAGAGAATATTCGGCCTGAATTACTTGGGCATTTCTCGTTTGGGCCGTGAATCGAAAGCCCTGAGAGTTTAAAGGATTTTGTTGATACGACGATTGAGATTCGTTTGGCGGATTTTGTCTTCGATTAGTATTGTATTGTCTTTTTCGACATCCACTGATCAGATGACCAGGTTTATTGCAATAATTACAATGACGTACTGACGAATTATGAATATTTTGAGATTTGTTAATTTCGATTTTTGATTTTAGTTCTTGCTCTTCTTGAAGAGCGATAGCGATAGCTTTTTCCAGGCTGTTAGGACGTTGTGATTTCACGAGTAATGAAAAGTTTGGCTGAAGGCCTGTTATAAAAACACTTAATGCTTGTTCTTTAAGAAGTTTTACGCATGTTTCTCTGGATTCCGTACTAAGATTAGAGTCTAATGTATTTATTAATTTTATGTAGTAATTCTCTACCTTAGAAGAATATGACATAACAGATTCAGAAGGATTTTGCCTACAAGAATTTAATTCCAATTGCCATTGATCCATCGTTCGTTTTTCTAAATATACATCTAATAGGTGTTGTTTTAAATGGATCCAATCAGGGAAATTCCTATTTCTAACGAGTGCTCTAGCATTATCCGTTAATTTAGTTTCGATTATGGAGAAAAGGATTGTTCTAAATTCTGGTTTGACTAGATTTGTTGCTTTATCACAATTATCGATGAATTCGTATAATTTTTGTTTGTTTCCATCGAATTTGATGAGCATTTGACAAGCAAGCTCAAGTGGAATGAAAGAATTGCGAGAGGAATTGTTATGAGAAGAATCAGTGTCGGTTGGCATTTTGAAAAATGAGTCTAACAGTAAAAAACAATTAAGGGTTTAGAAAGTGTTCGTTGAAACTTGCAGAAATAAACTCACACTATGGTTATCACAAATCCTAGGTAGCTCATTACTCTTTCCTTATGCTTCTTGCTCCAAAACTTCTTCTTGATCTCACAGCTGGATGGCTCTTGATGAGGTCATCGAAGAATTTTACGACTCGAACTCGGCAGTAGATGTCTTGCTCCTCTAGGGTTGCCTTTGATGAACAACAGGATCCAAACTTCTTCTCAGTTCTCGACGGTTCTGATATCCCTAATCATGAGAGATATCCCACTTCTGACACCAGTTTTTTGTGATGGAACAGCAAAGGAAAATGACCAGAGTTGATTAACAGTGTGGTTTATTTCTTACGGACTTGGTTAACACTTGTTTTTCCTTAAGATTTAGGACTTATGATTACAACTAAAGACTCTAACTTGTAGACTGAAAAAACTGTAAACTGTAGAACACTGGTGACTGTAGAACACTGACTCTAATTCTGAATTCGAAACTATTTAAATGAATTCAGGTTTACATAGTAATCTAAATCTAATACAATGATTCAAGAGTAACCAAGAGATTCATGGAATAATGATAGTGAAGAGATTAATACAATAATGATAACAAGAGATTCTCTTGGGAATTTACCAGTGGTTCGAGTTATCCTAATTCCAATACAAATATTACAGATTATGTCTTAATTTATAGGAACAAATTAGAGTGAGTAATGGAAAATCATTATGAGAAAAATAGGAGTCTTAAATATTTACATAAGTAGGTTTTTACACAAAAAAAATAGGTAGGTAGTTAGGTGGGTACATAACAGCTCGTTCAACAAACAAAAACATATCAATATCTGTGATAAGCTCCAGTTCCTGTTTTGTATATTTCAACATTGCATCCCACGTATATCCTGGTAAAGTGAATTAATGAGCTGGATCTAATGCTTAAGTTATTATGACAGCTTGTTCGAAATTGTTCAAAGACATCAGCCAACAATAGAATATCAGTTTTCATGTAGAGATTTGAATATTCACCCAAGTTCTGACATTTGAATTTATTCCATACAAGTTGTGCTCTCTCATATCTTCTTCGCGGGCATTTCTTACCCTCCAATTTTATAGAATGCTTCAATAGGGGGTAAAGATACTTCATCGAAACGATCATTAGAATCGATATAATCATATGGCATTACCCCTTTTTTCGTAAGGAGTTTGATTTGTTCATCATCAGAAAATTGCGATTTTAGGATAGGAAACTCTTCTAAATATGAAGATAATTGATCCAAGGAGGAAGCTATAAAACGGAAGCTATCAATGAATCGGAAATTAATACAATATTCATCACAATGTTTGATGAAGCTGATATATTTTCTTTGGTTATAGGCAGTAAATCAATTTTTCCTTTCATTCTCGTAGCTATATCTTCTATAACAAAATTAGGGTCATATCCACCCAAGTTGTGGAATACTACAGGGATCGTGTGACTATCCTTATAGTTGATATTACACCCTTTGTGAGCTGCTCCACGATCATTGTTCTCTGCTATGATATGATTATAATCTCGCACTTTCTTATCTCCAGGTTTGAACATTTCTTCACGAATATGATAGTGAGTAGCTTTCTGAAATTCGACTTCCTGTTTTGATGTTATATCGATATCGTAGGGACATAGGAAAACAGTCTCTACATCTTCAGCAAATCGATTAATCTCATCAGCAAACCATTTTATGCAATTGGGGCATCGATAGGAGCTGTAGAAACTCAGAGTATCATCATATGAACACTTAACATAGTATTCTACAGCTGCAGCTTTATGTTCTTGATAGTTGTTTTTAGTATTATCAGGTTTTATTATGCTCTCTAGATCTGCATAAATAATAAAAGGTGCTTTCTCCTTGTTTTTATGATTTTTACATTTGAGGATATTGTTTCCTACTTCAGGCATTTTGATAGCTGTTTCGTCCATTTTGCTAGAATCCTCTGAATGACTTTTCAGTTTTCCTTCCGATCGGAAATAACGTAAACATCTATCACATATGAATTTCTCATACTGTTTCTTACTCAATTGACAAGATACAAGCCGGGATATATTTTTAGTCCATACATAATGATATTGGTCTTGAATTAGCAATAAATTCACAAGCCTCTCCATCTTGTTTTTGGTTAGGTAAGTGGGTAATGTATTGAAATTCTTCTTTTCCTTCTTCAGAACATAAACGTTAATGAAAATGTTATTTTGTTCCTCAAAGTTGGGTATCTGTTTCAAAGTCATCGGGAACTGTATCCCTTTCAACTTCAACACTTTTGAGTAATGTGGATATTTTGATAATTGATGAGGATGTTTTTCAACGGGGTGTAAAGCTGCCATCACAGTCCATGCAAAACATGCTTCATCCTTGTTTTTCACATTGATACATGCTCCTTTGTTTTTGATTTGTGGGGGTAGTTCGATGTAGGATGTTCCTAGTAAAGCTGGAAAATTAAAAATATTGACCCCTCCTGTCCCTTCACAATCTGCAGAATGACTTTTTAGTTTTTCTTCTGATCGGAAATACCAACGACATCTATCGCATTTAAATTACTGTCCATTTTCGCTGCTCAATTGACTCGATACAAGTCGAGAGAGATTCTTAATCCATACATTTCATGGGTGTATCATCATCTGAATAACGATCTTGAATCAGCAATAAATTCACAAGTTTTTCCCCCTTTTTTTTGACACATATGTGGGAAATAGAATTTTTCCGCTTCTTTCTTCAGAATATAAACATTAATGGAGATGTTATTCTGCTTCCCAAAGTTTGGAATTTGTTTAATGGTTATATCGGGAACTGAATTCCTTTGAGTTTTAACACCTTTGAGTAATGAGGATACTTCGATAACCGTTGTGAGTCTTTCTCTGTAGGACATAGAGCAGAGGTCACAGCCCATGCAAAACATGCCTCATCATTGTTTTTTATATTGACACAAGCATGTTTATTTCGAATTTTAGGGGGTAGTTCTATGAAGGAGCTTCCAAGTTGAGGGGTAAACTTATTTATATTAACTCCCAAATTTATAACATTCATCAAAGCCCATCCGCTATCTCGTTCTTGGAATTCCTCAAGATCTTTGATGATACTAAGACATTTCTATCGAACCATTCGGTGATGTTCGTATCTCGATATATAGTCGAATTGGATGTAGTGACGTATTTATATTCCTTCTTAATTTTATTGGCTGTCATGATTTGAAACTCTCCACAAAAGATCATATTGACCTTAACAGCTTCATCCTTTTTCAACGCATTCTGAATTATTCGTCGAAATATAGCCTCACAGTACACAAGAAAATCCTTGGGATCCTTATGTTTCAAATAACTAATCACACCTGTTCGTATTCTCGACTCAAATGCTGCTGTTGAATCATCCCAATGAACTCTATTCCAAGCGCTCTCCTTACGATCTTTGATACCTGAGTAGTAGGGGCTAGGAGAGTTCTGTATCAATATATGGACATAACCTCACTTTTGGTCGCCAGTTTGTCGTGGTGACGCCATGACAGTTTGTCGTGACGACAGTTGTAGGAATCTTCACTGTGAAAGCGCCATCTAGCGGTGGGAAGATATAATTTTTTTTTATTGACTCTATGATATTTGTGGAGATATTCACTTTGAAAGCGCCATCTAGTGTTAGGAAGATTCGATTTTTTTTTTAGAATGACGTTATGGCAGTTGTGGGGATCTGTGAAAACGTGTGAATGATAAAGTGAGCAATTTTGAAGGGGGAATTTTTATGAAAAAAAGCGTGACGCTGGGTTTCGAACCCAGGTAGTCTGCGAATGATGCAGGTAGCACTAACAAGGGACCAAACTCGCTATTGGAGAATGAAATGTTTTGTTCGTATAGAGCCAAAGAACTTGCCTTAATATTGGAATTCCCATTATATACTGATAATGACCAGAGACCAGACAAGCAATTGAATACGGAAATGTAAGCGATACGTGATTACTGGAATGTTAAGAAGTTAATATTGGAATTCACATTAGATAATGATAGGGACCAGTCAAACAATTGAATAAGGAAATGTAAACGATGTGATGTCATTATCAGATTTGTTATGAGACTAGAGAATTTGTCTTTCGCTGTGGATTCTTGATATTAGGTGATTACTCAACTGTTAGAAAGTTAATATTGGGATTCACATCAGAAAATGATAATAGCCACTCGAATAATTAAATAGTAGACATGTAAAGCATGTGGTGTCATTATTAGAAGTGATTAGCCCCGGTAACTGGATTCCAAAGTTCTTTTATCTTAATGTCGTGTGGGTATATAAGATCAAGCATATAAGTTTCATATCACAATTCAAAGTAGTTGTCAGATTTCAGTGCTCTGTGTCAGTGTTTATCAAGTGAGTATTAATTTTGAAAATTATTTACGTATCAACATGTAAAATATCTACTCTGTCCTTGTAGCAGCAACACTCTCGCAAGAATAATATCCAAGGGAACAAATACTTTCAACACAGCAATCTCTCCAAACAAAAGTAAGTTTTTTTTGTTACCTTTTTATGCATGTTATTAAATTTTCCATATTCATCTGTTTTTGAGGAATAGATTTTCTTGACAAAATTGATGAGGCATATTAAATTGACAGAAAACCTACCAAGAGGCTGGGGGATGATATCAAAATTTGGTGAATCGGTGCTTTTGGTATTCAAAGATTTTGTGATATTTCATCCTTAAAGATTGGCAGAAGAATATTGGGACCGCACCAAAGAGCTGTCATCTGGAAAATACCATTTAATATACCGCGGAGAGGCACAAACCAACAAAACAAACCAAGCAGCTTCAATTGAAATCATTAGACGTTTAGTTGTATTACGTTATAAGGTAATTTTCTATATTATTATCCTCATCTCTATTTTACTGTGTGTGTATTGAATCACAAATGAACAACTTCGAAGGCACTCTGACTAAAATTGAGCAGACTCTGAAATTAATGGAACAGAATTATTCTCCATCAAATGGAAAAATTTGGTTACGCCATATTTACAATCATATTCATCACTGCAATTTAGCGATGAAAAAATTGAATATTTCTATAGGCGAAAAACGTAAGATTTATTCTGAAATTGCTCAACTGAAACGAATGTGTTGTTTTATAAAACGTTGTCATCCACAACAACCCTCTGGTTCAAGTCTAAGCCAAAGACGTAGCTCGCGTGTAACATGGCGAACAATTAATGCTATATATAACTGTAGAGTTAGAACAGAAATTGCAATAAATTTAACTCATATAGATATCAAACCATTTCTGGAAGATGTATTTCACTTATTTAAAAGCAAAATTTCAAAAATTTTGAGGGATATGTCAATGCTGAAAGTGAACTCAACCTTTTGTGCTAATTTCGTTAGAAATAATACTGATAATGGTGGACAAATTGTTGATCGCAAATTTTTTACGACTCCCAATGCTTTTATTGATTCGACAACTGAGTTGTATAGTTGGTTTGATTTTCACATAATCGAACGTATTGCAACCGATATAGAGGATATGAGCAATAAAGGAAGCGGATGGGCACTAAGCAAGATTATTCATTTAGAAATTGCAATTAATAAATTTGAAATTGGAAATAATTGTGGAGGATCATCTTTCATCAAACTACCTGATCAAATTTCAAGAAAAAAAGCATGCGTTAACGTTCAAAATAACGATAACGCATGCTTCTTTTGGAGTATTGTTAGCGCACTGTATCCAGCAAGAAATAATTCCAACCGTTCTACGAGCTATCCTTTTTACTCAAGTGTACTCAAAACAGACAACTTGGAACTGCCTATGAAAATATCACAAATTACAAAATTTGAAAAAATGAATAATATTTCGGTGAACGTTTATGGTTTGGAATTGATGGAATATGAAAAGCGATCGTTTTATACCGTTTTACCTTTAAGACTCACACAGTCTTATCGTCTGCAGAATCATGTAAATTTATTATTAGTTCAAGACAAATATCAGCCAAAATTGAGCGACTATGATGCAGTGCCTTTGGAAACTGAAATGAGCAACACTGAAATTAAATATCACTATTGTTGGATTTAAGATCTTTCACGACTTCTCTCAGGCCAACTCTCCAACAAAAATGGAAAAAAATGCATATGCAACAGATGCTTGAATTATTTTTCATCTCAGATAAAACTGAATGAACATTTTGAAATGTGTAAAACTTTAAATAATCAAAAAGTAACTTTTCCAAATTACGATTACGTTGAATTTCGGAATTTTGTTTATAAACAAAAATGTCCCTTTATTGTGTATGCAGTTTTCGAGGCATTACTCAAGCCATACAATCAAAAAATTAGTGAAGAATCATTCAAGTATCAGGAACATGTGCCATATAGTGTAGGATATTATTTGAAATGTACATATAACGATAGTTTTTCGCGATACGCTAGCTTTCGCGGCGAGACTTGCTCAGATTGGTTTGCTGATGAAATAGATAAAATTGCCTCATTTGTTTATTCCAGTTTTAAGCACATTGAACCAATGACAGGTGCCCCAAGTGGAGTTGGCACTCATTGTCATATTTGTGAAAATAGATTCAACGCTAAGGATGTAATAGTAAGAGATCATGATCATTTTTCTGCTGAATTTAGGGGATGGGCTTATCAAAGTTGCAACCTAAATTTTCGAAAGCTCTTCATTGTGCCCATAGTATTTCATAATCTATCAAATTACGATGCCCATTATATTGTGAAATCTCTTCTACATTAAAATTAACACTTAACCAATCAATAAAGAAAAATATATTTCGTTCACATACCACCATCAGGAAACCAATTTCAGATTCAGGTTTATTGACTCGTTCAAATTTATGGGAACTAGTTTGGATGAATTAGCTTCTACTCTAATACTGGATAATTTTCAAAATCTTAGAAAAGAATTTTTCAGTTTGAGCGATGAAGATTTTGAGCTCCTAACAAGGAAGGGTGTTTTTTGTTATGATTACATGACTGACTGGGATAAATTGAACGATACCGCACTACCACCAAAAGAGCGATTTTATAATAAATTGAACGACACGCATATTGACGCGAGAAGCTATCGTCACGCTCAAAACGTATGGCAAACATTTAGCATTAAATCAATAGGTGAATACAGCGATCTTTACATGAAAACTGATATTGTCTTGCTTGCTGACGTCATGGAAAATTGTTAAAAAACAGCTTCAGGAACTTACAAGCTTGACCCAGCATGGTACTACACTATGCCTGGTTACAGTTGGGGCTGTATGCTGAAGTTTACAAAATGTAAACTACAAATACTGAAAGATATTGATATGGTCATGTTTGTGGAACAGGGTATACGTGGGGGAATCAGTTGCTGCATTCATAGACTCTCCGAAGCCAATAATCCCCAAATGACTAATTATGATCCATCAAAGCCACGATCATATTTGCTTTATTTGGAAGTTAATAATTTGTATGCTTGGGCGATTAGCCAGTATTTACCATTAGAGGGTTTTGAATGGTGTGATATGTCTATTGATGTGAGCACTGTTCCTGATGATTCTCCTGAGGGATACATTCTTCAAGTGGATCTGGAATACCCGCACCACCTGCATGATCTGCATAAAGATCTACCGCTGTGTCCGGAGCATAGCATCCCTCCCGGCTCAAGCTTGCCAAATAACTTTGCACACTTTCCAACAAAAAAGATTATATAATTCAATACAGATATTTGAAAACAGTTTTAGAATTAGGTTTGAAATTAACAAAGATTACAAAAGTTTTGAAATTTAAACAGTCTTCCTGGCTGAAACCCTACATCGATCTAAACACAGAATTGAGAACAAAAGCAAACACCATCTTTGGTAAAACAATGGAAAATATAAGATTGCATAGGGTTGTACGACTGGTGAACAAGTATGAAGGTCGCTACGGAGCAAAAAATCTAATAGCATCTCCAAGGTTTCATAGTCGCATGATTTTCGGTGAAGATTTGATGGCCATCGAGCAAAAAAATGAACTTTTTTTAACATGCCTCTATACATAGGTCAGGCGATATTAGACATATCAAAGGTGTGCATGTATAATTTTCACTACAAGTATATGCTACACAAAAATCCTGCGGGTTGCAAAATTATGTATATCGATACAGACTCATTTTTTTTATGAAATCCGTGGTTGCAACCCCTACGAATTAATAAAAAATGATTGTCACACACATTTCGATATCAGCGATCACCCCAAGGATAACGTGCACAATATTCCCTTAGTTAATAAAAAGGTACCAGGCTTGATGAAAGATGAGACAAATGGTGCAATTATTACTCATTTTGCAGGCTTGAGGGCTAAAGTGTACAGTTTCAAGGTTCAGGGAGGAAAAGTCACTAAAAAATCGAAAGGTGTAAAATATTGCGTTGTTAAAAATAAAATAACTTTCGATGATTATGTGAACTGCCTCAAAGAAAATTCCAAACTTGTCTTAAGTCAAAATACCATCAGGTCCTTTGCGCATAACCTGTACTCTATTCAGCAATCAAAAGTAGCATTGAGCGGACGTGATGATAAAAGATACTTAATTCCAACATCTTTCGATACGCTGCCCTGTAGTCATTATTCGCTACAACCGCAAACATTTCCACCACTACCAGAATAATGAAAAATTTGTGTTTCATTTCAGAAGGGCTAATATCCCCCAATATAATCAGCAAGCACTGCAGCAGCAGCCTTGTCTTCAAGAATCAGCTATTAAAGTTATTATTGAAAATGTTGATTCAATAGTTAGTGTGTTCCGTCTGAATTTACCGGAACTCATAACGATTGAAATTTTGAAGAAGTTGAGCTTTTATAAGTGGAAACAAATTACAGAAGATGCATCTGCTGCGGCAAAAAATCTACCTCTAGCTATAGATCATCCGTTGTTCAATTTCAGAACGGTCAATAGTCGTAGAGCTCAAACTTTTGTACTCGAGAAACGTGATTGGAGTGATGAATATGACGTTAAAAATGTATGTGTTTGGCGAAATTATTACCACATTAAGAAGTTTGATTTGCTTATGTGTAAAAACCATTTCAAAAATTTTTTTGAAGAATTAAATAGAAGAGGATTCATTTCAGATATTCACAGTATTAGAGACCACACACATTTGCATATTAAACAAGATAATCTTCATCACTTATATAGAAGTAGAGAATGTTCGTGTAACGCTGACTTTGATGAGATTCTTTTTTGTATTCATGAAAAGGATGAGTGTTGTGAGAGATTACATAATATAACCCCTGATAATGTTTTTCAAAATAATTTAAAAGTAAATTACAAAAGATTTATAGATTCCGAAGATGAGGATAGCGATATAGATCATTAGTGTTGATATTATTGTCAGGAAAATGTAGATAAACATATTTTGTTAAGATTTTCGTTTTTTTCTGGAGATGGAATATGACCAATATGGAGCTATGAGTGCTGATATTTATGAGGAGAATGTAAATAAAAAATAGTTTATTCTGAGAATGTTTCATTTTATTTTCCATTCCTCATATACTGATACACCAGACAATCACATTTGCAAGATCCAAAAGATTCACAAATATGGCAAGCCATTCCGTCAACATTATCTAGACTCAGGTCCCGATACATTTGAGTGGACAGCAATATCTACGTCCATCTATGATGTTGTCACCTCTTTCCTCATTCATTTTGCTGCACATAAGGTTACTAGAACTTTCCATGCAGAATAAAGTTAGCCCACAACTCAGACATTTAACGTGTTCTTTATCAAATAGAAATTTGCTACTTGGGGACATAAGATTTTTCATTGATTTCAGACAGTGAAGAACTGCCAAAAGTAAAAGTGAACTGAATAAGTTTAGGGTTATGAAAAGACATTTCACGATTACTGCGTCAAATGATTCTTCCATGGTGACTGATACTGAGTAACTATGTTGGTTTTAAGCTCATTATTATGTTGGCGTTTAAAGAGGGTGGAGGTCTAGTTGATACACTCATTAATAAATTACCTATTGAACTGCATATACCTGGTGTCTACAGATTCTGCGGTCCTGGTACAAAGTTAGAAAAACGTCTACGGGAAGGTCAGAAAGGTATCAACCCTCTAGACGAGAGTTGCAGAGAACATGATATATTTTATTCACAACACAAGAATCTAGCGGAAAGGCATAAAGCAGATAACATTCTTGAGAAAAGAGCTTGGAAACGTGTAAAATCAAAAGACGCTTCAGTAGGTGAAAAAGCTGCTGCACTTGTAGTTACATGCGCAATGAAAACTAAACGAACAGTCGGAATGGGGTGTGAAGACAAAAAGAAGACGTTCAAAACAGGTTTAATAATACCATTAACAAAGGTGTTGAGCAAATCTTCTCTCACTGATGATGTGAAAAAGTCATCATTGGTAGCACTATGAGCAGCCCGAGCAGCCATCAAGAAAGCTGGAGGCAGAAAAAACATCAAAGTACCTCGCATCATTCCGTTCAAGTCAGGTGGCATATTGCCATTGATGCCAATTCTTGCTGGCTTGAGCACTCTGGGAAGCTTACTCGGTGGTGGAAGCGCTGTTGCCAAAACTTTTATCGATGCTAAGAATGCAACAAAAAAGTTGTCTGAAGAGCATCGCCACAACAAGGCAATGGAAGCTATAGGACATGGACTTTATGTAAAAAAATATAAGAAGGGATATGGGCTCTTTGTTAAAAGGCAAAAAAAAACTAACTGTGAAGGTCCCCAATAGAGCACTGTTCGACTTTGAATTGATCGATTATGCAAAAAAAATTAAAATATCACACTTTAGGGGTGTATTCATGCGTGATGACTTATTGAGAAGGCGACCCAGGATGCATGAATGCGGTATCATCAATTTAGATTCATCAGACGGTCCTGGAACACATTGGGTAGCTTATAGTAAAAACGGAAACAAGACTGAGTACTTTGATTCTTTCGGGGATCTTAAACCGCCAAAGGAATTAGTTAAGTACCTAGCTGGTGGTGGTGATCACAGCAAAATTACTTACAACAGCGATGTAAATCAGACATGTAGTACAACAAATTGTGGTAAATTATGTTTGAAATTTTTGCGGAGTAAAAATTTATGAAGCATAAATATGACTTTTTTATCATCCCTGTTTAGTCATGTCGTTAGTATTCACATTGAAAGGACGTAGCTCAACGCTATCAACAGATTCCGTTCCGCCTATCGAGCTGGATCCCAGTCATCAGTATGCTATCGCATTAATTGGCTTTTATTCATATAATACTATACCAAACGTCGAAGAGAATACGTATCTGTATTATTCAGAGGGAGGAGAGGGGAAAAAGCTTCATATTCCTAGTGGTACATATGAAATTTCTGATATTGAACATTATCTAAGTAAATACTTGGTTGAAGAGAACGAGAGAAGTGAAAGAGACCAAACAATACAACTTTGAAGTGTGAGATTTTTCTTCGTTCTATATCTATTGATTTTACTAAAAGTATTGTCCTGGGTAGTCTTTTAGGTTTTTCTCAAAAACATTTGGCAGCAGGCGTTGAGCATCTGTCCGATTTACCTGTCAATATAGTACCCGTACGGTGTATTCATATCGATTGCAGCCTTGCTCAGGGATCTTTCTACAACGATAAAATTTGTCACACGATGTATGAATTCTCAGTTGGCGTCGATCCTGGCTACGCTATAGATATAACACCTCAACACTTGGTATATCTACCTGTGAGTAGCAACAGGACAATTGACAACATCACTTTGAACATACTTGATCAGGATTTCAACTCGGTTAATTTTCGAGATGAAGAGATAATTGTTCGCTTAGAACTGAAAAAATGGTCCTGATTTTTACTCAGCATCAGCAGCAGCCGGAACTGCAGCAATCACAACTGAAGCAGTTAAAACTCCAACATCATAATAAATACTTGGTTCAGTCAAAGAAAAAGTCATTACTACAACAGCATCGCTCAGAGAAGCAGCTGTCACGTATATCCTTGACAGATAAAAGAATACTTCAATCGCTTGGCCATGTTATCCGCTCGAACGTTTGATATTTATCAACCGATATATAAAGATGATTCCATCGTTCGTGTAGAAAACCGTACTTATTTACCCTTCATAAAATCATTCAACAACAATGATAGAACTGAAATTGCTTTCAACCGACCAGATATATGGTTTTTGATGTATGACTCTGCGCTTTTCATGAGAGGACAATTGAAAAAAACTGCAGGCTCGGGAACTTTGAAGTTGGTAAATAATTATGGTGCTTTTCTCTTTGACTCCATAGCCTACGAATTGTGTGGCACAGAAGTGGAAACTGTTAAAGATCCTGGACTAGTATCACTGATAAAAGGCTTGTTGTGCTAAGAGAAAGGAGATCATAGTGAATTAAATGAAGCAGGATGGAATTTTCCGATGAACCAGTGCAAAACGCTGACAGTACATTTGCTATACGTATTCCTCTTAGACATTGGCTCATAGTGTTGAATGATTACCAAAAGGCAATATGTGGTAAACAATTGATTCGACTAGTCAGAGCCCGTAACGATAACAATTCCATAGTAATTACAGCCGGTACAGGACCAAATCCAGGTGTGACAAAAGGCGAAATTACAATCAGTTATATAGAGTTGCGAGTTAAACACGTGCATCCAAACGATGAGATAAAACTCAATTTGCTTTCTATGATAAAAAGCGACAAACCTATCTTACTTCCCTACTTAGGAAAGGGGAAGCTCATCAACTTCCTGCCCTTAATGTTGGAGCTACTCAAGAATTATGGAGCATTAAAACGGCTGCAGTTGTGGAATGTCCTCGATATGTTATATGCTGCTTTCACTCGGATAGAAAAGACAACCCTGCTAAAGATCCAAATTACTTCGTAAATATTGACATTTCCGATATACGTGTTTTACTCAACGGTGAATTTTACCCCCAAGAAAGACTGCGATTGAATTTCGATCAAAATGACTACAGCGAAGCTCATTATAACTATTGTGAATTTGCGAACGCTTATACTGATAGAGCAGGAAGTACTGCAGTGCTCGATTATGATAAATACAAATCTCGTTTTCTATTTGTCATTGATTGCTCTAAACGAGATGAAACTTTCAAATTTTCCACTGTGGATGTCAAATTGGAGATTGAAGGGAGAACAGGTTTCCCCGCCAATACGCGAGCCTATGCGTAATTGTTCACGATAACGTTGTTGAGTACCACCCACTGAGTGAAATTGTAAGAAAACTAGCGAACTTTTGAGAATTCAATGCAGTACGAGCAGTCGAGCAGTAGCACTAGCAAGATGAAAATAGCAGTGGTAGATTTTCAAGGTTTCACAATTAATGGAAACTTTCAACCCATAGAGATAAGCATAAATAATGGCAATCAAATTGCGCATTTTATAGTGAAACCAGAGATAGAATTCTCATGTTTGTCTGTGCGAGATCAAAAGCAAGTAAGTTGGATGGAAAACAATCATCATGGCTTAAAATATAATTATGGAAGTGTAGAACTTCGCGATGTTGAAGACATTTTCAGAAAATTACTCTCTGATATAGATATACTATATGTAAAAGGAAATCAAAAAAGTAAATACTTGTCGGACATGGAGTTACCACTCATGATCGTTGATCTGAGCGAGAAACTTGAGCAGTACAATCCTCCACCACCAAAATTAACGAAGCAACCACCTTTGTGTATGTATCATGATGGAAACGTACCACGCATGTGCAGTATGGCAAACAGCAAAGACCTGTTTGATTGGCTTTGGAAGGTTATTCCTCATTAAAGAGTAGCACAGGAAAGATGTCGATTGATGAATTTCTACAAGAACTTGCTTTACTTAAAACTATTATTAGTTCCTATGAAGAACGTAGAAATATGATAAGACAATTTGGGAATCTCTCCTTGCAGCAGCGACCAAATACCTGCCCACCATCATCATCATGTATCTGGGATTCTGCAGTTTTCCGTAATAAATCTAGATTTACACATATATCATCATTGTCATGTAATATTAAAAAAAGGAGAGTTGTTCTCAATAAAATACTTTAAAAAAAATTTTAATCTTTATATTTACCCACCACCCCCCTGAAATATGTTAGATGTAATCAAGATGCGAATTGAGCGGCATCACAATGCCTTACCTGTACAAAATTTAAATATTTTCGAAAATCAATCAAATTTCAGTGGAAATGGAGATTTATTTCCACATAGTTGTAGATTTTTAATAGTGGGTCCTAGTGGTTGTGGAAAATCAAACGCTTTACTATCCTTACTTCTTCATCCTAACGGGTTGAGATTTGAAAATATGTATATATTCTCAAAAAGTTTATATCAACCTAAATATCTGCTGCTCGAAAAAGTTCTAAAGAGTGTTCGAGGTTTAGGTTATCACGGCTATAGAGAAAATGATGATATCATAGATACCTCAGAGGCTGAAGAAAATTTTGTTTTCATCTTTCACGATATATGCAACAGCAAGCAGGATAAAATCAAGTCATAATAATCAATGGGTAGACATAAACAATAGATGTTGCGTTTCTTTATCAGACATATGTGTCAATAAATAAACATCTGATTCGTGACAATGCAAATATAATTGTTGTATTCAGGAGTGATGACGTGAATTTACGCCACGTTTTCAAGAACACGTAACCCCGGATATGAGCTATGAAAAGTTCAAAGAAATTTGCTCCGTATGTTGGAGCTCAGATAATTATGGTTTTTTAAATATTTGTATAAGACTGCAACTTGCATGGTGGACGCTATCGACATGGTTTCGATAAATTTATCAGCATTAAAGATAATTAACCAGTTCATACGTATCATGCAGAACGACAATTCAACCGAAAATCGTAAACGTAAGATGAGGCAGCTCGTCAAAGATGTTAGAAAAAAATATATTGCATTCAAATTGAGTCGTTCTGAAGAGGATGACTCGATAAATCGATTATTTTCCCCTATTACGAAACACCTGGATAAAATGAAAGAACAATTTAAGCAGGGACCATCGACCGTCATCAAAGGTGTACCACTAAAAGCTGTTCCACCAAAAATTAACAAAAGAGAACTAGGCAATTCCTCCACACCTTTTGTGAAAGGGAATTATAGTGATGACGTTGAAAGTGATTGCGATGATGACGAATCCACTGATACACAAATGTCGTACAACGAAACGCATAATTCAGACATTCTCGATAAATACTTGCAGTCATATCCAAAAAATGTGCGCAGCTTTATTCAACAATCATTAAATAAAGAACCGCAAATAGATTTCACATATGGTCCTAAATATGAATACCTCGCTTCTAAGTGGAGTCTAGGTGGTATTTCACTCGATTTCGATTTGCATAGTGGTGATATTATTATAAATGGTAAATCATTTTCGTGGACGTGAGGGTCTCCTCGAACAGCTATTCAACAAGGAACCTGAAGGATTCAGTCAAGAAGATGAAGAAAACTATAGAGAAATGTTGAAAATCGCCAACGTACACAGAAGGGAGTTTAATCAATCAAAACAAATCAAGACAAATAGTGGCCAAAAATATAAAAAAATTATAAAAAAACTTGGAAAAGGAATGATGGAATATAATGATAAAGCTATAGAGTATAGATATTGGGATAGCGTTAGTGAATTAGTTGATCGTTTGAGTTTATTGCACGCATCGAAAGAAGCTCAACACCTCAAAAAATCGTTGAAGAGTTGCGCGAAGCAGGAATTATATATTAAGTGTTGCATATTGCACTGAAATTCATTTCATCTACTACAATGGACAAATTGGGTAGAGTATCGTCCTCTCGCAGGAACTCCTCAGCGAAGCGTTTGCGAGCTGATTATACTTTTCTCATGACCAGTAGCGGTGATTACGATTTTGCCTACCATAAATTGTGCAATGTTAAGCAGCCTACAAAAAAGCTTGACGCTGTCAACATGGATTATGTTGATTCAATGGATAAAAAAAAAGTTATGATCTTGGTAAATTAGGTATTGCATTTTATCAGTTTAAGAATACTACAGAAAAGGGGATATTAGTTGACTTTCTTGAAAAATTAAGAGGAATAACTGATTCTAATAGTGAAATGATTAAGAATGTTAATGAGCGAATTGATGGTGTTGAAGAAGATATTCGATCTCAAGCAACAGTTGTTGCCGATCAAATCCTCAATAGTATGAAGTTGCAAATAAACAGAGTTGTTGATGATCAGAATGGAACTGCTGCCAAGGTACAAATAAGCCTGAAAAAAAACAAAGAGACAGTTCGAAATGTTTGTCACAATCTTTCAATACATGATAAAATATGGTGTAGATAGAAAAATCAACGAGATAAAAGCTACAATTGAAAGATTTAATCGCAAGTTGAATGCTGAAACTCACAAAGATGACACAGCAGCCCTCCAAAGAAATAGTGCAAGTAATTAAAGAACTTCATCGACCTGCACGCAAAAATTTTCCTCACCGAAAAACAATCATAAAAGTGTTGGATGATATATGGCAAATGGATTTGGGACAGCTTGATTAGCTTGCCACAAGTAATGATGGTTTTAAATATATTCTCGTTGTAATTGATTGCTTTTCTAAATTTATATAGGCTAGAGCATTGAGAAGGAAAACAGGTGAAGAAGTGACTCGGGCATTTATCGATATACTTAGACACAATAATGGTCAGATACCTAGCAACTTGCAATCGGATCAGGGAAAGGAATTTTTCAACCGAAAATTTCAAGAACTTGTTAAAATGAATCATATAAATCACTATAATACGTATAGCGATAAGAAAGCAGCAATTGTGGAGCGAGCCATAAGAACGTTGAAAGAGGCTCTCTTTAAAAAATTCAGTTTGAGGGGAACCTATCGATGGGTCGATATACTTCACGATGTGGTCAATACGTATAATGATAAAAGACATCGAACTATTGGCATGAAGCCGCGAGATGTTAATACAAATAATGAAAGTGACATATATAAATACGCATACAATCACTTAAAAATAGCCGGACCTCATAAATTCAAAAAGGGTGATGCTGTACGTATAAGTAAATTCAGACACGTTTTCACAAAAGGTTATCTCTCCCAATGGACTACTGAATTATTCAAAATCACGAAAGTTCAACTGACCAACCCTGTGAGTTACCTGCTTGAAGATTGCTCCGGTAGACCAATAGTGGGCGCTTTCTACCAAGAAGAATTACAGAAGACAAAGCAACCTGATGTTTTTTTGGTTGAAAAAGTATTGCACAGGCGTGGAGATAAGGTCTTAGTACGATGGTTGGGGATGAGTAAAGAAAACGATACCTGGATACAGTCCGAAAACAAACTTTGAGCAAACATGCAGTCAACACAAAACAGCCTACCTGAAGACGAATGTGTTTTACCACAATGCACATCATTGCTGAACGAAAATGATTTTAACGCTGAATTGAACCATGTGTTGGAAAAATATGATGTTGCTGTGGAAAACGAAAAGCACTACCTGCTGAGCAGACAATTTCACCTGAAAATAGATTGTGGATCGGCTTCTCTCTATAATGAATGCGGTATAAGTCCAGCAAGAAATTTTGAACCTGCAGTCAACCTCAGTTGTAATGAAAATGTAATCTCTTTTGATGATTGGCAATGGGAGGCGTTGATTGGAATAATCGAAAATGGCGACCATAGGGATTGTGGCGCTGAAGTTATAAGATTCGCTGGTGAATGTTATGGTTACAAACGTTATCAAATGCGGAAACTGCATGTATTTCAGTGAGGCTGACTTGAATAAAATCACCTAATTGAATCGACTTCTAATTTCCAATCGTCTAGAGATGTTGAAAAATTTACGAATATCATTCTATTACTACAAGTTCCTGGATATCATCAGAGATTTAGTTCGGAACACGAACATGAATCTAAATTCGATCGAAGATTTAATGAATGATTTTTGTAGGATTAATCCATCTGTTGAAAGTTATGTAATCGTAGAATGTATGTACTTTTATAAGAATAAGTTATTGAGTGATGTAGATTTCAATAATTTTTTTTTAAACCAATAAAATTAAATGTTCTTAAAATTGATTTTTTATTTATTTTTTGTACAAATACAAGCTGACTAAAGCATCAGCAGTAAGCTTTTCTGCTCCAATAACTGAATGAAAAACAAGAAACATAAGACAAGCATCTAATGTATAATTATTTCGAACGATGTAGCTGGTCTGATTTTCCCAGTGTTCTTCTCGCCCCGATATACTAGAGAATATTTTCCTCTAAATAACTCCTCTGTATGCTGTCTGTAAACTTCCGTGAGCCTTTTCGGTAGGAAAGTTATGAAATCCTCACATTCTACAAGCACACATTCACCAAACTTCGATTTGACTAATCTGCACACCAGAATCTTGTATGCATTATCTTTCTCCAGCTCTCCGAGCCTCTTGGCTGGCTTCCTATCAGCAATTAGAGATGCAGCATTGATTTTTGTTAGAAAATTCATTACTGAAACAAGTCGAAATAGGGGAAAATTAAAAAACATGCATGAAACAAAAAATGTGCAAAAACTTACTGTTTCTCAGGTGTAAAGGTTGATGCCGTGTTGGAAGTATTTGTTCCCTTGGATATTATTCTTGCGAGAGTGTTGCTGCTACAAGGACCGAGTAGATATTTTACATGTTGATACGTAAATAATTTTCAAAATTAATACTTACTTGATAAACACTGACGCAGAGCACTGAAATCTGACAAATACTTTGAATTGTGAAATGAAACTTATATGCTTGATCTTATATACCCAAACGACATTAAGATAAAACAACTTTGGAATCCAGTTACCGGGGCTAATCACTCCTAATAATGACACCACATGCTTTACATGTCTACTATTTACTTATTCGAGTGGTTATTATCGTTTTCCGATGTGAATCCCAATATTAACTTTCTAACAGTTGGGTAATCACCTAATATCAAAAATCCACAGCGAAAAACAAATTCTCTAGTCTTACAACAACTCTGATAATGACATCACATCGTTTACATTTCCTTATTCAATTGTTTGACTGGTCCTTATTATTATCTAATGGGAATTCCAATATTAACTTCTTTACATTCCAGTAATTACGTATCGCTTACATTTCCGTATTCAATTGCTTGTCTGGTCATTATCAGTATCTAATGGGAATTCCAATATTAAGGCAAGTTCTTTGGCTCCATACGAACAAAACATGTCATTCCCCAATAGCGAGTTTGGTCCCTTGTTAATGCTACCTGCTTCATACGCAGACTACCTGGGTTCGAATCCGAGTCACACTTTTTTTCATAAAAATTCCCTCTTCAAAATTGCTCACTATAACATTCAAACGTTTTCACAGATCCCCACAACTGCCATAACGTCATTCTAAAAAAAAATCGAATCTTCTTAACACTAGATAGCGCTTTCAAAGTGAAGATCTCCACAAATATCATAGTCAATAAAAAAAATTACATCTTCCCAACGCTAGATGGCGCTTTCACAGTGAAGATTCCTACAACTATCGTCATGACAAACTGTCATGGCGTCACCACGACAAAGTGTCATGGCCTCACCACGACAAACTGGCGACCAAAAGTGAGGTTATGTCCATATATTGATACAGAACTCTCCTAGCCCCTACTTACCTGCACCAATTCGTTGTTATTGTTTGAATTGCTGTTTCAATGATTTTATCGAGCGGATCTGAGCTTCGAGTTGCTGTTTTCCTTCAATAGATGTACAAGTCCGCAATTGCCGATACAGTTTTCTAATTGCTCTCGTACATCAGAAGTAGTGATGAATGAAGTCTGTAACGACTTTATTAGTCGAAGACAATCCTCTATATTGAATATTTTGACGCAACTGAAACAAAAATTCCCAACTTGAATTCTTATATTCATACGGTTTCCGAAAATAGCTGAAGATTTCCGAAGATTACCGAAAATAGCCGAAGATTTTCGAAAATAGCCGAAGATTTCCGAAGGCAGTCGGAGATAACCGAAGATACAAAATGGATACAAAGTGGATACAAAAACGGATATTAATCAGTTACACTTTTTCTACTAAGAAACAAGATGGATACTTTTCAAATCTGTAGAAAATATTTCACTCTACCTACTAATTTGAGCAGACACTTAAATAAATATAGAAAAACTGAATTCTTTTGTACTGTGTGTGGAAAGAAGTTCACGCGGAGTGATACATTGAAAAAACACATCTTCATTAAACATGATGAATTACAAGAACGTATGAAAGCCGATCAAAGATTACAGGACACTGGAAGAGGTTATGCTACACTTGGAATCAATGATGTAGTTAATGAGCTACGTTTACTATATAGAAAAAAATTTATTGATGAATAAACATCAGAAAGAAAACAATATTTGGTGAATCTTCTTCGGTGAGCTGAAGTTATTTATCAGGAAAAATATAGGAAAATGCAGATTTCAAATAATATTTGTTAGTATTTTCTAGTCACCAAAGAAATCATTATTGCTTCACATAAAACGGAATTTAAATCATTATTACTCACCTGAGATCACTCACGTTAAGGTTCAAGTCGTACCCAAGTATTTATATACAATGTATATTCATAGGCAACCCGCAAACACAGAATGTAGAGGAGTAGGAAAAAGTAATCACAATTATAGTCCATGAGTAAAAGTTTTAGAAAATCAACGATTTCTGGTCATCGTTGAACAATTATATTCAGATGAAAAACATATTTAGTTATAGAACAATAAATTCTTAATTGAAGTAAATCGTTTTATTCCTCATAATATATTCGAAATCTGAAGAAAGGATAATTTTATGTGCATACTCTGGAGGTGACAGTCGGGACCCCCCCATCCATTATTCAAGCACCCCCGGGAAATTTCGAACTTGGAAAATTTTTATTTTTTCGTTCAACCGCTCCGCTTCTCTAAAACATTTCATGCACTTTTATCTAACACCTCGATTAATTGCATGGTTAAATTCCTAGCTCACACCTTGAAATCCTGGGTTCAAATCCCAATGGAAATACAAAAAATTATAGAGATTTCGGACTTAAAAAAAATTACACATTTCGGGCTAAAAAAAATTTTCAAAAATTGACATTGACCGATTTTTTCAAAATGGACCTTAGAATTCCTTATGGGAATTTACAAGTGTTTGCGCTACCGATTGGTTCGGTGTTGCCTATCTACTATCACTCACATGTGTATGAGTGTGACAATCCTTTTTTATGAGTTCATAGGGGTTGCAACCAAGAGTTCCCTGAACAAGTGTCTTTATCAATGTACATAATTTTCAACCCCCAGGATTTTGGTGTAGCGTATACTTATAATGAAAATTGTACTTGCACACCTCTGATATGTCCAATATCGCCCGACCTATGTATAAGGGTTTGTCAAACAAAAGTTCATTTCGTTGCCATGAAATATTCACTGAAAATTATGCGAGTATGGAATCTTGGAGGTGCTTTTAGATCTTTTACTCCGTAACGACCTTCATACTTGTTTACCGGACGTTACAACCCTAAGCAATCTATGATTTTCCATTGTTTTGCCAAAAATTGAAATATTTGAAAACTCAAATTGGTTTTGTTCTAAATTCTGTATTTAGATCTAGGTAAGGTTTCAGCTAGGGACACTGTTGAAATTTCGAAACTTTTTATTTTTGTTAATTTCAAACCTAATTCTAAAACTTTTCAAATTAACGGTAATGAATTATATAATCCTTAATATCGGACAGTGTGCGAAGTAATTTTAAAAAAGTGGAGCCAGGAGGGACGCTATGCTCCGAATACAACGGTAGGTCTCTATGCAGATCATGCGAGTATTCCAGATCCACCTGAAGAATGTGTTCCTCAGGTGAATCATCTGAAACAGTACTCACATCAATAGACATATCACACCATTCAAAACCTCTAAATGGTGAATATTGGCTCATCGCCAACCATACAAATTATTAACGTCCAAATATGAGCAAATATGATTGTGACTTTGATGGATCATAATTAGTCATTTGATGATTATTGGCTTCGGAGAGTCTATGCATGCAGCAACTGATATTCCCCACGTATACCATATTCCACGAACATGATCAAGTCGATATCTTTGAGTATTTATAGTTTATATTCTGTATATTTGAGCATACAATCCCAATTGTCACCAGGCAGGGTGCAGTACCATGCTGGGTCAAGCTTGTAAGTTCCTAAAGCTATTTTTCTGGAAATTTCCATGACGTCGGTGACCAAGAGTATATCTGTTTTCATGTAAAGATCACTGTATTCCTCATGATTTAATGCCAAACGTTTGCCATACTTTTTGAGCATGACGATAGCTTTTCGCGTCAACATTTGTGTCATCCAATTTATTATAAAATCACTTTATTGGGGGTTATGCGATATCGTTCAACTTATCCCAGTCGGTCATGCAATCATAAGAAAACATGACCTTCTTTGTTAGGAGCTCCGAATCTTCATCGCTAAAACTGAAAATTTCTTCTCTAAGATTTTGAAAATTATCCAATATTAATGTAGACGCTAATTCATCCAAAGTAGCTCTTATAAATTTGAACGACTCAATAAACCTGAATCTGAGAATGGTTTCCTGATAGTTTGTATGTAGATGTACTTAATTTTTCTTCATGAATTTGTAATTGTTGATTCTAGCACGATGTAGAAGAGATATTACAATATCATGAGCATCGTGATTAGATAGATTGTAAAAAACAATACGCACAATGAATAAAATTCATTTTGCAATCATCACCATCATATGGAACATGTTCCTGATTTTGGAATGATTCTTTCTTAATTTTTTTATTGCATTGCTTGAGTATTGTCTCGGAGTCTGCTTACACAATAAAGGGACATTTTTGTTTATAAACGAAACTCTGAAATTCAACGTTATCGTGATTTGGAGAAGTTACTTTTTGATTATTTAGATTTTTACAAATTTCAAAATGTTCATTCATTTTAATCTGAGATGAAAAATAATTCAAGCATCTGTTACATAAGAATTTTTTCGCTTTCTTCTTCGAGAGTTGGCTTGAGAGAAGTCGTGAACGATCTTTAAACCAACAATACTGATATTTGATTTCAGTGTCCAAAAGGCTCTGCATTATAGTCGCTCAATTTTGGGTGATCTTGTGTTGAACTAATATTAAATTTACATTTTTCTGCAGAAAAGGAGTCTGTCCGAGTCCTACAGGTAAAACTGTATGAAATAATTGCTTTTGATCCTCTATTAATTCCAAACCATAAATATCACTGAAATATTGTTCATTTTTTCAAATTTTGAAATTTGTGATAATTTCTTAGGCAGTTCCAAGTTATTGGTTCTAAGTACACTCGGGCTCGCAGTACAGTTGGAATTATTACTTACTCGATAAAGAGCACTGACAATACTCCAAAAGAAGCATGTTATCGTAATTCTGAATGTTAATGCATGCTTTCTTTCTCGAAATTCGATCAGGTGATTGGATGAAAGATGATCCCCTACAATTATTTCCAATTTCGAGTTTATTCATTGCAATTTCTGAATAAATAATTTTGGTTGGCGCCCATCCGGTTCCTTTATTGCTAATATCCTCTATATCAATTGCAATACGTTCGATTATGTGGAAATCGAACCAACTTTTCAATTCAGTTGCTGAATCAATAAGAGCATTAGGAGTAGTGACACGTTTGCTATTGACAATTTCCATGCCATCATCAATATCGTTTCTAACGAAATCAGCTCAAAAGGTTGAGTTCACTTTCAGCGTTGCATATCTCTTAAAATTCTTGAAGTTTTGCTTTTAAATAAATGAAATACATATTCCAGAAATGGTTCAACATCTATATGCGTTAAATTCATTGCAATTTCTCTTAACTCTACAATTATATATAGCATTAATCATTCGCCATGATACACGCGAGCTACGTCTTTGGCTCTGTCTCAGACCTGAACCAGTGTGATGTTTTATAAAACAGCACATTCGTTTCAGTTGAGCAACTTTGGAATATATCTTACGTTAACGAAAATACCACAATTTTTGTTTTCCATAATTATTTTAACGGAACAATTATTTCAGGAAGTATTACTAAATGAAAGATATTATGGTTCAATAAAAACCGTGACGAAGTTTCGCAGAAGTTGCCTTCCGCTTCCTCAGGCTCACAATTTATTCAAAAACATAAGAATACAAAGTCACACAGAAAGAATATCAAAAAAAAAATCCCCAAAGAAATCCAAAAACCACTCTACAATCGGTGTACCAATACTACAAGTCACAATCATCTACGAAAAAATCCAAAAATCATCTATCTTATCATTTGAGCACCAGCAAATCAATCGTATTTAAGGATGGCGAAAAAATGGCATACAATGAAGGGAGATCGACTGAACAGAACACAGCATCAACTTGACAATTCATGAGACAAACCATAATATCACAATTTCATTCTTTTTCGTTTTAAAAAAATCCACATGTATCTGTTTCCTGAAAGAATTGTTATACATGTTATACATGTTATACTTAAAGCCTTTTTTATAAGTTTTTGTTCTGTTTCTGAGAAAACTGTATCAGAGAGATTTATGAATCTAAAGAAAGAATTGGTGGTCTGAATGTTCTTCAGTATGTGTTTCAATGTTTTGAGTTTTACGTTCTATAAGTGATTTAAGCTTCTTATTCTGGGTAAGGAATTTATTGTGAATGATCTGATTTATTTTTGTTCTAGTTTGGAAATCGAAAATGTCAAATTCTATTGGGTTCAATCTAAATAGGAGCTCGGTGTAAATTACCTTAACATTAATATTGAATGTATCTCTTTTGTTATATTGGATTTTCCTTTCTTCTACGATCCATCTTCTCTCTCCTGCTGTCTTCGCTTTGTGGGCTGCGGGGCTGATGTTGTCTGTTTTCAGGTGCATGTAGTTCGGTGTCACTTCGTTCTTGAGACACAGGTTGAAAAACCAGATGAACTGGGTTGCTTTTCTGCACTTTAAAAGTAATAAAAAGGTACGAGTGTGGTTGATTTCTACTTTATTATATTATTATAATAAAATAGAAATCAACCACACTTGTGTCTTTTAATTGAGTTTACAAGGGATTTCTATCAAGTAAAGGCCACCACAATACGAAGTATTCTTACTGGTTTTCTGTTGGTCTACATAATGGTCTGGCAAGATACTAACCATTTAGACTTTTGATTAAGCAAAACTACTCGGTCAAAAAAAATTCTCTGCATCGCATCGCTCACCTGTGCATAATACTCTAATTTTGCTCTGTTCAGCCATGGAAGATTACCAATATATTCCAATAGATGACCATAATTTTCTTGATTGTTGTTTGTCACAAAATTAAAAATTTTAGATAAGGCAACAAGAGATCTATTGAAAATATATTTCAGATCACAAAGCCTTTTTGGATATGCTAAACGCCTTAATGATATACTAAGTCCCTCAACAGCTGAAAAATGTAGAAGTAGACAGGGTTTTTGAGGTAGTATAGTTACAAAATGTTGTGTTTAGTTCTGCTGATTAATGTGTGAGAGTCCAAAAAACCTGAACCTTGGTATTTCTCTACACTGACTATTACCAGTAGGTACAGTAAAGGCACTCACGAGAAACTTTCGCAGGATCAGGAACAGCGCTAGGGCAGCTAGGTGATGTAATTGGCTCTGACTCAATATGATGGATTCATCTATTTTCTCAATGGTGAAAACATCTCAAAAACATAAAATTTGAAACATTAAGGGCCGGTATTACAAAATTTAACTAGAAGTTATCTTTAACTTTAACTGACAGTTTTGACAGTTATGATAGGACATAGCTGTCAAAAAGGTCAGTTAAAGTTAAAGATAACTTCCAGCTAAGTTTTATAATACCGGCCCTAAGAACCTCAAATCAATGATATCAATTTAGTCACAAGCACAATAATCACGATCAAGACTCACAGTCTGTATGAAGTCCGCATCTAGAGTTCACGGTGATGTTTCGCCTCATTTTTGGAAGGAGACGAGACAAGATGTTAGCGTTTCACACACAATGAATACCTTCGTTCAAGAAATTAGAGGATATAGGGTAATGAATAATAATAATAATAAAGAGTTATTTTCCGCATCAGAAAATGGTAAGGAAGGTACGTATTTGTTACTCAATTTTATTCAAAATCTAAAGAGGAATGAAAAAAATTATAACAGATATAAGTTCACAACTACAATTCCAAGAAGAATGCTATGCTTTTTTGAATCCACTGATCTTTATCTTTATGGTCACAAGAAACCCTGAGCGTTGTCAACTTCTTGCTCCTCGTAGAATTGAAGTAGAGAGGAAGCATAATACTGTCAGTATTATCGACGGAGCTTGACTGAAAGAAAAATAAATATTGAAGTATCATTCAAGTAAAAGATTGATTAGTCAACTCGTTGACAGGAGAAATATCTACAGGTTCCGAAAACAAACCCACTTCTAGAAGTGAATGTCAACCTGTTTTCACTTCATTTGAAAATCTCAAATAGAGCTTCGAAAAAGGACAAGTACACGAACATTGTATTGTGAGGAGTACAGATTTTAATTATCCATTTTGAGAATTGATCTGGGAAGCAGTGTGCTATTGTATTGTCCAAATATCTGTATTTCTCGAAGTTTTTCCTGGAAATTTTCGACAGCAAACATTACCTTGAATATAACGGGGTGACTTTTGAAGGCCAGAGTTAATTTCGTTCGAAAAAATTTTTGAATGCAGATAGTTGATGAAAATAGTTGCAAATTTTTATAATGAAGAATTTTCGGAAAAATGAAAAATGATATGGAGTGAGAAATTAAGAAATAAATATGCGCATTCTCACGAAAGAATTCAGTACAACCCACAAAATTTTTTTTTTAAATACCCCCTGAAACCTGCAGGACAACACCTCCTATCCAAAGTTTCACGCATTATAATATTTATCGCAGCTATTGGCAACGATAAAGCATGCAGACCGTGGGTAGGTACCTGACCTTGAGATTTTAACGAGGGTTTTCGAAACTTGAATGTTGCTGTGTTGCCGATATCGCAAATCCGTAATTGATCAGCCGGCAGGACTGTTTGCTCCTAAGCGACAAGGTTGTACTCACTGATGAAAAATCTGATACTGAATCCAATTCTGTTCGACCGACTGCTCGAGGACAGGATAACTGTTGAACTAAACGACTGGAAATTGTTTGCCTAGCGCATAAGAATGCCATGGTTAAATTCGGTAATGGTCCAAATCGACCGAATATTTTAGGAGTTATACTCATTTGAATATTTCAGTTTATTTCTCCAATGTCTGAGGAATGGAGTTCCAGAATACACTCGAAATTTTTTTTTGGAGATCCAGAAGAACACTTCGGGTTTTTTTCGAGATCAAGAAATTAGTTCGAGATTTCAAGATCTCGAAAAACTATATCTGCTACAATAACACACAGCTCTAAATACGTCAGAAAAGAGAAAACAAAAACTCTAGAAAAGTACTGGCGCGAAGTCAGGAGCTTTTACACGCTTGTTCAAATTAATTATGAGATCAACACGAAACTTGCACCTAGTTACGCGTTGTATTCTTCTTCGCGATTACGTAGTTTAAATCTGATGGCATTTGTACTTCTCGAGATATTTCAGAAATAAAGTTAAAATTCCATATAACAAAGATATTTGGCATATTTTTTCCTTGTATCTCCGAAAGAAAATATCAGATCGAATTCAAATTTGAAACATTATTGTTTAATACGGACTTCAAGGCTTTTGTGAAGCTTCGTTTAAATCAATTCAATATTTTCGGAGGAAAAAACTTTTTCATTAAAAATTTGAAAAATTTTCGATTAAAACTTTTTTCGAATTTTTCAACAACTGGATCCACATGTAGTTTTGCACAAGGTTGTGCGTTAGTATTCCAAAACTATTAACGAAGGTTCAATCTGATGAATTAAGTACTTCATGAGATATTGACGAATTAAAATGAAAATTTCAAATGGACCAAACTCCGAAACTATTTTACCGATTTCACCCATTACCAAACATGAACGAGATCATTAGACTTCAACCCTAATCTTACAATTTCAATTCGGTAGGTCCTTTCCTTGCGAAGTTAATACACAAACGGACTGACGGTTGGACGGACAGAATTGAATTTGGCCACGGATTCTTCTCCAGGATGCCTTCGAGAAGTGATTTCTCGTCTGGATGAAACCCTACTCAGGAACTACCCCTGGGATCGAATCGACGCTTGGAAGTTACCCCAAATGCTTGCAAAATTTTGTTGGGATCGTATGGTCAGTAAAATAAAATAAAATGGAAAAATTTCGAAATTTTATTTTTTTTTCGAAAACTATTCCTCGCACTTCGCTGAAATCTTGCATATACTTCCGAGTTGATGAGTTTCTTCCTTGCTTTTCCATGAACTGCACTATTGTTGCTCAGTGTAGATAGTGCAGTACTGATACCGTTCGGGATGTTCTGTTGTAAATGTTGAAATTTAGTGGAGTCAAAGATTACTAGTGCTGTCTATAGAGTGAGATTTTCTTCTGTGATGATCATGCGGAAGATGAAAATAAATGAAGTGAATTCAAAGATGTGCGTTTATTTCACCAATTTGAATTTATTACTAGAATTCGTTTTTTCCACTGACGGTTATTTGGAAAATAAGACCGGTTGTCATAGCAGCTGCCTGTCTGAATTGACCTTTCATGTTTCATTGATAAGCAAAATGACAATTGCCAAGTTATCATAGATGTGTCATACGCTATGATTGGTCAACTGGTGGCGTCTGTGTCGGTGGTGACAGAATGAGTTTGTTTCTACACACTCTGGAAAAGTTCTGAATCAGGCGGAGTGTGGGCATATCGATATAAGCGTTGCAACAAAGTTCGAACTGATTCCAAAATTGCAAACAAAGTGTTTCAACGTAAAATGAATTGTTGCCAGATCAGTTCTAGAACGGTGAATTCAGTTCTTGCTTTAAGAAAAGAACTGAGAGGGATGAATTGAAACGGTCAGCTGTTATGTGCCATTCGGATGCAGCAAAAGGCAATCAAACCACATCTGGCATGGACGGGCGCCACTCTCCGGTGAAAAGCTGCCCTTAGGCTATAACGAGGGTATTTCTCAGAATTATTTGTTTGAAATAAGAATATAACAGATAATGAATTTGTATTTAATAATTATTTCAATGCTAAATGATGCATCAACCTAAACAAGTGTATTGATGTGTGTGACTTAAATAAATCATTATGTATTCGCCTATCTGAAAAACTCAGATCTGTCTAGGCGTGGGGCCCCCACAGATGAAATTCTGTTTGTTTCCACATATCCATTCAGAATTAGTTCCGAACTTGGATGATCGCAGACCTGTGAATCGATTCAGTTCTCAATGAGTTCAAGACAGTAACAGAACTGTGTGTTGGAACCAACCTCATGAAATACAACTGTTATTCCCCAGTTCGGTCTAATGATTCAGTAGGAAAACAAATGAAGGTAATAGCACCAGCATAGTCATCTGTTGTTGTTCCTGGTTGTATTCTGTACTGTATTCTGTATCTATCAACCACTGGCTTGAAATTGTCTACCTTTTCCCTATATTCGCTTCATTTAGGCGATCAGAATTTATTTCGTGACGACATGGAATTCTGAATAGAATTATAGAATAGATTGAACTACACGTACTGACTATACGCATGCTGTTATCTGTGACTAGACTCATCTGCACTGAGATGTGGAAGTCGGTGGAGTTAGTGTACAATAACATTTTCCTGCAGGAACAACGAACAAACATCTCATTCAACAACAAAGTAACAAATTACAGTCTGAGCCAATTTCAGATATATCAGAAAAAAGAATTCCAAAATTCAGATATATATTCAATTAGAGTGAACTGAATATCAGCTCATCCAATTTCCGGAAATATCAAAAAGAATATGACAGACTCTGTTAGTATTTCTTCAATAATTCAAAGAATACCATTTTAATCAAGCAATTTGCTCTTATTATCATTGTTACACAATTCAACTCAACACCTCATTTTGGGTATTGACGACTTGACGAAACAACAATCAAACAAAAATAGTAAATTAGTTACTGTTATTCAATTATGGTATCACTAGTTTGCTCTCCACGAGACGTCACAACTACGAGTGTATGCTTAGGTATCGTCAACTTATTGGAGTTATATTGAGTTATACACCCACCACATATGCATATATTGCACCCAGTTGAATATTTTGAACTCAGTTGAGGTTTTGTCGAGGTCGCGCGCATTTCTTTCTTATTTGAAATTTTTCGCTCTGGAAGCAGGGTTGAAGGAAAACCTCATACGTAATAATTGCTTTCAACAATATCACAAAATAGAGGAGTAATGTTTCTCCATTTTAGGCGTCGGGCATTTTTGCCAATAGCCGCAAGAAATATTAAAATTCGAAGTAATTCAGACGAGAATAATAGAAAACGGGGTGTCGTTCTACAATGATGAACATGCGGGAATATCGATACGAATGTCAATAATATGATTGGATCGCAACCTCTACTTCGGATCAGGATCCATCAAGGAAAGAAGTTGGTACAGAACCAACCTTTTTCTTCACACTCAAATCCCTCTAATGATAGAGTTTGTCTTTTCCCTACTACCAAGATTAGTATCTCATTTCCTCATGGAAATAGAGGGGAAATACGCGTTTTAATTGATAGTGACAGTGAATAGAATTTTCCTTCCTTCCAACATTGAAGGTGCAATATTCTTATTCAAGAGTTTAATCAAACAGTTATTGGAATTTGAAATCATAGAACTGCTACTAAAGGCCTAGCCAAAAATATTTGCATTTTTTTCCGCTATGATTCAAATGTATTTTTCCGCGATGATGCTTTTGGTTTACCGAGCAATAACATTTCCAAAGAATATCTACAGATATTTTCATTTATTCCTTTAGAAGCTGATACATTTACTGAAAGCTGAGAAATTGATGGCATTTTGGGATCTTGTAATTTCGCGACAATTCTAAAAAGACATAAAATTTCGCATAAAACACAACCTTAGATTACATTATTTCAAGAAGGCTGGACAAGCTCCTTCCAATGAAATTAAGAGTTTTGAATTTCGTTATGATGAAATGGTTCCCGGTGAACCCCTCGAAAGTTTATTGAACAATTTCTTGGAACTTGAGGAGTTTCCTGCAATAGACCATTATACAAATAAAGAGTTAACTTATGGAAAAGATTTTCAATCTACTTTTTCTAGATCTACTTCTAGTATAGATATACAGTATGTCTTCCTTCCAAGATAGATCTTCATAATGTAAGCGATTCTTATTCTGCCACATTGAGAAGAATTTTCAGCTCAGAGAAAAGACTTAAGTCATCACCATTCCTCAAGGAACTGTATGACACTATTATAGTATATTATATTCAGCAGGGTAACATAAGTAAAGTACTTTAAATGAATGATGATTGATTTCGCCATATTATAAACAATGATCATTATATAATTGCACATCACCCACTTTTTGAGGAAAGTATTCCCACTCCTGTTCGAATTGTGTGTGATGCAAGTGCAAAAACTGTGCCCTCGTCACTTTCGTTGAATGATTGTGTGCATACTAGATCCAAACTACAGGTTGATTATTCAAATATTTCTAAATTTTGGACTTTCTTCTATTGTACTCATAGCGGACATTTGTCCGCTGTACCGCCAAATTGAAATTTCTGCGAATATGCGTCTTTCAATTAATTTTGTGGCGTTTTTCTCCGAACCAAGCTATTCAACTTCATCAAATTGATAAAGTTGCAGTTGGGGTGAGACCATTTCCATTTTTGAGTCTCAGAATAATCAAACAATTATTATATCATGATGAGGCTCACAGTTTCTCGTCCGCGTCGGAAATAGTCTCAAGCTACATGTATTCTGATGATCTGGTCACCATCGTTAATGGTATGCACGAGGCAAACAAAATGAGCAAAACTATTCGAATCTGGAGCATTTAAAATCGTAAAAATGGTATACAATCTCTCCAGAAATGTAATCATTTAAACCTGCAAAGAAACATCCTCCTGAAATAATTTATTTCGGAAATGTTTTCTTTTATGTATTAGGAACACAATGGCGGCTTAAATGCGATATACTTTCTTTCGAGTAAGCGTCAATTTCTCAGTGTTATCAAAAATACACTAAGCGAACAATTTAATCGCATATAAGCAGAATCTATAATCCTTTAAATATTTTGGGTCCAGTCATATCATATGCAAAATTATTTTTTCGAAAACTTTGGTCCGTTGAATTTTGATGGGACTGTGCTCTCCAAATGAACTGGTCGATAGTTGTGAAATTCTTGGAATGGAATTGTCACTTCTTACTCAAATAAAAATTCCTAGATGGATGAGCGCTCACGAAAATACGCCTTTCCAGGGCCGTAGCTAGGGTAAGGCAAGGTAGGGCAATGCCCTCCCTACTTTGAACCAGCATTGCCCACCTTGAAAGGCGAAACTGAAATAAAAATAGAGATATTCCTTAATTTTTTGGAAAATTATCTCCATTTCTGGATGAATATTGCCTTATGCGAGTAGAAGGTAGGCTAATCAATGCCTTTGACGGTTTCAATTTTAAGCATCGAATGCTTCTTCCAAAAACCTCACATTTTGTTCCTCTCTTAATAGAGTACATAGGAAGCATAATCATGCAGGACTTAATTTACTGCATTCAATTTTATTTAATAAATATTGGATGATCTTCGTGCGCAAAATAATTGGGCAAATAGTACGTTCATGCAATCGTTGTTTTCGACTGAATCCTGGGCCTAACTCCCCTTTAAAAGAAAATCCTTCCTCACCACGTGTCATGACCCAGCTCAAGGCCTTTATAGATTGATCGAATCATCACTGCATGAGATATCGACGAATTAACCTTAAAATTTCAAATGGGCCTAGCTCCGAATTTTTTCGACCGAATTCACCCATTAACAAACTCAGCCGAGATATTTGAAATCCCAACTTAATTCAACAATTTCAAGTCACTAGATCTTTTCCTTTGAAAGTAAGAGCACATACGGATGGACTGTCGGACGGAAGGAATGACAGACATAATTGAATTTGAGCACAGATTCACTTCAAGGCATTCAACCCAATCTTTCAAGACAATTTTCGCCTCAAAATTCGAAAATAACAGACATTGTGACGAAACGATAACGGAACTATTGAATAGTCAATTAAGCAGGAAATCCACTGCGTCACTCTCCCCACATATGAAAAAATTTCATCCCATAACAATTTCATGTAGTTGTCATTTCCAGAACCCTGATGACTTGATGAGAAATGAAGTGAAAGCTGGCAAGCGTAATTCGTCCTCTAAACTACCGCATTGTACGGGCAGTGAATGAATTGTTGCGAAAAAATTAGTAAGAGATTCCTCATCAAAAAATAGGTTTGACATTTCATATAATTTCTAATTGAGCTTAGATACAGCCCCTTGAAGATGTCGCCAGAAAAGAAACATTTAATTTCATTATAAAGAAACCAAATATCTCATACGGATGAAACTAAATAGACATTTTAAGCGAGCGTGGAGGCACCCTAAAACATTTTTTGTAGTGTTGCTCTATTTTTTCCTGGGGTAGAGAAATGCAACCCTGAAATTCAACATGACGTTCGCCTACTAAATCGAAAATAATTCCTAGCCATACGAGTCATGCTACAGATCTGTTGAAAACAATTCTTTTTTTGAAAAATAGTGGAATTTAGCATAAAATCACAAGAAATCTTTTCGTTTCGAATAAATGACGCAATCTGAAATTTTGGTGCAAAATATATGGATGACTTTTTGCACCCCTTGGAATTGCACAGCAGCACCATAAAAATATTTCTGAGTAGGTACCTCTTCATTTGCCTAAAATTCTGGTAAGTTTCATTTTCGTGAGATATATGCTTTTTGAGGAGAAAGCAAAAGTTGATTTTCTAAGGACATCTTCAGGAGGCTGTATCAAAGCAGGCGCTGCTCAAGAAAAAAATATTATATGAAAGATCCACCCTAATTTTGACAAAAAAAACTATTCACTTACACCCTGTTTGAAGAGAGGGGTCTTCGACATATGTGGTTTGCAAAAAATTCATTATCAAACAATAGCGAACATCGGTATCATTAGCCAACATCGTTATCATGCAGTAAAATGAATCAGATTGACACTCACCTTATCCTTCCAAGCAACGTAACAGTTTGGAACTTCATTGATGTTATCGGTATTGGAATCTCCCATCTTTAGATGGTGATTTTCTAAAACTGCATTCTCGATCAGCAACTCAGATAATATCATACAATTGGCTTCACCATGTTTCCAGTATGTTTCTAAAATCATTTGGTCCAACGGTATATTGTGCTTCCTGAAAATCCTATTGTAAGATCGTGTTTTATTGATAGATAGTGTTTACGAACCTTGAAAAATATAATTTGTGTGATGCAATAAATGCTTCAGGATGTAACAAACTTGACAGAGCAATTGGTTTTTGGAGCAAGTTTTCCAGACTCTCCTTTTGCCATTTGGATAATTCAACAGCTTTCGTGAATACACTTCTGAGATATTTCGTAGGTTCTGGAGGCCCCTCCCAACATTTTTGCCATATTTTGGGGGTCTAAAATGTTAATCAACATAGTACTGCATATTGATGTTATGAACTTATTCGAGTTTGAAAACCTACACATAATAATATTTGTCAGACCTTGTTGGTGGATAGGGTAATATCGATAGAATTTTCGAAAAACCTGAAAATAAACCGTGAACAACCCAGACGGTAAGGGTTCAGGAAAATATTCTTGATAGACTGGAAAAGTATTTTGCAAAATTTTTGTAGCCCTTATGGCCAAATGCCCTTCACCATATTCACCAGAAAAAAATCTTTTCGACTAGCACAATGGGTAACGTAAAATAGCGCATTTCTATTGGGCGTCCAATAATTCCATGTGAGATAATACCAACGTGTCTTCTGATAATGAATTGAGTTATATAAGTTTAAGATTATGGTCAATAAATTCTCACCCTTCCAGAGTTTGATCATGACCCCCACCAATCCTGGCAAACTAAAGATCTTAGAATTCGTTCAAAACAGCTGAGTCCAGCTGTTCACTCTAGTTGAATACTCTACTACAAAAATTTTGAGTGTTGTTTCGAGCCTAAACAGATCATTGTATGGTCCTTCGAGCCGGACTAAAGTCAAGCACTCAGAACCCTCAAAGTGAACTGTAAAAAAAAACAGTGCCTGTAGAGGAAAAACGTTTTGGTTTTTCAAGTCGGATTGCAGTGGAGTTCTCATAACCCTGAATTCCATCCAACGAGAATAATCTAGCGCCTGTTAACGAGAAAATACTATTCTCGTACTACAAGCCAGGTCACTCTGGCAGTCAAAAGACGAGACCGCTCCAAAATGAGCCAGCATGCTTTGAGCCTGTATTCCGAGGCATGCAACTATCCTCGTCGACAAGATTTACGCCCTCATCAAACCAAAAAAAAAACAGAGTGGCATAATCCACACTATACATGAATAAGATCCAATGACGAGTGGAATATGAAAATGAAAGATAAGAATCAAAGAGAGCCTAAGAACAATCCACAATTTTTCCTGCGTAGAAATTAAAAAATACCTCTCCACAACAATGAGCATTAGCACCATCTCACCAATGTCAGCAACTAGAAATGAGGTCAAACGTCAACTCGAGTCCACATCTGTAGAACAAGAGATTGTTTACTGTACACAAGTGGAAGTATCCAGAGTCAGACACAAAAAACCACAACTTCCAGAACAAACTAAGAAACAGGCATATCTGTCAAACGCCAGGTCACACAACAGTACAAGAAGAAATAGAGTTAACAAGGGTATTTTAACAGAGTCCCCGACACACGGCCTAGTAACCACCTAGTTACGAAGATGAATCCAAGCACCAGAGAAGAGAAACCAATACTTCTAGAGCAAACCAGATTATTTCAACAGAGTACAACAGCCCACATCTACGTTACACTAGGTCTCACTTCAAGAGGAATATCCAGCGCTAAGGAAGAAAAGTACAAGAACATGATAGGTACATCAGCACTCCAAATCTGTATAACAATTCGCCAACAATCGTCGAAAAAATTGATAACCTGCATTGAGATTATACCATAATATATTTCCACAGTTGGTCATTGGTAGAGTAATTAAAGCTATCATGATTTTGAATGCAACCGTCTATATCATTTCGTCGAAACGAACTGCATTTCAAAACAGAGATTGCACTAAATAGGATCTCTGTAAAGGATAACACCTATTATGAATGGAACATCATCGAAACACACGGTTCCTGAACATAGACGGACTATTATAAGTGGTTCAATAACTTTGATTCAGATTACCCATTATTCAAGACCCATGCAGGATTGAACGGAAAATCTAAGAAATTCTAAGAATATAATAAACTCCAACCTCCTGCAACAGAAGTCTACATCACTCTGGCCACGGAATAATGTTCAATATTCGAACATTTCACAAAAATATTATAACGTACGGAAAGAATATTAATCATTATGATTTCCGGGTCAGTTTGCTTTCAGTGAACCTTCATCGGAGAATTTCAGTTTGCAGGAAAGTGTACGCGATTCGTTGGGGTCTCCATCATTACCATATAAGAAAATATAAACATGTCTCCTCATTGTTCATAACCTTTTAAGATTGTAGTAAATAAATCATCCCCCTACCAAAGTATGATCTCCCTCTACTCTGAATAGCCAAACAAACATGGGGTTTTTTAAAATATCGAAGATTTCGTTTCATTCATCTGAACAGTTCTAATCAGACATCAAAAGTTCAACTGTTGAGTTGTCCGTATCTTCAATACACTCGTTTATTCGATCCCATGTTATTGCATTTGCCCTATCCATATTTGCGCGAAATGATCCTTCTCACGCTTTTATGCCACGGCGGAATGAATCGGGGCAGAAGTAATGTTAACGTCCTTCTTTGTCCATCCGAGAATTCGCTGCGCAATTGGAGGGCAAATGTAGAAGTGGCATCATGTAAAATCGTTTCATCATAGGGTAAACTGACATGGGTCAATTAGAGGATCGTGATTTTGTTATTCTGCGAGTAGAATAAATGAGTAAATCTACCCGTGATCGCGTGATCTATCCGCAATTGAATTTCAATATTTTCTATTATCGAATTCTGCAAGATTTTTTATTTGAACTTCCATCAGTGGATCATTCATTCTCATCGTCAACATCAATGCGATTTCAAGCTTTTGTTTCAATTTAGGGGCGACCTATCGAATTTTTCGTTTGTTATTCAGACTCGAATCATATTGATCCTTACTCTTCCACAAGTCAGGTATCAATTTATACTGGCATTATAAGACACTTGAATCATTGATCGAAATGATGCATTCAAGAATAATCACTAGACGTGAGGTCCAATAGTAGCGGAAACGGGGATTTACTCGAGTGTCTTGGGGACTTTGATTTGATTTCGAAGCTTAGATGATAAAATGAAAAAAATGTTATGTAATGTATTCCCGTCCATGGGCGGCGGGAGACCTCCAAAAAATTATATTTTGTTACCTGTAAACAGAGATGAAATGTCAAATTTACTTCCCGTCACAGAAAAAATATATTTCTTCACTGAAGAGTTCTTCACTAGAGAGCCTAAAACATCACTTTTGAAATATAACTGCCTTTTTAGGAAATATTTCTCAACTAACAATGGCGAAGAATAATGAAATAAGAAACTTCTCTTTCTATTCAACAACTTCTTTTTCAGTAATTTTTCTATATTTTCTATTGTTTAGTGGTGGGATGGATAATTTTTTCTTGACATAAAAACACTAATTTCTGCATGTTTAAACGATTTTCTTGTGGCTTGGTTTCGTTTGAAGGTCATTTAAAGCAGATTCCAGAAACATATGACCACAGAAAACCGAGTGTTTTGTTGTATGACACTCAATTCACCCTTTTATAAACGATTTCTGATATACGTCTGGTCAGCAGATTTACAGAATCTCCGTATTCATGAGGGTTAAAAATCGAAAAATTCAACCCGAACATCTCTAGAATTCAATATTCTGACGATTTAGACGTAACGCGAGCTCACGGCGATTATTGAGATATGCAAAAAAACGTCATTCTAAAATACTCGAGCGCGTCAGATTAAGATATACAGGGTGATTCATTAAGGGTGGCCACCGGCCGTATCTCGGAAACCGTTCATCCTATAACTTCCGGAAAAAAATTCTAATGACAAAATCGGCCCCTAGAAAATGATTAAAAATATTTTCAAGTTCGTAGTTCCCCACTAGAGGGCGCAATCTATCACTTGTAAAATATAATCTCATTTTTCACGAAATATTCTTCAGCTAACAGTGGTAAACAATAATGAAATATGAAAATACTCTTCCTGTTCAACAACTTTTGTTTCAGTAAATTTTCTATATTTCCTTTTTTTTAGTGATGGGATGGAAAAACTTTTCTTCACAAAAAAAACACTCTGACTTATGTATGCGTGAACCGATTTTTACGAAATTTTATTTCGATCGAAGGCCATTAAAAGCAGATCACAGAAAAATATGACAACAATATACCGGGTGATCCAATTAAAAACTACAGGCTGTTTTATGTTACTTCACCCTATTTGCGCGTTTTACTGGAGAATTTCAAATACAATGCTATGATTCTAACCGACTGAGAATAAGCTAAGTATTATTACCTATTGACTTGTCAAAACCGCAGACAGATATCTCCGGTCATTCCGAAGATATTAACATTTTTGCAGATTTCGATAAGTGTTGATCAACCCTGTGAAATTCAGGAGGAATTGAGTTATTTCATCAGCTAAACAATCAAATGAAAGAAAAAACTTATCAAAAATATATGCCACTCACAAAACAAGTTGATCTAGATCCAGTAAGCTTTGGCGTTACTGTTTTTTCTCGGTTTCTATAGCTGTAAAATTTATTTAGGGCGGTTGCAAACTACTAGTTCATGAGGCCTCATTATTCAAACGGAGAAGCATATGATATGCTTAATGTTCATGCTGAATGTTTAGAAAATGCAGTACCTGAAAGGGAATACCCGATACAATATCCTGAAAGACGTCGTCATTCCAGAAAAGTATTCAAAAGATTGACACGAAGAGTGCGACAAACTTGGAAGGTTCAATATGTTGAAGGAAAAAATAGAAAACGTAGAAGCCGTAATGAGGATAATATCATAAAAGTTATGGCTTGTGTTTATGCTGAATTACATTCAAGCATCCGAAAAATTGCAAGTGATTTGGGATCGAATTATTCGCTAGTTCAAAGGATACTAAAGGACCATAAACCGCATCCGTATCATGTTGTCTTGCACCAAGAATCGAAAGAGACGAGAGGACTTTTGAAATTGGTTGAAACGAATGGTGAACGGCGAACCTAACTTACTTCATAAAATATTATGGACTGACGAGGCTACTTTTTCTAGCAATGGTAAAGTAAATTTACACGACAGCCACTACTGATCATCTAACGACCCATATTGGCAAAAATAAGTCAATAATCAGAATCGCTGGAGTGTTTACGTGTAGTGCGGAATTTTTGATGGAACAGTTGTCGGACCATTTTTCTTCGATAGTATCCTAACGGGACAAAGGTGCTTGAAATTTTAACGGAAAATTTTCTAATTCTTTCGGATGATATTGCTATTCAAGACAGAATAGATATGTGGTATCAAAAAGACGATAGCCCTGCGCATTATGCTGCTAATGTTAGGGAATATTAAGATACCGTCTTCTCAAAGAGGTGGATTGGACGAGGGGGTATTTTTCCAGCAAGATCATTCGACCTCACAGTATTAGATTTTATTTTTGGGGGAGAATGAAGCTTTAGTTTTCCGAACACCACCAACTACAAGTGAGGATATGAAAAATATATTTCGACAGGCAGCAGAAACTTTTTCTCCTACTGAAATTGTGACCAGTATCACCTAAAGAAAGACTAAATTTATGTATAGAAAAAAATGGTAGACATTTTGAATATTTGAAATGATTATGTAAAAGGGTTGTTTTTTGTTCAAATATTTTCGTTGTTGCTAATTTTTGTTTCGTTTTATCGTATTATTGTTATTTCATGTGTGTTTAGTAGTTTAGTGTTTAGCGTTTTCATGACGGATAAAGTCATTCCTTGTTTTTTCAAGCTCGCAGGTTTGATCAACACTCATCAAAATTTACAATAATGTTAATATCTTCGGAGTGACCGGAGATATCTGTCTGCGGTTTTAACAAGTCAATAGATGATAATGCTTAGCTTATTCTCAGTCGGTTAGAATCATAGCATCGTATTTGAAATTCTCCAGTAAAACGCGCAAATAAGGTGAAGTAACATAAAACAGCCTGTAGTTTTTAATTGGATCACCCGGTATATTGTTGTCATATTTTTCTGTGATCTGCTTTTAATGGCCTTCAAACGAAATCTCATTTTGTAAAAATCGGTTCACGCATACAGAAGTCAGAGTGTTTTTTTTGTGAAGAAAAGTTTTTCCATCCCATCACTAAAAAAAAGGAACTATAGAAAAATTACTGAAACAAAAGTTGTTGAACAGGAAGAGTATTTTCTTTTTTTATTATTCTTCACCACTGTTAGCTGGAGAATATTTCGTAAAAAATGAGATTTTATTTTACAAGTGATAGATTGCGCCCTCTAGTGGGGAACTACGAACTAACTATTTTTAATCATTTTCTAGGGGCCGATTTTGTCATTAGAATTTTTTTCCGGAAGTTATAGGATGAACGGTTTCCGAGATACGGCCGGTGGCCACCCTTAATGAATCACCCTGTACAAGGTTGATCTTGATGTCCTAGATGTACTGAACCATAATGTTAGGATCATTTAGAGTTCTATCAATCTGAGGCGCTTGAGAAATTCTGATGATCAACATTTTTTTACAGCTTTGTAACTCCTCCACGTACTTACGTCACATTGAGATTGTCAGATTATTGGAATGTATAGTTTTTGGCATCCAGTTAACTGATCTCACTTCATCTGACGCGCTCGAGATTATAGTGAAATTTTCCTCTTTGGTTGCCTAGATGCAATGAATTCCATGAAATTTTAACCAGAGTAGTTTAACTGAAGAAGAGTCAGTTGTGGAGTGAACTAAATAACATTCTGGCATAGCTGTTGGCGAGTTTTTAGTCCGAGGAGAATTTTACCATCTAGACATTCTTATTATCATTTTTTCGTTAATATTATTGTTATTATTATTATTGTTACTATTGTAGCTATTGTTGTTAGTGTTATTTTTGTTGATATTATTATTATTATACCTAATTATACATTTATGAATGTCTCCATTCTTCTGTAACCGTGAAGATCTTACAGTTGGGAATTCATTATCAACAAGGAAAACATGACCTATCCTTACTACACATTCTTAGTAACTGAATTGGCACCTGGATGTATTTGATTCTACCATAACTTTCCGTACCACTTGTGATGAGTATATTGAAAAAAATCCAGAAAATTACTCACGAAAAGTTCGCAGCTGTTTCGCGCTTGTTCACATTGCGAAATGGACGAAATTAAAATGAAATAAAAAAATTTCTAAAAAAAAATGTTCCTCCAAATTTTCCAAAAAAAATTATTAATATTGACACTGTCCATCTTCCAACCAAGTTTCATTTCGATCAGATTAATATTTTTCTAGATATTTAGAAATGGAAATTTCGAATGGCTTCAACACAAAAACCATTCGGCAGAGTGGGTCTATTAACGAACTCAATCGAGATATTCAGAATCAAAACATAACCTGAAAATTTCAAGACTCTAGGTCCAGAATCAAATTTGACCTAGGATTATTCATCAGTGAGACCAACCAAGTCGTTGAGACCGATTTCAGCTCAAAATTCGAAAATTGCAGACATTGTGGCGAAACGATAACGAGTTGTTCCCCAGATCAAGCTCGTAAAAAGGCCAAGGAGTATCTTGTTGAATTGTCACCGTATTTCCGAAATGATTTCTAGATACCAGGAACCATTTCCGTAAATTCAGCTCATTTTCATATTTTTTCATCTCTCGTAGCTATCTCCCTAAAGGTCGATTCATACTATCCGTTGCGTTACGTTCCGGCCGGCAGAAAGATCATTAGCCGTAGACGGACGTTGCATTCATATTATCCGTTCAGCTCAACTCAGTCAACAAGCGTTTCGGTTGTCGGGAATTTCCGGTTGTATTCGAATCGACTCACGATGCCTTTCGATTCGATTTAAACGCTCAACGAAGTGGGTTAGAAAAAATTTTGTGTAGGTTTTTCCGTGAAAAACAATGTACTTTTTCATTATTATTTGAAAAACATGAAGAGGAAAAGAAGTCGGTGAAAAGATTATTTCCTTTTCATAAGCTTTACTATATTTTCTATCATTGAAATCATATAATAAACCCCTTCTCGAACCAAACTTAACAATTTGTCCAAATACATGTCGTTTTTCAACTTTTTGGTGTCCAAATACATGTCGTTTTTCAACTTTTTGGTGATGTAAAAGTGCGCTGGCGGAAATTGACTGAGCGGCTGCTAATTCACACTGTACGTTCAGTCGCGTTCAGGCAAACCACGCCCTTCAGCCGAGCCGCAGAGTATTCTCTGGAAGAATACCGTCCGACTGCCGTAAGCATGCTGAATCGTGCTGAAGAGTCGTACACGGATAGGATGAATTAGTCCATATAAAACCCACTAAAAGATTCTCTGGCGTAACGGAACTGAACTGAACGGATGGTATGAATTGGCCTTAAATGGTTTATTCGGTGCATTTTATATCTATCTACAAGAGGGAATACGATAAAACATTTCAAGTCCGGACCTATCATTTTATTTGATAATGATTCGAGTGATATTCGTTGTGAATAGCTAGAAAACATTAGATTTGCTCCTCTGATTTCTTACTTGTACAGTTGATCAGAGTTTCCATAAATCCGTCACAATACTTTCGGTCGAGATAAACATGATATAATTTCTAGAGTCTTGATTTTCCATGATTTCAGCAAATTCGGTTCGACTCCAGCATTGAAAAAATATGGCGAGAAAAAATAACAAGAATGCAAATGTCATTTTCTGAGGATTTCTGATTTCCTATTCTCTTCCACTTCTCTCAATTTCCATTACACAACATTGTGGTATCATTGTTAATATAAATATATTCCAATCTTGATATTTATCTTACCTTGTAATTCAATAGGTCATTTCCTATTTCGAGATCTATATTGCTTGGGGTAGATACTTTTCTACAAATTTTGTTTAGAGCAGCGAAACATTTGTGGATTTTTTTGATTAGAAGAACTATGTATTGAAACTCTTCTGCTAAGAAGATGGAAACTGGCGAATCATCATTGTTATATTCGATTTCAGTTATTTCAATTTTTAAGAAATCATGGCCCTGATTCAGTTTCTTCCATAAATTCAGGAAAGGATTCAGTCCTTTACACCAAATATCTAATTCGAACGTTGATGATATTGTTTTTGAAATGAAAAGTTCTGGAAAAACGGAAAATGTATTAAAATCATCAAAGTCATAAACGATCATAGAGAGCATTTCAACTCACTATTCGAATCTCTGATTATCTCAGATGATATTTGTGTCTGCCAGGATCTCTCTATGTTCGTCGGTAGTCCATAAAGATGTGGAGATACTTTCGATGGAATTTCTCCGATCAGCTTCAGATAATCCTTAAACAAATAACAGTGTCATGAACATGAATCAACAGGACTTATGAAGGCCAATTCATATTATACGCCTACGACCATTCGGCACAAATTGAAGAAAAATCCTCTAGCGCGGCGAAAATGAGCTGAGCTGGTCGAAAATATGAATTGGCCATATTAAGTGGGTCGGAAGTGAACGCTTCTAAGGGCCGTATTCATAGTCGCTCCTTGACGGCTCTTTCATGGATGCCTCACTGAAGGCCCCCTCGAAGTTGATGCTCTTTAGTCCGAAATGTCACTTTCCTTGCATGTGAGGAGCAATGAAGGCAACTTGAGGTGTCTATAGAATAGGAATGACGTTAAAGGAAGCCTCAAGGACGAGGTGATACTCAAGGAGCAACCATAAATTCAACCCTTAGAACTGAAAAGCTAAATAAGTAATTAGGTGTCATTGTGAATATTCAAAGAGTTTTAATAAGTACTCAGTTGTGTGAAATTTTATTCTTGTTGTCATGACTGAAATATTCAGAATGAAATTAGGGAGGTTCCTTGTCAGTTAGAGTTACAACTAGAAAATGATCATGCATTCTAGTTTAAAAACGAATATTAAGATATTCCTAAAAAGATTCTCGCAAATTACAATTTTTCAATTCAAACAGCACAAGTAGTTATGCTGATGCTGTGTGCTGTTTTCGGCTCACAGCTGCACATCTTCAACACATATCTCTCCACTTGTATTCTTCAGGTGGTATTTCAGGTAGCAGTAAAGTTCCTGGAATGGTTCCTTTGTTTTAGTTGCCATATTTCAAACAAACATGAATTTCCTGGTTAAGCCTTCATTTCGTAACTTGAGGTACTTTGTTTTCAACTTATTGACCTTTTGAGCAGAATATAACACACAAAATCTTCGTTGTAATCGACGTTTCAGCTTCTTTTCGCGAAAGAATGCAGCTTATCGTACCAGAATTAATATTTCAGGCTGCCTTCTATTCCACATAACATCAATGGTCCATCAAAACCAACTGCCCTCATGTCACATGACTGCTGTTAGCAATTCATATTGTTCCTCCTGTTATAAAGATCTAATCATACCTTTTCTCCACTATAATTTGATCTCTTATGTTTTAACAGATCTCCCTTCAAAATTCAGGTTTCTCTACATTGTCCATATGATTATTCTTTGATGGACAGAGTGCTGCTCATAAAACCTATTGTGGTGTAGCATACTTTTGAATTCCAAAACCAAAACAAAGCTACGAATCAACTGAGTACAGCCTTCAGTAATGAACAATTTAACTCATACCTGTACATACTATTTACTAAGAATATTTGATTGTTTCGGTGTTCATTTGATGGAAATTTATTTTGAATGAAGTAATGAAACAATTTTCAATTTCCACTTATTTTATTTGTTTTCACAATAGCTAAATGTCATAATAAGACTTCTTTAGGTGAGTATATGAAACTACTACTTGTACAAGTGAAACGAATGTTCTCAGATAGTGAGGATCTTGCAAATTGAAAGGAGGGGATGGGTTCAACAATAGGTCTCTTGCATGAATTTTCTCAACTTTGAAATCAAATACTCTATCCGTAAGACTACTGAAAAACTTCAACTGCCAAAAATTTCAATTCAAACGAAAAAATGACCTTTTAAACTTGGCTCCGCATGTCGGCTGTTCAAACGGACGAAACTTCGCGGCTTGCATGACGTACCGGAATATAGAGCCACTCTCTCCCTCTTCTCGTGTACTTTTCTCTCTAACGGGCCAATAGACAGCGTCGGCTGTATCGATCGTTGAATCGTAGAATAACGAGTAACGTAGAAGGCGATCTGACGCGTTTATCCCGCTTCGATCTGGAGTCCAGATGTGAGCATTTTTTATACCGAATAATACAAAATTCGCGAATTATTGAAGTGTGTGATAGCATACATTATCATTTTGTATCGATATAGAATGAGAAAACATGAAAATATGTTAATTCATGCAACATGCAAAAGACCTATCGTTGGGCAATTCCGTGCCAACTAAACAGATTGAGTAAAGGTAATCTGTCCAAGTCTGTCCGGAAATTCAATAATATTTTTTTTACTGTTTCTATTGATTTCTAAAGTTTTTAATGAATTCAGTTCCTGGCTTTTGTTTTCTATATGGAGAATTGTGAAATCGTTACTGAAGGTATGGCCTAACAAATGATTTGCATAGGTTGACTTTTCACATATTGTCTCAATCTTGTCTGGAATGAACTGTCTGTCTGGCCAACATACAGGTCTGGCCGAGACACTCGGTACTATGCGAAACCCTGCGTTAATCTAGACGAGCTGAAAATATAGTCTTCTAGTGGAATAGTCAAAACTCCATCGCGATGCATGTCGATTAAACGACTGTTCCTCTGTAGATTTGTGGGGAGTCTCCAGTCCGCAATCCCTCGATAAACGATCACGATCAAACTGAGGTGTGTTAGACCATACCGGTTGAAAATTAATACGACAATTTTATTCCTTTGGAGAAGAGGAATTTGTTTGCCACAATGAATGGCAAATAATTTCCTCTGTGAAAATGGGTACTTGATTTTTTAAGCATAACTGATTGGAAAATGAAATAAATTCAACGGAATTCGGAAATTGAAAAACAAAAAAAAAACTGAAAATTCGAAACCGAAAGTCGATAAATTTCAACTGAATGTTCAAATATTCTACCTTGTTGTGCTTTAGAGTAGTCAAACCTATAATAAAGAGATAATCTCATATCTCTGAGCAGTTTCGGCATAGTTGCTATTTTGGCACAAAATTGGATCATTTTGAAACTCAGTTCATTAATATTCGTCGCTCTATCAATTTCATGCCCATAAAACACAATTTCCAGATATCCCCAGAAAAAAAAAACAATTTGGAGATAAATCTGGTGATCTAGATAGAAGGCTATTTGATCGTGCCATTTGTACAAAAATTGGTCCTCAGATATTGAGTGACTACTCTAGCGTTATGACTTTGATGGCCATCCTGTTGAAATCAGACATCACCGAAATTAATAAGTAGCTTTCGAACTGTCGGAATAATTTGATTCTCTAAAAGCTCCAGATATTCGGCAGCGTTTAGGTAACCATCGATAAAAATGGCCCGATGATGTCATTCATCAGTATTTCTGTCAAAAAATTAAATTTTCGAGAATGCTGGGTACGCAAAGGAATGCTTATTCTCCCTAGAACAATATCTCACTACTGATGGGTTATGTTTTGTATCCAAGGAAAACGATGACTCATCGGTGAATAACATATTGCTTAGAAATAAGCTATTTTCATTCTCTTTTACCATAATCGTTTCACAAAATTCAATTCTTTTGATGAGGTCTACTGAAAAAATTCCTTCATTCATTTTAACCTTATAACATAGGTAACCATTCCTTTTCAAAATATTCCGAACACTTTGTCTACTCGAAAAAGTGCACTGGTTTCAACAGCAGCATACACGTTACTTCTTTTTTCGGTCCATTTTTACTGATGATATTAGGTGTTTCATGAATCTTGCAATTACCGCATGTTTGTTAACACCCACATCCCTCGAATTTTTAAATTATTTCGAACTTGAAGGTATAGGCGTGTCTTCGAAGGCAACAATAAATGAATTTATTGTTTCTTAAATTGAATGACTACCGAACTACCATTTCATGACTTGAATCTTTGTTTACTCTTAACATTTCGGTTTTGAAGAATCAACTCTATTTCAACCAATATCGCATGCCAAGCGACTTGCAATAAATCTCTTGCATTAATTTTTTTTATCATTGGAATCAAATATTCTATCCATAAGAATACTGAAAAACTTCAATCGCCGTCAAAAATTTCAATTTTCAACGAGAAAACAATCTTTAAAATAAGGCTCCTCATATTGATTTTTTTAAGCAATCGGGACTTCGCGCCTTCCGTGACGTACCAAGATATATCCACTCTTTCCCTCTTCTCGTGTACCTTTCTTTCTAGCAAGCCAATAGGGAGCGTCAGCTATATCGATCCGGGTATTGTGTAATAACGAGTGACGTAGGAGGCGATCTAACGCGATTCACCCACTTTGGTTTTGCGTCCCGATTTAACGATTTTTAATACCGATTCATTCGAAATTCGTGAATTGTTGAAGTGTGAGATGGAATACATTATAATTTTTTATCGAAATGGAATGAGAAACACATAAAAATATGACGATTCGAGTAACATGCAAAAGACTTTGCATTCTGGCAAATCTTATTTCGGTCGCGTTTCGAGGAACTGAAAATTACACATCAACATACAGAAGAACAGTCGTTCATTCGATATAGCATCGCGCTCATGTTTCAGTTATTCAACTGGCGGACTATATTCTCAAGTGATCTAGATTAACGTAGCGGTTCGCATAGTGCCGAGTGTCTTGGCCGGACCTGCATATGTGTGGACATGTTCCGTAGGTTATCATGTAAACTCCTGATCTTCTGTTTTTAGAAACTTCGTCTTTATTGTTGTCTATTAATTTTTCGAGGGAATTTATAGTTTTGAAGGAGATTTCAATATTGTGTTTCTTTACAAGTATCTGGCAACTTGTCCATTTTTTGGTGCTATGAAGGAACGTGTGAGTGATTTAATTTGTTTCATTGCTGATTTTGGGTAAAGTCAATGAAATGGCACTTTATGTTGGATTTTGTTCAATAAATATTTTACGATTGAAGGATCGAAACCTATTGCTATTGCTATTTGTTTGATCACATTGTATTCTTTGTCCAAATATATCATACTATTATATTCCGCTATGAAATTAGCGGAAATTAAAATTGTTCTATTTCTAAACTTACATTGAAGTCAGAAGAACTTGGTAAAGACATCTTCATCCCAAAAGGCCGGAACCTGTGGCTTAAAACCTCGTCATTGCAATACTGTCTGAGGTAGGACTCTAGAACAGCCATATCATCGACATTTTCTATGCGACCCCCGTAAACGGCCGAACTACAAAGTCCCCTTATCACATTCCAAGGAACCTGTATGGAATTTGATTGCCATATGTCTTCCAATAATTTGATGCAGGTTGAGAAATCCACATCCGAAAATTCATACCATTTCGACCATCCTGGAAATTAGAAATTCAAGCAGCATACAGAATGAAAAACAGTGTTTAATGGAGAAATGAGGATCCTGGTTAATTTAATTATTTCTGATTTCAATTCAGTCTTGTGTCGGGTACACGAATAACTAAAGTGTTCAAAAGTGTTGCGCATTTTTAAAACACATAGCGGATATTGAGTATTTCAGCAACCTACTCAGGAACAGCAATTATTGTGTTACCTTTGACAAGGCATCTCGTATATTGGACAGGACCAAGATAGGCAATATTCGTTAGATACAGGACGGCTGCTGCCAGTCATCCTGACCCTATGCGCATACTAGCAGCAGGAAATAAGGAGGAAAGTTCCCAACTTTTATTCCCTCCCCCACCCCAACTCGCCAAAGCTCATTTTGAATAGCATACACTATTCATAAGAATTATTTTCGCATATCGGGGGAGAAGTTTTTTTGCGTACTAGCGGTTTCTTCACCAACCTCTACTCTGAATTTCTTCCGAGAGCCATGAATGAAATGGCGCGATTTCTTATTGTATGAAGCTATTCTATGCTATCTGTACCTATTTGTTTACCACTGGGCCTGTTTATTTAGGTGAACAGAACGGGGAACGCCAAACCCGAGATGCCCGAGGAGCTGGTATCTTACCACATTTTTATATACCGTCCTAACCTAGTCATGTCTTAAGGAGGTTGGGGAGTTTAAGCTTGATTACACGGTTCGAAGAAGAGCTAACCTTTATGAAATCCCTGATTCTAAGTTGAGATAGTTCGCCAATGGGATTCATAGCCAGAGGAAGCTGGCACCTTCTCATCACGGAAACCAGGCGCTCTTCGTTGGACATTTTAGCCTTCCTCATGGTGTTAGGCCACTGCCATGGGGCGACTTTTGTTAACGCTTTACTCGTGGGATTTAGAAATGGAGGTACGTAAAACAATAAAGGAAGAGAGCATTGCTGGCTCTGATGAGGTTAGTGATACTTCAGACAGGGGGACAAGCAGCAGCTTTACTCTGAGCCTGAGTGAAAAGTTGAAAAAGATCGGGTCTGACCTGAGGGAATTCCTGTTGGCGGAGAACCATAAGTTGAGAAAACGCGCGATGTCGTTCATACTTGAATGTATGAACTGAGTACGAATTTACGATCCGACAGATGGCAGCTGATAACCAAAGGATAAAGGAAGTTATCCTCGAGAAGGGGAAATGGTGTAAAAAGGTAGAAGATGGAGATATCCTCTTGAGTAGTCAGGCCCAGAAGAGAGCAATGACCGGAGCGAAAGTGGTTGCGTAGAGTGCGTCTGCACCGCGGGCGAAGGAAGATTTGGAACCATTCTTGGGATATATTGAGAGAGTATTAAGAAATATTGGGAACAGTCCAGTTCTCATCCTACTGGATGTATTCACAGTAAGGCCAGTAAGTTCTACATCCAGGGTATTTTGGTGAACGACTGACCTTCAGAAGCGGAAGAAAGAAGTGCGGAAGGCGAGAGTTGACTTTCAGAAAGCACTAAAAAAAGGTAATGACGAACAAGAGAAAATGCTTCACCTCCAACTCAGGAGTAAGAATAAGAAATGAATGTTACGAAGCCGAATGATTGGGGGAGATTCCTAGAAAAAATGCATAACACCTCGTGGACCCTTGGGAGTAGGTGTACAAAATATGCAAGGAGGAGAAGAAAAATATCGATTGAAGCTCATTCTGGGAGTATTTCGCATCATTTTTTAGGTTTTTTTGGGTTTTCACTCCCAATATCTGAAACAGAACTATTAAGAATTAAATAAAAATTGTTTTTATTTATGGAAAACGCCATTGCGAATTGCAGTATCAAACTATTTATCAAGGGCAGTTTGTTGCAAAACAGATTACCTAATGAACAATACAGGAACAATTCAAACGATAAACAAAGCGAACTGTGACGTTCCAGATTACAAATCTGACTCTTTCATCAGATAGAGGAAAACAATTCAAGAATTATTTTCGTCAAAAAAAATGTCAATTCGACAAAAGTCTCAAATCGAAACGAAAAGTCGAAAGAAAATAATTCTTGAAATTTTCTCCTTTCTCTCATGATCAGATTTGTACTCTGAAACGTCACAGTTCGCTTTGTTAATCGTTTGTATTTTTCCTGTATTGTTCATTAGGCAATCTGTTTTCCAAGAAACTGCCCTTGACACATGGCTCAATACTGCAATCCGCAAGGGTGCTTTTTATCAAAAAACAATTTTTATTTAATCACTATAGAAAAGGTGAACATGGCTGTGCGAAAGCAGAAAAATAAGAATGGCCAAGGTATAGTTATATATCCCGAGATGGTTGAGAATGTATGGTGATGTATACCTGAGTTTGTGTTGTCTATGTACAACACAATATTGCGTGATGGAAATTTTCCTAGGACATGGCGGGTAGCGTCGGTTGTGGTCTTGCTGAAGTATGTGGATAAACCCAGGTATCAAGTTGGATCATACCGACCGTTCTTTCTCCTTTCTGTACTGTGTAAGATTTTGGAGCGAACCAAGACTGGAGTGCAAGACTTCAGGAATGTCAGAAAGGCAGTTTGAAAAGGGAAGTCTACTACCGACGCATGGAAGGCGGCTGGAAAGGTAGTCAATGATGCACAGGAGCAAAATGTCCTGGGCATTTTTGTTGACTTCAAAGGTGCATTCGACCACCTGAGCAAGCGTTAAATCCTGAACCGACTGAGCGAGTGGGGGTGTGAGGAAATATTGCTGTGTGAGTCATATTTGAAGGAGTGAGAGGCAAGGGTGATAGGCAGGCATGAATTCATTGCGGGAATTTTATCACGTGGTCGTCCACAGGGTTCCATTGCGGAAGCTCCACTGTGAAAAGTGTGTCTGGATGAGCCACTGAAGATGTTTGATAACGACGAAATACGGGTTGTTGCATTTGCGCACGACTTGATCATCATTGTGAGAGGTAAAAGTCGCCATCAGATTGAGAAGAAGGGGAAGGGATGCATGAAGCTTTTGAGCGAATGGACTGTAGGGTGCAAGCATTTCAGAGCAAAATACTGTTTGCATGATGTTGAAAGAAAAGTCGGCCTACAATAGAACACCTAATGTGAAACTGGATGGAAATAGCGCAAAATACGCAAGAAGTTTGAAATATTTGGCGTGAGAGTAGAGGGCGGTCTCAGATTCCATGAGCACTTCTCGGATGTTCTCATCATAAGGTAAATAAAGATTATTCTATACCATGGATATGTAACCAAAGACATTGACTGTCGTTCTGTTGACAGAAAGATTTCTTCTTCGTCTATCAAATTCCGCAATTAACTTATTTCCAGGAACCAACCCAGTATTTCATATTTACGGAACGCAAAACCGGCATACGAAATAATCAAGTTGATTGATGAAATCAGGAATCCCAAACTAAATTTCAACCAATCGGAGATAATCTTAACAAAAACCTATATTTTGTTGATTATATCTCAAAAATTATTATTAGATCATTGGTGCTATGACTTTGACATGTTGTCTCGTCTGTTTTTAGTATAATGTAATTGAATAAAAGAATTCCGTCGTTATATGCAGTATTATAAATCGATTTCAAGCGATGGACCAAAATGTTCGGTTATAGTTACGGTTATCCACATTGACAGATAATCCTTTGTCTATATGTCAGTTTGGATAACCGGAGCTTTTGGTTCATCGCTTGAAATCGATTATATATAAGTATATTCTTGTCTTATTCAACAGAACTCAAGTGTTTGATTCATTTCACCCAGAATCCACTGAAATATTCATCAGGTTATAGGCCAAGAGCTTCGATTGATCGAAATTGTGAACTGTGTTTTTTCGGTTAATTGACTGGAGTGAACGGAAAACATGAGTGCTGCAGACGAAAAAATGGCAGTCAACTACTTGAATAGTGTTCCAAAGTTAATTGGAAGGGAAAATTATGCAGATTGGGCATTTGCAGTGGAAAATGTGTTCATACTAGAAGGTTTAACGAACTGCCTAAATGGTTCAGAAAAGGACACAGTTTTAGTGAGCAAAGCCAAAGCTAAATTAATATTGACCCTAGATACGTCGCTTTTTCTTCATGTAAAGGACACGAGTTCAGATAAAGGGGTAGAAAACTCTATGAAGATTCAGGATCAGCCAGGAAGATTGGTTTACTGAGTGCCGTATTTATAGTTGCTCTTTGGGGCTTCCTTACTGAAGGCCGCCTTGAATTTGCTTTTCTATGCAAACAAACTTGAATTTCATTACTAATGGCCGTATTTATAGTTGCTCCTTGTATTTGTTTGCATAGAAAAGCAAATTCAAGGCGGCCTTCAGTAAGGAAGCCTCAAGGAGCAACTATAAATACGGCCCATAGAAAAGCGAATTCAAGGCGGCCTTCAGTAAGGAAGCCTCAAGGAGCAACTATAAATACGGCCCATAGAAAAGCAAACTCAAGGCGGCCTTCAGTAAGGAAGCCTCAAGGAACATCTATAAATACGGCCCTTAGAAAACTAATCTCATTGGGCTTGATAATTGGGAATCTATGGTGCATTACATCAACCAGGTAATAGATACTTCTCAACAGCTTGATAGATGTGGATTTCAGCTAAGTCAGGAGTTGATTAGAAGTCTAATGCTTGCTGGATTGATGTTACTGCTGACTCAATCAAGTCAAGGTTGTTGGATATGCATCTAAGTGGCCCTGAAGATAACAGACAGTCATCAGCTGGTGCGTTCGTAAGTTCAACGTTCGGTAAAGGGAACAGAAATGGTAATACGTCCAAAGGTTTTAGCAAAGGATACAAAAGTAGCTCTACTGATAGTCCAAGGAATTAGAACAAAGAAATTACATGTTTCGAGTGTGAACAGACCGGGCATTATATGAATAAGTGTCCTGTAAATAAAAAACTGGTATGTGGACTCGGGATGTAGTGTTCATCTTACATTACGAAGGGATTGGCTTGAAAATTTCAATAATGAGTCGTCAGTGAGAGAAATCACAGGGGCAAATAATACCAAATTACCTATAGAATGTTCAGGTGATATCCCAATCACAACAGTGGCTGAGAAAGAACAACAGTGACAATTTCTAACATTTGCTATGTGCCAAAGTTGACGACCACCCTCTTTAGGGTAAGTCAACTGATTAAAAAAACAACAAATTAATTTTCAATGAAAACGGTTGTCATATTTATGATAGAAATGGACCAATGATCGCTAAGGCTGATTTAGTGGACAATGTTTATAAATTAAACTTCAAGAGACCACAGTTGAATTAAGCAAGCTTGACAGTTTCTGAAGAAGTTTGGCATAGGCGATTTGGGCATTTAAACTACCGTGATTTGAACTCGATGAAAAATGGTTTAGTAACAGGTTTTGAATTCAAAGGCTCGTTGACTAAGGGTGATGAACTCTGTGAAGTTTGTAAGGAGGGCAAACAATGGCGCCTTCCATTCAATCATAAGGGAACAAGAGCAAATAATGTATTGGAGACAATACATGTAGACTGTGTGGCCCGATGGAACTGACATCGCTTGGATGATCCAAATACTTTATGGTATTGGAGGACGACTATACAAGAATGGTGTTTGTATACTTTTTAAGGAGTTAAGATGAAGCTTATGAAAAATTTCAGGAATTTGAGAACTTCGTAGAAAATCAGAAGGGTGCCAAAATTAAAATTTTTTGCAGTGACCAAGGTGGTAAATTTAACAGCAAGAACTTCGAAGACTTCTATAGGAAGCATGGTATTTTGCACCAGGAAACTAATGCGTATACTCCACAACAGAATGGTATGAGTGAGCGCATGAACCGAACTTTAGTTGAAAAAGCTCGATGTTTGTTATATGATGCAAATCTTGGAAACATTTTTTGGGCTGAAGCTGTAGCTACTGCGACAATGGTGTGGCAGCAATGGTGAAGGAAGTTCTTAATTCGAAGGAATTCCTAAATACGATCAAGCATACAATCCGAGAAGTTATGAGCACTGCAATTTCTGGGAATTTCAAGAAGTTAAATGAAAGAATTGATGATTTATTTCGAGAAAATTCCCAATTAAAATCCGATCTGAAATCTTTAAAATCGGATGTCGAGCAAACAGCTCAGTACTTCAGACGGAACAATTTGAGAATTTTCGGCGTCGAAGAAACTCAAGCGGAAAATTTGGGGGAGAAGGTCGTTTCTATCCTGAATTCGAAATTGGGCATCGACCTGCCTTCTTCTGCAATTGAGAAATGTCTAAGACTTGGAAAGAACAATCCGGAATTAGCCAAACCAAGGGGAATTTTGTCGAGTTTTTACAATTATAGAGACCGCAAGCTGGTCTATAACTCAAAAAGTAAGCTAAAGTCAACTGGTTTAATCATTAAAGAAGATCTCACTCCCTTACGATATCAGATGTAAATGATGGCTGCTAAAGTTTTCAACCCGAAAAGTGTTTGGACTATAAATGTTGATATATTCATTAATTTTAATAGCAAATATTATGAATTCAATGATTTTCAAAAACTAGAAAATTTTAAAGGTAATAAAAATTAGATACTGTGTTCCCATCATAAACTCAATCTCATTACGTTACTGTATGCGCTAATCATTTTTCATTGATATATCATATCACATTGTATCACTGCACGGTCATATGTCGCTCCCATTGTGAACTGAATTTTCCATTTTTCATTGCAACCTTATATCTGGAATATTTAATTTATTTTTTGCACTCTTTATTCGTAAATATTGATATTTTGATTTTATGTCTACTATAAAAGTAGCGAATCTAAATGTACAATCACTACTGTCTGGGTTTTCTGATTTCAATAATTTGATTCATTCTGATGACTTTTCTTCAGAAGGTGTAACAGAAACTTGGCTGAATAGTACTATTTCTGATAATATTGTGGGTTTGGGGGATTATCAATTTTGTCGCCGCGATAAAGGTTCCAGAGGAGGCGACGTGGGTTTGTATGTGAAAAACTGTATCAAATCTCCTAATTTGCTCATTCTAATAACAACTTGGAGCAACTTTGGGTGAAATGTAAAATGGGTAATGAATCTTTCGCCATTGGAGTTATCTATAGACAACCTAGATCTTGTTTTTCTGATTCAGTATATCAAATCGAAAATGCTTTGTCACAGGTTTTTCCGAAAGTTGATGGAATCGTTTGTGTGGGTGACTATAATGTGGACTTTTTAGAAGAAAATGGCAGTTCTTTAGGACAGTTAGTTGATATGATGGAAGGGTATGGTCTCAAACATTGTATAGACGAACCCACAAGGATAACCAGAAGCTCCTCAATCTTCATTTCAGGTGTTCATTTTGGGCTCTTTTGAGGTTGATTCTTCTGGTGCGATGGATGTAGATATATCTGATCATGGGTTATCATTCTGTAGTTTTCAGGTTGATAAATTCGAAAAGGCTGAAAAATTCGTAATTTTTAGGGATTTCCGCCATTTTTCGGAGGATGACTTTAAGAGAGAACTGAATTCAGTTGATTGGAATCCACTTTATTCTGCTGAGACCGTTGATGAAAAGATTACTTACTTAACAACAAAAATCTCTTCTTTTTTCAATAAATTTGCTCCAAGGAAAACGGTCAGAGTCACCAAAAAAAGAGCCTCTTGGTTTACTGATGTCATAAAAATTATGATAGATGATAGGAGGAAAGCACTAAATCGCTATAAGATTTCGAAAACTCAAGAGGATTTCGAACCTTACAAAAATTTGAGAAATTATACATTGAGTGCTATCCGTAGAGAAAAGAAGGCATATATCGATTTCATTTCTAGATCTGATGGTAATTTGCCAACTTTATGGAAGCAGCTCAAAAACTTGAATACGGTACCTAACAATATGAATACTCTACTACCTGAGTTCACGAATAAAGTTGAAGAAATAAACAAATATTGTGTGGAGGTGATAGCATCTTATGAAAGCACCGCTCGCAATTTCGGCTCATCTTTTGAGTTTCGTCTTCCTGGCCCTCAGGATATCTTCCAGATCATTTACAAATTAAAGTCTGATGCTTTTGGCGACAATGGAATTTCAGGAACTATGATTCGATTAAGCATGCCGGAGATGCCGTTACCCATAATTCATATCGTCAATTCAGAGAGATAAACCGACAGTTAGTATCTTGTGAACCACATGAATCAACTGATTCAGTGGGGGTTGAAGTGAGTCAAAAAACTGAGACTCAAGCCACTTAAAGTTCAAGTGAAGTTTTTCCCGATCAAGTTTCGTCAGAGTTTGACTCAGATGGATATGATGAGATAGAGAACTCAACTGATGAAGATTTCGTTATGGATATAACTGACAACTCTACAAAGAGATAGTTTGGAACTAGAAGATCACAAAGGACAATTAAGCCCAAACAGTTTGACGACTATGTCACTTATGCATGTGTACAAGATTATGGTCTCAACGTAAATGGCGACCCAGAATCTGTTGAGCAGATGCAGATGCAGAACTGTGGAGAAAGGCTATGGCAGAAGAAATTAAGTGTTTTGAAGACACTGATGCTTGGGAACTCGTCGATAGTGTGGCAGACTCTTCCACTGTGTTACCTTGCAAGTGGGTATTCAAAACTTAAGTGACCGACACTGGAGAAGTAAAATTTCGCGCGCGTTTAGTAGCAGAAGGTTGTGCGCAGAAAGCCGGTATTGACTATGGTGAAGTTTTTGCGCCAGTAGTGAGATATTCTACTCTAAGACTGTTGGTGAGTTTGGCTGTGAAATTGGACTTGAAAATCAAGCATTTGGATGTTAAAACAGCTTTTTTGAATGGGGTTCTCGATAAACCAGTTTACATGAAACAGCCAGAAGGATTTGTTTTAAAAAATAGTGAAAATAAAATTTATAGGTTGAAAAAGGCAGATTATGGATTAAAGCGAGCATCCAGGGCATGGAATTCTGAAGTGAATGCGGTTTCATCTGAATTAGGAAATATAAGGTCAAAATATGAATGTTGTCTATATTTGAAGAATGATGGGAGTTCTTCACCTTGATAGCTTTATATGTTGACGATTTTTTCGTTTTTTCTTAGTCCTGAGGAAGCCGAAGGTCTGAAGTCTAAGCTTAGCTGTCAATTAATCATCAAGATGAGGCCAAGCAATGTTTGGTAGTTAAAATTACGGGAGATTCCAAGAACAATGTTATCTATTTAGATCAGGAAGACTATATTGATCGTGTTCTCAGTAATTTCGATATGAGAAACTGTGTGCCTGTGTGCCACCTATAGAATGTAAATCTGATAAAGTAGAAGACATTGATTCAAAATTGAATAATAAACCATACCAGAAACTCATTGGAAGCCTGATGTATTTGGCAGTTTTGACTCGGCCAGATATAGTGTTCGCGGATAATTATTTGAGCCAGTTTAATACTTCTTTTTCAAAGCACCATTGGCTTTGTGCTAAGAGAGTTCTCAGATATTTAAGTGGCATCAAGCATCTTAAATTGAGTTTCTCAAAAGATAATGATGATTGTAACATCCTTGAAGGATTTTTGGGCTCTGACTGGGCCAATGATATTGATAGAAGATCATATTCTGGATATATATTCAAATTTTCAGTCCAGTTTCACGGCAGTGCTTCAAGCAAAAATCAGTAGCCTTGAGCCGCACTGAGGCAGAATATATAGGTCTATGGGCCGTATTTATAGTTGCTCCTTGAGGCTTCCTTACTGAAGGTCGCGTTGAGTTTGCTTTTCTATGCAAACAAACTTGAATTTGTTCGCATAGAATAGCCAATTCCAGGCGGCCTTCAGTAAGGAAGCCTCAAGGAGCAACTATAAATACGGCCCTATGTGATGCTTCGAAGGAAGCAGTTTATTTGAACAATCTGTTAAACGAACTGATAGATTATAATGATTCTGTCATTATATAAAATCACAATCAGAGTGCTCATAATTAGCTAAAAATCCAGTGTTTCATAAAAGGTCCAAGCACATAAATGTTAAGTATCATTTTGTTAGAGAATGTATTTCAAATAACATCATTGATATCAGATATTAGGAGACTAACGAAATGATAGCTGATATATTTAACAAGGGTTTACCAAGAGCAAAGCATTTATGTTTTGTTGGTAAGTTAGGAATGGTGCCTAATTATTTGAGATAGTGGGGGTATAGGTTATATCTCAAAAATTATTATTAGATCATAGATGCTATGACTTTGACATGTTGTCTCGTCTGTTTTTTAGTATAATGTAATGACATTAATGAATAAAAGAATTCCGTCGTTGTATGCAGTATTTTCTCGTCTTATTCAACGGAACTCAAATGTTTGATTCATTTCACCCAGAATCCACTGAAATATTCATCATATTTGGAAGGAATTATTTTGTTTGAGGCGCCGAGGCATATTTTACGGATATTCATAAATAAGTTGAACCTTATCATGTCAAATTTTTTTTGAAACCCCAGATCCCAGTGATAGTAAATTCGGACGAAATTTGTGGGTTGGCAACTCGGACCGAAGTCGTCTATTGGGACTAAACGAAATCAAATTGGGAATGAACACATTCATAATGAGAATAATCAAGTTCATATTGGAACAGCATTCGTTGCTATATTCGGATATTCTTTATGTCAAAGTTTATCGCTTATTGGAAAATACTGTTATTGACATTATATGGAAAATATGCCTGCAAGATGCGGAGTCGATTAAGAATCAGGTGATTGCAGTCCATAGGCGAAACTGAGATTGGAGAGGCCTTGCGAATGCTTTGAATATAAAAAAGTCAACCGCCTACAGATGTATGAAAAATCAGAATGAAGAACAACGCCAGCGAGGTGGCAGAAGAAGAGTGAAAATTTAAGGAGCCCATGAAAATTTAATGGTTAGTACGTTGTGGAGAATCCCTAATTAACATTAAAGGAAATGAAACAAAATGCATAAGGAAAATCTGGATAAGGCCATCCAGATGTCCGCATTGAAAGGGAATAAAATGAAGAGATGTGAATATGTGAGAAAATTTTTATATTTTCCAGCGAAGGGGAGCCGCTGCTCATACATATCAGCAGGAAGCCGTGGCATTTCGAAGAGAAGAGGCAAATAATTTCGTTACCAAACAAACGGGGTTTTGATCACAGATAATATCCCTCTTATTATGGAGGGATAGAGACAGTATTTCAAGAGGTCTAATTCAGCCGGCATCATTTTCTAAGACTTAGTCCCTATAGCCCAATACTTAGTCCCTATAGCCAAATACTTAATCTAATTGAACTTGCGTGATCAAGTTTGAAGGCTAGGCTTATGAGAAACATGTATGTGGAATTGCCAGAAATTTTATTGGGCGAAGAAAGAGCGAACATATCGCAAGCAACAAATGGAGAATATGATAAAAAGAAATATAGAACTTATAACAATCGATAACTGTGCAACATATGTGGCCATATTCAAAAATGTATACCGGAAGCTCAGAACTTACCTGACATGCGAATGTAATGAAAAGAACATATCCTATTGCGTTACGTGTGTAAATGTTTGGAGATTCCACTTTAATGTTCGATCATCCTTTTTTCATGATTATACCGTTTCAACTTCGAATTGAGACCTAACAAAAACAAATTGTGAATTAGTATATTCAAATTGATACTTAACAAAATAAAATTGAGACATAACACACATTGGTACAACAATGTTTCAATGTGGAAGGAAAGATTTTATAACACCTTCAGTTTGAACTCTGTCCCCTGTTTGATGGCATTTTCCTTTATATTTTTTACCCCCTTGAAGGCGATAGACTTCTTGACACTCATTGATTCGCAATTCCTCTCCATTCGACGTTTCACCTATGAACTGCAATTCTCTGCTTTGAAATCGCTTACTACTTTTCAATAAAGGACATTTTTTCGAATCAGACTTTGGTGTGCTGGGTTACTCTCCTTGGACATGAAATAATTGATTTTTTGAAGCATGCGTATTGTACCAATACGAAATTGATTATTTTCAATTTGAATGTATTAACTCTCAATTTGATTAAGTTGTGTACCAATTTGAATATGTTTATTCTCAATATGATTTTGTTAGGTATAAATTCGAAGTTGAAAAGTTTATGAAAACATACAAAATTTTGGATATATTCTGCACTTTGCTTTATACAGGAAATAGTTCCGAATCATATTTGGTATGCAGTCAGCATTTGCTACTCTCTTTCGACATAAGAAGATGTTACGAGTAAATTTCATCAAATCATTAACATAGCAACGAATGTACCAATATAAACTTTGAAGTTGATAATTCCCAATTCTATATTGTTGAATCTCAATTGGAAGAGGTATAGAATCCCCTCTAGCATTTCCAAGTCGAGACAATCTGATGATCGGTAAAACAGTGAATCTGCAATAACTGTAATAACCTTGGACAACGCCTCTTCAGTGTAGGAGCTTTGGATTGTAAGATGATTAGCTCAGATCAAGGTGGAATAGTTGTTAATTTATTGACAGATATTCGTCCTTGTGTCATGTTAGTGTGGTTGTATATCGAATGTCTTCTAGGTCAAAAAGGTTTCTTAATATTGCCTTCAGAGCACAGTGTGCAATTGATATGCTTTCCTCCTGTTCGACTTGAAATTTTTCGAATGTAAATTATCAGAAGATACACTTGCAATTTTTTTTTCGGTACATTTCACACGTAATTTGGTCCTACCTGGAAAATAATAGTACCCATTTCTTGAATTCATTTTGGCTTATTTTGCTCGTTATGAGAAGGCAATTTTTTCATTGCTTTTTCTCAGATTTTATGAATACAAAGAAACTATTAGTCGATATAGCAATGAAATGAATTTTTTTTTCAACAGGAACGAAAGTTCACTTGTAAATTAATCCACCATCAGGTAATATAGATGAAGATTAATCATCTCGATTGGAAATACTGATACAGATAAAATAGAATGAATCTATTCTATACTATCTGTTCCAGTACCCAAAGAAGTTGCGCTAATTTATGACTCACAGAAATTCAGAGTAAAGGTTTGTGAGGCGAATGCTGGCACGAGCACAACAAACTTTTTCCCGATTGACGAATATCATTATTTCAAGTCGTACGCTCTCAAGAATGAGGTTTGGCGAGTGGTGGCTCCAATGAAGGTGGAATTATTGTTGATTTATCAATAGATATTCGTCCTTGTGTTATGTAAGTTCATATTATTGAACTGGAGGTCTTTATTTCTCAATAACCCATTGCTTCTTTGATACAACATCTTGGGCAGTTCCATTTATCAAACATAACTGAATATAACTCATGTCTGAGGACAATTGCCTATTTTCAAGCTTGAAGAAATTTAGATGGTAGAAATATCGAAAATGCATGTCAACAAAAAACAGTTACCTAACAATGTAGAGTTGTATATTTATAACGACAATTGAAGTAACAGTGAGGGTTTTTCAATTATTTCATTATTATTATAAAAAATTGGCGTTGAAAGGATAATCGACGGTGCACAAGCTACTTAAAATCGAGAAACTGAGTTGATTGAATACTTCAAGTCCAGGAATATCTCAGAAAAAAAAATCATTATTGATAATAAGCGATATGAAGATGTCATGCAAGCTTCTATCTGTGATAAGTGCAAGAAAGAATAGCCAAGAAAATAATCAAGCATTTCTATTCAATAAAACTTCATCATTCAGTGTAACACCATGAAGATTTTACTCTGAGTTGAAGGAATAATATAATGGACCGGTTATAAGGAGTACAGTGAAAATATTTGCATCGATAGACATTGGAAGAAAATGATACCAAGAACTGCGCTTCGGCTTTTCAAACTAGATGACAGGAATCAAATATAGGTATTTTTAAAAATCATGTCTGTTTGGATTGAATTCGTTTTGGGGCTCCTGAGTCCACGGCATCACGTCAATATAATATAATAATAATATAATATAATATTTCCTTACCTTGTGGTATGTAAGTCCTCCTCTCTTGTAAAATAGCGTGTAAACAAACAAGTATGAAAAATATCTTGGCAGAATTTGTGTTTAATTTTTCCACGTATTTCGCGCCCCAGTGATGATACGTCCTCTGGATGTTATATTTCAATCCCTTCGGAACTTCATAAACAACTTTTAGACTATTTTTAGCTAGTACAAAATCGAAGTTCTCGTTAGGTTCGGAAACCAGCCATAGTCTGAAGTTTTCATGGTGACAGCTTTGTAGATTCTGACTCAGAATTGGTAGCCAAGCAGTGACTAAGTGCAAGTTTTTGAGAACTAACCATTGACCTGTCCTACTGGCTTTCTGTAGTGAGGCTATGGCCAATTTTTCTTGTCCTTCTCCCATTGCAATCTGGAAAATAGTATAAAATGCAGCAAAGTAGGGCAATATAATTTTCCTCAGATGTCTATAATTTTCGATTTTCTAGTCAAAAATGGTGTTGATCGACGCGACGTTGGATTTATTGATAAAGAATCCGAGTACAGACTCAAGTCTGAGAATCCAACCGACCGTCCGGAGGTTATCACGATATTCTCATTAAAAAATTTGGAACTATTTTCCTCAGAGCTCTCAGATTGGAACATTTTCGTAAGTATATTGAAATAATGAAATAAAACTTCATTCCAAAAAAATTACAATTCGTTGTGGTCTTCAATTATTTTTAAGGGGTTATTTTCAGAACAATTTCAAGAAAAAAACTTTACATGAACTCAAGTCGTTAACGTGTTCAGTTTTTAGAAGAAGGGCAGCAAAATTTAAAGAAATATTTTCAAGTATTTGGTATGCGTTTCCACTGCATCAGGATATATTTTCGGATGTACGAACAATTCAATTATTTTTTCTTTGAGTAACGTCTGCATGAATTTCGCATTGAGGATTCTCGAACAAAAAATAGTACGGCACTGCTTTTTCCCCCAACTAACAATTATTTTGGAAACTCTATTTCATATCTGAACAAATTCTTTCTCCTGATTCAGGTTTACAAATTGGTTAAAAAACGTGAACTAAATTTCATAGAAATATTTACGATAGCATCATCGAGGTAATTTGAAGGGTTACTTTCTGGCAACTTTACTACCCTGCATCTCAAAAGTCAGCACGTGTACGATAAATGTTCATTAGAAGATTTCTCCTTAAAATGGCTCCAAAAATCGCCCCCGTAAATATAAGCATATCATTAAGGAACAACAAACTGTGCATTTATATTTGTTCTGTCCATGGTAAGACACACTGTATAGAGCAAAACGTCCCGTTCACATATACTTCATTCTGGACAGACAAATCGACGGGCACAGAATAAATCTGTATTTAAACAATGTTCGGCCTAATTGATCTCATGAAAGTGATCGATTATCCGGGTTTCAAGCTAAAAAAGAGATAATACGAAAAGTGAATTTTATATTATATCAAGTTCAATATTGAATTCATATAGCTGAGCAAGTAAATTCGGAAGAAATAATCGTCTGAATTAACGATTTCTAAATTTAAAAAGTATTTCATTTTGCGAGATTAGACTTACTTCTTCGTAGTCCAATTCGAGAGAAGATGCCACATCTCGAATCTCGGGAGTTGGATCATTTCCTGAAGTGGTTATGAGTAGAATGGGTTCGGAACAGATGGATTCTTTATGTATCTGGATGAAATCTATAACGAAGATATCTGTGAAGTAACTCAAAAAATTACAAATGACGGAATAGAGCCTGTCAGGTCGGAGTGCCTGTACTATGAGCACTTTTTGGAAATCCGTCAATATACAGTGATTCGGAAAACGGCCTTCGCAATTTTGATCGACCATGAAGTTCTGCCACAAATTTGATTCATTGAGTCTCAAATGGTCGAATAATTCTGGCAGTCCATTCTGCAGATTTTGAAGGCCGGGTGAAAGATTCGGCGGTATCCAGTTGGGTATACTTTGCAGATTAGTCTTCATCTCAGGTACGTGTTGTAAAAATATTCTCCATTCCTGTAAAAAAGATTTCATAATGGATTTTTTCACTGAGAATGCAACAACTTCCACACGAAGGATTTATATGTTTGTATCTGCATTTTGCCTTTTACTATACAGGGTGAGTCTTTAAGTCGTACATTAATTTCAACCGTAGATGCCTCTCATCAAATAAAACACTTTTTTCATTTTCCATTTTTCCAGATTTGGCTCCAGTAAGAAGATACAGGATGTTTAAAATTTCAAAGAAAAATCAGTTTCTGTCTTTGAGCTTTGATATGGTAACTCCGAAGGAAATGAATTTTGGTGTGAAGTTCTATGAATATGACACATATTTTTCAGTACTTACTTTCATCCTACTTCAAACAATTTTCCAGTTATAAACTCCACGATTCATGAAACTATATGAAATTAGCATGAAGATTTTAGATGAAGTATATCTTAATATCATAATAAGAATCTTCAATCATTTTAGAATACTTAATTATTCCTTATACTTTCTGATAAAAATTCAAAAAATTACCTCATTTTTATAGATCCGTCACTGAGCTAGTAAAGGCGGAAGATTAAGTTCCTCCTACGCTTATCCGAACCATAGAATACACAGAAATATTTATCTATTCCGTATAGAACTAATGTACTTATATAACGTCTATACTATTTCGTGATCAGACCACAGATACGAAGGCTAGGTCTTCATGTCTGTGAACCTAACTTTATATAGAGTTTAATTAATGTATTTAGGTGAGTTCATTGATTTCATATAAGTCATGTATAAATTTGATGAAAATAATAAGAATAATTATGTAGTTTTTAATATGGGAGTGGGTGAGGATGAAATTGTGTATAATTTTATAGTGGAATGGAATTGAATATCTCAAGAATATCAAGTGGAAAATCACTGTTTCAATAGTCCAGTGTAGTGAAATGTTAACTTTGTAATAATATCACAAAAAGCACCAAATCATAAGAATTAAGTAAGTAAATGAGTTTTTCAATCATGTTTCTTCGAATTTCAAACACCGGATTGGGTATTCTGCCACAGAGATCACCGTAAGAGATATCAGTGGTGAACATGCGTAGAAAGTGCAGGAATGTATTAGCACATCGAGAAATATTTAAATGCTTATAACTTTTCACCTGACCTGAATCTGGAAAAATGACAAAGGAACGAATTTTTTATTTGTTTAGAGGAATCTATAGTTGAAATTAATGTACAACTTAAAGACTCACTCTGCATAAGTGTCTAATATTCGATTGTGGAAACTTCCATTCGTTTCCGGAAATTAACTGAATGTAAGCAGTTTTCAGTTCAGGTGTTGTGAAGAGACAAAATAAGAACCTGTGTTGAAAGTATTTGTTTCACAAATATCATTGATGTAACAGAAGGTTCATGGCAGAGAACTTTGGAGTCTACAACAAAGATAGACAATATGTTTCTTGCATGCATGCATGTTTTTCTCAATCTATTTCGATACAAGATCATGATTTATAGTATCACAAACTTCCAGAATTCGCAAATTTCGAATAATTTGTCATTGAGAAATGGTAAAATCCTAGTTCAAACTGGGTGAAATGCAGGAGATCACATCCTACGTCACAGTACGACTCCACAATCGATACAGCCGAGGAGACGCTATCCATCGGCTTGGTAAAGTGAAGAAGAGAGAAATTCGATATGACATATAACTTCACGTAGGAACGCCGCAAAGTTTCGAGCGTTTGAAGAGCCGATATGTGCAACCCAATTTAAAAGATCATTTTCCCGTTGAAAATGAAGTTTACGACATCGATTGAATTTTTTCAGTATTGCTTAGGATAGAATAACCATGAACACAATTCGAAAGCAAATTCTTCGTTTTCAAATTTATAAAAAAAGCATCTGGGTGAAACACTTCCACTGAAAGAACCTGCGGTTTGGTTGCAAGTTTTATTGCCAATTTTGAACTGTCTGAATGGATCGACTAAGGAGTCGCAACGAAAGCTCAGGATACAATATGACTGATCACATACTCCTGCAATCCACTGAGCATTCATCAAGTCATCAAATCTGAACCTACAGCATAAAGTGGAGGCAACACATCCGCGTTCACAATCATGATGTCGATGGAGATCAGATAGTTATATATATTGAACTGGTGGAGCAGTACATACTTGTCGTGATCCGCCTGCGTTGAGACGCGATATTGAGCGGTTTCATGACGTTACAGTGAAAAATAAGGAAGTTGCTTTGAATGTTTCATTCATAGGAGGTACTGAATGATTAAATTTATTCAGAGGTCCTTCTTCTCTCACCGTTTCTGAACATTTTGATGCACATGAATGTTTCAAATCCACCCAATGGTTTTCATGCCATTTTGCAAGAACATTCACGGTGTCGACTTCCGACCAAGGCAAGGTTTAATTTTCAATTTATTCGAATGTGTTTTCTACGAAATAGGTATTGAAAAACAATGGAGTAGCTCTAGATATCTACGGAATAATTTGGTCATTTTTAACTCAATAACGTTCAGCCTTCTTTATTAAAATCTGGTATACAACTATTACAACTCTTAGGTACGAACAGAACAGGTGGGTCGCGGTAATTAGTCACATATGCGAGGAATTTCATGAAATGTGAGAAATTTTGTGAGTAACCATTGAGGTTCCATAACATTTTCATAAAGCCATTCAGTGATATTTGTGGCATGGTGCGAAGTAAAATGATATGGAGCAAAGTATTTATTTTCCTGTTTGAACCTCGGGAGCTGTCATAATCTCGAATTGACCACAAAACACATAATCCTACTATTCTTAGGGGAGATTGCAACTAGGCCTTGAACGCACCAATCATATTGAAGCATCCTTGTAGAAGGCACAGTATAAATCCATGTAAAACAAATTATTCGATTTTCACAAGCAGCGATGTGAAACATCTGGCATCATTCTGAATGTCCACCGCGAATTACCCGTTCTCTTCTTTTCCATTCACTTCAATGTGTTCGATTTACATGAATCGACATCGATCGCGACCGCTATCTCCAACTCCACCGCGACCCGCGACTTTTTCTGTTCGTACCCTCTCAGTTAATTCTATAAAGGGGTAATTGTGTTTGAAATCAGCCCATTGGATCATATCATCGACATCGTTTTATTTCTTGGGAAATTATATATCAGTCTAAACATTTTCAGAACCGGATCTAGGATTTCAGCGCCCGTGGCAAGATATCGATATCAATGACTACATACTTTTCATGAATGATAGTATTTATTCTATTCCTTAGATATTTTACTATTATTATATTCTTTTGAGAACGAGCATCAGATTCTTAGGTATAACAAACAATATGTGTATAAAAATTACTATAATCTCCCATGTATCTTATAAGGTAGTGAAGAGAACTCACGAACGTATTAATATACGATTATGAGGGTATAAAGAAAACAAAAAGGAGGCGAATAGAATAATTCAATCTCAAAATAATATATAAGCATTCAAAGCTTCAAAAAAAAACAATAAATGAAAGTGTAAATGGAAAACTGAAATACATTAGAAAACACACATGCCAACAAAGGTCATAACGATCATTTTAATATTACTTTTTGTAATTCGCCATGATGTAGGGTCATTAAAATCAACTGGTTCAGGTTTAACCTCGGGAAGTCCTGATTCCTCGCAAAAGAATTTTCCTTGTCCGAATTATCCGAAATGGAATACTTTCTTACGAGAGGCTCGGTACTTGAAGGAGAAGAAGGAAATTCCGCTACATGATTGGCTTCGCTAGTGGAACCACTTTTTGTCGACACAATACCCGGATCGTTCTTAAAGTAACTTGAGATATTACTAGTAGTTTTTTTTAGGTCTAATAATTTTTATCCCTGATCTTCCGAGATTGCGATCCTGATAGTTTCTTGGGTGGCATTTCAGTTGGTTATATCAACCTAAAATTATATAAGATTCTGAAAATGCATGGACGTCGAATCGGAACGTTTTGCGCGCTCGTTAGTATTCATATCTGAATTGTCCCAATGCTCGACAAATGTCAAGAGGACAGAAAAATGGTTCAAGTTTCAGTGAAACTCAAGAATCATACTATTCATTGGATGGACATTTGATCCTCTTTCTGTAGTACCCGTAGCTAAGAAGCTGATTAATAAAATACTAGAGATACGATAAATTTATCGTATTCTTCTCAACATTTTGAACTTCTTCTCATACATATGAAAACTCGTGTGATTATGGTACAACGCAATTTTAATTGAATCGGTATAATTGGGATCTCGGAAATATAATTCGGACGATAATATCGCCGACATATTCTCAACCCAAACATAACCTTATACATTTTGCAGTATCTTTCGAAAATGATTGACTCTCGTGTGCACGGACAGAATATAATTTGACCGAGCGCGCAAAAATCCTCAACTCAAAATTGAATTATTCAAAAAACATACCTGATTGAAATTTTTAAACTTTTCCCAGCACGAATAATTTCCCGGCCCGCTTGCACGATCACGTTATTTGCGGTATTGCACATAATATAAAATATTATGATAAGTTCCTGGTTCCTATTTTTCTTATTGATGCCATCAACTGCGCCGCTGCATGGAAGTATCCCACATGCGAGAAAAAAATTAGTATTAATAATACTGGGGTGATTTCATCAAGCCTATCGGTCGTAAACGTCTTCGAAATTCATTACCCTTATCAAAGCCGGTGTGATGAACGATTCGGCGAATAATGTGGACGGTCTGAATCTCTTTGTCATGCCGCTATCTCGAACATTAAACTCCCTCCGAACTTGCCGCTAATTGAGGTCTTCAGTGTTCGAATAACAAACATCTGGACGCGATCGGGAATCGTAGGGCGACCGACAAGTGTAAATTTATCATCTGTTAATTTATTGGTAACTACTTGTCGCCGCATATTGTACAACAGGTGCATGCACTATAGCACCGCTCTAAAATATGAATGGACTTTGAAGTGAAAAAACATAATTTCAAAAAAAAAAATCATAATTTTGCGCCTCTAGTTGGTTGGCGCCCGTGGCAAATGCCTCCCTCTCCACGCCCTAGATCCGGCTCTGAACATCTTAATAATTCGAGTAAAAATTGATCAATTTGTCAAGTGGGTACTTTTGAATTTCCAACGAAAATTGCCGTTAGACGTTTTTCGAAGAACCTTGTGGGACAGCTGAAAATGTGGTATTCTCGAAGAGTACCGACTTTTAAAGAGTAATAGGTCTCTTGCATGTAACACGAATTATCATATTTGGATGTTTTTCCCATTCTATATCACACACTTCAACAATTCGCGAATTTCAAATAATTCGGTATTAAAAATGGCCAAATCGGGACCCAAGGTCGAAGCGGTAGAAACGCGTCAGATCACCTCTACGTCACTCGTTATTGTACGATTCACCGATCGATACAGTCCGACGCTGTCTATTGGCTTGCTAGATGGAAAAAGATACGAGAAGAGGGAGAGAGTGGATATATCCCCATACGTCACGGAAACCGCGAAGTTTCGACCGTTTAAACAACCGACATGCGGAGCCAAATTTAAAAGAGCATTTTCTCGTTAAAAATTGAAACTTTTGATGGCGGTTATAGTTTTTCAGTGGTCTTACGGATAGAATATCTGATTCCATTGATAAAAAAAATTCATACAAGAGACCTATTCAGTATCTTAATCACATAACGAATATAATCTACTCACTGTCTGTGATATTTTCTCTGGAAACATTTTTTGTGTCAAGTGGAGCCCAAACTTAATTCGATCCTCTTTAAACATGCCTCTGGCTACAAAAGAATAAGTAGCCTTTATCAAATGATCCTTCTGCATTTCCATACTTTCGAGCATCGACTGAAAAGATCGGACTGTTTTCAAGAATATTCTTGTATACGCCAGTGCAGAGATGGTGTATAAAATTTTGTGTTCCGAGAACTCGTTGACTGCGAAGAAGGAATCGCTACCAAAAGCTGATAACTGTCTATACATATCATACTCTTCGCCTAATTTCTTCTCGATCTCGGTCTGCTCAGCTATTGACTTAGATACCGCTGAAAAACTAGCTTTAGTTTCATTCAGAGACTCTATCAACTTGGTATTCTGCAGAATATCCCCCGAAGAATTGGCCATGTCTTCTAATAACCTCTCTTGTAGTTGATACTGCTTCTCTTGAAGGTCTTCTGTTTTTCGGACTAGTTCTCTTTTGCTTTCCTCCAGCTGGGGGTTTTCTTGCTTGATGGTGGCAGAAATTAGTTGCTCCGTAAATCCAGCATGGGTTAATGAAAAGTTGATGACAGAGATATAAGCTGTGCAAAATGATGGTACTCGCAGATGTTCGTCTCTGCTACTGAGGATGAGTTTGAAATCGGCATGGTAATCCAATAACTTTCCATTCAATGAAATCAAACGCCTTTCACCTAAAAAATAAAATTTTCTTTATAAGTACTGCCTTCAAAAGGCATATTGTTGTTATCGAACTAAAATTGGTGTGATGACAAACTGAAGTATTAATTCGAAATGTTTTTACTTCAACATTCGTTCAAATCAGCGGACCGAGAAGTACCATTTCCTAAGCACTGATGTTATCAATTCATTGAAAGGAGAATGAGAATCAGACCTGGTGATGAAGTCTTTGAGAGGATGAGGACTTCTTTGGTATACGGATATATGTGTTGATTGTTGTATTTGTATTTTCCGACTATCCGAGGCTTCAACGAAACCCCCCGAAAGCTTGTGCTAGTTAGGATACCGGATGTGTTCTCTGTAGGCTTTATTACATTAGGAATTATCTTAGCGCCACGTTAGGAACAGCACTGTTAAATATTTACCCAACAGCAAATGGTTGGACAGTCCCCTGAAAACCGGAAAATTTCTTTCCCGGCCAAGGGTTTGAACCCCAGACGTTACGATGAGGCATGAGCTCTAACCACTGACCTACCTCCGCTAATTATCCGATAAGTGTCATTAAACTCGTTTCAATGTTCTCTCTAGAATTTGATATGATAGGAATATCACAGAATATAAAATATGTATTCGAGAGAGTATTTGGAGTTGAAGAGATAATTGGAATTGTTCTCGAATATGAACAATAGTGTCGAAAAAAATTTTTTTCTGAAAGAATTTTGGAACAATTTTTTTTTTATTGAGTAACCATATGATTTCAACGAAATTTTGCTCAAATTTGCGCGTCGTCATGCTTCGACTAACTGCCAAGTTTCAATCTGATCGCTTCAGTAGTTTCCGAAATAAAAAATAAATAACTTCAAATAGCTATAACTTCGAAACTAATCAACCGATTTTGACCCTTAACGAACTTGACCACGGCATAACAATGCTAGCTCACTCCGTTCGACAGTTATCGTGTCCACAGCCGGGCGGCCGGCCAGCTGGACGGATGGAATCGATTTTGACACCCGATTCGTCATCAGTGAGTCCAACCTAGTCGTTTGAGACCATTTTCGGCTCAATCATCGAAAATTGAAGACATTTGGACAAGAAGATATCACGCTGTTTCCCTAGAACATGCGCGCAAAAAGAATTAATGAATCATCAACTATCATAGATTGAAACGTTGAAAATTGGATTCATAAACATTAAATTTTGTAATTTTTCATATCAAAGGCTGATTTTCGGATTGTGTGGATCGTAAATTGTGAGTTCAAGATATTTTTGATAGGCAACACCAAAACTTCATGACGACACAAAATTAATTTCCCAATTACACTAATTTTCCGCGGAATATGGAGGTACGGAAGCCGGTAAGTTATCCTAGACCATGCTGAAGCGGCAAGTTGGAAGAATATTCATGTAATGGCACAGAGCTTCACACAGAAATATATGGGGAATGAATATCTTAGAAAGTATTTTTCAGAATTCACTCAAATTTTGTGGATCCATTGCATTGAAAACGAGTTGTCCGAAAATTTAGGTTCAATGTGAAAAAAATCTAGAAAAGCACAGAAGTGAGGTTGGGAACTTTTACTAGCTTGTTCAAATTCTAACTACTGGATCAGTGCAAAATTTTGAGAAAAGGCCTGTTGGTGTTCTTCAACTGATTTCGTTTGTGCTTCCTGAAATATTGTGGAAATAACGTTAAAATTCCAAATAACAAGGAAATTTGGCATACTTTCATTCTTATATCTCCGCAAGTATATATCAGATCGAATTGAAATTTGGAACATTGTTGTCAAATATAGATTTTCAGGTAAGTGCCAAATTTAGTTGCAATCTTATCAATAATTTCGAGGAAAAACATCAAATTTGAATCATTTTCCGATTAATATTTTTTTTAAATTTTCTAACGACTATATCCACACGAAATTGCGTAAAAAGTTGCGCGTTAGTATTCCATTAAACAAAAGTCATGGGTTAATCGCATTCGAACTTTTCGTTTTTTGGTGAAGAAAACAACTCATAATCTTATCTAATTTAAGGGTTTTAATCATCAAGTTTCAGCTTGTCAAATGTAGTTTATGACTTTTCATTCACTTCACTTGAATACTTCAAATCAACCCTGTCAAAAATAGTAGTAAGAAGATCCAAGTCGTTAGGTGCTATTATCTAAAAAAAATTGCTTAGATTTCGCAGCGATCTTTTTAGACACAACGAATAAGCTATCAATCGATTGAATCCCTTCCTCTACCTCTGACAATTTCTAGTCGCTAGGTCCTTTTCTCCGAAAGTTAGAGTACATCCAGACGGGTGGCCGGACGGAGGGACAGATATAATTGAATTCAACCACGAATTTTTTTTCACGGTTTTCAACCCAATCTTTTCAGGCAAATTTCGACTACAAATTCGAAAATTGTTATTGTGACGAAACCATGACCTTGAGTTTTCCGATCTGATAATTTCCTGATCATTGTATTATGTTTGTAATGACATCGAGGGACTAAAGTGATTGGCCGTCTTACTATAAACTTATAATGCCTTGGGAGTAGTGATAACTGATAACATTTTTCGAATATGTCGGAAGAACTTGGTGCATAATTACAACAACTCCAGAGTTTTTCCATTTCTGACGAAGAATAATCTGTTTGTGAATTTTAATATTCACTTCACACGTCCCTTTTACTTTCATATACCTAACTCAATTTTGCAACTCACCCTGATAAACGAATTGCTTACGACATACAACCATAAGAATGGGCGATACGTTGTTAACTTCTTCCACCAAGAGAACTTTTCCAAATCTGCAATGAAGAAGTTGTAGCATTGTATAAAAAGGCTGTACAGTAGAAATTTATCTTCTATAATGAGGAAAATATTTAAAATCCGTTTTTTTTTAAACAAAACACTCCATACTCATTCGGCTTCAATTGAGAAATTGATTTTAAATATTCACCATATGATTCTCCTCATTCTTTATTGAAAATCGAATTAACCACAATAATTTCAGAGGAAAACTCATAACATATCATATTTGTTTAAACATCATTATCACCTGAGTGACAATTCTAGTGCATTTTTGAAATTAGCAGCATCCTGAGTAACACATTCGATCTGTCTATCCTTGAGGTTTTGTTTCAACCAACACAATGCGTTCGACGTAGGGTCGATCAAGAGTGGTGTGATATTCGACTGAAAAGAATCATTCTTTTATTTTTTAGCGATACTTGAGATTAATATGTACCTTTGTTATCATAACTGCGTTCTGCATTGACAGTTTGTCACTAGGCAATCCTTCTCCTTGCCATTGCATCAACTCCCGTTTGGTAACCATGAATTTTTCGAAATCATAATTGCTTTCATCTATTTCCTCCATTAATTTTTTCAGAAGTTCTCTGAAAGGAAAATATTTGAATTTCATATTGTTGTCGAAAATATATATTATCCCTCCTCTCACCTTCTCTCACGTTCTGATTCTTCAGTCAAGTAGGTTATAAATGCAGACGATAATAAACATCTATTGGGAAGCTTTTCTATTTCAATGAAAAGCTCTTTCAACTGGAATTCAAACGTCCGTTAAATTTAAAATTTCCAAAATATGAAGAATAACATACGAATGATAAAAAAACATGGTAGTTTAAAGAATATTAGTATATATGAAGTTTAATATGTTCTATGATGTTGCGCAAGTCCAAGATGACTATGCTTCTTTTGTTTAAGTAGTGGTAATTATTTTCGTGCGTGGTTTGACATTAGTTTAACATTGAAGGTATAACATTTGCTTTGTTCACATTTGCGAAGAGCACATATTTGAAGTTTTTGGACGCGATCAGGAACCGTAGGGCGACCGACAAGTGTAAATTTATCATCTGTTAATTTATTGGTAACTACTCGCCGCCGCATATTGTACAACAGGTTCATGCACTATAGCACCGCTCTAAACTATGAATGGCCTTTGAAGTGGAAAAACATCATTTCAAGAAAAAAAAAATCATAATTGCGCCCCTAGTTGGTTGGCGCCCGTGGCAAATGCCTCCCTCACCACGCCCTAGATCCGGCTCTGCTTGTGAGGCAGCCTCGAGTTGTTGAAAGGCTCACCACACTCTACCCACTTGCGAGGCTGCCCAATTAACTTGCCTCGTAAGCCGCTCAGCTCTCGTGTCTGAACGCGGCTTCAGATATACCCAATAGACGACTTCGGCCCAAGTTGCCAACCCACAATTTTCTACACAATTTACTATCACTAGGGAACGGGAATTTCAGGACAAATTCGACATGATAAGGTTCGCGTTATTTATAAATATCCGTAAAAGATGCCTCGGCCCCTCAAACAAGATAATTCCTTCCAAGTATAGGTTTTTGTAAGGCTGAAATTTGAGTTGGGATTCCTGATTTCATGTGAATAGTGTCAAATTTATAAAGTGTATGTACCGCAAATCAACTTGGTTATTTCGGTTGTCAGTTTACCGTTCTGTAAATATGAAATATTCGGTTGGTTCCTCAAAAGAAGGTTGATTACGGAATTTGACTGATGAAAAAGCAATCTTTCTGTCATATTAACTTGACATATGTCTATGCAACAGAACGACAATCGATGTTGTATGGTAACATATCCATAGCATAGAACAATCTTTATTTACCTTACGATCCATAGACCATAACAAGTAATTTTTCCATTGTTGATTGTTGTCTCTTCTATGTTCTATGGATCATAAAGTGAATAAAGATTGTTCTATGCCATGGATATGTTACCATAGAACATTGACTGTCGTTTTAGTGACAGAAAGAACGTTTTTTCATAAATAAAATTCCGTAATTAAACTTTTTTTCAGGAACCAACCGAATATTTTATATTTACGGAATGAAAAACCGGCAACCGGAATAACCAAGTTGATTTGCGGAACATATCATATATAAATTTGAAACTATTAACACGTAATCAGGAATCCCAACTGAAATTTCAGCCAATCAGAGATGATCTTAACAAAAACCCATATTTGGAAGGAATTGAGGAAATAACGCGAACCTCATCATGTTAAATTGGTCCTGAAATTCCCGTTCCCCAGTGATAGTAAATTTGTGAAGAAAATTGTGGGTTGGCAACTTGGACCGAAGTCGTCTATTAAGATGCGTTTGGTCCATCTTAACGCAGGCTTTCGTACAATGTCGAGAAGTAATAATTGAAATGTGTATTATGAATACGAATTATTCTCATTATAATTCAACTTATTCTACAAAACGAATTAAATAGAAAGTTCAATATAATTCATTCAACACTGTGAAATTCTGTCGAACCAACTTCAGCATATTTTGCTTCTTTTCAGAAAAGCTTTCTCAATTTTTGGAGAAATATCGGGATGTTTGCCTCATCTTTGAAATTCCACATGTTTTTTTATTTCTTCCAAAAACAGATAGGTTTTTGGGGAGAATGCCAAAGATTCAAATATTCAAACATAACATCGTATTTCGCCTTCGCTCGCTGAATTTATGATACATTTCACAACGACACAATAACTTGGCTAGTGCCTCGAGAGTTCTTCCAAATAAAATCATTTCTACTTGTAGATTTATCAAGAAATTGTTAAAAATGATGTACTTCATAACATGAACAAGGCGGGAAAGTGTGTTTTATTTCCTCCAATAGACGACTTCGGCCCAAGTTGCCAACCCGTAATTTTCTTCATAAATTTACTATCACTGGGAAACGGAAATTCCAGGACAAATTCGACATGATAAGGTTCGCAATATTAGAAACATCCGTAAAATATGCCTCGACTCCTCAAAGAAGATAATTTCTTCCGAATATAGGTTTTTTTTAGGCTGAAATTTGAGTTGGGATTCCTGATTTCATGTTGATAGTGTCAAGTTTATAAAGGATATGTTCCGCAAATCAACTAAGTTACTTCGGGTGCCGGTTTTCCGTTCTGTAAATATGAAATATTCGGTTGGTTCCTGAAAAAAAGGTTAATTACGGAATTTTATTGATGAAAATGCAATCTTCCTGTCACCAGCACCTATTAAGTCTATGCACCAGAACGACGATTAATGTTTTATGGTAACATATCCATAGCATAGAACAATCTTTGTTTACCTTATGATCCATAGACCATACCTAGTAATTTTTCCATAGTTGATTGTTGTCTCTTCTATGTTCTATGGATCATAAAGTAAATAGAGATTGTTCTAATCTAGGGCCGTATTTATAGTTGCTCCTTGAGGCTTCCTTACTGAAGGCCGCCTTGAATTCGCTTTTCTATGCAAACAAACTTGTATTTGTTTGCATAGAAAAGCAAATTTAAGGCAGCCTTCAGTAAGGAAGCCTCAAGGAGCCACTATAAATACGGCCCTTAGGGATATGTTACCATAGAACATTGACTGTCGTTCTGGTGATAGAAAGGACGTTTTTTCATGAATCAGATTCCGTGATTGATTTTTTTTTCAGGAACCAACCGAATATTTCATATTTACAGAACGGAAAACCGTCAACCGAAATAACTTTGTTGATTTGCGGAACATATCCTATATAAATTTGACACTATTAACATGAAATCAGGAATCCCAATTTAAATTTCAGCCAATCAGAGATGATTTTAAAAAAACCCTATATTTTCAAGGAATTATCTTGTTTGAGAAGCCTAGGCAACTTTTACGGATATTTACAAATAACGCTAACCTTATCACGTCGAATTTGTCCTGAAATTCCCGTTCCCCACTAATGGTAAATTCGTGAAGAAAATTATGGGTTGGCAACTTGGGCCGAATTCGTCTATTGGTTTCCTGCGTCGTTCGACATTTGTCAAACATTGGAGGTAAAACATCCTGTTGGCTTACATTGGCGGAGAGCGAAAATTTGGAGTTTTTAATGATTTTATTCATTTCACAATTGAAATATCGTGACAATGAATCTGATTAAATGATATTCAATCTCAGATTAGATCAATGCAAAACAACATTTATAAAAAATTGAAGTATATGACATTTATTCTCGTCTTCTTAAGCGTGGAGTATCGATATCAAAGATATCGAACCAGAGACAATAACAGGTGTATTCGATCATGATTCATATTTAGACATAACCATCAAAGAAGATCATCTGACTCTGTGCACAAAGCTAGGAATCTGTGACTACACGAATCTCCAACATTTCAACAAGTCTGCCTCGGTGAGTTAATAGCTTGCTTGTAGAACCCAAGGTACTGGGTGTTGTTCATTGAGACACAACGAACAAGCTTATAGATAATGGAATAACGTGGTGATGTATATCATATTATATATGTTTATGCTTGTTCAGTTGTCCGAAACTGATTCGACGTTGCAAAATGTAAATGATGCTTCGGCACAACCATTTATTTATAATTCCTGTCTAATTCTCAAAAAAGGGTCTCGTCTAAGGGACGATTTACAGCAGACGAGTGAATGCTCATCCTTTCCCAATGCTATTCAATTCTTCTAGTTTCGTTCTATCTGCGTTTGCAAAGATCTCCATGTTATAAACAGGATCGATGTGCCCTAATAGCTCAAAACTATTCACAAAAAACTTTTCATAGAACTCACAGCATCGATCAACATATCTGAATATTTTCACTTGATTGATTTACGACGAGTGGTTCCCTGTTATGAAGAAATACTCAGCAAACTTCAAAATACCGAAAATGAATCATCGCATTTCGTTCAAACAGATACATATATGAAATGTTAGTTGCCATATTTCGGAAAGGTGTCAAAATGAAGTTTGTCTGTGTTATAAGCGGGAAGCGGGAGATTTGAATTTCGGTGTTATTGTCACTTTCATTCAACCGATACTTATTTCATCGAACCATTATCTTTGTTCCCAGAGATTTTATGTTGCTCAAGTGATGTTAATTTATGACAGTTGTTTCCTCATCAAAATTGCAATTTCATCTGATTCGTTCAGGTGGCAACCCAGAGCAGATTTGAATTGGTTTCTTTGGTCTCTCTATTGAGAAACCAAACCACTTTCTGTACAAGCATGTCACCTGAAAATATCAGAAGATAATTTCAATTTTGACAATTTGAAGAATCTAGTTAGGAAACAACTCATCAGTAAAGATTACTTAAGCAATATGGAATGTCAAGAAATAAGGATAATCAATTCTGACTAAGCGAAATATCAGAGTTCAAAAAACTCAACAATAATATGCTCAAAATGATGGCTTTCCGCCAAATAACAGAACCTCAATAGATGACTTCGGCCCAAGTTGCCAACCCACAGTGTTCTTCACAAACTTACTATCACTAGGAAACGGCAATTTCAGGACAAATTCGACATGATAAGGTTCGCGTTAATTCTAAATATCCGTGAAAGATGCCTCGGCTCCTCAAAAAATAAAATTCCTTTCAAATGTAGGGTTTTGTTAAGATCATCTCTGATTGAACGAAAATTAAGTTGGAATTCCTGATTTCATGTTAATAGTGACCAATTTATATAGGATATGTTCCGCAAATTAACTTGGTTATTTCGGTTGCCAGTTTTCCATTCCGTAAATATGAAATATTCGGTTGGTTCCTGAAAAACTAAGTTAATTACGGAATTTGATTGATGAAAAAGCAATCTTTCTGTCACCAGAACATAGACATATTAAGTCTATGCACCAGAACCAATACCAGACAATTAATAGGGGCGTTCGTTTTTTACATCAGACTGCTCAGATTGCTCCTGAGTCGTTCGTTAATTACATCCAGATGTAGGAGACCACAGATGTCAACTGATCGTCAAACAAAATCAAAGCGAGTCGATGACGATCTTTTTCGTCGGTATCATAGACAAGATCGGAGTTTTTTAATGGAGCAAATTTGACATATGCATCGATTTCAAGCGATGGACCAAAAGCTCCGGTCATAGTAACGGTTATCCAAACTGACATATAGGCAGAGGATAATCTGTCAATTTTGATAACCGAAACTATAACCAGAGCATTTGGTCCATCGCTTGAAATTGATGCTTGTCGATATCAATTACCCAGAAATAATTTCCGTTCAATTCTCATTTCGTGTTGGTTTTTTTCGTTAGCACATTTTTAGTTAATAAAAAAAAATACTCCAGAAATGCCAACCGGCGAGAATAATTATGTTCAGAATTCCGTTACTACACCTAGGCAAAAGGCTCAACATCTGAAATATTCTGGTCTTAACCATAAATCAACAATTCTCTCCACTATATATATGATAATACTCAGAAAAGATTCTGAGAAACAAATTTTTATTGATTTCAAGTATCACTTATCATTGAATTTAGTCTACTTGTATATGAATAAATTTAAACAATTATCGGTGAATCCATATAACTGTGAAACATTTTAAGGAATCTTTAAACTGGTGATTTGCGAATAAGGTCTCTGTTCCTTCAGCAAGTCCCTGTATTTTTTTTCAGAACTCTATGTTCGTCGTCCTCTTCAACATGATCGATCATAATTTGATATTCTTCTCTAATCAGCTCTAATGAAGTTACATTTATACTCATTTCTTCCAACGAGCTGAGAAATGAACACTGCAGAAAATAAAATATATGATTTACAATTTTAATTTGACATCAGTCATTGATACACAGATGCGGGGATATCAAATATTTATGGTCTGTGATTCTCATTTCGTCTGGGTCGTTCGTTTACTTCAGATAAAATCTGATAAATCCATAGGATCTGTGGTCATGTGACCAAAAAATCTGTCGCCTCTCGGATGCAATAAACGAACGCAGCAAATATTTTATGCTAACATATTCATAGCATAGAACAATCCTTATTTACCTTATGATCCTTAGACCATACCTATACTCCATTCACTTTTATAATGTAGCCCGGTTGGCCATGATTTAGGTTTATCAAGTTTTTTCCCTTAAAACTGACGCAGGTTGGCACTCATGAAATATCGGCAATGTCAAAGGACGTTGCCAAATTTCAATTTCTACTATTATCAATATCAATCGATTCTAGATTTCTAAATCTCAGCATAATAACGCTTGCAAACTAAAAATGCAGAAGGTAGTTTTGAAGAAGCAGAGGCAAAGTATCAGGAAGTGCTATGTAGAATTGAAATCTGCTTATTCTGATAGTAACTCTGATAATTTGGAATCAATAATTCAACACAAGCTATCCAACATTTTCGACGTATGTGAGTGAAAACCAAGGAAATATATTTTATATGAATAGATATTACTTTTTTAGCTGCACATCACCACAATAAGAAAGATTTTAAGTGAAAGAGACGACAAAGAATTTCCTTCTATTGGTGCACCCATAAATGCACTGACTGAAGACTTTATTTCGAACAAAGATCTGCAACGGCAAATTTGGAATTATAATTTGAAAAATGAACACTTTCCGATTGATACACTACTCACTTTTGCAAAGGAACATTTGGAATATAACGGAGGACGGACAGTTTTACTGCAGGGTTATTCGATTCTTGATTTCCGTACAAGAAAATAGCATAACTGAATCTTCGAACCATGTTTATATACGTGAAATACTTCCAGTATTAACAGAAAAAAAAGTTTCTTCAACATTCGCCAGGTCTTTGGAATTATTGAATTCAAATAATATTTTCTCAATTTCATTACTTTATCAATGTAGATTGACATTTGAAAAATAAGTAATTACTACGACCTCTATGTAGAGAGGACAACGTTGCATAGTTATCTGACAGGAAAATGACTATAACCTAACATTTTCAAAATATACACGGTGAAATCTGTCAGGATGTCATGGCCAACCGGGCTACATTATAAAAGTGAATGGAGTATAGTAATTTTTCCATTGTTGATTGTTGTCTCTTCTATGTTCTATGGATCATAAAGTAAATGAAGATTGTTCCATGCTATGGATATGTTACCATAGAACATTGACTGTCGTTTTGGTGACAGAAGGAAGGTTTTTTCATCGATCAAATTCCGTAATTAACCTTTTTTTTAGGAACCAACCGAATATTTCATATTCACGGAATGGAAAACTGGCAACCGAAATAACCAAGTTGATTTGCGGAACATATGCTATATAAATTTGACACTATTAACCTGAAATCAGGAATCCCAACTTAAATTTGAGCCAATCAGAGATGATCCTAACAAAAACCTGTATTTGGAAGGAATTAGCTTGTTTGAAGAGCGGAGGTTTTTTTTACGGATATTTATAAACAAAGCGAACCTTATTATGTCGAATTGGTCCTGAAATTCCCCTTTCCCAGTGATAGTATTATTGTGAAGAAAATTGTGGGTTGGCAACTTTGGCCGAAGTCGTCTATTGGAGCAAAACCCCACCCAAGTATTACAATTGACCTTCCTTGTCGGTTTTGATCGAATACAAATTTTTTTTGAGGAAATATGATATTGTCATAAGCTGATGGTTGGGCGAAAAACTACTTTTTTGTACGATATATTGAAAACAGACTGCACACTCTTACCTTGAATTCCATGTAGAACATTCATTTGTCGATACTAAAAAATGTGATTGAGTTGATAGGTTTCATTTCATTCCGAATTTCCTCGCAGAACAAATCTCATTGAAATGACAATTCACCTAACGACTTCCTGTTATTTCCGAATACCGCTTCCTACCGTTGGAGAAAACGAATTTCTAGGAATGTCCCCAAAATTGGAAGAACTAAATCGCGTCTTTTCACGAAACTTATTTTCAGGCACCTAAATGATTACTTTTCGACATTCTATGAAAATCGGTCATGGAGGATGGAAAAAACTGACAAACCTGTTCTTGCCATCTTTCGAACTCATCGTTGAGTTTATAAACCATAGCCTCAGCTTTTGTTAATGTTTCTCGAGCTCTATTCAAATCAATCTCTATTTCTGCAGCTTCCTTCGTGTATGCAGCTAGTTGAGCTTTCAATTCGGCAACATTATCGTCTACATCAGATAGGTCAGCGTTCAATTCTCCCAACTGAGCTTGGGCTGAATTAAGATTCCTGCAACAACATACATATTTGAAGAAGGTGAATTTGAAAACTACTTGAAACCATAGCTCCACATGAGAAAATATACTCTTAAATAATTATGCCGTACCGTAAACGCGGGCTACTTTGGACCTTGGTCCTTCTTTGGCCTAAAATGAAAACAAAATTAAACGGTCTCCGGGTACCTTCTGGAAGCAGCCTTCGAAATAGTTCCACTTCTTTTACAAGAATGCATTATAGCATGCAGCGACTGACGTGAGTGAAATTCGGTAGTTCTAGATATACCCGACATTTGTGGGGTATCCCTAATTTTGGGAACTCGCAGTTTTTTCAACTTTCAAACTTTCACCTGGCAAAGCAGTCCTTCGCCTACTAGAAGTTTGGAAAGTTTATTTTGACATTTCAGTTCAATACTTTAAACAGTAGTTTAATTATATACGTTTTTTATGTTCATGTAGCTCTGAAAACCTCTAAAGTAAGACTTTTTTTGGCACAGCATTTTTTGGGCCAAAGTAGGTCTTACTTTTTGGGCACTTCATTTCTTCGACATACACTTCCTGTTAATGCATTAATTGAATATTATTCTATTGCATGTGTTTGTTCTCAGAGTGGTGAAGATGCCGTATAACTACAAACGAGAGTCTGCTTCTTACAGTAGTGATCATCTTCGAAAATTTTTGGAGGCCATTTAATCAGGTGAAACGACGCAAAGGCAAGCAGCAGAGCATAACCACGCAGTACAATAAAAAACAAATTGACGAAAAAATAATTTCAGAGTACTTTGAGCATTTGAAAATGCGATTAAAGATGTACCGCCTGAAAATAGAAAACAAAAATTTCGTAGGGGATCCAAGTACCCAGAGCGAATCATGAATTCGACCAAGTCTAACATCATGTTTTGTGGGAATGCCAATGGTGATTTAGTGGCTTCACATAAAATTTATATAGCGGAGCATTTATGGACCACATGGCTGACAGTTGGGTTCCCAGCTCAGCTTTTTCCGATCCTGAACCAACAAAAAGGTAAAAAGGTTGTGATCGAAAATAATGTCATCTCTCATGTGATTTGATTTTGTGAACAAAAAAATATCGAGTTTGTATGTTTGTCCCCAACACTTGACATCTGATATAACCACTTGATCTTGCCCATTTTAGGCCCCTAAAAATTAAATGAAAACAGTCTGATAGTAGCAGAACTGTTGCCACATTGTCCAGAGATTTTTTTTCAAGACTGTTAAAAAAATCTTTGGACGATTTGGAGCCCAATCTGAGGGATGATTCGAAGTCTGCTTGTTGCCAATGTTATAGGAACCGATGTTCGTTTTAGGATATAATTGAGATGTTATCTGTTGTAAACTATTCCTGAATAAATAATTAAAATAAATAAATAGAAAGGCTGACATGTATCCCATCAACAGATAAATATTTTAAATGCTTGCCTTCTATGAATATCTCAGTCAATTTGGAAATGATAGGCGAAACATTATTCAGCATTTGAAACAGAAAAGGCAAGAAACGTCAAGCCCCGATCAACAGAAAGACAGAAACTAGAAGTTGCAGCTGGTAAAGCTATAACAGCTTATGATATTCTTTACTATCCATTAAATCAGAAGAATCAGCAGGTTAGAAGGAAAGGGAAAAAAGAATAAGAAGAAATGGAAAAAGCGGAACGAACGACAGTTGAATCGGAACAAAAGCAATTCGTTTTGGGCTGTATCCGTAGAGATAAAAGTCCTTGAATTCATATATTTTTTTCTTATTGAAACAATCCTCAAGAATCGCAGTCTTTTCATCGGTACTTAGCAACTACTGACCGAGTTAAAATTCGATTTGATCAGTATATTACGTGTTATTGAGAAATCAGAATTTGAGTACTTGACAATGCATAGAAAGTGTTAACTTGACCTTGGTCATTTACTTCGGAAGTTAAAAGTGAAATATATTTGATATCTGATTCTTCATCTTGAGCCTTGAATTGGATGAAAATTTGAAATATGCAGGTAGTTGAGCAAAGGGATAACAATTCTCCCTTCAAAATAAACACGCCAAAATTCAAAACAAACAGACTTCCACTGAAGTTAACTGTGCACAGGGTTCGGAAACACATAGTATACTTTTTTTTGGCGGTTTCCAACTGAGTTTTTTTTCAATAATAACCTGTATTTTTTTTTACTTTTTCGGTTTCTAAATGAAAAATGAAGTACACTCTATGGATATCATTACCCCAAAAATATTAACGGTTCTCAAGATATTCTGCCCGACATGTCTTCTCTTCCAATATTCGTTACTCAGGTTTTATGAAACTATGGAGTTGTGCCAAGTCCCATTGGAATCTATTTCCGGTCAAATACTGTACATTGATCACTCTCTCAAATGGTGTATCTGAAATCGAACTATGATATACAGGATATGAAAAACAGCCTGCCACATTCATCCTTCATTATATCGATCCATAAGGAGCACAAAATAGCTCTAAAAATTTCGTCTGGTATTCCTTATGATTAAAATGAGTAGTATCGCTTTGAAAAGTTCTTTTTCTGCTAGAAACCTTTGGATAGACAACTTTAGATCGAGGAACTCCATGAATATTGCAATCGTCGTAGGAAGAAGCCTGTCAGTCATTGTCACTAGACCTAATTTAAAGAAAAGATGCGTCATGCAATGACGAATGCTCTTGGCACCATCAAACCAAGTATCTTGGACAGTCTTTCAAAAAAAGGCTTCATTCAAGAAAATTGAACACATAGAAAATATGTTTCAATATCAAGTGTATGTAATCTTAGCGATAGATAATCCTTTGTGAACCAATCAATTGAGAAGTAGGTGCACAAAATCTAGTAAAAATACATAATCGATTTGAAAAATGGAGCAAAAGCCATGATCGATCACCTCCTGTGTCGTTTTGTAGAATTACAAAAAAATCTAGAAATGCACTGACGTGAAGTCCTCAGGTTTTGCAGGTTTTTTCGATAAATTACTGGATTTAAATTCGATCTAATCTCTATTCTTGGAAATATTGGGAAAAAATTTTTAATGGGTATTTTCAAAGGATGATTGGTCAGATTATACCTATTCACGAATTCGACCTTTGTAATTAAGCTTCAGACCTACTCTACAAATATTGGTTTTCTGAGTAGTTTCTTCCTATTGTGTTTACGGTTGGCTCAGAGCTCAGAGCACACTGATGACTCCAGATGCCAGATCAGCTTGGGAACTCTCAAGACTCATTCTCTTCTCAAAATTTATTATATTTAAATCCCTAGACATAGAAGATATTTCACTATGAGCAGGTTTAAATGATCTATGGTGAGGGGCTCGAAACTAGGATTAGCTACGCAATGATCTCTTGCGGGCTTTACAATTATGACAAGTCCATTAAGCATTAAATTCCTTATACTCGATCTTCGCCAGACAGGTTCATAAAACTTGGGTGGATGGTTTTGCGAGAGCCAGCACACTGTGGATTTTCTATACCAACTGAAAAAACATGGAAAAGGAGTGAAAGAGAAAAAAAGGTGAACAAATTTCGTTCCCGGGGGCTTTTTTGGTGCTTCATATGGATCGACAAAATAAAGGTCTTTCCATTCAAAATAAGAAAGATTCTGCAAATTTTTATTTCCAATGTATAGCAGGCTGTTTCTCATAGCCTTTCAATCATAATTGCATTTCAGATACACCGTTCTAGAGAGTGACCAATGTGCAATATTGGACCAGAATAAAATACCCCGGTAATGTTAGCTACCGGTCGGCCAGCTCCAAGGGAGACTTTTCATTTCACCACTGTCAAACACACTTTCCTAATTTTTATGAATTCTGGACAGACGAACGTAATAAAATAAGATTCATCTCATAGAGAAATGAAAAAGAAAGGAACTAACAAGTTTCTCGTTCCCATATCTTAACTCTATGGCCTAATTGCAAAATATAATTGTAGGATGCCATGCCGACTAGTAAGATAAAGAGAGTCCAGATATAAATAATTTATCATTCAGATTTGCTACCTCTAAAGGTCCGGCTCCAAAGATGGAATTGTATGTTTTCATTCGGCCCAACAGATTTACGTGATTTTCATATATTCGAAAGAGGTAGCCAAGAGAACAACTTCACTGATATTATGCAGGAATGAAAGAGCTATAAATAGTTATTTTTTCGATCACCCAGCTTCAAGATTCGAATTGTATGATTTCATGCCGGCCGAATAGGATTTCGTGATTTTCATATTTTCCGAATGTGAATGTGAATAAAATTGAGTTCATATTATGAAAGAATGGAAAAGCTATGAACTGTAGCGAGCGCCCTCTCTCAGCTCTTACTTAAGTCACGCGCGCAGTACCATCTTGCGTCTTAAGTACCCTACGTTACCTGCCTGTAACGCTTGGCCAACATCATCGGTCAACGTACAGGGAGCGCTAGCGCTCACGCTGTCCCTGGTAGGTCCTCTCAAGATCTCGGAAATGCACTCTTCCCCCAACAATCTGGTACACTCCCTTGTGATCCGCACAAGGGGTGTCCGCTCACGTAGGCATGTAAACGGCTTAGTTTGGTGCATGCCCTGACGAGTTCCCCCAAAACTAAGCCGGGACGAAACGTGACACTTTCCCAAAGAGGTTGAAGCTACATCGCCAACCTTCAAAAGCTTCAGAACAGTGAATTCTTCGTACAAATTGGTTACTTCCAAGATTCAAGAAAATCTATCGCACCGGCATATGGGAACAAACAATTTGGCTCCTGAACACAGAAAATAATACCGAGACTAATATCAATCACCTCAGGTGATTAACCGTATGGACACTATGATGTATTTCACATTGCAACAATGTCAGGAATGGACCAAAACAATGAATTTCAGTGACTGACCAATGACTATGTTGATCGTTATAATGAACGCTAGGCCATTATTATAATGTATTTATTAATACATTGTACTGATGATAAAATATATCAATTCCAAGAATTTTGCCTCGGGACAATGTAAAAAATACATTGAATTAACGTCCTGGCAGTGATCAATACTAGGCACTTGCGATCATCACGAAACCTTGTGATAATGCCTATTGTAATGGATCCATATGCACTGGAGTTATATTATCAATGCTTTAGGATATCAAACGATGTCCTGATTCTTTGTTAAAATCATCGTGTTCATCAATTGATGTACGCGAACCTTATTACAATCGCGTTCATCAATTGACGTGGGTGCGCGAACCTTAAAACTATCATCGTGCCATTTTTCTAGTTGTGTCAGGTTTAATTCTGATCTAGTCGTATAGCGGATGAATATCGCGGAATATTTTCCTGTGTCCTTGAAGTTGACCACAATTCGTGCTGTGGGTTTCTGATGAAAATTTCAGAGGGTGTGAGTAAGAGTATAAAATGAGTTTATTTCATCGATACATTATAAACAAATAATGCCTCAGTTGCCGTAACTATAAACGTGGTTATAAGTCTCTTGGCAGTTATACTAGGCAGTTATGAATCTTTAACTCCCTCTAATGTATTTACAGAAACAAACCGGCAATTGTCGAATCTTCCAGTTCATGAAACTTACTGCCATTTGTATCTTCATAAAAAATTGTCATCATTAATTTCGATATTGGTCACTTTAGACTGTGAGAAATATATACTTAGACTAGAATTAATGAGGATAAATACATATCATGTCTTGAAAGTGAGCCAACAAAATACCTCCGGACTCATTATTTCGTTTCCAATACGGAAAACTTTCAGCCACTACTGGAATTTGTTATATTTTTTTTATTTATACTTTGGTTCCGACTTCAGCGGTAGTAGTACGTTATGAGCTTTCACAGCCTTTTGCAACGAATCGCCTAAAATCTCAATTCTCTCCAAGCTTTCATTTGCACGAATCAATAAATTCGACAAATATTTGCCAACTTGTCAGTTGATATATCCATAGTTTTCAAGCTTAAATACTTCATTCTTTAACAACTCCTTCCGTTTGATTTTGAAAAACAACAAGGTTCGGATTTCATATTTCATTAGTGTGAAATAAAATCAATTATCAATCACGTGAGTTATCGGATATCAACCACTTCGGGCAACCTATAATCCCTCAGGACTGACGTCCCTCGGGATTGAAATATGTTGCCCTCGGTAGTTAACATCCTCATAACTCCCTTGATACTTAAATAACTATGGTTTTCTCGACGTCATAGATGGAATCTTTTCTGTTATCCAGTTTTTATACCGATTTTTCTTACAACTGTATTCAGCTTGCTGAGTGGAATAAGTTCTAAGATCAACTGAGAGTTATAAATGCATTTCATATGAATTTGATACATTTGCGGGAATGCTTTGTTTTTATACAAGACGGTAAAAATTTCTTATTTTCAGATAGACGAGATGCCGCAGTCATGTGGGCACTTCCGGTCATTCATGGAGACTTATTTTTCTGCTTTCACATCTGAACATTCATATCCTACAAGCCATGATTAATGTGAATTTATAACGAATTTCGAATAAAGTTTTCAGATAATATCGAATGTTTTATTATTATTTTGGTAATATTAAACAATAGTCATGTTCCCAATAAGGTTTGTTCAGTGAGGAATAATTTATAATCTGATCTATATTTTCTTAATCATTATGACGCAGCTATGCATCTTTACTCTCATAACTGGATACAAAAAGGAATCAAGGTATGTACATGACTATGACTCACAAACAAAAGTATGAAAAGTATAAATAAATCAATATTTATCAATGGAATCAAAAAAACACAATCTACCCCCAAACTGTTACATTCAAATTAAGATGAAAAATTATATCGTGAAGCTGAAAGTTATTGGAAAAAATTCCATCCTAAGCTAATTCAACCAAATTTCACTTAAAACAAGTTTTCAAATTCATTTATATACATATTGAGGCATTATATTGTTCAATATTGTTTTATTTCAACGGAAAAGTAGTTTATGGTTCGAATCAAAAAAACCAACCACTATAGCACGCCTTCGGATTGATGTTTTTTGGCATCACGTTGATGTACCTAAGCATTGAATGACTCGTTTAAAGTGATTAGGTGATGTCCAAAATACATCGATACAATGAACGATATGCATGTATGTAAATAAGAATTCAGATTTCATAGCTGTATTGTTCATGCGTGATGAGAAATAAGTTCTTTTCTTGGCCGCCTATTCCGGAAACGTGGAAATCACGAAAATGTGTTCGGTCGGCATGAAAAACTACAATTCTGTCATTTGATCTGGACCCTTAGAGGTAACCAATCTGAATGAAAAATTAAATTTTATTGCTTTATGAAATGAACTAGGCTTTATTCTTGGCGGTATGTTCTCATGACTCATTGGTCATCATCAAATCTTACTTTTTTATTTTGGAATTGGGCCTAAGATATGGGAAAGCAAAATTGTTCAATTCTTGCTGCTTAATTCCTCTATAAGATGAATCTCATCGTCAATCATAAAATGTAGTCATTTAATGATGCACTAACTTATAAATGTGATGCAGTGAAGAAATAAAAGAATTGTGAAACTTTTTCCAGCCACAAAACTGAATCGAATTTGATATTATTATCGGATAATAAACAGATTTGAGCAGAAACTGTTTTATTTTCCAACCAGAACCATGAGAAAATATTTCGATTTCAAGTAAAATATTTGCTACTGCATTTCAAATATGTATCACGAGATATTAAAGAAGATGTTTTTTGCTCACTCTACCGAAATTCTCCTCCGATATTTCATTCCTCTTTTTCGTTGAAGCAATAAACACTTGGCTTATGCTAGCTATCGATCTCATCAAACAGAACGGTACAGAATTTGATTAATGGATGAATTTGCACATTGAGATTTTAATCAACTTTCAGGATCTACATACTGCAAACGTGCGATAATCTCACGTATCTTCTTCAAAATGTTGGCCGACTCAAAGTCCCGACCTTACACCACCTTTTCTATGCAGTCTTTTAGAATGATATGATGTTGAGTAATGAAGGAGACACTTACTTGCGAAACGCTGCAGATTCTATCCGGAAATTATGTTGACTTTGTATAAGAGAGGGTGACAGACGCATAAAGAATTTTTTGTGAGAAATACGAACAATGTTCGAATAAAAATGAATGTAGTCAATAATAAATTTTCCTTAGATGGTGAATTCTTCACTTTTTGTTCTTTGATAGTTTCACATTCATTGTTCAAAGAAAACAAAATTCAATACAATTGTGCAACCTCTCTCGTAAAGAATTAGACAGTCACAAAATGAGTTCCTGGTAATCGTTCAATTGTAATAAATTCATGTAAGTCATAAAAACTATGACGTATGAAGAAGTTGTGTGGTTAATTTTGAGTAAGTTATAGTAAGCCCTATCGGAGTTATTGAAGAACTTTTTCTGAATTGTTCTTTTTCGATTTACAGCTCATATGGATTTCAAAAATAAATAATAGCTCCTTTCGGCGATTGACTACTAGAGTTCTAACTACTAAATCAATACAAAGTTTGGCAGCCCCTTGGTATTCTTCCTCTGATTACGACGTTTCAGTCTCAATGCATTCGAACCTGAGATATTGCGGAAATACCTTCGAAATTCTAAATAACAACGAAATTTGGCATATTTTTTCCTTAGGTCTGGTGTACACATTCGGCTTCTCCAGATCTGGCGCCGTTGCAGTGCCTTAGTAACGATCTGAAAACAGGCCCAACTTACGATCTACAGTACACAGTATCAGTGGTAGGATGCACCGCACCGGCGCCAGAGCGTAAAAAGCCGGATGTCTACACCAGGGCGTGTATCTTTGAAAGTATATATCGGATCGAATTTAAATTTGAATCATTGTTATTAACTACTGACTCTGAGATTTGTGCCAAATTTCGATGAAATCTAATCAATATTTTCGGAGAAATTTTCTAATAACCTGATCCGAACGAATATTTAACTCGTGTGAATATCATATCTTCAAACGGTGTGGTGAAAAATAAAGAAACGAACTCCAATCACATACAATACTACCAGAGGAATATAGATCAGGAATTATTCAAACGATATTTGATGGAATATTCAGAGGAATAAATAAATAAGACAGCGAACGGATGGGTATAGGCTAGAGAACACGAAGAAAATATCTGGAGGCCGATTCTTGAATCTCGATCAAGAATTGAAGAGTATTACAATTGTCATATTATGTTCATGTCGATTTTCTAAGTTTTCTCAAGCATCTGCAAAATTTGTGAGAGTTCTATTCGCCATATAAACTATGTTTTCTAGCAAATATTCAAGAATTAGACTGAATTTCAAATCGTTATGCAAACATAACCTTATCACCCTTTCCTTCGACTTAGCAACGAGTGGTACGGAGTATAGGAGAAATAACATTCGATTGTCGAGTGACATTTGGTTCCATGCGCAGGTCATGTCTACTGCTTGTTGTTTATATTTAACTTAGAAAATTTACGCGGACATATGGCAATTGCTATACTCTTCGATTCTTGATCGAGATTCAGGAATCGGTCCCCTGATGACCTTCATTCGAATAACGTATTCCTTATTAGACTTACTGTTTCAACTTATACTGTTCCTTTTCCAGTGGTTTTATTTTTTCAACGACGTGAGAATACTTTACGTTCGCTGAAACCCAGGCAGCCAGTGGTACAGCTGCGACAGACGCTCTTTTTGCCGAGGTCGGATTGAAAGAATCGCTCCTCATCGACATCAAACGTTCCACCGCTAAACGGTTCTCAGTATTAATCCGGCTTGCATCGAAAGATCTTATGTCTTCCTTCACACCTCTCTTGGATAAGAAATTTTTCATGCTATTCCAGGATGTGTCTTGGATGCCCATCAAACGAAGGACCCCTTCCAGTATGTCCCTAATAACCTCTGGTGGTGCTCGAAGTGAACGTATCTCGGAAAGTGATTCTGTTTTGATTTTTCCCACGGCTGCTCTTGCTTCTTGGATTAAAGGTTCCACCTCAGCTAGTTCATGCTCAATTTCTTTTTTTCTGGAAAATTTAGATGAGAATGCAGTCAATGCTAATATTACTCGAATTGTAATGAAGATATCAGAATCTTCAAATGGAAAAAAAAGCACTGCGGTGAAGGCAGCAGCTTTTGCGAGCATATTCAATGTAGATGATCGCTTCGGCAACGAATTTGAACGTGCAAAAGCTGCTGCCTTCACGGCAGTGCTTTTCCAGGTTTTTCTCGATAGAAGTACTGAGTTTCAATTCGATCTTATCTATATTTTTGGAAATATTGAGAAAATAAAATTTTGAATGGGTATATCTACGGAATCATTGGGCGCATTTGGCCCATTCCGAGAATTTTATTTTCCCAATATTTCCGAAAAAACAGATCAGATCGAATGGAAATCCGATACTTCATCAAAAAATTATAGTTCTAAGGTTTATACAGATTTTCATGAGGATAATATGATCATAAGATCACAAAATATTGAACATTTGGAAAAAAAATTCGAATTTTTTTTCAAAATGTTCTAATTATCACGAAATTTCTCATTAAGTTGTCCATCGGCATTTTCAAGCCGCCAAGTTCCATCATGATTGAATCAGGAATTTTTGAAGTATTCCGAAAAAAACAACGATATCCAGGAAAAAATCAAGACATTTGACATATTTTTCCGAAATATCTCCAAAACTTATAATCGAATCGAACTGAAATTTCGTCCATTTCTGCAAAATATAAAGCTCAAGGCCTGAGCAAAACTTTTATCGAATTTAATGGATAGTTTTTGAAAGAAAAATTTTTCGAAAAAATTGCGGAAACTTTTTTTTTCAATTTATAAAGTTGAAAGTTCTTATGGTTAAATCATCTGCCAAGTTTCAATCCAATCGCTTCAGTAGTTCTCGAAATATCAGGGAAATAACCTCAAAACTTCAAATGACTTTAATTCCGAAACTGTTTGACCGGTTTTGCCCCCTAACGAACTTCGCATTGTGAAATGCAACATACCCCGAAATTTTTAAGTCGATAGAATTCTTCTAACGCCCGTAATCGTCATGACTGCCGGCCGGACATAATCGATTTGGACACTGGATTCCTTATCAGTGAGTACAAACTAGTCGTTTGCGACCATTTTCGGCTCAAATTTCGAAAATTTCAGACATTTGGACAAAACGATAGCACGCTGTTTCCCTAGAACATGAGCGCAGAAAAAAACAATCAACTTGAATGTCGATAACCTGAAACCAAGTGATCCCTTACATTTTTTATGATGAATATACTTCCCTCCGGTGAACTTGCTTCCATACATTACTATTTTTGCATGTAATTTTGCGTCCCCCGTTTTTCTTCGTCCGCATAAGGACACAAAATAACAAATAAATGCTACACCTATCCTTGTGACGTGAGTTATCTACTGGCTAAATATTGGAGGGTCGTCAAAATATCGGTATAACGCGGAGACAGTGTATTCTGTAGTTCTCACAATTCTCAGTCGTGCCCAGGGTTACCAGATTAGGGGATTTTCCACAAAAATGAGGGGATTTTTTTTTCCTTTGGGGATTTTTGGTTTTTTTCTGGGGATTTCTTCTAGGGAAAAAATCTAACTGGGTATTATCAGGGGATTTTAGATCTTGGACAACTCGACTCGAATCCAGTCTAGTGGTCTGATGAATTTTACCGTTCTTGATTAGGGAATCAGAAAAACTGCAATTTTCGGATTTTTTATGAATCCGGAAACGATGTTATGACGAAAGTACCGATGTTTTCAAGATTCATAACCATCCCTTCCGATCTTCTATACATTTTATTACCTCTCATTATTATGACTGTTATGAAGATAAACAGTTACAGATAAACAAGTTCCATTTTGCGTCGGCTTTGTCGGCACCTCTGATTGAAGGGTAGTGAAATTCCCCAATTTATTTATGACCCACTCTACACCTTCCGTCGGCATTGTCGGCGTATTGAATTACGGAAGTATTAACGGAAGTGATCCAAAATAATTTCGGATCAGTAAAGTGTTAATTTTTGAATTCATCATCATTCTACACGAAATAATTTGTTCGTTGCATTTTGTATATCATAACGAAATAAACTAGCAATACATTTGTTGTTTTTGTTTTGAAAAGTTCTGCGAAAAATCCCTCTTTCTATTCCTCTTTCGCGAAAACTATCCGCATTCATCATTCAAGCTGAATCGACCCTTGTTCAAAATGAACCTTATATTGAAAACCATACTCTTCAGTGCATTCAATACCATTGAGTATTCAATACACAATGACAAAAGCCAGTTTTTAAAATTAATCACAACGTACAATTGGCAAGTATGTCATAAAACTATGGAATCTTGGCCTTATTTTCTGTTGCTGAAATTGCGACGAAACATCATTCAATTTTAAATATACCTGGGAATCCTGGAATTGCCGTTATACAATTCAAGCTTGGAAAATCCAGGAGAATGTCGAATGGTACACTGGTTTGAATGTTTCATGCAATAAACGAAATGAATCCCTTTTACCTTAGCAACTTGAACTAAGAACGAAGGTGTTAGCAGAAAAGTTTGTTGCGAGTTTAATTAGTGTTGAATTAATTTTGGAATGATGTCGAATAAATATAGAAGTGTTCGGGAGCAAGCTGTTGAGTTTAAGGGTAAGTTTCAGATTTTATATTTTTATATTCGTATATCTAATAATTACATGATCTTGTTTAATAGGTTGGATTGTCCCCGATTCTGAAAACGAAACCAGAGCTTTTTGTAAGTTATACAAATGCTCACTCATTGCACATAAAAAAGAACTGGTGTTACATAGTAAGTCTAAAAAACATATTCAAGCTGTACTCCAGCCATTAAGGCTGGACCCAGTAGAAAAATAACTGAATTTGTGGCCTTGAATATTTCAAAAGAAACAAAAATTGCGGAGTTGAAAATAGCTGCCCTCATAGCGGAACATTGCTATACAAAAAATGCAGATCATTTGACCATGTTGATTAACAATTTGGATACTAATTATAAAAAACTCAAGGGAGTAAAGGTACACAGAACGAAATGTACAGCATGGATTTTAAATGTGACAGCCCCGTGCTTATTGAATGAGCTAATTTCTGATATTGGCAACGAAAATTTTTTTCTGATAATTGATGAGAGTACAGCAATAGATTGTACCAAATTGATGTGTGTTATGGTAAAATACGCTAGTAAAGCCAAGAAACAAATAATTTCCACCTTTTATAGACTACTAGAAATTGACGCTGGAGATACTGCGACGTTGACCGAAACATTGACAAGTCAATTAAAAAAAAATAATCCTCTCATTGAAAATTAATTGGGGGTTGGAGTAGATGGTGCTAATGTTATGGTTGGAAAACATAATTCTTTCGCAACTTTGTTGAAGACGCTAACAAGCCAAAAATTAGTGGTGGTTAAATGTATTTGCCACTCCCCCCACTTGGCTGCTGAGCATTCAATTAAATTGTTGTTGCATTTGGACTTTTTGTTAAAAGAAACCCACAACTGGTTTTGCTGTAGTTCTAAGCGTCAAATACAGTACAGAAATTTATATGAAGCTTTGGATGAACCATGCCCAAAAAAAATTGAAAAATTAAGCGGCACGAGATGGTTGGCACGTTACAACGCTATAGTAAAAATTTTGGAACAATGGAATATTTTGAACCTGCATTGCCAGTTAGCGAAGAAGAACGAGAGATGCTATACGGCACAACAGCTTTACGAGATATTGGCTGATAAAAAAAAACAAATTATTTATGCTTTTTTTAAGGACAACACTGAAAGATCTTATAACCCTCAACAAAGCTTTCCAAAGTGAAAAAGCAAATTCTCTGAAGCTGATGGAAGATCTCGTGCAAATATTCAGAAATTACTCAAGAATCCTTGTTCCCCAATGCGCCTTGAAAAAGTTCTTGGTAAAGAATTGATAAACTTCAATTCTCAGGAATATGTAATGGGCGCAGATATAATAAATTTTGGGTATTCCTTTTCTGAAGCATAAGTGGGATTCGAGAGTGACGAACTGAAAGTCATACGCGAAAGATGCCAAAAATTTCTGATTGAACTATGTCACCAAATTCAATGTCGACTTCCGAGCAACATTGAAATTCTACAGAAGATTTGATTCTTCGATCCAGAAATCGCCACTTCTCAGGTGAAAAAGCCAGATATTACAGCTCTGGCTAGTAGCTTCAAAAAATGTATGTCAAGATGTCGATTCTACGGTGAACGAATGGAACGGACTCCATAGAGTAGAATGGAAACGATTGGAACACCCCGAACCATTTTGTATTGAGTTGGCCGAAAATCGGTTTCCTCACATAGCGAGGCTGGCCCTGGCACTCCTCTCATTGCCATTTTCCAACGCCGCTGTGGAAAGGGCATTTTCATTAGTGAATTTGATCAAGGACAAATTAAGAAACCGCATGGCAGTTACGAGTGTTGATGCCATTATAAGATTAAGGTACCATTTTTCAAATTCAAATAGCAGTTGCGTGAATTTTGTGCCAAGTGAAGCTATGCTGGATCAATTTAACTCTGGCATGTACAAGATTTCGAAAGAGCATGAATCAATTTTGGACATGTTTGCAAGTGTGGATGATAGCTAAGCTAGTTTGTGCTTTTTATGAAATTTTGTCACTTTTTTTCAATAAGTAGCATTTTATTCAATTGAGTATTTTATTTAACCTAAACTGGTTATAAGAATTACTCTCTTTCATTCGACAAAAATTCTAGTATTTGCTTTTGGGGATTCTTTTTTGGAACAATTCATTTTTGGGGTATTTTGAGGCCTACTGAAGATATTTGGGAACAAATATTCAGTAAATACTATAATTTGAAATTATAATAATAAAAAAAATAAATTGGAGATTTTTTCTGAAAAGCCTCGAATTTAGGGGATTTTTTAATTTCGACTGGGGAAATCGAACCAAACGTTCTGGCAACCCTGGTCGTGCCGCTGCAGTCGCTGAGCATATATTCCAAATATATATTATTCGTCTGTTACTGCGACTTTTCTGCGCTGATAGAACTGGCAACACTGGAATATATATCAATAACCATCACACCTATAATTCTTCGTCCTCAAATGATTTCCAGAAGTCAAATTCCAGTTTTATATCGTTCTTTATGTTGTTGCGAACTCAAGGTCTGTGTTTGGGAAATATGATTAAAATTCCTTATTGCTAGAACGATAATATGAGGTACGACTGAATAAGCGAAGAATTGAATAAGGTAACGGTAATGGTGCTGCAGTCATGGAGGGTGTAGATGTTTGTGTGTTGACTCACATGAATTTCAAGCACAATATTGAACATTGGCTACTTAATAGCTGTAGGTGTTTGTGTTCGAATATCTCTAGAAAAGCACAGACTTGACGTATTAGCGGTCGGTCTAACGCCCGATCACATAACTTCCATAAGAAAACTCGATATCAGCAGCGTAGGTTTGGACCTTAATTACGAAAGCCCGATTCGCTTATTTGTAAAATTCACCCAATAATTCCTCGATTGAAAAATGATAGCTTGAAGTTTTCAGAATTTTATGAGGACCATATGGAAAGAAGATCTTCAACTTTTTTCCCTAGAAGTTAAAGGTGTCTTTGACGTGGTCGATACGTAAAAAATTACCATTGCATTAATCTTCAAGTTGTAATATCCCAGTCAACTATTGGATTTCAATTCGTTCAGTTGTTCTGGGAACTCAATGCCCAACAAGGAACTTCAGGCCGAACAAACCTCAATTGAAAACATGTTACGATGCAAGTATAGAAAATATTAATAAGACACCTTGTAATTGGTTGAACCTGGAGAAAAATCATTATTTTGACCACTCCGCTTACTTTTGAATGTTCCTTATAATTATTACGCCATATCTTTTATTTCTGAATTTTTTGCCGGAAGTCCGACCGGTCAGCGGTTTTTGCCAGGATCCCTTGAGAATGGAAAGAGATAGCAACTTGAAACTTTCAGAGTATAGGCTACGTATTACAATTCGTTTATGTGTGGAATCTGCGAAACGATTCTGGAATTATACTCCTTTGAAATTTGGAGGGTACTTCCTCAATCGCAGGAATTATTTGAGCGATCGGATTGCAACTTAATTATTAGCGTGGAAGAAATACTTTTTTACGGTATTGTTGTTATTTCCGGAATAACTCAAAAAATACTAATGCAATCAGGATTGAACTCGGTAACTAGTTAGCAAACACTGATACACAAATGGTCGTAACTTTGTTTTCATATATTTTATATTTATCTTCTAATCATATGAACTCCAAGAAATCCTGCATAAGCTTTCAATCTATCATTTTCCAATCAACATGAACATGCATGCAAAAGCTGCTGACTTCACTTCATTGCTTTTCTAGAATAGTTTGATTAAGTTATTATCGCTAGAACTGAGTCAGATCAGGGGTCATGAAATGTGTCATTATCGAAACAATTTTGAATTCTTTATATAATTATCAGAGACTTCGGCTCAGTACGTACGTAACTTTATAGAGAACGGACAATACCGCGCAATTATCACACAAGGAAATTTCTCTAACCTTACATTTCTTAAATATACAGAGTTAAATGGTTTAAAAATTCATAGCCCAACCAAATGACTTCATAAAAGTAACTGGTGTATATGTCTTTCTACACAGGAAGGAATATGTGAAATTTCCATGGCCAACCAACTGAATGTTTGAGGGAGTATACTTATAACTCGAACAACTATACATTCAAACCCATAGCGTCAAGGAATATCATACATTCGGTTTCTAGTCCCGCTTAATACAACATTGAAAAATTTACATATCTGTTCAATCTACCTTCTCAGGAGCTGTTGATTTTCCTCCTCTGTTTTTATCTTCAGAGACTCCATCTTCTCTTTGTGTACATTAGCATTTTGCATTGTACTACTAATCATATCCAGTGCTGCGTTCGCCTTTTTCTGTTTTTCTGCTAACTTCTCTTCTTGTATAGCTGCTTTCTGTTTCAGCTCTGACACTAATTGTTTTGCTTCAGTTAGCTTCGTAACACCTGCCTGAAATGTTCCAAAATATATTTTCGAAATCCACCCGCTACAGAGCCAATTATTGAATACCTTGAGTTTTGTTTGCTTCGAAAGTATGACAGATATATGTTTCGAATAAAGCTCTATATATAGCTGAACCAACTCAATATATTTCCTAGGATTTCTCATTTTGTTAGGCACAATATTGAAAATTTTCACGAAATTTTCATTTTTCATCACTTGAATTGTTTTGTTTCTGATGTTGGATCTGAAATGACAACAAACTTGTATAATATGAACTAAATACACTTGAAATAATCTTCAAACCTTCCTATGATCAACTGCGGCAGATCCGAAATACTATCCTGACCCAAATCATTCTTCCAAACTATTGTACCATTATAAATAAAACTTGGACAGTTGATGAAAATATCCTGTAGATACTCATTTCCTAAATCAACACAAGCTACAACGTGAAGATTTTGTTTGACCCCTAAAATAATACAATTATAAGTGTTTACATATTTCATTCTTCGAGAAGTACTACTGTGGTTGAAAAACTGTATTAGATTCCCTTCGAAGTTTTCCCGAGATCTTTCTTCGTCTAATGCCATAACTATGGAGTTTAATTCGGTAGAATTAAACAGGCCTGGGACCTTCGAAAATTTTTCAGTAAAAAAAGGTTAAAAAAATTTGCTATCCTATCATGTATTCACGTACCTCGCCAGACGAAATCAGTGTATCAATAGAACTCAGTATGTCTTGTCCCCTCAGAATATGATCTTCAAAAAGCAGATACACATCACTCCCCTCAACTCCAGCGTGTTGCAGTGCCTACAAAGCATGTTGTCGAAAATTGTTCAAATCTTTGTTGAATGGAAATTGAAGAGATATGCGTATGCCTTTCTCGGTACTTACGAGTTTGAGGTCATTTCTGAGATGCGTTTTAGTTTCAGAATTCGGAAGTATCAGTTTGCCAGAATAAAGGGCCGACGCTATTTTCACCGCTGTTCTTCTTCCCATTCCACTTTTTCCAACCATCATTAAATGGCCACTACCCGTTGTTAACACTTTACTCACACTACTCAACAGATGGAGTAGATCTTCCGTAATAAGAATATCCATATTATGTCCTCCTTCTCGTTCTTGCAAAAAAAACAAAAAAATTTCGTTAATTTCAAACTGAACATATTCAATGAGAATAGATGCAGAGCGGTTAGAAACACAAACGGGTATGCACAGAAGCTAATCCCGGTTGCCAAAGCGAATTTCCTTGTTTCAATATATGTACTTGCTTCCGTTAATTTTTCCGTGAAATTTTCTTCAGAATTCAAACGAAACTTTTTTCACTGTCAACAGTATGAAAAGGTGACCCAACATTTTTTAAATATTTTACCCACGGACCACGGAGAAAGGGAAATTCATTTCCCTGCTAATTTGCCGTGTTCCGTAGCGGTGAAGTGCGCGCTGCTGTCCCATTCAATTATATAGAAAGAATACAATTCTAGTGTGGCTTGGGCTGGGCTGTTGCCGATAAGTAAGCCATAAACCATCTTTCTTCCTGAAGAAGATTCTGAAACTAGAATGAAAACAAACATTTTTATTGGTGCCTTTCAAAATCATATCATATTTTCTTCGAAAATTGGTAGCCCTAGGGAGACCACAGCTGAGATATCTGTCAGAACGTCTCGGATGATTTTCGAAATAAGGGAATTTTAAAAAAAAATTAGGTTTTGAGAAAAACGTTGAAGCCTACGGATCATTTAAAGGCTTCAATGAAAAACCGATAGAGTTTCTTCAGTCTGTTTTAACATTTTCATTCATGATGAGAGAGAGAGAGTTTAACTATGATTTCCTCAGTTTTGCGATTGAAAACTTTCCATGTGACATGTAAAAAAATGCGTTTCAGTTTTCAAAAAATGTTTGCATCAATTCTTGAAGAATCTGATGAATTGGAAAAATACTGATCGATTAGGAAGCCGGTTAAAAATTGGGAATTGTTTGCGCCAATTATTCATTCGGATTCTTGAGCCGCCTGCATAAAATGGAAACTGTTATATGTAAGAGGAATTACTTTGTTTACTATCAATATATTTATAAAGGTTCAACAGTGACTCGAGTTTGGCTGTACCACTATATTTCCAAACCAGTTCGAATTCGCTATGAAACAAGTCATGTACAGGGTGGACCAAATTGGACACCCTTGAATGGAAAGTCCTATTTTTGTTCTAGATAGACGAAAACTGATGTCGGTGTCTGAGGGTCATTTTTGGTGTTTTCGTGGGAAACTCATTAGCGAGACAGAATTTTTTTTTCTGTTGAAAATGTCTCATTTCTGTGAAAACATTCTCGTAGCAACTTCTTACGTAGGATTCACTGACGTTAATTGGATTTTCTGTTAACTGATATTGTCTGAGACATCGCTATGAATATATTTCTTTCAAATGGGATCCCCAGTATATTTCTTAACATGTCAATGAAGCTCGAAATCGCTATTTCGAAAATATAACATACTTGACATTTTTCTGCAGTCATGTTCGAGATATTGAATTTTCATTCAATTTTTTTCCTCTTGGATGAGTAGGCTTAGGAGGATGCGATGGTGATGATCATGAAAACCTTAGTTATTGAAATAATATGAGTTCTGTTCTGTCGAAACGCCTTTTCAATGTAAGAAGTATGAGTATCTGTTTCATAAAACACGCTGCAAATTTTACAGAAGGTTTTATTATTTTTTCAGCTGAATAACCCAATACCATTGATATCTCGAATAAAACTTATATAGCGTGCCAAACAGGTAACGGAACTTGTCAATAATTCTTGTACGAAAAATTATTGAGGAGAATCCTCGCACACGTCAATTTTTTAATTCAAAAGCAATTTATGCTATGCTTTTTTGAATTTGATATTTCTCAACCCCTACGACCTGCACCCCACTTCTTTATTTTTTCAGATGGGAATATATGGATTGTGATACATCGAATGAAAGTTAATTTGACTACCTATTCAGCGATTTGGCTTCGGTTAGAAATAGTTGTGCCGTTTTTTATGAGGAATTAGGAAATAATTTACCATTTGTTATTGGGGAGTACTGTAATCAGACCATTATTCTTTTATTAATTATTGTTGAGAAAAATCCTCGAACCCATGGATTTGTAATTTGAATTAAATTAATAATAAAATTTTGATTGATCATCGAATGACTTTTGATGCGATATATCACATGCAATATTTTTCCAAAAAAAAATTATTGAAGGTTAAGGGTATGAACCTCCAACTTCAAAAATGCATGCATTTCTAAAACTTATTACTTACTTATGGGACTTGCAAAGAATGAATTGCTTTCGAAATTAGAAATCAACGGGTGCGTGTATCTCTATAAAGCTTTCTGTAATAACTAAGGTACTATACAACTGCTGTGAAACATATTCAACATCATCGTTTCGTTGACAAATGGAATACACGGGGCCCCCAAATCGCAGCTATAACCTCTGTGACATAGTCTGAAATTTTGTGTCATTGGCTCCATGGCATTGACAATTGTAACAATGAAAGGTAAAAATGAATTGAAAAAACCTAGAAAAGCACTGAGCTGAAGTCAGCAGCTTTTGCGCGCATGTTCATTTTTAGTGATTTACTTTGAACGTGCGCGCAAGGCAACTGACTTCACGTCAGTGCTTTTATATGTTTTTTGCGATGATTTACTGGATTTCAATTCTATCTAATCTGTGTTTCTGAAAATATTGGGAAAATAACATTCACGGATTCGACCATCGTAATTAAGGTCCAAAGCTACTCCAAAAACAAACAGTTTCTGAGTTGTTCTTTTCGGAAGTTATTGTGTTTACGGTCGGCCGTTGGACCGAACACGTGAATGGGTAAAATCCAGGAAATCATTCCTCAGATACCCATTCCCCATTGAAAATTTTATTTTCCCAATTTTTCGAAAAATACAGATCAGATCGAATTGGAATCCAGTACTTTATTGAAAAATGACAGTCCGAAGGTTCATACAAAATTGAATGAGAATAATATGATGAAAAAAATCACAGAATATCGAATATTCGAAAAAACAAATTGTAATTTTTTTTCAAATTGTTCTAATAACACGATCATCACGAATTTTCGCAAAAAGTTGTACATCAGCATCTTAAACCTAGCTGCGAAGTTTCATCATAATTGAGTCAGTATTTCTCGAGCTATAACGAAAAAACAACGACATCGAAAAGAAAACCATGAAATTTTGAATAATTTTTTCCCATATATCCAAAACTAATAGCCGCATCGAATTTAAAATTGGTTCACTGCCATGGAGTATGAAGCTCAAGGTATGATCAGAATTGTTTTTGAATATTGAGTAGTTCCGAAAAAAAAATGTTTTTTCAAATTAAGTGATCATACGATCCCAACGAAATTTTGCTTGAAATTTCGCGCCTCTTTCAATAAACTGCCAAGTTTCAATACAATCGCTCCAGTAGTTCCTGAAATATCAGGAAAATTTCAAATGGCTATAAGTCCGAAACCATTTGGCAGATTTGGCCCATTAACCAACTAAGCCGTGCATTCTAATGCGCGAACTACACTATCGGCCGGTTTCACAAAACTCTGATTGCCCGTTCAAAGCTTGATTGTAAGTCAACAATAAATTCTGTGCTCGATTTCAGTTCATTTTCAACCCAACCATCGAATACAAACCTTAATCAACGAATTGATCGGACGTCAAAAGTTAAAACCGACGGTAAAAGTTTCGAGTAGGTAGCTTGCTCCGTTCGACAGTTATCATGTCCACGGTCGGACAGAATCCATTTTAACACCGGATTCATAATCAGTGAGTCCAACCTAGTCATTTGAGACCATTTTTGGCTGAAAATTCGAAAATTAAAGACATTCGGACAAACGATAGCACGCTGTTCCCCTAGAACATGAGCGCAAAAATGATGACGATAAACGCAACTATTACAGGAAGAGTGTGGTTACAGGTACCACCCCTCATATTTTCTTCTCAACTCTAGTGAGTGGACATGTCCGTCGCAATCAAAAGAATCTTTCAATTTTAGATACAAAATTTCATGAAATCTTGAAAGATATTCATTATTTCGACCAAACCCCGCCAGAATGCGATTCAGATAATATTAAAGTGTAATCATAGAAAACAATACTATAAAGTAACGCAGAGTTGTGAAAACATTTATCTGCAATATATTTCAAATATTATATAGATATAAGTACAAAGTAATTGTAACTCTATTTATAGATTTTTTTGTATTTTTCCGATTTATTATTCCAGCGAGGATTCAAATATTCATATCTTTTTATGTAATACGTATTTTGAAGATTTTTTTTCTGTAGCATGATCTCCCTAAATATTGCTTCGATGACAAACATAAATCAGCGTCTTGAATACACTCAAAATTACTCAAAAAAGTCTTCAAAGTTAGAACTTCAGCTTTCAGTAGGATTCACTCAAACGTTCAACATCAATTAAAAATTACGAAGAGGAGTTTACATAGCTTCTGCCACGGTCCTAAACTACCAAAATCATAAGAAAAAAGTAGTACTCCATGGGTCTCTTTTCTCTGTAATCGGTCTTTGAAGGCGGATAGGCTAAAAATCATTGAAACAAGATTAAAGTTATTTTTTACTTGTAATCATTCTTATGGTTAATTATACACAAAAATGTTTTTCTAATCTAATTTCAATTTAAATTCCTGTAAACTAACTGTAGCTTGTGTAATTTTTACAATAATTTTGGACTCAACACTGACTGAAAATTTTGGCATATTCAAAGTTGGTAGTTGTGAAATTACTTGCTTTTGGATGAGAAATAAAAGCACAACTTACTGAGAAATTACCATTTACTACAATAAATCTTCAAAATACCTTCCTTCCTCTTGAATACTTAATCGTCAACGTTTTTTGACTTATTTCTCTTTCCGCTTCCAAAAGTTTTGTCTTAATTCTGCTTTGTTGTTGCTTCTCGTAGCTAACACCAGCTCTTTGTAAAATCCCCAAATAAAAATCGTTGGGGTTCAGGTCTGGCGGACGTGCAGGCCATTCGATCGGCCCTGCACGCCCAATCCATCTTGATGTGAAAATTACACGAGCCGCAATTATTTTACAGGAATTTGAATTGAAATTACTCTGAAGTCACATTTTCAAGCTTAATTTGCCATAAAAGTGATAAAAAGTAGAAGAATAACTTTACTACTGTTTCAATGATTTTGAGTCTATCCGACTTATGATTTTGGTAGTTCAGGACCATGCAAAGTTTTCAAACTCAATCAGAAACTATGAAAACTCCTTTTTGTATTTTTAAATTGATCTTGAATGTTTGAGTGAATCCTACTGAAAACTGAAGTTCTGATTTTCAAGCTCGTTTTGAAAAGCTTTGAGTGATTTCAGGAAGCTGAGTTATTTTTTTCATGGAAAGAACATTCAGGAAGATCATGCTACAGAAAAAAAATCTGCAAAATACTTACTGCATAAAAATATATGAATTTTTAAAAATTCGCTGGCACAATAAATCCAAAAAACACAAAAAAAACTATAACTCGAAAACAACGGAAAATCGCGTAACAAACATGGGGTAGTTTTGGACACTAATTTAGGTCATCTATATTGTTCGTCTCTTCAATGCACAGTTATGTAAAATAGCTTCATGTTGTTACAGCCTTGAAAATGTTGGAAAGATCCAACACAATGTCGGCATAATTAAATAAGCTCTCCCAACCATATTTGGTGTCTCATTCCTCTGTAACAAACTTCGTACAATCAAAAGAGACGTGAAAATCATGCTTTTCTCCATTTAAGTAAGTGGAGATTTCCGACGAGATCGAGAATAATTTTCAATTTTATTTATAAGTTTTAACGTAATCTTCAAAACTATTCATTCTGACAACGTTAACTCAGTCGAGATGCATTTCATATTTTATTATTGTCATGGAATACAATACTAAATTAACGATGAAAATATGCGATAACGAAAACATGAATTTTCTAACATAAGCATTCTGTTGGTGGAAGGAATTTTATGAAAGTATTATGTTAATTCATACAAAGTAAATTTGAACTAGTTTTTTAACATATGTATACAGAAGTCAGGAGTATCAGAGAAATATGTTAAGAACTCATTAAAAAACAATTCAATTCTATAGATATTTATGTTTTATGAGTTAGTTATAGATCTCTCAATGAACCGTATAGGGACTGTTCTATAAGATATTTTATAATTCCGCCATATAAACTTTTTCGTGGCGAATTTATGAAATACTTGAGATGTCTACAACAGATTGGAATTTATAAAGCATTAATATAATAAATTGGCATTCAAGATAGTTTAATGAAATTTAGAAAAGCACTGACGTGAAGTCAACAGCTTTAACGCGCTTGTTCACATTGCAAAACGGTGGAAATTTCAATGAAATAAAAAATTTTCGAAAAAAATTTTCAGAAAAACTTTTTTTTTTTATTTTTCCCTGGATAATTCTTCGTATTGACACATTTCATATTCCAACCAAGTTTCATTTCGATCAGATGAATATTTTTCGAGTTATTGAAGAATCGAAATTTCAAAAGGCTGTAGCACGAAAATCATTCGGCAGATTTGGCCCATTAACGAGCTCAGGCTAGATATTCAGAATCTTAACCTAACCTGAAAATTTCAAGGAAGACTGTAGGTCCTTCCTTTCGAAAATTACAGCGCACAGGGCCGGCTGGACGAACTGAATCAATTTTGACCACGGATTCTTCATCAGTGAGTACAACCTAGTCGTTTGAGACGAATTTCGGCTCAAAATTCGAAATTACAGACATCGTGACGAAATGATAACGCGGTGTTCCCAAGAGCAAGCGCGTTATAATACTATAAAATGAAATAGTTGAAGATTATCAGAATTATACAACTTTGCTGGTTGGGTGGTATGGAAATAAATGGATAGGACGCTTTGGTCCTGTTGCGTGGCTACCAAGATACCCTGATTTGAATCTATGATATTTCTTTTCTGTGGAGACACATAAAAACACTCGTATATTCCTGTCGAATGAAAGATGTGGAGGAATGCAGGAAGCGAGTAGAAGTTGCGGCGCTGTGGATCGATGAAAATTCGATTTTACTGGAGAATGTTAGAAATTTCCTTTTGAGGAGAGCACAAGCTTGCCTAAATGCGGATGAAGGACACTTCAAGCATTTGTTATGATTTTTGAAACCAAAAATAATATTTGTGAATTAAACAATATTTTTGGTTATTCCTTGAAAAAATACTTATTCAATAACGTTGCTGAAGTGGATACTGAAATATTACTACATGGAGTTTCTCGGAGCAAGAGCAGTCACTCTCGCATTTAATCATTATGCTGAATGAAACTTCACTTCCCGATAAAAACAATATGCGGAACCTTTTTTCCACTATCTCCATCAATCTAGATTCTATCCGATAGAAATTTGATTCTTTGTTGCAAAATTATGGCGTGAATATGTATGCAGAAGTAAGGCAGCATCTGACGGATAGCATTCGAAATATGAAGCGTCTGAATATTTTTCGGGGATGCAATCCTCACGAAATTTTGCATAAACTTTCCTGATGCCTTTTCATGACGAAAAAATTAATCTCAATTCGTTCGGATGAGAATTATCATTTGTATTGTTATAGAAACAAAAATGAAATTCCAGAAGAGAATAACTCTGAAAACGTTAGACCCTTTATGCTCATCGACAAATTAAACTAGAGTAGTTGCATGAGCAACCCACCCTGAAAAATTCAATCAGCTAGCTCATTCCAAGCTATCTTAGCATGGAACGGAATGCCGCTCGTGTGGTAGGAATGAACTTTATCCTTGAATCTTCCATTTCTGAATGCCCCTTACAGTTTGAAACCATTTTCAGCTCAAAATTCGAAAATCACGTACATTCGAACGAAATGATATCTTGCTTGTTTCCTCGATGAGGATAAATTATCTATCACTTTGAGTGTGAAAAATATGCTGCAACGTGGTTCCAGCTTGATTCTAAGTCTCCACTTGCTCAGGAACGGATTCACAAAATCAGAGAAATTTCTCGAATTTTTAGCAGATTCCATGTCATTCTAAGTTGCATATTTCATGAAATAACCGGTTTAGGACATTTGATGAGGAATACTTTAATTTTTTGAAATGATTGCAGATTCTCATAATGTCAGAAGATGAACTCAGACTTCTTTCTTAATGCAAATGTCTTATAGTTTTATGATTCCGCAAGACTGTAACTAGGATATCAGTCGAAATTGGGTAAAAATTCTGATTGTTGAATATGTGCCATGGACGGATAAAACTCCATACCGAAATTCATCTTATTTAAAATATCCATGTCAAAACTACCGGAGAAAAACTGAATTTTTTTGTAAATTTCAACTGCTTGTATCTTTTCACCTGAGCCGCATGTGGAAATATGGTGAATGAAAAAGTATTTTATTCAATAAGAGAAATCTATGGTTGGAATTTATGTACAACTTCAAGACTCACGCTGTATGGTAGAGGGTTTATAACAGTATAGCTGGTTTATGGTTAGGATGATAAGCATTATTTTCGTGAATGAATCAGTTAATCCTTTAGCAAATCAATTGATTGACTTCAACTCACCAAACTGAACTCTTCCCTTTTCAGCAGTAGAAGCCCATTCATCCATGTGTAGCATGTAGAGATCCCAAGCTGACTTCGATTTCGAAAATTGAGGAATAGGAACATAAACATATTTCTGAATATGCGTTAAGATATTTGTGATGTCGTATACTTTCTGGAAATTGGTATGGAGGATTTGTCTGAATTTCGAAAAACTACTCTCGTCCACCAATTTCTCTGCGAACAATTTGTGTGCTTCATAATGGAGGATCTGAAATGAAAAAATTTAACTGAAGGTACTCAGAACTATGCTGGAAAAGGTTTCAACAGAAATCCATCCACATACTTTCACTATAAAAGTTTCGTCACTTTCTTCACCCTGATTTTTCTGATATCGGAGAATACTGCAACACCATCTAGTCAAGTCATGTGTGCTAAAGTCATAGTGTTTTTTCTGTACATTTGTGAATGTTGTGCGGATCTGTGAAGGATCAGATAATCAGTTGGAAATAAAATTCGAAAGTAACAATAACAACCTCATCATAGATCTGCTGTATCACATTAGCCAACTTAGCAACTTTGATTTTAGGCCAAGCACTACCAATCTGAAATGCTTTTTTCAATAGGCTTTGCAAATATAATGTGAGGATCAAAGACAAGTCATCTTTTTCCGGTAAACTGAAATAAACGAAATTATTCAATAATGCCATTAAGGATATTCACGAAAACAGTATAAAATACAATGGATGGCTAACCAGTTTAGGAGTGAAAACTAACACGTCCTAATTTTGAGTGGAATTGATGAATTTAACCTGATGCATTGAGGAGTGCAGACGAAATCGCAAAAAACAAAAACGGTTTGGGGTGTTATTTGAAGGCTATGGATTAATTTCTCTTTAAATTTCTTTTCTTCGAATGATCTAATTAACTACTGAGTATTCAACTAGTTAGTTCAGAACTTAATTATTTTACTGATATGAAAGTGCAGTATTGAGATTTGTATCTTATTCTTTGATCTAAATAGATGATTTCCCTGAAAATCATCATAGCAAATATAGGACCAACATTGTTACTTTTATTCCAATACATTTGACTGAGAAGAAACTCGGATTAAATATCATTGTAACCAACGAGCAAAACCTGCGATATTCGGGTTATTGTAGGCTCTTGTGGTTTCTGTCATCTGGAAAGAAAATGTAAGCGATGCGACGCGAGTATCGATACAGATAACCCATATTATTTATGAATTGATTCCAATATAGTGAGAACTCTTCAAGTTCAAATCGACGCTCATTAGAAAAATGGCACTTGGAATTAGCAACATAAATTCGTAATTCTATATTGAAAACACTCTCTTCAGCTTTTGCGCACAGGTACAAATTTGTTGCTAACGCGTAGAGTGATTCTATGTCTATTAAATATTGGGGCGTCGTTGATGGTTTTAAAACTTGAAATTGGAGTTTCGAATTTAAGTGATGAACTTATTAGGAAGTACTTTTTATTTCTATATGAGCTATGGATTCGATATTTGAATAAGAGCTCTTCGTCATAATATTTGCAGGTGCTGAATTTCGATCCGATCGTGTCTGTATTTTTGTAAATACTGAGATGACGGAATTGAAAATGCGTTCATCGTTCACACTATCGAGTGGATCTTGCCAATTCTGAGCTCGACCTTCGTATTTAAGCTTCGAACTAATCCAAAATTTCGGGTCATTCCTTTGTGAAGTTGTAGTATTCACAGCCTTCGAAGTACCGCATCTGTAATTCCGCCAATAACTGCAAACAAGCAAACATGATCGGATCGAAATGAATTTCAATGTGGATATAAGATGACGATGAACTCTGATACAAACATACAATGCATAGCTTATATGAAAGCACTGAGTACTTCGTAAAACTAGCACTGCTATTCAAGCAATCAGATTGAATCCAGGAGATCAGTAGGAAGCTGATAAAACGCTATTTTTGCAAGGTTTCGTTGGAATCATATCGTTTTCACATCTAAAAACTAAAGTTTTTTGCGGGGTAATCATCAAATTTCGCTTAAGTCTACATTTAACAACAACAGTGTACCTACCAAATTTTAGTTCGATTGGAATCTTGTTTTCGGAGATATTGAGACGAAAATATTATTTTTAATTTCATGTTTTTTTTTCTTTGAAAACTTGTGCAGAATTCGATGATAACCGTTCCATCAAAATAAGTCAAGAATAAGTCATAATTTTTTTTTATCACGAAGTAAAGCAGCGTTGCTTGCAATGCGCGAGTAGGTGACTGCTTTGGCAATGAATTTGAAAATGTGAACAATGCTCTTGGCTTCACGTCAGTGGTTCGATAGAATTTTCATTTTTATGCAAGCCGAAACAACTTCAAACCTTAATATCCGTTTGAATATCTTCAATTTCCTATGATTAAATCAGATTATACCAACATGTTTTACTGTGGATAATGAGGTAGTAACATGTTTAATTCCAAAATAAACTCAATACTGGAATTTAATTGGGTTGGGAAACGTGAAATGCAAAATCACTTGAGAGATCTTTTGGTTTCCACTCTCCTACAATCGGTGTAGTTCACACTTGATATTAGAATTCGTTTGCTTATTGCTTTTACACTAATGTAGACGATGTGTAGTTTATCCGCACCTAACCGAAAGCACTTGTGAAATGCACTCAAATAAAGTGTGTGGTTGAGTTTATTGATTCCTCAAAAAGAAGACCCCTATTATTGACTTGATGACTTGTAACGTGACTTGTAATATTTGTTATTTATGGGAACTCGGATCTCTACTTCAAAAATAATAACAACTGTTTTCATCCACAACCCATAAATAAGCAAACCTCACTTCAGTGTTTTTTTTATTCGTTTGCATTAAGTGGAGGCTACATTCATACGAAAGCGTTCACGATGGCGATAAGTGTGTGGTGATCCACTAGTCCAACATAATTATCTAATCGCCATCTTTTCGTGAACGCCATCGTGATAGTGATCGCGCATATGTGTCGGTTTCAATTGAAAAGCACATAGTCGGCTTTCTTCTCATGTTCACCTGTCCGCATCCTCACAATACGCATATGTTCGATCTCTTATTATTGCATTCGAGAATCACGACCATACAGATTTCCTACTCTATCACTGGATATCGCTCCCGATCGCGTCTGAACGCTGCCAGGTCGCAGGTCGCAGACAGATAGCGGCAAGTGTGTGCTGCTCTACTAGTTCTATGTAATTATCTGATCGCCATCACTATCGTGAACGCCATCGAAATAGTGATCGCGTATATGTGGCCTCCACATTTAAGCATCCTGATCGCGGTGGCGTTCACAACAGCGATAACGATCAGATAGTTACAGGTGATTCAAAGTGAATGAAAATCTTGACTCCCCATTCAAAAAAAACATTATAACGGAGGTGCTGAATTTATTCCATTTGGCTGTATGCACATATCTTATTCCGTTCGGAGATCAATAAATCTCGATATATTTTTTCATCCATTCTCTTTACTCTTGATGTATCATTTAATTTCTAGTTCTCAACTGGAAATTATCATCGAGATGTTCGAATCAATCTTTCAAATGAATTAGTTACCGGAAAATACACTGTTGGTTTCAAATGGTCCCCATTAACGACGACTAACGACTGAATTCTGAGAGAAACTATGGCCAAATAATGAATTTTACTCATTTTCACAACTGTTTACATTTCCATATACCTTCATAATCTCGACTCTTCTGGGGAAGTATACTAACTTAATTATCAAAAATTCAAAATAGAACTCACTCCATGTTGTACATGTTGACAATAGATGTGAATCTCCAAGATAAGGTTTTCGTTGCTGATAAACATCCAATTACTGTTACATTCTCTAGTGTAATCCATTCCAGATTAGTATCGAAGAAAGCCTTATATGTGATCAGCTGCAATATGACATCCAAGTCATTATTATCATTAGAAATAAAAATATACGTCTATATTTCAACTCCTGTTCAAATCAAAATTCGAAACAGATCATGGAAGTTTTAAAAGTGAGTAACCGCATGTTTCGCCATCCATTCGTTGTAATTCGAACAATACTTGTTGAAGAAACGGTTGCATATGTAATGTCTGCCTGACTTTTTCATGTATGTTGGTCATATTTTCCGAATGGAACTATCGAGCGTTAAAACTGACACATATTTCTATTTTCGAAAATTCACCAGCTTGATTAATAAGAAATTCATTTCGGAGATTTTTCAGATGGAAGAACCCATTTCCAAGAAGCTTCTGACGTCCAATAATTCTAAAAGTTTTGATACATCTTTTACCTGTAATATAACTAAACAGTCGGAAATAGACAATCTGAGAAACCAACTTTTCTTGACACGAAGTGAAAATTCAACATTACAAGGTGAACTATCTGCTTCAATGAAGGAAGACTCTGAAAGTCGAGAAAAAATAGTAGAACTGACTAAAAAATTGAGAGATTTAGAGAAAAAACAAGAATTGTACAAATCTCGTAGTCCAGCGAAAGTGAAAAAAGATATCAGTCTGGAGGATTTGATAGCTATGGAGCAAAAAATACAAAGTTTAGAAAATAAAAATCGGATTCTTGAAGAAAAACTAACTATACATAAAGAAAATGAAAAAGTTATTCAGGAGAAAATGGAAATAATCGTCTTGCAAAAAGCTAAAATTAACGAACTCGAAGAAATAGTGAAAGGTGAAGAAAAAATCCCCGGTGTTACCGACAAAATAGGAGATGCTAGCGTAACTAAAAAAGAAATGGAATTTCAGAAAATTATGCATGAATACGATAATTTCTTGAGGAAAATATTAGCGGAAAGACAAGCTTTAATCGACGAGAAAAATACTGCTCAGAAGCACCTTGCCAATTTAGAAACTGCTTTCAATGACCTCCTCCAGAAATACGAACGGGCGAAACAAGTAGTTGAAGGCTTCAAGAATAATGAAGAAGTTCTGAAGAAACAAATAAGAGAATGGAATAAAATGTTGAATGTCTTCAACAAGAAGTACAATGATCTGAAGACTTATGCCGAGAAAAAGATTTCAGAAGCTAATACAGCAATTTTGAATAAAGATAAGGGAAACATCGAGGAAGTTGCCAAACTAAAAGCGAAAATTTTGCAGAGTCAAGTTAAAATAAGTGAGCTTGAAAGGCACGTCAAACCGAAAGAGATAGAAAAGGTCTCCTTATTCGCTCCATTGAAGAATGATTTGAGGAAAAAAAAATGAATTATTCCTGTACTTTATATTTACCTGATGTAAGAATTCTATTAAAATGTTTGTACCCCATTTGTCTGGTTTCAGAAGGTGCATGTTCTTGAAGTGAAGAAAAAGTCTTCCTTTTTTTGATCTGAATACTTTTCCATTATTGGTGTTGACGGATAAACAATGCTGAAAATATTGACTTACAAATTATACCAAAATAAGATTCACATAAATTAATTGAAAGACATGAAAGTAAGGTTTCCCTTGAAGAAACTCTGTTTTTCGGAAAACTATTATTATAATAACTCTAAATAACATTCAGCATGGACCTCAAAGTGGAAATTCAACAATAGTGCTCCAAGTTTATGTGCTATCAAATATACAGGGTTTTTCATTGGTAAATGAACATACGGTAACCTGAGGTAGAGCTACCTTAGACGAGTCCAATGAGTCCAACCTATATATGGTAGATCTAATCAATTCCATAATCTAGATACAGGTTGTTTCTTGTAATCACCATTCTTCTCAATTGCTCACAACTTTGGAACCACCCAGTATAATACGTTGACATGAATTCATACAGGTCAATCGATTAATTTTTAGATTAATTGAAAATTGTCAGGATCGTTTTAGAATATATAATATCTAATATGGAATTTTTGTCGAGCCTAGATTCGACTCCCTGTATATTGAAATTTAGAAATACGATTCGACAATTTGGAAAAGGAAAAAAAAGTTCAATTCGAATCAGTTTATCTTCTTATCCCGCACGTTGAATTGCTTATCGAAAATTCCATGAAATGATTTGATTCAATAATGACATTCCACTAAATTCTCAGAAAATTCGAAGTTCGTGATCGAATTAGTGTTTTTCGTTATTCTGAAGGATTATTCCGAAAAAATCCCAGAAAAACATCAATTTTGAAAAATGTATTCGGAATTAACAATTAATAATTGAATAAATTAAAAAATAAGAATCTCAGGAATAAATCACAGAAGAAGTTTCAAAGTATTCCCGCTTCATTGAATTGTAATGCTTGCCCGTCTCAAAAAATAACTGACAATTTTTGCGCGCACGTTCTAGGGGAACAGCGTGCTACCGTTTCGTCCAAATGTCTGTAATTTCGATAAGCTGAAAATGGTCTCAAACGACTAGATTGGACTCACTGATGACGAATCCGGTTTCAAAATCGATTCTGTCCGGCCGACCGGCCGTGGACACGATAACTGTCGAAAGGAGAGAGCTAGCAACTTGAAACTTTCAGGGTAGGTCGCGCAATGAAATACCGCGGTTAAGTTCGTTAACGGGCCAAATCGCTCGAATAGTTTTGGAGTTATAGCCACAAGTTTTGAAGTTATTTATTTTTTATTTCAGAAACTACTCGAGCGATTGGATTCAAACTTGGCAATTAGGTGAAGTATAACGACGCGCAACTTTGAGTCTGACAAGATTTCTTTTCGAAATGTGTGTCCAAAAAAATTTTTTTTTTCCAAAACCGTTCATCATATACAATTGAAATTTCTGCTCGGACTTCGAGCCTCATATTTCACAGCAGTGTACCAAATTTCAGTTTGATACGATCATAAATTTTGGAGATATCGGGTAAAAATATGTCAAATTTCGAGGTTTTCTTCTCGATATCGTTGTTTTTTCGGTATAACTCAATAAAAACTGATTCAATCCTGATTAAACTTCGCAGCTAGTTTGAAGATGCTGAAGGACAACTTTATGCAAAATTTCGTGATGATCATGTCATTAGAACAATTTGAAAAAAAAAATTCTGTGATTTTCTTATCATATAATCCTTATTGAATTCTGTACGAACCTTCGAACTGTAATGTTTCGATGAAGTACTGGATTTCGATTCGATCTGATCTGTATTTTTGGAAATATTGGGAAAATAAAATTTTGAATGGGTATATCTGCGGAATCATTGGGTGGATTTTACCCATTCACGAATTCGGCCTTCGTAATTAAGGTCCCAATCTTCTCTGAAAATATCGAGTTTTCAAGTTGTTCTTTTCGGAAGTTATTGTGTTTACGCAGTCGGCCGTTAGGCTGACCATAAACACAATAACTTCCGGAAGAAACGACTTAGAAACTCTATATTTGTAGAGTAGGTTTGGGGCTTAATTACGAAGGTCGAATTCGTGAATGGGTAAAATCCACCCAATGATTCCGCAGATTGACTTCAGTATATAAAGCAAAGTTTATAAAGATTTGAAATGGTTTCAATACCGTGCGTCGCATAATATCATCAGCAAAAAGAAGATTCTCCGGGCTCATTACCAGTTAGCGGAGTTGGGAAAGTTCACATACATAAAATATAGGAATTTAATTCTTTTCAATTTCATTCCTATAATTATTTCGGGGGAAATGCTAATTTTTCAAGTAATAGACCTGCAAATTAGTGAAACGCGCTGTAGGCACTAAGCGGTGAGTATCATGGTCCATCTGAGGTTACATCAAAACCTAGAACTATCGAAATAGCAAAAGCAAAATATCAATGCCCAGCTATTCGCAGAAACATCATGCTATCTTTATATTAATTCTGCAAAATCTTGAATAATGCATATAGGCTTTCCGAATACTATGTTTTGGCTCAATCTGTTGTCCAATATGAAGACTTAGATGATTTTCTTCAAACATCTATATCTCGTTCACAAAGTTGTTAATTTACGAATTCAAGCAAAATTTTCAGTCATGATACAATACCAAATATATAGGGTGAATTACCCAGTTATTGGACAGTTAAAATGATGTTTTTTTTTTCGCCCTGAAGAAGAATCCGTGCTCAATTTCAATTCTGTCTGACCGTTCGTCCGTACGTGCTCTAACTTTTGAAGGAAAGAAACCTAGCAACTCGGAATTTTCGGATTAGGTTAATGAGTACAGATATCTTGACTTAGTTCGTTAATGGGTAAATTTTGAGCTTTATTCCTCAATATCTCATGCAGTACCTACAGAATTCATCAGATTGAAACTGTGTTAAAAAAATTGGAAAACCAACCCGCAACTCAGTGCAAAATTTCGTGTGAATAGAAAATAAAAAAATTCTCCAAATTCCTGATGAAAGGGTTTTACGCAAGAAATATTGATTAAATTTCAACGAAATTTGGCACAAAGCTAAGACATGTAGTCAAAAACAATATTTCAAATTTCAATTCGATTCCATATTTACTTTCGGAAATATGAGGAAGATAATATTTGAAAATTTAACGTTATTACAGCAATATCTCAAGAAGTACAAATGGAATCAGATTGAAACTTTGTAATCAGTAGAAGATTACCAACGCGCAACTAGGTGCAATATTTTGTGTTGATCTTACATTTAGAATTCGAACAAGCTCGTGAAAGCTGCTGACCTCATGTAAGTGATTTCCTAGGATTTTTACTTATTTAACTTGCATCAATAAGTTAATGACAGTTCAGAAATCGGTGAAATGATAACATTTCATCTATGAATCATAAACTTATGTGGTTTCGAAGCTACAAATACTCTATTTGGTGAGTAAGACAAATAAAACAACTGAACTGAATATTTATTTACATGGCTTGCAATTATTGAAAGGATCGTCGATTTCATATTCATCAGATGTAAATTTTCTATTTTTGTTACTATTTCCATCTGTAACAACTTTCTGAATTTTATTTTAATCATTTCCAATATTACCTATACAATTTTCACGATCCTTGGACGATATCATGGTATGGATAAAAGTGAAATATTCAAAATAATAACAGATAATTGAAATTCAAAGGGCGCTTCGAAGGAATTATTGAAACAGTTGTTGCATATGCTAACCTATAATTCAATAATTTATTGAATAGCATCTGTCATACAACTATCATGTGTCCAACAACTGAGTGGTTTACCCTATTTTGTGTCAGAACAAAATTGATAGGTGCGGATCCCAAGATCCTCGAAGTTTATTCAAATTATTTCTTCCTGCAGATTTTCAAATTCAATCCAGAAAATGATTTTTTTGTCAAACCACAATCACACTCAATCTTCAAACGTCATGTGCAAACTCAGTGGATTTGTATTCAGAATGTCTCTCAATCACAAGAATAGAGGATGTATTGTTTTTGTTGAATATTCACCTCAGAGATTTTATTTATGACTGTTATAGGTTGTAGTGTTGTTGTACAGTGTATAATTATTACATCGGCGTCCACGTCTTCAGCCAGTCTTCTTATGATTAATCTGTAAAAAGTTCAGAATATTCAACTATTTCAGTAAAGTATTGAAAACTGTCCTATTCATAAAAATTCGAAAGAGGATTGCGAGTAGAAGTTGATATTAAGTGTGAAGACTATAAAAAAAGTTTCGATGGACGTGTTGTAGAATTTTCGGATAGAAAAAAACGAGGTGTAAGTATTATCTATTCACTTTGATGAATAGGTTTATTAATCTTTTTATGACTAGAACTGACTCAGAATGGCATTCGTGAAATGTCACAAGATCAACAGAGTTCGGTGTTACTATTCCAATTCTAATATATAATTATATATTATATATAATATATTACCATTATATTGGATTAACCACATACTTCATATATCATGACTGTGATCACGGTCACGGAATTATTTATTTATTATTATTTATTATTATTATTTACACTGCTCCGTAGTTCTTCAATTCGATAGGAGAAATTCCAATTATATGTAAGTCATACTGTTGTTATTTCTTACTTCTGCATTACCTACTATATCAATGTCTTGAACGATTGCGCTCATAAACAGACGCTATCATTTCCATAATTTTTGGTGATTTGTTCATCTTGAAAATGGCCCATTTTGGTTTATTATTTGATAAAATCAAATAATAAACCTTAGTGATCGACCAACAAAAAAAAATTTTTAACCCCCCCTGAAAATTTCACAGTTTACGTTTTGGAGTATGTAGATTTGAATAAACTAATAAAAAAAAATCCGTACGTCCGCCGTCCGCCGTCCGTTGTCCGGGGCTTTTCTCAGAAAGTACTGAACCGAAATCAGTGAAACTTGGTGCAAAAATCGTGTGTCGCTCGGGATTGATCCTCCAAGCTTTTCAGCAGAATCAGTGTATCCTGAGGGCTCAAAATGGGGGGTGGGGGAAAAAAAAAAATTATTTCTCGAAAACTTACCACCGAATTTTCATGCAACTCAGAACGTTGATTACTGTTGCAAAACTAAACCAAAAAAATTTCACCAGGATGATTTCCGACCAGTGGTTCCTGAGTTATAAGGAAAAACGCTGCAAATTTCCAATAATCTCGAAAATGACATCATCGCATTCAGTTCTAAGATTGTAATTCACTGGAATAATCGGTTTACTTTTCATTCAAAGTCATACATCTAAAAGGAGGTGAAAATATTGATTACCAAATTTTCAACACATATCGAAAAATGTTTAATGGATGCGTTATTATTTTATCATCACACTTTGCAAATGCCCCATCGATGTTCTTGACAATTTCATAATCGTAAGTAGTTCAGATTAAATATTTTTGGGCTTTCTCTCCCAATATCTTAAACATAACTACTGAAAAACGGATCAAATTATTATTTATAGAAATCACCCTGCGGATTACGGGATTTAAGATTGAATTTCTTCATGAAGCTCATTCATATCTTGAATAAAACTTTTATTTTATTCATGAATCATTGGTTTTTCAGAACACAAAAACCAATTCCATGAAAAAATTCATTTGAAACATTGAAATCTCAATAAATACTCTTTTATAACTGAATAACCCTTTTACATGCAGAACGCGAATTAAGTAGCGCAATTTAAAATAATGCAGATTTCCAAAAAATTCGGTTGATCGGAGGTTTCCATTAATTTCGGTTTGCGTAATACGATTATCGTCAACCTGTGGATACCCGTTACTGGTTTCAATCGAAATCCAAAATCTTTCGTACTGACAGTTTGAAATAAGCGTGAATATAGAAAATAATGAGCATTTATATGATAAATCAAATTGGAGGATATAATATGCAAAAAAATCAATAGCAAACCGCAAATCTCATCAATTGTCGATTGTCGAGAATCTAATACTGAGGGTTGGAGCCTTAGACTAAAGTTAACTACCTGTTCTGAATGGGGTCTGTGACTTTAGACAAGGGATATAGCGTAGACAAAAATATTCCGCATGCATCATCATCTGGTTGTCGGCAAACTACTTGTTCGAATTTCACTTGTTTTGAATTTCAGTTTGTTACATCAAACAGACTTTCGTATTTGACACCCTCCTGGTTGAGTGTATCTGACAACGATAACAACGAACGAAATTTATAATCTAGAATTATTCTTTCGAATTCAACCTGATGAGGTTCACGATATATTTAATTGTTACAGAAATGTTATTGAAAATAACTTTAGTTTTTCAGTTTTTGTGGTGGATACTTTGTAAATCAAGTAAATCGGATATCTGCTGTGGAAAAAATTTTTTTCAGATCAATTGCACAGGAAGATTGAGTTTTTTTTTTCATTTCATTAATATTTTTCAGAACAAAGTTGAATCCCAGTAGAAATCACATCTACACATTTGATATTAGCGGAAAGTCTTGAATTTTGTTTTACGTATTGGTGTAAGTTTGAAAGATTGAGTTTATTTCCTCAGTGTCAAGAAAAACGAACGCGTTCGGATTGAAACATCATGACTAATTGTGAAATATAGACCCCCGATTTAATGCAAAATTTTTTTTCAACATTTTTTTTTTCGGATACATATTTATCAAAGTTCAATGAAATTTGGTACAGGTTTCATAGTCAACATTTAGATACAGTGTTTCAAATTTCAGTTTTGACCGATATTTATTTGTGCAGATATTGGCAAAAAATTGCGTGACCATTTTAAATATTGAGGTTATTTCCCTAATATCTCAAATAGGACAAACCCTATCTGATTTGTAGTTCATTTTCAGTTGTAGAATACCGACACGAAATTTAATAATTGTGGAAAATAGTAAGATTTTCGAAGAGGTGAAACGACTGTGGAACGTCTCTTCTCATTCAAAATATTTTAAATTTTGCAACTCAGTTAGCGTTCTGCATGTCGAAATGTTATTCAATTATACAAGTGTATTTATTGAGATTTCAATGTTCACATGAATTATTTCATGGAATTGGTTTCTGTGTTGTGAGAAACCAATGAGTTATGTATAATATATAAGTTTTGGGTTATTTAAATGAGAAAATAATAAACCCTTGTGTAAAATTTGCAGCGTTTTGGTTTATTATTTGATAAAATCAAATAATAAACCTTAGTGATCGACCAAAAAAAAAAAATTTTAACTCCCCCTGAAAATTTCACAGTTTACGTTTTGGAGTATGTAGATTTGAATAAACTAATAAAAAAAAATCCGTCCGTCCGCCGTCCGCCGTCCCCCGTCCGCCGTCCGTTGTCCGGGGCTTTTCTCAGAAAGTACTAAACCGAAATCAGTGAAACTTGGTAGAAAAATCGTGTGTCGCTCGGGATTGATGTTCCAAGCTTTTCAGCAGAATCGGTGTACCCTAAGGGCTCAAAATGGGGGGTGGGGGGAAAAAAAAATTATTTCTCGAAAACTTACCACCGAATTTTCATGAAACTCTGAACGTTGATTACTGTTGCAAAACTTAACCAAAAAAGTTTCATCCGGATGATTTCCGACCAGTGGTTCCTGAGTTATAAAGAAAAACGCTGCAAATTTCCAATTATGTCGAAAATGACATCATCGCATTCGGTTCTAAGATTGGAATTCACTGAAATCCAGAGTCATACATCTAAAGGTAGATGAAAATATTGATTACCAAATTTTCAACACATATCGAGAAATTTTTAATGGATGCGTTATTATTTTATAAACACAATTTGCAAATGCCCCATCGATGTTCTTGACAATTTCATAATCGTAAGTAGTTCAGATTAAATATTTTTGGGTTTTCTCTTCCAATATCTTAAATATAACTACTGAAAATCGGGTCAAATTATAATTTATAGGAATCACCCTGCGGATTACGGGATTTAAGATTAAATTTCTTCATGAAGCTCATTCATATCTTGAATAAAACTTTTATTTTATTCATAAATCATTGGTTTTTCAGAACACAAAAACCAATTCCATGAAAAAATTCATTCGAAACATTGAAATCTCAATAAATACTCTTTTATAACTGAATAACACTTTTGCATGCAGAACGCGAATTAAGTAGCGTAATTTAAAATAGTGCAGATTTCCAAAAAATTCGGTTGATCGGAGGTTTCCACCAATTTCGGTTTGCTGATAGTTTAAAATAAGCGTGAATATAAAAAATAATGAGCAGTTATATGATAAATCAAATTGGAGGATATAATATGCAAAAAAATCAATAACAAATCGCAAATCTCATCAATTGTCGAGAATCTAATACTGAGGGTTGGAGCCTCAGACTGAAGTTAGGAGCCGATCATCTGTCTACCTGTTCTGAATGGTGACTGTGCCGGGTCTAGACCTAAGACAAAGGATATAGCGTAGACAAAAATATACCGCACGTATCATCATCTGGTTGTCGGCAAACACCTTGTTTGAATTGCACGTCTTTACATCAAACAGACTTTTGGATTTGACACCCTCTTGGTTGAGTGTATCTGACAACGATAACAACGAACGAAATTTATAATCTAGAATTATTCTTTCGAATTCAACCTGATGAGGTTCACGATATATTTAATTGTTACAGAAATGTTACTGAAAATAACTTTAGTTTTTCAGTTTGTGTGATGAATACTTCGTGAATCAAGTGAATCGGATATCTGCTGTGGAAAAATTTTTTTTTCAGATCAATTGCACAGGAAGGTTGAGTTTTTTTCATTTCATTAATATTTTTCAGAACAAGGTTGAATTTGATACATTTGATACACATTTGATATTAGCGAAAAGTCTTGAATTTTGTTTTACGTATTGGTGTTAGTTTGAAAGATTGAGTTTATTTCCTCAGTGTCAAGAAAAATGAACGCGTTCGGATTGAAACATCATGACTAATTGTGAAACATAGACACTCGATTTAATGCAAAATTTCGTGGGAATTGTATAGTGGAAAAATCGAATTTTTTTCAAAAATTTTTTTTTCGAATACATATTCATCAAAGTTCAATGAAATTTGGTACAGGTTTCAGAGTCAACATTTAGAAACAGTGTTTCAAATTTCAGTTTTGACCGATATTCATTTGTGCAGATATTGGCAAAAAATTTCGTGACCATTTTGAATATTGAGGTTATTTCCCTAATATCTCAAAAAGGGCAAACCCTATCTGATTTGAAGTTTATTTTCAGTTGTAGAATACCGACACGAAATTTAATAATTGTGGAAAATAGTTAGATTTTCAAAGAGGTTAAACGACTGTGGAACTTCTCTTCTCATTCAAAATATTATTTTAAATTTTGCTACTCAGTTAGCGTTCTGCATGTGGAAATGTTATTCAATTATACTAATGTTTTTATTGAGATTTCTATGTTCGCATGAATTATTTCATGGAATTCGTTTCTGTGTTGTGAGAAACCAATGATTTATGCATAATATATTTTTTAAGATATCAATGGTATATTGGGTTATTTAACTGTGAAAATAATAAACCCTTGTGTAAAATTTGCAGCGTTTTTTATTCGTCGCGACGTCATTAGGTTTGTAGTCCAAATATCTCGGTTTAGTTCTATAATAGGTGAAATCGGTCGAATAGCTTCGGAGTTAGAAACATTCGAAATTTTGAGATTAACTCACCGATATCTCATGAATTACTGATTTGATCAGATTAGAACTTCATACGTAGTTTGAAAATACCAACGCGCAACTTAGTGCAAACTTTTATGATGATTTCATATAGTCAGAAAATATGCTTATCACTATTATTTTTATTATTATTATAAAAATTGGAGCTGAGGTTGAGCCTACAAGCAGCTCCAAAATATATGAAATCAATCAATTAACCAGTTGGCAGTATACTTTCAAGGACAAAAAAAAACCAAGAAAAATCAAAAACACCTTAGAGTCACAGGTTTTTTCACACTGATCACAAGTGCTTCGATACACAGGTTTTCCAGGTAAAGTAGTCGTACCTATATTCAAAATATTTGCAGCGGAAGCGGCAACAACCTCCGAAGGCAAACGGTTACAGGCATCGAAGCCATGCTGCTCTCGTGAAATAACACCTTTATCGATTAATCAGTGCTAGAGGTTGGAAAAGGGTCCTAGAGCATTTCTCGAGAATTCCTGATGTGAAACCATGCAGTGCAGAAGAATGGCCCATCTTAAACGACTCCAGATCTTTTTTAACGATCTCATCAGGAAACGAAATATCAGAGATAAAAAATTCAGCGCGCTGTGACACCGTATACAGCCGGTATCGGCTGAAGAACCGTCAACCAGCACCTCTATTGATTCTTTGCTGCCATTATAGTTTCAGAGGGACTCCTGATCTAGGGAACAGCCACTTTGGTGTTGAAAAAGGATAAAAAGAATTTGTGAAACCTCTCGGAGCTATCCGACGAGGCAATCATATACACCTAACTTCCCCTGGTTTTATAAATATTTCCTTGTGACGAAACATGCTAGACAGTTTGTCATCGATCCAAGGCTTAGTAGGACTGACAAAAAAAGCTCTTTCACAGAACTATTGGCCTGTATAGCGAGCTTAGTATTTCAGAAAACATACTCCACATTGCATCCACACCAAAACTCGAAAGGCTCTTTTTCCAATCAATGTCAGTCAGGTCTCTATTCAGATTGCTGAAGTTGACAATCTCGAAAGTTCTCCCAATCATTTTCCTGGTTGAAGAAGAGCTAAACTGGAATTTGGTTTTGATGATAAGATGGTCCGATTTGCCGAGAGAAGGTAGGTATTCGATATCCGAGATCAGGATGTTATGACACGAATTATTTGATATAAAAAAAATGTACTGCTCATCTCAAAAGAATATATATATATATATATATATATTTAGGATGTCCACATTCGCCAATAGTAGATCCAGTGATGATGGCATCTTGTAGGCTTCAAATGAGTTGCACAAAATTAGAATTTTGCACCAACTCAGAGAAATAAATTGAGGGCGAAAGAGGGAGAGGTAGATTATCGAGAGGCCAGACAACGCCGGCAAGGTTGAAGTCTTCTATACTATCACACTGTTTCCACCCTCTGAAAGTTGGGCAAGATGTTGAATCAAAATAGAATCATAAGCCCAGAGACCAGGGCGGTAAATACACAACAGGTTAAAGAGAAACTACCCAATTTGATATTGATGAAAAGGTTATATATGCCAAGAGTTTCAATTCGAGAACAGTCGACGAGCAAATGGTTTCCTGCCCTATTAAATACACACTCCACCGTGATCAACAGTTTTTACGCTAACACTCCTGAAAAATCGAAAGCCTGGTATGTGTTCCCCCGAATCGAGGATGTTGAGTTGAAGCCAAGTTTCTGAGACTATAATGAAAGAAAGACAATGGAAATGTGCAAATGTTAGGAGTTCAAGGTATTTGGAACACAAGGATTGTACATTAGAATAAGTGAATGTCCACTCCAAATGGTCACCAATTAGATTTGTTTATTTCCTCCTTCATCTTTCCTGACAATAGCTAGGGCACCGTTGACATATTTAATGGTCAAGTTTTATTCACCAGCAGACTTTTCAGACCTCAATCGATTACGAAGCTCATTGAGTTCGCCGGTTTGCTTCGGTGTGGTGTCATTAATTAGTAATAAAATGTGATTCAATTCGCCCGAGCGAGTTGTGCACAGACAACCTAAGTAGGTTACATCGACACCGATAAAAAGTCGTCAAAATACCATACTGCTTAAATTCGACTACAGTAGTTTTATTGACTCCTCCAAAAATCAAAAGCTAATCCACTTTTTCATTGTGAGGAAACATCTATTTTGGAGCTTTTCGATGCAAATTTCCATATGATTTCCCAAAAAGTTCTATTTTTCAGGGTTATTTTAGGTTTTTGCTCTCAATATCTGAGTAACTATTGAAAATTCTAAAAAAACACTGCCATGAAGTCAGCAGGTTTTGCGCGTATGTAGAAATGTGTTTTCAAATCAATTCTTTTCACTCTTAACCTCAGCACATATTCATTTTGTGATGGAAAGAAAAGATTTTTCGTTTAGATGATCCTCATGAATTTCTGAATGAACATTTGAGTACTCGATTTCAAGTCGATCTTATCTTCAATTTTGGAAATATGGGAAAAAAGAATTGTGAATTGGTATATCTAATGAATCATAGGGCGAGTTTCACCCATTCACGAATTCGACTTTCGTAATTTAGCACCAAATCTCAAGTCGTTCCTTCCGAATGTTATCCTATTCACGGCCGAAAGTTATTGTGAATTGAAAACAGGTACTTGGCTGAAAAATTCAGGCCCAAAGGTCGATTAAGAATTACATGAGCACCCAACGAGAAGAAGACCGTTAAATCTTTTTATCAGTTGAATGTGCAAATGGAAAGTCAATACGTGATAAGATGAGCGCTTTGGCAGTTTTGTTCTAATAGTAAGATTAGCAAGAAATTCTGAACAAACTCGTGCATCAGCATTCTTCAATTGTTTGAAATTTGGTAATTCATTTTCGAATATGGGCTACGAAATCGAATTCAATTTGGAATTTTGATGGATAACCACAGGAAAAAAAAATATTCAAAAATAAATTTGAAAAATTCGTTTGTTATTGGTTCTGATGAGGCCATCATCGTGAAATCCCCGGACATCCGGACAGAATCGATTTTGACATCGGAGTAGTCATCAGTAAGTTGATCGTTTGAGACTATTTTTGACTCAACATTAGAAAACTACAGACATTTGGATAGAACGACAGTATACCCTTTCCAAGACCAAAGAATTGGGTAGGGTAGGTAGAATCCCACAATCCGTAAAGGCGTTTTCTATGAATAATCATTTTTATTTCATTTTCCATAGGTCGAGACGAGATAAAACATTCACCGATTTCAGTTCTACTGAGCAGATTCAACAAAAACGAGAAGAGCATCCTTCGGTGGGGTAGTAACTCATTTAAGTCCTTTAGGGAAATGTAAGAGATAAGGAATTGATTTTATAATTTCGAAATTTGTTTCAAGTTTCTGCTTTCCGAATAAGGAGCCCATTTACCGAAAAAAACTTGCTGTCGTAAGAAAAATTGACACAATTAATCAGAAAACGTATAAGATGCTATAGAAAACTATGAAGTATGCAACGCGGTATACCGATTTCATAAGTAACTCAAGCTGATTTCAAGTATTCCTTCCATTAAGAGTTTACGCAATAAACACGGAGCATATCTACCACTAAACGTAAGCGCCGCAATGTAAAAACATCGAAGTGTGTATTAAGATATGTACAATCATTAATCTGCTATGCCTATTCTTTTCAGAGTAGAGGGCTTGAAACTAGAGAGCTTGACAGTAGGCAGTTTTAAAAGGATTGAATGAGCGATGAAGTACTCATTTCTCCCTTCTCGTATTTGATCAACAAATCTGTTTTGCTCTCAAGTATAGCAATATTGAGTATGCTGATATGAACATGTACGGATCGGCAGATGAAAATGCCTTGGCTGCTGTTCGACAACACGAGCTTGGCTTTCCGTACCCCCGAAAACCACATCCTCAAACTTTTCACGCTGTTTATAACCGATGTCGTGAAAGAGGTAATGTTCGGAAGGAAAGGAATGAAGTTGGTCCTAAGGTAAGTCAAATAACCATGTGACATTTGTCACTTTATCGTAATAGTAACAGATGTAACATTTTCTGAATGCCAATCTGACTCAATACTAGTTATAAGAACTGAATAAAACTATTCCAAAGCATTCCTACTGACTAAATTTAAGTAAGTGGAAAGTACAGGTGAGCAAGTAAGCCCTTGTAAGAGACTTCAGAGTGTTTACTTACGATTTGGCAGATCCATGAGGTCCTATCAAAAGCACATGTTCTTCTGGTTGTTCTATCCATGATTTCAATATATCTAGTGACTGGGATACTTGTCCAGTTTCGACCAAAGGCAGAACACCAGAAGGATCTTCGACGATCAAGTTTGAACTAGTTATGTAAGTATCAATCATGTCTCTCTCCTGATTATATTTAGATCTCAGTATGAAAGGTGGAGGTGTTTCTTTGAGCCAGTCGAATACCTTGAAAAAGTTGATGCAGAAAAAAATTCAGAGATGAATAATTATTTGATGTCAGCAAAAGTTCCAGATTTGGTGGTAAGCTATACAAATGATCAAAAAGAGAAAGATTTTTCAAGCTAACCAAGAAAGGAACCCTGAAATTTTCACACTGAGGTATGCATAAACCTTATCGTAAATATTCGAATACAGTGAATCCAAAATGAGAATGGAGAAATTCGAAAATGATTCATCGTATTATGACCAGGTAAGGTTGAGCGTGTTGTAAATGGAACAAAGCCTTTGAATAACTATTTGTTTCAATCCACGTAACGCTTATGATTTTTTTCTCTAATAAGAAGTCAGCAGAATATGCCAACGAACCAGAACAGTGATGAAAACCCATAGCTCAATGTTGTAATGAAGTGATTCCTGTTAGGTTTAATTGAATTGAATTTCCTAGAAGGAAAGAATATTTCTATCATATTCATCACAATGTATCATAATCTCCGTTCTATGTAGAAATTCCAGTGTTTTCTAGATATTTTACAGTGATACAATTATTATATTACTTTTCAACGATGATCGACTCAACCCCTCTGAAAAGTTCTTGTGAATGATTCCCCAACATAACTCAACAACTCACCAATTTCGCATACCAATCGGCAGAGTTATATACTCCCAACCTCGACTCACCTGTTGTGCAAACAATTCTCTGAAATCACTTTGAAGTAGCTGACCCAAGCCATTCACAACAGCTACAATAAACTCTTTTTTATTTGTTACTGACTTCAGTTGCGATAATCCAATCTTAATTATCGCTAGCCTGGAGCAAGGAAGAGATATTTCTCCTTTTTGCATAATCCAACTCACACCTGCTCAAAAATGTATAGTTATCAATTATTCTGAACTGCCTTCTTGCTTATATATTTCTTCCTGAGTTTTTTCTAGCCAATCTGCAGCCATGAAGTCCACTCTCGAATAGGCAGAAATACATGTCCCTAAAGCTACACCAGCATTCATGGCGCACTACAAAAATACTTTGCTCAGAATTTTGTACACATTTATTACAAATTTGCGTCCCAAAGCAAAAATTTATTAAAGCTCCCGTTTTCCAGAAAAATATCGTGGGTCAGCTTTAGATTGAAGCACCACGCAGTCTGTATTTTCGAAAAAATGCAATATTTAGTGATCGAATTGGCACCAGAATTTCTTACACATTTATTGCTGATAAATGACGAGCAAAAAAGTCAAAATTATTCACCCCAAGGGGATAGTCACCCCCTAAATATTGAATATTCAAGTTGAATATGCATCCAAATGGTGGACGGTATGAAATATTCCACATATTTCTTAAACAAACATTAAACGATATCATATCGTCCGATGATGAGAATGAAGCACCCCCAAAAATCTCGAAATTCCTATTACGTAATTATATGAGCAACGACATGAAGGGCGCGTTTTTAAATTCACTAAACTGGTGTCGTTGTGGTGGAGTATGGTGGATATAGAACATAAATGGTGGATGTTGGACTAGATAATTAGACATTTACGTCATTCAACCTACAATAAAAAACGCTTCAAATTTTACACCAGGGTTTATTATTTTCTCAGTTGAGTAGCCCAAAACCATTGATATCTTAAATTAAACTTATACAGCGTACCAAAAAAGTAAAATTACTCGTCAATAATGAGTGAACGAAGAACTATTAAGGAATATCCTCGCACCCGTCGAAATGAGGAATTAATATCGTGGTATATGAAAAATGAAATTCGAAATATAATGATGAAGAATTTCTATACTGATCAATTTATCTGGTTGTCAAAAATTTATTACAGTAGCCCACACTTCCTTAACACATGCAAGAGGATTCTAATAAACTATTTAAATGAGAAAGAGGAGGAATTAGTACGTTGTATGTAAAAAAAGGCGAAATATTATGCTGGAAAATTGCGATATCACCGATATCGCATATGTAAAAGAAGTGTGGGCTACTGTAATAAATTTCTGAAAGGGGAAAAATCGTTGATATCGCAATTTTCTATCATTATATTCCGAATTTTTTTTTCACATATCACGTTACTAATTTCTTATTTTTCTGAAGTGTGGGCATTATATTTCGAATATTTTTTTTCACAGACCACGTTCCTCATTTTTCCTGATTGAATAGTTCACTCGAATCCTAAAGCATGTGTTATGGAAGTGTGGGCCACTGTAATATTTTCTATCATAATAATTCGATTTTTTTTACATACCACGTTCTTAATTCATTATTTCTCTTATTTAAAAGTTCATTCGAATCCTTAAGCATGTGTTAAAGAAGTGTGGGCTACTGTAATAAATTTTTGAAAATGGGAAAAATCGGTGATATCACAATTTTCTATCATAATATTTCGAATGTTTTTTTTACATATCGCGTCACTAACTCCTTATTTCCCTTATTTAAATAGTTCATTCGTATCCTTAGGCATGTGTTCAAGAAGTGTGGGCTACTGTAATAAATTTGTGACAACGAGAAAAATTGATGAATATCGAAATTTTCCATCATAATATTTCGAATTTTTTCCACATACCACGTTACTAATTCCTTTTCTTTCTGATTGACATAGTTCAATTAAACCCCAAAGCAAATGCTGAAGAAGTGTGGGCAACTGTAATAAATTTTCGAAACGGAGAAAAATGGTGATATCACATTTTTCTATCATAATATTTCGAATATTTTTTACATGTCGTTTCACTGATTTTTCCCCTATTTTTCTCATTCAAATAGTTCATTCGATTCCTTAGGCATGTGTTAAAGAAGTGTTGGCTGCTGTTATAAATTTTTGACAACGAGAAAAATGGATGAATATCGAAATTCTCCATCATTATATTTCTATTTTTTTTTCACATACCACGATAATAATTCCCTATTTTGTTGATTTAATAGTTCACTCGAATCCTCAAGCATGTGTTAAGGAAGTGTTGGCTACTGTAATAAATTTTTGAAACGGAAAAAAATTGGTGATATTGCAATTCTCCATAATAATATTTCTAATTTTTTTTCACATACCACGTTACTAATTCCATATTTTCCTGATTGAAATACTCCGTTCGATCTCCAAAGCAGATGTTAAAAAAGTGTGGGCTACTGTAATACATTTTTGAAAAGAAGAAGAATCGGTGATATCCTCGAGAGTTGAAATATCCTGACGGATACGAGTAAATGTACCGTCCGTGGGAAATTGCGTTTCGCAGTTTATGTCGTTGCTCATATAATTACGTAATAGGAATTTCGAGATGTTTGGGGATGCTTCATCCCCATCATCGGACAATATGATGTCGTTTTATGTTTGTTTAAGAGAGTATGTGGAATATTTCATACCGTCCACCATTTGGATGCATATTCAACTTGAATATTCAATATTTAGGGGTGACTATCCCCTAGGGGTGAACAATTTTGAATTTTGTGCTCGTCATTTATCTGTAATAAATGTGTAAGAAATTCTGGTGCCAATTCGATCACTAAATATTGCATTTTTTGGAAAATACAGACCGCGTGGTGCAGCTTTAATCTCAAGCTGGCGGACGCCATTTTTCTGGAAAACGGGAGCCGTAATAGATTTTTGCTTTGGGATGCAAATTTATAATAAATGAACATCAGAAATACACAGCATGTTACTAATTTTGGCCGCTTTCACCATATCAAGGTACGTACATGGTGAAGCGGAGAGTCACGTTGAGAGCAAAGCGGCGATATTGCTGCGATGATAGAGCATAACGAGCGAGCAGAGAGCAAAGCGTAGCCATAACAGAGGGAGTATCAAGGAGTTGGGCAAGAATTCGTTCGGATTTTTTCCACAATTGGAAGCTTTCGGACTGAATATACCCGACTACCTCACTTTCATCAGAAAACTCGTCATTCAAAATGTGTTATTTGAACCGCAGAAATCGTGATGGTACACATTTAATTCATCGATCGCGTGATCTTCACGCTAAATTTATTCGACTAGCTACCAGAGGGTCCCGTCACTTTCAGAGAATATTTGAGAATAAACATGGATACTTGAATATTTACTCAAAAAGATTCAATGCAAATTGAATAAGAAAAAAAAAATTTCATACTTAACATAATCGTACCAGCTTAACGTCTAGCAGTGACATCGAGAATATCATTATGATGTACAATAAATGTGAAGTTGTTTATTTCAAGCAAAATAAACGGACCATTCTCATGATAAAAAAATTAAATATATTTATCTATATATCTATACTCGCCTCATAAATTAATCCACATTAATTCTTCCTGAAAAAATCCAACAATTAATAAAAAATACAAAGTATTCAACCATATTGAAGAAGAAACGGGTGGATTTGTGGTAGCCTACGAGCGTAAAAAACAAACATTTTTGGTTTCACCACTTTGCTCTCAGCTAGACCATTGGCTTTATCTTCGGTATACGCTAAATTCTGTGTGCCTGCCTTCATAGAACATTGTTTGATTTAAAATTTTCGCTCTTTGCTGGTGGCCCTCCCATCTTTACTTCCCGCTCCGCTCTGTAGGTATCCCGAGTTTGAAGAGAAAACAACACCTCAAATATAATTGGGTGACGTTTGGAGGCCAAAGTTTTCTTCAAAGATATATGTGAGTGCAAATTGTTGGAAAAAAACCCTGCAAATATTACACAGGGGTTAATTGAATTACGCAATACCATTGATGTCTTAAATAAAACTCATATATTGTTCATAACTCATTGGTTCTTCACCCCAAAATTGCAGCATTTTTCTCTATACCTCAGGAACCACTGGACGGAAATCATCCGGGTGGAAATTTTTAGGTTGAGTTAGGCAACAGTAATCAACACTGAAAGTTTCATAAAAATTCGGTGGTAAGTTTTCGAGAAATAATTTTTTTCCCTCGAACCCCTAATTTTGAGCCCTCAGGGTACACCGATCCTGCTGAAAAGCTTGGAGAATGAATCCCAAGCGACGAACGATTTTTCTACCAAGTTTCACGGATTTCGGTTCAATACTTTCAGAGAAAAGGCCCGGACAATGGATGGCGGACGGCGTACGGCGGACGGATTTTTTTATTCGTTCATTCAAACCTACATACTCCAAAACGTAAACTGTGAAATTTTCAGGGGGGGTTAAACATCGTTCTCGTTGGTCGATCACTAAGGTTTATTATTTGATTTGATCAAATAATAAACCAAAACGCTGCAAATTTTACACAAGGGTTTATGTTGCATACTATTGGTACCGTTAAAGTATGCAGACCGTGGGCAGGCGCTTGACCTCGAGATATTAGCTAGGTTTTATAAACTCGAATGTTGCTGTGTTGCCAAAGTCCACGAAGCAGTAGTTTATCAGCACGCGGTACTGTTTGCTCTTAAGGGTCTCTTAGTGGGACCATGATAGCCTTATTAATCCCTGGTTTAAATACTCGGCTTGCCCGAACCCAAATCCTACCAGATCAAAATTAATCCCCAAAACTAGTTGGTTTTATTAGAATTGGTAATTGTGACCAGCTTCACGGTAATAAGGGCGTAAAGACAGAGATTACCCCGAAGTATAACACGCCCCCACCTTCTTTTCACATAAAGCTCATCAACCACCATCATGGCCTTGATAAAATTACGTCAGTACACCTCTGCTACCTTGTGTGGACATTTATTGAAAGTTCGGGAGTTTTACTCGTAAAGATATCCCCAGTACATATGAATAATGTCAGTTAGCCCAAATATGCCATCTTGCCCACCATTCGCCTAGCCAAGAAAAGAATGTCTTTCGAATTATTTTACATATAATAGGCATAGGAGTATTATAATTAAATAATATTTGATTGAAGAGAATGAAAGATCTTGAATGGGATCGGTAGAATGAAAAAAGTATTCTATATGAATATTGCAGAATTTCGTATGGAGAAGGTTCTCGTTTTATGTAATTTCTTGTAGATTATTCTATTCGTAGAATTGATTTTTTTCATCCCCCTGCTAACTCGTCAGGCAGTTTCATAAGAGACTGGCAGTAGGTATGTGTGAGTATTTCACAGCTTCTCGCTTTCTGCTTTATCGCGGCAAAAATATAGGCAGAAGTTTTCATTACACTGTACCCGGTTCCTTTCGGCATGCCCCTTGAAATTGGATAGTGTAATAGGTCTCATTCTCTAACGTCTTTTGACGTCTGGTCTCGATCAAAGCTAATAAGGTCATATGAGCGGTCGACGAAAAAGGTTTTTACAACGTGTGGAAAAGTTTAGCTTATGGCCTCACTCGTGTACTCCATTCACCCTTATAAAGTCAGTCAGTAGGCCACGCAGTAGATTTATCAAGGTTTTCTTATCAGAACTGGGTCGGGTTAGGATTATTGAAGTGCCGTCAAGATCGCAATTATTCAGCTTGTTTCAGATTGTTAATTCTCACCTTGTTTTCATAAAGGGTTTGGTTCAGTTTCATACGTAATTACTATGACTTTTGTGTGAAATGGACAACGCCGCGTAGTTATCAAACGGAAAGATTAGCATTGACTTATTCAACATTTATACAAAGTTGAAAACGTCAAAATTTCAGGACCAACCGACTGTCTATACGAAAGTGAATGGAGTATACACAATGAAATAGTAGAATATATTGCGCGAGTGTTACTTTCTGCTTATTCGAGAGTGAATGAGCTCCAAGACGAATTGAGATATTTTTCAATATCTCACGCAGCCTCCTTCATCAGCTTTCACAAAGTCTGTGAAATTAGGTCAACTCACATTTCATGAAGAATTCCTTTATCAGTGCTCCAACCTCACTCCTGTACTCATCAGATTGAGAGTTGAGAAAATTTTGAATAAAATCTTCCACGATTATGTCCTGCTCGCCTAGAAGAACTATACCTATTCTTGAGATGGTCGCTGGAGAAGCTTGATCCAAATTGTGAGTCTCGAAGAAAAAGTTAACGTTCGATCCAAACTGTATTCTCCAGCCTGATGGAAGAGTAAGAAGCCGGTTGTCGTCGAGAACCGAGTTCAAAGATTCTACCCATTCTGGATCAACATCGCCATCACAAATAATCCACGACCAGATATCTGAAAACGAAACATTTTCGAGGATTTCAACGCAACATCTTCATGTATGATCTCGAAAATTAACGAACACATAGATAACAGTAGCGTAATCTCCTGATTTTCTGAGATAAAATAATATAATTATTCAGTCCACTGATTTTATTTCATCTGATAACTGGCTCGTTTTATGTAATGTAGGAAAAACCTTGGGATTTCCGCAAAGTGCATTTTCTAGGGAAAACATGAAATTTAGAAGCGGATTTTCCTCCAGTATGAAACGATAATTGAACTGGTGATAGACAGACTTGATCACGACCAATACAAATAAAGATAATTCTTCATTAGAAAATTACATCGATTCCGAGAACGAAATCGCTTCTTCACTCAGATGTGTTGGATACCATGATTTCAATGCGATTCAATCTGTATTGTCAGCAATATTGGGAAAACAAAATTTCGAATGGGTTTATCTGCGGAATCATAAGGCGAAATTCACCCATTCACGACTTCAGTCCTCGTAATTGAGATACAAATCTATAATACCTGTACTACTGTACAAATATCGAGTTTTCGACTTGTTTCTTCTGAAGTTATTGTGTTTAGGATCGGCCGTTAGTCTGAGGTTTCATATAGAAAGAAGTATCATAATTTTGGACTGGAATATGTGTTTCAGAAGTATATTGTGGTAAATGAATATGATTTAGAGGACAAACAGGCATAATCACTCGTCCAATTGAGGTTTTTTCTTTGAATCTATATATCAGAGTTCTATGGAATTTTGAGAAGATGATGAAGTCAAAATTAATTGTAGGTACCGAATTCCAGCTCGGCGCAACATTCATTTTCAGGAATATAGGCTATAAAATGTGTAAAATCACAGCCTTCCAAAGCACAGAGCCGTGAACACTATGTTGCAACACCGCAAATAGTGGAGAACAGATGGCAATAGACTTAAGGAAGGCCGCTATATGAATGCGTAACGGAAGCGCGTTTTTCGAATATATTTCAAATCGTACAAAAAAAACCAATGGCTTGAAATGGTTCAAATTTCATAAATCATATACAAAACCCAATGCTAAACCTTACTTAGTCAATAAACTGAATCTATTCATCATATTATCCCTCTTGAATCAGAGAACAAAAATGAGTTGATCTGTATAGTAACACTGGGGAATAAATAAAATAATCATATTGCGGTTCCATATTCCAAATCCAATTTATTGTTCAGCAGGAACTAACAGGAAGATGTAGGGTCATCTCTTGTTATAAGATTGTGTAGCTTTATGAAGTTATGAATTCAATTATCATCATAAAGACTTATGTACAACCACAGAGGGAAACAAAAGTTTCTGAAGCAGTTGAATTAATTCATTTATACTGAAGACTAAACACAACTGAAGTTAAATTCTTCAAGATAAACTGAACCTAACTTCTACATAAATATGACTTACATTAGACGAATGCAAATTTTGAAAATATTTCAGATTGCTTATTTTTGCAAAGTTTCAAAAAATACAGTCCGAATCGGATTGGAATCATGTTCATATTCAATGAAATGTTAGCAAAAGTTAAGAAAAGTGAATATGATAATTTTTCAAACAACGTCAACAACTGCACGTTTCAGAAAACTCCGAATAATAGAAATCCAATTCAATGCTCCATTCTGTTAATTCATATGAAATGTTTCTGATTCGCGACTGGCAAGAATATATTTGAATATGGAATACTTGTGAACAAAAATAAACTTTACAGAATCAGTATCGATAGTTAAACCGTTTCTCTATGGATTATCAAAATATAAACCGTCCACAAAAATTACTATCTTACTACCACTGGAGAAGCGCAATTTCAGAACAAATTCGACATGATAAGGTTCGCGTTATTTATAAATATCCGTAAACGGTGCCTCGGCTTCTCAAACAAGATATTCCTTCCAAATGTAGGCTTTTGTTGGGATCATCTCCGATTGGCTGAAATTTAAGTTGGGATTCCTGATTTCATGTCAATAGTGTCAAGTTTGTATAGGATATGTTCCGCAAATCAACTTGATTATTTCGGTTGCCGGTTTTCCGTTCCGTAAATATGAAATATTCGGTTGGTTCCTCAAAAAAAGGTTAATTACGGAATGTGATTGATGAAAAAAAAATTCCTTCTGTCATCAGAACGACTGTCAATATTCTATGGTATGATATCCATAACATAGAACAAAATTTACCTAATGATCCATAGAACATAGACGAGACAACAATCAACAATGAAAGAATTACTAAGTATGGTCTAGGATGCACAGAGCATCCTAGTATGGTCTATGGATCATAAGGTAAATATAGATTGTTCTATGATCTAAATAAAACATGGATTATTCTATGCCATGGATATGTTACCATAGCACATTGACTCTCGTTCTGGTGAGAAAAAGATTACTTTTTTCACAATAAAATTCCGTAATTAACCTTTTTTTAGGAACCAACCGGTTACTTCATATTTACGGAACGGAAAACCGGCAACCGAAATAACCAAGTTGATTTTTGGGACATTTCCTATATAAACTTGACATTATCAACGTGAAATCAGGAATCCCAACTTAACTTTCAGCCAATCACAGATGATCTTAACAAAAACCTATATTTGAAAGGAATCATCTTGTTCGAGGAGCCGAGGCATCTTTTACGGATATTTATGAATAACGCGAACCTTATCATGTCGAATTAATTCTGAAATTCCCCTTTCTCAGTAACAGTATATTTGAAAGAAATTTTGTGGGTTGGCAACTTAGACCGAAGTCGTCTATTGGAAAGAAATTTTCCTGTGAAGACGATAGAGTCTTTAAATCCTCCGTCAGACGAAAATTCTCGCAGATTTGGCCGTTATGATAATACCAATGAGTACAGAACCAAATACGCTCTGTTGAGTTTCCACACCGATACCGTTTATGTGTTCTCATGTTCTGGGGAACGGCGTGCTATCGCTTATAATTGTATGTAAGGTCTGTTATTTCTGAATTTCGAGCTGAAAAAGTGGGACAAATGAGTGGGTCAGATTCTGTTTCTGATGTCAAAATCGATTCTGTCTGGCCGGTCATCTGGCCGACGCCACGATAATTGTCAGAAGGAGCAACCTAATGATTTGCGGGTAGGTCGCGCATTAGAATGCGACGCCTTGGTTCGTTGATGAGAAAAATTAGCCAAATGATTTCGGATTTATATAGTTATTTGAACTATTGAAATTATTTCCCCGATGTCTCAGGAACCACTGAAGTTATCGGATTGAAACTTGGTAGTAAGTTGAAACGTAGTCACTCATCAGATTTCGATTACATCTTGCACTCATCTCGGACCTTCTACTTCACATTAATTTGCTGAATTTCAGTTTGTTCAGGATTTAACTCTCGGAGACATAAAGGAAAATATAACATTTTGTGCTCTTTTCCACAGCGTTATTTCCAAAATAACTCTGAAAAGACTTATCCGATCATAATTGAACTAGTGGAAACATGCTAAATCACAACTATGCATGGAATTTCAGGAGAATCCTGCCATAACAACAGTTCAAAAAAAAGTGAGTTTCGAAATTTTTCTTGAAAAATTATTATTCATCGAACTGTTTATATAGGGTCTTTCAATAAGGACGGGTCGATTTTGACATGAAATAAATCAAATGTCTGTAATTTTGGATGATTGAGCCGAAAATGGTCTCAATCGACTAGGTTGGACTCACTGATGACGAATCCGGTGTCAAAATCGATTCTGTCCGCCCGGCCGGCCGGCCGGCCGGCCGGTTGGCCGGCCGTAGACACGATAACTGTCGAACGAAGTGAGCTAGCAACTTGAAACTTTCAGGGTAGGTCGCGCATTGGAATGCCGCGGTTAAGTTCGTTAATGGGCCAAATCGATCAAATAGTTTCGGAGTTATAGGCATTTGAAGTTTTGAAGTTATTTATTTTTTATTTCAGAAACTACCTGAGCGATTGGATTCAAACTTGGCGGTTAGGTGATTGCCATGGTGATTTGGCATTACTAACTGAATAAAAAAATATAGGTTAGAAAGACGACGTTAAAACAACATGGCCGCCACAGGCTGCCAACATCGACCCGTCCCTATTGAAAGACCCTATATAAACCATACCGAAATATAACAGACCAGAACTCAAAGATTTTGATTTAACCCCCAGGTCTAATGAAAAATCCTATGAAAGGAATATCAATTTTTCATTGATATAGGTAATTCGAATTTGCAAAGATTAATTCAAGGCCTGTTTTCCATGTGAACGGCACAACAGTTCATTTTTCTTCGAAAATTATTCAACTCTTATGATTTCTCATAGCAGAGAACGGGCGATGTCCAATAATGTTGGGTGGAACTGCCCATCAGGATACCCTTTACAATATTTTTTCTCCGCTCGTCCATTGCAGAAACCATAGACAAGTGACATAACGTAATATCAAACGTTCAAAAAACGAGGCATATCTCAAAATAAAAATTTAGAATATAATAACCAGCAACTAAATTCAATAGACCACTTCGGCCCAAGTTGCTAACCCACAATTTGCTTAGTAAGTTTACTTTCACTGGGGAACGGGAATTTCAGGACAAATTCGACATGATAAGGCTCGCATTATTTATAAATACCCGTAAAACATGCCTCGGCTCTTCAAACCAGATAATTCCTTCCAAATATAGGTTTTTGTTAAGATCGTCCCAGTTGGCTGAAATCTAATTTGGGATTCCTGATTTCATGCAAACAGTGTCAATTTTCATAGGATACGTTCCGAAAATCAACTCTGTTGTTTCGGTTGCCGATTTTCCGCTCCGTAAATATGAAATATTCGGATGGTTCCTGGAACAAGCGCGTGAAAAAGGTTATTTACGGAATCTGGTTGATGAAAATGCGGTCGATTTACTGTCACTAGAACGATTTTCTATGGTAAATATCCATAGCATAGAACAATCTATGTTTACTTTAGGTTTGTTTTGGTTTCGAGTTCAGAACTGTACGGGACGGTTCTAGTTCGAAAATCATAGTCTGATTTGAATCTTGTGATTACTGAATCCCTGCAAATCTATTTAGGTATACATTTCGATTCAAGATATTCGCAAGAAGAGCTGTTTTGTTAAGCGGAAGAAATAAGTGTGGTTATGTCCGTTATTTTTCTCAAGGTCAGAAAGACTCGATTCCAGCAAAGGATGAAGTGATTTGCCTTGTTGGTCTATGCTAGAACCGTCCCGTACAGTTCTGAACTCGGAACCAAAACAAACCTAAAGTAAACATAGATTGTTCTATGCTATGGACATTTACCATAGAAAATCGTTCTGGTGACAGTAAATCGACCGCATTTTCATCGACCAGATTCCGTAAATAACCTTTTTCACGCGCTTGTTTCAGGAAAATTGACACTGTTTGCATGAAATCAGGAATCCCAACTTAAATTTCAGCCAACGGGGACGATCCTAACAAAAACCTATATTTGGAAGGAAATATCTGGTTTGAAGAGCCGAAGCATGTTTTACGGGTATTTATAAATAATGCGAACCTTATCATGTCGAATTTGTCCTGAAATTCCCGTTCCCCAATAACAACTTGCTAAGTAAATTGTGGGTTGGCAACTTGGGCCGAAGTCGTCTATTGATAAGAAATGTTAAATGAAATATTTTATGATCACAGCGATTCATGCATGTATTCCATAAATAAGAATAATAAGTATACCATTGTTGCCGTTGCCATTGCAATTTCATTCAAACTTTCATAAGTGAAACATAAACTATGAATTCAATATTAGGAACATCTTATTGCATTATGCAGGGCCTTGAAAGCTCTCAAAATCATAAGATTTCCATTATTTCCGGTGAGAAAAATTAACGGTGGGTTTCCACAGTGTTCAAAGGAAAAATCTATATTGAATCAGATGAAAGTTTCGACGAATTGATAACTGGAACGAAATCGAAAATTCCTAGCCCTGATCTTAACCATTTTGGTATGACTCATGAACAATTTGGTAGCCTGAGAATACAATACCTGTCAATTTTGAAGCGAATATTTCGAATGGTTCTAGAGTAAGAGCCGCCTAAAGGTTCCGCCGAGACCGATGAATCACCCTGTATCTCAAAAACGAATTGGCCCTGCCCATATTCAATTGATATTTTCTGGCATCCCAAGGTACCATCTATTCACCATCAAACGATGTACTGTTACTCGCGGACCACCCTGTATAGTACTGATATCCGTATCGCGCAATTATTAAATTGAGGCCTTACTATACAAGTGTGTTTCTGGTATCTTTTGAAATTATTTACCTGGTGACTGCGAAGCTACTTGCAAACTGTATTTCGTGAGGATTCCATCATTCCATTGCCTAGTGTTCGCATCAACCTGACCAAGCAATTGGCTTCTTGTTACGCTCTTAGGATTGACAATATAGTGGTTAATGTTTTTACCCATTTTTATCAACGCCTAAAAACATAAAATAAACAAATCCATCAACGAAATTCCTCTACTTCACCCTTCGAAGTAAGTTCCTAATAGTAGACTTCCCAGAACTAGGAGGTCCGACGATGGCCACACCCATTCTCTGTTGTAACTGGCCATATAACTCTATACATTTATTCAGCTGTAAAATCAAATTTCAGTTCTACCATATATATATCAACAACATGCCATACCTGCCGTTTATTTGGTACCAAACCAAGTTCAGCATAACTGTCTTCCAAGGCTGTCACTAAATTTTCATCAACAATGACTTGAAATTTCGTTTCTCTGAATACTTGCCGAATGACATTTTCGAACTTCAGACCATCCGCAAAGGTTAATTTCGATAGCGTATCTGCTCTTAACACGTTTACGGCTAGATTTATCTCCACAGTAGTGTCTATATCGGTATGTTTGTGAGTTTTCACGAATGATCTTTTGGTTCTTCCACATCCTGTCAAGATAGTTTTTATTGCTCTAAGGCCCCAATCATAGTGTTGTTGTTTGCTCAATAGTTTACTGAAACACGACAAATCTCACAAAAAAAATATTCGAAAATTACAAATGCTTATTGAAGATATTCACCTCGCCATCGAAAATACTTCAATCAATTTTTTCCCAATGAGCTCAGCTGATTGGTAACCTTCACAGAAGAGAAGAGATGTGGCAATCAGTTCATTATTAGGCTGAGTCATAACTACAGGTCGAAATAACTGTTTGAGATTATCCGGAAGCTTATTTCTTCCACCGTAACCTCCTCCCGCTGGATTCAGGGTTACGAATACTCCACAATGTTTGTTCAAATTTATCTGAAGAAAATTGCTTGTATTTTAAGAATGATGCTCTCTTTCAATAAATTCCTAAAACTACTCACATCTTGGTCAAGCAATTTAAAAGTATCTTCATTACTCTTCAAAGCTTTTTGTATGGACTGAATATAGGTTGAAATTGCCGATAGGGTTGCTTCATCCAATCTGTTGAATTCATCGAAACAACCCCAAGCTCCACATCTAACCAATCCTGACAGTATCCTTGCCATGGAAGCAGAATCAATGCCCTGAAATTGAAACAAAGGTATTAATTCAACAATTATATAAATTATGGTTACAATTAGTTCAACAACGTTATTCCTTTTAACGCGCTTTTTTCTTGGCAACAAGGCCGTAATAATTTCGGCCAAATGTTTCAAATTTGAAGGTGAAAATATTGTGAGTCAATAGTAAAATATACAGGATGTACCTGAACAACACAAAAAATTATTAGGGGCGATTCTGTGATAAAAATTAAGGAAGGTATTCGGGATGAAATTTTTTGAAAAACCTCCCCTGGAAAAAGTTACACCCCTCCGAAGATTAACAAAAACAATAAATTATCCTCTTTTTCTTGTGTATTAAGCTAAAGGCACGAAACTCTGTGAATATTGTTTGTCAATAAAACTACACACATTTTGGAGTTTTTTCAACCCTCAAGTATGCTTGAAAGGGGTCGAAATAGTCAACTCCTAAGATGTTTTTCACGGCTTGGAAGCCCAATTCTTGCATTAACTTTTTTTTGGAAACTTGAGCAGGAAGAATATAACCCAGGTTGAAGAGCATTTTATTGAACAACAGCCAACCAAATTATGATTTTTCTAGGCAAAGACTCTTACAACTAAAACAATAGCGAACAATGAAGAAAAAGCTGTCGAATACAATACAATACAATCATAATAAAAGTTGAAAATCACCGCATTCAGCTTCAATACAAGCATCAACTCTTCTACTCATTGAAATGCGAATGCGATGAAATATGCCTGCTGAATTTCTTATCGTTTCATACCCTGCAACAATGCGGTGTAGTACCGATATTTTTTCCTCGTAAGTGCTTATGTTTTCGACAAAGTTAGTAAATGAATTGAGCTTCTCATGTGAGTAGTTTCAAAAGGAAATTGTGTATTCAAAATAAAGTTGCAAGAAAAAATATCTTAGGGGTTGAGATAGTCTTAGCATTCTTCAGGGTTGAAAAAATTCCAAAATGTGTAGTTTAATTGACAAATGATATTCTCCAAGATTCTTGCCTTCGGCTCATTATACAGGGAAAATAGGAAGGAAAAACAATTTTTTCAAAAATTTTTATACTAAATACCCACCTTGATTTTCATCACAGAATCACCCCTTGAATCTTTCGGTGTTATTCAGATACACCCTGTATATGCAAATTCAGGTGACTTCTGCGACCGGCTTGACCGCTAAAAACCGTTGGCAATTTTGCACTTTTTTCTGTTTGTTGGTTTTTGTTAACTCTATGGGAAAAGCAGCTGACTGTTATTTTCGAAAAGAAGTGAAAGATCGTAAAAAAAGAAACTAATTTTGTGAATTATCTCTGAAAATACTCATTCTTTGGCACGTTTTTTATGCAATGGAGGTGAGGTAAGTTCGAAAGGCTTCCATTTCAGTTTTGAAACCGGCCGATATCGGGGAACAGGTATGCGTATCTGTCGATAAATCAACAACTATTCCACCTTGATCAGAGCTTTCCATCCAGTCAACCAAAACATCTACACCGAAGAAACGACGTAGATATCAGGTAGAATGATTACAGCTGTTTCACAGTTTTTACTGATCATCAGACCAAGTTACCCTGGTTAAACCACAGAATAAGACTCTAGATACTTTTCATCTGTCGGATGAAACACTGCAGTATTACATACAGGCTGGCGTTCCCCAGCGATTTGCCTTCGTATCGAGTCGAGTTGGTTCCCCTCGGGCCTCAATACTGGTTCGTTCGCCAGCTCGAGCCTCGACCCTTGATGCCTCGATGTCTCTGAATAAATTCAAATTCAAAGGTCGATGACGATATTCTCGGATTGAGTAGGAATAGAAATTGGAAGGAATTGTAGAATCGGGACTCGGAAGTTGGAATTTTTATGGGTCTCGCTAACAGCTGACTCATATATCATGTATCGAATTACATTTTACTTTTATATGGGGAATAATTCAATTGAAGATTAAGGGTTCAAATTTTAGTGCCCAACTTCAATAAACAACGGATGTATTGTGGAAAAAGTTTTAAAAAATCACACTTCTCAAAAATTACTGTACTATGATATTTATAACGAAAAGGGGGCCATTTTCAACAAATATATGAATAAAGTTTAAGCAATCCAACTCTAGCCTTAAATCGCTCCCTTCACAACGCAAATATATTTTCGTTTATGGGCAGTCAATTTCAATTCATCCGTAATAGACCTACACCCTGTTGAGATCCATCCCGACTGAACTGAAATACAAAATACAACTGAGATGAGCAGATCGAACTATTGCCACTGCGACTGCCGATCCGCTAACCAACTCGAGCTGTATCGATCGACATCTACAACGGGAGGCATCGTGATTTCTACGCATCGAGTCGGGTGCTGAACTCTAGATCCGAATAGAGCAGTTCCAGCTATCTATGGTTCATCGAGATGAATCAGCTGATGGGGGGACAGCCTGTCAAACGTTGAAAGTAAAACAACACAACCTCACTTTCCCGCTTTGTTTATGTTATGAAGTACAATATTTTCAACAATTTCAGGGTAAATTCACAAGTTAAAATGATTTATATTAATGGAATTGGTGAATAACTAGGCCAAGTTATTGTTTCGTTGTGAAATACAACATAAATACACCGAGAGACGAAAGAATCCGATATTTTTAGTTTCAGATATATTGTACTGTAGACTTTATATTTAAATATTTGCATTTTTGACCCATTCCCCTAAATTTTATCTGGTATTGGAAGAAACAGAATACTATGTGAACTATCCCAGAGAAGGCAATCATGCTATATTCTCGCCATAAATTGAAAAAACTGTTCTCACGAAGTAACAAACTATGTTAGAGTTTGTTGGGGACATTTCCACACTGGTGAATGAATTATGTTAAGACTATCTATTCAATAAGTTAAATCATGCTGAGATAACCATGATAAGAATATTTCGTGTTTGTTATACACATTTCAAGAATGATATCAACCTACGATAGCTGGCGTTATGATGGACAAACCCATCCTGATTGTTTACCACTCACATCTCTATATGTTGTATAAAGCCAATCAAGGCAATTCGTTATGTGATAGATTTCCCAAAATATTGTATGTATTATAAATAATAATTAACCAGATAACTTCCTCTGTTCTCAACCGAACATATTCCGACGTGGCTTGACTACCCAAGTATGGAATTTCTGCATTTTGTTGTTTGTAATATGTTTCGAACTGATCTTATTGTCAATTAAAGATTATGAAAGCCTTAACGTTGCATCTGCATAATAAAAAACATTTTATATGGATAGTAAAGCATTTTTTGAGGATGAATCGAAATCGGTGTTCAAGGAAAAAATTTCATATGAATTATTATATTTGTAACATATATGTAGTATAATAAATATATAATTGAATATTATGATAGCACTGACATAGCAACTGCAGACCAATATTGTAGTAATTTGATAATTTGCAACATATAATGTTATTTGAAATAGTACTGAGAAGTTCTCTGGAACCCATGTTTTTTCCATTCCATACATTTGTTGGATTTCATTCTGCTGTTTATTTTCAGGAATAAATGAGCCAAACATTTTACTGTTTCAGTTTCAATAGTTATACCTATAATGAATGCTATCTCTGATGTTGATACTCTAGGCTTTAAAAGACAAGAATAAATACTGCAATTTTCATTTATATCGTTTTGAATGATTATCATCTGAGATCGAATATCAGTTAATCAGATCCATTTTCACTTGTGAAATCACTAATATCTCCAAATAATCGCTCTTCGCCAATGTAAACAAAGCGAATGTATTCCTTCGTCTCTCGGTGTATTTATGTTGAATTTCACAACGACACACTAACTTGGCCTAGTAATCCACCAATTCTATTAATATAAATCATTTTAACTTGTGAATTTATCCTGAAATTGTTGAAAATGCTGTACTTCATAACATAAACAAAACGGGAAAGAGAGGTTGTGTTGTTTTACTTTCAACGTTTGACAGGCTGTCCCCCCATCGGCCATGTTGTGACGTCAGCTGGAATTGCTCTATTGCTTTCGAGTTGACTCGAGTTCATTCAAAAGCAACTCGAGCTGAATCGTCCATAGCGTAACTCGAGTCAATCGAGCTGGATAGCTCGAGTTGCCCATCTCTACATACAGCGCACCATCTCTCAGGAGCACATTGCGATTGGATGATTAGCTCTGATCAAGGTGGAATATCTGTTAATTTATTGATAGATATTCTTCCTTCTGGTTATATTATAAGATAACTTTCGTGCTATTCCTGTTCACTAAGCGTATAGCCATAGCTTTGGCACACTAACAAAGGGATTCTATATTGAATAACCTCATTTCCATATAGTGCTCATGGTAACAACCTAATCTTGAATTCGGACATGGTGATCACGATAGTTTTTTTCATGCTGAAATATATTTCAGAATTCAGAGTTGAGCCTACTGAACTAACAATCAAAGTATGTTTCAAAATTTTGGGATTTTCACAATCCATAATAATCAGCGTTGTGAAGGAACAAGGGATGAAAGGCATGTTGGAAATATTCACCTGGTATAGGGCATAAAATGCTCTGGTTTCATGATTCCAAACAGATTCTTGAAAAATCGAATAATCATGTGCATTCTACTTGAAACTGAAACCCAACGGCAATTTTGGAATTTATACAGGTATGTCACGACCGACATAAATGTACTCGAATGAATATTATTTTCGATTAGTTGGAGAAAACAGATCTTCGAATCCTTTAAGGCTTACAAATAAAACCATATTATATTTCACAAAACGATAAAAGTGATTCAACTGATAATGCAGAAGCGTTCGATGAAAGTCCTCCTCTCCATAAGGTTTTATTTTTTTGTTCACATAAATTATGGACTCACCCCATCACAGTTGAAAACCAAAACCTGTCTCCCTAGGAGAGCTCCTAAAGCTTTCACCGACTCAGTTTTTCCTGTTCCAGCTGGACCGTACGGATTTCCACCCATTCCTAGGTGTAATCCCTATAATAAATATGGCAGGAAGATTTTGTTATATATGCTATTAAAATGGCGACAAAACTTACTTGTGTTAATGCTATGAAGCACTGTTCGGTTAAGGGGGTTCTTACTAATTGAGTCGCATTTCCAAGATATTCGTAGGCGTATTCCAGTCTTGCATTTGCCATTTTAACAGTGATTTCGCCGAGGGAATTGGAATAAAACCTACAATACATGATAACGAATATAATTTTTCGTGAAGTGAATCGAAAAAGGCCAGAGTAAAAAACGCAGCAACTTTCTTCAGAACTGACACCCATCTTACCTCAACTGTTTCTGCCAGGACCATTCTGTTATTTTTGTAATATTAACATCAAGAAGCTCCTCTATTATTGATATGTGATGAATTGTATCCAGAATTAATGCTTTCAATTTCAATTCAAGCACGTATGATTCGTCATGGGCGATCACATTTGCGTCCTTGTCGAATTCCAAGGCCAATGTATTGTATTGGTGGAGCCTAGTCTGAAGGTGGTAAAAATTGTAATTGTATGGTGAGGTTTGAACGGAAACGAAAAGGGGATATTTATGAGGGATGAACCATTGTGTTCAAACTTGAATCAGCCATTTTAGAGTAATAATGTAAAAACTAATTAATGCAACTGAACGTGGATCGAAGTGAAATTTTGCCCATAATTTTCTTGAAAGTTTAAAACTTGGGAAAGGTTCCCATGAAGAGGTGACTTTTCTGAAAAATTTAATAGCGCAAATGAAAATATCGGATACGTCATTTCAGGAGGGGCTCTCATTTTTCTAGGTTTGTACTAATTATAGGTTTTTTCTACCAATATCTGAATTGGTATTGACAAAAAGAAGACTTATGAGTTTTCAATGATTTTGTGGAATTCCTGATCCTGAGTTTTCATAAATTCTATTGAATTCTTCGAAAATTCGCCCCTTGAAAGAATAGCAAAAAACATCCTGCCTCGCGTTCAATAAAGGTTACGCTTCTGACTTTAACTCTTCACATTTGAAGTCAATTCTTCACAATACTGGAAAAAAGTCAGACTACGATATTATTTCCCCTACATCGTTAATTACTCAATAACTGAGGAATCAGGGTAATTGTGTCTGAGATGGCGTACTTGATAAGATGGCATGAGTTGATTTTTCAAAATTTGGCACCATTTTTATACACATTTTCGAGAATAATTTGAAAATGGTCATCTGCCCGAGTTCTTGTTGAATTCACTGTGTTTTCTGGTCGGTGCATGCGAATATAGTTTACAAAGATGACTGAAAATTTATATCAGCGAAAGTTTTCTGTGAATATTCATAAAAAAACGGTCGATCAGTAATTATGAATATACCTTTGTTTTTCTGCATCTCGTTTTATATGGAAATAATCTGTTAGTGGGGACCTTAGCTTTTGCCATTGTTGAAAAGAATAAAAAAACGGCAGGTATCTCCTACTCGTTGAGTTGACTTACATAGCACATATCATTAGTTGACGACAAAACACCTAAGCAAATCGCCGAACTTGATGAGCTTCTTAATCGATTGGGGTCCAGGGAGTCTGTTAGTGAAAAAATTTTGACAATTAAATATGTCAACGGTGACCCAGCTATTGTCAGGAATGATGTGCGCGAGAATACAAAAAACTGATTGGCGACCTCTTGGAGTGGACATTCACATACTCTAATTCACAATCCTTGTATTTCAAATACTGTGAACTCCTAACATTTACACATTTCCATTGTCCTCCTTTCATCTTGGTCTCATAAACTTGGCTTCAACACAACATACTCGAATCGGTGGTACACATACCAGGCTATAGATTGTACAGGAGTGACAGCGTAAAAACTATTGGTCACGGTGGAGTGTGTATTATAGGGCAGGAAATCATTTGCTCGTCATGTTTCTCGAATTGACATTCTTGGCATTAAAAACCTTTTCATTAATATCAAATTGGGCAATTTCTCCTAAACTGTTGCTCAATTGAACATTTAAGTTTCTGAAATTTCGCTCTTACTGGCCACTTCAGCAATAAAACATAAAATATATAGGAAAACAGAGATATACGGGCATTTAAATACCTAAAATTCCTATAGGAAAATTCAATGTTGTCTACTGAAGTCTGAGAACCTGTAGATCTACTGTGTTGCAAATTGTGGGAGAGAAAAATTTTGAGGAGCCCAGGCTTTGATGAAAATCATCAAGAAAAGTCAAAAGGAGTGTTGTTATTGAATTCTATAAGACAACGTAAGATCGTTTTAGTGTAATCGGTGGTGAAAATGCGGACGTAGTATGTCCGAAGAAAAATGGTCAAGATACAAATGATGTGGTCAGCGGTGTCATGCAGGATGTACAGGAGTCTAGAAAATAATAAGAGGTCATAATTTGTTATGCATGCCATCTCATCCTTAGTGCTACAGGTGAGACAGCATATGCAGATCCTTTTAAATTTCGTTTTATCCTCTGAGATCATCTAAATATCCAAATAGTTTTGTATGAACTATAAATGGCACTAGTATTTCTCTTTGTTCTAATCTTTATTGAATACTTATGTGGAAAGATTTAGCCCCCTTTCAAAACGTATGCCATCTCAGACACATTTTCCCTACCGTTTCGACAATGAATATTAAGAAGCGCGTAAAGTTCTAACCCCCACGTCAGTACGCTATGTTCCGTTTCAAAATGTGCTGAAAAGTAGAGTCTGGAAGTAAGTTCCAATCACTTTGAGGCCTCCAATGTATATATTTCCACAATATATTCACCTTATATTTTGCAAGAAGAGGAGGAAGGGTCATATTAGTTATGCTCTGTTCACATTGTATTGTGAAATTTATGTTATTAGCTAAGCATAAAATTTGAGATGGATATTTGGAGGGATCCAATGCTTGACCATCTTCTAAACATTGCACCAGTAGGTTCTTGATAGTAAGGTTCATTTCTTTTACCAGCTCATTCAACCATTCCTAAAATACTCAAAATGAATACGGAGCAGGTGATAAGATTAGTTATTTCACCTCAACAGGCTTAATGATATTTACACGATTAGTCAAAGGAACCAACTCCCCTTCCAGTGAACAAATATCAGTAATATAATCAGAATTTTCGTTCAGTTTGATGCTATTGATTCCGGAGAAAATCTTTTTGAGATGACTCTGTATGACCTGTTCCTTCGTAGATTGTCCGACAACTTCTAAAAGGTCATCATCTCCGAGGAAGTAGAATCGGGGAAATTTATTTCTTTTTTCCTGAAAAGAAGTTGTGATAGTTGAGATGTAGTTCAGAAGTAAATATTCTAGATTTACCGCCAAGAAATTGTCCAAACTCTGTTGACATCTTGTGAGCTGATCTCGTAAATTCTCTATGACAGACCGCAAATTCGGAAATTTGAATAATGATGCCACCTTTGCATCTTTGCTGATGTAGGTGTACAGATAGCGAATATCTTTGTTTGCTTTGTCAAATCTTGATTTTTCGTGATCTAGTGTACCACTCCCAAATATAGGCTCCAAATATAACCACCTGAAAGATTTTTGATTGAATAATTTCGTCAAGTCGAAATCAATATACACTTGTTGATAATACAGAATGTTTCAACAAGGACTGCAAATCTTCATAATTACATCTTGGAATACCGTTCATTGACAATAATGAAACCTTTTTTAAGGTTTAAATATGATAATCAGTAAAATTGTTCGATTCAAAATGATAAAAAGAATGGCATATTGACAGTTTTTCTTTGAAAGACTTTATAGAGTTAAGAAATTGAATGAAAATTTCACATCTCGCGATATTGGATAATTCGACAATAAAACAGTAGCCTCCAAATAACACACTTTTTTTAGGTGCTCCGATTCATTTTGCGCAGTTTTTCTATACTCAAAATAATGCAGGGTATCAGATTACATACAGGGCCCAATTTACGGACTGAACTTCTGAATGAATTCAGGTCAACTCATCAATTTCACTTTAACTGATGACGCGTTACCGGTCGCTTTCAATAGTGGAAACTCACCAGTTAAATTCAGAAAACTTTACTATACCGTTAATCATTTTGCGGTGCATAATCGTGTAGGCCTGCTGGGCGCAATGCGGCTGGAATTTTCTTAAACGCCATCCGCGATAGCCGTTCGGTGACACCTGCTGTCAGGTTTTTCAAACGCCATCTCGATGACAAAACCACAAGTGCCCTGGTGCTAATTATCTCTCTGAAGTGCGTTGTTATTTGTTACTAATCGTCACTCCCAAAATGCATCTATGTCATTCCATTATCCATTGGAATATATACTATTGTAACTCCTTCAAAATCAATGTCAATCCATGTGTCATTTTTAATTCGATATGGATTGCAACATTATTGAAATTCATAGATTTCTAATGAAAAAAGGGTTAAGGAAATATTTATTCCAGAACACAATCCAATTCACTTCAAGGTGAATGCTAACAGAAAAAGATTAAAATGCAAGTGCTTCGAATTTGAATGGAAAAAGTGACGTCATCATTGATAAATACGATCCCAGAATAGCAGATGAGCACACCATGGTTTACTTACATCATGGGTGTAAAGGAATCCGTAAAATAATTATTCCCCTGAGTTAAAATTTCAGATCGATTTCCTTTCTCAATTTGTCCCAACTGCTAACGTACTAAACTAGCACGAAATGAAAATTGAATGGAAATAATTTCTGGATAATAGATATCAACAAGATGCCAACTTTAATATAAATGTATTCTGTGAAATAAACTGCTTTGTTCCATCAAAATACTTCGACGAAAAAGATCGCCATCGACTTGCCCCGAATTTGTTTGCCTCCATCCGGATGTAATTATCGAACGACTCAGGAGCAAACTGAGCATTCAGAGGTAATAAACGAATGCCCCTATATACTCAATTCACATCTATAAAGTCAGTCAGTAGGCCATAAAAGTTTGACACATTCCGCTCTGTATAATTGTAGTTTGGCAGGAAGACATTGCTCAGCAATATGCTCACCTATTGCACATTGTATGTATATGTACCACTGTACAAAACATCAGAAGCAATAAAGAGTTATATAATAATGATAATAATAAATAGAAGAATGTTAGGTTGTAGTAGTTTCCCTTTCAGATATCTGCGTATCGATGTCCGTTCTGAATAAACATCATAGTAATTATGTGTGTACCTACCTAAACCGAACCATAGATTTTACTTAAGGAAATGACTAGGATATACGTTATTACGACCTCTATGTAGAATGGTAGTTATTTAAGAAAAATTATAAAATCCATGTTTGGATTGCGCAGAGTGGAATGTTTCATTGTCTCCCGATTGACTTTATAGAATTGGATGAAGTATATACATACTCAAGAGCGGATGTAGATTGCATTTATGAGGGGGGTAATATAGTTCAACTTGTTTCGTGGGGAGGAATCTGGTTCAACTTTATGTATTGTGCGGAAGTTTTTGCGTGAAAAGAATATATATATTTTGTTTTTTTTTCCATGAATTACTCATGTTTAAGGGTAGTAATTATATCCTTTACCACCTCCTTAAATCCACCCTTGTATACTCTGATCTTAGTTACTAGAAACATTAACATCACGGGGGAATGTTCCACAACTGCCAATAATTATATTCACTAACTTGAAACTTGTTTTTTAAAACCTAAAGTTTGATTTATTAACTTTCATGCGTATAATTCCAAGTGAATTTCCATACGATATATAAATAAATAACTAGAAACATTAGCCATTTCAATCTCATGGTGTGTTAATTTTCTCCATTGGGTATATTGTCGACTTCAGTTGGATTCATTGCGTATAAAGTGGAAAGCTATTCAGAACGTAAGTCTGGATTAATTTATTTTAAGTACCTACAATCCCCTACAGTTCTCCCTCGTAAAGAATGATGTCATCAGTCTGATGTAACTCTTTCATTAGGATGGGAATGCCGTTTGAAATTCTATGTTAATAAATAGGTTGTACCTGCATGGAAATGTTATTGTACACTAACTTCACTGACTTCCACTTATCAGTATACCTACATTTGTGTAATTGAGTGTATAGTCACAGATAAAAGAATGGGTGCAGTCAGTGTAGTTCGATCTGTTCTATGATCCTGATAATATAATAATAGGTCCTTTCGTTTGCATAGAAAGTGTAGCACTTTCCTGCACTTGCTGCAGATATTCTATAGTATATCGACATCGAGTGCAGGAAGGTGCTACACTTTTTAAGCAAACGAAAGGACCTTATACAGGGTGAGTCTTTGACCTTGCAGAATATTTTAACAGAAGATTCCTGAAGCCAACAGAAACTCTTTTTTCCCTTACCATTTTTTTCCGTTTCGGCTTGGTTCGTAAGATACAGACTGTTGGAAATCCATAAAAAAATTTAATTTTCGATTATATCTCGCGAACGATCTCATGGAATGAGATGATTTTTGGAATATAGTTTTTTATTGATACGATGAATGTTCCTGGATTACAAAATTCCATCCACATCCTCCAGTTCCTTTAATATGACCATAACATTTCATAAAAGTACCAGAAATTCAAAGAATGCAACTTTTAAAAATAATTTGAATGCTATTCAACGAATTTTTGAACATTTTGGAAAGTAAAAGTATTCTTTATTTTTTTCGTATGATGCGCCGTTTTAGAGTAATCTGAAATTCAAAAATAAAAAATATCTGTGAAATTCCGAGAATTGGGTACTTTGGCTGAATGCAAAACTCTGTTCAAAAAATTCACAGAATTCCGCGTTGCCTCGTCTAAAAGTTGAGAATGGAATCCTAGCATTTTTTATTTGGAATGTGGCGGAGAAGCCGACTTTGGCCAATTCACAATGGACGTAACCGTAAGAATCCCGCAACTCGTGAGTAAAAATCAACTATATCTGTGTTATACAGTGGTGATTCGATCCTGAATCCATTCATGAAGCTTCCTTTTCAATTTCGAGCTAATTTGTGAAGTATAATTGATTAACTGTTCTTCTAATGTGCTTTCATAAGATAACAAACCATGGTGGAAGAAAACCACCATGACATAACCTTAAAACCACGGAGCCACAGATTTATAGTTCAGTTCAGAATCATAGACTATACATAAAATTAGCATATTGTGTGTTGTTTGATTTCGAAGAGTTCTTTCTTTCTGTTCGTCAATTTGGCAACGTTTGTACGTTCATAGATAAATTAGGTACATCTGTTTCATTTATTTATGAAAATGAAAGTTTGAATGGGTTATGTGTGAATCTGATAATTCTTGCAGAAAATGGAATAAACAAAGAAAATTAATAATTACAAATTGAAGATTAATCTCAAAGCTAATATGAGTGATAGCTATATGAATTCCTCATTATTGAAAATGAAAAGAGAAGAATATTCAACTTTTATCGCCCATGAAATTTGGAATACCTTACTTGTGTATTGTACTATAAATACAACTTTTTTCACCAACTGGAATGTAAAAAGTAAGTTAACGCTTGTTTTCATAACAGAGTTGCTTTTTCGAAGATTTGAATGGTATATCTTAGGCTTGGAAAAACTTCAGTGTTCAGGTTTCCAGGGGCGGCTAGCCTATTATGAAAATTTATAATGCCTATATCTTTTTATCTAGGCCGAATCGGAAAAATGGTAGAGGACAAATGTGTTTCTTTCAGCTTCAAGAATCTTCTGTTAAAATATTCTGCAAGGTCAAAGACTCACCCTGTATACTCATTCAGTTTCAACAATAAACGGTAATCCTACGATTTCTAGGTTATCCTATTACTATAATTGATTCTAGGAATTTCTCAGGCCGGTGTAATCCTCATAGGATGGGAGGCATTTACAGTAATATTGTAATGAACACACATAATCCCACGCTTTTTCCCAGTTTATGTGCATCCTTATATACAGGGTGTTTCTTCATGAACTGGTCAAACATATATAGCCGTATAGATGACATTGGAAGTCATTTTTGCCTCATGACATATACCCCGTTTTCGAAGCATACGCGAGATACAGGGTGTTTAATGTCAATTTTGAGCAATATTGTGATAACTGTGGTGATTTATGCAGGGCCTTTGAAATAACGGTTTTTGGTCACGTCTAAGTATTTTTTGGTGGTCAATTCAATTGTTGTGCGGAATTCTGTAGAAACTATTTCAAAATGACGGAAAACCTACAAAGTTGAAATATTTTGTTTTCGATTGCCAAATTGAATAGCATCATTCCAATGTAATCAATTTGCTAAGATTTCCCGTGAAGAAATTTTTCCAAAATTCAAATTCAACTTTTTTTTTTCATGCCTGCAGTGGAAAGAAAATTCCACCGAAAATTGTAGAAATCTTTCAAGGTAGAACTGACCTTCATTCTGAACACTGGTGTGAAAACAGAATGGAAAAATATCCATTGGTTTTCATTTTAAAGCCGAAGATTTCGCTCGGAGTACTTCAATCATTTTTATTTGAGAAACTGGTGGCCCTACGGATAGCAATATTATGCTAGTAGGCCTCCAGAATGACCTGCATTGAAATTTGAATTTATCAAGAAAAAAACAAATTTTCTAAAAAACTTTGGTGGGAATCAAGCTCTCTCCGCATTCTGAAAATAGGGTCGAAGTCGATGAAATACTGTTGCTTGGTGACGGAGATCATTATAATCCGAATAAATCCAATTTATACTCGGACTATTCTCCGTAAGTGGAGCGAGTTCGATTCCCATCAAAGTTTTCTTGAATTATTTTTTTTATAAATTAATATTTCTATCCAGGTCATTCTGGGGACCCATTAGCATAAATTTGGCCTCCGTAGGGTCACCAGTTTCCTAAATAAAAATTATTTTGATACTCCGAGCAGAATCTTTGGGGGGCAATGAAATGAAAACCATTGGATATATTTTCATTCTGTATTTACACCAGTGTTCAGAATGAGGGTTAGTTCAATTTCGAAAGAGTCCAACAATTTTGGGTGAATTTTTTTTCACTTTTCCACAACGAACCGACTGCAAGTTCAGAACAAGACACGCCGAAAAGTATCAGTACTCTACTGAACCGGCGTACAATATTGAACTGAACATTTAGTTTCACCGCTGGCAGGTTGCTAGAAGATAGAATACTCTACGTCACGGTTTCATCAAATGTTACGAGTTTCCCTTTGGCAAAGCAACACTGCTGAACAGCAAACTTAAAAGCATTCCTACCAGAAATCAGTTATAGACCTGCGCACAGGCTTCCTGAAAATTTGGACGACATTTACGCGAGAGTTGGTCAAAGTTAATATAGAATCAATCCAATAAGTCTTGAGCTTGGAAATAAACCAGTAAGACGTTATTCCTTAGACTCTAACTGCTAACAATAACTAATTCCATACTATACTAATTGAATAAGGTGACGCCGGGTCAAAAAGGTCGCCCCACATACCAGCGATCTCCTAGCTTTGTAGCCGTCAGAGTTAGGAAAAAGCGGCAAATTCACATGGATATATGAAATATCACCCTATTTCCTATTGAAAAAAACGATATCTCAATCGAATTGCTAATATTGAAAAAAAAAACAGAATATGGTGAACATTTGAACACCAATTCAGGTATATGCGACCAATCAGATAACTGCATTTTATGGGCGGGGCCTGAGAAACGACCAAACGTCACGGTTAGTTATGTCATTCGTCAAATACTGTCACGTTTACACTTGCAAATTCAAAATTTATTATGTGTAATTTAAAATACGCATCGAAATATGTCCTAAAAATAGGTTAATCGTAAGTTTTGAACGATCTGGATGCATTAATTGGATTGATGAATTGACCTGAAAAATTCGAGTTAGTCACTTTCTTTTGAAGGAAGGTAAACAAATATGGTGGTTACTCTTGAGAGGTGTATTGAAACGAATAATGTAGAACAAGAACAAGTCTCTAGAACCTTCCTATATTGACCAATATAAGGAAAATTTCAACCAGGAATAATAACTGTAGTGTTCTGTTATTCAGAAGGAAATCCAATGTTGAATAAGATTTACCTTTGCATTGAAAAGTGTCTGAATGAAGAAAATCATAAGTTTTATGCTATCTGATCTAATTAGCGACATTGAAAATTGAAACGAATAATATATAACAAGAACAAGTCTCCAGGTCCTTCCTATATTGACATACCAAAAATGAAGCAGAATTAATAATTGCAGTGTTCTATTATTCAGAAGGAAATCCAGTGTTGGATAAGATTTACCCGTGCATGGAAATGCGCCTTGAATAAGTAAATCGTAAGTTGTGAACGATCTGATAGCATAAGTAAATCGTTAGTTTTGAACGATCTGAGAGCATTAATTCTATTGATAAATAGACATGAAAAATTGAACCGAATAATTTGGAACAAGAAGAAGTCCCCAGATCCTTTCTATATTGATGTACCAAAAATATGAAGAAACTATGAACCAGGATTAGTCATTGCAGTGTCCTTGTATTCAGAAGGAAATCCAGTGTTGAATATGATTAACCTTTGCATCGAAATGTGTATCGAATAAGCAAATCGTGAGTTTGGAACGATCTGAAAGCATTATAATATAATAATTAATTCCATTGATAAATTGACATGGAAAATTGAACTAAATAATATAGAAAAAGCAGAAATCTCCAGGCCGTTCCTATATTGACGTACCAAAAATATAAGGAAACAATGAACCAGGATTAATAATTGTAGTGTTCTATTATTCAGAAGGAAATGCAGTATTGAAAAAGATTTATCTTTGCATCAAAATGTGTTTCGAATAAGTAAATCGTGTGATGTGAGCAATCTAGATGCATTAATTGATTCACTTGATAAATTCACATTGAAAATTCACTTTCCTTTGAAGGAAGGTAAGCAAATATGGTAGTTATTCTTGAGAGGTGTATTGAAACGAATAATATAGAAAAACAACAAGTCTCCAGAACCTTCCTATATTGACCTACCTAAAATATAAGGAAAATTTTAACCAGGGCTAATAATCGAATTGTTCTATCATGCAGAAGGATATCCAGTGAAGAAAAATAATTTTGAATTTGTGTGAGCTTGTGAGCAGTATTTAGTGTTTTGTTTTTTCTGATTAATCATAGTGATGAGTCCAAGATATCATCATTTTGAAATAATCCTTGCCAATGTATTGAGAAAGATTTATATTACATTATAATAATTATTCATGTATATGTTCGAATACAAGTTTTGAGATCGATTAATGGAACCGATTGGTTTGAACACCAAAGTCCCCCAATAATTTTTGTTATTTTTTGCTTAAGATAGTTACTATATAATTTATGAATTTTTTCTGATTCTAATGTGAACGTACATATTCTAAGTAATTCTGGAAACAATAATATTCAATCAAAGTCGCGAAAATTATGATTATAGATGAAATAAAAAATCTAGAAAAGCACTGCCGTGAAAGCAGCAGCTTTTGCGCGCATGTTCAATGTAGATGACCGCTTCGGCAACGACTTTGAACTTGCGCGCGAAAGCTGCTACCTTCACGGCAGTGTTTTTCTAGATTTTTTTTCGATAAATTACTGGATTTCAATTCGATCTAATCTGTTTTCTTGGAAATATTGGAAAAAAAAATTTTGAATGGGTATATCTACGGAATCATTGGGCGGATTTTACCCATTCACGAATTCAACCTTCGTAATTAAGCCCCAAACCTTCTCTACAAATATCGAGTTTCTAAGTCGTTTCTTCCGGAAGTTATTGTGTTAACGGTCGGCCTAACGGCCGACTGCAGAATAACGTTCTAAAAATGAACATTCGAAACAACTGAGATACAGGTTGTTTTTCTTCAAATGACAGCTATACTAACTCTCGAACCACTTTGTTGATAAATATAAATAAATCCGATAAGTCTTGGGTATGGATATATAACTAAAAAATTCATTAGTTTGAATCTGACTGCCTACAGTTTTCTCACTATAAGCGGTAGAACCGATTCTCGATACCGCAATGTTGCGTGCATTCTGGATGTAACCCAAGGCGCTAAATTCGAGTCCCCAGTACGTTAAGTACAATATTATTTTTTTAAATTTGGCCACAAGAGCTAGTTGTTTTTGAGCATGGGAGTTCTCAGTTCGTATTATTTTTAGGGCACTGAAAAAACCTAGAAGAAAGGAATATATATGGTTTTATATGAGTAGTTGGCCATAGTCTAGTTGTGAATGATAATAATCCAGGCCTCTCAGGAAACTAAGATCTTCTGTATCATAAAGATTCTAGTTTTCGATGAAACAGGTTGATTTATAAATTTAGGCAAATATTCGCGAAATTCATAATCTGGAAATTAGCTGTCTGATTTTAATTGAAAACACAGTATTTTCCTATCAATTCAATTTCCACTTCAAATGGCACAACTGATTGCAGAGAGTATTAATAATGATAGTAATTCATTTGAAGAACGGAATTGAGTCATTCGTGAAAAGGTACGATATTTTCTGCTACGATTTTGAATTTTGAAGGTTTTTGTTCAGATCTCCTCCAATATACACCGCACAGCACCCACTCAGTATTGTAACAAGTGCGTAAAAATATATTGATTAACAAATTGTTAATTCTTCAGAAATAACCAAATGAATTGAGAGCAAAATACTCTACAGGAAGTTGAAAATGTGATTCATGAGTGCATTTGTCTTACAACGTGAAACAAGTATTCAGCAAAAAAATTCATTGAAAAGACAGTTATTTCATTAGTTTTGGGGGTTTTTCTCCAAATATACGAAAGAAACCATTGAAAATTAAATGCAAATAATATTTATTAATAGATGCCTCTCCTGCGGATTGATTTGTAAGGGGTAGTTCCAGAAAAAGTATTGGCTAATGAACAAAACTGAAGCAATACAAACAATTGAAGAGGAGAATAGGAACGTTCCGGAGCCTTCATCTGATTTTTCTATCCGACGATGTATTAATTTCATTTCATACATATCTTTGAAAGGAAAGTATCACATGACATGTTCAAATTGCTTTCAATTCTACAAACATCCTTATTTTCAACTAGAGATTATTTCATGCCTATTTTGACAACTAGGGATTGAGTCTTACTTCCTAGTAAGCTTCTTGAGCCTCCTCCGTAAACGAGAGCTGAGCGACTTTAGAGGCAGTTGCGGAGCACTTGTGAGGCAGCCTTGCATTGTTGAAATATTTTGCGAGCCACTCAAATCAGCGTACACAGTTGCAAGGCAACCCGATTGAACTGCCTCGAAAGCCGCTCAGCTTGCGTGTCTGTACAAAGCTTTATGTCCTGCGCCTTGACGGCTTCGGTGAAGTGATTTCAGTGGCATATGTTTTTTTCCGAATAACCACATGAAGTAATCGAGAGTTAAATTCAGATACCTGAGATTTCATGCCACAAGTATGCAATACTTAAAGTTTGCGTTGAATGTTTCATTTCGACCGGACCGGATTCCGAAAAAATCACAGAAGATATTAATTCATTCAATTGATACCCTCTTGAATAAAGTGCGCCATTTAAAGCGAATATTCAATTCACTTATATTTTTATCATTTTCTTCTGGAAAGTATAGACGTTTTTTTTACTGATGTACAAAATGAAGAATTTAGACTTCAGAAAATTTTCAATATTTTGAGTGATGCTCTGTGAATATTCGAATCGAATGACGAATCACAAAAAAAAACGATCAAAATCGGATCACTGATTTCCATGTTAATGATTTTGAAAATATAGACTCACATCAATAAGTCAACCTGTTTCACAAAAATTCCTAGGATAAGAAATGACCTGCTCTGTTGGAGAGCCTAGATGACCTGAAATCTCAAATTGACTTTGGCCAACCACTCATGTAACATCCTGTATATCTGCTTCCACCCGAACTTACTTCCTTTGAATTTGTACCAAAGATGTCAAATAGAAGTCCAAATCAACCAGTTTCGTCTCCCATAGTCCTGCTCTTTCAGAAAAACTTTCATAATCTGCGGAGTTCTTGACCGATTGGAGTAAACTTTGATGATCACCAATCTACAAATTCAATTGTGAGAGAGTTATATGATGAATCAATTTCATTATCATCAGAGCTGTGATGATGATTATTCAATAATAATAGAAATATTTTGTGACTCATGGCCAGAGGTTTTTGTGGCATAATACATCTACTCGAAAGAAAATAGAATACAAATCATAAATACGATTGTAGTTGATCATTATTGTTTGATGACTGATGTTGAATTTTTTTTTGATGGACTTGTGTGCTCATTTCATTACACGCACTTTCCGCAACTTGAGGTTCGTTCGTTGTACCTGCATCAACTACACTAACCACACAACTCCACCGACAATGTTCGGTGTATTTTGTTGTAAACCTGCACTCTATTCATTGCGAAAATTTTTGCGGTTAGTGAAGTCACAGATTACGAGTGCAGGGCGGTTTTTCTGTGATAGTTATGCGTAATGAAAATGCGTTATGCGTAAATTAAATTATGATCATAATAGACATCTGTTGTTGTCTTTGGTCTTATTCTACTATCTAGCTAGCAATAAGCAATAACTGGCTTGAAATTGTCTACTTTATTCCTACGTTCATTTCCTTCAATTAAACTATCAGAATTTTTTTCCCTGACGACTCGAGAAAATCATTACGGCAAATCAACAAAACCATATGACCTCGAAATGGTAGCGGAAACAAAAGGAGCATGGAATTCTGTCATCATGGATTTGCGTAAAATCATAAATCATATATTTATAATCTGTGGAAATCATAAAACATATTGAACCACACTATGGGCCGTATTTATAGTTGTTCCTTGAGGCTTCCTTGAACTGAAGGCCGCCTTGAATTTGCGTTTCTATGGAAACAAATACAAGTTTGTTTGTATAGAAACATAGAAAAGCATTTCAAGGCGGCCTTCAGTTCAAGGAAGTCTCAAGGAACAACTATAAATACGGCCCTATGTACAGTCATTATGTTATCTGTGACACCACACAACTACACTCAGCTTGCACTGAGAATTGAAAGTCAGTGTAGTTGGTGTAGAGAGTGTAGTCCATGTAGGTGCAACGAACAAACCTAATAAGAAAGACCATCACAGCTCCTCATATCAATGGATGATACCTCATTTAAAACTTCCTTGAAGTCTTTTATTATTGTAATATTTTTTCCAAACGAATCTGTTTGTTGTGTCATAATGAATTTGGACTGAACTTCCCAAGAATCCAACTCTGCCAATGCTTGCCTCACCACTATCTCACTTGCAGCCTTCTTCGAGATAATCTAAGAAATCGATAAAATAATGGATTCATCAAAAGTCCATTCTGATTGTTCGATTCAAAATTACCTGTAATTCGGCAGTTTTATCTTTAATTCTTTCAGATACATCTAAGAAATCCTTCACCATCAACTCTTCCACGGATTTCGGTGTCATTTCCAAAATATTGAACACGTCCATCCAATGTTTCTCTGTGAAATCGTCTCCTCTGACGTATTTCAAAACTGGATAAGTTTGCTGAAAATGTTTCATTTATTCCTCCATAACAATAAAATGAAGATTACTCACTTCAAATTTGGTACTTTCCTGTATTATTTTCACCGCTATAGCATCCTGCTGCAAACCAGATAACTTGTTCTTCCATTCCTGCAAAAATTCTTCGAACCTGTACATTTTTCTTCGAAACACAATCCACTCTTCTCCATAAAAATTTGAGAGACCTAGGTAAAATTCTTCGAATAATTTCCAGGTTTCAAAAACAGTTTTGAGATCCTCCTCTATTTCTTCTGCCATTGGGAATTCCTTCGGACTCAATCCGTATTTTTCATACTCGGAACTGGAGCAAACAATTTAAAAAATCATAAAAAGATTAATTCGAAACTTCCATTAAAAATTTCGAATCAAACACTTTTTGGATGAGAAAAATATCTGGTTCATTTTATTTCACTTTAACCAACATAAATAATAATACGCAACATCATAGTATTTGATCCATGTGAAGAGAGTGTGTTAGATTTACCCTGTTCCGATCTCCATAAAGACTTGGATATGTTATCTATTCTATTCATGATAGCTTTCAAACCAAACATGGAATATTTTTCGTGTCTCTTAAGACAATGATCAATGTATAAACTTAGAGTAAGGTCGGAAAATCTTTCACTTTCCAATAAAAATGTCAGGAGCGCCTATCTAATAAACGAGAAAAATAATCTGTTCAATATAATGGATGGTTACAAATACTAATAAAGTTGTTTTGCCAAACACGTTCCAGGAATTATACTACTTCAATTTCATAATTCGCCAAAATTTTTGACGACTTATTCTCGATAGGTTGAACCACATACGAAAAAAATCTCGTTTGTGATAATATCTAAAGGCGGTGAATAAGTTTGTGAATAAACAAAATCAGCCCCACAGTCCGTAGACTAGTTCTTACAAAGGCTTGCAGAATCAAGTAATCTTTCGTGAGATGATATGATCAAAAAATTCTAGTGTGTACCTTCGGTGAAGTATTAAAATATGCTTATGGGTCGTTCAGGATCAATAGAGAATTGTGGTATTCTATTGAGATTACTCACATCAAAACATTTTTCGACTGAACGATTTCTTCCCACTGAGCTTTTCTCTCTTTCATGTTTTGAAGTTGTCTATATAGCTCTTCAGTATTTTTTTCTGCAATATCGCCGCTGAGTGCTTTTGGTTTTGACTGTTCCCATTTGGCGGCAAAGCGTTCCATCTCTTTATCCATATTTTCGCTTTCTATATGCAGCGTTGTCTTGATAGTTTCCATCTGAAGAATCGATAAATGTGATTGATTTAAGGTGAAAATACAGGGAGTGCATAAATTTAATAGAATAATATTACTTTCAATATTCTATGATGAAGTTTGGAACCCTTAAGGCTTCTGCACACATAACGCCATCTTAGGCGATGGCACGCCATCTTAGGCAATGACAGTCTATACGGAACCGATGGTCTCATATCGCTGAAAGCTGAAGCAATATATTTTTTTGTGATAATATAAACACTTCAGTTCCGTTTTTTTTAGTGTTTACTAAATACTTTATACTTACGAGATGGGAGTTTTGAATATATAAATACGTGAGATTCAATATATCTTTCAATTCAACCCATCTTACGACTACTGAGGTTTTCAGGTATCACTTGATAGTAGCATATATTAGTAAATAAAATTTCAAGTGGAAAAAAAATTAAATAATTCATGTATATTTCATAAGTTAAAGTAATATGCTTAGTTTGGGGCTGATATTTTGATCCCCGATTAGTGAAAATGATTGAAAGACAACTATGAAAATAATGATTTGCCTCTGATTATCACGAAGTTTATACCTTCTATGAATAGGATTCTTTTTTCATTTGAATACTAATTTCTTTATACATCTGCACTGTCCAAACAAAATACAAAAAGAACCCATTCAAGAATACCTGGGGTTTTACACAATTCATCGAAGCTAATACCAAAAGATTCATACACTTATTCTATACTACATATAATAATTGAATATGGAGTACATTCGCCATTTTGCAACATTGGAGAATCTAACCTCTAGGTCTTTTATAATGCTGTCTCTGACATTTAGGGATAGGCGAATATATCTCTAAGGAGATTATATGGCATACACTAGTCAATAACTAAATAATAATAAATAAATTCAAACTGACAATTGCCGAATTACCATTAATAATGTCATGGCTCTGATTGGTCGATTGGTGGCGTTCGTGTCGTTGGCGATTGGCAATACAATTAGTTTACCCAGTTTGGTCTAATGATTCAGTAGGAAAAAAAATTAAAATAAAAGCTTTGTTCTGTGAACCTTATTATATTTTTAGAAAATGGTCATTTTATTGTGAATTAATTCTATGCAAAATCGGTCAAAAAACTGTAAATTGTTACGGCATGTTGCTTATCAGTTGAAGCTTATTTTGGGAGGATTGTGCATAATTTTTTCGTTGACGAAAATCTCACAAAACGAAAAGCCAAAAGAAAATAATTTTTCCAATTTTCTCGTTCGTCCGATGAAAAAGTCAGATTTGTACCTTATTGAAACGTTTCAGTTCGCTTTGTTGATCGTTTGTATTGTTTCGGTTTTGTTCATAAAGCGACCTTTTTTCCTAGAAACTGCTCTTGATAAGAAGTTTAAGATGTTTTCCATAAAAAATTTTTATTTAATTCTCAACAGTTCTGCCACAGATATTGGGAATGAAAACCCAGACAAAATTCCAGAAAGTATTTCACCTGTTTAGCAACTATATGCTGATGATTCTCCAACAAACTTTGCAAACGGTCCCATGCTCCCTTGATCCTGTGAACAGAATCTACTTGTTCCCTTGTCCAGCTTGATAGAACTTGTGATTTCATTATCATCCCAGTAAACGTATTTTCCATCTGCAATTATTCTATTGTCATTCTGAAACTGAACATGGGTATTTATCCGGTATCTACTCACTTCAGGTACCTGTTTCAAGATATGAAGATGCATCGACCCTGACTCCGCAATTTCTTCAAGAGTGACCGATTGTTTGGTTAACGTAGCTGTAGAAGGATCAATGAAGTTCTGCAGAACTACAACATCTTGAGCTATTGAATTTTTCAGGGAAGAGGTGAGCTGATCCCAGTAACTTCTATTGTGGGATTCTAGATCTGAACGTAATCTTGACAAACCAATAACGAAGCAACCAACTTTTTCCTCGGAACTATAATTTATATATCCAAACTTATTGTTGATGTATTCAAAAGATTTAGCAAAATAGTCGTGAATGAGCGAATAGTTTGAAAAAAAATGTATCAATCGAACAAAGCTCTTTTTCCGTCTGTCTTCTATTGGTCACTGAAACAAGTTCGAATTAATCAAACTGACCCAAAATTCTCTTGAATTTTTGAAGTTTTTCAGAAAAATAATCTCAGATCTGATTGCTTTGTTTCAATCTATTCGTTTATCTGAATTTACGATATTTATATATCGATGATTGAATGTCAAATGGGTGTATCTTCGAATGTGTCAGTTGGATTTTGTCTATTGGTAAACATCACTTTCGTATTCAAGCTTTGAACGTGTAAGAATTTCCACCGAACGAGACAGCGTTGGAACGAAAATCTTGAGACACTCGAGATTTTTGGGAATGGGTTTGAAGCCTGAAAGAACTTCGCAAATAGACAGAATGCACCGACGCGGAGATATACGCATTTGAAATTCCATCATCCCAAAATTTTCAGAAATACAAAAAGGATAAATCGGAAATTTTGTACTCAAGAGCAAATATTAGTATATTTCGGGTAATTACGGCTCGGCAACACAGCCACATGCAAGTTTCATTGAAACTCGTTAATATCTCGAGGTCAATATACCTTCTCGCTGTCTGATTAATTTAACATTGTCAAAAACCGCGAGAAATATTTAAAATGCGTGATATTTAGGAGAAAAGGGGGTGTCATTCTGCAGACTTCAGTGATAATTTTTTGGGATGATCTCAATTCTTCAATGAGAATGAGCAATGTTAGTTATTTTCACATTTTTCACTGAATTTCAGTTTTATCCTACCGAAAATTCTTGAATATATAAAGTGAAAACATTGCGCATTCTCACAATTCTTTTGAACCATTTGCACCCAAAAAATCTTTTGAAAAAAACGAACTCTCGAATAGAGTAAGAGCCACACATACGCATGAGTTCACGTAGGCGAGGTTTTCATTGAAATAAGTGGAGTAGCACTATTCAGCGTGACAAAGTTCGCGATCCTATCATGATCGCGTATTTGTGGCCTCCACTCTACAAGTTCATCACAACCAAGAATTCAGTTTATCTATTCAAGCAATTCCCTGGTTCATCGGCTGGTATACTTATCAGATCCGAGATAGTATATTTGATTTGAATAACGCATGAGGTTCGCGTATGATGTTAGTATTAGCTTCAAATTTTGAACAATGAACTTCCACAAGGAACAGTTTAAGGTCTCCTTTCATTTAATTCATATTTTTTTGATATTCCTGCAACTTCTTCAGAGAAATTCATCTATGCAGATGATATTCCTCTTACTTCTCCTCACTCTGATCTTCAAATAATGGAAAACACTCTGAATACAGATTTAGGAATTCCAACAAATCATTTTATTGAGTGCCGTTTATGTCCAAATCCTAATAAAATAGAAGTTTCTTGTTTTCATTTGAATAATCAACAGAAGCTTAAAATTTTGAAAGTAACTTTCAATAATGCCGTTCTGGAAAATAATTTCACTGCAAAAAAACTTGAAATAAAATTATATTCTCCTTTAAATTTCAAGGTCCATTAGGAAAATTGAAGTAGAAATCTACGAATAATATTGTTCAAAAACAAGTTGTTTTTTTCATGGGTTGCTGACCATACCATTATTTGTACGGCAGCTTTGGCTTTGTTTTTTCTGCTGCTGAATATTGTTGTTCGGTTTGGTTCAATAGCGGTTATGTTAGTGAAACTGATGCACAGCTTAATGTTGCTATGAGGACCATAAGTGGGACTCTAAGATCTACATCTATACAGTGGTTACCTGTACTTTCAAATATTGTACCGTCCCCATATTCATAGAGAGGATGTAGTGAAAATCTCTCGGGATACACATCATTCCTTTCCGAATTTATTCTCAATTTCTTATATTCCGGAGTCTTACATTGCTAGATTGAAATTCTGCAAATCTCCAATAGAAGTGCCAAAGGAATGTGGCGTTCGAAATGCAATTTGTGTGATGTTTTCAAAGAAGGATTGATCCGCGATCCCGCAGAAGAAGTTCGTGGATTTAATCTTCCTAGGAAAATTTGGTGCATTTTGTTGATATTTGTCCAATGTATAAATCTAACGATAGCTTCGAGGCAATCTATTCGGTGTCTGATTCTTTCTTGATGCGTGTTCGAAATGAAAAAATGTAGTGCTCATTCTCAAAAGAATGAAATAGTACATTTTATACATATATACCTCAAATGAATGATAGCTTGGCAAATGTGATTGAAAAAAAAGGGTTAAGTAGATGTAACCTGTAGAACTTGAAGTTGTAGTGGTGCAACAGCGAACAAAAAGGCAAAATCAAACCCATATTAATGTTTGCGAATACACAGAACGGAACAACAATTGGACGGGTATTGCATTTTATTGTTCCGAAAAAAACAAGTTAGGATATCGGGTGTATTCTTTGTAGATTTAATTATGTCCAGACGCCAAACCAGACACAACCCTAATCATTTTCGACCCAACAATTGGTGTTGGTCAAAAGTGTACAACTGTAAAATTCAAGAATAAGGGTAATCTTTCGAGTATATATCGACTGCTTTGAAGATATGAGGAGGAGACTGAGAAAGTTGATTCGAATTTCAAATCAGTCTCAGATGGACGCGAACATCGAAAAAGATCAAACTCTGACCATGGAGAGTAAATTGAACTATCAGGCGTCTATGTAGGATTTCTTGTGTGCAATGCAACTTGTATTATTTATTTCGCAAGGAAGTGGCTTCGTAACTGAACCAACCCGAAAAGGCTGCTGTCTTCAAATGGATGCTCTTTTACAGATTTCATGTCAATATTATGAAATAGTATATTATTCAATGAGCATATAATGACTGCTTTTATTCAAGAGGGTGAAGTTTGTGACACGAGTCGCAGGCAAGTGAATAATTGCAATTATAGGCGAATAGAAGACTTGAGTACTTCGTCCAAGACTTCAGGTTTGTTCGTTGTACCTGCATGAAATACACTAACTACACTAACTCCACTGATACTGTTCGGTGTGTTTTGTTGTAAACCTGCACTCCGTTCGTTGAGGAAATTTTGGCAGTTGGTGTAGTGACAGATTACGAGTGCAGTAAGGTTTTCTCCTGTGACGATGATCACGTGATCTTCGTCGGCCATAGTAAAGAATCTCCGATTAGCCAAATACCCGAATCTCCCTATCACAAAAGGTAGCTTAATGGTAGTCCATTATGCGCAAATTATGATTATAGACATCTGTTGTTGTTTTTGGTCTTATTCTACTATCTAGCTAGCAATAAGCAATAACTGGCTTGAAATTGTCTACTTTATTCCTACGTTCATTTGCTTCAATTAAACTATCAGAATTTTTTTCCCTGACGACTCGAGAAAATCATTATGGCAAATCAACAAAACCATATGACCTCGAAATGGTAGCGGAAACAAAAGGAGCATGGAATTCTATCATCATGGATTTGCGTAAAATAATCAATCATATATTTATATTCTGTGAAAATCATAAAACATATTGAACTACACAAAGGGCCGTATTTATAGTTGTTCCTTGAGGCTTCCTTGAACTGAAGGCCGACTTGAATTTGCTTTTCTATGTTTCTATACAAACAAACTTGTATTTGTTTCCATAGAAACGCAAATTCAAGGCGGCCTTCAGTTCAAGGAAGCCTCAAGGAACAACTATAAATACGGCCCTAAGTACAGTCATTCTGTTATCTGTGACTACACTCAATTCCACTCAGCTGCACTGGGAATTAAAAGTCAATGGAGTTGGTGTAGTGAGTGTAGTTCATGTAGGTGCAACTAACAAACCTAATGTTGGTAAAATTGGAACAATTCTGCATTTTCAACAAGCTACAATGGATTTGTCAGAATGAGCAACTTCATTCTTTGTGATTGCTATAAATTCTGGAGCTTACGGGAAACGTCAAAACTTAGACTTGACTAAGGTGCATAAAAGTTAAGGTGAATTCAAAGATGCGCGTTTGTCTTGCCAATGTTGGGGAATTCGCTAGAATTCGTTTTTTCCACTGAAGGTGACTCCATTTGGAAATTACGACCGATCGTCAAGGTAACTGTCTGTCAGAACTGAATTGACATTAGTCAAGATATAAGTTGAAAGGTATCTGTATGAATGAATGTCAACCATATTATTTTTCGTATAACTTTCAGTGAAATATATTCGATTGATTTACATTGTACTTTTTGGCCTATACCGTATCATTCGATGTTTTCCCATATTATAGTAAGCGAGGAGTGAAATCATTTAACAGAATCTACTGACACATCGACATCATCATCAGTTTAATTTGAGTTCTTTCCCATTTAAATTCATAAAATTTCCAATTAGAAAACGAGTGTTTTATTCAACGGTTAATTTCTTTTCATCGGATTTGAAACCTGAGATTTCCTAGTAGAACTTGATAGTAGCATATGTTAGTGAATTTCAATTTCCAGTAAATGAAAATTGTTGAATAATTCATGTATATTCAATAAAGAACCAAGAAAAATACAACACATTCTATAGTTAAAAACATATTCTTAATTGGGGGTTGATAACTCGATCCTCGATAAGTGAAAATGATTGAAAGACAATCATAAAAAAATGATATGCTGCTGAGTATCATCAAGTTATATATATATATATATACCTTCCATATTAAGGATTCTTTCCTCGTTTGAAAAGTAATATCCATTTACATCTGCACTGACCAAACAAAATATAAAAGGGACCCTTTTAAAAGTATATAATCAATTTTAAGCGATGGACCAAAAGCTCTGGTTATAGTTACGGTTATCCAAATTGACATATAGGCAAAGAATAATCTGTCAATTTAGATAACCGTAACTATAACCGGAGCTTTTGGTCTATCGCTTGAAATCATTTATGAGGATCTAGACAATTCTTTGAAGCTAACACTAAATGGTTTCACGAACTTATCAATGACTAAATAATAATCGGAGAAAACATAAATAAATATTCAAAATGACAATTGCCGAATAACCATTAATTGTGTCATGCGCTCTGATTTGTCGATTGGTGGCGTTTGTGTCTGTGGCGACAGTATGAAATAGAATTAGTTTTCCCAATTTGGTCCCATGATTTAGTACGAAAACAAATGAAAGTGAAAGCACCATTGTTATATGCAACTCATCCTTGGTCTATGCATGGAGTGTATAATATTCATTTTACCGGGTGATTCATTAAGGGTGGCCAATGGTCGTATCTCGGAAACCGGACAAAAATTCTCATGACGAAAAAGGCCCCTAAGAAATGATTAAAAACATTTTCAACTTTGCAGTTTTCCTCTGAAATAATTTTCCGGAAGTTATAAGATAACCGGTTTTCGAGATACGGCTGGTGGCCACCCTCAATGAAATACCCGATACATGCCTATTATCCAGATGCTTGATTGAAGAAATCATGTATATTATTCAATTCTCGTGGACAAAGGAATTTTTTGGACTCTACCGCAGTTGAACTTTTGACATTATATCATGTTATCGGCAGTTAAGAATGAATGATTACTGAACCTGGGTAGTTTGGCAATTTCCTGGCCAAAGGTTTTGGATAATTTGAAATGAAGATCCCAATGCTGCCATATAGTCAACTCGCTTACATCCAAGTCCCCTATTTGTAACCAGCTCTGCCAGTACTTGATGACATCTTGAAGCTGATTGAAAAGTCCCATCATATGATACGTGGTTTTGTCCAACTGTGACTTATTCCTGAAAAAAAAGTATTCTATAGAAAGTGAAATTCAATCAATTTTGCACTGACTTTCACTGCCATTTTCACAACTAGTTTTGTTTCACTGCAATGAATGACTCTAGTTCTGACAAAGGTAACGGATATTTGCTTCAGTTGTCTAGGTTGAGTAATAGCGAAGGGTAAAAAGATTTGTAATATTATATAAAAAAATGGGGCAGAGTTAGAGTAAAAATGTCTACTGAAAATGTCTTCCATTTTTAACGTCCGTAAGCGATAGCTAACAAGTCGAAACAACCAACCTTTCTACTTTTTAGGTACTTCTAATCCTTCGTCTACTTGGTGAAATACAGTGGTGATATTATATTTATTCTTCGGATTGTTCACTAAATGATCCATTTTTGGGAACACAACGCAGGAATAAATTCCTGGATATTCAAACAATGTACTCTGATGCAAGTCACATCCATTTCCGATGAACTCAACGATTTGTTCCAGCATTCGTTTCTTATGTTGACTTCACATGGGTTTCTTAACAGCCGACATTATATAATTTATAAGCCTCTATCAGCTGATTAGAAGTCAATGAGTTCTGGGAGAATCAACTTTAAAACCCGGTATTTGTAATTCGACCTCATCGGTGAATCGGTGGAATACTTCTGTAGTAAATTCATCCACATACCGAAAATCAGGAAAAAATACTATAAATATGATTCGCTCGGCCCGCGAAATTCAATTCATCGTTCCCATCTATGCTGAGAATATTTATCTACACTCCGACATATTCAATCAACTGGATTGCCTCTTAACATAGACTGGCCTCTAGTGAACACCTCTCGACGACTTACTGCATCATCAAACCTTACTGACGCCTGTTAGTTCGAGATCCAGTAGTCGAATTAGTGCGCTCATCGCCTAACGGCGAACCGTAAACACAATAACTTCCGGAAGAAACTCGATATTTGTAGAAAAAGAATGGCCTCAATCACGAAGGCCGAATGGGCTTGAATGGGTGAAATCCACCAAATGATTCCGCAGATATAGCCATCATGATCAAATCAGTATTTCCGGAGACATGGCCGAAAAAAACAGCGATATTGAGAAGGAAACCACGAAATTTGACATTTTTTTTCTCAATATCTCCAAAAATTATGATCGTATCGAACTGAAATTTGGTACAATTCTGTCAAATATGAAGCTCAAAGTCTTAGTGGAATATTTTCGACAAAATTTCGCTTAATATTGCATCTGAATGCCAAGTTTCAATCCAATCGCTGCGTTAATTTCTGAAATAGAAATTAAATAACCGATTTAGCCCATTAACTAACATAACCGTGGCATTTCACAGCGCGACATACCCTGAAATTTTCAAGTCTCTAGCTCTCTCCATTCGACAGTTATCGTGTCCAAGGCCGGCCAGATGGACAGAATCGATTTAGGCACTGACTTCGTCATCAGGGAGTCCAATCTAGTAGTTTGAGACTAATTTCGGAAAATAATCCGAGCATTACAGACATTTGGACAAAACGAGAGCACGCTGTTCCCCTAGAACATGCACGCAAAAAAAATCCGTCTGTCAGCCGTCCGTGGTCCGAAACTTTTCTCCGAAAGAACGGAACCGAAATCTGTGAAATTTGGTGAAAAAATCGTATGTCGCTTGAGATTGATCATTCAAGCTTTTAATCAGGATCGTTGTACCCCAAGAGCTCAAAATTGGGGGTTGGAGGGCAACAAAATTATTTCTATAAAACATAAAACCGAATTTTCATGAAGCTCGCAATGTTGATAACTGTTGCAACCTAAAAATTTTCACCCGGATGACTTCCGACCAGTGGTCCCTGAGTTATATTAGAAACGCTGCAAATTTGCAATAATCCCGAAAGTGAATTATCGCATCCGGTTCTTAGAGTGGAATAATCGGTTAACTTTTCATCCAGAATCCTATATCTAAAAGTAGATGGAAACATTGATTACCAAATTTTCAACACATATCGAGTTTTTGTGTTTGTGAAAAATTAATGAGTTGTTCTATTTGAGATATCAATGGTATTGGTTTATTTAACTGATAAATAATAAACCCTTGTTTTGCTGCGTTTTTTGAATAGAATATCATTCACCTCATAGCCAGGGACGTGCAACCCCACCCCCCCAACGTTGGCAAATTTTCGAAGCAGTTGGCAAATCTTCAAAGCATTCGAAAAACTTTCCAGGCTGTTGGAAAAATTTCAAAGCAGTCGGCTAAATTTCGAAGCAGTCGGCTAAATTTCAAAAGTTGGAAAAATACCGATGGATGGAGTTGAAATACATATTTCGAAGAGAATTGTGAAATATGAATCTTTCAAAAATGAAGTTTGCAATCAGTGCTTAACAAACCCACAAACCGGATAAGAACATGCAGAGAAGGGAGAGAGCGGGATAACATGAAATTACTCCAACTGTACCAAGTCGTGATTTGTGTTGACATAGATTCAGGGTTTTTGTCCGATATGTATAGCCGAGAATGAATAGTATTCATCCCAATACCAAGTGTTTGAAAAAATGAAACATTTGTCTCCTTTTGTTGTAGATTTTTCAGTTACACCTCATGGGCTGTGTCATCAAAATCCATCTGGTATCATCAATTTAAGCCGTTTTTATCATTCGGGCAGAATTCATCATTACGCTCTACGTTCATTCTGTTATAGTTTTGCGAAATAACAGCGTGAAAATAAATGAAAAATGAACCGAAAAGGATTCGCTTTGACTCAAAGATGTAAATTAGGAGCAGGCACTTCGAATGAGATTTTTCCGCGCATGTTCTGAAGAACAGCGTGCTCTCGTTTGACCAAATGTCTGTAACTTTCGATTATTTTCCCAAAAATGTTCTCAAATAACTAGGTTGGACTCACCGATGATGCATCCGTTGTAAAAATCGATTCTATCCGGCCGGCCGGTCGCCCGTCTGACCGATGACACGACAACTGTCGAACAAAGCAAGCTAGCGACTTGAAACTTTCAGGTCAGGTCGCTCATCGGAATGCGGCAGTTAGGTTCGATAATTAGTTAAAACGGCCAAATTTTTGTTGTAGTCGCCCCAGTAGCACACAAATATTGGACCAATATTGGGCCAATATTGTGAAAATATTGGCCCAACATAGTTTCTCAATATTGGCCCAATAAAGAATGTTGACTTTTTGCAATATTGGACCAATATATGATACCAATATTGGCCCAATAATGAATGTTGACTTTTTGCAATATTGGGCCAACATTGGATACCGATTTAAGCCCAATATTGGACATCCATATTGGCCTAATATTGGACATCCATATTGGCCCAATATATGATACCAATATTGGCCCAATAATGAATGTTGACTTTTTGCAATATTGGGCCAACATTGGACACCAATATAAGCCTAATATTGAATATCTATATTGGCTCAACATCGAATACCAATATTGGCCCAATAAAGAATGTTGACTTTTTGCAATATTGGGCCAACATTGGAAACCAATATAAGCCCAATATTGAATATCTATATTGGCCCAACATCGAATCCCGATATTGACCCAATAAAGAATGTTGACCTTTTGCAATATTGGGCCAACATTGGTTACCAACATAAGCCCAATATTGGAAATATACATTGGTCAAATATAGAATACCAATATTGGCCCAATATTGGATACCAATATTGGCCCAATATTGGAAACCAATATTGGCCCAATATTCAAAAAGTAAAAAAATAAAATTATAAATATATTCGCGTTTTTCAAGTACACACAGAATCAGCCCACTACGAAACTCATGACCAACCACCACCGCCCATCACCGACCTTCCTGAAACCCAACAACTTGAGACTCTGACGTACGACCCACCTATAGAAATACGAGAAACCACCAACCTGAAAAATCCACCACCAACCAATCGTCCGCTGCGGGATCAGAACCCGGACAATCTGCGCCGCAAGTATAAAGCTCTACCATTGGGCTACCCATGACCATACGAGTTCACTCTTATGATGCATAATATTACATTGTATTTGTTTTGATTACGACCAACGCTGAATAACTCTGAACTGTTTTTGTATTGATTTAGTTGGTTGGATAAGTATTTCAGGAAAATTTTCACTTTAATAGAATATTAAGCTTTTCAAACCGGGTTAAGGAGAGGTAGGTTTATTATTGCTGCTGATTATTATGCTTGTGTGAGTTAGGAGACCGCGTTATTTGATAATTCACTCATTTCAGTGAAATTTCGTGATTATTAATGTATGGAAGTATGAATCTTCAAAATATGGAGAAGGTTCGTTTTTTTTACTTCATTATTCATCAATTACAATGATTTCCGCACGCGTTGAAGAGAGCAAGAAAACATAGTATTCAAAATCTGATGAGGATGAAAATTATCAATTTTAACCAACAAAAAACGGAAGGTCCTGAAAAATCCGTTTTAGGCGACCATCTAACTGATGACGTCATTAAGAAGTTCGCTAAAATGGAATATAATATTGCGTGTGACGTCACCGGTGTCACCGCTACGGCACTAAAATACCAGTTATAAAAGATTTAACAGTATTCGAACTTATGTTTTCGACTTTTACGAACTGTTTTCTAAAATGTTTGCGTGTGACGTCACTATTGTGACGCTAAAATATGAATAGTTCAAAAGACACGAAAAATGTTTGAAAGATAGGCACGTCAAATTTCAGCTATAAAATATCTTATTATCACAATATAAAGTACACTCGACTGTGATCTCGTATTCCTTTCATTCATTTTTATATGTAGAATAATTCGTGGGATTGGAATTCATTCCTTCATTTTTCGCTAGGTACTGTTTTGTTGCTTCGTCAAGCTCTCTGATATAGAATACTTAGTGAAACAATATGAATGAATCAACATAGTATAGGAATTCAAAAACTTATTTTCTTACCTCCGAAACAGTTGATGTGTTGATGTGGTAGTGGTTCCTGTTCATCCAAAAAGTTATTCATCTGAGAATCGAAGAACAGGATTTCATTCATATGTTCGTCACGTCACATGTCAGTTTTGTTTATCTTTCCGGTTCAATATCGATGAAAATACTGTTTCAATTCAAATAACTGCTCCCGAGGTAGGAAAATAAGTTTTTGAAATCCTATACTATGTTGATTTATTCATAAGTATTCTATATTAAAAAGCTTGAAGAAGCAACAAAACAGTCGCGAAACGTCGCTTGAAGGAATGAATTAGTGTCTCATTTCCAACCTATTTCAATCCCATAAATTATTTCGAATATAAACTAAACTGTTAATGGAATTATCGTTCCTCTACGAGATGAACAATGCACGCCAATATTCAGTATACTTGTTCTAACTCTGAGCTTGTTTCGCACTTACAGAATACTCTCATCGTATTTCACCTATATGAAGGTAAATTATTTTCTATAGGTTAATACGTATAAGGGGTTATCTGTGCGCAGAAAATTAAGTCACACTCATCGTTGCACCTGAATATAGTAATGAAATAATGTATAAACCCTAACAAAGTATCTGTTATATTTTGCATCTCTAACGAATAATTCTTAGAAATAATTCCCTTGTTATTGCCTCAGGGCTATTTGACAACCGAAAGTGGCACCCGTCTACCAGATGTTATTTTATTGCCCCTTGCAAGGGTTTGTCACTTATCGTTTTTCGATGTTTTTGTCGCTCAGAGCTCGAACTATTTTTTCAATTCATCATTTGGATAGGGTTTGCTTCAATCAATCTGTAAATGTTTTAATCAATTGTCATACAATTTGTATTATAACGATACAGTAGCTCCAAGAGCTATTAGCTCGCTCTGTCGTCATTCGTCATCGTACCTGAACTTACGGGGAACCTGTAACCCCTTAATGATGCTGTCGTTCTACATTGAATGGAGGCATTTTGCACAGATAGCTTTTCAATCGCCTATGGTTTTCCATCCTTTTACTTTCTTATTTAACGGTTTGAATGAATATGTATTCGGTAATTTCCACTGTATTTACGCGCTTGTTCTGGGGAACAACGCGTTATCGTCTCGTCACAATGTCTGCAACTCTCGAATTTTGAGCTGAAATTGGTCTCAAACGACTAGGTTAGACTCAAATTTGATTCTGTCCGTCCGACCGTGTGCGTTCTACCTTTCGAAAGAAAGGATCTAGAGTTTTGAATTTCTGAGGTTGTTCTTAGATCCTGAAAATCTCGACTGAGTTCGTTATTGGACCAAATCGACCAAACAGTTTTGGAGTATAAGAAATTTTGAGGTTAATTTCTCGATATTTCATGGAGAACTGATTCGATCAAATTGAAATTTCGTGACAAGTTCTTGAATACCAACAAACAAATAAGTGTGGAGTTTCGTATGGATCTAATTGTTAAAAAATTTATAGAAATAATTATTCAAAAATTTTCGAAATTTTCATTGGAAATTTCTTCTTCTCGGAAAGTGTTGATCAGATTTCAACTGAATTTGGCACATATATCTTAGAATCAGTCTTCCAACAAGAACGTTTCAAATTTCAATTCGATACGATACTTACTTTCGGAGAAATATGACAAAAATTTTGACGTTATTTCCTCAACATATCAAGAAAAACAAATGCGATCAGATCGAAACATCGTAATAAGTTGAAGGATACCAAAGCAGAACCTTCCGCAAAATTTCGTATGGATCCAGTGGTTAAAAAATTTAAAGAAAATGTTTACCCGAAAATGTTTGAAATTTTTGTGGAAAAATTTTTTTTCTCGGAACATTTTGATCAGATTTTAATGGAATCCGTCACAGGCCTTGGAATCAATATTCAAAAACGGAATTTCAAATTTAAACTTGAGATATTTGCTTTCGGGGATATATGAAAAAAAATTGTCAAATTTCGTTGTTTGAAATTACCTGGATATGTCGAGAAGAACATATGCGACCACATCGAAACTTCGTAATTACTCGGAGAATATATTAACGCGAACCAAGAAAAAATTGTTTTTCGAAAATTATTCACATATTTATCGAAAAAACAATTGTTTTTTCTAATTTATTGAATAGATTTCGATGAAATTCAGCGCCGACTTTGAAGTGAGTATTCTATAATACAACAGTTTTTTCCAATTTTAATTAGATCTAATATTTATTTCCGGAGGTATTAAGAAAAAAATATGTAAAATTTCGTTGTTATTTGAAATTTTCAGAATATTTCCTTAATATCTCGATGACTATCGACACGATCAGATTGAAAATTGGGATAAAGCTTGAAATCAATATTTCAAAACAGCGCTTCGAATTTCAGTTTGATCCGATATTTATTTATATTCGGAGATATTGGAAGATTGAGGTTATTTCCTCAATATTTCAAGAAGAACAGAAGCGAACAGATTCAAACTATTTAGTAAGTAGAAAAATACTTAAACCTGACAAATTTTGTTAGGATCGTAGGGGTGGAAAACTGTAAAAATGTATTCAAATATTTTGGGAATTTTTGTTGAAGAATTTTTCAACCGGAAGCTTTTCATCAGATTTCAATAAAATTGGTGAGAACCTCGATTCAGTATTTTACAACAGTGTTTCAAAGTTCAGTTCCATCTGATATTTATCTTTGGAGATATTGAGAAAAAAAATGTGTCGAATTTCTTGTAATTAATTATATATATATGTGGCGTCATTGGATGGTTTCACCCATTCGCGAATTCAGCTTTCGGAATTGAACCGGTTCAACAAAAAAAATCAAGTCTCTAAATGTCTTTTCATTTTACGTTTGGCAGTTAGGCCGACCTTAACTATAAAAAATGTAGAAAAGCACTGACGTGAAGTCAGCAGGTTTTACGCGCTTGTTCACAGTGCGGAATGGTGACTTGGAAATTTCAGTGAAATTTCAATGAAATATAAAAATTTTCGAAAAAAAAATTTTTCTTCTCCAATTTTTCCATGGATAATTCTTCCCATTGACACTGTGCATCTTCCAACCAAGTTTCCTTTCGATCAGATAAATATTTTTCGAGTTATTGAGAAATCAAAATTTCAAATGGCTGTAGCACAAAAACCATTCGGCAGATTTGGCCCATTAACGAACTCAACCAAGATATTCAGGCTCGTAACCAAATCTGAAAATTTCAAGACTCTAGGTAGTTCCTTTCGAGAGTTACAGCGCACACGGACGGAAGGACGGCCGAACGCCAGAATCAATTTTGACCACGGATTCTTCATCAGTGAGTCCAACCTAGTCGTTTGATACCCATTTTGGCTCAAAATTCGAAAATTACAGACATCGTGACGAAATAATGATGCGTGTTCCCCAAAACAAGCCCGTAAAAAGATTCGTTGCACACTAATGAATTAGGAAGTGAAGGGATGGAACAACTATCGGGATGCAAAAAGGAATATTATGTTAAAATAAAATGTGAATCGAAGAATGATACGCGACAACTCCTTGAAATGTAAGCAAAGGGCAATAAAACAGCATCTGGTTAGACGGAAGCCACTCTCGGGTGATAAATGGCCCTGAGGCTATAACAAGGGAATGTTTTTCGAGATTTATTCGTTGGAAGTGTAAATTATAACTAATACTTATTTTAAGAATTTATTGATTAGTTCAACCTCAACAGGTGTGATGATCAGGGTGACTTAATTTTCTGTGCACAGATAATAACCTATATTATGGAATTATGTACCTTCATTGGTGAAATACGTTGAAAGTATTCTGTAAGTGCGAAATAACCTCAGAATTAGCATAAATGAATTTATTTCTGAATATTCGATTAATACTGAGTTAGTTGATTTCCTATTTTTCAATATACAATAATTTGTTTTAACTGGTCCCAATCACCTGAATAAATTGCAGAATTTTCTTTTGACTCGAACACGCGTTAGATTGAATATCTCCTCTAGACTCTAGACAATAAGATAATCAAAATCGTTCGGAATTTCGGCTTGTGTAGTATCAGAATACTTATCTGGATAGCTTTCAGTTCGAATTAATATCTCCAAAATGAAGTCCCCTGAAACAGTGGAAAGCTAAGTCGGTAAATTCATGAGAATTGATGTATTTACCCATCAGTTCAGATGAAATTCTACTATAACATGTACAAAATGCTTCGATATATCGTCCAAAATAATCAACCTGAAAGGAATAATATAACCAAAAGTATTCGATTTTTCAAGGGAATTCAGAAATCTTACAGTATATTCTTCTAGAGTATGTCCATTGCAAGCCTCCAAAGTTTGCCATTAACCGAAGTTCCACAGGAAAACGATTCACACTCATAATCCCCTTGTCCCTTTATTGGGCCAATATTGGTAGCAATGTAATTTACAATACTGTCGAAAAACTATACCAAATATTGGACCAATATTGGCGATATCATTGATAAACAATATTGGCGCAATCCACTCATTTCAATATTCGGCCAATATTGGTAGCAATGTAATTTACAATATTGACCAAGAAACTATGCCTAATATTGGCGATACCATTGATAAACGATATTGGCGCAATATACTAATCCCAATATTGGGCCAATATTGGTAGCAATGTTATTTTCAATATTGGCTAAAACCCCATTTCCAATATCGGACTAATATTGGCGATACATTGACAAACAATATTGGCGCAATCCACTTATCCCCATAATGGGCCAATATTGGTAGCAATGTGATTTACAATATTGGCTAATAACTTATGCCCAATATTGGACCAATATTGGCGATACCATGGATAAACAATATTGGCGCCATCCACTCATCTCAATATTGGGCTAATATTGGTAGCAATGTAATTTTCAATATTGGCCAAAAGAACTTTTCCACCAATATTGGCGATACGTTTGATGGACAATATTGGCGCAACCCACTTACACCGATATTGGACCAATATTGGTATTAATGTGATTAACAATATTGGCAAAAAAACCAGGCCCAATATAGGACCAATATTGGCGATACCATCGATAAACAATATTGGCGCAATCCACTTATTCCGGTATTGGGCCAATATTGGTAGCAATGTGATTTACAATATTGACTTATAACCTATGCCCAATATTGGACCAATATTGGCGAAACCATTGATTAACAATATTGGCGCAATCCACTTATCCCGATATTGGGCCAATATTGGTAACAATGTGATTCACAATATTGGGTAAAAAACTATGCCCAATATTGGACCAATATTGGCGATTCCATCGATAAACAATTTTGGCGCAATCCACTTATTCCGGTATTGGGCCAATATTGGTAGCAATGTGATTTACAATATTGACTTATAACCTATGCCCAATATTGGACCAATATTGGCGAAACCATTGATTAACAATATTGGCGCAATCCACTTATCCCGATATTGGGCCAATATTGGTACCAATGTGATTCACAATATTGGCTAAAAAACTATGCCGAATATTGGACCAATATTGGCGATACCATTGATAAACAATATTGGCGCAATCCACTTATCCCGATAATGGGCCAATATTGGTAGCAATGTGATTTACAATATTGGCTAATAACTTATGCCCAATATTGGACCAATATTGGCATTACCATTGATAAACAATATTGGCACAATCCACTCATCCCAATATTGGGCCAATATTGGCAAAAATACTAATTCACAATATTGGCCTTATCACAAATTTCGATATTGGGCCAACATTGGCGTATACTCGTTTTTCGATGTACGATGAATCTATATTGGGCCAATATTGAATCAATGTTTAGCCAAGATTGTGTGCTACTGGGGTCGCTTTAATTCTCGAGATTATTTTTCCGATTTTTCAGGAACAACCACAGTGATTGAATTGAAACTTGACAGTTGGTTGGTGCATAACGACGCGCAACTTTTGAGAAACTTTTGTTGAGATAGTACAGTTAGTGAATTCTTAAGAATTTTCTTCGAAAAAAAGTTTTTTCCAGGAACAATATTATAGGTATTCAAAAAAAAATCTCATGCCTTGAGCCCCATATTTCACAGCAGTGTACTGAATTTCAGTTTGACACGATTATAATTTTTGGAGATATTGGAAAAAAATTATGTCAAATTCCGTGGTTTCTTTCTCGATTCTATTTTTCCGGAATATCTCGAAAGATACTGATTCAATCAATCATAAGGAAACTTGACAGCTAATTCGTAAATGCTGATACTCAACTTTGTGCAGAATTCCGTGATGATCGTGTCATCAAAAAATGTTAAAAAAAATTTTTTTATCTAACTATTCAATATTTTGCGATTTTCTGATCATATTATCCTCATTAAATTCTTTATAAACCTTCAAGCTGTAATTTTTCGTTAGAGTACGAATTCAATTCAAACCAATCTGTATTTTTATAATATATGTATTCCGAAAAATAAAGATTGGATCGAATGGAAAGCCAGTATGCACTTGATTGACAAAATGACAACTTGAAGGCTCATGTAAAATTTCGTGAAGATAATATGATTATGGGATCACCAAAAGTGTGTTTGGTGGGGTCAATACGTGAAAAGATGACAGTTTTAGCAACGAATTTGAATATGCGCGCAAAAGCTGCTGACTTCACGCGTCAGTGCTTTTTCCATTTTGATTTTTATTTTAAATATTTCGATAGATTAGTTTTTCAGTAAGGAACCATACTTTTTATCTCGATATTTATTGAGTGATTCGGCTATTTTTCACTTTTTTCACAAGCTTAAAAAGTCGCAACAAGTATTGCACCTTATATATAGTAATTAACGTCATTGGATAACATTCGGTTATCCTTTCCTTCAATGTACAGTTGGGAAATTTTCGATGCTTATCCCCTCCCCCTCCCCTCAAAAAAAAAACACTTCGGCCCGTCTCTGCTCATAGCAATTTGTCAAGACTTCGAAAAATCATGGCTGTCGTTGCCCACTCGGCCCCACCTCTTCACAGCCAGATGTGAACAGATACGATTTTGTTACCCTTTTCGTTCGTGAAGTACATCTTTGATTTATATATCAAATAAAGGCTAATTTTTTCTGTGTACGATGAGATAGGGTTATTTGAGAAAGTTTAGCCAAAAATAAGGGTTGCTGCCTGTTGAATATGATGCGGCCACATTTTGATAAGCAACGCTGCAGATATATATTCTCCCATTATCGAATGCTTGTAAAAAACGCTGCAAATTTTACACAAGGGTTTATTATTTTCTCATTTAAATAACCCAATATGCCATTGATATCTCAAAAAACTTATATATTATGCATAACTCATTGGTTTCTCACAACACAGAAACCAATTCCATGAAATCATTCATGTGAACATTGAAATCTCAATAAATACACTTGTATAATTGAATAACATTTCGACATGCAGAACGCTGAGTAGCAAAATTTAAAATATTTTGAATGAAAAGAGACGTTTCACAGTCGTTTCACCTCTTCGAAAATCTTACTATTTTCCACAATTATTAAATTTCGTGTCGGTATTCTACAACTACAAATCAGATAGGGTTTGTCCTTTTTGAGATATTAGGGAAATAACCTCAATATTCAAAATGGTCACGAAATTTTTTGCCAATATCTGCACAAATAAATATCGGTCAAAACTGAAATTTGAAACATCGTTTCTAAATGTTGACTCTGAAACCTGTACCAAATTTCATTGAACTTTGATGAATATGTATCCGAAAAAAAAGTATAAAAAAAATTTTTGCAATAAATCGAGTGTCTATATTTCACAATTAGTCATGATGATTCAATCCGAATGCGTTCGTATTTCTTGATACTGAGGAAATCAACTCAATCTTTCAAACTAACACCAATACGTAGAATAAAATTCAAGACTTTCCGCTAATATCAAATGTGTAGATGTGATTTCTACTGGGATTCAACTTTGTCCTGAAAAATATTAATGAAATGAAAAAAAAACTCAATCTTTTTTTCCACAGCAGATATCCGTTTCACTTGATTTAAAAGTATCCACCACACAAACTGAAAAACTGAAGTTATTTTCAATAACATTTCTGTAACAATTAAATATATCGTGAACCTCGTCAGGTTGAAGTCGAAAGAATAATTCTAGATTATAAATTTCGTTCGTTGTTATCGTCGTCAGATACATTCAACCGAGAGGGTGTCAAATCCGAAAATCTGTTTGATGTAAAGACGTGAAATTCAAACAAGTAGTTTGCCGACAACCAGATGATGATACATGCGGAATATTTTTGTCTACGCTATATCCCTTGTCTAAGGTCACAGACCACATTCAGAACAGGTAGATAGATTATCGGCTCCTAACTTTAGTCTAAGGCTCCTACCCTCAGTATTAGATTCTCGACAATCGACAATTGATGAGATTTGCGGTTTGCTATTGATTTTTTTGCATTTTATATCCTCCAATTTGATTTATCATATAAATGCTCATTATTTTCTATATTCACGCTTATTTCAAACTGTCAGTACGAAAGATTTTGGATTTCGATTGAAACCAGTAACGGATATCCACGTGTTGACGATAATCGTACTACGCACACCGAAATTGATGGAAACCTCCGATCAACCGAATTTTTTGGAAATCTGCATTATTTTAAATTGCGCTACTTAATTCGCGTTCTGCATGTAAAAGTATTATTCAGTTAAAAAAGGGTATTTATAGAGATTTCAATGTTTCAAATGAATTTTTTCATGGAATTGGTTTTTTTGTTCTGAAAAACCAATGATTTATGAATAAAATAAAAGTTTTTTTCAAGATATGAATGAGCTTCATGAAGAAATTTGATCTTAAATCCTGTAATCCGCAGAGTGATTTCTATAAATAATAATTTGATCCGATTTTCAGTAGTTATGTTTAAGATATTGGGAGAGAAAACCCAAAAATATTTAATCTGAACTACTTACGATTATGAAATTGTCAAGAACATCGATGGGGCATTTGCAAATGGTGATTATAAAATAATAACGCATCCATTAAAAATTTTTCGATATGTGTTGAAAATTTGGTAATAAATATTTTCATCTCCTTTTAGATGTATGACACTGGATGAAAAGTAAACCGATTATTCCAGTGAATTACAATCTTAGAACTGAATGCGATGATGTCATTTTCGACATTATTGGAAATTTGCAGCGTTTTTCCTTATAACTCAGGAACCACTGGTCGGAAATCATCCGGGTGAAATTTTTTTGGTTTAATTTAGCAACAGTAATCAAAGTTCAGAGTTGCATGAAAATTCGGTGATAAGTTTTCGAGAAATAATTTTTTTTTTCCCCCACACCCCCATTTTGAGCCTTTAGGGTACACCGATTCTGCTGAAAGGATCAATCCCGAGTGACACACAATTTGTCTACCAAGTTTCACTGATTTCGGTTCAGTACTTTCTGAGAAAAGCCCCGGACAACGGACGGCGGACGGCGTACGGCGGACGGCGGACGGACGGATTTTTTTTTATTAGTTTATTCAAATCTACATACCCCAAAACGTAAACTGTGAAATTTTCAGGGGGGGTTAAAAATTTTTTTTTGTTGGTCGATCACTAAGGTTTATTATTTGATTTTATCAAATAATAAACCAAAATTGGTTTCAAGCAATACTCGATGAGCGCACTAATTCTGTAGCGGGATCTTAGACTAAATATATCGGTACCACTTCATTAGGCTTTACCACATCGAAATGAGTACCTGCCAACATAGATTTACGACCAAGGTTGTTAGCCAGAATTACTCATCAAAAAGAGTTGTTGCCTTTGGATGATCCCCCGGGCCATTTTCAATCATGATGAAATGAAACCGATAGACTATCTCGTCTAAAATTGTTTCACAAAGCAGTCACACACTCTATCATTGCTTCCTCAGAACCACCCAATGAAATTCCATTTTCATGATATTTTCAAAAATACAGTCAGAATTGAATCCAACTCGGTTGAAAGTTGATAGTTTGAAGGTTCATGAAGAATTTTGCCAGGGCCATATGGTTTAAAGGTCGAACGAGCTACAGGATTTCAGCGTCAGTATCAATTTTTTTAAATTTTGTTTTAATAGTATGGCCTCCACGAAATTCTCTCGGTAATAGCTGATTTATGAATCCAAGCAGGTAACCATTCCCTCAGTTATGAAATGAAACGAGAGCTCTTTTCGTCCCTAAGCCGACGTTTTGCTTCATTCAAGAACTTCCACCCTGAGGGGAAGCTTTTCAAGTAACAAGAGCCAATAAGATAGGATAAGTGTTTGGTGAAAATATAGGCTATTCGAAAAACAAATATTAGAAAATTTTTGTTGATTTTTATTGAATACTCGATGATTACCAGATTTTATTCTAGTTTACGCATCTACATTTCATAACAGAATTACAAATTCCATCTCGATCAGATCAGTATTTTTGAGTCATTGAGGAGAAAATACACAGGAAATAATAAAATTTCACTCTATTTTTCCACTATTCATGAAAATAAATAGCTGATAAAAATAGAAGTTGGCACACTTTCGTCACTAAATATTAACTTATGGATGTGTGCCGAAAACGATCGAAATCTAACGATGTATCTCCAAAAACAAATATATCATTGAAAATTTCGGCGATTTTCTCCTGACTTTTAACAAAACGATTTTCAAGAAATTTTTTTAAAATCAACCAGTATTTCTCAACGAATTGAGGAAAGAACTTCGAAGTTTCAAACAGATATAACTTTGGAACTATTCGGCCGATTCTACCCTTCAACGAACTCAACCTTCGCATTGCAAAAGGCAACCCGTCCTGACACTTTCAGGCCTGTTCGAAGGGTATCATGGCGAAAGACCCGCCTCCAGGCAGACAGAATTGAAAACGACTTAGAACTACTTGAGTCGTCTGAAAACCTGTTATTGCCAAGAAAAATCGCGTGAAAAGCAATAGATAATAATAATTTTCGATGAAGGTTGCAGGTTGTCTGTCATCAACATACCTCTCTACAATTTCATGAAATACGTTCGTCCCAAACTCAAACATTGCGTAAAATCCTTTTGGTATATCCAGGAATTTCTGCATCTGCTGTTCGTATTTGTTCTTCAGCTCGTCTTCGCTGGGTGAGAATTGTAGCTTCAAATTTCTGTACACGAGATCAGCATGAATTTCAGGAAGATAAAGATGAAGCTTGTCCAAGCTCAGAATATATTGCTTTTCCAAAATCTTTGCTAACTCTTTCGATATGTCGCTTATCCAAGTGTGCATGTTTTGATATCCCTTCTCCTCGACTTGTAAAATTATTTTTTTTATTTGCTTGACTGCTTCCTTCCATTTGCTGTATTGTGTGATCAAATCAACTTCGACCAACTGATTGATCTGAAATATTGATATGATTATGAAAAGAACCACAAACTCGCTGTTAAAACCTAGATATGTAGGGTGTTCAATGAGAAACGAGACAAACGGAAACAAGGAATAGAAAAATTCGAGACTCATCCAAAACAACCGCAGTAATGATTATTTGAGTATCTCGTTTCTGATATACAGTTTGATTATTGATGAAATCTCTCGAATGTTTGGTTTAGAAAAGTTGAGAATCGATGAAGGAATTCAAAAGCCATGGAAAAACAAACATTTGAGAAATTTCATACGACAAATTCTACATCGGAAAGAGGAGGCCTAATATACACATATAGGTTTTGCTTTTAATTGAACTTCAGTTCCTTCACTCAAATCAGTTCCTATTGTCATTTTACTCGTGAAACGTCCTGTCTACCATTACAAATATATGAAATGAGCTTTATATTTCCGTAGTTAAAACCTGAATTAATAAATAAGTAGGATTATTTCACATACAGATGTAGATTTCAGATGCTGATATTTCTGAACCTGATGGGTGAGTCCATTCAACACTCAATAATTTTGATCCGTGTTTCTGCAGGTAGTTTATATATGATGTAACGGACCTGATTCGAAATTTTGGAAGTTATAGTTCGGATGAAATCTTCATTAGAACCTTTTACTTGAACCAGATGGTTCTTGAAATAAATTTTTGTATTTTTGGAAACTAACAAACCTACTGAAAGAAGATCTAGTGATGTCCACGAGAGTCTCGTTTTCGAGTGTCGCCTCGTCTCCAAACGAGCCCGTGAATCCTTAATTCGAGACGAGACGAGATTTTTATGAAGTCTCTGGTAGTCCATTTTTAGTAACTATTTTCAATACGAAAATTTTTTTTGTTACCAAATCTATAGTGGAAAAAGAATCCCTACAATGCGGAGCACCCACATTTTCAGAAATTCTACATTTCTCTTTTGCTTTCGATAGTACTTCGTTAGTAACTGTACTAGCACAAAAAGTCTATTTGTAACAGATCCTATAATGAAAAAATTTGACCCCAAAAATGCAGAAGTTATCTGCCAAATTTTCAAAGGCTCTATATTTCTCCTCTGCTCCGTATGGAAATTCATGATGAGTAACTATTTGTAGCACAAATAATCTTGTTGGCAACCGTACTTTTGATAGAAAAATATCATTCCTCAAATGCGAAGTTGGTACCCAGATTTGAAATTTTTTCTTTATTTCCTGCAGTCAAAAACTTTGTATTTTTTTCCAAAATGACTAGAAAAACATGAAATGAAAAAAACCTCTAGCCCGGCACCTTGGTTCTTTGTGATGAAAATTTTCATGCAAAAATTGTGCTTCCATAGTTCTGATTTGTACCGTTGGCATTTCGATTCTATTCTCCACGTATTTCAAGATATCCCACAAAATGTTAAAGTAGGACGTTCAAATGTGTGTGGAGTTGGCCCAATAGTTGAATGTTATCCGAACAGCAAATGCAATAAAATTTGATAAACTCTTCGGCGAATAGTGTGGACGGCACTCGAGCTCAGCCTCGAATAATACATTCAAATATATCATTCGAGTCCTGATGGAGCAAAAAGAACGCTGCCTCGAACTATAAAACTCCCTGTGATTAATTGCATTCGCTGTTCGAATTACACTCATCTGGACCCGGCTCAAGAGAGGTATAACTTCTGAAGCACTCAACTCAGGCCCTCAAACTGTTGATTTGGACCATACCGAAATACTACAGAGAAGCACCAGGAAATTCCGATTTTCGATTCCAGATTTAATCAGACACTCTGTACATGGACCACAAATTTATTGTAACCATCATCCGATTCTGCCTAGGTTTTTCTTTCGGATGCTGATAATAATTAAAGCTACCTTTTGTGCTATAGGGAGATTCGGGTATTTGGGTAATCGGAGATTCTTTCCTATTGGCCGACGACGATCACGTGATCGTCGTCAGCCAATAGGGTGAATCTCTCGACCAATAGGATGAATCCCCGATTACCCAAACACCCGAATCTCCCTAGCTCTAACGGTGCCTTTAAGGCTTATGATTATCGAGATTTATTGAATTTAGCAGAACATTTGGATAGCTAAAACTTCGGAACCTTTCAAATGATACGGTTCGAATTTGGCGAGTATTATCACCTCAAGCCATTGAACTGTTCGTATGAACCATACCGAAATATTACGAACCAGGACTCGAAAATTTTGGTTTTTACCTCCAGGTCTGATGAAACACCTTGTACTTACGAGGAATATAAATTTGTTGTTAATATCATCTGATTCTGCATAGATTTTTCTTTCAGATACTGTTTCCACGTGAATGGCACACCCAAGATTCATTTCATTCACGAAATTTATTTAAAGCTCCCGATTTTAGAGACCGGGCTATTTCCTAGAATATTTGGTTGCTTCCATTCCGTGAAAATGAAGTGTTCCGTAGGTTCCTGAAAACAGGTTGATTACGGAGGTTCATAGATGAAACAGCGATCGATTTCCTGTTACCAGAATGACAGTGGATTATGCAAAAGGACGCGTTTTTCAAATCACCAAACTGATGTGATTGTGGTGGATTATGGTGGACATGGAGCATAAATTGTGGATGTTGGACTAGATAATTTGACATTTACGTAATTCAACCAACAATAAAAAAACGAGTTGGTGTATCCATCACTCCAATTTGGTGAATTAAAAAACTCGGCAAATATAGAACAATCCATGATGTTACGTCACGGAACAATTTATATTTACTTCATGATCCATAGACCGCAGCACAGACAACAATCAATAATAAGAGAAATACTATAGTTGAGGTCCGATATTCCCAATCAGTACTGGCCAGTATCAGTAATTTCGAAACGCTTCGTACTGATAAGAACAGTTACCAAAGCAGTGCCAGTAAAATCGACTGTCAAAACTTACTGACAAGTACTGGCCAGGAATTTCGGAACTCAACTAATATATGGTCTAGGGATCATAAAGTAAATGAAGATTGCTCTATGCTATGGATATCTTACTTCAGAAAATCGACTGTCGTTCTGGTGACTGAAAGATCGCTTGTTTATCAATCAAATTCCGTAATCATTCTTTCCATGAACCAACCGAACATTTTATATTCACGAAATGAAGCAACCGAAGCAACGAAATTGATTCGAGGAACATATCCTACGCGAGATATAACGACAATACTGACTTGCAATCAGGAGCTGCAACATGAATTCCATCCAATGATGTTTAAAAATCGACGATGAAATATCGATATTTGGATACAATTATATGGTTTGCAGATTTATAAATAACGCAAACCTCATCATGTCAAATGCCCTCTTTAACTCCTCAGTAGAAGAAATTTTTCGAAATTTTCAGGTTGGTAACTTGACCGTAGTCCCCTTTAAAAAGAATTACTTTTTCGATAGTGATTAGTCACATGTTAATATTTATGCTATCGCCACAAAATCTCAAATATATTTCACCAGAGTCAACTAAACATCACTAAATGGTTTAAGTATTACACAATCTACTCTGATGGACAGAATAGTAGTTCATGGCGATAAAACTAACTGGCCTCGTTTGGAATTCGAATAAATGGTTCGAATATTAAATCTCCAACTTGGCCATTTTTACGCGCTTGTTTTGGGGAGCAGCGCGTTATCATTTCGTCACGATATCTGTAATTTTCGAATATTGAGCCGAAATTGGTCTCAAACGACTAGGTTGGACTCACTGATGAAGAATCCGTGGTAAAATTTGATTCTGTCCGTACGGCCGTCCGACCGGCCGTGTGCGCTGTAACTTTCGAAAGGAAAGAGCTGGAGTCTTGAAATTTTCAGGTTAGATTGAGAACCATAATATCTCGGTTGAGTTCGTTAACGGGCCAAATATGCCGAATGGTTTTTGCGCTACAGCCATTTGAGATTTTGATTTTCCAAAAACTCGAAATATAATTTATCCGATCGAAATGAAACTTGGTTGGAAGATGAACAGTGTTAAAAAAAAACAATTATCCATGGAAAAATTCGAAAAAAAAATTTTTTTTCGAAAATTTTTATATTTCATTGAAATTCCACTGAAATTTCCGAGTCACCATTTCGCAATGTGAACAAGCGCGTAAGAGCTGCTGACTTCACGTCAGTACTTTTCTAGATTTTTTAATCTGCAGTTGCCTTTGAATAGAAAGGTAGATTGTTTTCGAGTCCGATAAACGATTTGAATAAAAACTTCATTGGTAAGTTACAAAATGAAAAAACCCGATTTGTTAATTTTATAATCATGTATCAAAGAAATGAATACCAACCTTTTCTATTATTTGGAAGTGGTATGCTGTAAGAAGATTATTTTGTTCTGATAAATCTTCAACAACTTTTTTCAAGGTTTCAACATAATGTTCTATTGAGCGTGTCTCCCCCCAAGAGACTACTTCCTGCTCCTCCACTAATTTCCATAAATCCATAGCTCCTTTCAACATCATAGGTCTTTGAGAAGTTATCATTCTATCTCCTATGGTATTGTGGAACGTTGCAATCTATGAGATATTGAATTAAAAAATGGATAAATCAGTTTCAAAGATATACATATACATATAATACACAATATATAGAGTGTGAATGAAAAATTGCGATAAAACTCAACACCTGATTTTTCGTCAAATAATAGAGTAGATCTTCTATATATTTTTCGGGCTCTAGTGAGTATAGATACTGTTGAAGGTTTAAGCGAAACAAAATTAAGGCGGCTCCTTCTACCCCTTGACATCATAAGGGCTCACAATCAAAATTTTCTTGTGTGCCTTCTGGATCGAATATAATATCTGCTTAGTTCCATTACAGTCAGTTTTTTGATTCTCAGGGAAAAAATTCAAATTGGTTGTCTGCTCGAAAAAAAGATATATAGAAAGTCCACTCTTTTTCTTGACCAGGAATCACCTGTCAATTTTTTTCCTAAATAATAATCCACATACTGTACACTGATTCTATGAAATGTGAATTCGCCGTTTTGAAACAGCATTGGTCCTGTCAACTTTATCGGCTCAACTCAATCTGATCACAGAATCAATAGAAGCGCCCCGAGCGAAACGCAAACTTCAAACAACAACGAAATTTTACATATTTTTTCCATATATCTCCTAAAGTAACTATCGTATCAAATTGAAATTTGAATTATTGTTCTAGAAGGATGATTTTCAGCTTTGTGTCAAATTTTGTCGAGATCTGATCAACAGTTTACGAGAAAAAAAAATTTCAACAAAAATTTTAAAATTTTTCGAATAATATGGAATTCATGGCTTCCCGTCCTTGCGTAATAATAGGTGAATAATAATTTTTTTATTTTCTTACAACGAGAAACATATGAAATTCCTCATTGAGTTGCACGTTGATATGCAAAAACTAATCACAAAGTTTCAATCTGATCGAATCAGTACTTCATGAGATATCGAGGAATTAACCTCAAAATTTTATGTAGGCATATCTTCGAAACTGTCCGACCGATTTTGCTCACTAACAAACCTAACCGAGTAAGAGCACACACGGATGGCAGGACGGGCGGCCGGACGGACAGAATCATGTAGAAGATTGAAAGCGTACATAGGATAATCTAAAATGCACCTAGGCGTTGAGAATATTTGCATATGAAATCTTTTTGGATTAGTATTTTCCGTAATATTGATTTCAAATACATTACTTGTTTGATGAATATCTACCTGAAAGTTAGTTCAAAACTTTGAGTTATCTCAAAAGGAGATTCATATGAGAAATGATAATCCCGAGAGGACCGAATTTTTTAAAAAACGTATTTTAACTAGTGTTTAAAAACTCCTGGCTTCACATTACTGCTACAATTTTTTTGTAATATCATTTTCAAGAAACTTTTCTCAAAACATTTCTCAGATGTCAACAACGACTGTTGTGAATTGCCATTATTTAGCTCAGGTCTGAGCATAAACAGGAAATTGAGCGCACTTTCCGCGATAGCTACCGGAGAGGAAATGGACCCCCTTTCGCATATTCGGTAAAAACAAGGAGAATTGAAGCGGCTTTGTGGTGAGATTGAAGTCAATAGAGGCCAAAACACGTCCTCACCTTTGCTTCCATCAACTCATTCGTAGCTGGTGGAATCCTATCGATAGTGTGGAGGACCCTCGAATTTCGAAGAGGGCACAAGCTTTAAGGGATTGCTAGCGGCGTCCACTGAAGGCAAATCGGCTCGCAACGGTGAGGATGGCATAATTGCTTCATTCGTACATTGCAATTGGACAAGGCATCGACGGATTCCACCCGAAAGTCGTTTTTAGTATAAGCTTGCGTAAATCAGCAGTCCGTTGCTCCAGTCCAGCGTACACTTGGGCGGGGCGGGTCGCATCGTCGGAGGAATGTACTGGCTGAGCGATTCCGCCGAGCCCCGGCACTATGGCGCTGCAGTGGACACAGTTTCATTCAAATCTAAGCAGGCGGATTTCTCTACCTCCGTTCGCTTAATGGACGCTTACCTTTATAAGATCCAGTCAGAAGACTTGGATGCGATTTTCTAGGCGGTTCAATAACAAATTCTTCTAAATGCGTATTCCGAAGCGTTTAGAAAGTAGCTGACTGATGTTCTTCCGTGTTCGGAATAAACGGTTAGGCGTTTCTCCTATTGCCTACTTTTACATTGACAATAATGATAAACAAGAAAACTACTTCAGATCGTCTCCTCGTAGACTAAATGAAATAACCAATTTTGAACACCGACCAATACGAATAGTTTCACAGTTATTAAACCATCAATTTACCTTCCTAATCTAACATAAATAACATTAATCATACCTGTTCCAATACCTTCGCGAAATGCATAAATTTTTTAGCATGCTCTGCAGTATCACAAATATTACTGGGTACATTGTAGCCCAGAGCTTTCAGCTGCCTCACTTCATTGATCAGAAGGACTAGCCTTGGAGAGTAATTAACTTTCATCAACTTATCCTTTGAGAACTGTATGACAGGGTCTGACTCTCTCAAACTGCAAATTGAAAACGAAATATTATGAAAATGTCTCAAATAATTATGAACGTTTCTTCCCAAATGAGTGATCTGTCAGGGAAGCAGATCATGCTGGGTCCCCACAGCCGTTTTCGTGGCGACAATGCACATTCTGACCTTTTCGTGGCAGGGCTAATGCAACGTAACTACATAAAACCAGAGCGCCGGACAGCCTCGGTCAGATTATGATGAGGCCTATTGTACGATTTTTGATTTTAGTTGATTATTAGTTTCGATAATTTCAATGCGATGTTTCCTTTTTTCTTCCCTTGTGATTCAAAACTGACCATCTGGGAAGTAGAAGACAGAGAAAGACGATGAGGTGTTCTCATATACCGCTAGGATCTCATCAAGTAGACGTTGACAATCAGAACATGCAACTGATTTTATACCGAAAAATAACGAATTATTATCATAAACGATACACCGTTTTTAAAAACAGAGATTTTTCGAAAATCTTAGTGATATTGTGCTGAACAAGACTACCATCACTTATTCCTGTGAACAGAAGAGAACAATTCTTCGGAACTTCAATCAAGAAAGAAGATTCTTTCGAGGTTAGTGGGTCAGTTTTCCCTATATACCCAAAATTTACAATATCCTCATTACATATTTGCGTTGAGAACAAGGGTCGAATAACAATAAGTATTTTCTCGAAAATAAACAATTAAAGTTCGAACACCGCGACAGTTCGTTTTCTGCGAGCAGAAGAAGCCCTAAGTAACCCATTTCTGGTTAAACGGGTCCCTAGAAGGCCCCATGCAGGATCAAACAGTTTGCGCAAAACTTTGTTCGTTCGAAGAATTTCACCACAATTTTGGTACGCACACTATCCCTATCTAATAAGGGTTTAATTTTCCCAATCTTGATAGCGAGCTCCACGTACGCCACCTTAATTTCTTTCTCCTTTCATGGTGCTCACTTTTTATCTCCCAAAGTTCCTGCAAATCGAAATACACCGCGATAAAGTGACTATTGAATTCACGTTCCTCCAGTTTCCTACGAGCCATGTTGAAATAAAGAAATAAATAACGTAAGCACCCGCGAAAACGTCTCCACAAACCCAATGTTTGCACAAACGAACTCAAACCCGGTCTAACTGTTTGTTAAATAACCGGTGCCTACGTAGATCATTTCGATACAGACTGTTCAAACAATTGCGCAAATAATCAAATAGAAAGTATCATACACGGTAAAATATTATTCGGTCACAAGGATTTGGAGCAAATTGTTTGAAAGTGTATAGGGCGAACTGTTCTACCTATAGAGCAGGAGCCAGTGGCCGCCACACTTTCGTCATTTTATAAAAGCAGAAAGTTCGTCAACTCCGCCTGTATTGTCGCTGGCAGACTGAGTAGCTCAGTGACTTTGTTGCCGATCCCAAGCCCGGACAAAGGAGGAGAGTTCAAGGGCCAGGTTAGCAACCTACCTGAGGTAAAAACTTCACATTGCTCACAGAACCATACACGTGCCTAGGAATAGGACGGATCCAATAATGACGACATATGCACGAAAAAGGAAAATGAGGTGGAAAACGGAGAATTTACTGCGAATTGCAACATGGAATATAAAATCGCTTAATGGAAGAGAACAAGAACTATTGAAAGAACAGAACGAACATAACATTGATATTTGTGCTATACAAGAGACAAAGAAAAAAGGGAAAAGTTAAACGGACTATCAGGATTACATGCTGATTTATAGTGGTGTCGAAAACCAAGAGTGTGCCAAAGAAGGAGTAGCTATAATGATACACAAGTACAAACCTAATATACAAAAATGCTCCTATATATCATCGCGCATACTTGTTGTCACGATTTGCACGGGAAGTCATCAGAAAATGAACTTAATCTCGGTATACGCACCAGAAGATTATAAGCCCTGACACGAACGTGAACGTTTTTACGAAGAACTTCAAGATACCATTGAATCTCTTGTACCGGACGACATGTTGTTGGTCTTAGGAGACTTCAATGCACGAATTGGTACTGATATCATACCAGAAGTAAAGCAGCGTTTTAACGGAGACATATCGAATGATAATGGGGAACTCATGATCGACTTATGCAGTCTTAATGAACTGAGAATAAATAAAACTTTCTTTCATCATCGTGCTCAATATAAATATACATCTGAGAATACTAAAGGATATAGGTCAATTATCGATTATATTGTGAGTAATAGACATGTTCATCCAGCCCAGATACAGGAAATCAGAACATTGAACTCAGCCGATGTTGGTAGCGACTATAAACTTCTATTGGAAAAAATTAAATTGACACTGTCACGAAAAAAAAACTTTGAGCCAAAAAATAAGGAAGAGAAACTCAATATAGTGTCTCTATGGGACCACTCAACGAGAACCTTATACCAAGATACACTGAGCAGAGCTTTAGAAATGAACCCAATAATAGAGGGAGATGATGTCAACACCAGCTGGGAAAAACTGAAAAATAACATTTTAGATGCTGCGAAGGAAGCACTTGGAATCCGTACCAAGCATGTACCGCCCATAAAACACAATAAAACACCATGGTTTTCTAACGAAATTAAGGGAAAATGCGATGAAAGGAAAAAGGCATACCTTCAATATAGAACACTAGGACCCCAGAATCATACAGTCAATACAAAATGATCCGCAACGAGACGGGATCTCTTGTGAGATCAGCTAACGTCCGGCACTGGGAAATTTTCTCTGAGAACATGAAAACCGACTTCTATGGCCTCCAAAAACAAATCTGGCATCTAATAGGAACCCAACGGAAGGAAATAAAGCAGTTAATAGAGCCCAGACACATATCAAAGCAACGCTGGCTTAAGTATCTGAAAAACTTAAATACAATAGAAGAAGATGTTATTGAACAGAATAATATACCAGTAATAGATACTGATGACAACATACAAATAGAAAGTACAGACATAGAACTGGCACTCAAACAGATGAAGAACAGAAAGAGCCCTGGTCTGGACGGCATTTTCAATGAACTGCTCAAATATTGTGGACAATGTCTTGTGCAACATCTCACTAAACTGGTGAAAAAATTATTCGATCACCAAAGGATACCAAATGAATGACGGACAAGCATAACGATTCTCTTGTTCAAGAAGGGCGATAAAAAAATTACCCGAGAATTACAGAGGCACCAACTTACTGAACTCGACACTGAAGTTGACAACTAAAATAATTACCAACAAAATAAGTAGCATTGTCTCACTCTCTGATGAACAACAGGGCAGATCTTGCACTGATGCAGTCTTTGTTGTGAGGCAAATTATCGAGAAATCTATTGAGTACAATAGACCTGCCTACATGTGTTTCATCGATCTACATGGTGATTCATTAAGGATGGCCACCGGCGGTATCTCGAAAACCGTTTATCCTATAACTTCCGGAAAAAAATTCTAATCGCAAAATCGGCCCCTAGAAAATGATTAAAAATATTTTCAAGTTCATAGTTCACCACTAGAGGGCGGAATCTATCACTTGTAAAATATAATCTCTTTTTCTACGAAATATTCTCCAGCTAACAGTGGTAAAGAATAATGAAATGAGAAAATTCTCTTCCTGTTCAACAACTATTGTTTCGGTAATTTTTCTATATTTCCTTTTTTTAGTGGTGGGATGGAAAAACTTTTCTTCACAAAAAAACACTCTTCTGTATGCGTGAACCGATTTTCACGTGATTTGAATTCATTATATGCCATTAAAAGCAGATCACAGAAAAATATGACAACAACATACCGGGTGATCCAATTAAAAACTAAAGGCTATTTTATGTCACTTCACCCTATCTGCGCGTTTTACTGGAGAATTTCAAATGCAATGCTATGATTCTAACCAACTGAGAATAAACTAAGCATTATCACCTATTGACTTGTTAAAACCGCAGATAGATATCTGCGGTCATTCCGAAGATATCAAAATTTTTGTAAATTTTAATAAGTGTTGATCAACCCTGTGAGCTTGAAAAAACAAGAAAGTGACTGTATTCGTCATGACAACGCAGCAAAATACTCAACACACATGGAATAAAAATAATACGATAAACTGAAACAAAAATTAGCAACAACGAAAATATTTGAACAGCAAAATAACCCTTATACATAATCATTTCAAATATTCAAACTGTCCACCATTTTTTTCTTTACATAAATTTAGTCATTCTTTAGTTGATACTGGCCACAATTTCAGTATGAGAAAAAGTTCCAGCTGCCTGTCGAAATCTATTTTTCATATCCTTTATTGTAGTTGGGGGTGTTCGGAAAAGTAAGTCTTTATTCTCCCCCAAAAGTAAAAACCTAATACTGTGAGGTTGAGTAATCTTGCTGGAAAAATACTCCCTCGTCCAATCCACCTCTTTGAGAAGACGGTATCTAAATATTCCCTAACATTAGCAGGATAATGCGCAACCATCTTGTTGATACCACATATCTAACCTGCTTTGAATAGCAATATCTTCTAAAAGAATTTGAAAATTTTCCGTTAAAATTTCAAGCACCTATGTCCCGTTAATATACTACCGAGGAAAAATGGTCCGACAACTGTTGCATCAAAAATTCCGCAGCACGCGTAAAGCCGGGTCCAGATGAGTGTAATCCGAACAGCGAATGCAATAAAATTTGACAAACGATTCGGCGAATAGTGTGGACGGCACGATTCAAATGCATCGTTCGAGTTGAAAATCGAGTCCTGACGGAGCAGAAAGAAGGTTACATCGGATCGTAAAGCTCTCTGTGATTTATGGCATTCGATGTTCGCATTACACTCATCTGGACCCGGCTCAAACACTCCAGCCGTTCTAATTATTGACTTCTCTTTGCCAATATGGGTTGTTATATGATCAGTAGTGGCTATTGTGTAAATATACTTTACCATTGCTAGAAAAAGTAGCCTCGTCATTCCATATGAAATAAGTTAGGTTCGCCGTTCAGCATTCCTTTCAACCAATTGCAAAAGTCCTGTCGTCTCTTTCAATTCTTGGTGCAAGACAACATGATATGGATGCAGCTTATGGTCCTTTAGTATCCTTTAAACTTGCGAATAATTCGATCCCAAATCACTTGCAATTTTTCGGATGCTTAAATAAGGTTCAGCATAAACATAAGCCAAAACTTTTATGATATTATTCTCATTACGGCTTCTACGTTTTCTATTTTTTCTTCCAACATATTGAACCTTACCAGTTCCTCTCACTTTTCGTGTCAATCTTTTGAATACTTTTCTAGAATGACGACGTCTTTCAGGATATCGTATCGGGTATTCCCTTTCAGCTACTGCATTTTATAAACATTCAACATAATCATTAAGCATATCATATGCTTCTCCGTTTGAATAATAAGGCATCATAAACTAGTAGTTTGCAATCGACCTAAATAAATTTTACAGCTATAGAAACCGAAAATAAACAGTAACGCCAAAGCTTACTGGATCCAGATCAGCTTGTTTTGTGAGTGACATACATTTTTGATAAGTTTTTTCTTTGATTTGGTTTTTTAGATGATGAAACAACTCAATTCCTCCTGAATTTCACAGGGTTGATCAACACTTCGAAATTTGCAAAAATATTAATGTCTTCGGAATGACCTGAGATATCTGTCTGCGGTTTTAACAAGTCAATAGGTGATAATGCTTAGCTTATTCTAAGTCGGTTAGAATCATAGCATTGCATTTGAAATTCTCCAGTAAAACGCCCAAATAGAGTGAAGTGACATAAAACAGCCTGTAGTTTTTAATTGGATCATCCGGTATGTTGTTGTCATACTTTTCTGTGATCTGCTTTTAATGGCCTTTGAATGAATTCAAATTACGTGAAAATCGGTTCACGCAAACAGAAGTAAGAGAGTTTTTTTTGTGAAGAAAAGTTTTTCCATCCCACCACTGAAAAAAAGGAAATATAGAAAAATTACCGAAAGAAAAGTTATTGAACAGGAAGAGTATTTTCCTATTTTATTATTCTTTACCACTGTTAGCTGGAGAATATTTCGTAAAAAATGAGCTTATATTTCACAAGTGATAGATTGCGCCTTCTAGTGGGGAACTACGAACTTGAAAATATTTTCAATCATTTTCTAGGGGCCGATTTTCTGATTAGAATTTTTTTCCGGAAGTTATAGGATAAACGGTTCCCGAGAAACGGCACGTGAAGACGATCTTCAGAGGTTTCTGTATCGCTTTAACTGTGTAGCCAAGTCATTGAACATGGCCAATTCTGCATCCAAAACAAAAAGCTTGACAAAATCTAAAACAACCAATCATATGCAAATTTGTTGTCGATGATCAAATTATTCAACAGGAAATGAACTTCAGATAACTAGGTATTGAGCTCTCTGGATATGGGGACATTGAGTTGGAAGTTAGACAACAAACGAACAAAGCATTGAGGGTCGCTGGTTGTTTGAATGACATGATATGGGATAATGAATATCTACACACTGAGACTAGGGCACAAATATATAAAACTGTTATACTACCTATAATGACACAGACAGGTACAGCAGAAACAAAAAGAATCTTGGAGGTCAGTGAGATGAAGATCTTACGGAAAATCGCTGGAAAAACTTTATTCGACCGATTTAAGTGACGGACATGTAGCGTGGACAATATCAACGATTGGGTGCTAGGTAGAAAGATGGAGTGGAACGAACACATAAGTCGAATGGACCAACAAAGAGTGGTAAGGATAGCACGTGATGAATCCCCCCATTGGGAGAAGTAGTTTGGAAAGACCACGAAAGAGATGGAGCGATAATCTCACCGTCCATTAAGAGCCGAGTTATGAAGAATAAACAGGCAATAGGTCTCTTGCATGAATTTTTTTTATCATTGGAATCAAATATTTTATCCATAAGAACACTGAAAAACTTTATCCGCCATCAAAAATTTAAATGGTTAACGAGAAAATGCCCTTTTAAATTTGGCTCCGCATATCGGTTGTTTAAACGGACGAAGTTTCGCGGTTTCCGTGACGTATGGGGATATATCGACTCTCTCCCTTTTCTCGTACACTTTTCTGTCTAGACAGCCAATAGACAGCGTCGGGCTGTATCGATCGGGGCATCGTGGAATAACGAGTGACGTAGAAGGCGAACTACCGCGTTTCACCCACTTTGGTTTTGCGTCCCGATTTCACGATTTTTAATACCGAATTATTCGAAATTCGCGAATTGTTGGAGTGTGAGATATCATACATTATGATTTTGTATCGATATAGAATGAGAAAAACATGCAAATATGATAATTCGTGTTACATGCAAGAGACCTATTGTGCCTATCATAGAGAAAGAAGAAGAAAGTTGGTCAGCCTATACCCCCACCAAAGGTAGGAACCATGCCTCACTATGAAGTTCACACTATAGTGGCTTGAGCAGATGACACGTGACAAAGGTGTACAATTAAGCAACCTATCCTTTTTGAAGTATAAAGCACAATTTTCTCATATTTGCATCTGAGTAGTATGGAAAATCAGGATTTTAATTGACAGACCATTTGCATAGCGGAAACCTCTTGCCAGACGTCCATAAGCATCAAATCAATGTAATTATACTTTCGTCATTTTATAAAAGCGGAATTTTATATATGTTTCTTCTGCAACTATAAGAAGATGCTTCCTCAAATGCCAGACCACTCTGGTAGTGGCCACACTTCGCCAGACCAACTTAAAGAGTCAACTTAGGTACGAACGCGTGCCAAGTTAGTACACCTATTTGGTAGTTATACTCGGAAAGTTTTCCAAGAGTTTTGAAAATTCGTGATTTTAAATACTCTGCCCTGAAAAAATGGCTTCTGAAACCAGTATTTTTAGAATATTTTCTTTTCAGTTCATGCTACGATGAAAACATTCCTACACAAAATTAAACCAGAGAAAATTTATATAATCACGATTTTTTTCGTGGAATCAATAGTTTTCACGTACGAGTTCTTCAAATATACATCAACTTGCGTCTTGGCTTGAAAACTTCTTTCCACACCACCTTCGTGGGTACAAACACATGCCAAAAACTCACCCCTGCGAGTTGAAAAGGTCGTTTTCGTGAAAACTCGAAATAATTTCGTAGATATATCCATTCGAAATTTCATTTTTCCTATATTACCAATAATACAATGTGATTGTATCGAAATTCTGCACTTAAAAATGACGGCCTGAAGGTTCATGCAAAATATCTTGAGAAAATGGCTTCGAATGTGAATAAGCGCGTAAAAACTTCTTGGTGCTTTTCTAGGTTTTTTTTAAGTGCTCATGTGGCAGATTCTACCCATACTGGGCCTCCGTAATTAAGGTTCAAATATACCCTGCGAATATCGAGTCTCAACGTTGATTCTTTCGGAAGTGATCGTGATTAACGTCCAAACTTTACCCATTAAAAATTTATATACATTCCAAGAGCACAGCTCGGTCGAATTGAAATACAGTTCTTGATGGAAAAATGACAACTTTGAGGGTCGTCATATTTCGTGACGATCATATGATTAGAAGATCGCCAAATCCTTCATCAGGAAGTGAAGCTATGTTTCCAGAATTTTAAAGCGCTTGTATGTTCTGTGGAACAGCGCGTTATGGTGTCGATTTGATGTCTATAAGCTTGGAATTTTGAGTCGAAAGTGGATTTAATCAATTGAGTAGGACTTACTGAAGGAAGATGAAGGTTGTGCTCCTTCCTAGCTACTTTCGAAGGACACTTAGTTGATTCTTTCGGATGTTAGTTAGCTCACAATGGGCTATTGAACCGGTCGTAAACAAAATAAGTTCCTGAAGAATCGACTCGAATGATCGATATATTTGTGAAGTAGATTTGCGGCTTGATTTCGAAGGTCTAATTCGTGAATGGGTGATATTTTGCCGAACGATTCCGTAGACGTAGATACCAACCTATTCAAAATTCTGTTTTTCCAAAAATATAGATCGGATCTTGAAATCGAGCAACTGATTCGAAAATAGTAGACTGAAATTCATATAGAATTTCGTGAGGACCATAAGAAAGAATGTTCCTCGAATAATTCCATCAGGAAGTAAAGCTGCGTTGTCGTGGTCATCACGTAAATAAGGGAACGTTAACATGAATAGAAGGCACACGTTCAATTACACACTATAAGAGTTCTGCTTTGATATACGTCACATATTTTAAAATTACCACGATAATCTAATGAAAAAAATCCCAAATCACGATGAAAAATCCAACATCGTTGAATTCAGAGGTAGCTGAAAATATTTTAGTTTAGAAGATCATATCGAAGAATCCCAACATAAAGATATTCGGGAAATTGGACCCAATAGTAGACATTACCTCATTGTCTAACCTGTTTGAGCACTTTACCCTGTGTGTATAGGTAAATTAAATAAAAGTTTTTAATTCATCTTTATGCTTAATAATGACTTATAAGTTAAGGTGAATATGCATGGATCGGAAACACTTCGAACTTACCTCAATGTGTTATCATTTATTCTTCTGGTGATTTCACTAGTCCAAGAATCGAAAAGCTCCATGTGCTGTTTCTTCAGTTCCTTCAGCAACTCAATAACTATCAAATTAAGATTTTCGTAATCCTGTAAGTCGCTGAGAAGACACTCGGAAGTTTTCTGTACTTCTTTGGCTCTAGACTCCAACTGTCTGGTCATCATAAGTTCTTTCACTATCATTGGACTCTCAGAAGAGTTCAAATAGTTCATATCCGCAGAGGTTTGCGTTTGCAACTGCCTAGTATAGTCGTGTAGGGCTGTCAAAAGGTACTGACGTTCTGCAAGCAGATTTTCCTTGAGTAATGGTCTACTTATGAGTTCGGAGTACCTGTTGAACTCGTACAGAAGCTGGAAAGTAATTTTACAAAAATCTGATGGAGCATCATAGATGGTATCACAAAATGGAATAATTTTTTGACTAATCAAAACTCGTATTTATTTGAAAGGAAATAACCCTTTCGTTTACCAATATATTCAGAATTTTGCGTTGTGAAATATTCAGTTTTTTCAACATCAATATCCTTTTGATATTATTTTATTTTTCAATAATTCGAGATAGATTTCATATAAGGGGGTAGCATTTGAATTGAATATCGATTTTAATTATAACTTCCCCATCTAATACAAAATGATAGTCGCCATTTTTTCAGATTGGGTTCAGGAGAAGAGCTACAGCCTTTTCAATTTTCCAAACTACGTCTTCATTTCGTGGCTTCTGTAATGTTTGTAAAAATGAGATATTTGTTCCATAGGAAGAAGAGGAAAGCAAATCAAATTTCATCATGGAAATAGGGTGGTGGCGTTTGAAGATGGGTAATGGTTTATACAAAAGATTACAGAGATAAAACGAGAGTAAAATGGGTCAAAGCAATTGTTAAAGTAATAAATTAGGTAAAAGAACATATATGTGTACACCAGTATATAATAAGAATTTGAAGTACAAGAGACACGTGGATCAAATCAAAAATTAGGTAAATTCTATGATGACTTTGAAATTGATATTTCTGACAAGTCGAAATTATGAAGCTAAGAATCGAAAATAAAGATTCTGGGTTAGGTTTGATAATAGAAAAACCAAACTCTGATTCTGAGCTAGATAATAAGCTGTTTGAAGAGAAGGGCCCTGAAAGTATTGAAACTGTCAATGTAGATAATAAGGTTGGAGATAATAAAGTTGTGCCACTAGCAACTTCTAGACCCAAAAGAAATATAAAACATCCAGATCGTTTGAATTTGTAAAATAATATTTCAGCTTAGTATGGAGGAAATGTAATGTTTGTAAACATAAGATATTTGTTCTGTGCTTCTGGATATTCTTCTATGCCCAAATCTATATGAGTGATCAACGCAAAATACATAACCCCCTTTTCACAACTGATACTGTAGTGTCTAAACGTATGTAAATAAACTGTAAATAAATGTTAAAGCAGAAGTTCAGTGTATCATTCTAAGAAATATTATAGCTTCGACATAGTTGTTCCAAACGGAATGTATTTTGCTGTCAAGGCACATATAATTCAGCTATCCAGCCAACTCTGTTGAAATCTGAGGAATAGTTTCCGGTGAATAAATTTTTCATTAAAAATTCCAAAATTTTGGAATACTTTTTAACTTTTTTTTACCCCCATATACGATCCTCACAAAATTTTTTATTAAGTCGTGCGTTGATATTTTCTAACTTACTACATAGTTTAAATCTGATCGCGTCTGTTCTCCTTGAGATATTGAGGACATAACCCTAATCATTCAATATCTCCGAAAATGAATATCGGATCGAACTGAAATTTGAAGAATTGATTTTGAAGATTGACTTCAAGGTGTATTCCAACTTTAAATATGACCGCGTTGATAGTTATCGAGATATGGAAGAAATATTCTCAAAATTCCAAATAACAACGAATTCAACATAGTTTTTCTGACACCTCCGGAAATAAACATCTGATCATCAAGATCTGTGCCGAGTTTCATCGGAGTCTGGTCAATAAATATAAATTTTTTCCGATGGAGATGCGGATAATTTTGGAAAAACCATTTTTCAGAATTTTTTAATGATTGGAGACGCACGAAACTTTACGGTGAGTTGCGCATTGAAATTTTCTCCAAATATTAACGTAGTTTCGATGTGATCTTCTTTTTCGAGATGTTGAGGAAATAACCTCGAGTTTCAAGCAACGAAGTTTCACATATTTCTTTCCAAATATCTCCGAGAGTAAATATCGTATCGTATTAAAATTCGGAAAATTCGCTGAAATCTGGTTCACATTTTCCTAGAAAAAAGAATCGTTCAACAAAAATTTCAAAAATTTTCGAATAATTTTTTTTATTTTCTAACCACTAGATCAACACGAAATTTTGCGCCTAGTTGCGCGTTAGTATTCTTGAACTGATAACAAAGTTTTCAATCTGATTCAATCTCGTCAACAAATTTGCATTTTGAGGGGCAGTCCATATTTCCTTGTCTATGAAAAAAAATATATGTTCCCCGTGGATGAAAAAGGGAGAGACGTAAGATCATTTATCCTATATATTCTTTCATCTACTTGAGGGCTTTTTATTGTCTTCTTCCGCCGAACCGAAAATAGACATCTTCCAAATTTTACCTGTCTGGTATTTGCATTTACGCTCGACAATTGTTTCTTCAATTTATACGCCACACGCTGTTCTGCGGGTTGTAACAAATGTTCGAATTCTTTCTTGGCCTTTATCCATTCCAATTCTGTTTGAGCTCCGCAAGAATAAAGGTTCAGCTCTGAAATTACACAATTCAAAGAATTACAAATTTAATAAGTTTTCATTTTGTTAGTCACCTTTGAAAGATGAAAAAATTGTGCCAGCATCCACACTCTGCTGTTCTTCTGTTGTCAGCAGCCTCATAAGCTGTTTGTGAGTAGTTCTCAAACTCAATATCTACAAGAAAAAAGAAGGAGTCATAGACCTGCTGTTAAATATTCAGGGTTTTTTCTGTACAGATGATTTCTAACTGAAAAAGTTTTCGGAATCTAGCCTCCAATCTGAGTATATTTTTTTTTTCATTTTCCCAATCTAAAAAATACAGTTAGTGGGTTTCACAAGGTTTCATTGTGGCGATTTTTATGATCATAATAATTGTTTAATTTCAGTTGATTTTTAGTGATATGACAAAATATCAACAATTCGATAGGACCATTCCACTTTGTGAAACCCACTGAATATCGTAGCAACAGTTGGGAGATACATGAATCCACCCTGAATCGAAAAACCACAAGAGTATATATACGCTAAGCAAATTATCAAATTCATGTGGTACCGAAAAAACACCCAAAAACAAATCAATCATATTATGAGTGAAATGAAAAATCGATTAGTAGCCAATGTTTTTCTACAGATTCTATCGATTACCCGAGAAAAGTAGATTGAGATTCACAAGACAAAATATTGAGGCTGAACCCAAGCTTGATTCGTTCAGGTTCAATATAATCATCCATACCTTTGGTTTGTTGTAATTTAACAATTTTGAAGTAATGTTATGAATCACCAGATATTTCTTTCCACAAGAAAGACTCAATAACTGTTTTGACTCATTTGAGTTGAAAACTTCTCGATAGAGTTGATTTGGTTGGGCAACCCAACAATCAAATTCACGACCACTGAATCTTCGTAAGGATTCGATTCTGCAAAAAGTTTTTCGCACTCCAATACCGCGAAAACGGATCATTTTTTTGATTGTGAAGAGAGTATCAAGTGATATTTGGGTTTTCATAATTTTCCAGTAAAATTTGAAAAGATGCTTGATACAGAATGGTTATGGATGATTTAATTCAAATCTCAACAAATCTAACCTACTCTGAATCTCAAACACAAAATCTGAGACCCAGGATAGGATCTAAACCTTTACATTGGTTAACGAGGTATCGAGTTTTGGGATAAACTTCATACATACCCATATTTTTTCGAGCTATGTTCTAAGTAAGGCAAGAAGTAACTCTTTTCGGCTACTAATACAGAATATTGGAACAGCTTCAATAAAAGCTTACTCCATCATATCTGTTCACAGTGTTTCAGCACTCGATTTAGGAGCTGGAAAGAGTTACTGCCTCCTTGCATCTAAGCCGTTATCTTCCAGATTCTAAAGTTGCTAGATTCGAATTTTTTGAAACCATTATCCCTGTCAAGGAAATTCAGCGATTCAAATGAAACTTACGTTACCATTTGAAAAAAAATTAAATAATGGTGTAATGAAGTGCGGGTGACGTGAAAAAGAAGAGGCGATAGAACACTTGGGGTTAATAGTTTTTCCATATAAAGGGTGTTTCATCATGAACTGGTCAAACATATATAACCGTATAGATGACATTGGGAATGTCATTTTTGCCTTATAACATATACCCCGTTTTCGAAGCATAAGCGAGATACAGTGTGTTCAATGTCAACTTTGAGCAATATTCTGATAACTGTGGTGACTTATGCGTCACCTTTGAAAAAACGGTTTTTGGTCACATCTTAGTACTTTTTGGTGGTCAATTCTATTGTTGCGTAGAATTCTGGAAAAAATATTTCAAAATGGCGGAAATCCTTAAAAGTTGAAATTTTTTATTTTCGATTGCCGAATTGGATAACATTATTTTAATGTACAGTGCATCCCATTTTGGGTGAGACACCCAGGTTTCTCGCTTGTTATTTGAGATAGAGCCTTGCGGTTTCACGTTCCTGTCCTACTTTTTTGTGGAACTTAAGTTGGCCTAATCAGTGAAATCAAATTAACTCCTGAATGTATCCCTAATCGTTAATCTGGTGGTAATGATGCAACCTCTTACTCCCTATCTATTTATTTCAACTTTACAATTAAAATTTACTATTTACAAACACAAAATTAGGTACAATGAATCTGAGATCCGGGATTCGAAGAAGCACTTATCTTAAAAGTAAGGATCCGGTGGTATGATCCTTCAAAATACAGATATTATCCAGGTAGTCCAGTTTCGAGAGTTTCCATCCAGAATAAAGTCCAGAATTAAGGTATTTCAGCTATAATCAGCCTCGGTATAAAGGTATTCCAGTCATAATCAGCTCCAGTATTCAGATAATCCAGTAATGATTGCCTCTAGTATTAAGATGATCCAGTCAAACTCTGGGTCCGGTAATAGAATGTTCAAATGGGCATTAGTCCCAGTAAAAAGATAATTCAGTGGGCAACAGCCCCGGTACAAAGACGATTTAGTGAGCGGTAGCCCCGGTACAAAGATGTTTCAGTGGCCAACAGCCCCGGTACAAAGACTGCAAATTTAAAAACTATAAGATAGTGCTTGTAACACGTGATCTCATTCCCAACGACTCTAGACATTATTGAAACAATTTACTAGTTAATAAATATGAGAAGAAATATCTAGAACTCAGGAATAAGAGCACGTTATTCGATAATAAGAATGAGATAAGAAATCAAATGCACAATATCATACAAAGGAAAATGTTAAGCGGTGTAACCTGCATGGAATGAAAATAATCAGAAATCACAATCTGGCATTCACAAAAGCAAAAATATTGGTCGGGATAGACGTAGTACTTACCGCCTTTTGAATAGACGTCTTATAAGAAACAATAAAACTTCAAAATTCCACGATGTTAATGGATTACGAAGTTCGTTTATTCGTTAAACTCTAGCAAGGTGTTGAATCTTCAACTTCTCCGCACCGAAAGAGAAAGAACTTTCCATCGCCTGGACAGAGTTGAAAGGGTCGCGCATGCGAAACACACGCTCAACCGTCAAAGCGAAGTGCGTTTTTTAGCGACCGATCGTATAATTTCAGTAGAGCGTTTTTGCTTGAGATCGGAATTGAAATTAATAGTATGACGTATTTTCGCGATGGAAACTGAAATCGATAGTGGAGCGTTTTGTAACGTTACATCAGATTTCGCATAACTGTTTCCGTTTATGAGATACAGGGCGATTTTGGAAATTGATACTTTTCGGACCCCTCCTTTATCTCCGAAGTTATTAGAAATAATGCTCAGATAAAAACTACGTCTGATACAGAATTCTGCGTAGAGTCCAGTGGTGTACTCGATTTTTTTTTCCGGGGTATGGTTTTGAGGATACGACACAAACCTATATTTTTTTCAATGGAACACCCTGTATCTCATTACTTCGTTGAATTTGTAAATTTTTTCCCTTCAAATTGATGTATAATACTATATAGGTAGGATGTTCAGAAATGCTAAAAACACTTTTACCTGAGCATTATTTCTTATAACTCCGGAGATATAGGAGGGGTCCGAAAAATATCAATTCTCAAAATCACCCTGTATCTCATAAACGGCAACAGTTATGCGAAATCTGATTAGGCCAATTTGAGTTTCACAAAAAAGTAGGACAGGAACGTGAAAACCTCAAGGCTCTATCTTAAACAACAAGCGAGAAACCAGGCTGTCTCACCGAAAATGGGATGCACTGTACTCAATATTCTAAGATTTTCCGTGAAACAGAATGAAAAAATATCCATTGGTTTTCATTTCATAGCCTTCCAAAGGTTCCTCTCGGAGAACTTAAATAATTTTTATTCAAAAACTGGTGGCCCTACGGATGCCAAAATTATGCTAATAGACCTTCAGTTGCTTGGTTACGGACATCATTCTAATCAGAATAAATCCAATTTATACTCGGACTATTGTCCGTCAGTGGACCAAGTTCGATTCCCATCAAAATTTTTTTTTATAAATTCATATTTCTATCCTGGTCATTCTGGGGGCCCATTAGCACAATTTTGGCCTCCGTAGGGTCAGCAGTTTCTCAAATAAAAATTATTTCAGTACTCCGAGCGGAATCTTTGGAAGGCTATAAAATGAAAACGAACTGATATTTTCTCATTCTGTTTCCACAGCAGTGTTGAGAATGAAGGTTAGTCCAACCTCGAAAGATTTCAACAATTTGCGGTAAAATTTTTTTTTCACTGTAAAAAAAATTGAGTCTGAATTTTGGAAAAATTTTTTCACGCAAAATCTTAGAAAATTAAGTACATTGGAATGACACTGTCCAATTTGGCAATCGAAAACGAAAAATTCCAACTTTGTAGTTTTTCCGCCATTTTGAAATATTTTTTTTAGAATCTTACACCACAATTGAAGAGGCAACCAAAAATTACTAAGATGTGACTATAAACCGTTATTTCAAAGGTCACGCCTAACTCAACACAGTTATCAGAATATTGCTCAAAGTTGACATTAAAGACCCTGTATCTCGCTTATGCTTCGAAAACAGGGTATTTCATAAGGCAAAAATGACTTTCCCAATGTCATCTATACGGCTATGTATGTTTGACTAGTTTATGATGAAACACCCTGTATAAATAATATGATGCTTTTAGATGTTTCCCCTGATTTATTAAAAAAAATTTATGATTGATCATTATTTTCGAACTGTGAATAATAATTATTCAATACTTCATTGTTTTCAGATGAGGTTTAAAGATAATTCGTCAACTCACACGAAAAATAAGAATTTTGTTCTGATAAAATATGAATATTTCAGCTTAGTCTATAAACCAATTCAAAATCACTACACTTAAACAGAGTTTTTTTGCTGATTTTTCTCATCTCTCTTCTCCTGTATCATACTCAGAAATGCATGGCACCCAGTCCTCTGCTCCTACTGTTAGATCTGAACACATGCAATCTGTTCAGTACTGAAAAAGATGTGAAGCTCCTACTCAAAAAAATATATAGCGATCAACTAGGTTATTCTATCCAATTTTTGCGACCACCCGTTCATCGATGTAGCTTTGATAATATAATATGAAAAGAAAATGTTTCAGGTTTTTCGAAAGTCAAAACTCAATTTCAATATTCACCTCTTTCAATCTGTGAACAAAATTTTTGAGGTCTATGACTTCATGAGGAGGTTCATCCCAAAGATGATCTGCATAATTTGACCAGAATATTTGAGTCAAATGTGTGCAACTGGATAACCACTTCTCACCAAGGGAAATGTATTGTGATAAAAGATCAGATACAATCGCATATTCCCCCGACATAACATCAATAGTTCTCAGCTGTTTCACAGAGTATGTGTATACCCCATTACCTGTAAAATTCAATGACAGATTAATACGACGGCTTTCACTATTCTGCATGTATACATTTCGAGGAAGTATTGCAGGCTACCAAAGAGACTCATTCAAATACCGAAAACGTTGACATTCATCAATAATAGACGACTTCGGCCCAAGTTGCCAACCCACAATTTTCTTCACAAATTTACTATCATTGGGGAACGGGAAATTCAGGACAAATTCGACATGATACGGTTAGCATTATTTATAAATCTCCGTAAAAGATGCCTCGGCTCCTCAAACAAGATAATTCCTTCCAAATATAGGTTTTTGTTAGGCTGAAATTCAAGTTGGGATTCCTGATTCCATGTTAATAGTGTCAAATTTATATAGGATATGTTCCGCAAATCAACTTGGTTATTTCGGTTGCCGGTTTTTCATTCTGTAAATATGAAGTATTCGGTTGGTTCCTGAAAAAAAAGGTTAATTACGGAATTTTATTGATGGAAAAGCAATCTTTCTGTCACCAGGGTATAGACATATTAAGTCTATACACCAGAACTACAATCAATATTTCATATTTACGGAATGGAAAACCAGCAACCGAAATAACCAAGTTGATTTGCGGAACATACTTAAATTTCAATTCAGAGATGTTCACAACAAAACCCTATATTTGGAAGGATTTATCTTGTGTGAGGTGCCGAGGCATCTTTTACGGATATTTATGAATAACGCGAACCTTATCATGTCATATTTGTCCTGAAATTCTCGTTCCCTAGTGATAGTAAATTTGTGAAGAAAATTGTGGGTTGGCAACTTGGGCCGAAGTCGTCTATTGGTAGAACATATCAGAGAAAAATTATCCACATCATCCCAAACAGAATCAAATGTACAACCATGCATAATTCATCTATGCCCGGTGAACACATTCGGTTTTTCCAGCTCTGACACCGTTGCGGAGCCGGATGAATTAATGCACATCTGTTCTTAAAATAACGCCAGCATGTTTGGGATTGCCGCCATTATGTCTGCACGGCGTTATACAGGGTCTTTCACGAGGAACCTCACCCATATTTATACGGGAAACTACTGAACGTATTTTCATGAAATTCAGCACTTATAAGTATTTCACGATGCTGATGAAATCTAAAATATTTTCAAGGCATGAGCACCTCCGGTTTTTCCGGAAATGACGTCAACTTCCGTTTTTCAAATTAGAACACCATTTTTTTATTGCAGAAATAGATTCCTTAGAAAATTTCAATTTATTTTGATGTAACATTTTTCAGTTCTGGTTGGAAAATTCTCTCTGAGCGGGAAAATTCGAAAAAAAAAAATCGAAAATAGAGCTCCGCTGAAACAAGAATAACTTCGAGGTTTTTGGATGGAAAATTTTCAATTTTGGGATTTTTCAAGATGTAAGATTGATGTATCCACTTTAAGAATCGAAATCGCGATTCATGATACAGGGGTGAAAAAATCGCTTTCAAAGTTAGGGATGACAAAATCGTGAAAAATCTATTTTTTCAAATTAGAACCCCATTTTTTTATGGCAGATATTGAATCTACGTTAAAAAATAATGTGAGTGTATGCATCACACCCTTGCCCTAAAGTGGATATTTTCTGAGTTATTCACAAAAAACTGTTTTTCGTCTTGAATTTTCAGCTATTTCTTTTCCCTTCACGCCAAAAAGATGACATTTTCAGGAACTGTTACTTAAACCATGTTTTAGATTTTACTACCCTAATATGCAAGAGAAAAAAGTTACAGGTTGTTCCTAAATAGATGGCGAATTTGGATTCGAATTTGTATCGGAAACCTCTTTATTTCAACTAATCGGCCATCGGTTTTCTCTCCAGTGATAAATAAATAATTCCTTATGAACCATATGCAAAAACTTACCATGTTTCACATTTTTTTTTTTAATGATATATATCATTAATTACATCTGCCAAATTCCTCTTTATTCAGTAGCATTTTGTGTTTACTATTAATTTGGTGATAATTCGTATTAAGTTATAAAATCGATCACTATGCCTAATTTTACCAATGAAGATTATTTAAATCTCATTCTACTTCATGGAGAATGTAATAAAGTTGTAGATAGAACGATTCGACTGTGCATTGAGAGGTTTCCTGACCGACCCAGACCAACGAGAGATACCATTAACAGAACCATGACAAACTTGAGAAATGTCGGATCTTTCGTTGAGAAAACTACACACAGAGAAAAAAGTGTAGTAGAAGATGAGAACAACGAAATTACAGTTCTTGCATATGTTCGTGTGAATCCTCAAAATTCTCTCAAAGATGCCGAGATTGATCTGGGATTATCTCAATCGAGTGTTTGGAGAATATTAAAAAAACATAAAATGCACCCATATAAATTCAATAGGGTACAGCATTTGAAGGAAACTGATTTCGTCAGGAGAACAGAGTTTTGCGAAGCTATGATGATTCGATTTCAAGAGAATGAAAACTTTTTGGACTGTATAATTTGGACAGATGAATCTAAATTCACAAAGAATGGTTCTTTCAATAGGCATAACAGTCATTATTGGGATGAAGAGAACAACCACCACTTCAAACAATGGAACTTTCAAGAGACCTGGAGTTTCAATGTTTTTTGTGCCATCAAAAATAATGCAATTCTCGATGTTCACATTTATGATGGGACTTTAACTGGTAAGATAGAACACTACACATGTTTGCATTATTTAAAGAATGTTCTCCCTTAGGAGATAGATATTCTGACATATTGACTCAAATAATTGAGCCGCTAGTACAGAACCATAATGACTTATGGTATCAACAAGATGGCGCGCCTCCACACAATTCACTCAATGTGTCAAATATCCTCTACAGGCTATTTGAAGATCGATGGTTGGCGAACAATGGTCCACATCTTTGGCCACCACGTTCTCCCGATTTAACTCCTTTAGACTATTATGTTTGGGTTAGGATAAAAAATATTGTCTACTCAACTCCCCTGACTGATAAAGAGGACTGCATAGAACGAGTCAGAAATGCGTTCAGGTTTGTTTAGATTTTTAGATTCATAGTTTTGAAACTCAATTTGGTTTTTAAACACTTTTGCAGATCTCTTCCTCCCGATGAAATAAGAAGAGCAACGCACGAAGCATTCCTGAGACGTATAAATAAATGTCTAGAAATTAACGGTCAAAACTTTGAGCATCTTCTCTAGTTATAACTGCGAGAGTTTGCCATGGTTCTCCTAATAGTAACTTGAAGTCGGTTTCAAGAAGGGGTGAAAAATCTACAGCATGGTTCAAATAACAGTTCCTGGAAATTTCATCTTTTTGGCGTGAAGGGAAAAGAAATAGCTGAAAATTCAAGACGAAAAACAGTTTTTTGTGAATAACTCAGAAAATATCCATTTTAGGGCAAGGGTGTGATGCATACACTCACATTATTTTTTAACGTAGATTCAATATCTGCCATAAAAAAATGGGGTTCTAATTTGAAAAAATTGATTTTTCACGATTTTGTCATCCCTAACTTTGAAAGCGATTTTTTCACCCCCTGTATCATGAATCGCGATTTCGATTTTTAAAGTGGATACATCAATCTTACATTTTAAAAAATCCCAAAAATGAAAATTTTCCATCCAAAAACCTCGAAGTTATTCTTGTTTCAGCGGAGCTCTATTTTCGATTTTTTTTTCGAATTTTCCCGCTCAGAGAGAATTTTCCAACCAAAACTGAAAAATGTTACATCAAAATAAATTGAAATTTTCTAAGGAATCTATTTCTGCAATAAAAAAATGGTGTTCTAGTTTGAAAAACGGAAGTTGACGTCATTTCCGGAAAAACCGGAGGTGCTCATGCCTTGAAAATATTTTAGATTTCATCAGCATCGTGAAATACTTATAAGTGCTGAATTTCATGAAAATACGTTCAGTAGTTTCCCGTATAAATATGGGTGAGGTTCCTCGTGAAAGACCCTGTATACAACAGAGAACTAATTGACCGTAGTAATATTTGCGGTACACTTGTAGCCTAGAGGAGGCGAAAATGACGCTTGCTGCGCTGCAATGGGCTGGCCGGACGTGTGCGAGGATATATTTGATGCTTTGCTCATCAAACCGAAACAGTGCCGTGAATCTTGAAGGACCGAATGTGTACACTGGGCTCTAGAATACAACAATATAAAATTTGCATACATCAGAAAACAAACAATATAAGGTATTTGAAATTCTCTTAATTGAATTTTCCGTGAAGCGCATTAGGCTGGGGCCATCATCAATAGTAACCACTAAACCATATAAAAACATCAAACGAACATTGAATGAAAAACTACAACATAACTACATGTCGAAATTACTTAAGCCGTGTCCAGGTGAGTGTAATCCGAACAGCGAATGCAATAAAATTTGATAAACGACGAATAGTGTGGACGGCACTCGAGCTCAACCTTGAATAATACATTCAAACGCATCGTTCGAGTTGAAAACAGAGTCCCGATGGAACAGAAAGAGCGCTGCCTCTCAATGATTTATTGCATTCGCTGTTCGCATTACACTTGTCTGGACCCGACTAAAAGTATTAACTTTGCGAACTCCATTTCTTCTCAACCATTTTTATAGAATGCAATAATTAGAGTATCAAAATATCAGTTTCAGTGAAAAAATATATTTTTATCATTACATTTGTTAAGACAGCGGTCAATGAAACATGAGTAGTGTTAGTTTGCGTTAGTGAAATTGTTCACTATCGAGATTTCGGTTTGGCCTTTGGCGAAAATGGCCATCGTGTTAATTTTGCTTCAATGACAGTGATGCGCCCGTGTCGTTAATGAACTAATGAAGGGAAGGAACACGGAGTAGACCGAGCGGTAAACCAAGGCGTTCCGCAGAACGTGAATGAGCTTCAGGCAACTTGCCCTGGTGCGGTTCTGCCCAGGGTACGATGCCCGTTGAAGGGCGACGTGATAATGCGTTTGCTGTTGAGTACGCAGAACTGATAGATATGGTTTGGAAGGCTATTACCTATTGTAGCAGATGGACAATTCTCTTAACTAGAGTCAGTGACAGCTGCACGTTATCTTTACGATGTCCTTCAAACCAGATTCATGAAGTTCTAGTTGCTTTTAAGGATTTGTCTCAAGCATACATCGACCCAATAGAGACTCATTCTCTATGGCTTTCTAGTAGCCTACTCTGATGTTATAATAAATAAATTTTCATCATGAAAATGGTTGAAGGAGTGATTCGTCATATAGCTAAGATGAGATCAAGAATCAATGAATTAATATTTTCGAAAGTTCATTATTTTACAATAACTCTGACATATAAATATGCGATAACTACTGAAATGATAATTTTTCAATATTTCTTGCATTATGAAGCATTTACATTGAAAGCAGTATTCAATGATATTTTGATATTCGACGAAATCCGGCATTGATGACGTCGTCATGGTAACTTTTTCGATATATTGCGAAGCTTCATTTCAACAAATTTCTGTACTTCGGCCAATTCGATAAGTCTGAATTCTCAGAGATCGCGGTGGCAAAAAAATCCGTAGTGTGGGCGGGACTGTTCTCAATATTTGTGATACCTACCTATAATGTTCATCAAATTTTTCATCCTGTCCATATGATAATGTGGCTTATGACGCCAAAGATCATCAAGAACATTATGACCCATCTCTAATACATCTTCAGCCTCAGTTGGTGTTAAGGTTTCAATAATTCTGAAAAATAAATGACTCTGTACCGACGGATATTGGGCGTCATCACAGTTGGAATATACTTTCATGAAAATTTTCAAGAACAAGCTTCTAAATAGAAAATAGTATCAGTTTTACGATGAAGAAAAATAAGTTGAATGCATTTCATAAGGGAACTTCTATCTGGGTAGGATGTCCTTCCTACAAGCAGGTACAAATTGTACAGGATATGCCAAATTGGACACTTTGGAATGAGAAGTCCTAGTTATGACCTATTAATTAGGAGTGAAAAGATATCGCTCTTAGATGGTAATTTTTTATGGAAAGCTTAAATTATCTCTATATTTCAAGGTTACAGGATTCGTCGCAAAAGTTGATTTTGGAAAAGTTGCAATGTAGTTCGTGTCGATCAATTCTTGTTTCCGTTGAAATATCGCCGAACCATTCCAATGATGAATGTCCGTGATGGGAAACTAGTATTTTTCATTAACTGGAAACTCGAAAATTTACAGTGTTAGGGCCCTATTGAAAGAGAAAATAGGCTTCGGATGATGCATCAAGGAGGGAATATGAATTTTACCTCTGTTTGTCAAAGCCAAATAAGAAAAAAATCAAAAATGATCATAAATATTATTGATCTTCCATTAAAGAATGTAGTATGGAGTTTTTTGACTTTATTTCGAAAGTTTCTGATTCCAGTTTGTATATAATTTATTACAGCTTCAAGTAGGTATGGAGTCGTGGGTCTTCTGTTTATTACGCTCTCATCAGAAGTGGCCATGACCGTTCAAACTGAAATTCTGTCCTGTAATAATAATTCCAACTTTCAATGAAATATTTGAAATATACAGGTACAAACCGTTTTTTCATTCTCTTCATCCACCATACCAAGAAATAAATATAATAAAAGTGAGAGTTAGAGGAGTTTAAAGATTGAGTGATCCTGTTTTCAAGAAGGGTTATTTACAAGTGGTAGTAACAGATTCAGTTGAAACAATTTTCCCAAAATTAGTAGACAAATTTATTAATGTATATTCAAATCAACCAAATGACATTGGAGATAACAACAATCAAGATGTACCTTTAATTCCTGGTTCGTCAAATATACTTATATCAAGTATGAACATTGATAACACAAAATTTGTTACATACTGCAGTAATAATTTGGGGAATATTTGTTTTTTCATCCTCAAGTCCAAAACCTCCAGAGAATTTGAATCAAATTTAGTATACAAAATAAATTCCCGCAATTGTAATGGTTGCTTTATAAGCACCAGAAAACAATATCTTAATAGTAGATTATCAAATCATAAGAGCTCAATAAGAAATTTAACCAATAATAGGACTGCGCTTGTAGAGCATCATCTTGCTATAGGCCATAATTTTGATTTAGAATTGCTTTTTTAGATGAAGAGACAGACGTTAGGAAGAGGCTCATTTCTGAGATGATTTGTATCAAAAAATTTATTGACTACATAAGTTGCAGAAGTGATGTAGAAAATGATGATATTTAGATCGATTCTGTTTGCGTATTGCTATGAACCTTGCTTTTCTAGTCATATTGCTATCGTTCTAATTTATAGCAATATGGCCATGATGTTACGTGTTCTGTTCCGAAATTTATAGCAATGTTTGTTATGAATTTTGTCATAGCAATATTTTTATCATAGACTTCCATGATCGGTGATTTTAGAGCTGAAAACACTGTATTTTGTGGCTACAAGGAAGAATAAAATAACCCTACTTCGTGAGTATTTTTATGATTTCGCATATGTTAGGGAACAAAAAGAGTCAAATTGACCAATAATCAATTTCCTGGATACCAATAGAATATTGGTTATGGTTACCAGAAATTAAATGTAGGAATTTCATTCAGGCGTTAATAATTCGAAATTTGATAAACTTTTTCGTTGGCACCTCAAAGGGATTGCTGCTGTTGAGATGATAAGAATAATCATCTCAGCTGTTGTCTACTATGCCTGTTGTAAGTCTAAGAATTTTCTCGAAATTAAATATTCTAGAGTACGTTGAACACATTCCCATTAGCATATACTTTTTTATTCATGTAAACATCGACTTATTCAAAAATGTTACAAAACAGAAAAACCAAGTCAAATTGATCAATCTCCTAAATACCATTAGAATATTGGTTTGCTGTTGGCAATTCGAAGGGATGGCTGTTGTTGAGATCATTAAAATATTCATCTTAGCTGTTGCTTACTATGCCGCTATTTTTGTCGAAGAATTTTCCTTGAAATTAAATATTCTAGATAACCTTGAACAAATTTGTATTAGCACATTCTTCTCTATCTTCAATATATTTATCTTGTTATCAAGCATAGCAAGTACTATTTCGAGGTTGCTAAGATAACAATATTGATAGCAAGATTCTTGCTAAAGTGACAGATCTTATTGCTCAAAATCGTTGATCAGAATACCAATAATTCCAATCTTGTTAGGATAGCAATGTCGTTTTTCTAGCAATATTGCTATTTGCAAACAGAATCGACCGAATTTTCATGAAAATCTGAACGTTGATTACTGTTGCAAAACTAAACCAAAAAAATTTCACCCGGATGATTTCCGACCAGTGGTTCCTGAGTTATAAGAAAAAACGCTGCAAATTTCCAAAGATGTCGAAAATGACATCATCGCATTCAGTTCTAAGATTGGAATTCACTGGAATAACCGGCTTACTTTTCATCCAGAATCATACAAAGGAGATGAAAATATTGATTACCAAATTTTCAACAAATATCGAGAAATTTTTAATGAATGCGTTATTATTTTATAAACACAATTAGCAAATGCCCCATCAATGTTGCAATAATGCAGTACCAAGCATATTTTCCTTCCCAGAACATTTGATGAAGAAGCCACTTTTACCCAGGAGGCATATTATGAAACATGTAAAAACCAAGAACACTTTGTTTTTTTATGTTGTTTGGGATGGTGGACCTCATAAAATAAAATTTAGTTTGATGTCAGAAATATGTACTTTTGATTCAAGGAACGGCAGGAACCACCTATTCCAATGGATATTGCACATATTCTTATGGATACTGCACCTATTCCTGTGGATACTGCCCCTATTCCTATGGATATTGAATTGCCATCTACTTCGATGGAATATAAAAACTCATTTGTTGATTCCGAAACTCAGACATCTACAGATAAGACAACAACATTGTTACGAAGAAAAGTGAAGTCTTCACAACAAAAAATCAGGTGGAGAGATACGAAGCTATCTACAATGAAGGATGTTGTAAGAAAAATAAAAAACAGTGGACATAGCAATCACTCTTTAGACTCGGTTCTCCAAAACTATTTTGAGGGTGAGTTTCAAACAATTTTAAAAAGAGCTGATTGTGCAGTACGACTTAGCCTGAGGTCAATGCTCTTAACGTTGAATTACAATTCATGAGCAGTGTTCAATGTTGGGCTCGAACTGAGCCTTCACTGTACACTGTCATCCGTGATCTGAATCAAGAGTGTTTCAGGTTTGCCATTGGAACTTGTTTTACTTCAAAAAAATAAACGAGAAGAAACTGCAACTGGACAAAGAAGATACTCTGCTTTAACCAAACAGTTTGCACATACACTGTATTTTTACTCCCCAAAAGCGTACAACTTTTTGAGGGAATATTTTGTCTTACCTAATGGCCGCACCTTTCGTAAATGGTTATCTAGTGTTAACTGTGAACCAGGAATTTTAAACGAGGTCTAGATATTTTAAAACAGGAAGTTGGAACAAACTATCAGTCAAGAAATTGTTCTTCAATATTTGATGCTATGGCTATTAGGAAACAAAAAATGTGGGATAATCAAAGTGATAGATTCACGGGAAACGTAAATTATGGTGGTTGTATCGATGTGGATTTTCAAATGGCTGCGCATCTGAAGATTTGGTTCTCCAAGTTGTTAACTACTTAGGCCATTTCAGGTGACCAGTTACTTAATTTTTAATAAATAAGGTTGACGCAAATTTACTGGCAAAATTAACAAATGCTGCCTCCAGAAGTTTATTTGAGATTGGTATAAATATCAGATCAATAACATCAGATGGGGCTTCAGTAAATATCTCAACAGTATATTAGGGAGTAATTTGAATGTAGAAAATTTTATGCCATATTTTCCTCATCCAAGTAAACCTTCAATTAAATTATATTATATGTTGGACGTTTCTCATATTTTAAAATTGGTGAGAAATTCACTTGCTGGAAAATATTCACAGTCATCCTCAGGTAATATTAGGTGGAACTACATAAGGGCTTTGGATGCACTACAAGAAAGATAACAGTTGAAGGTAGCTAATTGATTTTCGATACAAAACTTTCATTCCGTCTCCATTTGGATCATCTCATCTCGTCATGCAGTAAATCTTTAGGTTTCTTATGACGTATGTGTAAAACCTTCGATGATGAGGAGGCCATTAAATCACTATATCACTCCTTTATCCCTAGTAAGCTCAACTTTGCAAGCATCGTTTGGAACCCATTGTACAACATCCACAAGGTGAGACTCGAGAGACTTCAGAACAAATTCGTGAGATTTCTGCATTACAGAGTCTCAGGTGTATATGTAGGTAACTCTCGGTATAAACCGGGTCCGTTCTCAACATCGCATTGAACTTCTTGAACATCGTAGAATAAAAAATGAATTAATATTCGCCTTCAACTTGATGAGGAGTTTCTTTGACTCGCCGGACTTGGTTGAAATGATTCCATTCCATGTTCCTTCGAGAGCAACTCGTACTCGGGCCTTGCTCTCGGAGAGTGCATTCATCAACCTCGGTAGGAACTCACCGGTTCACCGAATGTGCACTTCATTTAATAAATATTGTGGGGGGATCGACGTGTTCACTGCTAACTTGTATATTTTCGAAAAAAAACATTGAGAATATTTTTTTTGAATTAGGTGACTTTTTTTCCAACAGAAGGTATATCTCAATTCAAAATGTTAATTTAATTTATGTATATATATGTGAACACCATGCTTGTGGATTGGAATATTCTTTTGGTTTACAAGTGAAACTGTGATAGGAATTTTCCCGTTTGTATCCCTGTTTTGAAAAAATAAATAATTAAAAAATTCTCATCAATTTTAAAAATGTGATGAATATCCGATAAGCGAAACAAACTGTAAGTAGTGGAGTGGCTGATGCAATTGAGTATTTGGATAATTCTGTTATCAGCGAGTTTCAGCATAGTGCAGCAACTGTGGAGTTCATAAGAAAAATGGACCGAATTTTTGACCTATGACTATGAAAATTTTTTTCAGACTAGTTAATGATCTTTTCAAATTAGAAGATAACCCATTGCAATATTTCCTACGCTATAAATGTTTCCAAGATAATTTGGAAATATTTTTTTTCGGCTATCAGGTCACGTGGGGGATGGAATAATAATCCAAATACTCTGCAATTGAAATATGGTCGTTGCGAAAATTGCTGTTTAAAAACATTATAACAGGAAGTGACGCAAATTGTTTATATTTTGACGATCTACCAACTCCAGCATTTTAATTTAGATTTGAAAATAGACAAAGAAAATATGTGACAGAAGAGAAAAGCGATTCGGAAATAATAATGACATATATAAATTATTTAGAGGGAACAAAAATTTAAGCAACATGCAAGAAAATGTTTTGTATTCTATTTCACGGTAGTACGGAACCTTATCAAAAACACATTCTTTGTCAGAAATCAACCTTTTTAAACCAGCACAAGGAGCAAGATTTTTTGATCGAAGAATGTCATGAAATGCAGATGATTCGAAAGATAATGAAGGTTTTTTTAAAATGTCGATTGCTCCTCTCTCGATAAATTAATCTTAAGGACCATGGAAGTGCTGCAACGATTGAGCAAAAATTGACCAAACTGATTCCATTTAAAAATTGTTAGCTCGCTTTTTGAATGTCATGTTACTTTATTCGAATCAATAAGAATTCTGCTTGAATTGCCAGTTATTTATTAATTTTTTTATTGTTCGAGTATATAGGCTTTAATATCTATATTGAAATATAAATGAAATCCAGATACCTGGGGCCCTCACTGGCTGCTCTTTGACTGTAGATAGTTTATTTAAGTTACATGTGGTGAAGCGGTATGGCTGATTTAACGCATAATATTATATTGAGAATATAAATTTTCGAGTTTAAATATCTCAGGAACTATTACGTCGCTTTTGCTCTTAACGAATTTGACCGAAATATTTAGGCTCCAAACCTGGACTGAAAATTTAAAGTTTCTGGAGCACTTTTCGTTCCGAAGTGAGAATATTTACGCTGAACGGACATAAATCTAATCATTTTCGGCGCGAAATGCGAGAACAATACCATACATTTGGACAAAGCGATAGCACGCTTTTTCCTGGAACAAGAGCGCGTAATGCATGAGTATTCTTTCATTGAATCTTCCCTACGATTTCACGTGAATGAGTTGAAAATATTTACTGACCCTTAAAATTACCTTACATACAGGATGAGTCTTTGAATTGTACATTATTTTCAACCGTAAATTCCTCTCATTAAATGAAACACTTTTTCCATTTACCATTTTTCCAGATTCAGCTCCAGTAAAAAGATACAGGCTGTTGAAATTTCAAACAAAATAAGATTTTCTTTTTTAGCTTTGATATGGTGACTCTGAATGAGATGAATTTTGGTGTGAAGTTTTCTATAAATATGACACTTTCATCCTACTTCAAACAGTTTCCGAGTTATAAACTCAACGGTTCATAAAACTATATGAAATTAGCATGAAGATTGCAGATGGAGTTTATTTGATGTCAAAAAAAGAATCCTCAATTTTAGAATATCTAATTATTCGTCATAATTTTTTCTTTAACTCACCGTTTTGGAGATATTCAACGTTGAATGTTATAAAATCCGATAAAAATTAGAGAAAATACCTCATTTTTATGGATCCGTCCCTTAGGTAGTAAAGGCGGTAAATGAAGTTCAGTCAACACTTATCCAAACCATAGAATACACAGAAATATTTATCTATTTCGAATAGAACTGATGTACTCATATTAGCTCTATGCTATTTCGTGATCAGACCACAGATATGGAGGCTAGATCTTCATGTCTATGAAGCTGACTTTCCATAGAGTTCAATTGATGTGTTTAGGTTAGTTTATTGATTTCATATAATTCATGTATAAGTTTGATGAAAATAAGAATAATTATGGAGTTTTAAATATGACAGTGGACGAGGACGTAATTCTGTATAATTTTATAGTGGAATCAAATCAAATATCTCAAGAATATCGAGTGGAAAAATCACTGTTTCAATAGTCTCGTGTAGTGAAATATTAACCTTGTGATAATATCGCAAAAAGCACCAAATCATAAGAATCAAGTGAGTTAATGAGTTTTCAATAATTTTTTTTTTAAATTTCAAACATTGGATTGGTTATTCTGCTAAACAGATCACATTAAGAGATATCTGTGGTGAACTTGTAAAGAAAGTGCAGGGGCGTATCAGCAAATTGAGAAATATTCAAATGCTCATAACTCTTTACCTGAGCCGAATCTAGAAAAATAGCAAGGGAAAAAAGTTTTTTATCTGATTCTGATCTATGGTTAAAATTAATTGAAGACTCACCCTGTATATTTCAAATTTTTTTTCGCCATATTAGACCATTATAGAAGTGGAATATTTGAGAAATATCTCCATTTTGAATTTTCTTCGAAAAAATATACAAGATAAAAAAGGACGTTGCATGCATTGAGGGTCCCTTCTAGATAGTGTAGAGTTCATTGCATAGAGTATAGAGGATAGATAGTGCACTTGACTAGATTACTGACATTCTGTCAATAAACTAACACTGACAATGTAAAAGAGGAAACTTGAACAAAGTAATTTACGAAATGTAATTCTACAGAATTATGAAATTCATACATATAATCAACGAAAATATGATCTCAGAACAAAATTACATCAGGTCATGTCCGACAAAAAGTCAAAGACCATACTGAGGTACTTGACGTCATCTCTTATCTGAGAATTACCTAGTTTTTGAGCTTTATGTGAACCATTTCAGTAATATTACGTCTATTTGTTAACTTTTCTCTATCCAGAATTGGGACATTATCTCAATCAAAATGATGTTTCTCGTTATATGCGTGGACTGTGGGAGCCGTCTCGTCAACATGTCATCAAACCTTGTTTATATCTGAAGGTCATGCCGCTAGACCCGGTCTAAATGATTTGACGTTGCCTATAGGCGCGTGAAATATTAGAATTTTCGACGTTTATAGGAAAAAACGGAGTGTCGTTCTGCAAGACTTAAGTGGGTATCTTTTGATAATTATTTTTTTGGGGTATACCTTATTCTCTAGCGAGAGTGCGCAATGTTAGTTATGTTTACATTTTTACTCCATTTCAGTTTCAATTTTCCCGAAAATTCTTGAATATTAAAAAGTGCCAACATTACGCATTCCTACGATTTTTTTCAACCATTTGCACCAGAAAAAAACTCTGGCCTCCAGAAGTAACCCCGTTATATTCGATGTATTGTTCGCTCTCGAATCAGATTCATGTTGTCTCATTCTATACTGCCCTGTCGTCCAATGTAACACTTGTCACAATTTTGACAACGAATCGGTTGATTTGAGTCAAGATTTAGAAAGCAAAAATGTCATGTTGACAGAGTGTGAAGTAAATGAATTATTTACACCTTATAATACTTTACGGAAAGGATACTGAAAGGTTACGGAACGTATAATGAGAATCAACCTCTATACTCCTCGGTTTGCAAATATTTTGGTAGTGAGCAGTAATAAATTGTCCACATTCCTGACAATCTTTTTCATCGATATAATTATTGGTGACATCAATTTCGATATTTTGTTCGGTAAGGAGTTAGATGAAGAATATCGAAATGTAATGTGCGAGCAGGGTTTCATTTCTTTGATTAATTCCGTTTCAAGACCAAGCAGTTCGACCTGTCTTGATCATCTTAATTTCCAGAAACTTAATAATGATTTGGCATCTTATAATTGGCGCAATGTTCTGAAAGAGAAGGATCCAAATACTCAAATCAACTGAAAAAAATTATTATTTCAAGAAAACGTTTGAGAATACAGGAAAGAAAAACAGAAATGAATCGTAAGGTTAGGATTACTCAAGACAACGTTTGAGAAAACAGGAAAGAAAAACAGAAATGAATCGTAAGGTTAGGATTACCCTTGGATAGTTAAGTCAGCGAAAGAGAAAATTTTACCTTTTCGAAGAATGAAATTTACTCTATAATCCATTGAACTTGTTGCCAAATATAAAACTTACAACAAATTGCTCGAGAAAGTCATACGGAGTACAAAGAAAGAATATTACCGAACAAAATTGCTCAGGTATAAGAATGAACCGAAGAAATTGTGGAATTTTATTGATAATAAACACAACAACCCCAACAGAGAGTCTGAACTTATACAACAGAAAAATGTTATGCTAGATGACAGCCAAGATATAGCGGGACCTTTCAATTCATTTTTTCCTGATATCAGACCGAAATTAGGGAAAAACCTAAGAACGGCTTATTAACGTAGAATTTACAATGAAAGAAACCCCCTTGAGCTGATTTTTCAACCAGCGGATCAGCAATGGATCATCACAGTTATGAGATCCGTGAAATCCAACAAGACACCTGCTTGAGATGGTATCACCTCAAACATACTCGAATCCGTTGCGCATAATATTTTGTCACCGCTCAAACATACAGGGTGTTTCACCATAAACTGGTAAAACATATATAACCGTATAGATGACATTGGGGAAGCCATTTTTGCCTTATGACATATACCCCGTTTTCGAAGCATTAGCGAGATACAGGGTGTTTAATGTCAACATTGAGCAATATTGTGATAACTGTGGTGATTTATCCGTGATCTTTGGAATAACGTTTTTTGGGTCATATCTTAGTATTTTTTGGTGGTCCTTTCAATTGTTCTGTAGAATTCTGGAAAAAATATCTCAAAATGGCGGAAAACCTACAAAGTTGGAATATTTTGTTTTCGATTGCCAAATTGGATAGCATTATTTCAATGTACTCCATTTTCTAAGATTTTCTGTGAAAAAATTCTTCCCAAATTCAAACTGAACTTTTTTCTTAAGAGTCTACAATGAAAAAAATTTCACCCAAAATTGTTGGCATCTTTCAAGGTTGAACTAACCTCTTTCCTGAATACTGCTGTGAAAACAGAATGAAAAAATATCCATTGGTTTTCCTTTCATAGCCTCCCAAAGACTCCGTCTGGAGTACTTAAATAATTTTTATTTGAGGAACTGGTGGCCCTATGGATGCCAAAATTATACTTATAGGCCTCCAGAGTGACCTGGATAGAACTATGAATTTATCGAGAAAAAAATAATTTTTTTTCAGAAATCTTTGGAAGGAATCGAACTCTCTCCGGATTCGGAAAATAAGGTCAAATTCGATGAAATACCTGGTAACGGACGTCATTATAATCAGAATAAATCAAATTTATACGCGTCCCTATTCTTCGTAAGTGGAGAGAGTTCTAATCCCATCAAAGTTTTTTTGAAAGAATTTTTTTTTGATAGATTCATATTTCTATCCAGGTCATTCAAAGGGTCTATTAGCACAATTCTGGCCTCCGTAGGGCCACCAGTTTCTTTAATAGAAATTATTTGAGTACTCCGAGCGAAATTTTTGGAATGCTATAACCAATGGATATTTTTTCATTCTGTTTTCACAGCAGTGTTCAGAATAAAAATTAGTTCAACATTGAAAGATTTCAACAATTTTCGGTTAAATTTTTTTTATCACTGTAGGCATGTAAAAAAAAAGTTGAGTTTGAATTTTGGAAAATTTTTTTCACAGAAAATCTTATAAAATTGGGTACATTGAAATAATGCCATCCAATTTGGAAATCGAAAACAAAAAATTCGAACTTTGTAGGTTTTCCGCCATTTTAAATTTTTTTTTTCCAGAATTCTACACAACAATTGAATTGACCACCAAACAAAAACCTCAAAATGTTACCAAGAACTGTTATTTCAAAGGTCACGCATAACTCACCACAGTTATCAGAATATTGCTCAAAGTTGACATTAAACACCCTGTATCTCGCTTATGCTTCGAAAACGGCGTATATGTCATAAGGCAAAAATAACGTTCCCAATGTCATCTATACGGCTTTATATGTTTGACCAATTTATGGTGAGACACCCTGTATAGTCAAATCGTATAGCAAGTTGGTTATATTTCCAGAAATACTTTTAGGAAGTATCATGAGACTGGTTTTCAAATCAGGGGCTCTGAAACGGATGAATAACCACCGACCCATTTCCTTGACTTCAAGTATCTTCAAAATTCTGGAAACAATTATTCAAAAGATTGTAAAATATTGAATGAGAAGAAATTCGGATTCCGAAGTGGCAAGTCGCCACAGGATGCACTCGAAAATTTGACAGCCAAAATTTACCGATCACATGAATCATCTAGACCTTGTCTTTCTGTATGTATTGATTTGACAAAGGCTTCGATAAGGTGAATCATGGAGAACTATTGAGAACATCAGAGAATTTTGGAGTCAGAGGTCGGGCCTTGGATTGGTACAGAAGCTATTCGACTCATAGGAGACAGTGTGTAGGTACCGATTGGAAGTTCCCCTACTCTTTTTTCTATTGTTCAATGAGGTATTCTGCAAGGTACACTATTGGCCTCCCTTCCATTCATTGCTCATCTGAATTCCATATTGTCTCTGAATAATATGGATGAATTGGTTGCTTCTGCAGATGATACCGCTTTATTTTTTCGAGCTGATACTTCAGATTAACTGAAAGATTTAGCGGAAGATGATTTCACAAAAATAAAAGATTTTTTCTGAATTTTCGACTGTTGCCTAATATTTAGGTATTTATTTGGATGCTCATCTTGAAAGAAAAAGGAAGATCTGGCGAATGAGTTGCTTATGCTTGTCCTGAAGTTCAAGAACTTACCGGAATCTTGCGATTCGGAGCTGTTGAGGAGGCCCCACATTGTTCTGTTCTAGCCTCATATTGGGATGGGGTGGTTTTGTGCAAACTCACTCGAAAAAACTAGTGCTGACACAAAAATAGTAGATCAAGATAATTTTTTCGAAAGCCTTACTTATTTTCGACTGGAGGCTTAGTCGCCGATAGTGGAATTATGACTCAGATAACCCACCAGAGAAAGAACTGAATGTTAGTATAGTAAGCTTCAATAAACATCGATAATGCCAGAAGAAGAGAAAATTGGATTATATTATGCGAGCAACAAAAACAGTGGGTCAGAGATCATATAACTACCTTGCCTCCTTTATTCACGATAAGGTTTCCACAACAATTAAAATATCTGCATCTCCTAATGAGTTCAAGAGAAAAATCAAAAACTGGTTGAAAATGATGTCCGCAAGAGGGGTGGGAGAAATGCTCTATATAAAAATTCATTAGTTCATGTTCATAAATAGAAAAGAGTTGTTTCCTTTTTCAGTGTCTTTTTCGTTTTTAATTCAATGAATCCATACTTTCTCATACAGGGCAACTCCAGTGGCTTGCCAATGGATATGCCTTCGACGAAGATATTTTTTTCTGATGTTTTTTTTTTGGATTTTGAGAGTTGAAAGTAATCCTGTTTGTTTAATTAGAATCTTATATTATTCATAAAAACAGTCATAAAAACATTTTCAAAACGCGCTTTCGCGTATAATACCCACCCTGTACCACGTAAACGATGAAAGAAATCGATATTCGGTCTTTTCTAGACCGCATACAGATGAGAAAATAAATATCTCCCGAAAAATAGCTTTTTAGTCTTCTTTAGACATGAATAGATCAACTAAGTAGGTAATGAAATGTATAAAATCATATCAGTGATTATACGGAAAATATTTTCACGAGAATTCCTTTGAATTAGTTGTATTCATATTCATTTTATTTTATTTATTGGAAATAGGAGTTCTTCAAAAAAAACACTATTCACTTATTACGACTGGCATCGGGTGCACCCATAGAAATTATAACTTACAATGGAAGCGGTGAGGGAAAGAGAAACGTGTTGTCTAGAGAAAGATAGAGCTAGTAGTGGCAAAAAACCCGCCAAATCGCATTTATTAGAAGCGTGGATGCTTTTTGTTAAATTTTTCAAAGAGTTTTCGTTTTGAAGTGTGTATATTATAGTTACAAAACATGGTGAAAACTTGATCAGCCGTAATACTGCACAAACAGGTTGTAAAAAGGCCAAAATATCAATATGTCACAAGCAAGATGACATCTATCCCATCTGGGTTTTTATTTAATTAAAACTATGATTTGTTTTATTTTTTTCTCCTGATTTCTGAATAAGAGATAAGACTTTCTGTATATTATAAAGGGTCTTTCAATAAGGACGGGTCGATTTTGACATGAAATAAAAAAGGCCGTGTGTGAGATTTTAACGATTTTTTTTTTTATTTGAAAGAGCTATATATGCCATTATGTGTGGAAAATCACATCGTTTAAATGTCCGCCGCGGCTTCTCACGGTGGCACGAATTCGAGTTGTCCAATGTTCAACAAATCTGCCGCATAGTTCGGGTTGAATTTCAGCGATAGCCTGAGCTATGTTGACTTTAAGGGCATCGGTCGATTGTGGCTTATTGGTATAGACCTGCGACTTAAGAAAACCCCACAAAAAAAAGTCTAAAGGTGATAAGTCGCAGGATCTCGGTGGCCAATTCACGTCACCTCTGCGAGAGATAACCATGCCCTCAAAGCGTTCATGCAGAAGATCCATGGTGGCATCCGCTGTATGGCTCGTAGCGCCATCCTGCTGGAACCACATGTCGTCTAAGTGTAGATCGTCCAATTTGGGCCAAAAGAAATCGGTGATCATCCTTCTGTACCGTTCGCCTGTGACGGTAATGGCCTCACCAACATCGTTTTCAAAAAAGTACGGACCAATAACACCGCCGGCCCAAAATCCGCACCATACGGTCACTTTTTGTGGATGCATGGCTACTTGGTGAACTTCGTGTGGGTTGTTGTCATCCCATATACGGCAATTCTGCTTGTTCACATAGCCATTCATCCAGAAATGCGCTTCGTCGGAAAAAATGATTTTTCTGCCAAAGTTGGGGTCCTCTGCCAAACACACTGTAGCCCAATCAGCGAACGAACGGCGTTGCCTATGGTCAGTAACTTTGAGCTCCTGAGTGAGTTGAATCTTGTACGGGTGCAGCCCTAAGTCCTGACGCAAAATGCGCCACGTTGATGTTTGTGAAAGACCGAGTTCTTGTGAACGTCGATGAATTGACTGCCTCGGGTTCTCCTGCACACTATCACGGACAGCAGCGATGTTCTCGGCCGATCTGGCGGTCTTTGCACGTACGGGTGTTGGCAGATTGTTTATTGAACCGGTCGATTCGAATTTGGCCACCAAACGTTGGAGAGTCGACTTTGAAGGACCACCTCGTCTGCCGTAAAATGGGCGCAATGCACGTAACGTTTGCACTAACGAACACTCATTTTGGTAATACATTTTTAACATTTGGACGTGTTGCTCAACCGTGTAACTTGCCATGGTGATTTGGCATTACTAACTGAATAAAAAAATATAGGTTAGAAAGACGACGTTAAAACAACATGGCCGCCACAGGCTGCCAACATCGACCCGTCCCTATTGAAAGACCCTTTAGATTTTCAAAGGACAATGTCCTGAGGAAAAGATGGTTAGTGGCGGTCCGAAGAAAAAATTTTGTTCCCACGGACACCTCTTTAATTTGCACCAAGCATTTTGTTCAAAATTATTATTAACATTGGCATAAATGAAATTTTGTTCAAATAAATCAAGGAATTAAATCTCAAATGTTAATAAATGTTGAATAATTCTTCCAGTGGATTTTGGATTGATTGGAAGTTTATTTAATAAAACATCACAGCGATATCAATCCGCATTTTGCGCGAATGTTTTCATTAGGGGAACAGGGTGATATCGTTTTGTCCAAATGTGTGTTATTTTCGAATATTGAGCCGAAAATGGTCTCAAACTACTAGGTTGGACTCACTGATGACGAATCCGGAATTGATTCTGCTGTCCGATCGTGGACACGATAACTGTCGAACAGAGCAAGGTAGCGACTTCAAACTTCCAGGGTAGGTCGCGAATCGAAATGCCGTGGTTGAGTTCGTTAATGGGCTGAATCGGTGAAATGGTTCCGAAGCTACAGCTGTTGGAAATTTTGAGGTTATTTCCCTGATATTTCAAAAACTGATTGGATTGAAACTTTGCAGTAAGTTGAAGCAAAACAACGCGCAAATTTTGAAATTTTTTTTCAGATCGTACTGTCAGTAGATAAAAAAAAATTTTGCGAAATTTTTTCGAAAATTTTTTTTTCCGGAAACTATTCATCATATTCCAAAAAAAATGGGCTCTGACCTTGACCTTCATATTTCACATCTGCGTACCAAATTTCAATTTGATACAATTATAATTTTCGGAGTTATTGGGAAAAATATGTAAAATTTCGTGGTTATTCCCTCGGTATCGTTGTTTTTCCGGAATAATTTCCAGAATAACTCGAAAAAAACTAGAAAAGCAATAAAGTGAAGTCAGCAGCGTTTGCGCGTGTTCCCTTTATGGTGTTTTATTTTTTGAACATGCGCGAAAAAGCTGCTTCACGTTAGTGCTTCTATAGGATAGATTTTTTATTTTTCTTCCCGCGAATATCCTTGATATTTTAAGGTAGGAGAACAACATGAACCAAATTTTGAGAATAATTTATTAGAAATGATCGATTTGGAAAAAGATATTAAAACGAAAGTATTTTCTTGTAAAGTGTATAAGAACTGCATGAAATGAAAAAAGTATGAATTCAAGAAGAGATATATAAATATATAGGAGGTCTCAACTCCATTTTCTCATATAACTCATTTAGATTGTATACATTCTGTTTAATCAATATATTTATATATTTAACATATAATCCTTGAGCCAATGTGAAAGCTTATTATTTTCATATTTGCTCCGAAAATTCTCAGGAAAATCGCATAAAAAACAGAATTTTCATACGCATTTAATGCATTTTAAATGGAATACGCGGGCTTTCTGCCACCACTTGCTCTATCTCTCTCGGCAACATATGATTACACAGTGCAAACTGACAGGCCTCATCCATGGTTTGTTATATCTATGGGTGCACCCCAGACGGTAGCTGGAAAGGGGTCATAATAACATTCGAAAAGGATAAAAACTTTGGAAACGGACAATAGAGAAACTCTCCTTCCCATCTCAATTCCTTGCTTAATTTTGTCAACTATGAGACTTTCAGAAGAAACAACTAAGAGAAATAAATAAAATAATTTGATTGGATTGCAGGTGAAAAAACCAAACTGAACGAAAGCGCCAACGCCGAAAACCAGGTGTAATCGCCTGGCACAATGATGCTCGATTTCCAGATGAATGCAGACAAACAACTTCAGAAAACATATTTGGATGCCTATCATCATGCAAAGATTAAATAATCTTTGCCTGCCATATTTTGAAGATCGCTAGCTCACCCAACAGCTGAACGGCAGAATGGCGTAAAAAATGATTCCCGGATATTTATTTATTGATATTTTATTACGCATACGTCAGCTTCCAATCTTCAACCAAGTTTATGGAAAATGGAGGTATTAATTCAAAATGTTTTTTGAATTAGTTACCTTGATCTATTCGAATTTGAAAGTCAACGCACGCATTTGAACAAAAAGGGGCGAGTTTTTAACCATATTGAACGTGCAGAAAGGCAAGAAATATGAAATATCAATCAAAAATGAACACGTCATAGATGCATGTTCAATTGCGTGAAATACCGTTATTTTAATTTCATGAATTATATTATTTGTTTTATTTCTGAAGTTTTTATTCTGTTCCCTCATCAGTTGATTTAGTTAATTGGTTTGCAAAAATCTCAAAGAGGATATCGAACTCAGATCCTTGAGTATCCATAGATGAACCTGTTGCTATGTAGACATCACATTCATTGGCACTTTGGCTTCTACGACATGCGTCTACCTGGCTCTGTGCACCGGTTAATTTATCGAATGTGAGGTCCGCACGTCGTGGCAGCTAAACTCGGCGCTTGAGTGTCGCCGTGTTATTTCAACTTCATGTTTCATAAAAAAAACGACACCTCTTGGGCTCTATAAAAGTTATCAGGTTCAATGAATACATAATGATCTATATTTCTACTCAGATTCATTGTCCTGAATAATATAGAAACATACTTATTTCCACGAAAGTGAAAGAAATTTTCTAAATTTGTAAGTCATTCTAAGCAATAACCATTAATTATTTTATTGTTGAATTAGCCCCTACGCCAACTCCGAGCTCTCCTCGGGTTTTGCTTTCGTTTGAAATTAAACCTCTAAAAAGCATTGAATGTTCATACGGTATCGGCATAGACATAAAACTATATGTACATGGCTCAGATACAGAAGAGCCGAGGGATAAGGATGGAACTTGTTCGGGCAAAACCACAGAATACGGCAAAAATAAACAAATCACTTTGGAACACCTTCATTTCGAAAGTTTTGAAAGTAATATTTATGTTTTCGGAAGTATTTGAAAGTATATTTCATATTATTCAATTTTGAATATAAAGACTACATAGAGAATATAATATGTGGATTCTTTAATTTTGAATTGGATCAACTGGTAAATGAAGGATGGTAAATTTGTGTTGTGCCACTAATTGAAACAGGAGATAATGATAATGTTCATATTCGAACCTAATATGCGAAATAATTTTTTTAGCGTCCAACCGTATATCGTTGCGGTAAAACGAACAGATTTTAATTCGAAAACAAACGTCATTCAACCCCATCAGTAAGTCTAACTATAATATTTTGGGACATTGATTCTCGACTTTTTATTACCTGAATTCTTTTGCAAAAGGTTCCAATATTTCCTTGAATGCCGCACTCGTGCTTTTATTGATTCCGCCTTTCGAGAACTTGATAGCATTATTCCAAAATTCCACTTCATGCTCTAATGAACGTACCACTGCAAAAATAGGTACATATCACTTCTATACAATATAATATTCAAGAAATCAAATGCTCACCTAAAAAAAAATTTTCATCCGTTGTATTCAAAAAATCTGCATTGTTAACTTCTGAAGAAATAAGTACCGAACGTAGATCAGCTTGTAAAGTTGAAATCTGCTTTTTCAATAGTCCAGTACTCTAAATTCAATAAAGCTCTGTCAAAAATGTTCATTCTTTCATGAGAATTACTCACATCTTCCTTGAGTAAGGGAGAAAATACATTACTTAAAGTATTGTATAATGCTAAGGTTGGGGATCCTGTTACTGATGTTACTTGAACCAGATCTGTCACATTGTCCAATCTCACAATGGCGGGGATTATTCTTGTGAAAGTTACCAGTTTATTAGTTTGTTCTCCAGATATCTATAATCAGAAGGAAATATTACAAGATTTTTTGTGTGGAAAGATTCCAGTTTGTTCGTTGGTTCTTTGGATACATATAATAAGTAGAAAAGCGAAAAATTCAGGATTTGTTCATCACAGCCTGTTCTTAGTTCGCAATATTTGAAGGAGGTTGAATTACTAATTATGAAGAGTTTGAAGAAGGTGTACATGCAACTGAAGGACCAGACATTTTGAAGAAAGTGTGAACTGTTGTTGTGAAAATCACTTTGGAAATGATCATTTAATTCTTTTTGACATTATATTTATACTTTACCCCTATTAAGATCTACGAGAAACCATATGGAGTGTGTCAACTTTAGAAAGAAGGCAATCGGTAGATATGCCACGTTGTGAAGAAATGCATTTTCATGATTCCTACTATCAATGATTTGTAGAAATCAACGAAGTCGAATTTCGATTGCTTCATGAAGTTGACAAATTCCTTATAATATTTTCTCAAGGAAATCTCAAATGGGACACTACATTTTTCTGAGAATTATACAATATAATTAATTCTGATTAAACGACAAGAATTTCAGAAATCTGAACATATTGCCAGGGGTCAGGAACTCTTTCAGAAGTGCTATTCTTAACCCGGATCCAGATAAGTGTAATCCGAACAGCGAATGCAATAAAATTTTATAAACGATTCGGCGAATATTGTGAACGATACTCGAGGTCAGCCTCGAATAATAAATTCGATGCATTGTTCCGGTTGAAAACCGCGTCCCGACGGAGCAGAAAGAGCGCTGCCTCGAACCGTAAAACTCCCTGTGTTTGAAGCCGGGCCCAGATGAGGGTAATGCGAACAGCGAAGACAATAAATCACAGGGAGTTTTATGGTTCGAGGCAGCGCTCTTTCTGCTGCATCGGGACTCGGTTGTCAATTCGAACGATGCATTTGAATGTATTATTCTAGGCTGAGCTCGAGTGCCATCCACACTATTCGCCGAATCGTTTATCAAATTTCATTGCATTCGCTGGTCGGATTACACCCATCTGGACTCGGCTTTATTGCATTAGATGTTCGCATTAAACTCATCTGGGCCCGGCTTTAGCGGCTGTAGCCCGATACCACCCTTGTTTTCTTTCTTTTTCTGATTGCTTCTCCATTTTCACGCGACTGTTTTGGGGAACAGCGCTTTATCGTTTCGTCACAACGTCTATAATTTCCGATTTTTTTCCTGAAAATGGTTTTTAATGACTATGTTGGACTCATGGACTGATGGAAAAGAATCCGTGTTAAAATTGAATTCCGTCCATCCGGCCATATGTGCTCTCACTTTGAAAGAAAAGCAAGTAGCGACTTGAAATTTTCTGGTTAGGTTTGGAGCTTCTCTGTTAAGTTCGTTAATGAGCAAAATCGACTGAAGAGTTCGAGATATATGCTTATTTGATTGTTTGAGGCTAGCTCCCTGATATCTCAAGAAGTGCTGATGCGATCAAACTGAAACTTCGTGATTAGTTGGAGAAGATCGACGAAAAATTTGGTGCGGGTCGCAGTGGTTTGAATTGGTAAGAAATTTTAATTCATAAATTCAAAGAATTTGAAATTTTAGCGATATTTCCTCAAAATCTGAAGAAGAAGTGATGCGATTAGATTGAAGGTTTTTTATTGCTTGGAGAAAATCAAATCACAACTCAGTGGAAGAATTCGTGTGAATCTAGTTGTTGAGAAATTAAAAAATATATATATATATATTCCAGAATCAGGTCACAATGGAATTAAGCACAGACCTTGGAAACAATTGGTTAATAGTGTTCAAAAGCTCTATCCGATTCAATATTCATTTTCATAGATACAAGGGAAAAATATGTCAAAAATCGTTGATATCTTAAAAGTATTAGTTATTTCCTCAATATCTCAAAAAATTTTATTCGATCAGGTTTAAACATTGTAATGAGTTGAAAAATAGCAACCAGCAAATTACTGCGGAATTTCGTGTAAATTCATTCTTTATAAAATGAATGAAAAATTTCTATGAAAATAATGAACAATTTTTCGTTGATATTTTTTTTCTTGATTTCTATTCATTAGATAACAATAAAATTGGCCAAAACCTGGAATTCAACATTAAACAACATTGTTTCAAATTTCAATTCGATCCGATATTCATATCCTAATATATAAAAAATAGTAAAAAATTTCAAACTTAATTGGCAACATCCATCTAATTTATCCCAAATTTCGTTACGGAAACATCTCGGTATAGTTCATAAGGAATAAATAGATCTAAAAAGAGGTTGTCATATGCACTTCATAAATTGAATGTTTGAACTCTTTAGAAACATTTCTTGCATTGCATTTCTTGAAATCAACACGCTAGAATGCGGATCAGTCGATTAAAAATCACTGTATAAAGGGTGATTGGGAAGAACTTTGAAAAACTTGAGGAGGCGATTCCTCACAATATTGTAACATACATTTTCCAAATGAATAGATAGATAGATAGATAGATAGATAAGTTTATTCATTTCATAGTATACCATACATGTAAATACACAGAAAAAATGTCAAAATAAAATCAATTCAACTATAGCCATTATTACATTTGCAGTAGTCAAGATATTCCTGCAAGTTATAAGGTTCACATTTCATGATAAATGAAAACGACTCTTTAATAAAAACCTTATCATTGCTTATAAAACGGAAATGTTTTGGAAGAGCATTAAATAATTTGATGCACATATACATTACATTATTCTCTGTCAGTGTGAGATTGTGTATATGATACATATATTGATCCACCTGCCTAGTTTTGACATTCTTATTTTTAAATTTTTCAAATAACTCTCTGTGTTGTATGAGAAATTTTATACAATTGAAAACATAATGTCCTGTGAAAGTATGAATTTTATTAGCACGAAAGACACCCCTGCACGTCTGCCTGTATTTCATGCTAAGCATTGATGCCATTTTTTGTTTCACAAAAAGGCATGCAGAGCAGGAACTGCCTCCCCAGCATACAATACCATACGACAAGATGTCATTGATAATTTTTATAATATGAGTATCATCAACATAAATGATCAGATACAGCAAGCTACTTATATTAAGGGGAAGATCGTGTATATATATATAATAAACAATAGCGGACTACCTTGAGGTACACCCGAAAAAACCTCTATTTCGTCCGATACAAATGTTTCAGTGTTGACCGTAACAGACACTTTCTGTTTTCGGTCTTCCAGGTTGCTTTGAATAAGTTTTAGCTGCTTGTCTCTTATGCCATATGTTTCTAGTTTCTCCAACAATTTACTGTGATTTACACTGTCAAATGCTTTGGATAAATCTAGAAACAAACCAATCGGAATTTCTTCTTTTTCTATCGCTTCTAATACCCTTTGTGTAAGCTCAAAAATAGCCGTGCTTGTATTTTTATTATTCAAATAACCGTGCAAAACAATCCGTGTTTTTTAAAGAATTTGAACAGGCGATCTACAAGAATTTTTTCGAAAATCTTTGAAAAAGTTGTTAGCAAATTTATGGGTCTATAGTTACCCAAATCATCCACGGGACCTGATTTGTACAAAGGTGTTATTATTGACAATTTGAGTGCAGATGGAAATTTTCCTGCTACAAAGGCTTTGTGGATAATATATCTCACAGGTTCAACTACAATATGAATTACTTTTTTATAATAGTGCTAGGTATTTGGTCATATCCTGATGAGAAGGAATTATTTAATTTTTTGACAGCTCTTAAGACTTCCGTGGCTTCTATGTCAAATACAAAAAAAAGACTTTTGTGCACGTTTTTGACTTGGAATGACCTTGTGCAGGGTCAGATATACTTCAAGAAGCTACATTCACAAAAAAGTCATTTAAATCATTTACTATTACCTGTGGATCACCCGAAGGAAGTATTAGCTGCTTAGAATTATTTTTGCCAGTTAAAGATTTTATTAAACTCCAAGTTGTTTTTGTTTTATTATCTGACTTTATGATTTTACTTCCAATATACTCTTGCTTAATTTTTGTCAATTGTTGATCATAATTCTTCTTAGCTTGTTTGTATTTTTGAGTATATTCAGGCTTGTGTTGCGACATTATAAACAGAGCATCAAGTTTGCGCTTTAAACCAATTATTTTTGGATTAGATTTACATTCAGATGTAACGTTTTGCAAGAATTGAACAGTATCATTAATTCTGATTTCACTAATAGAGAATGAACTTTGAAACATATTTTCAAAGTTACCAAAAAAGAAATCCCACATGTCATATATCTCATGATCTTCGAAATCATACAAATGTGACCAGTCAAATGATAACAACTTATCTGAAAAATTGTGAAGAGTTTTATCGTCATATTTTCTAATGATTTTTTTAGTTGGAATTTGTTTTGTATTTTCAATTTCAATAGATAGAAACTGTGCTGCATGATCTGACAAATGCGGTTGTACAACATCTATTGATCTACTCTTTATGCTAGTGAACACATTGTCTAAACAAGTAGACGAATGATAAGTAAGTAACCCTTGTGGGCTCATTTACCAACACGTTTAGATGTGTTTCAACAATTGTTACAAGCATATTGGTATTCTCGTTATCCATCCTGAGGAAATCAAAGTTAAAGTCCCCTAATATGATTACTGCATTATTTTTTTCCCTACTTAGAATCCTTAAAATTTCAAGCAGTCTGTCAAAAAATATATTTGCACTCGCGAAAGGAGGTGTATCTGGCCTATATATACATAATAAAATCAGTTTTAAATTTCCAATATAACACTCCAAAGCACAACATTCAAAAACCCGAGGTATAGAAAACTTTGAAATATCCAACCTGTTTTTACAATTGTACACATTTCTCACATATACGCCCTTAAACGCTCCGTCACCAATATGTAGGGTGTAAAAGTTTTTTTCGATAATTTTCGAAATACCTACCTCAAATAAACTTGGTATTGAGAGGTTTTCAGAGGTTTTGAATTCGGACCTGATGTTATCATTGCTCTCATTCGTAGGGGACGCCATCTACACCTCCTTCACATTCATGGGAAATCATATCTTTCTTGAGCATACTTCTAGAACATTTTTCAGTGAAATAATCGATTCCTCTAACATGTCTTGGTAGAAAAGCTACACTTGTTACAAGTCGAAATAAACAACCATTTTCTAGATATTTCGCCTTGAAAATTCCAAGTCTGATAAACGATACGTATTGAAGTTATTATCATTATTTTGCATTTTTCAACAGAATGCTTCGGAAATGAATTTGACGTTCAAGTAAGTAGTTTTGTTTTTTTTGTAGGGGCGCTCCCCATTCTATTACTGTTTTCTCGTTTGAAGAGGTGAAAATAAAATTGCAACTTTCAACACCTTGTATCTTGGAAAGGGACCATGTACAAACATATATTTATTTGAACAATTCTTTTTAGAATATTGTGAGAAATCACCTCCCGAAGTATGTCGCAGTACTTTTGAATCACCCTGTATAGGGACACTGGATAGAGCTATTGGCAAAGCTGAGCAAAACAAATTATTCAAATGATAACTCGGCCTTTGAAGTCCACCTACGATATACGGGAGATCAATTCGACAAGTCCATAAATTTGAAAATTCACACCCTTGCATTGAGCAGGTGATCCTGAAGGAAGGAATGTACAGTGGTGATGTTCGAAACCTACAAAGTTGGATTTTTCTGTTTTCGATTGTATAGCATTATTTCAATGTACTCGATTTCCTTAGATTTGTCGTGAAGAAATTTTTCTAAAATTCGGATTCAATTTTTTTCACATGTCTACAGTGAAAAAAAATTCACCCAAAATAGTTGAAATCTTTAGGGGTTGAACTTACCTTCATTCTGAACACTAGTGTGTAACAGAATTAAAAAATATTCATTGGTTTTCATTTTGTAGCCTTCCAAAGATTCCGCACTGAGTACTCAAATAATTTAAGAAACTGATGGCCCTACGGAGGCCAAAATTGTGCAACTTGCCCCCCTGGATAGAAATATGAATTCATATTGGAAGAACTTTTATTTGATGAATTCATGTTTCTATCCAGGTCATTCTGGAGGCCTATCAGCATAATTTAGACATCCGTAGGGCCACTAGTTTCTTAAATATAAATTATTCAAGTACCTCGAGGGGAATTTTCGGAAGACTACAAAATGGAAACCAATGGATATTTTTTCATTCTGTTTTCACTCACCTTTTTTTTTTATTTGTCTACGGTGAAAACAAAATTTCATCCAAAATTGTTGGAATCTTTTAAGGTTGAACGAACCTTCATTCTGAATACTGTTGTGAAAACAGAATGAAAAATCCCTTGGTTTCTATCTTGTAATGGAACTTATGATGAAATGAATGAATGATGATGCAGAGATGGAACGAGTCGGAAACTCACTAATTACATTCGGTCCTTTCGTTTGCATAGAAAGTGTAGCTCTTTCCTGCACTCGGTATTATATTCTACACTGAGTGCAGGAAAGTGCTACCCTTTCTATGCAAACGAAAGGAACTATTACATTACATACCAAAGACAAAATCGAGAAAAAAAATTTACATTGAAAGAAGAAGTGACGTTTTGCATACATGTGCCATATTCAATGTGCAATATCACAATTATCAATCTGCCAAAAATACCAACATTTTAAGCAAACAACGACACAGCATATGATGTAACATCAATATTCCAACAAAGATTTATTCCCTCGCTGAAAATGTCAGAAGAGAAGAACTACAGGATGTACTCCGAGTCTAGATGAGATATTGAACATGTAAGCAATTTAGATTCATGTAATCCTATGCGGTACAAACTCGAGAATCTTGTTTCAGATAATCAGGAGGGTTTCCAAAAATTTTAGAAATTTGAAACCGTTTCCATTCCAGAAAGACCTACAATGCCGATTTCAAATATTTTTGGAATTATTGATGACATCCTAGTTCTGATTTAGAGAAAGTAATTTTGCAGATTCCGCTATCAGAAATTTCAGTTTCATTTCATTGTTATTGTTGCCACCAGAAGCTATTCCTGATTCCGAACGAGACCGTCAGATTTCAGCCCAAGTTAAAACTCCTTAAGACAGTTATACGACAATGTTTGATTTATGGTAAGGGTTTCTATTAAGACTTTATTATAGATAAGGTGATTCATTCAATGTTGATGAATTATTTATCAGTGTAGTACAAAATGACAGGGAAAATTTTATAATTTCAATATTGTTCTCAGAACACAGGGCTGATATTGATATAATTTCAGATGCATATAGCATAAACGCGCTGTTGCTTGCGTTACCCAAACTTCGTTATCTGTTTCAGTCTCTACCATAATAAGTCATTAATCAAGCTTCTCTTATTTTTTTGCATACCCTCCATAAATTTTCAAAGAAGAACAATATCGAAATTTCGCTTCAAAGCAGTGATAATGTTCTGCACTAGGTAGTGAAGCTGTATCTTTCGAGGATGCAAAACGGTTCCTAAAAAATGTTGTTGTAATCTCTTTCGTTTCCCATTTTCAAAATCAACTCAATCTTTGAATTTATTTTATTCACTACGACTGATATGTACTGTTTATGTGCTATTTCAAGAAAATGAACGATGTGACAGCTATATTTTCATTAGAGTCTTGCCTTACATTAATAATGGATAATTAGAGTAGGACAGCCTTTCAAGAATTACATCTACTTAATTACGCGATGTTTCGTAAGAATTCTTCACATAAATTATTCAATGAATTATCACAGGATTCTCAGCGTTTGGAAGAAACTCACCCTCAATTAATTGTTGTAGGCTAACGATAGAAAATTCTGCTAATAATTTATCGCATCGGGAAATTTATAAAGGGTTGCGACCGACCGTATATGGGAAAACGTTCATCCAAAACTTCCAGAAAAAAATTCTTCTGAAAAAATCCGCCCCTTAAAAATGATTGAATATATTTTCAAGTTCATAGTTTGCCACTAGAGGATGCAATCTATCACTTGTAAATTCGAATCTCATTTTTCTCGAAATATTCTCTGAATAACAGTGGTGAAGAATAATAAAATAGGAAACTTCTCTTTCTACTCGACAATTTTTTTTCAGTGATTTTTCTATATTTTGCATTTTTAGTGATAAGATGGATAAACTTTACTTCACAAAAAAACACTCACTTATGTATGCTTGAACCGAGTTTCTCGTACTTTGGTTTCATCTGAAGGCCATCAAGAACAAATCTCAGGAAAATATGACAAAAATATACCGGGTGTTTCAATTAAAACCTACAGACTGTTTTATGTCACTTCTCCTTTCACATTTATGCGTTTTCCTGAATAATTTCAAATGCAACCGTCTGAGAATAAGCCAAGCAGCATCGCGTATGGACTCGTTAGAACCGCAGATTGATATCTTCTATCATTTTGAAGATATAAACGTTTTTCTAATTGGACGGCTGAAAGGCAAAGTGGCCTAAGTCATTTTTTGGCGGAATTTGAGTTAAGTCAAATAAGAATTCTACATGTATATTCCCACCTTCTAGCAAAGAGAACTAAGTCTCTGTTCAACATACATCCGATAGATGGCAGCAGTTCACTCTACTTGATTGCTTTTTGCTGTTTATCCGGTAGGCAAAGTGGTCCAAGTCAGACTTAGATCAGTCTGCTTGAAAGAGTTTAGAATTGTTTTGTTCACGTTCGTGTTCTTTGGTCGTTGTTCGATCTCGTGGGAAAATAAATTATGGATGATTCAGATAATCAATCCGTTAGTGAACCAAGCATATATGCGAATTCTGGTTCGGAATATGAGCCTGCTGAAGATGATTTAAGTCCAGGTAAATATACCTAACCTAAAATAAACTAGTCTTTGAAGTTAATAATACATAAATTAATGCATAGTTGAAAAACTGAGGAAGTATTTAGAGTGGATTATCTGATCAGTGTAATATTTTTTTCAGAATCTGATGACTCAACCTAACAAAGCCAAACTCAAGCACTAGTATCCTCTGATGAAGAAGAACTGAGGCTCTCAGATGCCCCAAGTGAAGACCAACCTACTGAAAAAGCAAAAAAGAAGACGAGAAAACGCCAACAACATGAAAGCCTCCGAGCAGCTCGAAAAAGAAAAAGAAACTCTGGTATGGCTTACAAAACAAAAAAAGGTCATTTGGTTTCAGCCAAAAAATTTGCGAATATCCCTTGTTTATGCAAAAAACAGTGTAGCAATCAAGTAAGTGAAGAAACTAGGAAACATGCGTTTTAAATTTTTTGGAAATTGGGCTCTTTTGCAATGCAGAATGCTTACTTATGTGGGATAGTGAAACAAGAACCACCGAAAATCCGGCGTCCAAGGAATGGTTCTCGTCAGGGTAAAAGTTCGTCTAATACATTCTTCATACAAGATCGCCAGGGAAATACTGTTAAGGTTTGCAGGAAATATTTTGTTGACACTTTTCAGATTAGTAATGGACGTTTAACACGCGCTCTGAAAAAAATTAAAGAATGTAAACCCCCTGGTTCAGATGAAAGAGGCTCCCATGTTCCGGCTAATAAAATAGCTGTTGACAGAATGAATGTAGTTCGGGAACATATCAATTCTTTTCCGTCATACCAATCTCACTATTCACGATCGCAAAATCCAGATAGAAAATACTTATCATCCGATTTAACAGTTAGTTCTATGTATCAGTCATATTTGCAATACTGTACTGGTAAAAGTGAACCTGTCAGCGAATCTGTTTATCGTAGAGTTTTCAGTTCAGAGTTCAACCTCCATTTTCATTCCATTTCCACTGAAAGACACGTGCTCGAAATGCGATAGTTTCAAGAACAAGTTACCATACATTGAGAGCGAAGAAGAAAAACGTAGTTTAACAGTATCGCATGAACTGCATTTAAGGAGAGCAGAAGCTGCTAGAAGCGCCCAGGCAGAAGATGCTAATAAATCTAAGAACGACCCTTCTACTTTTGCCTTTACCTTCGACTTGGAAAAGGCTTTGCCATTTCCAAAATTAACTACTGGTATAGCATATTATAAGAGGAACATGTATTTATACAATTTAGGCATACATGAGCTAAACACTAACCTAGGATTTATGTACACATGGGATGAGACCGTGGCATCCCGCGGGTCTCAAGAAATTAGTTCATGTGTTACAAAACACTTACGAACTAGAGCTAAAAATTATAGGCACATCATTATGTACAGTGATACTTGCACTGGGCAAAACCGAAATTGGAATTTTGCTTTGGCTATGCAAAAATTAACACAAACGACTGATACTGCCTGTGAAATTATTGACCTAAAATATATGGTCAGTGGTCACTCGTTTTTACCAAATGACACTGACTTTGCCTCTATAGAGTCATACGCAAAGAAAAAATTGCAAGTAGTTTTTTCTCCTGATGAATGGATTAACGCTATACTTAAGTGTAGAAGCAAAAACCCTTTTCATGTAACATGAATGAATCGCGAAAATTTCTATTCAACTAAAGAGTTGACTGATGCCATAACTAAAAGGTCAGTAAATGAAAGAGGTGATAAATTTTCATGGCTAAAAATACAGTGGATCCGATTCATTAGAGAAGAACCATTCAAACTTTTTTACAAGGAATCAATTCAAAATGACGTTCCATTCAGTTCGGTATCGTTGGAATGGTCGAACCAAAAGAAAAAGAAACATCGCAATGCCGAACAAGTACCTATTGGCCTGATAGAACAAAAACACTTATACAATGCTCCACGACCTGTCACAAAAGAGAAAAAAAGGGATATGCTGGACTTACTGGAATATATACCGCCAGTCCATCATGCTTTCTACCATGGTCTCATTACGTCGGACAGCATTGAGGACACCGGATTTTTGGAGCAAGTTCAACCTCCAGAAGATGAAATATAATGATGAACAGTGTTTTGCCTGTTTTTCCTACTTTATTGCCTCGTTAGTTAGTTTTACATTATGTCTTGAGCATGTGGTTTATAAACAATAAAAAAATTCAGTTTTGAACATGATGGGTATTTCTATTCCTGTTTTACCAGTTTTCTTGATTACCTCTGAAAATTACAGCTTGATGGCAAAGAGAGCTAAGTCATTATTTAAGGCAAAGTGGTTCAAGTCAGACTTGGCCTTAAATTCTGAATGTATTTACTAAGTAAGAGTGTTAAATTGTGCCTTCCTAAATAAGGCAAAGTGGTCTAAGTCATATTTTTTTTGCTTATCATCGCGTAAAATACTATTGAAAACTTAAGGCATGTACTGAAAATCGAAGAATTAAATTACAAATAGTACACAAAAACAAAAAATCATTTATTTTGAAAAATGGATTTTTTATTGTTGAATTCACAAAATATCAAATATCTCAGAAGTTAATTTTTTGACTTACTTCATTCTGCCTTTCAGCCGTCCAATTAATAAGTGTATAGCTGTCAAATATATTCAAATCGGTTTCAAACTACTAGCTAATGATGCGTCATTATCCGAACGAAAAAGCATATTATGATATGCTTAATGTTTATTTCGAATGTTTACAAAATGCATTATTAGCTGAAAGGGAATACAGGATACGATATCCCGAGAGACAGGGTCATTCCAAAAAAGTATTCAAAAGATTGGTATGAAGAGTGAAAGAAACTGGTAAGGTTCAATATGTTGGAAGGAAAAATGTAAAACGTAGAAACCGTAATGAGGATAATATTATGAACGTTTTGGCTAAACAATATTTAAGCATCCGAAAAATTGCAAATTATTTGGTATTGAATTATTCGCTGGTTCAAAGGATACTGAAGGACCATAAACTGCATCCATATTATGTTGTCTTGCACCAAGAATTGAAATAGAGAGATTTTGATCAAAGACTGGACTTTTACAATTGGTTAAACGGAACGTTGAACGACGATACTAACTTCCTTCATGACATATTATGGACGGACGAGGCTACTTTTTCTAGCAATGGTAAAGTAAATTTACTCAACATCCACTACTGGCCATATACCAACCCAAATTGGCAAAGGGAAGTCACTTATCAAAACCGCTGGAGTGTTAACGTATGGTGAGGTATTTTTGATGAAAAAGTTGTCGGGCCTTCTTTTCGATAGTATCTGATGATAAGAAATCTTTGAATCAAATAAAAAAGGAGTTTATTCAAAAAAATATCATCTCCCTATAAACGAAACAAATATTCTTTTGAAATTTCTGCGTTATTTGTTTGATTTAAGTACAGAAATATATTTGTTCATTTCAAATACATAATAAATTCAAACAAAAAAAATTTAGGAAACGGAAAAACTATATGTAGTGAGACTAATATATATTACATTTAAATCAAGTGAATACGTTTTTGAGGTTAATAAATATTCATTCCTCATGATCAAAAGGTTATTTGGGTGCCATGAATACTTCCTCAACAAAACTTCATTTTTTTTCGAACAAAGAAATAGGACTGCATACTGAATGAAGAATTGAATGTTTATCAGTGAATAATTTCTATGGAATAAATTATTATCTAATCGAAGATCATTTTCTTTGAAGGAAATAAATATATGCTTGCTAAAAAGTGTTCTTGTTAAATCAAATATCGTTTTATTTCCTCTAAGTAAATTATATTTGGATGAACTAATTCAATATTTGATTCAACCGAAAATTGCTTTGGACTGATGAAGTAGAATGCTCCTCTTGAGTAACCTATTATTTGGGTTATAAATAAAAGCACTTTTTTCAATATACAGTATATTATGTGATATTATGAAAAATAATTTCAGACTTGAGTAGGATTGCTTGCACTTTTGATGGAATCAATCGACGCTTCCAGAGTTTTTTTTCGCGAATCCGGGTTTGGATTCCCTTTTTGAAGGTTTTAACAATTCATTAGAAAATATTCTGCTGTTATGAATTTCAAAATATCAAGGAACTCCGTTTATGAAGGTAATAAATGGGAACATAACAATTCGATTTCCCTGAATAAGACTCACTAACGCTTCTCAGTTGTACTTTCTTCGTGTATAAAAGCTGCTATTGAAATATCAGTCGAATTCAAGGTTGAACCCTTAATCTAAATTTTTTTTTTTTAAAGTTCTGCTGCTGTACATCAATTATTTGTTCGTCATTCCTGAGGTGAAAGTCATGGTTCATCTGAAAATGGAACTGACTGATAAAAGATTTATGAAATATTTGGTGATCATGTAAAATCTTTTTGGGAAATATGAAATAGTGAAAATTTGCATATGTTATAACGATTTGAAAAAAAGCTGCGGTTACACATAATATAAACAGCTCATTCAGTTCGCTAACTCACCACTTCATAAGCCAGTTGAGTTTTAAATAGTGGTCAAGTATCTAAGAAGCTTTCTATCGTATGAATAGTTTTCGCACTTCAAAGAGGTAGACATTTTTTCCAGTATTTTAACAGTTCTCCCATTTGGTATCCTTTACTATTTTTCTTTAGCCAAATTTGACTGTCTTTTGCTTCTTGTCTGGAATATGAGGAAAGTTAGTGAATTATTAAGCAGCACTGTCCAAAGCATTTACATATGCTGCAATTAGTGAGTAAAATTGAGTAATATGAGTATATTGTTTGTTAAAATATTAAATTCATGAAGTATAGAATTTCGAACTTTTACATATCCTTTGCCCTGATATTCTGGTAGGACTGATAATGTTCTGAAGGCCAAACTGAATACAATGACACCAAAATCTGATCTATATCTGAAGAAAACTGAAATTAAAAAACATATTTACCTTTCAGTTTCACGTCATTACCGGCCATCTTGCTTCATACAAAGGAAAAATTTTTGGGCCTTCCGTATAAGCTTAGACTAATCTGTATGATATAAAATGAAAGATAGCAGATTATCTTAACCAAAAAAAGTTTATTTTAGATAATATCAGCCATCAGCATATAATCGAGGCTTGCAATCCGTCACTTCAATGAAAGGGTTTAATGTCATGGCGTCTTCATGGTGAACCTCCATTACATTTATCAAGAAAATAAGGTTTTATGGTGGAATTTTGAATGATTGAAAATGTAAAAATTCAAAATACCTGCTCCTCGTTGAATAATAACAGAAATATGATAATAAACGAAAAGTTAGCAGCAATTCACACCCAAGCTCAATTCCAAGTTTAATTATAATGATATAGGTACTCACCATCAAAACTCAGCAATAAATGTGATAAATTGTTTTTCGCTAATCACGTTTCCATGATGGAGTATATATCTAGTTTCACTGAAGAATAAGATAATATTACCAAGAACAATTTAACATCAAACACCTGTATGCACTCGTCTTTTACACAGTTCGCAAGCTCGTGTTGTTGCCGACCGTGATATTCTTATAACCTATAACGTCCGAAGTCACGCAGTCGTAAATCAGATCAGCGATCAGCTTCATTAATGAGAACAGAGAATTCGACAGGATTCGGCTTGACTAATCGGCTATTCGGCTATAACCGTCATAGCGCAGGTGCCTCACTTTTTACTGGTTGGAGAAACTTATTAAAGAATAAATATTTCTTTGAATGAATTACATCTAAGCCAAATAAATGACGATTTTATGGCAAATTAGACACTTTATTACATGCAAATCAAAATTTTTGGCTACAATTAAAAACGACTTGAAGGGAATAAATTATTTTCAAACAAATCATTTATTAAATGTTCGTCGCATATTTTTTTCACTGTACCTTACCGGGACAAAGGTACTTGCAATTGTTGACGGATGATCTAGATTCTTCTAGAAGACATTGCAATTCAAAGTAGGTTGGATATGTGACATAAACAAGATGGTTGTCCGGCGCATATTGCAGATAACGTTAGGGAATATTTAGATACCGTCTTTTCAAATAGGTGGACGACGGTTGGACGAAGGAGTATTTTTCCATGGCCAGCATGATCACCCGATCTCACAGTATTAGATTTTTATTTTTGGGGGAGAATAAAACACTTAAGTTTCCCGAACACCCCTCTAGTACAAGTGAGGATATGAAAAATAGAATTCGACAGGCAGTTGGAACTATTTCTCAGACTGACATTGTGGTCAGTGCCAACTCGACGAAAAAAAGACTAAATTTATGTATAGAAAATGATGGTAGATATTTTGAATATTTCAAATGATTAGGTGTAAGTAGTTTTTTTCTGTTAAATATTTTCGCTGTAGCTAATCTTTGTTTCATTTTGTCATATTATTTTTACTACAAATTTTTGTTGCATTGTCATGACGAATAAAGTATTTTCCTTATCTTTCGAGCTTGCAGAGAATCAACCTTGATCAAAATTCACAAAAATGTTAATATTTCCAAAATGAAAAAAGATATCAGTCTGCAGTTTTAACGAGTCCATAGGTGATGCTGCTTGGCTTATTTTCAGTCGGTTAGAATTATAGTCTCGCATTTGAAATTTTTCAGTAAATCGCATAAATAGAGTGAATTGACATAAAACAGCTCGTTGTTTTTGATTGGGACACCCGACATGTGGTTGTCATATTTTTGCGCGCAAATTCTAGGGGAACAGCGTGCTGTTTTACCCAAATGTCTGTAATTTTCGATGATTGAGCCGAAAATGGTCTTAAACGACTAGGTTGGACTCACTGATGACGAATCCGGTGTCAATATCGATTCTGTCTGGCCAGCCGGCCGGCCGTCACCACGATTACGGGCGTACGGAGGATCCTACCAACTTGAAAATTTCAGGAAGGGTTGCACTTCAGAATACGAAGCTTGAGTTCGTTAATGGGCCGAATTGGCCAAATAGTTTCGGAATTATAGCCATTTGAAATTTTGAGGTTAATTTCCTCATATTCCAGAAACTACTGAAGCGATAGGATTGAAACTTGGCAATTAGTCGCAGCAAAACTACTCACAACTTTGAGCAAAATCTCGTTGAAATGGTATTGTTACTCAATCAAAAAAAAAGTTTTTTCAGAATTTTTTTCGAAAAATATTTTTTTTCCTGAAAATATTGTTCATATTCGAAAAAAATGCGGCTACTAGTTTTGGAGATATTAGGAAAAAATATGTGAAAATACTGATTCAATCGTGATGAAACTTTGCAGCTAGTTCGGAGATGTTGAGGGACAACATGTTGCAAAATTTCGTGATGATCGTGTCATTAGAACAATATAAAAAAATTTCAAATTTTTTTCAAATATTTAATATTCTGTTATCTTCTCATCATATTATCCCCATTAAATTCTGTATGAACCTTCCAACTGTTTTTTTTTCGATAAAGTACTGGATTTCGATTCGATCTAATCTGTATTTTTGGAAATATTGGGAAAATAAAATTTCGAATATCTGCGGAATCATTGGGTGGATCTGAACCTTTCACGAATTAGGCCTTCGTAATTAAGGTCCAAACCTTCTCTAAAAAAAACGAGTTTCTGAATTGTTTCTTCTGGAGATCATTGTGTTTACGGTCCGCCCCTTAGGCCGTAAATACAACTTCCGGAAGAAACGACTTGGAAACTCGATATTTGTAGAGTATGTTTGGAGCTTAATAACGAAGGTCGAATTAGTCAATGGGTAAAATCTGCCCAATGATTCCGTAGATATACCCATTCAAAATTTTATTTATCCAATATTTCCAAATATACAGATTAGATCTGAATGATCTGAATTGAAATCATTTATCGAAAAAAAATAGAAAAGCACTGCCTTCAAGGCAGTGCTAAAAAATAGAAAATATAGAAAAATTACTGATACAAAAGTAGTAGATAGGGAAGTTTCTTATTTTGTTATTTTTTACCACTATTAGTTATAGATTGCGTCCTCTATAGTGAAAAACTACGAACTCGAAAATATTTTTAGTATTTTTTTGGGGCCGATTTTGCCATAAGAGTTTTTTCAGGAACAATGAACGGTTTCGGAGATACGGCTGGTCGCCACCCTCAATGAATCACCCGATACAGAGTGTTTTTTCAACCAGAACAAACAATCTAGAAATATTACAATAACAACCTTGTACTTGCGAGAAATTTTCGTAATTTTTCAATGTGCTCATTCATAGTGTGCTACATCGAAAATTTAATCAAAATCGAATGAGTCATACCAAATAATTATTAATAAAAGTAAAATCGATAGAATCAGGCGAATCACCCTTTGCAGTATTAATAGGAACTCCCAACAATAAAACAAACATTGTTTCGAAGATGTCTTGGCCAGTGTTAACTTATCCTTAAATCTGACGATCTCCTCCGGAATAACCCTGTATAATTATGTTGTGCAAGTTACAATAACGGGTGTGTTTTGTGAAGGCATTGTTACTGTCATGGGCTTTCAACAGCTTCTCAGATTTGCTTCACATTGCGGTCAGCCATACAGATACTGATCCTTTTTATCTCCTCATCTTATGATCCTAGCAAAATGTTGATTGAACCATTCACCCATAATTTCAAAACTAAGAACAGTTTTCAACTTTATCAAATATTTATTCATGGAAATATCGTGAAAATGAAAATTCGAAATAGTAGGCGAAAAATGTACATAATTTCTGAAGGGAATAACTTGTAGACTGAATATTTGTGTGATAGCTGATCAGCCGTGATGATGATGAAGCCAGTTCCACATGGCACATTTGCGAATTCAGATGCTGTGGGCTATGATATGACTGTTCGGTTCAAGGTGGCATATTTATTGATAATCGCAAATATTCGTACGTATGTTCAAGTTAATTTGAAGGGTAGATGAAGTATAAAGTTCAGGATCTGGGCTAATTCTTCATGGAACCTGATGAATTGTTTCAAAAAAAAAAATTCCTCCAGAAAAATTTTGAATTTTCAATTGTTCTAATAACTCGATCATTACGAAATTTTGCATCTACAAGTTGTGCATTAGCATTTTTCATCCAGCAGAAAACTGAAATTTCGTACTCAGTGGTGAAATCTAGAGATTGAGGCTTGTGCAAAATTCCGTTGAAATCTGATCAATAATAATTAAAGACAAAAAAAGGTTTTTGGAAAAAAATTGTTTTCCAATAAACTTACCATATGATTTCATGAATTATTTTCTTGTAGTTGCTTTTCAGTTTACTTCAACTTACCCCCACGTTTCTGATCTTTCAAATGGTTTCAGAGATATGGAAAAAATATCCTCTAAAATTCGAATGTTTGTTATTCCGGAAACGTTCGGCTGATTTGGCTCGTCAACAAACTCAATCACAGAAGTCTGATGCGCGCTCTACCCTGAAAGCTTCGAGTAGCAGAAGCGATTTTGATATTTGATTTTCGGCACAAAATAACAGACATTTGGACGAAACGGTAGCACTCCGTTCATCACATTAAATGGCTTGAAAGCAACTGGAAAAACATCAATTGATTTCCATATCAAAACGAAAACTTAACTCCTGTTAATTTTTACGTGCCTCTTCTGGGGAATATCTCCTTATCATTTCATAACGATATCTGTAAATTTCGAATTTTGGACCGAAATTTGTCTTATACGACTAGGTTTGACTCGCTGATGAAGAAACCGTGGTCAAATTTAATTATGTCTGGCCGGCCGGCGTTGTGCTCTGACTTTCGAAGGAAGGCACCTAGAATCTTGACATTTTCAGGTAAGATTCTGGCCTAAGTTCGTAAGTGGACAAAATCGGCCGAATAGTTTCGGAGTAATTCCTCAGAGAAATTTTGATGATCTCACGAAGTACAGATTTGATATGACTTGAACTTTTTAACTAGTTCCTGAATGCCAACGCGAAACTTTATGCAAAATCTTGTATGGATCTAGAGATAAGAAATTAAAAAAAAATGTATTCAAAAATTTTTCATATTTTCTCAATATCTCGAGAAATACAAATGCGATCAGATCGAAAATTCGTAATTGTTTGGAAAATGCTAAATTACTCGAAGTTTATCGCACAATTTCGTATGCATCGAGCTGTTAGAATGTTTTTTTTAATATATTTATCGTAACTGTTTGAAATTTTGTTGAAGAATTTTTTTCTCGTGAAATGTTGATCAGATTTCAATAAAATTTAGCACATACCTCAGACTTAGTATTGAAAAACAAAATTTCAGATTTCAATTTGCAAAGACTCGTGCAAATTCACTGGTTACAAAATTCTGAAAATTTTAATCGTTAATCGAAAGAAAATATTTTTTCCTGAATTCATAGAACAGATTTAGAGAGAAGTTCTAGCAAAGACCTTGAAGATTTCTCACAACAGTTTTTCGAAATTCAAATGGTCTGATGTCTTTTTCCGGAGCGATATTAAAAAAAATCATTACAAATTCCGTTGTTATTTTAAATTTTGAGGGTATTTCCCCAATTTATTGATAATTGTTGACGCGATTAAATTGAAACTTGGGATAGCCTTGAAGTTAATATTCAAAAACAGTTCTTCAAATTTCAGTTTGATCGGATTTTCGTTTTCGGAAAAATTGGAAGATGAATGTTATTTCCTTAATATCTCAAGAAAGACAGACGCGATCAGATTAAATCTATGTAGTGAGTTGAAGAATACCAACGCACGACTTAATGTAAAATTTTATGGGGATCGTATATATGGGTGGATATTGTTAGGAATCATTCGAAAATTTCAGAAATATTTATTGAAAAATTTTTAACCGGAAACTATTCATCACAATTCAACAAAACTGGCAAAAACCTCGTCAGTATTCCACAACAGTTTTCAAATTAAGTTTGATCCGATATTTATTTTCTTTATATATTTAGATATTGGCAGAAAAAGGTATCAAATTTCTTGATTATTTCCTTGGTATTGTAGTTGTTTACAGAGTTACACAAAGAATACTGAAATAATGAAAGTTCCAATTGATTAATTGGATAATCATTGGATAATTTCACAACTTCGCAAGTTCGGCTTTCGTAATTGAACCGGTTCAACAAATATCAAGTCTCTTAATGGATTCTCATTCAAGAGTTGGCAGTTCGGCCGATAAATGAGTGTTGGCCATAATGCGATAGTAACAGAATCGATTCGACAGAAAAAAAGTCAATTATTGTAAAATTCGGAGCTTCGATTGAGATGATTAGAATATTTCTATTCATCTCTACTTCAATGGTCGGTAAGTGAAGGACCAAATTTGAATATCCTCAACGCACTTTCATATAACATATTCAAATCCTACTTGCCATTGTTTAGTATAATAAAATCTAATTTTATGAATAAAACCTCCAAACCAAAACTATGAAGACGTACTGTATAAATGAATGCGTATGATATATTGGATTTTTTTTACTTACATCTATACAAAATTGTAACTTCTCCTCGTGAATGAAGGAATAAATAGTGTTTATGTTGATGTTGTCAAGAAAATCTATCAATGCTGAGTAACCTAGTATATCTTTATCCCAAGTTTCTTCTAGAAAACTTGTACCTAGATAACAACCTGAAAAAATGAATTGATATTTTATTCGAAATACTCATGGAATAACTCGAGAAATCGATTAAACTGTTTAATTCACCTGAGATATTTATGAAAAAATTCACCCTTGGGTCACTCATTGCGTATCAAGCTGCAATAGCCACACTGAAACAATTTTCGCCACTTGTTTGTATTGTATAGTTGCCATGGTGATTTCCAATACCATCAACTATGATGCATAGAAGAGCAGGTGTGAACTTTTTCAACCGGTTACATAATTTAATAATAAATACTACTTATAAACCTATGTTTCAATTCAATTTTGCTCATAGGAATGAACCTGCTTTTCAGTAATATGTTCATATATAGGGGGGATTGAGCATCAAGTGATCTTTCAGACCAGACGTTACCTGGGGTAAGGGGGTGGTAGGTGGAAAAATATGATAGTAAGCCTCTTCAGTATATTTTTGCCGATCACCATCTTTACGACATCAGAATCTATCCTCACTTTTTTTTTTATTCTCAATTTTTTTTCCTTAGTTTGACGGCCATCCAAAAAAATGTTTCGGAGGATTCAGTTCTTATATTGAATAGTCCATTCAAAAAAATTTTGGTTTACGCGGCACCTCTTTCCGATCACCATCTTTTCGACATCAGAATCTATCCTCACTTTTTTTTCCATTCTCAATTTTTTTTTCCTTAGTTTGACGGCCATCCAAAAAAATGTTTCGGAGGATTCAGTTCTTATATTGAATAGTCCATTCAAAAAAATTTTTCTTTACGTTGCACCTCTTTCCGATCACCATCTTTTCAACATCAGAATTCATCCTCACTTTTTTTTCCATTCTCAATTTTTTTTTCCTTAGTTGGACGGCCATCCAAAAACATGTTTCGATGGATTCAGTTCACATATTCTATAGTCCATTCAAAACAATTTTTGTTTGCGCGGCACCTCGTTTCGATCATCATCTTTTTGACATCAGAATCCATCCTCACTTTTTTTTCCATTTTCAATTTTTGGTTTATTATTTGATAAAATTAAATAATAAACCTTAGTGATCGACCAACAAAAAAAAATTTTTGACCCCCCCTGAAAATTTCACAGTTTACGTTTTGGAGTATGTAGATTTGAATAAGCTAATAAAAAAAAATCCGTCCGTCCGCCGTCCGTTGTCCGGAGCTTTTCTCAGAAAGTACTGAACCGAAATCAGTGAAACTTGGTAGAAAAATCGTGTGTCGCTCGGGATTGATCCTCCAAGCTTTTCAGCAGAATCGATGTACCCTAAGGGCTCAAAATGGGAGATTGGGGGAAAAAAATAATATTTCTCGAAAACTTACCACCGAATGTTCATGAAACTCTGAACGTTGATTACTGCTGCAAAACTCAACCAAAAAAATTTCATCCGGATGATCTTCGACCTGTGGTTCCTGAGTTATAAAAAAAAGCTGCAAATTTCCAATGATGTCGAAAATGACATCATCGCATTCGATTCTAAGATTGGAATTCACTAGAATAATCGGTTTACTTTTCATCCAGAATCATACATCTAAAAGTAGATGAAAATATTGATTACCAAATTTTCAACACATATCGAGAAATTTTTAATGGATGCGTTATTATTTTATAAACACAATTTGCAAATGCTCCATCGATGTTCTTGACAATTTCATAATAGTAAGTAGTTCAGATTAAATATTTTTGGGTTTTCTCTCCCAATATCTTAAAGATAACTACTGAAAATCGGATCAAATTATTATTCATACAAATTACGGGATTTAAGATAAAATTTCTTAATGAAGCTCATTCATATCTTGAATAAATCTTTTATTTTATTCATAAATCATTGGTGTTTCAGAACACAAAAACCAATTCCATGAAAAAATTCATTTGAAATATTGAAATCTCAATAAATACTCTTTTATAACTGAATAACACTTTTGCATGCAGAACGCGAATTAAGTAGCGTAATTTAAAATAATGCAGATTTCAAAAAAATTCGGTTGATCGGAGGTTTCCATCAATTTCGGTTTGCGTAGTACGATTATCGTCAACATGTGGATATCCGTTACTGGTTTCAATCGAAATCCAAAATCTTTCGTACTGACAGCTTGAAATAAGCGTGAATATAAAAAATAATGAGCATTTATATGATAAATCAAATTGGAGGATATAATATGCAAAAAATCAATAACAAACCGCAAATCTCATCAATTGCCGATTGTCGAGAATCTAATATTGAGGGTTGGAGCCTTAGACTAAAGTTAGGAGCCGATGATCTATCTACCTGTTCTGAATGGGGTCTGTGCCGGGTCGTGACCTAAGACAAGGGATATAGCGTAGACAAAAATATACCGCATGTATCTGGTTGTCGGCAAACTACTTGTTTCAATTTCACGTCTTTACATCAAACAGACTTTCGGATTCGACACCCTCTTGGTTGAGTGTATCTGACGACGATAACAACGAACTAAATTTAAAATCTCGAATTCAACCTGATGAGGTTCACGATATATTTAATTGTTACTGAAATTTTATTGAAAATAACTTTAGTTTTTCAGTTTGTGTGGTGGATACTTTGTGAATCAAGTGAATCGGATATCTGCTGTGGAAAAAAATTGTTCAGATCAATAGCACAGGAAGGTTGAGTTTTTTTTTATTTCATTAATATTTTTTAAAACAAAGTTGAATCCTAGTAGAAATCACATCTACACATTTGATATTAGCGGGAAGTCTTGAATTTTGTTTTACGTATTGGTGTTAGTTTGAAAGATTGAATTTGTTTCCTCAGTGTCAATAAATACGAACGCGTTCGGACTGAAGCATCATGACTAATTGTGAAATATAGACACTCGATTTAATTTCGTGAGAATTGTATTGGAAAAATCGAATTTTTTTTCAAACATTTTTTTTTCGAATACATATTCATCAAAGTTCAATGAAATTTGGTACAGGTTTCAGAGTCAACATTCAGAAACAGTGTTTCAAGTTTCAGTTTTGACCGATATTTATTTGTGCAGGTATTGGCAAATAATTTCGTGGCCATTTTGAATATTGAGGTTATTTCCCTAATATCTCAAAAAGGGCAAACCTTATCTGATTTGAAGTTCATTTTCAGTTGTAGAATACCGACACGAAATTTAATAATTGTGGAAAATAGTTATATTTTCAAAGAGGTGAAACGACTGCGGAACGTCTCTTCTCATTCAAAATATTATTTTTAATTTTGCTACTCAGTAAGCGTTCTGCATGTGGAAATGTTATTCAATTATACTAGTGTATTTATTGAGATTTCAATGTTCACATGAATTAATTCATGGAATTGGTTTCTGTGTTGTGAGAAACCAATGAGTTTTGCATTATATTATATATAAGTTTTTAAGATATCAATGGTATATTGGGTTATTTAACTGAGAAAATAATAAACCCTTGTGTGAAAGCAGCGTTTTTTCCTTAGTTTGACGGCCATCCAGAAAAATGTTTCGATGGATTCAGTTCATATATTGAATAGTCGATTCAAAACAATTTTTGTTTACGCGGCACCTCTTTTAGATCACCATTTTTTCGACATCAGAATCCATCCTCACTTTTTTTTCCATTTTCAATTTTTTTTCCTTAGTTTGACGGCCATCCAGAAAAATGTTTCGCTGGATTCAGTTCACATATTGAATAGTAGATTCAAAACAATTTTTGTTTACGCGGCACCTCTTTCCGATCACCATCTTTTCGACATCAGAATCCATCCTCACTTTTCTTTCCATTTTCAATATTTTTCCATAGTTCGACGACCATCCAAAAAAATGTTTCGATGGATTCAGTTCATATATTGAATACTCTATTCAGAAGAATTTTTGTTCACGCAGCACCTCTTTCCGATCTCAATCTTTTCGACATCGAAATCCATCCTAAATTTATTAGTCATAGTTCGACGGCCGTTGAAAAAATTTTTTTATTGATTTAGTTCATATATTCTATACTCTATTGAACAGAATTTTCGTTTACGACGCAATTCTTTTTTTCCATAGTTTAACGGAAATCTATATCATATTATATCGGATACTCTATTGACTCTATTGTTTTTGCGCGCATGTTCTAGGGGAACAGCGTGCTATCGTTTTATCCAAATGTCTGTAATTTTGGATGATTGAGCCGAAAATGGTCTCAATCGACTAGGTAAGACTCACTGATGACGAATCCGGTGTCAAAATCGATTCTGTCCGGCCGGCCGGCCGTAGACACGATAACTGTCGAACGAAGTGAGCTAGCAACTTGAAACTTTCAGGGTAGGTCGCGCATTTGGAATGCCGCGGTTGAGTTCGTTAATGGGCCAAATCGATCGAATAGTTTCGGAGTTATAGGCATTTGAAATTTTGAAGTTATTTATTTTTTATTTCAGAAACTACCTGAGCGATTGGATTCAAACTTGGCGGTTAGGTGAAGTACAACGACGCGCAACTTTGAGCCAAATTTCGTCAGGATTATATTGTTGGTAATTTAAAAAAAAAATTTTTTTCGAAATTTTTTTCCAAAAAAATTTTTTTTTCAGAAACCATTTATCATATCCAAGAAAAATTATACTCACGCTTTGACCTTCTAATTTCACAGCAATATACCAAATTTCAGTTCGATACGATTATAAGTTTTGGAGATATCGGGAAAAAATATGTCAAATTTCGAGGTTTTCTTCTCGATATCGTTGATTTTTTCGGTATAACTCGAGAAATACTGATTCAGTCCTGATTAAACTTCACAGCTAGTTTTAAGACGCTGAAAGACAACTTTATGCAAAATTTCGTGATAATCGTGTTATTAGAACAATTTGAAAAAAAAAAATTCTATGATTTTCTCATCATATCATCCTCATTAAATTCTGTATGAAACTTCGAACTGTTATTTTCGATGAAGTACTGGATTTCAATTCGATCTGATCTCTATTTTTGGAAATATTGGAAAAATAAAATTTTGATTGGGTATATCTACGGAATCATTGGGTGGATTTTACCCATTCACGAATTCGGCCTTCGTAATTAAGGTCCAAACCTTCTCTACAAATATCGAGTTTCTAAGTTGTTTCTTTCGGAAGTTATTATTTACGCAGTCGGCCGTTAGGCTGACCGTAAACACAATAACTTCCGGAAGAAACGACTTAGAAACTCGATATTTGTAGAGTAGGTTTGGGGCTTAATTACGAAGGTCGAACTCGTGAATGGGTAAAATCCGCCCAATGATTCCGTAGATATACCCATTCAAAATTTTATTTTTACAATATGTCCAAAAATACAGATATGATCGAATTGAAAACCAGTAATTTATCAGAAAAAAATTTCAAAAGCACTGCCGTGAAGGCAGCAGCTTTTGCGCGCACGTTCAAATTCGTTGCTGAAGCGGTCATCTACATTGAACATGCGCGCAAAAGTTGCTGCCTTCACGGCAGTGCTTTTTGAAATTTTTATCGATCACTTCGGCTTCTGCTTTCTTGAATGATGAAGTCATAAGTAAACTTTCTAACTATTGCTTCAATTTCAGCTGCAGAATCGAGATATCTCTCATTTCATTCTACTCATTACATCTGGCAACACTGTCTACGAATAATGCATGCCTTCCCTCTATCCCAATATCGACAGTCTCTACGTCAGAAACCGTGGCTGGAAATGTGTGGGTAACTTCACGCAAACTCGAACCACTGGGCTGATTCGACTGAAATTTTCATCAATCACTCCCACTCACAATCCAGAATAACGTTTCAAAAATAAACAGTCTAACAATCGAAACAACTGAGATACAGGATGTTCTTCTTCAACTGGCAGGTATAGTATCTCTCGAACCACTGGGCTGATTCGACTGAAATTTAGATCAATCACTCCTCTTCACAATCCAGAATAACGTTTCAAAAATAAACAGTTTAACATTCGAAGCAACTGAGATACAGGGTGTTCTTCTTCAAATGGCAGGTTTAGTATCTCTCGAACCACTAGGCTGATTCGACTGAAATTTACATCAATCACTCCTCTTCACAATGCAGAATAACGTTTCAAAAATAAACAGTCTAACATTCGAAAAAACTGAGATACAGGATGTTCTTCTTCAACTGGCAGGTAAAGTATCTCTCGAACCACTATGCTGATTCGACTGAAATTTACATCAATCACTCCTCTTCACAATCCAGAATAACGTTTCAAATATAAAAAGTCTAACATTCGAAACAACTGAGATACAGGGTGTTCTTCTTCATATGGCAGGTATGGTAACTCTCGAACCACTGGGCTGATTCGACTGAAATTTACATCAATCACTCCTCTTCACAATCCAGTATAAAGTTTCAAAAATAAACAGTCTAACATTCGAAACAACTGAGATACAGAGTGTTCTTCTTCAAATGGCAGGTATAGTATCTATCGAACCACTAGGCTGATTCGACTTAAATTTACATCAATCACTCCTCTTCACAATCCAGAATATCGTTTCAAAAATAAACAGTCTAACATTCGAAACAACTGAGATACAGGGTGTTCTTCTTCAAATGGCAGGTATAGTATCTCTCGAACCACTAGGCTGATTCGACTGAAGTTTCCATCAATCCAGAATAACGTTTCAAAAATAAACAGTCTAACATTCGAAACAACTGAGATACAGGGTGTTCTTCTTCAAATGGCAGGTATAGTATCTATCGAACCACTAGGCTGATTCGACTGAAATTTACATCAATCACTCCTCTTTACAATCCAGAATAACGTTTCAAAAATGAACAGTCTAACAATCGGAACAACTGAGATACGGGGTGTTCTTCTTCAAATGGCAGGTATAGTATCTCTCGAACCACTAGGCTGATTCGACTGAAGTTTCCATCAATCCAGAATAACGTTTCAAAAATAAACAGTCTAACATTCGAAAAAACTGAGATACAGGGTGTTCTTCACAATCCAGAATAACGTTTCAAAAATAAACAGTCTAACATTCGAAACAACTGAGATACAGGGTGTTCTTCTTCAAATGGCAGGTATAATATCTCTCGTACCACTGGGCTGATTCGACTAAAATTTCCATGTATCACTCCTCTTCACAATCCAGAATAAAGTTTCAAAAATTAAAAGTCTAACATTCGAAAAAACTGAGATACAGGGTGTTCTTCTTCGAATGGCAGGTATAGTATCTCTCGAACCACTGTGCTGATTCGACTGAAATTTATATCAATCACTCCTCTTCACAATCGAGAACAACGTTTCGAAAATAAAAAGTCTAACATAAGAAACAACTGAGATACAGGGTGTTCTTCTTCAAATGGCAGGTATGGTAACTCTCGAACCACTGGGCTGATTCGACTGAAATTTACATCAATCACTCCTCCTCACAATCCAGAATAACATTTCAGAAATAAACAGTCTAACATTCGAAAAAGCTGAGATACAGGGTGTTCTTTTTCAAACGGCAGGTATAGTATCACTCGAACCACTGGGCTGATTGGACTGAAATTTAAATCAATAACTCCTCTTCACAATCCAGAATAACGTTTCAAAAATAAACAGTCTTACATTCGAAACAACTGAGATACAGGGTGTTCTTCTTCAAATGGCAGGTATAGTATCTCTCGAACCACATGGCTGATTCGCCTGAAATTTACATCAATCACTACTCTTCACAATTCAGAATAACGTTTCAAAAATGAACAGTCTAACATTCGAAACAACTGAGATACAGGGTGTTCTTCTTCAAATGGCAGGTATAGTATCTCTCGAACCACTATGCTGATTCGACTGAAATTTACATCAATCACTCCTCTTCACAATCCAGGATAACGTTTCGAAAATAAACAGTCTAACATTCGAAACAACTGAGATACAGGGTGTTCTTCTTCAAGTGGCAGGTATAGTATCTCTCGAACCACTGAGCTGATTCGACTGAAATTTACATCACTCCTCTTCACAATCCAGAAAAACGTTTCGAAAATAAACAGTCTAACATTAGAAACAACTGAGATACAGGGTGTTCTTCTTCAAATGGCAGGTATAGTATCTCTCGAACCACTAGGCTGATTCGACTGAAATTTACACCAATAACTCCTCTTCACAATCCAGAATAACATTTCAGAAATAAACAGTCTAACATTCGAAACAGCTGAGATACAGGGTGTTCTTCTTCAAATGGCAGGAATAGTATCTCTCGAACCACTGGGCTGATTCGACTGAAATTTACATCAATCACTCCTCTTCACAATCCAGAATAACGTTTCAAAAATAAACAGTCTAACATTCGAAACAACTGAGATACAGGGTGTTCTTCTTCAAATGGCAGGTATAGTATCTCTCGAACCACTAGACGGATTCGACTAAAATTTACATCAATCAGTCCTCTTCACAATCCAGAATAACATTTCAGAAATAAACAGTCTTACATTCGAAACAGCCGAGATACAGGGTGTTCTTCTTCAAATGGCAGGTATAATATCTCTCGAACCACTGGGCTGATTCGACTGAAATTTACATCAATCACTCCTCTTCACAATCCAGAATAACGTTTCAAAAATAAGCAGTCTAACATTCGAAAAAACTGAGATACAGGGTGTTCTTCTTCAAATGGCAGGTATAGTATCTCTCGAACCAGTGGGCTGATTCGAATGAAATTTACATCAATCACTCCTCTTCACAATCCAGAACAACGTTTTAAAAATAAAAAGTGTAACATTCGAAACAACTGAGATACAGGGTGTTCTTCTTCAAATGGCAGGTATGGTAACTCTCGAACCACTGTGCTGATTCGACTGAAATTTACATCAATCACTCCTCTTCACAATCCAGTATAACATTTCAAAAATAAACAGTCTAACGTTCGAAAAAACTGAGATACAGGGTGTTCTTCTTCAAATGGCAGGTATAGTATCTGTCGAACCACTAGGCTGATTTGACTTAAATTTACATCAACCACTCCTCTTTACAATCCACAATAACGTTTCAAAAATAAACGGTCTAACATCCGAAACAACTGAGATACAGGGTGTTCTTCTTCGAATGGCAGGTATAGTATCTCTCGAACCACTAAGCTGATTTGCCTGAAATTCACATCAATCACTCCTCTTCACAATCCAGAATAACGTTTCAAAAATAAACAGCCTAACATTCGAAACAACTGAGATAGAGGGTGTTCTTCTTCAAATGGCAGGTATAGTATCTCTCGAACCAATGGGCTGATCCGACTGAAATTTTCATCAATCACTCCTCTTCACAATCCAGAATAACTTTTCAAAAATAAACAGTCCAACATTCGAAACAACTGAGATACAGGGTGTTCTTCTTCAAATGGCAGGTATGGTAACTCTCGAACCACTGGGCTGATTCGACTGAAATTTACATCCATCACTCCCCTTTACAATCCAGAATAACGTTTCAAAAATGAACAGTCTAACATTCGAAACAACTGAGATACAGGGTGTTCTTCTTCAAATGGCAGGTATAGTATCTCTCGAACCACTGGGCTGATTCGACTGAAATTTACATCAATCACTCCTCTTCACAATCCAGAATATTGTTTCAAAAATAAAAAGTCTAACATTCGAAACAACTGATATACAGGGTGTTCTTCTTCAAATTGCAGGTATAGTATCTCTCAAACCACTAGGCTGATTCGACTGAAATTTAGATCAATCACTCCTCTTCACAATCCAGAATAACGTTTCAAAAATAAACAGTCTAACATTCGAAACAACTGAGAAACGGGGTGTTCTTCTTCAAATGGCAGGTATAGTATCTCTCGAACCACTGGGCTGATTCGACTGAAATTTACATCAATCACTACTCTTCACAATCCAGAATAACGTTTCAAAAATAAACAGTCTAACGTTCGAAACAACTGAGATACAGGGTGTTCTTCTTCAAATGGCAGGTATAGTATCTCTCGAACCACTGGGCTGATCCGACTGAAATTTTCATCAATCACTCCTCTTCACAATCCAGAATAACTTTCCAAAAATAAACAGTCCAACATTCGAAACAACTGAGATACAGGGTGTTCTTCTTCAAATGGCAGGTATAGTATCTCTCGAACCACTGGGCTGATTCGACTGAGATTCACATCAATCTCTCCTCTTCACAATCCAGAATAACGTTTCGAAAATAAACAGTCTAACATTCGAAACAACTAAGATACAGGGTGTTCTTCCTCAAAGGGCAGGTATAGTATTTCTCGAACCACTTGGCTGATTCGACTGAAATTTAGATCAATCACTCCTCTTCACAATCCAGAATAACGCTTCAAAAATAAACAGTCTAACATTCGAAACACCTGAGAAACAGGGTGTTCTTCTTCAAATGGCAGGTATATTATCTCTCGAACCACTAGGCTGATTCGACTGAAATTTACATCAATCACTCCTCTTCACAATCCAGAATAAAGTTTCAAAAATGAAAAGTCTATCATTCGAAACAACTAATATACAGGGTGTTCTTCTTCAAATGGCAGGTATAGTATCTCTCAAACCACTTGGCTGATTCGACTGAAATTTAGATCAATCACTCCTCTTCACAATCCAGAATAACATTTCAAAAATAAACAGTCTAACATTCGAAACAACTGAGAAACAGGGTGTTCTTCTTCAAATGGCAGGTATATTATCTCTCGAACCACTAGGCTGATTCGACTGAAATTTACATCAATCACTCCTCTTCACAATCCAGAATAACGTTTCAAAAATAAACAGTTTAACATTCGAAACAACTGAGATACAGGGTTTCTTCTTCAAATGGCAGGTATAGTATCTATCGAACCACTGGGCTGATTCGACTGAAATTTTCATCAATCACTCCTCTTCACAATCCAGAATAACGTTTCAAAAATAAACATTCTAACATTCGAAACAACTGAGATACAGGGTAATCTTCTTCAAATGGCAGGTATAGTATCTCTCGAACCACTGGGCTGATTCGACTGAAATTTACGTCAATCACTCGTGTTCACATTCCAGAATAACGTTTCAAAAAAAAACAGTCTTACATTCGAAACAACTGAGATACGGGGTGTTCTTCTTCAAATGGCAGGTATAGTATCTCTCGAACCAGTAGGCTGATTCGACTGAAATTTACATCAATCACTCCTCTTCACAATCCAGCATAACGTTTCAAAAATAAACAGTCTAACATTCGAAACAACTGAGATACAGGGTGTTCTTCTTCAAATGGTAGGTATAGTATCTCTCGAACCACTTCGCTGATTCGACTGAAATTTTCATCATTCACTCCCCTTCACAATCCAGAATAACGTTTCAGAAATAAACAGTCTAACATACGAAACAACTGAGATACAGGGTGTTCATCTTCAAATGGTAGGTATAGTATCTCTCGAACCATTGGGCTGATTCGACTTAAATTTACATCAATCACTCCCCTTCACAATCCAGAATAACGTTTCGAAAATAAACAGTCTAACATTCGAAACAACTGAGATACAGGGTGTTCTTCCTCAAAGGGCAGGTATAGTATTTCTCGAACCACTGGGCTGATTCGACTGAAATTTACATCAATCACTCCTCTTCACAATCCAGAATAACGTTTCAAAAATAAAAGGTCTAACATTCGAAACAACTGATATACAGGGTGTTCTTCTTCAAATGGCAGGTATAGTATCTCTCAAACCACTAGGCTGATTCGACTGAAATTTAGATCAATCCCTCCTCTTCACAACCCAGAATAACGTTTCAAAAATAAACAGTCTAACATTCGAAACAACTGAGAAACAGGTTGTTCTTCTTCAAATGGCAGGTATAGTATCTCTCGAACCACTAGGCTGATTCGACTGAAATTTACATCAATCACTCCTCTTCACAATCCAGAATAACGTTTCAAAAATAAATAGTCTAACATTCGAAACAACTGAGATACAGGGTGTTCTTCTTCAAATGGCAGGTATAGTATCTCTCGAACCACTAGGCGTATTCGACTGAAATTTACATCAATCACTCCTCTTCACAATCCAGAATAACGCTTCAAAAATAAACAGTCTAACATTCGAAACAACTGAGATACAGGATGTTCGTCTTCAAATGGCAGGTATAGTATCTCTCGAACCACTGGGCTGATTCGACTGAAATTTACATCAATCACTCCTCTTCACAATCCAGAATAACGTTTCAAAAATAAACAGTTTAACATTCGAAACAACTGAGATACAGGGTGTTCTTCTTCAAATGGCAGGAATAGTAACTCTCGAACCACTGGGCTGATTCGACTGAAATTTACATCAATCACTCCCCTTCACAATCCAGAATAACGTTTCAAAAATAAACAATCAATCTAACGTTCGAAACAACTGAGATACAGGGTGTTCTTCTTCAAATGGCAGGTATAGTATCTCTCGAACCACTGGGCTGATCCGACTGAAATGTTCATCAATCACTCCTCTTCACAATCCAGAATAACTTTTCAAAAATAAACAGTCCAACATTCGAAACAGCAGAGATACAGGGTGTTCTTCTTCAAATGGCAGGTATAGTATCTCTCGAACCACTAGGCTGATTGTACTGAAATTTACATCAATCACTCCTCTTCACAATCCAGAATAACGTTTCAAAAATAAATAGTCTAACATTCGAAACAACTGAGATACAGGGTGTTCTTCTTCAAATGGCCGGTATAGTATCTCTCGAAATACTGGGCTGATTCGACTGAAATTCACATCAATTTCTCCTCTTCACAATCCAGAATAAAGTTTCGAAAATAAACAGTCTAACATTCGAAACAACTGAGATACAGGGTGTTCTTCCTCAAAGGGCAGGTATAGTATTTCTCGAACCACTTGGCTGATTCGACTGAAATTTACATCAATCACTCCTCTTCACAATCCAGAATAACGTTTCAAAAATAAAAAGTGTAACATTCGAAACAACTGATATACAGGGTGTTCTTCTTCAAATGGCAGGTATAGTATCTCTCAAACCATTAGGCTGATTCGACTGAAATTTAGATCAATCACTCCTCTTCACAATCCAGAATAACGTTTCAAGAATAAACAGTCTAACATTCGAAACAACTGAGAAACAGGGTGTTCTTCTTCAAATGACAGGTATATTATCTCTCGAACCACTAGGCTGATTCGACTGAAATTTACATCAATCACTCCTCTTCACAATCCAGAATAACGTTTCAAAAATAAATAGTCTAACATTCGAAACAACTGAGTTACAGGGTGTTCTTCTTCAAATGGCAGGTATAGTATCTCTCGAACCACTGGGCTGATTCGACTGAAATTCACATCAATCTCTCCTCTTCACAATCCAGAATAACGTTTCGAAAATAAACAGTATAACATTCGAAACAACTGAGATACAGGGTGTTCTTCCTCAGAGGGCAGGTATAGTATTTCTCGAACCACTGGGCTGATTCGACTGAAATTTATATCAATCCAGAATAACGTTTCAAAGATAAAAAGTCTAATATACGAAACAACTTGATATACAGGGTGTTCTTCTTCAAATGGCAGGTATAGTATCTCTCGAACCACTAGGCTGATTCGACTGAAATTTACATAGATCACTCCTCTTCACAATCCAGAATAACGTTTCGAAAATAAACAGTCTAACATTCGAAACAACTGAGAAACAGGGTGTTCTTCTTCAAATGGCAGGTATAGTTTCTCTATAACCACTGGGCTGATTCGACTGAAATTTACAGCAATCACTCCTCTTCACAATCCAGAATAACGATTCAAAAATAAACAGTCTCACATTCGAAACAACTGAGATAGAGGGTGTTCTTCTTCAAATGGCAGGAATAGTTTCTTTATAACCACTGTGCTGATTCGACTGAAATTTTCATCAATCACTCCTCTTCACAATCCGGAATAACGTTTCAAAAATAAACAGTCTTACATACGAAACAACTGAGATACAGGGTAGGGTGTTCTTCTTCAAATGGCAGGTAAAGTATCTCTCGAACCACTGGGCTGATTCGACTGAAATTAACATCAATCACTCCTCTTCACAATCCAGAAAAACGTTTCAAAAATAAACAGTCTAACATCCGAAACAACTGAGCTACAGGGTGTTGTTCTTCAAATGGCAGGTATATAGTATCTCCCGAACCACTGGGCTGATTCGACTGAAATTTTCACCAATCTCTCCTCTTCACAATCCAGAATAATGTTTCGAAAATAAACAGTCTAACATTCGAAACAGCTGAGATACAGGGTGTTCTTCTTCAAATGGCAGGTAAAGTATTTCTCGAACCACTGGGCTGATTCGACTGAAATTTACATCAATCACTCCTCTTCACAATCCAGAATAACGTTTCAAAAATAAAAAGTCTAACATTCGAAACAACTGATATACAGGGTGTTCTTCTTCAAATGGCAGGTATAGTATCTCTCGAACCACTAGGCTGATTCGACTGAAATTTACATCAATCAATCCTCTTCACGATCCAGAATAACGTTTCAAAAATAAATAGTCTTACATTCGAAACAACTGAGATACAGGGTGTTGTTCTTCAAATGGCAGGTATAGTATCTCTCGAACCACTGGGCTGATTCGACTGAAATTTACGTCAATCACTCGTGTTCACAATCCAGAATAACGTTTCAAAAATAAACAGTCTTACATTCGAAACAACTGAGATACGGGGTGTTCTTCTTCAAATGGCAGGTATAGTATCTCTCGAACGACTAGGCTGATTCGACTGAAATTTACATCAATTACTCCTCTTCACAATCCAGAATAACGCTCCAAAAATAATTAGTCTAACATCCGAAACAACTGAGATACAGGGTGTTCTTCTTCAAATGGCAGGTATAGTATCTCTCGAACCACTGGGCTGATTCGACTGAAATTTTCATCATTCACTCCTCTTCACAATCCAGAATAACGTTTCAGAAATAAACAGTCTAACATACGAAACAACTGAGATACAGGGTGTTCATCTTCAAATGGTAGGTATAGTATCTCTCGAACCACTGGGCTGATTCGACTTAAATTTACATCAATCACTCCTCTTCACAATCCAGAATAACGTTTCGAAAATAAACAGTCTAACATTCGACACAACTGAGATACAGGGTGTTCTTCCTCAAAGGGCAGGTATAGTATTTCTCGAACCACTGGGCTGATTCGACTGAAATTTACATCAATCACTCCTCTTCACAATCCAGAATAACGTTTCAAAAATAAAAAGTCTCACATTCGAAACAACTGAGATACAGGGTGTTCTTCTTCAAATGGCAGGTATAGTTTCTCTATAACCTCCTCTTCACAATCCAGAATAACGTTTCAAAAATAAAAAGTCTAACATTCGAAACAACTGATATACAGGGTGTTCTTCTTCAAATGGCAGGTATAGTATCTCTCAAACCACTAGGCTGATTCGACTGAAATTTAGATCAATCACTCCTCTTCACAATCCATAATAACGTTTCAAAACTTAACAGTCTAACATTCGAAACAACTGAGAAACAGGTTGTTCTTCTTCAAATGGCAGGTATAGTATCCCTCGAACCACTAGGCTGATTCGACTGAAATTTACATCGATCACTCCTCTTCACAATCCAGAATAACGTTTCAAAAATAAATAGTCTAACATTCGAAACAACTGAGATACAGGGTGTTCTTCTTCAAATGGCAGGTATAGTATCTCTCGAACCACTAGGCGTATTCGACTGAAATTTGCATCAATCACTCCTCTTCACAATCCAGAATAACGTTTCAGAAATAACCAGTCTAACATTCGAAACAACTGAGATACAGGGCGTTCTTCTTCAAATGGCAGGTATAGTATCTCTCGAACCACTGGGCTGATTCGACTGAAATTTACATCAATCACTCCTCTTCACAATCCAGAATAACGTTTCAAAAATAAACAGTTTAACATTCGAAACAACTGAGATACAGGGTGTTCTTCTTCAAATGGCAGGAATAGTAACTCTCGAACCAGTGGGCTGATTCGACTGAAATTTACATCAATCACTCCTCTTCACAATCCAGAATAACGTTTCAAAAATAAACAATCAATCTAACGTTCGAAACAACTGAGATACAGGGTGTTCTTCTTCAAATGGCAGGTATAGTATCTCTCGAACCACTGGGCTGATCCGACTGAAATGTTCATCAATCACTCCTCTTCACAATCCAGAATAACTTTTCAAAAATAAACAGTCCAACATTCGAAACAGCTGAGATACAGGGTGTTCTTCTTCAAATGGCAGGTATAGTATCTCTCGAACCACTAGGCTGATCGTACTGAAATTTACATCAATCACCCCTCTTCACAATCCAGAATAACGTTTCAAAAATAAATAGTCTAACATTCGAAACAACTGAGATACAGAGTGTTCTTCTTCAAATGGCAGGTATAGTTTCTCTATAACCACTGGGCTGATTCGACTGAAATTTACAGCAATCACTCCTCTTCACAATCCAGAATAACGATTCAAAAATAAACAGTCTCACATTCGAAACAACTGAGATACAGGGTGTTCTTCTTCAAATGTAAGGTATAGTTTCTCTATAACCACCGTGCTGATTCGACTGAAATTAACATCAATCACTCCCCTTCACAATCCAGAATAACGTTTCGAAAGAAACAGTCTAACATTCGAAAAAACTGAGATACAGGGTGTTCTTCTTCAAATGGCAGGTATAGTATCTCTCGAACCACTGGGCTGATTCGACTGAAATTTTCATCAATCACTTCTCTTCACAATCCAGAATAACATTTCAAAAATAAACAGTCTAACATCCGAAACAACTGAGATACAGGGTGTTGTTCTTCAAATGGCAGGTATATAGTATCTCTCGAACCACTGGGCTGATTCGACTGAAATTTTCACCAATCACTCCTCTTCACAATCCAGAATAATGTTTCGAAAATAAACAGTCTAACATTCGAAACAACTGAGATACAGGGTGTTCTTCTTCAAATGGCAGGTATAGTATTTCTCGAACCACTGGGCTGATTCGACTGAAATTTACATCAATCACTCCTCTTCACAATCCAGAATAACGTTTCAGAAATAAAAAGTCTAACATTCGAAACAACTGATATACAGGGTGTTCTTCTTCAAATGGCAGGTATAGTATCTCTCGAACCACTAGGCTGATTTGACTTAAATTTAGATCAATCACTCCTCTTCACAATCCAGAATAACGTTTCAAAAATAAACAGTCTAACATTCGAAACAACTGAGAAACAGGGTGTTCTTCTTCAAATGGCAGGTAAAGTATTTCTCGAACCACAAGGCTGATTCGACTGAAATTTTCATCAATCACTCCTCTTCACAATCCAGAATAACTTTTCAAAAATAAACAGTCCAACATTCGAAACAACTGAGATACAGGGTGTTCTTCTTCAAATGGCAGGTATAGTATCTCTCGAACCACTAGGCTGATTCGACTGAAATTTACATCAATCAATCCTCTTCACAATCCAGAATAATGTTTCAAAAATAAATAGTCTAACATTCGAAACAACTGAGATACAGGGTGTTCTTCTTCAAATGGCAGGTATAGTATCTCTCGAAATACTGGGCGGATTCGACTGAAATTCACATCAATTTCTCCTCTTCACAATCCAGAATAACGTTTCGAAAATAAACAGTCTAACATTCGAAACAACTGAGATACAGGGTGTTCTTCCTCAAAGGGCAGGTATAGTATTTCTCGAACCACTTGGCTGATTCGACTGAAATTTACATCAATCACTCCTCTTCACAATCCAGAATAACGTTTCAAAAATAAATAGTCTAACATTCGAAACAACTGAGTTACAGGGTGTTCTTCTTCAAATGGCAGGTATAGTATCTCTCGAACCACTGGGCTGATTCGACTGAAATTTACATCAATCTCTCCTCTTCACAATCCAGAATAACGTTTCGAAAATAAACAGTCTAACATTCGAAACATCTGAGGTACAGGGTGTTCTTCCACAAAGGGCAGGTATAGTATTTCTCGAACCACTGGGCTGATTCGACTGAAATTTATATCAATCCCTCCTCTTCACAATCCAGAATAACGTTTCAAAGATAAAAAGTCTAACATACGAAACAACTTGATATACAGGGTGTTCTTCTTCAAATGGCAGGTATAGTATCTCTCGAACCACTAGGCTGATTGTACTGAAATTTACATCAATCACTCCTCTTCACAATCCAGAATAACGTTTCAAAAATAAATAGTCTAACATTCGAAACAACTGAGATACAGGGTGTTCTTCTTCAAATGGCAGGTATAGTTTCTCTATAACCACTGGGCTGATTCGACTGAAATTTACAGCAATCACTCCTCTTCACAATCCAGAATAACGATTCAAAAATAAACAGTCTCACATTCGAAACAACTGAGATACAGGGTGTTCTTCTTCAAATGTAAGGTATAGTTTCTCTATAACCACTGAGCTGATTCGACTGAAATTTTCATCAAGCACTCCTCTTCACAATCCAGAATAACGTTTCAAAAATAAACAGTCTTACATACGAAACAACTGAGATACAGGGTGTTCTTCTTCGAATGGCAGGTAAAGTATCTCTCGAACCACTGGGCTGATTCGACTGAAATTAACATCAATCACTCCCCTTCACAATTCAGAATAACGTTTCGAAAGAAACAGTCTAACATTCGAAAAAACTGAGATACAGGGTGTTCTTCTTCAAATGGCAGGTATAGTATCTCTCGAACCACTGGGCTGATTCGACTGAAATTTTCATCAATCACTTCTCTTCACAATCCAGAATAACATTTCAAAAATAAACAGTCTTACATCCGAAACAACTGAGATACAGGGTGTTGTTCTTCAAATGGCAGGTATATAGTATCTCTCGAACCACTGGGCTGATTCGACTGAAATTTTCACCAATCACTCCTCTTCACAATCCAGAATAATGTTTCGAAAATAAACATTCTAACATTCGAAACAACTGAGATACAGGGTGTTCTTCTTCAAATGGCAGGTATAGTATTTCTCGAACCACTGGGCTGATTCGACTGAAATTTACATCAATCACTCCTCTTCACAATCCAGAATAACGTTTCAAAAATAAAAAGTCTAACATTCGAAACAACTGATATACAGGGTGTTCTTCTTCAAATGGCAGGTATAGTATCTCTCGAACCACTAGGCTGATTTGACTTAAATTTAGATCAATCACTCCTCTTCACAATCCAGAATAACGTTTCAAAAATAAACAGTCTAACATTCGAAACAACTGAGAAACGGGGTGTTCATCTTCAAATGGCAGGTAAAGTATTTCTCGAACCACAAGGCTGATTCGACTGGAATTTTCATCAATCACTCCTCTTCACAATCCAGAATAACTTTTCAAAAATAAACAGTCCAACATTCGAAACAACTGAGATACAGGGTGTTCTTCTTCAAATGGCAGGTATAGTATCTCTCGAACCACTAGGCTGATTCGACTGAAATTTACATCAATCAATCCTCTTCACAATCCAGAATAACGTTTCAAAAATAAATAGTCTTACATTCGAAACAACTGAGATACAGGGTGTTGTTCTTCAAATGGCAGGTATATAGTATCTCTCGAACCACTGGGCTGATTCGACTGAAATTTTCACCAATCACTCCTCTTCACAATTCAGAATAACGTTTCAACAATAAACAGTCTAACATTCGAAACAACTGAGATACAGGGTGTTCAGCTTCAAATGGCAGGTATAGTATCTCTCGAACCACAAGGCTGATTCGACTGAAATTTTCATCAATCACTCCTCTTCACAATCCAGAATAACTTTTCAAAAATAAACAGTCCAACATTCGAAACAACTGAGATAAAGGGTGTTCTACTTCAAATGGCAGGTATAGTATCTCTCGAACCACTGGGCTGATTCGACTGAAATTTTCATCAATCACTTCTCTTCACAATCCAGAATAACGTTTCAAAAATAAACAGTCTAACATCCGAAACAACTGAGATACAGGGTGTTCTTCTTCAAATGGCAGGTATAGTATCTCTCGAACCACTAGGCTGATAGTACTGAAATTTACATCAATCACTCCTCTTCACAATCCAGAATAACGTTTCAAAAATAAATAGTCTAACATTCGAAACAACTGAGATACAGGGTGTTCTTCTTCAAATGGCAGGTATAGTATCTCTCGAAATACTGGGCTGATTCGACTGAAATTCACATCAATTTCTCCTCTTCACAATCCAGAATAACGTTTCGAAAATAAACAGTCTAACATTCGAAACAACTGAGATACAGGGTGTTCTTCCTCAAAGGGCAGGTATAGTATTTCTCGAACCACTGGGCTGATTCGACTGAAATTTACATCAATCACTCCTCTTTACAATCCAGAATAACGTTTCAAATATAAATAGTCTAACATTCGAAACAACTGAGATACAGGCTGTTCTTCTTCAAATGGCAGGTATAGTATCTCTCGAAATAATGGGCTGATTCGACTGAAATTCACATCAATTTCTCCTCTTCACAATCCAGAATAACGTTTCGAAAATAAACAGTCTAACATTCGAAACAACTGAGATACAGGGTGTTCTTCCTCAAAGGGCAGGTATAGTATTTCTCGAACCACTTGGCTGATTCGACTGAAATTTACATCAATCACTCCTCTTCACAATCCAGAATAACGTTTCGAAAATAAAAAGTCTAACATTCGAAACAACTGATATACAGGGTGTTCTTCTTCAAATGGCAGGTATAGTATCTCTCAAACCACTAGGCTGATTCGACTGAAATTTAGATCAATCACTCCCTTTCACAATCCAGAATAACGTTTCAAAAATAAATAGTCTAACATTCGAAACAACTGAGTTACAGGGTGTTCTTCTTCAAATGGCAGGTATAGTATCTCTCGAACCACTGGGCTGATTCGACTGAAATTTACATCAATCTCTCCTCTTCACAATCCAGAATAACGTTTCGAAAATAAACAGTCTTACATTCGAAACAACTGAGATACAGGGTGTTCTTCCTCAAAGGGCAGGTATAGTATTTCTCGAACCACTGGGCTGATTCGACTGAAATTTATATCAATCCCTCCTCTTCACAATCCAGAATAACGTTTCAAAGATAAAAAGTCTAACATACGAAACAACTTGATATACAGGGTGTTCTTCTTCAAATGGCAGGTATAGTATCTCTCGAACCACTGGGCTGATTCGACTGAAATTTTCACCAATCACTCCTCTTCACAATCCAGAATAATGTTTCGAAAATAAACAGTCTAACATTCGAAACAACTGAGATACAGGGTGTTCTTCTTCAAATGGCAGGTATAGTATTTCTCGAACCACTGGGCTGATTCGACTGAAATTTACATCAATCACTCCTCTTCACAATCCAGAATAACGTTTCAGAAATAAAAAGTCTAACATTCGAAACAACTGATATACAGGGTGTTCTTCTTCAAATGGCAGGTATAGTATCTCTCGAACCACTAGGCTGATTTGACTTAAATTTAGATCAATCACTCCTCTTCACAATCCAGAATAACGTTTCAAAAATAAACAGTCTTACATTCGAAACAACTGAGAAACAGGGTGTTCTTCTTCAAATGGCAGGTAAAGTATTTCTCGAACCACAAGGCTGATTCGACTGAAATTTTCATCAATCACTCCTCTTCACAATCCAGAATAACGTTTCAAAAATAAACAGTCTAACATTCGAAACAACTGAGAAACAGGGTGTTCTTCTTCAAATGGCAGGTAAAGTATTTCTCGAACCACAAGGCTGATTCGACTGAAATTTTCATCAATCACTCCTCTTCACAATCCAGAATAACTTTTCAAAAATAAACAGTCCAACATTCGAAACAACTGAGATACAGGGTGTTCTTCCTCAAAGGGCAGGTATAGTATTTCTCGAACCACTGGGCTGATTCGACTGAAATTTATATCAATCCCTCCTCTTCACAATCCAGAATAACGTTTCAAAGATAAAAAGTCTAATATACGAAACAACTTGATATACAGGGTGTTCTTCTTCAAATGGCAGGTATAGTATCTCTCGAACCACTAGGCTGATTCGACTGAAATTTACATAGATCACTCCTCTTCACAATCCAGAATAACGTTTCGAAAATAAACAGTCTAACATTCGAAACAACTGAGAAACAGGGTGTTCTTCTTCAAATGGCAGGTATAGTTTCTCTATAACCACTGGGCTGATTCGACTGAAATTTACAGCAATCACTCCTCTTCACAATCCAGAATAACGATTCAAAAATAAACAGTCTCACATTCGAAACAACTGAGATACAGGGTGTTCTTCTTCAAATGGCAGGAATAGTTTCTTTATAACCACTGTGCTGATTCGACTGAAATTTTCATCAATCACTCCTCTTCACAATCCGGAATAACGTTTCAAAAATAAACAGTCTTACATACGAAACAACTGAGATACAGGGTGTTCTTCTTCAAATGGCAGGTAAAGTATCTCTCGAACCACTGGGCTGATTCGACTGAAATTAACATCAATCACTCCTCTTCACAATCCAGAAAAACGTTTCAAAAATAAACAGTCTAACATCCGAAACAACTGAGCTACAGGGTGTTGTTCTTCAAATGGCAGGTATATAGTATCTCCCGAACCACTGGGCTGATTCGACTGAAATTTTCACCAATCTCTCCTCTTCACAATCCAGAATAATGTTTCGAAAATAAACAGTCTAACATTCGAAACAGCTGAGATACAGGGTGTTCTTCTTCAAATGGCAGGTAAAGTATTTCTCGAACCACTGGGCTGATTCGACTGAAATTTACATCAATCACTCCTCTTCACAATCCAGAATAACGTTTCAAAAATAAAAAGTCTAACATTCGAAACAACTGATATACAGGGTGTTCTTCTTCAAATGGCAGGTATAGTATCTCTCGAACCACTAGGCTGATTCGACTGAAATTTACATCAATCAATCCTCTTCACGATCCAGAATAACGTTTCAAAAATAAATAGTCTTACATTCGAAACAACTGAGATACAGGGTGTTGTTCTTCAAATGGCAGGTATAGTATCTCTCGAACCACTGGGCTGATTCGACTGAAATTTACGTCAATCACTCGTGTTCACAATCCAGAATAACGTTTCAAAAATAAACAGTCTTACATTCGAAACAACTGAGATACGGGGTGTTCTTCTTCAAATGGCAGGTATAGTATCTCTCGAACGACTAGGCTGATTCGACTGAAATTTACATCAATCACTCCTCTTCACAATCCAGAATAACGCTCCAAAAATAATTAGTCTAACATCCGAAACAACTGAGATACAGGGTGTTCTTCTTCAAATGGCAGGTATAGTATCTCTCGAACCACTGGGCTGATTCGACTGAAATTTTCATCATTCACTCCTCTTCACAATCCAGAATAACGTTTCAGAAATAAACAGTCTAACATACGAAACAACTGAGATACAGGGTGTTCATCTTCAAATGGTAGGTATAGTATCTCTCGAACCACTGGGCTGATTCGACTTAAATTTACATCAATCACTCCTCTTCACAATCCAGAATAACGTTTCGAAAATAAACAGTCTCACATTCGAAACAACTGAGATACAGGGTGTTCTTCTTCAAATGGCAGGTATAGTTTCTCTATAACCTCCTCTTCACAATCCAGAATAACGTTTCAAAAATAAAAAGTCTAACATTCGAAACAACTGATATACAGGGTGTTCTTCTTCAAATGGCAGGTATAGTATCTCTCAAACCACTAGGCTGATTCGACTAAAATTTAGATCAATCACTCCTCTTCACAATCCAGAATAACGTTTCAAAACTAAACAGTCTAACATTCGAAACAACTGAGAAACAGGTTGTTCTTCTTCAAATGGCAGGTATAGTATCCCTCGAACCACTAGGCTGATTCGACTGAAATTTACATCGATCACTCCTCTTCACAATCCAGAATAACGTTTCAAAAATAAATAGTCTAACATTCGAAACAACTGAGATACAGGGTGTTCTTCTTCAAATGGCAGGTATAGTATCTCTCGAACCACTAGGCGTATTCGACTGAAATTTGCATCAATCACTCCTCTTCACAATCCAGAATAACGTTTCAAAAATAAACAGTCCAACATTCGAAACAACTGAGATACAGGGTGTTCTTCTTCAAATGGCAGGTATAGTATCTCTCGAACCACTGGGCTGATTCGACTGAAATTTACATCAATCACTCCTCTTCACAATCCAGAATAACGTTTCAAAAATAAACAGTTTAACATTCGAAACAACTGAGATACAGGGTGTTCTTCTTCAAATGGCAGGAATAGTAACTCTCGAACCAGTGGGCTGATTCGACTGAAATTTACATCAATCACTCCTCTTCACAATCCAGAATAACGTTTCAAAAATAAACAATCAATCTAACGTTCGAAACAACTGAGATACAGGGTGTTCTTCTTCAAATGGCAGGTATAGTATCTCTCGAACCACTGGGCTGGTCCGACTGAAATGTTCATCAATCACTCCTCTTCACAATCCAGAATAACTTTTCAAAAATAAACAGTCCAACATTCGAAACAGCTGAGATACAGGGTGTTCTTCTTCAAATGGCAGGTATAGTATCTCTCGAACCACTAGGCTGATTGTACTGAAATTTACATCAATCACCCCTCTTCACAATCCAGAATAACGTTTCAAAAATAAATAGTCTAACATTCGAAACAACTGAGATACAGGGTGTTCTTCTTCAAATGGCAGGTATAGTTTCTCTATAACCACTGGGCTGATTCGACTGAAATTTACAGCAATAACTCCTCTTCACAATCCAGAATAACGATTCAAAAATAAACAGTCTCACATTCGAAACAACTGAGATACAGGGTGTTCTTCTTCAAATGTAAGGTATAGTTTCTCTATAACCACTGTGCTGATTCGACTGAAATTTACATCAATCTCTCCTCTTCACAATCCAGAATAACGTTTCGAAAATAAACAGTCTTACATTCGAAACAACTGAGATACAGGGTGTTCTTCCTCAAAGGGCAGGTATAGTATTTCTCGAACCACTGGGCTGATTCGACTGAAATTTATATCAATCCCTCCTCTTCACAATCCAGAATAACGTTTCAAAGATAAAAAGTCTAACATACGAAACAACTTGATATACAGGGTGTTCTTCTTCAAATGGCAGGTATAGTATCTCTCGAACCACTGGGCTGATTCGACTGAAATTTTCACCAATCACTCCTCTTCACAATCCAGAATAATGTTTCGAAAATAAACAGTCTAACATTCGAAACAACTGAGATACAGGGTGTTCTTCTTCAAATGGCAGGTATAGTATTTCTCGAACCACTGGGCTGATTCGACTGAAATTTACATCAATCACTCCTCTTCACAATCCAGAATAACGTTTCAGAAATAAAAAGTCTAACATTCGAAACAACTGATATACAGGGTGTTCTTCTTCAAATGGCAGGTATAGTATCTCTCGAACCACTAGGCTGATTTGACTTAAATTTAGATCAATCACTCCTCTTCACAATCCAGAATAACGTTTCAAAAATAAACAGTCTAACATTCGAAACAACTGAGAAACAGGGTGTTCTTCTTCAAATGGCAGGTAAAGTATTTCTCGAACCACAAGGCTGATTCGACTGAAATTTTCATCAATCACTCCTCTTCACAATCCAGAATAACTTTTCAAAAATAAACAGTCCAACATTCGAAACAACTGAGATAAAGGGTGTTCTTCTTCAAATGGCAGGTATAGTATCTCTCGAACCACTAGGCTGATTCGACTGAAATTTACATCAATCACTCCTCTTCACAATCCAGAATAACTTTTCAAAAATAAACAGTCCAACATTCGAAACAACTGAGATACAGGGTGTTCTTCTTCAAATGGCAGGTATAGTATCTCTCGAACCACTGGGCTGATTCGACTGAAATTTTCACCAATCACTCCTCTTCACAATCCAGAATAATGTTTCGAAAATAAACAGTCTAACATTCGAAACAACTGAGATACAGGGTGTTCTTCTTCAAATGGCAGGTATAGTATTTCTCGAACCACTGGGCTGATTCGACTGAAATTTACATCAATCACTCCTCTTCACAATCCAGAATAACGTTTCAGAAATAAAAAGTCTAACATTCGAAACAACTGATATACAGGGTGTTCTTCTTCAAATGGCAGGTATAGTATCTCTCGAACCACTAGGCTGATTTGACTTAAATTTAGATCAATCACTCCTCTTCACAATCCAGAATAACGTTTCAAAAATAAACAGTCTTACATTCGAAACAACTGAGAAACAGGGTGTTCTTCTTCAAATGGCAGGTAAAGTATTTCTCGAACCACAAGGCTGATTCGACTGAAATTTTCATCAATCACTCCTCTTCACAATCCAGAATAACGTTTCAAAAATAAACAGTCTAACATTCGAAACAACTGAGAAACAGGGTGTTCTTCTTCAAATGGCAGGTAAAGTATTTCTCGAACCACAAGGCTGATTCGACTGAAATTTTCATCAATCACTCCTCTTCACAATCCAGAATAACTTTTCAAAAATAAACAGTCCAACATTCGAAACAACTGAGATACAGGGTGTTCTTCCTCAAAGGGCAGGTATAGTATTTCTCGAACCACTGGGCTGATTCGACTGAAATTTATATCAATCCCTCCTCTTCACAATCCAGAATAACGTTTCAAAGATAAAAAGTCTAATATACGAAACAACTTGATATACAGGGTGTTCTTCTTCAAATGGCAGGTATAGTATCTCTCGAACCACTAGGCTGATTCGACTGAAATTTACATAGATCACTCCTCTTCACAATCCAGAATAACGTTTCGAAAATAAACAGTCTAACATTCGAAACAACTGAGAAACAGGGTGTTCTTCTTCAAATGGCAGGTATAGTTTCTCTATAACCACTGGGCTGATTCGACTGAAATTTACAGCAATCACTCCTCTTCACAATCCAGAATAACGATTCAAAAATAAACAGTCTCACATTCGAAACAACTGAGATACAGGGTGTTCTTCTTCAAATGGCAGGAATAGTTTCTTTATAACCACTGTGCTGATTCGACTGAAGTTTTCAGCAATCACTCCTCTTCACAATCCGGAATAACGTTTCAAAAATAAACAGTCTTACATACGAAACAACTGAGATACAGGGTGTTCTTCTTCAAATGGCAGGTAAAGTATCTCTCGAACCACTGGGCTGATTCGACTGAAATTAACATCAATCACTCCTCTTCACAATCCAGAAAAACGTTTCAAAAATAAACAGTCTAACATCCGAAACAACTGAGCTACAGGGTGTTGTTCTTCAAATGGCAGGTATATAGTATCTCCCGAACCACTGGGCTGATTCGACTGAAATTTTCACCAATCTCTCCTCTTCACAATCCAGAATAATGTTTCGAAAATAAACAGTCTAACATTCGAAACAGCTGAGATACAGGGTGTTCTTCTTCAAATGGCAGGTAAAGTATTTCTCGAACCACTGGGCTGATTCGACTGAAATTTACATCAATCACTCCTCTTCACAATCCAGAATAACGTTTCAAAAATAAAAAGTCTAACATTCGAAACAACTGATATACAGGGTGTTCTTCTTCAAATGGCAGGTATAGTATCTCTCGAACCACTAGGCTGATTCGACTGAAATTTACATCAATCAATCCTCTTCACGATCCAGAATAACGTTTCAAAAATAAATAGTCTTACATTCGAAACAACTGAGATACAGGGTGTTGTTCTTCAAATGGCAGGTATAGTATCTCTCGAACCACTGGGCTGATTCGACTGAAATTTACGTCAATCACTCGTGTTCACAATCCAGAATAACGTTTCAAAAATAAACAGTCTTACATTCGAAACAACTGAGATACGGGGTGTTCTTCTTCAAATGGCAGGTATAGTATCTCTCGAACGACTAGGCTGATTCGACTGAAATTTACATCAATCACTCCTCTTCACAATCCAGAATAACGCTCCAAAAATAATTAGTCTAACATCCGAAACAACTGAGATACAGGGTGTTCTTCTTCAAATGGCAGGTATAGTATCTCTCGAACCACTGGGCTGATTCGACTGAAATTTTCATCATTCACTCCTCTTCACAATCCAGAATAACGTTTCAGAAATAAACAGTCTAACATACGAAACAACTGAGATACAGGGTGTTCATCTTCAAATGGTAGGTATAGTATCTCTCGAACCACTGGGCTGATTCGACTTAAATTTACATCAATCACTCCTCTTCACAATCCAGAATAACGTTTCGAAAATAAACAGTCAAACATTCGAAACAACTGAGATACAGGGTGTTCTTCCTCAAAGGGCAGGTATAGTATTTCTCGAACCACTGGGCTGATTCGACTGAAATTTACATCAATCACTCCTCTTCACAATCCAGAATAACGTTTCAAAAATAAAAAGTCTCACATTCGAAACAACTGAGATACAGGGTGTTCTTCTTCAAATGGCAGGTATAGTTTCTCTATAACCTCCTCTTCACAATCCAGAATAACGTTTCAAAAATAAAAAGTCTAACATTCGAAACAACTGATATACAGGGTGTTCTTCTTCAAATGGCAGGTATAGTATCTCTCAAACCACTAGGCTGATTCGACTAAAATTTAGATCAATCACTCCTCTTCACAATCCAGAATAATGTTTCAAAACTAAACAGTCTAACATTCGAAACAACTGAGAAACAGGTTGTTCTTCTTCAAATGGCAGGTATAGTATCCCTCGAACCACTAGGCTGATTCGACTGAAATTTACATCGATCACTCCTCTTCACAATCCAGAATAACGTTTCAAAAATAAATAGTCTAACATTCGAAACAACTGAGATACAGGGTGTTCATCTTCAAATGGTAGGTATAGTATCTCTCGAACCACTGGGCTGATTCGACTTAAATTTACATCAATCACTCCTCTTCACAATCCAGAATAACGTTTCAAAAATAAACAGTCTAACATTCGAAACAACTGAGATACAGGGTGTTCTTCTTCAAATGGCAGGTATAGTATCTCTCGAACCACTGGGCTGATTCGACTGAAATTTACATCAATCACTCCTCTTCACAATCCAGAATAACGTTTCAAAAATAAACAGTTTAACATTCGAAACAACTGAGATACAGGGTGTTCTTCTTCAAATGGCAGGAATAGTAACTCTCGAACCAGTGGGCTGATTCGATTGAAATTTACATCAATCACTCCTCTTCACAATCCAGAATAACGTTTCAAAAATAAACAATCAATCTAACGTTCGAAACAACTGAGATACAGGGTGTTCTTCTTCAAATGGCAGGTATAGTATCTCTCGAACCACTGGGCTGATCCGACTGAAATGTTCATCAATCACTCCTCTTCACAATCCAGAATAACTTTTCAAAAATAAACAGTCCAACATTCGAAACAGCTGAGATACAGGGTGTTCTTCTTCAAATGGCAGGTATAGTATCTCTCGAACCACTAGGCTGATTGTACTGAAATTTACATCAATCACCCCTCTTCACAATCCAGAATAACGTTTCAAAAATAAATAGTCTAACATTCGAAACAACTGAGATACAGGGTGTTCTTCTTCAAATGGCAGGTATAGTTTCTCTATAACCACTGGGCTGATTCGACTGAAATTTACAGCAATCACTCCTCTTCACAATCCAGAATAACGATTCAAAAATAAACAGTCTCACATTCGAAACAACTGAGATACAGGGTGTTCTTCTTCAAATGTAAGGTATAGTTTCTCTATAACCACTGTGCTGATTCGACTGAAATTAACATCAATCACTCCCCTTCACAATCCAGAATAACGTTTCGAAAGAAACAGTCTAACATTCGAAAAAACTGAGATAAAGGAGGTTCTTCTTCAAATGGCAGGTATAGTATCTCTCGAACCACTGGGCTGATTCGACTGAAATTTTCATCAATCACTTCTCTTCACAATCCAGAATAACATTTCAAAAATAAACAGTCTAACATCCGAAACAACTGAGATACAGGGTGTTGTTCTTCAAATGGCAGGTATATAGTATCTCTCGAACCACTGGGCTGATTCGATTGAAATTTTCACCAATCACTCCTCTTCACAATCCAGAATAATGTTTCGAAAATAAACAGTCTAACATTCGAAACAACTGAGATACAGGGTGTTCTTCTTCAAATGGCAGGTATAGTATTTCTCGAACCACTGGGCTGATTCGACTGAAATTTACATCAATCACTCCTCTTCACAATCCAGAATAACGTTTCAGAAATAAAAAGTCTAACATTCGAAACAACTGATATACAGGGTGTTCTTCTTCAAATGGCAGGTATAGTATCTCTCGAACCACTAGGCTGATTTGACTTAAATTTAGATCAATCACTCCTCTTCACAATCCAGAATAACGTTTCAAAAATAAACAGTCTAACATTCGAAACAACTGAGAAACAGGGTGTTCTTCTTCAAATGGCAGGTAAAGTATTTCTCGAACCACAAGGCTGATTGGACTGAAATTTTCATCAATCACTCCTCTTCACAATCCAGAATAACTTTTCAAAAATAAACAGTCCAACATTTGAAACAACTGAGATACAGGGTGTTCTTCTTCAAATGGCAGGTATAGTATCTCTCGAACCACTAGGCTGATTCGACTGAAATTTACATCAATCAATCCTCTTCACAATCCAGAATAATGTTTCAAAAATAAATAGTCTAACATTCGAAACAACTGAGATACAGGGTGTTCTTCTTCAAATGGCAGGTATAGTATCTCTCGAAATACTGGGCGGATTCGACTGAAATTCACATCAATTTCTCCTCTTCACAATCCAGAATAACGTTTCGAAAATAAACAGTCTAACATTCGAAACAACTGAGATACAGGGTGTTCTTCCTCAAAGGGCAGGTATAGTATTTCTCGAACCACTTGGCTGATTCGACTGAAATTTACATCAATCACTCCTCTTCACAATCCAGAATAACGTTTCAAAAATAAATAGTCTAACATTCGAAACAACTGAGTTACAGGGTGTTCTTCTTCAAATGGCAGGTATAGTATCTCTCGAACCACTGGGCTGATTCGACTGAAATTTACATCAATCTCTCCTCTTCACAATCCAGAATAACGTTTCGAAAATAAACAGTCTAACATTCGAAACATCTGAGATACAGGGTGTTCTTCCACAAAGGGCAGGTATAGTATTTCTCGAACCACTGGGCTGATTCGACTGAAATTTATATCAATCCCTCCTCTTCACAATCCAGAATAACGTTTCAAAGATAAAAAGTCTAACATACGAAACAACTTGATATACAGGGTGTTCTTCTTCAAATGGCAGGTATAGTATCTCTCGAACCACTAGGCTGATTGTACTGAAATTTACATCAATCACTCCTCTTCACAATCCAGAATAACGTTTCAAAAATAAATAGTCTAACATTCGAAACAACTGAGATACAGGGTGTTCTTCTTCAAATGGCAGGTATAGTTTCTCTATAACCACTGGGCTGATTCGACTGAAATTTACAGCAATCACTCCTCTTCACAATCCAGAATAACGATTCAAAAATAAACAGTCTCACATTCGAAACAACTGAGATACAGGGTGTTCTTCTTCAAATGTAAGGTATAGTTTCTCTATAACCACTGAGCTGATTCGACTGAAATTTTCATCAAGCACTCCTCTTCACAATCCAGAATAACGTTTCAAAAATAAACAGTCTTACATACGAAACAACTGAGATACAGGGTGTTCTTCTTCGAATGGCAGGTAAAGTATCTCTCGAACCACTGGGCTGATTCGACTGAAATCAACATCAATCACTCCCCTTCACAATCCAGAATAACGTTTCGAAAGAAACAGTCTAACATTCGAAAAAACTGAGATACAGGGTGTTCTTCTTCAAATGGCAGGTATAGTATCTCTCGAACCACTGGGCTGATTCGACTGAAATTTTCATCAATCACTTCTCTTCACAATCCAGAATAACATTTCAAAAATAAACAGTCTTACATCCGAAACAACTGAGATACAGGGTGTTGTTCTTCAAATGGCAGGTATATAGTATCTCTCGAACCACTGGGCTGATTCGACTGAAATTTTCACCAATCACTCCTCTTCACAATCCAGAATAATGTTTCGAAAATAAACATTCTAACATTCGAAACAACTGAGATACAGGGTGTTCTTCTTCAAATGGCAGGTATAGTATTTCTCGAACCACTGGGCTGATTCGACTGAAATTTACATCAATCACTCCTCTTCACAATCCAGAATAACGTTTCAAAAATAAAAAGTCTAACATTCGAAACAACTGATATACAGGGTGTTCTTCTTCAAATGGCAGGTATAGTATCTCTCGAACCACTAGGCTGATTTGACTTAAATTTAGATCAATCACTCCTCTTCACAATCCAGAATAACGTTTCAAAAATAAACAGTCTAACATTCGAAACAACTGAGAAACGGGGTGTTCTTCTTCAAATGGCAGGTAAAGTATTTCTCGAACCACAAGGCTGATTCGACTGGAATTTTCATCAATCACTCCTCTTCACAATCCAGAATAACTTTTCAAAAATAAACAGTCCAACATTCGAAACAACTGAGATACAGGGTGTTCTTCTTCAAATGGCAGGTATAGTATCTCTCGAACCACTAGGCTGATTCGACTGAAATTTACATCAATCAATCCTCTTCACAATCCAGAATAACGTTTCAAAAATAAATAGTCTTACATTCGAAACAACTGAGATACAGGGTGTTGTTCTTCAAATGGCAGGTATATAGTATCTCTCGAACCACTGGGCTGATTCGACTGAAATTTTCACCAATCACTCCTCTTCACAATTCAGAATAACGTTTCAACAATAAACAGTCTAACATTCGAAACAACTGAGATACAGGGTGTTCAGTTGCAAATGGCAGGTATAGTATCTCTCGAACCACAAGGCTGATTCGACTGAAATTTTCATCAATCACTCCTCTTCACAATCCAGAATAACTTTTCAAAAATAAACAGTCCAACATTCGAAACAACTGAGATAAAGGGTGTTCTACTTCAAATGGCAGGTATAGTATCTCTCGAACCACTGGGCTGATTCGACTGAAATTTTCATCAATCACTTCTCTTCACAATCCAGAATAACGTTTCAAAAATAAACAGTCTAACATCCGAAACAACTGAGATACAGGGTGTTCTTCTTCAAATGGCAGGTATAGTATCTCTCGAACCACTAGGCTGATAGTACTGAAATTTACATCAATCACTCCTCTTCACAATCCAGAATAACGTTTCAAAAATAAATAGTCTAACATTCGAAACAACTGAGATACAGGGTGTTCTTCTTCAAATGGCAGGTAAAGTATTTCTCGAACCACTGGGCTGATTCGACTGAAATTTACATCAATCACTCCTCTTCACAATCCAGAATAACGTTTCAGAAATAAAAAGTCCAACATTCGAAACAACTGAGATACAGGGTGTTCTTCTTCAAATGGCAGGTATAGTATTTCTCGAACCACTGGGCTGATTCGACTGAAATTTACATCAATCACTCCTCTTCACAATCCAGAATAACGTTTCAGAAATAAAAAGTCTAACATTCGAAACAACTGATATACAGGGTGTTCTTCTTCAAATGGCAGGTATAGTATCTCTCGAACCACTAGGCTGATTTGACTTAAATTTAGATCAATCACTCCTCTTCACAATCCAGAATAACGTTTCAAAAATAAACAGTCTAACATTCGAAACAACTGAGAAACAGGGTGTTCTTCTTCAAATGGCAGGTAAAGTATTTCTCGAACCACAAGGCTGATTCGACTGAAATTTTCATCAATCACTCCTCTTCACAATCCAGAATAACTTTTCAAAAATAAACAGTCCAACATTCGAAACAACTGAGATACAGGGTGTTCTTCTTCAAATGGCAGGTATAGTATCTCTCGAACCACTAGGCTGATTCGACTGAAATTTACATCAATCAATCCTCTTCACAATCCAGAATAATGTTTCAAAAATAAATAGTCTAACATTCGAAACAACTGAGATACAGGGTGTTCTTCTTCAAATGGCAGGTATAGTATCTCTCGAAATACTGGGCGGATTCGACTGAAATTCACATCAATTTCTCCTCTTCACAATCCAGAATAACGTTTCGAAAATAAACAGTCTAACATTCGAAACAACTGAGATACAGGGTGTTCTTCCTCAAAGGGCAGGTATAGTATTTCTCGAACCACTTGGCTGATTCGACTGAAATTTACATCAATCACTCCTCTTCACAATCCAGAATAACGTTTCAAAAATAAATAGTCTAACATTCGAAACAACTGAGTTACAGGGTGTTCTTCTTCAAATGGCAGGTATAGTATCTCTCGAACCACTGGGCTGATTCGACTGAAATTTACATCAATCTCTCCTCTTCACAATCCAGAATAACGTTTCGAAAATAAACAGTGTAACATTCGAAACATCTGAGATACAGGGTGTTCTTCCACAAAGGGCAGGTATAGTATTTCTCGAACCACTGGGCTGATTCGACTGAAATTTATATCAATCCCTCCTCTTCACAATCCAGAATAACGTTTCAAAGATAAAAAGTCTAACATACGAAACAACTTGATATACAGGGTGTTCTTCTTCAAATGGCAGGTATAGTATCTCTCGAACCACTAGGCTGATTGTACTGAAATTTACATCAATCACTCCTCTTCACAATCCAGAATAACGTTTCAAAAATAAATAGTCTAACATTCGAAACAACTGAGATACAGGGTGTTCTTCTTCAAATGGCAGGTATAGTTTCTCTATAACCACTGGGCTGATTCGACTGAAATTTACAGCAATCACTCCTCTTCACAATCCAGAATAACGATTCAAAAATAAACAGTCTCACATTCGAAACAACTGAGATACAGGGTGTTCTTCTTCAAATGTAAGGTATAGTTTCTCTATAACCACTGAGCTGATTCGACTGAAATTTTCATCAAGCACTCCTCTTCACAATCCAGAATAACGTTTCAAAAATAAACAGTCTTACATACGAAACAACTGAGATACAGGGTGTTCTTCTTCGAATGGCAGGTAAAGTATCTCTCGAACCACTGGGCTGATTCGACTGAAATTAACATCAATCACTCCCCTTCACAATCCAGAATAACGTCTCGAAAGAAACAGTCTAACATTCGAAAAAACTGAGATACAGGGTGTTCTTCTTCAAATGGCAGGTATAGTATCTCTCGAACCACTGGGCTGATTCGACTGAAATTTTCATCAATCACTTCTCTTCACAATCCAGAATAACATTTCAAAAATAAACAGTCTTACATCCGAAACAACTGAGATACAGGGTGTTGTTCTTCAAATGGCAGGTATATAGTATCTCTCGAACCACTGGGCTGATTCGACTGAAATTTTCACCAATCACTCCTCTTCACAATCCAGAATAATGTTTCGAAAATAAACATTCTAACATTCGAAACAACTGAGATACAGGGTGTTCTTCTTCAAATGGCAGGTATAGTATTTCTCGAACCACTGGGCTGATTCGACTGAAATTTACATCAATCACTCCTCTTCACAATCCAGAATAACGTTTCAAAAATAAAAAGTCTAACATTCGAAACAACTGATATACAGGGTGTTCTTCTTCAAATGGCAGGTATAGTATCTCTCGAACCACTAGGCTGATTTGACTTAAATTTAGATCAATCACTCCTCTTCACAATCCAGAATAACGTTTCAAAAATAAACAGTCTAACATTCGAAACAACTGAGAAACGGGGTGTTCTTCTTCAAATGGCAGGTAAAGTATTTCTCGAACCACAAGGCTGATTCGACTGGAATTTTCATCAATCACTCCTCTTCACAATCCAGAATAACTTTTCAAAAATAAACAGTCCAACATTCGAAACAACTGAGATACAGGGTGTTCTTCTTCAAATGGCAGGTATAGTATCTCTCGAACCACTAGGCTGATTCGACTGAAATTTACATCAATCAATCCTCTTCACAATCCAGAATAACGTTTCAAAAATAAATAGTCTTACATTCGAAACAACTGAGATACAGGGTGTTGTTCTTCAAATGGCAGGTATATAGTATCTCTCGAACCACTGGGCTGATTCGACTGAAATTTTCACCAATCACTCCTCTTCACAATTCAGAATAACGTTTCAACAATAAACAGTCTAACATTCGAAACAACTGAGATACAGGGTGTTCAGCTTCAAATGGCAGGTATAGTATCTCTCGAACCACAAGGCTGATTCGACTGAAATTTTCATCAATCACTCCTCTTCACAATCCAGAATAACTTTTCAAAAATAAACAGTCCAACATTCGAAACAACTGAGATAAAGGGTGTTCTACTTCAAATGGCAGGTATAGTATCTCTCGAACCACTGGGCTGATTCGACTGAAATTTTCATCAATCACTTCTCTTCACAATCCAGAATAACGTTTCAAAAATAAACAGTCTAACATCCGAAACAACTGAGATACAGGGTGTTCTTCTTCAAATGGCAGGTATAGTATCTCTCGAACCACTAGGCTGATAGTACTGAAATTTACATCAATCACTCCTCTTCACAATCCAGAATAACGTTTCAAAAATAAATAGTCTAACATTCGAAACAACTGAGATACAGGGTGTTCTTCTTCAAATGGCAGGTATAGTATCTCTCGGAATACTGGGCTGATTCGACTGAAATTCACATCAATTTCTCCTCTTCACAATCCAGAATAACGTTTCGAAAATAAACAGTCTAACATTCGAAACAACTGAGATACAGGGTGTTCTTCCTCAAAGGGCAGGTATAGTATTTCTCGAACCACTGGGCTGATTCGACTGAAATTTACATCAATCACTCCTCTTCACAATCCAGAATAACGTTTAAAATATAAATAGTCTAACATTCGAAACAACTGAGATACAGGCTGTTCTTCTTCAAATGGCAGGTATAGTATCTCTCGAAATACTGGGCTGATTCGACTGAAATTCACATCAATTTCTCCTCTTCACAATCCAGAATAACGTTTCGAAAATAAACAGTCTAACATTCGAAACAACTGAGATACAGGGTGTTCTTCCTCAAAGGGCAGGTATAGTATTTCTCGAACCACTTGGCTGATTCGACTGAAATTTACATCAATCACTCCTCTTCACAATCCAGAATAACGTTTCGAAAATAAAAAGTCTAACATTCGAAACAACTGATATACAGGGTGTTCTTCTTCAAATGGCAGGTATAGTATCTCTCAAACCACTAGGCTGATTCGACTGAAATTTAGATCAATCACTCCCTTTCACAATCCAGAATAACGTTTCAAAAATAAATAGTCTAACATTCGAAACAACTGAGTTACAGGGTGTTCTTCTTCAAATGGCAGGTATAGTATCTCTCGAACCACTGGGCTGATTCGACTGAAATTTACATCAATCTCTCCTCTTCACAATCCAGAATAACGTTTCGAAAATAAACAGTCTTACATTCGAAACAACTGAGATACAGGGTGTTCTTCCTCAAAGGGCAGGTATAGTATTTCTCGAACCACTGGGCTGATTCGACTGAAATTTATATCAATCCCTCCTCTTCACAATCCAGAATAACGTTTCAAAGATAAAAAGTCTAACATACGAAACAACTTGATATACAGGGTGTTCTTCTTCAAATGGCAGGTATAGTATCTCTCGAACCACTAAGCTGATTGTACTGAAATTTACATCAATCACTCCTCTTCACAATCCAGAATAACGTTTCAAAAATAAATAGTCTAACATTCGAAACAACTGAGATACAGGGTGTTCTTCTTCAAATGGCAGGTATAGTTTCTCTATAACCACTGGGCTGATTCGACTGAAATTTACAGCAATCACTCCTCTTCACAATCCAGAATAACGATTCAAAAATAAACAGTCTCACATTCGAAACAACTGAGATACAGGGTGTTCTTCTTCAAATGTAAGGTATAGTTTCTCTATAACCACTGTGCTGATTCGACTGAAATTTTCATCAAGCACTCCTCTTCACAATCCAGAATAACGTTTCAAAAATAAACAGTCTTACATACGAAACAACTGAGATACAGGGTGTTCTTCTTCGAATGGCAGGTAAAGTATCTCTCGAACCACTGGGCTGATTCGACTGAAATTAACATCAATCACTCCTCTTCACAATCCAGAATAACGTTTCGAAAGAAACAGTCTAACATTCGAAAAAACTGAGAAACAGGGTGTTCTTCTTCAAATGGCAGGTATAGTATCTCTCGAACCACTGGGCTGATTCGACTAAAATTTTCATCAATCACTTCTCTTCACAATCCAGAATAACATTTCAAAAATTTCAAAAAGCACTGCCGTGAAGGCAGCAACTTTTGCGCGCATGTTCAATGTAGATGACCGCTTCAGCAACGAATTTGAACAAGCGCGCGTACCAAATTTCAGTTCGATACGATCATAAGTTCTGGAGATATCGGGAAAAAATATGTCAAATTTCGAGGTTTTCTTCTCGATATCGTTGATTTTTTCGGTATTACTCGAGAAATACTGATTCAGTCCTGATTAAACTTCACAGCTAGTTTTAAGATGCTAAAAGACAACTTTATGCAAAATTTCGTGAAAATCGTGTTATTAGAACAATTTGAAAAAAAAAATTTATATGATTTTCTCATCATATCATCCTCATTAAATTCTGTATGAAACTTCGAACTGTTATTTTCGATGAAGTACTGAATTTCAATTCGATCTGATCTGTATTTTTGGAAACATTGGAAAAATAAAATTTTGATTGGGTATATCTACGGAATCATTGGGCGGATTTTACCCATTCACGAATTCGACCTTCGTAATTAAGCCCCAAACCTACTCTACAAATATCGAGTTTCTAAGTCGTTTCTTCCGGAAGTTATTGTGTTTACGGTCAACCTAACGGCCGACTGCGTAATCACAATAACTTCCGAAAGAAACAACTTAGAAACTCGATATTTGTAGAGAAGGTTTGGACCTTAATTACGAAGGCCGAATTCGTGAATGGGTAAAATCCACCCAATGATTCCGTAGATATACCCAATCAAAATTTTATTTTTCCAATATTTCCAAAAATACAGACCAGATCGAATTGAAATCCAGTACTTCATCGAAAATAACAGTTCGAAGTTTCATACAGAATTTAATGAGGATGATATGATGAAAAAATCATATAAATTTTTTTTTTCAAATTGTTCTAATAACCCGATTATCACGAAATTTTGCAGAAAGTTGTCTTTCAGCATCTTAAAACTAGCTGTGAAGTTCAATCAGGACTGAATCAGTATTTCTCGAGTAATACCAAAAAATCAACGATATCGAGAAGAAAACCTCGAAATTTGACATATTTTTTCCCGATATCTCCAAAACTTATGATCCTATCGAGCTGAAATTTAGTACACTGCTGTGAAATTAGAAGGTCAAAGTGTGAGTATAATTTTTTTTGGATATGATGAATGGTTTCCGAAAAAAAAATTTTTTTGTAAAAAAATTTCGAAAAAAATTTTTTTTTTTATTTATTGACAATATGATCTTGACGAAATTTGGCTCAAAGTTGCGCGTCGTTATACTCCACCAAACTGCCAAGTTTGAATCCAATCGCTCAAGTAGTTTCTGAAATAAAAAATAAATAACTTCAAAACTTCAAATGCCTATAACTCCGAAACTATTCGATCGATTTGGCCCATTAACGAACTTAACCGCGGCATTCCAATGCGCGACCTACCCTGAAAGTTTCAAGTCGCTAGCTCACTTCGTTCGACAGTTATCGTGTCTACGGCCGGCCGGCCAGCCGGCCGGACAGAATCGATTTTGACACCGGATTCGTCATCAGTGAGTCCAACCTAGTCGATTGAGACCATTTTCGGCTCAATCATCCAAAATTACAGACATTTGATCAAAACGATAGCACGCTGTTCCCCTAGAACATGCGCGCAAAAATAAACAGTCTAACATCCGAAACAACTGAGATACAGGGTGTTGTTCTTCAAATGGCAGGTATATAGTATCTCTCGAACCACTGGGCTGATTCGACTGAAATTTTCACCAATCACTCCTCTTCACAATCCAGAATAATGTTTCGAAAATAAACAGTCTAACATTCGAAACAACTGAGATACAGGGTGTTCTTCTTCAAATGGAAGGTATAGTATTTCTCGAACCACTGGGCTGATTCGACTGAAATTTACATCAATCACTCCTCTTCACAATCCAGAATAACGTTTCAAAAATAAAAAGTCTAACATTCGAAACAACTGATATACAGGGTGTTCTTCTTCAAATGGCAGGTATAGTATCTCTCGAACCACTAGGCTGATTTGACTTAAATTTAGATCAATCACTCCTCTTCACAATCCAGAATAACGTTTCAAAAATAAACAGTCTAACATTCGAAACAACTGAGAAACAGGGTGTTCTTCTTCAAATGGCAGGTAAAGTATTTCTCGAACCACAAGGCTGATTCGACTGAAATTTTCATCAATCACTCCTCTTCACAATCCAGAATAACTTTTCAAAAATAAACAGTCCAACATTCGAAACAACTGAGATACAGGCTGTTCTTCTTCAAATGGCAGGTATAGTATCTCTCGAACCACTAGGCTGATTCGACTGAAATTTACATCAATCAATCCTCTTCACAATCCAGAATAACGTTTCAAAAATAAATAGTCTTACATTCGAAACAACTGAGATACAGGGTGTTGTTCTTCAAATGGCAGGTATATAGTATCTCTCGAACCACTGGGCTGATTCGACTGAAATTTTCACCAATCACTCCTCTTCACAATTCAGAATAACGTTTCAACAATAAACAGTCTAACATTCGAAACAACTGAGATACAGGGTGTTCAGCTTCAAATGGCAGGTATAGTATCTCTCGAACCACAAGGCTGATTCGACTGAAATTTTCATCAATCACTCCTATTCACAATCCAGAATAACTTTTCAAAAATAAACAGTCCAACATTCGAAACAACTGAGATAAAGGGTGTTCTACTTCAAATGGCAGGTATAGTATCTCTCGAACCACTGGGCTGATTCGACTGAAATTTTCATCAATCACTTCTCTTCACAATCCAGAATAACGTTTCAAAAATAAACAGTCTAACATCCGAAACAACTGAGATACATGGTGTTCTTCTTCAAATGGCAGGTATAGTATCTCTCAAACCACTGGGCTGATTCGACTGAAATTTTATCAATCTTTCCTCTTCACAATCCAGAATAGCGTTTCAAAAATAAATAGTCTAACATTCGAAACAACTGAGATACAAGGTGTTCTTCTTCAAATGGCAGGTAGAGTATCTCTCGAACCACTGGGCTGATTCGACTGAAATTCACACCAATCTCTCCTCTTCACAATCCAGAATAACGTTTCGAAAATAAACAGTCTAACATTCGAAACAACTGAGATACAGGGTGTTCTTCCTCAAAGGGCAGTTATAGTATTTCTCGAACCACTGGGCTGATTCGACTGAAATTTACATCAATCACTCCTCTTCATAATCCAGAATAACGTTTCAAAAATAAAAAGTCTAACATTCGAAACAACTGATATACAGGGTGTTCTTCTTCCAATGGCAGGTATAGTATCTCTCGAACCACTAGGCTGATTCGACTGAAATTTAGATCAATCACTTCTCTTCACAATCCAGAATAACGTTTCAAAAATAAACAGTCTAATATTCTAAACAACTGAGAAACAGGGTGTTCTTCTTCAAATGGCAGGTATAGTATCTCTCGAAACACAAGGCTGATTCGACTGAATTTTTCATCAATCACTCCTCTTCACATTCCAGAATAACTTTTCAAAAATAAACAGTCCAACATTCGAAACAACTGAGATACAGGGTGTTCTTCTTCAAATGGCAGGTATAGTATCTCTCGAACCACTAGGCTGATTCGACTGAAATTTAGATCAATCACTTCTCTTCACAATCCAGAATAACGTTTCAAAAATAAACAGTCTAACATTCGAAACAACTGAGATACAGGGTGTTCTTCTTCAAATGGCAGGTATAGTATCTCTCGAACCACTTAGCTGATTGGACTGAAATTTACATCCATCACTCCTCTTCACAATCCAGAATAACGTTTCAAAAATAAACAGTCTAACACTCGAAACAACTGAGATACAGGGTGTTCTTCTTCAAACGGCAGGTATAGTATCTCTCGAACCACTGGGCTGATTCGACTGAAATTTACATCAATTTCTCCTCTTCACAATCCAGAATAACGTTTCAGAAATAAACAGTCTAACATACGAAACAACTGAGATACAGGGTGTTCATCTTCAAATGGCAGGTATAGTATCTCTCGAACCACTAGGCTGATTCGACTGAAATTTACATCAATCACTCCTCTTCACAATCCAGAATAACGTTTCGAAAATAAACAGTCTAATATTCGAAACATCTGAGATACAGTGTGTTCTTTTTCAAATGGCAGGTATAGTATCTCTCGAACCACTGGGCTGATTCGACTGAAATTTACATCAATTTCTCCTCTTCACAATCCAGAATAACGTTTCGAAAATAAACAGTCTAATATTCGAAACATCTGAGATACAGGGTGTTCTTCTTCAAATGGCAGGTACAGTAACTCTCGAACCACTGGGCTGATTCGACTGAAATGTACATCAATCACTCCTCTTCACAATCAAGAATAACGTTTCAAAATTAAACAGTCTAACATTCGAAAAAACTGAGATACAGGGTGTTCTTCTTCAAACGGCAGGTATAGTATCTCTCGAACCACTGGGCTGATTCGACTGAAATTTACATCAATTTCTCCTCTTCACAATCCAGAATAACGTTTCAGAAATAAACAGTCTAACATACGAAACAACTGAGATACAGGGTGTTCATCTTCAAATGGCAGGTATAGTATCTCTCGAACCACTAGGCTGACTCGACTGAAATTTACATCAATCACTCCTCTTCACAATCCAGAATAAAGTTTCAAAAATAAATAGTCTAACATTAGAAACATTTGAGATACAGTGTGTTCTTTTTCAAATGGCAGGTATAGTATCTCTCGAACCACTGGGCTGATTCGACTGAAATTTACATCAATTTCTCCTCTTCACAATCCAGAATAACGTTTCGAAAATAAACAGTCTAATATTCGAAACATCTGAGATACAGGGTGTTCTTCTTCAAATGGCAGGTACAGTAACTCTCGAACCACTGGGCTGATTCGACTGAAATGTACATCAATCACTCCTCTTCACAATCAAGAATAACGTTTCAAAAATAAACAGTTTAACATTCGAAACAACTGAGATACAGGGTGTTCTTCTTCAAATGGCAGGTATAGTATCTCTCGAACCACCGGACTGATTCGACCAGGGTTACCAGATTAGGGGAGTTTCCCCAAAAATGAGGGGATTTTTTTTTCCTTTGGGGATTTTTGGGTATTTTTTTTTCTGGGGAAAAAATCTAACTGGGTATTATCAGGGGATTTTAGATCTTGGACAACTCGACTGGAATCCAGTCTAGTGGTCTGATGAATTTTCCCTTTCCTGATTAGGGAATCAGAAAAACTGCAATTTTCGGATTTTTTATGAATCCGGAAACGATATTATGACGAAAGTACCGATGTTTTCAAGATTCATAACCATCCATTCCGATCTTCTATACATTACCTCTCATTATTATGACTGTTATGAAGATAAACAGTTACAGATAAACAAGTTCCATTTTGCGTCGGCTTTGTCGGCATCTCTGATTGAAGGGTGGTGAAATTCCCCAATTTATTTATGACCCACCCTACACCTTCCGTCGGCATTTTCGGCGTATTGAATTACGGAAGTATTAACGGGAGTGATCTAAAATAATTTTGGATCACTAAAGTGGAAATTTTTGAATTCATCATCATTCTCCACGAAATAATTTGTTCGTTGCATTTTGTATATCATAACGAAATAAACTAGCAATACATTTGTTGTTTTTGTATTGAAAAGTTCTGCGAAAAAATCCCTCTTTCTATTCCTCTTTCGCGAGAACTATCCTCACTCATCATTCAAGCTGAATCGACCCTTGTTCAAAATGAACCTTTTATTGAAAACCATACTCTTCAGTGCATTCAATACCATTGAGTATTCAATACTCAATGGCAAAAATTTTTAAAATTCATCACAATTTACAATTTGCAAGTATGTCATAAAACTATGGAATCTTGGCCTTATTTTCTGTTGCTGAAATTGCGACGAAACATAATTCAATTTTAAATATACCTGGGAATCCTGGAATGGTCTTTATACAATTCAAGCTTGGAAAATCCAGGAGAATGCCGAATGGTACACTGGTTTGAATGTTTCATGCAATAAACGAAATGAATCTCTTTTACCTTAGCAACTTGAAAAAAGAAGTGGGGAAAAAATAAATGCCTATGGATGCCGAAAAATATATTCATTTGCGTTTATTTTGAACTAAGAACGAAGGTGTTAGCAGAAAAGTTTGTTGTGAGTTTAATTCATGTTGAATTCATTTTGGAATAATGTCGAATAAATATAGAAGTGTTTGGGAGCAAGCTGTTGAGTTGAAGGGTAAGTTTCAGATTTAATATTTATATATTCATAGCTGAGGCGGTAGCTCAGTGGTTAGAGCGCAAGACCCATGATCGTAAGGTCTGGGGTTCAAGCCCTTGGCCGGGAAATAATTTTTCCGGTTTTTAGGGGACCGTCCAACCATTCGCTGTTGGGTAAACAATTAACAGTGCTGTTCCTAACGTGGCGCAAGGAATTAGTAACAAAGCCTACACAGAACACACCCGGTATCCTAACTCGCACAAGCTTAAAGCTTCTGAGGGGTTTCGTTGAAAACTAGGATATTCGAAAAATATTTAAAAAAATAATACAAATACAAAGTCTAATAATTACATGATCTTGTTTAATAGGTTGGATTGTCCCCGATTCTGAAAACGAAACTAGAGCTTTTCGTAAGTTATTCAAATGCTCACTCATTGCACATAAAAAAGATCTGGTATTACATAGTAAGTCTAAAAAACATATTCAAGCTGTACAGAACAATAAGGCTGGACCCAGTAGAAAAATAACTGAATTTGTGGCATTGAATATTTCAAAACAAACAAAAATTGCGGAGTTGACAATAGCTGCCCTCATAGCGGAACATTGCTATACAAAAAATGCAGATCATTTGGACATGTTGATTAATAATTTGGATACTAATTCTGAAATACTCAAGGGAGTAAAGGTACACAGAACGAAATGTACAGCATGGATTTTGAATGTGATAGCCCCGTGCTTATTGAATGAGGTAATTTCTGATATTGGCAACGAAAATTTTCTTCTGATAATGAGAGTAGAGCAATAGATTGTACCAAATTGATGTATGTTATGGTTAAATACGCTAGTAAAGCCAAGAAACAAATAATTACCACCTTTTATAGACTATAAGAAATTGACGCTGGAGATGCTGCGACGTTGACCGAAACATTGACAAGTCAATTAAGAAAAGATAATCTACTCATTGAAAATTTAGTCGGGGTTGAAATAGATGGTGCTAATGTTATGGTTGGAAAACACAATTCTTTCGCAACTTTGTTGAAGACGCTAACAAGCCAAAAATTAGTGGTGGTCGAATGTATCTGCCACTCCCTCCACTTGGCTTTAAATTGTTACCAAAGCATTTGGTTTAGCTGTAGTTCTAAGCGTCAAATACAGTGCCGAAAATTATATGAATCTTTGGATGAACCATGCTCAAAAAAAATTGATAAATTAAGCGGCACGAGATGGTTGGCACGTTACAACGCTATAGTAAAAATTTTGGAACAATGGGATATTTTGAACCTGCACTTCTAGTTAGCGAAGGAGAACGAGAGGTGCTATACGGCACAACAGCTTTACGAGATATTGGCTGATAAAAAAAAAACAAATTATTTATGCTTTTTTTAAGGACAACACTGAAAGATCTTATAACCCTCAACAAAGCTTTCCAAAGTGAAAAAGCAAATTCTCTGAAGCTGATGGAAGATCTCGTGCAAATATTCAGAAATTACTCAAGAATCCTTGTTCCCCAATGCGCCTTGAAAAAGTTCTTGGTAAAGAATTGATAAACTTCAATTCTCAAGCATATGTAATGGGCGCAGATATAATAAATTTTGGGTATTCCTTTTCTGAAGCACAAGTGGGATTCGAGAGTGACGAACTGAAAGTCATACGCGAAAGATGCCAAAAATTTCTGATTGAACTATGTCGCCAAATTCAATGTCGACTTCCGAGCAACATTGAAATTCTACAGAAGATCTGCTTCTTCGATCCAGAAATCGCCACTTCTCAGGTGAAAAAGCCAGATATTACAGCTCTGGCTAGTAGCTTCAAAAAATATATGTCAAGATGTCGATTCTACGTTGAACGAATGGAACGGACTCCATAGAGTAGAATGGAAACGATTGGAACACCCCGAACCATTTTGTATTGAGGTGGCCGAAAATCGGTTTGCTCACATAGCGAGGCTGGCCTTGGCACTCCTCTCATTGCCATTTTCCAACGCCGCTGTGGAAAGGGCATTTTCATTAGTGAATTTGATCAAGGACAAATTAAGAAACCGCATGGCAGTTACGAGTGCAGATGCCGTTATAAGATTAAGGTACCATTTTTCAAATTCAAATAGCAGTTGCGTGAATTTTGTGCCAAGTGAAGCTATGCTGGATCAATTTAACTCTAGCATGTACAAGATTTCGAAAGAGCATGAATCAATTTTGGACATGTTTGCAAGTGTGGATGATAGCTAAGCTAGTTTGTGCATTTTATGAAATTTTGCCACATTTTTTCAATAAATAGCATTTTATTCAATTGAGTGTTTCATTCAACCTAAACTGGTTATAAGAATTACTCTCTTTCATTCGATAAAAATTCTAGTGTTTTCTTTTGGGGATTCTTTTTTCAAACAATTCATTTTTGGGGTATTTTGAGACCTACTGAAGATATTTGGGAACAAATATTCAGTAAATACTATAATTTGAAATTATAATAATAAAGAAAAATGAATTGGAGATTTTTTCTGAAAAGCCACGAATTCATGGGATTTTTTAATTTCGACTGGGGAAATCGAACCAAACGTTCTGGCAACCCTGGTGCCCATACTCGTCGAAGGTCGACCGTTCAAACATTGTGAAATTCGTGTTTGTGCTCTTCTCTGACAAAAAAAACAGGTGAGTTTTGTTCTAACCATTGAGTATTATATAGAACAATTTGTAGTTGTGCCGTTATATTATATGAGGGGCTTGTATCCTAATGGTTCTTTAGAGTACGTAAATTGTTTTATGTGCAATGACTTATTTTGCGATAGGTTTTTATTCATTGAGAACATTCAATTTTCTTTTCATTTCGGCCTTTAAAAAATGCCAGTCAAACACTGAACTTTAGGTAAATCTGAATCATTATTACTAGATATGTGGTAATTCTTGATCTTTGTATGGATATTTTTATGAAGTTACAATGTTATACCGATACAGTGCATTTTCACGTGTGTTCCTAAGTACTATTATATTAAAATAATATTCTTCATTTCATGTACCTACGGTAAATTACTTGAATTAGAATCCGAAAAATGGATTCCCGGGCAAAAAGAATCATGAGTCTTCTAAATTACACAAGATTGGAATGCGGCAGAGAGATTGATCGATCTTTAACAACAGAAAACGTAATTATTATTATTTTATTTTGTGATTCAAGCTATCATTGTCATTTATCAGTTTATTCAATATAAGTATACCTAGTGATTTGCAGTATATTTCAGATGATTCGTAACGAGGGAACAGAAAACGTATTGTTAGAACTTATTAGTTCAGAAATAAATACAACTGCTTTTACTCAGGAGCAGCCAATTGGCTTTGATAATTCTGGAGAGGAAATACTATCACAGTATGGGGTTGCTTATGAAGAAAGTGAAGAAGTAATAGAAAAAATAATAGGACGTGTCCCCAAAAACCCATCACGCGCCGCCGTTCTTCTAGCTCAAGTTCGTCCAGCTCTAGCAGTTCTGGAAGTTCTTCATCTAGCAGTAATTCAAGTAGAAGCGCTTCTGATGAGAAACAACCAATTTTAGATGAAAACGCCGAACCACAACCTCGTACTTCGAGAGCAAATGTTCCACCGTCCTCAATGACACCGATTTGCAACGAGTCGCCATCAATTAGACCCCGAACAGCGGTTCGTAATTACTCTATTTCTCCACTTCAATCGGGAGAAAGTAACGTTGACCTCAGTGATGACGATCCCACTTATAATCAAGATCAAAACCTCCATGAACGTACAACAAGCCAAGCAGTAATAAATTCTAACAAACCAAGGAAACGTAAAGCAGATAAGAATAAATGGATGTAAAACGATCAAAAAATTAAATGAAACTTGGGTCAGATTTATGTAGCTGTACATTCGAAGAAATTGGTCCCTACACGTAGTATTAAACCACCTTGTGGCCAAAACTGTAGACTTAAATGCACTGATCGAATAAATGATGCTAGGAGGTTGGACATCTTCAATAAATACATTCTGGGCATAAGGAGATAGACAGTTACAGAGAATGTATATTTTGTCTGATAGTACAAAGATTACACCTAAGTACAAGTATACCAATGCAGAGAACCCACGTTATTCAAACCATGCATATTATTTTTAAATGGACGATGAAAAAATAAGGGTATGTGAAACGTTTTTTATTAATACTCTTGATTTTGGTTCATTTCACATAGAATGATTCCAACCGTACAGATTTAGAGTAGAAATACTGGAGGTTTCAAAAAGGATGATAAACGCGGCAAATATAAGAATCATAAAACTGCAAGTGATGAGCTTATTAATGACATCATCAACTTTATGAACTCCATACCTCGCATTGAATCACACTACCTGAGAACATCTACGTCTAGAGAGTACATTAGCAGTTGCAAAAGCATTGCGGAGCTCTTTAGAGATTTCGAAGTTTTGCAAAGGGACAGGTCTCGCCCTACTAGGCTTTATCACACGTTTTATGAAATATTTAACATAAGATTTAATTTAGGCTTCTATCAGCCCAAAAATATCAATGCGATCTTTGTCCACAGTTCTACTGAAGCTCAAAAACTGCAGCTGAGTGATAAATATAATACCCATTTAGAGGAAAAGGAGTTAGACAGAGAAGAAAAAAAGAACGATAGAAAGAACATTAATGAGTGTATTATCTGTGTTTGCTACGATGAACTAGCCATTATGCCGAGTCCGAATGGTGAAACTTCGGCATTCTATTATAAATCAAAACTTAATAGTTATTATTTTACTATTACTGAATTAAGTGAGATTCACGAGGATAGTGTCAACAATAAATAATCTATCCAAAAGCTATGAAAAAGTTGATTGCTATTTTTGGTATCAAGCTCAAGTTAAAAGAGGCGCTACGGAAATAGGTAGTTGTGTTTTCAATTACTTACAGATGGTGTGTTAAAGAGCTGGATAGAGGGAAATAAATATTACATTCATTTCAGATAACGGCTGTGGCCAAAATAAAAATAAATACCAAACTTGTCTATACTTATATGCTGTTGCCAATTTAAATAATTTGTCATCAATAACTCACAAATATCTAATAAAATGACGCACACAAAATGAAGCTGATAATGTACATAGTTTGATTCAAAAGCAGAAAACAAGAGATTTGAAAACTGGACCAATTTACTCACCAGTTCAGTACATGTCAGTAATCAGAAGAGCAAGAAAAATTGGTACTTCATTTAAAGTTCACAGTTCAACACAGATCACACACACACACAGATTTTTTATGATCTTCAGAATTTGCAAGAAAAATTTCAATACCGATGAACATAAATGATTGAATAGTTTTGTTATGGATATCATCCTGATGAATGAGATTTTGATACTCATTTTCATTATCTGATATTGATGATAAATATATTTTGAGTTTGCAACTTCATTGTAAATTTCACCTATTTAATGTGTAGCGAGTTCATCCACTCCACCAAAAACGGAAAAAAGGGCGGAGTCGAAACACGAAATTCAAATCTCTGAAAAATCGTATAAATATATTTCGCTCCGCTCTCAAAAATCACTTGACTCAACTCTCCAATCCATCTGCATATCACCGCTGAGAAGACATTCGATCTAGACGCCGCATTCCTGACCGACATCTGCATTCCATCTTTATCCGTATCAAGACGAAGAAATTCAGCAAGATCCAACATCTGGTTTTTACCCCCCTCGAAGACGGAAGCTCTTCAGTACCGACAGGCGCCTAAACACCCCTTGGCTCCACGACCGACCACAAGCCGGCGCCAGCGAAGAACTACCTGACGGCCCTCGAGAAGATTTACGCCGAAGAATTGTTAGCCTGTGTTGTCCAACAAAGAGAATTTTATTGCCTTTCGAATTCACTTTTGTTATAACACTCGACAGAAAAATAAACAGGCTAATCCCTCTTATTTATTGCGTGTTTGATTTCACAGGAGCGACACCCCACAAATTGGTGACCGCCGACGACCGCAATAAGGAATTCCAGTGGCCTAGACGACATCAGGGCCGACCCGAATTCTTGAAGGAAGGAAGAACGTACCTCAATCAGCAAAATGCAGAGCGACGAAGCACAAATCTCCAGAGTCGCAGTCCGGATGCCAGAATTCATTTCCGCCGACCCGGAACTATGGTTCGCTATAGTAGAAGGAATCTTCACCAGTGCCGGCGTGACTTCGGACAAAACGAAGTTCGGACATGTAGCAGGGGCCCTACCAGCGAAGTTCGCAACTGAAGTCAAGGACGTCATTCTGAAGCCACCACCGTCAGAGGCCTACTTCACAATCAAGACGGAGCTGATCCGACGGCTGTGCACATCCCAGGAAGAGAAAACACGCCGCCTCCTCGAACGGGAAGAAATTTGGGACCGCAAACCATCACAGTTCCTCCGACATCTGAGGGGCCTAGCCGATGCCAGCGTACCCGACGCTTTGATGAAGACCCTATGGTTGAGCCGACTACCCAGACAGATCCAAGTAGCCCTCACCATCGTCAAGAACAGCGAGCTAGAGGACTTGGCAGCCCACGCAGACAACATCGCCGAGGCCTCCAAACCACCCGCATCCCAAATCGCTGAGACGACTTCGACGCAGTCCCTCGAGGCGATGATGAACGTCCACATGGCGCAGCTCACCCTGGGACTGAACCAAGAGATCGCAGCACTCCGAGCAGAAGTGGCAGCCCTCAGCAGACGACCGACACAGCAGCGACACCGGGAACGTTCCAGGTCCCGAAGCCACAGCAGACAACGCACATATGGATTCTGCTGGTACCACCTACAGTTTGGAAGCAACTCCAGAAAGTGCACACAACCCTGTTCCTTCCAGTCGGAAAACGACAGGGGCAATCACTGATGACGGCTAGTGATCCCAGCCCAGCACCGCGCCGTCTCTTCATCACCGACCGGGAATCCAAGAGGCAGTTCCTGATAGACACCGGCGCCGATCTCTGCGTATTTCCTCGCAGTGCAACTTCTGGAAGACGAGAGAAGTCCGACTACACCCTCTCAGCAGCCAATGGTACAGACATCGCAACATATGGTACAATCAACCTGTCGCTCAACTTGGGACTACGCCGCAATTTCACATGGAGATTCGTCGTAGCAGATGTCTCCAAGCCAATCATTGGAGTCGATTTCCTCAGTTTCTACAATCTACTGGTGGACGTGAGAAACCAACGCCTCCTGGACGGAACCACTAAGTTCACCACCAGAGGAGAAGCCACACAATGCAACATCCCGGTCATCAAAACAATCAGCGGTTCATCCAAGTACCACGACCTCCTCATGAAATTTCCCAACATAACGAGACCTGAGGGAGTCCCGATGAACATCAAGCACCATATCCAAACAACCTCTGGTCCATCACTGTCATCCAGACCACGACGCCTGGCACCAGAAAAACTCAAAGCGGGGAAGAAAGAGTTTGAAGCCATGATCAATCTAGGAATTGCACGCCCATCAAAAAGTCCATGGTCATCCCCACTACACCTTGCACCGAAAAAGTCAACCGACAGTTGGAGACCCTGCGGAGATTACCGAGCTCTCAACGCCCGCACAATACCAGATCGATATCCAGTCAGGCACATTCAAGACTTTGCCCACATCCTGCAAGGCAAGAGCATCTTCACCACAATTGACCTTGTTCGAGGCTACAATCAGATACCAGTTGCTGAAGAGGATGTTCCCAAAACCGCCATCACGACACCCTTCGGAATGTTCGAATTTCCATTCATGTCTTTCGGACATAGAAACGCTGCTCAAACCTTCCAACGCTTCATCGACGAAGTACTACGAGGACTTGACTTCTGCTTCAGTTACATCGACGACGTACTAATCGCCTCAGAATCCGAAGAAGAACACATGGAACACCTAAGAATCGTCTTCGCAAGATTCCAAGAACACTCGATGACATCAAACCCAGCCAAGTGTGTTTTCGGCCAGCCTGAAGTCAAATTCCTAGGCTACCTCATTTCCGCTGAAGGCACTCGCCCACTACCAGATAGAGTTACCGACATTTTGGAGTATCCTAAACCAACCACAGCCAAGGAACTCCGCCGATTTCTAGGTATGATAACCTTCTATCGTCGTTTCATACCCAGAATATCAGACACTCAATCACCTCTCAACGACCTACTGGTACCGAAGCTCAAAGGGAAGGCCAAAATCAACTGGACTCCAAAGGCTTCAGCGGCATTCGAAGAGTGCAAAAAGAAACTGGCTACAGCAACTCTCCTATCACACCCCAAGGACGATGCACCCCTAGCCATAGTGAGTGATGCTTCAGATACAGCAGTTGGTGCAACTCTGCAACAACTTCACAATCAAGAATGGCAACCACTAGCTTTATTTTCGAAGAAATTATCAGGAGCAGAAACCCGCTATGGAGCTTATGATCGAGAACTCCTTGCCATCTACCTCGCCATCAAGCATTTCCGACATATGGTAGAAGCAAGAAATTTCACCTTCTTCACGGACCACAAACCTCTGACGTTTGCTTTCAAACAGAAGCCAGAAAAGTGCTCACCTCGACAGTTCCGCCACCTCGACTTCATCTCGCAGTTCACCACTGATATCCGCTATCTACCAGGTAATCAAAACATCGTTGCCGATGCCCTGTCACGAGTCGATGAACTATCAACCGCCCTCGACTACGCAGCATTGGCCAACCCCCCGCAAAACGACGACGGGTTGACGAAACTTCTACATGGCAACACGGGGCTTCAACTGAAAATGGTCAAGCCGCTAGGATCAAACATCGCAGTGTATTGCGATACCTCCACACCACTTGCTAGACCCTTCATCACGAAGCCATTTCGGAGTTCAGCTTTTGATATCGTCCATCGTCTGTCACATCCAGGAACCAACGCAACAGTCAAACTAGCCAAACAACGATTCGTTTGGCCCTCAATCAATTCCGACTGCAGAAAATGGACAAGAAGCTGTCTCCCATGTCAACGAGCCAAAGTCACCCGTCATGTAGCAGCACCACTTGGTAATTTCTCCCAAGCCCCGAGAAGATTCGAGCATGTACATTTGGACATCATCATAATGCCTCATTCTGAAGAATTCCGGTATTGCCTTACCTGTGTCGACCGATTCACCCGATGGCCAGAAGCAACCACAGTCACCCAAGCGTTCTACTCCCAATGGATATCGCGATTTGGAACCCCCCTCAGAGTAACGACGGATCAAGGAAGACAGTTCGAGTCATGCTTGTTCAAAGAACTGAATAAGTTGACTGGCACTTACCACCTACGAACCACCGCCTATCACCCTGCAGCAAATGGAATGGTCGAAAGGAGCCATCGTCAACTGAAGGCAGCGATCAAATGCCATCAAAACGACCGATAGACTGAAACACTCCCAACAGTCCTACTCGGAATGAGAGCAGCATGGCGAGAAGATCTAAAATCCACCTCTGCAGAACTGGTTTATGGTGAACCACTAAGATTACCAGGCGAATTTCTCGAAACAAAGGAACATACAACTGGAACTGACGACGTTTCGGAATTTGTAAGGAGTTTGCGACAACAAATCAAACAGATAAAGCCCACGAACGGAACGAGACATGGAGAACGGAAAAGTTTCGTTTTCAAAGACTTGGCCACATCAGAATACGTCTTCGTTCGTCACGACGGTCGAAAAGCCTGCCTACAACTACCGTACGATGGACCATTCCAAGTAGTGAGACGAAGTCCAAAAACTTTCACCATCAACTACTATGGAAAGGAAACGACTGTTACAATCGACTGAGTAAAACCAGCGTACATCATCAACGACGAAAATACAGAACCTCAACCAGACAACCAGCATAAAGAACGGCCAATTCAACCTTCACAATAGGACCCCAATCATCAGGAAAGACGAACTCGCTCTGTAAGAAAAGTTCATTTTCCGGACCGACTTCAAGCAGGATTTTCGTGACTTCATCACTGTCAGGGGAGTGTGTAGCGAATTCATCCACTCCAACAAAAACGGAAAAAAGGGCGGAGTCGAAACACGAAATTCAAATCTCTGAAAAATCGTATAAATATATTTCGCTCCGCTCTCAAAAATCACTTGAATCAACTCTCCAATCCATCTGCATATCACCGCTGAGAAGGCATTCGATCTAGACGCCGCATTCCTGACCAACATCTGCATTCCATCTTTATCCGTATCAAGACGAAGAAATTCATCAAGATCCAACATCTGGTTTTTACCCCCCTCGAAGACGGAAGCTCTTCAGTACCGACAGGCGCCTAAACACCCCTTGGCTCCACGACCGACCACAAGCCGTCGCCAGTGAAGAACTACCTGACGGCCCTCGAGAAGATTCACGCCGAAGAATTGTTAGCCTGTGTTTTCCAACAAAGAGAATTTTATTGCCTTTCGAATTCACTTTTGTTATAACCCTCGAGAGAAAAATAAACAGGCTAATCCCTCTTATTTATTGCGTGTTTGATTTCACAGGACAGACAATCCACAAATGCTTAACTGTTGATTTTGGAGATATTGTAGGTATGGTACTTACCTCTTTAATTTTGACTGATTATTAAAGTATTACCTAGACAACACACGTACATCAGATGGATGTCCATTTCGTGTCCAGTGGATCACTGGATGTCCATGGACGTTTATTGTATATCCATAGTACAGATGTCCAAAGGACATCGAAATATGTGCATCCATTGTACATCCAATTTGTGGTTGTACAATGGATATCCAAATTGGCGTATTCCATGGATATCCATTAGTTGTCCAATAGGAAAAGTTTTGGAGCAATATAGCTTTGAATTTTGAATTTGAATTTATTGTTGCGTGAATTTGTTAATGAGGAAAGATCGGCCCTAGAAATTCATGATTTTTTTATTCAGTTGAAATATTTTTCTGAGTATACTTATATATTCCATCAATAAAAATCGCTGCTATTGCTGCAAAAATTCGATTAGTTGCGGGAACACCTTCCTAACTCAGAATTTAATTATGCATTTCATCATTAACTAATACCAGGTAGATGCGGCCTTTGAACATAATGAATTGTTCAAAAAAACTTTGATTGATTCGATATTATAATTTTCATCAGCGTGGAACGAAAAATATATTTTCATTACAAAGATTGTAACTTTTCGTAACACCCCTCAGTTTTCTCTCAAAGATGTGGAGATTTCGTTCCAACAACATGTCGAAAATCGAGAGAATAAGTAACATTTTGTTACATTTTCTTTTAAATGTAACATAATTGTTACACTACAACGTACGGTAAGAAAGAAAGCTATATACGATATCAGCAAGAGAAAGCGAGAAAGAACGAAACCATAAAGTCTACGCTGCAGGCAAATGGTAACTGCAATGCAATCATTCGGATTCGGAAATCATGGAATACGGAATTGTTATTGATATAAAGTAAGGTTAGGAGTGATTTCAGTTTGTATTATTTCTCGATATTTGGTGAGTAGTAAATGTCCTAATCATGTCGTTATTACTATTGTTTAAGGTAATAACATTGTTTCTCCTTAAACAATGTTATTACATATTTAGGAATATAGATTACTAGAGGTGAAAACTGTTGAAATTTCAGATAGAAATGGAAATGAATACCATATATCTATGATAAGTGGAACCTGTTGACACAGCCACGCTGAATCGGAATTTGAATTTGGTGAGCAGATTTTATTTCTTCTAGGGAGTAGTATGGATTATTACGAATAAAAATTCTGAGTTGCCCATAAACATAATATAAACAAATGAAGCTTATTTAAAAATTTCGTTGAATTTTTGTCCATAGCTTGGATTATTTATATCAATATTAATCATATCAAATGAATATTTAAACTGATTGTTGCACATTTTAGGTGAAACACATAAGTGAAAGAAGTTCTCAAAAAAGCCAGGCGGAGAAGCCTGTAGATGCGAATGAATTTTTAAAATAAACCCAACCCACATTTCAAATAATGGTTTCAATTTAAAAGGTAACTCATTTATCACAAAAACTAAAGGATTTATTTGTGATGTACTAGCCCTATCCTTTGTAAAATATTGCGGGGTATGTAGCGGCTATCAACCCTGCTCAAAATGTTCAATTGAAGGCAGTTATGTTAGTAACCGCATATGTTTCGCTAATTATAGAAATTCACTCTAAGAACAGTTGAAAGTTTCAGAATGAAACTTTTAGAAAATCATCATACTGGTACTTCACTTAAGGTCTTTGCCAAATATTAATATATTAAATGATTTCCCGTTAGACTATATGCATCTCGTTTGCATGGGATTTCTTAAAAATTGACTGTTAATTTGTGGATAGGAAGTGGACTATCACATAAAATGTCATTCTCTGAAATATCAAAAATTTCACTTAACTTGCTAAGTCAGATACCAAATATACCTGCTGATTTCAACAGCATGCAAGATCTTGAAATGAGGGTCACAAAATTTCACCAATTTTTTTTTTATACAGAAACTAGTTCCCAAAACTGAAAACACCCATTTTTTAACTCTACTTGTGTCAATGTTTATTTTCGAAAATAGATCTTCAAATCTCTAAATAGATTATGCGGAAGCATTGTTGAAGTGTTTTCTGGAAATATTCATTATTATATATGGGCTGGAGAATGTTTCCCATAATTTGGCACATATTTGTGATGTTAGAATATTATATTTGCACAGAATATAAGCAGCAGAAGGAACGTTCCTATTCAACAAACGCTGAGGAGGATTGCAAAAAATAAGTATCTAAGAAGGGCAAAAGAGAGAAGTGCATATGCGAACAGGTTGGAACCACATTGTAGAAGTGTTTATTTTTAAAAATGATCAAATTAGTTATATCCTATGTTACTGGAATTCCACATGTGAAAATAGTGGATTACTGAAAGTCTTATTATTATATTCATATCTTTGCACCACTGCAGTTATGAGCTGAAAACACCCCTACTTTTCAGTATCATCCAGATTATTTTTGCAGCATTAAATGAAACTTGTTTCACAGAAAAATTATGTTAAAATCTGCTCTAAACTTCTGTGGATAGTTTAAAATCTGCAATAATTTTTCTGACGGTATTTTTCTTTCATATTGACCTCGAAGTTTAGTAAATATGTAAATTTAACAATCTTTATCATTGAAAGTGCATGTTTACTGAAATTCAGGTCTTGGTAAACTTCTGGCAACAATTGAGAGCAGACTAACGTCAACTTTCTTTGAAACAAGTTACAGTCAAAGCTGCAAAAATAATCTGGACGCTACTGAAAAGAAGGGGTATTTTCAGCTCAAAGTCGTGCAAAGATGTGAATTTAATGATATGACTCTCAGTATTCCACTATTTGAACTTGCGCGATTGAATTTACATAATTTTAAGACCTCATTCATATATTTCTCAAAATAGAAATGTTTAAACTTACAGTAACAAAAAATTCACTCTTGATGTTTCGAAAGAATGACTATTATATTAAGGGCCCATTCTTTTTTGTTCAGTTTTGTTTCATTACGGTGTAGTAAGAGTTAATTTTCATTTTATTTATGTTATCTCACTTTCCTAAATATGTATATATATATTTATATAAACTTGAGATTTTAATGAATCTTTTGAATGATAAACATTTATTAACAGGTATTTTGTAATTCAATCTGAGGACCTGAAAAAAACTATATTCCCAATAGTAATTCATTGGACGTTCATTGGATATTTTCCATTGGATGTCTCATGAAAATCCAATGTACTTTTTAAAATGGGATGGCCATGAAATGGATAACCATTGGTTGCTCGATGCAAATCCAAATCTCATATACTTCTGGTTGCAATGGACGTGAAATGGTTACTCATCGAATGTCTGACGGACATCCATTGGTCGTCCAGCTGCAATGTACATGAAATGGATACTCAATGGATGTCTGATGGATATCCAAAAGATTTTCAGCTGCAATAGACATGAAATGGATATCCATAGGATATCAAATGGAAATCCGGTATACACTCTATTGGTATGGACATAAATTGGATATCCAATGGAAATCCATTGGATGTAATACAGGATATCCGATGGACATCCATTGTGTGTCCATTGTGTCGGAAACTTATTATCCATTGGATGTCCATTGGACGAACGTCGGAAAATGCCGTACATCCAATGGATATCCAGGATGTCCATAGATGGACCTCCAATGGATGTCCATTGGATTCACTTATGTTGTCTGGGTATTTTCGATTTATCTCATATTTTATTTTCAATATGGAGACAATCAGTTCGTACTTGCAGTTTGGTTTAATGATAATATACTCGATCAAACTTAAATACGTTCTTATTACTGTTATATTTTTTTGTACTATACGGGCCTAACTCGGAAGTGTTTTTTCAGATCCTCAATAAATTCATGGAAATTCATATTATGATTTATTTTTATTGACAGCTGCTTAAAGTCAAGGTATCGAAGAATAAATCTGAAGAAAATCACATTTATAACTATAATAATAAGCACTTAATTAAAAAAATAAGATGGAGGGTAACAATTAGAAATCTTTAAACACGTTTTCCCATAAAACAACTATTTTGTTTTCAGCCTTTATACTACTGAGGTTGCGACATGTTCTGTGTTGAGTTGTTATACAATGGTAGAAAACAATACAATACACTGTTTGTGTCATTAGGGGGGCCAAACCCATCATGTCCCATTGGACATGACGGGTTTGGCCATCATTATGGCTTCACCAATCAGTTCGTCTCGGTGTACTATAAAGAAGTATGTTTCTTTGGGTATGAATTAGACACCAACAATTTAAATTTGGAGTGATCAGATGGGGGCTAACTAACCCTCCTATTCGGTTTTTTAATCCCAACACCAACTTTATTTTATGTTTCAGTTCATGTAATGATCTGTAACTCAAGTTATACGGTTATACTGAATTGTTATAGATCTTTCGATAATTAGTTCCTCCGAATATTGTACGACCGAATTAATGATGTTATGAGGTATGTTTACAAACCTGATGTGAATAGTATACTGTGTGGTGACCTTAATATAGACCCTGATAGGGATAAGGATAGTATTTTGAAAATATCAAACATTATGACCAGTTATTAGATGAAGAACACTGTTAATGAAAAAACCCGAGGCAAATATACTCTTGATTATGTTCTTACCAATATATTGAAAGGTTGGAGTTCGGTTGTAGATTTGCATTAACCTGATCATAGAGAAGATTTGTTCACAGCTCGAGATAACTTATCCCCAGTTAATATTGAATTTAGAAGAAACTTCAGTCAACACAATATATTTAATTTTCTGAGCGAGTTATCTAATGAGACTTGGGAGAATGTGTTGGCTAAGGAGGGTGTTGAACAATCATTTGATAATTTCCATAACATTTTCTGCAGTTATTTCAACAGGCATTTTCCTTTCAAAAGGTTTCGGGAATGGAGAGGAAAGCATTGGGTGAACGAAGAGGTCCGACTATCGAGCGAATATTTAAAAAACTTTTATGAGTTGAATGAGTTATTTCCGGAACTCAAAATTTTATACCTCCGAGCTGAAAAGAAGTACCGATGCTCATGAAATTACTTAAAATCTTTTTATCAAAATCGAATAAGCTATAATGTTACTAAAGGATTATGGTCTATAGTCAATCAACTTAGTAAAATAAATAATTCAAAAAGAAATTCAACAATTAAAGATGAAAATTGTACTGTATCTAATCACATAACGATTGCTGAGAGATTTAACAAGTTTATTTTTCGAAACAGTTGATAATTTGTGTAGTAACATACCAAAAATTTATTACAATGATAAAATTGAAATCTATCGCGAGTCAATGCTTCTCTTCTCTTTCACTCACGAGGAACTGCATAAAGTAATTCAAAGAAAACTGTAGTCGAAGAAATCCAGTGGTGTGTAAGATGTTCCTAGTTTCTTAGTATTTTTGAGCTCATATATGTAAGCCTTTGGTAAACATAATTAAAATATTTAACTTGACCGAGAAAGCACAATATTTACCAGGTCAACCACTCAATTTTCCTTCAAGTATCAAGCACAATAATCGCACTAAAGATTAAATACCAGCTCATGGCAAAATTTATAGGCACCCTGAAAAATATGAAGAAGAAATAAATAGGATGATTTCAGACTTATTAGACAAAGGAATTATTCGTCCCAGCATTTCGCCTTCGTCCTTTCCGATGGTTATGAAGAAAAAGAAAAATAGTTCGGGTATTGAAAAATGGAGAATGGCAATCGATTACAGATCTTCAGACGATAAAACGATCCATGACAAATATCATCTGCTGCACATAGATACAATATTAGATAAACTGAAAAATGCTAAATATTTCACAGCCCTACATTTAGCATCTAGTCCGAGAGCTCATGACACATGTTTCATGAAGTGTTTGATTCAAGTTGCAATTTTACATGATGGTATCTTTAGGGACGATTAGAAGGTAATCGAGTGCCTTTCTCTCCTACCTGGGTACACCCGGTAATCCGCATACAAAGAAGTTGCGAAAAAATATTGGCTAAAAAAAGTGTTTGATTCAGAACCAAACAAAAATAATCCGAAAATTTCATTGCCATAGAGTAAAGAAATCAAGGAGACAAATTATTTTGGAGGCGGCAACATTAATCAAAATCACCCCAAAGTTGCATTTTTCAGGTGACAAAATAAGTGTTTGACTCATAACCAAACAAAAACTATTCGACAATTAAGTTGCCCTAGAGTTAAAAATCGAAGAGACAAACCATTTTGGAGGGAGTAACATTGAACAAAATCCCCCCAAAGTGGAATTTTTTAGGTAAAAAAAATAAGTTTTCGATTCATAACCAAACAGATTCGACAATTTAGTTGCCCTAGAGTAAGAAAATCAGGGAGACAAATTATTTTGGAGGAGGTAACGTTGAACAAAATCACTCCAAAGTTGCATTTTTTTGGTCACAAAAATAAGTATTTAATTCATAAATAAACAGAAAATATTCGAAAATTTAGTTGCCATGGAGTACATAAATCAAGGGGAGAGACCATTTTCAAGGGGGTAGCATTTAATAAAATTACAACAAAATTCTGTTATTGGTAATGCAAAGGAACAAAAATTTTTTTTTTCGACGTTTGATAATAATTCACAGACATAAGAAAGTAACCAAATTAACTAGAATGAAATAAGAACTCTGAGGGAGGGCAATTAATACAAGTAAGAGCAACGATTAACGAACAATCTATACTTACTGAAGTGTCTTTTGGGTTTTAAGATGCGGGATTTCACAGAAGTAGAAAATGTATACGTTTTTTGACTAGTACCATATATTTTTCGACATCGACTGACTATACCTTAACTATAGTTCTACAAATATTGAGGGAGGGGGGACGCGCAAGTCCCCACCATATCAAATATACTACATTCTTCCCCCTTTTCAATTTGAGTGAAATTAATTTTATATCAGGTAAGTCAACACATACATATATACATTTCAATCATATAAAATTTTATAATTAGGTACTTAATATTACTAATTCACATATTTACATTGCAGCTAAGATGGTACAAAACGTGTTGGAGGTTTGACCACTCTTTTTGGTCTATCAGAATTTACATTAGATGGACCTGCCCCTACATTATTCCTATTTATATCTTCACTTGAACTTTGAATCGAAATCGATTCATTATTAATTACATTATCTACAGGATAACTTATATCATTAAATGTTTTCAAAATTTGATTTGAATGTCTTTTCCATGTCCCACCTAAACTAAAAATCTTAACCAAAAATGTTACTCTACCAATTTTTTTAATTATTTGACCTTTTATCCAATTTACTGAATTTGAATCTCTATAATCTTTAACCATAACAATATCATACACTTCAAAATTCACCTTATTTTTACCTCTGAAATTTCTCTTTTGTAATTGCTGATTATACTTAACTCTATTTTCTACAGATTTACAAGGTGATTTATATAATGAAGCATCGAATCTGGTTCTCAGATTTCTGCCAAACATTAGTTGAGCTGGGCTCACTCCAGTAGTAGAGTGCTTAGTAGTACGGTAATCTAATAGAAACCTTGAAAGAATTGTATTAGTATCCAAAGGAGTGTCCCCTGAAAACGACCTCTTGAGGCAATTTTTAATAGTCTTAACAGAATTTTCCGCAGCACCATTCGATTGAGGGTGAAAAGGCGGACTAGTAACATGAGAAATATTATTATTCTTTAGAAAATCTTGGAAATCTGTTGAGGTGAAACAAGAAGCGTTATCGGAAACGATCACTTCAGGCAAACCAAACCTAGCAAACGATTGCCTTAAGAATTTAACTGTCATTTGGGTACTCGTAGATGTAGATTCAAAAACTTCAAGCCACTTAGAGTGAGCATCTAAAACAACCAGGTAATACTTATTTTTGATAGGTCCCAAAAAATCAATATGTAATCTTTGCCACGCTTCTTCAGGCCATTCCCATCCTGCTAAAGGAACTTTGGGAGGATTACAAGAATTTCTTGAACAGCCAATACACTTCTTCACTATACTTTCAACATCTCTATCTAGGTTAGGCCACCAAAAATGAGATCTCGCAATACTTTTCATCTTTACAATACCCAAATGACTCAAATGCAAATTTTCAAGGAATTTTTGACGTAATTTAGAGGGAACTATAATCCTATGGTTCCAAAACAAACATTTATCAGATATTGCAAATTCCGATCGTCTTGAAAAATAAGGTCGGATATTTAGATCATCTAAATACTTTGGCCACCCGTTGATCATAAAATTCTTAACCTTCACCAATTCCACATCTTTGAGTGTTTCTTTCTGAACTTCTTCAAAATTTATAGGAAAAACATCACTTTTTGCTAAGAAATTACAATAAGGTAAATCATTGTCATTCTGAAATGTGTCTTGTGTTGAATTTTCAGCCAACATTCTAGACAGGGCATCTGCATTATTTTCTGAAGATTTGACGTACTCAATTTCATAATCGTAGTTCGAAAGAATAACTGCCCAACGTCTGAGTCTGTTCGCTGAAAATTGAGGAATGGAGTTTTTATTTCCGAAAATTGCCATCAAGGGCTTATTATCTGTTACCAAGGTAAACTTTTTCGCATATAAATACTGATGAAATTTTATTACTCCAAAAATTATAGCAAGGCCCTCACGTTCTATTTGTGAATAATTTTTTTCAGCCCTGGTTAACGACTTAGACGCATAAGCAATAGGTCTCTCATCTCCTGAAGGAAAAGTATGGCTCAATATTGCCCCAATTCCATGAGGACTAGCATCTACAGTTAATTTAATTTCTAAAGTTGGATTAAAATGAACCAAGACTTCTGTTGATCTCAACAGATATTTAATTTTTTTAAAAGATTTTTTGCAACTTTCCGTCCAATCCCACCTTGCATCTTTTTGAAGTAACTGATGCAAGGGATAAAGAACAGTGGATAGGTTTTTAATAAATTTACCATAGTAATTAACCATGCCTAAAAAAGACTTCAGCTCACTTACATTCTTAGGTTCAACGAAATTTTCTATTGCCAAGGTTTTATCTTTACTTGTATGTAAACCATCTTTATCTATTATGTAACCCAAGTACTCAACACTATTTTGGAAAAATTCACATTTCGAGGAGCTTAATTTAAGACCAGAATTTCTCAATATTTTTAAAACTTCTCGTAATCTATTTAAATGTTCAATCTCATCTTTACCGGTGACTAAAATGTCATCTAGAAAAACTACTACTCCCTCCAAACCACTTAATAATGATTCCATCAATTTCTGAAATTTGGAAGGTGCTGAGGAAATTCCGTAAGTTAGTTTATTATATTTGAACGAACCCTTATGTGTTACAATAGTGGTAAGTTCCTTCGACTCTTCATCTAGGCAGATTTGTTGATAAGCATCAGAGAGGTCCATCTTCGAAAACTGAGACCCTCCTTGTAGACGTCTAAACAAATCTTCAATTCGTGGAAGAGGGTATTGGTCGACTTCAATGCATGGGTTAATGGTAACCTTGTAGTCGCCACATAGCCTCACAGACCCATTTTTCTTCAATACCGGTACTACTGAAGTGCCCCATCTACAAAAATCCACAGGGGTGATGATGCCTAGAGAGAGAAGACGATCAATTTCATTTTTAACAGCTTCTTGTAGAGCATAAGGAATAGGACGAGACCTAAAAAATTTCGGTGTAACCGAAGTGTCCTTTAATTTTAGATTTATAGTGCCTTTATTAAATTTTCCTAAACCTTCCGAAAAAACTTCAGGAAATTCTGCAATTAAAAATTTGGTCTTGCCATCAACATTTTCGTCAATGAATTTTAAGAACCAAAAACCAATATTATAAATATTCATGAAATCTCTTCCCAAAATGGGTGCACCTCCGTTTTTCATAACGTAGAAATCTATTTCATTAACAACATTTTTATACTTCACATTTAATGGTAACATGCCTAAAGGTTGAACTCTAGTTCCATTATAAAAGTATAGAGACTTATCAGATGGTTTTAACTTTTGCGTTTTTTTAAATTTTTTTTCGAATAATTTTTCTGACATACAAGAAATACTTGCTCCTGAATCGATCTGACAAGAGATTAAAGTCGACTCTATCATTATATCAATTTGATAAGGAATGTTCACATTATTTTCGTTTAGAACATATAATGGAAAATCGTCTGTTCTGTCGGAAATTTCATCCGTATCATTGCTTATATAATTATGTTGATTGTTGTTTTTTCTATTTAAACAAACACTTGAAAGATGACCTTTCTTCTTACAAAAATTACAATAATTATTCTTGAAAAAACACTTATCTTTTGTGTGTCCTCTTTTTCCACAACAGGAGCATCCATGTTGTTTGAATTTCCCTGATGAAATTTCTGCGGCGGCGTGTCTCTGCTGACCTGCGCTACTGCCACCAGTGCCTCTGGAAGTTTCACCTCCTTGTTTGGCTGGTTTATCTGCCCTGTGACGTGGCCTGTCGTTTCTGCGGTTGCGTATGAGGTTGATTGGTTCAGTCTTGATCGATTGCGAAATTTGATAACTTTGGGATGCCGCCATTTTGTTTTCTGCGATGGTGATCGCTTTCTCAAATGTTATATTTTTGTCTTCTTCCAGGAGTCTGTCAAGAATCATTCCTTTTCCCATACCACACACAAAACGATCTCGCAAACAAATGTCCAATTCAGCCCCAAACTCACAAGAGACTGCCAAACTCCGTACGCGTGCAGCCCACACTCTAATTGTTTCTTCTGGCTCTTTTCTTGAAGCGAAAAATTTGAAACGTTCAGCCAGCACTGATTTCTTCGGTTGAAAATGTTTATCGAATAATTGTATCAGGGCATCAAAAGTTTTTGCCTCAGGCAATTCCGGACTACATATGCTGAAGATAATTTTATAAGATTCTTCGTCCAGCATGTTGAGAAAAATTGCTCGTTTCTTATCAGCGTCTGTTAAATTATTAGCACTGAAATAATTTTTCAATCTTGCCTTGTAAATGTTCCAATCGGTGATATTTAGCTGGAATTCTCGTAGCTGACCGATGAAAGATGTGGCCCCTGCGTGATCGCCCTGCATGCTGAACACGTGTAGATAATAATCACTTCACATTAAATGAAATAAAATTCTGAATTCGATGAATTCTTGTGAATACGAAGATTTAACTCCGCAATTCTAACAGAAATATCCGTTTTCCTCGTCGCCACTGAAGTGTCTTTTGGGTTTTAAGATGCGGGATTTCACAGAAGTAGAAAATGTATACGTTTTTTGACTAGTACCATATATTTTTCGACATCGACTGACTATACCTTAACTATAGTTCTACAAATATTGAGGGAGGGGGGACGCGCAAGTCCCCACCATATCAAATATACTACACTTACATAATTGAATAAGCAGCTCTTTTGTCATTTTACAACGGTTGATTGATCTGTTTTTCTGCATAAGAGTGAAAAACGTAATAATCGGAGATCCAAACCAACTTGTCATCTGATAATGTCGCATTTGTTCGAATAACACTTTGGGTTCAGAAATATTTGAGACATCTTACAGGATGCTCATACGGGAATGATAATACAAGAATTTTTCGGAAGGCATTCTTAGAATCAGAGGACTGGTTAACCTTCATCACTTTTTTCGGGTTCCAATTCATTATCGCAAACAAATATTTCACTGATAGACTAGAAATAAAAATACAGCCAGTTTCAATGAATTCGGCCAACTCTACAATTATCAAGTCTCTAAGTATATTCTTCCGAAAGTTTTTTTGTTCACTATCGGTAGAAATGCCGATCGGTAGCACAATAACTTTCGAAAGAAAAAACTCGATATACAGTGTGTCCACGGATTGGGTGCCGGTAAGGTGTAAATGACGAAAAATTTTCGAGTTAGACTCTGATATTCTGGAAATCGCTCCTGCTTGGTCTCAAACTAAGATGTTGGAAAAATGATCCAAATCAATTAATATACAGGGTGGTTTGAACAGATTTAATGAAAATTGTTAAGAATAAAGTGTCTTTGTTTTGAAAGATATCGAGAAAGTTTATTGAGAAAAGTTGTTTGGAATGACGAGCTGCTGCAGGAACTCAATTTTCAGATAAATCAGCCTACCTTGACTTATAAGTTCATGAATATTTTGTTAATCCGATACGTGAGATATTTTGCCATGATCAAAAATTTAAATTTTGACACTATTTCTTTAACAGGGTTACGTGATACCGTAACATTTGGCCAGCGTTCATAGAATTGTCCTATTAGTCCCTGATACGAAATGTCTGCACATAAACTGTAGCACTCCACAATAAACACTCTTTGTTCTATGGTCAACATATTTTTAACAGGAAAATTTTCGTTTATGACGAATAAAATTTACGTTTCAAGTCACGTCTGGCATTTGTAACCATGGATATTATCAAATATTTTCATGAACTATTCACAAAATCAAAGTTGATCGATTTATCTGAGAATCGAGATTTAGCCGTGTCTTTTGATTCTAAACAACTTTTCTCAATAAACTTTCTCGATGTCTTTTGAAACAAAGGCACCGTATTCTCAACAATTTTCATTAAATCTAAACCACCCTGTATATGAATTGATTTGGCTCATCTTCTCAACATCTTAGTTTGAGACCAAGCAGGAGCGATTCCCAAAATATAAGAGTCTAATTCGAAAATTTTTCGTCATTTACACCTTACCGACACTCAATCCGTGGACACCACTGTATGTAGAGTAGGTTTTCGGTGTAATAGGTAAAACGAATTATCATATTTTCTTATGTTTCTCATTCTTTTTCGATACAAAATCATAATGTATGCTATCACATACTTTAACCATTCGAGAATTTTGAATAATTCGGTATTGAAAATGGTCAAACCGGGACGCAGGATCAAAGTGGAGAAAACGCGGTAGATCGCCTACTACGTCACTCGTTATTGCCCGATTCTCCGATTGATACAGCCGACGCTGTCTATTTGCTTGCTAGAGAGAACGGTACAGGAGAAGCGAGAGTGGATATAGCCTATACTTCACGGAAGCCGCGAACTTTCGACCGTTTAAACAACCAATATGTAGGGCCCAATTTATAAAATCATTTTCTCGTTAACAATTGAAATTTTCGACGGCGATTAAAGTTTTTCAGTATTCTTACGGATAGAATATTTGCTTTCAATGATCAAAAAATACATGCAAGAACCCTATTGCGAAGTTCGAATTCGAAATCAAATTTACGAAAGTCGATAAAGTGAATCGGTAAAATTCGCCCAATGATTCCAAAAATAACGGCAATCATTCAAAACTTTATTTTTCCAATACTTCTAAAAATACAGATATGATGAAATTAATTTCTAGTATGAGATCGAAAAGTGATTGCTTGAGGTTCATACCGAATTTCGATATCAAAAGAAGATCGCCAAATCTCTACATCAGGGATTAAAGCTGCGTTTGAAGGAGTCTAAACGTGAAGAGGTGGCCGCTTTGGCAAAGCTCCTCACCTCTCGTTATTACTTCTGTTTTGATGTTTTCGAATTATAAAAAGTGCAAACAAGTTTTTAGCTTTATTCGACTATTTACGCATATATGTGTAAATAAGAGGCTATACGAATTTCAGAGAATATATCGAAATGTTTCGGCATCAATATTATCAGAAATCTGCTCCTGATATTTTTCCATAATACAGGGCGAGCCATTTATGGTGATTCAAAATTTTTGTCTACATATAAGGCAGTCGACCGAATCATATAAATTGAACATTATGCTATAAAAATGCTATGTTCTTATTAGTTGATGAGTTATGATTTTTTAAATTTATTTTCTTGAAATCTCTAATCTGGTTATGTGAACCACACTAGACAGAAGGTTGTCGTACCAATCATAGCACATTTGGTATCAGTGTGATACAGCGCTGTGGTCATTAAAAACCACAATTTTTCAAATTTGTCTGATTTCAATGCGGTTTCAGTCCGTTCGGTGCAAAAAATACAACTATGGAGTTACTTTGTTTTATATTACCCCCTCCAAAACGATATGTCCCCTTGATTTTCATACGCTAGGGTAACTAAATTGACGAATAGTTCAGTTTGGCCATGAATCAAACACTCATTTGTCACCTGAATACTGCAACTTTGGGGTGATATTTTTCAATGTTACCCCCTCCAAAATGATTTGTCTCATCGATTTTCTTACTCTAGGGCAACCAAATTGTCGAATAGTTTCTGTTTGGTCATGGATCAAACACTTATTTTTGTCACCTAAAAATATGCAACTTTGGGGTGATTTTGTTCAATGTTACCCCCTCCAAAATAATTTGTCTCCCCGATTTTTTTACCCTAGGGCAACTAAATTGTCGAAGAATTTATGTTTGGTCATGAATCAAACACTTATTTTTGTCGCCTACTCTCCAATCTAGAAAGTGAAATCGAAAACGCAATGAATTCTGAAACTGTGCATAGTTGTTCAGAAAATCCCATTTTAGAAATACTTATCACAGAAATTTCAAATAGGCACAAAAATCAAATTATTAAAATGAAAGCTTCAAAATACCAACCGCAAATACATGCAAAAGATCTTCACAAAACAACGGATTATTGCACACATCTCGATAGAAGATTTCACAAAATTCACCAAGGACCAGCTTAATTCTGGCATTCCTTATTGTGAGTTGTTTGAAGACGAAGATCTCAAATACTCGTTTAATCGAATATTGTAACAAAATTTCATGCTTAAATCATTCAATTTACGAATAAAAAGTACCGTATTAGCAGACGTTGAAGATCTTGAAAATTAAAGGGATAAAATGGTCCTCTACCAGACCACCAAATGAGGTCATAGAGGATTAAACGAAAATGTCCAGTCTATAAAAAAAAGGTTTATTGGCCAAATTTAGATGAGGATGTCCAAAATTACATAAATACTTGAGAAATTTATCAGAGTAATAAATACATAAGAACACCTACAAAACTAATTTTCAGAAATGATTCCATTGGAGATCGACCCTTTCAACATTCATACATTGATACCATAAAAATAGAGCAGTTAAATTGTCTCACTATTTAAGACTCATTTTCGAGATGAGCTCAATTTTACTCCTCATAACAGAAGACCGCCCAAGAAATAGCCTATTTTCTAATTATGTTCATGAGTAATAATGGTATACCTGAAAAAATTACGGGTGATAATGGTACTGAATTCAAGAACAAAATCATTCAGGAATTATGCAAGGTCCACCAGATTGAATTGCATTACATAACAAATTTGAATCCAAGCTGCAATGCATTAGTGGAGAGGTTTCACTCGATTCTTTTAGAACAATTGAGATGTTTGAATGTCGAAAAGATAGGTACCATTGAAATCAAAAATTTTACGAGCATTGTTAAGATACAATAATTCAATTCATTCCTCTTCAGATTTCAAACCCCATACAAATATTGAAAGGTGACTTAAACTACGAGATGCCGATAGAAAAGACACGAGATACTAAAATTTCATATTATATCAAAAATGATGAGGAAAATCTCAGTAAAATTCAGAAAGTATTTGAGGAGTCAATATTCAAGAATCAGAAATCTACTGACAAATTGAATCGAAATCGAAATAGCAGTAATTATTTAGATGAACAAAAAGATACCTACCTTCAAACCCCTTTTCAAGCAAAATGAATAGCACCTTACAAGAAAATTCCAATTAAAATTATCTCAGATATTCAAGTAGACAACAAAGCAAACTAACATGTCCACCACAAAAATAGGATCAAACAGTTAAATTAATGATCTCATTTTTGTTTCAGATGTTCTCAGATATTTTTATTCTTTTACCCTTCTGGATCATGCATGCATTAGAAATAACAGAAATCAAACATAACCTCTTACCTATTAAATTAGGCAAAATTCCTTTGCAGATCATGCAAAATATTTATGTTTCACTATGACCTTAGTGTTAATCCAGTAGTGTTAAAAAATCAAAAAGCAGCCCTGATAAATACTAATACTTTATATCTTACTTCATCTTATTTCATTATGGCTAATACTTTGATAACCAATAATGAAGTAAAATTCAATAACATCATTACACAATAACTAAGAGAAGAACGAGGATTCTTGAATATCGGTGGAAAAATTGTAAAATATCTCATCGGAACTTCGGATGCGGATGATGAAAGTCTTCATAATGAATTCTTGAATACGATAAATAGTAATGAACAAATTATTCTGGTCAATCAAAAAAAAAAATAAATTAGAATATTCAATTCAGGATAAGTATTTGGATAAAATCAATTTTCTTCTAAATAAGACACAACATATAGAAAACCTGAATAATACTATCATGAATCTAAATCTTAATATTTTACATCCTCAAAAATTACCGATTGTGCTCAATGAATTAGAAAATGCCATTAGATTTGCACGTTTGCATTTATCACACGAAAACATTATGTCTTTGAACAAATTCAATGAAATTTTATATAACGAAAATTTATTACCCTTGACACATCTAATAGATTATGATGCAATAAGTATTAGTAGAGTTATTATAAAAAAGAATGCACTTTTGTTTGTGGTACCGATTTCCATTTTTCAAAAAATGGCTTATGAATTATGTCACCTCCATAACTTTCCCTTCGAAAACACCCTCGTACGAAATCTTCCATTTTATATCCTGATGAAAGAAGACACAACTATGTGGGGAACTAAAGTCATTCAGGAGATCGAGAACACGCCAAGAAGACCTTGTTTACACCGATCGATGCCTGGAAAAAATACTACAGACGTTGTCAGAATACTGCACCAGAATTCACCATCTAACAAATGCAGACCCAATTCCAATGGTAGATGGATCAGTTATTTCAATACAAAATAAAATAATAATAGATCCTGAGGGAAGAATTCATCATCGAATTCCGGAAGTGAGCCAACTTCGATCTAGTTGTGTTATCACTAATCAAATGAAGATAATCCATCCTAGCCAAAGGTATGGAGAGTATGCAGCCATCCAATTTATACCTCTAGGACAAAAATGGAAAGATAATGGAAATGTTAGCCCTCTATCTAGAGAAAATATCCCTGACCTGCCGGGAATTCAAGATTGGAATCCAACGACAGTTTATTTCAGTGTGGTGAATTTAATGATCATTTGTGTAGTGACAGGAATCATTATCTTTCCATGTAAAAAAAGTGTTAGCTTTCGTTTTTGCACTTCTGAAGAAGATAACAAAAACTCACAAAATCGGGAGGAATTACGTGAAATGACCGATTTCTCTAGCCTTGAACCCAACCGAGTGCAACAACCATTCTAACTTATGCTAAATCGCTGAACATCTCAATAAGTTTGTTCGTTGTACTTACATGAACTACACTAATCACACTAACTCCACTGATAATTTTCGGTGTGATTTGTTCTAAACGTGCACTCTGTTCGTTGCGGAAATATTGGCAGTCAGTGAAGTCCCAGATGAGGTGTGCAGTGCATAGAGTGAGGTTATCTTCTGTGATGGTTATGCATTAATATAATTCATAATAATAGACGAGACGATTCTCGTGGAGAAAATGTTTTTGCCTTTTTTATTCGAAGATGCTGCGACATCAAAATTCATAATGTGGAATAATTTGGATTGTGGGAGCTCTTTCAAGTCACTTCGAAGTTTATCGAATAAGAAAATTGATTTTTGAAGTATTTTAATTGCTTAAAAACAAAATTATATACAGTGTAAGTTTCATTACTGAAATATTTGTCTTCTCTATAAACAGAGAAATTACCACAAAGCAATTGCTAAGACCTTAGATTGCACAAGGAGTTGCAATCTTGGACCGAAATTTGCAACTGGCGCCCGAGAAACTAAGATTGAACCGTCATTCAGACAAGCCCGAAAAAAGGATCGTCAGTGTCGTCACAGGTAGAGATAGGCAACTCGAGCTATCCAGCTCGATTTAGTGATGGGACGAGTCGTCTATTTCCCAACTCGATCTACTCGAGTTGAAATGATAGCCAACTCGAGTTGCAACTCGAGCTGACTCGACTCGGCGCTTATGCTTCCGCGGCTGGCGTTCGCCAGTGATTTGCCTTCGTATCGAGTCGAGTTGGTTCCCCTCGGGCCTCAACACTGGTTCGTTCGCCAGCTCGGGCCTCGGCCGTTGATGCCTCAATGTCTCTGAATAAATTCAAATTCAAAGGTCGATGTCGATCTTCTCGGAGTGAGTAGGAATATAAATTGGAAGGAATTGTAGAATCGGGACTCGGAAGTTTGAATTTTTATGAGTCTCGCTAACAGCTGACTCATATATCATGTATCGAATTACATTTTACTTTTATATGGGGAATAATCCAATTGAAGATTAAGGGTTCAAATTGTAGTGCCCAACTTTAATAATTAACGGATATGTTGTGGAAAAATTTTTAAGAAATCACACTTCTCAAAAATAACTGTACTATTATATTTATAACGAGAAGGGGGCTATTTTCAACAAATAAATGAATAAAGTTCAAGCAATCGAACTATAGTCTTAAATCACTCCCTTCACGACGCAAATATATTTTCGTTTATAGGCAGTCAATTTTAATTCATCCGTAATAGACCAACACCCTGTTGAGATCGATCCCGAACTGAACTGAAATACAAAATCCGCTAACCAACTCGAGCTGTATCGATCGACATCGACAACGGGAGGCATCGACGATTCACGAAATCGTGATTTCTACGTGCTGAACTCTAGATCCGAATTGCTTTCGAGTTGACTCGAGTTCATTCAAAAGCAACTCGAGCTGAATCGTCCATAGCGTAACTCGAGTCAATCGAGCTGGATAGCTCGAGTTGCCCATCTCTAGCTCGATTAACTCGATTTTCGCTATGAACGATTCAGCAGGAGTTGCTTTTGAATATCACGCAGGTAGCTATAGCTGCCTAGCAGGTAGCTATAGCTGCCTCCGTGGATGACCTTAGTTGTTGCTCTGGAATTCAGAGTCTTCTAACTGAGACCACAAATGTGCGGCTGGCTTCTGTTGTTGACTCCGTTTGTTTGTTGTTATTTCCACCAAATGTTGCTCATCTTCCACACTTGTCTCGCCGTACTGATGAAGGCCTTTAGCCAGAAATACGTATCTACGGTTATTCTACCTGAGGGATATGTCCTCAAATTCCTATTCTTATAAACAATCCCCTCATTAATACAATTTCATATTCAATCCTGGACACGGATGTTCACGCAGGTAGCTATAGCTGGCTGCTGAACTCAGGTGGTTCCAATGGTATATCACCCTATTATTAAGAAAATTTCTCCGCAGAAGTTTATTGCATTTTTCCTTTAAAACTTCTTGATTGTGACCTCTCAGATTTGTGTTCTGACTAAGATGAAAGATGTCTCCCAAACTGCAATCATAATGGCCATTTAGTATTTTATATGTTTCCATGAGATCAACTCTAGTTCTTCTGACTCTTAAAGTTGTCGGGTTCAATCTGGCTAGCCTCCAAGCTCTCGAGACATGAACCTGCAAAGAAACTATCAAGTGTGTGACATAGTGATCCATTCTGATAGTCATATGATGAGAATGGGCTCATCAGAAACTGACGAGTGAAGATTCTGTAGAGAAGAGAAGAAAACTCCTGTTCACCTGGTTACAGAATGCCTCATCAGTGGAAGCCTACGCAAAGAATGTATTGGACAGGAGAGTTATAGGAGGAATAAGGACTTAGCCCCCCTGAAGCCGTCACAAAGACCCTCTAGAGTTGGAGGGCGAGCTGTAAGTAGTTAAGTTGCGGAAGCAGCACAATAGACCTCAAGGTCTCACCCCCTTACCACACTTTAATCCTGAGTGATTTCTCTTACAGAGCAAGATTCTTGGAACATAATTTCCTCCAAACTTCTGTTAAACTTGTATGTGGAACACTTGAAAAAAGTCGGCAAATCTTCCCATTTAAAAAACAAAAAATCTCTATGGAATTAAATGAGTGGAGAGATATTACAACAAGGCTACAATTTCTCCCCGAGACAGATTGAAAACCGAGACAAAACTCTGGATACCAGGATAAAACAGCGAACAACAAAATGACAAAAAGAAATAGCGCAAGTTGTGAATTTCAAAGGTAACTTCAAATATGCTTATGATACTCTTGAATGTAAGTTCATGCCATTTGCACGCGGTTGGTTGAAATATATGCGACCAACAGAGCAGAGTATCTCTAATATATTTTAGGCTCAAATGTGTGAGGAAATAAAAAAAAATCGATCATATCATCAGAAACTACCTCGGTGTGTGAAGAATCAAGTTCTCATCAGCAGAAACCAGTCGAATCGGGCTTCTGATGGGGACAAGTAAAAGAAAACATAAATCTAGAACATTTTAGGGGAAATTAAACAGTTGAGGCAGATAAGAGAAAAGGAATAGGAATTAAAGAAAGAGAAAGAAGCAGAACGAAAAAAGTTCAGATTGAAACTTTTAAATCTCGAAAGGGAGAAATTGGAGAAAAGAAAGGAACAAGTGTTCGAGAGAATATTTTAACAACCTCTCCCATTATTTCTCATTTTATTTTTGTGATGATAGGTGATAATTGCAATTAGTGGTTAGATTGTTGTTTTTTTCACTAAATTTGGTCTTTGGAATATGAATCCGATTGCAAAAGTTGAGAGGTCTAATTCAGTTTTGTAGATCAGATCAAACCTCTTGTTCTACCATCAGAACAATTGCCAACTACATTTAGTTAGTTCACAAATAATACTTGAACCTTTGAACATCAGTTCGGGGTGTATTCTCTAAATATATTCAATGTTTCATTGAAAAACATCAGATCGTTGTGAAAACTTCAAAAATGATTTATGAACTAACCACAAGTAGTTAATTATTGTTCTGATAGTAGAAAAAAGTAATCTTTTTCAGAATTTTGGGAGCCCATATCTTCAAAACTAGTACAGGTCAAGTTCTAACTGCAGATTAACGTTCATGGGATCAAAAAGTGTATAAAAACAAAAATCTAATCACCATCTGCAAGATGTGAGAACTTCAATATTCAACGAAAAACTTCGTTATGTTATTCAGTATTATGAAATTGATGACTATTTATTTTTCTAACAGAATTTATTTGTTTTGTGTGTTATGTTTCAAACAGCATTTCAGGAAAATAAAACAAAAAAATAAGAATTACCTATGTTTTATTCTAAATGTTTTTATTTTTACACCTGAAAGAATTACCCTATTTTGGAGGTAACTCGAAACAAATTTTGTTTCTTATAGCTCTACCTAGTTCATTATCTTGTATACAAGGGATTTCATCGTTATGGACCAAGCCATTAGGAGAATCATTGTCTTCGAGTTCACAATCCAGTATAGTGATTTCCTCTGAATCAGACAAATTGAGTAATACACAGCAATCTCGAATAAAATGACATAAATGTTCTATGTCTTGCAGTTTACAGTAATACAGGGTGATTCATTAAGGTTGGCCACCGGCCGTATCTCGGAAACCGTTTATCCTATGACTTCCGGAAAAAAAATCTAATGACAAACTGGGCCCCTAGAAAATGATTAAAAATATTTTCAAGTTCGTAGTTCCCCACTAGAGGGCGCAATCTATCACTTGTAAAATATAATCTCATTTTTTACGAAATATTCTCCAGCTAACAGTGGTAAAGAATAATAAAATAAGAATCTACTCTTTCTATTCAACAACTTTTGTTACGGTAATTTTTCTATATTTCCTATTTTTTAGTGATGGGATGGATAAACTTTTCTTCACGAAAAAAACATTCCTACTCCTGTATGGGTGAACCGATTTTCACGTAATTAGATTTCATTCGAAGGCCATCGAAAGCAGATCACAGAAACATATGACAACAATATACCGGGTGATCCAATTGAAAACTAAAGACTGTTTTATGTCACTTCGCCCTATTTGTGCGTTTTACTGGAAAATTTCAAATGCAATGCTATAATTCTAACCAAGTGAGAATAAGCCAAGCATTATCACCTACTGCCTTTTTGAAATTGCAGACAAATATCATTGGTCGTTTCGGAGTTATTGACATTTTTGTAAATTTTGATAAGTGTTGACCCACCCTGAGAAATTCTGGAGGACTTATTATTTCATCTCTAAACAATTAGATGAAAGGAAAAAACTCATCAAAACAACGAAACAAGCTGATTTAGAACCAGTAAGCTTTGGCGAAACTGTTCATTTTCGGTATCTATAGCTGTAAAAGTTTTTTAGGACGATTGCAAACCACTATTTTATGATGCCCCATTATTCAAACGAAGAAGCATATGATATGCTTAATATTCATTTTGAATGTTTAGAAAATGCAGTAGGTGAAAGGGGATACCCGATACGATATCCTGAAAGACGTCGTCATTCCAAAAGGGTATTCAAAAGATTGTCACGAAGAGTGCGAGAAACTGGTAAGGTTCAATATCTTGGAAGAAAAATAGAAAACGTAGAAGCCGTAATGAGGATAAAATCATAAAAGTTTTGGCTTATTAACGAGACAAAGGTGCTTGAAATTTTAACGGAAGAACCAATTCTTTTAGAAAACACTGCTATTCAAAGCAGGTTAGATATGTGGTATCAACAAGATGGTTGCCCGGCGCATTATGCTGCTAATGTTAGGGAATATTCATATAATGTCTTCTCAAAGAGGTATATTGGACGAGGGAGTATTTTTCCATGGCCAGAAAGATCACCCGACCTCACAGTATTAGATTTTTATTTTTGGGGGAGAATAAAGACTTAGTTTTCCGAACACCCCCCACTACAAGTGAGGATATTCAAAATAGATTTCGACAGGCAGCTTCTTCTCATACTGAAATTGTGGCCAGTGTCAACTCGACGAAAGAAAGACTAAATTTATGTGTAGAAAATAATGGTAGACATTTTAAATATTTTAATTGATTAGGTGTAAGTGTTGTTTTTCTGTTCAAATATTTTCGTTGTTGCTAATTTTTGTTTTATTTCATCGCATCATTGTTATTTCATGTGTGTTGAGTATTTTGCTGCGTTGTCATGACGCATAAAGTCACTTCCTTGTTTATTCAAGCTCACAGAAAGAATCAACATTGATCAAAATTTACAAAAATGTCAATAACTCCGAAACGACCAATGATATCTGTCTGGGATTTTAAAAAGTCAGTAGGTGATAATGCTTGGCTTATTCTTACTCGGTTAGAATCATAGCGTTGCATTTGAAATTTTCCAGTAAAACGCACAAATAGGGCGAAGTGACATAAAACAGTCTGTAGTTTTCAACTGGATCACCCGGTATATTGTTGTCATATGTTTCTGTGATCTGCTTTCGATGGCCTTCGAATGAAATCTAATTACGTGAAAATCGGTTCACCCATACAGGAGTAAGAATGTTTTTTTCTTGAAGAAAAGTTAATCCATCCCATCACTAAAAAATGGGAAATATAGAAAAATTACTGAAACAAAAGTTGTTGAATAGAAAGAGTAGATTCTTATTTTATTATTCTTTACCACTGTTAGCTGGAGAATATTTCGTAAAAAATGAGATTATATTTTACAAGTGATAGATTGCGCCCTCTAGCGGGGAACTACGAACTTGAAAATATTTTGAATCATTTTCTAGGGGCCGAGTTTGTCATTAGATTTTTTTTCCGGAAGTCATAGGATAAACGGTTTCCGAGATACGGCCGGTGGCCACCCTTAATGAATCACCCTGTACAATTGCCTGAAGAGTTGTTTCAATATTCCGAATGTATTTTTTATATCCACACCGAACTGGCTCAGTCTGTGATTGAAATTTTTTTGCAGCAGAAGACAAATGTCCATGATCGCGGTATGGTGTTATCAGGTTTGGCTGGCAGGTGTGAGCTGAGTAACCAAGAATAAAATGATCTAAAAAACAAATCAGCAGCGTGACCAAATATTACTCTCAGAATCCACTAAACCTCCAGCAGCAATCGACTTTTTTCTCAAAGTCAATTACAGAAATCTACTGAAAATAAGTTTATACCGCTTTATGTTGGAAGGAGAGAAGAAAACTCTAATGTAACGTGGAATTTATAAACAGTATCGCAATGATTAATATTTGCTGAGCAAAAAAATGATATGACGTTGATGTTTGGCTGAAGTAGAAGAATGTTCAATCAAAGATGCCATACGTGAAGGAAAGTCGCACTCGCATGCCTTACAATGACCTATTTCTGTTCTTGACTCTATGGATTTGCAAAGTCAATTTGAAAAAATGGGATTCTGTTCCCAATAAGTTCGGTAAGAATTATTATAAACCTTGAACATAATTAAAACATAGACAAAGGATAACTGATAATAAAACAAAACAATAGCGACCCCGCGACCAGTTAGTCTAGGACAACAGAAAACTGAAGAAAAAACTGAATCGGGGATATACAGAATATGGGATTGAAGGAATACTTCAGTGCCAGTAAGAGCATCTATAATTTTTTTCTATTTTCTCACATAATTCATGCGATTATGGGTGAGTAAAGCCACTCGGACAGAACTCAGACAGAAGCCTCCTATGCTTCAACATCTGAAACTATAATTCTACTAAGATTGTTCAAAATACTACCAAAATCTACTGCTCGATTTCTTTCTACTAACAATATTGAAATTCCAACGAAAATCTACCAAAAAAGTAGATTTTTACCAAAATTGGTCACGCTGTAAATCAGATGTGATTTCATTGTTTGCAATGTATTATCTACAACAATATACCGTTACTTACTCTTGTGGTTTTTTCTTAATCGGTTTTAAAGAAACATAAGAAATAACTTACCGATGAACACAAATTTCATATATTCAATCATTTATTATCATAATATATAATTGAGATAAACCCATGCCTCAAACATAGTAAACTCCATCATACTATAAAGGGTGAGTCTTTGACCTTGCAGAATATTTTAACAGAAGATTCCTGAAGCCAAAATAAACACTTTTTTCCCTTATCATTTTTTCCGATTCGGCTTGGTTCGTAAAATACAGACTGTTGAAAATCCATAAAAAAAATTAATTTTCGATTATATCTCGCGAACGTTCTCATCGAATGAGATGATTTTTGGAATATAATTTTTTATTGATACGATAAATGTTCCTGGATTACAAAATTTCATCCACATGCCCCAGTTTCTTCAATATGACCATAACATTTCATAAAAATACCAGAAATTCAAAGAATCCAACTTTTAAAAATAATTTGAATGCTATTCAACGAATTTTTGACCATTTTGGAAAGTAAAGTATTATTTTTTTTTCGTATGATGCGCCGTTTTCGAGTAATCTGAAATTCAAAAATAAAAAATATCTGTGAAATTCCGAAAATTGGGTACTTTGGCTGAATGCAACTCTGTTAAAAAAATTCACAGAGTTCAATTTTTCCGCGTTGCCACGTCTAAAAGTTGAGAATGGAATCCTAGCATTTTTTATTTGGAATGATTTGTAAGCGGAGTAGCCGACTTTGCCCAAGTCACAATGGACGTAACCGTAAGAATCCCGCAACTCGTGCGTGAGAATCAAAGAAGAAACTACAAAATTCATAAGTACCAAAATCTTCACAATAGGTTCAACTTTGCTTTTGACTTCCATAAGTCGAATGCAGTTCCATTCTTATTCCTTATGATTTCTGTTGTTTAATTCTTACATTTTATGTATAAGTAAATTTACGGTTAAGTTATGTCCATTGTAAATTGGCTATTAGTTCGAAAGTGGAGTAATATGAATAAGCTCACCTCAACTTCTACAATTTAAATACTCCTAATGTTCAAGCAAAGTTCCACACCACTATCGAAGTATTGCTTTAGGCGTGTTACATTTTTTTTGTCCTAGAGGGTTGTTCGCCAGGAGCCCTACTTTCCCACATTCAACCACTTATAGTAAGTGCTCGAAGTAAATAAATAAATAAACCATTCAATTGAAAATCATGTTACCATGAAATATGAATTTCGAATTTCAATTGTTTTCTAATTTTCTAATCATTCTATGCGCATGACCGACCAACATAGAAGACTCGCGAACAATCAGTAGTTACAAACTTCAAATTTATAATTATTTGTACGATTTTCATTTTATTATGTATTATAATATTAAACATAATAAGTATCATCTGAAATGTAGAGTTTCGGATAACAAATCATTAACCGAAATATTGACGAAGATGTAAAATTTTGAACGTCAATATTCTGTGACTGAACGTAGTTCTTAGCACAGTATAGAAACTACCCAGTAGTTGCACTCCCTGGATTTTTTCACTCCGTTTCCGACTCGCGCATACTTCGGTGCGTCTAACCCCAAATTCAGTTTAAATTGGTTCCGTTCACTTTCCCGGTTTGTTCATGTTATGAAATACAGCATTTTCAACATTTTTAGGATGAATTCACATGTTGAAATGATGTATACTAATAGAATTGGTGAAGCACTATGCCAAGTTATTGTGAAATCCCTCTAAACACGACACATATATGAGACGTTTCGAATAGCCTTTAAAGGACACCTTGTGAAACGTTTCAGGATAATATTTCGTGAATGTTACATACATATTTCTTGAACTGTAAAACAACACGAAACCTATTTGAAACGTTTCGTATAGCCCCTAAAGGATACCTTGTGAAACGTTTCAAAGTAATATTTCGTAAATGTTGCATACATGTTTTTTGAACCGTGAAACATATGTATCTATTTCGTTTGATGCATGAAACATTTCGATGTAACATTTTCAGATGTATATACGGGACATTTTCTATTTTCAGTACAAAACAATTTATTAATAGGTGAATATTAAAGAATTGTTTAGAATATTTGTTTTCAAATATCTTAAGTAGGAATACACAGCAGGAGCAGTAATTATATACTGAAATTAGCATTTTTCTCATCATCTTTTCACTTGAATTCTGTGGGCATTATCGATATCTATGATCTAACCTATAAGTTTCGCCACAGACCGGTGTGTGTAGTTTCCCGCTGAGTGTTTTTTTCTCGTACCTAAATCATAATCGTAACGTATATTTTTCAGAGAGCAGTTTGAACTAGTGTTAAGAAAATTTCACTATGGATGAATTGCAGGTAAATCAGTATACTTCCTAGTAGTAACCGACTGAGCATAGTTTTAGTTCATAACAAATAAATTATTTAATATAAATTAAAATCAGCCTCCCGCACGTTGACTATTATATTTTGCATTCAACATTTAGTTTTCATTTCGTTAGTAATAGCATATAGGTTTTCCTGACTTCTTTCAATAATGGAACGTAGGAAGAATAAAGTTTTCCTTGGTAAGAGGCACCTGAAGAGATCAGTGAAAAAGGAAATGGTGAAAATGAAAAATAATTCTCCAAATCGTGTTGATGAGCAACATTCTTCCACTGCATCTCAAAGAATATCTCATCTTGATGAGAGTGCTTTGAATGTTAATGAGTTGCCCAACACCTTGACAATTTTGTCAAATTCTGGTTCCGTAGGTACTTCTAGGCATATCAACGAAAACTTTAACCGAAGCTCTCATTTAACCCTTAATACCTTGATGAACAATTACCAGACTCAAGACTCTCAAGGACAGAACCAAGAAAAAACTCTTGAAGATAATATTCATTCTTGGATTGAGAAACATAGAATCCTTCTCAATCAAAAAGCAATTAATGAATTGATAAATATTTTACAACAATATGGCTATAAATTCCCTAAGGATAGTAGAACATTACTGGGTGCTCCCAAGAGTTGTCCAGTTATGAATATTGCGGGAGGTACATATAAACATTTTGGGCTAGCCAATTGCCTTCAGTATAAATTCAGCAAATTTGTGTTGCCTTCAAATTTAACTATGTTGAAAATTGAGGTGAATATAGATGGATTACCTTTGAAGAAATCATCATCGAGTCAGTTTTGGCCAATTCTGATATCAGCTGATTATGGTAATCATCAGGCAACTGAACCATTGATAGTGGGATTATACCATGGAAATAATAAACCCTCAAACGCTGAAGAATTCTTACGGGAGTTCATAACTGAATTTACGGTTATTGAGAAAAATGGTCTTGTCATTGGTGGAAGAAAAGTAGAGGTGAAATTAGTACGAATTCTTTGTGACGCTCCAGCAAAATCTTTTGTTTTGGGTGTCAAGGGCCATACAGGTTACAGCGGGTGTACCAAATGCCCACAGGAGGGGGTATATGTAGATGGACGTGTAACCTTCCCTGAATCTAATGCAACGTTACGTACTGATCAGACACTCAGGAATAAATTAGATGAGGAATTCCATCAAAATATTTGCCCATTCGAATCTCTTGGAGTTGATCTTGTTAAAGGAGTCCCGTTAGACTACATGCACTTGGTGTGCTTAGGAGTTATGAAGCGGTTGATATCATTCTGGATGAAAGGAAAGCGTAATGTCAGAATTCTCAATAATGATTATTTAGTAAATTTGTCGAGACACATAGAAATAATTAAAAAACATATTCCCCTAGAATTTGCTAGAACTCCAAAAAGTTTGGCAGAAGAAGACAGATTCAAGGCATCAGAATTTCGACAGATTTTATTATATACTGGTCCTGTTATTCTAGCAAATGTGCTACCGAAAAAACAATATTTTCATTTCCTAGCATTGCATGTTAGTATTAGAATATTATATTCCGAAAACTTGTGCAAAAACTATGTTGATTATGCATCTGATCTGTTGAAATATTTCGTTGGTCAATACGGGAATTTGTATGGTAACGAATATTTGTCACATAATGTACATAACCTGGTTCATTTGGCAAATGATTGTAGAGAGCATGGATGCCTTGATAACTTCAGTTCATTCAAATATGAAAATTTTTTGTATTTACTAAAAAAAATGGTAAAATATTCGAGGCATCCTCTGAAGCAAGTATCAAATAGATTTGAAGAATTGAAAATTTTGAAATCTTTTCGAGAAGAGATATTTCCTAAATTAGAAAGTATATTTGAAAGTGATGAGGCAAGCAATTCTCAATTCAACTGTTATAAAAGGATTGTGTTGAGAAATTTCATTCTGACAATTCATGGTTGGGATAACTGTGTAATTCTAAATGATAACAACGTATATTGTATCGTTAACATGGTTCAGAATTCAGAGAAAATAATTTCATTCAAAGGCAAGCTATATAAAGTGGTTTCTCCCTTGGACAAAAAAACCCATGTAATTCTCTAGACATGTTCATCATATCCATTGTGGAAGCTACAAATTCCACATCAATGTTTTCTCTAGAAGACATTAAACATAAATGTATGAAATTACCATCAACCGAGAGTTTGTTTGTTGTAATTCCACTGATACGCAATGAAATACTGGAACATGACGTTATTTAATGATACAGCTTAAGGATTGAGATTATAATTTCGAATTAAAAACAGTTATTTTTATTTCTGAATACAATAAAGTTGCTTAATTTTATTATAAAATTTTTGTTTTCTTATGTTTCCAAAGTGGACTGTAGTGCAAATTAAAAATCACCCAAACAAGGACATCTTGGAGGAGGTTGAAATTTCGACCATACCTATAAAATGGTTGAGTGAAACTGTATAGTGTATGGTCTCCAAATAAAGAAAGAAAGCACATAAAAATTGCTTCCGAGCCAAAAGATAATTCGGCCAAGTATGCTGTGGAGAACCTCTTGCGTTCCCCAGGTAATAAGTTTATGTGGTTAAGTAGAAATATGAATTCTAAAATTGGGTTTTCAGTTGCATACAAAGAAGCTGTTGCAGAAGAGAAAAGAATTGTGGAATCAGCTAGTGGAGATGACCTACATGAAGTTCGTAAAAAGAAACCCATTGCATACCCTGACTTCATTGAAATGGACACAGATTCAGATGACACAAGTGAGTGTTTTAGATTTTCAATTCTGCTTAATTGTCTTGAAAAAGTTAATGCCTCTCTGAGGAAATTTTGAAAGAGTGAATGAAATCAATAAATTTTCTATAATGAACACTATTCAGATATTCACACTTGATAATTTATAGGATCGTTCACATCTACGGATCTCATGCCTCCTCCTCCACCACCACCTCTTTCTCTGGTACCAGCAGAAGCCAATGTGGTTGAAGGTATTATACATTTTTTTACTCACAGGCCAATGCTACTTCTGTGTTTTTTTTTAATATTCTCGGTTTATAATGCTAATCCCTGATTTAATTTGCAGTTCAACAGTTGGACTTGGAGAATTCAGGTATAATATATCTACGATGAATAGAAATGTTTTTCTTATTTTATTATTTTCAGAGATAATCTTTGGAGGTGATATTCGAATGGAGAAAGATTTGAGAGGTGGGTTACTTACCCACCCAGCTTCTGTTTTAATTTTACACACGTTATTTTGTAGATCACTTTGACGCTAAGATGGATGCCATTTTGAAGCAAACCATTGGAAATAAAATAATATTAGATAGAATAGTTAATAATCTGCCTCATTTTCAATCCAATAATGGATCAGTACCAATAGAGAATTGGGAAATTTTGAGCGAACCCTTCACTAAATATAAAAACCTTTCCAATTTCATAAGGAAATTATCGACTGTGAAAGCTCAAGGAACCAATTGGTAAAATTATTATTTCATCGTTGCTTGCAGGACTCAAAGTCTTTGTTTTAGGAAACTATATTCATTAGATGTGGGGGGCATCTGAAAAATTTTAGTACATTAAGTTGAGAGTAGTGATCCACAGATTACTGAAGAGAACCTATTTGATTATAATCCAGTTGGTATTGCAAAGAAAGCTAGAAAAGGTAAGGAAAACATTAATGATATGCTAGCTGCTACATTGAAAAACATGAAGAAAAAGCCAAGGATAGAACAGTAAGACGCCAACGTAACCTTACCACTAGAACTTTGCAGAATAGTAAGTTCTGAGTGATACACAAGCATTTGTTTGCCAGTTGTTTTCCAAGAAATAAGGAAAACATACCGCAAAAGACGGACTACTCTTCTCCACGAAAATGCGAGAACTTATACAAATGACTGAAACAACTCAATTTTTGAGCACCCAAAATGTCGATGTGTTGAGTTACTTCCGTATATATTCTTGACTTGGTACCGAATGACCTTTTCATTCCCGCACGTAAAAAATAAACTGAGAGGTTAACGTTTTCCGACACCTGAAGAAGCGGTGCGTGCATTCAAAGTGCATGTGTAGGCGATACCTCAATCACAGTGGCAAACGAACTTGGACGTATGCAGAAGTGTATAGATCTTCATGAGGAGTAATCCTAGTATGAATTTAATATCAGCAACCCTTGCGTGATGTGCGTGCGAGATAAACGTAGCGTAGTATACGCTGTTAAGACATTTGCTGCGTCAGACAGTTTCATATGTGCTGAACTGTGTCGGCGCTGCACGTGTCTCCGTATACGCTTAGCCTAACGGTTAATGAGCATTGGCAGTTATTTAGCACTGATTTGATAGGTCCATTACTACGAACACCTCGTGGATATTAATATATTATCCGTTTCTGATAGTTTTAGTAAAATCACTCTTCTGTTTCCTTAACATAAGGCTACTGTTGAGATTGTTACGATGTTCCTCGAAAATTATGTAATTTTGGTTTTTGGAGTAACTTCCGTCATCATATGTGATAATGAAAGACAGCTCAAAGGGAAAATATTTGCGAATTCCGCAAACCGATACAATATTCGCATCAAATATACCGCTAATTATCATCCACAAACCAATCCCACCGAAAGGGTTAATAGAGTTACTAAAACAAATCTAACTTCATATGTGGCTGACAATCAACGGGACTGGGATAAGTTTTTACCTTTCACAGGTGCTGCGTTAAGGTCTGCACAACACGAAGCAACCGGGTTTACTCCTAATTTTGTAATTTTTGGAAGGTAGTTAAATTTCTTACCTGAAAGGGACACGTCTCTTGATGTCAATAATATTCGAATTGATAGGACGGCAGCTCCCAGTAATCGTTCTAGCGGTTTGAAGAGGATATTTGCCGATGTTAAGAAGCATTAGAAGAATGCATATGATAAAAGTAGGCACCACTCTTGAACCAAATCAGAAGGTCTGAAAGCGTAACTATGTTTTGTCAGATGCCTTAAAGCATTTTACGATTAAGTTAGCTAATTAGTTTGTGGATCCATTCGTTATTAGAACAATTTTGTCTCCTTCATCGAAAGATGAAAATAATAAGAGCGCCAGGCGAAATATTTCGTAAGATCACAACTCGCAACAAGGGATGCCGAGGAATCTTGAAACATAAATATTGCTAGCCTTCCCCAGAATTCGCGTACTTAGTTCAAAATAATCACAAACTCAGCAAAACTTTAATTCAAGGTAAAAAAAATTATAAATATGGCTATGTTCGAGTGTGCTGCAATTTAGTCATAAATATTCCTGTCAGGCATCGTCATGGTCAAAGATGCCGCATTCAGGTAATAAAATAACAAATACTGTAGCGCTTCGGCATGTATCGTGTGCTTACCCCTATTTTCGCGAGTTTTTTGCGCTTCATCAAGCTTGTCGGTATCTCTTCGACAAACGGTACCATCTATTTTTGTGTGAAGTGTGTGGCTTCTTTGATACAATTCTCCGATATTCCAGAAATTGATTTTAGTGTCAATTCACCATCACCAATCAGCCTTTTGAACCAAAAGAAGGAGGAAAAATATATAAATACGAGACATCATGAATATTCCCACATTTCTATTCTGGCCAAAAAAAGTATATTCCAAACTACTAGCCATGAATCAAATTTATTGTTTCATAGATATTTTGACTTCCATAAAAAAAATTGTAGTATAAAATCTGTATTTCAATGGTTTCAATAAATATAAGTGAATATCCACAGTATATTGCGTATTATTCCAAAACATTCACGAATATATGTGATTAAATAATGAAGAAAAAAATACTACAAGAAAATATAATTGATTGAAAAAACTTACGCAAATTGGCGGCGCTGTCTAATATTTCGCCACAGGCGACATAGTACCTAGATACGGCCGTGTTTGTTTGTCTATATTTTATTTCTGTATACATAATTTTAGTTTTCTCCCGACATATGTCTTTTTTTTTCCTTTTGAAGGAGAAGGAGGAGTTGTTAAGTGTTTCTATCGAAGCACTAAGCCGCCACCTAGTTCCCCTCCGCGACTCTAATTGTACCGGCTCAAATCGATCAATTTCGACAGTCACCATATTTCCTGGAAAGCCTGTGGTGGTAGTTATACGGTGCATTTTCGTTCTCTTGAAAATCTCGAAGAATATTTCGCTAAGCCGATACCTGTAATGGGATTTTTGCTCTTCTAAAGATCATTTTGTTCGTGGGACGAACATTCTGAGAAAGATTATATTTTTCTGAAAAGAGATTTCAAACAAGGAATTTTATCGCTGTGGTAAGCCGCCATAATACGGTCGTTCTGTGTCGTTTTCTAACTTGTTTCGTTTCGCCCCTTTTTCAGCTTTGACGAGATCCATTCCATCCATTATTCTCGAGCATAACGTAATATAACTTTTACCCTCATTTAATAAAAGAGTGTAAGAAATGCACTATTCTATGGTTGACGATATCCCGCCATGTTCCAAATGTCATTAGGCGGTTTCGGAAACTGGATCGAGTTAACACGATTCCTAACCCTGCGTGTTCGTTTACCTGACCTGGGTTATTAACCCCAGTTCGGAAACCTCTGTGTCCTTACTCGATCAGTGATCGAGTTAATCGGATTAGCTACCCACGTTCGGAAACCTTTGGATCTCTTACCCGATCACTTACCCAGATCATCTTTTATAACTCTACTCGGAAAGCAGGGTTGAAAGGAAACCGCATGCGCACTAGGTGCTTTTAACAATATCACAGAATAGAAAAGTAATACTTCTCCATTTTTAGACAATAATAAGAGAACCACGGTATAAATACCACCGTATAACATCACAGACCTGTGATATAATTGAATTTTGTGAATAATAAGCCAATCAGAGTCGACATCCAAATTAGCCTGTTTAGCGCTGAAAATTCAAATACCATTTAAACTCAAAAGAGTTTGCATTGAAGATTAAGAAGGTGATATAATGAAATATTCATGAAACAGTGAAAGAAAACTGATTTCTTCCGCGAATTCATCATTCCATGAAAGATTCGATAGATTCACTTGTCTTTGGAAAACACCATAGTTTCACTTCTATAGCTCTACAAAATTTTAGAAAAGCACTTAAGTGTAGTCAGGAACTTCAAGGCGCTCATTCGCTTTACATCTTTAAAAATAAATTTTGCAATATCCTCATCATACGGTCCTCAAGAAATTTTGCACCAAGCTGCAATTTTTCAACCAAGTGCTCGATTTCAATTCGATCTGTTTTTTTTTGAAAATAGTAGGTATTGGTGAAATAAAATCCGAAGTGAAATATCCACAGAACTATCGGGCGGATTTCTCCCATTCATGATTGAAACCTTTGCAATGGAGCCAGAAACCTGCCCTACAAATATCGTTTAAGTTTTTACTTTCAGAAAGCTTTATCAGTACCTACCTTTAAATTTTTTTTCTAGTAATCTGATCCACGTGAAATTTTGCACAAGTTTCAACTTCGAAATCTTTCAACTTTCAACAAGTTTGAATTCAATTAGATCATTATTTTCCGAAATATGACAATTGTGAGAAAAAGTCTTTACAGTTTTTAGGAAATTTTTCTGAAGACACAATCGCATCAACAACCTTACAATTAATTTTCAAGTTTCATCACCATCGGATCAATAGTATTTGAGTTATCGAGGAAATATCATCAAAATGTAAAAATCTTCTCTTTATTTCCAGAAATGAATATCCAACGGAGCTTTGCTCTGATACATTATTTTCAAATGTCGACGTCATGCATCAGAAAAAATTTCTATTATAATCATATGTAATCTACAAATAATACAATCAATTATAAACTATACAATATTGAAATTTACATCAACAAGAATAGACTGCTTACTTATTGAACACAAATCACAAAATCATATAAGAACAGCAGGTTTTATACTCTCTCGTCTGTGTGTGACAACAAAATCCACAAATTGAAAGGCTGTCTGGTTTTGACCTACTCACTGCATTGCAAATTTTAGAAATATATCGAGAATATTCACACTCAGAAACAGAACAGGGTCTAGGAAACTGCACCCTCCAAAACAGATGAAATTTGTGGTCTTCAATTCATCATAATGATAAAGAATTATTTTCTTCAATGTGCTTTTGCACATCAGCCTCCCTGGCTAATTTACTCTCAATTTTCACATCTAGCAAGAATTTCCTGCATCGAATTCATAAAGTGATAAGCCAAAACTGTTCGTTAATTAATTCAGGTTATATTTTGATTCAATCAAAAATCAAAACAAACCACATTCACAGAAGAGATTTTTCTGTATTCTGTGCCGTTATAACCCCGACATGTTCGTTTACTGCCTAACCCGGGTAAGTGATCCGAGGAATCTGACAGGTGATCGAGTAGGTAACCCCGATCAAGTTTCCGAAACCGCCTATTGAGAGGCGCGTCACCGAGGTATTAAATGCAAGTCCCAGTCCCACAAGAGAGAACGACAGTCTGCATCAGTCAGTGTCAGCGGTATCGAGTCAGTCAGTGGGTTATCCTGGAAAGCGAGCTACTAGAGGACGAAATTTAGTTCCTCTCTCACGTGTTAGGTTGCAATAAACCTCGTTTTATTAGTTCGACTTTAATTAGATCCTTACAAGAGGTATGTTCAACTTATTCGATGTCTTATTTGGTTTACCATCAGTATGTTATTAAAATGGTTTCATCCATTATAAGGTCCAAGTCAGTGACAATTGAGTCCATATTCTTCCTTCAATTTCTAACTTCCGAGGGTATTGAAAATACTCGCAGATCAGGGTGAATCCAGACTTACAGCCATGTGCATCATCTTGTTCACTATTACTGGATTAATTAATACTAGGTTAAATATTAACCTAGGATTAATTTTAATCTCTGTGCACCGAGTACTTTCAATGGAAGAATGTGTAAATCCCTGAATATATATGGCAACATTGCATAGTTCATGGGATTTTGGGCATTCGCGCGGAAATAGTGACATAAACAAGCATAACCTATAACTGTTTAGTCTGTGTTGGTGTTGAGTTAAGTCGGTTAAGATATTATCACTTCATTCAAGAAATAAAATATGGAAACGGCTGAAAATCAAAAAAAAAAGAATAGAGACGTCCAATTTTACCGCCAATGAAAAAAATCTTATAGTCAACCTAGCTTCCAAATACAGATTTATAATAGAAAACAAGGAAAGAATGTTGCTAGTATCAACAGGTCTCTTGCATGTTTTTTTTATTATTGGAATCGATTATTCTATCCATAAAAATACTAAAAAAGTTTAACCGCCGTCAAAAATTTCAATTGTCTACGAAAAAACGATCTTTCAAATTTGGCTCCGCATATTGGTTGTTCAAACAGACGAAAGTTCGCGGTTTTCGTGACGTATGCAGTTGAATCAACTGCCTCTCTTTTCTCGTGTCCGTTTCATTATTCGCTTCACTATACCAAGCAAATGGACTCGACGAGGGTACATTTACCCAGATTATTTCGATGCTTCGCGTTTGGAACATAAAATAAATGAACTGACAGTTCAGAAACGTGGTTGTCATCAACAAGCGAACTTTATTGCAATAAATATAAGTGAATCTAATTAATTCTGCAATACATTTCGTGAACATTTGAATACATTAGCAATGGAACCTCAAACTATGGGATATAGGTGGTGCATGGTTCCAAAGTGTAGAAATACATCGATATCTTCCCCTGGAAAAATATTTTTCAGTGTGCCCAGAAATGATTACTTTCGGACGAAGTGGTGTGGAGCCATGAAGAGAGACGAATTTAGGAGCAATAAACTATCTGCAAACTCCGTCTTATTCTGCTGTGAAGATCACTTTGACGTAAGTTTCTTTGTTTTGATATACTTCAGTGGTATGATCAAAAGCAGTTACTCATGAATAAGCCTATATAAAACCATTCCAACTACTTTTATTTTACATTTTCAGTTAGAAAAAGATACAGAGAACTTCATGAGATACAAGATAATGTTTAAACAACAAGGGGTGCCTGTGTTTCTACGATTAAGAAAGGTATTGTGTCCCATGAGTTTCATTGTCAAGAAGAAAAAAAGCCAACACCAGAGGAAGAGAATGCTCTCAGTAGGCCAAAATTGAGAATGATTCAAGAATCTCCAACCACTCAAGAAATAACCAATCTGTGTGAAGCTGGACCTAGTTCATTTTCAGACAGCATTTCTCCATCGAATCGAAAGCATCTTTTGCCTTATAAACTGGTATGTGAAAAAGAAAATATAGCATCAGAAGAGATACATGCTGCTCGAAAGAAACCAAGATTGAGTTTGGAGCAAGAAGTTATTACAGATGAAGTTACAGAACTCTATGTAGGAAGTGCCGCTGGTCCAAGTTCTTCTCCACATGATGTTTCACCTTCAGTCGATGAAAATGTTTGTGACAGGTGTTCAAGTAGATATTGAGAAAAAAACAAAATTCAGAAGCAAAGCTGTAAATGTTTCTGTTAAAACGAAAGAGATTGCATTATCACCATTTAAGAAACAATTAATAGACGCTACCACTTCACCTTTTAAGAGCGCCTTAGTTTCCACTTCAATTTATACTACTGATGAGTCATCACCTTCATCGCAAACTACATCTATATCTAGTGGGAATGAACTGGAAAGAGTACCATCTGAAGCGAGTTGGTGTACAGAAGTCCAAAAAGATTAATTCAAAAATGTTATGCGAACTGCAACATTGCTTTCTATAGAAAAGGAACCTAAAATGATGTTGGGACTGCCTAAAGAAAGTTATTATTTGATAGATTTATTGAGTGAATCTATTCCAGTTACCACAATTAATATTCTCATTACGCTGAAAAAAATAAAACTAAATGAGTCATTCGATATATTAGCGATACAATTTGGGTATGCAGTCAGCACAATATCGAGAATATTTTCTAAAACAACGGAAACAATGTCTGAAAAAATGAAGGTATTAATCGAGTGGTGTGAATCATCTCTTATATATAAATAAAATTTGCCAATCTCCTTCAGAGCAAGATATTCTAAAGTGGTTTCAATTATAGATTGCTTAGAAATAGAGGTAGAAAAACCATCTAACGCTGTCCATCAATCTCTGACAAGGTCACAATATAAAAAATGCAATACTCTGAAGTACCTCATTTCCTGTACTCCAGATGGATTAGTGAATTTTATTTCTGAAGGATATGGTGGTAGGGCATCTGATATCCTTATTGTCGAAAATTGTGGTTATTTAAATAATTTACCACCAAACAAAGCTGTTATGGCAGATAGGGGGTTTAAAGATTTAACACACCTTTTGCAACAAAAAAAATGCACACTTATAAGACCTCCTTCAGTTTCGAGATTTGCAACGAGTACAAAGGATGAAGTGAAAGAATCAAAAAGAATAGATGCATTGCGAATCCATGTAGAGAGGTTAATAGGCAGACTAAGAGAATTCCCCATCTTACTTCCCCATGCATGCGTACATCATAACTTGGTGCCTGTAATAGATGAAATTATTGTTGTATCATGTGGCATAATCAATATGCCACATGCATTAATAAAACATTAGATTTGAATTTTGAATATTTTTATTTTTCCCAACATAAAATTTTCGTACAAGTATTAAATGGTTTTGATAATGATTATCACCTCAGTATAACTGGTATGCTTTTTTCAAAATGGAAAGAATGGCCCTGCCCCAGAACAAGGTGCTTTGTTCCAGTAAATTTTTGCAGAAGTCCTCATCATAATCAACACTGAAAATGTCAGCTTCCTTTGATGTTTCGAAGTCATGATGCGCAACACAGAAGAGCCCTTTTTGTTTATTGGAGAAAAACATCTGCATTTGCACCTGTCCCATATGATTTGTGGAAATCTTTTAATCTCTTGTAATGTTTCTCAGATAATGGACATTTAATTTCTATAGAATATTCAGTACTCTCACCATCAGGAGATGCACCAAAAATAGGGTAATCAGGGTTTAAAATCAAACCACACTCATTAATTTTTATTTTCATCTTCTTCTCTACTTCTTTCAACACCAGTTTCTCCAATAAACGTCCACTCTTCATTGCATCTGTATCCTTGATTTTACTAGCCCCCATAATAACCTCATTCAAGGTGCCTTCCAGAACTTTACAATGTGCTGCTTCATGCATTTTTGAAGCAGTAATTCTGGCATACCGCAGCTCATACCACAAAGGACAGTTACTCTGCTGAACTGTGGCTCAACGTGCTTCATTGCAAGTCAATATGTCCATTGAGCTCCTACAGAAATTTATGAACTCAGCTGCATCGTCGGGTTTCTTTGGCATTTTATCCAACAGATAGTGTATGGACAATTTTTCTACACTGTCCTTTTCGTTGAAGTATTTCATTAATTGGCAGTTCATATTATTATTCATTCTACTGCGACTTATGAGAGCTGTCAGAAATCCTTGATTATCAGTTGTAGTATTTAGTTGATTCTGTTTGGAAGTACTCCATAATTTATTCGATTTGATGAACTTTAAGGTAGTGCCTATCGAAGACAATTTCGATTTCTTCCAATATCTACACTGGTAGGAGGGAGGTCTTCACTGCGCCTATGTAGCCACGCTATAAATGCTACTCAATACATATATACAGAACCCGATTCAAAACTTTCGTCGAAAATTACATAGCATATATATATAGCTTAAACCTACCTAAGTGTGCGGCACAATCTTCGCATTGTGCAGAGATAATTTTTTCCTCAGCTTCGTCACATAGAATCTTTACAGAATAAGATTTCTTTTTGACATTATGCTCAGACGTGATAAGAGCCTTCACAATACATATACTGAATTCTCTTTTAACTTGGACATATCCAATAGCTGAATCGCCATAAGAGTCCCTTTCAGATTTGGAAAAATCAAACAAATATTGATTGGTACGTGTTGGCCAAATGGTATTACAAACTACTTATATAATATGCTTCTTCACTTCAAAATGAAATAAATATCAAAGCGCACGATGGACACTCATCTCACCTCGCATCTTTTACGCCTCTAATTTCGGCAGACGTGAAATCAGGATGGTTTACCAAGAAATTCGTCATCATGAAGGCATCAATTCTCGGCAAATTGTCGAATTGACCCATCACAAACCCAGCTTCATTTATTTTATCTATTTGATATAATATATTTTATGTATAACGGAAAATTAGACACAAAAAAACGCATGGAATGGAAGTGATAATGGCACTTGACAAGATGAAGTACCGCTATCAGCAGTTGAAAGATCATAGAATAAGAATCGTTGCTGCTGTTTTGATGACATATGCCGTTATGGCAACGATTCTACCAATCAGATGCGTTTCACCTAATTTGAATTTGCCTCTTGATTTTCCGATTTTTAATACCGAAATATTCAAAATGTATCAATTATGCGAGTGTATGAGGGCATACATGATGATTTGGTATTGAAGGAGATTCAGAAAAACATATACATATGATATTTCGCGTTACATGCAATAGACCCATTACGTGAAACGACCTTTTTCTCTAACCTTAAACTGATCCGAGTCCGACAGCCATTCTAACTTGCGCTGTATCATGTTACTGAAAATCTCTGAATGATAATATTATTTCGAACTACACTAATACACAGGATGTGAAAGAGTAATAAATAATTTGGATCATAAGAGCTTTTTCAAAGTTAGTTATGTATGAGACTTCGTTCAAGTCACTTCGAATTGATTTTAAAAGTGTTCTTATTGCTTAAAAACAAAATTATATATATGGCAACATTGCAAAGTTCTAGGAATGTTGGCCATTCGCGCGGAAATGGTGACATAAACAAACATAACCTATAACTGTTTAGTCTGGTTGGTGTTGAGTCAAATCTGTTAAGATATTATCGTTTTATTCAAGTAGTAAAATATGGAACGGCTGAAAAAAAAAAGAATTGGGACGTCAAATTTCAACGCCAATGAAAAAAATCTTATAGTCAACCTAGCTTCCGAATAAAGAAATATAATAGATAATAAGGGGACGAATGTTGCTAGTATCAATGACAAAAATGAAGCATGGCTTCAAATCATATCAGAACTGAATGCTTCCTCGCTAGGACTCCTAGGAAGGTTCAGTACATCAAAATATGGTATATACAGTACAGATTATTTCCAACAAATTATGTTCTTATAACTTTTTCCTTAAACCTCCCGGTTCTACAGATATCAATTCTTTTGTCTTTTTTGAAAACTTCCCTACCTTATTCAAGAAAAGAGAGTATATCTCCGGAACGAAAAGACTTACGGCAATACATTACTCGAAAGAGAACTAGATGCTTTATTCACCATATTCAATTTTACTCGAGCAAATTCAACAGGAACCAAAAGAACACAGATCCAATGAGAAAATCAACATGAGATTTCATCCGCCATTATCTCGAAAAATGTTCCAGGTAAGGTATTGATTTTATAATTGTGAAAACTTCTCTCAAATCTCCGCTTCTCAAATATGTGGCACATTCATCAAGAAAAAGTCGCTGACGTAGAAAAAATGAAATAAGTCTATCAGAAATCGTAGGCGCCATAGTGGAAAAAAAAAACATCGAAGTAGGATTTTGGTCAGATACGTAGAAGCAACAATCTTCTATGAAATGTCTTATCAACAGCTTCACAGTAGAAAGAGGGTTGAATTAGCGATTAAGTATCCATAGTTTACTCCTCGTATTCCGGCGACAAATCTGATTTGCGTAGAATGCCTCTTGAGTATAGCAACATTGAATATGCTGATATGTTCTACATGTACGGGTTGGCAGATGGCAATACCTTGGCTGCTGTTGGAGAATGCGAGCTTCGCTTTCCGGGACGCCGAATCCCACATCCTCGAACTTTTCAAGCTGTGTATAACCGTGTTCGTGAATGGGGTAATGTGCAGAAAATGAAAAATGAAGTTGGTTCTGTACCCACTCTCCAATCTGATGCAATTTTAAGATCAGTCGATGTTAAACCAACTTTGAGTACTCAGCGCATAGCTTTAAGGATGGGAGTATCTCACATGATGGTGAACCGAACAATCGGGAGAGAAAGTATTCATCCATACCATTTGACAAAAGCGCAAAATTTATTGGAGCCTGACTACCAGCGACGGGTTGAATTTGATTGGACATATTTTTTGGGAATAAAATTTTATGGACAGACGAGTCTACTTACTAGATCAACGACCATTAAACATAAGGACATTCGTCAACGTATGTGCCGGCGAGAGTAGACATATTGACGCCCGTGCTCCTTATCAATTTTCAATTTCTAATTGTTTCGTGATCGCAAGAAACACATAATCGCTAACATGGTATTAACTCGTGAAATACGAGATGAAATTGAATCCGCTGTTAATAATGCAATTAGCAATTTCTTGAAAAGCGAATTATTCATGAAGAATATGGTGAGCAGCGTTTCGGAGGCCGTTGTGAGGACAATGGAAGAAAAGTTTTCACAGTTAGAGAAGGAAATAACTGGCCTGCGTTGTGAATTCAATGATATGAGGTCTGAACAAAGGAAGAAATCCCGGAATGATATAATCTCAAGTTCGCAGTATAGTGATATTCTCGAGGAAAAAATCGATTTTTTGGATCAATCTACAAGAAAAACCAACCTTAGACTTTTCAACATTAAAGAAAAGCCTAATGAGGATTCGAAAAAAGCGGTCATCAAACTTTTCAACACTCTTATGTCATTAAATATCACTGGTGAACAAGTTGACTCGTGCTATCGAATTGGAAGGAAACAAGAAGGCAAACATAGAGGTATTCTCTTGAAGCTTAAATCTATTGATGCGAAGAATGCGATATACACTCGGAAAAAACTATTGAAGGGTACAGGGGTGGTGATCAAGGAGGACCTAACCTACATAAGAGTGAAACTTCTAAACAAAACAATAGATAAGGCCGGTCTAAAAAACACTTGGACTGATCAGGGTAACATATTCGTGAAGATTGATAACAGGGTTTCAACTATAAAGACTGAAAGAGATTACATAAATTTGTTTGATAAGTCCTAAATCGTTCGAGGTTAGAATGTTTACATAGTATTTTCATTCCTTTTGAGGACATTTATATTGATTTTCATAATTGAAAATTGTGTGTTTCAGTTCTCTTTATTTTTTGTTTGTTTTAATCAGGTGAAATAAACATATTGAAGGTCTTTTGAGGTGTCTCGGGTTATCAATGTTGTTATTTCTTTTTCAATATGCTGGATTATCTTGATTCGTTAGATGAACAGGTGGAGACTAAAATTTTCTCAAATTTCCAGGGTTATGTAGGGGATGAGGGGAGTGCACATGATGGTAGCATAGGAGTTATTCATTTCAATATAAGGAGTTTAAGAAAACATTTCGATGAATTATTGGTTCATTTACAAACAATACTAAGACATGTGGATATTATTGTATTATCGGAAACCGGAGTTATCTTTGCGGTAAGTGATTTCACAATACCGGGATTCACAACTTATTACAATGATTCGAAAGTAAACAAATGTGATGGGGTAGTTATTTTCGTAAGGGACAGTTTGTCGGCAACTGTGAACATTTCTCCTGTTGGGGAAAGTAAATTTCTAAGAGTAACTTTCGTAATAAACAATAAGTCGAAGCACACTCAAATAGGCATAACAGCTTCTTATAGACCGCCCTCCACAGATTCGCGGAAATATATTGATGACTTAGAAAACTACTTCCAGGACGTACAGAAACAACAATTAGAAATTTTTGTTGGAGACATAAATATTAACTTGCTCAAAGCAGAAAACAATGATACCAATGAATATCTCAATATAATGAACTCTAATGGCTTTATTTCTCATATCAATAAACCCACCAGGGTCACCAACCAATCTGAGTCTATTATAGACCACATTTTTATTAGGCAGGACAGAAATTTTGAACACAATTTCATTATAGAACCAGTTTTATTCCAGACCGATTTGACAGATCACTACACACCTTTTGTTTCTATATCCTGTTCCGCCCCAAAAAATAACGACGTTCTTAAAAACCGCAAAATAAAGAAAATTAACTATAGTAAATTAAACTCTCTAATGCTGGATGAAACATGGGAGGGTGTTCTCTCTGGTGATGAGGTACAGATAGCGTATGATAATTTTATATCTAAAGTTAAGTATTTTATTAGTGAATCAACGCAGGTGACAATTTTTAAGAACAAAAAATATATAAGATTAAAACCATGGATTACTCAAGGGCTAATTACTTCGATTGAAAAGAGGGAAAAATTGAGGAAAAAATTACTTCGCTCTCACTCTGAACAACTTGAAAGTGAATATAAGCTCTACCGAAATAAATTGAACATCTTGATAAGAAAGACAAAAAATGATTATTATAGGCATAAGATAAGTCAAGCTAATGGAGACTGCAAAAAAGTTTGGAACATAATAAATGATATAGCGGCTACTAAATTGCGTACGAAGAGTATTGATAAAGTGGACATAATGAATGAACGATCAGAAACCATAACAGATAATCTCACTAAAACCGAAGTTTGCAATAGATATTTCGCCAACGTGGGCGTTAAAATGGCTAATAAGATAAATAAGCAACCTTTGCCAAAAAAATTTTTGAAAGATCCACCTAACGACCATACAGTTTTCCTCAACCCTGTTACAACAGCTGAAATTACCATATTAATCTCAAGTTTAAAAAACAATTCAACTCCTGGGCCAGACGGCATTACTTCCGAAGTCATTAAAAATGTACACACTCATATTGTTGGTCCTTTGACACATATCATAAACTTATGCTATGAAACCGGCAAAATTCCTTTTCAGTGGAAGGAATCGATTATTTCTCCTGTTCACAAAGCACATTGTAGATCAACATTAGATAATTACCGTCCAATATCTCTCATTAATAACTTTGGTAAAGTTTTTGAGAAATCTCTCAAATCTAGACTGCTCTCATTTTTTGAAAAACATCATATAATATCGGAAAGACAGTATGGATTCTTGAAAAAATCAAATACGGAGAGTGCCCTGATTGATTTCATAGGCAAAACTGTCCAAGCTATTGATGATTCGTTGAAGTGCCTCGCTGTGTTTATCGATCTTTCCAAAGCATTCGATACAGTACCACATGATGCGTTGTTGGATAGATTGGATAATTATGGTGTAAGAGGTTTGGCATTTGAATTAATGAAGGATTACTTTCGTAACAAAACACAAAGAGTTAAAATTGGAGATAACATCAGCTCGCCGGCCAATGTCACTATTGGTGTCCCTCAGGGCACGGTAATGGGTCCAATTTTATTTTTAGTATATATTAATAATATTTTTAAAATCACGAATTTTCGAGGTCATTTGACTTGTTATGCCGACGATACTGCTCTGTTATTTGTCGGAAGCAGTTGGCAGGAGGTTTGTCGTCTCGCTGAATCGAATCTTAAAAAGATATCAATGTGGTTAAATTATAATCTTTTGAGTATGAACGTGTCAAAGACTAAATTTATGACTTTTTCACCTAATATCGTAGGACAGCCTGTTGATATCTCTCTTAGAGTCCATTCATATCTATGTAACAGCATATCTTCATGTTCTTGTCCGACCATCGAAAGGACGACATCAATTAAATACTTGGGAGTTTTTCTGGACCAACATCTCAGGTGGACAGAACATATTTTACGAATAACTAAGAGAATCAGAACTCTATTTAATAAATTTTATAATCTGAGAAATATACTAATAAAAAAAAATATGAAGTTACTCCACTCTGCACTGGCAGAATCTGTGTTAAGATATGGTTTGGTGGTCTGGGGTGGCGCCTATAATAGCATAATAAGCATTCTAGAAACTACTCAAAATACCCTTGTGAAAATAATGTATAAAAGAGGCAGACTGTACTCCACAGATCTACTGTACAGAGAATCCGGAATATGGAAACTTAGATCACTTTATTGTTTGCGGTGTTTAATTTGGATGTATCACAACACATCTAGATTTTCAATTCAGAATGCGAGGTCATTGAGATCCTCTCAGAACATAATGACTCCGGCTTTCAAAAAAAGTATATCCCAAAGATCCCTCCTCTACTTTGGACCCAAGTTATATAACATGATACCAGATAGTATAAGAAAATTGACGCTCAATAAATATAAAAGACAAGTTAAAGATGTCATTCTCGTCAATTGGAATTCTTTTATCATTTTTTAGGTATTGATGACTCCTTATGTATTTTTTAGACTAAATGATTGCAGATTTCCCTCACTGTGCGCTCTCCTCGATACATATTACCCATATTTATGAATGTGTATTTTTTTTTTTCTTTTTTGACTTGCTTGTCATTTGCATTTATCCTGTTTCTGGGCACTTTTACCATGTTGATTGTACAATTTGTATGGCTGTGTCAGGAGGCGGAGACCACAACACAGGCTTGCCTAGGTGCGTCTCTGTTCGTGATAGGTTAATAAATGTGTTTCACTCTATTTTATATCAGAATGTACAAATAATAATAACTGAATAAATTGAAATTGAAATTGAAAAATTGAAAATATGTGGTTTCAGATGGATGGTTGTCCTGCTCATAATGGGCGCATAGTATCAGATTATATGAATGCAGCCTATCCTGGTAGACGGGTTGCTCGATTTGGTCAGATAAATTACACAGCAAGGAGTCCGGACTCCTTTCGATTTTATCTGTGGAGCAGGCTGAAGTTTGAAGTTCATAAAGGTACGGTTGTGTCACTAGAAGATTTGAAGATGAAAATTGAAGAAGCCTGCGATATGGTCCGCGGCAGTCCGCAGAAACTGCAGCGCGTGATTAACTCAATGAGCAAAAGATGATGTCTTGTCCTTCAACACGGTGGAAAGCACATCGAGCAGTTCATTCGAGTAAAATAAGTGTCATCACTCAAATACTTTCTTATGTTTTGATTTTCACTGTTATACATTTTTGGATCATTTTTAATTTTCGTGAATTCTTTCAATTTTTACCAAGCAATAAATACTCAGTTATATCGAATGTAACCGAGCTACTCGAAAGCCAACATGTGTTCATTAGAAAATCAGTAGGCAGTCTCAGCTACCTATCTACTGCACAGTTTTCCATTGCGGCGCACACGTTTTCTGATAGATTTGATTCGTTTTCCCTACGTCAGCGATTTTCTTTTGGTGAATGTTCCATATATTTGGAAAGCTGAGACTAGCGGGAAGTTTCCACAGCTATAAAATCAATACCCCACCTCGAGCATTTCTCGAGAAAACGGCGGATGAAATTTCATATTGGTTTCCTTATTTCTAAATTTCTCACTGAATCCTTGTTCTTCCGGTTCCTGTTGAATTTGCTTCAGCAAGGCTGAATACAGTGAACGTAACACCTTTTTCTCTTTGGATTAAGGGCACATTTATTGCCGTAGGTCTTTTCGTTCCAGAGATATACTCTATTTTCTGGAGCAAGGTAATGAAGTTCCCAAAAAAACAAAATAATTGATATCTGTAGAATTGGGGAATTTGAGGAAAAAGTTATGTGCACATTTTTTATTGTAAATGATCTGTACTATCATCTCCTCGAATATTTTACATCAACTTTGTTGTGTATAGAATAGAAAGCAGATTGTTCGACAATTCACTGCAGATGAACGTTTGAAAATAAAAAAAGACTGGGAGAGGTCCACCAAGACCCCCTAAAACTGAATCGTATGATTTGATATTGTCAATTATGAATCAGAAAACGATACATGGTCTGAAGAATCCTTTCGATTCAGATGCTTCAACGACAGTGGGGAATATTCATTAAGATTGTAGAAATGATGATGAGGTAAGGTTTCACATAAACATACATTATTTTCTAAAATTGAATAGACACTATCTTTGAAATCTTTGGAGTGAAATCTTCTCTTTAAACCCATTTTCATTTTAGGAATACCAGGCCTTCTGTCAAACAGAAGAAGATGTTTTTGAGGGTAATATTGAGGATGGACAAATGCATAATAGCACAATCATAGATGTTCCAAATTTTCCTGAAGTAATGCAAACACCAACAAATAAAAATTCAGCAAAAAATCCAGTGTTGTGATTATATTATTTTCACAGCAATCTGAAATCAATAATTAATAATAATTCAATATTTAATAAGATGTAGATAACAAAGTTTGCAAGGTTTCTTATGATAGAAAAACTTTTCAAATAATTACACGAACATTAATGACAATTTTCAATGAGAGAATGTTTTTGAGGAAGTTATACAAGTTAAAAGAAAATGATTTTATGCTTCTCGTAGAAGAACAGGGACAGTTGTGAAGGTACTAACAACATCTGAATTATCTGAGAAATACACAAAACTAGTTGATAGAAGATTAGAAATTGAAGAACTACAAAAAATACTTTAAGAGAATGCTAATAAGGAGCATTAAGTGAATATGAAGCTATTGGCTCTTAAAATGGAGGTCGAGGAAGCGAAATAGCCGAAAGAGTGATCTAAGTATTTTAATTTCAACTGGCAAGTTATTTTCTCTTTGTTAAATGAGCAGAAAACTTATTTTTGGTATTGGTTCATTTCTTATTTAGATATCTTTGTAGTTATATAAACTGTGAAGATTGTGAGCATAATATATTGAATTATATATTTTGTTCAAAGAATGTAGATCATATTTCTAGTCTCTACCTTTTTCAGAGAGAAGACCATGTTCTTATTTACATTTCCTGTGATGATTTTCCAACATGATGATATTTATTTTTGCATTGAGAATGGAAAACATATTTTTGATATGTCTTGGATTTCTCGGAAATCCAAAATCAATTATTTCTATAATATCCGCATCTTCTTCGAAAATGTCTTCATAATCGCAAAGAAGATCAATAAATTTATTATTCATTTTCAGTTTTCATTCGTACAAAAGTCCCCAGACAAAATATATGCGAAGGGAGCAGTCTTATGATAGGATAGGTTATAAAAATCTGATTATATTTTAATCGGCAAATAATCCGTCTATTTTGTGGGATTAAATCAATCTACTAGTAGTATCATTTGATCCGAGATGTAAGTACGGTGCAACAAAAATATGATATTTAACTCAGATTATAAGATAATCCTGAATTAGTTTCTTCGGTGCACACGGCAATTAGCGACGTCAGAGGATTGGCACTGAATTATTCCCGGATGCACCAGGATTACGCTGCTAACCACTGAAGGTCGTACCATATTTTCATTTTGGTTTTCATAAATGACCTCGTGTATAACTCTCCTCCTTGTTTCTTGGTTTTCGCTATTGATATCAATTTAGTAATGCCTTAATTTTAAGAACATCTGAAGAAACTGGTTAAATTGTATTTGAAGTTAAAGAAGGCCATACCCCCAAGGTTTTGTGAGGCGGTTGTGTACACATACGCCCCATTTTTTTTTTGTAGTTTTGAGTAGTAGTTATTCTTACTGAAATTAATTTATATCTTGAACTTAGAGAGCATAAATGAAGACCTGAGTTGTTGATTTCATTTTTTTCTATTATTGGTGAATTTTTCAGATTTCCTTGTTTTTTTATTTCTACCTTTAACTACCCTTCAGTGTGTTCGAAATCTGGTGGCGCCCATTTACGTTTTTTTTTTTTTTTATAACTTACGCTGCTCTTATTCCACTTGAGCTGAGGGACTACTTAGGGAGATAATTAATACCATAGAAAGTATCAGCACATAAACATATTATGTAACGATTTCCTATTTCTTGATTGATATGATATAAACTGAGATGTACTTCCCGCTGCATGAAATCACACCAGGGTCCCTATTCTTGAATCGGGAAAGTGAGAAAATAGGCGTGTCGACGCTTCTGTCGAACGATAGAGAAAGTTCATTCCATCACATTCAAGAATAGGGTCCCAGATGCGATAAAGAAGTACTCAGACAGGCGTGGGTTCATCTAGCCTCTCGGCCTCAATAGTAAACGTCTTCGTGATTCATAATCTCTAAGCGGATCATAAATAGTGGATGGAAAATCGTAAGACAGCCGACAAGTGCAACAATTATCAACTAGATTTTTTTTTTGTAACTAGTTGTCGCCCCACATTGAACAAAAGCTGCATTCACCACAGCACCTCTCTGGAATATGTAAAAAGTTTGAAGTAAAATATGTCATCAGTGTCAAGAAAAAAATCATGGTTTTGCGTCTCTAGTAAGCTTGCTCCCGTGGAAAATGCCCACTTCGCCTCGCCCAAGATCCGCCTCTGTGTCAATGTCAAGAGAATACGTCAACATGATTGCGCGGCAATCGGATGTAGTTTGCTCGCTGAAGCCGCTGATGGACTTATGAACATTATATGTTATTTTATGTGGAGTGAAAGAAATGGTTCCCCTAAGATACCTCACAAATCAGATTTGGAATTGGTGCTCATTTTCTTTTCGACTGTGTTCAGGAAAATAATATCACCACATTCGCCTCTTTTGCTGTTACGACGTCTGTACCTATCCACCATACATATAGTGAACACTGTATATGGTTACTTCTGCGATGATCTCTGTGCGCATCTTACATGTGTGGCATGTTAGATGGTGAATTACATGTATCTCTGTCAGTCGATATATATCAATAAAAGAAAACACACAGAACTTGAGTTTCTATTAAAAATTAAACAATTAATTTCTTTATGTGTAACACACAAAGTTAGTGTTCTACACATAAAATTGGTCCTTCGAGCAAAAAACTATTTTGCGCTTCAGCGTAAAAATCAAGAGTTTCCGAAACCAATTTTGGTTGAACCATCGATTATTTGAGAGGCGTCGTCCAGCTAGGTGCCGTGAAGGCCTCGTTGCCGGTGATATAAGAAATTGTTTTGTATTGACAATCTACTGTGAATTCTGAATATTGAAATTATTAATTATGCCTCTTCAGAAATTAAAGGTGAAACGATCCTATTATAAAGGCACTATCACAAAAATTGAGAATTATATTGTAGAATTAGTAAAAACTGAAACGAATTTTGATGTTTTTAAAGAAGATTTAGAATTAAGATCGAAAAGATTAGAGAATGGTTTTCAACAATATGAAAACATTCAATTGGAAAATTTAAATTCAGATCAGAGTGATAGTGAAGATATTTTTGAAGTTGAAAATAAATTTATGAAAATTTCTTCGGATATAAGGAGAATATTGAAGCACAATGAAACGACTGCTATTGAAAATTTGTCAACAACAACTGGTATTCCTACATCTAGTACATCATTGCCTTCAATAGAAATTCCATATTTTAGTGAATGAATCTTATAATGATGCCTTGAATTTGCTGAATAAAAGATATGATAATCCTGTTATCTTGATCAATAATCATTTGAATTGTCTGCTGGAGATGGAACCTCTACAAAAAGGTACCGCATCTAATTTAAGGGAATTTATTTGCACTGTTTTACAAGAAATAGGTTCCTTGAAAAATTTAAAACAACCTGTTGATCAGTGGAATATGATTTTAATCTATATTTTATCAAAAAAGTTAGATAGCTATACCAATAGAGCATATCAAGTTAGCAGAGACTCAAAAAATCTTCCTACCTTAGTAGATTTCATTGAATTCCTAGAAGCATGGGCAACAGCTCTGGAAGCTTCCTCAAGTCAACCAACAAAAAATAATAAATCGAAAGCTTCTATTAATTTCATGAATATTTCGAAAAATAATGAACAACCAGTTATGAAACATAATTCTAATATAATCAAAACCCAAAATTCAAGAAATTTTCAATGTTCTTATTGCAAGAATTCTGATCATAGAATTCATTATTGTCGGGGTTTCGGATTTATTTCCTCATCAGATAGATTTGAATTTGTGAACTCAAATGGTATTTGTAAAATGTGTTTGAATAAGCATAGCTCTAAATGCAAATATCCTGTTCTATGTAATAGATGCAATAAAAATCACAATATTTTATTACACTTAGAAAATGAAGTGGATAAAAATTCTTTAATTCTTTGTGAGCGCGAATCGGCTTTTACCGACGTTTTGTTACCATCAGCTAAGGTAAGGGTTCTATCCAATAAGGGGGAATATATTTCCGTCAAAATTCTTCTAGATTCTGGAAGTCAGCTATCACTTATCAAATAAGATTTAGTAAATGACATCAAATGCGAAATTTATAGGAGTAATTTGAATTTGATTGGAGTTAATGAAGGAGAATCTAATGTGAATCAGATGGCTTTCTTTAGGATATTTTCTGGTATAAATCAGTATGAGATAAATGTTACTTGCGCCGTAGTAGAAAGAATTACTTCTAAGCTGCCACAGTTTCATTTCAATGCAAAAAAAATAAGCATGCCAAAAGGTATAGAGTTAGCAGATCCAAATTATAATACACCAGATGAGATCTCCATTTTATTGGGTGCAGATATATTTTTCTCTGTTTTATTAACGGAATCAATAAAATTGGGACCTCAAAAGCCTATTTTACAAAATACTCTTTTTGGATATATTGTAAGTGGTGTACTACCTTCATATTTACATAAAACTGAAACTAATACTGTTTATTCTCACCATTGTGCTCTAGATACTAAGAGGCTGGACAATCTCATGGAAAGATTTTGGCAAGCTGAGAGTGTTCCAGACGGTCAGGAAGAATTCATAAATGAACAGGAAGCCTGTGAAAACAGTTTCAGAGAAGGTGTAGAAAAGATTCACAATAAATTTCAGGTGAAATTACCCTTGAAACTCAAGATAACAGATATCTGTCTAGGTGAATCATATTCGTTTGCTCTGAAACGATTCCTCAATTTGGAAAAACGTTTTCAACACAACGAAGGCTTATTTCGAGACTATTCTCACTTTATTCATGAATATTTAGATTTGGATCAGGTATGGTGCATATTTTATTGCCCACCACCCAGTCATACGAAATGATAAGAAAACCACGAAGTTAAGAGTAGTATTTGATGGTGGTCTGAAAACCAACTACAAGGTTAGTTTAAATGATTTTCTTTTTAATGGAAAAATTGTACAAAAAGATATTTATGATATACTCTTATTATTTCGTATGCACAAGAATGTTCTTATTACTGATATAAGGCACATGTTCAGGAGTATATTGGTACATCCTGAGCACCGCAATTTCCAGATTATTATTTGGAAAGATGATCAGTCGTTTCCATTGACTTTTATTCGGTTAAAAACTGTAACGTACGGCCTTAAAAGTTCTCCTTTTCTTGCTACTAGATGCTTGTCCGAGTTAGCTCTAACTTACAAAGACACTTACCCACTTGCTTCAAAAATACTTCTTAATAACACATACATTGATGACATAATTTGTGGATCGGATTCTGTCGATGAAATCATGCTAGCTAAAAATGAAATAATTCAACTTTTGAATTTGGGTGACTTCAAGCTCCACAAGTGGGTCTCAAATCATGCAGATATAATTTCGGATATTCCGAACGAATTCAGACATTTCAGTGAAATTGAAGTAAGTAAGAGCCCAGAAGACCAGTTAATGTTGAAGGCTTTAGGATTAGTTTATAATATCAAAATTGACAGCTTGAAAATCAGTTTTCCCACAATCGAACCTGATAATAGTTTTACGAAGAGATCATTCTTGAGCATAATTTCTCGGTTATACGACCCTTTGGGTCTAATTGGACCAATTGTTATAGTTTCCAAGCTACTTATGCAAAAACTTTGGCTTGAAAAAATAGGTTGGGATGCACAGTTGCCATGTGAAATTCAAAAAAATTTTCAACAATTTACTAAAAGAACTGTCATTTATGCCACCAATTGTACTTTCCAGAAACATAAGTAACTCCAGCAAGAGTAAACGAATTGTACTTTTAGGTTTTTGCGATGCTTCCCTGAGTGCATATGGATGTTGTATATATGTCAAAATTATTGATGAGGACGGAAACAAATTACTTAATTTATTAACTTCAAAATCACGTGTAGCTCCACTTAATAAAAAATTAACTATACCCAAATTAGAGTTGAATGGAGCAGTTTTGTTGTCAAAGTTAATAGCGAGAGTATCTAACATATTTGAGACTAATATGAAAATAACTCAGAAGTTGTCCTTTCTTGGATTCGTTCAAATCCTTTGAGATTGAGCGTTTATGTGGCCAATAGAATTAAAATTATTAAAAATTTTACTTCCGATTCAGCATGGCACTATGTAAGTGGTGCAAACAATCCAGCTGATTTACTTACGAAGAATGTGCGGTCCTTTCGTTCAATTAATCAAAACAAATTGTGGTGGCATGGTCCAGAAAATATTAATGAATGCCAAAATGGTGATGATTTATTTTCACTCTCAGGCCATCTGAAACATAATTGTATTAGAGAAGGGAACTTGGATCAAGATATCCCTTCTAGTGTTATATTAACAGCAACTCAACGAGATGAATTAGTTCATTTTGAGGATTACTCTTCCATTAGTAAAATTCAAAGAATTCTTGCGTTTGTTCAACGATTCGTTAAGAATTGTGAATCGTCACTGAAGGAGAGAATTTCCGGCTAGTGTCGGCATTAAATTCAATTTCATTCCAAGCTATTCTCCCATGTTTGGAGGATTGTGGGAAGCTGGCGTAAAAAGTGTTAAATATCACTTGAAAAGAGTAGTTGGCGATCTTGTTTTAACGTATGAAGAGTTTAACACATTTATTGTTCAAATCGAAGCTATATTGAATTCTAGGCCACTCTGCCAGACTTCCCAAGATCCATCAGATTTAAACTTTCTCACTCCTGCACATTTTTTGACTGGAGCAGCCTTCAATACATTACCTGAAGCTGACTTATCACAGGTACCAATTACTAATCTAAGGTTTTGGAAAATTTGTACGAAAATGCGTCAAGGCTTCTAGAATCATTGGTATAAACATTACCTCCTTCAGTTACAGAATAAACCTAAATGGAAGAAAGCACAGCCAAATATTGAGAAGCGCATGCTAGTTTTAGTTAAGGAGGATAATTTGCCACCACTTAACTGGCCTATAGGTCGAATTTCGAAGGTTATGCCTGGTAGGGATGATAAAGTGAGAGTAGTCGAAGTTTTCATGAAAAATAAAGTGTTTTTGAGATCCATTTCTAAAATTGCTGTACTTCCCATCTACGAGTAACTCTTTCTTGCCAAGATCTTTCTATCCCTAATTAACATTTTAAAATTATTGGGTTTAATTTAGTTAAATGGTTTTCCTTGAATCCATTGATGATGTAATAATTATTGTTGTTACCATCGTTTTCCTTTGAATTATAATTAATCATGTGTTATTATATTGTATGAACTGAGTATGTAAAAGTTTTTCTCTTATTATTCAACTCGTTTGTAAAGAATGGAAATGGGTGAAAATAGTTGTAAGAATTTTATTGAGTTATTGATGGCACTGTTATAAATTCTCTGTTGAGGTGCGACTTTTGTTAGATAAGTTGTACCTTACATAACATTTTCCTGTAGTTGCCAGTTATGTATAGATCCACCATACATATAGTGAACACTGTATATAGTTATGTGTGGCATGTAAGATGGTGAATTACATGTTTCTCTGTCAGTCGATATATATCAATAAAAGAAAGCACACAGAACTTGAGTTTCTATTAAAAATTAAACAATTAATTTCTTTATGTGTAACACACAAAGTTAGTGTTCTACACAACGTCGTTAACTAATAATCCATGTTATGGAGTAACAAGATAGATTCGGAAATTGGCCAACGGTAGAAGATATTGTTCATCTAACGTTACAAGCAGCTCAAAGGGGAGGGGGGCGATTACTACCAATAGTATGGGGTATGGATTAAATTAAATGTCGTCATTTATAATCGATTATGGTGGAACTGAAGATGCTGAAAAATAGTTTAAGGCTGCTGATTTAGTTGAAGTGGCTTACAATATGACGGTTTTAGCAAAATGATTGGAGGGCTAGGCCAAAGCATGGTGCCACTTTAAAAAAACAGATTATGTTATTAAACCTTGGGAACAGCTCAAAGACGATACCTTGGGTATGTTCGGTGCGAGAATGGATAAGATAAAGTTGATTCGACATTTCGAGGCGTGAAAGTGGAGGAAGATAGAGAAATTCCAATGATAAAGTGTCGTTGGGAATTAAGGCAGGTATTGAAGGAGAAGATAACATAAAATAAATGATTGATGGATTGGCAATCCCATGTTGCAAACAGGCAAAAATGCAACAATTTATGTCATTGACTATACGGTTTTAAGTTATGGGTAGAAGCACTAATTGTGACAGGGGTATAAAAACGTTTGATGGATTAACCCTCATACCATCGAGTCATAAATCTAAAGCAATCCCACAGAATTCTAACTCTAATATGGGCAAATTAAGGTAATTATCATAACTATCTACAGACCAAATACTGCGCCTTTCGCAGAAATACGTGGCAGTATTAGAGTGAATTATTGTTTTTAAAAAGCAAAAAGAACCAGAGTCAGAGGTCCGCGAGAGATTCAAACATTAGTACAGATATCGATGATAATTATTCTATAACAGCCGACATAACATTTTTAGAGGAACTGCAAAATTCAGGTTCTGAGCAGATTTATTTTAATTGAGAAACAATTACAATTGATACTCAAGAATCTCGAAGTTATACTCGAACACAACTAAGGCGAAATTCGTATGAACAGAAGCGATAACAATAATAATCTTTCAAAAATAGAAAAGAAGCTGGAGATTCTCCAGAGGAAGTGTATTCAAGAAAAAAAACGATGATTTACTTTTTTTCAGAACATTTTTACCTTAAATGGAATATATTCCATTCAAGCGTACACATAACTAATAGCTATATTTGAAACTTTTTTCAGAATGACATGAATATTCGTGGAAAAATCCGTGAAAAAATCTCCAAAGAAATAATTTGTGAGCAGAGCATCGTAGAAGGCTACTGAAAACTGAATGGGTGACAGCATAAAAGTACAAATATATGTTTTTGGGTTGAATTCTTTAATGGTAATTTCAATATCTCCCACATGGACGGAAGAACGTGAAGCTTTGTAGGTTTGCGAGGTAGCTTCAACCTCTTTGAGGAAGTGTCACGTTTCGTCCCGGCTTAGTTTGGGGGAACTCGTCAGGGCATGCACCAAACTAAGCCGTTTACATGCCTACGTGAGTGGACACCCCTTGTGAGGACCACAAGGGAGTGTACCAGACCGTTGGGGATGAGCGTATATCCGAGATCTTGAGAGGATCTAACCGGAACAGCGTGCGCGCTAGCTCCCCCTGTACGCTGACCGATGATGTTGGCCAAGCGTTACAGGCAGATAACGCAGGATACTTAAGACGCAAGATGGTACTGCGCGCGCGACTTAAGTAAGAGCTGAGAGAGGGCGCTCGCTACAGGACTCCCCTTCCAGTGAAAACGATACCAGAAAGATGTATCTGGAGGAGTGTGACCGAGACCGAAAAGGTGTTCTCCTCTAAAACGCGGCTGTGAGCGAGCCGTTGTGCCATTGCTGCGCTGTTGAGCACGAGTCTACGGCGTTTGATGCACGGTTGACCAAACCGTTTTGTGATGAGCCGTGTAGACTGTGTGCTAGAGCGCTCTGCCTCGTCGTTCGAGGAGGGTGACTGATTTAGAGGAGGTCAGCTTTTGACGGAATGTAGTCATGGCCGTATTGACCAGAAGATTTCCCACAAGTGCGACCGTGATGCGGAGCAGTTGTGTGCCTTTGAAATGTGAGAAACCCGGATTGAGAAACGCTGCGCCACTTGTGAGTTCCTATACCACTCGATGTCGTGCAGTGAGCTGGGTGCATTAGTGAGCACATCTTTGATCAGCGAGTTGCAGCACGAGAGCGAAGTGGCGGTGTGGAACCTCCTCGGGATGGTTGCCGAACCATCGCCGAGGGAGGAACGGATAGGATCACACAGTGACAAGCGAGGTTCTCACTGGAAACGAAGATGATCGCGGAGGGACAGAAACTGTGACACCGTCGTTGAAATGAATCACGTCGGAAAGTCACCACTGAAGCTTTGTAGGTTTGCGAGGTAGCTTCAACCTCTTTGAGGAAGTGTCACGTTTCGTCCCGGCTTAGTTTGGGGGAACTCGTCAGGGCATGCACCAAACTAAGCCGTTTACATGCCTACGTGAGTGGACACCCCTTGTGAGGACCACAAGGGAGTGTACCAGACCGTTGGGGATGAGCGTATATCCGAGATCTTGAGAGGATCTAACCGGAACAGCGTGCGCGCTAGCTCCCCCTGTACGCTGACCGATGATGTTGGCCAAGCGTTACAGGCAGATAACGCAGGATACTTAAGACGCAAGATGGTACTGCGCGCGCGACTTAAGTAAGAGCTGAGAGAGGGCGCTCGCTACAAACGAAAGCGCAAAACTTCTTGACTTCAACTTCTTCATAGTCATATTCACTTTTAGAAATTATCTATAGTGAAAAATTAGAATGTGCGGTCATCACCTGGATATTTACTGAATTAAGTGATGACCGGCATCAGCGGGCTTTTCAACTCTACTCCTTATAGCAGGAATTTGTCGGGGATCATAGGGAGGTGGCATTTATCAAAAATAAAAATGCATTCGCACCTGTTATGAAGCCCGGTTTGATCTGAAAACGCTTTTAGAATCCTCTCCGTTGTGTTCTTTGATTATAAATCATTTTAAATACATGGTTCTTTGGATAACTCCTAAAGGACACTTTTAGTGGACATAGTGACTGAAAAACTCCAATTTTATCGACAAACAGACTTACAGTGATTGTCATAGGTATGTTGAGAGCAAAACTAAAAATATTTTTTCTTACCGAAACTGCAGGTACATACGAACCTTACATATTCAGAAAAAAAATCTCTGAATAATAAGTCACAGATAGCTGACAGCCGTTGAGTCGATAAGATTAGAAAACTCTCAAGATTAAACAGATCGATTGAATATGAAAACCGGTGGATGCAAGACTAGCTACTGTTTCAAAAATTACCGATGAAACCAAAGAACTTGAAGCTTGGCTAGACACTAGGGTTGAGCCCAGGTCAGAAGTCATTAAAAATTGAACTATCAGCCGAAAGCGTTTTAGATAAATTTCTTTCTAATGACCTATTTTGAAAGATTCTCGGTCAGTTATGTTGGTATTTCATGACCACTACAATGATTATATGATTGAATAGGACATTCTTGGCCACATCAAAATTACAGAAAACTGACCTCATCCGTCAAACAATAATTCTTCTTTATTTCATCGAACACTCAATGAAATTGAAATTTAATCGGGATTTTGCAGGATTTAGGTGGAACCTTCGGAAACTTCATTTTGAAGCATCTTGAAGTTATATGCATTCCATAATATTGAATGTTTTCATGTTGTCCAGTTGTTAACTAATATTTCATTTTCTATGAACTTTGCATATGATTTAATTCTTCCTGTTACTTCTGTGAGAGTGGGTCAAACATTAGATTCTACACAAAAACTTGCTGCTACTTCTGGTTCCATTATTTCAAACAGTGTGTGCCCACTGTGTGTGTTATAGAATATGTCTTCTGTATTCCGGAAAACAATGCTAATGTGGAAACGATTTTTCCTTCTAAACCACATTGGTCAAAGAAAGAAAAAACTGTTACTTCCAGTACAGCCGTCTTTAATGCACACGGAAACATGCAAAATCTGGCAACGTCTACGATAGACCCCGAACGGCCCGAACTCTTTGATTTTCGCGGCGTGTCTAGTAGTTTTTACAGTACGCGTTTCTTGGTGCAACAAGTATTCGAAACTTGCAGTTGCAGTGCAATAATCAAAAGCAGGTGTTTAAGTACTGAAGTATTATCAAGTGTCGTGCTGTTAATAGTGATAGTGAATTTCCCTTTGGATTTATTTCTTTGTTTTCTTGTGAGTATCGTTTTGATACCATAAGCTTAGGAAAATGGTAAGGGAATGTTGCGTCCCATCCTGTAAAAGTAATTATAAATCTACCAAAAATGAAGGTTATTTTAGTTGTTTCGGTTTTTCGGAGAATGAAAATAAAAAGCTTTCATGAATAAAATCCATCCCGCGAAAAAATTTCATTCCAAGTCCTTATAGCGGAGTTTGCAAGAAACGTTCCAAAAAATTTTCCAAATTTACCATCATACCTGTCGAAACCGACTCCTAAAGCAAGAACAGATCCAAAGTCCAGGAGAGATGTGGTTATTTCTCGGAATTTAAACGAAATAGAAAAATTTATGATGTAACGTTACAAAACGCTCCACTGTCGATTTCAGTTTCCATCGCGAAAATACGTCATACTAATAATTTCAATTCCAATCGCAAGAAACCGCCTTATTGCAATTATATGATCAATCGCTAAAGAACGCTCATTCAAAACATCCAGGCCACTAATGATGAACAGGGAAGTTTTGCTGTTATGTTTTCAACCTTCGTAGCATATAAAAATCCCAACGTTTCAGATTCCTACAATATTAATTTTCTCTTACATTCTGGAGCAACAGACCACATAGTGAACAGCAGTGGTGTATTCAGTACTTATTCCGAATTATCCGTAGCTTTGAAGATAAATAGCAAAAAATGGTTCGTCAGAGTTTGCTATGGAAAGGACAGCATAAAAGTAACAACTAATATGGTCGTTGTGGGTACATGTATCACTCGTGAATGAATTTATAATATTCAACGAAAGGAGCGAAGAGGGCACAATGAGAGTGAAGGATTTCAGTTTCAGACTGGCGGTATCGCGAGGCCTCGTCGGAATTCAAAATTGTAGAAAAAGAAGTAAGAGGGGTGTGGAACCAGTTGCAAGTAAGTTCAAGCTACAGGTTGTGGAAAAGAAACTAGAACCACCGGAGCGGAGCTGAACATATGCCTCAACGTAGTAGCTCACGTCATTGTGCTTTATGCAGTTCAAAAAAAGAACCTCACAGAACAAAATGGAAATGTTCAATTTATAATGTGGGACTATGTCTGAACGATAAAAAAAACTGTTTCCAACTTTTCACTATTAGATCAACACAAAATTTTGCACCTAGATGCGTGTTGGTAATCTCCACCTGATTATGAAGTTTCAATCTGATTGCATTTGTACTTCTCGAGATATTGCGGCAAGAACATTAAAATTCCAAATAACAACGAAATTTGGCTCCTTTTTTTTCTTATATCTCCAAAACTAAATATCGGATCGGATTGAAATTTGAAACTTTGTGTTTAAATACTGACTCTAAGTTTTGTGCCAAATTCCATCCAAATCTAGTCAATATTATCATTGACAAAAAAATTTTTATATAAAAATTAAAAAAAATTTCGAATGAAGTTTTTTTTTAAATTTTCTCACAACTGCATCCACACGAAATTCGGCTCTAAGTGGCACGTTGGTATTTCAAAACTGTCCACGAAGTTTCAATTTGATTTAGTCAATATATCATGAGATATCAAGAAATTAACCTCAAAATTTTAATTGGGCTTAACTCCGAAACCATACAACTGATTCTACCCATTAACGATTTTAGCCGAGATATTCGGCCTCCAAACCTAATATGGCAATTTCAAGTCGCTAAGTCTTATTCTTCGAAAGTCAGAACACACACGGACGGACGGCCGGACGGATAGACGGACAGAATTGAATTTGACCATGGATTCTTCTTCATGGAGTTCAACCCAATCGTTTGAGACCATTTACAGACATCGTGACGAAATGATAACGTGCTGTTCCCTAGCTCAGCAATGTGAGTATCTTATTTTTTCACCCCACATTGAAGAAAAAATAGGAGTTGGTGACAGAGCAGTCAATACAGCAGACAAATCCAAGACTAAATCGAAAGCACTCGATATCAGATTGAAAAAGCCCGGTTATGAATTGGAAGTGCAATCAGATAGTTAAATGAAGATTGAATCAAGAAAGTCTACAATACTGACCAATGAAAAAACTCACAAAAGAAATATAGGTCCAGATAAGAAGTTAGATATAATAGCTGATAATCACCGTTAAGGATATTCTCCAGATAGGAAGTTACTACCCAATAATCTTCCTAACAGCTTTACTGTTGTTTACGTGACCGGTGCTTTTCCAGCGAATATACCTGAAGAAGTAGTGAAAAAGTACATGCCCCTGAATTATGTTGGACCTCTATCAAATAAGATTGCAAGAATTTTGTAAAAAGATGGTACAATTAAAATTTCTTTCAAATGAACAAAAACATTGGGAAGTATGATTTTCAATAACAAAGATACTATACCAAAACTCAAAAAAAAATGGAATCTATAAACTGGTTTGTAACACGTGTGGGGCAATATATGTGGGAAAAACGAACAGAACTTTCAAACAGAGAATAAAGGAACACCTACGAATTCAGGACCCCATTATGATGACTCTCATTTTGGAAATCATCATTTCAAAGAGTTTTAGTGTAGAACAATTAGTATAGTATAGAACTAGAAAAGCACTGCCGTGAAGGCAGCAGCTTTTGCGTGCATATTCGATGTAGATGAGCGCTTCGGCAACGAATTTGAACATGAGCGCAAAAGCTGCTGCCTTCACGAAAGTGCTTCTCTAGATTTTTTTTCGATAAATTACTGGATTTCAATTCGGTCTAATCTGATGTGATGAGAAGATGACAGAATATTAAATATTCGAAAAAAAAATTTGAATTTTTTTTCAGATTGTTATAATAACATTATCGTCACTTAATTCTGTACAATATTGTCCCTCAACATCTTCGAAGTAGCTGCGAAGTTTCATCGCGATTGAATCAGTATTTCTTGAGTTATACCGAAGAAAACGACGATATCGATAAGAAATCCACGAAATTCTACACATTTTTCCCAATATCTCCAAAACTTATAGCCGTATCGGATTGAAATTTGGTACACTGCTGTGAAATATCGAGTTCAAGGTATAACTGAGAAGATATCTCGAATTTGAACAATAGTTTCAGAGAAAAAAAAATTTTTGAAAAAAATATCGAAAAATATTTTTTTTCGAATTGAGTTACTATACGATTTCAAGGAAATGTTGCTCAAAATTGCGGGTCGTTATGCTCCAACTAACTGCTAAGTTTCAATCCAATCGCTTCAGTAGTTTCTGAAATTAGAGGAAATTATCCTCAAAATTTCAAATGGCTGTAACTCCTAAACTATTCGGCCGATTTGGCCCATTAACGAACTCAACCGCGGCATTCCGATGCGTGAACTACCCTACAAGTTTCAAGTCGCTAGATGGCATTTTCGGCTTAATCATCTAAAATTACAAACATTTGGACAAAACGATAGCACGCTGTTCCACTAGAAGATACGCGCAAAAAGGATTCAAGATATCACATAGTGGTGTAGGACAATATATGTTGCAGATTATTCGGAAAGATATGAGATCGTCAAACACAAGAAACTATTTCCTTCCTTAACTTTGAATAACAGATAGATTTCGATGAACTGCTCATTTTGAGATTCCTTTTATAGTAATTTCAATGCAGAAAAAAACCGAAAAGTAAAAGATCAAAAAGATCTTGTAGAATATATCTATGGCAAAAATTAAACTACAAATAGGGATCTCAAAAACACGTATTGTTGCATTGTAAAGTTGAAAAGTATATATTTAAAATTATTGAATTTAGGAATCTCCATCAAGAATAGTTAAAGGTAGTAAATTTGTAATGTTAATGTCCCTTTGTTATGTGAATGTATATGACTTGTAGTTGCTGGTCTGAGGATGTGGAGTTGATTACTCCCACGAAACCGGTCACGTATGCAGCAGTAAAGCTATTTGGTAGATCTTTTGTTTTTTATTCTAAATAGCTGATACTACAAAATCAAATAAAATCATTGTCATTGAAAATGTCGTCATAAAGAATAACGATACAGGAACATCCTCCAGAACTCCCAATGAAGATAAAAGCACACCTTTCTCGAGTACTGATATTTGTTGCTTGAATTTGACTCACGCGTCGCATCTATCTTCGACAAATTGATACAACATCTGTACCTTCAGTCTTACCACCGAGACAAGTAAAACATGTATTAGTGCGTATCTTGTAGTACCAGTCAAACCCCAACGGAAAAACAAGGGCGATGTGGAACGCGTATATTCAATAACTTCAAGATGTTACCAGAAACATTATAAACAAAAAAAACTCAAATAAGAGGAAGAGAAAAAAATTGGAAAAGAAACGTCTAACAGAAGAAATAGTTGCAGCGTAAGCTTATTCTCAAAATAAAAGAGTTCGTAAGAGGATATTAGAAATTGTTTTGCGTATATTTCACATGCAATATTTGTAGGAAACTTGTTCATCATCATAGCATTCCAAATGGACACCAAGAGCATGTTCCAGATTTGAAAGACAATGATCATTTCTGTGTCATGTTTGCCGTGAAGAAGAAAGCGATGATGAAGCTGAGAGTGAAAAACATATAAATGAGGATGAAGGAGAGTAGATAATAGATTCGGATCAGGTGAATATAAAATTATCATGGATAAAACTAAGAACAGAGATACGAATGAACAGAATCACGATGAAAAGCTGGGAACTGAACAAAATGAGGTGAAGTAAATAGATGAATTATTCGAGATATATAATAATTAATATGCCACATATTTGTGAATAGATCATAAAATGTTAATTATATCCCAACGAGCATCCCTTATTGCTTGTCTAAATGAAAAACATTGAAACAACTTCTTGTCCTATAACTGAATTAACCCTGTCCAATTACAAAAAAAAATGTCCAATAACAAATTTTCTGTGGAGGAAAAGAATCTTTATAAGAAACTGATTTTCATACAGGGTCATAATTTAGTAGGGTGTTCTTCCAAAGCTGACAAACTCGACAACTTAGACATTTCGTTCCAAAACAGACTTCTAGGACATCTCTACATCTCAGGAAATTATTTTCCAGTATAAGCAGAAGTGACACGAATTCGATCATGAGTTTTTTCAACTGAGGGTAGCCGTTATTAATTGTCAAATATGAAGAATTTCGAATTTATGTTCCTCGGTTTTTTTGAATGCAACATCCTGTATATTTTTCCATGAGAATACTATTGAATTCTATTGAATTTACCACCAAATCGACGGTTCCGCAATGGGAAATCCAGCTAGTCCGTCCTTGGCTGATTTTATTATGACACATTTAATTCAAAAATGCCTGAAAAAACTCAGATTTGTCGTCGCTTTCATCAAACTTTATGTAGATGACACAATGATAGCAATACCTTCGGATAAAGCTGATGAACTTTCATCAGTATTCAATCTATATCATCCACGCATTAAATTCACCATAGAAAAAGAAAATGAGGGAGAGTTGGCCTTTTCGGACATTAAAGTGGTTCGTGGGGTGGATGGCACTTTGCTGACGAAATGGTATGTAAAACCTACAAATTCTGGTCGCTTAATCGACTTTCATTCAGAGACTTCTAGATCTTATAAGGTGGGTAGCATAACCTCATTTATAGATCAGCAAACCTCAGCTCGGGTATATTTCACGAAGAAATCATACGAAAGATCAAAGAAATTTCGAAAACAAATAGTTATCCAACAACATTCGTGAATAAAATAATTAATGAATACAATCCATTTCCCCCTAGAAATAGTGAAACGATTAGTTCAGACGATCAGAACAAAAGATATTTCAGGTTCCCCTACATATCAGGCCTGAGTCACAGCATTGCTCATTCAATAAAACAGAAATCAAAAACTACAGAGCTTGTTTTTTATAACCTTTTGACGACACAGATTTTATTCTCGAGACTTAAAGATCCAACTTCCAATAATAACCGTTCAAGCATTGTGTATAAGATACCATGTTTGGGGTGTAATAAATGTTACGTGGGACAAACTAAACAACTGCTGAAGACGAGAATCAAACAGCACAAATATGACTGTGATGATAGGTTCCGGGATAGGGATAGTTCCACAGCTTTAGCGGCATAGATTTGCTGAAAGCCATCATTTCAATTTCGACAATGTCGAAATACTCGACTATGAAAGTAATTGGAGGAAAAGGAACATCAGCGAAATGATTTACATTGAACTAAACGCAACTGTAAACCACAGAACTGACACCCAAGATCTGAGTCAAATGTACACGTAGGGCGTGTTTTTAAATTCACCAAACTGGTGTGGTGGATACAATAACTCGTTTTCATATTATTGTGGTGGAAGTGACAGGGAACCATTTTTGTTTTTTAATTCAATTGTTAGGTCCACCAATTTTTTAGTTTTCCACCAGTTTGAAACGTCAGTGGTTTGACATTTGTCTCACGTTGGAGATAACAACCTAACTATCCCGCTTGGTTTATGTTACGAAGTACAGCATTATGAACAATTTCAGAGTGAACTCACAAGTTGAAATGACTTATTCTAATAGAATTGGTGAAGCACTAGGCCAAGTTATTGTGCCGTTGTGAAATGCAACATAAATGCACAGAGAGACGAAGGAATACAGTTTTTCAGATATGTTGTATTATAAACTTTATGTTTGGACCTTTGACCCATTCCTCAAAGTTTTATCTGTTATTGGAAGAAAAAGAATACTATGAACTATCCTACAGAAGGAAAACATCCTACATTCACGCCATAAATTGAGAAAATTGTCCTGACGAAGTAACGAAATATGGTAGAGTTTGTTGGAGACATTTCCACACTGGTGAAGGAATTATATATGTTCGATTCGTTTAATAAGATGAATCATGCTGAGATAACTATGATATAAATAATTGGTGTTAAACACATTTTTTTCACAATAATGAACCAGAAAATTTTCTCTGTTCTCGATAGAACATGTTTTGATGTGGATCTTCTACCCAAAGATGGAACTTCTACATAATGTTCGTAATATATTTCGAATTGAACTTATAGTCAATTGAAGATTATGAAAGCTCTAACGTTTCATTCCCATAATAAGAAAAATATTAATATGGATAGTGAAGTATTTTGTGAGGATGAATCGAAATCTGTGTTCATTTGAAGATCGGCTAATACAAGGATGAAAGTTTATTTATATTTACGTTTAAATACTTTAAATGACTCACGAATATGCTGCTTGATTCGTTTTGAATAGGGCCGATGTCAAAATCTTATGACTATTATTTTTCCAGAATCAACCACTGGTTAACAGTATGTTTTTGGGAAGATCTATTTGGAAAAACTTCTGCCCAGTTGAAAGCATATAGGGTTTGTGTTGCTCATTTCGAAGTGCTCTACAGGAGGAACATGCCGAGACCGAATGTCCTAGGAAATCTCCTATTCACACAGGTTTCATGACATTCGAGATGTTCTTATTTATATTCCTTATACCCATTAGGTAAGAAATTCTATTATGTATATTTATTTTGCAGCTCAAGGAATTGTATTTATTTCAAAGATCAAATACATGATCTGGAGATTAGGGAATATCCCTTGCCATAGTCACATAAACAAATGGAAAATTTTAGAGTGTATATAGAATATATCACTTAAAACTCATTTTATCATTTCAGATATGGTCATTGATGCTGATGTAGATCTGTCGACTAGTGTCAATACAGGTGAACCAGTATAGTTTGTGCGACTGTGTTCAATCTGTAATCTTGTATGATTTATTACAATCTGTTGAACAAATTCACCATTCTGTAATTTGTCAAATAGAGCTTCTAATTTTAGGTTTGAGTTACATGTATTCCTACATCCCTTGATGAGATTTCCAAAATAGTGCCTTGAACATTATATTTGGTTTTTTTTCAGGTACTGACAGTACCCTACCTTCAATTGCAGACAGATCATCAATTGATGACGGACCACCAGTTGGTGAGGGAATAGCCTCATCAGTAGAAACACAAATTGCTGCCTCTTTGAGTTCATACAGGCCAAGGAAGCAAAAACTCAAGGAAAAAGTGAGAGCCCTCAAAAGAAAAAAACAAGGAAAACATCTGAAGGAAAAGAGGAAGAACTTATGTCTTTGGATCAATTCCACGAAATCTGCCTTAGGTTTCTGCCTCAGGAATTAGCAGATTTTGTGAGAATGCAAGCGGAGTTGAACCTGCTTAAGGCGAAGGGTGGGAGATATAATGCAGAATATGAAGAAATTCGCTTTATCTCTGTATTTCTTGGGACCAAGCGCTTATAGTTTTTTGAGAAGCTCTTTTATTCATCTTCTGTGAAGAGCCTTGAAAGAATCGCCAAGGGAATTTGTTCTAACCAGGTCAACGTTTTCATAATTTTCATCAAACTCATTGAACATTTCATTGTCCAAAAATTATTATCAAATAAATTGTTATATGCACACTATGATAATATATTTATGTTGGAGTATATGATTTGAGTGGTTTTATTTGTTGATATATATATAAGAAATAAATAGGTTGTGTTAATTGTCTGGAAGATGCTGGGTTCCTTAAAGACTCCTACAAACTTTCATTCACAACGTTTAATTGAACATTACTAAAGTGGTATTAAAATTTATTAGGACTTTGTTTGCGTAGATTATAAATTATCTCTTTTGAATAAAGAATGGCATAGAACGTTGAAATTGATAAATAATATCTGGTGAGTATAGTTGTAAAGTTCATTTGATTAATAGAAAAACTGAAAATCACCAGATAAATCAGGCTGCATTTGTCCTGGATTCAGGAAATATTCACCTCCTGTCCAGAAAGCATGTCGTTCAAGCAAGATAGTTTTTTTATGAAATGATTGAAGGCTTCTTCATTTCAAATAATGAAATTGAGTCAGCGTTTACCTTATCAGTATGATTTATAAAAGATTATTGTATAATACAATAAAAGCGATATTCGTATTTCAGGAAAGATAATTGAAATGAGGTAATGAAATTTAAAATAAGGAGACAGTATTTAGTTTCCACGAAACGTTTTGTGGAAACCAAGTACTGTCTCCTTATTTTTAATCGAAATGAGTTTCTACCAAGTAAAGACAGAATCTATCAAACACAAGGTAATAAAAGTAACACGTAGCACATTAACTATATCAATTCTACAAATTTTCGCCGAAAAGACTTCGAAATAAAACAACTACATTCATAAAATTATTCAACGCAGTTATGTCTCAAATATCTTGCAGTAATAATACATATAACATACAAAGTATCCATATGTAATTTCAAATTCGCCGCCTACCAGCCATTTTGGTTGATCTTCAAGGTCACGAATTTTGGGTACATCGATAACAATGGCAATTTCAATGAGACCATAGATATAGGGTAATTGTTTTGTACCATAGACATATCATCTTATATTTCTATTTTATGTACTTAGCGTAATTGTCAAATTTTTGCTTCGCTTACAAGTGGAAAGTAGAGATATTCCAAAATAATGGCTCAGTCGGAAATAATTCACAAATATCTGGTTAACTTGGAGGTCGATGGTGAAATTTTTTCTACCGAGTTGACCGCGGAGGAAATAGAAACACTTTCGAATGGTAATTATTTATACTCCAGTAAATTCTAGAAAAGCACTGATGTGAGGTCAGTAGCTACTACGCGCAGCTTTACTTTCTGATGGAATGATTTTGCGATGTTCAATTCATTCGGTCCTGATGAAATTCTGCATGAACCTTCCAGCAGTCATTTTTCTATGAAGTACTGGATTTCGATACGATCTAATCTGTATTTTGGAAATATTGGGGAAATAAAAATTTAAATGGGTTAATATCTACGGAATCATTGGATGGATTTTACCTGTTCACTAATTCTGCTTTCGTAATGTCCCAAACTTATGCAAATACCAAGTCTCAAAGTAGTTTCTGAAATCGAAAATTTAAATGGTTATAACTGCTCAATTAATGAACTTAACAGTCGTATTTTGATACGGAACCTACCCTGTAAGTTTCAAGTCGCGAGCTCGTTCCTTTTGACAGTTATCGGGGCAACACAAGGACGGACGATGGACGGAATGAATTGACTTGAGCAGGGAATCCGACCTAATCGATCAACAGCGTTTTCGGCAAAAAACGCGAAAATTACAGACATTTCGGTGGAGTGATAACGCGCTGTTCCCCAGAACAAGCGCGTGAATTTCTGTCCATAGTCTGATTTCGGATTTTACAGATGAAAATGCGTACCTGCAGAAGTTTCAAGAAATAAAAATGATGGGGAGTTCAACTGGGCTTGAACAACCGAGCGGATCCAGCGGATCCCAAGAATCGAGAGCAAAGTGGGGCCCTTACGCAACGAAACTATTAATATCTTTAAGGCTGCAAATGGAGGAGAGTTTCTGCATGCCAAAGTGCAAGAAAACCAAATTTTGGAATGAGATCTCAACGAGCAGTAGACAAAATAATTATTTTTATTCTGGCACTGAGTGCCACGCGAAATATAGAAATCTACTCCAAACATATAAAAATAATAGACAAGAGATTAAAAACTGGCGAGTCGAAAATAACTTGGGAATACCTCGAGCAGTTCGACGAAGTTTTGGGATATAAACACTCAACCATTCCGGCTGAAAACCTGCTCTCCACTTATCTTGAGACAGAATCTACAACTGAAGAGGCAATTCCTAGTACTATTAATGAATCTCATGATAAGAATAAAGAAAGAAAAAATGTCGGTTACTCAGTACTTATATGAAAAAAATAAATCTAGAGTAGCACGCGAAGCAAAGGACGACATAAGATGGGAAGAAAAAAAAAGATTGAAGGAAAAAGAAATTGAGGCCATAAATAATTTAGCTGATGCCATCAGAGGAAGTTATAAGAGAAGAAGGTCGACTCATTCAGATTCTGAATAATCTGCCAGGTTACCCGTAGCCTATATTTTGCTTTTCTAATATATAATATTCAATTCTCTGAAGAATACTTTATTTGTTCTGTTTTCATAATCTCGTTCGTTAAATATATTTGATAAACATTTACTGCAATGAATTCTTTATAGTATTTTTTTTTGTGGCTGCAGTCGTAGGTATATTTTCTACTGAGTGTTGTTGTTCTTCATCATCTTCCTCTTCAGTATCAGTTGGCTCATAATCAGTATTTTTTCTGATGCCAATTTTGTGCAATATACACGCACCAATCATTATATATTTCATATTGGATAAGTTCAAGGTATTTGAATACTTCAATATCCTCCACATTCCTTTCAATCTGCCAAAGGCCTGTTCTATAATTACCCTGCTTAGGGTTTTATTAAATTTCTTTTCTTGATGTGTTAAGTGTCCATTGTCTTTGAATGGAACCATAATGAAGTTCTCTAGAGGATAAGCAGTATCTCCCAAAAGATGGAAGTCGGCAGGTATGAGATTATCAAGTAATTTTTGGTAAATAGGAGAATTTCTCCATACTCTAGCATCGTGCACAGACCCTGGCCAGCCACAATAAACATCAATAAACTCCATTTTTGAATTGCAAATACCCTAAAAAATAGCACCGATTATTAAAAAATTATAGAAAACCACTGACGTAGTCAGTGCTGCCTTTGCGCACATGGTCAAATTCATTGTTAAAGTCGTCAATTTTTCACGTATTGGTCCCACAAAACCACCACTTCCTGATGTCAAGCTGCATTCAGAATCAATTCGCGGGCGAAGTGCGACTTCGCCACGCGTGCTATGTATTTTTCTTATATTTGCAACAATAATTAACTACTAAATAAAGAAAACATGGATTAGGACTATAAAATTCTTCAAATCCTCTCATATAAGATCTAATCTAAGAACATAAACCATAGAATTGTCAAAAATTTCGGATTCCATTGTGAATGTTCAATTTCGTGCCGACTTGCGTGCTGAAGTTGCACTTCGCCCGCGAATTGATTCTGAATGCAGCTTAAGGATTTGGTGAATTCATAATCATCAAGGTCGTCCTCGCGGCCGGCCGTTAACGAGTTTCAATCAGTTCACACTAGTAGTTTCTGAAATATTGAGGAAATAATCTTGAAAATTCAAAGGACTATAACTCCAAAACCGTTTGGCCTATTAATTAAGAGCCGCATTCTGTGCGCGACCCACCCTGAAAATTTTCAAGTTACTAGCTCGTACCTTTTGGCAGTTAGTGCGAGTCCACAAATGGAACACGAAGCACTGACCATGGCACCGACCATGGCAAATACACAAATTAAATCTATAAAATATGATGCTGTGTGTATGGAAAGACAAAATGAATTTTGAGGGAAGACGCTGGATTTAGTTCTTCGGTTAATACAAAGGTCGATTACTTGAATCGAGGATGTTTTGCATTTTAAATCGAGGCACAGAGTTTTAACGGTGCGGTGCTTGGTTCGATTCTGCGGTTTGGTGCGCCGTTGTGGATGCCTACTTATAGTGTATCCGGCTGGTCGGACAGAATGGATTTTAGCACCTGATTCTTCATCAGTGAGTTCAACCTAGTCTTTTGAGAACATTTTCGGCTCAAAATTCGAAAATTACAGACATTTGGACAAATCAATAGCACGCTCTGCTCTGTTCCCGGAACATGCGCGCAAAAACAAACAAAACCAAAAAAAAAACCTGGAGGTGGATGGAATGATAGCCCTTTCTATTATAGAAGGAATTATCTCCTTTTGGTCCTGGGATGGGTACATGCATTCCATCAACGGAACCCACAACATTTGGGAAGGATTTATTATGTCTTAGATTATTGAAATCCTGCACTGTTCGTCTCAATTCATCACCTTCTGGCCAACAAATATATTTATCCTTGAATGTACAAATCTTTTTCAGAGTTCTGATAAAAACTGTATCAGCATGTCCTTTGCTAAATCCAAATCTATCTGCAACACTTCTGAAACATTCCTGGTTTGCCAGTATCCATAGCGTCATGAGAAATGCTTCAGCAGATTGCACTGGGGGTCTTCCAACACGGGATGGTACTGCGTCAAAGTGGAGTTCTAACAGGATTTCTTCAACGCTTGTTTTAGAAAATCTAAAATGCGATTTGAAATCCATGTCATTGTATCTGGGAATTACAGATCTAAAATAGTTTGTAACTTTTGCGTGCTTTTCTGAGTTCTGATAGATTCGAACGATTAATTCATCATCGGATGAACTTGATTCCGAGGAAGAAGATGATGAGTTACAACATTTTTTCACTAGAGCAATGGAAGCATACATCTCAACAAAATATTTAAGAGCAACCACGAAGACTGGAAATAGTACGAAAATACGTTTTATTATATCGTTTTTGGAACTCCTTTTTTTATTCAAGCATTCAACAAAATAGACATAGACTACGGAATATATTAGAATTCTGTGCTGCGCAATAACACCACGAAATCGATTCCCACCTAGACATAGACAAACCCATGATGTAAGTAAAAGATGGTGTGCTCATCTGTGATTGTATTTACCAATGATGATGTCACTTTTTTCATTCTAATTCAAAGCACAGAATATATATTTCCTTGTATTTTAATCTTGCTGACGTAACTTTTTTCAGATGAGCACCGAATGTTTTTACATCATGAACAAACCCATGATGTGCTCATCTGCAAAATGAGTGACGTCAGCAAGTTGAAAATACAAGGAATTATATATTCTGTGCTTTGAATTTGCATGTAGTTTCATACGTCATTTGTACGTACGATCACACCATATTTACTTACATCCTTTCTCCCCCAATGATCTAATAATATATCAGTATTATTAGACCATTGATCTTCCCCCGTAGATATCTTCGTATCTTCCTATCCACTTGATGTTTCGTCTTTCGTTTCACATCAGGTCCTTTCGTTTGCATAGAAGGTGTAGCACTTTCTATGCTAACGAAAGGATCTATTGTCTTTTGCTCACAGTTTTGAAGTAAAAGCGCGGTATTCTTGTCTATGGGCGCATTACACTAACCACAAAGTCGAGAATTAATCTATGTTCCTTAGATTTTCATTCCTTGCATGCACACAAAAACCACAGACTATAATCATAAAATCACCAACCTTATGTCACGGAATATTCCGTCCACCAGTGTTGTGACAACAGTCCCACCACAGCAGCGGTTTGGTGGAATGTTTGACATTTATATGACATTAGGGAATCCAATGACCTGTCAAAATAATCCCACGTGGCGCTTGGAGGGCAAACAAGTTTGTTTACTTTGTAAACTAGTTCTATTTTGGAAGCTTTTTCAGAGTATTTCACACTGATTGGTGTATAATATCGTTTAGTTTTATTGAAAAATATAGTGAATAGTGAGAACTAAGTGAGAAAAATGCCTGTAACATGTATAATGGTCAATTGTGGAAGCCCCTTAAATCGGGACCGTAAGAGTACCTACTGTGAAAAGCTCTTTGCATTACCCTCAGAGTAACTGTTACTCTGAGGCATTACCCACATATTAACGATCTTTCAAGGAAACTAAGGGAAATGTGGTTAGCAGCCATCAAGAGGGAAGATCTAACTGAATCAATTATTAGAAACCGAAGGGTCTGTAGCAGACATTTCACAACAGGTAGGTACCTAAGAAGAAAATAGATATTTCTGTATTTCTATAAGAGTGTAACTGATGTTTGATATTACAGTTTTATACAAGCTTGAAGAATAAAGCATATGTGTAAATGTTGTACTCTATTTCAGTTTATGTAAAGCATCCTTTTTCCAATACAAACTTATAATTGATTCAATTTGTAGGAGAATCTAGTGCTTTGAGTGATGAAAATCATCCAGATTGGGTCCCATCACATCACCTGGATCATCAATCTAGTCCATTCTAAACGCAACTGTGATGTAAATCTAAATTTGCGGCAGACAAAAGAATGAAATTAAGTCATGAAGTATATGGACCAAGCAAATAGGTAATGTCCTAAGGAAGAAGTTGTGATCTGCAAATTGTAGTCTTATAAGACATACGTAATGAAAAAATATTCTATTTTTCAGTTTAATGAAGAAAGTGATTTGGGCGATACTGAGCAGGCATAGTGGAAGCATGGTGCTACATAAACAGACGTTACAATGACCATGTTGGCTACAAAACTTGAGCAGCTCAACTTTGCCTCGTTGAAAATTAGATTTGGAAAAAAAAGCTAAAAACACTCCCCTGGGACTGATGAGAATTTCAAAATTGTATATAAGTGGGAATATTTCTATACTTCATACATCATTTTAAGCGTTGTAGTCTCTTGGAAATCGTGATCCACATGTAAATCATAATTATTTTTAAGTGAAGTTATTCGTTTTGTAATTCTAATAATGTTTATTTTGTTATGGGAGTACCTATGTTTCAGTAATAAAAAAAATATTTGAAAGAAACTAAAATGTGTTGTTCTGTATTTATTCACTATTAACTCCTCTAAATAAGTACTCTGCATGTTGAAACACCATAACAATTCGATTTAACACTTAAGATGAAAGAATAATTATCCAAAATGCTCAATAAATACAATAAAAGTAGCTTGAAACCTCAGCGCAAAATGCAACAAACCTTTTGTTTGCCCACCAAACGCAATATTTGAGGTTAAAAAGTCACGTGGTTTGAATTGCCTAATTGGAGGTTAAACAAACATCATTGGTCATTGGTAAAGATTATTCATTCATTTTACGAGTGAGGATATGGATCTGATTAACTGTTTTTCAGTTCCAACGATTCTCATTACAAACGATATAAAGGGAAACTTTCAGTAATTTACATTGATTCTTGGAACCTGAAGAATCGAAATCAAAGATATCATTTATTATATCTATTGAAAATGAAACATTGAAAAATGGTGGCTTACTTATTCCCTGAAACGATTATGAGAATGAAATAAAACATATGCATGAAATGGAAAAACATGAAGAAAACTTTTTCAGTTCTATTTCAAAAGGCGGTTTCGGAAACTTGATCGGGGTTACCAACTCGATCACCTGTCAGATTCCTCGGATCACTTACCCGGGTCAAGCAGTAAACGAACATGTCAGGGTTATTACGCCATAGAGAGAGAAGATAAATATTTCTCTGTGATCTTGTGTTGTTTTGATTCAAAATATAAATATAACCCCCGATAATTTTCTTATTTGTGAACATTTGTCATATGGGTATTTGTGCCGATAATTTTTGATAATTAGTCTCGTTCTCAAGTTAAAGTTGTAGTAAAAAAAAAATCTTTCGTCAAAAATGGATATGCTCGCGAGGTGTGAAGAATGTGGGTTCATAAGTCAGGAGGAAAATGTACATAAGCATATCGCGGAGGCGCATCAATTTTCAGGTAGGGAATTATAAATCATTTCAATTTCAAATTCTTCAATTTGGCTTTTTTCATGAAAGTTATGAATGAATACGATCTGGAAGATCCAGTTATTGAGGAGCCAGCGGAAGGTAAAATCAACCTATTTCTATTCTGAATAAATTTCTTATGAAAAATCAATAAAATTATTCTAGGAGATTCCCAGAGTGGTTCATGCTCAGGTTCCGGCTTCCAAAGTCAAATGAATCAAGCAGATGGTGAGTATTGTTTCTGTCTGTTGAATAGGTTTTATGTTAGTTATTCTATTCTGGTTGGATACAAGATACAATTTGTCTGAACCAAGGCCAAAATAAAATTAATTCTGTTTGATTCCAGTTCATTTCCTACTACGATATTGAATATGAACTAAAATCAACCTGTTCATTGGTCAATCGAAGTATTCTTCTACTTCAAACCCACTTCAAATCTACATCAACATTATCACTGGCGGATTTGCCAGCTGGTTGGATAGGCTCAAGCCTACAGTGGTAGATTTGACAAGGAAATTTGAGGAATACTTTTTTTCGGCCATCTCAGTTCCAGTCTTCTAAAACGGTTCTACATGAATATTCACCTTTGGTGAACAGTTAACAGGGCGGTTTTTGACGTGGCATAGAACCAGTAACAAAGCCTACTCAGAACACACCTGGGCCCGTATTCTGGACAAGTGAACTTTCGATGCGTATACAATTTCCAAACGAATTGCTACCAAAATGCATATCCGCAACCAAGTTCACTTGTCCAGAATACGGGACCTGGCCTCCTATGTCTCACAAGAATATATCTTTTGAGGGATTCCATAGCGGAACCTAGGAGACTCGGCAACAATATCAATACCTACACAGATACATTTTTTTGTTATACCTTATTAATTGAAAATGAAAGAGCTTTAATTAGCTCAGGAATATTCTCAAAAACTTTTGTTTGAGTGATTTCAACCAGAAGGTTGGATTATTAAAGTAATCTAGGACCTGACAATGGTAGAAGCAAGGATGGCGTATATTCAACAGCATATAGTTAGGACATCTGCAAATCTTCCTCTGTATCATCATCATATAAAAATTCTCCAATTGCTGAATGATGATATTGATTGGTTGACAGTTACCCTGAAAGTTTTAACAGGAATGCTCAATGAATTTTCATTTTTGTTTCATCAAAGTTGATAATTTCAGACTCTAATAAGCTGTATTGGTCAACCCCCCAAATAAAGTTGTTATTACTAATGTATGATATAAATAGAAAAAAATTCGAGGACAAAAAAACAAGGAACAAAAAAATTTGGAAAATTATAGCAAATAATATTTTGGAAAAAGGTAGCCTACAGGTAACACCAGAGCAGTGTGAGAATAAATTGAAGAACTTAAAAAAACGTCTAAGAAAATTATTGATAACAATAAAAACACTGGAAGGGGGGGCCCTAAACTGGCCATTTTTCAAAGAGATGGACCAAATATTTTCTGGAGATCCTGATGTGCAGTGCATAGCATCATGCAGCAATTTAGAAGGTTCCAGTAATGGAACTCAAGAAAATGGCAGTAATGAGCAGGTAAATCATTGTTTCAGTAATTATTATAAATGAAAAATTTTTCATAGCTTTATTCATCATTGTGAATGAATTCAAACTCAACGAAGAACAACCAGCACTGACATAATACCAAGCGACAAATATCAGGTCTGTAAGTTATTTATACTAAAATTTATCATGTTTGTAGCTGTAACAAATTCAATTCAAACATCACTTCTTATCCACTGATTTTAATGTCATAATTTCCAGCCTAAAAATAGACCTTTTGATGAAAATTTATTTACCAATCTGTTGAGTAACTGCATCCATATTCAACATTATTGAAATGATAACAGGAATCAGGAATTTGTGAACGACATCGACTTATGTCGATGTTAAATCTTCAATGATCAAACTGCAGAGAAAAAACATTTAATACCCAATTAAAAATTCGTCAAATCAATATAACAAGTCTCAAGAAAAGAGAAATAGTATTTGAAATGTTGGCAAAGTAATTGAAGATTTAACATCAATAAATGTCCCAAATTCCTGTTATCATTTAAATATCAATACTTAATTGATTTGAAGTACATAATATGATTATGTTTTTCCCTGTAGGAAAATATTCGTGGGTCCAAAAAGAGAACCACTACAGAACAGGAGCCGGAGTGGTTCAAGAAGTTCAGGGAGGACTGTGATAGAAGACACGAAGAAAAGATGAAAAGGCAAGACACCCTCCTTGAACTTCTTGAAAAATTAATTGACAAGTGCTGACATGATTCAATTTTCGGGATAATTTTTAGTTATTATTAGTGAATGCAGTGAGAAGTTAAGATTAAATTAATTATTTTTGAAAATATGTAGTTTAAATATATTTATATAAAAAAACAATATGATCAACATTACATATAATCATAAGGTTTTAACAACAAGTTAAGGAATCATTCGACTACATATCATATCCCTTTTGTTACATGACATTGGATCCCCTGTTATATCTTGGTTGGATATTGTATTAACATCTGAAATCTCCACGGAAATTTCAACATCATCATCTTCATTCAGCATGCATATGTTATGCAGCACACAACATGCAATGACAGCATTAGGTATGAACTCTGTCCTGAGAATATTCATGAATTTCAATGATCGAAATCTCCCCTTCAGCAGCCCAAATGTCTGTTCGATTGGAACACGAGTTGCTGAATGAAGATGATTAAATTTTTTTTGTTGATCATTCAAAAATCCATTATCTCGATATGGTGTTATCAAATTCACTGAATTGGGATAGGCCGTATCTCCCAACAAATGACAATCCTCATTGATAGTAGGCATTATGTGCCTGAATAAGGGGGAAATTCTGAAAACACGGGCATCATGTACACTACCAGGACATCCTGCAACCAATAAGTGTGATTTTACATTCAACTGAGTTTAAGACATGATTGATTAAACAGAAATACATACAGCTTATGTATGTCTACGTATTCAAATGATTACCTGCAAAGCAGTCTGTGAACATGTAAGAAGAATCACAAACGGCTTGTAAAATAATCGAATGGAATTGCTTCCTGTTGAGGTACCTATTTGGCATGAACTTAAGACACATGATCGGAATATGTGTTCCATCGATAGCTCCAATCACACCATCCATTCCTCCTCTTTTTTTAAATGATTTCTTCACTTTGGCATATTCCTCAGGCCATTTTATATAGTGTGGAGAAAAAGATACCAGAGTGTTGACCACTCTTTGGAAGTATTCCCAAGCTGTACTTATGGATACATCAAATCGGTCAGCCACTGACCTATATATAAATATAACGAATCGACTTTTATTACTCTTTATAATTGTAGTAGTAGCAGAAACCGTCGAAGCAATTGACCACCAACCGGAGGTCTTTCAGCCTGTTTTTTAATTCTTGTTACACGTTTTTTGCTGGGGAACAGCGATATCAAGTAATTTTTAAATGGTCATAACCGATTAGGTTGAACTCAATCATGAAGAACATATCTAGTCTTGAAATTCTGGGTAGGTTTTTAGACGAAATATTCCGGTTGAGCTTTTTAATGGGGAAAATCGGTTTCGGAATTATATTCATTGGAAATTTTGAGGATATTTCCTGACTATCCTGAGAATTACTTAGGCAATCGGATTGAAATTTGATAGTTATGAAATATCCAAACGCATTTCTATGCGCCTAATCGTCGACCGTAAACACAATAACTTCCGAAAGAAATAACTTAGAAACTCAATATTTGCTAAGTCCGAATTCTTAAATGGGCAAAATCCATCCAATGATTCCGGAGATATTCCCATTCAAAATTTTATTTTCCCAATATTTCCAATTATACAGATTAGATCGAATGTAAATCCAATATTTTATCGAAAAATAACAGTTCGAAGGTTCATACAAACTATCATGAAGATGATCTGATCAGAATATTGAATATTTGAAAAAAAAATTGAAATTTTTTCTTCAAATTGTTCTAATGGTACGATCATCACGAAATTTCGCAAAAGTTGGCCATCAGCAATTTCCAAACTAGCTGCAAAGTTTCATTCCGATTAAGTCAGTATTTTTTGTATTAATCCGGACAAAACAACGATATCTTGAAAAAAACACGAAATTTTATATATTTTTTCCCAATATCTGCATAAATTATGGTTGTATCGAAATTAAATTTGGTACACTGCTGCAAAATATGATTTTCAAGGTATGAGCTGAAGTTTTTTTTTTTTACTGACAGTATAATCTCAGCGAAATTTTGTGGAAAGTTCTGCGTTGTTATGCTCCAACTAACTAAAGTTTTGATTCAATCGCATGAGTAGTAGGGATATCAGGGAATTAATTTCAAATGACCATATCTCCGGAACCATTCGACCGATTTGTCCCATTAACGAACTCAACCGCCGCATTCCAATACGCGACCTAATCCGAAAGTTTCAAGTCGCTAGCTTGCTTTTTTTGACAGTCATCGAGTCGTTGGCCGGCTGGACAGTATCGATTTTGACCATTTTTGGCTCAAAATTCGAAAAAAAGATACATTCGTACACAACGATAGCATGCTGCTTCCAATCTGACAGATTCTATGAAATCTGGCACATACCTTGAAGTCAACATTTAACAATAAGTGTGACAAATTTCTGCTCGATCCGATATTCTCGAAAATGTTGAGAAAAAATCTGTAAAATTACGTTATTTCCTCAATAACTCTCGAGAAATTTATACTGCTGTGACAACGAATTTGAACAAGCTCTTTTCTAGATTTTTTCAAATTATATTTTGGTTTAGATGAGAAAATCACCTATAAACCTCTTGATTCGCTAACAACCATATTGTCAGCAGTAGCTGTTTCTCGGGACACGACGGTCTACCACCTAGAGGAGATGCCTGGTAAATCACATTGCCCATTTTTTCAAGAAGAATTCGAATTGTCCTCCGTTGTAAACGAAAGTGACTCTGAAAATCTATCAAATATTTCATTGTATGATTTGCGAAAGAAATCAGTTATATTTACCGTCCATTGAATACTTCATGATGACGCCCTCATAATTCTTAATGCAGACTCGTCTGCGCTTGAAAATATTTTGTTTCACTGCTTTAGATCATTAAACTTAATACTTCTTTTTCATCATCATCATCATCATCATAAAAAAAATCATTCATTAAATAAGCTATAAGGCAAATTTGCGTTTGTTCATGTTTATAAATCGAATTGAATATTTGAATTTTTGACGTAGTGCGCTGTACGGGCTAAAGCCTAAGTTGACGCTGATTGGTTTATCATCAAAATACAATGGTTCTGTGGGTTTGACCACTGAACTCTCGACTTCGTAATTATAATTCTATGGGTTTGATTATCGTGGATTATATAAGGGCCCTGATGCGCATGCGATTTCCTTCAACCCTGCTTGCCGAGGATGATCCGGGTAAGTGACCCGGGTAACAGATCCAAAGGTTTCCGAACGCGGGTAGGTAACCTACTAGATAAAGGAGGGAAAGGATTAGCCCGATCACTGATCGAGTAACGACACAGAGGTTTCCGAACTAGAGTTAAGAACCCGTGTCAGGTAAACGAACACGCAGGGTTAGGGATCGTGTTAACTCGATCAAGTTTCCGAAACCGCCTAAAGAGTGATATATATTGCAAATGATCAAATTGCTAATTTATTATTCTACAGATGTAATGTCAGTGCTATCCTAATCTATAATTTTATATTATATAATTGTTACACATGACATAAGAAATAATGCAAATGATGTTGCATCCTTGTGTTAGACGATCTACAAATGAACACCTATGAATCATACATACAAAATACTTTATCATCTATAACAATGTTTTTCATTCTGCAGTAGCCACGTCAGAGCTTTCATAATCAATAATCAAATATCTCAATTCAAAATATATTACAGAATAATGCAGAAGAAATTCCATCCATGGATATGCCGAACAGGTTCAATTGAGAACAGAAAGTTCTTCGATTCGTCACTTTAAAATATTCGTAATATTTTATTGAACCTATTGTATCAATCACATAATGAATATTTTTGATGGCTTCACATAGAATATAGGATCAGGATGGGTTTTGTATATCAGACCAGCCATGTATCATATATTATCGGGAAGTAATAATTGTTGAAATATGTGTGATAAGTAGCAGAGAACTGTTTTCACCATATTGCTCTCATCACGATTCAATGAATTATACAGAACAAATCGAATAGATTTTCAAACAATTTCCTTCACCAGCGTGGAAAATTTCTCTAACAGACTCCTTCATATTTTGATACTCAGGCCAGTTCTCCCAATTTATAACATGAATCCAAGCTGTAAATCTTCACTAGGAAATTCCACCATCTCTTCTGAAAGGGTCGAAGATGCAAATATTCAAACATAAAACCTACGCCGTATTCCGCTGTCTCTCGATGCATTTCCACAATGGCACAATAACTCGGCCTGGTACTTTGATAATTCTATTAATTTAATCATTTAAACTAGTGAATTCATCCTGAAAAAGCTGTATTTCAACTGAGGTTGTTTTGGGTTGATTCACCTTAATGTTTGACAAATGTCAAACCTTGCACCAAACTGATCCATCAAGTCGTTTTTTTATTATTGGTTGAAATGACGTAAATGTCAAATTATCCAATCCACCACTCTTCCACCATAGTCCACCACAACCACACCATTTTGGTGAATTAAAAAACGCGCCCAAATTTATTATTCCTGTATCGCGATTCCCGTATTCCGGCATAAATGTCATTCATATGTCTTCATTGTTTACATGTGATAACAGCTTCTCTTGATGATTAATTCAACAAGTTTCAATGGTAGTGGAGATTTCAAATTTTAAATTGAAAATTGACAAAGTCTTGGCTGGGTTGCAATTTTTCCGACTATCAGTAGAAATAACATCTTTTATGTCAGACTGAAGGAACTTGGTAAGTTTGTATACCACAGTTTTACCCTATTTAATTTATTATCGTTGTATATTATGTGTGCTATTGTCTAGTTATCAGGTTTGTTCATTGATATTTGTTCTATACAATAATTTGTCTAGATTGCATCATTTTGTATGTATGCATTTTATCGTTGTTATTCGCTGTCATTCTGATTGTTTTATTGGATTGTACTGATGAATTTTTGTATCTTTCTTGTATATAGCCTTGAAAAAGTTCGTATATACGGACGAAACGTCGGCATTTAGTTCAACTTAGTCTTGTTCTTCACCACCTGTCCTAGCTCCTGTCAAAGTACTCAGCACTATTGAATTATTTACATTTGTGAGGAAGAAACATCGGGGCTAGTTGAACGTTTGCGCCTAGCAGACACGAAAAATGCCATCAAAACTGAAAATTTATAATTAACAAGCGTAAAAAGTCGGAAAAACGAAACCAGTTATAAGAATCATTCAGATAAGATTTCTTACAGCTTTACCTCATCATAGATATCCCCATACAGGTATGCTAGTATTTATTGCTGAATTACGGTAAGCGTCCATTAAGCGGACGGATCGCAGGGGGAGAAATCCACCTGCTAAGATTTAAATACAACGTTCACTACAACCAGGGTTGCCACTTTAGTAGAATTTATACTAAATCTGGTAGAATGCGATGTCGATCTAGTGACTGAAATTTTAATCTGGTAGATGGTAGAAATTTTAGTGGACAACGAAGAAATTTCAGTAGATTTCTGGTTATTTTTTCATTTAGGTAGATTCGTCCTGAAGTATTGAACCCACCAATATTAATTGCAGAAAACCAACCATCAGCGTACTAATAATTCTGCCCTCTATTGATTTCTAACACTCTGAATAATAGATAATAACAATCCATTGTAAAAACAATATCTCGACAGGGCCCCCTATTGGATTTCGGGCTAAGCTTCTCGCTCCCAACGAAGCGTTCTTCGCTTGTACGGTCGGTAACGGTAACGCCGATAACTTGAGCCGGTGAATCCCCCATACCATTTAATGTTTTCCAGTCGTTAACTTGAGCTGGTGAATCCCCTTATACCGTTTAATATTATACAGGAGTGTTTTGAAAGTGAGAAAAATTCAAGATTTTCAATAAAGCATCAATCAGTGAATAAATTTATTTTAGGTAAGTAATCTCTTTGATATTATAATTTTAAATTCCATCAGTCTAGAAATTCAGAATTGAAAAATTTAATTATGAACCTCCCTTCAAAAAGAACTCAAAATTTTCTTATTACCTATTACGATTATTTACTTAATGGAAATGCCTAAATTGTTTTCTTCTATAACTACACAAAAAAAAATGGATTTTTTACAGAAGAATGTTGAAACACCAGTACGCCCAGAAATTCAGACCAGTTTGGCTGAAGGATCCCTGATTTAATAATTGGTTGACTAGTGTGGAAAGTACTTCCGGAGTAAAAGCAAAATGCAAGTTTTGTGGAAAAATAATCACCAGTCGTTACGCTGATTTGAAAAACCACGGAGAATCAAAAAAACACAAGAGCAATGCAGCTGCCTTTGTTGGAAATTCGCAGACTAAATTCCCTTTCATCAAATCCGCGGACCTTGATGAGAGCAGAATTGCTGAAGACAGGTTCATATGTTTCGGGGAGAGTAGTCGTTCGATCCGAGATCCTCATTGATTATAAATTTGTCCTAATAAACTAGTTGTTATCACGCTTCATAATGGTTTTAACTCGTGAAACACGTGAAGAAATTGAGTCGGTGGTGCAATTTGCAATAAGTAAGTGTTTGAAAAGTGATTCCTTCATTGAAAATATAATAACTAATGTATCGAAGGCCATTATCGATACAATCGACAAAAAATTATCGCACATGGAAAATACAATAACAAACCTCCGAGCTGAAATTAAAAATATGAAGACGGGGTCAATGGAGAGAATTAGATTTCAGGAAAATTCAGAAGTGAACGCTCTGAAAGAAAGACTGGATTTTCTTGATCAGGCCTCAAGAATAACAAACTTGAGAATCTTCAACCTAGAGGAAAACCCCAAGGAAGATACTCGTCGGGAAATTTTGAAACTTTTCACCACCGTTATGGCAGTTGATATCACAACAAATGATATCGATTTGTGCTACAGAGTTGGAAGAAGAGAGAATGGCAAAGTTAGAGCTGTTTTTTTGAAGCTCAAGTCACTTGAAATGAAGAAGATTTTGTATGGTCGGAAGAAAACGCTCAAAGGAACAGGGGTCGTGATCAGGGAGGCTTAAGAATACATGGAAGGATATGGAAAAGATGTCAGTTGGAATGGAAGAGTTCAGATACTGAAATCTACTGGTGATTTTTCGAAACTATTTTGTGAATTTTCAAATCAATGATAGGAGATAGGTCATGGTAATGTAGGTTTTCTTTTCTATGAGGTTCTTGATTGTGGTTTAATAAATAGGTTATAGGTCATGATAATGTAGTTTTTTTTTTCTTTTTTTATGAGGTTCTTTGATTGTTGTGCTACCTATTCTGAATTATGATTGAGTTTTTGGATGTACTTGATCAGCAGGTAGAGACTAGAATCTTGTCATGTCTGCAGGATTATGGGAGTGATGAGGTCTGTGCACAAACTGACAATATTGGTATAATTCATTTCAACATAAGAAGTCTAAGAAAAAATTTTGATGAATTATTGGTTCAATTACAGTCAATGAAGGATAGGGTTGATGTGATTGTTTTGTCAGAAACAGGAAATGTTGAGGTGGTAAGCGATTTCACAATTCCAAATTATACAGCTTATTATAACGAATCCAGAATTAATAAATGTGACGGTGTTGTAGTCTATGTTAAAGATAACTTAACAACTGAAGCACAAAATATATCAATAGGTGAAAATACATTTTTAAGAATCGAGTTTTCATTAAACAATTTCACTAGAAATGTGAAGGTCGGAATAACGGCGTCTTACAGAAGTCCTGCCACTAATACACGGGCATACTTACATGATTTAGAAAATTATTTTGGAGGGTTCGATAAACATCCACTAGAAATGTTCGTTGGTGATATAAATATAAATCTGAAGGAAGAATCATTTGGAACTAATAATTATCTGAATATAATCAAACGGTTTTGTTTCGTACATAAATAAGCCTACAAGGGTTACTAAATATTCGAAATCGATTATCGATTTTTGAGAAAAAGTAAGCATCTGAATAACAAACTTTCCATCGAATCAATTTTGTTCCAAACAGATATTACCGACCACTATACACGCTTTGTTTCGATATCTTTTTTAAATCAAAAGAGTTCCATCACATCTCGAGAATTCAAAAGTAAAAAACTAAGGTATGACAGATTGAGACAGCTTCTCACTGCGGTAACATGGGATGATGTCTATAATATTAACGTTCAGGTTTCGTATGATAACTTCATTCATATATTGAATAAATGTATCGATGAATGCACGGAGGAAATAATAATAAAAAATAAAAAACAATTAAAAATTAAACCGTGGATAACTCAGGGTCTTATTACTTCAATTAATAATAGGAATAAACTAAGGAAGAAATTATTTTCCGTACATACCAATGAGCTTGAATCAGAATATAGATCCTACCGTAATAAATTAAACTCCTTGATCCGGAAGACAAAGAATGATTATTACCGCAACAAAATTGGTGACAGTGGTGGGAATTGCAGAAAACGGTGGAATATAATAAATGACATCAGTGAAATAAAAACGCGAAAACAACATCTCGATAAAATAAATTTATTGACTGAAAGTGCAGAATTTATCTCGAATAATCAAGAAAAAGCAGATCTTTTTAATGAGTATTTCACGAAGGTTGGGCAAAGTATGGCGGATAAAATTGATGAGTGTGAGGTGGAGCGAGAATTTTTGAACGATGCACCTACTGGTCATTCAATATTTCTGGAGCCGGTCACTGAAAACGAAGTTACAATATTAATTTCTACTTTGAAGGGCGACTCATCCCCTGGTCCTGACGGCTTCTCAGCGGAGATGATAAAAGAGATACATGAACATATTGTGAATCCTTTATCTTATATTATTAATTCAAGCTACAATTCGGGAAAAATTCCCAAGCAGTGGAAGCATTCGGTTGTTGTCCCGATTCACAAATCGGGAAGCAAATCTAAGTTGGAAAACTATCGGCCGATATCCCTCACAAATAACTTCGGAAAAATCTTCGAGAAATCTTTAAAGACGAGATTACTTGCATTTTTCGACAAACATCAAATAATAACGAAAAATCAATACGGATTCCTTAAGAATTCTAGCACAGAAAAAGCTGTTGTTGATTTTGTGGGCGGGATCGTGAAGGCTATGGACGACTCAATCAAGTGTTTGACCGTGATTGTTGATCTAGCAAGGGCTTTTGATACTGTTTCCCACAGTATATTGTGCGACAAACTATACAATTATGGGGTGCGTGGGATAGCTGGGGATTTGATTAGGAATTATTTAACAGGAAGAACTCGACAAGTTAAAATTGGAGATAAATTCAGTTCATGCTCGTCAATTCATCTGGGTGTTCCTCAGGGTACAGTTCTTGGCCCGATTCTTTTTATTGTGTATTTAAACAGCATTTCACGTATTAGTGACTTCTTGGGAGATATGATTTGCTACGCTGATGACGCTGCGTTGATGTTTTTTGTTAAAGACTGGGAAGAAGTATACCATATCGCAGAATTAAATCTATCTAAGATTCAGAAGTGGTTGAATAATAACTTATTGAGCTTGAACATAACAAAAACAAAATTCATGACTTTCTCACCGAATATCGTTGACCAACCCCCAAACATCACCCTTAAAGTCCATGGTCCACGCTGTAGCGATTACGCACTGTGTAATTGCCCTTCTATTACAAAAGTTACATCTTATAAATATCTAGGTGTAGTTGTTGACCAGCATATTAAATGGAATGAACATGTAGCTTATGTTAACTCTAGATTAAGGACACTCATGAACAAATTTTATGTACTGAGAGAGATACTCACCCTTAGTTGTTTGAAATTACTCTACAGTGCACTTGCTGAATCAATTTTAGGATATTGTATAGTAGCCTGGGGAGGAGCTTACAATAATGCAATAAATATTCTTGAAACTACACAGAACACTTCAGTAAAAATAAATATATTTAATACAAATTAGAGATAAAGAAATTTTTGATTTCTGACTCGAATCATTTGAAGTTTTTCTGATATTTTTGAGTTTTTTTTTTTTCCAAGAAATTTCAGTGTGCACCTCCTCTGACCTCTCAACCTGTAGGTAAGGTCAATCTCCTTCTTGTATTTTTTTTTTCTCTTCAACCTTTCGAAACTTATTTATTTTACTTTTATGTACCCCGATTTATTTTTTGTATATACATTGTACAGATCTCCGGTAGGATGCGAGACTCACAATACAGGCATTTTGCCTAGGTGCGTCTGGCTTTCTGCGGGGATTATAATATATTTGTGTTATAACCTTGGTGACATTATTGAATGGAAGGTATTTACGTTTGAATAAAATTGAAATTGAAATTGAAATTTATTTATTACCCAACATACCTCTATTAGGGTGATTGATCACTTAACAGATTTATGTAAAAATACTTTCAAGTGCAATTCATCTGAATATCTCAAAATGCATCGTACAAAATGTGGAAATATAATTAAGAATGTCTTATATCCATTTTTCGCGGAAGACTTAAGAAATGACATTGGAAATAGTTACTACAGTGTATTAATAGATGAATCAACAGATATTTCTGTAGAGAAATATTTAGGATGTAAAATTTTATATTATAGTTTCAGTCAGAAGCGAATAATCAACTCTTTTTTAGATTTAGTTGAATTAGAAACTTTTAATGCTGATGGTATTGTCACAGCATTAAAATGTATTTTGCAAAAATACAATTTGAATTTGAAAAAATTGAAAGGGATAGGCACTGATAACGCATCAGTCATGGTGGGAATTAATAATGGGGTGCATGCCAAATTAAAAAAAGATGTACCAAATTTGATTTTGATACGCTGTGTTTGCCACTCCCTTCAATTAGCTGTTTCCTCTGTGACAAAAAAATATTTGCCTAGAAACTTAATTAATTTTTAATTAGGGAAACTTATAATTGGTTTTCCAATTCAACGGTAAGACAGAAAGCCTACAAACAAATTTACAGTTTGATTAACGCAGGGGAAAACCCTTTGAAAATCATTAACGTGTCCCAAACGCGCTGGTTATCTATTGAATCTGCCGTATCAAGAATTCTAAGTCAGTGGTTAGAACTTAAAACACATTTCAGCATAGCTAAAGATACAGAAAGATGTTACAGTGCGCAGGTTCTTCATGAAATGTATAATGATGACATAAACTATGCATATTTATGTTTTTTGAAACCAATTTTGGGGGATATACATAGAGTCAATAAAACCTTCGAATCAAATGATGCTGATTCTGTTAAATTATTAAAGGATTTGACAAAGGTATTAGAAAGTTTGATTCACAGAATTACCATTCCAAATTCGAATTTCAGGCTGTTTGAAGACGACATCGAGCCTTTCGTAGAACGAAATTGTTATTTGGGATACACTTTTGAAACTCAATTATCTCGAATGAAGGAATAGAAGAACGTTCTCTGAGAGACCGATTGATAAATTTTCTGATTTGTTTAGTTCAGGAAATAACTCAGAGGTTACCAGAGAACGTTAACGTTTTAAAACAAATTTCATTGATATCAGTAGAAAATAGTCTACGTGTGGTGAAACCGGATTTAATTCCAATCCTTCGATATTTTGAATATAACACCGAATCTATAGATGATATTCAAAACCAGTGGAAAAATATCACTTTAGTACAGTGACAAAATACGTCGTCCACTCTCAGTTTTTGGGCAGAAGTGAATATATACAGGGATGCTAATTCAGAAAATCCCTTTCAAGAATTATCGGATTTTGCCCTATCCCTTCTGGTTTTACCCCATTCAAATGAAGAAGTAGAAAAACTTTTTAGTATGATGAACATGGTGAAAACAAAACTACGCAATAGGATGCAATTACCCATGTTGTGTAGCATTTTGGCCATTAGATCTGGGTTAAACAGAAAAAATAAGTGCTGTTACAACTTTGATTTTCCTCGAAAGGTTTTGAATAATTTGAACAATTTAAAAACACATCCTTTCAATGAAACAGAAATGGATAATTTAGAAGATATTTTGGTCTGAATTTTTCTTCATTCATTTTTTCCAGTCTAGGTTTTCGTATTTATTACCATTTTTATTAACTATATGTATAGCTTACTCAAGCCTTATGTTGTTATTGTTGAATTTTTTTGAATGTTATTAATTTCGTTTTGGTATTTTATCTTATGTGACTTATGCAATAAAAAATTACAATATTTCTCTTGTATTATTTTTCAACACCTTGCAAATAAAAAGAATGACAATATTTCTCTCGTATTATTTTTCAACACCTTGCAAATAAAAATCAACTTTCGATAGTTGAAAAACTAAAAAGGTTATCATCACTATTGCTGAGGCCGCCCCTGCTCCTTCCTAGTAGAATAATTATGGTAGATGGCGTTTTGAACCCCGAGAAAACTGTCAAAAAGACTGAGTCCACTAAGACTAAGCCTCCTGCCAGCATTTTCGCTATCCTAACCCCCTACTTGCGTAATCCCAACGTTAGTAAGAGTGAACCGCAATCGAGCACATATGTACCAAATGCATTCTACATGTATTTCATAATTCATCATATGGATGACTTAATGAGACGCAGCTTCTATTTTAAAAGACAAGAAGACGCTTGGCACCCGCTCATCTCCCGCCTATACTTTGGCACCCTTTTTATCATTCAGATCCTAAGATCAGAATTGAAAGCTGGAACCATCCCATCCCGCAACAAAAGGTTCTTAACCCGGTTCCTAAGGAATTACCCTCCCGAGTCCCTTAATATCCCTGGACCCCTCGTAGCTACTTTTGAGAGCATTAACCCCACCCGACCCTCCAACACACTATTCGGACAGGTTACCCCCACCCTCTTTGACCAGAATCTCGAATTAAGAGCTTCTAACCTATTAAACTACGACGCAGCACACTGTTACATGCTAGGTATCCCAAACATCCCCGGAATCCTTGGCTTCATACATAAACTGACCTCCGCCCAACCGGCGAATATTCCAGATTATACCATCCCCATTACATTTAGCAACAACGTTGACCAAACCATCAATGGCCATCTATTCCAAGCTAATAACTGGAACGAAACTGAAAGAGCTTTCCTCCTCACGTCCGGTATGCTTTACGCCCCCGAGACAAACCGAGATATAGACACATCTTTCAACAGATATGGTAATAGACTCTCCCTTCCCACCTCAGCAGCAGATGACGATATCAGACACCTTGATAGCTTTTGCTATCTTAGATCTGACGACACATGGTTCGGAACTATCACTCAGATAATGAGTACTTATTCCAGCTATTTCACCGGCTCCGTCACACTTGCCCAATGCTCCGCCAACTCAACCTCAGCCCCGCTGATAACATCAGAGTTTACTAAAGCTTGCACCCTTGCCCCTGCTGACAACCCCCTCCATACCCTAACTCAAGCCTTTCATCCGATTGGTGTTTTCAACTTTGAGTTCCAACACTCGACTACCGAGCTAAACGTTGCTCCAAACAATGCAATGATTGCTACTGGAACCAAAACAAATTGTATTACACACATCAATGAACTAGGTCACTTCTCCACCCTTGGACACAACATCTTATGTCGAAACGGACCCTATTGGCTACACTCTCCCTTGCAACGCATATCCTCGAATGAAACAACCTACAAATCGGTTGGTTCACTTATTTCCGAGAAATATCTGCTCATGAGGCCCAGACAACCTAAAGACCAATAAATACCACAGACCTGTGATACTTGAAAGACTGATAAACTAATAGTAGTTTTATATTTTTGCTAGACACACAAAGATACTTATTGACTGACTAGTCTATGCGCATAGATACGTTTATTTTTGATTGTTCGTTCTTAGAATTAAGATTTGTTTTAATTTAGTTTTAAGTTGTTTAATGTTTTACATTTGCCGTACTTTTACCGGCTTTATTTCTTCATATAAACATAAAAGAAAACTTTAGAAAAAAACCTAACAAATTCAATAAAACACTTAATCAATTTCCGAAATAACCAGTGATAGCTAAAAAAAAAAGGTCATCAATATTGCTGAGGCCCCTTGCTAGTAGAGTAGATTTTATTCCGTCGTTTAGTAGAATACTATGACAAGTGGCAACCCTGACTACAACGCCACAGTGCCGGAGCTTGTCCTAATAACGATAATCGGCTGAAATCTGTCGGTAACACCCAGCCCGCCTTGTTCAATTGCATGGACGCAGTACGCAATAATGCTCGCCTCACAGTTGCAATCCGATCCGCTTTCAGTGGACCCTTACCTTTGATAGTATTTCAAACGGATAATTCTTCGAATTCGCAGATCTATCATCTTGGAATAATTTATCTTTTAGCTGTCGTTGAGCAAATCATGCCTCAATATTATAATAATCTAGTGAAATAATGAAAGAGCTAGATACATAATTTTAGACGATGATTTCGAAGGGTTAATACGTGAATATGCGTGAAACATGAAAATAATGATGTTAATACGCACCACATATGTCATATGTATGAATCAAGTAATCGGAAAACTAATGAATCAACTCCATCTTTTTTTAATAAACAAATATGAATTTCAAATACCTCAGAGTTTCGTCTAACGACGAAAATCAATTTTCAATAGGAACGATCGTTCTTTACAGCTAAACATATTTGCGAAAATATACACACATCAAGATGAATATTGATACAATTGAGAAGGTTGATATGATTTTTATGTTGGAGCAGTGTCATGAAAATCGTTTTTCAGCAAGTAGAGTTTATGCTACAGAATATCCCGACAGAAGACATCCAACAGACACGAGTTTCCGAAGACTCTCGAACAGATTTGTTGAGACAGGTGATGTTCAGTACAGGAAACAGGACAGAAAAAAATTGGCCACTAACGAAAAAAAAGAGCTCGACGTTTTACTGAATGTAACCGAATCACCAAACACCAGCCAAAGGGGGGCAAGCGAAGACTGTGATATAAGTACTTGTTCAGTTCCGAAAATCTTCGAGAAACATAAGTATCATGCCTATCAATGCACCAGGCGCTTACCGATAGCGATTCTGAATTTTTGTAATTGGAATTCGAATTGAAATCGAATCAACAGAATCCTCTCAATAAGTGATCAACTGATTTCGACCCCCATTTGGCGCAAAAGCCAAAAAAATTAACTTAGTGATTCGTTATGCATCCAATAACAATAGCTTTGAAATTCGCACATATTCAAAGGTCAGTGAACATAGGTAATTATAACTGTATAGTGTTCACGTCCATGTTCAACAAATAAACAATATATTGTAGGAATTTGGACATAAAATGCAGACAATAAACTATGATTTTGCCAACGTTTCGGAACGGCTTGTTCCTTTCTCAAGGCTCATCATACAATCAATAAAACATACAAAATTAAAATGGTTAGAAAGAGTAAATATATCAGCTCAGATGCCTGACAGTCGACGGAATTTGCTTTGGCAAAATCATAGTTTATTGTCTGCATTTTATGTCCAAATTCCTACGATATATTGTTTATTGGTAATTATAACATTCAGCTAACTGACCAGATTGAGAAGGGTATGGGCAAATCGAATACAATAATACACTATTCTCAATTCGTGTTTGGCGTCCCTCTATTACAATTGAAGTTGATGTAACTGCGATAGGACTAAATTACAACAACTTTTTGAAACAGGGCGACGTTTCGTCGATATGTTTCGACTTTTTCCAGAAAACTAGTCTTCAAAAGGTGGAATACCTGAACAACACGTCTACTTTGTTTTAAAAAGTTGTTTTGATTGATTCCCATTCCTCTGACATAAACTTCAACAATTCACTATGACCAGCGCTTCGCCTACAGTCCTAGGTTCATTTAACCAGCTTTTCGCCTTCAGTTAAAGTATTCAGGATGGTAAATTTCCCAGGGAATTTATTCTAATCTCATGGCCGGTACAATCATTTATGTTCACAGAATCTTCTATGCTTCATGTTTGGAGAGAGAACACGAACTTGATTAAAGGGGCGTAAGGGAGACCACCTTACATCAATCTCTTGGATATCGATTTCCCATCAGTGATGCGAATTAATTGAGAGAATTAAGTTTTTTCGCGCTCGTTATATCTGCTAGTTTTCAGAATAACTATCAGTAGGGCTTGGAAGTTGTTTGGAAGGAATGAGTTCTTTGCGCTCTGAATGGTTATACCGGCTGGTTACGAAGGGGAGAAGTATACAAAATGATATAGTGGGTATTTCCACAAAACGATTGGCGGTGGCGCTCAAAGACTAATATACTGTTGTAGCATGTGATTGACTGGTGAATGACCACTGACAACTGATTACTGAGCCAATCAGTACACAACGTCGTCAAAACTTATGGTCTAAGTTTTTCAAATATTATATTATCACATAATCTTGGTGATAGTCACTAGTCACTATGGACAAATGGGTGAAAAGAAGTTTTTGTTATATTCAGAAAATTTCTTCAACGAAAATCTCGAGATTTTATCTGGTACACAATTATGAAATTGTTTTAGTTGATGCAACCGGTTGTTTATGGCTATCAAGTTATTCAACACCTTACATTAATGATCAAAAGGAATATGGAAGTGGTTCTGGTACTTGTGAACCTGAAACGAAACATTCGGAGTGTTCTGGAGAACCACAACAACCACCACAAAAAATAAAACCTTCAGATACTACGAGAAAACGAAGGTATAGCTTTCAGCAAGGACGGACGGAATATGAAAAATTTAAAAATTCGTTGGTGAAGGCATCCGACAGTAACATTTTTGGTGAAAAAGTGATATCATTTAATATGGGGCTTGTAAATTATGCCACATGAAGATATTCATGAACATCAGGGACACTACCAAACATGCTTATTGCCAGAAATATGTTTTGCTCTCGAATCAGGTCTCCAATATTAGATCTATTGAGAAGTTTATGAAAAAGTCCAGCCCTTCTGATATCAAATATTCCGAGTTGAAGTTAACAGCTAGGTTAGCAAAAGATAACTTGCCATTTTTGTTCATCGACACTGTGACTTCAGTATGTAGTAGTATGTGTGTAGTATTCAACATTACGTAGAACAAAACCATATCTATAATGACGCAAAGCTTACGATTTTATTTCAAAGATTTATTTATGTTAACCTCAGAACTGCTGGTAATTTTTCAAGCAACATTATGGATGGAACCACTGACAAAGGAACAATAAAGTAAATGAGTATTCTCTCAGAACAACAAGTGGCAAATATATTTTTTGACATATTGAGGTTGAGTCTGCGACTGCAGGAGTCTTATTCAACGGTTTGATGACTTGTATCAAGTCGAAAAATATTCCAGTGACAAATCTAGTGGGCTTTGCAAGCGATACAACTAATGTCATGGCAATAGCACACAATGGTCTTAATTCTCACTCAAAACACAAACTTCAGCAGATAGTATGTGTTCGTTGCTCCTGCCACATGATTCATTTGTCTGTTAGAAAAGCTTGTTTATAGCTTCCAAGACATACTGAAGACCTGCTGAGAAATATTGGAGCCATTTCAGCAGGAGCTCAAATAGACAAAAACGATTGAGAGAATTCCAATTCTTTTTTAAGACTGAATTACACAAAATTTACATCCAAGTCAAACCAGATGGCTGGCTCTCTGTTGAAGTATGTGCTACTCGTGTTTTGAAACAATATACCCTTCGTTCCGATATTACTGGCCGTACTGGGCATCAGTGAGATATTTCGTAACGGTTTTCAGGAACAGTGATCTGAACTACAGTCTATTATCGGAACGTATCGGGCAGTAACGCCAGAAAGAAGTGACAGACATAAACATAAACATAACATAGCTTTGTTTTGGTATATATGTCGATGTTTTGGTCTTGTTAAATTTCAACGGAAATTTGTTGTTAAAAGAATGGACGAAGTGAACAGAATTTTATTGGATGAAACATTCAGCAATAGTGATTCTGACTCAGAAATTTCAGAAAGCTCAAGTTCCTCGAGCTCTACTGAATTTCAACAGGATTCGATTAATATAATTACATCTCTCAACAACCCCAGCGTCCCATAGAATTTTCAATATCACCACCAAATTTCTTCAGTTCGGTTTTCAGTAGTTTGAAACGTCTTCTGATATTCAACGCTCCAGTTTCAAAAGTTGCTCTTTAATGATTTCTGTCATTCACAAAAGTGAACTGACATTTAGACCTAACCGTCATCAAAAATACCCATCAAAAATACCCACGAAACTCAAGTCATACTCCTAGAATTCATCATTGAAAAAGATCACACACTTTTAACAGTGTTATTATTTACAGGTGTCTTAAAGGAATCTATTCATCAAATCTGTTCTTATTTTCGATTTGTTCTGAACGGGTAATAATCAAGTCATTTTCGAATTGCCAAACTATCAATTCAGTTTCCAGATCGTTACATGATTTTGTGAACAATCTCTCTCAACATGTAGCTTCCTTTCTTTGGGTTCAATAAATTCTCCATACTTTGTCAATGAGACCAAATGTTTCAGTACTTACTTATACAAACCGACATAAACGCAACACATAACTTCAAATGGCATTTTTATCAAAATACCTTTTGTCACTGCAAAAGAGTCATAACTATGATATCTCTAGAATACTGCTGGTTTTACTGATGCGATATTGTTTCAGCTTCGCTCGAGGAATGACAGTGGAGTATACAAAAAGGTCTAAAAAATATCACTTGATTTATGGACCCTTAAGCACTAATTGCCCAGGAAATATAAGATTATATAAATGGGGACAATCGTTCACAGTTCCAAAGAGAGTTACTGAAGAGGACTAATGTGCCTTCGAGCAATCTTCCTATTGTATCGATTATAACGGAACGACCCAAAGGTTAGCATGGTAGAACTGAAACGAAGGGGCCCCTCCCTACACGTTCAATTGGGTATTTTTGGGAATTTATTCGTGAAACCATAATAAAAAGGCACTGGATATGAGTATCGTCATCTCTATGTAAAGCTATTCAATTTTTCACGAGATATTGTACACTGTACAGGGTGCGGCAGTAGTTAAATATGCAATTTTGAAAAGAGTTGGTGGGGCGAGTTTTCAAGGTTCAAGAGTGGAGTTCCCCCATCAAAAGCATTTCGGATTTCAGTAGCCATGAAACAATGGTCGAAGCAAGAACGCTCCTTCGTCGTGAGGGTATTTTATCAGAGCGGTAGTTACACACCCGGTCAACGCCGCTTCGGTGTTCATTTTCAAATTAATCGTAATCGGCCCTGGCCCTCTGTTGACTCAATAAAGTAGAGAGTGAAAAACTTCGAAACCATCTATGAAACGAGAAACAGATGGGGTGTCAGTGCAAGATCAGTGAGAACTGCTGCGAATACAGAACGTGTTAAAATCGCTCTGACAAGGAGTCCTCGGACATCAGCGCGTCGACACAGTTCCGGGCTTGGAATTTCTGACAGCGATCTCCGAAGGATCTTGGAGTTAGATTTACGCTATTTCCCCAACAAAATTCAAGTGGTTCAGGCTCTAAATCAAAACGATTTCGCTGTTCGACTGCACTTTTGTGGAAGGAACTTGGAAATTACGTTAACTAGCAAAATTTCAGATAGAGTAAAAGCGGCCAGAAGTCCGCACTGGGGTAGAAGCAATTTTTTTATAGTTTTCTTTTGGAGTGGTTGTGTACTACTTAAAAACGAGGTTAGTCGAGAAAAAAAATTGTGATATAAAATTTGGTTTTTTTTCCATAAGGTGTATCCGTTACAAAAGTGTTCGAATTCTTTATTTTCCTGATTGCGTATTGCACGATAAGGTCCCCGAACTCTCATGAATAAATCGAAGTTTTATTAACCAGTTTAACAAGTAGCCATTGTTTTTGCCGATAAGTCCTGCGGGCTTCCGTTGGTTGCCTATTTAAACAGCACTTAATTCTGCTTTCTCTTTATCTCTTAGATTATATTATATATCAATTTTTTTTGTTTAGATTGTAGGTCTTTCTTTCATAAATGGGCAGAACCATTGCATATTATCAAACAATTTTGAAGATATAGAATAACAAAATATATTTTTTCTGAATAATTAACGAATATGAGGGCCCTGGTTAATTGAAACTAAGTGTGATTTTCTGTATTTTTGAATATTATAGAAGAAAAACAGATAAAAAACCAATAACACTCAATATGCTAATAATTGCTCAACGCAGCCAGCAGAGGAAAGTCAACCAGAAGCATTTTCAAAGGTTTTCATATTGATAAATCATCTTTCAGAATAAAATCAAAGCGTGGATTGGGCAAATTTAAACGAACTTTCAGTTATTATCGAAAATTGGCACTAGTTGAGCATTTTGGATAAATTTATGTTCGTTTTAATGGAATCACTAAACAATAAATTCGAGTCAGCTTACCAATACACTTTTCCAAACAATATTCCCAATCAGTTTAATCAGGAAACAAAATCAGCTGGAGAACACATTAAGAATTCTTCAACAATCTAGTATTCGAAGAATTTTGAGTTACAACAAAAAATCAAATAGATGCCTATTCGAAAATGTGTCCCATTGAAAGCGCTTCGAACGCCATCCGAGCTTTTGGCATTGTGCCGTTAATCCGATTTATATTTACAAATGAAGATTTATCTGCCATCGAGTCTAGTGTTACAGACCAAGGAGAGAAAAGTGAACAAGCGGAAGTTATTGAAACTGTTATAGATAATTACTCAGGTGATGTTGATATTCCTCTATCTACATGCATGAAACGAATGAAAATCACTCCACAATCAAGTTCAAAAGAAAACATTCGACAAATCAACCAGACAGTTCAATTCCCGAAGCTCATGAAAAAGTATGTAAAACTTCCGAGCAAGTATCGTTTCCTAGAGAGCAACGTTCCATCAACTTCCAAATCAGAGCTAAAACCTGCGGAGTCCATAGCATCTACCTCCAAGTCAGTGTTGAATCCCTATTATGGATTAGTACCATCTTTATCAAAGTCTGTGTTAAAACCTACATAATCCATAAAAGGTATCTTGAACTTACTGTTAAAACCTACAGAATCGATAACATCTAACTCAAAGTCAATCTAAAAAAAACGCAGAAACCGAATCGACATTGACACTTCCCTAGGCAAAAAGTGAAAGTTCTAAACGAAATGATTATTAAGACAAGAATGTCTCTGTGAATTCCCCGGTATATTTTCCCATATCCCCAAATCCAAGAATAGAAAACCAGACTCTGAATTTTCGAAACCGAGACTTCTAAGGATAAAATACGCGCTTTTGGGGAAAATTGTTTCGTCCCGCTACCAGAAGTGGACTCAACAGATAGGCTGAATCCTCTTGACATCTGCCTATGACCATCGCAGAAGGGACGTTTGGCGATTCAGTGAACCTTAGGAGCGTTGCAGTTCTCCACACAAATACAAACTTGGAATTATGTTTTGAAAAATGAACACTTCTCGATTGACATACTTCTCACTTATGCGAAGGAAATGAATATAACGGAGGACGTATGTCACTCCCCAAAATCATAAAATCTTTGAGATACAAATACAAATAGAGAAATGAACGTAAATTTACATGTGGGCAACAGCAGGTTGTTGCAGTCAAAACTGATCTACTCATTTTTACAATACGAATATTTGTCGCAAACTATCAGAATATTGCTTCTAGATGAAACTTGGGTTTACCAAAATGGTTCTTCAGTTCGTCGATGGACACATGAGTCTGACATGATGGGCAATGCATAAAAATTAAATCCGAAGGAGAACGATCCACGGTTTCACAAGTAATTTTAGATCATTTGAGGGTAGTGTTTTCATTTCAAATTCGAAGAACAATGACCGTGACTATATGAAGACAATGTCCAGTGAAATCTTTCAATATTGAGTTATTAATCAACTGATTTCAGCATTAGCCAAGATTTCTGTGAAATGTGTTGTTCTAATGAACAATCTTCCATATCATTTGGTGCAATTGGTTAAACCAGCTACCTACATTTTCTATCGAAGAATGTGAGATGCTGGATTGGGATTGGTTGATTGAATGCAATATGATGAGCGTTCTATTTGACAATTTGGGGAGCTAGGAGCTACCCAAGCGCATGAAACCCTAACAATTGACGCGTTTTTTTTGATTGGAGCTTCGTGCATCTGAGCTCATCCGACTACCTTCCCCTGTCCCGGAAGCACCAACCTGTGACAAGGGGCAGGAAGCTCTTTTGGGTTACGTCATATCATTTGTTCATGTTCACAATAACATTTGATCAAACCACTGTAGTAGTATTCAGTATATCTTGCCTATAAATCAAAATAAATATTGCATAAGGAGCAAAATGAGTAAAAAATAAGGAATTGCAAATAAATGATTCAGACAATCACAGGACTCACAGCATTTTTTAAAGCCAAAAGGATTATGATAAAGCATTATCTGGTATGATAGAATTTGAATCGTTTTTACACTTTCAGAAATTCACCATTTTTCAGATAACAAATTTAGCAATTCATAACTATACCAGGCTATAACTTGCTGCAGGAGCCCAAACAAATTCCAGCAATAATAATCCTCCTGGTAGTAGATTGAATGATCCATACTTGCCTGCTTCAGAAACAGACAATGATTCCTTCTCTGAAAATATTCCTCCCTCTCACAGAACTTATCACAGAAAATGAATATTGTTTAGAGTTATGAACAAACAACTTGCGCTCTCAATTCCATGGCAGCTTATTATAAGGATTTCAATGATCTTGAAAGAAGAAAATTTATATTTGAATATGATTTGATTGGTGCTGGGTTCACTGTGGACACCAAAAATGTCCAAAGTAAGTGAAAGGGTTTATTGCGAAGCTATACCAAAGCCAAAGATACAAAATAGAACGGAGCAAGGACTATCTAGGTTTTCATTCTATGATATTATGGATGACATTTTAGGTAATCAGCCTAAAAATAATTTTCACCATTCTATTAATAGTTTGGAAAAGTCTGATGAAGGTAATTCTCAGCCCGCAGCACTCGACGCAGAATGCTCAACACATTCTATATCAATATTGAGAGAGTGATCGAGGAAGACGAAATTGAAGTGCAAACCCCTACAAGACCGTCAAACGAACCTAGTACTACTCGTAAAAGGAAAAGGTTGAGCGAAAAACAAATAAAATTACAATACATGGATTTGAAGAGGGAGGAATATACAAAGCGCCAAAAAGGGCATGATGAAAGATGTGCCAATAAGAGGGAAATAAACGAAATTGACAGGGGAAAACTGGAAGCTTTACAAGAATATTTGAGGAATAAATCTCGTTAAGCATGGGTATCTTATTTATATCAAACTCTTTTTTTTTTCATTTTGTGCTCAGCAGTTATTTGTTTAGATCATATTTTTATTCGAAATATGAGAAATATTTCAGTAATTTGTTTGAAACTATATTGGAATTTTTTTTTATTTCTAGGACTGTTTTTTGTGTTCAGCAATATTTTTTCTTCTGTTAGTTTTGTGATAATTTATTAGTTTATATCATATTTCTATTGGAAATATGATGAATATTTTGAATAGTGTTTTGTTTGAAACTATATTGTGATATATATCGACTCAAGAAATGAAATATTATTTTTCATGACAGAAAACACTTAGATGAAATTCAAGCTCTTAGCTTCCCAGGAATCAGAGCTTGATAGGTGCCATACCTCGGTTACTCGAAGAATCCAGACGCCACAACTTTCACAGAATTTATCATCCTAGACCAAGGTGTTTTTTCGGAATTCAGAAGGGCATCGCTTAGTTCGAAAAGCCAATCAAAATTTATATTCTCCCTCTACAATGAAAAAAATTTCCTTTATTCGGGTTTCGTTAGTTTTCATTCGTTAGTTCATTTGACCGTTGTATAGTAAACAACAATTCGCTCTTGAATTCATAAACAAGACTTATACGTTAATTTTTGTATTGTAAAAATCGCAACTTCTCATTCGAAAGTCGCTTCAACCTTGCTATCGAATAAGATATAGAACGAAGATGTTGAGAAACATCAACGCTCAAATCATAACAAGAAGAAGAAATGACATTTGTTTTAGTTAGTTAGGTTAAGTTTCTTCGATGATGAAATGTTCTATGCACCAATGTATGATGGCACGTTGTATCGATAACTTTCAAGCATTGAATAAATAAGTTTATAAGGGACAAAAGGAGTTATAATTGATAAATACCAACCATCATTAATAAAAGGTAATGGGCCCAGAGCATCCACAGCGAAAATTATCAGAAAAATAATTCATCAAGAAAAAGAGGTTAGAAAACACGTTTTCCTGGAGATTGCGAATATAATTTAGTAAAAAGCCCAAGACGAAAAATGGCACTTCCAAGTAGAGGATATACAATTGAAATTTTGAATGGCAATAACTTCCTCAATTGGAAATTCAGGATGGAGATGATTTTGGCGGAAAATGGGGTACAGGAGCTCATCGAGAGGGAAGTGAATGTTGCTGATTTGGAAGATCAGAAAGCGAGGGAAACTCATTTATTAAGGGACAGTAGGGCGAAATCCTTGATCATACAGTGTGTGGATGATAACCAGCTAGAAAGCTTGAGGGAAAAGAAAACTGCATTCCAAATGTGGAGTACTTTGAAAGACAAGTATGAAGAAAAGGGTCTACCAGGGCAGTTGTATCTGAAGAAAATGCTTATATCCTTTAAACTACAGGAAAATGAATCGATGGAGAATTTCCTACAGGTTTTTGAACAAACAGTCCGAGAATTGAAAGCTACAGGTTCTAAAGTTAGTAATGAGGATCTAATGTGTAACATATTACTGACCCTACCCAAATCTTACGAAACAATATCCACAGTAATGGAAAACACTCCAGATATTACCTTCGATGAAGTGAAAAACAGACTAAGGGCAGAATATGAAAAACGGAACTTGACAAAGAAAGTATCAGAAAATGGTAATATGAAGGACACTACAGCTTTTTCGAGTGTGAAAAATGGTTGTTACTATTGTGGAGAAGTAGGTCACTTCAAAAGGGAATGCCCACAATCATTGAAAAACAAAGGAGGTTATTCTAGAGGAAGACAGAGCACAAGAGGGGGACCACAACGAGGTAGAGGTTTTACCAGAGCTAACAGGTATTACAACAACAAGAACAACTACGTGGAATCTGAGCAGAAAAATCAACGTGAAGTGAACAAAGAATCTAGTGCTCAAAATCAGTCTGAAGTTGTGTGTTTCATCGGTGAAAGTGATAACGATAGACAAGTAGAAGAAGACACAGGTATTTTAACTTTCTTTATTGACTCTGGTTGCACTTATCATATGATAAATGATAAATATTACTTTCATGACTATTTGGAACTTAAGAATCCCATCAAAATAGCTATCGCTAAGAATGAAAGTTATGTAACAGGAGTGGGAATTGAGAACATTGAGGTTTTTAGTAAAGTAGGAAAGGAATTGATAAAATTCACTATCAAAAATGTTTTATTTGTTCCAAAATTAAGGAAAAATTTACTTTCGGTGAAGAAATTGGAACTAGCTGATGTTAAGATCATTTTTGAAAATGGTGAGGTAAAACTTTTTGATAATAATGATAGGTTGTTTGGAAAAGGTGCTCGCAAAAATTTATATGAGATATCATTCAAAGTAGGAGTTAAAGAATGTCTTAATATAGAAAGTTCTGACAGTGATTTTATGAAATGGCATCGCAGGTATGCACATATTGGATTTTCAGGTCTTCGGGAAATAATTAGGAATAAAATGGTTAAAGGAATAGACGAAAAAATATATTTTATTTAAATAGAGTTTTGTGAACCATGTATTCAGGGAAAAATTAGTAGATTTCCTTTCGGGACTAGAAATAAAAGCAATCGAATTTTGGAGATCATACATTCTGACGTATGTGGACCTATTATACCTCCAACATACGATGATCATAAATATTTTATTTTCTTCATAATGATTTTTCTGATTTCAGTGTGGTATATTTACTTAAAAATAAAAGTGAGGCATTTGAAAAATTTCAGGAATATCTCAATATGGTCGAGGCAAAATTCAATACAAAAATCTCGAAATTAAGATGCGACAACGGGGGTGAATATTCATCTGATCAGATTACCAATTTTTGTAAGTAAAAGGGAATAGTGTTAGATTATACCGTATCATATATTTCGCAGCAAAACGGAAAAGCGGAAAGAAAAAACAGAAGTTCAGTTGAAAGAGCTAGGGCTATAATTGAAGAGTCAGGAGTACCAAAAGAATTTTGGGGAGAAGCGATAAGAACGTGTAATTATATCATGAATAGAGGAACTTCTGCAAACTTAAATAAAACACCTTCGGAAGTATGGAATGGAATTAAACCTAGTGTTATAATAGTAATTTCAGAGTATTTGGCTGTGTAGCTTATAGTCACTTGCAGAAATAATTCAGGCATAAATTTGATTTAAAATCGGAAAATTGTGTTATGATCGGATATGGAATTAAAGGTTATCGATTATGGAATTTGGAGAAACAGAAAATTAAAATATCTAGGGATGTTAAGTTTGACGAGGAAACGCTTTATTTTAAATCTAAAGTAGTAGAAATAAATAATGATGAAACGGCGCATGACATAGATAATGAACATAATAAACAAGAAAGCGAAAATATTAGAGCGGATAAAAGAAATATTAAAGTTCCTTCCAAGTTCAGTGATTATGAACTGTACTATGTGGCACTTAACTGTAATAATTTTACTGAAAATATTCCTATCAATTATGATGATATGCTCAATCATTCAGACAAAGAGAAATGGAAAAGTGCAGTACAGAGAGAATTGAGTTCGATTTATAAAAATGAAACTTGGGAAGAAGTATCGAAGCCAATCGGAACAAAAATTTAAGATACAAAATGGATTTTTAATTTTAAACCTTTAGAAGGAAATGACATGTATAAGGCAAGATTAGTAGTTAGGGGTGTTGCACAAGAAAAACATGAGAGTTTTGAAGAAATATACTCACCAGTTGCAAAATTGATCACAATTAGAATATTGTTAATTATAGGAAATCAGTATAGGTATCATTTCCAACAGCTAGACGTAAAGACAGCATTTCTGAACGGCATTTTACATGAAAATGTTTTTATATATCCTCCAAAAGGAGTTACTTGTAATGATAATAAAGTTCTCAGGTTGAGAAAATCATTGTACGGTTTAAAACAATCGTCCAGGTGTTGGAATGAGGAAATTAAAAAATGATTGGAGATTGGATTTGTTCGATCTGAAAATGATTATTGTCTGTACATGAAGAAACATGAAGAGATATTTTTGGTTATTTACGTAGATGACATTATAATTGCAGGTAGAAATATGGATGAAATTTTTTTTAGGACTTGAAATTGATTATGATAGAGATAAGGGAATTTTAAATATTCATCAGACCAAGTATATAAGTAGTATTTTGAGAAAATTCTTCATGGAAAATTGTAATCGTTCTTCAATACCTATTGATCCTAGATTGAAAATTGATGTATTATATAGTAATAGTGGTAAAGAGAAAATTGACAAGCCTTTTCGAGAATTAGTTGGATGCTTGATGTTTTTGATGTTAGGTAGTAGACCAGATATCAGTTATGCCAAAAATTTTTTCAGTAGATTGCAAGATAATGCTACAGTGGAAGCATGGACTCAATTAAAAGGAGTTTCAAAGTATTTAAAAGGCACTGAGAATATGGGACTAAGTATTAAAAGGAATGTAAATGCAAATTTAAATTGTTTTGTAGGTGCAGATTGGGGAGGCGACAATATCGACAGAAAATCAGTTTCGGGTTACATTTTCAAAATTTTTGATAACAATTTTATGTGGGTCACTAGAAAGCAAAAATGTGTATTTTTGTCGACTACTGAAGCTGAACTGATCGCTTCATGTGACGCAGTACGAGATGGTTTATGGTTGAAAAAACTTTTACAGGACTTAAATCTAAAAATTGACAAAATTAATTATCATGAAGATAACCAAGGATGCATAGCATTAATAAAAAATCCAGCCAATAATCGTAGGGTCAAGCATATTGATTTGATTTTCAATTTTGTTTGTGAAAATTTGAATAATAATGTAATAACATTAAAACATGTGAATACTTCTAATCAAGAAGCTGATATTATGACAAAAGGTTTGGCTTATGTTACATTTAATAGGCTAAGATCTTCATTGAACATGAATGATTTTTGCGAGGGTGGGTGTTGAGAAACATCAGAAGATTCTATTGTGCAAATCACTTGTATACCTTTTCGATCTTGTCATCTAGTACAGATACAAGAAAATACATTTTTTGTTATGTGTTAAAACTGAGTTTAGAATGCTCCTCAACAACAATGTCGTGTCATGGTGTCCTGATTATAGAAACATCCACATTTCTGATAAAGTATCAGAAAATATTTCGGTCGTGTCTTCATTTGGATAACGGCAGAATTAATCAAGTTCGATTAATTCATCCACACAGGGTCTCTATTTGAAACCCGAAACACCTGAATAAACTAATTCAGGTCAAAAACATTGGTCCTTCGAGCATTCCTGCTCTGCTACTCTGATGATAATATAGAGAAAATTCTTGGGGTACTAACCGATGTATCATCATTTTTGAAAGAAGAATCTCATGCATCCAGGAAACTAGGTCAAGTCCTAGATAATGCCAGTGGCATAGCCATAACTGTCAAACGCAAGAACCATCAGATTGTATCGAGAGATAATGTCTAGTTTTTAGGTGCATACTTGGATAGATCACTGAGATGGAGCGATCATTGTGGTTCTGTTTGTAGGAGATAAGCCAGCTCTCGCAAATCATTAGGAGAAAAAGCGAGGAGCAAACCTTAGTAAATAAGATAGAAATATTACAAAGAATTATCCCATTTTCTCGATCAATCATTCGAATGGGCCAACGGTGAATATGATTGTTGAAAATCAATTTGGAAAAGTCCAGTTCGAAAATTTTGTTCTTCATTATAATGGTTTTCTTTGTATGACTGGCAAAAACAACAATAAATTTATTCATTATTATTATAATGTGCCTGACAATTGCTGTTCTCTTAAAAATGGAGATATTATTGACATAAAAAATATTGTGATGTATCGGAAAGAATATAAAATTATAGGAAACAGATATTTATCCCTAAGGAATTTCTATGAAAAACCTTGTAACTCATCAGAGTTGGGAATTTTCTTGACTGAATCAAATATGAGCTCACTTGAAATGTTCAATGTTAGTGATCGAAAATGTATCAAACTAGAAATTCAAAATGATATAATAATTCTTTCCTTGCTCCATATTACATTTTTTTTCTTCGATAAAGTTGTACTGAAACTGAAACTGTAAGAGATAATCATAGAAAATCCAAAACCAAGATTGAGCACAAATGATTTGAGAGATCGAATATTAGCATCGTGTGAAACCATAAGAAATATTACCGGGATACTCGAAAGAATACGAAGGTCTATGAGGCAGAGAGTTGAGATGCATATATTTCAGCGGGAGGTTGGGGAAGGTGGGGTAAGACGGGATAGCGAGGTAAGATGGGTACCCTACCATGATGTAAAAAACATGGTGTGCTCATATGAAAATTGAGTGACGTCAGCAAGCAGAAAATACAAGGATTCATATACTCTGTGCTTTGAATTTGCATGTTAATTCAAAGCACAGAATATAAAACTCTTTGTATTTTCTGCCAGCTGACGTCACTCACTTTTCAAATGAGCACACCATGTTTTTTACATCATGGACCCTACTAAAAGAGATAATGCAGTAACACTAGAAAATGTATCTCAACGCCATTTGACGGTATTTAGCAGTACTCGTTAATTTCACAGAGAGTTTGGTCGGATGAGTGCACGTTTCCACTTTGTGAGTAGGTTTTTTCAATTTTGAGTGGTTTCATCTAACTTTTGACGTATATAAAGTGCGTGACTGTGCAAAATATATGTTAAACAAGATGCGTGACATATTTTTTTATTAATGTTTGTTGATTTTATCATTCTGAACTAATTAATTCGTTCCGGTTTGCTTTGATTTATAACCTCAGAAAAGTCAATACAACTTTTTCCAGTCCAGTCCAGTTTGGGAAAGATGGGGTACCTACATGCAGGCAAGACGGGGTTGGTACCCCATCTCACCCGCTGACTTGTTATTCATTTTGGATTTAGATTTAATTCAAAGTTATCCTTATTAGCTAGGTTAATTTAATTATTTTTTATAGATTATGGTTCGAAATTATAAAAGAAAAACTAAAAGAGGAGGGTGAAGTGTAGAACAAATGAAATAAGCCATTCAAGAAGTTTTGGATGGAAAAAAAAGGTTATAAATCGTCCAGCAAGGCTCATTATGTCCCTCAAACAACACTCGAGCGTAAAGTGAACCAAGCGAGAAAAAGAGAGAATAGTGCACTAAAGGTCAAAGTTTCCTTGGGTCTAATTACAACAGTATTTTCCGAAGAAGAACAACGAATATTTGTTACTTATTTAAAAGAAATGGAAGGAAGATTATTTGGTTTGTCAACTTCCGAGCTCCAGAAGTTAGCCTATGAGTTAGCAGTTGGTAACAACAAACAACATAAATTTAATGATCTCAAGAAAAAAGCTGGTAAGGACTGGCTGCGTGGATTTCTAAACCGACATCGTTGAGTTTACGAAAGCCAAAAAATACGTCAGCGGCTCGTGCTGCTGGGTTCAATATAGAGTCTGTCGGAAAATTCTTCGAACTGCTAGGAAAAACACTTGATGATAACGCTTTCACTCCAGACAGGATTTATAACTGTGACGAGACAGGTGTTTCGGTGGTTCCAAAATCACGGTCGAAAGTGATCGCAGCTACGGGTAAAAAGCAAGTGGGAGCTTTGACATCGGCTGAAAGAGGCACAACTACAACGATTGAAATTTGTTTCAACGCTGCAGGTACAAACTTTCCTCCTATGTTCCAGAAAACGTATGAAGCCCGAACTGCTCAATGGAGCTCCACCGAACTCATAGGCTGAAGGTTCAGATTCTGGGTGGATCACTGCAGACATTTCCTTCAGATGGTTTAACAAGTTTGTGATACTCACCAACGCTTCTAAAATCAACCCAGTCATGCTGATTTTGGACGTTCATGCCTCTCACACCCAAAATTTGCAATTTTAATCGATGAAGCACGTGAATACGGTGTGACAAAATTATGCTTCCCACCACACACCATTCACAAACTACAGCCAGCAGATGTTGGTTTTATGCGGCCTTCGAGTATATTTTATGATCAGACTCTAACAGCATGGTTAAGATCTAATCCTGGGAAAGTAGTTTCCCAATTACAAGTGGCTGAACTCTTCGGGCAAGCGTTTATTCGGGCAGCAGCAATGCCAACTGCAATTAATACATTTAAAGCATGTGGGATCTCGCCCTATAATGCACAGATTTTTACCGAAGATGACTTCATTGCTGCAGGGGCCACCGAAATCAAATTGAACGCTGAAAACGAGCCCGAATCTCGTACAACTCCAACACCATCGATAGCAGAAATCTCACGACGAGCACCGACAGTTCCACCAACATCAGTAACATCGTCAGCTCCTGATACACAAACGGCCACTTGTACCGCCTTGAATTCTTCAGCAAACACTCTTCCCCAACCAACTGCTTCAACCCCATATCTAGTAGAGCAAGCAACATTACATGATTCTTTGGATAATGCAGCATTCCATCTGGTTAGCCTGAAACAGTTAATGCCTTATTCACGAACGTCCGTCAAAAAAACCAAGACAAGTTCGGGGAAGAGGAAAAGCAGCTATTATCATTGCTTCTCCATATAAAAGAGAATTAGAGAAAAGACAAAACAGTAAGAAACCGAAACTGAAACCAAATGTAACAAATACAAAGAAAATGAAAAAAACAATTGAGAGATCTCAAAAAAACCAAGAAATCTGACGAAGAAGCTCAGACATCAGAAGAAGAAAATACAGAATGTCTGTACTGCCACGGCTTGTATTCCGAGTCTACTGAAGGATGGATCACTTGTCAGTGGGCGCATTGTGGCTGTGCAGGGGTGGAAGATAACGATGACGAAGCTGTCCATATCTGTCCATATCTGCCCGGTTTGTGAAGATGACGACATTTAAATGTTCTATACCCCATCTTTCCTATTGGCCGACAACGATCACGTGATCGCCCCAGCCAATAGGGTGAAACTCTCGGCCAATAGGATGAATCTCCGATTAACCAAATAACCGAACCTCCCTCGCACAAAAGGGCCCCTCAAATTCGGAAAAAGACATAATCCAATTCGATGCAATTCTAAGTAACGAAAAAAATTTCACTGAAGCAGTGAGAAAATTTATTTTCAGCAAATATTTTTGTTTGTTGTACATATTTATGCAGGTTTTTCATGAATATTTCAATATCGCTTCGAATGAGAAGGATGAAGTGGTGCTTTTGGAATGAAAAAAAAATTACCCTCAGGTGAATCAATTGGCAAAAATAGGGGGAGCCAATAATTACAATATGGTGAAACGAAGATTGACCTCACTGATCAGCAATGATCAAGCAATGAGTTATAGTTGGCTGGGGCGAAAAGGCAAGAAGCCATTCAATATTTTGAAGGTTATACAACATATCATTAGTGAGTATTTTTGAAATCTCTGCCAGTACATGAGTAGATATCACAATCTATTGGGCATCAAAATTGATTATAAATTCACACAAGAAATTAGGTGTATTAAAAAAAATTGCCCCTTATATAGGTAGGTATAAGTCCAAATATAATTCATCTAAGGAGTATTTTGTATAACTCTATGAGTTCATAGATGATGATTAATGATGACTGCTTGACGCATGCTCCGATGGTGTGTGTCGAGTGCAAGATGAGTACTGTACAATAATGAGATCGAATAAAGTGACTAGACCCCAATACAGCTGTGATCATTTATAAAATAGTAAAATAATAAAATACCGCTCAGACGACGTTACAGTGTGAGTGCTTTTTCACATTTTTATATATAATTGACCCACACCAGAGGTTCTGAATTTGGATTATGATAGTACTGGAGGTTTTTTTTTAATAAAATCAAAGATGAAACTTCTTCAGAATAATCGATACTGAAGGATTTGGAATTTCATTTTGATCTGCCATTCAGTTTGGATAAAGAATTTAAATTATTTTCAGGTTCAGCTGTGAAAGCAGACATGGCGAAGTCGAGAAAAGAGACTGAACAATCAATTCAGGCATGGCTGAAAAGAGCGAAGGGAAGGAAATATGTCAATTCGAAAAAGTTATAATATTGAATTGCATACGAGTATTGTTTCTTCTAAATAGATTATCTTGAAATATTTTCACTTATTTTTTGAAGAAGCCTGATGAGTAATAAATCAATACATTTCAGTTAAAAGAAGAGAGGACAGGGAGATATACTGTGTGTCAATTTGAAAAGGTGCCACCCTTCATCTAGGCCCCCATGCAAGAGGTAAACTTTGGTTTGTAGGGGGACATTTTAAAAATGTTGTATCGTGGTTCCGATAAATTTTTATCAATCCTGTCAGCGTGATGACAGCAACCCCTAAAATCTTAAATGGCAAGGGGGTTTGAGTGACACCTATTGTTTCAAAGGTTACTCGATTGCATTTTCCAAAATGCTATACACTTGACTTTTTCGTGTTATTTCCGAAAAATAAAGGAGGGAATAGTTACGATAGCGAAAGTTGCAATAATAAAAATCAATTTCATTGCAACTTTTCTTATCGATTTTTCGGAAGTACTAACAAAAAAGGTCAGGTCTTTGGAATTTTTGAAAAGACAATCGAATCACCTTTGTAACAAGGTATTACTCAACTCCCTTTCCCATTTTAGATTTCAGGGGTTGCTATCATCAGGCAGAGTGGATAAAAATTGATTAGAACCAACCATGTAAAATGTCCCCTTAACCCTAGATTAAGCCTTTGGCATTTTTCATGATTTTACATAGGGGCGAGCTATTTAAGGGTGGTACCTTTTCAGATTAACACACTGTAGAACATCCCCTCAATATTCTTTAGAGCCCCCGATTTTGTCCATGCAGGTTCTTAAATGGACGTTCCTAAGACGTCTTATGAATGTCCATTTGAAAGCCTGAAATGTTCTGTTATGGACATTTGAAGACATCCTGATCATTAACATTGGACGTCCTCAAAACGTCCATAAGACGTCCACGTTCGTAAAATGGACGTTTTGAGGATATCCCGAATGTCCAAGCTGAACGTTTTAAAAACGTCCATAAGGCGTATTTGTGCTATCTGGGATAGTTTCTATCAAAATGTAGGGGGTCTGCGAACAAAACTAATTGAACTTGCAAACTTAATCTCAAGCGTAAATTCGGATGTCATACTGCTCACAGAAACTTGGTTGACTCCTGATTTTAATAATGCTGAACTAGGTCTCGGTAATTATTTTATATATAGAAAAGATGACATTCAACTAACAGTGATAAGCAAAGAGGTTTAGGTATTTTAATAGCTGTTAAAAAATGTTCATCACGGTGTCACGGGTGTCTAACGCCTATATGCCACCGAACATCACATCAGCACACTATGAGACTCACTGTGATGATCTTGAGGATATAATGGATCAGTATTCTCCCACAGAACTGATCTGATGCGGAGATTATAATCTACCTGGAGTAAGTTGGGGAGTCGATGTATCATTAAGTATGGGAAAGGGTAAGGGTTCTTCAAATTATTCTTTCATAGCTGCCACAATGTCAACATTGTGTTTGGATCAGCTGAATCAGGTAAAAAATTGTAATAACGTCACGTTGGATCTTATTTTCGCTCACCCTTAAAAGGTAAAGTCGCATTGGCTCATGAGTTTCTTTTGCCATGTGATTTACCTCATCCTCCTTTATTTCCTTTATGAGGTTCTTTTGAACGGAATAAAGTTATCTGTTCCCAAAAAGATAAGAAAAAATGAGTGTAGGGGTTCGATACATAGGCAAAAATTCCTTAGTCTACAGAATGATTCATTGACTCAACAGTTTTGCAAACCAACTGTTTCCTGCTTCAGGCTATAAAAGAATATGACGAAATTTCAAGACAAAAACCACTCATACAAGAACTAACCGTGACAAATCTATTATCTTAAAGACACATACAAATACATTCTAAGATCTCTCTCCAAAATCATCATCTAATGGATATGACATTATCAACCCAAGAATTGTTTTTTTTTTTAAATATCTGATACTCAAATACATAGAATCAGTCGAAGTTGAAATATCTAGCAACCCTAGGTATTTTTGGAAGTTCATTTATGATCGTATGACTCAGAAGAGACTTCCGAAAATCATGTTCTTCAAAGAGAAAACTGCAAACAATAACATCGGTAATGAGGAACTTTTCAGGGAATATTTTTTAGGTATTCACAAAAGACCGAGTGTTGATGGCAACCGAACGGTATACTACGACCAAACAATTGATATCCAAGGTCGCCATTTCTCTGAACAGGAAGTCCTTCAACTTCTACAATCATTTTCTGAAAAAAGCTATGGACCAAAATACCCAAATCGCTGGAAATCTAGCTATATCACCCCAGTATTCAAATCGGGCGTCGTAAGTGATGTAATGAACTAAAGGGTCTTTCAATAGGGACGGGTCGATGTTGGCAGCCTGTGGCGGCCATGTTGTTTTAACGTCGTCTTTCTAACCTATATTTTTTTATTCAGTTAGTAATGCCAAATCACCATGGCAAGTTACACGGTTGAGCAACACGTCCAAATGTTAAAAATGTATTACCAAAATGAGTGTTCGTTAGTGCAAACGTTACGTGCATCCGACGAAGCGCATTTCTGGATGAATGGCTATGTGAACAAGCAGAATTGCCGTATATGGGATGACAACAACCCACACGAAGTTCACCAAGTAGCCATGCATCCACAAAAAGTGACCGTATGGTGCGGATTTTGGGCCGGCGGTGTTATTGGTCCGTACTTTTTTGAAAACGATGTTGGTGAGGCCATTACCGTCACAGGCGAACGGTACAGAAGGATGATCACCGATTTCTTTTGGCCCAAATTGGACGATCTACACTTAGACGACATGTGGTTCCAGCAGGATGGCGCTACGAGCCATACAGCGGATGCCACCATGGATCTTCTGCATGAACGCTTTGAGGGCATGGTTATCTCTCGCAGAGGTGACGTGAATTGGCCACCGAGATCCTGCGACTTATCACCTTTAGACTTTTTTTTGTGGGGTTTTCTTAAGTCGCAGGTCTATACCAATAAGCCACAATCGACCGATGCCCTTAAAGTCAACATAGCTCAGGCTATCGCTGAAATTCAACCCGAACTATGCGGCAGAGTTGTTGAACATTGGACAACTCGAATTCGTGCCACCGTGAGAAGCCGCGGCGGACATTTAAACGATGTGATTTTCCACACATAATGGCATATATAGCTCTTTCAAATAAAAAAAAAATCGTTAAAATCTCACACACGGCCTTTTTTATTTCATGTCAAAATCGACCCGTCCTTATTGAAAGACCCTTTATAGGCCAGTTACAAAGAGCTGTTATATACCGAAAATTCTCGATCACGAATAAGATAACACCCATACTCCGAAGAATTTTTATTAATGAACAACACGGATTTATTGCTGGTAGATCAGTATCAACGAATAGTTTATGCTATATAGATGTAATTCTAACTGCCATGAAAGACAAATTACAGATTGATGTGAATTATACTGACTTCTCAAAGGCCTTCGATAGGATACCTCACTGTGTACCGATCATCAAGCTCAGGGCACTGAGCATTGGATCACCACTGCTGGATTGGATTTCTGATCGTCTGAAAGGAGTACAATACGTTCGAATTTTGGACGTTTGAGGGAATTGATGTTAGTTCGCACAGGATTCACCAATATCACCGCTTTCATGTTCATGTTTTATAACATAAAAGCTGTCATAATATACTGTTTTTTCCTACCATTCGCGGATGATCTAAAGTTGTTTCGTCTTCTCAGATCCGTGAAGTATTGTCTGTTATTACAGAGGGATCTGGACAATATTGTTGAATGGTGTTCAAAAAATTATATGGAACTCAATGTTGATAAATGTCAGACTATGCGTTTTAATAGAAACAACTCACCAGTATTTTCGATTATTCGATAAACGGATCCCGTTTAAAAGCGGTTTATGTAGTGAAAGATCTCCGAATCCTGTTGGACGAAAGTCTGAACTTTATTGATCACATAGAATATGTGTCCCGTCTAACAATATATATTCCGGTGTAGTATGGTCACCTTTTTATAGCGTTCATATTCAAGCCCTTAAGAGGGCACAAAATAAACTTTTAAAGTGGATAGCACATAAATGGTGTTACTCTCACTGTAGCGTGCTATAACGTTAATTGTTTATTGTCGATACCTTGATAAGAGAACTAATGAATAACCGATGATATGCAATGCGCATATCTACGAACCAGCATATGTAAACCGATGCAACGAACACTTTCCTTTCTTTCTCGTTCTGGATGTCTCGAATGATATATTGAATATCGATATTTTCGCTGTAACTGATTTCGCTGGAATTTTGATTATCTTTCCTTCATTTTTATTATCGTGTTCAAAAAAACCTCAAAAAGAAGTTTATATTGTTTTTTCGTTAACTATTTGATGGGAAGTTTTCATTATCAGACAAAGGAATGTTATCGACATTTCTTATTTTTGACATTGGATGAAATGAAGATTTTCTCTGTATTGTTCGTACTCTCCCTTTATGTCTCTCTATTTATTCCTTTTTTCTATGATTATTTTTTATCTTATAGGATGTATATACAATTTTTTTCAGTTCGAAAACTATACAGTTGTATGAAAGATAACTTTTTAATCTGTAATTGTAATTCGCGTTCTCGCTAATATTTTGCCAATTTTATGAGAATTAAATACTAGCTTCACTTAAGTTTCTTTCTCTTTGTCTGTTCTGAAACAGTTCGAATATGATTGCTTTGAGAACTCCATCTTGTTTTATCAGCGGCAGCGGCAGTCTTTTTATCGCACGACACAAGTGTTGGTTATTTTTTATTAGTTCTAATTGTTTCAGAAACAGAAATGCCAATTATTTCGATGTGGCGATACTTATTTTTGTTTGTAATTTTCAGTTTCTGTGGTATCTTTTAATTTGCCACCTAGTTTTTTGGCTTGAATTGCCAACTGGAAGTTTTTGATCCACTGAAGGTGACAAAGACCTGATTAATAGCTACACTGTTTGCTAATCGAAGATTTGGACTCTTGTTGAGAACTATCATATAACTCAGTTCTTCCCAGATCTCAGGGTGGAAGGAAGACCTACAGGGAAGTAGTTCTTCGAAAATTTGTAAATAAATTTTATTTGTATATTTTGAAATTTACCTAAGATATCAAATCTGTAAAAATTAGTGTTCGTTTCGTCTCTGGTACCAGAACATATTTGTGAAATACTTGTGTATGATAAATAAACGAGGAATCTGCTCGACTTACTTTTGTGTTGCTTTCATCATGGAAAATTCAGAGATCTGAACAACGACCCAAGAACCGACTGAGCTGGGAATACCTAGTGGAAATCAAACGTTACACATAATTTTGGCGCCCAACGTGGGGCATTAAGGTCCTTTTGACCATTTGAAATTGGATCTCTGTATTTTTCTGGTGGAGGTGACTTTCAATTGAGAGTCGATCATCTTTCTCGTTTCGGGTCGTTATGCTAATTCTGGGTATCATTCTCTGGGCAATCATTTATCGGTTTTTTTTTTTATTCACTTTTTCATTTTTTTTTCACCTCACCACTGACTTTATCTTTTATTTTCGATATCTTTACCTATAATGTCGATCAATCCAAATTTTCTTAAACAAGGTGAGCTTCCTCATGAAGTTAGGATAAGAGGAATCGAAGTTCCATCATCAGTGGATGAGACACGTTAGATTTTAAGGGGATTATTATCCCAGGAATCCTCTGATCGTAGTTTCACTACCTTGAACGATCCTTTTTCATTCGAGGAAAACGTGCAAGGTATCAAAGAGAGTTTGGCAGATCTAAAGGGAGTTTGCGCTGAATTCGACTCAAATTCTTCCCAAATAGATCATAGGCGAATTCTTACTAGGTTGACACATGTGACTACTAGAATTCAAAGATTTTCTGTCACTGGAGAAAGTCAGTCTTCTATCAGGCAGGCTCTGTATAAGGAGGTTCTTATGCTAGAATCTGATATAATTCTTCCTCCTTATTTTCAGAAATGGCTTTGGCTAGTTCCTAAAAATGATGGTACGTATAGGGTTGTGTTTGATGCTCGGAAGTCGAATTCAATCACTCTGCCTGATAGTTATCCAATGACATCTATTGATTCTATAATAGGTAAAGTTCATGATGCCTCCTATCTCAGTTCTATTGATTCAAAGCATGCACTTTTTCAGATTCCTTTAGATGAAGAATCTAAAATTAAAACGACATTTGCTATTCCAGGTAGAGGCCTTTTCTGTTTTAATGTACTACAGTTCGATTTGAATTCTGCTTGTCAAGCAATGGTGAGGCTCATGGATATGGCTATTGGTCCCTCCTTACAACCTTTCGTCTTTTATTATATAGATGACATTGTTGTTTGTACACCCACCTTTGAAATGCATATTGCAGTCCTCAGAAAGTTATTTCACTGTCTCAAGGATGCTTATTTGACAGTAAATTTCGAGAAATGCCATTTTTGTAGACCTTCGTAAAAATTTTTGGCATTTGTCGTCAATGCTAATGGTCTAAGAACAGACCCATCCAAGGTTCAAGATATTTTGGATTATCCAACTCCCAAAAATACCACTCAAATAAGGCGATTGTTAGGTTTAATCGGATACTATCGTAGGTTTCTCAGAGATTTCGCGTCATTGTGTAGTCCAATTACTGATTTATTGAAAGGTAGGAAAGAGAGACAACCTATTGTCTGGACAGATGAGGCAAACGAAGCTTTCCATAAAATAAAGTCGTTATTGACATCAGCACCCATACTGGCAAGTCCAGATTTTTCTAAGCCTTTTTGTCTTGCTTGCGATGGTAGTGACAATGGTGTCGGAGCAGTTCTGTTTCAGGAAGAGAATGGATTCGAACATCCAGTTGCATATTTCAGCAAGGTTTTGAATGAAAGTCAGCACAACTATTCTACCACTGAGAAGGAATTGCTGGCTATAGTACTTTCGATCGAAAAGTTTAGACCATATATCGAAGGTACTGAGTTCACCGTAATAACGGATCATTCATCGCTTGTTTGGCTTATTTCGATGAAAAATCCAAATCAACGTATCTCTAGGTGGATTATGAGATTATCTTCGTATCGTTTTAAAGTCGTCCATCGGAATGGATCTCTGAACCCGGTGGCTGACTCACTTTCTCGCATACCAACAGGAATAGAACAGGTGTCTCTGTTGAATCTTTTCCGAATGAAGATCGATACATGGTACCAAAATTTATTGACTAAAGTCAATGATAATCCAGATCTCTATCCCGAATTTAAAATAAGCAATAATGTCTTATACAAATATATTTTGCATGGGTCCCGACTAATAGACGATTCTCCGGAATGGAGACACACAAGATGGAAATTATGAAGGAATTCCATGATGAACCTACTGCAGGACTTATTGGTGTCTACAAGACATTAAACAGGATTCCCAACCTATATTACTGGCCCAAAATAAAAAATTCTGTAATCAAATACGTGGAAAGCTGCAAGGTTTGTGCTGCTTGTAAGCCAGGAAACCTGCCTCAAGCTGGTTTGATGGGCAAGTATCGGAATATCAACTTTCCCTTTCAATTCTTGAGTGCTGATTTATTAGGATCCTATACCCGCTCAAAGACTGGTAATCAGTATCTTTTGGTCGTTACCGATTGGTTTACAAAATTTGTTTTTGTGCATCCTCTTTCTAAGGCTACCAGTAAAGCTATTGTGAAATTTATAGAATTTCAAATTTTCTTGATTTTCGGTGTACCCCAAATTTTTGCAGTGGATAATTGTCCACAATTTGTTTCAGCAGATTTCAAAAACCTAATGAGTGAATATAAGGTTCAAAAGATCTTCTATAACGCCCGATTTCATCCCCAAATCAATCCAACAGAACGCGTGAATAAAACAATTGTCCCTGCAATCAGATCGTTTATTGATGGTGATCATAAATCGTGCGATCAATGTTCAGCAAATTGCACAGGCTATAAGACTTGCTAAAAGTGAAAGTTTGAAATATAGTCCCCCATTTTTGGTGTTTTTCAGGAATGTCCCTACAGATGGATCATTTTATGGTCTTATTTCGGAAAATACTGACAACGTCGTCACTATAGGTGATAAGGTCTTCAATTCTGAACTGGTACAACAACTACCTGAGCTTTATGAAGAAGTTAGAAAACGTTTAAAGCATTCTTACGAGATAAATGCTCGTAGATACAACCTCAGAAGACGAGATATACATCTGTAAGTTGGAGATAGGGTTTGGAAACGGAACTTTGTCCTTTCTGATGCATCCAAAAATTTCACCTCTAAGCTTGCTCCAAAGTTCATTCCCTGTATAGTGAATAAGGTGATATCTTCACTCGTATACAATTTGGTCGATTTGTCAGGCAAAGACCTTCGAAACTTTCATATCAAGGACATCAAGCCCGATTTATCTAGAGATGATGACCCCATTGACCCCGACGATTTATCAGAAGCTCAATCTGAATAATTTGTTGTGTTCTCGTGTGTATTAATATTTTGTGGCGACTAGCATTAAATGCGCCGTTCTTTATTCCTCCTCTTTCTCTCACATATTTTTTTTAACTTCAGGATTAGGACATTAATCAACTATTAATGAAACCATCAGGGCATTTATCTTTATACCCTTATCTCCGTTATCTTCAAGCTACGAGCATATAACGTTGTAATGATGTTACCATTGCAATTACCTTTGTCTTCTGCTGTAGTATGATACCTTATAAGCTCTTCTGATGTTTCTACCTCTTTTCGGAGCAACGTAGGCAGTTATGCGGTATCTAATGTGCATCGCATATATCTTTAGTGTGACTGTTTGGTTGTTCTGGAGTAATTGAATTTTTGTGTCTTTTCAGATGCAGTTTTACGTCTTTCTGAAGTCAAATTACTTATACTTTGTAATTACTGGATCACTGGCGCCCATTTTTACTTTCATTGGTATTTCGGATGAAAAAAAAAAGCTCTTTAGAGCAAAGACCTTTTTTTTGTAGGGATGAGGGGTGGTGTAGCTACAACGTATTTGTATATTTTGAAATTTAGCTAAGATATCAAATCTGTAAAAATTAGTCGTGTTCGTTTCGTCTCTGGTACTAGAACATATTTGTGAAATACTTGTGTATGATAAATAAATGAGGAATCTGCTCGACTTAATTTGGTGTTGCTTTCATCATGGGAAATTCAGAGATCTGAACAACGACCTAAGAACCGACTGAGCTGGGTATACCTAGTGGAGAATACATCACGAACCCATTGATTATGAGATCATTCGGAATAATTTGTCTCTCACTCTTCTCGAAACAAGGCGTCGTAATTTTGGTATTATGTTGGTTTATAAAATTATACATAATGTCATTGATTGTCCTTATCTCCTGGATAACATTGGAACTTGAGAACCTGAGATTTGTTCATAATTAAGTTCGGCAGAGCAAACTATTAAATGAACAACCCTCTAGATGAAGCTTTACGTGTTGCTGGTTCGGTGGATATAGATTCGTTTCACGTTAAAATTTTTCAACTGAAGCGTTTTCTGAACTGTTTCATTAGTTTGTAAGCATTTTTGGTTTTCAAGGCTGTATTCTTGCTTGATTATCCTTTCACTAAATTTCTGTTAATTTCAAATAATATATTTTAGTTCATAATGTAGTAGATTAGTAGATGAAATAACGGTTAGTAGTTCATATGAATGACAGTACGTCATATAGACCAGGAATAGTCTAAGAGCGGGAGTTGAGAGAGAATCCTTGACGAGGTGACATGTATGTTTGTTAGAAGCGATTATGAAATAAACCTGACAAATTGTAACGGTTTAAAAGTACATTTTAACAATAATATAAACGAAGTAGTAGTTAAACACTTCAGTAGGTCAATTTTTACTTGACACATATCGAACTCTGTGTTCTGGATACTGTTGCGCAATCGCGTCTCCATGCAATAGTTTGAGTGAGTTCAAGGCGAAAATATAACAATTCATTACATTACCTTTTCATTGTAGTAAAAATTATTTTTTATACTTTTTTTTTATTGTAACTTTTTATTGTTATAAAATTAAGAAGTGTGTTATTACGTGTGTCCAATCTAGTATAATAGATACTACAATCATCAGGTGTGGGGTGAACAAAAAACCAAGCCGGTAATCATAACCAGACGGGTGAAAAAAAAACCAGGCAGGTGAAACCACAATTCTCCGAAACAAGATGGCGGAACAAGAAGGCGTCCTTTCCATCGAAGACATCGTTGAAGCAACAGTTCGAACGTTAAATATTAGCGATAGCAGTAAATTAGCTTTAACAAAAACAAGAAAACGAATTGAGTAATTATATTTTTAACAGAAACTCATCTTTTCGGATGAGAAAATTTTCACTGTTCAACAATACTTGAACGAACAAAATGATGGAGTGTGGTTACCAGGAAGAACGAACAACAATATGCAACGAAAAGTTCCCACAGGAGTGCAAAGACCACAGCACGTTATAGTTTGCGCAGCCATAACTGCCGAAAGTCGCTCTTCACTGGTATGGCAAACATCACCACGTGTTGGTAAAAGACGGTTCGGCAACACGGCCACATGCAAGTTTCATTAAACCTCGTTAATATCTCAAGGTCAGTATACCTTCTCTCTGTTTGCCTAATTTAACGTTGTCAATAACCGCGAGAAATATTGGAAATGCGTGAAATTCATGAGAAAATGGGGTGTCGTTCTGCAAGCCTCAGTAATTTTTTTTTGAAATTTTTTTTTTGGGATGTACTTAATTCTTTTATGGAATGCGCAATGTTAGATATTTTTCCATTTCTCACTGTATTTCAGTTTTCATTTTCCCGTTAACTCTTGAATATAAAAAAGTGGCAACATTTCGCATTGTCAAAAGTTTTTTCGACTATTTGCACCCAAACATTTTTTTGAAAAAAACAAACTCTGGCCTCCAAAAGTCACCACGTTTTATTCGAGGTATTGTTTGCTCTCAAGGAATAAATATACCGAACTCGGAACAGTGTAGGGAGAAGATCTGTTGATTGCTCGATTCTTGGCAAAAGTTCACAATCGATATGACCCTGGGATCGATATATTCTAAGCTTGCAAATTAAATAATTTTCAAACCTATCTTTGACAAAAAAAAACAGATATTCTAGAACCAGAGGTACCTGGAGCCAAACCGAAATGTTGTTACAGTACAAGGAAGAAAATCCGCAACACCAGTGGCTAAGAGCAATTTGTAAAGATACTATTACTCGTTGCACCGAATATGTATAATCAGACTCTGTCTAAACCATGGAGGTGAAAGAAGAGGAGGGAGCTTATGCTATATTTCCCTTGTACCTAAAGTGTCACACACTTTTGAGAAAGTTCTGTGAATTTTTCCTATTCCAATATGGTCGACTTCGAACGATTTACACGTTGAATAATAAAAATATTCAACGTTCAAATAGTTGGAAGGCGGCCATATGGCCGACTTCGAACTATTTAATCGTTGAATAATAAAAATATGTAAATCGTTCGAAGTCGGCGATATTGGTATGGGAAGAATCCACAGAACTTTCTCAAAAGTGTGTGACACTTTTCAAACCTTATGCCCCCTCTACTCCTTTCCTGCCCCCGTGGTCTAAACATCAGTTTGTAGGATGTAAATTTGGGTTAGTATTTTTTTAAATTGGGTTAGTTTAGGTTTAAGTTGCCTTAACATTTTTGCCAACACTACGCCTCCTACCTCCCCATTTAGACTAAGTATTAATTTTTTGTTCCATTTTGTACCAAACTTCTTTCAATTTTGATACTACAAATATTTGTGAGTAACCAAATTCAATTTCAATTCTCTAATGATTATTTTTCACGCAAATATGGTTTGAAAAAATTTAAGGGAGCATAATGCTCACCTGCGAGTAATCGTACTATTTAAGGATCCGCCGGTAAAGCAGGGTTAATAGCCCTCAATAATACCTAGTAATAATCTCCCCCTTTTTTCGGAATTTTTGCATATTACTGAGTGACGATATGTCTCTGTTGAAGGAAACGCTTGCGAAACGTTCATTAGACGCATGAAAAGATTAGAGAGTAGCTTTTTTGTAAACCCATCAATAACCATTGGACTAAAAATATATACAACATATTGGCAGATCTCAATTATTCAAAAAAGGTGCAAGGTAGGCAAGCTGTAAACTCCCGATGACAGTGTATGACATCATATTGAAAAATATTTTGTTCCTCTCTATATTTCATTATATGTTGCATGTCTCAAACAAAACTGCGTGTATTCAATTGCAACTCCTAAAGGATTGCAGAACATGTAGCGTGCTACAACGTTAACTGTTTATTGTCGATACCTTGATAAGAGAACTAATGAATAACCGATGATATGCAATGCGCATATCTACGAACCGGCATATGTAAACCGATGCGACGAACACTTTCCTTTCTTTTTCGTTCTGGATGTCTGGAATGATATATTGAGTATCGATATTTTCGCTGTAATTGATTTCGCTGGAATTTTGATTATCTTTAATTCATATTTGCTATCGTGTTCAAAAACCCTCAAAAAAGGGGTAAGTTTATATTGTTTTTAGTAAATTGTTCAATGAGAAGTTTTCATTATCAGACAAAGGAATGCTATCGACATTTCTTACTTTTGACATTGAATGAAATGGAAAATTTTCTCAGTATTGTTCATACTCTCCCTTTATGTCTCACTATTTATTATTTTTAATCTGTAATTGTAATTCGCGTTCTTGTCCATATTTTGCCAATTTTATGACAATTAAATACTAGATTCACTTAAGTTTCTTTCTCTTTGTCTGTTCTGAAACAGGTCGTATATGATTGCTTTGAGAACTCCATCTTGTTTTATCAGCGGCAGTCATTTTGTCGCACGATATAAGTACACAAGTGTTGGTTGTTTTGTATTATTTCTTTTGTTTTCTGACAAAACCTGAGAGTTTATACAAACTCTGTATAGTTGCAAAACTATTCGAATCACTCGTATATAAAAATATCCTCTCACTCGTCAAAAATTCGATGATACCCGAACAGCGCGGGTTTCTGAAGGGAAAGTCTATAGAAACCAATTTAATTAATTTCCTGAAATATACTTATGAGGCCCTCGATGAGAGAATTCAGGTTGACGTTGTCCATACCGATTTTACGAAATGTTTTGATAAAATACACCACGACATATTAATGAGGAGATTAGATGCTGTTGGAATCGGTGGTTCGCTGTTGAACTGGACTAAATCATACCTAATCGGAAGAAGTCAATACGTGTCTATTGATGGAGGGTTCATGTCGGAGGATATCGATTGTACGTCTGGCGTCCCCCAGGGTTCACACCTGGGTCCGCTTTTCTTTTTGAAATACATCAATAGTCTACATTTCGTCTTCAAATTCTGTCGTTTTCCTATGTACGCAGATGATTTGAAGATATTTTTACTCATCAGAAACTTGGCGGACTGCTTTAACATCCAGAGGGAATTGAACGATCTCGTTTTGAATATAAATAAATGTTACGTCATCTCATTCTCGATAAATCAATAACAAATCTCCTATGAGTACAAAATTGGCGAAACAGCGCTTACCCGAGTTACTAAAATAAAAGACTTAAGGGTTACATTTGATTCTAAACTTTTGTTCAACTACCACATTGAAAGTGTTGTCGGATCAGCTAGTAAAATGCTCGGATGTATTTTTCGACAATGCAAACGTTTTCGAAACACTGTACCCCTAATACATGTCTACTACGCATACGTGTTCAGCCGCTTGAACTTCGCCTCAGTAATCTGGAACCCACAGTATAAAACTTATATCTCACGCCTTGAAAGAGTCCAGAACCGATTTCTGAAACGCGTTGCCCTCGGAATGAACCTGTCTCTTCAGCATAGTGAAGATCGCTATCCCCTTTTGGGAAAAGAATTTAAAATATTATCTCTCGAAGACAGACGTAAAATGAACTACGTCATGTTCCTGTCAAAAATCTTGGGTGGAGATCTGCACGCTGCTGATATTCTTGAAAAAATAAAAATCAACATACCGTCATTCAATCTGAGGCAACATGAGTTATTTCTGTTAGTTGCAGTGATAAGACTTCAATATATAATATTCTATGAATATGTCAAGTTGACATGAAGTGTATTTTTTGTAATTAGATGGTGCATGAAATAAAAGAAGAGATTCAAGTGTGTTAGTTCAAATATACTGCAAGTAAAAAAATACATATACATCAGAGTTCCAACTAATAAAATACCGATTCCAAATAAATATAAAAACAACAGGTTACGGGCCCAGTGGTGTACGACTTGAAATTACAAAAGTAACATTTCGTACGGACGCAACGCAATGGGAACAAAGGAAGAAATCGAGTCTATTCCAAAACTGAAGGACGCCGTTTCGTTTCCAATGTGGGAATTCGAAATATCAATTCTGTTTGCTGCAAAATCTCTGGGTGAAATTGTCGAAGGAAAATCAACATTCCAGTCGCTGACAGACGGAAAAAAGAAAGCAGAATGGCTAAAAAACGATGCTGTAGCAAAACACATTATTTTGAGAACAATTGATGCGAGTACAAAATCCCATATACTTACTTGCAATACATCCAGTGAAATGTAGTCTACCCTTCTGAAAATTTATAAAAAGGATACCGTTCAGACGAAAAATCAAGTACTGGCTGAATTTTTTAATTTCAGTTACAATAAATCGCTAGACGTGATGAGCAATATATCTGTTCTACAAACAATGGCTTTCAGACTTAACAGCCTAGGGATGGACATCAAAGAGGACATGCTAATAACAAAAATTCTAGTGAGCCTACGAGAAAAATTTAAGTACTTCAGCAGTGCATGGGATTCTACTGCTGCAAGTGAGAGAACTTTGGAGAATCTACGATCGAGATTAGTGAAAGAAGAAGAACAATTTGGAACCAAAGAACAGGACAGGGTTGCTTTTAAAACAGAAAGGAAAGAAACAAAAAAACAAGGTAAATGTCACAAATGTGGAAATATTGGGCACTATCAGAAAGACTGTAAGTCAAAACATAAAAATAAATATTGTGAAAAATGTAGCAAAACAGGTCATATAGCTGAAACATGCTGGGCTGGAAAAAAATTTAATGCTTGTAGATACTGTAAGAAGAACAATCATCCTGAAGAAAAATGCATATTCAAAGCAGAACATGAGAAAACAAACCAGAGAAGGAATAACTATGACAGCAAAGTGAGCTACCTTACCGAAGCACAGCTTATGGAGGAAAATACTGAACAAATTGACTCAACATTTGTAGTCGACAGTGGCTCAACACATCATTTGACTCACGATGAGAGAATATTGTCAAATGTAAAAGAAACTGATCAAAATATCATTGTCTGTGCAAAAAAGGATGCAAAACTCATTTCTACTTCAAAGGGATGTGTGGAAGGGGCAAATGTCACGTTAACGGATGTTTCATCAGTTCCAGGTTTATCTAAAAATCTTCTCTCTGTAAATGAAGTAACAAAAAAAGGAGGCATCGCAGTATTCGATGACAAACATGTTGTTATCGTACATGGAAAAATTCACTATGCAGACAAAGATATAGTTCTTACTGGTGAAAAACAAAATAATGGTCTCTATGTAGTTGATATGCATAGTAATGAAGAACAAACATTAATGACGAACATGATGAAATGGCATATTAAAATGGGACACCTCAACTTTAACGATTTAAAAAAACTACGTAAACTATGTGATGGAATAAACGACCCAATAGATAAATGTAAGGAGGAATTGTGTGAATCCTGCATCAAAGGAAAACTTGTGAGGAAACCGTTTAATACAGAAAGAACTCGTGCAACAAGACCCCTAGAAATTATACACATAGATGTTTGTGGAAAAATCTCCCCTACTACCTATGATAGGGAAGAATATATTTTGACTTGTATGGATAAGTATACTGATTTTCTGAAAGTGTATTTACTACGGACTAAAGATGAAGCAAGAGAATACCTGAAACAATATATACTTGAAAGTGAAGCACATTTCGATCTGAAAACTGAAAAGATAAGGCTTGACAATGGAGGTGAGTTTACAGGTACAGAATTAAAGACATGGTGCAAAAACAGAGGTATTCAACTAGATTATACTATACCACACTCACCAGAACTAAACGGCAAAGCTGAGAGAGTTAACCTGACACTATTCAACAAAGTCAGAACTATGCTCTTACAAAGCAAACAAAACAAACGAATGTGGGGATTTGCAGTGTTGACGGCAGCATATCTTCTCAATAGGAGCCCTACATCAGCAATAGACACAACACCAGCTGAAAAATGGTATGGAAGAAAACCAAATCTATCCAATCTCAGAGAATTTGGACAAATAGTTTACACAAAGAACTTAGGTTATCTTAAAATTGGAAGATAGAAGTCAAAAGGGAATACTTGTAGGTTATGCACCAAATGGATACAGGGTATATAATCCAAACACAGGAAGAGTATATGCATCAAGAGATATAAAATTTACAAACAAGTTCGAGGATGGAAATACCTTTGAAAATGAGGAATTAACTTTGGAAAATTTGATTGAACCAGAAAACAAAAATGCTGAATTACAGGAAAATATACAGGAAATAGAAGACAATATAGTAGATGAAGAAGACAATAATGACCAGATCCAACCTGATAATGAAAGACCAAGGAGACGCATAAGAAAACCTGCCAAATTTGACGATTATACGAGTGATTTTGAAAGTGAAGAAGAGGTAATGTTGACCTATAAAGAATGTACCACAGGAAATGATAAACATGAATGGAATAAAGCCATTGAAGAGGAGAAAAATGATCTCAGAAGAAATGACACGTGGAAACTAGTAGATGAAAAACAAGCAGAAGGAAAAGAAGTTATAACAAGTCGATGGGTATTCAGAAAGAAAGAAAATGGAATATACAAGGCCCGCTTAGTCGCGAGAGGATGTCAACAAAAAAAATCAAGTTTCAATTTCGAAGAGATATACAGTTCTGTAGTTCACACAAATTCACTCAGAACACTACTTGCAATTGCAGCGCACAAACATTGGTTAACTATGACATTTGACGTAAGATCAGCCTTTCTAAATGGGGATCTCAAAGAGGAAATATTTATGCAAATACCAGAAGGATACCACCATCCTGGAAAAATTTGTTTTTTGAAAAAAGCGTTATATGGACTGAGACAAGCACCACTACAATGGTATACAAAATTATCCAATTTCTTGAGAGAAGAAAATTTTGAACAGATTAAATCAGATAAGTGTGTGTTTAAATATATGGAGGCTGATAAAATTCTCATAATTGCAGTCCATGTAGATGATGGAGTTGTATTCGGAGATGACAAACAAATGATGGAAGACTTAATGAATAAGCTAGACAAAGAATTTGACGTCAAAGTAGATAAAATTCCAAATTGTTACCTAGGAATGAATTTAATAATAAGTGAAGGAGAAATATACATCAATCAGGAAAACTATAGCAATCAGCTTATGAAGAAGTACAATATGGAAATGTCAAAACCAATGAATACACCGATAACTGATCAACGAAATATTAAGTGCATTGAAGATATGAAAAATATTGATTTTCCATATAGAGAAGCTGTGGGCAGTCTACTCTATCTGAGTTGCAAGACACGTCCGGATATATGTTTTGCTGTAAATTTCGAAAGCAGAGCAGTAACACAACCGACCCAACAAGATTATGTGAATATAAAACGAACACTTCGATACATAAATGGAACAATGAAAAAAGGACTCAAATATACAGCAGATCAAAACGAAATGATTTTGGATGTTTATTGTGATTCCGACTTTGGAGGAGATATGAAAGACAGAAAGAGTACCAGTGGTTATGTGATGTTCTTATCAAATGGACCCATTACATGGAGCACAAAGAAACAATCAGTTGTAGCACAATCTTCGACGGAAGCAGAATATATAGCCGCAGCCCATTGTTGCAAGCAAATGAAAGCTATAACGAATTTCATTGAGGAGATATTGAATCGTAAAATAGAGGTGAGATTATACATAGACAATCAAAGCACAATAAAGATGTTGAAAAGTGGACAATTGTCAAGACTGAGCAATCATATCGATATTAAATATCACTTTGTCCATGATGAATATAATAAAGACTGGTTCAAGATAATATACTGTCCTACAGAGAACAATTTTGCTGACCTGATGACGAAATCCTTGAATGCCACAAAGTTTGAAAAATTTGCTAATGTAATGACTAAATGTTTTTGAATCGATAGGATATTTTTCGATGTTAATTTATATTAGTTTAGATCATCTATTTTTTGATAATTATATATTTGCACTCTTAGAGGGGTGTGTTAGTTGCAGTGATAAGACTGCAATATATAATATTCTATGAATATGTCAAGTTGACATAAAGTGTATTTTTTGTAATTAGATGGTGCATGAAATAAAAGAAGAGATTCAAGTGTGTGAGTTCAAATATACTGCAAGTAAAAAAATACATATACACCAGAGTTCCAACTAATAAAATACCGATTCCAAATAAATAAAAAAACAACAATTTCATGTTGAATTCAAGCGAAGTAATTACACTAAAAATGGTCCAGTCGTTAGAATGCTACGTTCCGCCAACGAGTCGCAACACTTAGTTGACATATTGCACCTCTCGCCACAAAAAATAAAGTCATACAATATTGCTTTTTGAATCACAATCTCTTCAATTTCAGTTATCCTTTGTCTCTGTTAATTCTAATTTGTATTTACTGCCTTTTTTCTACTTTTTTTTTGATTGTTCAGGATTGATAAGTCAGTTTATACCTCTATATTTAAATCCAACTTTAATTTTCATTGTGTTCGTCATGAGTATGATCGAGGTTCTATTTATTTGTTTGCTACTTAGTTGGGATGTAATGTTAGGATGCATGTTACTACCATATAAGGTCTATTTTTGAGTGATAAACACTTCTCTTGATGTTCTCTATTGTGGAAACTATCCCTGTTTGTATCCCCAATTCTCTAATAAATAAATAAATAAATAACGTAGTTGTTAGTGACCTTGAAGTGAAGGAACCTCACGAACCTATTCTGGAGTCTCTCCAATCGCAGTTTATGAACGTTGTAGTATGGACTCCATATAACACTGTCAAAATTAAGTTTGTTGAAGACAAAGCTATTGTAGAGACTCTTAATTGTCGCTTCATCGTGGAAATGGTGGCATACTCTACTGAGAAAACCTAAAGTCTTGCTGCATGTTGTAATGATGTAATCGAAATGATAGTGAAAACTGAGCTTACTATCAAAAAATATTTCAAGGTCCTTGATCTTGTCGACTCTCTTTATGACTTCCCCGCCTAGAAAATACTGAAAACTTATCAGAGCATCAGATCTACTGAAAGAAATGCAAGCGCGTTTTTCGAAGTTGAGTTTCAGATTATTTTCACGCAATAGAAATCTAGAGAGGTCCTCCTGGATCTTCAAGCAATCCCCAGCCGATCTCACTTTCAGGAAGATTTTCAAATCATCCGCGTATAAAAGAGAAACTGAATATTCGAAACAGTCTTGTAGATCGTTGATAAAGATCAAAAACATCAATGGACCGAGATGCAAACCCAGTGGTACTCCGGATGTAGCAACGAACGCAGATGACAAATACCCTCCCACACTGACAAGTTGACTACGGCAGTGGATATACGATGAACACCGATTTTCATTAATTTCAGCATGAGTATATTATGGTCAACCTTATCAAACGCCTTGCTAAAATCATCATAAAGCGAGTCGACCTGGTTCCTATTATCTGGTGCACTACAAGTATATTCCGTGTAGACAACCAAATTGGTTTCTATAGAGCGTTCAGAAAAAAAACCATGCTGACTTTCTGATATTGATGACCGAACACTATGAAACAAACTATCGTAAACAACGCTCTCAAATATTTTACTGAAAACAGACAATTTACTAATTCCACAATAATTATTGACCTGACTTCTATCACCAGAGTGTTTATAAATTGGGACCAACAAAGCAATCTTCCAAGCAGCTGGAAATACTCCGGACTGTATTGATTTATTGAATGAAATGCTTAGAGGAACACCAAGTGCAGTAGCGCAGTTTTCAGCAAAATAAGATGGATATAGCCATCAGAACCGGTCCCTTTATTATCATTAAATCATTTCAACTTATTACTCACCAACTCAGGAGTGAACAATATTGTATCAATCAAATTTTTGCAACCAGAATGTGGAGAAATGTGGCAGGGTTGTCTATAAGGCTCATACACACTTCTAAAATAGGAAGCAAACAAATTGCATACATCAGCACTACCTTCAGCAACACTATAATTGAATTTCATAATACAGGGTATTTATCCCTCTTTTACGATCGGACAAATAACTCCATAATTTTTTGGGATTTATTCTTATCTGCTCCTGTATATTTTCAATATATTAGATTAGATTAGATTAGATTAGAGGAGGGGCCATAAGGCTATGCTTAACCTCGTTGACACCTTGACCTAGGGATCTATTGTGCAACCCCGCGCTGTTTACCAGTCAGGTAGCAAGGCCTCGATAAACTTTACTACCTTACTGGGTGCTACACTCATTACTTGTTCCGGTTTTAAGAAACAGGAGCCAAGATTCCGCTGCCTTCTTCAGAGGACAGCTTCACATTTGCATAGCAGGTGTTCCTGTTGGAATGTACCTAAAAATTTCTGATATGTATATGTCGCGCCATCTATGCGCTCCACTTAGAACTATGTAAAACCGTTAGAGGACTCAGCAAGTGCATAAGTGCTGGTGAATGTGATAGTGCATTATCACAAAAGGCTAAAGCCAAAATTGTGCTATCGTTGGAGCCCTCGTTGTATGTTCACGTGAAACAAGCTACAACTGCCAGGGAGGTCTGGGACAGATTGAAAAATCTATACGAGAACACAGGTTTCACAAGAAAAACTTCTCTCCTTCGTCATCTCATATCAGTAGTGCTAGAAAAATGTTCATCGATGAAAGAGTACGTCAACCAAACTATCGAGACATCCCAGAAACTTGAACGAGCAGGGCTGAAACTCGATGGACCATTAGTAGGTTCTATGCTCTTGGCAGGACTGCCTGACAAATTTGCCCCGATGGTAATGGCGATAGAACACAGCGGAATCGACATTACCACAGATACACTCAAGTCGAAATTACTTGATATGCAAGAAGATGTCACCACTGGAACTGGTTCTACAGGAAAGGCATTTGTGAGCAATCACAGAAACCAGCAGAAACATCAAAACAAAAATGACAACCGAAACAGAAGTGACAGTAGATACTGGAATGACAAACGACATGACATGCTATGTTTTAAATGTAAACAACCAGGACACTTTATGACGAAATGCCCCCAGAATAAAAGAAACGAAAGTTTGGAAGGACATACAAAAACTGCGTTCAATACTGTTTTTTCTCATAACGAATTTCAGTAAAAACGATTGGTTTTTGGATTCGGGAGCAAGTGTTCACTTAACTTGCAGAGATGATTGGTTGTTAAATAAAGGGGAACCCCAAATCAAGGATGTTATGGTCGCAAATAACAAAAGAATTCAAGTGGAATCAAGCGGCGAAATAGACATTGTCACACAAACTGGAAGAGAAACTCATGAGGTACAAATCCAAAACGTTCAGTTAATTCCAGACCTAGCTACAAATTTGTTATCTGTGAGTGAACTTATTAAAAGAGGGAACTCGGTCGAGTTTAATGATAAATGCCTGTTGTAACCCGCTAAAATAAGAAGAGTTAATTTTCTATGATTCCACATATATCTATGCATGTGACGTAAAGAGAAAATGGTGTAAGTGCCATATACGATGAGAAGAGATTGTAGCGTGTATGTTGTATCGAGATATAAGTTGGATATAATAAATCATATTAAATATTACCGAGAGTGTTAATATTAAGATACCAATAACAATAGGTTATGGGCCCAAAGTACCAAACCAGAAGGATGGCGACGAAAAACAGTTTCAATGTCGAATTATTAAATGGAGCTAATTATGCAGCTTGGAAGTTTAGGGTGAAAGTATTACTCGAAGAAAAAAGTATAGCTACATGTATTGAAAACCCATTCATTCCACTGAACTACACTGATTCTACGAAGAGAGACCAGGATAAGAAGAGGGACAATTTGTGCCAATCTATTATTGTACAATGCTTAGATGATGGTCAGTTGGATGTAGTTAGGAACAAGGAAAATGCCTTTCAGATGTGGAAAGCCCTGGAAGACAGGTATGAAAAGAAGGGACTGCCAGGCCAGATATTTTTGAAGAAAAAACTTTTATCATTGAAAATGAAAGAAAATGATAACTTGTAAAAACATATTGGCGAATTTGAAAACATTATAAGACAACTAAGCACTTCTGGATGTGACATGAAGGATTCCGATAAAATTGGTAGCCTATTACTGACGTTGCCAAGATCCTATGAAACTGTCAGTGCTATTATTGAAAATTCTAATGAATTAACTTATGAAGAAGCTAAAAATAACATGCTAGGAGAAAGTGAGAAAAGAGTACTCTTCACTGACAATCCAACAAGTAGCTCACTTGGGCAGACAGCATTTTTATCCACCAAAAATCAAAAGTTTAAATGTTTTAGATGTGGTTTGCTAGGTCATATTCAACGATTCTGTCCACAGGGTCAATTGCAACATAATTCACACGCAGGTCAATCTTCACATAAACAATTCAATGGTTCAAGAAGAGGATCTAAAGGTAATGGATTCATGATGAGAGGTGGCAGAGGTTTCCAGAGAGGTTATTCCCATGGTTTTCGACCAGATAGCTTTCGTCGAAATCAAAATGTGGATAATAATCTAGTAGAACAAGGGACAGAAACAAGCAACCAAGTGGACAAAAGTGTATGTTTCCTAGGGGAAAGAAGAATGGAGAAAAATGAAGACCAACTAGGGGTAATTAAGTTTTTTATTGATTCAGGTTGTACTGATCATATGGTTAACAAGAAGGAATATTTTTCTAGCTTAATTTTGTTGAAAGATCCTATAAAGATTGCTGTTGCAAAGAACCATGAATTTTTGTTGGCCATAGGTGTTGGTAATATTGAAGTTTCAAGTAAAGTAGGAAAGAAGAAAGAAAATTGTATAATAACAAATGTTTTATATGTGCCAAATTTGAAAAGAAATTTATTGAGCGTCAAAAAATTAGAGATATCTGATAAGAAAATACTATTTGAAAATGCTTGTGTTAAAATATTGAGTAGAGAAGGGCAAATATTATGTATGGGTACAAGAGAGAATTTGTATGAGATAGAGTTTTTTAGAGCAAGTGAAGAATGTATGAATGTGGGAAAAGATGAAAATGATTTAATGAAATGGCATAGTAGGTATGGTCATATCGGGTTTTCAGGACTTAAAGAAATTATTAGAAAACAAATGGTTGAAGGATTAGGAAATGTGAGAATGCAAGAGATTGAATTTTGTAAGTCATGTGTGAGTGGAAAAATGAGTAGATTTCCCTTTAAAGAAAGAACAAAAAGTAAAAGAATCTTAGAAATAATTCATTCGGATGTCTGTGGCCCCATAACTCCTCTAAATCATGATGACAGCAAATATTTTGTAACTTTCATTGATGATTATTCCAATTTTTGTGTAGTTTATTTGATAAAGAGTTGAGTTTAAAGAGTTTGCGAGTATGGTTGAGAATAAATTTAACAATAAAATTGCAATATTGAGATGCGACAATGGTGGGGAATATATTTATAATGAGTTCAAACAATTTTGTGTTGAAAAAGGTTACCTAATAGATTACACTGTACCATATAGGGAGTGTGGGGCATAATTGAACACGGGGCACAGTGGAACAGTTCGCGTACCGGACGTACTGAAGGTTTTAGTACAACGAAATTCCGGCAGGAAGCGCTGCGTGCTACTCCTAACAAAGCCAGCCAATCATCTCCTCCTCACCAGTTGCGTGCCAGACTTGACGTAGTAAGGTGCTGTTTTTCGTAGTGAAAGTAAATAATTTCCGCCAACGGATTTTCGTCTCCAGGTAAGAGTGATTTTTCAATTCAATCGGCTCTTATGGCACTTCATTGTACATGTATCCCTTAAGTTTTTGCCCGACTTTCGCACTTCAACTGCTTCATGTTCGTGGTAGACAGTGATGGGAACCGAAATGTCGTGTTTGGGGTTCCTTGAAACAGAAGAGATTGGGGCACAATGAAACATTTCAAGGAGCCCCATGAGTGTTTCATTGTGCCCCATGCGTGTTTCATTGTGCAGTTAGTATTGTTTTTTTTTTCTTTTTGTTTCAGAAATGGTGCGAAATCGACAGCGGAAAACTAGCAAGGGGCTCTTCTTGGAAGATGACATGAAATCAGCAGTGGAAATGGTCATGAATGGAAACAGTTTAAAACATGCTGCTGCGTTGAAGAAAGTGAATTTTGTCACTTTATCAAGATATGTGAAGAAAAGAAGAGAGTATGGTGAGGGTAGTGAAGAAAATATGAAATATGCACCTAACTACTCAGTTAGGATGGTCTTCACCCTAGAGCAGGAGGAGAAATTGGAAAACTACCTCATTATGTGCTCTAAGATGTTTTATGGCCTACCAGTTGAAGATTGCAGACGTGTGGCGTACGAAATGGCAGTGATGAACAAAATACCATGCCCTATATCATGGGAGAAGAAGAAAATTGCAGGCATTGATTGGTTTTACGGTTTTCTTAAAAGGCACCCCAAACTCAGTCAAAGAACTCCTGAGGCTTGCAGCTTGTCTCGTGCTACTTCGTTCACCAAGGCCAATGTAGATGTGTTCTTCAATAACTTGGAAATACTGTATCAACAGCACCCAGAGTTTGGAGATGGAACAAAAGTGTTCAATTTGGATGAAACAGCCACATCAACTGTTCAAAAACCCCAACGAATTGTGGCTGAAAAAGGCGTGAAGCAAGTGTGCAAAGCTACAAGTGGAGAAAAAGGCACTAACGTCACCACAGTGTCCATAATTTCGGCGTCTGGCAGCACTATTCCGCCAGTAATGATTTTTCCACGTGTTCATTTCAAAGACCACATGACTCAAGGAGCACCTCCAGGCACCCTGGGCTTGGCCACCCCTAGCGGTTGGATGACATCAGAACTTTTTGTGGAAGTTATCAAGCATTTCATTCGCCACACTTGCAGTTCTAGAGAGAACCCCGCTCTATTAATCTATGACAATGTAGAAAGTCATTTGTCCTTGGAAGCTCTCATGATGTGCAAGGAGAATGGTGTCTCAGTTTTGACTTTACCTCCACATTCATCCAACAAATGCAACCCCTAGATGTTGCTGTTTTCGGGCCGTTTAAAACATATTATAATGCAGCTCTTGATTCTTGGATGATGCAGAACCCTGGAAAAACTGCGTCAATTTATAATACAGCGTCCTTCGTGAACATAGCTCATCAGAAAAGCATGACACCTTCCAACATAATTGCAGGTTTCAAAAAAAGTGGGATATATCCATTTGACCGAGATGTTTTCACCGAAGCAGACTTCCTATGCAATTATGTGACTGATCGACCGCCTCCCACCGTTGTGGATGAGGAACCACAAAAGACCAACAGTTATGCTGTACCAAGTGATTCGCTCAACGGTTTCCTCCTTCGAGTAGAAGAAGGAACAGCTTCTCTTGAAGACAGAGAAGCTTCCCTCGAAGAACGAGCAGCTGCAAACCATACAGTCATCGGTGTCCCCGATCCAGAAGCTGGTCCAAGTCATGCTTTTCTATCTCCTGAAGATTTTCGTGGTTATCCAAAAGCAGGAGAACGAAAAACTGATCGAAACCAGAGGAAAAAAGGGAAGAGTATGATAGCCACTAGCACTCCAGAAATGAAAGCCATTGCAGAGAAGAAGAAACCGATTCAAAGTTCCAGAATATTGTCAGTCAAAAGGAAGGTGTTCGGAAACCAACCGAAACCAAGGAAGAAAAAATCTAGTGAACAAGCTCCAATTCATTCATCATCAGAGGACAACGAAGAAGACGATGGAGATGTTGAATATGCAGACACGGACGATGACATGGATATAGATGAGGAGATTTCTGCTGTTGAGCCTGACCATTTCGCAGTATTGAACCGTCTTCCTGTTTTAGGAGACTATGTTTTGATCGAGTTCAAGCTTAAAAGCCAATCCAAATTCTATGTTGGTCAAATCACCAAAATGAAAAACGATGAGGGGGACTATGAAGTTAAATTCCTACGATACCGAAAATGCAACACTTTTGTCGAACCTCTTGTAGATGACATAGCCACGGTTGATGACAAAGACATAAAGATGTTACTGGAAAATCCTTCTGTGGTTCAAGGAACTAAAAGGCAAAAAGGATTCATCTCATTCAAGGTTGATTTCGGCAGTTTGAACATTGGTTAAACGTAAAAGGATATCGCGTTTGTGCCTTCCTAAAATCAATATTAAACTTATTTTTCTTTTCAGATATATCTTTTTTATATGCCTTCCATAACCATTTATAATTCTGAAAATAAAGTTTTTTTACAAATTTTGGCGTTTTTTCATCCGTTTCATGGTACCCCATTCCCGTTATCATTGTACCCCAGGCATGGGGCACAACGATACAAAATTAGTTTTTTGGAAAATGGCCGCTTACGGTCACATAATGTTTCATAAAATAACGGTTCATGCATTTCTCTCATAGTTTAGATCCTTAGGTCATAGGAAATATTTAAAATATTGAAAAAAAAAATTCAAGTGGGGTGATATGGTCAAAACCAACTTTTGCGTTCCATCGTGCCCCACCCTCCCCTACTCCTGAACAGAACGGAAAAGCCGAACGTAAAAATAGAAGTTTAGTTGAGAGAGCAAGGGCAATTTTGGAAGAGTCAAGGGTGCCGAAAAAATTCTGGGGAGAAGCTATTTTGACAGTAAATTATTTAATGAATAGGGGAACATCATCAAAACTTGATAAAACGCCAGCAGAAATCTGGTACAGTAAGAAACCAGATGTTAGTAATCTTAAAATTTTTGGTTGTACAAGTTATTGTCATATACCTAAAGAGTGCAGAAGAAAATTTGATTCAAAAGTAAAAAAGTGTATAATGATGGGTTATGCTCAGACAGGATATAGACTGTGGGACTTAGAAAATCAAAAATTGATAGTTGCGAGAGATGTTGTGTTTGATGAAGATGAATTTGGGTTTGAGAGAGATGAATGCATGAATAAGAGTCAGTGGTTCGATGAGAATGATGTGAGTGAACAAATAAATGATGATGAACAAGTATGTGAAAAAGTGGATGAAGGAGATACCGTAGATAGACCAGCGAATAAGAGACAAGTTAAAATTCCTGAAAGGTTCAATGATTACGAACTATATATGGCGTTTGATGCATGTAGTTTTATTGAGAATGTGCCTAAAAATTTTGATGAAATAGAAAATAGAACAGATAGGGATAATTGGATGAAAGCTGTAGAAAGAGAACTTGAGTCAATAGAAATAAATGAGACATGGCAAGTAGTTGATAAGCCTAAAGGTATTCAAATTTTGGACACAAAATGGGTGTTTTCATATAAATCAATGGAAGAGAATGAGATGGATAAATTTAAGGCACGAATGGTGGTGAGAGGTTTCGCACAAAAAGAGTATGATGAAATTTATTCACCTGTAGCAAAAATGACATCTATTCGAGCCCTGTTTATTTTGAGAAATCAATTTGGTTACATTTTTCAGCAAGTAGATGTAAAGACTGCGTTTTTGAATGGTATTTTGAAAGAAGATTTATACATTTATCCCCCAAAGGGAATAAACTTACCTGAAAATAAAGTTCTGAAATTAAAGAAATCGCTATATGGTCTTAAACAATCTTCAAAGTGTTGGAATGACGAAATTAATAGATTTTTATTGGACATCGGGTTTTGTCGTTCGTTATATACTGTATAAATCTAATGGACATAAAATTTATTTACTAAGTTATGTGGATGATATAATTTTGTGTGGACCAAGTATAACTGAATTAGATTATATTCAGAATATGTTCGTTGCTAAGAACACACGCGACTGATAGTGCTCTGCGAGATACAGCTACATTTCAAAATTTGAATATTCTTTTATAAATACCATCATTATAAACTGCTAACGTAAGTTTTGTTGTTTGACTGAAAAGTAGTGAAGTGAAATATGACGACTAGGCAGAAAAGTGAATTCGAAAAATCCTTAATTGAAGCTCTCAAATCAGACAACGTAATAGGGGAAATATCAGAAGCTATCATCATTTCCATCAGCAGTAAGTTTGCTGAGAAATTCGATCTATATGAAGCTAAAATTTCCAATTTGGAATCAGAAATTGAATTACTCAAATCAAATTCTGATAAAGTCGATGTTGGATTCAGGGATACTTCCTACAAGAAACTAGAACAAAAAGTTGAAATTCTCGAGCAGAAAACAAAAAATAAAAACATACGGCTTATCGGCTTCAAGGAATCCCGTGGAGAAGATGTTTCCACTAAGGTCAAGGAACTCTTTGTTGATAAATTCAACATGCAGGTTACGGATGAAATTTCTCACGTATACAGAGCTAGGACTACAAATAAGAAGCAACCTGGTCATCTTATTGTTGTATTCAGGGATTTGGATTTCAAGAATTTAGTTTTTAGGAAGAAAAAATCGTTAAAGGGATCTAGTATCATAATGAAGGAGGATTTAACTTATGAGAGATTGAAGTTGGTCAAGGAATCGTCTGAAAAGTATGGTTACAAGAATGTATGGACGCTTAATGGAGCGGTGTATGTGAAATCTGGGTCTGTTGTTCAGAAAATCATTTCTGGTGTATAATTGAGTGGTGTTTTGTTTAATTGATTTAAGGCTGGCTGTATCTTTTGGCACTTGTTGCTTGCCGACGAATTTGTAGAAATATGTTTCGTTTGGGTCATTTGAATATACAATCTCTAGTACCTAAGTTTAATGATTTTAAGGTTTTTAATGAGCAGAATAAATTTGATATTATGGCATTATCTGAAACATGGTTAAACGATTCTATTAGTTCGGAGAATTTGATGATTTCTAATTTTAATATTTCAAGACGTGACAGAAACACTGGCGAGAGAGGAGGTGGGGTTATGTTATATATAAATTGTAGATTTCGTTATGAAATAGTTGATATTTCTAACACTTCGAATATCGAGCAATTATTCGTTAAGATACAACATAATGGAATTTCTGTGATTATTGGTGTAGTTTATAAGCCGCCTAACTTGTCATATAAACTTTTTACTGATGCCTTAGAGTATAGTTTGAATTATGCATTGCTCAAATGTGAAAATGTTATCTGTGTTGGAGATGTTAACATAAATTTTCTTGATGATCGTTTACCGTCAGTAAGGTATTTCAGTTCTATGCTCTCTTCTATCGGTATGCAACAACTAGTACAGGAACCAACCCACATTGCGACGGGTTCCGAGTCTCTCATAGATGTTATAATATGTAATGAAAACAAAATAATCGGTTCTACTTTCATTTGTCCATCTGATTTCTCTCGACATGAATGTATTGGATGTACTGTGAAAATTGAAAAACCCAAGTTTAAGCCCAGAATTTTGACACTGAGGGACTGTAGAGAATTCAATGAACAGTAAAGTTATTGTTTGATGATATTTTAGATTCGGATTTGCCGAATATATATCACATGACTGATGTTGATGATAAGGTAAGACTGTTTTCTGAGACTTTGGTGGATCTTTTCGATAAACATTTTCCTCCTAGGGTTGTAAGAATTTCTATGAGGCGCGCGCCGTGGATGACTGACGAGTTGCGGGAAATGATGAAGGAGCGGGATAAAGCTGGGAGGGGATATAGGAGTAGCAGATCAAGAGTAAGGTGGGAAGAGTACAAGCGCCTGCGAAATTCAGTAAACCACGCTATAACGAGGGAAAAGCGGAAGTATTTTCAGAATATTTCTATGAATGCGTCTGCTAAGGAGCAATGGCGGGAGTTGAAGTCTTTAGGTATTTTGAATGAGTCACGATCCGATGTCGAATTGAAGTTTGGAGATCCTGATGAGATTAATGATTATTTTTTGAATATTCCGGGTAACAATTCGGACAATTCGGTTACTAACTACTACAGAGACAATCCAATAAGTTCTGAATGTTTCAGTTTCCGCTTAGTGGAAGAAAATGATATAATTGCAGAGCTGAAAAAAATCAAGAATAGTGCGCCGGGTTCTGATAATATCTCGATATCGTTCATTAAAATTTGTTGTCCTCATATTCTTCCATTTCTTGTCAATATTTTCAACAGTATTTTACTGAGTTCAAAGTTCCCTACTTCTTGGAAGTGTGCTCAGGTCACTCCTATCCCAAAGAATGGTAGTCCACATGAGCTTTCAGATCTGAGACCGATCAGTATACTGCCTGGTTTATCTAAACTTCTAGAAAAAATAATGGCAGTCCAACTCTCTGAGTATTTTGAGCTGAATGGGATTCTTCCTGCGACTCAGTCAGGTTTCCGTCAAGGTTACAGTGCTACCGGTGCCCTTCTCGATGTGACTGATGACATTTTTCGGTCCATTGATGATTCTAAGTGTGCAATGTTATTCCTGCTGGATTTCAGTAGAGCCTTCGATACTGTGCGGCATGATGTTCTTGTGGCTATTTTGAAGTCTTGTGGAGTGTCAGGTGAGGCTCTTCGCCTTCTGAGCTCTTACCTCACTGGGCGTACACAATTCGTGAAGTTGGGTGATAAAATCTCTTCTGCTAAGTCTGTGCTGAGTGGGGTACCTCAGGGATCGGTTCTCGGGCCTCTTCTATTTATAATATACACAAGCCAATTCATCAAGTTCATCCGTCACGGCAAGGTTCACATGTTTGCTGATGATTTTCAACTTTTTTTCGATTTCTCCATTGAAGATTTTAATACCGCAACCATGAGAATTATTGAAGATCTGAATCGGTTGGCACTCATAGCGGAGAAACATTCCCTCATTTTGAATTCAAGAAAATCATTCGCTCTGGTCTTTGGTTCCAAAAATATAAGAAGTTTCGTTGAAAATAATTTTAGGCCTGTAATTGGTGGTGATAATATACATTTTGTAGAGAACGCTCGGGACTTGGGCTTGGTTGTGGATGGCTCATTAAGATTTCGTGAACATGTGGCGTGTTCAGTTCGGAGAGCTTATGGGGCCCTTAAGATGCTGTACCAGCATAGATCGTATTTGCCCATCCCTACAAAAAGGGTTCTATGTGAGAGTCTTGTCTTGTCTAAGTTTAATTATTGCTCCCCTGTTTATAGCTTTTGTCTTGATCAAGAGACATTAGGTCGAATTCAACGTGTTCAAAATAGCTGCATTAGGTTTGTATATGGGATCAGAAAATATGAGCATGTTTCGCATAAGTTGAAGGAGTTATGTTGGTTGCCTATGAAAACCTGTTTTGAATATTATGCCCTGTGTACTTATCACAAAGTCATAATTGAGAAGTGTCCGCCATATCTTCACAAGAAACTGAGGTATAGAACTGATATTCATAACTTGAACGTGAGGCATAGGAATCTGCTTTCTTGTCCCCAGCACAGAACATCGATCTTTCAAAGAAGTTTCTCATATAATGTAGTGAAGTTTTACAATGAGGATCCAACCGAATATAAAAAATTCACAATGGTTAGATTTAGGAAAGAAATCAGGGCTCATCTTTTCCGTACGATAAATGTATAAAGTTCCTGATTGTCTACAGAAACTATAGTAGTACTCAATGTCTTGAATGCTTTTTTTCTATTATTATCTTAGTTCTGCTTTATTTTGTTCATTTCCATTATATTCTCCTTTTTTTGTTTTTCAATGATCATTCGAATTCAATTATTTATGTAACAAGGGTTAAGTGGTAGAGCACCTTCTTGGTGAACTTCCCCTTGAGGTTCAATTTGGTGAAATAAAGACAATATTATTATTATTATTATTATATCAAGTCAAAATTAATGGATAGGTTTCGAATGAAAGATAAGGGATGTTTGAAGTATTTTCTAGGATTAGAAATAGATTATGACAAACAGAATGGAATTTTAAGGATTAGTCAAACGAATTATATCAGGAAACTTTTGAAGAAATTTAACATGGAGAATTGTAATGGTAGTTCAACACCTATTGAAAAAGATCTTAAAATTGAATTTTGTAATGATACAAATAGGACATCAAAACCCTTCAGAGAATTAGTAGGTTGTCTGATGTACTTAATGTTAGGAACTAGAGTCGATATATGTTATGCTGTAAATTATTTTAGTAGGTTTCAAGATAAGGCAACAGATGAAGCATATAATCATTTAAAACGAATTTTGAGATATTTAAAATCTACAATTTCTTTTGGATTAGAATATGAGAGAAACAATTGTAATAAATTTTGTTGTTTTGTGGATGCAGATTGGGGAAGTGATACGTTGGACAGAAAATCCATCACTGGATATGTTTTTAAAATATTTGGCAACACTTTATGTTGGACAACAAAAAAGCAAACTAGCGTATCGCTTTCTACAACAGAAGCAGAGTTAGTAGCATTATGTTCATCTGTTTCTGAAGGATTATGGTTGAAAAAACTATTTTTGGATTTGGGTGTTAATTTCGGTTGTATAAGCTTTTATGAGGATAATCAAGGATGCTTAGCATTAATTAAAAACCCAGCAAATAATAGAAGGGTCAAACATGTGGACTTAAAGTTTAATTTTGTATCTGAAAATGTAAAGAAGGGAACAATTGGAATGATTTATGTAGATTCGGCCAATCAGCAAGCTGATTTCCTCACGATAGGTTTAACAACAAGCCTATTTGTCAAGTTTAGAAATATGTTGGCTTTGAAAGATTTTAGCGAGGGGGGGTGTTGTAACCCGCTAAAATAAGAAGAGTTAATTTTCTATGATTCCACATATATCTATGCATGTGACGTAAAGAGAAAATGGTGTAAGTGCCATATACGATGAGAAGAGATTGTAGCGTGTATGTTGTATCGAGATATAAGTTGGATATAATAATTCATATTAAATATTACCGAGAGTGTTAATATTAAGATCCCAATAACAATAATGCCAAATCTACAATAAAAACAAAGTTTTGGTTGCAGAAGCTGAACTTATAAATGGAGTTTATAAGCTTGTCACATATGATAAATGTTTACTTGCTGCAGAAATATCCGGTGAAATATGGCACAAAAGATTAGGTCGTATTAACTCAAGCTATTTGAAAAAAATGCGAGATGGCATGGTGAAAGGAATCGATTACAAAGAAGACGTGAAAATTAACCTGCAAAATTGCGAAGTATGTTGTGAAGGAAAACAACATAGATTTCCTTTTGGTCATTCAAGTACCAGAGCGACTGGAATACTTGATGTAATTCACACTGATCTAGCAGGCCCCATGGAGGAAACATCCTTAGGTGGTTCTAGATATTATGTAGAATTCCAGGATGATTTTAGCCGCATGTCCTTTGTCTATTTCTTAACCACGAAAGATGAAACCTTGCAGAAATTCATGGAATTTAAGAGTTTAAGTGAGAAACAAACAGGCAGAAAAATCAAAGTCTTGAGGTCTGATAACTGAGGTGAATATGTGAACAAGAAATTCAGTGATTACCTCAAAGGTCAGGGCATAATTCATCAAACCACGAATCCATACACACCTGAACAAAATGGGCGTTCAGACAGACTAAATAGATCTCTGGTAGAGAAAGCTCGATGTTTACTGTATGAGGCAGATTTAGGCAACCGTTTTTGGGCTGAAGCAGTCAACACGGCTTGTTATCTACGGAACAGATCTATGGTCACTGACTTGTCAACTACACCTTATGAATTGTTTTTTCATAAGAAGCCAGATCTAAGCCACATTCGAGCATTTGGAAGCCAAGCGATGGTGCATATTCCGAAAGAGAAGAGGCAAAAATGGGATAAAAAATCGGAAAAGCTCATTCTGGTTGGATTTCATGAGACTACAAACGGTAACAGGCCATACAATAAACAAACAGGTCAGATCACCACAAGCAGAGATGTTCATGTCATGGAAAAAGACACGTATAATAGAGTAAAGGATATAAGTGCTGATAAGTCAAAAGAAGTGAACTATTGGAAAGAAACAACTGATGATGAATTTCTCTCAGGACCACTAGGAGAATCTCGAGAGGAAGGTCTTGATGAGAATCATGTTCCTGAAAGTTCCTCCGAAGATGAAAATTCTCTTGAGAATGAAGATAGTTCAGAACTGGTTAGAAGATCTCGAAGGATAAGGAAACCAAAGGAATTCGAAGATTTTATTACTTATTTCACTCCAGAGAATGGTGAATTCGCAGAAGAAGAAAGTCAACTTTCAGTGGGAGACCCAAGTTCAGTTAGGGAAGCTCTTACAGGATCTAACCGAATGAAATGGATTGGTGGAATGAAAAAGAAATTGAGGGCTTCAGTGACAACCGTGCGTGGAAATTAGTGGATCTTCCGAAAGGTCAAAGGCCTGTAAAGGCCTGTAAAGTGTAAGTGGGTTTTCAAAGAAAAACTAAATAGTGATGGAAAAACCACATATAGAGCAAGATTGGTTGCAAAAGGTTTCGATCAGAGACCTGGTATTGATTTCGATGAAACTTTTTCTCCAGTGGTCAAACATTCTACGTTGAGTTGCATTATCAGTTAAGTTTAAATTAGATATTCAACATTTGGATGTAGTCACAGCCTTTTTAAATGGAAAACTGGAAGAAACTGTTTTCATGGAGATACCAGAGGGTTTCGATCGCAAAATCTCTGATAATTGTAATAAGTTTTTGAAATTTATAGTTAAGTGTAAAATTTCTGATATGTATATGTCGCGCCATCTATGCGCTCCACTTAGAACTATGTAACCGTTAGAGGGATGATTTCCTAGAATATAGTCAGTCTTTGTTTAGCTGTCTCAGTGGCTTCTTGGCAGAAGCGACAGGTATCATCAGGAACCTTCGCCATGCTCCGAAGATGATAATTCACAGGACAGTGTCCCGTGAATATGCCTGTCAGTTTTATCAGTTCCAATTTGCTAAGTGAGAGAGCTTTCTTAGTACAGCTCGTTGAGTACGAGAGGAATGACTTAGCCTATCTCTGTCCTTCAATCCTTCGCCAGGATCTGGCCTTCCTCTTTTGTTCCCATTCTTCAACCGCTTTTGCTTGGCGGGTTGATGGGAAGCCGCAAAATGGCTCTGGTCCAATGATCCCCCCTCCCTTGCTAGCTGATCAGCCATTTCGTTACCATGCACTCCAGAATGACCAGTCAACCAAATAAGGTTGACATGATTATTTGATCCGAGTGCGTTGAGTGACATTTTGCATTCCCAGACTAGCTTTGACCGGATTGACGGTGAATCAAGCGCCAGTAGAGCTGCTCTGTTGTCAGATAGTATGTTTATCGATTTTTCCGGTAGTTACATCCCGCACAATATGCGATGCACTCCCTTATGGCAAAGGTCTCCGCTTGAAATACCGATGGACAGAAGCCCATTGGCAGGTCTAGTTGTAATGAGGGGCCGTATACACCGGCTCCGACTCGTCCATCTTCGGTCTTTGAGCCATCCGTGTAAAACAGCAGAGACCCTGAAGGGAAAACCACTTCGCCGTTACTCCATTGGTCGCGACTTGGTATTGTCACGCTGTAGTTTTTCTGAAACTTGTGTTTCAGGATAAGATAATCTGTGACCACATTTAAAATCTCCTAACATTCATTCAGAACGCGAAGATGGCCTTTGTAGTCTCCAGTTTTAAGCTTCCGCTCTCTCGCCACCCGCAGAGCCCACCCAGCCGCCTCACTTTCTAAGAATAGTCCTAGAGGAGGCAGGTCCAGGATAACTTGCATGGCAGCAGTCGGACAGGAGCGAGATGCTCCTGTTATAGACAAACATGCAGTTCTTTGCAATTTGTCCAGGGTAGGTCCCGTTTGTGATTTCGTCTTCGGCCACAAAATGAAGGCTGCGTAGCTGACGATTGGTCGCACAATGGATTTATAGATCCAGCTGGTAAGTTCCGGTTTGAGTCCCCACGTACTTCCGACTATCCTCTGGCATGCGAAGAGAGCTCTCTGGCCCTTGCTAATCGCTGCCTCGAGGTGTAGGCTCCAAGAGAGCTGGTTGAAGATAACACCAAGATATTTAGGATGATCTGTGGGGGCTAAGGCGATTACTTCCATCGTAATTACTTTTAAAGAAAGCTTCCTTCTCCTAGTGAACGGTACTAGAATCGTCTTTTTAGGGTTCACGCTGAGTCCTTCTCGGACACATCACTCGTGCGTTAAGGTGAGGGCATTTTGCATGCGGTCACAAACCTTACCGTCATGCTTGTCCCGAACCATTATCACAAGGTCATCGGTGTATCCGCAGATCTCAAAGCCCGCATACGAAAGCATTTTCAGGAGGTCATCAACGACCAACGACCAAAGTAGTGGCGATAAACGACCTCCTTGTGGACACCCGTCCCCCAGTGTCGCAGTCAGGGGTGTAGAAGCTAGTTTTAGATTGATTATCCGGCTGTTCAGTGTTGCTATAATCCAAGGCCCCGTCGCTGGGTCGACACCCCTTTCAACTAGCGTGCGATGAATGGACTATCCCGGCGTATTTGATAACGCGCCTTCAATATCAATGAATGCACATAGTGGTAAGTACCAGGACTACCGGGAAAGAAGAAAACTAAAATCATAGATGCTCAACCATCCTGCGCGTGCCACCCTACACAACATGCGCGCACCACCCGTCTGGAGGGAGGGTCTACACATAAATATGCCATTTCCGGTGACTATCGGTCTCATTCTGCTTCGACTCTTCAATCATACTCAAGTAGTATTTCGTCGTTATACTTGTGAATATACGGACATTTATTGTCCCAACTTTGTGAATAAATACATACTTTTTGTTGACTTTGAACATTCTGAGGTTTTCATTGAACTGCGGTACTTATAATACTGCAAGAAAACACTGTCCACTACTTTATCATTGATCCAGTTTGAGCTTGAATTTAAAGTAACAGAATTCATTCGATCTGGATTGTTTGAACTTCAACACAAGCAAACGCTTCACCATAATGGTCCTTCGGTTCAAATTTGAGTCAGTGAACTCAAGATAAATCAGTCAACAACATCGAAGCAGCCACATTCAACGGAAGTACCAAGAAGCCACTGACGTAACAAAAAGCGTTCAAGTCTGTCCTAGGATACCCAGAAATTAGACTTCGATTACCAGGTGATCATTCCTTTATTCCTTAAACTTTACTTTACTAATTTCTATATTTGTGGCAAGATTTTTGTTGCTTAGTTGGAAACTTTCGTGTACTTGAAGAATAGTTTCATTAACAAATATTGCCTTTATTTGGAAATTGTTGCCGTATTAAAAGCAATTCAATTTACAAATTCTGGCATATACATTTTTTACACGTTAACAAACTTTCTAAATACAAACAATTCCATAACATACCTATACTCAAAGATAATAACAAGGGATATAAAAGAGACGAAGAGAAAGCTGAAAAGTTTGCAGACTACTTCAGAGGCGCATTTCAGTATGATAGAAATATAATATATGACAACAGCCAAGAAAAAAAAATTGACGCCTGGTATGAAAAACAATTCGAAAATGTTAATCGACCACCTGATAACGAAAATATAATGATTGAGGAAGAAGAATACTATGAAGTACTAGCGAAAAGTAAGAACAGCGCCCCAGGATCAGACACTATACCATGGAGAATCGTCAAGAAACTAGACAAGGAAATACATACAAAATAATTCAGATGTATGAACACTGCTTGAGATCTGGAGTAAAATATGTAAAACATGAACCATAATAACCATCCCCAAACATGGTACAGAACATGATAAAGTAAAAAATTACAGACCCATCACACTATTGCCTATGCTGGGAAAACTATTTGAAAAAATCATTAAAAAACACTCGAGTATAAGCTTATCAATACCATTCCAAAATATCAATTTGGATTTCGGGACAAAAAATCTACAATTCATCCTTTCACCATACTTGTATCCAACACACAAAATGCCAAACGAACCAGAAGGCATTTGACAGCTTATGGCACAAAGGTCTGCTCTTTAAATTACAACAACCTCAATACTCCAAATTATTTGATAGAGATGGTGAAAACCTTTTTGGAAGACGGGAAACTCTCTGTGAAAATCAATGGGACAACATCTACCGTATTCTACCCAGAACAGAGCACACCACAAGGTTCTTCAATTTCCCCTGATGTAATTGAATGTACACGGCTGAGAACTTCGGCTGATGGCCTTTGACTGTGGTCAATAAAGAACAGTTATTATTATTATTATTAAAAACTTGCAAACATTATCAATTGAACAAACATTTTGTAAGGAGAGCTTTATTGTATGAAGTGTGACCAGACTTCAGTCAAAAATATCGATATTGAATTTTTTTCCATACAAGAGACATGAGCATTCAAACTTTCTATTCACCTCATTTTTCGGTATAACTCCTAATCCTGGAAAGTGTACTACTGGGAACTATTTGATCTAATAAATGGGAACTTCAGTTCCTCATCCGTTTCTAGGACAACATGATACTGATCCGCAAAATAAACCAGAATTGTCAAAAGTACATCTGTTTTTCATAAAAAAAATCGATAAAAAGGTGATCTATTCTACATAAGAGCCATTTAATATTCAAAGGGTAAAAAAATAGTCAAAAGATAGACGAGTTGGTAGTGTTGAAATATTCCACAGTTCCACATTAACTTATGGACAAGAAAATATCTCTCTTTGGATTTCAGTGACAAATGTGCTAGTGGCAGCGCACCAAGTAATTTTTGTCACTGACTCTTCCTATATCCTGAAGCTTCATATCAGTATTTGAATTAGAAATGTTAGGAGAGCTTTATTTTTCACTTAAAATTCAATAAGATCTCTACCTCCATAAATTATAATTTTTGGTAATCACCTGACGATTCTACTCATCCAACCACCTAAATATTAATTGTATCTGTCCAACTTTGACAGAATCGTTGCCTGAATACAGTTTTGGGGGTATTGAAAAAATTAGATAAAGTTCACCTTCATATAATATGAAACACTATATTTACATGATTTTCTCAATCCATTTCGATACAAAACCACCACATTTGCTATCCCACACTCTCATACTCACAGTTCGTAAAATGGTGAAACGCTTCGGATTTGTAGATCGCCACTTGTCACAGCATGATTATACCATCATGTAACGTACCATCTGCTTGGTAAAGTAAATGTTACACAAGAAGACAGAGAGAGTATGTGTCTGACATGTGACATGTAACTATTGAAGGTAAAACAAGCCATTCTTTGTTATAACCTTCAGTTGTGCTTTGTGACGGCATCTACCCTATATTGTTTAAGGTTGAAAGGCAAAGTGGTTTTTTTAATGAAATGGAATGAGTGTTCTATTAGATTTTTTACACTTTGAGTTGATCGGCAATGTTCCCTACTTTGTTAGTTGTGTCCATTACGAATTTGAAGTAAAACAAACATGGCTATACCGGTAATTTCTTTTGCAAACAAACATTGTATACAAATATTGTATATTTGCACCTAAAACTCACCTGGTCCATCACAGTAACGTCACGGAATGCCGCGAAGTTTCCAGAGTTTAAGCAGACAATCTTAAGTAACTAACTTGAATCAATGATTTTTCATTGAAAATTGAAATTTTTGACAGCGGTTGAATTTTCTCGGTATTCTTATGGATAGATTAATCCATTCCAATTGTGAAAAATATATGCAAGAGACCTATCATTGAAAATTGAATACGAAGACTCGGTAGGCCTACTTGAGCGGATAAAAATTGAGGTCTTACCCCTAAATCATGTTTTTTTTTTTGAGATTTAATTACACAAGTGAGGTGGAGGAATCATCTGGTTTACTCACGGTTTGGTACCTTCTGAATAGGATGCTATCAATCCACTGAATGACACCTACGGAAAGTGAAATCTTTTATTTCAAGAAAAAATATATTTAGATTTTCACAAAAATTCTAATGAAAACAGTTGACATCACTACAGTATTCAATGTGAACAATTAAAGAATTGAACTGTAACATTCAGAATCCTTCATCAAACAATTGAAGGAGAACCTTCAGCTGGATTTCCCTGATCAATTAAAATATTTATTCTGTAGCGAGCGCCCTCTCTCAGCTCTTACTTAAGTTGCGCGCGCAGTACCATCTTGCGTCTTAAGTATCCTGCGTTATCTGCCTGTAACGCTTGGCCAACATCATCGGTCAGCGTACAGGGGGCGCTAGCGCGCACGCTGTCCCGGTTAGATCCTCTCAAGATCTCGGATATACGCTCATCCCCAACGGTCTGGTACACTCCCTTGTGGTCCTCACAAGGGGTGTCCACTCACGTAGGCATGTAAACGGCTTAGTTTGGAGCATGCCCTGACGAGTTCCCCCAAACTAAGCCGGGACGAAACGTGATACTGTCCCAAAGAGGTTGAAGCTACCTCGCAAACCTTCAAAAGCTTCAATTCATTTACCATTCTTCCATATTCAAATAAAGTAAAGAGATCAGTAATTTGAAATGAAAATTATTCATTTTTCCTTCTGTTGCTTTGGCAGGGGTTTTCCAAATTAAATGAATTTTGGGGTGAAATTTATTAACATTATAACAAAGAACCTCAAATGCATAGTTTGTTGTGAAAAGCTATTTGACTTTTTTTTTGTTGTCATTTGGATATTTGGGACCAATAAATCAACTTCTTTACTCTACACAAATTATATTTTATTATTATTATATATTATTATTATTCGAAACATGTGTCATATTGTTACAATGACTGCTTGCCTAAAAATATCAAATCTTTCGAATAAAAATATTTTTCGGTAGTTGATGCGTCTTTGCATGTTTGTGGGCTTAGTAAGGCAGGATATAAATTTGAAAAACATTAACTTTTTAAGGCAAATTTAGATGGTGAAATTCAAATAATAAATATCACATTGATGAATGCTACAAATAAGTAGCTGAACTAGTCCAATTTCAAATTAAAAAATCAAAAAATTAAATTAACTTCTTCATTTTGGAATAGGGAAACTGTTACAATTTTAATATCATCGTTATCTGTTACATGTGATCGCAAACATCAAGAACAGCGTCTTCAATTAGGTGTTTTCATGACCATCCAAGAACTATTACAGAAATTCACAAGATGTGCCTTTTGGCACATATATATCCTCCAATTATCATTTTTTTCCTACTCAAACCTGTTTCTTAGTTATAAACTTGTCGATTCAGAAAACTAGTAGAAATCACAAGAATCATTCAATTGAGTATAATACATTATTTCTTAGAAATTCTACGGAAACACAGTCTTCACCAAATATAGAATGCTGAACGTTATGAAATCAGATGAAAACTTTAGATATTGCACTATTTTATGGATCTGCTCCTGATCTATAAAGGGGTTATTATCAAATTGAGGAAAAAAATGAAAATCTCTTCACCTTAGCCATATTGGAAAACCAGGAAATAATAAGTTTTTTATTTGATGAGAAGAATCTGAAATAATTATTTATTAGGAGCTATATCTCCAACAACCTCTATTCATGAAAAATTGTACTACTTGAAAAATCTATATGTACTTGTCACTATAATAATAAGCATTTGAACCATATTTCTTTAATTATTACTTTTGTTTCAAGTTCTGAGAATTGAAAATTTGCCAGAAAACAAATTTATGGTGCATATTGAGTTCAAAAATTTAAATTTAATGCAATGTGATGGTCAACTAAAACTGTAATGAGGTTGTATCAGACCATTTTTCAAAATAATATTTATAAGACATACCAATAAAAGCTGATGACATGCAAGATATCACTTGGACATTTCTGTATTTCCATTCTAGAGGCTGCACCACTATCTATTTCTTGAAATTCTTTATCTTGACTTCTCCAGTAACCGCCAGCTGAAATAAACATTCAATGAATTACTTGAACAGTTCATTAGCTAATACCAGAATCTGGATGCAGTTCGCTTAGAGTATCATTACCAATGAGTATGGGAAATCGTTAAAAAATTTCAGAAGCGAGATCCCACAACATATGTTATATATATTCTTTTTACTACCTTCAACTGAGATTAATTAGGATTCCCACAAAACTCGACAGCTCAGTTATAATACATGTTTCATTTATCTTAGGGCCAGTATTATCAAACTATTTTGACAGATAACTAGAGAAACCGGACTTGAGAAATCTTAGGATTCATAAAGACCATTTCTTCTTTGGAAATTATCCAGTACATCACACAGAATTCCATTGTGCGGGTGGTGTTGTACAAGCCCAATGAGCAGCCTACGGCATAAGGCTGAACAACCATCCCCAGCTTCTGGAAGAGAATTTCTCACCATGAAATATGAAATCTCTACCGTTTCAAACCTTTCTAATCAGGATATCCATAATGTAACTGCAGAATGCTTCAAAAGCACTCAACTCCGACTCCAGAACACCAGAATCGATCCATCTGTTTATGAAAGATTGTACAGGTACTTCACGAAATATGACTCCTTTATCTATACCTTGTACAATAACAACATCTAACCCCTTCAATCCACTGCCCTAGATTGTTTCGTCTCCAGTATGTAACACTAGCCTGACTTCCCAAAAAATTTTGAAATCGAGCACCAAGCTATCTGGAAAATTTTCATAAACCAATATCAAGAATATCGATGTTACAGATAGATATAGAACAATGCATCAGAAACGTAGGAGCTGTATTCACCAGCACCAAGCACAAAAGTGAATTCAGACTATACCAAATAACTACAATATGCACAGCTGAGCTGTATGCAACATGAAAGGCCATGGAGGTTACCAACAAGAAAAATTATATCATTACTGACTGGCTCAGTCCATAATTAGCCATGAATGAACTGAACTACACTGAACAATAATGATGAGAGTAAAACAAGAACCTAAGAAAATAAAAGCTAATTGATCTGAACTGAAATTTATAGGTGCGTCATGCCATACACCAACCAAAGGAAATGAGCGAACTTTCTCACGCCGCCATGATATTTTTCTCAAGACTAAATACAGATGTCAGATCATAGTGCAACCCCAAACAAAAACAAATAAGTTCTTGGCAGACTAATTGAAACTCACCAACGGCACATAGTACTTTAATGTTATGTAAGACCTCATAGAACCACGACAGAAAGCAGAAGACAAAAAATAATTTTGAGTCGACTTCAAATCGGCCACTCTAGACTCGCACACAAACTGCTGTGGTTGAGTTGGAGTATTGTGGATGAATGGTGGACACTGGACTAGATAGTTCCACATTCAAGTCATTTCAACCAATAATAAAAATACAACTAGGACCACTGCTTAGCTCAATTAAAAAATCAGCCCAAACATATTTTATGTGAGTGACGACTATATAACAAGGAATTAATAAAATATTCCATTTCTAGAAAGCTAAGAGACATATTAGGACACAAATGCAGTGAATAATATTATGTCATTTCTCCATGAAATCCTCGAGATAACTTGAATGCAACAGCCCCTTTTCACAAAAGGATAAAAAACATAGTTTAATCATTACTGAAAAATGAATATATTAAATCTCATAGAACATAATAGGTCAAGAGCAGTTTTGATAGATGAGAGAGATAGGAGGGCCAAAATAGCCAAAAATGCATTGTTTACTAGGAGAAAAAGCGATTTCTCTTGTGTTTCCATATTCATTTGGAAATGTTGGAGTGATACATTCACTTTTTTTCGACAATAATAGTATATATTTGGTGTACTTAATATAATATTAGCCACTTATTACATAAACAGGTTCAATATTGCAAATAAACAGACCTTGCGTTAGATCAGTACATAACATTTACAATAGAAGTGGCACAAAAACTAACAGATGCTACACAACTAGGAATGAACAGATGGAAGTCAATAACGAACCAAACACAAAGTTGATAATATTCACACAAAATAAATAGCTCCAATCCAACTGTTATAACAGTCTATCAGCATGAAATGGAACTTACGGCTACATTTCAAATAAAACCATTCAAAAATACCATTCAATTCAAATCAATCCTGAAAAATAGTAAGGAAATTTATGATACCTTGTTGAATTTGAATGGTCCTCGATTCTTTTGTCCAAAAGTAGTCTTAATTTCGGAACTCTGCATGGTAATTTTTCATTGCTACAATGTAGGTATTCGTTTTGTTCATTTCATTCAATTCATTGACAAAATATACGATCCAATTCTTGGTAATTGCTCCATCGCAGCTAGCAGCCCCTCTAAATCGGGATAATATTCTCAGAACGAAAAGACTACACCCAATATCCCAATAAAACTTTGTCGTTATATTCTTGGGTTCCTGATGAAGTGCAAGTCTTGGGAAACCCAGTCTTCAAGAACATAATTTTTCGTTCTTGTATGAGACATAACATGGCATCAGATATAACAGCCACAATCCTTTCAATTCCAATTCCTCAAAATCAACAGAAAATACAAAAAAGACTATATTATTTATTGGTCGTTGATATAATATTTTCAAAGTTGAAAGTTGAAATGAGATTAGATGGCGCGAGAAAATACAACCACAGACCAATTAATTATTAGTCTATGGTCTATGATATAAGTGATATAACCCACAGAACATCAAAATAATTGTATTCTGTGATCCAAATATATCGAAACATAGACCTAAAATCCCGAAATATAATGATGCGTGATGTAAGTAAAACAAAGTAAAAGTTTTGCTTGCATCATGGATGTAAGTAAAACATGGTGTGCTCATCTGTGATCATGGAGGTAGGAAAATTACTATATTCGCAACTACTGTAAGCGATACGCCCTCTGGCGATAGAAATTCGAACACTTCCAAGCTAGTAGTTTTTCGACGTGCCTGTTATTCTAACGTAATTTGCTCACTTTTGGAGTTCATTTTCGAGCTTTTGTATTGTTCTCCGAGTTGAAATTGTGGAATACCGAAAGTGTTTGTAATATTCATCAATCGATTCCTTTCTTCCCGATTAAAAATTTCGATCGTATTAATTCGAAATGGCATCCTCCCGAAATGACTATTGTGTGCCTCAACTCAATGTTATTCATGGTCAAAGAAGATAGGATCATCTAGTGCCTCTTGTTTTCATTTTTTCCAAAGCCAAATGAAATTAAAGTTAATTTGCAAACAGCATTTGGCAGGGAACTCAATGATAAAAGAAAGGCCTAGCTTTAGAAATTGAAGATTGGAAAACAGGTCACGAAATACATGAAAGTATGTTCACTGCATTTCTCTGAAGATGTTTATTCTCATAAAGGTAAATTACCTATAATGTATTCATTTCGAAACAACTTCATGTCATGATGTTTTCAGGTGTAAATAAAAATGAGAGAATTTTGAAGGAAAATGCTGCAGAGAAACTACTGAGCACTTCTGCAGCTACCTAATTCACATACTACACAAAATCATATTCTAAAAGAGTGATCTGGTTGAAAATCTGACAAAAACTAGATATACTGTTAGAGTTGATAATAGCTGAAGTTACTCATATAAATACATAAATACTTTTCATTTCCTTATATAGGTAGGTTTAACCGGCTGTGACATTTTTCATTTTGTATGTGTATCTTGAGCTGCTGTAATATAAAAATGAAATCAATTATATGTCTATCTGTTTTCTTTTCTTTAGAAATACGATGCAAAAGAACTAAAGCAGAAAATCTGTTTTCATTTCATTGATTCCTTCGTTTGTAAACAAAGAACAAGTTATATCATTTGGACTGATTCTAGATTTACCACATAATATAGCCTGCATTCAGCACTTCTTCACATAAATAAGAGTCCTTAAATTACTTATTGAGGTGCCCTTTTTTCCAGAAATTCAAGTAAACTTACATATTAGTTTATTTTGATCCACCAAGCAACATACACTAAAATAACACCGAAATTATCCTCCAGGAACGATTTAAAGTACGATTTTATATCGTGATCCTAACGAAAAGTTCCTTCTCAAGAAATCTTACACAAAACTATAATAATTTCTTTAAATATTCAAGCTCTGCTTAATAAATATTCGTTCTCCACCACATTTCTAAGGTTTGTTTACATAAAACAACTAGCTTGGACAGGTTCCAAATTTATTCGTTAGGGCGCTGGCATCTTCGCATCTTCTGGCGATAGAAATTCGAACACTTCCAAGCTAGTAGTTTTTCGACATGCCTGGTATTCTTACGTATTTTGCTTACTCTTGCTTGGAGTTCATTTTCGAGCTTTTGTGTTGTTCTCCGGGTTGTAATTTTGGTATACCGAAAGTGTTTGTAATATTCATCAATCGATTCCTTTCTTACCGATTAAATTTTTTGATTGTATTAATTCGAAATGGCATCCTCCCGAAATGACTATTGTTTTGTGCCTTATATCAATGTTACTCATGGTCAAAGAAGAAAGGATCATCCACTGCCTCAAGTTTTAATTTTTTCCAAAGCCAAATGAAAGTAAAGTTGATTTGGAAACAACGATTGGCAGGAAACTCAATGATAGAAGAAAGGCCTAGATTTAGAAATTGAAGATTGGAAAACAGGTCACGAAATACATGAAAGTATGTTCTCTGCAGATGTTTGATTTTATAAAAGTAAATTACAATGTATTCATTTTGAAACAACTTCATATCATGATGTTTTTAGGTGTAAATGAAAATAAGAGAATTTTGATGAAAAATGCTGCAGAGAAACTACCGAGCACTTCTGCAGCTACCTAATTCACATAGTACACAAAATCATATTCAAAAAGAGTGATCTGGTTTGAAACCTGACAAAAACTAGATATACTGATATAGTTGATAATAGCTGAAGTTATTCATATGAATACATTAATATTTTTCATTTCGATATAGGTAGGTTTTTCATTTTGTATGTGTATCCTGAGCTGCTGTAATATGAAAATAAAATCAATTATATGTCTATCTCTTTCCTTTTCTTTAGAAATATATAAGATAATAGCAAAGAAACTGAAGCAGAAAATAGATTTCCATTCACTTGTTTGTAAACAGAGAGAACAAGTCATTATTTGGACTGATTCTAGATTTACCACATAATATAGCCTGCATTCAGCACTTCTTGACATTAATGAGAGTCCTTAAATTACTTGTTGTGGTGCCTATTTTTCCAGAAATTCAAGAAAACTTAGATATTGGTTCATTTTGATCCACCTAGCAATATACACTATAATAACACCGAACGATTTAAAGTACGATTTTATATCGTGATCCAAACGAAAAGTTCTTTCTCAAGAATTCTTATATAAAATTTTAATAATTTCCTTTAATATTCAAGCTCTGCTTAATAAATATTCGTTTTCCACCACATTTCTAAGGTTTGTTTACATAAAACTACTAGCTTGGATAAGTTCCAAATTTAACCGTCAGGGCGCTGGCATCTTCGCAAAAGTTCCCAATATTGGTAATATAGTCACTGTAATTAAAATTACAATAATAAGCCATCTATCAACCAGTGTAGGTTCTACACATTAAGAAAATAACTACGTGATATGTTGTACTACACCATGTTGCCATATGCTCGGAATGTGATGAACTACAGTGACTATATTTCTATATTGTACAGTGACCCTTTACAAGTCTTGTATAGAGTCACTGTACTATATGGTAATATAGTCACTGTATGCTGAACTACAGTGACTTTAACAAGATGAAGATTGTATAGAGGCACTGTATGCTGAACGCTGCCGGCGCGCCCTCTCGTGACAACTTGGAATAGTTCGAATTAGTCAATATATTGGACACCACGAATTTGTATATTTGCAACACCCAAGTCATATATGTATTGTGTTTCGTAGAAAATAAATATTTCGGAACGAAAAATTATACCGACACAAAATGAATATATTGCTGCAACTAATAAATATATTGGTTCCAAAATATATATATTTGAAAACGCACTCTCGTCCCGAACGGCGCCTTAGGACTATTCTGCTCTTAGATATGTTCTCTAATCTTAAATCTCTTCAATGTCGAGACTGTGAATTTCCTTTCATTTTTTGAAAATTTCTCTATAATAATTGATTAATTACGCTAATATCTTTCCAGCCAATGCAGAAGGTGATAAATATAATTAATTGTAAACAATGAAGTTAGGATCAGAGAATGAATTGATTCTTTTTTCATTTCATTTTGATTTTTCTCCTTCCCCAATTCTACTGTAACTGAAATCTCTATTTGAATTTCACACAGTATTTCTGCAATCATTGCACATATCTGCATGAAACTTGTCATGAAATATTTCGATTCGAAAGAGAGTGGTCTTTCAGTATTTAACAAATATTTCAGTGAAAAAAAAAAACGAAACGGACTTCAGATCTTGCTTGCGAATATTTTTTACAATGTACTTGAAATCTTCATTGAAATTTCCACCGAATATTCCTGCAAATATTGTAAAAATACATATAAAACCTTGCTTTCAAACAGTTTGTGCAATAGAACTGAAATATTCAGTAAAATTTCCTAGAGATATTTTTGCAAATATTGCAAAATCTTTATGAAACTTTTCATGAAATATTCCGATTTGAAAAAAGTTAGATCTGGCGACATTCCATGAGTATTTCAATGAAATATATATGAAAGGTGTCAGATATTGCTTTCAAATATTTCGTGCAATATCACTAAAACCTTCAGTTGAATTGTCAAGCAATATTTTTCCAGATATTGTAGGAATCTGGATGAAACTTCGCAGGACATATTTCAATTAGGGAAAAAGTTGGACATAGCGGTATTTCATAAATATTTCAGTGAAATATTTCAGATCTTGCTTTCCAATGTTTCATAAATATTCTATGCTGTGTGGGATGGTGGACATAGAACACAAATGGTGGATGATGATTATATACAGTGTGTCCACGGATGGGGTGCCGGTAAGGTGTAAATGACGAAAAATTTTCGAGTTAGACTCTGATATTCTGGGAATCGCTCCTGCTTGGTCTCAAATTAAGATGTTGAGAAAATGAGCCAAATCAATTAATATACAGGGTGGTTCAGAACTGATTTAAGGAAAATTGTTAGGAACAAAACACTTTTGTTTCAAAAGATATCGAGAAAGTTTATTGAGAAAAGTTGTTTAGAATCAAAAGACACGGCTATATCTCGAATTTCAGATAAATCGATCAACTTTGATTTTGTAAGTAGGTTATGAAAATATTTGATAATATCTATGGTTACAAATGCCAGACGTGACTTGAAACGTAAATTCTATTCGTCATAAACGAAAATTTTCCTGCTAAAAACATGCTGACCATAGAACAAAGTGTGTTTATTGTGCAGTGCTACGGCTTAGGTGCAGACATTTCGTATCAGGGAGTAATAAGACAATTCCATTGACGCTGGCCAAATGTTGCGGTACCACGTAACCCTGCTAAAAAAATAGTTTCAAAATTTAAACTTTTGATGATGACAAAAATCTCACGCATACAAAATGTTCATGACCAACTTATTAAGTCAAGGTAGGCTGATTTATCTGTAACTTGAGTCCCTACAGCAGCTCGTCATTCCGAACAACTTTTCTTAATAAACTATCTCGATATCTTTTTGAACAAAGGTACTTTATTCTTAACAATTTTCATTGAATCAGTTCTGAACCACCGTGTATATAAATTTATTTCGCTATTTTCTCAACATCTTAGTTTGAGACCAAGCAGGAGCGATTCCCAGAATATCAGAGTCTAACTCGAAAATTTTTCGTGCTGTAATAATAATAATAATAATCACTTTATTTCCATAGAATGTTTACATACATTGTGGAAAAGGTCCAAGATCCCTTGAAGAGAAAAAAAAAATAACATACAAAATTCTAACTCAGTGTAAAAAATTCGGATAGACTATAGAAACATCTATCAATTAAGAAAGATTTCTACCTTTTCTTAAATAAAAATTTATTATCTGCGTTCCTGTCTGCACCTATGCCGTAGCACTGCACAATAAACACACTTTGTTCTATGGTCAGCATGTTTTTAGCAGGAAAATTTTCATTTATGACGAATAAAATTTACGTTTCAAGTCACGTCTGGCATTTGTAACCATGGATATTATCAAATATTTTCATAACCTACTTACAAAATCAAAGTTGATCGATTTATCTGAAATTCGAGATTTAGCCGTATCTTTTGATTCTAAACAACTTTTCTCAATAAACTTTCTCGATATCTTTTGAAACAATGGTGTTTTATTCTTAACAATTTTCCTCAAATCAGTTCTAAACCACCCCGTATATTAATTGATTTGGCTCATTTTCTCAGCATCTTAATTTGGGACCAAGCAGGAGCGATTCCCAAAATATCAGAGTCTAACTCGAAAATTTTTCGTCATTTACACCTTACCGGCACCCAATCCGTGGACACACTGTATATGTTGCGTTCCGATATTCCCAATCAGTACTGGCCAGTATCAGTAATTTCGAAACGCTTCGTACTGATACGAAGAATTACCTAAGCAGTGCCAGTAAAATCGACTGTCGAAATTTACCGACAAGTACTGGCCAGGAATATCGGAACTCAACTATATCTATTATAGATAATTTGACATTCACGTCATTCAATCATCAACAATAAAAATACGATTTTGTGGATCCACCACACCAATTTAGTGAATTAAAAGCCTCGGTCATAGGTTCAACTCGCACGAACCACATCCCGACAACAAAAATATGGTGAGTCTGTCGCAGGAATCGACCACTAGCCAACCACAAGTGTGCGACAATTGCAGCATTAAACAATGATTGCAGTCAGGCAGTGGTACGTGAGTAGACACGACACCTGCCACGAAACAGTTTCACGATAAAGTACTGACGAGAAAGACGGAGTAAAGGGTTATACAAACCAACGCGGCCGCACTGGCGATTAAGCAGCGGTACCGATCTCAATCAACTGAAACACATGCATTTTCATGTAAATTCATTTGCTAGAGTTGATCGACATCGGTACAGCTTCCAGGGGGTCAATTCTTGAATCTCGATCAATAATTGAAGAGTATGACAACTGTCATGTGATTGCGTCGATTTTCGAAGTTAAATATAAATAAGTGGATATGACCTGCGCATGGAAGCCAAGGTCACTCGACAATAGAATGTTAAATCTCCTATACTCCATACCACTAATTGCTGAGTCGAACGAAACGGTGATAAGGTTATGTTTATATTCGGATTTGAAATTTCACGATATTTAGCAGTCAGTTCATTCTGATGCTTCAAATTCCTTAGTAAGACTATCGTACAAATAATGAGAGGGTACTTTTTGGTCTGGACTAGAGAAAAACTCAATGCCGACGTTTTCATATATTTGATATCTTCTTCAGGACTCTACAATGGACGATAATAATTAAAGTAATATGAAGGGGGTTCAGCAGTTTCAAGGAACAATGTAGATGTATTATTTTATTCTATTAATTAATTCTATATGTAGCCTCGGGATATTCCTCTTCATCCATGATATCATTTTGATCTCTGAGTGAGGCAATGAAGATATTTCAACCATTACTCAAAGTATGTTGTGATTCTTTCAACACTTGTCTCACATTCATATTTATTCTGCTTCTCTTCAAATAGTTCTCATACAAATTCCAAGAGCTTTCATCTAAACACGTCTCTAGAACCTTATATTGATCATCAAAATATTCATTGGAGTCTATAGTATCCCACTTTGGATGAGCGTTGTCTTTCAATATTTTTGGTATGCCATGGTAACAATCACGAGATGTTTTTGTCATAACTATTATATCCCCACTTCTTACAAGTATAGGGGTTGGTTTATCCTCTAATGAATTGGTCCCTACCAAAAATATGGCAGACTGACCAAAGCTGAAAGAGAGAAGTGGAGCTTTCATATTTTCTTCTGAGTGATCAGTGTGTCCAGATAGTGTTGAATTGAAATAATAATAATTAACAATAGCTGCTTCTGCTCTAAAACTTTCAAATCCCAATTTTTCAGCAATATATCTAGATAATTTAGCTAGATCATCTGGAAATTCAGTTTTTTGATCTTCTGTATACTTCTGGAAATAATAGAATTTAGCTTTTGGAAGTTATTTCAAACAAATGTTACTTTGGTATCCCAATTATGATGGTAGCCTAGTGTTGCCCACCTCAGTTTATGTTCCAACTCTTCACATCCTTTCAAGTCAAATTGTTCCTTAACATTCGTTCTGTTTGGTGCAAAAGGAAAATCCCTTAAACACCTCACAGTCCAATATCTTTGACCAAGGGCAGAGAATGGGTTCACAATGAAGATCAAACCTGAATGAATTGTAATATTTTATTAAAGAATTCTCATATAAAAAAACTGTTTATTTAGGGCCTATTCATGCATTGTGACAATGGGTCACATATCGCACCCATAAGTTTTGGACAAATTACATAAGTTGAGTTCTGATATTCCTGGTCAGTACTTGTCAGTCAATTTTGACAGACGATTTTACTGGCACTGCTTCGGTAATTCTTCGTATCAGTACGAAGCGTTTCGAAATTACTGATACTGGCCAGTACTGATTGGGAATATCGCAACAATAATCTGGGATTCCGGGGAGTGTCTTTGGACTGGAATCGAAGTTATCTTGAGGACAGGGTCACTTTCGTTAAAATTGACTACTCTTTTTCTAGTGAGTATAAGCTTAAGTTAAGAGTACCACAAGGCTTTGTTCTGGGTCCACACTTGTTTTTGTTATTTGTGAACGACGTTTTCAACTAATTTGAAAAAGCTTTTCTATAGATTATTAAAGTCCAGTAATTTAACTCTCAAAATAATTCGCAAACTTCCATTTGTTGATGATTGCTCTATAGCAGTTACCACAGAGCCCTTAGAGAAGCTACAAAAGTTGTGTGAAGTATTAGTGCAGAGTTTCAGTGAGTGATGCTGTTTAAATAAAATCTTAATGAATGTGAAAAAAACGGAATGCTTTCACTGTCCAGGGATGGCAAGAGTGCATTGATTATTCGACATCTGGATTTCATCATTCCGACCAAGTACTCCACTAGATGTCTTGGTTTCCACTCCGATAGACATCTGAGGTAGAATTAACACATAGACACTGGTTTTTAAAATACTCAATCGCTTTTACTACTCAATTAGTAGAGTTGGGGGTACACTTCCTTTGAAATCTCTTATTAACGTCAACTATAGTTAGGTATACAGTTAGATACTGTATATACATATTCCTACCACGTACACAGACTGCTCAGGTGATTATATCAAATGACCATTCAAAAGTGCCTTCCTCACTTCATAAATTTTATACAGGGTGATTTTCGGTTTTTACCGGAAATTTCGATTCGTCATAACTTTTGAGCGGTTATCTCGAATCAATTGAAATTTTCAGCGAACATTGTCTTGGAATACTTGCAGGAACCAACTCGTTCATAATTCGGGAAATCCAGGTCCGGCTCTGAAAATTTTTAGTGTTTTTGTCTTTACAGAAATTTCACCCTGTGTATGTTTTTTTCTATGTTTGATGAGGAATATTGAAACCATAATGATAAAGTAGAAAAACTGAAAAAAAAATATTAATCCTAACATTCTTTCAGGATTTTTCATTAAATAATGAATTTCAGTGGTTATGTTTGCTTGACTTTAAATAACAATTTCCTCATTGAATAAGTTATAAGGAGCATCACCTTTACACATCATACAGAATTTTCTTAACTCAGTGCTGTTTCCAGGACCGGTCTATGAAAATTTGCAGTATTTAATTTGATCTTAGTTTTGGAATACCCCGTTTGGCCGTTTATTGAGAATTAATCAGTTCTGAGCTGGAAAATGCTCAGCATTTCCGGAACTTTCGATAAATCAATCTTAATAAACAAAATGATGCAGAAATTCCTCTTAGCCTTTCGAAAACTTAGAACAACAATCAGGATGTTGAAATCGATAATAGAACTATTACGTACTACCTAAATTCTAATATTAGCCTCAAGGAACTACCATTCCGTGGCTTTGACGAGCCCCTCAGTGTTATGGATCCCTGTTTGTCCTTTTGATGGTTGTAAGGTTACAGTTGTTATCTTCAAGTTCAAAATTTTAGATGACTAGATAGTGAATTCACTGAGGTAAAAAAACGTATTTGAAAAAGAGGTTAAAGGAATATATCCTACTTTTTTGTGATAATAATTGTCATAAATCCATAAATGAGACATGGACCATCATTGTTTGAAAAAAATTGAACCAGACATGAACGAGACAGACAAAATTTTTTATGAAACTTATTAAAAACAAAAATGAACATAACCAATAACAATTATTTAAGATTATTTTCAGGACGAAATCCTCCAGCTTCCACGCCTTTCTGTTGTCTTATAGTTGAATGTCTAACTGTTAATTATTATTTCTATCAATTATTCGTATATGTTTGGAAGTTCTGCATAAACCAGTTCTTTCAGTTGTACTCAAACGAAATAATCAATAGGATTTAAATCGGAGGACCTTGGTGGCCAAGAAAAAGGACCTCCTCTCCCTATCCATTTGGAACCGTATGGTTCATTTAGATGTTGGAATACGGCATCCGAAAAATGTGGAGGTTCTTGTAAATTTAGAACTCATAAAATTATTTCTTGAAAGTTTAGGAAATTTTGAGAATTTTCCAGCTCAGAACTAATTAGTTCTCAATAAATGGCCAAACAGGGTGTTCCAACCCAAAGAACAAATTGAATTGGAAATTTTCATAAGCCTGTCCTGAAAACGCACTGTATGATGTTTAGATGCGATACATACTCCTGCTCCTTACACTGAATTCAATGAGAAAATTGTCATTTAAAGCTAAGCGAAAATAATCACTGGAATTAATTCATGATAATCATTAATCATTATGGTTTCAATATTCCTCATCAAACAGAAAGAAACATGCACAGGGTGGAAGTTTTGCAAATAACAAATAGAACAAAAATTTTCAGAGCCGGACCTGGATTTTCCGAATCATGAACGAGTTGATTCCTGAAGGTACTACAAGACAATATTACCCGAAAATTTCAATTGATTCGAGATAACCATTAAAAAGTTATGGATCAAAGTTTTCAGTAAAAATCGAGAATCACCCTGTACAAAATGTATGGAATCTGTACAGTTTCTCGTGACTCACCCTATATAGTCATCTAACCTTTAGTGTTCTATTATGGGGTATTTCCTCAGACATTCGCGATCTTCCTGTTGATCTATTTTCTTAGAGAATGATATACAGGGTGGGCAAAGTTCGTTGTCTACTGGAGGGATCTCGAGAACTATAGCAGCTAGAAGAGAACTGATAACACTTTCTCAAGTTATTTTTTCCTGACTAATCCGAATCTGAAAACTGATCCAGTTTATCGCGCATAGAACTTGATTCATGAGCGAAAATTGAGAAATTGTCATTTTCAATAATGCTCAATAACTCGCTTGTTTGAACTCGTATTAGAAATCTGTTGATACATTCTACAGGCACTTTTTTAGGAGTAATTCGAATATAACATGACTGAATTTTTTAATCCATCCATTTTCGAGAAATGAGAAGAATTTTGGATTTTTCAAATGTAAACTATAGTCGAAAGTTCTCTTATCTTGCTACAAAATTTTTGCTGATTTCAAAAATGTATCATATTTCGCTATTTACGTGAATATAACATGGGAAAATTCAATACATTATTCCCGCTTTTCTGTTCACTGTTGAATTATTATAAGAAGACTGGCGTTACCATAGCGACCATTGAATATGGATTATAGTTTGTGAAAACCTCATGATTCTATGTGAACTCAACCGTCTGTGATACAAATCACCGACCATCGAATAATTATTTCTTTTATGTATCGATATCCTTCAGTAGAGAGCATGATGTAAAACATCTTACATCATGGTAGAGAGTAAAAGACTTTCATCTGCTTATTAAAGAAAAAAATCTATTCAATTATCTCTTTTCTATTTATGAAAGAATTTTGAAAAGTCAGCAATTTAAAAAAATATACGATAGTTTACTTTAATTATCATTCTCACAAAAGTAAGATGATGAGAAAAATATATCAACGGTAGTGTTCGAATGGTAAAGCATCGTTAGATAAGCACGCCATGCATCTCGATCTAACACTACTTAGGTCGTTGCCGATGTGAACTCTGGTGACTTCCCTCAGTTCCCTTCCGTTCTGATTCTTAATTGTTCGTAATTCGATGATCTTGCTACGTATATTTTAGTTTTCAAAGATCCCCATAGAAAAAAATCTAGTGGTGCAAGATCTGGAGAACGCGCGGGCCATCTCACAGGGCCATTGGTACCTATCCAAGGTTCACTAAAATTTGAGTTCAACCAATTTGTTGAGTCTATGGCGTTATGTGAAAATATATTTCCCTCAAAGATATCAATGGTAGATTTTCGAGTTCAGGTTCCATATTTTGGTGCATGAGGTTTAGATATGCATCTGCATTAAGTGTTTCATTGTAGATGTGATATGTTAGAATTTTGTTTTTATATAAAGCAACCCATATATTAAACCCGAATCGTCCTTGTCGAAAGCCTACTTCTATAACCAAGTGTTGATTTTGGTCAGACCAATAGTGCATATTGTGCCTGTTGATGATTCTACAATTTTCGATGCGAGCTTCATCAGTCCATATATAATTTTTTCATGAAAAAAGGTATCTTCTTCCACTTTATTCAAATACCAATTGCCGAATTGAATCCTTCTTTCAGAGTCCCCATCTCGCAAATGATGAATTTTACGATATTTGTTAGGGTGAAATTTATTACGTTTCAATATGTTCAACGCATTTGGCCGTTTGATGCCTGCTTCCTATTCAAGTTTTCTAGATGAAATATTTGGATTAATTGTCACAACTCCAATTATATTGAGAGTATTCTCCCCTTCATTTTCTTTACTATATTTTTTTGAACGTGATTTGGTGAAGCTTCGATGTGAAGATTGTGAACTAACCACTTGCAATATCTTTCACTCAGTTGCGGTCGTTCTGGATATTTCTTGAAATAGACTTCCCTTGCAACTCGGTTATTTCCATTCGCTTGAATATAGCATACCAACATATCGAATTTTTCGTAATTGGGAATATTTCGGGCCATTAGGGATATTTAACAGGTTTTCTATTGCTTATCCTAAGAACTATGACAAATTAACCATAGAAATATTTATTCAGCAATCCCTGATTCCAATCATAGAGGCGCCAGTTCACACAAAGATAATGCATATTCAATCATCGCTATGGTAACGTCAGCCTACTCATAATTCAACAGTGAATAGAAAAGCAGGAAAAAAGTATTGAATTTTTTCTCATGTAATATTCATGTAAATAGCAACATATGATAAATTTTTGAAATCAGCAAAAATTTTGTAGCAAGATGAGAGAACTTTCGATTATAGTTTACGTTTGAAAAATCCAAAATCCTACTCATTTCTCGAAAATGGATGGATTAAAAAATTCAGTCATATTGTATTTGAATTACTCCTAAAAAAGTGCCTGTAGAATGTATCAACAGTTCAAACAAGTGAGTTATTCAGCATTATTGAAAATGGCAATTTCTCAATTTTAGCTCATAACTCAAGTTCTATGCACGATAAGCTGGATCTGTTTTCAGATTCGGATTAGTCAGGAAAAAAGAGCTAGAGAATGTGTTATCAGTTTTCTTCTAGCTGCTATAGTTCTCAAGGTCCCTTCAGTAGACAACGAATTTTACCCACCCTGTACTTACACTTGCCTCTGTATTTATTTTGAGGAACCTTGTATATGTGAAGGAGAATGAAAGCAGTATTGTGAAACTATTGAGCTATCATTCTCACAATACAAGAAATAAGGAAATCTCAGAATTACCTGGAATCACCTCTAGGTTTAAAATGTCGTCACTTTATCAGGGTGTCAAACGTCATCTTCCCCAAAGTATACAATCACCCAATGTAAGTTATTATTATTATATGGATTGTTACTATAACTTAAAACCTTGCATACAGGCTTTAATGCATCAACCATAGTAAGTCACAATCACAGCATATAGCTAACCTGTTAACACGATGAGGCATAAATCATTATCATTGGAATACACAAGCAGAATATATTTTTATGCTTGTGACTCTTCTTAAGACTGAGACGCATGAATTGGACCTAAGAGGCCTAAATAGGGACCACCATTTCAATTTACCTGGATTATTAATCAATTCATAAATTTTCCAAGTATTTGGATCTTTCAAACCATTGTGCAATGCGTTAGTAGTTTCAGAGAAGCAACTGATTTCCTGAAAAAACATCATAACAATGAAAAATTCCCATTCTCTTGATTCATACCTCAAAGGAAGAAGTACACTTTGTATTCACAAGTTTTACGTTTCTGAGAGGTTTTCTCGAAAATTTGGATAGTCGGAAATATACAAATACTTCTTACTCTGAGCTCCATATGAATACTGTACTTTAACCCTTTGATTCCATTTCACAATATCGTCAAAATCTATCACATCTCTCAAAGATGGTGGAGGTTTTCTGGACTTGTAATACTTGAATGATTCTTTAAACATTTTTTCTGTAGAGAGCGGCAAAATATTCTTGCTGATAATCAATAATCATTAAGGGTAAACGACAAGTGGAAATCAAAACAAGATGTGAACAGTGTCATTTAGGGATCAACGTTGCCAGATTGTGCATAAGCCAAGTGTTAGACCACAGATCATGGTCTGTGGTTAGACTTGATACAACTTTATTTATACGACGCAACTACTGCTAAGCGATTGGGTCGATTGGGAACCAGCGCCGTAACGGATAAATTTGGAACCTGTCCAAGCTAGTAGTTTTATGTTTTATGTAAACAAACCTTAGAAATGTGGTGGAGAACGAATATTTATTAAGCAGAGCTTGAATATTTAAAGAAATTATTATAAATTTGTGTAAGATTTCTTGAGAAGGAACTTCTCGTTTGGATCACGATATAAATTCGTAATTTAAATCGTTCCTGGAGGATAATTTCGGTGTTATTTTAGTGTATGTTGCTTGGTGGATCAAAATGAATAAATATCCAAGTTTACTTGAATTTCTGGAAAAATAGGCACCTCAATAAGTAATTTAAGGACTCTTATTAATTTGAAGAAGTGCTGAATGCAGGCTATATTATGTGGTAAATCTAGAATCAGTCAATGAAAACAGATTTTCTGCTTTAGTTCTTTTGCATCGTATATCTAAAGAAAAGAAAACAGATAGACATATAATTGATTTCATTTTCATATTACAGCAGCTCAAGATACACATACAAAATGAAAAATGTCACAGCTGGTTCAACCTACCTGTATATAGAAATGAAAAGTATTAATGTATTTATATGAATAACTTCAGCTATTATCAACTCTAACAGTATATCTAGTTGTTGTCAGGTTTTCACTCTTTTAGAATATGATTTTGTGTAGTATGTGAATGGGCGTTTTTCCTTCAAACGAAAACGCAGTTATTTTCATGAAAAACCTTCAGAACATCACATTTCAAATATATAATTTCAATATTATATTTTTAAGAAAATGTTTGATCACCTAAAACTGAAAAATAAAAATGGGGATTTGCATTTAAAGGGATTTGTCATGAGTGCACGACAGGGGGGTGAAGCTTTGTTCAGAATCTTGGCATCAGACAAAGAGGTCTCGCCATCCAAAAAAAGAAACGGAAGACATCCATTCAGCCAATCAACGTCCGAGTGCTTCTGTCATTTCAACTTCAAGCAAAATCGGCTTTTCACCCGTTGACAAATGTCATATGTCATGTTATGAGAATATATTTTTGTTTGTTGTGATGGGATAAAATGAAATGATTAGAGAGAGATTACATTCGTCTGGGAGGTAATATATTCGTTGAATATCGCCAATTTCGATTCACTCCAGGTTTAAAATTTCTATTTCAGTCTACCACCCTTAACTAACTTGAAGTGAAACCATTCGTCTCAAAGGTTTTCAGATGATGCATCATGGAGAAAGTTATTCTGTTTAGAAACATTATATAAAGACCATATCTTCTTACAATGATAAAACATTACGAGTCATATTTCAAAGAGTAATATTGATATTCATACTGAAATCTATTTAGAAATGAAAATATTGGTTGAAGGCGATCAGAATATGAGGAAACCTTTGTTAGAAGACCCATACATACACAATATGTTTTTGCAAGATGAGCTACTAACATTTCAAATCGATTCTTATATATTTGCAATCAACTCATCAGGCAGATCATTTGCATCATTGGTTTACCTAGAACTTGTTTCACATGACGAATTCAAAACTTTGATAAACCCAAGTTTTAATTTTTTAATAGAGGTATGAACTCTTTATTAGTAGGTATATGTATTGGTTTTTTGAGTGGAACAACAAAGTTCAAATCTCTACACTGATAATCATGTCTTTTTTGTCACGTTGTAACATTGACAGTCATGTTACCTTCAGTTTTATGCAGATGTTCACATTATTCATCATTATTTTTTATTTGGTTGTGAAAAATTTTTGTAATGTACCTCTCTGGAATGGTTCTCTTCTGAATTCCTTGACCGACCAATTTTTTTATAAAAAATATCGAGTATTTATTTCCCTTAATATTGTATTTTTATATACTGTCAGAAATACTTATTGATCATTGTACTTCGAATAGTATTGTGAAATTGGTGTATCTATTGATTCGTAAATAAATTTCTTTCTCAAAATCTGGACTTTGATTCAAAAATGTACATTAAACAATTATTTCAAATGGAATATATTCCCGCCAACGCATCGCCAGCCAGATTCACGGTATAGAATTCTCTGAATTTCTATAATACCGTGCAACTTGTTAGTTCGTGCCATCCCCGGTGAGGGCGTATTTTGTTTCCGTCGTTTTGAAGGCAGGTTTCACTTCTTATATATTTGTATTCTGTGGTGCACGATATGGTCGAATTCAGCTTTCTCGGGAAGAAAAGGACGTCAAGTGTGTTACTTTGCTTAGTAAAACAGAGATAGCTATACTTCGATCTGGTTAGAGTAGAAGACAACGACCAAGGAATAGAAAACGAAGAGCACAGACTGTCATATTACTGACAAATCGCAAACGGAAATTGTTTGGTTATATCGTAGATAGAGGAAAGAGAAGATTCCGCATTCCCCTTCATCCTTCACTCAATGTTTGCAGCCAACATCTCTTGTGTTTGTTGTCAAATATTTGTTTACATTTCTCCAAAGCGATCATTGGCGTACGCATCATAAGGTAGAAAGGGATGGGACTAGTTAACGAAATGATAATATAATTGTATAAAGAGATTTATACGGTGATGATATTGAGCAGTTCTTTGGTGGTATTCAACCCAGAAACTTGCTTTTCTCACGCAAATTACAAAAAAATGCTTCAAGTAAGCTTCAGAATCTGATTTAGGTTAATATTTCAGACAAAACTAAGAGTCTAATGAGTTTCTCTCCTGAAAGAAAAATATTTTCATTGATATGAATGAAATTCAGGAATTGGATCAAATAAGCAACTATATTCAGATTGCTGGATAAAGTCTTATATCACTGCATCCAAATAATTGAATGGTTTCTAGATAAATTTCATGATCGTATATTGTTTATTTTTGAAAAGAGATAATTGTATGGTTACTTGTATTAATATAAGTATATTGAATACGGAAAATCCTCTGAGCTTATATCCAAGTAATAAAGAATACCTTTAAATATTGAACTCCTCGCTTGGTCAATACAATATTTAATAAAAACCAAGTGTCCAATTCACCGAGGAAGAGACTATGCTAACTACTTCCTTCCAGTCTACAGATTCGGAAGAGATTCATATTATTGAAAAATTGCAAGGAAACTCCCCTCCTGGTGAAGATCAAGCCACAAGAATAGTCCATTATATTGGTGCTATGAGAAGATTTGCTTTATTTTTGAACAAAAGATCCTAGGACTTATTGAATAACTCATTAAAAGGGCCAAATCTTAGTATATCATACCTTGTTGTTCCTAAACGACCTATATTGATTGAAAATAATATGCTGATTAAGGATCATAAATAAATCTTTGAATAAATAAATATTGTTATCATTTTGTATTGGATCAAATTGTATATTTCAGGAGCAAGTTCTTAAATAATGTTAACAATTTTCTCTCATGTATAGTCATACTAAATATAATTGTTTATTGGAAACGAGTAGTACATATCAATATAACAAATAGAATCCAAAAAAATCATACATAAGAGCTGGTTTAAGAATAAATAGTTATATTATTGATATCCGAATAATATCTGCATCCGAAATATTGACGACGTACGCCAATAGGTCACGAGCAGTTTTGACAGTTGGGAGAGATTGGAGGACCAACAATAACCTAAAATGCATTGTTTACTATGAGAAAAAGCGATTTCTCTCGTGATTTCGTATTCATTTGGAAATTTTGGATTGATATATTCACTTTTTTTTTGAAAAGCATAGTATAAATTTGGTGTACTTAATATGAAATTAGTCCCTGATTTCATAAACAGGCAAATAAACAGACCTTTGGTTAGTTCAGTCAACAGTCTTTTTGTGTGTTGTAGTAAATTATATAGGCACCTTGTTACTTTCATATGGAGTTAAAATATTGCGAAAATATTTTGTGATATCATAGTGCTAATAAATTTTTCATTCCTAGACACTGCCAGTTACTCCTGGGTGTAGTAGATAGGAACAGTTTATTGACACAGTGGATGGTTTTTGTTTCTAAAATACGACTCAAGGGTGATCAAATTAGGCTAAAATGCCGATTAGTGATGATTTAGATCTTTTCTTTGTGAAAATAATCAGGAATGTGTATCGAAAACTGACGATTTTACGGAAATTCCCTACCTGGTATCAATCTGCATACCCAAACAAAACATTGTCAGTAGTAATACTGCACCTTAAGTGAGAATCAGCTAAAAATTTTACTGCATTGAATATCTGAATGGAAATTTCTTTTATAAATCCTGTCTTGTTCAAGTAATAAAGAAATGCTTATTGAAAACTTATGATTTGCAAATATTCCACACCCGGAATAGTTCGGGGTGCCCTACCAAAATAACCTACATGATATTACTCGACTAAACATGAAAATCAGCTCAATATTTGATGTCATTGCATACCTGAATGTCAATGGTATGAATAAATCCTATCTAATTCAAATGTTATTGATTGCGGAGACTAATATACAACCTATGTTCTTTGCCGAGGTAACTGACAAGTTGCAAAGTAACATTTATTCTGTGAATTTCCATTTTAGACCGCAGTTCTTTATTGAATTAATTCAGAAAATATGATTTTCGATTTCAGAACCGATTGAATTTTCTTATTTCTCTCTTTCATAATGGATAAATTGAGTTCCTCTCTACAATTGGTTAGTACCTACCATTCAAATGAAAATACTTCAACAACTCATTGGTAGTTTTCATCGATTTGATGTTGATTATTCGAGCTTGAATACCTGAATTTACATAAAAAAACTTAGGTTTTAAATTGTATTTCTTGCCTAACTAAACCAAGCAACTTGCAACAACAGCACCAACCAGCAAGAATTGTATTTATTCGAAAAATTTCATAAGTTTAGTGAAGCAGTTACTGTTACAAGATATCAAGTACTTCGGATATAGTTCCTAATAGTGAATATTTCACTCCAAAATGTCCAATTTCATACAAAATCACAAGCCAAATCGCTTTTTCCCATAGTAAACAATGCATTTTAGGTTATTGTTGGTCCTCCAATCTCTCCCAACTGTCAAAACTGCTCGTAACCTATGACGAGGAAAGCAAAACACTAACCTATGCACGGAACGATTATTTTCCTTTTCAGCATATTTACCACACACTACACACTTTACTGGCATCCTTAATACTATATAATTGTATTACACTTGAAAATATTCAATTACTTCGGTCTAAATATCACAAATAACTAAATAAACAATTTTGACGTTTTGGAGAAATGTAAATATAAACACAGAGATGTTTGCCCATAGACCTAATATAACATGGACGGAGCTTTACGTCACTTTTAGACTGAATCGATTGGAATCTACATCCAAGAGAGAAAGAATATGCATTTTCTAGGGATAAAAAGGATGGAGCTAGAAGAGGCTTGGAATCTCAAAAAATACGAGTGAGAGAGTAGATACTATTTCGGAGAGTTCAAAAGAGGATGGAGCTAGAAGAGATTTGCCTCTTCTAGCTCCATCTCTCTCTTATGTACGTTACACTCCTCTCTTTCTAACGCTCCGTCCATGTTATTTTAGGTCTATGTGTTTGCCACGTTTTTCTGCGTTGTTTACTTCATCTTCTCATTCCTCTATCTACGGGTTATAATTGACAAAGAACCGTAGATAGTACGCAAAGAACACGTGTGTACCACAGAATAGGAATAAATACTTCGTTATTCTATAGCAGAAGAAGCAATTCTACTAAACAACGTTGTCACTTCGTGCATGCATGACAAATCCCAAACCCCAATTTTGAAACCTGATTTTGAATACTTTCTGAATGTAATTTGGGAAAATGATGAATCAAACCCATAATAATTATGTTCAAATTTGCATTTGCAGTAATAACCCAAATTCAGGAAAAACCCCCATTAGGTAGCTGCAGAAGTGCTCGGTAGTTTCTCTGCAGCATTTTTCTTCAAAATTCTCTTATTTTCATTTACACCTGAAAACATCATGACATGAAGTTGTTCCGAAATAAATCTATTGTAGGTAATTTACCTTTATGAAAATAAACATCTTCAGAGAAATGCAGTGAACATACTTTCATGTATTTCGTTACCTGTTTTTCAATCTTCAATTTCTAAAGCTAGGCCTTTTTTCTATCATTGAGTTCCCTGCCAAATGCTGTTTCCAAATTAACTTTACTTTCATTTGGCTTTGGGAAAAATGAAAACTAGAGGCACTAGATGATCCTTTCTTCTTTGACCATGAATAACATTAAGTTGAGGCACACAACTTTTAGTCATTTCGGGAGGATGCCATTTCGAATTACAATCGAAAATTTAAATGGGAAAGAAGGGAATCGATTGATGAATATTACAACTACTTTCGGTATACCAAAATTTCAACTCGGAGAACAACACAAAAGCTCGAAAATGAACTCCAAAAGTAAGCAAATTACGTTAGAATAACAGGCACGTCGATAAACTACTAGCTTGGAAGTGTTCGAATTTCTATCGCCAGAGGGCGTATCGCTTAGCAGTAGTTGCGAATCAAGCCACTGGTGTCACCATAGAATAACATCATATGTGTCAAATTCAAATACCAGCTCCCAGCTGTCAGCATGTAGATGTTTTGAATTTTGACAGATTATTCTATTCAAATTTATAATTCGAAAAGTTTAATTTTTTTTGCATTCAGAAAAATGATGGTGAGGTGAGGTCTCTGAAGTAATTTTTCAAGAAACCTTAGGCAAGCCGTAACCAAAGATGAGTGAATTCGCTTTGCAACATCTTGTGTCAGAGTTAGTAGAAATTTTTGGGTGAGTTGCTATTCACATAGGTAATATCATTTTGATTGGATCTGTTATTTTCAGCGGTAAGCATCCTCCAGATAAAGTCTTGGAAATCTTACAAAAAAGTATCAAGGATAATACCGAAAATGCGTATAACTCCTCCCATATAGCTGTTCAAGCTCAAGTTCAACAAATAGTTGAAAACCTAGAAGATCCTCAGTGGTTTCTTTCCATCTTTGAGGATTTGAAACAGAAAAAGTGCGTTCCATTCTGAGGGAATTCTTGCGTATAAAATAAACATTGATCCTTATTTTAGTGTCGATAATTTGGGTACATTTGTGAAATTGATATATCTGTTTTCACAAGATGCCAAACTGAAAAATTTTTTGTATAAAGGAACCAAACATGGTACTTGTTCCAATCTGAAGCCCCATATCACCAAAGACAATTTACCACAGGTAGTCTCTTATCATTATTGGTGTAGTTTTCATTTTGATCTTATTTTTCTTTTAGGTAAGATCTCGACTAAAAAATGCCATTACTAAGTCTTCCAAACTGGAAGGACATTCCCATAATCCATCCTCTATGTCTGGATTGAATACATCCTTATTGCCTGTGGCCAGCACTCCCAATATTGTATCATGGGTACAGAGAAGGCCAAATATGTCATGGGACTTCTCATGTGCAAATTTAGGCTCTTATAATGCAACAGTACCAGTAATTTCCCAGGAAAATATCCTTATTGATGATCTTTTGAATATAATGATAGGTAACATGTTTAATTAGTATATGTAGTACTTCTGATTGAAAATATTTATTTTCTCAAGGGCTTCCTGGTTGTTATATAGAACCAGAAGAATTAAGAGATCCTCATGGTCCTAGAACATTCAAAATAAATGATAATGTGCCGGTACATCTGAAAGAGTTGGTGAAGCAAATCCTTCCCATTGCTAGTCATTATTCTATTATTCAGAGGTTTATTGAAGAGAAAATGAGATTTGAGTTTGGGCAAGTAAACAATGCATTAGCTGAAAAAATGGCAGCAATAATCAAGGAGCATACTGTAAGTTGTCATTAATCTATTCTGTACAATGTGATTTATATTCACTTGAGGTTAATTCCCATATAATGAGACTGAAGTATACGAAATGAAAATTATTTTATAGGATCTCTTCAGGTTTATATTTAACAGCTTGTACTATGAATTTGACTCCTATATTTTGATTGCTGGTGGTCACACTTTACACAGAAGGTTGATCTTGTTAACAGCTTTGTTTTGGTTCCTAATTAAGAACTGACGATTTGAGCATGGGCAATTGCGATTTGCTTCATTTCTGAACTGGTTCAAGATTTGTTTTTGGATTTCTCAGAACCGATTCCGAAATGTGGAAGGAGTTTGGATGCTAGAGTCGGAACTGCTTCAGAATTGGGTAGTTCACACCTGCGAGGCATGGCTGTCTGTGTGCCAACGATTTAAATGGTTAACTTGAATTTTTTGGGGTCGCGTTTTTTAATTATCATTCATTCATTAGCAATCAGAATAGTACATTCTATAAGCTAATTAGATAACTATGGGGCTTAAGGCTCTAATGTAACATTGTAGGTTCTCTTCCAATGAAAAGAACAGTAAAAGAGATAAAGTAAGCTATCCCAGGTAGGCTGGCCAATTTCTCTTGAGTCTTCTATATTGGGGCTGAACCAATGGATGTAGTTGTTCATTGCTATGACTTTTCAGTTTGGCATAGTGTTTCTCGCTCTTCTTCTTTATGACATCATTCACATATGGTATTTGCAAGGGTTTGTTTAAAGACATACCATGGAGCATTTGTTATCATGCGAAGTATTTTTGATTGGCTTCCTTTAACATATGATATAATATATAAACTGCATGATTACCATTCCTCATTTCTGTCATTGTAACAAACAGAAATGTTTCTTCCTCTATGATCCTGACACAGTACCAGAACTGTCCTAAGACCGTTCTGAATTTAAGAACCATAACAAAGCTATTTTCTTTCTTTCAGATAATTTTTAGGTTTCTAACAAATTCGAAAAAGTTGTTAACTATATTTTCTGGATTTCCTTTATATGCATTAGCAGTCATGAATAGCAGTGAATCTTGTGTGGTTATTTCTCAGGGATTATCATATTATCTGGCAGTTGTGACATTCTTTCGCCTGTTTCAGCTGTACCTGTATCTTTGGTTTTGATTTTGTCAATCAGTTTTGTCTGCTCAAAGATTTTATCTGCTTCAGGTTTATTATGATTGAAAATGAGACCTATGTGTAGAATTTAAATGAATTTTCACAGCTATCTAGGTCTAAGATTTTCTTCAAGAAACAAACTTTTCGGAAAAAAGGCCAACCAGTTTCAACTTCATTCTTAAGTCTTCATCAGGGCTCTGAAATAGAATAACATGCACTACAATAAAATTTAAATAATATAATAATAATATTATTGAAATCCTTATTTAAAATTCACCAAAACACACCTAATTCACAAGTGAGGAAACAAGTTCCGATAAAATCATAAATAGCAATTTTCACTGTTATAGTTTGTAGTTGCACAAGTTTGCTGACATTCTAGATTGTTGTTCCACATTGTTGGTTGTGTTTTTTTTTTCATTTTGTTTATGTTGCATAAATCAACTCTGTACGTGAATGTATTATTGCTGTCTTGCAATTGGGAATGCTTCCTGTTTAGAAAATAAATAATTTTTATTTCAATGTTTTCCATTGCAGTGCTGACCTTTTCTGGTAGATTCGATTCATTTTCCTACGACAGTTATTTTTTTATGAAGGTGCCACATATTTGGGAAGCTGAGACTTGAGGAAAGTTTTCACAATTTCGAAATCGATACCTTTCCTCAACCATTTTTCGAGAAAATCGCTGATGAGATTTGATGTTGATTTCTTTATTATGATAAAATTCCCACCAATACGGGAGTAACAATAGGTCTCTGGACGAAGGAAATGTGGTTTCCGAATCGAGCGTTAAACGCAGAAAGTGTAAGTGGATTAGAGAGTAGTTACACACTGTTTTGTTAACTGCATTCTTTTGGTCCTTATTGAATTTAATCGAGCGAAACTAAATATGGTGAATGTTGTTCTCTGTTGACTAAGGGTAAATTTATCGCCGTACGTCTTGTTTTCAGAAGATAATCTCTTTTCGGGAGCAAGGTAGGGAAGTTTTCAAAAAATACAGAACAAGTGATATCTAAAAAACTATAGGGTTAAGGGGAAAAAGCTATGAGCACATTTTTTTCGGAAATAATCTGTAGTATCACCTCCATAAATATTCTACATCAACTCTGTTACGTATTCAACATCCATATTATGTTAAAAACATTCAATTTCATTTAAATAGTTCTTGTTTCCTTCAGAAAATTCAACAACAATAAACCTGAATTTAAATTAATTTTCACAGGTATCTAGGTCCTAAGGTTTTCTTCACAAAACAAACTTTTCGGGAAAAGGGCCAACTAGTTTCAAATTTATTCTTAAGTCTTCATCAGGGCCCTGAAATGGAATAACATGAACTACAATAAAATTTAGATGTCTAAAACAATATTATTGAAATCTTAATTCAAAATTCACAAAAACACACATAATTCACAAGTGAGGAAACAAGTTCGGATAAAATCATGAATAGCAATTTTCACTAACATTTTCTCTTTGTTTGGTCTCGTTGTCAATAATTAAAATCTTTCTTGAAATGATAACAACTACTTGCATGGGGGTTCATTAAGAACTGAGGTTTTCGAAGTAACTTGTTTATTGGAGTATGCGCGGATCATGGGGGCATTATGGATATCATCTCGTGTAATAACCGTTTTTTTAAATTGGTTTGCTTACCTAATATTTTTATCGAGCCTGGATCAAAATTAAATGAGTGAAGATCCTTTACATGTTCAGCTAATGCGGTATTATTTTCTTCCTTGTTCTTCAAAGGATCAAGGATATTTACTGAGTCTCTTTTGTGTTCAGAAATTAAGTCTTTTAGATAACGACTCGTTTGTCCAATATATGTGGCAGGACAATCTTCACATGATATTCCATATATAATATTACTAAGTAGTTCTTTTGGAATTGCACTCTTAGTTTTTGTAAAATGTTTTTTTCATTGTATTATCAGATTTGAATGCTATATTCTTGTTCAATTTGGCAAATATATTTTTGATCTATTCTTCGAGATTTTCCACGTAAGTTAATCTGAAGTATATTTTGTTTTCTTCTTCTTGTGGTCTGTGGTACTCTTCTTTTTTGTTGAGAATTTATCCTATGAACTTGGTGGGATAGCCATTTTTTTCCGGAATTGATTTAACCTTGATGATGTTCTTTTCGTGAAATTAAGTGTTGGAAAGTTTCAAAGCTCTATATTTCAAATTATTGACGATGTTGATTTTCTGGACCATATTATGATTTGATCTAAAGTTTAGTATTCTCCCGGAAAGTGTTGGTTTTTGGTACCAATCTGTTAATATCTCATTATTTCGTCTAATCAACAAAGTATCTAGATAAGGCAGTGAATTATTCTGTGCTTCTACTTATATTGTTGAACTTCAAGCGAGGATGAATGCTATTGAATGCTGCAAGGATCTCATCTTTTTTATTGAATGGAATAGCCGTGATAATATCGTCAATGTATCCTTTAAAAAAAGGTAATTCAAAATTTAATTTTTCACATAGTAATGGAGGAAGCTCAGGACTTAGCCATTGAAAAATTAAATTTTGCATTACCTGTTTTTAAAGATACGTTGACGATATTATCACCGCTATTCCATTCAATAAAAATCTAGAAAAGCACTGTTGTGAAGTCAGCCGCTTTTACGCGCTTGTTCACATTGCGAAATGGTGACTTGGAAATTCCAGTGAAATTTCAATGAAATATAAAAATTTAGAAAAAAGTTTCAAAAAGAAATTTTTTTTTGAAATTTTTCCATGGATAATTGTTCTTATTGACACTGTTCATATTTCAACCAAGTTTCATTTCGATCATGAATATTTTTCGAGTTATTGAAAAATCAAATGGCTATAGCACAAAAACCATTCAGCAGATTTGGCCCATTAACGAACTTGACCGAGATATTCAGGATCTTTACCTAACCTTAAAATTTCAAGACTCTAGGTCCTTCCGTTCGAAAGTTACAGCGCACACGGTCGGACGGACAGAATCAATTTTGACCACGGATTCTTCATCAGTGAGTCCAACCTAGTCGTTTGAGATCAATTTCGGTTCAAAATTCGAAAATTATAGACATCGTGACGAAATGATAACGCGCAGTTCCCCAGAACAAGCGCGTAAAAAGATGAGATCCTTGCAGCATTCAATAGCATTCATCCTCGCTTGAAGTTCACCATAGAAATAGAAGCACAGAATAATTCACTGCCTTTTATACATACTTTGTTGATTAGAAGAAATAATAAGATATTAACAGATTGGTACCAAAACCAACATCATCCGGGAGAATGCTAAACTCTAGATCAAATCATAATGTAGCCCAGAAAATCAACATTGTCAATAATTTAAAAAATAGAGCTTTGAAACTTTCCAACAATGAATTTCACGAAAGGAAAATCATCATGGATCAAGGTTAAATCAATTCTGGAAAAAAAATGGCTATCCCATCAAGTTCATAAGAAAAATTCTCAACAAAAAAGGATCTGAGCACCACAGACCACAAGAAGAAGAAAACAAAATATACTTCAGATTAACTTACGTGGAAAATCTCGGAGAACAGACCAAAAATATATTTGCCAAATTGAACAAGAATATAGCATTCAAATTTCAATTCCAAAAGAACTACTTAGTAATATTATATATGAAATATCATGTGAAGATTGTCCTGCTACATATTTTGGACAAACGAGTCCTTATCTAAAAGACTTAATTTCTGAACATAAAAGAGACTCATTAAACAATCTTGATCCTTTGAAGAACAAAGAAGAATATAATACGGCACTAGCTGAACATGTAAAGGATCTCCTCCACTCATTTAATTTTGATCCAGGGTCGATAAAAATATTAGGTAAGCAAACCAATTTAAAAAAACGGTTATTACACGAGATGATATCCATAAAACAGGACGAAAATTCAATGAATAAGAGACATGATATAGAAAATCTGAATACAGCATATTATTATTTAATTGGAAAAATCAAAGACAAATAGAGGTATATTGTTCAATCCCAGGTGTTTAACTGCCGTCATGATCCGTGCATACTCCAATAAACCAGCTACTTTGTAAACCTCACTTCTTAATGATCCTCCATGCAAGTAGTTGTTATCATTTCGACAAAGATTTTAATTATTGACGAGACCAAACAAAGAGAAAATGTTAGTGAAAATTGCTATTCATGATTTTATCCGAATTTGTTTCCTCACTTGTGAATTATGCGTGTTTTTGTGAATTTTAAATTAAAATTTCAATAATATTGTTTTAGACATCTAAATTTTATTGTAGTTCATGTTATTCCATTTCAGGGCCCTGATGAAGACTTAAGAATAAAGTTGAAGCTAGTTGGCCTTTTTTCCGAAAAGTTTGTTTCGTGAAGAAAACCTTAGACCTATATATCTGTGAAAATTCATTTAAATTCAGGTTTTTTGTTGTTGAATTTTCTGAAGAAAACGGGAACTATTTAAATGAAATTGAATGTTTTTAACATAATATGGATGTTGAATACGTAACAGAGTTGATGTAGAATATTTATGGAGGTGAAACTACAGATTATTTCCGAAAAAAATGTGCCCATAGCTTTTTCCCCTTAACCCTATAGTTTTTCAGATATCACTTGTTCTGTATTTTTTGAAAACTTCCCTACCTTGCTCCCGAAAAGAGATTATCTTCTGAAAACAAGACGTACGGCGATAAATTTACCCTTGATTAACAGACAACAATATTCACCATATTTAGTTTCGCTCGATTAAATTCAATAAGGACCGAAAGAATAAAGTTAACAAAACAGTGTGTGACTACTCTCTAATCCACTTACACTTTCTGCGTCTAACGCTCGTTTCGGAAACCACGTTTCTTCGTCCAGAGACATATTGTTACTCCGGTATTGGTGGGAATTTTATCATAATAAAGAAATCAACATCAAATCTCATCCGCGATTTTCTCGAAAAATGGTTGAGGAAAGGTATCGATTTCGAAATTGTGAAATCTTTCCTCAAGTCTCAGTCTCCCAAATGTGTGGCACCTTCATAAAAAAAATAACTGTCGTAGGAAAATGAATCGAATCTACCAGAAAAGGTCAGCACTGCAATGGAAAACATTGAAATAAAAATTATTTATTGTCTAAACAGGAAGCATTCCCAATTGCAGGACAGCAATAATACATTCACGTACAGAGTTGATTTATGCAACAGAAACAAAATGAAGAAAAAAAACACAACCAATAATGTAGAACAACAATCTAGAATGTCAGCAAACGTGTGCAACTACAAACTAAAACCGTGCAAGCTGAAGTCGAAACAATGCCTCCTTCATTTCATACTTGAATATCCCAATGAAATCGCAAAAAATATCTATGTTATCACCCAGACAGTTTAATTTACGGCATTAGAACAAACAGGTGATTTGACAAGCACATTGGTTCTCTGGTTTGGCAGGTGAGTTCCGCTCAAGTCTGCTATTTAAAAATAAAGTGATCAGGACAGTCAATCATATAATGGAGTAACCTAAGGGCCGTATTTATAGTTGTTCCTTGAGGCTTCCTTGCTGAAGGCCGCCTTGAATTTGGTTTTCTATGTTTCTATGCAAACAAACTTGTATTTGTTTCTATAGAAAAGCAAATTCAAGGCGGCCTTCAATAAGGAAGCCTCAAGGAACTATAAATACGGCCCTAAACAACGTTAGACAAGCGCAGTAGTTTCTTCTGTATTCCAGTGATAGAAATGAAAACCTATCCAGAAATAGATTATTACTGCAACCCTGCACTGGATAAACGCCATCCGGCCTCAATGTCATACACTTCAGGAAGTTTCCAGCTGATGGATGTGCACCATATATATGGGGTTACATATAAGGCTGCCATATTCTAGTCTAGATCTAACAAATGCATTGAATAGGGTTTTGAAGCAATCGGGATTGTTAAAATCTTTACACACTCTATAAATTAGGCCAATCATTCTCTTTACTGCCGCTGTAATGTTGTTGATATGAGGTACAAATGTAAGCTTAGAGTCAAATTCGATACCAAGGTCCTTTATTTGATTGACTCGCTCCAACTTAGTGTCTCTTAGTCATTCAAAATGAAATTACGTTTTTGTGTGAATGTGACTACCTTACATTCTGTGACCTTTCAACTGAACATATAAAATACGGTCCGCCAGATAAGTCCTGAACAGTAAAAGCAGCAAGCGATCGAATCCAATATCGTCCCACTTATGAAGAAGAATTGAGTCATCAACTCTGTCAAAGGCCTTCGAAAAGTCGGTGTAGATTGCGTCTACCTGGAGCTGATTCTCCAAAGCTTCACAGACAAACTGTGAGAAAACTGCAAGATTAGTTATGGTTGATCTTTTGTTAATGAAGCCGTGTTAATATAAATAATAAAAATTTAAGTAGAGAACAAAGACTCAAAATAGTTTGACGTTTTTCCGATGGAAAGGCTGACTTCATTTTTAAAATTGGTTTTCCTTATTCATTAATTTCCTAATGTGAATTAAACATTTAAGTTTTTGGGTAGGTTAAAAAGCGTTGACAATAGTTTGAATTAGGGCAGGATTTTTCGCTTCTTTTTTATTGGAATATTCATTCAAAAATTTATTCGATTATTCGAATAATTCATTCACACCCATGAATTACTCAATAAATAGTTTTTATTCCTGATATTCAATGAATACTTCCTACTCATGACTATTCAATGAATAGTTTCTATTCATGAATAGTTTGTATTCACAAGTGAATGAATAGTTGACTATTCATGAATAGTTGATTATTCAGTGAATAGTTTTCAGTCATGAATAGAAGAATGTTCACTGAATAGTTGAACAAATAATTATTCAGTGAAAAGTTGGATATTCATGTATCCATGAGTATTCGTTAATATTTTATTCGGGACTGGTGATGAGAAGTTAGTAGAGTAATCCATCATTTGTAAAATTACGAATAAAAGTGTGAAAGATGAACTGACTATTCCAGAATGATTAAAAGAGGTCCATGTGATTTACTTCGAACAAATTCTTTGATATTCATATTATATTATGTAATGTTTACATTTCGTTACCTTCGAACAATCATTTATTTTCAGATATCTGAACTGAACACATGATCCAGGGTATATATCCAGGTACAAATAATAATCACAAAATAATTAAGGTTATTAAATTCGATATTCTATTGAACTAAATACGTTCTTCGATTATTTTGCTGGCGTTAGGCTGTTAGGTTCAGTTCAGGTACATAAAAGATATGAAGATACTTGAAATTATATTTGATCATGATAGATTGGCCATTCAGTATTTCAATAAAAATATGCCCCAATTCAAAAATTGTAAACTCCACAATCCAGATAGTAATAACAATTTTCAAATTCCTACATAGAGTTAACCTGGAATAAATAAATGCCAAACTGAACTGAGTAATATCCAAATATTCCAAATATTTAACGCTCTCAAGTGATACCTGAACTGAACCGCAAAAATATTCAAAAATGTGGTCTTTTCACTACTACGAATTTTATAACCTTCATATACCCTGTATCATGTGTTGAGTCTTCAGTGTTCAGATGTCTGAAGATTAACGAAAGGTCGAAGCTGCAGTAACGAAATATACACTACACAATATGAAAATCAAAGAATTTGTTCGCAGTGAGTCACATAAACTTGTATTAATTATTCCTGAATAGCCAGTTAAATTACTACTTTCAATCGTAATTTTTCGAATGATGGATTACTCTACTAACTACCAATCAGCAGTCCTGAATAAATTAATATTTATTAATAGTAACGAATATTCATTGATACATAAACATCAAACTATTCGCTGAATATTCATCTATTCAACTATTCAGTGAATAAAATAACTATTTGAGTTCACTGTGGATAGAATACTGATTCGCAACTACTGCTAAGCGATACGCCCTCTGGCGATAGAAATTCGAACACTTCCAAGCTAGTAGTTTTTTGACGTGCCCGTTATTCTAATGTGTTTTGCTTACTTTGGGATTTCATTTTCGAGCTTTTGTGTTGTTCTCAGAGTTGAAATTTTGGTATCCCGAAAGTGTTTGTGATATTCATCAATCTATTCCTTTCTTTCCGATTAAAATTTTCGATTGTATTAATTCGAAATGGCATCCTCCCGAAATGACTATTGTTGTGTGCCTCAACTCAATGTTATTCATGGTCAAAGAAGAAAGGATCATCTACTGCCTCAAGTTTTCTTTTTAACCAAAGCCAAATGAAAAAAAAGTTAATTTGGAAACAGCATTTGGCCTGGATTTTGAAATTGAAGATTGGAAAACAGTTCACGAAATACATGAAAGTATGTCCACTGCAATTCTTTGGAGATGTTTATTTTCATAAAGGTTAATTACAATGTATTCATTTCGAAACAACTTCATGTCCAAATATTTAAGGTGTAAATGAGAATAAAGGAATTTTGATGAAAAATGCTGATCCTGCAGAGAAACTTCTGCACTTCTGCAGCTACCTACTTCACACGCTACACAAAATCACAGGTATTCAAAGAGAGTGATCTGGTTGAAAACCTGACCAAAACTAAATATACTGTCAAAGTTAATAATAGCTAGAGTTATTCATATAAATACATCTATATTTTTCATCAGCCGATTTGTCAGGTTGGTTGTTACGGATATGGCTCATATTTTCCTTGAATCTCGTGTTGATGTTCCTCGCTGTTTGTCCGATGTAAGATTTATCACAGTTGGACATTTTATTTCCTATATGCCCGATTTTAATTCGTCCGGAATATTATCAAACGTATTTCTCAAAAGTTATCTGGTTTTCTAGGCGGCTGTGAAAGCTAACTTCATACTTAATTTTTGAAAATGTTCAACAGTTTCTTGTAGGTTTCAGGGTGATACGTAAATGCCCTGATACCGTTACATTTTCCCGTTTCTTTAATTAAAGTTATGTCTTTGAAAAATTTTTTATCCTTTTGTTTGGTAATCTATTTTCGTACCAAGTGTTCATTGTGTTCAGCAATTTGGGAATTTTGTTTTGTTCTTTATTGGAATTAACTTCACTGAGCGGTATCCTGAATAAACGATCAATCAAAAAGTGTAGGCTGGCTGTTTTATGTGACCAGGGTGCCACTGAGTCGACCGGAACATTACAGTCCGAGTTTGTGGGTTTTCAATAAATGTCGAAACTAATTGTTGTGGTGTAGTCTCTAGATAATTTTAAGTCTAAAAATGGAAGGGAACCGTTGTTTTCGAATTCGAACGCGAATTTAACGGAAGGGTATTGAATGTTCATTATACCGGTGATTTCTTCTACATCAAAATTTTCGTCGACTAGAGCGAAGACGTCGTCGACGTATCGGGCCCAAAATTTTCGAAAATTTCTATTAGATTTCATCAATTTCTTCTCTAATTTACCGAGAAAAACTTAGCTGAAAAAGGGAAGAGCGGATTTCCCATGGCCGTACCGAATGTTTGTTGGAAATACTTACCATCAAAAGAAATTCTGCTCCATGCAAAGGGACGCCAACATCAGCAACTCATTGACTTCTATCCGAGGAAGATTCAATTCGAGCAACCATTCTTCTATTTATTGCAACGCGATATCGACTGGGGCATTTTGAAATAAGGATACGACGTCCCAGGAAATTGAACGGTCCTTGTGACTTACGTCATATCTTTTTAACTCTTCTACTAATTCCGACGAGTTTTTGATTGAAAGAGAAAAGGTGGTGATCCTAGTGAGTTGAATTTGTTAACTAACCATTTCGCGATGTTGCTAGTCGGGTTTATATTCGAAACTATAGGCCTCATTTGATTTCCCGGTTTGTGCATTTTTGGCAGGCAGTACATACGTGGTAGATTCGGGTTTTATTTTTAATCTCTAAATCTCTTGCGGCTTCAATATATATGTGCATTTTTTAAGGGTCGCGTTGACTTAAATCACGCATTTCTTAAGAGGGTTCAGTTTCATTTCTCATTGGTCCTGTATACCATCCTCTCACTCGTTCAACATGTACATTTGTAACTGAAGTTAGTAACGATATGTCTTAGACGAAGGAAACGAGGTTTCCGAAACGAGCGTTAGACGCAGAAAGTGTTAGTGGATTACAGAGAAGTTTCACACTGTTTTGTTATTCAGTGAATATTATATAATTCATGAAAATTATTGATTGAATGGTTAAATATTTACTAAATAGTCAACTATTCATTGTATAGTCAACTATTCATGAATAAAAACGATTCATTGATTATTCAACTATTCAGTGAATATTGATGAATACCCAAATTATTCGAATAATTATTCAATGAATACTCGAATAGTCATTCATTCATGGTTCCCAGCCCTAGTTTGAATGCATAAGGGGTAATTTTAGATTTTCCATCGAGTTACATGTAGTTGAGTTTGAACGGGATACAGAAGCAAACATGTGTCTGATCCTCAAAAAGTATGATAGACTGGTCCAAATATATAGATTCATCAAGTCAAATGAATTCAGATTGGAGTATAATTCAAAAATTGGGAATAAACGTGGTTTTCCGAACAACATTCTGAGGGCTGAGCTCTGACAGATCTGTAAGTTACATAAGGCATTATCATATAAGCACTTCCCCAAATAGTTATACAGTATCTTATAATTGATTTTACAAGCGTTTTATAAAAACCTATGAGAAGCCCACTATGCAAAATATCTTTCAACTGATTAAACCTACTGAAAATCTTCCTCACTTTTATACAAAAATATAAGGCGTGAGAACTCCATTCAAGGTGCCGATCAAATACTAAACCAAGGTATTGTATCTCTAAGTTTTAAGAAGGGAAACATCGCAGTGAGGCTTTCGGCAATCATTCTCATGAACACAAATTTGGTCGAAATGTGGTATATCCAAGGATGTGGCTGAAAATGTCATGAAACAGGATTTCGATATATTCAAACTCAGTATACTTTCACTCAGCCAATAGGTCCCTTGCATGATTTTTACTCGCTTGTTCTGGGGAACAGCGCGTTATCATTTCGTCACGATGTCTGTAATTTTCTAATTTCGAGCCAAAATTGGTCTCGAACGACTAGGTTGGACTTACTGATGAAGAATCCTTGATCAAAATTGATTCTGTCCGTCCGGCAGTCCCACCGTGTGCGCTATAACTTTCGAAAAAAAGAACCTAGACTCTTGAGATTCTCAGGTTAGGTTAAGATCCTAAATATCTCGGTTAAGTTCATTGATGGGCCAAATCTGCCCAACGGTTTTTGTGCTAAAGCCGTTTGAAATTTTGATTTTTCAAAATAACTCGAAAAAAAATTATCTGATCGAAATGAAACTTGGTTGGTAGATGTACAGTAGCAATTTGAGGAATTTTCCATAGAAAAATTTCGGAGAAATTATTTTTCTGTTCCAAAATTTCCATATTTCATTCAAATTTCACTGAAATCTCCAAACCGCCACTTCATAACAGAGTACTCTATTTCAGCCCAATCAGATTACCTGATTTTTCTGAGGAACACCGGAAACTCGAAAACCCTGTTTTAGTCCAGTCAGATATAATATAACTATAATAATAACTTCAAAATATTTGTTCGTATCTACCTTTCTCGGCATCTACTGGCGAATAGTCAAAGCATTTACTGGATCCTACATTGACAATATTCGGGACGCGGGAGAGCGGCATCTGTTCTCACTGTACAGCTCATCTGGTGATTCCCTGGAAGTTTTATCGGCACTTCCCCGTAGCGCATGAGCAGTGTATCGGAATCGTCACTACTTAACAACAGTGTTTCAAATTTCAGCTTGATCGGATATTCGACTTGGGAGATACTGGAAAACATATTATATCTGATTTCGAGCTGATTTCCTGAAAATAATTGATATTTCCGAACTAACTTAAAAATATATATATATCCGATCATGACGAAACTTGGAACTTGATGCGCAAATTCGTGCAAGATTTAGTTTATAAATATCTTATATCTTCCAATCATTTAGGACTGGTCAACAGGGTGATATCGTTCCATCACAATGTTTGTAGAATTGTCGAATTCATTCACTATTCTGTGATCTTCTCATTATATCTCATATTCTCATCCTCAATTAATTCTGTATGAACCTTCAAACTGTCATTTTTCGATAAAGTACTGGATTTCAATTCGATCTTTTCTGTATTGTTGGAAATATTGAGAAAATAAAATCTTGAATGGGTATATCTGCGGAATCATTAGGTGGATTTTACCCATTCATGAATTCGACCTTCGTCATTAAGGTCCAAATCCTCTCCACAAAGTTATTGTGTTTACCGTCGGTCGTTAGGCTCAATTAGTTTGTTCTCAATATTTTCAAAAATGCAGATTAGATCGAATTGAAATCCAGTACTTAATCGAAAAAAAACTAGAAAAGCACTGCCGTGAAGGTAGCAGCTTTTGCGCGCATGTTCCAATTCGTTGCCAAAGCGGTCATCTCCATTGAACATGCGCGTAAAGGCTGCTGCCTTCACGGCAGTGCTTTTCTAGGTTTTTTTCGATTAAGTACTGGATTTTAATTCGATCTATTCTGCATTTTTGAAAATATTGAGAACAAACTAATTGAGCCTAAAGAGCGTCACAGTAAACACAATAACTTCCGAAAGAAGCGCATCTTCAAATTCGTTGCCAAAGCGGTCATCTCCATCGAACATGCGCGCAAAAGCTGCTGCCTTCACGGCAATGCTTTTCTAGGTTTTTTACAGCATAGCTATGGACTGTAGAGAACTACATGGCTTTTTCTATAGGACGAAAAATCCTGCTGCAAACTGTTTCAAAGTAATACCAATTTGAAATTTTGAGGCATCGATCTCAAGAAGAACAGATGTGATCAGTTTGAAACTTCGTTGTTAGTTGTAGAATATCGACGCTGAACATTATGCAAAATTTCGTGAAGATCGTATGTTAGAATATTGAAAAGAATCCATCTTTCCGAAAATTCTCCAAATTTTGGTTAGGAAACATTTTCCCTCAGAAACTATTCGACAGATTTCAATAAAATTTGACACATGCCATCAGAATCAGTATTTAACAACAGTATACAGTAATTTCTCGAATTTCGATCCTATCTGTTTTTTTTGAAATATTGGAGAAACAAAATTGTAAATGGGTATATCTACGGAATCATCTGACAATTACAAGTGTAATGGTACTTTATAGCCAGTTTTCGACATTTTTGATACTCACGATTTGCTTATCATTTTACTCTGGAGAAAATGAGCATTTCAAGATTTGCTAACTACCTATTCAAGTGATGATTTTCTGAATAGGTTGCACATAAAATGGGATGAGACTCACGGCGTGTTTAGTCATATTCGCAGTTTAAGAATTGAATACTATAATTGATGTTTGAGCGATTGCTTGAATGTCATAGAAGTGCCTCGCGCAACACATTTCGACATTTTTCACTTGAGCATAAATGATTGACATCGTTCGTTGTGAAAATCTTCAAAAACTTTTCATCGCTGAATTTTGATACCAAACGCTTTTGAAAACTTTCGTATTGAGTCGCGCTTGTTATTCTTCGCATTCGCATATTTGTATTTTTTCAACATCGCGTTTTGAACATTAAGAAGTTCGAGCAGACTTTTTGCGGCAAAGGGTCCCTGTGAAGAGCTAAGAGTTGGAGCAGAAATAACTTTACCATCATTGCGATTAGCATTTGGTAAGTCATTACTGTTGACCGCATTTTCAATATTCATATATTTTTCTTTACTTTCATTGTTGTACATTTCACTACAGCTTCAATCCGCAGTAAACTATACAGTCCACATCTCACTCAAAAGGAAGCTGAGCTACCGGACGTAACACGGCGTTATTGACATTGACATTATTGACTAATGTTGGATAGAAATTCTTCAATGTAATTGAAATATTCACAGGAGTTTCAGTAGTAAATAGACAAATATACGCGCTAATCTCTTGACTTCACACTTCAAGTATTGTGTAGTTAAGGCCAAGTTAGGTTAGGTTAGATTCAATGTTCTGAGTATTTCATGATTTTTTCTATAGCAGAAAGCCGACTTAAAATATTTTTCAATATATTGGATATATATAATCAGTTATATTCGGATGTGCGTTCAGATGCTACACCGGGTAACGTCGGGCGCGTCCTAAGCTTTCAGAAGCTCAGGACTGGTAAATGGTTAGGTTGTTCAGATGCTACGCCGGGTAACGTTACCGGGCGTCCAACCGTCCAACCTAGACCGTATAGACAGTTTATAATGACAGGAGTGAGAGTTTTGGGTTGTGCTTACAATTTCAAAATCAGATTTAATAGTTGTTGATGCTCAAACTGCTTGTATCTCATTTCTGCCTCTTAGACTACTATATGCATTATGACCTGGCCAAAACGAACATATGAAACATTTTTTTGGGGGTTGAGTAAGATAGGATGAAATTCGATATTTACAGATATTACACCACATCGTTCAGAAAAATCAACTGCCAACGGCCTCAACCAAGTAAAAGCCTACAATGCGATTTTTGTGTACCGGGTAAAGCATCTGAACGCACTCCAGTAGATGAAATTGGGTGATTATAAATCACATCCTCTCTCGAAGACTACTACCATTATTTTGGTAACTTAATATATTTGAATAATTTTCTTTCAGTTATTTGTTGTACAACTAGAGAGTGAATACAGAGCTGAAAACTTGGATCTTCAGAAATTATGGTTCTTTGTTCAGAGAAATATGCAAACTCTTGCAGTGACAGCCAATATCGCTTCTACAATAAGCAAGGTTAGTTAAATACCGTTGTTAAAATAAACTACACTCACGTGTTTGGGTTTGTTATTCTAGTCTGATGCTGAAGGAGGTAAAGTTCTGAGCTTATTGCATGATCGTATAACAAGTTTCATAGGAGATGATAAAACACAAAACTTATGTGTCTGTCTTATGGAAGCTGCTTGTGTACCTTACATGAAAATGTTAAGTATGTGGATTCATCATGGAATAATCACAGATCCTATAAAAGAGGTAGGTATGAATATATATAACGGTTGGATTAAGGGTGACAATTTTTACACTAGATGTAGAAACAACCATTTCACTGTTAATATAAAAGTTTCAAAATGACCCACAATCTCTGTCAAGCCAAATTCGAATAAAGGCACCAACGTTAATTCAGGAGCTTCTACGCGCTTGTCCAAATTCGTTAGTGCTGTCAATAATTTCGAAATTCCAGTTCCATAAGATCTTCATTTTTGTAAATTTTGGGAGAAGAATTTTTGAGTGAATATATCTACGGAATCATTGGGCATATTTTGAACATTCACGAATTAGACTTCCTCATTATTTATTTCTCCACACGCTTTACAAGTCTAGTCCCAAAGTCGTTGCATTAACCTTCACCCCGTTATTATTCCACCCGGTACTAAATTTCTTATGGATATACCTGCAAAATCATTTGGTGATTTTTACCCATTCACGAATTCGGACTTAGTAATTAATCCCAACACCATTTTTTAAAATATTGGATATAAATTGTTTCTCTAGGAAGTTATTGTGTTTTCGTCTCACCTTGGAATCAATTACTTTGAGCTGAAGGAAAAGTCTCGAAAACACTTCTGCTCGTATAACCTTCCATTTTAAAATCATCGGGTTACATGTTTTGGCCCATTGCCATTATCAAACCAAGGATTCTGAAAGAGGTGTAACTCGGAAGAACAAAGTAGCAAACTGAGATATTTTAAGAAAGTTAGAATTATCAACAACCAAGAATTCCGTGATTAAGTAAATCGTTTGCTTAAACTTACGATTTACAGGTTCCAAAGTCATATAGTGATAATCTTAATATATCTAGTCAAGAAGGCTTAAATGAAATACACAAAATATACAAACCAGTTCGGAAGCTCAGATCTGGCTAAATTAAAACATGGAAACTGACAGATTGAAATCAAACAAAGACAAAATCGACGTTTGCGCAGACAGACTCTTCTTCTTCCAACCAAGGTTGACGTAAGTGTGGAATTTCATTCATACAGTGGCGTCTTAGATGAGAATCAATACAGAAGTTTATATGTGTCTTCCACATTGTTGGTCAACATCGAATTCAGCGTCCTGTATTCTGCACTCTTTTACATGCTTGAAAATTTCCACATTTTCAACAGTTCTACAGTTGAATACGCAATGATGAATCAGCTTGGTGTTCTCCTTCAGATCAAGTTTATGCTTTTCTTTCCTTAAATGACAACCGAAGATAGATTTGTCACTATTTGGATTCTTGGCACTTGCCCCATGTTCATTTGTCCTCGTTCTAAGGAAACTGCCACTTCTTCCCACATAAACGACATTGCAGCCTGGTTCACTGCATTCCAATCTGTAAACGCCTCGTAGGAAAAATTAGAATGCTGTAAAATAGAGATCCAAAAAAGAGGTCAACATCAATGAAAACACCACATCTACAAACCGACTGTTTAAAGAGCAAATGACAAAAATTTCAAACAATAAACCAACAGAAGTTTACACATATGCTAAAGCGACTATACTCGCCACTAGACAAGAGAGGGAACCAGAGGGCAATATTTCCGAACAGACAGATCAGAACACTACTTCAAACACAGAACCAAGTTCATAATTCTAAGGACCACATTATATAACACTAGAAGGGAAGAAAATAAAAATAAACATAACCAATGAAACGACCCGAAGCAAACAAATCGAAGGGAGCAAATACACAGAAGTTAACCGTCGAAGGACAAGAACTTATCGAGGGAAAAATATCGACACAGGACAAAAATCGAAAGAATTCTCGGGACAAGAAAAAAAGGTATGGCTTTTTATAAAAAGGGTAAAGAGAAACACAACAGAGGTAATAATAAAAGAATACCTTACAATAAACATGGATTTGAACAGGCGAAAATTACAGTCAGGGAATTATCATTGAGTTAAGTAAAGGCGAAAAGATTTTTAATTACAGCACCATTTGAAAAGAAAGAGAACATATACAAATCCGACTTTTGACCAGCGGGAGTAGGCATCAGGTGATTTGATTTTACCCATAATGAAGATATGATGAAGCAGAAGGATTTTCGTAATTAATACAGAAACATAAAGACCCAAATCTGAGAATTTAATTAGTATTATTCAACAAAACTTTTAATCAATATCAAATGCAATAAACAGAATAGAAGAAGGTGTCAAACAAATCCCAAATTGCAAAATAATATGTATCACTGAACACTGGAAGACAAAGGAGCAATAGAATATTTTTACAATAAACAATTTCAATCTGGCATCTAAATATTGCAGAAAAAAATAGATATGGAGGAGCAGCCATGTATGTTGATAAATTATGGAAAATATTAGAAAGAACAATCATAAACAATCTCTCACTTGAATAGGATTTCGAATGTGCAGCTGCGGATTGCCAAAATGATCAAGGAAAATGTTGCTTATTTCAATGTACAGAACGCCAAAGGAAAACTTGGAAGTTTTCCTAGGTAAAATGGAAGAACTACTAATACCTACAGGCTGATGGATGTCAACAGGAAATTATCATAACAGGCGATTTCAATCTTGAAAGATGACAGAAAATTTGCCAAAAGCCAGATTCACCAGTGAATTCTTTCAATTAATTCCGAACTATAAATGAATACACACAAAGTCCTGCATAGATAACTAATATTTAAAAGTGTATATCAAAAACAATCGAATTACATATGTCTAACATAAGGCACAGGAACTGTGTATCGCCAATACAAGACTCACAATACAACAGGTGAAAAAATGTGGATCCTTCAATGATAAATCGAAAACTGAGAGTATATAAAAAATAAAAGAACCAGACTGGTCATTCATTCACAAAGGAGAAAGATATTATAATTTAATTAATTAATTAATTCAAAATAGCAAAGTCATCTGAATACATAAGTATCGATTAGAGCATATTTTGGGAGGATTTTGAATCATTTTTATAGGGTTATTCAAAATGAAATAAAAATTGTTCTTTTTTATGGAAAAAATTTTCAGCATTGTTTTCTCGTTTGTCTGATGAGAGAGTCAGATTTGTACTCTGAAACGTCACAGTTCGCCTTGTTCATCGTTAATAAGACAATTTGTTTTCCAAGAAACTGCCCTTTACATATAGTTCAATCCGCAAGGGCGTTTTCCATAAAAACAAATTTCATTTAATTTTAATAGTTCTGTCAGATATTTTTTAGAATCAGACTGATTCTCAAAATTTTCTCGTTTGTCTGATGAAAGAGAATACAGAGAAATGTGTGGTAGAAGAAGCTTCACGTGAGATTCCACAAAATTTCATCTTCTGATTAAATTCCATAATTCCACAGGAGTTGACCCAACCAAAATTTCACCTTGAACATAATGACCGATTCATGTACGTAAAACCAATCAATTTCACACAAATTCTAGAAAAATGGAAACTCCTCAAATTTAAACATACCAGTGGAGTAGACGAAATACCCACCAGCATAATCAAACTAGCTCTACCTGAAATCTGACATAAATAGGATCCTAGCACATCTGATCAATCTGTCATTTGAAGAAGGACAATTCTCAGAACAACTTAAAACAGCAGTTATAAAACCGATATTGATAAGGGTAATCCTAAAGACAAGCCTATCAGTATTCTTCCAGGATTATCAAAAATATTTGAATTGATAATGTGCTTAAGAATAAAAGAATTTCTGAATGAGAATTCATACAGACAGCTTATATTTGTATTAACAAAAAGTATACTGGAACTGTTCGAGGGAGACACATTTGCTCTGGCAATTTCCTTGGATATGTCGAAAGCTTTTGATTCAATAAATCAGGAATATCTGCTCAATAAACTTCAAGCATATGTTATAAGAGGAAAGGCATTTGTGTGGATGAAATCATACCTGTTTAAGAGAAAGGAAAGAGTAAAAATGAGCAAAGATGGAAAAATTCGAAAGTTACAGATATTTGGAAAACCATAACGCCCGGTTCGCCAGAACGGATAAATGACTTTTTTTTGTAATATTTGAATTTTGCGCAGACAATGGTCTTGAAGGACATGGTTGGACTCACTGATAATGAATCCGTGGTCAAATTTGATTGTGTCGATCGTCCGGATGGCTATCGGCTGACGGATTCGATGGACCACACTAGTTTATTCGATCGGTTCAGTATTTTCTGAGATATTGAAGAAAAATCAACCGTTACCGTTACTCTGAACTATTCATGACTCTACTCCTCCTTGGAAAGTTATTCTGTGTATAGCCTGCCGAATGAACATAATTGATTGAATTAACATAATCACAAAGACAAATATCTGTCGATAAATCAAGATTAAGATCTCGGATTCTTCATCAGCGAGTCCAACCTAGTCGATTAAGACAATATTGCATGTCGTCATAATATCGATTGTGGAGTGTAATGAGAAATGGTACATCTGATGCAAAACAGAGCCTAATCATTCTGGAACATCTAATCTACCTCGAATGCAAATCCACATTAAGATAGGTGGTAGGGATATCAAGTTTTTGTTGCAAATTACTATTAGCGGCATTTTTGTTTAGAATATTACTAACTTCGACTTCGTTTTTCCTGAAGCATGTCGTCATCTAAATCTTATACTTTTGCAGTTTTTGATAGAAGATAATGAAGTCGTACAAAAAGAAGAAATGCCGTTGGATTATTCCTCAGATTATTGGGATAAAAAATATGCGATAAGAAGGGAAAGAATACCGAAATTTCTTGAACCAATGGCTGATAAAATACTCAAATCAGGAAAATATCTCAACGTCATCAGACAGTGTGGTATATATATAAATATATATATGATATGTTAATCTCAGAAATAATGATTGACCTATAATTTCATTCTAGGAAAACCACATAAGACAAAAATCATACATATCCAGTATAAAATTGAGGAAAAACATTATATTGAAGCAATTGAGAAGGCTTATGTGTCTGCTAGTCAGACTCTTTTAGATTTGGTTATAAAGGAGAAAGATTTAATAGGAAGATTAAAATCTGTTAAAAATTATTTCTTATTGGAAAAAGGAGATTTCATCCTAACGTTTTTGAACTTGACTGAAAAAGAAATGAGCAAGAATGTAGGAGATGTAATACAGGGAAGATTGGAAGCTCTCATGGATCTCTCTTTGAGATTATCCAGTGCCATAAATGACCCCTACAAGGATGATCTACAAACGGATCTATTACAGCATGGGCTGCAATTCCAAATGTTCAAAATATTGAGTATTCAGACATCTGCCGAACAAGGTAATTAGATTGTTTTTTGAATATCTTTTATGAGATGATTGAATGTAAGTGGCAGATTGATACTTCAAAATTTGTCGAGGGAAATCTATCTGTATTTGTAAGATAAATGCATATGTTGAATTTTGTTGCCCACTTGAAGTACCAGTCATGCTCACCAAGGCAAAAAGGGGATTACCCCCGAAGATTGTTTTGGCTAAACGCCGAATATACAGGGTGATTCATTAAGGGTGGCCACCGGCCGTATCTCGGAAACTGTTCATCCTATAACTTCCGGAAAAAAATTCTAATAACAAAATCGGCCCCTAGAAAATGATTAAAAATATTTTCAAGTTCGTAGTTCCCCACTAGAGGGCGCAATCTATCACTTGTAAAATATAATCTCATTTTTTACGAAATATTCTCCAGCCAACAGTGGTAAAGAATGATAAAATATGAAAATACTCTTCTTGTTCAACAACTTTTGTTTCAGCAATTTTTCTATATTTCCTTTTTTTTAGTGATGGGATGAAAAAACTTTTGTTCACAAAAAAAACACTCTGACTTCTGTATGCGTGAACCGATTTTTACGAAATTTGATTTCATTCGAAGGCCATTAAAAGCAGATCACAGAAAAATATGACAACAATATACCGGGTGATCCAATTAAAAACTACAGGCTGTTTTATGTTACTAAACCCTATTTGCGCGTTTTACTGGAGAATTTAAAATACAATGCTATGGTTCTAACCGACTGAGAATAAGCTAAGCATTATCACCTATTGACTTGTTAAAACCGCAGACAGATATCTCCGGTCACTCCGAAGATATTAACATTTTTGTAAATTTTGATGAGTGTTGATCAAACCTGCGAGCTTGAAAAAACAAGGAAGTGACTTTATCCGTCATGACAACGCTAAACACTAAACTACTAAACACACATGAAATAACAATAATACGATAAAATGAAACAAAAATTAGCAACAACGAAAATATTCGAACAAAAAACAACCCTTTTACATAATCATTTCAAATATTCAAAATGTCTACCATTTTTTTCTATACATAAATTTAGTCTTTCTTTAGGTGATACTGGTCACAATTTCAGTAGGAGAAAAAGTTTCAGCTGCTGTCGAAATATATTTTTCATATCCTCACTTGTAAAACCTAATACTGTGAGGTCGAGTGATCTTGCTGGCAAAATACTCCCTCGTTCAATCCACCTCTTCGAGAAGACGGTATCTTAATATTCCCACATTAGCAGCATAATGCGCAGGGCTATCGTCTTGTTGATACCACATATCTATTCTGTCTTGAATAGCAATATCATCCGAAAGAATTAGAAAATTTTCCGTTAAAATTTCAAGCACCTTTGTCCCGTTAGGATACTATCGAAGAAAAATGGTCCGACAACTGTTCTATCAAAAATTCCGCACTACACGTGAACACTCCAGCGATTCTGATTATTGACTTATTTTTGCCAATATGGGTCGTTAGATGATCAGTAGTGGCTGTCGTGTAAACTTACTTTACCATTGCTAGAAAAAGTAGCCTCGTCAGTTCATAATATTCTATGAAGTAAGTTAGGTTCGCCGTTCACCATTCGTTTCAACCAATTGCAAAAGTCCTCTCGTCTCTTTCAATTCTTGGTGCAAGACAACATGATACGGATGCGGTTCATGGTCCTTTAGTATCCTTTGAACTAGCGAATAATTCGATCCCAAATCACTTGCATCGGATGCTTGAATGTAATTCAGCATAAACACAAGCCATAACTTTCATGATATTATCCTCATTACGGCTTTTACGTTTTCTATTTTTTCCTCCAACATATTGAACCTTCCAAGTTTGTCGCACTCTTCGTATCAATCTTTTGAATACTTTTCTGGAATGACGACGTCTTTCAGGATATTGTATCGGGTATTCCCTTTCAGGTACTGCATTTTCTAAACATTCAGCATAAACATTAAGCATATCATATGCTTCTCCGTTTGAATAATGAGGCCTCATGAACTAGTAGTTTGCAATCGCCCTAAATAAATTTTACAGCTATAGAAACCGAGAAAAAACAGTAACGCCAAAGCTTACTGGATCTAGATCAGCTTGTTTTGTGAGTGGCATACATTTTTGATAAGTTTTTTCTTTCATTTGATTGTTTAGCTGATGAAATAACTCAATTCCTCCTGAATTTCACAGGGTTGATCAACACTTATCGAAATCTGCAAAAATGTTAATATCTTCGGAATGACCGGAGATATCTGTCTGCAGTTTTGACAAGTCAATATGTAATAATACTAAGCTTATTCTCAGTCGGTTAGAATCATAGCATTGCATTTGAAATTCTCCAGTAAAACGCGCAAATAGGGTGAAGTAACATAAAACAGCCTGTAGTTTTTAATTGGACCCCCGGTATATTGTTGTCATATTTTTCTGTGATCTGCTTTTAATGGCCTTCGAATGAAATCAAATTTCGTAAAAATCGGTTCACGCATACAGAAGTCAGAGTGTTTTTTTTGTGAACAAAGGTTTTTCCATCCCATCACTAAAAAAAAGGAAATATAGAAAAATTACTGAAACAGAAGTTGTTGAACAGGAAGAGTATTTTCATATTTTATTATTGTTTACCACTGTTAGCTGGAGAATATTTCGTAAAAAATGAGATTATATTTTACAAGTGATAGATTGCGCCCTCTAGTGGGAAACTACGAACTTGAAAATATTTTTAATCATTTTCTAGGGGCCGATTTTGTCATTAGAATTTTTTTCCGGAAGTTATAGGATGAACGGTTTCCGAGATACGGCCGGTGGCCACCCTTAATGAATCACCCTGTATAATCTCAATTGGTTGAATAAGAATTACAGGTGTCAAAAAACATATGAATTATATAAAAAGCCAAGTCTCCTTATCATTCCCAAATCAGTTAAGCGAAATTTAATTTCCATAGTGAATTCATTGAGAAATCTGACAATAAAAATAAAAGACTGTGGAACAAGGCAAACACTATGCCTTGTCAAAAAAGTAAGGATCTAAGATCTATTGCCTTTGTCGTTGACGGCGTTTCATTTGATGAATCTCAAATACTAGCGGGGATTTTAGCTGATCATTTCACCTCGAGTGCAGAGAATACCATCAGCATTCATTATAAATTAATGTTCTTTTCCCTCTCCATGTACCACTTCATCTATACTGAAGACCATTTTTATTCTTGATCTGGAGCATGTGATGGTTTATGATTAAAGACCCCCAGAAATAATAAGAGTTCTGGAGTTTATCTCTGCGCGGATTCTGAAGTTGATAGGCTCTGAGACAGGTAAACATTTCGCTCATGTCATCAATTTGCCAGTTAACACAGAATTGTTTTCTCAACTCCTCTTAAAGACCATCATTCTTCTGCTCCATAAAAAAGATGTTGTGAGGGGTGTTTCGAATTACAGACCTATTTCTATCCTAAGTGTACTTTTAAAAGTTTTTGAGCGAATAGTGTTTGCAGAATGGTGGAATACCTGAATAAATTTGAAATTCTTGATACTGAACAACATGGCTCTAGATCAGGCCACTGGACCCATAAAATTTTTTCAAGTTATCCCTGAATACCTGGACAATGGGCCACATTTTGCGGGATGGATTTTTGACTTATCACGAGAATTTGACAGTATCGCCCATCACTCTTAACAGGGACAAATTGTATAATTTAGGTTTCAGGGGCTGTTTTTGGTCTGGATTCGATGTTATCTAGAGAGTAGGGTCGTGTCCTTAAGAATTCACCACTCCTTTTTTAGTGAGCATATACTGACTTTGGGTGTACCTCAAAGCTCTGTTCTTGGTAAGCTCTTGTTTCTGATTTTTATTAGCGACAAATTTTAGAGAACTGTTCTTCAAATTATTGAACTAAAATAATTCAGTAGCCAAATCAGTCGCAAACTTTTGTTTCCACTATAGCAGTTACTGCAGAAAGCTTGGAGGAGCTACAAAAGTTGTGTGAATTGTTAGTGCAGAGTTTCAGAGAGTAGTGCCATTTTAATAAAACTTTAATGAATAAACAAACGGAGTGAATTCACTTTTCAATGTCCAGAGATGGTCAGAGAGCATTGGTTACCCGACTATTGGATTTCATGATTTGGACCTGACACTGCACTATGTTTATTGGTATACACACACTGTTAGTAGGAAGTTAAATCATTTTTACTACGCAACTTATAGATTTAAGGCTACATTTCCTCTTTAATTAATGTTAACTACACCACCCTGTACATACAGGGTGGTCCAAGTAGTGAGATCAATACATTTTTTTAGATTCCTCATACCTAGGGGTATCGAAAAATACCCCATGTAACGCGATTTTTTTGTAGTATTAGGGCTATAATTTTATTTGTGCTTTTCAATTTATGATGCCAGCGAGGTTTCAAAAATTCATATATTCTTATGTAGAAAGTATTCTGCAGAATTTTTTTCTGTAACATGATCTCCCTGAATGTCGTTTGATGAAAAACGTTGCAAATTTTACACAAAGGTGTATTATTTTCCCAGCTTAATGTGCAAATTCTTCGGCGATATTTATCACACTTTCATCGTCGCGAGTACTACAAGCGAGAAGTTTGATAGTTTGACATTTTATTTCGAAGATTGTCCGCCAATATCGGCCTACAATTTGTTTCATATACATGCTCATTATCTTTTATATCCACCCTTATTTCGAAGTCTCAGTACGGAAAATATTGGATTTTGATTGAAACCAGTAACGGATATCCACATGTTGACGATAATTGTACTACGCAAAACAAAATTGATACAAACCTCCGATATACCGAATTTTTTGGAAGTCTTCATTATTTTAAATTAAGCTACTTAATTGCAAATTTTGAGCCCTTAAGGTACCATGATCCTGCTGAAAAGCTTGTAGGATCAATCCTGAGCGACACACTATTTTTCTAACAAGTTTCACGGATTTCGGTTCAGACTTTCAGAAAAACACCCCGGACAACAGACGGCGGACGGACGGATTTTTTTTATTAGTTCATTGAAATCTACATACTTCAAAATTTTCAGGGGGGGGGGAGAATTTTTTTTCCGCCAGACCTGAACCCCATCGATTTTTTCATTTAGGAATTTCACAAGGAGCTGGTGTAAGCGACGAAAGGCAACAACAAAGCAGAAGGATGTTGGATGCGGAAAGAAAAATGAAACAAAAAAGGTTGACCATTATGTATCCGAAATGGAGGAGGAGATTTTGTATATTTATTATATAAATATAAATAGTAATTTTTCAGTGCTTCTATTTATCATCCAAAAGCAAGTAATTTTACAACTACCAATTCCGAAATATGCTCACATTTTCAGTCAGTGGTGAGACCAAAATTATTGTTAAAATTACCCAAGCTACAGTTAGTTTACAGGAATTTCAATTGAAATTCCTTCAGAAGCACATTTTTCAGTTTAATTCACCATAAGAATGATAAAAAGTAGAAACTTTAATCGCTTTTCAATGGTTTCTAGCCTATGCGCCTTCAAAGGCGGATAACAGCAAAAAAGATCCATAAAGTACTATTTTTTTTTGACTTTGGTAGTTTAGGACAGTGCGAAGTTCTTGAACCCTTGTTTGAGTGTATCCTACTGAATCTAAAGTTATAACTTTCAAGCTTTTTCTTTGAGTAATTTCAGGAAGCTGAGTTATTATTTTTCATTAAAAGAATATTCAGGGAGATCATGTTACAGAAAAAAAATCTGCAAAATAACTACTACATAAAATGATATGAATTTTTGAAACTTTGCTGGCATAATAAGTCGGAAAAACACAAAAAAACTACACTCGAAAACCGCAAAAAATCGCATGAATACATGGAGTATTTTTGGATATCCCCAGGTGTTAGGAATTTATTGACGTCACTACTTGGACCACCCTGTTTATGGATATTCTCCGGAGTTTGCTGTAACGATTAAAGCTAACTTTTGTGCGGGAGATTCGGGTATTTGGTTATTTCCAGGAAATGCTGGTTTATATTATTGGTTAGCTATGAGTGTTATTGCACAATGCGATATCTTTTGTGGTATATATCCGCAATACGCAGTCGTATCGGATAATAGCGGATCGTGTACCCTCGGAGCAAGATTATCACGTCTGAGGAGTATTCCCCCTGAAATAATAATATCAATTGTTTCTAGCTTTCATTTGACTGATTAATTTCCGAATTTCTTCACTTCGAACTGAAGTGATTTTGACAAATATAACACTACCTTTTCGGATGACTTTACTAATGACAACGTGAGCCGGACCAAGAAGAATGTACGGTGAACAACGAATGCCATAAATCACAGGGAGTTTTATGGTTCGAGGCAGCGCTCTTTCTGCTCCATCAGGACTCGGTTTTCAACTCGAACGATACATTTGAATGCATTGTTCGAGACTGAGCTCGAGGGCCGTCCACACTATTCGCCGAATCGTTTATTGGATTTTATTGCATTCACTGTACGGATTACACTCATCTGGACCCGGCTTTAAGGTTTGGTTGAAGTTATGTTCACAGTGAATAATTGCGTGATGTGCGAAGGAACACCCTTTTAGGGAAACGATGTAATGAACTGTATTTTGCTTATTTACATTTATTTACAATCACAAGATGTGGTGTGTATTCGAGGACGTGACTATTTCAACTATGTCTAACGAGTGAATGTTAGTTTAAAACTGTTTTTTTCCCTCATATTGGCCCAAAATATGTTACGTGGTTCAAGTGGACTGCGAGGGTTACAAATCTAGAGCAACTCTTATATCCATCATGAATACGATTATACACACAGAACAAAACACCGACACAAACAATGAAAATAATATTCTCTTTATTCATTGTCCGTTATGCTTATTAAGAACTGATGACTTCACAAATAAGTATATTCCATACCTGGAATAGATCAGGTTGCTTGAGCAAAATATTGTAGATGACAATACTCGACTTAGTATGAGAATCCGCACGAAATTGGATTCCATTACATACCTGAATAAAACTGTTAGGATTAATCTTACCTAATTCCAGTTTTTCAATTGTGGAGTCTAATCTCCGCCCTACGTCCTTTACCTACTGACAAGTTGGAGAGTAAGATTAGTTTTGGGAATATTTCAGAATTCAACCTGATTGAATGAATTAAGAATATCATATTCCCTGTCAGTGTCAAAAAAACCTCCTTTTCTCTCTACCAAAATGGATAAGTTAAGTTCGGAAAATCTTGGGTTTTGAATTGTATTTCCTGCCTTGTTAAACCCAGCAACATGCAAAGACAGTATCAACTATCAAGAATTGTATATTCGAAAGATTTGATATGTTTAGGAAAGCTGTTACTGTAACAAGATATTAAATACTTATAAAATAAAAAATATATTGTAAAAAAGTAAATATTTCAGTCCAAAATATAAAAACCATTAAAAACTCGCAAGCTTAATCGCTTTTGCTCATAGTACACAATGGCCCTTCAGGTTTATTTACCAAAAAGCAAGGTTATGATAAACGGATATGATAACGGAAATTGAATTGATTCCGCCTGAGAGCAACATCAGTTGGAAGTGATGCGCATCACTTCAAAATCACAACATTGTCAAATAGAACGCAGATCAACTGAAAACTAATTTTGCATCAGTTTGGAAGTGATACAGCGTCAAACAGGGAGCGCCTATCATGTGACAATATTATATTGAGGCACCATAATCCCGGTCGAGACAGCATCATTTTGTGTGTTACGGCTTGTAGTTTCTAGCATTTTATTCATGACACATCTCTTGTGGGTTCTTTCAATAATGTATAATCTTTAAAAAATGGTACAGTGATATCGGGACTATTTTAATTGCTTCCATCCTGGACAGAAACCATCACCATTCACGTTTGCCAATTCAAGTGCAGGTTGTTGGTTTAGACTGAAAGAAAAAACAAGTGTGAGAAACAGTGGTGGAGACAATTATTGAGTTCAGCTATAGTTTTTAGTCAACTTCTGTTGTTTATTGTATTACAACCTGTTGCCGTATAAAGTTTGGTGCGATTATACTTTACTATTTGGAGCTGTTTCAAATGAACTCAGTATTCTCAACAATAAGATTGAGACTGAAAGAAATGCTTACGATATCTTACGTTTCAATAATGAATTTAAGACACCTAGATATTCGCCTATGAAAACTTTTTCATAAGTTTCAATTGGATGGGATGATTGTTTCCGAATTTTTGGAATAAAACTCGAAAAAATTCGACGAATTTCGCCCACTAATGCTCGCATGGCGCATTTGGACTCAAAAATGTTCGGCAAATTTTAAGTCCTGAGAATGTTAGTGTTTACGGCCGTCGGAAGGATAGAATATTGTATTAGAACAAATACGCAAACATGCCTGTATGAATTCAAATGAAATTCACTCCCTCATATGACCGCGCGAAATCCAAGTGATTGTCTTCAGGTAGCAGTGGTTGATGCTATTTATGCGAACCCAAAAATTCCTTATTTATGAACATCATCTGCCCCAGATCGGCATCGTTCTACGCAGGTCTCTTCGAATAGGTACATCGATCTTACATCTATATAAAGTGCAAGACGAGTATTCGCCACTCCCTTAAAAAGTAATGGTTGAGTTCTCTCATCTCTCCAATGCGTCATAAATCTCTCAGTTCACTGACTTCTATGCCCGATCCATATCGAAAGCCAACGGCTCCGTAGAGCAATGCAGTTGGGTACTCACAGCTTGAAAGCATAGTTAAATCACAGCCGTCTCTAGAAATAGCCTGGAACAGTTTGACAACGCCGCATGAAATCGAAACTGAAGGCCGGCCGCTTGAACATTTAGTACCTGAATATAAATACAAAGCTTCACTTTTCACTTCGTCATACTAATTAAATGACTTCATCTTCTAAAAATACTTGAAACTATAATAGTATTATGCCCTACTTAGTCAATAAATCGAATAGCAGCGTTTCTTTCTTCTCAATAATCTTGAAATGACGTTGAAACTCGAGTAATTACATTGAAGTTGCTATTCAATTTATTGTTCAGCAAGAACCACGGGAAGGTGTAGGGCCATCTCTTGCCAAAATAACAAGAATTTATTTAACATGAATATAATTAACTTAATAATGAATATATGTTCGATTAGTGCAAATGAAAACGTTGTCATCATCGAATTGAAGTTTCTAACTCTCTGTTTTTTCATAAGTGACGTAATTATTCAGGAGTAAATTGGCGAAAATTGAACAGAGTGAATTTAGAATGAATTTCCTGGTTCGCGAAACAAACAGAACACCACCTGCCACTGTGAAAACTTAGGAAGGCCGCGAAATGCAAAGGGTTCGGGCCGTTCGGGGTCTATCGTAGACGTTGCCAGATTTTCTGTTCCCGGCTTGTGCATTAAAGACGGCTGTGGTTGAAGTCCTGTTGACGAGTGTACACACAGGTCAGCTGATGGTATTTGCATTCCAGGCCTAGCATGTGTGTCCGTTCTTTTATTCAATGAAAATTTAACTATGCTTGTACATGATCCATTATGAAAGTAATGCGCACGATTTTATTGCGACGCAACTGTCCACCTTAGGGCGATTGGATCGGTTGGGCAATGTGGTGAAGGGTCTGCTTTTCAAAACACAGTTGATCTGTTCAATATGAGCAGTAGAAGAGGTAGGAAATTTATATACACGAAGTTCGTTTCCGATTATGTTACGGTGTGAACGAGCGTTACGCGATCAAATACTGTGTGCAGTTTGGGAAGAATAATGTAACAGAAACTTATCAAATGCTTCATGAGGTCTTTGAGGAGAAATGTATTTCGACATCACAATGCAGAAAGTTCACACAAGGCCTTCAATAATGGCCGGAAAGAGGTCAGCGACGAGACCTTTTCAGAACGCTGAAAAACAGCCCCAACCGTCCAGAGAGACATTTGATGAAGTATCCAATACTTCGTTGAATTCTGATGACTTGAAGGTTCAAGCAAAATTCAATCGAAATCTCACTGATACGGTTTCCCAAAATTAGTTTAAAACGATTTCGCGATCGTTCATATGATCCAATCAACATTTTGGATCAATCTTCGCGCCCTTATAGTTTAATCAAGCACTAGATTCGATCAGATCTGTATTTCAAGAAGTAATGGCTGAACTTGCCAACATTTGCGATAGTGACGGACTGTTTGCGAATGCGAAAGGTTTCTTCACCACGACCATTCCCTCATCCACTCATCCACACGGATTCCGGCAGCACCGAGTACTTCCCCAGAACTGAGCTCTCGTGGTGCCCCAGCCTCCTTGCAGCCATGCCTGGGCTCCGTGTGACTCTTTGTTTTCCCGATTGAACAGAGATAGGATGAGAAAGCTTTGGGAGTCAGTGTATAACATTCAAGCTCACATTAAAAGGTTCCTGATAGCCATTACATTCAAGGAGTACTGGACTACAGAATCTCCTCCGGAAGTGTATTGATGTAGTAAGAAACTATTTTGAAGAGTTTAGACCATTTTTATAAATAAGATCAGTACGCATTACTTCAATAATAAACCATGTAGTTCAAAGGCCTATAACTCTATCCAATATCCTGGGCCCGGCAGGCAGGTACCGTGTAGTGTGATAACGAACTGGTAGCCAGGATCCTGATCTAGGACGATCGAGTGGACCCGATCTGACTAGCTTCCTACCGCCTGACAATCCTGACATACAGGGCAGTATCATAGCAAAGCCGAGAGCGTGCATTCCCGAATGAATAGAGGCGTCCGGCATCTAGGGTGGTGTAATAGGCGACACACGATCCTGCAGATTGGGCACCTGATATGCCGAGCCCTTGAGATTGGATAGTTTAATAGGCTTTTAAATCTCATGAAATTAAAACATCCAACTGGAGTGCCTAGCCTAGAGAGTCAATCTCTGATCTTTCACATACAAAAAGGATAGGCATTCGCTGATTTTAAAGACTTCGTAGTTAATTAAAAAAATATTTCAGCTTTGGCCGCAATCCATTAGTATGATTTTACGCTCAGAATATTGTTAGCAATTATTATAATTGGTCTTTTGCATGTAACACGAATTATCTATATAAAATCATGATGTATGCTATCACAAACTTCAACAATTCGCGAATTTTGAATAATTCAGTATTTAGAATGGTCGGGACGCAAGATCGAAGCGGAAGAAATGCGTCAGATAAACTTCTACGTCACTCGATATTGCAAGAGTCACAGATCGATACAGCCGACGCTGTCTATTGGCTTGCTAGAGAGAACGTCACGGTACGTCACGGAAGGCGCGAAATTTCTTTCGTTTGAACAGCCATATGTGGAGCCAAACTTGAAAGATCGTTTCCTCGTTGAAAATTGAAATTTTTGACGGCAATTGAAGTTTTTCAGTAGTCTTAGGATAGAATATTCGATTCCAATGATGAAAAAATTCATGCAAGAGACCTATTGTATTTCACATTTTCTGAATTCATAGTATTTTAAATAGATAAAGTAAGCGAATTTCATCAAATATTGTATTAATTTATCATATATCGATTCCGAATACGAATATGCCGATATTCTTTGATATCCCTATCGGTGAATATATTTATCTTCTTATATAAGTGATTGTTTACAGTCTTTCTTCTTCCATTATGTAGGGTTTGTTTAGGGAAATTAGATTGAGTCTCAGAGTAATGTAGATTCTCTTTTTGTTTCTCGACCAAGCTTCCGAACAATATTTTATTCTTCCTCAGGGTCTACTATGAAATGACGAAATACACTCGGACTTTAAATTTCCTACAACCGCCTACAACTTACACAATTGAGGTTTTACTACTTCTTTAAATTGATTATATGGACTCCATCAGATTTTCTGCAATTCAATTTTCTCTCCTCCATAATATAAAATAATAAAAACTAAAAAACACCAACTTTACAAATCAACTTTCATTCGTCTTTGTCATGTAATGCCACACGTTGTCAGCTGTGTCAACCCTCCTCTCGGGTTTTTCTTCTTTTCATCGTTGTTTGTCTCTTCTCTGCTTTTATTCGACCGGTCCCGTGTATGTTTCTCTCTCTCTCTCCTCCATTCTTGTGAGATCCAATATGTATAGATGTTGTTTGAAGAATTTGTATCCGTCTTCTTGTCCATTGGATTCTTTTCATTATTTATGTGATACATTTTTGTTGTTTTTTCCGTCTTTTTTATTGATGTTCATCAAAATTAGTTTCGTGGTTTCTTTCGGCGCTATGCTTTGCCAAGGCGCATCTTTCTGGACGATTTTTTTTATCGCTTTTATGTCCCTTTATTCTAGATTGTATCAGTTGTGGTGTTTGCCCTGTATACTCTTTTCCACATTTTGCATGGTATCTCACAAACAATGTTGGACCTTTCAGGAATCTCTTTTTTATCTTTTGTTTTCGAAAATAGTTTATTCGTCTTGTATGTGTATCTCCTTGTTAGCTTTATATTTTCACCTCTAAGCTCTCTTATGATCTTCTCTGATAGTTGCTTGATATTCGGTGAAGAGCAGTAGCGTAAAGCAGTGTTTCTTTGCGCAGATGCTGAATAATATTGGAAATTGTACTTCGAATTCTGAAGACTTATGCTATCTTCTCTTAGTAGCTTCAACTTGAATATATGTATTGCCGATATTTTTGTATACGAAGCAAAAATTTCGAGTACTCTTATATTTTTTACTATGCCGAAATAGTGGCAAAGTAATATTCAAATTGGTTTGACTTTGCCGTTGCTTGTAAAATGAGGGTTATACCAAATCATAACGGATTCGAATGTTACTTTGCCAAATGAAAATATTTAAAAATATTATAATCAACTTACTGTCTTCTGTTCGTGACAAATGAAAGACAAAATACAGAATAATAAATGGTCCTTTCGTTTGCATAGAAATTGTAGCAATTTTCTACACAGACTTATTATAGTATATCTACACGGAGTGTACGAAAGTGTTACATTTTCTATGCAAACGAAAGGACCTATTATTTAATAATGACATATGAAAACAAAAATATATTCTTATAAAATATAAACTGAACAGACATTCTCATCACATTTAAAGTAACTTGCATTTTTCAACATAAAATTCAATTCCCCTAATGTATAATTTTGTAGAATTTTTTTGGTTTTCACCCCCAATGTCTGAAACAGAACTATTGAAAATTAAATGGAAATTGTTTTTATGGAAAATGTCCTTGCGGATTGAACTATTTTTCAAGGGGGGGTTCTAGGAAAGTAGTTGCCTAATGAACGATACCGGAATAATACAAACGATGAACAAGCGACCTGTAACGTTTCGGGGAACAAATCTGACTCTTTCATCAGACAAAGGAGAAATTTAGCAGAATTATTCACTTTTGATTTTTCGAGACTCTTGTTAAATCGATATATTCAAAAAACCACAGCAACACAGATTCACTTGCTTTGAAAGATTTTTAATTATACTTTTTTCAAGTTGATTCACCCAAAAAGAGGAAGAATTAAAAAAAAAAACTCTCAAACCAAGTGAATCTGTGTTGCTGTGGTTTCTGAAAAATGACAATTCTACAAGAATCTCAGAAAACGAAAACTTTGAAGAAAATAGTTCTGCTAATTTCCTCAGATTCGTACTCTGAAATTTTTGAGGAGACTGTATTTCTCATTCTATAGTCACAGAGGATCTTCCTCTAATTTCCTTTCAGAGGGGCGTTATAACCTACATCAAGTGGTTGAGTGATTTTTGTGTGGAATTTGGCGAAAGGAACTTATATTTTTTCTGAGAATCATTATATATTCTTTCGAAAATCAAAGTCAAAGTATAAAAAAAAATTGAAATAGACCTATGGCGAAGTAAACCGCAAAAAAAACTCAAAATGGAAAAAAAAATCATGCCTATGTGAATAGAACTAGATGCTTCAAGCTAGTTGATTCGAATTGTTGAAATTTTTAATACTTTATGGTAATAATGACATTCATGTGATGCATTTGACTTATTCTTAGCGAAGCTTAGTTTTCAGACTTCCGGTAGAGCCTAATTTCTCTCGAATTATTCTTTGATATGTAACTCACCTCACGCAGTCAGCGCTTGTACACAACTGGCTATATATCTCTGTTCCAACCCTACGATTGGCGATATGACACTCGACGGACAGGAGGGATATCGTTTTGCAGGATGAAATTCATTTTTGCTATTGTTGCCATATAATGGCGAAGTACCTATCCCGCAAGTGCAAAGAATCACTGCTCTATGGTACACTGGTCTCTGATTATCAGTCCGTTGTTCCCTTCTTTCTCCTTCATCTGTCCACATGTTTGGTCGTCTCCTCATCACCCTATTTATGAATTTCCTTGGATAGCCACACAAACACAAATAGTTAAACCGATGAGATGAATAATGCAGATTGAAGTTAACTGAAAACTTGCTAAAATTTTGCTTCGCCAGCACAATGCTGCTGGACCTTAACCGCTTGATATAACAAGAAATCTATTCTGGCTGGAGTCATTTCAAATTGTTCCAATGTAGACCTTTTACCATACTGAGATCAGTGGGTTCTAGTAAAAGATTCCTATTCAGGTCGGAATCATTTGAAATAGTTGAGCTTCGGACCTGAATATGAACTCGGATCAGTGAAATTACGAGATACCTATTAAGACTAGAATAATTTGGAATTGTTCAATTTTCGAACTTGAACCTACTGACTCACTGTTTTTTCAACTCTGGTACCAGAGTGGATGAACAATTCAGAAGTTTTTAAGGAATTTTGCATATCAATTTTCAACAAAAGTTGAAAATCGAAATGAAAGATAAGAAGTTTTAACTTTGGAATCGCAATATAAGTGGTAATAAAAGTGTTTTTTGTTTTATTTCAGAATACAGGTCCGCGCAAGAACAAAAAACACTCCAAGTTATTGAGACCTTCGCTTTTAGCTATAAAGTTCATTGGCCATTGTCACTGATACTCAATAAGAAATCACTTGCTTTATATCAGATGATATTTCGTCATCTTTTCTACTGCAAGCATGTAGATCGGATGATATGTCAAGTGTGGAGGGCGAACAAGGTAGCAAAGAAGTTTCATTTTGAAGACGCTCAACAATATAGGACAGCCTTTGCCTTGAGGCAAAAAATGTTACATTGTGTCCAGAATTTGGAATATCACATGATGGTTGAGGTGATTGAACCTCATTGGTGCTCCTTCATGCAGAAGATAGCCAAGGTCTGTGTATTTATCTTAGTATCGGTACATAATTTACAATTTACTTTATGATTACTTTATGATATACAGAACTTGAAAATTCACCAGAAATTCAGCATATCATTGTTTTTGATGTACACTCAAATGTTATTTGTCTGAGCAGAAATTCAGTTGTCTGCTTAATCAAAGGGTAGTAGGGGCGGTTTGTGGTGCCGCGAAACTGCAACACTATAATTAATTTTTTTATGATCTTCTTTGTATATGTTACTTCTAATACAAGCAAGGACATTTTCATGTTTGGAGAAAAATTTCACTTCATATTCTTTTTCAGCATACGTTACTTATGTAATTCACTGTTAATGTTGATATTTTATGATGTTGGTTATTTCTAGAAAGTTTTTTAATTTTTTGGTAGAGGTTTCTTCATTTGGATTAACTTATTCGGTTGCATGCGCTGATCCATCGATGATCGTACCGTGTAATAATTTTTTGTACGCATGTTTACTACTCATTCGATTTTCGTGTTGGAAGGATCTCTGTCAGTGAAGTAATCCCTGTTTTTTTCCCTCTTATTCTTGATCCTTTTAATAATATAAGGAGGAAGCTCATGGAGGGAGCTCTGATGATAAGAAGGATTCAGGTAGAACCTATATACCCATAAAAATATACAATAGAAGTGTGGATAACGAAACCAAAATCTTCGACCTAAATAAAGAAAATAATTTTATCATATACATATAGAAGAAAAAAGTCGAAACAAAACCAGTGGTGAACGAAAAAAAATTGTGATGTTTGGCAGTCCATGCATCATATCAGTTATTGAAACTGTTGAGCGTAGGGGACTCTACAACTGTGGATGTTAGATTCTATTAGTTGGTAACCCTTTTAGGCAGAAACTCCTGTCACGGTGTCGTCTTGTAGAGTTCTTTGAAGGTTCTGATCGTTGTCTTCTCAGGTTGTTGAAATTCAACTGGAACATGTTCCTGAAGTCCTCACCAAAATGATCAGCTATGGCTCTATACGTGAAAATAAGGTATCCACGTGCTCGACGTTCGGCGAAGCTTCGAAGTTCAATCGTTCATCATATGATGGTCTTAGTTAAGTGTAAGATGAACGAGTCGCTTGATGTTGAACTAATTCAAGGGAATTATCACCGAATCTGGTAGATGGCCACCAGACCTGCCTGGTGTATTCGGTGGATGAATGGTTTGCGGAAAGAACCAGGAGAAAAGTGGTCTGTTTAGCCCTTCCAATAACACTTGCAATGTTATTCGACCACGTGAGGTCTAAACTGACTGTTATTCAAAGGTCCAGGTGACTCTTTATCGATCTCAGTTTGAGAAAGAGAACTATTGAAAATTAAATGAAAGTTGTTTTTTTTCATGGAAAATGCCCTTGCGGATTGCAGGATTAAACTATTTGTTAAGGGCAGTTTCTAGGAAAAAAGGTTGCTTAATGAACAATAACGGAACAATACAAATGATCAACAAAGCGAACTGTAACTTTTCAGAACACAAATCTGACTTCATCAGACGAATGAGAAAAATATGCAGTTTTCGTTATTGAATGGAAGTGTGAAATGAATGGTTTCGTTTTTTTTGTTGTTCAACGGTGGATGGTTCGATTTACCCATTGCAAGCATGGATTACATTTTACCAAGCTTTTCACTCCTTTGTGTTTCAGTATATTCCAAGGGTGTCCAGAAAACCTCGAACAATATTTGTACTGGTGATAGAGTAGGTCATGACCACTCAGATTATTCCAAAATTTATCGATAAAATTTTCACCGTTTTTGGGATAATGGTCTTTCTGGAAATTCGTGAAAAATCGCTACCTTCCCCTGATTTGGATTTTTTCAACTGAACATTGCTGATGAGTCCTCTCTTCGGATGTATCAAACAATTTTCAAACATTGATATAATTCTGCGGAATATAGGAATGGGATAACAAATTTGAGTTCTACTCATTTTTATTCTCTTTACTTTGACCCGATTTTTTGAAAAAACTTGTGGCCACGTGAATGTGAACATTCACTGCATAAATATGCGCTTTTTATCCAGTCTCCAAAATTTATTGAAACATACCCTGATTATTTCTGGGAAGGGTGATATTCCCGTTGCAAGAGAATGCGGAGATATTCTGTCCCCTTCTCAACTTTCACAATTTTGACGACAAAAGAATTCTGTTGCGAATTTATCGAAATAAAATGATGAAATAATGAAGTAATGGATTCATTGCTTGGAAATATTCAGAAAGATAAAAAATAATTTCAAATATTCTTTCAGTTAGTAGTTCCATAATATATTATTTAATAATATAAGATTCAACTGTAGCGATCTACTATCAAATAGCCCAAGTGAAATCAATCAGACTCCAATCCATTATAATATTGGGTATATTAGACCAAATATTATCGAACTTGTGGTTCAATACTAACTACTGATTTTGCGATAGGAACTGACCCACCTTTTAGGAAGGTAGCCAGCGTATTACTGGCCCGTGAGTTCGACAATGTTTGGGTTTAAATTCAGAGACAGGGTATCCAAAACGTCGCGGAAAGGTAGCGATTTTTCACGAATTTCACAAATGTCCATTACTTCGAAAACTGAAAATTTCACCTACAAATTTTTCGATATTCTGAGTGGCCATGAACTAGTTGTTATTTGCTATGTGATTATTTTTTAGGTATGTAGCTGTTTATGTTGTATAAAAATTTACATTATATTGTTTTCAGAAATTAAACGTTTTTGTGAGTTTCTGAAGCAGTATTCTCGTTTTGTTTTTGTTTTTTCATCTTTCTTATATATGTGTTAATCATAGTTTCTTGTATAGTTATATGGGAGATTGTTCTTGTTCGTCTCTTCGATATTTCTTTAATATATTTCGATTTCTTATTGGGAGGTTTCATGTCCGCATTTTGTATACCTTGAATAGGTTCTCTTGCCTGTGTTTTTTTATCATTCGAATCAAATATTCTATTCGTAAGAATACTGAAAAACTCCAATCGCCGTCAGAATTTCATTTTTTTACGAGAAAATAATCATTTAAACTTGGCTCTACATGTTGGCCGTTTTAACGAACGAAACTTACGCCTTCCGTGACGTACCGGGAAATATCCACTCTCTTCCTCTCTTCTCGTGTACTTTTCTCTCTAGCAAGCCAATAGGGACCGTCGGCTGTTTATAGCGGGGCATCTTGGAATAACTAGTGACGTAGGATGCGATCTACCGCGGTTCACCCACTTCGGTTTTGCGTTCGGATTCGACGATTTTTAATACCGAATTATTCGAAATTCGCGAATTGTAGGGGTGTGTGTTAGCATACATTATGATTTTGTATCGAAATAGAATGAGAAAAACATATAAATATGATAATTCGTGTTACATGCAAGAGACCTATTGGCTTTTGGTTTATTATTTGATGAAATCAAATAATAAACCTTAGTGATCGACCAACAAAAAAAAAATTTTAACCCCCCCTGAAAATTTCACAGTTTACGTTTTGGAGTATGTAGATTTGAATGAACGAATAAAAAAAAATCCGTCCGTCCGCCGTCCGTTGTCCAGAGCTTTTCTCGGAAAGTACTGAACCGAAATCCGTGAAACTTGGTAAAAAAATCATGTGCCGCTCGGGATTGATCCTCCAAGCTTTTCAGCAGGATTGGTGTACCCTAAGGGCTTAAAATTGGGGGTTGGAGGGAAAAAAAAATTATTTCTCGGAAACTTACCACCGAATTTTTGTGAAATTCTCAACGTTGATTACTGTTGCATAACTCAACCTAAAAATTTTTACCCGAATGATATCCGACCAGTAGTCTCTGAGTTATAAAGAAAAATGCTGCAAATTTCCAATAATCCCGAGAATGAATCATCGCATTCGGTTCTAAGATTGGAATTCAGTGAAATAATCGGTTAAATTTTCATCCAGAATCATATATCTGAAAGTAGATGAAAAGATTGTTACCAAATTTTCAACATATATTGAGAAATTTCGAACGGATTCGTTAATTATTTTATAAACACAATGTGCAAATGCCCTATCGATGTTCTCGACAATTTCATAATTGTTAGTAGTTCAAATTAAATATTTTTGGGGTTTCTCTGCTAATATCTGAAACATAACTACAAAAACTCGGATAACAATTATTATTTATAGATATCACCCTGCGAATTACGGGATGAAACATTAAATTTCTTCATGGAGCTCAATTATATCTTAAATAAAACTTATATATTATTCATAAATCATTGGTTTTTCACAACCCGAAAACTGATTCCATGAAAAAATTCATTTGAAACATTGAAATCTCAATAAATACTCTTGTGTAACTGAATAACCCATTCACATGCAGAACGCGAATTAAGAAGCGTTATTTAAAATAATGAATATTTCCAAAATTTTCGGTCGATCGGAGGTTTCCATCAATTTTGGATTGCTTAGTACAATTATCGTCAACATGTGGATATCAGCTACTGGTTTCAATCGAAATCCAATATTTTTCGTACTGAGACTTTGAAATAGGGGTGAATATAAAAGATAATGAGCATGTATATGATAAAACAAATTGGAGGATATATGCAAACAAATCAATTAACAAACCGGAAATCTCATCGGGTGAGTTTTTTTTTCATTTCATTGATATTTTTCAGAACAAAGTTGAATCCTAGTAGGAATCACATCCACACATTTAATATTAGCGGAAAATCTTGAATTTTGTTTTACGTATTTGTTATTAATTTGAGAGTTAAAGTTAATTTTCCCGAAAGTTTCTCAAGAAATACTAACGCGATCAAATTGAAACATCATAACTAGTTGATGAATTGAATTTTTTCTAAACATTTTTTTCGGAAGCTATTCATTAAAGTTCAATATAATTTGGTACAGGTCTTAGTCAACATTTTGAAACCATATTTATTTGCAGAGATATTGGCGGAAAATTTTGTGGCCATTTTAAATTTTGAGGTTATTTCCCTTATATGTCAAAAGGCGCAAACGCTTTCTGATTTGAATTTCATTTCTATTTGTGTAATACCGACACGCAATTTAATAAGTAATATCGTGAAGATCGTACTGGCAAAATATTAGTAAAAAATATTTTTCCGAAATTTAACTTAACTTTAACGAAAGAAACAACATAGTGACTTGAACTTTGTAAAGTAGTTTTTTAAGAAACTCAACACCAAGATAATTTTCTCTTCAACTCCAATATTTCATAGGAAATTTGATTTGGAATGAAAAATATTTAAGATTTTTATGAATAACATCCTCTAGGCTTAATTATAAAGTGATTCTTTCAATTCTTTCCAGCAAAATTTTCGTTATATGTTGATACCTTAGTGAATAGGTTTATCTACCATATTTCGGGAATATACATGGATAACGTAATTGATTATATCGGTGACAGGACTGATAATTCTGATGATCAGTCGGACATAAAAACTCCATCTCATTGTCGTAACTCGACAGATGTGTCCCCAGATAATTAGGGAATACGGCCCTGTGCGGCCACCTGCATTGGTCTCACTTTTCGAGCGAGCTAAGGCGGTTCGCCCTTCAAGTGGTTTTTTGCGTTATTATAAACATAGACATATTTAGGCATGTAAGATTTATCCTTGGGGATATTTGAAAATTCCAGACATAAGTCAGTCGGGATCGGAATTGGAAGCGATAAGCTTGAGGTCGAAAACGCCGAGGCTCGGCTCAAATATTTAAAATAGGTTTTTTACGTTTTTGTTCATCACACGATCGATTATTTCGTATCGGCACTAGTCTAGTATATTCATTTTACAACTAGGAATCGAATTAAAGTGTGTTTTTTTTAACCGTTTAGTTTTATTTTGAAAACTTTCGAACCTCCTAGACGCCAGATCCTAACGGTGTGTTGGACTTCGGCGGGGAATTCACAACACTCATAGTAATACTACGGAATCACAAAAAACACGAAGAAAGTTGCTAAAAATCTTCTTCAGGTATCTTCATTTTACTGACTGATGGTATGTAGTACAACAAGGTTTAAATATGGTCCGGAACGTGCCTAAATAATTATACAAAAGCTTAAAAGTGAGAGTAGGTATAAATTGGGGTTTGCCACAGAGTTTTTAGGTTACAGAAGAATATTCAGTAGTGGAGAGCTATTCACATCTGTTTGTTCATTCAATAGGCTTTTGCGGGTGTTGTACCTATTGATTTCTAACGACTCTAGGAGTTATGTAGGTACTTTTGGTTTCGACGTGGATAATTTTGTAGTTACTATTGAATTTAAATATTTCACATGAATTTCTTCATGGAATTGATTTTCGTTTGGTGAAAAACCAATGAGTTATAAATAATATATACGATTGATTTGAGATATCAATGATTTGAGATATCAATGGTATTGGGTTATTAAACTGAGAAAATAATAAACCCTTGTGTAAAATTTGCAGCGTTTTTTGAGTGTTGTGGGCACTTCAGAGACCAAGCCTGATGGGTCCCATCACCGCAGGATGTGCATTGAGGAGGTTGGTTTGATTTGCACATAGTTGTATCATGTGGTCCTAGGCATTTGAAACATTGGGTATGGTTGCATATCTCTGTTTTACGATCAAATTCAAGGACAAAGCGCTGAGATTTGTGTTTCGTCGTACGCCATTGCTAAAACTAATCGCGAGAGAAATAATGGAGCGGTGTGTAAATACTCACAGCATTTGTTACTTCGATTAATTCGGGTAGCGAGAATAACGGTTGAAGTGGCTGAATGTAATAAAATCCGATTTATAAAGGCCAACGCTCACTTATCCGCAACAACCCAGCTCGCGCCACACCGGAATTTTATTCTTTCTATTTAATTTAATAGTACAGCGCACGTGACCGCTACGGAACACGGCAGAGAAATTAATTTCCGTTTTGCTATGATCCGGGCTGTTACCGATAAGTGAGCGTTGCCATCAAACAGATGAAGATTGATTTTTTGTTGTTGGATTGTTCAGTTGGAGGGTTGAGATGTGCATCTTGTTTTCTTTTATGTCGAACTTCTCTTCATTTCCCATCATCTTTAATTTCCATTCACCTTCAGTCGGACTGTTCATAATTCCCGATTTTCAACCTTTCCGAGTTATTTCTTACAAGTGCAGCGAACCTTCCGTTCCATTATTCCTACCAAGCTGCACTCAGTACACAATACTGGATCGCTCCGTCGCACTGTGATAACCGGAAAACGCTCTTCGAACGAAGACTCCTACTGCTCAGCGCCACGGAATGCATAATGTACATATATTCACTCCATGTTCAGAGTGAACAAAGATCAGGTTCGTTCAAACGACCGGATACATCACCACATTATCCGACTTGTCGGAACGCGCTGAGATGGATAGTTGTGACCCAATAAATTTATGCTTATTTCTTTTAATATGTACCATGCTTATTATTATCACCACACTGCCTCATGAATGAAAGCACCACTATCCACAATAATATCCAGTACTCAAATGTATTTCTCAATGAAACAATTTGCTTCATTTGGAATCTTCAGTATAATAGATAGAAAAACATTCTCTCAGCAGCTATTGATGAGTATTAATTGTGATTTCATGGTGGAGAGTGGTTTACCTATAATGTAGTCATTATATGACTGAATGAACTTTTTGCATGTTCTCTATGCCGGCATTTTTGGTTCATATTGACTTCTGTTATTGTCAATAAAATTGAAAAAGCTCCTTAACAATAGGGACTTAGCATTTCGAATGCCCCGATTCTCAGAAATGATAATTGTAGAAACATTTGCATTTAAATTTTTTTTTGTTGCATTAGTTTTGATTAGAAATTGAAGTTTCTTTCAAAAGATGCCATATTCAATTTTAATAACCTTGATGATGTAAATATATTTCCAATACTGATGAACTCAAACAAAATTGCAAAGAATTACTTGAAGAATCGAAATTGTTGGTTTCATTGCATTTTTTCATATTGGAAAGTGTAAGGCTGCTCTAAGAAATATTTATAGTTTCGTAAATTTCCATGCTTTAAGTGTAACACATAGAAATAAAACTCTTAAATTTCAAGTTTCATTGGAACGAACAATTCAGTTCTAAAAAAAGGGTCGAAACATCTTGAAAGTCTGGTAAAAGGAAAGCTATTTTGAATAATTTTGAAATCATAACTCCAGAGTAAACAACAAACAGAGTAGAATTAAAATTTAATTACTTAATTAGAATTTAAATTACTTAATTAGAATTAAAATTACAATTACTGGTTCCTCAGTCATATAGTAAATAAAATCATTTAGTCAGGTTAATTAAAGATTGAGAGATAAAAAGCTGAACTATAAAGAGGTACGGAATAAATTACATATTTGATAATTTCCGGATGATTACTATCGGAAAACTTCAATAATCGAGAGAGACAACCACAACACTACATACAGGAACTACTCCAAATCATGTTCACCTTTCCCTTGTGATTTAAAAGGCCGAGGTATCAAATTTGAAAGTCTTTCTCTAGTGGATACTAATAATTTGTAGGTATCTTTCATATTGTTTGTTAGCATAGCATTCTGAGTTTCAAAAAGTCCATTGTTACTCATGTGTTTGATTATTTCGTCCTCTCCCAAGATTTCTTGTTCAAACCCGAAATCACAATGATGTATCAATTTAGCATTAGTGGCAATATAAAATTTATGATCTTCTTTAAGGTGGCAACCAAAAATAGATTCATTAGATTCATTCTTAAATTCTTGTTCTAATGGACCTTTCACTTCTACCCACAGCATTGCAGTCATGTTCTATTCTATCAATTCCTGGCTCATCTAGACTTTCCACAGGGCTTTTGTTTTCGACGAGGAACCTCTGTAGTATATTCTGTGATACGAGTGCTATCTTTGTGTTTTCGTCTTGAAGCAGATCATTATTTCCGTAAAACGTAATCTTACAAAACTTCTTGGCTTGATTATTCGTCCCATTCTCAAGGACTGATTTAACTGGTGGTTGAATGATACGCTGTTTTTCTTTATTTTTTTATAAGAATTTCGATAATTTCTTGCGAGCCATTTTTCACTGCTAGATATTTCAGAGTATTGACTTCTTTTAAGTAGGATTTTGGACTAAACGGTATTTTAATGAGTCTATCTACGTTGAAAGCTGCCATATTATGGCCCATGATGTGGCAAGATGTTGTATCAATAGTAGAGTCCGTTAGCTTAGGCTCTCTAAAAATGTCGTCGAAAACCAAGCTGTTTGGTTCCTTCCAAATGGCGAGATTCGAATACTTAATTTTACCCTCTGACTGAAACGACAAAGTAAAATGTATGTTTGTGTTGAGTTCATTAATCCAATTTGAAAAATTTCCAAGGTCTCCATGACTTCCATCCAAACCTATAAAAACTTCATCCACGTATCTGTACCAGAGAGAATATGATATATACTAGAGAGGCCACAGTATTGCAGACGGACCTGCGAATATGTGCTCTTATTCCCCTAACTCTCTGGTGCCCTACCGTCGGGCCCGTTATAGTGTTTTCTATCGCTTTCACAGGTGCTTTTCGCTTCGATTTTTATTACTTTCAAAGTTTTAAGTTGAAGGATGGATTAAAATTGAATAAAAAATATTGTTACGACAAAACTATCCAAACATATCGAAATGCGAAAAAGTAAATCAATCACATTCATTGAAAGAATACGAAATATGAGAGCTCAGGTTCTGACCACAGTTTTTTTTCATTCTAATGTAGAAATATACTTTCTCTATACATTCAATCAACCTGTTCTTATGGTTGTCTTCTACATTGATTGATAAATGATTTGATTCTATGAAAAACTTATTACTTGGAAAGAGCGGAAGGTACTTTTTGGACGCTTGAGCGTATAAAAACATTTTTGATGATTAATGATCGACTGAATGCTATGGCTATGATGTCCATAAATAGAAATTTAGTACACGAAATGAACAATTTTCATCACAAAGTGATGGAAAAATTCATCTCCATGCAGGACCGTACAGCAGGCTTCTGCTTTAAAAAGTAATATTTATTTTGTTAACTTTTATTTGTGTGAATCTGTAAAAACGTTTTTTGTACATGGACAGTAGCCGCATGGTGGACTGTTTTTTGTCTCACAACATAAAAACTATTCTGTTGTTCCGGCTTTTTCTTCGGATAGATCGGAATTTTTAAAGGTATGAATTTTCAAAATCCTGTTAATAATATACTAGTCATTTTACTTTTTTTCCTCGTCTCGATATATATCATTGTTCATTGTAATTAGGTAGTCATTAATGCGTAAGAATATTCTGGCATGAAAAATATTCGGAAAATACCTCGGAAACCTAGTTAGGAGTAAGTTCCGGTTGGTACCTTGGCGGCTATTCGGATGCCATTTCATCTAAATAATAGAACAAACAAAATTATCTTACACATTTTTCAAGAATGAAATCGTCTCTTGAAAACAAATTTCTCTGCTGTCCTATTCTTTTTTGATATAATCCTCCCGTAAAGGGATTTTCAGGAATGAAAATCAGCTTTTTCTCCGAGAAAGACATAAATAATTCCGCAAAGGGACAGTTTCCCATGCTCAGTCCTTGTTCCTGAATAAGACTTTCAAATTTGATACTTCGGCCTGTTAATTCACAAAGGGAAGGTGAACATGATTTGGAGTAGTTCCTGTATAACTAGTTCTTGTGTTGAAATTTTCCGATAGTAGTCATCCAGAAAATATTCTAATATGTAGTTTGTGTCCTACCTATTTATTGTTTTAACTTTTTATCTTTCAATCTCTTATTAACCTGACTAAATAAAAAATAAATTTACGATATGACTAAGGAACCAGTTATTGTAAGTTTTAAATTTCGATTTTAATCTGTTTGTTTGTTGTTTACTCTAAACTGTTATTCAGAATAGCTTTCCTTTTACCAGCTTTTTGAGATGTTTTGAGCATTTGATTGAACTGAATTGTTCCATAAGTGTTTCGAAAAGAATGATTTTCAGATTGTTGGGTTGAAAATGGCAGTATAGCCGAAATATGTCACCCTGATAATTGCATGAAGGTTCCAATGACACTTGAAGGTTCAGGACTATTATTCCTCTTCTATAAGAAATATTTGTCATCTAATCCTGTAATTTTGCAATTTTAGGTCAATAATGTGGACGAAATTCTGTTTTGCCATTCAGATTTTCTGGATAGTTGCTTGAAGGATTGCATGCTGACTATTCCCCATATATTGGCAACTATTGTCAAAATTCTATCGATATGTGTGGATTTCTGCAAATTTATTCAGGTAATAACCTATTTTTATTTCGTGAATCGTTTATGAAATTTTTACTGAAAAATCCATTTTGTAGTGTTATATTTGAAATGGGAGAAATTTTTTTCGAAATTCGAGTACACAACTCATTATTATTTTGTTCAAATATAATTATGTGATGAATTCATAGTGTTTATACAGCTTTTACACCTTATTTCATTGATCATGATAATTTTGTGTATATTTGCAATTTTCTTTACTTGCACATTGGCAAAGAGGACGCAACGCTACTTTGTGGAAGCTGAACTGGGATCATTGCCAAACTCAATGTTTGAGTCCTACACTGCACAGGTACTCTTGAATTCATGAATTCAAGCCACACTTTTTTGAGCTTCATGAGCATGCTATTATTTTCCTAGAAGTTTCATATTTATCAATTCCATTCCATGAAAAATTTAATTTTGCTCTGCTTCAATCACAAAAATCTACAAATATATTCCAAATAAAGTTATTTTAACGGATTATACCTTCGCTTCAAAACAAGGATGAACAAAGGTTCATACAGCAATAGTGACATCAAATGCAAAGATGAGTTGATAAACTATACAGGGTGTTTTGAAAGATTGGTATTTTCAAGATGTTATGAATACTCAATGACGAACTCCTATCAGAACATGGGCTCTCAAAAACATTGCTAAATAATGTTGATGTCATTCGTGTACCTTATTACTAGAGATAATAATAATAATGAACATCTTTATAAGGTGAAAGTTTACACGAATAAGTATTTTCACAGGTTGAGAATATTTTCTGAACAAAAAAATATTCTGAGGATATTGTCTGCAGAACTAAACCATAATTGTTACCATTAGTTTATTGTATCGTATATCATAAGGAAATATATTATCTTTTTACGCGCTTGTTCTGGGTAACAGCGCGTTATCATTTCGTCACGATTTCTGTAATTTTCAAATTTTGAGCCGAAATTGGTCTCAAACGACAAGGTTGGACTCTCTGATGAAGAATCCGTGGTCAAAATTGATTCTGTCCGTCCGGCCGGCCGTGTGCGCTGTAGCTCTCGAAAGGGGAGACCTAGAGTCTTGAAATTTTCAGATTAGGTTAAGATCCTGAATATCTCGGTTGAGTTCGTTAATGGGCCAAATCTGCCGAATGGTTTTTGTGCTACAGCCATTTGAAATTTTGATTTTTCAATATCTCGCAAAATATTTATCTGATCGAAATGAAACTTGGTTGGAAGAGGAACAGTGTCAACGAGAAGAATTATCCATGGAAAAATATCCATTTTTGAAAATTTCTATATTTCATTAAAATTTCACCATTTCGCAATGTGAACAAGCGCGTTAAAGCTGCTGACTTCACGTCAGTGCTTTTCTAGATTTTTATTCACAACTTTCATATTTTGGGTTTAGTGAGTGTTATTTCTTGCTAAAGAATGCCCACCTTTAAAAACACCTTTTGTATCTGGTTTCTCGGTTTCTGCAATCCCGAAGTCCAAAACGTACACACATTAGCAGGCTGATAAGAAAATTCATGAAAAGGTAATTTGATGAACTGTCCCAGTTTCTTACCTGTGTCACCACTGACAGCAATTAAAAGTTCATCTGTCAATTCTGGTGAGCTCGAATTAGTAGCATTTCGCACCAAATTTCTGAGCAATTTTCCACTTTGTATTTTGCCGAACTACATGGTGTAAGAACTTCAGTTGAATAACTTTTCTCCCTGGATTTTGGTGCATGTGACATTTGCATAAGTTTCAAGAAAAAGGTTTGAAAAGTGAATAATGCCAAATTTGCAAAGTGGTTTGTTGCTATAGCTCTCTGGTTAGTTTCTGTAATCTCCTTTGTCAACGCATGTCAAAATTGACATTTCTGATAATCAGAGAAATCTTAAACCCCGAGTTTGAAATAGTGTTTCTTTTTCATAAGAGCCGAATTTTGTACACCCCATTCACTTTTTCAGAGTCAGGTGGTATGCCTTGGATTAGGTCTATCATGTTGTTTCAAATAGAACTACGAACTCTATGTAGGATAGACAACACCGCGTAGTAATCTCTACATGAGAATTACCTACTATAACTGACATATTTTCAATTATACCTAGTGAAACTTTCATAGCCTACCTAATGACGTTTTAAAGGTGAATGCGGTATATGTTGCAGAGGAGGTTGTGTTAAGATGTTCTTCTCATGCGTGAATTGTCTTCATTTCAATATTTTCCAATCATTTTTATTGTATGATAATATACAAATAATTTGTTTTCTATCAATTGGAATTTTTTCTGCTCTTTTCAGATAACCAAACCACTATAACAATCATCAACCACAGACAATTCCATGTTGAAATTTATTTCAAACATCAATCGAAAATAACTGTTATTTTACATCTTTTATGAAAGCCATTCATCTGTAATACTGCATTTTGGTGGGTTGTAGATCCTTAAAAAAATTGCCTTATTCATCTAGACTGCTCAAAAGACGCTTTACACGCTGCATTTAATCTCGTGTTTACGAGCAACGATAAAACCTAACAATCGTTTCAATAAATTGCTTCAATTTGTCGTATCGCGCCAAGCGTCTTTTATGATTACAGCTAGAATATATTTGAAAAAACTCATCATTGAAAATTTATATAAATATTTCATTATAAATGGACTAACGAACTTTTCACAGCTGAACGTATCAGGTAGCATGAAAATCTAACAGGTGTAGTCTTCTAAACCTGTTCAATCCAAGATAGGTTAATAATAACCTATTATACTGCTTGAAACCAAACTATATGAAATATATTCATATTCTGAGTAAAATTATGCATTCAAGCCAAACTAACTACTTCTTTTACTTTTCTTGGTCTTGTTCTTCACTTCCAGCTAAATTTTGTAGTTTTGTACTGTAAAATTGCTTGTTTGTGTGTTTGGTGTCTGCAACATCATCATGCTAAGGTGAGAAATCAACGGTATTCAACACAGGTAGCGCGCTATGACATGCTAGTTATCATTTTATGAAATGTCAATAGGTATTATTTATCATGTTACCACAAATCTACTACGTACCTCCAAAAAGGAATGCATAGTTCATAATCACTGTGAGTCAGTATGTGTATGCTATAGAAACGCTTATCTGGATTTCGTTTTTGTAAAACCTTCCGGTTGGCCATGAAATACTGTTACATTTCACCGTGTATATTTTGGAAATGTTAGGTTATAGTCATTTTTCTATCAAATAAATACTGAACGTTGTCCCCTCTACATAGAGGTAGCAGTAATAACGTATTTTTCAGAAGTTGAATTTCCTTCGGAAAAATTATGACAATATATCATGTGACTTCAATAATTCCAAGGACCTAGCGATAGTCGAAGAAACTTTTTTCTCTGTTGTTACTGGAAATATTCAACGTATACAGGGTGTTCGATAAACCTCAAACAATATTTGTACTGGTGAAATACTAGGTCATGACCACTCAGAATATAGAAATATTCGTATGTAAAATTTTCACTGTTTTCGAAATAATATGCATTTTAGAAATTCGTTAAAAATCGCTTCCTTTCCTCAATGTTTTGGAGACCATGTCTCTAAATTGGTACTGATTCGAAAAATTTTTTTTACTGAACACTGCTGTTGACTGCTGCTTTTCGGAGGTCCTTCTTTTGAGATTGATATTTTACAATATTATTCAATTTTATTCGAAGTACCATGTCTTGAATGATGAATTCAATTATTATTTGGCATATAATGATTGAAGTCAAAAACTTGAACAAAATAAATACCTTAACACAAAAAGATCTTCAGTGAAGGTATTTTTAGGCGCACCAATAGAAGGAAACTCTTTGACGTCACTTTCATTCCGATACTTTCTGATTGTTGCAATGTGTAGCTAAAAAACATATCTATTCATATAAAATACAATACTTTGTTCACCCAAATATGTCGTTAAAGTGAGATAGCTTCAGATGAATGATTGATTGTTTCCAAAATATCATGGGAATTATCGTAATTCTATATAATCTGATACTCTGTCTCTGCTTTTTCAAACTACTTTTGGAAATTTCAATTTAGAATCACAGCGATGAGATGTTTATTCATTATACGAAGATAATATTGATTTTGATCATGGAATATTATGCTGAAGCTGAATTGTTATCGAAGAGTGCAGAAATTGGCATTGGCAACGTCTCGCAGAATTATTTCGACATTAACGGTATTTCACTAGTGCCAAACTGCATCAGTTCGAGCACAGAAACTTGATAGACCGAAATCATGGCCAACCAGGAGAATTTATGAAAGTGAATGGAGTATAGAAGTTTTGATTAGACTTTCTTGCAGAATTCATAATAGAGACTTGCCTGTTTTTGAGAACCAGTTGTCTCGAAAGAAATACCTGAGATGCCGGGTTACTTTAAGACTGTTTGTATAGATTTTAATGGACATTTTTCATTCTCATTCTCAAATATACTGATTTTGAAAAAAGCTGAATGAGTGTTTCACCATAGAGACAAAAAGTTTTTATGTAAAATCAAAAGAACCAATAGTTGATAGTGGGTATTGTTGATATTATGATCGTTCCTCGAAAAATATTATAACTGCTTGTTTTGAAGTCACATAGTTGATCGCAATACAAATCTCAGAATATATGACACCATTGATCTTTTACATATTGAAAAATTGCCTGTATGTAATCATCTCTGTAAATATATGGTCCTGCATTAACCACCACCAATGCTGCATCAAAGAAAGAAATTTTATTTTCACTTCAAATTTCGAGCAATGTGTTTACCTGTGATAATCTACTTGTATTTGGTTTTCCCATGTTTCACCGTAATTCCAGGATTTTTCAATTTTTTTATGTATTCAGACAGAACTGGTGTTCCATCATCCAAGTCATATAACAAATGGACAGTCTGCGCCAAGTTTCAAAGAGAAAATAGCCGAATTTGATGTAGAATTTACATCCGCCCTACTAACTCTACTGGATCAAATCAATGATTTACATAAGGATACAAGAGAACATGACAGACTCTTCAACTTGTTGTACAGGTGAGTACAGTTAGTCGTTGTTTCATTCAATTAATTTGTTCTGTTTTTTCTCGTTTGCATTTTATAATCTCTAGATCTGCCGGTTAATTCCTATAGGCATATTTTTTATGGAACTCGATTCAAATGGATGATCAATATTATAATATGCCGTATACAGAATGTTACAGGTTTCAATACAAAACCCTATTTTACTTCACAAAATATCATTTGTTTGGTGAATGAACTGTTCCCAGGAAGTACTGAATTTTTTCGACAAAAAAAATCATCAAAACTGTTGGAGATATTCTTTCGATGTCTCATATTTACCGAAAGCAGAAAGGCGTGCACTAAAAATTTAATTTCAGTTTTACTAGCGGCGCTACTACAGGGTCGTTTACCAAGAACTACCCAACGTTATTATTGCCTGAAAGAAATGTTGTCAGGCAAAAATTGGAGAGAAGATTTTAGTTAACGCAGAAGACCTTTGCGTGTTGATATCAAAAATATATTACCTACCTTGTTTTAGTGCCATTCAACGTTAAATATCTAGTAAGGGAGTTTCTGAAAGTTCCTAACTATGAATTTTAGCATTTTTCAACGATAAATATGTCAGAATCAATAGAGTTAGACATAATATCATGTTCGAACTCATTTAAAAAATTCGGTTATACACTGGGTATCTAATATCTGTACTTCAGTGTCTTTTTGATAGCATTTTATTGAAATTCATAATCAAACAACTTCAATATGAAACTTTAATTCTACAGGAGATAACTATGATGGGTAATTAATAGTGATTAACCCGGCATGTTGTCGAATATTTTAGATTCTTTCCGGCCGGCCGTATCTGCTCTTACATTCGAAGGAGACCTAAAGTCTTTAAATTTTCAGTTGTGTCTGCCTCTGACGCAGTAGTACCGTTCGATTCCGTCGTATAGTGATTTTTTCAAATCTGAATTAAGTTTTTTCCTTTATTCATATACAACTTGTGAGGATTGAGAAGAAAAATTTCGCCAGCATCGTACAAGAAAAATGAAAAATTTCAATAATGTTATATACGGGATGTTCCTGAATTGCCGGAAAAAACATTGTAGATCCACCATAATCAAGGAAACATTTTTAGTCATACATTTTTCCAATCAGGCTTTTGTTTTGGAGATACAGTATGTGGATGAAAAGTTTTTGCCAATATCGTGGGAACCGTTTGAACTATAGGACTGAGCTTTCGAAGAAACTTAAAAGCTTGGTATACACATCCGGTTTGTCCAGCTTTGGCGCAGTTGCAGGGCTGGATAAAGTCAATGCACAACTGTTCTTAAAAGTCATATTTATTATCAACCTATATGGTCTTACGCACCAGAAGTTAGGAGTGCGACAGTGTGACTGGCAATTCTTACTTGGTTGGGATCACGTATCGAGGAACTGGTGACTCCCCACCAACCTTCACAAAAGAAAAGTCGTTTATTTGATATGGCATGGCGCTGAGGTTTGGAATGTTCCATCGGCGGACTTTATTCTTAACTCATCTAGATTAACGTAGGGTTCCGCACAGTGCCGAGTGTATTGAATAACAGAGAACCAACAACAGAACTCAGTACCATTTGCGGCGCCTTTGCGGCCTAAAGGAAAATGCTAGGTGAAATCAACAGTTATGATGCAGTTTACTTCAGACCGTAAGCAAGGCATCACAACGGCGCCGGAGTTTGAAAACCGAATGTGTACACCGGATCCAATACTATAACAGCTATTCGATCTCATCGGACGAGACCAGTGGTGGAAATCTTAAGGTATCCCAGATAATGGGTTGGTGCATTTCTCCACTTGCATGTACGCCACTCGAAAATTTTAACATTTTTTGGAAACAATTGACCAATAAACGGAAGTAAATTGAAAAACTGTTTTTTTGTGTAAAATGAATGAGTGCTTTAGAGTGTTCCATATTTTCAGTGCCCTTTAAGTTGGTGGAGAAAAACCAATACGATACCTTGGAATTTCCACCAATGGCTCTTCTAATGAAATCGAATAGGATGCGAAAAATTAACTTTTTATAGTATTGATCTGTGTTCAACAGAGATATTGGAAAAGTCATATGCCAAATTTTATGGCTGTTCGGAATTTTGAGTTTTATTCCCCACATAACTGATATTTAAACTCCGTAGATAAAGTTTTTTTAGAGGTATATAACTTTAAGTTGAGAACACTGTTTTAACTGGCGGTCATTATGTCTGCTGTCAAGTGATTTGAGTTTAGTTTAGTCTGGCATTGCAGCACGAATCGACTGACGCCTGAACAACGCTTTCAAATTGTGCAAATTCATTTTGAAAATAATGGTTCTGTTCGTAATAAGTATCACGCTCTACGTCAATTTTACGGTCAACATAATCGTCAATCAGAACAATTAATTCGACTAACTATGAACCGTTTTCGCACCACGTTCACTTCAACTGCTAATACGCATCCACAAAGACGTCGTACAGTGAGAACAGAAGAAGCCATTGCTGCTGTAGAGCGTAGCGTAGAGGATGACCCGAATCAGTCTACCCGCCATCGCGCACAGCTATAGAGCCATGATTACTGACATTTTCGTTCCTCAATTGAACAACCATGATTCGCAGCAGCTGTGTTTTCAACAAGACGGCGCAACATGTCACACAGCAGAGCCACAATTGATGTACTGAAGGAAACTTTTGATAACCGCACAATTTCACGTTCCGGGCCTGTGAATAGGCCTCCAAGATCGTGCGATTTAACGCCACTAGAAGATTTTCGACCATTTGGAGGTCAACATTCGCCGCGTTATTGCCGATATACGGCCATAAATGTTGGAAAAAGTGATTGAAAATTGGACCTCCAGATTAGATTACGTCTGAGCCAGTCGTGGCGGTCATATTCCAGAAATTATATTTAAATTATAATGCCAAAAGTTTATCTTTTGAATAAAGTAATTTCATGTCAATTAGTGAAATTCATTCTTGTTTTATTCCATTTCACAGTTCTAAACCTCTGAAAAAACACCTTCTGTATGCTCGAATACAGATGTACAATTTTTTTTTAGATATCCTGAGGATTTACCGGCAGAAAAATGAAAAAATAATTGATGTGAAACTGGGTAACTAGTTAGCGGTTGCTAATGGGCAAATTTGTGCAAAATTTCGCCATGATCGTGCTATTGGATCAATTGAAGTTTTTTTTTCAAATATTTTATGTTCACATCATTTGGTAGAACGAAATTTCGCTGTCATTTTTCGTTAAAGTAGTGGTACTTGTAATTTGATACGATCTGATTTCTTGAAAACTGAGTTTTGAATGGATATATCTGCGGAATCATTGGGCGGATTTTACCAATTCGCGAGTACAGCTTTCGTTATTTAACTCTAAACCGACTCTACAATTATTAAGTCACTAATTAGATTTTTCTGGATGTTATTTTGTTCACTATCGGCTGTTTGGCCGGGCGTAAACACAATAACTTCCGAAAGAAACTACTTGTTATTTTTAGAGTAGGTTTTTGGTTTAATAACAAAAGTTGAATTCTTGAATGAAAACAAGTACTTGATCGAAAAATGATAGTCTGCGCTTTATGCAAAATTTCGTAAGGACCATATGAAAAGATCGCCAAATCTTTCCATTAGGAAAAAAAGTGTGTTTGCTTTTCTCTCTCCCTATGTTCTACACCAAGAATGAGAGAGGTAGAGGTGAATCGAGTAAATACTTCAGTGAAAATAAAAATGCATGATTGCTGAAATACATTGTGAAATCATATCCTACTCCATACAGTGATTTTTTATCCGCAATTTTCGATTAGGTAAAATTTTTCTGGAAGCATCTTAGATGGTTTTATCTGCATCCCTATGTATGATTTCAGTAAGCACATAATTATTTGCTCAAAAATTGTGTTTTCCGCTAATACAATCTTCTACCTAAATCCGTTCGCTGGTTCTCGTTAATCAAGCCACTTATTCTATAGTGAGTTACATATTACCAACGATAATGTTTTCCATTGTAGAAAGCTCAGTACTGAAATCCACTGTTTCGTATACGTATTGCAAATACAGGTTTTCTAGGATGCAAATTGCATTTAAGTTAACAGCTTACCATTTACTTGTGAATTATGTTAACTATTGTGCACGCCAATGTTCATTGATACGCCTCAAAGGAAAATTTTAAGGTTTCAAACTGGTTCGGACGTAAATGGGTAAGAATCATCCATTGTTTTCGGAGATGTTTTTATGAACATTTTCTATATTTCGATGAATATTAGTTCGAAAATCGATTATGTGGAATGAGATTGGGCTTCCTTTAGGATCCGCGAAAAGTGGATCAGAATGACCAAGTGAGCTTGTCGCCCACCTTGAACAAAAATCTACGTCGAAACCCTTTACTCTAGATACGTTGGGTTTGCATTTTTTGGTTCCGCGTTCGCTCCTTCCACCTGGCTCGTGATTCTTGATGGCGATAATATAGAACGTTCACTATGGAACAAGCTCCTGTTAGATTCTCCTCCATTATTTCAAAATTATGAAAATTAATATTTCAAAATTATGAAAATTGATATTTCAAAATTATGAAAATTAAATAATACGGTTTAAACAATAACAAGCCTGTGTTCTGGATGTTGTGTCTTTGTTGACAAACATTCCTAAATCATTAGTTGTTCAAGTCATAATTAAAAGAAGGCGGCATATAAATCAACAATACCACAAAGACGAATATCTGTCGATTTATCTACTAACATTTCACCAATTAGCCTTCCTGTCCAAGACTGTGGCTTCGAATTTGAAGAAATGGCATGTATCAAAATTGTGTGATGCTAACGCTGTTTTGTTGGATTTGTAATCGTTGTGGTTTTTACAATCATTAATACGTTTGCTTATTCGTGACTTCAAATACTGTTTGGTTTGGGCAATATGAGATTTTCAACAGGATCAGGGTATTTTATATACTATATTAGATAGGGATAGCAACGGTGTCTGAAAAAGCCCTTCCGACTATGCTGTCCAGCCTTGCATACAAGATTTCTTGCCAGGATTTCACCAAAGTGTATGTGGATCAGACAAAACAGTACCTACTTGAAAGACAGTATACGACAACACAAGAACGATTCCAAACAATTGACAGCTGAAAAGAAAACTGCCCTAACCCAACATACACACAGAGAGAGATATAGATTTGATTCCTAAAATATAATAATCCTAGAAAAAGAACATAGGTATCGTAGACGTCTGCTGAGTGAAATGATATACATAAGAAGAAATGATTCAGTAAATTATAGGAAGATACAAACAACTTGAGTGGTTGGTTAAAGTTATATCATCTCCAAAATAAACCTACCTAACGGATTGCTACTCCGGATTCAATTCCATAGTTGTTTCGTGTTTGTGACCTGATTGATATTTCACCTGTATATTTGTTCATACCATGATGTAAAAAACATGCTGTGGTCATCTGAAAAAGAAGTGACGTCAGCAAGATCAAAAAACAAGGAAATATATATTCTGTGCTTCGAATTTGAATGAAAATGTGAAGTCATCATTGGTAAATACGATCACAGATGAGCTGATGAGCACCCATGTTTTACTTACATCATGTGTTCATACTGTATATTTGCTGGTCGAGATGTAGTAGCCTAAGACCAAATATATGAGTATGTGTCATCTCAAAATGTCCAATGCCATCAGGTTTGTTTTTATTCCCTTGACTGTCACGCGTCTGAGCGAATCTTTTTGTTCTTTGTTTTGTCCTACCTCTTCAAATTTATATTTCATTAATTGTATGATGAGGTATTAATGTTAAGTGTTATATATTCTTTCTGTAATGAATGAAAGCATTTCTCCAGCCTTAAAATTGTCTACTTATTCTGTCCAAATTCCTGTGATAGATAACCTACCATTTTCCGGATTCCGGACCTACGTGTATCTGTTGCGTCTTAAGTATCCTACGTTACCACCTGTAACGCTTGGCCAACATCATCGGTTAACGTATAGGGGGCGCTAGCGCGCACGCTGTCCCGGTTGGATCCTCTCAAGATCTCGGATATACGCTCATCCTCAACGGTCTGGTACACTCCCTGGTGTTCCTCACAAGGGGTGTCCACTCACGTAGGCATGTAAACGGCTTAGTTTGGTGCATGCCCTGACGAGTTCCCCCAAACTAAGCCGGGACGAAACGTGATACTGTCCCAAAGAGGTTGAAGCTACCTCGCAAACCTTCAAAAGCTTCATTTGAAACAATGATGATGGTTTACTGTTGCTTGTTAAAAGGTCAGTATGACCTGCGATAGTTGCAGTTCTAAGGCGCATCCTGATGGACGCGAAATTCCGCGCCGGTGTCAAGTGTGACAAAAATTTTCTAGGACGCGATCAAATTCAGTAGATTCTCTAATTAAAATTATTATCAACGCTTTTCAAACTACTATTCAATACCTAAAATGTTCCTTATCTTTACGCTTTATATCACAAAATTAATAACTGAGGAAAATAAATTTGAAAGTGATGTCAACCCTTTCATTGGAAACAGTCCAGAATATCTAAGTCTCCGTTCTCTGCTTAGTTTTTAGTAGATATATTATTATTTATGCAACATGAAGTTCACCACTCATTTTTAGAGTCCATTGTCACTATTTGTTATAGTCGTCCCTGAATTTGTGGCACAGAAAAGGGTGTTGTATGATCTAGTCAGAAAAACCACCGGTATTTCAAACACCTTGCTCGAAACGTGGAGACAACACTTTTATTTCCTACAAATTCTTCGTCGATAAGGCAAACGTATTCGAGACTTCTTCCATCTGAAATTCGCGAGATATTTTTCCTGCAATGTTTGCACCCCAGAAACGGTGTATGATACTTGAAACTCCTTAAAAGAATATGTTTGAAGGAATCAACTGGTGGATCTGGTACTATATTGTTTATAATTTTTAACCAATTCACTTATAGAATTGTTCATGTATGTCCTGATATTGATCCCAGTAATTATTTGCTATGAAATATCCTTTCTCCTACCTATCCTGTTGTCCCTGTGAACCCATTGGTAAGATAATATTATTTGTTTTCTTGTTATTCACACTTCGTTTGATTTTCAGAATGGATTTCAACTCCTACTATTCCAGTCATCGCACCGAAAATGATCATATCAAAGAATCCTCTGGTTGAAATTATGTTAGTGCTGTTTTGGACTTGAGATCAATCGGATAGATCTAAGTTATTGATTAATTAATAAATAATATTATTATGTTTTTATGTCGAAATAAAATTATTGAAAAAAAAAACCTCCTGTATTTATAAACCAACGGAATGAGGTGCACAGATACGTTTATTTCTAGGGCAGTGCTCAGTAGCAGTATTAGGATATCATGAAATTGGAGTTGAGCTTAAAAAGAGCAATAGTGTTATTTTTTTACCTTGTTGAGTTCTCACCTGTGTATTATGTGGTAAAAAAGGACAGCTTTTATGCTTCAGCTCTTTCGCATCGTATATCGAAAGAAAAGGAAACACACAGAAATATGAATAATTTCACATCACAGCAGCTCAAGATACAAGCAAAATAAAAAATGCCACAGCTGGTTCAACCAAAACTGCATATAAGCAAATGAAAAATAATGTATTCATATAAATAATTTCAGCTATTATCATTTAAAACATTTAGTTTTTGTCAGTTTTTGAATCATCACTCTCGTTGAATATGATTTTGGGTAGTATGTGAAGTAGATGATAGCTGCAGAAGTGCTCAGTAGTTTCTCCAAGGAAACAGCCTTCTTCATCAAAATTATCTTATTTTCATTTACACCTCATAACATGTGGACATAAAGTTGTTTTGAAATGAATATATTGTAATTTACCTTCATGAAAATAATCATCTTCAAAAAAATGCAGTAAACATTCCACTCCAAGATTCGATTTCCAAATCCAGGCCTTTCTTCTATCAACGAGTACCTTGCCAAATTCAGTTTCCAAATTAACTTGAGCTTTGGAAAACATGAAAACTTGAAGCTGTAGATGATGCTTTCTTCATTGACCATGAATAACATTGAGTTAAAGTAAACAATAATAGTCATTTCGGCAGGATGCCATTTCGAATTAATACAATCGGAAAGAATCGAATAATGAATAGGTATTACAAACACTTCGGTATGCCAGAATTTCATTTCAGAGAACACAAAAACTCGAAAATAAACTCTGAAAGTAAGCAAAACACGTAAGAATAACGGGCTCGTCGGAAAACTACTAGCTTGCAAGGCTTCGAATTTTTATCACCAGAGGGCTTATCGCTTCTCAGTAGATGCAAATAGGTTTGTTTTGGTTCCGACTTCAGAACTGTTCTGGAACGGTTCCGCATGCCTGATTGCGATTTTGTGTTTTGGTTCATTTCAGAACCGGTTCAGGATTTGAGTTATCCTGTTTTGGTTATTTTCTGAATAGATTCCGAACTTTTCCAGAACTGTGAAAGGAGTTCGGACGTTAAAGTCCGAACTGGTTAAATGGTTAAAATGACTCTTTCGACGTCGTGTTGATTTGGTTGTAAGTATTTATTGAGGAAACGGTTAACTGTTAAATTTGAACTTTTGTTATTGAACATAATTACTGAGCTACGACCTCCCAGGATAATCTAATGGATTTAATTTTCATTGTTCACAGCTGGGATGTATACTTCTTAAATGAATCTATTAATGCAAGAGTCCTCTTCCCCCATTGAATAATAATGTTTCGAATGAATTTTTCTCTGAAAAGCACATATCTGAAATACGTTAATCATTTAATTCATTATTATGTCAATCAATAATTTGTTACTCCATTTTGAAATATAATTGAAGTACTGAAGAAAATTCAGAAAAACAATTTTCACAACTAGGAAAAATTGAGTGGACGCAAGTATCCACAAAAATATTTTCATATATTACCACTGTATAAAGAGGGAACTCTTTATACAAAGACTTCCGCATATTTTTGATTATTCCACAAACAATATATAAGACATGATTAACATTCCTGTTTTCTGTCAACTCAAACGGAAGATTTTCTTCCACTACGATCCCGATGAGGACCCGAACTCGTGTTTTGGTTTCGTCGCTTTTAGAACTGTTCTAGGATAGTTCAGAATCGGGCTTCAACAGCGCATCGGTTCTACGCAGTTCTAGAACTGTCCTAGGGCAGTTCTGAATTTGGGAACCAAAACAAATCTAATATCTACGGGACTCGCCGACTCTCGTATTAACTCTCGGAAAACGCATCCGTTGAAAGAAATGAGTCTGGCATTACCCTTAAGCTGATGAAAGTGCTCCGAGTTACGCTCGTTCTTGCATTCGTTTAGAGGCAAGTTGTACAGAAAAATTATGTATTTTCACTTTCAATCTGTTATTTGGTCGGCTCACTGTTTTCACAGTGAAAATCTCCGATTTGGTTTGTTCAACGTGTAAGTTGAAATTTTATTTTTTTTTTTAACATATAACGTTTGTAGATTCAATAAATCAAAACACTTCATCTGCGAATATTTCTCTACTCTATACCTACTGCAATTACTTATTAGGAAAACCCTGTCACCAGAACGAAAGCCAATTTTTTGTGGCAACCTATTCATAGATTACTGATTGTATCCGACAAAATGGTTGAGTTTTTTAATTCACCAAACTGGTGTGGTGGAAGAGTGGTGGATACATCAACTCTTTTTTTATCATTGGTTGAAATGACGTAAATGTCAAATTATCTAGTCCAGCCTCCACTACCCAACCACCATTTGTGTTCTATGTCCTCCATACTCCCCAATACACCTGAGTACCTTAGCAAAAAATTTCAGCAATATTTTGTTCCTTCCTTCTGTCACCTTGGTTTTCCAAGAAAATGTTCTGTGAATTGGTAAACAGAGATCTTATGGTCGGTATCATATTTCTGGCCGTCACGGAGGCGTGGGGGGTGGAAGTTTTTTCACAATATTTTTATGAAGAATCCTGCCACCTTGAAATTTGGCACTAATATAGTCTGTGAGTAGTAAACAACGATATAAACGATATAATACTCAGTTTCAAATTTCCTTCCGTCAAGGTGGCGTTGCGATTTTAAATGTTTCAGCAATATTTCAAAAAAGCATCCTGTCCCCTCGAAATCCATGATGTATGTTTCACATAGGTAGCAGTATTGGGATTATTACCGAAACTATGGACATATTATTCGATTCACTATTAGATATAATTTCAAATGACTTCATTTTCGAAGACTAAGTCTGAAAGAGGAACTTGGTCCTTTTCCTGTTTATGAATTTCCGGAGTTTGAGCAGAATTATTTTTTAGATTTCTTCTGGGTTTTCACTCCCAATATCTGGAACATAACTATTAAAATTGAATAAAAATTATTTTTTCATGAAAAACGCCCTTGCGGATTAAACTATTTATCAAGTGCAGTTTCTTGAAAAACAGATTGCCTAATGAACAATACAGGAATAATACAAACGATAAACAAAGCGAGCTGTGACGTTTCAGTGTAGTTACTAATCTGACCCAGACAAAGGGAAAAAACAGTTCTTATTTAGTTTTCAACAGTTCTGTTTCAGATATTGGGACTGAAAATCCAGAAAAAACCTTGAAATGATGCAAAATTCTCCCTAAATAAGCTTTAATTGAACAGAAATAACTTATCTTGAAAAATTAAAAAATGACAGCATTCGTGCAAATTATTAGCGTCTCCGTTCTTAGGAGCAAGAGGAAATACAAAAATCTCGAATTCTTTTTCAGGTGTTTTCACTTCCACTGTCTGAAACAGACCTATTTAAAATTAAATAAGATTAATAATAATAGAAGACGCCCTTCGGATTAAATCATTTCTCAAGGCTGCAGTTTCAGGGGGAAAGTTTTTCTGATGGTCAATACTGGAACAATGCAAACGATCAAGAAAGTGAACTGTGACGTTTCAGATTCTAAATCTGACGCCTTCATTAGACAAACGAGAAAATACAGTACAATCGCGTTAAGATGAACACAAAAAAAAACTGGCTTGTTCAAATTATAGGAACTGTTCCTATTTCTGAAGGTCAAGAAAAATAATGTTCTTCTGTGTTTCCAAGGTTGTATTTTCAACTAAGTAAATGAACATCATTGATAATAATACACATAAAGTTACCAACAGTTTATTGCATGGGGAAAGCCATAACATAGGTATTCCCAAATAAATTGTAGTAAAGTATTTTTTGTGGAGAAAAATTATGTTATTGCTTTTAGCAACCGCCAAATTCTGTTTCAGCGTTATAGATTCGATGTTCGTTGAATTGATGGGGTTAAATGACTTTCTTCAATTCTGCTTTGAATGGAGCAATGAGTTCCGACTGTCTTAAAAACCCCTCAGTTTTTTCAAGAATCTCAAACCATGACGTCCTTTGAAGCACTGGAGCCATCCTTCACTTGCCTTGAATTCAGAGAAACGCAAACTAGCACAAATTAAGAGTCAAGGCGTTCTGTTCAATCAATTCCTCGGTGGGCAAGCCACCATTTATATTAATTTTTTAGTTATTAATTAGTTGCCTACCCTCGCTATATATTTTTTTTTCAAAATAGTGGACAGTTCATATGAACGGAAAGAAAAAACCAGCAAGCGATAGGACGAAGTTAATTTGCGTATATCTTATAGATATATAAACCCCAATCAGCTAACCAGAGATGATCTTAACAAATACCTATAATCGTCTATTCGACCTATATTTTGTTGCAAATTGCTCGTAGAATCACTTTGTAAAATTTATTAGCCAGAATTAACTTGCACATACCGAATGAATTGTTACGTTTAAATTTTAATTGACATTTGAAATGAAGGATTCAAATGTGTATTCAAAATGAAATACAGAACTAATCTGTTCGACTTTCATGCAATACTTCATTGTTAACTCACGCTTGTGAATGACAAAGAATAGATTTATCAACGCTAACTATGTATCGAAATAGTGCTTTCTTGAGTCAAATTTTTGCTCATTATTATTATTAAAGAAGATACAGAGTTGAGGTTTAAACCAATAAACTCAGCCAACTCATTCTAGTGAAAATTAATGCTATGTTTGAATCCATCTATTTATAGCTTGGAAGATACTCCTGATAATGGATTTAAATCGAAGAAGGATTAATTGACTGATTGATGCAGGATTTAAAATCTTAAAAAATGAAAAACTTCGAAATGGAAAGTTTTCATGAATACTTTCAAACAAACAATATTAAGAACAGATGGTGTTATTTAGCATCAGAATCTTCCGTGACCATGAAATTTCGTCTCCATGTTATTTCAGTAAGTGTTGGATTGTCCACGTATCAACGAATGTAGGACGTTCACAAGCCGTGAAATTCAAGGTAAGCACGATGATGGAGCCGAGTCGTATATGGACAAAACGCGACAAACCGCCTCACCTGGCGGCCCATGACTCAGACATGGCCCACCATAATAATGAGTCCGTATGCTTGAGGTCCCGCTATTTGTGATCCGAAAATCTGAAATAACGCCTACTATTTGATATAACGAGCTCTTCATGAATGATAGGAAATCGAGAGAAACTTGTATTCATATATTTGTTTGCCCTCGGTTTTTTTATTCAGGCCTATCAACAAGATCCATAAGACGCTCCGAAAAATATTTAAATAGTTTCATTCAATCACGAGTAGTTTTGAAAGTTGAGAGATCCTGGAGGACCAACAATAACCTGAGATGCATTGTTTACTATGGTGAAAAGCGATTTCTTTCGTGATTTCGTATTCATTCGGAAATTTTGGACTGATAAATTCACTTTTTTGATAAGGATAGTATGAATTTGGTGTACTCAATATGGAATTAGTCCATGATTTCATAAACAGGCAAATAAACAGAGCTTTCGTTAGTGCAGTTAGCCGTCTTTTTGCTTGTTGTAGTTTTTCATTTTCTCAGAAAAAAAATATTTGGCAACAAAATCCTGAAACAGGACAACTTTTGTTTTGCACTTTTACCAAATTTTATGCATTTTTGAAGGTTTTTTTATTGCACCCTGTGCCACCCTAGTCAATTCTCTAAATTTGTTAAATAGGGAAAGTGGGTCATGTGGTACTTTTTTGGCAAGGTCTTTGTTTCTTATTCACAGGCGTGCAGAAATTTTCAAGAAAAAAATTTATTTTTTGAAAAATTAGTAACTTCAAAAAGGTTTTCAGTATGTGCACTTTGTCATGTATCATTTACTTTGAGAGGATTGTTTGATGAAAATTGTCACCGAATGATAGTCTACCATTACAGTTTTGTTGGTGCACAACTTTCAACCCCTACGAACCCTTCAAATTTCTAGGTGTATACTTAGATAGCTCTCTGAAATGGAGCGATCATTGTGATTTTGTTTGCAAGAGATTAGCCAGCTCTTTTTATGCGATTAGTAGAATTAAGTACACACTGCCTAGACAGTCAGTTATGAATATTTATTATAGTTTAGTTTACAGTTTTCTAAATTACAATGTAATTTTGTGGGGTAATTCTATTGATTTTAATAGGGTGTTCATCATGCAAAAAAGAATTGTTAGACTAATTTTCAATTTGAAACCTAGGGATACCTGTAGAAATGTATTCAAGAAAAATGAAATACTTACTTTGCCTTCTCTGTATATACTTAGGGCCCTATTGTACTTGAGGGAAAATGAATATTTGATGGTGAAGCTTTCCAGTTTTCACAACTACTCTACAAGGAATATCACAACACTTAGCATTCCTTTTCATAATACCGCGAAGTATGAAACTAATCCTCTGTATCAGGCAATCATATTGTATAATCATCTTCCAACTAGGATTAGGCTGTTAGACATTAAACTATTTAAGAAAGTGGTGAAAAGTAACCTTGTTCGGAAAAGTTATTATACTGTGGGGGAATTCTTGGGTGATAATGCCTTTTGTGGGGAATAGTATCTGTTCTTTTCATTTTTGACTTGTCCTATACATACTTGTATGTCTCGAAGGATTAATAAAATTCTATTCTGTTCTATTCTATTCTATTCAATGGAAAAAAAAATGGAGTGACATTGGAAATTTATTTCGGCATTGAAGTACCACCCGGAGAATCGGATAATGATTCCCATTTCTCAAGGCTGCAGTTTCAGGGGGAAAGTTTTTCTGATGATCAATATTGGAACAATGCAAACGATCAACAAAGTGAACTGTGACGTTTCAGAGTCTAAATCTGACTCCTTCATCAGACAGACGAGAAAATACAGTACAATCGCGTTAAGATGAACACAAAAAATTCTGGCTTGTTCATATTATAGAAATTGTTCATATTTCTGAAGGTCAAGAAAAATAGAGTTCTTATATGTTTTCAAGCTTTTCTCAAACTTTCAAACCCTTCATGGAGAAAAAAATGGAATGACATTGGAAATTTATTTCGGCATTGAAGTACCACCCGGAGAATTAGATAATGATTCTCCGGGTAGTACTTCAATGCCGAAAAAAATTTCCAATGTCACTCCATTTTTTTTCTCCATTAAAGGGTTCGTAGGGGTTGAAAGTTGTGCATGAACAGAACTGTAATGATCAACCTTCATTCGGTGACAAATTTCATCAGGTACCATCGTCTCAAAGTAAATAAGCCATGACAAAGTGCACATACTGAAAACCTCTTTGAAGTAACTAATTTTTCAAAAAAAAAAATTTCTTAAAAATTTCTGCACGCCTGTAAAGAAGATACAAAGCCCATGTCAAAAATAAATTAAAATAAAATTCGGTAAAAGTGAAACAAAATTGACCTGTTTCAGGATATTGTTGCCGAATATTTTTCTTCTGAGAAAATGAATTTGTTCCATAATTTTGATGCGCACTGTATAGTGATCTTGTTACTTACTCCTCATATTGCCAAGATATTTTGTGATATCAACGTGCTAATAACTTTGTCGTTCCTAGAATCTGTCAGGTATTCCTGGCTGTTGTAGATAGAAATAGTGTATTGAAACAGTGAATGGTTTTGTTTGTAAAATACGACTTAAGGGTGATCAAATTTGGCTAAAATGTCGATCTGTGATGATTTAGCCTTTTCCTTCGCAAAAACAAACAGGAATGTGTATCGAAAACTCACGATTTTACGAAAATTGCTTACCTGGAATCAATCGGCATACCCAAACAAAACATTGTCGGTAGTAATACTGTAGGTACCTAAAGTGAGAATGTGCTCAAAATTTGACTACAGTTAATACTTGAATGGACATATTTCTAATAAATCCTGTCTTGTTCAAGCAATAAAGTAATGCTTATCAAGAACTCATGATTTTTCATAAATTCCATACCCGGAATCGTTCGGCTTGCCCTACCAAAACATTGGACATGATATTACTCTACTAAACATGAAAATCAGCTCAAAATTGTATTTCCTTGCATACCTGAATGTCAATGTTAGGGATCAATCCTATCTAATTCAAGTTTTATATATTGAGGAGTCTTTTCTCCTTCCTATGTTCTTCACCGAGGTAACTGACAAGTTGGAAAGTAATATTTATTCTGTTAAGTTTCCAGTTTCCAAACGCAGTAAAGGATAGAATGACTTCAGAACATATGATATTCCCTTTCAGAATCAATAGAATTATCTTATTTTTCTCTCTTTTATTAGGATTTTATTAAGTTGAGTTCTTCTCACCATCCGGATAGTACCAAAGTACCATTCGAATGAATATACTTCAACAACTCATTAGTAGTTTTCATCGATTTGATATTGATTATTAGAGCCTGAATATCTAAATTTACTTCAAAACACTCAAGTTTAAAATTGTATATCCTGCCTTACAAAACCCAGCAGCATGCAAAAGCGGCATCAACCAGCAAGAATTGTATTTATTCGAGAAATTCCATAAGTTTAGAAACGCTTTTACTGTTACAAGATATTTAATAATTTGGATATAGATCCTAGATAATGCAATAGTGAAAATTTCAGACCAAATTTATCCAATTTATACAAAATCACAAGTCAAATCGCTTTAGGTTATTGTTGGTCCTCCAGTTTCTCTCAACTGTCAAAACTTCTCGTGACCTATGGATTTTCTCGTTTTTGTGCAAGCAATTATCTTTGAAAGATATTGCATTATTTCATTCAATCAGTTAGGTAAATGGTCTCTGAATAGCCTCCTCCCATTTCAAATTGGAAAATTACTTCTACGGTATAATATTTTCCAGGGAGTTAATCCCTTTCAGAGGGTAATTAATCCTGGAAAATTAATATGAAACATATTCAAGAATCATTTTATGGAAAAAAACAGAAAGTTTCGCTGTTGATTACTTTGCTCATTCAAATTCAGTATGCCATCCTATCTCAATGGAACTCTCCTAAAATTAAATGCCTTATTTCATCAAATAGGATGAGTCAATGCCATGATTTAAATTATCGACAGAATACCGACAGTATTCGGCGCATAAGTTCGAATTATTTTTTCACTCTTCAGGCTAGTCCGCAAGTGGTAAAACACGATACTCTTTTTTTTCTGATGGAAATGCCCAAGTTTCGTATCATACTAATAATTCCCATGAAATTTTGATATCAAAATACCTCAGTTGTAATCATTTATCTGTGGTACTCTTTCAGGTAGGACTTTTTTTCGACAAATGTCATGGTTATAATGGTTGGATCCAGAGATCTTATTATACAGGGTCTTTCACGAGGAACCTCACCCATATTTAGACGGGAAACTACTGAACGTATTTTCATGAAATTCAGCACTTATAAGTATTTCACGATGCTGATGAAATCTAAAATATTTTCAAGGCATGAGCACCTCCGGTTTTTCCGGAAATGACGTCAACTTCCGTTTTTCAAATTAGAACACCATTTTTTTATTGCGGAAATAGATTCCTTAGAAAATTTCAATTTATTTTGATGTAACATTTTTCAGTTTTGGTTGGAAAATTCTCTCTGAGCGGGAAAATTCGAAAAAGATGTAAGATTGATGTATCCACTTTAAAAATCGAAATCGCGATTCATGATACAGGGGGTGAAAAAATCGCTTTCAAAGTTAGGGATGACAAAATCGTGAAAAATCAATTTTTTCAAATTAGAACCCCATTTTTTTATGGCAGATATTGAATCTACGTTAAAAAATAATGTGAGTGTATGCATCACACCCTTGCCCTAAAATGGATATTTTCTGAGTTATTCACAAAAAACTGTTTTTCGTCTTGAATTTTCAGCTATTTCTTTTCCCTTCACGCCAAAAAGATGAAATTTTCAGGAACTGTTATTTGAACCATGCTGTAGATTTTTCACCCCTTCTTGAAACCGACTTCAAGTTACTATTAGGAGAACCATGGCAAACTCTCGCAGTTATAACTAGAGAAGATGCTCAAAGTTTTGACCGTTAATTTCTAGACATTTATTTATACGTCTCAGGAATGCTTCGTGCGTTGCTCTTCTTATTTCATCGGGAGGAAGAGATCTGCAAAAGTGTTCAAAAACCAAATTGAGTTTCAAAACTATGAATCTAAAAATCTAAACAAACCTGAACGCATTTCTGACTCGTTCTATGCAGTCCTCTTTATCAGTCAGGGGAGTTGAGTAGACAATATTTTTTATCCTACCCCAAACATAATAGTCTAAAGGAGTTAAATCGGGAGAACGTGGTGGCCAAAGATGTGGACCATTGTTCGCCAACCATCGATCTTTAAATAGCCTGTAGAGGATATTTGACACATTGAGTGAATTGTGTGGAGGCGCGCCATCTTGTTGATACCATAAGTCATTATGGTTCTGTACTAGCGGCTCAACTATTTGAGTCAATATGTCAGAATATCTATCTCCTAAGGGAGAACATTCTTTAAATAACGCAAACACGTGTAGTGTTTTATCTTACCAGTTAAAGTCCCATCATAAATGTGAACATCGAGAATTGCATTATTTTTGATGGCGCAAAAAACATTGAAACTCCAGGTCTCTTGAAAGTTCCATTGTCTGAAGTGGTGGTTGTTCTCTTCATCCCAATAATGACTGTTATGCCTATTGAAAGAACCATTCTTTGTGAATTTAGATTCATCTGTCCAAATTATACAGTCCAAAAAGTTTTCATTCTCTTGAAATCGAATCATCATAGCTTCGCAAAACTCTGTTCTCCTGACGAAATCAGTTTCCTTCAAATGCTGTACTCTATTGAATTTATATGGGTGCATTTTATGTTTTTTTAATATTCTCCAAACACTCGATTGAGATAATCCCAGATCAATCTCGGCATCTTTGAGAGAATTTTGAGGATTCACACGAAAATATGCAAGAACTGTAATTTCGTTGTTCTCATCTTCTACTACACTTTTTTCTCTGTGTGTAGTTTTCTTAACGAAAGATCCGACATTTCCCAAGTTTGTCATGGTTCTGTTAATGGTATCTCTAGTTGGTCTGGGTCGGTCAGGAAACCTCTCAATGAACAGTCGAATCGTTCTATCTTCAACTTTATCACATTCTCTATGAAGTAGAATGAGATTTAAATAATCTTCATTGGTAAAATTAGGCATAGTGATCGATTTTATAACTTAATACGAATTATCACCAAATTAATAGTAAACACAAAATGCTACTGAATAAAGAGGAATTTGGCAGATGTAATTAATGATATATATCATTAAAAAAAAATTATGTAAAACATGGTAAGTTTTTGCATATGGTTCATAAGGAATTATTTATTTATCACTGGAGAGAAAACCGATGGCCGATTAGTTGAAATAAAGAGGTTTCCGATACAAATTCGAATCCAAATTCGCCATCTATTTAGGAACAACCTGTAACTTTTTTCTCTTGCATATTAGGGTAGTAAAATCTAAAACATGGTTTAAGTAACAGTTCCTGAAAATGTCATCTTTTTGGCGTGAAGGGAAAAGAAATAGCTGAAAATTCAAGACGAAAAACAGTTTTTTGTGAATAACTCAGAAAATATCCACTTTAGAGCAAGGGTGTTATGCATACACTCACATTATTTTTTAACGTAGATTCAATATCTGCCATAAAAAAATGGGGTTCTAATTTGAAAAAATTGATTTTTCACGATTTTGTCATCCCTAACTTTGAAAGCGATTTTTTCACCCCCTGTATCATGAATCGCAACTTCGATTTTCAAAGTGGATACATCAATCTTACATCTTGAAAAATCCCAAAAATGAAAATTTTCCATCCAAAAACCTCGAAGTTATTCTTGTTTCAGCGGAGCTCTATTTTCGATTTTTTTTTCGAATTTTCCCGCTCAGAGAGAATTTTCCAACCAAAACTGAAAAATGTTACATCAAAATAAATTGAAATTTTCTAAGGAATCTATTTCTGCAATAAAAAAATGGTGTTCTAATTTGAAAAACGGAAGTTGACGTCATTTCCGGAAAAACCGGAGCTGCTCATGCCTTGAAAATATTTTAGATTTCATCAGCATCGTGAAATACTTATAAGTGCTGAATTTCATGAAAATACGTTCAGTAGTTTCCCGTATAAATATGGGTGAGGTTCCTCGTGAAAGACCCTGTATATTTGGAAAACCTTCGAGCTAAATTTACGATTATTTTATTTACTTACCAAAAAGTTTACGAATCCCTCTACAGGCTGGAGGACACTGCGATTTTTAGAAAATGACTCTAAAAAATTGTCGAAAAGTTCATTTACTCAAATGGCAAGTCCTGCTTTTTTTCCCTAGTATGGAAATTCTTCATTATGTGAAGAAATGAATAGATTTTCGAATGATAATTCGCATTTCATGTTTTGTGCAGAGCTGTATATTATGTTCTTTTAATAAAATACCACTCAATTAGCCATTTCGACATATGATAGCAGAAATTATCAAAATTAACCGGCATAAGGTAGAAATTTCATGTTTCACGAGGAATGTCGTGAACCGCTTCCACGCTTCAAATCGACACACTTCCCAAATTTTTTCACACGAAGTCAAACATGTTCATTTTTCATTAAAAATAATTTCGTTTTTCCGAATTAAACAGAGTGAAATGGAAAAAATTAAAAATGAAGGTCATTCCTTCAAAGAATATGTAATGGAAGACATGTAAAAGATCTTCACAAAATTTCTTCCAAAATAATGGAAAATACCCACTAGGGTCTCCGACCGACAACAAAATTCTCATTTGGAATTTTTTAAAGGTATGTTTTAAAAATTGCAGTGTGCACGAAATTTGCATGAACCTTCAAGCTGTCATTTATCAATCAAGTACTGGATTGAAAATAATAATAAACGTTTGAGTAAAATATGCAGCTGGTTTCTAATACCACAGTTTTGTTTTATGCTCTGATTATATCAAATAATGAACCTTAGTGATCGACCAAAAACAAAACAAATTTCAATCCCCTGAAAATTTCAGTCTTCGTTTTAAAGTATGTTAATTCGAAACAACCTTTGAATAAGGAACAACAGGAAGGAGCATAACGCTCTTCTACTTCGTATATCACTGCGACGTAATCGCCCATATTGAACCTCCAAGTATGACTAATGTTACTTAGTTTCTTCGAACAAAGAAATCTTGGAACGAGTTGTTCTCTCTTCAAAGTTAAAGGGAAGTCGGCCATATGCAACCTCCATCCCGTGCCCACTATGTAAGGCCTTATGCTCCTTCCTGTTGTTCTTTATTCAGAGGGAACAACGATTATCCGCCTGCCCTCCATCCAGGGCTTTCCTTTAAAAGTACTGAACGGAAATCCGTAAAATTTGATAAAAAAAAATTGTGGGTCACTCGAGGTTGTTCCTTCAAGCTTTTCAGCCGGGTCGGTATTCTGAATGAACATGAATATGAATGTATTTTATAATATCAGGAAATAGGACCATGAAACAAAAGATGTTAAGTCTTTACTACCACTGTGTCCTGTCCTATTTCCTTATATCATTTGATACAGTCAAATTATGAATGACGTAAGATCCAATATTGACATCGATATAAATCATCCTAAAAAGTAAAAATATTTGATCTTTGATTAATTTATAGGAATTAGGGCCCAATTTATGCAATATAGTCTTCGTCAAAAGTCTTAGTTTCGAATCCTAAAAAATATTGAACCTGTGTATGTCAATGGAAGCATTCATAGTAAGAGTCATGTCACGAGCATAATAAATAACCACTACCTTATGACTATACTTTTATGCAATCCTTATGAGTAAGATGATGCATGTGTTCTTTCGTATTTTTTTTGCTTCTGGTACTCCACCTTCATTAAAATTTTTTGATTTTGAAGTTTTACATGTCATTTCTTTATAAGATATCATCGACATTCGGCCAATTACAACATATAGTCACTTTTATTGTATCAGTCTGATAGAAGGTGATTTGCTTCCTCACTAACTTCCTCATCTCTGTATTCCCCTCTACTTTTAGCTATTCTTGCTAGTTTTTTTTTGATCCGCCTTTCCTCTTATTTTCTTATAAGAAAATCCTGACAGGTTTCACAGCAGGTAGATAATCTTTCTTATGTTTTCTGCAGTTCGATTCAATGAAAGTAAAATTGAATGGTTTCGGACGGAGTGGGGATATTTTATACTCCAGAACTGCAAATTGTTTGGGTACTCAATCAGGAATTTCATTTTGAACGGAGGACACAGCATTTTTAATATTTTCTGAGTTCCTACTATGCCGAATTATCGCCCAATGAATATTAGAATTATCGACAATCGCGAAATATTGAAAATAAAATCATTAAAACAAATCATAATCGAATGATTTATGTTGGCGGTAATTTTAAATATTCTTTGAGCTGACCGTTTGAGCAGAAAAATTATAGGTGATTTGTCATAAAATGGGTAATAACAAAATATGGCATTGGGTCTTTATCAACGACATAGTATCATACCATTTATAGACAGAGAATTGCAAGTACTAGCGACATCGAACTTTTTACGCGCTTGTTCTGGGGAACAGCGCGTTATCGTTTTGTCACAATGTCTGTAATTTTCTAATTTTGAGCTGAAAATGGTCTCAAACGACTAGGTTGCACTCACTGATAAATAATCCGTGGTCAAATTTGATTCCGTCCAGCCGTGTGTGTCCTTTCGAAAGGAAGGACCTAAAGTCTTGAAATTTTCAGGTTAGGTTTTGATCCTGAATATCTCGGTTGAGTTTGTTAATGGGCCAATTCTGCCGAATGATTTTTGTGTTACAGCCATTTGAAATTTTGATTTTTCAATAACAAAAATATTTATCTGATCGAAAATTTTTATATTTCATTTAAATTTCACTGAAATTTTCAAGTCGCCAGTTGGCAATGCGAACAAGCGCGTAAAAGCTGCCGACTTCACTGAAGTGCTTTTTTAGTTTTTTTGTGTTCCTACCTTATATTTTGATGGCAAACAGGATGTCGATAATTGGTACACGCAGAAATGTGGATACATTGAGCTTGAAAACGAAAAAAGCATTCTGAAGATATCGGAAAGTAAGTTTACGAAAGCTTATCAAACATTTTACGTGACCCATTGACCGATGCCTATGTCGATATTTGGAAAAGAACATGTTTCAGGTGTACCAATTTTTCATGAAATTTGAAAAATAGCGAAATTTTTCAGAGGAATGCAAGCAATAAACCTTCTAGGGTATTATATCATTCAAAAAATCACAAATCAGCTTTACATTGTGAATTTTTAGAAACATAAGTGAATTGAATATCATTTCACAAGTGAGATCCATTCTTGTATTTTCCAAGTATACTGTTGATCGTTATTTCATGACATTTTTTAAGTATAATATAACTGGCCTTCGAATCAAAATTTATATTTTCATTTTGGATTTAAATTTCTTAACATTTTGACGGAAAAGGTTTCTGGACAAATAATTTAGTTCTGTATCTTGATGACTACATGTTGTGTTATATTTGCTTATGTTGTATGGTATTTTTCCGATTATTCCTAGGCCTATATATTTTGTTCGAGATAGTATATTGGACGTGTTGTGGGTGGACAGTGTTACTGTATCCGCACGTCAGCCTTATCGCAGCACTGTTAGTTTTTGACCCAACAGTAAATGGTGACCGGTACCGTTTAACTAGAAAATTTCTGGGTTAGTTTTATGATTCACTTTTTGATTTTTTTTAGAGATTGTTCGTCACTATCTCAGTTTTGGAAGGATAATTTGTACTGCAAACGGCTTGATGCAGCTACTTGCATTTCAGGAAAACTATGAACCCCGCTAGCGGGAATAATATTTTATAGCCGATCTTGGACAATTTTGAAAATTATTTAATTTCACTTTCACACTTCTCATTCTTGCTACTCGCGACGTGTGTGATTAATATCACTGAATAGTTTGCCAACGAGGTGAGAAAATAATAAATCTTCGTGTGAAATTTGCAGCGTTTTTACGCGTTTGTTGTGAGGAACAGCGCGTTATCGTTTCATCACAATGTCTGTAATTTTAGAATTTTGAGCTGAAGTTGGTCTCAAACGACTAGGTCGGACTCACTGATGAATAACCCGTGGTCAAATTTGATTCTGTCCGTCCGACCGTCCGTGTGTGCTCTTACTTTCGGAGGAAAGGACCTAGAGTCTTGAGATTCTCAGGTTAGGTTGAGATCCTGAATATTTTTGTTGAGTCGGTTAGTTTTTTTGTTATGGCCATTTGAAATTTCGATTTTTCAATAACTCGAAAAATATTTATCTGATCGAAATGAAACTTGGTTGATAGATGAACAGTAAAAGTAAGAAGAATTGTGTGTAGAAAAATTAAAAAAAATAATTTTTTGAAAATTTTATTTTTCATTTGAATTTCACTGAAATCTCCAAATCGCCATTTCATAACCGAGTACTTCATTTCAGCCCAATCAGATTTCCTGATTTTCCTAAGGAACAAATCAAATCGAATTTCAAACCGCTATAGGTCTTGAACGATTAGGTTGGACTTCCCGAGGAAGAATCCGTGATCAAATTCAATTCTGTTCAGCCGACCGTGTATGCTCTTACTTTCTGAGTAAAAGACCTAGAGTCTCGAAATTTTCAGTTTATGTTCAGAGCCTGATAATCTCAGTTATGTTCGTTAATGGGCGAATTTGGTCGAAGGTTTTGGAGGTATAACAATTTGAAATTTTGAGGTTTGTTGCCAAACTGATTGAATCGATCAGATCGGGGCGTCGTAATATAAGTTGAAGAATACCAACGCGCAACCTTATTCACAATTTTGAGATGATCTAATCGTTAAAAAAATTTCAAACAAATGTGTTTCGAAATTATTCATTTTCGAGAGACTACTGATCAGATCCAGATGAAATGTGGCACATACCTTGAAGTCAACATTTAACAACAATGTCCCACATTTCAACTGGAGCAGATATTTATTTTATTTTATGAAATATATCGAGCAAAAAATTGTTGTCTTTCACTACGCGCTTGTTCTAGGGAACAAAAGCGTTATAGTTTTACCTAGTCCTGTTATTTTCAAGGTCTGGGCCAAAATGGTCTTTATCCATTAAAAAAACTAGCATAGACCTTGAAGTCAAAATATAATAATAATGCTCCAAATTTCAGTTGTAATGGATATTTATCTGCAGAAAAATTGGAAAAAAATATGTCCACTATCTTGGGTATTTTAAAATTTGAGATGATTTCCTCGAATAATCGAAAAGAAGTGAGGTTTTCAAAATTAAACTTCCTTAATAGTAATGCCAACGCATTACTTCCGAGATTCCTGTTGAAAAAATTGTTTCTTCGAAAACCATTCATAACCTTGCCATGGGATTATGCACATACCTTGCTATTTAACAACAGTACTTATATCAAATTGCGGAATTTGATCGGATATGTATCTCGGGAGATTTTGGAACGAAAATTTTTGAGATGAGCAGTACATTATTTCATATCAAAAAATATGTGTTACCCCAGTATTAGCAGAGGAGAGCACACATAAGAACTTCAGGAAAAACTCTGTCCCCCCGTATAAGTTTAGTGAAATTCTTTTTCATCGACAAAATTTCTTCTTCCCTATTCGATGCAGGTTGATATCTCGAAATCACACCTGAAAACAAAAAAAGAAGAGGTAAAAACCAATATGAACTAGTAAATGATTTATTACCCATCAAAGTAATTTGAAGTTTACGATCCATATCAAAAAAGAATCAGACACTGAATGAATTGCCGTGCTGATTTCATCGATATCATTGTTAATTATACCCGAAATGACTCAAAAAATAGCTATATATCCGATCATCTACTGCAAGGGTAATTGGGGTAATTTGGCGTTCGTAATTAAACTACAAACCTGCTCTACAATTATAAAGTCTCTGAGCAGATACTCTATGTACTTATTGTGTTCACGATCAGCGGTTAGGTCAGACATGAAGAGATTAATTATGTCAGCCGAATTCGTGAAATTGAACAAGCGCGTGAAAGCTGCTGACTTCAAGATATTCTTTGAATTTTTCTTATTGAAATGATCCTCCCGAAAGTTTGCTCGGATCCTCATTTTGATAATTTACAATTGCTAATCAAGTTTGATTTCATTCGGATTCGTATTGTTTGAGTTATTATCATTTTGTAGAATTCATATAATCAATCATCGATCATGAGGAGATAAGCGACAAAAATGTATGACCAAAAAAATTCCACAATTCGATTTATATCGGACCTCCTCTAGGGACATGAAAGCGCCCCTAGTTTGGATTCAGCTAGCGTATAGATTCCCTATTACATGCAAAAACTATCTACACTCCTTAAACCTTCTTCCTGTGGTTCTATAACCTATTAATATGTATGTCTCGATTGGACATAATGTGAAAATATAATAACGAAGGAATTATATTGAATAGATTTCACCCATACAAAAATTTCGCCCATTCATGAATTCGACCTCCATAAGTCACAACCTACTCAACGAATTTATATTCGTATTATTACATACATACCTGATAGATCCCAACTCCATTATCTACCGAACTGAAGAATATGGGACTAGGAACATATTATTGCTATAATGCAGCAAAATAATATTACTCCACATGGAAGATTCCTGAAGAACATCCATGACAATGAATACTTTTTTAATGGTTTTTAGATTATCAGATAATTAACACTGATAGACAATTAATCTTTTGAGGATTTTTTAGGATGAGAAAGTTGTTTATAATTGTTGCCAACTGATGAAGTTCAGTCAGTTCAAGGCATTGTTATTCGATAAGTGATAGAATGGTGCTATAAATTGACATATATATTTGTTAGATTATTTTCGGGTATAATATCCGTAAAAACAAATTACAAGAATTTTTTTTTACGACGCACTTGAAATTTTCAGGGTGGGTTCAAGTCTCAAAAGCGTAGCTTAAGTTCGTTAATGAGTCGAAATCAAGCTATTGGTTTCAATTTTGTCCATATACTTTCGAGGAAAAACCTTCGCAAGTTTTGTACATAAAAAACTCCTGAAATGGAATGACGTAGCTTCGGAACTTAACTGCTCATTAACGCATTATTCTACTCCGAAGGTTTCAAGTTATTCTCTGCGATAATAACATATTTCAGGAAATGATATGCAAGATATTTCTCATGAAACTTTGTTGTTTAACTACTAACCGTACATGTAAATTCGTTCGAATCGCTGTTTTTGGAAATTTTTAGAAATCACGATGAATGGATTAATGCATGTTTGTACTGGAAGAGTCTCTGGGTTGTACATCTATTTGAACTGCAGATTCTGCAAATTCTTCAAAATCACTGACGTTTAATCGCTTTTTCGTGCATGATGAAACAGCTGTTGCTGAATAGTGACTTCAAAGTTTGTGCTAAATTCCATTGAAATCTGATGAAAATTTTCCGAAGAAAAAATTCCTCAAATATAAATTGGAAAAATTCTTGTTGTGGGTAACAGCGCGTAATCGTTTTGTCACAATGGCTGTTATTCTCGGATTTCGAGCCGAGTCTTGAACGACCAGGTTGAACTCACTGATGAAGAATTCGTGGTCAAATTTAATTCTACCCGTCCGAACGGCAATGTGTGCCCCTAACTCTCGAAGGAAAACTAATAGAGCCTTGAAATTCTTAGGTTAGGTTCGCACCCTGAAAACCTCAGATATAGTGAATGGGCTGAAAAAGACCAATAATTTCAGTGTTATAGCCATCCGAAATTTTGACTTTTCAATTACTAGAAAACTATTCATCCGATCGAATTTAAACTTATTTCCAGGTGCGAAGTATAAACATAAAGACTAACGTTGAATTTCGTAACGATCGTATCAATGACAAAATCCAAAAAAGAGCTCAGCTGAGGTCGGGAGAACTTACGCGCTTGTTCAATTTAACGAATTCGGTGTAATCTACATCTCTTCACGTCTGGGTTAACCGCTGATCTTAAACATAAAAAGTACCAAGAGAATCTGCTTAAAGACTTAATAATTGTAAAGCAGGTATGAAGTTCAATTTTTGAGATATTTCGGAAATAATTAACAATGATATCGATAATATGAGCACCAAATTCGGCATATTTTCTTTCCAATATCTCCCAACTGTTGACACTGTTGTTAAATAGTTACCTCAAGATCTGTGCCAAACTCCAGGACAATTTTCCGACAGAAATCTCGAAAGTTATGCATTGGCATTACTATTGGAGAAGTTTTAGTCGGCAACCTCACTTCTATTCGATAAATTGAGGAAATATTCCCAAAACTCGAAATTGCCAAAAAATTTGACCAATTTTTTCCAATTTCCCTGGAGAAAAATATTTACATTATAAATACATACATTTATATTTGAAGCACTTTATATATATTTTGACTTTTAGGTCTGTGCCAATTTCAAATGAATTCTGATGATAACTTTCCACAAAAAATATTCTCCATACGATTTTCGGCTCAAAACTTGGAAATCACGGACACTGGGCAAAACGATAACTCTTTGATTCCCTAGAACAATCGCGTGATGAAAAAAAATTAGTTCTTGGTCAATATGTTTTGTGAAATGATAGCTGATCGGGTTGAAATTTGGAACAATGTTGTTGAATATGGACTTTAAGGTATAATATCTGGAATTTTTTTTTCAATACATTGGGAAATTTTTCGAAAAACCTTTGTTGAAATTTTTTTAACGGTTAGAACATCTCACAATTCTGAACAAGGTTACACATTGGTATTCTTCAACTCATTAAAAAGTTCCAACCTAATCGCACCAATTGATGCTGTAACAAACCTCAAAATTTCAAATTGTTATAGCTCTGAAACTTTTCGGCCAATTTTGCCCATTAACGAACTCATCCGAGATTTTCAGGCTCTGATCATAAACTGAAAATTTCAAGACTCTAGGTGTTTCCCGTTGAAGGTTGGACCACACACGGCCGACTGAACAGAATTGAATCTGACCACTGATTCTCCTTTCAACCATTTAGGGCCGATTACGGTTTAAAATTCGAGAATTACAGTAGTTGTGATTAGACAATATCGCGCTGTTGCCCAGAACAAGCGCGTAGAAAATACAATAGGTTCAATTCAAATGAAAACTAGATCAATCTCGGAAAAATATGAAACAAGTTCAACTCAGACATTTAAAATACTATCTTTCCGATTCATTCACAGGCGACATACTTATTAGGGCTATAATCCATCCACATATGGGAAAAATTGATTTACTTCTGCAGGATGACGGACACTTTTCACTCGTTTCTGTTTGATTTGGATATTTTCCATCCAACAATGCCATGAATGAAAAGCAAGCTTAAGGTACGGTTTGGATCTCGGCAGTAGCTGCCTGGCAGTCGCGACCCGGAAGCGACTACCATACCGCTTCCAGCGCTGCACAGCTGCTTGTATCGGTGAAGGTACGATTCCGATCTCGGCAGAAGCTGCCTGGCAGTCGCGACCCGCCGGCGACCACCATATCGCTTCCAGGGAATTACATGCAACACTTACCGATACAAGCAGCGCTGCACGTGCCAGCTACTACCGAGATCCGAATCTCAGTGTACATCAGGTATACATTTTATTCTGATTTTCCGTTGTGACAAAGCCTTTTTTTGTATATTAAACCGTTGATAGCGGGTGTGATATTTTTGTTGTTAAATGTGGCTACTTCATGAGGGCTTCAAACCTGTTAGTATTCTTTTATGTTTAAATAAACTAATGAATAACTCAAATTATATTTATCTGATCATACTGAACATTGATCGTCGGTTATGAAATTGCGGCTCGTACATTTTGAGTCGAGTTTTAACGAAACTACTCAAGCAGTTTCCGGAATGAAGAGAATTTTGAAATATTTTTCTTATAATTTGTTCATATATACGAACATCACGATATTCTGCATAAGTCTTTATGTTGATACTATAAAGGGTTTTCCAATAAGAGGTGTTATTTTGAATAGCCCGCTATTTCGGTAGATGTCACTTTTGAAGCTGTCATTTTTTTACATTTGACAAGTAGAAAATACGCCATTAATAAAAATGGAACGATAAACGCTTCAACAATGCATCGAAATTATTAAAATTCACTATAAAAATGGTGGAAATATGGCAGAGACGATTCGTAAAACTCGAACATTTTTGGGTCGTCGTTAAGCACCTTGTCGGACCGTAAAAAAGAAATTGCTGGAAAAATTCGAGCTGTTGGTACAAGTTAGTGTTGAAAGAATAAAACTCGTGCACGCCGCTTAAGAACAGCCTAGAATATTGCTGCTGTAGCCGAAAGTGTTGAAGAAAACCCAGGTTTGTCCATTCCTCATCGTTCTTTGGAATTAGTCATTTCACAAACGCCATTACACCGTATTTTGCACAAAGATTTGGGTCTTAAGGCTTATAAAGTTCAGTTAACACAAAAACGTATGCCGGCCGATCATCAACAACGTCTTGTCTTTGCTGATTGGGTCGTTGAAATGCCTGAAAATGATCCGGAATTCCATCGAAAAATCATCTTGAGTGATGAGGCCCATTTCCACCTCGGTGGCTTCGTCAACAAGCAAAATTATCGCATCTGGGGCTCGGAAAACCCGAGAGTTATTGTTGAAAATCCTCTCTATCCTCAACGTGTGACTGTTTGGTGCGGTTTATGGTCCGGCGGAGTCATTGGACCTTACTTCTTCGAAAATGAGGCTGGAGCAACAGTTACGGTGAATGGATTGCGCTATCGAGAGATGATTAATGATTTTTTATGGCCGGAATTGGATGGTATTGATCTGGACAACGTTTACTTTCAACAAGACGGCGCTACGTGCCACACAAGCAACGAAACCATTGATCTTTTGCGGGAAAAGTTTCCGGACCGTGTTATCTCTCGAAGAGGTGATCACAATTGGCCACCGAGATCTTGTGATTTAACACCTTGCAACTTCTTCCTTTGGGACCACGTGAAAGAGAAGGTCTACGCCATTAGCCCAGCGTCGATTCAAGACCTCAAAGATGGAATTCGTGAGGCTATCGAGGACATAGGGCAGCCACTTTGCGATTTGGTTATGGAAAAACCAACTTTGGAAACGATAACTGTCGAACGGAGCAAGCTAGCTACTTAAAACTTTCAGGGTAGGTCGCGCATCAAAATCCTGCGGTTGATATCGTTAATAGACCAAATCGGCCGAACGGTTTCGGAGTTATAGCCAATTGAAATTTTGAAGTTATCCCCCTAATATTTCAGAAACTATTGCATCTATTGAATTGAAACTTGGCAGTTAATTGAATCATAGCAAGGCGCAAGTTTTTTCGAAATTTTGATGAGATTGTTACGTTACTGGACTTTCATATTCGAAAATATTCTGCTCATACCTTGAACTCCATATTTCACAGCAGTGTACAAAATTTCAGTTTGATACGGCTATGTTTCTCAGAGATATTGGAAAACGTCTGTCAACATTCGTGCATTTTCCCTCGATATCTTTGTTTTTTTTCCAGAATAACTCGGAAAATACTGATTCAATCATAATTAAACTCGATTAGTTTGAAAATGCTGATGAACAACTTCGTGCAAAATTTCGTGACGATTGTTTGAAAACTTTGATATAAAATGAATTTTTTTTTGTTCAAATATTCGATATTCTGTATGAACCTTTGAGTTGTCCTTTTTCGATCGAGTATTGGATTTTGATTCAATCTTATCAGTATTTCTGGAAATTTTGTGGAGAAAAATTTTGAATGGGTATATCTTCGGAATCATTGAGTCAATTTTACCCATTCACGAATTTGGCCTTTGTAATTAAGGTCCAAATATACTCCACATATATCAAGTTCCTAATTCGTTTTTCGGAAGTTATTGTGTTCATGACCGGCCATTAAAATTAGAAAAATAACTTCAATCGAGAATGATTTCAATAATTTGGTAGTTTAGGACCGTGCGAAGTTTTCAAACTCAGGTGGAAGCTATGGAAACTTCTTTTTTTAATTTTTGAATTGAAGTTGAATGTTTTAGTGAATTCTACTGAAGTTCTATCTTTCAAGCCTTTTTTGTGTAACTCCAAGTAATTTTAGGAAGCTGAGTTATTTTTGTTATCAAAACAACATTCAGGGCTATCATGTCACAAGAAAAAAAAATCTGCAAAATACCTACTATATAAAACGATATGAATTTTTGAAACCTCGCTGGCATAATAATCTGAAAATCACAAAAAAAATCGCGTAACATACAGGGAGCATTTTTAGATACACATAGGTCAACTGGATACTATACATTTCACGTATGATACAAGAGCACAGACAACAACTTCAGAAATTCTCTGTCTCCTCGTATATGTGTGGTGAAATTGGACTGTGACTTATTCATAATGAAGGGCATCCGCCTGAGTGGAACCAGTTTTCTGCTTTTACAAAATACAGAAAACCACTAGAAAGCAGTAAATAATACTACCTACATTTACTTTCTGACCGGGAGGGTTTTTCGACAAGATCCGGTCCTCCAAGCGATAAGTTTCAGATCCTGAGATGTAAGAAAAATACTACAGGCCCCTTAAATTGGGATATCATCGCTCATAGATTCACAATCGGTTGATATTCACTTGAAAGCATATAAAATATCAAAAATAAACTGTACAACTTATTATCAAAATTACCTAATGCAAAGGACTTTCGAGATTTTTCTTGAAAAAATTGTTTTTTCGAAAACTATTCCTGACCTTACCATGGAGTTTGGCACAGACATTGAAGTGACTATTTATCAACAGTTGATCACATTTCAATTCGATCGGATATTCGTCTTGGGAGGAGATATTCGTAAGTAATAACATAAGGGCATCTAATTTTTCCGAAAAAAATTGTAAAAACATTTGCTAAGTATTAAATTAACAAGAAGCATGCGTGCAACAATGGTGGCATGGTGGCAACAAAAATCCGAGTCGAAGACGAGGATTTTTGCACCTGCAAGAATGGTTTTTGTTCAAAAATATTACTTGAAATTTCAGGACTTCCCGTCAGTGCTTTTCTAGATTTTTACTACCTGTACGATTCTCACGAAATTTTGCAGCAGGTTGCGTATTCTTCCATTAGTTGAGCACCTATCGGTAGTCTGCAGCTATGTACGAAATTCAAATCTGATCATGTTAGCTCCTCTAGAGATTTTGAGGAAATAACCCCGAAATTTCAAATTGCCACATAATCTAACATATTTTCTCTTGACCATGTAATCATTGTGTCAATTTTGCCAATTGTTGAATTCGTCCTATGTTATTGAACTCCATATATACCTTTCTTGCAAATCAACATAAGCGTTATGACGTATTTTTGTCGATTATATTGAACAGTTCACATTGATCTGACCTAGTTATGTAATCTGCCGAAGAATATACAAAATTGACTCGAAACTGATTTCGCCGTTCGCACATCTCATCCATCACCCCACTCAATATCGAGCCTCTGAATCAATTCTTTCAGAAGTTATTATGTTTACGGTAAGCCATCTGGAATTCTTTGTTCCGCAATATTTCGAAACACGTATCGGATACAACATATATGTATGTTGGGATATGAGGGCTTGAACTTTCAGTTGAAACTTAACCATGATCGTGAGATTAGAAGAATTTTTTATATGAGATTTAAAAGGGTGCACAAAAGTTCTCAACCTAACTTTATTTCATTTCTCGAATTCAGTAACATTATATGGCCCACTAGGAAAAATGTCACACAAAAATTCAATTACAGGTAATGAAATTTCTGATTATAGACTCGGAATTTTGATGAGGAATATTTTGCTACAATCACAATCCTTGATACACCTATCGAACGAAAGTCATTGAAATCAGCTGAACATTTCTGGAGTTGAAATTTTCATATTTGAAACTTTAGATGAGATTACTTTTAAGCAACAATTCCTAACTCTATGACGACCTTTTTTCGGGCTTGTGTGACTGTATGTTTTAAATGTAGTTTCTCGGGTGCCAAATATATTACATAACTTTCACGGTGTCACTTACACTGTTGACCACAATTATTTTTACCAAAGAGCTGTCTGATGTGGATTGTCTAAACTCACTATGATATGACCGAAATAATTATTTACACAATATGATAGTTCAACGAAGCAATGAAATAATACACAGTCAGATGTTAACGGTGCAAAAATATGTGACTTTGAAATGAGCAGGACAGTGAACGGTATCAAGGGATGAGATGAGTGAGCAGTTAAGTGATAAAAGCGTGAAAAATTACGATATCAGTACTCAAACTACGAATGTGTGCGGCCTGAAGGGCGCACCCACTTCAATTTATAAACGCTACGGCCAATTGAGTGGGCAGTACTCTTGTGTCCGTATTACCGGTTCAAACCCTAAATTCTAGGTTGAATGGTTCGCCCGATCTCTGCCCAGGGCGTTCGATATAACCCAATAAAAGAGAAAATCCGGGAACAGTGTCGACCTGTTTCAACCCATGTATAAGGGCAATTGAATCGAAGGTGCAGGCAGTTACCGTAAATGCTCCAAAAGTACTGTTAGGTACCATTGTATAAAGACAACATGTTATCTTTATACAATGGTATTACTAACCAGAACACAATGCCGTGACTACAAAGCACTCGGTATATCCAAAAGGGACTTTCGGGAACGTTTCGCTAATTCAAACTCGAATCACAGCCTGTATATTTCTCTCGAACTCAGTAATGTCCCTCACAACGTCCCCGGAAACAATCTACAAATGACCTACTAAAATATTACACTAGTGCTCCGAATTACAGAATGAACAAACCGGCTATTTCAGGAACTTTTCGCTAATTCAAACTCGGCCCAGAACATCCGATACAACCAAATAATTCGAGGATAACTTAGGCACAGTACTACCTCAATTCAACCCCATCAGAGGGCAATTAAATGAAGGTTACAGGTAATGTCTCTCACAACGTCCCCAAAAATAATCTACAAATGACGTACTAAAATATCAATTTATCTAGCGCACTTATTATTCGATTCTTATTCAACGGAAAAGAGAAAATGGAACACAGAAAAATGTATATAAATCAAACGGAAAGCCGAATAAAGCCCAAGCAGTTCTCACCAGGTAAGACACCACTTTCACTCGCTATATTTACGGTGATATCTTGAGTCTTTTCCTCGTCAAGCGCAACAAGATATTTAAAGAGTGTTAAGCTCAAAAGAAAACGACTCGACACCTCGAAAATACTCTCAAAAAGTTGTCCATTTCGTCTGGACAGGTCCTTTCATAACTTCGGAAAAGTGGGGATGTCACATGTCCAAAATTTCGAGAGATTTCCCAGGGGAGGATACTATACGGCTCCCGGATTGGTTCTTTTAAATTCCCGTGTTCTTCAACAAAATTATGCAGTAGGTCCCGTAAACAAGTTTACCCGTTTTTCATACAATTCAATATCCGAGACAGCCACAAACATGTGAGAAAACTGCGATAAGCAATAAACCTCCGGGTACGGCATGGTTTTAACATGGGTCGGAAACTGAAAATGCATGGAAATAAATACGATGGAATAATTCCTTCCGATAAGAAAATTTCTCGAAACAAAATGAAACCAATTAAACAATTCCTAAGTAACGAAAAACACTCAGTTACAAGGTAGGAGATTGAAATGCATCGGAATAGATTTGATGGAATAATTCTTTTATTCCTGCTAGGAAACCTCTCGAAATAAATAAAACAAATCGACTAATTCCTGAGTAACGAAAAACATTTCATTACAACTCGTAGGTGTTCTCTTTCTTTATTTAACCGCCGGTAACTCTGGTTTATTCGTCATAAAAAAATTAATTTTCATTTTATTATAATTGTTAATATTTTTTGGGTTGGAGTTGAAATTCATGATTCAAAGTTGAAACTTCAGATTTAATCGATATAAAAGATTACTCAAAATAAATAAAATATATTTGAGTGATCAATATAAATAAAACGAATATAGACATAACTTAATGAAATGATTTAAAAATGATGATTGTATGAATTCTTTCTTCTACATGGACACTGCTTCATTGTCTTCATCATCATAATTTCTTGATAATTCTTCATAATCCTTTTCGAGAGCAGCCAAATTTTCCCTGGCTTCAGAGAACTCTCCTTCTTCCATCCCCTCCCCTACATACCTATAATATAGGATAGTACAATCATACAATAATTAATTACTCTAGAATTTGGTTTCACAGAACTTTTATTGGTCACTCAGTGATTATAAATTGAATTCGATGGTTGAGTTTAAATAGAAGGAAATTGAGTAAATAATTTACTGATTATTGACAATCAGATTCCCGATCGAAGTTTCGGGGAACCGGCCGTCAAAGTTAGAATTAGTTTCATCCAAGGATCAAACTTCGTAAAGAATACTGACATAGGATATGGTTGCCGGAAAAAACGGTTCAGTATACGGGAAGAAGCATGGGGCAACTGCAATGATGCAAATGATTCAATATTCTGTTTGACTGCTTCCCTTTGAAGCAATAGGCTCGCGCATCCAGGAATTGTACGAAACAGGTTCCTAATGAAGACAAAATCCATATTATTTTTTTGAAAACCCATAGTGGACTTTATGAATTAGGGTTTAAAGTCTGAAATCTTAAAAGTCATCCTGAAAAAGGTTAAAAAGAAAAAAGAGGTAGGAATTGGTTCATGAAAGAGCTTCAGTAACAAACTAACATAAACGCTTTTTCGATGTAGATGATAAGGTTTGATCAAGATAAATATTTGTTGATTTATCGACAGATATTCGTCCCTGTGGATATGTTAGTGAATGATTAGAGGTATGTAAAAAAATTGTGGTGTTTGACTCACATACAAGATAAAAGTTTCAGTTCTGATCTGAACGCTCCGTCAGAGGTTAAAAAGGTCAAAAGCTATAAGCATAATAGAGAGGATGTCGACAAATACAAACATTTCAATATTCCCAACTTTGATACCCGAAAATGATAAACAATTTTCAGAATTCTTCTAGAGATACGTAGTCTGAAACAGCACATAATTACTGAAGCCACTTAAGATGGATAACCATATGCCTTCATACGTGTCTTCCCTTCATAACCTCGAAGAGACATTGGTATGTTTTGTTTACATTCAATGTCAACTTTAGAAAACAATATTACATTTTATTGATTTTTACACGTCCATTATTTATTATGCTTGAATTTTTTTGACCTTTTTAGCTTCTGACGGAGAGTTCGAATCAGACTCAACATTTCATTTGACTTGAAACTTTTATCTTGTATGCGAGTTCAACACCCCAAATTTTGTTGCATACATTTAATTACTTTTAAATATATTTAAGTAGGCTTTAAAGATGACTTAAAGTCGAAACATGTCTGTCAACAAATAAAGAGTGTATTTAATTTAAAACCTTCAACCCTGATCCAAAATGCATATGGTTCCATTCTTCTCAAAGAGGAATTATCCGATATTGAAGGCTTCAAATTCGATTTTCTGTAGTGAAAACTGCTTTGCGAAGATGATCCTATTCCTTTTCAATGGTATACATATCAGGTCAGTCAGTTGGCCAGTTCATTCAGTGGGCATTTTCCCTTTGCAGAATATACTATACACTTTTTTTCCTGGGATTATTGTTTCGAAAAATGAAATTTTTTCAAATTTATCGAGCAAAACGTGAATGATTTGTTCGCTGATGTTTTCAGCGTGCATGGCACCTGTGCTTATTTCTTCAATAATGATTAATAGTGTAGGTCAGCCAAACTGTATATATCCGAGTGGAGTGAGCTATCTGATCTAATTCTAATTACACTAGGTCCAGGTTCATACAATTTTGCACACATATTCTCTAATCATACAGCATCTGGATAGAAGAATAATTCTCTTTAATTTCAATTTCTTACCTCTCTTCACAAAAACATCATTCGGCAATCACTTAAATTATTATTATATTACTTTCAGTGCAAAATATCATAAAATAACACGCAGTGTAATCAAAGTTAGTGCAGAAGGCTCACCCCTCGTAAGAGACTTAAACTAAACACCTGTAACTTCTTTCGAAATAGTGAATTCTAAGGAGGAAAATGTTTCAACGAGTTGCAGTAATGGTTCAAATCAATATATCCAGATTTCAAAATGATCTGATGTAAAAAAAAACAAAAATTTTTTGAATTGAAATTCTTTTCATTTTATTTTATTCCGTCAAAGTTCCGTCCATTTCCGGTCAAAAAATAGGTCATAAAACACCTAGCTTACCTCTGTCAATGGAAAATAATCTGCAACATCATTGTGCAAAATTTCAATCCGATATCTTGTTAAATGAATATTTATTAGCGATGAACCTGATTCCTGTGGCACCCGGTATACCGAGGAAGTTGATGTCTGAAATTTCGTTGAACTTTTTCAATTATTTCGATGGTTATATCGTTGATGTTTTGACGCCCTCAAGTTGAGCCAGGGTCCGTGAATGATCGGTATACACGAGTGATTTGAGGTATCCCCGAAAATAAAAATAACAAGAAGTGAAGAAATGGGACCGAGAAAGTCCCGAAAGGCCGCCAGATTCTCCTCGAACAATTAAATTGGGTGGAGAATGATACCGAACCACAGCCTTAGGGAATGAAATTGAAGATAAGAGTTAGATGCCAGAAATTCCTAACAAAGCTGCACGTTAACGCGCCAAATATTTTGGAAAACGCAAAAGTGACCCATAGGTTCAACATTTTCGGATGTTCTGGCACTGACATATTAGTGGGCTTCAAATTGAAACTCTTCGAATGTGTCCGCCCGTGAAACAATCGATTGCCAATATTTTACCCGATCCTGCTTGAACGCTTACACTGCAAACGAGCGATTGTGACCTGTCCAATGAAGAGTTGATAGAACCTTTCCTTTCGAATGAGGCCAAACACATCCTTCCATAACTCACCCCCAACGATAAAAGCAAATCAGCAAATTTAGCTAGCGCATTCTGTACCTCTTAGAAATTATTTTCATGCGGTTGAATCAAAATCGTAAACCAACTCTATACAAGAAATTACGTAATTTTGGGACCACCGGTATAGGTGCGATATTGAATCATGATGAATGACATCTCTTATATATCAGGAAAATAAGGACTACTTCTCGAGCCCCACACCATAACTTCTCTATTCCTTCGCGTGTAATTGCATTTTCACTCACCAGTGGACAAAGGCTCTCTTCTGATACATGAGATCAAATTTGTGATTCATATTGGCCCATGCTTCAGCTATGGCGGTGGTATTTGACAGTGCTGCAACAGCCCGTGGGGTCTGAAACAATGAAATATTATGATGTATCCCTTTCAGCTACAATTAAAATACATTTATGATTACAAATTTTGAATAAGTAAAAACTAGATTGCATGGGGAAAAAAACAATAATATCGAATAAATGTGAAAGTATGATGTAGGACTAAATTTGGCACTCAAATTGAAATATTTTTTATATTCGTCAAATCAGAATCATGAACATGGGAACATTGGTAATCTTTAGAAACAGACGAACATTTATCCTTCTCATTATATATAGGGTGATTCCAAATTAGACGTGAACCTCAGAGGAGGTGTTAGTATGACTCATTTGCTGTCGTTTGAGATTTATTTGTTGGAAAGCGAAAATCAACAGTTTCCGAGATATTTGAATTTTCCCGATTTTCAGAAACTTTCTCACTTCAGTTCATTTTTCGTCAATTATTTCTACATTAACCAACTTTCATCATGATGCATTATAAATATTAGAAAAGGATATAATATGTATGAAACGAGCGAAACTGTGCTGTAATAGATATCAAAAGAGAATTAGTATGATTTGCAATATTTGATTATATGAAGAAAAACAAAATCAATTTCTACTATCTATTTGAATTCAACTTTCGAATTCCACAATGTATGTATGTCCCAATTCTTTCAAAAACTTGCCAACGTCCTTCTTTATTTCCTAAAAAATTTTCTTTACAATGCGTTCACTTGCTCTGTACAGCAGGTTTATATAAGCAACCATTTGATTATTATTTCTTTAATTGATTTAATTTTTTCTACATTGACTATCTTCGATTAACATTTTAGGTTATTCTCATCAGAAAAAAATATGAAATGCATGAAAAAAGCAAAACAAGACTGTATTAGATTTCAAAAACGACTAAGTATAATATGAAGCAGAGGAAAAAATAAAGAATTAAATATTTTTATAGTAGGTAAGTAACTCGAATTCATTATAAATTATAAATTATGGACGAAATGATCTCCACCATTCCTTATACAAGCACGTGCTTCTTTCTAATCTCATCAGAAGTTACTTTCTGCTTGAAATTTATCCTCAATCTTCTCGCTGCTTCGTATTTTCTCTCCAAAAATTGTTCAAGTGAATTAATTTCCCTTTCATATACCATTCCCACACATGAAAATCTGAAGGTGTTGGACCCGGACTTCTCGCTGGTCACGAAATAGGTGCTCCCCTACATACCCATCGATAAGAAAACAATTCGTTCAAAAACAGACGAACATTATGGTGTGCGGGACACCCATCCTCTTAATAAATGATTTCACGCCTGTCAATATCCCCAGAACTTATATGATAATAATAATAATAATGATACTTTATTGATCCTTTAAGACAAGTACGTGTATAGGACAGGTCATATAAACAAGAAAAAAGTTATATATTTGGTACACTGCTGTGGAATATGAAGCTCAAGGTATGAGCAGACTTGTTTTCGAGTATGATTAATAGTTTCTAAAAAAAAAATTTCTAAACGATTTTTTTTTAATTGAGTGACCAAACGATCCCAACAAAATTTAACTCGAAGTTGCGTGTCGTTATGCTTCAACTAACTGCCAAGTTTTAATACAATCGCTTCGGTAGTTCCTGAAATATCCGGGAACTATCCTCAAAATTTCAAATGGCTCTAACTCCGAAACCATTTGCTGATTTGGCCCATTAACGAACTTAACCTCGGCATTTCGATGCGCGAACTACCCTGAAAGTTCAAGTCGCTGGCTTGCTCTGTTCGAAAGTTATCGTGTCCACGGCCGGCCGGCCGGACGGACGGACAGAATCGATTTCGACAACAGATTCGTCATCAGTGAATCCACCCTAGTCGTTTTAGACCATTTTCTGCTAAAAATTCGAAAATTACAGACATTTGGACAAAACGATAGCACGCTGTTCCCCTAGAACATGCGCGCAAAAATCTGCTGAGCCGAAACATGTGAACGGATTCCAACGAAAACTTGTTTAGGAAATGAAGAATGGAGTTTTTGAAAGAATTGGGGCAGACATGAATTGATATGAGAAAATAATTTTTTTTCTTTATATATTAATTTTCAAATCATTCTTATTCTTTTTTATATCTATTATAACAGTATAGTTTTGCTTTTTCCATACATATTATATCCTTCTCTAATGAACATAATCCAAAATCATGATCAAATTTGGTTTTCTAGGCAGAATCTTCTTTGATTTTTAAGAGATGATACCTTCTACATCCAAGAATCATTGACATCTCCGGTAACTGTGGAAAATCGAAATAATGTTGGCACATCATACCAAATTTTGGTTTGAAGAATTCAAGTTGGTATTGGAATAACACTGACCGAAGATTTTAATAGAAAACAAAATGTTTTTTACTCAAAGGATATCTACAATTTTGTTCTGTTTGATATGTTCTTGGTTTCAATCAGTAAATTGCCAATATCATATTATCCATCTTCAAAACTCATCGATAAGTTTTGAATTTCAGTATTTTTTAGTCTTGTGCTAGTAGAAAAGCTTGCATCGCAAGTGAATCAAAACTTTTTATACACATAAGATATGTTTGTATGGCGAAAAACAGCAATTTAAATCATATATTGTAAAGAGAAATAAAGGTTTCTAGACTTCCAAGGTCTCCCACGATATATATATAATATTTTGATGGGGGTAGTACTGATTTCTCCATCGTTTATAATGGTCCAAATATCGACTGTACTTTGCCATATGTTATTTGGAGATTGAGCTCTGTAGAAACAAAAAATAACTAGCGCATTATCTTTTGTCATTCAAGTCTGGAACGAAGTCACATAAGAAAAAACTTCAGTATTCTAAATCCCTCAAATCGTGATACATCGGCGTGGCGATCTGACTTATCGCTGGACGACGCGACAGATAACTTCTCTGTAAAGTGCATATTTTTGATATTTCATTTATAAAACAGTCATATTCTTTTGAACTATAGGATTGAGATATTTTAAAGATTCGCTCACCTTATCCGCATCACCATCAGGTATAACCATCGGAGGCTGGGTATTGATGCCAACTTTAAAACCTGTGGGGCACCAATCCACGAAATCACACGAAGTCTTAATCGAGGACAGTGATTTGTTAACATCGGATGGAATTATATCTCCCCTGTATAATAAACAGCATGCCATGTATTTTCCCAGCTTGCTATTACACTTCACCATACTGAAATCTCCAGAGAAGCAGTTCTGGGTGATCTCCTGGGTGCTGCAGTTATTATGGTATCCATTCTTATTAACAATTGGAGCGTAAGATACGAGGGGAAAGTGAATTCTTGGGAATGGTATCAAATTTGTCTCAAATTCATTCAAATCCACGTTCAAGGACCCGGAGAACCTGAAAAAATTTTGAATACAGTATACAATTCAAATAACTTGATTTAATGTACAATTCCGTGAAAATGAATTAGGCGAATGGCAATAGTTCAAATTAAATTGTTCTTAGGATGACTCAACACTGAAAGGGTTTTTCGTATTTGAAATATGATATCATAACAGAAACAAACAATTCAAATAAGGTTCATATTTTTAAATGATGAACCTTCCAAAGGTGATAGAAAAAGTTTCCGAATAGAATGCGAATAAAAATGGGATATTTTTTCGTATACAATTTTTATATTCTACATCATTATGCCTTTTATTTGGAGCAAATAAATGCAATTTTCAGAGATGTGCTGTCGAGTTCCAAAACTTCCGTGCAGTTAATTCTTTTGAAAATTGATAAGTTGCAAGGAAATTTAATGCATAAGGTGGTATTGCACCATGTTGTAGCGGACAATACATGTGAAACCTATTGCATCAAAAAACTTAGTAAATATTCACCTTCCGTTGAAATCGAAAAGTATTTTTTTGCGAAATGCCTTTCACTTTGGATTTTCACTCACAAAATATTTTCATGCAAATAGTTCATTCCAATGATGAAAGATACCAAACTCAGGATCATTTTATTGGTATTGTTGGTGATTCACTTAGGTTGTTCTAGGAAATCTCTCAGGAAATGTATGCTTGTATGAGTTGGCAGATCGGGTGTGCTCTGCATAAGCTTTGATACTGTTTCCTTCAGTCACATCAGTATATTACAATATTGGGCAATATCACCTGGCATCAATCAAAATGGGCTTTTACTAGATGGTTCAAATTCAAATTTAAATCAAAAATTGATATCATTGTATGAATGACGAGATATTGAAGCATAAATGTTTGAACTTTCACATCTAGTTTCATGAACCATTGGTTACATATCTGGTTACGTCATTGTATGACTGAAATTGTGGAGTTGACCAAAACCAAACAAAGTATTCTGATATGCTGAATTTAACTGGAATTTAGATCACGTCATCCTAATAATTTTGAGGAGACTTTTACTTCAGTCTCTTGAAACTAAGGTATTACGAGCTGCTCCTTTATTTAAGCACTAATGGTGAAGCTTTCTAGGAAGTGTTTCGAATATAGATTCATATAGTCAAAAATTCTTCTACCCATACTCCATTCACTCTTATGAAGTCAGTCAATAGGCCTTGGAATAATTACAATGAAATTGAAGATCGATTATTGTAGCGTTCTCCCTTGACTTTTCGAATGCAATAATAGTTTTTAGAAAAAACGTTCAGAAAATGAACTTTTTCAACAAATAACTGTAGATCACAATTTTTCCAATTCGGCCCAGGATTTGAATCAATCCAGAATTGCATATTGACAAGTTCCAAGATAGGAATATTACTTGCGAATTTCAACAAAATAACTTCAGAAATATCGCTAATCAAAGTTTTGTACTAAACATACAAAACCTGTATCTTCGTAATCAATGAACAAAATTTTTTTTTTCGGCGGATCTTGACTCGCGATGAAGTCCTTTATCCGCCATTGACATATGTGAGGTCACTCATGAATAAACCTGTATATCCTATAATACATTTAATGCTATATTTATGCAGCAAGAAATGGAGGTTTACGTTACTTAAGCCTGATTTTGCATGTAATCACATTAAATAAGTTGATTTCAGTTGAAAGGATAATCTATGGCCACACAACCAATTCTGGAAAAACCTGATATACATACGATTAGAAGAGAGCAGAGAGCAAAAGATACTGATCCATGGCGGTAACGTAACGTCTGGGCCTCATCGAGCCCCTGGCCAGGAAAGACATTTTCCAGCAATCAGGGGACCGTCTAACTATTCGATGTTGGGTATACAATCAACACTGCTGTTCCAAAACGTGGAGCGAGGAAACAGTTACAGTTACAAAGCGTACGAAGAACACAGCCTTGTTGCCCGAACTCGCATAAGCGCATAGTTTCTGAGGGGATTACAAGAGAAACCTATTAGAACCGGCAACATCAACAATAAAAATAAAGTATTTTTTCGATTACGTACAGCTAGACGGACGACTACAATGAAAGATTCATTCCCAAGTCGCTTGAAACTATTCTCGGATTTATATTCGAAAATACAGACATTTGGTGAGATACGCAAAAATTTAAAATTCAATCCGAAAATTTCGACTCACCTTAGAGATGTGGTGGTTGAAGAAACAACCTGAGCTATTAAGCGATTCAAGTTTACATAATTCGGTCTTTCTATTCCCAATTTCTTATAACAAATATCAAAGGTAGCTTCATTGTCCATGATGAACGTGCATGAAGAATTATTCAGACTGGTATGGGTTGTAAATATAGCGTTATAAGGTTCAACAATACTCGTAGAAACTCTCGGTGATGGATATACGGAGAATTCAAGCGTGCTTGCTTTAGAATATTCCTCCTGTAATTTGTCGAGGATGAGAGAAGTGAATCCTGACCCTGTACCTCCTCCGAATGAACGGAATATCATGAATCCTTGCAGGCTCTCGCATTTGCTAGCAATTTTGCGTATAGCCTCCAGCACCGGATCTATCATTTGTTTTCCTATAGAGTAGTAGCCTCTTGCAAAGTTGTTTGCTGCATCCTCTTTATGCGTTATCATCTGATCTGGATGGTACAACCCTTTCATTGCTCCAAGTTTAATGGTATCTATGAAAAAAAGGAATCGATTTGTGCAATTTATTCGCTATCTTTCAATGACTTATGTTGTGTCGATTTTAAACGAGCTGACCATAACGATCAGTACCTTGCTATCATTCCTATCAAAAATGAACGCTATTGATATGTTCATGAAAAAATCATTATTTTTGATTATTTCTTGATGAAATTTGTGCTCGCTTGAATCCGTAGTCAAAGCATGCACTCATACATTAACTGATCCTGCTCAACGCAGCTGCTTCCAGCTTCTACCAACTACAACTACAAACTGTACGACTAAAATATATAATTAGGTTATGTCATCTATCGTCGACTGCATTCCTTAATCTTCATTTGTTTTCCAGTTATGAGTCGAAATTGACATTTGAACAATTAAATATTTGGTATTCTTTTCTGTTCCTTTTCGTGCTATTAACCGGGCATACAAACATCACACAAACAAATTTTCATAGCAATCCGGTAACTTACTTTGATTTTTTGGAGGAGGTTTTTTTGCCATGCTATAATATTAAGTTTTGATATTTCAGTTGAAAACACTAGTGTACAAACTAGACCTAGAAATAATGACCAATTTTTTTCTGTTTCAAATTTATTATTTATTAATATATTATATTTTAGCCGCTGGTCGTTTTTCCAAGGGCCTGTTTATAAAAACATATGCGTTTTTCCATGAAAATATATTGACTTGAAATGAATCAGTTATGGTTGGAAAAGTTCGATTCTGGGGTTTCATCAAAGAGGGGTATGTACCATGTTTGTATTTCTAGTGGTACCCAATTACCAAAATGACTATTGGGGTCATATACAGGGTGGAAAAAATTAGTTATACCAATTACAACTACTAACTAACGTGAGTAGGTAACTCAAGCATCATTATGACGAACTAAAGAAGAAATTTATAGGTTCAGAAAGTATAACCAGAATTAAAGCTTGCAATTGTCTAGAACATTCAGGACTGTCAGTACTTAGTAAGAGAAGTATTGCGAGCGCTATTGGTGGCTTTAACTAGTGAAATTGTCGAAAATTTGAATTGAAAAAGTGGGTTGCATCTAATTTATAGTTTATGTTAGGGGGCTGAAATGCATGATTCTCAATTTCTCTGTTTCTCTTTTTATTCTGGTGTAGTTTTCCCGGTTAGGGTTCCTTCTAAATTGATTGTGTACCTTATGTATTTTTGACTTTGTTTACCGATCTCACGACTTGAGTGCCTCTGTGAGTATCACTTGGATAAGTTTCTATACTATGTGTATTTTCGGTGTAAAATGAATGAATAAATAACTATAGAACAACAACGTTTTAACCCTAAGACATTCTAGCAATTTCAATTTTCATCATTTACTCTGTTTCAAGGAAATCTAATTGCTGAGAAAAAAAATGATTTTGCTGATCTTCTCATGAAACAATAGTTTACATCTAACAATAGTTCACAACTTTTTCTACTTCCAAATTGTAAATCATATTATAGCAGGTGGCGATTATTCCAAGCGGTTTACCAACTATGAGAAAAAAAATATTTTCTCATGGAAACAATAGTTTATTGTGGCTTAGAAGAAGCTCAAACACAATTATTCATTCAATTCAAAAAGTTGTAGTTCAGGTATCCTCGAGTTTTTCTTCCCTGCACATTCTACGCTTACTTGAATAAAAATTTTTAAGGAAATTCTATGCTCTTTTACGCGGTTCTCGTGTATTTCATAGTTGAGAAGATATGGGAACAAACACCAATAGTCCAAAAAGTTCGTCATACTTGGAGATTATGTTTGAAGAGGCTCTCGTGCCTCTGGGGTGCATTTTAGTTGACATGAAGATTTCTTCATATTTTCATCCCTAAAATCACCCCTCAAAATATATGAAAGTTAAATCCCGACTCTATGTATAAAAATTTGAGACCCAATATATTGACTAATCCGATTATTTAACATCGTCAAGATCACTCTAAATAAGCATATTATGATTGCCATAATATATTCACAAGTCTTTTCAGAATCGTGACTGATTATCAATATTTCGAGGCTCTCCCAAACCTGGATTTTCAAACTCATAAAAACTGCAAAATTGCTTTCGACGCGTCATTTCTTGCCGATGCTAGATAAATTGATCGATAATATATTGAATTCGTATTTTATTTATTCATAACACCCAACTCGTGAATATAATGCATACAGAAATGAATTATATCGAGACGAAAAATAAATAACTCGTCACGAAAAATAAATGTATTGCTGCAAGAAATGAAACGAATTGAAAATAAATAAATTCGCGAGCATTGTTTTATCCCTAACGGCGCCTCAAAATATAGAAAATGCTTTTGAATCTCACCGATCACACTGGGTTCCAGGTCGATGAAAAGGGACTTCGGCACAAATCTTCCGGAATCTGTTTCGGTAAAAAACGTTGTGCATTTATCATCTTCGTGTTTCTCTTCCCTGGAACCATCCTTATTGATGCCGTGTTCTAGGCAATATAACTCCCAACAACAGTTGCCCATTTGCACGCCAGCCTGGCCGATATGAAGTGATATTATGTCAGCCTGAAAACAAACAAATCCAATAATTTTCTCCCAAAAGCTGAGTGAATTCAAAAATTCTATCAATTTACTTGGAAATTGTAAAATTTGGTTTGAAAGAATTTTCGCAAAAATGAAACTGACGAAAGCATCTTTGCTGAAAGTTTAAATATTTATATTTTTCCATGTTCTTAATATTGGAATCAATTCTGTATTATCGCTCATTTTAAAGAGATGAATTTTGAGTGTGTGCTAAGTGACCACGGAGTTTTTTGTAATACACAGTTATTGTATTTAGTCGCAGCATTATTCATCAAAATTTGTCAGCCCCAGTAATTTCGAACGTGAATTAGTTAGTTCATGGTTGTACATTTTATTTTCTTGGGACTGACTCCAAATTTATATCACAAATATATTCATTATAATCTGAGAAACAAAAAGTGCTTGAATACCGCGTGGACAGTCAAACCAGAATAGTATCAAATAAACCAATATAGGTAGGTAGGTAGGTAGGTACTTTTTTTTTCGATTTCCTACTAACTAATTTTAGGTGATTATGGTTATTTATGTATCAAGGGAGTTATGTTAATTACCGAGGGCAACAGATTTCAATCCCGAGGGATGCCAGTGCCGAGGGATTGTAAGTTGCCCGAGATTTGTTAACATTCAATAACTCACGTGTTAGATAATTTATTTTATTTCATACTAATGAAATATTAAAACCAAATTTTGTTGGTTTTCAGAATCAAACGAACGTTGTTCAAGAATGAAGTATATATACATGATTACCATAGATATATCAACTGACAAGTTTGCAAATATTTGTCGAATAATTATTCGTGAAAATGAATGAAAGTTTGGAGATATTTGAGGCGATTTGTGGCAATAGGCTGAGAAAGCTCGTGCCGTACTACTACACCGACAAAGATGAAACCAAAGTATGAACAAAAAATAATATGACAAATTACAGCAGCGGCTCAAGGTTTACTGTCTCGACAACGAAAATGTGAGTGAAAGTATGATGGTTTAGTTTCAAGTTATGGTATGTATTTATTTTTCTACATTCTAGTGTGAGTGAATTGATTTATTTTTCTTACAGCCTGAAGTGGTCAATATCAAAATTAATGATGAGAATTTATAATGATACAAATGGAAGTGAATTTCACGAACTGGAAAATTCGACAATGGTCGGTTTGTTTCTGTAGATTTTCGAGTGAGTTTTATAACTGCCTAGTATAACTCATAAGGGAGTTATAACCATGCTTTCAGTTACGGTAACTAAGGCTTCATTTGTCTATAATGTATCAATATGAAATAAAAGATCATAACTGAAATTCACGTGAATAAGTCCGATAAAAAATGTCAAAATGATTTTGTACAGAATGAAATTATTACGCCACCAATACGTGCTTCTTTCTTCTCTTGTACAGAACTACAGAAGACAATATTGGAAACAAATATTTTGAAACAACCTACTTGAACAATAATTGATCTGAATTGAAACAACAGATGAACATGAGATGAACTTGATTCCAGATAGCCAATTTTCTACAGAGCAAATGGACAAAAATGAATATAACCGACGCAATTTGAAAACAAAATAAGGTCTCCCAATAAAAAATAGTTTCGACTATTGTTCGATCGAAGAAATTAGTCTGCAAATTTAAAATAAAAGTGGCAATCGAAACTTTTAAATATGTATCTCTGTCACTAAACTCACCATTTTCGGGAAGAAATCACTTTTCACGCTGGGTAACAATTTGATAATGAAAATTCTTCTTGGGGTTAATGAGTACATATGCTGATTTACGATAAAGATAAAAAAGGTGGACGAAGACAAACATATTCATATTGAAATCCTAGAACCTGATTGATTCGATTCATGCAGACCATTCAGAATGACCAGATAACAATAAGTGAAAAGATTCTTGTTTATTCAAATCGATGTTTCAAATCTCAATTGACGATATTTCACTTAGCATATTATTCTGTCTATGGATATCAACAAATCGTCAATTGAATGATCGGTATCTGAGAAAGCCTAACAATTCTAGTTTTCTTTCAAGAAGACATATTACATTCGAAAAAATTTTAATTCATTATTGAAACATTAAGAACAGCACTAACATGAACTCAGGAGCTTGTTCAAACCCATATATATGATCCCCACAAAATTATGCTTGTACTTTAATTCTGTCATTCATGCTTTATTTCTTGGATCTAAGGAATTATTGAGCGGATTGTTGAAATTTTTATATTGAATTTCCGATTGGCCAAATTCATGATGAGGTTAAAAGTACCCACTGATTTTGCAGATATATTCATTCGGAATTTTCTTCCTGAAAAATACTGAGGTGAAGTCAGCAGCTTAAGAGGGCATGATCAAATTCGTTGCAATGTTTTTTTTTATGGTCCTCATGAAACTCTGCATGAACCTTCAATCTATAATCTTCCGATCGAGTACTGGACTTCCCTTCGATGCAATCTTTAATTTAGGAAATATTGGCGGAATAACATTTTGAATATCCATATCTGCGGGATCATTGGGTCGACTTTACCTCTTCAAGAATTCGGCGTTCGTAATTGAGGTCTTGACCAACTTTATGAATACGAATTTCTTAGTTATTTCTTCGGTTCAGACCTTGAATACGAAGGTCGAATTCGTGAATGGGTATAATCCACCCAATGATTAAGCAAAGATTACCCATTCCCCCCGAAGAGAAGCGTGATTTCTCTCGAACTCATCTTACGTAATGTGACGCGAGAAGACGAAACGTCTTTGTTTAATATTTCTGGCTCTATCGAAATAGATGGAGTCTGGGGGAAAATGCAAAAAATTTAGTTCAGAATAGTCTTCACACTGGATTTGCTGGCAATATTTGCTGATGGTACATATCGAAACGAACCGAATAATTTAGGTAGTACGCTGATATTTCCAGATTCTCTGTCATTTTTCAAGAAAGTTGTGAGAAGTGCAAAAGATTACATTAATAACGAAAATTTTAAAATCTGTCATTGTGAAGTCTGTGATTCAATACGATATGACTTCCTCTCCTTTTTTCCATTTCTTTTCCCTTTTCATTTGGAGCTTGACAACATACGCATAAGACGAATCGTTTCATCCTATGCGGAAATCACTTGTTTCCCACCTTCTGTGAAAATGACATAGATAACTCCAACTTCCATCAACTTTCAAACAAATACCAACTATCAAATAGATTCGACTGCATATTTTTTGAATGAATCGACCTGAAATACAAACTAATAATAACCGGTTTCATCTAAATGTTAGATAGATATGATACTGACAAAATTCGAAGTGATCAATTATGCTTTCATATTTCAACCATGTACCATATGTAGATTTTAATTCGACCGGATTTCATTTTCGGAAATATTGAAAGAAAAAAATTTACAATGGATATACCGGCCGAATCATTAGAAAGTTTTCGACATAGAAATAGAAAAAAAAATTGAGCCTCAATACCGATATCAGATCTCGCCTTTTTTTGGTTATAAATAGGTAAAATAGGACTTTCCTTCCGAAAGCTCCCAAGCCGATACACCCCGCATATGTCCCCCCTCAACTTCTGAAATAAAATAAAATAGTACATTACTCATTACATAAGGGACATCCCTATTAAAGTTTTTTTTTGTTCTACGATCAACAATTAAACAAACAATAAGGTGGTTCAGGGGAGTTTTAAATTTCAAGATATAATTAATATACACCTTCTCCTTTCATCATATACAGGGTGATTCCGCAGGAGACCGTCAGATTTTAGGATAAGTTTACACTAGTCAAGACAGTCTCGGAACAATGTTCGGTTTATGGTTGGAGGTCTCTATTGAGAATATACAGGGTGATTTGTCCGATTCGACCGATTTTACTTTTATTGATAACTTTGGTATGGCTTATTCGAATTCAATGAAATTTTCAGCGTAGTACAATGGGGTTGAACACATTCATTGATTTCAATTTTTTTTTCAAAATAAGCGGTTGTTATTGTGATAAATCCAAATTAATTGTGCAGGTTGAAAAAACACCCTGTACATAGCGTTTCCTAAACTACGCTTTCCTTTTACGATTCTACCATAATAAGTCATTATTTGAGAGTTTCTAATTTTTTTGGCACACTTCTAGTTTTTTGAGAAAATTCCATCAAAAAAAGACAATGTCGAAATTTCGCTCCAATAGATTCTACTTTCATTGATAACTTTGGTATGGCTCATTCAATTTTGATGAAATTTGCAGTGTAGAACAATATGAACGAGTACATTCAATAATCGCAAAAGTCTCTCAAAATACAGGGTTGTAATTGTGATGATTTTAGAATTTCAGATTAATTGTGCAGTTGAAAAAAAAAACACCCTGTATATTGCTTCTCCGAAACTTTCTTATTCGTTTCAGATTCCACAATGATATGTCATCATTCAGAGGTTTTTAATTTCTTTGGCACACCTCCGATTTTCCTAGAAAATATTTTGGAAGAAGAGCATGATCTAAATTTGGCTCACAAGCCGTGAGAGTATTCCGCGCTAGGTAGGAAAGCTGTACCTATTGTCCAAGGATGCAAAGCAGTTCTTAAGTTCTAAAATATTCTTTTCAAATTCCAAATTCATACTTAATCGCTAATATTTTGTATGAAACCATTCAATTCAGAATATATTTCGAATTTGAAAAGAATATTGTAGAAGTGACGAACAACTTTGCATCTTTGGACGATACAGCTTTCTTACCTAGTGCGGAATACTCTCACTGCTTGTGAGCCAAATTTCGATAATGCTCTTCTACAAAAATATTTTCTAGGAAAACCGGAGGTCTGCCAAAGAAATTAGAAACCTCTGGATGATGACATATTATTGTAGAATCTGCAACGAATAAAAAAGTTTTGGAAAAGCAATGTAGAGGGTGTTTTTCTTTCAACTGCACAATTAATCTGAAATTCTAAAATTATCACAATTACAACCCTGTATTTTGAGAGACTTTTGCGATTATTGAATGTACTCGTTCAGATTGTTCTACACTGCAAATTTTATCAAAATTAGATGAGCCATACCAAAGTTATCAATAAAAGTAGAATCGATTGGAGCGAAATTTCGACATTATCATTCTTTGAAAAAATATTCTCGGAAAACTAGAAGTGTGCCAAAAAAATTAGAAACTCTCAAATAATGACTTATTATAGTACAATCGTAAACAGATAGCGTAGTTTAGGAAACGCTATGTACAGGGTGTTTTTCCAACCTGCACAATTAATCTGGATTTATCACAATAACAACCGCTTATTTTGAAAAAAAAATTGAAATCAATGAATGTGTTCAACACAATAATTGTACTACGCTGAAAATTTCATTGAAATCGAATAAGCCATACCAAAGTTATCAGTAAAAGTAAAATCGGTCGAATCGGACTAATCACCCTGTGTTCAGAATTCAGTGAATACACCCCTGTGCGCGCCCAAACTGTTCCCATATGGTTTGTGTTACCATAAAAGTGTGATTTTGTGAACTTTTCAACCACTTGTGATCAGAGACTCGAGAAACACACAGTACCTTATTGTAAATACGTCATTCATCTATTAAATACAGTTAAACGAAATAAACAGTATTCCTACGTATCATTTTTATACATATTCCACTTACATCTAGAGTTAATTCAAAACACCCTGTATATTCTCAACAGAGACCCCCAACCATAAACCAAAGAGTATTCCGAGACTGTCTTGACTAGTGTAAACTTATCCCAAAATCTGACGGTCTCCTCCGGAATCACCCTGTATATCATTCAATCTCACACACTTATTGGAGTCTCTGGGTCACATAATTAATTTATCTTTCACCTCATTCAAATATCCACTAGACTGGAGGGACCAGTTTTCGAATCTGATAGCTGATTGAAAACAATTAATTGAATGGGCCCATTCCTCTCAAGAATAATTCGGCCAAAATTTTTCAAAAGTGCTTCAAAGTTAGAACAGTGAATTTTCTCTAGAAACATAATATTCAGTACAAACAACAATATATGGGCCTAGAAACGGTAGAAGCACGGAAGATGTGTAGTATGACTCAATAGAGTATTAATAAATAATCGCAAAGCAAAAAAAAACTATTTTTCTGGACCTGTCGAAAGTGTTCGATAGTGTTTCGCACGAGGTTCTCTTCGATCGTTTGAAAATAAAAAACCTGAAAAGGCACTGCCGTGAAGGCAGCTTTGGTAACTTTTGGCGCGCAAAAGCTGCTGCCTTCGTTCAGGACTTTTCTGGTTTTTTTCGATGAAGTACTGGATTTAGTTTTCGATCTAATCTGTATTTTTGAAAATATTGGGAAAATAAAATTTTGAATGGGTATATCTACGGAATCATTGGGTGGATTTTACCCATTCACGAATTCGTCCCTCGTAATTAAGGTCGAAACCTTCTCTATAAATATCGAGTCACTAAGTTGTTTCTTCCGGAAGTTATTGTGTTTACGGTTGGCCGTTAGGGTTAGTTTAGATTGAATTGAAATCCAGTACTTTATCTAGAAATGACAGTTCGAAGGTTCATATCTTAGAATTCGGAGAGATTTCGACGTTTATAGGAGAAAACAGGCAGTCGTTCTGCAGGTGTCAATGAGTATTTTTTGAAATTTTTTTTTTGGGTTGTACTTAATTATTTTGCGAGAATGCGTAATGTTTGTAATTTTCCATGTTTCACTTCATTTCAGTTTTATTTCCCTGAAAATTCTTGAATATAAAAAAGTGACAACACAGCGCATTCTTACGATTTTTTTCAACCATTTGCATTTCGGGATATTGTTTGCTCTTAAATTAACAAGTTTTTGTCATAGATTCATCACTTACTGTGAACCAACTCTTCATGATAAATTATTTTCGGATTTGAGAAGGGATTTCAATATTTTGAAGAATTGAAAAAAAAGCACTGACGTGAGGTCAGCAGCCTTTGCGAGCATATTTAAGAGAGATGACCGCTTTGGCAACGAATTTGAACATGCGCACAAAAGCTGCTGACTTCACGTCAGTGCATTTCAGGTTTTTTTCTCAATATCTTCGGAAATTGAGATCTCATCAATCTGAAAGTCAGTAAACTGTTGTGAAGTATGGAGCTCTAGGTTTGAGCAGATTTTTTCCCGAATATAGTCAGTATTTTGAAAAAAAATTTTTGTCACAAAAAAATGTTCGAAATTTTTTTATGAATTTACTGACAGTACGACTTCTTAAAGTTCTGCTCAAAGTTGCGCATCGATATACTTCAACTAACTGCCAAGTTTCAATCCAATCGATTAGGTAGTTCCTGAAATATCAGGAAAACAATCTCAAAATTCACAATGGTTATAACTCCGCAATCGATGGGCTGACTTTGCCTATTAATGAACATCACCGTCGCATTCTGATGCCCGACCTATCCTGAAAGTATCAAGTTGCTAGCTTGCTACGTTCGGCAGTTATCGCGTCCTAGGTTGGACGGCCGACCGGACAGAACCGACTTCGACACCGCATTCGTCATCGGTCAGTCCCACTGAGAATAGAATTAACACAGACCGGGTCTGTGGAATTAACTAGAGCAGCCAGCGGCCACTCAGATACTCGCGGTATGTCAAGCTTCCCCCACTCTCTGGTGTCCTATTAGCTGACTTGTACTTGGCGGGCTCATATGAGAATTGCATTATTCTGAAGTGTAATTCGTTTATCTTATTGACCTTATCTGTATTGATTGATTTCAACAGAAAGAATAGGCGTGTCTGGCGCTTTTGAATGCAAAAACAGGGAGAAAAATAGGAAAATTCCTAGTAACGAGCTGAAAAACTTTTCTCTTTATCGCTTTTCTTAAGATCCCGAAATCAAAGTAAAATGGATCCATGGCGATTAGGAGCTAGGAATAATCGGAAACAAACCGATCATAGTCGTGTTTGAAGTGGCTAATTTGAAGAAAATGATCATGATAATAGATGTCTTTTTCGTATGCTCTCAGAGAAGAATGCTGTTCCATCCGCATTCCGCCTAACTCACAGCCATCAAATCTTCCAAATCCCCGATGAAATTTTAAAGCGTGGTGGCATTTCTCTGATTATTTTTCCAATTGCAGAGAAAATAGCTGAATCTGGTCTGGAAATAACCACGAAAATACTATACAAAAGCTAGTTGAGAGAAAGAACCTTGAAGCAGACGATATTGAAATCGAAAATCGCTAATTTAACGTTTTCTACAAATATCGAGTCTAAGTTGTTTCTTTCGGTAGTTATTGTGTTTACGCAGTCGGCCGTTAGGCGTAAACACAATAACTTCCGAAAGAAACAACTTAGAAACTCGATATTTGTAGAGAAGGTTTGGACCTTAATTACGAAGGCCGAATTAGTGAATGGGTAAAATCCACCCAATGATTCCACAGATATACCCATTCAAAATTTTATTTTCCCAATATTTCCAAAGAAACAGATCAGATCGAATTGAAATCCAGTACTTCATCGACAAATTACAATTCGAAGGTTCATACAGAATTCAATGAGGATGAGATGATAAGAAAATCACAGAAACTTTTTTTTCGAATTGTTCCAATGACACGATCCTCACGAAATTTTGCATAAAGTTGCCTTTCAGCATCTTCAAACTAGCTGCGAAGGTTTATCAGGATTGAATCAGTGTTTTTAGAGTTTTTACCGAAAGAAACAACGATATCAAGAAGAAAACCTCGAAATTTGACATATTTTTTGCTGATATCTCCAGAACTTATGACCGTATCGAACTGAAATTTGGTACACTGCTGTGAAATATAAAGCTCAAAGTCTGAGTTGAAATTTTTTTCTTATATGATACATGATTTCCGAAAAAAAAAATTTTTGGAAAAAAAAAAAAAAAAATTTTGAAAAATTTACTGACGATATGAATCTGACAAAATTTGGCTCAAAGTTGCGCGTCATCATACCCCACCTTATTGCCAAGTTTGAATCCAATCGCTCAAGTAGTTTCTGAAATAAAAAATAAATAACTTCAAAATTTCAAGTGGCTATACCTTCGAAACTATTCGACCGATTCGGCCCATTAACGAACTTAACCGCGGCATTCCAATGCGCGACCTACCCTGAAAGTTTCGAGTTGCTAGCTCACTCCGTTCGACAGTTATCGTGTCCACGGCCGGCCGGACAGAATCGATTTTGACACAGGATTCGTCATCAGTGAGTCTAATCTAGGCATTTGAGACTAGTTTCGGCTCAATCATCGAAAATTACAGACATTTAGACAAAACGATAGCACGCTGTTTCCCTAGAACGGTATAACTCGAGAAATACTGATTCAATCACGATAAAACTTCGCACCTAGTTTGAAGATGCTGAAACACAACTTTGTATAGAATTTCGTGATGATCGTGTCATTAGAACAATTAAAAAAAAATTCAAATTTTTTCTTTCAAATACATATTCAATATTATTAGCGTGAAGTTACCCACACATTCTCATCCACACTTTACGACGTAGGGACTGTCGCGCCGGGGCCACATGGATTTACCCGAACAGCGTTGCCATATCAACCATAAATTCCGCATTTGTTTGGCCTCTCTGTTATCATGTTTTATAAGATGAGTGAGATAAAATCATTGAGATCAAATAAATACGATAATAAAAAAATAATATAATTTCACTATCTTATACGAGAACGAAAAGGATTATGTTGCTTTGCTGAAGTGAACTGCTTACCTATATGGTCACCGACTCTTGGTTCGCCCGGATGACCGAAACTTTATATGGAGATATTTTTGGTTGACCAACGACACAATGCTCGCATAACTAAATCTTAAGTGAGTGAAACGTTTTCATTTTTTGCTTTAGGAAATGTAGTGGGTAACTAGACTCAAATCTAATGAAATCAAGAAAACGTGAGTGTTTCGAATATTGTCCCGATAAAAATTCAAAAACTCTATATTCCAATAGATTTGCATAAGAAACGAAAAAACAATTAAGCTCCAAGAATGATTTGAAATTATGAAATATTATTTCGTGGATGAAGTGAGTGAAGTGACTGCCTCGATCGAAATAATAAAATGGTATTCTGAAATGAATATACGAGAGAAATAAACAGAAAAATCCACTTGACAAACGATACGGAGTTGTAAAAAAGCGGATTTTGTGGATTGAGAATCTCAATTTTTTTTTGTTTTTTGAACGACGGTGAGTGCCTCGATGAAAATAATAAAAAAGTATTCTGAAATGAATATACGAGAGAAATAAACAGAGATTTTCACTTGACAAACGAAACGGAGTTGAGAAAATCAGATTTCGTGGATGGAGAATCTCAATTTTTTTTTTTTAAACGACGGTGAGTGCATCGATCGAAATAATAAAATAGTATTCTGAAATGAATAAACGAAAGAAATAAACAGAGATTTTCACTTGACAAACGATATGGAGTTGAGAAAATCAGATTTTGTGGATGGAGAATCTCAATTTTTTTTTTGAACGACGGTGAGTGCGTCGATCGAAATAATAAAATAGTATTCTGAAATGAATAAGCAAAAGAAATAAACAGAGATTTTCACTTGACAAACGATACGGAGTTGAAAAAATCAGATTTCGTGGATGGCGAATCTCAAATTTTTTTTTTGAACGATAGTGAGTGCGTCGATCGAAATAATAAAATAGTATTCTGAAATGAATAAACGAGAGAAATAAACAGAGATTTTCACTTGACAAACGATACGGAGTTGAGAAAATCAAATTTCGTGGATGGAGAATCTCAATATTTTTCTTCTGAACGACGGTGAGTGCGTCGATCGAAATAATAAAATAGTATTCTGAAATGAATAGACGAAAGAAACTAACAGAGATTTTCACTTGACAAACGATACGGAGTTGAGAAAATCAGATTTCGTGGATGGAGAATCTCAATTTTTTTTTTTTGAACGACGGTGAGTGCGTCCATCGAAATAATAAAATAGTATTTTGAAATGAATAAGCGAAAGAAATAAACAGAGATTTTCACTTGACAAACGATGCGGACTTGAGATAATCAGATTTCGTGGATGGAGAATCTCAATTTTTTTTTTCGAACGACGGTGAGTGCGTCGATCGAAATAATAAAATAGTATTCCGAAATGAATAAACGAAAGAAATAAACAGAGATTTTCACTTGAAAAACGATACGGAGTTGAGAAAATCAGATTTCGTGGATGGAGAATCTCAATTTTTTTTTTTTTGAACGACGGTGAGTGCGTCGATCGAAATAATAAAATAGTATTCCGAAATGAATAAATGAAAGAAATAAACAGAGATTTTCACTTGACAAACGATACGGAGTTGAGAAAATCAGATTTCGTGGATGGAGAATCTCAATTTTTTTTTTTTGAACGACGGTGAGTGCGTCGATCGAAATGATAAAAAAGTATTCTGAAATGAATAAACAAAAGAAATAAATAGAGATTTTCACTTGACAAACGATACGGAGTTGAGAAAATCAGATTTCGTGGATGGAGAATCTCAAATTTTTTTTTTGAACGACGGTGAGTGCGTCGATCGAAATAATAAAATAGTATTCTGAAATGAATAAACGAGAGAAATAAACAGAGATTTTCACTTGACAAACGATACGGAGTTGAGAAAATCAGATTTCGTGGATGGAGAATCTCAATTTTTTTCTTTTGAACGACGGTGGGTGCGTCGATCGAAATAATAAAATAGTATTCTGAAATGAATAAACGGAAGAAATTAACAGAGATTTTCACTTGACAAACGATACGGAGTTGAGAAAATCAGATTTCGTGGATGGAGAATCTCAATTTTTTTTTTTTGAACGACGGTGAGTGCGTCGGTCGAAATAATAAAATAGTATTCCGAATTGAATAAACGAAAGAAATAAACAAAGATTTTTACTTGACAAACGATACGGAGTTGAGTAAATCAGATTTCGTGGATGGAGAATCTCAATTTTTTTTTTTTTTGAAAGACGGTGAGTGCGTCGATCGAAATAATAAAATAGTATTCTGAAATGAATAAACGAAAGAAATAAACAGAGATATTCACCTGACAAACGATACGGAGTTGAGAAAATCAGATTTCGTGGATGGAGAATCTCAAATTTTTTTCTTGAACGACGGTGAGTGCGTCGATCGAAATAATAAAATAGTATTCTGAAATGAATAAACGAAAGAAATAAACAGAGATTTTCACTTGACAAACGATACGGAGTTGAGAAAATCAGATTTCGTGGATGGAGAATCTCAATTTTTTTTTTTTTGAACGACGATGAGTGCGTCGATCGAAATGATAAAATAGTATTCCGAAATGCATAAACGAAAGAAATAATCAGAGATTTTCACTTGACAAACGATACAGAGTTGAGAAAATCAGATTTCGTGGATGGAGAATCTCAATTTTTTTTTTTTTTTGAACGACGGTGAGTGCGTCGATAGAAATAATGAAATAGTATTCCGAAATGAATAAACGAAAGAAATAAACAGAGATTTTCACTTGACAAACGATACGGAGTTGAGAAAATCAGATTTCGTGGATGGAGAATCTCAATTTATTTTTTTTTGAACGACGGTGAGTGCGTCGATCGAAATGATAAAATAGTATTCTAAAATGAATAAACAAAAGAAATAAACAGAGATTTTCACTTGACAAACGATACGGATTTGAGAAAATCAGATTTCGTGGATGGAGAATCTCAATTTTTTTTTTTGAACGACGGTGAGTGCGTCGATCGAAATAATGAAATAGTATTCTGAAATGAATAAACGAGAGAAATAAACAGAGATTTTCACTTGACAAACGATACGGTGTTGAGAAAATCAGATTTCGTGGATGGAGAATCTCAATTTTTTTCTTTTGAACGACGGTGAGTGCGTCGATCGAAATAGGAAAATAGTATTCTGAAGTGAATAAACGAAAGAAATTAACAGAGATTTTCACTTGACAAACGATACGGAGTTGAGAAAATCAGATTTCGTGAATAGAGAATCTCAATTTTTTTTTTTTGAACGACGGTGAGTGCGTCGATCGAAATAATATAATAGTATTCTGAAATGAATAAACGAAAGAAATAAACAGAGATTTTTACTATTTTATTATTTCGATCGAGGCACTCACCGTCGTTCAAAAAAAAAAATTGAGATACTCCATCCACGAAATCTGATTTTCTCAACTCCGTATCGTTTGTCAAGTGAAAATCTCTGTTTATTTCTTTCGTTTATTCATTTCAGAATACTTTTTTATTATTTCGATCGACGCACTCACCGTCGTTCAAAAAAAAAAAAAAAATTGAGATTCTACATCCACGAAATCTGATTTTGTCAAGTCCGCATCGTTTGTCAAGTGAAAATCTCAGTTTATTTCTTTCGTTTATTCATTTCAGAATACTATTTTATCATTTCGATCGACGCACTCACCGTCGTTCAAAAAAAAAAAAAATTGAGATTCTCCATCCACGAAATCTGATTTTGTCAAGTCCGTATCGTTTGTCAAGTGAAAATCTCTGTTTATTTCTTTCGTTTATCCATTTCAGAATACTATTTTATTATTTCGATCGAAGCACTCACCGTCGTTCAAAAAAAAAAAAAATTGAGATTCTCCATCCACGAAATCTGATTTTCTCAACTCCGTATCGTTTGTCAAGTGAAAATCTCTGTTTATTTCTTTCGTTTATTCATTTCGGAATACTATTTTATCATTTCGATCGACGCACTCACCGTCGTTCTAAAAAAAAAAAAATTGGGATTCTCCATCCACGAAATCTGATTTTCTCAACTCCGTATCGTTTGTCAAGTGAAAATCTCTGTTTATTTCTTCTGTTTATTCATTTCAGAATACTATTTTATCATTCCGATCGACGCACTCACCGTCGTTCGAAAAACAAAAATTGAGATTCTCCATCCACGAAATCTGATTTTGTCAACTCCGTATCGTTTGTCAAGTGAAAATCTCTGTTTATTTCTTTCGTTTATTCATTTCGGAATACTATTTTATTATTTCGATCGACGCACTCACCGTCGTTCAAAAAAAAAAAATTGAGATTCTCCATCCACGAAATCTGATTTTCTCAACTCCGTATCGTTTGTCAAGTGAAAATCTCTGTTTATTTCTTTCGTTTATTCATTTCGGAATACTATTTTATTATTTCGATCGACGCACTCACCGTCGTTCAAAAAAAAAAAAAAATTGAGATTCTCCATCCACGAAATCTGATTTTCTCAACTCCGTATCGTTTGTCAAGTAGAAATCTCTGTTTATTTCTTTCGTTTATTCATTTCAGAATACTATTTTATTATTTCGATCGACGCACTCACCGTCGTTCAAAAAAAAAAAATTGAGATTCTCCATCCACGAAATCTGATTTACTCAACTCCGTATCGTTTGTCAAGTGAAAATCTCTGTTTATTTCTTTCGTTTATTCATTTCAGAATACTATTTCATTATTTCGATCGACGCACTCACCGTCGTTCAAAAAAAAAAAATTGAGATTCTCCATCCACGAAATCTGATTTTCTCAACTCCGTATCGTTTGTCAAGTGAAAATCTCTGTTTATTTCTTTCCTTTGTTCATTTCAGAATACTATTTTATTATTTCGAGCGACGCACTCACCGTCGTTCAAAAAAAAAAAAATTGAGATTCTCCAGCCACGAAATCTGATTTTCTCAACTCCGTATCGTTTGTCAAGTGAAAATCTCTGTTTATTTCTTTCGTTTATTCCTTTCAGAATACTATTTTATTATTTCGATCGACGCACTCTTCGTCGTTCAAAAAAAAAAAAAATTGAGATTCTCCATCCACGAAATCTGATTTTCTCAACTCCGTATCGTTTGTCAAGTGAAAATCTCTGTTTATTTCTTTCGTTTATTCATTTCAGAATACTATTTTATTATTTCGATCGACGCACTCACCGTCGTTCAAGAAAAAAATTTGAGATTCTCCATCCACGAAATCTGATTTTCTCAACTCCGTATCGTTTGTCAGGTGAAAATCTCTGTTTATTTCTTTCGTTTATTCATTTCAGAATACTATTTTATTATTTCGATCGACGCACTCACCGTCTTTCAAAAAAAAAAAAAAAATTGAGATTCTCCATCCACGAAATCTGATTTACTCAACTCCGTATCGTTTGTCAAGTAAAAATCTTTGTTTATTTCTTTCGTTTATTCAATTCGGAATACTATTTTATTATTTCGATCGACGCACTCACCGTCGTTCAAAAAAAAAAAATTGAGATTCTCCATCCACGAAATCTGATTTTCTCAACTCCGTATCGTTTGTCAAGTGAAAATCTCTATTAATTTCTTTCGTTTATGCATTTCAGAATACTATTTTATTATTTCGATCGACGCTTTCACCGTCGTTCAAAAGAAAAAAATTGAGATTCTCCATCCACGAAATCTGATTTTCTCAACTCCGTATCGTTTGTCAAGTGAAAATCTCTGTTTATTTCTTTCGTTTATTCATTTCAGAATACTATTTCATTATTTCGATCGACGCACTCACCGTCGTTCAAAAAAAAAATTGAGATTCTCCATCCACGAAATCTGATTTTCTCAACTCCGTATCGTTTGTCAAGTGAAAATCTCTGTTTATTTCTTTCGTTTATTCATTTCAGAATACTATTTTATTATTTTGATCGACGCACTCACCGTCGTTCAAAAAAAAAAAAATTGAGATTCTCCATCCACGAAATCTGATTTTCTCAACACCGTATCGTTCGTCAAGTGAAAATCTCTGTTTATTTCTTTCGTTTATTCATTTTAGAATACTATTTCATTATTTCGATCGACGCACTCACCGTCGTTCAAAAAAAAAATTGAGATTCTCCATCCACGAAATCTGATTTTCTCAACTCCGTATCGTTTGTCAAGTGAAAATCTCTGTTTATTTCTTTCGTTTATGCATTTCAGAATACTATTTTATTATTTCGATCGACGCTTTCACCGTCGTTCAAAAGAAAAAAATTGAGATTCTCCATCCACGAAATCTGATTTTCTCAACTCCGTATCGTTTGTCAAGTGAAAATCTCTGTTTATTTCTTTCGTTTATTCATTTCAGAATACTATTTCATTATTTCGATCGACGCACTCACCGTCGTTCAAAAAAAAAATTGAGATTCTCCATCCACGAAATCTGATTTTCTCAACTCCGTATCGTTTGTCAAGTGAAAATCTCTGTTTATTTCTTTCGTTTATTCATTTCAGAATACTATTTTATTATTTTGATCGACGCACTCACCGTCGTTCAAAAAAAAAAAATTGAGATTCTCCATCCACGAAATCTGATTTTCTCAACACCGTATCGTTTGTCAAGTGAAAATCTCTGTTTATTTCTTTCGTTTATTCATTTTAGAATACTATTTCATTATTTCGATCGACGCACTCACCGTCGTTCAAAAAAAAAATTGAGATTCTCCATCCACGAAATCTGATTTTCTCAACTCCGCATCGTTTGTCAAGTGAAAATCTCTGTTTATTTCTTTCGTTTATTCATTTTAGAATACTATTTTATTATTTCGATCGACGCACTCACCGTCGTCCAAAAAAAAAAATTGAGATTCTCCATCCACGAAATCTGATTTTCTCAACTCCGTTTCGTTTTTCAAGTGAAAATCTCTGTTTATTTCTCTCGTATATTCATTTCAGAATACTTTTTTATTATTTTCATCGAGGCACTCACCGTCGTTCAAAAAACAAAAAAAAATTGAGATTCTCAATCCACAAAATCCGCTTTTTTACAACTCCGTATCGTTTGTCAAGTGGATTTTTCTGTTTATTTCTCTCGTATATTCATTTCAGAATACCATTTTATTATTTCGATCGAGGCAGTCACTTCACTCACTTCATCCACGAAATAATATTTCATAATTTCAAATCATTCTTGGAGCTTAATTGTTTTTTCGTTTCTTATACAAATCTATTGGAATATAGCGTTTTTGAATTTTTATCGGGACAATATTCGAAACACTCACGTTTTCTTGATTTCATTAGATTTGAGTCTAGTTACCCACTACATTTCCTAAAGCAAAAAATGAAAACGTTTCACTCACTTAAGATTTAGTTATGCGAGCATTGTGTCGTTGGTCAACCAAAAATATCTCCATATAAAGTTTCGGTCATCCGGGCGAACCAAGAGTCGGTGACCATATAGGTAAGCAGTTCACTTCAGCAAAGCAACATAATCCTTTTCGTTCTCGTATAAGATAGTGAAATTATATTATTTTTTTATTATCGTATTTATTTGATCTCAATGATTTTATCTCACTCATCTTATAAAACATGATAACAGAGAGGCCAAACAAATGCGGAATTTATGGTTGATATGGCAACGCTGTTCGGGTAATTCCATGTGGCCCCGGCGCGACAGTCCCTACGTCGTAAAGTGTGGATGAGAATGTGTGGGTAACTTCACGCTAATTTCAATATTCTGGGATCTCCTTGTCAAATTATACTCCTTAGATTCTGTATGAAGCTTCGAACTGTTATTTTTCGATAAAGTACTGGATTTCAATTCTATCTAATCTGTATTTTGGAAATAATGGGAAAATAAAATTTTGAATGGGTATATCTGCGAAATCATTGGGTGGATTCTACCCATTCACCACTAACGGTCGGACTGTAAACACATTAACTTCCGAAAGAAACAACTTAGAAACTCCATATTTGTAGAGAATGTTTGGGGCTTAATCACGAAGGTCAAATTCGTGAATGGGTAAACTCCGCCCAATGATTCCGTGGATATACTCATTCAAAATTTTATTTTTCCAATATTTCCAAAAATACAGATTAGATAGAATTGAAATCCAGTACTTCATCGAAAAATAACAATTCGAAGGTTCATACAGAATTTAATGAGGATAATTTAACGAAAAAAAAATCTAGAAAAGCAGTGCCGTGAAGGCAGCAGCTTTCGGGCGCATATTCGAATGCTGGTGCCTTCACGGCAGTGCTTCTCTAGATTTTTTCATTTATAACATGGTTCTTTTCTGCCTCTGCTTCCACCTGAATCGCTCTAATGCCATGTATATTTTTGGAGGAAGAAATCTGCACACAAGTTGTTACCTTAGGCTGATTTTTCTTCTGGAATTTCATCATATCCATATAATGTAATTTTTTTGAATTATTTTTTGATTGGAATTAATTTTCAAAGAGCTTGAATGTTTGAAATGGAGTTTGATTTGTATCGAATATTTTGTCTGTAAATATAAATGTCGGAAGTCATCAAGTGAACAGATTTCCATTTTTTGAACGGGCTTATTCCCTAGCCAGAAATAATTCGGAAATAGAAATGTTATATTGTCTTTCAAACCGAATAATACGATGAGCATTATATCAGTAACTTCCACAACCTTTTTATTAGCCGTAGGTGATCGAACAATTGCACTCCGAAAGATAATTGATCTTGAAACAAACAAGGTAATGCCAATCAACAGGTCGTCCTTAGATCGATAGACCATCTAGGGCACCGTTAAAGAGACCACTGTTGCGATATCGCTCGGTGGGGAGGAGAAGGAGTAGCTTTTGGACAGTTTCTGGATTCGAAAAGTTACAGAAATTCATTATATTTCGAATCGGCTCATCGTGCGAGACTCGCGCTAGGTGCTTTTTAACTGTGGTGAATTTCACTCATCGGGGTTTTTGGAATAACTAACCAGAGTGAGTATTTAGTATAAACATTACAAAATACAATAATAGATTAGATTTTCGGCGGTTCCACATGAAGAATTGACAAAACAAAAGCTTCTGATCAGTGGAGCACATTGATATTTTCTCAATGTCGAAAATTTGTGGCTTATTTCTTGTTTCGGTAAAAGAAGGAAATATGAACTAAAATGATATAAAATTGAGTTAGCATTCGAAATACTAAACCACATATTCATCCGATTGACTGATAGAATTCATATCAGATGTGGCTGAACTTCTCATTTTTCTGTCACCTCTGGTTTTCTATAGGTTCGACTCTTCGTTAATAGAATGAGAGAGAAACAATTTTTGAGTGCAAAAAATCTTAAATGACGCCACTGGCGATCCCACATAAAGAAAAAAATAGCCTTTGATCAATGCAGCACAATGAAATTTTTAATGACGTTAATTTTGCGATCTATTTCATTTCGACCTTCTTGTTTCGGTGAAAGAAGGGAAGATGAATCTTGGAATGAAATTAAAAATCTATTCAGCTTCAAATACACTTATCCATATATTCATCTGGTCGACTGATGGAATTCATATCAGACGTGGTCGAAACTTTTATTTTTCAGTCACCTGGTTCTCAAGAGGGTCAAGTTCAATGATAAAATGAGAGAGAAAGTATTTTTAGGTGCGAAAGATCTTCAAAGTGGATTCCTTGAGTCCTGCTTACCAAGTTGATTTTCAGTAATTTTTACCGTTAATTCCGTTTTTAAGATATTTCGCGAGATATAGGTAGGTTTATTTCGAATTGCATGGAATGTGAACGGACAAGCTTATTTAAATATACCTACATATCAAGATTGAGAGAAATTTCCTGCCTGTGGATTCTACAGAAAGTCAACTAAAATCCTGTTAAATATTCAAAAGATCGAGATCATTATTTGAATTGGAAATAATTCGGTTGAGGAACATTTTTCCATATTGAAATTGAATACACTGTTTTATTCATATTCATTAGGCAACTGCTCGCTAAGGATCATATTTATGAAATTTAAGTTAATTTTCTACTCATTCCAATCCCTGAAAAAAATAATTTTCTACTTTCAACAGTATAGGTGGCGTTATAACCTAAAATTTGAATAGAGATCTTTAAATTATCTTTGTATGAATGGTCTGCTCGATATTTTCAGAACGGTGGTTAAGACAAACAAATTCTGTTTGCTATTCACATTGTATTTAGTGTACGTAAGGAAACATTCATTCAAATTAAATGAATAAATTGAGCGATATTCGATTCCATCCAATTATTTATTATATGGAATAAAATGGCGCTAAATTTGAACATCAAATTTGAATAGATGTGTCTCTAACGTCCCTAAATACCGTGTAAATATCGAATAGATATTACGTTTCTTTGAATAAACCGCTGCTCTGAAAATATCGACTAGATCATTTGTAGAAAGGAAATCTGAAGCAGGGCCCCCGTAAGGCTGGCGCCTTTGTGCAAAAAAAAGTATTTGGCGCCTCTTAAAGTAATTTCGATCATTTTTGCGCTCATGTTCTAGGGAAATAGCTTGCTATTGTTTTGTCCAAATGTCTGTAATTATCGAATTTTGAGCCGAAAATGGTCTCAAAAGACTATGTAGGTTGGACTCATTGAGGACGAATACGGTGTCAAAATCGATTCTGTCCGGCTGATCGTCACCACTATTACGGCCATTCAGAGGATTGTATCTACTTAAAAATTTCAGGGTAAGTTGCATTTCAAAATTCTAGGGTTGTGTTCGCTAATGTGCAAAATCGGTAAAACCATTTCGGAGTTATAGTCATCTGAAGTTTTGAGATTATTTCCCTGATATTTCCAAAAATACAGATAAGATCGGATTGAAATCCAGTATTTCATCGAAAAATGACAGTTCAAAGGTTTATACCATGAGGGTAATATGACCAGAAGTTCACAAAATATTGAATATTTGCCGGACGGCCGGCCGGACAATATCGGTTTTGACATCGGATTCGTCATCAGTGAGTCCAACCTAGTCGTTTGAGACAATTTTCGGAAAGAAATTCCAAAATTACAGATATTTGGACAAAACGATAGCACGTTGTACCCTGAACATGCGCGCAAAAATGGCTATTGGAAAACACGTTATAATACCATTAAGATATAACAATGAGAATTTTGATTCCGAAATTTTCAGAAATTCGAGTTCTTCCGTATGTTTATTCATAAGAGGATACGATTGCAATAATATTTTACATCTGTTGATGGAAATACTGAGATTCAGGAAGTTTCATGAGAAATAAATGTAAGTGTAACGGCGAAATACATTCTTTTTTGTTGGAAGATGATATTTTCGGATTTCGAATTTCAAACCAAAATCGGGCGAGAGCCCAAAATCACGATGCTCTAATTTCATTTACATAACTGATTTTCACTGAATTTCGCAGCAGTATACCAAATTCCAATTCGATACGGTCATTATTTTTGGAGATATTGGAATAAAATATGTGAAATTTTGTGGATTTTTTCTCAATATCGTTATTTTTTCGAAATACCTCAAAAACTGCTAATTCAGTCATAATGAAACTTGGTAACTAGTTTGAAAATGCTGATGGACAACTTTGTGCGAAATTTCCTGATGATCATTCATTAGAACAATTCGAAAAAAAAGTTCAATTTTTTTTCAAATATTCAATATTTTGTGATCTTCTGATTATACTTTCCTCATTTAATTCCGTATGGATCTTCGAACTGTAATTTTTCGATAAATTACTGGATTTCAATTGAGCCCCAAACCTACTCTACAAATATCGAGTTTCGAAAGAAACAGCATAGAAACTCGATATTTGTTGAGTAGGTTTGAGGCTTAATAACAAAGGTCGATTTCTTGAATGGGTGAAGTCCGCCCAATGATTCCGTTGATATTCCCATTCAAAGTTTTATTTTCCCAATATTTCTAAAAATTCAGATTAGATCGAATTGAAATCCCGTATTCTATCGAAAAAAACGTTTAAACGCACTGACGTGAAATCAGCAGCATCTGCGCGTATGTGCAGAGGATATCACCAAAGGTGAACATGCGCGCAAAAGCTGCTGACTTCACGTCAGTGCTTTTCTAGGTTCTTATTGAAAGTCATTGTATTGACGAAAAGAGTAACAAGTTTGAGGACTTGGAATTTTAAGAAAGATTTGAGAAGTGCACTAAAACTGCTGACTTCAATTCAGTAGTTTTTTGGAAATTCATTAATCATAATTCGCATAATCCGAATGGTATCAGTTATTCATTTCTTCAATTCTATTGATGTTTCACGAAAACTCTCGTTCTGGCATTACTTGTAGTGAATCATTATAAAGTGATGAAATGCATTGGCGCACACTGATTATATTCAATTACACAACAAGGTTGCTTATTCAGTCTAAGTAGAGTTCTCCAAATACGGTGCTGTAGGAAGAAAATATATGTTTTTCATTTTCAAGAGCAGGGATATCAATTACACTATTAAAGAATGAAGTAATTTATACAGCATGTCAATTGAAACAGGTTTGTCTTGATACTATGTCGTTTTCCTGCTATTTGTACATACCTGAGATAATATGAAAAGTGCATACCTTTGATTGATTAATAATGGAAGTATTTCTATTTGCGATAGTCTACATTAAATCGGGAATTAGAAGGAAAATATTTATTGCTCTAGCAAATGGTTAACAGCTTGCGTCCTTCTGCCAGTATAGATTTTTTTATATACATAGATTTCAAGGAATTGTCTATAAATACAGCAAAATAAAATCAAAGTGTCGGTTTTATTTATCAGGGAGGTTCATTATTGCATCCATTTGTCGTTGGAGTTTTTTTTATGGTTTTGTTTTTGCTTCGTAGCATGTAGAACAACAGGCTGTAGGATTCGATGTTTTATAGTCTGTCCAAAAATTTCTTTTCCAAGGTTCGAAATCTATTCAGAATTGGCTCTAAAGATAATTCGATTTTTCGCACTTGTTCTGGTAAACAGCGCGTTATCGTTTATATCTGTAGTTTTCTATTTTTGAGCCTTACCTAGATTCAAAAAGCAAGGCTAGACTCACTGAAGAGACATTCGTAGCCAAATTCAATTCTGTCTGTTCGTCCGAACGGAATCATTGCGTGAATATCGGCCATTCACGAATTCTACCCTCGTTATTAGGTCCCCCCTAAATTGAAATTCTGTTTTCGGCTGCAAAAAGTGGTACATCAGCATTTTCGAACTACTTTGTTACTAAGTTTCATTAGGATTAAATCAGTTTTTACGCGCTTGTTCTAGGGAACAGCGCGTTATTATTTCGACACATTGTCTGTAATTTTCGAATTCTGAACCTAAAATGGTCTTAAATGATTAGGTAAGACTCTCTGAAGGAGAATCCGTGGCCAAATTAAATTTTTTTCGTCCGTAGGTCCGGCCTATCGTCCGTATGTGCTGTTACGTTCGAAGGAAAAGACAGCAACTTGAAATTGTCAGATCAGGTTTGAAGTGCAAATATCTCGGTTGAGTTCGTTATTGGATGGAATCGGTTTGATAGTTTCATTTTCAGCCCTAAATTCGAAAATTACAGACATTTGGTTGAAACGATAGCACGCAGTTTTCCAGAGCATGCTCGCATAAAGGAATATAGTGATGATCAATATACAAAAAAAAAATGTTTCTGTGGCTGACTGACAGTCGGTACATTTCATTCCGGAATCCTTGGTCAAATTTTATTCTGTCCGGCAGTGTGTGCTCTAACTTTCGAAAGGAAGGACCTAGAGTCCGGAAATTTTCAGGTTAGGTTTTGATTCTGAATATCTCGGTTGAGTTCGTTAATGGATCAAATCTGTCGAATGGTTTTTGTGTCAAAGCCATTTTCACTCTTTAATAACCCGAAAAATATTTATCTGATCGAAATGAAACTTGGTTGGAGGATGAACAGTGTCAATAAGGAGAATTATCCATGCAAAAATTGGAAAAACTTTTTTTTTTGATATTTCCATATTTCATTTAAATTTCACTGAAATGTCGAAGTCGCCATTTCGCAAGGTGAACAAGTGCGTGAAAGCTGCTGACTTCACGTCAGTGCTTTCCTAGCTTTTTTAATATTTGATAATATGCCGACAATTCAACGCCTACTAACTTAGCTCTCATTATGCCAAAGCTTTCCTGAAAATAGAATTCTCATAAATTTACGGGGTCAAAATTCGCAAACTGAGCATGGCAAAATCAATATAGTATATTCCAGAGCACGTTTAGCGTGTTAAGGATGCAGGAATCTATTTTTGTCCTGAAAATCTGAATTATGGTGCCTGGTACAGATTATCCCTTCGATGGACTTTTATTTTACAAATTACTTTGGATAATATTGGTGTTGATTGATTCGCTGCGTCATTTATGTTTTCAAAGGATTCGTTCTGTGTTTATGACAGAAGAAATGAAAATATCGATGAAAAATAAGAATAATGATTGTTTTCTGTGAGTAAGAACCAGGTGAGAAATAGGGTAGGTCAAAAGCAAATACATTCTGAAGAAAGCGTGGTTTAAGCTTAAACATCGCGTATACAGAGCAATAGCAGCCCTATATGTATATTAGGTGTATTTATTTTATTTTTCAAATCCTATCACTTTGTATGCACTTGTTTTCAGGAACTAGAGATTTATTATTTCGAGCCGTTTCTGAATTTTGCGAATTTTGGGAGGAAAATAGTGGTGGAATTTATTGTTTGATTTTCTTACGGTAAACGTACAAAATGTGACACATCATCAATTACGGTGATTATGATATAACTTCAAGATGAAAGATCTTAACATTGGAGAGTTACATGAATGATGGACATAAATCAGTTAACAACTTATACAGGTGACAAACATTTAAACTTATTGGATCTCGAAAGTATCCTTCCTGCCTGTAGTAGGCTTTAGGAACTGGCTCACTCTTCAGTAAGTGCCGATTTTGTATGGTGCTTCAACGTCTATGTGATGTATTATTAGCTTACACTTTTTTTTGTTTATGTGAGCTACCGGTGAGGGATGATGAATCTGGTATCAAACGAATGGTTTAGAAACTTCATTTGTGGGATTGGTTTGTGGATATCGCGAAACGTGACACAGGCAACAATGTAGAGATCAAGCAGAGCGTGATATTTTATTGCTTGAATAATTACCAGTAACCTCCTCCTCTTCTTCTAGCACCTTATATAATTCGGACAACGTGTTTTTGTTTGTTGAAGATGTTATCCATTCAATGCGTACTTTCCCAGGTCACTATATCGTACGAGACAACTGGGTAGAAAAGTTCAGAAGAAAATGTTTCCGAAGCCTTCTTCCCAGCTTTCTGTTCTCACAATGAAAATTTCTCCCGATAACGTCCCTCCAATTTCATTTTTTTGAATTTGATTGGATGTACATTCTGAGGAATTTGACGTAGCTTGATTCAGGAGTTCTAGTTGTTTATCATATTGACTCTGAATCTGGAGTGGAGAATACCCACGTGCAAATTTTGTCAAATATCGTAGGAATCATATCGTTGAAAAATTAAAGAAATATCCGAATATGTCATATTTCAGGAAATTATTATTCGATTCAATTGGAACTTTCCAATGAAAATTAGAAAATGGGGATTCGCAAACTTGTACGAAATTACTTGTTGAAGTTGACAAAATAATTTTTTCACATTCGATATTCAAAGTAGGCATTTACGCTCGTTTTTGTCAACACAAACGTCAGAGTTTTCAATGCCAACGATTAGATCAGATCTTTCATATCAGTGAAAACAGCGCTTGCGAGTGTTGCCACGTAACGGAGGGTTTGAGTACGAATTGCACACAAGATTTTTTCTACAATATTTAAAACAATTTTTACAAATCTTGACGACAATTTCAAACGCTGAAAAAGCTTAGATGAGTTTTTAATTATATTTTGCGCCATTGATAATGATTCAAAAAGTTATTATTATTTATTATTATTCATCTTTACCCGAATTTTCTGTGCCGTTCCTATTTTATTATTAATGCTGTCTTCAATATATCTCTCGGCAGAACAAGAAGTTTCTGACTTCTATGACCTTTGAAGTCACCTCTTCTTTACTATTGGTAACAGTGAAGATACGTTTCCTTCTTGTTTTTGAGACAGGAATTCTTACTATCAATAGCAAATCTTTGCCTTCAATGACTTCTATGGTCATTCACACAAGTTCGTCCCGTCTACATGCACCGTAATATACCATAATTGATACTACATGTCATTAAAATAGCTGATTAAGAATGAATAGTTCTATTTACCTTTTTCATTAAATATATTTCAGCTGGCCCTTCCAGATGCATTTGTAATGATTCTTCTTGATTAGAAGCTCTTAATTTTTCTGCTTTGTATCCAACAGATTAGCGTTTTAGGTATGCGATCAAACTTCGTATATTGGCTGATGTCAATATTGTTCCTTACAGATAACATAGATCGTAGCATTGAATATGTGTGTAGCAGGAGTCCATAGTTTCAACTTTTTCACTAGAGTAAGGCATCATTAGGTTTTCAGTGTACTCTAATACTTTCCTTGAATTATACACCATGTGGTTAAGAGTTCGTACTGCTTTTCATACTTCCCCCGTTACTTTTCCGGCAATAGGTTTCATGTCGCAACTTTCGCGGCGTTTGCAATTTCAGGTGGTGTACATGAAAAACCACTACGATCATTTTCTTCTTCCATTTTCGCTGCTTCGATTATTATTTGGGAAATTTTTCACTCAATAATAGGGGTTTTTCCTGAATTCGGGTTATTACTGCAAATGCAAATTTGAACATAATTATTATAGGTTTGATTCATCATTTTCCCAAATTACCATCAGAAAGTATTCAAAATCAGATTTTAAAATTGGGGTTTGGGATTTGTCAGCCATGCACAAAGAGACAACGGTGTTTAGTTGAATTGCTCTTTCTGCTATCGAATAATAAAATATTCATTCCTATACTGTGCGATTTGTCAGTAATACGACAGTATGACAGTCTATGCTCTTCTTTTTCTATGCCTTAGTCGTTGTCTTCTACTCTTACCAGATCGAAGTATAGCTATCTCTGTTTTTCTAAGCAAAGTAACACATTTGACGTCCTTTTCATTCCGAGAAAGCTGAATTCGAATTGCCATATCGTGCACTCAGGACAAATCCTTTAAATGCAAATCCCCATTTTTATTTTTCAGTTTTAGGTGATCAAACATTTTTTCAAAAATATAATATTGAAATTATATGTTTGAAATATGATGTTCCAAAGGTTTTTCAGGAAAATTACTGCATTTTCGTTTGAAGGAAAAACCCCCATTGAGGGAGCCAGCGTTTCTTCTCATTTAGTCGCGTATACGCGACAGTGTCATTCCTCAAAAAGGATGACTTTGGCGTTGTGGAACAAGAGCGCAAATGCATACTTTGTGTGTGCCCTTTCGACTAGGAGTTATGTCAATAATAGAGTAAATATGAAAATTTACCAACATTGTTTCATTATTTCATCTGTTGTTGAGAATTGATAAGGCTTCAGAATATGAACTGTTTATGAGCGGAAGATTATCAATAAGGCTCAAGGCTTCACCTTTTGAATAATTTTTTAAATGGAAAAGTTTCTCAACAAAATGCTTGAAATTAGTTGAACCTTTACTATCAAAGGTAGGAATATGTATCAGTGGCAAATTTGTAGTGGAAACTCCTTCATTTACCGGTAATAAACTTACAGGTTTTTCAAGGAACTTCGAGGCACTCAATATTTCACTTATTTTGCAGACGTTGAAAAGGAAACGTTCTCAATTTCTTTTAGGTTTGATACATAATTTTCATCCAAGCAGCAAAACTCCACCTCCAACTCACCGATCAACTTGATATATTCTTTCAATGATAGTTGTCTGACCTTTAACTGTTCCAAAATCGCGGGAGTTACTTCTTATTCTTGAACTTTTTCCATTACGAATTCTTCAATTCTTCTCAAGGAATATATGGCCTGTCGGCTTTTAGCTTTGATGCGATACACTTCTTCAATCTTGGACATCTTGGTTCAAGCGAAAATGTTCTAATGTTGAATGTTATTGTTTTCGAAGAAGAGGTTACGATTTTGAAGTTCGAAGACCACATACCAATATCGATTGACTATGTGGTTGACACAGGAAGAAGAGAAGAATGACGTTAGAAAGTTGACATAATTATTCGCGGGAAAAAAGGCGTGCTTTTCCCTCTGGAACCTTCTTCTAGAGGTTACCTTGGATTTTTCCAACAATTTTTTTTGGTTTTATCAATCAGACTCACATGAAAAGTGTCCCTTCGGAAACACCTCAAAATGTCCTTTTCTTTTTCGGCTAGGTTGGACTAGTTCTTCATTCGGCAGAATCGACCCATTTTTATGTTGAGAACAACATAAAAGAAACTTGTGGACTGTATTTTTCATTTGTATTAACTGAAATACACTTCAAGGTTTATATAATTGTTGGAGGCCCAGAGGGCAGAGCCTAATTTCATACAATTGGGGAACTGATTAAAGCAGAGATATATCAACGAAGATTTCTTCAATTGTACTGAACTCGCTAGCGCTTATAGACACGCAGATAGGTGCGCTACGCAGGCACATATCGTAGTGTCAAAAGATCAAATTTAAATTTGTGTTGAGACTATGTCTCCAACACTTTGGATATCGAGTGTAGAAAATATAATAATCGTATGTGAGAATTAAGCAGCAAAGATGGAAGAAGAAATTGATTGTAGTGATTTTTAATCTAAAACAACGAGAAATTGCAAACGCCGCTGAAGTCACGACATCAAACCTATTGCCAGTGAAGTCGGGGGTGAAGTATGAAAAGCAGTACGAACTCACAAGGTGTAATTCAAGGAATGTTAGACGGTATACTGAAAGTGTAATGATGGATTCTTCAGAGAATCTCATCCAGAATTTGTTCAGCGTCTGGAATTCCCATGAAAAATTGTTAACACTATACTTATGGGCAATATACCATTTTGTACTCTCAATACACGAATAGATATTTCAGAATTGTTTTACATCAGAAACTATCCAATTCCAAATTTTGTGTAAATCTCGCCATTTTTCGACTAAGGACTAGATTTTCGTTTTATTATTGTTATTTATTTGATGAGAGTTGGGAAATTCTATAAACTCACAGAAAATCAATTAAGGTTAACCCACATCACTTAAAAAACATCTAGAAAAGCACTGACGTGAGGTCAGGAGCTTTTACGCGCTTGTTCAGATTTTTACTATTAGATCATTACGAAATTTTGCACCTAGTTGCGTGTAGGTAATCTCCACCTGATTACGAAGTTTCGATCTGATTGCATTTGTACTTCTTGATATTGCGGAAATAACATTGAAATTACAAATAACAGCGAAATTTGGCACATTTTTCTTCCTTATATCTCCGAAAGTAAATATCGGATCTAATTGAAATTTGGAACTTTGTTGTTACATACTGACTTTAAAGTTTGTGTCAAATTTCATTGAAATCTCATCAACATTTTTATTTTTTCATCAAAAATTTTTGAATTTTCGAATAAAATTTTTTGGAATTTTTGAATACTGGATCCACACGAAATTTGCTTTAAGTTACGTGTTGGTATTTCAAATCTGTCCACGAAGTTTTAATTCGATGGAGTCAATACTTCATGAGATATCGAGACATTTTCCTCGAAATTTCGAATGGGCCTCACTCCGTAAATATCCAACTGATTCCACCCATTTATGAACTCAACTGAGATATTTGGATTCCCAACAAAATCTGATCATTTCAAGTCGCCAAGTCTTTTCCTTCGAAAGTAAGGGCACATACAGACTGACGACGGACACAATAGAATTTGACCACGAATTCTTCCTCAACTGGTTCAACCCAATCGTTTAAGACCATTTTCGGAGCGAAATTCGAAAATTACAGACATCGTGACGAAATAATAGTGAGCTGTTTCCTAGAACAAGAGAGTAAAAACAGTATCGAATAACTTGAAATTGGCATAACAGAAAATAGGAAAAGAATAAGTGAATAAACAAAGCAGGATACGTGCAGTTCATCATCATATGACTGTTGACAAGTGATCCTGCATCCACCTATCGTATTGGTTTTGGAAGGCATTGACGGGGCAGACCTCCACAACGGCGGGTGGTAATTGATTCCAAGTATAGAATACTCTGTTAAAAAAAATGTATTCTCCTTGGGTAATTTCGAAATTTTCTCCCCACAATTTAAATATATGGTCACGTAGATCGGATGTCCACATAGACTTTATCTAAGAATGTTCATAATCATACTAATCAAAGAAATACCATTTCATACCGACTCACCTACTGTATGTCCTATAAGTGCTCGGTGATTCAAAGAATAATATACCATGTGTCAATTTGAAAAGGTACCACCCTAGATATCTAGATGTAGATGTACCGTAAAACAAAAATTGAATATGATCTTTTGTTGAGAGGGCAGAAGGCAAAAAAATTTGAAAACTTAATGGAAAATTCTGACAACAAGAACAAAACAATGTGGAGCCTGGTGAATTCTTTGAAAAATAAAAAAAAGGGGACAATTGAAATGAATGGCGACCCACAAAAACCAGTAAATGAAATGAATAACTTTTTCAAAGGTGTTGGACAAAGATTAACGAAAGACATACCGGCAGTAAACAGTGACAATTTTGAAGAACTTGATAGATCTATGCTCCTGAAGAAAATGACAGAAACTGAAACAAGGGAAATATTCAAGGCATTGAAAAATAAATACTCTAGTGGCTATGATGAAATTTCAAACAATATTATTAAACAAACAGCCGAAGAAATAACGACACAGCTAAATGATATAATCAATAACTCGTTCAGGTATGGAATTTTCCCAGACAAATTAAAGATAGCAGTTGTCAAGCCAGTTCATAAGAAGGGTGATATAAACGACTACAAAAATTATAGACCAATAAGTATTTTACCAAGTTTTTCCAAAATATTAGAAATGGCCTACTGCAGGCGAATCATGGAATACTTTATTGAGAATAATATCTTCAGACAAAGTCAACATGGATATTTAAAGGGAAAATCTATAAAAACTGCAATACTCCAATTCATCACTAAGATAGTGGAAGCTTTCGAGAATAAAGAGTTAGCCATGGGTATGTTTTTGGATTTATCCAAGGCATATGATTGTCTTGATAGCCATAATCTGCTCAGGAAATTAGAACGTTATGGGATTCGAGGACCAGCATTGGAATGGGTAAAATCATATTTCTCTTTCAGGAAACAGATGGTGGAAGTGGAAATGGATGAAGAAACAGTCAGATCAACCATCCAGGACATAATCTTGGGCATACCGCAAGGAAGCATAGCAGGACCCCTATTCTTCATAATTTATATTAATGATTATGGACTAAATATTGATACCGAACATAGGAAGGTAACCACAGTAAATTATGTAGATGATGTCAATAAACTTATCATTGAAAGGTTATTAATGGAGCTGAAACAACTATGCGAGAGGATTTTGGAGACAAGTAATACATGGTTCGAGAGCAATAATCTGATAATCAACAAGGAAAAAACCCAATTAATACTCTTCACACCAACTAATTCAAAAACCGAAGAGATCAATGATATATGTCTGAATCAAGAAAAATTTATCCTTTCAGATTCCACCAAATTCTTGGGCATTTTTATAGACAAAAACCTCAACTGGAAAGAACACATAAACAGTCTATGCGACAAAGTTATAACATCTATATATGGCTTCAGAATTATTTCAAACTATACCAGAAACACTTATCTGAAGACAGTATACCATGCAACTATTGAGGCGAAACTGAGGTTTGGAATAATCTTTTATGGAGCAGGAAATATAAACCCACTGTTTGTTGCACAGAAGAGGGCGATTAGAATACTTAATAATATGAAATATGACCAATCCTGCAGAAATATTTTTAAGAAGATTGGAATATTAACAATATATGCAATATATATACAGGAATGTGTTCTCTTTATTGAAAACAATCCAGTGCTTTTTGAAAAATATGAAAACAAGAAGAACTTCTATGAGACACGAAATCAGGACTATCTCTACCCCAAACTCAATCTAACAACATCCCAAAGAGAAACAGAATACAGATGCTTAAAATTATATAATTCCTTACCAATACACATTAAGATTATATAAGATAAGAAAAAACTTATTTGAATATCTCTTAGATTTAGAGCCATATACTCTAGAGGAATTTTTGAGTCATCATTAATCCGTAAATACATGTAGGTTTTTTTTTTTGTTGTCTTGACACTGTATCATTTCATTCCACACAACTTTGTATAGTTTAATGAATATGATCTGAAATAAAGAACTATTATTATTATTATTTTCTCGGCTCCCGTGCAACATTAGAAAAAATACGAAAAAAATTAAATGTACTCTGCTGACGTGATGATTGCAACCCCTAAAATCATAAATGGGAGGAAGGTTAAAGCTTTGTTTTGGTTCCGATACCTTGTCTTGAAGATAATTCGATAGTCTTTTCCTTAATGCCATACAATTGTTTTTTTTGCGTGCTTGTTCTGAGAAGCAGCGTGTTATTGTCGTGTGTCAAACGATAAGGTAGACTCGCTGATTGAATCCGGTGACAAAATAATTTTGTTCTTCCTGCCGAGGACACGATAACTGTCGAACGGAGCAAGCTAGCTACTTAAAACTTTCAGGGTAGTTAGCACATCGGAACGCAACGGTTAAGTTCTTCAATGATCAAAAATAGCTGAATGATTCTGGAGTTGTAGTCATTTGAACTTTGGAGACTACTTCGGTGATATTTCAGGAACTACTGAAGCGATTGGATTGAAACTTGACAGTAGGTAGAAACAACGACTTTTTGTTGAAAAATTTCGTTGTCGAAAAAAATTGCTCAACGAATTTTCCGATGGAACTCATTCAATCGCAAAATAATTCTAGAGAAAGACTGACGTGAGGTCGGAAGCTTTAACGCGATTGTTAAAATTCGTTACCAAAGCAGACACCTACTCACGTATGGTTTCCGCAAATTGCACGTGCACTTCATGTTAAAAAAATCTCTTGCATGCTACTAATGAAGGAGTTGGGTAGAAAGGAGCCTTGAATATATACGGATATATTCAGAATAAGATCCCACAAATTTTCAAACAAATCCATTAAATATTTCTCGATGTATTGAAAACTTCTCAGTCAATCTTTTCTTCTGCTTTTAGATAAAATATATGATTCTGGATGGAAAGATAACAAATTATTCCGCTGAATTCCAACTGAATTGAATCCTAGAACCGAATGCGATGATTCATATTCGGGGTATTGAAATTTGTAGCGTTTTTCTTTATACTCTCAAACTACTTGTCCTAAATCATTCGAGAAAAAAATTATATTGAGTTATAGTACAGTTATAACCGTAAAGAGTTTCATGAAATTTTTTTTCTCTTATACCCTCCGTTTTGATCCCTTTGAGTACACCGATCTGATGAAAAGCTTAGGGTATAAACATCGCGCGATAAACGATATTTCTTCCAAGTTTCACGGATTTTTGTTCGGTACTTTCAGAGAAAAGCGCCGGACGGTGGAGTGCGGAAGGACGGTTTTTTGTTCATTCGTTCATTCAAATCTACATACTTCAAAAAGTGAACTGTGAAATTTTCAGGATTAATTTTTTTATCGATAACGAGATTTCATTATTCGAAAAAATCAAAAAACAAACGAGAAGCAAACTGTATTGCATGAGTTTGTGAGGTAATATATTCTTCTAAATTAATATTGAACTGGTTGTGCTATTCACGTAGGTGTAATGATTATAATTATCGATGATGGAATAAGTTGTTCACCTCAGCTCCTTGAACAGAAAGTTATCCATCCATTATGTAGTTTGGATATATGTTATAAATTTCCAACTCATAAAATCGTGGACTCTTCATGTGCGTTCCAAATGACATTGACTTAGTCTATATGAATTGTTATTGGTTGAAAATTTTATGACTAGGTGATATTTGTAAATTGCGATGGATGTGAATATAAATGGTGGAAGTTTGAGAAACGTCTAAACCTGTTGGAACTTCATTACATCTTTACTTCGACAAGTTCAAAAAACCGTGTCAAGTACGAGCCCTCACATATAATCCTCCTAAAGGTATCGGAATCGCTAGGAGATCTACAGTGGGTTTTTAAGTGATATTCGAATTACGATTTTTTCACCATTTTCCAGCATTGCTTCCACCGACTAGAAATCACTCGTTCAAATTTATAGACAACGCGGTCACCCATCCAAGTACTGACTTCGGACTATGCTGCTAGACCTCGAGTTAATTGTGCAATCTTCTGAACATATAATCCCGACGATGTATTTTATGAGCTATCATTCCAGAGAGTACCAGATTTGAGCTGGATCGGACATGTATTTTCAGAATTACTGTAAATATACCATTTCGATAATAGGTAAACGTACGAAATCATTCAAAGTTTACTCATTCATGAAATGTATGATTGTTATCATTCATCAAACCCTCTCTATTTTGTAGATAGTTGGCTTTCAGACTCCGCTTTCATGAAGTTAACAAAAAATATAGGCTGGTTAAGGATAATGATGAAAAGCCGCTTATTTGATTTCTTAAGAGTAACCAATACCACGTAGTGGTGAATTACGGCTAGGCAACACAACCACATTCAAGTTCCATTAAACCTCGTTAATATTTCGAGGTCAGGCACCTGAACGCTCACTATATTCTTTAACGTTGCCAATAGCCGCGGGAAATATAGAATTTGGAAAAATTTCGACGTTCATAGGAAAAAACTGGTTGTCGTTCTGCAGGCTTCAGTGGGTGTTTTTTGAACATTTTTTTAAGAATGTACTTAATTATTTTGTTAATATGCGCAATGTTTGTCATTTATCCATTTTTCACTCCATTTTAGTTTTTATTCTCCCGAAAATTCTTGAATATGAAAAAGTGGTAACACTGCGCAATCTTACGATTTTTTTCAACCATCTGCACCAACAAAAATTTTTGAAAAAAACGAACTCTAACCCCCAAAAGTCGCCCCACTAAATTCGAGGTATCGTTTAATAAATAAATAAATAAATAAATAAATAAAAGACTAAGTTTACAGGGTATGCTCCAGAATAAATCTTTTTCGAGTAGAATCTCCGTTTTTACACGCTTTTAATTACACAAAGTGATTTTGATCACAATGGCATTCAAAATACTGATGACGTTCATATACATATAACAACATAGGAACTAATGAGGCAGCACACACACTTGACACGGCCTGTCTACGTCCTGGCAGGCCACTAGATCGAATTATTTCAGTTTCTATATTTCTATAGATAATTTCATGATCGCTCATACAGGGTGGTCCAAGCAGTGACGTCAATACTTTTTTTTAGATTCCTCACACCTGGGGGTATCCAAAAATACGCAATTTGTTGTAGTTTGCGAGTAATAATTTTTTTTGTGTTTTTTCAATTTATTATGCCGGCGAGGTTTCAAAATTAAAATATTTTTATGTAGTTGGTATTTTGCAGATTTTTTTGTAACATGATCTCCCAAATTATTGTTTTGATAACAAAAATAACTCAGCTTCCTGAAATTTCTCAAAGTTACTGAACAAAGGCATGTAAGTTAGATACTGGAATTCAAATCGATCTAATTTGTATTTTTGGAAATATTGGGAAAATTAAATTTTGAATGGGTATATCTACGGAATCATTGGGCGGATTTCACCCATACACCAATTCGACCTTCGTGATTGAGCCCCAAACCTACTCTACAAATATCGCATTTCTAAGTCAGTTTCTAGTACAGATTAGATCGAATTGAAATCCAGTACTTCATCGAAAAATGGCAGTTCGAAGGTTCATACAGAATTTATTGAGGTAAATATGATAAGAATATCACAGAATATTAAATATTGGAAAAAGAAATTTGAATTTTTTTCGAATTGTTCTAATGACAAGATTAAAACGAAATTCTGCACAAAGTTGCCCTTCAGCATCTCAAAACTAGCTGCGAAGTTCATCATGATTGACCCACTATTTCTTAAGTTATATCGGAAAAAAATAACTATATCGAGAAGAAAACCAATAAATCTCACATATTTTTTCCAAATATATCTAAAACTAATAGCCGTATCGAATTGAAATTTGGTACAATGCTGTGGAATATAAGGTTCAAGGTATGGGGAAAATGGTTTCTGAATATAATCAATAGTTTCTGGAAAAAAAAATTTTCTAAAAAAATAAAAAAAAAATTTCAAATTGACTGACCATACGATCCCAACAAAATTTCGCTCAAAGTTGCGCGTTGTTATGTTTCAATGAACTGCCAAGTTTCAATCCAATTGCTCCTGTATTTCTTGGAATACCAGGGAAATAACCTCGAAATTTTAAATCGCTATAACTCCGAAATCGTTCGGCCTATTTCTTCCATTCACGGACTCAACCGCCGCATTCCTATGCGTGACCTATTCTGAAAGTTTCAAGTCGCTAGCTGGCTACGTTCAACAGTTACCATGTCGTCGGCCAGACAAAACCTTGTCGTTTCAGACCATTTTTGGCTCAAAATTCGAAAATTACAGACATTTGGACAAAACGATAGCACGCTGATTGCCTAGAACATGCGAGCAATAGGAGTTTTCATAGATTCAGGCTGAGTTTGAAAACTTTGCACGGTCCTCAACTACCAAAATCATAAGAAAAAATAGTACTTTATAAGCCTTTTTTTGCTGTTCACGGCCTTCGAAGGCGGATAGGCTAAAAATCATTGAAACACGATTGAACTTAATTTTCTACTTTTTATCATTCATATGGTGAATTTAACTTGAAAATGTGACTTTAGGGTAATTTTATTTGAAACGTCTGCAGAGTAATTGTAGCTCGAGTTATTTTTACATCAAGATGAATTGGGCGCGTGCAGGGCTGATCGAATGGCCTGTGCATTTGCCAGACTTGAATCCCATCGATTTTTTTATTTGGGAATTTCACAACGAACTGGTGAAATCGGAGAGAAAAATAAAACAAAAAAAAATGACGATTTTGTATTCAAGTTGGAGGAGAGGATTTCAAAGATATATTGCAGTGAGAAGTAATTTGTTAGTAATTTGTGCTTTTGATTTCTCATCAAAAGCAAGTTGTTTCACAACTGAACATTTTGAAATATGCTCATATTTTCAATCAATGATAAGCCCAAAATAAGTGTAAAAATTACACGAGCAACAATTAGTTTAGAGGAATTTCAATTAAAATTACTTTAAAATAACATTTTTGAGTTTAATTTACAATAAGAATGATAAACAGTAGAAAAATAACTTTAATCGTGTTTCTGAAATTTTTAGCCTATATCCGCCTCTGAACGCCGATTGCAGTTCAGGGCCTTGCGAAGTTTTTAAACTCAGCCAGAAGCTATGAAAACTCCTTTTTGTATTTTTATATTGATGTTGCATGTTTGAGTGAATCCTACTGAAGTTCTAACTTTCAAGTCTTTTTTTGGGTTTGTTCTAAATATAGAGTGTGAATGTTGATCATTTCAGAGGTTGTTGAAAGTTCACACAATAACGTCCTAAAGACTTAGAGACTCTTTATTCCTAAGTATAGGTTTGGGGCTTAATTCTGAAGCAAGAATTCGTGAATGGGAAAAATCAGCCTAATTTTGTAGATATACTATTATAGTAATAGATTGAAAAATAGAGACTTTGAGGGTCATGCGAATTTTATTAGAATAAAAGGATAAGGCATCGTTAGGCAGAGGAAATATCCTAATGGTTGACTCCTCTGGCTAGGAATTTGGAAAAGCGCGCAGAAGCTCCTTAATTCACGTCAGTATTTGTTGGATTTTCATATTTTCATTTTGTTTCACGACAGGTGACATTTTTCGGGATATATCTTAGGGACTATTTGATTTATGGTTATCTCTTCTGCCATCTTTGTTGATATTCATATGTTCGCATATTAAAAACTGATTTGCCTTGAAAATTGTGAGATTATGATAATTAAATTTTCTGATGATTTATCACAGTATATTCTAACTGTGATAAAATGAACATGAATTGACTCTTGAATCTTTTTGTAGTTAACCAATTCACAAAATATAATGGGAGGATACACACAGCGACCATGGACACCAACAAAAAGGAGAGGACCTATTGCAGCAGAGTACAATAGTCCAGGACCAGCTTGCGTAGCTTTACCTTCTTACATAGGTAAATGAATATATGTTGATTTTATTACAATTAAGTCATCAATTTGAATGAGATCTATTGAAGAATTGCATTTAGTGCCGTTTTGAACACCTGATTACCTGCGAAGCATGTATTCATGAAGTGTTTGCTTCAGGTTGAAATTTTACATGATGGAATATATAGGCTAGAAGAGTATGTAATTGGTTGTCTCTTTGACCTACCTGGGTACACCAACATACTACGCGTACAAAAAAGTTGCGAAAAAATGTTAGACAAAGGAAGTGTTTGATTCAGTATCAAACATGAATGATTCGACTATTTATTTTCCATGGAGAAAAATAATCAATGCGGCAGTCAATTTAGAAGGGGTCAACATTGAAAAATCACCCCAAATTTGCATTTCTTAGATGAAAAATCATCATTCATTCATTCAGGATCAAAACAAATTAATTCGACAATCTTGTTGCCATAGAGTGAAAAAATCAAAGAAGCAGACTTATTTGGGAGGAGTAACTTAAAAAAATATTCATCCCAAATTTGCATTCTTTAGGTGTACAAAAAATTTGTATGCTCAGTACCTAGTGTACCCAGGTAGGTCACTTCATGAAACATGTGTCATGAGCTGTCCGATTACAAATCTATGAAGCGTTTCGGAATGAATATGAGGAAAGTTCACAGGATATTTTAAATTTCTGAGATTGTTCGATTTTTCGTCGAACAATGCTTTCTATACAATTTCCTATACTTACAACGAAACCAAAAACTTTAATTATCACTCATCACACGAGACAACTCATTTGGATATCCTAATATATAATTTTCAGTTAGTTAAGTACTTGAAGGTACATCTTCCAAAAACTATTTCCTTAAACAAAACTAGCTATCGTTGAATAGCTTTTTTTGAGCGGATCTTCTAGGGAACTGCGCGGTATCTTTCGCGAATGTCTAAAATGTTCGGATTTCATCCAGGAAATAGTCCGAAACAACTAGATGAGGCTCACCGATTAAGAATCCAATGCCGAAATCTCCATCCGGCCGTCAGTTGTCACGATAACTCAGAGAAAGAGCTATCAACTTGAAATTTTTCGAGTAGGTTTCGTGTCTGAATGCGCGTTTAAGTTCGTTTATTGGCCAAATAAACCAAACGGTTTTGGAGTCATACTATAATTTTTTGGGCTAGGTATTTATTATACCAGAAACTATACTTCGCTGCTACGCTACGTGGCTCTTCACCGCAAAACAGCACAGATAGCCAGTAGTCGATATTTGATCATTTCGCTACTTGGCACAGAACCGCAGGGCTCTCGTCTCGAGTCTCGTCTCACAGTCCTCTGTCTCCTCTCGTCTCGAGTCTTGAACGAGAGTCTCTCAAAAGTCTCGGAGTCTCGTGCCAATGCATTTTTCGATTCCAGTTCCTCAGTTGGCTGAAACATTCCATCATATATTTGGGAGAAATTTTATGAATAATTATTGCGTACTACTTCTGCCATTTTGATTGTGTATAAACACAAATTTTCGCAAGTTATCAGTTTTTTTGGTACACAGTATAAAATTTGAAATCATATTTTTTGTATTCGTGAATGAATTTGGAAATAATTATGATATTCAAGTTAGATTGTAGTATGAGGAAATAGTTATCAACAGTGGCGGATCGACGATTTCTGGGGCCCCACGTTTGGAATCTGTCGGAACCCCCTCTACCCTTTCAATTTCTTTCAAAACAATTTTTCAATTCTAATTTGGTTTTTTGGCACAAACATAACATGTATAACTCAAATTCATTAGCATCAATTCGAATATAACAAATGATTAGGAATCAATACACATGTAAACAATTCAACAAGAGTATAATCATATAGAATTTATACGAAACAATATTCCTTCCTACAAGAAAACATAGAAAAATGGACATTGAAAACTAAAAATACTATGAAATGCTGAAAAACTAATCAAAGGGACATTTTATTCTTATTTTCATTATGGCAGCATCAAAATCCAGAATCTCTATTATATCACGTCCAACGGCCGATCGTTAACACAGTAACTCCCGAAAAAAAAAACTTAGAACCTCGATATTTTCTAATTACGAAGGCCAAATTGTTCAATGAGTGAAATCCACCTAAAGATTACCCAGATATACCCATTAAAAATTTTATTTTCCCAATAGTTCCAAAAATACAAATAAGATCGAATTGAAATCCAGTGGTTGATTAAAAAAATGAGAGCTAAAAGGTGCAAACAGAATTTCGTGAGGAAAATATGCTCGGAAAGTCGTGCTAATGACGATCATCACGAAATATTGCACATATGTTCATCAGCATTATCAAACTTTTAACCAAGTTTCATCATTATTGGATCGGTATTTTTTCATTCCGGACAAAACAACGATACCAAAGAAAAACGCTGCAAATTTCACACAAAGGCTTATCATTTTCTCAGCTTAATGTGCAAATTCTTCAGCGATATTCATCACACTTTATCATCGCGAGTACAACACGTGAGAAGTTTTACAGTGAAATAAAACAATTTTTAAGATTGTTCGCCAATATCAGCTAGTAAATATTATTCCCACGAGCGGGATTCAAAGTTTTTCAAAAGAAATTCTCAAATGCGAGCAGTCGTATCAAGCCCCTTGCATTTCGAAATATTCATTCTTTTAATTTCTTATTTCAATCCCTTTCTGGCTGGAAAGATCAAAGCTTTCCAAAATTGAATCATAGAACTAAAAAAGAAATTTCCTAGTTAGACGGTAACGGCCAAAATTAAATGTTAGGTCAATAATTAACAGTGCTATGTCATGGTTGGCGTAGAGATATAGTTACAGTTTCTACTCAGAACACACCCGATATACTAACTTGAAAAACTATAAGCTTGGGAATAATCGACAAAATGAAAATGAAAATTTACGGAATGCATTGTTTCGATGAAAATAGATTCACTGGGTAATATCGATCAGCAAAGATTCCTGAAAAATCGCAAGAATAAACTCCCCTCAAAATGGGGCGGATCTGAAATTATTTCATGATGGCACAAAAAATATGCTACGTTCAATAATAATGCCGTGTTTCAATAAAATATCCTCACTGGAAAACATCGATCAGCAAAGATTCCCGAAAAATTGCAAGAACAAACTAGCCTTGAAATGGGGTGGATTCGAATTCATTTTAGGGGTGACACAAATAATATATTACGTTAAATCATATTGCATCGTTTAGTTACAATATCTCAACCTCCGGTCAAAAATATATTCTGAAATATTTAATTTGAATGGGGCGAAATGAGCGCCTCAAAGAGGCTTTTACCGATGAAAATATGCAAAAAGTCCACAAAATAATTTCTGATTACCATGAAGTGAAGTTGACTTACACCCTCAAAATATTAAAGGAAAGTGTCGGGCATATTATCGTGAATGAAAATATTGGTTATGCGGAAGATCTGTTCGGAGTGGGTGCCGCGCAAGCTCACAATTGACCAAAAACAACAACGAATTGAAGATTCTAAGCAGTATTTGGATCTGTTCAGTCGAAATGAACCCGATTTTTTGCGTCCATATGTGACAATGGATGAAACATGGCCCAATCATTTCACACGAGAATCCAACCGACCGTCACTCGGGTGGATTCGTGATGAACCGACTACAAATCGTGGCACGACGCAAAAGTCTGCTTGCAAGGTTGAGCCATCATTATTTTGGGATGCATAGAATAATATTTATTGAATCTTTTAAAAATGGAAAACCATAAGCAGCCAATATTGTATACCATTATTGTAGCGTTTGAAAGACGAAATCGCCAAAATACGGCCTCATTTGAAGAAGAAAGTGCTGTTTCAGTAAAATGCATCGAATTGCTTCCGCATCGAACATTTTCTCCAGATCTGTCCCTCAGTGATTTTTTCCTCTTCCCAGACCTCAAGAGGATACTCGCTGGACAAAAATTTCGCGCCGATGGATTATCGCGGGGACTGAAGCCTATATTGAGGCTGAAGACAAATCGTACTATAAAATGGTATCGACAAATTGTATGACTTAATTTGTAGGTGCCATAGCTATAATAATCCTTCTGTCGTCCTCGAAGGTAACATTTTCCAGAAACAACAAAGTTTGATATTTTAGGATATTTAATTGAAATTTGATTGATTCAGAGAAATAAATATGTTTCCACTTTTACATACTCACTATAGTTGGGTCTGAGCACAATCGACATGGTTTAAAAGATTTTGTTCCAAGACAGAAATTATGAACACAAGTGTAAAATGATCTGTGTGGTGAAAAATAAAACGAATGAATTAAACCCACAAATTGACTTGTGGTAAAATAATGGTGATTTACAGAAAATATCCTTATTTTCAGGAAAGAAAACATTCGAGGCGAAGAGTGGCCGAGCTCCTGCTTTCAGTTTTGGATCTAGACCAAATGGAAAGTTGGAAAGTATCGGACCTGGCCCTGGACAGTACAACATAACAGGAATGAGTGCCAAAGGTAATATACTCGTTTCAACATCACTTATGTCTCGAACGTCTTCTACATAGATCAATTCGTAATAGAGCGATATTCAATCATCACGAAATCCTGCACAAGGAAGTGTAGAACATTTTTCATTTGAGTATCAATTAAATCATTGGGAGGAAAAACGAAGAAGAGTCAAACATAATGACTATTCATTTGGTTATCAAGTTTCATCGTGATTGGATCATTCTTTTTTGCTACCGAGGAAATCAAACATGAATTTTGACATATTTTTTCCAATATCCTCAAAAAAAGGAATCATATCAAACTAAATTTGGTAGTGTATATTGTGAGAGATGGAGTTCAAGGTCAGTGCAGAATTTTGTCGAAATGTAATCAATAATTCTTCAGAAAATTCTGAAGAAAAATTTCGAAAAAAAATTTTTCTACCATTTGTTTTTCGAATGTAAACCTTTATCATTTCTGGTCTCGTTGGAACGTTTATGAGAAATGGAATTCCACCATTTCGTCACTGTTTTGTTAGTTATATTGAAACAATGGGAAAACTCTGCATACCAATTTATTCATTGATTTTTTTAATAATCACATAACAGAGAGAAATCTAAGGGTATGGTGTTCTCATGAGCCCTCCAATGAACATATGACCTATGTTTACATGTGAAAAACGAAAGTTTGATAGGGTTTCGATTAAGACTCATCCAACCTTATAGGTAATATATTCAAGAACCATACGTTCATTCGGGAAAACCTGAGCTTATTTACTCTTTCTAATCCTCAATACTCACCTGGAACTTGTGAGGAAGAAATATAAGTACAGATTTTCCTTATATAACTAATTATTTTGAATCGACTAGGTAAGGACACACCACCAGCATTGAGCCTGCATAGTCGCCCTAAGGAACACAAACCAGAAAATTTCCCTGCTCCAGGCGATTACGATCCCGATAAAGCAGAAAAAGTCATTCATGACGCTTCACCAAAGTTCTCTTTCGGACTTAAAACGAATGTTGAAAAACCAGTAGACACTCCTGGTGAGTGAAAAATAATTTTTCAGAAGGCTAAACTAATTTTGCTTCATAGATGAGCAAATATGTGAGGTATAAAACTCCTTTCCTCATACTCAGTGGCTTCAGGGCTCAAAAAATTGTTTCAAACAACATGAGAAAAGGACTTTGTAATGCGCTAATGTAGCACTAGCAGTTCAGCTTTGCTTGTAGATTAATTATTTGAAATACTGAATATGACCCTATAATAATTTGGATTATTGATTCTCAGGCAGGTATTGAAGAAGAGTTGGTAATTGTTGATATGAGTTGAATATTTAAAAAAATGGATACATCAATCAAAAATATGTGAGGGGTGTTTAAAAGGCGAGTAATTTATTCGAAACTTTGTGGAATGCATCTAAACGAATTATATGACTAAAATGAAAACTATGAATATTGCACAGTCATTCAATTGATGTCAATTGCAGATTTCATTGATTTTCAAACTCGAAAGTTGTAGTGTTTCATCCACGATATAAATATTTGCATCCTGGTTCTCTCACATAATGAAGATACTAAAGAAATGCGACTCTGATCATCGTGCTGACCGAGGCATACAGCCTGCAAATATTATTAATTTTGGTCCATACCAGTACAAACATATAGTATTTGTCCATTGAATAGTTATATTGATATATATAAATTTATACAGGGTCATTCCGGAGGAGACCGTCAGATTTTGGGATAAGTTTACACTAGTCAAGACAGTCTCGAAACAATGTTTGGTTTATGGCTGGATGTCTCTATTGAGAATATACAGGGTGATTTGTCCGATTCGACCGATTTTACTTTTATTGATATCTTTGGTATGGCTTATTCGATTTTTGAGAAATTTTCAACGAAGTACAATATCGATGAGGACATTCATTAATTTCGAAGTTTTTTTCAAAATGAAAGGTTGTTATTGTGATAATTCCAGGTTAATTGAACAGGTTGAAAAAACACCCTGTACATCGCATTTCCAAAACTATGCTTTCAGTTTACGATTCTACTATAATAGGTCATCATTTGAGAGTTTCTAATTTTTTTGGCACACTTATAGTTTTCCGAGAAAATTCCATCGAAAAAGGCAATGTCTACATTTCGCTCCAAACGATTCTACTTTCATGGATAACTTTGGTATGGCTCATTCAATTTTGAAGAAATTTGCAGTGTAGAACAATATGAACGAGTACATTGAATAATCGCAAAAGTCTCCTAAAATACAGGGCTGTAATTGTAATTGTAATTGTAATTTTAGAATTTCAGGTTAATGGTGCAGTTGAAAAAAAACACCCTGTACATTGCTTTTCCAAAAGTTTCTTATTCGTTTCAGATTCTACAATAATATATCATCATTCAGAGGTTTTTAATTTCTTTGGCACACCTCCGATTTTCCTAGAAAACATTTTTGAAGATGAGCATGATCGAAATTTGGCTCACAAGCAGTGAGAGTATTCTTCACTAGGTAGGAAAGCTGTATTGTCCAAGGATGCAAAGCAGTTCTTAAGTTCTAAAATATTCTTTTCAGATTCCAAATTCATATTTAATTGCTAATATTTTGTATGAAATCATTCAATTCAGAATATATTTCGAATTTGAAAAGAATATTTCAGAAGTGACGAACAACTTAGCATCCTTGGACAATACAACTTTCCTACCCAGTGCGGAATACACTCACTGCTTGTGAGCCAAATTTCGATAATGCTGTTCTTCAAAAATGTTTCGCTGCTCCAGGCGATTACGATCCCGATAAAGCAGAAAAAGTCATTCATGACGCTTCACCAAAGTTCTCTTTCGGACTTAAAACGAATGTTGAAAAACCAGTAGACACTCCTGGTGAGTGAAAAATAATTTTTCAGAAGGGTAAACTAATTTTGCTTCATAGATGAGCAAATATGTGAGGTATAAAATTCCTTTCCTCATACTCAGTGGCTTCAGGGCTCAAAAAATTGTTTCAAACAACATGAGAAAAGGACTTTGTAATGCGCTAATGTAGCACTAGCAGTTCAGCTTTGCTTGTAGATTAATTATTTGGGTATTTCCTACCCAGTGCGGAATACTTTCACTGCTTGTGAGCCAAATTTCGATAATGCTGTTCTTCAAAAATGTTTTCTAGGAAAACCGGAGGTGTGCCAAAGAAATAAAAAACCTCTAGGTGATGACATATTATTGTAGAATCTGTAACGAATAAGAAAGTTTTGGAAAAGCAATGTACAGGGTGTTTTTTTTTTCAACTGCACAATTAATCTGAAACTCTGAAATTATCACAATTACAACACCGTATTTTGAAATATTGTTGCAATGATTTAATGAAATCATTCAGATTGTTCTACACTGCAAATTTCATCAAAATTGGATGAGCCATACCAAAGTTATCAATAAAAGTAGAATCGATTGGAGCGAAATTTCGACATTATCATTTTTTGAAAAAATTTTCTCGAAAAACTAGAAGTGTACCAAAAAAATTAGAAACTCTCAAATAATGACCTATTATAGTACAATCGTAAACAGATAGCGTAGTTTAGGAAACGCTATGTACAGGGTGTTTTTTCAACCTGCATAATTAATCTGAATTTATCACAATAACAACTGCTTATTTTGGAAAAAAATTTGAAATTAATGAATGTGTTCAACACTATTGTACTACGCTGAAAATTTCATTGAAATCGAATAAGCCATACCAAAGTTATCAATAAAAGTAAAATCGGTCGAATCGGACAAATCACCCTGTATATTCTCAACAGAGACCCTCAACCATAAACCAAACAGTGTTCCGAGACTGTCTTGACTAGTTTTAACTTATCCCAAAATCTGACGGTCTCCTCCGGAATCACCCTGTATATCGAGAATATACTGAATAATTTTTTTCGCACAAAAAGATACGGAAATCAAAAATTGTCTCGACGAGGGTCAGAAAGCAATGGAGCAGTGGGGGAATCAAAACTCCTTTACACGAGTTACATAAGATCATTGCTGGAGTATGCTGGCCCGGTTTGGTGGCCCTCCACCCGTGCCGACGAACACCATCTTGAGTCAGTGCAGCGTTGGAATACACGCATACCATACGGAATAACTCGCCCTTCATACGAGGACAGACTTATTATTTTCGGGTTGCCATCTTTTCAATCACGACGGGAGAGGGGAGACTTAATATTCTCCTTCAGATCACTCCGTGGTGACTTCGGTGATCGTATTCGTGGCCTATTCACTGTGAACAACGACAATCTGAGAGGACATCAGTACCAAGTTGTCGAAGGAAAACTTTCGAACATCCCAACGATACAGTTTTCTGACTAACAGAATTTTCGAGAGATTGAACCGTTTGCCGATTATCGTCGTCGATGCTGGAACCGTCAATGCCTTCAAGAATGCGTTGGATCTTTTTGATGCAATAACTACTTATTTGTAAACTTTTTTCTGCTTTTATTTTTTTTTGAGTTTATAGGAATTACCTCAACTCTACTTGTATGTTTGATAATAATAATAATAATAATGAAACCTTCGCTTGAAATCTGCTCGAAATAAAGAAAAATCCTCGTGAAACTTAATATTTAGTGTGAATGATAAAACTCAAATTGTTGGCCGATTCCTCAAAGTTCCGCTCTTTCTGAAATAATTGAAAAATTCGAAAAGTGTGGCTGTTTATGAAGATGCAGTAATTGTAGGATTGATAGACCACCAAAAATCATTAGTGCAAATCGTCTGAAAGGTGCACCGTGTTCGAGTAAACGAATTGCTTAACGAGTCGATGTAAGCAATAGAAGTGTTTGAAAAGGAATTTCTACCGATGTATTCAGGTTCAGACAAATCAAGACATTTATCCAGAAGAACAAATCAAACGAAATAGTCCATTTCGTAGCAATATCTTATTCACTGATAAGCCGTCGTGTTCCTTGAATTTAAAACATAACACATAAGCAGTAAGATATTGGTCTAGGAAAAATGAGCTTCTAAGTATTCCTGTGTGTACCTAGTATTCTCAAAAACTTAATGCTTTGGCCGGGTTATAGGGTATTACTTCGTAGGGCCATCTTTGCGCACATGTTCCAGGGGAACAGCGTGCTATATATCGTTTTCTCCAAAAATCTGTAATTTTTTTTAACGATTGCAACCAACACAACTAGGTGGAATATTTCAACTTTGATTCGTATTTGTCGACCGTCGATCCTTAAAAATTTTTTCTTTTCCAATTTTTCATTATCGTAGAGCTTATTATATTTTCGAATAAGTTATGGCGAAAAAGAACGTGTGAACCTAGCCATTTCCACAGAGGAAATTAATTCGGTCATTCATTGTGGCAGTGCGACTAATTCGATCACGTAACATGGCACTGCAGAGCCCTGAGCTTTTATAGAAAATAGTCGTTCATTCGAAATGACATCGCTGTGAGCTTTCCGTTCTTCCACTGCTCCATTGAAATTCTGCCCTTGTCCAGATTAACGTCGAGTTTCGTATTTTTCCGACTGTCTATTCCAGACCAGTATGAACGAATGTATGCACGAATAATACACCGAATATTCAAAATGAACTACGATTTTTTTCAAGAAAAAATAATTTTATCTGACGTTTACATGGATAGGAGTGCCTATAAAATAGATGAGATTGATAGTTGAATTTACGTTTCGGTTTAGATTTACTTTGAGTACATTGAAATAAATAAAGAAAGAAACTCTACAGTTTGATCACGTTTTCTATTCAAATTTATCGTACATTAGAAGCAGGGGACCACATACAAACTTCTCTCACACATTTCCAGAAATCTCGTCACTAAGTAATTTTCCATTTACATATTGAGGCAGTCTGTTGTGCAAGACTGAATACATTTCATTATCATATTGTAATTGGGGGATATTTGATTCTCCAAATCATCATATATTCCATAATAACAATAGATATAATGTGAGTTTTTTTTTGATAGACTGGATTTTTGAACACTGTATCATTGAACTACCAGGCTGAATAACTGAGGTTCACTTACAGAATATTTTGAGAAGAAAACCGTTGTTTTATTATTTATATAGAAGTGATCATGAAAAACCAAAACGAATTCATAATAATATTCAATTCATTTCTTCAACAAATTTATTTATCGAATTCTTATACCCTGATTGAATCAGATTTCAGCCATTCATTGCAGTGAAGAGTCTCCCTAGAATGTCTATTAATGAATTAATTTTTCTAGCTTTTTGGTAACAAATGGTTATTTTTTTAACGCAGCTCCTAACACCTATAGCCCCTTTCGAAGATCCCACAGTGCGAGGTATTCATTTGGACGCAGAACTAGGCTGGAAAAGCCGTCTGATACACCTGGTTTGTTTAATTTTTATTTTATTTTCTTTCATCCTTCTCGCCATTCATACAGTCCAGTAAGATATCAACTGGTACTCAGATATGGAATTCAAATTCGCCACTGAGGTGTTCATCTGGACTTTTCAACATATCACCAAATGATTTGGTAATTTTTCAGCACCGAATGTTTATAATATTCCTGATTACGGAAGGATACTCGGTGATAGTTCACCAAGGTTCAGCTTTGGGACAAAATCACAGTTGGGAAAAGTCCCTGCAACACCCGGTTAGTTTAGACAAATGAAAAAATAAAATAAGAATTAAGAACTGATTTGTTTCAGCACCTAACACGTACGATGTTTCCAAATCAGAAAAACTAATCGAAGATCATGCTCCTAAATACTCATTTGGTGGGAAGGCTAATACTGACAAACCCTCTTTTACTCCTGGTTAGTCCAACTAATAATTAATCAATCAAATCTGAAATGAGATGAACCTAACTATTAATTACAGGAAAAAAGTTACTATTTCTAATTCAGGTGAGGTTTTCAACCGAAGAATCTCTGAATTGTAAGTTCTTTCCAACATCAGGTTTCGAGACAAATGTTGACTCGTCGTACAGAAATATAATTTTTAGTTCTGTGCAAAAATAAACTTTGAACTTGCCCTGAAGTTCTGATCTATAATCCATTGGTTTGACAGCTATTTGGGAACCTGCTTCGTCAGAATTAATTGCATCCTATCGGAGGAGACTTTTCCATTCGTATTTCGTATCTGTTGTTATTTGCCATTCTCAGGTTTGGTTTTGACCCTACATATCTCTGCTTAGGTCTTGACTGAACAAAATCGACTGAACGGTTGTAGAGTCATACCAATTTCGAAACTTGATCAAATTTTCATGTGGATCTTATACTTGAAATTTAAAAAACTTTTATTCGAAAGTTTATTGAATTTTCGTTGACATTAATTTTCTGAGATACTTTAATTTGGAATCCAATTATATTTGACACAGAACTTGAAGTAATTATTCAACAAGATATTCAATTCAAGTTTGATATAAGATTTATTTCCGGAGATAAAGCGGGACAAATCACTCAAATTCCGTTGTTGATTGAAATTTTGAAAATATTCCTCAATACCTCAAGTGGTATTGACGCGATTGGATTGAAACATCCTAACTAGTTGAATACCGACGATCCTTTCGATGAACAATTTCGTGAAAAATGTAATGGTGATATATGTAAAAAAATTATTTTCCAAATATTTCGCAAAAAATTGTTTTTTTTTTTAATTCGAGACGATATTTGGTACTTGATTGCAAAATCATGGCTTATGCCTTTGAAATGACATCAAGCAAGAGCGGGCGGGGTCGTTTCTGGCTGAGCGATCGCTCTGCTTATAAATTTGAAGAGGGGAATTGATTTTACATAAAAATAGATTTTTAGACTCTTTGCACAGGGTTGATCGTCCACTACTTCGATTTTACCATATGAGCTTCAAATCCATTTTTCGAAGTTCCAGTACATTGATTTTTTTCTATCGAAGATGAAGCTTCAAAGCATTGGTTCCATTAGTTGAGTTTTTCATGAACACTAGATTTAATTTGTTGAACCTAAGGGAAAAAACTCAAATAATTATAATGCACTGAAGTAAAGCATTTTTTGAGATGCAGTTAATCCTGAAAGATCTGCATATACCGGGAGATCCCTTTCTATTACTAACGAACTAAATCCTTTGATTTTCAGCACCTAATGAATATGATGTACCCAAATCTGAAAAACTAATTAATGATCATGCCCCGAAGTACTCATTCGGAGTGAAAGTTAATACAGAGAAACCTTCAGATACACCTGGTTAGTATCGTTTTACTCGTATAGTTACAGGGATGACAGTTGTAACTGTTTTCTTAATATGCAAGCTTACCATTTCGTGAATAGGGAAGATTGTTTCGGGAACGAATGAATACTAGAGTATTCTAAGTATAACATGTTCCTTACGCAATAATATGTCATATCTGAAAAGATACTATGAGTGTCATGACATGATCTCTATAAGACGAAAAATTGAACGGTTCTGTAGAATCAGATCAAATTTCTATCAATGATCACTTAACTTTTCCTATAATTGGATGCGCACAGAACAGACTAGACAGATCTGACTAATCCGAATTTGACGCTTTTACACCGGAGCCTGTTTTCACCCAGAACCGAAAGCTTGTTCCAGTATTGTGTCTTATTTCGAATAGGAAAGTTGAACTGTTCATATAGATTCAGAAACTAGATATAAATCATAGACTTCATGTTATTAAGAAAGTGGTTATGGTAATATTTATCACCATGGCCCCACAGCAGCACACGCTCAGGCACTCTTAATATTAATTCTCCATAATCTAACATTACTCAAAATGATGGTAGGAACACCAATCAGCGATCAAATCTTTTATCCGATTAGAAAGAAAAAAAAACAAATATCCAAATATCTCGGTTAATTTCGTGAATAGGTGACATAGGTTGGATAATTTAGGAGATAGGCCCATTTCAAATTTCGAGGTTAATTCCTCGATATCTCATGAAGTATTGACTCGATCGAAATGAAACTTCGTAGACACTTTTGGAATAACAACGCGCAACTTGAAGCAGAATATCGTTTGGATTCAGTTGTTAGAAAATTAAAAAATTTCTGTGATTATTGATCACATTCCAATGGAATTGGGCACAAACCTCAAAGTCAGTATTTAACAATAATGTATCAAATTTGAATTCGATCCGATATTCACTTTCAGAGATATAAGGAAAGAAAATGTGCCAAATTTCATTGTTATTTGGAATTTTAACGATATTTACGCAATATCTCGGGAAGTACAAAGCACTCAGATTGAAACTTCGTAATCAGGTGGAGATTACCAACACGCAAATAAGTGCGAAATTTCTTGTTGATTTAATAGTTAGAATTTGAACAAGAGCTCCTGACCTCCGTCAGTGCTTTTCTAGATTTCTTATTATCCTTTTGCATTTGAGCAGGCTCTAGGCTCTACGAATATCGATTATCTAAACGGATTTCCATCGAGTTCACGATCAGACGGCAGGCCGACCACAAACACAACAACTTGACTTGATATTCTTGGAGCAGGTTTGGAAGTTAATTATGAAGGTCGAATTCGTGAAATTCGCTCAAGAAGTTTATGCTCCAAAAATTGCAGATGTGGTCCAGTTTAGTACTCGATTGGAAAATTATGATATGAGGGTTAATGTAAAATTTTTGGAGGAAATGGATTCGAATTTGAAAAAGCGGGTTAAAACTCCTGACTTCATGTCGGTGCTTTCCTAGAAATTATGAGTAAATTCTCACAACTCAAGATGCCTTTTTCAAAAATCGTTTACTAATAGAAGGAGGAATTCAAGTCTTTTCGAAAAATCGTATTAATTTTGGAATTTCGTCTCTAGATTCGGTAGCAAGCTGCACCTCATATGATGGATGATTTTTGAATTGATCCCAATTTGCTGACATGTTACATAAAAAATCGAAAGAAAGAGTTCACAAATCGATTATCTCGAAAACGGTGGGTTCCAGAACCCTAATGACCAATTTGAATAATGTTAAAGGGTCACCGCATGCTCTACTTATCCAACCGCCAAATTTGTGATTTCCACTCTCGAGAAACCAGGACTGATCGGTCACCTAGGTTTACTACATTTAGGGCTGAAGTTAACAAAAAAATTTCTAGAAAAGCACTGACGTGATATCAGGAGCTTTTACGCGCTTGTTCAAACCCTAACTATTAGATCAACACGCACCTAGTTGCGCGTTGGTATTCTCCATCTGATTACGAATTTTCAATCTGAATCTGAAAATTGGTATATTTTTCCCCTTATATCTCCAAAAGTAAATATCGAATCGAATTCAAATTTGAAGAATTGTTGTTAAATACTAAGTTTAAGGTTAGTGACGAGTTTTGTCGAAATATAATCAATATTTTTTTTCAGAGAACTAGATCCACACGAAATTTTGCAGTAAGTTGCGTGTTAATTTTCCTAAACGGCTCAAAAAAATTCAATCTGATCGATTCGGTACTCCATAAGAAAATAAAATTCCAAATGGGCCTAACTACGAAACTATTTGACCGATTTCACCCATTTTTTCCTTCCTACCACCAGTTTTGAGCCTTTACAGTACACCGATCCTGCCGAAAAGTTTGGAGGATCAATCTCGAGCGACGCACTATTTTTCTACGAAGTTTCACGGATTTCGGTTCAGTACTTTCAGAGAAAAGCCCCGGACAACGGGCGGATTTTTTTTATTAGTTCATTCAAACCTACATTCTTCAAAATGTAAGCTGTGAAATTTTCAGGGGGGTAATTTTTTTTTGTTCGATCACTAAGGTTTATTATTTGACTTTATCGAATAATAAGCCAATACATCGATATCTCAAAATATTCATAATAATAAGTAGGTATTATTATGTTTTCCGATTTTTTAATTCTTTGCCAAATTTTTTTCAGCGCCCAATGTTTATGATGTTCCTAAATCAGAAATGTTGCTCCATGACCATGCACCTAAATACTCTTTTGGAGTAAAAGTTAATCTGGATAAACCCTCGGATACTCCTGGTTAGTTAATTGCACAAACTTTCCCTCATAATCCTCAAATTCTAACTCATTTTCACGAAATAATTCTTTTCAGCACCTAACGTTTACGATGTCCCTAAATCTGAAAAACTCATTAATGACCATGCACCAAAATATACCTTCGGAATGAAGACCAATACAGAAAAACCATTAGATACACCTGGTGCGTTTTTCATATTTATTAATTCCAAGGTTATCATGGTTGGGAAGATGAGAACTGAAATAAGACAGTATTCAACTATCTATGAACTATAGTTTGAGCTAACAGAAATTTTAGCTTGATTATACAGTGTCTTGCAATATCGCGTTGCGCTTCCATATGTTATAAACCACCAGACAATTATATCAGAAATTCAGTTCGAAAGAAGGATTCTTACATTTTCATTCCTGCAGCTCAGGAAATTATTTTCTAATCCAGAGGTGCTCCCAAAAAACCATTCAATGAATGGCAGTTATTTCAAATGAAAATCTTTTCAATGGCCCTCAATATCTCTATCATGACTCTATCATGTCTATCATGACACGAAATAACACATTAGTATTTCTCGATTTTTCAAATGTAACATCTTGTATCTTCTTAAGATTATATAGTGAACACCTCATATTTTTTCACAAGTATTTTCACACCTGCGTTCAGAAGATACGAAGAATTACATAACAGCTGGAAATTTCATTTTGACAATAAACATTATAACTAACGGGTTTGGGAAGCAATTGAAAATTCAGGTAATATTCGGTAGCACATAACTCAACCATTTAACGATTTCTATAAATTCCTGGTACTTATACTAGGAAATTCAACTAAAATATTAAAATCTAGAGGCAACTATTTCGAAACATCAAATTATTTTCATTGAGCTGCTATTTCCAAACCTTCAGAACATTCCGAGAATCATAATCCCTGAGGGTCAAACATTAAAATATTCTTTCACAAGTGTATTCAATGAGAACATCAGTAGGTATACCCCATTGAATTCATAAGTCAGTCGGTCTTGGAATAACTCTATAAAGTTTTTGTAACTAGAACTGGGTCAGGTTGGCCCTCGTGAAATTTTGTCAAGGCAATTTTTCAATTATACAGGGTCGAATGTGTCAAATTTCCATGGCAAACGGACTGATTTTGAATAAGTGAATGGAATGGATTATAATTCATCAGGAGGCCAAGAATCGATTTTCGATATGCTTTATCTGAAGAAGATCAGTACCGTTGAACAAAAATATCTCTGAAAAAAAATTCCTGAGATGCAGGAATGAGAGTATAAGACGCGAAATTCCTAAAATAACAGATTCGGCGTCTACGGAAGCGCAACGCACTATTGCAGGACTAAAAATATTGTATGAGTTTCGGTATATTGTATCTATTTTGCAACAATTAAGTGTGAATTATTTTATTTATTCTTTAAAAATTTTCCACAGTTTTTAGTTAGGAGAATAAACGATAAAGTTTTCGATAGCCCATAGGTCCCGACATATTCCATCATATTGTTGCAAACATTTCGATCATGTTAGTTATAAGTTATAGTCGATTTTGGCTGACAATCGAAAAAAATAAATGACAACGAAAATTAATTCTCACCTTACATATTTTTCTCTGAAAATTATCAATGCATTCACTATCGATCATTTCAGCTCCTAATGTATATGATGTTCCCAAATCCGAAAAATTAGTCCACGATCACGCTCCCCAATTTTCCTTTGGAGTGAAAGTTAATTGTGAGAAACCATCCGATACACCTGGTCAGTTACTATTGCACTCATGGATACATTTTATCATTTAATATTTAACAAAAAAGTGTGGTAATCACGAACTAATTTTCAGCACCTAACGTTTACGATATTCCCAAGGCTGAAAAATTAATACATGATCATGCACCCAAATATACCTTTGGTCATAAGGTCAACATAGAAAAGCCATCCGATACACCTGGTTTGTTTTTTTTTCAATACTTCAACATTTATATTGTATCTTCAATTTTCAGCGATTGTCCCTGAATAATTTATATTTTTCTTTGAATTTATGTCTTTCTTTTTAGCACCTAATGTTTATGATGTTCCCCACAGCGATCATATTATCCATGATCATGCTCCAAAATACAGTTTTGGAAGCAAACCACAATTGGAAAAACCATCTGATGTGCCCGGTTTGTTGAATTTGATTTGAATTACCATTTATACTCTACTTCAAAATATTTATACGCTAAGAACTTTATGATAGACCATCCATAATTGACAATTTTACAAGCAACTACTACATTTATAAACGATCACATTTGCACCTCAATACACGCAAGCTTCTAGCACATTCTCCACTGCTTGCAAATTTTGAATCATTATTATAGTTCCTTGCACAACAAAAACCTTATGATTACCAAATAGCTGCTGAATATTAACTTCACACATCCTGTTAGTTTTGTTGATTCGAAACAAGCAACAAAATCAAGAGAAGGATCGAAAATCGAAGTGAATTTTTGTTTTCAAACAATTATCTTTCAAATAATATCTTATATAACTGTGCAAATGTTTCTCGTTGCGACAACGTATTTTCATTTCAACAGTGATTTTTCCTGTAGTATATTGATATGATATACCTTATGAACGAGACATGGGATGTGCAATATCACCACGAAATTAGTTACCTCTAGATAGAGACAAACTTATGGTTCCCTACAGTGACTATATCACCATGGTAATATAGGATGTAAGCTTGTGTACGTGATATAACTGGATAGCCATGAAAAATAATTCAATTTTGACATTAACTTTCAATTTGAAGTTTGTGAATTGTTAAATTCCTAAAATATAAATTGTTTGAGAAGCTTATTGAAGAAGATAGTGAAGCATAGGCATTTCGATTCGTAATCTTATATAGTCACTGTATGGTTCCCCATAGATCTTTTTCTATCTTGAGCCAAGTTTAGTTTTCATTATCTTTTTGATTCTCAAAATGTTTCATCAAGTAATTTGCGAGAAATCGATATATTTTTCTATACATAGCGAGTTTTCAAGTTGTAAATTCATTTTAACCATATATTGCTCCCATAAATAAAATCACTTTTTGCGCGCATGTTCTAGGGAAATAGCGTGCTATCTTCTTGTCCAAATGTCTGTTATTTAAGATGATTGAGCCGAAAATGGTCTCAAACGACTAGGTTAGACTCACTGATAACGAATCCGGTGTCAAAATCGATTCTGTCCGACCGGCCGACGACACGATAACTGTCGAACGGAACCAGCTAGCGATTTGAAACTTGTAGGGTAGTTTGCGCATTGAAATGCCGCAGTTAAGTTCGTTAATGGGCCAAATCGGCCAAATAGTGTCGGAGTTATAGCCATCTGAAATTTTGAGGTTATTTCAGAAACTACTGGAGCGATTGGATTGAAACTTGGCAGTCAGTTGGAGCATAACAACGCGCAACTTTGAGCAAAATTTCGTTGAAATCTCATGTTCACTGAATTGAAAAAAATTTTTTTACAAAATTTTTTCCGAAATTTTTTTTTTCTGAAACCATATTCAAGAACAATTCCAGTCATACCTTGAGCTCTATATTTCACAGCAGTATACCTAATTTCAGTTCGATACGGCCATTAGTTCTGGAGATATTGGAAAAAAATATATAGAATTTCGTGGTTTTCTTCTCGATATCGTTTTTTTTCGGTATAACTCAAGAAATACTACTTCAATCCTAATGAAACTTTGCAGCTAGTTCAGAGATGCTGAAGGATAATATTGTGCAGAATTACGTGATGATCGTGTCATAAGAACAATTCGAAAAAAAACTTCAAATTTTTTTTTCAAATATTCAATATTCTGTGATCTTCTCATCATCTTATCCTCATTTAATTCTGTATAAACCTTCAAACTGTCAATTTTCGATAAATTACTGGATATCAATTCGATCTAATCAGTATTTTTGGAAATATTGGAAAAATAAATTTTTTGAATGGATTTATCTGCGTAATCATTCGGTGGATTTTACCCATTCACGAATTCGGCCTTCGTAATTAAGGCCCAAACCTTCTCTACAAATATCGAGTTTCCAAGTTGTTTCTTTCGGAAGTTATTGTGTTTACGGTCCGGCCGTTAGGCACAATAGAAAATTGTTGAAAAGTATTCGAAAATTCTGAGAATTTTTGTCAGTATTTCACAATAGTGTTTCAAAGTTCAGTTGGATCTGATATTCATCTTCGGAGATATTGAGTAAAAATGTGTTGGATTTCTTATTTCCTCAATATTGTTGTTATTCACAGATAAATTCGAAAAATACTCAAATAATGACATTTCGAATGGATATTCATGCGAGATCATTCGATGATTTTATCACTTCGCGAATTTGCCTTCCGTAATTGAACCGGTTCAACAAATCGAAGTCTTTAAATGGATTCACATTTTACGGTTGGCAGTTAGACTGATTTAAACCACAATCACATCCAAAAAAAAACGACTAGAGACTCAATATTTTTATAGCAGGTTTTGGGGTTAATTGAGAAGGCCGCATTCGTGAAAACTTGGAACCCTCCCTATTGATTTCGAAGATATATCTATTCGAAAGTTTATTTTCCCAGTATTGCCAATAACTCGAATCGAAATTTTGCACTTGCTTGAAAAATGATGGCGTGAAGGTTCATGCAAAATGTCTCGAGGAAATGGCTTCGAATGTGAACGAGCGCGTGAGAGCTCCGGAGTCAGTGCTTTTCCAGATTGTGTCAGATTCAGGTCGGGTAAAAAGTCATAAACATTTAAATATTTGTCAATGTGTATACACTCCGGCATTTTTGTTGCAATTTCTCACAGATATCTCTAACAGTAATTTCTTTTGCAGAATAATCAATCCAATGTTTGAAAGAAAAAATTTCATTCCCCCTCGTTCAATTTTATGGTTTGGTGCTTTGTGCGATATAATTGTAACGAAAACATTTCACTAGAGTCAACTACTGCAACCTTGATATTCATGCAATATCCAATTTCATTAAACGAATTATATGATATCGCTCAATTAACCTACACACATCGATTGAACTCTTGAATTGTATGGAAAGTCTGGTCCATAGACATTGAGATTTAGCCATCATGTCTGTGGTCTGATCACGAAATAGCACAGAACTAATATGAATACGAAATAGATAAATATTTTTGTGTATTCTATTGTCCAGATAAAAGTGGGCGAAGCTTATTTCACGGTATTTACTAGCTCAGGGGCGGATCCATAAAAGTGAAGAAATTTCTGGAATTTTTATCAGAATTCATTACATTTAACATTATATATTTCCGAAACAGTGCGAAACAACAGCGAAACAATTAAGTATTCTGCAATGATTGAAGTTTGATGAATCGGCCAGTCTATAACTAGAATACCGTTTGAAATGGGATGATGGCGATAACTGAAAGATATGTTCCGTAGTTATGGGAAACTTCACACCGAAATTCATCCAATTCGGAGCGACCATCTCGAAACTACAATAAAAAAATTTTTGGGAATTTCAACAGCCTGTATCTTTTTACCGGAGCCGAACATGGAAAAATGGTGGTTGAAAAAAGTGTTTTATTTGATGAGAGAAATATATGGTTAAAATTTATGTACAACTTAAAGACTCACCCTTTATACTCCCACATCGTAACCAACTTTCGTTCACAGATTTGAAGAAAAGGTGCAGTCCATGTATACTTCGTTCACTTTTATAAAGTCAGTCGGTTAGCAATGAAAGTTTACCTATTCCATTCTGTATATTTGAAAATTCCTAGATAAGTTTTCGTGTCAGATAGCACCGCGACGTTGTACGTTCTGTATAAAGGTTATAGTAGTTACTAATTCAAACCAAAGATTCAGTGAGACGAAAAAGGAATTAACATCCTTCCGCCGAATCATTTTGAACTTGAAGTAATTTCACTAGTTCCAACCCCGTTCAGATTTTGTTACAAAAACCTGTTCCAAGGCCTACCGTATGACCTTGTGAATGTGAATGTTGTATAACCATGTTTATGATCTTACTATTATTATTTTAGCACTGAAACTGCGTTTATATTGAAATATTAAATTGTTGATACCGAGTAGGTAGAAGAAATTTTCAACGCGTTTGGTCGAGAACAAATTACAACGCCGTCAGTACAACTTTAATTTGTTCTTTAATTTCATCTTGACAATATTTCACGGAGCATTATGTTGTATAATGGTTCGATGGCTATCTTCGACTAATTTCGGTACTTTCAGCGCCAAATGTCTACAATATACCTTCAGTCGTTGGAGATAATCGATCAGCACCTTCCTACACCATATCAGGAAGACATAAGGAGCTCGTCGACGAACGTGTAAAAAATCCTGGACCAGGGCAGTACAATAACGTAGATCCAGATACCTATAAGTCCGATTCACCTGTTTACACAATAAGTCTACGAACAAACATACCCGGGGACAAAATGAACATACCCGGACCTGGAGTTTATTGTCCAGAAAAGGTTTGTAAATGAAAGTTATAACATTTCGAAATATCAACAATCTCGTGCCACTATAAATATATATATAAAATATCACACTGCATTCTGTTGAAAAAAAAACCTCTTCACTATCTGCCAGTTGAGGGCAGCACAATTTTCGTTCGTATCCTATATATAGTATAATTTTTTCGGACAGTGGAAATATCCGCCTCAGAACCTACTCCTTCACAACGTTTTAGACATATGAGGCCTCCTTTTGGCCGAAATAAAAATCCGTGACACATCAGAATCAAATGAGAACGCAAGTAACATCAACGAACGAACATGATGAAGCAATAAAAAGACACTTAGGTAATAGGTAGGTTGTGTTACACATAGACACAATCAAAATACTAACCAGAACTATTTAAAGTAACAGTTTTGGTGATTATTCAGCAAGACGTTGACATACATTGTGCATGAAAATATAACCAGAAGGAGAGGAAGTAAAAAGAGAGGAAGAAGTCTTGGATTAGAGCTATTAGATTATATTACCTATATCAGGAATATATATTCAAAGGGAAGAACTACTGTTTTCCTTTCTCTTTTTCTGGTCATATTTTCATGCACAATGTATGACAATGTCTTGCTAAATAATGACAAAAATTGTTACTTTAAATAGTTCTTGTTCGTATTTTGATTGTGTTCATGTTAATTACCTAAGTGTGTTTTTATTGCTTCATCATGTTCGTTCGTTGATTATGTTACTTGCGTTTTTATTTGATTTTGATGTGTCACGGATTTTTGTTTCAGCCAGAAGAAGGCCTCATAAATGGCCACATTTATTTTTATGCTCATTGTACGCCAATATCTTGCAACATAAATACCAATATTGTAACTTTTTATATACTGCTTGTTTGTATTTTGATTATTTTCATGGGTAATCAGTTGTCATTTGTTCAATGATTATGTCACTTGCGTTTCAATTTGATTTTGTTGGGTTACTGGTTGTTATTATTAGCCTAATGAAGACCTTATAATTGTCCAAATTGTTGTGAAGGAATAGTTTTAATAAGTTTTGTTCCTGAAAACGATATTTCCCCTGTGCGGTTATTGCTTGGGACGAGATTTCCCTTGCTCATCTGAATTGATGTTTTATTCATCTCGATGAAACGAACTGTAGCTAATCACCGACGAATTTGTACTTTGTTTGTGCGGTGAGCAGGGTTCGTGGCGACAAAAAAGATGAACATGAATGAGGACTTTCTCGGACTTCTGAGTGAAATGGAAAACGCAACACAGATCGTTACCTGATTATTTTGTTTATCACCAAAATATGTTACACTGCGCCTGGCACAATCTTAGTACTGAAAGAAATTTGATGGATGCATATTCTTCAGCAGATGATTGATTATCATTTTGATTTAATGTCCGTAAAAATCGAATTGCTAGCCGAAAATGTTCTCAAACGAAGGTTCGACTTCCCGAAGAAGACTTCGTGGTCCAATTCAATTGTTCATCTTTCCATCCGTATGTGCTCCAGCTTTCGAAGGGGAGTCTATTTTTTTCTAGGTTCGGTGCCCAAATATATCGGTTTAGTTCGTTAATGTTCAGAATCGTGCAACACTTTCACTGTTATAACCATTCAAAATTCTGAATTGATTTATTCAATATCTCAAAAAATTTTGATGCGATTGGATAAAAATTTCGTAACTCTTGGGCAATATCGGAGCTCCACTTCACTTGCAAGGACCGTGTATTCTATCGTAAGGAGTTTTTCTCGGAATTTTTCTCAAGTTTCCCGAAGTTTGATTGGAGACAATTCATTAGATTTCCATGAAATTTGCCACCACGAAGACAATACTTAACATGACAAATTTTGCTTTGGCAACGAATTTGAACGAGCGCGTTGAAGCTCCCAGCCTCACGTAAGTGGTTTTCTGAAATGTTTCCAAAGGAGTGCTAATCTGTACCGATAAACCTCAGATGAATTTGAAAGCCAATGATGTTCGGTTATTGAAAATATGCTTCAAAACATGCAGATTCACGCTCAAATAATGGTACGAGTTTGTCAAGTATGTTGATGATTCAACAAAAAAAAATGGAATTCACCCATATAGGATATCTGAAATATAATATATTTCTAGAGAAACAACATCATTCGATTGATTAAAATATATAAAAATGAGGTTGAATTAAGTTGGCTAGTATATTAGCTCAGATGAAAATATGATTCGATGTAATTTCTGTGTGGGAGAAATTTCGAATAGGCTAGTTTTGGAGTATTGGGAAATCTGTATTGGTTCAATTTTCAGTACTCTCAGGAATTTGATTATTTCGCTCTAGTATTACCCATCCAAATTAAATAAGATTTAAACCACAGCTCTCAAATCTTTTAACATCAAACGGACTTATATTATTATGAATGCTCCAAATTATCTCCATCCGCTCAATGTACATCTATATCTTCACTACAGGAATATTTGTGGTCGTGATATGCCTCCTGAATCAAAGTTGTCTGAGCAACTCCTTCCATATCAGTTCTAGGTAGGGCATAGAAAGGTTCTTCCAAATATTCTTAGTTAAATAATCTGACGGAATGAAGTCCAGCGACCTGGGTGGTCATAGATAAGGGGCGCAACCCTCATTTGTCTTCGATCCAAACATCGTCGAAGTCGAACTCATGGTCATAATGAACCGAGAAGCCGTTGTTAGAATATAGGTTAAACAAAGGTATAACTGTAAAATTAAAATAACACCTACTGATTCTATGTACAGAGATAATATATGATTTTGTTGTCTTGAATACTTCGCATATAAATTTTTGAATCATTTTCTAACTCAGGTAACTGATCATCTGAGACAAGCACCAAAATACTCATTCGGTATTAAACATTCTCCATACTTAGGATCAGAGATGGTTTTTCAAAGACCAGGTTCTACGTCGTTGCTCTTTTGAGGTAACTGTCTACAGTTGGAGAAGCACTCATTTAGTGGATGCACTATAGAACCTTAGTTTTAACTGTACCCTTTGAGAATAACATCGGAACTAAGCATAAGTTCACTAAGTAAGATATGACTTAAATTCTGTTCTTTGCTCGTAACTTTTCCAATGAAACTTGAAAAGGGCGTTCTTATGGATCCTTTTGCGGTTTTTCTTACCATTTTTCGATTAGGTTCAGTACCTACCTAGATGGGTGACCGTTACAAGGTTTTTTGAGATAATTTCGATATTGAATTTACCGATGGTTGACATTAACATATTCTCTCATTATTCTATCGGAAAAGATCGATCACAGTTGGCCCAAACTTTCCGCGATAAAAATACATAGAACATGACGTTTTCCTCACTCATGAAAAATTCTTACCATCTTTTAAAATTTTATGAAATGGAGAACGCTTAGGTAAATATTGAGAATAATTTTCTTAACATATCGAACGGTATAACGGAAAATTTATTCTTCTTAATCCCGGCAGTTAACTTTTGAAATATGGTTCAAAAATGGGAGTTAACTGCTCTCTGTGGTCAAAATAAGTTTCATTATACCGGCCCTTAGTCGAGTTGTTTCAACTCTTTGCTCTTGAAATTTTCAATTCTATGATTTCTAAAATTGAGTGAAACATATAATGTTAGGTTCCGTATGTCATTTCTCTGTTGTCGATAAAATTAGATCTCTAGGTTACTATTTTCTTACCTAAATTTCTGGTTTCAGGTTATACTGGACAATCCTCCAGCCCACAGTTTTGGAATAAGACACTCACCTTTCTCAGCTCATTACTGATAGATTTTCATTATCATTCTCGCCCCCTATTGAAGATCTTTTTTCTAATCATTATGCTTGAGATCACAATTAATTTTCGCTTCTCTAAAAGGCTTCAATATATTGTGATGATGAAAGGCCAATTTGTCAAAACAATGGCATAATGTAGAGCTTGTATTTCAATAATTGTTAATATATTTATCTACTTATATACTGTTTTCGAATAAACCTATAAACATTGCCAAGTTGTCTCAATACCCTGTAAGTACACAAAAAAGAGCAAAAACAATCATACATATATTTATTTCTAACACAAAATGAAATATTGCAGGTTCTTCAGGTTTATTAAAGAAAGAATTACAAGATGTTCATATTCTGACGCAAGACGCTACACATTTTTTCAAAATGAATAACACTAACGGGTACAAATAGGTGAACTTATATGAAATAACACTATGTTGATGCTTCATAATATGAACGTCTTTCTAGATGTACTTGAAAAACAGCGGTACAATACTTCGAATGATAGAATAATATGTTTGTAACTTCAATAAAAGTTTTAAATTGACTGTTAACACAAAATAAAATTATTAAGTCACTATAACAAATACGATTTCAGGTCTGATCGCTAGAATATGCTTGTTGAAATAGATTTTTCAAAAACCATATCTCTTCTTGGAAGATACTGATTTATTCACTTTATAAATCTAAAACAATCAATATTCGAATGATTCATAGGTGGGATTCCACTGAAAATATGGTGCATTCGAACGAAGGAAAGCTGGGGCTTTCATTGAATTCTTCTCTAGGATATCGATACGAAATTTAGTACTACATGACACATGTTCGATCCTTACATCAGATATTAATTGTTGGTATTTCAGTAGGGAAGTTTGGTAGAGGATTGTGTCAATGGACATAATTTTGAAAGCATACTACTTCAAGAGAACGATGTGACTTTTGGAGGGCATAATTCGTTTATTTTGAAGAATTTTTTTGGGTGCGAATGGTTGGGCAAATTAGTGAGAATGCGCAATTGTGCCACTTTTCATAATCAAGAATTTTTGAGCCAATTAAATTGAAATGGAGTGAAGAATGAAAAAAATAAATAACATCGCGCATTCTCATGACAAATTTAAGAGCATCCAAAAAAAAAACATTTTCGAAAAATAATCACTGCGGCCTGCAGAACGACACTCCGTTATCTCTCATTAACGTCGAGAACTCGCACATTCTAATATTTCTCGCTGCTATTGGTATGCAGGCCGTCGGCGGGAGCCATACCTTGAGATAATTACAAAGTTTATCAAACTTGACAGTGGCTGTGTTGCCAATCTCCACGAAGCCATAATTTACCAGCCCACGTTTCTGTTTGCTCTCAACTTATCTATTTGTAATCTTTTTCATGAAGTGAAATTTTACTTCTTCATTGATAACGAAAATTGCTTTTTCTAACGCGGATTCGTTCATAAGTCAATATAAATTTTTAATGATGCCTTGCGTTAGCGGCTTTGATGGAATTGGCAGACGCATTCCCAAAGAAAGTCATAAAGAGCTATTTCATGATCTCGTAGTCGAATTGAGGATAATTACGCGAAACTTTTCGACCAAGAGGACGACTGATGTTTAAGAGGCAGTTTCGTATAAAAATGCTATAAAAGCTAGTTAAAATCAATATATAAGATGCAATTAGGGTCATGAGAAGTCCGTTATCATGTCGCCATTCTGTTTGCCGTAGATGATATTGGCGTCTCTTTTAGAATCTTCAGAGAAGAATGACCCAAAGACTCCACTAGTCCATAATCGGCATTAGACACTTCCATGGAATTGAATGGATTTTTAGATCACACAACTTCGCAGTTTTGTTCATTCACATATCCGTCGAGTTTCAAATGAGGCTTGTCAAAAAAAAACACTTCAGCAGAAAATACGTCCCCTCGCCCAAGCATTCCATTAAGAAAAGCACGATGCTGTTGATTACTGTCGGCTTCATTTCTTGAGTTAATTGGATTATGGATGAGAGGGAGTTCAAATAAATGTTTGAAATCCGGCGCAAAGTGGTGTCACTAATGCCCAAACATTGCGAACACTGCCTAGTCGAGGAATTTATATCTTGGCTTATATTCTCACTCTCAGCGTCGTTTGAATTTCAGAAAAAAATCTCTAAAGATTTAGCTGACATCATTCGGAACTAATTGTTGATACTGGTGATAGCTGATGGTGATACGTAATACAATGGCATCAACCTCAAGTGACGTAATATAATCTAATCAGATCACTCTATACTATCACTTTTGTCGAACATAAGGTGAGTGGTCCAAATCCTGATTTCATGCGAACTCTTTTTGTGATTTCCTGAAGTGGTCAAAAAAATATAACCTGATTCAAAAATTTGCAATGCAAGCTCCTAAAGTTATCGCAGACATATGAGAAATCCACAACGCGAGTTATCCCAAATGTAACCATAATGGGATATTCACAATACGAGTTTCAGGAGTTATCGCAGACTCAAACTTTGTACGTAACCAGAATATGAAATTAGCAATGCGAGTTCGTAAAGTAATCCCGAATCTAGTAATCACAATTGACAATTTTCAAAACTTTTTCATGTCATCTCAAATACGGAGAAGAATTTTTTACTATATTCCTCGTGCGTAGTTTGAACAAACAGAAATTTTATATTTTTGTCATCTATACAGATGACATTTTTCGATTCATAAGAACGGAATCAATAACTTTTGAGAGGTTTACAGAAACCTACGGGATAATCGGCAAAATTAATAATAGAAATTGGCTAAATCCTAATTCTCATCGACCGCATCACATTTCGTTACTGGGTATTATATTACAGCATTTTGCGGCTGTAAGGTTTTTCCGAGAAGTTTCTTGAAGCAGACTCATAATGACAAATGTCGTGGTGCGAAATAACGGCGTTGTTATAAAATCGTTGGAGGACGAAATGCAAATCAGGTTCGAACCGGTTGGATGTTTCAAATATATAAAATGAAAAAACCAAAACATTTATTAAATCGATCTAACGAACAACGTCAAGAGATGACGCGTCGAAGGCGCGCTTACACTTTCCCTCAATCAGGCAATTAAAGCTCGAAAGAGCTTCGTTCTTTTGCAAAAGTTGAAGAATTGACGATGAAAGAACGAATAATGATACTGTTTTTACAGCAATGTTATCATAAAAACGTAATTTCAACTTTCTCCTTGTTCGAACAACCCATATCTATTTCTTTAGTCATCCTATTTACCGTTTTGACGTGAAAAATACTATTTTCTAGAATAAATAGTTTTGAATGAGGAAAAAAGATTGATGCTCAGTCCTTAGTCTTTCTGGTCTCGAATATCTTCCACACATTGTCAGATATGGAATACGTGAACAATAAATTCGGTTGGTTACTTTCAACTCTTCTGAGATGAAAATCTATAAAGAAATAAGAGTATAAAAATATGGTTGCTAAAAAAGGATTTCTTGCACCCAAGATTCATCGTCACCGCAGGTGGATGGTGTTGATACTTGTCCTACACATTCTGCTCCAAATTCTTCCTCGGGACTCTCCAAAATGGTCAGGGACGACTTAGAGCTACGTCTCACTGTGGTGCCCAGAGAAATGAAAGATGAACTGAGGCTTCTATCTGTATTATCACGTGGAACAACGATTTTCTGTTGACTACAACAAGCACCCTGTTCATCGTTAACATCACTATCCGTCGAGAATTCATCAACTTCGTTGTCTGTGTCATCACATGTATTTTCGAAAATAGAATCACTAGCACAACAGGAAGGCAGTTCTGCCTCTTGGCAATCGGTTTCTAGCGAACTGTTCCAACTACTTATCGATGCTAAAGGAGCTAGACGCGGTTCTAACTTCATGGAATCGTTAACTTGATCATAGAGGGCTCTGTCACTGCCGCATGGGGAACCTCCTGGTGTCGGTTGAATTACCCTGATATCTATGGGATAGTAGAAGTCGTAGATTTCTGGTAGTGGAGAGGATTGCCGCCTTCTGGTCCTAGACTTGTGCGCCGGAATCGCTGGTAGGCCGAGAAGAAAAGCTGAATCCCGTCGTTCGAGGTATGAACTGCCAGAAGATGAACATGTGATGTTACTGCATCTCCGAGGAACCGGTAAAAATCTGGAAACAAAATAATGCTCAACCTGGTGAAATAATACTAAGTGATGCACACTCTTTCAATTAAATGGCAACTTTTCCCCACAAATTCTCTAAATGTTGTTTAGTATGAAATCTTCTGGATAATGGTTCCTCTGGATTGAATATATATATCTAGTGATTCTTCATTATTCTTTCGATGTTGAACGTCAAAGGACTTCATATATTTACCGAATTCCCATCAAAGAGCTAGTGTTCAACGGAATTCCTATTACTCTTAATGTACAAGCCCTTTCTCAAAATTGAATGTGCTCATTTCTCAAGATTTTCCCTAAATTGATAGGCCGCATACAGACACGCTAGCTGAGCGCGTCTGAAGCTAGTGTTGGGAATAATCGAGTACTTTCAATAATCGGGTACTCGAGCGATCCCCAAATCGAGCGATTACTCGAGTGGTTTTTCGCTAGATCCCCCACCCTCTTCTAAGCTAAGCGGTAAGCTGACGAGTGACGGTTATCTTGTGTTCGCAAATCACAACTCACAACCGTTCATTCATTCGCGGCCAAACGTTCAGGGAGGAATTGTTATTATTCGAGTATATTTTTTATTATTCTTATTGCTTTCGTTTCAACCGTTAGAGAAATTATCGCACATTGTAGGAGCAACATGTGGCCCCGATCGATAAAACAATCCTTTGTATGGAATTATTTTACAAAAGATGATAAGGATAAAAAGTTTGCTATTTGCAATTTATGCAAAAAAAAATCGTCTCACTATGGCCGTACAACAAACCTGAAACAGCATTTAAATCGGATACATCCGACGACAGTTTTACGGAATGACCTACCAAGCACAGAAAGTGAAACTATTTCCTCTGGTGGTAATGGAAACATTCCAGATTTAGCGGTTCCTGGAACTTCAAGGAATGCGAACTCAACTATAACGTCAAAGCTAAACAGCTGAAACTTTATGGCACCACATTTGAAAATGTACTTTCAGAACAAAAAAAAGCAAAAATTGATTCGAAATTAATCAAACTCATCACAAAGGATTTCCACCAGATATCTATTGTGGAAAATGAAGGGTTTTTGGAGTATACAGCAGAGCTGCAGCCCCTTCATAAAGTACCCAACAGAAAAAAAAATTACAAAAGAAATCCTACCTAAACATTATGTTGAAGCAGTGGAGCTATTGAAAAATAATTTAAGTGATGTGAAGAATCTGGCAGTTACTACTCATATGTGGACGTCGGACAGCAACAAAGTTATATAACTATAACCTGTCATTTTATTCATGAAGATAAATAACACTCTAGAGTTATTTCCACCAGAGAATTGGTAGTTCATCATAGCGGTGAAAACATTGCTGCTTCATTGAGACATAACGAATAAAATCGTAACTGTGGTGTCAGATAATGGAGCGAGTATAGAAAAATGACATCATTGAAGTATTGCGAATGCATCACCATCCATGCGTAGCACATACTTCAAATTTAACGGGGCATATATGCAACTCCCATTATAAGACATAAGGAAGAATGCTTTGGAGTTTTGGAGCGAATATGAAAATTTATTTTCTGAGCTATATGAACTGTTCTAAAAATATTTATGCATACCCTGCTCTTCAGGTCCATCCGAAGAGTTTTCTCCAAGACGGGACAGCTCACAAATATGAGGAGGAATAGACTTTCACCCAAAAATCTGGACAAGATAATATTTCTCAATACTTAACAATGAGTATGTACTCCAGAATGAGGGAATAAGCTATCAAAGAATCTGTTTTTGTTTTCATTAGAAAAATTTCCTTTTTATTCTATTTCATAGTTATAGATATATTTTTATTTTCATTACTCTGTTGAAATTTTAAATGTGTTTATTTTTATGAATAAATACTTCAGAATAACGTCTTCATTTTTTTTACATAGTTTAGATACATTTGAGCTTTTAGAATGAGTACCTCACCACAAGCATAAAAGAGTAAATGGGTAAAAGACCTTATCGGCACCGATCTCAACAATTGACTTCTCTGCCTCTTGCACGATTCCATTGATCGACCACCCGTCTCGTTGTTTGTTGATGATAATTTAAATTGTGCGATGATTCGCTCGGGCCAGTTCAACAAGTTACACCATGCCTGTTCGAGCGATCGAGTGATGTGCGCGCGATTCGAGGCTCGAGCGAATTCAGCGTTGGACGCAGTCAAAGAGTAGTAAACTCCTACTCTTGGTACAGTCACTCGAATTATAACCGCGTGGGATTATTGCCAAGTACTCATTGAGATCACTCGAGCGGTTTTTTCGATAATTGAGTAGTGTCGGTTATTTTGATAATCGACTATCTTGAACGAGCTGGCACTGTGGATATTGATTTCAAGGTCTGTATAAAATCTCATCATAATCCGATGATGATAGTATTCACTGAAATATTGAGCAAATAACCTCAAAAATTCAACTGGGTATAACACCGAAACCGTTCGTTTGATTCGGACTATTAACAAGCATGGCCATGGTTCTTCGATGCAAAACCTACCCTGAAGGTTTGAATATTTCAGGTGGCAAAAACGGACCATCCAGAAAGAATCCATTTTGACACCGGATTCGCCACAGTGAGTCTATACTAGTCGTTAGAGAACATTTTCGTAACAGAGATTTGGGCAAAATGTTACCACCATGTTTATCAGAATATGCGCATTAAAAACCAAACTGGTATTATCGACAATTGTGGTATAGAATAAAGAGGTGGATCGAAATAACTGGAAGGAAAAAAATTCAATGTTGTCAAGTAATTTTGGAGGAAGTACGCAGCTGTACTGAAGAGACTTTAAACGGTTTGGCGAGCCACTGCGGCTTCACTTGCTGTCACACTACGCTCAGAGTTTCACCTCTGCATATAATTTTCCGCAAGCCGCCCAGCTCGCTTGTCTGTAGAGATGGTAAAGAAAGATTAGGACTATGATGGCAGACCCCCAAGTCCGAACTGGGATATCTTTCAAGATCCTCTACATCTCTCTGCTTACTACGCTGCCAAAACCCACACAGTATTCTAGTAAGAATTGCAAGAAGGCAAGGTTTCGAGATAAACGATCCGGGTCGTCAACTAATATGAAGAAGCGTACAGGCAGGCAAAATGAGTGCATGTATGGACGGTATTTTAAAAAAGGGCCGTTTTATCGGCCAGGTTAGAGGATGCTGAGGTTCAGTTTGGAAGGCAAGCAGTAGCGCTAGAATGTGTAATCGATGTTTGGTTCACGCCGCTGAGTTCCGTGATGCTGACAGTCTAGTTTTCCTTCATGCCACTTTGTTCGGGTTAGTATTAATGGATTATTGACAAAATGAAAATGCAGATGGACTCATAGGCTAGATTTCATGAAACTGATCGTGAAGATATGTACTCAAATGAATTCGAGTGGAGCGATGCCAGCAGTTTATATACTGGAGTGTGCCACCCACGTCCATAAGAACCCGGACAACATCAGGGTATGGACTGATGGGATCCGAAAATCTACAATAACCTACCTGACTGCACGAAAAATCAGGGAAGCAGTTCAAGAATAGTGTGAAGAAGATTCTCCTCCACAACACATTCTATTCATTAGATGAGTTTATATGGAATTGAGATTCATTTTTATTTTACGTGGGATGTAATTTTTTTCGATGCTGTAATCTAATATTATTATTAATATAGATGATGTAGAATGAGTTACTTTGCAGATTGAGACCAACTCAATCAAAGGTACAAACCGGACAATCCACGCAGAATTATATTGAAAATGACATTAACTCTAGATGAGTCGAAAACATCGATTCATTGGAATGAGTAGAAAAATGCAGATGTAACTGCTTCTCACTCTACCATTGGTGTAGGCGAACAATTCAATTTGCATACTGTATAGACGCAGAAATTATGAATTGTATAGGTAAATAAGCTTTGCATGTCTAAATGTGGAAACTGTGAATGAATTTTTCATTATAAAGTGGGCGAGATTCTTCGAAATATTCGGATCTCTATTCAATGTATCAAAAAAATTGAATGAAGTGATTTATGTTCTTTTATAGATTCTAAATTGAATAATGGTATCGTCAAATCTGATAAAGGGTCTTTCAATAAGGACGGGTCGATTTTGACATGAAATAAAAAAGGCCGTGTGTGAGATTTTAACGATTTTTTTTTATTTGAAAGAGCTATATATGCCATTATGTGTGGAAAATCACATCGTTTAAATGTCCGCCGCGGCTTCTCACGGTGGCACGAATTCGAGTTGTCCAATGTTCAACAACTCTGCCGCATAGTTCGGGTTGAATTTCAGCGATAGCCTGAGCTATGTTGACTTTAAGGGCATCGGTCGATTGTGGCTTATTGGTATAGACCTGCGACTTAAGAAAACCCCACAAAAAAAAGTCTAAAGGTGATAAGTCGCAGGATCTCGGTGGCCAATTCACGTCACCTCTGCGAGAGATAACCATGCCCTCAAAGCGTTCATGCAGAAGATCCATGGTGGCATCCGCTGTATGGCTCGTAGCGCCATCCTGCTGGAACCACATGTCGTCTAAGTGTAGATCGTCCAATTTGGGCCAAAAGAAATCGGTGATCATCCTTCTGTACCGTTCGCCTGTGACGGTAATGGCCTCACCAACATCGTTTTCAAAAAAGTACGGACCAATAACACCGCCGGCCCAAAATCCGCACCATACGGTCACTTTTTGTGGATGCATGGCTACTTGGTGAACTTCGTGTGGGTTGTTGTCATCCCATATACGGCAATTCTGCTTGTTCACATAGCCATTCATCCAGAAATGCGCTTCGTCGGAAAAAATGATTTTTCTGCCAAAGTTGGGGTCCTCTGCCAAACACACTGTAGCCCAATCAGCGAACGAACGGCGTTGCCTATGGTCAGTAACTTTGAGCTCCTGAGTGAGTTGAATCTTGTACGGGTGCAGCCCTAAGTCCTGACGCAAAATGCGCCACGTTGATGTTTGTGAAAGACCGAGTTCTTGTGAACGTCGATGAATTGACTGCCTCGGGTTCTCCTGCACACTATCACGGACAGCAGCGATGTTCTCGGCCGATCTGGCGGTCTTTGCACGTACGGGTGTTGGCAGATTGTTTATTGAACCGGTCGATTCGAATTTGGCCACCAAACGTTGGAGAGTCGACTTTGAAGGACCACCTCGTCTGCCGTAAAATGGGCGCAATGCACGTAACGTTTGCACTAACGAACACTCATTTTGGTAATACATTTTTAACATTTGGACGTGTTGCTCAACCGTGTTACTTGCCATGGTGATTTGGCATTACTAACTGAATAAAAAAATATAGGTTAGAAAGACGACGTTAAAACAACATGGCCGCCACAGGCTGCCAACATCGACCCGTCCCTATTGAAAGACCCTTTATATGACGCTTATGCGTTTGCCGATATTTGAAGTCGTAGCTCGAAGTCTTTGTCTCCGGTTACAAACCAATTTCTTGGTCTTCATATTATATTTGAATTGATAGAGGTCTAACAACGAACATTGATTTATTTGGTTATTATTGTCGAATATAAATTTCAGTTTCCTTGCCAAAACAGGGGCTCCGAATATATTGAAATCCCATGCAAAAAACTTTTGTCGTATATTTGAGGTTCAAGGCCAACGCTTATCGGCAACAGCTCAGCCCACGGCACACCGGAATTTTATTCTTTTTATATAATTGAATTGGACAGCACCCACTTGACCGCTACGGAACACGGCAAATTTGTAGGCAAATAAGTTTCCGTTTTGCCGTGGTCCGGGCTGTTTCCGATAAGTGAACCTTCATTCGATGCAAATTGTAAGGCACCAAAAATATTTCCGTAGTGCACATGTATGTCAGTGTACGACAACATATTTTCCTTTCATCACATTGCTAAATAAATAATGAACACAAGGACGAATATTCCATATTTATACAAGCTGGTTATAACGCTACCTTGAGCATCTTCAAAGGAGCATCGTTTTTTACGGTTTCACAGTACAACTGATATGCACCACTCATCTTGTCATATAAAGAAAGTGTTCTTAGATACTTGAGCCCAATTGGATGGTAGCAGTGTGAACAGAGTCGTGATGATCCGGAAAATCGTGAATCTCTTGGACGATACTTCATTATTTGTAGATAATTTGGGTGGCGTTATGACTAGCGCCGATCAAGAGGAATATTTGTTGATAAATATATTCGTCAGTATCTCTGAATAAAGAACAACAGGAAGGAGCATAAAGCTTCACATCGTGGGTCCGGGATGGAGGTTGCATATGGCCGAAGAAACTAACTAACATGAGTCATACTTGAAGGTTCAATATAGGCGCCTACGTCGCAGTCTTATACGAAGTAGAAAAGCGTTATGCTCCTTCCTGTTGTTCTTTATTCAAAGGTCAGTATGTTTTAGTTGACCTTTCGAACCGGAGCTCTACCGTTACTTATATTTTTACGCGCTTGTTCTGGGTAACAGCGCGTTATCATTTCGTCACGATGTCTGTAATTTTCGAATTTTGAGCAGAAATTGGACGCAAACGTAGACGTAGAGGTTGGATTCACTCCTTGGTCAAAATTGATTCTGTCCGTCCAGCCGTGTGCGCTGTAACTTTCGAAAGGAGAGACCTAGATTCTCGAAATTTTCAGGTGAGGTTGAGATCCTGAATATCTCGGTTGAGTGCGTTAATGGGCCAAATCTGCCGAATGGTTTTTGTGCTACAGCCATTTGAAATTTTATTTTTCAATACATCTGAAAATATTTATCTTATCGAAATGAAACTAGGTTGGGATATGAACAGTGTCAATAAGACAAAAATTTTTTTAAAAATTTTTTATGAGTTTTTATATTTCATTGAAATTTCACTGAAATTTCCAAGTCACCATTTCGCAATGTAAACAAGCGCGTAAAAGCTGCTGACTTCACGTCAGTGCTTTTCTAGATTTTTAGTTCAAAGGGACTGATTGCGTCAACTGTGTAGAGGCAAATATAAGTTCGGTGTTCAATACACCTTGAAAGGTTGGTATGTGCTGGTTTTCTTTTCTAGAAAATTTCATTTTGTTCCTTCACCACTCATTCATTAAAGTCAAAATATACTTTAACATACCTACTCGGTGTGACATCATCAAAGACAGACGGATCGTCTTCTGTAGAATCTTCATCGAAACTAGGAAGCTGAGAATGCATACCAATTCTCAATGGAGGGTCCAGTAAGCTACTATACCCACCCAAAGATGAGTACTTTCTTGTGGACCTAATCCAATTCTTAGAAAGACTAGAATTATCTATAGATTGTCTACTTCTTCTTGGGTTCAACTTCTGGAACACTTCAGCTTCGATGACGGCGGCAAGTTGTCGTTCTTCTTCCTCCTCTGCATCGGCCACGGCGGCAGCTGTGAAAACGGGATCCTCTAAGGCCTTCTCTGTTTCTGACTTGGATTTATATAGTACCAGAATAACCATGAAAGCGAAAAAACCACCGAGGGTCATCGCTATACGTATTCCTGTCATGACATCGTATGTGTTGTAGAATTCTTCGGCTATTCGGGTCTTGTTTAATTCTATGGGATCTACTGTGGATGTAGGAGGCCAGAACGTATAGGTAGCTTCTGTTGACGAGCCATTTGGCCCCACCCCCATCACTTGAATAAGTCTGCAGAAAAAACAGTATTTGAGGGAAGAGCACCAAGATATGACATATTATATTAGAGTACAGCATCATATTTCGTTGTATGATTTCATGGTGGATTTTGAGTAGGTAGTGGAAATAATACAAACATTAAGGCTCATTTCACCGAAGATTTTTTTAACAATATCAGATGCTGAAAGTGAGAAATATTTCTATTTTCCTAACCTGACCTCTAATTAGCAGATCAAGGGCCGTATTTATGGTCGCTTCTTGAAGGGTTCCTCAAGGATGCCTTACCGAAGGCCGCCCTGACTCATCTTTTTTATAGTCCGAAATGTCGCCTTCTTTGCACTCGAGCAACACAAAAAACAACCTTTGGTGAACAAAGAACAGGAATCACGAAAAAAGAAACCTCAAGGACAAGGAAAAACTCAAGGCGCAACTATAAAAATGGCCCTAAGTGTTCAACTGCTGCCATTTGAACTGCCAGAGGAAGGCCAGATCAGTCATTTGACCAGTCTGCGAAAATACTTCCAGTTGAACCAACTAGATTCAAGTTAATTCCATGATTATAAGGCTTATATACCAATTTTATAATGAAAACATAATTGCAATACCCGAAAATATCAGAACATTATGGAAGCACTGACGTGAACACTGTAGTATAAGTAGTGTTGGGTCCATCATATGTCCCCCTTTTTGAGTTAATTTTAATCGGTTTCTGTTGAAGAATTTGTGAATTATTTATAAATTGGATTTTCACAGGATGTAGGAATGTGTTCTTTTCAAAAAACTCAACTCAACTCACGTCGACGTTTCGCGAAACTATACTTCTTCAGGGTAACAAACAGAGAACTCGATCGGAAATTAATCTAAGTACTGTCAACGTTCACATCAAAAACAAAGAATTGAATGTGCAATTTCCATTAATCGGGTAATAAAGGAAATTAATTCCAAACAATTCGTCAACACAGTAAAAATTCCACCTGTGTTCTACAGGCTAAAATGAAGTCAAATCCATGTTTTGTATTTTGAGAGATGTTCAACGCTGAAGTTCTGACGAGGTGTTTCTTATTTTGTTTATTTCTGGTTGAAATTGTTAACCTGAGTGTTTTTAAGAGCTTTTATGGGGAAAACATAATTTAAACATTGGTAAGGATAATAGCATAATAATTATTACTTTTTTTAGGTCATTTTTAATTCAGAAAACTTGCCGTTGGTAAACTATATGCTTGGTTTTTTGATTTATATTTGATGGATGGATGGATTTATTAGTATTTCAGATTTGTTCTTCTTAAAAAAACTCAGTAACTCTCAATTGTACCTTCACAGTATTTCGACCTGATGAAGTGGAAATATATCCGCGAAACATCGGTATCATGAATTGAAATTCACTTGTTTTTAAGGCGTTCAATTCAGCTTCATCAAATCAGGTATCTCTTGGCTACTACTTATTCGCTTACCCCAGAGAATATCTTCACAATGTAGGAAAAGCATGGGCAGATTTGATTTATGTTCGACAGTTCAACGTATGAAAATGTAAAAAATCAATTGAATTAGTTGAGATAACTCAAAAATGAATTCACAAATCTCGTGACACTGAACGCGAATCAGAGCTCGTGACCCATTATGTTTATGATATCTTGTTTGAATAAATAATCGTGTTTCCGCAATTTTGCTACGAAAACATCGTTTTTCTTGTGATGATTGAAGTTTGCAAGATATGACTAACGAGCACTTATAATGTGAGCAGGTTTTCTGGAGGAAATAGCATTGCTTCACCATAAATTCATAATATTGCGTTGGGTTAATTTTTTTTATCGGCAGCCAAATTTTGCTACGCAGAATTTCAGGATATGTAACCGCATACGTCTATCTGACAGCATATGATTTAGGTCTTTAGGGGATTACTGACATATCTTAATGAATTTACCCAATAAATATTGAAGTTATGGATATGTATCAAGTATTATCTCCTGGATTTGTACTTTTCAATAGAGGTACTTTAATTTCCCCCTTAGAATTCTTCCAAAGTTCGCTTGTGAACAGTAATAACCATAAACAAGTTATTTAGTGCTTGGCGCAGAATATCATTAGGTTACGGTATGATAAGATTCGTAATATGTACCCCCACCAAAGCGCATTCTATGACGCGCATGGTCGTTTTACACAAACGCACTTCGTGACCTGAGACCCGTTTTTGACAAGAAGGGTCAACATGTTCATAAATTCAAAGAATTATAAGAATACGTTCGATTTGAAGTGAAATATCAACATTTAAGGTAACATATTCTGGGTAGCGGGTCAATACTCTTTGCGACCCCGGTGAGGATGGATCTTCTTCAGGGATGCGGCCTTGTCTACGTGAGCCCCTATATTCTTCCAACTACATTTCTTGGAGAAAATCGGGTCCTTTTCCTATATCCTACCAATCAACCAAACTGCTCTTTCCAATTCTATATCATCAAGGCAGAAGAGGGACCCACTGTGATCAAATCGTCCCAAAAGCACAACTGGTATGGTACATAAAGACCAGAAGACGCCAAGCGGCCCGACTGGCAACGGGCGCCAGTGGATGTCCGGGTCCGCTGGTATGGGGTGGTTCACCGGCCGTACGAGTATTTCAAGCCAGGCAACGCTCGGAAAATGTGGTACTAGTATCCACGGTATCCACAACCTTATAAAGATTGGAACATGGATCGTCCATTTACTCTTAAAAACTGGACAGCTACAGATTGTTGGAAGAGAAATAATACCGTATGAAATAGAAGGTCTATTTGAAACTTACTACAAAAGAAGCGCCCACGTCATAACAGCAAATTGCAATATGACATGGACATGATGCAGAAAGCAAACACGGCGTTGCATTTCTGATCAGCCCCAAATACATTCTGTCAGTGTAAGGTTTCAGCGTAGCATTAGAGTAATGTCAATAAAACTTGATAAAATATCTTCAACGCTTAACATATTTCAAGTGAATGCCCCTACTTCGGACGCCCGATGAAGATATAGAGAGGTTCTCTTCGGACCTTACAGTTGGCCCCATTAAATTTTTCCAGTATTTTTAGCGGAACCACTAGACAAATGGACCACAACCAACTCTGGATGAGAATGAAATTGAGAATAATGGAAACGACCAATATATCCAACAAAGATCACAAAAATTTCAAAAAGCACTGCCGTGAAGGCAGCAACTTTTGCGCGCATGTTCAATGTAGATGACCGCTTCAGCAACGAATTTGAACGTGCGCGCGTACCAAATTTCAGTTCGATACGATCATAAGTTCTGGAGATATCGGGAAAAAATATGTCAAATTTCGATGTTTTCTTCTCGATATCGTTGATTTTTTCGGTATTACTCGAGAAATACTGATTCAGTCCTGATTAAACTTCACAGCTAGTTTTAAGATGCTGAAAGACAACTTTATGCAAAATTTCGTGATAATCGTGTTATTAGAACAATTTGAAAAAAAAAATTTATATGATTTTCTCATCATATCATCCTAATTAAATTCTGTATGAAACTTCGAACTGTTATTTTCGATGAAGTACTGGATTTCAATTCGATCTGATCTCTATTTTTGGAAATATTGTAAAAATAAAATTTTGAATGGGTATATCTACGGAATCATTGGGCGGATTTTACCCATTCACGAATTCGACCTTCGTAATTAAGCCCCAAACCTACTCTACAAATATCGAGTTTCTAAGTCGTTTCTTCCGGAAGTTATTGTGTTTACGGTCAGCCTAACGGCCGACTGCGTAAACACAATAACTTCCGAAAGAAACAACTTAGAAACTCGATATTTGTAGAGAAGGTTTGGACCTTAATTACGAAGGCCGAATTCGTGAATGGGTAAAATCCACCCAATGATTCCGTAGATATACCCAATCAAAATTTTATTTTTCCAATATTTCCAAAAATACAGATCAGATCGAATTGAAATCCAGTACTTCATCGAAAATAACAGTTCGAAGTTTCATACAGAATTTAATGAGGATGATATGATGAGAAAATCATATAAATTTTTTTTTCAAATTGTTCTAATTACCCGATTATTACGAAATTTTGCATAAAGTTGTCTTTCAGCGTCTTAAAACTAGCTGTGAAGTTTAATCAGGCTTGAATCAGTATTTCTCGAGTTATACCGAAAAAATCAACGATATCGAGAAGAAAACCTCGAAATTTGACATATTTTTTCCCGATATCTCCAAAACTTATGATCGTATCGAACTGAAATTTGGTGCATTGCTGTGAAATTAGAAGGTCAAAGCGTGAGTATAATTTTTCTTGGATATGATAAATGGTTTCCGAAAAAAAAATTTTTTTGGAAAAAAATTTCGAAAACATTTTTTTTTCAAAATAACCAACAATATAATCCTGACGAAATTTGGCTCAAAGTTGCGCGTTGTTGTACTTCACCTAACCGCCAAGTTTGAATCCAATCGCTCAGGTAGTTTCTGAAATAAAAAATAAATAACTTCAAAACTTCAAATGCCTATAACTCCGAAACTATTCGATCGATTTGGCCCATTAACAAACTTAACCGCGGCATTCCAATGCGCGACCTACCCTGAAAGTTTCAAGTTGCTAGCTCACTTCGTTCGACAGTTATCGTGTCTACGGCCGGCCAACCGGCCGGCCGGCCGGCCGGCCGGCCGGCCGGCCGGACAGAATCGATTTTGACACCGGATTCGTCATCAGTGAGTCCAACCTAGTCGATTGAGACCATTTTCGGCTCAATCATCCAAAATTACAGACATTTGATCAAAACGATAGCACGCTGTTCCCCTAGAACATGCGCGCAAAAATTGAAAGAGATGTGAAGAATTCTGTCAAAACTTGTACAAAGATTAACCAGTAGACAAGCATCCTGAATTCCCAAATTCGGAAGATCGAGAACCAGAAATCCTGAAATCCGATTTGGAATCAGCTCTCTAAAGGTTGAACCTAGGAAATCTGCAGGGCCTGACGGAATAGTGGCCGAATGATGAATATTTCTGATTGAAATAAGATGAGACTCCTACATATACTATGTGATAAGATCTGGAAATCAGAAATGTGGCCGACAGATTGAGAATTCTCTGTATTCGGGTCAGTATATAAAAAAGGAGCAGAGCCCCAATGTCAAACTAGAGAGCGTTCTCCCCAATATCACATGTCAGCAAAATACTCCTACTCCTGCTGTAAGGCAGGTTGAAAACATACATACACCCTCAAATCCCTCAAGAACAAGCAGGTTTCATGCCAGGACTTAACACACGAGAGCACATCTTGAAAATCAGGCAGATAATCCAACAAACCAGGATACCTCTGTTTTATTGACTACGAAAAGGCATTCGATGAGGTAAAATGGAGCAAGCTATGGAATGTAATGTCAGTTAGGGAGTGCCTTGACATCTTGTCAGTCTCTCTGCTAATCTATATCAAGCCGCAGAGGTACAAGTTAGAATAGAAGATTGCCTGAGTGAACTTTTGGAGTTTACAAAGGAATTCGTGAAGGATGCATCATATCTCAACGGAGAATGGATAATTCGCAAGGCAACTCAAAACTGGACGGAGAGAATATCTATAAGTGGAAATAAAATATCGAATCTGGGACACGCAGATGATTCAACTATAAACCGTGATAAGAACACTCATATTTCCCATATTCACATACGCTGCTGAATCATGGACATGGCTGAACAGACGAATTGACGCGTTTGAAATGTGGAAATACTCAGAATATCGTGGAAGGAGAAACGCACCAATGAATCCATTCTTCAAGAACTCAATACCGACGATCGACTCAGTAAGACTATTCAGCGATCCATCCTGAGATACTTCGCCCACATAATGCGAAGTAAAGAAGATTCACTTAAGAGACTGATACTCCATGGAAAGGTCGACGGTAAGAGACCAAGAGGAAGATCCCGCTATGTGAATTATATATCTGGATCTTTTGGCACAACCGTTCATAAATACACAAAAACTACTAAGAATAGAGAAGAGTGGAGACTACAAATGCGACATATATGAATCCCACGTTATACCATTGCGACGATGTTCAGAAACAGCGATACGATTAGAAGAAGGATTCCTTAATGAACATTAAAAAGCAGTTCTTCAAAAATTGTCAACTACTCCATTCAATTTTTGAGCACCTCTCGACTTGACTACCCTACTAGCTTGAGACTGTTCAGACTGACCAGCTTCGATGATAGGCGTGCCAAGTGAGACTTTATCGTGACCTTCCGAGCGATGCATGGTTTCTTAGGTATGGAACTTGGACTGGAAGTGCTTGTGTGAAGATATTTTTTTTTATTATAATTTTTTCATACATTATAATACTTTCCTAGTATTTCAGTGCATATCATGTACCTCCACTCTCACCAATACTTATGAAAAATAATAATAATATAAAAGAATCCAGATATTCGTCCTGGCCAATAATAGGAAAAAATATTAGAGTCACTGACCTTGCATCTGTCATTGCGTGAATAAGATAAATCGATCTAAAAACAATTATCAAAGTCCTTCCTCCTATTTCAAGGATAAGCACAGAATAATCCTTTATTTCCGAAATGCAGCTTTCGATTGAAGGAGCACAGTGAGAGCCTTTCAGCGTTCGCCTTCAGCCATAAATGATTGAAATTTATTACCTTTTTGCCGACTATAAACATCCCTTATACCCACTTTCACCCTCAATAAATTTTCAATCCCATACTTTCATGTTTCCTTCAGTTCACTCCGTCACTTCCAAGATGGAGCTAATGACGAACGTTCCGCTTGAAATGAGGTTGGTTGATTTAATTACCTTTTATGCTCCCTTAAAGAGATTCCTTTTAGCTTAGGCGTTGAGCTGTGTTCAGATCATGGGTGATATCAGGATAAAGAAGATCCGGTTCAAGCCATTGCTATTTTGATCTGGATTCAACTGAATAGTGACCATTTATGCTGACAGGGTTAATTGTAGTTTTGGTGAATAATTTTATTTATCTCCTCTCATGAATTAAAAACATCATACGTTTCTTGAAGTTATGGTAATATTTAAGAGGTGTTTCTTGCTGCTATTTTAAGAAAAAATCGTTAACGTCGTGATGTTTGAGATTCAGGGTGGAGTTTCCATTTGGAGAATAATGAAATGAAACAGAATGATTCAGTGGAAGCAATCAAAACCCATATAAGGATTGAAGAGTATATTTATGAACATGACAGAAGACATGAATTTATGACATAGTTAACTAATGAGAATGTTGAGATTGATACATTTTGAGGAATTTGTTTATATCATCTCGATTTTTTTCGGAAATAACAGTAATATCCCCATGAATCACCGTAAACACAATAACTTACGAAAGAAACAACCTAGGAAGTCGATATTCGTAGAGGTTTGGACTTTAATTAAGAAGGCCAAATTCGTGAATGAGTAAGAGCTTCTTAATGATTCCGCGAGATATACCCACTCAAAATTTAATTTTCCCAATATTTCCATAAATACATAATAGATCGAATTGAAATTCAGTACTTCACTGAAATATTACATCTTGAAAATTCATGCAGAGATCGCAGAATGAAAAATATAAAAAAAAAATTATTTCAAATTGTCCCAATGTTAAAATCATCTAGAAATTTCGCAAAAAACATCAACACTCCAAGACCATTCACCAAAGTTCATTATAATTAGATCATTATTTTTTTAATTATTCATAAATAATATTTTTTTCCCAAAAATTTCCGGATCAAAATTGAATTTGGTACACTGTATGTATACTATATAGGGTGTCCGATAAACCTTAAACTATTTGCATCCGTGATAGCCTAGATCATGAACACTTAAAATAACGAAAACTTTTCGGGTGAAAATTTCAGCGTTTTCGAGAAACTGAGCATTTTTAAATTCATGAAAAATCGCTATCTTTTCTAGATGTTTTGGATAGCATGTCTCTTGAATGGGTACTGATTCGAAAAATTATTTTACTGAACATTGCTGACGAGTGTTGCTTTCTGGATGTATGAAACAATTTCCAAATATTGAGATAATACTGCGGAAAATGGGGATGAATAGACTGACTTCAAATCTTCCTTTTTAGTGATGCCCACGAGAGCCTCGTTTTTGAAGTCTCGTTTCGTCTCGTTTCGAAAACGAGACGGGACCGTGAATTCTTCATACGAGAGGAGACGAGACTTTTATGAAATTTCAAACTTACTGACCGACATTCGATTACTTCCAAAATATAGTTTTCGCCATAATAATATGCTGTCGAAATAATGGAAACATAAAGACATGGCTCAGAGAGTGCATGGCCTACGGCGAACTCGTTTTTTCGCGCATGTTCTAGGGAATAGAGTGCTATCGTTTGTTTGGTGTTTGGTTTGTCTGTAATTTTCGAATTTTGAGCCGAAAATGGTCTCACACGACTAAGTTGAACCCACTGATCCGGTGTCAAAATCGATTCTGTTCGGCCGGCCGTCCACCCGAAGACCCAATATCTGTCGAACGGAGCAAACTAGAGGCTTGAAACTTTCAGGATAGGTCGAGCATCCGAATGCCGCGGTTATGTTCGTTGATGGGCACAAGCGGCCCAACGGTTTCAGCGTTATAGCTATTTGAAATTTTGAGGTTATTTCCTAATAATGAAACTTGCCACTTAGTTGGGGCACAATGACACGCAACTTCCTACAAAATTTTGTTGAGATCGTACCGTCAGAAGATTGAAAACATGTTTCTAACATTTTCTCAGAAGAATTTCCATTATCGGAAACAGTTCACTACATTTGAAAAAAATCTGCTTATATCTTGAACACCATATTTCATAGCATTGTGTCAAATTTCAGTTCGATATGTTCATAATTCTCAGAGATATTCGGAAAAAATATTCGGAGGCAATTTTGGATGGTTTTTTACTCAGTATCGTTATTTTTTTCGGAATAATTCAATATTCTGCGATCTTCTGATCATATTATCCTTGCGAAATTCCGCGTGAAACTTCGAGTTGTCATTTATTCAATCAAATAGGTACTGGATTTTAATTCGATCTCATCTATATTTTTGAAATTTTTTTTTTTTTACCCCCCTGATTTAATATCGATGAAAATACTGTTTCAATGAGCTGACTTTCAGATTAATAGAACCCAAGATTCTTGATATCGAAATTGTGTGACATTATATGGAAACATTGACAGGACAGTAACTGCTTCCGAGGTAAGAGAATAAGTTTTGAAATACTACACTGTTGATTCAATTCTGTTTTTAACTGTTTTATTATTATAGAGTTCGAAGAAGCAACAAAATAGTTGCGAAACGTCGCTTGAAGGAATGAATTAGTGTCTTATTTCCGACCTATTCCAATCCTACGAATCATCCTAGATTTCTGAAAATATTGGGTGTTAAAATTTTGAATGGCTATATCTGAGGAAACATTGGGTGAGTGGTCACGAATTCGGCATACGTAATTGAGGCTTCACAAATATCGAGTTTCTAAGTTGTTTCTTTCAGAAGTTATTGTATTTAATATCGGCCGTTAGGCTGGTTAACGAAAGCTAAAGAGCAAATTTGTTCGATTTCTTGATGATCGTTTAGTTAGATTGAAATGAAATTCAAAATTTTGTTTCCACAAATTTTATATTTGAATCATGTCATTTTTCATTGAAGTACTGGATTCAATTCGATTTGATCTTAATTTTTGGAAATACTGGGAATATGAAATTTAAAATGGGTATACATATTACGAAGGTAAAATTCGTGAATGGGTGAAATCCGCACAATGATTCCGTGGATAATCGATTCAAAATATTATATTCCCAATATTTCTCAAAAAACGCAGATAATATCGAATTGAAATCCGATATTTGACGTGTTTGACTTCCTGATGATGAATCCGTGATCCAGATCGATGTTTGGCTGTTCGGCCGTCCGTAAACACGATTACTCTCCAAACGAAAAATCTAGAGCCCTGATGGAAAGTTGCAGGGTAGGTTCAGAGCCTAAATAACTCGGCAAAGTTTGTTTATAGGCATAATCGGTCGGGAAGTTACAGTGTTATTGACGTGAACATAATTATATATTTTTGTCCCATAACTTCTAAAATAGCTTCGTGCCAAGTTTCGTGATGACCGTTTAATCAGGAGATCAAAAAACAATATTCATTTCTATTCCTCCCATAATATTACTAATAATCTGATTCAATTGATATTTATAGTATTTTAAAGTAGAGATTGGTCATCTACCATAAATGACTTAAATCACTCATCCAGGATTCATTTAAGCTCAAGAAATTTTTTTTCTTCTAATTTTGCGATACTCTCGGAATTTCTCACGAACCTGCACGCAATCATACTACATCAAAGAATGCAAAATATCATTTCAATCAGATCATTAGGTTCGAAATTATATAGAAAAAAATTAATGAAATTTTAAATGTGAACCGGAGTGTGTGACATACGAATACGAAAATTTGATAAGTATAATCCACGTGACTTCACGTCAGTGGATTTCTTGAGATTTTCAAACACTCTTCAGAACGAAATTCTAATATCTCCCTGATCGAGATAGAATACGAAATATTGTATCTCGATGTTCCCAGCTGATAGCTCACGGTTTGACACTTCGACTCTGAATTACAGCCTTTTATTATTTTCATATAATAGTGGCACAAAACTAAACTTAAACATATATCACGAATGTGTCGACTGTCGAATGAGGATCCTTGTATTCCTTGTCGAATGTCTCCAAACACCAGGGACAACCGATATATTAGTTCTCTTTGTCTACTCCAATCACGCGATAGCCCGACATTTTCCTGTTTCGACAAGTCTATGAAGGGCTTAGTGCTTAGTTATCCCGAAAAGTGCTTCGAAGCCATAAGGTGCTCGGGAGCACTTTGCGGTGCTCGGGAGCACTGCTGTGCTTGGGAGCACTTTCTGCTGCTCGGGAGCACTTTGCGGTGTGCTTAGGAGCACTTTTTCGAATTACTAAGGACTAAGCCTTCTCAAAAAATTCTCTAAGCACCAAGCACTAAGCACCGGCTTAATAAAGTGCTCGGGAGCACAGTGCTTAGGAGCACAAAAGTGCTTCGAGTGCTTTCACGAGCACTAAGCACAAGGCTTCGGCACAGCTCTGGTATGTTGAGAGATTTCGTTTACTAATGTATTTATTTACGCATATGACGTAATTTTCTAAATAAAATGATTTCATACATAGTATGAGCGATTGAATATAAATTACAAAACATAGAACTTAGGAACCGCTTTGTATCCTTGGAATATACAACTGTATTACCCAGTGCAGAATTATCACACTGCTTCGCAGCGAAATTTCGATGATGTTATTCTTTGAAAATTCTGTCTTGGAAAACCGAAGGTATGCCAAAAAAATTGAAAACGCCTGAATAATGACTCATCATGCTAGAATCGGAAACTGATAGCGAAGTTTTGGAAACTCAATGTACAGGTTGTTTTTTCAACCTGCACAATCACTCTGAAATGATCACAATTATTATATTTTGAATATATATATACACAAGTTAACACTTTTTTATATCGGAATTCATGAGCCATAAATTTATAGGCTCCTAAGGGTACGAACAGAACAAGTGGGTCGCTGTCGAGGTGGATTTTACTAGTTGAGTCGCGGTCGGGAATAATATTTACAAGCCGATATTGGATGGCAATCTTTGAAATTGTTCTAGTTGACTGTCAAACTTCTCACTTGTGCTACTCGCGACGATGAAAGTCATATAAATTCGCACATTAAACTGAGAAAATAAATAACCTTTGTGTAGAATTGCAGTGTTTTTTTCTTTGAAATTTTAAATCCATATAATCATTTCACCCAGGAACTGTTCCGTTTCATGAAGCTAGGTAAGGTCATCAGCTGATTTTCAAAGGTGAGAGATTCACAAGTGTGAAGACAGTCGGAAAGATACGAAATTTAACGTTGATCTAGACGAGGGTTAGTTTGTAATGGAGCAGTGATAGAATGAAAACCTCAGCGCGATGCAATATCGACTAAACGGATGTTCTCTTCTGATGGCAAAGTATAGGTTGGAAATAGGATAGATTCCCCATGAATCGACAGTTTTAGTGTGAAAGAAAAAAATCCAATCACAAAATGCTACTTTGGTGGTCAATCCATGGAGGAGACAATAAATTCGTTTGTTGTTGGCTTTGAAGAAAGACTGAAATCATCCAGTTCCGCTCATGCAAAGATAGTGAAAAAATTCGAGTAAATTGGGTATGGTGAAAATAGTATGAAAAAAAAAGTAGATGTATGTGCTACTGCTGAAATCTGTGCACTTTGGTTGAGTAAACAAATTGCTGAACAAGTCGATACCTAAGAGAGATTCGGAATTTGGGAAGATTTCGAGAAAAGATTGTTATCGATGCTATAAAGCTCAGACAAATAAATGTATTTTTTCTCGAAGACCAAACGAATGAAATTTTTCAAGACGTTGATGAGAAAAGAGAATTAAAATAGATAATTTCTAAGCAATATTTTATCGACTGATGAGTCATGGTTTTCCATGGATAGAAAACATAATCCATCAGAAGTAAGATGTTAGCATCTAAGTATTCTTGTGCGTACCCCCTCTACTCAAAAACTAAATGCTTGGACTGAAATGCTGAGGCATTACATCATAGAATATTTTTTATCGATGGTAATCTGAAGTCTGTAAAATCTCTGGAGCTTTCAGAGAATCAAATTATTCTGATATCTATTGGCTATCGATTTCGGCTACAAGTGCATTCATCAGGCTAGGTGAAATACAAACAAACATGTAGGACATTCACACAGAAAACATGTAGTTCGCCTAATAACATCATGGCGTCAACTTGGGCGCATTTCATAAAAACGGAACTCAACGTCAAACTATGAAATATAATTAACTAATGTGATCGGTTTGGTTTTCATCCATGAGTATGATATGAGTAAAACAATTTCCATATTCCTGAAAATTGTTTTACTTATTAACTAATGTATTGTTTTTTGTATTGTTTTTCTCATTTTTGACACTATTACTTTTCAAGGTACTACAATGTGAATCATATATATGCCTTTATCTATATAAATAAAAAAGGATCTATGGTCTATCGATATTTTGACCAAGCACTACGTTCAAACGACTGCACCAAATTGAATAATTTTTCTTTGTTGTGTTCATTATTCTCAGGTCAAGGTTTGTAAAACGGAATATTTCCGAAAAAAAATGCACGGAAAAAAGAACAAAGCCTTCCTTTTTCCTCCAACCATAGAACTCTATAAATCGTAAGTATGAATTATTCGACAAAGCGAGCAATCATAGAGTACTTTGACACTTCGACGTTCGACACTTAGGTTTGTTAGGTTACGGTTACTGCAATCTGCATTTATATAAACAAACCACCTGTGTTATTTGTTATTTACAGTCAAACGTGTTTCTTGAAAGTGTTTAATAGCATTGTATTGTGTGTTTGTGTTACTCATTACCATTTTTAAAAATGCCATCAATGAGACGTCCAAATATTGGTCGGCGGACGCGTAACGCAAGACGACTTTCAAATCAGCGATTGGACAACAGAATGAGAGGTTCTCAAGCAAGATCTGTCTCAGCTTCGAAAGAATCCATACTATCGATCTCAGGCGAGGTACAAGAAAATATGGTATCGAATGAAATCATCAACTTTGAACGTTTGGCATTTAGATATGATCCCACAATCGGTTATGATGGCAATATAATGTTTCATTTCGGAACCATGAGCATTTTTTGTCAATACTGCCATGCTCTACGATATCCAAACGAACCCCCAGGATTATGTTGTTTGAACGGAAAAATCAAATTGCCACAACTGACAACGCCACCAGGACCTGTGAATTCGTTACTTTCAGGACTAGAACCTCTATCAAAACATTTTCTGCAGAATATTCAGCATTACAATAGTGTGTTCCAAATGACATCTTTTGGTTCAAACATAATTGAGGAACGAGGTTTCAACCCAACATTTAAGGTATTTCATTCTCTATATCAAACATATTACACATTGATTATAACATTACCTGCAAACATGGAAATTCTGTTAAGACTCATTTACGGAACTTTTCTAATTTTTTTCAACAGATTCAAGGACAAATTCACCATCGTGCAGGAGCATTGTTACCACCAGTTGATGGTGAATACAAATTTCTCCAGATTTATTTCCTTGGAAATTCTGAGAATGAGGTGAATCAACGTTGTGCCATCAATCGTGCAGCAAGACGAGAAATCATCGTGCAATTGCAACAAATTTTGCATGAACATAATCAATGAAATGATGCCATCTGACGAACATTAATTAGTAATCAGAGCAGATAAAAGACCAGCAGGAGAACATGAGAGACGTTTCAATGCACCAACGTTAAATGAAGCTGCTATTGTGGTAGTTGGAGAAAATATGGAGTCTCGCGACATTGTAATTCAACGACGTGATGGTGGAAACCTCAGACGTATCAGTGAGACACATCGTATGTATGATGCTTCACAATATCCACTAATATTCTGCCGGGGAGAAGATGTATATCATTTTTTGATCGAGATGATTAACCCAGCGACTGGTGAGTATTGATAAGTCATATTATGAAAGTATAGTAAAAATGCATTTCAATGAGATATCTTCAGAGGATAAGGTCCTTAGATTTGTGCGCCCTGTATTATTTTCTACTATGTTTTCATAATTTTTACCACCACTTCGTCAAAGTTATGTTGTTTCAAAAATTCTATGTTTCAATTCCTTATTAATGTTAATTAATATTAAAACAAATAAAAACACTTGACTACGTTCACAATTTTTAATTTAAAATGTCTTGTTGACATGCATGTTTCGGGTTTTACCCCATTATCAAAACTGAAACGAAAATACATGGGACTACACAAATATACATCACATGACAGATGTTAACACCGGAGATAAGCGGAACTCCAATTGATCATTAACAATTGGTAGTTTTTGTTTATGTGCCGATGATATTTCTAAAATTTCTAGAAGGTCTAGTCTTTTTCCTTTCTCTCCTTCATGCAAGATTGTTGTTTTATTAAAATCTATAAAGTGGTTGCAAGTTATACAATGTGTGGAGAAGCCAGTTGTGGATTTGTTTTGAAGAATTGACTTCTTATGTTCTTCCACTCTGACTTGGAGAGAACGACCGGTCTGACCGATATAAAATGCAGGGCATTCGTTACAGAAAAGTTTATATACACCACTCTTTTCTGAATGATTCATTCGATCCTTACCACTAGAAAACATTGATCTTAAGTTCTTCTTATTTGTACATATAATATCAATATTATTTTGTCTTAACCTATTACAAATTTTGTCGCTTACTTGCGGAATATAGTTGACATATACAAATTTCTTTAATTGGTTTTCGAAAGGACCTGGGTAAATACTTCTTAACAGTCTATCGTATTGTTTTCTAAATATAAATTTATCTATTATGTCAGGGGAGAAGCCATTGTTCTTCGCTAATAATTTTAACACTCCAACTTCTTTTTTGAAATTATCATCTGACAATGGAGTTGAAATTAATCTATTTACAAGGGAATGGAACGCTGACATTTTAATTCGATATGGATGTGAACTACTGTTATGAATCAGAGTGTCAGAAAAAGTGGGTTTTCTGTATATATCGAATTCAAGATGGTCATCTACCCTTTTGATTTGAATATCTAAAAAATTAAGTGATTTATTGTCATTCTCTATTTCCAAAGTGAATTGAACAGAACTATAAAATGAATTGATCAATCGTAGGAAAGATTTTAGTTCAGAAGCTGAGCCAGTCCAAATACAAAAAACGTCATCTACGTATCGCTTCCAGTATAGTACAAATACAGACAGATCAATATATTCTGAGGAAAATATCTTCTTTTCCAATGATGTCATGAATACTTCACTGAGTAATTGTGATGAAGGAGAACCCATTGGTAGACCATTCACTTGACATTTTAAATTAAAAATTGTGAACGTAGTCAAGTGTTTTTATTTGTTTTAATATTAATTACGATGTTTCACCAAGTGTTGAGCGAGCAATCAATTTCAGTTAATGTTAATTATTCTCTTACAGGTCAGGAAACAAACAAGAACGTCAGCTCGATGAATTTTTATTCATATCGTTTCATGATTCGTCAGAACGAGGACAACCATATTTTGAAATGCAGCCGATTGTTCCATCAGTTCGCCGTTGATATGTATGTCAAAATTGAAACGGAACGTCTAACATATATTCGGGCGCGTTTTTTAATTCACCAAAATGGTGTGGTTGTGGTGGACTATGGTGGAAGAGTGGTGGATTGGATAATTTGACATTTACGTCATTTCAACCAATAATAAAAAAACGACTTGATGGATCAGTTTGGTGCAAGGTTTGACATTTGTCAAACATTAAGGTGAATCAACCCAAAACAACCTCAGTTCATGGTATGAAATACCATGAAGTGATTAAATTAATAGAATTATCAAAGTACCAGGCCGAGCTATTGTGAAAATGCATCGAGAGACGGCAGAATACGGCGTAGGTTTTATATTTGAATGTTTGCATCTTCGACCCTTTTAGAAGAGATAGTGGAATTTCCTAGTGAAGGTTTACAGCTTGGATTCATGTTATAAATTGGGAGAACTGGCCTGAGTATCAAAATATGAAGGAGTTTGTTAGAGAAATTTTCCACGCTGGTGAAGGAAATTGTTTGAAAATCTATTCAATTTGTTTTGTATAATTCATTGAATCGTGATGAGAGCAATATGGTGAAAACAGTTCTCTGCTACTTATCACACATATTTCAACAACTATTACTTCCCGATAATATATGATACATGGCTGGTCTGATATACAAAACCCATCCTGATTCGGTTCCACTACCATAACTCTATATTCTATGTGAAGCCATCAAAAATATTCATTATGTGATTGATACAATAGGTTCGATAAAATATTGCGAATATTTTAAAGTGACGAATCGAAGAACTTTCTGTTCTCAATTGAACCTATTCGGCATATCCATGGATGGAATATCTTCTGCATTATTCTGTAATATATTTTGAATTGAGATATTTGATTATAGATTATGAAAGCTCTGACGTGGCTACTGCAGAATGAAAAACATTGTTATGGATGATAGAGTATTTTGTATGTATGATTCATAGGTGTTCATTTGAAGATTGTCTAACACAACATCATTTGCATTATTTCTTATATCATGTGTAACAATTATATAATATAAAATTATAGATTAGGATAGCACTGACATTACATCTGCAGAATAATAAATTAGCAATTTGATCATTTGCAATATATATCACTTCGAAATAGAACTGAAAAAGTTTTCTTCATTCATGTTTTTCCATTTCATGCATGTTTTATTTCATTCCCATAATCGTTTCAGGGAATAAGTAAGCCACCATTTTTCACTGTTTGTTCCATTTTCAGTAGATATAATGAATGATATCTTCGATTTCGATTCTTCAGGTTCCAAAAAGCAAGAATCTATGTAAAATACTGAAAGTTTCCCTTTATATCGTTTGTAATGAGAATCGTTGGAACTGAAAAACGGTTAATCAGATCCATATCCTCACTCGTAAAATGAATCTTCACCAATGATGTTTGTTTAACCTCCAACCTCCACCAATGTCATTTAAATGTCAAACATTCCACCAAACCGCGGCTGTGGTGGGACTGTTGTCACGACACTGGTGGACGGAATATTCCGTGACATAAGGTCGGTGATTTTGTGATTATAGTCTGTGGTCTTTGTGTTCATGCAAGGAACACAGTATAGAAACTACCCAGTAGTTGCACTCCCTGGATTTTTTTACTCCGTTTCCGACTCGCGCATACTACGGTGCGTCTAACCTCAAATTCAGTTTCATTCACTATTCCGGTTTTTTTATATTATGAATTACATCATTTTCAACAGTTTCAGGATAAATTCACGAGTTATAATTATTTATATTAATAGAATTGGTGAATTACTAGGCCAAGTTATTGTGTCGTTGTGAAATACACCGAGAGACTAAGGAATACATTCGCTTTGTTAACATTGGCGAAGAGCGATTAATTGGAGATTTTACAAGTGAAATTTCGTGATAATGGATCTGATTAACTGATATTCAATCTCATATGATCATTCAAAACGATATAAATGAAAATTGCAGTATTTATCCTTGTCCTCTAAAGCCTAGAGTGTCAACATCAGAGATGGCATTTTTTATAGGTATAACTATTGAAAATCAAACAGTAAAATGTTAGGCTCATTTATTCCTGAAAATAAACAGCAGAAAGTAATCCAACAAATGTATGGAATGGAAAAAACATGGGTTCCAGAGAACTTCTCAGTACTATTTCAAATAACATATCTGGCAAATTATCAAATTACTACAATATTGGTCTGCAGTTGCTATGTCAGTGCTATTATAATCTTCAATTATATATTTATTGTACTAAATATATGTTACAAATATAATGCATATGAAATTTTTTCCTTGAACACCGATTTCGATTCATCCTCAAAAAATGCTTTACTATCCATATTAATATTTTTCTTATTATGCGAATGCAACGTTAAAGCTTTCATAATCTTCAATTGACTATAAGGTCAATTCGGAATATATTACGAACATTATGTAGAAGTTCAATCTTTGGGTAGAAGATCCACATCAAAACATGTTCGATTGAGAACAGAAAATTTTCTGGTTCATTATTATGAAAAAAAATGTGTTTAACACCAATTATTCATATCATAGTTATCTTCGCATGATTCATCTTATAAAACGAATCGAACATTTATAATTCCTTCACCAGTGTGGAAATGTCTCCAACAAACTCTACCATATTTCGTTACTTCGTCAGGACAATTTTCTCAATTTATGGCGTGAATGTAGGATGTTTTCCTTCTGTACCATAGTTCATAGTATTCTTTTTCTTCCAATAAAAGATAAAACTTTGAGGAATGGGTCAAAGGTCCAAACATTAAGTTTACAATATATCTGAAAAATTGTATTCCTTCGTCTCTCTGTGCATTTCACAACGGCACAATAACTTAGCCTAATGCTTCACCAATTCTATTAGTATAAATCATTTCAACTTGTGAGTTCATTCTGAAACTGTTCATAATGCTGTACTTCGTAACATAAACCAAGCGGGATAGTTAGGTTGTTATCTCCAACGTGAGACAAATGTCAAACTACTGACGTTTCAAACCGGTGGAAAATTAAAAAATTGGTGGACCAAACAATTGAATTAAAAAACAAAAATGGTTCCCTGTCACTTCCACCACAATAATATAAAAACGAGTTATTGTATCCACCACTAATCCACCACACCAGTTTGGTGAATTTAAAAACACGCCCTTCGTTTGAATCAGAGAAAGTTGCGTTCAGAAGATTATATTCATTTGCGCGATGCCATGAACGCAGATGGAAATGGAAATAATGTCGGTCGACTTACTATTTCACCAGCAACATATGTGGGAAGCCCCAGACACATGCACGAATATGCGCAAGATACTATGACTTACGTGCGTCATTATGGTCGACCAGATTTGTTTATTACTTTCACGTGCAACCCAAAATGGTTCGAAGTCACTGATTTGCTATTACCTGGCCAGTCATTCAGTGATCGTCATGACATCACAGCATGAGTATTCAAGCAAAAACTCAAAGCGCTAATGGATTTCATTGTAAGATATCATGTTTTTGGAGATGTACGATGTTGGATGTATTCGGTAGAGTGGCAAAAAGGGGGTTGCCTCATGCTCACATTCTCCTGTGGATGGCTGAAAAAATCAGACCCAATGAAATAGACTCAATCATCAGTGCAGAAATTCCTGATCCAGATGTAGATCCAGAATTGCATGAAATAGTGATAAAAAACATGATACATGGACCGTGTGGTGAACACAATCGTGAATCACTATGAATGATCGACAACAAATGCTCCAAGCGTTATCCACGTGCTTTATTGGCAGAGATAAAGACAGGTAATGATGGTTACCCCCTGTACCGTCGTCGCTCTGTTGAAGATGGCGGTAGAAAAATAGCGTTGAAAGTTAAGAATAAGGATTGTAGTCAACAACATCTGGGTTGTTCCATATTCGCCGCTGCTATCAAAAACATTCAAGGCACATTGCAATGTTGAGCACTGTTATTCGGTAAAATCTATTAAATATGTTTGCAAGTATGTCACGAAAGGCCGCGACATGGTTGTTTTTGGTATTACAGCTCCAAATAGTAACGATGAGGTGTCACAATATCAGATGGAAGATATATTAGTAGCAATGAAGCTATTTGGAGAATTTTTTCATTTGCTATACATGAACGTTATCCCACTGTAGTTCATTTAGCTGTCCATTCAGAGAATGGACAACGAGTTTATTTCACGGCAGAAAATGCGGCGCGGAGGGCTAAACATCCACCAGCCAAAACGTTGACAAGCTTTTTTGAGACATGCATAAGAGATTAATTTGCAAAAACATTGCTTTACTCAGAAATGCCAAAATACTTCACATGGAATGCATCATCCAAAAAGTTCCAACGGCGAAAACGAGGAGAGTCCGTACCGGGATACTTGAATGTATTTACACAATTCACCCAAGCAATGAAAAATGTTTTTACTTGCGTCTATTATTGCTGAATGTTCGTGGACCAACTTCCTTCGAATATTTTCTTCTACTTCATGTCAAATACGGTCACTTTTTGCCATCATAACTTCAACATGCTATCCATCGAGCCCTCAGCATTTGTGGGACAAATACAAAGACAATATGGCTGAAGACATTTTGCATCGAGTACGATCAACAACAGCAAATCCAGAAATAGAAATTAGTGCTGAGATACATAATGAGGTATTGATATCTTTAGAGGATTTGTGCTTAATGATGTCTCGCAAGATGTTGCATGAATTAGGAATGCCAGCGCCTAATCGCCCCATGCACGATGTATTTAATCGTGAATTTCAACGAGAAAAGGAATATGATAGAAATGCATTGGGTGAATCCGTACAAAGTAAGCTCCCACTTTTGAATGAGCATCAAAGGTCAGCATATCATACAGTCATGAAATCAATTGATGAGGACAATGGAGGTATTTATTTCCTCGATGCGCCTGGAGGAACTGGTAAAACATTCTTTATTTCTTTGATTTTAGATACGATTCGGGCACAAAATCAAATAGCACTGGCAATTGCATCATCCGGAATAGCTGCTACATTATTAGAAGGCGGAAGAACCGCTCACTCTGCGCTCAAACTGCCATTGAATTTGCATACGGTAGAGGAACCTACATGTAATATAAGCAAAACAGCAGCAATAGCGAAAGTACTTCAAAATTCCCAAATAATGATTTGGGATGAATGCATAATGGCCCATAAACGGGCGTTGGAGGCACTAGAAAGAACTCTAAGAGATTTGCGCAACAATCAGAACCTCTTAGGTGATGCGATGATTCTACTGACATGAGATTTTCAACAAACATTGCCAGTCATTCCTAGATCAACGCCTGCTGATGTGATAAATGCTTGCTTGAAAACTTCGAATTTATGGAAAAATGTTAAGAATCTCAACTTAACAATCAATATGAGAATGGCTTTACAAAGTGACATATCGGCGGAATTGTTTTCAAAAACATTATTGGATATTGGCAATGGCAAAATTCCTATTGACACTCCTAATGGTCTCATTTCTTTTCCATCAAACTTTTGTCAGTTGACAATGTCAAAGGACGAATTGATCTCAAAAGTCTTCCCAGATATTCAAATGAAATATAGAAACCATGCTTGGCTAAGCGAACGAGCCATTTTAGCGCCAAAAAATAAGGATGCTGATGAATTGAATTCAAAAATTCAAAATGAAATTGATGGACCAATACATTCTTTTAAGTCGATCGATTCCATTATCGATCCGAATGAAGTCGTCAATTATCCAACCGAATTCTTGAATTCGATTTGCCAGGATTACCTCCACATAATTTGCAGCTGAAAGTTGGCTCAGTGATTTTCATGCTACGCAACCTTAATCAGTCAAAATTCTGTGAAGGAACTTAGACTTTCTGTTAAAAGATTTCTTACAAACTTGATAGAAGGTACTATTATCATAGGAAAGTTCAAAGGTGAGGATGTCCTTATTCTAAGGATTTCACTTATGCCATCTGATTTTCCTATTGAATTAAAACGTGTCCAGTTTCAAGTGCGACTTGCATTTACAATGACAATAAATAAATCACAAGGTCAATCGTTACAACTTTGTGGAATAAACCTTGAATTGCCCTGTTTTTCGCATGAGCAGTTGTACGTCGCCTGCTCGAGAGTTGGTAATCCATCTGCTCTTTTTGTTTTCTGTCAAGAAGGAAAAACCAAAAATATTGTACATTATAGGGCATTGCAATAAAGTATAATTTAGACATTTGGGTGTTTTTTTTACTACATAATATATTTTGTCTTAGTGTTTTTCTTTAGTTACACCATCCGTGCGAAGCCGGGCCGGGCAGCTAGTTAGTAATAAAGCTATATTATCATTATCAATAAAATCGAGGTTATTCACCCTCCTGACAGCCAAAGACACAGACAGAGAATCTGTGGAAAACCACGATTTATTTCAATTTCAACTATTATTGATACCCAAACCCCCAGATGAAGATATCCCTTGCAAATCTAACTTAAACTGAAATTCTTGACGTCACGTCAAGAGTTCACTAGTATTCATCTGCCAAAAAAGTACTGGCCCTTAATAGATTAATGATATAATTGAAAGAATTAATTATAAGTGTTCTATGATGATTTCCAGTTGCGTGGGTTGGCTAATTGTTCCTATTCGATAATTTAGCTCCTGAAAAATTTATATTCAAGAACAATTCCCACCTGCTGCCGAATTCTTTAGGTTCAATCGCAAAAGCGGAAACATTCGGAAAAGAGATTGTTATCTTGACAAACAGTACATTATTGGCCGTTTGGAGTGGTAAAACAACGGTAAAGGTTATTTTTCCGCAACATAATTCTGTATGGAATCATAGATGGGGAGAATCAGAAAAGGGGAAGAAAATAAAGGAGAGAAGTTCGTAATGCACACAAAGTATGCGACCTACGTCAGAAAACGTAATAAAAGAATGGCCTTTATTCAAGCAGCCAACCAACCGGCAACGTACTGCTCGGAGAGAATCGATTTCAGAACAGGAAACCCGAATCTCAAGCCGAAGATTGTTATGGATACAGTTTCTCGCTACTTCACTTAATCTTCGGATGGAAATGAAATACTATCGAAGAGTGAAATATGGCACAGAGTTTAGGAATCGTCGAATGTGACTGCCAATTTGCAAATCGTTTCTATAATAACTCATTTCAACGTTGATACGTAGTTTTTCCAGATGGAACTTATTCAATCGCAAGAAAATTCTAGAAAAGCACTGTCATGATATGTGAGGTGCTTTTATGCGCTCATTCAAATTCGTTGCCAAAGCTTTCACCTATTTAAGTATTGACCTCGCAAAATGCAGCTTTACTCCTAGATGTAAAGATTTGGCGATCTTTTTATATGGTCCTCACGACATTCTGAGTGGGCAACATCATTTTTGGATCAAAATCTATATTTTTCGAAATATTGGAGAAATAACATTTTGGTTGGATATCTTCATCCACAGAATCATTGGACGATTTTTTCTCTCTCAAAAATTTGATCTTCGTTGTTGAACCTTAAGCCCCCTCTACAAATATCTAGTGTTTGGATAGTTTTTCACAAGGTTGTTGTCTTGACGACCAGCCTAACCGCTGATACTGAACAAAATAATTTCCAATTGGAGACTTGAGAATTGAAGACTAGGAGTGGAGATCAATTACGGAGGCTGAATTTGTAATGAGTGAAATACACCAAATGATTCCGCAGATATACATTCTCATTCAAAATTCAATTATTTCCTATATTTCCTACGCTACATATATCGTATTGAATATAAATCCAATACTTCAATGAAAAATGACATCTTAAATATTCATGCGGAATTCCGTTGAGACCATATGTGATGCCAAACTCAATATCGGAAAAAAAAATTTCGAATGTTTTTTTGATTGATCTTATTGAGCGATTAACACGAAACTTTTTTCCAGCAATTTCGGAGATATCAACGATTGGAAAAAACCAAGAAATGTCTTTTCGAATATCTCAGAAGATTTATAAACCATCAAATTGAAATGTTGCTAAATAGTGACTTCAGGGTGCGTGCCAAATTTCATTGAGGTCAGGTGGATATTTTTCTGATAATAATTCAAAATCGCGAATACGAAATTTGACATTTTTCATTTCCAATATCGGATCGACCTTAATACTTACTCTTGTTGAATAATGACTGAAAGATTTATGCCAAATGTCATCGAAATCTTATCGATGGTCTCCGAGGAAAAAAAAAGTTTTCGAAGGAAATTCAGAAAATTTTCGAAAAAGAATTTTTCAAATTTTTCGTAAATTATACAACCCACAGATCCACCGCAAATTTCAAACTTAGTTGTCCGTTGGAATTTCACTAACTACGAAGTTACAATCTGATTGCATCAGTGCATCATCAGATGTTAAGGAAATAACCTCAATATTTCAAATAACATTCGAAATTTGATTTTTTCCTATATCTCTGAGGATGTAGTTTATCTTAGAGAATAATTTTTTTTTTAATTATCCAACGCATAGATCCACAAAAATTTTCGAGCTTAGTCCAGAGAAAAAAATATTTCAACAAAAATTTGCGACTAATTTTTTTTGTCGGTTCCTGAAAAGTAGATCTACACGTAATTCTGCCTCGAGTTGCAGGTTGGTATCTAGAACTGGATACGAAATTTCAATCTTTTCATATTGGTACTTCATAAGTTACCGAGAAAATAACCGCCAAATTTCAAATTAGCATAACTCCGGAACCGTTGAGCTAATTTGGCCCAATAAAAAATTCAACCGAGATATTCAGACTGCAAACGGAGCCTGGGAATTTCAAGGCTCTAGGTCCTTTCCTTCGAAACTTAGAGCGACCAGACAGAATTGAATTTGACCAGGGATTTTTTTTCAGGGGTCCAGCCTATATTTTTGGCTCAAAATTTGAGAAGTACGTACATTATGACAAAAAAATGACGCGCTGTTCCCCAGAACAAGCCCGCAACAGATAAATGAATAAAAAACTCGGTACGAACAGACTGCCTTCTTATAGTAGCTATGGCCTCATTTCTCAAAATATCCGAATGTTTTTTTAGTGATATATTCTGGTGAATGAATTTAAGATTTCGATATTTGATTATCATACATGTTGATGAACTTGAAGATATTATTTTTATGTCATGTATTCAACAGTCTACTAGATCAATACCGTGTTCGAGAAAAATATCTTCTCCTCGCATGCCGAGAGTTAGGTAGGTATTCAATAGCGAGTTATTCTGGCTTGGAGAGAAACTCATGTGTACCTTCATTTTTAATCGCAGTGATGGTAAAACGTAACTTTTTGCGGGTTTGTTAACATGAATGGGATTTGTTTTATATATTAATCTCGTCTGTCGACAACGAAAAATGGAAGTAACAACATTTTAATTAATTGCTATGACTTTACTCGAAGAGAATTTTTGAGCAGCGAAAAGAACTGAAGCTGTTCTATCTATTTGCGATATTACAGTTTATATATCATTATTAATATCTGAAATGATATGACAAGCTTTATCTCGGAGGAAAGCTTTTTGGACTCAAATCAAAACAACACAATATCAGGCATCAAGTTTCCGATATAGTGTATTTTCGAAATTTCTCAAATTTTTGTTTTACAATACCATCTCAATTTTCTATCGATTACATTAGAAATACCTTCTGGGTATGTTGGTTGAAAATTGAAAATTGAAATTGAAATTGAAAAAAAATCAGGACCAGTCTGAATGAGGACATATTTCAATGCTTTGGATATAGTTTATCATTCAACTTTTTATACTTTCGTCACCTGTATGCATTATTGCTCTAAAATCAATTGAACATGGGTTTGTCCTATTGGTGGCTCAAATTCGAAGGATAATTGTTTTATTGTTGAATACTTTTAGGAAGAATCACTCAATGATAATGGATTCGAAAACACTCAAATGCATTTTGCCTTGATCTGATAAGAGTGGTCAATGAAATATCAAATAAGACGACATCCTGTGTTTAAAAACCCCCAATTCTCATGGAAACGAGCTTTATTAAAACTGATATGAAAAAGATATGAAAGGAATCTTCTACGCAATCATGAGAGGAATGAATAATTAAATTTCTTCAGAATGAATTGTGTTTCTGGGGAAAACTTTCCACCGATTTCGATATATTTCTTAGTCCGTTGGATTTTTCGAGAATCGCTCTCGTACATAGAAATAACTATTTGAGTTAGAATACTGATGAAAACAGTGTGATCCACTTACACTTTCTACGTCCAACGCACGTTTCGAAAACCACGTTTCCTCCGTCCAGAGTCATATCGTTGACGATATTTCTCTGGAAGAATGAAACGTGATTTCCGAAACGTGCGTTAGACGCAGAAAGTGTAAGTGGATTGGAGAGTAGTTATTTATTCATTTATTTATTTAATAACTACACAAATCTTCAGCCTAAGCCAATTACAGATTGGAAAAAAACAGAAATTACAAATAACACAAAAATTCCATGACAAATCAACAAGAAAATATACATATAGGTAAAGTAGGGACAGTTTCTCACAACAATTGAGACCCCGAGACAGCTCTTCTAATATCTACCTGGGAACTGTCAAAAATATCCAAAAGATGTTGAAAATTGCAAAAATCCTGGCATATTCTGTACATTTGCGAAAACCGAAGCACGTTAGTTTGCGGAAACGGAAGATAAAACGTTTTACACTGACTCGTACAAAAGGATAGGGATGAATATTTTTAAAGCAACGAATTGATTTCAACATAATTAAATGAAGGAAGTTTCTCGTAGAGGTGAATATTCGACACCTTAATTCACATATATGGCCACAACCCATATATGTGAATCCACGTTCGATAAGGAAAAGCAATTTTCAGCATAAGTTTGCAGTAGATGTCCCGATTAGGGTATGAAATGGCTATATATTTATCGGACCGCACAATTATGAATTTTCGAAAACATTCGGGCCATAAAAATCTGAATGGTTATATCGCCTAGGTATTGGGCGGATTTTACCCATTTACTAATTCGGCCCTCGTATTGAATCCTCAAACCAACATTATAAATATCGAGTCTCTCGGTCGTTCCTTTCGGAAGGTATTATATTCACGACTGGTACAATCGCCTATCGTAGAAGCAATAACCGAAAAATTCTACTCAGAGAATGGATTTTTTCAAAAATCTTCTAACAATGTTACGTGTAAATTGTATGATTAAAATTATCAAATCAAGCGGGCAAGTTGACAACAGAGTTCGAGCGTATTCGAAGGTGCGCCATGTGGCTGATACATATGGTTGTTCTGGTTCTCCTTCAATAATTAAATCTTCATTTGTAATCAGAATTTTCATCAAGTGACAGGAGAGAAAGGTTACAAAAAGTTATTTAACTTACCTTTTTATGGTATTTATAAACTTCTCTCTCAACTATTATATTTCAGGACTTTTGTTGTTAAACCTTGCTATCTCTATATGGATGATTTGTCACTTAGAGTAAAACCCAACAACAACTAGGGCGAGTTTAAATTATTGATAATGGAGAGGGAGAATCGACAGGAAATGATTATTGTTACAGGTTTTTTTGTTATTCCAATCTACATCTATTGCCAGTGGTGGCTAATTATTGGAAGCCCTTTATTATAATTGAACTATAATATAATTTGGATTACACCTTGGTTTTTGGTTTACTTATTAAGACGGTGAACTGGACCAGATGAGCATGTAACGTATGAGTATTTCGGTAAACCATTTTCGACTTTGTGAGTAACATTTTATTATATCCTTTGAGATACAAAAAAGTGTAAAGGACAAGTCAAGATAAAAAGAAAATACAAAATAAGGATAATTCTAGGTATATAATGAATCAGATAAATATTCCCCTACAGAATAAAAACATTCAGAGATAAAAGCATGATCTTGATTTCTCTTTTGAACTTATGTATACTCAGAGACATTGCTGAGGATGGTGAATGGCTGAATAATTTAATACTCTGATGAAGAGGAGAACATTCGAATTTGTGTGTTCTGTGTTTAGGTATAAGGAGAGTTTGAGAATTTCTGGTTTCATTTTCATGATTACTTGAAAGTGATTTCCACTTATTTTCATTCTCTTTAGCATACACAAAACATTTCAAAATATAAATATTAGGCAACGGCAATAGTTTATGAGAAACAAATATTGGTTTACATGACGAACCAGGTTTCAAATTGAAAATCAATCTAATTATTCTTTTCTGTGCAACGAACGCTCTTGAAACAGTAACGCTGTTGCCCCACAGCAAGACATTGTATACAAGGTGACTGTAAACGAGACCATACTATATGTGAACGAGAGAGCTACGAGGCAGAGAGTCTTTGGAGCTATTCATTGCAAAGAAAGCACTGTTGATTTTATTGCATAAAATATATGGGATGACCAAATTAGATTTCTGTCAATATGTATTCCTAGAAATTTCGTAGTATAAGCTGAAGTTATTATTTCATCCATAAAGCTTAAATTTAGGGGATCTATATTCTTATGCTTATTCAGGGTGAAATAGAGACATACCGTTTTCTCGATATTGACCATCAAGTTGTTCGAATGACACCACCTTAAAAACTCTGACATTAAGCTTTCACAAGCCTGCTGGAGCTTCCCACGACTCGCGCTGCAACAACCACTGATGTGTCAGCAGCAAACAATGTTAAGATGAGACAAGCCAAGTGGATAGGCAAGTCATTTATGAATAGCAGGAAGAGGAGCGGTCCCAACACAGAGCCCTGAGGAACACCCTATCCTTTGTTGCTCTCCCTTGAAAAGTATTTTTCGACTTTGACTAATATGGTTCTATCATTAAGGAAACTGCACAACCAGTCCAAGAATATTCTCCTAAAGCCCATATTTATCATTAATAGACGAAGGTAAATAATATCAGTCTTAAGGAACTAATTCATTGAGTTTAATCAGTACAGCAACGTTTCGAGAAACTATGTTTTCTTTCTCAGGCTTATGAATAACTAATTAATCAGATTATTTGAACAATTCAGATGTTTTAACGCCTATTTCAACCAATTTGAATTGTTCAAATGATCTGATTACTTAATTATTCATAAACCTGAGGAAGAGAACATAGTTCCCGAAACGTTGCTGTGCTGAATAAATTCAACGAATTAGTTCCTTAAGACTGATATTATTTACCTTCCGAATATTTGGGAACGAAATTATCCATTACGATATAGAAAACGTTGAAGTAAAAACTAGAGTCGCGCTTCAATCACCAAAACAATGAAACGGAGCTTCTAAAATTGCAATCCACCTTTGATGGCAATACACCAATTGCATCAACTTTCTCAGATGAAAATATAAAAAGACCACATAATTTTGAGAATTCAATGAAAAGTGTAGAAATTGCGCTAAATATGGTCACGATGCATTTGATTGCAAATCATCAAAGAAACGAACCTTTCATGCGAACACCGAAAATCCCAAACTGTTTTGTAACTGTTGCAAAAGAACGGAATCTACTGCGAAGAAATGATTTTGTAAATAAAAAGGAAAACACTCGAAATCAAACTTTAATAGCTATTAGCCACTCAAAAATCGGTCAATATCCAAACGGAAAACTCGAACATGAAGATAAATCCATTCAAATTGCTTATTTGATAGACACAGGTTCAGATATTTTTTTACTTGAGGAAAGTATAGCGGAAAAACTGAATTGTGACATAATACCAAAAACAAAATCTATAATGGGAATAGGAAAGTTTGAATTGAAAACAATAAGAGGAGCAAGTGTCTTATTTTATAAGCAGGGATTAGCTATAGAAGTTGAATTCAATATGGTAGTAGATCATGTTATTCCTCATAAAGATATTGATGCTTTGATTGGTCTTGATATATTCGAAGGCGAGGATATACAACTAAAAATTACTAATGGTTCTGTTGATTCCCAAACATTATCGAGAAATCCTTCAAAAAACTTTTCATTTAGTTGCCAAACTGATCCGAGATTGATTTGTCAGGATTGGACGGGCAATTGAAGGCCAACATTTCGGAAATTATAAAGAATTCGGTCAAATACAAAACTGACGCTGTTACTACAGATAAACTCAAAATTCGGTTAATAGATGAAATATGTTGATTATCTAAGTAGGGATATACCATGCGATAACAAAATACTGGCTCTGTGTGATGTTACATGTACCTCACAATCAATAAAAGATTGGCAGGAAAGCCATCCGTTCTGCGTGGAGATATTGAATGGACATCTTCGGGAGGAAGGGTTCTCAGTTCAAGATGATGTGATGATGCCATGAGAGCCCTTGTCAACGAAAAGGAGTAGAAACTATGGGTAAAAATACTTCCAAAAATTGGAAAGGATTCGAACTCGACAATTAATGAATCAACTGGATATGATCCCAAAGTCTTGATAGACTCAAACAAGAGATTCACTTGAACCTTCGAATTGCTAGAAGTCAAACCGATAAGGCGACTTGATGTAAACAGAGACAGTCGATTGAAAAATAAGATGCTTTGGCTGAGGAAATAAAAAAAAATTCGATTCCACTATGACACGAAGGTTGAAGGTGAATAAACAAGTAGTCATGGAAGTCACACAACTGTCGAATGGTGGCAAGTTAAAATCTAAATTCATTGGTCTTCTCGAAGTGGCCCGAAAAAGCAAATAGTGATGAGTGTATGATAGTTTCAATGATGTGCCATGATGAAGTGAAAGATTCACATGTATATCAGATTTTATGTAATATAGTGTACCTTATTGTTATGATGTGATTAATTGTAATGTGTCCTGTTTATTTCATGTAATATGTTGTCTAAGGCCCTTGAAATTCTATAATAAGTTTTCATTATTAGAAATTGTGTAAAATTGACAATAAGACCGGGACGGGAGGTCCCTAGTTGAGGCTTACCTCTGAGCATTGTTAAGACTGATGGCTGATAAACTTTTTCAGTTACCAATGTGAGTTTTGTAGTAATATTGACAAGTGAGACATGGACGGGAGATCCCTTATTGAGGCTTACTTCTGAGCAATTTTACAGTTGTGACATTGACACGTAAGACCCGGACAGGAGGTCCCTAGTTAAGGCTTACCGCTGAGCAAGTTCACAGTCCTAGTTTAACAGTTTATATATTGCAAATGACAATAACAATCAATTGTTGGAATTTCAAGTGTCTTGTTTTCACGATCTGTAGACATGAGGCGTTGATGATTTTTTTCTCGTATGGCTCTTTTTCCATCAAGTATATACCGCAGCGTTGAGCTAGCGCTTCAAACATAGGAAATTAATTGCCTACATTATCTTTATTCCATTGTAACAATATTTTTTGAACCAATGTTATCCACTTGTCATATTGAACGAGGTCGTTTCAATAGTCACTATGGCCGTGTAAGCAATTCATAATGTTATTTATATTTTACCTCCACTATCTAATACTGAGACCATGGTTGTCATGATCGAAGAGGTGGGGTATTTTATGCGCACGATGATCTTTGCTCGAATGACATATAAACTAACAGTCGAGCCGAAGACTCCTTTTGAATAATAACCAGCGTACTGTAAGGTAATATTGGCGAGTAGTTCAAGTTGTTCAAATATAAAACTTTGCGTCCTTGACGATTTATTCAATAACCTAACATATATATTTATAGTGAATTTATCCCATTTATCAATTTCGTTTTATAAAAAATATTTTTCGATATTCGGTCCAAAATGTTTACTTATGCATGTAAATATTTCCTCTTTTTTCATTTGAGGTTCCAGGTTGTACTGTACCAAGTTTTAAATAATAATGTTTTCCTATATTCATATGTAACGTCTATTTGGCGACAGTGATTCAATCATAGAAGTGAACGTTGATTCTTCGATGGTCAGAAAACTAACCTAGGGGAAAAGGAAACGCCGGTGATGATTCATCCTCTTGTGAATGGCCGGAAGGAACAAGAAGTCTATACAGTCCCTTGTCGAAATAACGACGAACAACCTCCCATTTGATAGCAACCATTTTATGGATTCTGTACTTGTTGTTTTCCTTTCAATATTGAGTCTTTATTACATTGATTTAATATTTAAACTGTTATAATGTTCATTAATTGATTTGCGAATAATTAAGGAGATATTGTATGGATTGCATATAGTGGAAGCATTCGTATAATTTTGACTTGATCAACTGGTGTTTTTTGTGTCTGATGCTTTCCCAGTGATTAATGGATCTTGGTGGGATATTAGCTAGTAGTTTTGTGTGCTTAATCCCCCACATTAACTGACTAAGACTCAGTGAGATTTCTACGCTCTTGCACACCCATCGTTTGTTGAGATCCGAAGACTCCAGCACTAATCATCGTTCCAGGTGTTAAGTTCGGTATCGACTGCCCTCGACGTTTTAACAATAGAACAGTGGTGTAGATAGAGCTGACTGAGATTCATTGAATCCAACCTTAAGGGTTGAACTAGATTCCACCATGTACCTGTTTATTATTTTCTTTCATTGAAGTTATTGTTATGAAGGTATATCTGGCTATATGTTTCATACATTAGAATCTAGTTGAATCAGTTGATTCTCTTTCATGAACCTGTTATGAATCTGCAATTACCAGTTATTGGCTCCTACATGTCTCGTTATGCATTAAGGTCCACAAACCCTAGTAACGCTTGACAAAGCCACACTGTTGTTTATTATTTATGCTGCTACTACGCCTATGGATGAGGTTTAAAGGAGAAAATTATCCGATGGACAACCTTCTTGGTTCTTCGCTTACATTCATTAGTAATTGAAGAGAATGAGAACAGCACCGAATAGCCAAATTGTTTTATTCATTCTAACCTGAACTTCCCCTCAATCTTCTCTTTCATTCTCTGAATATAAAAGAATTTTGGGTTACGAATGCAACGTAGAGTCCTGTTCATTTCACTAGACGATCATAGCGTATTGGCCAAGGGTGGGTTTCGAGTGTAGGTAAAAGGGTTCAAAAAGGGTGGGATAGTACAAGGTGTTTTGCCATATTACATATTCGTATTGCATATTCACCTAAATTCTTTACTCTATTGTACTTGAAATGTCCCCAAAATAGTTCTTGAATAAAATTTCCTTGTTGTACATCTCCCAGAAAATAATTAATAAATTTTCTTCCAACTTGTTCCAAATTCCTGCATTTCTTCTTCTCTGCTCTCAAACCATAGAAAAGCACTTGAGGTTGAATGGATTTCAATTAATTCTTATAGATCCTGCCAGTTATGTATATTTCTTATCTTCATTTTCAGATCATTCATAAAAACTTCTGGATGAATGTGATTTGGATTCCCATCAAATTTCAGTGTATTATCTACATTCAATTTATTATTGTTTTCATCTCTGTGCCTATTTCGTTCCATTTCAACAAAAATTTGTTTCAATCCTGATACTATCGTTCTTCTATTTATTTCAATTTCACATTCATGGATTGCTTGACACTTCTGTATTTTTTCACAGGTTTCTATTTTATCATCAATTTCATCTGTAGTTTTTTCCATGATCATTGCTATTTTTCTTTCGGTTGTTTCTATTTTAATTGCTGCATCGTATATTCTATTTTTTGTTCACCTATTTCGACATCTATTTCATCTCCAAATCTATTTGTGGAAAACTAACTACCCTAACTAATTAAATTCAATAAAATCTTATAATGTCCTTTCAGTTCTCACAAACGTTGTATTACTCTATGTCACTATTGACTTCGCTTCTATTGAGTGGTTTCGGGTATAACCTTCAAATCTACTTGTACTCGTTGTCTATTCACCATGCTCCAGAATTCCAAGTGTAGACTTTTGCAGATTTATTTCCGGTCTTGAATTGCTTGAATTTGGATCTCTTCTTATTTCACTTTTCCATGGATTTAATCTCACTTTATTGATTTGAGGGTACCAGTCACTTCGATTTCTTTAAGTTTTACTTGAGTTGTTCTGATTGGAATACCACGATAATATTTAAATTTTTGGGAGCAAGATTAACAGTCTCAGCGATGGTTTGAAACGGACTGACTTGTCTATGATCGAGGTTTCCTATTTATAGTTTCTTCAAATTTTTTACAAAATCGAAGCAGCCTTGCCCGTCTTTAAAAATGATGCTTTTTTATTTTCCTATTTCCTTATTCTCTGATACACAAGTTTTTACGAATTTATACCTAAATGTTTCAATTTTTCCAAGTTTCCAATTTCATTAGCCTAAAACTAATAAATTTCCAACTTTATATTCGCCAAAAAATACTTTCATTATATAAAACAAACCCTATTTTCAAAATGTTACTGCGATTTGGTTCTTTTGAACACCTGATAATTACATGATATGCAAATTATTGGTCGATACCTAATTTCTTTCACAAATGTACATTTTCTTTGAAGTTCTTCTTCTAATTCCTGCTTGTAATTGCTAGTTATGTTCAATTCAGAGCTATCATAATATCTTTCAACAAAATATTACTGGAAATACCTATAATTCACTAGTTTTCGATTAAATAATAGATTTATAAAATTCCAGGTATTTATTCATAGTCTTTTTTACTTTCAGATCATGAAAAGACTATTTAAATGGACAATTATCAAAAATTTTTTTTCCTGAATGAGCTACTGAAATACTGGAATTGAATTCTCAGGATTAGTCAGTGGATCGTGGTACATTGCGCAGATTTCTTCACTCGATGGTAAAGGGTTCGTAAGGTGCATCTAAGATGACGCTACTGAAATTTGGTTCACAACAACTTCCGGAGGAAACTACTCAGAAATTCGATATTTGTAGTTTAGGTCTGAAGCTTATTACAAAGGTCGAATTAATGAATTAGTAAAACCGGCTCAATGATTCCGTAGTTATACCCATTCAAAATTCTACTTTCCCCATATTTCCAAAACAACAGATTGGATCGAATTGAAAACAACTAATTGATTGAAAATGACAGCTTGAAGGCTCCTGAAGGATTCTGTGGGGATGATATCATTAGAAAGTCGCCAAACCTTTTCATCAGGAAGTAAAGGTGCGTTTGACGGGGTTGATATGCATGTGAAAAGATGGTCGTAGGCTTAGGGTAAGGTCAAAGTACAAGCGAGATTGCGATATCGCATGTCAGTTTCTTGCTTCGTGATGAATCTGTAAGCAGTTAGTTGAATGAATAACAACTCCCTGAGGTTTATCCATGCTCAAAACTAATCGGACCGATCCTACCTTCCCTGTGACCACCTTTCGCGTTGACGTTATCTAAATCGTCAAAACTAGTTTTTCGAAAGCGAGAAGCCGACTATTCACTATGGCCGTACCCTTGTACAAGAACGATAAAATCTTACTGTGGCCAGAATGATATCAAACCGACGTGTTGAATTATAAATTATGCTCGAAACACTATGAGTTCAAATCATGCATTGTTTTCGTTCACTTTCAATTGTTTCCTCTCTTCCAAAAACTGAATTTTTTTTGTGAAATTCCGAAATCGAGAAAAACCACAATGAACTGTTTGCTAGGGTCGCTGAGTGATACCTTTTCTACAAGCGGAGTTTACGTACAAACGTCGAGTTGAAAAACATTTTTCAGTACCAACAAACATATCAACACTTCCAATGTTTTCTCACTCCCATATTCTACAAAACACGTTGAAAAACGATTCAACCAATTCTAAAATTGAACAACTGAGTCAGTGTTCTTTCACATCAACAAAAAGCAGAGTGATTCGATGAAGTCATGAAACTGAAAAGGGATCAAATTCCAGTTGAAGAATGAAGCACAATACGTACATACTCGATTTTCAGGATCTTCGTATGGAATCCAAATATTTATAAATACTGTGAAGAAGAAAATAATCGATTGGTATTCGAACACTGCATAGTATATTTTTACTGGTAATGACCTAGAAATAAGGAACTATTAATAGGAGCAACTCAGACAACTTTTCAACGCAATGTTTCTCTAATTCGCGAGAGCACTCAAGCATTAAATTTTATGATGTAAAGTCAGTTCACTCATCTCGACTATTTGAAATTTAAATCAAGCAATGGTGTTTTCAATGGATAAATCGGACACCTACCAGGAGAATATTCATGATAAGAATCGTGATTCTCAAATCTTGTTGAAAAAACTATGAAAGAACTGATGTGAGGTTAGGAGCTTTTACACGCTTGTTCAAATTCGTTGACAAAGAACCTGTCACCTATCACGTATTGCTGCCGCCAATTGCACATATTTTTGAAAATATTGAAAGAATGAAATTTTGAATGAGGATCATAACCTGCGGAATCATTAGGCGAATATTACAATCCACGAATTCGACCTTCATAATCAAACGGAAAACCTAATCTACAAATATCGAGTCTCTTAGTCGTTTCTTCAGGAAGTTTTTGTGTTCACGAGCGCCCTAACCACCGATAGTAAATAAAGATCTTTCAGAAGAATCTACTTGGAAGTTTGATACTGGTATTGTAGGTTTGAAGTTTAATTACGGAGGCCAAATTTGCAAATTGGTGAAATTCACCCAATGATTACTCAAGAAATACATAATCTTGTATTATAAATTGAAAAATCATTTTTCAAACCTCAATCCAAGATTAACATACGATCAAACTGATATTTTGAATACTTTCGCTGACTAGTGACTTCAAGGTCTGCACTAAAATAACTCAGAAATATGATGAATAGTTCGTGAAACATTTTCTGCATGCCTTGGAAAATTTTCGCAGGAAATTGCGCATTGGTATTCTACGACTATCTACTGAATTTACATCTGATCGCGTTAGTTGTTCTTGAATTATTGACGAAATTACCTAAAATTGCACAATCACGAAATCTTACATATCTTTTCTCCTATATCTCCAAAAATGAATATCTTATCTTTCTGAAATTTAAAGCACTCTTGTTGAATAATGACTTGAAAGTTTGTGCCAAATTTTATTCCAATCTGATTAATGGTTTCCGAAAACCAATTTTATCAGTAAAAACTTTTTCGCATTTTTCACCAATATGATCCTCAAGACATTTTTCGTAATGCTGTGCGGCAGTATTTTACAATTAGTTACGCAATGTCAATCTAATCGCGTGAGTACTTCTTGAGATATTGAGGAAATAACCTGAATATTTCGAATGACAAAAAAATTCAACATCATTTTTAAATGACGAGAATTTTCGAATAATAAAGAAAAATTTTACGATTATATACGAAATTTCGTATCATGTAGCATTGAGAAATTCTTCAACTTACTACAAAGTTTCAATCTGATGACATCTATATATCTTGCGGAAATAACCTTGACATTTCAATAAAACACCGGTTCACATTGAAATTTGAAAAATTGTGGTTCCATATTGACCTCGAAGTATATATATATGCCAAATTTCATAGAAATCTGTCCGACCGTCCCCGAAAAAAAAATTTTTCAACAGAATGTGGAAAATTAAAGATCTACTACTACTGAATCAGAGCACACACGATTACGAAGTTTCAATCTGTTTGCATCAGTACTTCTTGAGATATTGTGGAAATAAAGTTAAAATTACAAAGACCATCAAAATTTGGCATATTTTTTTCCCTATATCTCCGGAATTGAAATCTGATCAACAGTTTTCAAGAAAAAAAGATTTTTCAAAAAAAATTTGAAAAATTTTCAAAGAAAAGTTTTTTGAAATTTTTTAAGTGGCGAATTCGCATTAAATGTTGTACTGAGTTGTGCGTTCGTATTCTCGAACTATCTGCAAAGTTTTAATCTGATCAAATCAGATGTCGAGGAATTAACCTCAAAATTTCAAATGGGCCAGACACCGAAACCATATGACCGATTTCACCCATTAACAAACTCAACCGAGATATTTGGATTCCAACTATCATCTGTCGATTTCATGACGCTAGGTCCTTTCTTTCGAGAGTTGGAGCACACGGATGGACAAACGGACGGATAGGATTGAATTTGACCACGGACTCTTCTTCAGAGAGTTCAACACAATGTTTAAAGACCATTTCCGACTCAAAATTCGAAAATTACAGACACTATGACAAAATGATAACGAGCTGTTACCCAGAACAAATCCGCTCGCGCGGATTCGCTAAATGACGGCCGGACGCTCGCATTTATGTTAACCGCTTTGTCCAGCATTTCATAAAATTTAGAAAAAATGTTCAGTAGTACAATTCAGGATTACACATATTGCTCCTATCCTAATCTGATAATGAATTTGAATTTGTCCTTGTGATTATGTTATTTAATTTGAATAATTTTCACTTTATTTAAAATCTCTATCTCGAGAGGGAGATCACTCGAGAATATTATTGTACCAGTGGAGGATATATTGTGAATATATTTGTGGATAATGTATTATTTTCAGGGTATAGCGACTCTCGTTGTTGGAGTAAAAGGAAGTACTCTTTTTTCTAAACCAAGCTTTCGCAATTTGTTTATTGCTTCTTCAGGGTTTCTATAATACAGAACATCTATCAATAAATTAAAAACATTCACAATATTGCATGGTTCCTACCGAAAGTGAGGTTAAACATGAAACCAGCAACAACAATCATGACACAATACGTTTTTAACACTTAAATATTCAACTTAAATTGCAAGACACCAATTCGAACTTCATGGATATCAATTTGTACATTCTTAAAATTCTCAAATTTTATCTTTCTACGTTCTATAATAAAAATTTTTATTTTGATTTGTCTATCTCAGTTGTCTAATTGCGTTTTTCCCAAAGATTGTCACCTCTCAATGTCACTTTTCTTCTTCTCGTCTTCTTTCACGTCACTGCATCCAACAAATAGCTGTAAATGTTACTTAAATTTTGTGTGTCACTTTTTTTATTTATTGAATTATTACTTTTTTTTATCTCTATCATTTCATGTATCAGCCGTTTCTGGTAGTTTTTTTCTGTTTTCAGTATTTTTATGTTGTTCAAGTCTATTTTATGGTCCATGGTATGCGCATGTGCTGCAAGGGCACATCTATCTTTACCTGTATTTATATCAGATCTATGAAGAGATATTCTATTTTTCACCCACTGTGATGTTTGGCCAATATATATTCGTTCGCAATCCTGGCAGTCTATCTGGTAAATCACGTTGCTTTTTTTCGGTATTGGAATTGGATCTTTGATCTTACTATAGGGTCCTTCAATAAGGACGGGTCGATTTTGACATGAAATAAATCAAATGTCTGTAATTTTGGATGATTGAGCCGAAAATGGTCTCAATCGACTAGGTTGGACTCACTGATGACGAATCCGGTGTCAAAATCGATTCTGTCCGCCCGGCCGGCCGGCCGGCCGGTTGGCCGGCCGTAGACACGATAACTGTCGAACGAAGTGAGCTAGCAACTTGAAACTTTCAGGGTAGGTCGCGCATTGGAATGCCGCGGTTAAGTTCGTTAATGGGCCAAATCGATCAAATAGTTTCGGAGTTATAGGCATTTGAAGTTTTGAAGTTATTTATTTTTTATTTCAGAAACTACCTGAGCGATTGGATTCAAACTTGGCGGTTAGGTGATTGCCATGGTGATTTGGCATTACTAACTGAATAAAAAAATATAGGTTAGAAAGACGACGTTAAAACAACATGGCCGCCACAGGCTGCCAACATCGACCCGTCCCTATTGAAAGACCCTATATATAGGTTTTTAACTGTCTTTTGATTACATGTCGCTATTTGTACTTTTTCTTCTTTGAATATATTTTTGATTTTTCTTGTTAAGTTTTTTATGTTTGGTAGGGATGCATAAAGTTGTTTTGATGTAGATTTTTCGTTTTGGTTTTCTTCATTTACTGCATTTGCCGAATACAACAGTTTTTTTATCATACTATTCGGATATGAATTCTGTAGTAATATTTCATGTAGATTTTTTATTCCTTCTTTTTGAAAAGTGTTGTGACAAATCTTCATAATTCGATTCTTCATTTCTTTGATGAAATTTATTTTTATGTTGATGTTGTGATTTGAATGAAAATTAATGAATTTATTAGAACTAGTGGCTTTTCTGTACCATTTCAACTTTATTGAATTATCTTCTCTATGTACCTTTGTATCTAAAAAAGGAACTCCATGGTCGATGTCCTCCATCTCTATTGTGAATTGTAAACTATTCCAATAGAACGTAGAAAGATAAAATTTGAGAATTTTAAGAATGTACAAATTGATATCCATGAAGTTCGAATTGGTGTCTTGCAATTTAAGTTGAATATTTAAGTGTTAAAAACGTATTGTGTCATGATTGTTGTTGCTGGTTTCATGTTTAACCTCACTTTCGGTAGGAACCATGCAATATTGTGAATGTTTTTAATTTATTGATAGATGTTCTGTATTATAGAAACCCTGAAGAAGCAATAAACAAATTGCGAAAGCTTGGTTTAGAAAAAAGAGTACTTCCTTTTACTCCAACAACGAGAGTCGCTATACCCTGAAAATAATACATTATCAATACTACAGACTCTGATACTTAATTTATATTTGTGGATATATTGAACAGTATTTTGAGAGTTTCCAGTTGCTCGATCTTAACTGATCGAATCCAATATGCTGTCTCAAAAGATGGTTAAGATTTATGAAAAATGTCCTGACCCAGGTTTCTATTAATCGAATTTTCAATTATCAACAGAGATCGTAACATGGCAACAGCGCATTTACCGCAAACTTCGAATAGTAGATGAAAAGCAACCCAGCTCAATAGAAAGTTCTATACTTTGAACTATTTCCATATCAGATTTCCAGTTATCCCAAGAGACCAACTTGGAAACAGCACATTCGGTAAGAATAAAAATTATTGAGATTCGTCGAGGTTCACATGTATTCCTAGAATCTGCAACCAAAATTCATTTGAATCTTTTTTCTGCGTATTCAAACGCTCATTTCTTGGCAACATTGCATTTCCGGAAACTTGGAATTTAAGACCATGGGTCACAAAGCTCTCTAGCATGATTTCCACTCCGAACTATCTTAACTTCAGATTCACAGTAATCTGAAGTGCCCATCTTGGCAACAGCGCATTTCCGATACCATTTGAAGCAGGTGAGAGCCTCAAAACACAACGTACAGATTATTTCTCCAAATCAGATTTCCAGTAAACCAAAGCAGCCACCTGTTCACGTATTGACCCCGCCAAACGCAGCTTTACTTCCGGATGAAAAGATTTTTCGATCTTCTTATCTATGGTCTCCACGAAATTCTGCATGAGCCTTCAAACTGCCATTTTCTGATCAATTCGATCCCATTCGTACTCTTGAAATATTGGAAAAAATAAATTCTGAATGGCTTATCTTCATCTACGGAGTCATTAGGCGAATTTTTCCACGAATTTTACTCACTTATTCAAGCTTCGTAATTCAACAGGAAACCTACTCCACAAATAAGTTCCTTGGTTGTTTCTTTCGGAAGTTATTGTGTTTACGAAAAAATAACATCCGGAAGTATCTACTAAGAGACTTGATACTGGCATTGTGGGATTTGAGTTCAATTACCCAAGCCAAATTCGCGAATTGGTAAAATCCACTCAATGATTCCGCAAATAACCCCATTCAAAATTAAATTTTCTCAATATTCCCAAAATTACAGATCATATCGAATAAAATTCCAGTAGTACTGCTTGAAGGTTTATGCGGAATTTTGCGAGGACCATATGATAAGAAGAAATACATACATATTAGGATGATTGACATTTTATTGATGTAATAGAATGATTGTAACGAAATTTTGCACGAATTTGCTGATCATCAATTTCCACGAACCTATGAAGTTTCCTCATCCTCACCCTAAAATTTCCTCAGGTGTTTTGGAAATAACAACGACATCTTGGAAATAACCAAGAAATTAGACAATTCTTCTTATATGTCCGAAGTATACACTCAAACTGAAATTTAATACACTGCTGCTGAATAGTGACTCCAAAACCTAATCTTTCAGGACAATTTTGGACTCGAAATTCGAAAACTACAGACATTTGCACAAAATAATATCACACTGTTCATCAAAACAATCGTGTGAAAATTTTTTTGAGTAAGGAAATTTCAGATGAAATCGTGAGATGCTTCACTCAGTTCATAAGTAAATCCATTAAAAACGACAACCTGGTTAAGTTCCGTCGCAGTTGTGACTAGGAAAATGTCATATGGATTTGGCAGAAATGGAAGGTATGCAGCATTCACGGACATGAAGAAGACTTGAGAAGATGGAGAATGAGAAATTGCAGCTCGGGAAAAGGGTTCAAACTATTCATTGAGATAATAGATTGTGTGAATGGAGAATATTCAATCAGGCCTATTCTGTTCACATATAGCAATATTGGCAGGAAAAAGACATTGTATTAAAAAAATTAGAATTATTGGTATTCTGATTCTCCATTATTAGTTATATGTTCTGTCCAATTAACAAAGATCTTGCTGTCAATTTTGCTACCCTAGTAACCTCAAAATGGTACTTGTCATGCTTGATAACAAGATAAGTTAGAAATGGAATATGACAGAGAATCATCGATTTCATTATTATTCGAAAATGTTGAAAATAGACGAGTATGTGCCTTTGACATTTTTTTCATTGGACAATAATTTTTTCGTCATCTTGAATTTATTTTGTCAAATTTCTTGACATAATATCTGAAACAGAAAGAGGGACAGAAAACCAGCAGGAAGTAGTGAATAATATTACCTAAATTTGCTCTCTCAGTTTGAACTGACAATTTGCCATAATTGTCGGTTCCAACTGACAATTATTCATAATTGCCAGTTCAAACTGACAATTATCTTTAATTGTGCATTGAGATGTGTGTTTTGACCTGAATTGGTTTATTCAGGTGTTTTGGAGTTTCAATAGTAGAGACTCCGTGTGGATGAATTAATCGCACTTGATTAATTCTGTTTTTATTAAAATGAAGACACGACCGACGAATATTTTCTGATCTTTATCAGAAAATGTTGATGCTTCTAAAACAAGCAGATAATTGGAGAACTGGTCAATATCGTTGCACTTATGACACGAAGATGTTGTTAAGGTGTATTAAAAAACGCACTTTTAACACTCAACACAAATGTATTTTCTTGTATCTGTAAAAGATAACAAGACCAAAATGGTATACAATTTATACAATAGAATCTTCCTTCTATATCTTACGATAGCAAGGTCGAAGCGACATTCAAATGAGATGTGACGATTTTACAACAAAAAAATTAACGTAGAAGTCTCGTTCATAAAGTCGAGAGCGAATAGTTATTTACTGTACAACGGTCAAATGAATAGTGTTTAAAACTAACTAAAACCCAAATTAAGAAAATTCCCTTCTTCACATTTTAGAGGGAGAATATAAATTTTGATTGGATTTTTGAATTAAGCGACGCCCTTTTAAGATCCGAAAAAACACCTCGGATTGGCTGGTGCGAAAGAGAGAGCATAAAAGTGTGAAGGAAATTTCCCTAATGGTCTGGGACGATAAATTCTATAAAATGTCATATGTGATGTCTGGATTCTTTGAGTACCACCCATAAAGCTACGATTCCTGGAATACTAAGAGCTTGAATTTCATCTGCGTGTTTTCTGTCATGCAAAATATAACTTAATTGTTGGCTTGAGATAAAATGCTCTTAACGCCGGTGTTAATTGATTTAAACCAAAAAATATTGAATTTCGGGCATATTGCTGGAAACCAAAGAATTCAGACTGCGACGTTGAAAAATCAAGAAAAGGCAATATATCATAAAATGATGGGTCCAGGATACGGGACACAACATACTCCCGCGCCTTGAACCATCAGGTTCAATATAATTGGATTGATATCTTCGAACAAATGAATAGTTAACAGAATATTTACAAACAAAAGAATTAAAAATATAGATCAATTACTATAATTAGAATGATGTCTTCCAACAAGTGAATAGTACATAATATTCACAAACGAAAAAATTAAAAATATAGATCCAATATAGCATATGATACGAATTAATGTAATATTCACAAATACATAAAACATGAAACCTGAATCGAATATATATATGCATGAACTGCAACTAATAAATAGTATGTTTACAGACTCATCAATCAGAAAAAAAATCTGGAATACATAGCATGCAAACAATCGAATTGACAGAACTATATTACTAAATATTGATAGGTAAACTGAATTAACAGATATGATTGAGTCAACAAGCTACTAGCAAGAACAACCTTAACAAGGTGCAAAATTCCAAACAAGAAATAGGTGTTGAAGTAATACGATCGAAAAAACACAGCTTTTTTTCCTATAAGAGATCGCTTGCCATAGTACCACCAATGAGGAAAATGAGAGGTGTAAGGAATTACTTCATTTACGTCAGATGCCATGAATGATAGGATAGAGAGGTAAAAAATCGGTTCTATATGGTTACTAATGCTAGTAACAGCTTTTCGATGAACGCAAACAATGTTCGTAACGTTAAACTCCACATTATAATCATATGTGGAGCTATTTTCAAGTTTTATATTAAACGAAAGTGATAAAACGCTTAGAATGCCTGGTAAAGGTACATAGTTTTCATAGGCCAACAAGCAGTAAAATACATTATAATAGACTGATTCCAAAAGCGACAAGACAATATGTTTCATGGTAGACACAACAGATTTATAGGAACCCTCCTTTTTTCTTGATACATCGATCGGGCTAGCATGAATGACAAAAGCGAAATATATATTTTTGATTGAGCCGGGAACTGTATAATACTTCGTACGGCTATTACTAATCGAAACTATTTGATGACATACATGTCCAGGAGGTGCGCGGATATGATGGTATGTTTTTGCAATAAGTGTCAAAATAAGGGATTCTACATATTCCGCATAATTTATGACCTTTTCCATCATCACCAGATAAATAAACTGATAATTCAAATTGACATACTCATGTACACCTATGACTAAAATATATAAATATAATTGGTCCGGCTCCGAGAATTTTAGTACAGCACCGTTGATAACGGGTGCATGAGTTTTATGACCGTTCCGTTTTTTATTGAGATGAAGAAGTGCCTTACACTTTTCGAGACACCCTCTGTATTTGCCGGCGGAACAGTGAAACGAGTCGCGATATTTAAACGAAACATTGATATTTAAGGAAGCCTTTCTTGAACGTTTACAAATTGTACGATTTCGACCGGACATTTGATCTTTATCTGCGGTGAAATTACCTAAAGGCGAACGAAAACGAGGGGTGAAAGAGGTCGACTCATTTTGAATATTTTGACCTGCTATTAGGGACTCGTTCAAGGAGATTACCGAGGAGGTAGCGAAAGTATCTACTTGTTTTGCAGCTGTGCAATAAAATTGTTGATGAACATCGCTTTCTTCAAAACTCGAGAAATTTTTGAAATTGAAAGGTTCCGACAAATTCTCCTCTTTGAGATTGCGGTCTGTTTGCTGCACAAAAAACAAATTCGGATTCCTTTCGAAAGGGTCGCACACTTCGAAGTTTGATTTATTGCCTTCCAAGTGCGGCCGACCAACAAGGCTGTCATTAGGCTCATTTCGGTTATTGAAATTATCTTCGCACCGAGTTTCTTCAGATAGCGTTTCATTTGATGCTTCAATAATTGCATCAGAGAATTTAGAATTCATGCTATTAATGCAAGGCATATTCTTGGTTTGCCAGATTAATTTCTGTGAGCATGAATTTGAATCAAATTGAGCACTGAGTGAAGTGCGTTGGTTCAACAGATTGATAGCTATCGTATATAATTCTATCCACTTTTCCTCAAATTTATTTTGATAAATTTCTATTTCGTCTAATTCGGTTTCATCTGAGATTAATTGTAATTCTAAATGAATTTCTTCGGAGGTAGTGCGCGCGGCATCTACTTCATTAAGATATTTTTCTAAGAGAGGATAGTGCTTAGTTGCATCGAACTGGTTCAGGAATTTTTCGAATTGTTTGAGTTTAGTCCTGGCATTTTCGCGTTTGATTTTCAATATCTTTATTTCGTTTGACGACATTTTTTCGATAAAGCAATTCAAATAATCAATTGATCAACATAAAGAATACAAGAATGAGGAATCCGAACAAAGGGAAATAACTGGGTGGGTCAATGACTTACAACTTACAAGCTGGACAATTCCTCACAATATGCAGAAACACAATTATTTCGCACTTAACACAATTCGCGAACTTTTCTATATCGCGGCACAAAAACTCATCAGCGAACTTTCACTCCAAGGGTTGGTTTGGGATCCGTTGAAGCTGGGTTGACAAGGATCTTCGAAGGATGGACTGTATGATTGTATGTGAATAATATCCGTGGTTCGATGAGATCAATTGCTCCTTGGATATTACATTCGATGGGACCAAAGTTTCCGTGAATGATATCCGGTTCGCTAGGACCAATGTTTTGACCTGAGCGATATCCGGGTCGATAGGACCAATGTTTTGACCTGAATTGGTTTATTCAGGTGTTTGGGGGGTTCAATAGTAGAGACCCCGCTTGGTTGAATTAATCGCACTTGATTAATTCTGTCGTTATCCAGATAAAGATAAGACCGAAGAATATTTTCTGATCTTTATCAGAAATGTAGATGCTTCTAAAATAAGCAGATAATTGAAGAACTTATTGACCAGTTGTTCAATATCGTTGCACTGATGAGCCGAACTGGTGTTGAGGTGTATTAAAAACGCACTTTTAACACGTAACAAAAATGTATTTGCTTGTATCTGTATTAGATAACAAGACCGAAATGGTATACAAGTTATACACTAGAATCTTCCTTCTATATCTTATTCGATAGCAAGGTCGAAGCGACTTTCAAATGAGAAGTTACGATTTTTACAACACAAGAATTAACGTATAATCTTGTTTGTAAATTCGAAAGCGAATTGTTGTTTACTGTACAACGGTCAAATGAAGAGTGTTTAAAACTAACTAAAACCCAAATTAAGAAAATTCCCTTCTTCACATTTTAGAGGGAGAATATAAATTTTGATTGGATTTTTGAATTAAGCGACGCCCTTCTAAGATCCGAAAAAACACCTCGGATTGGCTGGTGCGAAAGAGAGAGCATAAAAGTGTGAAGGAAATTTCCCTAATGGTCTGGGACGATAAATTCTATAAAATGTCATATGTGATGTCTGGATTCTTTGAGTACCACCCATAAAGCTACGATTCCTGGAATACTAAGAGCTTGAATTTCATCTGCGTGTTTTCTGTCATGCAAAATATAACTTAATTGTTGGCTTGAGATAAAATGCTCTTAACGCCGGTGTTAATTGATTTAAACCAAAAAATATTGAATTTCGGGCATATTGCTGGAAACCAAAGAATTCAGACTGCGACGTTGAAAAATCAAGAAAAGGCAATATATCATAAAATGATGGGTCCAGGATACGGGACACAACAATGTGCATTTTTGATGTTTTGCACAAGTTGTAACCTAGCAACAAGGAACCCAATAAGGATAGTTCTTATTGAGACTGATGGATATGCAAGAACTCCCATAGCTCAGACTTGTTTACGACTGCTCCAATTACCAACAATCTGTAAAGATTTTGTATATTTCAGAGAAGAGTTCACCAATATACTCCATTCAAACATTTGGGTTATGGACATCTAGTATAACAATATGTATAGTGTCCCATTTTGAACGAGTTTGACTGAACTGATTAAACTACAGTTAAAGACTTGTCTTCCTATTCTGAAACGTACAGATATATTAATACATATTCATTTAGGGATAATCATAAACCATTTCACAATATTAAACTTCAGTGGAAGATTCTTCATCCAGTTCCTCCAAAAATGATAATGCTGAAAGTTTTACGTCCTCACATTCAGAACTAATTTTCAGAGATGATATTTTCAGAATATGAACACCATTACTTAAATTCTCAATCAATGCACTTTTTGCGCGCATGTTCTAGGGGAACAGCGTGCTATCGTTTTGATCAAATGTCTGTAATTTTGGATGATTGAGCCGAAAATGGTCTCAATCGACTAGGTTGGACTCACTGATGACGAATCCGGTGTCAAAATCGATTCTGTCCGGCCGGCCGTATACACGATAACTGTCGAACGAAGTGAGCTAGCGACTTGAAACTTTCAGGGTAGGTCGCGCATTGGAATGCCGCGGTTAAGTTCGTTAATGGGCCAAATCGATCGAATAGTTTCGGAGTTATAGGCATTTGAAGTTTTGAAGTTATTTATTTTTTATTTCAGAAACTACTTGAGCGATTGGATTCAAACGTGGCAGTTTGGTGGAGTATAACGACGCGCAACTTTGAGCCAAATTTCTACAAGATCATAGTGTCAATAAATTAAAAAAAAAATTTTTTTCTAAATTTTTTTACAAAAAAATTTTTTTTCCGGAAACCATTAATCATATCCAAAAAAAATTATAGTCACACTTTGACCTTCTAATTTCACAGCAGTGTACTAAATTTCAGCTCGATACGATCATAAGTTTTGGAGATATCGGGAAAAAATATGTCAAATTTCGAGGTTTTCTTCTCGATATCGTTGATTTTTTTGGTATTACTCGAGAAATACTGATTCAGTCCTGATTAAACTTCACAGCTAGTTTTAAGATGCTGAAAGACAACTTTGTGCAAAATTTCGTGATAATCGGGTTATTAGAACAATTTGAAAAAAAAATTTATATGATTTTTTCATCATATCATCCTCATTAAATTCTGTATGAAACTTCGAACTGTTATTTTCGATGAAGTACTGGATTTCAATTCGATCTGGTCTGTATTTTTGGAAATATTGGAAAAATAAAATTTTGATTGGGTATATCTACGGAATCATTGGGTGGATTTTACCCATTCACGAATTCGGCCTTCGTAATTAAGGTCCAAACCTTCTCTACAAATATCGAGTTTCTAAGTTGTTTCTTTAGGAAGTTATTGTGTTTACGCAGTCGGCCGTTAGGCTGACCGTAAACACAATAACTTCCGGAAGAAACGACTTAGAAACTCGATATTTGTAGAGTAGGTTTGGGGCTTAATTACGAAGGTCGAATTCGTGAATGGGTAAAATCCGCCCAATGATTCCGTAGATATACCCAATCAAAATTTTATTTTTCCAATGTTTCCAAAAATACAGATCAGATCGAATTGAAATTCAGTACTTCATCGAAAATAACAGTTCGAAGTTTCATACAGAATTTAATGAGGATGATATGATGAGAAAATCATATAAATTTTTTTTTTCAAATTGTTCTAATAACACGATTATCACGAAATTTTGCATAAAGTTGTCTTTTAGCATCTTAAAACTAGCTGTGAAGTTTAATCAGGACTGAATCAGTATTTCTCGAGTAATACCGAAAAAATCAACGATATCGAGAAGAAAACCTCGAAATTTGACATATTTTTTCCCGATATCTCCAGAACTTATGATCGTATCGAACTGAAATTTGGTACGCGCGCACGTTCAAATTCGTTGCTGAAGCGGTCATCTACATTGAACATGCGCGCAAAAGTTGCTGCCTTCACGGCAGTGCTTTTTGAACTTTTTTTATTTCTTTGTATTTCTACAAATTGAAGAATCTGTAAGTCCATATTATGATTTTTCATATTTATGTATATAATAATAACAAGTTTGGAGTATTATGCACAAGAAAACTGATTTGTGAAAACTTATGTTCCTATAATCTGTAATTCATTGAAATACTAGTTTGGCTTATTCAATTTTTAATTGGTTCTTTGGCCAGTTCAAACTGACAATTATAATATTTTTGTTCGCATGTCATTTGAGCGCTTTCGTAGATAAAAGACGATTTAGTGATTGTCATAAAATATATACAGGAATTTCGCTCTATGATCAACCGTGAGAAAATACACTGAATAAATCACCGTTTGTCCGTGAAGATTGAATAATATATATATTTCGATGGCTCTTGTTGAAAGAATATGACAGTCATTTAATCAAGTCTGTGGATGATAGGCGTGTATAATGGATATTATACATGCCATGCATAGATCCAGTGCATTGCAAGCATGACAATTTTCAGCAATCACTGATAATGGAGTTGACTATTCTGACAACTCTATCGTAGGTTTTTGAAAATGCAGCATTTTTCCAATATTACCACTGAAGTCTTGGATGAAGTCTCCTTCTTCGAATTTCAAGACTGGCATGTATTCTCCAATCATTATGCCTCCTGCGAGATCGATGTCCATGAGTCTCTTCAGCATTTCGGTGCTCTCTCCAACAGTGGACGTGTTCTCAGATTTCCGTCTCTAACAATCTTCGCAATTATTCCCCTTTCCATCCTCTCTACGTGGGCATTTCATGATTTTCTCCTCCTTCGACCCCATCGGACTATATCCAGAACTTCACATCCGCTGCGAATTTCTTCGTTCCTCCTTCTGTCTCATAATGTGGCAGCCTAGGACGTTTCTGAGCGCTCTCAACTCGGCAGTTCGCAGTTTGTTTTTCATGCCTTTAGTTTCGGCTCTCGTTTCAATCCCGTATGTCATTATTAGCCTCACGATAGTTTTGGCTTCCTTAGGCATGTGCTTTTTTTCACACAATGTCTCTGAAAGCACCCTATATCTTTGCCGACTGGTTTGTGGACAAAGTATAGTTTTTAACTCGCATATAATTGCTACTATTCTCTTGAGTGATTTGCGGCACAAGCCGCAGACGTCATTATATGCTCATTAAATAATATGCTACTGTACGACGGCGTAGAAGGGCCACTCTTTGTCGACAAAAATTTTTCCACCTAATTCCGACTTTAATCTCGGAATTAGACTAATTCCGACTTTGAACTCGGAATTATAGACTAATTCCGACTTCAAACTCAGAATTATACATAATTCCGACTTTGAACTCGGAATTATACTAATTCCGAGTTCGAAGTCGGAATTATAGACTAATTCCGACTTTAAACTCGGAATTATAGACTAATTCCGACTTTGAACTCGGAATTATAGACTAATTCCGACTTTGAACTCGGAATTATAGACTATAATTCCGAGTTTAAAGTCGGAATTAGTCTATAATTTCGACTTCGAACTCGGAATTAGTATAATTCCGAGTTCAAAGTCGGAATTATGTATAATTCCGAGTTTGAAGTCGGAATTGGTCTATAATTCCGAGTTCAAAGTCGGAATTAGTCTAATTCCGAGATTAAAGTCGGAATTAGGTGGAAAAAATTTTGTCGACAAAGAGTGACCCTTCTACGCCTTCGTACTACTGTCCACGCAAACGCCGAAAAAAACTGATGTTTGATTGTATGGAGGTAAATCGAATGAATAATTTCATAGTAAAAAATTACTGTTGAAGATTTATTATCCGCAATTCCTTTTCTTCGTAATACTGAATGTGTTTCTCTCTTGAACATTTTGTCTCGAGCACGACTCAGTATAAGGGAATTTTCCGATGATCCTGTTCAAACAGTTGGAATCCGCAGACTTGGTGGAACTTAACGAGCGAGACGAATCTGGTTTAACTTCATGTATTGTGTTGTAGTTTCTGAACTGAATTATGTATATATTTTGTTCTGTTCCATGTTTCAGGGATTCTAACCCAATACGCCTAGCAGCATCCACTGCTAGATTTGGTAAATTATCGTATTTAATGATATTTACTTAAAGTTTGGTTGAAGTTACTTTCCTGACAGAATTGATAACGACCCATCGAATTATTTTGTCCTTGACGACATTTCACTAGTGCCATTCTGGATCAATTCTATATACGAAGATTCTTTGCCTAACTTATTCAAAGGACTTTGGACTAACTTCATCAGAGTGAATTGAGTACTCACAGTATGTCATTCAGAGTTCAATTTCAATGAAACAAAATTGAACAATTACTCTAAGATGTTTGCTCTCTGGCACTAGTGCCAAAAATGTATCCATCGTCACAAATCATTCGAATTCTCGCTATGGTTACGTATTCTAGGTAATTAAAATATCATACCACACACACACACACTTATTCTATATTCAGTTCCATCGGAATTCACTTGAGCAAAATGGTAATGACCAAACTACATCCAGATACATCGAGAATTTTTATGGTTCACATAACTTCAGATATTTGAAAGCTTCCAACATCCTGTTTATCGGAAAAATAGATATTTGGTTTATAATAAGAATGTTGAATTCGATATGGTTCAATCGCAGATTGCGAAGGAGAGTTATGATAATAATTTCAGCAGTCAAATACGAAATTGAAACCTGCTCATCATTCTTTTTGGAAGCATTGATATTGTCTGGTATTGAACGCTCAAATTCTGTGAAATCAGTAGTGAATTCAGTAGCCAAATTAATTATATTCAGAATATTTAGCTTCGCACAATTTGTTGAAGATATAAAAATCTAAAGAGGCATTGACGTGAGGCCAGAAGCATTTGCGTGCATGCTCAGATTCTCTGAAAAAGAGTTAATCTATTCAAGTATTTACCCCACCAAACGCACCTTTACTTCATGATGGAAAGACTTGGTGTTCTAATCATATCTTTCTCACAAAATTTTGCAGGAGCCTTCAAATGTCATTTTTTAGTCAAGTACTGGAACCTAATTTGATCAAATCTGTATTTTTGGAAATATATATTGAAAAGATAAAATTTCGAAAGATATATGTATTTTAGGAATAATTAGGCGTATTTTACTCCTCACGAATTCAAACTTCTTAATGAGGCCCCAAACCTACTCTACAAATATCGAGTTTCTAAGTCGTTTTTTCGGGGAGGTCATTGATTTTACGGTCGCTTCACAATCGATCGTTAATGCAATAACTTTCAAAAGAAATATCTTAGAAATTCATGTTTCTGGAGTGGAGTTGGACCCTAATTACGAAGGTTGAATTCTTGAATGGGTAAAATCGAACCAATGATATACCTATTCAAAATTTCATTTCCCCCATATTTCCAAAAATACAGATTAGATCGAATTGAAATACAGCTCGAAGGTATACATACAGTGAATGATTACCTCAAGGACTGTATTAGCGTTTAGTTGAATTTCGCTTCGTTTTTCTATTCGACTTATCCTATACATGTATTAATGTGTCACAAAGGAGCAGTATATTATTATTATAATTATAATGTACGACGATACCTAGGAGAAAACCACTATAAATTTGATGTATTTATTTTAAATATTTCCGAAAATAATTATCATATCAAACTGTAATTGGGTGCATTGCTGTGGAATATAGAGTTCAAGGTCTGAGCAGAATCGTTTTCAAATTTGGTGAATGGATATTTAGGAATAAATTTCGAAATTTTCATTCACTAACGGTGCAATCTCAACAAAATTTCAGAGTGAGTTGCCCGTGAAACTGTAAGTTCTAATCTAATCGCTCTGGCAGTTCCTGATCTATCAGGCAAAATAAGCTCACAATTTCAAATGACCATTAGCGAAATTAAACGCCGCATTTTGAGATGCAACCCATCCTGCAGGTTTCAAGTCTATAGGGTTCTCTGTGAGTCCGTAACCGTGCCCAAGGCCGACCGAACGGACAGAATTGATTTTGACACCTGATTCGTCATCAGTGAGTTCAATCCAGTCGTGTGAGACCAATTTCGGTTCAAAATTAGAAAATTACGGAAATTTGGATAAAGCGATAGCATTCCGTTTTCCAAGATGCGCAAAAACACTCGAATATCCTTTTATCGCTCACAAATTGATACTGCGATGACATGGAATTTCGCTGAACTGGAAACTAGCACATGAAAGATTGGGGGCGCCTCTGTACGATGGCAACGGGCTAAATCCCCGTTCGGGCATAAATGTGAAATTTTGTGGATTTTTTCCTCGTCATTGCTGTTTTTTTCGGAATTACCAAAAAAATGCCGATTCGATAATACTGAAACTTGGTAACTAGTTTGAAAATGATGATGAACAAATTCGTGATAATCGTGTCATTAGAACAATTTGAAAAAATAGCAAATGAAAAAGATAGGACACGCCCCTATATGATGGCAATGGCAAAATCCCCGTTCGTGCACAAAATTGCATGTTCTGTATCGAATATTCCATTTTCATCATCGACAGGATGATGATGTCCCTTCGTGTGCAAGATTTCAATGTTTCACGGGCTTCGTACCGATCGGCGTAATTCCCGTCCAGCGAAAATACCGTTCATGTGCACAAATGGCGTATGTGATGCCTCTCAAAGCACGTCTGCGCTGCTAATGGGAATTACTAGATAAGCTGGCCGACACAGGCTAATTGGCATTTTTCGAGTACGACTGGTTCGGCAAGATTTACTAAATAGACGTGAAAAGCTAATCAATTTAGGACTCAATGAAACAAAGATGGAGTTCAGACTGCCAATACCCTTACTGTTTTTTCGATTTTGTTGGTGACTCCATAGCTGCCTCAGTGCACGAAACACTCGACAAGCGCCAACCAAATAATCAACCAGAACATGCGCTCAAAAAAAACGCGACGTTGTCAGTGTTTGGTGCATCGTAACCTACAGAAGCTACCGACATGGCCAAACTGAACTGAGCAATACCATCAACTGATTCTATAATATTTTGTCGAATAGTGAAAAAAATCAACAAATAGTTAATTTCTTTGTATATCGTGAGTGGAAGACCCTCACAATATTCTGCACAATGTTGTGCGTTGGTATTTTACGCCCATGTTCTGGGAAACAGCGTGCTATCGCCTTGTCTAATTGTCAGTGATTCTTGAATTTTTTCAAAAATGGTCTTAAACGACTAGGTTATTTTCACTGATGATGAGTCCGGTGTGGAAATCAATTCTGTCCGGCCGTCCGTAGATACGATTACAGGCGTACTGAGAATCGTATCGATTTGAAACGTTCAGAGTAGGTTGCATTTCAAAATGCGACAGTTGAGTTCGTTAATTCTCCAATATTCTATATTTTGCGATCTTCTGCTCATTATATTCTCACGAATTTGACGGATTTCAATTCGATCTAATCTGTATATTTGGAAATATTGGGAAAATAAAATTTCGAATGAGTAAACCTACTTTCGGAATCATTCGACAACTCCTACCCATTCTCGAATTTGTCCCTCGTCATAACGGTGCAAACCTACTCTATAAATATCGGAAGTTGGATATTATCATTGCTATTCTCACTTTATTTGCGGCCACTCTGAAAAGCTCAACTGAGCTACAGTTGAAGCAATCCCTCAATTTTTTCAACCATGATATTATCCTTCTTCAAATGCTTCATTGTGAAGTTACTGAGTTGTTTCTCTCGGGAATCATTTTGTTTAGGATCAGCCTTGCGGTCGACCGTAAACGCAATCGCTTCCGAAAGAAACGACTAAGACATTCGATACTTCTTTTGGTAATTTAAATTTTTTATTTCGAAACAATTTTCAAAAAAAACCTTGATGCATTCCTTACATTGTATCCGACTGAAAATAAGAATAAATCACATTGTAATTTCAACAACATGCCCTATCAGGGTACAACCGTAACAAGAACTCAAATAAGGAAAACGTTTGAAATCAAGCACCTTAGTGATTGAATACTTGTGTTGTGCAGTTCCAAAAACACATAAAAAACTGCGGTGGATATTTTTCAGACCCACATGAGCAAAGATTTCAGCATCATATAATTTCGATTTTTTTCATATTATATTTTAAAATGTTTCAAAATTTGTGTAATTCCGAAAAATTAACCACCTAGCTTCAACTGAGGAACTCCTGATTTGAGTGGTAAGCCTAATCTCTCCGGGTGAGAGATTGCATGCCTTGAGCTAGTAAGGCGTGAACAAAAAATCTATGGCAAATACCTTTTATGAATCTTTGCGTCGATAGGAACCCACCAGCAGCACCACGTGTTTGGTATACCGAGGGTACACAACTGCGCAAAGTTTGTTTTTGGAAGCATACACAGTAAAAACTATATCTTTGAAAGAAGACAGTGCAGTTCTTTGAAAATGTTATTTCTGGTGAAGAATTTATTGTTTTAGATCAATAATTCCAAATTTAATCGTAGAGACCCGATATCTTACATCGAGAAAAGGCATTTTTTGATCGTTTATTCAAACAGAACATTCGAATAATTTGTCTGAAATCAAAAGACTCTGAAACAAGATGGCTGATATTCGTTTCGAAACTAGCTACATGTTTGAACTGAATGATAAAATATTTCTCATTAAGAATATGATCATGTTGATCTAAGAATGCATATCTTGTTTCAACTTAATGCTTTATATTGCTTGAAAGATCTTAACTCATTCGGAGTAAGAAACTTGAAGGTCTTGGAATGAGTGTATATCACTTTACTCGAAAAGAATCGATATTTAATCGGAATTAACTCCAATCCCTTGAAATTGACACATTCTTCATATCATTTTGAAGAAACATGTCTCGTTTTAGTATATGCCGTGAGTTTCTTGGAAGATTTTGATTTCCTCATTTCAAGAAATCGTGATCATCTGAGAGACTAGAGAGTTCTGTCTGAGTGAAATTCATTTTGCAATCAATTTATACAATTATTTCATGACTGTATTCCCACCGATACTATTGCCGACCAAAAAAGTTCCATGTTGTTTGATAAGGACTGTATTTCGATTGGATTCAATCAGAAAAACGCTGCAAATTTTACACAAGGGTTTATATTATCTCAGTTAAATCATCCAATACCATTGATATCTTAAATAAAACTTATAATATATATTCATAACCCATTGGTTTTTTACAAACATACAAACTCAATGTGTTGAAATTTTGGTAATCAATCTTTTCATCTACTTTTAGATATATGATTCTGTATGAAAAGTCAATCGATTATTCCATTGAATTCCAATCTTGGAATTGAATGCGGTGATTAATTTTCGGGATTATTGGAAATTTGCAGCGTTTTGACGCGCTTGTTCTATGGGGAGCACCGCGTTATCAATTCGGCACGATGTCTGTAGTTTTCGAATTTTGAGCTGAAAATAGTCTCAAACGATTGGGTTGAACTCTATGAAGAAGATCCGTGGTCAATTCCAATTCCGTTCGTCCGTCCGTTCGTGTATGCTCTTACTTTCGAAGGAAAAGACTTAGCGACTTGAAATTGTCAGATTAGGTTTGGAGTCCAAATATCTCGGTTGAGTCATTAATGGGTGGAATCGGTTGGGTAGTTTCGGAGTTAGGCCCATTTGAAATTTTGAAGTTAACTCCTCGATATCTCATGAAGTATTTGTTTGATCAAATTGAAACTTCCTGGACAGTTTGGAAATACTGAAGAACAGAAAACATCGTATCCGAATGAATTAACAATGCTATATATATATAAGACACGTAAAGGAGTGATGCAGAACCAAACTTTCAGATTCCAATGAAACTCAACTTTTACCACTGCGCCATTATACACCTGACAAAATTGCTGAATGAAGGATCGAAACGTCAACAATTCGATAAAGAGTGTTTAATTCGCCCCAGAGTCCTGAAACCAATATACCACCTTTCCCAGTATTTAATAGAATGAACGAAAATAACTAAATGTTGTTAATCTGCATTTCGGATACTTATATTCCTGTGTTCTCGTCTCTTTTATGGTCTAAGTATACTTGTGTCTACTATATAGTCCTATGTTTTCATGAAAAACCTAGATATGCACTGACGTTAAGTCAACAGCTTTTACGCGATTGTTCACATTGCGAGATGGCGACTTGAAAATTTCAATGAAATTCAAATGAAATATGAAAATTTTCAAAAAATAGGATTTGTTTTTCAAAATTTTCCATGGATAATTTTTTTTATTGACACTGTTCATCTTCTATTCAAGTTTAATTTCGATCAGATAAATATTTTCCGAGTTTTTTTTTGACCCATTAACGAACATAACCGAGATATTCAGGATCAAAACATAATCTCAAAATTTCAAGACCCTATAGGTCCTTCCTTCGAAAGTTAGAGCACACACGGGCGACCGGCCGGACTGAATCAAATTTGACCACGGATTCTTCATCAGTGAGTCCAACCCCGTTCGAGGCCGATTTCAGCTCAAAATTCGAAAAAATTACAGACATTGTGATGAAACGATAACGAGCTATTCCCCAGAACGAGCGCGTAATAATAGTAGGCATTCTTGAATACCAAACGAATATTTTTTTTCAAATACTGAATTTACATTCGAATGTGTCGCAAAGAGTATTCTGTTGGTGACAGAATCGTGCAGCAAACTAAAATATATCCGTTTCAAATTCAAAATAGTTATCTTTGTGCTACAATATGTAACAGAACTATAATATATTCGTTACACATCTCTGAACATAATTATTTTTCCTGAATACTACCTACATTCAAACTGAAAAAAGTGCTTAAAAAACTTGTTAATCAATTTTATTCAATCGTTTTGCTTCATTCAAATCAGTACTGAATAATTAAGTTTTTGCAAAAAATTGATCTCCGTCTCTGAAAATTTCCAGATGATAATTTCAATAAAACCATCAGGTTGAGCTTACAGATCTAGTTGTCATCTTGGAGCTACTATCTTGATTTTTGATTTTGACCTGTGGTTTCATTCAATATTCATATTACTCAGACCTCTCTAAAAACCTCATATATAAATTTCGAATATTGTCGGGATATGATCGAAACAAGAAGAATACAATAAAGCCGTTTTTGTGGAACACATCAAATGACTATGTGAGCGTCCATGAGTATAAAAAGTGCATATAGCATTTCCTGAACTGTTCAGGCCACTGGTCCATGTAAAAGTCGCGCATCACGATGTGTGTTATTCACCAAAATATTCTTTTTCAATATTCTGATTTCACGTTCCTCGCGAAATGCTGTATACCTTCGTGTTGATATTTTACATTCGAATAATAAATTAAAATTCTATCGAATCGATTATATCCAAAAAATTGCTCGGTAAAATTTCAAATGATAACTTGGAATATCAATAAGATTTCTAATTTCCTTGGACCGATTCCGAACATAAATATACTCAACCGAAATATTTAGGCAAACCTACTCTGAACATTTCAAGTCACTAAGTGTTTCCGTTCGGAAGTAAGAGAGTTCATAATTAACCTCGCAAAGTTCAACACTGAACCCAACACAATCGTTCGAGATATTTCGACTCAACATCAGGAAATTAGAGACATTCAGGAAAAATTATACACTCTGTCCTACGAACAAACACGAAAAATGACACTAGTTATAATTTTCAAGTAATTAATTCCACACCTAAATACGCAACATATGTGTCCGTCATCTTAAGAAGAAGAACCGTAGAACTGACACATTCATTCGCATCTGCTCCTGCTATGGGTATCCCCGAATTTCACAACCTGCAAAATTTTCAGAGAGAACAGAGAAGGGAGGAGGATTCCATACTTGTGTTCTCATGCTTTTACATTTACGGCATTATTTACAAGTGCAATCAAAGGTGTTTTGACAATAAAAGTGTTCGTGTGTTGTGTGTTTGATAGTGGTTGACAGGACAAAAACTTTAATATTGAACGCCCTACGATTCGACGCCAACATGGCTGATAGTATGATGGAAGAACTTCTTCGAGAGTGGGAACTTCCCCAGTTAATTGAACAGTTTCGAGGTAAGTTACATCATGCACTTTTCATGGTATATATTTCAATACATTCCACTGCTTGTTGAGAAATATCCACATTAATCATCAAGGATGACTTGACTCTCTCAAATTCTCCTGAGATCTTAAAGTATAATACTTTCATGAAATCAGTAAGTACCCTACTAATTCCATGATTGAAAATTGGAGAAATAAGAATGCGCTTTATTGGATTTCGGCATGTTTACCAAGTTCGTATGAAATTAATTCAGGTTGATTGAAGCCAAGAATAGGATTTTCTTCCTTCAATAACGCGTTTAGTCAAAAGAAGAATACATTCGTAATCCATTCTCGAAATGAAACATTGGTATTCTTGACATTTGTAGGCTAAGATTCGACCGGCCGCAGCAAGCTAGAGAAAAACTTTTTCGGAAATCAAAGCATTTTGGTTTCGCAAACAAAACGCACTGAAGTGAAATCGGGAGCTTTTACTTGCTTCTTCAAATTAATTCAGCTTCAATTCCTCATGTAATGATTTTCATTTCTCTCTGCATCAACAATTTACGTCGTCATATTCGAACTAAGTACTTGATTTATTGATCTGAACTGTATTTTCGGAATTATTGGGAAAATTAAACTTTCTGTGGATATATCTACAGAATCATTGGACGGATTTTTCCCATCCCAGAATTCGTCCTCCGTAATCAAGACTCTTTTTCAGAACTTTGTGTATTTACGGTCAACCCAGTGGCCGAATATAAACACACCTACTACCGAAAAAAATCTTATATAGATACTCTAAATTCATATAGCACGTTTGAAGCTTAACACAACGAAGTTTGAATTCATGAATGGGGAATTCCACCCAAATATTTCGCCATTCGGAAAATTTCATCCTATTATAAAATAAATTTTATGCCTTAGCAAAGTTTCGGCGAAATCTAGCAGAACTTTGAACAATTTTGCGCGTCTGTACTCCCCAGAAAGTATTCATTTTTCTACCAGTGAAATCTGATCACATCAGTTTTCTTAAGTTACTGAGGAAGTAATCTCTCTTTCCAAATATTATTCTACCAATATTTTCGAATATCGCGAATAGGCTAAAATTTGGTTGTTAAATGTTGACTCGAAGTTTTTTTCTGTAAAGTCCGACTGATATTTTCCAGAATACAAAATTTTTAAATTTTTCTGACGGTAGGCGAAATTTCACACATATTTGTGCGTCGGCATTTAGCAAGCTTTGGCGGTCTGAGTAATTTCCGAGATACTGGTTTACTGATATTTTTCTGCATAGGCGTCAAACATTAGAAGTATACAACCCAATAATTGCGTTCTCTTTTTCGCGTTTATGCAAGGGTATGTATGTGCTATAATTTTTCCTAATTCTGAACAAAAACGGTCAATCGTTAATGGATGACACGGTTCAAGGGTCCCTGAGTTATTAAGAATTGATTGCTAGCTTGTTCAGGTCGAAAAATGTAATTTTATTAGGCACTTAAGAGAAACTTAACAATTTTCACTAGTTGTCAAAATACTGATTATTGTAACTAAGTATATTTTTATTCATTCTAGATAACGATATCACCATGGAAATTCTCCCAAAATTAACAGAAAATATGATTAGAGAATTGATCCCCAATATTGGAACACGTGTGAGATTCATTGAGTGTTTTAAGAAATATTTCGGAATGACGGACGCTTGTTTTGATCAGACTAACAGCAATCTGGATGATCTGAGGATTGATCTGAATGTTAGTATTTTTCATTATGATCGCATCCTTTTATTAATAATGAATGTTAAATCAACAGAAATTCAATTGCCGCGAGAGGAAAATTGGTGGACAAGGCCAGGAATCTCATTCACAAAAGTGGACTTTATACCCGGAAAAGGAAGTTAGAGAGTAGAAGCGGAGTTCCAGCAAAAGTCACAACATTCAGTGAGTAAGCATAAGGTTATTATTGTAACTTTAATGAAATTTATTCCTATTTGAAGCTGAACAAGATGTCGAATCACAACGATTTCTCAGAACAAGGTCGGAACCATGGGAAGAAATAATCCATCACTGGAATAGGACTTTCCATTTAAGAAGGACTGAAAGTGAGCGTAGTCTCAGCTTGTTTCTGGCAAAATGGCCGATACTTGAGGATCCAAGAGCAGCCACTCTGGTAGGTTTATGATGAAGTTTAATATGTAACCTATGTCATTCAGAAAATTTTGGAATTTTATAGATCGATTGTGACTTCGACAGACTATTCCCTAATAAAGGACTCAACTTTTTTGGGAACTGGGAAAAATTCTTCAATGAAGTGATCGTGGCTAGGAATGGCACAAATAAAGATCATGAAATAGAGGAGATTCTGATGGAAGATATCAATGAGAGTGAGTATAGTATATCATGTAATGACAGTTTGATACATTTCTGGAACAATATGAAGAGCAACTAAAAATATGAGAAAGAAATACTGATTCCGTATTGTGGTGGCCATTACTTTATAGAAATCCATTGTAAATTCAATTAAAAGACACAAGTGTGGTTGATTTCTACTTTATTATAAACACATGACGCGTTTCACTACATTGAAGTTTCATCAAATGCTGAGTTGGAACTCAGCATCTGGCGCGTCATGTGTTTATAATAAAGTAGAAATCAACCACATTTGTGTCTTTCAATTGAGAAATACAGATTTCTCGAAAAAGTTCGTTATTCATTGAAGTTCTTTATCTGAAATTTTATTTCTACACGATAGCTTTTGGAAAAAACAAAAAATAAAGAAAATCGTAAATATGGCTCAAATATTTATTTGTATCCTGGAGCCATATAGAAATTTTTCGACTTTTTTCGAAGGCGAAATACCTTTTCAAATAAAGTATTATGGAGGATATAATTACTTGAGGAGTTGTAAATGAATCAGTTATCTTTATGGAGCATACTTCTTCAGTTAAGAAAATGAAAATTCAGTTTTAAAACCTCTAGAATTCCAGTTTCATGATTTGAAGTGATCTTTCATAGGAAGCTTTTTCTGTCATTTTTCAATATGCATTTGATTGAAGACATATGATATTCCCAAGTATTCGGAAATAATATATGTTGATTACATCGGGGCGTATTGTCGTCCCCGAAGTTTATGTAGAGAATATTTTCAGATAAATTGTTGAAACGGTATGCTCTGAAAAAAGGATAGTTGCTGAGTAACTGAAAAACTCTTTTTCATTTTGTTATAAAAAGATAACCACCTAAATCTTCCAGATTGCAAGTTAGCGATCCATCTTTTGAATGTGGCAAAATTGATACCTCCCAAGGGAAGAAAATCTCTATCGAAAGGAAAATTCTGGAAATTCACTGTACAAGAATGTACCGACTCAATCATATGCCATGCCAAGGTAAAACTAAAATAATTTTTTCCACCTTCTATTCTGTATATCAATCTTGTTTTCGATTTTTTCACAAGAGTGCTTCCTCTGCAGCTATATATGGGATATTTCATGAAGTGAAAAACTCAAAACAGAATTGTTGAATATGTACACATTACACAGTGTCTAAAGACTTCTTATTTTATTTTAGAATCCAAGTGATGTACCAGAAGTAGTGGAAGTTCAAAAAAAGAGTGCTTTAGCCAAGTCTGTAACGGTACAACCCTACCTTATAATAGAAGGTCACGACGTGCGAGACATTAAGAATATATATATTGTGATAGACACTGTCAGGTACCATTTCACGTCACTGACAAAGGCCTTTGATATTTGTTTTAAAGCTTTTCATGTGTTCAATGCTGAAATATGGTTTGTGTTATCGAATATAGTTTAGCCTGTTTATTCTTCAAAAAATATACTATTCACAATATTTTCATTTTTCATTTCCATCGGATGGTTATTCTGCATATTCCAGCAACAGTTCCAGAAAACTATACAGGATCAGCGATTATGTCAAGGTTCATTATTGTTATTCTAGTGAAAATATGCATATACCTACATATAAAATGGACAACATAGATCAAGAATGTAATTAGATTTATTCTTTTGTTACCATATTTGAAATATTCCTACTGAAGGTGAACTGATTGTCTCTGGTTTGAGGAAGACCCGCTTTCTCATATAAATAATATCCCCTTACTCTGATTATTACGAACAAGGTATCATTTGTTAAATTTTGAACTTGCTTGCCTGAAACAACAAATTTTTCAGCTGGAATAATATCTGCTTAATAAATATATGTTCTTGTTTGGACCAAACTCACTCGTTTATAAATGTTCGGTTCACTGAAATCATAAAATAAAAATAATTTCCGTTGAAAAACGTTACAGAAACGTGATGATTACTACTTGAAGATGTTTATTTTTGATCTGAGACCCTTACCACTCAATTATATATTTAATTATATAATGAATCAAAACCTTCAACTAAAAATCATATTTCTGTGAAGATTTTCAATGAAATTATTTACAGAAACCGTACATTTGTAGGCAAGCCAGTCTGGCCCAAACAAGGGCTTATATTGAGCAGTCATTTCTTCAACTGAAAACTTGTCTGTCTCGTTAGGAGGTATCAAGTTCATAATCGAACAAATGATACTTCTTAATAATCTAAGGAAGTCGATATTATTTCTAAGTAAAGAGGCTCTTCAAGCAAGACAACAAGTTTACCTTCTGTAGTATTATTTTGAATATCCTACCAAGAGAATTGATTAATCTTATCAGAAGTTTGGGAGTGTCTCCAACGAATAACTCACATTTCTTGATTTGTGATATCCACATTTTTCATAGAAGAGAATGTTTCTTCAAACAAGTACCTCTCGTTATATTGAGTGAAGTTATTCGATTTTTAATGGAACTACTGATCTATCTCATAAGGAAAAATCGAGATTTCCAATAGAATGATTGATATTTCTCATTTGGAGTAAATCAAAAACTTCAATATAAGTGAATGTAAGCTTCGAAACAAGAGCATCGCTAGTGATCTTGAATTAAGATTTCGGTTCTCTTCAAATAAGATCTACGCATGATTCTACTCGAAATTTTCACATTTTTATTCGGAGAAATTGTTATATCTTTTTAAATGTATGAAAAGATCGTATTGAAATTATGATTTTTTTCCAGCAAAGAAATGAATTATTTCAAATAGTCATATCTGGTAGATTTGAGTGAAGAACTTTGAGAAATTCCAACGAATTCATTCATGAATGTTTGAAGAGAGAGTTCGGGCAGCATCAATCAGAAGTTATATTCAGTCCAATGGAATATATGGTTGATTTTCTAAATGAGAAAATAGATTTCTTAGTTCATGAAAATATTTCTTTATGAATATAGGAGAGCGGGATTGCTTTGATTGAAGATATTTTTCTTCAGTCCGAGATTTTTATTTTTACCGTGTATATACAGAGCGCGTCAAAATTTCATTTTCGCAGAAGAAAAATATTATGCAATAAAATCCCGAAACAGGTCAATTTTTGTTTCACTTCCACCAAATTCATAAGAATTTTTGAAGGATTTTTGTTGCACCCCGTGCCATACCCATCAACCCTCTAAATTTTTTGAATAGGGAAAGTAGGTCATGTGGTACGTTTTTGGAAAAGTCTTCGTGTCTTCTTCACAGGCGTGCAGAAATTTTTAAGAAAAAAGTTTTTTTTTTGAAAAATTACTTGGTGATTCGCTGGGTAGGACTTAAATGCCGAGATAAATTTCCAATGTCACTCCATTTTTTTTCCATTAAAGGGTTCGTAGGGGTTGAAAGTTGTGCATGAACAAAACTGTAATGGTCGACTTTCATTCGGTGACAAATTTCATCAGGTACCATCGTCTCAAAGTGAATGAGCCATGACAAAGTGCACATACTGAAAACCTCTTAGAAGTAACTAATTTTTAAAAAAAAAAAATTTCCTTGAAAATTTCTGCACGTGTGTGAAGAAGTTACAAAGACCTTGGCAAAAAAGTACAATATGACACACTTTCCCTATTCAAAAAATTTAGAGGGCTGATGGGGATGGCACAAGGTGCAACAAAAATCCTTCAAAAATGCATAAAACATTTGGTAAAAGTGGAACAAAAACTGACCTGTTTCAGGATTTTGTTGCCAAATATTTTTCTTCTGAGAAAAGGAAATTGTTCCATTATTTCGACGCGCACTATACATAAACTATGAAAATATAGTGTCCCGATATTGCACATATCCTGTGTAGAAAGTAGACCATTGTGATATCTCCTTTGTTTTTTGAATATGATTTTTAGTATTACTTTCGCACAACAAGTAGTTTCTGTAATGGATTACTGTACATTCCGCTCCATACCAAGGTACCATATCGAAAAAGTGATTCGGCTAAAGACTTGTGAATAAGTGTGAGCAACTTTCGTGAAGGAAATTCTCTTAGCTGGAGGAGTTCGTAGATGAGCTTCCTCACCTTTTTCGATATATAATCCAAATGATTGCTCCATTTTAAATTCCTATCAATAACTATACCCAAGTACTTGACTTACTCCCTTCAATTTCATCCTGCATATCTCGGACTTTTATACTGTTAAAATATGGTCTTTCTGTTCCTGTTATGCTGAAGGCTAGATAAAACGTCTTCTCAACATTCAGTGAAAGTTGGCACATACTTAGCCATTTTTCAACCTTGAAGACCGAGTTGACTAACCGCTCTGGCTTCCGTCCTACAGATTTCACGAAATATTACGACCGTATCATCCGCGAAGGATACAATCTTGGCATCAGTTACCAAGGACAAGCGAGAGATCATATATACCAGGAATAACACATGGCCAAGAACAGTACCTTGGGGCACAACTTTACACACTGTTCACGATTTGAGAGGAATAATTTTTGAATACATCCAAAACTATGCCACGTATACCACAACAGTCCAGAATGTGCAGCAGTCTCTCGTGATTAACATTATGGAATACTTTCGCTGAATCCAGAAAAACCGCTATACATTTTTTATTCTCGTCAAAACCCTCTGTAATGTCCTCAACAACTGGGCGCACATAGCATCACTCATCGATTTGCCAGCGCGAAAAGTGAACTGCTGCTCATCTAATATATATCTTCTGGTCAACAAATTTAACAATTCTACTTCTCACACACTCTTCAAAAATCTTCTCAAAACTACTATAATTTGAAATTTTCGATTTTTCTCTCCTTTAATGAATTGGAGTAACTACAGAAGATCTTTTTTGTTTTTCTTTCAAGAAGATTCAATTTATTATTTGTTCGATAGGTTCTATTATTGTTTCCGATGTTATTCCATCCATTTCTGAATGAAATATTTTTAAATTATTTTTTTAAATTTAAATCAACGATAGGAAAAAAAATAGTATGTTTAATTCGCGGGAAAAGCATATTCCCAATTTCCTGTGTTACCAGACTCTTGGCTGCGCTCCTCGTCTGGTAATTATGGTTTTGCCACTAATTATACAATATACTATTTGTTTTTCCCGACAAAGATGATATTTCTCTACAAAATGAAGACGATATTGTGATGTATCTGAAGTCTCCATCCATGAAGAGGGGCCTTTATACGTTCGATGGACAAATTTTGAATATTTCGATTCAGGAATACTTTTTATTTTATCATGTTCACAAATGTTCTTTATTACGAATATTTATAAATATATACGTCTGTTTTGAGGAATAAAGTAGAATATTTCCGAAAAAATATTAATTTATTGATTTAAAAAGCTTCGGTCAACACACTTGGAAGAATTTAAAAAAACGTAAAAGTATCCATTCCGAAAGTTCTACTTTGAAATATATTTATTTTCAAATGTTCTTGTAAATTCACACTGCGGGCAGGTGACTTTACACAACAATAAAAACAATTAAAATCTCGTTACTATCATATATTTTCGACAAAATGCATGTGTAGTCCAAAATAACATATATATCAGACTCCAAATTATCAATTCATTATAAGAGGTAGTTCAACTGATAAACATGTCAAAATTGTTGAAAGTAACACCGCCTTACCGGTACTATCTTTCAACCGCTGTTGATGAAATATTGATTACAATAATTTGCCATCTAATTGACGTCTTCAAAATAACAATCTTCGTCGTCAACTATCCGAAGTGCGGATTTTCTGCTTGATTTTTCGTTAGTACATTAGTTGATAAACCTTCTTTCATTTTTATTGTTTTGAAATCGGCCGTGATAATAATACATTTAGTGTGTTTCTATGATCTTTGCATTCCTGTTCAAGTTCTGACGAATAGCCTGAACTTGGTTTTTTTTCAATTTATTTCTTTTTTTCTTTGGAACGATCAAGTCCACTGTTATCTAAGGTTTTATTTGGAAATATTCCTTTTTGAATCCTTCATGTGTTTATTAAACTCCATCAAAAAACAAAAATCTGCAGCGACCTGGGGATCATTTAAATTCAAGAAATAACGCCATTTTGTGTTTTCATTGAACTCTGTAATCTATGTTAATTTTGGTAACTCACAATTATGGTCTGTGTTGTGATACTCAAGGATAAATGAGCGAAACCTTAAGTTTGATCTGTTATTAGATGACCCCTTAGGAAAAATGTGGCCCAAGAATGATTCAGAATAGGGCACAAAACCATACTTGGCAAGCTCACTCACATATTTGTTCACATGAAAGTAATTTTATTTAATAGATCAACTTCAACATCACCTATTAATATTTCAACTTCAATAATCTGTTTGGTTTTATCTAAATACTTATCGCGGAAGGAGGCCAAGTCACTTGGGTTAGTTAGGTCTGTACAATGCTATTTTTTTGTCAGATACATGATTAACAAGCATCTCCATTATAGATAGAGAAACCCGACATCCATCAAATTTGTAACGAAAAAGGTCATAATTGAGATTTGATCTAATTGAAGTTAAAACGCCATTTCTATTGATGTCAACTGCATTGTGTATGCTGGTTTAACCCGGAATAAAAAGATTATTCACCGCTACTGCCCGAAAACGAAAATATCACAATCAAACAAACTGTAAGGTCAACCAATACCAGAAAGTCATTTTAATTTTCATTGGCACTTCTCACATTGACATGCATAATATTGATATGTTTATAAGATGTTGTAGATACATATTCATCTGGATCCACATTAGGTCCCCCGATGATCCTGCTCCAATTGATTGAGATGGTCCAAGACAATATCTTGATCAGTTAATTTGAATTAATTTGAATAATCGATCCTGATCTGCGACAGCTTGATGTGATGTTGCATTGTGGGGCACTCGAAATCTAACGCATGATGGGTAGAACTATGCTTGGATTTATTGATATTATTCGAAGGGATACAATTATGTGATACAAAATTTCTTCTGCTTTGGGTATTCTTTTTGTTCATGCACTTCGCCACAATGGGGACACGCAAGGTGTTTCGGTAATTTTGTCTCTTATGGTAAGACCCCTGACAATGGAAGCAACGAGGAACCGATAAATCCTCGTAAACAGGACGACGCTCCTGTCTAACACATATCCTTCGAGCTGCATTAACCTCCTGAAATTTGGTGCTGAACATTCTCCATATACTAGCTGTTTTTACGCGCTAGTTGTAGGCGATGCGTTATCATTTCGTCACGATGTCTGTAATTTTCGAATTTTGAGCCGAAAATGGGTTGAACTCCCTGAAGAGGAATCTATGGTCAAATTCAATTCTGTCCGTTCATCCGTGTGTGCTCTAACTTTCGAAGAAAGAGACCTAGCGACTTGATATTTTCATATTAGGTTTGGAGTCCAAATATCTCGGCTAAGTTCGAATGGGTGGAATCCGTAGGATAGTTTCGGAGTTAGGTCCAATTGAAATTTTGAGGTTAATTCCTTGATATCTTATGAAGTATTGACTCGATCAAATTGAAACTCAGTAGAAGGTTTTGAAATACGTGCAACTTAGAGCAAAATTTCGTGTGGATCCAGTTGATAGAAAATTTTTTTTCTCTGAGAATATTGATTAGATTTCAATGGAATTTGGCACAAACCTTAGAGTAGGTATTTAACAACAATGCTCCAAATTTCAATTCAATCCGATATTCACTTTCGGAGATATAAGGAAAAAAATTTGTGCCGAATTTCGTTGTTGTTTGGAACTTTAACGTTATTTGTGCACTATCTCAAGAAGTACGAATGGAATCAAATCGAAACTTCTTACTCAGGTGGAAATTACCAACATGCAGATAGGTGCAAAATTTCCTGTTGATCTAATAAAAAGAATTTGAGCAAGCACGTAGAAGCTCCTGACCCCACGTCAGTGCTATTTTAGATTTTTTCTCCATTTTCCCTCTCTCTATTAAAAGTTACATCGAAATCTTCAAAGGTTGAGTTCACAATTACTTCTTTATTTAAATTTTGTTTAAGATTGGCTATTTTTAAACGTGGCTTTTTTATTATAGATGTCTTAATGGTATAAGAGTTGGATGATTTATTCCTAGCTACATTTTTAGGAATTTCAATTTCTTTTTCAGTCGTTCATTTGGTTATTACAGCACCAGATTCCGTATTTCTGATGTTTTCAATTCCTATTTTTAAATAAGTATGGTTAATGCTTGCAATTATGTCTTTTCCCGTTTGAATTGGCCCCTGATTAATTTCCGGTTCAAATATTACTTTTGGAGCATTATTTTGTGCAGCGAAAGTTTTCTCATTTTCCTTCAATGTAATAACTCTTTGCGTAAGACACAGTATTTACTTTTTTTCATTTTCCTCGAAATTTTTTAGTTATTTTGCAGCATTTTATCATTTAGTTTTTGTTACTGGAAATTTCCTCTTTATCTTTGATTATAGTTTTTTCATAAACAATTTTGCTTTTGGATAGTTCCAAGTAACCATGATTCCGCCAAGATTTATAGTTAAATTTCAATGAACGCCTCTGTGCATTCCACACATATGAAATTCCTGGAAGTATCTCATAGATGACATGGGTTTCTATATTTTTGGTTGTTTGCTTAATCTCCTTACAAATAAATCACTCCATTATGCATCAAAATCTATATCCCCAATGAAATAGCTACACAAAATGCTGCCCTGTTTATTCTTCAGTCCAAACAGGTAATCGTATAATATTATATTATTTTGAGATGATCCGACCACTTTTGGTTTCAACGAAAACAATCAGAATTCTATGTTCTCATGAATCAAGAAATTTTGTTTTCTAATTGTACACTTTGTATCTAGTTTTCAGTAATTAAAAGCAATATTTTTAGATTCACTTCACTTTTCTCTACGCCTCGGTACAATTTTAGGGAAAAAGTATGTATTAATAAAAAATATATATATATATATATATAGAACAGTAATGATCTTTACTTTTGCGCGAGCAAATTGAACACATCAACAATCGCTCAGCATCGAGTCAAATCCTGAATCTATTATAAATATTAAACACATTAAAACTTACCGGTGTGAAGGGGCAGCCGGAGATAGCAGCCAAAATCTCCGGAAACCCCCGAACGCCGAAACCAGATGCCACTCATAGATTCAGTCTTATTATATGAAATCGATTTGGAATTGGTGAATGAGGAAATAATCGGAGAAATGAAAATTTTATATATTCAATAAATGCATTCTATAAGGAATATAGAGAACTCGGACATTTATTGTTTGAATCAGGCTCGATTTATTCAATAGTGGTAACTTCATCGATGTCGATACGAAACCAACAAGGAATGCAACAATATCAGAAATTACTTCATGACCTAATCTAGCTGGAATAAATATTTTGTTGGGTGAACTCATGGATTTGCAAAAAAAATTACTTCGGGTGGAAATCTTCATCACTAAATTCACATTAAATATTTTTCAGAGTATTATTTGGAATTATCGCAAACAAAATTTGACTTCGGCTGGGGTTGAACCATCAAGTTGAACTTTCAACCCTTAACTTCTGGGTCCGTTATCGATAAGAAAACATAATATCTTCATCACTGAATTCACGCACGAAATATTCTTTGGGGTGTTATTGAGAATTATCAAACAAACAAAATTTGATTTCGGATAGGGTTCAGGGATTGAAATTCCAACCCTTGACTTCTTGATTTGTTTTCGTTGGGAAAACGTTAATATACTGTAGAATATTTCCTACGAATTAATTGACGAATATATTAGGTTTTCACATCGAAAAAGAACCCAGAATTTAAAGATTGAAATTTCCACCCCTGAACCATATCCAAAAACCCTATTTGGCTGAAACTTCAAGGTAGCACTTTTCATTGAAGGGCGATTCGATCTATGTTTTTGGAAATATCGGGAAACTGAAATTTCGTAAGGGTTTACCCGCGGTATCATTCGATAGTTTTTACTAATTCGGCATTTGTAATAAAACTCCAAACTTACTCTACAATTATCAAGCTACTGAGTAGATTCTTCACTATCAGTGGTTAGACGACCGTAAGCACATTAACTTTAGGAAGAATCGACATGGGAAATATATTGGTAGAGTAGGTTTTCAGTTTGATTAGGATGGCCGAATGCTTAAATGGGCTGAACTCGCAAATTATTCTTTATATAGTTATACCCATTCAAAATTTTGGATCGAATTGCAATCTAGTACTTAATCGAGAATTATAGCTTAGGGTTCATGCAGAATTTTGTGAGGACCATATGAAAAAATCTGCATTTGGCAGGCTCAATACTTGTATAGATGACCGCTTTGGCAACGGAACAAGCGCGTAAAAGCTCCTGACCTCACGTCATTGCTTTTCTAGGTTTTTGATGTGAATAATTTGAGATTGAATGGCAGTTAATCAGTTCCATCATCACGAAATTTCACTCGTTTTTCACTTAAAACTCAAAACAAATATTTAATATACGTTATACGTCCCTTGTGAACAAAGCTGATGTCACAGAAAAAAAACATTGACATATTGAGCTGTAAAGTTTTCAGCTCAGCTAGTGTAAAAGGTAACTGTAGCATGTAGGTAGTCCCACAGCCGTTTTTAATGTATTTTTCTAGAGACGGCTGTGGTAGACCCAAGGACTACAGTAACCGACAGTCTGCTCCATCTATCAACGCACCGAAGGAATGATGCTCATTATTTTTTTTATAATTCAAAGAATACAAATCTGATTGGGTTGAAATAAAGCATTCTTTCAGATTTCGGTGCAATTTAAATGAAATATAAAAATTTCCAAAAAAAAATTTTTTTCAAATATTTCTATGGATAACTCTTCTTAGTGATACTTTTGATCTACCAAACCAGTTTCATTTCTATCCGTTAAATATTTTTCGAGTTATTCAAAATTCAAAATTTCAAACTGATATAACAGAAAAACCATCAGGCAGATTTGGCCCATTAACGACTCAACCAAGATATTCTGGATAATAACCTAGCCTGAGAACTTCAGGACTCTGGGTTCTTTCTTTCGAAAGTTATAGCGCACACAGACTGTCGGACGAACATAATCTAATTTGACCACGGATTCTTCATCAGTGAGTCCAACCAGTCGTTTGAGACTGCTCAAAATTCGGAAATTACAGACATCGTGACGAAATGATAACGCGCTGTTCCCCAGAACAAGCGCGTAAAAAGAGAAGAAGATCGAGACGATAACGTCTCTGCGAACGAACAAATGGAAATATATAAAATGAGCTCGATAGTTTTGAACAGGATAATATCTTGCAAGAATCAGTAAATAAAGACTCCCAACAAAAAAGGGAAAATCGTGGAGCGCGGACGAGTCAATCGCTGTATTGTTTCAAGAGGGTTTTGTGAGATCGATTCTGGATTATTGTTCCATTCTTTGAGTTTGCCTTCACGAACCCTCGAAAGAATTTCTAGCAATTCAGACCACTGAAGATTTGTTTGGATGTTCGGAAGTAGGCAGTCGAATAAAAATTCGTGGGAAGCACTGACGTGAAGTCGGGATTTTTACATCGCTAGTTATATAATAATACCCTTCGGGATGTCATTGTATAACAACCCTTTCGAAACAGTGGAATATGATTTGTAAAAAGTTTGGACTTACTGACGACGAATACAGCGTCAAAATAAATTCTATCCGTCCGAGGACACGATAAATGTCGAACGAAACGTGCTAGCGACTTGAAACTTCCAGTCCACGATCAGAATGCGAAGATTGACATTGTTAATAGGCTGAATCGGACAAATGATTTCGGGCCTACAGTCATTTGAACTCTTGAGGTTACTTCCTCAATATCTCAGGAATTACTGAAGCGATCGGTTTAAAACTTGGTAGAAACTTGAATCGTACTGACGCGCAACCGATAGTGAAATTTCGTTGGGATCGTGTAGTTAGTTGGGATCGTGGAAGAAATTGATCCAATATGTATTTTTGGATATATTGAAAAAATAAATTCTGAATGGGTATATCGACGAAATCATTGAGTGGATTCTACCCATTCACGAATTTGGACTTCGTTATTATGGTCCAAACCTAATTTCCAAATATCTGGTCGTAAACACAATAACCTCCAACAGAAACTACTTGGAAACTCGATATTTGTAGAATAGGTTCGGACCATAATTACGATGGTTCAATTCGTCAATGATACAGTGAAACTCGACCACGAACACTTTTGGTTGAATAAAGAGCATCTAATAAGTTATTTGTTTCCCTAAATCGCTGGAAGAACAGGCCGTTTGATTATCTATTCATATCATATCATATCATATTTATTTCCTCAATATAATACAGGATGTGTCATATACAAAATATCGTGTAAATACGATTCCATTCTTAGACTTTCGAAATATAAGCACAATACCACATATAACATAATCTGACAAACATAAAACATAATCAGAGGGTCCTGAAAAGACTTCTAGAACCGATAGGTCATGAATTCCTCCAGCGAGTAGAATGCAGTTTTCATGAGAAAGGTCTTTAAAGATTTCCGGAAGGCTAGAAGACTGAGTGATGTCATGTGTTCGGGAAGTTTATTGAACATCTTTAAGCCATTGCAGATAGGTGTGTTCTTGGTCCTTGCTAGTCGATGATTTGGGATCACAAATTTATTCCTTGATCTTGTTTGATTTTCGTGGACCTGAGAATGAAGCAAAAAGTTGCTTTTGTTTTTGTGGACGTATAAGAGGCACTCAAGTTTATAACAGCAGGGAACTCTCAGTAACCTGTGTTCGATGAAAAAAGGCCCGCAACTAGTTCTTTGATCGATTCCTGCTATCAATCTCAATGCATTCTTCTGCTTCAAGAAAACTCTATTAGCATCAGGGGATGAACCCCATAGGATAATTCCATAAACCATCCGTCCATGAAACTGAGCATGGTAGGTAAGTAGGGCCTCTCTTTCGGATAGTAAATTTTTCATCTGTCTAATCGCAAAAAGTGCGGTACAGAGTTTCCTACATAACCCATTCACATGCTGTGTCCAAGATAAATTCGAACTAATTGATACGCCTAGTAGGGCTATACTCTCCAGGTTTCGTCGTCTCGTGGTTATAACCAAATTATGTGTTTTTTCAGGATTGACTTTCATGTTGAACCACTCGGTTGCGCCCTGAATAGCTTTTCTCGTTTTAGTCTGGAGAAAACCATCAGTTTTTGCCCTACTCAAAAAGGTTGTATCATCAGCAAAAAGTATTTCCTCATCTGCAATAACATTATATATCAGATCGTCAATATATATCAGAAACAAAACTGGCCCGAGCAACGATCCCTGAGGAACCCCTGTGCTAACCTTGCATTTCGAAGACCCATTTCCATTCAAATCTACAATCTGGTATCGTTCTTTCAGATATGATTTGAACAATTGTAAAGTTGGGCCTCTAACACCAATATATTCAAGTTTCGATAGTAGTTTCCTGTGATTGACACAATCGAAAGCTCTACTCAAATCCATGCAAGATACGCCTCCTCCGAATCATCCAATGCCTCCGTTACAAATTCAACTACCTTCATTAGAGCACTTGATGTAGACGAAGACCTTCGGAATCCGTGCTGACGATCACTCAGCAGCGAATTTTTATCCAAAAATGAGACCAATCTCCCCTTGATAAGGGACTCAAATAACTTCGAGAAAGCTGGTAGCATCGATATTGGACGGTAATTTCCAAGTATATTTTGGTCACATTTTTTATGTACAGGAATAATCCTGGCAACCTTCAATTCGTCGGGAAAGCAACCTTGTTCGAAGCACCCATTTATAAGATCTGATAATGGATCAGCCAGGCAGTCGATGACTTTCCTGAGCAACCTCATTCAGGTGGCAAATAATAATAACTTGATCTTGATGTTTCCCAAATTGGTGTGTTGTTTCATCTAGGCATGGCAGAGAATTCTTCTATTTTAAATTCCTATTTCCCTGTCGAACATGTAACCAATCTCTCATGATCCCAGATTTCATCCTATCATCCACCTCAGTAGCCGATTTGCCAATGACCAGACGCTTTTCTTTATCAAGAGCCATATTTGCGCAATATAAAATTGTTATTCTATCTTCATACCAGTGCTTTTCATTCCTTGTGAGTGTTCTATCTTTGAAAACTCGGAACAAAAATCCAGTCTCTTATGCAAAAACCTAGGAAAACAACGATATCGAGAAAAAACCACGAAATTTATACATTTTTTCGCAATATCTCCGAAAATAATAGCCGTATCGAATTGAAATTTGGTACACCGCTGTGAAATATAAAGCTAAAGGTATGAGCAAAATTGCTTCTGCATATGGTCAATGGTTCCTGAAAAAAAATTTTTCAAATTGAGTGACCATGAATCCCAACAAAATTCTGCATAAAGTTGCGCTCCAGTGGTTTCTGAAATATTAGGGAAGTAACCTAAAAATTTCGAATGGCAATAACTCCGAAATCATTCGGCCGATTTGGCCCATTAACCTACTTAACTACGACATTCCGATGCGTGAACTACCTGAAGAGTTTCAAGTCGCTATCTTGCTCCGTTAGAAAGATATCGTGTCCACGGCAGGCCTGCCAGACAGAATAGATTTTGACACCTGATTGATCATCAGTGAGTCCAACCTACTCGTTTGAGATCATTTTCGGCTCAAAAATCGAAAATTACAGACATCTGGACAAAACGATAGAACGCTGTTTTCCTGGAACATATGCGCAAAAAATGGTGTACATTTGGATTTGAAGCATCTGGCAATACAAAATGTTCGTTCAAAAGAATCTGATGAAGCCATTTCTATCGTTTTCTCTGTATCCGCCCCCGTTCAAAAGAGAGTCCGCTCACAAGAGACCTCCGCTTGTAGGAGGTGTCCGCTGAATAGGTGTTCGTTATGCGAGATTTCACTATATTCTCAAAAACACAGATTGGGTAGAATCGAAATCTAGTATGTATCTACTTGATGGAAAAATGATACTTTGAAGTCACATGCAGAACTTTATGAGTGCCATATGAATACGTTTTTATACTTGGAAAAGAATTCCAACATTACTGAATTCATGTCAGTACGTTTCTAGGATTATTTGTGGGATACACTTTTTTAGGGTTCTGATGATAAGATGCCCACGAAAATTTTCACGAATATTTTATTGATTATTTTGCAATTATTCGGAAATTTGTATCTAATATTTATTCCGGAGAATACTATATTGAATAGGAATATAAACTTTTTAATCGATTGGGACTAATTTCGTCAGAAAAATGTGAATCATAGAGATATTTCGTAGGAACAATGAGGATTAATTAATAAATTAAGTTTAATACTCAATGGTAAGGGTTATGAAATGTCTACAGAAGGACAGGCAAATTAATAAACTTGAGCGTTTAAATCCCCAGAATCATAATGTTTCAAACTGAATGACTCATCATTTCAAATATACGAAAGCATTTCATAATGCCATTCCACCGAGACTGAGAGTATCAGCAGTGTAATTCTGCGGTACAAAATTTGTATTGGTGAATTAAAGAAACAGTCGTTTTCAGTGAAGTAATTAGTGACTCGCAATGAAAATAATTAGGCAATGCGAGGATGATGGTTTAATTCTTTCCACTGCTGATGAATTGGGGATCATTTCCAGAACCGTATATATAAGATAACTCATCCTGATTATACTGAAAATTATTGTTCAGAATGTATTTTGTTATGTTTCAGGTATCCACGTTCGTTTTTATTATTATTGATTTGGTTGTATTAAAGCAGCACGGTCTAGTTTTGGAGTGAATTCGCGAAAATGGTATTTCACATAAAGCTATAAAGTTATATTCCTAATGTTGCTTCGAATTACTTCAATTCCTGATGATTTTTTCAATGTCCGACCAGTATTCAATGGTTTCACTGGGTTTTGCATTGAGGTAATGATGAAATTTCTAGCCGACTTTGTCATTTCAGATAAAAGAACACATACTGTAAACATAGGCCTGATTGGATACTTCCGAGCTGAAAGTTGAAAGATACCATTTTCAATTTTTATGAGATAATCAATTGTGGAAACCGCAAATCGATATCTTCTAACGTGTGATAGTTAGGAACAAGTTTTTCGTTATAAAAATTTCAGTTGGACAATTTTTCGAAATACTTTCTTACGAAGAATACTGCTGATAGTTGTTTTTATACCCGCTTCTATTTGTTGATCAATCTCCAATCATTGGAAGAGTTTCCACTTTTACACCAGTCTTGACAGAAGAAATTGAAAATATAGTTGACAGTTTGAAAATTGCTATGACCACGATGAGATACCGTTATTACTCATCAATTTATACCTATAGAAATGAATTAAAAAACAAGATATCTTATATAATCAATAATTCATTTGAATTTGGTATATAAATCGAACACTCCATTATAAAACCAATTTTCAAAAAAGCAGATGATCAAGTTATATATATATATATATATATATATATATATATATATATATATATATATATATATATATATATATATAGACTCATTAACCGCCTTTGGGAAGCCCAAAAACGCATACTTCACTGCTTATCGGAAGCCCGGTCCGCCTTTCGGAAGCCCGACTCCGGGCTTCCCAAAACTTTCGTGTATAAATTCGTGTGGAGACTCCCCACACTTCAGGGATCATAATATCAAATTTTAGCCCGGGCACCAAATTGACTATACACACAGCAAAACATACGCGATCGGGTTCGCGAAACGGTTGTGCAGAGAGCGCTTCGATCAATCTGTGTAAAAATTATATACTTTCTCGAGATTCCCCTGATTTTACTAGTCCCACAGAGTTTCATCTGCGTATGGGAGGCCCGCCGATTTGGCATCACCGCAGATGATAATTCAGCTTTCGATATTCATTCTTCAGCATTTTCTCCTGCCGTTCGAGTTATATGGATTCGAGAGATATACATTAGAATGCAAATGCCATACCCAAGGCGTATAGATTTTAATGAGCTGTATTCAGTGTGTTTGATATTATAATATATGAAAGAAAATGAACCTTCTCACACCTGATTTATCATTATTTTAGAATGAAGCACGAACAGAGTTGAATATAAGGAACGAATTGCTATTTTTCTGGGAAAGTTTTGAGGAATATTGTGCTGCGATTTTGTCGGGATGCGATAATTTGTCAAATTTGAGCCAAGAAATTGATTCCAGCTATATATTTTTGAAAATGTTGAGAAAATTAAATTTCACATGTGTTTGTATCTCCAAAATCATTGAAATAATGTGAATAAAGTATCGAATGCAGGAAATATTTACAATAAGAATTTTATTCAACGGCAAGATCACAAATTCAATCGAATTGAAATCTAGTTATTGATTGTGGAAAAATGATTAAGGCAAGATTTCGTTGGGATGTGACAACTATTTCTCGAGATATTTGAATTTTCTAAAAATATATAAGTGGCACCATCCCCAAGAAATTCTTCGAAATATTCTATGTGTTTCGAATTTAAATCTTCCTTTTGAGTTTTGATCAGATCAAAAAGGTAAGTAAACACATGCAGAATTCCGTGAGGATGTTATCACCTGAAGGATCGAACTGAAAAAATTAGTGCGTCTGATATTTTATTTTCTTGTTCATAAAAGAGGGGAAATTTTGTGCGGGAACTTTACCTCCATCATTTCACCGAAATGTCCATCATTACTCAATTCTATGCCAAAAAGGTATTGAAGAATTAGGTTGAAAAGGCCGATGAAGAATTTGTGGTCAGATTCATTAAGGTCCAAGGCTTGGAATTTCAACTGAGTCTTATGATCGCAATGTGCCAGATTAATTTTTCTATCGGCATAATCAGTAATTCCTAGTGGAAGCCATCTGAAATGTTGTTTTCTCGATACATGCTAATTCGATCAAAACAAATTAATGAGAGTGTCAAATTAATTCCTTGTGGCAAATTAACTCCAATATTGTTGTTTCAATTTTCGATGTGTTTAGATTTATGTATTGAAGGTAATGAAATCATCGGCATTATTATTATTTTTTCTTACCGCCCTTTGTCATGACAAATTCCTACCGGAGCAACCTCACATCTCAGAAACTAATAGGATAAGCGGCGTATGAAAATGTAACGGCGAAGTGCATTAGTTGCCAAAATATATGAAATTAATACTAGACTTGGAAGTCAATATTTGACAACATTGTATTAAATTTCAGCCATATCCGATATTTATTTTCAGAGATATTAGGAAACATTATGTCAAATTCCGTTGTTATTTCCCCATTATCGTTGTTATTACCTCAAAAAATATCGCTTTGGCAGTAAGTTTGAATAATAGTATAAAGGGACCTGACCTTACTTCAGTGCTTTTCTTGAATTCACTTTTTGCTTTTCCTTTCAAAAAAACTCACAGAAAAGAATCATTAGAAATGGATTAAAATGGAAGTATTTCCAGAATGGAGAAAATTCCTCGAAATTATTTCGATGTAGGTAAAATCAATCATTTATATTATGAAAAATCTCATCCAACCGTTTTCATCGTTCCTTTATGTATGAAAATTTTTGAAACGAATGAAGAATATTTCGCGCCACGAACTGCAAAACTATTACTTGATTGTCTCAGTCTTTACTTGTCGGAAATTCATCTTGATGATTAAAAAGTAAAATAACTTATTTCCGCTTTATATATTTATTTTCACAACAATTGTTTCGTCATGATAACATGACTTCATCAGGTGAGTATGGTAACAGTTACCATACTCACCTGATGAAGTCATGTTATCATGACGAAACAATTGTTGTGAAAATAAATATATAAAGCGGAAATAAGTTATTTTACTTTTTAATCATGCAAAACTATTGCTCGCGCAAGTTGTAAAATGTTTAAATTTTTGTCTGGAAGTTTCCTTCGGTGATTGAAACTATTAAGGTTTTATTGTGTTGTTCAAAATAAGTCTAATCGAGTATTGGTCAAGTGAAAATATGGTAATTTAGGACGAATGTATTTTTGATTTTCCTTCGAATAATAATAATCGGCAGGATTCATATCTGGTGGCCTAGGTATGCGCTTCATCTCGCCTATCTACATATTTGGAAATATCTGATACACAAAGTATCATTTACATTTTGCGAAAAACATACATATCGCTGGTAAGCCGTCTTTGTGAGGTCTGTGGCCTTATCAATCGATTTTTATGAAGTGATGAACACCAGACTTTTATTAGAAATCTGTAAGGGATTTTCGTATACGGCTGAATGTGGATTTTACCCAGCCTACTTATGGTCAGGAACTTTTTGGATTAGAAATAACCAAATATTTGGGTGGACCTCTAGTTCACCAGATTTCAATCTTGTCAATCATTTTATCTGGAATATTTGAAATGTTTACTGTATTCTTTTGAGACAGGAAATGACAGGTTAGGATAGTGGAGTCGCCTACGATGAAACATGTAAAAATTAGGACATGAAAAAGGTGTCACTTTGAAAGATTTTCTGTAATCATTTTCGAAATTTTCATTCGTAAATTTATTCAATTGATCATTGAATTGAATTGATTTGAAACTTTCAGGGTAGGTTGCATTTTGAAATGCGACGATTGAATTCGGTAATGGGCAAAATCAGATGAACGATTTCTTAGTAGAAGTTTTGACGTTATTTGAGTGATAATTCGGGAACAATTAAATCGAAACTTGCCAAATAGTTGGAGTATAGCAACGTGCAACTTTCCGCAAAATTTTGTTGAGGTTAATAACTTCAGTATAATTTCAAAAAATATTTTTTCGCGAACTGATCTTCACATTTACTTTGAGCTCCATATTTGACAGTAGTGTACCAAATTCCAATTCGGTACGGCTATCAGTTTTGGGATATTGGGAAAAAATATGTAAAATTTCTTGGTTTTATTCTCGATATCGTTGTTTTTTTCGGCATAATTCGAAAAATACTGATTCAATCAAAATGAAACTTCGGAGCTAGTTTGAAGATACCGAAAGACCGCTTTGTGCAGAGCTTTGTGATGATCCAGTCAGAAAAAATTTAAAAAAAACTCAAATGCCTTTTTCAAATTTTCAATGTTCCGTGATCTTCTTATTATATTATCCACATTAGTTTCTGTATGAACCTTCGAACCGTCATTCTTCAATGACGTAATGGGTTTCAATTCGATCTAATCTGCATTTTTCGGGATATTGGAAAAATAAAAGTTTCAATGGGTATATCTGCGAAATTATTCGGTGGATTTTACCCATTCACGAATTCAGCCTTCGTAATTATGGTCCAAACTTTCTGTATAAATATCGAGTATGTTTCTTTCGGAAGTTATTGTGTTTGCGGTCGTCTGTTATTTGTAGAGTAGGTTGAAACCGAGTACGAAAAAAAAACTTAGAAGAGCACTGCCGTGAAGGCAGCAGCTTTTGCGCCCATGTTCAAATTCGTTGCTAAAGCGGTCATCTTCATTGATCATGCGCGTAAAAGCTGCTGCCATCACGGCAGTGCTTTGCTAGGTTTTTCTAAAGGTTTTCTTGTAACAGATTACTAACGAATTCTGCATAAGCTTGCCTAACAACCGACTGCGTAAACACAATAACTTCCAAAAGAAACAACTTATAAACTCGATATTTGTATAGAAGGTTTGGACCTCAATTACGAAGGACAAATTCATGAATCCATCCAATGATTTTGCAGATATACCCATTCAAAATTTTGTTTTCCCAATATTTCCAGAAATTCACGTTAGATAGAATTGGAATCCAGTACTTCATCAAAAAATTTCAAAAAGCACTGCCGTGGAGGCAGCAACTTTTGCGCGCATGTTCAATGTAGATGACCGCTTCAGCAACAAATTTTAACGTGCGCGCAAAAGCTGCTGCCTTCACGGCAGTGCTTTTTGAAATTTTTTTCTGATAAATTACTGGATTTCAATTCGATCTGATCTGTATTTTTGGAAATATTGGAAAAATATAATTTTGATTGGGTATATCTACAGAATCATTGGGTGGATTTTACCCATTCACGAATTCGACCTTCGTAATTAAGCCCCAAACCTACTCTACAAATATCGAGTTTCCAAGTCGTTTCTTCCGGAAGTTATTGTGTTTACGGTCAGCCTAACGGCCGACTGCGTAAACACAATAACTTCCGAAAGAAACAACTTAGAAACTCGATATTTGTAGAGAAGGTTTGGACCTTAATTACGAAGGCCGAATTCGTGAATGGGTAAAATCCACCCAATGATTCCGTAGATATACCCAATCAAAATTTTATTTTTCCAATATTTCCAAAAATACAGATCAGATCGAATTGAAATTCAGTACTTCCTTGAAAATAACAGTTCGAAGTTTCATACAGAATTAAATGAGGATGATATGATGAGAAAATCATAGAAATTTTTTTTTTCAAATTGTTCTAATAACACGATTATCACGAAATTTTGCATAAAGTTGTCTTTTAGCATCTTAAAACTAGCTGTGAAGTTTAATCAGGACTGAATCAATATTTCTCGAGTTATACCGAAAAAATCAACGATATCGAGAAGAAAACCTCGAAATTTGACATATTTTTTCCCGATATCTCCAAAACTTATGATCGTATCAAACTGAAATTAGGTACACTGCTGTGAAATTAGAAGGTCAAAGTGTGAGTATAATTTTTTTTGGATATGATGAATGGTTTCCGAAAAAAAAATTTTTTTGGAAAAAAATTTCGAAAAAAATTTTTTTTTAAAATTACTGACGATATGATCCTGACGAAATTTGGCTAAAAGTTGCGCGTCATTGTATTTCATCTAACTGCCAAGTTTGAATCCAATCGCTCAGGTAGTTTCTGAAATAAAAAATAAATAACTTCAAAACTTCAAATGCCTATAACTCCGAAACTATTCGATCGATTTGGCCCATTAACGAACTTAACCGCGGCATTCCAATGCGCAACCTATGCTGAAAGTTTCAAGTTGCTAGCTTGCTTCTGTCGACAGTTATCGTGTCTACGGCCGGCCAACCGGCCGGCCGGCCGGCCGGACAGAATCAATTTTGACACCGGATTCGTCATCAGTGAGTCCAACCTAGTCGATTGAGACCATTTTCGGCTCAATCATCCAAAATTACAGACATTTGGACAAAGCGCTGTTCCCCTAGAACATGCGCGCAAAAAGACAGTCCAAACTGTTCTGTACGAACCTCCAAAGGTTCGTACAGAACTTAATGAGGATATTATGATGGGGAGATCACAGTATTTGGAAAAAAAAATTTGAATTTTTTGTTTCGAATTGTTTTAAGGACACGATCATCATGAATTTGCCCAATGCTGTCCTTCGGCTTTTTTTAACTTGCTGTGAAGTTTCATGACGATTGAAGCAGTGTTCCTTGAGTTATACCCAGTTATACCGAAAAAAACAACGATATCGCGAAGAAAAGAACGAAATTCTACATATTTTTACCCAATAACTCCAAAACTAATAGCCGTATCGAATTGAAGTTTGGTACACCGCTGTGAAATATGAAGCTCAAGGTCTAACCGAAATTGTTCTCAAATATGAACAATGGTTTCGGAAAAAAAAAGTTTTTTAATCGAGTGACAATACGATTTCAACTGAATTTTTCTCAAAACTGCGCTTCGTTATGCTACAACTAACTGCCTAGTTTCAATCAAATCACTCCAGTATATTCTGAAATATGAGGAAAATAATCTCAAAATTTCAAATGGCTATAACTCCTAAATTATTTGGCTGATTTGGCCCATTAACAAACTTAACCGCGGCATTCTGATGCTCGAACTACCCTACAAGTTTCAAGTTTTCGGGTCCACTGCCGACCGGGCGGACGGACAGAATCTATTTTGACACCGGATGTGTTATCAGTTATTCCAATCAAGTCGTTTGAAACGATTCTCGGCTCAAAATTCGAAAATTACAAACATTTGAGCAAAACGAAAGCACGCTGTTCCTCTGGAATATGCGCGCAAAAATAGCACAAATGCTAACTGATAAGTCTCAATTCGATCAGAAATATTATTGGAAAGGAATAACAAATATCAGCCGAGAATCAAATCTGAATTTTTGCAAATGTACATACCATTGATATTTCATTTTCACAATAATCCCGATAAATTATCCAATTCCTGCAATGTTCGAATTAAATTTGTTCGTTGTTTTCTGAAAGGCAAAATATTTGAAATTTATTTCAAGTGATACCCTCGCGAAAATTTGGACGATAGCGCGCTTTGACATTTCATACCTTATCGATTAGTTTCGTTTCAATCGAATCATTAGTTTTCGAGATATTGAAATATTTCAGAGAGTCCCTGAGTAGATTATCTACATTGAAAGTATCTAAATGTATGAAAATATTGCGAAACTATCGGACTATAATGAATAGTAAAGCCCCAAAATCGTTATCGGAATAAATATGCGTAATGACACCGCAGAATGTATCACACGGCCAAGGTAGTATATAAATCGATGAAAATCATAAAAACCACCTGAGCTGAGCCCTTGAGTTACTGGCAACACTGCTGGGCCTCGCATAATCCTACCTGCAACTACATTATACACCAAGGGCATCATATCAACCGCCAAACGTGCAGGGGTTCCAAAAATGTAAAAAATATATCCACTTTTGTATAAAGATAGAAAATTACCCCTCTGCAGATGCTGATTAAGATTGAATGGATTTGAATGTTTTCACGAAAAATACACTCTCCTAAACCAATTAGGAAGGGCGGGCCTCCGGTTGCCTGTGAAACGTACCGGGCTTGGCATAAGGCGGTTAATGAGTATATATATATATATATATATATATATATATATGTCTAAAGATCACTTCCAGGACTGAAACAGCGATTGACTCGATACTTCCAAGACTTTCGATGAGTTCCAAGACGGTCTTGGAAGTTTTTTATATGTTATGGTGAGTTCCAAGACGGTCTTGGAAGTCCATTGTCTTGGAACTATATGATCCTCAGCTCCAATGAAAGCAGGTCTCATTAGAGCTGAGAATCATACACTTCCAAGACACTGGACTTCCAAGACCGTCTCGGAACTCACCATAACACCCTTAGATATAAAAAACAGCTATTCACAAATTTTGGGAAATTTTTGCAGTCGTTTTATTTTAGAAACCTAAAGAAGCACTAACGTGAGGTCAGGGCTTTTGCGCGCTTGTTCCGTTGCCAAGGCGGTCAACTTTACAAGTATTTATGGTCATCACGAAATGCTGCATCAACCTCAAGCTATAAATTTCGATCAAGTACTATATTGCATTTCGATCCAAATTTTTCAATGGGTATACCTCTCTGAAGAATAATTGGCGAATTTAAGAATTCGACCTTATTAATTAAACTGAAAACCTACTCTACAAAGGTATTTCCTTTGTCGATTCTTCCTAAAGTTAATGTGCCTACGGCCGGCCAAATCACTGATAGTGAACAAAATAACTTCCGGAAGAATCTACTCAGTAGCTTGATAATTGAAGAGTTGGTTTGAAGTTTAATTACGAAGGCGAATTAGGGAAAACTATCGAATGATTCCGCAGATATTCCCTCTCAAAATTTTAGTTTCCCGATATTTCCAAAAACATAGATCGAATCGTCCTTCAATGAAAAATGCCACCTTGAAGTTTCAGCCAAATGGGGTCTACAGAAGAATGAGCAAAATAACTCTCTCCATTCAATGCAGGAGGCCTCCTTAATGTTTTTGCTCATTGTTCTGTAGACCCCAGTTGGCTGAAACTTCAAGGTGGCATTTTTCATCTATCTATGTTTTTGGAAATGTCGGGAAACTGAAATTTTGAAAGGGTATATCTGCGGAATCATTCAATAGTTTTCACTCATTCGCCAATTCGGCCTTCGTAATTAAACTCCAAACATACTCTACAATTATCTTGCTACTGAGTAGATTCTTTCGGGAGTTATTTTGTTCACTATCAGTAGTTAGGCCGGGCGTAAGTAAATACTTCAGGAAGAATCGACATAGGAAATATATTTGTAGAGTAGGTTTTCAGTTTAATTAAGAAGGTCGAATTCTTTAATGGGTTGATTTTGCCAATTATTCTCAAGATAGTTATACCCATTGAAAATGAGGGATCGAATTGCGATCTAGTACTTGATCGAAAATTATAGATTGAGGTTTATGCCGAATTTCGTGAGGACCATATGAAAAAATCTGCATTTGGCCAGGTCAATACTTGTATAGACGGAACAAGCGCTTAAAAGCCCTGACCTCACGTCAGTACTTTTCCAGGTTTTTACGCGCTTGTTCTGGGGAACAGCGCGTTATCATTTCGTCACGATGTCTGTAATTTCGAATTTTGAGCCAAAATTGGTATCAAACGACTAGGTTGGACTCACTGATGAAGAATCCGAGGTCAAAATTGATTCTACCCGTGCGTCCGTTTGCGCTCTTACTCTCGAAAGGAAGGACCTAGAGTCTTGAAATTTTCAGGTTGGGTTAAATTCCTGTATATCTCGGTTATGTTCGTTAATGGGCCAAATCTGCCAAATGGTTTTTGTGCTACAACCATTCGAAATTTTGATTTTTAATAACTTGAAATATATCAATCTGATCGAAATGAAATTTGCTTGGAAGATGAACATTGTCAAAAAAAAAGAATTATTCATGGAAAAATTCGAAATAAAATTTTTTTTTGAAAATTTCATTAAAATTCCACTGGAATTTCCAAGTCACCATTTGGCAATGTGAACAAGTGCGTAAAAGCTGCTGACTTCACGTCAGTGCTTTTCTAGATTTTTTTGAATCCATAAAGACTATGTTTGGCTTAAAACTTGAAAATCATAGACACTGGGCGAAACGGTAACTTTTTTGTTCCCTAGAACAAGTGCGAAATGTGAGAAATTAACATTTGGCTCAATATGTTTCATTGAATAAAATAAATATCTCAACGAGTGGAAAAGTTGTTAATTATTGACTTCAATATCTCCCAAGACGAATATCCGATCAAGCTGAAATTTGAAACACTGTTGTTAAGTAGTGACAACTCCGATAAACTGCTCATGTGCTACGGGGAAGCACCGATAAAACTTCCAGGGAAACACCTCATGAAACAGAGAGTGTGAACAGACGCCGCTGTCCCGCATTATGTGACTGTAGGATGTAAATGCTTCGACTATTTACCAGTAGATGTCGTGCAGGGTACCGGTATGAAAAGAGCGGCCAAAGATAGCAGCCAAAAGTTCCGGAAACACCCGAACGACGCAACCAGTGGCGTCCGCAGAGATTCCGTTTTAATCAAACGGAATCGGTTTATAATGGGTGAATATGGAAATAATCAGTGAAACAAAAGTTTTACATATTCAGTAAATTTATTCTATGAGGAATGAAGGAAACTCGGACATTTATTATTCGAATCGGACTCTATTTATTCAAGGCTGGTAAATTTATCGATGTCGACCTGAAATCAACGAAGAAGGCAACAATATCAGTACTTACTTCATGACTTTATTTGGGAGAAATATTTTGAAGGGTGAAATCATCAATTTTCGAGAAAAAAAAATTACTCTGGATGAGAATTAGGGCTTTAATTCTCAACTTAATATTGTGGCACGTTTTTCAATGGGCCAACGTAATATCTTCATCACTTAATTCACACGAAATATGTTTCAGGATATTATTCAGAATTATCGAAAACAAAATATGACTTCGGATGGGGTTCAGGGGTTGAATTTTCAACCCTTAACTTCTGCGTCCGTTTTCGATGAGAAATTGTAAAACCTGCATCACTAAATTCACAGGTAATATTCTCTAGGTAACTATTGAGAATTATCGAAAACAAAATATGACTTTCCAGAAATTCACGTTAGATATCTATGTTTTTGGAAATATCGGGAAACTGAAATTTTGAAAGGGTATATCTGCGGAATCATTCGATAGTTTTCACTCATTCGCCAATTCGGACTTCGTAATTTAACTCCAAACATACTCTACAATTATCTTGCTACTGAGTAGATTCTTTCGGGAGTTATTTTGTTCACTATCAGTAGTTAGGTCGGCCGTAAGTAAATACTTCAGGAAGAATCGACATAGGAAATGTATTTGTAGAGTAGGTTTTCAGTTTAATTAAGAAAGTCGAATTCTTTAATGGGTTGATTTTGCCAATAATTCTCAAGATAGTTATACCCATTGAAAATGAGGGATCGAATTGCGATCTAGTACTTGATCGAAAATTATACATTGAGGTTTATGCCGAATTTCGTGAGGACCATATAAAAAAATCTGCATTTGGCAGGGTCAATACTTGTATAGACGAAACAAGCGCTTAAAAGCCCTGACCTCACGTCAGTGCTTTTCCAGGTTTTTACGCGCTTGTTCTGGGGAACAGCGCGTTATCATTTCGTCACGATGTCTGTAATTTCGAATTTTGAGCCAGAATTGGCCTCAAACGACTAGGTTGGACTCACTGATGAAGAATCCGAGGTCAAAATTGATTTTGTCCGTCCGCCCGTCCGTCCGTTTGCGCTGTTACATCTCGAAAGGAAGGACCTAGAGTCTTGAAATTCAGGTTGGGTTAAGATCCTGTATATCTCGGTTATGTTCGTTAATGGGCCAAATCTGCCGAATGGTTTTTGTGCTACAACCATTCGAAATTTTAATTTTTAATATTTTGAAATATATCAATCTGATCGAAATGAAATTTGCTTGGAAGATGAACATTGTCAAAAAAAAGAATTATTCATGGAAAAATTCGGAATAAAATTTTTTTTTGCAAATTTCATTAAAATTCCACTGAAATTTCCAAGTCACCATTTGGCAATGTGAAAAAGTGCGTAAAAGCTGCTGACTTCACGTCAGTGCTTTTCTAGATTTTTTTGAATACATAAAGACTGTTTGGCTTAAAACTTGAAAATTATAGACACTGGGCGAAACGGTAACTTTTTTGTTTCCTAGAACAAGTGCGAAATGTAAGAAATTAACATTTGGCTCAATATGTTTCATTAAGTAAAATAAATATCTTATCCAGTTGAAAAGTTGTTAATTATTGACTTCAATATCTCCCAAGACGAATATCCGATCAAGCTGAAATTTGAAACACTGTTGTTAAGTAGTGACAACTCCGATAAACTGCTCATGCGCTACGGGGAAGCACCGATAAAACTTCCAGGGAATCACCTCATGAAGCAGAGACTGTGAACAGACGCCGCTGTCCCGCATAATGTGACTAGGATCCAGTAAATGCTTCGACTATTTACCAGTAGATGTCGTACAGGGTCGATTCAGAAGAATATCTTATGTTTCGGAAAATTCTAAGAATACATATCTGTAAAGAGTGAAACCGAGTCTTCGAGTTTTCGCTGTCGATTATATTAGAGTAAAATTTCAACGGAATTGGAGGTATGCTTTTCGAAATATATGAATTTCTAAAATAGATTTCCTGAATTTTTCTATTTATTTGTGCCTCAGTAAAATCAGGAAATCTGATTGGGCTGAAATGAAGTACTCGGTTATGAAGTGACTGAAGATTTCAGTGAAATTTTATTGAAATATGAAAATTTTCGTGAAAAAAAAATTTTTTTAGCGAATTTTTTAATGGATAATTCTTCATATTGCTACTGTACATATACCAACCATGTCTCATTTCGTTCAGAAGAATATGATTAGTTGGAAAATTCGACACATTCTGCTACGTATAGAGAGGTACTCATGGTGAAATAAATTATATAGAGCATCTCAAAAAACTAATGTGCTCGATTCTTTCTTCTTCTTTCTTTTAGTAAACAATATCGAAGATTCCTCTTTCTATGTATGCCGTATATAGTTTCAACTTAGCCATTTTGAAGAATAAATATACAAGGTCTCCCAAAAATGAGATATAGTAAGATCCATGTTTCCAATCGGAAATTACAATATTTCCAATCGGAAACTAAAATATTTGAATTCGAAAATTGCAAAGATTACGTTCTTTTACTCATAGCTAGAAATGTATGTTAAAATAACCAGGTGTTCTAAAGAAGAGCTATAGTAACAGTGTGTCTTGAAAAAGAAATATAGTAAGTTCTATGTTTCCAATCAGTAACCACCATATTTGAATTAGAAAATTGGAAAGATCACGGTTTTTTCAGAACGTCCGATATGAATTTTCACACTGATGATAAAGTTTGGACTTAAGGTCTGTGCCAAAATTAATGTAAATCTGATGTATATTTCTAGAAAAAAACAAATTGGATAAATTTCCGATTTTTTTTTTTATTTCATTAGTGCCCCAAGTGAGGATGAAAGGAATCAGAGCAAACAATTTATCATTTGGATAACAGTTGCTTCGAAGAAATAAGTAAATATCTGAAAATTGCTCATTCCTGATATTGAAATATGTCAGTTATCGTTATTTACAGCGAATCGGTTTTTTCTCGTGAACATTTGATGAACACAACAGAGGTATAGGTTATAACGCGCTTGTTCTGAGTAAGAGCGCGTTGTCGTATTATTTATTTATTAACGGTCAAATTTATAATAATTCCAGTACCCCTATCATTAAAAAAAACAAAAGTTTGTGACAACATCAAGGCACTCTGAAATATTTCTTCAACTCAAATATTGAGATATGAAAAAGATCTATCTCCACCAAACCAGCAGCTCGCAATGCTCTATCGAGAAATTGTTAATCGAGTAATTGGTTCTGCAAAATTTTATATTGAATTGTTCCCAAGCTCTAAGATTCCTTTGGGGGACATTCAATTTCACCATTTTCAGAAGGTAAAGACAGTCAATGAAGCTGTGCAAAATCTCATGGACAAGCCTTATTTCGAAATTATGGCGTCTCGTTTCAAGGGATGCGGGAGACAATTTGTATCGAATGGCCTCGTTTTGGAAGGTTTCAGAAGTTAATCCCCATTTGTACCTTATCCAGCTCAAAAATTTTTTCTGGACCCTTTCAATGGCTTGTTTATATACAGCGTAATGAGGTGACCCTACTACACATCAATATTCCATAATACTTCTTAGATGCGCTATGTACATTGCCTTGATGAAGGACACATTGAAGTCCTGCATATGTCCTTTGAGAAAGCCCAGAACTCTGGAGGCTTTTGATGAAATATATTTGATATGCTCTATAAAACTTGAATTAGTGCCAAGCAGGATTCCAAGATCTTTGACTGTATTGACCAATTTTAGTGGACAACTGTTTACCGAATAGTTGACCATGATCATTGAGCTGGTACGAAAAAATCGCATAGTCTGGCACTTATCTACACTAATGTCCAGCTCATTCAGGCCACACCAATCAACAATACTGTCAATATCTTTCTGAAGTAATAATGGACAGATTGTTTTGCCCAAATGTCTGCAATTTTCGAATTTGTAGCTGAAAATGAACTTGAACGACTAGGTTGGACTCACTGATGAAGAATCCGTGGTTAAATTCTGGCTGCTCGAATGCGTTCCGAATTTCAATTCGATCCGATATTCATTTTCGTAGATATAGTCAAAAGAATATATAAAATGCCGTTGTTTGAAATTTTGAGTAGCTATAATGCCTTATTTTCTTGGGAAGTACTGACGCGATCCAATTGAAATTCTGTTATTAGTGAGGTAATACAAACACACAACTCACTGAAAATTTCAGGTGGATCTCATCGTTAGAAAATAGAAAAATATATTAGAAAATGTTCCAAATTCCTGATGAGACATTTTTTTCTTGACTTCCATCTCTCAGATTTCAACCGCCTGTTGTCTACTCTAGTTGTGTTCGTTCGTAGGGTAGATTTTGGGCACAATTTTGCGAATTCTTTAGTTGGTAAAATTCTTCAAATGATTCCAAGAATACACCCAATCAGAAACTTTTTTTCCACGAAATTTCAAAAAATCACATCCGATTGAGCTCAAGCTTCATGACAAATTTCATGCGGTTAAAAATGGAAAATTTGTTTTTATCTGTACATCGAGCAAGGGTGAACAGGTCAGTATGTGGAAGGGTAGATGATCGCTCTGTCTACGATTTTGAAAGAACGAGCGAGAGTACATACTTCACGTGAATATAAAGGCTGTCCCATAATTAGACCGGCAAGCTACTAGTGGATGTTCTAGACATTATTTTAGACACTTTCGACTCGAATCATATAATGCAAAAACGCTTCGCCTGAGCTAGAGCGCTCTAAAGATAACGTCTAGTCAACACTTTTTGTGAATTAAATGATATAACACAAGAGCACCTGTTTTCAAGAAAAAATATCAGAGTTATGAATTATGAATTTTAGGTGACGTCGTTTTGAAGATATGCGACAAAGAGTTTTGCCTGGACTTCATCTTCAGAGAGCTCTGGCTCCTTAACAAAGCTTCAATGATTTGGGACGAATGCGTCCAAAATAATGTCTAGAAACTCCACTAAAAGCTTGTTGGTCTAATTATGGGATACCCTGTTTATAAAAATTCACTAAGGTGCATTAAGAACGTCAGGAATTGACGATTAAAATATGGGCCATCGGTTCAAATTAACACAAATTGCTAATTCGTAAACTGGTGAAATTTTCCCAACGATACCTTAAATTTTCTATAAAAACCAGATCCACACGAAACTGTGGCTGCGCGTTTGTCCAACTAATTTAGACATTTCATCTATTCTTCTTGAGATATTGGTGAAATAATGCCAAAATTTGAAATATTACGAAATCGAAGGTCATTTCTTTCGGAAGTTATAGTGTCCACGACCGGCCTAACCACCGATAGTGAATAAGATGATTTCCGGAAGAATCAACTTGAAAGCATTATAATTGGAGAGTAGATTTAATCGACTTTAATCACGAAGGCCGAATTCGATACAGATCGAATCGAATTAAAATCGAGTACAATGAAAGGTGACAGCTTAAAGGTTCGTGCGAAATTTCGTGAGGACCATATGATTTATCGATCGCCATTTATAAAATATTCCAAAAAAACTATGTTCAAACATTTTTTTGATTGATCTTATCGAACGATAATCACGAAATTTTGCACATATTTACTCATTAGCATTTGAAAAGTACATATTTACCAAGGTAAATGATGATCTGATCAGTATTTTTTTCAATATTTCGGAAAATATTTCGGATTATTCTACAACTACCTTTGAAGTTCATAGTTGATCGCTTTATTTATTCTTGAGATACTGAGTGAATAATCTCAAACTTTCAAATAGCTATGGCATTTGACATATTTCGTTTCCAATATCTCCAGGAATAACCAAGTTTCGATTCGATGAGATTAAAATTTTTCGAGTTATTGAAAAATCAAAATTTCAAATGGCTATAACACTGAAACCATTGAGCGGATTTTAAGCATTAATGGACTCAACAGAGATATTCAGAATTAAAAAACCAGATCAATCTTCAAGACTCTGTATTTTCCTCCGAACGAAAGAGCACTCAAGCCGGCCGAATAGACAGACAGAATTGAATTTGACGACGGATTCTTCATCATTAAGTCCACCCTAGACGTTTGAAACTATTTCGGCACAGAATTAGAAAATTTTAGATTTGTGGCAAAAGGATAACGTACTACTCTCCAGAACAGGGGCGTCGAAAAAAGCAACGCTGGCAACGCCGATTTACTCCCAGTTTTTTTGGAGAGAGAACAAACGACACATAACTGCGCACCTGCATCCATGGTTTTTTTAATCATGGATATATCCAAATTTATTTGATAACCTTTGATGCAGATGTTCCTTTGATGTTTCGTCGCTTCTATGGGCGCTTGCGGAATGAAAAATATATTTGGGATATCGTTATTTCCGGGACATCCTAAAAACCATCCCTTCTCCTGATGAAAATATCTTTGCAGAACATACACCAAGAAAAAGTTGTTAGGCATTCGTATTGCGCATGCGGTACAGTGGTTAGTGGATATTTTTTTCCAACAAAAACTAGGAACATTGTCGATTTTTTTTTCACTTCGTCAATGTTACGATCCAAACAGAATTCTGCAAAAAGTTTCGCGTCGGTATTCTACAAAACGATCGAGTTTCAATCTGATCCCATTAGCAGTTCCTGAGAAATTGAGAAAATAACCTCAAAAATTGGAATAATAATAACTCCGAAACCATTTGGTCAATTTGAACCATTATCGAAATTGAACTTCGCATTTTATGCACACCCTATCTTTTATGTTTTGAGTCGCTAACTCTTTCCGTTTTCAAATCACGGCCTACCGGACGGAATCTATTCTGACATCGGATTCTTCATTAGTGAGTACAATCTAGTCCTTTGAGACCTTTTACGGGAAATATCTCGGAAACTACATAGTCATTTGAGAAAAGCGATAGCACTCTGCCCCTAGAACATGCAAGCAAAAATAAGATCCGAGCCAGTTACCAAGCCTGCTCAGGAAACACCCCATATCCTTAACTCGCACAAGCTTTCAGATCCTGGAGGGTGTTCATGAAGCCTAGGATAATTGGAAAAATACAAAAAGACTATTTTGATTGTCATGGCCAACTACCATAGGTACCAATACCTATATATTGTCATATGCCATTAAACCCTCCAAGTCCATAATCATTACTCTTCGAACGGAGATTAAAGAGAATTTGATCCTAGGCTTCAACCATGGTGGAAATATATATTCTATTTCCACCATGTCTTCAACAAATAATTCACCGATCAATATATTCCACATTCATGAAGCAACCACCCTATACCTTTATACAATATGCATAAAAAACACTATTTTCAAGATCGATAAATATACCAACCTAAGGTTGAAGAGCTCTTCAATCTTTGGTATCAACCATTTACACCATCTGCTGCAGACTGGCTGCACATATTCGTAATAATATCGTATGACCAAATATTTCATCCACCAGCGTTACATTAGTGATCAAAACTATTTCAAAAGGAATGACATAGCGATTGGTAGATTTTATTTGGAGATTACTTACGAAACTCCAACTCATTGATGGGTAAAATCCAATGATTCCGTAGATATTTCATTTTGCATATACAGGCTGTCCGGTAATCAATATTTATACTGGCGATAGACTAGGTCATGACCACCCAGAATATCGAAAAATTTGTAGGCAAATTCACCGTTTTCGACCTAATTTGGTGGATGCGCCCATGGAAGTTCGAAAGCCTAGGGTTGTTTATGTCGATATTGATAACATAATAGTATTAATTATGCTATTTTGATGTTGTTTGAATGGTGAACCATGTGCACAACATTTCCTATAAAATGATTTCCAATGATACCTCTACAATTGTATCCGTAATCAAATGGTTTACAAGAAAGGTAAATACATTTTGACGCGCTTGTTCTGGGAAACAGCTCGTTTTCTTTTCGTCACGATGTCTGTGATTTTCGAATTTTGAGCCGAAACTAGTCTCAAACGACTAGGTTGGACTCACTGATGAAGAATCCGTGGTCAAAATTGATTCTGTCCGTCTGCCAGCCGTGTGCGCTGTAACTTTCGAAATGAGGTACCTAGAGTCCTGAAATTTTTCAGGTTAGGTTAAGATCCTGAATATCTCGATTAAGTTCGTTAATGAGCCAAATGGTTTTCGTGCGACAGCCATTTGAAATTCAATTTCAATAACTCGAAAAATATTTATCTGATCGAAATGAAACTTGGTTGGAAGATGAACAGTGTCAAAGAGAATAATTATGTGAACAATCGCGTAAAAGCTGCTCACTTCACGTCAGTGCTTTTCTAGATTTTTATATTGAGAGTGAGTTTCAGAAGATGTGAAAAGCTCATCAGCACATAACACACGTGTACATTTATGTGTGTGAAGTTGGCCCAGCACTTTTCGATTTTCAAAACTTTTTTTGTCTCGAATTGTGCGTAGTTTTTCTGCTTCGTGTCGTTGAAATTTTTTTAAATTTCGTACGGTTCTCCAGATATTGCACAAAATGTATTAAGTAGGCCAGCTCAGCACATTTCAAAAAAGTAGATTTTGATTGCTGCTCTAGATTGTGTTGTACATATACTGATTTGTGTTGTCCCTATCGTTTTCCGAAAAATCAAAAACTAAGGAAAAAGCCCAGCACTTCTGTTTTTTCTTCTCAAAAATTAAATAGAAAAGTATGTGCTACTTTTGTGCTGACTTGTGCCATAAATATTTTCCCGATATTCTGTCGGCTTTTCCGAAAAATCGCGAAATTGAAAGAAAAGTTTGCCAGCACATTCCTTTTTTTCTGATAAAAATATGAATGAAAAAAATCGTCTCTTATGCGAGCTAACTTATGCCGTTAAAATTTTCACGAAAATCCTGCTGATTTCCCAAAAAAAAGATTTCGAAAAAAATGTTTTCCAATATTTTTTGATTTTTGAATTTGTTTTCTCGAAATGAATTGTGCTAGGTTCGTACTGAATTTGGTTTTGCTGGATTCAGCTAGGTTTGTGCTGCTTCGTGCTGTTTAGATCTTTCTCTTAATCCATACATTTTAGAGACATTCCACAAAATGTATGAAAAAAGACAGCTGAAACTTCAAGAAAAAGTGGGTGTCAACGGCGGAAATAGATTGTGCTATCCGCATACCGAGTTGTGCCGTTCGAATTTTTCCGTAAAGCGCGCCCTATTTCTCAGAAATAAAAAATCAAGAAAAAAATTAGCTCAGCTATTTTGGTGTTTCGTAATGGTCGGAAACATACAAAGAAAATTGTGCTCCTTGTAATCTTATTTGTTTCGTTGAAATTTTCACAGAGATCCTGCTAATTGTCCAAGAGAGAAAAATTCTGGAAGAAAAGCGGACTAGTACTTTCGTACTTTTCTCTGTCGCAAGTTGTTTCATTTGGTTGTATCACATTTGCCCGACTTGTACCCGTCAGATTTTCAGAAAAAATATCTCAACTTTTCCTTCAAACGGTGGAAATTGGATTGTTAATTGTTTGACACACAGTATACATGATAACCGGCATGAGATTAAGACCATTGGAAACCGCAACTAGAAGGCGTTCTATTTGGATCAAATAAGAGGATGTTTGATTTACTTCCATTTGGTGTTGAATAGTTACTTCTATCAAATTACGCTTCGGCTTTTGGAAAGATGTGGCTTGGCCCTACTTTTCAGTCCTTCGAAAGATTATGCACTAGTCAGCGAATGTGTGAAATAGAATAAACGAAAAATACTCATTTCCTCCACTTCTCTGGATTGTTTTTCCCCAGTCATTAGGGTACTCTTGAGAAGGCAATCTTCACAGAGCCCAGATTTATTTGTATTCGAGTAACTTTCGGTGATTGTTACAGGAATCGGTCAAAATTAAATTCTTCCATGTATAGATGTGTAAAAAAGTAGTTAAGTAGAGAAGTGAAATACCCACAACTATATTAAAAGGTGCCGCGCACGCTTATCGTAGTATGTCGGTCGGCTTATGCTATAAATCATCCAAGAGCGTAGTTGGATTTCGTGGCGGCTTCTTTCATATTTTCCACGGTCCGAAGCTCAAGCCTGTTTCACTGTATATTGATATGCAAAAAATCTGCTGATTATTTCTAATTTCCACAGTTTGAAGGAAAATTTGAGATTTTCTTTCTGAAAATCTGACCGGTACAGGTCGGCACAAATGTGGTACAACTAAATAAAACCACTTCCGACAGAGAAAAGTTTGAAAGTACTAGTCCTACTTCCTTCCAGAATTTTTCTCTTTTGGAAAATCCGCAGGATTTCCGTAAAAGTTTCAACGAAACAAATAAGATTACGTGAAGCACAATTTTCTTCAGATGTTTCTGATCATTACGAAACACCGAAATTCCTGAGCCCATTTTTCCGCGCATGTTCTATGGAAACAGCGAACTATCGTTTTGTTCAAATGTGTGTAATTTTCGATTATTGAGCCGAAAATGGTCTGAGACTAGGTTGGACTCACTGATGAAGAATCCGGTGTCAAAATCGAATCTGTCCGGACACGGTAACTGTCGAACGGAGCCAGATAGCGACTTGAAACTTGTAGGGTAGTTCGCGCATCCGAATACCGCGGCTATTTTAGTTAATGGGCCAAATCGGCCGAACAGTTTTAGAGTTATAGTAATTTGAAATTTTGAGGTTATTTTCCTCATATTTCAGGAACTACAAGAGCGATTCGATTTAAACTCGACATTTAGTTGCAGCATAACGAGGCGCAACTTTGGGCAAAATTTCGTCGAAATCTCATGGTCACTCAATTCCAAAAAAAATTTTTTAAAAATTTCTTCCGAAAAATTTTTTTTTCTGTAACCATTGTTAATATACGATAACAATTTCAGTAATACCTTCCGTTCCATATTTCACAGCTGTGTGCCAAATTTCAGTTCGATACGGCTATTAACTTTTGGAGATATTGGAAAAAAATATGTAGAATTTCGTGTTTTTCTTCTCGATGCATGTCGTTGTTTTTTTTTGGTTAGCTCAAGAAATACTGATTCAATCGTAAAGCAACTTTGTAGCTAGTTCTAAGATGCTGAAAGATAACATTGTGCAAAATTTCGTGATGAACGTGTCATTAGAATGATTTAAAAAAAAATTTCAAATTTTTTTTTTAAATATCCAATATTGTGTAATTTTCTCATCATATTATCCTCATCAAATTCTGTATAAACTTTCAAACTGTCATTTTTCGATGAAGTACAGGATTTCAATCGGATCTAATCTGTATTTTCGGAAATATTGGGAAAATAAAATATGAATGGGTATATCTGCGGAATCATTGGGTGGATTTTACCCATTCACGAATTCGGCCTTCGTAATTGAGGTCCAAACCTTCTCTACAAATATCGACTTTCTAACTTCCGGTAGAAACGACTTAGAAACTCGATATTTGTAGAGTATGTTTTGGGCTTATTTACGAAGGTCGAATTAGTGAATGGGTGAAATCCACCCAATGATTCCGTAAATATATCCATTCAAAATTTTATTTTTCCAATATTTCCAAATATACAGATTAGATCGAATTTAAATCCAGTAATTTATCGAAAAAAAATCTAGAAAAGCACTGCCGTGAAGGCAGCAGCTTTTGCGCGCATGTTCAAATTCGTTGCCGAAGCGGTCATCTACATAGAACATGGATTTTTGTGGATAGCACAATCTATTTCTGCCGTTGACACCCACTTGTTCAAAAAGTTTAAGCTGTCCTATTTGATACATTTTGTGGAATATCTCTAGAACCGTATTGAATAAGGGAAAAATATAATAGAAGTTGTAAACATTCATTTAATTTCTAACGTGCTGGTCCTAGGAAACGAAAGCGTAATCATGTTGCATTCATGTCTGTTATTTTCTAATTTTGAACCAGAAGTCTTGAACGTAAGCCTTTTTATAAAGGTGCGTACAGACAGAACAAATCTTCCTATCGTAACTCCGTCGCGTAACAAGTCTGGACGGCATTGCGTAACAGCGTATCACCGTAGCAGAAACATCGGAGAGTCCCGTAACTTTTTCTGCACGTTTTTTCAAATTTTCTTTAACTTAGTAATGCTTGTATATAGCACACAAGCAAACGTTCACTGTTCTGTTGTGAAGATGGAATGGCAGAATGCTACGTTTATAAGATACGCAACGATGTATATTGATACACTACATTTGTTAACACGCCGTATCTTCTATGCGTAACAAAAAATTGTAACGCGACGGCGTAACACTACGAAGTTTTGTTCTATGTCTGTACCTTAAGAAATCTGTGGACAAATTCAAACATTTCAACGAACGGTCCAGCTAGCCCAAGACACTGCAACTCTTGAATATGCATGGAGAGCCGGTATGGATATTTTCACATTAGGTGCAGAAACTTAATATGTATATTGGGTGATTTACACTATTGTTCCCTCAAAATCTCGAAAAATTCTGATCTGATCAAAGTGGAATTCAAGTCGATAATCTCCAAATGTGTGCGAAATTTCAGCTTGGTCGAAAATGTATTTTGGGAAATATTGGAAAAAACTATGGGCGGACCCAACCCACTATTACCCATTAGTAATATTTCCATTCGAAATTCGTTTTTCCATCATCTACTTAAATACTAGTATGATCATATTGAAATCATGCACTTGGTTATTCATATCATATGTTCCTCACGAAATTTTGCATTATCCTTCACGCCATCATTTTCCAATTAATTAACGAATTCAACATATCATTGAGTGGATTTTACTCATTCATGAATACGTTCCAAACTTCCCTTTTGACCGATCCTTAATACAATATCTTTCAAAGAATCACCTAGGCTCCTCTATATTTTTTGTACGTCAGGTGTTGGCCTAAATTTGAATGTCAAAATCTTCAATAGGGATTCCGTAGAAATGTCCGTTCGAATTTTGTCTTGATTCAATGATACTATAAAGTATTCAACTACTCAACTCAACTACAAGTTGAATACTCAATGATATCACTGTTACGGTTCGCTTCGCTGTTCGCTAACAACTTACAACCATATTCAATAACACACAACATTTAATTGTATAAAGTATACACTCGTTTACAGTGACTCTATACTTGTATAGAGTATAGTGTATAGTCATTGTAACTGGGTTACAGTGACATATTACCAATAATAATATATTATAATAGTTGAGTTCCGATATTCCCAATCAGTACTGGCCAGTATCAGTAATAACGCTTCGTACTGATACGAACAGTTACCAAAGCAGTGCCAGTAAAATCGACTGTCAAAATTTACTGACAAGTACTGGCCAGGAATATCGGAACTCAACTAATATAGTCACTGTAAACCAGGTTACTGTGGGGCGGCCTCTGATTCTGACGGGTAGTTCTTTAAATAACCCAATTACAGAGATGTATCTGATCTTGATTCTGTAACAACTACCACAATATATTAATATTGTCAGCAAAAAAGTGTTAGATGAATATAGTCACGAAAATTTGACACTGGGTGTTGCCAAATCGTCAACTCTATGGATTTTTGTATAACTCATTCATTTTTCGAATTAAAATGACTATATTCCAGATGAAAATCAAACATTTTCCAAAATTTTGAAACAGAAGGTGCAATTCATGTCCGAAGTCGTTTCTATGGTGCATTCGAATTATTTCTGCGTAAGTGTTTAATATCAAATCTCAGAAAGAGCTGAACATACTGTGACCCGATCGAAAAGGACTTCTTCAAGGTGACCTTGATGAATTCGATAAATATACAGGGTGTCCGGTAAACCTTAAACAATATTTATACAGGTGATAGTCTAGGTCATGACCACTCAGAATATCGAAAAATTCGTAGGTAGAATCTTCACTGTTTCCGAGATAATCTGGTGGATGCGCCGATGGAAGTTGGAAAGCTTAGGGTTGTTCATGTTGATATTAACAACATAATACATATTCGTCATAATTGTCAGATCCAAATACTACAAAATGTCAACTGTGAGTTTTTCTTGGGGGGAAATTTTGTTTTTTTTTTGATCGATCACTAGGGTTTATTATTTTAATCCATCAAATAATAACCTAAAATTGATATTATTCTGCAAAAAATGGGGATGAAATGACATAATTAAATTCTACCTATTATTATTCTTGTAACTTTCACCCCATTTTCTGAAAAAAGTTATTACCACGTGAATGTGATCATTCATGACAAAAATATGAGCACTTTGTCCACTCTCCAGAATTGTATGAAACATGCTCTGATTATTGCTGGAAGGGGTGATATTTCCGTTGCAATAGAATGGGCAGATATTCTGGTCTATCCCAAATTTTCACAATTTTTAAGAAAAAATTCTTCTGTTCAGAATTTTTCGGAATGAAATGATGAAATAATGATTATTTATAATGAATTCATTTGCTCGAGAGTTCTCGGTGAAAAAAAAGATTTCAAATCTTCTTCTAATAAAAATCTTCTCAAACCAGAGATTCAAGCAATAAATTCCATAAACAAGTTAGAAAAAATTGTTCAATTGTTTTCTATGTGTTCTGATGCCAAGATGACATACTTCCAAGGACTTTTTTGAACATGCTTTGCCACCGACCCAACGATGAATATCCATTTGGATATACCAACTCAAGATCAAGTGAAATTAATTACATTATTGCAAGATTGGTTTAGAGTCTCCAATCTATTATTGATATTGAGTAAATTAGAACCAAATATTATCGAACTTGTGATTCAATAATAACTTCCGATTTCGTATTAGGAATTGACCAATCTTTAAGGGAGGTAGACCGAGTATTTCTGGCCCATTAGTTTGACAATGTTTGGGTTTGATGTACTTTGTACAATGTACGTGGCATCCTAGAGCAATCTTTTGATAAACGTCACTTGAGCTTCATGATAGAACAAGTTATTTGCTATATGTCGAATCGAACAAATCACCCTGTATATTCTCAATAGAGACCCCCAACCATAAACAAAACATTGTTTCGAGACTGCCTTGACTAGTGTAAACTCATCCCAAAATCTGACGGTCTCCTCCGGAATCACCCTGTATGTTACCGAATCAACCTTTATAAAATGAAATACCATAATTTCCTGACAAATATAATGAATTGTTCGGGAACTCAATGGTCAACCGTTCAATTGAAAAAAAAATGAACATGAGTGCACCATTCTATAGATTAACTTATATATGACCGAATCAACCTATATACTATGAAATCAAGTAATTTCCTGAGTAAATATAATGAAATGTCTTGGAATTCCATGGTCAACCGTATAATTAAAAATTTGTGAACACGAGTGAACGGATTCCGAAATTTTGACGACCATTCGATAGAGTACCTTTTATATGACCGAATCAACCTATAAACAATGAAACCCAATAAACTGCTGAATAAATACAATGAAATGTCCTGGAATTCAATGGTCGATCGTATAATTGGAAATGAATTTACATGAGTGAATGGATTTCGAAATTTTGACGGCCATTCGATAGAGTACCTCATATATGACCGAATCAACCTATAAACAATGAAATGTACTAAATTCCTGAATAAATATAAAGAAATGTCCTGGAATTGAAGGGTCAACCGTATAATTGAAAATAAATAAACATAAGTGAAAGGATTCTGAAATTTTGACGACCATTTGATAGAGTACCTTATATATGACCGAATCAACCCATATACAATGAAATGTACTAAATTCCTGAAAAAATATCATGAAATGTCCTGGAATTCAATGGTCAACCGTTTATTTGAAAATAAATTAACATGAGTGAACGGATTCCGAAATTTTGACGGCCATTTGATGAGTACCTTATATATGACCGAATCAACCTATAAACGATGAAATGTACTTAATTCCTGAATAGATATGAAGAAATGTCCTGGAATTGAAGGGTCAACCGTATAATTGAAAATAAATGAACATAAGTGAAAGGATTCTGAAATTTTGACGACCATTTGATAGAGTACCTTATATATGACCGAATCAACCCATATACAATGAAATGTACTAAATTCCTGAATAAATATCATGAAATGTCCTGGAATTCAATGGTCAACCGTTTATTTGAAAATAAATTAACATGAGTGAACGGATTCCGAAATTTTGACGGCCATTTGATAGAGTACCTTATATATGACCGAATCAACCTATAAACGATGAAATGTACTTAATTCCTGAATAGATATAAAGAAATGTCCTGGAATTGAAGGTTCAACCGTATAATTGAAAATAAATGAACATAAGTGAACGGATTCCAAAATTTCGACGACCCTTCGATATAGTACCTTATATATGACCAAATCAACCTATATACAATGAAATCGAAAACGGTCTTGGAATTAACCGTTAGACATATATATATATATATATATATATATATATATATATATATATATATATATATATATATCTACAGCTGCCTAGGAAGTCCTTGGTCGTTCAGACCCGGACCTTCTAGAGGAAATTCCCATAATGGTGATTATTAAAAAAAAAAAAAAAAAATATATATGTCTAAAGGTTACTTCCAAGACCGTTTTAGATTTCATTGTATATGGGTTTATTCGGTCATATATAAGATACTCTATCGAACGGTCGTCGAAATTTCGGAATCCATTCACTCATGTTCATTTATTTTTGATAATACGGTTGAACATTGAATTCCAGGACATTTCATTATATGTGTTTATATGTCTTCAGGGATTTATTGGATTCCATCGTATATAGGTTCATTCGGTCATATATAAGGTACTCTATCGAATGGTCGTCGAAATTTCGGAATCCATTCACTCATGTTCATTTATTTTTGATAATACGGTTGACCATTGAATTCCAGGACATTTCATTATATGTCTTTATATGTCTTCAGGGATTTATTGGATTCCATCGTATATAGGTTCATTCGGTCATATATAAGGTACTCTATCGAATGGTCGTTAAAATTTCGGAATCCGTTCACTAGTGTTCACAAATTTTTAATTATACGGTTGACCATGGAATTCCAGGACATTTCATTATATTCCTTCAACGATATATTGGATTTCATTGTATATAGGTTGATTCGGTCATATATAAGGTACTGTATCGAATGGTCGTCGAAATTTCGGAATCCATTCACTCATGTTCATTTATTTTCAATTATACGGTTGACTATTGAGTTCCAGGACATTTCATTATATTTCTTCAGTACTTTATTGGATTTTATTGTATATAGGTTGATTCGGTCATATAAAAGTTACTCTATCGAATGGTCATCAAAATTTCGGAATCCGTTCACTCATGTTCATTTATTTTTAATTATACAGTTGACCATTGAATTCCAAGACATTTCATTATATTTACTCAGGAATTCATTTGATTTCATTGTATATAGGTTGATTCGGTCATATATAGGGTAATCTATCGAATGGTCGTCAAAATTTCGAAATCCGTTCACTCATGTTCATTTTTTTTCAATTCAACGGTTGTCTATTGAGTTCCAGGACATTTCATTATATTTCTTCAGTAAGTTATTGGATTTTATTGTATATAGGTTGATGCGGTCATATAAAAGGTACTCTATCGAATGGTCGTCAAAATTTCAGAATCCGTTCACTCGTGTTCACAAATTTTTAATTATACGGTTGACCATGGAATTCCAAGACATTTCATTATATTTACTCAGGAAATTACTTGATTTCATAGTATATAGGTTGATTCGGTCATATACAGAGTGTAACAGCCAAATGGAATAAATTCGATAACGAATAAATGAGGGGGTGTTAGGAAAAACGCTCGGACACGTCGATTTATAATTTTGAATGCGCATAGTTTTCAAGAAAATAATACCAACTTTCTTATTTCAAATGTAACCCCCCGTATATTATTTATTTTTTGGATTCTTCAGAAAATTCTAGACATAATTCATGTACAATGTCCTATACATATCTTCAACTTTTTCGGAAATATTAAGTGTTTTCAGAAATGTTGAGTAACGTTGGAAGACAATTCTACACCAGATTAGCATGTTGCCCAGACGTTCGCGGCGAGCATTTTGAACATTTTCTACATTGACATTAATGTTTTTTTTTTGTTTTTTTTAATTATTAAGAAATAATCCGTATAACTTATTAGGTTTTGAGTGTAATGTACCGAATTTGTGAAATAAAATAATTTTTATTTAAAACGTTGATTTTTGCACTGAATCTGAAAACACTTAATATTTCCGAAATAGTTAAAGAAAGGTATAGGACATTGTGCATGAATTGTGTCTAGAATTATCTGAAGAATCCAAAAAATAAATAATATACAGGGGGTTGCATTTGAAATAAGAAAGTTGGTATTGGCCACGGTCACATGGAACACCATATAATATTATTTTCTTGAAAAATATGCGCATTTAAAATTACAAATCGATGTGTCCGAGCGTTTTTCCCAACACGCCCTCATTTATTCGTTATAGAATTTATTCCATTTGGCTGTTACACTCTGTATAAGGTAATCCATAGAATGGTTCACTCATGTTAATTTTTTTTTTCAATTGAACGGTTGACCATTGAGTTCCCGAACAATTCATTATATTTGTCAGGAAATTATGGTATTTCATTTTATATAGGTTGATTCGGTAACATACAGGGTGATTCCGGAGGAGACCGTCAGATTTTGGGATGAGTTTACACTAGTCAAGGCAGTCTCGAAACAATGTTTTGTTTATGGTTGGGGGTCTCTATTGAGAATATACAGGGTGATTTGTTCGATTCGACATATAGCATATAACTTGTTCTATCATGAAGCCCAAGTGACGTTTATCAAAAGATTGCTCTAGGATGCCACGTACATTATACAAAGTACATCAAACCCAAACATTGTCAAACTAATAGGCCAGAAATACTCGGTCTACCTTCCTTAAAGATTGGTCAATTCCTAATACGAAATCGGAAGTTATTATTGCATCACAAGTTCGATAATATTTGGTTCTAATTTACTCAATATCAATAATGGATTGGAGACTCTAAACCAATCTTGCAATAATGTTATTTATTTCACTTGATCTTGAGTTGGTATATCCAAATGGATATTCAGAGTATCGTTGGTTCGGTGGCAAAGCATGTTCAAAAAAGTCCTTGGAAATATGTCATTTTGCCATCAGAACACATAGAAAACAATTGAACATTTTTTTCTAACTTGTTTATGGAATTTATCGCTTGAATCTCTGGTTTGAGAAGATATTTATTAGAAGAAGATTTGAAATCTTTTTTTTCACCGAGAACTCTCGAGCAAATGAATTCATTATAAATAATCATTATTTCATCATTTCATTCCGAAAAATTCTCAACAGAAGAATTTTTTCCTTGAAATTGTGAAAATTGGGGATAGACCAGAATATCTGCCCATTCTTTTGCAACGGAAATATCACCCCTCCCAGCAATAATCAGAGCATGTTTCATACAATTTTGGAGAGTGGACAAAGTGCTCATATTTTTGTCATTCATCAAAAAAGTTATTGCCACGTGAATGTGAACATTCACGTGGCAATAACTTTTTTCAGAAAATGGGGTGAAAGTTACAAGAATAATAATAGGTAGAATTTAATTATGTCATTTCATCCCCATTTTTCGCAGAATAATATCAACTTTAGGTTATTATTTGATGGATTAAAATAATAAACCTTAGTGATCGACCAAAAAAAAAACAAAATTTCCCCCCAAGAAAAACTCACAGTTTACATTTGGTAGTATTTAGATCTGACAATTATGACGAATATGTATTATGTTGTTAATATCAACATGAACAACCCTAAGCTTTCCAACTTCCATCGGCGCATCCACCATATTATCTCGGAAACGGTGAAGATTCTACCTACAAATTTTTCGATATTCTGAGTGGTCATGACCTAGACTATCACCTGTATAAATATTGTTTAAGGTTTATCGGACACCCTGTATATTTATCGAATTCATCGAGGTCACCTTGAAGAAGTCCTTTTCGATCGGGTCACAGTATGTTCAGCTCTATCTGAGATTTGATATGAAACACTTACGCAGAAATAATTCGAATGCACCATAGAAACAACTTCGGACCTGAATTGCACCTTCTGTTTCAAAATTTTGGAAAATGTTTGAATTTCATCTGGAATATAGTCATTTTAATTCGAAAAATGAATGAGTTATACAAAAATCCATAGAGTTGACGATTTGGCAACACCCAGTGTCAAATTTTCGTGACTATATTTATCCAACACTTTTTTGCTGACAATATTAATATATTGTGGTAGTTGTTACAGAATCAAGATCATATACATCTCTGTAATTGAGTTATTTAAAGAACTACCCGTCAGAGTCAGAGGCCGCCCCACAGTAGCCTGGTTTACAGTGACTATAATCAATTTCAAGCGATGGAACAAAGGTTCTGGTTTTAGTTACGGTTATCCAAAATGACATATAGGCAAAAGGTAATCTGTCAATTTGGATAACCCTAACTATAACCGGAGCTTTTGGTCCATCGCTTGAAATCGATGCAGATTAGTTGAGTTCCGATATTCCTGGCCAGTACTTGTCAGTAAATTTTGACAGTCGATTTTACTGGCACTGCTTTGGTAACTGTTCGTATCAGTACGAAGCGTTTCGAAATTACTGATACTGGCCAGTACTGATTGGGAATATCGGAACTCAACTATTATAAAATATTATTATTGGTAATATAGTCACTGTAACCCAGTTACAATGACTATACACTATACTGTATACAAGTATAGAGTCACCGTAAACGAGTGTGTACTTTATACAATTAAATGTTGTGTGTTATTGAATATGGTTGTAAGTTGTTAGCGAACAGCGAAGCGAACCGTAACAGTGATATCATTGAGTATTCAACTTGTAATTGAGTTGAGTAGTTGAATACTTAATGGTATCATTGAATCAAGGCAAAATTCGAACGGACATTTCTACGGAATCCCTATTGAAGATTTTGACATTCATAATTTAGGCCAACACCTGACGTACAAAAAATATAGAGGAGCCTAGGCGATTCTTTGAAAGATATTGTATTAAAGGATCGGTCAATAGGGATGTTTGGAACGTATTCATGAATGAGTAAAATCCACTCAATGATATGTTGAATTCGTTAATTAATTGGAAAATGATGGCGTGAAGGATAATGCAAAATTTCGTGAGGAACATATGATATGAATAACCAAGTGCATGATTTCAATATGATCATATTAGTATTTAAGTAGATGATGGAAAAACGAATTTCGAATGGAAATATTACTAATGGGTAATAGTGGGTTGGGTCCGCCCATAGTTTTTTCCAATATTTCCCAAAATACATTTTCGACCAAGCTGAAATTTCGCACACATTTGGAGATTATCGACTTGAATTCCACATTGATCAGATCAGAATTTTTCGAGATTTTGAGGGAACAATAGTGTAAATCACCCAATATACATATTAAGTTTCTGCACCTAATGTGAAAATATCCATACCGGCTCTCCATGCATATTCAAGAGTTGCAGTGTCTTGGGCTAGCTGGACCGTTCGTTGAAATGTTTGAATTTGGCCACAGATTTCTTAAGGTACAGACATAGAACAAAACTTCGTAGTGTTACGCCGTCGCGTTACAATTCTTTGTTACGCATAGAAGATCCGGCGTGTTAACAAATGTAGTGTATCAATACATCGTTGCGTATCTTATAAACGTAGCATTCTGCCGTTCCATCTTCACAACAGAACAGTAAACGTTTGCTTGTGTGCTATATACAAGCATTACTAAGTTAAGGAAAATTTGAAAAAACGTGCAGAAAAAGTTACGGGACTCTCCGATGTTTCTGCTACGGTGATACGCTGTTACGCAATGCCGTCCAGACTTGTTACGCGACGGAGTTACGATACGAAGATTTGTTCTGTCTGTACGCACCTTTATAAAAAGGATTACGTTCAAGACTTCTGGTTCAAAATTCGAAAATAACAGACATGAATGCAACATGATTACGCTTTCGTTTCCTAGGACCAGCACGTTAGAAATTAAATGAATGTTTACAACTTCTATTATATTTTTCCCTTATTCAATACGGTTCTAGGGATATTCCACGAAATGTATGAAATAGGACAGCTTAAACTTTTTGAACAAGTGGGTGTCAACGGCAGAAATAGATTGTGCTATCCACAAAAATCAATGTTCTATGTAGATGACCGCTTCGGCAACGAATTTGAACATGCGCGCAAAAGCTGCTGCCTTCACAGCAGTGCTTTTCTAGATTTTTTTTCGATGAATTACTGGATTTCAAGTCGATCTAATCTGTATATTTGGAAATATTGGAAAAATCAAATTTTGAATGGATATATTTACGGAATCATTAGGCGGATTTTACCCATTCACGAATTCGACCTTCGTAAATAAGCCCAAAACATACTCTACAAATATCGAGTTTCTAAGTCGTTTCTTCCGGAAGTTAGAAACTCGATATTTGTAGAGAAGGTTTGGACCTCAATTACGAAGGCCGAATTCGTGAATGGGTAAAATCCACCCAACGATTCCGCAGATATATCCATTCATATTTTATTTTCCCAATATTTCCGAAAATACAGATTAGATCGGATTTAAATCCTGTACTTTATCGAAAAATGACAGTTTGAAAGTTTATACAGAATTTGATGAGGATAATATGATGAAAAGATCACACAATATTGGATATTTGAAAAAAAATTTGAAATTTTTTTTTAAATCATTCTAATGACACGTTCATCACGAAATTTTGCACAATGTTGTCTTTCAGCATCTTCGAACTAGCTGCAAAGTTTCTTTACGATTGAATCAGTATTTCTTGAGCTAACCAAAAAAAACAACGACATGCATCGAGAAGAAAAACACGAAATCCAAAAGTTAATAGCCGTATCGAACTGAAATTTGGTACACAGCTGTGAAATATGGAACTGAAGGTATAATTGAAATTGTTATGGTATATTTACAATGGTTACAGAAAAAAAAATTTTTTTGGAATTGAGTGACCATGAGATTTCGACGAAATTTTGCCCAAAGTTGCGCCTCGTTATGCTGCAACTAACTGCCCAGTTTAAATCGAATCGCTCTAGTAGTTCCTGAAATATGAGGAAATAACCTCAAAATTTCAAATTGCTATAACTCTAAAACTATTCGGCCGATTTGGCCCATTAGCTAAAATAACCGCGGTATTCGGATGCGCGAACTACCCTACAAGTTTCAAGTCGCTAACTGGCTCCGTTCGACAGTTACTGATTCGATTTTGACACCGGATTCTTCATCAGTGAGTCCAACCTAGTCTCAGACCATTTTCGGCTCAATAATCGAAAATTGCAGACATTTGAACAAAACGATAGTTCGCTGTTTCCATAGAACATGCGCGGCAAAATGGGCTCAGGAATTTCGGTGTTTCGTAATGATCAGAAACATCTGAAGAAAATTGTGCTTCACGTAATCTTATTTGTTTCGTTGAAACTTTTACAGAAATCCTGCGGATTTTCCAAAAGAGAAAAATTCTGGAAGGAAGTAGGACTAGTACTTTCAAACTTTTCTCTGTCGGAAGTGGTTTTATTTAGTTGTACCACATTTGTGCCGACCTGTACCGGTCAGATTTTCAGAAAGAAAATCTCAAATTTTCCTTCAAACTGTGGAAATTAGAAATAATCAGCAGATTTTTTGAATATCAGTAAACAGTGGAACAGGCTTGATCTTCGGACGGTGGAAAATATGAAAGAAGCCGCCTCGAAATCCAACTACGCTCTCGGATGATTTATAGCATAAGCCGACCGGCATACTACGATAAGCGTGCGCGGCACCTTTTAATATAGTTGTGGGTATTTCACTTCACTACTTAACTACTTTTTTGCACATCTATACATGGAAGAATTTAGTTTTGACCGATTCCTGTAACAATTACCGAAAGTTACTCGAATACAAATAAATCTGGGCTCTGTGAAGATTGCCTTCTTAAGAGTACCCAAATGACTGGGGAAAAACAATCCTAAGAAGTGAAGGAAATGAGTATTTTTCGTTTATTCTATTTCACATAGTCGCTGACTAGTGCATAATCTTTCGAAGGACTGAAAAGTAGGGCCAAGCCACATCTTTCCAAAAGCCGAAGCGTAATTTGATAGAAGTAACTATTCAACACCAAATGGAAGAAAATCAAACATCCTCTTATTTGATCCAAATAGAACGCCTCCTAGTTGCGGTTTCCAATGGTCTTAATCTCATGCCGGTTATCATGTATACTGTGTGTCCAACAATTAACAATCAAATTTCCACCGTTTGAAGGAAAAGTTGAGATATTTTTTCTGAAAATCTGACGGGTATAAGTCGGCCAAATGTGGTACAACTAAATGAAACAACTTGCGACAGAGAAGTAAGTAAAGTACGAAAGTACTAGTCCGATTTTCTTCCAGAATTTTTCTCTCTTGGAAAATTAGCAGGATCTCTGTGAAAATTTCAACGAAACAAATAAGATTACAAGGAGCACAATTTTCTTTGTATGTTTCCGACCATTAAGAAATACCAAAATTTACGGAAAAATTCGAACGGCACAACTCGGTATGCGGATAGCACAATCTATTTCCGCCTTTGATACCCACTTTTTCTAGAAGTTTCAGCTGTCTTTTTCCATACATTTTGTGGAATTTCTCTAAAATGTAAAGAATAAGAGAAAGATCTAAACAGCACGAAGCAGCACAAACCTAGCTGAATCCAGCAAAACGATTAATTCCGAGAAAAAAAATTCAAAAATCAAAAAATATTGGAAAAAATTTTTTTCGAAATCTTTTTTTTGGGAAATCAGCAGGATTTTCGTGAGAATTTCAACGGTATAAGTTAGCTTGCATAAGAAACGATTTTTCATTCATATTTTTATCACAAAAAAAGGAATGTGCTGGCAAACTTTTCTTTCAATTTCGCGATTTTTCGGAAAAGCCGACAGAATATCGGGAAAATATTTATGGCGCAAGTCAGCACAAATGTAGCACATACTCTTCTATTTAATTTTTGAGAAGAAAAAACAGAAGTGCTGGGCTTTATCCTTAGTTTTTGATTTTTCGGAAAACGAGAGGGACAACACAAATCAGTATATGTACAGCACAATCTAGAGCAGCAATCAAAATCTACTCTTTTGAAATGTGCTGAGCTGGCCTACTTTATACATTTTGTGCAATATCTGGAGAACCGTACGAAATTTAAAAAAATTTCAACGACAAGAAGCAGAAAAATTACGCACAATTCGAGACAAAAAAAGTCTTGAAAATCGAAAAGTGCTGGGCCAACTTCACACACATAAATGTACACGTGTGTTATGCGCTGATGAGCTTTTCACATCTTCTGAAATTCACTCTTAATATAAAAATCTAGAGAAGCACTGACGTGAAGTCAGTAGCTTTTACGCGATTGTTCACATAATTATTCTCTTCGACACTGTTCATCTTCCAACCAAGTTTCATTTCGATCAGATAAATATTTTTCGAGTAATTGAAAAATCAAAATTTCAAATGGCTGTAGCACGAAAACCATTTGGCAGATTTGGCTCATTAACGAACTTAATCGAGATATTCAGGATCTTAACCTAACCTGAAAAATTTCAGGACTCTAGGTACGTCCTTTCGAAAGTTACAGCGCACACGGCCGGCAGACGGACAGAATCAATTTTGAACACGGATTCTTCATCAGTGAGTCCAACCTAGTCGTTTGAGACTAGTTTTGGCTCAAAATTCGAAAATTACAGACATCGTGACGAAATTAAAACGAGCTGTTTCCCAGAACAAGCGCGTCAAAATGTATTTACCTTTCTTGTAAACCATTTGATTACGGATACAATGGGAGAGGTATTATTGGAAATCATTTTATAGGAAATGTTGTGCACAGGGTTCACCATTCAAACAACATCAAAATAGCATAATTAATACTATTATGTTATCAATATCGACATAAACAACCCTAGGCTTTCGAAATTCCATGGGCGTATCCACCAAATTAGGTCGAAAACGGTGAATTTGCCTACAAATTTTTCGATATTCTTGGTGGTCATGACCTAGTCTATCACCAGTACAAATATTGATTACCGGACAGCCTGTATATGCAAAATGAAATATCTACGGAATCATTGGATTTTACCCATCAATGAGTTGGAGTTTCGTGAGTAATCTCCAAATACAATCTACCAATTGCTACGTCATTCCTTCTAAAATAGTTTTGATTACTAGCGTAACGCTGGTGGATGAAATATTTGGTCATACGATATTATTACGAATATGTGCAGCGAGTCTGCAGCAGATGGTGTAAATGGTTGATACCAAAGATTGAACCTTAGGTTGGTATATTTATCGATCTTGAAAATAGTGTTTTTTTATGCATATTTTATAAAGGTATAGGGTGGTTGCTTCATGAATGCGGAATATATTGATCGGTGAATTATTTGTTGAAGACATGGTGGAAATATAATATGTATTTCCACCATGGTTGAAGCCAAGGATCAAATTCTCTTAAATCTCCGTTTGAAGAGTTATGATTATGGACTCGGAGGGTTTAATGGCATATGACAATATATAGGTATTGGTACCTATGGTAGTTGGCCATGGGAATCAAAATGGTCTTTTTGTATTTTTCCAATTATCCTAGGCTTCATGGACACCCTCCAGAATCTGAAAGCTTGTGCGAGTTAAGGATATGGGGTGTTTCCTGAGCAGGCTTGGTAACTGGCTCGGATCTTATTTTTGCTTGCATGTTCTAGGGGCAGAGTGCTATCGCTTTTCTCAAATGACTATGTAGTTTCCGAGATATTTCCCGTAAAAGGTCTCAAAGGACTAGATTGTACTCACTAATGAAGAATCCGATGTCAGAATAATTTCCGTCCGGTCGGCCGTGATTTGAAAACGGAAAGAGTCAGCGACTTAAAACATACAAGATAGGGTGTGCATAAAATGCGAAGTTCAATTTCGATAATGGTTCAAATTGACCAAATGGTTTCGGAGTTATAATTATTCCAATTTTTGAGGTTATTTTCTCAATTTCTCAGGAACTGCTAATGGGATCAGAATGAAACTCGATCGTTTTGTAGAATACCGACGCGAAACTTTTTGCAGAATTCTGTTTGGATCGTAACATTGACGAAGTGAAAAAAACGACAATGTTCCTAGTTTTTGTTGGAAAAAAATATCCACTAACCACTGTACCGCATGCGCAATAGGAATGCCTAACAACTTTTTCTTGGTGTATATTCTGCAAAGATATTTCCATCAGGAGAAGGGATGGTTTTTAGGATGTCCCGGAAATAACGATATCCCAAATATATTTTTCATTCCGCAAGCGCCCATAGAAGCGACGAAACATCAAAGGAACATCTGCATCAAATGTTATCAAATAAATTTGGATATATTCATGATTAAAAAAACCATGGATGCAGGTGCGCAGTTATGTGTCGTTTGTTCTCTCTCCGAAAAAACTGGGAGTAAATCGTCGTTGCCAGCGTTGCTTTTTTCGACGCCCCCGTTCTGGAGAGTAGTACGTTATCCTTTTGCCACAAATCTAAAATTTTCTAATTCTGTGCCGTAATAGTTTCAAACGTCTAGGGTGGACTTAATGATGAAGAATCCGTCGTCAAATTCAATTCTGTCTGTCTATTCGGCCGGCTTGAGTGCTCTTTCGTTCGGAGGATAATACAGAGTCCTGAAGATTAATCTGGTTTTTCAATTCTGAATATCTCTGTTGAGTCCATTAATGCTTAAAATCCGCTCAATGGTTTCAGTGTTATAGCCATTTGAAATTTTGTTTTTTCAATTACTCGAAAAATTTTAATCTCATCGAATCGAAACTTGGTTATTCCTGGAGATATTGGAAACGAAATATGTCAAATGCCATAGCTATTTGAAAGTTTGAGATTATTCACTCAGTATCTCAAGAATAAATAAAGCGATCAACTATGAACTTCAAAGGTAGTTGTAGAATCATCCACAGTATTTAAAATTTCAGTTCGATCGTTTATTAATCTTTGGAGATGTTGCGAAGAAAATATGTAAAATTTTTTGGTATGGCTGCTTTTTCCGAAATATTGAAAAAAATACTGATCAGATCATTATTTACCTTGGTGAATATGTACTTTTCAAATGCTAATGAGTAAATATGTGCAAAATTTCGTGATTATCGTTCGATAAGATCAATCAAAAAAATGTTTGAACATAGTTTTTTTGGAATATTTTATAAATGGCGATCGATAAATCATATGGTCCTCACGAAATTTAGCACGAACCTTTAAGCTGTCACCTTTCATTGTACTCGATTTTAATTCGATTCGATCTGTTCGGCCTTCATGATTAAAGTCGATTAAATCTATTCTCCAATTTTAATGTTTTCAAGTTGATTCTTCCGGAAATCATCTTATTCACTATCGGTGGTTAGGCCGGTCGTGAACACTATAACTTCTGAAAGAAATGACCTCCGATTTCGTGTTATTTCAAATTTTGGCATTATTTCACCAATATCTCAAGGAGAATAGATGAAATGTCTAAATTAGTTGGACAAACGCGCAGCCACAGTTTCGTGTGGATCAGGTTTTTATAGAAAATTCAAGGTATCGTTGGGAAAATTTCACCAGTTTACGAATTAACAATTTGTGTTAATTTGAACCAATGGCCCATATTTTAATCGTCAATTCCTGACGTTCTTAATGCACCTCAGTGAATTTTTATAAACAGGGTATAACATAATTAGACCAACAAGCTTCTAGTGGAGTTTCTAGACATTATTTTGGACGCATTCGTCCCAAATCATTTAAGCTTCGTTAGGGAGCCAGAGCTCTCTGAAGATGAAGTCCAGGCAAAACTTTTTGTCACATATCCTCAAAACGACGTCACCTAAAATTCATAATTCATAACTCTGATATTTTTTCTTGAAAACAGGTGCTCTCGTGTTATATCATTTAATTCACAAAAAGTGTTGACTAGATGTTATCTTTAGAGCGCTCTAGCTCAGGTGAAGCGTTTTCGCATTATATGATTTGAGTCGAAAGTGTCTAAAATAATGTCTAGAACATCCACTAGTAGCTTGCCGGTCTAATTATGAGACAGCCTTTATATTCACGTGAAATATGTACTCTCGCTCGCTCTTTCAGAATCGTAGACACGGCGATCACCTACCTTTGCACATACTGACCTGTTCACCCTTGATCGATGTACAGATAAAAACAAATTTTCCATTTTTAACCGCATGAAATTTGTCATGAAGCTTGAGCTCAATCGGATGTGAATTTTTGAAATTTCGTGGAAAAAAAGTTTCTGATTGGGTGTATTCTTGGAATCATTTGAAGAATTTTACCAACTAAAGAATTCGCAAAATTGTGCCCAAAATCTACCCTACGAACGAACACAACTAGAGTAGACAACAAGCGGTTGAAATCTGAGAGATGGAAGTCAAGAAAAAAATGTCTCATCAGGAATTTGGAACATTTTCTCATATATTTTTCTATTTTCATACGATGAGATCCACCTGAAATTTTCAGTGAGTTGTGTGTTTGTATTACTTCACTAAAAACAGAATTTCAATTTGATCGCGTCAATACTTCTCAAGAAAATAAGGCATTATATCTACTCAAAATTTCAAATAACAACGGCATTTTATATATTCTTTTGACTTTATCTACGAAAATGAATATCGGATCGAATTGAAATTCGGAACACATTCGAGCAGCCAGAATTTAACCACGGATTTTTCATCAGTGAGTCCAACCTAGTCGTTCAAGTTCATTTTCAGCTACAAATTCGAAAATTGCAGACATTTGGGCAAAACAATCTGTCCATTATTACTTCAGAAAGATGTTGACAGTATTGTTGATTGGTGTTGCCTGAATGAGCTGGACATTAGTGTAGATAAGTGCTAGACTATGCGATTTTTTCGTACCAGCTCAATGATCATGGTCAACTATTCGGTAAACAGTTGTCCACTAAAATTGGTCAACACAGTCAAAGATATTGGAATCCTGCTTGGCACTAATTCAAGTTTTATAGAGCACATCAAATATATTTCATCAAGAGCCTCCAGAGTGCTGGGCTTTCTCAAAGGACATATGTAGGACTTCAATGTGTCCTCCATCAAGGCAATGTACATAGCGCATGTAAGAAGTATTATGGAATATCCATGTGTAGTAGGGTCACCTCATTACGCTGTATATAAACAAGCCATTGAAAGGGTCCAGAACAAATTTTTGAGCTGGATAAGGTACAAATGGGGATTAACTTCTGAAACCTTTCAAAACGAGGCCATTCGAAACAAATTGTCTCCCGCATCCCTTGAAACGAGACGCCATAATTTCGAAATAAGGCTTGTCCATGAGATTTTGCACAGCTTCATTGACTGTCTTTACCTTCTAAAAATGGTGAAATTGAATGTCCCCCAAAGGAATCTTAGAGCTTGGGAACAATTCAATATAAAATTTTGCAGAACCAATTACTCGATTAACAATTTCTCGATAGAGCATTGCGAGCTGCTGGTTTGGTGGAGATAGATCTTTTTCATATCTCAATATTTGAGTTGAAGAAATATTTCAGAGTGCCTTGATGTTGTCACAAACTTTTGTTTTTTTTAATGATAGAGGTACTGGAATTATTATAAATTTGACCGTTAATAAATAAATAATACGACAACGCGCTCTTACTCAGAACAAGCGCGTTATAACCTATACCTCTGTTGTGTTCATCAAATGTTCACGAGAAAAAACCGATTCGCTGTAAATAACGATAACTGACATATTTCAATGTCAGGAATAAACAATTGTCAGATATTTACTTATTTCTTCGAAGCAACTGTTATCCAAATGATAAATTGTTTGCTCTGATTCCTTTCATCCTCAACTGGGGCACTAATGAAATAAAAAAAACAGAAATTTATCCAATTTGTTTTTTTCTAGAAATATACATCAGATTTACATTAATTTTGGCACAGACCTTTAGCCCAAACTTTATCATCAGTGTGGAAGTTCATATCGGACGTTCTGAAAAAACCGTGATCTTTCCAATTTTCTAATTCAAATATGGTGGTTACTGATTGGAAACATAGAACTTACTATATTTCTTTTTCAGGACACACTGTTATTATAGCTCTTCTTTAGAACACCTGGTTATTTTAACATACATTTATAGCCATGAGTAAAAGAGCGTAATCTTTGCAATTTTCGAATTCAAATATTTTAGTTTCCGATTGGAAATATGGTAATTTCCGATTGGAAACATGGATCTTACTATATCTCATTTTTGGGAGACCTTGTATATTTATTCTTCAAAATGGCTAAGTTGAAACTATATACGGCATACATAGAAAGAGGAATCTTCGATATTGTTTACTAAAAGAAAGAAGAAGAAAGAATCGAGTACATTAATTTTTTGAGATGCTCTATATAATTTATTTCACCATGAGTACCTCGCTATACGTAGCAGAATGTATCAAATTTTCCAATTAATCATATTCTTCTGATCGAAATGAGACATGGTTGGTATATGTACAGTAGCAATATGAAGAATTATCCATTAAAAAATTCGTCAAAAAAATTTTTTTTTCACGAAAATTTTCATATTTCAATAAAATTTCACTGAAATCTTCAGTCACTTCATAACCGAGTACTTCATTTCAGCCCAATCAGATTTCCTGGTTTTACTGAGGCACAAATAAATAGAAAAATTGAGGAAATCTATTTTAGAAATTCATATATTTCGAAAAGCATACCTCCAATTCCGTTGAAATTTTACTCTAATATAATCGACAGCGAAAACTCGAAGACTCGGTTTCACTCTTTACAGATATGTATTCTTAGAATTTTCCGAAACATAAGATATTCTTCTGAATCGACCCTGTACGACATCTACTGGTAAATAGTCAAAGCATTTACTGGATCCTAGACACATTATGCGGGACAGCGACGTCTGTTCACACTCTCTGCTTCATGAGGTGATTCCCTGGAAGTTTTATCGGTGCTTCCCCATGGCGCATGAGCAGTTTATCGGAGTTGTCACTACTTAACAACAGTGTTCCAAATTTCAGCTTGATCGGATATTCGTCTTGGGAGATATTGAAGTCAATAATTAACAACTTTTCAACTCGATAAGATATTTATTTTATTTAATGAAACATATTGAGCCAAATGGTAATTTCTTACATTTCGCACTTGTTCTAGGGAACAAAAAAGTTACCGTTTCGCCCAGTGTCTATGATTTTCAAGTTTTAAGTCAAACATAGTCTTTATGGATTCAAAAAAATCTAGAAAAGCACTGACGTGAAGTCAGCAGCTTTTACGCACTTATTCACATTGCCAAATGGTGACTTGGAAATTTCAGTGGAATTTTAATGAAATTTTCAGACAAAAATTTCATTCCGAATTATTCCATGAATAATTCTTTTTTTTGACAATGTTCATCTTTCAAGCAAATTTCATTTCGATCAGATTGATATATTTCACGATATTAAAAATCAAAATTTCGAATGGTTGTAGCACAAAAACCATTCGGGAGATTTGGCCCATTAACGAACATAACCGAGATATACAGGATCTTAACCCAACCTGAAAATTTCAAGACTCTAGGTCCTTCCTTTCGAGAGTGACAGCGCGAACGGACGGACGGGCGGACGGACAGAATCAATTTTGACCTCGGATTCTTCATCAGTGAGTCCAACCTAGTCGTTTGAGACCAATTTTGGCTCAAAATTCGAAATTACAGACATCGTGACGAAATGATAACGCGCTGTTTCCCAGCGCGTAAAAACCTGGAAAAGCACTGACGTGAGGTCAGGGCTTTTAAGCGCTTGTTCCGTCTATACAAGTATTGACCCTGCCAAATGCAGATTTTTTCATATGGTCCTCACGAAATTCGGCATAAACCTCAATCTATAATTTTCGATCAAGTACTAGATCGCAATTCGATCCCTCATTTTCAATGGGTATAACTATCTTGAGAATAATTGGCAAAATCAACCCATTAAAGAATTCGACCTTCTTAATCAAACTGAAAACCTACTCTACAAATACATTTCCTATGTCGATTCTTCCTGAAGTATTTACTTACGGCCGGCCTAACTACTGATAGTGAACAAAATAACTCCCGAAAGAATCTACTCAGTAGCAAGATAATTGTAGAGTATGTTTGGAGTTTAATTACGAAGGCCGAATTGGCGAATGAGTGAAAACTATCGAATGATTCCGCAGATATACCCTTTCAAAATTTCAGTTTCCCCATATTTCCAAAAACATAGATGGATGAAAAATGCCACCTTGAAGTTTCAGCCAACTGGGGTCTACAGAACAATGAGTAAAAAAAATTAGGAAGGCCTCCTGCATTAAATGGAGAGAGTTATTTTGCTCATTCTTCTGTAGACCCCATTTGGCTGAAACTTCAAGGTGGCATTTTCCATTGAAGGACGATTCGATCTATGTTTTTGGAAATATCGGGAAACTAAAATTTTGAGAGGGAATATCTGCGGAATCATTCGATAGTTTTCCCTAATTCACCTTCGTAATTAAACTTCAAACCAACTCTTCAATTATCAAGCTACTGAGTAGATTCTTCCTGAAGTTATTTTGTTCACTATCAGTGATTTGGCCGGCCGTAGGCACATTAACTTTAGGAAGAATCGACAAAGGAAATATCTTTGTAGAGTAGGTTTTCAGTTTAATTAAAAAGATCGAATTCTTAAATTCGCTAATTATTCTTCAGAGAGGTATAACCATTGGGTAATTTGGATCGAAATGCAATATAGTACTTGATCGAAATTTATAGCTTGAGGTTGATGCAGCATTTCGTGATGACCATCAATACTTGTAAAGTTGACCGCCTTGGCAACGGAACAAGCGCGCAAAAGCCCTGACCTCACGTTAGTGCTTCTTTAGGTTTCTAAAATAAAACCACTGCAAAAATTTCCCAAAATTTGTGGATAGCTGTTTTTTATATCTAAGGGTGTTATGGTGAGTTCCGAGACGGTCTTGGAAGTCCAGTGTCTTGGAAGTGTATGATTCTCAGCTCTAATGAGACCTGCTTTTATTGGAGCTGAGGATCATATAGTTCCAAGACAATGGACTTCCAAGACCGTCTTGGAACTCACCATAACATATAAAAAACTTCCAAGACCGTCTTGGAACTCATCGAAAGTCTTGGAAGTATCGAGTCAATCGCTGTTTCAGTCCTGGAAGTGATCTTTAGACATATATATATATATATATAGGTTATATAAATTAAGAGCCTTTGAAACTATAAATCTAGATTTAAGGGAGTAGAGACTCGTGTATCACAAGGGTAAAAAAGTGTACTCTTTTTTCCTCACCGAGCTTTCGCAATTATTTATTGCATCTTCAGGGTTTCTGAAATTACAGATGTAAGTAATATTAATGATGTTCGAACAATAAATTATTTTGTTTTTACCGAAATTGAGGTTATCTGTTAAAAACAATTGACTATGTTCGTTCGACGAAACATATCCAGGAATAAAATCAAACATGAAACACACTTAAAATCACATACAAATACATTACACATAAAATTGTGACTGTTTTGATCTGGGTTAGCATATTTGAGTTGTTTTTCATTTCCAGCTGTCACCCTGTCATCGTCACCTTGTCATCGTGACAGGGTGACAGCTGGAAATGAAAAACAACTCAAATATGCTAACCCAGATCAAAACAGTCACAATTTTATGTGTAATGTATTTGTATGTGATTTTAAGTGTGTTTCATGTTTGATTTTATTCCTGGATATGTTTCGTCGAACGAACATAGTCAATTGTTTTTAACAGATAACCTCAATTTCGGTAAAAACAAAATAATTTATTGTTCGAACATCATTAATATTACTTACATCTGTAATTTCAGAAACCCTGAAGATGCAATAAATAATTGCGAAAGCTCGGTGAGGAAAAAAGAGTACACTTTTTTACCCTTGTGATACACGAGTCTCTACTCCCTTAAATCTAGATTTATATATATATATATATATATATATATATTCTTTTGAGAACGAGCATTACATTCTAAGATATATCTACAGTGTTAGCAGAGGAAATATATATATATATTCTTTTGAGAACGAGCATTACAATCTAAGATATATCACAGTGTTAGCAGAGGAAATGTAAACGGGGTACCATACATATTTGCGTATGATACAAGAGCACAGATAAAAACCTCAGGAAAAATTCTGTCTCCCCGTATAAGTGTAGTAATTTGTTTATAGAAGATGGATGGCATCTTTTTCATTGGAAAATAATTTTTTCGTCATCTTGAATTCATTTCGACAAAATATCTTGACATAATATCTGAAACAGAAAACAAGAAGGAAGCAGCAAATAATATCACCTACATTTGCTCATGACCGAGAGGGTCTTTCGACCAGGTTCAGTCCTCCAAGCGATGATTTTCAGATCCTCAGATAAACGAAGAACGCTACAGGCCCCTTTATTGGGGAATCATCTCCCATAGATCCATAATTGTTCATTTCGAACTAGAAATCTAATAAAATATCGGGAATAAAGTGAAAAACTTGTGACATAGCAAAGGAAATGTAAACGGGGTACCATACTTATTTGCGTATGATACAAGAGCACAGATAAAACCTCAGGAAAAAATCGGTCTCCCCGTATAAGTGTAGTAATTTGTTTATAGAAGATGGATGGCATCTTTTTCATTGGAAAATAATTTTTTCGTCATCTTGAATTCATTTCGACAAAATATCTTGACATAATATCTGAAACAGAAAGAGGGACAGAAAACCAGAAGGAAGCAGTAAATAATATCACCTACATTTGCTCATGACCGAGAGGGTCTTTCGACCAGGTTCAGTTCTCCAAGCGATGATTTTCAGATCCTCAGATAAACGAAGAACGCTACAGGCCCCTTTATTGGGGAATCATCTCCCATAGATCCATAATTGTTCATTTCGAACTAGAAATCTAATAAAATATCGGGAATAAAGTGAAAAACTTGTGACATGTATTATATCAGTATGACATAATACATGTTGAAAATCAAAGACTCATTAGTCTCCGTCTAAGTTTTTCCAAAAACCAGTTATCGAGGCTCATAGAATTCTCCAGAAAAAAATCCTATAAATGCACTGACTTGAGGTCAGGAGCTTTTACGCGCTAGTCCAAATAGTTCAACTATTGCATCAACACGCACCTAGTTGCGCGTTAGTATTCTTCACCTAATCACGAAGTTTCAATCTGATTGCATTTGTAATTCTTGAAATATTGCGGGAATAACGTTGAAATTCCAAATAACAACTAAATTTGACATATTATTTTCCTTATATCTCCCGAAGTGAATATCGGATCGTATTGAAATTTGAAACATTGTTGTTAAATACATACTTTGAGGTTTGTGCTTAGTTTCGTTGAAATCTAATCGATATTTTCAGATAAAAACAATTTTTTATCGAAAATTTTAAATATTTTCGAATGAACATTTCTTCGAAATTTTTCAACTACTGAATCCACACGATATTTCGCACTGAGTTGCGTGTTAGTATTCCAAAACTGCTCAAAGATTTTCAATTTGATCGATCCAGTACTTTTGAGATTGAAATTTCAAATGGGCCTAAATCCGAAACTACTCGACCGATTTTACCCATTAACGAACTCAACTGAGATATTTGGACATCAAACCAAATGTGATAAATTAAAGTCGCTAGATCGTTACCTTCGGAAGTTAGAACACATAAAGACGAACGGCAGGATGGAAGAAAATAATTGAATATGACCACGCATTTTTCTTCAGGGTGTTCAATTCTCATCTTTTTAGACCATTTTCGGCTCAAAATTCGAAAATTCCCTAGAACAAGCGCGTAAAAATAATGTATCCAGTAGTTCGAAATATGTATATGTTAAGGATAGATCCCCGATCACAGCTATTCACGAAGGAAATAGCGAAATTGCTAGAAAATGTTGAGGTGGATTCAGACACATTCATTACTTGAGAAAGGGCTTCAATCATAGCTATCTGCTTCAGAAGCTAGAGAACATGGGGATGTTTATCTATATAATTTGGTTATGGAGCATCTGAAACACTTTTGAAGTCAATTTGTTTATTTAACTGAGAAGTGAGTTGTATGAAGTCTCATACAGAACTAACTCCTCAAAAAGATCTCACAATCCGAATTATTTTACTTCATGAATTTTGATGTCATAGCATCTTATAGAAAAAGAATCTACATGTTTCTCCACGAAAAGTGTGAGAAAAAAGAAAGAAATATCACTCCTCCACATCCTGTGTAATTCGGAATAATAACATTTAGAGATTTTCAGTGACATGATACTTCGCAAGTTAGAATGTCTATTGCGTTCGGGTCAGTTCAAGATAAGGGAAATCGGTCATTTCACGCAATTCCGCCCGATTTCCAGAGTTTTTGTTATCTTCTTCCCTAGAAGTGCAAAAACACATTATGCGCGCATGTTCTAGGTGAACAGCGTGCTATCGTTTTTACCAAATGTCTGTAATTTTCTATGATTGAGCCGAAGATGGTATCAAACGACTGTTTTGGACTCACTGATGACGAATCCGGTATCAAAATCGATTCTGTCCAGCCAGCCGTCCGGCCGGCCGTAGACATATGATAACTGTCGAATGGAGCCAGCTGCCAGCTCGAAACTGGCAGGGTAGTTCGCACATCGGAATGCCACGGTTGAATTCGTTAATGGGCCATATCGGCCGAATAGTTTCGGAGTTATAGCCATTTGAAATTTCTAAGTTATTTCCCACATACTTCATAAATTACTCGAGAGATTAGATAGAACCTTGACAGTTAGTTGAAGCATAATGACGCGCAACTTTCTGCTGATTTCGTTGGAATCGTATGGTCACTCAATTTAAAAAAATATTTCGAAATTTTTTTTAAACTATATTGTTCATATTCAAGAACAATTTCAGTTGTACCTTGAACTTCATATTTCACAGCATTATACCAAATTTCTATTCGATACGGTTATTAGTTTTGGAGATATTGGGAAAAAATATTTTTCATGGTTTTCTTCTCGATTTCGTTGTTTTTTTCCGGTATGACTCAAGAAATACTGATTCAATCGTGATGAAACTTCGCAGCTAGTTCAAAGATGTTTAGATGATCATATTATCCTCATTAAATTCTGTATGAACAATAAAACTGTCAATTCGATCTGATTTGTATTTTTGGAAATACAATATCTTCCGGGAGAAACGAACGTTCAGAATAATTAAACTATTTATTCACACTTATTTACACTAATAACAGATAACTTAACAACTCATTTCATCAAAGTCTTTGCACAATTCATTTCCACACTATTTATTTTCACTGATCACTTTCCGCTTCGAATAACTACGTTGAATGACTCCCTGTGCTGCTTCGCGCCCGTCCTTATATCACTTGTGGAACTTCTAGCGATTACGAGAAGATACTAGAAAGGCGGGTGACTCATAGACGTCTGAAGCTTTCGGGAACACTCGCAGTATTATAAGTAGCAAATTGTTCATTAAATTTATTTCGAGAATTCGATTTTTAGTCGATTCGTAGCTAAATTTTCTTATAGTGGTAATTTTTGACTTGTTTGCGACTTTTCGAATTTATTGAAAATTTTCTTCATTACCTGATTTATCCACAATACTTTTGTTCACCATATCTTGAAATGATCTAGTTGAATCAGAAGGGTGAATGATCTCTGAATCCGATCTATTAACTGAAGGGAAAGAAATTTTGAATGGACTCAAGTCATGTCCATGCGGTATTAAATCCGATGATCATCTTGGATGCAATGGTGTATGATAGAAATTCAATGATTGTGTAGGATTTGAAAATGACTGCGGAGGAAAATTCCAAGTCCTCATCATGTCTAACTGCGATTTTCTACAAATATATTCTTCGATCCTTTTGTATAGCTATATCTAATATGAATCCAGGAGTATCTAATGAATTTGATTGGATTTCTATTTCTATATAATGAATTCTTATTCTCAAAGATTTCACCTTGAAATAAGTTATATCGTCCTGGGCATGTAGTCTCAAGAATTGTAATTCAATTTTGAGTACATGGAGATGATCTCCGAATTTATTCATTAATGAGACCTTAATGGTTTCCCATGTATGTTGTACATCAGAAATATGCAACTCAGCTTCTGTTTCATTTGTTAATTGACTCTCAATAACTTCTAAACGATAACTCTTAATTATTGGTGATTCAGTTACAAATCTCGCCGAATCAGAGTCACAAGACTTGAGAAATGAGTTGAGTTGTGCTCTTTCACACATTACAAACATTCGTCAATAGGAGAATATATATCTACTGGGAGGCACATCAAAATGTGGCCGCATCATATTCAACAGGCAGCAACCCTTATTTTCGGCTTGATTCACACAGGCAACCCTACGTCATCGTACACAGAAAAAATGGCTTTAATTTGATATTTAAATAATAGATATACGTTATGAACGTAAAAAGTAACGAAATCATACCTGTTCATACCTGGCTGCGAAGAGGTGCGGCCAATTGCGCAACGACAGTCGTCATTTTTCGAAGTCACATAGATTGCTATGAGGTAAATGAGATCTTATTTAAAGAAACATGTTAATGCAATGTCTCTCAAAAAAACACTTAATATTTCTTTATTCAAAAATACTTGCGGCCACATTTCGATAGGCAACCCTGTAGATGTATATATTGTCCTATTGAAAAATGTATGTAAAAAATTTTTTTCAAGCAAATACTCGACGAGCGCACTAATTCTGCAACCGGGTCTCGTACTATAAGAAGTGATTTGTTACAAGTCTCATACAGAACTAGCTCTTCAAAAAGATCTAACAATCCAAATTATTTTACTTCCTGAATTTTGATGTCGCAGCATCATATAAAGAAAGAATCTTCATGTTCCTCCACGAAAAGAAGAAGGTAGAAGGAAAGAAATATTACTCTTCCACATCCTGTGTAGTTCGAAATAATATCATGATGAACATGATCAACATGATACAGCGCGAGTTAGAATGGCTGTGGATTCGGATCAGTCCTTAGAATTAAAGCTGGTAATGTGCTACAATCTATTGGTACTTATGATTAATGTTGCAGTTTTATTTTCACTATTGGTATCATCCACAAAATAGGTCTTTATGAACAAGACTAATTCCCATCAATATATACAGGGCATCCGGTAAACCTTAAACAATATTCGTTCAGATAGACTAGGTCATGACTACTCAGAATATCGAAAAATTTTCAATGTGTTCGAGATAATGGACATTTTGGGAATTGGTGAAAAATCGCTACCTTTCCTCGATATTTTGGACACCATTTCTCCAAATTGGTACTGATTCTAATTTTTTTTTCTGAACATTTCTGATGATTACTGCTTCTCGGATGTACGAAACTATTTTTTCAAAAATTGGTATAATTCTGCGGAAATGGGGATTAAATGACAGATATTAAAGTATATCCTAAACTTTCACAATTACGAGGAAAAGAGTCTTCTGTTGCGAATTCTTCCGAATAAAATGATGATATAATGAATAATGATTAATTCATTACTTGGGAGTTTTCAGAAAAAGAAAGAATAACAAGCAATAAATTTCACTAAAGAGTATTTACAGAAAAATTTGAATTGTTCTCTATCCCTTTTGACACAAATATGATAATCGTTCAAGAAGGACCTGTTAAATGTTGTTTTCCCCCTTTACAACGATTTTCTGATAGCATGTTGAAACACCGTCCCAGTTGTTACATGTCAGTTGCAGTTGTTGCTCAAACTTGTTCATGAAGTCCAAGTGAAGTTTATCAAAATATTTCAGTTCATTGATCTGGGGGCTTTAGAGTTGCTCTTTAGAATGTCTCATCCACTATACAAGGTACCTTAAAGCCATTGTCGAACTCACGTGCCAGTGATACTCTGCCTACCTCCCTTAAAAATGGGTCAGTTCCGATAACAAAAACAGAAGTTAGTATTGAACCACAAGTTTGATACTATTTGGGTACAATCTACTCAATATTATAATGTATTGGAGACTCTTAACCAATCTTGCAATTATGTGACTTCTTTCACTTGGGCTATTTGATAGTATAACGGTACAGTTAAATACAACTGACGTGGAAAAATAATTGAGTTGGTGTATCCATTTGGAGACTCAGGCCTCAGAGCATCGTTGGTGCAGTCTCAAAGCATGTTCAAACAAATCCTTTTAGGAAGTATGTCATCTTGGCATCAGAACACTTTCATTTTTTATTTATTTAATTTATTGCTTGAATCTCTGGTTTCAAAAGAATTTAATTAGGACAAGATTCGACATTGTTTTGGTTTATTATTTGATAAAATCAAATAATAAACCTTAGTGATCGACCAACACAAAAAGTTTTTTAACCCGCCCTGAAAATTTCACAGTTAACGTTTTGGAGTATGTAGATTTGAAAAAACTAATAAAAAGAAATCCGTCCGTCCGCCGTCTGTTGTCCGGGGCTTTTCTCCGAAAGTACTGAATCGAAACCAGTGAAACTTGGTAGAAAAATCGTGTGTCGCTCGGGATTGAACTTTTCAGCAGAATCGGTGTACCCTAAGGGCTCAAAATGGGGGGTAGGGAGAAAAAAAAATTATTTCTCGAAAACTTACAACCGAATTTTCATGAAACTCTGAACGTTGATTACTGTTGCAAACCTAAACCAAAAAAATTTCACCCGGATGATTTCCGACCAGTGGTTCCTGAGTTATAAAGAAAAACGCTGCAAATTTCCAATAATGTCGAAAATGACATCATCGCATTCGGTTCTAAGATTGGAATTCACTGGAATAGACGGTTTACTTTTCCAGAATCATACATCTAAAAGTAGATGAAAATATTGATTACCAAATTTTCAACATATATCGAGAAATTTTTAATGGATGCGTTATTATTTTATAAACACAATTTGCAAATGCCCCATCGATGTTCTTGACAATTTCATAATCGTAAGTAGTTCAGATTGAATATTTTTGGGTTTTCTCTCCCAATATCTTAAACATACCTACTGAAAATCGGATCAAATTATTCTTTATAGAAATCACCTTGCGGATTACGGGATTTAAGATTAAATTTCTTCATGAAGCTCATTGATATCTTGAATAAAACTTTTATTTTATTCATAAATCATTGGTTTTTCAGGACACAAAAACCAATTCCATGAAAAAATTCATTTGAAACATTGAAATCTCAATACATTGAAATCTCAATAAATACTCTTTTATAACTGAATAACACTTTTACATGCAGAACGCGAATTAAGTAGCGTAATTTAAAATAATGCAGATTTCCAAAAAATTCGGTTGATCGAAGATTTCCATCAATTTCGGTTTGCGTAGTACGATTATCGTCAACATGTGGATATCCGTTACTGGTTTCAGTCGAAATCCAAAATCTTTCGTACTGACAGTTTGAAATAAACGTGAATTTAAAAAATAATGAGCATTTATATGATAAATCAAATTGGAGGATATAATATGCAAAAAAATTGTCGATAATCTTATACTGAGGGTTGGAGCCTTAGACTAAAGTTAGGAGCCGATGATCTATCTACCTGTTCTGAATGGGGTCTGTGCCAAGTCGTGATCTAAGACAAGGTATATAGCGTAGACAAAAATATACCGCATGTATCATCATCTGGTTGTCGGCAACTACTTGTTTGAACTTCACGTCTTTCCATCAAACAGACTTTCGGATTTGACACCCTCTTAGTTGAGTGTACCTGACAACGATAACAACGAACGAAATTTATAATCTAGAATTATTCTTTCGAATTCAACTTGATGAGGTTCACGATATATTTAATTGTTACAGAAATGTTATTGAAAATAACTTTAGTTTTTCAGTTTGTATGGTGGATACTTTGTGAATTAAGTGAATCGGATATCTGCTGTGGAAAAAAATTTTTTCAGATCAATTGCACAGGAAGGTTGAGTTTTTTTTCATTCCATTAATATTTTTCAGAACAAAGTTGAATCCTAGTAGAAATCACATCTACACATTTGATATTAGCGGAAAGTCTTAAATTTTGTTTTACGTATTAGTGTTAGTTTGAAAGATTGAGTTTATTTCCTCAGTGTCAAGAAAAACGAACGCGTTCGGATTGAATCATGACTAATTGAGAAATATAGACACTCGATTAAATGCAACATTTCGTGAGAATTGTATTGGAAAAATCGAATTTTTTTTAAACATTTTTTTTTCGAATACATATTCATTAAAGTTCAATGAAATTTGGTACAGGTTTCAGAGTCAACATTTAGAAACAGTGTTTCAAATTTCAGTTTTGACCGATATTTATTTGTGCAGATATTGGAAAAAATTTCGTGACCATTTTGAATATTGAGGTTATTTCCCTTATATCTCAAAAAGGGCAAACCCTAACTGATTTGAAGTTCATTTTCAGTTATAGAATACCGACACGAAATTTAATAATTGTGGAAAATAGTTAGATTTTCAAAGAGGTGAAACGACTGTGGAACATCTCTTCTCATTCAAAATATTATTTTAAATTTTGCTACTCAGCTAGCGTTCTGCATGTGGAAATGTTATTCAATTATACAAGTGTATTTATTGGGATTTCAATGTTCACATGAATTATTTCATCGAATTGGTTTCTGTGTTATGAGAAACCAATGAGTTATGCATAATATATAAGTTTTTTAAGATATCAATGGTAAATTGGGTTATTTAACTGAGAAAATAATAAACCCCTGTGTAAAATTTGCAGCGTTTTTTAATTTTTATGAAAACTCTCAAGCAATAAATTCCATATTATTAATCATTATTTCATCATTTCATCTCGAAAAATTAGCAACAAAAGACTTTTTTCCTCGAAATTGTGAAAGTTGAGGATAGACCAGAATATCGCCCCAGTCTCTTGCAACGGAATTATCACCCCTTTCAAAAATAATCAGATTTTGTTTCATACAATTTTGGAGAGTGGACAAAGTGTGCATACTTTCGTACTGAATGTTCACATTCACGTGGTGATTAATATTTTCAGAGAATTGAGTCACGAGAATAATTAAAGGTAGAATTCAAATAAGTCATTTTGTCCCCAATTTTCGCAGACATATCAGTTTTTGGAAATTGTTTCATGTCTCCGAAAAGTAGCAGTTATCAGCAATGTTCAGTTGAAAAAAATTATTCCGGATCAGTACCAATTCAGAGACATGGTGTCCAGAACATCGAGGAAAGTTTGAAAAAATGTTTTTTCGAAAATTTTTCAGGTTTTTGTTGAAATTTTTTTTCTCGGAATCTGTCGACCAGATTCCAACAAAATTTGGCAAAGACGTCAAAGTCACTATTCAACAACTATGTTCAAGATTTAAATTCGATCCGATATATACTCCTGGAGATAAAAAGAAAAAAATATGCCAAAATTCCATGTTATTTTCAATTTTAAGGTTATTTCCGCATATATATCTCAAAAAATACGGATACAAACATATTGGATTTCCGTAATCAGTTGTATAATCGAAAAGGTGCAAAATTTGTTAATAAAGTAGTTAGAAACTGGAAATTTTTTTATATATCTAATGTTGAAAATTTTTTTTTCTCGGGGACTATCGAACAGATTCTATGATGTTTGGCATATACTTTGAGCTCAATACTGAACAATAATATTTCAAAATTCAATGTGGTCCTATATTCATTATCGGATATACCTAAAAAATATGATATGCCAAATTTCGGTGTCAATTGAAGTGTGGAGGTTATTTCCTCGATATTGCGAGAAATATAGATGCCATCAGATTGAAACCTCAAAGTGAATTGGAGAATTTCTACATGCTACATGATATAAAAATTCGTATGGATATAGTCGTAATAAATTTTTTTTTAATTATTTTCCAAAATTTTTTTCCATTTCTGTTGAAAAGTTTTTTTGGAAGCTATTGATAATATTTCGATGATATTTTGTACAGACTTTGAAGTCGGTATTTACCAACGATATTTTTAATTCCAATTTCATCTGATATCTATTCACGGAAAAAAGTATGTTGGATCTTGTTGTTAATCGAAATGTTGAAGATATTTCCTCAGCTCAAGAAGTATTGACGCGATCAGATTGACATTTCGAAACTAGTTGTAAAATAATGCCGCTCAACATTACGAAATGTCTTGAGGATTATCAAGTTGAAAAATGTTGAAACATTTTTATTGGAAAAAATTGATTCGTCAAAAACCACCTTCAAGTACCGAGGTGCCATTTTTGTACCATGAGTACCGTTGAAGGGTCTGCAAGACCATCATAGCTTTAACAACGAAAACTTTTCTTTCAATTTTATTCTCGAAAAAAAACAGTGTTACTGTTATGTCCTATCTAGTTCCAATAAAATTTGAATTGAATTTGCCAATTTCCACCTCTGGCAGTAAAAATAAGTTACTGCAGTCTCAATTTTTTTTGGCAATGAATAACACTTTCACCTTGATGATTGGCATTATGAGGAAATAAATATTACCACAGCTGCTGTATATTTCGATTGAAACAACCTCCGTGATGAGAAATAATTATCATTGCAATTGGGAGAATGGGCAGTTCAGCATAAAATCTATTACACAGCTTTAACTACATCTATATAAATAAAAGAGGATCTATGGTCTATCGATATTTCGAATGAGTATAACGTTCAAACAACTGCACCAAATCGGATAATTTCTTTTCTGTTGTATTCATTATTGTCAGGAGACGGTTTGTCTAACGGAATATGTGATAACCTTCATGTTCATTTTTGTTATGATCACAAATCATTGATTTGGCCGATTTTGGAATATTTGAACTTGAACAACTGAGCAAGTTTTTGATTCATTATTTTCTAAAAACGATCAGATATCAGAGGCTCCTTCTTATTGTTATGTCATCTCAAATAACCATGAATTCATGAGGGAAGTTGAATTGAAAAACTTTTTCATACTTATGACAAGGTTGTACGGTTCATATTGTTCCATATAAATTGAATATTGTATTTGTCTTATATGTTTTTGTTCCAATAGGAAAGTAAGTAATATAAAAGTGTTGTTCAATATTACCAAAATTTCCTATACTTCACCACTGAAGTTTACCCATTTTATTTTAAGTCTCAAGCAAAAAACATTTTTGAAGCCACAAAAACAATAATCTTGGTCTTACTTGATGGAAATTCGTCTTTTTGATCAAAAGTAAAATAACTGAAATCAAAAGGTTGTACTTTAAAACGTGTGATATCATGGTACATGTTCAATTTGTTATAGATTTACATAAGAAAATCGTTCTCCAAATGTATCAATATTTATTACCAAGATTTAATGAACTTGTGAGTTTAAACAATCATATCACTTTGTAATAACAGAGTGGGTGAATATGTATATCGACCTCAACCTGTAAAGGACGAAAATCTTATAATGCAGTTTATGATTACATCAAAAAACTTTCCTTCGTCAAAGTCAGGTTAAGGTTAACTTTTATATATAAAAGTTCTGGTTTATCTTGTTATGCACAAGATCAAATGAAGAAAGATTTGCATTTGAACTATCTTCAGAACCATATTGAATTACGCTGAACAATCCTGTGTAAACTCCAGATACCATTTCTCCATGGTAAACTTTTTGCCCAAAATAAATTACAAGTTTTCCTCAATATGAATGCTTCGAGTACAACTCTTAAACAAAAGTTGTAGCAGAAGGGCACAATTTCATGAATGAAAGTTAGGCTTCATTTTGTTATGCAGAAGTGTGACTAAAGGAAGATTCAAATTTCAATTATTTTTAGTGAAATAATGAATTTGCTAGACAACCTGAAATTATATGGGTATTTTGTCCTTCTGTGTAAACACTTTGCAGAATAGAAATTGTAAGTTTTCTCCACTTTGTTCTTCACATGTTTCGCTTACGAGTACGACTTGTAGGCAACAATGGTATAAATGTGGCCTCTTATATGTATTCCTTTTTAGGAAACAACGATTATAAGGAATGAAAAACTTGTTCAAAATTCCGAAATCATAACCAAATCAAACATAAAGGTTGACAGCTGTTCAGGTAACAGAGAAGTTCAGAAATCTCATAAACGTCAGAATTTCGGGATCATCATTATTCTATGGTGGCTCCTATTTCTTTCAGTTCCGATCAAATCCCTCGGCAAATCCTTCTACCGAGCGTGCACTCATAGAGTACTTTGACACTTAGGTATTATAAACATTATAGACACTTAAATCAATTTCAAGCGATGGACAAAAAACTCTGGTTATAGTTACGGTTATCTAAACTGACATATAGGCAAAGGATAATCTGTCGATTTGGATAACCGTTAATATAGCCGGAGCTTTCAGTCCACCGCTTGAAATTGGTTTGAGGTTATGATATATTAGAGACTAAGGTAAATATATATTTTCTTGAATTTTCAACTAGCTGACGTCACTTTTTTTTTCAGAGGAGCACACCATGTTTTTCACATCATGGGTTTCTGCTATCTGCATAAACAAAACAATCTCTGTTATTCACAGTAAAACGCGTTCGTTGAAATTGCTTAAAATTTAATCATCATTGATAGATGCCATCAGTGAGGCGTCCAAATATTGGTTGGCGGGCGCGTAACGCAAGAAGACTCTTTAATGAGGAATTGGAGGCCAACAGAATGAAAGGTTTTCAATCTCAAGCAATATCTGTCCCAGCACTGGATGCATCCATACTGTCGATCTCAGGGGAGATACAACAAAATATATTATCCAATGTATGAGCACTATTCCTCAATATTGTAATGCTCTGAGATATCTAGACGAACCCCCAGGATTATGTTGTTAGAACAGAAAAATCAAATTGCCACAACTGACAACGCCACCTGAACCTTGAATACGTCAATTTCAGGACGAGAACTTCTATCGAAACATTTTCTGCAGAATATTCAGCATTACAATAGTATGCTCCAAATGACATCATTTGGTTCAAACCTGATTGAGGAACGAGGTTTCAATCCAACTTTTAGGGAATTGTTCTTCTTCATCAAACAAACTACACATTGATTATATCATTACCTTAAATATGAAACTTCTGTTGACATGAGAATCATTAAAAAAGCTTTTCTAATTTTTTTCAACAGATTCAAGGAAAAATTCACTATCATGCAGGAGCGTGGTTACCACCAGTTGATGGTGAATACAAATTTCTTGGAAATTCTGAAGATGAAGTGTATCAACGTTGTGCAATCATCGTGCAATTAAAACAACTTTTGCATGAACATAATCGAATGGTAAAATTGTTCGAAATAGCCTTAGAAATGATGCCATCTGACAAATATAAATTAGTAGTCAGAGCAGATAAAAAGCCAGCAGAAGAACATAAGAAACATTTCAATGCACCAACATTGAATGAAGCTGCTTGCCATTGTGGTAGTTGCTGAAAATATGGACATTGTAATTCAACCACGTGATCGTGGTTACCTTAGACAAATCAGTGAAACACAATATCGTATGTATGATGTTTGAAATGCCCACTAATATTCTGACGGGGAAAAGATGGATATCATTTTCTGATCAGTATGATGTATTCTGTGGTTGGTGAGTATCGATAAAATTAAATTATGAAAAAATATAGTAGGAATAGATTTCGATAGGGTATCTTCAGAGGATAAGGTCCTTAGATTTGTGTACCATTAAATCTTTTCTACTATGCTTTCGTAGTAGTATAAACCACTTTGTCAGAGTAATTTTGTTCAATAAATTTTATGTTTTATTCCTGATTGATGTTTCAGGTCAGGTCAGGTCAGGTCAAGAAACAAACAAGAAGCTCAAACTGCCATTGAATTTGCAGACTGTAGAGGAACCTACATGTGATATAAGCAAAACATCGGCAGTAGCGAACGTGCTTCAAAATTATTAAATAATAATTTGGGATGGATAAATGCCTAATGGCCCACAAACAGGCGTTGGAGGCACTAAAAAAAACCCTAAAAGTCTCTTTGGTAGTGCGATGATTCTACTGGCAGGAGATTTCCGACAAACGTTGCCTTTCCAGATCAACCGCTGCTGATGAAATAAATGCTCGCTTGAGAACCTCCAATACATGGAGATATGTTAAGAATCTCAACTTCACAACAAATATGAGACTGGCTCTGCAAAATGACATATCGGTGGCATTGTTTTGAAAAACGTTATTTGACACTGGCAACGTGAAAATTCCTGATTTAACTTCTAATGGTCTCATTTCCTTCCATAAAACTTTGGTCAGTTTACATCTTCAGAGGAAACCATTTCTTGGCTGGAAGAATGGGCCATTCTACTGCCAAAAATAAGGATGTTGATCAATTGAATTTAAAAATTCAAAATAAAATTGATTCATTTTTTTAAGTCTATCGATTTCATTATCGATCCAAATAAAGTTGTATAATTATTCAAGTGAATTCTTAAGTTTGTTGGACTTGCCAGGATTACCTCCACACAATTTGCAGCTGAAAGAAAGCTCAATAATTATCATGATACGCAACCTCAATCAGCCAACATTGTGTAACGGAAAAAGACTTTATGTTGAAAGAGTTTCACAAATTTGATAGAAGCTACTACCATCATAGGTTCAAGAGTGAGGATGTTCTCATTCGAAGGATTCCACTAATGTTATCTGATTTTCCTTTTGAATTCAAGCATGTCCAGTTTCCAGTGCGACTTGCCTCTGCAGTGACAATCAATAAATCACAAGGTCAATCGTTAGAAATTTATGGAAAAAACCTTGAATTCCCATATTTTTCGCATGGACAGTTGTACATTGCGTGCTGGAGATTTGGTAAATCATCTGATCTATTTGTTTTCTCTCCAGAAAAAAAAAACCAAAAATGTTGTACACAATAAGGCAGTGCAATAAACTATAATTCAAATAGTTGTGTGTTATTTTATTTCATAATATATTTCGTCTCAGTTTTTTCATTAGTCACACCACCCGTGCGAAACCGGTTCAGGCAGCTAGTAATTAAATAAATATTAAAACATATGCATGAGGAACTTTCCTTGAACTCTCGAACTCATTATAAAACTCAGAGAAAGCTATATAGAAATAATCTCAATCGAACCAGGGTCCTACTATCATTTTGGTGTTGCATATGTTATCAAGAAAATCATTCACTCAGATCTGAATTATAATGTGAAATCCAATCTAATTGAACTCATAAAAAATATCGATGGGTTACCACCGAGATTACCACTTGCAAAATGTCTAGAAGCCAATGTTACTGAATATCATGCAAATAGTGTGGTATTAATAATATGCTCATAATTAGTTTGCACCATGGAAATTATAAGCCCCAAAGTACTGACCATTATTGTTTGAACTTATTTGTGAATGAAGAAAGGATATCCTCAATAATGACATTTTTCATAATAGCCATCATTATTTGTTGAAAATAAGTGTTCATGTGTGACATTCCAGCAGAAAGTTCAGAAAATACACTGAAGGGCACATTGCCTATTATTTCTGTACTAAATGTGATTGTGTATTGACCGATAACCCAGTGCATTTTCCAGACACTTCCAGTTTGAACCTCCGTAGTGACCTAGATTTTAGAAATAAATCGGATGAAGACTAGGTAGATCAATACAAAGATATTTATCTGACTTGTGTATGATAAAAGGATTCAAACAGAATTTATGTATTTAATTCGAGTGATTAAAAATGTATGGTAAATTTGTTTATTATGAGGATTTTCGTTCCCAACTTCATTATAAGTATTTAGTTTTTAAGTTTTTTATTGTTTGCATTTTATTTGTCTACAACTTCCAGGGTGTAAATTGCCTTTTTTGCAAATTCATTTTCATTCACAACCGGGAAGATTTAGGATTTTTTTTAAGTTTTCAATGTCTTTTATATTTAGTTTAGCAACTTTGTTTTTCAGAGGAGAATGTCCTTTTCACCTTAATTCATTATTCTTGATTTCAATTCATGCATCTTAAAGTTTCTCTTCATGAATTTCATTTGTTGACAACCTTAAAAGTTCTGACATTTTTTTCCTTATTTTCGATATAATTGAATTAAATTTCAATACTTGTAATTTTATTTCCCTCTTGACCGCTATATATTTCAACAATGAATTTTCCTGAAAATATAATTTTTCATCCATGAATGGATATCGTATGGACATCTTTCTTATCCTACAAGGATGTTCATAGAATATCCTTAATGGATGTCTTATGGATATCCATAGAATATCCCTGTCGGATATCTTATGGATATCGCTCAGGGATATCTTATGAGCATCCAGGTTGGAGCGCTCTGGACATCCATTGGACGTCCATAGGATATCTTTTGGATATTATTGGATGTCCATAGTATATCCATAATATCCTTAAAGGATGTGCAATGGATATCCATCGGATGTCGTGTGTTAACTGGGAAGTAAGGAAAAATTCCATTTCATTGAGAAAATTTGATATTTTCCATAAAAGAATTTCACAGTTTCATTCGCTTCATAACTGCACACATATCAAGATGTTTTAGTGGTCACAAAATCATCACCCAGAATATATTCAACTGACAGATCATGTTATTGAAGTTCGAGATTCTTTCATCACTATGAAGTGATTTATTCAACCCACCGAAAACAAAAAAATTGAACTATGGCATAAATCGGAAAAGGGAATACAAAATAATATAAGTTCACTCCAATATATTCTTGTAATCATAAATTAGACCAAATCGTCGTTACCGGACACTTTGGACGAGTTTTGTATAAAGTCGGTATGAAGACGTAGTATCCAAATAAAAAAAGGTTATTATTTTCTTTCCTTAGTGGATCGTTTCCGAGGTGATATCCTGAAAGAATTCTCAATAAACTCAAAAAATGGCCCTCAACACTGGAGTTGAAATGGATCTCTTTTCAAAGAATGAAACTAGAAATATTCAATTATCTTAATATACTTATATAGAAATATAGATATGCAAACTGCGCATTCACCACTATTTCAAAGTTCTCCCTAAAAATAGGGCAATTAAGGGTTTAAGTTCAGTTCTAAGGAAGGGGCACTTTTTATATCCCCGCCTTGCAGCCATTCATGATGAGAATATAAGAATACTGAAAAAACGAATTAGAGTATTTCTTATTGAAAATAAGAGCTCAAGTAATTTTATCAATTTGGTTATCAATAACATTCAGTCGCATGAATCCTAAATCGTCTCCTCGAAAAGGTACATGGAATTATTACAGTACAATAATAAGAAAATTAATTACTTAATACTATTATTCATCAACTCAAAATAATAAATAGAAGGCACTTACTTTTCATAATATCTCTGTCAAGTAAGTCAACAACATCTTTCCAGGACCTTTTCTTGAGAGTTCAATTCAAACGGTTTCATCTAGGACTTCCACACTCGTAGAAAACAAAAGTTCCATTAGGCATGTTATGAATAATTCAAAATAAACCACCTTTTTATGATTTTGTGAATTTTCTTACATTTTCGCACTTTATTTATAACCACAGATCGATGAACGTGTAAATGATACGATCAGACGCAATTTTTTCATACTTCATAACCGGAATCAATCAAATCACTCATATTAATTAAAATCGGAGTCTCCCAACGGCGACCCTGTTGATTTTCGATATGTGAATCCATGTCGTTTACCTGGTATATGCAATCGTTTTGATTCAGAGAAGATCAATCGAAACGTTTAATTTATCTGTTTTTATTGAAATCTCAATAGAGAATTGATGTTGGCTTGTTCAATATGACAAGCACTACTGAGGGGAACTTCTCAATTTGCGCAGGCGTTTAGCTGGTTTCAGCGCCTGAACGTCATATTCTGGACTGAAAGCTCTCCACCCAATATACGTGCTTTTTGAATTGCTCACTAGATTCCTTCTGTAAATAGATACCTTTCAGAAGATTCCACTGCCTCGAATCCGACGAATGCACAGGAAATTCTAATATGAACGTTGTTTTTCCACGTCAAGTTCGAGAATTGGACCGGATGTTTGTGTTTTGGTTATTTCGTTTGGAAAGGTTGTAGGATAAATGTAAATAACATGCAACTGGTGGGTATCGCATCTTGATTTACGATATATCTATCTTTTGTTCCAAGCTGCGCGATTTGAAATGTTGGCTATTTGGAAAAGGGTGGGCTGAAGTCGAATTAACTAACAACGTCTGTTTTTTTGAAGTGCTGCACATAAAAGCAGAAAACTTATTGTTGCAAAAACTACATGGATGATATTCCGGAAATTTCAGCTGGAGATGTACAGAATTATTCTCGATACTTGTCGTCGGATTCAAATAAAACTCATAATTGAAAAATTATGTTTTAGCGTATTATCCCAATTATCTATGGCCAGTTATTCGAAATTTATCAATTATCTTGAATTTGACAAAATTGTTCAAATAAAAAAAAGTTAATTGGGAGGATTCGAAGAAGAAAAAATAAGCCTTCGTCCCTCGTGGGAAGTTCGAAAAATATTCGAAAGCAGCGATGAATTGATAAGATTGCCCCAGTTATAAGCGAATCCAGCTATACTGACCATATCCAATGCTACTACAATTCTGGATGGAAATCAATCTTTCGAATTATTCGTAATTTATTTCCCCACTTTTCGAAAAAACACCTTCAGTCGAATTGAAAAACAGCAATTTCTGCCATATTGGAGCCTTTGCAATATTTCAGCTAAAGTTGACTGATAGTATCTGTGATATAACATTGTTGAGTTTCAATTTTTTGGCCCGGAAAAAATATTTTTCAATGAAATCAAAAACACTTTCTGAAAACTTTTAGTTCTCATCGTTTTGTTGGTACAACGCCCATGAAATATTACATTAGGTTAAGCATCGGTACACAACAACTAATAATAAAGTTCCAATCGGATCGCGTCAGTATTTCTTGGGATATCGAGGAAATTATCTCAAATTTGAAATCAACAACGAAATTTGAAATGATTTTCCCAACACCCCTGGTAATAAATATCGAATTGAAATTGGATGGTTATACTTTTGTTAAATATTGACTTGATATTCTGTTCCAAATCTCACTGTTATCTGATCAATTATCGTCGTAAAAACAATTGTTTTCAACAAAACCTGAGGAAATCTCGAAAAAAAATATAAAAAATATTTTAACAGTCGAATCCCCAATAAATTCTGCATGCAGTAACACGTTCGTATATATATTATATCAAAATAATTTCGAAGACTGATCGAATCAGTATTCTTGGGATCTCGAGGAACTTACATTTCGAACATGCTATACTCCATTTTCAGCTCAAAATTCGTAACTTGAAATTGTACTGAAAATGAGAAGAGAGAGGAGATAGAGATTCATTGGTGATTACCACAAAAATTACATTGTTTTCACACGTCAAGAAAACTATTAATAAATAAAATAAAATGCCAATAAGTAAACAATAGTTAGAAATAGTAGTTATACAGAATCACTGTCATCTTGAATCCGACCATAAATTCGTCAACATAAGATATATTAACTGCCAGCATCCTTTTCATTTTATCCTCAAACCTAACAATTGGCTGATTCTGCACCCTACCAGGAAGTTCTATTGTACAGACACCGCACAAAATCTTGGACCCTGTTGGGATTTACTCAATTTCAGTAAGTCTTTCCTAATCAGCGATTTGTTCCTTGTATCGTATTTATGCATGTCTGAGTGTAGTAGATATTCGTATTTATTTTGATTTAAGTAAATTAAGTTTTCTAGGATAAATAGGGGTGGGAACGTGAGTATACCCAAATCTTTAAAGGTATTCTCACAGCAGTCGCAATAGCTCAACAGCGTTGCGTCATCATCAAATAGTGTGGTCTCTGTTTCCATATTAAAGTCAGGTAAATCATTTGCGAATTGAATCTTATACCCCATATGTGTTTGATACGTTTTTGTTCAGCCATCGAATTTACTCAACAAAATATTGTTTGTTTTTTGATTTTCATGCATCTTCTAGGGGAACAGTGTGCTATCGTTTTGTCCAAATGTCTGTAATTCTCGAATTTTGACCCGAAAATGTTCTCAAACGACTTGGTTGTACTCACTGATGTCGAATCCGTTGTCAACGACTTGGTCCGGCCGGCCGTGAAAACGATAACTGTCGAACGGAGCAAGCTAGCGACTTGAAACTTGTAGGGTAGTTCGCGCCCCGGTTAAGTACGTTAATGAACCAAATCGGCCAAATGGTTTCGGAGTTATAGCCATCTGGAATTTTGAGGTTATTTCCCCTCATAATTCAGGAACTACTGGAGCGATGTAATTGAAACTTGGCAATCAGTTGAAGCATAACAACGCACAAATTTTGTTGGAATCGTATGATCACTCAATTCTAAAAATAATTTTTTTAAATTTTTTTTTTTAGAAACTATTGATCATATTCTAATAATGTTGCCCATACCTTGAGCTTTATATTCCACCTTAGCGTATATTTGGAAAAAAATATGTTAAATTTCGTGGTGGTCTTGATATCGCTGTTTTTTCGGTATAACTCAAGAAATCCGTATTCAGTCGTGATGAAACTTCGCAGTTAGTATGAAGATGAGTGGATTTTACCCATTCACGAATTCGGCCTTCGTAATCAAGGTTAAAATTGTACAGAAGGTTTGGACCTTAATTAAGAAGGCCGAATTCGTGAATGGGTAAAATCCACCCAATGATTCCGAAGATTAAAATTTCATGAATTTCCGTCAGTATTTCCGCAGAATAGCTTCAGAGCATGGAAGTTCTGATCTTTCATCGAACTCAATATTTGGTATTGTATAATTAGCACTGGTTTGATACAAAACTTCATTTACAGCCACTTCAATATATTAAACATTGACTAGTTGGTGTTTTCTGCTAGTGCCTTTTTCAATGGCGTCACGATCATAGAATTCTTCCATTTTTGTTTGATCATAGAATATTTACATGTATACAGGGTGTCAATTTGAAAACTTCCCACCCCTTTCATCTCGAAACGAGTTAGTTTTTCATAAAATCGTTAGGACACGTCAATTTTATTATCGAGTGGGAACAATTTTTATGTAGAAATCCTCTTTCAAACCCCTACTGCCCACAACCCACATCTCGAAAATCTTAAATGGCAATAGGGGTTGAGTGATACCTCATTTGAAAGAACATTTTATTCCCTACATTTTGGCACCTTAATTTTTGAATTTGAGTGCTGCGTTGCCAAGCTAGGGTCATTTGGACATCGTAAATAACTTATTATTAGACATCATTCCTGTAAGTGTTTTAATTACGTTAAAGCTAAGGTTACTCATCCAAACATGTCTTTTCAGGTAAATATTATTTTATTAAACTTTTGCATAGTCGTTACAATATGGCTGAATAAGTTGTTTTGATAATGGTCTGTACAAAAACACGCTTAAAATTCATTTTATCAACACGTTTACTTTATGAGGTGTTCAAAGTGCTCTCCAAACAAAAAAAGTCTATTCTCAAATTCTTCCCGAACTTATTGAAATACCACTTCTGAAAGAGCCTCACATGCCCCTGCAATTGTTCTTTCTAAATCGTCGATATTATCAGGCTGAGTTTTGTTTTATTTTAACTGATTTGAATACCTAGTGACATTGATTGGTAGGAAAGTTCACTAAATAATATTTCGAATTTTGGATCATATCATCAAACTGTATCGAAACGAAGTCCATCGCAAACGAAAATAAACAAAAAAGAAAAATTTAACTGTTTATTTTTCATGACCAAAAGACTTTATCGGATTGATAAACACTTTCAGTGATGAATGCACCTGTTCTCTTTATGTTCATGTCAAAACACAGTGAGTCAATAGGTTAGCAAACTGATGTATTGGTTAATTAAAATAAATTACTGATCTAAAAAAACATGTTTCAATACAAATATTAGCTTTAACGTAATTAAAACACTTACAGGAATAATGTCTAATAATAAGTCATTCACAACGTTTGAATAACCCTAACTTGGCAACATAGCACTCAAATTCAAAAACTAAGGTGCCAAAATGTAGGGAATAAAAGTTCTTTCAAATGAGGTATCACTCAACCCCTATTGCCTTTTAAAATTTTCGAGAGGGAGGTTCTGGGGGGTAGGGGGTTGAAAGAAGCAAAATTAATTCTACATAAAAATTGTTCCCCCTCGATAATAAAATTGACGTGTCCTAGCGATCTTATAAAAACCTAACCCATTTCAAGATAATAGGGGTGAAGGGTTTTCAAATTGATATCCTGTATATATATATATAAAACAGGTGAGTTTCACTAATGCACTTACATTTTGCTAACTCGATAGGGTAAAAGTACTTGGAATCGTTCTTTAATAAGCTAAACCATATGAAGTTTTACTCATTCATATGAAATTTCAGAAAATGATTCAAGCCTATACCGATTAATAAGAATAGGAAAAACCCATTTTACTTCAAGTGCGAATCTACGAATCCTCACAAAAACCGAAAAACGCACACTCAGGTTCCTGAGAAAGTTAATGTGTATGAGTTGGAAGGAAATTCACTTAAACGCTGTCCAATATCTTTATCATTACAGACACTTCTTTAGCCACTCGTTTTAAAGGTTTTAGCGCAACATCCAAATTTACCCAGGGTGATAACGAAAAATTTCATAGGAACGCTATTATTTTTTTCTGAGATGAATACTTTCTACAAGATATCATATTTCAGCAAACTCACTTTTTTGAGAGATTCTCTGAACGGAATGTTACCTGAGAATTAGACAGGTAGGAGGGGACCAACATAATGGCCTCCTTAACTCTTCTTCATTTCATTCTCTGGGGACCTTTGAAATCTGTATTATATGGAACAGCAGTAGATGATAAATCAGAGCTCAAGAGAAGAATCACTGAAGAATGGCATCGAGTTAGAGTGATACTTCGAGGGGCTGTTAGAAGATGGGCTTTCCCATTTTTTTGGCATTCAATGGTCATTAATTTGAACATTGTTGATATCGTCGCTCAGATACGTAGCAAAAAAAATTGTTTTCTGAAACCAGTGAAACAGAATGCGTTCCCAGAGGTCTAGTAGGTTACGCACCTAGCACCAGAACAATCACAGGCGCATATTTCTGGAGCCAATCAGTATCGGAGAAATCGAATTGAAATTCCGGAGGGCAACTATGTATGATTTTATTTCTAATGAACTTTTCAAGACCATGTAAAATCTGATAATGGAGCCATTTGTTGAGTCTGTCTCTGTAGGTCATGTATCCCCACTACATAAAAGCGGAGATAGAAATTATTCAAATAAATAATTACCCGCCTATATGCATTATCTCCGTGCACTGAAAGATATTTGAAAGGTGATTTCAGAAAGGTATCGAGCTACTTATAAAATCTAAGAGTTCTATCTGATTGTCAGTTTGGATTTAGGCATGGAAAATAAACTTCTAATGCCTTCGATGCCTCTCCAGAGAGCGCTTGACGGAAGTGAAATTTGTTCGAAAATTATATTATATTATTTTGAAAAATAATGAATTGAAAATTCGAAAGAGAATACATTTTCAGAAGGTATCTTTCAAGAGCTCTACATGCAAAATGAGGAGTACTGGTCAATCGGTTCCGTCTATACCGAATGATAGACAAAGTGTCGTTCTAATGGAAAGTGCCCAATTTCTGATATTGCTATTTGCAATATGTAACATAAATGATTGTTCAATTTCCAATTAGGTAATTGGGTTGACGACCGTAGTCCGGTCGATGTATCGGTTTTCCGATTAACTCATAATAAATATTGTAATAAGTAGTGTTTGGTATTCACCCAGAAAAACTCCTGAATAATGAAACCTATCTCACGATATGGTCGATATGGGAATCCTGCTTTGTGATAGTAAAATCAGAAGCCTCCAGAATAATACTGAAACTAATAACGTTTTAGCACAGAGTACAAATAATTTCGAAATACAGATGTGGTTTCAGACATTTCATAAAATTAAAATTCCTTTCAACAATAATACCATTTGAGTGTTTGACCTTGACCTTGAATATGAGCTGTACATTAAATCCAAGAAAAAGTAGACTATTCATAAATTACACTGTTGAAAACACTGAATTGATGTTACTTTGACACAAACCGTAAAAATATATATGCAATTTTAAAAACACTACTAGATAATGCTTCTTCTGACAACCATCGTCATTTGAACTTCATCTTGAAATTGTTGGAATTTACCATACTCAAGAAGAGTAGACCATTAAAAGTCTAACTGGGGATTATACTGACGAAACGATTGAAATCTCCAAAATTTCTTACTCAGGTATTGCAATAGTTTCAGATTTCAGAATAACGATGCAAAAGTCCATTACAGTTTGTCAACAAACAGGAAAACCGATCTAGCCAAATGATAGGCATAAAAAACACAAGAAAAAGTCGGCTATTGAACCACAAATTACTTAGTAATCGAAGTGATCGCACAACTACACAGGCTCATATCTCCAGCAACGAAAAACGAAACAAACGAATCTATGGAGTTCCTAATTTCAGCGATACATTGCCGGCACAACAATAATTCTAACAGGTGATTCCATTCATTTTGTCTCTATATCGCAAAATGTAGGTAATATATAAAATTCTTCAGTTCACGAATTATTCGATAGAAATTTCAAGTAAAGTTTTCTTGCACCCCAATGGGATTTGAGTATCTCTGTTACGGAAGGTGGATTGCCTAGTCGATAGATGTCGCGGTGTATACTGTATATTATGAAGTATTATTCGGAAATAATATCAAATCGTTCAGTTTTTTTTTGTTTGATGTTGTTCTGATTCCACAATCGAATTCTTGGATGAGTTCAATTTGAACATCGTAGCCATCGTGTAGTGAAAATGAAAAATTGGACCCACCCCAACAAACACAACAAAACGCAATTGTAAAGTTACTGCACTGACTGTACTGCATGCATTACAAGTGCCACCGGAATGCAGTACATAAAATGTTGTATTGAAACTGCACAGTCTCTGAATTGGTAATACTGCTTTCCTAAAGATGCAGTCTTTTAAATACAGCTGCTGTACAGCTTTTGTACAACAAAATCGAAATGCTGTATGCTTTGAACAAAGACCAACTTATTCATCTTTATTCAGGGGCTGTATGAGACAATGCTGTCTCTGTCTTCGATGCTATTGGCGAATGAAGATAAGCGCTACTCCCTCTGGTGACTATCAGAGTAACCCGAGGTACAGACATTATCATGGACAAGTTAAAAGAAATGTTAAGAAAATAAGAAAGTTAATGCGTTTTTCTTGGCGTTTGTTGTGTGATTTTACAAGTGCTTCTTCTAAGGAAAAGCAAACTCTAATGTCCCTTCCCATAGATTTCCACAGCCCGGTGAAAAATTTCGAGTTAGGGTAACAGAAACTTCCTTTAACAAGTCGGCCCTGAAAGTGTTGAAGAATCGATAAAAACCAACAAACAAGATTTATGAGAGTCTGTTACCTGCCTTTTACCGATGATGATCATTTTTATAGAGGTAAGCACGAATTGCTCATGAAATATTAGATCACATTCATAAAGACAATTTTATTCCAAGCCCTCAATCCAAGCAGATAAATTTACTTAAGAGGAATGCTCTGCCTTCCAGAAATCTGCTTGTTGAACTGATCATTAAGGAACAACGTAAATGTTTTAGTGATAGAACTGACTATTGAAAAAAAAAGAGTCTCAACAAGGAAATATCTGTTGATGAATACTGTTCGCTCAAAGTGCTTCTGCCGATGAAAGCAAAGTTGTACAAGGTTTATTTGTTACAGCTTTTTGGAGACCAATTATATGAGTGTTGGAAAATTTATTTGGCAATCCATAATGAATAAGACTTACGATACAAGTAGCATTAGTTTTATGTGAATGTGTTCATTTTATTCACAATATATTGAGTATTTAGTCCTTCGCTATAAAAATAGAAAAGTTATAAGTATTTGTCTATCATTCCGAAAAGTATGTTCTACAATACTATCTGTTTTTCATATTTCAAGACAGCCTAAGAAATCCACCAAAGTCCATCTTGCCATTTGGGTCTGAAAATAAATAATATCAAAATACTGTCTAACCTTGGAGATATCCCCCTAATTTTTGAGTTGCTGCACTCAATAAGATTGAAGAATGATACATACCTACTTTATAAGAATGAAATATGTACTCCCAGTAATACTCTCGTCAGTTGTAAAAGTCTAAAAAGTCTTTGAATAAATCTTGAAATAAAAAATGATCAAACCAAACACTAACAAACAGTACAAAATCGACTATCAAAACAAAATCTATGTCTGTAAATGAGGTTCTGAAACTGGCCACCGTGGCGCTGCGATCTTAAATTCAGACGCCAATATTCCATTCTAATAGTCAGCCATCGATGTCCGGTACCACAGACCAACCGTGCCCGTAGACGGTTAGAAAACCGTTGTCAATACTCGTCAGCCATATGCTGTTTAGTAACGGAAATTTGTTTGTGTTTGTTTTGTGGAAGATTTTAAGTCAATCGCTCTATTTGAACTGTTTGTTTCGAGTTGATTGTGCTGCAAGTTTGAAAAACTAGTGTAGCGACATGATGAATTCCCGATAAACGAAATAAGGCAAATAAGTCTGATCTGTGTGGTTTAGTTCAGGCTATTCTCCTGGTTTATGTTCATCTCAAGCCTCCAAAGTTCTCCAACAACTGAAATTCCACAGGAAAACAACCCAAACTCATAAAATAGACATTAATCTGCAGCAGCATGACAAATATCAATTTACAATAACAGTAACAGTAACAAACTGTTTGTTTGTCCTCCCAGCGGCCATGTTGAGACGTCAGCTGCTTGTGCTCTATTGGTTTTGTTAGTGATGTCTGCAGTTTCTGTTATGGTTTCTTGACAATTCGCGGCGACAAGACCTTCCGTTTGGTTTATTATTTGATAAAATTAAATAATGACATTGGCGGTTGGAGGGAAGAACGATTATTTCTCGAAACTTACCGCCGACTTTTCATGAAACTCTCAACATTGATTACTGTTGCAAAAAGCCCAACGTTATCGGCAACAGCCCAGCCTACGGCACACCGGAACTTTTTTCCTCCCATATAATTGAATGGGACAGTGCACACAATAACTTCCGAAAGAAAAACTTGGAAACTCATCATTTGTAGAGAAGGTTTGGACCTTAATTACGAAGGCACAATTCGTGAATGGGTAAAATCCACCTAATGATTCCGCAGATGTACCCATTCAAAATTTTATTTTCCCAATATTTCCAAAAGTACAGATTAGATCGAATTGAAATCCAGTACTTTATCGAAAGATGAAGTATCATACGGAATTTAATGAGGATGATATGATAAGAAGATCGCAGAATATTTAATATAGGTTCATCTCCTTCTAAAGAAAACTGATTCCGTGGTGTTGATACGGAGTCAATGTATATGCGTACAATATTACATAATACCACATACCACTCTTCCTGCGCACGTACTGAGTAGCACTGGTAGCAGATGAAAATCTGTTATCATGATGAAGACTGTAAGTGGAAATCTTCTTAATGTACGAGCAGAGACATACCGTCGGTTTCACAAAACTTTTGACGCCCGATCAACTCCTTGATTGAGGCTCGTATTCGATGGTTGTGTTGAAAATGAACTGAAATCGAGCATAGAATTTACTGTTCACACACAATCAAGCCTTTGATCAGGCAATCAAAGTTTTGTGAAACCGGGCGATAGAGTCCTGGACTGCGCAATAACACCACAAAATAGGTTGCCCCTAGAAATGAACAAACTCATAATATAAATAACATGGTGTGCTCATCAGCTTCTCCACAATCGTGCATTTTGGTGCATTTCAGGCAGGGGGCGCAAGCAGAAGTTTTTTATTCATATCGTCCCTTAGAATTGTTCTGTAACCAAAGATCTCGTAATGCCTGCTCTATCTGCATTCAACAGCATGAAGCTGACGTGAAAAGGAAGCGCATGTACACACCATGTATTTATTATTCACATTATGAACGAACCTACCTTTCCCCATATCTTTTTCTATCTACTTGAGGAAGAATTTGTTACGTCTCTCTCATATCTTCACGAACTATCGTACACAGTTTTGACGGTTTTGCAGTAAGAACCACGAAATACGTAACTCACTTTATCCACAGAAAAAGACAAGTAGAACAGTACAGTTACCCCTCTATCCTTTTGCCATATTACTCGAGCCGCAACTAGCAGGGATGAGTTTTTGGCATTCGTTCGTACCCATGAAGGTGCTCGGGAAAGAAGTTTTTCAGCCAAGAAAAGTGTTGAAGTATACTTTGCAGTACTCTCGAGCGAAAACTATTTATTTCATGAAGAAAATCGATTTTATTTATATTCTAGGAAAGTTTTTCTACTTCGAATTTTGATGGAAATAATTTCATCGTAGTCTAAGCTAAAAAAAAGAAATCTCAAAAAACGGGTTTAAAACGCAATTTTTTCAAGATGGCAATGCGGGCAGCAGAGACACATGGGGTACAGAATTTAAATTCGGCGACGACACGTCAAAATCTTCAAAATCACGAATTCTCAAAACTTCTGGAAAACTTTCGAACTTGAACTTCCAAATGAGTGTACTAACTTGCCACGCGTTCGTATCTTCGGCGACTCTACGAGATGATTTGGCGAAGTGATGCCACTATCAGAAAGGTCTGGCATTTGAGAAAACATATATTTATAGTTACAGAAAAAAAAGTTCAGCTTTTATAAAATGACGAAAGTACAATAGACGACTTCGGCTCAAGTTGCCAACCCACAATTTTCTTCACAAATTCATTAGCACTGGGAAACTGGAATTCCCGAGGGAATTCCAGGACAAATTAGACATAATAACGTTCGCGTTATTTATAAATATCCGTAAAAGATGCATCGGCTCCTCAAACAAGATAATTCCTTTCAAATATAGGGTTTTGTTAAGATAATCTCTGATTGGCTAAAACTTAAGTTGGGATTCCTGATTTTATGTTGAAAGTGTCAAATTTATATAGGATTTGTTCCGCAAATCAACTTGGTTATTTCGGTTGCCGAACTACAGTCAATGTTCTATGGTAACATATCCATTAGCATAGAACAATCTTTATTTACTTTATGATCCATAGAACATAGAAGAGACAACAATCGAAAAATTACTAGGTATGGTCTATGGATCATAAGATAAATAAACATTGTTCTATTCTTCGGATTTTTTTTGGTTACCATAAAACATTGATTGTCGTTCTGGTGCATAGACTTAATCATGATGTAAGTAAAACATGGTGTGCTCATCTGCTCATCTGTGATCGTATTTCCCAATAATGACGTCACTTTTTCATTCAAATTCAAGGGAATATATATTCTGTGCTTTGAAATTGAATGGAAAAAGTGACGTCATCATTGATAAATACGATCATAGATGAGCAGATGAGCACACCATGTTTTATTTACATCATGGACTTAATATGTCTATATTCTAGTGATAGGAAGATTGATTTTTCATCAATTAAATTCCGTAATTTACCTTTTTTTCAGGAACCAAGCGAATATTTCATAGTTACAGAATGGAAAACCGGCAACTGAAATAACCTAGTTGATTTGCGGAACATATCCTTCATAAACTTGACACTATTAACATGAAATCAGGAATCCAAACTTAAATTTGATCCTAATAAAAACGGATATTTATTAATAATGCGAACCTCATCCATGATGTGAAAAACATGGTGTGCTCATCTGAAAAATGAGTGACGTCAGCAAGATCAATATACAAAGAGTTGTATATTCTGTGCTTTGCATGTGAATTTGCATGATAATTCAAAGCATAGAATATACAACTCTTTGTATTTTCTGCTAGCTGACGTCACTCATTTTTCAGATGAGCAAACCATAAGCGATTTCAAGTGATGGACCAAAAGCTACGGTTATAGTTACGGTTATCCAAAATGACAGATTATCCTTTGCCTATATGTCAGTTTAGATAACCGTAACTATAACCAGAGCTTTTGGTCCATCGCTTGAAATCGATGCATGTTTTTCACATCATGTCGAATTTGTCCTGAAATTTCCATTCCCTAGTGATAGTAAATTTGTGAAGAAAATTGTGGGTTGTCAACTTGGGCCGAAGTCGTTTAACGCGTTTCTTTGATGTTTGAGGGCGTCTGACAAGGGGTTTGCACCATGCAAATTGTCTGTCAATGAAAATGCTGATTTTTATACTACCCAAAATAAAATATGAAAAAATTGTTCTTTCACAGAGAACCATGGTTCCGACATTTGTTGGGGGTATATTCTGGCGAACTTTCAGCGTTCATGAAATAACGAAAATCTGTCGGCCACGTGCTCTTGCTCTACAAGGAATCATACAAAATGATAGCAGTTTCCTTCGTCTTCCGATTGAAATGTATGATCTCTACAGCACAATTCGGCAATTCGAAAGCTCGAATCTATAAGCATAGTTAAAAGAGTTTCATTCACGACAGCCAGTGTAAAACAGCGAGCTTAAATACCATCGGATCGTTCGACGATATCGAACAATGTGCACGAACCGCAGGGTAGTAGCATTGTATAAAGGTGGTAGTAGCATACAAAAATTGTATGAACTATTTCCGCCAATCAGAGAGACGTTTGTTCCCGGCGTATCTGCGGTCGCTTTTCAAATGTCTACTCGCTGTTTCTCTACGAGATAATTGGCGCGCTTTCTCAGTATACGAAGCCATTTCATGCTATTCGTACTCTTATTTTCAGTCATACTATCCGATCTGTACAAAATTGTGGATTTATTCATAAGTGGACCCTTACTCAGATTTACTTACTTTATTTTATTTCTACATCGACTAATAGTTAGTTTATTCAGAGATATTGATCGACGTAGCAATTTTCTCTGCTGAATTCTTAGAAAATGAAGCCAGAAAAGTTAGTTGCTTTGCGCATAATAAAACGAATATGATAAAAAAAAGAAACGGATATTATTATTTTTCAGGGGGAAACCAACTCATGTGTGAACTATTCCAAAAAAAAATCGCTAGTGTATCCTCTAAGAATTGACATAAGATAAAATTTCGTAACGTCGTACATCCAACAGGAACAAGGAATATCAAGTAAACCAATACTGTGCTCTGAAGATACTGAGGAAATATTTGATACATAAACCAACCTGATTAATATTTTCGGGCAATGGCCGATTTTGAGGCTTGGAAAAATCTAGGTGGTAGAAATATCGATTATGCATATAAATAAAACCATATTAACTAATAATTCAGAGTTGTATATGTAAAACTTCAATCAAATTGATAACAGTGAAGGTTGTTCAATTACTTGTCATTTAAGGATATGATATATTGTTGATTATTTAGATTTTATCAGAAATTTTTTCTGAACGGATAATTTACACAATAGGTAGCAGTAAAATACCTATGGTATCGCTCCAGCACAAACTGAGGCAAAAATCAAAGGAACTGCGGTAATGATTTATCCAAATGCATTCACAATGGAGGATCCATACTTAATTTTTCATTTCAGGAGTGAGTGTACACTTCGTAGATACAGATATGTTGGACATGATCCTGAGCATAACAGTTGAGAAAGATCGAACTATGAAGGATCGTTAAAGAATTGACTTCAGGAGTGACAGTAAAGAAGATACTGAAATATGCATCATCACTCGAGTCGAAAACTGATAAGATTACAAATTTTAATTCCACATTCAGATCTGAACACACAGATTTAATTGTATATGTTCAGAGTACGCTTTTAGTAAACATATACGTGCAGTTGCTTTGATCAAACAGAAAAGCGATTTTATTTCAGGCGCACATGCCCTGACGATCTCAAACTATGTATATCTGAAAACCTTGATGTTCATTATCACAATGATTTCAACAATCTATTCATTCAAGTATAAATCGTGAGGTTCCTATATTATTGAAATGAAGAACAATCTTATAAACATTTGGGATGGTCAGTGATATTCATTCTTTAGATTATTCATGCAAATTCAGGTGAATGCTTGAAAACAATACACTCACAACGTTTTGTAAACTCCATTATTTAATCTTTGAATGCCTGATAAATGCAGAAAAACGAAGATTGAAAAGCAATTTTGTTTCCCTTGCAAGAAGGAGCATATTCAAGTCAACTGATATATTAAAATAATTGTTCTCAAAAACTTTCAGGAACACCGTAGAAAAATGCTGCAAATTTTACACAAGGGTTTATTATTTTCTCAGTTTAATAACCCAATACCATTGATATCTCAAATACATCGTATATATTATTTATAACTCATTGGGTTTCCACCAAACGAAAATCAATTCCATGAAGAAATTCATGTGAAATAGTTAAATTCAATAGTAACTACAAAATTATCCACGTCGAAACTAAAATTACCTACATAACTCCTAGAGTCGTTAGAAATCAATAGGTACAACACCCGCAAAATCCTATTGAATGAACAAACAGATGTGAATAGCTCTCCACTACTGAATATTTTTCTGTAACCTAAAAACTCTGTGGCAAACCCCAATTTATACCTACTCTCACTTTTACGCTCTTGTATAATTATTAGGCATGTTCCGAAGCATATTTAAACCTTGTTATACTACATACCATCAGTCAGTAGAATGTAGATACCTGAAGAAGCTATATTAAAGCGAAAGATTTTTAGCAACTTTCTTCGCGTTTTTTTGTGATTCCGTGGTATTACTATGAGATGGAGTTTTTATGTCCGACTGATCATCAGAATTATCAGTCCTGCCACCGATATAATCAATTACCGTATCCATGTTGTCGGTCTCATCTAAATATGATCCCGAAATATGGTAGATAAACCTATTCACTAAGGTATCAACATATAACGAAAATTTTGCTGGAAAGAATCACTTTATAATTAAGCCTAGAGGATGTTATTCATAAAAATCTTAAATATTTTTTATTCCAAATCACATTTCCTATGAAATATTGGAGTTGAAAAATAAGAAAATTATCTTGGTGTTGAGTTTTCTTAAAAAACTACTTTACAAAGGTCAAGTCACTATGTTGTTTCTCTCGTTAAAGTTAAGTTAAATATCCGAAAAATATTTTTTACTAATATTTTGCCAGTACGATATTACTCATTAAACTGCGTGTCGGTATTACACAAATAGAAATGAAATTCAAATCAGAAAGCGTTTGCGCCTTTCGACATATAAGGGAAATAACCTCAAAATTTAAAATGGCCACAAAATTTTTCGCCAATATCTCTGCAAATAAATATGGTTTTAAAATGTTGACTAAGACCTGTTCCAAATTATATTGAACTTTAATGAATAGCTTCCGAAAAAATGTTTAGAAAAAATTCAATTTTTTTCCAATACCATTCTCACGAAATCATGCATTAAATTGAGCGTCGATATTTCACAACTAGTTATGATGTTTCAATTTGATCGCGTTAGTATTCCTTGAGAAACTTTCGGGAAAATTAACTAAAACGCTCAAATTAACAACAAATACGTAAAACAAAATTCAAGATTTTCCGCTAATATTAAATGTGTGGATGTGATTCCTACTAGGATTCAACTTTGTTCTGAAATGAAAAGAAAAACTCACCCGTCCTGTGAAACTTATCTGAAAAAAAATTTTCCACAGTGCATATATCCGATAAGAGTTCACTTGATTCACAAAATATCCAATACACAAACTGAAGACCTAAAGTTATTTTCAATAACTTTTCTGTAAAAATCAAATATATCGTTAACCTCTCAAGGTTGAATTCGACTGAATAATTTTAAAAGAGAAATTTCGTTCCGTATAGTTGTCAGATACACTCAACTAAGAGGGTGTCAAATACCAACGTCTGTTTAATGTAAAAACGTTCAATTCAAACAAGTAGTTTGCGGACCACCCGATGTTGAAACATGCGGAATATTCTTGTCTTCGGTCCCCGGTACAGACAGACTCTTCTGAACAGGTCAATTATCGGCTCCTGCCTTAGTCTAAGGCTCGTACCCTTAGTATTAGATTCTCGACAATTGATGAGATTTCCGGTTTGTTAATTGATTTGTTTGCATATATCCTCCAATTTGTTCATCATATACATGCTCATTATCTTTTATATTCACCCCTATTTCAAAGTCTCAGTACGAAAAATATTGGATTTCGATTGAAACCAGTAACGGATATCCACATGTTGACGATAATTGTACTACGCAATCCAAAATTGATGGGAACCTCCGATCGACCGAATGTTTTGGAAATATTCATTATTTTAATTAAATAACGCTTCTTAATTCGCGTTCTGCATGTGAAATGGTTCTTCAGTTACACAAGAGTATTTATTGAGATTTCAATGTTTCAAATGAATTTTTTCATGGAATTAGTTTCTGGGTTGTGAAAAACCAATGATTTATGAATAGTATATAAGTTTTATTTAAGATATAATTGAGCTCCATGAAGAAATTTAATGTTTCATCCCGTAATTCGCAGGGTGATATCTATAAATAATAATTGTTATCCGAGTGTTTGTAGTTATGTTTCAGATATTAGGAGAGAAACCCCAAAAATATTTAATTTGAACTTCTAACGATTATGAAATTGTCTAGAACATCGATGGGGCATTTGCACAGTGTGTTTATGAAATAATTAACGAATCCGTTCGAAATTTCTCAATATATGTTGAAAATTTGGTAACAATGTTTTCATCTACTTTCAGATATATGATTCTGGATGAAAAGTTAACCGATTTTTTCACTGAATTCCAATCTTAGAACCGAATGCGATGATTCATTCTCGGGATTATTGGAAATTTGCAGCATTTTTCTTTATAACTCAGGGACTACTGGTCGGATATCATCCGGGTAAAAATTTTTAGGTTGAGTTATGTAATCAGTATGTAATCAACGTTGAGAATTTCACAAGAATTCGGTGTTAAGTTTCCGAGAAATAATTTTTTTTTCCCTCCAACCCCCAATTTTAAGCCCTTAGGGTACACCAATCCTGCTGAAAAGCTTGGAGGATCAATCCCGAACGACACATGATTTTTCTACCAAGTTTCACGAAATTCGGTTCAGTACTTTCCGAGAAAAGCTCCGGACAACGGACGGTGGACGGCGGACGGACGGATTTTTTTTTATTCGTTAATTCGAATCTACATACTCCAAAACGTAAACTGTGAAATTTTCAGGGGGGGTTAAATTTTTTTTTTTTTTTTGGTCGATCACAGGTTTATTATTTTATTTTATCAAATAATAAACCAAAATGGGCCAAGTTACAAATATGTTTATAAAAAATGCATGTTACATGATATACTTACAGTAGAGGTATGGGATCTAGCATGTTTGATAGCAGTCAGATGGCTGTAACATTTTATATTTCTAGCAGCAGATATATTCATATTTCATTTGGATGGAGGAAGGTACAAGCAAGGTTTCAATATCAAGGCTTATTCCTTATTAAATCAAATTGATTGGTGGTGCATGCAAAATTTAAATTATAGATAGTCAAGAATTTTATTTCTATATAAGAACTATTTTCATTCTTGTACCACCAATGGTAGGAATAACATTAAGAAAGAAAGTGAATTTCAGGCGTGGTTCAGGCATAATACGGTGGGAAGTCAGTAGGAAAATCTTCAACCGGAAAGTCAACACATTATTACTCTGCAAAATGAATTTACCCCATTCACTCGCTATTCAATGTTACAACCGAATCAAATTCCCAAAGGACATGATCATAATGTAATACTATGTAATCCACGACATATGCCATGAAAAGCGGTATTCAAAGACATAGTTTCAAAATGATTATGGTCAAATTATTCACAGCATCATATGAGCGAGAGATGTCAATTGGCTTCTCATTAATTTCTTGAATAGAGAATGTAAGGTGTATTAGCTCCATAGACCTTATTCTTACATCATAAGTTTGTTCTTACACAATCTGGATTCAGTTCTGAATCAGGCATATCGATATTTGCGTTCCGTCGACGTTCGAACTGATTCTGGAATTCCGAACCAAGTGTTCCAACGTGAAATGAATTTTAGTCAGACCAGTTTTAGAACAGTGAATTCAGGTCTTGGTTATAGGTAAGAACTGAGAGGGACGAATCGAAAAGGTCAGCTGTTACATACCATTCGAATGTAGCAAGGGGCAATAAAACCACATCTGGCAAAGGCCCTTAGGCTATAACAAGGGAATTTCTAAGAATGGTTCGTTTCCGACACTTTCGAACTATCTATTCAGAATTAGTCCCGAACTAGGATAAGCGCAGACATGTGAATTGATTCAGTTCCGAATGAGTTCAAGACAGTAACAGAACTTAGTGTTGGAACAAACCTAATGTTACTTTAGGTTGGTGATTTCTTCATTCAGCATCAACTTGAACATTCGTTAGCCTCTTTCTTGGAAACCTTCTGTTTTGGCATGCTGAAATGAAATAAACAAAATATCTTTTAGGAAACTTCAAAGAAAGACAAGTTCCTTTCGGAGTAGAACGTATTTTATTGTAATTTCAAATGATAATCATGTGGAAATTAATTAATTGGGGCTAGATGCTTAACTCATGAAAACATTTGCTACTCAAAAAGGATGTTTTACAATCTAAAAGACAGAAAAACTTATTCTACGCGAAATCGGTAGGAATTTTAGATTTGTCAGTTTGACGTTCGACGAAAATATGAACAGAACGTAACCTTTAAAGCTGCCCGTCCATAAGGTCGCTGTAGACCGAGCAGAGCTTCACCGAAAGTTTGAACCAAAATGAACTGGATCCGTCCATGATATAAAAAAAAAACATGGTGTGCTCATCTGAAAAAAAATGACGTCAGCAAGATTAAAATGCAAGGAAATATATATTCTGTGCTTTGGATTTGAATGATAAAGTGACATCATCATTAGTAAATACGATCGCAGATGAGCAAATGAGCACACCATGTTCGGCTTGCATCATGGATCCGTCCATTAGGTCGGTTGCGCTACGCGGTCGGCGTCGAACGGAGATCGATGTGCTGGAATCATGCGACATTGGCAATTCTCGATATCATTCGACTGGATTTGTTACGCTTTCTGTGGACTTGACACGTGAATACTAGAGATGTGTTGCGACAGGATTTGTGTTCTGTGATTTTTCCGGAGCTGTGACCCACTGTGAAAGGCCAGTCACAGAGCCACAATCACAGGTAGAGAAATGGCGAACCCATCTCTAGTAAAAACATCGACAATCAACCGAGAACTCAGAACCCAACTGACCGACCGCTCCATAGTGGACAGACCTCCTCATTTCCATAACGTGCCGTGGCGTGCCGCGCCGCGCTTCGCTTCCGAACTGATGGAAGAGCAGCTTTATACATACGAATATCAACTTCTCTCTGACTGGTGGAAATAACTCTTACAATTTGTGTATGCTCAGGGTAGTTAGTTATTTTTTAGTTAGTACAACGTTGAAATGTCAAGCATATTACAATAACGTAAAGTGGCGTGCAATCGAGTGAATTGATCAGTAGCAGATATCAAGTTTTTAGATGAAACCGTGGGGAAACTGATTCTCGAAAGAAGGATTTGGGGTGGTGTTCTGATTGCTGTGGGTTCTACCATCGAGGCTACTCACCATCCAGAACTTCAATCTGTGGCAGAAGACTTGTGGATTTCACTTGGGTTGGGTGCTAAACTAATTTATATAATATGTGCTCATCTTCCATCCTCTGAAAGACTCTCTTACGATAATTTTCTGAACAACTCAAGGTCCCACGAAAATATACTACAGAATAACGCTGTTATGATGATGTGGTGTTTAAGTCCGGTTTTATTCTCTACTCCCTGTATTTACAACAACGTTCAAGTAATATCAAAATGTACATATAGAACGAAAGGCATGCGCATTAAGGGTGCGCAGATACTTCTACAACATCTTTCCTATTCAAATAAATGAAATGAAACATTTTTCATTCTAAAGATTAAACGAAAATGAATATATGTATTCTATTTCATGAGAACGAATTCTTACATATTAATCTTACGAACTAAGTACATACAAAGAAATCAGGTTTCTTTATTACACGTCCCATTCGAGTTACAATTTGATTCTTAGTGAAATTACCACCACTTATATCAGTTAGACCTTTCAGAGGTTCTAGTTTTTTACATGATTGACTTAAGTGGCCATAATTCTCGACTTCTTTTATTCTTTTAGAATTTCCAAAAGATACATTCTTACTTTTATTCAGTGTGTTATTACGATCATTTACATTCATTTTGAAAGCAGTAGGAGCTGGTCTTAAAAATTTCCTATTCCTAACATAGATTCCTTTATTTTCAACACAAACTTTGTATCTTCTAGGTCCTAATCTGTCCAACACCAATCCAGGTTGCCAAATTGACTGTGGTTTCAACTGAACCCAAACTTTTGTGTTAGGGGTTAATTGGGATAAAGGCTTAACGCCTTTTCTAGTATTGAACTGAGTTGTTTGTTTCTTCTGACATTGACGTAATTGATTTTTGAATTTTTTACTTTCGATTAAATGAGGTTTTAACCTATTTTCATGAGTTGGTAACAAAGGATTTCTCGTAGATCTAGATAGCAAAATTTCTGCTGGAGAGAAATATCCAAATAAAGGTACATTACGTAACTGTAAAAGAGATAAATGGATGTCTTTACTGTCTTCTATTGCCTTTTTAACCAAATTTTTAGCTATCTGGACATGACGTTCAGCCATTCCGTTGGATTGGCTATACGTTGGGGAAGTAACAATATGCTCAAAGTTCCAGTCATTGGCGAAGTTTTTGAACTGTTGAGATGTGAATTGTGTTCCCCCATCGCTTATAAATATATTGGGAACTCCGAATCGTGCAAAAATCTTTTTTAATAAGAAAATCACATTATTGCTGCTAAGGTTATGATTCAATATTTCAACTTCAAAAAATTTTGAGTAATAATCCACTACTATCATGTAATGAATTCCTCTCCACTCGAACAAGTCACAACCAACCTTATACCATGGCATCGATGGTACATTATGTGGTTTTAAAGGTTCTGAAGTGAGAGAAGGTCTGTATTTTTGACAAATTTTGCAATTATCGATTTTTGATTTTATTTCATTTCTAATATTTGGCCAAAAAACAGACTGTTCTGCTAAACTAACCGATTTATTGTACCCTAAATGACTATGATGAATATTTTCCAAAATATTCTTTCTTAATTTAGTAGGAATCACTACACTATTATTTCGGTAAATTAAATCATTTTCAATTACTAATTCGTTTTTGTACTTCAAATAAGGTCTCAGAAAATTATTGACCGATTTGTTATTATTAGGCCATCCATTGATTATGAATTTTTGTAAATTTATCAATTCAGGGTCGGATTTAGTGGCAAGTTTGATTCTTTTGAGAAGTTCTTCCGATATGTTAGTTTCAGCTACCACGCATATTATATCACTGAAATCTAAATCGTCACTGGCTGAGGAGCTAAGGCTTGCTCTAGAAAGCGCATCTGCAAGAACAAGGTCCTTACCTCTTTTATAAGTTAATTCAAAGTCATATCTTTGAAGATAAAGCATAATTCGCTGAAGACGTGCCGGCATTTTATTTAACGGCTTATTAATTAAAGAAATCAGCGGTTTGTGGTCCGTTTCTACAGTAACATGCCTACCAAAAACAAAGTCATGAAACTTGGTCAAACCAAAATAAACCGCCTGTAATTCTTTAGTTATTTGTGCTTGTGACGCTTGTGAATCCGTTAAACTTTTCGAAGCATAATAAACCGGTAAATTATTTTGCAAAAGGCAAGCTCCGAGACCATTCATACTGGCATCTACGGATATGACAATTTCTAGATTAGGATCGAAATATCTCAAAACAGGACTTCTCTTTAAGCTATTTTTTATATTTTCAAAAGCATTACGATGATGATCTTCCCATGAAAAGTGAGTTTCTTTTCTGAGGATATCTCTCAGTGGCCCAGTATGCAAGGAATAATTTTTAATATGTTTACTCATATAGTTGACAACACCTAAAAGTCTTTGAACATCTTTTTTATTTTTTGGCTCTGGAAATTGTTCAATCGCCTTAAGTCGATCAGGATCCAGACTTACTCCGTTTTCAGTAAGAATGTGTCCCATAAATTTGATCGTTTTAGCACCAAATATACATTTTTTTGCGTTGAAACTAACGTTGAATTTTTTAGCTTGCGACAAAACCCTTTTTAAAGCTTGATTATGTTCCTCCAAAGTTTTTCCCCAAACAATTATGTCATCTATGTACACAGCTACATTTTTTATATCAAAAATTTGTCTGAACCTCTCGTTAAATATTTCAGGTGCACTTTTGATACCATAAGGTAATCTCAAAAATTTATATCGTCCAAAAGGGGTACCAACAGTACAAAGATTGCTGCTGGTTTCATCAAGTGGAATTTGATAAAAGGCTTGGCTACCATCCAGTTTCGAAAAATATTTGGTACCTTGCAATTCCGCTGTTATTTCATCGAATGTCAATAATTTACAATGTTCCCGTTTAATGGCCTTGTTTAAATGGAGAGGATCAAGACATATACGCAAAGAACCATTGTTCTTTCGAACAACAACTAAAGGATGAACCCAATCACTGGGACCTTCAACTTTTCTAATAATTCCTAATTCCTCTAAATTATCTAAAGTCTCTTTTAATTTATCATGCAAAGCTAAAGGAACTTTTCTAATCGGTGAGATTATCGGTATAGCTTCAGAATTAATTTTTATTTGATGGGGAGGTTCTATACAACCGATACCCGAAAAAACATCACTATATTCAGAAAATAGTTGGTTATGATCATCATGTTGTAGCATATTTATATTAATATCCTCCGATTTACTCTGATTCTTCAAAATTAAATTCAGTTTTACACAAGTATTTAATCCAAGCAACGGTTCTGAGACAGCATTCACCACATAAAACATAATAAGAAATTTTTTTCCATTGTACGTGCAGTTCAGAAAACATTTGCCAACAACTGAAAGTTTATCGCCAGTGTATGATTTAAGAATGATTTTCGACTCCTTAATTTCAGAAAATGGGATTTCTAAATATTTGAAATACTTAATTGGGAGTATATTTGCCATAGCACCGGTGTCTAATTTGAACGTGCATTTTTTTGAATTAATAGTCAACTGTGTCAGCCAAGGATTGGTATTGGAACCTGAAATATCATCCACATAAATAATTTCTTCATTTTCACTAATATCATTAACATAAACAATTTCTTCATTTTCAACACAAGGAAAACCATTATCTATTTCTAATTCATTGATTTGTTTGTCTTTGCGGCACATGTTAGCGAAATGATTGTATTTTTTGCACTTGACGCACATTTTTTTGAACGCTGGGCACTTCCGAATTGGGTGATTATTACCACAACGAATGCAATTATTTATAAACCCTTTCTTACCATCACTGGGTCCGTAATTTGGTGTTCTTCCTGGAGTCCTAGATCGGGATCTTGAATTATAATCTCGGCGTCCCTGATTTTTTCGGTAGGCGGCCACTTTGTCGACGGGATAATTCGAATTCGATGAGGAGGCGTGATTTTCCATCTTCATTGCTTGCGATTTAGAATTTTCTATCATCGTACATAATTTAATAGCTTTCTCCAGATTTGCCTCGTCGTCTTCTTGGAGCAATCTTTGACGTATTTCATTGTTGTAGATACCACAAATTAGCATTAGTTTAATTAGTTCATCAGTAAGAGTTTCGAACTTACAATTCTTCGCAGAATTTCTTAGATGAGTGATGAATTGTTCGACGGTCATATCGTCGGTTTGTTTTGACGTGAAGAATTTATAACGTAGATACGTCAAGTTCTGCCTTGGTGAGAAGTGCTGGTGTATTTTGTCAATTACATATTTAAGTTTATTCTTCTGATCTTCACTGAATTCAAATGTGGCGTAGATTTTCTGAAGTTCAGGTCCAGCGAAGTGAAGCAATTGTGCTATTTGAATTTTCTCTTCTTTTTTGTCTGTTTCCGTTGCGGTGAGATAAATTTGGAAACTGTTCAACCACTCAGACCATCGCTCAGCTGGATTTCCATCATTTAGATTCAACTTGGGTAGTCCACTACTAGCCATTATTATACGTTTGATTGAATTGAAAAACTACGAAATTGTTCGCAGCGCCATGTGGTGTTTAAGTCCGGTTTTATTCTCTACTCCCTGTATTTACAACAACGTTCAAGTAATATCAAAATGTACATATAGAACGAAAGGCATGCGCATTAAGGGTGCGCAGATACTTCTACAACAATTGGTAACTTCACTTTGTCCAAAGTAATGTGGACTACCTCTGTGAGTGGGGAAATTTTATAGATCCCACTAATATCGATCAGGAAACAGCTGAACTTATTGATTTGTTCTTCTTGGGCTTCGCCCAGTTCAATTCCATAAAAACCAAGAACTGCAAAATTTTAGATCAGGTGTTCTGTAACGATATACAATTGATAGACAGTGCATTAGATTCGGAAAATCCTTTAGTTAGTAGATTGAAACCACTATGTCCTTCTATAAAATTCCTGAAAAACTTCGAAAAAGTGGACTACAATGTGATAAACGAAGAATTTTCAGAATTGAACTGAAATAAGTTGTTCGAGAACTGCGATACTGATGATGCTGTTAAAAATTTTTACGGAAAAATCAATGAACTGATTGATAAACACGTTCCTTCTTATAAAATCAACAAAGAGTAACTCAGTTATTTCAAAAAAGAAACAATTTACTGTATCAAACAAAAACTGTAAAACAAAAAATTCAAAAAATGTCGTAACTTGTCCGATTATGTTGAATATTCAAAAATGAGGAAGAGGTCGAAGTGCTTGATGGATAGAGACAAAACCAATATTCAGACTTTAGAGCATATTCAGTCGGAAATCGTCGGGGGCAGCAGCGGAAAAAGTTTCTGGAAGTTTATGTCCAACAAAAGAAAATTAAAAATTCTTATTCCAAAAAATATGACTTATGATAAACTTGCTGCTGCTGGTCCTAGTGAGGTTTGTATTTTTTTGCTTCCAATTTCAAAAGTACATTCGAGGCTCCTCGAAACTTTAGCAATTCTCACATCTCAGATGCGTCACAATTTCCTTCGGCAGTGGTAACAGAGGACGAAGTTCGTAACCTTTTAAATAATATTGAATTGGATAAATCTGCAGTTCCTGATGGGATTCCACCTCTAATATATCTATCATATATTATTCATCACTTTCACCTTACTACCCAACGAAGGGGAAGTTGAGTCATGTTGTTCCGATTCATAAAAGTGGTGAAAGAAATACGGTCACAAACCACCGACCCATCAGCAAACTTTCAATATTCGGTGAAGTTCTGGAGCAAATCGTTTACGCTATACTTCTGAGTGAAACTAAAAAACACACAATTCCTCAACAACACGGATTTTATCCCGGACGGTCGGTGGAAACGAACCTCAGTTTGCATGTTGAGTACATTTCTCAATCAATCAACGCCGATTGTCAGGTGGACTCGATTTACACGGACTACAACAAAGCATTCGATAAATTCGATCACGTGCTGCTCACAAACAAAATTGCTGATATCTGTCAAACTACGTGTCTGCATAATTATATTAGATGATATGGAAGCGGAAGAACACAAAAAGTAATAGTAAATGGACACGAATCGTCCGAATATGCCAGCACATCCGGCGTTCCAAAAGGTAGACACTTGTGCTCTCTACCTTTTACGCGCTTGTTCTGGGGAACAGCGCGTCATCATTTCGTCAAGATGTCAGTAATTTTCGAATTTTGAGCCGAAAATGGTCTCAAACGACTAGGTTGAACTCACTGATGAAGAGTACGTGGTCAAAATTGACTCTGTCCGTCCGACCGGCCGTCTGGCCGGCCTTGTGCGCTGTAACTCTCGAAAGGAAGGACCTAGAGTCTTGAAATTTTCAGGTTAGATTAAGAACCCGAATATCGCGGTTGAGTTCGTTAATGGGCCGAATCTGCCGAATGGTTTTTGTGCTATAGCCATTTGAAATTTTGATTTTTCAATAACTCAAAAAATATTTATCTGATCGAAATGAAACTTTGTTGGAAGACGAACAATGTCAAAAAGGAAAATCATCCATGGAAAAATTGAAAAAAATTTTTTTTGTTCTTTTGAAAATTTTTATATTTGATTAAAATTTCACTGAAATTTCCTAGTCACAATTTCGCAATGTGAACAAGCGCGTAAAAGCTGCTGACTTCACGTCAGTGCTTTTTAGATTTCAATATTCATAAACGATATTATAAAGTGTTTTTGGTATTCATTCGTGTTGTTGTACGCAGATGATGTCAAACTTATTTGTAGGGTGGAGGTACCAGAGCAGGACTGTTACAAAATTCAAAGCGATCGATTGGTGGCATACTGCGCACGGAACACTATTTTCATCAACATCAAGAAATGTAGCTCGATAACTTTCACTAAGAACGAAAACAAAACATCACACGAATACAATATCGGCACCAACAAAATAAAAAGAGCTCAAAACGTGAAGGATTGACGTGATTGATGAAAAACTGAGTTTCAGCGATCATATAAATTCCATAGCAATCGATTGCTCCAAAAAAATAGGATTCATCATTAGAAATTGTAAGAACTTCTCCATTGTTCGATCTTTGTTACTGCTTCACTACGCATTACTCGTAGTGTGGAACACATTATACGCGAAATATATCAATAGAATGCAGAGAGTTGAGAACAGATTCTTAAGGTTTATCGAGCACAAAACAAATCAACCAATACTCAATAGTCACTACTCAATCATTCAAAATCAATAAAAAATTCTTAATCCAACCAAACGCAGAAAGCTAAACAATAGGATTCTTATATTCAAAATATTTAATTCACATCTTGATTCGCCCGACTCATTAACAATGCTCAAATTTAACATACAGGAAGAATTCACGAAATTTGTCCCTGGTTAGTGTAACTTCCAGCCGGCCAGCTCCACGGAAACTTTTCATTCCACCACGGTAGAATTCACTTTCGTAATATTTATGATTTCTGGACGGACGAACGTAATAAAATTGGATTCATCTCAAAGAAGAATGAAAGAGCAAGAAATAAACAATTTGGCTTTTATATATCTCAACTCTAAGGCCCAATTCCAAAATAGAACTAATGGATTTAATGCCAACGAAAGGGATTTTTGCGGTTTTATATTTTCATAGTAAGCGGCCAAGGATGAAACCTAGTCCATCTTATAGAGAAATGACAATTCTATATACAACCAATTTATCAATCAGATAGGTCAACTTCAAGGGTCTAGCTTCAGTAGCCGAATTGTATGTTTTCATGCCGGCCGAACAGATTTTTTCTATTCTCATATTTCCCGAATAGGCGATCAAGAAAAAAAACTGGGTAAATATTATGCAGGAACGAAAGAGCTATGAAGAAGTAATTTTTCGTTCACAGAGGCAACCTCTAAGTACCCAGCTCCGAAAATCGAATTGTATGATCACATGCCGGCCGAATAGATTTTTGTGATCTTCATATTTACCGAACAGGCATCCAAGTATGAATTTGGGTTTATTTGACAGAGAAATGAAAAGAGCTATGAATATTTAATTTTTCGTTCACATATGTTACTTCTAAGGGCTAAGCTCCAAGATCAGAATTTTCTTTATGATCATACATGTCGGCCGAACAAATTTTCGTGATTTTCATATTTTCCGAATAGGCGGTCAAGAATGAATTCGAGTCTTTTTATGAAGCTATAAATAGTTTATTTTGCATTCACATAGGTAACCTCTAAGTGCCCAGCAGCAAGAACCAAATTGTATGATATCAAGCATGCCGGCCGAATAGGTTTGCGTGATTTTCATATTTTCCGAATTGGCGGCCAAAAACGAATTTGAGTCTATTTAAAGAAGAAATGGCTACGAATTGTTTATTTGTCATACACTTTGGTGAGCTGTAAGGATCGAGCTCCAAAAACCGAATTGTATATGATTCGTCACGCCTGCCGAATAGATTGTCGTGAATTTCATATTTTCCGAATAGTCTGCCAATAATGAATCCTTCTATTTTATAGAGAAATGAAAGTGCTTTAAACAATTTATTTTTTCGCTCAATTTCATTCTTGGCCGCCAATTCGGAAAATATGCAAATGACGAAAATCTAATACGCCAACTTGGGATCGATCATACAATTCGGCTCTTGGAGCTGGCCTTGGAGTAATTCAATGTGTACGAAAAAGATAGTATCCATAGTTTTTTTATTCCTTTCATTCGTCTTTAATATGTACTCAATTTTATCCGTGGCAGCCTATTCGGAAAATATGAAAATTACGAAAGTATAATAGCGCCGGCATCGATTCGGATCTTAGAGCTGGGCACTTAGAGGTAACCTATGTGAACAAAGAATTAGCTTTTAATAGCACTTTTGTTCATGCATAATATTAACTGAGTTTTTGTCCCTGCCGCCCATTCTGCAAACATGAAAATCACGAAAATCTGTTCGGTCGGCATGACCGAAGGGCAATATGGACCTTGGAGCTGGACCCATAGAGGTAACCTATATATCTGACTGGAAAATTACTCATACATAGAATATTAATTCCTCTATAGGATGGACTAGGGTTCATTTTTGGCCGCTCAATTTATAATATAAAATCACAAAAATCAATTTTGCTGGCATGAAATCCTTCAATTCTATCTGGGAATATGGCCTTAGAGTTAAAAAATGTTAAACAAAGTTGTTTATTCCTTGCTCTTCCATTGCCTAATTTAATTACGATTGTCCTTTCAGATATTACAAAATAGGAAAATGTGTTCGACCATGGTGGAATGAAAAGCTCCCATGAAGCTGGCCGGCCCGGAGCTAACATTACCGGGGTCGAATTAGACAGATTTTCTTCCAATATCTCCAGAAATTATATCTGTGTCGAACTGAAATTTGGTACACTACTGTGAAAAATAGATTTCGAAGTATGGGCCAAATTTCTTTCGAATTCGAGAAGTGGTTTTAATAGGCAGAAATTATTTCGAAAAAAATTTGTAAATTTTTTTTTTGATTCGGTAATGATACGATCCTAACAAAATTTCGTAAAAACTAGCGAGTTGTTATATTTCAATAATTTCAAATGGCTAAACTCCGAATCTGTTCGTCTGATTTGGCCAATTAAAATTAACAGCATTCTGATATGCGACCTTCCCTGAAAGTGTCAAGTCGCTAGCTCACTCCGTTATCGTGTCCACGGCCGGCCTGCCGGCCGGACGGACAGAATCGATTTCGTCGACTGGATTCGTCATCAGTGAGTCAAATCTAGGTGTTTGAGACCAATTTCGGAAAAAATTCGAGAATTACATACATTTGAAAGAATCGATAGTACTATGTTTCCCTAGAACATGCGCGCAATAAAAACAACCAATGCAAAAACAAGATTAAATATCATCGGATCGTTCCACAATACAGAAAAATATGAGGGGTGAAATGACAAAGATCTGTTTGAAATATGAATGTTAATTTACTTTTTCCGATTTATACGATTAGATATGTTTTTACACTTTTGGTTGGTCATATCATAATTGAATAAAATTATCAGTTCATTTCTTTTCACGAAGATGTTTTATGAGGGGAAGTAAAATTTCCACGAATCCCTTTCTGAATATCTCATTTTTCCTGTACTCTTCCGAAATGTATTTACTCCTATTAGTGAACACAAACTCGTAGTACCTCTTAGCATCTTGAAGCAAGTATCTGCTCGTTTCAGGTGAAATCAAGGTATTTGTTGCGAAGAAGACAGCCTCCAGAAGCGCAGGTAATTTATAATGTTCCACTGACTCTATGAACAGATTTTTCGGAAATACCTGTTGTGCTGGCAGTTTAAATCGGAGTAAGCTATTCTCGAAGGTTTCGTAATATAGATCCAATAGATTGTCCAAGTGCTCTTCCAACATTGAATTTCGTGTATTCAAGAAGAGTGTTAGCATCAAATCGTATGCTGGAGGATTGTATCTGACGAATTGAAAATCAACCAGCATGAATTCAAGTTCATCGTTTATCAGGAAATTATTGCGCCACAAGTCACAATGAGTAATAGAATTCCTAAACTTTCGAGAAGCACTAATGTAACTTCTCATATCATTAAAAACTACATTGTGCAGTTTTTCGATAACTTTCAATTCTGCAATTTCTGGGATGAGTTTCATGCAGTCTTGTATACATTTTGTGATATTTTTCACCCACATATTTCTTGGTTGTCCTTCTGTGAAAGAAAAGGATTTTTCTCTTATTTCCTCCTCGTATGCTTCATCCATTCGGAACTTTTTATCATCTTTGGAGTTAAGTTCTTCATATACTATTGTAGAAGAATGAAATAAAGCTAAACACTTGACGAGGTTCATGCACTCTTCTAGGTTAAGATAGGAGTCTTTCACCTTGAACTTTTTCTGAGATAAGTCTTCGAAAACTAAACAATTTTCTTTAAACAGGTAACATCTGGGACAAAAGAAGGTTCCAGATATAGCGTTTAACTTATTCAGGACATTTTTATACAATAAACTTTCCTTCCTGAATAATCCCATTTCTTCAACATATTTGGCTTGAGTAATGTTTGTCAGGGGTTTAGTTTTCATAAAAAATATTTCTGTGTGGCTTTTGCTCTCTGGATTTAATTGATAGTGAATAGTTAGTCGGAAATGTTCTCCCATATAACCCATGACGTTGGAATCTGCTTTCCCAATTTCATATTTCAATATATGAAAATTATTCTCACCAGTGTGCTGCTCTAAAATTCTATAACAATCCTTCTCTGTTATCATTTCTGAATACATAGTGGCATCCATAGCACAGTATTTATTCTGTTCTGATATTGAAACGATATCAACTGTAATGATAACTTATGTAGTACGAAAATTCACTCTCATACATTCATTGGTTTGCTTTGGTGGTTGAATCGAATCCTATACGAATTATATATGTTTTTCCAGTTGAATGTGCATAAGATTAATATTGAGCCGATCAAATTACATTAGGGCTTTTATGATTTGAAGGAATTATCAAAATGTTGCATTGTTCTATTTTAATGAAAATTGTTGAATTTGCATTAACTAGGATTTATTGAGTGCAAATTTATTCTGATTTAACTATTGACGTACATTGTTCTCGAGAATTATCACGAAAAGAATCACCAACAAATTAGACATGTACCAACCATGTGAACAGGCCAGATTCCGAGCAGGATATAGCACAAACGACCATCTTCAGACCCTGAAAACCCTCATCGAAAGATGTCTGAAATACAACCAGCCCCTCTTTTTGATATTTGTTGACTACGAAAAGGCTTTCGATACCATTAATCAGAAAAAGATGATACCTACAGGCTCTAACAGAATGCCGAGTCGACCAGAGATATTGTATTACTTAATCCAGAACATATATGGAAAGGCAACAGCACGTGTGAAATTACACGAAAACACGTAAGACTTCCCTACTGAGGCCAACGCTCACTTATGGGCAACAGCTGGGACCGCGGCATACCGGGTCCGACCAGAATTTTATTACTCCTGTGCGCACTTGACCGGCAATTTTAGTGAGTGTCGACGGAAACTCTACCGAAGAAGTACGCGAATATAATTATAGTAAGCTTGCTGTATGAGGAAGCGAATATAATTATAGTTAGCTTGCTGTATAAGGAAGCGAAATGTGAACAAAAACTTGAAAAATTGAATTGGCAGATGGAAATGGTACGACAGGGTTTCAGAAAGTCGGACTAAAAAATATATGTTCAACATTTATCTCACGTAACGTAAATGCATTTACCAAATATGTATAATTTGCTAAAAAAATATCCCTACCGACCATAATCTTAGGAAATATATATTTCAAGTCAATCCTCAATAAGGGGTGGTTATTAATTTCATTCAAAATATTTTGCTGATCGATTATGTCCAGTGATGTCCAATTGTGATGGTCAAAAACATACTTTTTGTCGACATAAGAAATACATCATTAATATGCTTCACCATTTTTGGGATTTCTCTAGTGAAAATATATAATTGAAACAATAATTGCCCGCTATGTAATGTTTGTGCCACCATAGAAAAAATTCAAATCAACTCGGCCTTCAGTGTTCAGCGAAGTATTTCTCCAATGATTACAAGCATAAATATGAACTTTTTCTCATGGTAGAACGAAGAGTGTGCTTTGAGTAAAGATAATCTATTTAGATATTTACTTGGCAACCCCAATCAACAAAGTTTTCTGAAAATTTCAAGTATGAAACCTAGCCATCATGAATGGCGGTAGAGTCTTCCACAGATATCTTATTATTTGCATTCTGATGTCGATTTAAAATCAACGGATCATTCGAGGAGGGTCAGAAAAGTATTTTCACCCGAATTTACCTGGTTGGTCCATAGGTTCTCCAATTTCCTTTCAACAATAATAATTGTATTTCCTCTTTTGATTTGAGTAATGTTTATGACTCAAATCAAACAATTTCCGATATCCGCTGACTTGAAGTATAAGCTTTTCCTCATTCATTTCGTTTTCTCTATTCATGACCACAGAAGACTACAACACATAACATATATGTATATATATATATATATATATATATATATATATATATATTTCTTTCTGTGACGAAATTTACGCCTACTTGCCTGCAGCTAACAGCTGATACATCATCGTACACCGTACAGCATAGTTCCCGGAGTGGGGATACCGGCAACGACAAAAGTATTCTCTCCAGAGAATAGAGCAGTTCCAGCTATCTATGGTTCATAGAGTTGAATCAGCTGATGGGGGGACACACAAACCCCCAATAGGTTTTGTGACTTATTGTCAATTAAAGATTATGAAAGCCTTAATGTTGCATCTGCATAAAAAAAAAACATTTTATATGGATAGTAGATCATTTTTTGAGGATGAATCGAAATCGGTGTTCAAGGAAAAAATTTCATATGAATTATTTTATTTATAACATATATGTAGTATAAAAAAATATATAATTGAAGATTATGATAGTACTGATATAGCAACTGCAGACCAATATTGTAGTAATTTGATAATTTGCAACATATAACGTTATTTGAAATAGTTCTGAGAAGTTCTCTGGAACCCATGTTTTTTCAATTCCATACATGTGTTGGATTTCATTCTGCTGTTTATTTTCAGGAATAAATGAGCCAAACATTTTACTGTCTCATTTTCAATAGTTATAATAAATGCTATCTCTGATGTTGATACTCTAGGCTTTAGAAGACAAGAATAAATACTGCAATTTTCATTCATATCGTTTTGAATGATTATCATTTGAGATTGAATATCAGTTAATCAGATCCATTATAACGAAATTTCACTTGTGAAATCACTAAAATCTCCAAATGATCGCTCTTCGCCAATGTAAACAAAGCGAATGTATTCCTTCGTCTCTCGGTGTATTTATGTTGAATTTCACAACGACACACTAACTTGGCCTAGTAATTTACCAATTCTATTAATTTAAATCATTTTAACTTGTGAATTTATCCCGAAATTGTTGGAAATGCTGTACATAAACAAAGCGGGAAAGTAAGGTCAGTTTTCACAAATGCCATTCTTCGGTCACAGAATAAATACCCCTCTATTCTGTGCTTTGGCTGTCCCTCCATCGGCCATGTGACGTCAGCTGGAACTGCCCTATTCCGGCCTCGGCGACCGAGTCCCATTCAATTACATAGTAAGAATAAAATTCCGGTCGGCCGCGGTCCCGGCTGTTGCCGATAAGTGAGCCCTGGCCTTTAAGTTGAAAGTGTGACAGGGAGATGTCAAATCGTCAAAGCTTTTCATAACGCCCCTGTAATATATGTTTGAAAAAATTGATTCTGGAGAAATGGGAATAAACACGAACGGCGAGAAATTAAATCATCTGAGATTCGCCGACGACATCGTTATAATAGCGAATCGTATCAATGAAGCTAAAGAGATGTTGGAGACACTACAGTATGCATCAGGAATGGTAGGACTCAGAATAAACGCCGAAAAAACGGAGTTCATGACCATGCTCGTTATGAGCGAACACTTACCACTTAATAGTGACAAGCCAGCTTATATAAATATCTTGGCCACGAAATTCGCATCGGAAAAGACAATCAGACCTATGAGATAAAACGCCGAATTGGACTCACATGGAGGGACTTTGGCAAGCTGAGGCGTATCTTCAAGTCAGATATACCAAATACCTGATGAAGGTTTTTGATCAGTGTGTGTTGCTGGTGCTTACTTACTACTTACGGAGTAGAAAACCTCACCCTCACAAAGCAGTCAGCCAATAAAATACGCATTGCGCAAAGAGCAATGGAAAGGTCATTGGTGAGCCTTTTTCTCAGAGACAGCGTTTCAAATAAACAAATACCAGAATTGACAGTTGTAACTGATGCGATTTTGAAGATAACAACTTCGAAGTGGATCTGGGCGGGCCACGAAGCACGGTTTAGGGATGGACGATGGACAAAAAGGATTCTGGAGTGGAGACCTCGACAAGATGCTCATCGCAGTAGGGGGCGCTCCCCGACAAGATGGTCCGATGATATCAAGAGAATCTATACAAACTGGATAAATGCCGCACAAGATCGATAAAAATGGAATGGGTTGCAGGAGGCATATGTCCAGTAGTGGACTCAGTCAGATTGAATGATGAGGATGATTGACGTGAAAAGTTAATTAAGGAATATGCCCGAATCTAAGAACTACTGTTGAGCATGCAGAATTGGTAACATCTGAGCGTGGTCGCAGCAATGGTTTGAAATTAGTGACTTCGTGGAAGAATTGATTGCTATATATTGAGAATGCCAAATCCACAATATCTTAGAAACCAACAAATATATCTGTTGATTGTTTAAGGTTCAGACACTATTAACGGTCTGGCTGGTGATGAATGCTGGGTGCGTTATTTTCACGCGCTTGTTCTAGGGAACAGCGTGTTATCATTTCGTCAGAATGTATATTATTTTGAGCCGAAATTGATCTTAAACGACTAGGTTAGATTCACTGATGAAAAACCCGTGGTCAAATTTGATTCTGTCAGTGTTCGCTCTAACTTTGGAAGGAAAGAACCTATTTAGAGTCTTGAGAATTTAGAGTTAGGTTTGTTGCCTGAATATCTCGGCTGAGTTTGTAAGCGGGCAAATCGGTCCAATGGTTTTGTGATACAGCAATTTGAAATTTTGATTTTTCAATAACTCGAAAAATATTTATCTGATCGAAATGAAATTTGGTTGGTAGATCTAAAGTATTCTGGAAATTTTTATATCTCGGAAATCCTTTGGAAATGATTTCATAACGCATCGTGCCACCTTGAAATTTGGCACATATATTTTCTGTGAGTAGCAAACGACGAAACCGATACTCAGTTTCAAATTTCCGGCCGTCAGGTCGGCGCGATGGGGGGTGGAAGTCTTTCAACAATAATTTCATGAAGCATCCTGCCACCTTGAAATTTGGCACATATGCTGTCTGTGAGTAGCAAACGAATACACAACCCTCAGTTTTAAATTTCCGGCCGTCGCGGCGGCGAAGCAGGGGCTGGAAGTCTTTCAGAAATATTTTCATGAAGCATTATGCCACCTCTGAATTCGGCACATATGTTGTCTATAAGTAGCAAGAGACGAAACAATACCTAGTTTCAAATTTCCCGCGTCAGAGCGGCGCGATGGGGGGTGGAAGTCTTTCAGCAATATTTTTATAAAGCATCCTGCCACCTTGAAATTTGGAATATATGTTGCTCATAAGTAGCAAACGAATAAACAATACTCAGTTTCAAATTTCCCGCCGTCAGGGCTGCGTGGCGAGGGGTGGAAATCTTTCAGAAATATTTTCATAAAGCATCGTGCCACCTTGAAATTTGGCACATATGCTTTCTATGAGTAGCAAACGAGGGAACAATAATCCGTTTCAAATTTCCGGCTGGCAGAGCGGCGCGATGAGCGGTGGAAATCTTTCAGCAATATTTCATGAATCATTTTGCCACCTTGAAATTTGGCACATATGTTTTCCATGAGTAGTAAACGACGAAACAATCCTCATTTCCAAATTTCCGGCCGTCCAGGCGGCGTTGCGGGGGTTGAAAATTTTTCAGCAATATTTTTCTAAATCATCCTGCCACATTGAAATTTGGCACATGTTGTCCATAAGTAGCGAACGACGATACAATACTCAGTTTCGAATTTCCGTCCGTCAGGGCGGTTTAGCGGAGGGTGGAAACCTTTTAGAAATATTTTCATAAAGCATCGTGCCACCTTTGAATTTGGCACATATGTTGTCTATGAGTAGCAAACGATGAAACAATACTCACTTTCGAATTTCCGGCCATCACAGCGGCGGGCTGGGGGTGGAAATCTTTCAAAAATATTTGTATAAATCATCATACACAACATATGTGCCAAATTTCAAGGTGGTAGGATACTCAATAAAATATTCCAGAAAAACTTCCACCCCCATCGCCGCCTTTTCGGCCGGAAATTCGAAACCGGCCATAAGATTCCCGTTTGCTATCTATTCAGAAAATTTTCTCAGAAAGGCAAGGTGACAGAAGGCAGAAATAAAATATTGCTGAAATTTATTGCTAAAGGTACTGGGGTGATATTGGGATACTATAGTTCTATAGATATCTGAAGAAGTTCTGATGCGATGGGATTGGAACTTTGAAATTAGTTGGATATTATCAACGTGCAATTGAGTGCCAAATTTTCTTCGGGTCAAGTAGTTACAAAATTCGAAAAAAAATTCATTCAAAAATTTTCCAAATTATTATGAGAACTTTTTTTGTCGAAGATTATTAATCAGATTTCAATGAAATTTGACCCACGCCTTTAAGTAAATATCAACAATATGTTCCACATTTCACTTACATCTGATACTCAATTCTGGAGTCAAATATCGTTTTTATTTGAAATTTGGACGTCATTTTCTTGATATCTCGAGAAGTACTGATGCGATCAGAAACTTCGTGATAAATTGGAAAATACTACCGCGCAGCTCGATGTGAAAGTTCTTGTGGGTGTATCTTAGCATTAGAAAATAAAAAAAAATTATTCTAAAATTTTCTTCGGAGAAAAGAATCGGATCTTAATAGAATTTGGCACAGGCCTTGAAATCAATATTAACAACAGTGATTCGAATTTGAATTCTATCCTATGATTTCATATAGAAAAATTTCGTTATTGCCTCATTATGTCGAGAAAAACAGACGCGATCAGATTAAAACTTTTTAAATAGTTCTAAAATACTGTCGCGCAACATAGGGTGAAAAGTCTTCAGAATTGGAAGGGTGAAAAATGTAAATAAAATCTGTTCTCGAATATTTCACAAATTTTTCTTGAAAATTTTTTTTTTCAGAAACAATCCATCATGTTTCATTGGCATTACTTATACAGGGTGATTCATTAAGGGTGGCCACCGGCCGTATCTCGGAAATCCTTTATCCTATAACATCCGGAAAAAAATCTTATAGCAAAATCGGTCCCTAGAAAATGACTAAAAATATTTTCAAGGTCGTAGTTTCCCACTAGAGGGCGCAATCTATCACTTGTAAAATATAATCTCATTTTTTACGAAATGTTTTCCAGCTAACAGTGGCGAAGAGTAATAAAATGAGAAAATTCTCTTTCTAATCAACAAATTTTTTTGAGTAATTTTTCTATATTTCCTATTTTTTAGTGATGGGATGGATAAACTTTTTTTCACAAAAAAAACACTCCTACTTCTGTATGTGTTAACTCATTTCCACGTAATTTGATTTCATTCAAGGCCATCAAAAGCTGTCCACAGAAAAATATGACAACAACATACCGGGTGATCCAATCAAAAACTACTGGCTGTTTTATGTCACTCCACCCTATTTGTGCGTTTTACTGAAGAATTTCAAATGCAATGATATGATTCTAACCGACTGAGAATAAGCCAAGCATTATCACCTATTGACTTGTTAAAACCGCAGACAGTAGATATCATTTGCCATTTGGAAGATATTAACATTTTTGTAAATTTTGATAAGTGTTGATCAACCCTGTGAAATTCTGGAGGAATTAAGTTGTTTCAGCATCTAAACAATTAGATGAAAGGAGAAAAACTCATCAGAAATGTATGTCACTCACAAAACAAGCTGATGTAGATCCAGTAAGCTTTGGCGTTAGTGTTTATTTTCGGTTTCAATAGATGTGAAATTTATTTGGGTCGATTGCGAACTACTTGTTTATGATACCTCATTATTCAAACAAAAAACCATATGATATGCTTAATGTTTATTTTGAATGTTTAGAAAATGCTGTAGCTGAAAGGGAATACCCGATACGATATCCTGAAAGACGTCGTCATTCCAGGAAAGTATTCGAAAGATTGACACGCAGAGTGCGAGAAACTGGTGAGTTTCAATATGTTGGAAGAAAAAATGGAGAACGTAGAAGCCGTAATGAGGATAAAATCATAAAAGTTTGGGCTCATGTTTATACTGAACCCCATTTGAGCATCCAAAGAATTGCAAGTGATTTGAGATTGAATTATTCGCTAGTTCAAAGGATACTAAAGGTCCATAAACTGCATTCATATCATGTTGTCTTGAACCAAGAATTGAAAGAAAGAGATTTTGGTCTACGACTGGACTTCTGCAATTGGTTGAAAGGAATGTTGAATGACGAACATAACTTACTTCATAGAATATTATGGACTGACGAGGGTACTTTTTCCAGCAATGGTTTAGTAAATTTACAGAACAGCCACTACTAGTCATAAAACAACCCATATTGGCAAAGGGAAGTCACTAATCAGAACCGCTGGAGGGTCTTACGTGTGGTGTGGAATTTTTGATGGAACAGTTGTCGGACTATTCTTCTTCGATAGTATCTTAACGAGACAAAGGTGCTTGAAATTTTAACGGAAGATCTTCCAATTCTTTTAGATGATATTGCTATTCAAAGCAGGTTAGATATGTGGTATCAACAAGATGGTTGTCCGGCGCATTATGCTGCTAATGTTAGGGAATATTTAGATACCGTCTTCTCAAAGAGGTGGATTGGACGAGGGAGTATTTTTCCATGGCCAGCAAGATCACCCGACCTCACAGTATTAGATTTTCATTTTTGAGGGAGAATAAAGACTTATTTTTTAGGTTTTTATGGGTTTTCACTCCCAATATCTGAAACAGAACTATTGAAAATTAAATAAAAATTGTTTTTTTCATAAAAAACGCCCTTGCGGATTGCAGTATCAAACTCTTTGTCAAGGGCAGTTTCTTGCAGAAAAGATTGCCTGATGAACAGTACAGGAAAAATACAAACGATAAAGAAAACAAACTGTGACGTTTCAGAGTACAAATCTAACTCTTTCATCAGACAAAGCAGAAAATTTTGTCACAAAAGTCTCAAATTGGAACAAAAATCGAAAGGAAATAATTCTAGAAATTTTCTGCTTAGTCTGATGAAAGAGTCAGATTTGTACTCTGAAACGTCACTGTTCGTTTTCTTTATCGTTTGTATTATTCCTGTATTGTTCATCAGGCAATCTTTTCTGCAAGAAACTGCCCTTGACAAATAGTTTGATACTGCAATCCGCAAGGGCGTTTTCATGAAAAAAACAATTTTTATGTAGTTTTTAATAGTTCTGTTTCAGATATTGGGAGTGGTAACCCATAAAAACCTAGAAAATAATGCAAAATCCTCCTAAAATAAGCTTCGTTCGATACTTAATAAAGATTTAGTTTTCCGAACACCCCCAACTTCAAGTGAGGTTATGAAAAATAGATTTCGACAGGAAGAGCTTTTTCTCATACTGAAATTTTTTTGTTCAAATATTTTCGTTGTTGCTAATTTCTGTTTCATTTCATCGTATTATTGTTATTTCATGTGTGTTGAGTATTTTGCTGCGTTGTCATGACGAATAAAGTCACTTCCTTGTTTTTTCAATCTCACAGAGATGATCAACATTGATCAAAATTTACAAAAATGTTAATATCTTTTGAATGACGAACGATATCAGTCTGCGGTTTTAAGAAGTCGAAAGGTGATATTTCTTGGCTTATTCTCAGTCTGTTAGAACTATAGCATCGCGTTCGAAATTCTCTAGTAAACCGAATAAATAGGATGAAGTAACATATAACAGCCTGTACTTTTTAATTGGATCACCCGGTATGTTGTTGTCATATTTTTTTATGATCTGCTTTCGATGGCCTTCGAATGAAATCAAATTACGTGGAAATCGGTTCTCGCATACAGAAGTAAGAGTCTTTATTTTGTGATAAAAATTTTATCCATCGCATCACTAAAAAATAGGAAATATAGTAAAATAACTATAACAAAAGTTGTTGAAGAGAAAGAGAATTTCCTCATTTTATTACTCTTCACCACCTTTAGCTGGAAAATACACTGAAAAAAATATTGTTCATTATAACAATGAACAGCATTCATTGACATCTAATTCATAGTTACAATGAACTTCTCATTGTACTAATGTACTTTTCATTGTATTAATGAATGAATACATTATTCTTGTTTCATTGGTTGAAGATCGCATTCATTGTATTAATGAAAAAGGCTTCATCAAATTTCAAAGACTCAATTTCTTCGAACGATGTACGCATACATCAATATAATGAGTATTATATGGACTCTAGTACATAAAGTAACTCAAAACGATCATCGATATAGCTTGTATGGAAAGAAGGTCACAGATTCGATTCCTACATTGGGAGTTCTATCAGTGTCTCGAGTTTATAATAATAATAATGTTTATTCAAATTTCAAATATCACAAGTCCAAAAGATACAATTCACAATAAACAAACATGAGTTCAAGATAGAGATTAATAAATACCCAATAGACAGAGAAATGAAAAAACTCTCTGAGGTGAAACAAGGAGCTATTGAACGGATGTTCAGTTTTTTAGTCAAATCGGTCATATATATTTCACTCGTCTGCAAAAGCTTGAATTTTTGATAAAATGATTCTCTTATCTTCGAAAAGTAATGGTCCTTATAAAATTTTGCAGGAACATTCATATTTCAACTATTGGTTTGAAGGCTCATGCAAAAGTTCATGAGAATATTCTAATCAAGTCAACCTTCGTTGGAAGGGGCCAATATGTGGATTGGTAACTACTCTGGTTGGGAATCGAAATCCAAAACTTCTGCGTGACAGGCAATAGCACTAACCAATATGCTACCGAAATCATGTTGTGGTTAGATTTTTTTACGCTTGCCTGTCGACACCGCTAGTAATAAGAATTATATATATAAAGTCATTCAACATTTCAATAAATCCGATAGTACTAATCCCATCAGAACGAAAATCGGTATTGAATGTACCCTTGAAGGCTCATGCGAAATTTCAACTGAATCTGGCTCATACCATGCGAAACAATTTCAATTAACCACATAATGTAACTCTAACATGAAGGACCTGGGAAGTCATAGATAGTGATTTTGACTTTCGAAATAAGTACCACCCGTGAGTTGAAGGATCTTGCGTATTCTAGCGACGTTAGTATGCACATATGTTCATTTTCCTAATGGAAGCTTTCATGCAAAAAAATTACAATTATGTAAATTAAGGAAGCGAAACCCTATCTAAATGCAAAATTTCGTTAAAGCAGTTTCCAAGATACGCAAAATATATTTATTGCATATGTACTTATTAGAAATGCTCGTTTGACTAGATTAGATTTCAACTCATTAATCGAAAAAAATTATCATAGAGCGACGAACAGTCTGTTCATTGAACAATGATGTTTTTTATCATAGTGATGAACCAAGTCATCAATTAATGAATTTGTATACCATCTGCTTCATTATTGGTGTTCCATATTTCGTGCCTAGTTGAAATAATTCTGCGGTGAGATTTGTTCCAGTGAGATCATAATTAAGGTGAGTAAACCATTTTTTTATAATTTCCAATATTTTTCAGTCACAATTAGATTAATTGTTACGATATGAAGTGCGATCAGAATTCAACATTTTTCATATTTACAAGTCTGTCGATTCCGAATTCACGTAACTATTGAGTATCTTCAATGAAGCACCGTTTGAGACAAAAGTATGTTTGCAAATATATAAATATTTTCGAGTCAAAATATTTTAGTAGCAACAAAGTATCCATTGTGTAAAATGATATATTTATTTTTCGTTCTCATATATTCATATATTATATATTTACAAGTTGGGAATTTCAACTATATGAAAATGTGGGATCCAATATATTTATTATTTCGATCTATTTATCATCGTCAAGAGCACCGATAACTGTACACTAAACCAAAAGAGTACATAAATATAATAAAAAAGTACTTTGTATCAATGGACGTTTATATTAAAAATGGCCCAACGACCAGTTTCATCAATATAATGAAACATTGTACATCAATCTATGAAACCGGCTCCATTCTTCTATGAATAGAATCATTGTTTTAATGAACATCATACATTGCGCCTATGTATATTCTTCATTCATAGCCTAATGAATATATACTTCAATACTATGAACCCATGCATCGATCGATGCATAAACTGTTCATCGATTGATGAATAGAATTCATTGATTGATGAACAGAATTCATTGATTGATGAATAGAATTCATCTATTCATATATAGGATTCATAGATCTATGTATATGATTCATGGATTGATGTATATGATTAATAGATTGATATATATGGTTCATAGATTGATGTATTTGGTTCATGGATTGATGTAAACGGGTACTACAATGACTTCCATGTATAAGTAACACAGTTTATTCTCCTTACTCGGATAGTTCTATTGAGAACTTTTTTATGGAAACTTTGTGGGTGTACTTTACGGTAACGTTCTTTCCGGTTGACGGATCCTTCCTAACTGATTCACCCGTAGGTACAAAATATCTATGAAGAGGCCACAGAACGGTTGCGTAGCGGCCATCTGAAACCAAATGAAGAGTTATATGGAGACTAAAATATTTTTTATAACGGAATTAATCAAGAATAATCGAATATTTAAAATAATTGAACGTTCATTCAGTATAATAAACAAACAAATTGCAGATATAGCTTTCTGATCTTATTTTTGAGAATTTGACCAAAATATTTAGCTATATTTCGAGTTAACATAATCCACAGAAATCGGTGAGATCGAAAACAACGCAAAATAAACGAACGCCCTGTTGAATATATTTGTGCCTACTCAAGTGAAACTATGAGGCAACGTGTGGGACAAAAGTGTTTTGGTATGTTTGGAAAAGATGCATAATGTATATTTAATGTTGTTTCTTTCTGTTTTTCTATTGATGTTGTATTTGTTGCATACAGCAATTTGTTGATCATCGTGTTAGGGTAGGAATTTTGTACTAAAATCTCGTGGAAGTTCTTCAATCCATCTTGTTGGAATGCTTCGTGGCAAATCTTGATTATACGTTCCTTCATTCCCTTGATAAAATTAATTTTGATGTTTATATTTTGGGATGAATAATAGTTGATAAATTTGTCGGAGCATGTATTTTTTCTATACCACTTCAATTTTATTTTGTTATCAATTCTGTGAACTTTTGTGTCCAAGAAGGGTACTCCCTGATCTTTATCTTCCATTTCTAAGGTAAACTGGAGATCTTTGCAGTAGGAATTGAAGCAATCTAAGGTGTTCTGGATTTCTGTCTCAGGCAATGCCATTATAAGATCGTCCACAAACTTTTTCAACAATGGTACGTTGAACTGTAGCTTTTTTAAGCAGTTTTCACATAAATCATCCATAACATACAGCGACAAAATCGGGCTCAACTTCGATCCCATCGCACAACCAAATATCTGTCGGTAAAATTTTCCTTGGAATGTACAATAGTTGTTTTCTAATAAAAATGATGTGATCTCAAAAAACAAATTTTTATCAACATTTGTGTGCTGTTCAATTTTATGCCATTCACTTTCTAGGATGTTCAATATTATGTTCTTGTCTAAGTTTCCAAAAAAAACGATTTCAATTTACCAGAGAACCACAAGTTAGTATCCTTTGATGTCATAAATTTATTTGGAAACTTAGACAAGAACATAATATTGAACATCCTAGAAAGTAAATGGCATAAAATTGAACAGCACACAAATGTTGATAAAAATTTGTTTTTTGAGATCACATCATTTTTATTAGAAAACAACTATTGTACATTCCAAGGAAAATTTTACCGACAGATATTTGGTTGTGCGATGGGATCGAAGTTGAGCCCGATTTTGTCGCTGTATGTTATGGATGATTTATGTGAAAACTGCTTAAAAAAGCTACAGTTCAACGTTCCATTGTTGAAATAGTTTGTGGACGATCTTATAATGGCATTGCCTGAGACAGAAATCCAGAACACCTTAGATTGCTTCAATTCCTACTGCAAAGATCTCCAGTTTACCTTAGAAATGGAAGATAAAGATCAGGGAGTACCCTTCTTGGACACAAAAGTTCACAGAATTGATAACAAAATAAAATTGAAGTGGTATAGAAAAAATACATGCTCCGACAAATTTATCAACTATTATTCATCCCAAAATATAAACATCAAAATTAATTTTATCAAGGGAATGAAGGAACGTATAATCAAGATTTGCCACGAAGCATTCCAACAAGATGTATTGAAGAACTTCTACGAGATTTTACGACAAAATTCCTACCCTAACACGATGATCAACAAATTGCTGTATGCAACAAATACAACATCAATAGAAAAACAGAAAGAAACAACATTAAATATACATTATGCATCTTTTCCAAACATACCAAAATTAACATCAAAAATCAAATCTATTTTTCAGGATGAAAAAGTACAAATTGCAACATACAACCAAAAAACAGTCAAAACATTGTACAGTGCCCTGAAAGATCCAATTCCAATACAACTGAGAAGCAATGTTATATATCAAATAAATTGCCAAGATTGTGAAGGAACATATATAGGTCAAACATCACAATGGGTTAAAAACAGAATAACACTCCATAAATCTGACATCACCACATTTAAAGATAGATGCGCCTTAGCGACACATGCGCATGACCAGGACCATAAAATTGATTTGCAAAATATAAAAATATTGAAAACTGAAAGGAATTACCACAAAAGATTAGTACATGAAATGATACAAATAAAGAAACAGGATCACACTATGAACAAGAAATCGGACACACAAAAATTAAGTAACATACATAGCTACCTACTTGAAAAATCTAAGGAAGAAGAATACTATGAAGGTCCATTAGATGAATAACACAGAATAATAAAATGGAAGGAGAAGTTCTATCGTCCCTAAATGTCATCAATATTGAAACGCTATAAGATAAATTGAGAAGATGAGTACCAGAAAATATAGGAATTAAATTAAAAGTTTATGTAAATTCGAGAAATGTCCAAAATGTCCCCTTCGTGTATTTATGTCAAAATTTTGTGTTTATTGTTGAAATGCTAATGTTTTCGTTGTTAAAATGCCAGTTAAATTAACCTCACTTTCGGTAAGAAAACAAAAATATCTATTTATGATCCATTTGTCAACTATATTAACTATGTCCTGTATTTTTATAGAAACCCTGATGAAGTTATAAAAACATTACGAAAGCTTGGTAAAGAAAAAAGAGTTCACCTTTAATTCTCCAAACTTAGAGTCTATATGCCCTTAAACAAATCTTATTTCATACCTAAAGACTCTTAACGTATATATCTATATATAGATATATATTTATTATTCCTTCCGATTATTTATTCTCCACCAAACACAATATATTCACGAGTTTAGAATACATAAAAATCTGAGCTCGAATATATTTATTGATTCGATCTATCAAACATCGTCAAGTGATGGGGCACCGGAAGTAAACAGTTTTCTGCATGAAGTTTCCATCTGTTCGGATTAAAATCAGAGTTCATAACGATAATCACTACGAATATTTGGGGAATAACATTAAATATTCACAAATCGAATCAAAATCATGAGTCATTATCAATATTTTTGGACTCTTTCAAACTTAGATTTCAACACAGCTGTACCAGTGTTCACCAATATTTCGTAGAAAATTAGATTATATGATAGGTTGCGACCTCTAGTTGGGAACTACGACCTTGATAATATTTTTAATCATTTTCTAGGGGCCGATTTTGTTATTGGATTTTTTTCCGGAAGTTATAGGATAAACGGTTTCCGAGATACGGCCGGTGGCCACCCTTAATGAATCACCTTGTATAAACATGGTTGAAAGATTCAGTTTTGCTATATTCTTGTACGGAAATTAAGAATCGAGTTTTTCAAAATAACATCTTCAGTCAGTATCTTTTTGGGTGCACCAATAGAAGGAAATTCTTTGTCGTCTCTTCCACTTGAAATCTTTCTTATTGAGATGTGCAGCTGAAAATGAATATCTATTCATATAAAATATATTTCCTTGGTTTTCACTCACATAAGTAGAAAATGTTGGATAGCTTGTGATGAATTATTGATTCCAAATTATCAGGATTACTATCAGAAAATGCAGATTTCAATTCTACATAGCACTTCCTTATACTTCGTCTCTGCTTTTTCAAAACTACCAACGGCATTTTTAGTTTCCAAGCTTGATGCTTATGAATATCTTGTGTATGATTATTTTGAGATTGAGAGTAGAATTTGGCATTGGCATTTGGCAACGTATCTGAGAATTATTTTGACATTCCTGTGTGAGTTTTAAGTAAAAAAAACTGGATAGACCTAAATCATGGCCAACTGGGATAGTTTACAACAGTCGAAGGAGTTTATATAAGTTTCTCGTTCACGATAATTATCGTTTATAGCGAGGTAAACAAGAATTGATTTCCAATAATAATTTCTTTTCATTATGACTGAACCATCATATGCGGACATTCCTCAATTTCGAATGTTATTTGCCAAAAAATAGAGGTTTTGGTCTAGATTCATGATTTGATCAAACTTTCACCGGAGAAGTCACTCTAATTCCTACAAAGGATTCTACAATTGAGTGAAATATTACTTCAATTTATACAAAGAAATCTCTCATTAATTGAAAAACAAAATGAATGTTATAGCATCATTGACCAGTTAGCAATGTTGGCTCTTCAGCAGCAATCGTTTTATGGTATTTTGGATTCTTTTGATACAATGTAATATGAAATTATGGCTGTAATCTCTGAGATGGAGTCTCATGAGACTTACCAAGCTGGTTCAAAATCCAGTTCTATGAGATCCAAGATAAATTTCTCGGAAATAAGATTATAAAATTTGATGGACAAATAGGGAATTTTCCTGCATTTCATTCCTTATACGAAACACTGATTCACAAATATCACTTGTCAGACATTAAGAAATTTTCTAATATTCTTGGTCATGTTGAAGGTAGTGCTCTAAAACTTCTTTTCAGTCCTTAGAATTACAGCTTACAAATTACTGCTTAGGCGATTCACGAATAGGCGAGAGAATCACAAATTTATTTCATGTTCCACATTCTTAGCAGCATCCTCTAAAGATCGGCATGATATGGTACGAAAGTACAAAAGATGTTCTGCATGTCTTGGTCAGAGTAAAACTTCGGAATGTTTTCAAAATTCAAATGTCGTAGCTGTGACAGTAATGAACATAATACGCTATTATATTTTCAAGTGGGTGAAAATGATAATTCTCCGATACCGAACTTAAAGAATTTTGTTTCATCAGAATCTCCTTCCATTTCTAAAAATTCAAGTTCTTCTGGGGTAATACCTCGATCGCTGTGAATGCCCTTGCGGCTCCAGATGAGACTTTCACTATTTCAGGTACTGCTCAAGCACTCATACCATTGTATAAACTTTATACAATGCTCATACAAAACTCTTGGATCAGGGATCTCAGCATAGTTTCCTCACTAGTGCTTAAGCGAATAGACTGAGGCTGAAACGATCCAAATGCTCATTCGTAGTCATTGTATTGGTATTGGTTACAACTATTCGACTCCTTACGGAATTGTTACTGCCGAGTTTTCCCGTTAACGAACTCAAGCATTGCATTCTGAAATGCAACCAACCCTAAAAGTTTCAAGTCGATAGGATCCTCCATACTCCCGTAATCGTGCATACGGCTAGCCGACCGGATGGCCGGACAGAATCAATTTCGACAACGTTTTCGTCAACAGTGAGTCCAACCTAATCGTTTGAGAATATTTTCGGGGAAAAATCGAAAATTCCAGATATTTGGACAAAACGATAGCACGCTGTTTCCCAGGAAATGCGCGCAAAAACATGAAATCATTCACTTTAAGATGAGATGTATGAAAGAATACATACAGGGTGAGTGTTCAACTTGTACGTCAATTTCAACCATAGATTCCTCTCGTCAAATAAAACCTGTCTTCTCATTTACTATTTTTCCAGATTCGGCTCCGGTAAAAAGATAGAGGTTGTTGAAATAAAAAAAAACTACTTTCTGTTTAGCTTTGACGAGGTTACTTCGAATTGAATGAATTATGGTGTGGAGTTTTCTATAACTATGACGCATGTTTTTCAGTGATCACTTTTATCCTTGTTCAAATAGCTTCCTAGTTATAGACTCGCTGATTCATAAAACTATAACAAATAAGCATGAAGAATGCAGATAAAGTTTAGTTGTCACCATAAGTATTCACAAGAAGAGCATAATCATTTCTTCTCATTTTCACTTAAACTAACAGTTTTGAAGATGTGGAATGTTATAAAATCTGATAAAATTCGAGAAATTTCCAATTTTTTTAGTTAAGAGCATCCGCCCCTGATTCAGTAATGCCATTAAATTGAGCTCTGCCCAAGTTCACCTGGATCACGGAATACGCAATTATCTATATATTTTGTGACCAGAGCATAGAAATGAAGACTAGGTACCCATATCTATGTACCAGACTCCATGGAATTCATAGAGTTCACTTAATGTGGTTATGAGTTAGCTAAATAATTTCAAATAATTCATTTATAAATTTGGTGGAAATGAGGATAACTATAGAATTTTCAATATGAGAATCGGTGAAGATATAATTGTATATAGTTTTATGGTGGAAGCAATGGGATATTTCCTGGATATCAAGTGGAAGATCAGTGTAGTCAAATAATCTCGTTACAATAATATCGCGAAAAACACCAAATCATAAGAATTAAGTGAGTAAATGAGTTTTCTCAATAATGTTTCCTTTAATTTTAAGCAATGGGTTGGTTATTCTGCAAAAGAGATTACCATAAGAGATATCGTTGTGGAGTTGAAAACAAAGTGCAGAGGTGTATTAGCACACTGAAAAATATTCAAAAATCATAATTTTACCAGTGCCACATCTGAAACAATGTCTAATGAAAAAAGTGTTGTATTTGATGAGAGGATTCTAGTTCTGAAATTTGAGTGTAATCTGAAAACTAGCCCTGTATATAAAACTAATGATCCTTCTGATACAACTTCTTCTAATATACAGATAGCGGAAACTTTCAATTACTTTTATCCCTATAGCGATAATAGGTATGAAAAAACCTAGCGAAGCACTGACGTGAAGTCAGTTTACTTTTGGTGATATCCTTCGAACATGCGTGCAAGAGCTACTGACTTCACGTCAATCTGATCTGTATTTTTAGAAATATTGGAAAAATTAAATTTTGGATGGGTATATCTACGGAACCATTGGGCGGATTCTACCCGTTCACGAATTCGACCACACAAAAACTTCCATGAGAAACGACTTAGTAACTCCATATTTGTAGAGTAGGTTTGGAGCTTGATTACGAAGGTCAAATTCTTGAATGGGTAAAATCCGCCAATGATTCCTTAGATATTCAAAATTTGATTTTCTCAATATTTTCAAAAACAGTATTTTATCGAAAAATTACAGTTCGAATGTTCAAACAGACTTTTATGAGAATATTATGATCAGTATATTACAGAATATTGAATATTCGCAAAAAAAAATTGAATTTTTTCAATTTGTTTCAATGACATGATCATCACGAAATTCTGCACATCAGCATTTGCCAACATCTCACCAAATTTCAATATTTTTTTTGGAATAATATGAGGCTACCAAGAGAAAAACCAGGAAATTTTTATATATATTTCTGCCAATATCTCTGAACATTGACTCCAAAGTCTGAGCGAAATTTCATTGAAACTTGATGAATAGTTCCCGAAAAAAAAACTTTTCCACTTAAATTTGGCAGACTTAAGCAATGATATTTTTTTAAAGTTTCTACCTGAATGATCCTTACGAAATTTTGCAAGAAGTTTGATTCTGATCGAGAGGGTTATTCTTGAGATATTGAAGAGATGACCACATATTTCTCTACCAGTGTCTCCTATAATTCTGCACAAAGTTACCCATCAGTATTTTCAAACTAGCTGCTAAGTTTCATCATGATGAAATTAGTATTAGTATAGTATCAGTGATTCCATAACAAAACACGATGACAAGAAAAAACCCACCAGATTTTACATATTTTTTTTCCAATATATCCGAAAATGATAACCGTGTCGAATTGAAATTTGTTACACTTCTATTAAATCTAGAGCTCAAACTGTGAGCAAATATTGTTTTGAATATAATGAATAGTGAAAAAAAATTCCCAAACAATTTTGAGAAATATTTTTTTGAATTTACTTACAGCACGATCACAACGAAGTTTCGTGAGAGGTTGCGTGTCGTTATGCTTCAACTTACCTCCAAAATTTCAATCTAATCATTTCAGTAGTTCCAGATATATTAGGAAATTACCTCAAAATTTCAAATGGCTATATCTGCGAAACAATTCAGCCGATTTTGTCCGTTAACGAACTTAGCCGTTGCATTTCGAAATACCTGAAAGTTTCAAGTCGATAAGATTCTCCGTACGCCAGTAATCGTGCATGCGTTCGGCCAAGCGGCTGGACAGAATCAATTTTGACTCTGGATTCGTCATCAGTAAGTCTAACCTAGTTCGAAAATTACAGACATTTTCAAGAAACGATAACACGCTGTTTTTTAGAAGAGGCGCGCGAAACGGATTTTTTTTGGGCGTTTGTAGAAATAGTATTTTCAGTTTTCAGAGTGATGTTTCACAATATTCTTCATTGGTCGACCCAGATATAGACATTTTTCCTTTCCGTCTTATTGCTGCTATGTAGTTTAAATCAAAATGGATTCCTTCTTTTTATTGGATATGCGATGTTTTTAGAATGGAGCCTTTTTCACTCCAGGGGCAATCAGAGTGTTTTTTTTTGGTAATCTGTATGAAAAAAGTCCTTAATAGAGATATGACAACATCGATATTTTATATTTTCTCATGAATCGACAAAATTTACCAATAGGTGTCAATTGAACAATATTATTACGGATATTACAAGAAACGGCCTTACGCAGACCATCATAAGCAAGGCATCCAACACTCAAATAATAGAGATATTACTGCTTCAATTTTGTTTAAGCCTTAACCGTAGCCCGAATACGATGAATCAGCTGGTTCCACTTTGCTTATTCATACTTTTATTTCAACTCAAAATTGCATATGACGATTAAAACATGATAAATAATGAAGTGGAAATCAACTGAACTAAAGCCAACCTCTTCGAAATCGATAAAAACATTTCACAGCAATTGTCGAAGGTGAGGCTGAATTTTTTACCATAGAGTGTATAGCCACATTTGTTTCAGAGACCTCAGTCACAATTATTTTTCAATCTTTGACGTTTTTCTCTCTCACCTCTGATGATCTTAGGCAAACAGCTGTGCGCCACTTCAAGTGTACTATATGTGGACATTTAGTGACATTTACAAAGTTATAACAATATACAAAACTCTTGTTGAAACGAGGCCATTTCAAGATCGGAATTTGCAACGTGAAACATTTTAATACTATAAAGCGAATACATGCAGAGTAATTCGTTTCACTTGAATAATACGGTATGAACAACTCTGTGCCAAGTATCGAGAATGCGAAATAGCTTCATTTTCAATCTGAATAAAATGAAATAGCAATACCTAGATCCAGCAATATTCTACTACAAAAATGATACAACTCAATAGAATTCCGGTAGACCACAATGAAAGCGATGATATCATGTGACCAAAATTTAGGCTTGTAGTTCTGGCTGAGACCTTATTCACTCCTCTTTTCGGAAGAACGTATCTCGATACAATTTTCTTTACTATCCCAGTATCGACCAACCTCATGAGAACTTTATTGAAACCAGGAAATATTGGATGACCAATAGTCATTAGAATAACGTGATAAGTAGTAAATACAGGTGGACTCAAGATCCTGAGCTTACTCATTTCAGAATATTCATCATAATGAATACTTTTAATATTATTCGCGATTAAAGACGCCATCATGAGAGCACTATTATTGGAAAAAACTACTTCATTTGTTTTATTATTTATCATCTTGCAGACACTGACTTCACCACCTGATCCTGAAATGAAAGATGTGCATAATTTCAACAAAAAAGATGATGCACAATATATAGAAGTTCTGCTCTCGAACAAATCTTGGAAATTTTCGAAGGTCTTCTCAAAGTTCAACCCATTCAGAAGATATTGAAGTCTCACATTGAAAAACATGTTTATCATTATCGATAAAAATATCATATTCAGAGTGAGGAGGGCTCGAAAAAAACATTCACGTTCTATAACAAAACTCTGGTTGACAACCAAGAAAAACTGTTTGAAAATCAAATCTAGAAATCCAAAAAATTTGCCATCCTTCCAATTGTTGATTTGCCACACTGAAGCTATTGAAATTATAGTTGCCAAATAGGTCCAATATACACTCATGCGGAATATTTTGAATAGAAAGCGCCATCTAGGAACATATTCCGGAGATCTCACAACCCAAACGATATTTTCCGGGTGAAACGGAAAGGAATAGTCGAATATGAAATTCACGTTCAACGTGAAACCACCAACAATTAAAAAACCAGGAAAATTTCGAGGATCCTGTATAACTGCCTTCTCTAAGAATTTTTTCCTTTCAAAAAGGGTTTTTATTTTAAGATGATCAAAAATCACATTAACTACATCAATCTCATATCCTTTTTTCTCGCAAGTGTGACAAATGGTCTCCAAACGTCTTGTTTCATATAAAATTCTGATTGAGGTGTTCTTCCAGTCCCTAGGTGACTCATTGGAAAATGGTGGAGAATTGAAAATCATCGGATAATTATTTTTGTCACAGTATCCAATTTTTTCGTATCGTGGTTCAATCTCGCGAAAAACGTTGTCCCTGAAGGGAAAGTACGAGTATATTTCACCAGTTTTCATATTCAGGAGTGCAAGTTTGAATACATATTTCCGAAAGAGCCATTTTAACATCTGTTCATTCATTTCGAAGGCCAAAAACAGAAATTTGGCTTTTGGATTGAAAGAATCAGCTTCTATGAGTTCAAGAATAAGGTTCATCAGGTGGGAGTCATCCAAATACTCTATAACATAAAAATTCAATTCGGGAGGGGGGGTGTTGAGTCCATTCAATCTGCAAGAAGGAAATTCGAAGTTTCCACGGCTATGCAGGACTATAATTTTACATCCTGAATTATACTTTTCGAGGAACTTATTGACGCACCCTGTGAATGTGAGTAAGCTGTAGAATACTGTTATATTCATTTCGAAAAACAGATAACGTTTCGTACCAACGTATTCAACCAGAATGTATAGATTCAATCCTATCATTACCACTAGGTTTATAAATTACAATAAATTATTCAATGGAACTTATCAACTTTGGCTATGAAACGTAGTTTCCTACAAAACTTCTTCGAACTAGAATTGAATAAAAAATATCAACATGAATAAAACATGACATTTCATGATTCGAATACAAGCTTATATTGTTGTACTATTATTAACCACCCATTTTTGAGCGCAACCAACATTTGATTGATTTTTTCCGAATATGTGACTAGGATGGAATCACTGGCGGGTCCGGTTTGAAAATTTAATTGTCCGGGCGGTCGACCAACCAGCTGTTGGTAGGCAGACACGATAGCGGGTCTACGGAGAACCCTACCAACTAAACTTTCAGAATGCGACGGTTAAATTCTTCAATGGGCAAACTAAGCCAAACGGTTCCGGGGTATAGTCCTTTGAAATTTGAAACCTCAACCACACGAAACTTTTTGCATAGTTCCTTTGGGATCGTATTTTTAATAGTTATAATATCTATAATGAAAATAATAATGGTCCTTATTCGTCAATTGGAAGCAATACATTCATGAAAAATAGTATGACGACAAGGCAAGGTTACAGATGAGCTGACTTTAAACTCAACCTATTAACCTAAATATACAGGGTGAGTCTTGAAGTTGTACATAAATTTCAATCGTAGATTCCTCTCATCCGATGAAACACTTTTTTCATTTACCATTTTTCCAGATTCGGCACCAGTAAAAAGATACAGGCTGTTCGAATTTCCAAAAAAAATCAGTTATCCTCTTTCAGCTTTGATATGGTTACTCTGAATGAAAGGAATTTTGGTGTGAAGTTTTCCATACATATGACACATATTTTTCAGTAATCACCTTCATCCTACTTCGAACGGTTTCCGAGTTGTAGACTCGACGATTCATCAAACTATATGAAATTAGCATGGAGATTGCAGATGGAGTTAATCTTATGTCAAAATGAGAATCTTCAATCATTTGAGAATACTCAATTATTTCTTATAATTTCTCATTAAATGCACCGATTTGGAGAAATTCAACGTTGTATGTTATAAAACCTGATTAAACTCGACAAATTACCTCATTTTTATGGATCTGTCCCTGAGCTAGTAATGGCGGTAAATAACGTTCCATCTACGCTTATCCGAACCATAGAATACACAGAAATATTTATCTATATAGCATAGAACTAATGTAATTATATAAGGTCTATGATATCTCGTGATCAGAACGCAGATATGGAGGATAGGTCTTCATGTCTATGAACCTGACTTTCCGTAGAGTTGAAAATATATGTTCATTGTATTTAAGTTACTTGATTGATTTCATATAATTCATGTATAAATTTGATGGAAATGAGAATAATGATGTAGTGTTAAATATCAGCGTCTGCGAGAGTGGAATTTTGTATAATTTTATAGTGGAATGTAATTGAATATCTCAAGAATATCAAATGGAAAATCATTCATTTCAATTCAATTTATTCAATCATATGTCTCTACATCCATTACATCCATATTATATTTACATTATACATATAGGTAGGTTGAACAAGCTGTGACATTTTTCATTTTGTATGCGTATCTTGAGCTGCTGTAATATGAAAATAAAATCAATTATTTGTCTATCTGTTTCCTTTTCTTTTGAGATACGATGCAAAAAAACTAAAGCAGAAAATCTGTTTTCATTTCATTGATTCACTCGTTAGTAAACAAAAAGAACAAGTCATATCATTTGGACTGATTCTAGATTTACCACATAATATAGCCTGCATTCAGCACTTCTTCACATTAATTTGTCCTCAAATTACTTATCGAGGTGTCTATTTTTCCAGAAATTCAAGTAAACTTAGATATTGGTTCCTTTTGAACCACCAAGAAAGGGACACTAAAATAACACCTAAATTATCCTCCAAGAACGATTTAAAGCACGATTTTATTTCGTGATCTACACGAAAAGTTTCTTCTCAAGAAATCTTACACAAAATTGTAATAATGTCTTTACATGTTCAAGTTCTGCCTAAGAAATATTCGTTCTCCACCACATTTCTACAGTTTGTTTACATAAAACTACTGGCTTGGACAGGTTCCAAATTTAACCAATAGGACGCTGCCATCTTCTCAGAAGTTCCCATAGCCCAAGCTATTATGTTGAGTAAACATGAAGTCACTGGATGTTTCCCATCCTACCTATGTTTCATAAGAAATGTCGCAACTGATGGCGCTTTTCATGGTAAAATTTCTGGAAAAGCAAATAATCCAATTGAAATCCGTAATAAAGTTTTGGATCCACTTTTGCAGAGAAAATTACCTGATCTCTATCATTCTGTCCAGCAGAAAATATTTCAGGCTCATAAGAGGAATTCTCATCGATATAACTTGAAAAAAATTTCAAAAAGCACTGCCGTGAAGGCAGCAACTTTTGCGCGCATGTTTAATGTAGTTGACCGCTTCAGCAACGAATTTGAACGTGCGCGCAAAAGCTGCTGCCTTCAAGGCAGCAGCCTAACGGCCGACTGCGTAAACACAATAACTTCCGAAAGAAACAACTTAGAAACTCGATATTTGTAGAGAAGGTTTGGACCTTAATTACGAAGGCCGAATTCGTGAATGGGTAAAATCCACCCAATGATTCCGTAGATATACCCAATCAAAATTTTATTTTTCCAATATTTCCAAAAATACAGACCAGATCGAATTGAAATCCAGTACTTCATCGAAAATAACAGTTCGAAGTTTCATACAGAATTTAATGAGGATGATATGATGAGAAAATCATAGAAATTTTTTTTTCAAATTGTTCTAATAACACGATTATCACGAAATTTTGCATGAAGTTGTATTTCAATATCTTAAAACTAGCTGTGAAGTTTAATCAGGACTGAATCAGTATTTCTCGAGTAATACCGAAAAAATCAACGATATCGAGAGGAAAACCTCGAAATTTGACATATTCTTTCCCGATATCTCCAAAACTTATGATCGTATCGAACTGAAATTAAGTACACTGCTGTGAAATTAGAAGGTCAAAGTGTGAGTATAATTTTTTTTGGATATGATGAATGGTTTCCAAAAAAAAAATTTTTTTTGTAAGAAAATTTCGAAAATAATTTTTTTTTAAATTTACTGACAATATGATCTTGACGAAATTTGGCTCAAAGTTGCGCGTCGTTATACTCCACCAAACTGCTAAGTTTGAATCCAATCGCTTGAGTAGTTTCTGAAATAAAAAATAAATAACTTCAAAACTTCAAGTGCTTATAACTCCGAAACTATTCGACCGATTTGGCCCATTAACGAACTCAACCGCGGCATTCTGATGCGCAACCTATCCTGAAAGTTTCAAGTAGCTTCTGTCGACAGTTATCGTGTCTACGGCCGGCCAACCGGCCGGCCGGCCGGCCGGCCGGACAGAATTAATTTTGACACCGGATTCGTCATCAGTGAGTCCAACCTAGTCGATTGAGACCATTTTCGGCTCAATCATCCAAAATTACAGATTTTTGGACAAAACGATAGCACGCTGTTCCCCTAGAACATGCGCGCAAAAAGGTGATGTTCAGTTTCATGTTGTAGACAGGATTTCGAAAAAAAACTTTAAACTTTCAGACGCGGCTAAGAATTTCTCAGATAAGCTCGCTCCTAAGTTTGTGCCTTGCATTGTGAATAGAGTGGTGTCTCCATTAATTTATAATTTGAAAGACTTGAGTGGAAATGATCATGGTGATTTCCACGTAAAGCATATTAAATTGGACGTTACACAAAGTGACGAGAGTGGGGATGATTCAGGATGGAGGTGATGATTTGTCGTTTTTTTTTGGTGTCCCTAAGACCTTCCCTCCTTCCCTATCGCAAGGCAAGTGTCTGCCCAGTTGGTACGAATATATATGATTTTTTCCTTCCTCTTTGTATGGCAATTTCGAATAATTTTTGAAGTTCACAGCAGTTATGCAGTACCTTAATTGGAAATTTGAGCGTAGTCTGCGATTTACTTTTAAGTTTTCTCTTCAATTTGGTATTACCTTAGCTTTTGTGTTTAATGACAATTATCTACCTTTTTGTATATCTGATACCTACCGTATCTTTTATCTGATGCCTGTTGGCAATTACCGTATCCATTTGTACCGTTCCTTTTCTTATATTTTGAAGCTTAGAGCGGCTATGCAGTTCATTTCGTCAATTTTATCGATTTCGAGTACCTCAGTCTGGATAATTTCGGGATTTGATTCTTGAAGCCTACCTTACCTGTCGATGAGTCGATCCCTATATTTTCTTATATCTACACGTTTTGACTCCTGACTTTGTCTACCTACTTCTCTGCCTATATAACAATTATTACCTAACGTTTTTCTTAACATTGCATCAGCTTGTGTTCGCAAGGGATGCTGCAAGTGTCTTTTTCCTTACCTTGCTATCGACTTTGTCGATTATTACCGATTTTGACTGCTTCACTAGATGAATTCGGTGTTTGATTCTTGTGGATATTGTTTACAGTAACTATACGCATCATCCTCCTCATCTGTTAATTTACCGATTCAGACCATTTTTTTTGCTTTACCGGATTTGACATAGTCTTGTGCTCGCTGAAGCCGACACAGGATGATAGCAGTTTTTTAGTGGTTTTGGTCTCTGATCCATAAACGTCTATGCCCATGCCATTCAGTTTTCGACTCGAACTGGGTGGTTCTTTTATTTTATTATTTGCGGAGGCTATGATGACTGCGTTCGGAGCTTCTATGCACTAATTTTCTTTTTACTTGAGACGTATATTTTTTCTCAACCCCGATTAGTTCGGAATTTTCTTACGAGAATAATTTTTTTGGTCATTGACTTCGGTTGATGTTTGGGCATGTGCGACGTTTAGTCGGCCGACAGCGTATACTCCGCAACGCTCTCGACCCTTTTCCATTGGAAATGGCCTTCAGCGTCTAAACGCCGCTTGTAACTTTTCCTGTGTGTCGTTTATCTTTGTTACAGGTAGGTGCTTTCAGGTTTGGTTGGAACGTCGAGTATACGAGGATTTTGCTTATCTGGATTCCGCTTAATCGCACTGCTCGACTTGGATGACAAACAACTGTCGACCCATTGCTGGTTCTGCAACTTCAACCTTATTTTTTTTTGAGTTTTGATCTCTCTTTGTTTGCCTATGAACTTCATGTGAATTTATGATTCAGGTATGCTGTGTGACCTGCAAGATTAGCTTCCCTTTCATCCATTTGGCTTAACTTTCAATTTGGCATTTAACATTAAAGAACTCTCTTTTCCGCATAATAATTATTCTCTTTTTCAAAATGTATCGGAACCTATTGACTTTATATATTTCCAAAAAAAAAATTGTTCAAAATTTTTTTTCTTCCTGGTAAGTGGTGTGTGTAACGTTACAAAACGCTCCACTGTTGATTTCAGTTTCCATCGCGGAAATATGCTATACTAATAATTTCAATTCCAATCGCAAGAAAACGCTTTACTGCAATTCTATGATCAATCGTTAAAGAACGCTCTTCGCGTTGACGGTTGAGTGTGTTTCGCATGCGCGACCCTTCGAACTCGGTCCAGCTGATGGAAAATTCTTTCTTTTTGGTACGGAGAAGCTGAAGCTTCAACACCTTGCTAGAGTTTAGCGAATTAACGTACCTGGTGATCCATTAACATCGTGGAATTTTGAAGTTTTATTGTTTCTTATAAGACGTCTATTCAAAAGGCGGTAAGTACTACGTATATCCCGACCAATATTTTTCGCTTTTATAAATGCCAAATTGTGATTTCTGATTCATTTCATTCCATGCAGGTTACACAGGTCAACATGTTCCTTTGTATGATATTGTGCATTTGATTTCTTGTCTCATTCTTACTATCGAATAACGTGCTCTTATTCCTGAGTTCTAGATAATTCATCTCATATTTATTAACTTGTAAATTATTTCAATAACGTCTAGAGTCACTGGGAATGAGATCACGTGTTACGAGCACAATCTTATAGATTTGAAATTTGCAGTCTTTTTACCGGAGCTAACGCTCACTGGATTATCTTTGTACTGGGGCTAACGCCCATTGGAATATCTCATTACCGGACCCAGAATTTTACTGGATTATCTTAGTACCGGAGGCAATTATTACTGGATTATCTTAGTACTGGAGCTGATACCTTTATACCGAAGCTAATTATTACTGGAATATCTTAATTCTGGACTTCGCTCTGGATGGGAGCTCTAAAAACTAGACGACCTGTATAATACCTGTATTTTGGAGGATCATACCGCCGAATCCTTCCCCACACACCATCACACCTAACCTTAAGATAAGTGCTTCTTCGAATCCCGGATCTCAGATTCACTGTTCCTAAATTTGTGTGTGTAAATAGCAATTTTAAATGTAAAGTTGAAATAAATAGATAGGGAGTAAGAGGTTGCATCATTACCACCAGATTAACGACTCGGGATACATTCAGGAGTTAATTTTTTTTCACGAGGTGGAAGTTAGATGCAGAAAGATGGTGAACGAGGATGCAAGAAACAGCATAAATAGATGCTAGAAGGTGGTAACGGAAGCATGCTTGAGGGTTAGTCACATGGTAACCACTGAAGCAATGAACGTATTGATGGGTGTTATACCATGGGACTTATTGGCTGTTGAAGTAAGCTATATGTTCAAAAAAGGATAACGCTGAATGGTTTTGCCAGTAAGTTTGTTGGTGAAACGGATATCAATCCCATAGAAGGTGTAGCTGAGTTGAGGCAGATACTGAGGTAGGCGTGACACAGAAGGTGGTACGAAATTAGTGGAGGTAGGGTCACATTTGGATTCATACCCAATATGGACTTTGTCGAGAAAATGAATGGTTATTCCCGGGTCTGTGCTTCACTGGTCACGGAAATATTAAAGAGATTGTTTATGAAAGAGCCTGAATACGAGTGCCAGATGTGTTTGTGGTGCAATAGATTGGTGGGGACACATCCTGTTTGATTGTGGTGATTATGGTTATGAATGATAAAACGCAGATTTGGGAAGTATGCCTGGCAAGATCTCGCATAAGGGATAATGCTTGTTGTCTGATTATTTGAACGAGTGTACGAGTTTAGGAGGTCGTTTTTCGGGAATTGGCGGTAGTTTCGAGGAAGGCTCAGTTGGAAGGGCTCATTTGGGTGTCAATATCGTCTCGGGGATTTTAGGTTAGAAATCTTTGGGTTAAATTTAACTGAGGAAGACGGGTCGGATTCCTGGGTATTCAAAACACCCCAACCTGCTCCAGCAAGGTATTAATTCTCAAGATCCTAAATTTGTTAGAGAGCACGATTCCGAAGCATGTCAGACTAATGACGCTACGATTAGTACTACGGAAGGGCTTGTCGCAGGTGCGTATCTCTGGGTGCACCTGGAGGGGCCTGCCTGCCTGCCCAATTAGAATTGGTTTCGTAGCGGAAGTGGTTACCAGCTCGCATGCTGGGACAGGAGGGGGTATTTCCCTCCGGAGTGTGAGCTGCCTCTCTCACTCGGGTACTAACCTGCATAGCTAGTTGAGACTTGCATAGGGTCTCCTCTCGCCACTGAGGTTGTGGAACTGCATTCTCTAATCCCACCCCCAGCTCGGTCATAAATCTTCGGGTCGGCGGCTACTTCAAAAAAAAATCCCCTTTTCGTCTCCGAAGGATTGAATCGGTCTGGACCCCACAGCCTATATAACGGAAATATTGCCCCGTCAAACGAGAGAAAATTATCCGCACAAAAATACCCAGAGGGGTGCGAATCAGAATCAGCGAGAAAACAGATGGGAAGAATATGCTAGGGCGCAGGATTTATGGAAAAGGAAACCAGCCCAGTAAACACATACATCTATGCGATGTCCCATTCATGTTGATTTGACAGTTATGTTAGGACATATCTGTCAAAACTGTCAGTTTAAGTTAAAGATAACTTCCAGTTAAGTTTTGTAATATCGGCCATTAGGGCAAGAAACACAGCGAGACGTATTTGATACCATTAAGAGAGGCTGAAAGTGTCGAATAGTTCATATTTTGCGTCTCGTTGGATGTATATGAGAGATTCGGATATCAATCTGTCTAGCTCACTTGAAATGTGCATACCTTTTCGAGTCCCAAATTTTGAATGATTGGTATCACAATGTTGCGTGTTGAAATGAATGAACCGATTCACTTTTTACGTATGTTATTGAAATTTATTCGGGCCGATTCCATAGACCTAATACAAAATATTATATTAGGTATATGGCAGATTTATATGAAACCACAGGAATCAATAATTGCACTGATAGCTCGACTCTAAATATTCAGTGTGCATTATATTTATGGTCATATCATATTTTCTAAATATTATTCGATTAGTAGTTTTATTGCGATAGAAACGAAACAGTCGCGAATAGGAAAGTTGAGTTGAGTTTTGTAACTCAAGATATTAAATATTATGAATTCTCATAGAATCCAACCTTATCTGGCCTGTCAGTCATGGTGTGGATAGCAGGATAGAGAAGTAACTCACCCTTCGTTCGCGTACGTATCGGTTCCTATATTCTTGAGATCCTGTATTGTCTTCTATTTATGAAGTGGATACCATTGGGGTAGGAAGTGCAGGTTTCTTCTTCTTACTTACTTATTTTCTCTGGCCTGTCAGTCATTGCGTGTGCACCCTTCGTACAGTATAGAGAGGTAAATAGGCAGTAATTTTTTCACCCCTACTGAAATCAAGTATCGTATTTCGGTCACAGTGTACTCGTATATTTCTAGAGGAGCGAAGTTGAAACGTTGTTTTACCGTTAAATGGCGTATCATTGCTTGAGTTGTACGCATTATGTCGGTCTGATCCTGGTTGTGGCACGTGAAACCATCGACAAATGACCCAGGCGCTCGACTCAAGCGTTCTAAGAGCTTCTTGTGATATGGGGGCATCAAAATGGATTTAATTCAACTCTATATAATTTTTCACGTTTTATTTTTATGTGTATATTGCATATCTGGTGTATTTCTGTGGGTACGAATGTGACAGTATTTGTAGAGTAACTTAAATAGATTTACGTCACTCAGTTTTTGTTTTCAATTGTTGTCGCTACCACCCTGGATAACGCTGAACCTTGTCTCCGACGAGCAGCCATCTGGGTAGGTTGTACTATCCTTCCCTCAAAAAAATAGTTGGCGCCCCGGGTAAGATAAGTCCTGGTAAGAAACACCGTCACAAAAATGACGCCGGAGCTGAAACGTTTTTTTAATGGTGAAGGACACCAGAGGAAAAAACTTGTGAACCAATTTTCCCACGTATTTTTGGTGTAAAATAAATATGAGAAACTGAGTTATTTCCTGTCAAAGATGAACAGGTGAAAGAAACCTGAGGCGGCCGATCAAGAGTTACGAACCGATTTTTTCTCATATCTGATGGTGATATGAAATAAATGAATTACACTTTGTTTTATTTCCTGTGAAGGTCTGAATTGTAAGATGGGCCAAAGGATAACGGTCGTCATATTCACATTTACCGACTGAGTGTGGTTTAATTTTTATAAAGGGTGCCCGGTGTAAAGCTCCTAGACCAGATGGCCAATTTATAATTGTCCTTGTATTAACGTTTACCTGACTGTGTATTGGCTGACTATTATACAGGGTGTCCAGTGTGAAGTTAATTCGTGCGTTCAACACATTTTTGGATTGTTTGTGTTGTGAGAGACTCACCGGGTGAGAACATCACTGGGGGTTTCTAACATGGAATTAAACAGGTTAGAGCAGAGGAGCTGATTTGGGACCTCGAGGTTCGGAGGTACCAGGCAGGCAGGACAGTTCAGGACAACCGCATGGAACTAAAGAAGGCTTTGGCAAGGAATGTCGAACCGAGGAAGAATCAGACGATGTGAGCCGAATCTTGACGAACCTGGTAGAACAAGTTCAAGAGTTCGATGATGACAACGCGGCAAAAGATGAATCTCGGATCAGGAGTTATTGAATTAACGTGACGAATCGTATTACCCAAATTAAACCGTCAACTTTGGAGGACCAATGCCGATTATAGATAACCTGAGAGATGTCCTGGACCAAGCATTCGAGATGTTGAGAGACGCTAATGTATAAGTCGAGTCTACACATACTCGTAATCTACAGGAACCCTTGGGTGGCGTGCCAGAAGGACCCAAAAGTCTCAATGAGGATGGAGTTCAATTTATTTCGTTCGACGGTTACCCAGAAGAGAGTAGACCGAACCCGGTAGATAATCAGACCATCAAATCTAGGACATTGAGTAATCTTCCAATACGAAACGAGGGAGCACAGTTTTCTAGCGCCCAAGATATGACAGCCTGGAACAGATTTGCGCACTTTTTTGGGGGCCGTTATATGGTTGTATTACCACTACCGCCAGATGTGGCATTTCTTTACCGTTGCCCCGCGAAGATATAAAGGAAGGATGTCCCCCTAGAAATAATTCAATTGCGGTATATTAGCGGTCATTACCAGGAGTGCGTTCAGATGCTTTACTATGTAGACAAAAATCGCCCGGTTTAACTTGGTTGTAGCCGTTAACAGAAGATTCGTCTGAACGATGTGGTATTATATCTGTACTCTCACTAGAGTCAGCACCTTGTCGCGGTGTGTGGGCTTGTGGTACTCTAATGAGTACCATAGTGACTGGAGCTCCGGTTCATGGTAGGGTCACCACCCATTTTGAGAAGGCGAAACTAAAACTGACCAATAATCCACATGGCAGGACCAAATCCAAGTCCTGTCAGTCCTCGCCAACGGAAGCATATAGAGGCAGATATACCCTAGCTGCTCCCATCTTCCCACTCTTGACTTGTTAGGAGATATCCTTTTTGTCCCCGCAAAACCTACCTCCCAGCCTTTTTTTTCCTCATCTCTCTTCCCGTCTTGGCCTACTGTCCCAGCTGTAGTCTCGTCGCCAAGGTATTGCACCAGGAAAAACTATGCCAGATAGACCCGAGCATACCTTGGAACCATTCTGTTATACCAACGCTTCCTGGCTGTCTGTGGTCATGTCTCGCGGGCTAGTGAAGTGAGGAGGGTCTTGGCTCGAAAACCTGGACCGAGAAGAAAAAACCCCATCAAGAATTCCAAAGCCAAAGCGGGAAACCAGGCTGAGGGAAGCGTGGCTAGAAAGAAGACTAGTCTCTACTGGTTTCGACCTTGGAACACCGGGGGGGAACTCCATTGTATAAACCCTTCACTTCTGCAAGCGGGGCTCTGCAGAGGTGGACCGACATTTCCTAGCTACTCGTGGGACGATTTATGCAAAAACAACTGGAAAAGAGGCGGAGACAACCTCCGCCTCCGCATCCAGCCACCCCGAAAAAAAATTTCCCTATTTATGTGCATCCGCCCCTGATTCAGTAATGCCATTAAATTAAGCTCTGCCCAGGTTCACCTGGACCACGGAATATGCAGTTACGTATATATTTTGTGACCAGAGCATAGAAATGAAGACTAGGTACCCATATCTATGTACCAGACTCCATGGAATTCATAGAGTTCACTTAATGTGGTTATGAGTTAGCTAAATAATTTCAAATAATTCATTTATAAATTTGGTGGAAATGAGGATAACTATGGAATTTTCAATATGAGAATCGGTGAAGATATAATTTTATATAGTTTTATAGTGGAAGCAATGGGATATTTCCTGGATATCAAGTGGAAGTTCAGTGTAGTCTAATATTCTCGTTACACCAAATCATAAGAATTAAGTGAGTAAATAAGTTTTCTCAATAATGTTTCCTTTAATTTTAAGTAATGTGTTGGTTATTCTGCAAAAGAGATTACCATAAGAGATATCTGTTGTGGAGTTGAAAACAAAGTGCAGAGGTGTATTACCACACTGAAAAATATTCCAAAATCATAATTTTACCAGTGCCACATCTGAAACAATGTCTAATGAAAAAAGGATTGTATTTGATGACAGGATTCTAGTTCTGAAATTTGAGTGTAATCTGAAAACTAGCCCTGTATATAAAACTAATAATCCTTCTGATACAACTTCTTCTAGCGGAAACTTTCAATTGCTTTTATCCCTAAAGCGATAATAGGTATGAAAAAACCTAGCAAAGCACTGACGTGAAGTCAGTTTACTTTTGGTGATATCCTTCGAACATGCTTACAAAAGCTACTGACTTTGCGTCAATCTGATCTGTATTTTTAGAAATATTGGAAAAATTAAATTTTGGATGGGTATATCTACGGAACCATTGGGCGGATTCTACCCGTTCACGAATTCGACCACACAAAAACTTCCATGAGAAACGACTTAGAAACTCCATATTTGTAGAGTAGGTTTGGGGCTTGATTACGAAGGTCAAATTCTTGAATGTGTAAAATCCGCCAATGATTCCTTAGATATTCAAAATTTGATTTTCCCAATATTATCAAAAACGCAGATGAGATCGAATTGAAAGCCAGTATTTTATCGAAAAATTATAGTTCGAATGTTCAAACAGACTTTTATGAGAATATTATGATCAGTATATTACAGAATATTGAATATTCGCAAAAAAAAATTGAATTTTTTCAATTTGTTCCAATGACATGTTCATCACGAAATTCTGCACATCAGCATTTGCCAACATCTTACCAAATTTCAATATTTTTTTGGGAATAATATGAGGCTACCGAGAGAAAAACCAATAAATTTTTATATATATTTCTTCCAATATCTCTGAACATTGATTCCGAAGTCTGGGCGAAATTTCATTGAAACTTGATGAATAGTTCCCGACAAAAAACTTTTCCACTTAAATTTGGCAGATTTAAGCAATGATATTTTTTAAAAGTTTCTACCTGAATGATCCTTACGAAATTTTGCAAGAAGTTTGATTCTGATCGCGAGAGTTATTCTTGAGATATTGAAGAGATGACCACATATTTCTTTACCAGTGTCTCCTATAATTCTGCACAAAGTTACCCATCAGCATTTTCAAACTAGCTGCTAAGTTTCATCATGATGAAATTAGTATTAGTATAGTATCAGTGATTCCATAACAAAACACGATGACGAGAAAGAACCCACCAGATTTTACATATTTTTTTTCCAATATATCCGAAAATGATAACCGTGTCGAATTGAAATTTGTCACACTTCTATTAAATCTAGAGCTCAAGCTGTGAGCAAATATTGTTTTGAATATAATGAATAGTAAAAAAAATCCCAAACAATTTTGAGAAATATTTTTTTGAATTTACTTACAGCACGATCACAACGAAGTTTCGTGAGAGGTTGCGTGTCGTTATGCTTCAACTTACCTCCAAAGTTTCAATCGAATCACTTCAGTAGTTCCAGATATATTAGGAAATTACCTCAAAATCTCAAATGGCTATATCTGCGAAACAATTCAGCCGATTTTGTCCGTTAACGAACTTAGCCGTTGCATTTCGAAATACCTGAAAGTTTCAAGTTGATAAGATTCTCCGTACGCCAGTAATCGTGCTTGCGTTCGGCCAAGCGGCTGGACAGAATCAATTTTCACTCTGGATTCGTCATTAGTAAGTCCAACCTAGTTCGAAAATTACAGACATTTTCAAGAAAAGATAGCACGCTGTTTTTTAGAACAGGCGCGCGAAACGGATTTTTTTTTGGGCGTTTGTAGAAATAGTATTTTCAGTTTTCAGAGTGATGTTTCACAATATTCTTCATTGGTCGACCCAGATATAAAAATTTTTCCTTTCCGTCTTATTGCTGCTATGTAGATTAAATCAATATGGATTCCTTCTTTTTATTGGACATGCGATGTTTTTAGAATGGAGCCTTTTTAACTTCAGGGGCAATCAGAGTGGTTTGTTTGGTAATCTGTATGAAAAAAAGTCCTTAATAGAGATATGACAACATCGATATTTTATATTTTTTCATGAATCGACAAAATTTACCAATAGGTGTCAATTGAACAATATTAATACGGATATAACAAGAAACGGACCTCCGCAGACCATCATAAGCAAGGCATCCAACACTCAAATAATAGAGATATTACTGCTTCAATTTTGTTTTAGCCTTAACTGTAGTCCGAATACGATGAATCAGCTGGTTCCACTTTGCTTATTCATACTTTTATTTCAACTCAAAATTGCATATGACGATTAAAACATGATAAATAATGAAGTGGAAATCAACTGAACTGAAGCCAACCTCTTCGAAATGGATAAAAACATTTCACTGCAATTGTCGAAAGTGAGGCTGAATTTTTAAACATAGAGTGTATAGACACATTTGTTTCAGAGACCTCAGTCACAATTATTTTTCAATCTTTGACGTTTTTCTCTCTCACCTCTGATGATCTTAGGCAAACAGCTGTGCGCCACTTCAAGTGTACTATATGTGGACATTTAGTGACATTTACAAAGTTATAACAATATACAAAACTCTTGTTGAAACGAGGCCATTTCAAGATCGGAATTTGCAACGTGAAACATTATAAAACTATAAAGCGAATACATGCAGAGTAATTCGTTTCACTTGAATAATACGGTATGAACAACTCTGTGCCAAGTATCGAGAATGCGAAATAGCTTCATTTTCAATCTGAATGAAATGAAATAGCAATACCTAGATCCAGCAATACTCTACTACAAAAATGATACAACTCAATAGAATTCCGGTAGACCACAATAAAAGCGATGATATCATGTGACCAAAATTTAGGCTTGTAGTTCTGGCTGAGACCTTATTCACTCCTCTTTTCGGAAGAACGTATCTCGATACAATTTTCTTTACTATCCCAGTATCGACCAACCTCATGAGAACTGTATTGAAAGCAGGAAATATTGGATGACCAATAGTCATTAGAATAACGTAATAAGTAGTCAATACAGGTGGACTCAAGATCCTGAGCTTACTCATTTCAGAATATTCATCATAATGAATACTTTTAACATTATTCGCGATTAAAGATCCCATCATGAGAGCACTATTATTGGAAAAAACTACTTCATTTATTTTATTATTTATCTTCTTGCAAACACTGACTTCACCACCTGATCCTGAAATGTAATATGTGCATAATACCAACAAATAAGATGATGCACAATATATAGAAGTTTTGCTCTCGAACAAATCTTGGAAATTTTCGAAAGTCTTCTCAAAATTCAACCCATTCAGAAGATATTGAAGTCTCACATTGAAAAACATGTTCATCATCATGGATAAAAATATCATATTCAGAGTGAGAAGAGCTCGAAAAAAACATTTACGTTCTATAACAAAATTCTGGTTGACAACTAAGAAAAACTGTTTGAAAATCAAATCTAGAAATACAAAAAATTTGCCATCCTTCCAATTATTGATTTGCCACACTGAAGCTATCGAAATTATAGTTGCCAAATAAGTCCAATATACACTCATGCGGAATATTTTGAATAGAAAGCGCCATCTAGGAACATATTCCGGAGATCTGACAACCCAAACGATACTTTCCGGGTGAAATGGAAAGGAATAGTCGAATTTGAAATTCACGCTCAACGTGAAACCACCAATAATTAAAAAACCAGGAAAATTTCGAGGATCCTGCATAACTGCCTTCCTTAAGATTTTTTTTCTTTCAAAAAGGGTTTTTATTTTAAGATGATCAAAAATCACATTAACTACATCAATCTCATATCCTTTTTTCTCGCAAGTGTGACAAATGGTCTCCAAACGTCTTTTACCATATAAAATTCTGATTGAGGTGTTCTTCCAGTCCCTAGGTGACTCATTGGAAAATGGTGGAGAATTGAAAATCATCGGATAATTATTTTTGTCACAGTATCCAATTTTTTCGTATCGAGGTTCAATCTCGCGAAAAACGTTGTCCCTGAAGGGAAAGTACGAGTATATTTCACCAGTTTTCATATTCAGGAATGCAAGTTTGAATACATATTTCCGAAAGAGCCATTTTAACATCTGTTCGTTCATTTCGAAGGCCAAAAACAGAAATTTGGCTTTTGGATTGAAAGAATCAGCTTTTATGAGTTCAAGAATGAGGTTTATCAGGTGGTAGTCATCCAAATACTCTATAACATAAAAATTCAATTCGGGAGGGGGGGTCTTGAGTCCATTCAATCTGCAAGAAGGAAATTCAAAGTTTCCACGGCTATGCCGGACTATAATTTTACATCCTGAATTATACTTTTCGAGGAACCTATTGACGCACCCTGTGAATGTGAGTAAGCTGTAGAATACTGTTATATTCATTTCGAAAAACGGATAACGTTTCGTACCAACGTATTCAACCAGAATGTATAGATTCAATCCTTTCATTACCACTAGGTTTAAATTACAATAAATTATTCAATGGAATTTATCAACTTTGTCTATAAAACGTAGTCCTACAAAACTTCTTCGAACTAGAATTGAATAGAAAATATCAACATGAATAAAACATGACATTTAATGATTCGAACACAAGCATATATCACTTCATCATTTTGTTATATTAGTTTGAAAGGAACCTACTTGTTGCATCAAAAGAACATTCCTTTGATATTGAACATGTAATTTGATCCATACAGACCATGCAATTTTAAAATCGGTACTCGGCCAAAATTGACAACAGTCATGGAGCAAATTGTTTCAAAAATTCAAATCTCGACTACCTACATACGTAGAACAAGCGCGTGATAGCGGCTGATCCCATGTTTCATAAAAATCATCGTATTGTTATCAACCACACATTTTTGAGCGCAGCCAACGTTTGATTCAAATGCAATTTTTGAATTCTTTCTGAATATGTTCTCGAACGACTAAGATGGAACCACTGGCGTATCCGGTTTGAAAATTCAATTTTCCGGGCGGTCGACCAACCAGCTGTTGGTAGGCAGGCACGATAGCGGGTCTAGGGAGAACCCTTTAAACTGAAAACTTTCAAAATGCGACGGTTACATTAGTAGGCACGATAACAGGCGTAGGGATAACCCTATCAACTCGAAACTTTCAATGTAGGTTGCATTTCAGAATACGACGGTTGAATTCTTTAATGGGCAAACTAAGCCGAACGGTTCCGGGGTATAGTCATTTGAAATTTGAAACTTCGAACAGACGAAACTTTTTGCGAAGTTCCTTTGATATCGTATTCTTATTAGTTATAATATCTAATATCTGTATAATGAAAATAATAATGGTCCTTATTCGTCAATTGAAAGCAATGCATTCATAAAAAATCTAGTAAAGCACTGACGTGAAGTCAGCAGCTTTTACGCGCTTGTTCACATTGCAAAATGATGACTTGGAAATTTCAGTGAAATTTCAATGAAATATAAAAATTTTCGAAAAAAATTTCCAAAAAAAAAAATTTTTTTTTTGAATTTTTCCATGAATAAATTTTTTTCTTGACATTGTTCATATTCCAATCAAGTTTCATTTCGATCAGATAAATATTGTTCTAGTTATCGAAAAATCAATATTTCAAATGACTGTAGCACAAAAACCATTCGGCAGATTTGGCCCATTAACCTGAAAATTTTAAGACTCTAGGTCCTTCTTTTCGAAAGCTTCAGCCCACACGGCTGGTCGGCCGGACGGACAGAATCAATTTTGACCACGGATTCTTCATCAGTGAGTCCAACCTAGTCGTTTGAGACCATTTACGGCTCAAAATTCGAAAATTACAGACATCGTGACGAAATAACGCGCTTTTCCCCATAACAAGCGCGTAAACATAGTATGACGACAAGGCAAGGTTACAGCTGAGCTGATTTTAAACTCAACCTAAATATACAGGGTGAGTCAAATTGTTCATTAATTGCAATCGTAGATTCCTCTCATCAAATGAAACACTTTTTACGCGCTTGTTCTGGAAAACAGCGCGTTATCATTTCGTCACGATGTCTGTAATTTTCGAATTTTGAGCCGAAATTGGTCTCAACCAACTAGGTTGGACTCACTGATGAAGAATCCTTAGTCAAAATTGATTCTGTCTGTCCGGTCGCGTGCGCTGTAGCTTTCGAATAGAAGGGCCTAGTGTCTTGAAATTTCCAGGTTAGGTTAAGATCCTGAATATCTCGGTTAGGTTCGTTAATGGGCCAAATCTGCCGAATGGTTTTTGTGCAACAGCCATTTGAAATTTTGATTTTTCAATTACTCGAAACATTTTTATCTGATCGAAGTGAAACTTGGTTGGAATATGAACAGTGTCAATAAGAAGAATAATCCATGGAAAAATTCGAAAAATTTCGGAAAAAAATTGATTTTTTCCGAAAATTTCCGTTTCATTAAAATTTCCAAGTCACCATTTCGCAATGTGAACAAGCGCGTAAAAAGTGCTGACTCCAAGTCAGTGCTTTTCTAGATTTTTTTCATTTAACATTTTCCAGATTAGGCACCAGTAGAAAGATACAGACTGTTGAAATTTCCAAAAGAATCAGTTTTCCTCTTTTAGCTTTGATATGGTAGCTCTAAATGAAATGAATTTTGGTGTGAAGTTTTCTATAAATATGACACACATTTTTCAATAATCACCTCACCTCCACCTTCTCTCCATACTACAAACGGTTTCTGAGTTGTAGACTCAACGATTCATCAAACTATATGAAATTAGCATGAAGATTTCAGATGGAGTTAATCTTTCATAATAATAATATCTTCAATCATTTTAGAATACTTAATTATTCCTTATAATTTTTCATTAGACGCACCGATTTGGAGAAATTCAACGTTGTATGTTATATAACTTTATAAAAAATCGAGAAAATTCATTTTTACGGATCCGTCCCTGAGCTATTAAAGGCGGAAAATAATGTTTTGTCTACCTTTATCCGAACCATAGAATACACAGAAATATTTATCCATATAGCATAGAAATAATTTACTTATATAAGGTCTATGATATTGTAACGTTTTCTTAGTTTATCAAAACGTTCAGAATAATTCAATCCAATAATTAAACAACTAATTCTTTCGAAGTCTGTGCACAATATATTCCCACACTTATTTATTTTCTCTGGTCACTTTTCGCTTTGAATAACTCCGCTGAATTAGTCCCTGGGCTGCTCCGCGCTTGCCCCTATATCGCTCGTGCAACTTCTAGCGATTACTGGAAGATTCTGGAGAGTGGGTGACTCATACGCGTCTGGGACCCTATTCTTGAATGTGATGGAATGAACGTTCTCTATCGTTCCATCAAAATTGCACCGCGTTTCCTTGGCAACAGCGTCAACACGCCTATTTTCTCCCTTTCCCGTTTCCACGGGTGTTCGGGCACATTCTAGAATAGACAGGGCCGTACTCGTCAAAATATTTCGTGATCAGACCACAGACATGGAGGTTAGGTCCTCATGTCTAAGAAACCTGACTTTCCATAGAGTTGAATATTGTGTTTGTTGTATTTAGGTTAGTTGATTGATTTCATATAATTCATGAATAAATTTGATGAGAATGAGAATAATTATGTACTTTCAAATATGAGCGTGTGCGAGAATGAAATTGTGTATAATTTTATAGTGAGATGAAATCGAATATCTCTAGAATATCAAGTGAAAAATCATTGTTTCAATAGTCCAATGTTGTGAAATGTTTACCTTGCTATAATATCGTAAAAAGCACCAAGTCGTAAGAATTAAGTGAGTGAATAAGTTTTTCAATCATGTTTCTTCAAATTTCAAACATTGGATTGCTTCTTCTGCCAAAGAGATTCCGTGAGAGATATCTGTGGCGAACTTGCGAAGAAAGTGCAGGGGTGTGATAGTACATTGGGAAATATTTAAAAGCTTATAACTTTTTACCTGAGCGGAATCTGGAAGAAAGTGTTTCATTTGATTGAAGGAATATATGGTTAAATCTAATGTGCAACTTGAAGATTCACCCTGTATAGAACAACTATATGGAATCATCGTATTAAATCATATGGAGGAAAATTGAGGAGAGAAAAATAGTCAAGTAAAGATTCATCAGAGCAAAAAATAAAGAAAATATTCTTTCTTTAAAACCATACAATGAATAGTCCCAAAACTGAGCTGGGAGCGAGTTGTAAAGTTAAGCACTACAGAAGAAGAAGCTGTGCTGGAACACTGCCTTGCAGAGTCACTAACAAGGTCTTCTACCGTGTATTAATCTGATTGAAGGAACGATGTAGGGTCAATCGATTCCGCAAGAAAGATGGAACATTGGTCTTCAGAATTTTACGGGTCTGAGTAAGAAGGTGAAGCCTTCGCAAACTATCCAGTCTGAGCCAACAAGAATCAATATATTTAGCACTCATATGATCGTACTTGCGTATAACAGAGATTCTGATAAAGGAATTTTGGATTTTCTGCAAGCGAAGAGCATCACCCTGCAGGAGTGCCTGTTCATAAACACAGTCGCAGTTTGCCAACCTAGACATCACCAAATCCTGACACAACTTTAGTCTAGTCAGTGGTGAATCACTACCGGAATAGACCTGCCTCAAAAATGCGAGACATTTTCAGAGAAGCGCACCTCCACGTCAAACGACAAACCAAGGTTTCTGGCCTCGTGAACAATCTGGAGGTTGCAACCCGCCAAATTGATGTTGAAACTTTCAGCGATCAGAACATACACCTACCCCAGGGACCGAACAACATATTTTCACGGAATCAAAATCAGGTTGTGCGCAAAAGAAACATTAAACAATGCCAACAGATCTGCCAAAGATTGGCAACAGCCATTAGTATTTGCTCTATCAAGAACGAGATTTGAATTTGGGTATTGTGAGCGATGGAAAATACAAAATTTTACGAAGAGGTGGAAATCCAAAATATATATAGAAAATAGAAATGGTGCCAAGATTGAGAGCTGTGGAACTCCAGATTGAACCACCATGAACTCAGATCTAGTAGTTAATTGATTCCGAACTGTCAATTAACCTAGATAAGACTAAGGAAGCTGCTTACTCCCAAAATCCAATATAAAATAATTATTCGTGAAAAAGGTAATGGTCAATGGTATAAAAAGCATTGCTATAGTTGAGTAGTTCAATACAGGGCATCACTCAGTGATGTACGAAATCCAGACTGAACAGGTGTTATGATGTTATGTCCTGAAACTTTAGCACTCAAATCTTCAAGAAAACGCTCAAGGACTTTTGGCCAAGACAGACAAGGTACAAATAGGCCTCACATGATTAAAATTTTTCGGTACTTCACAGTTTGGTACGAATACAATCTAAGCATTTTTCCATGCTACTGGAAAGTTGCTGGTCACAATCGCGCTATTGCGAACAGAAGTTTCGTGATCCAGAAGAAAATCATCAAAAATCCAATCATCCTCAAAGAAAGCAAGTCCGAGCCCAAAGCGTTATTCTTAGGAGGAAACAATACCACGTGGTAGTTTATTTCAGCTAGGCAACACAGTCACACTCAAATGTCATCAAACCTCATTTATATTTCAAGGTCAGGCAGCTAGACCAGGGATACATATGCTTTAACGTTGCCTACAGGCGCATTTATAGAAGAACACGAGGTGTCGTACTGCTTCAGTGAGTATTTTTTTTCGCTCTGGATGGGAGCTCTGAAGACTGGACGACCTGCATAATACCTGCATTTTGGAGGATCAGACCGCCGGATCCCTTACCACATTCTATTACACATAACCTTAAGATGAGTGCTTCTTCGAATCCCGGATCTCAGATTCACTGTTCCTAAATTTGGTTTGTGAATAGAAATTTTAATTGTAAAGTTGAAATAAATAGATAGGGAATGAGGTTGCATCATTACCACCAGATTAACTACACAGGATACATTCAGGAATTAATTTGATTTCACGGGGTGGAAGTTTGGTACAGAAAGATGGTGAACCAGCTTGCAAGGGATAGCATAAATAGATGCCAGAAGGTGGTAATGGAAGCATGCTTGAGGGGTTAGTCACATTGTAACCACTGAAACAATGAACTTATTGATGGGTGTTATACCATGGGAATTATTGGCAGTTGAAGTGGAAGTAAGCTTTAAGTTCAAGAAAGGTATAACGCTGAATGGTTTTGTCATTAAGTTTGTTGGAGAAACGGATATCAATCCCATAGGTGTAGCTGAGTTGGGGCAGATACTGAGGTAGGCGTGACACAGAAGGTGGTACGAAAGTAGTGAAGGTAGGGTCACATTTGGATTTATATCGAATATGGACTTTGTCGAGAATAATGAATGGTTATTTCCGGGTCTGTGCTTCACTGGCCACGGAAGTATTAAAGAGATTGTTCATGAAAGGAGCCTAAGTACGAGTGCCAGATGTGTTTGTGGTGCAGCTGATTGGTGGGGACACATCCTGTTTGATTGTGGTGATTCTGGTTATGAATAAGACGCATATTTGGGAAGTATGCACGGCAAGATCTCGCATAAGGGATAATGCTTGTTGTCTGATTATTTTAAACGAGTGTACGAGTTGAGGAGATCGTTTCTCGGAAATTGACGGTAGTTTCGAGGAAGGCTCAGTTGGAAAGGCTCATTTGGGTGTCAATTTCTTCTCGGGGATTTGAGTTTAGATATTGTTTGATTAATCTGAACCGGGGAAGACGAGTCGGATTACTGGGTATTTAAAACACCCCAACCTGCTCCATCAAGGTATTAATTCTCAGAATCCTAAAGTTGTTAGAGAGGACGATTCCGAAGTATGTCAGATCAACGACGTTACGATTAGTACTACGGGAGGGCTTGCCCGCAAGTGCGTATGTCTGGGTGCACATGGATGGGCGTGCCTGCCTGCCCAATTGGAATTGGTTTCATAGCGGAAGTGGTTACCAGCTCGCATGCTGAGATAGGAGGGGGTATTTTCTCCCGGAGTGTGAGTTGCGACTCTCACTCGGGAACTAACCTGCAAATCTAGTGGAGACTTGGATAGGCCCTCCTCTCGTCATTGAGGTTGTGGGACTTGAGATCTGAAACCATACTGGTAGCAGAGCATCTGCATTTTCTGTGCGCATCCTGATCCTACGCCCATGGGAGCTGGGTCATGAGCCTTCGGGTCGGCGGTTACTTCAAAAAAATTCCCTTTTCGTCTCCGAAGGATTTAATCGGTCTGGACCTCACAGCCTATATAACGGAAATATTTCCTCGTCAAACGAGAGAAAACTATCCTCACAAAAATACCCAGAGGGGTGCGAATCAGAATCAGCGAGAAAAAAGATGAGAAGAATATGCTAGGGCGCAGTATTTATGGAAAAGGACACCAGCCCAGTGTATACATCTATGGTATGTCCCATTTATGTTGATTTAGGGCGAGAAACACGGCGAGACGCCTTTGATACGATTGAGAGAGGCTGAAAGTGTCGAATAGTTCGTATTTTGCGTCTCGTTGGATGTATATGGAAGATAGAGATAGCAATCAGTCTAGCTTATTTGAAATGTGCATACCTTTTCGAGTCCCAAATTTTGAATAATTGGTATCACAATGTTGCGTGCTGAAATTAATGAACCGATTCACTTTTTACGTATTCCAACAAACAATTTTCGTCGGTATTATGCCGGCCCATAATATGCTGGCCAGACTAGGCCGTAACGGCAAGATGCCTGTGACCATTACCGGTCCACTTCCATAAGGACACACCGGCCATCAGTAGGACCAATGCCTGTTGGCCGATATTACAGCACCTTTTGTATGATGGGTCTTTGAAGGCAAAATAGTGGCAATCATTGCTGGTCCGTTGGAAACCCGGTATGTTACCAACTCTTGAGGGTTGGTATTGGCCCACTGAAGATTAAGTACAATCGTTTTGGTGCACTCTTGACAATATTAATTCATTCCGTGAAAAACCACGTTCATTTTGAGAATTAAGAGCTTCTCATGATTTTCTATTGATCAATTTTCTCTTCAGACTGAAGCTTAGTAGAAAGTATATCTTTAGATGATAATCAATATTGCATATCGTTCATGATGAACATGATTTAAACTTAAAATAATACTTTATTGTTACATCTTATTGTCATGAGGCTTCAGTGTCAACAGAAAGTTAATCAATATCAATACAGCCAAAAACTCAAAAATGTCAAAATTAACATGTTTTTTTGAGGAATAATTCTACCTATAGAGTCAAACATACACCTTACCAATAGGTTTACAGCCTTGTTCAAAAAATAATTCAAGGTTTTTGTTATCAAAATAGATATTTACATTTTTGACATATACCTATTTTGGGATAAAGAAATTTTTTATGAGACTTTGTATAAGAGGAACGTGTAACAGTTGAGTGTAAAAAAAAACAGCAAAATACATATTCTGAAAATTTATGCTGATACAATGAACATTACTATCGGGAACATGAATTCCATGAATAGATGAAAAACGCAATATGAAAAACAAAATAGACTTCTCTAGAAAAAAAATATCACAATGCTGTTCGTTTAAGCAACAGAATAAAATCTTTGGAAAAACCACATCACAGTAAGAAATTATCACAGTCTTTCAGAGAAACAGTCATCTTTTTCCTATGTTGTGTTCCTATGTTGTCAATCAGGAGCTGTTCAAAGCCAGATTTTCACTACCGAGGTAATTTCTGCCTCAGTTGCATTTCTCGTCAGGGGATTTTGTCGAAGACAAACTGAAAAGAAATAAACATTAAGTTGAAGGCATGACTTATGAATAAAATACAGAATAGATAGACAAGTACATTCAAAGACTCAAACATCATGAAAATATGGTCACCAGAATGTGAACATAAATTGAAAATTAAAATTCAATATTTGTATACTGAAGTAAGTTGTCTAATAATTGTCCACATTATATTTTTTTGCCATTGTATGTCGAGCCAAAATAATAATATTGTTTCGATCCAACAATGTCATAGTTTAATTTGGTAGGTGTTTTTAAAAGTGTACGAGCATCTTTTGGTAAATTTGTGACATCTGGCTTGCTAGCGAACCAAGATAAAAGTTAAGAGAGTGCCTCATGAGTAATATTGATTCCAAGAGACCATTTGACCAAAAAATCACTTGAACTTATCACATTGTCACGAACACTAGAACTGAAGAATTTGTATCACTAACTGAAGAATCTGCATCACTATCCGAAACCTCAGATAAATACTCACGAATTGTAGGTTCCGTTTCCGTAACAGAATTTGATGGAATAGGCTCATTTACATACGAACGCAATTCTGGTCTAGAGGTATTATCAGAAATAGAACTCGTGCATTGACTTGGCATTGCCTCATCGAGGGAAACATATTTTGGCTCATCATTTTATACTTATGACTTCTCGAATAATTTTTGAACATGATTACAAATTGCAACTCGCAAAAAGAGTTCTAAGAACTTTAGAGTAGAGTGAAATAATGTATAACCTCAAACTTTTGTCATGCAAACGAGGAATAAGATATGTAGATTATTAACACTTACCTCACTTCAGCTGAATCAGACATATTTTTTTCTTAGGATTATTATCTGACAACTAAACAATAAGCACTTTAAATTGCTGGTAAACTCATCATAACATTCAAATTCAAAACTTCGCCATTCAGACAGACACAATCGCGGCTTGACAGTAATGACAGTTGACGTGACGGTCATGGTGGGGAAAAAGCCCGGCAGATTAAAAAATTAGACGTCGTGCTTTGGGGACAACAGAATTTTGACCACAGCAAAAAATCAAAATGTAAACTTTCATTTCGATGATAATTTATGCGATGAATTCAAAGCAATAAACAAATCCATATTCACAGATAACTCTCTCTGTGTCCATATTTCAGCTTGATTGGAGATGCTGCACTGCCAACATCGGGCCGGCATGTTCGTATTGCCGACTTGGCCAACATCGGGCCGGAAAACTGCCGATGATTTCATTGCCTGGTACCGTTTTTATAGTATCAGGCCATAAGTGGCTGGATTGTATGTGCCCGATTGGCGGATGCCGTACATCGGGCCGGCATTTTGCCGATATTGCTTTGCCGATGCCAGCATGTTGCCGACTTGGCCTTCATTGGGCCGGACGCCGGCCAGGGATTCATTGTTTGCTGGGATGTTATTGAAATTTATTCGCGCAGATTCCATACACCTGATATGACATATTATATTAGGTATATGGCAGATTCATATAAAACCACAGGAATCAATTGCACTGATAGCTCGACTCTAAGTGTTCGGTGTACATTATATTTTATGGTCATACTCGTGATGTAAATAACATGGTGTGCTCAACTGCATTTCTGTGGTTGTTTTTACCAATAATGACGTATTAAAGAAGGTTGGGGTAAGGATTTGAGTCGTTTACACCATAATGGATATAATCTCATGAATAGATTATTCTGATGCTATTCATTCTCTACACACACAATCACAAACAAGTTAAATTTTTTGTGTTTTCTTACAAATACGGTATATATCAGAATGAAATTCTTCCCTGGTTGAGTTTCATATTTATTTGAATTAGGAAAGATGTATTGAAGTAACTATAAAAATCTAGAAAAGCTTTCATACGTGCTTGTTCAAATTCGATGCGAATGTGTTAATCTCTTCACGGACTGACCTGCGAAACGAACCTTTAACCTGTAATGAATTGGATTGGAGTTCGTCAGGATCATAAGACTTCAAGATCGCAGCACTTTCAATCGATATTTGCAGAGCAGGACTGAAGCATAATTGCGGAAGTCAAATTTAGGACCCAAAATAAATATCACTTGCAAGCTTTTTTTAAGGATGACTTCTTGAGATTATTTCATGAAATTCAAACATCCACTGCTCTTCACCCACGTGCCGTATAACTGAAATATGAAATCATAAGCTCAAAATATCACTAATTAATCATAGTAAATGTTTCCAACTCACCTCATAATCCTTCAGGGCATTTCAATCTGACCAAATTTGTCATTACACTCTGTCATACAGCAAACATAACCCATCTCTAATGCGAAATATCGATAACGTTGAAGATAAATTGAGATGATAACATGAGATGAATTTTTCAACCCAATCATGATGTAAAGAACATTATATCATATCATGCGGCCCTTGCAGTTATGGTGCAAATGAAGTGCACTTGAATATTTCCACTTGTATTCTGTGAATCTGAATATATTTACTTTGAATTTTAATCTTGCTGACGTCACCCCTGAATTCCGATGTGCACACCATAATCAATTTCAAGCGATGGACCAAAATGTTTTTGGTTATTCGCGGTTAACCGCATTGGTTATGTGTCAAAGGATATAAGGACGTCATAACCAATAACCACTGTCATTGTCGCTTGAATGCGTTGGTTCAAACCACAAAATACAAATCCTCTTTGCGGTGTGAAAACTATTTTGACTTTTGATTCGAATAAAGATCAAAGGTTTTGACAGTGTTCAGTTAAATTTTTGTATTCTTAATAATGAATACTCGTGGTAAAGAAACTTGCATTACTGCTATAGGGAACTTCTACGAAATGCCACCGCCTTAAGGGTTAAATTTGGAACCTGTCCAAGCTAGTAGCTTTATGTAAACAAACAGTAGAAATGTGGTGGAGAACGAATATTCATTGAGCAGAGCTACAATATTTGAAGAAATTATTATAATTTTGGGTTAGATTTCTTGAGAAGGAACTTTTCGTTTAGATCACGATATAAAATCGTGCTTTAAATCGCTCCTGGAGGATAATTTCGATGTTATTTTAGTGTCTGTTGCTTGGTGGATCAAAATGAACCAATAAAGTTTACTGGAATTTCGAAACAAAGCAAACATGTATTACATATGAACGATTTTATTTTTACATAACAGCAGCTTAAGATACAAGATAATTGAAAAATGTCACAGCTGCAGAAGTACTCGGTAGTTTTTCTGAAGAAACAACATTCTTCATCAAAATAGTTTCATTTTCTATTTTTACCTAAAACATATCGACATGAAGTTGTTCTGAAATGAATACATTGTATTTTACCTTTATGAAATCCAGACCTTTCTTCTATCAACGATTTCCATGCCAGATGCTGTTTCCGAAATATCTTCACTTTCATGTGACTTTCGAAAAAATGAAAACTTAAGGCAGTTGATGATCCTTTCTTCTTTGACTATGAATTACATTGAGTCGAGGAACACAACAATAGTCATCTCGGGAGGATGCCATTTCGAATTAATACAATCGAAAATTTTAATCTGAAAGAAAGAAATCGATTGATGAATGTTACAAACACTTTCGGTATACCAAAAGTTCACTTCGGAGAACAACACAAAAATAAGTTTTACTCACTATTTAAAAGTAAATTGAATGTTTCAATATCCTCCACCTGAACATTTAAGTCACAGCTTGATAATTCAGGGAAATGAAATAAATGTTTTGACTGTTGACGTTTGCGGCCATTTCAAATATTCCGTAATTCCAACAATTTTGATGGACCGCTCGTGAAAAACAAGTCCAGAGCTGGGTTAAAACCGCAAAATTTTGGTTATAGTTGTGGTCCTTTCACAACTGATCCATGACGTCATGGAACCTGAACCGTTAGAGTAACCGATTTCGCTTGAATGAAATGGTTTAGACCAAAAAGGATTGGCTTTAACCAATCTGTTTTGGTAACTCGCTTGAAATTGGTGCATGTTTCATTTACATCATGGTCATACCATATTTTCTAGATATTATTAGATTAGTAGTTTTATTGTGGTAGAAACAAAACAGTCGCAAATAGGAAACTTGAGTTGAGTTTTGTAACTCAAGATATTGAATATTATGAATTCTCATAGAATCCAAACTTATCTGGCCTGTCAGTCATGGTGTGGATAGCAGGGTAGGGAAGTAGCTCACCTTTAACTGATTATAATCCTTTCGTTCGCGTACGTGTCGGTTCCTTTATTCTCGAGATCCTGTATTATCTTCTATTCATGAAGTGGATACCATTGGGGTAGGAAGTACAGGTTTCTTCTTCTTACTTACTTATTTTCTCTGGCCTGTCAGTCATGACGTACAGTATAGAGAGGCAAATGGGCAGTAATTTTTTCACCCCTCCTGAAATCAAGTATCGTATTTCGGACACAGTGTACTCGTATATTTCTAGAGTAGCGAAGTTGAAACGTTGTTTCACCGTTAAATGACATCTCATTGCTAAAGTTGTACGCATTACGTCGGTCTGATCCTTGGATTCAGGCTTTGACCTTCGAGGCCTACGGATCGAGCAGAGGTACGGCCTACGTACCTGTCAGTGAATGCGATCAAAACCGAAACTAACAGTCAAAATAAATACGAACGTAAAGAGAGTATACCCATATCGAGAAGGAATCTCCTCAATGAAGTTTATCGACGGTTTACGCCGAATAAACGAAATCAACGAAAAACGAAGAAATGGCATCCACCAGCAGTTCCTGGGCTAATGAGGAAATGGAATTCACCTCTCCGAAGAAAGTGTGCAAACAACCTCAAGCTTTTACCGCCGCAAAAATTACAACTAAAAATTCATTTGGAGCCCTACAACCGTCCACAGAGATGGAAACAGGAACAGACCATACTACAGCAACCCAAGTAACTAATATAATACCAAAGAAAATCCCACCTATCGTTATTACGCAAAAAATAACAAATTACACCACATTCCACCAAAGATTGAAGAGTATCTTGAAGAACAAATTCTCCGTAAGGTACAACAAATCGGACATCAAAGTTCAAATCAGTACAGACGAAGACAAATCAATCCTTATCCACGAACTGAAGAGCGAATCCATCGAATTCTACACATTCACCCCCAAGGATCAAACCAGAAAAAAAATAGTCATCAAAGCCGCGTGCTTCATGACAGAGGACAATATCAAGAACGAGATCGCATGGGATGGAGTCATCAAACACGAGGACATCGAGTGCATCAAACTCAAAGGAAGACACAGTGAAACATCCCACTCATTACTGGTAAACATACCAAAGAACTACCAAATCCAAGACCTGAAAAAAATTGAATAAATGGACCATGTTAAAGTTCAGTGGCAACGATACGCGAAGAAGTCAAGTGTAACAGAGTGCTACAGATGTCAAAAGTTCGGGCACGGCTCATCAAACTGCAACAGGACCGCGAAATGCGTAAAGTGCGCGGAAAATCACCTCACGACAGAGTGCTCAAACAAAGTGAGAAACAGTGCCCCAGTGAAGTGCGCTAATTGTGGAGATAATCATACTGCAAACTATTCGAAATGTCCAGAGTGTCTCAGGTATGTAGAATCACTAAAACCAAATACGACCCAGGCCAATCATTTGTCCCCTCCCAAAACAAAGGCCCCAAATTCAAGGCCAGTAAGTAACGACATATCGTATGTCGACATGGTCAGAAACGAACCAAAAAATCCCAAACCTACGCATCAAAATCTCCCAGACCCCCCACCACTTCAAAGTCGAAGATTTTAAGACCCTTGTGAAAAAAATTAGCGACCTAGATTCATTCTGCAATATCTCCCAATTAATTGCACTCATTAAAGAATTAAAATCTCAAATTACCAAAGCAAAATCACCCCTTGATAAAATACTAATCATTCAAAATTTGTCACAAAAATATGAATTATAAAACACCGAAAAAACCATTAAATATCAATACCAGGAATGCTAATGGCATATGAAATCAAATTTCGGTCAAGGAACAACTTTTGAAAGGAAACTATTCTTTCAGCAACGTTTCGGCCCTTTATTGGGCCTTCTTCAGGCTAAAATGATTCAAAAATAAAAGTTAACAATAAAATTAATATAAAAAAACAATTTGAGCTATACAGACAACATACAGGTCAGCAAGAACAAAATATTAAGAAAGAGTCGTCAACACAACACATAAATTCAAAAGCTCAGTAAAACAGATCTCAAATAAAAACAATTAAATAGGTACTTATTTCGACATCCCAGAAAGATACACTACACTTATCTGATAGACTCACCGTTAGAATAATAAAACCTTAAATGAACTTTCACATGGAGAAAGTCCGTGTTGGAAAATAAAAAATGTTTTTCGAACAGGGTAGTCCATACATCGATGTATTGTCTTGAATGGTACAAACAGTTCTCCCTCAACAAGAAATCCCGAATAACCGATGTCAACAACTGAGGTCAAGCAAAAACATATATAATCACACATACTATTCTCGTGTTCATTGGCGTAACTTATAACACGGCAACTCATTATCTTCAACACTCGCTTATTGAATTCGAATATGCAACATTCAAAGAACCAATAACAGAACGGAAATTGACCGAGTTAGAGTTTTTCTTTATATGTATCATCTCTTTGAAATTCCGTCTGAACCAATTCGTCTCTCGGTCTAATATTTCTACATTATCAAAATCGAAGCTATGACCCAAAGAAACAGCATGAGATGACAACGCTGTAGATTCCTTTTTATCATTACAGTCTCTCCTGTGTTGCGCGGACCTATCACCTAAATATTGCCCAGTTTGACCTACATAACAACCATCACAATCACCACAATTAATTTTATACACCACACTGGAACATTTCTGCTTGGGATCCCTACTCTTGACTCTAGAAAACAAAGAACGAACCGTCTTTTTATAATGAAAAATCACTCTATTAGCACCACGTTTCATAAATTTCCTCAGTTGTTCAGACAACCCACCAACATACAACAATCTACAAGGAACAACTTCACAACCATCCATGTTAGCCTCAGAACTTATTCGTTCAACTTCATTAGACGAGTAAAAAATTTTACTAATCAAATACCTAGGGTAACCATTCTTCAACAGAAACAGGGTTTGTCCCTTAAAATTCTTACAATGAAAGGATTCATGAGATAAATTAAGGATTTTGTGTTTCATCGACTTTATAATAGTCACTTTTTGTATTCTGGAATGTGATGAATCAAAATGTAGTATTCTCCCGGAAGAAACGGGCTTACGGTAAAGATCAGTTAGTACCCTGTTGTCTCTCTTGATTAACAGGACATCCAAAAAAGGAATCATGCTATTCGACTTCAATTCGTACGTAAATTTAAGATCCGTATCAAATGAATTAAAAAGGTCAAGGACGTTATCAACACTTGCTAATGGCATTTTCAACAAAGCGTCAGAATTAGAAATTCTCACGCAAGAAGTTAAGTGCGAAATAATTTGCATACAAGAGTCCAGGCTTAATAAGCGTAGTCCCCACAAAATTAAAAACTACTACTACCTGAACAAACCCAAAAATGAATCCGGAGGCTTAGTCATCTATTACAAAAAGCATTTAAAACCGATTGAGATACCTACCAATACTCAGAATTCCGAGACCCAGGCAATCAGAATCAATGAAATAACAATAGTGAACTTTTACAACGGTCACCAAAGCGCGCTGAACACCCGAGAAATTTCTAACCTGATGGGCCTGGGACAGAAAGTCATTGTCGCAGGGGTTTATAACTGCAGGCATCCTTCCTGGAATTGCCTCGGAACAAATTCCGACGGTAGAACCCTAAAAAATTACCTGTATAAATCGAACTACATCCAACACTATCCTAAAAACGCCCAAACATACAAACCAGCTCATGGACGATCACCGTCAACTATCGATTTCATGATAACAAAAAACACCCAACTAACCGAACCATTCACCATAGAAGAATTAAATTCTGATCATTTCCCAGTACTGGCCACCATTCCCAAATCTAATACCTCCTGCATACCGAAACCAAAAGCAACCTTCAATACCAACTGGAAACAGTTCAAACAAATCCTTAACAAAAACCTAAACATTAAGACCAAATTGGATACTACAGGTGACATCAACAAATGCATTCTTAGCTTAACTAACCTTATCAAACAAACCCTCCACCAAACAACAACCAAAATTATTCAACCCACTGACCGCATTGAACTCCTATCTCACGTTTTGAATTCAATAAAAAATAAAAACAACCTGCGAAAACGCCTTCAGCGTAACTATAATATAAACCTTTACCAAGAATATAAAGACGCAATCAAACACACAAGAAGCGCAATGAATTCGCTGAAAACGGAGAATTGGGAAAAATTCACAAAAAATCTCTCAAATTCGAATGACATATGGCGGATAATGCGATCACAAAAACAAAAAGAAAAATCATCTGGAATCTCAACACTAAGCGGTCCCCAAGGATTCATTTTCGACAACGAAAACAAAGCCCAACACCTGGCCGACACATATCATCAAATTCACCAAACGACACTCGAAATGTCAGATAGCCAAACAAAACAGACAGTCGAAGAAAAGGTTCGATCGTTCCTATTGCAATCCTACACTGTCCCAACAGAATTCCTAACATCCCCAGATGAAATCCGACAAATAATTAAATCATTCAAAAATAGAAAAGCTCCTGGCGAGGACAAAATAAGTAATCAAACCCTAAAAAATCTTCCCCGCAAGGCCATAATCCAACTCCATTACATTTTCAACAGCTGCCTAAAACTAAACTACTTTCCATCCACCTGGAAAAATGCAATAGTCCTAGCCTTTCCTAAACCAAACAAAAATCACAAACTAGCCTCAAATTACCGTCCAATCAGCCTCCTCCCAACTATGTCAAAAATACTAGAAAAAATCATTCTTAATAGAATAAAAGACCACGAAAACACCCATCAAGAAATTGCAGAGGAACAATTCGGCCTTAGAGCTTCCCACAGCACTACCCTACAGTTAGCAACAATCACCGACCAAATAACAAAATATTTCAATTTCAATAAAATAACATCATTAAAATTATCCATTCATACGTCAGGGACCGGACCTTTCAGGTAAGAGCTACTTTGCAATAGCAATTAGAATTTACACATTTGTGAGGGCTCGCTTCATTCAACATATCCACGCTTACTGTTTATTACCAAAATTGCAGATGATTGAACACTAAAGTTAACGAGTTTTTCAGGAGTTGTACCAATGATGATTTTGATGTTATTATTGCTGTAGAGACGTGGCTGCAGGATGGGGTTCTTGACGGTGAGATAGTAAACAGTCAGATGTTTAATTTGGTCAGAGCGAAAAGAGATCTGGAATTCACGAAGAAGTCAACGGGGGGAGGAGTTTTGGTTGCGGTGAAGAAAAATTATAAAATTTTGAATGTAATTAGGCAGAGTACATGTTTTGATGCCATTATAATTGAGATCAAGGGTAAGGGTTATAAACTGAATTTATGTGGTTTATATATTCCATCCGGAAGTGGGAACCTCGTATATGAATCTGTCTTCGAATTTCTTCAAGGCAATATAAGAGATATGAGTAAAGCGTATATATTTGGAGATTTCAATATTGGACATATAACTGGTACCAACTCTGACATCAAAATTTCAAATGGTTTATCGGATAATTTACATGACTTTATGGAATTAAATGCTCTTCGATTATTTAACAATATTAAAAACTCTCAAGGGAGAACGTTGGATTTGGTTGTTGGTCCAGATACTGATACTATTAATTGTTCAGTGAGTAGGGAAGACACGCCATTTGTTCCGGAAGATTTGTATCATCCCGCGTTGAGTATAAACATGAAAATAAACAAAAGTAAACCACATAAAGATAATTCAAAAGTATATACGTATAACTACAAAAAAGCTGATTTTCTGACTATGAGCCAACGAATCCGTGATGCTGATTGGAATGACGTTTTAAATGAGAAATGGGATGTTAACGCGGCATTAACGTGGCAAGAGGTTGTAGATGAATGTGTGCCGAAATATTCTTTGTATGAAGAACATAAATGTTTTCCAATTTGGTTCACAAAGGAAATGAAGATACTTTTGAGAGAAAAGAATAAATATCGGAAACTTCGATTCGTGTCTGATTTTCATGAGGAAAAGTTTAGGGTTGCTAGGAAAAAATTGGAAGAACTTATTAAATTTGAAGAAAAAATATATATTAGGAAATTAAAAAAAGAATTATGTGGAAATATAGACAACTTTTGGAAGTTTGTGAATAGTAAAAGAAACAGTGCTTTACTTTAGATGTTGGGTTGTTTAAGTATAATGGCATAGAAATTGCCGAGGAAAAAACTGCGGATGCCTTCGCAGATTATTTTTCTTCTGTGTTTGATCCACATAAATCTACCTACGGAATTAACTTCCCCATAGATGGAAATATATGCAGTGATAGTTTTTCATAAGATGCAATTACAGAACTCGATTTTTATAATGGCATTAAAAAACTGAAACCCACAAAATTGGCAGGTAGCGATGGTATGCCACCGTATATTCTCAAGGCTTGTGGTGACTGGTTGAAGCACCCATTAATTCACATATTCAATCTGATCCTCTCCACTAGCGTATTTCCAATTGAGTGGAAAACGGGTATAGTTACACCAATCTACAAATCTGGTGATAAGACGTTTGTTGAGAACTACAGAGCAATTTCTATCATGTGCCCCCCAGCTAAGCTTTTCGAGCAGATAATTTACAGCAATCTCTATCAATATGTTGAAAAATTTATCTGTTCGGAACAACACGGTTTTGTAACGAATAAATCTATCGATACGAACCTTTTCACTTTTAGTAACTCAGCATATGAGGAAATACAAAATAAATCTCAGCTCGACACTCTATATACAGACTTTCAGAAGGCTTTTGATAAGGTCAATCACGATGTGCTTCTGTTCAAGCTTAGTCGTTTCGGATTGACGGATAGTTTCCTGAGGCTGTTTGGTGGTTATTTGGAGGGTCGCTTTCTGATTGTTAAGCATCATGGGAACTGGTCGGGAAAGTTCGAAGCTAATACAGGGGTGCCCCAAGGTTCCAACTTGGGACCACTCTTATTTGTTCTATTCATTAATGACTTGCCCACAATAATCAAGTTCTCGAAATGTCTCATGTATGCTGATGATTTCAAGATTTTCAGGTCAATTCGAACAATAAGGGATTGTATTTTATTGCAGAAGGATTTGAACAGTGTCTACAGATGGAGCTGTAGGAATAAGTTACAATTTAATATAAAAAAATGCAGAGTTATGTCTGTAACACGTTCAAGGGAGCCAATATTTTTCGAATATACACTGAATGGGGCGGTTCTGATCCGAAATACGGAGGTAAGAGATCTCGGACTTGCTTACGATCAGGCAATGTCTTACAAAACTCACATTAGAAATGTTACAAAATCTGCCAATAGAATGTTGGGGTTTGTTATTAGGCAAACATCGAATTTCATGAACATCAGTACTATTAAGCTATTGTATTATTGTTTCGTCAGAAGTAAATTAGAATTTGCATCACATATATGGTTTGGTGGTACCAGACCACATTAGGACAAGTCGAAAAGGTTCAGAATAGATTTCTGCGATATCTCTATTTCAGGAAACATCATGTATGGCCGGACTATATGATAGTCAGAACAGTTCATCTAAGACGAGAATTTAAGATTTTATCTCTAGACAATAGAAGAAAGGTGAGATTGTTAATTTTCTTATTCAAGATACTGAATAATGGAATTAATTCACCTGAAATTTCATCTCTTATAAGATTCCATGTACCCGCCAGGAGAACTCGCTCCTCCATAATGTTCAACTTGCCGTTGATCTCCTGCACCGCCAGATCCCCTCTTGCATGCATGCTCAGTTTAGCTAATTAAATCAATGTATTTGTTGATATAAATTGGAATCAATCACAGGATGCTTTCAGAAAATCAGTAATAAACCATCTGGTCAATTTTTCATTATAGTGTTAGTATTTCTATCTTTCAGAATTTCAAAAACAAAATGTGAATACGGTCAGTCCTCTGTAAGGGTATTGTTGCGGGGTTATTTTTTGTTCTCTCTTTTTTTGTGATATGATGCAATTAGGAAATAGTTATCCATGTAAAAAGACTAATATGGTCTGTTTGGGTTAATAAATAAATAAATAAATAAATAAATAATAACTAAAATAAATTATCGAATAAAACCCCTATCCCGGCCGAAGTTCCCCAAGGAGGCCTGTTATCCCCACACTATTTAACTATTATATTAACGACATACCGAAATCAAACCGAACAAAATTAAAAATTTTTGCAGACGACACAGCAGTAATTTCAGAATCAACCAAACAGGCAAATAAATACATTCAGGACCACCTAAACGAACTTGACAAATATTATAACAAATGGAAAATCAAAATCAACACGGGCAAAACTACTCTAATCCACTTTACCCACAAACTTAAACACGCAAAAAACTCGAACTCGGTTACATTCAAAGGAATTACAATCAAAACTCAAAATTCGGTGAAATATTTAGGCGTCACCTTAGACAAAAACTGAACTACAATACACATATAGAAAACTCAATTCGTAAAGGACAAACAATACTTCGAAACACGTACCCATTATTGAGTTATCAAAGCAGACTCAGCAAAAAATCTGAAATTCCACTATATAAACAGAGTATTAGGCCTGTTTTCTTGTATGCAAACCCCATCTGGAGTAACACCTCTAACAAAAACATGAAAAACCTTCAAATCCTACAGAACAAATTTCTCCGTATCATCTTCAACAAAAGAAGATCCACCCGCATCAGTGAAATTCATTCATCCGCCAACATCCGAACTATCCTCGAAATAATACAAAATTGAACCAATAAATTCTACAAACATACAACCAAAAAATTAATCAAAACAAAACATGTCGGAACAACTAACACTGAAAATACAAACATCAAAATCAAACATAAATTATCCCATCACATTGTCAGATGATACATCCCGAAACATCTTCATCCCATCTGAGACGTATAAGTGTTTGTTTTTGACCTACATACCTCTGGAAAATAACAAACTGTTATAAACACTCATTGTTCTTAATAAAACCATACCATTAGGTGAGATCATACGATCAGCAACTAATTGTAAACCAAACCATAAATCTATACAGGGTCTTTCACGAGGAAACTCACCCATATTTATACGGGAAACTACTGAACGTATTTTCATGAAATTCAGCACTCATAAGTATTTCACGATGCTGATGAAATCTAAAATATTTTCAAGGCATGAGCACCTCCGGTTTTTCCGGAAATGACGTCAACTTCCGTTTTTCAAATTGGAACACCATTTTTTTTATTGCAGAAATAGATTCCTTAGAAAATTTCAATTTATTTTGATGTAACATTTTTCAGTTTTGGTTGGAAAATTCTCTCTGAGCGGGAAAATTCGAAAAAAAAATCGAAAATAGAGCTCCGCTGAAACAAGAATAACTTCGAGGTTTTTGGATGGAAAATTTTCATTTTTGGGATTTTCCAAGATGTAAGATTGATGTATCCACTTTAAAAATCGAAATCGCGATTCATGATACAGGGTGTGAAAAAATCGCTTTCAAAGTTAGGGATGACAAAATCGTGAAAAATCAATTTTTTCAAATAAGAACCCCATTTTTATATGGCAGATATTGAATCTACGTTAAAAAATAATGTGAGTGTATGCATCACACCCTTGCCCTAAAGTGGATATTTTCTGAGTTATTCACAGAAAACTGTTTTTCGTCTTGAATTTTCAGCTATTTCTTTTCCCTTCACGCTAAAAAGATGACATTTTCAGGAACTGTTACTTAAACCATGTTTTAGATTTTACTACCCTAATATGCAAGAGAAAAAAGTTACAGGTTGTTCCTGAATAGATGGCGAATTTGGATTCGAATTTGTATCGGAAACCTCTTTATTTCAACTAATCAGCCATCGGTTTTCTCTCCAGTGATAAATAAATAATTCCTTATGAACCATATGCAAAAACTTACCATGTTTTACATTATTTTTTTTTAATGATAGATATCATTAATTACATCTGCCAAATTCCTCTTTATTCAGTAGCATTTTGTGTTTACTATTAATTTGGTGATAATTCGTATTAAGTTATAAAATCGATCACTATGCCTAATTTTACCAATGAAGATTATTTAAATCTCATTCTACTTCATGGAGAATGTAATAAAGTTGTAGATAGAACGATTCGACTGTTCATTGAGAGGTTTCCTGACCGACCCAGACCAACGAGAGATACCATTAACAGAACCATGACAAACTTGAGAAATGTCGGATCTTTCGTTAAGAAAACTACACACAGAGAAAAAAGTGTAGTAGAAGACGAGAACAACGAAATTACAGTTCTTGCATATTTTCGTGTGAATCCTCAGAATTCTCTCAAAGATGCCGAGATTGATCTGGGATTATCTCAATCGAGTGTTTGGAGAATATTAAAAAAACATAAAATGCACCCATATAAATTCAATAGGGTACAGCATTTGAAGGAAACTGATTTCGTCAGGAGAACATAGTTTTGCGAAGCTATGATGATTCGATTTCAAGAGAATGAAAACTTTTTGGACTGTATAATTTGGACAGATGAATCTAAATTCACAAAGAATGGTTCTTTCAATAGGCATAACAGTCATTATTGGGATGAAGAGAACAACCACCACTTCAGACAATGGAACTTTCAAGAGACCTGGAGTTTCAATGTTTTTTGCGCCATCAAAAATAATGCAATTCTCGATGTTCACATTTATGATGGGACTTTAACTGGTAAGATAGAACACTACACATGTTTGCATTATTTAAAGAATGTTCTCCCTTAGGAGATAGATATTCTGATATATTGACTCAAATAATTGAGCCGCTAGTACAGAACCATAATGACTTATGGTATCAACAAGATGGCGCGCCTCCACACAATTCACTCAATGTGTCAAATATCCTCTACAGGCTATTTGAAGATCGATGGTTGGCGAACAATGGTCCACATCTTTGGCCACCACGTTCTCCCGATTTAACTCCTTTAGACTATTATGTTTGGGGTAGGATAAAAAATATTGTCTACTCAACTCCCCTGACTGATAAAGAGGACTGCATAGAACGAGTCAGAAATGCGTTCAGGTTTGTTTAGATTTTTAGATTCATAGTTTTGAAACTCAATTTGGTTTTTAAACACTTTTGCAGATCTCTTCCTCCCGATGAAATAAGAAGAGCAACGCACGAAGCATTCCTGAGACGTATAAATAAATGTCTAGAAATTAACGGTCGAAACTTTGAGCATCTTCTCTAGTTATAACTGCGAGAGTTTGCCATGGTTCTCCTAATAGTAACTTAAAGTCGGTTTCAAGAAGGAGTGAAAAATCTACAGCATGGTTCAAATAACAGTTTCTGAAAATGTCATCTTTTTGGCGTGAAGGGAAAAGAAATAGCTGAAAATTCAAGACGAAAAACAGTTTTTTGTGAATAACTCAGAAAATATCCACTTTAGGGCAAGGGTGTGATGCATACACTCACATTATTTTTTAACGTAGATTCAATATCTGCCATAAAAAAATGGGGTTCTAATTCGAAAAAATTGATTTTTCACGATTTTGTCATCCCTAACTTTGAAAGCGATTTTTTCACCCCCTGTATCATGAATCTCGATTTCGATTTTCAAAGTGGATACATCAATCTTACATCTTGAAAAATCCGAAAAATGAAAATTTTCCATCCAAAAACCTCGAAGTTATCCTTGTTTCAGCGGAGCTCTATTTTCGATTTTTTTTTCGAATTTTCCCGCTCAGAGAGAATTTTCCAACCAAAACTGAAAAATGTTACATCAAAATAAATTGAAATTTTCTAAGGAATCTATTTCTGCAATAAAAAAATTGTGTTCTAATTTGAAAAACGGAAGTTGACATCATTTCCGGAAAAACCGGAGGTGCTCATGCCTTGAAAATATTTTAGATTTCATCAGCATCGTGAAATACTTATAAGTGCTGAATTTCATGAAAATACGTTCAGTAGTTTCCCGTATAAATATGGGTGAGGTTCCTCGTGAAAGACCCTGTATATCTTGTATATTTCCCCATGTAAATATTCGTGTATATATAATTTTAGGAAATTCAAAATAAAAAAGCTGCAAAGCGATATTTGTTTTTTTTTTGGTCTGATCCTGGTTGTGGCACGTGAAACCATCGGCAAATGACCCAGGCGCTCGACTCAAGCGTTCTAAGAGCTTTTTGTAATATAAAGGCATCGAAATATATTCAATTCAACTCTATATAATTTTTCACGTTTTATTTTTATGTGTATATTGCATATCTGGTGTATTTCTGTGGGTACAAATGTGACGGTATTTGTAGAGTAACTTAAATAAATTTACGCCACTCAGTTTTTGTTTTCAATTGTTGTCGCTACCACCTTAGATAATGCCGAACCTTGTCTTCGACGAGCAGCCATCTGGGTAGGTTGTACTATTCTTCTCTCAAAAAAATAGTTGGCGCCTGAGGTAAGGGAAGTCTTGGTAAGAAACACCGTCACAAAAATGGCGCCCCAGGTGAAACATTTTTTTAATGGTGAAGGACACCAGGGGAAAAAACTTGTTAACCAATTTTCCGCGTATTCCTGGTGTGAAATAAATAAGAGAAACTGAGTTATTTCCTGTCGAAGTTGAACTTTTATGCCAGGTGAAAGAAACCTGAGGGGGCCGATCAAAAGTTACGAACCGATTTTTTTTCATATTTGATGGTGATATGGAATAAATTAATTACACTTTGTTTTATTCCTGTGAAGCTCTGAATTGTCAGATACGAGAGAGATACCAGATTGCGTTCATTCTATTGGGCTTTTATTTATTATATTCTTCGCTGAAGGAAGACGTTAGTGGGCCAAAGGATAACGGTCGTCATATTCACATTTACCGACTGTGTATTGGCTGACTATTATACAGGATGTCCAGTGTGAAGTTCATTCGTGCGTTCAAGATATTTTTGGATAGTTTGTGTTGTGAGAGACTCACCGGGTGAGAACATCACTGAGGGTTTCGAACATGGAATTAAACCGGTTGAGAGCAGAGGCGCTGATTTGGGACCTCGAGGTTCAGGGGCACCAGGCAGGCAGGACAGTTCAGGACAACCGCATGGAATTAAGGAAGGCTTTGGCAAGGAATGTCCAACCAAGGAAGAATCAGACGATGCAAGCCGAATCTTGACGATTCTGGTAGAACAAGTTCAAGAGTTCGATGATGATAACTCGGCAAAAAATGAATTTCGGATCAGGAGTCATTAAATTTACGTGATAAATCGTATTACCCAAATTAAACCGTCAACTTTGGAGGACCAATGCCGATTATAGATAACCTGAGAGATGTCCTGGACCAGGTATTCGAGATGTTGAGAGACGCTAATGTATTAGTCGAGTCCAGACATACTCGTAATCTACAGGAACCCTTGGGTGGCGTGCCAGGAGAACCCTAACGTCTCAATGAGGAAGGAGTTCAATTCATTTCGTTCGACGATTACCCAGAAGAGAGTAGACCAAACCCAGTAGATAATCAGACCATCAAGTCAAGGACATTGAGTAATCTTCCAATACAAAACGAGGGAGCACAGTTTTCTAGCGCCCAAGATATTACCGGATTATCGCTTGGCTTCCTTCAACGTTCACACAACATCGACGAGGTTGAAAGACTGGCCGAATTGCTCAAAAAGCCTTTGGAGCCGGTCTTCGAGACCGGTTGCCGGCCCTCGGAAGCTGGGATTACTTCAAGACCCAACTGAGGGATGCTTTCTTGTCCGTCAACAACGAGGAGAATTTGTTGGAGGCAATCAAGAGGCTAATGCAGGACCCCGGAGAAAAGCTTTTATTGTACGTCACTCTGATGCAAAATCTATTTCAGAAACTGACCTGTTACCATCCATATGAAGGCGCACAATTCCGTTTGATTAGACAACGTCTGTTACCGTTACTGCAACAAGTTTTGGTATTCCAGGAGACAAATACTTACGACGAACTATTGTGAAAGAAAAGTATTTGAATTGGTTCAATAGCAGATAATCGAAATACCAGGCCAATGTCGAAACAGGGGCTCATCGACGAAGTGAGCCTGACCTACCAAACGCCAGACCTGCACCGTTACCAGACTACCTACGCTCTGTAAACCGGAGATCCAGCATGGCCATCGAAGGTCAATACAAACGTAAACGATGAATCCACGGTACCGTCCTTGTCTTTTCTCGGAAAGGATTCTCAAGATGCGATAACCCCACCGCGAATTTATCGATCCAGACTGAGCCAAACTGCTGAACTACGGCCCAGGACACGTGGATCGACTCCAGTAACCAAGCAACTCCGACCGTCAACCCAGACAAGGGGCGCCCCAACTGATTCCGCAACCATCCCGCGGTAAAATGAACAATAACGTCAGAAGATGATGTCCTTCCAAACGCAGTGTTTTCGATGCGGGGAATACGGAGACTAGAATGTCGTAGGAGGCCAAAGCTGTTTGTTTTTCGCTCCCAGAGAGAAGAAAACGTCCTTTCATGTGATTGTCCGTGTAAAGACAACCGGCCTATAATTAAAATACTCGAGGCCGGAAAACAATTGAACTAACGATCACGCAGAAGAAGCAATTGGACCCTCACCGAGGAACTGAAGAAATTCGAGGGATTGAAGAGTACTTCAAACCTGATCGAAAACGAGGTACAGACCACATAACCCGAAGATGCAGTAGATTTTCGATTATGAGGTAAACCGTATGTCAACTGAAAGGAGGATTGAGCCCTTCAAGTCACCGTGGAGTTCACTCGTCCTACTGGTCTAGAAAAATGATGGAAAACACCGCTTCTGCATAGATTTCGGTACCGTCGACCAAGTCTCCGTTAAAGTTGCATATCCGTTGCCTTATATTTCAGAAATTCTGGACAAACTGCTCACGGCAAAGCACATATCTACCATCGACGTAAAGCAAAGCTACTGGCAGATACCGTTGAAGAAGGAGAGCCGTCCAATTACTACATCCCCCGCAAGAGGGTTATTTCAATTCCGCGTCATGCCATTTGGTCTACATCTCAGCGGAGCCACCTTTCAGAGATTCCTGGATACCGTGATCGGTCCAGAGATGGTTCCTGATGCATTCGCCCATATCGACGACATTGTCGTATTGGGTGAGACTTTTGAAGAACATCTGGCAACTTGAGGGAACGAGGATAAACTAGCCTTACGAGTCGGACCTGAAATTTTCGTATGGTGGCAAAGAGGGTATCCGATTATCTATAATTAGACTCTGTTTTAATGCAATATCTTCACGGGAAATTTCCGATTAGCAAAGATTCCTGAAAATTATAGGAATAAATCACCCTTAAACAGGTGTGGATGTCAATTTTTTATTGTGGCACCAAGGTTATGCTACGTTCAGTCATAATGCGTTGTTTCAATAAAATATCTCCACTCAAATTTTTCGGTGAGCAAAGTATTCAGAGAAATTACGAGGATAAACTACCCTTAAACGAGTCGGATCTGAAATTTTCGTACGATGGCACAGAGGGTATCCGAATTGCAATCATTATGCTCTGTTTCAATGAAATATCTCCCCTGGAGAATATCGCAAGGATTTCCGAAAAATGACAAGAATAAACCACCCTTAATAGAGGGCAGATTTGAGTTTCTTTCATGGTGGCACCACAAGCATGCTACGCTCAGTCACAATGCATAGTTACAATAAAATATCCCCGCGGGAAATTTTCGATTAACAAGGATTTCTATGAAATCCTAAGAATAAACTACCCTGAAACGGGAGCGGATCTGAATTTTTTTTATGGTTGCACAAAAAGTATGCTACATTCAATCATAATGTAGCGTTTCGATTAAATATCCCGACTGGAAACCTACGGTAAGAAAATTTTTTTTTAAAATTACAAGAATAAACTACCCCCAAATTGGGGTGGATTTGAATTTTGAATGCGGTGGTACAAACCTCCCAATATACACTACTCAGTTTTAGAGTTTGGTTCAATTAAATTTTTCTTCAAGGTCGTGATTCACAGGATTATATTTTGGTCAGCAAATTATCCACACCCCAGATTATATTGCTGGCGAGAAAAACGAAATGATACTTTTGTTCTTACTGCGGTACTCTAAATCTCCCACCAGCATATTTCGAGTTCAATTAAATCTACAAGGTTGAAACATACATAGTAATGGAATGCGGATATACCCTGATATATATTTTAACGTACCAAGCTTTTCATGTGTGATACCGCGTTATTTCCCGATTTCCAATTAAATCGAGGTTATTTTATTGAAATTCCCTGAATTTCATTTTCAACTGGGATCAACTCGAAGTCACAACAAAGGAAAAAGTTCGACTATAAATAACAACCTCCCTATTTTGAAGTGGGTAGAAAGATTCAATTTTAAAAGAAAATATTGAGAGTGAAACCTTGAACAAATATTCTCAATGTTTTTTAGTTTTGATGATTGAATCACCACCTCTTCTCTACTGACAGAAGCATTTTCCTCACAGCTGTCCATCATTTTATATTTCCCGCCAGCAACTACTCTTCTGTCGAAACACGTTTGCCCGCGATGAAGAGACGATGTTGTCAAGCTCCGCTTTAACATTGGGAAATATTTTGTAGAAATATAGGTTAAGTGGTTGTCTCATATTTTCACTTTTCTTCTATTAAATAATGAATATTCTTAAGAGAAAGGGGTCGCTAATCGTTGGTTGAAGGTTCGAAGATAATTTATGAATTATATTTAAGAAGTGAGAGACCATTTTTATGGTGGGAAAAAGGATCTGAAAATGCAACAAATTTTTACTTTGGCAGCCCACATCTACTGAACAAAGAGGAACCGCCCATGTTCGCCTTGAGATTTTTTGTTCAGAAACTCACCATGCTCACAATGATGAAAATATCTAATATCTTGGCGACGGGGAAGCTTGCGGGTTTACCAAAATTCCAATTGATTCGAGATAACCGTTCGGAAGTTATGACGGGTCGAAATTTTCGGTCAAAACCGAAAAAGAAGAAAATGAACGAAGGAAAGCACTTTTGAATGGCCATCTTATAATCACCTGAGTAGTCTCTATACGTGGAAGGAATATGTACACATGTACACATATAATTTCAAGGCTGCTACTCAACGCCTTCAAATCTGCCACCACTCATACTGAATACCCAAACCTCCGAATCTCCCTCGCACAAGAGGCACCTTAAGGGTATTTGGGGAAACGGAGATCAGCTGGAGTCACCTGTTCGTCGTCGGCCAATACGGTGAATCTACGATTCCTCAAATCTCCAGATTCCCTCGTACAGAAGGCACCTTAGGGGTATTTGGGGAGACGGAGATTAGCTGAACTTACGTGATCGTCATCTACCAAAAGGGTGAATCTCAGAATCTCCCTCGCACAAAAGGTGTTCCAGTATTCAAGGCTAACCGCCTATTCTGTCCGTTCCAGTGTGTGTTCCGTCGAAATTTTCGAATTTTCAGCAATACTGACTACCTCACTGAAGCCAGGCAGGCTGAGTGAGCTATACTCTACAGGGTGTCCAAAGATGTTTCATACAGCCGATATCTTGGCTCTAAGACCTGGTAGAAAGTTCAAACTAAAAGTATTTTGAATGGCATCAAAAACTGTACCCGAATGAGTCGTTAAAACAATTAAATTGAATAAGGTGTCCAGAAATTGCCCTCATATGCCCGTGCGCAGAAATGTTTAATGTGCCACAATTCATAATCATTATTTTTAAGGGATGAATTCACGTAGAATGATAGCAGTTAATTCATTCTTTTTTTTGTACTGAGGAACGTTTACAGTGAAAAAAATGTACGGATGCGATTTGAAAAAAATATCTGGGGGTAGTCGTTTCATGGGTATTTATTAGAAGCAATATTTTAATGACAGATTCTGGTGGAGTTTTGGATGCCATTTGAAATACTTCTTATTTGAACTTGCTACCTTGTCTGAAAACTGAGATATTGGTTGTATTGGCATATTGGGAGACACTCTATATAATATTCATTATGTCATCAGCTAAAATATATCTTATAGTATTGCTCCTTGTGGGTGACTAGCCTAAGTGAGTAAGCCGAACTCACACCATTATCTGATCAATATTCCGAAATATAAAAAAATGTGAACGAATACCTACTGAAACGGATGAAATTGGTGGTTAGCCTTGAATACTAGATTTTAGAAATCAGACTTTCTACGCCGCCTTGATACTATTTTCTCAATGTTATTAATAGTTGTTTCTTGCTAAAACGATGAATATGAGAAATATGTTGGTAAGGCACAAAATTCATTCGTTTAAAATATAAAGTGTTATTAAAATGCAATTGAGTGAATATGTGTAGGAATATTGATGTTTTATTCAATTATGTCCACTTCTACCGCGAAGAAATTCATAACTCGTAATTCATTTAAAAGTAGTTGCTAGTTCCTATTGAATAATTAATTGATTTTCTATAACTAGTAGTGATAAAATGGATACATACAACATTGATGCTAAGACGAACGCCATTAATTTTTCAAAATGAATATAACCATATTCATCAATTTGCTGGCAATCAAAGAGTGTGTCTTTAAGTTCGTCGAAAATTATTATTCAGGATATAAGAATATTATCTTGCACAGCCGAGAGAACTTTGGATTTCCTTCTTGCAGAACAAAAGGAATGAACATGGAACAATCTCCCGAATTGAATTTCTATGTTTTCGAATATTTCGATGACCCCCCACTGAAGACAGTCCTTCTCGAACTTATGGAGAATGATTTTTTCAATCCAAGAGCAAAGTTTCTGTTTTTGGCTATGGAAATGAAGGAGGAAATGTTGAAATGGCTCTTCCGGAAATATATATTCAACGTTGCATTCCTGGATGTAAACACTGGTGAAATATATTCTTATGTTCCTTTTAAGGATAAAGTTTTTCGTGACATTGACCCACAATACGTGAAAATTGGACACTGCGACAAAACTAATTCTCCACAGATTTTCAATCCACCTCCACTTTCCTATGAGTTACCTAGAAACTGGAAGAACTCCTCTATTAGAGTTGTATATGCTAAAAATGGACATTACAGCATTTGTCACCATTGTCAAAAGAAGGGACATGAGATGGATATAGTTGATGTTATTTTTGAATCTCTCAAAATAAAAATTACTTACGAAAGGGTGACGTCCGTGAGGAAAGCAATCATGCAAGATCTTCGCAATTTTCCGGGATTTTTGCTGATTGGTAGTTTCAAGTTCAACGTGAATTTTATATTCGACTATTCCATTCCTTTCTTCCAGGAAAATCTCGTCTGGCTTGTACGATCTCCGAAATATATTCCTAGATGGCGCTACATATTCAAAATATTTCCAAAAAGTGTGTATTCGACCTATTTGGCTACCGTGGTTCTTATAACTTTTGCATGGCAAATGAAGAATTCGAAGAATGGCAAATTAATGGAAACGTTAGAATTGATTTTCAAACAGTTCATAGTAACACTAAACCAAAGTTTTATTCTAGAAAGAAAATGTTTCTTCTACTCTATTCTTACCGCAAATGTGATATTTTTATCGATGATGATGAATATGTTTTTCAATGTCCGACTACAATATCTCTTGAATGGCTTGAACTTCGAAAAGACCTTCGAAAGTTTCAAAGATTTATGCCAGAGTAAAACCCCCATTTACTGTTCATCGCATTATCTCTTGAAATTATGTAGAGATTACGTTTCGGAATCAGGTTACGACGTAAGTATCTGCAAGATCATGAAGAATCATTCAATTGAAGTGATATCCGTTAATAATAGTGCAGCGATGACTGCATCTTCAATCGCAAATGCTCTTGAAAATTTAAATTATGATGAATATACCGAAATGAGTACGCTGAGAGTATTGAGCCCACCGATATTAACTATGAATCACGTTTTTCTAATGAATATTGGTCATCCTATATTTTCTGCTTTCAACGAAGCTCTCAAAAGGTTGGTCAGTGCTGGCATAGTAGAGAAAATTGGATCGAGATACGTTCCTCCGGCGAAAAGAATGAAGACTGTTTCAGCAAGGACTACGAGCTTGAATTTCGGGCAAATAATTTCTTCGCTTTCATTGTGGTCTTTTGGGATTCTATTAGCTTCTATCATTTTCGTTGTTGAGTATTACTGGATCTAGATATCATATTTTCACTTGATCCAGAACAGAAGTTAAAATAACGAGCTTCATTGTGAATTCACATAACGATTTCAGTTGTATCGAATTATCAAGAAACTTCATTTGGTATCATAAACTATGCCTGGAAGAGGACGCTAATACATGTTAGTGGGTAACTTCTCTCTTATCCACGTTCACTTTCGGTATCCGACCCACTTTCAGGAGATAATATTTTCGAAACGTGTTTCAGATGGTAAAATTAGTTATATGTAAATTGTAGAAGAGTTTATACTCACGGTTTTGTTCAGTATATTCAAGTTAATTATATTAAACACAGTTGTTTTGTATGCAATATCTTATGTTATGTTGAAATTAAATTAACTCCTGAATGTATCCCTAATCGTTAATCTGGTGGTAATGATGCAACCTCTTACTCCCTATCTATTTATTTCAACTTTACAATTAAAAATTACTATTTACAGACACAAAATCAGGTACAATGAATCTGAGATCCGGGATTCGAAGAAGCACTTATCTTAAAAGTAAGGATCCGGTGGTATGATCCTTCAAAATACAGGTATTATGCTGGCAGTCCAGTTTCGAGAGATTCCATCCAGGGCAAAGTCCAGAATTAAGATATTCCAGTAATAATTAGCATCGGTATAAAGGTATTCCAGCCATGATCAGCTCCAGTACTAAGATAATCCAGTAATAATTGCCTCTAGTACTAAGATGATCCAGTCAAACTCTGGGTCCGGTAGTAGAATATTCAAATGGGCATTAGTCCCAGTAAAAAGATAATCCAGCAGTCGGCAGCTCGGAGAAAAGACGGTCCAGTGGGCGACAGCCCCGGTACGAAGATGATTCAGTGGGCGATAGCCCCGGTACAAAGATCATGTAGTAGGCGGTAGCCCCGGTACAAAGACTGCAAATTTAAAAACTATAAGATAGTGCTTGTAACACGTGATCTCATTCCCAGCGACTCTAGACGTTATTGAAACAATTTACAAGTTAATAAATATGAGATGAAATATCTAGAACTCAGGAATAAGAGCACGTTATTCGATAATAAGAATGAGATAAGAAATCAAATGCACAATATCATACCAAGGAAAATGTTAACTTGTATAACCTGCATGGAATGAAATAAATCGGAAATCACAATTTGGCATTCACAAAAACAAAAAATATTGGTCGGGATATACGTAGTACTTACCGCCTTTTGAATAGACGTCTTATAAGAAACAATAAAACTTCAAAATTCCACGATGTTAATGGATTACGAAGTTTGTTTATTCGTTAAACTCTAGCAAGGTGTTGAATCTTCAACTTCTTACGCACGAAAAAGAAAGAACTTTCCATCGCCTGGACAGAGTTGAAAGGGTCGCGCATGCGAAACACACACTCAACCGTCAAAGCGAAGAGCGTTTTTTAGCGACCGATCGTATAATTTCAGTAAGGCGTTTTTGCTTGAGATCGGAATTGAAATTATTAGTATGACGTACCTTCGCGATGGAAACCGAAATCGACAGTGGAGCGTTTTGTAACGTTACAATGTTGCTGAGTACCTTTATTATTAGGTCTAGTGAACTCAACCATGAAATTCAGTCGAATATGAAATGAAAGTACCTGACTAAAAAGAATGAAAAAATTATTCTAGAAAAGCAATAATGTGAAGTCTGGAGCTTTTACGCGCTTGTTCATATTCGAACCTATCTCCTCCAGAAAGTTTGCATCAACCTTCACATCACGGTGCACCGTGATTTTCCAACCGAGTACCAATTTTTAACTCGATCCTATCTATATCTCGAAAATATAAGGCGAATAATATTTGGAATGGATATACATAATCAATCACTGGACGGATTTAACCCAACTTATGGTCGGCCAAACGGCCAATCATAAACACATTGAAAATCCATTTATAAAATCGATTTTCAAAGAACCTGTTCAATTATTTCAAAAGATCCAATTCGTGAATGGAATTCACCTAATTTTTCGCCGCCGGCGTCGAGCTTTCCTCCTACCCATACCACTCAACCTACAATTCTTACTACCTGCGCCGCCCTGACCTCATACATCACGACACGCCACTAATTTAAGAGCATATTTGGTAGATGATTGCAATACGAAACTTTATTCTGTATCAGGAGATGATGAAATTTCTTAGTTTTCTAGCACTTTATTTTACTAGGGATTATCAGTGACACCGGTTTTTTAGTACTTCAACATTTTTAAATTTCGCAAAGTTGAGAATTACGAAAGTCAGTCTGTTCGTTAAGAAGTTTTACTGTCGGGTTATTTGTGTAGGTACTTTTATTGTTTTTTTTTTCTTTCGAATGAATTATCACAAAGTAGCCGATAACTTTATCCATTATTTTCCATTACAATTTCAACTCTTCAGTTCTCTTGAATATAACGATTCTTCCAACTAGTTCATATACGTGAAATATTTCCTGTAAAAGGGAAAATACTTTCTCCAACATTCGCCAGACCTTTGGAAGTATTGAATTATTATGTCTCCACAATACATTATTCGCAACTACTGCTAAGCGATACGCCCTCTGGCGATAGAAATTCGAACACTTCCAAGCTAATTCTTTTTCGACGTGTCCGTTATTCTAACGTATTTTGCATTTTGCTTACTTTTGGAGTTTATTTTCGAGCTTTTGTGTTGTTCTCCGAGTTTAAATGATGGTATACTGAAAGTGTTTGTAATAGATATTCGTCAATCGATTCCTTTCCTTCCGATCAAAATTTTCGATTGTATAGCGTCCTCCCGAAATGACTATTGTTGTGTGACTCAACTCAATGTTATCCATGATCAAAGAAGAAGAAAGGATTTTCTATTGCCTCAAGTTTTAATTTTTTCCAAAGCCAAATGAAAGTGAAGTTGATTTGGAAACAGCATTTGGCAGGGAACTCAATGATAGAAGAAACTCCCAGATTTAGAAATTGAAGATTGGAAAACAAGTCACGAAATTCATCAAAGTATGTTCACTGCATTTCTTTGAAGATGTTTATTTTCATAAAGGTAAATTGCAATGTATTCATTTCGGAACGACCTCAGGTCCAGATGCTTTTAGGTGTAAATGAAAATAAGAGAACTTTGATGGAAAATGCTGCAGAGAATCTACCGAGCACTTCTGCAGCTACCTAATTCACATACTACACAAAACCATATTCAGAGAAAGTGATCTGGTTGGAAACCTGACCGGAACTAGATATACTATTATAGTTGATGATAGCTGATGTTATTCATGTAAATACATTCATATTTTTCATTTCTATGTACCTAGGTAGGTTGAACCAGCTGTGACATTTTTCATTTTGTATGTGTACCTCGAGCTGCTGTAATATGAAAATAAAATCAAGTTTTGTTTTTTTTTCTTTCGGAATACGATGCGAAAGAACTAAAGCAGAAAAGCCGTTTAAATTTCATTGATTCACTCGTTTGTAAACAAAGAGAACGAGTCATTTGGAATGATTCTAAATTCACCACATAATATAGCCTGCTTTAAGAACTTCTTCACATTGATAAGAGTCCTTAATTTACTTATTGAGGTGCCTATTTTCCAGAAATTCGAGTAAACTCAGATATTGTGGTTCATTTTGATCCACCAAGCAACATTAGGGTGCTGGCATCTTCGCAGAAGTTCCCAATTTTTCCGGTGTGAATTCACATTCTGAAAAATACATAATTGCTGCAACCTCTATATAGACAGGACAACGCTGCGTAGTTATCTGACAGGAAAATTACTTTTACCTAACATTTTAAAAATATACTTGATGAAATGTGTCACAATCTTATGGCCAACCGAGAGACTTTATACAAGTGAATGGAGAATAGTTATATCCTATATTCTTCTCTTCCGTCGATTTCCTTGTCTTGCCCAGTAGGGATCGATTATTGATTCAAGTTTATAAGATAACAAACTCGGTAAATATGTAAGTAGTAATCTTTCAACCATTATACAAAGAAATTCATGAATTCAATCACCTAAAACAATAGAAATCTCCAAAATTAGAAAATTCAAAGATTATATTGAGCCTTAATTAAATAGGGAGTCATGTTCGTATGAACATCAATCTGCTTGGGAAATCGCATACTTCAAGATTTCACCTGAACTCTTTCATATTTTAACCCCATCTTTATTACAGCATATTTATTCCATTGGATGGAAATGTGAACAATAAATCAAAAATATTCCTAATCAACTAATGTTGAAAGTTATATATTTCGTGGATTTTTTTTCGATAGGAAGTAGTATATTCAAAATCAACTTGTTATATTCTATGTTGGCAAAACATGCAAATTTCTTCTATGAAAATAACATGAATTATACAGTATCTCATTCAATTCAATGAATTAGGATATAACTTCCTATCGAAGCAGTTCCTCGGAATATATAACTTTTAACATTAGTTGATTAGGAATGTTTTGAGAGAATCGTTAACACTTCTATCCAATCAGAATAACTACTTTAATATGGATAAGGTTAACACATGAAAAAGTTCAGATGGAATCCTGATGTATGCGATTTCCCTAGCAAAATGGTGTCCAATATGAACTATTTAATTAAGGCTCAATATAATCTTTGAATAATATATAGATTTTCCTGTAATACCTTCACGATATATCTGTTAAGATTGATAGTTCAGGATATACTATTACTGTCTTCAAAGTACCACCTCTTGAATGACAAATTTAATTATTATATCAACTGCATAGTATAATAATTGTCGAAAACTCGGGAAACCGTTAACACGATAGAGAAACTGTTTTTCGATGCATAAAATTTCAATAATCTGCAAGTGGGAGACATTACTTTCTGACATCATTACATATTTACATTTTTATTGAAAAATAGCATAAGCTTCTTTGTCTTCTTTGATATATCAAACAATATAACATCACAATAAGGGGGATTTGTTTTACGTAGTCTACCAACCCAAGGGCTTATGGCCACGGCCCCAATGGGCGAGGGATTGGGATATGCCCAATCAGCGCACAGAACACGTGAATTGCTCTGCTACCATTATGGTTTCAGATCTCAAATCCTACACCCTCAATGGCGAAAGGAGATCCTTTCCAAGTCTCTATTAGCTTTGCAGGTTAGTACCCGAGTTGAAGACGCAACTCACACGCAGAAGGGAGAATGCCCCCTTCTAGCCCATCTTGCTGGCTTTCAAGCACCACCACTATGAAACCTATTCCAATAGAGCGGACAGGCACGACCCTTCAGGCGAACCCAGAGATGCGCACCTGCGGGCGAGCCCTCCGGTAGGACCAATCATAGCGTCATTGGTCAGACATGCTTCGGCAACGTATTCCCTGGCAAATTTAAGATCTTGAGAATCCATGCCTTGCTGAAGCAGGTTTGGGTTACATGTGCGGGTTCACCAAGCCTTTCGACAGTACCGTGGAATGGATTTTGAACACCCAGGAATCCGAATGATATCAGTAAGACCCGGCACATCACCCTTCAAATCAGATGAACTCATTTTTCAGCCACAAACTGCCACCCTGCACCACGACTCGCCACCCTCAGTTTTAAATAAACCAAAAGCCATCTAACCTCAGATCCTCGAGCCGGGACGGACACCCAAAATTACCAATATTACTAAGCCTTCCTTCCAATTATGTCAATTCCCGAGGGACAAATCCGTCAACGAGTCTAAAGTTGAGGTCCTCTTCCTGAAGACCTCTCGAGAGAAGCAACCCAACTGCTCATAACATATGCTAGCTCTTGCTAGCATACTCCCCAAATATACCTCCCGTTCATGATCATAATTACCACAGACAAAGAATATGTGTTCCCAAGATTCGTTCGCATCACAAACACATCTGTCGCTCTCGCTGAGGTCCCTTCCATAGAGGAATTCGTTCGTACTCCCTTGACCAGTGATGAGATAACACAAACACAGCCCCGGATGAAAACATCCATTTTCCTTGGTAAAGTCAACACTAAAAATGAGCCGAAATGTGACTTGCTCTCACTGCTTTTTCACCATCTTAGCTGCCACGCCTGCCTGAGCGCCATCTTCAACTCAGCTGTACCTTCCATGATATCAGAATCCCTTTCATCAACAAATTTCCTGTCGAACCCAGCGAATCAGCGATATCCCTTTCTTGAGCTTGTAACTCACTCCCATTCCAACAGCCAATAAGTTCCATGTCATTACACCCATGAATACATTCATCGCTTCAGTGGCTACCGTGTGACATACATACATGTTTGAGGAAACATGCTAACATTACCATCCGCTGGCATCTGTCTTGCTATTCCTTGCATGCTCATTGACCATCTCCTTGTACCAAACTTCCGCCCCATACTTGGTGCATGCTCTAAACATTCCATCAAAACATTACTTCTTCCTTTGTGTAGCCTTTATTTCATTATTGTTGTTCGTATCCTGTCATCTTATTTTTCTTCTTCTTTCTTGTTCCTTTTTTGGTCTTTTTTTCCATTCTTCAGCCATCCACTGGTCCCATGTATACCTCTCTTATCTGATCTCAGAACAATGGAGAAAATGAAGGTATACATGGGACCAGTGAATGGCTGAAGAAGGGAAAAAAATACCAAAAAAGGAACAAGAAAAATAAGATGACAGGATACGAACAACAATGATGAATATAGGTTACACAACGAAAGAAGTAATGTTTTGACGTCTCAGGTAAAAAACTGTAGAAATGATTTTATGAGTTTAAATAAATTAAAGAATAGATCTCACTTTATGTAAGTAGTCTTTAAAGGAAATTGAAATGTGTGAGATGTTAACTTGTGATTGTAAGCGACTGTATTGAGTGTTTTTTCAACTAAGTGATTCCTGAAGAGGAATAGAATATTATTCGAAAGCTTGGTAAAATGACAAAAAAAGATATTTAGTTTTCTTTTCGTCCTGTTCAGTCTAATTTCCCTGAAAAAATAAACACCTTTTAAAACGATAGACTATTAAAAAAATTGAAAGATGTTGTAATATATATTCAAGGAAAAGATAGTCAAGGAAAATAAAAATTTTGAGTTTTCCATGTATTAATATTTTTAGTTGTTCACTTTATATTCCGAAGAATTTTCAGTCTTTCCAAAAGTGCACCCATTATCATAAATATAATACAAGACACAAGGATATCATTTGCATCCCAGCTCACAGAACGTCGAAATTTGAACAGTCTCCCAAATTCATCGGTATAAAATTTTTCAATCATCTTCCTGAGAGACTAAGGATTTTAGAATACTTTAGTTTTAGGAAAGAGATCAAAAAGCTTCTATAGCTGAATCGAGTAATTAAACGAAGTTATTAAATTATTATCATTTTGATTTTCTATTATATCTGTGTACAGTAGTTGATTTTTTTTTCATGGGCCAATTATTGAAATATATTTGTTTTTTGTTATTTTGCCTCAATACACTATGTGACCTGTCCTATACATGTATCCTGTCTCAGAGGATTGAATAAAATTATTATTATTTTTATAACATCACAGTATAAGCAAGAGAGATTGAACAGGAACTATACGATACAAGAGCAAAAATATATAAACCTAAAAAAATACGCTGTTCCCTTGCGTAAGTGCAGACAAATAGAAATCTGGTCAAAGGAATAGGCTGACATTTTCATAATAGAGGGCATCCTTTCAAAGATGAATTGTCTTTTTTCTTTTGGATTAAAAGTGCCAAAATATCTTGAAATCATAGCTACAAAGGAACAAGAGATAGAAAATTCACAGAAAATGATAAATAATTTCACCTACATTAGGCACCTGAGTAGAAAAGTCTTTTGACCAGATCTGGCTCTCCAAGCAAATATAGAATATTCACAGCGGGTTCCACAAAGCTCTGATTAACTTGATTGTTCTGATCAAGACAATTGTATGTTCAATTTCAGTTCATTTTTAGCAATACCACAGAATATCAACGCGTTGATCAGAGGATTAAGCTTTGTGAAACCCACGGTTAATCAATTAACTTTTTTTATTGGGTAATTACGTGAGGGACATCGCATAACGTTCTAAATTTCATGGAAAAATCAGTACTTACTCATTCAGCTATAATAATCACGAAACTGAAGTCAAAAAATGTCGCTCGCTTCTAGTTTTTCCGAGAAAAATTCACAGAATTATTCAAGGTCATTGAAACTTTCGTGCTGAACTTCGCCATTTGCACTCTATCTCGGACTATTTCCTTGATGAATATTGACTATTGATGCATCATTATAAAGATTTCAAGCAATGTTTACCACAAAATTGCCAGAAATTGTGAAAATAAATTGGTTTTCTCATTCTCCTTCTTCATTTCAAAAAACACCCCAATGGACACCAAAGGGCTCTTGACAGCCCAGGGCAGCCTTCATGGTTTCAGCACCTGTGCTATGCACCCAAACTCAATATCACTGATCCAACCAGCGACTGGGCCACCGGTGCAGCAGGAATCTGGAAAGGTCCTACACCAAACCCTTTCTGAACGAGCCAAATATACATTATCAAATTAACTATTGAACAACTAACCAACCAAGCACTAAAAAGAGCATCAGGTATCGGATCAATGGTACATCAACAAGCAGGTGATACGAAAGGACCAACAAAAAGTATAGTAGGTTTCTACAAACCACATTATCAGCACCATATCATCTGAAGGTGTGCAGTTAAATATTTAACTGTGATGCGAATATAAAAACAAACATCACCTGAAGAACCTTATGAGAAGCACTAAAAATAGCATCATGCACCTGGTTAGGTGTTGACACGCTTAACCTATTCCATTATCTGTATAAAACATTGCATTCCATATAATTACTCGAGCACTCGAAAAGACATACTGTAGAGAGCCGGTCTCCTCACAAACACATTGAGGGCTAACAATTGCGCCTTTGCTGTACAGATGGACCGGTGTGTTACAGTGCCCGGATTTAAACCATCACATCATGGTCACCATTTTTCTGAGTATATCTTTTTCCCTGAAAAGCTAATATGTCCCAGTTATTTTCTCCTTCTCTGTATAATGGGCATACAGGATCCCCCTACTCTGACCACCCTGTTTCCATTCATCATCTCACTCCCCCAGCAAGTCTTTCTTCAATACTGGCCAAAAAAAACTTGGGTCACCCCTATAAGAGCTATGAGGCAGAGAAGTCTGCTCTCATTCGCTAGGGCACCAGCCCTTTCATTTTACCATATCCTGAAATGACTAGGTATCCACGATAAGACCACATGCGAATCTCGCTGCTTCGCCATTAAAAGCATCCTTTTAACACCAACAGATAGTATATCAATCTGGCTGTGTTCCTCCAGTGCTGCACCTTCTGCAAAGTGCTAAAGGAATCGGTAACAACATGAATATTCGTGATTTCAAGTGAAAGCACATGCCGAAGGGCAAAACCAATCGCAGCCATTTCTGCTGTGCGAATATTAGATAGACGTCTTTTGAAGGAAATTCCAACATCAGCAGAAAAAATCCCCAAGCAAACCCTTTTCCATCTACACACACCGCCGCATTGATCATAGAAGGAACAGCAAAGCAGGGAAGCACATTGTCCCTCAAAACCAAGCCATACCATGGAGGTAGGAAAAGAGTGGAGGGGGCATTACGTTTGAAAAGTGTACAGTTTTGAGGACCTTCTGTGGATTTACCCATACCAATATGGCCGACTTTGAACTGAATATTTTTGTCTCATTTGAGGTACACCACAGAATACAAATATTTACCTTGTAGTTGTTGGCCATATTGGTATGGGAAACCCCACAGAAGGTTCTCAAAACTGTATGACACTTTTGGTACAAGGTAAATATAGGATATGCTTCATCAGCCAAATTCCGGACAACATCAACAACAGGGCCATCCAAAACACTCAGCGACAAAAACTCACCTGTCAGCGAAATCCTTCGATTAGCGAGAGGACCTTTCCAGCCTCGTTGAGTATCACATTAGTCGGGGTAGATCTCATAAAACCCATCGTCACTCTCAGAGCCGAAAACTGCATTCTGTCAAGTCTTTCCAGCAAAGCTCTCGAACACTTCCCTGCCTCAAATGTTTATTCAATTAGATATATACTCAAGGGGAGTCATCTACTAAGGTAGGCTTTTGAGTGCTTCCAACATATGGTTTTTTTCTCGTTCTAATACTTTCATTATTTTTCTCTGATTTCATTCATTTTTTCATTGAGTTACCGAAACCTTGGTACTTCGGCCGGATTAATATTTTTCTTTCGTTTCGTTTCATTCGGCAGTCGTTTCGAAATTATTAGATTAATTTTTTTCCTGCTTCTTTTCTATTCTCTCATTCAACTGAAGAACAAGGTGTTGCATATCTATCAATTTGCTGATTTAACACCTAAGAAACAAGCAAGATTGTTGAGATTAATGTGTCTGAATCAAAACGGAATATTGATTTACGTCAATATCATCTCGAAGAAATTTTAACTCTGGCACAGTAAGCTGTCATTGATTTCAGTCTCCATGTTAGATTCAATTTGCGCTATGAAGAATTAGAACATCTTCATGTATGTTTCCATAGTGCCCATTAATCAATTATCACGTTAATTTCTTTGGTCAAGAATCATGATTTACAAGCAGAAAATGTTAACAATTAAAAATAGAGATTTCTCTGTAGTACCTCCACATAATATCTTTCGATATTGATTTGATATCTTAAGACATACTATTGATGTCTTCGACGGGCCACGTTTTCAACGACAAAATTTAATGATATCAACTGCCATAAAATGATTGAAGTAAAAAACTTGAGAAAAGGGTTACATAATGAAATACAACCTAAAATTAATACTAGAAACAATGTTTCATCTTCTTCCTTTCGATTTAGAATCATCATTAGCATGTATACTACATTATATGTAAAAAACTCACCACGTGTTTTTTCCACGTACACTTCACGTCAAGGAATTTAGGAGATATAAGTCCATGCGCAAGCTTGTTGAAATTGTGCATTTAAACAATATTACCACAGAGTTTACTTACGCCTTTTTGTTTCCTTAACAAATGAAATGCGGTAAAAAACATTTTCAAAAATCTTTATAACTCCAAATATTAAATGACAGCTGACTTAGGGTGCTTTTTTGATATTCAATCATAATGAGGCGAACAAAAAAATATTTTTAATCAAAAAAGCAACAGTGTATTTGGAACATGAAAGGGAATTTTCACAGAATTTCGTGAAACAAAATCTGTTTTATGAACGATGAAATAAAAAAATGGGTTATTTGAATTTTTCCCATAAATTTCGAGATTATGTGAAAAAATGTGTAAATGAAAAGTTTCAGACCTTCACATTACCTACCACTTTTCCAACTTTTTTCCATAGGACTTCTGGTTTTGTCGGAAATCGAGATGAACAGTGTTCGACCCTCAAACACTCATCACCAGTTGCACTTTCCGACCTCAGATCGCCCCCAAATAATTTTCCCTCTTATTTTTATTATATTCTCTTACCTTTTCGATGGGTTTTCTTCCTACTATTTTTTTTGTTCAAAAAATTACCGATCCTGGTCGATCCGAGTTTTATACAATATTGACAATATATATATAAATAGTCATATAGACATTTAATTCTGTATCAACCTTTGAACTGTAATTTTTAGATGAATTACTGGATTTTTATTCGAAGACATACAGTTCGAAGGTTCATACACGATCAAATGAGGATATTATGATCAGAAGATCACAGGAAATTGAATATTTGACAAAAAAAATTGATTTTTTTTTCACATTGTTCTAATGACACAATAATCACGAAATTCTGCACAAAGTAATTCATCAGCAGTTTTGAACTAGTTATGGAGTTTCATCATTATTGAGTCATCATTTTTCGAGATATTCTGAGAAAAACAACGAAATCGAGAAAAAAACCAGGAAATTTTACGAAGCTACTTTTTAAATTGCCTAGTGACACGATCCTCACAAGGTTTCGCATGCGTCTCCACTTTGGTACTTTATAACTGCGAAGCAAATGTCACTAATGTCATTTCAATCAGGTCGGATAGAGTTGATCGGGTTTCTACAGATAAGATCTTTTCATCTTTCCCAAAGATAAAAAGCTTCTAAAACATTAGTTACTTTTCGCCAACAAAAAAATAAGATACAGTAACTTAGATGCTTCAAGGTATGTTAGTTCCTGTAAAGTAACTAAGATACTTTTTTCTGACAGCTCTGATTATAATATATTCTATTTTGAATAGTAAAATTGAGAGAATCCAAAAATTAATATTTAATGTTTTATTTACCTTCACCTATCCAACATAAGATGAGATGATTTGCTGAAGCGTAATGAGGACCAATAGGAGCGGTTGCGATGAAGTAGAGAGATATTGCAGTGTCAAATTTGTGTGACGTTATAACCTCTTAAATATAGCATACTTGAAATTTTCTGGAGTTATGTTCGAGATTTTTCATCTTCAATTAGGCTTTGGAGGATGCGATAGTAGAGAATGAAAGCATGAAAATGTTAGTTGTCAAACGTTCATTGACACAATAAAAGTTCTGTTTAGTTCGCAAGTTCTGTTCAGCTGTCTACAATGAAATACGAAAATTATGAGAAGTGGGACATGTCAGTCTGTTTTATACAAACCGTAGAAAAAATCAGATAGAGCAAATGCTTTGTACCATGAAAAAGACAACATCGTTTCGAATATATTTTTGCACGATTGAGTCACAACTTAATGAATGAAGGCCAATTCGAGAATAAAAGACCGAAGAAATATCTTGAGCATAAAGATTTAAAAGAAGTCGTTAGTGGAATCAATCCTACGATATCAAATCGTATTTTAGAAGAAATTTGCCCTATGTGCTCAAATGAAAATAGCCAACTCTTCGAACACCTTATTTTATGAAATTATTCGTTGCTTATTTCATTCGATGAAGTTCCAGTTTTAATGGTTTTTGAAAAGACCACGGTTTTCCTTCACATTATTGATTGTTTCAATTGAACATTGACAGCCAACAATCCATGTTCGCATTGTTTCATTTCCGCCTCCGCGCAGTCCTAAGCCCACTCTATTCAAGAGATTAAATTGAAAATTGAATATATCGAACATGATTCCAGAAAAATATCAAGTATGATATATTTTCGAATTGATAATTTAAAGCTCTGTAGAAATATTTGAAAATATATGTGGTGCCCCATTTGAAAAAAAAACCTAGTGATGTCTCATAGAATATTAGTTTGCAGAAAATTCAATTCATTGAATTGAGTTCTATATGCAAGGAATTGTAACGAGAACGTTTTCACAGGAATAGAAATTTTCAACGAACATGTAACGGTGATAGCAATGAAGTTGCTGCTTTTGCAATGAGTTTCTCATGAACATTGGCTCTCAGAAACTGACATCAGTTTCTTTCTATTCAGTACAGAAATAGGACAATTTGACCCAATCTGTGAAGCACTAGAAATTAATGACATAATTTTTTTTTGGAATAATCATTACCACAATAGTACGTTTTTATAGTATATTGAAATTATAATTAATACCCCCAATCTATACAGGGCGTTGCAGGCCACCGACAAACTACCGCACACCGAGCAAATATATGGGCATTATATCTCAAATTATTTTCGGACAATAAGTCTAAGAATTTGGTTTCATCAATTTGACGAACACTTCTTCTTTTTTTTTATGAGAAACCATTCCGCGCACTTTTCAGTTCTAGGAGCAAAATAGAAGGATACTGTTTTATCTGATGTATGCAACCAATCTTGATATTCAAACGAAGTGTAATGTATTTTCACATGCGTTTTTTTCTTTCAAATTCAACAACATCTCCAGGAAGTTGTTCCAAGTTCATGGGAAGGTGTAGCTCCGGGCAACAAAGAAATATCTCTAGAGTTTACTTCTGGAATTTTCCGACGACCTCGATGAAGGTAGAAACTGAATACGATGGTGAACTAGACGCAACAACAACAAAGACATCGCCTCTTTAACGGTTGAATTTAATTAAATACATGGGATTTTCCATTGCTGAATAATCATGATATCATTGAGATTTTGCTTGTGGGATACCGTTTAATGACGATTCGATAGAATCATTTTTTGCTCAAGCCAATGTTTGGAATATTATGAATATTTGGTAATTCCTGTCTTTACTATTCTGATTGGATTCCAAAAATATTTTTGATATATCGTGAACTGTTTGCAAAATCAAGATCATAATTATTTCTCATCAATCCATTGCAGATTCTGAAGGAAATATCCAGATTGTCTGAGTTCTTGAAAATTGAATGTTTCGTTCATAGGTATTCCTCATTTTGTGCACTTCTCTTCTATATTTATTTTTCGGTATACAAAAGCCTCTAATTGTTCACAAGATGCGACATGAAAAACTATCCACATCTTTGTCACTTCTCGGGAATGTCAAATAGCCGACAGAAATCTTCTTACTTTCATTCATATAGATTGATTTATACGATTTAGCCAATAATTCTTCAGTTGGAAACTTTTTTATCTGGTGTTCACATGGTATATAGGTAGTGTTATTATCAACCAATCGACTATGCAAGTTGCAGAAAACGAAAGAAACCAGGACCGACCTGGTTTTTCAATTTCTATATTTATGTCAAGAAATTCACCAACATCTTCCTCACACAGAGGAATTTTTTGAGACAGATATTATGTAATTCAAGTTCTCCAACAATAGATCCAACAAAATGGCTGCCAGTTGAAAAGAAAATATAAAGTTATTCTTTTGAGAACTTCTGATGAACATGGATATATTTCCACTTTCAATTTGATTCCTTTCAATGATGTTTTACAAATGATGGCATTTTCAGGATGGACGCGGAAATTTTAAGGCTACTTCCTCAATATCTAAAAAGTACTGACGTGATCAGATTGAAACTACGAACTTAAAGTGGAATTATGAAGCGCAATCTCATACAGCGTTTCCTGGGTATTATGTAAGGCAAAATTGTACAAGAAATCGTTGATTTCCCAAAATTTCCCTAAAAATAACTATTTTTTCGGAAATTATTCATTATTATTGAGACAATTGACACAAACCTTCAAATCGATTCCCCGAAAATAATTTCCAAATTCTGGTTCGATTCGATGTTAAGGTATTTCTGGAGGTTCCGGAAAAAAAAATGTCTATTTGAATTATTTTTCGAAAAATAGGTGAATTGCTCGGTTATTCCCTCGGTATCGTTTTTATTCTCAAAATACTTCGAAAATGACGATTCGATAATGGAGCAATTTGATAACTTTTTGCCAAATACTGATGCTCAATTTTTGTCGAAAATCGGTGATGATCGTTTCATTCAATCAATAAAAAACTTCAAATTCTTTTTCAAATATTTATATTTATTGATCTACCAATTCTTTTGTTTTCACGGTTTCCTACATGAACATTTGAACAGTTATCTTTCAAATGAAATACCAGATTCCAACTCTATCCTATATCTGTATTTCTGAAAATATGGGCAAAATAGAATTTCGAATGGGCTTATATAGGGAGAAATAGTTTTTCCTGAGTTCCAAATGTATTTTTCTAAACTTTTGAATCAAGAATCGGATCGAATAGACATCCAGAACTTTATCTCAGGAAGTAATGGTGCGTTTGACAAGGTCGGTACGTGAAAAGGTGATCGCTTTGGCATGTATTTAAACAAGAGCGAGCTGAAAAGCTCCTGACCTCTCGTCAGTGCATCTGTAGCTTTTAGTCTATTATTGAATAAAATGAAATAATAAACCTTAGTGATCGACCAAAAAAAATAACACCTCCCTGAAAATTTTGCACTTTACATTTTGAAGTATGTTGATTTGAAAGAACTAATAAAAAAAAACCGTCTGTCCGCTGTCCGTACTCCCGGGCTTTTTTCTTAAAGTACTGAACGGAAATCCATGAAATTCGGTAGAAAAATCGTGTGTTGCTCGATATTGATCCTTTCAGTAGGATTGGTGTACCCTAAAAGTACAAAACTGAGGGTAGGAAGCAAAAAAAATTATTTCTCGAAAACTTACCACCGAATTTTCACGAAACTCCCAACGTTGATTATTGTTGCATAATTCAACCTGAAAATTTGCACCCGGATGATTTCGGCCCGTGGTCCCGGAGTTATAAAGAAAAACGCTGCAAATTTCCGATAATACCGAAAAAGAATCATCGCATTCGGTTCTAAGATTGGAATTCAGTGGAATAATCTGTTAAATTTTCATCCAGAATCATATATCTAAAAGTAAATGAAAAGATTAATTACCAAATTTCCAACACATATCAAGAAATTTTTGACGGATTCGTTTCTCATTTTATAAACACAAAGTGCCAATCCACCATCGATATTTATTCTAAACAACTTTATATTCGTAAGTAGTTCGAATTGAATATTTTGGGGTTTTCTCTCCCAATAGGTATCTGAAACATAACTACTAAACATCGGATAAAAATTATTATTTATAGAAAATACCCTGCGGGTTAAGAGATTTCAGATTAAATTTATTCATGAATTTCATTCATATCTCAAATAAAACTCATATATTCATAAAACATTGGATATTCCCAACACAAAAAAAAACAATTCCATGCAGAAAGCGAATTACGTAGCGTAATTTGAAATAATGAAAATTTCCAAAAAATTTAGTTGATCGGAGATTTCCATCAATTTTGGTTTGCGAAGTACAGTTATCGTCAACATGTTGATATCCATTACTGGTTCCAATCGAAATCCAATATTTTTCGTACTGAGAGTTTGAAATAAGGGTGAATATGAAAGATAATGAGCATGTATCTGAAATTATACAGTTAAAGAGATTGCGCGCCAATATTGCAGATTTCTGAATGGATATTCCGAAATGAAAGAGGCTGCTCGCATTTCAGAATTCTCTTCAGAAAAAGTCGATATTGGCGGACAATCTTACGAATTGTTTTATTCCACTATCAAACTCCTAACTTGTGGTACTCGCGACAATGAAAGTGTGATAAATATCGCTGAAAAATTTGCACATTAAGCTGGGAAAATTTGTAGTGTTTTTTGCATAGAACCCAACTCCCTCCCAGGTGACTAATTATAAACAAGTTAGTTTCCTGATTTTTCTTTCAAGATTTTCTTCAACGGCATGGAGAGTCCCTTGCTTGTAGAAGATTTTTTCTAATTCAAATTTTGAAAAGTTCACATTTTTTTTTCCTGATAAGGAAGAAATTGTTCGAAAGTAGGATGGTATGATATCCGACATACAACCTCTACCCGTACTATAAATACTGCCATCGAGAACTTGAGAGCTTTTATTTTGGTGAAAAATATAATGTTGAATTTCAACTTAAGTAACTACAGAAATATAATATTTGGAACTAGAACTGAGCCATATTGGCAATTCTGAAATTTCGATGACGCTATGGTTTGGTTAAGTTATCTATGTACCCAATTGCTATGACCTAGAACGGACAACGCGGCGTTGTTATATGACAGGTAAATAACCATATTACCTAACATTTTTGATAACAGTGTGGAATGTGACTTGTACTTCCGATCGACTTTATTTGATTTTATTGGAAATGTCAACAGCAACAGGCGACCAAGCAATGGGAAAAGTTAAAAACAATATCTTTCAATTCTAATATAACGATATCTGCTGAAACTTATCAAGATCATCAATAATTCATTGAAAATTTGTAAAAAATATGATAACAGTGTTATTAATTTTTGCGAGCATACATTTGCTGTCCGATTTCCAGTCTACTGAATTTTATAATGTATCTTGAATATGCGTCCTAAAATTTGGACCAGCCTCAGTAACTGCCTTACTTACAGATGCTCTATTCTAAACCTCTAAACAAAGGGTCGATCCTTTCTGCCCCGAAGGCAGTGAAAAATAAATAAACCAATTATCGAAATATCCAAACCTTAATCTAATCATCTCAGTGAGTATCTATCAGCCCAAAATGAATTTTGCGAAACATTTCTAAGTCTCGAAAACATAAATGAAATAGTTAGGGATAAACATACTAGGTGTCCCACGAATACCGTTCGTTAGAATATTTTTGGGAAGGAATTGAAATTCACGTTTGCAATCTCGGACTTCAGTTTTGACTAGAGAGGTGCTTCCCTGTAAATTTTTCGGGATTCGTGAGACCAACTTTCCTTTTTCAAATGGGAAGCCCCAATTTTTAGAATGAAAATAGATTCCTTATTCAATTCTTAATATCAAGTTTTTTAAGTTCCGACAAAAATTTTTTTATAACGAGAAACAACGGAAAAAAAATTAAAATGGTGCTCTGCTGGAACATGGATATCTTCAAGGTTCTTCATTGAAAAAATGTCGTTTCTAGGATTCCGAGAGAAGTAACCATAATGCTACTGTCACAATAGTCAGAATTGAAAATCATGATACAGGAGTTCACGAAAGCGTTGTTGAAGTGAAAACTCAATTGTTTCAAATTAGAGTCTCATTTTTTTATAGCCATAATGGAATCTACGCTGAAAAAAATGTAGGTGTGGAAACAACACCAGTGCCCCAAAATTCATATTTTCCGAGATATTCGTAAAAAAACAATCTACGCGATCACATTTCGAATTTTATTCTTCTCAGAAAAAAAAATACTGTTCCGAAGAGAATGGGGGATCTACTGAATATTCATTTCAGATTGAACCCATAGAAATACTCAATTTCTATTTTGTATATTTGAGAATATTGATATTAGAAATGTAATCGCGACTACATATCTCAGTAAATATGAATTTTAGGGCATTGGTGTTATTTCCACACCTAAATTATTTTTCAATATAGATTCCATTATGGACATTAAAATGGGGTTCCCATTTGAAAACTTGAGTTTTCACGTTTTTCAAATTTCTCACTTCGACAACGCTTTTGTGACCTCATCTATCATGAATAAAAATAAAAAAGAAGTTTTATCAGAAATTCAAAAATTTTACATTAGAGCGAGTCAGAATTTAATGAGAAATCTATTTTCATTATAAAAATTCGGGCTTTCCATTTAAAAAATGAAAGTTGGTGTCACTTCCGGTGAAACCGGAAGTCACACGAATCCCAAAAAATTTACAGGGAGTCATCTTTCTAGTCAAAACCGAAAAAAAAGTCCGAAATTGCAAACGTGAATTTCAATTTCTTCCCAAAAATATTCTAACGAACGGTATTCGTGGGACACCCGGTATATATAACATTTTTTGGATTCAATAACAATTTCTGGAGAGATTTTTTTGACCATTGTGAACTTATCCATCACTCCATCTAGATTTTTCCGCAACATTCAAAAAAGTTCTCAAACTCGAATAGGTACCATTTAACTCTCACTTAACGAAAATTTCGATTTTCTGATCAGTGATGACCCGCACATATTGGTGACTGATTCTCATATGGAGACTTCCTGTATATTAAGACCTGCTCACCTCAAGTCGCGTCAATGATGAGAATGATCAATAATTTTAATTATCAGAGTATTGTCAGTAATGAGTCCCAATATTCGGGTCACATGTATGATCCCTTTCAAATTTGATGAGCAATTTATTTCGAACGACATAATTGCATAGTGTGAATGAAAATAATAGAAAATGATAGCATTCATTAAATCTAATTATGCTCCACATCTCAACTCGTCATTTTTCTATCTGGACATCATCAATTCTGCCTCACTCCTTTACCGCGACAAATTTTCGAAGAAAATAATCACAACTGTTAAATTTGATACATTCTTTAAATAATATAACAATACGACGGCGTTCTTGAACTACGATTGTCCAGGAATTGAATGATGCAGTCTCTGGAGATACGATTATCATAGGTTGCACGTTCAAAACCATAATCAGGTCGATTCTGTTTGCGTATTGCTATGAACCTTGCTATTCTAGTCATATTGCTATCTTTCTAATTTATAGCAATAAGGCCATGATGTTACGTATTCTGTTTCGAGTGTTATAGCAATGTTTGTTATGAATTTTTTCATAACAATATTGCTATCATAGACTTCCATAATTGGTGATTTTAAAGCTGACAACACTGTATTTTGTGACTTTAGAACTACAAAAAAGATGAAAATAACCCTAATTCGTGAGTTTTCTTTATGGCTTCGCATATATAACATCTATCTACGGCTTTCTTTATTCATGAAAACATCGACATAAAAAATGTTAGGAAACGAAACGAGTCGAATTGACCAATAAACAATTTCCTGGATACCAATAAAATATTGATTATCAGAAATCGAATGCAGCAATTTTATTCAGGCGTTAATAATTCGAAATTCGATAAACTTTTTCGTTGGCACTTCAAAGGGATTGCTGTTGTTGAGATGATTAGAATAATCATCTCAGCTGTTGCCTATGCCTGTATCTTAGTCTAAGAATTTTTCTTGAAATTAAATAATATTCTAGAGAACCTTGAACACATTTCCATTGGCATATACTTTTTTTTATTCATGTAAACATCGACTTATTCGAAAATGTTATGAAACAGAAAAACCAATTAAAGTCAAATTGACCTATTTCCTGGAAACCGATAGAATTTTGATTTCCAGAAATCAAATGCAGCAATTTTATGCAGGCGATAATAATTCGAAATTCCATGAACTTTTCTGTTGGGAATTCAAAGGGATGGCTGTTGTTGAGATCATCAGGTCAGCTGTTGCTTACTATACCGGTGTTTTAGTCTAAGAATCCTTAAAATTAAATATTCAAGAGAACCTTGAACACATTTCTATTAGCACATTCTTCCCATCTTCAATATTTTCGAATTCTTGGAAGAAATAATAATGAAACAAATGGATCTCTGAGAGATTCCTTTTCTAAACTTTCTTGTTATGGAGCATAGCAAGTACTATTTTGAGGTTGCTAAGATAGCAATGTCGATAGCAAGATTCTTGTTAAAGTGACAGACCATATTGCTCAAAATCGTTGATCAGAATACCAATAATTCCAATCTTGTTATGATAGCAATATCTTTTTCCTAGCAATATTGCTATTGGCAAACAGAATCGACCTGATTATCTTCACCCGTGATAATTGAACTCTCGAAGCTGCATGCTTCGTACGACATGCAACCGATATGAAAACAAGAACAGGGTGAATAGATAATTGTAAGTTTAAGTGTCATTACTCGAAGACATGCTTGTACTAGAATCACTGGAACCATAATGCTTTTCGTTATGCACCTGCCAAATATTTGGTTCTGATTCAATCTTCTTCTGATATCATTTTTTCAGTTTATTTTATTTTTATTTTTCTTTTTTTTTGGGACTATAAGTGATTATATTTGCTCAGTGAAGTATTTATAACAAGAGCCAATGTTTGTGTAACAAAGTATTCAAAAGTTTCAAAGTATAGAACGCTGACTGTTACGAAACATTACTACACGTTTTCAACTTCAAATTGAGACCCAACAAAATCAAATTGGGAATGAAAAAATTCAAATTGGAAACAATCAATTTCATATTGGCAAGACATTCGTTTCTGAGTGAGTTTTAAAGCTTCTTCTGTGTGAACTATCCTTCTGCTATCTCCTTGGCATTTTTCTTCTATTTTTTGCCCACCTCTGGGCGGTTGATCTCTCAAAAATTCGCAAGTCCCCTCCAATCGCTGTTTTCTTCATGGACTGCAATTCTCTGCTTTTCAATTTTGATTCTTCTTTTGCAATAGGGGATATAATTTCGAATTAAACTCTGATTTGTTAAATACTCTTCTTCGACATTAAGTCTTAACTTTATAAGGGCCCATTGCACCGTTTTCTTCTTAACCTTCAGTTGGTTAAGCGACAATAAACTTATTAAACTCTGGTTGAAATATTCGGCTTGCACCGAGGTTGAATGTAACTAGATTAAAGTTAATCTAAAAATCTGGTTACTTTCTCATGAATTGGTACTTGTGACTAGCTTCATGTTGTTTATTTTAACCCTAATTGATGAAATATTTTAATTCATAAGATGAAAATCATTTTATGGGTTACCACTACCACATTTCCATAGGATATGAAAAATCAAAATGCATCTATTGAAAAACACACCGAAAAAATATATCTGACAGACTTATAGCTTCCATAAAAATATTGCATGTAATGTTCCTGGCTTGGTTATTATCATTGAGACTAGGGATCTCTTACCACAGACCTGTGCTCTTACTTCTGCACCAGGCTTTAAACATTCTTCAAATTTATAGTTATATACTCGAGTAAACTTATATTTTATAATATCATAAGATTTAAGCTTCTGCATGGAATTACAATCCTGGCGTTTATAAAATGAATGAATAAATAGTATTTATTTATCCAAAACAACTTTTTGACATAAGGAACGGCTTACCCAAGGAAAGGCTTTCTATTGGATTATTTTGTTTGTAAGAAGTATATTATGAATTTAGTTAATTTTTGGTCAAATATAATGAAAACTCTGATGTGAGATCCGCAGAATAAAAAGTATTATATATAATTATTGAAGTATCATGTATGGATGCATTGACGAAAGTGTACGTTTGAAGATCGACTAACACGGGGATGCAATTCCTTTTACATTCATTCGTTTATAGTTATATTTTGGGTCCAGTTAATATATAATCGAAAATAATGATAGCACAGATACAGCACCTGCACAATAAGGAAGTAGTATAAGATAGCTTTCCTCGTAATACATCACTAAATAAGATAGTACTGAAGAATCTTCATGAAACTATGTTTTTTTCTTTCCAAATATGTCTTCGATTTAATTCTGCTATTCGCCCTTGGAAAAAAAAGAGCATATCATTGTAACTTTATCATTTTAAATGGTTGAAGGCTTATAAGAAATACCATTGAGTTTTCGAACCCAATGGAAATACGGATGTTAATTCTTCATGCTTTAAAAGATACGAATCGATTCCAACTGATGCAATTATCTCTCATCTCACCTCATCATTTTTCATGAATATCATCTGAAATTCAATAACTTTTAATCAAAATTTGATTAGCAAATCCATTAACCCGTACGAGTTCTTCATGAATGTCCAATGTAAACAAAAAATAATGTAAACAAAACTGCAGGTTACGTCCAGAAAAATGTCAAACTTGTACGAAATCGCTCGAAAGTAGGGTTAGATTTCGAAGCTTACCATTAATCCTTCTTTTAAGCCCACAAATTTCAGGGTTCAAATTTAATAGTCATTTAAGGCCATTAAACGTGGATTACGTGACGGTGCAAGATAATTTTTTACCTAAGCCTTGGTTGTGGTCTTAATCTATGGTTTTGTAATACGGTACAAGTGGCCCTAAAGTAATGAAATAATTCAATTCAAAGAGCAACGCACCCATATGAAAATGATTATCCCCAATTGGAAATAAATATTTTCAAATTGGTAAACATGTGGAAATGATTACTCCCAATTTGAAATATATATATTTCAAATTGGTGATAATCAGTTTCATATGGGTGCAACATTCGTTGCTCTTTGAATCGGATTTTTTGATTGCCTTATAAAATTAACACTTCAATGTCGGAGAGTATTGAATGACGGCCAACCAGATTTTAATTCGGGAATATTAAGGAAGGAGATCTGGAATTAATTGAAAAGTAAAGATTTGCAGTCCATGAAGAAAACGGAAATTGGGAAGGACTCGCGAATCTTTGGGTATCAAGAAGTACCCGCCCCAATTTGGGCAAATCAAAAAAAGGAAAATGCCAACGAAATGGCAGGAGTATATATAGTTCACACTGAAGAAGCTTATAAAACTCCAAATCATACAAAAACGAATGGTGTACCATTATGGAATTGATTATTTCCAATTTGAATGTGTTCAGTCTCAGTTTGATTATGTTTAGTAACAATTTGAATATGTTAATTCCCTATTCGAATGTGTTCAGTCTCAATTTGAAGTTGAAAAGGTATAGTTCAAAACTACAACCTGAAATTGGACCTATTTTGCCAAACTCATATTCAAATATTATTCATCCAAAAGAAAAGGGAAAGCAGGGGTATGTATAACAATAAATCATATCTATTTTATCAACATATGCAATACTACTCTTATCAAAAATATATAAGAGAAACCAAAAACTCACTTTTACCTGTCATATTTATGGTCTGTGATTCTTATTTCGTTCAAGTCTTTCGTTTACTCCTGATAAAATCTGATAGATCCATAAGATCTTTGGGCACGTGACCAAAAAATCTGTCGCCTCTCGGATGCAATAAACGAACGCATTAATAGTGAAATTTAACATTGATGACGGCCTTTAAGTTAGAGAAAATCGAATAGAAATAATTATGGAATTTTTCGCTTCAGTCATATATAGACTCATCACATTTCACTTTGTTGGTTGTTATTGTCCATTGCTCTAGGAATTCAACGTGCTATCGGTTTGTTCAAATGTCTGTATTTTCGAATTTCTTCCCGAAAATGTTTTCAAACGACTAGGTTGGACTCACTGATGACGAATACGGTGTCAAAATCGATTTTGTCCAGGCGGCCGTCCGTATGCACGATTACGGGCGTACGGAGGATTCTATCGAGTTGAAACTTTTGAGGTAGATTGCATTTCAAAATGCGACGTTAAACTTCGTTTACGTGCTGAATCAGCAAAACGGTTTCGCAGTTATAGCTATTTGAAATTTCCTTTCCCTTATCAATTGCTCAAAATGGCCAAAATGATAACATCTTTTCACAATATTTGGTAATATATCAAAGATTTCAATCCACATAACTATACTATGGATTCATTTTTGTCGCGATCAAATGGGATCCAGACTACTCGTATTATAGTCGGGATGCCCTCTGTCTTTCTTTTTGCGCGCATGTTCTAGAACAGGGGCTCTCAACCTTTTTTTGGAGGACCACTTTTGTACCTCCTTGTTAGCAGAGACCACTATGTAGGTGTTAGAAAAACGACTGGCTCAGCACCCGCGCTAAGTTTGAAATCTTTTCGCGGACCATTTTTATGCTTCTGCGGACCACTGGTTGGGAACCACTGTTCTAGAAGAACAGCGTTCTTTTGTTTTTCGTTCCAAATGTCTGTAATTTTCGAATTTAGGGCCGAAAATGGTCTCGAACGACTACGTTAGACTTACTGATGACCAATACGGTGTCAAAATCGATTCTGTCCGGTCGGCCGTCCGTCCGTAGGAACGATTACGAGCGTTCGGAGGATTCTATCGACTCAAAAATTTCAGGGTTGCTTGCATTTTGAAATGCGGAGGTTATGTTAGTTAATGGTTGAAATCGGTCGAATAGTTTCGGAGTTATAGCTATTTGAATTTTGAGTTTATTCCACTGACATTTCGAAAACCACTGGAGCGACTGAATTAAAAATTGGCAGTTAGTTGGAACATAAGGACTTGCAACTTTTCGCCAATTTTGTTGGGATCGGGCTGTCGGTGAATTCTAAAAAATGTTTATTCAGGCAAAATTATATTCGTAGAGTAGGTTTGGACCTTAGTTACGAAGGTCGAATTCATGAATGGGTAAAATCCGCCAATGATTCCGCAGATATACCCATTGAAAATTGTCCCAATATTTCCGAAACTACAGATTAGATCGCAAATAAAGCACTGCCGTGAAGGCAACATCTTTTGCGCGCATTTTCAGATTCGTTGCCAAAGCGGTCATCTCCATTGAACATGCGCGCATAAGCTGCTGCCTTCACGGAAGTGCTTTTTTAGATTTCATATTAAAGCTTTCTCTAGTTTTGATAGCAAAATGTGAATATTCAAGAATGTACAAACTATGAATCCTTATGCTTGAATATCACTCAATAAGATTCTCATAATTGCCGAATAGATCCAAATTTCTTTTCCGATTATCGAGGATCAATCTGTATTCAAGAATGGACTCAACATAATTTTGAATACCTGTTTAAATCCATGTGGTCATATAAAACACTTGATAATTTCAAGCATGCCCCCTCGATATGAAATTCCAAGTTGAGAAATTCATCAATTGTACACGTATATAATAAGAAATAGGTAAAATTTTCAGTCCCGTGAGAAATATTATTCAAATTACTATTTCGTGACTGTATATAGGGCCATACAATACTGAGGTAGTTTGGAATCATTGATCACAAATTTATTCATAGAAAAGCAATATTTTATCTGTGAAAATGCATCTTTTATTTTATTCATTATTTCATTCCTTGATTGAAACACTCATCATCAACATAAAAGTCGTGTTGAAATTCTTATCTATTGGCCCTGGTCCGGTAGATGATTAAAATTGGCCCAAAAATAATTATTCATATACCTATTCATTGCTCACTCTTCCACTGAGATTGAGGAAGAAAGCAAGGAAACCCCTAAATGGAAATAATAAATCGTTCCTGGTCAGGAACTCAATACCGAGCATGCGTCAGCTACGCGTTCAATAGTTTGAATCTGCGGTCGAACCTACCCAAACAAAACAGTGCTTTCCAAGTCAGGCAGGAATTGAATGCTGTCTTCTCGCAGAAATACCTTGTTTGGCTCTTGGAGAATTAACATATGAATCAGCTTAAAATTCTACAAAGAATCAATAACTAAGCACACTGATCGATTACAGAAATGTTTATGTGCATAAAAAACACATTCAAGTCGACCGTGTCGTCGTTTTTCGAAATTTCCGTGCTATCCAAAATGTGAGTTGTACGTCTGTGATTCCTGTCAAAATGATGGACCTTTTTTTTCAAATCGGATTTGGTTTGGCGTGCCTTGTGATTTTCGGCTATCTCTTTTTCGAACTGCATTATTTCGGACGGTCGTTGCTGAGTGTGCTTTTGGCTAAGTGCAAAAAAAAAGTGCATGTTCTAGAGGAAACGAGTATCAAAGGTATGTGAATATACAACTCGTTTATATTTTCAAGCAGGAAATTGATATTTGTAGAGAAAATTTCGGACATTGTTTCTCAAGTTTTTTTTTTTCATTATTCGTTTTGATGTGGTTGATTTTACTGAGTTTATACCCAATAATAAAGGGAGAACTATTATGTTTGAGATTTCAGTACCGTTTAAGCTTGAAACTTGAATTTTCGAAATATTTGAAAGCTGTGTATTTATTATAGATTTCCTTTCGTGTCATATCTATACTGGCCCTTCATTCAGCATCCTTTAGTTTCAACATAGTAAGAAAACAATTGTTGATTTTTTTCACCACGCGATTTAAGTGAATACGTATAGGTTTGTTCGTTGTATCTACTTGAAATTATACTATATAAACTCAACTGATTCACACTTGTCATTGTAGATGACTGGAGGGCAGTGTTCAAATTAGCTCTGTGTGTTTTTCCAAATTACAGATGACCATTCTATGCTTCTTTCGTTTTCGCGAAATACTTTAATCCTAGGATTCCTGTTATCATATTACTGTAATTATTGACAGAAATTATTCACGCCAGTACAATCCCACAGTATTCCTTAGAATCTTTGCAACCTCACAGAGTAGGTACGAAGTCATAAAATCATAAATTGTGGCTACACATTATAATATTTCAACAGAGTGCAGTTTACAACAAAAATCAATCACTGGTACGCGGTCTACACTTTTGTGTGTAATAGTGTAGTTAGTGGAGATACAACAAACAAATCTTTATGACGTCGAAACAAAATGCGAACAAACTTTTTATGAACGGTACCTCAAAAATAATTGAATCAATAATTCTTATTTCATTAAGGAAATTATGTACTGGAGTGTGATTTCGCTCTCATCTCGAAAACTTGTTTGTAGACTAATTTAGTGAAATGTTCCGTATGTGAAAAAGCCAAAAACCTGATAGTCTTATAGAACAGAAATAATGGTAAATATTAAAATTTTGACAACTTGCAAATGATGAGACTTTTGGCTTTGTAAACTGAAGTTGGGTTTCTGAACCAAAATCTGCAGTTGAAATCCGATGTTATAATTTAGTTTCGAACATATGGTTTTCCACAGTGCAGTCGATCTTCAAATACTTTTTTCTACTATTAGAACAATTGCTAACTATTTTTGATTAAATCACTAATAATCAACCTATTCACAACGTTTCTCGATGTTTTTGCGTGCATGTTTTAGGGGAACAGCGTGCTATCGTTTCGTCCAAATGTCTGTTATTCTCGGATTTTTTCCGAAATTGGTCTCAAACGACCAGGTTGGATCCACTTATGAGCGATGCTGTCCGTCTGACCGGCCAGTTGTCCGGCTGTGCACATGATAACTGTCGAACGGTCCAAGCTAGCGACTCGAAACTTTCAGGGCAGGTCGCGTTAATGGACCAAATCAGCCTAACGGTGTCGTAGTTATAGCCGTTTGAAATTTTGAGCTTATTTCCCCGATATTTTAGTAACCACCAAAGATATTGGATTGAAACTTGGCAGTTAGTTGAAACATCACAACTCGCAACTTCAGGCTAGATCATACAGTCAGTGAATAAAAAAAATCATTCAGAATGTTTTTCCCAAAAATTTTTGTTGGGTACTAGCGACTATACTCAGAAATGAATTCTTCACAAACCTAGAGATCTACATTCTAAAGCACTGTTCCAAGTTTAAGATCGATACGGTTATAATTTCGGGAGATATTGGGAAAAATCTGTTCCATTTCGTGGTTTTTTCTTCGGTATCGTTTTTTCCTGAATAATTCAAAAAATTTTCAATATTGATAAAACTAGGTTACTAATTAGAAAATACTAGTCACCAACTTTGTGGGGAATTTGGTGATGATCGCGTCATGAAAACAATTTGAAAAGAAAATTCATCTTTTTTTCGAACATTCGATAATCTGCGATATTTTGATGATATTATTTTCGCGAAATTCCGTATGAACCTTTTACCTGTCATTCTTCAACCGAATACTGGATTTCAATTCGATCTTATCGGTATTTTTCGAAATATTGGGAAATTAAAATTTTGAATGGGGATATTCGCAGAATCATGTGTGGATTTTACCGATTCACGAATTCGGCCCCTGTTTACGGTCGGTCATTAGAAAGTCGATATTTGTAGAGTAGATTTGAGGCTGAATACCTCAGCTCGAATTCGCGAATGGATAAAATCCGCCCAATGATTGCGTAGATATACCTATTCAACATTTTATTTTCCCAATACTTACAAAAATACAGATAACATCGAATGGAAATCAAGTACTTGATTGAAAAATGGCAAAACAGAATTTCTTGAGGATTATATGATCAGGACGTCACCAAATCTTTCTATCAGGTAGTAAAGTACGTGAAAAAATTACCGCTCTGGCAACGAATTCGATCATACGCGCAAAAGCTGCTGATTTCACGTTAGTGCTCTATTTTTTCTAATATATTCAGTTTTCTGTTAAAGAAATTTTCTTGAACCAACAACCATTTTGTCATTATACGTCTTTGTTAATTGAAAGTTAACTCTCAACATGTTAACTGTGAAGATATAACTTCCATTTTGTTCGATCACGGACGTTGTTTTTTTGCGCGTATGTTCTATAGGGGAACAGCGTGCTATCCATTCAACCCAAATGTCTATTATTTTCGAATTTCGAGCCAAAAATGGTCTCAAACGACTGGATTGGACTCATTGATGACAAATCTTGCGTCAAAATCGATTCTGTTCATCCGGCCCTCCGGCCATGTACACGATTACGGTCGTAAGGTGATACCTCTCGACCTGAAATTTTCAGGGTGAGTTGCATTTCAAAATGCGACGGTTATGTTCATTGATGGGCAAAATCGGCCAAACGATTTCGGAGTTAAAGTCCTTTGAAATTTTGAGGTTATTTCCGTGATAACTCGGGAACTAGAGAAAAGATTGGATCGAAAATAGGCAGTTAGTTGTAGTATAACGACGCGAAAATTTTCGTGAAATTTTGTTGTGATCATAATGTCAGTAAGTTGAAGAAAAAAATTTCCAAAATTTTATTCGAAAAGTATTTTCTACCAGAAATTGTTCATGATATCTAGAAACAATTCAGCGCAGACTTTGAGTTTTATATTTCGCAGCAGTGTACCAAATTTCATTTCAATACGGTAATTATTTTCGAAGATATTGACAAAAACTATGTAAAATTCGTGGTTTTTTCTTGATAACGTTGTTTTGTTCGGAACTCAAAAAATGCTTATTCAATCATAATAAAACTTGGTATCTAGTTCGAAAATGCTGATGAACTTTGTGCAGAATTTCGTGATGGTCTTTGTAATTAGAACAATTTGAAAAAAAAGATTGAATTTTGTCTTTCAAATATTCAATATTGTGTGATTTTCTGATCATATGATCATTGAATCCTATATGAATCTTCAAAGTGTCATTTTTCGATGAATCACTGGATTTTAATTCAATCTAATCTGTATTTTTGGAAATATTGGGAAAATAGAAAATTTAAATGGGTCTATCTGCAGAATCATAAGGTGGATTTGACCCATTCACGAATTCGGCCTTCTTAATTGAAGTCCACACCCAATCTACAAATGTCGAGTTTCTAAGTTGTTTCTTTCGAAAGATGTTGTGTTTACGGCCGACCATAAAATCAATAACTTCCGGAAGAAACGACATAGAAATTTGGTCTAATCTGTATTCTTGGAAATATTAGGAAAAAAGAAAATTTAAATTGGTATTATCTGCAGAATCATTAGGTAGATTTGACCCATTCACGAATTCGGCCTTCTTAATTGAGGTCCACACCCACTCTAAAAATATCGAGTTCCCAAGTTTTTTCTTTCGGAAGATGTTGTGTTTGCGGTCGGACTAACGGCCGACCATAAAAACAATAACTTCCGGAAGAAACGACTTAGAAACTCGATATTTGTAGAGAATAATTGGGGCTTAATTACGAAGGTCGAATTCGTGAAGAATTTTGCGGAAATAATGTTAAAACTTCTCTCTCATTTACGAAGCACTCTGTGAGTTTTAGTGTTGATCAAATTTCAACTCTAAGACCTTCTGTGGTTTGAATGAAAATAAAATAATGATATAAATCGACCTCATAGATTTGAAGTAATTCAAGTCAAATCGCCATTTCCATATTAACTTGTTAACTCTTGAAAATTTAAAGATGAAAACTGTCATCGATTGTCTAATGGATAACTAATAATTATTTCTAGGTACCTATAAAAACTTCGTAATGAAGATTCACGAATGTATTACTTACACCATTGTCATCATAAATGGAATATGTTTGAGGTAACTGCTTCATTTCGCTGAATAGACAAGGCACTCACTTATTTACATTTACTTGGAAAATTCAAATAGCGATAAATATTTGGTTTCAATATTTTCCGACTATTTTCAACACAAGAATTCCTTCCGTTGTACCAATATTAGATTTTATCTGGAAATTATATGCCTATAGAATTTCACTTCATAAAAAAAACATTATAGTTCAAGAACAAATCTGTTTGAATTATATCACAATTGAAATTTCGCATCTGGGAATTCGAGAAACGTCATTAATATGTATGAGCTTGAAGCCGATTTTACGTTTTTTCAAAGAAATAAACATCAAATCCACAGTGCTACAATGCTTTCAGATGGACGGACTCCTACACATAATTTGAATTGAGTCTGCATTCATCCTCGATATGTGTAATGTGTAGCTTTCGATTATTTTCATGAAATGATCACATCTAATTCTCAATTTAAAATATATGTAGAAAGCAACAAGTTTCACGAGAAGTTTCCGAATTTACCATGAAATCCCCATTATAAGATTTGGAGATACCTGGTTTATTAATTTTGATTTATTAGTTGATAAAATCAAATAATAAACCTTAGTGATCGACCAAAGAAAAGAAAATTATCCCCCCTGAAAATTTCACAGTTTACATTTTGTATGTATGTACTTTCGTAGGTATGTAGTCTTGAATGAATTAAAAAAAAATTCGTCCGTACGCCGTCCGTTGTCCGGGGCTTTCCTCTGAAAGTACTGAACCGAAATCCGTGAAACTTGGTAGATAAATCGTGTGTCGCTCGAGATTGATCTTCGAAGCTTTTCAGCAGGATCGATGTACCCTAGGGACTCAAAACTGGGGGGAGATGGAAAAAACAATTATTTCTCGAAAACTTACCACCGAATTTTCACAAAACCAAAGTTGATTACTGTTGCATAACTCAACCTAAAAATTTCCACCGGGATCATTTCCGACCAGTGGTCCCTGAATTATAAAGAAAAACGCTGCAAGTTGTGTAGTGAAAATCCAATGAGTTATGAATATATATATATGTAAGTTTTATTTAAGATGGTATCAATGGTATTGGATCATTTAACTGAGAAAATAATGAACCCTTGTGTAAAATTTGCAGCGTTTTTCATTATCAAAAGCCAATATTTGGGTTCCGTTGTATCAACTCATTCACGAATTCAACTTTCAAAACTGAGCAAATATATAATATGGTCATTAACAAGTTTCCTTCTGAAGTAATGTATGCATACGGTTGACTCAGATGGCCGATCGATCTAGTTCGATGAAAAGAACATAGATCCATCCTTTTCGTGAATCGGTAAAATTCACGGATTATATCGTGGTTGAATTTATTGAAGGATGTTTTGTGTCTAAAAAAATGTTTCAAATGTTTCTGAAAAATCTCAACGGAATATTACGAATCGTTCCAAGAATATATAGTTTTTTCAAACATAATTTTTATACCAATTGCTATTAACACCCACATCCAGCTAGGAGGAGGAAGCACGCTTTAGAAGAATGCATATTTATAAGCATTTACAAATGTATCATGTAAATTTTGGAATGTTTCATCCATAGATTGACCATCAACGAAACCAATATTCCTCAGCATGTAATGAAAATCATTGAAACATTTTTTGGATTGTGGTCGGAGCATATGGACCGATTTATTCGTCAACTAATCCGTAATGTGATAATTCACTTTGGGAGTTCTATACAAACATATAATCGTTACTTTTGACAGAGACAATTTCAAACTAGGAGTTTCAAAAGGAAGTTCGACAGACAAATTATCAATTTCGGGACAATTATCGAAAGCGTCAGTCCTACAGAAAACAGCAACGTGCTCCTGATCTATGGTCACCCTTACAAAGGCTGCTGCTGTTCCCCAGCTGGACAAGACAAATTTTCACACGAAGGGGCTTTCACAAAATGGTCCTTTACACAAACAACATCAATGTTCCCCATCTCATCAAGAAAATCCTCCAGAAGATCGCACTTAACACCCATTCCTTGCCTGTTCAAGTGAAGTACAGAAAAAATTCAAGATCAGCAACGGTAGTCTGAATTGGCATATTATTCATTTCACTAGGCTTTCAAAATGGACCCTCTGAAAAAATCTCGATTCTATTGAACCGACATGCCAAATATCAGAATTCATAGCTTTCTTCAAACTTGTCTCATTTATTGATACCTTAAAAAATAGGTATTTAAGTGAATGTTTTGATGAAAGTTTCTCGCAATTTGTTTCACCTATATTCGACTGTACCATGTCTGTAAAATCTCCAGAGTTATTTCCATCAGAAATCTCGTTTATCGAGAAAGATAATGGTGGGGTTTCATCTGAAATTGTATGAAAACTTTATGCACCTGCTAGCATATTCATTTCTTATTCGCATTTTGTGTAGTATTCACTATAAGATACCAATACACATTATTTGTATCAAGGTATTTACTATGGAGTGTCGTGATATCTACATTCCTCAGTATAAACTTAGTTCGTAAATTTTTTTGGGAACGTCGTTTCGTATCTGAGATCAACTTTCCAGTATTTCTAGTCCAATCCATTCACTTTTATATATCCCGATTAACCATGACATTCTGACACATTTCACCGTATATATTTTGAAAATGTTAGGTTATAGTCATTTTCCTGTCAGATAAATACGAAACGTTGTCCTCTCTACATAGAGGTCATTGTAATTACGTATTTATCAGAATGTTTATTTACGCAAATCTGAGATTTTCATCCAACGATTTATACTGTGGAAATTCGCGCAGGAAAGTAATTTTAGCTGCAACAACATGTTTTTGTTCACTTAAAATTTTGCGTTTCGTATTCGTAACCCATTGATTTTATAATTTCAAAAAGTGATGTCCGTCCCCAGTTATATTCCAAATGTTCCTTTGCAAAAGTGAGTAGTGTATCAACCGAAAAGTGTTCATTTTTAAAATTATATTTCCAAATTTGTCGTTGCAGATCTTCAGTCTGCCTGTCTTCAGTCTGTGTCTTTTTGGTTCTCGTTTTGGATGCACCAATACAGGAAAATTCTTCGTCTTCTTTTCCACTTGAAATCTTTCTTATTGTGGTGATGCGCAGCTAAAAAATAAATATCTATTCATCTAAGATATAATTCCTTGGTTTTTCCTCACATACGTCGAAAATGTTGGATAGCTTGTGATAAATTATTTATTCCAAATTATCAGGTTACTATCAGGAAAAGCATATTTCAATTCTACATAGCAATTTCTGATAATTTGTCGCTGCTTCTTCGAAACTACCTTCGGCATTTTTAGTTTCCAAGCGTAATGATAATGTTGAGATTGATAGAAATTGGCATTGGCATTTGGCAACGTCTCTGAGAATTATTTTGACATTGCCGATATTTCACGAGTGCCAACCTGCGTCAGCTCAAAGTAAAAAGCTTGATAGATCTAAATCATGTCCAACCGGGATAGTCTATAGAACTGAATGGAGTATAGTTTCGATTTTTATATTTCCAAAAGTGGTACGAATGATTTTTCAGAAAACAGACAAAAACTATTTTATATGGTAGGATTGTTAATTCAAATGACATATGACATTTTCCTCATTTAAGTTAATTAGTGGTATTCTGAGATCACCAGTAATGTCATCAAACCCATATCAGTGAGCTATTTCAATCTTCGTGTAACTATTTCAGGAGTAATGAAAGTGATGGCGGTGAAACAGAAAATATATGAACGAAAAATACCGACAATTGTGAAAAGTTGATGGGGCAAGAAAAAAATCCTTTTCTGTACGAAGTGTCTGACGTTTTCCCTCCTATAAAGGATGAGAGCCGATTTGAATTGCTTCATTAGGTATATGGAACGGTTGTAAGTGAAAATGGATATCAATTAACTCTGCATATTTAATTCTATTCTGATTAAAATCGTTCCAATTGGGCACACTTCCATTCTAAAATATCACCTCTTACTAATGAATAATATTGGACATACCAGCATAATTTTCATAAATTATTTTGCGCAGTGCTGTTGGTTTATGTGAATGCAATGAAAAATCCTTCATAATCATATGCTGAATATGCGGAAACTTATCGATCTGGGCAAAATCAATCAAGGATTTTTCAACATAGATTCAAGAATTAATTCCAAAACTGATAGTGGTTTTTCGTTATATAAATGCTTCGAACATATGTTCGATTCGAAGTAAAAAGCTAGACAATATCAAATTAAACGTTCACTATGTTGAGAAGCTAGATGTAGATCAGCTTATGCTCCCCAACATTTTCTTCTTTCGGCACGGTCGTTGCAGTTCGCTATCTTCCATCCTGATATTGGTATTTCTCATTGCTTTGAGCCGTTAATTGTTTCAAACATTTTAAATATAAACTTACTGATGGAAGAGTCACGATAAAATTCAATTATGACTCTTCTTCTTTCCAGCCTTAAATAAGAATACACTGAAAGAAAAATCTCAGTTATACTGAATAAACCTTTGTTTCTTCCGAATTTGTTAAGAATAAGTAAATAATATTCACAATCAATATGGCTGAATCATTAAAACTGTTTGTAATATGTTTTGATATTATCTATAAACAAAGCATTTGTTACAGCGATATTCAGTTATTACAAAGAAAATAAGTTAACGATAAATAATTTGTCCATTACAAAGATTCAAATATTTCTCATCAATAAGTTTTGATTACTATCAATAAATAATGGGGTGGCTATTAATAAATACATATTCACGTTTATTATGATTCGGGGCTGTTCAGAGTCACCTCAGGTCGTGTTCAGACTCGTCGATTATCGTGTGCGTGGTGGTGTCAATAATGTTATATAGTATCTGATCGTTGCATCGGGTCTGATTTTTGTGTCGAGGCTCTTAGCATTCATGGTGATATTGAAATGGAACATTGGAATTATTAAAGAAGAGGAAACAAATCAGGTATGTATACACTATTAATTTTTCCTAACCTATATTCGACATGGGTAGTTCGTGCATCAAAAACTTGATAAATGTAAATTTTGCGAAGGCAGGTCGAAATTTGGTTTTATATTGATTATGACTCAGGTATACAAAAGCAGTATTGTAAACCAATGAATATTAAGATAATTGACTCTGATTATGTTTGCGAAACATGTTTCAAAAATGATTAATTTTTCAGAAAATGGAATGAATCCCTTCAAACTGCCAAAGGAGATATATGAGAAAGAAGAAAACTGAATGAGATAGTGCCTCGTACAGAAAATATGGTTCAAAAAAGGCTTGAACTCAACGAAACAGATTTCTTGTGTGGATTCTAAGCAATTTGAGTTGATAAGAAAAACCTAATTCAATTCATTCTATATACGAATTCTCAAATATTCTCTTCTGACGTGTTGGAACTATTCTTCAGGAAGAAAGTGAGTCAGTGATTGAATTTATTGTTTATTGTTATTTTCAGAATAGCTCTTATCTCTTGTTGCAATACTATCATAACATTTTATTCCAAACTTCGTTGTATGTAGTAAATAGGAAGATGTCAGTTAATTATTTCATAAAACATAAATATATGTACTGCTGCATTTATTAAGTAAATGGACTCTTCAATTAATGCATAATATTGAGCATTGTTTCAAGTATGAAAAATAATAATTATTTTTGATTTTGAAAATAAATGATTTGCATGAAAGATATATTGCTTCATTGCTACCAATACCCACATATGAAGAAATCCAGCTCCATGTTTTTTCCACTGAAATAAACATTGATTAATAATCACAAAATATTTGTTCATCACTAATGATAAGTAATTTACTTTCAATATTCGTTAATATCCGAAGAACAAAATTTATTTATAGTTATGCCATATTGAGCACAAAATATTTATTCACTATTAATAAATGAATAATATGATGAAATAAATGTATGATAACCTTAAATAAGTCTTTATTTATCAAGGCGTGAACAAATAATTTGTTTATACAAAACAAATATTCGATAAGCCATATTTCAATAACGGATTAGGTGACTGTTAATAATTTTTACTTAATGTTACCAAACTGTTCTTTCAGTGTAGTAACTTAAAGAATTGAGACCTTCGTAAAAGTGCTGAGTTTCCCCAATGATTTGAATTGAGTAAAATCAGTTGAAGTTATTATTCCCATTTGAATGTTCATTGAAGTCAGGATCTTTGAAATAAGAGTAAAAAATTTTTGATTCAATGTTGGCTAAAATATGAAAATAAATGGTCAATTCTTAGCTTGCATTCAATGTCAAATGAAAGGATTATAAGCCGTGTGAAAGTCAATATCACGCAAATTTCAAAATCTCAGAATTCTTTTGACTGTACTAAAAACTAACGATGCAACTACTCCGAAAAAAATTCTTCCCAACGAAACTGAGTCATATTTTGATGTGGTAAATAATATATTTTTGTCAATGCGGGTATAAAAACCTAGAAAAGTACTGACGTGAAGTCAGTAGCTTTTACGCGCTTGCTATTTCACGAACTCGGCTGCCATAATTATTCTCGTCACGCCTGGCCTAACCGCTGATAGAAAACAGAATAAATACCGAGAAAATCTGCTTAGGGACTTTGTGATTGAAGAGCAGGTTTGGAGTTCAATAACGAACGCTAAATTCTTGAAATCCATCCTGTGATCCCGCAGATATACATACTCTTGCAATAATAGAGGATAGGATATATAGGTATTTTTTCATTTATTTCAGAAATAATTAACAATTAGATCTATGAAATTAGCACGAAATTGAACATATTTTTTCCAGTACCTCCCATGATAAATAGTCATTTCATTTTAGGCTCTTGTGAGGAGTGTGCCTTCTGCTCTTACATTAACTACACTGCGTATAGGTTTATGAAAATTTGCACCAATAATCTCCAATCATACAGTAGTTTGATAGAAAAATAATTTTAGAAATTTCCAAATTTTATTTTTGTGAAAAGAGGTATGAAGACGAATGCTCCATCAAACTGTGGAAAAAATGCCATTTACAATATTGCTCTATGGGTGGAAAATATATTTCTCTATTCGGACATTGTATTATCAAAGAATATGGGTTCAAAATTGTTTGAACCATATTTAGTATAATCAGAATGAGAGCAGAAGTATCACCCCTTGCAAAGGACTAAAATAAAATACTTCTACCCAAGAGGTCAATTTCTAGTGGAAATAATAAATTTTTATGATTTTTATAACAGCAAAATCAATACATCGATCATTAAAATCGAACTGAAATCAGAAACAAACAAAATTTCTGTTTATTGAAAATTTTTTTTCTTAGTTCCATTTTCCTTTGACGGTGTTTCACACAAAGTTTAACATAGAATACGAATCTGCAAACATCTACATTAGTTCACATGAGCAAATCGAAAGTAGACAAGTATTACTCGCTTCAGACAGTGGGAAACAATCAGTAGTATAAATGACGGAAATTTCAATCCGATATATTGAAAAATGTTAATTTTTTTGGGCGAACCTGATCCCTGTGACACCCAAAATAATCTAGTTCCACCAAATTGAAATATCGAGCAAAGTTCGGTCTCCCAGGTATTAATTACTAATACCAGATCGGAGCCTCTTTTTGTACGAAGTCATTCGTATTGTATTCAGTTTCCGTAAATTCTGACATGTTGTTTCATTTTATTCCTGGATTAAGTACTTCAAAATGTAAGGTATTCAATTTCGGGCGCACTTCAAACTATATTCGCACTGCTTGAAAGCAATGAATGGAGACAATAAAGAACCAATAAAACTTGTATTCTGGTTCATAACTGAAGAACATTGAACTTCATGAAACCTCTTTGAATCACCTTCACTGTGGAAATGTCAATACGGACAAGTTTTGAAGTACCTAACGCATGGAACTCTTCGTATAACGATAGCTCTCACGAAAGGAAGGTCAAGGTTGCAAGGTCATTTCCTATTAGTGAAGTCCGATATTTTATTATTCTGCCATTGAAAAATTAAACTAGGCTGTGAAAGTGTAAAATTCGATTGAATAAGTCTATAACCTTTTCAAGGGCAGGTTCCTCCTGAATTGAAATCTAGAGTTCTTGGTTGAAAAGATGACATGTGAAGTTTCATGCTTATCTTCGTGGGGATAGTACAGGGTGATTCATCAAGGTTGGCCACCGGCCGTATCTCGGAAACCGTTTATCCCATAACTTCCGGAAAAAAATTCTAATGACAAAATCGGCCCCTTAAAAATGATTAAAAATATTTTCAAGTTTGTAGTTCCCCACTAGAGGGCGCAATCTATCACTTGTAAAATACAATATCATTTTTTATGAAATATTCTCAAGCTAACAGTGGTAAAGAATAATCAAATAAGAAAATACTCTTTCTATTCAACAACTTTTGTTCTAGTGATTTTTCTATATTTAATATTTTTCAGTGATGGGATGGATAAACTATTCTTCACAAGATAAACACTCTCATTTCTGTATGTGTGCAACGATATTCACGTGATTTAATTTCATTCGGAGGCCATCGAAAGTAGATCACAGAAAAATATGGAAAAAGTACAGGCTGCTTTATGTCACTTCATCCTATTTATCTGTTTAACAGGAGAATTTCAAATGCGATGCTATAATTCTAACCGACTGAGAATGAGCTAAGCAACATTACCTTTTAACTTGTTAAAACCGCAGACTGATATCGTTGGTCATTTGAAAGATATTAACATTTTTGTAAATTTTGATCAATGTTGGTCATATCTGTGAGCTTGAAAAAACTAGGAAGTGACTTTATTCGTCATGACAACGCAGCAAAATACTCAACATTCATGAAATAACAATGATACGATAAAATAAAACTAAAATTAGCAACCACGAAAATAGTTGAACAAAAAAAAACAACACTTACACCTAATCATTCCGACTATTCAAAATGTCTATCATTATTGTATATACATAAATTTAGTCTTTCTTTCGCCGAGTTGACACTGGCCACAATTTCAGTATGAGAAAAAGTTCCAGTTGCCTGTCGAAATCTATTTTGCATATCCTCAGTTGTAGTGGGGGTGTACGGAAAACTAAGTCTTTATTCTCCCCCAAAAATAAAAATCTAATACTGTGAGGTCGGGTGCTGGCCATGGAAAAATACTCGTCCAATCCACCTCTTTGAGAAGACGGTATCTAAATATTCCCTAAAATTAGCAGCATAATGCGCCAGGCAACCATCTTGTTGATATCACATATCTAACCTGCTTTGAATAGCAACATTTTCTGAAAGAATTGGAAGATCTTGCGTTAAAATTTCAAGCACCTTTGTCCTGTTAATAAGCCAAAACTTTTATGATATTACCCTCATTACGGCTTCCACGTTTTCTATTTTTTCTTCCAACATCAATCCTTCGAATACTTTTCTGGAATGACGACGTCTTTCAGGATATCGTATCGGGTATTCCCCTTCAGCTACTGCATTTTCTAAACATTCAAAATAAACATTGAGCATATCAAATGCTTCTTCGTTTGAATAGTTAGGCATCATAAATTAGTAGTTTGCAATCGACCTAAATAAATTTTACAGCTATAGAAACAGAAAATAAACAATATCGCCAAAGCTTACTGGATCTACATCAGCTTGTTTTGTGAGTGACACACATTTTTGATGAGTTTTTTCTGTCACCTAATTGTTTAGATGATGAAACAACTCAATTCCTCTTGCATTTCACAGGGTTGATCAACACTTATGAAAATTTACAAAAATGTTAATATCTCCGAAACGACCAAAGATATGTGTCTGCGATTTTACTAAGTCAATAGGTGATAATGCTTGATTTATTCTCAGTCGGTTGGAATCATAGCATTCCATTTGAAATTCTTCAGTAAAACGCACAAATAGGGTGAAGTGACATAAAACAGCCTGTAGTTTTTTATTGGATCACCCGGTATATTGTCGTCATATTTTTCTGTGATCTGCTTTCGATGGCGTTCGAATGAAATTAAATGACGTGAAAATCGGTTCACGCATATAGAACTAAGAGTGTTTTTTTGCGAAGAAAAGTTCCATCCCATCACTAAAAAATAGGAAATATAGAAAAATTACTGAAACAAAAGTTGTTGAATAGAAAGAATATTTTCTTATTTTATTATTCTTTACCACTGTTAGCTTGAGAATATTTCGTAAAAAATGATATTGTATTTTACAAGTGATAGATTGCGCCCTCTAGTGGGGAACAACGAGCTTGAAAATATTTTTAATCATTTTCTAGTGGTCGATTTTGCCATTAGATTTTTTTTCTGGAAGTCATAGGATGAACGGTTTCCGAGATACGGCCGGTGGCCACCCTTAATGAATCACCCTGTATAATAAGAAGATCATGTTAGTATAGAGGTTTACTGGTTCATTTACCTTTTTTCTCCTTGCTGGTAACTTACAAGGCAACCCTCCAGTCTTGCTCTTCTAGTTGTTCGATTATTTCTCTAATTTTATTATTTTTAAAATGAAAGCATTTGGAAATTTTACCATTTGTTTATAGATTCCTGTACTTGGCTTTGAAATTCAACAGGGATATCTGTTTCTGCAATCTCTGTATTGCAGAATATCCCATTAATTATTTGAAATTCAATGGAACTCGATTGAACAAGCTCCCTGATTCACTTATTCTTATGATTTGGTGCTCATTACAGTATCATATTGATATAATAATAATAATAATAATACTAAGAGCGTTCATTCGGATCTGTACAAATAAACTCTAAGATACTATAGAGTTAAATATCCTAAAATATTAACTGTGCACAATTCATAAAACAAAAGCTTCATCCAAAAAACAAACATAAAATATATTCTGACCAAACTGCTCCAAGCGTGCATTTCATCATAATAATCACATTTAATGTCATCATCATGTAATTATATTCAGTGTCAATTCCGGGTAGTCATTAATGGTTGATAATTTTGTGTATCTTGGCTTTTTCGAGATTCAACATCCACTTCTTCAGTTCTTTTTTGAAAGACGTTCTTTATTTGTTTATTATTTCTTGCGGTATTATGGAGAATAATCTGGGAGCAATATAGGTACAACATCTTCGCCCTATTTTCTTCTTGCTTCTTGGGCGTTCATTGTTTTTTTCCGGTGGCTCTTGTTTGGTAATTAGGTTCTTTAGTTCTCATAATAACTTTATAACTTTATTGTCTAAGATATTTTCAATTATTTTCATGCAATAAGCTTGTAATAAGCCAGGTTCTCTAGCAAACTCAGAAAGTTCTTTTATGGGGTAAGCTATTTTTTTTGTACATAATTTCGGGGAAATATTTTTGTATAACATCCAACCTTTTTTTCAACCTTTTCTTGTGGCAAACTAGTTCTCTACCCCAACCTTTAATTCCGTAGGTAAAATGGGATTTAACACGCACATCATAAAAAATATTCAGGTGTTTAGAATTATTTATGGTTTGTATTATAAACTCAAATCTGTATAAAATACCCCCCAATTTTCTTGTGAGGTAAATCAGATGTTCATCGCATTTCAAATATTTGTCGATTATTATACCGAGATACTTACAGTCTGTTTTGAAATATTCAGTGCATCGTTGATATGTAAATTACCAAAATCTTCAGGTCCAGCTTTATTCACTGCAAAGGGTAAGTATTTCGTTTTACTTCCATTCAAGGGGAGCTTATTGAGTTGTAAATATTTGTTCATCCTCTCGAATTATCTCACAAAAGTAACTCCTATTGCCTCTATGATGAGCCCTTGAATACAACCACCGCATCGTCTGCAAAACTTATGTGAGTAATAATCATTTCTTCACTCTTTCTACCATTTATTTTCACCATCTGACCTTTGTTGGTAAAGTGACTTTCTAGTAAAAAAAATTTTTCCACGAAATCTATTATTATTAATTTCTGCGAATAGTTTTCTTATGGCTAACAGTGTCGAATGCATCATCGGTTTTCCCCCTTAGCGCCTGAGCAGTGTATCGGAATCGTATATGATGCTGATGCTAGACGATATTACCATCCTTACTTAAACAATGATACTACAGACTGGCGCAGACCTTGGGGTGACTACTTAACAGCAGTGTTTCAAATATCAGCTTGATCGGATGGATATTCGTCTTGGGAGATATTGGAAAAAAATGTGTCTGATTTCGTGCTGATTTCCTGGGAATATTATATTATTATTATATATTTCCGAAATAACTCAGAAAATATTGATGACGAAACATTGAAATTGATGCGCAAATTTGTGCAAAATATCTCGATCATTTGATTGGAACCATTCAAAATTTGAAGATTCAGCTTAGAAATATCTTATATCCTCTAATCATATGGTTCTGGTCGACAGCGTGATAAAGTTTCATCAAAATGTCTGTAATTATTGAATGTTAAACCGAAATTGGTCCCAAACGATTCGGTTGGACTTCCTTAGGAAGAATCCGTGATCAAATTCAATTCTGTCCGGCCGACCATGTGTGCTCTAACTTGCTAAAGAATAGACCTAGACTCTTGAGATTTTCAGTTTATGTTTGGAGCCAGTAAATCTCGTTAATGGGCGAAATTGGCCGAAAGGTTTCGGAGTTATAACAATTTGACATTTTGAGGTTTGTTACAAAATTAATTGATGCGATCAGATTGGAGCTTCGTGAGAAGTTGAAGAATACCAACGCGCAACCTCGTTCACGGTTTTGAGATAGTCTGGCCGTAAAAAAAAATGTTTTTCGAAAACATTTTTTTCGAGGGACCACCAATCAGATCCGGATGAAATTTGGCACATACCTTGAAGTCAATATTTAGCAACAATGTTTCACATTGCAACTCGATCAGATATTTATTTTATTTCATAAAACATGTTGAACAAAAAGTTATTGTTCTTCATTACGCACTTGTTCTAGAGAACAAAAGCGATATCGTTCTGCCCAGTGTCTGTGATTTTCAAGTTTCGAGCTAAAAATGATCTTCATCGATTAAAAAAAATTTCGTTTTTTGTCCGAAAAATATTCATTAGAGTTCAATGAAAATTGGCAAAGATCTTGGAATCAAAATAAATCAAAAGTTCAAATTTCAGTTTTAGCGAATATTTATCTGCAGAGAAATTGGAAAAAAGATGTCAAATTTCTTGACTATTTCAAATTTCTAGATGATTTATCGAAAAGGATTGAGGTTGTCAAAATTCAACTTCTTCAATGGTAATGCCAACGCATAACTTTCGAGATTTCGGTTGAAAAAATTGCTTTTTCGAAAACTATTCATAACCACCTCACCATGGAGTTTGGTACAGACCTTGGGGTCAAAATTCAACAACAGTACTTATAATATCAAATTTCGGAATTTGATCAGATCCTTCATTGGGAAAAATTTTGTTCAATTTCGTGCTGATTTCATCGATATCACTGTTAATTATTTCCGCAATAACTGAAAATATTCCTATATATCCGATCATCTATTGCAAGCAGGCTATGTATATTTGGGGGATCGCACGATGGATTTCAAGAAGCTGGCGTTCGTAATTAAACTCCAGACCTGCTCTACAATTATTAAAGTCTCCAAGGAAATTCGCTTCGTACTTATTGTGTTTACGATGAGCGGTTAGGACAGACATAGAGAGATTAATTATGGCTGCCGAATTCGTGAAATTGAACAAGCGCGTAAAAGCTGCTTACTTCACTTTAGTGCTTTTCTAGGTTTTTACCTTCTCTTTAAGCAACCTTTATTTTTACCCCCTCTTTGAGCATGCTTCAATTGATATATTCCTCATGTTTTCAGAATTCACATTTTTATATTTCAATTTCGTATCTAAACCTAGATTCAGAAGTTTGGCTCCTCTCATCTACTTCACAAAATTCATCGAAACTTGAATTACTTTTTTTTGGAGAAATTAAAATATCTTCATATTCATTTCGTCAAGAACAATAGGTATCTAAATATATAAATCGCATGGAAAGAGACCTCAGATGAATTGCTGGAATATTCACACGTGTCCAAAAATAATTACTTGGGAATAATCACCGAAGGTTATTTTTTTTCCCGATTTGAATGAATTTTTTCATGAAATTATGGAATATTATGTAATTAACCAGGGGGACTGAATAAAAACGAATAATCCTCATCTCCATACTAATGCATTTCGAAATCGGATCTCCATTCAAAATATTCCCAACCATGCATCTTGTTTAACTCAAATTGACCTCAGTTACATAAAGCCGGGTCTAGATGAGTGTAATCCGAACAGCGAATGCAATCAGCCTCACATTAAAATACATCGTTCGAGTCGAAAACCGAGTCCTGACCGAGCAGCAAGAGCGCTGCCTCGAACCATAAAGCTCGCTGTGATTTATTGCATTCGCTGTTCGCATTACACTCATCTGGACCTGGCTTTACACTCCTCTGGAGCCGGCCTAATGTGAAAGCTTTAGTATCTATCGAGATATATTCTCTCATAAACATCGATCAATTCTACGGAATTTCAATTGAACCCAACTCAGTGTAGGAAATATTCGATTATGTTTGAGTTTGGATTATTATTATTATTCATTTCTTGAGTCAAAATATTGAGCGCAGTGTAGTGATCGAAGAGAATAAGTGCCATATATGATCTAGCCAATATCTAAAGGAAATTATGGAGTTATGCATCACTTATTGAAGAATCTTAAATGATTACGGAAGCAAATGATAATTGCAAAAATAATTAATTAATGAAAATTCTATGAGTTACGAGAATCTTCCTACTGAAAGTCGAATACCTGTCATTGATCACTTTTTTAAAGGAATGCTCGAAGTAATTAATAGAAATCTAATTTCAAACTAGATCATTTGAGATCACGAAATCGCCACAGATTTTACGACAAATTCTTGACAAATATTCGACAATTACTTAGATGGTTCTCAATGATTTCGGTGCAAGTAGCTCTGCTAACTTTATTTACTTGATGCCGATACATCGATACCACATTTAGTTTGTTTCCAAGCTAGTCTGAATGGACCAGGGGGAGGAAAAAGCTATACATATAGCAAGAACTCCATTTGATCAGTAACAATATGTTTCTTGACGAATATAACATTGTTTCTTAAATGAACCACAGATCAACCTACAACTATCATATTTAGGTATTCACGCTCCAGCACGGAGCTTCCTGCAACTAATAAACACAATTTTGGATGGTGAGGGTCAGTTATTCAGCAATTATGGTTGAATCGCGTGAAATATCGAAAATTTTCACTACCAAATGGATAACATCATATTTGCTCTATAATACCTTCTGCAAATCAGGTTTGATCAGAAATTTCTTTTTTGAAAGCAACCGCAGGCATCAACTGAATTAAATTTTATAATTTTGTCACCGTCAAATAGTTATATAATTTGCAGCTATTATCCAGTACATTTTTTTTCAATACGCAGGACCGACTTGATGAAGGAAACAATCTACCCTCAAAACTCTCAAACGCCCGACTTCACGAAGATTCAAATATTTTTTGGATGATGGTTAGAATGAACATTTAATAATATTTCACTGGAAACAATTTTGACGATGTAAACGCCTGAAGTTAGAGTTTTATGCTTTTAATCGTGAGTAGGTATTTTAATATTGGGTAGTTCAGAATAAGGTGCTGATTTTTAAGGCTTTTTATATAATTTGATGATGTGAAGGAAAAAATTTCAAACAAACCTATATCCTAAACCTCTTAACTTCCGAGTTACAAGACAGCAAAATTTTGAGAGAGCAATCTTTTTTTCATCATCACTTGTATCCTCCCAGATACATTTTTTGGAATCTGAAATGAGCCCTTGGAGCCTTGATAAACATTTCTTTATGTTTTGATATTCCAATAGAGTCTGTAGGAAATGTGGATTATAAATATTGTGTGAAATATTATGTACGTTTTTGAAATGGTTAAGATTTATCCAAAAAACTTTTATCTGAGATAGATGTTATTTTTTTTTTAGGTTTTTTTCTGGGTTTTCACTCCCGCAATCCGCAAGGCCGTTTCTCATGAAAAAACAATTTTGTTTCATTTTAATAGTTCTGTTGCAGATATTCGGATTGAAAACCCAGGAAAAACCTAAAAAATGATGCGAAATCCTTCCAAACTGTAAGCTTTGATCGGTACTCATAGATGTAATATTTTTTTTTTCGAACTACTATCGATTGAACAAATTAAAGCAATGTTATAACCAGTATACTTTCAATAAACAGTCTCAGAAAAAGTCCCATTGAGAATGAGTCGAAATATCAATGAAATCAATCGCAAAATCATTTATTGGAACAAGATCCAAAAAGCAATCGGTCGAAGTGTTTTAATAAAAATTATTTAACATCAACGAATATGTGAAATGAATTAGTCTTAATCTAGATTGAAAAAATATCAAGAAGAACCATACCATACCATCACTAATAACTGTAAGCTGAGGCATGATAATAAATAAGTATTTACTAATAATTTTCCCATGTATAGAAATTGTGAGTATATCAAGTTCTTCCTAAAATAGGTGACAAGGGATTCGAAAAATTATTCTTATTTCAAGAGCACGCAAAGACGAACCTACATGGTATTTTCCCAAAAATAGTCAGTTCACATCTTGTCAAAAAATATCTATTGATGTTTGTGCTAGATCTCATAAAATTATTTGGAAATATATGGTTAAACTACCTTCTTTTCACAAAATTTTATCATCCTCTACCTCAAAAGTTATCATGCTTTTGACCGTTCATTTGAGGTTTTCATTTGAAAGCTAACTATAGAGGTTCACGCTCTTAAGAATCAGTACAACTTGTGAGTGTATGGTGAATGTTATACTCAAATTATAGGAAATGGTTCTATTCAGTTATAATCAGAGCAACTGCCTAGGTCTATTGTGAAACTGTAGCTTTGGAAAAACAAATTATTTTGTAAGATTCATCATCATATTGAATAGTAACGTGGTTAGTTCTCTGCTTGAGTGTTATCTTCGATCAAAAAATATATGTTTTGAATCAGCTCAATATCAAGCTCATTGAGTAGTTCAAATATTTGCGATCTGAAATTCACTGAATTATACGTGTGTCAGATATCATTTGAATATCTATGAAAATTCAATGAAAGCACTGACTTGAAGCCAGCAGCTTATGCGCGCATGTTCAACTTCGTTGCCAAAGCTGCCATCTCCTCACGTATTGACCACGACAAGCGCATTTTTACTTCCTGATGGAAAGATTCGGTGACATTCTAATCATATTATCCTCACAAAATTCTGCATGAACCTTCAAGCTGTCATCATACAATCAAATACTTGATTTTAATTCGATCTTATCTGTATTTTTGGAAATCTTGAGAAACAGAATTTTGAATGGGTACCATTGGGCGGATTTTACGCTTGCATGAATTGAACCTTCATTATTGAGCTCCAAACCTTCTGTGAAAATATCGTGTTTTTGAGTAGTTTCTTCGGAAACTCACTTTTTACAGACGTTCTCATAGCCAATAACTCCAAGAAAGCAAAAGCTCGATATTTATAGAGTAGGTTTGAATCTTATTTGCGAAGGCCTAATTCGTGTATATCCGTATATACCAATTCAATATTTCCAAGAACAAAGATACCGAGGAAAAACCCAATATCTCCAAAAATTACAACCGTATCAAACTGAAATTTGTTCCACTGCTGTGAAATATGAAGTTGAAGGAAGTTTCATATTTTATTTTTCAAATACACCAACGGCACGATCACAACGAAAATTTGCAATAAGTTGTGTGTTATTATGCCTTAACGAACTGCCAAACTTCAATCCGATAGCTCAAGAAGTTCCTAGAGTCAGGACAATAATCTCGAACCTAATCTGAAAATTTCAATTAGCTAGCTTGCTTCGTTGGACCGATATCGTGTCCTCGACTGGCCGATCGGACAGAATCGATTTTGACACCGATGGCTTCACCAGTGAGTTCAACCTAGTCGTTTGAGACCATTTTAGGGAAAAAATTGCAGATAGCAGAGATTTAGTTAGATGAAGATGCGCGCCGAAAGGCTAATCCAAATCGAATATAAATAGCTCTCTCAACAAATTTGGTGCCCTATGGAGGAAGAACCTCGACTCATATTTCCAAAAATTAAAATAAGGCGCCAAAGTTTTTTCCACACGAGAATTATTTCGTTCTTCAATCCTGAATTATTGTTCGATGATATCGAAGTTTCGGAGGCCACACCCGCAAGGCTCTATATCCAAAAAAAATTATTTGTTGAGGTTAATTTGGAATTGAAATCTCGGCAAAATTCGTGAAATACTATGAGAAGAAGACTGAACTTGACTGTTAGTATGAAAGTGATGATGAATCACTCAGAAGCCAATGTGTGATATATAATATGGTTATTAGAATTTTGAAATTTGTGGTGTAACTTGTTTCTCAGATTTTCTGCGCACTTCATAATACGCAAAAAATTCCAAAGTGCTTAGTTCTCCTTAAGATGGATCTCACGATATTGAGCAATCAAGATGCACGGTCTACTCCGAGTCATATTCGCGAAATGCGGAAGGAATAACAAATTTTACCAGTTAACTGCTGAAATGATCGTATGAATTTTCATTCAGACTTCTCAGCATTTATAGCTTATTTCAAGAACAAGAATACAAATCGGGTTATTAATAATTCCTTAGTTTAAATGCCTATATATAGAACAAAATACGATGGAATTAGATAACGCAAATAAATCTCCTCTAGATATGTTATTCTCTATCCATTGAAGAGTTATTATGTCAAATATCAACTTGGCTAAACATCTCTTAGAGCCGGTATTATAAAACTTAACTTTAACTTTAACTGACAGTTTTGACAGTTGTGTTAGGACATAACTGTCAAAACTGCCTGTTAAAGTTAAAGTTAAGTTTTATAATTCCGGCCCTTAGACGGCCTGCAAATCAATCTCTTTCAGATATGTTATTCCGTATTCATGGAAGATTAACTATACCAAATATCAACTTGGCTAAACATTTTTGATTGGTGGAAATTTCGAAAAATTTACAGTTGTTAACTACCCCTTAGACGGCCTGCAAATGAATCTCCTTCTGATATGTTATTCTATATTCATTGAAAAGTAATGCCAAATACCAACTTGGAACTCATTTTTGACAGTGTCATGCGTGCTTATTTTGAAAAAATTTACAGCTGTAAACTACCCCTTAGGCGGCCTGCAAATGAATCTCCTTCGGGTATGTTATACTACATCCATTGAAGAGTAATTATGCCAAATATAAACTCGGCTTAACATCTCTTAAACGGCCTGGAAATCAATCTCCTTCAGATATGTTATTCCGTATTCATGGAAGAGTAACCATACCAAATATCAACTTGGCTTAACATTTTTGACAGGGTCATTTCTGGGAATCTTGAAAAATTGACAGGCGTAAACTACCCCTTGGACGGCCTGCAAAAAAATCTCCTTCGGATATGTTATTCATATTCATTGAAGAGTAATTATACAAGATATCAACTTGGCTGAACATTTTTGATTGGTTCATTCGTGGAAATTTCGAAGAATTCACAGTTGTAAACTATCCCTTAGACGGCCTGCAAATGAATCTCCTTCTGATATGTTATTCTATATTCATTGAAGAGTAATGCCAAATACCAACTTGGCTGTACATTTTTGACAGTGTCATTCGTGTTAATTTTGAAAAATTTCAGCTGTAAACTACCCCTTAGACGGCTTGCAAATGAATCTCCTTCGGGTATGTTATTCTATATTCATTGAAGTGTAATTATGCCAAATATCCACTTGGCTTGAAATTTTTGACAGGGACATTCCTGGGAATTTCAAAAAATTGACAAGTGTAAACCACCTCTTTGACGGCCTGCAAATCAATCTCTTCCACATATGTTATCTATATCCAAGAGTATTTATGCCAAATATCAACTCGGTTTAACATTTTTGATTGGGTCGTTCGTGAAACTACCGGTAGGTGCCTCATCGCTGAATAGTTTACATCATTTTCGTTCATCATAACATGAACGTGTGTATTGAAATGCCATGAATACTTTATTGAAGTCGATTAAGTGAACTCAGCATTCAAATTTTCACTTTGCACTCCTGACGCCACTGGTCATTTGTCTGCTGGAATAAATTTGGCTGCTGAAATGTGGCTGGAACTCGGAACCAAAACAAACCTAAAGTAAACATGATTGTTCTATGCTATGGATATTTACCATAGAAAATCGTTCTGGTGACAGTAAATCGACCGCATTTTCATCAACCAGATTCCGTAAATAACCTTTTTCACGCGCTTGTTCCAAGAACCATCCGAATATTTCATATTTACGGAGCGGAAAATCGGCAACCAAAACAACAGAGTTGATTTTCGGAACGTATCCTATGAAAATTGACACTGTTTGCATGAAATCAGGAATCCCAACTTAAATTTCAGCCAATCGGGGACGATCTTAACAAAAACCTATATTTGGAAGGAATTATCTGGTTTAAGAGCCGAGGCATGTTTTACGGGTATTTATAAATAATGCGAACCTTATCATGTCGAATTTGTCCTGAAATTCCAATTCCCTAGTGAAAGTAAAGTTGCTAAGTAAATTGTGGGTTGGCAACTTGGGCCGAAGTCGTCTATCGAATTACAGTATGAATAAAAAATAAAGAATGTTCAGATTAAGAAGGTTTTTGAAGTCGTGAAACTTGACATTATTACATTTTTGTTCTGGAAAACATCGCGTTATCGTTTCGCCCATTTGGAATTTTAAGCCGAAAACGGTCAGGTTGGATCTCTTGAGGAAGAATTTGTTGTCAAATTCAATTCTGTGCGGTCTTCCGTCATATCGTTGTGCTCTATGTATAACTGTCGACGGAACACAATAGAGGTTCTTGAAATTATCGAAGTGGAATTGGATCCGAAATATCACGGTTGAGTTCGTTAATGTGCCAAATTCGCGCAACAGTTTCGGAGTTACAGACAAAAATTTCAGTAGAATCGGCCAAGTTATTCGAGAGTAAGTATAGCTGCCATTTGATGAAAAATAACCTGTATCTCAGTTGTTCTACATGTAAGACATTTCATTTGCGGGATGTTGTTCTGAATTGTAGAGAGAAGTACTTGATCTAAATTTCAGTCGAATCGGCCTAGTGGTTCGAGAGTTAGTATAGCTGCCATTTGATGAAAAACACCCTGTATCTCAGTTGTTTCAAATGTGAGACAGTCTTTCCACAAACCTTTTTTGAAGTCCATTCTTGAGCATCGTCTTATTAAGAAATTACTTTTAAAGCAACAAAACCAAAAAATATAATAGGTCTTGTTCTCATGTTGGACCTTGAAACATAAAAATTTACTTTTTCCAGCAGTGAACGATATTTTACAGAAGAGAAATTATCTGTGAACTAGCCGAAGGTACACCCTCTCATTTATATGTGAATGAAGAATGGTCAGAGAAATTATAGCATATTTGAATGAATAGGTTACTATATACAAATGAGGAATATTTATATTTCGTTCTCAGTAAGCTGTTGAGTTGAAGAACAGAAGGAAATGCTTTTCGTTATGAAACTATATATCTTCCAAACACTATTCAACTAATGTGCGCTACAATTGTCAAAAGACTATCAAACAGCAATCACGATATCCCCTAGAGAAAATTCATATATAAGAGGTTCACTGTCTTAGTATATAACGACAAAACACCCAGTAACATTCAACCTCCGACCGTTGGTCTCTCACCATTTCAATAATACTCAAACATACCAACCAGATCATCGATCAACAGCAGGAAGAGCAATGGACCAAGATTGCAGCTCTGAGGCACACTGGAAATAGATAGATACTTGAACGAATGAAAACCCTCAACATACTATCTGCGATGTGACAGATAGGACCTAAAGAGACGTATCAACTGTGTAATGAAACAATATCTGTTTTATAGTTTATTCAGCAAGTGTTCGTCTACTTCATAGAAAGCTATTCGGAAATTCGTGTATATAACATCATCCTGGCCAGAACCATCTGATGTCTGCTACCAAAACTGAGAAAATGAAGCCAAATGACTTGATGAAACATTCTTTCCACTTGCCCTCAAAATCCCACTCGAATTCTATGTAATGAAAGAGTTGTCGGCATATGAATGTTCTGAATAGTTCAGAATGCACGAAAACATCAGTTTTACTATATGGACCTACCACCTGTGTTTTAAACGGAAAAATAGTCGAGATGAAGCTACCAATTCTGCTTCAATTGAGTAGCATTTCGTTGGAATGTATGTATCGTTTGTAATTCTCCTCAGGGAAAAAAAATTGGCCCAAGCAGGTTACCTTGGACTCATTTTCATAATAAATCTACTAAACATGATCTTATATTCTCACAATTGACGGAAGTGATTATTATATGTTCTCATAATGACTCATTCATCAACCTGTTATTCGATCTGGTTCATTTCACTCGGATATGGAATATCATACATCGCAAGTGGATGAAGTAGCGATCAATATAATTCATTTCTTTTTGGCCTAATTCAGTGTTGAAGCTAACACCCTTGAGTGAATCTTAACCATTCACTAATTCGACCTTCGTAATCAAATAGAAAATCTACTCTATAAATATCGAGTCTCTAAGTCTTTTCTTTTGGGGGTTGTGTTCACAATCAGCCTAACCGCTGACAGTGAACAAAATAACTTCCTTAAGAATACACTAAGATATACATACTTTCATTGTAGGTTTGAAATTTAATTTCTGTTCAATTACGAAGGTCGAATTCGTGAGCGGAAAAAATTCGTCCAATGATTCGATATATGAAGGTTCCATTCAAAATTTAATTTTCCTTAAATTTTCTAAAATACAGATCTTATCGAATTAAAATCAGGTGTAATGAAATTGGCATCTTGAAGGTTTGTGTGTACCATATGATTAGATGAACGCTAAATATAATATACCTATGTGAAATTTAATTGATATAATCGAACTATTATCGCGAAAGGTTCACTATCAGGAACTACCGAAGTGATAGGGTTGAAACTTGGTAATTAACTGAAGCCTACTGACTCGCAACGAATGGCGGCATTTTGTTGGAATCGCATGGTTAGTGAATTAAGAAATAATTTAAAAATTTTTCCGGAAAAACATTTTTTTTGGAAATTTTTTATCGGATTCCGACTGAATTTTGCACATATCTGAAACTCTAATTTCACATCGATGTAACAAATTACAAGTTGATCTGGTTCCAACTTTTGAAGATATAAGAAAAAATTTGTCAAATTTTTTTGTTTGTTCCACGGTTTCGTTGTTAATTCTAGAATAAGTCGAAAAATACTGACCCACTTCAGATGAAACTTGACTTTTTAAAAATTTTGTACAGAATATGTTGATGATCGTGTCATTAGAACAGTTGAAAAAAAAAATCAGGAATTTTCCTTGAAAAATGTGTTTCCTTAGGAAACTCGTCATCAGATTTCAAGGACAATTTGCACTGATCTATATTAAATCCAATGAAAGTATACTAAATTTCAATTCGATCCCATAGAGATATTGTTACAAAAATCTAGAAAAGCACTGCTGTGAAGGCAGCAGCTTTTGCGCGCATGTTCAATGTAGATGGCCGCTTCGACAACGAATTTGAACATGCTCGTAAAAGCTGCTGCCTTCACGGCAGTGATTTTTTAGATTTTTTTTCCGATAAATTACTGGATTTCAATTCGATCTTATCTGTATTTTTGGAAATATTGGAAAAATGCGTAAAATCCACCCAATGATTCCGCAGATATACCCATAAATTCAATTTTTCCAATATTTCCAAAAATACAGATAAGATCGAATTGAAATGCAGTACTTCATCGAAAAATGACAGTTTGAAGGTTCATACAGAATTTAATGAGGATAATTTGATGAGAAGATCTCAGAATATTGAATATTTGAAATAAAAAATTTGAATGAGTTGGTGATCTGTGTTGAGGCTGGTCAAGTTTTGTGTTGAAGTGCGCTCACAGAATAGAGAAGTATTAATACTTCTATACTCTATGGTACGGTGGTGGCTTCCACAGGATCAAAATTTGGACTGCTGTAATCGAGCTTCGAACCTAGCTGTTAAGAATTGATAAATTTTATTACAGGGTACACTGCTCTACACACGGGATAAAAAAGCAGAGAAGGCACCAAAATCCTGGTTAAGGCCGCACGGATATTCTACCACAATGATGGTATTATAATGACTCGATCAAATTACAAATTGGCAATTCTTTTTATTAAGATTACGAAATTTGGTTTTTGAAAATATTTTTTCTCGAAACTATCAGTTAGATTTCGCGGAAATGTTGCGTATACTTTCTTGATTTCATTTTGTAACCGAGCGTACTATACTCTTATTCGAACGATTATGTTTTTTTGGAAATATTAGAAAAATAAAATTTCAGATTGAATCATCTATGAAATCTTGAGGTAGATTTCGCCTTTTGATGAATTCGTACTTTGTGGATAAGCTTGAAATGACGATGAAACATCACGTCCCGAAGTTAATCCTTTCGAAGCTGACTGATTTTACAAACGCTGGTTAGTTCGACAGTAAACACAATTACCTGTTTCGTGAAAGAAAATGAAGTTTCATTTAGTTGCGAAGGCAAGGCATCAGTGAAAATGAAAACTGCTACATCTTGCGACATTTGTTCATGTCGATGGTATTGTGCGAAAATATAGAAAATGAAATGAATTCAATTTCTTACTATAACACAGGTGCGGCTCAATCGTTTATTTTATAAGATTGTTTTCTATCTGATCATGAATTCAGGAGAGATGACATTTTTAATAACTCATTATCCGAGTTCAATGAAACATCTACGTTTGGTCGTTTCATTTACGTTCGGTCGTCGTTTCGCGTGAATTCCTGACATTTGCGGAGGGTCCTTAACGAGGGGTTGGTCTCACTGATGATGAATCCGAAGGCAAATAAAATTCTGGCCGGACGGCCGTTAATCTGTTCGTAGGTACTGTAATATTGGATATGGCATACCCAGAGTCCTAAAATTTGCAGAGTAGGTTTAGAGAATAAATATCTCAGTTTACTTCACTAATGGACGAAATCAGTGGAACGGTTCGGAGAGATAATGCGGTAGGACTGAAACTCCGTAGTAGCTGTAAAATATTGACTAACTTTGCAAAATCCGTAAATTCTGCAAATATGAAAAATTTCAAATTATATATCAGATTCCTGTAAAATTTGGAGCATACCTTGTAGGCAATAGTTAACGATAGTGTACCAAATTTCAGCTCGATCTGATGTTTATTTTCGGATAAATTGTATTGATGTTTTTTCCCCAACAACTCGAGAACATTTTTTCGGTAATGAATTTGAATAAACACATAAAAGCTCTTATCCTCGCATCAATTTTTTCCAAGAATGTTTTATGCATCCCATCGTGTTCAACTCGATTTGTATCTAAATCAAAATAAATAATGTGAATCATTACATTTCTATTCGAAATCGATTCATTCAATTCCGACATCAATCAAAATTTTTCCAAATCGACTGATGAAGATATATCTTGATTTATGTAAATTATCAAATAGATCGTCGTGAAAACGGACCGTCCAATATTTCATTATCTTAGATACTGAGGATCATTGAGAAGAACGGGCTTGTTATAATTCCTTAGCAAAGTAGTCGCCCAATCCCGAAATTCTGCATGTACCTTCAAGCTATCATTTTTCCAGGAAATCCTATATAACAATACAATATGTTCTATATTTTCGGAAATATTGGAAAAATAAAATAATGAATGGGTACATCTACGGAAACATTGGCGAATCTTACCGATTCACGAATTCTACCATCGCAGTTGAGGCTCGAACCCATTAAAATCGATTTTTTATCGACTCTGAGTCGATTCTTTCGAAAGTGATTGTGTTTTATACCCGCCCGATTGCCAATCGGAAACGAAATAACTTCCGGAACAATCTGTTTAGCTACCGCGTAATTGTAGAGCAAGTTTGAAGTTCAATTACGAAAGCCAAATTCTCGAATCGGCAAAATCCACCCAATTCTTCCGCAGATGTACCCATTCAAAAAATATTTTCTCAGTATTTCCGAAAAAAAACAGATAAGTGCGAATTGAAATCCTGTAACTACTTGATGGAAAAATAATAACTCGATAACCAATGCAGAATTTAGTGGGAAGAATTGTATTAGAAGATCCCATATTAGAAATATTGGAAAATCAAAATTAGATCGTTTTTTTTCAGATTGTTTTTACAAAACGGTCATCAAGTAATCCTGCAAGAATTGGCATTTAAGCATTTGCCTACAAGTTGTATAATGATTATATTAGTAATTTTGAGAAATTCCATGAATAACAACGATACCGAGGAAATATCCAAGAAATTTGAATTTTTTTCCCGATATGTCTGAAGCTGAACATAGGATCGAATTCAAATAGGAAATACTATTGTTAAATAGTGACTTCAAGGCATGTGCGATATTTTGTTGAGATCTGATAAATATTTTGAAAAAAAAATTCACTCTGGAATGTTTGAACTACATTTGGTTTCTTTATTTCTGCCCTCTTGATCCCCAGGAAATTTCGGATGAAATTTTCGTTGGAATCACAGCTTACTGCGAAGTTCAAATCTGGTTGCGACAGTTCTTTCTGAGATATTGAGGAAATAAAATTTCAAAAAGCCTCAGAATTTCACATATTTCTGCTCCAATATCTTTCAAAATAATAATCAGATAAATCTTCAACTAGGAGCAATGTGATCAAATATTAACTAGAACATGTGTGTGATTGAAAAAGTTGCAAGAAAAAATTCAAGAATTATCGAAACATTTTCTTTTTCATTTGTTACCAGTTCAATCTCTACGAAATTGTGCATTCAGCTTTTCAGAAGCGCGTCGGTATTCTACAAATAGTTACTATTTTTCAATCTAATCAAGTCTGTATTTTTCGTGGATATAGCCTTAGAATCATCTCAAAGAATAACGAAATAAGAAATATTTTTCCAATATCTCTGAAAATGAAAATCCAAACAAATTGAAATTTGGAACGCTGTTAATAAATAAGTTTGAATTAATAGACTCCGAGAGAAGAAATCATTCAACAAAGAGTTGAAAAATTTTCCAATATTTTTTTTATTCGTAACGATCAGAACTCCATGAAATTTCATATGGCCGTGAATTTGATCGCATAAGTATGCCCTGAGATGTTGAGGAACTAAACTCAAATTTGAAAAAGGTGTAACTTCCATTAACAATCTTGACTACATATTCAGGCTTCGAACCTACCTTGAGAATTTCACGACACCAGGTCCTTCGAAAATTACAGCACATATTACATTTCCGGATCGAAATTTCGGAATTCTTCGCAAAATTCGAAATTATTCTTCATGTCTACAGTGAAAATATTTTGAATTCTTTCACGGTGAAACTATTTTGAATCCCCCACAAAAATATGAGCATAGAATGAAGAAATAACGAATGAATGTTTAGTTGAAACCTTCGAAAGATAATAATAATAATAATAAATGAATTTATTGTTGTTTTTGTCAGTCATACATAGAAAACCATCATATTCTAATACATATTTGAAACAATGCAAAAAACACAATAGGCCTTGGTAATTGCAGTTTCCTGGTTACCCAGAAACTGTTCAGGCCTCAATGTTGCTCGAAAAACTATTGGCTCAAGTTAATAAGAATGCAATTCGAGTCTTGAAAGGAGAGGAACAAGGCAGGAGGTGGAAAAGGATAGGGAAAAAAATAGAGAAATTTTGGAGGTAGCAATTGATCGACAGGGTTAGTATATTTTAACTCCGAGATTGTAACAGTTTGCTCTTGAAATTTATCTTGAATGTGGTTGCCGACTATTTGAGATCAAGTGAAGTTCATGACATGAGAAATATTGTAAGTGAACGATCTCTTGAAAATTTGCTTTTTATGTTGTGGGACTGTAAGTAAAGTTCTTCATCTGAGATTCAAGTTATGAACGTCGGTTATATAAGTTATCTTCTGGAGGAGGTAGGCAGGCGTCATGTACCTCATTATTTTGAAAAAAAAGCAAGCCATATGTACTTGTGCTCTATTGCGCATGTTCAACCAGCCGGATTGTTGTAGAGCCGGAGATATGTGGTCTCCACGTCTTACCCCGTATATTAATCTTAGACACGAGTTTTGAATTTTGTGTATTCGGTATTGGTCGCGATCGTCCAAACAAGGCATACAGATGCTATTGCAAAAATTGAAGTGTGAAAGGATGAGGGTATCACACAGCATTTTTTTTGTGTCTTCTGAAAGGAAGATGATCTATAGTCATAGACATTACCTTTCAGAAGACAAAAAAAAAATGCTGTGTGATACCCTCATCCTTTCACACTTCAATTTTTGCAATAGCATCTATATGCCTTGTTTGGACGATCGCGACCACAAGATGATCCATAGTCATAGACATTACAAGTTACAATAAGCTATTTTAAGTTTGCTAGTTACATGTTCCCTGAAACGCATCTTGGAGTCCATAATGAGACCTAGGCTCTTGCCGTGATTTACAACAGAAAGATGTTCGCCATTCAATCTGATCCGAATTGTACTTTTGAAATTTTTGAATCGTTGCCGAAGATCACTACAGAACATTTGCTGGGATTGAGCTGCAGAAGATGGTCACTAGCACCATTCGCGAAAGAAGTTAATCATTTCCCCTGCCAGAGCAATATCTCCCTCAGAAAAATGAGTGTATACAAAATATACAGAAGACCCAGAATACTACCCTGGGGGACCCCACTCCGAAGTACCAGAGACGAAGAGTACCGACCGTCAAGAACAACCCTCTGCACCCGGTCAGAAAGATAAGATGTCATGAGCCTCATGGAGCTGTCTGAAAAGCCGATATAGCGTAATATTGAGAGCAGAATTTCATGATAAATTGTATCGAATGCCGAAAGTCCAACAGAATCAATAATGAGATATCACCCCTATTATATGCCCTAAAGATATCGTCAGTAACATCAGCAAGGCTACTCTCACAGCTATATCCTCTCCTAAATTCGTAGTGTCTCAGAGGTAAGACATTGTTAACATTCAGGTAATGCCTGATCTGTTTTTCCATAGTTCGCTCGAATAATTTGGAGAATGTAGGAAGAACACTGAACGAACTCAGCTGACCATACTCGATAGGCTTACCAACCTTGGGCAAAGGGCCTGGGCCTGTTTCAAGAGAGTGGGAAAATAGGAATTTACCAAGCACCCATTTACTATATGAGTGATGTACATAATTATGATTGGACAACATAATTGAATCAGGGTAAATATTTTATACTATTCAGAATCTCTATTTCCTCAGTTGTCAACTCGAACTTAAGTTTGTCACTTATTCCAGGAAATAAACTACCTTTGTACTGCAGTTTTGGAATTTTGTTTTCAGATATACTTCTGTTCGAATAGCTCCAGTTGTATAATTTCTCAGCTATTTGTAGTAATCATAGTCAGAAGGTTTTTTTGGGCTCTCCAGATCTGTCTGAAATTCAGGCAGCTTGATTCCTCTCAGGGACCTGTAACGAAAGTTCACGGGCACATTCTGGGGCATCGGCAGATCTGACTACAGGGACGTGAGACTATGGTTCGCTATATTCGCATCTATGACACAAACCGAAGCCTCCTCAAAGTTCGTAAACATTAAATCTAGAAGAGTCGCCGAAGTTCTAGTGACATGAGTTGGTTCATTCACATGCTGGTGCATACCAAATGTAGGAAAGATATTTTCTAAACCACACGATGAAGATGAACCAGACAACATGTCAATGTTGAAATCTCCCATGAAGATTATGTCATCAAATTTTGAATATACATCCGTTAGAAGTTCCTCAATATCCTCGAGAAATGAGGCTAACTATGCACCAGGCGGTCTATAAACGACACACACCAATAATGATGGGTTAATTCTGAAGCAGTAATTCAATGCATGTATATTCAACATGATCACGTATCCCAGAGGACAGCAACCTTCAACTAAATGCCTTCCTTAGGTATGAACCGACACCACCTCCTCTACTACCGGATCTATTTTTCTGAAAAAAATTATACTGATCAAGATCAGCGACCCCTCCGACAGTATTCTCACTCAGCCATGTTTCAGATATTACTATGACATCATAATCACTGCCTGCAACATGTTCCAGAAACCTGTCGAAATTTGCCAACAAATTTACATTCACATCTGCTACATTCAAAACTATATCAGAAATAAAAAAGGATAAAGAGGGGTATTAAAAAGGAAAAATTAAAAGGAAAAGATGGGTTGTAGAACGTTATGACTCAAACTTATAGCCCCAAGTAAGCTTGCTTGTGGAAAAAACAAAAAGTAAAACGCAGCCCTCCTGTGTTCCAAGCTTTATACATAACAGATTCAATGTATTAGGCCAAGTAAGTGATAACTATCAAATAAACAGAAAAAAAATACGGTATCCAAATTCCAGCCATAAGAGATGAGCATTTAACAAATGCCAATCTAACTCCAGGTTTATCCCATATATCAAACTAAAAATTTCTCAGAGTAGAAGAAAAAAAGTTTAGATATTGTAGACAAAGAATCACCGTTGCTTGGTAACATCAATTCAACAGTAACATTAAAAAAAAACTGGTGATGATTTCTTATCATCATCATATGGAAAAATCTTACAGCCCAATATCGATGCCACTATAGCTAACTTCAAAGACAAGTTGACTCAAGAACTTTGGAAACACATTGATAACTACTCATCTCTGAGAGCAAATGAGAAGTGGAATAGTGTTTCTAGCACCTATAGAGCTCTCTTTGAGTCGACATAGGGATGAATTAATTCAATTTCAGAAATAACGAAGAGATAACCAGATTGAAGTCCTTATTGGATCGTGTATATACAGTCTATAGAGTGAAAATTGAGTTTATGAGCTTGTATAAAAGAATCAAATATATTTATGATCAGGCAATTATAGGTCTCAAGCAGAAATGTTATAGTAACAAGATAGCTAACTCTACAAACAAATCTAGAACAACGTGGAAAATTATGAACGGACATCCCAGGGATGTAGCCAACAACTTTGTGGTGTGATGAGCAGGGTGAATAGCTGGTGTACGGGCAATGCTCTACTACTGAACACCAACAAGACCAAATGCATGATTTTTGCTACTGATAGATCTTCTTCAATGTACCCCAATCATTTCATATTTGAAGATCACGTTACTGAGGGGTCCAGCTCAGTGAAGTTCCTGGGATTGATTATAGATTTCACTCTAAAATGGAATGATCATATAAAGAACATTATGGGAAAGTTCAATAAAGTTTTTTCAGGAATTTGGACAGCAATTTATTCGAATCACTTATTACATCGCCAACGTTTCGAACCTTTCGTGGTTCTTTTTCAAGGCTAAAATAGTAAATGACAGTATAAACAATATGAACAGCTATTGGGAGGGATCTGTCACTCGCCTCGTATTTAATTTGATTCGGAATGTGTCAGGTAAATTAAATCGTTCATTTTCTCTCCGTGACAGTCGAATAACTCCGATTTGACTCCCAAGAGGTATTCTGGTGAAATATGTTTTTATATTTCAGCGAGAAACAAATCCATCCTTCAGCATGTTCAACGATCTCAATGTGTGTACCATAACAAACGTTACATATCACTATCCTTCTACAAAATAATTCTGAAATATTGACATTCAAATAAACTCACACTCAACTAATGGTCAAAGCACTCACACGTATAATCTTACATATAATTTTTGTTTACCTTACGAAACGAAATTAATTTTTTTTTATATAATATATATATTATTATTTTAAAAAATGGTCTTGCAACTTTGAACATTTCCACTCGATTTGGGTTACGAGTTCGAGTAACACTATCATTCAGCATTAAGCTATTGTAAACCAAACTTAGATGTTGAACGTCTTCCCTGAAATTCACTGTGTTATTTGATCTTATGTGTATCATCTCGCTTATCAATCTCCTGCTGTAATTAGGTTCCCGATCTAAAATTTTCACATCTTCAAATTTGAATTTATGCCCATCGGTGTGCACATGCGTAGTGAGAGCAGTTTTATGTGTGTTGTTCAAGTTTTTCGTGTCATTTGTATGTTGTTCTATTCTTTCTTGTAGTAGTTGTTTAGTTTGTCCCACGTAACATTTCTGACAATTTCCACAATCTATTTTGTATACCAATTCTGACTTTTAAAATCGGTGTTTTGTCTTTTAATCTTGTGTAGAATTTATTGCCATTGTTCACTATATTATAGAATGCAGCTGTTCAATTATATTCATGAAATATTTTTTTTATCCTATATGATAAAATAGGGTAAAATACCAGTTTTAAATATTTTTTAGGTGTTGTATTTTTGCGCGCATGTTCTAGGGGAACAGCGTGCTATCGTTTTGTCCAAATGTCTGTAATTTTGGATGATTGAGCCGAAAATGGTCTCAATCGACTAGGTTGGACTCACTGATGACGAATCCGGTGTCAAAATCGATTCTGTCCGGCCGGCCGGCCGGCCGTAGACACGATAACTGTCGAACGAAGTGAGCTAGCGACTTGAAACTTTCAGGGTAGATCGCGCATTGGAATGCCGCGGTTAAGTTCGTTAATGGGCCGAATCTATCGAATAGTTTCGGAGTTATAGGCATTTGAAGTTTTGAAGTTATTTATTTTTTGTTTCAGAAACTACTTGAGCGATTGGATTCAAACTTGGCAGTTTGGTGGAGTATAACGACGCGCAACTTTGAGCCAAATTTCGTCAAGATCATATTGTCAATAAATTTAAAAAAAATTTTTTTTTTCGGAAACCATTCATCAGATCCAAAAAAAATTATACTCACACTTTGACCTTCTAATTTCACAGCAGTGTACTAAATTTCAGCTCGATACGATCATAAGTTTTGGAGATATCGGGAAAAAATATGTCAAATTTCGAGGTTTTCTTCTCGATATCGTTGATTTTTTTGGTATTACTCAAGAAATACTGACTCAGTCCTGATTAAACTTCACAGCTAGTTTTAAGATGCTGAAAGACAACTTTGTGCAAAATTTCGTGATAATCGGGTTATTAGAACAATTTAAAAAAAAAAATTTATATGATTTTTTCATCATATCATCCTCATTAAATTCTGTATGAAACTTCGAACTGTTATTTTCGATGAAGTACTGGATTTCAATTCGATCTGGTCTGTATTTTTGGAAATATTGGAAAAATAAAATTTTGATTGGGTATATCTACGGAATCATTGGGTGGATTTTACCCATTCACGAATTCGGCCTTCGTAATTAAGGTCCAAACCTTCTCTACAAATATCGTGTTTCTAAGTTGTTTCTTTCGGAAGTTATTGTGTTTACGCAATCGGCCGTTAGGCTGACCGTAAACACAATAACTTCCGGAAGAAACGACTTAGAAACTCGATATTTGTAGAGTTGGTTTGGGGCTTAATTACGAAGGTCGAATTCGTGAATGGGTAAAATCCGCCCAATGATTCCGTAGATATACCCAATCAAAATTTTATTTTTCCAATGTTTCCAAAAATACAGATCAGATCGAATTGAAATTCAGTACTTCATCGAAAATAACAGTTCGAAGTTTCATACAGAATTTAATGAGGATGATATGATGAGAAAATCATATAATTTTTTTTTTCAAATTGTTCTAATAACACGATTATCACGAAATTTTGCATAAAGTTGTCTTTTAGCATCTTAAAACTAGCTGTGAAGTTTAATCAGGACTGAATCAGTATTTCTCGAGTAATACCGAAAAAATCAACGATATCGAGAAGAAAACCTCGAAATTTGACATATTTTTTCCCGATATCTCCAGAACTTATGATCGTATCGAACTGAAATTTGGTACGCGCGCACGTTCAAATTCGTTGCTGAAGCGGTCATCTACATTGAACATGCGCGCAAAAGTTGCTGCCTTCACGGCAGTGCTTTTTGAAATTTTTTTTGTTCTTTTCTTGTTTCCTGTGTTACGGTGGTCATTTTTTGTGTGTTTTTGTTGATGATATTTCTGTTGAAGTTATTCACACATGTTTTAATGTAGTGTTCTGGGTAATTGTTCTGTTTGAGAATTTTAGTTACTTTCGACAAATTTTCTTTTTTGTATTCATCACTACTTAGGGACACTGCTCTTTGACCATTAGTTAAGTGTGAGTCTATTTGAATGTCAATATTTCAGAATTATTCTGTAGAAGGATAGTGATATGGTAACGTTTGTTTTTATGGTACACATATTGAGATCGTTGAACATGCTGAAGGATGGATTTGTTTCTCGCTGAAATATAAAAACATATTTCACCGGAATACCTCTTGGGAGTCAAATCGGAGTTATTCGACTGTCTGTCACGGAGAAAAAATGAACGATTCAATTTACCTGTCACATTCCGAATCAAATTAAATACGAGGCGAGTGACAGATCCCTCCCAATAGCTGTTCATATTGTTTATACTGTCATTTACTATTTTAGCCTTGAAAAAGAACCACGAAAGGTTCGAAACGTTGGCGATGTAATAAGTGATTCGAATAAATTGCTGTCCAAATTCCTGAAAAAACTTTATTGAATTTATAAACATGAACGTTAACCACCAACAAAATTATTGGAAAGTTGAACTCGGTAATCTACACTTTGAGAGTACTAAGAGATAATGTGGAGTATGGAATTCTTAAGATGCTGTACTTCTCAAAGTCGGTGCTAGCATATGGTCTAATTTTCTGGGGAAGCAGTTCTTCCCTTCATAGTATTTTTATTGTTCAAAAACTAGCCATAAGAGTAATTTTCCACCTTGGTTTTAGAGAGACCTGTAGGGGTATCTTTAGGTCCAGTGGAATTTTGACTGTGATTGGTTTATATAATACATACATAAAAATTTATTGTTTATGCAAAAACAACTACTTGAATAGATTTAAAAATGCAAATAATACAAGAAAAATACACCCATACTTCTTCCCCATTCATAGACTGAGTATGTATGAAAAAAGCTGCTCATATAGGGCTATTAAATTTTCTAATATGTTACCAACATATGTTCAAGCACAACTTGACTGTAAAAATTTTAAGAAAGAGATCTTTAAGTTAATTTTGAATATTGAGCCCTACTCTCTGGAGGACTTTGAAGTTGCTTGCCGTAACATCAATGTGTAACTACTGTTGTTTGGCCTGTTTCCTTTTCCTTGATTCGTATCAATGATTTTTGGAAATAAAATGTATTCTATTCTATTCTATCGAAATTTTCACCTTTATAATACCACTTGTTTCATAAAAAAAAATGATTTTGGAGGTCCAAAACCGATCTTTAGAAGGCATCAAAGAAATACTAGTCGTTATTTCTCCACCTATTTGATGAAAGGTATCGTCTTCGACAATAGATCGGTTGTTAAATATTGCTGAATTCATTATCGAGGATTCCGTTGAAAACTATTCGAATGTAAGGCAGTGGTCACACAAAAATTTCGGCAGTGTGACAATCTCTCGTTCTCAGGAAGAAAGGTGCAAAAACGGCCTTCCTATAGGTATAAAATTAATTGTTCGAAATAAAGTCCACCTAACAATTCATACATTCATTGCAGCCGATACATCATTTGGACCATTCCATATAACAGGGCTGGACAAAATATATGCTTGGCTTAATTGAAATACAAATTACAAAATACTTTCCCGCAGGTATTTGAAATACAAAATACAAAATTCTTTCAAGTCGGGTATTTGAAATATAAAATAAAAGTACAGTATTTCGACTATTTGTATTCGAAATACGAATTACAAAATACATTCAGGTGTTACTTAAAATGTGAAAAAATTCAGCTAATTCAGCTCAGCCATTTAATCGCTAAATAAAGAATATCCTCTCAGAAACACAAGATTTTTGAATGTAGTATCAGACAAACATCCTCTTGTTGGGGAATGAATAAAACCTGATAAAGAAAACAATCTTTCTACAGCTCCTGATGAGCACAAACTTGTCTTACATTGTATGAACACATTTTTTATTATATTAGGATAATGATCAAGGATGGTAAGCTCTTTGCTCTTATCGTTTTTGGAAATTGACCAACTCTAACTCCATGTTGAAATGACATTGCGCAGGACCTCTTCTTCCTTTCCATTTGCCGAAAACATGATTGCTAGCAAAAGAACTAGATGAAGCAGATGAACGTTGCGCCATCTGAAGGGAGATTCAGAGACTATTTTCTGTAGAGCGCTCACCGCTAAATGTATGTTCAAAAGTATTTCGAAGACAAAAGTATCGAAATACAAAATACTTCAGCGTCAGGTATTTGAAACACCAATTACAAAATACATTTTCAAGAAGTAATTGAAATACAAATACAAAATACGTATTTGTATTTCAAATACGTATTTCAATTACAAGTAATTGAAATACTGCCCAGCCCTGCCATATGATAGGTATCACTGCTTAAGCTTAGAGAGTTCAAAAAACAAACGTTGAAAATTTTTTCGGTCCAACCCTCAAATTTTCAACCTCATAAATTCGAAAAACAGTTATTGTAGTTATAGATGAGAGAACTTAGGTAAACATTTGTGGACACTTTACCTGATGAATTAATAATTCGAGATGTGGAAGTTGAATTCTCATTTCGCCTCTGATATATCAAGTTCAAAATGCTCATCTTTATGCAATCCGAACGTGTTTTTCTCATTCAGCTAGACTTGAACATACATGATGAAAAGCATACATAAGGCCAGAACAAGCCCGTTGATTTCTGATGTCATACTACTACTTTTACTCAATCAATCCGGAAGACTTATAAAAACATATTATATCCGGGTTTCGTAGGAAGACCTAGGTCTTTGAATGCCACAGAGAATAATGAATTAAGATGTTTATATTGAAAACCGGTAGATGAGTGACCTCTCCCGTCCGAAATATCGGAGAATACTGGCGGAGAAATGAATATATTCATATTAAATTTGTGACTGTGGTGGTGAGACGTTGTGAATAGAGATTATAATTTCGTGACGCGAAATATCTTTATTGATTAGGTATTGTTTCGGTCGGGCGAATACCAGGATCCTATTAATACATTATTGGCGGAATATAATACTGTTATATTATCTGTTAATCGAATTAGATACTCTTATGAAGAATTTTGATCAAAGTTGATTATATGCATTTATGGTATGGCCCACAGCCGATCTTTAATGAGCTAAGATTTTGGTGGTATCGATATTCTTAGAGCAGGACTGACGCATAATTGCGGAAGTCGAATTTATGAATGGGTTTAATCCACCCAATGATTCCGGAGAAATACTCATTCGAAATATTATTTTCCGATATTTATAAAAATAGAAATCAAATCAAGCTGGAAGCCGGTACTGTATTGAAAAATTTCAAAATTAAAACGCATTTTGATGTGTAATTTCTGGGATAAAAGTATCTTTGAATTTTTATTTCCAGTGATACGATTCTGGCAAAATTCTGCATAAGTTTTGCGCGTTCCCCTTGCACATCTAACAATCAAGTATTGATCAGTAGTTTTCGAAATATTGAGTAAACAATATTTCAGATAGCTGTAACTCCGGAAGTTTTCGGCAGATTTTGCCAATTAACAAACTCAGCCGAGATATTCGGGTTCGATACCTGTATATGTCAAGACACAATTTCATTGAGCGCAAAACTAAACGTTTGAGCACGTTTCCGTCCGAAATTCGAAAATTTCATCTGGGCAGAATCATTTAACGCTCTTGTTCTCAAAATTAAGCAAGCAAACCCAATAATAGAAATGTAATCCGATATTTTCTGAAATAATTTATTTCTCCCTATTCAGTACATCTTCCATTGTATTGTCCATCAATCGCAATAACTTTTTTTTTGACTTTTTGAGATTTTTCATGGAATTACATCCAATGTTTTCCACCCACGTGCTGTACAGCCGAAATATGAAATCATTAAATCAAAATATTACTGATTAATCATAGTACAATTTTTCAACTCACCTCATAATCCTGTGGGAATCTGTGCATTACAATCTGACCAAATTTGTTGTTGCATCCTGTCATTCAGCAATTCAATTCGAAATATCAATATCGTTGGAGGTAAATTGAGAACACGTTCCCCACTACACACAGAATTTAACTTATGACTTGCAGACCATGCAGTTATGCTGCAAATGTGCATTTCTTCTTGTATTTTGTGAATATGTGACTATAGAATATATTTCCTTCGAATTTTCAAATTGCTGACGTCACTCTTGAATGCAAACGAGTCCACAATGTTATTTACACCATGCGATGAACGTAAAATATGAGAAGTGCAACTTCCCATATAAACTATGCACAACATTTGTGACACTTCTCCTGTCATTTAAATAAGGCCGAGTTTTTTAATTCCCCAAATTGGTGTGGTGGAAGAATGATGGATCCACCAAATCGTTTTTTTATTGTTGGTTGATTGATGTAAATGTCATATTATCTAGTCCAGCATCCACCATTTATGTTCTATGTCCACCATACTCCACCACAACCACACCAGTTTGGTGAGTTAAAAAACGCGCCCTTAGTGGAAAAATTTTATTTTGGGGCGGCCGAGCACTGATGACATTTGTCACCTCGATGAATATTCACTGCCACTGTCAGGTCACTCAAAATTTTCGAACCCCGCGAACTACCGAATAAATTTTCTTCACACTGGTGCCACTTCGAAGAAAAGATTACGAACTTGATTCTTCGTATTCTGTAAGAATACGAGTATTTATTCGGATAGAGAGTAATTGGAGTAATCAGAGTAATTATTCGGATAGAGAATGAGTTTAGAGAGTTGTCGAAATTCGAATATAGGCCTGACTTCATTTGAGGATCCTGTAATAAAAGATCCCTTATCGTAAGTTCGACGATGGACTATCGAAGGGACTTGTCTCCGCTAAACTTTTAAGATGAAATTTCTCATGTGGTTCTTGTCATAGACGAATAAAAGAGATCTTTCTCTGTAGAAAGGCATCAGATGTGAGAATGAAATTGAACAATATTATGGCTTATGTTTATTGAAGCTTTGTTACTGGTTGGAGAAAACCAACTATTTATCAGATCACAACGAAATTTGGCGCAGACCTTGAAGTCAACAGTCGCTAATAATGCTTTGAATTCAACAAATTCTTTTTTGAAATTTAGTTTCCTTGGTGACTCTTGATCAGATTAGGTACTATGAAATTTGGCACAGACCTTGAAATCAATATTCGACAACAGTGTTCCAAATTTCAATTCGATCCGATGTTCATTTTCGAAGATGTAGTAAAAAAATATATAAAATTTCGTTGTTATTAAAAATACGTGAATAGATGTTCGCTTCGGCAACGAATTTAAACGAGCTCGTGAAAGCTCCTATTTAATTTATACAATTGTATATTATCACGAATATCACATCAAATACCTCAACATTAAATGGCACTTTAAATTTATAAAGAAAGAATGAGCTCTAACCTTCAGTCATCACAGGATTAGAAATAATGACAGGAGAACTGTCAAATAAGGCATCTTTTTTTAAGTAAGCCCGTCCTTCATTCAAGTTTAAGTTAGGAAGGCCCGTATCTTATCAAAGGCCACCCTCGAATGTTTTGTAAGTGCGCATGCGTACATGCCAAAGTAAAGGAAACTTTATTTAAGACATGCCTCTATTGGAGTTTCGATTAATCCCTATTGTCTTTGGTTATTCGCCAATTTGGACACCCAGGCGGCAGAATAAGCATCACAAGTTTTAATCTTTCACATCTATTGACATCAACCCTAAACTAAAATCATACCATTTTTATGACCTCCATGTACTATTCTGAATCAGGTGTACTGTATTTTCATTTGCTAAAATCAGAATTTTATGGTTGTTGTTTATGACTCAAAATGAAAATGTTTACACTCACATAAAAAAAAATTTCAAAGAAATTTTGATAATGATTAAAAATTTCGTACAATATTGAAACAAGAACTACAGAGAGAGTACTCATTTTTAAAATATTTTAAATGAGAAAAATAAAATTTTTCATTTTATAATCAGTAACTTCCTTTTCTTTTTGCAAAATGGATTTATATCCTTTGTCTGCTTTGTCATGAAGCGGTTCATAATTGGATATACATTGTAGTAAAAATTCATCATTGATTTTTTCCATTATTTGAGAATATACTTATTTCAAATAATAACAACAAAAAATAAATCTAACCGCTGACTCTGATCTAACCTCTTAGCATTGATCATTTGTTTATATTCTTCTGTCAAATTCACTAAGCGTTCCAGCCATTCACAATGAAATAGTCAATTTCGTGCCGGGTTGCGTGCCGAAGTTGCACTTCGCCCGCGAATTGATTCTGAATGCAGCTTTAGGTTTTTGGGGTATCAACCAGTTTAAATATATGAAGTATATTCATTCAATCTATGATGAATAAAATATTGGTCCTTTTATTTTCATTTGTGTTCCTAGCGCCACCTTCGGTGGAAAAAAACGATTTACCCAGCACTGGCGATACAAAAGCGCATCTATGAATTCCCCTTATTTCTATGCATCTCAATTCAATATATTGGTGCTCTGTGGTTGTGTTGATACTTCGGAAGACTTATTATGCTGCGTTCGAAACTAAAAATGAATCGAAAGCAAATTTTGTTCTCAAATTAAATAGAGCATTATAGACAATAATTTATTGAATAACATCATCTTTATAATTACATGTGTATAAAAAACTCAACTAAATAATGAACGAGTAAATTGTATGTGTCTCGCACCTAACCGAATATGAAAATAAGATAGGCTGTGGTTGCCTGGACCGAGTCAATACAATTCACTGCTAGGGAATTGAAATTAATTCGTTTTTTGTTTATTATTTGCTAAAATCAAATAATAAACCTTAGTGATCGACCAACAAAAAAAATTTTTAACCCCCCCTGAAAATTTCACAGTTTACGTTTTGGAGTACGTAGATTTGAATAAACTAATAAAAAAAAATCCGTCCGTCCGCCGTCCGTTGTCCGGGGCTTTTCTCAGAAAGTACTGAACCGAAATCAGTGAAACTTGGTAGAAAAATCGTGTGTCTCTCGCGATTGATCCTCCAAACTTTTCAGCAGAATCGGTGTACCCTAAGGGCTCAAAATGGGGGGTTGGGGAAAAAAAATCATTTCTCGAAAACTTACCACCGAATTTTTATGAAACTCTGAACGTTGATTACTGTTGCAAAATTAAACCAAAAAAAATTCACCCGGATGATTTTTTCCTGAGTTATAAAGAAAAACGCTGCAAATTTCCAATAATCTCGAAAATGACATCATCGCATTCGGTTCTAAGATTGAAATTCACTGGAAGTATCGGTTTACTTTTCATCCAGAATCATACATCTTAAAGTAGATGAAAATATTGATTACCAAATTTTCAACACATATCGAGAAATTTTTAATGGATGCGTTATTATTTTATAAACCCAATTTGCAAATGCCCCATCGATGTTCTTGACAATTTCATATTCGTGAGTAGTTCAGATTAAATATTTTCGGGTTTTCTCTCCCAATATCTTAAAAATAACTACTGAAAATCGGATCAAATTATTATTTATAGAAATCACCCTGCGGATTATGGGATTTAAGATTAAATTTCTTCATGAAGCTCATTCATATCTTGAATAAAACTTTTATTTTATTCATAAATTATTGGTTTTTCAGAACACAAAAACCAATTCCATATAAAAATTTATTCGAAACATTGAAATCTCAATAAATACTCTTTCATAACTGAATAACACTTTTACATGCAGAACGCGAATTAAGTAGCGTAATTCAAAATAATGCAGATTTCCAAAAAATTCGGTTGATCGGAGGTTTCCATAAATTTCGGATTGCGTAGTACGATTATCGTCAACACGTGGATATCCGTTACTGGTTTCAATCGAAATCCAAAATCTTTCGTAATGACAGTTCGAAATAAGCGTGAATATAAAAAATAATAAGCATTTATATGATAAATCAAATTGGAGGATAAAATATGCAAAAAAATCAATAACAAACCGCAAATCTCATCAATTGTCGATTGTCGAGAATTTAATACTGAGGGTTGGAGCCTTAGACTAAAGTAAGGAGCCGATGATCTATCTACCTGTTCTGAATGGGGTCTGTGCCGGGTCGTGACCTAAGACAAGGGATATAGCGTTGACAAAAATATACCGCATGTATCATCATCTGGTTGTCGGCAAACTACTTGTTCGAATTTCACGTCTTCACATCAAACAGGCTTTCGGATTTTACACCCTTTTGGTTGAGTGTATCTGACAACGATAACAAAGAATGAAATTTATAATCTAGAATTATTCTTTCGAATTCAACCTGATGAGGTTCACGATATATTTAATTGTTACAGAAATGTTATTGAAAATAACTTTAGTTTTTCAGTTTGTGTAGTGGATAATTTGTGAATCAAGTGAATCGGATATCTGCTGTGGAAAAACATTTTTTCCGGTCAATTGCACAGGAAAGATGAGTTTTTTTCATTTCATTAATATTTTTCAGAACAAAGTTGAATCCCAGTAGAAATCACATCTACACATTTGATATTAGCGGAAAGTCTTGAATTTTGTTTTACGTATTGGTGTTAGTTAGAAAGATTGAGTTTATTTCCTCAGTGTCAAGAAATACGAACGCGTTCGGATTGAAACATCATGACTAATGGTGAAATATAGACATTCGATTTAATGCAAAATTTCGTGAGAATTGTATTGGAAAAATCGAATTTTTTTTAAACATTTTTTTTTCGAATACATATTCATCAAAGTTCAATGAAATTTGGTACAGGTTTCAGAGTCAACATTTAGAAACAGTGTTTCAAATTTCAGTTTTGACCGATATTTATTTGTGCAGATATTGGCAAAAAATTTCGTGACCATTTTGAATATTGAGGTTATTTCCCTTATATCTCAAAAAGGGCAAACCCTATCTGATTTGAAGTTCATTTTCAGTTGTAGAATACCGACAAGAAATTTAATAATTGTGGAAAATAGTTAGATTTTCAGAGAGGTGAAACGACTGTGGAACGTCTCTTCTCATTCAAAATATTATTTTAAATTTTGCTACTCAGTTAGCGTTCTGCATGTGGAAATGTTATTCAATTATACAAGTGTATTTATTGAGATTTCAATGTTCACATGAATTATTTCATGGAATTGGTTTCTGTGTTGTGAGAAACCAATGAGTTATGCATAAGTTTTTTGAGATATCAATGGTGATTTGGGTTATTTAACTGAGGAAATAATAAACCCTTGTGTAAAATTGCAACGTTTTTAATTACACTTCAGTGCTTTCGAATGAAGGATAAAGAAATATTTCTGAGGAGGTTAAGACTTCAAGTTATCACTCAGATTGAAATTTTCACTTCATCAAAGCGCAATAACACTGATTCATCGAGAAAGGGATTAATCATCCAGTCATTGAAAAAGGAATCAGAAAGTTCAACCTGGGCCCTGTCTTGCAATATCACTTTTCTCAAGAAAAAAAACAAGTATCATATTCATTCAACAAGTAATAGGTATACATATAACGAATATTACAATATAAACAAACTATAAATACTGTTGATCAAGGTATATTCAAGATAGAACCCAATCAGATCCGATAATAATACAAACACAGGAGTGTGTTCAGTAGCTCTACCTTTTCAGGTGACATTAGCTGAAACCAAGTTTTTACCATCCTAAGCCTTCATTATGGTTAGTGAAAACATATGATGTAGGAAAATGATGAGCAGAATTATTTCTATTTCCTGCTGGTGATGGAAATTCAGGCTGGAATTACCGAATATACATAGACCTTAGAAGATAGTATATAAGGTTTATCCGAATATAAAATATCCAAATGAATAACCTTACATGATGCCACAGCCTTGTTATTAAGACGAACTTTCATACTGGTTTCAATGGACCAAGTCTGAAATATTGCTCAATTCATTCTTCATGAATATGATCTGGGTAATTACCCAGGTCACTTAAGTTCATCTTGGAATGTTTGTAAATAAGTGCTTGAGCTAAGACTTATTATGCATCCATACATAACATACAACATTCACAGGTTCAAATCTCACCTAATAGTTCATTCAATATCATCTGAATCTTGAAAGAACAAATCATTCAATAACAATCGAGAAGGAAAATTCATATGTTCATCAGGGTATCATATTATTTCCAAATATAAATACATTTCAATATCATACCTAATAAACTGCCACTTGCCGCTCCAGAAATGAAGTTTCTTCCATTTAACTAAATGGTTTGGCAGGAATCAGGTTCACTCCCAAAAAAATCTGCAATTTCCTAAATATTGGATTTAAATTTTGGATATTGATACTAAAGAGTGTTTCCCACTGACTAAACTAATAAATGTGTTCCGGTTCAACCGGAAATTTACGTGACTTACGATTTTCTTGTATGAACTGATTTATATTTTTTCTTATCGAATTCTACGTTTAATTTTTTTTCCTTTTCGACTTCGGTTCGATAAAAATGCCCAATAGATAAATTATTTCCGCTACAACGAATCATTGAAATCTGACGAGCACTTCGAAGTTCTACACAGAAAAATAAGAAACCCGAAGCTGAACTCATTAAAACTTCAGAAATGAATTGGTTAAGAAATACGACTGATGGAAATTCACTAAATGACGAGACAGATTGATCTAGACTACCCCTATTAAATATATTCGCCTAAAAGATGAATTGCTTCTCCTGGTTATGAAAACTGACCTCTAATGTAATACCTGTGCCCTTTTTGCGTAACACTACAAATTCACCAGAAACCAGTACTTCGTCTATTTTCTCCATTGTAGTCCCCAAGGAGCCCAGTGGGTTCCTCCAAAAATAACAAAAATATAATGTAATCCACTCCAGAAATTCCCTTAAATTCTGTTTGAAATCCATTCGCGAACCAGTTGGCTTATAACATCTGGAGAAGCTACAACGTAGCGAACCGCATCATGTTTGAACTCGAATGAATAGATATCATATATATTTCCTTGTTATATTATCTTTCATAATAACATTTGGACAAATTTTGCGATTACTGTGGGAAAAAATTTCTTTCTTAATCTGTAAGCTTCAAAGTTTATTTCAGAAAGAATATCAACACGTTTCAATTTCACTACTCGATAGACCAGATTCAGCTGCTGTAATTGGATAGTAATATTCTGGACTTGACAGTGACTGCAAGCAAAGTGTTGAATTTTATCGAACATATTGATACCGACGGCGAATGAAATGCTTGGTTTTGTCCTTCGACATAGTAAATTATTCAGAAAGAATGAAATTATGTTAACAATAAATTATTCTTTCAATTTAGTCCAATGAATTTTTCATCATCAGTTCGGAACCCTCATCATGAGTGTCGCGTCAGACGGTTGGAAAGCGTACAGAATAAATTTCTACGATGTTTATCATATCGAAATGATTTTCGTATTTTGGAACACGATTACTCCAAAGCTTATTCGCGATATAATATGCCCTCCTTAGAAGATTGCAGGAAAATGGATCTGTCATATGAAATACTGAACTCTGTCGTTTCTTCATTATCCTATTCTCCAATCGTATGTAATTTATGGTTGCTGAAAAGGGACTTAAATCGAGTGAAATGTTCTGCTTTGGGTTTCTCAGATTGAATCAGAATTTACCAATGTGTTGGATTTTGAGTTGAGCTCGAGCTGTATCAATATAGATCCTTGTTTTGTGCAATTTAAGAACTTGTTGAAACTTCATAATTAGGCGAGCTAGAATCGTGAGGCAATTTTAAATACCACTTCCCAACTCGCACAGAAGTCCTCTATCCACAAATACCTGTGTATTCTGGTTAATGATAGAAAGAGCTTCTTCGGTTCTTTATCAGAGAATGTGATAAAAAAGTTCCATATTGTTGAAGTATTCGATTCATTTACCGAACTTTTTTTTGCTTACCTTGTAGATATGTTGAATCATTCCATTCTATCCTTTACCTTCAACTGTAACCGGCGGACCATCTGGTGTCCATAAGACTACCTTCGAAGAAAATATCAGTTTTAATTTTCATGGATCAATCTATGGTTACGCTTAGTAACAATTGCTTCTTTGAATGAAGCTTTTCTTCTCAGTAATTTTGAGGATTGATATTTCAATCATTAATTTTTATCATTAAGTTGAAGAGAAATTCATCGTTGCACATTCCAATTTAATAATTTTATTGATGGAAGTGAAACATATTCCAAATCGACGTTTGTTACTTGTCAGTCGGCAGATAAACATACCACCATTTCCAGTAGGATAAGAGCAATTTATCAGTGGAACAGCTGAACCTTTTATTGAATTATTCTAGTATTTCCATTGTACTGGTAGTGCAATCGAAGCTATTTATGAATTTTGAATATTCATCACTCCTGCCACATCGATCAGAAAATTCGCGAATTTTGAATAATTCAGTATTGTAAATGGTCAAATCGGGACGCAAGGTCGAAGCGAGTAAAACGCGTCAGATAGCCTTCTCCGTCACTCAATATTGCGAGATTGACCTATCGATACAGCCGACGCTGCCTAATGGCTTGCTAGAGAAAAAAGTACACGAAAAGAGAGAGAGAGTTGATATATACGAAGGCGTAGAAGGGCCACTCTTTGTCGACAAAAATTTTTCCCCCTAATTCCGACTTCAATCTCGGAATTAGACTAATTCCGACTTTGAACTCGGAATTATAGACTAATTCCGACTTCAAACTCGGAATTATACATAATTCCGACTTTGAACTCGGAATTATACGAAGGCGTAGAAGGGCCACTCTTTGTCGACAAAAATTTTTCCACCTAATTCCGACATTAATCTCGGAATTAGACTAATTCCGACTTTGAACTCGGAATTATAGACTAATTCCGACTTCAAACTCGGAATTATACATAATTCCGACTTTGAACTCGGAATTATACTAATTCCGAGTTTGAAGTCGGAATTATAGACAAATTCCGACTTTAAACTCGGAATTATAGTCTATAATTCCGAGTTCAAAGTCGGAATTAGTCCATAATTCCGAGTTCAAAGTCGGAATTAGGTGGAAAAATTTTTGTCGACAAAGAGTGGCCCTTCTACGCCTTCGTATAATTCCGAGTTCAAAGTCGGAATTATGTATAATTCCGAGTTTGAAGTCGGAATTAGTCTATAATTCCGAGTTCAAAGTCGGAATAAGTCTAATTCCGAGATTAAAGTCGGAATTAGGTGGAAAAATTTTTGTCGACAAAGAGTGGCCCTTCTACGCCTTCGTAGAATTATACTAATTCCGAGTTTGAAGTCGGAATAATAGACTAATTCCGACTTTAAACTCGGAATTATAGTCTATAATTCCGAGTTCAAAGTCGGAATTAGTCTATAATTCCGAGTTTAAAGTCGGAATTAGTCTATAATTCCGACAAAGTTTTTCAGCAGTCCCACGGATAGAATACTTGATTCCAATGATGGAAATATTCATGCACGACCTATTTATTAATCCAATGAAATTTCCTTCAGTCCTTCGATTATTATCATTTGAACATTGAAACATTTGATACCCTCCCTAACGACAAAACAGTGTGTTCTGGTGAACAGCTTGCTAAAGTTTCGTCGAATTGTTTTTAATTTTAGAATTTTGAGCCGAAAATGGCATCAATAGACTAGGACATGAGTGAAACCTCATGACGAATCCGTTGTCTAAATCGATTCTGACCGTCCGTAGGCACGATTACGGGTAAACGAAGGATCATATGAATCTTAAACTTTCAGGGTAGATTGCATTTCCAACTGCGACTGTTAAGTTCGTTGAAGGGAATAATCGGTCAAACGGATTTGGATTCAGCCATTTAAAATTTTTAGATTACTTTTCTGATATTTCGAAAACTACTGAGGTGATTGAATTGAAACTTGGCAATTAGTTGAAACATATCGACGCGTAATTTTTGCTGAATTTTGATGAGATCATACTGTCAAAAAATTGAAAAAAAACTTTCGGATTTTTCTGTTTCAGAACGATTTTATATTCGAAATAAAATCCTTTTCATACCTCACAGCCGTGTACCAATTTTCAGTTAGAGGCGATTATAATTTTTGAAGGTAATTTCGTAATTTTCCTCAGTATCATTGTTTTTTCCGGAATTAACAGATTAAATCATGATGTAACTTGGTAACTCTTTCGAAAATGCTGATGAACAACTTTGAACAAAATTTTGTTATGATCGTGTCATTAAAGCAATTCAAAAAGAAGCTTTTCAAATTTTTTTGTCCAATATTCAATATTCTGGGATCTTCTGATCATTAAATCAAGTACTGAGTTTAAATTCGGTCTAACCTATATTTTTGAAAATACTGGAGAAATGATTTTTCAATAATTATATCTGCGGAATCATTGGGCGGATTTCACCCGGTCAAGAATTTATCGGCCTTAGTAACTGAAGTCCAAACCTACTCTAAGGATATCGAGTTTCTACGCTGTTTCTTTCGGAGGTTCCTGTGTTTATGATCGGTCAGTAACTTCTGGAAGAAACTACTGAGAAACTCGATAGTTGTAGAGTGGATTTGGGGCTTCATTACGAATGGCGGGTAAAATCCGCCCAATGATTCCGTAGAAATACCCATTCAAAATTTTATTTTTATACCCAAAAATACAGAAGTTTCATACAGAATGAATGGTCGAAATTTCGTGCCTTCCGTGACGTACCAGCGGATATATTCTCGTCCAGCTTTCTCTTTATCGATCGTAGAATTGTGCAATAACGAGTGATGAAGGAGGCGATCTACCGCGTTTCACCCAATGATAATAATAATAATGATATTTCTTTATTTCAGATAATATTACCAAATGACAATCCGAAATGAATTAGTGTCCTACCATCAAATTAATCAGCTTAATTTAGTATTGAAAAAATCTCCTTACTGATACGGTTCAAGATTTAATTTTATTTTTAAAAATTTTTGGACTACTTATATTCTTAATATATTAGGTAATTGGTTGAAAATTCGTATACAGCTATATTCAGGATGTTTCCCACTCAATGTTAACCTGTGTTTTGGAAAGTTTAAATCTTGTGTTCTTGTATTATAGCGATTGCTAGTTCTAAGTTCGATGAATTTATCTTTGTTCCTATGAAGAAATACAGCACATTCGTAAATATATAAACCATATACTGTGAATATATTGTTCTGTTTGAATACATTCCTACACGTCTCCCTAAACCTCAGATTATAAATTTTTCGAAAAATCCTCTTTTGAAGCAGAAACAGTTGTTTCACATTTCGATTAGTACCCCAGAAAATTATACCTTATCTGAACCTAGATTCGAAATTCGCATGATACAACATTTTCAATGATTTTTCACTCGAATACTTCTTAGAAATTCTGATGGCAAACTTAATTTGTGTCAATTTTTGACCTAAATATTCCGCATGCGCCCTGAAGGATAGAAAAGAGTCTATGAAGATCCCCAGGTATTTTGTCTTATTTGTTACAAGAATTTCCTCATTTCCCAATTTCATGCTTGTTGGTTTGCTTTCATTATTTCTGTTGGTGCCAAAAATCAGGAGGTTTGTCTTTTCGACATTCAATATCAGTTCATTATTTTTTAACCATTCTTGTGTCCTATTGAAGAAATTTGTGCCGCTATGACTAAGGCATCTTTTTCTTCTGCTCCCACCAGTAAGTTGGTGTCATCTACATAGCCTATTAGGTCGTTGAGGAAAACAAGAAACAGAAGGGGTCCAAGGATACCTCCCTGTCCTAGACCCCTGTCGTTCATGAGCTCCTCCGATTCAGCATTCTCTCCATCTTTGGTTATTTCACCTTTTGTTTCTTCTTGCACAGGTATGCTTTTCCCCTTATTCCATGTGCTTCAAGTTTATTTAGAAGGTATTCCTGATTTATTGAATCATATGCTTTCGACATATCCAAGAACATTGCCATAACTAATTTGTCTCCCTCCAACAGTTCCAGTATACTCTTCTTTAGTTCAAATATAGCTGTCTATGTGGATTTTCCTTTAAGGAAACCGTGCTATGTGTTGGAGAAGAAGTCATAAATATTTAGAAATTCTGTTATTCTTGAGCACATTATCAGTTCAAATATTTTTGAGAAGCCAGGAAGAATACTGATAGGCCTGCAGTTACCCATGTCTTTAGGATTACCTTTTTTCAATATCGGTTTGATAATTGCTGTTTTCAGTTGTTCTGGGAATTCTCCTTCTTTATTAGACAGATTGACCAGGTGTCCTAGGATACCATTTATCTCAGGTAGAGCTGGTGGGTATTTCATCTACTCCACTGGAATATTTATTTTTGAGGCTTTTCCCTATTTCTAGAATTTCTGTAGGGTTGGTTGGTTTTAGGTGAATAGATGGTCATTATGTTCAAGGTTACATTTTGGTTGTATCAACGTTTGTGGAATGATGTTATTAAAGTACGAGTCAAATTTTTGTGCAAATTCACGTGGAGCTCCTTCAACCCCACATTCTTCTGTGTTATTCTGCCCTCTGATTTCCTTGCAAATTGGCCACATTGTCTTGCCCTTGTTGTTTGATTTTCTTATTCTTTCCTCGAAATTTTCTGCCTTATACTTCCTAATCAGTTGGTCATACTTCTTCTTGGTCTTATTGTATAGGTCTTTATAAATGGGATTCTTTCTAGTCATCAGCAGTAACATATCGAGATGGCTGTTGCATTTGTTGATCTCATCGTTTGTAGGTGTTTGTCCCCATGTTTTTTGTATCCTCTTTTTCATTGGAAAGCATTCGTAAAGGATAGATTGAAATGTATCCAAAAAACTTTGCCATTTTGAATTGATATTGTTATTTATTTCTTATTCGTAACTGAATGACCAGTCTTGTTCTCTTATTTTTGCTATATACTCACTTTTTGATTTTTCATTGAAGTATCTACATTTTTTTACCTGTTGTATAGTGGGTCTTGTGTTATGGTCAGAAATATGTAATTCGACTGTTTTTGAAATACAATTTCCGATATTAGTGAATATGTTATCTATGCATGACCTAGGTTTGGCTGTTATTCTCGTATATTCATTAATAGTTTGGACTAAATGTAAAAATTCATCAGATTGGTGAATCTAGATTTTGGCAAACTTTCTGTCATCATATCAAGATTGAAATAGCCTGTTATGACTATTTCCTGTTGACATTGACTAGCCTGTATTAGTAGTTCTTCCGTTTTATCTAGGAAAACATTGAAGTTCCTCTTCGGCGTTCTGTATATTGAAATTACCAAGATATTTCTTGATCCTACTTGGCATTCTGCAGCTGCACATTCAAAATCTCCTTCAAGTGATAGATTGTTTAAATTTGTTCTTTCTAATGTTTTCCATAATTTATCAACATAGATGGTTGCTCCTCCATATCCATTTTGTCTGAAGTATTAGATGCCAGGTTGAAATTTTTTATTGTAAAATGATCCAATTCTTCCGTTGTCTGCCAGTGTTCAGTGATACATATTATTTTGCAGTTTGTGATTTGTGTGACACTTTCTTCTAATCTGTCTATGGCATTTGATATTGATTACACGTTTTGGTGAATAATACTAATTAAATAATACTAATTAAATTGTCAATGTGAACTTGCGTGCCGATTTGACCTTTTGTAATACCAAAGTATTCAAAATTCACGAATCGTTAAAGTGTGTGATATCATACATTATGATTTTGTTTCGAAACAGTATGACAAAAATATGAAATATGATAATTCGTATCATATTTCAAGCAATAGATTGGTTAATATCTACAATGAAGATCAACGTGAGCGATATCTGTGTTGGAACTGCAAACAAGGTGCAAGAGTGTATTAGCACATTGAAAATTATTTTAATGCTTCCAAGTTTTAGCAGAGCCGAACCTGGAATATAACGAATGGAAGAATATTTGTTATTTGATAAGAGTTATCCGCAGATGGTTAAATTGATGTACAACTCAAAGACTCGCCCTGTATTTACATTCAATAGTTTCATACTAAAACACGAAAGAGTTAGTTCGAAGAAAGGTTGGACAGTCCATTTATCGGAGCTTACAGAAAATCCTATCGCTTTAAAAATATCCACTCAAAGGGAGAAAAAAATTACTGAAGGGCGTGTTTTTACTCTTTCCTTGAATGTGTTCACAGCAGCATTGTTTCTCCAATTTTTGCCATTCTGTTCCATCCCACTCTAAAAAATTAGAAGAAGTCACACGCAGGAAGAACATAGAAATGGGCACATTCAAAGTTTGGATTATCGATTGAAGGATATTTTGGTAGGATTAAAAATTATTTCTTAGGTTGTTGGTAGGTTTTCGCTCTTAATATCTAAAAACGAAAAATTTCAATTGAATAATATTGAAACGCTTTATGTCATGTGAAGAAAAATATATTCCACGATGAATTTATTCTATATAAAATGATGCCGAAAGAAGCTTGCAGAAGGTGCCTGTATACGAGATTCTTCAGATGTTTTAGGGTTAGTTCTCCTCTTATGTACTTCGCGATTTTGTTGGAATATCGTATACAGCTTTATTCGGGTCCTTTCTCAGTAAGGGTTAACCTGTGCGTGGGTATTTTACTGTGGTTGCTCTTGTTTCATATTGACTAGCTGTTTTCTCCTCAAAGTAATGCCTATTCTTGTACACGAAAATCAGGCATTCTTAGGTATGAATTGCAGGTGCGGCAAGGAGGCAATTCCTCTGGAATGTGCAGGACTCAATTCTCCTCATACCCAACATCACACGAATGACTCTTTTCTGCATCTTTAATAAGCCTGTTTTGTGGTTAGAGTTTCCGTAAAACATGATCCCGTACCTCATTTTTGACTCAGAGGCCGCCTGGTTTATTGTTTTTAATGATATGCAGTCAATGTTTTCTGAGGAATTTATTGTTAGGTTGTTGCCTTTGAAGCATTCACTTGCCTGGGCTAAAATTGTCTTTACTAAGTCAGCTGTTTCCGGAAAAGTATCTGCTTTCATACTCGAGTCAGTGTCATCAGCATAATTTATCATTTATATATGGTTTTGAGTCAGTTATAGTGGACATATATTTCATCATTGTTCTTTGTTTGGTATATTTCAGATAAGACTTAAACCAGCTCAGTTCTGTTCCCCTTACACCATATTACTGTAGTTTGCCGAAGATGAGATCCTTGGACAGGCTATTAAATACCCTTGATAAGTGCCTCATAAATGTAATCATGATCTTGGAGTACTCCAGATCACTCACAACCTTTGTGATAAATTCAAACACTGTAGTCTGTGTTGACTTTCTTTTTGCATATCCATATCGGGAAGACTTCAAAATGTCCTCTTCTATTAGGTAGGAACTTAGTTGCACACAGTTGATTAATTTCAATATTTTCGAAAACGTTCGTCTATAGCTCACTAATTTATTCAAAAAACATTTTTGGCAAATCGGTTTAATCAATGCTGTTTTCAATTTATCTGGGAATATGCCATGTTTCATAGGCATATCTATGAGATATGTGAGAAGACCTGCAATCTGTTTTGCACCCTCTCTAGCTACCTTTATTGGAATAACATACTTATTGTTGGTTTCTTCCTCAGATATTGATCGAAGTCTGAGGTTAGATATAGCGCCTGGGATTTCACGGTATGGTTCTGACTTTAGTTTGCAGCTGATTTTATTGTTTGTTATGGAAGTGAAGTAGGTGTTGAACAAATTTGCCAATTATTTTGAATTTCCTGTTATAGCGCTAGTTTGGTGTAGGCTCCTTTCAATTTTCTCAACTGTATTCCAAGACCCTTGGTTTTGTTGTCTGATTCAAGTATTTGTTTTCTATAGTCATGGCATTTTTCATCTTTAATAATACGATAACAGTTTTTTTCTGCTTATTCTTGTGGTTCTTGAAATGAACGGTTATATGTTTTGCAGGTATGTAGTATGTCTATTCTTGATTTAAAGTTCCTAAGTTTCTCACTTTTGGACTTTGATTGTTTGCCAGTCCTCGCTATTGATTACTCCATGGGACATGAGAAGTCCATCTCAGTTTTTAAAATATTCAGAATGGTTTGCCATTGTTGATCTACCTCGTGCTCTGTTATATCCATCAAGGATTCCCAATATACTCGTTCCAATCTTGCATTTATTCATTCAGTTCCTGCAAAGAAATCGTTGTCATAATTTTTTTGTGTGAATATTTATTATTATTGTCTTTTTCTATTTGGTGTGTCATTTTCAAAATTTGAGCTGTGTCGTGGTCTGAAATGTTCGCTTGAAATGATTTTGCTGAATAATTTTCATGGTTTTTACTATGTTTTTTACGCATATCATACTAGAAGATGTGGTTCTTGTTGCTTCTTGTATTGTTAGTATCATGTCGTACGAGTAAAGGATCTCGAGAAAGTCCCTTATGTTACTAATATCCTTATCAAAGACATCAAAGTATGTTGACGTTAAGGTCCCCTGCTATACAATAACTTTGTTTGTCCAGGATATCATAACAAGTACTTGTTCTATTTTCCTGTGGAATAGTCTAAGTTTCACCTGGGGGGGTATACATGGAGTAATATTAAGTTTCCTGAGTGGGTCTCGATCTCAACCGATGATATTTCCAATATTCTCCTGTTGACATTTTCACTGTGTCTTGTCTTCCTTGATATGTTAGGCCTTGTCTACAGAAGATTGCACTACTTAGGTGTCTATTTAGGGATCTGCAGAATGAACGTGCAAGTGTGAAACCTTAAATACCATAATTGCTCAGTTGTTTTCTGTCTTCCTAATGTTCAGTTTTACAAATTGCATTGAGATCTACTAAATTTTCTATTCTATTCTCTGTTAGGCTTATTGCATTGGATATGAAATAGTCATTTTGGTGTGAAATGGAGAAGTTTCTATTCGGGATAACTTCAGGAACGTTGAGAGGATTTTCAATTGTTGTTACACTCGGGATGACCTTTGAAAATTGCGAATTTCCTATTCTGGTAACGTCTGTGATGACTTAAACTACTCGCTTTGCGAGTTTTCTATTCTGCTTACGTCTGGGATGACTCAAAGAACTCGCATTGCAAATTTTCTTTTCTTGTTATGTCTGTGATGACTTTAGGAACTCGCCTTGCTAATTTCCTCTTATGGTTACATCTGGGGTGACCCCAGGATCTCGCATTGTGAATTTCTTATTATGGTTACATTTGGGATGACTTTAGGAACTCGCAATGTGAATATCTTATTCTGGTTACGTTAGCGATAACTTGAGTAGCTCGCATTGCGAATTCCCAAATCTTGTTGCGTTTGTGATCACTTCAGGAAATCACCTAAGGAGTTCGCGTGAAAGTCAGAATATGACTTCTCAGATATCTCGCCGGGAAGTTTGTGGTACTTGGGGGTCTTGCATAAAGTAATTGTAGGATCCAGTACACGCTTCGACTAATTACCAGTAGATGTCGTGATGGGTTGATGCAAACAAATATTCTAAACTCTAGCTGTTATATTTAGGATAACGCAGATGAAACATATCTGATTGGGCTGAAATATAATCTTCGGTGTCGATTTTAGTAAAACTTCAACGGAATCGGAGATATGGTTTCTGAAACATATATATATATATGAATTTCAGAAATAAGTTTCCTAAATTTTTCTATTGATTTGTTCCTCGGAAAAATCGGGAAATCTGATTCGAGTTATTGAAAAATCAAAATTTCAAATGGCTGAGGCAAAAACCATTTGGCAGATTTGGTCCATTAACGAACTTAACCGATATTCAGGATCTTAACCTAACCTGAAAATTTCAAGAATCTAAGTCGTTTCTTCAGGAAGTTAGAGCACACATGGCCGGCCGGACGACTGGCCGGATAGAATCAAATTTTACCAGGGATTCTTCATCAGTGAGTCCAGCCCTGTCGTTTGAGAACAATTTCGGCACAAAATTTCATAATTACTGACATCGTGAAGAAATGATAACGCGCTGTTTCACAAAAAAAGCGCGTAAAAATGACACTATTTTATGGGCGATCTTCATTCAACCTATGCAGTCTAGCGTACCTTTAATTCCTTTTTGTGGATCTCAATGTGATGGTCTAAAGATCTGAAATAGATATTCCTACTTGAAAATTGTTTATCTGTTTGGATTGAATCGTTCCGAAATCCCATTACCTCCTAAAATTTCATGTTTATACTATATACCGTGATATTGGATCACCCTGTATATTATCCAAAAATTCGAACCTGAATTTCAGAAGCGAATTCGTTTTTGTCTGCAGGGTCAACTCTCATCAAGTTATTTTTCACACATATCGAATGTTCTGTTTACATTCACACACTACTTGAAATTTGTTGTTTGTGTTTCTACATATTAATCGTTCAATGACGTACACATTTTTTTTTCGTTTTTATTTTTCCATCGTAAAATCTATGTTACCGAGGTAATTTATCGCACACCAATAAATAGTTGGCTTTTGAATATTTGTACCTTATTTCTCGCGAACCCGGATGAAATTATAAATGAGCAACAAAATATTCCCGATTAGAAAGTAATAAACTGATTAATTATATCTTCTTTTAGTAGGAGATAATTTGAGCAGTAAATTTATTGTAGCAATCTGAAAAATCATAAATAAGAATAATCCTATTAATTACTCAAAGAAGTAACTACGAATGAATCAGTAATGACCACTTTTCTGAAAATGTCCGAAACTATTCCAGGGGAGAAGTGTCGAAACTCGCCTGATGCAAACTTTTACCAAAAATCGTGATTCGTTTTCCTAAAAAGTCTAATAGACCATCCATCCTGTTATATTCAACAGTAATCCGAAAAGCGGGACGAGTGTTTCGACTTTTTCCTTAGGTTATTTTCAAGTGAATAAGAAACAACAAATGCTTGATGGAATATCACCTTTGATTATAATTCAACATCATTGAATCACCTATAAAAAAGTAGCAATAGATTTCGAATACTAGTTGAAATATGTCTTTCAGCATTATTGAAAATGTCAATTTTTTTCAATTTTCGATCATAACTCGAATGATATAAATGATAATCCATTATGTTTTCGGATTTGGATAAGGCAGGAAAAAAACTAGCAAATGCGTCATCCGTTTCCTTTCACCTGAAATGAATTTTCCCCACCTTTCAACAGTTCACATTCCCCTTCGACCCATTTCCAGAAAAACACCTGCTCATTAATTTTTTCAGTGTTTGCCCTCACCACATCTAAGGAATCGGAAAGGTTCTCGTTAACCATGCTGTTCAAAAATTCCTAAGCCTAAAAGAAAAGGTCCAAGAGCACAATAACTAGGCAACCACCTAACTATTTTATTTATAGAGATGAAACGATGTTTGAAATCATTTTGTAATTAGTGAAAAAAAAAAATTTCACTGAAGATAAATAGTTCCAAGGCATTATAACGTCTTTCTTTCAATGAACATTATGATTAATTTTTCAGAATTCTTATCGAATATCCAGTATTCATTTTTGAAGATATGCTTCGAGCAAATTCTGTTGTTTCTGGGGAACACATGAGCTGAAGTAAGACTTGGAGATTTCCATCAGCTCAGTGAATTACATTGTACTAATTGAATATACCAGCGCTCCCGATAAAAGGTTTTCAGGTCCAATAATTTATTAATTTAATGAAATAACATCGTTGAGGTTATTTGTCTTTTAAACAGCGCACTATGAATAGAATTTGAAAATGCTTCGCCAATTTACAAATTTTTTAAAGTCATACTCTACAGTGAATTTCCCTTCAATTAATATTTTTTCCAGCGAGACCAAAAATGCTAAACTTATGATGAATTGATGAAATATGTCATTCCTTAAATATTCGTGCATTTGTTGGAAATTAAAAAGAACTAGACATTCTGTTAATTCCTTTGTATTGTTTTAGATGGTCCAGTAGTTTCAGAGGTCCTAAATGTAGACATCGAATGTGAATCGAGTATACTCATCTATAATTCATCCTTGTTTTCGATTTTTAAAGCAACGAAACAAGTCTCTGAATTCTTCACTGTTCGATAATTCAAAAAGGAAAAAAACTGTAGGCCGAGTATTATGTGGTATTAATTCTAGAATATCTCTCTCTAATCCAGCCAATATTCTCAGGAATTTAATGGAGAAGAACCCTAAATATTTCGCAAGTCATATCGGTTGATTCAAGACCACGAAAAAAATGTTGATATCAAGTTGGTGAATTACCGTGGATTATGATATTTGACTTTGAATCCCAAATTTATTTCTGTTTGTTGAAGATGGTCGGTGTGAAAAGATGTATCTCCATTCACTTTTATGAAGTCGCTCGGTTGGCCATGGAAGCTTGACACATATCACCGTGTATAGTTTCAAAATGTTAGATTATAATCATTTTCCTGTCAAGATAATAATGTGACGTTATCCATTCTACACATAGGTCGAACTAATACGTATGTTACTGAACCAGATCATAGAGTCATTTGGTAAAAATATATAAGAATTGACAACGTCCTGCCGACCTTGACAAAATTTCGCTGGTGCCAACCTGGCTCAGTTCTAGTTACAAAAACATGAGTGACCAATAGGTCACTTGAAATATCAAGACCTATCGACTAGCTTCCTATTTGATATTTTCATGAAGACTTTAGGTATGTTCTTCTCCTTTTATGATTCATTAGAAAATTTATTGATCGATTTTTTTCTTTTTTATGATCCATTTATTTTTCAAATGAGTATTTCAGGGTATTGTTTTCCTTTTATTGTGTGTCGTTATTTTTTATGGTTGTGTCAATTGCTGCAATAAACGTGGCACTCAAATTACTTGCAACTTAAGTTGAAATATTAAATCACTTTATACCTTGTAAAGTAAAGAATTAGTTTTGGCCTTGATCAGGAGCAAAATCATGATTTGTCTCCGATTTTAATGTGGAGCTATACAAAAGATGATAATATGATGTCATTGAATCGTTAATCAGAAAATACTCATCCAAACCATATCCTTGTTGTAGAACAAGAATTCTCTTGTCTCGTTCAAAGTTTAAGAGCAGGGATTTTAGGCGAAGTGAATTTGACACCAATTACAATATCTACAGTTCACCATATATTTCATCTAAGATTCGAATCAAATCTTAAATCTGAAAACAAATCAGAAAATATAATCAACTGCAATGGAAAAGCTAACAACTACTCGTACTGTTCATTCAAGTGAACAATCCGTAGTAAAATGTAATAGGTAGGATTGTCGAAGTTTCGATGGTGCTTCATCTACGAATAGAACAGTAACGCGTTCTGTATATTGTTCCATATGTTGAAAAGGGAATATTGATATTTTTTATCTTTCCATTGCGAATCTGATTTCTTCTGAAAATAATGAACATATATAATGCTGTTAATGCTTGATATTTTTGAAGCAGAAATCACAAATCTGTCACGAAATCTTTCATCGAAAGAACTTTAAATTCAAGTTATCAACAGCATACTAGAATATTTCGAGTATAAACTAAAAGATGGACAGGCTGCAAACCCCACAGCTGTTTCGTTTATCTAGTTAGGTATAAGTTGCATCATTGATTATGAAGTAGCTACTGTCGAATGATAAATTAGCTAACCTTAAATCATCTCTGCCCCCACCTCCGTGAAACAATAAGTGTAATGCATCTCTTAGTATTGACTTGGATGACAAGTATTTTGGAAATATTTGTTTGCAAAGATACAACATTCAGAAATGTAAACTCACAATTATGAGGAAAATGAATGCGGTTTAACTCTTCAAACAGAAGAACGAGTTCTTAACACTGTATCCTGAGGAAGAAGGCATGATTTCAAAAGCACCTTTCACGAATACTAATAATGAAACTTAGTGAACCTATACAGCGGACAATGGATTTCAAAACTACTGATTGTTTGTTTACTTGTTTTTTCCAAGCAATAGAACTCAGGATACTATTATTTATACTCAGGGGCGACTGGTGAGGAAGTTTTGTGGGGCACCGCCCTTCGGGAAAAAAATGACGTAAATACGTAAATAATTAATTTGTATTCATATTCGTGCTTTTCTCCTCAAACTAGGTTGAATTAAAATTAAAACATCTTCATTTCAAAATAATCACATTTCGGTTGAGCGCACTATGCCGGGCTTAATTTCGAAAGCCCAAGCGAACTCGCAGGTTACCAGGGTAAGCGTCTAGTCAGAGACGAAGCTAGTCTCACCCAGGCGGATCTCAGTTTGATTCGAACTTTACCGATGTGAATCGGGAGTAGAAGTGTAGAGGCCGATTAATTCGTGTCATAATGTTGAGTTGAGGATTTTAGGACTGACAACTTGTGGGATCCAATGAAATTGAACTTTAGTTTCTTAAGTTTGGCGGAGAAGGTACCAGTTAAAAACAATGAACGACCTTTGTCCATATTGAATCCAGTATTGTGTTTCAGTTTAGTGAGACCCGGATATAAGAGTTGGGCAGGATTTACGCGGGAGTTTGACGCAAGTGTTTATGAAAAGACTTTATGGTTGTTCGGATGTGTAGAAAAAATGCATTTTTCGTTTCGTTTGCTTAGTGTTTGGTAGAGACAATAAGTGGACGAAGGAAGATGATCGTAGTTATAATCATCTGGAGAAAAGGATAAAAACACGAAAAATCGGCGATCGGTAAAAACCCATTCAAAATCCAAAATTTCTTTGTGATCTTGAATCAGCGCCCCCCTGAAAAAAATTATCACCAGCCTCCACTCGAGTTGTAGTATTGTAATTATGTAGTAGCATTGATATGTTAAAATTTCCAAAAAAAAATATTCATCTTGTCTTGGATTTTCTTTGTAGGTTTTCTTCTAGAGTTTGGTATACAGCACTACTATACCGAGTTATTTTTACATATCTAACAGAATCTTCTTTATGCTTTACCAATGTTTTATGGTCCTTATCTTACCTTAACCTTATCGAATGTTTCTAGTTGGAAAGGGTGATTCAGGTTAGAAGGTCAGCTTTACTGAGCAAATACTTCGTTTCCTCTATGTCAGGGCCTTATAAGAGCAAGCACTACCACGTGCTGGTAAATTACGGCTTCGTTCTGCAAGCTTCAGTGTTTATTGTTTGATTTTTTTTTGTTTGGATATAGGTACATGATTCTTTTGTAAGAATGCGCAATGTTTATCATTTTTCACCCCATTTCATTTTTCATTTTCCAGAAAATACTTTTATATAAAAACTGGCGAAATAGCGCATTCTTACAATTTTTTGACCATTTGCGCCCAAACATTTTTTTGAAAAAACGAACTCTGGCCTACAAAAGTCATCTCTTTATGTTCGAGATTTTGTTTGCTCTCAAGCATCGAAGACCCAAGCTTCCCAAATTACTATTCAACAAATCTGTAAAGATGAAGTTGCATTCACTGTGGCCCTAGTCCGGTTTCAATAAACTTGCAACTTGCCAGTATACTGCTGAACATTTTCTTTAGTTTTTGAGAAAGTTTTTCTAATATATCCAATTGAAAAGCAATGGTGAGTTTAAACACTATTTTTTTTTGTCTTTTCAGGAATATGCCTTACATCAGATATAGACACTCTTCTCACTCACATGAACAACGCCAGATTTCTCAGGGAATTGGACTTTGCAAAAATCGACTTTCTGGAGAGAACAGGGCTGTTCTATCTCATCAGAAAATACAAGGGATCCATTTGTCTTGGAGCCACAACTGTTAGATATAGAAGATTCATTAAGCTATTTTCTTTTTATAGAATAACCTCCAAGGTAAGTACCTCAAGCATTTTTCTTGGTTCAGATTTAGGATCGATATATCACTTTTTTTCCGATATAATTAATCATACAAATTTATTTCCACTCGAAATTGACCACCTCGCAGGTATTTTGTTTCAGGCCCTTACGAGGGGCGAAATTCCTGCTCTAACTCTAATTATACTGCATCTACATTTTTTTAAATTTTATACGTACATATATTTGCTAATCATACACTATCTGAAAATTTTATTTATAGTTATTTTCCTATCATAGAGCAATATTATATGCGACAATTTTTCCACATTTCGGAGGAGCATTCGATTTCTAACAACATTTCACAAGAATATAATTCGGGTATTACTGAAATTATTTCTTTAATCAATTTTTGTGAATTCAAATAGTATGACTGCAAAATTTCATAAACTCTGTAATTGCAATTAGAGCAGAAGACTTACCCTCGTCCGAGAGACTCAAAAAATAATCCTGTAACTTCTGTGCAAATGGTCGATTTCGAATGTGAAATATTTTACTGATTATAATATATATAAGGATGTCAAATCTTTATTGATAACAATAAAACAGTTTTGTTTCTCTCTGTAATATGAAAGCTTTATTAGCTATTATTCACACTATTTACATTAGTTTCAAAGTTACCTGTAATATGAAAGAAACAGCAATTAAAGTTTATTATTATCTATCTTTTGATTCACTTGATTAACGAATTATTTTTGATTCACTGCTTTGACGTATTATTCTGGAAACTTCAAAATCTGCTAGCCATCTTATTTAAATGAAGAAAGTACTTTCTTTACATCTCCCCTCTTCACTGTGAAAATTCTTATGAGAATTTTCATTAGCTACTTTATTCTGGTATTAATTTTGTTATGTGAAATAGTCCTGTTTCTTCGTTTCTTTTTCCGGTTTTAATTCTAAATATGGTATTTGATATTTTTTCTGTTATTTTAAAAGGTCCGATTCTGAGTTCATCTAATTTTCTCCTGTTCAATTTATTTCCATTTTCAATGTATACGGAATCGCCTGTATTGAATTCATGTTCTTTTCTGTTTTTGTCAAATAGATTTTTATTATATTCGTGTGATTTTATAGTGTTATCTAGAGCTATTTTTCTATCTTTCTTCCAATCTTCTGCATTTTTATGTTCTTTAAGTTCTTCGGGTAGGATATTTGTATTGGTCCCATCTAGTAGATATTTTGGTGTAAAACCTGTAACTGAGTGTTCTGTTATGTTATATTTGTCAACACATTCTCTTGCTATTGTCGTCCAGGCCTTCTTTTCTGTAGATTCATTGATTCTACATCTTATTTTATTGACTATTGTTTGGTTTAATCTTTCATTGAGTCCATTTGAAAAAGGTGCATTTAAGGCTGTATAAATGAGTCTGATATTTTGTCTTTCTAAAAAGTTTTTGAATTCTTTAGAGTTGAGTCCTGGGTATTGGTCTGTTAATATTGTATCTATCTTGCTTATTTCTAGTGTGTTTTGAACTATTTTTATAAAATCGGTTGCAGCTTGGGTTTTTGAAGTGTGTATGAGTGCATATCTTGTGTAGTGATCAACTAAAAGATGGAGGTATCTTTTCGTTGATCTCTGACCACCAAACCCACCGATCGTATCAATCGACACTATCTCAAATGGCTTTGTTGCTGGTCCTAATTGTGACATTAATCCATATTTTGCTTGAACTCTAGATTTATTTCTTTTACAAATATAGCATGTTTTGCATATTTTCTTTATGTTTTCTATTAATCTTTTTGAAGTATAATATGGGCATATTCTGTTAGTCAGTTGATTTATGCCAATATGACACCAATCTATATGTGTATTTCTTATTAATTGAATGCTCAATTTCTCTGATAATACTATCTTCTTTTTACCCCTAATTTGTTTATAAATTATACCATGTTCATCTATTGTTTTTTTCTTAAGTTCTTTCAATACAATGTTTTCATCTTGATCTTTTTTTATTTCTTGAATTTTGATTGCATTTACTATCTTCAATGTTTCTTCAGTATTATCTATTGATTCCAATACCGGGTTCCTGCTAAGACAGTCTGCTTCAGTGTTGAGTTTCCCTGGTATGTATTTAATATTAAAATCAAATTGAGACAGGTAATATGTTAGATCACCTAACTCTTCGTCTGTTCTTGATTTTATGTTGAGGTTCTCTAAAGGTTTATGGTCTGAATAAACTTCAAATTTTCTTCCAATCAACCAGTGTTCCCAATATTTCACTGCTTCTTTTATTGCCAAGCATTCCAAATATATAGCCTTTTTTCTTTTTTGCATCTCATTTAATTTTTTTGAGAAATAGGCCACAGGTTTCTCCTTTCCATCCTGCTGTGTTTGTTTCAGTATTGCACCCATACCTTCTATTGAAGCATCTGTAAATATCTTAATAGGCAAATCTTTATCGAATATTTCTAGCACTGGTTGGGAACATAATAATTTTTTTATTTCTGTGAATGACTTTTCACAATCTACAGACCAATGAAATTTTACATCTTTTCTCAACAGTCTATGTAATGGATCTAGTATTGTTGAGATTTTCGGTATATATTCGTGGTAAAAGTTTATTTTACCAAGAAATTGTCTGATATTCTTCTGTGTTTTTGGAGTAGGAAAATTTTGTATGGATACTAAGTTGTCTTTGATTGGTCTTACTGTATTATTTTCTATTATATGACCGAGATATTTGATTGACTTGGATGCAAACGTGCATTTTTTTAATTTCAGTCTAAAGCCTTCTTTTATTATGGCTTCTAAAACTTGTTTTATATGCATGATATAATCTTCAAAAGTTTTTGAAAATATTAAGATGTCATCTATAAAATTTTCCGTGAAGTTCTTAAGATTATATTTTCTTAGTATACTTGATAGAATTCTTTGGAAGATTGCTGGTGCTGTTTTTAAACCAAATGGTAGGCAAGTCCATTGATAGTGTCCTTCTTGAGTTATAAAACCTGTTTTATTTCTAGCTTCTATCCTTAGTGGTATTGACCAAAATGCTGAGTTGATGTCCAGTGATGTAAAATACTTACAATTTCTAGCTTTTACTATAAGATCATCAATAAGTGGAAAAGGTTGAGCTTGTGGTGTCACAATTTTATTTAAATCTCTAAAGTCGATACATAATCTAGTCTTTCCTTCGCCTTTTTTTAATGCTAGAGTCACTGGCGCAGCAAATGGGCTATATGACTCTTCAATTAAATTTTTTTCTAATTGTTTTGCCACTTGTTGTTCTATTTCATTCCTGTCTTCTATTGTGCATCTATACGGTCGTTTATAACAGAACTTATCTACTAAGATATCTATTCTTGCTTCATAGTCTTTCACAGTTCCTATATCATATTTGTCTTTAGCAAATATTCCTTTATACTCTTCTATCAATTGTTCTATTTCAATTTTTCTATTGTCATCTAAATGATTTAAATCTATTTTAAAATCTTTTTCTTCAATGTGTTCATTGAAATTTATTTCTATCGTATCTTCTCTTTGCGATGGTTTTTGGCTTATATTCAGATTTTCATCTTGCCTCAAATTAAATTCTTTTATTATATCTAGGCCTATCAAAAAATCATGAAAATCCTCATTTTCCACAATGAACACATCTACTTCTTTTTCAATATTGAAAATTTGCAATTTTATTTTTGTCAATCCTTTTGTGAATGTTACACCACTAATTGTTTTCAATTGTATAGGGTTCTTATCTTTAATATTATTATTGATAGTTTTTATTATTCTTTTATTTATCAATGAAACTTGAGATCCAGAGTCATAGATCCCTTCTATATTAATCTTTCCTTCCAATACAATATTTAACTTAATTAGTGGTGTGTTTATTCGTTTTTTGGTTCAGCATAAATTTCTACATCTAAAATAGAATTGTTATTCACCTTTTTTGTTGTAGTGTTTTTTTCTCTATATTCTTCATTTTTCTTGAACCAACATTTTTCATTAGGGTGGTATCTCACACCTTTACCCAAATCTTCACACGTCCTACAAGGTTTCTTTTCTTCATTTTTTTTCTTTTGAGAATGTAATGTGAATTTTTTTTGAGAATTGTTTTTGTTCACTAGACATTCGAGTTGTCTCAATACATTGAATAAGTCTGTTGTTTCTTTTAGTTCTGACTTATCAATTCTGTTCAAAATAAATTCTGGTAACCCAACTGCTATTAATGCTATAAGTGACTTAATATCCATATTTTTATTGAAATCTATCAAAAGTTTCTCTTTTTTCAAAGCATTGTCAGTTAGCGAACCTTCTCGATATTTAAATGATAGTGCATAAGTAACGTTATTCCATCCATTATCTGTAAAGCATTCCAAAAATCTTTTTTTCCATTCTAACCAACCAGCATTTACTGTCAACCTAATGAGTGTAGATGAGTGCCAATCTAAACTTGGTTTATCCAAAAATAATTTCAATAATTCAATTTTGTCATCACTTCTATCTATTTGAAATTTTCTGATATTTGTTTTAAGTTTTTCTCTTCATTCTTATTTTGTGTTGTTTCTATCAGCTTTTCTAATATCTCTTTCAGATTATGATCTTGTGTTTGGTTTGTATTCCCTGCATTTATTTCCTCTAAATATTGATCCCCAAATTGTAAATTTCCATCTTCATCTATGTATGTCTCCTGTAATTCTTTTGTCATTGTTATCCACACTTTCCTTATATGATTTCTTTCCTTTAACGAATGAGCTAGTTTCGTGAAATTGTTAGTTTTTCTCAGTTCTACATGATCTCCCATATATCTTAATTCTTCTGGCAATACATATCTTTTTCCATCCTTTGTACAAATTGAGGTTATGGCAATAACATTGGTTTTAGCATCTTTTGGTGAGGCCACTACCATAAATTCAAACTGTAGTTTCGACATCATAAACAAAATTGCTGTTTTATAAGGATGTCAAATCTTTATTGATAACAATAAAACAGTTTTGTTTCTCTCTGTAATATGAAAGCTTTATTAGCTATTATTCACACTATTTACATTAGTTTCAAAGTTACCTGTAATATGAAAGAAACAGCAATTAAAGTTTATTATTATCTATCTTTTGATTCACTTGATTAACGAATTATTTTTGATTCACTGCTTTGACGTATTATTCTGGAAACTTCAAAATCTGCTAGCCATCTTATTTAAATGAAGAAAGTACTTTCTTTACATATATACCCAGAATTTCAATCGATCTGAAGCAGACAGCAAATGAAAAATTCAATTAAATATTTATTATTCATTTTATTGTCCTTTCAATGACATCCAACTTCAAATTCATCGTTTAATTCAAATGTGCAAAATGAGCATCAATTCATATAACAATCCTGTGGTTATCAATGTCCAAAATTCCAATCCGATATCTTGGGTAGTTAAGATTTTGGGGGTGAACCTAATTGCTGTGACACCTGGTACACAATTAGTCTACATATATAAGGGATTTGTTCGCCATTTTCAACACTAGAGAATCTCAATTGAGTTGGTAAAAACAGAATATATCGCTGGGAAGATTTGATGGCCTACACTAGTCTCTACTATAAAGTAATTGAATGATAAGTGAATTGCTTAACCTGAAATTTCAAAGTAACCAACGATATTTCAACTCTTCTCGATAGAGAAAATAGATGTGACGAAGTACCTAACAAGCTAAAACATATCCTTTTCCGAAGTGTTTCGAAAAATTCCAATATGAAATCGTCCTGGCTTTTTTGCCATGCTGCAATAATTACCCGATATGAATAGGTTTGATATCCTACAATAGTTTACTTCTTGACAAGGGAATTTAGCTACTTAGTTTCATGCGGTAGATAGTGAAAAAAAAAATTTAACTTTACAAATTACCGTCTCCGGCTCCAACACAGATGCAGGCTCCATTTGTTTTTTATGAACATTCATCCACTGTGGAATGTAAAATTCATTCAATCTAAAGAACCACTGACGTCAGCAACTTTTGCGCGCATGTTCGAATTCGTTGCGAAGGAGGTAGGTAATCTTTTCACGTATTGACCCCGCCAAACCCACCTTTACTTCCTGATGAAAAGATATGCTGATCTTCTCATCATATTATCCTCACGAGGTTCTGTATGAACCTTCGAGCTTTCATTTTTCAATCGAGTACTATTTTTTTGAAAAGATTGGGAAAATTTAACTCGGATTGGGTACATATCTACGGAATCATGGGGAGGATTTTACCCATTTACGAATTTGTCCTCACAGCGGATCGTAAACGCAATTTTCGAAAGACACAACTCAGAAACTAGATATTTGTAGAGTAGGTTCGAACCTTAATTACGAAGGCCGAGTTCTCGAATCAGGAATATCCAACCAGATATTCAACAGATATACCCATCAAAAATTTTATTCTCCCTTCGTTATGCTTCCACTAACATCCAAATTTCAATTCTATTGCTTATACAGTTCCTGAATTTTAAAGGAAATATCCTAGAAATTCCAAATAGTCTCCGAAACTGTTAGGCCAATTTAGCCCTCCAACGACCTCAACCGTAGCAGTTTGAAATTCAACCTATCCTGATAGTTTCAAGTTGAGAGACTTTCCGTGCCTACGATCGGCTGGCCGGACAGAAACGATTTTGACACCAGATTATTCATCAGTGAGTCCAACCTAGTCGTCATACAGAAAGGATACTGGAAGGTTACGGGACGTAAAGTGAGAATCAACCTTTATGAAGTAGGACTCTACTGCCCGTTTCTCAGGCACGAATATAGATACTCAATTCATCGAAATGTCACAAAAAACATTCGAATACAAACATAAGTGTAGTAGAAATCCGATAGTGGAAACTGAATATGGCACATTTGTCAAGAACAGTAGCTGATGGTAAAAGCAACTAAACTGGCCAGAAATCGTTGATTGTTAATGAAAAGACCCAACTAGGTAGTTTTACTTTCGATTCTACCAATCAATTTCCTTTTATCAATTTCTGCTACATTGATGTTCCTAAATAAATTATCTTTGAGATATTTTAAATCAATCTGGCACCTTTTGCATGGGTGTTTTATGGTCAGATCGAAAAAAATTAAATGGGAATGCTTAAGATCAATTCATGCATCAGTCACAGTCAAAGAAGTGGAGACAATCACGCTATGACAATCACGATGGTTTCCACGATGGCGATCACATTCTGCCCGGAACATAATATATACTCAATCAGATCGCGAAATTTCTTCACTATGTCTATTGAAATCTTCCCAGAAACTCCCATATTTTACTACTAGGTCATTAGAACCCGTCTATAAATCGCAAACATGATGCGATTACCCAATGCACTTCCTGAAATATCATCGCAAAGTTTATTCGTGTCTCCATGAGCTACAATATTGTATACCAGTGTAGATTGGGGATTTTTGTTGCACTCTGTTCATTGTTAAAATATTGTAACCAAGTGAAGTAAACACATCAGTAAGTTATGACTTCGCAGTTAATAGGGGAGTGTGCGGGGTTATGTGAATTCATATGGATATAAAGAATATTAAAACCCTTGACTACGGACACCTATTTCTTTACATAAACACTGACACGGAGTCTGACAGCCTACTTTTTTATAAGGCCCTCCTCCAATTCTTAGCTAGGCTCTTGAATAATTTATTTAATAAGAATGATTAATTATTTCATTCAGAAAAAATTGAGACAGTTACAAAACCTTCATTCTCAAAACATAAAATAGTATTCGAGAAATGGCCAAATTCAACATTTTTCAGGAAAAAATCACAATGAGTTTTATAGCCACTGGACGGAGGTGATAAAATTGAAATATTTATAATTCTTTTTGAAAGAAAATGGTCTCATGTATGAGGAGTAAATGAAACATAAACTGAAAATTGTAAAAAAACTGAAAAAAACTGGAGAGCTCTAAAAATCGACAAAAAAAAATTACTTAGACTGGTTGCAACACCCCAAGCAAAGTTTTCATGAACATTGAAGGCAAATTGGTTTTGTGCAAGTTACACAAGCATATGTGGTCTCTCTTCTCAATTCCGGAGGACATATGCGGCAATATTTTTTAGTGAGAAGGATTCCATCCCGAGTTTGAAGCTTCGTTTCTTGCCTCGAATGAAAATGCTCCTTAATTATAATGATTTCCGATTCCACAGATCTCTGGTGGTTCATTGTGGATACCAGAGTGACAAAGTGACCGTTGTTTTTTTGGTGAAACCATAAATGGTGTCGCCGACTGGACTGTTCTTGTTAGGAACAAACTCTTCGGGTATTTCTTTTTTATTTTTTTTTTCAAGGTTCCGAAGTATGTCAAGCTGTTTTTTAGTAATATCTTTGTCAGCTCGATTGAGGAAAACCAATTGCCCGCAGTGATGTTAACATTTGTGCTGAAAAGTGGCCTGGCTAATCTTATAACTTATTAGGTTGGCTTACTGATTTTTTTCTCATTTGACTCTAGACCGCGATCATCACTCTCTTTTTCCGAGTATATATAGATATACGTATATATGCGTTATACAAATGATTTGTGCAAGCATCTTTCAGACCCTTCATTTTTATCGCATATTTTTCTGCTTTCGATGGTATTATTATATATATACATCTTGAATCTACAACGGCCTCTGAAACCTACCAGCATCTCAACAGTTGGCACCAATTCTTGTAAGATCTTCTAATACGATCAACAAACCTGTCAAATAGTTCACTGATAGCTGCGGTAGGATCGTTAATTCTTCTCTCCTCTATCATCTGGATTGTCGAAACGGAGTGTAATGAGTAAAATTTCAAAACGATGTCTCATAGTTGCCCTGAACATTTCCCGTCCAGTACCATATTTGCAAATAACCTTCTCACATCTTCGTCTTTGGATTTGAAAATTGCCGTATACAAAAATAATCCAATTAAGGCTTTCAACTCAGGTTTTGTTAGGTCGCTGAATTCTGGCTTATTTTCCCGTTCATACCGCTTTCTTATTTCAGAAGTTTTATTTTATTGGTCCAAATAAATATAAGATAATACATACCGTCAGTAAAAAATTTACTGAAAAACGCAGAAGGAATGGTTGACCCCTCTATGGCTGCACGAATCTGGGGTAGGCGAACAATATTATGTGCAGGATGCCGAACATTTCTGTTAGGTTCTACAGCGCTCCATTTGAATTTATTGAGACTCCTGTCCGTAATTAAGGGTTAATATCTCTCAGCCGAAGGACATTGTACTTGCATGGGTAATTTTCAGCAACAATAATAGTGATATGCATAACCTAAAAATCGTATTAGCGTTTTTCACGAAAACGATAATGGCATAGAAATATCTTCCTTGATTTGTACATAATCAGTGAAACATCAAACTACACTGCACTACACTCATCTGAATTGACAAGTGGAAGGCAGTGGAGTGTAGTGTTCAATAACATTGTGGTGCGAGGAAACGAAAAAACACTTCAGTGAAGCCACCCAGGTGTGCCTCGAAGCTTATGAATATAAAATATGTTCTTCTAGTCCAGCCAATAATTCACTCTTTGTTTTGGTCCATTATTTAATCGCTCTTTCTTATACTCGTTCTGCTATTTCTCATTAGATTGTACATATAAAAGTCCTTTTTTTCCAGATTATTTATTGGGATGATACAAGTATTTATATGGAGCACCGTTTCATAGCATCAGCAGACAACTTCGTAAGCGCAGTGGTCCTATGTAAAACACGCATAGTACACTGCGACGTTGAAGCCATGATGAACGAGGCCCTTTTAGTACCTGAGAATGGAGATTTAGAAAATGCAAAAGTGGAAAAACCCCAGTTGTCACCATTGCTCAAAAAGTGGATAGAGCACAATGAACTATCAAGCGCTTTATTGAGAAACTCTGCAGCAACTGATGTATCGAAAATGAATGGCAACCTCTCTCTCACTAAAGAAGTTAACGGAAATACCAGTATATCCAGAGGGAATATTGACCAAAGTATTCATAAGGCTGTGGAAACGGTGGGATGTACAAATCCCACTTTCAGTGAACAAATGTAATTTTTAATTCATTTTCGAATTATAATTGATGTAGACCTTAGGTTCTATTTATATTTGAAGTTCCTATCAGATGAAAATCAAATCCATTCAACATGGTACTTTACCTTGAACTCCTTCCCCTTCGTGTGAAGAGTACTGGAAATGGTTTCATAAAATTAAAATGGTGTTCATTCGGTAAATTTTAATTCGACATCAAAAAGTAAATTCTTGAATCACACAGTTACAGCGCGCAGGATTAGTTACTCCACATGGAGACTGATTAGACTTCCTTCAGTGAAATTTCTCTTATTGTTTCAATCGACACTGAATCCCTTCCTCGTAGTTGCAATTATACCAAGTGGTATGACAGGGGCTTATCCAGTATGCTGTCAAAAGATGTTAATATTGATCAACTTCTTGACAAAAAACTTCATAAGAGAGATGGTTTATGCACCAGAGTCTAGAACGAAACAAATAAACTACATTTTTTGGAATATACTTTCATGTGACGTAATTTTGACTTAAAGCAATGAATATTAGCTGTCCAAAATTTTCAAAGATTGGCAAAATTGGAGGCATTCAATTCCTGATACTTTTCACACGGAGGAATAATATAAAATTCACAAGGCTACATGCATTCCTTTCGTGATAATAAACACTGTTTGTAGGTAGGGTATTTCCAATTTTGATGACGTTTTTATATTCTCCAAAATTTTCATAGCAAATTTTCCAGAAAAATTTCCGCCCCAAATAAAGAAATTATCATGAAATATTAAACAATAATTCTATAGCTATCCACTTCCTGATAAAAAGAAGTTCATATTTCAATCATAATAATAGATAATTGTATAGATGGAAATAGTTGTTCATAGCTCAACTTATCTGTCACTTATTACTGAAGAAATAGCCATATTATATTGAATATTCACAGGTGTAAGTGAAAATTAAAGAATATTCCTTATTGAGTGCAAAGAGAAGATTAATGAATTGTATCGTAACTTTCAAGGGGTGTAACGTGAATATATGAATTGACAAAAATTTCCAAAATACCTAGTGAATTATTTATTGAATGTACAAGGAGTATATCTATGTTGAATATGATACTGTGCTGTATCGACGGAACAATGTGATCGAAAAACCTATTATTTAAACTCTACGCGTTCTCAATGTATATATAATTGTGTAAATAAGTTTTAAATCTGAGAACAGATATTTTATGTTAGATCAGAGTAGTTTTTTTTTTCTATTTTCTCATTTGAATGCGCAAATCTTTTGTCTTCAACTGATTATTATTACATTTAGAACCTTATATGGAGTCTCGTAGTTTTTCTTTGAAATTTAAGGCTTTATTCAAATACAAGGTGACAATTTAAAAGACAAAAATCAGTTCGAAAATGAACATAATTCAAATACTAGTTATACTTGTAGTTGTGATCTTATCTTTCAAAAAAAAACAGCGAGAACTTATTCAAGGTTATGTATTACATACATTGTATGTGTAGGAATGAAGTGTGTTAAATTAAATCCTTCCACTATTTCAAGATTTCTTTCATTTCTGCAGTTACCAGTTGAATACAAATCGTTTTTTCACATGAACGAGGGAAATCGGCATTATTTTATGTTGTACAGTATAAAAAAACTTCGCAACTTTGGAGGAAGAAGTACCTAAAGTAAATTCTTCCTTCCATGATCAGCCACAAATGACATCCCCCCATTTTGGAAATTTTGGAATTTTTTTTCAAACTTTTTTTTTCAGAAATACTTCATCAAATGCGATAACAGGTTCGCACAGACCTTAAACTCTGTATTTCACAACGATGTACTAAATTTCAGTTTGACCCGATAGTAATTTTGGAGATATTGGGAAAAAATATGTAAAATTTTGTGTTTTTTTCCGGAATCGTTAATATTTCCGGCATAAATCAAAATAATTCCAACTAACTTATGATGAAACTTCGTAGCTGGTTGGCAAATGCTTGTGCCCAGCTTTTTGGCGGAATTTTTGAGAATAATTTGAAAAAAATTCTCATTTTTTTTCTCAGATGTTCTATATTTTGCGATCTTTTAATTATCCCCCCCAAAGTTTGCATGAACCTTTGAGCTCTCATTTTTCAATCGAGTACTGGATTTCAATTCGATTTAATCTATAATTTTAGAAATTTAAGGGGTAAAAAAATTTTGAATTGGGTGGATTTTACCCATCCACTAATTCGGCCTTCGTAATTAAGGTACATACCTACTCTACGACTATTGAGTTTCTTTTGGAACTCGATATTTGTAGAGTACTGACGTGAAATCGGGAGCTTTTGCGCGCATTTTACAACTAGTTACTGAGTTTCATCATGATCGGATCAGTGTTTCTCCCGGAAAAAACAACGATACCGAGGAAAAAATACGAAATTTGACATATTCTTTTCCCAAAATGTCCGAAACTTGAATTCGGATGACTGAACTGTTGTGAAATATTGACGTCAGGACGTGCGTACAAACTCATTGAAATCAGATGAATAGCTTTCGAAAAAAAATTTAAAACAAGTTTCAAAATTTTCGAAATCTTTTTTTTTCAAATTAATAATATAATCAATTATACGGTCTGCACAACATCATAGTTTGTGAGATACTGAGAAAATAACCTCAAAAATTCAAATGACTATTACTCCAAAACCCTTAGGCCGCAACATAGTCTGCAAGTTTCCAATCGATAGCTCTTTCCGCTCTAAAGTAATCGTGACAATGGAAGGCCGGCCGGACAGAATCGATTTTGACATCGGATACTTCATCAGTGAGTCCAACCTAGTTGTTTAAGACCATTTTCACGAAAAATTCTAAAATTACTGACATTTGAAGATAACGATAGCACGCTGTTGTCTAGAACATGCGCTCAAAAATGAGTTTGTGAAAGCAGAATAGTAAACACTAACTTGTATTGATGTGGAAATAATAACATTTTGTATGACTTCCGAAGTTCTGACCGACAATTACTTCATGATCAAAAGGGAGAGATACGCTAATGTTCCAAGATTGAGTAGGCGAGAGGAAAAACAACCATTAGTGGATCGATTTACAGGGTGCGACATTTAACTTGAGACTGTAAATTATCTCAAAAACTATGCACTTTAGAGAAAAATACTCAAGTAAAAGTTGTCAGGTATTAAGGGTGAAAAAAATGAACATATTTCTATCTTAACCTTGACCTTGACTTCAATGCTATTTCAACGTAAACTCAATTTTTTTAAATGTAAAGGTACATTTTTCAGTGCAGATTCTTATTTTCCATAAAAAATTTAGTAACTGTTGTTTGAAAGATATGGGGTGATTCATAAAAAAATGCTAAAATTATAACCATCCATATCCTCGTTAATATGGAAAATTTACCGCTGATATGTCACCGGCTTGTTATACTATACGCATTTTCCATCAGCCCAAGAAGAATAAATCGGAAAGATTGCAGGCTCGTATTCAAAATTTTCAATTTACGTGCCATGTATAAAGTATCACTAAATGAGGTGGAAAAATTAGAATAGAAATTTTAAAAGAGCAAAAAAACTGAGTAAAGATCTGTTTTTTGTTTAAATGGCACAAATTTATCATGGTTTTCATGATATATTGAGAACGGAATATCACAAAATTTTCATATCCGACTTGATGAAATAATATTGTTGATAGAAAAAGCAATAACGTCGGGTCGGGACCTTTTGCGCGCCTATTCAGATCGATCGTATCCTAAGGTTCGAAAATATTGGGAAAAATATGAAATCATCTCAACTGAGAGAAACTCCGACGCTACTGAACCGATTTAGCCAATTGACTAAATAAACTGAGGTATTTAAGACTCGAATCTATCCTGAAAATTTCCAATCCGCAACTATTTTCGTTCGGGGGTTGATTTATTTTGATTTTCTGCGTTGCACAGACTATTTTTTACAATCTTCAAACTATACTTTCTCGACGAAATATGAACGAACATGCGTTTTATTGGTTCCCTTTCAAATTTCAATAACTCCGGAACCATTTGCATTTCTTATTAACAAACTTAACCTAGATATTTGGGACCCAAACTGAAGAAAGTTGACTGAGCTAGTCCGTTTTTTGCCGAAGATTAGTTTCTGTCATTTTGGATAATGAAGAATCAGTATGATGCAAAAGGGCTAGAGAAATACATCACAAATATCATGACAGAAATATCCATCGGTAAATATCAAGGAATATGTTTCGTAAGTACTGGGTATCTCTCTTCAGGACGATTTTGTCCTTAATGGCAGGAAGATCCCCTCGGGCGAAATTGACTTTTATGGGATATTAAGGACTCGAAGTTACTCGGTAAATCTTCAGTCTTTAATCATCGTCATTCGAGAGTTAATTTAATTTTAATTCTCCGCACCTCATCGTATCCGACATTCACGGACAAATTATGTTTAAATCTTCTGATTATACGAATCTGACGAAATTTTGTGCAAACATCTCATTGCCTTCCATCTAGGCCTCATTGCTTTCCTTCTAGGTGACCAATTTGAAATCGATCATCGATCCTTATAATGACACGATGCTCAAGAATGTGAGTAGAAGTTTGCGCACCATTATATTATACTTCTGATACCGATTTCCATTTGATTGGTTATATAGTTTCGGAATTATTGAAAAAAAACAAGAACAATGTAATGCCAGAAACTCCCAAATTACTGAACCGATTTGGCCCAAAAGAAGCATAAAATTCTCAGGCCAACAACCATGTAAGAAAAGTTCGGGAAAAAATTGAAGTAGTCAAGTTGTTCACTAACAATTTATGAAGGAATTCCATAATATTTTTTCAACTATAATTAATAAATGTCTTCCATCCGAAAAACCTTAACTTTGGTGATAAATTATCGAAAAAATTTTGGACTTGGAACTTTCGGCGAATATTCATTTCAAATGAACTAATCAACTTTTATAAATCTTTCCAACGATACTATTTTGCATGCATATTCAGGAAGAAGAGGCCCAACATTTTTTGGTGAATTATTTTGGTGTTTCATCACCCTCAATCTAGAAGAAATTCTTCGAACATCAAATCAATTAATAGTTGCTTCAAAGGACGGTAGTTGTTCATTTCATTGCGAAGAAAACATCGAAATGGTATAAATTAAAAAAGTCACAGGCTGCATACCTCTAACCCTCAGAGTAACAAACAACATAGAGGGACTGTACGCAGTTTTTGGGTGTCCGCAACATGCTCCTGCCGACCTAGTAAGATTGTGATATAATTGGAAATGCGCAATGATATTTTCTTATTGATATTGTATATTAAGTCAAATTAAAAATATTAATTTTAATAATTCTCGGTTGAATATGGAAATTTAAACAATTCATGATCGATATTTTTCTTCACTTTCGAATTTGTGGTAAGAAAAATACTTACCCTCTTCAGTATCTACCTGCTGAAATCCGAGCTTTGGCATCGATGCCGCATCACCAGCAAACCGCCGGTCAATCTGTCATCAGTTGTTTCGGTGAATTTCTAGCGAGTTTTCGGATATTTCTACCTGTTGACTTCAATATTTTTGGAATTATTTCAATACTTCAATTCAATATGGGACGTCAGAAGTGTTTTGTTTGTGGAAAATCCCGTGAATTGAGTGAAATATCGTGTCACAGGTTGGCAACTACTTTGTTAGCAGCTTTGTTTCGATTGCGGTCAAAGTGTCAAATTTTGTATCAAATGTTGCGGACAGCAATCGCCTTCTGAATATGTCGTATGCTACCTCTATGTTGTTTGTTACTCTGAGCTCTAACCGCACATTCTGCGATACACGTGAGGATTAGTATTCATCAGTATCATATTCATTTGTGTACCTATTTCGTTTGACATAATTGACTTCCGAAACGAAGGTTAAAAGACGCCCCAAAATATGCGATATCTTAATTTCAGCAAGTTGGTTTTGGAAAATTTATTAATTCAAGTCCTGCACAGTTTCAACTATTACAAGATGAAAAAAAAAATGGGGACTAGCCCGGACGTCGGGTCGAGAGAATTTGCGTGTTTATTGAAATTTCACCCTTAAAGAAGTCGATATTCGAGAGTTACATTTGTATTCCCGAGCGAACACCCATTTAAAATACCGTCGCTTTCAACGCTACTCTGTCCAAAAAAATATTTTTTTTCATTTCTAACTACATGATCCTCAGCAAAATTTTCCGTATTATCATTCTTCTCCTAAATACCAAATTTCATATCGATCGAATATTCAGTTTCGAAAATATTGGGAATAATATGAACTTCAAATGAGAATAACTCCGAAACTACTGAACGGATTTGATCCTGTGACGAAATCAATCGTGAAATTTAGAACTAGAGCTCGCCCTGAAAATTCAGAGTACCTAGCCCTTTCCTTCGAGATTTAAAATAATTTCGATTATCCTTGCTGCATCGTATATACCCGATATTTACGGAAATATTTATTTTCGAAAATTTCTGACTTTACGATCCTTATTAAATTTGCAAAACATGAGTGTCATTGTTTTCTTTTCAAATGTCAAATATAGCAATGATCGGATTGTCGGTTTCGGAAAATATCCAGCAAAAAAAGAGAGACAAAATTCAAATGTGTATAACGCCGATTTCGCTGATTGATGAGCTCGATCTTGGCTTATAGGCTCCAAACCTACGGTGAAAATTTCAAGTTTCCAGCTTTTTCTGTCCGATACTTAAGGTGACATTTTTGTCGATCTTTTTTCAATTTTCTAATTATACGATCCCAAGGAAAATATCACGATTGGGCACATTATTATTCTCCTTCTAAATAATGAATTTGAAATTAATCGGATATGCTATTTCTGCAATATTCAGTAGAATATAGGAAACAATTGAAATTACGATAACCCTGAAACTACTGTACCGATTTGCTCCAATAACGAACTATCCGAGATATTAAGGGCCCAAAGCTACTTTCAGAATTCCCTTCATTAGCTACATCTGATTGAGATTTACCGTGCTTATGGCCGGTCGGACAGAATTACTTGCACGTGCCAACCGTCAAAGCGAGGAATCTTTAGTCGGGAGCACTGTCATTACTGTCAATGAATGAAAACAAACAGCAGGTGTTCTCTGAAAAGTATAACGAGATCTACAGGGTCTTTCACGAGGAACCTCACCCATATTTATACGGGAAACTACTGAACGTATTTTCATGAAATTCAGCACTTATAAGTATTTCACGATGCTGATGAAATCTAAAATATTTTCAAGGCATGAGCACCTCCGGTTTTTCCGGAAATGACGTCAACTTCCGTTTTTCAAATTAGAACACCATTTTTTTATTGCAGAAATAGATTCCTTAAAAAATTTCAATTTATTATGATGTAACATTTTTCAGTTTTGGTTGGAAAATTCTCTCTGAGCGGGAAAATTCGAAAAAAAAATCGAAAATAGAGCTCCGCTGAAACAAGAATAACTTCGAGGTTTTTGGATGGAAAATTTTCATTTTTGGGATTTTTCAAGATGTAAGATTGATGTATTCACTTTAAAAATCGAAATCGCGATTCATGATACAGGGGGTGAAAAAATCGCTTTCAAAGTTAGGGATGACAAAATCGTGAAACATCAATTTTTTCAAATTAGAACCCCATTTTTTTATGGCAGGTATTGAATCTACGTTAAAAAATAATGTGAGTGTATGCATCACACCCCTGCCCTAAAATGGTTATTTTCTGAGTTATTCACAAAAAACTGTTTTTCGTCTTGAATTTTCAGCTATTTCTTTTCCCTTCACGCCAAAAAGATGAAATTTTCAGGAACTTTTATTTGAACCATGCTGTAGATTTTTCACAACTTCTTGAAACCGACTTCAAGTTACTATTAGGAGAACCATGGCAAACTCTCGCAGTTATAACTAGAGAAGATGCTCAAAGTTTTGACCGTTAATTTCTAGACATTTATTTATACGTCTCAGGAATGCTTCGTGCGTTGCTCTTCTTATTTCATCGGGAGGAAGAGATCTGCAAACGTGTTTAAAAACCAAATTGAGTTTCAAAACTATGAATCTAAAAATCTAAACAAACCTGAACGCATTTCTGACTCGTTCTATGCAGTCCTCTTTATCAGTCAGGGGAGTTGAGTAGACAATATTTTTTATCCTACCCCAAACATAATAGTCTAAAGGAGTTAAATCGGGAGAACGTGGTGGCCAAAGATGTGGACCATTGTTCGCCAACCATCGATCTTCAAATAGCCTGTAGAGGATATTTGACACATTGAGTGAATTGTGTGGAGGCGCGCCATCTTGTTGATACCATAAGTCATTATGGTTCTGTACTAGCGGCTCAATTATTTGAGTCAATATGTCAGAATATCTATCTCCTAAGGGAGAACATTCTTTAAATAATGCAAACATGTGTAGTGTTCTATCTTACCAGTTAAAGTCCCATCATAAATGTGAACATCGAGAATTGCATTATTTTTGATGGCGCAAAAAACATTGAAACTCCAGGTCTCTTGAAAGTTCCATTGTCTGAAGTGGTGGTTGTTCTCTTCATCCCAATAATTACTGTTATGCCTATTGAAAGAACCATTCTTTGTGAATTTAGATTCATCTGTCCAAATTATACAGTCCAAAAAGTTTTCATTCTCTCGAAATCGAATCATCATAGCTTCGCAAAACTCTGTTCTCCTGACGAAATCAGTTTCCTTCAAATGCTGTACCCTATTGAATTTATATGGGTGCATTTTATGTTTTTTTAATATTCTCCAAACACTCGATTGAGATAATCCCAGATCAATCTCGGCATCTTTGAGAGAATTTTGAGGATTCCCACGAAAATATGCAAGAACTGTAATTTCGTTGTTCTCATCTTCTACTACACTTTTTTCTCTGTGTGTAGTTTTCTTAACGAAAGATCCGACATTTCTCAAGTTTGTCTTGGTTCTGTTAATGGTATCTCTCGTTGGTCTGGGTCGGTCAGGAAACCTCTCAATGAACAGTCGAATCGTTCTATCTACAACTTTATTACATTCTCCATGAAGTAGAATGAGATTTAAATAATCTTCATTGGTAAAATTAGGCATAGTGATCGATTTTATAACTTAATACGAATTCTCACCAAATTAATAGTAAACACAAAATGCTACTGAATAAAGAGGAATTTGGCAGATGTAATTAATGATATCTATCATTAAAAAAAAATAATGTAAAACATGGTAAGTTTTTGCATATAGTTCATAAGGAATTATTTATTTATCACTGGAGAGAAAACCGATGGCCGATTAGTTGAAATAAAGAGGTTTCCGATACAAATTCGAATCCAAATTCGCCATCTATTTAGGAACAACCTGTAACTTTTTTCTCTTGCATATTAGGGTAGTAAAATCTAAAACATGGTTTAAGTAACAGTTCCTGAAAATGTCATCTTTTTGGCGTGAAGGGAAAAGAAATAGCTGAAAATTCAAGACGAAAAACAGTTTTTTGTGAATAACTCAGAAAATATCCACTTTAGGGCAAGGGTGTGATGCATACACTCACATTATTTTTTAACGTAGATTCAATATCTGCCATAAAAAATGGGATTCTAATTTGAAAAAATTGATTTTTCACGATTTTGTCATTCCTAACTTTGAAAGCGATTTTTTCACCCCCTGTATCATGAATCGCGATTTCGATTTTTAAAGTGGATACATCAATCTTACATCTTGAAAAATCCCAAAAATGAAAATTTTCCATCCAAAAACCTCGACGTTATTCTTGTTTCAGCGGAGCTCTATTTTCGATTTTTTTTTCGAATTTTCCCGCTCAGAGAGAATTTTCCAACCAAAACTGAAAAATGTTACATCAAAATAAATTGAAATTTTCTAAGGAATCTATTTCTGCAATAAAAAAATGGTGTTCTAATTTGAAAAACGGAAGTTGACGTCATTTCCGGAAGAACCGGAGGTGCTCATGCCTTGAAAATATTTTAGATTTCATCAGCATCGTGAAATACTTATAAGTGCTGAATTTCATGAAAATACGTTCAGTAGTTTCCCGTATAAATATGGGTGAGGTTCCTCGTGAAAGACCCTGTATAGTGGACGCTTGCAAATCGGCATGTGGAAAGTTGACGTGTACAATACACTCTGAGGTTCAGTGAGAAGGTCCTTTATCGCAGATATCTTTTTAAACTTTTCATTCTGATACACCGACGTCTTCATATGGAAATTTAAAAAAAAATGGTTGATTCTTCATGCGTTATTTTAACGCGGACGATAAAGCTCATCCAAAATCACCTCACTCAATGTGCTTTTCTCGATTTTGGTATGCGCATGATTAGAAGCGACCCTAGGAATGTTGGATGTTGACTGTTTCTCAGCGTTCGTTGCTAAAATGAAGAGCTTTCATCATTTTACTCAAATGTCTGTAATTTCCGAGCTTCGATGAGCAGAGTGTAAACGTTTGGTTGGCTCACTAGTAGCTCACTAGAGAAAATCAAAAATCATGAAATCTCTATAATTTAATCCCAAAAGACATCAATCCAATTTGAAAAAATTGAGTTCTCGAGACTACGGGCTTTGACCTAGATTTTTTTTTGACCTCCTTTATCATGGTTTGTGATTTTGACTATTGCGACAAGCACACATCATTGTTATATGGCTCACGGAAGCCTTAAAATGACAATTTTTGAATGGAAAACATTGAAGATATCAATTTTTCAGCAAAGTTCCATTTTCAGATTTGTATGCGTTGAATAACAATTATCTGGACAAAATATTCAAGAATTGTACCTTCAAGCTACTCGCAATTCTATGAGAAATCAATTTGCATAATAAAAAATAGGGCTACCTACCCATTTGAGAATCGAAGGTTGGTGACACTTCTGGAGACCCCAGAAGAACCACTAATCGTGGAAAATTTTCATCTCTCTAGTCAAAGCTCAACTAACTAGTCGAAGCTCAACAATTTTTTTAGGTTTTTTATGGGTTTTCACTCCCAATATCTGAAACAGAACTATTGAAAATGATTTTAAATTGTTTTTTTCTCATGAAAAACGCCCTTGCGGATTGCAGTATCGACCTATTTGTCAAGGGCAGTTTCTCGCAAGACAAACTGCCTAATGAATAATACAGGAACAATACAAACGATAAAGAAAGCGAACTGTGACGTTTCAGAGTATGAATCTGACTCTTTCATCAGACAAAGCAGAAAATTTCAAGAATTTTGAGAAAACACTGTGTTTTCTCGAAACTGCCCATTTGACAAAAGTCTCAAAACGAAAAATCGAAAGAAAATAATTCTTGAAATTTTCCGCTATGTCTGATGAAAAAAGAGTCAGATTTGTACTTTGAAACATCATAGTTTGATTTCTTTATCGTTTGTATTGTTCCTGTATTGTTCATTAGGCAATCTGTTTTGCAATAAACTGCCCTTGACGGATAGTTTGGTAATGCAAGACGCAAGGGCGTTTTTCATGAAAAAAACGATTTTATTAAATTTTTAATAGTTCTGTTTCACATATTGGGAGTGAAAACCCATAAAAACCTAAAAAATGATGCGAAATCCCCCCAAAATAAACTTTAATCGATACTCAACGACATAGCAAACGTGGAATTCTATTCCTTTCCAAAAATATTTTAACGGACGGAATTGTATGTACCTGATGTCAATTCAGTTCTAAAAGATAGTTGCTTTGACGACCGGTCGTAATTACAGTGAATATATTACCATATTACTATACTCCATTCACTTTTATAATGTAGCCCGGTTGGCCATGACATCCTGACAGATTTCACCGTGTATATTTTGAAAATGTTAGGTTATAGTCATTTTCCTGTCAGATAACTATGCAACGTTGTCCTCTCTACATAGAGGTCGTAGTAATTACTTATTTTTCAAATGTCAATCTACATTGATTAAGTAATGAAATTGAGAAAATATTATTTGAATTCATTAATTCCAAAGACCTGGCGAATGTTGAAGAAACTTTTTTTTCTGTTAATACTGGAAGTATTTCACGTATATAAACATGGTTCGAAGATTCAGTTATGCTATTTTCTTGTACGGAAATCAAGAATCGAATAACCCTGCAGTAAAACTGTCCGTCCTCCGTTATATTCCAAATGTTCCTTTGCAAAAGTGAGTAGTGTATCAATCGGAAAGTGTTCATTTTTCAAATTATAATTCCAAATTTGCCGTTGCAGATCTTTGTTCGAAATAAAGTCTTCAGTCAGTGCCTTTATCGGTGCACCAATAGAAGGAAATTCTATGTCGTCTCTTTCACTTAAAATCTTTCTTATTGTGGTGATGTGCAGCTAAAAAAGTAATATCTATATTGATTTGTAATTGTGGATCGATTATTGATCAATAAAATAGGTTTAAAGTTCACTGTTCTTTATTAGAACCAAAAAACACATAAAGTAAACGGTTGACAAAAATGGATGCTACTTCGTACAGCAACTGAACTAAAAACTATCTTCTTGTTAATGCAACTAACGAACTCATAAGCTCAAGTATTCTACATACATGAATATTGGATAAGAGCGACATCTATTGGTAGATAGCGGAATTGAATGTAAACTTCAACACCCCCGCACAATTCTGCAATTCTAAGAGCTTACAACTTCGTAAGTATACAATTCACACTTAACTATTCATAACACAACATTAAATTATTTCAGATACATCTATTAAACCAATAATGCTACAAAACTTGTTTAATTTTGCATAAGGCAACGACTTCGTCATCATATCTGCAACCTGTTCATCACTCGGTAAGTATATAATCTTAATTTCTTTTTCATTAATTAAATTTCTAATGAAATGACATTTAACGTCAATATGTTTAGACCTTTTGGTCTCCAATGTGTTAGCAATCTTAATAGCTGACTGATTATCTTCACGCACAATAATATCCCTAACATTATAAGACATGTTAACCAATAACTGCTTCATAAAGATACATTCAGTTACACAAAGTGAAAGAGCAACATATTCTGCCTCGCAACTAGATAACGCAACAATATTTTGTTTTTTCGATTTCCAAAACACAAAATTATTATTCAAAGCTAATACAAATCCACTAATACTCTTGCGATCATTTATATTCGAAGCAAAATCTGCATCTACATATGCCTTAATTATACAGTTTTCATTATTTTCTTTAGAATACACTAAACAATAATATTTTGTTCTTTTCAGATACCGTAAAATATCCTTAGCATTTTTCCAATGTGTATCAGTAAAATTATTTTGGAACTGACTATAGTATGTTACAGCAAAACAAAGATCTGGCCTTGAGCCAAGCATAATATACATGAGACTACCAATTAGCTGACGATAAGGTAAATCTTCACATGACAGCGATTCACTCCTTTCTAAATTCAATTTATAAGGCATTGGAAGTAAAGCTTCCTTACAATTACTCATGTTAAATTTATTAATGACACTTTGTATTAATCCTTTCTGAGAAATAAAAATTTTACTTTCATTTCTTTTAATTTCTAATCCCAAAAATCTGTAAGTCATATCCTTACTAGTTAAATCTTTCATTTTAAAATGTTCAAATAATCTATTTTTAACAAAAGTTATTTCATCTTTGTTACAAGCAAATAAAATCATATCATCAACCCAAATCAATAAAAACATTCTACCTTTTATGAATAAACATGGATCTACATTTGATCTAACAAAATGTAAATTTTTCAGAAAAATAGAAATTTTATCATACCAATGTTTTGGACTCTGTCGCAAGCCATATAGAGCTTTTCTGAGTTTACATACTTTGTTTACACACTTGGTTAACCCTCTAGGTGGGTACATATACACTGGTTGATCTAACTCACTGTTGAGAAAAGCTGACTTCACGTCCATCTGATGTATTTCCATATCTTCATTTAGACTTCTTGATAATAAAATTCTCAGAGTTATCATTCTTGCCACAGGTGAATATACCTCTTCACTGATAGTGGTTTGTCTGAATCCACGTGCTACCAATCTAGCTTTCTTATTATTATTTTTCATAGAAAATACCCATTTAGAATCAATGATTTCCTCACCATTTGGTACACTTGATTTTGGAACTAAGGTCCAAGTTTCATTATGCTTTAACGAATGCATTTCTTCCTCAATAGCTTCTCTCCATCCTGAATCAATAGCTTCTTCAAATGTTCGTGGAGTATCTTGTTCCAAAACTTCACCAGTTGACAAAGCCATCATTAGTTCGTAATCATCAAATTTCTTTGGTATCATTTTATTTCTGTTACTTCTCCTCTCTTTGGTTTCAGCACTTTCACTCGTACTTTCCCTAGATTCAGAAATATCTTCCTCTTTATCTGAACTCTCCTCTAGTTTTCCTTGGGTACCCTTCTCATCGTTTAGGATTTTAAATTCAGATTGACCAATGGGATTATTTTCATCAAATATGACATGATTAGTTACTACAATCTTTTTCCTATCTGGATCCCACATCCTGTATCCATTCGGTGCATAACCCATCATAATCATTTTGATACTTCTGGCATTTAATTTTCCTTTTTGGTCTTCTTTTGATAAATGCACATAACCTGTGCATCCAAATATTCGAATATTTTCAACTCTCAATTTGCAATTATCCCATACTTCTATAGGTGTCTGGCCATTTGCCAATGCTGAACTAGGCAGTCTATTTATAATGTAACCACTACATCTTACAGCCTCACCCCAGAATTCTTTTGATAATCCAGAGTCTAACAGTAAACATCTACTCATATTCATTATAGTTCTGTTAAGCCTCTCACTTATTCCATTTTGTTCTGGTGTTCGAGCAACATTATATTGAATTTGGATTCCTGTCTTAACACAATATTCTTTGAATTCACTTGATGAGTACTCTCCACCATTGTCGCATCTAAATTTATATATTTTAAATTGAAACTTTCTTGACACCATGGCTTCAAATATTTTAAACTTATCAATGACTTCACTTTTGTTTCTCATCAAATATATGTGCATAAAATGAGAATAGTGGTCTATAAATGTTACATAGTATTTATAACCATCATAAGTCGGAGGATTGAAAGGTCCTGCTACATCTGAAGAAATAGTTTCTAATATTCTTTTGGGTTTCTTGTCCGAAGGAATATTTTTGGACAGAGATGCTCTTGTTTGCTTCCCCTTTTTACAGATCTCACACATGTTTTCTGTCGGATAACGAGATGAATGTCCCATTCTCCTGTGTAATAGAATTTTGTCTTCATGTGTACTACAGGCATAAATATTTCTTATTCTGAAATCAATGAAATACAGATTTCCAACTAATTTACCCTGTGCAACTACTTTATCATTTCTTAGAATTAGCACACTTTGATTCTCAAATACTACCTTCATTCCTGCATCTTGGATTCTTTTAACTGATAGCAAATTATGTGTTAATTCATCACATAGCAAAACATTCTGTATCTTGATATTCGTACCATTTATATCAGTGACATACAGATGCCCTGTCTTATGAGCCTTCAGTTTGGCATCCTTCTTCGCTACGTTTATATTGAAATTGATGTCTTCTATCTGCAGTAGATATTTTCCTACCTCTTTATTCACCAGGTGATTTGTTGAACCAGAATCAACAATAAATGTTACTATGTCATTCTCAAATGTTTGACACACTGACATTGACATTGCCTTTCGGTTACTTTCTGCTTCTGCCACAAACGTCACATCATTTTCAGTGGTTGTATTTTCTGCAACATTCACCTTTTCTGTTGATTTCTGTGGGCACTCACTCTTTTTGTGTCCTTTTCTACCACATCGATAACAACGATACCTAAATGTGTTTCCATTTCTGTTTCCGTTTCCAAAATTTTTATCGCGCGGTTTTCGATAAGAATTCGCACTTGTACCATTACTTGCCAAAGCAATTTCATTTTGTTCCACACTGGATATGGCATTTTGACGAGTTTCTTCTTGCAACAACTTGTTTTTCACAAACTGGTAGTCCATTTCACTAGAATTTTGAGAATACAGCACATCTATCGTTGTTGTTATAGCCTGGAACTTTTCTGGCATTGCCGCTAACAACTGTGTGATGATTTCTTCTTCTCCCATAATTCCTCCACTAGCTTTCAATTCTTGAATAGTTTTCTCATATTCCATAAGAAATTCACTGAGTGGACCATTCTTGAAGGACATGCTTCTCAGTTTCTTTTGCAAGGTCACTTGAACTGCCAACCCCGATTTCATATACGTCTTCTTCAAAGCCTCATAAATATCCTTAGCCGTTGTTCTACTTTTTATTACATCCAGCACATTATCTGCAAGGCACTGCACAATCAAGCTACGAGCTTTTGTATCTTTTTTCTTGAATACCACTTTTTCCTCAGGTTTTTCTGGGAATTCCTCGTACAACGTTTCAAGAACTTCATGTTGCTCCAACAGGAGTTTCATTCTAAATTCCCAGTTCAAGAAATCCGTACCGTTGAAAAGTTTTACCAGAGTTTGATTCATTGCTACCGCCATTTTCTCCTAACCGATCACTCACGTTACCGAACTTTATTCTCCTAAGACTTATTAATCAATCTTCACCGTTCACTGGGGTCCATAACCTATTGATTTGTAATTGTGGATCGATTATTGATCAATAAAATAGGTTTAAAGTTCACTGTTCTTTATTAGAACCAAAAAACACATAAAGTAAACGGTTGACAAAAATGGATGCTACTTCGTACAGCAACTGAACTAAAAACTATCTTCTTGTTAATGCAACTAACGAACTCATAAGCTCAAGTATTCTACATACATGAATATTGGATAAGAGCGACATCTATTGGTAGATAGCGGAATTGAATGTAAACTTCAACAATCTATTCATATAAAATATATTTCCTTGGTTTTCACTCACATACGTCGAAAATGTTGGATAGCTTGTGTTGAATTATTGATTCCAAATTATCAGGGTTACTATCAGAATAAGCAGATTTCAATTCTACAGAGCACTTCCTGATACTTTGCCTCTGCTTCTTCAAAACTACCTTCTGCATTTTTAGTTTGCAAGCGTTATTATGCTGAGATTTAGAAATCTAGAATCGATTGATATTGATAATAGTAGAAATTGAAATTTGGCAACGTCCTTTGACATTGCCGATATTTCATGAGTGCCAACCTGCGTCAGTTTTAAGGGAAAAAACTTGATAAACCTAAATCATGGCCAACCGGGCTACATTATAAAAGTGAATGGAGTATATATGGTAATATAAACCCCTTTCCATCAACTACCGTCTGGGGCGCCTCCGATGCGCCTCGGAGGCACGCCATCATAGCCAAGTCTTGTTCCAGTACACGGGAGAGTCAGACCCTCGCGCTTCCTATCCCTTTCCCCTGATGCACCACCCGAATTTGAGGGGCTTCACGCACTCACAGCTGTGAGACGCCAAACTTGTCATAATTTGCCGGTTTGTTTATCGTCTCGTTCTCGAAATAGCATGGGCGTGAAGCCCCAGAGCCTCAAGCCCCAGGGGCTTCACGCACTTTACTGGAAAGCCATAGAATACAAATATATGGAAAGCTACTATAGTCACTGTAGTCGTAATTTCCAAATAGCGCTACCTTCAGTGGAAAAATCGAATTCTAGCAAATAACCCAACATGCCAACATTGGCGAAACAAAAGCGCATCTTTTAGTTCACCTTATCTTCTATGCACCTTAATCTCTGGTTACGACTTACGACGTTTACATGTTGTTATTCTATGCGATACATATCGAAACTGTCAGAAGTCAAAATATTTACTTTTTAGAGGTAAAAAAATCTGATATTTGTATGGTAATTTGCCTAAATAAATATTAGTCTATATCTGTGGTATGAACTGAACGTATTTGATGAATCGTTATTACCTATTAATCCGTATTACTAATTCAAGAATCTATCGGAACTGAGAATGGATAATTATTTGAAGAGAAAAGGTAACTGAATTGTATCTTGATGAAATATGCAAAAACTGTTAATTAATTTCAGTTGATTCAAACACTGTATCGAGAAGACAGAACTGTCCGCATGGAGAGAAATGTTATAGAAGAAACATTCACCATTTCAAGGAGTATAACCATCCTCATTGTAATTATAATTGTTACATATATAAGATACATGATTATATACCTTATACATTATAGTACTCGAATACTTGAAGAATGGGGAAAAAATTCCAGAGAATTTACCTCAAACAAAGAGTGTTTACATAGAGCAGCTGAAAGTTTTGAAGGAAGTTCTCAAAATGAATAATGAAGCAGAGGGATCAAGTAAAACTAGTTCAAGAAATGAAGTATCAACAAAAAAATTCGAAAGCGATGATTCTTCTAATGAAAGACAGAAGAAAAATAATTTTCCAGAGAAAAAAGTTAAAACTACAGTCTACCAGTCAGTGAAAGGTGAATCAAGTACTCCTCTTTTTTCAGGAGAAAAAAATATGCTCAAGAGATGGGAAGAAAACTTTCCATATTTCATATTCTACACAACCATACCTAAGTCTCCAGTTACACTGAAACAAAAGAATTCCATAACGTTTACAGGTGAAGAAGAATATGATGTTACCCTACCTTCAAAACCTCCTTAGTGCATAGTTTGAGTTGGAATGTCTTTATATTTCACAGCAGAGAAAAAAGTTTTTCCTATTCTCCATCTCAAAGGCAGAAGAGCCATCTTCTACGATTTCAAAAAACTTCTGAATCTTAACTTTTTAATTTATTGATACTGTAATAGAAACGCCCTTTTCTCCCCTATAAAATGACATGACAATGACTCAGGAGTTTTTGATAGTAGAGCTACGAGGCAAAACTATGTTTTTGTTCATTCCAAAAATTTTTAGATATTCTTTGTCCCAGTCTTGGAACATTGAAGTGTACCTTACAGATAAATTTTATGATAGATATAATGTGGTTGATGGAGCAATATAAAGCAAGAAATGTTAGGTAAGTCAGTAACGATATGTCTCTTGAAGGAAACGTTGTTTTCAAAACTTGCCTTAGACGCATGAAGTGTTAGTGGATAAGTTAGTAGTTAATTCACTTTCATAAAGTATCCCGGTTTGCCATGACATCCTGACCGATTTCACCGTGTATATTTTGAAAATGTTAGGTTATAGTCATATTCCTGTCAGATAACTACACAACTTTGTCCTCTCTACAAAAAGGTCGTAGTAATTACTTATTTTTCAAAATGTCAATCTATATTTGAAAAGTAATGAATTTGAGAAAATATTATGGGAATTCAATAATTCCAAAGACCTGGCAAATGTTGAAGAAACTTTTTTCTCTGTTAATATTGGAAATATTTCACGTATGTAAACATGGTTGGAGGATTCAGTAATGCTTTTTTCTTGTATGGAAATCAAGAATCGAGTGTTTTGGAATTTTACTGAAAAATGATGGATAGAGTAGTCCGTTACTTCGAATTCCCTACTTTTCTAAATTCTCAAGAAATAAGCCTACAGAAGTCATTTGAATACCTTGTTGCACAACTTGAAATATGTATTAGTACTTCAAAACCTGTGTCACAGTTAACCTCAAAAGAACTAACTCCATTTACAAAGGTCTTGGGAATCTACGTGAATGATACATACACTGGATTGGGATCAACATATTCCTAAATTGGGATGCAGTTTAGCTTCAGTCTGTTATCTTTGGGTGTAATGACAAGATATCTGGATAAATTCCCCATGAAAACTACCTGTCATGCAGTACTCGAGTCAAAAGCAAGATATAGAATTATCTTTTATGGACATACTTTGAAGTCAACTCAAATATTCAATTCCCAGAAAAAAGCAATTCCTAAAATATCAGAAAAAATAGCATTGAATTAGATATTGTATAATTCATGTTATTTTCGTGCATGAAAATTCAATGTTCTGCCAAGATAGGATATACCAAGTTCATTTTCAATGTACTACTTCCTATCGAAACAATTCCACGAAATATATAACCTTTGAAATTATTCGTTAAGGAATTTGTTCAATTCAAAGATGACTACCTACTTAAGGCTCAATACAATCAAAGCGAAATGTTAATTTATTAGTTTATTATGGCTGAAGCTGAATTGTTATTTGTTATTGAAAGAGAGTAGAAATTGGCAACCTCGTGTCGAATTATTTTGACATTCTCGATATTTCAGGAGCGCCAACCTGCCTTGGTTTTAGTTACAAAAACATGATAGACCTTAATCATGGCCAACTGGGATACTTTATAAAAGTGAATGGAGTATATACGCGATTTCAATGGAGTTCTCGACAGCGATCAGATAATTACATTGCACCAGTGCAGCAGAACACACGTGTAAGCAACCTAAATAGTTACCAGGTGGTAGACAGATTGTGACAAGTTTGTGCTGCTGCACTGGTGCAATATAAATATCTGATTGCTGTCGTGATCGCGTATATGTGGCCCCCGCTCAAATTATACAAAAACCTCTTTATTTGGGTCCGAACTGTCAGCTCTGATCTATTCTATGCAAAATACTCTGTATATAATGTAACTCAAATTTATGAAGAAACATTCAAGTTTCAATTATTCTTATTCGAATTCAATACAAAATTGTCAAAGTACAGTTTACTTACCACAGGAAAAAATAAGGAATCTGATAATGAGTCAAATAAAATTGAAATCCAGGAACACAATTATCTTGAAAGTATCATGGATGATAACCCCACCTGTTTTGTGTGTTTTGAACTCAAAAATAGTCTACTAGTCACACCATGCACAACACTAGTTATATCTGCCATCTTACTGTGTAGGCTGTTCGGTAGGCAAAGTAAATGGGAGAAGTTGACATAAATTTCAATAAAATTGATCTCAAGACATCATTGGAGCTAAGTATACCACTCTTTTAGCAGCAACAGAAGTTCTATTAAACCTTACTTTAGAACTCATAACAAAACAGAGATCCAAAGAGTGGAATTATGTTTTATTTGGAAGTCAAGTCGCGTTCAGCAGGCTCAATACCTGGATGGGAGATCACTCTGTAATGAATATGTATATGTGAGATGGAAAGTGTAAATGAACAAGCTTTCACTCGAAATTTGCACTATCTGTGCAGACGCAGCTTTAAAATGAGCGGGGTTAAATATCATGCATCCCACTTCTTACGCCATTCTTAGCATTGAAATTGTATAATTAAAGAAAGCTACACCAGAATAAAATTTCATTTGAGAACACTAAAAACTGGTTGCATAAAATTTTTTTAATATTTGTGTATCTTCACAATATTTTGTTGGTGGAAATTATTTTTGTGTTCAGTTCCTAGAGTATTTGTTCTTGTTATTTTGACATCATTATTACGAAACTCCTTGTATATTGTGAAAGCTAGTTTCACTTATGAAGTTATATTCATCAAGTTGAACCAATTCACAGAACAAATATCAAAGGATACTCACTCAGTTATTCCTTACGAAGCCAGGTCATATCTAGAGACATGAATTATTATTTTACGAAACAGATATGTTGAAAATATTCAATCAATCGTGTGCTAATTTAGAGTAGTCCAGATGAATTATTCGAAATGTACACTTTGTTTAGGCCACGTAGCTTCCATTATCTGTTTTCAGTTTTCAAGGAAAGTCAAAACAACTTTGGCTACAGAACAATCATAGTTATGTCGGACAAGATCACTATTATCGGTTTTTACCTAACAAAATTTCAACAGCTTTGTACAAATTCGAATTCAGAAAAGGAAGAAATATATTCAAATGACAACAAAAAAAAGTGTATGGTGAGATCAGCCTAATGTAATAGATTCTAGATGACCATGGGATGAAAAAATATTTTGTCAATTATTTTAATAATTTTCAGTTCACTGCCAATGACTATTCTATATGGCTATGAATTTCCACAAATGGAGGAGTTTATGAATAAATTTCTGAAACAAGTTACTTATCATCAAATGAAAATGAAGGATCCCTTTGGAATACATCACTCGTAAGTTAATTATTCTTGATCACCTGTAGATCACCAACTAGATTTTGAGGTCTCTAAACTGAATATTGAGAAGTAGTGAGCTGCAAATTGAACTTAGGGAGAGCCGTGCAAGGATAAGTATTTTTTAGTATAGTCTGAAAATGTTTTAATAAAATCTTTAGGAAACAAAGTAAATATTTTCATGCTAGAATGAGTACGAAAATGGAAAAGATTTATGGTAATGTTATAACAGATCATTTCCAACAAAAAGTTCTATTAAATACGCGCATAAGAAGTTTTCATAAATGTAAGACCAATATGTCACCTCAAGAATTCTCCAACAAAAGGTTGAAGGTCATTCCCATTCTGTGATAAGGTTTCTACGGCGAAATACGATCGGTATTCACGGTAAGAGATCGGTTGAGTTATTATAATTAATGAAAAGGTTGTAGAATTTATTGGGGAACAAAGTTGCGTTTTGGAATTTGGAGAATTCTCAATACTTCCTGAGATATCTGGAAAATCAATAATCTCATGAACTTTATTTCCTGTATTTCTGAACTCATTTGATGAATTTCAAAAACATGAATGACAGTTCATCATGACTTTGTCTCCTATGCCAAGCACCGTATTTAACATAGAATTTTGACGTTTTATACTATCAATCATTTATTAGTTTGTAATAAGCAGGTTATATCTTTCTAATAATAACTGTTACGTTTCACTAAACTATGTAAGACCTGACTAAATTTTCACTTACTGATGAATTAGACCCTTCCTCCATTAAACATAACCAACATTCTTACAAATAACTACCGGGCTTCCAAGAATTCCTTACCCAGAATTAATTGGTTTACCAAACAAAACATATCGGATAATAAAACTTGACTCATGACATGAGAATCAGCACAAAATCAGATTCCAATACATACTTGAATAGTAATTTTTAAAATAAATCCTACCCAATTCAAGTTTTATTGCTGTGAAGTCTAAAGGTTTGGCCAAGCAGCATGTGAGATTCCAATATCGCCAGTGGGCTTCTTGCTAAGTGATAAAATGTAAGCAGCTAGAGTTGAAAAAATAACATCTTTTTGGGATATCTCCATACCCACAACTAATCGGATTCAATCTACCTGTACTATGACCACCTCTCGCCCTTACTTTGCCCAAACTGTCAAAAATTTCTAGAAAAACCGAAGCTGACTCGTGATATTTTATATCAGATTCAGTTATATGAATTGGTAGGTAGGCCTTGGAATTGGTTTATCAAGTTATTATGACTAGAACTGAGAGAAGTGTATACTCGTTAAATATCTTCAAGGTTAAAATAATTCGGCAAGATGTTGCCAATTCTCACACTAATTGTTTTCAAGGTCTACCTTCATGTAGAGCGACAACGTCGCGTAGCATTTTTGAAATGTACATGGTGAAATATGTCAAAATTCAACGGCCTACCGATTGACATTATGAAAGGAATGAAGAACTTTCCATCCTGGGATTGTACCATCACTTGTTCTCACATTTAACATTCCATGAATATCATAATTTTCATCAAATTTGTAAATTTAATGAATTATGTGGAATCACTCAATCAGTGTAAATCTTCGAATAAGGAATGTTCTCCATTCAAAGGTGTAAACACATTATTTAAACTATGAATTCTCTGGAAAGCCTGTTATATCTTGTCTATAGTCTGGTCGATAAATAGGGAACTAAGTATGTCCTTTATTATGTGATATGGAGGAACGTGAGTTCATTCAAGGCCTTTATTTCTTTATAAGCCCAGGGAGGAACCACAAAAATAGTGATATTTCTCGAATTTTATCAGATTTGATTACATTTGACATTGAATATCTCTAAAACGTTCCGTTATAAGTAATAGAAGGAATAATGAAGTGTTTCGTATTATGACTTGAGGTAATTTTCATCTGTATTCTTCATGTAAATTTCTTGTTTTATGATTCAGTGTGTAGTAAACTAGGAAACTATTACGGAGAATGTGACATGGTTCTGGAAAACTTTTTTTTGAAATTTCAATAGCTTGTATCTTTTTACACGAGTCGAATTTGAAAAAATGGCAAACGATTTAATTCTATTTGATGAGAAGAATCATTCATTTGAATATGTACAACTTGTAAGTCGCAGCCTGTAAACCAGGCAGTTGGAACGATCAGACCGAATCCAAATTCTGCAAACGGCAGACAATTAGTAAGACTAGCGCGAACAATTGAACGCTCTGGAAAAGGGCAAAGCCCTGAACATTAATATATATTTTACAATCCATTCCCGGATTTTTTTTTCGTTTGGACGCGCCCTGTATAAGAGTGGTACTCAATCGGACTAAAATTGTTCGGAACATTTGCCTAAAGTATTGAAATACATTCAAAATATCCAGCTTACCTCTCCATTGTTCATACAATACATTTATTTTCCAGAAAAGTCGGCATATATGTCTATGATGATGATAGCCTCAGAGTGGTCGTTTCTACGGCTAATTTGTATTATGAAGACTGGAATCACTATAATCAGGGGTAAGTAAGTTTGAGACATTTCTGGAGTGCGTTCAGATGCTTTACCCGGTAGACAAAAATCGCACGATAGGATTTTTCTTGGTTGTGCTTGGTTGTAGCCGTTGACTAGAAGATTCATCTGAACGATGTGGTATAAATGTCAAATATCATCTTATAATATTTTTGATATCTCACTTTTTGGCAAGGCAAAAATGCATATACAAGTCTCGGAGGAAGAAATATATATTTCTTCCTCTGAGATACAACCAGTTCGAGAGTTAACAACTATAAATCTGATTTTGAAATTGTAAACATAACCAAAACTTCTCACTCCTGCCATTATAAACTGCAAAGCGCATGCGGGTCAATTTCTACCCATGTACGGGCTGGGTTGGACGGTTGGACGCCCGGTAAAGTTTCTCTCAAGCATCTGAACGACCTAACCATTGGCCAGACGTAATCATCTGAACGCTTTGGGAAGCGCCCGGCGTCACACGGCGTAGCATCTGAACGCACCCCTGGTATTCTGAATGTGACATCACAGCTATATTCTAGTTTTATGCAAGAACTAATTGGGCAGGGGGTTGCTATGAATTCGAGGTAATTTTATAAAATAATGTATATCATTCATTATTCATCCTATGGGAAGTGTGTTATGCATAAAAACTTACTTTTTGATAAGGCTTACATTTTAGGAACCGTTGGTGTATCTGATCACTTTAGCTTCTTATTCTGTATTGATATCAAATATGTCACCAAAACCATTACATTAGGAAAGACTAATCAATGTAGGTCTCGACTTAAAACATTACAAAATAATATAAAGCAAATACTGAAAATCACTTAATTTCGCACGCAGGTTTAATAATTAATAATTTAATATATAAAATTGATTTTCATGTGAAAAATGGTTCACAGTCCGTTTGAGGGGGAATTGAGGACTTGTTCTACAATCCAAAAATATTCGAGTGCATATTTCACATTGTAATAATCAGTTATGGTGGTTCTTGAAATGGAGATGAAAGTTTGTTGTTTCGTATATAATTCAGGAGTTATTTTGCAGAATATATAATCCATCATCCATCCATCAAAATTTCCCCACAGAAGCATCTATAAAAAACGTGTACGATTGAAATCCAAATAGGATTTTTTCTGACCAATTATTATTCACCTTTGCCTTCATAGAGGATTGAATTTAGAATTTGAGTTCAGAATTGATTCAATCAACCTTTTAGAAATTTTCTTGGGCGCTTGATCTAGAAGAAAAGCGCTATTTCATTTTGCCCAAGTATCTGTTATTTTTCGAATTTAAGGCTGAATTTCTATATTGATAAGGCTGGATCAACCGATTAATAATTCCTGTTAGATTCAATAGACGACTTCGGCCCAAATTGCCAACCCGCAATTTTCTTCACAAACTTACTATTACTGGGGAACGGGAATTTCAGGACAAATTCGATATGATAAGGTTCGCGTTATTTATGAATATCCGTAAAAGATGCCTCGGCTCCTCAAACAAGATAATTCCTTCCAAATAGAGGTTTTTGTTAGGCTGATTTAATGTTAATAGTGTCAAGTTTATGAAGGATATGTTTCGCAAATCAACTTGGTTATTTTGGTTGCCGGTTTTCCGTTCTTTACATATGAAATATTCGGTTGGTTCCTGAAAAAAAAATTAATTACGGAATTTAATTGATGAAAAAGCAATCTTTCTATCACCAGAACATAGACATATTAAGTATATGCACCAGAACGACAATCAATGTTTTATGGTAACATATCCATAGCACAGAACAATCCATCCACCATACCTAGTAATTTTTCCATTGTTGATTGTTGTCTCTTTTATGTTCTATGGATCATAAAGTAGATAAAGATTGTGGATAGGTTACCATAGAACATTGACCGTCGTTCTGGTTACAGAAAGATTGCTTTTCCATCAATCAAATCCCGTAATTAACCTTTTTTTCCAGAACCAACCGAATATTTCATATTTACGGAATGGAAAACCGGCAACCGAAATAACCAAGTTGATTTGCGGAACATATCCTATATAAATTTGACACTATTAACATGAAATCAGGAATCCCAACTTAAATTTCAGAGATGATCTCAACAAAACCCTATATTTGGAAGGAATTATCTTGTTTGAGCCAAGGCATCTTTCAAGGATATTTATAAATAACGCGAACCTTATCATGTCGAATTTGTCCTGAAACTCCCGTTCCCCAGTGATAGTAAATTTGTGAAGAAAATTGTGGATTGGCAACTTGGGCCGAAGTCGTCTATTACGTCCGGACGTGAATAGGTCTCTTGGATGTAACCCGAATTATCATATTTTTTGTTTGTCTCATTCTATATCGATACAAAGTCATAATGTATACTTTCGCAAACTTCAACAATTCGCAAATTTCGAATAATACGGAATCGAAAATGGTCAAATTGGGACGCAAGGTCGAAGCTCGAAGCAGGTGAAACGCGTCAGATCGCCTTCTACGTCACTCGTTATTGCAAGATTCACTGATCGATACAGCCGATGGTGTCCATTGGCTTGCTTGAGAGAAAAGTACTCGAGAAGTGTGAGAGAGAGTGTGAGAGAGAGAGAGAGAGAGAGAGAGAGAGAGAGAGAGAGAGAGAGAGTGGATATATCCCGGTACGTCACAGAAGGCGCGAAGTTTCGTCCGTTTGAACAGCCAATATGTAGAGACAAATTTAAAAGATAGTTTTCTCGTTGAAAATTTAAATTTTTGACGGCGATTTAAGTTTTTCAGTAGTCTTACGGATAGAATATTTGATTTCAACGTTAAAAAAAATTAAGGAAGAGACCTATTCTGTTCCGACTAAAAAATCATACTGGCTTCGAATTTCGGTGCGGGTACAAGTTCAATGATCGCTAATTTCACGACAGGTAAAGCTTTAGGGTTCTGAATTTCAGGGCAGGTACAGTTTTATGGCCCACATAGGGAGGGTAAGCTCATTAATGGACGGTACACTACAAATTCAAAAATTTAATCCATTATGTTACAACTGAGCACTTAATATTAACGCTACCAAATCTGTATGGTACAGTTGAGTAGAGCCACGATATATGGGTGGCATGGGACCCGCGGTCTATCTTTGAAATTAAACAATTCAGGATACGCATGCGACTTTTCCGAATTCAAAAAATATTTCTCTCTGAAATTCAAATTATATGTTCCCGCTATTCCTTGCTCGGCAGGAAATCTGAAAACTCAGAATGACATATGAAGAAATGAATATTTTTACTCCATGTTCACGTTTCGAAAATTATTATTCCACACATTGCAACAAGGGTAATAATATGACATTTAATCAAAAAAGATTTTAATTCGCTTGTGGATAAAAAGGAAACCAAGGATGATCTTGTTAGCAGGGGGATTTGATTTTTTGCAATTGTCAAAAAATTAAAGGCATATTCAGGTCACTTCAAAACATTATAGATCTCCTTGAAGGTGACATTCGAATCTCGGTGGTAGTAGCCTGCTAGCGACTACCATACCGTTTGGATACAAGCAGCCGTGCAGTACGTCCGGGAGGGCGCACCACTGAGCCGCTCGTTCGGATCTCGGCAGTCGCAGCTCGGCAGCGACTGTCAACGTGAATTGATGTGCAATACTTGCCGATACAAGTGGCCGTGCAGCGTGACTGAGGGGCGTGGCCTGCTGCTCGGGAGGCAGTACGGTTGCGCTGCCGGCTCCTGATCGAACTTGTATTATTCAACGGCGAAAAGGACGATTTTCTGGTAGAACTGATAGCTGAAATTCAATAGTATATTTTTATGGAAATCTGTTGGATAGTTTCTTAGATTTGAAATATTTAAAAAAAATTTCGCGCATGTTTTGGGGAACAGCGTGCTCTCGTTGTGTTCACATGTCGATATGTTAGAATTTTTTCCCAAAAATGGACTCAAACCACTAAGTTAGACTCACTGGTGACGAATCCGGCAGCAAAATCGATTCTGCCCTTCCGACCGTAGGCACGATTATGGGCGTACGTAGGGTCCTATCCTAGAAACTTAAGGGGTGTGTTGCATTTTAAAATGCAGCGGTTAAGCTAGTTAATGGTCAAAATCGGCTTAACGGTTTCGGAGTTATGGTCATTTGAAATTTGGATGCTATATCCTGGATATTTCAAGAACTACTTGAACGATTGGATTGAAACTTGGCAATTGGAGCATAACTACGAAATACTTTTTGCGAATTCTTGTTGAGATTGTACCGTTAGTTAACTAAAAAAATTTTTTCGAATTTGAAAGTGGTTACTAGTTTTAAATGCTTATGAACAACTTCATGCGAAATTTTGTGACAATCGTGTCATAAGAGCAATTTGAAAAAAATTCAATTTTTTTTCAAATAGTAAATATCCTGCGATCTCCCGAGCATATTATAGTCACGAAATTCTGTATGAACCTTGAAGCTGCTATTTTTCAATTAATTACCGGATTCCATTTCGATTCTCTACTCAGGTGCTATTAGGACAACATTTTTCGCAACAATATATGGAATATAATCTTCTTACCTGCCTTCAAGCAGTTGCTTCACAAGTTCTCGTTTTCGATATTCGGTTTCCTATGTAAACCGCTCAGCAACAAATCTTCCACATTTGGGTGTCAACATTCTTTGATCTTTGCCGACACTCCGCAAGAAACCACAATTCAATGAAAGATTTGTCCCTCCACATGTGAAAGATAGAAAAGTTGTTGTATTTTGTACAAAAAGCAACGAATCTCCGAAATTGGTTGAAACCCAGCTCAACACAAGAAGCGCTGTTGCTAGTTATCGACTATGGCAGAAATTTCCCACGCAAATTCATCAAATGAAATGAATAATTCCTTCTGAAAATACTGATATTTTATTTGTTGAAGTGAAGAATTTAATTTCTAAGCCTCGTTTTGAGTATGTTGAATATCGAAAGGTCAGCATCGATGGTTTTATTCACAGATGTTACATATATCGACCACTGATATCAAAAACATCTATGTTTTAAAAACCTCGATGGACATTACCCAGCAGTAATAACATTGTATTCGTATTATGTGCTGATTACGACGACCAAAATGTCATCATACAAAAATGAAAAGTTTCTAGTCGAAATAATAATTTAAAAATCGGCCGCTGTACAATACTCGACTGGAAGCATACAAGGAGAACATTTTCCGAGAAAATATATGACATATTGGTTACAAACTCAATAAAGCGGGCGTGCATCTACTCATACTTTCATTTCTCTGTATGTTGATCATTCCTACTCTAGTTTACCCTATTTATCCATTATTCTTGCCATGAGACTTTCCCTGCTTCTGGGGTAAAGTTATCTTCAAGAATATCTCTAATTTGAAATCCATCGATGTTTACAAACTCTCTACTTAAAGCCAACAGAATCATGTTCTCTGTTGGTTTCGCTGTTTCTTCGTTTGTGAGAAAAATGTGAGATTCCATTTTCTCCTGAACAAGCATCTGGTTGTAAATTATGAACGCAACATAGTGTAATGTTACTCATAAACACAAACGAAATGCACAACAACAGCCAATGTTTCAGTACTGCTAAGTGTGAGTGATAGGCGCCGATAGTGCGGCAAGGCAATAACTGCCGGGTCACGCCGACTGCCAAGATCGGAATGCTACCTTCATATGAAGGTAGACCTTTTCAAGATCTCGGGCGCATTGGGAGTGGCCGAAATATTTGAAATGAAACTTCGGGGATTCCCGAAAAGTATTGGTGGCAAGAAGTCATCTAGTGCGAAGTCACCTTTATATATGTGTTGACAACTGCAAACAATCGAAGACTCGTGGCCCTAGCCATCAATCGTTGTGATACCTTGGATCTCATTTCATAAAATACATGCTTTTCTGGAAAGGGTTCATAATTTGAATCCTTATCAAAATGGGACACAATTTTGTACACAATATGTGAGCTGAACTTCATAATTTATTCAAAGAAATCAGGGGGCCTTTTGGGCACGTCGGTTGAACTTTTTCTTCATGAATAACATGCATTTAATTGACTTGTGTAAATATTGCAATAACATTGAAACAACTAACAGTAGATATTTATACACACTAAGTTTTCGCATGCTTTTGAAAACGTACTTTTATGAACTCCTTTCCTTTAGGTTATGGCTGAGTCCTCGATGTCCTCCATTGACTGATAATTCTTTGAATAATGGAGAATCTCCAACAGGATTTAAATCTGATTTATTGTGTTACCTGAAAACCTATGCAGTTCCATGTTTGAAACCTTGGATAGAAAGAGTTGAAAAAACAGATTTCAGTGAGATCAGGTAGGTATGCATGCTTGGTACTAGCTTAATTATGAAATAATATATTCTAATAGGAAACAGCGATGGGTCAAAGTTTTTTTACTGTCAGAAATTGTTTTAGAATGCCAGAATTATAACAGTAACTTTCATTTGATGAATCGTTGCAATACAAAGCAACTGTGTTTAATTAATGAAAGTATATTTTTTTACAAAATTATCTGTTCTGGGAGAAAGCTCAGAGAAAGAGCTTGCAAGTGAATTAAAACTCTAATTCAACACTGCCATCTCAATTGAACTCCCGAAATAGGCAAATCTATCGCTGGGATTAAGTAAAGGTCTTCACTAGTTCTATAATTGAATAAGGTTTGAATTGTGACGAACTTGAACTCGAAATAGAAAAAATCTTTCACATTGTGAAGAATAAATGAAGATGAACTGTTGAAAACACATTTCAATATACACACATCGTAAAAAGTCTTACCCCCCACCCCTCAAAAAATAAACAATCTATAATCCGATGTTTCATTTCCTACTAAGTTCATCATTAAATTAGATTTTCACAGGATGAAGGAAAGTGGTTTTTTGAAAAAACTCAATTCAACTGATGCCGACGTTTCGCGGATATATTTCCACTTCTTCAGGGCTATAACAGAGAATACCGAAAATAAACTTAACTACTATGAAGGTACAATCGAAAATTACAATAATTTTTTTTTTCTTGAAGAACAACAAACTAAAATAATGTCCATCTATATCAAGTATTATCGAGCAACCATGCATAGAGTTCACTTCATCATACTACGTATAATTATAACTATTCTCGTTAAAAATTAATGAGCTAAAAAACAAATAACAATTAAGATTGTACCTTCATAGTAGTTAAGTTTATTTTCGGTCTTCTCTGTTATAGCCCTGAAGAAGTGGAAATATATCCGCGAAACGTCGGCATCAGTTGAATTGAGTTTTTCCAAAAAACCACTTTCCTTCATCCTGTGAAAATCTAATTTAATGATAAACAATCTATGTTCTGGAAATGAGATGAATATTTTCCTCTATTTTACCTGCAATATATTTGATAGAAAATCTCTGTTTGCTACTATCTGCTTTATGCATTATGAGACAAAATAGGAAAAATGAAAAAAATTCAAAAATATCGAGTATTATTCTGTAGAATTTTGGTTACTCCACAAATGAATTCAAATTCAATAGGCCGTATTCACACCTCTTCTTTCACTCAGCTGCACGATACGCCTAGGCATCACACGAATCAAGTCGTTAATTAAATTTTCAGGCATATCGTTCTATTCTTCATGAAGGGATAAACCCAATTCCTGAATTGTTGAAGGTGGGTTTTGGCGATTGGATATTGCTCTCCCTAAGTAATCCCATACGTGCTCAATTGTATTCATGTCTGGTGAGGTTGCTGGCCAGTTCATCCTCTGGATATTGTTCTCTTGATTAATGTCTTGAACACTTCGCGTGCTTTTTGATGGGGCGTAATCATCGTGATAAATTCGTTGCGCATAGTTCACTGATATTTTCTACGTAGATGGCACCAGTCATTGTTCGTTCAACGATGATAAGAGGGGTACGGCGACCGAACATTATAAGCCCTGGGTTATCCTTTTTTGGTTCAGAAAGCTTTGGATCTCTTACACTGATGCTCTTTTCATAACTCTGCTCGGAAAGCAGGGTTGTCAGGAAACCGCATGCTTACTAGGAGCTTTCAGCAATCTCACAGAATAGGCCACGAGGAGTTTTGATAGTTTTGAGAGGCGCAACATCAACCTAAAATGCATTGTTTACCATAGGAACAAGCGATTTGACTTGTGATTTTCTATTTACTTGGATATTTTTCACTTATATATCTACTTTTTCACCATAAATAGTATATTTGGTGTACTCAAAATAAAATGAGTGTCAATAATGTTATAAACAGGATGAATATCGCAAATAAACAAATTTTTTGTTAGTTAAGTTCAGTTTGTCGTCTTTATGTGTTGTAGTTTGTAATAAAGGCACTTCGTTACTTTTACAAATAGATAAAATATTTCGAAAATATGTTGTGATATCATCGTGCTAGTAACTTTTAAATTCTCAAAAACGGCTATGTATTCCTAATTACTGTGAAATACAATTCAAGGGTAATCGTATACGCCTAAAATAACGATTAGTGATGATTCAGAACTTTTCTTCATAAAAAACAGGAATGCTTGTGAAAACCAAGAATAGCACTGCCGTGAAGGCAGCAGCTTTTGCGCTCATGTTCAAAGGGGATGGTTGCTTTGGCAACGAATTTGAACATGCGCCCAAAAGCTGCTGCCTTCAAGGCAGTGCTTTTATAGGTGTTTTTCGATAAAGTACTAATATTAGGAACATGAAATTTTGAATCGGTATATCTAAGGAATCATTGAGTGTAATTAACCCATTCACGAATTCGAGCTTCCTAATTAAGCCTCAAACCTACCCTACAAACATCGAGTTTATAAAGTCGTCTCTTCCGGAAGTTAGCATACACACAATAACTTCCGAGAGAAACAACTTAGAAAGTCGATATTTGTAAAGTAGGTTAGGGCCTCAATTACGAAGGACGAATTCGCGAATGGGTAATTTCCTCTTAATGATTTCGCAGATATACCCATTCAAAATTTTATTTCCCCGATATTTACAAAAATACAGATCAGATCGAATTGAAATCCAGATTTTCATCAAAATCTGACAATTCGAAGGTTAATACAGAATTTCATGAGGATAGTATGATTAGAAGATCACAGAATATTAAACATTTGAGAAAACAAAATTCGAAATTTTGTTTTCGAATCGTTCTAATGACACTATCATCGCGAAAATTTACACAAACTTGTTCATCGGCATTTTCAAATAAGCTGCCAAGTTTCATCATGACTAAATCATTATTTTTCGAGATAGTCTGAAAAAAACACGAAATTTTACATATGTTTTCAAAATATCTCCGAAAATTGTTATTGCATCAAACTGAAATTTAGTACACTGCTGCGGAATATGAAGCTCAAAGTATGAATTTTGTCCCAATAATTAATAGTATCTGCAAAAAATATTTCACATTTACTTACAGCACGATCCCAACAAAGTTTGGCGGAAAGCTGCGAATCCTTATGTTTCAACTAACTGCCAAGTTTCAATTCAATTGCTCCGGTGATTCTCGAAATATCAGTGAGATTCAGCTCAAAATACGAATTCACTACCTAGGTACCTGAATTGAAATGTTTCGAATAAATTCTGCCAAGTTTAAGTAAAACAGAAATGCTTATTAAGAACTGATGATTTTCCAAATATTCCGTACCTGTAATAAATCGATTTAACCAAACAAAATATGATGAGATGATAATTCTCATCTAAGCATAAGAATCAGCTCAAAATTTGATTTCATTATAAACCTGAATGAAAATGTTTTGAATTGACCCTACCCAATCCAAGTTTTTTAATTGTGAAGTCTTATCTCCACCCTATGTCCTTCACCGAGGTAACTGACAAGCTGGAAAGTAATATTTGTTTTGGTAATATTTATATGATGAAACGCAGTAATTCAATTGAATGAATTAAAGGAATATCGTTTTTTCTTTCAGAACCAATACAATTTTCTTATTTCTCTCTTCCAAAATTGATGAGTTCATCTTCACATCCGGATAGTACCATTTCAAATGAAAATACTTCAACAACTCATTGGTAGTTTTCATGGTCGCGATGAAGATTATTTGAGCATTAACATCTTGATTAGTCCGAAAAACGGTAAACCTTAAAACTTCGGAGTCTGGCAGATATTGATCTAGTTTTTGGATTGTTTCATTCAGTTCGTTCCCCTGAAGACAAATCTGCAGTCAAAACTTGGAACCTTCTTAGTTTCGAAGATATTGGCCCCCAAGGTTTCAAAAATGTCGAATCTTCAGTTCACATTTTCCACCGCAAAAACCTTCTATAACTTCTATTTCATAGATCACAAATCACCGTTGAACCTTCACACAATCATTAGTATTGCTTCCTCGCGAGAATATTCATTATTTCATTGACAATAATCGAAAATATCTGAAAACTATTAATCCTCATATTTCGGTAAATGTTTTCAATTTATTTCCCCATCGAACGCTTTCAGGCAAACCTGCTAATATTTTGAAACCAGTAAATTCTGTTTTTTTTTGCGCTTTTCGATAATATATTTACCTCTCTGCAGTAATTACTCCAGTTTCACTCATGTCGGCTGCTAGAGGGATATATGGTGACACATGGGCTCGTACCGGGCATGAGGTTGCAAGCGAAAAAATGCCAGGATTTCCATAATTTTCTGTATTGGTAGGTAGAGTGGACCTAAAGTAGGTTCCTAGTCGCACCTACTTCTTGAAATGGCACTTTTCGGGTTTTTTTCGGCTCTCGAATTCGTCGCAGCCTGACGCACGTGTATTGAAGAGTTTCTTTGTTCGAGGGACAACTTGCACCACACGTTGTGCAATTCGCTGCCACTTTGAACACTACATCCTACCACGAACTGCGCCAATACGGCTCCTATTCGTATAAGATTGTAAACCTCTCTCCATTTCATTTTTAATTTTTGTCGCCACCTATTGCTGTCAAGTACAAACAAGTACAAACCTGACGATGAGGGTGAAAATTAGAGGGGGTACTGCGTATCGCCACGATATAATATTTGACAGTGTGTTGGTCAATCTAACAAATAACTTTTTATATATATAAATATATTCATAATGATTTAAACCATGATGTCTCGGCAGGTTATATACTCTATCCCGTATTTGACAACAAAAACCATAAATTGATAGGTTGTCTGATTTGGACCATCTCGCTGTATTGCAACATGCTCTGAAACAGGACAGGGTCTACGAAAGCATACTCCCAAAAAGGGATAAAATTTCTAGGCCCTAAATAATCATATAAATGATATTCCTTTCAATATGCTTTAGTACATAAGCCTCCTGGCTAAGTTACCCACATTTTTCACAAACCGCAAGAATTTCCTGTATTGAATTAATTACGTGATAAACCAAAACTAACTATAACTTAGGTTTTATGTTGGTTCAAATCAAAACAAATCACAATCGCAGTAAACATTTCTACTGCATTCTTGTAATGTATTTGAATTAATATGTTGTCTCTATATTCATAGAGACTGCGCAAACTTTGGTTTTATAATAAGTGTCTGTACAAATGATTCAACAGTAATGAAGATGTTCTCAAAGTTGATGTAGCATATGAATTATGAAAGCGACAAATTGAAAAGTAATTAATTGCAATAAGTTTAAAGCAAAGACATTTCAAAAAACTTGTAACTAGTCAACTATGTTAACAACCACTGTGTTGATTTATAGTTGTATAACCTAAATAAATAAATTAAAAAAAAATTCTGTACTATAATAACCCTGACATGTTCAACTGATCGAGTAGGTAACCTGGATCAAGTTTCCGAAATCGCCTATTGCCTAAGTTGAACGTTTACCTTACGCTTACGATCATTGTGAAACAACCAATAGAATTCTGATGTTGGCATAAATAAACTGAACATTTCAATGCTCGAATCCTGAATGTTTTTCAAAATATTGCTAGCCATTAATTATGTTTCCAAAATATGAGCCAATTATCATAAGTTCCCTACTTTCCAGAGTTTTTCTAGTTTCTTCTACCCCAGGAAAACAGTACCCAGACGACCGAGGCTCGCATATCCACACTGTTGCAAGATTACTCAAAAAGTATTGTAATCTTCCAGCCAAAACAACGCCGCAAAGCGAAGGACCGTCATCTTGGGGAGTCATAGCACAATCATCGAGTATAGGAAGCTTGGGTAAAAATGCTGGAGATTGGCTTCGTTCAACTTTCCTCAGATCCTTAGCAGCTCACAAGATGGCATCGTTGTCTAGCAATCCAGTTGCAACATTAAATTTCATCTATCCAACTGTTGATAATGTGATGACTGGGCATTTTGGTCCTGAAAGTGGTGGTTGTTTACCTTATGCAAAAAATGTAAACGAGAAACAAAGATGGTTTCAGGATTATTTGCAGTAAGTAAAAGGCATATTGTAGATGAGTAGTACATTGACAACGATCGAGGTAAATAAAGCAGCCGATGATATTTACGTTGTACCGTGCGACGTGTCATATAACTTATCATTTCCATCATATGACTAAATTCAAGAATGCGGGCCACTTGTTGATATTAACTCATTTGTTTCTGATGTCAAAATACTAACAACATGACACCTGCTGTTTGCTTTATCGTTGACAATTTGCCAGGTCAACTTGTAATGGGTTAGTTGGATTCAAGTAGCCTATCTGTATATTAAATCTCATTTCAACCTTTTCAGAAGTAAATTGATGTGAGCATTTCATGAAATAAGCCCAATATTCTACATTTATAATATTTGTGGACCCACCCCAGTTTCGGCCGACAGAAAATAAACATACCAAAATCAAAGAATTTGATTTACTATCTGGTTGTCGATCTGGGCATTATGAGTATACAATACCACAAGAAAACGGGGTGACTTTTGGAGGCCAGAGTTTTTTTTTTTTTCAAAAAATTTTTTGGCTGTAAATGGTTTGGAAAGATAGTGAAAATGCTTATATTCAAGAATATTTGGGACAATAAAAATTGAAATGGGGTGAAAAATGGAAACATTGATAACATTGCGCGTTCTCACAAAAAAATTAAGAGTATCCCAAAAGAAATGATTACTAGGGCCTGCAGAACCACACCCCGTTTTCTCTTGTTACCGTCGAGATGGCACGCAGACAGTGGTACGCGCCTGACTTCGAGATAATTACAAGGTTTTATGAAACTTGACTGTGGCTGTGTTGCCGGAATATACGAAGCCGTAATTTGCTCTTTAAAAAAACGCATTAGCAGATCTTAAATGCGTTAATGAATAGTTTGATATTCTTTTCCTTTCGATCTGTATCGAGGTATATGTATCAAATGTCTCAACTTTTATTGTTGATTGATACAGGCTATTAACTCTCGTCATAAATCATGCTTTCTGCGTTATTAGGTTTTCGACGGTTGATCCTCAATATACTCAAGTCGGGGTTGATGAATCCGACGAATTGGCGCCAGGACAGTGCGTTAGCTTCCGGTGTTTTCGATTGTGAAGACCAGATGCTGTTTTCTCAAGTACTGGATCTGTGGAAGAGAAGATTATCTCTCGGGGTTGATGAATTGGTTTTTGATAGTGGGCCGAATTATTGAGGAAACAATTCTCCAGATGGCTTCAAATCTGAAATTTTGGGGTGAATTTTGCCCATAAACAAACTCAAATGGGATATTCCGGCTCCAAATCCACCCTGAAAATTTTAAAACTTCAAATATTTTCCGAACACCTACAGAATTATGGCTGGCATAGTTAAATTTGACCATGATTTCTTCACTAGTGAATCCAACCTAACCACTCAGCTCTTTCGGCTAAACATTCCGAAACAACACTCGTGGGCAAAGTAATAACGCTCTTATTCCCTAGAACAAGAATCTTGAAAGGATATATCGAATCTATTCTGCAAAAATGGTGGTGGTTTTTCTGTCAAAAAGGGAAGCTCTTGGCACTTTAATGAGTCAATGCCCCAAGCAAAATATTCATATTACCTATTGAAATTTCTCATGTGAGAGAATACACTTGCATATCAATTGACCATAACAATCATCAGCATTTGCCAGAAAAAAACTCGGGTTGGATAATCTCACAATAGCAACTTCGAACTTGTTTTATGTAATAGATGTAGTAAATCTGCCACCTTCATAACCTATGGGCAATAGATTTCGATATTCCTTTGTGGCTGTGTTGCATCAGGAATCATACTGAAAAATTAAAATGGTAAGTTGATGCAACTGCAATGAATCTACAGCTGTAATACATTCATGAATTATTACAGCTATAGATTCACAGCAACGTCTCTTGGTGAAACATAAGACAAACATAAATATATGTATGCCCCATTCACTTCTATAAACTTTTCCGGTAGACCATGACATTCCGACAGGTTTCACTGTGTACAATTTGAAAATGTTGGGTAGTAGTCATTTTCCTGTCAGATAACTACACAACGGTGTCCTCTCTACACTGAGGTCGTAGTAATTGCGTATTTTTCAAAATGTGAATTCACTTTAAGAAAATAATGAATTTGAAAAAATATTATGTGAATGTTGAAGGAACTGTTTCCTCTGTTAACACTGAAATATTTCATGTGTTTAAACATGGTTGAAAGATTCAGTTATGCTATTTTCTTGTGCGGAATTCAAGAATCGAGTGTTGAAATTTTACTGAAAAATAATGGATAGAGTAGTCCATTACTTGGTGGTAGTTCATTCGAAAAAAAATAAAAGAACTGAAATAACCCTGCAGTAAAACTTCTGAACACACAAACCTATGGAATTCCCTACTTTTCGAAATTCTCAAGAAATAAGTCTACAGAAGACATTTAAATGCCTTGTTGCACAACTTAAAATACTTCAGTTAAAAATGTAGTAATAGTACGAGAACCTGTGTGATCTTGAAAGAACTAACTCTATTTACAAAGTTCTTGGGAATCTATTTGAATGATACACTGGGTTCACACTCACATACATCGAACATGTTGGAAAGCTTGTGATGAAATTATGATTCCAAATTATCAGGATTACTATCAGAAAAAGCAGATTTCAATTCTACATAGCATTTCTTGATAATTTGTCCTATGCCTTCAAATCTACCCCCGGCATTTTCAGTTTCCAAGAGTGATGATTATGTTGAGATTTAGAGTAAAAATTGGCATTGGCATTTGGCATCGTCTCGTGAGAATTATTTCGACATTGCCGATATTCCATCTTGGCCGACCGGGATACTTTATAACAGTGAATGGAATATAGTATGTGTATGAGGGATTCGTTCTCACTGTTCACTTCATTTTTTTCTTGGAAAATTACTCTTAAATGGTTAATGGCAGGTATTTGAGTTTCAAGGTGAATATTCTCGCAACTTCTCAAATTATTTAAATCGTTAGGTTAGGTAAGGTTATTTTACTTGTAATGATCGATTATATCGTTAACATTATTTTCTTCTATAAACATTCGAGTTTTCACAAGGTGTTTAAGTTATCAATAAACGATTGAATGGTTAGTGTAGTTTTTAGCGGACCAGATTTTGTCAGAATCATCAGTTTTTAATGGATACAGCAATATTTTTTTGCGCGCATGATTTCTGGACTGTTGAAATATCCAGGGGAGTGTGAGAAAGGAATAGACGAACCAACATGCGATCGAAAGATCCTGACTTCACTTCAGTACTCAACTCAATTTTTTTCAAGAAATAATATCATTTGCGTTATATCTCATTTACTTAGATCAATCACTATAAAATGGTAAAAAGATCGATGTTGCAGGTGAAACAATCAAGATGATTCATAAAATGTGCATCATTTGAATGAATTTTTTTTCAGCACAAAGGAGTTAACTTCATGAAAAGATAGGGTGCGGTTTATTTTCATCGAAATGATTAAACGATCAACCCCTATTTCTCTCTCTTCTTTGGTGGAGAATAAAATAAGAAGCTACATTCAGTATCACTTTGCGGGCGAGTTACGACCTGGCCACGCGTGCTGAGCATATGGGTTCCAACGTTGCCATTCACAACGTAAATCACGACAAGCAAGTTGAAGTCGGCAAGATTTCATGCAAGCTTGCAATTCGACTTCGACCTACACTTCGTTCCTGCTATCGCACTAGCGCATTCTTCCTGTTTTGAAAGGTTTGATGTGTTATTTAGGAATTTTGTACGTATTTTGCTTATACTAGCAACAATGACCACTAAATAAAGAAAAAATGGATGAGGACTATGAAACTCTTCAAATACTCGTATAATAAATCTTATCTAACAACATATACCATAGAAATGTCAGAAAGCTCGGATTTCATTGTGAATGGCAAATTTCGTGGCGACTTGCGTGCTGATGCTGTACTACGCTCGCGAATCGATTCTGAGTGCAGCTTGAGTATAATGTCAATTGTGTGTTTGTTCTCGAGTTGCAAAGGTCAATCGGAAGAAGCTTGTGACTCAGTGCGGAGTCTTACGAATTTGTACTCATGATCTATCTTTACAACAAGAAAAGTTGGGGATTTTGAAACGAATGCACGAATTTTTTGTTAGTGCGTGAGTTCAGAAACCACCTTCTTGATAAATCGGTTATGACCGTTTAGGCTGAATCTTCTAAGGAAGAGTTTGGTTGTATGATATCATAACTACATAATTTGCAATTTCCACGTAAAGTATCTTTTTTTTTTTTTCAGTCAGTGGAAGGCCGATCTACTGCAGAGGAGTAGAGCTATGCCCCATATAAAATCATATACAAGAGTTTCACCATGTCTCACCAAACTTGCGTATTATCTTCTCACTAGCGCTAATCTATCGAAATCGGCCTGGGGCGGTAATATACAGAGGGATCAAAGCGTTTACATAAGATCCTACGAAGTTGGTGTACTGTTTCTACCTGAACTTTTCAATGAGGAGTATTTTGAGATCACCCAGGTTATGAGTAACAAGAACAGAAGCGTGTTCCCTTTTATGTATGATTTACCTTTAACACCATACAAGGCTGATGACTATCCATGGTGTAATTGAAGAATTGTTATTTTTTATATGCGTTGTTCAATGTTGTTTTCTTACAATAAAAAATTATTTTTCCTAACAGCGTATTTTTTATTCACCATAAGCAGATCCGCATGAGCAGTTAGATGAAGAACCAGTGCAAATCAAGTTATATTTAACTCCTCATCCCTTTTTTCTTCGATTTATCCAGCTTCCAGAATGAAAATTTCAGTTTTTCATTGATTTATTCCAAACACATTTATTCATAATGACAATGAATTCATGGATTATTTCATATGTATGAGCATGTACATGAACAATGTTGTGCGACGCGTTTTCCGTATCGTGCGGTTTGTCCGGGTTATGACGAGAATAGGCCTTTTCGGGCTCCGATCATTTGATGAGTGACCAGATAGTGACCTACAGTACGTTGCACAGGTTTTTCGGTTGTGCTCTGAGCAGTTTGTTCGTCCCCGATGCCAACGGCCTGCGTGGGCACCAGTCCAAGATATACTACGAATACTACCGGATATCACAGAGACACTAGGATTTTCGATAAGTGGAATTCACTGCCAGAGACCCTATTCTTGAATGTGATGGAATGAACGTTCTCTATCGTTCCATCAAAAATGCACCGGGTTTCCTTGGCAACAGCGTTGAGACGCCTATTTTTTTACCTTCCCCGTTTCAAGAATAGGGGCTCAGGTTGGATTACATGCGCTCCCATTGTAAATTCAGTCGATAATCACTTGGCTATACTTTTACTTTTGTTTTGTATATTTCAGGGATTTGGTGTTATGTTTTTTCATATTTTCCTGAGTTAATAGCCTTATGCCTTCTCTCTTCTCAATTTTGTAATGATAATAATAATAATAAGTGAAATATTATCATCCATATTTATTTAAATGAATAGAAAGTATTGGGAATTTGGATAATTTTATTTTCTGTCACTTTGGAAATAAAACGCCAACGTTTCGAGGACGAAATTTCCTCCTTATCAAGGCTAGATTAAAAAAACAAGTTAACAATAATACATGATAAATTAAAATAGGTCACCACCTGGTTAACTAAATTGTACAGACTAAGTCAATAAAATCAGAGACATCAAAAAACAAGGTGAAGTGAAAATTACTCAAAAACGGGAATATCACAATCACACTGATTCATGGTTATAATCTATGGTTGAATAGAATACATATAAATTCATTCTTTCTAGGATGCACAGAAGATATCTTCTGTGCATCCTAAGTCTTATCACATTGGCATATATTGAAATATTTTTTTGGTTAAATTGATATCGTTTGTAATTGTTCTTGTTATGGACCAGCTTAAACTTATTAATCGATTAGATAGAATACTCAGTCCTTCGACATCCTCTCTTTGATTAATTGTTTTAATTTTTCTCTATAAATATCAGAATATTCCTAGCATAAGCATTATGCTAGGAATATGTGCACCCTTGACTCACCTTCGCAAATACTTCGAAATGTGAATAATACAGGATGTTTCGCCATAAACTAGACAAATAACACATATAGCCGTGTAAATGACACCGGGAAAGTCATTTTTGTCTTATGATATATGCCGCGTTTTCGAAGCATAAGCAAGACACAGGGTGTTTACTGTTAACTTAGAGTCATATTCTGATAACTAGTAAGTTATGTGTGATCTTCGAAATAACCATTTTGGTCATATATTAGAATTTTTCGATGGTCAATTCAATTGTGGTGTAGCATTCCAGAAATAAATTCAAAATGGCGGAAAACCAACAAGCTCTTAATTTTTTATTTTCGATTGGCAAATTGGGTAGCATTTTTTCAATTTACTCGATTTTCTGAGAATTCTCTTGAATTCCAGAATTCAAACTCAACTTTTTTTGCATGTTTACAGTGAAAAAAAATTCAACCCAGAATTGTTGAAATCTTTCAAGGTTGGATTCACCTTCGTTCTGATGACTGATGTGAAAACAATAAAAAAATATCCATTGGTTTTCATTTTGGCGCCTTCCAAATATTCCACTGGGAGTACTTAAATAATTTTCATTCATCCTGGTTAGCGATGACATGAAACTATGGTAGAGGACAAAAAGCTAGCACAAAAATTAATATTCCACTCGAAAGCACAATCAATAGGGTACCTAAGCATTGTTTATACTAGATGTTATCGTGTTACGATCTGCCTTCGGACTGTCAGGCTTACGGTAGGCACAATGACACTCCGAAGGAAAGACTTATTGCCTAGAATTCATTGCCCTTAAACAATCACGGAAATAGGCTATCTAGATATTTTTGTAAGTAACCATTCCCTTGATGTGAATACGTTTTGAAGGAATTTTGAGAGCTGTATGTAATTTCATTATTCACGCAGTCTCAGAATTATTCTATTTCATTATGTGTATAACTTGATTTCAGCTCGAGTTACAGCATTGTCCCGTGAAAAATAATTTTTTGAATGATAATCAGTTCATTGAGTTCAAAAATATCGTAGTTCTTTGAATACATAAACTCTGAACACATTTCACCTTTAGCTGCGTTCGTTAATTGCATCTAAGAGGCGACGGATTTTTTGGCCACGTGACTACGTGAAGTTTTCTGAAGTAAACGAAATTGTCAAATTTAATATAATAGGTCTCTTGCATGTATTTTTTATCATTGGAATCAAATATTCTATCCATAAGAATACTGGAAAACTGCAATCGCCGTCAAAAATTTCAATTTTCAACGAGAAAACTCTTTTAAATTAGGCTCCACATATTGATTGTTTAAATACTCGCACTTTCCGTGACGTACCGCGATATATCCACTCTCTCCTCCCTCTTCTCGTGTAACTTTCTCTCTAGCAAGCCAATAGGGAGCATCAGCTGTATCGATCAGGGCATCGTGGAATAACGAATGACGTAGGAGGCGATCTACCGCGTTTCACCCACTTTCGTTTTGCGTCCCGATTTGAAGATTTTTAAAACCGAATCATTCGAAATTCGCGAATTGTTGGAGTGTCAGTATACATTATGATTTTTTATCGAAATAGAATGAGAATAAACATAAAAATATGATAATTCGTGTTACATGCAAGAGACCTATTGTATTCTTTGAGAGAAATCGCTTTGCTTTATCAAAATACTCCGAGATCGTCATCTTATAGCTGCACATCTGTTTGCCAAGCGGTTGAGATGTGTATTCCCATGATGTAAAAAACAAGATGCGTCAAGCTGGTGACTCATACCTAGAATTTTGATATTTTAATATATTGGGTATTTTGTGCCAATTTGTGCCGTATGTATGAATTTTGTGCCTGTATAGTTTTCGAGATATTTTGAGTTTTTCAAGTGAGTCACCAGCTTGACGCGGTGACTCATATATTGAAATTTGAAATTTTTTTTTCACCATTAAATTGTGCCCATTTTGTGCCAATTCATGCCGTATGTAGCGAATTTTGTGCCCGTATAATTTTCGAGATATTTTGAGTTTTTCAAGTGGGTCACCAGCTTGACGCTGTGACTCATATATTGAAATTTGAAATTTTGTTTTCACTATTAGATTGTGCCCATTTTGTGCCAATTCGTGCCCTGTGTAGCGAATTTTGTGCCCGCATAGTTTTCGAGTTTTTCAAGTGGGTCACCAACTTGACGCTGTGACTCATATTTTGAACTTTCATGTCACTATTGAATTGTGTCCATTTCGTGCCATATGTAGTGAATTCAGAGCCCGTATAGTTTTCGAGATAATTTGAGTTTTTTCAGCTTGACGCTGTGACCCATATAATCAATGATACCATTGTATAAATCTCTGTATCTTTATACAATGATGATACTAAACGCGTTGCAGGCAACACCGTCGAACCACTGCAGGAGGCCAAGAAAAACTTTTGGTAAAAATGGTAATTTTCATGAGAATTTTTTGGATATTCCTTGAGCTACTCGGCGTGATGTCTGAACATGATTGGAAAGAGAATATTCCGAATATGCTGTCGTTTCGATCTCTTATTGCGTGAAATGGAGAGATATTTTCAGAGAATTCTAGAAAAATACCAAAAAGATTGATATTTGCCAAAATAATAAATAAATATGGATGAAGTTCCAATTTCAAGTAGTTGGATGATATAATAAGCAGTTTACCTGGAATGTTCTTTCGAAGCAAGTCTCAGTTGAAATGGATTAACATCAAGATGAAAATAATTTCTTAAAATTTTCCGAAATTGAATGAATTATTGAAGTAAATATTTAATGAGGTTCGTAGTGATTGTGTTTCTTGATATTATTACTATTTTCAGACATTCTATCGTCTTTTGTGAGGATTTATGTTTCGATTGTGACTATTGTTCGTATAAGTCGAACGAAAGTGAATTTTGTGCATTTCTGGAACATTCCTATTCCTGAAAAGTCAATATTGACGAATCATTTCATTCCATTTGATCTTTTTTATATAAAAACAAATTGTATTGAAACCCTTAAGTAAGTCAAATCATGTGATTCTATATCTATTTGGCAAAATGGGTGTCGTTTTAAGATATAATATAAAATTGGGTTTTGATTTTTTATAGTAGATTTGTTGTTTAGATGTGAACTCACGTCTATCCCTGAACAGTTTCACGTTTAAGCTACCTTTTGTGCGAGGGCGATTCGGAGATTTGGTTAATTGGAGATTTCACCCTATTGGCCGACGACGATCACGTGATCGTCATCGGATAATAAGGTGAATCGTTAAAGTAGATCTATATTCCTGATTGATCTATCGCTAGTACATATTATTATTAAAATTTTTCCACTCAATTGCGCTCATTTTGTTCCAATTCGTGTGAATTTTGTGCCAATGTACTTTTCGAGGTATCGAGAGTTATCCAAAGGGTCACCAACCCAATTGGACCATTTTCTAGGTAATGTATGTTATAATTTTTTGCCCGTTCAGTTTTCTAGATATTTCGAGTTTTTGCCATCGGTCTCCATTTTGATGCCCTCATCCGTAGCTTTTCCCTATTTTGGCCGATTTCGTGCTTTATATGGTTTTGTGTGCAAAACAGCATTGAATCAAGAATTGATTCATGTATTGTGCGTTATATCTTTCTCTTTCAGTATTGTAATGATTGAATTGATATAAAATAATATCGAAGAATCTGACTTGATGTGATGAGCCAATGTGGCGTAGCATTTCATTGTCAATCATCATTATATTTATCGAGAAGGTGAAATAGTTCCCTAGCAAATAATTTCTGTTTATAGCCAAACCAAAATTTTCTGAAAAATTCGAAATCATCATCTGAAACCATGTTCATTCAAACAAAGTGAGATAATGTATCAATACATTTTGGTTTACCAAAGAAGTTATCACACACATACATATAGTTCAACAAAGAAATATTTTATTGGAATTTGTTGGGGGTAGGCCACAATAAAAATAATCAGTGAGTGGAACTTCAACCATATAAATATTTTTTCATATAATTTTTAGAACAGAACATAATGTTTTTTTCGTGGTTCCGGATTTTTCCTCTACAGTTTTCAAAGTTATTGTAAGCTTCAATCAAGTATATTGAAGCAGTACTCGTTTCATGCTGAAACGATAAGAGTTGATGTCCTAGCGTATTATGTAATTCAGTGTCATTAGAATTCAATATGTCTATATGATTATAAAGTGAATAGTTTTGGCTTTCCTTCAACAGGGAAATATAATTTTGACTAACCGCAATACATCGAAAATGTAAGTAAAAACAATTTTTGAAAATAAGATTTCATTGAAGTGAACAGAAAAGTAAACGTACTCTCAAGTGGATGAAACCCATCATTTTGTTACATTAGAGAATTTCATAGGTATATAGGCTTGTCGCACGATGTTTTTTCTATTTAAGTGAAACTGTTGAAAATGGTTTCTCAGCTTCATTGTTTTTAACAACATTTCTCCTTATTTTTCTGACAAGAATTTCAGTTCGAAATGGAAAACATTCATGATTGTTTCAAATTGGCAATTATGGATAATTGTCCGTGCAGACTGGAAATTATGGTTAATTGTCAGTTCAAACTTGCACCCAACAATAAGTGCCGGTCCAGCCGATATTGGATTAATGTCAATCCAAACTGGCAATTATGGTTAATAGTCAGTTCAAACTGGCAATAATGGTTAATTGTAAGATCAAACTTGCAATTAGCAATTTTTGATATCATTCTTTTTCTGATAAGATGAGCAGAAGATTTAAAAAAAATATATTTTATGAGCAGAGTGCTCTACCTAGTGGAACCTGGATGGGTGACCGCAAAGTAGTACGTAGTTTGACGCATACATTGACAGATGATCAATCGTGCAAGAGATCTCGAATACGCGTCAGAGCTTTATAATAGAGATTGTTTCATAATAATTTTTTCAATTATATCATGATTATAACTCATATACCTACTATACAAATGAACTACTCCCCACTATAAGATTGTTCCATATCCAATTTTTTCGATCAAACCAAAACATTTAATCTAGCTTGAACCCAGTAGCCAAATTCTTTCCTGTAGTTTTGTACCTTTGGAAAATATCAATATTTGTGGTATTTTTCTAGAATTTCCTGAGAATATCTCTTATTTTACGCAATAAGGGATAAAAACGACAGCAAATTCGGAACTTTCTCTTTCCAATCATGTTCAGACATCAAGCCGAGTAGCCCAAGGAATATCCGAAAAAGTCTCATGAAAATTACCATTTTTACCAAAAGTTTTTCTTGGCCTCATGCAGTGGTTCGACGTTGTTGCCTGTACCGTGTTTAGTATCATTGATGATATGGGTCACAGAACAAGCTGGAAAAACTCAAAATATCTCGAAAACAATACGGGCACGAAATTCACCACATACGGCAATTGGCACAAAATGAGAACAATTCAATAGAGAAACGAAATTTCAATATATGAGTCACAGCGTCAAGTTGATGACCCACTTGGAAAACTCTAAATATCTCGAAAACTATAAGAGCACAAAATTCGCTACATACGGCACGAATTGGCACAAAATGGGCACAATTTAATAGTGAAAAAAATTTCAAATTTCAATGTATGAGTTACAGCGTCAAGCTGGTGACCCACTTGAAAAACTCAAAATATCTCGAAAACTATACGGGCACAAAATTCGCTACATACGGCACGAATTGGCACAAAATGGGCACAAAATACCCATAATATTAAAATACTAAAATTCTAGGTATAAGTCACCAGCTTGACGCACCTTAAAAAACATTGTTTTTTACATCATGTGTACTCCCCTCCAACTGGATGTAATTAACTAACGACTCAGGAACAATCTGAGCAGTCTGAGGTAATAAACGAACGCCCCTTTTATATTTCGAATATTTCTCAGTTCCACAGAAAATAATTGACATTAAATGACATTATTATGGAAGTAATTTAAAATTAACGTGAACTCAAATGAAATGAGGTTTAATGGAGTAGTGTCCCGAAAGATAAACATTTTACTATAACATTTGGAAGCTTCCATTCCCCATAGCGTGGGACATAACATAAAATGTATGGTGAATTATGTTGTCCAGTATGGCTCACTGATATTTCCTTCATGATTATAGCTTTTGTGGTTATTTTTCTGACGATAATGTACTTAGAATTCCAATGAAAAAATGAAAGAATAATTAAATCATCACGTTCCCGAACTCTTTCTTCATCCAACGAACATATCTGAGGTGCTGTGACAGGAGGCTTCTTGTTCGCATCGTTCAACTAAATTACGAAGATTCAGTTCCATCAGAAAATTATTTTTCATGGTATGGAAATTAAAATTACAGTTGGCTATTACTATGAAACCATAAAGCAGATTTCGCCCATTTACGAACCTAAGCGGCTTATTTCCAGCCGCACCTCACCCTAACAATTCAGTTCCTTTTTTAGAGTTAAAGTGATCAATACGGGCGGGACATAATTGAATTCTTTCAGGAAAAGAAAATTCTACCCCTATTCTTTGTCACTATTGTCGGCTCAAAATTCGAAAATAACAGACGAAGTGATGAGGGGATGGAGTAATAAAAATTTTCGTACGGAATCTTGCCCAATAAATCAAATCTCTGTTTAGTGGTCTCTGGAGTGGAACAAACAGAGTGTCAGGAAGAACACTTCTGAGTCTTGAAGATTTTCTTGAAATTTTTCCTGAGAACTCAATTCGAAATATGTATTTTTCTGTTGTTACACTTTGATATGTTATGTTGATATAACTCTTGTTCAGAATTACTGATAACTTATTCTATTTCATGCCGCCACATTCTTGAAAATCCGTTACCCCTGTAATACAATTTGATGAAGGGATGCTGCATTATTCCAAAATCAAATATACAAAAGTATTCATTGTTACATAGGGATAATAATTTGAACAATTGATTTTTGTGTATCTATGAGTATGAGTCCACTTGAGATTGAACTCAGTTAAATTCAGTGAATATTTTTTTTCACACTTTTAACTTTCATATGCATTAGAATTTCACGATATTGGAAAAAATTTTATTTTAAAATAAAAGTACACAGGAAGTGTATAACAAAATTTTCGATAATCCTGGAAGAGTAGTTTCGCGCTTCGTCTATACGAGGCGCATCAGGCGGGTGTAAACACTTCACCTCTGATTTCGTCGAAGATTGACCAAACCATGGGAGGAATTTCAGAACCGTTCAACGTTTTCTATCTTTTCTACTTCAAGTTCACCAATGTTTAACACTGATCGTAAGGAAAGCTTTTTCATGATTGTAAATGTGTTCTTCTTCTTCCAGTTCAAATATTGCCGTCTACCTGTTAGTTGACATTTGTATTTGTTTTATTCCGACTATCCTAGCTTGTGCGAGTTAGGATACCAGGTGTGTTCTGTGTAGGCTTTGTTTCTAATTCCTTACGCCACGTTAGGAACAGCACTGTTAATTGTTTACCCAACAGCGAATGATTGGATGGTCATGATGTTATCGTTGAGATAGGGAAAGCTCAACATGTTCGCAAAACGAATCTTCAAATTCATAAAAAATAAACATTATGATTTGTTATCTTACAAACACCATTATAAAAAAACATGGTGTAAAAATGTGAAAACTAATTTGTCGGGACTCAGAACTCACAATATTAAAATCAGAATAAAACTTTCAGTAACACTGGAAATCATTTAAAAAGCGAATTCTCAGCACCAAAGACGGTTTTTCGTCTCATCTTAACTCCTGTGAAAAGTTGAAGAGCTCGGTTAGAGTAAATGGCATATTAGAAAAATGTATGTCGTCGAAAACCTTTTATTCCTTAATAGGAGAACCGTAGGGTGAAAAGCTATATGACAGAAGTTTTCGAATTTTAGAGCTTCTTTGGAAGTGAGCTCATAGACATGATCCATCGAAGGAAAATTTTTGATAACGCTAAAAGGGGCGAATTGAGTCAACCAAATTGATTCAACTTTATCGCTCCAACCAGCTAAAAAGCCGTAGGAAAAAACAAAATATGAAATGCATAGATTTTGGTACTTCCATATCAATTCATATTCATTTCCATATGAAATTTAATAAACCTGAATGAACCAACTTTTTTTTCATTCCAATACTCGTGGTTGTTCAATAATATATACAAATCCATTTGACATCCCATTGTTTGAATTGGGAAATTAAGACTTTTACTTCAGTTGCGATTCCTTTATATTACATAAAATAAACATTATGATTGTTTCCAACTAAGTTCGATTCCAATTCTTGTTGTGCAAAGAACATGAAATAATGAGGACTGAACATCATACAATAGAACCTCAGAGGTGACTGAACAAGTGATACAGTTTCAGAAACTTTACGATTATATTGTACAACGGAACAGATACGAAATTTATCATCAAATAAATTTGAGAAAATTTCATTTCTGTTTTTTTTTCATGTTTTGTGGCCTATTTAAGCGAGTCAAAATTCGGCTAAAGTGAGCCTATATCTGCAATCTGATTGGCACTCCAAAGCATCCCAAAATGCAAGTAAAATATCCATATGCCCGATTCACGGTCAAACATCGCTGACATAGATTTCGTAAGTAAATGACACGAGTGGTTCATCTGATAGGTTTGTCCCACAAAGCATAAGCTTCAGACCGGGGATTAACCAACTTCGCAACTGGTGATAGATCGTACGCACGCCTGCGCTTTATATCAGTATTCGTCGTATGCGCGTCAGGTGAGTTCCTGCTGACTGATAATGTGTAGCGACATCTCCTCCGACCAGAGACGAATTATGCCTGTCGTCAGATCGCTCGTCCTCGTTTCCTCTGCGTTGGCCACACACTCCGTCCTAATGGACTGATGTCGACAGCCTTGCAACAAACCGAAAGGTGTGTGGCTGATCTAGAAAGACTGTCCGGCCAATAAATGACGGATATCGCATAGTGTATGGGGTTCATCATTGTTTTTTCCGGAATGCATTGTGATCACGGATAGCTTAACCGCCGATCGTACACACAGTTACTCTGGAAACTAGATCAGTGAGTGCAACTTAATTGGTACATACGATTCACGTCCTAATATCTGGAAACTAAAGACATCATATGTGCACAGTTCAATACTCTCCTAAGTATGCCGAAATTTCCAATTCACATCTTTATCAACCAGTTATAGTCGTCCACTGCTGAACATAAGCCTGCCGCAATTGTTTCCATTCCCTGCTGTCTTTGGCTGCGCTCATCCTGTTGGAATGGATACGCTTTATGTCGTCCGACCATCTCGTGGGGGGTCTTCCCCTGCTGCGAAATGCGTCGGCCCGAGGTCTCCATTCTATGACCCTTTTTGTCCATCTGTCATTACTGGTCCAGGACAGGTGTCCGGCCCAAATCCATTTCAGCTTAGCAATCCTTTCGATGGCGTCAGTAAGTCCGCTCCTCTCCCTTATAATTGTATTGTGTACGCTATCTCTCAGTGAAATGCCTAACATTGCTCTCTGAGTAACTCTAATTTTATTTGCTGTGCGCTTTGTTGAAGTCAACGTATGATATGGCCCAATTTTCCGAAGGCCGCCCAAGTAAGTCCAATTCTTCTCGACAACTCACAAGCTTGGTTGTCTCTACCTAAACGAATTTTGTGGCCCAGATACTTATAGGAGTATACTTGTTATATCCTTGAGTCATCAAGTGTAAACTTCGAACTTGTAACGAGGTAAGTCATGGACATAGTTTCACTGGTGTTCACTCTCAGACCCACCTTTTTGGAAGCTTGTTCTAGCTTTTGTTACATCACTTGACCTTTCCTAGACAGTCCGCCACCAGTATTATGTCATCAGCGAAGCGCAGGTGGTTAAGTTCTCGATGTTAGCAGTTTTGAACATATACTCTAGGAGGGTTGTGAATAACTTGTGGGAAATAACATCTCCCTGACGAACGCCTCGTTCTTTCCTGAACTCGGCAGTATCCTCATGCAGGCTGATACCAGCAGTTGCATTTTCGTAGATATATATTATGATATCTGCGTAGCGACTATCAATTCTGCAGTCACCAAGAGCTTTGAACATTGATGGTCGATAGTATCAAAGGGCTTTTCGTGGTCTATTAAGACGAGAATATGAGGTTTATTGTACTTTACACATTTTTCAATAAGCACTTTGATTGTATGGAGGTGGTCATTCACGCCGTAACCAGCACGGAACCCAGCCTGCTCCCGTGATTGGTAAGAATCTAGCTTTGCTGTCAGCCTGTCCGTTATAAGTCTCATGAATAACTTATATAACTAGGAGATCAATCTGATAGTTCTGTATCTTTGCTACATCCCCTTTCTTATGGATCAGTATAATAACAACTTTTCTCCCAATGCTCGTTATTTATACCATTTCTCAGACATGCATTGAATAGTCTGAATAATAATTTCAAGAGTGAAGCTCCCCCATTTTATTGTGTTTGACGCTACAAGCATCGTCTCTTATTTCTCATGTCTTTGAGACTGTTTCTCAAGTCGGTTATGGTTATATCTGGGATTTTGTCAAGTCCTTCGTTTTTATCCTAGAAATGCTTGCCCATTCATGATAAGTCTCATCACTTTTATTCAACTTCTCGTAGAATTCCTTTATGATATACAAAACCCCTTGTTTATTTGTTGTTGGTTGTCCATGTTTATCATTTATCTTTCCAATTTGTTCTCTTCCGTGTGACAGTTTTTTCCTCAGTACCTTCATCCCTTTATTCTCTTCCATATTTAGATATTTCTTCTGTTCTATGTCGTGTATTCATCCTAATAGCCTTAGATATTTTTTTATTGAGTTCCCTCAACTGATTCGAATTTGTCAAATGCTTCTCCCCCAGGTTTCTTCTCTTCTCCATCAGGTAAGGTACATTTACTCAATTTTTTTTCTGCCCACCATCTGTCTGACAATCGTTTTCCGATCTTCTTATCATTTGGCAGTTCTTTTCTTCAATATCCAAATCTTCTTCCCCTGATTTCTAGAGAGTTTTCAGATTTGTTGCGACTAGGTCAGCATACTGATGTGCATTTAGGGCTGTTATATTGGTCTCATCTTCACCGACTTTCGCACCAACTTTGATCATTCCTGCTTCACATCAAAAACGAGTTTTGCTCTTACTGCTCTGTGGTCACTGGCTATGGAGTACTTACTCAATACACTGACATCTTGGACGATACTTTTCTTATTGCAAATTATGGAGTCAACTTCGTGACTCCGTCAGGGCTGGCCCACGTCCACTTCCTCTGTGGGCCTCCTTGAAGAATGTATTCATGGCGTATAAGTTTTATTGTTGGATAAAATTCAGAAGGACTTGGCCTCTCTCGTTTATTTGTCCATATCCCTAATTTCTAATAGAAGTTTCGCTCTCTCTTCTCATCCCAACTTGGGATTAAAATCTCCCCTGAAGAGGTGTAGTTCTTATGGCCCCACTATATTGATTCTCATGGCAACATTAAGTTGTGCATTCGATTTTAGTAACATGAGCGCTGTTGAACCAAACCGAACAACAATATTCAGCAGCAGAAAGAGCAAAGCCGAAGCTGCCGTAAAAAGAGTGGTAGGATCAGCTAGTTTTTGAAGAATATTATTCCGAGATTTCAACTTTATGCGTGAATAATGAATGAATGATAATCTAATTTTACTTCAAGATACTTTGGATTGAAATTATGTTTCAAAATTGAAAATAACATAACTGGAGCTCTTTCTTCTCTATTAGACCAATTCCTATCATTAAAAATAACTTCGAAGTTTTGAACTTCTGTTGATTATTCAAAAAGAAACAAAAAACTTCTGTTTTATTAGGATTTGGACATAAATGCCACTCAATAAAAAATGTTTCAATATCGGTATTAAGGGTGTTTTCAGTAATTTGAAAATCAAAGTGAGGAAAAGCCAGAGCAATATCATCTGCATAGATGAATTTCTTTGAAGAAGTTGCAGGAATATCAAGTTTATATGAATTAAATAAAAGGGGAGCTGATCCTTGTGGGAGTCCATTATTCAAAATTTTAAAACTACTCTTAATATCAACAACAAAAACACGGAGTCTTATCAGATAATGTATTTTCAATTAGTCGAATTACTTTTCCACATTTCAGATGTTTATGAAGTTTGAATATTAAACCATCTTTCCACACCTTATGGTAAGATGCCGTAAAATCCACGAATATAGCCCCAGTTTTCAACTTTTTATTGACACCTGATTCAATGGAAGTAGAGTGAGACTAACAACCTGATCAGAACAATTTTCATTTTCCCTAAAACCCCCTTGACAATTTTACAGAACATCTTCAACACATGATTCTATCCTGAACAGAATTAATCTCTCTTAAATTTCGAAAGGACCACTCAATAAACTTATGGGCCTATAGCTACTTCGATCTGATGAGTTTTCCCCAGATTTCAGAATTGCTATTACTTTTGCCTTCCGAAATTCAGTTCGAATATTTCCAGAATTCAAAATATCATTATAGAAAGATAATAACCAAGATAATGCCTTTTTGTCAAAATTTTTTATGAACTCGGGATAAATCCCATCGAAACCAACAGCTTTCCGAGATTTCGTACACCATATATTGCAGACTTCAATTCATCCATGTTGAATGCACTAGATATAACATCCAGAACTAATTACGATGATCTCATTCTATGCAAATTTTTCTTCATTTGTTTAATCTTTGAACTAGAAATTTTAACCTAGTTAGAAACATTCACAAGCTGATGAGCAATCAGTTTATCAGATTAATTTTTGAGGATGACTCAGCAAGAGGAGCTGCTTCACCTAATTCCCGTAAAACATCCCAAGAACTTCTACTCGAATGAGTAGAGTTCAAATTCAAAACCACATCATTCCACTAATCTTCACGAGCAATGTTTATTGATTCCAATAATTTGTTTGACTTATCAAGAGTTGGCGAACTTTGACACTCCTCGTACAGGGTTTCTGTTTCAACCGACCATCCAGGAATATAATTTTGAGGAAAACCTCTAGGAATGAATTTTTTGCTGCTGCTTTCACCAGACCAATGAATATGAAGTTTTTATAAGAAGGGTGAAAACATCTAATATCACTTTCAGTTCTTTCTCTAAATTGATCCCATCGAGCTTTTCTGATATTCCATCTGATGCATTTAAATGAAGAAACTGACTACGTGAAAAATTATTGAGAACCTTACAATTAACAAAAGGAGGTTTTGAATAATTATCACGAGAACTATGCTCGAATCTGGATGTTATCCTCTATTCCATCTTGAAGAATGGAAGGAAGACCAATCTTTCACGTCAAAAACAAGATGAAAATCGTTATCTTCAATCCATTCAGTTTATGCTGAACCATTTTAGTAGTAAATTCTAAAAGTATGGGAATTATGCCTGAATTTAGAGGGCTATTCTCAGCCGAGTCTGCATGTTTAACTCAATGAAAATACTTCAGGAAATAATAAATATATTCAAAGAATCACCATGAAATGATGCATTATATCTTCTGTCCACGTATCGTCAGTGCATTTTAGAATAGTATTTCATACATTTGACGCTTGAGAATATGGAAGGACGATGAGATGATATCTATGAATGGTTCTGTCAGTTGAATACAGAATGTTCTGTATATAGATATGCATGATTATTGAATTTGATAGAAAAAGAGACTATAACATTATGTTCCTGAGGGAGTTTTGGAAGTTCGATTATCCCATACCTTTATGTATCCCACTGTGTATGTTGGTTGCTGCTGTACTCCTCTATTTCATTTACAAGTACAAAATTTTCGAAGTGTTAGCTTTGGATGAATTCTAGTCGACCATAAATAATTACAGCCAACGTTATTATTTTACTACATCTAAATTGCGGATAATGTCACACTGACATTGTCATTTCTGAATTCGTATTGTTTCGATCTCCAAATTCCAGTATATTTTCATATCATTCGACGGAGTTCAAAACTTGCCGAGAAAAAATCATTATGGTTGAAGCTGCATCTGGAGTAACCGGAATTCATGCTATCGATTCATTCATACAAACTTATGGTTGGACCTACATTGGACTATTTGTACTCATAGTAGTAGGTGCGATACTTTTCTACGTTTACTACATCAAAACTGATTACTGTGCCTGATAAAACCAAAGGGGAGGACTCCAAACCGAAACAACTAATACCAATACGATGATTAATTTATGTAGCTCCAGAGGCTCCTTTCAATAAATCAATGTGACATATCGAAGAACTGTTTCATTTTGTGGTAGCCTTCGACCGGGAGAATGTTGCAACTCCAATATCTCAAAAACTATTTCACTTTTCGCAATTTCACAGTGTCAAGGCTACTTGGTTTGTGAATTTGTTCTTTTTAGGGAGAAAATTTCCAAATGCACAGAAACACCCGATTTTTATAAACCGAACCTGCAATTTCGATAGATTTTCACCACTTTCCGCATTTGAATAAGATGAGGTTCACATGTTTTCCAGAATTTCCCAGTGATATTTCTGTATTGATTGGTAAGACTTGCAGTATGGTCCCAAATAAATCTAGAAAAGCACTGACGTGAGGTCAGGAGCTTTTACGCGTTTTTTCCAATTCTATCTATTAGATCAACACGAAATTTTGCACCTAGTTGCGTGTTGATTCTCAATCTGATCAAGAAGTTTCAATCTGATTGCATTTGTGCTTCTTGAGATATTGCGAAAATAACGGTAAAATTCCAAATAACGACGAAATTTGGTACAATTTTTTTTCTTATATCTCCGAAAGTAAATATCGGATCGAATTGAAATTTGAAGTATTGTTGTTGAATACTGACTCTCTGGTTTGTGCTAAATTCCATGAAATCTAATCAATATTTTCAGAGAAAAAAATTTTCCATATAAGAATTCAAAAATTTCCGAATGAATTTTTTTTTTAAAGTTTCTAACAACTGGATCCTTCTGCTCTAAGTTGCGCGTTTGTAATTTCAAACTGTCCACGAAGCTTCAATCTGATCGAGTCAAAACTTCATAAGATATCAAGGAATTAACCTCAAAATTTCAATTGGGCCTAACTCCGAAACAATCCAACCGAGTATTTTCCTTCGAAAGTTAGAGCACATACGAACGGACGGACAGAATGGTATTTGATCATGGATTCTTCTTCAGGGAGTTCAATCTAATCGTTTAAGACCATTTTCGACTCAAAATTCGAAAATTACACGAAATGATAAAGCGCTGTTCCCTAGAACAAGCGCGTAAAAATCGCATGTAGCGGAAATTGAAAAAAGCTGATTCTCAGCTTGAAATCCCATTTCTATAAAGGTTCTCCTCGAAAAAAATTAGGAAATTGTTTTATTCATTGTTATTTTTGTGGATTCATTTCAGTTATTTCGGACAAGGTCAGATTATGGCGATGCGAAGATATGGCATATAACACGAAGAACTGTTACGTTTTTTTTTTTGAAAAACTCGTGAATTCATTGGAAAATGTGGAAATCAATGTCCTCCAGTGACTTGAATATTATAAACTATGAACTACCTAATTTTTTGGGCGCATGTTCTGGGGAATAGCGTGCTCTCGTTTTGTCTAAATGTCTGTAATTCTCGAATTTTTTCTTGGATCTTTATTTTTGGAAGTATTGGGAAAATAAAATTTTTAATGGGTATATCTGCGGAATCATAGAGTGGATTGTACCCATTCTTGAGATTTGACAACATTAACGATTTCTTTTTCATCGATGTCAAACATATAAAATGACTTCGGATTTGCATTGATGTTCTGGGGGCATCGATCAGTTGGAGCCGCATCTTGATTACAAGAACCAAGGTTGGAAAAATGCCTGTTGAATGAATTCGCGAGTACCTGGGGATCAATATTATTGTTGTGTTTGAACTTCTCGTTCTGTTTTCCGGTGAAACGATTGACTATCTTCCAGACTGTTCTAGATTTATTATCGGAATTTATGATTTTATCGTGGACATATTTTTGTTTGACACTTCGAAGTTCTTTCTCGTATCTCTGTTTTTCTTATTTGTATTGCGCTAGATATTCTGGCCTACATTTAGGTACGGTATATACTACCAGTGGACACTCTTTATATATATATCCGAAATATCAGTTTTAGTGACTGTTCTCATTACTGATGGAAAAGATGTATCAAGAATATGCTTATAACGTTTTCGTATCAAGGTATTCTGCACTCGAAGGTGGGACTCTCAAGATGCTCCTGGCAGATGGCGCTCTGTACGTTGTTATACTGCAGAGGTCCGTCTGGAAGGTAACAAGAATCGAGAGATCTCTCTGCGGTTTATCCAAGGTAGGTTGACCTGACGATCAATAACCATTGTGAAATAGCTGTAGTCATTCTCCTTGGACCCGCTTCTTCGGTGTAGGTGTTTTGGTTGATTGGATGATTAGGTCTGATTAAGGGGGAATATTTGTTGATTTATCGATGGATATTCGTCCTTGTGATTATGTTATTTGAATCAATGTTTCTCCATTCTTTAATAGCAAAATCTTCGCGTATATTTTCACCGCTACCAACCTTCATCTTCAGACCTGAGGATAATTTCGCAGGTGCGGCATATTTATAATAAGCAGGGAAATAAATTTTCCTTCGCTTTTCTTCCTAGATGATTATATAATGTGGTTTTACAGGTTTGTACTACGTCGGTACAGTTTAAAAGCCATAATGCGAAAATACCGATGCATATGACGCACCTTATCTCTAGTCATCTGGCCCAGTCTGATTCACTTCATAATTTGTACCAGCCGGAATCGGACTAAATTAATACAGTAGTGTTTTGTGAAAGTGAAAAATGTCCAAAAGAAAAACGAGTGCCAGTAATATCGACGAGAAAATGAAGAGGAGGAAGTATGAACACATCAGAAAAGAATTAGAACGACTTAAAAAATAAATTAGATTTTAATTACCAGTTGAGTGAATCTTATACAGAATCAAGTGGAGTTAAGTTTTATTGAGTTTTTTTTTCTCTCCATAAGGAAAGTATCCAAGAAACATTATTGGAAAAATGGTTCGATGAATGCTTATTTGGATATTAGTTATGAAACTGGGATAGTTGTTATACTATCGTATAATCTGGTCATATTTGATTTAGTCGTTAAACTGAATTCCAATTCTTGTGACCACGTCACAATGTTACAATCTATGATATTTTATGAACCAAAATGGCAACATCAACCTAGATAGTCGTTATACTATCATTTTAATGAATGATGGAAATCAATTCAGTCGTTATACTAACTTTGTTCTATATGGATATATAAAATTTCATAATTAATTAAACAATCGATGTAGTAGTTATACTGAAATCGAATTGCTTCAGCATCATCTGGAGAAGAAGAATCATCAGTGGTCATACAAACCCAAGCTGATATTCATAATATACCTACCTGAAAACATTAGGGACGAGGTAAACAACAGCTTCGAATTTTTAGGAGCCAAACCCAAAGTCGTCGAACAACCGAAGGTACCTCTACACGAATAAATTCTTACATATAGAACGATTACCTTCAAAACGGAATAGAGAAGGAAGTAAGGACCGAATTAATGGAAAAATATCCTCTATTTGAAAATTTAACGAATCTGAAAACTCCCGTACTAGGGCCAGAAATAACATCTTGCTTGGATCAGAAAGCCCTGAGGCAAGATCGATTCATGGGTAAATTGCAAGACCAAACAGGACATGCTTCAGCAGCATTAGGAGGAGAAATGCTGACAAAGAATGGTGATGAATATAAAACGACACTAACTGTATAAGCAGATGTAGCACAGTTGATCTCGAATGTGCATCAGTCATTAACGACTCACAGAAGATACAGTATTATACCGTTTTTGAACCATTCTTCCCGGAAAATGATCGAGACATACCAAACGAATGAATTTCTCCTCGGAAAAAACTTTGTCTCTGCGTTGAAAATGAGCCACGTTGCGAAGAAGAATAGTTTTGATCTGAAAGCTACCTCCTTCGAATTGAATTCATCAACTCTCAAATACCAACCGACAACTGAAGCTCGAGCAGGTTCTTCTGACTACCAAGCTAAACGTTACTTAAACTGGAAGCGCCCACAACAATACGTCAAGAAGAAACAACCAACCCTAGAATCAGGAAATTGGAGGGGGAGGAAACCAATATTCCCGAAACGGAAAAACTAAACCCACAGGTGATTAAGAAACCATCAGCTGGTCGCATCATACGTTTTCTTTGCAACTGGAAAATTTTTACTGGACTGGGTCAAAGGGGTCGTCATACCCTTCAAAATGAAACCTTACCAACAGTTGGTCAGAAAAGTTAGTATTTCCCAGGCTGAAAAACCCTTGTAGGACCATACAATCAACAGCTTGATAGGAATTGGAGCAATATCTGAATGTCAATATGAACCAGGCGAATTCTTGTCAACTTACTTTTTGATCCAGAAACCTAACGGAAAAGAAAGATTCATTATAAACTTAAAAGAACCCAATACGCTCATAGTAGCACCACACCAAAATTGAGGATCACCGCTGTTGAAAAATTATTGTTCTTAAATTCCTTCCTGGCAAATATTGACATGACAGATGGCTATTACATGATACCGATACATTCATGTGGCAGAAAATATCTACGGTTTGAATTTAATGGAAAACGATACCAATTCAACTGCCTTTCATTTGCTTAAATATAGCTCCATATATTTTCACAAAAATACTTGAACCTGTCGTTACTGTGTTAAGAACTGTGTTTTTAGTTGTCATATATCTTGATGATATTTTTATGAAAGACAGAACTCAAAATAATGTCAGAAAGCAGTCGATTATACGCTGAACACACTAAGTTTTCTGGGTTTCATAATAAACATGAATAAAAGTACTTTGAAACCAGTCCAAGAATCGACCTTTTCAGGATTCAGTTATGACTCAAAATTTATGACACTATCGTTAACACCTGCCAAAAAAGAAGGTATTTTTAATACCCTCATAGATTTCAAAACAAAAACAAAGTGTACCATACATTCATTGTCAAAACTGATCGGACAATTGGTAGCAGCTTGTCCTGCGGTGAGCTATGGATGGGTTCACAGGAAAGATTTAAAACGAACAAAATTCCTAGCTCTGAAAAAAATACGAGAACTATCATCATGATATAATATTGCCTTCAAATTTGAAGACTGACTTTAATTGGTGGATTCAGAATATCAAAAGTTCCTCACAAAGAATCGTAAAAGATTCTAACTTCACTTTGGAAATATCCACCAATGCGTCCCGATCAGGATGGGGAGGGTCTTCAGCTCGCAGATTCTGGCCAGAAAATCAGAAAAAATACCATATAAATTTTTTTGAACTTTTGGCAGCATTTTATGCTTTGAAGTCATTCGCAAAAAAAACATTAAAATTGTGAAGTCCTACTGAGAATAGATAACCAGACATCAAAAGCTTGTATTAATAAAAAGGGAAGTATTATATATCCCAAACTCAATATGATCAGTAGGGCTATATGAGATTGGTGATGTGAAAAACAGAATATTCATATTTTCGCCTCGTACGTTTCTTCTAAAAATAACTACCACGCTGACTTACAATCCAAATCATTGTCATTTGATACATAATATGAACTAAATATCAATATATTTCGGAAAAACCTCTTTACAATTCGGACACCCAAACATCGACCTTTTTGCTACAAAATTCAATGCGAAATGTAAAGACTATATTTCTTATGTAGATGCCTTCACAATTGAATGGAGGTTTTCCCTTTATGCATTTCCGCCTTTCTGTCTAATTAATAGGGTTCTCAGTAAAATTATTCAGGATAAAGCTGAAGGTATTTTGGTAGTTTCTCACTAGCCTGCTCAGTCTTGGTAACCTCTTTTTAGTTGGCTTCTGATTTCCATTCCACTATTTATTGAACCGAAGGAAAATTTATTACTATCCCCTTCTCTGGACTCCACATCCACTACACCAAAACCTTTCGTTGGTTGCTGCGAAATTATCCGGTCGTCAATGGTAAATAGGGGAGTTCCAGAAAGTGCTATCTCAGTTATGAAAGCTTCAATCAGCAGAGGAACACTATTCCAGTACGAGACATGTAACCGAAAATGGTGGGTCTATTGCACAGAAAATTCGATTAATCCTATAGAATACGAACTTAGACAAACCTGACTATAAATCCACTTGGAACCCCGATTTAGTAGGTATTGGAGCACCTGAAAGGCCTTTATCCTTTAAAAGGACTCGGCCATCCGCTCCTTAGGAAGAAGCTAGCAATGTTACTGGCATTAGCTACCGGTCATCGAGTGCAAACTATCTCGAAAATTTCAATAGATGATATAACCGTCTATGAATATTCAGTCTGCATTAAAATCTCACATAAAATCGGGAAGAAATAAATTGCAACCAATATTTTATTTCCGTTTTTTCGAAAAATGCCCGGAACGTTGTATTACGTCACTTTTGATATACTATATTGAAAATACCCAATCCCTCCGGTACACTCGGTATCTCTTATTAACTCACAAAAAGCCCCACCAAAAGGCCACAGAACGAACTATAAGTAGATGACTGAAAGAGGTGGTTATTTCTAGTGGCATAGACACCAGGCTTTTTTCAGCACATAGCACTAGACATGCAGCAACGTCCTTTCGGGCAGGTGTTCACATCGATACCATCAGAAATTCTGCAAGTTGGACGGATTCGTCAAATGTTTTCAATAAGTTTTATAATCGTCCCATAATACAATGTCAGTGTACTTTCACCGAGGCTGTTTTGGGTATCAATAATTCAATTTTGTGACTTATTAAATGTTAGTTTTTTTTTCCACTTCTTACTTGAAGTCAAATATTTTGTAATACCTAAGTATAATTTTGTGATATTCACTGTGTACCTATGTGTTGAAGTTTTCACATTTTGGTTTGATAATTATAATCTTACAATTAAATTTGTTCTGAATCAATACATTAGGATATGGCATGTTAATGAAAATTCATTCAATCAACAATAATTGTTAACAATGGCCTATCTTATTGACGGGAAAATCACCAGATCGCTGAAATTCTTGGAACGTCTATTTTGTATAATTATCAAGGAAGAAAAGCGAACGAAAATTTTAAAATTGATAGACCCACCCTCCCGATAGTTACCCAGCGCGATCTAGTGGTACAAATTTCAAAGTGAATCAGGCTGGGCCAGATGACTAGAGATAAGGTGCGTCATATGCATCGGTATTTTCGCATTATGGCTTTTCAACTGTACGGACTGGCAGTTGAAATTTAATTTCAAGTTTCATCCAGAAAACTAAGGGTGATTTTTCAAATCATGGAAACACTCAGACTCAGAAAGCCAAACTTATCGATGGACTTAGAAGTTAGGACGTTGTTAATACATATTGAGATGTACAATGCAAGATTTGAATTCTGTTGGTATTGCAGAAAGGCAATCCTAAATTCCGAGCCAACAGGTTCAGGCTGCCCATATCACCTTGTATATCGAATTTAAAATTTTATTTCATGTTTCAAAGAGGCCACTGATGCAGCTCCAATACGTGATACCATTCAATGTTCTCACCCTCAATTTTTTCATGATATTTTGAATTTAAGATTAATATGAAATTGAATTCAATATGAATATCTGTCGAGAGCATTGAAACCAAAGCGTTGATTTCTTCATGACGAACTTGAAAAATGACTGAGACAATCATAGGGAGGAACCATGTTGTTTCTGACAATCAGAGTCGAAAATCTCCAATAAATTCACTTAATAATGAAATGAGAGCAAACTATAAAAGGCTGCAAATTTTACACAAGAGTTTATTATTTTCTCAGTTAAATAACCCAATACCATTGATATCTCAAATAAATCGTATATATTATTTATAACTCATTGGTTTTTCACAAAACGAAAATCAATTCCATGAAGAAATTCCTGTGAAATATTTAAATTCAATAGTAACTACATCCACGTCGAAACCAAAAGTACCCACATAACTCCTAGAGCGTTAGTATTTCTTGAGAAACTTTCGGGAAAATTTACTTAAACTGTCGAATTAACAACAAATACGTAAAACAAAATTCAAGATTTTCCGCTAATATCAAATGTGTGGATGTGATGCCTACAAGGATTCAACTTTGTTCTGAAAAATATCAATGAAATCAAAAAAAAACTCACCCGTCCTGTGCAACTTATCTGAAAAAAATTTTTCCACGGTGCATATATCCGATAAGAGTTCACTTGATTCACAAAATATCCAATACTCAAACTGAAGACCTAAAGTTATTTTCAATAACTTTTCTGTAAAAATCAAATATATCGTTAACCTCTCAAGGTTTAATTCGACTGAATAATTCTAAAAGAGAAATTTCGTTCCGTATAGTTGTCAGATACACTCAACTAAGAGGGTGTCAAATCCCAACGTCTGTTTAATGTAAAAAAGTTCAATTCAAACAAGTAGTTTCCGGATCACCAGGTGTTCAAACATGCGGAATATTCTTGTCTACGATACATTCATTGTCTTAGGTGACGACCCGGTACAGACTCCATTCTGAACAGGTCAATTCGCGGCTCCTGCCTTAGTCTGGGGCTCCTACCCTTAGTATTATATTCTCGACAATTGATGAGATTTCCGGTTTGTTAATTGATTTGTTTGCATATATCCTCCAATTTGTTTTATCATATACATGCTCATTATCTTTCATGTTCACCCCTATTTCAAAGTCTCAGTACGAAAAATATTGGATTTCGATTGAAGCCAGAAACGGAAACGGAAACATGTTGACGATAATTGTACTAAGCAATCCAAAATTGATGGAAACCTCCGATCGACCGAATATTTTGGATATATTCATTATTTTAAATAACGCTTCTTAGTTCGCATTCTGCATGTGAAAGGGTTATTCAGTTATACAAAAGTATTTATTGAGATTTCAATGTTTCAAATGAATTTCTTCATAGAATTAGTTTTTGGGTTATGAAAAACCAATGATTTATGAATAATATATAAGTTTTATTTAAGATATAATTGAGCTCCATGAAGAAATGTAATGTTACATCCCGTTAATCGCAGGGTGATATCTATAAATAATAATTGTTATCCGAGTTTTTATAGTTATGTTTCAGATATTAGGAGATAAACCCAAAAAATATTTAATTTGAACTACTAACGATTATGAAATTGTCGAGAACATTGATGGGGCATTTGCACGAAATTTCTCAATATATGTTGAAAATTTGGTAACAATATTTTTATCTTCTTTCAGATATATGATTCTGGATGAAAAGTTAACCGATTATTTCACTGAATTCCAATCTTAGAACCGAATGTGATGATTCATTCTCGGGATTATTGGAAATTTGCAGCATTTTCCTTTATAACTCAGGGACTACTGGTCGGATATCATCCGGGTGGAAATTTTTAGGTTGAGTTATGCAACAGTAATCAACGTTTAGAATTTCACAGAAATTTGGTGATAAGTTTCCGAGAAATAATTTTTTTTCCCTCCAACCCCCAATTTTAAGCCCTTAGGGTACACCGATCCTGCTGAGAAGCTTGGAGGATCCATCCCGAGCGACACTTGATTTTTCTACCAAGTTTCACGGATTTCGGTTCAGAACTTTCCGAGAAAAGCTCCGGACAACGGACGGCGCACGGACGGATTTTTTTTTATTAGTTCATTCAAATCTACATACTTCAAAATGTAAACTGTGAAATTTTCAGAGGGGGGAATTTTTTTTTTTTGGTCGATCACTAAGGTTCATTATTTGCTTTTATCAAATAATAAACCAATAGACAGAATTATAATTAGCTGTAATTAAGCTGCGAACCATTTGCGATTCAACATATCGAATATCAGTTGCAATCATGGCAGAAGATGTTCGAAATGATAAACATCCACTTAAATTCATTCTTCTTTCGATCGAAGTCTCGCAGATGTGCTCTATATAGCCTTACGCACCATATGTTACAAATTATCATTCTATATATCAATTGTTTTCTTGACTGGATATCCTCATCATAATGCACATTTTCCAATTTCACCCATAAAAAAAGGCCTCCTCCAGTGTTGTGAGAATGAAGTGATCTGATACTTTTGCCTTGTGGCATGCCGAGTAAAATGTGCAGCGAAGTCAAGAAAAACTACGCTTGTCGTCGATCTAGGGCTTGGCGGGGGACGCATTTGCCACGAGCCCAAGCTTATTAGGGGCGCAAAATTATTTATTCTTTTCTTGGACTTTTTCACTTTATTCTTTATATTTCGAAGTACACACACAGCACGTTGTATGTACCTGTTGGGGTGACAAGGAGTTCGTGAAAATTCCAGATAATAATTTTACACCTGCAATTCTGTATCCTCTATCTGGGTTACGCTCAAGGGTCATATATTACGAAGACGTTTACGATACGACCAAGGGACTCGATCGCTAGGTGAACCCACCCTAGTCTTTCTACTACCATTGAGTATTATTGTGTTTAATACACTACTACTCTTTTCTAACATATGGGATAATTCTAAGCAGCGGCGTATTGCATCAGAATTTATATCGAATTAATTTGTGAATTAGGAACTTATTGTTTCACGGTTATCGTCGAAGCGCGACTGGAAATTAAGCGTGTTGGAAAAAAGTTTCCAAATAACAATCGGGTATGTTTGTCTTGAATGAATCTCTGGACAACTATACCAGCCAATTTCTGCGCCTAGTCATAATATTCTTGAAAATTTTTGAACCCTCGACGCTCGTCCATGGCGCTATCATATCATTTAGACTTAGAACAAAATTCCAGTTGATAATAGTCTTGAGCTACCGATTTCATTTTACTGATCAAGAATTCTTGGCCATTATATTCTGTCATCCCTCCGTGAACACGATAGTCGATGGTTTCCGAAAGATATAATTAGAGACTTCAAATTTATAAGGTGAGTGTAGGGTGTGCATATGTCTGCTGAGTTCGTTAATACCATTGAGTTTTCAAATATTTGAAAACTCAATGTTAATAGATAAAATCTGTCCAACGGTTTCGGAGATATCATCTTTCGAAAAATTTCACCGATATCTCAAATTATAAGTACCGATCCGATTGGATTGAAATTCAGTATTGAATTGTTCAATAATTATTCGAATGTTTGGAAGTCGAAGATATAAATCAATATCTTGAAAAGATATTGATGGATTTATCTCTAGTTTTTCAAAAAATCTGCTTTAATATTGTACGACAAGAAGTAAAAATGACTTTTTCAAGAAACTTCGCATAGATCAATTGAATCTTACTATGATCTATGGTTTTTCTTTGTCACTTTTTTCATTTATAAATGTTCAAATATCACGATAAATATTATAATTTGAGAACGAATCTCTATTTTTCCGTTGGTTATAGCTTTTTTAAATAAGCCTCCTTATTCATCACCTTATAAGATATATAGGAGAATATTGGGAACAAAGAGATTCTTCGAGATATAAAGAATAACATATTGATTATGAAAGTTGGGTCGTTATCAAAAAATAATTTCTTTGGGGGCGCATATCGACAACTCCCCAAAAGCGCTCAAATCCTAGATCCGGCTCTGAAAGTCAAGGAAGAAATTGAGAGATTATTCAATTCAAGTGTCATAAGCCAGTTTCCTATTCAGAATGAGCTACTGCTGTCATTCCTATATTGAAAAAGGATCGTTCAATTGAATTAGCCGGTAATTTCAGAGGTGAATCCGCATAATGAGAGCGATTCATTTTCTCTATAGCACTAATAGAAGATTTGATTACAGATATGCAAGGTGCAAACAATTAACCAAAAATTAATTCAGCATTTCCTACGGTCAGTTATGTTTAGATGAAGAATTACAAAAGCTATGCACAATTTCTACCCATCTAGGTTTATTTCAGTATACAATATTACCCTATGGAGTAAAGAGTGCTAGTGGAATGAGCAATTCAAACGATATTATTCAAGGTATAGGTACCAGGCATATAGACGTATCAGGATGATAGGTCTATATGGTACCAGAATCTAGAGTATTCGTTGACGACATTATTGTGAGTGCTCAAAATCAACACGAATATGACGAAAGACAGGTTGCAAGACACTGGTCTCAAAGTTCAATTAGAAAATGAGATTTCAATCGCAAAAAAATTTGCTATTTAGGCTATAAAATTGATAAAAAAGGTATTCATACATTGAATAAAATATAGAGGCTGTGATGAATGCTGAAAGACTCAAAAATATAACTTAATTAAAATCCATTCTATAGGAGGTATAAATTGATATAGAAAATTCATTCCTGATTTACCCACAGTACTTCATCTTCTTTATTCATTATTGAAGAAAAATTCGCATTTTATATGGATGAAATTTAATGGTACTTTCAATCCTATATTATCTCTCAAAATAATAACAGCCACTAGTTGATACGGTAAAGGAGCTCTAATTTGCCATATTTTCCCTGATAAATAAGAAAGACCTATTACTATGCATCAAAAATTTTATCTAAAACTGAACAAAAATACAGTCAGATAGAACGGGAAGGTCTAGCTATTATTTTCGGATTATGTGAAATCAATCAATACTTATTCGGAAGAAATTTAACGTAAGTTGCGGACAATAAACCAATTTGTAGTATCTTCCTTCCGAAAAAAGTAATACCTCAACTTTCAGCGAATAGAATGAAAAGATGGTCAGTAATCTTAGGTAACTAAGGCAATAATATTGAAAAATTATATTTAATCAAAAAAAAACGAAGCTGATTTTTTCGAGAATTCCTGTTGATGCTGACGAAAATTGGAAAACTGTGGACTTAAATTATATGAATAATTCTTCAAAATTGAATATACCCCCGATAGAATTTCAAGATATTCAAACGGAAACTAAATCTGATGAGTTATCACAAATGATGATGAAATATACGCGAAATTTTTGGCCGAAATTTGCAAACAAAGATGATGAATTAGAAGAATTCTATCATCTGAGAAATCAACTTACTGTTGAAAATGAAATATTATAATGGAATAATCGGATTGTTATTCCAGAGAAATTGGGAAACCAAATGTTTGGAATACTTTTTCCTTTGCCAATTTTTTTGCGGGGGGAAAGCATCGAAAATTTTCCAACTGTACGTTGAAGGAATAGATAACCGAAGGTTATCCAATGACGTTTATTACTATATACATATAAGGTGCAATACTTAGAAATGAGTTGGGACTTTTCAAGCTTGTGAAAAGAGTGAAAAATAGCCGATTCACCCAAAATTTATTGAAATAAAAAGTATGGTACAAGTAATCTATCGAAATATTCAAAATAAAAATTGAAATGAAAGAAGCACTGACGTGAAGTCAGCAGCTCTTGCGCAGATATTCAAATTCGTTGCTAAAACCGTAATCTTTTCACGTATTGACCCCACCAAACCCACTTTTGGTGATCCCCTAATCATATTAATATTATCTTCACAAAATTCTGCATGGGCCTTTTTAAGGTGTCATTTTGTCAATCAAGTACATACTGACTTTCAATTCGATCCAATCTTTATTTTTGGAAATACATATCATGAAAACACAGATTGGATCGAATTGAAATTCAGTACTGTATCGAAATTTCATGAGGATAATATGATCAGAAAATCGCAAAATATTGAATTATTGGATAACATTTATTTTTGAAAATTTTTAATGACACTATCATCATGAAATTCTGCACAAAGTTGAATATCAGCATTTATAAATTAACTACCAAGCTTCCTTATGATTGAATCAGTATTTTTTGAGATATACCGGAAAAAATAGAATCCAGAAAGAAACAACGAAATTTGACATAATTTTTTTCTAATATCTCCAAACATTATAATCGTGTCAAAAAGAAATTAAGTACACTGCTGTGAAATATGGAGTTCAAGGAATGAAAAAAGTATTTTTTGAATACCTATGATATCGTTTCCGAAAAAAAAATTTTTTCGAAAAAAAATTTTTAAAATTCACTAACAGTACTATCTCAACAATAGTCATCAGTGAGTCAACCTAGTTGTTTGAGAACATTTTCGGGAAAATATTCGAAAGTTACAGACATTTGGACTGAACGATAGCACGCTGTATAGTATAACACAATGTACGTAGAGCGTACTGATGCCCGACTGATGAGAACATTGATGATACCAGATGGATTTTGATGACACAATCCATGCGACGTAACTGAAAAATCTACAACTAGTTACCTGCTGCGGGTTAACGCAAAAAGAGAAAAATGTTTCATCTTTTCAAACACTTGGTCTTGGGATGAATCCTATTCATTGCCGGCTCTACATATCGCACTAAAAACCATGAATCTATGTCAACACAAATCACGACATTGTACAGTTGGAGTTATTTCATGTTATCCCGCTCTCTCTCTTCTCTGCATGCTTTTATCTGGTTTGTGGGTTTGTTAAGCACTGATTGCAAACTTCATTTTGGAAGATTCAAATTCCTTCATACTTCAGAAATCTCTTGGAAATATATATTTCAACCTCATCCATCGAAATTTTTCCAACTGCTTTGAAATTTTACCGACTGCTTTGAAATTTTTCTGACTGCTTTGAAATTTTTCCAACATCCTTGAAAGTTTTACGAATGCTTTGAAAATTTGCCAACTCAGTTCAACATTGGGGGGGATCGTCTTTTTCGAAAGAAGATATGGAAGAAAATTATAGGATGGGAATTTCAGATGTAGAAAATCTGTATATCAATATATATTTGGTAGATATTAAGAGAATTTTCGGAAGGATCTAGCACTGTCAGATGTGTCAGACGATTTGGTGGAATCGTTTAATCAGATATTGGTGCTGGTTCTTAGCTAAAACTTTTATGTGTTCAACGGTATAATCTATTTGCAGAAAATGGGCTTGGTAGCCTTTTAGTACATTATCATGCCGACAGACTGGACAGATGGACTTTTTTGAAGAGAACATTTTCAACTGAGTTAACATTTACACATACCAATATTTTTGTATAATACATCACCACCATATCTGGACGATATCCCTATTATGCTTCATTAGAAGAGTACCGGGTGAGTTCGAAGACTTTAACTTATCTGAATAATAGTGTGAGTAATATAAAATTCGAGACCGAACATCAAAATAAATAGGGCAGTCTTCCTTGACCCATTGTGAGTTGTCAGCTTTTTAGGAACCAACACATGAAGCTTCAATCAAGGTCTGCTCAAGACAGATTAAATGGCAGATTTCAGTTATTTAGTCGAGAGATAGATAGATAACAAAAAGAATGAACAAATGGATGAAAAAATTAATTTTGATCTAAATATTGTTGACAAATTACTACAGTAGAAATTGCAGATATTGACTAATAAGACATTCCAATAAGTACACCTGAAGAAAAAGATAACAATCCTGTCGAAGTCATTGACTTCAGTGAATACAAAAAAATTGTAAGAAAATAATTCTGATGATTGATACTCGCCAAACATATCCAAAATTCTTTTGTTTTTTTCACTTGAAAGCTTTCATGCACATATGCATCATTAGTGATTGCAACCTTATCGTTGTCAAAGACAAGAATTGGCTAATGGAGAAGAATAAACTAACGTAATCACAAGGACGAATATCTGTTGATAATTCAACAAACATTCCACCTTGATCGGAGCTAATCATCCAATCAACCAAAACATCTACACCCAAGAAGCGGATCCAGGGAGAATTACTACAGCTGTTTTACAGTTATTACTGATCGTCAGGTCAACTTACCTAGGCTAAAACCGTACGTAGTTATACTGCAGTGATCCATCTGAAAGGTGACCAGTATCTAGATTCCTTCTCAGCGGGTTTATCCAAGGTAAGTTGACCTGACGATCGGTAATAACTGTGAAACAGCTGTAGTTATTCTCCTTGGATCCACTTGGACTTGGTTGGTTGGTTGGATATATATATATATTCTTTTGAGATGAGCATTTACATTTTTTTTATATCAAACAATTTGTGTCATAACAGTATTAGCTGAGGAAATGTCAACGGAGTACCATACATTTTTACGTATGATACAAGAGCACAGATAAAAACCTCAGGAAAAACTCTGTCTCCCCGTATTAGTGTAATGAAATTGTTGTTTTTTATTGAAGGGCTTCTTTTTCATTGACAAAATTTCCTCCTTCCTATGCGATGCAGGTTGAAATCTTGGAAACATACCTGAAAACAAAAAAGGAGACGAAAGAACTAATATGAACTAGTAAATGATTTAGTACTCATTAAATTAATTTGAAGTTCGCAATCCATCTCAAAAAAGAATCAGACACCGAATGAATTGCCTCGAAACCATCGTCAAATTTATATATTGGACAAGTATTTACTAAATGTTCTATTGTTTCCTCTTCTTCTCCGCACTCGCACCTTGGACTTTCGACCGAATTCCATTTGAAGAGGAAACTATTACAGCGACCATGACCGGTTCTAAGTCGATTCAAAATGCACCAAATTTTCCTAGGAAGATTGAAACCATGAACTTTTTCTGAAGGATCGCTGATCAAACCTTTGTTAAAAACATTACACGAATTCCATTCCGAACGCCAAATTTCTTTGTCACTTTCATTGGTGTAAAGAAAATCGTTGATCCATAAAGGTTTACGAGATTTCAATCTAGCAATTTTAGAATCCGGAATATAAGACATGATTGGGAATAAATTCGGAAAGGAACGATATTTATCCCAAGACTTTATCACTGCAACCTGTCTACGAATATGGGGCGGTACAATATTTGAGTTGGTTGGATGATTAGCTCTGATCAAGGTGGAATATTTGTTGAATTATCGATAGATATTCGTCCTTGTTATTATGTTAGTTTATTCTTATCGTTATTCCAAAATTGTAGACTCTGAAGCTAAACGATTACACTCTTGTTCTCTAGAAAACGTTGGAAAAATAATCAAAACTTGGGACCGAAGTTCAATTTTCAGGAAAACAGGTTAACTACTGGGTGAGAGTTGATGTTTTTATTTGTATTTATACTTTATTTGAGGGATATTGCTGAATAGATCTGCCTCATTTGATCGGATAATGAATCATTATTTTACTATGAAAGAAGAGAAACCAATTATGGTGGTCACCGAATCTTCTCAGCGGTAGATTCACCTTCTTCGACAACTCAAACAAGCCGGCAAACTCAAAGACCCAACGATTAGATAGATTTTCTAGTGGTGCAAAGTGAATAATTTGCTCCAGATTGAATGTTTATATACAGGATCCTGCAATAGTGCGTTGGGCTTCCATAGCTGCCAAACCAGACGATTTAGGAATTAAGTTGGAAAGTATTCCCTTTGTACTTTTAATTCTGCATCTCAAGAAATAATTTTCTGATATACAAGGTGTTCAACAAATGAGTGATTTTTAAATGGAACACCCCTCATATTTTTGCATATTTCCGATACTCTTCAATACCTTCACCATGATGCAAAATATTAGGGATATTTCTCCAACGGTACGGATCTCAATCAGAAAAAATCTGCAAAATTTCGACGAAACAGTAGTTCGGTAGGAGCCCTTTACCGATTTCCAGAAGCGATAGAAACATGAATTTGATCAGGATTTCTTTTAACTTAAGAATTTGCCTAGTCAGCGTTACTGAATGATCAACCTCTCTTACACAGGGTGTCCGTTATGAATGTCCAACTATGAAGAATTTCAAATTGATTTTTCTCGATTTTTTTAGATGTAACACCCTGTATTTTTTTCCATGATGATGTACACAGTTTAAAACCTTACATTTTTCTAGAAGTAACCAAAGGGCTATTTTCACTTCTGCGTCCAGCAGGCACGAAAAATGAAATCAGAACAGAAAATTGTATTCAAATATTGGATATAAAAACAAACGAGCGTTGAAAAAGACGAAGAAAATATGTGCTAATGATTCAAGAGATGTTCAAAGTGTCGTCTGCCTTCTCTGGAACACAAAGCGATCCGATCGTTGAAAGACCCACTAACCCTCATCAGCATGGCTGGAGTAATGCTTCGGAAAGCAGTCACAATCCTCTCTCGCATATTGGAAGCTGTTGTTGGAACTCCATCATACACGATTCCCTATATGTATCCCCACAAAAAAAATCTATTTTGGTGAGATCCGGTGATCTAGCAGGCCATCTTGTCGGTCCGCCCCTACCAATCAATCTATTTGGAAACTGTTCATCATGCTGAAACCATATTTCATTTCGTATTTCCGTATGTAACACTGCTAACATTCCGGGAAGAATGTTCTGAATGAAATTCAAATATGCAGCTCCAGCTGAATTTCTTTCGAAAAAATGAGGGCCTATCACATGATTGCCGATTACTGCTCCCCAGACATTCAATGACCACCTGTGTTGATTGTCTATTTCCCTTATAATTCTTCGATTTTCTACAGATTAATAATGAAATTTGTACCTATTGACGGCTCCGGAATTGCGGAAGGTTGCTTCATCACTGAATAAAACAAATTAAGAAAATGTAGGGTTCTGTTCAATTTGAAACCTTGCCCAGTTACAGAAATACAGACGGTTTTCACAATCGCTATCGGTAAACGCCTGGTGCATCTGAACGTGGTAGGCATGATACTTATTCTTTTTGAGGATTCTTTGAACTGAACGCTAACTCATACAACAGGCTACACCAAGCTCCCTTTGGCTTGTGTGTGGATTTTCAGTTACATGCAATAAAGCCTGGAGCGCCTTGTCTTCGTTAGTGGCCGATTTTCTCCTCTCTTCTTTTTTATACTTGACATCTCCTGTCTCTACAAATCTGTTTAAAAGCCTCCGAAAACTCGACTTATGTGGATGTCTTCTATCGGGATATTCGACAGCATAGGATCTACTGGCTAATAAACAGTTTCTGTGGCACTGCCCCAACATGAAAATCATATCAACCATTTCATCTTTACCAAAACTCATCTCAATTTATTGTATTCGGAAATAACTTTGAGCTCTGAATAACAATATTTTGATCAATAATAATAATAATCGATGTACTTGATCTGTTTCTGTAGAACTGCTCTGACATGAAAATCATATAAACCATTTCATGAATAATAATTTTATTTGGATGCCGATAGAACACTGTAATCGTTAGAATACACAAGTTACCAATAATACCTATGTATGTGCTACTTATTCGGACAAACATTATCATTTTCATGTTGAACTTCAAGTATTATGATTTTGGAAGGATTTCAAAGATTTTCGAAAATTAGTCATTCAGTTTGGTTTTATTGTGTGACTCATTTAAATTATCCGTTAGTTATTATGTTCATTATTCCTGAAATTTTTGGTTGAAATGTCATTTTTGTGTCTGCTGGACACAGGAGTGAAAATAAACCTATGGTTACTTCTAGAAAATGTAAGGTTTTAAACTGTGTACATCATCATGAAAAAAAAATACAGGGTGTTACATTTGAAAAAATCGAGAAAAAATAATTTGAAATTCTTCATATTTAGACTTTGATAACGGACACGCTGTATAAGAGAGTTTGATCATTTAGGAACGTTAACTAGGAAAATTCTTGAGTTAAAAGAAAACCTGATCAAATTCATGTTTCTATCGCTTCTGGAAATCGGTAAAGGGCTTTTGCCGAATTACTGTTTCGTTGAAATTTTGCAGTTTTTTCTGATTAAGATCTGCACCGTTGGAAAAATATCCCTTATATTTTGCATCATGGTAGAGGTATTGAAGAGCATTGAAAACATGCAAAAAATATAAGGGGTGTTTCATTTAAAAAAATACTCATTTGTTGAATAATTTTATTTGACAACACCCTGTATATAAAAATCATCTCCTAAGATGCAGAATTGAAAGTACAAAGGGAGTGCTTTACAACTAAATTTCTAAAACTTCTGGTTTATCAGCTATGGAAGCCCAACGCACTATTGCAGGACCCTCTATAATATAGACCTGTCAGTATCATCCAGACCTTTCCAAGAACTTCGAATGATGATTTGATGAACTGTAAAACGTATCGAATGAGTTCGAAATTTTTCTTGTGGTATTTAAGCCATTTCTATGTCGAGTATTCGGGTTGACTTTCCAAAATTTATAGAAGCAACTGGCTTCTATCATTATGACTTTGGGTTTCGTGCAGAGCCAAATTCTCGGTTTTTAACAACTAATTATATAAAGGAGGTATATATTCGATCGGATCGATATTTTTCAAATAATTGACGAAGATATATTTCAGATGGGCCTCTATGCTTGAGTCTAATCTGATCGTGATATTCAGCTCAAAATTTGGGAAATACATAGGATCATATTAAATTCAAAAAAGTCTACTTGTTAAAGGCTATTGATAAGACAATTAAATACAGATTTTTCTGTATTAACCTTTACATAATAATATCTTTCGATATTGATTTGATATCTTTCGATATCATTGAAGACGTAGTACGTCGACGACATAAAAGTATATCGAAAGATATCAAATCAATATCGAAAGATATTATTATGTAAAGGTTAATACAGAAAAATCTGTATTTAATTGTCCTACATAGGATCATTTCAGTAAACTGTGAACCGATTGGCGAATGAAGATAAGCGCTACTCCCTCTGGTGGCTATCCGAGTACCCGAGGTACAGACATTATCATTGACAAGTTAAAAGAAATGTTCAGAAAATGATAAAGTTTATGCATTTTTCTTGGCGTTTGTGCGATTTTACGAGTGCTTCTACTGAGGAAAATCAACCTCAAATGTCCCTTCCCATAGATTTCCACAGCCCGGTGAAAAATTTCGAGTTAGGGTGAAAGAAACTTTCTTCAGCAAGTCTGAACAAGGCCTGAAAGTCTTGAAGAATCGATAAAAACCAACGAACAAGATTTATGAGAGCTGCATTTCACCGATGATGATCATTTTTATAGAGGTAAGCACGAATTGCTCATGAAATATTAGATCACATTCATGAAGACAATTTTTTTTCCAGGCCCCTAATCCAAGCAGATAAATTTACTTAAGAGGAATGCTCTGCCTTCCAGAAATCTGCCTGTTGAACTGATCATTAAGGAACAACGCAAAAGTTTTAGTGATAGAACTGACTATTGAAAAAAAAGAGTCTCAACAAGGAAATATCTGGTGATGAATACTGTTCGCTCAAAGTGCTTCTGCCGATGAAAGCAAAGTTGTACAAGGCTTATTTATTATAGCTTTTTCAAGAACAATCATATGAGTGTTGGAAAATTTATTTGCCAGTCCATAATGAATAACACTTACGATTCAAGTAGCATTAGTTTTATGTGAATGTATTAATTTTATTCACAATATATTGAGTATTTAGTCCTTCGCTATAAAAATAAAGTTATGAGTATTTGTCTATTATTCCAAAAGGTATGTTTTACGATACTATCTGTTTTTCACCTTTCAAGACAGCCTAAGATATCCATCAAAGTCAATCTTGCCATTTGGATCTGAAAATAAATAATATTAAAATACTGTCTAACCTTGGAGATATCCCCGTAATTTTAGAGTTCCTACACTCAATAAGATTGAAGAATGATACATACCTACTTTATAAGAATGGAATATGTACTCCCAGCAATACTCTCGTCCACTATATAAGTCTAAAAAGTCTCTGAATAAATCGTGAAATCAAAAATTATCAAACCAAACACTAACGAACAGTACAAAATCGACTATCAAAACAAAAATCTATGTCTGTATCTAAGGTTCTAAAACTGGCCACCGTGGCGCTGCAATCTTAAATTCAGACGCCAAGAGCACTCTGCTTGTTCCAAGAATTGACCGCGAAAGAAATGTGGTGTCCCATTAAGTAATAGTAATCAGAATTATCTATCTCTGGTACTATCTAGAATTTTTTTCTGACTGACAGTTTTAGGAACCACGTCTCTAGAATATACTATCAAATCGATGTGTTAGTATGAAAGGGAACCCACATTTCGGCTTTGCAACACGGCAATCACTTGCATCGTTGTTCTTGGTTTACAAGTAAGCATAGATAAACTAATCCCTTTAGATGACTACCTACTAAAAACCTGTTGTGCATTTAGCAGCGCCTCTGGTGTTTGTTTGCTGTAATATGAGTAGTTTCGTGATAATTCAAATGATACCAGAATGACCTAATCGACAGAAGAGAATTCTAGCAAGTTTATAACTCGAGTGTGAGATATACACTCAATCTTCGAACTAGCTCGTACTCACATAGTATACTAGAGGATATTATGGCGAGGAAAATAGAAGTGGAAAGAATGACATTTTTGAGGATACTTTATCATAATAGAATTGATGGAAAAAAATGTGTGTGTACAAAAGAATAATTATAAATATAGGCAAATCTATAGCTAACATTAATCGAAGGCCTACACTATAGTCGACTGATTTCAACTCGAATACAATAGTTCCTCAAAATATTATCCATTCACTTTCTTTCTTCCTTTTCAAATAACATGAAAAAAATGTATATCTAGTATGCATGTGTAACTTGATTTACCCTTAAGAATGGTAATGAAAATGTGGGATTATCACTGAAAAAAGGAGTCAAATTTTGGATAAGATGTATATAATTATCTTAGATCAAAAAGGCGGTCATTTTCACAACTGATGTTTGATGAATACAATAATCTACTAGAGTTCAGAGTTAACAATGATTGTCTTAAAAGTATGAGTGAATGAGAGGAGTTTGATTATTCCAAAATATTCCATGACCAGTGACTTGATCAAAAAAATGTTTAACCGAACCGGCGGCCTTGCATATACAAGAACTCCTTTACCCTTCAAATATTTCCAAATATTCACAAAATTTTCGAGAGAAAACACCCAACTCCTATCAGAACTCCTTTTTGGTCAGAATGCCATTGACTGCAGGATGATCACCGCCTCTTCGTTCCAGAACTCGAAGTGGGTATATTTGATTCCACATCGGAGAATATTTCCTTCTTTGGGGTTTTCCCTGATGCCATTGACAGAATCAAAAAGTTTATCGAAAAAGAGCAGCGATACAGCAGTTTCATCGGCACCCTCTCCAAAAGTCTTCGTGGTATCTGGAAAAAATTCAAAATGTCAATATGAAATTGGATATACATAAGATATATTTGATGATGAAAATAATATCTGTAAAAAAGTTCATTCTTGCTGTACGTTCCGTCACCTTTCCATATGCTCTCTGTCAAAATTATGTTGTCAAAATGTAAGCTGGAAAGATCTTTTCATTAACACCCTGTTATACTATATTATTTAGATAAGACGAAAAGGATATGGGTTGATCACGGATCGTAAAGGAAGAATAAACCTTTATGTAATAAGCATATGAAATAATTCTTTGAATATATTCCCTTATTTTACTGACGAAACTGAGTGTTGAAGCTATATCATGACTGAATACTTGAGCTGCGTATTTCACCTTCATGTTTTTGGTCCCTTGGTAGCACTTGAAATCCTCTGATATAGTAGGTACTTGGAGCATTATCAACATCATATAGAGATTTCAATTCGTAATTCAAATTTATTCCCAAATTTGACATTTTTTGACAATAAATTAAGTTTTACGACTACATAGATGCATAGAATACATAAGGTGCGGACACTCTTTGACATATTTTGGGTCCGAAATGAGGTCCAAACGTTGTCAAAATACGGCTTTGTTGGCCTACTTCAGTTTTCGCCGATAGATGCCGGCATAGAAATATCTGCCATAAAAAATCTGAAATTTTTACGGAAGTTACCGACCTGTAATATCAAAACTAGTCAAATCAGAACTTCTTTCTGATTTTCTGAGTTGGACCATACATTATTTTTAAGAATTTCTGATGATAAATTATGATTATTCATTTTATTCAGTCAGAATAGCGGTAATATCCTTCGTCTCTGTATACACGAGTCTGAAACTTGATATTTTTGAATACCTGCTTATTACAATTATTATATATATATATATATATATATATATATATACATTTATTATCTCAATATTCAGTTCATGGAAAGGAAGTATTCCAGAGTTGTGTTTTCAAAAATACCACAAGAAATCATTTGGAACGAAAGATACTACAATCGATTTGTCTGGTTTGAAATTCGTCTGATAAATTCGTATGAACATGAGCAGCAAAGTGAAAATTCATATATCAATTTCAATAATAATAAAAATGAACATTTCCTCCAAATATTTGCATAAGTAGGTATATAACAATAATTCATAGCTTTTGAATTGAATATGTATTAATAGGTACATACAAAATTTGAAGGAGATCCAAACTATCCAATAGAATCCATTAATATCAATCTCCCGTTTCGTTTTCACCGTGGTTTTGGCTCCGAAATAACTTCTTGTACACATCCATGGAAGTGTTTTCACAATATATAATAATTTCAAATATCTGATTCATTTTTTGGGAAAAAGTTTCATCAGATTATAGCTCAATTCATTTTTATTCAACGGAATTAAATGTAAGCACTTACCAAAGCGACGTAAGTGCCATCATCGTTTACAGAGCCAAGTAGCCCAATATTTGACAATTCTAGGACCACGTTTTGCACCCAACATTTTAGTGGGTAACAGTAGGAAAGTGTCGACACCTGATATATTCTATGCATCCGACGGCTACCTTTTAGCAGGCGATGTATCTTGAATAGGGTAGATTTTGTACTTTAATGGAGCCATCCCTATACTTTTTGTTTCTCTCCAAACAATAAGTCCTTATGCAGGGCTGGGCAAAATACATGCTTGGCTTAATTGAAATACAAATTACAAAATACTTTCTCGAGGGTATTTGAAATACAAAATACAAACTACTTTCAAGTAGGGTATTTGAAATATAAAATACAAAATACAAACTACTTTCAAGTAGGGTATTTGAAATATAAAATACAAAATACATTCAGGTGTTACGTAAAATGTAAAAAGATTACAACTAATTCAGCCCAGCCAATTGATCGCTAAAAGAAGAATTTCCTCTCAGAAAGGAACACAAGATTTTTGAATGTGGTGTCAGACAAAGAGCCTCTTGTTGGGGAACGAATAAAACCGGCTAAAGAAAAGAATCTTTCTACAGGTCCTGATGAGCACAAACTTGTTTGATATTGTATGAACACATTTTTTTATATATTTGATATTTTTTCACTTTTCTCTTATCGTTTTTGGAATCTAACTAACTCTAACTCCATTTTGGAAGTCTGTAGTCGATCACTGTCCCTTTTCGCAAAAACAATAAATCCGTCTTCTTCCTCACTACTACTACTGCTATTCCGAGGCATTGATTAAACTTTTTTATAATTTGCCTCTTAGGCATGAATAGCCAGATTTTGAATTCTCTGAATTTCATTTGTTGTAATGATTTCTGGCAACCAACGGATTTTATAGCTAGTAAGATAACATGACGCCAAAATGGCTCCATTCACTTCAGGTGACATTTGAGAAAACTTGAGAAAGTTTCGTTCTGAACTCTCTTTCAGTCATGATATAATAACTGTGAAATGTCTCAAATTGGAATCCTGCAGCTGATCTAATCTAGTTCTTATAGACATTTAAAATAGGTAGAAGTTTGCCGTAGTTACAATTGTTGCCCTCAAGATAATCTAAAGCCTGTACATTGTCATTATCATTGTTAGATTTGTTGGTACTATTTTCGCTTTTGACCACTGTAAAATACTTTCCACTTAAGATTAGCGGATACTTCCCCGCATTCACTCCGTCCCCATCGCTGCCGTCGTCCGGGACCGATGAAGGAATTTGATCATTCATCGTTAAATTCTTACTAATGAATTCGTCAAATACACAGAAATCAAAAAAGTTTAATGAAAATAACCGTTCAAGAGCAGAAAACAAACCTTACGAGAATTTCAAATAAAAAATACAGTTTTAGAGTTAACCTGTCCCTATTACAAGTATTTCGGAAATGACAATTGAGCATGACCTTCCTTTCCTCTCCATTTGCCGAAAATATGATTGCTAGCAGAAGAACTAGATGCAAATGTACATGTAATGTACATCGTGCCATCTGAGGAAAGGTTCAGGGACTATTTTCTGTAGAGCGCTAAATGAATTTGTTAGAAAGTATTTCGAAAAAAAAAGTGTCGAATTACAAAATACAAAATACTTCAGCGTCGAGTATTTGAAATACCCATCACAAAATACAATTTCAAGAGGTAATTGAAATACAAATACAAAATACGTATTTGTATTTCAAATACGTATTTCAATTACAAGTATTTGAAATACTGCCCAGCTCTGCACCCATGAGTTTATCAATTATTTTTACACGTGTAGTACCTGATCATAAATGGTTGGAATAGGATTCAGCGCATTTCAGCCCAATTTCCAATTATTTTTTCAATATTTTTTCTATAAATGATGAATTATGACGTTAAATGACATCAATAATTGGACGTGATTGTCAGATTCCAAAAAACAATAAAATCAACGACCGTCCTGCCAAATTGTACTTTTCCCTTTGTTTGTTGAACTGTAATGAATGAAACCAAAAATATGCCTTAGCTGGCGGTCTACAGAGATTATTCGCCTATGCAAGTGAGTGTGAAGCGGCCTTAAGAAAGAGATAAAATGGTTTCCCCCACTGCACAAACTATCGAACTTGGTTAATCGTTGAACTTTACTCACCTATGAGTTCAACATTACCGGTACACCGGTAGTTTGTTTAGTATCAACGAGGTGGTAGTGTCAGTTGGATCGAAATATAGAAAAATATATGTCATAATGAGCGCGTCGATAGAGGTCGTTGTTAATGGAGTGTTTACATATTGGTCATTATTAGCAACATTCGTTACCATTTTGTATATGCTATTCGATGTAAATTACTTCATACGCTTAGCCGTCACAATCTATTGGGGCAGACTTTTCCAAAAAAAGAAAAATATCGAGGACACCACTGAAATATTCGGTAAGTACCAAGAAGAAATTCTGCAATTTTTTCCGAAGATTTGTTGTTTTCGCTCCACTGCTAAAATTACACTTCGTTCATAATCATATTTATTACTCTTCGTACTTTTTCTCTCCTGAGGGGTTTCCTTGAAGCCTAAGATATCCGCAAAAATACGAAAATGCACGTTCGAAAAAACAGGTCCCTAAAAATCGAGAAAGCCTTAAGTTTTGAGGTAATCATTTATACTTGAAGTTTTGTCACTGTTTTGGTTCAATTTGATGTAATTTGTCAATTATCAATTCGTATAGTTGTCAATGAGAACTTCGATGACATAAAGTCTCACAATATGAGAATGAGGTTTTCAATTATAAGGAATAATGTAATCTGGAAAAAAAGATCCTTCAATCTATCAGCACATTGGTTCAATCAATTTCGGTTTGTATGTATCCGCATAGACAAAATGAGCGGACGACTAAGCGCCTTTTGCTCTTTATTTTTTCAAAGGTGGAAAAAAATTCGTGCTAATATCTACATAACCATGCACTTCGATATATGAAGGAGTACATTTTATAATTCCAACATTTCTCCCTATATACGGTGAGGTCATTGTGATAATTTCAGATTAATTGTGCTGGTTGTAAAAACACTCTGTTTTTGGCATACCTTCGGTTTTTTGAGAAAAAAAGTTCAAAGAAGAATATTTTGCACCTTGTAGTAAAGCTGTATATTCTTAGGATGCAAAGTGGTTCCTTGGTTTTAAAATAAGCCTTTCAAATTCTTAATTTATATTTAATTGTTTATAATCTGTAATAAATAATTATTTAAAAAAATTACATCATTTGCGTAAATGAGTATATTATAGAGAGGAATCACTCAAGGCTCGCTGTTTTCATAGAAATGATGTTTGATAAATAATAATAATAATATACAGGATGATTCTGGGTTGAATATTTCTATAAAGAATATGAGCGATTGCTATATTATTATAGAATTATTCAAGAACTGACGAGCAGCTCTACATCCGCATACAGCTTAACTACTTAGTGCTGAATATTCACAATTCTTTCGAGGGCAATTTCGATAATGCTCATCCTTGAAAATTTTTTTATCCCGAAAAAGTTAGTACCTACCTAACATCTGAATCATTATGGTAGAATCTGGAACGGATACAGATGTTTCGGAAACACAATGTATAGGGTGTTTCTTAACCTGCACAATTTATCTGAAATTATGACAATAATAACCCTCTAATCTGAAAAAAATGTTGCAATCATTGAATTCGCTCATTCATATGGAATAACACGAATACGAAGTTATCATCAAAAGTAGAATCGGTTGGAGTGAAATTTCGTAATTGTCCTTTCTTGAAAACTGTTTTTCGAAGAACTGGAGGTGTGCGAAAAAATTGAACACACACCCCAATACTGATTCATAATGTAAGGATCTTAAACGGCCAGCAAAGTTTTGGAGACGCAATGTACAAGGCATATCAGATCCAGTAAACTTTTTAAAGCAGCATTCATGAGAATGCATTTTTCTCGAGAACTGAATCATAGACATATCATATTATTATAGGTTTAGATTTTCGAACAATTTATTTTTTAAAGTTCGAAAATGCTTAAAGAATATGTGAATAATATATTGTTTTGCGCCCAACGACTCGATTAAACTCAGTCAATTTTTTTCTGCTCATTTGGTTCGCCTGTCCGTGAAGATTCAAAATACTCAAGAAACAGGCTAGATTTTCAGAGAAGGAACCTTCTTTTGAGCACAAAACACGCAATTTTGGACTTTCAATGCTGAATGGTTTCAGATTTATAGCCACCCGAATTGTTCTCCTTGATAATTGGAGAATAATCGAATCAAATCGATGATTGAATATAAGTTGAGAAATAAACAGCTTCCTGAAAAGGACTCTATTAATAATGAATGTCTGAGCAATTTTGCGTCCTCTAATTAAAGTAAAATGTAATTGCCCTGTTATTAACAATCACGTTACATACCCTTGAAGCTTCTTGAGTAGATATTGAATTCATCGTGATTAGTACATTCAATGAATTTAGCTCATCCTCCATAAAAACCGATGAATTTGAAGGAACTTTCCCATTTGCAAGTGTCGAGTATAAAATTCTTCTTCGTCATGTCCCAACAAGACTCTTTCAGATCTAGATCATTTACTACATTGCTGGTCTGCATTAAAGCAGTATTTTTGGTTGAAAGGGAAAGTCGAATGTTAAAAAAAGATATGAGGGCATGCAACCAAAAGTCTAAGCTAGTTTGAAATTTAAGAGGTTGGACGAATACAAATACTATAAGTAGGAAGGTATTTAAAAAATGCATCTATATTTTTTAATCAACGAAATGCTGGAACAACAATTTCAGCATTCGAAAGTGATACCATGAGCTGTCATAAAAATAATTAACGAAACGGAGCAACTAATGGACCATCTCAAAGAAAGTTTGGCAGATAAATTCTTCGGTAGGAACACTACTTTATTGAAGAATATTCCTGATACTGAGAAAACCATTTTAGTGCCAAAGCAGCGCAGTTTTTAAATCGAGGTATTACATACTACCATGGTATGAAGTATCTTTATACAATGATACCATAGTATAAACACAATGATACTACGACGCTATGATCGATAAATGTTGGTGCTCACGTACGCTTTCACGTACGTCAGCAGTATTCTCCCCACTTCTTGCTTTTCATCTTCTTACTGGCTTTGTAACAGCATGAAGTTTGAGAGCACGGAAAATTAGAGAAATAGATCAAGATTTTTCATGATGAATTCAAATTATTTGTGACCGTTGTTGAAGCGTGTGCGTCTCCATGATTAAGGGCGCCCGCGCACTGGTGGCGTTTTGCCACCGTCACGTCACCGCTACGCCACCGCCACGTCACTCAACCCCGCGCACTGCAGAGTCACCACAGCGGTGACATTCTGTACCACAGAATACGAATTAGAATATTTAGAGTAGTCAAGGAAACCGTGGAGTAGTCAGTCGCCAGATCTCGATTTCGAGGCAGCAGTTGTCTGTGCATTCATCACAGAAAGGAGGAAAAATACAGAAAAAGCAAATAATGCGTTTATCTTCATCAACTTTGGAGCGAGAGGCAAATCAATGGCCAACTCTACATCATTCCCTTAAACCTGAGATCTCACCCCCAGAAATTCAACAGATATTATAGAATGAGCGTCTCAAGTTTTGACGATTTATTGGAGTTTTTGAAATCAGCCATTAGCTCCTCCTTTTGAAAGCGTACAAAAGAAATGTGATCTTACCACATTTTCAAGATTCTGAAAGTATTAACTGAACAAATCCTTAAAAGTGAATTATGATAATTTTTATATCGTTCTCAAATGACATTGTACAGGTAGGTTCTGGGAAAACTCATCGATTCTATTGAATTAAATTCTCAGTTTTTTAATGGCTTGTTTCATCAGTAGAATAGAACCCAGTTCTTAAATTATAATAAATGAGCAGCGAATTGAAAAAAAAATGATAATAACCATCAAACTGTAAGAAATTATACTAATAACAAAATGTAAAATTGAAAAGAAAGTGAAATTATTGCGCTATACTGGCTTTATCCACCAGCGAGGGAAATTTGAGAATTATAAGTATTTTTATATTCTTTTCTAGGATGTAATATTCATTACATTAATACATGTTCTGAAAAGCTAAAACTGTTGGACGAAAAAACTTGTCTTTTACATTTTAGGTAGTAATTGCCTCGATAATGTTCTCATTTGTACTTTATTCTTGATTATCACTCATGCAGGGGGTTGTGGAAAAAGGAACGGTTAACACCAGTCAAAGAGATTTATTCTTTCTAGCCATCGAATATACTCGATGGATGTCAGATACTAACCTCCAACACTGAGATATTCAATACTGTGTTTGTTGACGGTCAGCTACATGTATTTGTTTATGCAAAAAATTAAACAATGGGAGAAATAATCCTCGCTCGAAGGAATTATTGTATCAGTTAATTCATCGTTAGTTTCCGCAAATTGATTATCATAACGGTTTGGAGAAGCTTTCAGTTAGTTACTTATTGGATTTTCAAGGAATCTTTTCAAAATCACCCAGTACAAAGATAATACCTCTAAATATTCATGATAAAACTTTTCAACATCAATTGAGTAGCTCCTGATATTTATATATTTGCATAACCTTCGCTACAATATGGGATGGATCTTCATGCCCAAAAATAGCGAATTACTAATTAACTCGAGATGAAAATATATTGAATTGTTTCTACCTTTTGAATTCTGGTAATTTCCGGGGTTCAGAGATTCAGCTTTCTGGTAAGCAAGGTAATACTTCCAAACGATTTTATTAATTTCATGTTCAATTCGCAAATGTGTCCAATTCATAATAAATTCCATAGTTTTATCCATTACCAGCACAGAGTTCAATAAGTAATTCGTATACTCTTTGTAGATATTTCTCAAATGCTTTGTTTTTGCTTGAATAGTCAAAGAGCCTCCACAACCACCAATCTCCAATAGTCTATCTGGATTATTGAAATCAAATCTGCCATTCTGCACAATATATCGCACAAATCTTCTAAAGGGTCTTTCAATAGGGACGGGTCGATGTTGGCAGCCTGTGGCGGCCATGTTGTTTTAACGTCGTCTTTCTAACCTATATTTTTTTATTCAGTTAGTAATGCCAAATCACCATGGCAAGTTACACGGTTGAGCAACACGTCCAAATGTTAAAAATGTATTACCAAAATGAGTGTTCGTTAGTGCAAACGTTACGTGCATTGCGCCCATTTTACGGCAGACGAGGTGGTCCTTCAAAGTCGACTCTCCAACGTTTGGTGGCCAAATTCGAATCGACCGGTTCAATAAACAATCTGCCAACACCCGTACGTGCAAAGACCGCCAGATCGGCCGAGAACATCGCTGCTGTCCGTGATAGTGTGCAGGAGAACCCGAGGCAGTCAATTCATCGACGTTCACAAGAACTCGGTCTTTCACAAACATCAACGTGGCGCATTTTGCGTCAGGACTTAGGGCTGCACCCGTACAAGATTCAACTCACTCAGGAGCTCAAAGTTACTGACCATAGGCAACGCCGTTCGTTCGCTGATTGGGCTACAGTGTGTTTGGCAGAGGACCCCAACTTTGGCAGAAAAATCATTTTTTCCGACGAAGCGCATTTCTGGATGAATGGCTATGTGAACAAGCAGAATTGCCGTATATGGGATGACAACAACCCACACGAAGTTCACCAAGTAGCCATGCATCCACAAAAAGTGACCGTATGGTGCGGATTTTGGGCCGGCGGTGTTATTGGTCCGTACTTTTTTGAAAACGATGTTGGTGAGGCCATTACCGTCACAGGCGAACGGTACGGAAGGATGATCACCGATTTCTTTTGGCCCAAATTGGACGATCTACACTTAGACGACATGTGGTTCCAGCAGGATGGCGCTACGAGCCATACAGCGGATGCCACCATGGATCTTCTGCATGAACGCTTTGAGGGCATGGTTATCTCTCGCAGAGGTGACGTGAATTGGCCACCGAGATCCTGCGACTTATCACCTTTAGACTTTTTTTTGTGGGGTTTTCTTAAGTCGCAGGTCTATACCAATAAGCCACAATCGACCGATGCCCTTAAAGTCAACATAGCTCAGGCTATCGCTGAAATTCAACCCGAACTATGCGGCAGAGTTGTTGAACATTGGACAACTCGAATTCGTGCCACCGTGAGAAGCCGCGGCGGACATTTAAACGATGTGATTTTCCACACATAATGGCATATATAGCTCTTTCAAATAAAAAAAAAAAATCGTTAAAATCTCACACACGGCCTTTTTTATTTCATGTCAAAATCGACCCGTCCTTATTGAAAGACCCTTTACATAGACCTAATATAACCCTTGAACAATACCATTGAGTATAAAGTTGAATAAAAAATAAGTTCTATTCTTCCTTTGGGGTAATGTGCTCTAATCGAACTGGATGTCAACATAAAATCTCATGAAGTGAATAAAAAATTGTTCTTAGCATAATATCAGCTGACAGAAGAATGTTCTGTATGTAAATTCTGTGACAGATGAATTTTTGTCACCGAGGCCGATAGCGGTGGTAAAAAGCCACGCCACGGTGACAAAACGCCACCAGTGCGCGGGTGCCCTAAATGGTAGACATTGATGATTACAACTTTACTGTCAATATCACAAATAGAAAACCTAAAAAAGCACTGCCATGAAGGCAGCAGCTTTTGCGCGCATGTTCAATGGGGATGATGGCTCTGGCAACTAATTTGAACATAAGCGCAAAAGTTGCTGCCTTCACGGAAGTGCTTTCTTGGGTGTTTTCGACAAAGTACTAAATTTCAATTCGATCTTAAGTGTATTTTTGATCGAATTGAAATCCATATTTTCATTGAAATCTGACAGTTCGAAGGTTTATACAGAATTTCATGAGGATAGTATGATTAAAAGATCATAGAGTATTACATATTTGAAAAAAAAAAGTATTAGAATTTTTTTTCGAATTGTTTTTATGACACGATCATCACACACAAAATTGTTCATCAGCATTCGCAAATTAGCTACCAAGTGTCATCATGATTGAATCAGTTGTCGAGATATTCCGAAAAAACCAACGATATCGAGAAAAAAAACCATAAAATATTTTTTCACAATAGCTTCAAAAATCATTATCGCATCAAACTGAAATTTAGTACACCGCTGTGGAATATGAAGCTCAAAATATGATTAGAATTTTGTCCGAATAAAATTGAGTTTCTGAAAAAAAAATGTTTTTCGAAAAAGAGTTTGAAAAATTTTGTTTCAATCCACTGACAGCACTATCCCAACAAAATTCCGCGAAAAGTTGCGAGTCTCAATGTTGCAACTAACTGCCAAGTTTCAATATGATCGCTTCAGCGGCTCTTGAAAAATCCGGGGTATAAACTCAAAACTTCGAATAGATATAACTCCGAAACTATCCGACCGATTTCACCCATTAACGAACTCAACCCTCGCATTTCGAGATGCAACCAACCCTGAAATTTTCGAGTCGATAGAATTCTCCGTACGCCCGTAATCGTGACTAAGGTCGGACGTCCGGCCAGCCGGACAGAATCGATTTTGACACCGGATTCGTCATAAGTGAGTCCAACCTAGTCGTTTGGGACCATTTCGGCTCAAAATTTGAAAATAACATACATCTGGACTAAACAGATAGCACGCTGTTCCCCTAAAACATGCGAACAAAAAGGGCTGCTGTGAGTGAGTAATGTTTATTTAAAAGTTTAGGACGTGTCTATTGAATGACCGTTTACAAGACAGAAATATTGTGGGAATGAATTTTTATTATTATATTCCGGTGAAGGTTTCATGGTATTATTGGAATTTATATTTTCAAAATGATTTCCGGCATATGTCCGCCTAGACTACGAGTATATAATTTAAGTTATAATTTGGTTAGAGGTTACATTCCACTGCGACCTTAAGATCTATTGTGCCCCCTCGTCAAAGCTGTTTTCGCATTGTGGTACCTACAGCTCGCCCTTCAGCTATGACGAATTCTAATATCTGTAAGGGCTTCAAGGAGGCTAAGCGCTCATTCCTCCCATAATGCTCCTGTCCATGATATTTCTCACGCAGGCTCACAATGGTGAGGCATTCTGTGATCAAGTGAACAGAAGTTTTCCCTCTTCCCCACAGAATCTGCACTCGTCGGTTTCTGATGAGCCCATTCTCATCATGTGCTTCCTCAGGCGACAGTGTCCTGTGAGGAAACCAGTGAGGAGGCGTAACTTGTTCTTACTGAGAACCAAATGATTTTTGGACCTAGCAATTTCAAAGTTCTGAAGGAACTTTAAAGAACCATCTGTATACCATTTAACGGTATTTGCTTTGAAGTTTTGGGTAGTGTATTCCTCTTCCCATTCTTTCCTTTTACATAGCATTGAGTTGAAGTGCTTCTCGATGCTTACTTTTTCAATCATAACATCATTAGGTAGGTTCGCTGATGAGATGTACTCGTTCAGAGAGGACCAAGCTCTCTAACTTTTAATTCTCTCGTCACCTGTACCTTCCCTAGAGATTTTAAGGATAGCTTCATGGGCTATCCTATTGATCACTAGGTGTAGAAGACTAAGATCTGGGATGACCTCAAGTGCTCTAGTCGGGCACATTCTCATAGCCCCAGTGATGCAAACACAGGCAAGCCTTTGTACCTTGTCGAGTATTTTCCTCGTGCTTATCTGCCCTGCTTTAGCAAACCAGACTACTGCCCCGTATGTTATTTTCGGTCTTACAATTATGATGTACACCTATCGCAGTGTTTTAGAGTTACAGCCCCAAGTTTTACCGGATAGTCTTCTGCACACCATTTATAGGCTACGAGTAACATATAGTCCCTTCGATCAGTTCAATTAGTCACTACTTTTCCCAATAAGTCTCACGGTGTGGCGTCAATGGTTGCTTAAATGTTGTCTTCCAATGCTTCAAGAGTTGATGGTTTGCCGGCATAAACCAAAGCTTGAATATAGCCCCATAAAATGTAATCGAGATGCGTTAAATAGTAAGAAAGAGTGTCAAATACCAGGACCAATTCCGAAAAAAAAGTCATCACGAAATTGATTTTGCAATGAACTGATGGTTCAATTGTGTCTTCTCGTTGGAACTGAATGTTGACGATGTTTAGCTGATTAATGTTTGAAAACCTAGAAAAGCACTGACGCGCATGTTCGAAAGAGTCGAATTAGAACATATGCGTAAAAGCTGCTGACTTCACGACAGTGCTTTCCTCAGATTGTTCAAATGGCACGGATCATGAAATTTCTGAGTTACGGGTTATTCTGGAAAAAACAACGATACTGACGGAAACCCCGCTAACCGTATCAAACTGAAATTTGGTACATTGATGTGAAATATGAAGTTTAAGGTCAGAGCAAAATTTTTTTCGCGATATGATGAAAAGTTTCTGAAAAAAAAAGTTTCCCAAAAAAATGTTGAAAGTATTTTATTTTGAATCTACTGACAGTACGATCTCTACAAGATTTCAAAAATAAAGTTGCGCGTCGTTATTTACCAACTAACTGCAATGTTTCAATCCAATCGCTTCAGTTGTTTTCGAAATATCAGGGAAATAACCTCAAAATTTCAAATGGCTATACTCCGTAACCGTTTGACCGATTTTGCCCATTAACGAACTTAACCGTCGCATTTTGGAATGCAACGTAGCTTGCAAGTTTCAGATCCATAGGATTTTCTGTAGGCCCGTAATCGTGCCTACGAACGGCCGGCTGGCTGGACAGTATCAATTTTGACACCGGATTCGTCATCAGTTAGTCTTAACTAGTCGTAAGAGACCATTTTCGGGAAAAATAGGAAATTACAGATATTTGGACAAAACGAAAGCACGCTGTTCCTCAGAACATGCGCGCAAAAATAAGTCATCTTAGCTCGATAGCTTCCGCCATTCACCAAACCTGCAGCTCCCTGCCCATTTCGAAAGAAAAATAGGGCCTATGATGACCCCAGCATGTGCACCGTGCCAAACAGTAAATGTTTATGTATATAATGTGGATTTGTAAATAGCTTTGTGATGAATGATTTTGGTGATTTTCGAATTATATACTTGTGAGGAGAAGTAAGAAATCGAATGTTCCATCGAAATGTGAAAAAATATCTCATATAACAATACTCTATGGTTGGAAAATGAATAAAATTATTTCTCGATTCAGGCACTATATGATTAGAGAATATGTGTGCATAATTCAATGAACCTAGGCTCAGTATAATAATCACAATCAGAATTAGAGTAGAAGGCTGACCTCTCGCATGCGACAAAAACGAAATACGTATATAATAAACTTTTTCCCAGGGGTGAATTTCTAGTAGAAATTAATTTGAATGAATGTAGCAACGGCCAAAGCCAAAAACGAAAAATAATTTTATTTGGATTTTTTTTCTCAATTCTTAACAGATCATGTTAATTAATTCGAACATGACCTGAACATTGACAGATCATTTTAATTAATTCGAACATGCCTGAAGAGACCCCAATTTTGAAGGGGTCGAAACATATGTAGCTATTTGCCAAATTCATGTGTGGAGTAGACATGAAGAGTTCATTTTCATTATTTATATATATATATATATATATATATATATATATTATATATTAAGGTACCTCCATTTCCGGATTCACCAAAAAGCATAGGCAGACACTACTTACTTCAGTCGTTGGGAAGCAATATTTAGTAAGAATGTCCAAAATTTCAATCCAATATCTATTCAAATTAAAATGATTTTGAGGTTGAACCTTATTCCTGTGAAACCCAGTGTGTACAGATTCGTAGGGAATTGTTTTTTAATAGGTTGTTAAGTAACGTCTAGAAATTCATGAAAATTCATTTCATTTCATACGAACCGAATTGTGCTGCGAATTTCAATATGAATTTTGTCTTCAGGAATTGCCACCACCGCTGACGCAGATATTTTTTTCCAACACATGAACAACGCCAGATATGTGAGGGAGTTGGATTTTGCCAGGTTCCATTTTTATGACAGAACTGGTATTTTTGAAGAAATTAGGAGGTCCAAAGCACATGTATTACAAACTGCCTCAAATATTCGATATAGAAGGACCATTCCCACATTTACACCATATAAAATAACCACACAGGTAATATCACTCACTCAAATTTGAAATGCAAATTTGGATGAAATGTTTTCCATTAAAATTCAGTTGATTAATAGGTGGAGGTCATGTCAACGTTCTCATCTAATTAATAATGGACGACTTTTGCGTTCATCGACTCCAATTGAAAGTTTCTGTGACCAGAAGAAATAATAATCTAATTGATAATGATTTCCTGGTTTGTTGTTGATGATAAATCTGAAATATTTCTACGGTATGCAGACGAGTATCTACTCTAAATTTCATCATTGATTGATTTTATTCATGTTGATGTTGAGACGTTATCGATTGAAAAATATTCACTATAATGAATAAAATCTACATATTTAGGTACCTACATATATATTCATCTCAATCAAAATGGTATTTCTATAACAGAAACTCAAGTGGGTATCCCCATTTAACTATCATTGTTCCATTGTATATGTGATTGTTGTATAAATAGCTGATACCAAAGAATATTGGTATTGATCGATATAAGTATATATTTGTCATAAATACACCCCATACCAACATAAACTATGAGTTTCGTTCGTCGCAAGTCAACGCTAATTTCTTATGCTTCTGGTTATGAGGCATTCATGCCTCTAATGAAATGAGTGTAGATATTGATGTGGTTCTTATGTTTGAAAATAAGGCTATGCTAATGACTAAATGGAAAAATCTACTGAACATTATTTGTTTTGTGTTGTGGGTATTTTTCTATCGATAAAGAGTTATTTTTATTGTAGTTGAAAAACTCTGATAAATGATATTTTTTATGACAGTTTCAATATGTATAAAACTAGATTTCCGGCGGTACGAAAACATTATGATTGACCGAACTATTCAAATTCGAAAGAGCGCCGTAAAGTAACCGAAAGTTTCAACATTTTTCGTCATCGGACAAAGTTCGGAATGTCAGAATGATCAGATGCAACCTTACTATTTTGAAAAACGTCATTTATTCATTATTCTTTGACTAAGACTAGTATTAGTTCGACCACAAACAACAGTTAACTCTCATTTCTTATCCAGATTTCACTAGTTATCTGCCGAAATGGTTCTATAATACCCGCCCTTAGTAGTTGACATTTTATAACTTTGATATTGAATGATAAATAATAAAAAATGGTCTGAATTAAAGCAAAAATCAATTTTACAGAATGCCAAGGTTAGGTTATATTCAATATCTTCTTCAAGGCAATGAACGATATGAAATTAAAGATTGATGTGGAATATGACAAGAAACGAAATTATAACATTCTCGAGCAAAAAAAATGTTCAAAATCTTGGAGATGCAACAAGTTCAACAGAAATTGATTAGGTACAAAACGAATACTATATATGATTCTAATCACATCTTGTTCGTTATATTCGTGAATCAATTTCTGTTTGACATGTTGTATTTTCATATTTGATTGAGGATTCTTGTATTGAAATTGAGATGATCTCCTTCTACTTTTTACGCGCTTGTTCTGGGAAATGGCGCATTATAATTTCGTCACGATGTCTGTGATTTTCGAATTTTGAGCCGAAATTTGTCTTGAACGACTAGTTTGGACTTACTTATGAAGAATTCGTGGTCAATATTGATTCTGTCCGTCCGGCGGACGGTACATATAGTCGTATCTGTCAGGATATTTCAACTCTCGAGGATATCACCGATTTTTTTTCGCTTCAAAAATTTATTACAGTAGCCCACACTTCTTTAACATATGCTTTGGGGTTCAAACGGTTATTTCAATCAGAAGGATTTGCAATTGATAACGTGGTATGTGAAAAAAAAATTCGAAATATTATGATAGAAAATTGCGATATCACCGATTTTTCTCCGTTTCAGAAATTTATCACAGTAGCCCAAACTTCTTCACCACATGCTTAAGGATTCGAATGAACTATTTTAATCAGGAAAAGTAAGCAACTAGTATCGTAGTATGTAAAAAAATTCGAAATATTTTTATAGAAAATTGCGATATCACCGATTTTTCTCCGTTTCAAAAATTTATTACAGTAGTCCACACTTCCTTAAAACATGCTTGAGGATTCTAGTGAACTATTAAACCAAGAGAAATAAGGAATTACTATCGTGGTATGTGAAAAAAAATTCGAAATATAATGATGGAGAATTTTGGTATTCATCAATTTTTCTCGTCAAAAATTTATTACAGTAGCCAACACTTCTCTAACACATGCTAAAGGATCCTAGTGAACTATTCAATCAAGAAAAATATGGAGTCAGTATCGTGGTATGTGAAAAAAAATCGAGACATAATGATGAAGAATTTCGATATTCATAAATTTTCCTCGTTGTCAAAATTTATTACAGTAGCCCACACTTCTTCAACACATGCTCAAGGATTCTAGTGAACTATTCAATCAAGGAAAATATGAAATTAGCATAGAGGTATGTGAAAAAAAAATTCGAAATATAATGATGGAGAATTTGATATTCATCAATTTTTCTCGTTGTCAAAAATTTATTACAGTAGCCCACAGTTCTTTAACACACGCTTAAGGATTCTAGTGAACTATTCAATCAGGGAAAATATGGAGTTAGTATCGTGGTATGTGAAAAAAAATTCGAAATATAATGAAGGAGAATTTCGATATTCGTCAATTTTTCTCGTTGTCAAAAATTTATTACAGTAGCCCACAGTTCCTTAACACAAGCTTGAGGATTCTAGTGAACTATTCAATGAAGAAAAATATGGAATTAGTATCGTGGTATGTGAAAAATAAATTCGAAATATAATGATTGAGAATTTCGATATTCATCAATTTTTCTAGTTGTCAAAAATTTATCTTCAGTGGCCCACACTTCTCTAACACATGCTTAAGGATTCTAGTGAACTATTCAATCAAGAAAAATATGGAATTGTTATCGTGGTATGTTAAGAAAAAAATTCGAAATTCTCAATCATTATATTTCGAATTTTTCTTTCACATACCACGATACTAATTCCATATTTTTCTTGATTGCATTGTTCACTAGAATCCTTAAGCATGTGTTAGAGAAGTGTGGGCTACTGTAATAAATTTTTGACAACGAGAAAAATCGATGAATATCGTAATTCTAAATCATAATATTTCGAATTTTTTACATACTACGATACAAGTTGCTTTCTTTTCCTGATTAAAATAGTTCATTCGCATCCTTAAGCACGTGGTAAAAAAGTTTGGGATACTGTGATAAATTTTTGAAACGGAGAAAAATCGGTGATATCGCAATTTTCTTTCATATTATTCATATTTCGAATTTTTTTTTTCACATACCACGTTACTAATTCCATATTTTTCGGATTGAAATAACCGTTTGAACCCCAAAGCATATGTTAAAGAAGTGTGGGCTACTGTCATAAATTTTTGAAGCGAAGAAAAATCGGTGATATCCTCGAGCGTTGAAATATCCCGACAGATACGTGTATATGTACCGTCCGCGGGAAATTGCGTTACGCAGTTTATGTCGTTGGTCATACAATTACGTAATAGGAATTTCGAGATGTTTGGGGATGCTTCATACCCATCATCGGACTATATGATGTCGTTTAATGTTTGTTTAAGAAAGTATGATGAATATTTCATACCGTCCATGTATATACAACTTGAATATTCAATATTTAGGGGTGTCTATCCCCTTGGGGTTAATAATTTTGAAAATTTTGCTTTTCTTTTATCTGTAATGAATGTGTAAGAAATTCTGCTGCAAATTCGATGACTAAATATTGAATTTTTCGGATAAATACAGACTGCGTGGTGCAGCTTCAATCTAAAGCTGGCCCACGCCATTTTTCTGGAAAACGGGAGCTGTAATAAATTTTTGCTTTGGGACGCAAATTTGTAATAAATGTGTAAAAATTTCTGAGCAATGTATTTTTGAAGTGTGCCCTAAATGCTGGAGTAGCATTATGCATATTAATAAGCCTCAAGTCACACATGCTGAAAACATTCCTGCGTGTAATTCAAGGACGAGATCGATCAAAGTTTGGCATCAGAAATGCGTTTTGAACAGTTGGACAAGGGGATGTGTTCATGTGCTTTCTGGACTATGAAAAAGCGTTCGACCGAATTCACCATGATAAACTGCTAGCAATGCTAAAAGAAAGGGTATTAGACAGACAGAATATCCAGTTGATAAAGAATCTGTATTGGGGACAGAGAGCGAGTGCAAGAGTACCTAGGCAATATAACAACAGACTACACTACATATGTTGTAATAGAAAAAGGAGTAAGACAGGTTTTTATACTTTTTCCATTGCTCTTCAACATCTATTTCGACCGAATATTCAAAGATGCCCTTGAAGAACTGAGATACTGCGGAATTAAAATAGATGGCTTACTCATAACAACAATAAGATATGCTGATAACACAGTTATAACAGTTGACACAATAGAAAATCAGCAAATATTGCTAGATAGGATTAACACAGTTGGAAAGGATACAGCTTGAAAATCAACGCTAAAAAACAAAATTCATGGTAGTGAGTCGTCCGGTGCAGAATAACGTCAATCTGAACCACGATGGTAACCAATTAGAACGCGACACAAAGTTTAAATATCTCGGAAGCATCATAACGGAAACACTGGACCCTGATACAGAAATAAAAAGTAGAATAGAGACGGCGCGTGCAGCGTTCAATAAAATGAGATCCCTTCTTTGCATGATGAATTGAACCTTACGCTGAGACAACGGATGACTGAATGTTATGAACAGGGTTGCCAGAACGTTTGGTTCGATTTCCCCAGACGAAATTTTAAAATCCCCTAAATTCGAGACTTTTCAAAAAAAATCCCCAATTTATTTTTTATTATTATTATAATTTCAAATTATGGTATTTACTGAATATTTGTTCCCGAATATCTTCAGTAGGTCTCAAAATACCCCAAAAATGAACTGTTTCAAAGAAAAATCCCCAAAATAAAAAACTAGAACGTAATTCGTTTTTATCAAATGAAAGAAAGTAATTCTTATAACCAGTTAGGTTTAATAAAACACTCACTGAATAAAATGCTATTTATTGAAAAAATATGGCAAAATTTCATAAAATGCAAAAACTAGCTAGCTATCATCCACACTTGCAAACATGTCCAAGAGGGATTTTTTAGCAGAACTTTTCAATACAAAAACAACAATAAATGTATGTATTGCTAGGTTACTTCGTCATGACATACAAAATGATACGAATAAATTATTTCGTGGAGAATGATGATGAATTCAAAAATCACCACTTTACTGATCCAAAAATATTTTAGATCACATTCGTTAATACTTCCGGAATTCAATACGCCGACAATGCCGACGGAAGGTGTAGGGTGGATCATAAATAAATTGGGGAATTTCACTACCCTTCAATCAGAGGTGCCGATAAGGCCGACGCAAAATGGAACTTGTTTATCTGTAACTGTTTATCCTCATAACCGTCATAATAATGAGAGGTAATATACTGTAATGAAGATCGGAAAGGACGGTCGAGGGTGAGACTTTTATTGGTTTCCCTCTATGTCTGTTATGAATCTTGAAAACATCGGTACTTTCGTCATAACATCGTTTCCGGATTCGCAAAAAATCCGAAAATTGAAGTTTTTCTGATTCTCTAATCAAGAACGGGAAAATCCATCAGACCACTAGGCTGGATTCGAGTAGAGTTGTCCAAGACCTAAAATCCCCTGAAAATACCCAGTTAGGTTTTTTTTCCCCAGAAGAAATTTCGTTGTTTGAAATTTTGAGGATATTTCCCCAATATCTTCAGGAGTACAGACGCGATCACATCAAAACTTTGTAATTATTCGAAGAATATCAACGCGCAACTCGTTACGAATTTCGTACAAATCCAATCGTTAAAATATTTCGAAAGACTTGTTTTAAAAAAATAATCCACATCTTTATTGAAAAAAAAAATATTTTTTTCTGAATTCAATAACCAGATTTCTTTGAAATAGGGCACAAACCTTTACGTTAGTATTTCACAACAGTTTTTCAAATTTCAATTTGATCTGATGTTTATTTCCGGGGATATAAGGAAAAAATCATGTCGAATTTCGTTGTGATTTAAAATGTTTAGAACCTTTTCCGAATATCTCGATAACTAGACGAGATCATACTGACACTTGGGATATACCTTCAAGTCAATATTTGAAAACAGTGTATTAAATTTCAGTTCGAGCCGATATTCATTCTCGGAGATATTCAAATATTGAGGATATTTCCTCAATATTTCGAGTACACAGATGCGATCAGAGTTTAACTATGTAGTCAGTTGAGGATTACCGCACCACTTATTGCAAAATTTCGTGAGGATCGTAGAGGTGGAAAATTGTGAAAAAGTATTCCAAAATTTTCAAATTTTTGTTGAAAAAATTTCGATGCGATATTGATTTTCGGTGATATTGGGAAAAAATTTCGAACTCCTCGGTTATTTCCTCGGTATTTTTGTGATTTGCAAAATAACTCGAAAAATACTGAAATAATGAAATTTCGAATGGATAATCATTGGATGATTTTACCAATTCGCGAAATCGGCTTTCATAACTGAACCGGTTCAACAAAAACAAATTTCTGAATGGACTCTTATTTTACGGTTAGCAGTCAGGACGACCTTAACCACCATAAGATCCGAAAAAACGAATCACCTTAGATTTTTTAAAAATTTTTTAAGATATAGCAATGAAGATTTTGACATTACTTTTTCTCTCCTTACAATTTCCTCATATTATGTGATGTTTATTTTTACATATTCTCAAAATTCTTCGTTGAATTTGAGAGAAAAACTCATTGGATGAAAATTTTTTCAAGTAAAAATAATTATTTTTTTCTGAGTCGATTGAAATTTCCATTAGAATTTCTGTTCATAAGGGTTCAGTTCTTGCACATGTTAGGTTCCAGTTGAGTTCATTATGGGAGTTAATCTGAGTCCATCCACATTTTTTTTCAAATAAGTTGACATCATCTTGCGTTGTACGATATTGATATTATCCTATGCTTATTCATCATACTTTCATAGGGATTTAAATCATTCAAATCGACCCATTGGATAATGGTTGTATTTTGTTTTAGCCCCTTGCTAGGAGTAAATCTTCTGCTCTGACATTAAGAAATGGGCGATTCTATGTCTAGGGAGGTTCGATGGCCTACACTAGTATCATATCAATAATAATAATAATATTTATTTATTATGATGCAAAATCACTAAATTGTTTCATGGATTGAAATCTTTGAGTTTTTGTCTTCGCACCTGCATGTGTAAATGCAGTTGTTTCGTTCATCTCTCCTGGGTATCCGCTTTGTTAGTTGGCTCTCCTCTGCTTTCTGCTATGATATGTTACGATTTCTTATTTTGTGATATTCGACATAAGAAATCACTACTGTGAATTTGCGTATTCCATTATTAAGATTGTATGTTATTATTGATTTAGAGTTTATTGTACATGTATAACTGTCATCTACAATTTTTGGTATTTTTTGCAACTATTGTGATCTTGTTTATATTATTCGTCTTTGATAGTTTATTTTTACCGTTTTTGAGCCTTTATTATTCAAGATATGCTCGTTTGAACTTTATACCTACTTGTAGTTGTACTTTTGGTTTACCTGATTATATTTTTTAGATCCCTGATGATGAAAATATAAATTTTCGAAACGTTGACCATCACAAAACGTAGTTCTTTTTTTCATGTTTTCTAATCTGGTAAACTTCAACTTTGAATCCAACATGAAATTTCAATATGCGAAACTGAAAATCACATTATATCGAAAATCGAAGGTCCTGGATATCAAGTATTTCGTTGAAAAAATCTAGAATAGCACTGACGTGAGATCAGGAGCCTTAACGCGCTTATTGCGTTGCCAAAGCGGTCATCTATACAAGTATTGACCCTGCCAAACGCAGATTGTTTTTCAAATGGTCCTAACGAAATTCTGCATGAAACTTAAGCTATAATATTCGATCAAGTACCATATTGCAATTCGATACAAAATTGTGAAAGGGTATAACTCTCTGAAGAATAGTTGGCGAATTCAATCCATTTAAGCATTCGACCTTCTCAATTAAATTGAAAACCTACTCTACAAATATATTCCCTATGTCGATTCTTCCTAAAGTTAATGTGTTTACGGCCGGCTTAACCACTATATACCCTTTCAAAATTTCAGTTTCCCGATATTTCCAAAAACATAGATCGAATCACCCTTCAATGAAGAATGCCACCTTGAAGTTTCAGCCAAATAGGGTCTACGGAACAATGAGCAGAAAAAAATTGAAGAGTCCTCCTGCATTTTGTTAAATGGAGAGGGTTATTTTGCTCATCGTTTTATAGGTTTTTTTTTGGCTGAAACTTCAAGGTGGCATTTTTCATTGAAGGGCGATTCGATCTATATTTTTGGAAATATTTTTGGTCATTAAAATGCCAAACTTACTCTACAATTATCAAGCTACTGAGCAGATTCTTCCGGAAGTTATTTTGTTCACTATCAGTGGTTAGGCCTGGCGTAAACACATTAACTTTAGGAGGAATCGACATAGGTAATATATTCGTAGAGTAGGTTTTCAGTTAGATCAAGAAGGTCGAATGCTTAAATTGATTGAATTTGCCAATTATTCTTTGGATAGTTATACCCCTTCAGAATTTTTCATCGAATTGCATTATTTTACTCGATCGAAAAATTATAGCCTAAAGTTCATGCAGAATTTCGTGAGGACCGAATGAAAAAATCTGCGTTTGGCAGGGTCATTACTTGTATAGATGACCGCTTTGGCAACAGAAAAAGTGCATAAAAGCTCTTGACCTCCCGTCAGTGCTTTTCTAGGTTTTTTTAATCCATTAAGACCATTTTGGCTCAAAATTTGAAAATCACAGACACTGGGCCAAACGATAAGTCTTTTGTTCCCTAGAACAAGCGCGAAATGAAAGAAAATATTTTCAATATGTTTCATTAAATGAAATGAATATCTGAGTTTTTAAATATATTCTCCGAAACGAGATCACCGATACGTTGATCGGTCCAACGAAAATTATAATTTCTCAGAATGAGCTATAACCGGTTTTTCCTCAGCGGTTCTAGAGAATTGTTCGAAATGAAGAAAATGATCACTGGGCCCCTTTTCTTGAATGCAATGGTATGAACGTTCTCTATCGTTCCAACATAAATGCACCGCGTTTCCTTGACAACAGCGTCGACACGCCTATTTTATCACGTTCCCTATTCAAGGATAGGGCCTCAGATGACGTCAAAAGCTCCCAGGTGTCACGTACACCGTATTATTTCCCGAATTCAATAAGAAAGAAATGTCAAAAATACTGATGTCGAAAAATTCTAAGGAACAATGTTCACTACCTTCCAAGAAATTTGAGGAAATTATGCTTTCTTACAATTGCACTCTAGTGCTGTCACCTCAACGAAAATTAAGTAAGTTATTCTGTTGCGTAGAATGCAGCGAATGTGAGAAATCCAAATGAATGTTTGTTTTCGGAGGTTAAAAAACTGATGTTTTCAAGGTCTAAAACTACGTGTGAAGCTAACTGATTAGCATCATAAAAATAAATCATCTGGTCTGCTATTGAAAGCAATGAACCTTGATCCAGCTGATCAATCGATACTATTCAGAATGTTTCAAAAAATAAGAAACTATTATTTCCGTACTATGAAAATGTTGTCAGCGTAATTTCTTAGATGTATGAAGTTTATTCGAATTGAGAATTGCATTACCTAATTTTCACTTATTATTTACTAGTAATTTTTTCCTTCACATGTCAAAGACAGCCCTACCATTTGAGGATTTTGGTTCCAACTGGACGATAGTAAACTCAAACTCCTTTCATTCAGTCTCTCGATAGTCCATGATTTAGGTCTATCGAGTTTTTGTAACTTAAACTGAGGTAGCTTCGGTTTCGGTTATGATTCACTTTCAAATAAGATTTCTGTTTTCTAATCGGCTGGTCGATGTAATTCCGCCAATCAGGAAACAGAAATCGCATTTAAGAATGAAACAGAATCAGATCCGAAGCTCAATCGAGAGCGCCTAATATCAAAATAATTCACCAAGACGTTGCCAAAATCTACTATCACCCTTGTATAATGAATAAAAATCTCATTGCTTTGATTCGAAATTGAAAAAACTGAAAGTAGCTTTAAGAAGCAGAGACTGAGTTTCAGGAAATGCAATATAGAATTACGCTCATTTCGATGTAAGCCTGATATTTTGGAAACGATCATTCATCAGAACTATCTCACAATAACTACAAATGTGAGTAAAATTATTATATTTTTTATGGATAGATGTTTATTTTTCAGCCACACTGCAGCAAAATTAGATAGATTTGGAATGAAAGGGACCTGTCTTAATGCAGCTAAAGATACACTCAAGATTTTATTTAAAAAAAAATGCAACGGGTAACGAAGCGTTTTTTATTACGTAAAAATTTCGTTAAATTCATTTTGGTAATTTTCCGTTTAGGACTCATGATAGAATTTCGCTTTAAATTAATTATTTCTAATACTTCTGATGGTTCATATGTGGTCCTTTTCCGTTTCATGGAATTTTGATTTGTCCATTTGTTAAGGTTTGCAGAGTACATTTCCATCCTATATGGAAAAACTGCCGTCGTTATTTAGTTTTTTGAGGCGTCAAAAGGTGCTGTGAGGGGGAAACAGATGTCCTTTCCGTTGTTTGTTCCGGAAAAATTCCAAATTCTTCTAGAATATAATCTGAACAGTTTTTACAACAAAATCAATTGTTTAGTCATCTCTGAGGTTCTATTCTATGATGACAGTCCTCATTATATAATGTTTTAATTGCAAAACAACAAGAATTGGAATCGAATCTAAGTGGACTCATTCATAATGTTTATTTTATAAAATATAAAGGAATCGCTAAACTGAAGTAAAAGAATTATAACCTCCATTATTCAATTAAAACGATGAAATATCTAATAAAATTGTTTATGATTACACAACCACAAGGATTGAAATCGAACGAAGTTGGTCTATTCATAGTTGTTTTTCATATTGAAATGAATCTCATTTGATGTGGAAGTATCTCAACCTATACATTTTCCTGTTGAAACAATAGTATGTTTCTGTTTGCATGATACATCGATTTCAAAGAACAAGTTTTTGCCTAAAAAGATACCTCTTCTTCAATGGATTACTGTTATATATCTACTATATCGACTATATCAACTGAATTTATTTATGTCAAAAACAAAACAGTTCGGCCAACTTTACGTAAACATGGTAGGAATATTTACCACAATATAGGTAGTACTGAAAACTTCATGAGTAATATATTTATATAAATAATAATTGATAGTGTTATGGAAAAAAGAGACAATGTAGTTTTTAGGGAACTTATATTTCCTGTTTATAAATTTTTGAAGTTTTTTATTCCTTACACATTAATTCGATTGTATCCACACATATTAGAAAAAGGTTTGCAATGAAATAGAACACACCCAAACTCCCACAAGATTTTGAGGGATTTTCTAGAGAGTGTCAGTCACTACAAAGATTCTCTGATTATGGAAAAGAATTTTCCATGACATTTTTTCAAAATTTCCATTTACTCCGAGTTCTTCAACTCATTTTTACAGGAGTTTAAGATGAGACAGAACACTCGCATTTGTATTAGAAATTTGCCTGTCAAATGGTTCCTTCGAGAAATCTTATTCTGATTTTAATCCCAACAAATCCGTTTCTACATTTCGATTTAGATCCAAATTCAAGTATTCAGTTTGACAGCTGTTTTGAGGAAGAAGAAAGTGTGGTTATGTCTGTCATTTTCTTCAAGGTCGGAAAGACGCGATTACCGCAAACGATGAAGTGATTTGCCTTGTTGGTCTGTGTCCTAACTATCGACAGTTCACGTGTCCGCGACCGGACAGCTAGCCAGACAGAACCGATTTCGGCATCGGCTTAGTGATTCCAACATGGTCATTTGAGACCATTTTCGGAGAATATTCGATAATCGCAGATATAAGGATAAAACGATAGCTCGATATGCCTCGAAACAGGCGTGCGAAGACATCCCAGCATCTCTTTGATGCGAGGAAATTCTGCAATGAGGTCAATTTTTTTGTTACGGCAAATAATTAATCGATTATTCCTTCGCATACTGAGAATTACTCTTTTTTGGCCAATAACAGGCTATTTTGTATTCTGATGAATTTCTTCATTCGTCATTGAAACATTTGAAAATCTCTGAAATTTTAACCTATTCCGAAATGTGTTTCACTCACTGAAAAGAAACAACTCTTGCATAGTTAAATGGGCTAGATTTCATTCCGAGGGGTATCTATATTCGATATGAATTTTCGAAAAAAATATGCTTACTAACCTACATGCTCTAGTATAACAATTGAGAAAATACTACGTGTTTCATTTCCAAATCTTTACATTCGCATTGTTATTATTTTGCTACATGAGCCAACTTATTTTTCAGATAATCGCTTGGGAGGAGAAAGCTATGTTCATCGAACAACGTTTCATTACCTTCGATGGATTCATTAGGGCGATAGTTCTCAGTAGGCAGGGTACGATAGGTCTCAACGTTCCGGAAGTTATGGCAAGGCTTACTGGAAAAGATATTTCTTATCGGCCGGTTCCTCCTCCAGAACTGGAAGACTGGCTGAGATCGATTGAAAAATCTAGTGAAAGATTGAAGAAGAAAGACTGAATATTGAATATTTGCTGATGTCCACGTTCAACATTTTAATGTACGAGCTTAGAGTAATTACATTATGTTTTTATATTCGTTAGTTTCATTTGAATGAATGATTTTATCCATTCGAAAATTAGAATGAAAAAACAGAAAGGAACCAAAAACTGTTGATAGTAAATATTTTTTTACCAAATGTTTATCCAGATCCGCAGTGGGGGGTAGAATTAATCTCAAAGGAATGTTACCCTCCGGGCGTAAGGATCAACACTCGTGGTAAATATAAGATTTTATTTTCCAAAGGAAAAATGCGTGTATTTTTGACTTTCCTGAAAAATGTCAAAAATTGCACTCTATGAAGTCTGCTGGGTTCAGCGTTCTCCGGTTGCTTTAAGCTGGCCGCCATTAGGTCGGTGGTCATGCGCCGCGCACGTTATATAAATGCACGTTATATAAATGGCCAGGTCGGCACCCAGTTCGCGGTTGATTATCGATATACAGTGTTTTCACGGATTGGGTGCCGGTAAGGTGGAAATGACGAAAAATTTTAGACTTAGACTCTGATATTTTGGGAATCGCTCCTGCTTGGTCTCAAACTAAGATGTTGAGAAAATGAGCCAAATCAATTGATATACAGGGTGGTTTAGAACTGATTTAATGAAAATTGTTAGAAATAAAGTGCCTTGTTTTAAAATATATCGAGAAAGTTTATTGAGGAAAGTTGTTTAGAATCAAAAGACACGGCTTAATCTCGATTCTCAGATTAATCGATCAACTTTGATTTTGTGAATAGGTTATGAAAATATTTGATAATATCCATGGTTACAAATGCCAGGCGTGACTTGAAACCTAAATTTTATTCGCATAAACGAAAATTTTCCAGTTAAAAATATGTTGACCATAGAACAAAGAGTGTTTATTGTGGAGTGATACAGTTTAGGTGCAGACATTTCGTATCAGGGAGTAATAGGATAATTCCATGAACGCTGGCCAAATGTTACGGTATCACGTAACCCTGTTAAAGAAATAGTGTCAATATTAAAATTTTTGATTATGACAAAATATCTCACGTACCGGATTAACAAAATATTCATGAACTTATAAGTCAAGATAGGCTGATTCATCTGAAAATTGAGTTCCTGCAGTAGCTCGTCATTCAATTCAATTTATTGAACCATATGTCCCTACATTCATTACATCCATATTATATTTACATTATATAGTTAAGAACTTCTCTTGTAAGATAGGGAATAGCTAGGCAATTTAATACCTGTTTTTACCTCCCACCTCTCAAAAGAAAATATTTCTAATGAAGGATATAAACAATATACACAGAAGGTATAGAACAAATAACATTGTCATATTTCCTAGTAGATGATGAGTAGCAACAGCAGAAACAGAGGGAAAAAACAGAGCAAGGAAACAAGTTCATTGATGTCATTTTCTTTTATGTTGTTGTCATAATAATATAAATATGAATATACAGTTAGCATGTTTTAGGCTTCGAAAAAGTTCATGTTGTTTATAATATTCTTAATTTCCGTTTTAAATTTCCTGAAATTAACAATGTCCTTTAGATTTGAGGGAAGTAAGTTGTAAAACTCATTCCAAACAACATTTCTCAATAAACTTTCTCGATATCATCTGAAACAAAGACACTTTATTCTTAACAATTTTCTTTAAATCAGTTCTAAACCACCCTGTATATTGATTGATTTGGCTCATTTTTTCAACATCTTAGTTTGAGACCAAGCAGGAGCGATTTCCAGAATATCAGAGTCTAACTCGAAAATTTTTCGTCATTTTCATCTTACCGGCACCCAATCCGTGGACACACTATAGATTGACGTGTCAAGCCTACATAAAGCGTAAGGATTCCAGCCAAATGATATCGAGAATGTCCGATTTCGCATAATGCCAGCACTGCGGGAATCCAAGCGCCGACCACGCAGTGCAGCGCCCTGCAACTGACCTAATGGACGGATCTAGTTCATTTTGGTTTGAACTTTCAGCACCTTACTTCCGCAGTAGACCCTCCAGCCCAGCGTGGTGCATCGCCACCGACCTGATGGCCACCTTCAAAGGTGGGTATCCATTTGAGCAAATGTGGGAGCACGCTGTTCGTGCACACACGGCTAGCGTGCGTTAGTGTTCCTTGTTCGTGTAAAGGTTACCTAATTCTTACTATTCCGTAACCTTCCCGTATCCTTCAGGTTTAATCAACGTAAAAGATTGGAAGGTGTGAATATAAATAATTTTTATTGGTCCTTAGAGACATTCAATAACGTATAGGATAAGTCATGTAATGAATTAAGATGAAAAAATCAAGTGAAAATAATTATGAATTCAAAAAAACTATCAGAGAGGTATTCCTCAATACTATAGTAACACTTGTCTACCCACATGGCCTTAACATTAACCCTAAATTGAATATATTTCTTTGACATGAACATGTTTGGCAAATGATTATTCAGTTCAGTCCCTATGAAAGATGGTGTGGATTAATATTTTGTGGTGTGGTGTCTAGGGATACAAATAGCATCCACATGCCTAGTCTTATAATTGTGGAAATCAGAACATTTTTTCAAAGTGAACTTATTTCGATGGATGTACAATGTGTTTCACCATAAACTGGTCAAACATATACAGCCGTATAGATGACATTGGGAAAGTCATTTTTGCCTTATGACATATATCCCGTTTTCGAAGCATAAGCGAGATAAAGGGTGTTTAATGTCAACTTTGAGCAATATTCTGATTACTGCGTTGAGTTATGCGTGACGTTTGAAAGAACGTTTTTTGGTTATATCTAAGTATTCTTTTGGTGGTCAAATCAATAGTGTAGAATTTTGGAAGAAATATTTCAAAATGGCGGAAAACCTTAAAAGTTGCAATTTTTGTTTTCGATTGCCAAATTGGATAGCATTATTTCAATGAACTCAAGATTCCTTGTGAAAAAAGGATCAACTTTCAATATGCTCAATGTGGATACACGTCAACCTGACAAATAACCGAATTTTTGGCGCACAGCTATACTCCATTCACTTTTATAATGTAGCCCGGTTGGCCATGACATCGTGACAGATTTCACCGTGTATATTTTGAAAATGTTAGGTTATAGTCATTTTCCTGTCAGATAACTATGCAACGTTGTCCTCTCTACAAAGAGGTCGTAGTAATTACTTATTTTTCAAATGTCAATCTACATTGATAAAGTAATGAAATTGAGAAAATATTATTTGAATTCAATAATTCCAAAGACCTGGCGAATATTGAAGAAACTTTTGTCTCTGTTAATACTGGAAATATTTCACGTATATAAACATGGTTGGAAGATTCAGTTATGCTTTTTTCTTGTACGGAAATCAAGAATCGAGTGTTTTGGAATTTTACTGAAAAATGATGGATAGAGTAATTCGTTACTTTGTGAGAGTTCATTAGAAAAAAAAATAAAAGCACCCGAATAACCCTGCAGTAAAACTTCTAAACGAACCAACAAACCTATGGAATTCCCTACTTTTCGAAATTCGCAAGAAATAATCCTACAGAAGACATTTAAATACATTATTGCACAACTTGAAATACTCCAGTATCAAAATGAAGTAGTAGGTACTAAAACCTATCATCTTGAAAGAACTAACTCAATTTTAAGTTCTTAGGAATCTGTTTGAACGATACACTGAATTGGGAAGAACATATTTTTAAACTGGGATGCAGTTTAGCTTCAGTCTGTTATCTTTGGGTGTAATGACAAGATATCTGAATAAATTCTCCATGAAATCTATCTATCTATCATGCAGTATTCGAGTCAAAACCAAGATATGGAATTATATTTTATGGATATACTTTGGAGTCAATTCAAATATTCAATCTCCAGAAAAGGGCACTCTGAATAATTCTCAAACTAAAATACAGAGAGACATGTAGATAAATTCAGGAAAAATGAAGTACTCAATATTACATCGGCAATGCACAAACAAGTATGTCCGATTTTGTCTTGAAAATCAGGAATATATTTGAACTGAACTCATCCGATATTTATAATACAAGAAAAACAAACCTAAAATGTTTCACTCACAGAAAAACATCTACGGAGAAAGGACCGAAATATGTATGCATCAAGTAATTCAATATAATGCCAGACATGAAAAGAATAAAACTAGACTAAAATCTTATAGAAAGATAATATACCTACAATATTGCAGACTTTTTGAAGGGGGCTAAAACTTGCAAGGAGACAACATCTGAATAGCAGCTTATTTTTTGTTTGATGTTATTTCCTTTCAAAGAAAACTTCGTTAATCTTAGTAAAATAGTCATGAAAATGAAGTAATTTCATTTGAGAATTTATTATGTCCTCAGGCAATGAATGCTCTTGAGCGAAGATATGAATTTAGCGTAGAATGTTACTATGAAAATCTTTCATACATTTTATTATATTTTCTTGTGAATCTTGCATGCTCAGTAAAATAGCTATAAATGTAATATTAATTTCAATGATATCGTATTTATTCATGGCAGGCAATGTCACATGTATATAAGTAATAATTATATAACCATCGTACAAAGAAAAACATAAAATCAATCACTTAAAACATTAGGGACATTCAAAATTAGAAACAATGGGAAGAAATAAGATATATTCTGTGTGATTCATAATGTAATTTCCTTCTATAATTTCAATGGCTTGCAAGACATAAATTTTGAACATTATTCAATTAGTAATTTTTCGAAAGAATTGTTAATACTTCTATACAATTAGAAAAACTTCACTAATATGAATGAGATTGCACACATGAAAGAGTTCAGGCGAAAACTTCTGATGTAAGCAGTAATAATAAATCCAAACAAGTCTACTTATTGAGGCTATGAATACAATCATTAATAAAGATTTGTTTGTAATTCCTTCACATAATATATTTAGATATAATTTTTTTGTCTTCAAAGTACCACATCTTGAATGACAATTTTATTAATAACATCAATTGGCATATAAAGGATTGGATACGAAGATTTGAGAAAACGGTAACACAATAAAGAAATTGTTTTTGAATACATAAAATTTCAATAATTTTTTTTATCACAAAACATTATTTTCAAACATCGTTACATGTAAATGATCTTTTTGAGGAAGTGCATTAGGTTCTTTGATATATCAAACAATCTAGCATGTTCGAAGCAATTGTAGTTTTAGGAAAAGAGATTTGAACAGGACACCATACATTTTTACCTATGATACAAGAGCACAAAGATAAAAACCTCTCTGAATAAGTATAAATATTGGAATTTTTCAAATAGGTTGACATATTTATGATGGACGGAATCTCCTTCAGGAACAAAATTTCATCTTTCTTTTGGATTGAGACTGACAAAATATCCTGGAATCATTGCTGCTTTCTTTTTGACGATTTGGGTAGCTCGGAGCTACCCCCACGCATGAAATTTGTTAACAAATTTCATGCACTGGGGCAGCTCCGAGCTAGTATCTGCAAGAGAAAAGGAGATAAAAAATCAGCAGGAAATAGTAAATAATATAACCTACATTTGGTCTTTCGACCAAATCTGGCCCTCCAAGCAATTATTTTTCAGATCCTCAGGTTTACGAAGAACGCTTCATGTCCCTTATATTGAGAAATCCTGTCCCAAAGATTCCTAATTGCTTATTTCTCTATCCAGCTGGTTTGCAGCAACTTCTTCTTCCATAGTATAGGCTTTCTGTCATTTTGTTTGATTCAGTTGAACGTCCTTGATCGTAGAAAATCTTCAATATAGTACTGATTGAATAAGGAGGGTATTCGACATTTTTGCAACACTAGAAAATCTTACAATTAGGTCTTCCTTAGGAGATAGAAAATCAGCAGGAAATAGTAAATAATATAACCTACATTTGGTCCCTAACAAGGAAGGTCTTTCGACCAGATCTGGCCCTCCAAGCAATTATTTTTCAGATCCTCAGGTTTACGAAGAACGCTTCATGAACCTTATATTGAGAAATCCTATCCCAAAGATTCCTTCTTGCTTATTTTCCTATCTAGCTGGTTTGCATCAGCTTCTTCTTCCCTACTATCGGCTTTCTGTCATTTTGTTTGATTCAGTTGAACCTCCTTGATCGTAGAAAATCTTCAATATAGTACTGATTGAATAAGGAGGGTATTCGACATTTTTGCAACACTAGAAAATCTTACCGTTAGGTCTTCCACTCTGTCGGATAGATGGTTCGGTTGAAAAAGGCAGTTCTATCTTTAAGGAGATCGGATACTCTACACTAGTGATGTTTCTTTCGGAGTTTTTGAACCTCCATCCATTTTGAATTTCACCTTTTTAAGTTGAAGAGACGAGCTCTCAGAATTTCCTCTACATATTATTCCATATCCATTAGATCATTGTTTGAGTCAGAGTCATCCTCAGAAAATTCTGAATCTGAATCAGATTCCTCCAATGAAATAATGAATGGAGGAATATCTGCTATTGGAAGATTACCCATGTGTTTCGTCCAGTCCTCTGTGATGAGTCTTTCACAATGTAAATAAAAATTTTGCCACATATCTGTTGTACATTTTGAAAGAGCCAAACTCCATAAATTCAACACTCTATTCTTTGTATAGGGATGCGAATTTATGTTCTTGTTATAAAAATTCTTACAAAACGCCCATGCCATTTCAATAGGATTATACTGACAATGATAGGGGGGTAATCTAAGAACCTCATGTCCATGCTCCTTCAAAAGGTCATCAACTACATATCGTCTCTGTCTGTCAGTTCGATGAGGTAAAATCAAATTCCAAAGTTGTTTTTTAGTAAAATTTTGATTAAAATCAATCTTATTTTTAACCCACCAATCCTGCATCTCACTCTTTTTGCTGGAAAATGTGGGTGTTTTATCCAATTGCACCGAATGATATAGTGCATTGTCCATTACCACCACACATTTCACAGGAATCTTAGCTAAAGATGGAATCAATTGTTTAATAACCCAATTTTGAAAGATTTCACTGGTCATAGTCCTGTGATAGTCACGGTCATTGTTTTTTGAATCTAAAATGAAACCACAACCCTCTAAGAACCCAAATTTACTTCCTGCGTGTAGAACGGTGAAACGTTTTCCTTCTGACCTAATATTGGATGGATTGCTCATCATATCAGACTCATGTGTCCATCGACGAACTGAAGTACCGTTTTGGTAAATCCAAGTTTCATCTAGAAACACAAATCTGATATTTTCATCCAACGATTTAAACTGTAAAAATTTGCGCAGGAAAGTAATTTTCGCTGCAACATGTTTTTGTTCACATAAAATTTTTCGTTCATTTACCCTTTTGTATTTGTAACCCATTGATTTTAAAATTTTAAAAAGTGATGTCCTTCCTCCGTTATATTCCAAATGTTCCTTTGCAAAAGTGAGTAGTGTATTAATCGAAAAGTGTTCATTTTTCAAATTATAATTCCAAATTTGTCGTTGCAGATCTTTCTTCAAAATAAAGTCTGTAATCAGTGTCATTTTGGGTGCTCCAATAGAAGGAAATTCTTTGTCGTCTCTTTCACTTAAAATCTTCGTTATTGAGTTGATGTGCAGCTGAAAAATAAATATCTATTCATATAAAATATAATTCCTTGGTTTTCACTCACATACGTCGAAAATGTTGGATAGCTTGTGTTGAATTATTGATTCCAAATTATCAGGGTTACTATCAGAGAAAGCAGATTTCAATTCTACATAGCACTTCCTGATACTTTGTCTCTGCTTCTTCAAAACTACCTTCGGCTTTTTTAGTTTGCAAGCGTAATTATGCTGAGATTTAGAAATCTAGAATCGATTGATATTGATAAGAGTAGAAATTGAAATTTGGCAACGTCCTTTGACATTGCCGATATTTCATGAGTGCCAACCTGCGTCAGTTTTAAGGGAAAAAACTTGATAAACCTAAATCATGGCCAACCGGGCTACATTATAAAAGTGAATGGAGTATATGCGTACGCGCATATTTGCTCAAATTAATAACCATCTTGAAGTTCTCCTTGGAAAATGCATTATGGCTATAATAACCGCTCATAATGCACTAGGGCGTTATGATTATAGCAACCGTATTCACGACAGAATATAGAAATTTGTAATATATTGTGGATAAATAAAAAGTATTATGATCACATTAACGTGTCAAACAGATCATCTGTCAGTGGCAATCTGGTGAGGTCATAATGGCACAATAATTGGATGCGTATCATCATTGTTGATTTTCTACTCAAAATTAAAATTCTGCTCGGCAGGTAGAAACATTATCAACTTCCTAAAATTGTGAAGGACTCGAAAGAAAACGAAGGATAACGTTTGCTGATCATTTGACTAATGAGTGATTGTAAGATCTTTTTCGACCTCGCGGGAGAATCCAAACTCTGATTCATAATTTTTCGAAAGGTTTAAAGAAAAGCAACACAGATTTTCCAGCACTTTTGGTTTTGGTTTTTGAAATCAACTCATGAATTAATGCCTAATTTCTCTATGTTCCCGAGTGGAAAAATGAAAAACCTTATACTTGCAATTTCATGAACTTAATGATTGCATTTGAACTGAAGATTAACCTTTCAAATTTCGACTAAAGTTATTGCTGTCAGAAGTTAACATGTGCCAACCGGAAGAAGTGAATGGATTGCAATGTTGCATATCTATAATTTGATAACTAAGAGTTGAAAATTTCCACAAAAAAGAAACATTTGTAGTAACTCGTAAAATAGAAACTGTGCACATCCATCGGAGTAAAAATGCTTGTAATACCAATGAATTATTTCAGTCTCATCATCTTATGCAATTCAAATACCTATAAGCTTCTAAATCAATTATAGGTTATTATATTAGTTATTTCTATCAACCTATTCAGTCATGTACTGAAAACAAAAAAACAAATCCCAATAGGGATCATTGACTTAAATTTGTATGCCTCTTTTATCAGAAAAATATGTGAACATCCAGAAAGTGAATCATATGGCTCATTTTGCACTGAGACCTCATGCATGTGATATTTTCAGTATTTCAAGTTCGGCACTTTGGTACCGTATTTCGACTTTAATCTCTCTGACACCTGAACAATCAATAGTGAATACTTGGACTGGATTAAATCACTCCAGAAGATGACAGCTTGTCTGGAGACTTTTTACCAGAAAAAAGTGCCACGCAACATGCATGGACACAGAAAGCATATCAGATAGATAATGCTTCGTTATACAAATGCAGGCATTTTTCATATGAGGGCAGTAGGTTTTGCTATGAAAAATATTAAATCAACTTAATATATAATAACAATAATAATATATTATCCGAATAATTTATTATGTAGGTGAACTCAGAAAGCCGAATTCTATTCTATTTTTGCGGTCTACGTGATGAACAGGTCTGGCCGAGACACTCGGCACTATGCAAAACTCGACGTTAATCTAGATCAGTTGAGAATATAGTCCACCTGATGAAGAACTGAAACCTAAAAGCGATGCTATATCGAATAAAAGACTGTTATTTTGCATGTTGGTGGGGAATCTTTAGTTCCTCGATACGAGATCAAAAATCAAAATAAGAGTTTGCTAGTGGCGCTCCAAACGTGAGATGCGTCAGAACTTATCGATTGAAAATAAAGTATATTCCTCGACAATACATTCAATTATTGTTGCCTTTGAAAATATTTCTATTCCTTCAAGTTCAAAATAATTAAAAAATTGCAAGATTGATAAAACACCAAAAACCATCATCTGAATGGAGAAGTAGATATGTGTGCTGCTGCTGAAACCAGTGCACCTTGTTCGAGTAAACAAATTGCTGAACAAGTTGATATGAGCTGTAGAAGTGTTCGGGATATTTTGTAAAGGAATGGTTACCGATGTTATAAGGTTGAAACGAATCAAGAAATTTTTCCAGAAGACCGTATCAAAAGAATGTGAAACGATGATGAAAAAAGAGAATGAGAATAGCTTGTTTCTAAGCAATATCTTATTCATCATGAGTCATCGTTTTCCTCGAAAAGTAAACATAACCCATCAGTAGTAAGCTATTGTTCTAGGGAGAATAAGCATCTTAATATTCCTGAGCGTACCCAGTATCCTCGAAAACTTAATGCTTGGACAGGAATACTGGGGAATTACATAATCGGGCCATTTCTTATCGATCGTAACCTAAACGCTGCCAAATATCTGGAGCTTTTAGATAATCAAATCATTCCGACAGCTCGACGGGTACCAATTATAACGCGAGAGTAGTCACACAATATTTGAGGACGACTTTTTCGGACCGATTCATTTCTACAAATGGCACGATCAAATGGCCTTCCAGATCACCAGAGTCATCCCAAAATTATTTTTTTCTAGGGATATCTGAAGAATTTGTTTTATGGGCAAGAAATACATGGAGCGATGAATATAAATAAACTAAAGTTCAAAATTATCCAACTTCGTGCCAAAATAGCGAAAATGAATCAGCTTCTTGGAATTACTCAAAGTTACTCAAGGAAGGCTTGAAAGTTAGAACTTCTGTTTTCAGTAGGATTCACTCAAACATTCAACATCAATTAAAAAATACAAAAAGGAGTTTACATATCTCCTGGTTGCGTATAAGAACTCTGAACGGTCGTAAACTACCAAAAGCATAAGAAAAAAATAGTAATTTATTTTTTTTATGTAATCGACGAAGTCGGATAGGCTAAAAATCATTGAAACAAGATTAAAGTTGTTTTGCTGCTTATTATCATTCTTATGGTGAATCAAACTCAAAAATGTGTTTTTAATGATATTTCAAATGAAATTCTGTGAACTAACTGTAGCTCGTGAAATTTTCACAATAATTTTGGTCCCACCACTGACTGAAAAAGTGAGCATATTTCAAAATTGATAGTTGTGAAATAACTTGCTTTTGGATGGGAAGTGAAAGCAAAAATTATCATTTACCACATTTACATTTTGAATACATAATCGTCAACGTTTTTTGTTTTATTTTTCTTTCCGCTTCTGAAAGTTTTTGTCTCAGTTCTGCTTTGTTGTTGATTTTCGTCGCTTACACCAGCTTTCGCAAAATCCCAAATAAAAAAATCGATGGGGTTCAGGTCTGTTGGAGGCGCAGGCCATTCGATCGGCCCTGCACGCCCAATCCATCTTAATGTGAAAAAAACACGAGCCAGGAATTTCAATTGAAATTACTCTTAAGTCACATTTTCAAGGTTAATTTGCCGTAAGAATAAATATAAAAATTAGAAAAATAACTTTACTCGTGTTGCAATGATTTTCAGCCTATCCGCCTTCGATGACCAAAATGACGATGAGCAAAAAATGGCCAATAAAGTACTATTTTTTTGTTTTTTTTGGGTTTTCACCCCTATAATATCTGAAACAGAACTATTAAAAATTGAATAAATTGTTTTTTTCCATGAAAAACGCCCTTACTGATTGCAGTATCAAACTATTTGTCAATGGCAGTTTCTTGCAAAACATATTGCCTATTGAACAATACAGAAACAATACAAATGATAAAGAAAGCGAACTGTGATATTTTAGAGTACAAATCTGACTCTTTCATCAGACAAAGCAGAAAATTTCAAGAATTATTTTCTTTCGATTTTTCGTTTCGACTTGAGACATTTTTTTAACGATACTTACTATTTCTTTCTTATGATTTTGGTACTTTAGGACTGTGCGAAGTTATTAAACTAGGCCAGAAACTATGAAAACATCTTTTTGTATTTTTGATCGATGTTAAATTTTTGAATTAATCCTACTGAAAATTGAAGTTCTTACTTTGAAGCCTTTTTTGAAAAGCTTTGAGTTATTTCAGGAAGCTGAGTTATTTTCTTCATTAAACACACGGGGAGATCATGTTACAGAAAAAAATTCTGCAAAAGGCTACTTCATAAAAAGATATGAATTTTTGAAACCTCGCTGGCATAATAAATTGAAAAAACACAAAAAAAAATATAACTCGAAAACTACAAAAAATCGCGTAAAGGCTGCTGACTGACCTCCGACCCACGTAAAACACAAAAACCTTGGCGTCACTTTGGAGTCTCTCTGACGTCATTCAATGACGTTTTCTTCGTCATTTTGAGACCAAATGTGGAAGTCTATTAGACGTCTCTCTGCTGCCTGAGCAGTTAATACTTTAACTATGATTCATTCATTCAGTACAGCAGCGAAGTCGAACAGACGTTGGTCGTTTTATTAGGATTCACATCCACAGTGTCAACGTGTACTAATATGACCAATGAGAATAATAATAAATTAAATAAATATTTAATGAACAAGATTAAAGGAATGTGAGTTTCGATGGAATGTGGTTGGAAATACGGAAAATTGCTTAATGATCAAATAATCCCACAGGAATATTGAACATTGGGAGATTATTGTCAATGACATGACAATCAGAGCTATGTTCAAATTGTGAATCAACCGAAAAATTCTAGAACAGAAATCGATACCCTCGAGAATTCCAACCATTGTTCAATCAAAGCTCATACTGAATCGAAAATACACAGTATTCTATTATTGAAGAACAACTGTTTCGATTTCCATATTTCCTCGACGCTCGATAGTTATAGGGCAGATTTTTACAGTCGCCCATCCAGCGCCAAAATTAAGGTCACTGTCTACACCATTGGGAGAATTAAAGGCAAATCTGCCGAAATATTTCATTACAGTTATTCATGTCTCATGTTCTCATTTGTGAACGAGATTATAACCATTATATATAGATAATTCTAATCTGATAATCCACCGACCGAATAGTAATTATTATTACTCTAAATATTACTCCGCATGAATCGTACGTTATTTGCATTCAATTAGGTTAGTCACAGTCGGAAAAGTAACAAATTGTACATTATACCTATCTATCTTTTCAGTGGTATTCATTAAATCGGTGATTCATAAGTATGGTTGGTTGGCTGATATTCCTTTATTTGTCCTCGGTTACTATGACCATTCAGACAGGCTTTCAAAATGACCAGCTGAGCCTGCCATACCTAGCAGGTCTTGGATACTCCAATACTCAGCCGGATTAAATCACACTTTTTTGCAACGATCACTACATAATTTGGACGAACACTGGTAAACTTTCACAAAACACGATGAAATCTTTGACTATACGTCAATATTTTCAGACTCTTTCAAAACTTGTGGAGCTCGAAAATGGGACGCGTGGAAAGTAGACATCACGCCGTGACGACCATTTTCGAACGATTCATAAGTATTATCCCGAACAGAGGATACGCCCATGAAGAATAACAAATCGGACATTGTCATGAAACGCAGCTGTGTGGTCTAAACATTCGAGCGCTGCTAGTTTTCCTTCCAAACTGAGCCTGAGTAATCCTTTGGCTTCACTGTAAAAACTGACATCGGATGGATCAAGTTTAGCGGCCCCCGTACCGCTCTCGAAACACCGGCTCTACTCGCGAGGCAGTCTCTAGTGCCTCGCAAACGGGGCAGTCTGTCTCGTAAGCAGCTCAGCCCGCTTGCCTGTTGGTACCTTAGAGTAACTCTGAAGTCTGTACGCGGCTTTAGGTGGTCACGCACTCGCTGACTTAGTTCCGGTGCACACATACGGTTTTTCCAGCTCCGGCGCCGTTGCGGCGACGGAGAGGTCCGGTGCACACATCCATTTTTTCCAGCTCTGGCGCCGGACTTGAGGTCTGAAGTACACAGCATCAGTGGTAGAATGCACACATAAGTACGACACCGCAACGGCGCCGGAGCTGGAAACACCGTATGTGTGCAGCGGACCTTAATTGTTACACAAAATCTGAAGTGGTGATCCAAAGAATTTTACTTCACGATAGATTAGTGGTGTAAGGATCCCATCATGCCATGATACACAAAGTCAACATCATACGAAATCTAAAGTTCAGAGCATTAAACTTATCCGACATTAGGTATCATGAGGAAAACTTTAAAAATATCAGGTCCATTTTACTGAACAACAGCTATCCGGCGCATCTCATAGACAAAGTTTTGGGGGAGTCTTTCAAACCCCCTACACCCCAGAAAGCTTCGCCTGAAGGACCTTCGAGTATAGTTTTACATTACAGCAAACTCATATACATCAGAGGTCTCTCAGAAAGACTGTCAAAAATTATACAAAAAGAGAAAGTTAGGGTGTCCTTCAAAAGCTCAAACACCTTGGGCAAATATTTTTTCAGTATGATCAAAAACCCCACACCAACTCTTCTGAATTCCAACTTAGTTTATAAAACCAATTGTCTAGATTGCTCTCGAGTTTACATAGGACTGACGGGCCGATATCTGCAATTCAGAATCCAAGAACATGTTAGGTCTGTTCGTTTGCCGATATCAAACCCCAAAACAGCATTGGCAGACATTGCCTGAACGCAGGTCATCGCTTTAATTTTGAAGACGTCCGAATACTAAATAGGGAGCCATACTTGAGTAATCGTTTAATTTTTGAAATGTTACAAATAAGCGTCCATGACTCGGTAAACTCTAGAGCTGATTCAACAACTCAGCCGATTTTATTTTTCTTTATTGAAAACAAGCAGAAAATTACGAAATTAACGATTAAAATAAGATGAAATTTCTAGTCCCTCTCAACTTCACTACTTGGTCTTCAATGCATCACATACATGCGTTTACGTTTTTTACCCTAATCTGTTTCGACTCCGCCGTTCCTTTGATTTCACCTCCGTCTGTCGGCGTACTGTCTGCATATCGGTTGCATTGATTGTCCCCGCTTTTTAATCGGTTATGATTTCTTTTTACAAGAAGTATTGGAGAATTGATTTGGTTCTTAACAAAATGATTTTGGGAAGATACACTTGTTCAGTCTGTAAGTACTCTATCAATGTGTGTATATATATCTGTATATTTATATGTATGTTAACTTTACTTTAATCCTAAGCTGTCTTTTGAATTGTGTAACTTTTTCTTTGTATGTCGAAATTATTCCAAAACCACCTTTTCTGAGATATTTTTCGAGTCAATAACTTATAGTATTGCTCGTTTTTCCTTTATTATTGTGAACAACTTTATCAATGTTACGAATCATGTTTTCCATAAATTTTGTAGAGCCCTGAGGATGGAAATAAATTTTTCCGAAACGTCGGCGAACTGACAGAGTATCGTTGTTTCTGCATCTTTGATCCTCACACCACTAATCTATCGTGAACTTAATTGTTACTTTTCCGAAATATTCGGAAGTTTCAAATCAGTACTAGATTGGGCTTATTCTGGCCATTTCGATGAGTCACTGTTCTCATGAATGTCCAATATCAAAGACAAATGTTAAGTATAAGAGTTGCCGAAATAAGCTGATTTCAAATCTGAAATTGAAGCTTTTAGATATCAACTTGAAATTGGTAATTCTTCAACTTACCTAATCATGATGAATACCCTTCCATGTTTTAATTTAATCACGTTTGGACGACGACAAATCAAGAAAAAACATCAAGTGGTCTTCAAAGACTCACAGATGAAGAATATTGAAAATTTCATGATAGATAAGGAGTCCTTCTGCGCCGGTTGTGTTCGTTAGACATGAACTGCTTCCAGTTATTATTTTTCAACAAAGTACTGCATATATATTTTTGTGAATATTAAGGGCGAGCAATATTTCGAATGGGTTTTTTTAAGGAATCATGGGTCGTCAGATTTAACACATCCACGAATGATATTCGTAATTTCAAACTCGCCCTACAAATATCGAGCCACCAGTCGATTTTTCGAGAGCTACTGTCTTCAAATCCGAACGAAATGACTGAGACTCAAGCTTCTTTGGGTAGGGCTTATATTTGGATCGGTGAGCATCATGACTACGGATCCAAAGGAGCAAAAGCTCCCGAAATTACGTCAGTGCTATTCTAGAATTTCCTCGTTTTTTTTTCATTTCCTGAGTAATTCCATTCCTATGGCCAATAGTTTTTTTTATCATAAAACCCCTCGATATTGCTGGTGAATTCGTCATCACTTTTTTAATTTTCGATAGGTGATTATGAGAAATTATTAAATTTCATGGATCTTGCTGCAAATGACATGAACGACTCAAGAATTCACCAACCATGAAATTAATTCAATGAAAAACGGATGCGGATTGAACTATATCTCTTGAAAAACCGTAAAATACTATTTCGATATTTATGGATCTGAAAATTAGTCCTGGACAGTATTTCAAATAATCGGAAATCTTTGTACGGATCATGCGAATGGGATAATTTCCTTATCAGTAATAAATATTATGATTATTGATTTATGGTGAATCTACATATTTAATGGGGAGTAAATATTCGAACTTGGATGAATCATATTAAATAGGGCACCATCATAGAAATATTAATTCGATTAGAGGTTGTACTTACTCACTGATGACGAATCCGATGTCAAATTGATTCTGGCCGGCCGGCAGTAAGCACGAGAAGATGCGTAAGAACGGAGAACGCTATGGACATGGAGCTCTAAGGTTACGTTGTATTTCCAAATGCGATATTTGGGTAACTTAATTGGCCAAATCGGCAGAACGGTTTCGGAGTTACAGTAATTAAATGTTTTGTTTATTTCCTCAATATCACCCAAACTTCTTCAGCGATTTTCAATCCGTTGAAGCTTATGCTGACGCGCCTAGTAAATTGAAAACAAATTTCATCTTTTCTAATTTCTCTATAATACTATTTCAATTCGAAAAACTCATACATTCGGGCAAAAAGAAAAACATAATTTGAAAGAAGGAACTGACCATGATATTATGTTGTATTTCTCGTTTTTGAACTAATTTTTTTTCGGAATCAGTTTTCAGAGCATTTTTGCTCCTTATATTTTATAACAGTGTAGGTTCCAAGATTTAGTTTGATACCATTCACATTTTCGGAGTTATTGAGGAATATGTCAAATTGCGTGTTTTTTTCCTCAGTATAGCTGTTATTTTCGGAATAGCTAAAAAAATACTGATCCAATCATAATAAAACATGGTAACTAGCACATGTAGATGCAAAACTTCGTGTCATTAGTACAATTTGAAAAAAACTACCCTACAAATATCGAGCATTGAGACCGATCGCTAACACAATACCTAACTTTCGAAATGAAAGATTTATGAATTCGTTATTTGTAAAGTAGGTTTGGAGATAAATTACGAAAATTGAATTCGTAAATGAATAAAATACAGATTGGATCGAATTTAAACCTAGCTTTCGATTGAACAATGATAACTTCACGGAAAAAAATCTTAGTTTATATTTAAGTATAAAGATATAGTCTTGACGAAATATTCTGTATCTAAGTTTTATTATACTTCACTTGAAACTATTTTCTTGAGAGTAGAAAATATTAATTTTATTGTGAAAATACCGATATTGTTATTTTCCAAGAGTGCGATACATCTGATTGGACATGTATTCTCAATACGAGAATATCATCAGTATTACAGCAAGAAATGCCATAAAGATTAATTGAAAATTTGTTTTCTATTCCGTAAAGAAAATGCAATATTTAGACAAATCCATTTAAATTTGATCGTAGCCCAATTCTGGCATTGAATCAAAAATAAAGCATTCTTCCAACCAGATTATTAATTCTCAATTGAAGGAAGTATTCTATTGATGTAATAGTTGCAATAAGCACATTGAGCATAGCTATCTTCGTTGAAATCCAGGAAATCTCTTATTAATTCGGATTCAGCTCCACCCAAGAACAGACTATACTTGCAATATTTTATACGCAGATAGAGTGCAGTCAGTAGACATAACTATACTTATATTTGTTGCATTATGCGCGAATTCACAAAGAACACGAGCAACAACAATTTGTGTTTTTCGAATCGACATCATCTGTAATTCTAATAATGGAAACTATTATGAAAGAAGATGAGGAAGCAGGGTTGATTTCATTATGCAAGGGTGAGTACCTATATTCAAAGTGAGGATAGCATCTTCGAAGATAGGGAAAATCATGATGTTGTGTCCTATTCTAATAGTCATTCTTATAGATCTACAGATATCGGTGAAAAACCGTACATTTTGATTTTTTTAGCATGGAATAACACTCGAAAACATTTCGCTACCATCCGAAGATCCCATTGAAGATTTTATTCATGGTATAGGAGAAAGTCTTACATTCATAGAAGACTGAAAAAAACTCAAGGAGAAATCTGTATGTTCATAAGCATATTTTATATTCATGTATTTGTGATGGTCCTGGCTCATATAATATAGGATGAATTAGTATTTTACCACAGTACTCCCTTGTGTTGATTCCCCTCATTATATTATAGGAAGATGATTAAAAAGTAAAATAACTTATTTCCGCTTTATATATTTATTTTCACAACAATTGTTTCGTCATGATAACATGACTTCATCAGGTGAGTCATGTTATCATGACGAAACAATTGTTGTGAAAATAAATATATAAAGCGGAAATAAGTTATTTTACTTTTTAATCATCAAGATGAATTTCCGACAAGTAAAGACTGAGACAATCAAGTATTAGAGGAAGACCCAAATTTCCTAACATCCATCTTAAGTATAGCCACAAAAATGAGCATAAAAAAATTAATCCTGTGCATTTCAAAGGTAGTATTTATGAATTTTGTTTATAAGCATAAAACATCAATCAGCACAACGAAAGGACTATGATAAGATTATGTTTAGTGTTTTTCAGCAAGCATATTTGTGCTATGAATTTCTTAATTTATTTTGATATCGAAAGAATAAGAAAATGTGTTAAAAGTTCACCGTTGTATGATTTCATTGAAACCTATATCTTCACTACCATACCTTTAAAAAAAAATTTTTTTGAACCCGAATTTTTTTAATTTCAGTTTCAGGAATCTGTTGCTCCGATTTCACATAGTTCAACATTTCGAAAAGTATTAGTGGTTCAATTTTTGAGAATTCAGTGTTGAAACAATGATGACCTTTTGAATTCACACGAGCCTTATTGATACAGGTTATTAATACAATCATTGAATAATACTTATTTTTCCATGATAATATAAATTGTTCTGAAATCCCTTCACATAATGTCTTTCGATATTTAAATCTAACAATAATCATGGTAACATATACTAATATCGAGATATATTCTGAAAGCGTATTCCAAAAAAATCTATATTATCGAAGAAAAATCTGTATTATTTTATGAATGATAGTTAGGCATTTTATCAAGAATTGGTACATCTGAATTGTTATGAATTTCACTATACTTGGAGGGAAACTAGATGATTTTTCACTCAACTAGTGACATCATTCAAAACAAATGGTTGTGGGGTTAATGGATTCACACTTATTCTTGGTTGTAATAAATTTATACTAACAATGAGTTTATACAATTTTCTAGGAAAGTTGAAAAAGTTTTGCTGAAAGACAATGCTATATTCATTTAAATTTTACTCATTCTCAGTTGAAGTTTTCCTATATTTCAAAATAAATGGTACTTTACTATTTTAAAGTTTGTTTTTCTTCAATGGAAGAGAAGTGAGCTGATGCGTATAAGAAATATGTGAATTTGGTATTGAGTCTAGTTATCTTTGCGGATATATGAGTCTAACTATGCTTTCAGTCAAGATCACTAATCTTGCTTATACAGCGTACATTTTTTTCTTCAATTGGAGCTCATAAAGAATTTCATGGGAAGAAGTTCGCCAAATCCTTCCATCAGGAATTGAAGCTGCGAGTGCATGGCGAGGTCAATACATGAAAAGATGAACGCTTTGGCAACGAATTTGAACATTCTAGCGAAAACTGCTGAGTTCGCGTCAGTGCCTCCCTAATTTTTGCGCGCATGTTCTGGGGGAACAGCGTGCTATCGTTTTGCCCAGATGTCTGTAATTTTCGAGGATCGAGCCAAAAATGGTCTCAAACGACTCAGGTCTTCACTGATGACGAATCCGGTGCCAAAATCGATTCTGTCCGGCCGGCCATGGACACGATAACAAAGCCAGCTATCGACTTGAAACTTGTAGAGTAGTTCGCTCATCCGGATGCCGCGGTTAAGTTCGTTAATGAGACAAATCGGCCAAATAGTTTCGGAGTTATAGCAATTTTAAATTTTCAGGTTATTTCCCTCATATATTTCAGAAACTACCGGAGCGATTGGTTGAATCTTGGCAGTTCGTTGGAGCAGAACGACGCTCAACTTTGAGCAGAATCAAGTTGAAATTCAGTTTTCTGAAACTATTGTTCATATTTGAGACCAATTTCAGTTGTACCTTGAACTTCATATTTTACAGCAGTGTACCAAATTTCAATTCGATAGGGCTATTAGTTTTGGAGGTATTGGGAAAAAAATATGTAGAATTTTGTGGTTTTCCTTTCGATATCGTTGTTTTTTCCGTTATAACTCACGAAATACTGATTCAATCGTCATGAAACTTTGCAGCTAATACAAAGATACTGAAGGACAACGTTGTGTAAAATTTCGTGATGATCGTGTCATCAGAACGATTTGAAAAAAATTTCAACTTTTTTTCTAAATATTCAATATTCTGTGATCTTTTCATCATATTATCCCCATCAAATTCTGTATAAACCTTCAAACTGCACTTTTTCGATAAAGTATTGGATATCAATTCGATTCAATCTATATTTTTGGAAATATTGGGAAAATAAAATTATAACTGAGAAATCATTGGGTGGATTCTACCCATTCATGAATTCGGTCTTTGTAATCAAGGTCCAAGCCTTCTCTATAAATATCCAGTTTCTAAGTTGTTTCTTACGGAAGTTATTGTGTTTACGGTCGGCCTTACGGTCGATCGAATTTAAATACAGTACTTTATCGAATTAAACCTAGAAAAGCACTACCGTGAAGGCAGCAGCTTTTGCGCGCATGTCCAAATTTGTTGCCAAAGCAGTCGTGTCCATTGAACACTCGCGCAAAAGCTGCTGCCTTCACGGCACTGCTTTTCTAGGTTTTTATTATAATTCGTATCTATTCAGCTCAACGACTTACATCAGAAAGCCGAGAGGACGGAAGCAGTCGTCGAGGGTAGTAAACCAGATGTCGATGTGTTGGAGCTTCTTGAATTTCTTCGCTGGCGCCGGATAAAAAGGAATGCAGATGTCGTATAGATAGAATATCTTCTTAGCGATGAATGCAGATGGGTTGGAGTGAGTTGAGGTGGATGAATTCGCTACAACTTCATTCCTAAAAAATATTTCCGTTTACAAATTGATTTTTTTCTCACCTTGTATTGCTGGTCAAGCAGAATCTTGACTCAATTTTGGTGTGAAACCAGTTTATTCCATTTTCATCGAGGAACCCATTGTCGTTCCTTTATAAAAAAATTTAAAACTCTAGTGAATATTGAAGTTTTGACATCTTGCAAATGAATATGAGATTTTCATGGAACCGTTGAGGTAGCAAAAGATTTATGTTATTTATGTGTAATTGAACGTTACATATATAGCTGAAGTTTTAAAATGCTCATATGGATGTTTCTGATCATTATTGATGTAACTCTGTCTTTTCCGGGAGCAGAATGATTTTTCAATGTGGTGATGTGATTGATCAGTTCATTCTGTGCAACCGGGCTCAAGAATGATGAATTTACATTCCTAATTTTTCTTTACCGAATCTTTAAATACTCCATATTGTATTGACTTACCTATATCGATAAAGAAGTCAATGAACTCCTAACTCACTCCTCTTTCATTTATTAGATGGGAATTATCCACCCTCAACAAATGGTAATTCTGATTTCTCTCTTTTTTTGTTGAATTAGCTTCATGAATTAAATGCCAGATTGCTTTATAATTGTTATTCGACTCAAAATTTTACGTTTATAATATTCGTTTTTTGCTGACTTTATTGAAGACATTCCTAAAATGTTTATATTTAGAGATTTCTACAGAATAATTCCAGGATTTGTCATGAATAAGTCTCTCCTTCATTGTACTTCTGTGTTTTATTGAGTTTGAAATATCCCGAGTAATCCATGATTTTCTTTCACGGTTCTTACCACAGATCTTAATATTCTCGGTGTTCTTATCCATATATTTTGTCAGTTTTTCTATAAAACAGGTGTATAACCCGCTTCCACATTGTTACTATATTCTCAAAAATCTCCTTTTTTCATATTCCAAATTTTTATTCAAAACTACGTAGTTTATTCCATTGAACTTGACCTGCTCGTGATGAATTGATACGATGTTACCTGGTATGTTTATACTCAAAGTAGTTAAATAATGATCAGTTAGTGAAGTTCTAATTACCGCCGATTCGAGTTGGTTTTTTTTATGTTTATATTCTCGAACTTCGCAAATATGTGATCTATACACGTGGAAGAGTTGGCTGTTACCCTTGTAGGTTTATTTATACACTGAAAACATCCGTACAAAGACTTTGCGACAGGTAAATCAGTTTCATCCATCAAATCTATGTTCAAATCACCTAACAATATCTCATTTCTGCTCATTGCAAAAGTCAATAAACTATTTTCCATCTCATGTAGAAAATTATCCAAACTTGTAGAAGGTGGTCTATAAATACTATTGATGCCAAATTCACTTGAAAAATACATCTGATGACTTTTATTTCAGTCAACTCAATCAAATTTGAAATAGCATTTAACAACTTTTTCAAACAAATTACACAGTGATTACTATTGAACTTAGAATATTTGTAAAATATATCGAAATGAGGTGAACGAAATCTATCTTTATTGTCAAGGTGAAAAGTTTCAGATAAAACTGAAATATCTATCATAAAGATTCATCGCATGTAAGTATATTTGTAGTTCATTGAAATGTTCATGGAGACTACCTACATTCAAATGAACAATGTTCAATCTATCTGAACTTTCAAAAAATATACGTACCTCTCCCAAATCATCAATCTCCCTCGTGTCCACAAGCTCATCACTATTATCCAAAAAATAAAAATTACGCTGTAGAAACATCATAATCACCCCCATTTATTTCTAATACTGAAATACAATCGAACTCAGGTGCTAAAAACGACAACATATTCAAAATTTAACTCATTCAACCAAGTTCTTTAAAGTTGCAATTTCACTTATCTTGTGTATTCTGTAATTTTTCTTCGAGTAAACATTTCCATATCTGTTCATTCTTCAGCCGAACGGTATATATTGCACGAATTTTATGATCACTGGCCGCGGTTTCGGCCGTCTTTGCCAATCCTGTAGCATGTAACGATGTTTTCTTGTGGTATTTTAATGTTCGTTTTATTTTTACAAAGTTTGACGAACGTTTCTCTCGTGTCTGGTTCTTCTTCTTCGGGCAAGTTATGAACACATATTATATTGTTTACCTTTTCATTCTGCTGAAGTCTCTCCATTTTATCTTCAAGAATCCTCATCGCATCGGTATGGTTATCGACACTTCTTCGGATGGTCGCTTGTTTTGACTCGACCTTGGCTAGCACCATATCAATGAATATTTCATCGCATAGAAGTTCACGAAGAGAACCTTTTACAGCACTTTTTATGTCACCTGTTGCTTTTGGAGGAATTTTGGACTTTACACGAACTCAGAAATATGTATATTGCCTGCATCCTGCTTTTCTGTCTTCTATCGAGTGCCCACGATTCGCATCCAAATGTAATTATTGGTCTTTATATCGCCTTGTATACATTCATCTCAGTGCTTCTTGATATTTATTTTCTACTTAGGAAGTTCTTATTCATGGCTTGGTATAGTTTTAATGTATTCTCCAATCTACTGTTCATCTCCAGATCTTGTTTTCCTTTTTCTTCTATCTGAACTCCTAAGTATTTGAGAGATGTCACCTGCTCCAATCTAACACCTTCTATCTCTATATCAGCCTTTTCCTGAGAGTTACCCACCACCATAATCTTCGTTTGTTCTTTGTTCATTTCCATTCCGAGTTCTTTCAACACCGCATTCCAGATGTCCATATTCGTCTGTAGATCTCTCTCACTCTCAGCTATGATGACAATATCGTTCACAAAGGCACATTCTGACATCACCACTCTCTTTAAGTTTCTGAACCCAACTTGAAATTTTTTGGATCTTCTCGTGCACTCTTTCAGAATTTTATCCATAAATATTGTGATCAACACAGGGCTCAAACTGCCTCCCTGTCTCAAACCTATTCTCCAGATATTCGGTTGTGGCTGATTATTCTATTCCTGTTCAGTTAACAAACATTCTTAACAAGTCTTATAATTTTCTTGTTCATTCCCCTACTTTCTAGAATTCTCCATAATTTCCTTCTTTTAACTCTGTCAAAAGCCTTCACCAAGTCCACAAAACTCATGTAAATCCTAACATCTTTTTGTTTCGCCCTCTCGATTAGTATTTTCAATGTAAATATGTGATCTTGTTTACTTCTTCCCTTTCTGAAGCCGCTTTGCGTTTCGTCTAGAGTTGTTTCTATCTTCTCTCTTATTTTTCCATCCAGTATTTTCTCGAATACTTTCATTGCTGAACTCAACAATGTTATACCCCTGTAGTTGTTACATTCCTGCACATCCCCCTTCTTGTGTATTGGTACGATTAAGGATGTTTGCCAATCCATTGGCACTATTTCTTCCTTCCATGCCCTCTAAACAATTTCCAGTAACATTCTATTTCCATTTTCTCCTAGGTGTTTCAACATTTCTGTTGTAATTCTGTCATATCCTGCTGCTTTGCCATTCTTCAGAGTATTTATCGCTTTCTTCAGTTCTTCCATTGATATGCCTTCCTCTTCACCATTGCATTCTTGTTGTTCCCCAATTTTCTGTCCTATATCCCTCTAACGTCCCTCTTCATTAAGTAGGTCCTCGAAATATTCCCTCCACCTTTCCATTATTGCAGTATCTTCCTTCAGCAGGTTTCCATTTTTTTCTTTATATTCACATTATCATCCCTTGTTGTCTTTCTCGTATTTTTAAGAACTCTATAAACTAGTTTTTGATAACTTTTATGATATTTCTTCTTCTTCTCCCTATGTATCAATTCATTCACTACTTTTCTTTGTTTTTTGTATTGGTTATATTTAGATATCTACTGTTTTATGATTTGAGTATTGTTTTCATTTATCCTTTTTAATCCTCACCTGATATTTCACCTCACTTGTCCATCATGATGTTCGTTTTCTCTTATTCATCTTCTTATAACTTATTACGTTTAGTTTCAATAACTATGCGCTTGAAACTCCCCCATAAGCTCTCCATCGTTCTGTACGTCCGAAACGCATTTCCTCTTTCGAATCTCTGTTCTGTTTTATACCTATATGAATCTGCATTTTTCTTATTAGTGAGTTTGTAAGACTTCAAGCATTCATATGTTTCTTCTCTTTTAAAATTTACTTCTTTTTTCACCTTTTCTTCCCTCAGCTTGGAAACCAGCATATAGTGATCGCTTCCGATTTCTGGACCCCTTCTCACTTTAGTGTCTAGTATCATAGATCTTCTTTCCTTCTGTATCAAAATGTAGTCTATAATTGATTTTTCTCCGCGACTTTTCATTTCTCTTGTATACTTATGTATGTTCTTATGTTCAAACATTGTATTAGTAATAACAAAATCATTGAGTAGACAAAAATCAAGCATTCTCTCACCATTGTCATTCCTAGTTTTTTCTCCGTATGGTCCCATCACTGAGTCATAAAATTCATCTTTTCTTCCCACTCGGCTGTTGAAATCGCCCATTATAATAATTGTTCCCCTTGCTGTTTCAGTAACTTCTGTTATTTCTTCCCAGAATTTATATTTATTTGGTGTAATGTCGTCTTCATTGGGTCCATACTCTATTATGAAAGTCTTTATCTCACCCTTCATATTTCCCATTTCTATGGATAACATTCGTTGAGACCAACCTTTCCATCTATTCAGTTGCCAGCAAATATTTATCCTTATTATACATCCTACGCCTGCCTTGGCTCTCATGTCTTCAGGAGCTGCACTGTAAATCAGCAGATGCTCACCTTACATCCTCATTTCTCCTTTACCCTTCTTTTTTGTTTCAGTTATCGCCAATAGTTCCAATTTCGCCTCCTCAAATTCCCTCACCAGCTCATCCTCGTTATTCCGAATACTCCTAATATTCCACGTTGCAATCCTTGATCTCACCAATTTTTCTCCCTTAAGTTCTGTGTGTTTATCGTTTCGTTGTCCGTTCACTTGCTTTGCCGTCATAGTTTTTCCCTTCTCTATAGTTTCCGCTTCTATCAGTTTTTTGAAGGTATTTTCTCTATTTTTTCCATCTCCTCATTCCAAAAATAGCATCCACCATCGATAAATAGTTTCTGGAAACCCTCCTTTACATCTTTTCCTTTGGCTCGTTCCTCTCTTGCGATACCTCTTAATTTTGCCTGTTATTATCTTTGTGTTTTGGTCAAATCATCATTAATATATATCCGACCCAATTCACAATTTTTCAACTTGCTCTTACTTTTCATCAATTTCATCTTCTCGAATTTATCCTCCAGCTCAACTACTCACATATTGGGTCCTATCCTGTTGACTTTTTTCGGCTCATCTCCAGATCCATATTATTCTTGAGGAAATTCTTTATTTCCCCTTTCATCACAACCTGCTCTGTATTCACCAGCTGCAACCCGCTCACCACTACGTTTTTCCTTCGTTTTTCATTTTCCATATAGTCGAGTCTGGTTTTCCTTCTTGATTTCCTCATTTTCTTCCTTCATACGCTAAACTTCTTCTTGATACTCCCTCTGATTCGTTTTGATCTCCCTCATGTCATTCATCAATACTTCGGCCATCACCATCAACTTATTCAGCTTTTCATCACTAAGTTAATTTAAGTTAACAGTTTTTTGCCTCTCCTAAATGGATCATCATCATTTTCGGTTGTTCTCTTTATTTTCCATCGTCACTCGTATATTCTTTTTCGCTTTTCGTTTGACTCATCATGAATTCTCAATTTTATCTGAAACCGGTCCTGTGCTATTCGAATGTTTCAATCACGAATCTCTTATCAGCAGCGATAAGGTTTATCTTACGCGACAGCTGGATATTCTTCGCTACCGGTGATTTTGGTTTATTATCCCACAAAATCTAATATATAATAGATGACAAATTCTTCAATTCTGTGATATTTTTCTTGAAGCTTAGCTTGATCTACAACATCAACTTTGCAGTGTCCACTGAAACAGTTTTCATCGATTTCACGCTCGTAATTGGCGTTTAAATCGGTTTTAATCACAGAGCACTTTTTATCACACCTTATCTCACTGAAGTTCCAGTTGATAAAAGTCCAAAAGATTCGAACAAAACTCGAGGAGATATCCTAGAAAAATTCTGGAAGGTATAACTCTGAAACTGTTCTACCGATTTCGATCATTAATTAACTCAATCTTCGCATTTTGATACGCAACCCACCCTAAAAATTTCAAGTCTATCGTTGACAAAATTGAATTGGTGAGCTCAATAATGTTTCAGTGTTGATTAGATTCTGCTTCGAAAAAGTGAGGAATATATATAATTTTATGTCATCCTCAAATTATTTTTTCAAGCCTCGAAAGGGGTTCATTCTGGGGAAGAGCCCAGATTTCTGTTAATCTCGAATCTTTTGCCAAAAATTATTCCAAAGGGCTAGATTGGGCTCACTTATGAAGAATCCGATTCAGCTCGATTCTGAGGAGGCCGGTTGTCCATCTGTTGCCATGATAATAATAATGAGACCTAACAATTTGAAGCTTTCAGGATAGGTTACGTAAGGAAATGTGACGGAATATTTGGTGAATGGGCGAAATCGGTTGAACCGTTTCGTAGTGTAACACATCTGACATTTAGAGGTTATATCCTGAATATCTCGAGAAGCAATAAAATAAAGCAAAATTCATGGAAATAATCAAAATTCGGTATATACTTTGGAGTTCAAATTAGACAATAGTATGCCAAATTCAGGTTAGTTCCAATTTTCATTTTCGGAGAGAAAAATATGTCTATCTATTTATCGTTGTTTTTTTCTCGGTATCGTTGTTATTCCCGAAAAAATACTGAACAAGTTGTAAAGAAACTTGGCAACTAGTTGGAAACTGTGTGCAAACTCATGCCAAATTTCGTGATAATTTGAAATATTAATACTTTTTTTCTTCAAATATTTTATATTTTGTGGTCTTCTGATCCTGCTCCTCCCGAAATTGTGCATGAACCTTCAGCTATCACTTTTCAACCAAGTACTGGATTTAAATGTGAATTTGAATTGGGAAACTCAATTTGGAATTTGGTTGGGAACTCTCATCACTACGTGTGTAGTATATACGATTGAAACAATGTTCGATCCAGAATTAGCCAAATAAAATATCCGGATGAAATGAATAGCAGCATCCATTTAATCTAGCGTGAAAACCACCCTTGAACATATTCATATCGTTCGTCCCGCACACACTTTTGTGTCATAACTTTATTCGGTAATGAATCGATAGAATTATATAAAAGTTGGAACGTGATATGACATTTTAGCGATGTTTTATATATAACAAGTAAGTTTGCTCCATTTTCAGGCAATTCCTGATCGTGGCCGTTATGGAGCAGAAATCTGTTGGATACCATCGAGAGGGAAATCTCCCCCTCAAAAGGAAAGCATATGCGCGAGCATTTCATAACTTTGTTTGAAAAGTACGTCCATCCAATCATTTGTCACATTTGAAATTTTCGTTTAGGGAGAAACATAGTGTCGGTGTGAAACGTCCGTTTTATTCTTCATATTAAAATAAATTTATGACACTTTCCATGGGTTGCTTGTGTACTGGTCCTGTGTTTCTCATCATCTTATTGGTCTTGAACTTCGAAGCAGCTGACGGAAAAAGTGAGTTCGATCGGAAGATTGTGAATTTCGAATTATTGTCACATTTGCAATCCGATGTATATGCAGTGTATTCATCGAGCGAAAACAACTTTTCACGTTCGAAAAATCTAATAAAACATACAGTATTTTGAATATAATTCACTCAGCAGAGTCATAAAATAGTCTAACTTTGGATTGAAATAAAAAACATCCTCTTCAGTTCATCATATCAAATAAATCCTGTCAAATTGGTGTGAGATTTCCAAAGGTGAAATAGCACTCACGAAACAACGACTAGAATTACAAAACCTCAGAAATAATAATTGGACGATACATCGAGAATTATTACTTTTAATTTAAAAACAGTTCATAATTCAAAATGGACTAATTGTTCAGTTCGAATTTTCTTTGAGCTGGTAGATTTCGGAAATAGCAATTCTTCATTATTAAATTTTGAGTTGATCGCATTTGGATGACTTAGTTAACAGAATCATCATGTAGCAATTTCTAACATACTGGTAATCTTGAACATGGTAAGAATACGTATTAACTAATGAACACAAAATAGGTATCACATATTTAAATATTAATTTTCAATATGCCCTCTTATATGATTTAATTTATTGTTAAGGTATACTATAGTGTTTTTCGGTGTTTTGATTATTGGCACCTCTTCAACATAAAAAGTTATATTGAAGTGGATACGTTTTATCAATCAGAGCTTATTTATATTTATGTATGTGCAATACGTATTTCGTGTTGAGTAGTTTATATTCCTAATATCCTAAGCGGTAATAAAATGGTGTTCACCTTTGTCTAACAAGTATTATTACAGTATAATGGTAAATAAATATTCAAAAGCTCTGTCCTACATGGCAATCTAACTTCAATAAGGTTAAAAAACTTCAATGATATATGACAAGACAAAAGATGGACCTAGATTTCGATAATGAATCCAAATAATGGTTTTATAATTATTCACGTCATGTGGATTGTTCTGTAGTCACGATTCTGACTGAGATCACGTTTTTTGGATTCCACAAAATTATAGTTACCTACACTCCATTCATTTTTATATACTCAGTCGGTAGGCTTAGAATTGGTCAATCAAGTTTTTGTAACAAAAATTGAGGTAGGTTGACACTAGTGAAATGTCGTCAAGAACAAAATGAATCAGCGGAACATTGTCAATTCTTACACATTTTAATCAATTAATCAACATTTTACGTGCTTGTTCTAGGGAACAGCGCATTATCATTTCGTCACGATGTCTGTAATTTTCGAATTTTGAGCCGAAAATGATCTTAAACGATTAGGTTGAACTCCCTGAAGAAGAGCCCGTGGTCAAATTCAATACTTTCCTGCCGGTCGTCCTTCCGTATCTACTGTAACTTTCCACAACGACGACCACAGTCCAAAAATTTCGGTTAAGTTCGTTGATGGGTGGAATCGGTTGGATAGTTTCTGTGTTAGATCCATTTGAAATTTAGAGGTAAATTCTCCGAAATCTTATGGACATTGACTCGAATTGAAACTTCGTAAACAGTTTTGAAATACTGACGCACAACTAGGAGCAAAATTTCGTGTGGATCCAGTTGTTAGAAAATTTTAAAAATATTTTATTTCTCTGAAAATATTGATTAGATTTAGCGACTTGAAATTGACGGATTAGGTTTGGAGTCCGAAAATCTCGCTTGAGTTCGTTAATGGGTAGAATCGGTCGGATAGTTTCGGAGTTAGGCCAATTTGAAATTTTTAGGTTAATTCCTCGATATCTCATGAAGTATGGACTCAATGGAATTGAAACCTCGTGGTCAGTTTTGGAATACCAACGCGCAACTAAGAGCAAAATTTCGTGTGAATTCAGTAGTTAAAATTTGTTTTAAAAAATTTATTCGAAAATTTTAAAAATTTTCGAGAAAAAAAATATTCATTATATTCCAATGAAATTTGGCACAAACCTTAGGGTCAGTATTTAACAAAAATGTTCCAAAGTCCGATTCGATCCGATATTTACTTCCGAAGATATAAGGAAAACAATGTGCCAAATTTCGTTGTTATTTGGAATTTTGACGTTATTTCCGCAATATCTCAAAAAGTACAAATGCTATCAGATTGAAACTTCGTAATCAGGTGGAAATTACCAACTCGCCACAAGATGCAAAGTTTCGTGTCGATCTAGTAGTTAGAATTTGAACAAGCACGTAAACGCTCGTGACCTCACGTCAGTGCTTTTTAATTATACAGATTTGAATGTATCGAACTTCCATGGCCAATCTACTCATCTACTGAGCCTTTATGGCGAAGTTCATAAGTATATATAAATATGATTAAAATGCCTATTTTGTCTCGGTCAAAATTTGGAATTTGGTGTAAAAACTCAAGATCAATTTGTCACTAAATTTCTACGCAACGTAAGGAAGAAATAGTGTGGAAAAATGTAAAAATACTTTTTCTCAAAACTGGATGCTGGTGTTTTTGACGAGATTTTGCCCAAATTCAGTTTCATCTATGTAGCATCCTTGTATATAAACATATAAGTACACTCCAACGAAAACTATTACCGACAAGTGAGCAGTGAAACGTGTTAACTAGGAATTATCATAACCATATATCCATCGAATCGATCATATACTATTTACAATCGATTTGATTTGCCTATTGCTGAAACACTCCGCCAAGATTACAACGTCACTATTTAAAGAATGTTTGTCGAAAAGAAACAGTTTTTAGAAAGTTTGAAACAAGAACATTATTCTCACAAAGTAACCACACTGAGAGAATTCCTGATTACATATTATGTCGCAAATATGTCTCAAGCAATATTGCTGTTTGGACAAAAGATAGGGAGCCTAGTGGTAATAATCATACATTCTGAAATAATAATCAGAAAGAAGAAAAAGTGCCACAAAGTTTGCCTCAGTCAGAAAAGAAACGAATCTAGTGAATAAAAAGTTCTAGAAGAGTACTGACATGAAGTCAGCAGCTTTTGCGCACATACACAAATCTGTTTTCAAACTGGTCAACATTTCACGTTTTGACCCTGCCAAACTTACCTTTACTTCCTGATAGAAAGATTTGGCGATCGCCTGATCATATTATCCTCACGAACTTCTGCACGAACCTTGCAGCTATCATATTTCAATCAAGTACTGGATTTCAATTCGGTCAATTCAGAGTTTTTGGAGGTATTGCGAAAATAAAATTTTGAATGGATATATCCACGTCATTGAGCGCATTTCACCCATTCGCGAATTCAAACTTCGTCATAAAGTCTAAAACCTACTCTAAGTCGTTTCTTCCGGAAGTTATTGTTAGGTTTAGACCTCAAATACGAAGGCCAAATTTGTGCATGGCTAAAATCCACCCAATGATTCCACACATATATCCATTCTAAATTTTATTTCTCCATTATTTCCATAATCCAGTACTGGATTGGAAAACCACAGCTTAAAAGTTTATGCCGCATTTCTTGAGTATGATCTGATTGGAATATCATATAATCTATAATATTTGAAAATAAATTAAATTTTTTTTTTCAAATTTTGAAATGAAACGTTCATTACGAAATTTTGAACAATGTTGTGCATTGCATATTTGGTGAACTGTTGTGAAATATAGAGTTCTAAGTATGGTCGAAATTCTTTTCAAATTTGGCGAACCTCGAAAAGGAAGGCATTTTATGTTCAGTTCAATCCTACCCGTGAACAGAAGTACCCCCAAATCTTCTGCAGTCATGAATAAGAATTTCGAACTAACTTTTTTCGAATAAGGAAGACCATTAAACGATTCAGCTGCCGGAAAAAGTGAAAGAATTCTTTGGCTCCTTTAATAGAATTTCGATCTGCATTTCCTTCTGAACACCTTTATTGATACTCCAATTCCGGAATCTGCTGACACGCTGGAAAAACTTCCGTGTTATTTGGATATTTTATTTTTCAAACCCTTCATTCTCATTTCTCTTCATGAAATGCAGGGATAGAATCAAAAGTAGATCTTACTACGATGCAATCCCTGCATATAACCTGTTGGACAATGTTTTGATAATCAGAGCGCCGGCTTTTCGGAACGTCAAAAAAGTGAGTAGTAAAAAAATATTAATTTTCCGGAAAAAAAACTTCAGAAACGTATTATCGTGAAACCAGGAGTTTTTACGCGCTTGAATATCTTCAAAAATTATAATCGGATCGAAATGAAAATTTGTGTACTGTTATTGAACATAGTATTTTTGTAATGCTGCAATATCGCAGTTACAGCGACCTGATGCGACAAAAGGATGAACGTCATACACATCGATGAGAGTATTCTGCACTCGAAGGTGAGACTCGCAAGATGCTCCTGGCAGATGGCGCGCTGTAGTTGTTATACTGCAACGGTCCTTCTGAAAGGTAACAAGTATCGAGAGAACTCTCTGCGGTTTATCCAAGTTAAGTTGATCTGACGATCAATAATAATTGTGAAACAGCTGTAGTCATTCTACTTGGATCCGCTTCTTCGGTGTAGGTGTTTTGGTTGATTGGATGATTGGCTCTGATCAAGGGGAATATTTGTTGATTTATCGACGGATATTCATCCTTGTGATTATATTATTTATTATTACTGGAGCTCTTTCTTCTCCGTGAAACCAATTCCTATCTTTGTTAGATGTTGGACGTTTTCGTCTTGTGGGAATCCACATGAACCGAGTGTTTCCAATGTCGTGACGGTTTTTTGTAATGTGCAATATCACAGTTACAGCGACCTGATGCGACAAAAGGATGAGCGTCATACACATCGATCAGAGTATTCTGCACTCGAAGGTGAGACTCGCAAGATGCTCCTGGCAGAGGGCGCGCTGTAGTTGTTATACTGCAACGGTCCTTCTGAAAGGTAACAAGTATCGAGAGAACTCTCTGCGGTTTATCCAAGTTAAGTTGACCTGACGATCAATAATAATTGTGAAACAGCTGTAGTCATTCTACTTGGATCCGCTTCTTCGGTGTAGGTGTTTTGGTTGATTGGATGATTAGCTCTGATCAAGGGGGAATATTTGTTGATTTATCGACGGATATTCGTCCTTTTGATTATGTTATTTATTATTACTGGAGCTCTTTCTTCTCCGTGAAACCAATTCCTATCATAGTATTCAAGGTCTGCGCCAGATTAATTCTCAGTTGAAGAATTGTTTCCGATCAAATTTTTTTTTTGATTATTCTAATATCATCAGGAAATCAACATCTTTCAATAAGATATCAAGTTTAATCATGATTGGATTAGTGATATTCAAGTTTTTTCGGAAATAACAACGATACCGAGGGAAAAAACCCCTGAATTCATGAAATTTTTTTTTTAATATCTCCGAAATATAAATCAGTACAATGTTATAAAATAAAGGCAACCTGGTGAGTGAAAATTTCCTTTTGAAATCCGATGAATAATCCACCAAAAATAATTCTCAAGAAAAATTTCCAAATTTTTTTTATTGTTCTAATGACACAAACATCGCGCAAAGTTTGCAGTGACCAATCAGCTGTCAAGCTTCATCATAATCAGAATGGTATTTTTTGAGTTCTGGAAATAACAATGATGAGGAGGAAAAAAGCCACAAAATTTGACATATCCGGATCCGGATCGAACTGAAATGAAATAAAGAGTTTGAAGTACCTGCAAAATCAGACAGAGTCAATTTCGACACCGGTCTCTTCATTCGTGAGTACAACCTAGTCGTTTGAGACTCAAAGCTCGAAAATCACAGACATTAGGACTAAGCGATAGAGAGCCGTTTTCCAGAACATGCGCGAGTAAAATGAGCTATAGTAGTGGAATGGTGCATTATCCGTCACTTATTAAAACTTGATGAATGGGAAATGGGACTCGATATATTGGCCGAGCAGGTTTTTAGTTTTCGAAAATGATTTCACAAATTGGTGGAATTCGAAATTCATTCTACTCATTTTTCCAGAAGTCAGAAATACATATGTGATTGAATTGAAAACTAGTTATTCGTTGAAAAATGACGACGTGATGGTTCATGTAAAATCTATACATTCAACAACAACAAATCGAAATATTTTGAGGAATTTTAGTTCACATCAACTGAAATTTCAACATATATAAAGCTTCACCCTTACTTCGAAAATTGATAAATTAAAAGCCATGAAATATAATTGAAAACTAGATAAGATTTATTCAAATGAATCGAAAAGTTTTTTTTTCCTTGAGATTGTATTACTTTTTCGATTATTCGGACCGATTTTCAACTTCTTTTTGCTATCAATGAAATTCATTCCTCAGGACGGTTCTTAGGGCTCTCGAGAAAACTACTTCAGAACAAAGGAACCGCTTTCGCTTTGTATATGCTTGAAATATGCAGCTTTAATACCTGGTATCATAGTATAAAGTACAAAGCTAGTGCGGAATATATTCTCACTGCTTTGAAGTGAAATTTCGGTAATGTTCTTCTTTGGACATTTTTTCTCGAAAAACCAGACATGGTGATATTTCAACCAGTTCAATTAATCTGAAATTATCTGACAGAAATTCCTGTAGTTTGGAGAGAATGTTGGAATTTTTGAATAATCTCATTCATATTGTGTCATACTAAAAATTTCCTCAAAATTTAATAGGCCATACCAAAGTTATAAATAAAAATTTCAAAAAGCACTGCCGTGAAGGCAGCAACTTTTGCGCGCATGTTCAATGTGGATGACCGCTTCAGCAACGAATTTGAACGTGCGCGCAAAAGCTCCTGCCTTCACGGCAGTGCTTTTTGAAATTTTTTTCTGATAAATTACTGGATTTCAATTCGATCATATCTGTATTTTTGGACATATTGTAAAAATAAAATTTTGAATGGGTATATCTACGGAATCATTGGGCGGATTTTACCCATTCACGAATTCGACCTTCGTAACTAAGCCCCAAACCTACTCTACAAATATCGAGTTTCTAAGTCGTTTCTTCCGGAAGTTATTGTGTTTACGGTCAGCCTAACGGCCAACTGCGTAAACACAATAACTTCCGAAAGAAACAACTTAGAAACTCGATATTTGTAGAGAAGGTTTGGACCTTAATTACGAAGGCCGAATTCCTGAATGGGTAAAATCCACCCAATGATTCCGTAGATATACCCAATCAAAATTTTATTTTTCCAATATTTCCAAAAATACAGATCAGATCGAATTGAAATCCAGTACTTCATCGAAAATAACAGTTCGAAGTTTCATACAGAGTTTAATGAGGATGATATGATGAGAAAATCATAGAAATTTTTTTTTTCAAATTGTTCTAATAACACGATTATCACGAAATTTTGCATAAAGTTGTCTTTCAGCATCTTAAAACTAGCTGTGAAGTTTAATCAGGACTGAATCAGTATTTCTCGAGTAATACCGAAAAAATCAACGATATCGAGAAGAAAACCTCGAAATTTGACATATTTTTTCCCGATATCTCCAAAACTTATGATCGTATTGAAATGAAATTTAATACACTGCTGTGAAATTAGAAGGTTAAAGTGTGAGTATAATTTTTTTTGGATATGATGAATGGTTTCCGAAAAAAAATTTTTTTTGTAAAAAAATGTCGAAAAAATTTTTTTTTTTAATTTACTGACAATATGATCTTAACGAAATTTGGCTCAAAGTTGCGCGTCGTTATACTCCACCAAACTGCCAAGTTTGAATCCAATCGCTTGATTAGTTTCTGAAATAAAAAATAAATAACTTCAAAACTTCAAGTTTCTATAACTCTGAAACTATTAGACCGATTTGGCCCATTAACGAATTTAACCGCGGCATTCGGATGCGCAACCTATCCTGAAAGTTTCAAGTAGCTAGCTTGCTTCTGTCGACAGTTATTGGTCTACGGCCGGCCGGACAGAATCAATTTTGACACCGGATTCGTCATCAGTGAGTCCAACCTAGTTGATAGAGACCATTTTCGGCTCAATCATCCAAAATTACAGACATTTGGACAAAACGATAGCACGCTGTTCCCCTAGAACATGCGCGCAAAAATGAATCAATGAAATGAGTCAATATTCGACAATTTCTTTTTCTGTGAAAATTTTCACAGAAACCAAAGAGATGTGACAATGAATTTGAAAATGCTTGAATAATGACTAATTTTGGAAGAATCTCAAACAGAATGCAAAGTTTTCGAAACGCAATGTAGAGGATGTTTTTTCAACCTGCACAATTAATAATAATAATAATAAAATTATTACGGAAATATCCTACTCTTTTGAGAAAAATATTGGAATTTATGAATTTATGCATTCATATTCTGTCGTCCTAACCTGAAAGGTCCTATCTGCGAATTTCAGGTTCTGAATTTTATTTCTTTTCATTGCATAATACATGGTATTTGAACGAACTTTTCATATTTTATTTTATATATTATGTCGTAGTGTAAAATTTAATTGCAAGATATAGTTTCGATCTATCTCTTTCTGACTAGTAGATTTTTTATTACATTGTCACATAGGACAACATAGTCCAGTATATGGAATAGTTTTCACAGAAATTACTCACCGCAATTGTCCCGAATAAAACTAATTTTCTAATTTACTGGAGAATCTTTGATTACAGTAATTTTTTTGAACTTGATATGTGAGTTGTATATATGAAAAATAATAATTGTATAATATCGTCATATGTACATGTCACCAGCTTTTGAGCAGTATTAACCGTATTGACGTGGGGTCGAACGCACTTTTAGAGATCCCCTAAACATATTATCCTCACGAACTTTTGCATGAGCCTTCAAGCTGTCATTTTTCAATCGAGTACTGGATTTCAATTCGATCCAATCTGTATTTTTGGAAATATTGTAAAAAAAAAAATTGATGGATATATCTATGGAATAATTGGGCCTAACAGCCGATCGTGAACATAATAACTTCCGAATGAAACAAATTAGAAACCCGATATTTGTAGAGTTGGTTTTCTTTCTCACCATAAAGTTATAACTTTATTAAAATAATAAAATCTAGAAAAGAACATGCTCCTCGCATGCTAAGCCTAATAATTGTCCTGAATGATATTGCTATGTACAAAATGCTAGCTTAAATTGTCCTTACAGCATTTTAAGGGTGAAAACTGCCTTTTTTGCAGTAGAAATGAGATCGGACATTTTATGTTATACAACATACAGATCGCATCAGGCAATGGGGCTACGAGAACAATCAGAAGATATCTCTTCTCTAGTCTTGTGAGAACTTAAATAAATATTTTTTGGTTGTTCTCGTATCCCCCTTGCCTGATCTGTATGTTTTTCGCTTCGTTTTTCAAGAGGAGAATTTCCCTCGAAACTGTAGCCAGTGTATTAGTTGAAAAATAAAAATATTGCCACAAAACCGAACCTAATTTCTTAATAATTAATATATAATTTTAGTTCCTTATTGTGACAAAAGTTAGAGATATGAGAGTTTACCTCACTCGAGGCGAATATCAAATTTATATTTTTGGTTTCTGGTGACGAATGAGGTGTGATTTTGCAATCATCCAACCAAGTATTTAACCCATCTCATGTAGTTTGACTAGTTCTGAGAAAAACAATTTTGTGAACTTATTATTGTATGGTCCTCCCGAATTTTTGCATAGGCCTGCAAGTCACCATTTCAAATGAATAGGTTGAAACTACATAATGATTCCACATATGGTTCGAAATAATATTTCAACAATATTTCCAAAATCATATATCTGATCAAATCGAAACTGGGTACTCAATTGAAAAATATCGACTTCAAATTTCATACAAAAGTTTGGCGAAATATAATATTTCTGAAAGATTTGTTGATATTTTTCTCGTGATAAAATCTTCACGAAATGTCAGGAGTAACCAACTTCAATTCATTAGTCTCTACATGTCCAAAGCTTTATAGCATAATCAAAATGACAGAATTAATATGAAATAAATCTACTGTATACATGGTTGAATCAAATATACCTGTCCATTCAGTGATGAGCATGATTACTTTTGTTTTGTACATTTTAACCCTAAATGACAGCATAATGATGATACTTTTAATTTGAATGCTGTAATTTGTCCATGAAGGCTTATAATTAAAAAATAAATTGTAGGAAAACGTTCAACAGAAATTACCAGACTTATTTAGGAGGAGAATTTGTGTACATATTTAATTCATGAATTTTTCGTGCAAATTAGGATCTCCATGATGATGTTCGTCGATTTAAGACGGAAATTCCACTTGAAAGTTTTCATGGCTGGCGCTGAACAAATCTTTTTAATTCTATAAAGCTGATGTTTGAAGATTTTGCATCCGAAATATGTTCAAAGAGAAGTCTGCGACTTGATATAACTCAGGTAACTACAATTTCGGAGAAGCACTAAAATATTTTTATTTCATAGAAAAATTGCTAATATTTTAAGAATATCAGCTTAAATGTCAAATTAGTTCACAAAACATGACTGTATATTCTCTATCATTTAGAATTTCATAACTTTGTATGGCTCAATCGATTCTGATGAAATTTTCAGCGGAGTATAATTTGGGTGACCATATTCGACAATTCCGAAAAATTCCCCAAAATACGCGGTTTTTATTCTGATGAGTCCAGATTTAATGTACAGGCGGGAAAAAGCACACTCTACATTGCGTTTCCAATATTTTGTGTCAGCTTATGATTCCACCAGAATGAGCCATTATTTTATTTTTATTTTTTCGAGATGAGAAAATATCTAAATTTTGCTCCAATTTGATGAATCGACTTTTTTGGCTCATAGTATTCGTAAACATGTTATTTATATATGCGCAAAATGAGGTTGTCCTATAGGCTTCTTAAGTGCCTTTTCTTCGTCCAAATATTTTGTCCTTACTGAAATAAAGGACATGTTGACTAACATAAAATGTCCGATCTCACCTATACTGCGAAAAAGGCAGTTTTCACCCTTAAAATGCTGTTAGGATAATTTAAGCTAGCATTTTGTTCGTAGCGATATCATTCAGGACAATTATTAGGCTTACCGTCGGTTTCACAAATTCGTTGATTTAGGTTTGCATTCGATGGTTGGGTTGAAAATGAACTGAAATCGAGCACAGAATTTACTGTTGACTGACAATCAAGCCCTTGATCAAGGAATTAAAGTTTCGTGAAACCGGCCGTTAGCATGCGAGGAGCATGTTCTTTTCTAGATTTTATTATCTTAATAAAGTTAGTGGGAAAGAAAACCAACTCCACAAATATAGGGTGTTTAATTTGTTTCTTTTGGAAGTTACTGTGTTCACGATCGGCCTAATTAGTCCCTAGATATACCCATCAACCCATATACCCAGGGGGATACAAGAACAACCAAAAAATATATATTGAAGTTCTCACAAGACTAGAGAAGAAATATTTTTTGGTTGTTCTCGTATCCCCCTTGCCTGATGCGATCTGTATGTTTTTCGTTTCCTTTTTCAGCCTGAACAAGAGGAGACTTGTCCTAGAAACTGTAGCCAGTGTATTAATTGAAAAATAAAATATTGCCTCAGAACCCAACCTAATTTTTTATTGATGATTTTTGGCAACTAGTTCTTTATTGTATATTGATTATCTCCATCCTTTCTCTTCTCACTTCATCGCGTCATTATTATACATGGCCAATTTGTCTTACTTGTATTTATTTATGATTCTTCATTCGGAAAGTTATTTCGATTGTGTCAGTATTTACTCCTACAGAAATAGTGAAAAAAGCTGAGAAAACCTGTGTTCAATTATCAGAGGAAACATCGAAAAACCCAAGTCGAATTAATCCATACAAGATCTGTGAAATAGACAACTGCCAATCACGTCAATTCATATCCAAGAATGGTATCGTTTGAATATTTTGAAAACTCCATCGAAAATGCAGAATACACGCTCGTTGTCATAATTTTCCAGAGTAGCCAGAAATGGCTGAAACTTACAAATTTCCTTTATTGTTCCGATTTTAGGCATTGTCGTAGAAAAGTATTGTGTTGTTTGTATCGTTGCCGATTTTCCTGGGTTCTACTGTGGAACGCCTCATTTCCCGAATTCAGCTTCGACTTGCTTGGAGACGAGTTCTCTCGCTTAAAAAAAAACATAAAGAGGTCACTGGTTCAACAAAATACAATTGCAAAATATTTTAGCTCCACATCACATCATTTTGGAGCACGAAATAGGAAATCTCATAAAATTCTCATTTATTCATTTCATTGAAAAGAAAAATATCATTTCCATACATGTCGTTCTATCTTTATAAGGTAGGAAGTATGCCAAATACTTTAATTAAAACATTTCCTTGAATATGAAAGAGGAGTTCTTCACAATGTCCCCCAAGAAACATTTCGGTTTAGTATTATCGGTATTCAGTAAAAGCTAAGGAATGCCACATTTTAAGCAGAATATATAAACCTGACGTTGCCGTTCCCATTTTCCGAATACGTTGCTGCTGATATTCAAGTTGGCCGTTCGCAATAAGAAATGAACTATAACCCATTTATGAACATGGCGTTCACCTTTCTGACACTCTCCAGTTACCCTCCAAGAGGTTTGATATCGGTTGAATAACTTATGAATTTGGCTTTTTATCACTAATTTTGGAACAATCTAACCAATCCACGAGTAATTTGTCAATGAACAAGCTGAACTCGAAATCATGAGTGCATCCTAACCTCTCTTTATCGGTCAAAATCTGAACGGCAACATCAGAAGATGAAACCTGGCCATTTTGAACCTCAGTTAAATGACAGCAGAATGGCACTGTGGACGGAAATGGTAACTTCTAGCTTTACTCGTCCTGATCCGCGAACTTCATTCTAGACCATCCTAATTCAATAAGGTCTGAATCTGAGCGAGGTCTCAAACTCGAAATAGAGGAGAATGGCATCATTTTTTTTGAAATTCTTAAAATCGACACAGTGAGCAATCGATACCGCCATCTAGATTAATCGGTCAAAAAAGGGGAACCCATAGCTTGTATTGATCAATAGCTTCAACTCATTTTATATTATACCACGTTTACTCGAAATAAAAAATTCGTAACTCATTTCGACTCAGTTGGAGGAGAGTTGAGAGAAAGAGCTAACAACTGAAATAAATAACGCGATCTTCCGACGATGCCTAATATTTTAGAAAAATTATCGAGATCGACACAGTAAGTGTCCGCCCTGACTCTTTCGCCATTTTGCGACTCTCGGAAACGGATACTGTGCCGATGTTTTTTACTGGGTTTCTTGCAGTTTCATCTCAATTAATCGGTCTAAAATGAGTTGACTATCGCTAATATTCAATGAAGGCTTCATTCGTCATATTACAATTTGTACGAAATAATTATTCACACGAATATATGATATTGATCAGATTATCAGCTGTTGTGAACCATATCCCATAAATAGTTCTTGTGTTTGCCTATCTGATTTGAAGAGTCACTATACAACGAGCATTTGACTGAAACATACAGTTTTGATTTATACATGGTATTTCAGAATAGGATGATGATCTTTCAGGCAGTGAATCCTTAGGTTATTTTAAGAAGTAAGCTTCTCATAATCCACTCCTTAAGCTATTGTCTCTCTACTTACGGGGATGTTAATTTGTAGAAAAACATGATTGTTTCATCTTAGCGTTACTACCTTCCGAGATATCTCTATGAAATTTTGCACGAGCATTCTGATGGTTAATAGTCATTTTTGAATGTAGTGGGTGTTTTAACGTCCCAATCAATGTCGTTTGTGAGGAATGTAGACTATATATGCAAATTGAAAGAAGGCAAACATCGACAATGCAGATGAATTTAAAAAAAAGCAGAAAAATAAAATGTGGTTGAAGACAATAAATCGATCCAAATAAAACTATCCTTTTTTGAAGATATTGCATTGAACTGGTACACCGCAACTTAGTACGATCTGACATAAGAAAGCTCATGGGACCGGTGGAGGAATTCATTCAAACAAGAATGAATAACATTGGAATAGGATTACTCACTTGTGTGGTTACGTTCTCGATTGACAAGATGAGGTCTACTCTGACTCTCTGATTCACTCAGGAAAATTATTGAACTGTGGATTTTTACAAGGTCTATTCCTTACCTAACTGATCTTAAACAATTAAAATTATACAATACAATTCCTGTTGAACCGTCTCTCCCCAAATTTCATGAGACATCAGACATGGCAGATGATGAAATGGCATCGACAAAGTGGACACAAATGATTGTACACCATGAAAACTCCAAAGCACTCCAGGAGAATGACTCCTTTGTTCGATCCTGGTGCTCCTCGATTAAGGGTGTTGTAAACCCTCGTGCGATAGTCCTTCTGGATTCTCTGTAGAAAATTCAAAAATGCTAGAAGATTAACAAGGTCGACACACGCCACTACAAATTGACCATTCCCCTCTTACCTAATTCTAAATATCAGTATTCTCACAAAAATGAATTACTCCGCAAAGTTTCGATCTGATTACCTACTTGAGTTAGGTACAAAATAAGCCTTTATCTAGAATCCGAAAATTCGATTCAATACCTATTTACTATTATTTTCTGGATTGAAAGCATATAGCCGTTTGTGAATTTACATGCGTGTGTCTGCCCGGTCAATCAAGTTTTTGTTTGTGCCGACATTACTGGAAGGCGCGATAATTCATTATACAAGGATGCAACAGTATCCAGAATGAGTTGATCAGATTTAGGATAGAGAAGGTTTAATATCAATTCTACGACGTTTCGAACAAGAAACACGGAATAAGAAGGGTAAGTGAAGTATGAATATCATTGTTCAATCTTTGTAAGTTCAGGAAAAAATCGGGTCGTGTACAAATAAAAAAGATTACTTCAAAACTAGTGAGGTCAACTTTAGCGAATCTTCAACTGAATTTGGTCAGGAAATTAAACAAAAGGACTAAGTACCACTGATTCGAAACAACATTACCCTGAGTAATAAAAAACATTTTGGGGTTTCATGGTACAAGTACTTAATTTGAAGTCACACGTCATATTGCAGCTTCGTTAGTACTCTCAATAACCAGGAAGATTCTAAAACGTTCACTTGGACATCATAATATTGCCAGATTCTTAAGATTTCGGTATTGCCTTTCCTGTTTCGACCGATTCAGCAAATTTCCAGAAGCATTAACCCTTCAAAAGCAAGGAGCAACCACTGTTTTCTAATGATTCTACTCACGATGGTTTTTCTAATTTTGCCCTCCAATTAGAGTAAAGAGTTCGAATCATGCATAGGTATTCGAAGAACTGAACAAGTTTGCTTGTACCAATGACCTTCGCACCAACGCTAGCGCCCATAAGAACCAGAATACATCATTGCCGATGAAAACATCTTATTCATTGTTTTCATTTACAAAGATTGTTTATACTTCGACAGATTCACAATCCAGCCTCTTCGGAAAAAACGAACCTGATTGATCTTTAGTCTTAATTGCGTGTTTAAGTTCACAGAAGACAGCTAGCCGCGAATTTAATTGGCGACGAAAGTTACCTTTACCTTCACGCTTAACATCGCCCTTGCCTTGCCCTTACAGTTACCCATATCCTGGCGCACACACTTACACGACCTTACACTTACCCTGGCCCTTCAATCAATATTCTTAATTGAGTATTCGATAAAGGCTCTGTCTTGCCTCTTACTATACTGTTAAAATAATTAATAATCATACAATTTACAGAACTGAAAGGAACGGATTTCAATGGAATAGAGATAATAATTTGAAAAAAATATACAAGAATTAAAGGACTGAAATTATGATCATCATGGGATGAGTGCAGTTACAGAATAACTTTAATCTTTACCTATAAACAAACAGTTCAATAAAACATACATATCATATTTGGGATGTTGTCAATGGTCAATTCAAAGATTCATTTGCTAACATAATAATATCCTATGAAGATGATCGGATCTGTATTTTTAGAGAGATGCGTAGAATATTATTCCAAATTGATTGGGTGGATTTTACCAGTTGGCGAATTCGGCCTTCGTAATTAAATTCCAAACCAAAGTTCAACAAATATTTTGTACTCTCGATTGAAATAATAACGGAGTGCAGATCCATACAAAATTACCTTGGTGCATGGATCTGGATTTGCCTTGAATCTCCTGACTCTATAATTCAAATATCTAAATGGTTATCACTTTCAAGCAGAATTCAATGAAGCTACGTCGCTACTGGTTCGCTAACCAATATTAACTGCAATCCTAGAATCACCTATATTCGATTATCCAATTATCTGCACTATGCCCAGATATCGAATGGTCAATGATGAATTGGTAATCAGCTCAGAGTCATTAGTACAAACATATGCCAGAATAATGTGCTTCATGATATACCTACGTGTTTGTGAGCTCAGTTAGAAGCTGTTGAAAGGGATTCGAATTAATGTGCAAATGATTATCGAATGAATCAACTGTGAGGATGGTAAGGTTCTAGTAGATACATGATAACATGATAGAACATTATCTATGAATCCTACGCAATTCACCGATTCACAGAAGAAGGGACTCTCCGATTGATTTTTGGCAGAATTGAAAAATTTCCGTGAATTAAAAATGACCCCAAAGAGTATAAAACTAAGGATGAATTTCAACAAAGCATTTGAGTGAAAAAGCGAACTCAATTGTTTTGCTAGATGTGCCTTATACAGTTCCTGCTTATTTCCTCGAATCATATCGCATGCTTCTTCAGTTTTCACCCTCAGTAGATACTATCGACTCAACTGTACTTTTATAAACCTCAGTCTTCACCCTGCTCATGAGATAAAATTCAAACGAGGTGATTCCGGACTCTTTTTGCAGGTATTGTATAGAACCAAATCATTCAAATCATCTACCCGGACAGGCCGCTTTTGGTTTATTATTTGTTGTATATATTGTTACTATGCGCCCATTATGACTAGGACAACCATTCATTCGAAACCACTTATCGTACCTCTTGTTTGATACTAGTTCCTCCACGAAACGAATTCAATCTGGACGGAAGGAGATGGGACCCAATTTGTCCCATTTACACATTTATTCTGAATTTGTGCTGATCGTATATTGTATGTGGGTTCACACGGATATGAAATGTGAGTTATACATTGATGATGAAATTCCCTCCCCAAAAAATATGTCCTTCCGCATCTGGTCAACCTACCATTGGCAAAATTCAACTCGCTCCAATTAATTTTGCGCTCTTTTCAAATGGTATGGATGAATACTTTCCCTCCTGATAATTTAGTTTTCGGTTATGTGAGATACTCCTATCCTTGAAACTCAAAATTGTTTCATCATCAACAGATCCTAAAATTGCATGGAATGAGATAGTGCGTACAGGACCAAATTAATTTTTTATCGGTTATGAATTCTGAAATTATTTCTGCGAGAACAAATGTCGGATCACATTGAAATTTGAGAAGTTGATATATAACTTCGACTTCAAGGTCAAATTTCATAGAAATCTATGATTGATGGTCTCCGAGAAAAAAAAATTCAACAAAAATGGGCAAAATTTGCGAATAATTTTTTGTGTATAGAATTCTAACGAATAGAGCAGCACAAAATTTCGCACTCGTTATCATTCTTCAACTGATCGCGAAATTTCACTATGATATTTCTTGTACTTCTTAAGATATTGAAGAAATAACGTCAAAATTTCGAATAACAACGAAATTCGACATATTTTTTCCTTATATCTCCGAGAGTAAATATCGGAATCGACATTTGGAATGTTGTTGAATATTGATTCTAAGGTCTGCGCCAAATTTCGTAGAATTCCGATTGATAGTCACTGAGAAAACGATTTTTCGACAAAAAATTGAAAAATTTTCGAAAAAAAATTTTTTTAAGTTTTCGAACTACTAGATCTGCACAAAATTTCTCATTTATTTGCGCGTTGATATCTTTAACTAATAACGTAACTTCAATCTGATCTAATAAGTACGTACTTCATGAAATATCGAGGTAATTCCTCGATATCCTCAAAATTTTATATGGGTATAACAATGGGAAACTGTTCGGCCAAGGAGCTAAACCAGGTTATTCAAGCTGCCAACCAAACACTTTAGGTATTTTCCTTCGAAAGTTAGAGCACAGGGCACAATTCAATTCAACCACGGATTCTTTTTCCAGGACTCCAAAAACAACCATTTTCGGACGAAAATTCGAAAATTGCAGATATTTTGACGAAACGAAAATATAATAATATCAATAGTTCATCAACATATATGAATTGGTTGAATTGGAGAGTTAAATATCTACATGACTTTAATTTTCATATTCGTGACAATAGAGTCGCAACTATTTCATCTTGCTGTGGGCTCAGATAGTTCTTCGTTACTGGTTTATTATTCAATACATTCAAATGATAAATCTTAGTGATCGACCAAAATAGAAAAAAATAACCCCCCTGAAAATTTCACTGTTCACATTCTGAAGTATGTAGGTTTGAATGAACTGATAAAAAAAAATCAGTCCGTCCGCTGTCCGTTGTCCCAGGCTTCTCTCAGAAAGAACATAACCGAAATCCTTGAAACTTGGTAGAAAAATCGTGTGTCGCTCGAGGTTAATCCCCCAAGCTTTTCAGCAGGATCGGTGTACCCTAGAACTCAAAGTTAGGGAGTGGAGGAAAAAAAAATAATTCTCGAAAACTCATCACCGAATTTTCATGAAACTCTCAACGTTGATTACTGTTCCATAACTTAACCTAAAAATTTTCACCCGGACCAGTGGTCCCTGAGTTCTAGAATCTAGAAATTTCGCACCTAGTTGCATGTTGGTAATCTTCACCTGATTCTAAAATTTCAATCTGATTTCACTTGTACTTCTTGAGATATTGCGGAAAAGTACGTTAAAATTCCAAATAACAACGAAATTTGGCACATATTTTTCTTATATCTCCGAAAGTAAATATCGGATCGAATTGAAATTTGAAATATTATTGTAATATAATACTGACTCTAAGGTTTGGGTAAAATTCCACTGAAATCTAATCAATGTTGTCAGAGAAAAAAAATTCTTCTACGAAAATTACAGACATCGTGATTAAATGATTACGCGCTGTTCCCTACAGCAAGCGCGTAAAAATGCTGCAAATTTCCAATAACCCCGAAAATGAATCATCGCATTCGGTTCTAAGATTCAGTGAAATAATCGGTTGACTTTTCATCTAGAATTATACATCTAAAAGTAGATGATAAGCTTGATTACCAAATTATCAACACATATCGAGTTTTTGTGTTTGTGAAGAACCAATGAGTTATCGATAATATATTTATTAGTTTTATTTGAGATATCAATGGTATTGGGTTATTTACTGAGAAAATAATAAACCCTTGTAAATTTGCAGCGTTTTTCATACCTGGGCATAGGGGTATTGAAACTCTTCGTTAGTTTTCTCTCCTACTTAGAGAGGAATTCAATTTAGGTTGATTTTCTGTCTGTAACGATGAAGTAGAAATATATAGAACTTTAAAGACAAGATAACATGATGGCATGATGGAAGAAAGACAGTTTGTTGCAGGCATGTTCTATACAGGGTCTTTCACGAGGAACCTCACCCATATTTATACGGGAAACTACTGAACGTATTTTCATGAAATTCAGCACTTATAAGTATTTCACGATGCTGATGAAATCTAAAATATTTTCAAGGCATGAGCACCTCCGGTTTTTCCGGCAATGACGTCAACTTCCGTTTTTCAAATTAGAACACCATTTTTTTATTGCAGAAATAGATTCCTCAGAAAATTTCAATTAATTTTGATGTAACATTTTTCAGTTTTGGTTGGAAAATTCTCTCTAAGCGGGAAAATTCGAAAAAAAAATCGAAAATAGAGCTCCACTGAAACAAGAATAACTTCGAGGTTTTTGGATGGAAAATTTTCATTTTTTGGATTTTTCAAGATGTAAGATTGATGTATCCACTTTAAAAATCGAAATCGCGATTCATGATACAGGGGGTGAAAAAATCGCTTTCAAAGTTAGGGATGACAATGAAAAATCAATTTTTTCAAATTAGAACCCCATTTTTTTATGGCAGATATTGAATCTACGTTAAAAAATAATGTGAGTATATGCATCACACCCTTGCCCTAAAATGGATATTTTCTGAATTATTCACAAAAAACTGTTTTTCGTCTTGAATTTTCAGCTATTTCTTTTCCCTTCACGCCAAAAAGATGACATTTTCAGGAAATGTTATTTGAACCATGCTGTAGATTTTTCACCCCTTCTTGAAACCGTCTTCAAGTTACTATTAGGAGAACCATGGCAAACTCTCGCAGTTATAACTAGAGAAGATGCTCAAAGTTTTGACCGTTAATTTCTAGACATTTATTCATACGTCTCAGGAATTCTTCGTGCGTTGCTCTTCTTATTTCATCGGGAGGAAGAGATCTGCAAAAGTGTTTAAAACCAAATTGAGTTTCAAAACTATGAATCTAAAAATCTAAACAAACCTGAACGCATTTCTGACTCGTTCTGTGCAGTCCTCTTTATCAGTCAGGGGAGTTGAGTAGACAATATTTTTTATCCTACCCCAAACATAATAGTCTAAAGGAGTTAAATCGGGAGAACGTGGTGGCCAAAGATGTGGACTATTGTTCGCCAACCATCGATCTTCAAATAGCCTGTAGAGGATATTTGACACATTGAGTGAATTGTGTGGAGGCGCGCCATCTTGTTGATACCATAAGTCATTATGGTTCTGTACTAGCGGCTCAATTATTTGAGTCAATATGTCAGAATATCTATCTCCTAAGGGAGAACATTCTTTAAATAATGCAAACATGTGTAGTGTTCTATCTAACCAGTTAAAGTCCCATCATAAATGTGAACATCGAGAATTGCATTATTTTTGATGGCGCAAAAAACATTGAAACTCCTGGTCTCTTGAAAGTTCCATTGTCTGAAGTGGTGGTTGTTCTCATCCCAATAATGACTGTTATGCCTATTGAAAGAACCATTCTTTGTGAATTTAGATTCATCTGTCCAAATTATACAGTCCAAAAAGTTTTCATTCTCTTGAAATCGAATCATCATAGCTTCGCAAAACTCTGTTCTCCTGACGAAATCAGTTTCCTTCAAATGCTGTACCCTATTGAATTTATATGGGCGCATTTTATGTTTTTTTAATATTCTCCAAACACTCGATTGAGATAATCCCAGATCAATCTCGGCATCTTTGAGAGAATTTTGAGGATTCACACGAAAATATGCAAGAACTGTAATTTCGTTGTTCTCATCTTCTACTACACTTTTTTCTCTGTGTGTAGTTTTCTTAACGAAAGATCCGACATTTCTCAAGTTTGTCATGGTTCTGTTAATGGTATCTCTCGTTGGTCTGGGTCGGTCAGGAAACCTCTCAATGAACAGTCGAATCGTTCTATCTACAACTTTATTACATTCTCCATGAAGTAGAATGAGATTTAAATAATCTTCATTGGTAAAATTAGGCATAGTGATCGATTTTATAACTTAATACGAATTATCACCAAATTAATAGTAAACACAAAATGCTACTGAATAAAGAGGAATTTGGCAGATGTAATTAATGATATCTATCATTAAAAAAAAATAATGAAAAACATGGTAAGTTTTTGCATATGGTTCATAAGGAATTATTTATTTATCACTGGAGAGAAAACCGATGGCCGATTAGTTGAAATAAAGAGGTTTCCGATACAAATTCGAATCCAAATTCGCCATCTATTTAGGAACAACCTGTAACTTTTTTCTCTTGCATATTAGGGTAGTAAAATCTAAAACATGGTTTAAGTAACAGTTCCTGAAAATGTCTTCTTTTTGGCGTGAAGGGAAAAGAAATAGCTGAAAATTCAAGACGAAAAACAGTTTTTTGTGAATAACTCAGAAAATATCCACTTTAGGGCAAGGGTGTGATGCATAAACTCACATTATTTTTTAACGTAGATTCAATATCTGCCATAAAAAAATGGGGTTCTAATTTGAAAAAATTGATTTTTCACGATTTTGTCTTCCCTATATTTGAAAGCGATTTTGTCACCCCCTGTATCATGAATCGCGATTTCGATTTTTAAAGTGGATACATCAATCTTACATCTTGAAAAATCCCAAAAATGAAAATTTTCCATCCAAAAACCTCGAAGTTATTCTTGTTTCAGCGGAGCTCTATTTTCGATTTTTTTTTCGAATTTTCCCGCTCAGAGAGAATTTTCCAACCAAAACTGAAAAATGTTACATCAAAATAAATTGAAATTTTCTAAGGAATCTATTTCTGCAATAAAAAAATGGTGTTCTAATTTGAAAAACGGAAGTTGATGTCATTTCCGGAAAAACCGGAAGTGCTCATGCCTTGAAAATATTTTAGATTTCATCAGCATCGTGAAATACTTATAAGTGCTGAATTTCATGAAAATACGTTCAGTAGTTTCCCGTATAAATATGGGTGAGGTTCCTCGTGAAAGACCCTGTATAGAGGAGAACAGCGGTAGATCCTCCTGCACAAATGTCTGTGATTTCGGAATTTCTTGCTGCAATGGTCTATGACGACTTGAGTTGATGAAGAATCTGGTGCAAATTCATTCTGTCAGACTGATTGTTGTCAGGATAACTTTCGGAGTGAATGGAATATCGACTTGAGGTAGCGAATCCTGATGCGACAGTGCGCATAAACGATTAAATATCTTCGGATTTATACTAATTTGAAGTCCTTGATTGATAACTCAAAAAATATGAAGATTCTATCGAATTCATACAATGATGCGAAATCGTGTTAGGATTGATCATTAGAAAAATTTAAAGAATATTCTTCTTCGAAAATGTTATAGTTCGTAAAATACCGCTAAACAGAAAAGCCACCATTCAATAACTTAAAATAAAATTTACGCTAGATCGCATATGTTTGTCTGCAATATTGTGAAAATATTGCCATTCACTCTGTATGCATTCCTTAATGCGCTTCGAGATTTTTTTTTCACAAAAATGTTGAAGACAATTTTTAAGAGAGAGAAGTACTGTCAGAAGTCAGAAACTTTCACGCAGTTGTTCAAATTCGTTGCCGAAGCTGTCATCTATTTAAGTATTGACCCCGCCGAACGCAGCTTTACTCCTTGATGGAAAGGCGATCTTCTTTACACTTGCTCCTCACGACATTTAACAAGGACCTCATCGTTTTAAATATGAACTCTTCCATAGTATGTTCAGTATTTAATAAGTAGTAATCATCAAAACCACACTATTTTCTTAATTTATTTTAATTTTAGGCAATCGATTTCGGTTAATTAACCATCATCAGGCCAGCTGAAAGTATACTGAATAAAACATATGATTCCTTTCACAAACTTCGTCTTATAAAAAGCTAGTTTTTAGGTTGAGAGTGTGCAACTTACCGTTAATTGAGTTAAAATGGATCTAATTAACATCGATATATTATGTCTATATGATTATTTTTTCTCTCATTTAGGTTGTTTTTCGAATTTTATAATTGTATTATTGTTATTCTTCCAAATTGATGTGATACTTTTTTCAATTTCTTGATGGCGTAGTATCATCTGTAATGAACCGGTAAAAGGAATATGCGCCGGTTATGTTGATAAAATGAAGTTCTCTTAGGTAGGGTGGGAAATTTGAATAGTTGTTTATTTATTCTTAGATGTCTATAAGTTTGAATACATTTTTCCGGTAAATTCTTGATTGTCATTTAAGAGAAAAGGATATTTTGAATTTTTGAGTATCTCTAGTTGTTCGAGTAATGTTAGTCTGAAAAAATTACTTTCTTTGTGTAGTATTTTTAAATTATTTAAGCTTATTGTATGTTCAGAATCTTCAAGGTGTGAACCCAAAGCAGAATGCGGCTGATTTCTTTTATGTTTTTTGAATCTCTTTTCTACACTACGTGTCGTCATTCCTATATAAAATAAAGGGCAGTCTTCACATGTTATTTAGTATATTCCACTGCATTGTTCTTGTTTTGGTATTGTTTTATTGTTAACCAGTATATTTTCTAATGTTTTGTGCCGTCTGCTCGTTAGTGTATAATTGTTTTTTCTCATGGTTACATCTATTTTCTCATAAAGGTTTTTATAATATAGTGTGAACAAAAAGAATTTTCTAGTTGATGAGTGGGGATATATTTCATTAATTATTCGTTTTATTTTCATGGATGTTAGAATTTCGTCTATGAATTGTCTAGAACATTGATTGTCCCTTCCTGTTTGATAAATAATGTCGATTCCTTTTTTATAATTTTCTGGTGACAAGGGGATGTTGAGTAGTCTGTGAAATAAAAATCCTAAAATTGCTCTCTTTATTGGTGGTGCATGATGGGAGCTGAAAGGGGTAATTGAATCCGTTTGGGTTGGCTTTCTGTATATGTCGAAAGAAAAGGTTTTATTTTCATTCATTGTTATCTTTGAATCTAGAAAATTTATGGAATTTGATATAGAGTGCTCTAACGTGAATTCAATTTCGAACTTGGAATTATAATTTCTTGAAAGAATTCTTTTAGTTCTTTATCTGTACCCGACCATATACAAAATATGTCATCTACATATCTTTTCCAGCAGATTATATATCATCTCCAAATCATAAAATCTCAATAAGTACCATTTTCGGTTCAAAATTCGAAAATTACAGACATCGTGACGAAATGATAACGCGCTGTTCCCTAGACAAGAAGATGACTAAGGGTTATTAAATATTTAGTCGTCGCAATTAAAAACTTAATACTATATGGGAAAGATAGGTATACAGTCAGATAGTGGTAAATAAAAGATTTTCCTGAATTGTTGCACCTGCAGCTGGCATTCCATTTACTAGTTCATTCGACGTTGGTGAAAAAATAATATTGCTGCATTATCTTAGAACCTTCATTGCTTATCATAGAGACACGCCTAGATGATGGATATTAAACAGTTTAATAAATGTTCAATTCTATATATAGTTGCCACATGCAAAATGTATCCTGATGCAGAAAGAAATGTGATCCTCGCTATAATATTTCTCACTAATGTTTAGTGCGTACTTCAATCATTGCTACTATAGAATACGATTATCACAGAAACATTATTTAATTGCTCTGGGACCAGATTTAACAGGTCTGTGAAACATGATTTATTTATCTCAGACGTTCAACTCAGGAGAAATATTGAGGGTGTACATACCTGAAAAAAGATGTCCCGAAAAGGTCGTTCTGATTCCAGCTGGCCTCGGTGGTTGTATATAGGAGAAATAAAATACAACAATGAGAAAATCAAGAATCAGAACGATCATTTCTGGTACACTTTAAAGTATGCATACCAACATATTTATTCCTGCAAAACAAAAGCGAAAAAAAAAACAGGTCTGTTTGATGATTATATATAATTTCATTCCCACCAATATTGAATCAGTTTTTTGAAGATGTTTACATCTCTCACGTTGGTTACTTGCTAGATTGAGGGGAAGGTTTCTAGTCAGCAAAAATCACCGACACAAAATATGAATATATTTCCGCATATTCATACGAAACCAATTGAAGAATTGAATTGGAAATAATTCTTTCAACATAAGATGAACTTTCGCTCATTTATCGAGTGACCAAGGTACATGTCTAGATGTTCCCGCCATTAATAAACTAAAAATTTGAAGAACTCAAGGACATACAATATCTCATGATCATCCAGAATATACAGAGTGTAACAGCCAAAGGGAATAAATTCGATAACGAATAAATGAGGGCGTGTTGGGAAAAACGCTCGGACACGTCGAATTGTAATTTTAAATGCGCATATTTTTCTTGAAAATAAAATTATATAGGGTGTTCTTTGCGACCGTGGCCAATACCAACTTTCTTATTTCAAATGTAACCCCCTGTATATTATTTATTTTTGGATTCTTCAGAAAATTCTAGACATAATTCATGTACAATGTCCTATACCTATCTTCAACTTTTTCGGAAATATTAAGTGTTTTCAGAAATGTTGAGTAACGTTAGAAGACAATTCTACACCAGATTAGCATGTTGCCAAGACGTTCGCGGCGAGCATTTTGAACATTTCCTACATCGACATTAATGTTTTTTTTGTTTTTTTCTTAATTATTAAGAAATAATCAGTATAACTTATAAGGTTTTAAGTGTAATGTACCGAATTTGTGAAATAAAATAATTTTTATTTAAAACGTTATTTTTTGCACTAAATCTGAAAACACTTTGTATTTAAGAAAAAGTTGAAGATAGGTATAGGACATTGTACATGAATTATGTCTAGAATTTTCTGAAGAATCGAAAGAATTAATAATATACAGGGGGTTACATTTGAAATAAGAAAGTTAGTATTGGCCACGGTCGCATGGAACACCCTATATAATTTTATTTTCTTGAAAAATATGCGCATCCAAAATTACAATTCGACGTGTCCAAGCGTTTTTCCAAACACGCCCTCATTTATTTGTTATCGAATTTATTCCATTTGGCTGTTACACTCTGCATGTTAACAATGAAACTACCAAGAATATGAATTTTTCAAAAATGGAACATGTGGTACCTACATTGGTTGAGAATAAAGATGACATTTTTTTTGCTGGGCTTTCAGCTTCCATGTTCTTCTTATATATAGTTTGAATAAATCCTCAGTTGGCTCACAGAAATTCTGATAACTTCGATGAAGTACCTTCAGGGGAACTAGTGGTCCTTGAATTGAAAATCAACTGGCTGAGAGGTGAACCATCACCAGGAGCCTGAAATTTAATATTTTTTCGATATAGGTGGTACCTGTGTTATTTGTACACAAAGTTGAAAAAAGTGAGTTCCATCATTTGATCAATGAGAATAATATTCTAGAAGTTTTGTAGATATTAAGTATTTTCGCTCAATAAGTATTTTCGTTTCTGCAATCACTTATGTGATGATCAGAGCGTATGTTTCAAAATTATTCAATTAGCACAATTGCTTAAATCTAGATTACCATTCCAGCAGCACAGAACTTGGTTATTTCAGTGTTTTATTTTAACAGAACAGAATTTCCAGCAGACTTAATCTAAACATTACCTGTTACATCGATTCGGTACTAAATTCAGCATACTCTCAGGAAAATCAAACGGGGCTCAGCTTTCATCAGAAAACATATGGATGGCACCTTCATCCAACAAACAGAAACTTTTATCGGATATTCCTTCGTCTGAAACATTGTACCAAAATGTGTAATGTGAGAAGGCCTGAATTTGAAGAATTTGACCAAATATGACGTAAACTTTTCAACTGTAGTACGAAAATGAGAGTTAACTGCCTTCTGCGGTCAAAATAAGTTTTCTAATACCGTATATACAGGGTGTGAACTTTAAAGAGTCCCAAACTTCATGGCGAGATTCTACATGCGATTTTCAACAAAAAAATGTCATATAACACATGGTCGGAATATTGACGGTAATTCTTTAATTCAGCATTTCGTGTATTCACGAAATATCTCAATTTTTTTCATAAAATCAATCACTCTCAAGTTATCCTTGCAGCCTTATCAAATTTGATTACATATCTCAAAAGATCATTGAATTGGCTATAACACAAGATTGTTTTGTGTGTAAAAAAATTTCTTCCTGCGGGCGTGGTAAGCAGATAAACATAAAGGTTCTTAGGTGAAAATTATCAATCATATTTTTCAAATAGGTTTATCGATGACAAATGAATAATTATGAACAGGTTTTTCTCTGCAGCAAAAATTAACCAATTTAGTGATCTTTTGAATGACATATCAACTTCTGTACTAGCTGTTTCTTTTCAGCCTCAATATCATGACTAACATGATAACAACAAGAAAAACGAAACAATTTGAAGCATGATTGGCTCTATTTTTAAGTTTCTTATGATTGAATATCAAAGTAACAATTGGAATTCTACCCGCAAAATGAGGTTGTCATTGGCTACAAACTTTTCATCTAAAATCTGACAGTTTCTGTCTTTTAATCATCTTGAGTACAAGCAGCAATTCTTGAATTCAACGAATTGAACTCAATTCTCATCATCTGAGACTAAATCGAGAAAATAATGCCAGTTTTTTCAAACGTTGAATACCATTATATCGGTATAAGAAGAATACGGTTTGCGTTTTCCCAGCAGAAAGCAACCAAGTCGAAAAACATTTGAAAGAGTGTACAGACGAGTTGGTGAAACAGATTCAGTTGATGGTTCACGAATGAGAGAAAATGGTCGAAATAGTCAGCAAGGTCAGCAAGCCCATGCAATACTTCAATCTCTCCGGGAGGACACACACAACAAGTACTCGTCGGATTGGGTCTGCATTGAGGCTTCATCATTCCTCAGTACACAGTGTACCTACCAAAAAAAATAGGTTACATCCGTATCATCTGAAAGAGGTACAGAACCTGTTAAATGTAGATGCTGACACAAAATTAGTATTTTGTAGGTGGTACCTGAATAGGTTAGGAGAATGAGGGAGCGATAGGATAATATGGACTGATGAGGCTACTTTCACACGATCAGGTTTCATCAATATGCGGAATAGCCATATGTGGAGCAAAGAAAACCTTCATGCGACTATTGTTTTACACTTCCAACATGAAATTAGGGTCAATGTGTGGTCGGCAGTCATGAGAGGTGAACTTTTCGGACCAGTTATTCTTCCTGACCGCCTCAACTCAGAATTTATTCATTTAATCCGAAACAGTCTAACAGACATATTGGATGGAATGCCTCTGGAAATAGACTAGATGTTCGGTTTCAAATGGATGGCTGCCCAGCTCATAATAGCCGGAATGTACGAGACCAACTAAATGAATATTTCGGAAAAAAATGAATTGGAAGGTATGGTGTGCTAATCTGCTCATCTGTGATCGTTTTACCAATAATGACGTAACATTTTTCAATCAAATTGAAAGCACAAAATATATATTTCCTTGTGTTTTTTTCTTGCTGACGTCACTTTTTTTTCAGATGAGCACAACATGTTTTTTACATCATGTGTGGAAGTATACTATCACAGACCAACATTGGTCTGTGATACTTCTCTTTTCTGTGGTACAGACAAGCCTGATGCCTAGTCACTGAATTGTGAATTTTGACAAGTGAAGATGCGCAGTCTCACGTCGCGAAACCGTAGGTTACCGAAATTATCCGATCGCAAGATAAATCTACTGAACTTGAACTCTGAACTGTTAATCTGTGGTAATTAAACTGTCAATGAAGCCGAAATCATGTCTTTCACTCCTGGAAAACAATTAATAATTAATATCAATAAATTAGGTTAGGATGGTTTAATACCATCCATTCAATTTCACCCAAGTTATTCAATTTCACCCGAGTGAACTTGTATACTTATCTCTGTGAAGCAAAGTATTTTGAAAGCGAACCAATAAGTTATAATTCCAAGGCCTACAGCGAGTTTTTTTTCGCAACTCTCGTTATTCATTTCCTATCCTGTTTTATTTATGGAGTACAATCATTGTATGTGGGCTTGGCAATGGTTTTCCAGGTTTATGTGTCGTGGAAAATTTTATAGGTTATGGGGGAAACTTAAAATTACATTCCCGTGCGAAGCTGGCGAGGATCAGCTAGAGAGGTAAAAAGATTTTATAGAGTAGTTGATTTGACCATTGGTTCAGTAAACTTACAATCGATAAAAGTGGAGTATAAACAGAAATAGGATTCCATTCAGATAGCAAAACAATATCACACACGAGTCGATTTCGATCAAAACTCAATTGCGTTTGTAATCTTTCGTCTTTCATTTCAATCTCCTTTTATCACTCATTTTATCGTGACCAATTTCCCCAATTCATAAACAGTTGAACGAGAATACACAGCCGATGACAAGAAAAACTATTTCAATCATACTTCTCATTCATCAGGAATCAGGTCAACCATTTTTTGAGGAAGAATTGTACATAAAGTTATGTTTTTCGCCTCTTAAAGTCTAATTTTTGAAAGGATTATGCACCAACTGAATTACTTCTCACAACTTCACAAGAAATAGGGCAAGAGGTAATGAATTTCGTAAAATTGACTGACGTGAGGTCGAAAGGCTTTGAGCGCTTGTTCATATTCTCAGCCAGAGCGTTCACCCATGCAACCAGCAAGTACTAGATCAATTCGATCGGATCTCTACTTGTACGAATACTCAGGTAAAATTCAAATAGATGTGTCTAAGGAGTCATTGGGCGAATTTTACCCATTCACGAATTCGACCTTTGTGAATCCATTCGAAATTTAATTTTTTCCAGTATTTCTAGAAATGACAAATAAGATCGAAATGAAGTCGAGTGCTCAGTATTACGTGTTCTTCCTAATTAAATAAACTAGGCCAACCGTAAACATAATAACTTCCGAAAGAACCGACTTAGAAACTCGATATTTGTAGAGTAGGTTCGGACCTTAATAACAGAGGCCGAATCCATGAATGGCTGAAATCCACCCAATGATTCCGCAGGTATACCCATTCAAAATATTATTTTCTCAATATTTCCAAGAATACTTACTAGATCGAATTGAAATCCAGTTATTCATCTAAAAATGACATTTCGAAGCTTCATACAGAACTAAGTGAGGATAATATGATCAGAAGATAAGAGAATATTGAATATTTGAAAAAATTTCTAATTTTGTTTTCAAATTGTTCCTAGTACACGATCATCACGAAATTTCGAAAATTTCGCGAAAGTTTCGCGTCGTTCTACACCAACTAACTGCCAAGTTTCGATTCAATCGTTCCTATAGTTCCCGAATTATCATGGAAATAACCCCAGAATTTCAAAAGGCTCTAACTCCGAAACCATTCGGCCGAATTTGCCCATTAACGAGCTCAAGCATCGAATTTTGAAATGCAACCCACCCTGAAAGTTTTAGGGCGATAGGATTTTCCGTACGACCGTAATAGTGCATACTGCCGGCGGACAGAATCGATATTGACACCGGATTCATCATCAGAGAGTCCAACCTAGTCATTTGAGACCATTTTCGGCTCAAAAATCGAAAATTACAGACATTTGGAAAAAACGAAAGCACGCTGTTTCCCTAGAACATGCGCAAAAATAGATATCAATCAAGAAACGACATACAGAATCAATTCAAGATATCAATAAAGGTTCAGATATGGGGATGAAGGACAGCGTTCGTTTTTGGGGGTATTATCATAAATAGATATATAGAAATGATCAGCTCAAACATTTGCAAGGTAATAATAATTCAAAATTCAACATATCCGAAAATATCGGGTGAATGTAATTTAACAAATTTGAATGTCAAATTTTTATACTTTATCCAGAAGAAACGTGAATCTAAAAGAAAATTCAATGCCTCATTTCGCGCACGAAAGTAAAGACAACTTTTTTTGTTTTATTATTGATTGCCTGATTTCGATCAATACAAGGGCCCTCAACTACTGCCCAAAATTAAAAGTATTCAACGATACATCAGCTAAAAACTTCTAGAGAAGCACTGAGGTGAAATCAGCTTTTGCACGCGTGTCAAATTCGTTAAAAAAGCGGTCAGCTTTTTACATCTGGGGTTCGGTGATCCTTTTTTCATATGGTCCTCATGAAATTCTACATGAGCCTTCAAGCTATCATTTTTTAATGAAGTACTAGATTTCATTTCGATCCAATCTTCATTTTTCGAAATATTGAAAAAATGAAATTTTGAGACGGTTTATCTACGGAATCATCATTTTACACATGAATTCCACTTTCGTGATTGCGCTCCAAACTCACTCTACAAACATCAAGTTCCTAAATTGTTTCTTTCTGAAGCTATTTTCTTTCCGATCGGCCGATCCAATGAATTTTCATTTTCTTAATATTTTCGAAACTACAGATTGGATAAAACTGAACTGTTCGAAGAATAATAGCTTGAAGGTTTATTCAGAATTTCATGAGGAGTATATACAAGAAGATCGCAGATTATAGAAAACTCCAAGAAAAAAATTTGAAATTTTTGTCTTTTGATTTTGAATATTTTTTCCTGATATCTACAAAATTTGAAGCGGTTTGAACTGATATTTGGTACACGGTTGCTAAATATAGGGTTCGAGGTCTGTCGGCGAAATCTGATGGATAGTTTCCGAAAAAAAAATTTTCTCGAAGAAAATTTCGAGAAAAAGTGTTTCGATTGTTTCAATCACACCGTCACCATGAATGCACAAGGAGAGAAATAGTTCATGGAGAATAAAGAACTGAAGAAACGACTGAATAACGGATACAGCTACCTGAAACGACAATGAGCTTCATGCATGCACATCACTCAAAGCTTTCTGCACTCGAAGATTTGTAGGGTGCTCCTAAAATGTCATCCAAAAATTAAGTATCTAAAATCCTCTCTTCTTCGCTCAAGGTTAATCGTTCTGATGATCGGTAATAACCGTTAAACTGCAGTAAAAGAATTCCTTGGACAGCGCTCGACTAATATCAAGATGGAGTATTTGTTGATTTATCGACATATATTCGTCCTTGTCTCTGTGAGTTCGTTTCGCACAAAGGTGTGCATCGGCATTCGTCAACAAGTTGTCATAATTGTATCAGTGTTTTTTGAGTTCGCCAGAACATACAGAGCAAAAATGATGACTTGGAAGTTTAAATAAAAATTTAGGGAGATGTGACTAACCGTTCCCCAGTATAAAATTTCTGAATGTTTTTTTTTTAGATTTTCCTAGTCATGGGATTTTATCGGAGTGTGGTATCATTCGTCATTTATGTTCACAAACAATGACCAAGTTTCAATTCGATAGAATCGCTATTTGTTTCCGAGCGAACGAATCACAATCTATGTATTATTTTCACCATAATTCCAAAAATACATTTTCGATCAAGCTGAAATCTTTTACTTTGTTCGAAGCTGATATCTGATTGGTCGAGGTTAACTACGAGACACTCGTAGTAAACGCCATCGATAGTATGAGTTCAATTTTGAAATCATTCTGACCGTTATTACCCGCTGCACGACATGATTTAGTAGCCCAAAAATTGCTACTACAAGAGGGTGTTTTGGTACAGTGTAGGCAAACCATCTGCCTCATCAGCACCTGCTAATTCTGGTTACTCGGTATCCAGATTTGTTGAAGAATGCTTGTTTTTTTTCTCTTCTCTGGCTCTTGGATTAACTCTGAAGTAATTTGTTTCTCCCCACTGTCGCTGGATATTCGATGTTGTGCCTGTATGACCTAGAGTTTGACAGATGTGACTGGTTTACTCATCTATACGGTGGAGAATGTTTGTTTACTATTGAAGTTGTTTTTTCTACTGCCGCCGGATATATCTCCTTGTGTTTGGCATATAATCTGATGTTTTATAGCTGTGCACTCGAACTGACATGGGAACTTATTTCTGGATGTTGACATTATTCTTGGAATGATGACAATGCTCATAGTTATAGATGGGTGTTTTGTATTTCTGAACCGGACAAACTCTTGATTTTTCAAGGGCGTTATTTGCTTCCCCAAGTTCTTCAAGTAGTAGATTGTTCTTCGCAAGTGCTACTTTTTCTCGTTTGTTGTGATATAGGACTGTTAGTCCCCAATCTCATCCAGTTCGAAGGACCAACATTTTTGCTCCTTCAGTTTGATTTTTTAGTAGGGTATCAAGTAAACTGAACAGCCAGACCCAGCTGTTTCAGAGGGGATTCTTAAGTCCACAGTTCGCTAGGATAGGTGCAGTTCAGTGATGAGCCTTCAATAGAGTGATATATGACTTCAATCAAAGCTTATGTAACTAAATGGACAGGCGGGTGGCATGAAAGCATGTATGTATTTTAACGTTGTAGACCCGAACGAACCGTGATATTTTAAGTCACCCATTGTCTTAGTCGGAAAGTTCAACGGCCTCACGATAGATTTCCACAAACAAGGTATTCTGCCGATGAACATTCGCGGAAATCCCACTTACCTAGAATTTCAGTGACTTATCATTCATTAGATATATATTTACTCATTCACAAGGAGCACAAACAGGTAACTCAATACCTAAAACAATGTTCACACATTAACAATAAGAAAAATCAACAAAAGTGCCTTATTCCCATAATACCTAACAATAAGTGAACAATGAGAAGGGAAAAAATAACAGATAAAGAGCTTAAAGGTTAGGCCGTTCAATAGAGAGATAGGAAAAACCTTAAGCAAATTTTTCAGGGTTTTCTCGCTTTGAGAAAATATTTCAATTAGAATAGTCTTGAAGATGACTGAAGAGACACCTTCAATTCGGCCGACGTTTCGACATATTTAATGTCCTCATCAGGGCACTGTTATATAAAATATGGGAAGAGAACATATCTTACGTGAAACAGAAAAGCACAAGTATCAACACAGTTGGTTTGAAAACAAAAAAATTAAAACAACTAGACGGCTGTGACAATTCTGCATAATCAGATAATCGATTACTGATTCACTTGAAGACAATCAGAATTCAAAACTTACAAATTGATTTGGTTTCTTTCAAATCAAGGATAAACACAAAAACAAACATTCAATATGACACAGAGGGAACCCAGCAAGAACAGAACAGTAAGTAACAAGTGAATGATTTGTGTTTGTCATCCGTGAGGAATATCTGACATACTTCAACTCATTTGTGGTGGTATTTTACCTACTACGATTGGAATTCTTCTCTACGACATTGTGATAGCCTTGATTCAGATTCTGAATATCACTGCTGAAATTGACTTGTCTTTTCTGTTGAAGCATCTCATGGAGGAGTCTTTTATGTAAATGTGGTTGTTTATCTAAGACTGAAACTTTCTCAAAGTCGAGTTTGTGGTTTGTGGTTTTGCAGTGTTCAGCCAGAGCTATCTTAGCATTTTTTATAGGTTCAGTGACCGATCTCAGATGCTCATCTAGTCTTTTTCTTAAATATCTACCTGTTTGGCCGATATATGATGCATCGCATTGTAGGGGATCTTATAGATAGATAGATAGATAATGTTGGACATCCTCATGAGAGGTGTTTTGTCTTTAAGTTTAGAAAAAACTTGCCAACCGTATTGCTACTCTTGAACTACACATTAGGTCCTTTCGTTTGCGTAGAAAGTGTAGCACTTTTCTACATTTGGTGTAGATTTACTATAGTATGTCTACACCGAGTGCAGAAAAGTGCAACACTTTTTATTCAAACGAAAGGACATATTGATGTTATTAGCGGAAAGGGTTTTTGACAGTTTTTCTGACAACTGATCGACGTTTATCATCTTAAGGTTTATTTTTTCAGCCTCTTGTTGGACCTGGTTCTGTTGTGGCAGGGGTGATATCGGTTTATCAGGAGCGCAAATAATTCTATTTATCGATGACATTGGATAATTGTTTTCTAGTAGGATGGATTTCATGGAGTCGAGATTCTTGGGCCAGAACTGAGAATCTGAGAGGTGAGTAGCTCTGAACTTCATATTTGAGATGATGTTAATTTTCTGTGAAATGGGTGTTCTGACCTAAAGTTGGAGCATCTTTCAGAAAAGGCGGGCTTTTGGTACCAGTCTACTACAATGGTATGCTCAGGAGTTCTGAAGGCCTTCACATCCATGAAACTTTAACTGTTGTTGTTTCCAGGTTCCAGAGTGAACTGCAAACTAGGATAGATGAGTTTCAGATATTGGGAGTGAAAACCCATGAAAACCCTAAAGAATGATGCGAAATCCTCTCAAAATAAGCTTTAATCGATAATTGAATACACATTTTATCAAAGGCTTTGCTGAAATACGTGTAATCAGCGTCAACCTGAATGCCTTCATCAGAACTTTCAAGAAGGTATTCAGTGAAAATGAGTAAATTGTCTTCAATGCACCGCCCTTCGAAAAAACCATTGTGTTCGGAAATAATTCGAGTTTGAACAAGGTCAGGATACACAATTGATTCGAATAGTTTGCTGGAGATAAAAAGCTAACTGATATAGGTCCATAATTGTTCATAAGATTTATAATATTTTGATCAAACTCTTCGTAACATAGGTCAACACCGTAGCCAAAGCCTTTATCTTACTGCTTTCTCTCCAGTTTTTTGCCCATTGTGTGCTCTGAAACAAGTCAATTTTTGTTTCACTTCAACTAAATTTTTATGCATTTTTGAAGGATTCTTGTTGTACTCTGTGCTATCCCCATCAACCCTCTAAATTTTCCGAATAGAGGAAGTGGATCATGTGGTCTTTTTTCGGCAAGGTCTTTGTATCTTCTTAAAAGGCATGCAGAAATTTAAAAAAAAAAATTTTCTTGAGAAATTTGTTATTTCGAAGAGGTTTTCAGTATGTGCACTTTCTCATGGCTCATTTACTTTGAGACGATGGTAACTGATGAAATTTGTCACCGAATGAAAGTCGACCATTACAGTTTTGTTCAACCCCTACGAACCCTTTAATGGAAAAAAAATTGGAGTGACATTAAAAATTTATTTCGGCATTGAAGTACCACCCGAAGAATCATTGTGCATTACAAGACAAGTTAAATTAAATGTTCAAAATGACCACCATCGTTCTGAATATAATGACCAAAGCGCTTGACACATTCTTCCTGTACCTTCTGGACAGTTTCTGGAGTTATTCTCCCTATCTCGAACCTCATTCGGTTTTTCAAGCCTTCCGAATTTTCTGGCCTTTTAAAGTACACTTTCGATTTCAGGTAGCCCCATAAGAAAAAATCGAGTGGTGTCAGATCTGGAGACATGGCTGGACACTCTATGGGACCGCGTCTCCCAATCCATCTCTCAGGAAACGCATTGTCCAGGAACTCGCGCATAGTGCGCAGGTGCTCCATCCTGTTGAAACCAAATTGTGCAATTTTGCATGTTTGGGTCATTTTCATTCGGAAAAATATTGGCAAGAGCTCATTCCGGAGGAATTCCAAATACGTTGCACTGTTGAGGTTTCCATCGAAAAAAAAAGGCCTGATTATTCTGCAGTCAATGATCCCAGCCCATACATTTACTTTCTGTGGGTGTTGCGTATATGCTCCCACCATTCAATGCGGATTTTCTCGGCTGCAAAACCTGCAATTCGGTCGGTTCACTGTTCCGTTCAGAGAAAACGTGGCTTCATCCGAAAAAACAATTTTTTGGATGAATTTCGGATTCTGGTACAACGCATCTTGAATAATTTTACAAAACTGATTCCGTCGATCATGATCATCTTCGTTTAATTTCTGATGTAGCTGAATTTTATACGGGTGATATTTTTCTACCTTCAAGACGCGTGAAGTAGTTTTCTGAGAAACGTTTTTATGTTCCCCTAACTGTCTTGAAGTACTGTGAGGATTTTCTTCAATTTCCACCAAGACATTCAGTTTGGTGTCTTCAGAGGTTCTGAGTTGACCGACATTTGGACAACCCAACATGTCCGTGAATTTGCTTTCAATTTTACTCACCGTTGATCTTGTGATTGGTCTTTCTGGATATTTGGCATTAAAAATATCACCAACCTACTGTTGAGTAGGACTCTAAAAAAAGAGACTAATTCTGGTGACATGCGATGTACCTTCATCAGTCATAATGATTCTTGAAGGTGTTAACAGTTTCAGAGTCCACAACAGCTCCAGGAAGGCGATTGCACTGGTGGAAAACTATTGGATATGAGTTCTGCCTCGGGGAAGATTTGTAGGCCTCGTGGCCCAGCTTCAAACAGTGTCCCCTCAAGTGGTTCTGGTTGAGAGACTAAACACTCTAAACTTGTTCGCCGAAATGGATCCTGGGTCTACGATACGTGAAACTCAGGTCACCTCGACTACGGTGTTCCTCAAATGTGGTAAAACCCATCATCAGCAATCGTTCCTCGTAGCTAGGACGATTAAGGTCGCAGGGTAGCCTGGTAGCCCACCACTGGACCAACTCCAATTGGTTGTGATTCTCTCTAGTCGAGCACCACCAGCCTAGTCCTGCATGTTCCAAGATCGGTCTGATGAATGTTTTGAATAGCAGATCATACGTTTCAGGCTCACATCCGGGGAAAGATTTATGTAGTAGGTAGGTCATTTGTCTGGCGTTCTCACAGATATTAGAAATATGTGCATTCCAAGTGGGATCGCTCGATATTGTTATGCCGAGATCACAATGTTTTTAAAGAGGTCGGATCGTGTAGGCCTCAATAGTGTATAGTCGCACAGTGGATTATTTTTTCCTATGAGCAAAACCACACAGTTGTCGATATTCATTGGTATCATCCAATCGTGGCACCATTGTGGAATGTTGTCTAGATCTACTTGAAGTAATTGTTAGTTGATTGGGCGATTGAAGATTTTGGTGTCATCAGGAAAAGGGGAGGGGGGAGACATTAGGCTACGTGGTAGGTCCGACATATAAAGGAGGAACAGAATCGGTCCCAACACCGAGCTTTGGGGAACACCTGGCGTATCCCAACAGCAGTTATCATTGCAAAGTGAAACAGTACCCTTTCAATAATGCTGAATAAAAGTTGATTTGATTCTCACTATATGTTCCACAACTTTTCAGTATACTTCCCGTAAAATACCATAGGGTATAAATGAGTTATGTACACTATACCTTCCGTTTACTTTCCGCCTACATGACATCGTTGCTTACTAAATTTTAATGTAGCTCATACAAGAAGGTTACGGAATTCGTGAATGGGTGAATCCACCGAATGATATAATTATTCAGTAATTTATTTTCCCAATATTTCCAAAAATGCAGATTGGATCGAATTGAAATCTGAGACTTACACCATTCAAAAAGAAGTATGCCAAATATTTCAATTTGACAGGGTCAATATCTGTAAGGATGGCTGCCTGCGCAACGAATTTGAATGACAGGATTATCACGTAATTTCTCACAAATTGTGCATCAAGTTTCATTGAGATGGATGTTTTGAGTTGTTTTGAGTTAAAACGGAAATAACAACGATATCGAGAAAAAGCCACAAAATTTTTATATTTTTTTTACTTTATATATAGGATTCAAGCTATGTGCAAAATATATTCGAAATTTCCCGAAAAAAAAAAAATTTTTCAGTATTGATATCACGATCATCACGAAATTCTGCACAAACTTGAGCATCAATTAGCTAACCAAGATTAATCATAATTGGATGAGTAATTCTTGAGTTATTCTAGTTATAACAACAATACACTGAAAAATCATGGTATTTGACATTATTTACAATGTCTTCAGAAATAATTGAAGTTTGATACACTGTTATACAATATAGAGTTCGAGGCCAGAGGCAAATTATCTTTGAAATCTGATCAATAGATTCCGAAAAAAAATCCAGAAAATAACTTAAAACTTGTTTTAAGACATGATCATTAAAAAAATTTTGCACGTTGTGCATCAGCATTTTTCAACTAGCTTTGCTATTCGTTGCGCTTCAGTGTGCTTCAACGAACTACCAGGTTTCAATCTGATTCTCCAATAGTTCCAAAGATATTGAGGAAATAATGCTTAAAGTCCAAATGAACTCAGAAACCATTCGGCCGATTCGTCCCATTGATCTACCCTGAAAGTCGCTAGCTCGTTCCTTTCGACAATCATATTGTAATCTGCGGGCCAGCAGGACAGAATCTATTTTGATCCCAGAATCAGTGATTCGAAGCCAGGCGTTTGAAAACATTTTCAGGAAAAAACTTCAAAATTACAATTTTGACAAAACGATAGCACGCCCTTTCCCAAATTATGCACGCAAAAAGCTTTTTCAATTGTTACTTTCTTTTGAAATATCAGAAGTTCACGTCATATTTTCGAGATGGTGGGGGTTGCTGAATTCAACCATAGAACCATTGAACCACTTTTGAAAAGTGCCTCTAGAAAGTAGTAACAGATTTCCAATAAGAGGGTTGAAACAATTGAGTAATTTACATTACAGAAATCGGCGTTCTCTCAATTTCCGATCATATCTCAGAACCCACTGTCTGTAACACTGTTTCCGCATTTGAATGCAGGAAGATACACCTCAAAATGGTGTGATTCGTTTTCTCTTAGCTCTTATAGTTCTCCAAATCCCACTAGTCCACCCTATACATATAAATCAAGAAGTTAAAGTAACGGCTAGTATGCATAATACAAACCATTCATTTTCAATTTGACAAGAGGGCGAACTGTTGTAAATCGCCATTACATGAAATCTAATTTAGTTTCCGCATTTCCTAATCTGATGAAATAGAATGAATGGAAATGAAAATCCAATTACTAAGCGAGATAATGTTCGTTCAGGACTCCAACAGAGATTCAAATTGAGATTAATAAAATGGCGCCACAGGGGCTATAGAACTATGTGTGCCAACTGGAGTAGCAGACATTATAAATCAACAGTCTCTGAAATTTCTGAGTAAGTGTTGAATTAATCTGTGAGTTTATTCGTCTCGAGTAATATCACATTACAATAGATCTGCTGGAACCACATATCTCAGACCAAACTCGAAGAAATTAGAATTATAATCGCAAGTTTTCCCAGCGTCACGTTGATCGTTCATATATGTGTAGAAGTCAAAATTGATTTTCTAAAACATTTCTTTGTGGTTCTATTTCAGTAATTTCCAATGCATAATTTTGTACATACTCTTACGTAGTGAATCAACAATATGGTGCCAGAGAGAAGAGGACGTTGTGGCGGTTCAGAAAAATATTTTTCATGCATGGTTCAAGCATAGTATAAAGAACTGTTGAAGTAATTCTGCTTGGATTTCGGAATATTAGACTTTTTTGGAAGTTCAAAAAAATGACACCCTTTGGCGAGATTCCGGGTCCAGATGCAGATTCATATAAAGAAAATGGATAAATATGCGCTATCAAATATAGGGGAGAGGGTGAATGGCGCTCACCTAAGGAAAAACTGACATTCTTAGTGAACGAGATCTAAATTTTTCCATTCTGTTTTCGTGAAACATTCGATTCACATGTATAGAAACTATGTATGTTTATGAATTCACATTGAAAACAGAATGTAAGTTAGAAATTATATTTTTTGAGGGTATCCAATGATCGCCATTTCCCGACATGACTGGGTAATACCACTCAGGCGGGTGCAATTGCGCTCAATAACGGCAAATCAAGAAACCAGATTAATTAAGTAGAAAAATAAACTTTATTGATGGAAATACACACAGGTTAGTAGGAAAGTTGTTTCAACTACATGAAGCCGAGCAGCTTGGATTTGCCCACCGCTCACATGAAGAGCATCTGAACCAACGCTCATTCTGCACAAATTCACTGCAAATGATGCATGTTTCATCTGATTACTCTTTACGTTTCATTGCATCTGAAATCAGAAATAAAAATTACAACTTCAGACGAGCAGTCACCAATTTCATCCTCAGATATCTCGATATCGTCCAGTTTATCGTCATCGATAATGGGCTCTTCATCATTCCCAGATGAGTCACTTTCAAAGAATTTTATTTTGGTAACTTTTTTTGTTTTGCATGTTTTTTTTACATTTACCATTTATTTTTCCTCTTGACTTTTCTAAATTCTTTCTCCTTTTTTCTTCCGATATCTCAAGCTGCTCTTTATTGAGGGTTGACGTTGGAATTTCCGACCTCTGTTTCTTTCTTTATATAACTTTTATGATTACGGTTATCTTGGCAACTGGTTTGGGTGAAATTAAGAGAGAACGAAACAGAACCAACGACAATTTTAGGCCCAATTGTATTTATTTGAGTCCCAGCCCAGAGCACCCAGAGATTGGTTGCATACTTTCTGGTTCTGGAACTGAGTTTGGCTAAGTCCTAGAGTATCCTGCTGTTGGTTGAATACTTTCTGGTTAGGGAACTGGCTGTCTGTTGCTATTCTCCAAATTTTTTGTAGATTCTTCATCGGGTTTGTTCACTGAGTAATCTAGATCGCCAAATACATTAGGGTTCATTGGAAATATTCCAGCAGTTTTTATATCCTTTTACTGGTTTCTGTGCAACAGCTACCTTAAGATACGCCTTAGTGAATAATCCAGGTAAGTCAATGTTAGTTATTTTTATATATACGTGACTCTCCATAACTAATTCGCACTCCATGTTGTAGGTTTTTTTGATTGGTCCAAATAAAGGCAGGTCCAGTGGCTGGAGTCGATATGAGGTATACAAAATTATTCCATTTTTCCGACAAAACAGTTCCTCGTTAATCCAACCGTTTTTGAAGCATTGGTATTGTGACGAGTACAGCCTTGTCTGTGCGAGAGTCTTCTAGAAAAGTCCGGATGTCTACGAGGCCTTCGCCTGGTGACTGGAACCTTCTATCAATCGCTAGAAGTTCCACGGGTTATATGAGAACGGGTGCGGAGCAGCACAGTTATCCATTCTGCGGAGTTATTCGAAGCAGATAGTGATGAATGAAAATAAATAGTGCGGAAAATTGTTCAAATTCTTCGATAGTATTAGTTGTTGAGATATTTGTTATAAGTGTAAATAAGTGTGAATAAATAGTTTAATTATTCTGAACATTTTGACAAAACAGGAAACGTTACATTGCTATCAGGTGTGCGGTTCGACATCGCTCTGTATGAATAAATGAATTCTATTGATTCAAATTAATGCCAGTGACCACAATACTACAGAACGTAATTTGGACGCAAGCGATAAGGGAATTTTTAAGTGAAATGAATGACAAAATGGAAGAGAATTCTCGGAAAATGGAAGAAAATTCTAGGAAATTTCATGAGAAAATTGAAGAAAATTTTCAGAAAATGGAAGAAAATTCGAGAAAAATGGAAAAAAATTCGAGAAAAATGGAAGAGAATTCTCGGAAAATTATTGAGAAAATGGACAATGAAAAATGAATTGGTGAGTCATTTTGCAAGTTAATCGGATGAGAAAATGGAAACTATAATAAAAGAAATGAAGAAAGGAATGGACGAAGTGAATGAATAATTTGATAAAGTTGACGAAAAATTAGATGAAATTGAAGAAAACTTTGACGGAGTTTACGAAGCAGTTAACGGAAAATTTGAAAAATAATTGAACAGAGGTCTAGGTTGATAGAGACTCTAAAAAGAATGTCAATTGGCAAAGATTATCTAGCTCCAGCATCCTATAGCATGATGAAAACGTAAAACACCAGCGAAAACGTTCAAATGAAGATCAAGCCTCCAACATTTGATGGCAAAGTGCCCTGGTCGACGACATATCGAAAGCAGGAAACTTGGTTTCCGAAACGTGCGTTAGACGCAGAAAGTGTAAGTGGATAAGAGAGTAGTTACACACTGTTTTGTTAAATTCTCCAGGAGTTTGAAGCCGATGTGGTTAGATTATTCAGGCTGGCTTACCCAACTGCTCCAGACAGATTCCTCGAACAGCTATCAATCCAAACCATTGTAGATGGAATCAAGGACAGTGAAATACAACAAAGCCTGAGACTTGCACGTCCTAAAACGATGGTTGATGCTTTGGCACAAGGTTCAGGATAAGAGGCAGCGAAGCAGACGTCGCATAGAGGACACGTTCGTGTGAGAAAAGTCCAATAAATAGACCGACCTGTTGAAGAAATCATCAGATATTAAATCGGCAGATTATTGCGTACTAAGAAAAAGGTTGCGGTGTGCTGGTATTGCAATAAGAGTGGGCATATTGTTGTCCCACAGTTGAAAAAAAGGCACAGCAGAAAAACTGAAAAGGGTCGGCGATGAGGGGCATAAACCGACACAAGATATAGATACCCCTGAAGTGATAATTCGAAGAATCATGTTTACGCATTCATCGATCATAGTTGTTTCCGGAAAAATGATCGAAATGTGAAAATCCTGGTAGAGACTGGGTCGACCAGAACAATTGTGCGTCCAGAAATAGCTAAAGGATTTAAGATTCGTCCAGTAAGGATCAAATTTCGAACTCCGTCTGGACAGGAAATACCAACTTATGAATCGGTCCTCTCCACTATTGAATCGGGAAACACAACAGCGGGGTACGAAGTTCAAGTGGCTAAAATCACTTAAGAAGTTATCCTGGTATTGGACTTCGTTAAGAAACTTGGATGTCACCTGGATATGAGGAGTGATGTTCTTCGACTGGAAACGAAGAGATCCCTTTCAATGATGTGGATGACCAGATATATCGGATTCGATTGATCAGGGACATCACGTTGCCAGGTCGAACTGAAGGCATATTGATTGGTAGATGTGGCGACGTTACGAGGAATGGCTGCATTAAAGTAATCGAGCCTTCTAGCTAAAGGACTTTTACTCGGGAAGACACTGGTCAGGTTAAGAGGTGGTATTCCCATCCGATTACTCAAATTGAACATGTTTTCAGTCACCCTGAAAAAAGAACACTTTGATTGGACACGGCGTACCAGTGTACCATATTTCTGGTGAGATAGGTACTGCAGAAGTCTCGCGGACACAGAAGAATATTGGAGAGATCGTTTTCCTCCTCACCTCAAGATGTCAAGATCTTGACCGGTATCTTCTAGCCGAAGAGAAAAAACTCATTCAGACATTCTCCGACGTGTTTACCACTGACAAAAGAACAGGGAAGACCGATGTTCTGCAGCATAAAATCAATACTGGTGATTCACAACCCATCCGATAGCACCCTAGACGTCTGCCTCTAGCAATAAGAGAAGAGGCTGAACGGATTATCGAAGACATGGCGAGAAAAGGCGCCATTGAACCATTCAAGAGCCTCTGGACGTCGCCAGTAGTATTAGTGAAGAAGGAGGATTGTCCCACTAGATTCTGTGTAGACTATTAGCAGCTTAATCAAGTTGCCAAGAAAGACAGCTATCCCTTACCGAGAATCGATGATACACTGGCTACACTATAGGGATCACGTTGATTTTCCAACTTGAATCTGAAAAGTGGGTATTGGCAGGTTGGCAAGGAATCAAAGGATACATGGAAAACTGCCTCCAGTATTGCAGCGGGTCTGTGGAAATTTAAATTGATGTATTTCGGCTTATGCTATGCTCCGGCCACATTTGCGCGTTTAATGTAGACTATATTGAGAGGACCTCCTGGAAAACTCTCTTGGTCTGCTTAGATAATGTAATTGTAGTCAGAAAGTCATTTCAAGACCACCTACACAATCTATCCGAGGTTTTCTAGCGACTTCATGAAGCCAACTTAAAGCTAAGTCCAAAAACATGCCATCTTTTCCGAACAGGAGTGCAATATTTATGATACGGGCGTGAAAGTTGACCTGGACAAAATCAAAGCTGTGCAGGAATGGCCTTTACCAAGAAACAAGAGTGAGTGGCGAAGTTTCTTGGGTTTATGTACTTATTAGAGAAGATTCCTATCCGGATTCGCCAACGTTGCCAAACCTCCAACAAAATTAACAGGGTATTGGCAGGAGTTCATATGGTCCTATGATTGTTATGAAGCCTTCGAACGTTCGAAGAAGGCTCTGGTCATAGCTGCAGGTCTGAGCTACGCAAGTGCTGAAGGAAAATTTGTGCTCAACACGGATGCTAGTAATACAGCCATCGCAAGTTCAGGATGGACAAGAAAGGGTCATAGGATATTTCAGCAAGGTCTCATCGAAGCCAGAACGGAATTACTAGGTAACCAGAAGAGAACTTCTGACAGTCATCAAATGCGTAGAACATTTCTACAAAGATTTATACGAAAGGAAATTTCTGCAGAGAACAGATCATCCTGCTCTTAAATGGCTATTGAGTTTTAAGAACCCGGAAGGACAAGTGGCCAGATGCATGAATATGACTTCGACACGAACATAGAACGGGAGCTACCCATCGAAATGCCGATGGGTTATCAAGAAGACCTTGCCCCAAGAATTGCAGCCATTACTCACGTCTGGAAAAGAAGGCCGATGTGAGACGGACCACAGTAATTGAAGATGACCCAAGAAATACAACAAGCATAAGAAGAAATCCAGTCTTAAAAGTAATCCTGCGTTGGAAGGAGAACAGTAGACTACCCGAGAAAAAGTATCCAAACTGAGTCAGAACGTAAAGTCGTACTGGGCACAATGGGAAACGTTGAAGATTGATAAAGCTCTTCTGAAACGTTGTTGGGAAAATTAAGATGGATCTGAGCAAAGGTTTTGACAAGACTACATAATGGAACGTCGGGAGGACATTTTGCAATTACCAAGACGCTGGAGAAAGTCAGGCAGCGGTTTTATTGGATCAACTGTAATAAAGACGTTAAAGACTGGTGTAGAACATGTAAAGCTGTGCTGCAGCTAACGGCCATCATGACAATGGAAAAACTCTAATGAAGCAATATAACATGGAACGAGTACCTATTGACATCGCAGGCCCCTTTCCCGAAACATACCACGGAAACAAGTACAATTGTGGTAGCGATGGATTACTTTACCAAATGGGTGGAAGCGTATAGTATTCCTAATCAAGAGGCAAGTACAGTTGCTGATAAGTTGTTCAAAGAAATCTTCTGCAGATTTGAAGCTGCATTGTGATCAAGGCCGAAATTTCGAGTCGACGTTATTCCAAGAATTTTGTAGAAAATTGGGGATCAATAAGACAAGAAGTCTTATTCGTTGTCTAATGAAGGGATCTCGAACACTAAGCAGCTAGAAGAAAACTGATAACACATTCTCGAGCTCTTTTTTCCTGACTAATCCGAATACGAAAACAGATCCAGCTTATCGAGGATAGAACTTGTGTTATGAGCGAAAATTGAAAAATTGTCATTTTCAATAATGCTGAATAACTCGCTTGTTTGAACTCGTATTCGAATTCTGGTGATACATTCTACAGGCACTTTTTTAGGAGTAATTCAAATACAATATGATTGAATTTTTTAATCCAGCGATTTTCGAGAAATGAAAATGGTTTTCGATTTTTCAAATAAAAACTATAGCCGAAAGTTCTTTTATCTTGCTACAAAATTTTTGCTGATTTCAAAAATATGTCGCTATTTACATGAATATAACGTGAGAAAAAGTTCAATACTTTTTTCCCGCTTTTCTATTCACTGTTGAATTATAAGTAGGCTGGCGTTACCATAGCGACCATTCAATATGCAATAGTCACATGTCACAAGTTTTTCACTTTATTCTCGATATTTTATTAGATTTCTAGTTCGAAATGAACAATTATGGATCTATGGGAGATGATACCCCAATAAAGGGGCCTGTAGCGTTCTTCGTTTATCTGAGGATCTGAAAATCATCGCTTGGAGGACCGAACCTGGTCGAAAGACCCTCTCGGTCATGAGCAAATGTAGGTGATATTATTTACTGCTTCCTTCTGGTTTTCTGTCCCTCTTTCTGTTTCAGATATTATGTCAAGATATTTTGTCGAAATGAGTTCAAGATGACGAAAACATTATTTTCCAATGAAAAAGATGCCATCCATCTTTTATAAACAAATTACTACACTTATACGGGGAGACAGAATTTTTTTTTTTCCTTTATATGTGCCGGGATACTATGTCCATCTACACATCTTCGAGTAATTACTTAGATTCTTTCCAAATCACCACCACCTATACACTTCACAACATCCATGACCTCGCCGGGATTCGAACCCGGTACCTTCAGCATCCTAGAACATGTTTCCACCCTCTAGTCTACCGAGGTAGTCAGACAGAATTTTTCCTGAGGTTTTTATCTGTGCTCTTGTATCATACGCAAATAAGTATGGTACCCCGTTTACATTTCCTCTGCTAACACTGTGATATATCTTAGAATGTAATGCTCGTTCTCAAAAGAATATATATATATATATATATATATATATATAAATATATATATATATATATATATATATATATATATATATATATATATATATATATATAATATGCAATAGTTGAGTTCCGATATTCCTGGCCAGTACTTGTCAGTAAATTTTGACAGTCGATTTCACTGGCACTGCTTTGGTAATTCTTCGTGTCAGTACGAAGCGTTTCGAAATTAATGATACTGGCCAGTACTGATTGGGAAAATCGGAACGCAACAATTGAGAGTATTCTCTTCTTCTTTTTCTCTATTATTTTTTTTACGTAATTTGGTGAAGCTTTCATGATTTTTCAGATTGTGAACTAACCGCTGGTGATATATTTCACTCGGTTGCTGTCGTTCTGGATATTTCTCGAAATAGACTTCCCTCGCAACTCGGCTATTTCCATTCGCTCGAATAAAGCATACCAAAATCAATTTCAAGCGATGGACCAAAAGGTGCGGTTATAGTTACGGTTATTCAAACTGACAGATTATCCCTTGTCTATATGTCAGTTTGGATAACCGAAACTATGACCGGAGCTTTTGGTCCATCGCTTGAAATCGATGCAACATATCGAATTTTTCGTAATTTGGAATATTTCGGGCCATTAGGGATAATAAACAGATTTTCTATTGCTAATCTTGAGAACTATTATGACAAATTAACCATAGAAATATTTATTCAGCAATCGCTGATTCTAACCATAGAGGCACAAGTTCACACAAAGATAATGCATATTCAATCGTCGCTATGGTAACGTCCGCCTACTTGTAATTCAACAGTGAATAACTGCAGCAAAAAAGTATTGACTTTTTTCTCATGTAATATTTATGTAAATAGCGACATATGATACATTTTTGAAATCAGCAAAAAATTTGTAGCAAGATAAGAGAGCTTTTGACTATAGTTTACATTTGAAAAATCCAGAATTCTTCTCATTTTTCGAAAATGGCTAGAATAAAAAATTCAGTCATATTATATTCGAATTACTCCTAAAAAAGTTCCTGTGGAATAAATCAACCGATTTCGAGTACGAATTCAAACAAGCGAGTTATTCAGCATTATTGAAAATGATAATTTCTCAATTTTCGCTCATAACTCAAGTTCTATGCGCGATAAGCTAGATCTGTTTTCAGATTCCGATTAGTCAGGAAAAAAGAACTAACAGTTTTCTTTTAGCTGCTATAGATCTCGAGATCCCTTCAGTAGACAACGAATTTTGTCCACCCTGCACACCTCGGCATCCCCAATCAGATGGCATGGTCGAACGAATGAATAGGATAATGGGAAAACATTTGCCAAAGTAGTCTCCGATCACCAGCGGGACTGGGACGAATATTTGAATAGATATGAGGAAAGACGATTTGGACGGTTTGGCGTCACACAGGAAGTTCATCAAGACCTGTTTACAGTTCCCGAGGAATACTCTCTTGCTCATTGTGTAGCAGCAGATCTAAGAATTAGTGGGGGAGTAACAAGAGTATTCAGAAATAAATTTGGACGTCAAGAGGAACTGATGAGACAGCAGCTCAGAATCGGAAAATGCCTGAGATTGAAGTCATAGGGTAGATTCATTTATTACGTAGTAACTAAGCAGTACTCCTATCAGAAGCCCACCTACCAGAATTATTTATGGATAGCGAATTGCATGGCTTGAAAGTAGACCTTCAATGCTTCAGGATTAGGAAATTAGCTGTTCCTAAGCTAGGTTGTGGACTGGATCAACTGAATTGGCGGGTTGTGCGAAGTATGCTTGAAATAGTTTTTCAGTCTTGGTATGCAATTTCAACCCAAAGCAAATCGAAAAGCCCAGCAAAATCGTAGACTGTTACATCCATCAGAAGTGCTACTGCAGAAATGGTGACGATTGCAGATTTTGCCACGGCCCCCTGAGGAATTCATTGAATCTGTTCTGGGACAGAACAGGTTTAAGGAGGGGACAGTGTGACGAGTACGGCCCTGTCTGTGCGAGAGTCTTCTGGAAAACTCCGGATGTCAACGCGGCCTTCGCCTGGTGACTGGAACCTTCTAGCAATTCCATATATAATAACATAATAAGAACAGGCGCGGAGCAGCACAGGGATTCATTCAGCGGAGTTAAGCTAAGCGTAACGTGATCAATGAAAATAAATAGTGTGGAAATAATTTGATATTAGTGTGAAGAAATAGCTTAATTATTTTGACCGTTTCGTTAAAACAAGAAAACGTTACAGTATGTTGAACCGGGTGGTCCGTTTTGTTCCAATAAGGCAGATGACATTCTAACTCTATCAAAAATTAACATCTGAGGCACGAACGTACCTGCCGCACTCATCTCACAATACACGGTTGTGGTTTTACCCCTCTTCAGGCTTGTAATTGCGCCAACTTGTTTTTGTCCTTTCGGTCCGACAACTCGCGCTGGTTTATGGCATGTATATCCGTCTCATCTATGTTGAGAATTTTTGTTGGGTTAAAGTAGTGGTCATAAAATGTTCTAAATTTTCGAAAAATCTGTCCACTCCTATTTTGTTGAAAACTATCACTCCGTTTAGCGAGGTTGATTCAGGCTTCCTGAAAATTAATTCAGGATTACTACCCACAAACCCATATAACCAATTTTTTCCGGCTAGTTTTTCTAATTTTATTGAAAAATTTGGGATTTTCTTGAACTTGGCATATCTATACGCAGCTAAAACAACTGTGATAGTGTAAGCAGTTGTTCCTTAATTTTTGCTTCCAGTTCTTCTCTAAAAACGGTGTTTCTTCCCATGCTTTGGGCATTAAAATATAGACGTTCAAATTTATTTAACGGTCTCGAAAACTACTAAAAGGAACAGAAAACCTTCTCGCCTTTCTTATTTTACTCCCTTCCCTTACCGCTTGTATGGCACCTCTCATCGCCTCCTTTGACCATGAGGCTTTAGTGATTTTGCGTATACGAGCTTTTGGCTGAAAATTATTTGAAAAATAGACGCGCTCAGTTTGAGCGCAACAGGCCACGAGTCACGAGCAGTTTTGACAGTTAAGAGGGACTGGACGACCAACAATAACCTCAAATGCATAGTGTACTACGGGAAAAAGCAATTTGTCGTGTTATTTTGTATTAATTTGAATGTTTCAGACTGAAATATTCACTATTGCACTATCTAGGAACTATATTCAATGTATTTAATATCTTTTTACACTAACAGCTTTTCTAAACATATCGAATTTTCAATTCTGATGAATACAATTCTTGCCAGGAGATAACGTCTTTGTTGTTGTTGTTGGTGAATTTAGAATGCAGGAAATACAATTTAAAACCTAAGTTTTTTGAAGTAAATTCAGATAAGCTCGAATGATCAACATCAAATCGATGAAAACTACCACTGAGTTGTTTAAGTATTTCATTTGAAATGGTAGGTACTATTCGGATGTGGGGAAGAACTCAACTTATCCATTTTAGAAGGGAGAAAAAAAATTCTATTGGTAGGTACCGAAAGGGAAAATCATCATATTTTCTGAATTCATTCAATTTTGTTACTGCGTTAAAAACTGAAAAATTAACAAAATGAATGTTACTTTCCAACTTGTCAGTTACCTCTGTATTGAACATAGGGTGGTGATAAGACTACATAATCAAGAAAAAAAATTATATATGGGACTGATTCATCACATTGACTTTCAGGTACGCAATGAAATCGAATTTTGAGCTGATTTTCATGTTGAGTCGAGCATTATCATCTACAAATTTTTGGTAGGGCAAGACGAACGATTTAGGGTATGAAACTTTCGGAAAATCATCAGTTCTTAATAGGTATTTCTTTATTACTCGAACATAGAATTTATTCAAAATATTTCCATTCAAGTATTCTCACGTTAGGTGCAGTATTATTACCGTCAGTGTTTTATGTGGGCATTCCTAATAATTGATGCGAGGTAAGGAATCTTGGGGGATTCCTCAGTCTCGACAATCATTCCTGTTAGTTTTTTTAAGAAGAAAGTGTCTAAATCATCACTGATCGGCATTCAAGCCATCTCTCTCTTCATTCGTGAACACAAACCATCCACCGTGTCAATAGACTATTCTTATCTACTACCTGGCCGTGTCTCGGAATGAAAAAGTTATTAGCACGATGATATCACAAAATATATTTGCAATATTTAATCTCCGTTTGAAATCAACAAGGTGCCTATGTAATAAAATACAACATAGGAAAGACGGGAAACGACAAACAGCAAACTGGACCAACGTGAGGTCTGTTTATTTGCATTATTGAACCTCTTTATGGAATTAGTGACTAATATCACATTAAGTACACCAAATAATTACTGTTAGTGTGAATATATCACACCAAAATTTCCTAATGAATACGAAATCACAGGAGAAACAGCTTTTTGCCATAGTAAACAATGCATGCAAAGTTATTGTTATTCCTTCCTGACCTCTGTCAACTGTCAAGGCTGCTCGTGACCTATGACCCGAATGGTCGATGAATTCTAGAAACATTGGCATATCCTCATAGGTTTATCTTATGGAAAATAGATTTGGATGTTTCAAGCAGAATGCTTTACATGCGATTTTGCTAATTAGTTTATTGGAAAATAACCAACCACGTGGCGCGTTCACGATATGACCCAAATATTTTAATACCTATGGCGCGCTATAAACAAATAAAACAATAAACGATAAAAGCATGATATTGGTTTGAAATGGTGAGTACATTTGTCCGCTGAGCGCCATTAGCCGTCGCCGTAGATAGAGGAAAGTTCTATTCTACGGCCGTCGCTCACCTAAACTATGATTTTTGAGGCGCTTGCATATAGTTGTTCTTTTAAACAGAGGTCTTGCTCAAATTTCATATTTTGTTTATCTTACGTGTTGTGAAATATATGGTGACGAATCTAGGAGAAACATTCATGTTTTATTGTGATTTCGAAAGGTACCTACAGCATTGTATTTTTTTTAATTTTTATACAATGCCTATAGGTATACTTCACTGTATTTCCAGCATTGAACACAAAATAAATTCCTATCACAATGAGCAAATGCCTAGTTTAATATGAAACTTTCTTTTCAAATACCGATTAACGAATATTTTGTAATATGTTTTGATTATTTTTTCGATATTTTTCACTTCAATAATATCTAAGAAAGAACTAATGAAAATTAAATGAGAATAATCATTTATAAAAAACGCCCTTGATGTATGAGGCGCCGTTTGGAACAAAAGTGTGTTTCCAAATATATGTACTTTAGAGCCAATATATTGATTAGTTGCAGCAATATATTTATTTTGTACGCCGATATATTTATTTTTCACGAAACACAATATATTTATGAGTTGAGTGTTACAAATATTCAAATTCGTGGTAACCAATATATTTATTAATTCCACCTATCACAAGTCGTCACGAAGGATCGCGCCGGCAGTGTTTGGTACAGTTCTGAGCTTTTGTCAACATGGCGTAATTATGAGTACATAGGTCGCTCACAGCAAGCAATGTTTGGGAAAGTTATCCAACATACAGAGTTCTATTATATTTTTTCCAACCTCCATGGTCCCAAGTTCCAAAATAATAGCATTAGAAGGCCACGATACAAATAACATAACCATAAAGTTGTAGCAGATTCAAACGTCTGTAAACAAATACTAAGGGCCGGTATTATAAAACTTAACGGGAAGTTATCTTTAACTTTAACTGAAATTTTGACATTTATGTTAGGACATATCTGTCAAAACTGTCAGTTAAAGTTAAAGTTAAGTTTTATAATACCGGCCCTTACAATAACAAGTTTGAGTTAACTGTTGGGTTTTTGCTACTGCAGGAAGTGTTAAATAAGGATAATGAATGAATATTGCATCAATTGGACATAACACTGTGTAAAATTTCACTTCGTGAAGTGCCGTTGACAACATCGTAATTTCACATTTCTTGCAGTAGAAAACTACCAACCGAATGAACAAAATTGTACTCTAGTATTGAGACACAAACCAACTGCTGTTAGGATTCCTTAATATAATAATATCTACTTATCTACAAGATAGATAACGAAGAAACATATCTTTAGTAATGTTATTATATAAATGGGCATTGATTGTTACTCATCTCATCATAGACAACATGCTACAAAAAAGTTAGTTTTCTGCTTTCAATATCGATAATTTATAAGCCATTTATCAGCCAATGTAGGTACTACACATTAAGAAGATAACTACGTGATATGTTGTACGCCATGTTGCCATATACCCGGAATGTGCTGAACACTGCCGGCGCGCTCTCTCGTGACAACTTGGAATAGGTCGAATTAATAAATATATTGGACACAACGAATTTGTATACTTGCAACACCCACTCATAAATTTATTGTGTTTCGTAGAAAATAAATATATCGGAACGAAAAATAAACATATCGGCACACAAAATGAATGTATTGCTGCAACTAATAAATATAATGGCTCAAAAATATATATATTTGAAAACGCACTTTTGTCTCATCATAGACAACATGCTACAAAAAAGTGAGTTTTCTGCTTTCAATATCGATAATTTATAAGCCATCTATCAGCCAGTGTAGGTACTACACATTATAAGAATTATACAGTATTCAGATTGAGAATTATACAGCGCCATCTCAAAAGCATCTTACGAAATCTTCGAATGTAGAAAACTTCGAGCGTGCATGACGTTCATTCAGTTTTCGTTTCAGGAAGCCGTATCTGCAATTTTGTAGTTTGTATAGTATCCGCACAACGACGAAACACCCGCTTTATGTGGATTTCCCACAAGACGACTTTGGTTGATCGAATGAGTAGCTCAGATCAAGTTAAGATATTAGTTGATTTGCCGATAGTCCTTCTGTATATTTCAGTTCATTATTACTGGAGCTCTTTCTTTCCCAGAAACCATTTCTTTTTTTGATGCATGTCGTTGCCGTCTTGTGGGAAAACCACATTATAACCGAGTGTTTTCTCGTTGTGCGGGTACTATACAAACTGGAAAATCGTAGATACAGCTCTCTGCAACTACAATTGGATGAACGTCATGCACATCGCCCAAAATTTCTACACTCGAAAGTTTGGGTGCGTGAAATGCTTCTGAGGTGGCTCTGTATTATTTTTTCAGACAAGTCATGCAACAGGGTTTAAATATCTAGAATCCTCTCTGCGTTTTCAAGGTGAGTCATTCTGAGGATCGGTAATAACATTGAAACTACACGAACTGAGTTCCTTGTATAGCGCTTCTTCATGATGTAGAGGCTGCTTTGGTTGATTGGATTATCAGCTCAGATGATTTCTATTCGATCTGTCGATCTATAGGCATATAGTTAAAATGAATAAATTTTGAATAAATCTTTACATCAACGCTGCGTTTGGAGAGTCAATACGTGCTTGGGTGACCGCTTTGGACGAATTTCAAACTGTTTATCCTATTCATTCACAAGACATATCACACTAATTTATATAAAATGACCATAACACTGATTAATTCACACTTCTCTTCTTTATATCTCTGTTCTGACTAAAAATAGTTTATAGTTTGGTGGGAGGTTACATTCCACTGTGACCTTAAGGTCTATTGTGCCCCCACGTCGGAGCTGTTTTGCTCATACGGTACACAGCTCGTCCTTCAGCTCTAGAGCTTCGATGAATTCTAATATCTTTGAGGGCTTCAAGGAGGCTAAGTTCTCATTCCTCCTATAATGCTCCTGTCCAAGATATTTCTTGAGCAGGCTCACAATGGCGAGGCACACTGTGATCAGGTGAACACTCTGTACTGACTAGCTGTTGCCTTTATCAGATGCAGTGTCATGTATCTAGATTAGTCGAGATCCTTGTAGACCCAATGTCTGTGAACAGCTCTTAAGCAAAAGCTATCAATAGCATCAACGTCGTTTTCAAGGGATTCTGAAGTCGCACTCCCTCCTTCCTTAAGAAGTTTGGTTCCGCCCAGAACACCCTCGATATAATGGCTGAAACAACAAAATCATCTTTCCTTCTGCAGTATCCCTGTTGTTCGAAATAGTATTCCACAGTCTTCTCCTTCGCTGAAGAACTGCTAGGATGTAGCGGCAAACCAGTATCTATTTATGCAACCAAAGTTGCAGTCCTCCAGTTGAGTCAGTCCAATCCAGAACCCTACTTTAGTACCTACTGCCAGCTCCTTCACCTTTAGTCTAGTAAGCTCGCCCCTCAGGTTCCACAAGGTGTGCTATATATAGCTCTGTAGGCAGGTTCGTCATGGAAAAGGTAGGGAACTCAATGGATTTCCATCAAGTAAAGGCCACCACAATACGAAAGGTAGAAAAGGTCATGTTGGCCGTCAGCTAGCTCCAATAAGTTAACTCTATTCTCCTGGACATGCGCAAGTCCTCGAATGTACCATTATACAAGTAAATCCAGAGGGAAGAGACGAATGCGTCTCTCCCCCTGGATTATTTTTGGATACGATATACTACATCATATTACATACACTTTATACAAAGTATTTAGCATTCATGGTTATAAAACTGTCATATCATATAATTGTAAAAGTTCAGTAATTCTTTAGCCCGGTCCAGATGAGTGTAATCCGAACAGCGAATTCAATAAAATTTAATAAACGATTCGGCGAATGGTATGGACGGCACTCGAGCTCGGACTCGAATAATACATTCAAATGCATCATTCGAGTTGAAAACCGATTCCTGACGGATCAGAAAGAGCGCTTCCTCGAACCATAAAACTCCCTGTGATTCATGGCATTCGCTGTTCGCATTACACCCATCTGGACCCGGCTTTGAAGGCTATAGAATAGAGATTATTATTGTAGTTTGTTTTGCGGTTTCCAAAAGGAAGAAATGAATCAGCGTTCTTGTTGATCCATATGTAGCTAGCTAATCATCTCATAGAATTTTGCGAGCAAAATTAATTAATCCTTAGGTATTTATTTATATATAAGTAATAAAAACTTATTTCCAGGAGGTTGTGCGAATTTTGGCCATTCCTGCTATGGGGGAATGGGAAAGAGAACTCTGAAGGAACTGATGCCGAAATTTTATCAACAAACTTCCTCCGGAGCACGAATTATTGGTAACAAGCCATATGACCAACCCAGATTCAATTCTCTGGATTATCAACAATTATCGGAAACTTTGAGACAATGGGTAATATTTTGATAAGTACCTAATATTAATATTGTTTGATTTGGTTTTAACGATATCTAACCAAATCTCGTGTAACATTATCACAAACAATCTTAAATAAAAATCATAACTGCATCCTAATCTAAAATCCTAACGGGAAGACGGGAGCGTCAAATGATGATACATAAGTCACTTTCCAGTAAAGTGTGTAAAACCCCTGGGGCTTGATGCAATGGGGTTTCACATCCATGCACGAGAACGAGACCATAAACAAACCGGTTAATTATGACATGTTCGACGTTTCACAGCTGTGAGTGCGTGAAGTCCTGCAAATTCGGGTGGTGCATCAGGGGAAAGGGGTAAGAAGCGCGAGGGTCTGACGCTCCCGCGTACTGGAACACTACTTGTCTATGCTGGCGCGCCTCCGAGGCGCATCGGGGGCACCCCAGACGGTAGCTGGAAAGGTTCTATAATCGTCTTGAATGCTAACGGAAAAAACAAGAGAGCGGCACACCAAATTCCAACCCAAGTTGGCTTGGACTTTATAAAAGCCCCTGTGAATTAGGTGCATTTTAACTTTGAACGGGGACGTGAACTGCGAACATTAACAAGATGTACGTCAAGTTCATAAATACAGCTTACATTTTTTTTAAATTCCCTTGAAAACTTTTAATGGTGGGTAAGGTTCCGAAAATATGTATTCTTATTTTCATCGAAATGATAATCGATTAACCCCTATCTCTCTCTTCTTTGGTCACGAACAAAAGAAGCGATAAAGGGAGATTTAACGATTAATCAGTTCTATGATCGATGGAAATAAAAACGAACCTCACCTTTCTAACAACACTGATCAAATGAATTCGTTACAAATTCCGTTCACCAACCAAATAATATTTGTTGTGAATTCCCCGCAGAAGTCCTACGCACCGTTAGGATCTGGCGTCTAGGAGGTTCGAAAGTTTTCAAAATCAAACTAAACGGTTAAAGAAAAACACACTTTAATTCGATTCCTAGTTGTAAAATGAATATACTAGACTAGTGCCGATACGAAATAATCGATCGTGTGAAAATATGAACCAAATCGTAAAAAACCTATTTTAAATTTTTGAGCCGAGCCTCGGCGTTTTCGACCTTAAGCTTATCGTTTCGAATTCCGATCCCGACTGACTTTCATCTGAAATTTTCAAATATCCCCAAGGATAAATCTAACATGCATAAATATGTCTGTGTTTATAATAACGTACAAACCACTTGAAGGGCGAACCGCTCGAAAAGTGAAACCAATCATAGCCTTCTAAAGCTTTAGAAGGCTATGAACCAATGCAGGTGGCCGCACAGTGCCGTATTCCCTAATTATCTGGGGACAAATCTGTCGAGTTACGACAATATTCTCAGGACAATTGAAAATGTCATGTAGAATTCTAGAATTACACTATATGACATGGAGTCAGCAGCTTTTGCGCACATGTTCAAATTCTTGGGCGAAAAAAAGTTTTTTTTATTGTTGTACCTACATAGTCTTGACACGATCATCACAAAATTTGGCACAAAATCAAACATCACCATTTGCCAAAAAATGATTAATCATCGGATCAGTAGTGTTTGAAGAAGCAATGAAAGTTGACATAGGGCGCTTTTTTGATTCACCAAACTGGTGTGGTTGTGGTGGAGTGTGCTGTACATAGAACATAAATGGTGGATGTTGGACTAGATAATTTGACATTTACGTCATTCAAACAACAATAAAAAAACGATTTGGTGGATCCATCACTCTTCCACCACACCAATTTGGTGAACTAAAAAATTCGGCCATATTTATCTCTAAAAATTATTGAAATTGTGCACTGTTGTTAGATATTAATTTCAAGGTAGGTGCATGCAGAATTTCAACGAAATATGAAACATCCATATCCATCTTGTTTATATCTACATCTAATCGTCACGTTTCTATCCGATCGCACTACCTCTGCTGAGAGAGGAAATAACCTGAAAAATTCAAATGACTATAGTTCCGAAAGCGAACCAATTTTGACCTCCGATTTTTCATCACTGGGTCCAACCTAGTTGTTTATTGAGACTACTTCCGGGAAAAAATAGAAATATCAAACATTTCGACAAAATAATAGCACGCTATCCCTGGAACATGCGCGCAAAAACTAATACTCTAGATCTCTAGAAGGTCCGTTCAGAAAAATATTTATTTTGCGTCGAATACAAATTCTCATTCTCTGAAATGAACGGATCCAACATAGAACATCTGACAGACTAATTATTTGCATTCTATTTTAAATTTAATATTCTTCAACATGAGAACTATGAATGAAATGGTAAAACCTTGAAAAATATAGGTAGGTATAAAAACAATTTCTACACTTGTTCAAGAACTGGATTCACGTGGAAATAAATTTTTATAATTTGAAATGTGACATTTTATGAAAAATTGCGCGTTACCATAATGACTGATGTCAGCCGCAAATCATGATGTAAAAAATATCATGACACAAATTACTGACATTGGGTGAAAAAATCGGGTTTTTTTTAGACGCGTCCATGAGTACGAGCCTTCAATGCTACTTCACTGTAGGTTCACTCACAGAATATATAGGTATTCTACTGTGGTTCAGTCGCTATCAGGCAAACCTCGCCCATGCATGATGTAAGGAAAACATGGTGTGCTCAACTGCTATTCTGTTATCGTATTTACCAATGTTGACGTCACTTTTTTCATTCAAATTCTAGGAAATATATATTCTCTGCTTTGAATTTGGATGAAAAAAGTGACGTCATCATTGGTAAATACGATCACAGAACAGCAGATGAGCACACCATGTTTTACCTACTTCATGACCTCGCTCTTCAGCCGATCTTCAGAGAAATCTCGGGAAGAATACCGTCCGACTGCCGTAGCCTTTGAATAAAGAACAACAGGAAGGAGCATAATGCTTTTGTAGTTCGTATATCACTGCGACGTAGGCGCCCATATTGAACCTCCACGTATGACTCATGTTAGTTAGTTTCTTCGAACAAAGAAGGCTCGGAACTAGTTGCTCTCTCTTCAAAGTGAAAGGGAAGTCGGCCATATGCAACCTCCATCCCGGCCCCAAGATGTGGGGCCTTATGCTCCTTCCTGCTGTTCTTTATTCAGAGGCCGTAGCACAGACCAACAGTCTGTGGCCGTAGGCATGCTGATTCGTGCTGAGGGGTCGTAGACGGATAATATGAATAGTCCATATGAGAGACAAGGTCCATATATAAAACCAACTGTCGGATAATATGAATCGGTCTTGACTCATGGAGTGATTTACTTTCATCCTCTCAACAACATTATACACACTAACCCTCAGTGGGTTTGTTTCTTTTTTGAATTCGTTTATTTCCACGTACAGTACCTCTGTCGTCTTATCCTATGAATATTTACAGATTCTCTCACGAAGGAGGCCTCACCTGCATAGATTAGACAACATATACTAATCTAGTCAGAGATAATCAGCAGTGAATGAACATGTGAATCAAACTGATATTCTTTCACCATTGTATTTCATTGTGCATAATGTAATAAATGGATTTACATATATAAAAATAAATATTTAGATTATGTTTGTATATAGGTAGTGATTACTGTGAAATGAACATTAATTGTGTTCATTATACCTGAAATTAAACGTAAATAAAATGTGAATATGGTCACACATATATAGGCAGCTATAACGCATTGGGGAAACGAAAACGTAACGAGTTTAAAACAAACCAGAAACATTTAATATGAAATGCGCTGCCAACATTAAGTTTATGTCATTCTCACTGGAGAAAACTTTTCAGATCTCATAAGAAGCTGCTAACTCTACAAACCTAACAACAAATATTTCCTAAGAAACTGTAAAAATTCGGCAGCACCAATATGGCTTTATTCTCGAAATCGCTCCTAATTTTCGTTCGTGTGTCGACAATTCGAGCTAGATACTCATTTCATAATTGAGGGCCGTATTTATAGTTGCTCAAATACAAGTTTGTTTGCATAGAAAAGCGAATTCAAGGCTGCCTTCAGTAAGGAAGCCTCAAGGAGCAACTATAAATACGTCCCTAATATATGTCGCTCGAAGTGGGGAGACTAGGAATGTCCATAAAGTTAGCAGAACCATTTGCACGGAAGTCAATGAAAACCATCTCACTAATTGTCGTATATTTGTCGTGAAAGAAAAAATTTGTCGCGCTTCTATTTTTGTTTTAGGGGTGGCTCTGCTAACTTAATATTAAGTTAGCAGAGCCATTCTAAAATATGCATCGAATTCGATCAAAAATGTTATGAGTGATTGTCGAGTATTTGTCGTAGACCATAAAAAATCCCAGAAAAACTCATTTTTTTATAGTTTTTTTATAGGTTTTAGTGAAATGTTCTGGTTTCTTAGGAAATTTGTCAGATTCGGCAGCACTGCATTGGTAAATTGATATTTCAGGTATGTTCTCCGTAACATTATTGACTGATATTGGGTTGTATATTTTGAATCTTCTATTTCCCGAGATGAACAATTGTCGTTTCAATGCTGAATAATGGAAATATTACATTTTCACGGATATACATCGACGTAACTTTGTAATACAAAAAATTTAATTAGATGATCGTTTCTTCTTCCGGACATGCGCTCAGAGATTGAAGGACTACCAAAACATATTTGTCGTGAAAGAAAAAACTTTGTCGCGTTCTTTGTTTTTTCAAAAGTGGTGGCTCTGCTAACTTAATATTAAGTTAGCCATTCTAAAATATGCATCGAATTCGCTCATAAATGTTAAGAGTATTTGTCGTAGACCATCTAGCCTGAAAAAAAACAGAAAAATCATTTTTTCATAGCTTTTTTATAGGTTTTAAAGAAATGTTCTGGTTTTTTAGGAAATTTGCAGAGTCGGCAACACTTCATTGGTGAATTGATACTTCAGGTATGTTTTCCGTATCATTATTGTCTGATATTGTGTTGTATACTTTGAATCTTCTATTTCCCGAGATGAACAATTTTTGTTTCATTGCTGAATAATGGAAATATTCCATTCTCACAGATATACATCGACGTAACTTTATGATACAAGAAAGTTGATTAGATGACCGTTTTTTCTACCGGAAATGAGCTGAACGATTGAAGGACGACCAAAACATATTTGTCGTGATAGAAAAAAATTTGTCGCGCTCTTTGTATTTTTAAAAAGGGGTGGCTCTGCAAACTTATTAATATTAAGTGAGCAGAGCCATTCTAAAATATGCATCGAATTCGATCAAAAATGTTATGAGTAATTGTCGAGTATTTGTCGTAGACCATCAAGCCTGAAAAAAACAGAAAAAAATATTTTTTTTATAGCCTTTTTATAGGTTTTAAGGAAATGTTCTGGTTTCTTAGGAAATTTGTCATATCCGGCAACACTGCGTCGGTAAATTGATATTTCAGGTATGTTTTCCGTATCATAATGAACTGATATTGGGTTGTATATGTTAAATCTTCTATTTCCCGAGATGAACAATTTTCGTTTCAATGTTGAATAATGGAAATATTCCATTCTCACGAATATACATCGACGTAACTTTGTGATACAAGAAAGTTAATTAGATGACCGTTTTTTCTTCCGAAAATGAGCTGAACGATGGAAGGATGATCAGAACATATTTGTCGTGAAAGAAAAAAATTTGTCGCGCTCTTTGTTTTTCTTAAAAGGGGTGGCTCTGCTAACTTGAAATTAAGTTAGCAGAACCATTCTAAAATATGAGTAATTGTCGAGTATCTGTCGTAGACCATCTAGCCTGAAAAAAACAGAAAAAATCATTTTTTTATAGCTTTTTTATAGGTTTTAATGAAATGTTCTGGTTTCTTAGGAAATTTGTCATATTCGGCAACACTGCATTGGTAAATTGATATTTCAGGTATATTTTTCGTATCATTATTGACTGATATTGGGTTGTATATTTTGAATCTTCTATTTCCCAAGATGAACAATTTTCGTTTCAATCCTGAGTAATGGAAATATTACATTCTCACGGATATACCGGAAATGAGCTGAACGATTGAAGGACTACCAAAACATATTTGTCGTGAAAGAAAAAACAAAGAGCGCGACAAATTTTTTTCTTTCACGACAAATATGTTTTGGTCGTCCTTCAATCGTTCAGCTCATTTCCGGTGGAAAAAACGGTCATCTAATTAACTTTCTTGTATCACAAAGTTACGTCGATGTATATCTGTGAGAATGGAATGTTTCCATTATTCAGCATTGAAACGAACATTGTTCATCTCGGGAAATAGAAGATTCAAAACACACAACCCAATATCAGTCAATAATGATACGAAAAATATACCTGAAATATCAATTTACCAATGCAGTGTTGCCGAATCTGACAAATTTCCTAAGAAACCAGAACATTTCATCAAAACCTATAAAAAAGCTATGAAAAAATGATTTTTTTCTGTTGTTTTCAGGCTAGACGGTTTACGACAAATACTCATAACATCTTTGATCGAATTCGATGCATATTTTAGAATGGCTCTGCTAACTTAATATTAAGTTAGCAGAGCCACCCCTTTTGAAGAAACAAAGAGCGCGACAAAGTTTTTTCTTTCACGACAAATATGTTTTGGTCGTCCTTCAATCGTTCAGCTCATTTCCGATAGAAAAAACGGTCATCTAATTAACTTTCTTGCATCACAAAGTTAAGTCGATGTATATCTGTGAGAATGGAATATTTTCATTATTCAGCATTGAAACGAACATTGTTCATCTCGGGAAATAGAAGCTTCAAAATATACAACCCAATATCAGTCAATAATGAAACGAAAAATATACCTGAAATATCAATTTACCAATGCAGTGTTGCAGAATCAGACAAATTTCCTAAGAAACCAGAACATTCCATTAAAACTAATAAAAAAGCATAAGAAAATGATTTTTTCAGGCTAGATGGTCTACGACAAATACTCGACAATTACTCATATTTCTGATCGAATTCGAAGCATATTATAGAATGGCTCTGCTAACTTAATATTAAGTTTGCAGAGCCACCCCTTTAAAAAAAAACAAAGAGCGCGACAATTTTTTTTTATTCACGACAAATATGTTTTGGTAGTCCTTCAATCTCTCAGCTCATGTCCGGAAGAAAAAACCAACACCTAATTAACTTTTTTGTATTACAAAGTTACGTCGATGTATATCCGTGATAATGTAATATTTCCATTATTCAGCATTGAAACGAAAATTGTTCATCTCGGGAAATAGAAAATTCAAAATATACAACCCAATATCAGTCAATAATGATACGGAAAACATACCTGAAATATCAATTTACCAATGCAGTGTTGCCGAATCTGACAAATTTCCTAAGAAACCAGAACATTTCACTAAAACCTATAAAAAAGCTACAAAAAAAATATGTTTTCTGGTTTTTTCAGGCTAGATGGTCTACCACAAATACTCGACAATTACTCATAACATTTTTGATCGAATTCGATGCATATTTAAGAATGGCTCTGCTAACTTAATATTAAGTTAGCAGAGCCACCCCTAAAAAAAAACTAGGAGCGCGACAATTTTTTTTTCGTTCACGACAAATATACGACAATTAATGAGATGGTTTTCATTGACTCCTGTGCAAGTGGCTCTGCTAACTTTATGGACATAGACCAGGAAAGCAAATCAAGTAAACTATTTTGTAATCAAATTTAACTGTACCCATAGATTTTACTTAATCAACCAGCTCCTACGAAATCACTTTTCCAATCCCCTTAACACTCCTCATATAAAAGCTATATGTGAAGGCCTATATAGCAGCCTTCGGATTTTTTATGATCAGTTGAGTTTTGTAAAGAGCAGAAGTTTATCTTATCCAAGGTAAGGAGGAGTCATGTTAATTTCGTTTTCGGAACATTCGAATTTTCTTATTTTAATATCATTTGTCCCCTTCAATTCGTAGAAATCGTAAGAATGCTAGAAATCCTCTACAAACAATAAATTCTTAGCAGCCACTTTCGCAATCATGGATATTATGAGGAAAAACTGTCTCTCATTATTTTGAAAGGACTCAACTTGTCAGTGCTCAATATCTGCTTACTCAGCAAACTTTATCAAATCAAATCTATTATATTAAGTCCGTAACAATCTGGATTTAGAGCAAGCAGATCATGTGCAGATAATGTCTTCTGCTTAAAACAGATTATAGAGAAAAAATTAAGCACTAATCAAGAAATCCATCTGATGTATATCGACTTGAAGAAAGCCTATGACAGCATACCTCTGAAGAAACTCTGGGAAACATTGCAGGAAACTAACATCAGTCAGACATTAATAACAGCTTTGAAAAATTTGTACACGGGAAGCAAATCACAGATAAAATCCGGCAATAAATTATCACAAGAATTTAACGTGACAAAGGGATTACGGCAGGGATGCTGCCGTTTCACCAACTCTTTTCAAGGTGTATATATATATATATATATATCTGTAGCGCTGAGAAGGTGGAAGAAGAAATGTGGGCCAATGGGAATCGAACTAGATAACACCTATCTATACTCACTCCAGTCCTCCGATGATCAGGTCATCATTGCCAACGACAAGGATGATTTGGAATATATGGCTAGAAAACTCCAAGAGGAATATGAAATTTGGGGACTTGAGATGAACACACAAAAGACAAAATACCTCCCAATAGGAACACAAGATACATCGAATATCAGATTGGAAAATAATGAGGAAGTAGAAGTGGTATCAGAGTATACTTACCTGGGTGTAATGTTTGACTCAAGTGGAAGCGACAACAGAGAGATCAGAAACAGAATAAACCAGACCAAAAAGGTGATAGGATGCCTGAATAGCATACTTTGGAACAACTGCATTGGTAAAAAACGAAAACTCAATATATATAATACAATGATACAGAGTAACCTTCTGTATGGAGCTGAAACTTGGAGGACAACAGAAGAGAATAAAAGACGTCTAGAAGCAGTTGAAATGGACGTTCTCAGGAGATCATTGGGAGTATCACGACTACAAAAAATCAGAAATGAGGAAATCCGTAGACAAATGGGAGTGGAAGGTATGCTTTTTGATGATATAGAAGCGAAACAACTTGTATGGTATGGTCATCTACAGAGAATGGACGAACATAGACTGCCAAAGAAGGTTTTAGAATGGATACCTGTCCAACGTCGAAAGAGAGGACGGCCAAGGAAATCTTGGACAGAAGGTGTTGCAAAAGCCATGAGCTCGAGAGATCTGAGACACGGCCAGTGGAATGATAGAAAGAGGTGGAGAAAAGGCATCGGACAACGTCGAACGACGTTATGACCCCGATTCATATATATATATACCTTTCAATTCAAATGCGGAACTCCAACATCTCTTACCATGAGCCGCAACTGGGCATTTCTGCTTCAAGACTGTCCTATATACAATTTGTGTACTTTTATACTGGAGCATATTCAGTTCGTTAATTGGAGCATTACTGCTTAGATATCACCGCTACTGATAATAACAGCAAGTGTTGCTTGTTAGGAGCAATATCCAATATCCACAAGTTCTGCGCATAAGAAGCTACGAACGCTGGCAATAATCATCAGTGTAATGAACTAAATCTCCAAATGAAGCATCTTATAGAATTTATATAAAAATGTTGTCGACAAATGTGAATGGCATATGTTCTGCTATCAACATGTCCATTTACCAGAAAGTTCCATTTTTAAATTCAAAATCAGATTTTAGATGCTATTTTTTCTTTATACATTGCACGAGCTTCTCGTTTTACTTAAATAAATGAAAATCAGAATATGAAAAGGAAAATTTTTACTAAAATTCAATCTTACAGATACATTCTTATCCTTTTATGAAACTCTGAAATCAAATAGGAGTGTATAAAAAAATTTCAGAACTCCAATTCATTTGAATACATTTCAAAGTTATTATTGTTAGCTTACTTAATTCCATCAATATTGATGTTGAATAATAAAAATATTTTTTTCATGATATAACATTGAGAGCGAGGAATTAATGTCCAAATAAAGTGAAGTAAAATCGAAAAAATAATTTTACATGGAATTTGGAACATAAAATAATTACAGCTCTTAAATTAAGATATATAACAATTTTCTCTTTCATATTAATTACATTGTCATTCTTCAATAATGAACGAGGAAAGACCATCATTTGGTTGTTGCAGGGACTTTTCCATTTTTCACCTCTTTTTTGGAATTACAGCCTCCGTTAGGTACAGGCGATATGCATATAACGTCGTCATTTGGAATTTCATCAATGTCCATTTTGAGTTCATCTTCAGGTAGAGGTCCATTATCTTTTTCCCAGTCTTTCAGTATATTATCTAGATTGTATCTGAAGGAAATAAATTATTATTGATTTTTCAGAATCTCTGATTTGGTTGGAATAATTGACAAAATTCATATAATTTTCTGAGAGTGTAGTTTGTTCAATATATTTTTAATTAAAAAAAACCATTATAGAAAGAACAACTTCTTTAATTATCCTGTGAAAGTTTCATGTATTTGCTTCGTCACGCAACTCCCACATCAGAATGTAACAAGACAAGCAACAGCAGGGAGTAGAATGGAGTGCAGGCTTCAAGCATACTGAGCAGAACATAGGCAAGGCAGTTCCCCAGAGCTGGCTGTAACCCTATTATGCTGTTATCTCCTCATTTCAAGCTAACCTCATTTTTAAAACCATTTTTTTCACGATAGTTCTCAGAGTCTACTAGGTGAGTGCGGACATTGTAAGTAGGGAAAAGATTTTTCATTTCAAGATTGATCGCCTCCTCCTATGCATGGCAAATTGAATTTATGTGTTTCCTATTTTAAGAACACATTATGTGAAGTATGATGGACAAAAATTAATATAACATGATACTTCCATGCATATGATTTCTCCGCTGGAAATCAAGAAGAGCAAAGCATGGCATCATTTGATGTTGTAATTTTTTATCAAAATCAAGATTTGCAAGACAAGTAGCCAGAAAAATTGATATACAAATATATTGTATGTTAAATTTGAATGCACTTTTTCATATTAGCACTGCCCTAGGAAGCAGTTTAGTCATTTCCATTTCCCAGGTGTATTCAGGCAAGTACCGATGACAAAATGGCAAAGACTGGAAAAAGGACGATGATTCCTTCCAAAAAATCGGCTGCACAGCACGTCCCTCAAGCAAATTGAGATCTCCAGGTCAGACCAATGCTCTGAAAAGTGATGATCAAATTTTGTTCAGTCAGAAGTCCACCTCAAATTTCCTTGGAATGCCACCTTCATTATAGTCTAAATCATTCGTAGAATGATTTTTCCACTTTTACAAAAATCATTGTTCGCAAAATTTTCCAATTTGGAAGAGAAAAAGCCAATAGCCAAACACACAATTCAAAACTCGAAAGTTTGCTGGATAATGGACATGGAAGAGTTCCTCCTGCGCACGTATTGAAGTACAGAAAATTATTGTTAATAAGCTATGAGACAAGAATAAAGAATGAATCTCACCTTTTGCGGTAGTTTACAAAGAAATTGCGAACATGATGTTCCGTTTTGTTCCCCAATACTTCGGCTATACTCTTAAAATCCTTTCCATATTTTCGGACGCCCTGTACTGCTAATAATAGTTCTTCATTCGTCCATCTTGCATTTATCCTGAGGTTTCCTTCATTATTGGGTCTCAATTCCTCCAAAGAATCCGAATGTTTTCTTTTCAATGAACTGATCTGTTGTTTATTCAGTTGTATCTATAATAATAAATAAATTCATTTTAAAAATCAAATGACGGGGTGGTTCGTGAGAGGTTCCTTGTTCAATTTTATTCCCTGTGAATACAGTTTTAGAAGAAATCAAGACCCAAAGAGCTTTTTGCAGTAGGATGATGAATATTTTAAAAAAACTCAATTTTTCTCAAGCTTATGATCAACTGGAGCTGACAGATGAGACTAAGTATTTGAATACTAGGAGTACACACCAAGCTATCCCCAGATATGGGACAAAATCAGCCTGTGCCTCGTTTCAAAAATCGTTCGAAAGGCTCCGCAGGGTTTAGAAGGACAGCTCAACTTTTTAGATGATCTTGTCATTACGGAAAAAAATTAACAACATATAAGAAACAAAGAGGTTGTTCTGCAAAAGTTGCGAAAGCAGAGTTCACCTTGAACATGGATAAGGGTTTTTTGAACCAGAGATTTAGGGCACATTTCTGATTGAGAAAGTCCCAATAAAATCAAAGCTATTTTCAATGCACGAAGACCAAAAAAAGTAACAGAGTTTGAAGCATTTATAGGCATGAGTTATAAGTGTCAAATTGATAAAATTTCTCGTAGATTTTGGTTCCTTCCTATGAATTAATAAGAGCTGATGAAAGTTTAATTCGGTCAGATGAATATGAAAAACCTTTTCTACAAATAAAAATTAAATGGACGATTAAATCTCAGCACATTTGAATCAAAATCTTGAACTTCAATTAAGTTATGATGCTTCTGATATTGGAATGACTTATGTATTATAGCATATTGATGAGAATGTAATTGAAAACCCATTAGTTTTGCACCCGGGACATTGAATAGTGCAGAAAGGGATCATTCAACAATTCATAAAGAGGCATTAGCTATTTACTTGGGCGTTAACAAGTTCTATAAGTACTTAATCGAAAATAAGTAATTGGTTTGCACTGATCACACACCGCTGTTGCCATAATCTAAGGAAGAGTAAAGAAGTCCAACAACGTCTGTTGAACGTCTTCAAAGATATGCCTTATTTTCGAATTCCTTCAATTATACATTTCTTACGTGAAGTCAGCAGCTTTTACGAGCTTGTTCACATTGCGAAATGGTGAAGTTTTAATGAAATATAAAAATTTTCGAAAAAAAAAATTTTTTTCGAAATTTTTCATGGATAATTCTTCTTATTGACACTGTTTATCTTCCAACCAAGTTTCATTTTAATCAGATAAATATTTTTCGAGTTACTGAAAAATCAAAATTTCAAATGGCTGTAGCACAGAAAACCATTCGGCAGATTAGGCCCATTAACGAAAATTTCAAGACTCTAGGTCTTTTCTTTCGAGAGTTACAGCGCACATGGCCGGGCGGACGGACAGAATCAATTTTGACCACGGATTCTTCATCAGTGAGTCCAACCTAGTCGTTTGAAACCAATTTCGGTTCAAAATTAGAAAATTACAGACATAGTGACGAAATGATAACGCGCTGTTCCCCAGAACAAGCGCGTAAACAAACTCGATACTGACCAAAGTTTATTTGTTATTATTACAAAATGATCAGTGCTGTATCCACTCAAGGCATCTTAAAAAATTATAGTCTAAAAATTCGAAAACAAAACTTGATAATTTATAGATCGAAATAACCTCAAAGTCCAAAAATATCTGACTATCTAAATCAGAGGATATACAGAGTCTTTAAGTTGTACATTAATTTTAACCATAGATTCCTCTCATCAAATGAAACACTTTTTTCCTTTATCATTTTTTTAGATTCAGCTCCAGCAAAAAGATACAGGCTGTTTAAATTTCCTAAAAAAATCAGTTTTTGTTTTGTAGCTTTTATATGGTAACTCCGATTGAGATGAACTTTGATCTGAAGTTTTCTATAACTATTACACATATTCTTCAGTAATCACGTTCATCCTACTTCAAAAAGTTTACGATTCATGAAACTATAAGAAATTATCATGAAGAATGCAGATCTTATGTCATTATAAGAATCTTCAATCATTTGAAAATACTTGATTATTCTTTATAATTTCTCCTAAACGCACAGTTTTTTAGATGTTTAACGTTGAATATTATAAAATTAGATAAAAATTCGAAAAATTACTTCATATTTATGGATCCGCCCCTGATCTAGAAGAGGAAGTAAATTAAGCTGGGTTCACGTTTATCCGGACCATAGCATACACATAAATATTCATCTATTTAGCATAGAACTAATTTAGGTATATGCTATTTCGTGATCATACCATAGACCGAACCATAACATTCATAGACATAGAATAACATTTATAAGTCTAGAGAATATTTTTAGGTTAATTGATTGATTTCATATAATTGATTTATAAATTTCGTGAAAAAAGTATAATTATGGAGTTTTCAATATGAGAATGGGCGAGGATGGAATTGTGTATAATCCTATAGTGGAATGAAATTGGATATTGCATGAACATCAAGTTGAAGATCAGTGTTTCAAGTCCAGTGTAGTGAAACGTTTTCCTTACGATAATATCGCAAAAAGCACCAAATCGAAAGAATTAAGTGAGTAAATGAGTTTTCTCAATCTTGTTCCTTTGAATTGCAAACCTTGGATTGGTTATTTTACAGAAGAAATCACCGTAAGGGATATGTGGTGAACTTGCCAACAAAGCGCAGGAGTGTATTTGCACATCGAGAAATTTTTAAATGCTTAAAACTTTTTACCTGAGCCGAATCTGGAAATATGGCAAATGAAAAAAGTGTTATTTTTGATGAGAGGAATCTATGTCTAAAATTAATGAACAACTCAAAGACTCACCCTGTATAGTTCACTGTAAGCATGACAATACGGGTGATCAAATAATATCACAAAAATGATATCCACCAAACAAGGCCAAAATTCAATCAATAAGAGAACATTGAAAATCTAAGTTAAAAACATTTTCATATAATTGATAAGATCAAAGGTAAATAAGAATTGTTCCAGTATGTATAGTTGTCAGCTTTATCCACGCATCCTAGGAAAATAGACTTAGCCACCTCAGTCTGAAAATCTCCCTTGAAATCAGTTGCTATCATTTCCAAAATGCTTATCCTGGATAAAAAAAGCCGAATAAAAAAAGAGGGTTTTGTCATTTATATACAGTCTATGAATTCATATAACGAAACTTGATATGTTTGTCATGTTAGGTTATTTTAAAATGAAATATTTGAATTGAAGCTTGTAAACTGGAGCATGAAATCTGTACCGTAAATCCTGTTTTTTGTTTCAGTCCTGATGAACACTTTGAAATAAAGTTGAAACTAATTGGCCTTTTTTTTTTAAAAAAAATTGTGTTTTCAGAAAGAGTGCAGGTACTTCTATATTGTTGGATGGAGTCCTTTGCGGGGAAAACGTTCTCTAGCGCCATCTCAGGAACACCTTACGAACCGCTACTCTCGAGAGCAGAAAACTTTGGGCGATGTGTATGACGTTCATCCATATGTCGTTTTCAGGGAGTGTTGATTTATTGACGAATATTCGTCTTTGAGGTTATGCTGATTTATCAAACTGTATCTCTGTGAACCATTTCTTTCTTGAGATATTATGTTGCTTTATATTAATATGATCTTTTCATTATAATGATTGAATTAGAAATGCGTTCGCGATTTTGCCAAAAAATCAAAACTAACTGTTGGGTCTTCTACACCATCAATATCCAGTGTTTAAAAGGTGACGAGGACAAATATCCTTCCACCTAACAAGTACATTACTGTAGCAACCTGAATATTTTTCCATTCTGGCTACTTAAGTACTTAAGACTGAGTTATATAATATATACTCATGGGAACTGACGAGTGCAGATTCTGTGGGGGAGAGGAGGAAACTCCTGTTCACCTGATCACAGAATACTTCGCCATTGTGAGCCTGCGCAAGAAATATCTTGGACAGGAGCATTATGGGGGGAATGAGAACTTAGCCTCCTTGAAGCCCTCACATATATTAGCATTCATCAGAGCTCTAGAGCTGGAGGGCGAGCTGTAGGTTGCGAAAACAGCTCCGACAAGGGGGCACAATAGACCTTTAGGTCGCAGTGGAATGTAACCCCTTACCAACTATAAATATATCCTAATGGGAAAAATGATTTTTCTTTCCGAACTCCCTAACTTAACTCCCTATTTTCGTTGGGATATCCTCCTGCGGAAAGGTCATGGGACAGATTAGTTTCCATTTTTCGAAACGAATCTTCCAGTTCAACGTGGTGCCCTAAATACAAGCCACTTTCATAACATGGAACCTGTAAACTACTCCCCGCACGCGAATAATAGCTCATATCTACATTACTTTGAAAGAAAATTCATCGCGATCAGAGCTACATTTGCTGAATTGTTTACGGGGAAAAATGTTCAAATTCGAAAAGCATATTTCTCAAACTGGGTTTCTCCATAGATTGAGCATAAAAACTGTATCATGCACGTTTCAGTTAACGTAGAACTGCTCCTTTCATCCGCGGAATGAGAATATCCGTACTATTTTCAATTTTTTCCCTCCCTGATTTTGTGACATGTACGGGTTCCCAACTCATCCACTCAATAGGTCTTTTGCATGAATTTTCTCATTACTGGAATCAATTATTCCATCCGTAGGACTATTGAAAAAAACTAACCGCCGTTAAAAATTACAATTTCCAACGAGAAAACGATCTGTTAAATTTGGCACCACATATCGCCTGTTCAAACGGACGAAACTTCGCGCTTTCCGTGGCGTACCGGGATATATCAACTCTCTCTCTTTCTTCTCGTGAACTTTTTCTCTCTAGCAAGCCATTAGACAGCGTTGGTTGTATCGATCGGTGAATCTTGCAATAACTAGTGACGTAGAAGGCGCGTTTCACCTGCTTCGACCTTGCGTCCCGTTCTGACCATTTTCAATAACGAATTATTCAAAATTCACGAATTGTTGAAGTGTACGATAGAATACATTCAATATAGGATGAGAAAAACATAAAAATTTGATGATTCGTGTCAATATAAAGCGATCCAGAAAGGTGTCAGTCGGTTAACACAAGCTGCTTTTCTATCAATAAGCATTCTCGAGTAAACTATGGATATACCGGCATAGTATGATATACATAGTGTACAATGATACCGGTAGGACACGTTCAGTTTGCAAGCCACAATTTTATATCGCAAGTCAGTTACAAGTTTTCGAAAGACTCGCTTCTCGAATAAAGGCAACGCAATTGGTCAAAGCGTATAGCCAATAAGTGTTCGGTACGAAGATATCCGCTAATCCTAGGTTCTTTTAATGATATACCTAAGCAAGAAGCGCATCGCAATTTTGAGGCCTGGAGCTCATATTCCACAACACATAGGGAATATACATTATGAATGAATAATAAAAAGCTAAAGAAAGCCAGAAATAACTGTACTCGTTTCACAGAAGTGGCTTCAACATTGTAAGCATTGAATGAAGAAATATACAATGCTGTTACCATTGAAAATATTATCAGTTGCGAATCCGTTATTTTATTATTAGGATTGCCATTTGCCCAGAAGTACGAGACAGTGCTAATTACCATCATCATTGAAAGAGTGATGAAAATTGAAGTATTTCAAACATAACACATGGAAAGGTTTGTACGCTGAATGCAGAACGGTTGTCAGCCGTCAGTTCTAAGCAAAATATGCATTATATTTCTCAACTTTCTTTCCCCCACCATCCTCCATCCTACCAACATTTCAAACAATATATAAAAAGGGTTATTTATGCCATAATTTCGAAAATTGAATTTTAATAAAAAATTAACATTTCACCAGCGTAAAATTCAATTCAAAAAGTTCTCATGAAACACTTTTTTTTAACTACACTACACAGGTTTCAGATGTTTAAAGTTCGCCTACAATTGTAACGTGCATGTCGTATGGTGAATTTTCTTCAATTTGGGCCATTACCGAGAAAACAAATTCAAACTTTATTATCATAGGTTTCCTTTATGATTTTCTCGAATTACCTGCAGAAAATATTCAATTTTACTTTTCGAAAATGAAGTTTAACTCGCCTCGTTCCTAGTGTTCAAGCGTTCATTGTATATTCTTTATTCAATGGTACAAGTGAGTAACAGAGCCTGATATTTATGAGTGGAACCACTGTATTTGTTTATACTCCATGAGTTGTGAAGAGTAGATACTTGTTCAACTTGTTTTGACTTACCTAATATGTGAATATAAAGAAAATAACGTAAATTGGATGATTTAACATTACGTTTTGAAGATGAGACATAACGTTTATCATATAATGTGGCGTAAGTACACAGTTGAATTAATTATATATTTAAATAAAATGAAATAAGAAAATAAGACGTGTTTTTATAAGCACATAAGACATTAAAGAAAATCTGAAAAATTGAACATCACAAGGGATCTGGGCAGAGTTGCACAAAGTTGTCAACTCATGGGGGCGTTTATCAGGCGTATCAACATATCAAGTATAACTGTATCACTGTATGGGGAAGCAAAGTACTTACTCCGAAATATAAAGTTAGACAAAACCAGACAACATTGAACATAAAATTGTGCAACGCTGCCAGAAATGATTTCAAAAGTAAAACGGTCGTGAAGGGCGGTGGGCCCGTCTCAGTGTAGACAAACCCATTTTCAACTTTTGATTTCTAACAACTTCCTCCGAAAAATGAATTGATTTGATATAGGTGCCGTCTGAACAAAACCAAATAGTGCATGGGTGAAGCAACAAGACCAACGCTGGTGTCAGGCAGACTGTTGCGGACAGATATGGAGACTAACTTGAGATTAGTTGAACTTCTTCACACAAGTTGGAATATTTACTTTTTCTTCATTGATGAGGTATATTTCAGTTCAGGGAAAAAGTGCAAATGAAGTACTGGATTTCAATTCGATGTAGTCTGTATTTTCGGAAATATCGGGAAAATAAAATCTTGATTGGGTATATCTAAGGAATATTCGTAACTAAGCCCCAAACCTACTCTACAGATATCGAGTTTCTGAGTCGTTTCTAATCCGAAAGTAAACACAATAACTTCCTGGAGAAACAACTTCGAAACTTGATATTTGTACAGTAGGTTTGGAACTTAATTACGAAGGCCGCATTCGTGAATTGCTCAAATCCACCCAATGATGCCGCAGATATAGCTATCCAAAATTTTATTGTTCCAATATTTCCAAAAATACAGATAAGATCGAATTGAGATCCAATACTTTATCGAAAAATGATAGTTCGAAGGTTTTATACAGAATTTCTCGAGGATAATATGATTAAAAGATCTCAGAATATTGAATATTTGAAAAAGCCCAATTGAAGGGGTGAGTGGATGAAAGATGTATGTGACAAAAAGGGAGTTTTGAGATATTTGACCCTAAAGTTTTTATGGTGGTACTTTCTTAGTAATGATTTTGTTATGGATAGCATACCTCAACATCGTAAAGGTAAAATTATCAGGGAGTTTGCAAACCGGTAACAATATCTACCAAACAAGTTGAAAAAAACAAAAATTGTACATACATCCCGGTACATTCGAAATATTGGATTGTATTCGATTGAAGAAACGAATATATATAGGTTGAAAATATCTCAGCTGTGAATTTCTTAGGTTTCTAAAGGCTCTCAGGTTAAATTTGTTAATGGGCCGAATTGGCCAAACGGTTCCGAAGTTAGAATCATTTGAACTTTCGAGGCGATTTCCTCAGTATCTTAGGAACTTCTAATTATAAAATTGTATTGAGATCGTATGGATAAATGAAAAGAATCCATTTTTTTGGAAACTGCTTATAGATTTCGGACAATAATTTCTTCTCACCTGAAACTCTATATTTCACAATAGTGTGACAAATAATTTCAATTTGATCAAAAACGATTGATCCAGTCATGATAAAGCTCGAAAGTCAATGTTGTGCAGAATTTAATGATGAGTGTTTTATTAGAACATTCCATCAAATATAAAACAAATTCTGCACAGACCTTGGACCCACTATTTTACAGAATTGTACCAAGGTTAAGTTCGATTCAAAAATAATTTCTCGAGATCTCAGGAAAAATATTTAAAAAAATTTCGTGTTTTTTTCCTCGGTATCATCGTTATCTCCGGACTAACTGAGAAAATACTGATCCGAACATGATGAACCTGGGTAACCAGTTAAAAATACTAATGCACAACTTTATGCAGAATTGCGTGATAATCGTACCATTCAAATTCGTAGCCCAAGCGGTTATCATTTCACGTATTGATCCCGCCCAACGCACCTTTACCACAGGATGGAAAGATCGCATTCGTTAATGGGTAAATCCGCACAATTATCCATTCGAAATATTGTCTCAATATTCACGAAAATATAGATCTGATCTGATCGAGATATATTACTTGGTCAACTCGTATGTTACAGAGAAAATTCACTCTTCTAGCGGAAGAGAGAGGTATGAGCTCCTTAATGCTTCGTAGTTTCTTCCCCAAAACAAATGTTGTCGCTACTACTAGTGGAAGATAGAGTTACATGATATTTGATAGCTCCTTTATACACTTTAGTACGTTAATAGTACACTTGGAGAGCTGCTGTCAGTTTCACGAAACAGGTCAACACATAAATCCTTCATCTACTACCATAAGTAGATTTTTGGAAAAATGTTACATACCTCTTTCATCCACTCACCCCTTCAATTTAATTTTTTTTTCAGAATGTTCTAATGACGCGATCATTACGAAATTTTGCACAAAGTTGTCAATCAGCATTTTCAAACTAGTTGCAGAGTTTCTTCATGATTGATTCAGTAATTTTTGAGTTATTTCATAAAAAGCAATGAAATTTTTAGAAATATATCCAAAACTAAATTTCGGATAGAACTGAAATTTGGTACACTACTGCGAAATATGAAGCTCAAGCAGAATTTTTGTTCGAATAAAATGAATGGTTTCCGAAAAAAGTGAAATTTTTTCTTTAATTTACTGAATGTACGATCTCGACAAAATTCTGCAGACAGTTGCGCGTTGTTATAATACAACTACCAAGATTCAATCTAGTCGTTCCAGTAGCTTTCGAGTTATCACGAAAATAACCACAAAATTTCAAAGGGCTCTTACTACAAAACCTTTTGGCTGATTTCGCCCATTAACGAACAAAACCTTCGCGTTTTGAAATGCAACCTACCCTTAAAGTTTCAGGTCGATAGGATTCCCATGCGCCCTTAATGGTGCGAACGGACGTTTGAGACCATTTTCGGCTCAAAATTGAAAATTACAGACATTTGAACAAAACGATAGCACGCCGTTTCCCTAGAACATGCGCGCAAAAAACAATACCCACGTGGATCCAATAATGTCATTTGCATACGGCAGCAATATAGTTCTATTAAAATAACTGAACCAATTTCATTGCAAATGAAAAATTTGGTAAGATATTTCTTCTTTATTTATATACTATTTTTGACCAATACTCGCCATTCGATTTCATCTTCAGAAGGGCTTCACTCTTGAGTTTTACCCCATACTTCTTCATATAATTAGGATCATGACTTTCTTTGTGTGGAATTCAAAGCTCTCGAATCAATAGTTTTCCAGGAAAATGAACTTAAGAATGGGACTGGCATTTTGTTTTCTATTCGAATGAGGTCGGAATGATTAAGACTATTCCCAAAACGAATTTCGATAAGTAGCACCACAATTTTAATGGAAAGTGTGTCATTTGAGGGCTTTGAAAAAAGGCTGATTTCAAGCTCAAAATATTGGGAAGTGATAATTCTTTACATACATGTGAAAAATCTGGTGTCGGTTAAAGTCCTCAAGCCCACTTAGCCACTAATGATGATACCAAATGGCGAGTATTTGTCGGTGAAAAACAGGAAAAAACCGTACCAAATTCGGTAATCATAACTGAAATAGTTTGTCAAATGAACAGAAACCTTTTTATAGTCAGCTCTCTACTGCCTGTACACCATGTATATCTCATCTCGTCCAACAACCTATAGCTTGCTTGATTCATATAATATTGTCAACCACTGCAAGACTATTAAACATGAAAACACGAGATCGTATATAAATCACCAATAACATACCTGTCATACTTGGCGGCTTACTTTCAACGAAACTGTTGATATTTTCCACACTATTTTATTTCAAATGTTATCAACATCCCCTTCCCAGGTTTTTGCAAATTTCATTAAAATGACTTTCGTCGAATAGTTGGACGAGTTCTTAATTAGACAAAAAATATTATCGTCTAAAATATCCTGTGTCAGTTATTAATATATAACGGTATTCAATATTGTATTATCATAACCCACAAATAGAAACATTCATGAAAACCAAAAGGCACTACTGATGAAGGCACAAAAATAAATACAAAAATAATATAACATAAGCGTGATTAACTTTCGATCGACAAAACCGAAAAAGGTGAATGTGTACGAATGTAATGTGTTTAAGGTTATGGGTAAAGAAAAGGAGGGCATTGCAAGGATAAACAAGCTTCTTGGGGGTACTCACTTGTCTCTGCAGAGAGTCAATTTCTCGATCCATAGCCTTAAGCATTTGCACCCCCGATTGGCCAGACGCCATGGCAGCCAAATCATCGTGATTGATGAACATTCCCCTTGGGGGCTTACGTTTATGCCGACCCCCAAGTGAATTCCCCCTCTTACCGCCAACTGGTCCAGAAGTAGGTCGCTGCATTCCTGTCCGTCTATCATACATACGGTCACCATATTAATGATAAAGGTATTTTTGGCGGGTTGGAAATTATTGCATCGAACTGAGGAGTTGGAAGGTGATCTCGATGATCTTTGGGTAATAGAGATAGCAATATGGGATATAGAGGAAGGAAATATTGAGGATTTAGTTTGATTATACAAGGAAAAGCATTGATTTCTAGTTTAATGTAGTGCCATTTGGTTTCATAAATCAACTTGTAGGTAGAACTGAACTGTTTTAACAAAGCATCACAATCTCTGAGACGAATAATTATGCAACATCCCTTGAGCGATCTATGTTAGCATTTATTATGAAATGATCCTAAAATCAAAATATTCTTCATAACATAACCATCCATACGTTGTGATGCAATAATTTCCCACCACAAGTTTACAATATTTTTCTCAGTAAATGAATGCCCCCAAATGATTTTTGTGCATTTCAACTACAACACTAATAACAAATACAATGCAAATTACCAGAAGGAAAAATTACGCATTTTTCTGAAGAAATCTTGCAGCAAATGTTTGAAATCAATGTTTTCATCAAGTTTTAAGATATTAAAATAAAGTAATGTAGCAGAATCTAATTGTGGCGAGGCATATTGTAAAAATATATGACAATCTGCTGATCCATGTATTAAATAAATTTGTCATTACTTCATTAGTTGCTTTCAACATATCGCAGCTCTTTACTCCTTTTCGAATATTTTTACATAAGAACTTAAAAAATATGGCCGTTCACCAGAAAGATATCAAGCACCGCTGAATAGTTCAGTAATGAGATTATTCTTGAATAAAATACTACCAACTACAAAGTCCCTCATCAATGAACAAAAGCGTGATCAAAGTTGTCAATAATTAACAGTATTTTTAATAAAGAGGGTAGTTAACAGAACTGTTGTTATCGGAAAGATGGACGGAACTATCGTTATAAGACGTTAGCATCCAAGGAACGAAAGGTATAGATGTAAAATGGAATGTATAGAGATATAGAACAATAGAAAACTCATTGAACCCCGTAGGTTACGGGTTCATAGACATTGTAAATGATTAATCGTTAATATTTAAATGTGTGTCTCGATCAAAATAAACGTTGTCTGAAGTAAGGTTTGAATGATATGGGAATAAATGAAAAAAATAAAGATTTGTGACTGACATATGATATCAAGTTGAACCCAAAAAAAAAGGTGGGAGGCAATATCCCAGTAAATTTGTTTTCAGATCACAGAACAAATAGAACCAACGAATAGTTTATTCGGAGTCACTTGTTCTATTTCAAGGGGATAACATAGAATCATAAAATACATGGTGTGGTCACTCTTCGACATATTTTGGGTCCGACATGCGATCCAAATGTTGTCAAAATATAGCGAAATTTTTTTCACAGGTACGCAACAAACTCATAAATTTTGAATTCAATATTTATGAATTGGCACACAAAATGTATTAACCATATTTTTATGAAAGAACATCCAAACTATCCAATAAAATTCATGAGTAATATTCATCTCCCGTTCCGTTTTTACCGTTGTTTTGACTTCAAAATTACTTCTTGTATCCAGGAAAGTCTCCTATCAATAAACCCCATGTTGCTCCTTAATCCTATATACTGGTTTGGTTGGAAAAGACAGTCGGTAAGATGCGAAACCCAGTAATAATCTAGTGAGGGTCAGAATAAAATGGATCAGTCTTATCGAATATACGACTGTTGTCCTGCAATGGCAGATTAAAAATGTGTGGTGGAAGCTACAGTCCACGATACGCGATCTAAGGAAGCACTTGCCAGTTCTCCAGTAGGCATTTGCTTTCCAAACGGGAGGTGCGTTTTCGGATGAAAATAAAGTAGATTACTCGTAAATCGAAATGTTTAATCAAGAGATAATAATTTTTATTTTTCAATTTCTTACTTTCGTAAAATTTCGCCAGTTATGACGAAAAAGAAGCTTAATACTAATTTTCACAAAGGCAATCATTTGAGTCATTCATTGTGTTGTGGTAAATAATTCCTCTTATAAAATGGAATAGAATTCTCGTATTTATTTTCAGCCGTTCTGGTCTAACGCACCTCTCGTTTGGAGAGCTACTGCCATCTGACCCTCGTTGGATTAACACTGGGTTTCGCATCTTACCAACTGTCTTTTCCAAACCTGTATGTACCCACATATTGTATATTATAAATGAGTAGATGTTCCACATTTGTTATACTTCTCTTATACCAGTGAGAATCCATCAAAGGAGCGGTCAACTGCTAGACGCAACTAAACAGATCCAGCATTTCAAATATCCAATATATTTTTCGAGAGTTTCACCTAATCAATCAGCTTGTACTCAATCCATTTTATTGAGCGGAATTTATTGATTTTATGGATTTAACAAAGGGAACTTAGTGCCATCATCGTTCACAGAGCCAAGTAGAACAATATTTGGCAATTCTAGGACCGCGTTTTGGACCCAAAATTTTAGTGGTTAATAGTAGGAGTGTCGACACTTGCATTGATTTTTTTTTCAACAATTGGAAGAAAAACAATTTCCTTCTGGTAATTTGTAAAATGGAGGCCATTGTCCCACTTTTACATACCTCCAATGCTGATAGCAGGAATTGCAATGGTTTCCTTTCGGGGTATGTTGCATAATTGTACTATGGATGCCACAATTTGAACATTGACCGCCCTCACCCTGTGTATCAACAAACATCTCAATATTAAATCCGGATGAAAATTTCAAATAGGAAATATTCTCATACTGATCATTAAGTCCAAAAATATTTATCCCAGAAGCCAAAAGTAATATTAAAGCAAGTTTTCAAACTAGTATGATTGAAAAACCTAGAAAGCACTGACGTGAAGTCAGCAGGTTTTACGCGCTTGTTCACATTGAGACATGGTCACTCGAAATGGTGAGTGAAGTTCAAATGAAAATTTTGGAAGAAAAAATTTTTTTTCAAATTTTTCCATGGATAATTCTTCTTATAGACACTGTGCATCTTCTAACCTTTTTTCATTTCGATCAGATAAATATTTTTCGAGTTATTGAAAAATCAATATTTCAAATGACTGTAACACAAAAACCATTCGGCAGATTAAACCCATTAACGAACTTCACCGAGATATTCAGGATCAACATTTCAAGACTCTTAGTCCTTCCTTTCGAAAGTTAGAGCACACACGGCCGGACAGAATCAAATTCGACCACGGATTCTTTATCAGCGAGTCCATCCTAGTCGTTTTAGACCGATTTCAGCTCAAAATTCGAAAATTACACATATTGTGACGAAACGCGGGTCCCCAGAACAAGCGCGTACATTTGCGGTACATTTATATATAACTTATGCTTATGTATATCCAAATATCAAGGTACAGGCGTAATGACTACAGAACAAGTATATAGACACCAGAGCCAACTTAGCCTTCAAGTATGTACGAATCCTAATAATAAATCGTTTTTGGCATTTCAACCAGTTAGCTATCAGCCATTTGAATTGAAGAAAAATTTTCATTTTATGGAGACCCCAACATTACCATTTTAAAACTTGTAAATTCCTTTTAATTTTTTATTTGTCATGAAAAAAAATTCAACATCAAGCAAATGTCTTCTTTCTAGTCGTATCTTCATTTCTGAAGAGTCGTGACATCATGACTATGAACATTGTTTAACTAGATGTCTCCAACGTTGGCGGTGCCGGGCTTCCCTCGAATTGATCTGCAATGTCTGTCCCGTGATTTCTTTAATTTGGTCTGTCCATCGCGACGGACATCTGCCCCTGGGTCTCTTTCCTTCCACTTTACCCTGGACGATCAGTCTTTCTAGATTATCATGTTCTCTTCGAGTAATGTGTCCAAAGTATCTGAGAATTCGTCGTCGACATATGGTGGAAAGTCGATCTGTAATACCTAGTTCGTTTAGTATAGACACATTCGTTCGGTGTGCTGTCCAGGGTATCCGAAGCATCCTTCGCCAGCACCACATCTCGAACGCGTCTATTCGGCGTCTATCGGCCGATTTTATTGTCCAGGATTCCGACCCATAGGAGAATATTGAGAACACTAAGGTATTCATCAGTACCATTTTAGTATTTTTCGTTATGTGTTTGTCCCTCCATATTTTTGTCAAGCTCGACGTTGCCGCTCTTGCTAGTATTATCCGCCTTCTTATCTCCTTTTCACATCCTCCTTTGTTGGTTATGAGGGAGCCTAAATATATAAAGTCATTTACTGCTTCGAGTCTGTTTTGTAGATTCTTTAGTGTAATGGTATTATTTCTATCGATGATCATCAATTTAGTTTTATTGAGATTAATTTCTAGTCCCATCGCTCGACTCTCGTTGGTGATCAGATCAAGAAGCACAATCATTTCGTCTTCATTTTTTGCAATTAAAGTGGTGTCATCGGCGTATCTTAAATTGTTTATTTTTTTGCCATTGATTGCTACCCCTCCATCGAATTTCTCTAGGACTCGTCTCATTATATATTCTCCGTAGGCGTTAAATAGTCGCGGTGATAAGATGCACCCCTGACGTACTCCTCTCTGTACTTTGAAGGCGGCTGAAGTTTTTTTGTTGAGGCTAACTAATGCTTGGTTATTTTCATATAGATTTTTGAGGAGGGACAGAAGATGTTGGGGGGTTCCCATTTCCTTCAGTACGTTCCAGAGGCTGTTCCACTTTACACAATCGAAGGCCTTCTTATAGTCTACAAAGCATAGGAGCATGGGCGTGTTGAACTCTCGGGCTTTCTCGATTAGTTGGCGAACATTGAATATTTGGTCTCTGGTTCCTCTCCCCCTGACAAAACCCGCCTGTTCTAGAGGAATCTGACTCTGTAAGTAGGTTTGTAGTCTTTTGTCTATTATTCTGAGCAGGATTTTGCTTGCGTGGGATATAAGAGATATCGTTCGATAGTTTTCGCATTTTTTTGTGGATCCCTTCTTATGAATCGGTACGAATGCAGAAGTTGTCCAGTCTAGAGGCCAGCAGCCTTTTTGCCATACTTTATTACATATATCGTGTAATATTCTGGTGCCATTTTCTCCTAGTGTTTTTATGAGATCGGCAGAGATACCGTCCATCCCTAAGGCCTTATTATTCTTCAAGTGTCTTATAGCTTCTTCTACTTCAGAAACAAGAATAGACGGCTCGTATTCCTGAGTTGTGTTATCTTCCGGTTGCTGTTCTATTGTAGTCCTTTCTTCGGTATACAGTTCTTCGCAGTATTGTCTCCATCGCTCCAGAACTTTATCGTCTTCCCATACTAGGATTCCATTTTTATCTTCAATTGTAAATGTCTTAGGTTTGAATTTGTTTGTTAATTCTCTTAATTTTTTATATAAATCTCTGGTATCATGGGTGAGTTGGTGTTTTTCTATTTCCTCGCATAAAATGTAATCAGACACAATAATCTGGCGATTTTGTTACGTCCATGAGTGGGTCCTTGAAACTTGTCAATTGCTATTGTAACTGAAAGTCTCTGAATTTTCAACATTTCAGTTATATAATGAGATAATTTCAATTCCTTACTTGATAATCATAATAATTGTTGTCATTTATTGCAGATCAAATGGCCATCAATGAATGACCCCTATTATTATTACTATTATTAATAAGCAAGGAATTGGATTGTCTCATTGCTTTATATATCCAAATTACAAACTTATTTCACTTTCATTGTTGTAACTAATAACTAGTGGATTATATTGTATTTTCGAATTATGTGTCCCTAAAAGTCCATGTTTCGTACTAATGGGCGCGTCAAAAAAATTTAAATCGCGCGATTTTTCTGCCTAATGTCAGTAATTTGTGGCCGACATCTGTCATTATGAAAACGCGCGATTATTCATGATTCAAATTGTATGAATTTTTCCACCTGGATCTGGTACTTCAAAAACTATAGTAATTGTTTTTGTAGCTATAATTTTCGAAGGATTGAATAAATAGACGCTTTTGATTCCTTGGACATTCACATTGCTATCAAAAAAATCGTTTTTGGTGGAATAAGTTTGTTCTGCAAAGATGATTATTTGGGGTAGATAGATAAATAAATATAAAACTCATGAAAAGTGAAAATAAACATTCCATTTTGGCCTTAATGTTGAGAAGACATTTCACTACATGCATATTTCAAACTGCCACGTATCTTCACTTCATGAGTACATAAATACATGATTCCTTTAAGACAATTGTTAAAAAAATAGTCTTGGATATACTTATAATTCCTCATCATTGTACTCGACGACCTCACATATGAGGTCATAACTATGCAAGTACTTGTTTTGTTTACAAGTGCCTATAATCACGACAATCTCATGAGTGGTCGAGTATCTCGACTATTAATGTGATTATTGGAATGGATGATCGGGTATGTAGTCAATGGTGTGTATTTAATATCTCTTTATTGCTTGAGTCAAGCTTATTCTATTATTCTAATTTCCTCACATTGATGTGAGTTCAACATCATACTTGCAAATTTGTAAGACTACTGATTCATTGTAACTTTAGTAGCCCTGAAGAAAGAAACGGAAAGTTTCCGAAAGCTTGGTTGAAGCAATCAAGAGATATTAAATACACACCATTGACTGCATATCCGATCATCCATTATATTTATCTCTTGAGAATTTCGAATATGCCGCCATTTTTTTGTAGTTGAAATTATCCAACTACAAAAAACGATAGCGCGATTTTGGCGGGAGAGCATCTGACAACCCAAATCGCGTAAGCGACAACCGCGTTCATCAGTTTGCGCATTTAAACTCTCAGAGGATACTAAGGTTGTGCGAGTTAAGATATGTGTAAGCTTTTTTTATGTTTTCTTTCGCATCTTCAGGAACAGCGATGTTTTTTGTCCACCCAACATCGAATGGTAGGACAATCTCTCGAAGTAGAAAATGCATTTGCTAGTCTTGGGTTCGAACTAACGATTTCACAGCAGTGAAACGGGGAAGGTGATTAGCTGATCACTAAACCTAACATTCATTGTGAATGGACCCACAATGTCAAATCGAATTTGTACACTCAACATTGGATAGCTACTTTTTGACCTACAAAAACTCTTGACATTCAACGTACATTGAAGATGTTCAAAACATACATTGACATTTTCATTCAGTGATGATTTTCAATGAAAAACTGGAAGCAACTCCAATAGTTGCAGTGCAATATCATTGTTCTTTTCGAGAACTAAGACTGCTCAATAATCATTTGAGAAATGAAGTAACCAATTTGAGAAGTGTGGAGATACACCACTTTCACAATGAACGACCTTTTTGTGAAATCATGAAGGAGAAAGAAGAATTGAATCGGTTGTTGGATGGTATGGAAATAAATGAAGGACATCAAATGGTCGATCAAAGTAAAATTCAGTAAAATGAAAGTTGGTATGATGACACGCATCTTGATAGAGCGGTTACACACTCGAAAGGAGAGGCTTAAACTTTTTCAGAACAGGTACAGAATTGAAGAAGTGTGCTTCAACTATGGAATTATTGTTTCCGAAACAAATCAAGGGAGAAATCATATCAGAAAAATATGAAAAATGTTGACCAAGAAGATCAACAATCCATTGAATGCATTTCCACTTTTAGGATATCTCGGCAATGCTGTAAGTCGAGTTTTATGTTTGTTATTGAATTTTGACGAGCTTATTCCTCACACAGAGCAAGCATGCCGATTTACCACAATGTATTCATAATTTTGAGTTTCCAGCTGACGGCGCGTAGTAATTGAGTCATATTCGGCAAAAGTAGTAGGAGTAATAAGTGATAACTCAGTGAATTACCAAGAAAGGGGAAAATAACATTTCTCAATTTCAATGCTATTATTCCTTTGACTGCGGATTAAACAATCCGCTATAGGGCGTTAGGTACTTGGTCATTCATGATAGAGAGATGTTTACAGACAATATAGATAAGGTCACTTATCTTGTATTTCATTTATGTTGCCCTTTTTAATCAGTTTATCTCAATGGTATTCTACAAATAAAATTATTGATGGATCAAATAGGACTTAAACCACATCTTTTCTGTTTGCAATTATCATGATGAATTATTAAATTACAAATACTTCAACATAAAAAGGTACTCTTGTTGCGAAGCTATAAAATGAACCGCTTCAGAGTTATTCAATTTCAAAATATCCCCACAGAGAAGATAAGATTAAGTAATAACTCAAATAATTATTCATGACCACTTTGGGCTGCTCTGAATCTAAATTTTATGAAATCTGTTAGACAGAAACTATATGAACTTGAATAACTCGAAAATATTTCATGTAGTTGTACTGATAAAGAATTAATTAGCATTAAATTAGACTGATACACTTTACGTTCCCGTTCAAATGTGCAGGGCATTCATAATATAAGTTTCGCAGCTGCGTCAGTTGACTGTTGGTGTGTCGCTCTCCTGTTTCCCTCTTTGTTCCGCTGGCGTTCAAGATGACCATGTTTAATCTTTCAATGTTGCATTTGGGGTTTTTCACCCTATATAGTGGTATTTATTGGTCGCGGGGTTTGGTTAGATCGTACCAAAATCAACAATGGAAAGCCAAATTCACAGGTTATTTACAACCGTCATCAAACCCTCATAAGCGTGAACTGCAGCGTCGTGTTTAGAAATGGGCTATAGATAGTTTCGAAACTGCAAACGGCCACCGTAAACGTCCACTGAGAACTTTATAGATAACCGCTTTGCTTTGGTTCCGAGACTTCCGAGTTCAGAAAATTCTGGTCGGTTGGAGTAGGTGCGATTGCGAATTTGTGTCTAAAAACACGCAATCGCGCATAGTCGAACCGCCCAGAACAGTTCTGAACTCGAAACCAAAACAAAGCTGATGTCAGTTTATAAATGCAGCTTGAAGGGGAGTAAGAAACAAAATGATCATCTGCTAGTTGAAGATAGTATTTATTAAGTTCAAAACTTTTATATGATTGCAATGACAAAAAAATATATTAATAAAATTGAAATATTTCAAGAATACTTTTTATCTGTACATCAATGAATATGCGAATATAAAAATTTATAATTAGCAACAAGTTCCAGTACCGGATACAATAGAATATTTTTTTACGCCTTAGGTTGATTCTGGAGTGTCAATTGTGTTGTGTTGATAGTGGGCTTCCAGTATAAAGGTTTCACGATTTGGGAAATCTGAAACCAGTTGAACGGTTGAGGATTTCTTGGTTGAATTACACGTTCTGATCCCTTTAATAATGTCCCTTAAAAACTGCAGTTGTAAAATAACAAAGACATACTGACACCTTTACTCCTTCGTGTATGGTGCATTTGTAAAAGCACTATGCATGCATTTTTGACAGATCAATCGTTTTTAATAGACGACTTCGGCCCAAGTTGCCAACCCACAATTTACTTAGCAAGGTTACTTTCACTGGGGAACGGGAATTTCAGGACAAATTCGACATGATAAGGTTCGCATTATTTATAAATAACCGTAAAACATGCCTCGGCTCTTCAAACCAGATAATTCCTTCCAAATATAGGTTTTTGTTAAGATCGTCCCCGATTGGCTGAAATTTAAGTTGGGATTCCTGATTTCATGCAAACAGTGTCAATTTCCATAGGATACGTTCCGAAAATCAACTCCGTTGTTTCGGTTGCCGATTTTCCGCTCCGTAAATATGAAATATTCGGATGGTTCCTGGATTGTTCCAGGAACCATCCGCTTGTGCGCGTGAAAAAGGTTATTTACGGAATCTGGTTGATGAAATTGCTGTCGATTTACTGTCACTAGAACGATTTTCTATGGTAAATATCCATAGCATAGAACAATCTATGTTTACTTTTGGTTTGTTTTGGTTCCCAGTTCAGAACTGTACGGGGCGGTTCTAGCACATATCTATGGTCTTTGCTAGAACCGTCCCGAACAGATCTGAACTCGGAACCAAAACAAACCTAAAGTAAACATAGATTGTTCTATGCTATGGATATTTACCATAGAAAATCGTTCTGGTGAAGGTAAATCGACCGCATTTTCATCAACCAGATTCCGTAAATAACCTTTTTCACGCGCTTGTTCCAGGAACCATCCGAATATTTCATATTTATGGAGCGGAAAATCGGCAACCGAAACAACAGAGTTGATTTTCGGACGTATCCTATGGAAATTAACACTGTTTGCATGAAATCAGGAATCCCAACTTAAATTTCAGCCAATCGGGGACGATCTTAACAAAAACCTATATTTGGAAGGAATTATCTGGTTTGAAGAGCCGAGGCATGTTTTACGGTTATTTATAAATAATGCGAACCTTATCATGTCGAATTTGTCCTGAAATTCCCGTTCCCCAGTGAAAGTAAACTTGCTAAGTAAATTGTGGGTTGGCAACTTGGGCCGAAGTCGTCTATTGCACGAGTATTTTGAATGTGTGTTATGTGTCCTGATAGCATAAATGCTATAGACTGAAAACCACATTATAATGAAGTAGCCTTGTAGTAGAGAACATAAAGAACTAATTTTCAGCATTACTTTTTGCAACGTGTGATTCATTTCACTATTTCATATATATGTAGGTGTAGTGTTTCAGGTATGTTGGATAATTCACTTTTGTTCGATTATAATGTGTGATAGAACTCAAATTAGTCTTCTCTATGCAAATTTGAGGATTCAAGACACTGTTTCTATAAGTTGCATATAATGATAATGATGAACTGTATTAGAAACTTGCTAAGCAGAAAAGTCGAATATTAACAAGTGAACTGAAATGACAGAAACTAGTATTAAGGGATATTGTGTTTTTATCATAAATTTGTAATTTTAACAGATGAGCTCAAACTAAACGAGGCCTTCCGTGAACATACTGAAAAAATTGCTGAGCAATACTTGCAAGAGATAACTAATAGTGCTTTTACAATTTTCTTGTTATAATCAACAATTCATCTATTAACTGTCTATGACTAATTTGCCTCAATAAACAATTTTACGATAAATATTTTACAAGATCAATATATTTTCTTACCTAATTCTTCCTTCCCTTCAATTATATGCCTTCTATCGAAAATGTGGCATGAATGATATCCCAGCTCTGTTTTCGTGAACTAAACTTTATTCATATCCTACAGACCATGTATTTCTCTCACCTTCAGAAATAGAATTGTCGAGATGCATTACCCACAAAATATAAGTATTTTATGAACTGACAGGAGCCATAAACCTACCCAAAGAACGATGTTTGGTCCCATGTAAATATTTTCTGTACAAGATGCGTTTCCGAAACAGCTTACGATTCCTCTTAAGAAACACCGTTTCACAGCGCTCAGTCAGAAGGCCTAATTCCAATGACTTTTTAAAGTAGCTTGAAAAATTGCGGCCAAAACGGGTGAATCTAATAAATCCGGTGCAAATGTATATTTATATACATCGATTTTTCATAGTTTTCAACAGACAATGCGCGTCGTAGATATGTAAATAATTTCGATTATAGTCTAGAGTTGAAATACTCATTCTTATATTTAAGAATATTTCTTCGATTATACATAGCTAAGGATACATATTATGAGTATTTATTGTCTTGTATATTTTATATACTGGATCTCCTTCCATTTGGTGTTCCTGCCTCAACTGATAGATAAGTAAAGCATTATTAAGAGCCAATGCACTACGACGCAATGGCATTAATTAAAAATAACTAGTTTTTGCAAGGAAATTCAAACTTTCAACAAAAATGGAAGTTCCATGCGGGACGAAATTTCAATTTGTCTTTGTCGTCACTTAAGACAAGGCGTTAGTTATTGTATTGTTTTTCCCCTGGAAAGTTTTAAGTAGCAATTCTTCCTTCGGTACTTTAGTGACCCTGTGATCTAGATTTTCGATTGGACATCTGTGTGGGTTGACTATAGTTTTAAATATAAAGTGTTTTCCCGAAATTCTAAAACTTTCAAACGTCTTGAACTTCAGGAATATTCAGCTGACTTCGAGGTAACAAGGTAAGGTTTCTTAAAAAGGAGCTCATTTATATTACTAGCCTGCTGATTCCAAGCTAGCCGATATTACATTTATACAGGGTGTTTTATTGGTAAATGTACATACGGTAACCTCAGGTAGAGCTACCTTAGAAGAGTCCAAAAAACCTATATATGGTAGATGTAATACGTGTGTTTCTTGTATTCACCAATATTTTCAATTGCTCATAGCTTTTGAGTCACCTAGTATAAGCCATTGATATTTGGAACATATGATTAACTCATACAGGTCAATCGATTCATATTCGAAAAATTTTAAAATTCATATTCATTTTCAAATGATTGAAACTTTGAACTTTTGTCAAACTGACATCCAACACCCTGTATATGAAATTTCAATATTGGATTTAAATATTTGAAAAAAGCAGAAATTTCTCAATCTGAATCCGAATGAGATTCCACTAAATTCTCAAAAAATTCGGAGTTCGTGATGGAATAGAAAAGTTTTCTTGTCCAACTAATTGGAAATTAGTATTTCTTGTTATTTCAAAGGATTATTTTGAAAAATTTTCAGAAAAGCATTAATTTTGGAAAATATATCCGAACTTAACAACAACGAATAATTAAATAAATCAAAAAATACCAATCTGAATAATGAATCACAGAAGTTGTTTCAAAGTAACACCGATTCGTTACATTTAATTCTCGCCTGTCTCAAAATATTACTGATAGTGTTTTTTTTATAATGCCTGGATTATTATGTGCTCTATAGTAGGCGGCTTACAAACCCTTACTTGCTGTTTCCTATCTCCTTACTTCCGATCTCAAACGAATATAAGTAAACGTTTAAATTTTCCCAAATTAAATAATAGACAGTATTTAAATCCGGTGATCTAGAGGTCCAGCTATGCAGTCTACCTCTGCCAATACACATGTTTCGAAATTGCTGATCGAAAAAGTTCCTGCATGCTTAGGCTGAAGATAACACGCATGAAGTCGGGTATACGGAAATCCAGTACAGATTTCCTATAAATGTATGGTGTCCACTCCATAAAAATCAATGGGTTGGGCAAAATATCCTACCAAAACGGCTTACGGATGATAATAATATGTACTTAAATTCCCTTCAAAAGCAGCATCTATTGTATTAATAGAAGGTCCAGTGCAGAAATGTGTTTTAGGCAAGGTAATGGTCCAACTCATTGAAGAGTTATAGTCTGGAAGTTTGTCTATCAGAACTTTCCATATATGTGGATAGTCAGAGGTGGACCACAAACCTCAACCGCTGGATCACCAGATTTTTGAATTTGGAAATATTAAAAACGTTAAGTGTATTCGTCTAAGTAAGTAAATAAATCGAAGCCGCCTACGATGAAACACTTATTAATGCAGACCGAATCAAAAAAACTGTCAGTAATATTTTGAGACAGGGAAGCGTTAAAATTCAACGAAGCGGTGATACTATGAAACTCTTGTGTTTAATTTTTCAGATTTTTATTTCTTAATTTATTTATTTATTAACTGTTGTTGATTTCGGATACATTTCAAACTCAATGTTTTTCTGAAATATTTTCAAACTAATCCTTCGAAATAACATGAAATACTTATTTCCAAATAGAAGTACAAGTAATTCGTACAATTCTATCACGAACTTCGAATTATCTGAGAATTTAGTGGAATTTATCTATTGAATCAAATTTATTTGAATATGAATTGATTGACCTATATGAGTTTATCATATGTTCTCGATATCAACGGATTATACTGGGTGTTTATGAGCAATTGAAAGTATTGGTGAATGCAAGAAACACCCTGTATCTTGGTTATGGACATGATTAGATCTACCATACGTAGGCTTTTTGGGCACATCTAGGGAAGCTCTACCTCAGGTTACCGTATGTGCATTTACCAATGAAAGACCCTGTAAACGATACCGGGTGTAATATAGACTGAGCTGTAATAAACATCATATCTAATTTCATCAACGATGGTTAAAACAGACACATAAATAATTTAAGCAATTTAGATGATTTCATTAGGTTTCCAATGAAGTCGAGCAGTTAATCTGAAGATGAGCCAAAAAAAGGATCAAAACTCTTTAGATAACGAATTTGGAAATTATGGTATTCTTTTTTCAATCTCTAACAAAAGGATCCTTATCAAAAGTTGCGGGTCGGTATTCTTCAACTAGAGAGTTTCAATCTTATCGCATCAGTATCAATCGAGATTTGAGGGAATAATCTCAAAACTTCAAATGCTCACTACTCCAAAACCTTACGGCCAATTTGCCCATTATACATTTCGGGTCAGCTGACTGGACAGCACTTGCCGTTGAACACACAAACCAGTTACCATATAGCACTTGTACCAAAAATTTGTGTGTCCTACAGAACTTTCTGCTGTGACCTCATCCGGAAATGGCCAATTAACGAACTTAACCTAAATGTTTAGGCTCCATATCTAACCTTAAAATTTCAACACTTTCCATCGAAAGTTAGAGTACTTACGGGCGGCAGACCGGACATAATTACATTTCATCAACCTAAACCTAAACGTTTAACATCACTTTCGGCTCAAAATTCGAGAATTATAGACATTTGGACTTAAAGATAACGCTACTTTTTCTAGAGCAAACGCGAAAAAAGGTTCCAATTAAAGGAGTTTTTAAGATTTTATTCATTAATTATGATTATTATATCTTGATGGGATTCTATGAAGCTTTAACTCTTCTGTGTTGTGTTGATCAGCGGAATGTCTGTTTCAAGAGAGCCAACACCAAGAACCTAATAGATTTCACTTTCTTTAAAACTTTACATTGATTTTATTGAAAATCGTTATTTCTTTGAAAAATATATAATAATAAAGTTAATAAAAAAATTTATTTAATCTTGTTTTTGCTTCACAAATATAAATTTCAAGAATTATTGAATATTTAATTTATTTCTCTAAAAAAAAAAGTTTTTGGCTACACACCAATTCTCAGTGACAGTGATGAATGTTATATCAAATTCTCAAAACCAATCGCCAGTAAAAAAAAATTTATTAGGGCATTGGTGTGTGTGAAGAAAGAACTCTAAGGTTCGGTATTGAAAAATAAATAATGGATTAATCAGGGGTCATGATTCACTTTTATGCAGGCTTTTCATTATGAAATAAATATTATACCCTGGGATGAATCGATATGGTTCACTGAATTTCCTAATGAAACCCTCAACATATGAGATGTAATATACAGGATGATTGCATTTTTGAAGATAAACTTCTGCACTCAAATATTCATTCAATGCTATTGAAGAAATAAGTATTTATTACAATCCAAGGCAGTGTACAAGTTTTTTAAAAAAGCATTCTATTCAACTATTTCTCAACGAATTTTGTAGGTATCATTCATTATTTGGTTGATATATTTAACGAACAGAGAACTGAAACCAAAAAATTAACAAAAGTGTAGTAAATATGAAGATATGGCAAATTCCAGGTAAAAAGATGAAACGCTATTGAAAAAACCTAGAAGGTTTTTTTCCATAAAGTACTGGATTTCAATTCGATATAATATTCCCAATATTTCCAAAAATACAAATGAGATCGAATTGAAATCCAGTACTCGATCTAAAAATGATAGTTCGACGGTTCATACAAAATTCATGAGGATAATATGATCAGACCATCACAGAATATTGAATATTCAAAAAAAAATCTTAATTTTTTTAATTGTTTCAATTACACGATCAACACGGAATTCTGCACAAATTGTTCATCAGCATTTTTAAACCAGCTACCAAGTTTGAATTAGTATTTTTTGAGTTATTTCGAAAAGATATTGAGGAAAAAAACATGAAATTTTACATTTTTTTTTTCAAATATCCCCGGAAATAATAATGGGGTCGAACTGAAATTTGGTACACTACTGTGAAATATGAAGTTCAAGGCCGGAGCAAAACTTTTTTTCAGATGACAGTTTTCGAAAAAATTTTTTTTCAAATTTACTGACAGTACGTTGCCAACAAAACTTGGCAATAAGTTGCGCGTCGTTATACTCTAACTAACTGCAAAGTTTCAATCCAATCGTTCCAGTAGGTCCGAGTTATAACGGAAATAACCTCAAATTTTCAAAGGGCTTCAACTCCGAAACCTCTACGCCGATTTTGCCCACAAACGAACTTAACCGTAGCATTTCGAAATAAAACCTAACCGTTTCAGGTAGATAGGATTCTCCGTACACCCGTAATCGTGCATACGGACGATCGGTCGGACAGAATCGATTTGGACACCGGATTCGTCATCAGTGAGTCCAACCTAGTCGATTGAGACCATTTTCGGCTCAATCATCCAAAATTACAGACATTTGGACAAAACGATAGCACGCTGTTCCCCTAGAACATGCGCGCAAAAAGTGAAAAAAATTAGATTTTTCGGGAATCTCAATCAATCAGTGCATTTCATTAACAGAATGAGAAATAAATATATCAACAGTTTAAACGACTAATAAGATACTTGGGGGCACCCAACATTATCCGCCAATAAAAAATTCCTTTGGCCCTGTACTTTCACCTGAAAATATCTTAATTTATTTGATGGTCGAATATTACTCTCATGATAAGTTTGAATAAAATCTCTAGACTTATCCTTGAAATAGGTTTTTATTGTTCAAACCTGTCTATAATTAATTCATTGAGATGGAATTCACTGGATCTGAAAAAGGTTTACATTTGAGCTACTGAATGATCTTGCTATTGAAATACACTAGACTTCCCGACTTGCAGGGATCCTTTGCAGACAAGAATCTGTCATTTGAAACTATGATGAATACAAAAAAGTTTGAACAAATCTTAATTGAATTCATAGTAATTCAATATTCAATGCCAATCATATTTGATTTCGAAATACCCATTGCTAGAGTCATAAATGACCATCTGATTGTGGTGAACTTCTTTGATCGATTAGACAAGTATGCATCCAAATGTTATACAGATTGATCAAAATCAGAAGAGGGCGATTTAGGGTATATGGGCAGCAATTTAAGTTCTCTGTAGCACTGGGACACAAAACCCCCTATCCTACAGGCCGACACCGGTTGCCTATTTATACACTCAAAAGACTGATGACAAGACACGGAGGGCGGAAGCAACCCTTTGCAGTTGATATATGCAGTTTCTGTGGATCGGAAGCATTCAACAGATAGTGTGCCAATGTCCAGAGCTGGTTACCCCAAGAACACATATGGGAGTGCCAGATGTAAATCCTCAAGATGCGGCAGCCAAGGCTCTTATGGGACATCATGGATGACGGCATTAGGAATGAATAAGTAACGTAATAGAACAAAGTATCGTATTGGTCGCAGTTCTGGAGGGATACACTAAACCACATGACCATGATCGAATGATAACAATGGTTCCTAAAACAATGTGGCAAACTTGCACAATGACTCTAGATTTTGATTTAACCCCTCAGAAGCCAGTTGATATGTATTGAAATCAACGCAATTCATAATGGCAATTGATGGGTATTATAAAGTAATTGAATAAAATGAAGAAATTTTCGCCATTGATCATTTTAAGGAGATACAAATAAAATAGATAATTAAAAATGGTTATTTGATTATTTTGGAAACTGTTGACCAATACAAACAAAAGTATACTTGAATTATATGTATTGAATGCTTCATAATGTATGAAATATTCGAAAATAATAAACATTTTTGGAAATCCCTGCAATTCGTTTCCAGGTTTTAGTTCTCAATTCACATAGGGGCTATGGATACTAGTTTCCCTCAGTCTTCAAAATATTCTTCCTTCACAACAAAATCCAAATTCATCACTTTGTACCACAAAATCAAAGCCAATTTCCCAAATATCGAACTTGGAAGTAATACAGTTACTCCCACAAATATATGCAAGTACCTGGGCATACAAATGGACAAAATGATGGAAGAAACAGCTGTTACTAGAGCAGGACAATTTAGATCTCGTTAGCAAAATAGCAAATAACATTTATGAAATTATTGGATCACACAATATTTCTGAACAGTCCAGAAACACTCCTGAATATTATTGAAGGAGAAAAAACCTATCTAAGAAAAATTACCGAACTAAGACACCCCAACAACCCACTTCACAATCCTTCCAACGAACTTTTATACCAGACAACAGAAATAGAACTAATATTGAAAAGGTAAAAAATACTTGGTAAAAATTTCATCACAAACCAAAATATAGATATCATGTATCCACTTGTACAGTGCTATTATACAGAGTGTAACAGCCAAATGGAATAAATTCGATAACGAATAAATGAGGGCGTGTTGGGAAAAACGCTCAGACGCGTCGATTTGTAATTTTAAATGCGCATAGTTTTCAAGGAAATTAAATTATATAGGGTGTTCCATGCGACCGTGGCCGATACCAACTTTCTTATTTCAAATGTAACCCCCTCTATATTATTTATTTTTTGGATTCTTCAGAAAATTCTTGACATAATTCATGTACAATGTCCTATACCTATCCTCAACTTCTTCGGAATTATCAAGTGTTTTCAGATTTTTTACAAAAATTAACATTTTAAATGAAAATTATTTTATTTCACAAATTCGATACATTACACTCAATACTTATTTCCCATTCATCTCTTGCTATGAAGAAAGTAAGCAAAAACCATTACTGAGAGGAAATTAAAAAAAACTACATTGACATCAATGTTTTTTTTTTAATTATTGAGAAATAATCAGTATGACTTATTAGCTTTTAAGTGTAATGTACCGAATTAGTGAAATAAATAATTTTTATTCAAAACGTTGATTTTTGCACTAAATCTGAAAACACTTAATATTTCCGAAATAGTTAAAGATAGTTATAGGACATTGTGCATGAATTGTGTCTAGAATTCTCTGAAGAATCCAAAAAATAAATAATATACAGGGGGTTGCGTTTGAAATAAGAAAGTTTGTATTGGCCACGGTCACATGGAACACCCTATATAATATTATTTTCTTGAAAAATATGCGCATTTAAAATTACAAATCGACGTGTCCGAGCGTTTTTCCCAACACGTCCTCATTTATTCGTTATCGAATTTATTCCATTTGGCTGTTACACTCTGTAGAGTAATCATACCAAAAACAAAACTACCAACCCCCCACCCTTTGAACACTTGATGGCCCTAGGGTAACTTTCTTTTTTTCTTTGATATAATTTTGTCTTTATTAAATTGATTTTCATGAACTGTCTGGAAGACTGATGCCTATAGCATTTTATTTGCTATCAATACAGTTAATTTCTCTCTGATTGCACAACTGGAAAAATAATATCCAGCAGATAGAGAACATATCCCATATTGATTTCAACTGAAATCAACGTTTTATTTAACAATTGTAGTAAAAAAACTAAGTAGTTTTATTCTTGTAATAAAATAGGATTCTTGGGACTACTATATTTATTTTCCAATGTTTGTTGGCAGTCAGTTCTCTTGAATGGAAGTGTCCATCTTACTAAGATATCTATGGTCTGAATTAATTGAATTCTTATTTGTCAGATATATTGGTAGTCAAATGTGAAAGTACTGGAGCTTGGTAGAGTATGATGTAGCAAAGGCATAAGGAAATGATCTGTTGAAAAGGAAACACTATCTTCTACATATCAAGCGTAGATCAAAATATCTTCCCAATGATACCTTCACCTAAATCAACAGATAAATCGAGTCAGTGGAGTACGAAACCAAGTACCTCCTGCATACCCACGCATATGCCCACTATTAACTAACATTTTTGAGTGATAGTAGTAGCCACAACCTAAGGAATATAGATTTCATAGATAGGCGAAACAGAACCACTAATGGTCGGCGTTTGGTGAGTTGCCAGTACTAGTAATGGCTAGGGAATGACATAAAAGGTCATTGCTAATGTCTTGTTTCGAAAACTGATCCAGACCACAAATTCTGGACCAAAGATGTCCTAGAGACCGACATACTATGTATATTACATCATATCAATCATATAACATCTTAAGTGAAAAGGGTATATTAAATATAGAAGGGTATATCAAATATAGCGGCGGTAGCTCAGTGGTTAGAGCGCAAGCCCCATGATCGTAAGGTCTGGGGTTCAAGCCCTTGGCCGGGAAATAACTTTTCCGGTTTTTAGGGGACCGTCCAACCATTCGCTGTTGGGTAAACAATTAACAGTGCCGTTCCTCACGTGGCGCGAGGAATTAGTAACAAAGCCTACACAGAACACACCCGGTATCCTAACTCGCACAAGCTTTAAGCTTCTGAGGGGTTTCGTTGAAGCCTAGGATATTCGGAAAAAATACGAAAAAAAAAAAAAAAAAAATAGAAAAGAGATATCGATTCATATCTTAAGATACAATAGATATTATACCCTGAAATATAAATTATATCCCACACTTGGTATATACCCTGAAAGATACAAATTATTTCAAATCAGTTCAGAAGCAGCATCTCAGGATGAAACAGTGGAAAATTAAAAGATATTTTATAGCTAGGGATAGAATAGATATTTTAGTTTAATGTGATGAAAGTTCATTTGGGAGTGGACGATATCAATTTATATATCAGGATACAAATGAAAAACCAGCTCTTATACAAGAGTATCGATAAATTTATGTTTTTTATCTTCATACATTAACTTTTTATGTTACAAAAACTTGTTTTGATAATTTATTTATCTATTCACATTAGCACTAAAATGAAACAGCAAGAAGCTGGTGATATAATCGAATATGCCCCAAAACAATTATTCTTCTTTTCCACTTAATAATTTTTTTGTTCTTTTTCTGCTTTTCTTGTGTTTGGAAGCCATAAAAGTTGATTGGTTTCTTACCTTTTCTTCATGGTCTGATTCTTCATTAGATCCAACTTCTGATCCAGCTTCTGATGCTCCTCCATCTTCCTTTGGATTTTGTAATTTTCGAGCCTGTTTATCCATTAGGCTGCTTCTTGTTCGTGTTTTTTTCCAACCATAATAATATTTCACAAGACTTGCGATACTCTTGTCAGGAAGCTGTAGGAACAAACACCATTTTCAAAAAATGAACCAGCTGGAGATACTTCAATGAAAAAAAATCTTAATCTCTTTGGATAGACCAACTTCACCTGATGTTTGGCAGAATGGCGCATACAGCCCCTATCAAAATATCTACATAAGGGATGTGCAATGAGAGAATAAAAAAAAGCTTTTTCCTGGTCAAATATGTATACAGAGTGTAACAGCCAAATGGAATAAATTCGATAACGAATAAATGAGGGGGTGTTAGGAAAAACGCTCGGACACGTCTATTTGTAATTTTAAATGCGCATAGTTGTCAAGAAAATAAAATTATATAGGGTGTTCCATGCGACCGTGGCCAATACCAACTTTCTTATTTCTAATGTAAAACCCTGTATATTATTTATTTTTTGGATTCTTCAGAAAATTCTAGACATAATTCATGTACAATGTCCTATACCTATCTTCAACTTTTTCGGAAATATTAAGTGTTTTCAGAAATGTTGAGTAACGTTAGAAGACAATTCTACACCAGATTAGCATGTTGCCAAGACGTTCGCGGCGAGCATTTTGAACATTTCCTACATTGACATTAATGTTTTTTTTTTAATTATTTAGAAATAATCAGTGTTACTTATTAGGTTTCAAGTGTAATGTACCGAATTTGTGAAATAAAATAATTTTTATTTAAACCGTTGATTTTTGCAGTAAATCTGAAAACACTTAATATTTCCGAAATAGTTAAAGATAGGTATAGGACATTGTGCATGAATTGTGTCTAGAATTCTCTGAAGAATCCAAAAATGTATAATATACAGGGGGTTGCATTAGAAATAAGAAAGTTGGTATTGGTCACGGTCGCATGGAACACCCTATATAATTTTATTTTCTTGAAAACTATACGCATTTGAAATTACAAATCGACGTGTGCGAGCGTTTTTCCTAACACCTCCTCATTTATTCGTTATCGAATTTATTCCATTTGGCTGTTACACTCTGTATACAACCTAGCTAGCAATTAAATCATTAGATTGCTTAGCTTTGAAATGTATTTCACTGCAGTGCTTAGTAGGAAGAAGGAAAAGGGAAATCCTCACTAGGGCATTATAGATTGTTCTCTTCATCAGATGGTACAGAAGATTATTGTGGTTACTGTATCTTCATCATGTGGTTATCCCCAACACTGGACCAACATTCTATAACAACTCCTAGCAGTGAAGACTCATCATTTGTAGAAAATGTGAATTGCCAACCCAAAAAATATAATTGACTTCAGTGTAAAAACTAAGGTGAAGATTTAGGATCTTAACTGCAAATAACGAATGAAGAATGGGGAAGGGAATCCTCCAACAAAGGTAGAAACTGCAGTATTCAGGCATAGGAAGAAGTAATCAGAATCAAAGGTTCGTACCGTAGACTTGAGCACACTTGACTATAAGAAGTGCGTTCTCAATCTAAATAGGGGGCTTCCCTGGATACTTTATAGCGAAAATCCTGACAGTCAAATAGCTATTCATAAGCTGAGCATCAATGGCATTATTTCAAAGATGGCATGGGAGTATCTGTGCAAAGTTTTAAACAAAGAATAACAGATTTTTTTCGGTATGGATTCCAGAAGTCAGGAACAAGAACATTCTTGCAGGGCAGAATCTTTCTCAGATGTAAGGAAACACACCTAAAAATAAGACACCACTCAAGTCTAGACCAGAAACAATTGAAAGCATGCATAAAAAACGGGTCACTTCAAAAAAAAATATTCAGGAGATAAAAACACAACTCATAGGTTTACTTATGGAAAAATAGTTGCATAGATATAACATGAAAACGAAGTAGTGAAAAAAGTTGATATACCCGGTTTTGTATACAAGCTCTTCAATTACAATATACTCTCTTGTAAAAATATGAACAGGTACAATAATTTCAAATTGAAAGTTTATTCCCACCCCATACCAACACATAAATGAACTGAGAGAGCTGTCGTTCACTGTCCTTGTATGACAAAAATCTTAGTATGGGTCATTATTATGTCACATTATATCGGGAAGTAACAATACGAAAGCCTAAATCCACTTGGAGGGCTATTTAGATGTCCTCCAAAGCAGCATAATTTCGTATGAGTAAATATCTGTTTTATAATATGCCAAGTAGAATGAAATAACATTCCTCATTTATCTTACGATTCATTTCAATATCAGGTTAAAAGGTTTTAATTAATCCAAAACAACAGATAACTTGGGTAATCTTCACATGGGATACCAGCAAAATATACCTCAGAACGTCAGATAAGAATTCAAAAATTTCAGAAAGTTAATAATTACCATTTGTTTAATTCTATGGAAACTTTTCCCATGAAATTGGAAGGCTTGTTCAAATAATACTTTGTCCTCCACTGTCCATTCATCGGGAAATGGGGTAAAATTGGCTAGGTCCAAAATGGCTCTTTCCAGATCATGTTTGTGCCAAAACAGCATCCCCAATGCCTGTTCTCCATTGTAACCATATTTATCTTTTGCCAAAACTATATATTCTTCAACTATATGATAGAAAAATGCATTACTTAAAGGAAGAATATCATAATATGAATAATATAGGACTAGGGATATAGTAGATGAAACTATGTATAAGAACGTACGTTACGCAGTTTGTTTCAGTTTTCCAATTTTATCGTCAATACCAAGATTCTTAAGATTCTGCTTTAGCAAGGCTGAAATAATTTTCATATTACCAGACCAGTATTTTTGCAGTTAGGTTTTTTGAAAATGAAGAATATTGGAGTATGCCACATGATCAGAAAATTTGGTTCAGATTCTCTATCAGAAGCATGTGTTTTATTCAAGTTCTCATCATTACTACCAAAAAATAAAAAATACCAATGTGTTTACGGAGAAATGATATTTGAATGCAATAAATACAGGAATTGTTGCTTTTCTCCAAATGTTGTGATTCATAATGATTTGTTCTTTTTGCCATAATAGTGTGTGTAGATATTGAAAATGGCATAAATGTAGAATTAAATGAACAGAAAAAACTTGGTGATAGGTACATCAATAGTTACATCTATGTATTATAACAAACCAATGGTACTACTTGTGAATAAACATACTGGCAAGCTTATTGAAATTACTGAATCTAAGCTAATGACTTTTCAAGCTGAAAAGATAAAGAAACAATCAACACATATAGGACTTTCCAGATCATCGAGTAACCTTACTTATGAAATTCAAATAACAATCATAATTCACATTCGATACACAACAGAAAAAGTGGTGATAATGAAGAAATTAATAGATTTAGGAAATATATATATATATATATATATTCTGTTAATTGGAATAGAAAACTCACGCTTGTTGTCTGAAATTGCTTCTGTTGGAGACCAAACTAAAAGTGCTCTATCAGCCAAAAGTTCGGGTTTTCTGAGGGTCTCAGGTTGCAATTCTGGGCAGACAGCTTGATAATCTCTACCAACACGAATTTTATCCACTGGAACTAAAATTATAGTGTGAATAAACTGATAAGATACACAATGATGCAAGCTTCATTACCATGCAGCTGAACTAATCAACTGCAGCAATGTAATTATTTACAGCTCTACAAGAATTTATAGAATCTCTCCCAACGTAAAATGTAAAACTTACTTTCATCTTCACTAGTGGAATCGGCTTGAGCATGACCATTCGGACTTGGTCCTCTACTTCTTCTTCCATTTCTGCAATTTTCACCATTTTTTTCAGCCAACACCATGTTTGATAAATTGTATAAATACTCAAAGAAAACAGAAGCAAGTTAATTCTATATTACACTATTTCTCTTCCATGAATCCAAACACTCAACTTGCCAAACAATAATCAGATCCAATTCAAATGCTCACAGAACAGAATACAGAAATCAGGAAGTTATCATCAAAACACCTTACTTTTAGGTAACTAACACTGGGCAACCCTGAAACATTGACAATTGACAGTTCTTTTTCTTTTTCAAAGAGCTCTTCATCAATCAACACATTTGCATCACTGGCGACAAAGCCTAAATCTAAATCGGTCAGATGCGACAGTTTGGCAACGCAAATTACATGCCCCAAGGTGACATGACAAAAAAACCATGATGTAAAAAACATGGTGTGCTCATCTGAAAAAAAAGTGACGGCGGCAAGATTAAAATACAAGGAAATATATTCAGTGCTTTGAATTCGAATGAAAAAGTGACATCATCGTCGGTAAATACGATCACAGAAGAGCAGTTTTGAGGATTTGGGTAGCTCGAAGCTCTCTCCGCGCATGAAATTTAATAACAAATTTCATGCGCGGGCAGCTCCGAGCTCCGAGCTAAAAGAAAGTATCATATGATGTAAAAACATGGTGTGCTCATTTGAAAAAAAGAGACGTCAGCAAGATTAAAATACAAAGAAGTATATATTCTGTGCTTCGAATTTGAATGAAAAAAGTGACGTCATCATTGATAAATCGATCACAGATGAGTACACCATGTTTTGCTTACATCATGTGCTGCTTTCTTTTTGACGATTTGGGTAGCTCTGAGCTGCCCCCGCGCATGAAATTTGTTAACAAATTTCATGCAGGGGGGAGCTCCGAGCTACCGAAATCGTCAAAAAGAAAGCAGCAATGTATGTATATATATTTGTATTCTGTGGTGTATAGCATGATACAAACATCTGGATCTGTGATCTTTGAATAAAGAACAACAGAAAGGAGCAGAACGCGTTTCTACTTCGTATATCACTGCGACCATGATGTAAGCAAAACATGGTGTGCTCATTTGCTTTTCTGTTATCGTATTCACCAATGATGACGTCACTTTTTTCATACAATTTCAAGAAAATATATATTCTGTGCTTTGAATTTGAATGAAAAAAGTGACGTCATCATTGGTAAATACGATCACAGAAAAGCAGATGAGCACACTATGTTTTACTTAAACATCAAGACTGCGACGTAGGCGCCCACATATTGAACCTCCAAGTCATGATATAGATAAAAAATGGTGTGCTCATCTGCTCATCTGTGATCGTATTTACCAATGATAACGTCACTTTTCGGTTCAAATTCAAAGCACAGGATATATATTTGTATTCTAATCTTGCCGACGTCACTTTTTTTCAGATTAGGACACTATGTTTTTTACATCATGCTCCAAGTATGACTCATGTTAGTTAGTTCATTCGAACAAAGAAGTCTCGGAACAAGTTGTTCTCTCTTCAAAGTGAAAGGGATGTCGGCCATATGCAACCTCCATCCCGGACCTGATGTGAGACCTCATGCTCCTTCCTGCTGTTCTTTATTCAGAGTCTGTGATCGTATTTACCAGTTGTGAAAACCATGGTGTGGTCATCTGAAAAATGAGTGACGTCAGCAAGATTAAAATACAAAGAGTTGTATATTCTGTGCATTGAATTTGCATGTTAATTCAAAGCACAGAATATACAACTCTTTGTATTTTCTGCTAGCTGACGTCACTCATGTTTCAGATGAGCACACCATGTTTTTTACATGATGAAGTAACTTTCTCCATTGAAATTAAAAGCACAGAATATATATTTCCTTGTATTTTAATCTTGCTGAGGTCACTTTTTTTTTCAGATGAGCACACCATGTTTTTTTACGTCATGCGTAGCCTTCGTAATCTAACGTAGTTCCGTAGGCTACGCGTCATGGTATTACTTCTGCGTACAGCAATGAACTCTATATTATATACTATATGGTAATATAGAGTTCTATGGCGTACAGTGACTATCACAGAATACAAATATAAAAGAAGTTTAAACTCCCCACTAATCTGTGAAATCAAAGTGGCGGCCATCTTAGATGGCCATTCACTAGCGACACCAACGGCCCCAGAAGGAACTTATCTTCGATGGCAAGCACACTAGCGACCCTAACGGGCAGAGTTGGAAACAATTTGTTCATGGCGGGAATATTTGACTTAACTGCTAAAGCTCTAGGATTACGATAGGTAACAGAAATTGAATTTCACCTCACTTGTTTTCAAATGGAATTTCACTTCCGTTTATTCATGAAATGGTAAAAAAGGGAAATATTCAGATTGTAATAACATTTCATAAAGTAATAATAAACAGATCTTTTGAAATTTATTAGCTATTAACAAAATAATGTATTGAAAATTGAAAGTATTATAACAATATTGCCATGTGAGTATATATTCATAGGAGTTCATCAAAGGGTTGGTCAATCCACTTGTTTTAATCCTTGGATCCTGGGAACAGAGGTAAAAATTTAGAAACCAAATATGAAAATTAATAACTTAATACAAAATCATGTTTTTTTTTCTTGAAACGATTCTCAGGTTTCTTCTTCTTATATCTAGAACAGAAGTAAAACAGATTAAACTTTTTTTTTAAGAAATTGCTCCTGCGTTAGAAGTTGTACAATATTTGTCAGGAGCAATTTTTGAAACAATCAAGTTCTAGAAAAATAAATTTTTGGTGTCCAGATCAGACGCATATTCACAAAAAAAATGTGTGCAGCTGCCTCTGAGAGGATCCCTCCCTTAGAAAAAATGCTGCCAAGGATCCGCACTTGACAGCATTGACAATGTCAGTTTCAAACTGACCAACACTCACAGAAAATAAATAAACATATAATTCCAAAAAATAACGAAAAATATATTCTAAAATAAAATAAAGTCTGATAAAATTAACCACTAATCAAAATATCACAGAAATGGGTTGTGTGGTTGTGATTGGTTCAGCCGATTGAAACTGAAAATACCTAAACTAAACTTATAGTCTCAGTTTCTTGTTTTTTATTGTACTGTCGAGAACGACTTCTTTCCTTTAGACATTTGAACATAATCAATCGAGTACTGACTTTAAAAATCTCTTCTTTAAACGTTATGTTCCGGACAAAATACAAATTCTCTAATTGCTCTCTGAATAAATTTTAGAAATTATCAATTAGACCCTCGCGATGGCCATTCACATTAAGAAACTGATAAAATTTTATGTGAATGAGGTCCATCAACTCAATTAATTTTCCACTGGCATAATTCAATCTAGTTTTCTCATCATATTCTTTGAACGTAACAAATAAATGCTGATTCAGATTTATGTCATCTGAAAATAAGCTTTTTTGACATTGATCACAATCAGGTATATTGATCTTCTTTAAAACATACACAGCCACATAGGAAGTGGCATAATTTTATTCCAAGAAATTATCATTTGAACTGTCAGGTGTGTCTACAAAGGCGTCTGCATTACAACTTTCAGAAGATTGATCATTTGTGTGTGAATACTTGTCAATAAATTGACTAAAATTTCCAATAAGCCCACAAAAATAATCCTCACAATAATTGCTTGATTTGCTGAGCGGAGAACTTAAATTATTAATAATTAAAGTTTTCATTGCTGCAACAAATTGTAAGCATGTGGGATTTGTATTGCAAACACCATGTTGCCTTATCTGGCCAAAAAAGTTTTCTAGAGGATCCTGATTTAGGTTCCTTAGATTCAAAAATTCAAGTTTTTTCGAATTTAAATGTTTCCAAAGTAACATTTCCTCTCTAATACTCATCTGCCACCCTTCAACAAATTTAAAATTATTTTTTATATTACCTTGTTTATCCAAAATTTTCCATTTAATATTCTAAATGAGGAGAGTTACCTGATAGTGCAGACCGATATTTTCTATGATCATTACTCACTTGGGAACTGTTGAGTGAGTCAAATAAATTATTTATCAGATGACAGAACTCTGCAGTATGTAAAGAGTCCGATTTCAAATGCCCAGATGCATGAAAAGTTTCTATGGCTGATGCCATAGTAAGGCTTAGTTGTTGAGCTGCCACCTTGACTTTCATTCTCATGTAGGAATCTCTGAAATTGAAATAAGACTCTTTTATCTTGTTCAGAACTTTATATGTACGTGTAGTATTATCAAAATGGAAAGCTTGTATCATGTGATCCATGCTTGCAAATTTACCCTTCTCAAATTCTATTCTACAGTCATTTATGGCATGTCGTGTGTTCTTTAAGAGATGCGGTATGTCAAGTATTGTGACCACTAAGTCTCCATTAACTACAAAGTGATATGGACTTATAAGGGTAATCTCTAATGAGAGCAGCAATAGCTGCTCTATTAGTGCTACACTGGTCACAAACTTTGGCACAAACCTTCATCCCTATCATTTGTAGCTCTCTAATAACTTGAATAATTAATTCTTTCAAATTATCAGATTTCATGGTATCTTTAGTGAAAAAATATGCAACTGGCATCTTATAACTTTTTCAGATTCCTTGTATCATAAAAACAATCGCATGATTTGCATCAGTGTTAGATGTTCTACCCTTAGTGCCTAGATCTTTGAAACCAGAAATTCTTTGCTTATGGCTTTTATAAAACAAACCACTACTCAAAGAAGTCTCATCAAAAAATTTAGAGTACAATGAAGATCTAGCTCGTCCATCTGTTGAACATGAATTTTCATATGTTCCAAAATTGGTTTGAGGAGTCCACATTCAAAAGGAATGGAAGCCAAAACATACTGAAGGGATTTAGGTGACGGTAACTGAAAACAATTTCTAAGGTAATTATACAATTTTGGACTCCTCTTATAAAGCGAGAGAGCAAAAGCTTTATCATCCGAAGACCACCGACGGCTTGTTGGAGGCTTATCAACATTTCTCAATTGTGAATTTATAAAGTCAATTGTTATCTTATTTAAATTTTCTTCAATGAACCGAAATTAGCCAGCCTCATAAACATTTTGTAATTGCGTACGTTCTTTATTGAATAAATTTTTTAATTTTGATAATTTCGTAGAAACAGTCCTATAAATGTTGTACATGGACTCCTGCTCAGGGGACAAATCTGATTTGTGGAGTCCTAATTTTCTTAAAAACCCAGGTTTATTTTCAACTAAAGGTGAACTTTCATGTGTTAAATTTTGACCAAGTTCAGAAAGAAGAGTCGCTTTTTGTGTATGACACTTCAGGGCTTCCTACTAAAGATTTATCAGATGTTGGGGGCATCACAGTGATTTTCTCAGAGTCAATACTGGGAGTATCAATGCTGTCTTTGGAAATCAACTCATTAGATTCATATGTACATGCATAATTATGATCATTTAAACTTATTTTTGTGAAGACTTGGGAACAGCATCTATTTGAAGGCGGCAGGGGTCCGTTGGACAATTGAAATAAGATAACGAAAAATGGTCTTCACATATTCGGAAACTTGAACATTTTATACTAGGATCAATATTGCACGCTTTTTGCCAGGACAATAATCTCGAAGGATTCCTGGGGAAACTGAAAAAACGCAGATCTTGGACATTACATTTGTAAAAATTGTTACATAAGGGAAATTTGCATGTATATTTAAGTTTGGGCTGGGAAGGTTTCACTGATATTTCAGACATTGTTACAGGAATTTAAAGAGGGTATAATAATTTAAGAGACTGCATAGAATAGTGAGGAACCAGTGAATTAATAAAACCAGTGAAATGACATTTATACCAAATCTGTTAAAAAAATTAAAAATCAACCACACAAACCGACATAAACAACCACTTACTACATTTACAGAGGCGCCCTCGTCATAAATTCATATGAAAAGCATTAGAAAATCCAGGGATGGCTTGAGGATATGATCTGTACGAATAGTGCCTGAAGGGTACATTCGTACAAGCAATTATTTAACCACAACTCTTGGAATATACTACTGAAAATATATATATCCATGACATTTTCAAGTATTCGTATTAAATCCAAAGTGATTTTATCGATTTTCTTCTATGATTTCTTGACTTCAGTCTTTCCAAAATAATTCATTTACCGATGATAAATGTGTCAAAAATAAAAACAGAAAGATGATGCCTTATGTTCTCACTGGCTTATTTTTTCCACATCAAACAGAAATAATACTAATTCTCTCTTCACAGCTCGACACTGCCAAACTTCTAATAGATATTCTAGATTTTCTCAATCATCCCCATTAGAAATATCATGCGTCCAATACCTGCTAAGTGAGGTGTTTCGGAAGTTCTTTGGAACTTCGGTCCACTTATGTTACCTAAGTTGAGTCATTTTAGAAAGATCTGATCTCCATTCAAGTCAGACGGACAATTCTCAGATTCCCGGGGATCTGACAAACGCAACGTTGAGCGCACGTGCACGTACTTAAAATGGGTTTATTTATGATGTGAGCCTAGTAAATGTAAATAAAAAAAGCCCTTCCACCCCTCTTTGTTATTACAGCAATCGCTCTGAAGTGCATTTTGGTCCAATATTTCTCGAAATTATTAATTGAGAATAGTTCACATGGTGAATTTCTCATTGAAGTCTTTCACGTATAAATGAAACTTTGTCACCTGATATTTATTTGAATGAATACAACATCGTGGCATCGGTATTTTTCGATCATTTTGAATATGTGAAAAAAATCTTGAAAATTTCAATGATTTTATTGCAATTTAGTGTTAACCTTTAAATTATTATTCGACAACAACGTCAGTTTGTTCCGATATGTATTTTCGGAGATAATGAAAAAAAAATTAATCATATTCCTCGGTATTGTTTTTATTTCCAAAATATATACTCAAAAAAAACTGATCTTATCATAATGAAACGGCAAATGCGTAAAATTATGCGAAATTTCGTGTGGATCTTGTCGTCGGACCAAGCTTTCAGGCACTTGTTCAATATGAATATTTTTTGTCCAATATCTCGATAGTATATATCGGAACGAACTGACACTGTTGTCGAATATTAATTCCGAGGTATGAACCAAATTTCAAAGAAATTTTCGAAATTTTCAAGATTTTTTACTTACTGATGGAAAGATTTGACGATATTCTTTTCATCTATTCCACACAGAATTCTTATTCATGTACCTTCAAGCTATCATTTTTCATTCCAATACTAGATTTTAATTCGATCCTTCTACGTAATTAAGCCCTAAACCTTCTCTTATCTATAAATATCGGATCTCGAAATTTTGTGTTTAAGACTTTGCAAAACGCCGATCATAAACGCAATAACTACCGATAGAATTTACCTACTTGGAGGTTGTCTGGAGTTCAATTAAGAAGAAAATTCGCAAATTGGCGAATTGGTAACATCTACCCGATGATTCCGCAGATATATCAACTGAAAATTTCATTTTCTCGGTATTTTCGATAATACAGAATGGCTCGAATCGACATCAAGTTTCAATATTGATGGAAAACATCCCGAAGTAATAGATTTATCGATTCGATTGGATAGATGTTCAGCCACTAGGGGAGCGGATAGATTTAAGTATCCTGGCAGAGAATATATCTGGTCCCGTACCACCACCATTCTTCAAACTTTTCACAATAGACAAGACCTCATCCGCGACAACGGGAAAGAAGAAAAAGTTACAGTTCAATAATCTCTAACTGACTGCAAGAATTCGAGATTTGGCCTTCGTAATAGCTAAGTTAGGATTGCTGACTGACCTCTGTGAAATATTCTCCGAATGCTTCATCCACCATTTTAGGGCAGGTTATAAATTTGCCATCCAATTCAAGAGAAATATTTCTTTTCTCTCTCGATTGCCCACTCAGTTCATCATTAATATACTTCCACACCGTTTTATTAACATTTGTGGATCCCAAGAAAAGATTTTTATTATAATCGAATTTCGCAGAGCTCAGTGATCGATAATAATGGATTTTGGCGTCTTTATATTTATCTCGGTCTGTTTAAGAGTTCGTGCACTGCGAAAGTCAATGTAAGTTGCATGAATTAGCCTTGGATTCAACAATTTGTGAATTGACCCATTTCGGTCGACATGATTGAGAACGATTCTGCAGTTTCAAACTGCCATCTCTATGGAGGACTTCAGAACATCTACAAACTCCTGAAAATTGTCCTCAACTGATATAATCCGCTATAGACACTCCGAAAATCAATATCCGAGATGAGTACAGACAGATGCTTCAAGCTGTTTTGCGTCACTGATCTCATCAAGAGAGATTGCCTACAGCTACTTACAGGTGAATTATTTGTGAGATAATCTAGAATAATAGCTTTGTGATCCCTTATGAAAGGCTCCCGAGCAGAAGCTTCAATTCTGTCATGCATAACATTTTTAGCAATATAACCCACTTTGGTAGCGGAAGTGATTTCATGCTTATTGGTAAATATTCTAGTAGGTTCGTTTGAGCTAATGGATAAGTTATAACTTATGAACAAATCATCCATAAGCTTTTTACGAGAGTCATTGGTGAGTAAATAGTCAACAATCAAATCCCTACATAAAAACAGAACGTTAGAGATAGAGGTACAGTAGTTTAGGACACATTCCAAAATATTTAGGAAAACCATAAAATCACCAGATGGAGGTCTGCAGACTTTTAGTATACAATAAACAATATTACCTAACCTAAGTTTGATTCCAAAAAGTTCGCAATGCATCTCAAGTGAGAATTTATCAACATTTGAAGGGTGAAATTCACACATAGATTTTACATATAATACACAACCACCATGCTCACGTTCAGGTCTACAGTAATAAGCAGCGATGCGGTAGCCAGTAAGGTTCATGATAGAGATCCTGTCCGATGAACACCAATGTTCAACCATACTGATGTAATTTGGATTGACCGAACTCAGGAAGACTTCCATAATGTTCAGTTTGTTGACGATGCTTTGGACGTTCACTCGAAGAATTTTCCGTTTGTTGCTCTTTTCACAAGTATTCATGCTTGTGAAGATATCATCATTCCATTTTTTTCTTGGCATCCGTCTGAAGGGGTCGTCGAAACAACTTGTTGATCGAAACACCCTCAGGCCAAAACCATGGTTCCATTATGAGAGATTCAAATACAGTAGGAAATGTTAGTTTGAATGAAGAGTATATATTAGGTTGTTTGGAATTTAGTTTTTCACAACTCAGATTGGGAACAGTATTGCCGAGAAAATTATTAAGTTGCTCCGTAGTTGTTGTTGGACTGAGTCTTGATATGTGAATATAGCACAACTGTTTTTTGGGCACACATACAAGAGCAGTAGAATTGGAAGAACCAATGATAGGTTTGGTCCTCATTATGCGTTTAGGTGTGGTGGAATTAGAAGCGGTTAGTTTAGTTTTCGATGTTTTAGTTCTGCTATTGATCTTTTTCTTACTCTCTACAATTTTCCAACCTTCTTCATTGGAATTTTCCCTGGTCGATAAGCTCTCTTCGGTGGTGTTCCGGGCAACGATAGTTTCTGATACATTAGGGACAGCTATAGATAAACCAGCTGATGTGCTAGGCAGAACATCCATAAAGAAAAGTTTATCACGCGGTTAACATCTTCTTCAATTATCTTATCAGGAGAATTCCTTACAGATGTATGGATAGTATTGATGGAGTTTTTACCTTGCTTTAATGTTTGTATTTCACCATTAAGTATAAACATTTGCTTATTTTCTGACTTGATCTTATTTTTCAATTCTGATATTTCAGAATGCACGGGAGCTACTATCTTGTCGACTATATTACGAATAGAAGTGAGAAATGGATCTTCACCTTCATTCAAGGAGGTCTCTGGATTAGCCACGGCAGAAGGATACTTGTTGACCTCATCACAGCCTTTACAAATCCATTCGGTAATTTTTCCTTTCTCTAGCATTTCATTGAAATATTCGATGGTGATGTTCAAACACTTAATATGGAAACTATTTTGGCAATTCTGACCCTTGATGGTATCATCGTATCTATTAAATTTACTCGAACACTGATAGCACAGCAATCGGCGTACGAGCGAAATGACTATACAGGGTCTTTCACGAGGAACCTCACCCATATTTATACGGGAAACTGCTGAACGTATTTTCATGAAATTCAGCACTTATAAGTATTTCACGATGCTGATGAAATCTAAAATATTTTCAAGGCATGAGCACCTCCGGTTTTTCCGGAAATGACGTCAACTTCCGTTTTTCAAATTAGAACACCATTTTTTTATTGCAGAAATAGATTCCTTAGAAAATTTCAATTTATTTTGATGTAACATTTTTCAGTTCTGGTTGGAAAATTCTCTCTGAGCGGGAAAATTCGAAAAAAAAATCGAAAATAGAGCTCCGCTGAAACAAGAGTTTTTGGATGGAAAATTTTCAATTTTGGGATTTTTCAAGATGTAAGATTGATGTATCCACTTTAAGAATCGAAATCGCGATTCATCATACAGGGGTGAAAAAATCGCTTTCAAAGTTAGGGATGACAAAATCGTGAAAAATCTATTTTTTCAAATTAGAACCCCATTTTTTTATGGCAGATATTGAATCTACGTTAAAAAATAATGTGAGTGTATGCATCACACCCTTGCCCTAAAGTGGATATTTTCTGAGTTATTCACAAAAAACTGTTTTTCGTCTTGAATTTTCAGCTATTTCTTTTCCCTTCACGCCAAAAAGATGACATTTTCAGGAACTGTAACTTAAACCATGTTTTAGATTTTACTACCCTAATATGCAAGAGAAAAAAGTTACAGGTTGTTCCTAAATAGATGGCGAATTTGGATTCGAATTTGTATCGGAAACCTCTTTATTTCAACTAATCGGCCATCGGTTTTCTCTCCAGTGATAAATAAATAATTCCTTATGAACCATATGCAAAAACTTACCATGTTTCACATTTTTTTTTTTTAATGATAGATATCATTAATTACATCTGCCAAATTCCTCTTTATTCAGTAGCATTTTGTGTTTACTATTAATTTGGTGATAATTCGTATTAAGTTATAAAATCGATCACTATGCCTAATTGTACCAATGAAGATTATTTAAATCTCATTCTACTTCATGGAGAATGTAATAAAGTTGTAGATAGAACGATTCGACTGTGCATTGAGAGGTTTCCTGACCGACCCAGACCAACGAGAGATACCATTAACAGAACCATGACAAACTTGAGAAATGTCGGATCTTTCGTTAAGAAAACTACACACAGAGAAAAAAGTGTAGTAGAAGATGAGAACAACGAAATTACAGTTCTTGCATATGTTCGTGTGAATCCTCAAAATTCTCTCAAAGATGCCGAGATTGATCTGGGATTATCTCAATCGAGTCTTTGGAGAATATTAAAAAAACATAAAATGCACCCATATAAATTCAATAGGGTACAGCATTTGAAGGAAACTGATTTCGTCAGGAGAACAGAGTTTTGCGAAGCTATGATGATTCGATTTCAAGAGAATGAAAACTTTTTGGACTGTATAATTTGGACAGATGAATCTAAATTCACAAAGAATGGTTCTTTCAATAGGCATAACAGTCATTATTGGGATGAAGAGAACAACCACCACCTCAAACAATGGAACTTTCAAGAGACCTGGAGTTTCAATGTTTTTTGTGCCATCAAAAATAATGCAATTCTCGATGTTCACATTTATGATGGGACTTTAACTGGTAAGATAGAACACTACACATGTTTGCATTATTTAAAGAATGTTCTCCCTTAGGAGATAGATATTCTGACATATTGACTCAAATAATTGAGCCGCTAGTACAGAACCATAATGACTTATGGTATCAACAAGATGGCGCGCCTCCACACAATTCACTCAATGTGTCAAATATCCTCTACAGGCTATTTGAAGATCGATGGTTGGCGAACAATGGTCCACATCTTTGGCCACCACGTTCTCCCGATTTAACTCCTTTAGACTATTATGTTTGGGTTAGGATAAAAAATATTGTCTACTCAACTCCCCTGACTGATAAAGAGGCATGCATAGAACGAGTCAGAAATGCGTTCAGGTTTGTTTAGATTTTTAGATTCATAGTTTTGAAACTCAATTTGGTTTTTAAACACTTTTGCAGATCTCTTCCTCCCGATGAAATAAGAAGAGCAACGCACGAAGCATTCCTGAGACGTATAAATAAATGTCTAGAAATTAACGGTCAAAACTTTGAGCATCTTCCCTAGTTATAACTGCGAGAGTTTGCCATGGTTCTCCTAATAGTAACTTGAAGTCGGTTTCAAGAAGGGGTGAAAAATCTACAGCATGGTTCAAATAACAGTTCCTGGAAATTTCATCTTTTTGGCGTGAAGGGAAAAGAAATAGCTGAAAATTCAAGACGAAAAACAGTTTTTTGTGAATAACTCAGAAAATATCCATTTTAGTGCAAGGGTGTGATGCATACACTCACATTATTTTTTAACGTAGATTCAATATCTGCCATAAAAAAATGGGGTTCTAATTTGAAAAAATTGATTTTTCACGATTTTGTCATCCCTAACTTTGAAAGCGATTTTTTCACCCCCTGTATCATGAATCGCGATTTCAATTTTTAAAGTGGATACATCAATCTTACATTTTGAAAAATCCCAAAAATGAAAATTTTCCATCCAAAAACCTCGAAGTTATTCTTGTTTCAGCGGAGCTCTATTTTCGATTTTTTTTTCGAATTTTCCCGCTCAGAGAGAATTTTCCAACCAAAACTGAAAAATGTTACATCAAAATAAATTGAAATTTTCTAAGGAATCTATTTCTGCAATAAAAAAATGGTGTTCTAGTTTGAAAAACGGAAGTTGACGTCATTTCCGGAAAAACCGGAGGTGCTCATGCCTTGAAAATATTTTAGATTTCATCAGCGTCGTGAAATACTTATAAGTGCTGAATTTCATGAAAATACGTTCAGTAGTTTCCCGTATAAATATGGGTGAGGTTCCTCGTGAAAGACCCTGTATAAGCTGGAGTCACTTGATCGTCGTCAGCCAATAGGGTGAATCTCTGATTCCCCAAATCTCTGAGTCTCCCTCGCATAAAAGGCAGTAAAGGCATCTTCACAGTGACTTTACATGTATATAGTCATTGTTATGAATATATATATATATATATATATTCTTTTGAGAACGAGCATTACAATTCTAAGATATATCACAGTGTTAGCAGAGGAAATGTAAACGGGGTACCATACATATTTGCGTATGATACAAGAGCACAGATAAAAACCTCAGGAAAAATTCTGTCTCCCCGCATAAGTGTAGTAATTTGTTTATAGAAGATGGATGGCATCTTTTTCATTTGAAAATAATTTTTTCGTCATCTTGAATTCATTTCGACAAAATAACTTGACATAATATCTGAAACAGAAAGAGGGACAGAAAACCAGAAGGAAGCAGTAAATAATATTACCTACATTTGCTCATGACCGAGAGGGTCTTTCGACCAGGTTCAGTCCTCCAAGCGATGATTTTCAGATCCTCAGATAAACGAAGAACGCTACAGGCCCCTTTATTGGGGAATCATCTCCCATAGATCCATAATTGTTCATTTCGAACTAGAAATCTAATGAAATATCGGGAATAAAGTGAAAAACTTGTGACATGTATTATGTCAGGATGACATTATATTGTTATGAATATAACTCCAAAACAAGAGTTTATTTTCATCATTGTTCAAGGTTTAAACAATGATTTTGTGATCATTCAATAGATACAACTCGGTAAACTTGAGATAAATTTAAACGGTATTGGCGTCTGAATTTAAGATTGGAGCGCCAACGTGGCCAGTTTTAGAACCTTACATACGGACATAGATTTTGTTTTGATAGTCGATTTTGTACTGTTTTTTAGTGTTTGATTTGATGATTTTTGATTTCACGATTTATTCAAAGACATTCTAGACTTTTATAGTTGACGAGAGTATTACTGGGAGTACATATTCCATTCTTATAAAGTATGGTATGTATCATCCTTCAATCTAATTGAGTGTAGCAACTCTAAAATTACGGGGATATATCCAAGGTTAGACAGTATTCTAATATTATTTATTTTCAGATCCAAATGACAAGATTGACTTTGGTGGATTTCCAGGGCTGGGCAGTATGAAATACAAATACGTATTTTGTATTTGTATTTCAATTACTTCTTGAAAATGTATTTTGTAATTGGTATTTCAAATACCTGACGCTGAAGTATTTTGTATTTTGTATTTCAATACTTTTGTCTTCGAAATACTTTCGAACAAATACATTCAGCGCCGAGCGCTCTACAGGAAATAGTCCCTGAATCTCCCTTCAGATGGCGACGTTCATCTGCTTCATCTAGTTCTTTTGCTAGCAATCATATTTTCGGCAAATGGAAAGGAAGAAAAGGTCCTGCGCAATGGTCATTTTATCATGGAGTTAGAGTAAGTCAACTTCTAAAAACGATAAGAGCAAAGAGCTTACTATCCTTCACCACTATCCTAACATAAAAAATGTGTTCATACAATATAACACAAGTTTCTGCCCATCAGGACCTGTAGAAAGATTGTTTTCTCTAGCAGGTTTTATTCATTCCCCAACAAGAGGCTGTTTGTCTGATACTACATTTAAAAATCTAGTGTTTCTGAAAGGAAATTCTTTATTCAGCGATAAAATAGCTGAGCTGAATTAGTTGTAATTTTTTCTGATTTTACGTAACACCTGAATGTATTTTGTAATTTGTATTTCAAATACAAATAGTTAAAGTACTGTATTTTGTATTTTATATTTCAAATACCCGACTTGAAAGCATTTTGCATTTTGTATTTCAAATACCTGCGAAAAAGTATTTTGTAATTTGTATTTCAATTGAGCCAAGCATGTATTTTGCCCAGCCCTGTGGATTTCTTAGGATGTCTTGAAAGTTGAAAAACAGATAGTAAACATACTTTTTGGAATAATAGACAAATACTCATAACTTTACTATTTTTATAGCGAAGAACTAAATACTCAATATATTGTGAATGAAATGAATACATTCACATGAAACTTATGCTACTTGTACCGTAAGCCTTATTCATTATGGATTGACAAATAAATTTTCCAACACTCATATGATTGGTCTTGAAAAAGCTGTAATAAATAAGCCTTGTACAACTTTGCTTTCATCGGCAGAAGCACTTTGAGCGAACAATATTCATCACCAGATATTTCCTTGTTGAGACTCTTTTTTTTTAATAGTCAGTTCTATCACTAAAACATTTACGTTGTTCCTTAATTATCAGTTCAACAGGCAGATTTCTGGAAGGCAGAGCATTCCTCTTAAGTGAACTTCTCTGCTTGGATTAGGGGTCTGGAAAAAAATTGTCTTCATGACTGTGTCCTAATATTTCATGAGCAATTCGTGCTTACCTCTATAAAAATGATCATCATCGGTAAAAGGCAGGTAACAGACTCTCATAAATCTTGTTTGTTGGTTTTTATCGATTCTTCAACACTTTCAGGTCTCACTTTTTAAAGGAAGTTTCTTTTACCCTAACTCGAAATTTTTCACCGGGCTGTGGAAATCTATGGGAAGGGACATTTGAGTTTGCTTTTTCTCAGAAGAAGCACTTGTAAAATCACACAAACGCCAAGAAAAATGCATTAACTCTCTCATTTTCTCAACATTTCTTTTAACTTGTCAATGATAATGTCTTTACCTCGGGTTACTCGGATAGCCACCAGAGGGAGTAGCGCTTATCTTCATTCGCGACGTAAAAATGCAAACAACAACGGTTGGAAAAGAAAACTTCTCAGGGAAGCTTATTGATGAAATTTACGCCCTTAGGCCCTCACAACCGTTATAACGAAAATTTGAATCCATGCCCATTTATGGTATCTCCAAGCTAATCAAGTAAAGGCATCAACATTATACATTACATGTTTCTTCTTGGAAACTTGGTACCTATTATTTCCATTTGCAGAAACAATATTAGGTAGCAGAGTGACCTAAGAGGGCATATTATTGACGTCAGTTTCCCATCATTTTACGGCCACGACATCTCAGACTAATATAGGACTTATAAAAGACGTCACATAACTGACTGAAAGAAGAATGCACTATTTTCGATGTCTAATGGAAGTCTTCTTGAAGTCAGAAAACTTTTCAGAGAGTAGTATCCTATGACGACGTCATTATTCTGAAATATTTGGTCCACGACATTTCTGACTGATAATAACCTATAGACGGATTTTCAACACCACCGTGAAGTATCTAACTCTGGTTGGAGACTATTTACTGACCTCTGTCCCATGAAAAAAATCTAGAGACGTGATCAACACGAAATTTGGCATCTAGTTGCATGTTGGTGATCTCCACCTGGTAACGAAGTTTGAATCTGATTGTATTTGTACTTCTTGAGATATTGCGGAAATAACGTGTAAATTCAAATAACAACCAAATTCGGTACATTTTTTTCCCTTATATCTTCGAAAGTAAATTCCAGATCGAATTTAAATTTGGAACATTAATCTTAAATACTAACTCTAAGGTTTGTGCAGAATTTCATGAATATCTTATCAATATTTTCAGGGAAACAAAAATTTTCGAATGAATTTTTTTGAATTTTCTAACGGTTGGATCCACACGAAATTTTGTTCGAAGTTGCGCGTTGGTATTTCGAAACAGTCCACGTTTCAATTTGATCGAGTCAATAATTCATGAGATATCGAGGAATTAACCTGAAAATGTTAAAAGGATTTAACTCTGAAACTATCTAACTGATTCCACCCATTTACGGACTTAACCGAGATATTTGGACTTTTTGTTCTTTTCCTTTGAAAATTAGAGCACATACGGACGGATAGCCGGACGGACGGACAGAATTGAATTTGACCACGGATTCTTCATCAGGGATTTCAGCGCAATCGTTTGAGACCATTTTCGGCTCAAAATTGCAAAATTACAGACATCATAACGAAATGATAACGCGCTGTTTCCTAGAACAAGCGCGTAAAAACAATGTTTGTGTTACTATTGATTTGTGAATTTTCTTTTATCCTTCATGACTTTGGCGTCACTTTCAAGACGTAATTATGACATCAGCATAGAACGTTTAATGGATGTGACATTTTGACGTGAATTTGGGACACCTGACGTCTCCTTCGTCATCGAATTCAGGACAAGTTGTTAAAGATCGTCATGATTCACAATTAAATGAATTTGTTGCGCTGTGCCTTCAATGCTTATATTTTGCTTTATATTTTAAAGGTTAAGATAATCTGCTCTCACATTTACTGTTAGAATCTTCAGCATATAGAGTATAACATCTAAGTTGTAAATTCAGAGATACATTGATTGTATTTCCTGAATTTAATCTATCCGAAGTTGTGGAAGAACTTACATATTTTAAATTACTATATTTTTTAATCAATTTTATCTTCAATGGTTTTTGCTGTGTCTCTGCATACTCTTTGTGCCCAGAAATGTACAAAAATTAGTTTTTGACTTTTTTGAGCCGAAGAAGCAACAGGACACTTTTGCAAAACGGCGCCACGAATATACCAAACATTTAACATCTTCAATTTATTTATGTCCTATTTCCTGGTGAAAATTTAAAGCTTATGTTATTGGAATGGTGTATAGCTTGTTTCATTCCTTTAATTTTTTTCAAGAATTCGACGCCAAACTGATGTTTGTAACTTAAAATATCACAAAATCAAATTATTATTGATGATGAACCATGTGATCACATGATGAAATCGTGTAGAAAAAACATATGGATAATACGTCTCTGGCATAATGTATTTTTTTTTTGTATTTTTTCCGAATATCCTAGGCTTCAACGAAACCCCTCAGAAGCTTAAAGCTTGTGCGAGTTAGGATACCGGGTGTGTTCTGTGTAGGCTTTGTTACTAATTCCTTGCGCCACGTTAGGAACAGCACTGTTAATTGTTTACCCAACAGCGAATGGTTGGACGGTCCCCTAAAAACCGGAAATGATATTTCCCGGCCAAGGGCTTGAACCCCAGACCTTACGATCATGGGGCTTGCGCTCTAACCACTGAGCTACCACCGCCGCCGCCTTTGTTTCATGTTTGCAGACAATAACTTCACTCCGCTTCTTAAATATGGTAAATGGAAATTATAAGGAAGCTAAGAAATCATTTGTTTGAATTCTATATAATAGTGCTAATGTTGAAGAACCAATTTTTCGAGGCCAACAGTGAATTTGAGAGTGCTTTGAAAACCTTTCAGAAAACTCGAACTTGTTTATTTCATACCCAACAACATAAATCATTTCTCGATGAATTCTTGAACGTATCCTAGCTTGTTAATATACAGGGTGGGCAAAATTCGTTGTCTACTGAAGGGATCTCGGGAACTATAGCAGCTAGAAGAAAACTGATAACACATTCTCGAGCTCTTTTTCCCTGACTAATCTGAATCTGAAAACAGATCCAGCTTATCGTTCATAGAACTTGAGTTATGAGCGACAATTGAGAAATTGTCAATTTCAATAATGCTGAATATCTCGCTTGTTTGAACTTGTATTCGAAATCTGTTAATACATTCTACAGGCACTTTTTTAGGAGTAATTCAAATATAATATGACTGAATTTCTCAATCCAGCCATTTTCGAGAAATGAGAAGGATTTGGATATTTTAAATGCAAACTATAGTCAAAAGATCTCCTAACTTGCTACAAAACTATTGCTGATTTCAAAAATGTATCATATGTCGCTATTCACATGAATATTGCATGAGAAAATATTCATTACTTTTTTCCTGCTTTTCTATTCACTGTTGAATTATGAGAAGGCTGACGTTACCATGCGACGATTCAATACGCATTAACTTTATGTGAACTTGCGCCTCTATGATTGACACGAACAGTTACCAAAGCATTGCCAGTAAAATCGACTGTCAAAATTTACTGACAAGTACTGGCCAAGAATATCGGAACTGAACTATTATCTTTGTGTGAACTTGCGCCTCTATGATTGGAATCAGCGATTGCTGAATAAATATTTCTATGGTTAATTTGTCATAGTTCTCAAGATCGGCAATATTTCGGGTCATTAGGGATATTGAACAGATTTTATATTGCTAATCCTAAAAACTATGACAAATTAACCATGAAAATATTTATTCAGCAATCGCTGATTCCAATCATAGAGTCGCAAGTTCACACAAAGATAATAGTTGAGTTCCGATATTCCTGGCCAGTACTTGTCAGTAAATTTTGACAGTCGATTTTACTGGCACTGCTTCGGTAACTGTTCGTGTCAGTACGAAGCGTTTCGAAATTACTGATACTGGCCAGTACTGATTGGGAATATCGGAACTCAACTAATGCATATTCAATCGTCGCTATGGCAACGTCAGCCTACTCATAATTCAACAGTGAAAAGAAAAGCAGAAAAAAGTATTAACGATTTTCTTATGTAATATTCATGTAAATAGCGACATATGATACATTTTTGAAATCAGCAAAAAATTTGTAGTAAGATAAGAGATCTTTCAACTATAGTTCACATTTGAAAGTTCCAAAATCTTTCTCATTACTCGAAAATGGCTGGATTAAAAAATTCAGTCATATTATATTTGAGTTACTCCTTAAAAAGTGCCTGTAGAATGTATTAACAGATTTCGAATAGTAGTTCAAACAAGCGGGTTATTCAGCATTATTGAAAATGACAATTTCTCAATTTTCGCTCATAACTCAAGTTCTATGAACGATAAGCTGGATCTGTTTTCAGATTCGTATTAGTCAGGAAAAAAGAGCTCAAGAATGTGTTATCAGTTTTCTTCTAGCTGCTATAGTTCTCGAGATCCCTTCAGTAGACAACGAATTTTGCCCACCCTGTATACCTGACTTCAGTTCAGCATCAAAGCTTTTCTAGTCTTTAGTTTGCAAAATTTTCGGTATACACAGGTGTAACTTCATGATATGCTGATATTTAAGGGGGCGAATGCTAACTTTCGGGGTACAAGGTGGTAAAGTTGTCAGAAATGAATATTTTTTTTATAACTACAATGATGCAATTGCAGATATGTCTATGGAATTCAGTACACGTTCTCACTGAATCGATGTACACTTTCTGATGCACAAACAATTTAATTATCTTTACCATTGGCGTCTTTATGTGTTATATTACGGCACTACTTTCTCTCGAAATATTTTAGAAATTCTTATTCATTTCTAAACATATTTGATCTCTTGATTCAACTTTGCCCGGCGCATGGTTTTTGCTCAAAAAATGCAAATCGTTTGACTTCAGCGTCAAAACTTATGGTGATACTTTGTTTAATTCACATTTTTTATTAATGTTTATACTGAGTATTTACAATTTTACATGTATATAACCTATCTAATCGAAAAAGGAACATACACAAAATACATATAAGTTGAATATAACACTTAACAACTTTTAAAAGTACTGAAATTATTTTACATTAGGTATTTCATTCTGGCATTATTATCAAAATTCAACGATATTCTAGACATTCACAGTATCGAAATCTTAGAGTGAGGAGCACATATACATATATAAATGAAGAAATTTCCCTTGGAAATGCCAAAACATGGAACTTCTTTATTTCGTGTTTATTCTTATTAATCTTTCTGTTGATGAGAGGTCTTCTGAATTCAAGGGCATTTGGAATAAAATTCAAAAGTCATAGCTTTGGCACAAAAATTTTGGTATTTCCAAGTTTTCCTATACTAAACACACTGATATAGATTCGTTTTTTACAAGAGATGCAATAATTTAGGTCTATTCGGAAATTGAAAAAAAATTAATATTTTGCATGTAAGTAGAATAAAACTTATCAAGTTCTCAAAAATGTAATCACAAGAACGAGGTGATATAGGCCTTTCCGAAAAATCATAACTCTTTTGAATTGATCGCTTTTAAATTTTTTTGAGGGACCATAGCACCCCTAGGATTATGAACTCTTCGTGAAGAAATTCAAAATGGATTTTAGAGATATTCGAAGATGTCATTTCACGCCATCTTCACATAATTCCTAATTCCTACAGAAATATTGTACTTCTTTTTCAGTTAATGGTGGGAACATTGAATTATTTGATCGTCGGAATGAAATATTTCACCTTCAAGTTATTTGTATTAATTTATCATAGTAGAAACAAACTTTGATCAAGAATTTATTTCATCTTGTACAATGTGGTAGGTAATATTGCCCGATACACTAAAAATACTTGAGAATACTTTCCAAGGTAGTTCAACATTACGTTTGATATTGCAACATAGGTGCTGCTAAATTAGGGTGGTGTGAAGAGTTCATCCTGAGAGCCGATAAGCTTTTGTTGTACCAATCATCTTCAGCACTCATACCTATAAAAAATAAAATGGATGTAGTTATCATTTTGACTGTATTATTCGGAAGAATTTGGGGAATATGCAGGGATTCACTAGATATATTTTGTCTCCGTAGCCATTGCCTTTCAGGAATGCCACCTATTTAATTGAACTCCAAACCGCTTACATACAGGGTGAGTCTTTAAGTTTTACATTAATTCTATCCATAGATTCCTCTCAACAAATGAATCACATTTTTCATTTCCATTTTTCCAAGTTCAGGTAAAAGTTATTATCATTCAAATATGTGAGCACGTTGTTTGCAAGTTCAACACAGATATACAGGGTGATTCGTTATGAGTTAGTTACCTTACATATACGTCAATGTCGGATAGAGGACTTCAAGGTGGATCAAGATCCGCCGAAAAAATTTTTTCTTCATTGGTTACGAAGATACAGGTTGTTTTGTATGTTGGCTATAAAACTTTGAATAGCGATATTTCTGAAACGCTTGAAGTTATTTTGTTGGAATTTGCTAGTAATATTCCTCTGTAGGAACTTCTCAATATGCAATTCTGGATTCATTCAAATCCAGGTCCAGGCTGGAAAAATTGTTATCTAAAGTTATTTGTTAAAAAAGTTTTTTTTTCGAAAAACTATTATTGGATTCGAAAAGCCAAGGAAAAATGTCAATAATCACTCTTCAATTTTGATGGCACACGTAAGCTATTCCCACCAAAAAAATTGGCAAAGAAAAATTGGTAAGAACGTTTTTGATTTTCGTCCGAACATACGTCAATGGTGGATAAAGGAGCTCAAGGCGAGTCAATATCCACGGAAAATTTTTTTTGTTCATTTGATACGAAGATACATGGTGTTTCGAATGTTCGTTATGAAACTTTGTTAATCTATATTTCTGAAACACTTGAAGTTATTTTGTTGGAATTTGCTTTTAATATTTCTCTGTTTGAACTTGTCAATATACCATTTTGGGTAAATTTGAATTCAGGGCCGGGCTCCAAAAATTGGAATATCATTTTATTCATTGAAAAAATTCATTTTCTGACCGCTTTTTTGAAAAACTATTATTTGATTCGAAATGCAAGGGAAAAATGCTACAATAATCGCTCTGCAATTTGTTTGGCACACATAAACTGTTTAAAAAAAAATACCCTGTATCTTCGTATCGAATGAATAAAATGATTTTTTCCGTGGATCTCGATTCGCCTGGAAGTCCTTTATCCACCATTGACGTATGTCCCGTTGAAAATGCAAACTTTTTCACAAATTTTTCTTTGACAAGTTTTTTTGTTGGAACAGTTTAGGTGAGCCATCCAAATTGAAGAACCATTAGCGAATTAGTACAGAATTGGGTAATCTTTGGGTTGCAGAAAACAACCATTAGTTCATATTCACGGAATGCAAAACCTGCAACCAAAATATCCAAGTGCATTAAAAGGGCCTTTCGTGCGAGGGAGATTCGGGTATTTGGGGAATCGGAGATTCACCCTATTGGCTGAGAGATTCACCCTATTGGCATACGACGATCACATGATAGTCGTCGGCCAATAGGGAAGAATCTCCGATTACCCAAATACCCGAATCTAGCTCCCTCGCAAAAAGGGTAGCTGTACGGAATATATCCTATTCAAACTATTTTGACATTATTAATGTGAAATCAGGAGACCCAACACAATTTTCAGCCAATCAAACATGATATTCACAAACACAAACATCGATATTTGGTCCCAATTATCTATTTTGAAGAGCCGAGATGCAGTTTACAGATATTTATGAATAAAGCCAACCTCATCATGTCGAATTCGTTCTAAAAATTCTACTTCCACAGTGGTATGGAAAGTTTTCGAAATTTTTGAGTTGGCAACTTGGATCGAATTGTCCTGTTAGGATAAGTTCGATCTAAGGGTCAATCTTTCCCTATGTGAATTTACTTCAGTGAAGAGAAACTCTTGGGAATAATTTATTTGTAATTTGAAAACACTCCCGTTCATATACATATGCATTTGAGCAAGGAAACAAATCTTATTTCCTTTGATTTGAAATGTTCTTCTTGTACTCCTGTAAATATCAATAAATAAAAGTTATCGAAATGGAAGAGTTCACTAAAGTTTGTATATCTGGATAGTGTTTCGAGCATCGCATGAATTGTAACAGAAAAGTATTTTTTCCTCGTATATTTCACCTCGCCCGCAGCGAAAACACCGAGAAAATTTCAAGGAAGACGGAAATCGAAGATGCTTCCGGTAGGTTGCACTAGGATTAGCAGAGACGCCTTCAAGAAGTTTCATTTCCGTTTTGGGATGGATTTTCGGTTAGATCTCACTCAGTAAACGTCTTCATCAGATGAATATGAGCACATGGATGATTTTGAAATAGTGGACCGATTCAGTTCGAATGTATTGCACGTCCAATGAAAACCTCCAATCCCTAATAAATAAGAATTCCTTTTGTTTTTCATCTGATTTCTTACGTTTCCACAATTTCCGATGAATCTCTCACATTTCTACTGAGTATACGGAAATGTCAGGTATATATGAAGTCTTTTAAGGAGAAGGTACATCAATTGAAGCAGAATGCATATCGAAAAGTAGCCTATATGTCTCGAAAAATTCTTCATCAAAGTAATTCTATCTTGGCATAATTGATATTTTATAAAAATATTGAATGTTTTTGCTCTCCAATAGCAGGAGCAATATCTATAAGCAATCATTTATTATTGCCAATAAATATATTTCCGAAAACGACAGAGATAACCCATGAAACATCCGAAGAGAAAATCAATTTTTTCCTAAAATATTCTTTTATCGATATAGTGAAAACCAACTCTTTCATCCATATAAACTTTCGGTATCTATTGTACGATTCGAAAATAATATCTGCTTCGCGAATATTAGCAATTTCATATTAATGATCAATTGAGGTTCTTGCTTTGAGGCTTATAGTTCTTCCTGGTTCAATGGGAGAACTGATGCTCTAAGACATTACCAAATGCAGTACAGCCGTGGATTCACCTGATATAAACCCTCCTTTCTATTCTTTCATCATGTTAATTGACTCCATCTCTAAGGGTAGGCAGTGGGTGTCATAACGGCAGTGGTCGATCCTCAAGAATGGATATTGAAGTGAACTCTGACATACCCAATTTAACTATCTATAAAATTGTATAGGCTGTAAACTTTTATCTATTGGTGATTCATTTGGTGAATTTGCCTCTGTAACTTATAGCGGCAAAATTACCAAGCAACTACCGGGAGAATCTTACATCCCATGAGATTCTATGGGAAGTTAAATTTGGTATGTCTGTGATGAGTTCAGTTTATTATATTCATTCTTGGGGATTTATTACTGTTATGAAAACTAGTGCCTTCCTTTGGAGATGGCGCAAAGCAACATAATGAAGGAATGGAAGAAGGAGCTGATGCTAAGTGAATCCATATATGTCTGTACTTTACTTGTTCAGTTCTTATAAAATATCAGTTTTTCCGTTAAACCATGTAAAGTTACAAGCGAAGAGCCAGAACCTCAATTGATCAATATCATTTTGCCGCTTATGTAAGTTACAGCAGAAAATGTATCAAACCTTTCACATAAGTACAACGAGCCAAAAATTTACATCAGGGAAATTTTGACAGTGATTGGTGCTAAAACATCATAGAAAATGAGCAGTAATTTTTATATCAAACATAATGTGTTATCACATTTTTAGCAGGGGAAATGTGAAATGTCTTTGAAATTACTGAATTCACATATGTTGTATTTTCTCAAATTCATTATTTTCCCAAAGTAAATGAACATTTCGATAAGTACGTGATTACTACGACCTCTATGTAGAGAGGACAAAGTTGCGTAGTTATGTGACAGGAAAATTACCATAACATTTCCAAAATATACACGGTGAAATGTGTCAGAATGTCATGGACAACCAGGTTACTTTATGAAAGTGAATGGAGTATACTGATATGAGCACTGTAAAACCAAACCGAACAACAATATTCATCAGCAGCAGGAAAAACTAAAGCCAAATCTGCAGTACGAAGAGTGGTAGGGTCAACATCCCATGAAGACCCAGCTGGATTTTGAAGAATGTTATTTCTAGATTTCAACTTCATGCGTGAATTATCCATATGGACCATGAAATTCAAAGAAGAATATAATTTTACTCCAAGATATATAGGAGTAAAATTATGTTTCAGAACGGCATTATCGAAAGTAACTTTTGAAGTTTAAAACTTCTGTTGATTATTCGAATGAAAACAGGAGACTTCTGTTTCATTAGGATTTGAATATAAGCGTCACTCAATTAAATAATTTTTCAAAATTTCTAAATCTGTATTTAGAGTGTTTTCAGTAATTTGAAAATCAGAGAGAGGAAAAACCAGAGCAATATCATCTGCATAGATTATTTTTTCTGTAGAAGTTGCAGGAATATCACATATATATAAATTGAATGAAAAAGGGGAGGTGGAACTGATCCTTGTTGGAGTCCATTATTCAAAGTACTACTAAATAACTACCACTAAAATCAGCAACAAAAACTAATTAATCGAATTACTTTTCCACATTTTAGATGATAATGAAGTTTGAATATTGAACCATCTTTTTTCGGCACCAAACTGACATGGCTGACAGTCTGGTGTTCCACAAGGTTCCATTTTGGGCCCTCTGTTATTTATGTCATTCATGATTAATTTGAATCTATTTCCGCTCTGCCTGTTTCTTTCATATGTTGATTATTGTAAGCTGTTTCGCCGAATTGTTTCCATCCAGGATTGCTTGGATCTTCAGGGTGACATAGATGGACTGACTGATTGGTGTAGAATAAACCGGCTTCCATTGTATATTGAACAATGCAGCGTTATGTCCTTCGGCCGCGATTAATCTAATGTTCATTTTCAGTATAACGAGAAAGATGATGTATTGAATATGGTGACTGAATGTAGGGATCAGGGGTTAACGTTTGTGCCCCATGTGAGTGCAACTGTTTCGGAGAGACTCAAAACCCCCGGTTTCATACTTAGGAACTCCAGGTATCTATTACAGACTGCGTCTCTTTTCTTTGTGACGCGCTTGTGAGGTCAAAGCTAGAATATGGACGTAGAATATTGCATGGAATCCTGGTGATAGGGTACATCACCATGATAATTTGGAGAAAATACAGAGGCGATTCCTGAAGTACATTAGTTTCAAAATTGGTGGCTTTTTTCCGATTCGTGGTATACCAAATGAGTACTTATTGAATACATTTCATGTAAACTCCCTAGAGAGACGTCGGGTTCATTTAGTACTTTTTCTACATAATATTATAAATGCTTCGAAATTGACTGCCTTTACGTGGATTCGCACGTACCGAGACTGCCTGTTCGGGAAATAACCATGTTTCATCTTCCGTTCCCGAGAACTACCGTGCTTCGGTTTTCACCATTGTACAGAATATACCAAGATTTTTGCCATTTTCAATATCTTCTAGATATTTTCAACAGTTCTCAATTAGATATTACGAGAGCTGTGTTGGGATCGCAATTCTTGTGAAAAACTGTCTTCAGTTTACCTATATGTATATTTTTCTCCTTGATTTTCATGGAATTTTGTGTTGTATGTAATTCAGTTTTTTTCCAATCTGTAATTGGCTCAAGCTGTAGATTGGTGAAGTAATTAAATGAATAAATAAAAAAATTTATAAATGACAAAAGAACGAATATCTATCGATACGTCAACAAATATTCCGCCTTGATCGGAGCTAATCATCCAATCGACCAAAACAAAGCTCACCACAGATCACACCCAATAACCTCGCGCAAACTATGAGTTTTTGTGGGGTTTTCTCGAAACAGTGTAGGATAAAGTACCTACCTACATACAATACATTGTAATTTGACTTGCTCTTTACGAAATACCTACTCTAAATTCCATTGAATTTAGATAATTCATAACTCAATTGAATATAAGGTCTTTGTATCATAATGTAAAAAGACTTTAAATAATGAACATCAAAGGCGAGGGTGATAAAATGACTTACTCATTGCATCCTGCCGCATCCCTGCTACGGTCGTCATATTGGAACCATGGGACATGGAAAATGATTGTGCCATTCCTGGATAACTCGAAGCTGTCATCTGAAAAAAACGGAAATTCATATGAGCTGGAGAGTTTTTATCTAGAAACCAAGCCGTGGTCAGTATACACTGATTTCATGCATTTGGTGATTTTCAGGAGATATTTAAAGGGTGAATAGGCGAGCAAAAACGAGTCAAAGTAAGAGGGGGCAGTGCATTTCTTTTTGCACGTTTGTTCTAGGGAACAGAAGTGATATCATTTTGCCCAAATTCCTGTAATATTCGGATTTTAAGCCGAAAATGGTAAACGATTAAGTCAAGCTTACTGATAATAATCCGTGGTCAAGTTCAATTCTGTCCGTCCAGTAAGCCATTCGGCAGCTCGAATGCGATCTAACTTTCGAAGGAAATTTCCTAGAACATTGGAATTTTCAGGAGTGGTTGAGATTCCGAATATCTCGGCGACCGGAATGGCCGAACGATTTTTTCGAAGAATGTTGTGTATATTTTTATATATTTGAATTCTATGCTAAGTTTTCGGTGAAATGTCGTGAAAAATTAAATAATTTGAATATTTTTTTTGTGAAGTAATCAATATGTAGATACAGAAAAAATTGCAGAATTTTTTCTACCGTATAGCATAGATGTCGAATATGCAAAAATATATACATCACATCATAAAAGAAAATCAAAATTATTCGGCAATTTCCGAATAAACTGGAAGTCGTAGACCCTCTTTTTTCATATCTGTCGATGGTAAATAATTAAGTATCAATGTGCAAAGTTCCAATTCAATCTCTTAAAAAATAAATAATTTTTCGGCAGTGAGTCTTATTCCTGTGAGTCGCGTTATACATCCGAGCTTCTGCTGCATTGTTGCTGCTTAGAAACTTCATATCGAAGTAGCACAGTTCGTGCATTATTACTACGTACGAACTGCATTACAACGAGGCATAACTCCTCCACAAGTTCTGTTCAGTGGCTGTACTTCGAACGCAGTTTGAGCTGTACAGTTTCGATGCAATTCCGCTGGACGTATACGTTCCGCCTGCAGTGAGAGCTGGGCGGATTGAGTAGTCCAGCGAACACTGTTGCCGGTCCCAAGCCCGGATAAAGGAGGAGGGTTGTCAGGTGAGGCTAGCAACCTGCCGGACGTAAAAACTAATACATGCTCACAGATCCAACAATGAGCCTCGGAACAGGACGGATGCAACGATGACGAATCCTGCTAGAAACTGGAATACGAATACGGAAAACAAACTGAACAAGAAGCAGAGATGGAGGAGAAACATAATTCGAACAGCTTGCTGGAACATAATGTCGTGGAATACCAAAGGGAGCGAAATACTTTTAGAGATGGAACAGCACAAAATAGATATATGTGCTTTGTCAGAAACCAAGCGCAAAGGTAAGGGAACCATTAGAACACCAAACTACGTGTTAATATATAGCGGTGTCGATAAACACAAAAGAGCCACAGCCGGAGTGGGGCTACTTATAGCCGAAAAATACGAACACCTAATACAAGACATACACTACGTAAATGAAAGAATCCTTAGAGTATCAATGATAATAGGAACAGAAAATCTTAACCTTATCAGTGTGTATGCCCCAGACATTGGTAAGAGCAAAGAAGAAACGGAGACATTTTACGAAAATCTAGAAACCGAGCTAAGAAACATACCGACAAATGAAAAACTACTGATTATGGGTGATCTAAATGCCAGAATCGGGAATAGTGTACTACCTGGAGTAAAATACAAATTTAACGAGGACTACATCAACGAGAACGGGGAAGCGTTAATAGATCTGTGTGCACGTTATAACATGAGAATTAACAACACATTTTTTAAACACAAGCCCCAACACAAAATTACATGGCAGAACACTAGAGGCCAAAACTCAACCATAGACTATATAATATCGAACAGGGCCATACATCCAACCCAAATATTGGACACAAAAAGCCTGACATCAGCTAATATAGGATCCGACCACTTTTTGGTCATTTGTAAGCTGAGGATGACCATTCAGAAGAAGAAGATACCAGATTCACCAAAAAAGGAGAAAATAAACATAGAGTCCATCAGAGACCCAACAACTAAGGCACTATACCAAGCCCGACTATCCCAAAAAATAGAATCAAACACCATCACAGACCAGGACGACACAGAAAGGTGCTGGGAAAAGATAAAAACAAACATTACCGACGCAGCTTTTGAGGCTCTGGGTCTGAGAAAGGTTGGAGCTAATAAAAATTATAAAAACAAGCAATGGTATACACCAGAAGTAAAAGCTCTGGCTAGAGAAAAACGCGAAGCATACTTGAGATATAGAAACAACCAAATACCAGAAGAAAAATATCATTACATCCAAACAAGAAACAGGGTCAATGCAGAAATCAGAAACATAAAACGTAACTACTGGGAAAAGTTTACCTGCGACATGGAGCATGACTTGTATGGAGCTCAAAGGAAGGTGTGGGGAATGTTGAAGAGAAGGAAACTGGACATCGTGGAATATGCACAGACACAACAAATTGATGAGTCCCGCTGGAAAACCTATTTTGAACAACTGTACACAGATAACCCCGAAGAGAAAGATAAGAAACACAGTGAAGAAGGAAGTGGAGAAAACGAAGAATGTCCCGTAATACCCGAAGAAATGACTACAGAAATGGCAAAAAAGATTAAGAACAGAAAATCGCCAGGGCTCGACAATATACCGAATGAGCTGTTGAAATACGGAGGTCAAAAATTGATCGTGGAACTTACAAAGCTCTTCAACAAAATATTAACATCCAAAAAAGTCCCTAAAGAATGGAAAAAGAGCATAACCATTCCTATATTCAAAAAAGGGGACAAGAAATCACCAGAAAACTATAGAGGCATAACCCTACTTAGCTCAGTAATGAAACTTTTCACAAAGATCATAGAAGCAATAATAAGCGAGCATGTGAACATATCAGAAGAACAACAAGGGTTCAGGAAAAATCGGTCGACTATAGATGCTATTTTCGTGGTCAGGCAAGTAGTGGAAAAGGCTATAGAATACGGAAAGCCCGCATACATGTGCTTTATAGACCTCACCAAAGCGTTCGATAGGGTAAGACTAAGTGACGTAGTGGATATCCTTGGAAAGAAACAGGTGCCGAAAACAATAATAGATATCATAAGACAACTTAATCACAATACATCTACCCACATATTAGTTAATCAAAACCTAACAGAGGAAATAAAAACGCCAACAGGAATTCGACAAGGAGATTCTTTAAGCCCCCAGCTTTTTAATCAAATAATGGACGAAATAATAAAACAAGTTAAAAGTACAAAAGGAGGATATGCGCTTACAACGGGCATAATCAAGATTATCTGTTTTGCCGATGACGCCCTGATTATAGCAGAGAACGAAGACGATTTGCAGCGGCTCCTGAACGCATTCTATGTAAAAGCTAAAAATCTCAACATGCAAATATCCATCGCAAAAACAAAAACCCTCGTCGTTTCCAAGGAGCCAGTGAGATGCAAACTTTCTCTGGAAAATAAAATCATCGAACAAGTTATGTCATTTAACTACCTGGGCATACAAATTACTTCAAGCCAAAATAGAGCAAATGAAGTGAGTGGACAAGCGAATAAAGCCAGCCGAATATCAGGTGCACTAAGGGACATCATCTGGAGTAATACATTTATGAATAAAAAGGCTAAAGTTAGGATATACAAAACTTGTGTTAGACCGGTATTGACATACGCTATAGAAACAAGAGCGGACAACAAAAAAACTAAAAATATCATTCGAACAACTGAAATGAAAATACTAAGAAACATCTCAGGATACACACTAAGAGATAGGAAAAGAAACACTGACATAAGGCACGAATGTCAAGTAGAAGACATTGTCAGGTGGGGACGTAAGCGTAGAAGAGCCTGGAATGATCACGTGGACAGGATGACTACGGGAAGACTGGCAAAAATCGCTAGGGATGGTATACCACGGACACGACGCCCCTTAGGAAGACCCCCAAAGAGATGGATGGATTCGTGGTCATCAATATCTCAAGAGAACTGAGAGTTGGAAAACACAGGCCTAAGGCCTATGATATGTGGAAGAAGAAGAAGTATACGTTCCGTTTCGATACAGTTACTGCACCACTATCGCTGCACTTCAAGTGCAGAAAGGCTGTACAGTTTTTGTACTCTTGCTGCGTTTTAGTGTTTGCTGGGGCAGTTTAATACACTGTTATTAAATATTGACTTCAACGTTTGTGTCAAATTTCCTTGACATCTCATGAAGAGTCTAGGAAAAAATCGAAGAAAATTCGAAAAATTTTCGGAAAAATCTTGTTTGCAATTTACCAAACATACGACCAACAAAATTCCGCGAACCGTTTCATGTCGGCTTCTTCAACTAATAACCAATACGATGGCATAAGCAGTTTCTTAGGTATAGAGCTAATATCCTCAAAAAGTCTACGCAGTTCAGGTAACTCCGAAACTGTTTGGCCAATATGGCCCATCGATGAACGTAACCGTCCCATATTGATGCGCAACCTAAGTTGATAGCTTCACATCAGATACTTCTCGAGTTAACCTATGGTCGTTTGGGACGATTTTCGGAAAAAAATTCACAAATTTTTGTGTAGGAAAAGTTTTCTCATGGTTTGCTGGTGTTGGATTTGGCTTTGTTGAGTTTCGTCCTTTTCCAATGTTTTATGATAATTGTATTTGATTTTCTAGATAAGCGTTCTATTTGCTACCTATTGTGTATTCTTTCAATTTAATTTCTATGATCAAGAAAAATTATCCATGTCTCCTGATTTTTGTTACGTTTAGTTTTATCTTCTATGAAAAGTCTACTGATGAACCCAGTTAAGTCTCAAACTAATCAAAAAAGTGGCTACAATGATCTCTCTTCACTTGATAGTAGATTATTCAATAGCTTCAATGAATCTTTTCTTTTAACCCTGCGCATTTTATAACTTTAAAATATAGGTAAACAATATTTGTACTGGTGATAGACTAGGTCATGACAACTCAGAATATCGAAAAATTTGGAGGTAAAATTTTCACCGTTTTCGAGATAAAAGGAAAATTGTAAATTCATGAAATATCGCTACCCTTCCTCGATGATTTGGACAGCATGTGTTCAAATTGGTACTCATATAAAATATTTCTTACTGAACATTGCTGATGACTGCTGCTTTTCAGCATTCACTACAAAAATATGCGCACTTTGTCCACTCTCCAAAATTGTATGAAATATACTCTGATTATTTCTGGAAGGGGTGATATTTCTGTTGCAGGAGAATTTGGAGATATTCTGGTCTATCCTCAACTTTCACAATTTTTAGGAATGAAGCCTTTTGTTGGCAATTTTTCGGAATAAAATGGTGAAATAATGATTAATTATAATGAACGCGTTACTTTAGAGTTTTAAGAAAAATAAAAAAATAATTTAAAATCTTCTTCTAATCAATATTTTTTCAAACCAGAGATTTGAGCAATGATTTCCAGAAATAAGTCATAGGAAAGAATTATTTAATTTTTTTCTATGTGCTCTGATGCCAAGATGACATACTTTCAAGAAGGACTCTTTTGAACATTTTTTGCCACCGCATCAACGATACTCTGAGTGTCCATGTGGATATACAATCTCAATTATTGTTCTACGTCAGTTGTATTCAACTGTACCGTTATACTATTGAATAGCCCAAGTAAAATAAATCACATTGTTGCATGATTGATTCAGAGTACCCAATCCACTTTAATATTGGGTAAATTAGACCCAAATACTATCGAACTTTTGGTTCAATACTAACTACTGATTTTGCAATAGGAACTGACCCTTGATTAAGGAACGTAAGCAGAGTACTACTGTGAGTTCGACAATGTTTGGATTTAATGTACCTTGTACAATGGATGAGATATCCTAGAGCAACTCTAGGTCCCCCAGATGAATGAACTAGAATCTTTTGATTAACTTCACTTGAGCCTAATGAAATTGTGAAAGTTGAGGATAGACCACAATACTTCCCCATTCTCTTGCAACGGAAATACCACCCCTTCCAGAAATAGTCAGAGTATATTTCATACAATTTTAGAGAGTGGACAAAGTGCGCAAACTTTTGTAATGGATGTTCACATTCAAGTGGTAATAAGATTTTTAGAAAATAGGGTGAAAGTTACGAGAATAATGAAAGGTAGAATTCAAAGATGTCATTTCATCCCCATTTTTCGCAGAATGATATCAATTTTTGAAAATTGTTTCAAACATCCGAAAAGCAGCAGTCATCAGCAATGTTCAGTAAAAAAATATTTCGAGTCAGTACCAAGTTAGAGAATCGATGAAAGGTAGCAATATTCCACGAATGTCCAAAATGCCCATTATTTCGCAAACGGTGAAAGTTTTACCTACACATTTTTCTATATTCTGAGTTGTCAATACATAGTCTATCACCAGTACAAATATTATTTAAGGTTTACCGCACACCTTGTATTTTCCGAAATATGAATTAAGACTCAGAAATTAGAGGAAACGATAGTATGACTTTTTTGAAAAAATAGAATTAGAACTTGTGAAGGCCAAAAATCAATTCGAGCCATAGATAATCCTTTTGACCTATACAGGGTGTCTACTTTGAAAGTCCAAAACTTCGAGGCGAGATTTTTTATTTGATTTTCAACAAAAAAGTCATATATCACGTGGTCGAAATATTGACGATAATTCTTCAATTTAATATTTTGTGTTTATACGGAATATTTCAATTTTTTTCATAAAATCAAACACACTCCAGTTATTTTTTAGCCCCATCAAATTTGATCACATATCTCTAAAGAGCATGAAATTGGCTATAACACAAGAATTTTTTTGTCAAATAATTCCTTACTGCAGGCGTGATAAGCAGATAAACATAAGAGTTCCTAGGCGAAAATTATCAATCATAATTTTCCAATAGGTTTTTCGATAAAAAATGAATAATTGTGAACATGTGTTCTCATCAGGAAAAACTGTCCCATTGAGTGATCTTTCGAATGACATGTCAACTTTCGTACTAGCTGTTTCTTTTCAGCCTAAATATCATGGCTAACATGATAACAACGAAAAATATGAAATTATTCAAACCTGATTTTCTTCCAATTTGAATCTCTTAATGATATAATCAGTTGTTTTTTTCTGATTGACTATTGGAGCATCTCTCACTTAAACTATTAATTTATCTGTCGAGTCAAACAAATGCACTCAATTTTGTTAATACATATTATAAGACAGAAGTTGAGAGAGGAAAAAATACTGAAAAAACTCGCTTTAAATAATTAAACAATTAACTCATAGTAAATGTTCAAAATGGCTACCGCCTTGTTCAATACAGGGTGATTCATTAAGGGTGGCCACCGGCCGTATCTCGGAAACCATTCATCCTATAACTTTCGGAAAAAAATTCAAATGACAAAATCGGCCCCTAGAAAATGATTAAAATTATTTTCAATTTCGTAGTTCCCCACTAGAGGGCGCAATCTATCACTTGTAAAATATAATCTCATTTTTTACGAAATATTCTCCAGCTAACAGTGGTAAAGAATAATAAAATAAGAAAATACCCTTCCTATTCAACAACTTTTGTTTCAGTAATTCTTCTATATTTCTTTTTTTTTAGTGATGGGATGGAAAAACTTTTCTTCACAAAAAAAACACTCTTACTTCTGTATGCGTGAACCGATTTTTATGAAATTTGATTTTATTCGAAGGTCATTAAAAGCAAATCACAGAAAAATATGACAACAACATACCGGGTGATCCAATTAAAAACTACAGGCTGTTCTATGTTACTTCACCCTATTTGCGCGTTTTACTGGAGAATTTCAAATAAAATGCTATGATTCTAACCAACTGAGAATAAGCTAAGCATTATTACCTATTGACCTGTTCAAACCGCAGACAGATATCTCCGGTCATTCCGAAGATATTAACATTTTTGCAGATTTCGACAAGTATTGATCAACCCTGTGAAATTCAGGAGGAATTGAGTTATTTCATCAGCTAAACAATCAAATGAAAGAAAAAACTTATCAAAAATGTATGCCACTCACAAAACAAGCTGATCTAGATCCAGTAAGCTTTGGCGTTACTGTTTATTCTAGGTTTCTATAGCTGTAAAATTTATTTAGGTCGATTGCTACTAGTTTATGAGGCCTCATTATTCAAACGGAGAAGCATATAATATGCTTAATGTTTATGCTGAATCTTCAGAAAATGCAGTAGCTGAAAATAAAAAATACCCGATACGATATCCTGAAAGACGGCGTCATTCCAGAAAAGTATTCAAAAGATTGTCACGAAGAGTGCGACAAACTTGGAAGGTTCAATATGTTGGAAGAAAAAATAGAAAACGTAGAAGCCGTAATGAGGATAATATCATAAAAGTTTTGGCTTGTGTTCATGCTGAATCACATTCAAGCATCCGAAAAATTGCAAGTGATTTGGGATAGAATTATTCGCTAGTTCAAAGGATACTAAAGGACCATAAACCGCATCCGTATCATGTTGTCTTGCACCAAGAATTGAAAGAGACGAGAGGACTTTTACAATTGGTTGAAACGAATGCTGAACGGCGAACCTAACTTACTTCATATAATATTATGGACTGACGAGGCTACTTTTTCTAGCAATGGTAAAGTAAATTTACACGACAGCCACTTCTGATCATCTAACTACCCATATTGGCAAAAATAAGTCAATAATCAGAATCACTGGAGTGTTTACGTGTGGTGCGGAATTTTTGATGGAACAGTTGTCGGACCATTTTTCTTCGATAGTATCTTAACGGGGCAAAGCTGCTTGAAATTTTAACGGAAAATTTTTGAATTCTTTTAGATGATATTGCTATTCAAGACAGAATAGATATGTGGTATCAACAAGAAGGAGTATTTTTCCAGCAAGATCACTCGACCTCACAGTATTAGATTTTATTTTTGGGGGAGAATGAAGACTTAGTTTTCCCAACACCACCACAAGTGAGGATATGAAAAATATATTTCGACAGGCAGCTGAAACTTTTTCTCATACTGAAATTGTGACCAGTATCAACTAAAGAAAGACTAAATTAATGTATAGAAAAAAATGGTAGACATTTTGAATATTTGAAATGATGTATGTATGTATAAGGGTTGTTTTTTGTTCAGATATTTTCGTTGTTGCTAATTTTTGTTTCATTTTATAGAATTATTGTTATTTCATGTGTGTTTAGTATTTTGCTGCGTTGTCACTTCCTTGTTTTTTCAAGCACGCAGGGTTGATCAACACTTATCAAAATTTACAAAAATGTTGATATCTTCGGAGTGACCGGAGATATCTGTCTGCGGTTTTAACAAGTCGATAGGTGATAATGCTTAGCTTATTTTCAGTCGGTTAGAATCATAGCATTGCATTTGAAATTCTCCAGTAAAACGCGCAAATAGGGTGAAGTGACATAAAACAGCCTGTAGTTTTTGATTGGATCACCCGGTATGTTGTTGTCATATTTTTCTGTGATCTGCTTTTAATGGCCTTCGAATGAAATAAAATTACGTGAAAATCGGTTCACGCATACAGAAGTAAGAGTGTTTTATTTGTGAAGAAAAGATTTTCCATCCCATCACTAAAAAAAAGGAAATATAGAAAAATTACTGGAACAAAAGTTGTTGAATAGGAAGAGCATTTTCTTATTTTATTATTTTTACCACTGTTAGCTGGAGAATATTTCGTAAAAAATGAGATTATATTTTACAAGTGATAGATTGCGCCCCCTAGTGGGCAACTACAAACTTGAAAATATTTTTAATGATTTTCTGGGGGCTGATTTTGTCATTAGAATTTTTTTCCGGAAGTAATAGGATGAACGGTTTCCGAGATACGGCCGGTGGCCACCCTTAATGAATCACCCTGTACATTTCACACATTTTTTCTTACTGAACCTACAACCCTGCTCAGTTTCTGGCCCATTTCTGCACAACACAGTCTGATTCTTTTCATCAGATCGTAACGCTCATTTGATAAACTTTTCCTCTTAATGTGTTCCAGACATAAAAATCCAAAGGAGTAAGCTCAGGGCTCCTAGGTGCCCATCTTACTGGGCCGTACCTTCCAATCCATTTCAAGTGCCTATAACTGCGAAACTATTCGACTGATTTGGCCCATTAACGAACTTAACCGCGGCATTCTGATGTGGGATCTACCCTGAAAGTTTCAAGTTGCTAGCTTGCTTCTGTCGACAGTTATCGTGTCCTCGGACGGATGGACGGCCGGCTGGCAGGACATCAGAATCGATTTTGACACCGGATTCGTCATCAGTGAGTCCAACCTAGTCGATTGAGACCATTTTCGGCTCAATCATCCACAATTACAGACATTTGGACAAAACGATAGCACGCTGTTCCCCTAGAACATGCGCGCAGAAATTGTTCATGGCAGCATGGTTTTAGAAAAGGTTGTCCCACTCTGACTGCATTACCAAAGTTTGTTGAGTCGGTTTACTAATGTTTGTATTCTTATTTACATTAAACAGGAATTTTTTCTGACCTTTCCTGCGCGTTTGCTACTTTATCCTTTCAGTTCATTGATAAATGCTATAATTCAGGCTTTAGAGGTGTGTTTTCCTATTGGTTGAGTAGTTTTTGTTCAACACATTTCACACATTTTTTCTTACTGAACCTACAACCCTGTTCAGTTTCTGGCCCATTTCTGCACAACACAGTCTGATTCTTTTCATCAGATCGTAACGCTCATTTGATAAACTTTTCCTCTTAATGTGTTCCAGACATAAAAATCCAAAGGAGTAAGCTCAGGGCTCCTAGGTGCCCATCTTACTGGACCGTACCTTCCAATCCATTGTTCGTCGAAATATTCATTTAGTTGGTCCCTTACTTTCCGGCTATTATGAGCTGGGCAACCATCCAGTTTAAACCAAACGTTTTGTTTGTTTTCCTGAGGCATTTATTTAATCCGAAACAGTCTAAAAGACATATTGGATGAAATGCCTCAGAAAAACAGACAAAACGTTTGGTTTCAAAGGGATGGATGCTCAGCTCATAATAGTTGGAAGTACACACCCTGTATAGAGGGGATCAGAAATGAAATATCGAGGCAGAGACTTCGGCAACAGGGCCATTTTCTAGAATTGCCAAATGGCGAAGGAACCAGGACCAACATCTTATTGTGTCGATTTTGTGATTTTTTTCAAAAATACTCGTCTTAAGATCACGTTCTCCTGTTTAATTGTTAGCTTCATCTCACAAACTCCTCTCAAAGATGTCTAAATGTCGTCCGCATGTTCCTATTTCGAGTTGGAGCTCGCCACGATCCACACCTTATTCAATTAGTACAGTATTGGATGAAACAACTTTTTTGCAATAATTTATTTCAATATCATTAAAATTGCCAATACTAATAATGTGAGTGGCCAACCCATATCAATACTATTATGTAAATTAACTCCTAACTCAACAACTTAATGCAAATAGACCTCTCCATCGGATTCACAACCCGAAGAGAAATCGTGGTTTAAAATTGCACTGGATAAGGTTAAACCCATTAAATTGAGAGATGCATGTAATATTCATTTTTGAGCACGATGCCGCTCCAATTTAGGATTCAAATCAAGGTTTCACACATCCGTTGGTCCCATCCAGGTGAAATGGCGGCCAGTTTGCGGAATTTATGTAATTACGATTTGGTTCGGTGATTTGCATGTCATTTACTGTAAGATCTTGACGGAAGTGGCAAGTGAATTTCCCAGATGAGTCCATTCGAGGATTGAAACATTTATTAATTCATTCGTTATTCCGCAACGAAAATCAGGTTAGGACTTTCATGGAAATAGCAGTCAACGCAGTTCAACGGAGTGTGTTTATGAACAGAGATCCATGTACATATGCGTCGAAGGAAAAAAACTTTTGTCGGAGCCCCGACAATAGAATTAATGGAGGGGTTAATATGTACAAAATATAATAAAAAATTGCAAAAAGCACTACCGTGAAGGCAGCAGCTTTTGCGCGCATGTTCAATGTAGATGACCGATTCAGCAACGAATTTGAACATGCACGCAAAAGCTGCTGCCTTCACGGCAATGCTTTTTGAATTTTTTTTTTTTTGATAAATTACTGGATTTCAGTTCGATCTAATCTGTATTTTTGGAAATATTTGGTAAATAAAATTATTGTGTTTGCGGTCAGCCTAACGGCCGACTGCGTAAACACAATAACTTCCGAAAGAAACAACTTAGAAACTCGATATTTGTAAAGTAGGCTTGGGGCTTAATTACGAAAGCCGAATTCGTGAATGGGTGAAATCCACCCAATGATTCCACAGATATTCCCATTCAAAATATTATTTTTCGAATACAGATGAGATCGAATTGAAATCCAGTATTTCGAAATATTACATAATTTAATGAGGATGATATGATAAGAAAATTACAGAAATTTTTTTTTCAAATTGTTCTAATGACACGATTATCACGAAATTTTGCATAAAGTTGTCTTTCAGCATCTTCAAACTAGCTGCGAAGTTTTATCAAGACTGAATCGGTATTTCTCGAGTTATACCAAAAAAACAATGATATCGAGAAGAAAACCTCGAAATTTGACATATTTTTTCCCGATATCTCCGAAACTTATGATCATATCGAACTGAAATTTGGTACACTTCTGTGAAATATGGAGCTGAAAGTGTGAGTGGATTTTTTTTTGGATATGATGAATGGTTCCCGAAAAAAAAATTTTTGGAAAAAAATTTCGAAAAAAATTTTTTTTTAAATTTACTGACAATATGATCCTGACGAAATTTGGCTCAAAGTTGCGCGTTATATTCCACCTAACTGCCAAGTTTTTATCCAATCGTTCGAGTAGTTTCTCAAATAAAAGATAAATAACTTCAAAATTTCAAGTGCCTATAACTCCGAAACTATTCGACTGATTTGGCCCATTAACGAAACTAACCGCGGCATTCTGATGTGGGACCTACCCTGAAAGTTTCAAGTTGCTAGCTTGCTTCTGTCCACAGTTATCGTGTCCTCGGATGATCGGACGGCTGGCTGGCCGGACAGAATCGATTTTGACACCGGATTCGTAAGTGAGTCCAACCTAGTCGATTGAGACCATTTTCGGCTCAATCATCCAAAATTACAAACATTTGGACAAAACGATGGCACGCTGTTCCCCTAGAACATGCGCGCAAAAATTGTTCATGATTTTTTTTGGATGAAATATTGGTAGGACATATTATTAAATATGATGAAATAACTAACTATCGACCTAAATCGATTCTTAATGTCCTTTGCAAAGTATTCGAGAGAGTTGTTTTCAAGAGAATGATGTCTTATTTGAGTAAGTTCAATATCATTGCTGGGGAGCAGCATGGTTTCAGAAATGGTTGTCCCACTCTGACTGCATTACCAAAGTTTGTTGAGTCGGTTCACGAATGTTCGTATTCTTATTTACATAAAACAGGATTTTTTCTTATCTTTCCTGCGCGTTTGCTACTTTATCCTTTCGGTTCATTGATAAATGCTATAATTCAGGCTTTAGAGGTGTGTTTTACGATTGGTTGAGTAGTTTCCTTCATCACAGAATAATGTCCGTGAGAAACTAGAAATGTTATTCTGGAGAATACAAAATAAATAAGGGTGTCCCTCAGGGATCCGTATTAGCACCTCTGCTATTTTTGCTCTTCGTAAACGACTTGCCTCCACATTCACCAGCCTATTGCTGAAAGTATTTGCTGATGACACATCTGTCGTCATCGCGAGTCGAAGTTGTGATGAGCTCCAAAGAGCTTGTGGAAAAATTGTGGCGGAGTCCATATCATGGTGCCGTTGCAACAACGATGGAACGATAGTTAATATCGGTAAAACAAATTGCCTATTTTCGGTTTGAGAAACTGCGAAATAGGAGTCTTGAAAAAATACTGTTTGGGTACTACTATAATTCCATCGGATTGTACCAAATTCCTTGGGATCCATACGGTTCGAAGTCTTAGCTGGTCAACCCATGCTGATATCTTATGCAAAAAAATTTATACTGCATTCATTCATAAATAGACTTAAAACTTCTTTAACACCCAATTCCCTCATTGATGTTCACTACAGCCTTGTTTACAGTCATATTTCATAAAACATATTGCTTTGGGGAAACTGCGGTTCTTTCTCTAGAATTTTTGTGGCACAGAAAAGAGTCATATCTCTCATTTTTGGTATGGACCGCCGAGCATTATGCCAACCTGTATTTATCACCAATAAATTACTGTCATTCCCTTGTATTTACATACTCAAATGTCTCCTATACGCTAGGGATAATGAAGCTAAATGGAAAAAACTTGCAAGTTCACATGATCATGTAACACGTAATTCACAAGTGCTACTGATTCCTAAACATCGGACTTACACTTTCGAACGTTCTCCTCCATAGCAGAGTGTAAGATTGTTCAATAATTTTCCCCTTATTTGAAATCTTTGAACAAACAAACATTCAAAAGGGAAATCAAGGAGTCGTTACTCCAAAAGTATTTTTACTCAGTTAGGGACACTCTTTCTGATTCTTTGGTTACAAAAAAATGAGTAGCATTTAAAATGTGATTCTTTATTGACTTATACTATGCATATTGTTGTGACTGGAAGTACAATAAAGTATTATTATCACTATTATTATATGTTAGAAATAAAATGTGACGAGAAAGTGATCCAATATTTATACCGATATTATTTACAACGAATTGAAGGAATGAAAGTCGCGCTTCGTGAATATAGGATAGCTTTCGGAGGAAATAACTCAACATGTCTAGGGTATATCTTGTGCTGTTGAATGCAGTGGTCAAAATGGGAACTATCACTAAGTTATTAATCCAATCATACACTTCCCAACGAACGACTTATATGGATATAATCGATTGATAAACCTGCGCAACTCATATTGTTCATGCTTTTTGATGAACGTCTTCGAAATGAAGGAGATATTTCCAAACCTGAGCCTCGGTACCTACTATGGAGTATGTCAATGAATATTCATGAAAATCTGACAACATTCATTTTTATGAGCATGTTCTGGGGAACAGCGACTTATCGTTTCGTAGAAATGTCTGTTATTTTTCGAATTTTTTCTTGAAAACGGACCCAAACGACTAGTTGGACTCACTGATGAGGAATCCGGTGTCAAAATCGATTCCTTTCGGCAGGCTTCAGACACGATAACGGGCGTATGCAGAATCCGATCAACTTAAAACTTTCAGGGTACAAAGAAGGTATTCAAAATGGGACGGTTGAGTTCGTTGATGGGCAAAATCGGCCAAACAGTTTCAGGGTTAAATAGTGATTTGAAATTTTGAGGTTATTATCCTGATATTTCAGGAGCTAAGAAGTAATTGGATTGAAACTTGGCAGTAAGTTGAAGCATAATGAAACTATTTGCACCATTTCGTTGAGATTTTACTGTTAGTGAATTGAAAAATAAAATAGGTATTTCGAATTTTTTTTCGGAAACTATTCATCATATTTGAAGAAATGGTCAGGCCATGAACTGAGTATATTTGAGAGCACTGTTCCACATTTTAGCTTGCTATGGTTATAATTTTTGGAAATATTGTGGTAAAATATATCAAATTTCGTGTTTTTTCCTGGGTATCATTGATTTTTCCGGAATAGCTTGAAAATACTGATCATGATGGAACTTGAACAGTAGTTTGAGAATGCCGATAAACAACTTTGTGCAATATTTCGGAATGATGGTGGAATAGGAACATTTTGAAAAAAAACATTATTTTTTCAAGCATTCTACGTTCTGCGATCTTATTACTCTCGCGAAGTTCCGTATGAACTATCAAGCTGTAATTTCCCAATCAGTGCCGGATATCAGTTCGATACTATCTGTGTTTCGGAAATTTTGGGAAAATTAAATTTTGAATTGGCAAATATGCGGAATCATTGGGTGGATTTTCACCTTTCACGAATCCAGCACAGAGAAACTGTTAACCTATGGTTATTGAATTGGTAATAAAGGCAGAATTGTTTCTTTCACCCATGGAAAACAAAGTATTAAGATCAATTATACTTATGTTAGGTTGTTTGTTCAATACTGAGTATTGAGCGCGTTGAAAAAAAAGTGTCAGATAAGAAAAGTATTGCCCGTTACGGAATCACAGTTCACTCGCACCTGAAACTCGATATCGGAAATATTTTTTCAGTAACTGTACGAAAGTTCATTAATATACTTATGGTTATTGAATTATTATTATTAATTATTATTTAAATTTTATATATATATATATATATATATATATATACCCAAGTGAACTTGTATACCTGGAAAATTTTTCTCTGTGAGCCTTCCTAATCAAGATTCAAACCTACCTTACAAATATCGAGTTTCAAGTTGTCATGTTCATGCTGCAACGCATGTGGTGTATTTTTAATGTATTTCCGATTTATCGTTAACCGATTTCCCTCCAGAGCGTAATATTTTTTCCGCCTTGATTTCCGTTTGAATTCGAATGTTTGGTTGTAAATGTAAAATCTGAACTGAAGCAATAAAAATTTTGCGCTACTGGCCATAAATGTGTCGATTGACAGACTTTTATTCTTCACAATTGAATAATACTCTGTCAATCCATTGAGTCGATGATGTGAATGACGTCGTAGGAGAGGGAAATTTTTGGAGTTACGAAATGGCGATGGGGACGGGATCAATTTCAGGAATTTCCCGAAAATGATAATGTTCAGCATTATTGTTGGTTCTCTCTCACTCTTTTCACCCAGAAAAGTCGGAATATCGTCCCAACTATTCATCTTCTTCAACGAGTATATCTCAAAGGAAGTAGATATGCAATGAAATTTTTTCCGCGGTAGATTGAGTTGCTGGTGAAGAACAGTCAGAAGGAAATCATTACTGGCAATTCACGGTCGCATTAGCGGATACCGGGATATTACCCCAGAACATTCAGTGGCGTAACTAGACAGTATGGGGCCCTGGTGCAATGAAATAGCAAAGCTATCGTGAATTAAAAAAAATTTGGAGGTCATATTGAAGGGGCTATAGCGCTCGTGGGGTAGTACATTTCAGGACCAAAATTAATATGAAGTGTTCTTCCTATTGTGATCTCAAGAATCACTCCTCGAAATATATTAACATTAAATCCGAACACCCTGTAAATCATCTTATGAAGTCAATTTTCTGCTAAATAAATAGTTTTAGCGAATTACAAATTCTTGCTCCTCGATGAACTGCAGTAAAATTTTTAGTAAACCATTGAATTATTCGCACATCTGCATTGTCAAAGGTCTCATGGTCACTCAGTCGACAAATCAAACCTCCTACAACTTTTTTGTGGTTTAATTTATAAACTATCAACAAAAAAAGCCCTGACGTGAAGTCATTAGCTTTTGCGCGCATGTTCCAATTCGTTGCCAAAGCGGTCATTTTTTCTCGCACCAAACGTACTTTTGGTGATATTATCATATCATTCTCACGAAATTCCGCATGAGCCTTCAAGTTGTAATTTCAATCAAGTACTGGATTTCAATTCGATTAAACTGTATTTTTTGAAATATTGAAAAATCAAATTTGAATGGGTATATCTACGGAATTATTTGGGCGGATTTTCCCCATTGAAGAATTCGACCAAACCAACTCTACAAATATCGAGTTTCTGAGTTGTTTATTTCGGAAGTTGATAGAGAGACGGCTTATGTTTATTGAAGTTTTGTTACTGGTTGGAGAAATCAACTATTTATGAGATCACAATGAAATTTGGCACAGATCTTGAAGTCATCATTTGTCAATTATACTGTAAATTCAACAAATTCTAGTTCAAAATTTAATTTTCCTCATCGACTATTCATCAGATCAATATGAAATTTTGGCACAGACCTTGAAATAGATATTCGACAGGGTGGTCCAAATTTCAATTTGACCCGACTCGTATTTTCGGAGATGTGAAGAAAATATATGAAATTTCGTTGATGTTATTCTAAAAATGTGAATAGATGAATGGATTCAAACGAACTCGTAAAAGCTCCTGACCTTTCGTAAGTGTTTCTCTAGAATTTTTTAACTTATGCCATTGTTAAACAAGGTTTATACTATCACAAATATCGAATCAAACACCACGACATTGAACGGCACTTACAATTTATAAAGAAGGAATCAGCTCTAACCACCAGTCATCACAGAATTAGAAAGAATGACAGGAGAACTGTCAAATAAGGGATTTTCTATTTAAGAAAGCCTGTCTTTTATTCAAGTTATCAAAGGGAGACCCGCATTTTATTAAAGGCCACCCTTTAATGTTTTGTGAGTACGCATGCGTATTATGTCAAAATGAAGGAAACTTCATTTGACGCACGCTTCTATTTGGGTTTCGATAACTCTGTATTGTGGTCACGATCGGCCTTAAGGCCCGACCGTGACCTAATCATGATATAAAAACATGGTGTGCTCATCTGAAGAATGAGTGACGTCAGAAAGAAAGAGTTATATATTCTGTGTTTGAATAAACATGCAAATTCCAAGCACAGAATATATAACTCCTCGGATTTTCTGCTAGCTGATGACACTCATTTTTCAGATGAGCACACCATGTTCATTATGGAACCAATGATTTCGCAGATATACGCATTCAAAGTTTCATTTTCCCAATATTTCCAAAAAAACAGAATAGATTAAAATCCAGTACTTCATCGAAAAATGACAGAAATACAGACTTTCATGAGGAAAATATGATCAGAAGATCGCAGAATGTTGAATATTTCGAAAACTTTTTTACTGTTCTGATAACTGAAATTTGGTACAATATGTAAAATATGGTGCTCAAGGTTTGAGCAAAATTTTTTTTAATATGATGGATTTTGAAAAAAAATTTCCGAGAAAAATATTTTGCAGAATTTACTGACGGTACGATCTCAACAAAATTCCGTGAAAAGTTGCGCGTCGTTATGCTCCAACTAACTGCCAAGTTTCGCAGTAGTAGTTCCTGAAATATCAGGAAAATAATCTCAAAAGTTCGAATGACTATTGGTCCGAAACCGCCATATACATTACGCGACCTACCCTGAGAGTTTAAAGTCGCTAGCTTGCTCCGTTCGACAGCTATCGCGTCTACCTCCGGCCGGACAGAATCGATTTTGACGTCGAATTCGTAAGTCGTTTCGGGAAAAAACTCGAAAATTACAGACATTTGGAAAAAACGATAGCACGCTGTTATCCAGAATATGCGCGCAGAAAGTACCGCAAAAAGCCCATGGTGGGTACTCGCGAGATTGCGAAATTGTGAGTCGGCTTCTCGCTTAGTGATGAAACTGTAAGCAGTTACAGTTAAACAAATTGATTCTGTCTTACAATATTCACAGTGTGTCATTGTAAAAAGGTATCATTCTTATATCTCGGCCCAATGGAAAATTTCAAAAAATGCAAAGAGAAGCGAATTCCAGTTCGTAGTTTTTCTCAAACCTGTGAGCGTGATGGCAGTCAGCTCTACAATCTCAAATGGTAAAGAGGGTTGGGTGACACTTTGCTTCCAAGGTTATTCGATTGTCTTTTCAAAAATACCTTATACTTAACCTTCTTCTTGTTAGCACTTTCCCACTTTTCCCAATTTTAAAAAATAGTTCAATAATTACGATAGCGAGAATTGCAATGAACCATGAAAATGATGAAAATTTTCCTTATAGGTCCAATATCAATATTTCATAGAATACTAGCGCAGTCCACTTGTGAAAAAAAACACAACTTCCAGTTCAGATGCCATGATAAACAATTTTTCACAATATTACTGAATTAGCAGTTACAATCTGTAGTAATTTTCTTCACTTCTTCAGAACAATGAATTGAAGGAGTACTACCGAAAAAGGTCGATTGTACGGCATTTTTGAGAAGGTTATCTTCAAAACAAGGTATCGCTCAATCCCTGTTACTCATTCAAAATTTTACTGTATGATGTATGCACGATCACAGGCTTCATACAAATTGATTGTATAAAATGTCCCCCTACAAACCAAAGTTTATACCTCTCTTGGCATTTTTTCTGATTTTGCATGGGTGGCGAGATATAAAGGGAGTGTCCTTTACAAATCGACACACTGTATAAATGCTCAATACTAATCGCATTTTCTGTACCTGCACTATGACCACCTCTCGCTTTTACATTGCCCAAATTGTTAAAAATTGCGATATCGCAGTTTCGTTAGCGCACTATGACCTTAACCTAATACTCTGAAATGAAATTCGAAATGAGCAATGACTCGGAGGTTATGAGCCAATTCACACCTGAGAAGCGTCTAGAAATTCTCTCAGATTTTCATATACTCCATTATTTTTTACAAACTATCCGGTTGGCCATGATTTAGGTCTATCAACTTTTTTTTATTTGAAACTGACGCAGGTACTCGTGAAATATCGACAATTTCAAAATAATTCTCAGTGACGTTGCCAAATGCCAATGCCAATGGGGTTTTTCCTGAATTTGGGTTATTACTGCAAATGCAAATTTGAACCTGATTATTATTGGTTTGATTCATCATTTTCCCAAATAACCTTCAGAAAGTATTCAAAATCTGATTTAAAAATTGGGGTTTGGGATTTGCCAGGCATGCACGAAGTGATAACGGTGTTTAGTAGAATAGCTTTTTCTGCTATAGAATAATGAAATATTTATTCCTATTCTGTGGTACACACGTGTTCTTTGTCAACATAACCAAACAATTTCCGTTTGCGATTTGTCAGTAATATGACAGTATGACAGTCTGTGCTCTTCTTTTTCTATTCCTTGGTCGTTGTCTTCTACTCTAACCAAATCGAAGTATAGCTATCTCTGTTTTCCTAAGCAAAGTTGATGACACATTTGATGTCCTTTTTTTTCCGGGAAAGCTGAATTCGACTTTGCCATATCGTGCACTCAAGACAAATCTTTTTAAAGGCAAATCCCCATTTTCATTTTTCAGTTTTAGGTGATCAAACATTTTTTTAAAAATATAAAATTGAAATTATATGTTTGAAATGTGATGTTCTAAAGGTTTTTCATGAAAATTACTGCATTTTCATTTGAAGGAAAAACACCCATTTCTATTTCCAATTTCAACATAATTATCACATAAAATGCCGATAGTAGTTTTGAAGAAGCAGACAAAAATATCAGTGCTATGTAAAATTGAAATCTGCTTTTTCTGATAGTAACCCTGATAATTCAGTATCGATCATTTATTATAAGCTATCCAACATTTTCGACGTATGCGAGTGAAACCCAAGGAATTATATTCTATAGGAGCAGATATTTATTTTTGAGCTGCACATCACCACATTAAGAAAGATTTTGAGTGAAAGAGACGACAAAGAATTTCCTACTATTGGTGTACCCAAACAGACAAAGAATGAAGACTTCATTTTGAAAAAAGACAACGACAAATTTGGAATTATAATTTGGAAAATGAATACTATTCGATCGATACACATTTTTGCAAAGAAACATTTAGAATATAACGGAGAACGGAGATCATTTTTTAAAATTATAAAATCAATGGGTAACAAATACAAAAGGGCAAATGAACGCAAAATTGAAAATCTCAGATTTGTGTAAATGAACATTTTGATAAATACGTCATTTCTACGACCTCTATGTAGAGAGGACAACGTTGCGTAGTTATCTGACAAGAAAATGACTATAACCTAATATTTTCAAAATATTCACGGTGAAATGTGTCGGAATTTCATGGCCAACCCGGATAGTTAATAAATGTGAATGGAGTATAGGTATTACCACAACCTACCCTGTTTCAATTCAAAATCTAATCCAATATTCTAATCATGCAATCCTCACTTCTTTATCTCACGCAAACTACAAAGCAAGCTCCAATTCGATTGGATCTGTATTTTTCCCAAAACGTTAAAATTTTACATTTCGCTATCAATATTGATCTTGTCCAAATTTAGGAACGTCTTTTCCTTCCACACTTTTCACTTGAATGCAAAATGATGAATTTAACCATTGAACATCCTGTGGTTATATACAGCATTTGTAGGTTAATTTCGCATATAGTATCGCAGAAATCCCGACAATGATTGAAATTTTAACGAGTTTTCATTCCCCTGGCACTCACCTGAGGGTACCGGTTGATGGCTGCAGCGGGGTGTGGATAGGGTTGATAGCCTCGAGCAGCTCCAGGGTAAATGTTCCGCATCATGGCACCGTTGCAACCAGGCAGGACACTTGGGGCCAGGGCTTTCTGTAGCTGTTTCTCCTGTTTACGGTATTTCGCTCTACGATTTTGGAACCATACCTGAAATCATTGCGGTAGTTGAACAGATTTGCTTCTTTCGGCGTGTCACAAAAAGATATTCATGTATAATTGGATAGAAATGTATCAAAAATTTCAGTCAAAATTTCATCATCTTCATTTCGTATTTTCTGATATTTGTACTTTACTTTCGATGATTAAAGTGTGTTCACTCCAAGTGACTAAAATTTATTTCGAGGTTTCAGATTTGAAATCGTTTTCTCTGAAACAAAGTTGTACTCTGGAAGTTTCATATTCTTCTTACCCCGTGCGCCCTTTTTGAAGCTAACAAATAAAAGCCGAAAATGACGAAAACCTATACAAGGCATTCTTGTACGAGTTTATGTTCTGGGGTGCAGCGTTTTGGCTAAATGTATTGTAACGTTTTCTTGGTTTTCAAAACGTTTAGAATGATTAAACTATTTATTTACACTATTTACACACTACTATTATTTCCACACTAATTTATCTTCACTGCACTCTTTCCGCTACGAATTACTCTGCTGAATTGGTCCCTGGGCTGCTACGCGCTTCCCCTTATATCACGTGTGGAATTTCCAGCGATGTCTGGAATACTCTCGAAAGTGGGTGACTCATACGCGTGACGAGTATTCGGCCACATTCTAGAATAGACAGGGCCGTACTCGTCACACTGTCCCCTCCTTAAGCCTGTTCTGTCCCAGAACAGATTCCATGAATTCCTCAGAGGACCGTGGTGAAATCTGCAATCGTTACCATTTCTACAGTAGCCCCTCTGATGGAAGTAGCAATCTACGGTTTTGCTGGGCTTTACGTTTTGCTTTGGGTTGAAATTGCATACCAAAATCTCTATACCTGTCTTCTGGAAGACTATCTCAAGCATGCTTCGCACAACCGTCCAATTCAGTTGATCCAGTCCACAACCTAGTTTGGGGACAGCTAATTTCCTAATCCCAAAGCATTGAAGGTCTTCTTTCAAGCCATGCAGCGCTGTCCATAAATTCTGGTAGGTGGGCTTCTGATATGAGTATTGTTTGGTGACTACGTAGTAAACGAACCGACCCTCTGACTTCAGTCTCAGGCATTTTCCGATTCTGGGCTGCTGTCTCATCAGTTCCTCTTGGCGTCCAAATTTATTTCTGAATACTCTTGCTATTCCTCTACTCATCCTTAGATCCGCTGCTACACAATGAGCAAGAGAGTATTCCTCAGGAACTGTAAATAGGTCTTGATGAACTTCCTTTGTAACGCCAAACCGTGCAACTCGTGTTCCTCCATAGCTATTCATGAATTCCTGAAAATCGTCACTTTCCTTCGCCGGAACCTCGATAAAACGTACTTCTTCTTCGTCATCCTGTGTTGACGCGTACGGAGCCAATCGATTGAAATGGACGACCTTCGGTTTTCCTCTAGGAAGCTTCCGTATCCGGTAAACTACATCATTTATCCTTTTCATGACTTCATACGGTCCTTCCCACTGTCTCTGCAGCTTCGGAGAAAATCCTCTTTTTCTTTGAGGGTTATACAACCACACCAGATCTCCTGCGGTGAACCCTCCTTCAATGGCCTTGATGTCATAGCGCATTTTCATCCTATCACTTGCTTGCTGCATTTGATTGCGCACCTTGTCATGGATGTAATCTAGCTTACTTCTCAATTTACTGACGTAGTCCTCCCCGGCTACATCTTCTCCAGGCTTACAACCAAACTCTAGGTCACAAGGTAGTCTAATTTCTCGGCCGAACATTATATTGGCTGGAGTTTCCTTGGTGGATTCTTGAACCGAAGATCTATATGCCATGGTGAATAGATGCAAATACTCATCCCAGTCCCGCTGGTGGTCGGAGACTACTTTGGCAAGATGTTTTCCCATGGTCCTATTCATTCGTTCTACCATGCCATCTGATTGGGGATGTAGAGCTGTTGTTCTTGTCTTATTAATCCCCAATTTCCTACAAACTTCTTGGAATAATGTCGACTCGAAATTTCGGCCTTGGTCACAATGTAGCTCTAGAGGTATTCCAAATCTGCAGAAGAATTCTTTGACCAATTTATCAGCAACCGTACCTGCCTCTTGATTGGGAATACCGTACGCTTCCAGCCATTTGGTAAAATAGTCCATGGCTACCAATATGTACTTGTTTCCGTGATCTGTTTCGGGAAAGGGGCCCGCTATGTCGATAGCTACTCGTTCCATGGGAGATCCGACGTTATATTGTTTCATTGAGGCCTTCCCTTTGCCGTAAGGACCGTTAGCTGCAGCACAAGCTTTACATGTTCTACACCAGTCTTTAACGTCTTTCTTACAGTTGATCCAATAAAACCGCTGCCTAACTTTCTCCAACGTCTTAGTAATCCCGAAATGTCCACCTGAAGTTCCATTATGTAGTCTGGTCAAAACGTCTGTCACTCGACTCTTCGGCACAATCAACTGGAGCCTCTGTTCAGATCCATCGTCATTCCCCCAACAACGCTTCAGAAGACCTTTATCGATCTTCAACGTTTCCCATTGTGCCCAATACGACTTAACATTTTGACTCAGTCTGGATACTTCTTCCCAAGTAGGTCGTCTACCACTCTTCTTCCAACTCAGGATTACTTTCAAGTCTGGATCTTCTTCTTGTGCCTGTTGTATTTCTTGGGGTAGCCAATCATCTTCAATTACTGTGGTCCGTCTCACATCAGCTTTGTCTTCCACACGTGAGCAATGGCTGCAATCCTCGGGGCAAGGCCTTCTTGATAACGCATCGGCATTGCGATGGGTAGCCCCCGTTCTATGTTCGGTATCAAAGTCATATTCTTGCAGTCTTTCAATCCATCTGGCCACTTGTCCTTCCGGGTTCTTGAAGTTTAGGAGCCACTTCAAAGCAGCATGGTCCGTTCTCAGCAGAAATTTTCTTCCGTACAAATATTTGTAGAAGTGTTCTACGGACTTGACGACTGCTAAAAGTTCTCTTCTGGTCACGCAGTAATTTCGTTCTGGCTTCGATAAGACCTTGCTGAAATATCCTATCACCCTCTCTTGTCCATCCTGAACCTGCGATAGAACGCCCCCGATGGCTGTATTACTAGCATCCGTGTCGAGCACAAACTTCCCTTCAGCTCTTGCGTAGCTTAAAACTGGAGCTGTGACCAGGGCCTTCTTCAGCTGTGCGAAAGCTTCAGCGCAATCATAGGACCATATGTACTCCTGTCCATCCTCTGTTAATTTAGTAAGTGGTTTGGCAACTTTGGCGAATCCAGATACGAATCTCCTATAATAGGTGCATAAGCCTAAGAAACTTCGCAATTCACTCTCGTCTCTCGGTATAGGCCATTCCTGCACTGCTTTGATCTTATCCGGGTCGACTTTCACGCCCTCTCGAGAAACTACATGTCCCAAATAATTTACCTCTGTTCGGAATAAATTGCATTTCTTTGGACTCAGCTTTAGGTTAGCTTCACGAAGTCGCTGGAAAACCTCGGATAGGTGGTGTAGGTGATCTTGGAATGATTTTCCCACCACTATCACATCATCTAAGTACACCAGGCATGTCTTCCAGGAGAGTCCTCTCAATATAGTCTCCATTAAACGCTCAAATGTGGCAGGAGCGTTGCATAAACCAAAGGGCATCACTTTGAATTGCCACAGACCCGTTCCAATACTAAAGGCAGTTTTCTCTTTGTCTCTTGGATCCAAGCCAACCTGCCAATACCCACTCTTCAAATCCAAGGTGGAAAACCAACGTGATCCCGAGAGTGTATCCAGTGTATCATCTATTCTCGGTAAGGGATAACTGTCCTTCTTCGTAACTTGATTGAGCTGCCTATAGTCTACACAGAACCTAGTGGACCCGTCCTTTTTCTTCACTAACACTACAGGCGACGTCCAGGGGCTATTGGATGGTTCAATGACACCTTCTCTCGCCATGTCTTCAATAATCCGTTCAGCCTCTTCTCTTTTTGCCAGAGGAAGACGTCTAGGGTGCTGTCGGATGGGTTGTGCATCACCAGTATCGATTTTATGCTGCACAATATCGGTCTTTCCTGTTCTTTCGTCAGTGGCAAACACGTCCGAGAATTTTTCAATCAGTTTTCTCACTTCGGCTAGTTCATAACGGTCCAGATCTTGACATTTCGAGGTGAGAAGGGTCACCAGCTCTTCAGTATTCTTCTGGCTCTGCGAGACTCCTGCATTGCCAATCCCACCAGAAATATGGTACACTGGTACCCCTTGTCCAATCAAGGTATTCTTCTTCAGGGTGACCGGAAACCTGTTGACATTGAGTAATCGGATGGGAATACTGTCTGTTATTCGAACCAATGCCTTTCCCAGTAACATCCCTTTAGCTAGGATTGCATCGTCACAGGGTTCGATCACTTTAACGCAGCCTTTTTTCGTAACGTCATCACATATACCACTCACTATGCCTTCAGTTCGACCTGGCAACGTGATGTCCTCAGCCAATCGAATCCGATAGATCTTATCATCCACATCATTGAACGGGATCTCTTCATTTCCCAGTCGAAGCACATCACTCTTCATATCCAGTTGGCATCCAAGTTTCTTAACTAGGTCCAATCCCAGAATAACTTCTTCCGTGATTTCAGCCACTAGAACTTCGTGCCTTGCTGTTGTATTTCCCAATTCAATAGTGGAGAGGACCGATCCATAAGTTGGTATTTCCTGTCCAGACGCAGTTCGAAGTTTGATCATAACTGGACGAATTTTAGATCCTTTAGCTATTTCTGGACGCACAATGGTTCTGGTCGATCCAGTGTCTACCAGGATTTTCACATTTCGATCATTTATTTTTCCGGAACTACTATGCTGGATAAATCTGTGGACATAATTCCTCGGATTATCACTTCAGGGCTTGAGAAGATTTATGCCTCCCATCACCGGCCCTTTTTCGTTTACCTGCTTCGGCTCTTTTCGTACTTTTTGAGCCATTCTGCTTAGTATGCCCACCTTGATTGCAGTACCTGGACACAGCATCTAGTTTTTCATTACTCAATAATCTGCTGACTTCTTCTCTTATGACTTCTTCAACAGGTCGGTCTATTTCTTGGACTTGTCTTACACGAACGTGTCCTCTATGCGACGCCTGCTTCGCTGCCTCGAATTCTAAAGCCTGAGCCAAAGCATCATCTATGGTTTTAGGGCGTGCAAGTCTCAGAACTTGTTGTGTCTCACCGTCCTTGATTCCGTCTACAAAGGTTTGGATGGAAAGCTGTTCAAGGAAGCTGTCTGGAGCAGTTGGGTACGCCAGCCTGACTAATCTAGCCACATCTGCTTCAAACTCCTGGAGATTTTCTCCTGTTTTCTGCACCCGGTTCTTGATTTGGGCATGATAAACTTGTTGTAAATGAGCATCACCATATCTCATCTGAAGTTTCGATGTTAGAACTTCATAACAGGCCTGTTGGCTCTCCGGAATCGTTGGCAGAATGTTGAGTGCCTCTCCTCGTAGAGCTATTATCAATGCTGTGGCTTTTTCGTTATCGCTCCAACTGTTTGCCATCGCAGCAGCTTCAAATTGTTTTCGGTATGTCGACCATGGGACTTTTCCATCAAATGTCGGTGGCTTGATCTTCATTTTTCCACTTTCACCGTTATTTTCCATTTTCATGTTGCCATAAGGTGATGAAGCCGGATAATCTTTTCCAATTGACATTCTTTTCAGGGACTCTATCATTTTAGAATGCTGTTCAATTATTTCTGTTATTTCTTCAAATTTTCCGTTAACTTCTTCATATTTTCCGTTAACTTCTTCATATACTTCGTAAAATTTTCCGTCAACTTTTTCATAAACTTGGTCAAATTTTTCGTCAACTTTTTCATAAACCTGGTCAAATTTTTGGTCAACCTTATCGAATTTTTCATGCACTTCGTCCATTCCTTTCTTCATTTCATCCTTTATGGTTCCCATTTTCTCATCCAATTTGCTTGCAAATTGACTCACCAGTTCATTGCTATTCCGAGAATTTTCTTCCATTTTCTCATTGATTTTCTGAGAATTCTCTTCCATTTTCCGAGAATTTTCTTCCATTTTCTCATTGATTTTCTGAGAATTCTCTTCCATTTTCCGAGAATTTTCTTCCATTTTCTCATTCATTTTACTCAAAAATTCCATTATCGCCTGCGTCTCCATTGCGCTCTGCAGTCTTGTAGTCACTGGCATAAATTTCAATCACTAGAGTTTATGTACTTAATTCGAGCGATGTCGAACCGCACACCTGACACCAATGTAACGTTTTCTTGGTTTTCAAAACGTTTAGAATGATTAAACTATTTATTTACACTATTTACACACTACTATTCTAATAACTAAACAAGTATTTCTATCTAAGTCTGTTCACAATTTATTTCCACACTAATTTATCTTCATTGAACTCTTTCCGCTACGAATTACTCTGCTGAATTGGTCCCTGGGCTGCTACGCGCTTCCCCTTATATCACGTGTGGAATTTCCAGCGATGTCTGGAATACTCTCGAAAGTGGGTGACTCATACGCGTGACGAGTATTCGGCCACATTCTAGAATAGACAGGGCCGTACTCGTCACAGTATGTATTTCTCTTATTTTGAGCCGAAATTGGTTTCAAACGGTCAGGATGGACTCTCTGATGAAAAACCCGTTGTCATATTTAATTACGTCCAGTCGTCCGTCCGTCTTGTGCTCTTCCTTCAGAAGGAAAGCACCTGAAATTTGTAACAAAGAATTAATGCCCTCATGGACTCCAGTGTCCATTGACTGTAAAAAAAGTTCAATAAGAAATTTAAAAAAAAAACTGCTTATTTTGCAGATGGAGAAAATCGAGGTGGATCCAAATGAATGGAAAGAAAAATGCTAACTTTGTCAAGAATAAACTAACATACTCGATAATTCAAAAAACCCGTCTTGATCAGCTAATCATCCAATCAACCAAAACCGGTGTAGATGTTTTGGTTGATTAAGAAGTATACGTGAATTCACACTAGGCCAGTGAAAATGCCGTGACAGCCTTTGTCAACGCAGCAAGCAGATAGGCAGACACTCAAATACAATGCGTTTTATTTTCATCGAACTGATTAATCGGTGTATCTCCCTCTCTCTTCTTTTGTTCTCCACTAAAGAAGAGAGATATAGGGGTTAATCGATTAATCATTTCGATGAAAATAAAAACGCACCCATACTGTATACTGTCTGTATAATACATTCATTTTTATGAAGTCAGTTGGTAGGCTATGAATGTTCGACACATTCTGTATAACCAAAAATTTTAAGGTTATAGTTTTTTTCTGTCAGATAACTTATGTTACTAAGCCAAACCATATGAAGAGTATTCAATGAAAATATGTAAGAATTGACAGGTTCTGCCAAGTTTCACTATTGCCAACCTGACTCATCAGTTCTAGTTACAAAATCTCAATAGACCTCTATTCCAAGGCTTGCCGACTGTCTTTATATAAGTGAATAGAGTAAGCGTAGCTGTACTGGATGGAATCGAAATGCGTCTTGACACTTCAGTCAGAGTTGCCTCGCTCCATGTATTTTTCGGCGAGCCGCTTAGCTAGCATGTCTGTACGCGGCTCACTTCAACATGTATAAAGCCGCGTACAGACACGCGAGCTGAGCGGCTTGTGAGGCAAGTTAATTGGGCTGCCTCGCAAGTGTAGACGGTTTTTTGAGCTGGAGCAGAGCGGTGCGCGAGCCGCTAAACTCGATCCATTCGATGTCGGTTTTTACGGCGAGGCAAAAGGATTCGTCAGGCTCAGTTTGGACGGTATACAAGTGTCGCGGAATGTTTTTACGACCTTTGGAGCACACAGCTGCGTTTCGTGACGCTATCCGTCTTGATGTTATTCATAGGCGTATCGTTTGTATGGAATAGTTCTAATGAAATAGAATTTTAATAAAAATGCGGATCGAGCCGTGAGATATATTTTGTGAATTGAATCGTATAGGATATTTTTCCGAATAATTCTCACTGAAAGAATAGATATAATGCATAATTCGTTACTTTTCATTCTGGCAATAATCTATAATCAGAGACAAAAAACGAACGATTCTCGCAGAGTTATAATAATAATAATTACTTCGAGGTTGTTTATCAGATGAAAAATATCTTTAGGTATATAATGTTAAGCTCGTTTTTTTTTGGAATGCAACTGTAATGAAATGTTTCGGCAGATTTGTCTCTAGTATTTTGATATAAGCGTATTCATCAAGGTAGTACCTACTTTGAGTCTATATTGATATTAACCCTAGATGATTCGAAATTTATGCCGTAAAAACTTAGAGTTAACGAAATAAACAGGGAAAAGCAACTGTAGTTGCAATTTATTTTTCTGATGGTATAGAGAGTTAAATTTATTTTAGCCTTTGAAAAAAGCGTCAGGGCACTATGAAAAATGAAACAGTTGTGAGATAGTATGGATAAGTGCATTTTGAATAATATAACTATGTAACTTTTCCATTCAGCATGAGCTTCGTGGGGCCACATCAGTTACTTTGAATAATCAAAGGGTTGAACGAATTCTGTTCTTGACTTTTCCAGTTGGTTCACAATGTGTATATATATTTCGTTGTCAAATCATTGTGAATAAGCTTATAATGTACAATATTCCTATGGAATAATTCAATCATTTATCAATTTTCCGTATTTCCAACCACATTCCATGAAAACCTAGACTCCCCAATCATGCCCATTTAATAATTTTTATATTTAGCATCATTCTCATTCGTCATATCAGTACACGTTGATACATATGGATTCTCGTAAAATAATAAACGTCTGTTTTACTACGCTGCTGTACGGGCTACTGGGAAGGGGCTCGCGAGCCACTGCGGCTCGACTTGGCCTCACATCTCGCTCAAGGATGCCTCGCTGTGTCTATTTTTTCGCGAGCTGCTCATGAGCAGCTCTGCTCCCGTGTCTGTACGCGGCTTAAAGCCGCGTACAGACACGAGGGCTGAGCGGCTTTCGAGGCAGTTGCGAGGCACTTGTGAGGCAGCCTTGCGTTGTTGAAATGGATCGCGACACCGTACACACTTGCGAGGCAGCCCAATTAACTTGCCTCGCAAGCCGCTCAGTTCTCGTGTCAGTACGAGGCTTAATATGCGTTCAGTAATTCGTTCGATCATATGCTGTTGCAAAGTAGTAATGATGTTCGGAAATTCTGCAGAACAGAAATTGGCTTTCAATGCAAACTCAAAACCTATAGCAATCTAAGCATAAGATTATCAGTTTTTGGTAAACTGCTGCTATTTTCCTCCATACTTGGTACCATTCAATGCTATCATATATCGCTTCTAAAGTGGGAAATATTTTATAAGACATGAAATCTTTCAGATTCGGTTGAAATACGAAAAAAGCAGTCTTCGTGTTCGTTTTGAAGATATGCATAATGTCGGCTTAAAATGAGACTTCGCGGCAGCTGGCGGTTTGGCCCCTCCGCTTCGAGGGCTCAGCTCATCTTTATATATCTATATATACATCACCGCCGTTGGGGGCGGACTAACTCGATTACGGATCCATTTGATGGGATCCCAGTTGGCTGAGCCGAAACATGTCGTGATGCATGAGAAAAGAGGAGGGACTCCGTAATTGTAGACGTCACTCTTTCCAAGATGCGGGGGACAACTTTTCGTGTATGCACGCACAGACGCGGATTCAGCACTTTAGATGGATACCCTCGTTACGGTTCGTGGGCGAAATGAAGGTTAATCACAGAGTTTTCCAAACTGAATGAAGAATGATAACAACGCTAAATACTCTTACAATAGGCGTGACGAAAAATTTTTAAATACTCTTCCGTAATGTAGCTGCACATTCACTTTGTATGAAGAAACCTTCATTTCGGTAATAAACTTATGTTCAAAGAAGTTTAAAGTAATTTTTCTGAGGTTTATTCGATAGCAGTCCAAAACAGCAAGTGTCATGGTGCCTGCTCTGACGTCACGCTTAGGTAAACATTCATTGTGATTATTCATAGCGAATAAAGTAAAAGTACATCAAAATAAATTCGTGTGTTAAAAATGAATTCCAAAGTTCATAAGTGATGTGATGTACCACAGTATAAAAATACATCAATAAGAACACCTAACAATGTGTTTATACATGTTCCAAGCAAGAAAATAATAAGAGATAAGAGGCTAAAGCTCGCACGGCGAAACCCGAACAACTTAGTCACAAATTCGCGAGGAAATCGCCCAACATTAATACATCCATCCTGGGCAAATTTGAACTATATTTGCCTTAACACAGCTTGGTTCCATCGTTATAGTAGAGAGAAGACGACAAATCACACATAAAATAATGAAAAATTAATACAAATGCGTTTTCACAACAACAAAACACAGAATGAGAGTATTGAAAGTGAATTTTACCTAAGCGTGACGTCATGCGCTGTGGTTGGTGTTTCATTCAACATGGGCGATTGCAGTATTTTAATGTTAGATTTTATTGAAAATCTTAATCATCTGAATTTTTTAAATTAAACTAAAGCAGTGTTTTGGATTTTTTCAATATGAATTTTACCTTAGAACCGTTAAATCGACAATCCTTCGATACTGTCGTCGCCTATTATCTGAGTGGTGAGCACATTCCAATGTACGATTTTATTGGTTTGACGTGTGATTCGCTGATTGCTTGATGGCTCATTTCACAGAATCAATTATTTTGACAATATCTTCGTATTCCTTCAATAAAAGCTATGGCTTGAATGTCAGATTTTGGACAGAAATCTTCTCTCAGTCCTTGCCATAGTGGACTGGCCCTGATAAAGAGACCATTGATAGCACAAGCAGTAATGAAAAGTGACAGAATGAGTGTAGGCTAAACCTTGGTTGTCTATATATTCAGATGGGTTTGTCCTGTAGTGTTTTACGGTATTAATAGGGATTTCTTATAATTTATTCGATATTTCTGCGATTTTTCGGAAAATATGTACAATTTTCAATTGGCATGCCTTTTTCATTAGCCGCTTATAATTTTGCCATTAGATTACAATACAGGATGTGTAATTTCATATATTGGCGAGCTTGGACTTATTTATCGTCTATTTTCTAGCGTACTTCACAGCTTTCCATACAAATGATGAAATTATAAAAAAATGAATGGGTGATCGCAACTGAAAGCGAATACTATGAACCTTCGCAAGGATGTTAATTTGTAGTAGGTAATCATTTCGAATCATAGAATAACTCTACATTAGTCGCTAACTATATGGCACAGAAGTCCCTATGGAAAGTACCCATGCATACCATCGGTTTTAATATTCACGGACATCTTACTATTTTTTTTTCCACAAAAAATTCGGGAAAATAAATGACATGAACACGTAAATGTGCGAAAAATAAGTAGGTTCGAGAAGAATTTGAAAAATTCACGAACGATACAATCCCATCAACATTTTACAAGCAGTAGCTCATCGGTATTTAACAATCATTAGGTAATCAAGTTTCAATTCGATCGCATATGTATTTTCTCAGATATTGAGAAAATAATTTCGAAAACTCAAATAAGTATAACCCTGAAACCATTTGACCCTTTGACGATCTTAGCTGGCGCATTCAACTCGGAAAATTTCAAGTGGCTCTCTTTCCGGCGTGGCTATTTTTTTTCAAATGATTCGGTTTTCTCCTTAACTAAAGGCATTCAGGCAAAATAATAGCACGCTGTATGCTAGAGAATATTCGAAAGACGAAAGACCATATTGTTTTAGTTTTTTTTATGGGTTTCCACTCCCAATATCTGAACCAGAACTATTAAAAATTTTAAAAAAGTTGTTTCTTCATGAAAAACGCTCTTGCGGATTGTAGTTTCAAAATATTTGTCAAGGGCAGTTTCTTGGAAAACAGATTGCCTAGTGAGCAATGCAGGAACAATACAAACGATAAAGAAAGCGAACTAAGACGTTTCAGAAAACTAATCTGACTCTGTCATCAGACAAAGCAGAAAATTTCAAGAATTATTTTCTTTCGATTTTTCGTTTTGATTTGAGACTTTTGCCGAATTACGACAACAAAATTTCCTTTTGTTGCACAAAAAGTATCTTTCATGTGATCATTATGCGTTGTTTGAAACATTTTACCGAAAAACCGAAAAATTTCAAGAATATACCACCCTTTAAAGGGGTTCAATATTTTATAGTGACAGCAAAAATATGTTACGGTTTTTATAATGCATCGTTTCAATGAAATATCTCCATTGAGAACTTTCGGTCAGCAAATTATTTTCAAAAATTACGAGAATAAAATACCCTTAAGAGGGGGCGGATCTGATTTTTGATGGTGGCACAGTATTTATAGTAAATATCGATCAGCAAAGATTTCCGAAACAACAAAAGAATAAACTACCCTTAAAAGGGGGCAGATCTGAATTTAATATGATGGCATAAATGGTATGCTATCTCCACTGAAAAATATCAATTAGCAAAGATTTCCGAGAAATTACAAGAAAAATCTTGCCTTAGACGGGGGCGGATATTTTATAGCGAAATAAATTATTTGTTAAGTGTAAAAAGATAATGCATCATATAAACGAAACTTCCCTACAGTATTCTGAAAAATTTAAAGTATAAAGTGCCCCCAAATTGGGGTGGAATTGAATATTTGGATTGTGGATATGGTGCCATAAAGGTAGTCCTCGGTAAAAATCTTGTTTTTATGATAAGTTTTAAGATAGATAAAATCATTGAATTGAACAGCTAACCCTTTGAATCCCAATGAATATAAAAGTCTTTATTTTTCGCGCTTGTTCTGGGAAAAAGCTCGACAACATTTCGTCACAATGTCTGTAATTTTCGAATGTTGGGCCGAAAATGGTCTTAAACGACTAGGTGACTCCCTGAGGACGAATCCGTGGTCGAATTTAATTCTGTCCGGCCGGCCGGCCATACGTTCGTATGTATTTTGGCTTTCGATGAAAAGGATCTAGCGACTTGAAATTGTCAGATTAGGTTTGAAGTCCAAATATCTCGGTTAAGTTTATTTATGGGTTAAATCGGCTGAACGCGTTCAGAGTTATATCCATTTGAAATTTCGAGGTTCGTTCTTCAATTTATCAAGAAGTACTGCTGCTTTAAGTTCGAAACTTCGAAACCAGTTGAAGAACGCTGAAGCGCAACTTTGTGCAGAATTTGTGTGAGTCCACTCGCCTGGAAATGAAAAAAAAATCGAAAATATTCGTGATTTTGTCGAAAAACCTCGGAAAATCAGATAACTATAATATGAGGTACCTACCTATATAGACCTTGGAATTAATGTTTAGAAACATTGTTGCAAATATGGATTGAATACGATGTTCAATTTCGGAAATATTGGAAAAAAAACTAGAAAAGCACTGAACTGAAGTCAGCAGCTTTTAGGCGCTTGTTCACATTGCGAAATGACAACTTGGAAATTTCAGTGAAGTTTAAATGAAATATGAAAATTTTTTTCAAATTTTTCTATGAATAATTCTTCTTATCGACATTGTTGAACTTCCAACCAAGTTTCATTTCGATCAGATTAATACTTTTCGAGTTATTGAAAAATCAAAATTTCAAATAGCTGTAACACAGAAACCATTCGGCAGATTTGGCCCATTAACGAACTTAACCTGAAAATTTCAAGACTCTAGGTCCTTCCTTTCGAAAGTCAGAGCACATACGGCGGCCGGACAGGATCAAATTTGACCACTGAATTTTCATCAGTGAGTCCAACCTAGTTGTTTGAGGCCGATTTCAGTAAAAAATTCGAAAATTACAGACATTGTGACGAGACGATAACGCGCTGTTCCCCGAAAAAGGTCGTAAAAAGTTCGACATTTTCTCATTATGATCAGTAATTTTGAGATTATTTCCAATTCATCAATATCGCAAGAAATACTGAAGCGATCAAAGCCAAAATTTATGACTAGCTGTAGAATACTCTGGGGAAGGCAACCAATTTGAAAAACCTCTTGAAACCCCCCTTCCTCAAGTCAGCAGTTCATTTCTAGAATTTTTCTTTGATAGACTCAGATCAAATTGGACCACTTGTAATTTGCTTAGGTCGTAACGTTTCGAGGTTGATAGTCTTCTTCAAAGAGTTGAATTTTGAAAAATCTCCTGTTAGAATTGCATTTCCCTGTCTCAGGAAAACAGTTAACAACACATCACGAAGAAGCTCATTCTAAAATAAAGATACTGGTTTACTTGATTGTCTCAGTCTTTACTTGTCGGAAATTCATCTTGATGATTAAAAAGTAAAATAACTTATTTCCGCTTTATATATTTATTTTCACAACAATTGTTTCGTCATGATAACATGACTTCATCAGGTGAGTATGGTAACTGACTTACCATACTCACCTGATGAAGTCATGTTATCATGACGAAACAATTGTTGTGAAAATAAATATATAAAGCGGAAATAAGTTATTTTACTTTTTAATCATACTGGTTTACCGCTAATGAAGATTTCGAATACTTGACATCGAGTGGATTCTGTACGTACGGATTGAGGAATTGTAAATAGAAATAAGGAGGGATACTCGAAAAAGTCTTGGGGTGTTCCTAAGAGGGAAACACATATAGACGAAGCAAAAGCACCGCCCCGCTCGAACGTTTGATTGAATTAGCCGTTCGTTAGGCGGAACCCTCGAGACGCAACTGTCATAGTTTCTGAAACTCCCTCTGGCTCCTCCGAAATGAGTCATGCATCAAGGTCCCTCTTTCAGCTGGCTCGTTCCATTTCTACCGAAAAGGAAGTTGGCTCAATTGGTAGATTGGCGAAATTCGTTTGTCATTGGAGGAATGTCCTTTTCGATAGTAAAGTTATATCAAATGGATTCTTGGTAAAAAGAGGGTGTTAGGTAGTAAAGTTAATAGGACATGATCTCGGAGATGAAAAAATCTGGAGAAACAGACAAACACTCAAGTGGAGCTAGGATTTTTCACGCGCTCCTTATTTGCCTATTTACGCACATCTATATCTAGATATTTTCAAGTCTTCAAATGATTCCTTTCCAATATTGAATATTTTACAAACGCAGCATCAATTAAAACTCATTCTGGGAGGATTTTGCATCCTTTTTCAGTTTTTTTCTGGTTTTTCAATTCCACTATCTTATATATATACATATATATATATATATATATAATAATAATTTATTCAATAAAGTCTTCATTTACAAAACAATATAACAGTAAACCCCCCAATCATATCTATACCATCTATCCTACTTAGCGTATTTAGAGCACCTAGATGTGAAACACCTGTATGTGCTATATTATAATTATTTCCTATTTTCCAATTTACCTTACACGGATACACCTACCAACACAAAATAAAATTAACTATGAGACAACCAATATCTTCGAATCCACCCTCAATACACCAAACCCACCAGAGACAACATGACCCAAAAAATCCCTCAAATAACTGATAATTTTCAAAAATTACTTATTTAACTGCTAATTTAAATCGTTTAATCTTGGTGAAATTCCTCAATTCCACTGCTATATCAAATTGTGCAGTCTAGGACCAAAATAATTAATATATCTGGGGTTTAGAATATTTGTACTGATCGGTTATTTAATATGTCTGGTGTGTCTGGTTCTTGTTTCATATACATGATCTACAATAGATTTCAATTCAGTTTTAGGATGTATGTATGTGCACACAGTGAAAACATACATGGATAAGATATTAACAACCAGTTCATCAAAAAGCGAATGTGTGGGGTACAATCCATTTCTTTTATAAATGATTTTCAGAATATATCTGAAAACAGAACAATTAAAAATTTGATGAATTGTTTTTTTTATGGAAAACGTCCGGATAGCACTATTTGTCAAGGATAGTTTCTTAGAAAACAGATTATGAAAAATAACGGAACAATACAAACGATAAACACAGCGAAATGTGACATACTGAAATCCCAAATAGCGAACCTTGTATGTTCGAATATTGGAAATCACATGATAGATTGAGAAAATATAGAAACACTTGTGTCGGAACCAGATAATTCGAAAAGAAACAAAAAGTTCTCCTGCATTTTGTTGAATGAGGATAATAATTTTGACCATTGTTCTGTAAGAGTGCACCATATTTGGCTGACTTTAGGCGCTCTCAATTGCCCTTTGGTTCTGCTTCTGGTTGCTGTTAAAATGACAGAATTTTTGACAGCGGTTCAGTTTTTGGTTCAAGTTGTGACGTCAGACTGAATAGTGAAACGAGTGGATTGGTTACTAGTTACGGTTGACATCGAAGTGTCTAACCTTACCTATTTTTGGCGTCTGCCGTATCTACTAATTAACAAAGATCAACGGTGGATCGTAACACAATAACTCTCGGAAGAAACATCTGAAAGACTTAGACTCGATATTTGTTGACTACACTTGGATCTTCATTACGAAGGGACGAATTAGTGAACGAGTAAAATCCCACCAAGGTTTCCGCAGATATACCTACCCATTCAAAATTGAATTTTTCCAATAATATTTCCAAAAATGTACAATTTCGGGAGAACCATATGATAAAATATAGCAAAATATAAAATATTATCAAAAAAATTATGAATTTTTTTATGTCACGATTATCCGAAATTTTCAGAAATTCCGCATCGCCATTTGCCAACTTGTTATCGAGTTTCATCATGATCGGATCAGTAATTCTGATTTATTTCGGAAATGAAGATACCGAGGAAATGTAGAAAATGTCCGAAAATAAAAATCGAATTAAACTTTTGTTGTTAAATCGCAATTGATTGAATGTTGATTATAGTACAATGAACCATTGTTGTGATTAAGAAGATGTTAAAATGTATCTGTAATAAATTATATTCAAATTCCAAAACCTGTAAACAAATTTCTCGAACGTTCGAACAAAGAACGACATAACATTGAGGAGAGAAAGATAATACCGCTGATTTGGAATAGCCTTAGGAGCTGGTTCTAACCCGTGACGTCATCGATTATGAATCGAGAACGGTTGGTTCAGTTTTGGTTAACTTTTAGTTGATATCAGAGCCAATCGAGAACGCCTTTTGCTAAAAAAAGAGGTAGAATTAAAAAACTTTCAAACCAAGTAAATCTGTGTTGATGTGAAATGGACCAAAGTCTCACAAAACGAAAAATCGGAAGAAGATGATTCTGAAAATGTTATCGTTTGATGAAAGAGTCATACCTATTTGTACTCTGCTACGTCACATTTCGCTTTGTTTATCGTTCATATTTTTCCATTATTGTTCATTAGGCAATCTTTTTTCCAAGAAACTGCCCTGGACAAATAGTTCAATCCTGCAATACGCAAGGGTATTTTTCAAGAAAAAAACAATTTCATTTAATTTTTCATAGTTCTCTTTCTGATATTGGGAGTGAAAACCCAGAAAAAACCTATAAAATGAATTTTCCTATCTGATCGAAACTTTTGATTATATCGATTGAAGCTTATTTTGGCAGGGTTTCGCAATATTTGTTTTCTGGGTTTTCACTAAGGTTGCGCCGAATCATCGATTCGGCTCCGGTATCCGGCCGCTTCTGCCTACTCTTCAACTATTCGATTTTGGACGAAGCAGTTGTCCGATTCGAACGAAGCGACGTTATAAAATTTTTTGTTCAGACTTGCTCAGTTGAATTGTAGATTCCACCTTTAGATTGTGCTGTTATTTCTTGCTGAATTTGAAAGGGTATGGTAGTACAAGCAACTGGATTTTAAAAATACCTGAAAAATCTAGTTTTTTTGGAAATATTATTCATTATGCGATGATTATAAATATGCACGTGCAATAGATGTAATTCTGAAATATCCTCTCAAGAGAAAAAACTCAGAAGAATATAAACACCTCCAAAGTGAACTCATAGAATACGGCAAAAATAGCACAGATCAGTTTGAAATCATAGACATAATAAACTCTGTTAATCCATGTTTGCAATACATTTTTTCAAAAGTTTCGAAAGTTATATTTGTGTTTTCAGAAAAATTTCAAATCATATTTTTGCGCGCATGTTCTGGGGAACACCGTGCTATCGTTTTGTCCAAATGTCTGTAATTTTCGAATTCTGAGCCGAAAATGGATTTCAGTTCGATCTTATCTGTATTTTTGAAAATATTGGGAAAATAAATTTTGAATGGGTATATCTGCGGAATCATTGGGTAGATTTTACCCATTTACGAATTCGGTCTTCGTGCAAATATCAAGTTTCTAAGCTGTTTCTTTCGGGAGTTATTGAGTTTATTCTATTCTCAAGAATTATATAATGAAATACAGTCTACTTAAATTATAAGAAATTTCTGTTCAGAACTCTGAACACAGAACTCTTCATTATCTAGTTCATTTTAATCGTTTGAGAACATTTAAAGCACGGAATTGAAGAATAAATCATTTGGAGCTGAGTATATCTTCCTGGAATAAACTATACAAATTACGTTGTTCAGAGTTCTATGACTTCTATGCCATCCTGAAACCAGCGGCCAAGAGAATTCAGAAGAAAATGGGTCATTCATCAAATATTCCTCCGAAGATTCCCTAAGTAAATGTTTGATTTTATCCATTATGTAAGTAAAACATGGAGTGGTCATCTGCTCATCTGTGATTGTATGATGAAGACATTTCCTCATTCAATTTCAAAGCACATAATATATATTTCCTTGTATTTTAGTTTTTCTGACGTCACTTTTGTTTCAGATGAGCACACCATGTTTTTTACATCATGATTTCATCTCTAGCTCCACATCATATTTTACAACTGAAATCACTCTCCATCCGCAATAGCATACCAGGTATTTGTATCGTGTATGTTATCTATGATTTTGCCCGAACTAGTTCTATCTCTCTCGGACCTCTCGCTCCATATCTTATCCGCATTCGACTCTCCGAAATGAACCCGTAGGCCATGTCCAGAGAGTTTAATATGTATATGATTTAGGGCCGTATTTAAAGTTGCTCTTTGAAGCTTCCTCACTGAAAGCCGCCTTTAATTTGTTTTTCTATGTATCTAATGAAATTCGAAGCGGCCTTCAGTAAGGAAGCCTCAAGGAGAAACTATAAATACAGCCCTTAACTTAACTATACCATAGAGCGATTGATAAAAATATGTGAAGCAACCATGATGTCAAAAACATGGTGTGCTCATCTGAAAAAAAATACAAGGAAATATATATATTCTATGTATATGTTTATTCTGCGCTTTGAATTTGAAGGAAAAAGTGACGACATCATTGGTGAATACGATCACAGATGAGCAGATAAGCACACCATGATTTGCTTACATCATGGACGCAACGTGCTGCCAAATGATTTTGTCTACAGACTCTCTATAAAAGTGAATGGAGTGCCGGTTGAAAATCATAGCTTGAAATACCAAAATGGGTTTTAATAAAGCTGCGCGCTAGTGTTTGTGTATTTGTGACCGTTCTTACTAAACGAATCTGAATAAGATCGCCATTCTAGAACTATATTTTGGTCCATTGATTCAATTAACTCACGATTCAAGTGGAGGCCTCATAAATGCCATCAAGATCAAGATGGCGATCAGATGATTACATTCATGATGTAAACAAAACATGACAAAAAAAACATGGTGTGCTCATCTGCTCATCTGTGATCGATTCACCAATGGTGACGTCACTTTTTCCATTCAAATTCAAAGCACAGAATATATATTTCCTCGTATTTTAATCTTGCAGACGTCACTTTTTTTCCAGATGAGCACACAAAATGCGATTTCAAGTGATGCACCAAAAGCCCGGTTATAGTTAAGGTTATCCAAATTGACCGATTATCCTTTGCCTATATGTCAGTTTGGATAAACGTAGCTATAACCACAGCTTTTGGTCCATCGCTTGAAATTGATTCATGTTTTTTACATCATGATTGCATCTACCTAAATCTATGACCTGGCAGCGTTAGGACACGATAGCGAGATATGGCTTGACGTTGGAGAAAAATTGGACAGTTTCTATGGAGACTTTAATGACCTTGTGTAAAAAGTTCGGGATCATGGCCCGTTCAATAAAACAAGTGACAATTTGCAAGCTTTATTCGAGCAGAATGGTTCTTAATGATTTCTTTTGAATTGCAAATACTCTATTGATTTCAGAACTTCATATTGTTGCCGATTCTTCATTAAAGAATCTCGCTCAAAAATTATATGCTTGTGCCACTTATGAGACCTGTAAACCCCTAAATTGTTAATTGTTTCATTGATCGGTCCTCTGATCACGTAATATACATACGTGATCTATGGATATACCTCATGTTTCTAAATTGAGAGTCCAAACGAAAAGGAGAGATTTCTTGCACGTTTCGTTTTCGAGATGCAGGTTGTTGAAGTTTGGATTCTTTAAAGTTTTTTTCCCTATAAGTAGTACCTGCATTTCACAATTTATTCAACCGAAATTCAGCATGGATATTTCAATTTAGAGTTAACACAATGTGATATGCCAATTTCGATTACAAATCTACAGGGTGATATTTTTTCTGGAGCGCTGTCTCCTTTTATTGGTGAGCCACTGTTTATTCGGAAAATCGTGAAAAGATAAAAAGAAGAACTTTATGGTTTTTTGTAGCTTTGTCGTATCAGATACCGATTTCGAGAAAAAAAATAAAGATCTTCTCAAAATCCTCAAATCCAAATGGTCATAAAAACCCTGTTAATAGGCTACGGTGAATGCATTTGCGGCCAAATGTTTATGGGACTTTTTTTCCTTTGAATTATGCAAGGAATCCCCCCTCTTGCTTTGTACCTTCACTTTCGAAACACCCGTAAGTTCCGGGCGGAATGTGATCGCAATCGTGATCGTAATCGCGTACATGTGACCTCTGCTTTGCAGTATATTACCACAGACCACAGACCTGCGTCCAAATTACGATGCATCAGGATCATTTCTATCTCTCCGATAAGGCCACATCACTTACTGCTCCGTTCTATCTCCGTACTTAACTATGATTCTCACATACCTGTATTCTAGCTTCATTCAATTTCGTACTCCTAGCCAGCTCCTCCCTACAATAGATGTCCGGATAATGGCTTTTGGCGAAGGCTGCTTCTAATTCTGCTAACTGTTCTTGTGTGAAAGTAGTCCTATGCCTTCGTCGTGCTGGTGTGGGACAGGAAGCAGTGGTAGGAGTATGACCCGCATGTTGTGGACCTGCTGGAGAAACGGAACCGAGGCTACCACTGCTACCCGACGAAGGCTCAGGTTTCAATTTCTTGAAAGCCCCATCTGAAATGGAATGGGATATTGAAGTAATGTGGTTTGATTAAAAATATTGGAGTTGAATGTGGATGTTAATCTGATGCAAAACAGTGCGTAACAACTCTTAAACTTTCTGCGTCTAACGTAATAGGTTTCGAAAGCAAAATGTTTCCTACATCAAGAGACGCCGAAAGAATAAGTGGATTAGAACGAAGTTATATGCAGGGTGTTTGGTAAGCATGCGGAAAAAAATTGAACAGTGTTTTTTCGAACTATTGTGAGGATATTTTGATCTCTGATGATTTAAGAAGAACCGCTCCGCTTCAAAGATACAAGGTGAAAAAAATATGAGACAGTTACAGCATTTCATTTTCAGAAACGCTGCGAATTTTATTGAAAATTTTACAATTTTTAGGTTGAGTTCTGCAACATTAATCAACGTTGAGAGTTTCATGAAAATTCGGTGGCAAGTTTTCGAGAAAAATGTTTTCCCTCCTACCCCCAGTTTTGAGCCCATAGAGTACAAAGATCCTGCTTAAAAGCTTGTATGATCAATCTCGTGCGACAAACGATTTTTCTACCAAGTTTCAATGATTTCGGTTCATTACTTTCACAGGAAAGCCCCGGACAACGGACGGCGGACGGACGGATTTTTGTTTTAGTTCATCCAAATTCACAGAAGTACATCAAAATGTAAACTGTGAAACTTTTAATTTTTCAATCAAGTCTTAGATTTCAATAAGATCTAACCTGTATTTTCGGAAGTATTTGAAAAATAAAATTTTCAATAGGCATGTCTGCGGAATCGTTGCCTGGATTTTACCCATCCAAGAATTCCGCTCTTTTAATAAAAGTCCAAACGTACTCTTCGAGATTGAATGGAAATCCAGCACCTGATTGAAAAATGACAGCTACAAGGTTCATGCAAAATTTCGTGAAGACGAAATGATAATGACAAGTTGGGCAAATTTTCCCAACAGAGATGAAGCTTCGTTTGGTGTAGTCAATACTTAAAAAGATGACTGCTTTGGCAACAAATTTTACAATCGCGCAAAAGCTGATGATTTTACGTCAGTGCTACTCTGAAGTTTTTCATTTCAGTTAGTATTATTAGGTTTATGATTAAATTTCTTCCGAATGTGTTCAAAATGGATGGGTTGGAACACTTATATTTATTCCAATTCATGTAACCTTTTGGCAGGTTTTGATTATTACGGCTCTCTTCAATTCGAATCACTCACAATGTATAATTTGATCAACAGTTGAAAAAATTGAGAGATGTTCGAAAAAAGGAGAGAAGCGTATTGCCAATTCCTTTACATGTTAACTTCTATTCTTCGCACGTGGTTATCGTGTTTATATTTCAAATATTGATTCCCCTCATCTTTCCGAAAGGTATGAAGATTTAAATTTTTTTGGTCGATGTGAGAGATACAATTTTTTCAAATAATTTCAATTCGATCGATATGAAATACTTTGAAAAGTGCAGTGCCAAAAATTGAAGGAAGGCAAATTAAAATTCAGTTTCGGTACACTTCCAAATACATAATTATTATTTGAGAAGAGAAAAAGCCTGTTAAGATGAAAGTCATCGATATATTCAGTGAGCTCATTTTTACACGCCATATATCCAGTTGGGGTCGAAACGAAACGATAACAAGCCAATAATCTATTACATCCCTGACTTCCGACCATGAACTTTTGTATAACGCATTGTGTTTTCACCTCCTGCAGGATGAATGAAGCGGGGATCGTCCACCTGTTTTATAGACCGTCACAAATTACACATTCCATATAATCCACATAATAGACCATGTGGGTAAATCTAGAAAATTATCCCTTAATCCCTATCGCCCCGGTCGACCGAGGAGTCTCTGTGTACATATGGGAATATAATGACCTCTCAGGGTGTCCTAATGAAGTGTCATTTCACCAGATAACATATGTATAGCTGCTCTCTATTGTGCGCATTGAGTGCTCGCGAATCAGATAGAATTCACCCTTAGTTGAACAGCGAATGGAATATGGTGAATTTGAACTGATGCATTTCGTCTGCAGTGTCTGCACCGGAAAAGTTCTACTGGGTACCAGAGCTGGATCTAGGGCGTGTTCAAGGAGGCATTTTCCACCGGAGCAACAGATGAAAAAATTTCGAAGTTTGTATTATCAATTTTAAACGATTTTACACATTGTAAATATCTTTTGGATAATGTGAAGCTGAATTGTTGTGTTGTAAATTTCAGGAACCGGGAAATATTTGTAATCCGATTTAGTCCAACTTATTATAGTTTTAATAATCCAATATACAGAGCATTAAGAGAAGTCAATTCCAGAAATCTTGATCTGTTTTAATTGTCTATATTTTCAATGGAACGATACTTGTAGAGTAGTCAAGTTTATTGAGGTGAATATGTGTTAGCATTTTAACGTTAATTTTTCTTCTCTTCTTCTCAGCTTTTAACAAGTTGCCCCCAATAATAAAAGCAATAAATAACGAAAGACTGTTTAAAAATCAGGTCAAGCAATTATTACTGGATCTGGAGCCATATTCCTTGTCAGAGTACTTTGGATGTAATGTTGGTGAAGTGGATAGATAGAGTTGTTGTCTTGTGTATTTCTTTCTTCTTTATGTGACGTATTTCTTTTTCACAATCTTGTATTGTAATTTATGAAATAAAGGGATTACTTACTTACTTACTTATATCTGGTTCTTAAATTTGTTTTTTTTTTGTATTGTTTTTGTTGTTCAGATTACATTATAGAGTAGAGATTGTAAATTGGCAAGATCTTATAAATGAATAAATATAGCGATTATAATTTTTTTTCGTGCATGTTCTTGGGGAATTGAGTGCTGTAGTTTTGTCCAAATGTCTGTGATTTTCGAATTTTGAGCCGAAAATCCAGTGTCAAAATCGATTCTGGCCGATGACTCGATAACTGTCGAACGAAGCAAACCAGCGATTGGAAATTTTCAGACCAGATCGTGCATCACATTGCGGCAGTTACGTTCGTTACTGGGCGAACCAGCCGAATGGTTTCAGAGTTAGAGTCGTTTGAACTTATGAAATTATTCCCTCGATACCTCGGGAACTATTGGATCGATTGTATTGAAACTTTGTAATAAGTTGTATAGTACTGACGCGCAACCAATGGAGAAACTGTGTTGGAATAGCATAGTTAGTGGATTTGAAAGAATTTTTTTATGGTTTTTGACTCGGTATTGTTGATATTTCCAGAATAAGTCAAGAAATAATTATCCAATCATGATGAAAGTGGGTGATTGGATTGAACTTTGGCCGTAAGTTAGAGTATGAGGACTTGCAACTTTGACAAAATATTGTTGGGATCGTGCTGTCAGTAAATTAAAACTATTCATTTTATTTGAGAAGAATTTTGCTTATACCTTGAGCTTCATATTTCACAGCCGTGCACCAAATTTCAGTTTGATACGATTATAATTTTTGGAGATATCGTGGAAAAATATGTCAAATTTCGTGGTTTTTCCCACGGTGTCGAAGTTTTTTCCAAATAACTCAAATAAACCTGCAGCTGTTGTGCGCATTATCAAATTAGTTTATAAAACTACTAACTTCGTCAGTACTTTTCTAGGTTTTTACTTCAAGCTTTATACATATTTCAGATCAGAGCTGTTGTGCATGAAACTGTTGTACGCTATGAGGCGATGAGTTGTTACGGAACATAGTCCCAGATGATAAGTTTTACACTTGCCGACAGACCCACGATTCCTGATCCACTATGGCATCCATCCAAAGATCACAAATTACGACGACGTTTACGGTCGAGGCCGAGGGGCTAGATTAATCCATACTTGTCTGAATACTTCTCTTTTTTAGAATTCGGCATAATTCTGTGCAGAGGAAAGTGCACACATTTTCAAAACAGGAACTTATTTTATATGATAATGATAATATTCATGAGAACTTTTGCGCTTTACACTCACTATAATATCAATAAGAGTAAGATAAAGGGCGCATTTTGACAATTTGTCATGAGATTAAAAACCCTAGCTCCGGCTCTGCTGAAAACCTGAGGGTGCAAGTACTGCCGTACAGTGTAGCCAGAAGCTTCTTCGCGTCCACTAGTTAATTCACATGTAAATGGGAATGATCCTACCTGATTTCTTACGCAAGTTAACACATAGATTATTCGTTAAAAATTCAAAAAAAGCATCGACTCGAGGTCAGTAGTTTAAACGAGTCTATTCAAATTCGTTGCCAAGGCGCTCACCCATTGAACCGGCCAAACGCAAATTGGGCAGACTTGGCGATCTTTTTTTCATATTTACCAATTTACCCCACTAAATCCTGCACGAACTATCATATTTCAATCAAATAGTAGACTCGAATTCGATCCGATGTGTATTTTTGCGAATATTGTGAAGATAAAAATTTCATTGAGTATCATTAGGAGGATTTTATCCATTCACGAATCAGGACTTCGTAATTCAGCCCCAAACCTCTAAGTCTCTTTTGGGAATCGTAAACACAATGACTACTGAAAAGAATCTATATCTAGAGACTTGAGGAATGCGAAGCAGGTTTGCAGTTTAATGACGAAGGCAGAATTCTCCGATTGGCAACATCCAATGATTCCGCAGATATAACCATTGTAAATTTTATTTTTCCCATTATATCGAAAAAGCAAATCGGATGAAATTGAAATTAATCACTTGAAGAACTTGAAGCTTCATGCCAAATTTCATGAGGACCATATTCGTAAAATGTTGAATATTCGAAGACAAATTCCAAATTCTTTTGTGAACTATTCTGTGGGAACTATCATCAGAAAGTCTGATGAATAGTTCCCCTAAAAAATTCTGTACCCTTCAACTTACTTCCAAGTTTCAATACAATCAATCTAGTAGTTCCTGAGATAACGAGGAAATAATTTTAATAATTCAAATGACTATATCTCTAACACCATTCATCTGATCTGGCCCGGTTCGCTTCGTTCAAAAGTTATGGTGTCGTCGGCCAGCCGGACATAATCGATTTTAACAACGGAATCCTCATCAGGGAGTCCGTTCTAGTCGTTTCAGGCCTTTTTCGGGAAAAAATTCAAAAAATGCAGATGTAAGGTCAAAACTATAGCTCTTTGTTTCCTTAGAACATGCGCGCATAAATTCTGCACGAGTTTGCGCATTAGCATTTTCCAATTAGTCACCAACTTTCATCTTGATCGGGTCAACATTTTCCAATTTTCCGGAAAATGCTATGATACCGAAAAAATAAGCACCAAGTTTGACATTCTTTTCCCAATATAATAATAATAATAATAATAATAACTTTATTTAATCCTTTGTGACACAACATGGTGTATAGGACAAGTCAGAATAAGAGTTATAATAAAAAATAACAATAAAATTTAAGAAACCAAAGAGTCACACAAATATTCTTGGACAGAGTAGTAGCCTTTTACTAAAAGAAGGTTCTTGACTTCTTTTTTGAACAACTTAGAATTCAGGGACTTAATAGGAGGTGGTAGATGGTTGAACAATTTGATGCTTCCATACAAAGGAGAGCATTCAAATCTATGAGTCCTATGTTTAGGAAGTAATAAAGTTTGGGAATTTCTGGTTTCATAGCTATGATGTTCTGACAATTTCTTCCATTTGTAGTTGTTATCCTTGGCATATAGCAAACACTTGAAAATATAAATACATGGCAAAGTTAAAATTTCATTTTCAACAAATACTGGCTTGCACGAATCCATCGAATTTAGCTTAAATATTGCACGTATAATCCGCTTCTGTGCTATGAATACTCTGGAGATGTCAGTACAGCTACCCCATAGCAAGATGTTATACGAAAGATGACTATACACCAAGCTAAAATAAACATTCATCAAACAACTCTTGGGCAGAATGTCCTTGATTCTGTTAATTGCAAAGTATGAGCTGTTCAACCTTTTACATAAAACGTCAATATGCGGTGTCCATTTTAAATTCGTGTCGACATGGATGCCAAGAAATTTAGTCGACTCAGATGTTGGGATAGTGTTGTCACCAAACTTTATGTTGAATGCTCCAATTCTGTTATTTTTCAAACAAAATTGAACGCAAACAGTCTTGCTTATGTTCACCATAAGATGGTTAAGACGACACCAATTTACAAATTCCGCTACAATAAATTCACAGGCTTTCTGTAGCTCCTCAAGACTTCCTGCCGAAACAACTGCAGAGGCATCATCTGCGAATAATGTTAATAAATAACATGCTAACCGCAAAGGCAGATCGTTTATGAATAATATAAAAAGAAGGGGTCCGAGCACGGAACCCTGAGGAACTCCTAGGCCAATATGGCAACTCTCAGAATAACTTTCGCCTATTTTTACCATCATCGCTCTTTCGTTGAGGTAACTGCGCAACCATTCCAGGAATACGCCCCTGAAACCCAAATTGTAGCATTTTTCAAGTATGAACTTAAAAGAGAGTGAATCGAAAGCCGAGGTAAGGTCAAAAAATATACCTGCGACAAATAAGTTCTTATCTAGACACTCGTAGACTGATTCGAAGAAATTAACAGCAGCTGATTGTGTTGAATGACCGCTTCTGAAACCATGTTGTGCAGGGTTGACTAATTTGAATCTATTTAAATAACTCATCATTCTGTTGAAAACAATCCTCTCGAATACCTTCGAAAGCACGCTGAGAATGGATATCGGACGATAATTTGTTATTTCATTCAGGTCTCCCTTTTTGAAAATCGGAATTATTATGGACCTCTTCAAAATACTGGGGAACTTTCCAGATGATATGGAGATATTTATTAGATGTGCAAAATGCCCACTTACTACTTCACTCATTAATTTCATGATTCTTGTGGATATTGAATCGACACCAACGCTCTTTTTATTTTTTAAGGATTTGATAGTTTCCTCCACTTCGATTTCGATGACAGGATAAAAGAAAAAATTCGTGCTAACCATAGGTATCGCTGTACAAGATTCTGATAAGTCATCACCATAACAAGATCTCAGTCTTGAGGTAGTTATAGTGGAAAAATGCTTAGCAAATATATCAGCTACTAAATTAGGATCATCACATAATTTCCCATTTAAATTTATAGAGATATCATTTCGGCTCTTATTTGTTCTTCCGGTGAGACCGTTTACAATATTCCAAACTGTCTTATTTCTGTTCATAGAACTATTAATAACTGAACTGAAAAATTTATATTTAGTGTTTTTTATCAGCGCAGAGTGTTGACGTTTTGCCATCTTGTAGTTTTCAAATGTATTTGGGAGGCCCAGATTTCTATGAAGCCAATGGAGGTTAGACAGGTTTTTTTTACTTTGAATGATCTCGGGTGATATCCATCTTTTTACTGAAGCGGCTGAAGTTTGTTTACGCATAGGACAGTTCTGCTCAAGATAATATTGAACAATATTGACAAATGTGTCGAAACAGGCATCTACATCACTATGAGTATAAATTTCAGAAAAATCGCATTCAGACAAAGAGATCAAGAAATTATTTACATTACTCTGGCATAGATTCCTAAATGAATATGATTCGACATTCTGCTTGTGGTCCAGTTCGAAACTAACTTCGAGCAAAATGGCTTTATGATCACTTATATGAGGCTCAAACACTACAACCCCATAGTCTTGAGGATCGACATTAGTAATGATGTAATCTACTTTGGAATTACTGGTATGACCGCTTCTGTTCGTGAATTCTCTAGTGGAACACTGTGACGTTACGTCTAATCCGAAGCAATTCATCAAATCACACAATATATCCGGAGATAAATTACCGAACAAATTGAAATTTGAAACAAATTGAAATGGTGACGTCAACGTCTTTGCCAAACTCAATTGCAGACTGTTGAAAGTGTTTCAGTAAAAAAAGAGAAAAACTTCAGAAAAACAAGTATAAGGATTTTCTTCACGATCCATCTGGAATACCTAGTTGCTTTTTATTCTTTCGAAAATAGCTTTTGTATCTGCGGAATTCTATTTGTTCCGTTTCCTGATTCGATAATCCAGACTCTGTCCAAATCTCAACAAAAGACGAGTTAACACTCAATTTGACATATTGTAACAACACAATCGAACATGTGTGGCAAGTAGGGGTAGTCCTCCCCATGTAGATTGAAGGCGATAATTACAAGATAATTAGGGGGCTTCCGAACCCTCTTCAATGCATGCGATGGCAAACAAGGATAAAGAAAATAAATACGAGTATATCTGTTTTATCTAGGAACGAGCTTAACCGTTGGAATATTCGATTAGTATGTATCGCATTCCGTTTTGGACTTGAAACGTCAATGTTTGACTGTTTCTAAAATATTTCAGAGAGTCCAACCAGAGCTGTTAGAAAAAAATAGCTGAGTTTCATTTCAGTTACTTAGATACTTTGGAGTATCCAAGCTACTGTATCTTAGTTCCTTTTTTTGTTGGCGAAAAGTAACTAATATCTTAGATACTTTTCAAAAGGAACTTTATCTTGTTACTTAAAAAAGTTCCTTCAGACGAATGCGTGTGAAGATGGCCCAGCGATTTGCGGTTTTCGAAAAATTTTTTTGTGCTGAATTATTCTTGGTTTGTGCTGTTGAAATTTTTCTTATTCCTGTTCCCAAGAGATTGCATATAAAGTCTACAATAGGCCAGCCCAGCTCTTTTCGAAAAACTGGGTTTCAACGGCTGAAATAGTTGTGCCGTTCAAATTTTTCTGAAAGTCCCTCTAATTTTCCATGAAATCATAAATGAAGAATTTTTTCCTCGATATATAGAATGGGTTTACATTTGTGCTGACTTGTGCCGTAAATATTTTCCCGAAATTTCGTCGGGTTTTTCAAGAAATCGCGAAAGTGAAACAAAAGTTAGCCCAGCACTTTCGTTTTTCATGAAAATATATAATCCAAAATTTGTGATATACGTAAAATAATTTGTGCGTTGAATTCACGAATTTCCTACTGATTACTTCCGAAAAGGAGAACTCAGAAACTTGATATTTGTAGAGTACGTTTGTACCTTAGTTACGAAATGGGTAAAATCCACCTAATGATTACGCAGATATAGGTACCCATTCAAAATTTTATTTTCCACATATTTCCAAAAATACACATTATATCGAATTGAAATCCAGTACTTTATCAAAAAATAACAGTTCGAAGGTTCATATAGAATTTCACGTGGATAATATGATCAGAGGATCACAGAATATAACCTTATTTGAAAAAAAATTTGAAATTTTTTTTTTTAATGTTTGAATGACAAGATCATCACGAGATTTGCTCGAAGTTTTCAATTAACATTTTGAACCTAACTGCCAACTTTCATCATGATTGAATCAGTAATTTTTGAATTATTCCATAAAAAAAACAACGATATCCAGGTAGAAAACACAAAATTTGACATAGTTTTTCAAAATATCTTCGAGACTAATTTTTGGATAGAACTGAAAATTCTTCGAAGAAAATTTTGAAAAAATTTTCTTTTCAATTTACAGTATGATCTCAACAAAATTCTGCAAAAAGTTGCGCGTTGTTTTACTTCAACTAACTGCCCAGTTTGAATCTAATCTTTTCACTAGTTTCCGAGTTATCACGGAAATAACCACAAAATTTCAAAGGGCTCTAACTCCAAAACATCTCAGCCGATTTCGCTCATTAACGAACTCAACTGTTGCATTTTGAAGTGCAGCCTACCCTGAAAGTAATCGCCCGTAATCGTGTATACGGACGGCCGGCCGGACAGAATCGATTTTGACACCGGATTCCGCATCAGTGAGTCCAACCTAGTCGTTTGACCCAATTTTCGGCAAAAAAATTCGAAAATTACTAACATTTGGACCAAACGATAGCACGCTGTTTAACTAAAACATGCACGCAACACAAAATTTGACACATTTTTCTCCCAATATTTTCGGATCGAACTAAAATGAGTTATAGGTATGTGCAAAATGTTATCAGATATTGATGATTGTTTTTTTTTTAATTTTTGATTTGCCAACCATGAGAACCCAACAAGAGTTCGCAAGTAGTTGCTCGACCATATGCTACAAGCAACTTCCAAGTTTCAATCAGATCGCTCAACTAATCCCTAAGATATTGTGGAGTGCATCTCGAAAATCAAATAATTATATCTCCGAAACTAATTCACCGATTTATCCCATTTTCTTGTGATACTGCAGAGAACAAACTCTTCATCTCGTAAAACTAGATTCAGTTTCAATCTATCTACTCACCGTTATGATCTGTGATGGATCTAGTTGCGGCGGGAGGAGTATGAGCTGGTGTATGATGATCATGCCCATGTGGTATACCTCCATATAGAGCACTAAAATCTTCAGCTGATGAACCACTAGTATTGCACTTCCTTTGACCACTTTTATCTGCACTATTCATCAGATGATTATGATGGTCCTCTAATAATCCTCCCACTCCTAACAAATTCCCCATTCCTACAAGATTAGGTCTCAATTCATCCATCATTGATTTACTTTGAGGGCAAGTATTGAAGTTCAATTGCCGGGAAAATATTGCGGGGAAAATATTGAATTGTTGGTGTGATATGTCTTCAGAGCTAGTTGTTGGAGTAATGGAAGCGGAGGGGGGATTGCCTAGTGCCCCCAGGCACGATGATACACCTTTGAAATCCAATTTGAGGCTGCTTGTTACAGGAGAGGAACCTTTGTCTTCAGATTATCTGAAGAATCCGAAGAATACCTCGTTAATAGTAGCTTATTTCTACTATGTTAGGTACTCATTTTTCTTGTGGTTTGAATTCATGAGTGAAGTTCAATTTTTTGAGTTATGAAATATGTTCAAATACCAGTTTTACAATATTCTAGACGTTTCGGACAAGATAGCGATATTAATCCATAGAATCACGGAAATGAAGAGCGGAAAATTTGATATGGTTGGATCAAACATTCCTCTACCACTCTACCTACAGATCTATGTTCTTTTAAAGCTGGAAAGAGTTTGTGTTTTATCTCTCGGTGTTGGACTTACTACGTGGATATTTATGTTTCCTTAGTTTCCTTCCACGTTTCCATTTTTCTGAAACAAAGCAGAAAATTTATAGTACCTACATCGCAGTTCAACTTCAGCACGGATATGCAGAAATACAGGGGAAATAGATATGAAATCTCACAACTCCTAAGTTGAAATTCACTTAATCTTATGTCGGACCCTAATGTTCCAGTTATATTCGATAATGGGATTGATCACCCAATATATTAGGTGAATTTAAATTAAACCATTTATGAATTCGACATTAAACTCATTAAACCTTATTTTTTCTTTGATTGTTCTACTCACACGAATATTACAAAATTCTGCTGCAGTCAATCAGCGTTTGGCAACAAGTGTTTCATCATAATCGGATTGGTATTTCTTGAGTGATTGTTGAAATAATAACCACACCAGGAAAAAACGACCAGTTTGACAAATGTTTCCCGATATTTTCGAAAATAAGAGTCAGATGAGACTGAAACTTGGTACACTGTTGTGTTAAGAACTGACTGAGATGGATTTTATCCAAATTTGATAAATAGTTTCCGAGAAAACGTTTTTTAACAAAACTTGAAATTTTTCAACAATACCATCCTCAAAAATTTTGGCATTTTGTTGTGCATCATTATTCTACAACTGATTACCCAGTTCCAATCAGGTTGAGTCAATAATTTTTCAGTGATTTCAAATTCGTATCGAATAAATTCAAATAAATTACTCTTTCTCGGTATAGCCGTTTTGGCTTATGGATGAACTTATGCGTCGCTTTTTTGTACGCAACCTACCTTGAAAGTTTCGAGTCACTAGCTCTTTTCATTTCTAGATCACAAATCGTGGCAACAGACAGCCGGCCGGACAGAATTTATTTTGGCATCGAATTCTTCATATGTTAGTCCAACCATTTTCGGGAAAATTCAAAAAATTACAGACATTTGGTTCGAATTGATAGTACATTGTTCCCTAGAACATGCACGCAATAACAGAAGCATGCAGAATTTCGGATACACTGATAAACAATTCATTCAAATCTATCAAGAGAATAGACATGAAATAATGGAGAAAATTCCATACATGTGATTTTCAACCAGTCAGGACGTGTATTTCCATCGTAACGGATGAATTTTAGTGGAAATTTTTTCCTCGTGGGTACTCAACAGCGAATTAAGGTTGATTCTCACTATACGTTCCGTAACCTTCCAGTATCCCTTCCGTATGTTTTACGTCGAAATTTAGAGGGCAAAAATGTCATTTAGACGGAACGTGAACGGAACTTATAGTGTGCATACATCAATTCATTTATACCTTATAATATTTTACGGAAAGGATACGGAACGTATAGTAAGAATCAACCTTTATATTGGATTTTTTTTTGACGTTTATAATGAAAGAATATTTTTTTCACAATCTGATTTTTATTTGTTCTCATGATAATTTTGATTAATTTCAACTACAAGCTCAGATGTTCTCTAAATTCTTCGGACCATTATGATTAATGTTTATATTAAAAACGCAATCATTATATACTATGGCAGGTTGATTGGAAGTTGCTTGTTCTTGATTTAGAAATTCTTGGATTGTCTTTGCAGAAGTTGGAGCAGACCTCATTGCGTCAATTATATCCTGATGATGGCCCGAGTCAATTTCCAGATATGGTTTTATGGAGTGAAAGTTGTTGGAAATAAACAAATTTGGTGTGGAATTTTCTTATCGAATACCACACGAGGTCAAATTGAATCCGGAAATAATTTGACCTCTAGTGGTATTACTAGTGAGAATATCAATTTGAAGCCTAAATTGCCGGTTCACGGCCATTCGAAACACAATATCTTTCAAGTATAACAAATGAGAGACAAGATATTTTTAGAGCAGGTTTGGAGCTCCATCATGAAATTACGAAGATCAAACTACATCTATACCGAACTACAAAGAATTACCAACCCAGATACAGCCGTTACAGGAGAAGCGTTCGGTAATATATCCCATATGCAAAATAAACCGTATTGCTCCATCAAATTATCCGATGTAAAAGATCGTCTCCGAATCGCTCCGATTGACTTTGCCGAACGGGAGAGCGATATACTAGATTTGTTTTGGTTCCGAGTTCAGAACTGTTCTGGAATGGTTCCGCATGCGCGATTGCGATTTTGTGTTTTGATTCATTTCAGAACCGGTTCAGGATTTGAGTAATCCTGTTTTGGATATTTTCAGAATCGATTCCGAAGTGTTCTAGTGTGAGAGGAGTTCGGACGTTACAGTCCGAACTGCTTCAGAATTTGGTAGTTCGCACAAGTGTAAAGTAGCTGTCAACGATTTAAATGGTTAACCTGACTTTTTCGACTTCGTATTGATTTGGTTTTTGATTTGATTGTTGTATTTGTTGAGGAAATGATTAACTGTTAAATATAAATTTTTCTTATTGAGGATAACTCCTTCGCTACGACCTCCCAGGATAATCTAATAGATTTTATTTCCATGGTTCACACTTGGGACTCCTTAAATAAATCTATGAATGCAAGAGTCCTCTTCCTCTATTGAATAATGATAATGTTTCAAATGAATTTTTTATATCTGAAATACTTTCATCATTAAATTCATTATTATATCAATCAATAATTTTTTGGTTAATTTTGAAATATAATAATTGAAGTAATGAAGAAAATTCAGAAAAACGATTTTTACAAAAAAAGATCCATTCCATAAAATTGATTATTATATCAATCAATAATTCGTTGATTCATTTTGAAATATAATTTAAGTAATGATGAAAGTTCAGAAAAATGATTTTTACAAATTAAAATTAAGTGGAAGTATCCCCAAAAATATTCATATATTATCTACATAGTGCGACAAGGACTTTTGCATATTTTTAAACAAACCACAGGCAATATATAAGACCTGATAAACATCCCTTTACAACAGCGCATCCATTCTACGCAGTTCTAGAGCTGTCCTAGGACAGTTCTGAATTTCGCAACCAAAACAAACCAATTGACTTCCCTCATTCTGGATGTAATTGACGAACTCTTCAAATCAAATCCAAGAACCATAGCAGTTTGAAGTAAAGAATGAACCGCCTCCTAGAAATGAGTGCGTTGTGCATTTTGCGAATTTCGGATAGATAAACATAGCCACTTCAGACTAATTTATGTATCACGAACATTAGTGGCATATGATTCTGTTCACTGACTAGTGTGCCGTTTCGTCATTCACCTATGAACTATAGGGGAAGATGGCCCAATATGATCCCTGCGGGCATAATGATCTCCCCCTTTTTTTTTAAACAAATGCTGCTTTCTGTGATTCAAACGCGTACCTACGGTCACTCGAGTTGTAATGATCATTTGAGAATTTAAATGAACTGATGTAACATCGTTTCATGAAAATATTTGATAAAACGTGTTCTTTGTGCGGTTTGATCTAAGGTAGGTGCTATCGATCTATTGTAGTGGTGTTTTTTTAGTAATAGTAACATTGAGTTGCTGTGTACTTTATGAAAACACATAGTTTTGTCTTACATTTGACGAGTTTACAATAAATATTGAACAGAGTAAGCACCAGGTTACCATGATCTAATACAAGATGCAGACTGTCGGGGCAAAACGATCCCTCGCTGTCTTGGGTGAAATGACGATAATGACTGTGATCCATATTGTTGTGACTATTGTATTGATCATTCCAAAGTGAACAAAGTGTGCAAACAGTTATCAGACCACTTGAAAAGTCAACTCGTTTTGAGTTCTAGTAGTTTTTGTTTTTTTTTGTTTCTTAACACTTTTATTGTTGCTGTGCGGCAATTTGATATTGTTTGTTAATTTGGTTGAGCCGAATAAAGTTAATTCGGTTGACGTAAATGGGATATTTCATCACATAAAAAAGGTTAAGTGCATCTTTACCTAGGGATCATTCGACCCATACTTAGGGGATCATTTTGCCGAACCTATTAGGGTAAAACGATCCTTTTGTGAATATGCACATTTCTAGCCTTAAAAACTTGCTTCCACATCATATCGAAAAATTGGCGAAACAGCATTTAGGTACAATTCTCCAGCTTTGTGAAAAAAATCATTTGAGCTCCTCCTTTTGTATACTTTTATTTTTACAGTTATTTTTAGCTTAGGGGGATCATTTTGGGCCACCTTCCCCTATGATTTATTTGCAGACCAGCTGATGGATAACAAGTATTCCTTCTGTTCACTAAATATTTATTCAATAGGTTTCTTGCATGTAACACGAATTATCATAATATCACGTTTTTCTCATTCTATATCGATACAAAATGATAATGTATGCTATCAAACCTTACAACAATTCGCGAATTTTGTATAATTCGGTATTAAAAATGGTCATATCAGGACTCAAGGCCGAAGGGGAAAAAAACGTGTCAAATCGCTTTCAACGTCACTCGTTATTCTACGATTCACCGATCGGTACAGCCGAAGCTGTCTATTGGCTTGTTAGAGAAAAAAGTACACAAAAAGAGGGAGAGAGTGGATATATCGCGGTACGTCACGGAAGCCGCGAAGTTTCATTCGTTTAAACAGCCTACATGCGGAGCAAAATTTAAAAGATTATTATCTCGTTGAAGATTGAAATTTTTGACGGCAGTTAAAGTTTTTTCAGTAGTCTTACGAATAGAATAATTGATTCCAATGATAAAAAAATGCATGCAAGAGACCTATTTCAAATTTTAAAGCTTCATTATTTCATAACCTATATTTTGAGTACTAGTTAGGTACGAACTAAACGTCACACGGCATGAGAGTATCTTTCCCTGCGAGGCGAACTCTACATAACTTATTGTATACAGGGTGTCACATAGAAAAGGAAGGATCATATCATTTCATTCCTTTGCGCGGCAATCGCATCCCCTAGAGTTTGAATAGGAGAGATGGGTCGCACAATATATTATGTTGGTGGAAAGATCTTTTCCCTTTTTCGCACATGTTCTAGGCAACAGCGTGCTATCGTTTTGTCCGAATGCCTGTAATTTTCGAATTGTTTCCCGAAAATGATCTCAAACGATTAAGTTGGGCTCAATGAGGACGATTCCCCCGGTCAAAATGGATTCTGTCAGGCCGGCCGTGGACAAGATAACTGGCAAACGGAGCAAGCCAGCGACTTTCAGGGTAGGTAGCGTGTCAGAATGCCGCTGTTAGGTTCTTCAATAGGCGAGATCAGCCTAACGGTTTCGGAGCTACAGCCACTTGAAGATTCGAGATTTTGCTCTGATATTTCAGGAACTACTGAAGCGATTGGATTGAAACTTGGATTGAATTCAAAATTTTTTTCGTGAACATGTTTTTTTGAAAACTATCGACTATATTGGAAAAAAATCTGCTCAAACCTAGAGCTCCATATTTCACACCAGTGTACCCAATTTCAGACTGAGACGATCATAATTTCTAGAGACATTAGGAAAAAATCTTGAAGAGCACAGGTGTGAGGTCAAGAGCTTATTCACGCGAATGTTCAAATTCGTTTTCACGTATTTACCAACCCAAACGCACTTTTTTTTCACGTTAGTTTCTAGGTACTTATATGACACTCAATTTTTTAGGATTTGATCATCCGAGAACTAATCAGGACACTTATCTCGTTTTTCTGAACAAATTTTTCCCTCCTGCATTATCTGTTCGATATTGGTAAGTATCCCATGCTCCAGGTAAACTCTTTTTCATTTTAAATCCCCATTATTGAAATTTCATGGGATTGAGGTTTCCGCACAGGGGCATAAACAGATTTGATGGTGGATTTCATGTGAGAATATGTCCCAATCAAAAAGAAAACTGTCGTGTCCCAGCGATTTTCTGAAATCTAATTTTCCGCACATAAAAAAAATATTTTCAATGTGTCACATTGTATAATAGTGTATAAACTTGAAAATAGAATTCTACAATATTCGTTGAAATATAAACTGATGGTGTCCAATATTTTTAATGAGCGGTTATTATTTTACAATTGTAAAGAATGGTTCTTTTCATACTTAACTAATTGAATAAGAAGTGAATTGCATAGAACTGAAACTGTTCTAAGGATGAATACGGAGATCGAATAAATTAATGAACTCACAAGCCATGTCCGAAGTTTCCAAGTATATAAAAAAAAATCTGTATGGAATATATCCCTTCGCCATTTTGCACTCCCCAAAAGCAGGTTGGTATGTATAGATTTGAGAACCTACACAAGTAAAGTATACTGTTAATCGTGTTAATCTGAACTTACAAAAAGTTTTCAGTTTGCATTTGGAAGTGCAATGGTTTCCATATTTATCGTGATGAATCATCGACATTTCAACTACTCAGAGTTCTGAATGGGACAAACCTCCATGATTCAATATGATTCCATCAGCATGATTCTCAGTCAGCCTCAGAAATTCATACCATCTCATTTGAGAAAGGAATTTGTCAATCTCAAGAAGCAAATTCAGTCTAACGATATTGATATCTGAAGGGTATCCGGATTCAACATTCATATCTTTGGGGGGCTGATTATAGAGAACCAATGATTTTTTCGTTGTACCTACAGGAAAATGTTATTGAACAATAACTCCAACGACTTGTATTTCTCAGTGCAAATGTAAGTGTTCGCATATAACAGAAAGTGTGTAGTCAGCATTCAATCTATTCTCTGCTTCTGTGCATATCCAAGATGACAGAATATTCTATATTGGTTCCGCTAACATGTTGAGGTTAAGTTTATTGAATAGGGCAAGTGGTTATGCTCATTGTTTGGCAAATTTTCCTGAAGTGTTCACGGAAAAAATAGTTTATATGAAGCAAATAAACATAAAAAAGTGGACAATTTCAATCTAGTGTTTGCTGAAGATATAACGGAATATACCGAGAGACAACAATAGATTTATATGATCATGATTTATATTCAAGCAAATCCATCACAGAAGATAACATCACTCTATGCACTGCATTGGTAATATGTGACTACACTAACTTCCAACATTTCTGCAACGAACAGACTGCAAGTTTTCAACAGAACACACCGAACGGTATAAGCGCTACACTCTTTACACTTGTGTACAATAGTGCCCTACAAAATTCCACACATTTGCGTCAGCTTCGTCAAAATTTAGCGAATTCAAATGAAGTTCAGTACCTCGATGTTTTCGGAGGAACTGAATCGCCTAGTAATGAGAACATTGAGTGAATCTAAGCAGTTGCGGTTCCATAAAATAACTTTCAATTTTGAGTGAGTTTTTAATTAATTTTTTTAATAATTTTAATTTTCAATGAAAGACATAATTTTCAATAACAAATAAGTTACCCTGCGTATCATCCCCGGAGAAAAAGGTATTTCATTATAATTTACATTCGAACTGATAATGTGACAGACGCATATTACGATTCTCGAAATGTGAATGTGGCTTAGTAAGAATTCATATAATAACTGAATTACTCTTTTCTCGAAAATGATAATAATTCCATAACGTTCTCAACGAAGGGTACATTTTAAATAGAAAATTGTGTGAGGATTTTATTTCTTCGATTGAAGCTTCAATAGGATTACTTACTCGAAATTAGAAGTAATTTCATGAAAGCCCTATTATCTCTTCCACTGATGAGATTCAGTTTATACAGAATCCTCTATGTACTGAATTTCATTTGAATCCGCTGAATTTTGACAAACCTATCATGAATTCATGGAATTTTGGAGGTCATGTTGAAGAGGCTTCAGTGCCCGTGGGGTACCTATATTCCATTTCCTATGTTGATATGAAGTTTTCTTCTTATTATGATATCTAGGTGCACCCCTCGAAATATATGAACTTTCCGCGTAATTTCTGCAGATCTCAAGACCTCTCAATAAAAGTATAATATCGAGACGAAATAAATGATCATTCCCGAAAGGAATCTGTTGATAACGAAGACGAATAACTGAGAAGTTAAGACTTTTATACTTCTGTTACAGTAACGAGAATATCCTATCAAATTTCTCCTAATTTTTAATTTAATATCAATCAAACATTGCTAATTATGCATACATTAAACTCAAATGTCTCTCAAGAATGTATCTACTACGTGCCAACATTAAGAAATAATATACCCCCTTGTGTGGGAAGTAAGAGCCGGCTTGGGAAATCAATTATTCCAGAGATAAGAAATGGTCAAGCTTAATTAATCCTAGTTATATATACTCTTTTTTGAAGTGTTCAATTGATATTTCAGTGCAGAAAAACTAGTGAAAAAAAGCTGCACTATAGGCGCTACATAATGGCGCAGGCGCCGGGGTCGGTCCATGTCTGTACCTATTTTGTGCATTTTTTAATTACTCAGCTCTTCTTATGAAATTTCTCTCGTAGGAATCGAATGTCATCCAAGATTTTTTATTTCGAGTTACCTACGAATCAAAAACTGTGAATAGAATCAACGAAATATGTACGTAGAAGAAGGGGAAGCCGTAAAAAAAATTATTAGTTGATCCTTGAAATCTCAATATTATTAAATATACCCCTTCATTTGAGAGTAACCGAAACAACCCAAGGAACAATGAAAAATTTCAGCGAAGATCATGAAATAATTACACTTCGTGCTCGTACTCGAAAGGTCTCAGGTTTCATTCCCTATTGAGATAAAAATTAACAGTGCAGTGCCGAGAGTGGCGTAAGGGCACAATGACTGGGCGTTTACATAACACATTTGATATCCTTACTCGCACTAGCTAAGGTCATGATTTTCCTTGAAATCCAGGAGAATAATCGAAAAAATACAAATCAATATTTGGGGCCACCTTCTTTGCAGATATTATTATCAGTCAAAATCACGACTAAATACTATAAATATAAAATTCCAACGAAATAACTTAAGACCGCGATATTTGTGAAACAGGTTCAGGGAATAATTGCGAAGGTTGAATATTCAAATGGTCACAATTCGCCAGATGATTCTGTATACAGTCATTCGAAGATATTTCAGCAATATTGAAAGTTCGAATCGAAATCTTGTAATTCGCTAAAAATCAATACCTGGAGATTCATGTAAAATATCAAGATAATATCGACCGACCGCCTTGGCTTAGAACTGACATCCAGAATTGTTTTGAAACAACTTTATAAAGAAAATTATTCTCTTTCTTCAATAATACATAAGACAACCTTTTTCACATCAGCGGCCCTATACGAAATATTCGGACAATTCATTCAATGCCCAAATTGAATATAAAATTCCTAATATTCTGCTGAAAAAAATTCATTTGAAACGTGACAAAATTATACTAACAGCTCAGTTTTTTTCAGATTCGTTCTTCACAAAATCATCGATTTCTTTACAGCTCTAAATTTTTTTTTCTATGTATTTGATTTTTTATAACAGGTAGAGTTACCTTGGATATACTTCTCCTCATTTGATTTGGTCTGTGTTGAAGAAACGTATATTACGGCCTACTGGGACTCTCCACGAAGGAAGTTTTATTGAGCAAATATTCCGAAAACCGATCGTTATGCACAAGTTGTAGGACTGATAAGGTGGTTGCCATATCAGTTGAGCCACACGACTAGCTGGCATAGTTTAATTCGTAGATGGATTTTTTCCCCCGTTTCTTCAGATATAAATGAGCTAAAAACGGTTCCTCTTTTGTTCAATGGAGACAAACTCTCGTTCCTCAAAAACTTCAATATGAATAAAATAATAAACGTATTTTGTGAGTTCCCGAAATTGAATGAGCAAAACATAATAAAATAAATGAATAAATAAATGAATAGATGAATGAATAAATAAACGAATGAATAAAAAATAAATAATTAAATGGATGAATGAATAAATAAATAAATAAATGAATAAATAATTAAAGGAATAAATAAATAAATAATTACTCAAATAAATAAATAAAGGATGATGAATTCAATAACTTTTGACAGACAACATCCTGAGACTTTTACTGTTCAAGGTAGGTTTGAAGTCTAAATACTCCTGTTAAGTTCGTAAATGTGGAAATTCGTCCAATTACTCTTGATTTATTAGAATAATACTAATATGACATAATCGGATTTTACTCAATTTATTATTATCATATTCCTCGTGATTCGGAAAGTTCATTATTTCGAAATTCGAATTGAAGCTACAATATAATTTAGGTTCGTATCGCACCAAATGTACTTTTCCGCCGGCCGTAGCACAAGGATTTTCACCCATTATGTTTTTGGGGAAACTGAATTCTATCAGTGAAAGGAACACTCTATGCACCATTGCACATTTGCTCGAATAAAATCTCACCTTCATGTCTATCGTTATAGCATTTTGTGGCTCATTCTGTGTCAGAATGCATAATACTCTGCAATAAAACGAGGGGAACCGTTTTTTTCTTCGATTGAAATTTCAATAGATCATTTACTCAAATATTTGAAGTAATTTTATGGAAGTCTTCCTATTATCTTCGGCACTAATGAGATTCAAGTCATTTTTTAAGCGTTCTGGGTAACCGCGCTTTATCATTTCGCCACAATGTCTGTAATTTTCGAATTTCGAACTGAAAATGGTCTTAAACGACTAGGTTGGACTGACTCACGAAAAATATGTGGTCAAATTCAATTCTGATTTTCCGGCCGGCCGTGGGTTAATTTTCGAAGCAAAGCTAGTAGAGCCTTGAAATTTTCAGGGTAGGTTTGGATCCTGAAAATCTCGTTTAAGTTCGTTGAGCAAAAAGTTATTTTCTTTGATCACGCGCTTGTTGTAGGGAACAAAGAGCGTTATCGTTTTTCCAAGTGTTTGTATATTTGCGAAATTACAGTATGGATTTCAAGAATTCGACATTCGTAATTGAAGTCCAAACCTGCCCTTGGTTTCGAAGTAGATTTTTTCGGTATCTTACGGAACAGCGGTTAGTCCAGAGGTAAAGAGATTAATTATGGCAGCGAATTTTTGAATTTGAACAAGAAGCTCCTGACTTCACGTCTGTGCTTTTCTAAATTGTTATTACCAGGCGATTCAGTTTCTCTGAAAATCTCCTTGTACTAAATTTCATTTGAATCCGCCACATTTCGATAAAGCTATTCCAAATTTATATGAGATATTGGAGAGCTTGAGGAAGGGGTTCTAAAGTTCGCAAGGTAGGTACATTTTAGGATCTAAGAAATAAATGAACGTATATTGGACAAGTTGAAATTTCACGCATCGAAAAAAGAGTTTCCATAAACTATAAATACATATATAAATATATATATGGTAAATAAATATTATTATTATTATTATTATTATTATTATTATTATTATTATTATTATTATTATATATGTATATGGGATATTCCACAAAAGAGAATAATCAAATATTCTTCGGCATTTTTTCGAATCCTCGTTTAAAAGGATTGAAGAAAATTGTGCAATTCGTTCAATATAGTTAGTAGAAGATTCGTACCTAAATCAACCTTCACCTTCTGATAATAGAATAAAACTTATTTTAAAATGAATTTAGTATATTAAAAAATATAGCAAGAATGGGTTGCCAAAAAATCCTGAACAGACCATTTGTAATGATTTTTCAGATACTGATTTTTCTTTTAATGTTGCAACATCGAGATAATAAGGAAATTTTATACTGGACTTAAAGTATAAAACATATACAATATGCAGTCGTTATTTACCTGGACGAACTACTGGGTTGCCAGATATAAACAGGTATGTTGCCAATTACTTAAACTTGATAGGACAAAAGAAAAAATTCGATATCAGCATGAGCGCTGTTTTATTTTGAATACGCTGATATAGGGTTGTCTGCAAAAATTTTGGTCCTAAGAGAGATTTGCGAATTTTAAAGATTTAAATTTAGCGTGTGGAAGTGACTCACAGAGAGATACGAGGCAAGTAGGTATACTGTGTAATAATAAAAGACCCAACATGGTAATCGTGTCTGATGGGACCCTGAAAGAAAACGCGCATGCGATAGATAAGGTCGAACCATTTCAAATATTTTCTAGAAATGGCACGTATCAAACTCTTTTTGAATCATTAATTGATGAAGCTTCATCAATGAAAAAATGTATGGCGTGAAGCACTGTCAGTCAGTAATGATGCGAGAATTAATTAATACGTACGGCGCAAAAGAAGACAACAATTTTTCACCAAGATTAAAAAAGTTTTGACTCCAACTTTATACCGTGATGTTGTATTGCCCTACTGCAAAAATTTTAGGAATAATAAATGTAAATTCCTTGTGGCTCAATGCAACTGATTCTATATCGGCGAAGTTGAACCCTATATAAACTACTGTCGGCACTTAGATGGTCTTTTTCAAACCAATAGGTTTTTATCGGAGATCAAACTCCTTTGAAAATCCAGGACATTATTGAAATCGCAGTTAATGAGAAAGAAACTTATGAATCCGATTAATTCGAGAGTAACAATTCTACTTCTGATGAAGCAGCCATTGAATACGAAATATTCATTAAAATTTTTTTTCCATTGAAATTATTTTGTAGATCTTCAGTCTATCTTTTTTGTAATTTTAATTTAAATTTCGGTAGTCCACTTTGTTCCCCTCAAATGTTTTCCAGAAAGAGCAAAAACATTTCAAAGTGACTAATTGGTATTTTCATTACTAACGTTCATCATATCCTGAGATTTTCGAAAATTCGCAAACCTCTATTAGGACCGAATTTTTTGCAGACAATTCTACATGAACGTGTTCACAATAAAACAACGCTTATGCTGATATAAGGTTTTCTCTATTATCCTATCAAGTGAAAGTACGTGGCATCGACGTACGTCGATGCCACGTACCTGGCACCCCAGTAGTTCGTCCAAGTAAATAATAGCCAACCCTACGTCTGCACATTCTATGTGTTTTATACTTCAAGTCCAGTATAAAATTTTTCCTGATATATCGATGTTGCAACATTTAGTGGGAAATAATTTTTTCAAACAATAATTAAAAAGATTCTTTTTTTCTGTACACCCGTTTTTAATATATTTTCTGATATACTAAATTTATTATAAAATAAGATTTATTCTTTTATCAGCTCAGTGAAGGTCTATTTAGGTTCGGTCTTAGACGAAGACTGTATTGAAAGTAGTAGTTATGTTGGACATAATTGTTTGCCTTTTCATATTTTCTGATATTTAGATTTCAATTTCTTCATGATGGTCCTTCACTTTCATGAACATTTTGGCTATTTTTCATATAAGTACAGGATCCCAAATCAGTTCGACCTCCGCCCATCTGCTTGCCGGTTGAAAAAGCTGCTGACTTCACATCTGTGCTTCTCTATGGGTTTTTTCGATGAAGTTCTGGATTTCAATTCGATCTGATCTGTTTTTTAGAAATATTGGGAAAATAAAATTTTGGATGGATCTACGGAATCATTGGGTGAATTTTCACAAATTCGAGCTTCGTAATTCAGCCCCAAATCTACTCTACTAATATCGGCTTTCTTAGTCGTTTCTTCTGGGAGTTATTGTACCTATTTATGGTCCGCCTAACGGCCGAATTCGTGAATGGGTAAAATCCACCCGATGATTCCGCAGATATACCCATTCAAAATATTATTTTCCCAGTATTTGTAAAATACAAATAAGTATTAAAATTCAGTGATATGTATATCGAAAACTGACATTTCGAAGGTTCACACAGAACTTCATGAGGATAACATGATCAGAAGATGACAATATTGAATAGGTATTTGAAATAAAATTGGAAATTTTTTTTTTCAAGTTGTTCTGATTACACGACCATCACGAAATGTTGCAAAGAGTTGTTCATCAGCATTTTCAAAGGAGCTGTCAAGTTTCATTATGAATGAATCACAAATTTTTTAGTTATTCCGAAAAAAATATCGACATCAAGAAAAAAACACAAATTTCGACATATTTTTTTCAAATAGCTTCGAAAATTGTATTCGGATCAAACTGAAATTTGGTAAATCACTGTGAAATATGAAGCTCAAGATCTGAGCAAAACTTTTTTCGACTATGATGAACGGTTTTGGAGAAAAAAAAAAATTTTTCAATGTACTGACAGTACAATCCCTACAAAATTCTGCAAAAAGTTTCGCGTTGTTACTGCCAAGTTTCAATCCAATCTTTTTAGTAATTCCTGGGTTATTACGGAAAAAACCTCAAAATTTCAAAGGTCGATAGGTAATTCGAAAATTACAGACATTTGGACAAAACGAAAGCACGCTGTTCCCTTAGAAAATGCGCACAAAAATTAGGAACTTATTATGTATTATGTGCTGGCCTGGAAATTATTCTTGCTGGAAAAGATTGTTCAAATTTCAATCGTGTATATTCAAACTATCGAATTTATATCTGGGCAACTGTATATACCTGCCAATTTTGCAACTAGTCATAATATACATGAACAATTTTGCGCGCTCGATGCTCATCCAGAGCGCTATCATATGCTTTTGCCACAGGCGCTAAAAGAGTAGATCTGGCCCTAAAATATGATCCACAACCTATAGGTTTGCCGTGAAAATGTCGCTTATTCGACATTTGCAATTACATACCAACAAATGTGAAGTCTATAAGTCGATTTTTCCGCGGGTCGAATTCATGAATGGGTAAATTCTTCCAACCGATTCCATAGGTTTCTTTTTCTCTTTATATAAAGAGTGTTCACAGGAGAGCCATACAGAATTGAGTTTGACATAATTCATTGTCGGTTAGTCTCCAACCAAGTCATATAAGACTATTTCCATATCAAAATTAGGTTAAATAACAGATACTCGAGCAAAAAGGTTAGATTCTAATATATACAGGGTGTTCTACAAGCTCTATGACAAACTTTGACAGATGGTAGCTGTGCTTATTCTGAACATTTTTTCCTATGAACATATATCCGATTCGTTTTTGTTAAGAAGATAGAAGCATTTGAAAAATTATATTTTCATGTTTAAATCATAACTATAAATATAAATTTTGAGACTATGAAAAATTGTTCGAAATATCCACCTTCGGCTTGAATGCACGCTTCACATCGACGAACTAAAGATGCCGTTACTCGGCGGTTCAGATTTGGGTGGTTTCGTATTTGGTTTGCTACATCTTGAATTCCATCAAGTAATTGTTGATGAGATTGGATTTCAACATGATAAATAAGCTGCTTCATATGTCCCCATAAATAAAAAGTTAAGGGATTTAGATCAGGAAAACGAGGTGGCGATTGTATTGGTCCTCCTTGACCTATCCATTCATTCGGGAAATGTTCATTCAGCGAACTGACTACTTGTCTCCCTCTATGTGATGGTGCACCATCGTGCTGATATAACATATGTCCAACAACGTTGAGCTCTAAGTCATCAATTAAGTCAAAAAGGTTGTGCTTTAAAAAATTTGTATACAAATCTGCATTTAAACGATCATTTAAAACATGTACTAGCATCAAATCATTGTTGAAAACGTTCACACTGAAACGTTGCTGAAATCGTCTTTGTCTAATGGCATATGGATTCTGCAGTGCCCATACATGTTCATTCTGGTAATTGTTGATACCGTCCTTAGTGAAAGAAGCCTAGTCTGACCACATGACAAGCGAAACAAATCCATTATTTTGGGCATGTTGTTGAAGTATCCATCTACAAAATTCTAACATTCGTAACCCATCGTCAGCATGTAAAGCTTATACATTTTACGTAGCAGAGTTAATCTATTGATTTCAGGATTTCATATTGTTGCCGATTCTTCTTTGTGTCTCCAGGAATCCTCCTCAGAACCTATATTTTTGCACTAGTTATGAGACTTGTGAACTTTTAAATTGTTACTTGTTGTTTTTTCGAACGGGCCCCTGGACAACGCTTCCACATTGTAGAAATTGACTTTGAAAAAATAAATCTGTTCGCGAACGCACTTCGTCCGTTTTACGGTCAAGATATCATCCTAGCTCGAAGTTTTGCAGGATACGCCAAAATGTCTATGAGTCGCCGTGCATAACTTGTTTCTGTTTTCAAAAATGAACCAGTTGAACATCGACAACATTTGCTTCCAAACAGCGAGCTTAAGAGCAAACGGTACATCGAATATAACAGGGGGACTGGAAGCCCAAAAAAAATTTTGGGTGATGCAAATGTAATGCAAAATGTTGCCAATTTTCATATTCAAGAATTTTCGGGAAAATAAAACTGATATGGAGTAAGAAAAAAATAGCATTGCACATTGTTACAAAAGAATTGAGTAGATCCCAAGAAAAAATTTCCAAAGATAATCACGTAAGCCTGTTGAACGACGCCCCGTTTCTCATATTAACGACGAAACGTCACTCATTATGATATTTCTCGTGGCTATTGGCCAGGTTAAAGAATGCAGACCGTGGGCAGTTGCTCGACCTTGAGATATTAACGAGGTTTTTCGAAACATTAATGTGGCTTCTGAAATCCACGGAACCGTCGTTTATCAGCCGGCGGAACTGTTGGCTCTTAACCATCAATTTATTGAAAAATCAATTTGGTGACAGCTTCATTTCCAGAAATGGTCCTGTCAACTGAAGTATTTAATATTTATTGGTCAAATTTTCAATAGTTCACGTTCAAGAATTCCTTAAAAATATGGAATGATGCGTCCAGATTTTCTCCCTAAGTTATATTCATGAAATTTGTGGAGCATCTTTTTAAGTTGAGCAGGTATATTTTTTGTGTTTAATTCTTCCACCTATTAGCATCTAACGTCCGTTCAGGAAACATTGGTTGAAATCCAAGATGATTATCAGGATAAGAGAAAGTAAGTAGTTACCATTGTCTGATGGTAATTCTAAATTCCCTGTCAAACACGGTATCAAATAATTCCAAAATAAAATATAGTGATAGTGCGGAAAGTTGTTTTTTTTTATTCTGTTGCAAACATGGTATCTATACTTGCAGAACATTTCTGATCCACAGTTTAGAAAAATCGACCAATTGTGGGCCCCCATATAGTAGCTATGTTTGAATCTTTTTACGCAAACCTTTGGTGCTCAAGCGTGCTAAGAAATGAATAACTGCATATGCTCTTTCGAAATTTACATTTGATTCGGTTGGCTTCGAGTCGTGAAAATAAGCAAAGAAAATGAATATTTCTGGAGAATCAGTTAACCTTAATCGAAAACACGGGAAACTCATAAAAGTGTGTATCCTTAATTATTAGTCGAATTTACATGTTCTTGCCTCGGCCAGTAGAACAAATCATTTAGTCATACTATGCGCACAAACTTTTGTGTCTTTGCTCAATTAACTTCATCCGATGGCGATGTATCCAAAATCATTTGGCATGATTTGCCTATTAACGGACCTTGTCTGAAAATGTCAAGTCTTTAGGTCTTATCTTTTGAATGTTAATACTGTTAGGGACCCAGAGAGAATTCAATTTTCTGTTTATCAATTCTTGATCAATGAGGACAACTTATTGTGAACACAAAATTACGAAACTACAGACATTAATGTTACTATAAAAGGAGTGCAATATATTCAATTTGAGATATTCCAGCTAAAATCAGGTGTCAAAAAAGTGTTAATGGAAATGGATATTACCACATTTGATGACCTTTCACCAATAAAGGAGCACGTCATCTTCGAAACTTGAATATTCTCGTTATAATTTGCTACCTATCAAGTAGGATTTTTCCTGTTTCATAAGTGAGGAAATCGTTAATGTGGCGTATACGTATACCTAAGTTGAATAATTTTATGTGTTCATTCTTGCAATTTATCAAATCAAGATTTGGTATTGCTAAAATACCGTAATTGAATCCGTAGCTATCCTTCCTCCTGTACTTGTGCCAACCACTATCACTGATATAAGAAATGAAAATCTTACTGTCAATGTCGGTAGAATAATGCTGATCGAAAAATCTCCATTCAATCAAAACACAACAACCACAGAAACTTCATTCAGCCGGAACCACAATCACCTATCTCAATTTAATCACTAAACAATTGACTTCACTGATACTGTTAATATCTATGACTGATTGAATTAAATTTTGGAACGCAGTTAACTTCGATCTAAATATGTCTAGCTTATGCCTAAGCCCAACATGAAGTGAATATAACAACATTAAGTGCTGATAGCCTTGTTCTGTTATCTCTCCATGCACCCTCAGCTCATAGAAGATACTGCAATGTTCCTTCTTCGTTTTACACATAGAAAACTCATACCAAACATATCTACGGGACGTTGAGTGCTTGCTAATCCCTTAGAGTTTTAGGGTTATTATGTTCGGCGAATCAGATCCATCGCGTGTTCACCAAAGCTTTCCTATTGGTAGGGGCATAATAACACACCCCTAGCAACACCAATGAATTGACCAGATCGTCAAAATGGTGGAAAACGTAGCTTTAGGATAAGTTTTCGATTTTTATGTTTTCATACTGAAACGTTTGTGTCTTTTTTGTACTGGTAAAGTCGTTGTTTTAGAGAACAATATACTTGTGAATGATGCGGACTAGTTAGCTGAGCCGATGTAGGAATTTTCGGAGTTTTGAAAGGGTAGGAGAGGGATCTGTGATGGTTGATTGTTGGGAAATTATTTAGGCACTAATATATTCATAACCGAATGATGCAAGTGGGAAATTATGTTGATTCAACATTGACTGCTCAAAAAGATATTTAGAATTATTGGATTTATCAGGATAGTTAAGTTTCTATATTCGAAATAATATAGGTTACAAACGTAAAATGCCAATTCGACTCAATATTTTTTAATTTTTACGTATATGTTCAAGTTACGGACTAATGGCTGTTGGCCATATTTCAATATAGCAATACTGACGTCGAATTATAGGTTATTGTTATAATAATTATTCTCCAGGAGGTCCCATAATTCGTTTCTCATATTTACAAATCAGTAGAAATGATCTGATATTTTGATGTTGTTGAAGTTTAGATAATACCGCAATTTTGCGCGCATATTTTAGAGAACATTTTGAAATTGAAAATTTTCCATCAAAAGTTCGCGGCATTACTCTCGAATGAAAATAATAACTATAAATTCAAACATTGATAGGAATGATGAATTGTTGATGTTGAATAGAATTCCGTTGATAGTGATATTTTACATCAATTTTAGTCTAGATTCTCAGCAGAATTATCGTCAAATATTTTCAGAGTAGCAATTTGTGTCATATCTGGACACAATTTTTTCCTGTCTGAATCGTGTTGACTCTATTCAGAGCAATTCGGTCTCAGTTTAATCGTGCTATTATATTCTGACACATTTCACCGTGCATATATCGAAAATGTTAGGGTCTAGTCATTTTCTTGTCAGATAACTACACGAAGTTGTCCTCTCCACATAGGGGTCGTAGTAATTACGTATTTTTCAAAATGTAATTTTCGTTGGTTAAATAATGAATCTTAGAAAATATTATGTGAATACAATAACTCCAAAGACCTGGCGAATGTTGAAGGAAATAATTCACAGTTATAAACATAAGGTTGAAAGATTCAGTTATGCTATTTTCTTGTACGGAAATTGAGAATCGACTATTGAAATTTCACTGAAAAATAATAGATAGAGTATTCCGTTACTTTCTGATAGTTCATTCGAAAAAAAAGTTTCAAACTTCCAAACGCAGAGACGAACCTATGGAATGCCCTACTTTTCGGATTACTCAATATGCCCACAGAAGACATTTAAATACCTTGTTGCACAATTTGAAATACTTCAGTATGAAAATGTAGTAGTACTAATGAACCTGTGTCACCTCAAAAGAACTAACTCAATTTACAAAATTTTTGGTGATCTATGTGAATATGGGATGAACATATTTCTGAACTGATGGGATGCAGTTTCACTTCAGTCTGTTATCTTTGGGTGTTGGATAGCTTGTTATAAATTATTGATTCCAAATTATCTTGGTTACTATCAGAAAAAACAGATTTCAATTCTACATAGCACGTCCTGATACTTTGTCTCTGCTTCTTCAAAACTACCTTCTGCATATTGAGTTTTCAATCGTGATGATTCTATAGGCGTTCTCGATTGAGCTTCGGTTCTGGTTCGGGTTCACTTTTGAATGCGATTTCGGTTTCCTCATTGGCTGAGTTGCATCGACCAGCCAATCAGAAAACAGAATTCTCATTTGAAAGTGAACCAGTACCGGAACCAAAGCTCAATCGAGAACGACTTATGTTGAGATGGAGAGTAGAAATTGGCATTGGCATTGGCATTTGGCAACGTCTCTGACAATTATTTTCACATTGCCTATATTTCATGAGTGTCAACCTGCGTCAATTTGAAGTAAAAAAACTTGATAGAGCTAAATCAAGGCCAACCGGGATAGTTTTTGAAAGTGAATGGAGTACACATGTGTCGTATGGGCACATAATAAGGAAGACGAAAGATTTTGAAATACTTTTCCGTAATGTGGCTGTATTTTTACTATCTATTCATTTCGGTAATAAAATTAAAATTAACTAAGTTTAAAGCCATTATCCTAAGATTTATTCAATAGCACTCGAAAACGCAAGTGTCATGGCACCTGCTCTGATGTCACGCTTAGGTAAACATTCATTGTGTCTATGCATAGCGAAGAAAGGAAACAAAACATTGAAATAATTCGTGTGTTAAAAATGAATTCCAAAGTGTATAGGTGGTATGCAGTACCGCAGTATAAAAACACATTAATAAGAACACCCAACAATGTGTTTGTACATGTTTCAAACAAGAAAATAATAAGAGACAGGTAAGTGGTTAAACCTCGCCCGGCACAACCCGAACAATTCAGCCACGACTTCGCCACTTCATTTCTGCGAAGACCTCTTCGATGTATGTTATCATATACAATTGATAGGTCTCAAACTTAAGACATTTGTCTGACGTGAAATAATTAAAATATTGGTGCTATGGAATAGCTGATTTATTGAGGTTATGTTTGTTTTGGTCTTTTCTATCATTCTTATCATCAATTTAAATCGTTTAATTTTCCTTTTGCAGTTGTCAAATGATAAAGAACTGTTTAAAATGTTACCTTTCCGTTTTAGTTGCACATAAATGATCTTGAAGACCTGAAATAATTGAAATTAATTTGAACAAATACATTCACATTGTCTGGGTGATTTATCCGGTATTAGGTGTTCATTATGAGAAAAAATACTACTAGTACATGTAGGTGCTTTTTAATTACCGAAATTTACTCATTTTATCGGGTAATAAATTAGTATTAGCTCTAAAATAGTTAACCCACAAGCTGATAAGGAGCTTATCCCAAAAAGAAACAATGACAAGTTTATTGTAAAAATATAACCTATGGAGGTGAAATAAACTCGCATGAGTTCTATTTGCCTTAACAAAGCTTGGTTCCATTGTTATAGAGGAGAGAAGACGACAAATCACACATAAAATAATAAAAAAAAACAATCCAAATGCGTTATCAATAGTATTCACAACAACAAAACACAGTGAATAAAAGTATTGAAAGTGAAGTTTACCTGAGCTTGGCGTCATGCGCTGTGATTGGTGTTTTAATCAACATGAGCGATCACAATACGTATTTTAATGTTATATTTTATTGAATATCTTATTCATCTGAATTTTTCAAATCAAACTAAAGCAGTGTTTTGGATATTTTTAATATAAATTTTACCTTAGAACCTTTAAATCGACAATTCTTCGATGTCGTCAAACCTATTATAAATGAACAAACATATTTCATTCATCTGGCCAAAATTTCTGCGTATCTCGCTCAAAATAAATGTTGATATTTGAATATGACAAGCAGAATTTGATGACAGTTCTGAATAATCAATGTATGCCCATTTAACGATGCAAATCCAGGTCTATTCGAGGAGCGTATACACTGCGGCTCTAATTAATTTCAGGATGTCTTCACAACATTTTGTTAGCGAATAAAGGACACCTTCGGCCGCATCTCAAGCAAATAATCAAAATTTCCATTTTCCAATATGTGCTAACTCCTGAATAAGGACACATTTTTATCGTAATGAACTCCGCGGTGTCTCTGAAATGTGACCAGGTGAATGGTGTATACAATGCGCGTCAAAATTATGGAACAAATCCATTTTCTCAGAGGAAAAATATTTGACAACAGGTCAATTTTTGTTTCACTTTTACCAAATTCATATGCATTTTTGAAGGAATTTTGTTGCACCCTGTGCCATCCCCATCAACCGTCTGAATTTTTGAATGAGGAAAGTAAGTCATGTGGTACTTTTTTGGCTAGGTTTTTGTATCTCCTTTATGGGCGTGTAGAAATTTTCAAGAAAAACTTTTTTTTTCTGAAAAATCAGTTAGTTCAAAGAGGTTTTCAGTATGTGCACTTTGTCATGGATCAACTTTCAACCCCCCCACGTGAAAAATTTTTTTTTCCCCATTAAAGGGTTCGTAGGGGTTGAAAGTTGTGTATGAACAAAACTGTAATGGTCGACTTCCATTCGGTGACAAATTTCATCAGGTACCATCGTCTCAAAGTAAATGAGCCATGACAATGTGCACATACTGGAAACCTCTTTGAAGTAACAAATTTTTCTTGAAAAAATTTTTTTCTTGAAAGTTTCTACCCGGTACCATATGACCCACTTTCCCAATTCGAAAAATTTAGAGGGTTGATGGGGATGGCACAGGGTGGAACAAAAATCCTTCAAAAATGCATACAAATTCGGTAAAAGTGAAACAAAAAGTGACCTGTTTCAGGTTTTTGTTGACAATTACAGACGGTTCCGTACAGAGACATGTCCTTGCTAGTTGACTAAGTAGCTTCTTACTGTTATCAGCCTTTCAACTCTTATTAATATTATTATTATATATTATGTATTATTATTATTAGATTTCCAATAAACTTTACAATTCAACAAATAAAATTGAGGGTAATGATTGGCAGTTGATTGAAAAATGTCAGCTTATGAAGGCGCAAGCAGAGGTTCGTGAGGAGAAACGCAAAATTTTACATATTTTCATCATATTTTTCGAAATCTCAATAACTTAATGATCCCAACAAAATCCTGCATAGATACAGTATATGCGTCTATATGCTACTATTGCTACTATTTCTCGCCAAGTTTCAATCCGATAGCAGAAGTACTTTTTGAGGTATTGAGGAAATATCCTAAAACTTCAAATGGGTGTAACTTCCAAACCGTTAAGCCGATTCAGCCCATAACCAGACTCAACCGTCACTTTTCGATACGCAATCTATCCTGGATGTTCCAAGTCTCAAGTGGTTTCGGTTTCCAAGTAATCGTGACAAAGGACGTACTGACGAAGTCGATTTCGACATAGAACTTCCATTAATGGGTCCAACATATAGTAGTTAAAAACACTTTTTTTTAGGAAACATTCGTAAATGTTAGACAGAAAAATGTTACATGAAGTTTCCATTTTTCGAGATTGTCTGTTACCTCGATAATAATCGAACGAATAGATCTAGCTTCCTTGAAAATCTAAAGGGTTACTTGTGTAACAAAAAGCTATGGTTTGGTTCATTTATGGGCAAATTTGGCCTAACAATTTCGGGTAATACTCATTTGGGATTTCGATGATATTTTCTCATCAATATCTCATGAAATAAGTATACGAATGCGATTGGATTGAAACATTTTAATTGAGCTATGAGCGGGATGTCCATGCATCCGTCCATCATCCGATATCGTATAAATTATGACGGATGGACGAAACGCCAATTTCCATGCATTCTTCATCCGATAGTACGATCTTGCGTCCAATTTACTTATAAATCACAAAATCAAATTTCAATGCATCCGAAATCTGTGTAGTCGTGGTGCTTCAGTCTTAAAATGGTAACATTTGTGGAATCAAGCTATTTTGATTGAAGGTCCATAGATACTACATAGATACACATTTATATGTTGAATAATTCAACAGCGAAGTCACCAAGGACCCTATTCTAGAATGTGATGCTATGAACGTTCTCTATCGTTCCATCAAAAATGCACAGCGTTTCCTTGACATCAGCGTCGACACGCCCATTTTCTCCAATCCCTGATTCAAGAATAGGGACCCAAAATTGAATGTCAAATACTCAGTCAAAAAATAGGCAAAAAACGGTACAGTTCAAAATATTGAGATTAATCTGTGGGAGACTTTTTTTCTTCTTCAATTGGTGAATAATTAGTTGAAAGGTTCTTTCGAATAAATTATTGGACCGTTAGAATGTGATTATTTTTGTTTTATTTCCATTAGTAAATAATAATGCCCTTTCAAAAACTTTTAGGGATATCTTTACTTTCACTTATATTCTTCGTAACTCCCTTTTCATTTTTAATTGAGTATATATCGGTTCATCTGATTGATATATATATCATCGCATAACTATCATTATAGGAAGCAGGTAAAAATCTTGAACAGAAATAATAAACTACAGTGGCGCGAGACTGCAAGACTTGTTCGAGACGGGACGATACTGACGTATACGAGACTGGTCTGGTCTCCTTGATTTCGTGGGCATCACAAGTAAATTAGGCGGAAATGCGGATGGAATAGCATTTTTCTTTGAGTGTCTAAGAAAAGGAAATGAATATTATCATAATCATTTTCTCAAGCTAGTCATTTAAAACACGATTATGATCGGTTGTTTCCAATTATCACTTCTATTTGCTAGAACCCACATTTCTTTCATTTGGGGATCTCAAGGGAACGATTAATTGAAAAGTAAATACCCCTGTACCTACTTGCAATATTCCTATTTTTCTCCCTGTTATTGTATTCAATATCGATAGACACATACCCATTATTTCTATTGAAATATAATATAACAAATCAAAACAAATATCGTCAATAACATAAACGAATAACACAGAATAATATTCTTATAAGAGCCCGCCTAGTACGAGTTAGTATGTTTATTTTGGTTTAGAGTTCAGAACTGTTCTGGAACGGTTCCGCATGCGCGATTGCGATTTTGTGTTTTGGTTCATTTCAGAACTGGTTCAGGATTCGAGTAATCCTGTTTTGGTTATTTTTAGAATCGATTCCGATCTGTTCCAGAACTGTGAAAGGAGTTCGGACGTAAGAGTCGGAACTGCTTTTGGATTGGGTATAGTTCGCACAAGCATTGAGTTGCTGTCAGCGATTTAAAGGGTGAATCAGACTTTTTCGACGTCGTTTTGATTTGGTTTTTGATTGTTGTATTTGTTGAGGAAATGGTTAACTGTTAAATTTAAACTTTTGGTATTGACCATAATAACTTCGCTACGACAGGATAATCTAATGGATTTTATTTCCATTGTTCACACCTAGGATGTATACTCCTTAAATAAATCTATGAAAGCAAGAGTCCTCTTTCGCTATTGAATAATAATGTTTCGAATGATTTTTTTTCTGAAAAGCATATATCTGAAATACGTTCATCATTAAATCCATAAATATATCTATCAATAATATGTTGGTTCATTTCGAAATATAATTGAAGTAAGTACTGAAGAAAATTTAGAAAAACGATTTTTACAAAAAAAAATTGAATGGAGGCAAGTATCCCCAAAAATATATATGAGATACGTTCACCATTAAATTCATCATAGACAATATATAAGACATGATAAACATTCCTCTTTTCTTCCTATTCGAACGGAAGTTTTTCTTCCTCTACGATCCCGATGAGAACCCGAACTCAATTCGTGTTTTGGTTCTGGATAGTTCAGAATCAGGCTTCACCAGCGCATCGATTCTACGCAGTTCCATAACTGTCCTAGGATAAGTCCTTATTTGGGAACCAAAACAAACCTAATCAGTATTGCACGCGAGAGTGGGGGAAGCTTGACATACCGAGAGTATCTGGGTGGCCGCTCTAGTTTATTCTATTCTCAGTGGTTAAATCTGATCGGGAATCTGGAATTTCTCTGATGACAGAAGAGAGTTAAAATTTTCGGATAGTTTTTGGCGTTCTTTCAGATTTGGATGTTTTGACCAATTACAAGGTTTTTCGTATCGAACTGTCAGACGAAGGGTGCTTCATGCATCCAGCGTTAATGTTGTATAATTTCGACGCGAAAAATTTCTCGAAATTTCCTCAGGAACATGTAAGAAAATTTTGAAATGATTTGTTCCCAAAAAATTTTCCGGATTAATTTCGAAAATTATCCATAACATTTTTCTGAAATTTTGCGAATACCTATTCTAAGTACAACAATGTACCAAAAGTCAGCTCGATGTGCTTTTTATTCCTAGAAATATTTTGGAATAAATATGTCGAATTTCGTTGCTACTTCCTCACTACTGTTGATAATTCTGCGAAAATAAATAAAGCTCCAGACCTTCAACTACCTTTGTTTTTAGTGCGTTGTCTGTCAGATAGTACCACGGTTCCATGAAGGATTCCCTGAGAACATCGCAACTCCAAAGCATATACAATTAACTGAATTGCAACGATATCAAAACACGAAGGACCCAATGAATGTCTTTGTCACTCGACATAAAGGAAATATAAAACATGAATAGAAACACAATATAAAAGGTTACCGAAAGAAAAGCCCCTGACTAATAATATAGATGCAAAAAAACCATTTCAAAATGTTTTGATTAGTTTGATCAAATGATTGTTGGTTACGAATCAGTTGTGAACGGTGGGCGTAGTCAGCTTGCAGGAAGTGGTGAATTATTCTTAGCTGATGGCGCGTGCCAGCTTAAAGCTAGAACACGTGGCGAAGTCACGTGTGCTTACTGAATGCTCAATACAGCAAACGATTAATTAACTCGATTATTCGTTTTTCAGCGGTGAGTATTGGCAATTCCAAACGAAACAGAAGTTAGTTTTCCCAGAAAATGATTTTTATTTTTTGTTTGAAAACTATTCATCATATTCTGAAATAAAAACTCATACCGTCAGATCCATATTTATAAATAATGATATATATAGGTACAATTCATATCTGATACGAGTATAATTTTCGGAGATATCGGAGAAAAATTTAAATTGAAATTTTGTGCTTTTTCCTCGGTATCGTTGTTTTTTCCGGAATAACTGAAAAAATACTGACTCAATCATGATGACACATGGTAACTAATTTGAAAATGCTGGTAACCATCTTTGTGCAGAACTTTGTGATTATTGTGTCATTAGAACATTTAAAAAAAGGAATTTTTTTTCCAATATTCAATATTCTGCGATCTTCTGATTATATCATCCTCACGAGATTTTTCATGAACCTTCAAGCTGTGATTTTTCTATCAAGTTCTGGATTCAATTCCTATCTTAACCGTATTTTTGTTAATTTTGGGAGTGAAAAGTTCTGAATGGGTATATCTGCAGATTCATTTGGTGGGTTTTACCCATTCACGAATTCATCCTTCGTGATCAAGGTCATAACCTGCTCTGCAAATATAGAGTTTAAGTTGATTCTTTCGGAGGTTATTCTGTTTACGATCGGCCGTTAGGCAACAAAGTATTCAAATATGTTAGATTTTGTTAGCTACCCAATCCAGAACCGCGAAAATTTGACCCCCCAGAACTCAGAAACGAGGAATTTCCGAAGATTTAAAACAAAACAGCCCGATTTTTGTTTTGAAGGGTAGGAAATTCCATCACGATTTGTTCCGAAAAAATCACCCTTATGAAGGTGGCATCAATCCTGAATATTTTTTGAATAGGGAAGATGTGTTGAATGTTGGTTAGTTCGGAAGTTATTTATGTTCCGTATACAACCCAGTTAAAATTTTCAAAATCGGTTCATTATTCCTTATATCGAAATAATGTAACAATTGAACTTACCGTCAAAAGGTGTGATGTTGATCAAAACTCTTAGCTTCTTGAGTTTGGCGGTTCGACTGTCGGACTATCTGTTCAACATCACCTTTTGACGGTACGTTAAATGAGTACATTATTGAGTGAATAATGAACCGCTTCAGAGAACTTCAACTGAATTGTATATTGAACATGAATAACTCTGAAACTAACCAACACTCGACATCCCTTTCCTATTTGAAATATATTGGGGGTTGATGCCACCTTTTATAGGGGTGGTTCGTTCAGAACAAACTCATAATGGAAATTCGTCCACCTCAGAACAAAAGATGACCAGTTTCTTCAATACCTCGGGACACTCTGTATAAGAATATTGTAACATTATCTTTGGCAGAAGCACTATCGTTTTAAAATCAAAATTTTGAAAAGTTTAACAGTTTTTTTCAATTCAAAGTAAGGAATTGCCTTATGAAGCAGAAAAAGCTCCGATTATAATAAACTCACATAGGCACAAGCACGAATATCTATCCATAGGTCAACACATGTTCTCGATATAAGCTAATCCTCTAATCAACCAAAGCCTCTAAAACGAAGAAACGATGTCCAATTTTTTTAGTCCGGCAAGTTCCTATATGATATCTTCTGGTGCTTTCAATTTCAGTTTGATCCGATATATATTTGAGGAGGATATTTATTTATTGTTATTTGAAATTAAGAGGTAATTTCCTAAGTATCTCGAGGAGAACTAACGCGATAAGATTAAATATTCGTCGTAAGTTGAAAAACTCTGAAATTTAGTGAGAATCTTAATGGTATAGTAATAACAATGGCTCATTAAAGTAAGAGTCTGGAATTCCTAGAGTATTTTAATGACATTTCACAGCCGCGTATCGTACAATGTTTTATTTCATACTGCTCGATATTTTTTTCAAATTACAAAAATTGAAATGTCCATTCAGGTAGTTTGAAGGTGTCTGTAATGTGTCAGTAAATGATGTAAAACCAATCATTAATATAGGGTGATAATGTAGTATGCTTTTAATCGGTTGCTTACAGTAACAAAGTTTCTTTTTTATTGATTGTCTTGCCTGTCAGTTCAGCATCGTTTTGAATTTTTGGTTTATTGTAACCTTTATAACTAGTTGATTGTAATAAAAATCGTTCATGTGTTAGTTAAAATATACCAGCCCGGTAAAGTTACTCAAATGAGTCCGGGAAATGGCACATTAAAGTACAGTATGAAATAAAAAAATTTAAGAAGAAATTTTTTTCATCGACTCACAATGATTTTTGCATAGACCCTGAAGTCACTATTCAGTGACAGCGTTTCATATGCCTTTTTGATAGTTATTAATTTTCGGAGATATGGGCAAAATTGGGAAAACTACGTGAAATTTCTTGGATTTTCGTCGTTATTTTCGGAATACCTGAAAAAAAACTGATCTGATTATGATGAAACTTGGTAACTGGTTGGCATTTGCTGATGCGCAAGTTAAGCAGAATGAAGATTCTTTCTTTAGGTCAATTGATTCTATATTTGGCGATCTACTAACTGTAGGATCCTCACGGAATTCTGTATGAAGCTTTAAGCTACTATTTTAAAATTATGTACAGTATTTAGATTTTATTCGATCTGTATTTCAGGAAATTAGGGAATATGGGATTTGGAATAGATAATTTCTGCAGAATTGCTGGGTCAATTCGTGACTTCGTCCTTCAAACCAACTCTACATTTATCAAGGGTCTTAAGAGGTTCTTTCGGAAGTATCTTTGTTCTCGATCGACGTTAAGAGCAAACAATACCTCGAATATAAGTGACTTCTGGAGGCCAGAGTTCGTTTTTTCAAAAAATTATTTTGGTGCAAATGGTCGAAAAAAATTCAAAGAATGCGCAATCTTGCCACTTTTATATTCAAGGATTTTCGGTATAATAAAAGTGAAGTGGAGTGAAAAATGAAAAAATAACTAACATTGTGCATTCTCACAAAATAATTAAGTACATCCAGAAAAAAACTTTTCATAAAATACCCTCTGAAGCCTGCAGAACGACACCCCCTATAAACGTCGAAATGTCTTCGAATCCTAAAATTTCACTCTTGGCAAAGTCGAAGCATGTAGACTATATCCAGGTTCCTGATCTTGAGATATTAACGAAGTTTGATGAAACTTGAATGTGGCTGTGTTCGATAGCCGCAATTTAGCACCACCTATGGTATTGTTTGCTCTTAAGGCCAGCCTCCAACACAATTACTTCGGAACGAAACGACTCAAAAACTCGATAATTGTAGAGTAGGATTGTAACTTAATTACTGAGGATGAATTCATGAATAAGTGGAATCAACACAATGATTCTGTAGATATCTGAAGGTACATATTTTAAATTTTATTTTTGCAATATTTCCAAGAATATAGAGCAGAACGAACTTAAAATAGTACTCAATTGGAAAATAATAGCTTGAGGTTCATGCAGAATTGTATCACTACCACATAAAAAGATGATCGCCAAATCTTTCTTTCAGAAAGTAAGGCTGCGTTGGCAGGATCAGTACATGAATAGGTGACCGCTTCTGTAACGAGTTTGATCAAGTTACCTCACGTCAGTACTTCATTTAGAATTGATTTCGAATAGAGTGATTTCTGTAAAAGTAGCTCGGCTCACTCGACGTGAAGTTTAGCGAAACGCCGTCAATCAAGAAATTCACAATCAGAGCTGTCAAAGATACTTTGAAAAAGGATCTAGAAACTAGATAAGTTACTTTTTGATAGAGCATCCGGAGTAACTTTGGGTATCTAGATACTCTTCAGAAAAAAAGAACTTAGATATGTATCTTAAAGTTCCTTTTTATAAAAGATACTTTTAAGTTCCTTTATATTTGTATGAGATTGGAGTTCCTAAGCGTTTAAGATGAAGTAATGTATTTCTCGTTTCGTTGGCCTTATTAGTTAAGAAAATAGGAGAATCTGTATGCTCAAATCTCATTGACGACAGATTTGGAGATTGCAAGTTTCACGTGAGATAGGTAGCCTTCAAGCAACCTCCTCAAAATACAACAACCTAAAACGAACGATCAATGATTTATAGAGTAATAGATAAAAGTTCACTCAGGGCCACTTGCACCGTATTACAAAACCATAGATTACGACCATAACCAAGGTTTAGGTAAAAAATTATCTTGCACCGTCACGAAATCCTCGTTTAATGGCCTTAACTGACTGTTAAATTTAAGCCCTGGAATTTGGGGGTTTAAAAGAAGGATTAATGGTAAGCTTCGAAATCTAACCCTACTTTCGCACAAGTTTGACATTTTTCTGGACGTAACCTCCAGTTTGTTTACATTTTTTTTTGTTTACATTGGACATTCATGAAGAACTCATACGAGTTAATGGATTTGATAATCAAATTTTGATTAAAAGTTATTGAATTTCAGATGATATTCATGAAAAACGATATAGAGAGATAATGACATCAGTAGGCATTGATTCGTATCTTTTAAAGCATGAAGAATTAACATCAGTATTTCCATTGAGTTCGTAAACTCAATGGTATTTCTTAGAAGCCTTCAACTATTTGAAATGATAAAGTCACTATTTATTTCCAAGAGCGAATAGCAGAATGAAATCGAAGATATATTTGGAATGAAAAACCTTAGTTTCATGAAGATTCTTCAGTACTATTTTATTTAGTGATGTATTACGTGGAAAGCTATCATATACTACTTTATCATTGTGCATGTGCTGTCTCTGTGCTATCATTCTCCTCGATTATATATTAACTGGACTCAAAATATAACTACAAACGAATTAATGTAAAAGAAATTGCATCCTCGTGTTAGTCGATCTTCAAACGTACACCTTCGTCAATCCATCCATACATGATACTTCAATATTTATATAGAATACTTTTTATTCTGCGGATCTCACATTAGAGTTTTCATTATATTCGACCCAAAATTAACTCAATTCATAATATACTTATTACAAACAAAATGATTCAATAGAAATTCTATCCTTAGGTAAGCCGTTCCTTATCCGAAAGTCGTTTCGGATAAATCAATACTATTTATTTATTTATTCATTTTACGAACGTCAGGATTGTAATTCCATGCAGAAGCTCAAATCTTATGATATTACAAAATATAAGTTTACTTGAGTATATAACTATAAATTTGAATAATGTTTAAAGCCTGATGTAGAAGTAAGAGCACAGGTCTGTAGTACGAGATCCCTAGTCTTAATGATAATGAACAAGTCGGGAAAGTTACATGCAATATTTTTATGGAAGCTATAAAGTCTGTTAGATATATTTTTTCGGTGGGTTTTTCAATAGATGCATCTTGATTTTTCATATCTTTGGAAATATATGGTAGAACCCATCTTTTGAATTGAAATATTTCATCAATTAGGGTTAAAATAAACAACATGAAGCTAGTCACAAGTACCAATTCATGAGGAAGTAACCAGATTTGTAGATTAACTTTAATCTAGTTACATTCAGCCTCGGTGCAAGCCGAATATTTAAACTAGAGCTTAATAAGTTTATCGTCGCTTAACTAACTGAAGCTTCAGACGAAAACGGTGCAATTGGCCCTCACTCATTCAAAACAGAAAGAAAAAGTGGGATTTTTTTTCTGAAAATCTGAGCGGCACGATTTAGTATAAATGTAGCACAACTATATTAAACAATTTTTGACACATAAATACTAAGGTGCTCGGCTATCTTTTCATCAATTTTTTATGAGAAATTAGCAGGATCTTCGTAAACAACACAAATTATGCTACGTACCTTTATTACAAGCCTTGACTAATATATTTTCAGTACCGAAAGACGAAAGTGCTGGGCTAACTAAGTTTCAAGCTCGCGATTTCTCGGGAAACCTCACGAAATTTCGTGAAAGTCAGCACAAATGTAACACTAATTTTTCCACTCTATTTTAGAAGAAAATTCTTCATTTATGATTTCTCGAGAAATAAGAGAGACAACTCACTGTATGTATAGAACAATCTATTTCAACCCAGTCTTTCGAAAAGTGCTGGGCTGGCCTATTTAAGAGACTGCGTTATGGAATATCTTGAGAACCCGAAAAAACATCAATGCACAAAGCCGCACAAACCAAGAACAAGTCAGCACAAAAAAATGTTTTCGAAAACCGAAAAGCGCTGGGCCAACTTCATACACATTCGTCTAAAGGTACTTTTTTTTAAAGTTACAAGATACAGTTCCTGTTGAAAAGTATCTAATATACTAGTTACTTTTCGTCAACAAAAAAAAGGAGTAAGATGCAGTAACTCCGATATCTAAGTTACTATAAAGTAACTAAGATACTTTTTCTGACAGCTCTGTCCACAATAATCATTTCCACGGTCGGTTAACATAATCACTTGTCCAATTCGCAGGAGTTGTTCTGTTAACTAGAAATGAAAAATTCCCCAAACCCATCATTTCAAATATTCGATTCATTAAACATTGAATAATTTGATCAGATCAATTATAATTATAAATCTTTATTTATTCTGCGCAAATATTTACAAATCGAATATAGGGCCACCACTGTTTGCAGACTATAGAATAATACTCTACAGTTTTAGGACAACTTTTCGGACCAGCATGGGCTATTAGGAACTTCTGCGAAGATGCCAGCGCCCTAACGGGTAAATTTGGAACCTGTCCAAGCTAGTAGTTTTATGTAAACAAACCGTAGAAATGTGGTGGGAAACGATTATTTATCAAGCAAAGCTACAATATTTAAGAAGAAATTATTATAATTTTGTGTAGGATTTCTTGAGAAAGAACTTTTCGTTTGGATCACGATATAAAATCGTGCTTTAAATTGTTTCTGGAGGATAATTTCTGTTATTATAGTGTCTGTTGCTTGGTGGGTCAAAATGAACCAATATCTAAGTTTACTTGAATTTCTGGAAAAATAGGCACCTCAATAAGTAATTCAAGGACTTTTATTAATGTGAAGAAGTTCTTAATGCAGGCCATATTATGTGGTAAATCTAGAATCAGTCCAAATGATGACTTATGTTCTCTCTGTTTACAAACGAGTGAATCAATAAAATGAAGACAGCTTCTCTGGTTTAGCTCTTTTGCATCGTTTTTCGAAAGAGAAGGAAACAGATAGACATATAATTGATTTTATTTTCATATCACAGCGGTTCAAGATACACATGACACACAAAATGAAAAATGTCACAGCTGGTTCAATCTACCTAAATAGAAATGCAAAATATTAATGTATTTATGTGAATAACTTCAGCTTTTATCAACTATAACAGTAAATCTAGTTTTTGTCATGTTTTCAATCAGATCTCTCTCTTTGAATATGATTTTGTGTAGTATGTGAAGTAGGTAGCTGCAGAAGTGCTCGGTAGTTTCTCTGCAGGAAGAGTATTTTTCATCAATATTCTCTTATTTTCATTAACACCTGGACATGAAGTTGTTTCGAAATGAATACATTGTAATTTACCTTGATGAAAATAAACCTCTTTAGAGAAATGCAGTGAACATATACTTTCATGTATTTCGTGACATAGTTTTCAATTTCAAAATCCAGGCCTTTCTTCTGTCATTGAGTTCCCTGCCAAATGCTGTTTCCAAACTAACTTTACTTTCATTTGGCTTTGAAAAACATGAAAACTCAAGGCAGTAGATGATCCTTTCTTCTTTGACCAAGAATAACATTGAGTTGAGGCACACAACAATAGTCATTTCGGGAGGATGCCATTTCGAATTAATACAATCGATAATTTCAATCGGAAAGAAAGGAATCGATTGATGAATATTACAAACACTATCGGTATACCAAAATTTTTACTCTGAGAACAACACAAAAGCTCGAAAATGAACTCTAAATGTAAGCAAAATACGTTAGAATAACAAGGACGTCGAAAAAACTACTAGCTTGGAAGTGTTCCAATTTCTATCGCTAGAGGGCGTATCGCTTAGCAGTAGTTGCGAATAACAGGGGTCATGGATAAAGGCTTGCGCTTTCAGACCAGAAGGTTTCTGAGGTGAGAGAGCGGCTAGTGGGAGAATACGATGGCGAGTCCGTTTAGTAATTTTAGATATTTTATAGTTTTATGTGAAATGAACCCAAAATAGTACAAAGAATTATGTATGGAAAATATAGTTCAATCGACTTAACTTTCGTTTATTCATCTTCCCCCAGTATCAAAAAGAACTAAGATTCCTTTTATTTTTGATGTTCTCATCTGATTGAGTTAGTCCTTTATAATTAAAGTAAATATAAGCAGTTTCATGTCATACAAGTTGTGAAATTTGCGGGATGAGGTCAAGACTCTACAAGAAGAACCTTTTTCTAATGAAATTCAAATGTTTGCCCTCCTGATTTGTTGAGAATTTCGAGGAAATTATTTGTCCTACAAATGTTTCTAATTTAGGTTTTCTAATGCAATCATTAAATAGTCGATTGGATAACATCTAAATTAAGAATTGGATCGAACAAAACATGTTTGTGCACATCATCAAAAACTCATTTTCGACTGATTCCTAATTAAATTCAGCCAATAGGGGAACGATCTACAATTTGTAATATTTGTAATGAAGATCATTCAAATGAAGTGCTTTAGCCAATGACGTCACAATATGGGAGACAAAATTGATGACATTTCTCAACCCCCCTATTTAGGAACCCTGGGCATTAGTAGGTGTCAGCATCTGGTATTCTATGCATCTTCTCAAATCAGAAATGTCTCTTGTTGAACACCATACCACAACTATCGATTAAAGCTTATTTTGGGAAGATTTTGTACAGTGTACATGTTTACCTCATTCATCTCTGGAATTAAATAGCAGAATGAAATCTAACATGCTTGAAACAGAAAAAGATAGGTTTCAGAAAACTACTCAGTACTATTTTAAATAGTGTTATATGTTGCAATTGATCGAATTACAACTATATTAGTCTGCAGATGCTATGTCAGTGCTTTTTTAGTCTTCACTTATATATTCATCATACTAAATATATTTTATAAATTGTACACAATGAGGATGGGTTTTTTCCATCGGATAACGCCGGCTATCGTAATAACGAGAAGATATTATTCTCGAAATGTGTATGAAAACATGTATTATTCTCATCATAATTATCTTTTCATGGTTCAATTTATTGAAAAAAAACGAATTAAATCGATATTCCAACGTATAATTCTTTCACCAGTGTGAGAATGTTTCGAACCAACTCTACACCATATTTTGTTACATTCTCAGGACAGTTTTCTCAATTTATTGCGTGAATATAGGATGTTTGCCTTTTATAGGATACTTCACATAGTTTTCTATTTCTTCCAATAAAGGACTAATTCTGAGTTATTGGTCAAAAATGCAAATATTCAAATATAAATCTACACTACAATGTATCTGTCTCTCTGTGCATTTCACAACGACATAATAACTTAACCTGCTTCACCAATTCTATCGAAATGAATCATCAGTAGTGAATTCATCCTGAAATTGTTAAAAATGCCGTACTTCATACCATAAACAACAGTGAGGTGACAGTGAGGTTGTTTTACCTCCAATGTATGACAAATGTTTAACGACGCACGAAACTAATGACGATGACAAAATGAATTTTGATGAATACATTCCAGCTCTACATTCATCATTAGATATTTCAGTTATGCATGAAGCAAAAGATAAGGCAAGAAGGAATCAGGCAATCTGAAATTCTGTTTTCAAGCCACATTACTATATTATGTGATCCGTCCAGAATCGGATGAAATGCACGCATATCAATCTGCGTAGATAATCTATGGAAATCTAAATTCGATTACGCGAGCGTAGGCCGTGTTCAGCTGCGGGAGGTGCCTTGAAGGTATTCGAAAACGACAGATTGCAATATTTTCCAGAGTGATGAACTCTCCCGAATCGAGGGATACACAGAGAGGAGCACGCTGTGCCCATCTGATCGCAAATTAGACCGTCAAAAAAGCGAACGGAATTTATTTCCATCTATTACGGAACTCATATCGATTTCGGAACGACGAATATGGGGACATGTGGTCTCGAATTGACTCTCCGAAATCATCAAACAGTGGATTTATTATGTTTGCATTTATTAAAATTCCATTTAACAACTTTGGATTGTACAACCTGAATGATTTTTCACCAACTCCATAAACGCTGCAAATTTTACACGAACGTTTATTATTTTCCCAGCACATTGTGAAAATGCTCCAGTGATATTTATCACACTTTCATCGTCATAAGTAGTACGAATATTTTGTGTTTCGTACTTATGGTTCGAAACTGGAAGGGAATATTTCTTTCAATAATTGAACACTTTCATATTTTTCCCTTCTCATGAAGATAGAAGGCTGAAAAATATTATTAAATATTCAATAAAAACACAATGACTCTTCAGTATATTTCATTCGAGCTTTCAAAGGTTTTCGCGAATGTATTACTAGTATATGGTTGTCAATCGAAGTCAGCATTTGTGAGTTGTCCCAGTACTCCCAGTAGCATGTACCAGAGTATTTCTCCTTTCGAATTTGACCTCTACGAACTCTTCTCATTCAAACATAATTCATATAGCGGTATTAGTAAATGGCTAAGTCCCAGTAATGATAAACTAACATAAACATAGAGGCCCATATCTGTCGATAAGTCTACAAATACTCCACCCACCGAATAACCGATGTTCACGGAGAACGGTTACTGCAGTGTAGCCGTTATTACCGATCATCAGACCGGCCTACCTTGGAACCGCAGATAGTACTATAGATACTTAAAACCTGTTGTATGACATACTGCAGTATAAACAACAGACAGAGCCATCTTTCAGGAGAATCCAAACCTTATTCGTGTGCAGAATACTTTGATCGGTGTGCATGACGTTCATCCTATTGTCGCTACAGGGAACTAGATTTGTGAATTGGCAGTTTGTACAGTAACCGTACAACGGAGAAGCACACGGTTTATTTGGTCATCCACAAGACGGCATCGTTGTGCTTCCTCGATCGTTGTGAGGGTACTATTCAAACTGGCAAATCCCAGATACAGTTCCCTGTAATGACAACAGAATAAGTTCTATCTGCGGTTTCAAGGTAAGTCGGTCTGATTATCGGTAATAACCGTGGAAGCCAACTCTTTGGACATCGCCTTTTCGGTGTGGATGTTTTAGTTGATTGGATGATTAGCGTCCTTGTATCTATGTTAGGATGGGCGTCAAACATTTCTGATAATATTCACATGGAAATATTTGAAGATTGAACCAATAATGAATGCCCTGAAAGAATATGATTTGATAACAACTTTCATAATAAAAACCAAAAACTCGCATATTTCAAGAAATATAACTATTCAAAATTATTCCAATTCACTACTCTTTTGCAGGCTGCAAATGGAGGGTTGGGTAGGAAGGAAACGAATTTCTTCAAAAGATTCGGAATGAGATTAATGTAAACAGATTTTCAGAAGCTTAGAGCTACAACAAACGAATCCGTTGAATATTCCTTGATGTATTGAAAATTTGTTTATCAATCTTTCATCTGCTTTTAGATACATGAATCTGGATGGAAAGCTAGCAAATTATTTCACTGAATTCCACCAGAATGGAATCTTAAAATCGAATGCGATGATTCACTTTCGGAATATTGAAATTTGCTGCGTTTTACAAGTAAAATATTTTGATTGAGTGATTATACAGTAGTCAACGTTGAGAGTTTAATGAAAATTCGTTAGTGAGTATGAGAGAAATATTTTCTTCCCCCTTTCAACCCCTCGTTTTAAGCTAATTCTTCAATCTTTGCTAGCTGCCTTTAATATGGCGTGCAAAATGATCCTTTGCATATGCTTTGCAGAAACCCTTGATTCTCACCAATCTTGATATAACATCTAAATCGTATCGAAATGGAATCGAAACTTTGGAATCGCACTGCTGATTGAGCTAATTCCATTATGAACAAATATAGGAGTGTCAAGTTAAACAAGAGAATTTAAAAATTATTTCGACAAATAAATTGAGATTTGCGATTCAACCATTGGTAGATTTGATTTCACCCAAATTATGTGGATATACCAGTGGCGTAGCTGGTCTTCGAGAGGCCCTGTATCAAAATATGTTTGGGCTTGAAAGAGAAGCAAATTATTTTCACCAACAATCTTTCGGGGTTTTCGTTGCCTGAGGGCATATCATTGATACATGGAAATGTACCGGGTGATTCATCAAGGGTGGCCACCGGCCGTATCTCGGCCTTATGACAAAAACAGAACAAAATAAATATTTTCAACCTCGTAGATCTCGACTATTATTTCTTCCGAAAATTATGGAATGAACAGTTTCCGAGATACGGCCGATGGTCACCCTTAATGAATCACCCAGTATATTGTTCCGGACTCTTGAGATATACATATCTCTATTACAATAGATTGTTACGAAGAATATCATGGATTCTCCTTTGAAAATCAGACAAATAAGAATTGTTTTACAAATTTGTATGTAATATGGATGTAGCGGTGTTGTTTACATCATTAAAAAAACGCACCCACCAATTACGTCACAATTAACATGGAGTAGAACATTGAAGACATTACGCAAGCCCTCTATTTACGAACCCTGCACCCATCGATTTCCGATTTACACTGATTTGAATTTTTGAGGAATTTCCTCAATGTCAGATAAATGAAAATAAATAATTGGTTGTTAAATGCCAAAGCACAATCCTGCGCAAAATTTTGTGAGTATTTCACTATTGGTGAATTTATATCAATTTCTTCCCAAAAATTTACAAATTTTTTTGTCAAAAAAGTTCTATTTTGGAAACTTAACAGTCTACATTTAACAACCGAGTACGACATTTCAGCTCCATCGGATATGAATTTTCGCAAATATTGGAAAATTGTATTCCCAATGGCAAAATTTTTAGGTGGAGTCATTCATGAATTCGAACTTCGTTAACCAAAGACTGTTAGGTCGACCTAAACACAAAAATTCCGAAAAACATTACATAGCGACTCGATATTTGTGGAGTATTTTCAGGGATGATACTTATGATTGAGTCAAATCAACCAGATGTTTACGTTGATAATAATCATGAGTCATTTCTCGACCAAGTATTAGACCCCAATTTGATCGATTCTGTATTTTCAAATATTCAGGAAAAAACATTCTGTAAGTGAATATTGGAAAAAAATTTTCTCGACTTTTTTTTGAGCATTTTTTTTCGAATCTTATAGGTATTTCACAACAGTCTACCAAATTTCAGTTTCCTCCGCTCATAATTTTCGGAGATTTTTGGAAAAAAAGGCAAATTTCATGGCATTTTCCCCATTATCGTTGTTATTTTCGGAATAACTCGAGAAATTCTGATCCAATCATGATATAACTTGGTGATCAGTTTGAAAATTCCGATGCAGTGTTTCTGAAAAATTTCGTGATGAATGTGTCATTAGAACATTCTGATATATATTTTACTCTGCATTCCTTCAATCAAATTATTCTCACGAAATTCTGCATAAACCTTCGAGCTGTCATTTCTCAATCAAGTACTGGATTTCAATCGACTTAATCTGTATTTTTCGAATATTTGAAGAACAACATTCGAGATGGGTATATCTGCGGAATCATTGGGCTGATTTTACGCATTCACAAGTTCGGCCTTCATGATAAGGGTTCAAGTATCGTGTTTCTGAGTTGTTATTTTTGGAAGCTATCAACTCATTCCACTGAGTTGTTCAAGTGTTTGGGATTTCAGCACAATCTTAGGCCACCATTATGTTTCTCAATAATTATAAGTGGATGCACCAATTCAGTCGATTTTTTGACTTCTCTTATGATGTCCTGTGATTGAATTGCAACCAGCTAAGTTTTAAGTTGCTCAAGAAGTCTTTAGAGAACTCCTCTCATTCTGGGTGCTACATCATGTTTGAGTGTAATGTGAGGTTTACTAGAAAAACCTACCAAACCTTCGAAAACATTATGATAGGTTTTTGAGACCTGATCAATTTAAAAGAATGTGTTTGAAACATTATCGATTTTTTTTAGGTTTTTTATGGGTTTGCACTCCCAGCATCTGAAACAGAACTATTAAGAATTGAATAAAAATTGTTTTTTTCGTGAAAAACGCCCTTGCGGATCGCCATATCGAAAAAAACTGTGAATTTGACAAAAGTCCTCAAATCGAAACGAAGAATCGAATGAAATTAATTCTTGAAATTTTTTGCTTTGTCCGATGAAAGAGTCAAATTTGTACTCTGAAACTTCACAGTTCGCTTTCCTTATTGTTGTATTGTTCCTGTATTGTTCATTAGGTAATCTGTTTTGCAAGAAACTGCCCTTGACATATAGTTTGATACTGCAATCCACAAGGGCGTTTTTCATGAGAAAAAAACAATTTTATTCAATTTTTAATAAGTCTGTTTCAGATATTGGGGGTGAAAAGCCATAAAAAAACTAAAAAATTATGCGGAATCCTCCCAAAATAAGCTTTAATCCATATTATCGACTTTATAGACTTAGTTAAATTTGATGCAATCTGATGAAAAAGCAAATGAGTTCAATTTAATGTTCTGACAACAATGAATGTGACAGAAACAGTGGTATCCCTGACTCGACAAGAAGGGACCAACTCATCTACAATTTCTAGTTTGAACTATGGACTGCCGTAGGAATTAAATCATATATGGCTTTTTCAATAATATTTTTTTTTGTACGACACATACTTCAGTTCCTGTGTCGAGATTAACTTGACAACTTCATTATATATAGATGATTAGCTTTCCAGTCCACATTGTTATCTCCAGATTAACTTTTACATATCATATAGCTTTCTCGATTGAGTTAACATTAACTCGCACTCACTGCCATTACCTTCTGGCTTTTCGACTCTTGACGTTCTATTCACTTTCTTTTTTGTGTGGATTTCCTTGTTTCTCTGCCTTCATTTCTGTGAATTCTTACGAAGTGATTACTATCTTGGCACTTGGCACAGGTATTCCGATATGCTGGGCATTGATAGGGTGGACGCTTACATCCACAGGCCATGCAGGATTTTCCTTAATTACCTATTCAAAAGTTTTGCTTCTGTCTCAAAATAATTTGTGTATTTCAGATCCATTTTGTAAAGCTTCAGACTTTTACTGACTTCCACAGCCCTACAAAAGTTAATGGTCCAAGGTAATCTGACTCTTTCAGCAAACGCTCAAGCAATGTTTTGTTCACTATCATATGCACAAATGGTCGTCCAGGACTATTCGGTCTATGATCATGCAATGATGCTTCTGGCTATTCAGGTGTCTATACTGCTTTTCTGAGCTCTGGAAAAAAATGATCGAACGATTGAACTTCCTCTTATTATTGAATTTGAATCATCCAAGGATTACGCTTTCGTTCAGTAAGCCATAATATTCGAACACATGCGGATCATACTACTCACAAAAATCAGGGAGAGCACACAAAGATTGAAGAATAAATCTTTGCTTGCACAGGAGTCCGGTATACCTCCGCTTTGCACCTTCGTGCTCGTAAGCACTGTGCTCGAAAGCCCCATATGGAGCCAGTGCTTAGTGCTCAGTGCTTCGCAGAATTTATGGGAAGGCTAAAAAATCCGAAAGAGTGCTTCCGAGCACTATAAAGTACTACGAGGCTTCATAGTGCTCCCGAGCACCGCATATAGAGTGCTTTCAAGCACCAGAGAGACTGAGCACCGCTGGTGATCTCATGCAATGCAAGCATCTATACAGCGAATTATACAGCAAAGTGAGATACTCTCAGCGAAGCCAATTATTGCAAATTCAGAAAATGTACTGACGGAGGTTACGAAATTGCATGCGCTTAGCCAAATTCATTGCTGGAACGGTTATCCATTAGGATTACCAACTCGCCGACAGCAACTCGATTTCAATAAAACTATTAAGACTGATTAGTAACCAGGTACCATTTTTCATTCTGATTGGATCAGTGTTTTCGAGTTTTAATGCGGTTGGCTTTTTTGTGGAATCAAACACGCAATGAAAAACGGAAATCAATCAGTGTTATATTGATCCAAACAGAAAAAAAAATAAATAAGAACCAAAGTCCTCAAAATTACTTGTTGAAGTATCAGGATAACAATTCAATCTCGATATTGGTGTTGTCAAATACACGGTCATCGGTATATTCTCTAGGTGGCCAGGCAACAGGCTCTTAGCGTGACAATGATTCGGTAGGTCCACCAATAGGGAAGTGGTCAATGACACCAAGTCGAATATTATCCAGTAGCTTTCGGTTTTTTCGAAAATGCTGAATCGATGGAATGTTAGATGTGTCGAAATGTTGATAATCTTCTTGGCGTCGATGTAGAGTAGGATGAATTATAACCATACGAATCTTGGGAGATTTGAATTTCGTGTTTCGACTGCGCGCTCATTTCCTGAATTCCATCATGAGAAATGCCATTCGGTCCAAGAAATCAGATAATTTTGGCCATTCCTTTGAGTTTCGGTACCAGTAGATCGTTGAGAAATGGTGTGTCTGATATTTGGGGTATACAACGACGGTAAAAGTTCAACGTACACAGGAATCGGTGGAGTTGTTTTGCTGTGGATGGTTTTGGAAACTCTAGAATGCAACTCTATCTGGTTGTGGACGTGTGCCTTCAGCAGAGATGAAAAAGCTTAGGACTTTGACTTCAGGCTGTCCGAATACATAATTGGCTGGATTCAGTTTCAAGTAGTAGTCCTGAAGATTCTTGGGTAATTATAACGTAGTATTTAATTGACCCCTGCGTATCTCACTCCAACTAATTATTCCTGGAATTGTCTAACTATGAAAGTGAACAGGTCTCAAATAAACTTCCACACGGAAACTTTAAAAGATTATATACAGGGTGTCAATTTGAAAACTTCCCACCCCTATTATCTTGAAACGGGTTAGGTTTTTATGAAATCGCTAGGACACGCCAATTTTATTATTGAGAAGGAACAATTTTTATGTAGAAATCACTTTGCCTCTTTCAACCCCCTATCCCCTAGAACCTCCCTCTCGAAAATCTTCAGTGGTAAAAGGGGTTGAATGATACGTCATTTGAAAGAACTTTTTATTCTCTACATTATGGTACCAATTTTTTCAAATTTGAGTACTGCGTTGCCAAGTTGGGGTTATTTAAAGATTGTAAATTACTCATTATTAGACATTATTCCTGTAAGTGTTTTAACTATGTTGAAGCTTAGACCTTTATTGGAACATGTTTTTTCAGGTTAGTAAATTGTTTTAATACACCGATAATTCATTTTACTAACCTATTGACTAAGAGCGTCCGCACACGGCTCGATCCGATGCGCTCGACGCGTTTCCAGCCCCGTTTCTCTATGCGGTTTCCTAGCAATTCAAGCTAACGCCGCACACGGGTTGCACGATTCACGCGTCGGGCGTCCGCACACGGGTCGATCCGATGCGCTCGACGCGATCCAGTCTCGTCTCTCGAATCGGCTTCCCAAGCAATTCAAGGTAGCACCGTACACGGCTCCTTTCGAAACGTACGTTTGAGTTCCGTTCGCATGCCTCGTTTCACGCGACTGGCATGGAAGCAGAAAGTTCGAGAGGTTCGTACGTCGCTAGCTTTCCGATCTAACGAAACGATACAAATATGATTTTTTATTATTTTCAACATGATTTTGAGGCTTAATGTCTTGGAATTGATCATGTAAATACATGTAATGATTGAATCTTTCTATTGATTGCCCCATTTCGTCCTCACGCAAGGAAAATACTATGTGGGATAATACTGGCTCCATAATTAAAATTGTGAATTCTTATTATCTTTACCTCCTCGAATGAATTGAACTCTCGTCTCGGCACAAAAAAATAAATATATAATATTTTAACCAATGAAAACTACAAAAAATCACGGCGATTGTATGTGCTTGGACCAGTTCGTAAAAAAATCGAAAATTATTATCCGAAATAACAATGATGCGTCATTTTGTGAATATAACTAGCCAATTCGCTAATTATGCCTTCTTTATTGAACTCCAAACCTGTTCTGCAGTTATAAAGTCCCTGAGTAGATTATTTCGGTGGTTATTATGTTTATGATCGGTGGTTTGGCCAGCCGTAATCACAATCATTTCAGAAAGGAGCTTTTTTGAGACCCCATAATAATTATATATAATATAATATTATAAAGTAGGTTTCGGGCTTGTTAATTACGAAGGCCGGATTCGTGAGTGGTTGAAACCGTCCTAATGATTCGTAGACATGCCTATTTAAATTTTATTTTCCCAATATTTCCAAAACTTATGATCGGATCGAATTGAAATATAGTATTCGATTGAAAAATGACAAATTGAAGGTTCATACAGAATTTCGTGTGAACCATTAGAAAAGAAGAACGCCAAATCTTTCCATCAGAAAGTGAAGTTGCAATTGGCAGGGTCAACGTGAATAAGTTACCACTTTGTTCAGGAATTTGAGCTATCGCGTAACAGTTCCTGACCTCTCGTTTGTGCTTTTCTAGATTATTTTTGGAACAACCTGTATATCTCATTCAAAAATCAAACCACTGTGGAGCCATACGGAACACAGAGGAAGATAAATCATCAAAATGGATATATAAACAGGAGAATAGTTCTAATTGATATTTTGAGACATCCTGTATATCTCATTCTGAAATTAGCCCACCCTGAAGCCATACTGAATGCAAACCAAGGGATATCATCAAAATATATCCATAAACAGCAGAATTGTGGAAATCAACTTCTTGATACACCCTGTATATTTTGCCATAAATATACTGCCGTAGGTAGGAAATTTCCTACCAATTCATTTATGTCTCTTAGGACTACCCTGTATATTTTTTTCTAGAGAGGGACCACCTCGTTGTCATACTGAACCCAACGCAAAATAAAATGATCGAAATCAGCCCCTGAGCAAAATAATTATTAAACTTTAAAAATAATTTTCTACGAATTGACAACCTTCTTTTGACGCCCTGATTTTGAAATCGGCACTATCTATGGTCAATATTGAATGAACTCTGAACTTATGACGTACGAACTTGCCGACGTCGCACTTTTCGAGTCGTCCACAACGCGTCGAGCACATCGCGTCGACCCGTGTGCGGACGCTCTTACTGTTTTTTCACATAACCATAAGGAGAACAGGTGCATTTATCACTGAAAGTGTTTATCGATCCGATAAGTTCTTTTGGTCATGAACTTTTGGTTAGTTTTCATTTGTAATGAAATTCGTCACAATACAATTTGATGATATGATCCGAAATTTTGAAATATTATTTAGTGAACTTTCCTTTCAGTCAATATCACAAGATATTTAAATCAGTTAAAATTTATTGCTATAATTTGTGTGTAGTTGTTAGTAACTATGGTTACCACGCTTAGACAAAGAATTGAAATGATTTTTAATTATGGCGAGCAAGGAAGATGCGCAAGAAGAATTTATTATTATACAACAAGATATTGACTGGTAGGAAAGTTCACTAAATAATATTTTGAATTCCAGATCATATTATCAAACCGTATTCAGACGAATTACAGAAGAAAAAAAATTTAAATGTTTACCTTTCATGACCAAAAAAATTTATCAGATTGATAAACACTTTCAGTGATAAATGCACCTGTTCGCTTTATGGTCATGTCAAAAAACAGTAAGTCAATAGGTTAGTCAAATGATTTATTAAAACAATTCACTAACCTGAAAAAACATGTTCCAATACAAATCTTAGCTTAAACGTAATTGAAACACTTACGGGAATAATGTCTAATTATAAGTAATTTACAATCTTTAAATAACCCTAACTTGGCAATGCAGCACTCAAATTTAAAAAAATTGGTGCCAAAATGAAGAAAATGAAAAGTTCTTCCAAATGACATATCACTCAACCCTTATTGCCATTTAAGATTTTCCAGAGGGAGGTTCTGGGGGGTAGGGGGTTAAAAGAGGCAAAGTGATTGCTACATAAAAATTGTTCCCCCTCGAAAATAAAATTGACGTGTCCTAGCGATTTTATAAAAACCTAACCCGTTTCGAGATAACAAGGGTGGGAAGTTTTCGAATTGACACCCTGTATAATAACATAATATGTCATTTTTTCAATCAGGAAAAAAGTTTTCAGGAATTCTATGATATACTTGTATCAATCAATGCATTTCAATTCAGTCAAAACCAAATATCATTCCCATGAAACTTTTTTATGTTATGATTCATGGTAAATTTTCTATAGTAGGTAGTAGCATTGTATAAAGATTTATACAATGGTAGTAGGTGCATCCAGACACGCAACCTCCTCTGAAAATTCAATTCTAAAAGTTTACCCCTTTGTCATGAATTTTGGTTCACGACGGGACAAACATGAATTAATTTGATTCTTCATTAATGGGATCTATGTATAAGTCTACCAGATTTTCTGCTCAAAATTGATAAAATGCAGAAATTTTATGGAAGGATTGTAGATCCATCTCAAGGAGTAATAAAAACCAGATGATTAACACGAAAGTTAGCCTAGAACACGCATAAAAAACATAGTACCTAGTCGGCAAATTGAGAATCTCCTCTTTTTCAGGAGTTCGATAAAAAACAGCTCACGGGAAGCGCAAAGTGAATACGTGTTTTGCGATTAGTGTGACTTCGGCTGCCGCATCAAGTATTCAGGGCTTTTTAGGGATTTAATTGCCCGCTGTGTGCTTAAAGCTTTTAGCGTCCGCTTCGAACTGTATACATTTTTAAAGAGCTCTCGACGGGTAGGTACTCCATAATATCATGATATACCGCCCTCCTTATGTATTTCCCCTTTCAGAGTAGATGTCTTTTTTATTTTTTCCATCGGAGGAAAAACATGTTCCTGAATTTTTCATGATGCTATCACAATTATGAAATGGAGGTTTCATAAAATACGGGGTTTTCAAATTTTTACATGTGTAACGAGTTCATTCACACACTGTGAAAAGCAGAAAAAATCTAGAAAAGCACTGACGTGCTTGTCCAAATCCGTTGCAATAGCGATTACCTATTCAGATATTGACCCCCAAAAATACAGCCTAACTTATTGATGGAAAGACTCCGTTTCCTCGCGAAATTCTGCAAGCACCTTCAAATTAAAAGGTACTATTTTTCATCATTAATTTATTGAGTTGACAGCTGGCCTAACCTCCAATCGCATAAACAATGACTTCCGAAAGTATTGTAACGTTTTCTTGATTTATCAAAACATTCAGAATAATTAAACTATTTATTTACACTTGTTTACACACTACTGTTCTAATAACTAAACAACTTATTCTTTCAAAGTCTGTGCACAATTTATTTCCACACTAATTTATTTTCACTGATCAGGTTCCGCTTTGAATAACTCCGCTGAATTAGTCCCTGTGCTGCTCCGCGCCCGTGGAACTTCTAGCGATTGCGAGAAGATTCTAGACAAGCGGGTGCCTCATAGACGTCTGGAACTTCCGGGAACATTCTCGCATAGACAGGGCCGTACTCGTGACACTGTCCCCTCCTTAAGCCTGTTGTGTCCCAGAACATATTCCATGAATTCCTCGGAGGACCGTGGTGAAATCTCCTAATTTCCTAACCCCAAAGCATTGAAGGTCTTCTTTCAAACCATGTAGTGCTGTCCATAAATTCTGGTAGGTGGACTTCTGATATGAGTACTGTTTGGTGACTACGTAATAAATGAACCGACCCTCTGACTTCAGTCTCAGACATTTTCCAATTCTGGGCTGCTGTCTCATCAGTTCCTCTTGACGTCGAAATTTATTTCTGAATACTCTTGCTATTCCCCTACTCATCCTTAGATCCGCTGCTACACAATGAGCAGGAGAGTATTCCTCGGGAACTGTAAACAGGTCTTGAAGAACTTCTTGTGTGACGCCAAACCGTGCAACTCGTGTTTCCCAATAGCTATTCATTAATTCCTGGAAATCGTCATTTTCCTTTGCCGGAATCTCGATGAGACGTACTTCTTCTTCGTCACCTTGTGTAGATGCGTACGGGGCTAATCGATTGAAATGGACGAGTTTCGGTTCTCCTCTGGGAAGCTTCCGTATCCGGTTAACTACGTCATTTATCCTTTTCATAAATTCATACGGTCCTTTCCACTGTCTCTGCAGCTTCGGGAAAATCCACTTTTTCTTTGCGGGTTATACAACCACACCAGATCTCCTGCAGTGAACCCTCCTTCAATGGCCTTGATATCGTAGCGCATTTTCATCCGATCACTTGCTTGCTGCATTTGATTGCGCACCTTGTCATGAATGTAATCTAGCTTACCCCTCAATTTACTGACGTAGTCCTCCCCGGCTACATCTTCTCCAGGCTTACAACCAAATTCTAGGTCACAAGGTAGTCCAACTTCTAGGCCGAACATTATATTGGCCGGAGTTTCTGATAGATTCTTGAACCGAAGATCTATATGCCATGTTGAATAGATACAAATACTCATCCCAGTCCCGCTGGGGATCGGAGACTTCTTTGGCTAGATGTTTTTCCATGGTTCTATTCATTTGTTCGACCAAGCCATCGGATTGGAGATGCAGTGGTGTGGTTCTTGTCCTATTAATCCCCAATTTTCTAAAATCTTCTTGGAATAACGTCGACTCAAAATTTCGGCCTTGATCACAATGCAGCTCTAGAGGTATTCCAAATCTGCAGAAGAATTTTTTGACCAATTTATCAGCAACCGTATTTGCCTCTCGATTAGGAATTCCGTACGCTTCCACCCATTTGGTAAAATAGTCCATCGCTACGAAAATGTACTTGTTCCCAGGATCTGTTTCGGGAAAGGGGCCCGCGATGTCGATAGCGACTCGTTCCATAGGAGATCCGACGTTATATTGCTTCATTGGAGCTTTTCCTTTGCCATAAGGGCCGTTAGCTGCAGCACAAGCTTTACATGTTCTACACTAGTCTTTAACGTCTTTCTTACAATAAGACCGCTGCCTGACTTTCTCCAGCATCTTAGTAATCCCGAAATGTCCACCTGAAGTTCCATTATGCAGTCTGGTCAAATCGTCTGTCACTCGACTCTTCGGCACAATCAACTGAAGCCTTTGCTCAGATCTATCTTCATTTTCCCAACAACGCTTCAGAATACCTTTATCGATCTTCAACGTTTCCCTTTGTGCCCAATACGACTTAACATTTTGACTCAGTCTGAATACTTCTTCCCAAGTAGGTCCGTCTACCACTTTTCTTCGAACTCAGGATTACTTTCAAGTCTGGATCTTCTTCTTGTGCTCGTTGGATTTCTTGAGGTAGCCAGTTATCTTCAATTACTGTTGTCCGTCTCAAATCGGCCTTGTCCTACACACGTAAGCAATGGCTGCAATTTTCGGGGCATGGTTTCCTTGATAAAACATCTGCATCTTTCTTGATCTAGTTTGAGGCAACTGTGCTTATCAATTCAGGGGCGTTTTCAGCTTAAGTCGATTCTTCCCCTTTTCACCGACCCTTTTGAGTTTCCTTGCTGTGGCTCTTTTTCTACTTTTAATATGCTTACTTTCATTACAGTACCAGCACACAGTATCCTTTTTATTCGCACGCAATAATCTGCTGATCTCCTCTCTAATGATTTCTTCAACAGTTCTGTCTATTTCTTGTACTTGTCCCCCACGAACGTGTCCTCTATGCGACGCCAGCCTCGCTGCCTCGAATTCTAAAGCCTGAGCTAGAGCATCATCTATAGTTTTAGGGCGTGAAAGTCTCAGGACTTGTTGTATTTCACTGTCCTCGACTCCGTCTACAATGGTTTGTATTGATAGGTGTTCAAGGAAGCTGTTTGGAGCAGTTTGGTAAGCAAGCCTAACTAACCTAGCCATATCGGCTTCAAACACCTGGAGATTCTCTCCTGTTCTCCCCGGTTCTTGATTTGGGCATGATGAACTTGTTGTAGATGAGCATCACCGTATCTCATCTGAAGTTTCGATGTTATTACTTCGTAACAGGCTTGTTGGCTCTCCGGAATCGTTTGCAGAATGTTGAGTGCCTCTCCTCTTAGAGCTATTATCAATGCTGCGGCTTTTTCTTTATCGCTCCAACTGTTTGCCAGCGCAGTAGCTTCAAACTGCTTCTGATATGTCGACCAGGGCACTTTTACATCGAATGTTGGAGGCTTGATCTTCATTTTTGCACATTCGCTGCTATTTTCCGTTGTCATAATGCTATAGGGTGATGAAGCCGGATAATCTTTTCCAATTGAAATTCTTATCAGGGACTCTATTATTTTAGAATGCTGTTCAATTAACCCTGTTTTTTCTTCAAATTTTCCGCTTACTTCATCAAATTTTTCGTCAACTTGGTCAAATTTTCCATCAATTTTTTCATAAACTTCATCAAATTTCTCATTTACTTTTACTTAAACTTCGTCAAATTTTTCGTCAACTTTATCGAATTTTTCTTTTATGGTTTCCATTTTCCATCCAATATACTTGCAAATTGACTCACCAATTCATTGTTATTCCGAGAATTTTCTTCCATTTTCTCATTGATTTCCTGAGAATTTTCTTCCATTTTCTCATTGATTTTCTGAGAATTTTCTTCCATTTTATGTGAATTTTCTTCTGCCTCATTTTCCAGTTTTTCCATTTTCTCATTAATTTTCTGAGAATTTTCCTCCATTTTATCCATTTTCTCATTGAAATTACTCAAAAATTCCATTATCGCCTGCGTCTCCATTGCGTTCTGAAGTCTTGTAGTCACTGGCATCAATATGATTCAATAGAATTCATTTATTCAATTCGAGCGATTTTCAATCAAAAATGCACCGCGTTCCCTTGAGAACAGCCTCGACACGCCTATTTTCTCCCATCCCCGATTCAAGAATAGGGACCCTGAAGCTTTCGGGAACATTCTCACATAGACAGTGCCGTACTCGTCACAGTATCATTAACTTAGAGACCAGAATACCTGTAAATCAATATTTCCAAAAATACAGATCGGATCGAATCGATATCCAGTTCCTAATAGTTTGAAGGTTTATGTAGAATTTCTCGCGGACTATTATGAAAATTGCATATTGAAAAATAAATGTTCTAATTAAAATATCATCACGAAATTTCGCACTCATTTAAGTATCAGTATTTTTTACCTAGTCGCCAAGTTTTTCGACTAACTCGAGAAATAATAACGATATCCATTCAATATATTTGCCCGCATGTTCTAAATGAACAGCAGGCTATCGTCTAAATATATATAATTCTCGAATTCTTCCCAAAAATGGTCTCAAACGACTGATGACGAATCCGATGTCAAATTCGATTCTGTCCGGACAGCTGGCCATCGGTGGACACTGTCGCACGGAAGAAGCTAGCAGTTTGAACTTCCAGGGTAGGTCCCGCATCAGGATGCCGCGGTTGAGTTCGTTGATCGGCTAAATTGGCCGAACAGTTTCGGAGTTATGGTCATTTGAATTTTTGAGATTATTTCTCCAAGATCTCAGAAACTACTGGAGCGATCGAATCGAAACTTGGTATAACCGATAACAGAATTTGTTTTTGTTGGGATCATATACTCAGGAAATAACTGAAAATCAAAATACTCTTCTTAATTATTATGACTTGGAATCATGTGCGAAATGTTATTGAAATAACAAACTGAACTGACTATTTGCCTATTTATGAAATCAGTGACCAATTTCATATTAAGTACACCAAATTTATTCTATCCTTATAGAAAAAAATGAATATACCAGTCCAAAATTTCCAAATAAATTCGAAATCACGAGAGAAATCGATATTCAACATAGTTAACAATGCATTATAGGTTATTGTTGGTCCTCCAGGTCCAACAATGTAGGAAGCTGAAGAATACCAACGCACGACGTGTGGATAGAAAATTATAAAGTATTAAAAAATGTTGGAGATTTTTGTTGAAGAAATTTTTTTACCTTAAATTATTCATCATATTTCAATAAAACCAGCAAGAACCTCGAGTAAGTATTTTACAACAGTGTTTTGAAGTTCAGTTTCATCCGATATTCATCTTCGGAGATATTAGGAAAAAATATATCAAACTTCTTGGTTATTTTCTAGATATATTGTTGTTATTTACAGAGTAACTCAAAAAAATACTGAGATAATGAACATTCAAATGGAAATATATGCGGAATTATTGAATGTTTTTAACCATTCGCGAATTCGGCTTCCGGTTCAACAGATATCTCCAATGCATTCCATAACCGGGTGAAGAGCAGAATCTACTGTATCGCCTTGCTCATAGGCATATTGGAAGGATTACACTTGGTGCGGCATCAAAGCACAATCCCTGATGTGTCTTTTTACCAACATCTCTAGTCTTAATCGAGAAGGGTGAGAGTCCTTCGCTTGTGTTCGCACTACTTACCAAGTTCTAGGTATGAAGACAGCACACATTTTTCTTCAGGAGAGCGGTATGTGTCTCAGAGCCAGACTTGTTCGGAGTAGAACAACTCGTCGAGCCTCTTGATACGTGTTCCGGGACAATGCCGACTTCGCTAGCCGCCGTGTAAAACTCGAATTCAATGGTAGCCTAACGAATTCGATAGTCGAGAATGTGTTACCGCTTGTGGAAATACCGTCCAATCTTCACGTGAGGCATATCGATGACACACACACTTTGCATCTTGTCATTTTGTGTGAAGTCCAGAAAATGTGCCTGTGAGATATATTTCACGCTTTATTTCTCTAAGCAGTCTTGGCAGCTTTGAGTAGTCTATCCGCAGTGCAGCCTTCAATTTACACCAGTTGCGCCTCTAAAGTTCACTATCAGACTTCCTCATGAGACCTATATATTTTTTCAGGGTCGATTCATACTACCCATCATCATCATTCCATTTCTCCTAGCCTTGTTGAAGGGATACCAATTGAAGCGTCTTTCAACACTCAATTCAGGTATTCACCATTCCGTCTTCCTCTTCGATCTACAAAACAAGGGCCAACAACTTCTGTGATAGACTTCTGTGATGCACTGTAGCTGTTTCCAAATCTCTCGTAGTTTTTGGTGTGAGGGTTCCTAGAGCTCGGTGGTCAAAGGGTTGATTAAGATATCTGAACTATCAATTTTTGCGGATGCCTGAAAGTTTCCGGATCCTTCACCCAACTGTTTACTTCGATAGTGATTCCGACGTTCCGGTGATGTCAGGAAGATAAATATATAGTTATATCGAGTACCTCTCTTTTAATCGAAGTTACGAAGGTCAATTTCTCACCTCACTTGGGCCATATCATGTTTGCCACTCCGCTTATATACTTTTCAATATTAGTTTTGCGGGACGGAGTCGACAACTTTATCAGACCTGTCAGGGCTGAGCTTTGAGCGACCCTCACCAACAGACTCCCTATCGTCAACCTTTCATTATGGTCCTTCATCTCGATAATCTTGATACGAATTCCTTCGGAAGTTTCAGCTTCGACCAACTAGCCTGTACCTTGCTGAGGCTTCCTACACATGATGCTACGATTGTACTCGGTTGGTTGATTGTAACGTTCAAATTTCAATATAGGTATTCGCGGGAACATGCACATAGGTGGCCAACAATCGAGCGCAAATATTGAATAACCTTCACCTCGGTTCATTATTTTTTGAATTGCTGTACATGCTTCACGGAATTCAATAATTATTGAAAGAAATTTTTTCAAATACAAATGTGGGATTTAATAATATCGATTTAAAGGAATAGCTCTAGAAGTGTTGCGATTACCATATTTCGATTCATTCGGAATTAATTAATAATAAGGCAACTGAAGTTCTTGATATTTGAGTAAAATTTTTTGTAACTGATATATTTTAGCGCCACGAGAGCGATTTCCTTGTTTAGGAAGCACCAGACCGATAGCCAGATTTTCCGACTAGCCAACTACGTACTAGGACGCTTTTATTTTAAACGTAAATTCTCCGAACTCAGAATTTTGTTGTCTTAGAGTTCATTTCAAGACCCACATTTATCGCCGCCAAGTTCAATTCATTCAACATTTCCTCAAGTTCCGTGGCACTGTTAGCTATGAGGACTATATCGTCGGCGAACCGGAGGTGGCTAAGTCTGATGCCATCGATGTTAATACCCTTGGTGTCCCACTTCAATTTCATGAAGACATCTTCCAGAACCGGGATGAACAGCTTCGGCGTAATGGTATCTCTCTGACGTACCCCTCTGCCCATTGGTATTCGGCCGGTTACAGTGGACTCAAAGATTTTGATATGTATTGTTGCTTTTTCAGACATATTCTTTATGATCTTAATGTACCTTGAATCGATCCTGGCATTTTGCAAAGCTGTTATGATTGCTCCGATTTCAACTGTGTCGAAAGCCTTTTTAAAATCAACAAAGGCCAGGTGTATTGGCACGTTGTATTCTGTACATTTTTCGATGAGCGTACGAACTGTGTGAAGATGGTCGATTGTGCTATACCCTCTTCTGAATCCCGCTTGGTCTGGTCTGTAGGCTGGTAAAAATCCAATTTCGATGTTAAACGGTTTCTTAATTATCTTTGTAAACAGTTTATACAAGTGTGATAATAAAGATATGGGCCTATAATTTTCGATATCTGTATTTTCGCCCTTTTTGAACAAAAGTATAACCTCACCAATTAGTGGGTATTCCGCCGGTATACAGGCGTTTATTTATGAGTGTTCTTAACTTATCTCTCAGCGCAGTTCCTCCTATCTTCAACATCTCTGTGGTAATCTGATCTTCTCCCTGGCATCTGTTATTTACTCATACGTTCAAAATAATTTCGTTGAACATGTAAGCGAATACGTATATCTTGGTCATTGAGCTTGGAAAGGACAACCAAAATGTGAAGATAACAAGACGGATAAGGTTGGCATGGGCGGCTTTTGGTAGATTGGGACACATCCTGAAAAACGACACAATAGCAATTAACATGAAACCGAAAGTATATAACACCTGATTACTACCTGTGCAACTCGTAACAACACAAAGAGCCATGGAACGCTATATGTAGGGAATCTCCCTCAGGGACAAAATAAGGAACGAAAATATAAGGAAGCTGACCAAGATAAGGGACGTGATTCGGGAGGTGGCTGAGATGAAGTGGAATTGGGCTGGTCATGTCGCTAGAATGACTGGAAACAGGTGGGCTTATAGAACAACCGTATGGAGACCCAGACGAACAAAAAGAAAGAATTGGATAATAACGGCACAATACAGAGAGACGTGGAATTTTTCAAGAGAGACCTATGTCCAGGAGTGGACGAGCACAGGTTGAGAAAGAGAGAGAGAGAGACTAGAACATTGTTACTCAGCAGGGGCGTTGGCCATCCCTTACATCCCGAGAGTCTAGTTGGCCTCATTGGTCCGGCTCAATAGCTTCAAACTATGCACCTCCATAAAGTTTCAATATTCCTGTGTGTGTTCTTTGGTAAAAAGAGCTTATATTGGAACTTTTCGTATAATTTTATGGTACTTAGTTCAATTGTATAGGAGGAATTGCACTAACGAGAAAATTCGAGCTAGCTGGGGTTCTAGCGTAACATGATTTCAAAACTCTGTCGGTTCGGCAAGTCAGTCTGATACTTGTCCATCGAAGCTGCTACCACTACTTACCGTGGTAGAGTGTTCACCCTCGACAACTCCCTTTCTAGCCATCCCTGAAAAACTAGGACAGTCTTTAGCAGAAAAATCGCTACTTCATTGTACGAAAAGATTTTTGTCTTTTCTTCTGTATCCTGCTTCCTGACCAGCCAAGCCTGAACAAGAATTCGAATTCCAAATCAAAACGGTAAGGTCTATTATGGTCTTCATTCGGTGCATTCCGCGATCCTCAACGCGAGCCCTTCCGGTAAAAGTGACCTCGGTGTGAGGCTGCGATGCCCCATGTATTGTTTTTCAATCCTTTAGACCTTTAAGTACATTCCAGGAGTAACGAAGAATTATAAAGTCACCTTCAACAGAGCTGATGATTTGTTATACGGTGGTTGGGTCTATCAAACTTAGTTTTCCTACTCCGCCCAGATCGCCTAGACATAGGTGAATCTGGACACCGTACCAACAAGGCCTGGGGGTCCTCTCGAGTCTCGAGGTACTCAACCCACTCGCCCCAAAAAGGCGTTGAGTATACACAGGAATGTGGGATCAGAACAAAACGTGGAGTTCTATTGGTTAACTACAGAATATAGAAATATCCTAGAAAATTCCAACTCCTTATCATGCTCTCTTTACCCTATCCTGTAAGTGAGATACTCTTGGCCAAGAATCTTATATTTTCAAAAACACTCAGAATCTTTTACAATGCCAAATTTCGACCAAGTAGTAGATTTCAATTCAATAATAATAATAATAATAATATTTATTCAACAAAAACAGTTTTTCATTCCAATACATGACATAATATGTGTATATGAACAAATAGGTTATCACAGAAACTCCAGCTTCGGAAAGCCATCGCTATCTATATCTATCTGTATATTTGGAAATATTGGGAAAATTAAATTTCGAAAGTTGACATCTGCGGAATCATTGAAAGGATTTTACCTATTTACGAATTACACCTGGCAATCGTAACGGATGATCCCAAATACAATAATTTACGAAAAAACTGAGGTAAAAACCTACTCTTCAAATATCAAGTCTCCCAGTTTGTTTTTTCGGAGGTTATTGCGTCTAAAATAGGTCTTCAGGTAGAATTCGTGCATAGGTAAAATCCCCCCCTCGAAATTGCATTTTTCTGATATTCCAAAACTTTTGTCCTCAATTCAAAATCATTTTTGAACAAAAAATATTTCTAACAATTCGATGAATTCAGGTTTGAATGACTTCAGGACGGTATTAGATCTGTATGCATGAAGGGACTTTGTCTTATATCTTTTATAGATAAAAAATGATACCGAACAGACAATCCGTTTCATCTGCTTTAATTCAGGTTCATCATAACGATATAACGTGATTTTCATCATGACAATATAACGTATAACGATAATTCACGTCAACAAACAACTTTATTGTACAATCCAGTATTGTAGATAATCCAGCAAACTGAAATTCGATAATTCAATTTAGGGGATCTATATGGAACTAGCATTGGCTACTAATAGGTCCGATGCATGCTTGCCAACAAAGGTATCTGCCCTTTCAATACATGTACATCGAAAAATCCAAATATTCCATCATAAAATGTATCTCGGGTATAATAAAAAATATCGCAACAATGTTCAATTTGTTTCAATCACTTTTTCAAATTTCAGTATATTCAGTATAAAAATCATTGTCGACAGAATGCATTGTATACTTTACTCACTCTCTCAATATTGATCATTGTTTCGACAATATTCATTTATTGTTTATTAATCATCGAAGAAAGCACTCGAAGTCAAAATAACAGCATACATAGAATACGGCTCAGAAGTTGATGGCTTTTACAGTAACATCTCAATAGAGCACTAGCAGCACTCTATGGTTCAGCAAGATGAGACTTCAAAATCAGCTGCTGGGGGGACAAACAAAGAGATTTCCCATAAGAGCTAATGTTAACGTTTGGTGTATTATCTGAGTGGAAAAACATTTTGAGACTGTTTTTTTCAGTTAATTTTGATCATTGAACCTTTTTGAATACCTTCAGGTAAGAGAATAGTTTGCAAGGGTGATTTGAATAAAGATTTTTCCAGTTTAAATATACCCACTCCTGTTTGTTACATACATTGTTATGTCTCCTTTTTCAGATTAAATTCAACTATGGAATTTTTTTCATAAGTGAGCTGTAGTCATCGGTCCAAACGTGATAATCACACCCATTTTTTTAGATTTTTGTCGTTGAAAACTTAATAGAAGCAGGTAGAACCTGCCTAGGTGGAAAGAGGAAGTACCCTTGCTTTTATCTCTACATGGGCATGATTTCCCCAATTCTTAAGTGAAAAATTCTTTTATTTTCTGCATTATCTTTGACAGGTAATGATCTAACAAAGTTACTTAACATATTAATGGATAAATATCATTTCAGGACAACCTTTAAATGAGCTTGGCATTGGAATGATATTCAAGATACAATAACAATTATAAATTTATATTGTTACCATTAGCATGGCATTCCGAAGTCGTAAACAGAGGGTGGATAGTAATAGAAGTAAAACTCACAACTGTGAACATTTTTGTAGCATTAGTTTCTTGACGAGAATATGTCTTCCGACAGGAGGCTCACGTTGAATCTATAAATCCTATTACAATTCCAGTATTCTCTAGGAGGATCCTAGACCTTAAAAGTTTGTGAAAATACAGACCAATCATAGTAGGATATTGCCACATACTGCAAGTTGATGCCAAAAGATTAATATCGGCAAAGTCTCAAACAATCAGTTAAACCTCAAACAATTGAATGAAAATATTGACTAGAGTTCCCTTTATTGTAAAACAACCATTGTGAAAATAAATTCATATTCATCTCATGTTGATATTCAAATATAGGACTCTCAACAATAAATTGTGCTTGCTCAAAATTCACTACTTGAAGATGTGAAATCATCTATTCTCCTGGATTATGTTAATCTCAAGCCTCCAAAGTGTGCCAACAACTTAAATTTCACAGGCAAATAACCCAAACTCATAAAATTAACAATAATCTGCAGCAGCATAGCAAATGTCAGTTTACAATAACAATAACAAACTCTTTGTTTGTCCCCTCAGCGGCCATGTTCTGACGTCACTTGCTAGTGCTCTATTGATGATAGTTGCGGTACTAAACATGTTTTCAGGAATACTGGAATTGAAACAGTTCAATGAGGTGCGAAATCATAAGAATGTGATGTGGGACTTGGTTTATTCGAAACCTTACTATACACCTCGGAAATATAATTTCTCGAAGGCAAATTATGTGAATATGTAGTATGTACCGATATATAAGGGAAACAGATTGGTCATCGGTCACGAATGAAAGTGATCTGGACTTGGCATGTGAACAATTTTATTCAATTTCAAATAGAATATCCGAGCTCACGGTACCAGTCAAGGTCCGAAGAAAAAGGCGATTTCCCCCATGGTACTCATCCGAAAATGTTAGGACTATTTATCTAAAAGAAGCCGCCCGTAAAAAATATAGAAAATTAAACAATAACTTCAATCTTCTGCAGTATAAGAAATTGAGGAGATTTTTGTAAAAATCAACACTGCCTACAGAGATATTATAAACGTGTTCGCACAGCATTTCAGTAGTATTTACTATGTGCCCTATGACACTTATGAGCTTGGAAAGTTGAGGATGATGCTTGTCTGTTCATCAGTATTGGAAAGATTACAGAAGATGATATAATACGGGCATCTAAAAAATTGTCCAATAAACGCACTGCCGGGCTTGATGGTGTTCCCAGTTTTATAAGGAAAGACTTCATAGGAGCACTTTCTGTCCTTCTGACACATATTTTCAATCTCTCTGCATCCATGTGCATATATCCTTCAGTTTGGAAACAATCGAAAATAATACCAGTTTTCAAAAAAGGTGATATATCCATTAACTCAAATAACAGTTAACCAGTACGGCTTCATGCTAAAAAGGTCCACTTCAAGAAACCTTGGTTCTTTTTTCGAAAGGGTGCTGGAATCTTTGGGTGCCTCTGGTCAGGTGGACGTTATATATACCGACTTTCAGAAAGCTTTCGACAAGATAGATCATAACATTTTAGTTAACAAGTTGAAACATTATTTGGTTTCGGCCCCAGACTATCCGATCTAATAAAGTGATATCTGTCTGACAGACTTTGTATTGTAGAGATTTAAAGTTACCGTTCTGTCGAGTTCTGTGCGACATCTGAAATCCCTCAGGGCTGCAACCTTGGACTGTTACTCTTTCTTTTGTTCATAAACGACGAAGAAGATATTGAAGATGTGGCAATGTCGTTAGTTGCGGATGATTTAAAAATGTTTCTTTGACTACGGAATCTCATTGATTGTACTAGGTTACAGGCAGCTCTTGATAGCCTCTCGGCATGGTGCGCGAGTAATAGATTGAATAAATAAATTGACAATATCACCAGATGGATTTGAATAATTTAAACACAAATATCGGTTATATTGTGAAGAGAGTGTGGATAATTTGCTGATTGTCTGATTCGACCGATTTTACTTTCATAGATGATTTTGAAATTTTCAAACAAGTACACTATGCATGAGCACATTCAACAACTCCACAATTTTTTTTCGAAATTTGCGGTTGCTATTATGATAATTTAAGATATATTGTGTAGGTCCGAAAATTCGATATCTGTTTACGATTCTACCATAATGATTCATTATCCAAGCATTTCTATTTTTTTTGGCACACCTCTGGTTTTCGGGTGAATTTTTCTCAAAAAATTACAATATCGAAATTTCGCTACAATCGATTTTACTTTTATTAAAAACTTTGGTATGGCCAATACAATTTTGATTAAATTTTCAGCAATATGAACAATTTGATTGGGAACATTCAATGATTGCAACAATCTTTCAAAATTGGTTGTAATTGTGATAGTTTTAGATTAACAGTGAAGTTAAGAAAATCACCACGTACATTGCGTTTCCAAAAATTTGTATCCGTTTCGGGTTCTTCTGTTATGAGTCATTATTCAATGGTTTCTAATTTTTTGGCATAGCTCCGTTTTTCCGAGAGTATTTTGCACTAGGTAAAAAACCTGTATTGTTCAAAAATGCGAAAATGTTCGTCGCTTCTAAAATATTCTTGTAAAATTTTAAATTCAAATTTAATTGCTCATATCCTGTATGAAATCATCAAATTCAGGAAATCACTTCATATACATAAAACCAAATTCGAAAAAAATTTCCGCTTATACCTTGAGATCCATTCTTTACAGCAACGTACCAAATTTCATTTTGACACGACCATAATTCCTGGAGATATTGGGAAAAAATATGTGCAATTTAGTTTTATTCTTGATAAAGTTGTTTTTCCGGAATAACACAAAAAATACTGATTCAATCGAGATGAAACTTGGCAGCTAGTTTGTAAATGTTGATGTGCCACTTTGTGCAGAATTTCGTGATGATCGTGCTATCAGAACTATTTGAAAAAAATTTTTTTTCATTTCAAATATTCAATATTCTGCGATATCGGATCATGTTATCCTCATGAAATTCTGTATGAATTTTCAAGCTGTCAGTTTTTGATGAAGTATTGGGTTTCAATTCGATCTAATCGAATGTATTTGGAAAAATAAAATTCGGAATATCGAGTTTCTAGGTTGTTTTTTTTCGAAAGTTATTGTGTTAACGATCAGCCGTTAGACCGATCGTGACCACCCATATACTCATTCAAAATTTTATTGTCCGAATATTTCGAATAATCAGATTAGATCGAGTTGAATCCCAGTACTTCATCGACGAAAACCTATAAAAGCACTGACGTTAAGTCAGCATTTTTTGCAGGCATGTTCAAATCCGTTGCCAAACATTTTTGATCAATAAATGATATTCTTGGTTCAAAGTAATAATCAATCAATATTAACAAAATCTAGAAAAGCACTGCCGTGAGGACAGCAGCTTTTGCGCGCATGTTCCATGTAGATGACCGCTTCGGCAACGAATTTGAACATTGCAACAAAAGCTGCCGCCTTCACGACAGTGCTTTTCTAGATTCTTTTTCGATAAACTACTGGATTTCAATTCGATCTAATCTGTATTTTTGGAAATATTGGAAAAATAAAATTTTGAATGGGTATATCTACGGAATCATTGGGCGGATTTTACCCATTCACGAACGACTTAGAAACTCGATATTTGTAGAGTAGGTTTGGGGCTTAATAACGAAGGTCGAATTCGTGAATGGGTAAAATCCGCCCAATGATTCGGTAGATATATACCCATTCAAAATTTTATTTTCCCATCATTTCCAAAAATAGAGATTAGATCGAATTGAACTCCTGTACTTTATCGAAAAATGACAGTTTGAGGGTTTATACAGAATTTGATGAGGATAATATGGTGAGAAGATCACAGAACATTGGATATTTGAAAAAAAAAATTTAAAATTAAAAAATTTTTTTTTCAAATTGTTCTAATGACACGATCATCGCTAAATTTTGCACAATGTTATCCTTTTTAGTATTTTTGAACTAGCTGCAAAGTTTCATCACGATTGAATCAGTATTTCTTGAGTTATAATGAAAAAAACAACGATATCGAGTAGAAAGCCACGAAATTCTACATATTTTTATCCAATATCTCCACAACTAATAGCCGTATCGAACTGAAATTTGATACACTGCTGTGAAATATGGAGCTCAAGGTATGACTGGAATTGTTCTCGAATATGAACGATGGTTCCAGAAAAAAAAATTTTTTTCAGAAAAAATTTTGAAAAACAATTTTTTTCAAAATTCAGTGACCATAAAATTTCAACGAAATTTTGCTCAAAGTTAATGTTCCAACTAACTGCCAAGTTTTAAATCCAATCGCTCCAATAGTTTCTGAAATATGAGGGAAATAACCTCAAAATTTCAAATTGCTATAACTCAAAAACTATCTGCCCGATTTGGCCCACTAACGAACTTTTTAAGTCGCTAATTGGCTTCGTTCGACAGTTATATAGTCCACGGCCGGACAGAATCGATTTTGACACCGGATTCGTCATCAGTGAGTCCAACCTAGTCGTTTGAGACCATTTTTGGCTTAATCATCGAGAATTACAGACATTTGGACAAAACGATAGCACGCTGTTCCCCAAGAACATTCTCGCAAAAAATCAAAATACGTATTCGAGTTTGACGCACACTATCTTAGAAACGAACAACATATAATATATTATAAGCATAATGGGTATTTTGTTTCTGAACGAGATTATCGGCGTTTGCTATCAAGCGGTAATCCACAAACTCAACAAGAAAAAATCCGGCATCGATGGTTTTTTCTTGAGTTCTCACAAGCGTTCTGATTCAGAACTTCTGAAGCACTGAAGCCTCACAAATTCAAATAACTCTTCCTCACGAAACCGAAAAAACGAGGTGAAAACATCCGAGAAACTAAATATTTATCTCATCGTCGTTTGAAATTAATGGCTCATTGAGAACAATAATTGTAAAAAAAGATCTCGGCTGCTCTTTAAAGGGTAACATATGTTTGTTAATTACCTACTAGAAGGATCTGTCTCTGTAGAATATTGGTGCGAATATCGGATAAGGTAGTACGATAAAATAAAAGAAATTACTTGGTTTACCATCACCATTTTTTTAACGGTTTAACAGTGTCCAAAGTGTCGTTCACTTATTTTCGAACTGGTCTGTTTCGAGTTATGTAACAAGGAATTCAAATGTGTTCTACTGGCTCATTTCCTGTAAATTTCTTTGAATAAAGAACTTCAGTTCTTTTTTCAAAGGTAAATTTATAAAAGTGGAGCATTCCATAGGACCATCTGTCCGTTCAGAAGTTTTACTGCCGGTTTATTTAGGAAGTAGCTTTCTAACTATCCCAAAATGCCCAATTTCTTACTGTTTGGTAAAAGATGTAGCTTTTCGAGATTATTCAGATCTGGTTGGTCATGGTTAGTTCCAAAGAAATGGCGCGCGAAATTCGAGTTATCTTTTCGGTATTTGAATGATGCCTCTGGTTCTCTTTGAACCTTATTTTGCGATGGTCCAACTTGTTCGACTTATACAGACGCTATTGCATTCTTGACAATTTAATTCATAAACTCCTTCACTATCGAATTTGTTGTGTTTATCTTGGCATCAAAACTGCATTCGACTTCTTAAATGACGGTATGATGGCTACCTTTATATTATTTTTTGGTATTGGTGCATCTTCATTTCAATGCTAAGATGCTCAATATCACGAAACACAAAATTTTAAAATGAAGATAAACTGTAATGGGGTACAGAATTCACTGTTGATCGCTAATCAAGCTCTTGATCGGCCAATCGTGGTTTTGAGGGACTCAATTCAGACATGAAAATTCACTAATCATCTGATCAACATAAGATCAAATCGGAGACCAATTTTGAGAAATTCGATTAGTTTATATTTGCTGGGTCCCAAACTGAACGCGACTATTTCAAAATTCTTCATCACGATGTACTCACTTATTGTATCAAGGCTCTTCACTAAGTAACGAAAGAATATGATCATTAAAGCCTCAATGCTTGGTTGGATGTATTTCATCTTATGGATCTCCGAGTACAATTGATTTAATTACTAATCAGAATAAAGATATCATAAATAATAGCGTATGGGCCAAATCAGGATGCGAAGGCAGAATGACAAATTTTGGAAAGACATGAACTTGGTTGCAGAAAAGTGCACAGAAAAGTTATTATTGGTGGAAATTTGAATGAAAGAGTGGAAATAGGAATAGGTGGAATTGTAGGGAAATATGGTGAAACAAAGGAAACGAATAATGGAAATAGAATCATAGAATTTTGTAGAGTCAATGGCATGATTGTTGCGAATTCCTTCTACGAACATAAAGAAAACCATAAATATACCAGACGAGGACACGATAAAAATGAAAATATACAATACAGAATATACAATACTTTGTGGAACATATTAATCATAACATTAGAGTATCAGAATGAAATTCATTTACAGAGTGAAAGCATTTCTTAAGAAGAATTTTCAGAATATTTTTATAGGAGATGGTAAATGATTAAACATCTTTATAGTAATAATAATAATAAAGTTCATTTGCTTTCAACATAACCCACTATAATATTCTCCTAAATACTGCAAATAGACATTATGAACAGAGGCTCACTAAAGGTTCACCTGTAAGTTCTTATTATACTTTAGTATAAAGGAGAGAATTCGAATTTATGAGTTCTATGTTTAGGTATTAGAAGGATCCAAGAATTTCTGGTCTCACATTCGTGACAGCTCGACAAACTCGTCCACTTATTCTCGTTCTCTTTAGAATAGATAACTTTATGATAGAAAGAGAAAACAGAAAGGATTTAAACGATGTTAGGGCATATAGAGGAGCAGAAATAGGAATTGATCATAACATGCTGGCAGCACAAATGAGGGAACATTAGAAACCGAGAGGCCAGAAAGGAAGTGAAAAGGAGAGTTATATGAAAATATCAAGAGCTATGAATTGAGAGAACAAAATATTGTGGAAGAGTACGGAAAAAAACGAAGAAAAGTTCAGAAAGGTAGAAATAAAGAGCAATAATCTGAAATTAGAAGATTTATGACAGATTTTCAAGGCAATACTGATGAGTTCGGCGAAAGAAGAATATGTGGAAGCACAAGAGTCAATAAAAATAGAAAAAGTACATGCTGGTGGTCGGATGGTGTGAAACAGAAAATTAAGAATAAAAAGAATGCTTGGATTGAATACTCAAAGAAAGGAAGTCTGGAAAATTATGGCAGATATGAAGAACAACGTGAAATAGCGGGAAAGGCGGTTAAGGAAAGAAAAGAACAATATTGGGAAATCTTTGGATAAAAGTTAGAGAGAAATGCACAGGATAACCAGAAATCATTTTATAGAGTTCTGAAAAATATGAGGAATGAAAAATCGATCTCTACCACTTCTATTAGGAACAAGAAAAACGAAATATTAGCTGAGGAAAGTGAATTATGGAAAGATGGAAGGAACATTTTATGGAATTATTGGAGGGAAAAGAAATCGGGGAAGAGTAGATTCAAAGCACCCATATAAACTCAGAGTGACAACACAAATGAGAACAAATAAAAATAGAAGAAGTGAAAGAAACTATAATGAGAATAAGAAATGGAAAGTGCCCCGGACACGATAAAATAACTCCAGAGATCATGAAATATATGGGAGATGAAGGACTAAAAACATTCAGAGAAATATGCAAAAAAGCAATTACCAAATGATTGGAAGATAGCAATGATTGTGACCATTTATAAGAGCGGATATACCAAAGAATGCGGGAATTATAGGGGAATAAATTTGATGAGTACTTCAGTGAAGGTTTATGAAGCAATACTGGAGAATAGACTCAGAGAAAGTATAGTCAAACTCTGGATAGAGCACAGAGCGGATTCATGAAGGGAAGGAGTGTACAGGTCCATTTTTCACTATCAAACAAGTAAAAGAAAAAGCACAAAAAAGCAGAAAGAATGTTTATTTCATATTCATTGATTTGATGAAGGCGTTCGACCGAGTGAAAAGAGAAAAAGTATGGGAACTATTGAAGCAAAGAGGACTGAATCAAGAACTACAAGAAGCCATAGAAGGTCTCTACTATAAAAATATAAATTATGTTAAACACAGAAATGTAAGATCTACAGCTTTTGAAACACTGGAAGGTTAGTAGGCGGGCATAAGAACATGAGAAGAGTAGAAATAACTGAATATGCATTTGATGATGACATGGTGTCGTTGGCAGGAACAAAAGAGAGTCAACAGAAAAATGCTGGGGAACGGAGTCGGCAACTGAGTATATATGGTATGGAGATGAACAAGAAGAAAACTAGAGTTATGGAAATCTCGAAGGAAGAAGAAGAACTACGGCTACAAGTATAGAAGGAGAATTGATTGAACAGGTTCGGCAATTCACATACTTGGAGGTAAAAATAGACAGCAATGGAAAACTAGAACAGGACATTGAGAACCGAATCGAAAAGCGAGTAAAGTATACCATGCACTTAATAGGAAATTTTTGAGAAAGAGGGAAACTAGCACGAAAACGAAGATCACTGAGTTTAAGACAATATTCAGACCTATTCTGATATACGGAAAGGAAACATGGACTACGAAAATAAGAACTGAAAGCCATTTACAGGCAATAGAGATGAAATTTTTAAGGGGAATAACAAGAATGGACCGTGTAAGGAATGAAGTAGTTAGAGATGAGCTGGAGGTAAACCGCTGGAAGCGTATGTGAGAGAGATGGGATGGTGGGGACACCTGCAACGTATGGATGGAGAGAGACAAGTTAAAAATATATGGGAAGCAAAAACTAAAGAAAGAAACCAAGAAGAGATAGACCACAACAGACATGAGGAAATGCAATAATGGGAGTAATTTACAAAGGAAGGAAGAACCTTAACGAAGCCAAGGAGATAACGACTAACAGGAGCGAATGGAAAAAATTCATTAAATCATAGTTTGAGTTTGAATTTTTGAAATGTATTTTATTATGAACCCATACATCGAAAGGTAAATGGGTAAAGATTATATATAATCTACTTATTAGAAGTTTCACAATTGAATTATATTCAATATGAAAACGTTCTGTTGAAATTGACTACTTTTAGCTAATGAAAATAAAACATGAGGGCATTTGGATTGAAATTAAACGACACCCTACGAGACTTTCGAGACCTGCGAGACTATCGTACGTGACTTGAGACGAGACTTCATAAGAGTTTCGTCTCGAATTTACGGTCTCGTCTCGTTTTCGAGAGGAGACCTGGGCATCACTACAACCCAGCGATAAAATTGTAAGATTTGTGGTAGATCTTGTGGCAACAGTCCTTTAACCTTTTGGTAATGGCATGGGTGGAACTCTTTTCTCCGCAGTCTAGCGCACTTTCTCTTCCACACTGATCCGAAGGTTCCTTTATTCGGTTGACGTCGGTTGGGACATCGTCTTTGGCATTCAATTTTGGATTTATTTCCATTTCCGTTACAAAAACCATAATCAAAAATCATATCAGCATGTTTTGAGTTTGAATGAACTATTTCTCGCCAATTCTATCTAATTGAACATTTCACATCCTTTTTTAAGAGTGACAAACTGCTTTGCATACTAGGACAGTACAGCTTTCCTACCTCGCGCAGAATATTCTCACTGCTTGTTAGAGAAACATGGATTGTGCTCATCTTCAAAAATTCATTCTCGGACAACCGGAGGTGGGCCAAAAAAATAGAGAACCCTTGAATAATGACTCATTATGGTAGAATCTGAAATGGATAAAAAGCTTTGGGAACGCAATGTACAGGGTGTTTTTTTGCAACTGCACAACTAATCTGAAATTATAACAGTTACAACCCTGTAGTTTGGAGAAATATTGCAATCCTTGAATGTACTCATTCATATTGTTCCACAATGAAAATTTCATCAAAATTGGACGAGCCATACCAAAGTTATCAATAAAAATCCAACCGAGTGGAGCGAAAATTGGATATTGTTAGGAAATGGTTTCACGGATAAGAAAGAGCTCCAGTAATAATAAATAACATAATCACAAGGACGAATATCCATCGATAAATAGCGAAGTTTCGGAAACGCGATGTACAGGGTGTTTTCCAACCTGCACGATTAATCTGGAATTATCACAATAACAACCGCGTATTTTGAAAATTTTTTTCTGCAATTAATGAACTTGCTCATTATTATTGTACTTCGCTGAAAGTTCCATTAAAATCAAATGAGCCAAGCCAAAGTTTTCAATAAAAGTAAAACCAACAAATATTCCCCCTTGATTAGAGCTAATCATCCAATCAACCAAAACACCTACACCGAAGAAGCGGATCCCAGGAGAATGACTACAGCTGTTTCACAATTGTTATTGATCGTCAGGAATCAACGGTAAGTTGACCTGACGATCAATAACAATTGTGAAACAGCTGTAGTCATTCTCCTTGGATCCGCTTCTTTGGTGTAGGTGTTTTGGTTGATTGGATGATTAGCTCTGATCAAGGGCGAATATTTGTTGATTTATCGATGGATAGTCGTTCTTGTGATTATGTTATTTATTGGATATTGGCATTTTTTGAAAAAATTTCCTCGGAAAACTAAAAAAGGGCCAAAAAAATTAGAAGCGCTATAATAATGACTTATTATAACAGAATCGTGAACAGATAGCGAAGTTTTGGAAACGCGATGTACAGGGTGTTTTTCAACCTGTACGATTAATCTGGAATTATCACAATAACAACCGCGTATTATGAAAATTTTTTTCTGCAGTTAATGAATTTGCTCATTATTATTGTACATCGCTGAAAATTCCATTAAAATCAAATGAGCCAAGCCAAAGTTATCAATAAAAGTAAAATCAGTCGAATCAGACAAATCACCCTGTATAGTCTCAATGGAGACGAAGCAGTATGATTGCACTTCGCATACATTTTGTGCCACCCTGCAAAAATTTCAGGTACAACTCCTTCAAGGGTAGTTCATCCTTGAATTTCTGAAAATAATTTGGTGAACGAAAGTTTTAGTGGACATATTTCATTAAATCGATGCCTTTTGACTGAACGTAGCATATTTTTGGTGCCATGATAAAAATTCAGATCCACCCTCTGTTGAGGGTAGTTTATTTTTGTAATTTTCCGGGAATCCTTTCTGATCGATATTTTCATTGAAGATATTTCTTTTAAACAAAGCATTAAGACTGCACGTCACATACCCTTTTTTGAGGGATATTTATTCTTTCAAGTTTCCGGAAATCCTTGCTGAACGTTATTTTTAGTGAATAGATTCCATTAAAACAAAGTATCATGATTGCACGATTCCGTGTTGGTATTCTCCAACTAACTAGAAATTCCAATCCTATCTTTTACCCCAAATTTCACCTATTTTTTCCTTTTTCTAAAAAAAAAAATTCGTATATTATTGAAATTTGGAACAATGTTTTTGAATATCAACTCCAAGTCTGTGCCAAATGACAATGAAATCTGATGGATAGTTGGATAGTCTCCGAGCAAACAAATGTTTCAAGAAAAATCTGGAGACTTTCGCGTTGGTATTTTACAAGCAACTCCAAATTTCAATCTGATCGCTTAAGTTTTTCATAAGATATCGAGAATCTAATCTAAAAATTTCAAATAAATATAACTCCGAAAAATTATACTGATTTTTCCCAATAACAAATTGAATCGAGATATTCATTCTCCAAACTAAAACTGAAAATAACAAGACTTTGGGCTCCATGTGAGCGAAACGATAACGTGCTGTTTCCCAGAACTACCGCGTGAATAGTGGCTTTACTGTTTGTATTTCAAGATCATAGCAGAACCAGGAACGAATATAAGAAGTTTCCCAAATAAGAATTTGACCTTAAAATTCGAAAACAAACGCGGATAGAGGAATCCAGTTGACGGCATTAAAGTATCTAGAAAAAAAATAACCGCAATGTGCCCATGCATTTCTCTTTACCCAATGAGTTCAGTTATAACCAATTTTGCAACCCCTGTACTTATGTTTTTCAGTAGTAAAACTTTTCACCATCTTTTCAGCAATAATTCTTTTCGCTCAGATCCTTCATTCCTGCGGTAGCAGTAAGCACCAACTCCTGATCAATACAGTTGTCAGGTCTCGCGGCTATGTGTGGTTTCTATGACGACGACGCCTATAGCGCGGGCAACACGCAACGTGCTCGCGTACGGACGCCATCGCGGCGCCGCCTCCGCATAGCTCAGCATCGTCGCATGAAATGTGTGGAAATGCGTAAAATACCGCATATGTTATGCTGGAGACCAACCCTACGAAAGAGAAACTGCAGCAACACGAATCAATCGACGTATCCAATACATGGTGGCTTTGAATTGTCTACTGCATTGAATTCATTCAGAATCCAATGCAGATTCCATCGAAGTAGGAACATAACTAAAAGAAGAAAATTTGAGTCAATTCATAACATCTTGCTCGACATCACCTATATAAGATTTGAAGGTGCGGCCATGTTTTAAAAGGAGAGGAATCATTTGTTTGCCAATTATTGGTTCAAACAGGGTGTCCAGATTCAACGTTCATATAATTACGGAGGGTTCTGAGATCAAAATATGAAAAAAACTTCATATCAACTTGGGTCCTGAAATGAACTTCATGTGCGCTATAGCCTCTTTAATATGATGCAAAAATCTAACAAATTTGTGACAGCTTCGTCAAAATTCAGCGGATTCCGAGTGAATTGAGCACCTGAAGGTGTTTGGAGAAACCAAATCTTATGGTGATCAAAAATATTGGAGATAATAGGGGTGCTTTCATGATATTCCTTTTCATAATTATATAAGTGATCTCATTGAAAATTCCATCGAAGAAATAAATTCCTGGTACATCTTTTAATGAAAAATCTAGAAAAGCACTGCCGAGAAGGCAGCAGCTTTTAGCGCATGTTCAATGTAGAACCTTTTCAGCAACCAATTTGAACATGCGCGCAAAAGCTGTTACCTTCACGACAGTCATTTTCTAGGTTTTTTTTCTATAAATTACCGGATTTTAATTCAATCCAATCAGTATTCTGTAAATATTGGAAAAATAAAATTTTGGGTAGGTATATCTACGGAATATTGGGCGGATTTTACCCATTCACGAATTCGACCTTCGTAATTAAGCCCCAAACCTGTCCTACAAATATCGAGTTTCTGAATCGTTTCTTCCGGAAATTATTGTGTTTAATTACGAAGGCCGAATTCGTGAATGGGTAAAATCCACCCAATGGTTCCGTAGAGATACCCATTCAAAATTTTATTTTTCCAATATTTCCAAAAATACATATTAGATCGGATTGAAATCCAGTACTTTAAATGACAGTTTGAAGGTTCATACAGAATTTAATGAGGATAATTTGATGAGAAGATCACAGAATATAAAATATTAAAAAAAAATATTTGAAATTTTTTTCAAATTGTTCTAATGACACGATCATCACGAAATTTCGCATAAAGTTGTCCTGCAACATCTCCAAACGAGCTGCGAAGTTTCATCACGATTGAATCAGTTTTTCTTGAGTTATACTGAAAAAAACAACGATATTGAGAAGAAAACCACGAAATTCTACATATTTTTTCCCAGTATCTCCGAAACTGATAGCGGTATCGAATTGAAATTTGGTACACAGTCCTGAAATATGGAGTTCGGGGTATAACTAAAATTTTTCTCCAATATGAGCAATAGTTCCAGGAAAAAAAAAATTTTTTTAAAAAATTTCTTCTTTCCAAATTTAGTAACCACACAATTTTGACAGAATTCTGCTCAGAGTTGCGCGTCGTTATGCTCCAACTAACTGCCTAGTTTCAATCCAATCGCTCCGGTAGTTTCTGAAACATGGGGAAATTAACCGAATAGCTATAACTATTTGGCCGATTCGGTCCATTAACGAACTTAACCTTCGTATTTTGAAATTAAACGCTGAACTTTTCAAGTCGATAGAATCCTCCGTACGCCCCTTATCGTGATGATGACCGGCCGGCCGATTTTGACATCGGATTCGTCATCAATGAGCATTTTCGGCTCAATCATCGAAAATTACAGACATTTGGATAAAACGGTAGTACGCTGTCCCCCTAGAACATGCGCGCAAAAATAGGTAGATCTTTGGATACTAGAATCAGAAACCATAGGAGAACTTTCAACACTTTAAGGTTTTACACAGAGAAAAAAAAAGCTTGAACTTATTGCAAAGTTTAGAAAAAATCGCTTTAGGAATTCCAGGAATGTACTTAATCACCAAAATAAGTTATCTAGTTCACCCTTGTTAAGGTTGGTCTAAAAATCTCATTTTTTCTTCGCAATATAAACTGGCCCGAAGTATAACATATAAATTGCGGAACACTACAAATTACTACCAAACACAAGTATCCGTGTATGTATGTCGGTTTTCAGTATACTAAGCTACTCCCACTGCTATGATGATTTAAAAAGAAATTTATGCGTCAAATATTTGGAAAAAAGTGTAAGGCGGAAGTTAAAATAAAAAGCACAGAACATTGCCTCACAAAACATTATTGGACACAGATATGTTGATTATTGATAAACATGCATATTTGTCTAGTCTGTATCCAATTATGTTAAGTTGAATACAAGTTTTGCCAGGAAAACTCATAATTCACAAACTTGGAAAAAAACACACTGAAAGTATGGTGGTGACTCAGACACGTGTTCCCTACCTCTATATATGTACTTCTATTTTTGGGACACCGTTTGGCAGACCGTAAACACAATAACTTCCGGAAGAAACGACTTAGAAACTCGATATTTGTAGAGAAAGTTTGGGGCTTAATTACGAAGGTCGAATCCCTGAATGGGTGAAATCCACCGAATGATTCCGTATATACAGGGTGAGTCTTTGACCTTGCAGAATATTTTAACAGAAGATTCCTGAAGCCAAAAGAAACACTTTTTTTCCTTACCATTTTTTCCGATTCGGCTTGTTTCGTAAGATACAGGATGTTGAAAATCCATAAAAAAATTTAATTTTCGATTATATCTCGCGAACGATCTCATCAAATGAGATGATTTTTGGAATATAGTTTTTTATTGATATGATGAATGTTCCTGGATTACAAAATTTCATCCACATCCTCCAGTTTATTTGATATGACCATAACATTTCATAAAAATACCAGAAATTCAAAGAATCCAACTTTTAAAAATAATTTGAATGCTATTCAACGAATTTTTGACCATTTTGGAAAGTAAAAGTATTCCTTATTTTTTTCGTATGATGCGCCGTTCTCGAGTAATCTGAAATTCAAAAATAAAAAATATCTGTGAAATTCCGAGAATTGGGTACTTTGGCTGAATTCAACTCTGTTCAAAAAATTCACAGAATTCAATTTTTCCGCGTTGCCACGTCTAAAAGTTGAGAATGGAATCCTAGCATTTTTTATTTGGAATGATTTGTAAGCGGAGTAGCCGACTTTGGCCAATTCACAATGGACGTAACCGTAAGAATCCTGCAACTCATGCGTAAAAATCAAAGAGGAAACCTTATTCCTTATGATTTCTGTTGTTTAATTCTCACATTTTATGTATAAGTAAATTTACGGTTAAGTTATGTCCATTGTAATTTGGCTGTTAGTTCGAAAGTGGAGTAATATGAATAAGCTCACCTCAACTTTTTCAATTTAAATACTCCTAATTTTCAAGCAAATTTCCACACCACTATCCATTCAAGAAGCTTCCTTTTCAATTTCGAGCTAATTTGTGTAATATAATTGATTAACTTCTCACTTTTCCATGATAATGGGGATTCTTACTGATTTGAATGCAATCTTTCTGCTGACCCATATTTCTTGAAATTATGTACAGAACTTTGATAGTATTTATTTTGAGGTATTCTTCAAATGCGCTTTCATAACATAACAACCCATGGTGGAAGAAATCCAACATGACATAACCTTAAAACCACGGAGCCACAGATTTATAGTTCAGTTCAGAATCATAGACTTCACAAGTGTATACATAGAATTAGCATATTGTGTGTTGTTTGATTTCGAAGAGTTCTTTCTTTCTGTTCGTTAATCTGGCAACGTTTGTACGTTCATAGATGAATGAGGTACATCTGTTTTATTTATTTATGAAAATGAAAGGTTGAATGGGTTATGTCTGAATCTGATAATTCTTGGAGAAAATGAAATAAACAAAGAAAATTAATAATTACAAATTGAAGATGAATCTCAAAGCTGATATGAATGATAGCTAGATGAATTCCCCATTATCGAAAATGAAACCAAGAGAAGAATATTCAACTTTTAACGCCCACGAAATTTGGAATACCTAACTTGTTTATTGTACTATAAATACAACTTTTTTCACCAACTGGAATGTAAAAAGTAAGTTGACGCTTGTTTTCATAACAGAGTTGCTTATTTCGAAGATTTGAATGGTGTATCTTAGGCTTTGAAACACTTCAGTGTTCAGGTTTCCAGGGGCGGCTAGCCTATTATGAAAATTTATAATGCCTATATCTTTTTATCTAGGCCGAATCGGAAAAAATGGTAGAGGACAAATGTGTTTCTTTCAGCTTCAGGAATCTTCTGTTAAAATATTCTGCAAGGTCAAAGACTCACCCTGTATAACCATTAAAAATTTTATTTTCTCAATATTTCCAAAAATACAGATGACATTAAATTGAAATCCAGTTCTTTATCAAAAAACCTAGAAAATCCCTGCCGTGACGGCAGCAGCTTTTGCGCGCATGTTCAAATTCGTTGCTAAAGTGGTCATCTCCATCTAACATGCGTGCAAAAGCTGCTGCCTTCACGGTGGTGCTTTTCTAGGTTTTTGTATATTATAATGCACTTAATTATTCTGTACGTATGCACAATATTTATTTTTCCAATTTTCACTCCATATCAGTTTTATTTCCCCGAAAATTCTTGAATATGCAAAATTGGAAACATTGCGAAATCTTACTATTTTTTCAACAATTTGCATCCAATAATTTTTTTGAAAAAAATCAACTCTGGCCTCCAAAAGTCACCCTTTTATATTCGGGGTACTATTGGCTCTCACATTATGATCAACCACCAAATAGTAACGGCTGAAACAGTTTCACATAAGTCAGGTGAATTGCCTGAAATGTAGGTATTTGATACAAGCTTTCTTTACTTTATAATTTTTGGTTTTGACCAAGTCTCAGTTTAATTTTACTTCCTTTTGAAAAAAAACACTGTTGTCTGATTTCCACTTCGCTTTTTAGACCAGGGTCGATAATTTTTTAAACAAAAAAAAATACTAGTAGGATAAAACCCATTGGCAAAGAAAAAAAATATAACAAAAATTAAAGGAAAAATAATTTATGAGTGATTTGAGGTCGGGAATTGAAAGGGGTGAGGTTTTAAGGGTAAAAAACGGCCTATCTCGATTTCTGGCAAAAATACAAGTCCTGTGGAAAACGGCAAAGTGGTAGGTGATAAAAAGATTTACTCCTTTTGTCCAACACTTTTTCCATAACCCCAAAATTCATGTGAAAAATTCGAATAAGTTTTTGGTTTTTTTATCTTTCACAAAAAAATTTTTCCCGCGAAATTCTATGAAAAATTATCTTTTTACGTTTCGATTACACGTAATTCTTTCGATGCAGAATATATATTTGTTCGCCCAAATTCAACTAAATATCGAAAAAGCACCCTAATTTTCAATCGGTAAGTCTTCATGTCAAAATATCTGAATTTATAATGAATCTATATGAAAAGTTGCTGGGCTTTTTGTTTGTTGAAATCTCTACTTTCTGATGGTGTCAAAAAATATATACATTACTATGGTAAATTTCCTTAAAAAATATCATGTAGTGAGGCCCAGATCTTCACAGCCTTTTCCCAACTTCTCTATGAACCTTTTAATGAGCTGAAATTTTTCGTGGGTCACTGTGGTATATGAATTATTTGGGAATAAAATAGGTATCTTCTCATATAATTTCAAGAAGATTTCCCAACTTCCTCAAAATATTGAAGATGTCTTATTAAATATTAACTTTATTGATTTATTTGGTTGTTAATTATAGTAGTTCACTTTTGTATTTTGTAAGAAAATTTACCATAGTAGTGGTTATTTTTTCATACCGTCAGAAAGAAGAGCTTTTAACGAGGGAAAAGCTCCACAACTTTTTTGAAAAAATAGGTATTATGACATGAGATTTTTCGATTGAAAATTAGGGTGATTTTTCGATATTTGATCGAATTAAGGCAAACAATTATACTTCGAATCGAAAGAATAACAGTGTATTTGGAACATTAAAAGATTATATATTCACATAATTCCGTAGAAAAAACTTTTTTTGTGGAAGATGGAAATAAAAACCAAAAACTTGGTTATTTCAATTTTTCGCATGGATTTTGAGGTTATACAAAAAAGTGATATACAAAAGGTGTAGATCTTTTTATTACCTACAACTTTGCCATTTAACTTTTTTCCATAGGACATGTAGTTTTGCCTGAAATGGAGATGGGCCGTTTTTTACCGTTAAAACCTCACCTCATTTCACTTCCCGATCCCAGATTGACCGTAAAATATTTTTCCTTTAATTTTTATTATATTCTCCTCCTTTTCAAATGGGTTTCATCTTACTACTTTTTTCTTTCACTTTTTATCATCTTTGAAGGCTTCTACCCTAGTCTATTTATTTATCAGGACCAGATTCAATAATTAATTCCATATTTATTAGGTAGGTCATACTGACAGTGGTTGGTGGGTACGGTACAGGTACCTTTTTATGCTTCCATACCTATCGGTGCAAAGGGATCCTACATCCTTAGATAATCTGAAAATATGTTATAAGCAGAGGAAAAAGAATCTGTTGCGAATATTAGAAATCGACAAACTGCACACATACCTAAAATCCATATAACTCAAACTTGATTTTATCAAGTGATAAACTTAAATGATCGCTACAAGAAAAAAAATTAACCTCCCCCCCCCCCCTGAAAATATAAAGCTGTTCCCTAGAACCAGCGCGTAAAAAAATCCGTCCGTCCGCCGTCCAGAGTATTTTTCCGAAAGTATAGAAGGCAAATTTGGAACATTTGAAACAAAAATCAAGTAGAACCCGAGGATGATCCTTCAAGTCTTTCATCAAGTTTGATGCCACCTAAAGGTCAAAAATGAGGGATTAAATTCAAAAAATGTTATCGGAAACTTAGGAACTGTTTGTCGCGATACTTGAAATGTTGATGCAGTTAATATGAAATATTTCTCTGGAATAATTTCCGGCCAATAGTTGTCGAGATGTATAAATACCTCGAAGTAAAGATGCCGCGAAACGTGGCAACAGGGCGTCAGCTGCGAGATGCAGGAACGTCGCACTTCATATAGGAACAATAGCGTCAGTGTAGAGAGTAGGTGGTAGCGAAATTAATGGCGCTCGCAGCTCAGCCTCAGATAAAAAATGTTTGTCCGATTTTGCTTGCTTAGTTCGAATTAAAGGATTAAGAGAAGACATTCAAGTTAGTTGGTACCAGTCGAATAAAATAGACCGATAGTAATGGGTTGCAATGTTTATAATACGATTGTAATTAAATTTGGGTTCGCCGCAGCGCAGTGTTTCGCAAAACATGGGGAAAATATGGTTGAAACAGTCGTTACTGTTCAAAAGTTGTAACCGAATTGAATACCAGTAGTTAAATTCAATCGGTTTTATCTAATAATTCTCTCGGTGGGATCGCGATTGATCAATACAACATAGAAAATACAAGAGAACATACGAACAGCTCCAACATGAAACTGTTAGTTGGAAAAGAAAACATTCTTCTTACAAGTCATAAGTGAGTATTTCTCGCCCATATTCTATGAAGCGACGAGCTATAATTTTGGCCAAATGTCTGTTATTTTCGAGAATTTTGCCGCAAAAAGGTGTTTAACGACTAGGTTTGGACGAACTGATGAGGAATTCGATGTCAAATTCAATTCTGTCTGACCGACTGGTCATCTGTTGCCACGATAAATTTTCAACTTGAAACTTTCAAGGTGAATTGAGTATCAGAATGTGAGGGCTGAGTACGTGAATGGGCAAAGTCAGTAAAACTGTTTCCGAGTAATATGAATTTGAAAATTTGATAATTTATTTTCACCATCTCAATCGCAATTATAGTTCTAGAAAACAGACGCACAACTGGGGGCGAAATTTTGTATTTTGTATTTGTATTTTTTCCGAATATCCTAGGCTTCAACGAAACCCCTCAGAAGCTTAAAGCTTGTGCGAGTTAGGATACCGGGTGTGTTCTGTGTAGGCTTTGTTACTAATTCCTTGCGCCACGTTAGGAACAGCACTGTTAATTGTTTACCCAACAGCGAATGGTTGGACGGTCCCCTAAAAACCGGAAAAGTTTAGTATGATCATATCGTTATATAATGAAAAAAAATTCTCGAACCATTTTCAAATCTTTGTCAAAATATTTTTTTTTTTTCAGAAATCATTGATCAGATTTCAAGAAGTTCGACATAGCATAGTGGTGACATTTTACCATAGTGTGCCAAATTTCAACTCGAGTGTTCAGAAAAATCCGTCTCATACCTACTTAAAATACAATTAATCTATTTTGCTGGGAAAATAATTAAATCTTGTGTGAAAGTTTCAGCGTTTTTTCATTTCTCTTGTACTGAATATACAATTGTTAACCCATTACCAATGCGTTCTTGATCATAAATATGAATACTTAAGGCTGACTTTATCACTCACTTTATAATGTAAATAGTTCAGAGTTAGTGAGTGGAAATTAGACAGAAGTTCTTTTTTCAACACCTACGTAAAAAATTTATGATACAGAAGAATTAAACATACCAGTTTCTAGCTGTTTACTTATGTAGTGATACTTTCACATCAAAATTCGAATTTTATTCAATTGCATAATGAAAAGAATGAAAATAGTGAGATGGGGAATATAACAGTTATAAATAATACCAATATCTGCGAATTTGTTTTACTAACTTTTCGGATGAATTCATCTTTCTAAATCATTTCGAACCACAACTTCCTCTCCTGAGTTTACTAACATCACCCTGAAACACAGATATTCTAAACGATCAGATGTATTGAATTCCTTCCAATACTGAGATATAATTCATGAATCTTCACACCCAATTTTTCCCTTCTACAAAAGCCCCGCACACTTTAATTCAATCAACCAATGTATTAAGGTGAGCAAGAGCAACAACTTTCGGAGTTTCCACGATAATAAGTTTCCAGTCTTCAGCTGTTCAATCCAGACCATTTCCATGCTTTATCTCGAGACCACTCAATAATACATCAGTCTGAGTTAATAATTCATATGGCTGTGAAGGGAGCACTCAATTTCGAGAACCTGAATCGTTTTGGAGGCTGTTGGTTATTCAAGAAGCAATTAGGAGGGATATTTAGGATTAACGAATCTTTTGGTTTTACTAATTGGTTCTCATGAAAAGGATGGAATTGAATTAAATGGATAAACCTTCATGGTGAATTGAAATTCAATTTAAGGGTTTTCGTTCACAGTGCTTCTCAGGTACGTTTGAAGTTTTTATTAATTTTTTGGCGTTCCGACATTATTCAGAACATTCACAATACATTCCAGGGGTGTTAGCTTATTATCTGAGGAATCAGTAAAATGGCTCAATGACTCAAAAAAGTATAGACATTCGGTATGTGAATTGATAGACATTGCTTTTGAGTGTTTCATCCCGAAAACCAGAGCCGGAGAACTAGGTACTATGGCGCCGGTGGCAAAATATGAGACAGCGCCCCCCACCTGCGTAGATTTTCTCAATCAATTATATTTTCTTATAGTATTTTTTTCTTTATAATTTTAGTCATATATTTCCATTAATGTTTTGAAATAATACACAATATTATAGATATTCACTTATATTTATTGAAACCAGTGAAATACAGTTTTCATACCTGAAATACAACAATTTCTTTTAAGTCAAAATATATATAAAAAAATAACTTAGATTTATGGCTAGAAACTGTAAAACATACTAAGCAGTCAACATAGTTCGAAATATACTTTTTTCGCCAGAATAGAAATGTGGGAGTATTCATGATGTCTCGTATTTATATATTTTTCCCTCTTCTTGGAGTTCAAAATTCTGATTGTTGATGGTGAATTGAAACTGAAATCAATGTCTAGAATATCGGGGAATTGTTTCGAAGAAGCCACACACTACACACAAAAACGGATGGTACCGTTTGTCGAAGAGATACCGACAAGCTTGATGAAGCGCAAGAATAGGGGTAAGCATACATGCCGACGCGCGACCTGAATGCGCCATCTTTGAGCAGTCCGATGCCCGACAGAAATATTTACGATTAAATTGAGGCACACTTGAACAAAGCCGTATTCATATTTTCATCACCTCAAAGAAAAGTTTCGCTGACCTTATTATTATAGGCTAAGTAATATAAATTTTTGTTTCAAGATTCCTTTGCATCTCTTATTGCGAGGCGTATACATGAAAACCGATTTTTGATCTCACGATTTTTTTCGCATGGCGCTCTTATTGCGCGCATTTCTAGGGGAACAGCGTGCTATCGTTTTGTCCAAATGTCTGTTATTTTCGATGATTGAGCCGAAAATGGCCTCAAACGACTAGGTTGGACTCACTGATGACGAATCCGGTGTCAAAATCGATTCTGTCCGGCCGGCCGTGGACACGATAACTGTCGAACGGAGCCAGTTAGCGACTTGAAATTTGTAGGATTGTTAGCGCTTCCGAATGCCGCGGATGAGTTCGTTAATGGGCCAAAATTTGGAGTTATAGCTATTCGAAATTTTGAGGTTATTTCAATCATATTTCAGAAACTACTGGAGCGATTGGATTGGAACTTAGCAGTTAGTTGGAGCATAATGACACGCAACCTTGAGCAGAATTTCGTTGAAACCTTATGGTCACTGAATTCAAAAAAAAACTTTTTCAACATTTTTTCCGAAAAAAAATTTTTTTTCCGAAACCATTCTGCATAGTTGAGAACAATTCCAGTCATACCTTGAGCTCCATGTTTCACAGTAGTGTACCAAGTTATTATTTTTGGAGATATTGGGAAAAAATATGTAGAATTTCGTTGTTTTCTTCTCGATATCGTTGTTTTTTTCGGTATAACGCAAGAAATACTGATTCAATCGTGATGAAAATTTGCAGCTAGTTCACAGATGCTGAAGAACAATATTGTACGAAATTTGGTGATGATCGTGCCATTAGAACGAATTGAAAAGAAAATTTGAATTTTTTTTTTTTTTCAAAAATTCAATATTCTGTGATCTTCTCATCATATTATCCTCATTGAATTCTGTATGAACTTTCAAACTGTCATTTTTCGATAAAGTACTGCAGTTCAATTCGATCTAATCTGTGTTTTTTGAAATATTGGGAAAATAAATTTTGAATGGGTATATCTGCGGAATCATTGGGTGGATTTTACTCATTCACGAATTCGGCCTTCGTAATTAAGGTCTAAACCTTCTCTACAAATATCGAGTTTGTAACTTGTTTATTTCGGATGTTATTGAGTTCACGGTCCGGCCGTTAGGCCAAAGACTGATTTCGATGATTCCTTTTGCCACTCTAGAATAAGATAACTTTGTTGCTTTATTCATTTGCATGCACAAAATTTCTTTTGAATAAATAGGTGTGTGAAATCCTAGCTGCGGAAGGATATTCATGGCGAAATATACAGAGTATACCAAACAGTTATTAACCACAATTCTGCTGTTTAGGCATATATTTCGATGATAACTCTTGGTTCACACTCAGCACTATTCACCATGTTGATTCATCTTGCTCATTGACGCGAGGTCAGGAACTTTTACGCGCTTGTTCGAATTGGTTGTCACTATCATTTCCTATAAAATACTATATTTCAGTTCGATCCGATCTGTATTTTCGAAAATATTGGGAAAATGAAAAGTCAAATGGGAGATCCGGTCTTCATAATTAACCAGCTCTAAATCTACTCTATAGGGGCCGTAATAAACTACTCAGAGACTTGATAATTGCAGAGCAGGTTTTGAGTTCAATTAGGAATATTTTCCTTGTGTGGGGACGGAATTGGGAAGTAAAAACAGGGATTCAATTACTACATGGAATTATAAGATTAAATTCAACACAGATAATGCATGAGCTCCAAAATCATGTTGAAAATAATAAATAATTATATTTATATCGTTTCGTTATAGTGAAAAGCCAGCGTCATACAAACCTCTCGAACTTTCTGCTTCCATGCCAATCGCGTAAAACGATACATGCGATAGAAATTAAACGTACGTTTCAAAACGACCCGTGTGCGTCGTTAGCTTGAATTGTATAGGAAGCCGAATCGAGAGAGGAGACTTGAAACGCGTCGAGCACAGCGGATCGACCCGTGTGCGGACGTTCTGAGACGCTAACGCTATCAACGTCGCGTTATTCTGAAAGCTTGGATGTCAAAAATAACGTTGTAATAAGGTCACACAAATTTGACACCGCAATAACTCTGTAATAATTTTATCGGGGTGTGTGGCTTTAGTCAAGCCTTTCAGAACTGCGAACGATACTAAGCAAGGAGTTATTTTCTGTAGAATTCAAATTTCGATTCCGTTGGCACCACACAGACAGGGTTGTCTGATTAACATTCGTTGAGCCTGATATCATTTGATTTACCTCTAGCTCAACCTTATTCAATCAAAACACAGTTATAACAATCGTTAAGGAGTACATGAAGTTTTTATAGCAAACATTATTGAGTAAAGTGAATCCAATTCAAACTTGAGTGTAGGTACATCACGAACAATTTCGCCTACTCATTCAAGGAAACAGTGTAAGATTATAGTTGGCTGGCTCACATAGCTGGCTCACACATAAACTATAAAAATTCAGCCATAATTTGCATAAAAAAACAAAAATTCATAGATATGTAATTATCTCTCTTCACCTCTATTAATGCTTAAGCTCCAGTTTTTCATACTATCTGTATAATTTTTCTTTTATACTTAAAATTCTTGAATTTGGGTTTATTGAAACTTATCTTCGATGCACTGGAAAAGTGATTTCTTCAATTCAAATGTATAAAAATGATCATTTACATTACCTGGAAAAGTGAATCGAAATAATGAGTCAATTCTCATCTATCAATATCTTAACTAACTTCTTATAACTGCATACAAGCACTATCAATTTCATAATGTTGAACATAATGATTTCCATAGAGGATCGTTCTGGGAGTGCGTAACTGCGTAAAAGATAATAGAAAAATACATTATCCTCATCCAGAACACAAAATTATATTACATCTGAAATAAGCACACAGATATAAGAAAAATTAAGGAATCTTCCATTAAAGGGCTGCAGATCTGAATATAATATATGGATGGTATACGGTGGATCATAAAATTTTGTTTGAAAAATTGAATAACTATGGAATTAGAGGTAGACCTCATCAGCTTTTAAGTTCATATTTGGAAAAAAGATGTCATCAGGTGAAGTTTGATAATGTTGTGGGTGAGTATTGTGAGGTGAGTGCGGGAGTTCCTCGGGGCACTGTTTTGGGACCGTTTTTGTTTGTCTTATATGTGAATGATATGCTTGACACTCTACCTGATGTAATTTCTTTTGTAGACGGCACTGCTGTCGTGTCTACTGTAATGGTTGGAGGGAAGTTGAGGTCAATATGAATTACTATCTGAAAGAAATAAGCACTTGGATGTCGTCAAACAAACTGTCTCTAAACATCGACAAGACGGTCTATGTAACATTTGGTAATTACTGCAATAGTGTCCCAGATTCTTTGAATATAGGTATAAGTGGAAAAGTAATAAGAAGTGTGGACTCAGTCAAGTACTTACGGATAATCTTCGATAGTAACATGAGATGGGAAAAACATATTGAATATTTACTGAAAAAGACAAAATACTTGGTTTTTATTTGCCACAAACTCGCTGAGATGGTGCCTAGTGAGGTCCTTCGAATGCTTTATTATGCACTATTTCATGGTATTATAAGTTATGGAATTATGGCGTGGGGGGAGCTTACTCTAACTGTCTGAATCTTTTGAAAACCCATCAAAAAGGATTTTTAAAAATAGTCGATAAGGGGGATATCGTTCACAACAACCCTTTGAAGATGGAACAGCTTTTTTCACTTGAGTCCAATTCCATTATGACGTGCTGAAGATTGAATTTGAGAATTCAAAAAGCATTACTAGGAACAAAAGTATCCAATTGCCTTTGAGATTCAAGACGGTCAGTGGTAAGAGTAGCCTTGTGAGAGCAATTAATGTCTTTAACTTGCTTTCTAATGAACTGAAGATTTTGAGCAGTCGTTATTCTAGGTATTGAAATTGAAAGAAATGGGTTTCGACAAATTTGCGATCAGGATAAAAATTCATTGTATTATTTAAAAGTAATTGTGTAGATTATAGAAGTGGGGTCAAATAACAGTATTAATGTAGAAGACATGTTTATGGATTGTAGGGGTGGAGTTTTGATGTGTTCATACTCTGTTATTTTGTGAGTTTTCACTTTATCTGATTTGTTGATTTGCTATTTAGAATATGGTGTATTTTATGGACTATATATACGCCGAGCTCACGAACAGGTAATTTGATTGCCTCTGTGAGCTATATATGGTGTAACTATTGTAACTTGTGTGTATTTCGGTAATAAATTAATAAAAAAATAAATAAATAAGTATATCTGTATCATTTCCTAAAAAACTGAAACTAAGTTTGCACTTACAAAAATGATTACTAAATCTGTAGGTTCAATACCCCGACCCCCATGAATTCAAACGAAGTCTCCATGATAGATATAAAACAGGGGTATATTCTAGAAGCAGGATAAAATTGAAACAAAACCGATTAGGAATTCTGTCTAACTCTTGAGCCTTCGTCAAGGAGGGACAAGTCCTTGGATAAATCCGAAAAAATTATAGTATTCCCGAAAAAAGGAATTTGGTATGAAGGATAGGATTGATACAGAAACAAATAAAAAAATAATCTGCAAATTGACCCGTCAAATAATGATAAAACCTCAAAGTAGAGTATATCCAGAAGTCCAAGAGAGCTTAGATTTAATAGGCAGGATGAATAGAAACTGTAGAAATTTGAACGTCTGTATGCATAATAGGATTTCCACATAAATAAAACAGAAGCCTATAATTAATAAATTAACATAATCACAAGGACAGATATCTGACGATAAATCAACAAATATTTCCCCTTGATCAGTGCTAACCATCCAATCAACCAAAACATCTACACAGAAGAAACGGATTCAAGGAGAATGACTACAGCTGTTTTAAAGTTATCACTGATCGTTAGGTCAACTTACCTTGGAATAAACCGCTTGGATGATTAGCTTTGATCAAGGGGGAATATTTTTTGATTTATCGAAAGATATTCGTCGTTGTGATTATGTTAATTTATTATTACTGGAGCTCTTTCTTCTCCATTGGACCAATTTCTATATTTCTTATAATTAATTCACATTCCTCCTTCTTCCTTCATATTGAGGGGCTGACAGAGCTGAAGTTCGATACGCAGGCTTGAATTGACATATATGAGCAACGAAAAAATTGAACATTAAATCTCTAACTTCTAACCGGAGTACATTATAAGGCTAATGAAACTAGCAAACTTTCTGTCCAATTGTCCAAAAGAGTCTACAAGGTCTACATTTCTATGAACCTGTAACATCGAGTTAGACACTTGGTGTGTTCTTAAGCATTCTTCCCACATAAGATGCATGCTCTTATTTAGGAGCAAGCTCAATGTAAAAATGCAAAATATTTTCATTTTCCTAGTTATAAAATTTTCACGAAAATTGCATATTTACGGCGACATGTAAATACTGCACAATCAACTACCGTCTTTCAATTCGATCTTAGCGATATTTTCATTTCTCACAAGTTGTGTATAAATGAAGGAGACTTGCTGAAAATGTTTGGTAAATCAACCGAACTGATATTTCAAAAGGGTATAATTTAACATGTTCTCAAATCAATTCCTAAACCATAGTAACATAATTAAGAATTTTCAAGGGAGCAGCTCGCGGCTTTACTGCAGTGGAGAATGGTGTGGGTACTCAAAATACTTAAAGCAATATATGGGCGCAAGTGGTTTGGAGAAATTTACTATAACCTTTGAAAATTAAGAAAGAAACCACCAAAATATTATAAATTTGGGAAATGAAAAAAAGAAAAAGTAACTATCGTGAACTTTACTATAATGAAGCTAGTGAAACTTGTAATAATCGATTTGATCAAATGTTTGATGAAAGAAAATAACAGTACCTGAAGCGTTTCGACCATATGATTCCCGGCATTCATTCACATAAAATATAAGATGATAATATATCTCAAACAAAGCGTTATATCAAATTCAGAAATGTTAAGCGTTCGTTCAAATAAAACAATGAAGAATGAAAACTATTCACGAGCACGTGGATCCTTATCTTGTTTTTTGAAAAAACAAACATGTACTGTTGGTGGTCTCTGAACAGAAGATACTTTCAGCGCATTAAAGAAATTTATTTGCATCCGCCAAAATTATTCGTCACAATAGTTATAATAAGTTATTTTTCCTGAGTGGTCTCGAACCCGGGAGTTTTGCGTGAACGTCAATTATGTTAACCGCTTTATGCTACGAATAGAAATTGAGCAATCTAAATTGACATACAGATAGGTATTCAGGTGTATCAGTTATATTTTTATGATTATACTGATAATCCATATCCTATTTAGGTGAAATATGGTATTTTTCTGTGAAATAATAAAATTCCTGAAATATTTTCCTTTATTTTTCAGTGATACGATCCTCGCAGAATTTCAGCCAAGTTTTTCTGTTGGCATTTTTCAACTGATTACCAGGTTTCAATTCAATCGGATAAAAAATCAGAAAAAGCACTGACATGAAGTCAAGAGCTATTTGCTGTTTTTAAGTTATCGAGGAAATAACAATCGATACAGAGTGAACTGAAATTCAAACTAATTATAATGATAATTTTTTACTAACTATAGTATAGTAACCAATCAAATTACTTAATTTTGAGTCATGTGTCAAATTTCATCCTATCACCTATGTATTACAGCAATAATATCCTACATGTGGTGTTTTCAGTTTGGTGTTTTCGACAAAGAGAATCATCAAGTTTAAATTGAACGTCAGATTGACAATTCATTTTTTGAAATCTACAAAGGTATTCTTATCGAATACCCCTCGGGGCCTTGGTAAATTTTGTTATAGAGAATCCTTCAAGCGTGTTGGTTAAGGAAAATAGCCCTCGGCCTAGGCCTATTATCAAGCGTGTTGCTTTCAGCATTCTTTATGACAAAATTATCTCGGTATTATCAAGGCCCTAGGGGGTATATTTATTCGAAACTACACTTTTACATACACAATTAGTCGATTTTGAGTCGAATTTGAGTCGATTTTGAGCATCTTAATTTTTTTCTGATATTTCCGGAGCTGAATATTCTATAAAGCTAAAATTTGGTACTTACATTTTTGTTAAATATCGACTCCAAGGTCTGTGTTGAATTTCGAAGAAATATATTGAAAATTTTTCGAAAAAAGTGTTCAAAATGATTTGGAAATAAAAAATTATTTATTCCTGATTTTCCAACCGTACGATCTGCTCGTAATTTTTGGAAACATATCGCGGCGATATTATACAAGTGATTTAGAAGTTAAGATTCCATCGCATTTATACCTACTCCTGCGATATTGAGCTAGCTCGATATTCCAAATGAGTATAACTCGGAACCCGAACGACTGTTCCTGTCCTTTAAAAATGTTACGGTAGTCGTCTCGGCCGATCCCACGCACAATAATTTCCGAAGGGAATAGCTTAGAATCTGGATATTCTTAGAGTAGGTTAAGACCTTCTTCGTGAATGGGTAATATCCACTTCCGCAGATATACCAATTCAAATTTCTTTTCCCAATATTTCTGAAAATACGGATGAGATAGAAATGAAATCCAGCACTTGATTGATGAATGATAGCTTGTTCATACAGAATTTCGTGAGTATAATATGATCAGAAGATCCAGAATATTGAATGTTAAAAAAGTTACATTTTTTTTTTCCAATTGTTCGAATGACACGATCATCACGAAATTTTGCATAAAGTTGATCATCAGCATTTTAAGCCTCTTCAGAAAGCTTCATCATAATTTAGTTGTTTTAAGTTATCTGAACAAAATAACGGTATCGAAGGAAAAACTCTAAAAGAGCACTGACGTGAGGTCGCAGGAGCTTTTACGCGCTGGTTCACATTCGAAGCCATTTCCTCGAGACATTTTACATGAACCTTCTCGCCTTCATTTTCCAACCAAGTGCATAATTTCGATTCGAAAACATCTCCGTTATAGGTAATATTGCAAAATTGAATTTCGAATTGATATATCTTCGAAATCATTAGGGGGGATTTGTAAGTTTTCACGAATTCGACCATCCCAATTAATCCCCAAACCTGCTATAAATCGATTCTCTAGGTCGTTTTTTCCGGATGTGATTGTGGTTGAGGCCAGCCTAACTGCCAATCACAAAATGAGAATCCATTTAGAGGCTTGACATTTGTTGAACGGGTTCAATTACGAAAGCCGAATTCGCGAAGTGGTAAAATCATCCAATCATTCCGCATACATATCCATTTGAAATTTCATTAATACAGTATTTTTGATTCATTCTGTAAAAAAACAATACCGAGGAAATGACCAAGAGATTTGACATATTTTTTCCAATAACTAATTTTATAAAGAATTTAAATGTCGGATCGAACTGAACTTTGAAACACTGGTGTGGAATAGTGACTAGGTTTTTGCCAATTTTGTTGAAATCTGATTGCTAGTTTCCCTCGAAAAATTTTTCAATAAAAATGTCTGAAATTTTGAAATAATTTCTTCAGCTTGATCGGATATTCGTCTTGGGAGATATTGGAAAAAAATATGTTTGATTTCGTGTGGATTTCCTGACAATAATTGATATTTCAACAATTCAAAGATTTAGTTTATAAATATTTTATATCTTCTTATCATATGGTTCTAGGCAACAGCATGATATCGTTCCATCAGAATGTCTGTTATTGTCGAATTTTAAACCGAAATTAGTCTTAAACGATGAGGTTGTATTTCCTGAGGAAGAATCAGAGATCAAATTCAATTATGTTCTGCCGACCGTGTGTGCTCTTACTTTCTGAGGAAAAGACCTAAAGTCTCAAAATTTTTTTTGAGTTTGTTAATGGGTGAAATTGGCCGAAACGTTTCGGAGTTAAAACAATTTGAAATTTTGAGGGGTTGTTCCGAAATGGATTGATGAGATCAGATAAGTGCTTCATAACAAGTTGAAGAATAGGTACCAACTCGTAACCAGTTCACAATTTTGAGATGATCTGATCGTTAAAAAAACCTAGAGAAGCACTGAAGTGAGGTCAGGTCATTTTACGCGCTTGTTCCGTCGCCAAAGAGGAATTGGCTAATTAGTCGAAACTATCGAATGATTCTGCAGATATAGGTACCCTTTCAAAATTTCAGTTCCCTGATATTTCCAAAAACATGGATCGAATCGCCCTTCAATGAAAAATGCCAAGTTTTAGCCACATAGGGTTTACAGAACAATGAGCAAAATAACTCTCTCCATTCAACAAAATGTAGGACTCTTCAATTTTGGTTTTTTATTTGATATATATATATATATATATATTCTTTTGAGAACGAGCATTACATTCTAAGATATCTCACAGTGTTAGCAGAGGAAATGTGAACGGGGTACCATACTTATTTGCGTATGATACAAGAGCACAGATAAAAACCTCAGGAAAAATTCTGTCTCCCCGTATAAGTGTAGTAATTTGTTTATAGAATAAATTACTGTTTATATAGAATAAATTATTGTTATTATTTGATAAAATCAAATAATAAACCTTAGTGATCGACAAAAAAAACCCTGAAAATTTCACAGTTTACATTTTGGAGTGTGTAGACTTGAACGAACTAATAAAGAAACGCTGCAAATTTTACACAAAGGTTTATTATTCTCTCAACTCAATGTGCATATTCTTCAGCGATATTTATCACACTTTATCATCGCGAGTACCACAAGTGAGAAGTTTTATAGTAAAATAAAACAATTCTTCGCCAATATCAGCTAGTAAATATTATTCCCACAAACAGGATTTAAAGTTTTTCTGAAAAAATCACGAAATGCAAGTGGATGTATCAAGCCTCTTGCATTTCGGAATATTCATTCAATTCATTTCAATTCTTATTTCAATTCCTTCCTGGCTGAAAAAATTGAAGCTTTCCAATATTGAATCATACAACTAAAGGAGAAATTTCCTAATTAGACGGTAACGGCCAAAATTTAATGTTCATCAATAATTAACAGTGCTGTGTCAAGGTTGGTGTGAGGATAAAGTTACAATTTCTACCTAGAACGCACCCGATATTACTAACTTGAACAAACGATAAGCCTCGGAATAATCAACAAAATGAAATACCATACAATATGAACAAATCCAACGAAAGTTTAAATCGAATGAATAACTCACTGAAAGAGGAATTTCGTTGCGTATCGTTGTCAGAAACACTCACAGGGTGTTAGGTGTCCAAACGTAAACTCTTCATAGCAATAATTTTTTTCACCAATGACGTCGTGACCTATTTACGAAAAGGGTGAGAAAGTGCAGAGTTAATTCTCCTCAATTGGTATATTCCCTTTCACGGATATTGTTCAACAAAATTTCAGAGCAGAATTGCTGAAATAACCAAACTGCGATGTACATGAAACTTGGAAAAGTCGCATTATTAAAGATATTCACAGTTTCGATTCCTAACGATGACGACACCAATATCTTGATTTGGCTACGCCCCTGAGTATCATCGAACGTTTGGGAAGCGGCGAAAAATAAAACATTAGCGAAGATATTCAATCCCAATCACCAATAAATGATAGAATGGAAGTCAAGCATTCTCGATAATATTCACATGGAACCAATAATAAATTCTCTGAATGAATGAGATTTTATAACCACTTTTATGCTTAAAACCAAAATCACGCATATTTCAAGAAATAGGTATGTGTAGGTACTGTGTTAGATTCTATGAAATTTGTAATCATTCTAATTCATTAGTCTTTTGCAGGTGGGTAATGAGTGAGTTGGATAGGAAATTGACTCAAATTCATAAGGTTACCAGAATAAGATTAATGTAAATAGAATCGTATAAACTTACAGGTACACAAATGTTCAAACGGGTCGGGTAAATATTTCCCGATGTATTAAAAATTTGTTAATCAATCTTTTCATCTGCTTTAAGATATATGATTCTGAACGAAAAGTTGTCAAATTATTTCACTGAATTCCAACTGATTTGAATTTTGGGATCGGATGCTATTATTTATTTTCGGAATATGACAATTTTCAGCATTCATCCTTACAACTCGGTAACCGTTCGTCGTAAATCATTCGAGTAAAATTTTTTAGATTGGGTTCTGACACAGTAATCAATGTTGAAAATTTCATGGAAATTCGATGATAAATTTTCGAGAAATATTTTTTTTTCCCTGTCGACCCCTCGTTTCGAGCCCTTGGTGCAAACCGATCCTGCTAAAAAACTTTGAGGATCAATTCCGAATGACAAACGATTTTTGTACCAAGTTTCAAGGATTTCCGTTCAGTACTTCTAGAGAAAAGCCCCGGACAAAGGACGGATTTTTTTATTCGTTCATTCAAATCTACACTTTTCAAAACGTAAACTGTGAAATTTTCAGGGGAGGTAAAATTTTTTTTTTGTTGGTCAATCACTAATCACTTATTTGATAAAATCAAATAATAAACCAAAATCCGTCCGTCCGCCGTCCCCTGTCCGTTGTCCGGGGCTTTTCTCTGGAAGTGCTGAACGGAAATCCTTGAAACTTGGTACAAAAATCGTGTGTAACTCGGAGTTGATCTTCCAAGATTTTCAGCAGGATCAGTTTGCTTTAGGGGCTCGAAACGAGGGGTTGAAAGGAGAAAAAAGTATCTACCGAAAATTTATCATTGAATTCTCATGAAATTTTCAACATTAATAACTGTATCAGAACCCAATCTAAAAAATTTAACTCGAATGATTTACGACTAGCGGTTTGTGAGTTGTAAGGAAGAACGCTGGAAATTGTCATATCCCGAAAGTAAATGATCGCATTCGGTCCTAAGATTCAAGTGTTGGAATTCAGTGAAATAATTTGACAACTTTTCATCCAGAATCCTATAACTTAAAGCAGATGAAAAGATTGATAAACAAATTCTTATATTACATCGAGAAATATTCACCTGACTCGTTTGAAAATTTGTGTACCTGTAAGTTTATACTATTTACATTAATATTATTCTGGATAACCTTATGAATTTGAGTTAATTTCCTACCCAACTCACTCATTAGCCGCCAGCAGAAAATGAATTAGAATGATTTTAAATTTCATAGAATCATACTATGTTAGAAATAATAAACCAAAATCCGTCCGTCCGCCGTCCGCTGTCCCTTGTGCGGAGCTTTTCTCTGAAAGTACTGGACCGAAATCCGTGAAACTTGGTAGAAAAATCGTGTGTCGCTTGGCATTGATCCTCCAAGCTTTTCAGCAGGATCAGTGTACCCTGAGGGCTCAAAATTAAGGGTTGGAGGAAAACAGAGATTATTTTCCGAGAAAACTTACAACCGAATTTTCATGAAACTTTCAATATTTTTCACTGTTACTTAACTCAAGCTAAAAATGTTTACCCGGATGATTTCCGACTAGTTTTTCCTGAGGTATGAAAAAAAAAGTTGCAAATTTTGGGGTGAAAAACCTCAAAGTTATGAATAGTATACTGCGTGCCAAAAAAATAAAGTAACTCATCAATAATTTTTGAACGAAGAATTATTAAGGAAAATCCTCTCACATTTCGATTTGTAATTTCGAAATCAATTTATCCTGTGTTTCTTTGAATTTGATATTTCTCACCCCACTACTTTATTTTTTCAAATCGGAGTATATGAGTTGTCATACATCAGCGATTTGACTAAAAAAATAATTTGTGGGGCCGTTTTTCTATGAAAAATTAGGCATTAATTTACAATTTGTGATTGGAGAGTACTGCCATCAGACCATTATTCTTTTAATGATTATTATTAAGGGAAATCCACGAATCCATGGATTTGTAATTCCGACAGCAGGTCTCCCTATGCTTTTTGCATTCGAAATCTCCCACCCTTTACGCTCCACACCGCGATATTGTTTTTGGATTGTGATATATCAAATGGGAATGTACTTCCATTTGATATATCACAACATTGCATATTGAGTGGCTGGACTGAAAAAAGAATTTGTTGAGCTATTTTTTTATTGGGAAATTAACAATTTGTGATAGGTGTCAGTTTCTTATTCTTGAAATGATAAATATCGAAAAATGTCCTCCTACCCGCCGATTTCTATTTTCGAAGTTTGAGAAATGCATCTAGATTTAAAGTTGGGGGTCTATACCCTTAAACCTCAACATTTTTTTTTTTTGAAAAATATTGCGCGTGATATATTGCATCAAAGGTCATTCGATGACCAATTCAGTTTTGTAAACGAACCTGGAAGTTAATTATTAATTAAATTCAAATTACAAATCCATGGGTTCGAGGATTTCCCATAGTATAATAATAAGGTATAAGTGTTTCTGAGGCGAAAATTCATGTTGAGAATAATACTGAAGTCAAGTTTTAGAGCCATGTAGAGGACATTTTAAAGAGAACAAACAAACATTTTTAACATCATATGGTCTATACATATAAAGGGTACTCGTTTTCATGAAGGTTCATCCAGAATACTTCCAACAATATTTAAACTGTAACAACACTAGGCGCACAGATACATACTTGTACCCGCACGTCACTCTTTAACCTTATACATGGGCCCAAGGCTATTTAATTCTCCACCCCAAGGGTTGAGGAGTACATCCAACTTTCAAAATTTCAAAATTACTCTGTATAATGCAATTGTTGACTGTGAACCATATTCTTTGAGTGAATTTTTTGATTTTTTTAAAAGTGAATTGTTTTGACGAAACCAACCTTATTTTTTGTCAATAAGTTTTCGATTGAATAAATATATTATTATTATTATTAATTAATAAAGGAATAATGGTCTGATTGCAGTACCATCCTAACCACAAATTTCAAATTATTTCCTTATTTTTCAACGGCACAAGCAGTTCTACTTCAAGCCACATTACTGAAGAGTTTATCCAATTACCTTCCAGTTGATGTATCACATATATTTCCATTTGAAAAAAAAGTGGAGTGAGAAATATCAAATTCAAAAAAGCACAGGATAAATTGGTTTTGAAATCAAAATCTGCGGGTGCGAGGATATTCCTTGATAATTCTTCGTACAAGCATTATTGATGAGTTACGTTACTTTTTTGGGCACGCTGTATAAGTTTTATTTAAGATATCAATGGTACTGGGTTACTTAACTGAGAAAATAATAAACCCTTGTATGAAATTTGGAGCGTTTTTTTGCTCTGTTTTTGTAAATATCAGGGAACTGAAATTTTGAAAGGGTATATCAGCGGAATCGTTCGATAGTTTTAAGTAATTCGCCAATTCGGCCTCTGTAATTAAACTCCAAACTTACTCTACAATTATCAAGCTACTGAGTAGATTCTTCCGGAAGTTATTTTGTTCACTGTCAGTGGTTAGGCCAGTCGTAAAAACATTAACTTTAGAAAAAACCGACATAGGGAATATATTCATAGAGTAGGTTTTAAGTTTAATTAAGAAGGTCGAATGCTTAAATGGGTTGAATACGCCAAGTATTCTTTAGATAGTTTTATCCATTCAAAATTTTGGACCGAATTGCAATCTAGTACTTGATCGAAAATTATAGCTTGAATTCACCCAAAATTTCGCACTGAGTTACGCGTTGGTACCTATTCCAAAACTATTCACGAAGTTTCAATCTAATTGAATCAGTAATTCATGAGATATCAAGGAGTTGACCTCAAAATTTCAAATGGGCCTATCTCCGAAACTATTTGACCGATTTCACCTATCAACGAACTCAACCGAGATATTAGGACTACAAACCTGATCTGAAAATTTTAAGTCTTTAGGCCATTTCCTTCGAAAGTTAAAGCACATACGGCCGGAAAGACAGAATTGAATTTGTCAGCGGATTCTTTTTTCGTGAGTCCAACCTTATAGTTAAAGACGGAACGATAATAATAACAAGCGCATAAAAGCACGAAATTTGATATAATTCTTTTCAATATCTTACTGATATGGATTTTGAGCAAAATATTTTTCAAATGTAATGAATAATTTCCGATTTTTTTTTCAATTAAATGACGACCTCGATAAAATTCAGTAAAAAGTTGGGCGTTGTTATGCTTCAACTATCTGCCAAGTTTCAATCCAGTCGCTCAAGTAGTTCCTGCAATATCAGGGAAGTATCATTGACAATTCAAATGACTACAACTCCGAGATCGTTTGACGGATTTCTACCATTAACAAGCTAATCCGTCGCATTTTGAAATGCAACCTACCCTGAAAGTTTCAAGTCGATTGGATCCTTGGTACGCCAGTAATCGGGGCTACGGCCAGCCGAACAAACAGCGGATTAATCATCAGTAAGTCCAAATTCGAAGTTTGAAGTCATTTTCGGGAAAAAATACGAAAATAACAGACAAAATGATAACTCGCTGTTCTCCGGGAAATACGCGCAAAAATTGGAATTCTTAACCGTTTATGCAAAATATTATCAGGCAATATTCTCACAACAAACTGATGAAAACTTGAACACATAGTCATATGGATAGCAAAAACTTTTCCCAAGTGAATGATATAATTATCAACAATTTTTATTCCGATTTGTAAGGAAGCTCTTGGAATATTTTTGAATATGGTACAAAGAAGACATTTCAGAAGATTGAGATGGGTTCATTCGTTTTGGGATAAAGATAAGAACGCTCTTCCAACCCAACTCGAACGTATGAATTATTCTGCATGTTGCTCTTTATCATGTATGAGTCATGTAGATTTTCAAAGGTAATTAGTGAGCTTTAAAGCTGCTCGGTTCCAAACGAATAACGTTATGCAGTACGTTGCTGAAATCGCATATTAATACGATTTTTATTTTCAAATCCAATTAGAACTCGAAGCTCTCATATACGGAATAACTCATTAGAAATTGTTCAGAATCTCTAAAACAGCAGTAAATACACCCGATTACATCATTATTTGAGGGTGATTCTTGAGGTTTAATAGTGAATAGTTAGTTCTAAAATCGAACTTTCGATGACATTAAAAAAATAACTGAAAACCAGTTAGAGTTTCCATGTCAAGTAAAATGATGGGAGATGTTCTACAAGGATTTAAAAGCTTTTTTTGCGCCCGATAAAACAATTATACCGAGTAGGGAAGTGTTTTCTTGCTTGAAGTGGGATATGCAAGGAATTATCACATATGAAATGAACACAACAAGTGAAGGCCGCCATAATCCTAATGATACTTCTTGGACTGCTTAATTAAGATTTTATTGCATAAATCTTTGCGAAAGACATCAGCACCAGGACTACAAAAAAGCGAAGGAATCGGAATAGATCCCTCACTGTGTCGATTCTGCCATTTTTAATAAAATACTAACAATAGTCGTAATTCAACGTTTAATTGTTAAATCTAATTCACAACTCATCCCAAAAAAAGTCAAAATGTCGCCCGAATTTTTCTATTCCAAGTTTAAGCTCGCCACGATGGTTCAAACCTTATTGTGATAAAGGGTTTTCCAATAAGAGGTGTTATTTTGATATTCAAAGAAAAATGCCATTTTCCAATATAACTGATCGGATGTTTATTTCATTATAAAGAAGAAGCTATGCCGTTAATAGTGGAAAATAACATCAGGCAAATGACCACCACGACCACACTTACAGGACCATATCCTTTTAATCAAATTTTCCATAACCAAATCGCAAAGGGGAGATGCCCTATGTCCTCGATATCCTCACGAATTCAATCTTTGAGGCCTTGAATCGACGCTGGGCTATTGGCTTAGACCTTCTCTTTCACGGTCCGGAAACTTTTCCCGCAAAAGATCAATGGTTTCGTTGCTTGTGTGGCACGTAGCGCCGTCTTGTTGAAAGTAAACGTTGTCCAGATCAATACCATCCAATGCCGGCCATAAAAAATCATTAATCATCTCTCGATAGCGCAATCCATTCACCGTAACTGTTGCTCCAGCCTCATTTTCGAAAAAGTAAGGTCCAATGTCTCCGCAGGACCATAAACCGCACCAAACAGTCACACGTTGAGGATAGAGAGGCTTTTCAACAATAACTCTCGGGTTTTCCGAGCCCAAGATGCGAGAATTTTGCTGGTTGACGAAGCCACCGAGGTGGAAATGGGCCTCAAAATGACACGACGTTGTTGATGATCGGCCGGCTTGAGTTTTTGTGTTAACTGAACTTCATGAGCCTTAAGACCCAAATCTTTATGCAAAATACGGTGTAATGACGTTTGTGGAATGCCTAATTCCAAAGAACGACGAGGAATGGACAAACCTGGGTTTTCTTCAACACTTTCGGCTACAGCAGCAATATTCTCGGCTGTTCTTGAGCGACGTGCACGGGTTTTATTCTTCACATCACTAACTTGTCCCAACAGCTCGAATTTTTCCACCAATTTCGACCCGAAAATGTTCGAGTTTTACGAACCGTCTCTGCCAGATTTTCACCATTTTTATAGTGGATTTTAATAATTTCAATGCGTTGTTGAAGCGTATATAGTTCCATTTTTATTAATGGAGAGGTTTCTACTTGTCAAATGTCAAAAAATGACAGCTTCAAAAGTGACATCTACCGAAATAGCGGGCTATTCAAAATAACACCTCTTATTGGAAAACCCTTCAGTATAGTATAGAATTAGAATATTAATCACTGAGTCTAGAAACTTTATTATCTCCGATCTTCTACCATTCATTTGAAAAATGTTCCTGTTTGAAAATTACTAACCGAAAGTAGGTGATATAGAATGAACATTATTTAAATAGGCCCCTAGGTATTGAAAGTGGAAATATTTCGTCCATTTTCCCTAATAGGTGAAACAATATTGGCTAAATGGACTTTATTTCGCAACTACGCAGATGTTTCGATGGATGATCTCCTTTTTCTCAAGGCTAAAATAATTGTCATGGATAAGCAGGGGAAATCACAAGTACATTCTCACCAAGCTAGTTCACAATTCGAGAGTTATTGTCATTGATTGAAATTCGTTCGACAGATGAAACAGTGAAATTACGTTTACACATGGTACAGTCTTACAAACAAAAAACATACGAATATTGAAATGGGGTCATCTCAAACATTAGATCTGTGTTCACATGAAGGATAAGAAAATACATTATTCCAACTGTTACTGGGAAAAAATATGCAAAAATCATACAGAACACAACTGTAAATGTACACAACCAAGGAAGCAAACTCCAACACCTATAACAATTGATTGTACAATATAGTTAGGGGGCCTTACTATATGTGTGCACATCTTCTCTATGATTGACAGTTTTATTTTTCTGGTAAAAAACATCTCACCTATATTTCTCTCATATCTATTCTTTTGATAGTCTTAAATTTTGACATCAATAAAGTTGAACTTGTGGCCTGTCATATGTGTATGGGAAGATAAAGCTGTTTTATCGTTATTATTGAGGTTGTTGCAATCATTTCATGCTCTTTAATTCTTTTTCTGAGGTATTGTTTAGTATGTCCAATATATGAACTGTTGCAAGTAAATAAGCGGATCTGATAACATGAATTGAATCTTGATGAATTAGGTGTTTTGTCTTTCAACATTGTAAAAAATTTTATTCCTCGGTCAATATTATAGTATTCACAGCAGCAAAAGAACTCCTTAAAAATTCTATTTATACTCTGAGACAAACCAGGGACATATGGAAACATAAAATATCTGAGATTCGTCTAGGTAACATCATTATAAATTGAACCATCCAAACGACCAACACTACTACATATTCCATCAACCAATTATTTGGAGTAGTCATTCTTATAAAGAATTCTTTGATTATATTGATATTTTTTTCATGAAATTTTGTGTCACTCAACTTGGTAGTTCTAAAGATCAAATTCTTAACAACATCGACTTTTTGTTGTAAACTGAAAAAGTTGATACATCTCCCATGTTTGTATGGTTTAGTGTACCAGTCAGAGATTAGATTGACATTTTAATGGATAACGAATATGTCCAAAAATGGGAGTCAAAAGTTGGTTACTACTTCCAAGGTGAATTAATTTTGTTATGGAAGGAGTTGAAAACATGTAATGTTTGTTGTACTTCATCTCTAGGAACTTATATGAGTTTGTCATCTACATAAAACCTGAGTAACGGTGTTGAGTAGTCTAATGATACCATGATAATCACTCTGTGAGTGATGAACTCGCTGGGACTCCCATAGGAGTTCCATCAAGCTGTTTATAATACTACAGCTACAGAACTCACTATAAGAGAAGTTAGACCCTCAATTGTCGACAAGTGTGTTGAATATGGCCACTGGGGTATATATAATGATCATTCCATGAAAGTGATATACATTGATATTAGAAAATTGCATGAATTAAAGTACAAACATGGCTTGCTAACACCGTCCCAGTTTTCTGAAGATTTCTTGACCAACTCTACCGAAACAGACATCCCTGATGAGGTTCGTAGTTTAGGTGATAAACATTGTTTTATCCCTGGCAAACCACCTTTGACAAACATGATCAAAGATGTGGAGTTTTGTATAGATTCTCAACAGTTGAGTAGTGAGGAGAAAGACAACTATCGAGCCAGTAGTGTAGTTAACATAAAAAACTATTTAACTTAACATCAACATAAAAAAAACCAGACATTCTAGGAAGAAGATCACTTTTGAATTTGTTGAAAATTACCAATAATCAGTTATTAGTAAGTCGGATAAAGGAAATATAACTGTGATTATGATGAAAGAAGAGTATGACAGAGAGGTTAGTAAGACTTTAAGTGATCCAAATATGTATGAAAAACTCCAAAAGGATCCTACCGCTATGTTCCAGAATAGTATCGACGAAGTGTTTAGAATGTTAAGGGAACGTCAATTTATATCAGACAATGAATATAAAAATTTGATTGAACATTATAGCACACCCCCTAAACAGCACTGTGTGAGTAAAAATTCATAGGCAAACATTGAGTTCAAGACAAATTGTGTGTTGTATTGACGCACCATTCACCAATTTAGCTAGATACATACGCATCATTTTCAGTAATTTTTTATCCACTTCTATATACAACATAAAGAACTCTTTTTTTTAAACAGTCCGTAGCTGTGATCACGGTACCAGAAGGTTACATATGGATCTCTTTAGATGTTGTGTCCTTATTTACTTTTATCCCGTATCACTTGTGACCCAAGTCATGTTTGAACTATTCAGTTATGTTGAGAACAAATTAGACTACTCAACACCGTTACTCAGGTTTTATGTAGATGACAAGCTTATATAAGCTCCCAAAGATAAAGTACAACAAACATACATGTTTTCAACTCCTTTCATAACAAAATTAATTCACCATGGAAGTAGTAACCAACTTTTGACTCTCATTTTTGGACACATTCGTTATACATGAAAATGTCAATCTAACCTCTGACTGGTACACCAAACCATACAGTCATGGGAGATGTATCAAATATTTCAGTAATTACACTTTACAACAAAAAAGTCAATGTTGTTGAGAATTTAATCTTCAGAGGTTTCGAGTTGAGTGATATAAAGTTTCATGAAAAAAATATCAATATAATCAAAGAAATTCTTCATAGGAATAACTATCCCAAATACTTTGTTGACAGAATATGTAAGTGTTGGTCGATTGGATCGTTAAGTTTTCAATGATGTTACTGAGACGAATCTCAGGTATATTAAGTTTTTATATGTCCCTGGTTTGAGTCAGAGTATAAAAAGATTTTTTGGGTAGTTCAATTGTTGCTGTGCATACTATAATATTGACAGAGGAAAAATTTTTTTTACAATGTGGAAAGACAAAACAGCCAGTTCATTAAGATCAAATTTAATTTACCAGATACCCTGTTTTAATTGCGACAGACTGAACAATACCTCAGAGAAAGAGTTAAACAACATAAATATGATTGCAACAACCTCACTAATAACCATAAAACAGCTTAATCATCCTATACACATATGACAGGCCACAAGTACAATTTCCAAAATTTTTCCAAATTTCTGTCAACAGAATTCTTTTTGGGAAACTACCCATTAAGCAATGTAAAGTGTTGGCAATTATAATGGAAATGTATCTTAACTACTTTACGGACAGTCAGAATTGAATTCGACCAAGAATCATGCATCAATGGGACCATTTTCATCACGATTTTATATGGACTTTTTGTTTCGAGTGAGCGTGCAAAAACATTTCTATCATTCTATTTCTCTGGAATTATGTCCTAACTTTCTATCTTTGTTTTTTTATCATTCGCTTACTGCCTTTCGTAGAACTTACTGTTTATAATCTCGGTAATTTTTTTTTCGATTACTTCTCCTTGAAAAAACTATTGAGTGAAGTCCACAAATAAGCGATCACTATCACGATGACTTCGACGATGGCGATGACATTATTAAGCGATCAGATCACGAATTTCTGTTACACGGCCTTATGAAATATTCCCCAAACGTCATGCGATCGCTCAATATAACGTCTAAACGCTGCCAAATAGCAGGCCACGCGATAAGTGTGTGCTGCTCCACTAGTTCAATATAATAGAGGTTTTTCCTGAATTTGGGTTATTACTGCAAATGCAAATTTGAACATAAGTGTTATGGGTTTGGTTTATCATCTTCCCAAATTATCTTCAGAAAGTATTCGAAATCATATTTCAACATTGGGGTTTGGGATTTGCCAGGCATGCACGAAGTTACAACGTTGTTTAGTAGAATAGCTTTTTCTGCTATAGAATAATGAAATATTCATGCCTATTCTGTGGTACACACGTGTTCTTTGTCAATATAACCAAACAATTTCCCTTTGCGATTTGTCAGTAATATGACAGTATGACAGTCTGTGCTCTTCTTTTTCTATTCCTTGGACGTTGTCTTCTACTCTAACCAGATCGAAGTATAGCTATCTCTGTTTTCCTAAGCAAAATGCCACATTTGATGTTCTTTTCTTTCGGAGAAAGCTGAATTCGACGTTGCCATATTGTGCACTCAAGACAAATCCCTTTAAATGCAAATCCCCATTTTTATTTTTCAGTTTTAGGCGATCAAACATTTTTTTAGAAATATAATATTGAAAGTATATGTTCTAAAAGTGATGTTCTAAAGGTTTTTCATGAAAATTACTGCATTTTCGTTTGAAAGAAAAACCCCCATTATCCGATCGCCATCGCCATCATGATCAGCATCGTGATCGTGAACGCATATGTGTGGCCTCCACTATAAGAAGTCCAATTTCAAACCATAAGTGGTGACATTTTTTTTTCATGAACGATTCTTTTCAGAAAATTTATTTGTTTTTTCATTCCACAAGGAGTTACTGAAATATGGAAATTATTTTTAATTGGAAATGGCTCTAGTAAAATCATCATAAAATGAAATGTATTCATTGAGTCGTCTCTTGATTACCTTTGATTCGATACCGATGTTGCTATCAAAGCAAGAATATTTTCAATATTGTCTCCTAGTTGATTGAACGAACCTATTTGTATGTCTATGACAAATGACAAGATGTCTAAAACAACGGTGGATTCACCTTCTTCTTCTAGAACGGTTCGCCAAACTGATCATCATTTTCATGCGATGAGACTTTAGTTCAGTAGATTTTCACATCGTTTCCTATTGAGCCAATGTCTTAGTAGCTCTGTCAAATAGCACTTCGAGGTTAAATTGATGTCAAAACAAAGGTAAACGTCAAATGAACATTCCGAGGTCCTTCCACACCCTATTCAGGAATGAAAAAGGACCAGGTACCATAATCACGAAGTTTTTGTCGCAGTAAAATGAAAACAAAATCACATTAATGTATACTCCATTCACTTTTATAATGTAGCCCGGTTGGCCATGACATCCTGACAGATTTCACCGTGTATATTTTGAAATTGTTAGGTTATGGTCATTTTCCTGTCAGATAACTATGCAACGTTGTCCTCTCTACATAGAGGTCGTAGTAATTACTTATTTTTCAAATGTCAATCTACATTGATAAAGTAATGAATTTGAGAAAATATTATTTGAATTCGATAATTCCAAAGACCTGGCGAATGTTGAAGAAACTTTTGTCTCTGTTAATACTGGAAATATTTCACGTATATAAACATGGTTGAAAGAAAATAGCATAACTAAGCTATTTTCTTGTAAGGAAATCAAGAATCGGGTTTTTCAAAATAAAGTCTTCAGTTCAGTCTTTTTGGGTGCACCAATAGAAGGATATTCTTTGTCGTCTCTTTCACTTAAAATCTTCCTTATTGTGTTGATGTGCAGCTAAAAAATAAATATCTATTCATATAAAATATAATTCCTTGGTTTTCACTTACATACGTCGAAAATGTTGCATAGCTTGTGTTGAATTATTGATTCCGAATTATCAGGGTAACTATCAGAAAAAGCCGATTTCAATTCTACATAGCACTTCCTGATACTTTGCCTCTGCTTCTTCAAAACTACCTTCGGCATTTTTATTAGTTTGCAAGCGTTATTATGCTGAGATTTAGAAATCTAGAATCGATTGATATTGATAATAGTAGAAATTGAAATTTGGCAACGTCTTTTGACATTGCCGATATTTCATGAGTGCCAACCTGCGTCAGTTTTAAGGGAAAAAACTTGATAAACCTAAATCATGGCCAACCGGGCTACATTATAAAAGTGAATGGAGTATACCTACCTGTGTTATTCATATAAAAGGTGTCTACTTTAGAAATCTCAAACTTCAAGGCAAGATTCTACATGTGATTTCCAACAAACAAAGTCATATAACACATGGTCGAAATATTAAGGGTAATTCTTCGATTCAACATTTTCTATTTTTACGGAATATCTCTACTTTTTTATGAAATCAATCACACTCCAGTTATCCCTGTAGCCTCATCAAATTTGATCACATATCTCGAAAGAGCATGAAATTGACTGTAACACAAGAATTTTTTTGCGTAAAAGAATTCCTTACTGCGGGTGTGTTAAGCAGATAATCATAGAAGTTCTTATCTAAAAATTATCAATTATATTATTCCAATAGGTTTATCGATGAAAAATGAATAATTATGAACATGTTTTCTCTTCAGCAGAAACTTCCCCATGTAGTTATCTTCCGAATGACATATTAACTTTCGTACTAGCTGTTTCTTTTCAGACTCAATATCATGGCTAACATGATAACAACGAAAAATAAGAAATTACTCAAACGTGATTTTCTTTCATTTTGATGCTCTTAATGATTGAATCAGTTATTTTTCTGATTTGATATTGGAGTAACTCTCTGTAGAACTGTCAATTCATCTGCCGAGGCGAACGAATGAACTAAATTTTATTACTACATATTATAAGAAAGAAGTTAACAGAGAGGACAAAATGCCTCAACAACTCGCTATAAATACCTAAACTATAAACTCATAGCAAAGGTTCAAATTGGCTACCGCCTTCTTCAATACATTTCACACATTTTTTCTTACTGAATCTACAACCCTGCTTAGTCCAGAACGTTTTGACCCATTTCTGCTCAACACAATTTGATTCTATTCATCAGATCATCTCGAGTTTGATACAATTTTTCTTTTAATGTGTTCCAGACTCAAAAATCCAAAGGGGTAAGTTCACGGCTGCTTGGTGGCCATCTTACTGAACCGTACCTACCAATCCATTCTTCTTCGAAATATTCATTTGGTTAGTCCCTTAAATTCCGGTTATTATGAGCTGGGCAGCCATCCATTTGAAAGCAAAGTTTTGTCTCTTTTCCTGAGGCATTTCATCCAGTATGTCTGTTAGACATATTATTTTTCCTGACCGCCTCAACTCTGCAGAATTCATTCATTTAATCCGAAACAGTCTAACAGACATATTGCATGAAATGCTTTAGGAAAACAGACAAAACATTTGGTTTCAAATAGATGGCTGTCCAGCTCATAATAGCCGGAATGCAAGGGACCAACTAAATGAATATTTCGGAGAACAATGGATTAGAAGGTACGGTCCAGTAAGATGGCCACCAAGGAGCCATAATCTCGCCCCTTTGGAACACATTAAAAGAAAAAGTTTACCAAATAAGCGTTCAAACTCGAGATGATCTGATAAATAGAATAGAATTGTGTTGCTCAGAAATAGGTCAGAAACGTTCTGGACTACGTAGGGTTGTAGATTCGGTGAGAAAAAATATAAGAAATGTATTGAACAAAGCGATAACCAATAGTTGAATTATTTATAGCGAGTTGTTAGAGCATTTTGTCCTCCCTCTTGTTATAATATGTAAAGGGTCTTTCAATAGGGACGGGTCGATGTTGGCAGCCTGTGGCGGCCATGTTGTTTTAACGTCGTCTTTCTAACCTATATTTTTTTATTCAGTTAGTAATGCCAAATCACCATGGCAAGTTACACGGTTGAGCAACACGTCCAAATGTTAAAAATGTATTACCAAAATGAGTGTTCGTTAGTGCAAACGTTACGTGCATTGCGCCCATTTTACGGCAGACGAGGTGGTCCTTCAAAGTCGACTCTCCAACGTTTGGTGGCCAAATTCGAATCGACCGGTTCAATAAACAATCTGCCAACACCCGTACGTGCAAAGACCGCCAGATCGGCCGAGAACATCGCTGCTGTCCGTGATAGTGTGCAGGAGAACCCGAGGCAGTCAATTCATCGACGTTCACAAGAACTCGGTCTTTCACAAACATCAACGTGGCGCATTTTGCGTCAGGACTTAGGGCTGCACCCGTACAAGATTCAACTCACTCAGGAGCTCAAAGTTACTGACCATAGGCAACGCCGTTCGTTCGCTGATTGGGCTACAGTGTGTTTGGCAGAGGACCCCAACTTTGGCAGAAAAATCATTTTTTCCGACGAAGCGCATTTCTGGATGAATGGCTATGTGAACAAGCAGAATTGCCGTATATGGGATGACAACAACCCACACGAAGTTCACCAAGTAGCCATGCATCCACAAAAAGTGACCGTATGGTGCGGATTTTGGGCCGGCGGTGTTATTGGTCCGTACTTTTTTGAAAACGATGTTGGTGAGGCCATTACCGTCACAGGCGAACGGTACAGAAGGATGATCACCGATTTCTTTTGGCCCAAATTGGACGATCTACACTTAGACGACATGTGGTTCCAGCAGGATGGCGCTACGAGCCATACAGCGGATGCCACCATGGATCTTCTGCATGAACGCTTTGAGGGCATGGTTATCTCTCGCAGAGGTGACGTGAATTGGCCACCGAGATCCTGCGACTTATCACCTTTAGACTTTTTTTTGTGGGGTTTTCTTAAGTCGCAGGTCTATACCAATAAGCCACAATCGACCGATGCCCTTAAAGTCAACATAGCTCAGGCTATCGCTGAAACTCAACCCGAACTATGCGGCAGAGTTGTTGAACATTGGACAACTCGAATTCGTGCCACCGTGAGAAGCCGCGGCGGACATTTAAACGATGTGATTTTCCACACATAATGGCATATATAGCTCTTTCAAATAAAAAAAAAATCGTTAAAATCTCACACACGGCCTTTTTTATTTCATGTCAAAATCGACCCGTCCTTATTGAAAGACCCTTTATTAATAAAATTTAGTTAATTTGTTTGACTCTACAGATAAATAAACAGTTCTACTGAGAGTTACTCCAATATTCAATTAGAAAAACAACTGATCCAATGGTCCGATGGTTTTTAGGGGACCGTCCAACCATTCGCTGTTGGGTAAACAATCAACAGTGCTGTTCCTAACGTGGCGCAAGGAATTAGTACCAAAGCCTACACAGAACACACCTGGTATCCTAACTCGAACAAGCTCTAAGCTTCTGAGGGGTTTCGTTGAAGCCTAGGATAGTCGGAAAAAAATACAAAATACAAATCATTAAGAGCATCAAAACGAAAGAAAATCATCTTTGAATATTTTTCTTATTTTTCGTTGTTATCATGTTAGCCATGATATTGAGGCTGAAAAAAAAACAGCTACTTCAAAAGTTAATATGTCATTCGGAAGATAACTAAATGGGAAGTTTTTGCTGAAGAGAAAACTTGATCGTAATTTTTCATTTTTCATCGATAAACCTATTGGAAAAATAACATTGATAATTTTCAGATAAGAACTTCTATGTTTATCTGCTTAACAGATACTCCCGCAGTAAGGAATTCTTTCACTCAAAAAAAATCTTGTGTTACAGTCAATTTCATGCTCTTTCGAGATATGTGATCAAATTTGATGAGGCTACAAGGATAACTGGAGTGTGATTGATTTCATGAAAAAATTGGGATATTACGTAAAAACACAAAATGTTGAATTGAAGAATTACCGTCAATATTTCGACCATGTGTAATATTACTTGTTCTGTTGGAAACAGAATCTTGTTGTGTTGTGTAGAATCTCGCCTTGAAGTTTTGGACTTTTTAAAGTAAACACCCTGTATAAAGTCTGTGAGTAGGGCATGTGTATTTCACATATTCCACTCTTCACTTATAATTAAAAAATATTAGGTTATAGTACTTTTTCTGTCAAATAACTATACGTGGCGTTGTCCGTTCTACACAACGGTAGTAGTAATGGAACTGAATCACACCAGTAAGCCATTGATTAATTAAATATACGAATTGACAATGTCTCACCGAATCATTTTGACCTTGACTACTTTTCAGTAGTGCCAACTTGGCACAGTTCTACAAAAACTTCATAAACCTATTTCAAGGACAACTTATACCGACGTCATAAAATCAAATGGAATGCACATACGTAACCTACATACTTACACACGCTCTAATAACATAACGCCTTTCTCAGTAGTGAAGTGATAATAGTAAAACTATGGAATAGATCGTTTGCATGACTTTTTTTATCATTGGAATCAAATATTCTATCCGTAAGACTACTGGAAAACATTAACCACCGTCAAAAATTTCAATTTTCAACGAGAAAATGATCTTTTGAATTTGGCTCCGCATATCGATTGTTCAAACAGACGAAACTTCGCGTCTTCCGTGACTCACCGGGATATATCCACTCTCTCCCTCTTCTCGTGTACTTTTCTCTCCAGCAAGCCAATAGACTGCGTCCGCTGTATCGATCTGTATCGATTTCTCCCGCTTCGACCTTCGGTACCCGATTTGATCATTTTTAATACCGAATGATTCAAAATTTGCGAATTGTTTAAGTGTGTGATACATTATGATTTTGTATCAATATAAAATGAGAAAAACATAAAAATATGATCATTCGTGTTACATGCAAGAGACCTGAAACCCGAGAACAATTCAAACTCTGTTCATCGGAAGTGTTTCCTCAAACGAAAGGAAAGATTTTTATATTTTGAATTGTAAATAATGAACCTTCGTGTAAAATTGATGATTCACTTTCGAACGAGCTTTTTTATCTGGGAATTCATAACCAATAAAATACCCCTGATATCTTCATGCTCCCCGAACAACTTTCCCGTCCGGCCAACACAGAACATTCGATCTAAGAGTTTTTTACTCCCCCACCCTAGAATGCAGCATTGGGTCAGTGTTCCATCAGCCAGCAATGATTGAGAAATAAATTTGATTTTCTTGTCATTGCTTTCCTTCTATGTCCATTCGGTTTCGACGCAGTGACGTCGGAGGCAACTGTGACTTGTCACGACTATCAACATTCGAAGGATACTTTCATCAGAAGCTTCATTGCTTCACAATTTCCTGAACAATTTATTTCTTCATGAGATCATGATAAAATAAATACATCGAATCGTTATGGTCTAAACAACTGGATAATGTATCTGAAATTAAAAACTAAATAATAAATTCAGAGGAAGATATAAGTGAAGGCAATAATCGTATTATGAAATTAATATTTTTTGAATGACACAATGAATCATTGATACATGTTTTAAAAACGCACATTCTATTTATAAATAAACAAATAATGAAATATAAGAAAAAAGTGTACTAAAAAAAACGTATGCTATGAGTCAAGAATTAATGGATCGAAACATAATCAGAAACAGGTTTGGAATTTCATCAATGAGGCTACTACCAATCAAAAAAGTCCAAGGTTTCCTTATTATAGATTAAGTGAAAAATTCAACGTCTCCTTCATAAATGTAGGAAAATCGGTCCAAAATAATGTGGATAAAACCACAAAAGCTATATGTAAGAAAAATATAAATATGAATTCTTCCTTCCTAGGGCCCGTTTCGCGAACGAACATATGAATTCGATTCCTGAGAAAGATGAAATAACATAAATCCTGATCAAGAACATTCATACTAATATCTCAACGCATTTACGGCACATAATCAATTTATCTTCTACTACACCTGCTGTACCATCTGACTGAAAGACTTCGGTTGTCACACCTGTTTTTAAGTAGTTTTGAAGTGTTTCCAATTCGATCTAACGGCCGGACCGTAAACACAATAACTTCCCAAAGAAACAACTTAGAAACTCGATATTTGTAGAGAAGATTTGGACCTTAATTACGAAGGCCGAATTCGTGAATGGGTAAAATCCACCCAATAATTCCGCAGATATACCCATTCATAATTTTATTTTCTCAATATTTCCACAAAAACAGATAAGATAGAATTGAAATTCAGTACTTAATCGAAAGTTCGAAGGTTCAGACAGAATTCAATGAGGATAATGTGATAGGAAGATTACAGAATATTAAATATCTATTCGAAAGAAAAAATTCGATTTTTTTTTCGAATTGTTCTGAAGACACGATCATCACAAAATTCAGTTATACGTTGTGTTTCAGCATCTTCAAACTAGGTGCGAAGTTTCATCATGATTGAATCAGTATTTCCTGAGTTATACCGAAAAAAACAACGATATCGGGAAGAAAACCACGAAATTCATATACTTTTCCCAATATCTCCAAAACTAATAACTTAGAGCTTAGAGTTCGTGCTGAATTTGTTTTCGAATGTTCGCGAAAAAAAAAAACATTTTTTCCGAAAAAAATTCTGAAAAAATTTTTTTTCGAAATTAACTGATAGTATGATTCCAACAAAATTTAGCGAGAAGTTGCGCGTTGCTGTACTCCAACTAACTGCCAAGTTTCAATACAATCGTTCAGTAGCTGTTTTTGAATTATCGCCAAAATAACGTCAATACTTCAAAAGTCTCTAACTCCGAAACCGTTCGGCCGATTTTGCCCATTAACAAACTTAACCGTCGTATTTTGAAATGAGACCTTGTCTGAATGTTTCAGGTCAATAGGATTCTCCGTACGACCGAAATCGTGTCTACGGACACCGGATTCGTCATTATCATCAGTGAGTCCAACCTAGTCGTTTGAGAGCATTTTCGGCTCGATCATCGAAAATTACAGTCATTTGGACGAAACGATAGCACGCTGTTTGGGGCCTCATTAAGAAGGCTGAATTCATGAATAGGTTAAATCCGCCCAATTATTGGTAGATATACACATTCAAAATTTATTTTCTTAATGAGTATTTTCTGAAATAGAGATCGGATCACATTGATACCCATTCCTTGATTGATAAATGATGGCTTGAAGATTCATGCAGAATTTCCCGATTATTATAAACTGAAGATCTCCAAATTGATCAAAAAGGAAGTAGAGCTGCGTGAGGTGGGACCAATACCGGAATGTGTAGACGACTCCTTTGCATACGAACTTAAATAAGCGCGTAAAAGCTGGAGACCTCACGTCACTGTTATTCCAGAATTTTTTTCTTCTATTTTTGCCTTCGTTGTTGGGACTATCAGCTTCCATCAATCGTTCGTCACTTAGAAGAAATGAAGTTTTCTGAGTTTGAGGATAATAATCTGTTGATCAGATTATTCGAAGGTGAAATGTTTCTGAAATTAAGCTGACATGGTTCCATCTCTCATAACTTTATCAATCATATCCTATAGGATTGATTCATTTTCTTTTTTCAGTATCTGCGAATATCACAGCTACTATACTAACTATCTAGTCAGGAGCATATAACGGTAAGGAAGGTATAGCCCTCCCGAACTTGCGCTTTCAGACCAGTCCAGGAATATCGATTTTCATCCTAAGAGGGTTGATTGACCCAGTTAAGACTAACCTGAAATATTTCAGTACAAGGTTCCTATTAGAAAAACAAACAGAAGATCGGAACACATCTTATGAGAAGCACCCAAGAGACTGTTTTCAAAGTGATAATTTCAATAAATACCATTGCATAAAGGTGAGTTAGTTGAATGTTGAATGAAATTTTATATGTAATGTGAAAAGTGTAATCTATACAAAAATCCAATTTTATTTATTTTTCATTGAAATGATTTGAAAATTGCAATGTTCTCAATGCATGAACGTCTATTGTTTCACTGAATTTCGTACACTAAAGACATGCTAGACAACGTATATGTAATGAGGAGATATGGGACAAATAGAAAATGTTTTTTTTAATTATCTAAGTACCACTTGCCTAGATTAATTGGAAAAAGAAAACTTAACTCCTACAAATAGTAATAAGAGAATGGAAATACGAACTATCCCATTTCAAAAAGTCATCGCTCATTAATTTGCTAATAATTGATTATTATTTTTAACTGATCCTAGAATGCAAATTTTGTTATGATTTCGCAGAATGCACACACTCGAAAATGCTGATGATTTACTCAGTGACGAATTGCATTCACTTGAAAGTTTTCAGGAATTTCACCGGAATTACATATTCTGTTTCTTCATCGCTCAGATGAAGGACTTCAATAAACAATCTTCTTTTGGAGATAATACCAGCGAATACCTCGAAAACACTTCGATTGGTTCAGATTATTCCTTCAGTAATGAGTACATCAACTTTGAGTTGAATTACACTCAAAGCTGCATTTTATGTTTAATAACAAGTTAACAATCGATTGAATTTCATAGTGGTTATTCTTCAGAGTATGTTGGTTTTCTTCTGGAAAATAATTCTTTCCAATTTATCGATATTCACAGAGGTATTTACTGAATGCTTGTTTTTTGCGCGCATGTTTCAGGCAACGGCGTGCTTTCATTTTGCCCATATGTCTTTGATTGTGGAATATTTTCCCGTAAATGTTCTTCAACGACTAGGTTCGACTTACTATAGTGAAGAATCAGGTGTCGAATTCGGCGGACCAGGAGCCCGTAAGAACGCTCACTTAAAAACGAACTCTGGCGACTTGAACCTTTCATCGTAGGTTGCGCATCGAAATCTGACGTTTGAATAGTTTCGGAGTTATACTCATTTGAATTTTTGGGATTATTCCATCAATAAGTCGGAAACTATTTATTGGATATGATTGACAATTGGTATTCAGTTGTAGAATACCGAGGCGCAATTTTGTGCAGAATTTTATTAGGATTATACTTTTGAAAAATTTCGAAAAAAAATGTATTGAAAATTTTTCAAGGAATTATTCGTTCTGGAGCTATCCATCAGAGTTCAATGAAATTTCACATAAACGTTTACGAATGTTACTCAATATCATTGAGGTTTCAAATATTTGAAAGTATTGGAAAACTCATGTCAATATGTTAACAACATTGTGACAAATTTTTAGCTCACTACTATATAATTTTTTTTGGAATATTCACAAATAAAACTTCTGTTGTTTCCTTTTTTATGCTGAAACATAAATGTTCATCTAATCTGCGAAAACCCACGCTAAGTATTTATATACGCGCTGGTTCTGGGGAACAGCGCGTTATCATTTCGTCACGATGTCTGTAATTTTCGAATTTTGAGCCGAAATTGGTCTAAAACGACTAGGTTGGACTCACTGATGAAGAATCCCTGGTCAAAATTGATTCTGTCCGTCCGGCCGTGTGCGCTGTAACTTTCGAGAGAAAGGACCTAGAGTCTTGAAATTTTCAGGTTAGGTTAAGATCCTGAATATCTCGTTTGAGTTCGGTAATGGGCCAAATCTGCCGAATGGTTTTTGTGCTACAGCCATTTGAAATTTTGATTTTCAATAACTCGAAAAATATTTATCTGATCGGAATGAAACTTGGTTGGAAGATAAACAGTGCGAATAAGAAGAATTATCCAGGGAAAAATTCGGAATTTTTTTTTTTTTAATTTTCTCAAAATTTTTTATATTTCATTGAAATTCCACTGAAATTTCTGAGTCACCATTTTGCAATGCGAACAAGATCGTAAAAGCTGCTGACTTCACGTCAGTGCTTCTCTAGATTCTATATAATCATATTAATTCACTTATACTCTATTTTATAATGGTTTTGCCCAAATGTCTGCGATTTTAGAAGTTCGACTCGAAAGTGGTATTACACTACTAGATTGGACTCACTGATGAAGGGGGTCAAATTCAATCCTGTCGGTCCAGTCGAACGTGAACATAATTGAGGAAATATTCATCTGATCAGATTGGAATTTAGTAGCCTATTTGTGATATTCTGACGCATAAGCATGAATGAGATTGTATGAGAATATAACGTTGGAAAATTAATAATTCCAGAAAAGTAGTCACTTGAAGTAAGCAGCTTTTGCGAGCTTGTTCAAATTCTTTGTCCGAAGCGGCCATCTTTCCACGTATTAACCCTGCTAATTGCATCTTTAATTCGTGATAGAAACATTTGGCGATCTTCTTTTTATATTGCCCTCATGAAATTCTACATGAACATTTGAGCTATCATTTTTCAATCAAATACCAAATCGCTAGGTCCATCCATCACGAATTAAAAGAATATCTGGCGGGGTAAGTACGTGAAAACATGACTGCTTTGACAACGAATTCGAATAACGGAATTTAAGATAAAGTTGTGCATTGGTATTTTCCAAATATTTAAAAATTATCATTATTTTAAAATTATTCAAGTTTGATCATGATTGGATCACTATTTTCTGACATTCCCGAAAAAAGCAAGAATATCTAGAAGAAACACGAAATTTGACATATTCTTTCCCATAATATCTCCGAACGTTCGTCTTGTTTCGACTAAGTATGTGAAAATTTCAAGAGTAATTTCGAATATTTTTTTAATTCTTTTAATGACACTATCATCACGAAATTCAGCAACTAGTTTTGCAAAAGCATTTCTCAATTAGCTTCCACGTTTAATCATGTTTCGATCAATATTTTTTCTAGTTATTCTGTTGATAACAACGATACTGAGGAAACATCCACAAAATTTCACATATTTTTCCCGATATCTGTTAAAGTTGAATCCAGATCAAATTTAAACTTCGTTCACAGTTGTGAAAGATAGAGTTGGTAAAAAGAATTTTTCTTCAAAAAATTTTTCCAAAAATTGTTGTGAGTTTGCCAACCATATGATTTGTAAGTAGTTGCGCGTTAGTAAGTAACAACTGATTGTCATGTTTTCAATCCGATCGCTCAAATTTTCCCTGAGATATTGAGTAAAATATAAGTTCAAATAACTATAACTCCCAAACCATTCGGCGGATTCGGCCCATTAACGAGCTTACTCCTTCAGAATCAATTTTGACAACGGATTCGACCAACTTATCCATTTGAAATCATTTCGTCCAAACATTCGAAAATTACAGACATTCGGATCACTTCGTCATTTTTCAACGAGTTCTAGGTTTCAATTCGAACGAATTTGTGTTTCTGGAAATACTGAGATGATTTAATTGCGAATGGATATATATGCGAAATAATTGGTTTCGAACGCAACTAAGCCTCAACCTGCTATACAAATAGTCACATCGAAGAAATAGAGTCACTTTTCAATTGTAAAGCAGGTTTGAGCCTCAATCCCGAAGGTCAAATTCATCAATGAATTCAACCTACCTGATCATTCTGAAGGTCTACTCATCCATTAGAAATATTACTCTCCCAACTTACAGCGTGCCAAAAAAGTAACGTAACTCGTCAATAATTCTTGTACGATGAATTATTGAGGAATCTTCGCACCCGTCGATTTTAAATTTCAAAAGCAATTTATCGTATGTTTTTTGCGCGCATGTTTTTGGGGAACAGCTTGCTATCGTTATGTCCAAATGTCTGTAATTTTCTTTGATTGAGCTGAAAATAGTCTGAAACGACTAGTCTGGACTCACTGATGACTAATCCGGTATCAAAATCGATTCTATCCGGCCGACCGGCCGGCCATCTACACGATAACTGTCGAACGGGGCAAGCTAGCGACTTCAAACTTATAGGGTACTACCCGCATCGGGATGCCGCAGTTGAGTTCGTTACTGGGCCAAATCGGCCAAATTGATTCGGAGTTATAGCCGTTTGAAATTTTGAAGTCATTTCCCTCATATTTCAGAAACTAAGACGCGCAACTTTGAGCAAAATTTCGTAGAAATCGTAGGGTCACTCAATTTTGAAAAAAAAAATTTCAAATTTTTTTTTTCTGAAACCATTTTTTATATTTGAGAACGATTTCAGTTATACCTTGAGCTTCATATGTCACAGTAGTGTACCAAATTTCAATTCGATACGGCTATAAGTTTTGGAGATATTTGGAAAAATATGTAGAATTTCGTGGATTTCTTCTCGTTATCGTTTTTTTCGGTACGAATCAAGAAATACCGATTCAATCGTGATGAAACTTCGCTAGTAGCTCAAAGATGTTGAAGGACAAAATTGTGCAAAATGTTGTGATTTTCAAATATTCAATAATCTGTGATAATCTCATCATATTATCCTCATTAAATTCTGTGTATGAACCTTCAAACTATCATTTTTCAATAAAGTACTGAATTTAAATTCGATCTAATCTGTATTTTTGGAAATATTGGGAAAATGAAATTTTGAAAGGGCCTAACAGCCGACCGTAAACACAATAACAACCTTAAAACAAATTGGTAAACCAAAGAAATTAGTTGTTATAGAATAATTTACTACCACAGCAATCACAGTAGTACGCAAAAGATTAACGTGGCTAATAATCTGATGTAGAAGGCACCTTCATCCAGTGATGTGTAGTTTCCCTAAGATACTATGGAAAAAGTCATCATCCTGATTGATAACAACAACCAACAATCATAGATAAAGCGTATTATAAATTCTAACAACAATTCATTTCAAAAATTGAGAAATCGTGGAACTGACAATAGTTCAATGAGAAACGAAAATCGGGCGTCATGCAATACTGTAGGTTTCCATTTATTCCCGATCTATCACATAAGATTGCTGAAATATTCAGAAATTTGAATTGTAGGTTCCACAACACAGAAACCATCAAAGATATTATACAACTGAAACATGAAATTAGTAAAGAACATCAATCGGAATTAGGTTATAAAGTGCCTTGTGGTAATTGTGATAGCGCTTATGTAAGACAGACGAGAGACCCTTTAAAAGACAAATTGAGACAGCATCGAACTGACGTAAACAATAGAAGAAATAAAGAAAAAACTGCTTTGAAACTACATGCCTTAGAAGATGGTCATAAATTCAAATTGGATGACACAGCTAAACGTGGATAGGGAGAAGAATAACTATCATAGAAATGTAAGTGGAATGATACATACTTCTCTCACCAAAACAGTTGATTTAAGGAAAGACACAAACAAAGTGTTATTTGTAATAATTTATTATTTCCCATAAGAACTTGATACCTATCATGTATGCCCACATTTGTAAATATAATCAACTCTTCAGAGTGAAGGAAAAGAAGTTGGCATATTGTTGTTTCGGCAGTTGTTAGGTTTGATATTTCCCCCGTTATTTAGTATTGACTGTTTCCATTTCTTGGTGGCATTGGCTAGGAAGAAAGGTTTTTTTTAATTATTAACATTTCGTCATCTCATGTCACATCCTACCAATTTACCGAACTTTTCTTCGATTTCTTGAATAACAAAGGAAGTAGGTTTTTTCTTGTTAGATTATTGAATATCTGTAGTACAGAATATGAATAAAATTTTAAATGGATAATTCCAAAAGATAAAATAACAAATATTAAAAAAAGCACACTATTCTGTTGATAGTTGAAATATTTTATATTTATATAGTTTAAAACTTTGTTGGTTTACTGTATTTTGTGAGTTAATCGTGTTCATGAATTTTTCAGCGTTGATGAAGGCACGAATGTTGCCGAAACGTAAGTAAACATTTGTGAGTGGGGAACCAAAATAATTAGAAGTTGTTTTATTTTTGAAATTTTTTTCTCGAAAAACCGAAGGTATGCCATAAATATTAAAAACGCTGGAATAATGACGTCACTGATGAAGAGATAGCGAAGTTTTGGAAACGGCATGTACAGAGTGTTTTTTCAACCAGCACTCCCAATCTGAAAACTTACGTTCTATTTCATATTGTACTACACTGAAAATTGCATACAAATTGGAGGAGTCATACCAAAATTAGTGATAAAAGTAAAGTCTTTGGCAGTGATATTTCGATATTTTTCCATTTTGAAATTTATTTTCGGAAATCCGGGGGTGTGCCAACAAAATTGGATACACCTGAATAATGACTAATAATGGTAGAATCTGAAACGGATATCGAATTTTTGGAAGCGCAATGTACAGGTGGTTCTTCAACCGGCAAAACCAATTGAAATTCCTACAAACACAACCAATTGAAATTCCTACAAATACAACCGCTTATTTCGGAGAAAATGGAATCATCGAATGTGCTCATTCATATCGTACGTCACTTAAAAATTCATCGAAATCTAATGAGCCATACCAAAGTCATCAATGAAAATAGAATCAGCCGAATCGGACAAATCCCTGTATAGTTCCAATAGAAACCCCCAACCATAAATCGAACATAGTTTCGAAACTGTCTTGACTAGTGTAAACTTACCCTGAAATCTGACGGTCTCCTCCGAAATCACCCTGTATGCCTGTTGAATGTTTCAAGGTTACTGCTATTTGCAATCAGAGTAAGTCATGATACCAGCCCTAAAATTCATCATGTGTTAAACTAATAATTAAAACTCCATTTGCAGCGCGAGGCTCACGATGACTATATTATACTCCTATTGAACTGATCATTTTTTAACTGTGTAAATATTCTATTTCGTGAATTTTGTGTAATAATCATTATACAAAAATGCTGTGTTGTATGTCAGTGAAAACCCGAGCCCAGTAGAGTCTGGTTCGTGTATTATTCATACATCAATTGAATATTAATGTCACTGAGAGGAACATCCCTCATTCGATAAATGTAACAGGTGTACTACCCCAAATCAAAAATCTCAAATGAAGGGCTCTGAATACCATGGATCTAACACCCCATAGCACTTGTGATAGACACATTACTAGTAGGGAGCAGCAGAGTACACCATATGTATGGACCGCCTTTCGGTGTAACCGGAGAGATGTTATCTGATGCTAATAACTGACCCCAGGGGGTATAAACCCCCATCGAGCTCTTGTACTTGTCGCCAACACCATTATTTCAATGGGATTTCAATGAGAGTTATTTTCCTTTGTTGTCGATTTGGAGATAGGGTTATTAAGTTTCAATTCTCTCGACTGAAGGAAAATGCCACCAAATGTGAAAAATTGATAGTCATATTCTTAACCAGCCACCACATATGCATCATTCGGCAAACATTTTTGGTTCAGCAAACTTGAACACTTTCTGCCTTTGTACCAATTTTTATTTATCACAAAAATTTTCGATTCATGAACATTATAATGTGATTGAATTTTCTGGAAATTTCGTTTTACGCTGTTCTTGTTGAAAAACTTTCAGTGGGTAGCAATGTTATTAGGGACAGTACTCAGCATGTTGCCTTTTCTAGGCAAGCTGAATATAAGACAAATGAATTGCTTGCATGTATCTAAAATTTTCTCCAATTTATCTATCTTTGGGATAATCAAAACTGAAAAAGCGTAGGAAGAACTGTTAATGGAGACCACAATGGAAAATCATGTAAAGTCACAATCTTTTTGGGTTTACCGCAATTGAAAGTTTGGAACGTCACTGTTAATTTATTTTAGCTAAGCACATTCCGCATTTTTTATTGTTAGGGTGATCTATATAAAAGAATAAACATTGGAAATCCAGAATTGGGTATGGACTTATATCTTAGACTTTTCCTTTTCATTAAACGTGTTAGATCAAAGAATTATAATTTTCTTGGATTATTTCTAAAAGTATATATAGTGCTATAGTTAAAGCCATTCTCTAACAGATGGTACCATTATCTCGTTTTTTGATGAATATGTACTCAACATTATTTTCCGTGAGGTTTTCGTTTATTATTTGTGTCGTTCATTGTAGAGGTGGCTTATCTCGATATTCCTCAAGTTGGTACTCACTCAATTTAAATAATCAACATTCAGAAGTTTCATTTCCCGGCACTGTACCCGGAATAAACAAATAGCGTAATCTTTGGAATAAATAACTCTACAATTATTGGAGTTGATTCACTGGTTTTGACTAATTTGATTTTATAAGCAGTAAAATATTGATTTAAAAATTTATCATAATAGTAATACAAAAAAAAAACACATTCTTGAAGAGCACTGACTTAACCCCCCCCCACGAAATTTTGAATAAATCTCCACGCCGTCCGTCATTTTTCAACCGAGTACTAAATTAGAATTCTATCACATATGTATTCTTAGAAATTTTTTTTTATTTTGTGAGTTATTGTGTTTACGCTTGACCTGAAATTATTAGGGTGTTGGTATTATTTGGAAGCATTGAACATTAGGAATTTGTGTGATTCCAAAATTATCTATGTATAAAAATTATGGACATGACATAAACATTATTAGAGAGGTGGAAATGCGGTTGAATTCTATTATTATTATAGTATTGGAAGAAAAATAATGTCAAATTTCGTTTTTTTACACGCATTTTCTAGGGAATGAAGTGCTATCGTTTTGGGCCGAAAATGATCTCAAACGACTGGTTTGGACTCATTGATGACCAATCCGCTGTCAAAATCGATTCGGCTGGGAACACTATCAATGGACAAAATGGGCCAGATGGTTGCAGTCATTTGAAGTTTCGAGATTATTTCCTTAATATTTCCGGAACTATTGAGCGTTACGATTGAAACTTGGTTGTTAGTTGTAGCCCAATGACGCGCATCCACTTGCAAAATTGTGCGGTTGCTTGACGAAAAATAATATTTTAGAGATTTTTGGTGGAAAAATTAATGCATACTTAGTAAGACATTCATTTCATGATGATTGTGTTATTAGAATAATTTGACGAAAAAAAAATTCTATTCATCAGATTTCAAAGTTTGCAATTATGTTTAAGCCTGAATTTTATAATAGAGCAACAAATTCAAGTTCGATCCGATTTCAATTCTGGAGATCTTGGGGAAAGAAATTTTTAATTTCATGTTTTTTCTTGGTATCATAATTATTTCTGGCATAACTCAAAGAATACTGATCCAATCATAATGGAACTTGATGACTAGTCGGAACCCGAGGATGAAAAATTTTGTGCGAAATTTCGTAATGATGGAGTTTTTCAAGCAGTTTGAAAAAAAAATCGAATTATTTTCTCGAAAATTTAATTTTTCTTTATTTTCACGAAAAGTTTACAGAGTTTCAGTTCAATTCGGTTTCGATTTTTGGAGATACCTTTTGGAAAAAATTACTGTGTCAAATTGCGAGGTTTTTTTTCGGTATCGTTGTTTTTTTCAGAATAACTCAAAAGATACTGATTCAATCATAATAAAACTTGGTGAGTAGGAAATGCTGTTACAGAACTTTCGCAAAATTTCGTTATGATCGTTCCATTCGAATTAGTTGTCCAGGCGATCATCCTTTCACGTATTTACCCCGGCTATCATACCTTCACCGACTGATGAAAAGATTTTTCGGTTTTATTTTCAAGTGGTTCTCATGAAATTTTGCATTTACCCTCAACCTATCAGTTTTCAATCATCACTACAGCTCAATTCGATCTAATCGGCATTTTCGGAAATATTAGTAACATAAAATTTCGAATGGGTGTTCGCCTATTCACGAGTTCAACCTTCGTAATTAAGGTGCAAACCAACTCTACAAAAATTCATTCAGTCACCATCCAACAGGACATTAGTACTCAAGATTTTTTCAGTATCGTTAACGGTGGAAACCATAAAGTATTTTTGTTTTTATATAATTAAATTATTGATCAAATTAAAAAGTTTCAGCAACAATGGTATTATCTAACAGTTCACCCAATTTCGAATCTACGAAAGGTATTATATTTGGTTCCTAATGTAAAAAACATGGTGTGCTCGTCTGAAAAGTGAGTGACGTCAGCTAGCAGAAAATGCAAGGAGTTATATATTCTGTGCTTTGAATTTGCATGTTTATTCAAAGCACAGAATATATAATTCTTTGTATTTTCTGCTTGCTGACGTCACTCAGTTTTCAGATGAGCACACCGCATGTTTTCACATCATGATTTGGTTGAGCGTTAAGGCTGGTTCGAATGAACGCAACGTCAAACTATTATTCTCTCATCTGTCACAATAACCTGATAAAATGGAACGTTTTTTGATATTCGCCAGCAGATGAAATTTTTCAATTAAAAATTACAAATCGTGCGATTATTATCGCGGCCATGAATGAGTAAGCGCTTTCAGGTGTGATATTTGTGGAATAAGGCGTAGTTTCATTTATTATAGTTCACTGATGAAGTTCATCTGGAATCAGAAATACCGACTATACAGGGTGTTTCACATTAACTGGCCAAATACACATACCGTATTGATGACATCGGGAGAGTAATTTTTGCCTCGTGAGATAAGTCCCGTTTTCAAAGCATAAGGGAGATACGGGGTCTTTAATATCAATGAGCATTTGAGTAATATTCTAATAACTGTGGTGAGTTTCTTTCTGGTCACATCTTGGTATTTTCCCCTGCTCAATTGAGACTACTGTAGAGTTTTGGAAAAAAAATTAAAATGGCAGAAAACCTGCAAAGTTGGAATTTAATATTTTTGATTGCTCAATTGGATAGCATTATTTCAATGTTACCGACTTCCTAAGATTTTATTCGAAAAATGTTTTCCAAAATTCGAACTCAACTTTTATTTTATATCTCTATAGGAAAAAAAATTCACCCAAAATTGTTGAAATCTTCTGAATTTGAACTTTTCTCCATTCTGAACACTTATGTGAAAACATAATGAAAAAGTATCCATTGGTTTTCTTTTTATAGCCTTCCGAAGATCTCGCTGAGAGTAGGTACTTACATTATTTTTGTTTGAAAAAAAATTATGATAATTAGCTGCCAGTATGACTCGGCTAGAGTTATGAATTTACAAAAATGGAAAAAAAATTTTTTTCAAAAAAAAATTGATGGCAATTGAACCACTCTCCATTTACGGATAATTGGGTCATGTTACCTCTCTAGTTTAAATTGATTTTATTAATTTCCGTTACCGAGCAACAGTAGATCATCGAATCTGACAGTCTATTCGAAACTTACTGAATATTATCTTCCGAATTTTTCTAATGAATTTAAAGTCTATTCAATTTCAGAAAAGATATGATCCAGGCTTATTATGAAGCGAGTTCTTCAGCAAGGAAAACGAGGGAAATTTACGCTTGCAGATTTTCCAGCCGAACAATCACTTTAAAACATTCATGGAAACAGCAGTCATATGAAGAGTCTTATTTATGACAATAGGACTCCAGTCAACTATAAAGAAAAGTTTATACTACGAATAAATACTGCAGCCGATGAAATTCATCAAAATCCTAGAATGGTTCGTTCGGCGGTGGAAAATGTTACAAAAAGATCACGAATATGTCTACCATTTTCAATTTTCCATTAATGTATTATTGTATTGCGTTAATAACAACGATACCCAGAAAAAAACAGCAAAACTAAGTCACATTTGTCTTCCGATTTCCTTGCTTCATAATGTTAATCATATCACTCTTTCCTAAAATTGAATAGATCATTTTTGCTTGACTTCAAATTCGTTTGAAAATTTTGGAAAATAATATTCAGTAAGTTTCGAATAAACTTTCAGATTCGATGATTTACTGTTGCTTGGTATCGGACATTAATAAAATCAGAACAAATCCAATTTATTATACTCGAGAGGTAGAGTGACCCTATGATCCGTAAATGGAAGTGGTTCGATTTCAAAGTTTTTTTGAAAAAAATTCTATCCGGGTCGTTCTCACAGCTAATCAGCACAATTTTGGCCTTGGTGAGGCCACTAGTGTTTCAAATAAAAATTATGTGGGTACTCTGAGCGGAATTTTTGTAAGGCTATAAAAAGAAAATCAATGGATATTTTTTCATTCTGTTTTCACATAAGTGTTCAGAATGAAGATATATTCAACCTTGAAAGATTTCAATAATTTGGGGTGATTTTTTCCCTGTGAACATGTAAAAAAAGTTGAGTTCGAATTTTTAGGAAATTTCTTTACGGAAAATCTTAGAAAATCTTGTATATTGAAATATTGCTATCCAATTTGGCAATTGAAAATGAAAAATCCAACATTGCAGTTTTTACGCCATTTTCATGTTTTTTCCAAAACTCTTCATCACAGTTCAATTGAGCAGCGGAAAATACTTAGATGTGAACAGAAAGCGTTATTTCAACGCATAACTCACCACAGTTATCCGAATATTGCTCAAAGTTGACATTAACCAATATGTATCTCCCTTATGCTTCGAAAACGGGGCATATGTCATAAGGCAAAAATTTCTCTCGCGATGTCATCTACACGGCTATATATGTTTCTCCAGTTTATAGTGAAACACCCTGTTTATAATGCTACAGGTTGGCGGATAAAGGCTGGTAACATATATCATCTCCATTTTCAGATAATGCTTTTACCAGGTTCACTATTGTTGATGGTGGGATTAGTAATTTTAGTTCAAGGCAGAGGACCCCATCACCCTAGAGGAGAAGCTGTGTCTCGAAGGCATCACGTACACTATAAGCCAAATCCAGATGAAAGAGAAAAATTAACGCAGGATAGTGCACTGCTGCACGACAAACAACATATCGAGGTATATGACATACTTTACATAACCTGAAAAAATGGAATTCCGATATTTCTTTTCATATTGGATGGAATGGTTAATAGGTCTCTTGCATGTAGACCAAAATATTATATTTTCATGTTTCACAATAGCAAATCTTGAATAATTCGGTATCAAAGATGATAAATCGAGACGCAAACTCGAATTCAATTAAACGCGGTAGATCGTAGATCACCAACTACGTCACACGTTAGAGCACGATTCTACGATGGGAGGTATACGAGAAGAGAGATTGTGTGTGGATATAACATGCAACGTCACGGAAAGCCACGAAAATTCGATCATTTATATTGCCAATATGTGGAAATGAATTTAAAAGATTATTTTCCCGTTGCTATTGAGAATTTTTGACAGAAGCTGAATTTTTCCAATATTCTTGTGGATAGAATAATCGATTCTAATAAACACGAACATGCAAGAGACCTATTGTATTCAAAATTTTGATCTAAGTCGCATGAAACATTTTTGTCAAAAATATTGAATTGTTGAAGAACAATGAACAATGAAAAAATCGTAATCATCGATAGAATAAATAGCTGAAGTTTTTTCAGGTAACGAAGTCAATATACAAACATATTTTTAGGAACATTTGGAAGATATGGTGGAGCCTCCAGATTTGTCCAAAATGTCTGACGAAGAATTAGAATTCTACTACTTCAAAATTCACGACACTGACAAAAACAACATGCTGGATGGTTTGGAAATATTACAAGCCATCTCACATATATCAGATGAAACTGATGTCTCAGGGAATATTAACAACGATAGTAATTTTGAATATTATATAAGTAAGTCGATTGATATTCATTTCGAGATAGTACCAATATATTGATCTGTCATCAAAAAGGAGTGGATTATGGAATGGGCATTTCGTAATCCACTGCTATTGGTAAAGATAAAATGTGAATAATATTGAGTCCGAATAATATTAGTACAACACTTAGAGACTTACACTTGAAGGTTTAGCTCCTATTGAAAAATAGGAATATTTATACTATGTTATTTATAACATCATTAATTTTTTATACTTCGATTCGTTATTCCTTTTCACAATTGAATTTTCACGCAAATTTTAAATTCTAAAACTTCTCTTCTCAATTCTTTGAGTGAATTGATTCGGAAACATTGAAATAAGCTTGCGATTTTCTGACCGGACGATCCTAACAACTTTGCACGAAACTTCATATCGCCATCCAAGAACTAAGATCAGACTTAAGCTCGATCGAATATATATTTGTGGAAGAATTCAGGAAATAATTTCCGAATTATCATATTTACTGAATGATTGGGCATTTTTGAAGTTGGGTATGGATGGCTAACGTGGAAAAAATTATGTAATGAAGATAAGATATTTCTCGGTAGATTATTATGATGGAATCACTTCGAATGTGTTTTGCTCCACTGCTTCTGCTGAATTTGAAATTTCCAGTTGGCTATTTTTTGATTTTTTTGCTCTCGTATATTCATTCCCGAATAACAATTTTAGCCAAACTTTTTGCTGCGATCAAAGTTTTAAATCTTTTTCAGAAATTTCCACAGCTTATGTATGGAACTTCAGAGGACACTAACCTTGATATCAGGATTTATTCACTCTAAAATTCAAAAATTCAAAATTGGGATAGAAGAACCTCTCTCCCGAAAACTAATGAAATTATTTTCATTAAATATACCGCAAGCGCATGAAATTGGAAATATAATTATTTTCTGTAAATGAAATATTGGAGGAAAATCCTTAGACAGGTATATACTTTGGATTTTAATTCATTCAACAGGAGCAGGTGAAATGAGGTTTTTTCGGGAATCAATCGTAAACTGTATGACCTAAAATTCATTATGTCAACTTTTTCGGTTCATGAGGTAATGTTCAGATTCAATTAGGAGTAGGTACAATAATCGTGTTGGTATTATTTGAAAATTTTTCAAGTTCCAACCAAACTATGTACGATAATTCCAGTCGCAGTTCCTAGTTGTAAACTTTAATTTTGAATCGATCTTCCCTGTTATGTAAATTCCTTAATCGCGAATACATACAGCATTACATCCGATAGAATACCTATTGCCTGCACGGAACTTCCGAACATATTCGTGATCCATAGGAAAGCATCGAGAACCATTCTTCGTTTACCAACTGGAGGATATTTCAAAAGTGAGAGAATCTCAACACTAATCGGGCTATACATTTTCAGAGGTCTTATTTTATCACGAAAGAACAAGCAATATTTTGAAGATCATTCAAATTCGAACAACACCAGACGTATTCAGTCATATCATTCCACGAAGTGCTCTCTATCACTCACTGAGAAAAATGCCTCAAATTGTTTAATACGGTCCGTAGACAATATAATATAATAAGTTTCAACAGGCATCAATAAATTTGAGAGAGATATCCTCAGTCTTTCAATAGATTAACTCTATGGACGAATACTCAAACTCTTAATTCTATACTACACCAATTCTAAACAATACTAATTGAATAAGAAGTGACGATTTACTCAACCTCGAAGTTTAAAGGATACGACAAAATTTCGATCTACCTAGGAAAAGAAAGGAAAATCTAAGAATATAATGAGCTATAATATGTCAGATTGTGAAGTATCCGAGTATCCAAAAAACCCAATATAGACCTACTGTAAAATTGGACCGACTCCTTCGCCATTTTGAAGCCCATCAGAATCATGTTTGTAGATTTAAAGGCATACACTAGTATCCTATCTAAATTATTTATCTGTACCTACAGCTATAGAACTAAATTATCGGACAAACAGTCAGGTCAAGGGCAATCATAAAACTCTTTTCAAATCATTCTAGCTAATTTTATTAGTTTCTTCAGGAATCTACAAGTACATACATACACATACGGTGTAACATACTAACCAAACTTCCGAGAAAACTCACATTTGAGTCGAGTTTATCAAACCTACGCTATATCAAATCTAATCCAGAAGAAATCCTCATCATCAAAATCTGCTTCTTAAAAAGTATATACCTGGACAACAGTATCATCAAAAGATTTTCCAATGATCAAGTAAAAAATTCTAAAAAGGCCGAAAAATCTCCTCACCGTCAAAACACGTTATCTTTCGTATACGAACATTAAGGTTAGAACACAGACATCACGGACAAAACACACACATTGAAGTACCTACATAGAGAATTCTCGTAGAGGTTCAATTATTAAAAATTATCCTGTTTTGAATTTTATTCCTCCTATTTATATTAGTTTCGTTCTCGATGTAGGTACTGTAAGAAATATGAATCTATATTATTTAATGTATAAGTATTTTGGTGATATCATCATCACTGAAAGAAATCCCCACTATGTCCAAAAACGACCTCTTTCTGTACAGTATTCACCCAAATTATATGTCGTAATTATCATAATTCATTGTATGCCTAGTGTCCATGGGATAAGAATACATCGCAGTATTTATTATGCCTCTGCGTTCACTTTCGTGTGAATTCAATCGATTGTTGATCCACGTTGACATTTGACCAACATATCTACATCCACATTCTACACACGGCACCTAATAAACAATCCCAGACATATGACTCTTCTTTGTAAGATCCTTTAGTTTTGTAAAAATTCTCTTGCCTGAACTAATGGCAACTTCATTATTTATACTATTATTATATAATCAAATTCTTTAACACGTTGAGCGCCGAGTGCCCACCGTTGGGCAGTTCGTGATATGTCTCATGGACCGCGTGCCCACTGGTGGGCACTTCAAGAGTTTATTTCAAACTGCTTGTGTCCACAGGTGGGCATGATTTCCAACGATGGACACTTACAGGTTGAAATAAACTCTTAAAGTGTCCACCGGTGGGCGCGCGGTCCTTGAGGCAAATCATAAAATGCCCACCGGTGGGCACTCGGTCCTAGAGACAAATGACAAAATGCCCACTGGTGCGCACGCGGCGCTCAACGTGTTGAAATTGTAATGAAATACTAGGAATACCTGGTAAAACGTTAGTCGAAAAAGTTCCATTTGTCACACGTACTTCTCTAATTTATCATCTAATAGTATTGAATAGCATGAAATTAACAACTTTCCCGGATAAGAATTATTGATAAGTAACTGTCATAATAGCTATGAAATTTTTGGTGGAATTCTGTAAGCGCAAGTATCATATTCAATTTTATTTTGAAAGATTGGTATGACTGGAAATTCATATATCTACCCGAATGGGAAGGTGCTCCGTACCAGTCCGTGTTTGTGGCTTTTACGCATTTGTTCTAGGGAACAGCGTGTTATCATTTCGTCACGATGTCTGTAATTTTCGAATTTTGAGCGGAAATTAGTCTCAAACGACTAGGCTGGACTCACTGATGAAGAATCCGTGGTCAAAATTGATTCTGTCCGTCCGACCGTGTGCGCTGTAACTCTCGAAAGAAAGAAGCTAGTCTTCAAATTCACAGGTTAGGTTAAGATCCTGAATATCTCGGTTAAGTTCGTTGATGGGCCAAATCTGCCGAATGGTTTTTGGGCTACAGCCATTTGAAATTTTGATTTTTCATATATTTATCTGATCGAAATGAAACTTGGTTGGTAGATGTAGTAATATGAAGAATTCTCCACGAAAAAATTTGAAAAAAATAATTTTTTTTTGAAAATTTTCATATTTCATTTAAATTTCACTGAAATCTCCAAACCGCCACTTTATAACCAAGTACAATATTTCAGCCCAATCAGAATTCCTGATTTTTCTGAGGAACAAAAAATCAAGAGAAATCCATATTCAAAAAGTATATCTTCGATTCCGTTTGAATTTTATTCTAATCGACACCGGAAACTCGAAAACTCTGTTCCATTCCAATCAGATATGTATTCTTTGAGTTTTCCTTTTAATAAATAAGTTCAATATATTTGTTCGCATCGACCTTTCACAGTTACATTTACTGTGACAATATGCAGGACAGCAGCGTTAATAGATCGTCAATCGACGTATTGCAGTTATAATATTATAATAAAATCATTTTCAGTATTGCATCGGGCTTTCATAACTATGAATTTGGATACCAAGTATCCAACGAAAGTATCCGATACGGTATTCGATACTATCGGATACTCAAACGTATTCAAGTTGCATAATAATATAATTAAACAAGAGTTTTTACGAGGAAAGAACCAAAGAATTTGACATGGTTTTACCCAATATCTTCGTAGATAATTATCGGATCAAACTGTAAACTAGACCAGATCCTGTAGAAAACTACATTTTTAGAGGAAGAAATCTGTGGTGGATTTCGGGTAGTTTTTGAAATCCACCAGTAAATTGTAGTAATCTTCTCATAGAGGGCATTGAAATCAGTCACATGCTGCTGTTCTTCCTCGAACTGCTGTGTATTTGGAATATATATTTCCATTACCCCGCAAACCGCCATGCTATTATTGTTATTAAAATAACATAATCAGAAGGACGAATATCTGTCGATAAATCCACAAATATTCCAGCTTGAGGTCTGATCAAGGTGGAATATTCGTTGATTTATCGACAGGTATTCGTCCTTGTGATGACGTTATTTTATACTAGAGCTTTTTCGTCTTCGTTAACCCGTAACTAATATGGTTCAGTTTCTGGAACGTCTTTGGTAAAATGGGGACAGTGAGACTTCAACCAATTATCACCTTGAAATAAATGTGCCCATATTATTTTATTGCGTTTTTAATAGGTTCTGAATCAATTTTGAGTCCTAATTGAACCGAAAAAGTGAGATAAATAAATAATTCTCTCATATAAATAATAATTTCATACACATAAATATGCATATTCAAAGAACGTGGAAATGACAAATTTGTGAGCTCATATAATCAAGAAGAATACAAATTATATGAGTTTTTGAGAATTCTTAATATAAAATATACTCTCTGATATTACTGAAAAGCAAATTGGAATGACATTTCTGTGAAGTCTACTAAAAAACTACAAGCGTTCTTCTAAGCAATCTCCGCAGAAGCTGCGCGCACAAGTGCCACATACTGGAAGATGACAAACACCACATGTTAACTTTGATTTTTTGTCTTGCTTGCGTGGACACTTAACGCACCTGGCTCTCTTTTCTAATTGATAAGATCCCTTCACTTCAGCTACAGGAATGACCTTTTCCAGAATAGAAAGAATGTTCTGTTTTAGACTCCTAGGAAGACGCTCATTTTCTAATCTTCTTTAAATATGGGGGACAACAAGTTGTCTGGCCAGTGTTTTGATGTATACATATCTCGAAATTTGCGGATTATTTTGTAGAGCAGAGAAAATGATAGAAGCATTCACTAAGAAAATATTCAAAATTTCATAAAACACCGTCATTGGCCATCGTCTGATGGAACGCCTGTTGCACCCGTAGACAGTACATTTTTCATCCAACGCATCAATTCCGCCCTTGGTGTTGTTGTAAAAATTAATGATTTCTGACTTCTTTGCCTCATTTTTATTCACATTGGCCGTATGATGCATCGAGAATTTAAGGAGAACAGTTTTTCCAACTTCGGGGACATACGATACTAGTGTCATTCTGTTAGTAAATCCGAACAACGAAGTATGTACACTACTTCGCTTTCTTGACGGCAAAAATTCAATAGGTACTTCTTTTTTATTTTTTTTTAGTGTGCCAACATAAGTAAGGTTCCTATTAATCAATTCATTCACTAACTCCACTGACGAAAACCAATTATCGGCCGTTATATTTCTATTAGAGCCCTCAATAGATTTAACCAAGCGAAGAACTGATTGTGTGGGTTTGCCAAGTTTTTTTCTTCTTCCGACAATGTATTCCCATCACTGTCCTTTCCGGAATAAATGTATGCATCCAAAAGATAATGTGTTCTTGCATCGTTTAGGCCAATAATTTTTATTCCATATTTACGTGGTTTCATGGGCATGTACATTCAAAACTTGCATCTGCCGCGAAGCCCAACAAGCATCTTATCGACACAAGCATATTCACCGATTGAGTAGTTTTTTTTGCAGGTATCTATAAATTGCTTGAAGATGTTAGAAATCGCAGTAGTTCGGTCCAATTTTTCCCTCTCTTTTCTGGTGTCTTTATTGTCAAACCTCAAGGCAGTGAGCAAAATACAAAAGCGCTTTTGAGACATGGTGCACCTGAATATTTCACGACCTGTTCCACCCGTGGCAAAAATGGATGCCAAGTCTTCATAATTTGACTTGAAAATTGCAGAAAAGAAAAGCAATCCCAAAAAAGCTTTCAGCTCTATTAAGTCAAGGTCCCCAATCAGGTGCTTATTATTCGCAGAGAAATTATTTCTTATGCTTTCCAGCATTATATTTGTTTGTGTAACTACTTTTCCCGAAATCTCATCAGTAATTGAACATTTTCATGCGTCAATTTCTGAACAGGCACTGCCCAATAATCTTGCTGGACCTTTTACAACCGGAACGTGAGATATGATGTTATGTCCCCTTGTACGCACATTCGTTGCGGGCGACTCAGCGCTCCATTTGAATCTATTTTTCCCGTGAAATGATTTTGATCTTACTGTGTTGGATGTAATGTCGATGGATGCTGAGTATGTCTCTTCTTCAGTTGCCTCGTTTACATCATTTTCTAGATCCTCATCTTCGAGTTCATCCCCAATTTCCATTTCAGAGTTGCTGTCGTGGTCGCTGACAAAATTTGAATCAGCTTCGTTCTCGTTCCCGCTGAAATCACTTTCCAGGGCATCCACATTTTGTAATACCCATTCTTCAAACTGTGGATCATCTACTCTCATTCGCTTTCGTGGTGAACTCGCCATTGCAACTTTCAAAGTGAGATAACTTCAAGTACAAAATAATTACACTATTGGTAAGGTGGAGTCTCACATACCCCAAGTGAACATACACTGTCAACAGAATCGTACTAACAAGTAATATAAGCAGATGTGTAACACTGTACTGCGCAAGACACATTGGCAGAGAGGTACTGTGACATACAGCGCCATCAATAAAATAATATCTGAACTACAGAGAAAAATAAATGCGCTGGGGTCTGGTAGACCCCTACGAAGGCGTAGAAGGGCCACTCTTTGTCGACAAAAATTTTTCCACCTAATTCCGACTTTAATCTCGGAATTATACTAATTCCGACTTTGAACTCGGAATTATAGACTAATTCCGACTTCAAACTCGGAATTATACATAATTCCGACTTTGAACTCGGAATTATACTAATTCCGAATTATAGTCTATAATTCAGAGTTCAAAGTCGGAATTAGTCTATAATTCCGAGTTTAAAGTCGGAATTAGTCTATAATTCCGACTTCAAACTCGGAATTAGTATAATTCCGAGTTCAAAGTCGGAATTATGTATAATTCCGAGTTTGAAGTCGGAATTAGTCTATAATTCCGAGTTCAAAGTCGGAATTAGTATAATTCCGAGATTAAAGTCGGAATTAGGTGGAAAAATTTTTGTCGACAAAGAGTGGCCCTTCTACGCCTTCGTAGACCCCACCTTACCAGTTACGGGTTAACCAATTCCTGTATTATTGTTATTGTGATTTGTAGCATTGCCGGCATTCAGTTATACCATTGTATAAAAAAAACTCTTTATACAATGGTTATACTATCTGCCTTCGTCGTAACGTCGGCGTTATGTTAGATTCAATGATGGATGAAGTGTTTTACAAAAATGTTACAGAGAATGATTTGGATGGTGCAGAATGATGTTTCTTGCTTCATTTTTTCTGAAGATTTCTGTATGTGGGTAGGGTACGAGTAAAAATTGAAATCAAAGATGATTAGAAAATTTTCCAACTTCCCAAAATCAATTAATTTTGGAAATGTTCATCTTTTTTCAATAGAAAATCTCATAGACCTGAAGTCAGTGTTTAACAACGGTGTTTAATTTCAATTTGATCCGATATTTATCTTCGGAGATACATATTGGGAAAAATTATGTCAAATTCTTTGGTTCTTTTCTCGTTATCGCTCTTATTTATGGACGAACTCAAAAAATAGGGATCTGATCATAATGAAACTGAGGAACTCGTTGGAAACTGCTGATGTGCAAATATGAGCGAAATTTCGTGATGATCGTTTCATAAGTATCATTACGAAAGAAAAATATTTTCAAATAATTTATATTTTGCGATCTACTAATCAAATGGTCCTCACTAAATTCTTCATGAGCCTTAGAATTTTTTTTTCAGTCAAATATCAATATCAATGCGATCCGATCTTCAGTTTTGGAATAGGTATATCTGAGGAATCATTGGGTGGATTTTAGCAATTCGCGAATTCAGCTATCGAAACGAAACTCAACGTGCTCAACAATTATCTAGTCTATCGGCATATTCTTCCAATTATTGTGTTGACTATCCATGGTTAGACCGGAAGCAAACAAATTAACTTCTAACAGAAATGACTTAGGGACTCGATATTTGTAGAGAATGAGTGGGGCCTTATTATGAAGGTTGAATTCGTGAATGGGTAAAATCTGCCCAATAATTTCGTAGATATACCCATTTACCATTTTATTTATCCAATATTCCTCAAAGTTCAGATTAGATCCAATTTAAATCTAGTACTTGATGGAAAAACGATAGCTTGTAGGTTCATTGATTTGCTACTCAAAAACGATGGCCGCGATCGTGAATGGGTAAAATCCATCAAATGAGTCATAGATATACACATTCAAATATCTCCAAAAATACGAATCGGATCGAAGTTAAATCTATCACTCAATTGAGAAATGATAGCTTGGAGGTTCATGCAGAAGTTCATAGGACTATATGAAAATAGATCTCCAAATCAGTCTATTACAAAGTAAAACTGCGTTTGGTGGGATCAATAAGCAGGTGACTCCTTTGGAATAGAATTTAAACAAGCGCGTAAAAGCTCCTGACCTCACTTCAGTGCTTTTTTAGATTTTTTTCTTATCACACGTTAATACAAGAAAAGGAACAGAGTTATCATACTCTTCCTCTATTGTGAATGGAATGTTCTTCGAATAATTATTATATACAACATTCGACCTATTGTCCCCCATGATAAATAAAACAATCATGTATGTAGGTAGTGGGATATAGGACAGATTTCGCCAAATGAACTGGACTATTTAGTATTCATAAGTATTGAGTAACGTTTCGCAGAGTGTCTCATCTGCTTCTTCAGGCCTAAAAAGGTCCCTAATCATTAAATATAAGACAAGCAACTGCAGATAACAGAATTTTCTGGATCGGAACATCAACCATTTTACGAAATAAACATAAATATAAAAATTATCTCTATAAAATATACTAATCCAATAGTTTACGATATAAAAATAAAAACTACAATCATTTATGGTACCTATAAGGAATTCTCTCGTGTTAATTCATGGATCATTCTTTTTGTGAACGTTCTGGGATAGTCATTATTTTCTAATATTTTAGTGACATTCTTGATATTCTCTTGATGGTATCGAGGGCTGCTAAATCTGGTCCAGAGATCCCTCCCATACTTGCACCTTCTTTTTGCTGACAAGTCCTACCATCGAATGTTAAATAGTTCGACTCAAAAAGAAAATCTACCAACTGTAAAAAAGTCATCTTATCCAACTGTGTGTATGCAGAAATCATCGGCAATTTTTTCCTTAGGACGTTTTTTACAACTTTTTTCGTCACATTTGTGAATAATGAAATCACATCTAGAGATACAATTATGTAGGTACTCCGGGAGAATATGATATTTTGCGAAAGTTCCACAAAATCGAAAGAGTTCTTGATCTAACACTGAAATAGAGTGGTCATATCAATTAGTGAATTATGAAAAAACTGTGATATATTTGACGAGGGGAATCAACTCCGCTAACGATTTGTCTTAAATGTACACCTTGTTTATGTGTTTTTCTGAGGCAATATAATCTTGGTGTAATGAAATTGTATCATTTCATTTTTTTTTTCGGTGTCTGTAATGTATGCGTTTTCATACAAATTGTCAACCAGATTATTAGCTCTGTTGTAGAATCGAGTTGTGGGTTCCTTTCTTACTAGTCTGTATGTTTCGTCATCCTCTAGCATCTTGTTGACATATCGGACATATTCGTCACGATATATTATTATTGTAGAACAACCTTTATACGATCTACTCACTATGATATTTGATATTTGTTTTGTCTGATCTGAAAACATTTTCGTTAGCTTCAACGGTATCCCGTGATGAAATGTTACATTCAAGATCTGTTATTATCCTTGGAATAGGTAATTCATCTGATTTAAATATAACATTGAATTTGGGACCGTACATATGAATTTCTTCTACGTCCGATGCAAAGTTTACATCTGTGTACCACTCGTCAAACATAGCACAGTTTTTGCATAATTCTCTAATTGATATGACCACTCTATTTCAGTATCAGATCGAGAACTCTTTCGATTTTGTGGAACTTTCGAAAAATATTATATCACCCCTGGAGTACATTATTGTATCTCCAGATATGATTGCATCATTCACAAATGTGACGAAAGAAGTTGTGAAAAACGTCCTAAGAAAAAAATGGCCGGTGATTTCTGCATACACACGGTTGGTAATTTCCTTTTTTAGTAGAGCTATTTAACATTCGATTGTAGGACTTATAAGCGAATATAAGGTACAACTATGGGAGGGATCTCGGGACCAGTTTTAGTAGCATTTGTGATGGAAGACTTGATTCCAACTGTCTTGGAGAAAATACCCTTTGTGATACCGGTCAAAGGGAAGAATGGGAAAAGGGATACACTACCCAAACTTCAAAGCAAATACCGTTAAATGGTATACAGAAGGTTCTAAAACCACGATGGGGCCGGCGCTGGGGTATACGGGCCTAGAACCAAGTGTACACTATCGCTAGGCTCCTACTCAAGTGTTTTTCAGGCAGAAATACTTGCAATCGCGAGATGCATAGACATACACCTGGAAAGAAACTATCAAGGGTGTGACATAGTGATCCATTCTGATAGTCAGGCTGCTATCAAAGCACTGAACTCCTATGTCATCGACTCAAAGCTGATGTGGGAGTGCCGAAACAGGAATGGCCAAATATCTGTTTTTCTCGAATTTTGAGACGAAAACTATAAAACGCTTCCACAATTACTCTCAAATTCAGAGACTTGAGATCTTCATAGTAGCTCGAGCATCCCAATTTGTCAATTATAAATTCATGGGCACGTTCGAAGGGGTCCAAAGTTATCGTTAATTCGAAGATTTTTTTTACGCGCTTCTAGAATGACTCACTAACATTTCAACTTTCCGAGAGAGTAGAGATGGAACAGGCGCGAAAATCTCCTGACTTTAAATTTGTGCTTTTCGGTGAATTTTATCATTAAAATCATTGGTTACATTTGTCTCTATTTATTTTCAATTTTCAGATCTCATAGACCAAGTATTAACGGAGGATGACATCGACAATGATGGTTTCCTAGACTATCCAGAATATGTTAGGAGTAGGCAGAGGTCTTCGAAAAGTATCGAAATCAGAAAAGAAGAACCTCCTTTAGTAGAAATGATACCATAATTCATTCTTATATATACATATTTGTAAATTTGTAATAAAATTTTTATGTATGAATCATTCTAAATATCACATCCCATAGGTCAGTACCTTCCTTGAGTCGATTAGTTCCTTGTAATTATTTTTGTTTAGTCTAGAGTATCCAGAGAAGTGTTGCAAGTCTTACAATTATTTTAAAATGAACCAGGCGATCATATTATCACAAAGAATAGATTCATCCCGTGCAACACAGAAGTTCTGAAGACCTCCCGACGATATTTTTTTCAGAACATTGATAGTACTTTTGCGACTTCTCTAAGAGGTCACAGGGAGCGCTTTATCTCTTCAAAATGTCCGCCACAGTGATAATCTCAAAGAAGATCCTGATGACATCGCATATCGAAATTCTCAAACTGCTCACAATGAGAGATGTGTGGGCAATTCGCTCACATAGCCTCATGGCGAAGATTTTCAGAAGTTCTCAATTACTGCTCCTTGCGAGATCTAATGCGATATTATAATAAAGTGTTTCTTGCGAAAACTTTTGGATGTTCGGATATTGTAAATTATATTTCTGGAAAGTTGCTTGTTGCGATTTGCCATTTAAAAAGAGCAGACAGTGTCTCTACCGAATTAGATAATAAATTCGCACGAATAGTGCCAATAAGGAATAATGTATAAACTCAATTCAAAGAATCATAGACCTACTTGACCCAAGTCCGCGAGATGGTGAGGTCCATAGTCAAGGAAGGCATAAATGTGGGAACCAATATTTCGCTTCGAGCTTCAATCGTGCATTGTAGGAAGACGCATTGATCGGAGATTCGAAACTGGAACAGCAAATATTTGTATTCGTGATGTACGAGTCTATAATCGAAATCATCATAAGTGAATTAATTGCAGGCGTGCCTTGATTCGAAATTGTATTTTCGATATATTTTGAAATATTCCTACCAATTGTAGAAGACGCAGTATAATTCTAAAATATAATTTAGATTCCTGTTGAAGTCAGCTAGACGAATTAAACCATGTTACGGGTAAGGTTACTGCAGATCTGCATGATTCCAATTTAGGAATCCTGAGTTACTATTATTCATTTTTATTGCAGCACGATTTTTTTCATGATTACAATATTATCATCACAGTATTTTTTTCGGAATCCAAAATTTATAGAATGTTGTCTGGACAAGAATTTATATGACGGTCAAAAAATAAAACCTAGAAAAGCACTCACATGAAGTCAGCTTTTGCGAGCATGTTCAAAGAAGATTACCGCATTGGCAACAAATTTGAACATGCGCGCAAAAGCTGCTGCCTTTACGTCAGTGCTTTTCTCGTTTTTTGAGTTATATCGGAAAAGCCAACGGTACCGAGGGAAAAACCAAATTTGAAAACAAATTTCCCAATATCTCTGAAAGTTATGTCAGTATCAAAGTGAAATTTCGTGCTCGGATGTGAAATATGGAGTTCAAAGTGAGAGTACAATTTTTTCGGAATATGATCAATAGTTGCCAAAAAAAATGTTTTCCGTCGCATTTTGAAATACAACCTACCCTGAAAGTTTCAAGTCCATAGGATCCTCCGTGAGCCCGTTATCGTGCCTACGAGGGGCCGACCAGACAGAATCTATTTTGACACCGCATTCGTCATTAGTGAGTCCAAACTAGTCGTTTGAGACCATTTTCGGGAAAAAAATCGAAAGTTACAGATATTTGCACAAAACAATAGCACGCTGGTTCCCAGAATGAAGTTATAATAATAATGAAGTGATTATAAGATTCCGCACATACACTCAAAGATTCCGTTTCATAAGTATATTCGTAATTTTCATTTTAGATCCAACCCTTTCTGCATAGTTTCATTAGACCGCTCAAAAAAGAAGTAAATCAGCTCCCACTACATGAAGCCACTAATGTCTTCATGTCGAAACTAAATGCCAAATTTGATTCCATCAAAAGGTTTTGGAGAGAACATTTTGCACTAATATCTTAAATCTTCAGTCTGCCATCTTTTCCCATTCGATGGTGCTTGTAGAAGTGAAAAAATAGAATATTTTTGATGAAGAGATTAGAGCCCACATGAAAGTTTAACGAATGACTTGGAATTATTTCATGTGTGTTCTACTACAAGTTCTGTGATTTCTAGGCAACTTTATTATAGTTTGAGGATTCTTCATAACTAGTAGAAATAAAAATTAAAAAGCGTAATATACGAAGCTTTATTGGAATTTGGATATGGAATAATGAGTGTCTATCACAGTATTAGTAGTAAATTTAAGAACAAAAACTACCATATGTGCTAGTAAATTATGGCTTCGAGCATTTCGGCAACACAGCCACATTCAAGTTTTATTAAACCTCGTTAATATCTCAAGGTCAGGCACCTTTCCACGGTTTGCATGGTTAAACGTTCGAATATGAGAAAAATATTAGAATTCGGAGAAATTTCGACAAAATTATGAATACAGTGGGGCGTCGTATTGCTCCAACTGACTGCCAAGTTTCAATTCAATCATTGCTGAAATATTAGGGAAAAAAACCCAAAATCTCTAATGGCTAAACTCCAAAACCTACCCTGAAAGTTTCAAGTCCGTAATTATGCCTACAGTTGGCCAGACAGAATCTATTTTGACACCGAATTCGTCATCAGCGAGTCCAACCTAGTCGTTCAAGACCACTTTCATGGAAAAATTTTAAAATTACAGACATTTGGAGAAAACGATAGCACGCTGTTCCCCAGAATATGCGCGCAAAAATCAGTAATTAGTACTGAATAAGCGCCTCATTGCTTTGAATAACTATATACATACTAAATTTCAAAAAAATAGGTTCAAGAATATTTATGGTATCTCATAAATACCTTCTCCTTCTTCATATTTTAAGCCTGTGTTTTGTGTTTTCCAACTATTAAGTCGCTTGCGAGATCGGTGTCCCTGAGTTCCTCTATCATTAAGGCGGTCTGCCTAACTGTCGGCGTGCTCCTGGTGTTCCGTCTCTTACTATCTGCACAATTATTTCTCCGTCCATCCTTTCCTGCATTGGCATTCCATGATATTCTCGTATTTCAGCGAACTATATCTGAAACTCGACATTCGTTGCGAATTTCTTCATTTCTCCTTGTGTCTTGTAGGTTAAGGTTTAAAACATTTTTCAGTACTTTCATCTCGGTAGTTTTTCATTACTTAACTATCGGCTCCCGTTCTTGATAGTACCAGAACACGTGCTTGCTTCCACCGTGGTGGAATAATTTTCCAACCCCAGACTGCATTTTCGCATGATCGGATTAAAGTATAGGCAGAGAGAAGCCGGAGAGCTTCTGAAGAATATCAATTGACATCGAACTATTCAATTTGGATCCGAAGTATGTCACAATCTCAATTAGTCTGACAGTTCACATTGCTGATTTTCATTAGAATTAGCCAAATATATTCATGCTGCTATAATGTAGGGAAACTTTTGGGTAGAAAATTAAAATTTTTTAGACCATGTTAGTATAATAGGGTTGGAAATAACAAGCATTTGATCTTTCATCGGTTTATTTTACTTTTTTCGAGCCTTCAGGTTTCTTTAAGCACAACCAATTATCTGCATATCCATTCCTTCCTTTAGCTTCATTCTCAGGTGTGTCATAGGGTATGTGTAAACAGTTTCCATTGTGCTGTACTGTTCGGGAATACGGATAAGGGGCCTGAAGAAAAATAAATTTCATTCTCAACTATTTTCAACCGTTAGAAGAAAGGCGAACTGTATATTTGCAGTTCTGCTACATGTAATGAACTCATTGATTAGAGGTTCTCTCAGAATTTATGGTTGAATGCTCTTTCTTTATATTCAAAAACATAAATTGAAGGTTGCCATCATAATGAGATGAAAAAAATAGAATACAAGACATTTCTCAAATGAAACTGTAATGTATCCAGAGTTAAATAATGCAGGAATAAAGCCAAATGAAAAAAAGATACATAGAGAAAAGCTCTAAAAAAGCACTGATGTGAAGTCGGCAGCTTTTGTGCGCTTGTTCAAATTCGTTGACAGAGCGGCCACCTACTCAAGTATTGTCCCCCCTAAACGCAGCTTTACTGATGAAAAATTAGATTATTCTAATGACACGATTATCCCGAAATTGTGCACGAGTTTGTACATCAGTATTTGCCTGCTAGATACAGAGTTTCTGGAGTATCATCATGATAGGATTCGGAGTTTTCCGGAAATAACAACAATACCGAAACAAAACAATAAATCTAACAAATTTTTAAATTGAAGTTTGCCAATTTGATTATAGATAAGATTACATCCAAAGTGAGTAGATATAGATTTCAACATGAAATACATATCATTCCAGACTATGCAGATGTGAAATAAATCTAATTCACATCTTCAGAGTGAAACAATCGTTTTCAAAGAGTATTCAGGTATATAAGCGATAAGAATTTTAACATGATTTATACTCTGTATATCTGCAGTAGAAATCGGTTTTACTCAGAGAGAATAGAATATACTAGAGCGGCCACCGTATTGCGAACGTGCTACCGAATATGCCCTCTTATTACCCACCGCCCCCCGCCCCCCCTCTCTAGTGCCCTACCGTCTCTTCATCGGGCCAGCTATAGCACAGTTTCTCCCGCTTTCAAGGGTGCTATTCGCTTTGATTTTAATTTCTTTCGAATTTTTAAGTAGATACATGGATGACAATTGATTAAACAATATGGTTACGACAAATCTCTTGAAACATCTCGAAATGCAAAGAAGTAAATCAATTGAATTCATTGAAAGAAAACGAAGTATTAGAGGAACATTTTCAGAAAATGCTAGATAATGGCAACATTTTGTCATCGATCATAATATAATTTCCTCATTTAAGGATTAGTTAATATTTAGGCATCCAGTTAGACACAGAAGAAGTGTATAGGGCATGTCATAAATTAATCGAATAAACACTAAATACAATTATCATTTACAATTTCATCAACACTATAAAAACATTCGAACAATTCAATACATTTGGAAGAACTTGACACATTCGAAGATTTTATCAGAGCAAGTAATAATTGTACAGGACAATGCTGCGATATTTTGTTGATGTTTCTCACTCAGCTGTTCTATGTTCTGAAAGGAGAAGAAAAAGAGAAACATGGATATTCTTTTTGAGATTCTCTTTTCATAAGGTGTAACGAAGCAATTTTCGTTACGTTTAAATCCTGTGAAAATTAATTTCAGTTAATTTTCGTTTCACCTAAATAAATGCTGTTCAATAAGAATCAAAGTTAAAATCCGTCCTATGTGGAAAAAATTCCATACAACAATTGCAGTTCGCGATTGTCGCGATCCGCAGTTTTTTCCAGTTGTTTTGGTTTTTCAGATGTTGAACAGCACAAAAAAGGGTGAAACGATTATTCTTTGTTACCGTCTCTGGAAACTTCTAGAACTTTCTAGAACACCAGAGAATTTCAAACCAACCAATCAGGGGGCATCTTCGAGCCCCACTCAGGAGAAATGACCGAAAATTTTGACACATGTCTCCCTCCTCCAACCGAGGTGATATAAGTCCCGTACGCCGCTGAAAGATTGATTCCGTCTTATTCAGTTTTCTCATTCAGTTTTCATTAGTTTTCTTGGTCTGCTTCAGCGTTTAACATATTTTACATTTTGCTTCAAAATTTTTCTTTTGTACCGAATTCTGGTAAATAATAAATATAATAATAAACAGCTTTATTTTTCTAAAATTAAGTTTGCGAATATAGTGCAATAGTTCCGAGAAAGAGACTCAAGTTTAACCGTAGTGCTCACCGTAGTGGAACCATGGTAAGAAAACCTATTTGATTGTGTCTAATTTGCCGTTTGTTAAATTCTCTTGTGTGCCGATCAGTTATATTTTTCCAAATTCCGAATATATCCGTTCATAATAAATAAATTATTCCGATCGTATCTCTTTACACGTGGGGCGATAAAGATTGTATTACTCGGGGACCGCGGGTCGAGATCAAGCCGGTCTAGTGTGACTTATTTCAGACGATTTTCTTCGGGAACAAATACCGCGAGCCGGGAGACCGTACAGGGGGCGTCCGAAATTGTTTAAGTGATCGAATTAATTCTGTGGGATACTTTCTTGGAGTGCTAATCTCAAACTGCTCACCGTTGGAGCTCCTCGCTTTGTGCATTTGAGGTTAGACGTGAGTGAGTGTCTGAGTGCCCTTTAGTACGTCGGGTCAGGTGCACAACTTGACTTTGAAATCTAAGGGTGGACATCCGTGGTCACTTCTACCGGGCATCCCGAACCGTCCTTCCGACTTCGTGTTCCTTTTTTTTTATTGATCACTCGGATTCCTAAGGGTGCTTACTTAGTGTGCTGTTCTCAAACTACCCACCGTTGGGGCTCCTCGCTTTGGGAGTTTGAGTCAGACGTAAGTTGGTGCCTTAGTGCCTTTCAGTCCATTGGGTCAGGTTTATCGCTTGACTTGAGGTCTAAAGGGGGGTCTCCACGATCATTCTTATTGAACATCCGGAACCGTCCGTTTATCATCGTGTTTATTTCTTTTATCGATCCTACGGATTCCTAAGGGTACTTGCTTAGTGTGCTGTTCTCAAACTACCCACCGTTGGGGCTCCTCGCTTTGGGAGTTTGAGTCAGACGTAAGTTAGTGCCTTGGTGCCTTTCAGTCCATTGAGTCAGGTTTGTCGCTTGACTTGAGGTCTAAAGGTGGGTCCCCACGATCATTCTTATTGAACATCCGGAACCGTCTGTTTATCGTCGTGTTTATGTATTGTATTGATCATACCGATTCCTAAGGGTGCTCACTTAGTGTGCTGTTCTCAAACTACCCACCGTTGGGGCTCCTCGCTTTGGGAGTTTGAATCAGACGTAAGTTAGTGCCTTGGTGCCTTTCAGTCCATTGAGTCAAGTTTGTAGCTTGACTTGAGGTCTAAAGGTGGGTCTCCACGATCATTCTTATTGGACACATCGGACCGCCTGTCCGTTTTCGAGTTTGTTATTTGACTGATCAATATCACTTCCGCGAGACGCTTACTTGGAGTGCTGTTCTCAAACTACCCACCGTTGGGGCTCCTAGCTTTGGGAGTTTGAGTCAGACGTGAGTTGGTGTCTCGGTACCCTTTAGTCCATTGTGTCAGGTGTATCGTTTGACTCGGTGGCTGAGAGTGGATTTCCGAGATCAGTCAAGTTCGAATACCGATTCGTGGATTTAATATTTCTGATCCGGTCACAAGTTAGTTTGATAGAGGGACACAACACTTTTCACTGCTTCACCATCTTACTATATAACTCTGTGTGCTCTCATTCATTTACTGTAATAACCAATCACCGCTTGCATTTTATTTTACCTTTCCGTACATTTATCACCGCTAACTATTGCTATACTCACCCTATTCTTTGCCGTTCCGTACGTTACTTTTCCATTTGTTTATTTTGCTTGCTAGTATTCATTTATGACATTATTGATTGCATTCACATAACATCTTGTATTTTACATTTCTTTTTGTTTACTTCGTTCATTTGTATTCATATTAACCGCACCGCTTTATTCTCCGTTCACTTCAATCACTCAGTTCACTGCATATTATTATCACTGTTCATATTCACCTGCTTTGATTATTGAGTTATTTGATTACACACCGCAGACACGGTGTTGTACATTGTGTACTTATTTGTCTTACCATTCTGACAATTCAAGTGCTCACATTTAACTGAACTCTCCTGACACTGTACCATTGTGTTGATACTGCTCTTATAATTGTGATTTTCCAATGAACCTGTACATATTGTAATAAAGTTGTATATAGACTTTGTGTGTTTTACTGCTATACCTGTACAGTGTCAGTATCTGTTGTGAGAAAAACTTTTACATACTAATCGCTCCCAGCTCAGATTAGACAGAACTCTTCTCCAGCTGTTTAAAAGCTACTCAGGTAATAGTTGATATGTACCGTATATGCCCGATAGTAACCGCTCGGGTTGGCTAGATTTTCAGGTCTGGTTATTGGTTACCAGCTTATTTTCGGGACACGTTTTCTACCATTCATTCACAGTCACTTGTCATTCGTCCACTTCATCAGTTTTGTTTGTAAGGCTATGACTTGTGTTGTGAGCTTTGAATAAAGAACAACATGCTTCACAATTTTTTTCAAAGTTTCAAACAGCAAACGTTAATATTTACTTCAACCCACAGAATACAAACTTCAACCATAACATAACTATTAGAATCTTGTCTATGATCTTAAGATTACCGCTATAACCGATACAAATCGTCGGTTGTTCTGGTGACAGATTTCAGTTAACCAGCTTTCAGGATCGCTGTCCCGTAAACATGTAATTCTGTAAATCTGTCATTTACGGGACAGGATTTCAGTAACCGGGTTAACCATGGTGATTTACGGTACATATGGACTGTAAGTGCACGATTCAACCAAGGCGTTACAACCTTGTGAAACCCATTGTAACTGGCGCCCGAGCAAAGTTTTGAGTGTTGAAATAATCAGGTTACACCGCCACCGAGAAAAGGTCGTCACAAAGGCAGAAAGAATTTTTTGGAATTTTCTTTAGTAAATCATCATGTTCTGATGGAATAAAAGTATGTTCCTGTAATTTTTCAACAGTATTTTCAGTTAGCGATTTTCGTTTCAACTGGTTTCTTCTTAGTGTTTTCGAGTTTTCTGAGGTTATTTCCTGACAATATTCAGCTATTTTTTCTGCTATTGGAAAAGTAATCGGAGAGGGACCACGCTTTAATACTTCCATTGGGGATTTGGAAGATGTTGATGGCTGTTTATGAGGCGAAAATGCGATGGAACAGCATTTTCCTTTAAGTGCTTACGAAAAGGAGATTAATTCTCATAATCATCTGCTTGAAACTGGCCACTTTAAACACGACTATGATCGGTTTGTTTAAAATCCATTTTCCCTTGAATTCGGGATCTTAAAGGAAACCATAAAGCGAAAAGTTTTTTTTTTACCTCGGTACTTGCAATTTTCCTATTTTTCTTTCTGCTATTGCGTCCAAAATCGGCGGACACGTCTATTCTTCCAATCGAAATCAATCAAAACAGAAAAGGTCGATAAGATAAACGAATTACACATCAGAATAATGCAATTCTTATAAGAGCCCGCCTAGTACGAGTCAGCTAGTAGGGCACCAGAGAGTAGGAGAAGCTTTACATACCGCAAGTATCTGAGTGGCCCATCTAGTTAATTCTATTCTCAGTGGTTTTACTTATTGAATCGTATAAAGCATGTAAGTGCAGCAAATACTTATTTTTGACTGGTTCTTGATCGAGTTTTTGTGTGGGATATCAAATAGTGTTGTCTCATTTAAATATAGCTCACCCACCAATGACGTTACAACATGAACATTTCACAACCCCTTTATTTATGAACTCTGATTATACAAGTATCAAAATAGGATAGGGATATCACAGAATGATATTTCATGGTATTGAATTTTAACATAGAACATTGGCAGACGAAAGCTATGGAAATTGAGTTAAATGAAATGAATAGACAGACATTTCCCCCTTAACTCATGGCCCTATTTGATTGTAGCCTTGTGATTAAAATATTACTACCGCCATCTCAGAAGACTTCACAAACTCTTCTGAGCGATGATAGATGGAAGTCAAGCAGCATTGGACAGGGTCAGTAAATTGAATGGAGGACGACACACTTGATTAATTTCAGTGGGCACGTAAGAGCTTCTGACTTTCCACCAATTCTTTCATAATTCAATTGTGAAAACTGAATTTTGAATGACAATTCGATCTCTATTCCATTTGACTGGTTCCTTATCTTTCAAATATAGATTAATCGATTCAATACACGATGTTGGCAGATTCTCCTACGGTAAATCCTAGCTGGAATGTAAGATCGTTAATCTCTGAGAAAAAAAGATGGACAACACTCTGTATCTGAACAGATATTTCGAACATGGTCAGTCAAGGCGACCGTTTGAAATTTTTATTGGTAATCGAGGTGACAAGAAATGCTGTAATGCAGGATTTGAATGCATCGAGTCGCCCATAGAACTTCCACAGAATAAAGATATCATTGTCCTCTTTACTTGAAAGCGCTTGGTTCCCTCAAACCAGAAGAGTTCACTTCAATCCGTCGAAAGATAGTGTTAGTCTGATAGGCATGACGACAGTATCGAAAAATCGTCGATTTAACGATTTTAAGGTAAAATTCATATTAAAAAAATCCAAAACACTCCTTTAGTTTTACTGAAAAAATTCAGATGATTAAGATTTTCAATAAAATAAAACATTAAAATACTGCAATCGGCCATTTTGACTGAAACACCAATCACAGCGCATGAGGTCACACTTAGGTAAACTCCGCTTTCAATAATCTCATTTACCTTGTTTTGTTGTTGTGAATACTATTGATAACGCATTAGGATTGATTTGATATGTGTGGTTTATCGTCTTCTCTCTACAATGCAACCAAGATTTGTTAAGGCAAATGGTTTAAATTAGCCCAGGATTGATGTATTAATGTTGGGCAATTGCCTGGCAACACATGAAGAATTTTGCTCGTCTGAGTTTAGCAACGTGAAAACTTCCATGTAAGTAAATTTTGTATTTATATTCACCCTAGATACAACCAATTCAGATATAATCAAACTCGTTTAGAACTCATGTGGGTTTATTTCACTTTCATAGGTTATTGTTAACATAAACTTGTCATTGTTTATTCCTGAGGTTAGCTCCCTCACAGCTTTAAGTGGCTATTTTCGAGTTAATACCATGTTAATTTCCTATGAAATGAGTACATTTTGGTAACTTGAAAGCACCTACTTGTACTAGTAGTAATTTTTCTCATAATAAACACCTAAAACCTGATAAATCACCCAGTCAATGTAAATGATTTGTTCTTATTAATTTCAGGTCTTCAAGACCATCATATATTATGAGGATAATGCAATCAGTTATTTGCAACTAAAACGGGAAGGAAATGTTTTTATCCATATCATTTGACAACTGCAAAAAGAAAAGTTAACGATTAAAATTGATAATAAGAATGATAGCAAAGACCAAAACAAACATAACCTCAATAAATCAGTTGTTCCAACTATTTCACGTCAGACAAACGTTTTAAGTTTATGACCTACCAATATATGATAACATACTTACATCGAAAAGGTCTTCACAGAAATAAAGTGGCGAATTCATGACCAAGTTGTTCGTGATTTTCCCTGCGAGCTTCAACCACTTATCTCTTATTATTTTCTTGTTTGGACCATGTAAAAACACATTGTTGAGTGTTCTTATTGATGAATGTTTACATTGTGGTACTACACACCACTTATTGGAATTCCATTTTAACACACAAATTAATTTAGTGTTTTGTTTACTTTTTTCGCTATGCATAGACACAATGACATGTTCACCTAAGCGTGACTTGAGAGCAGGCGCCATGACACTTACTTGCTGTTTTCGCGCGCTATGGATTAAATCTTAGAAAAATGGGTTTAAACTTCGTTTACTTAAGTTTATTTTCGAAATGAAGGTTTGTCATAGAAAGTGAATGTGCAGCCACATTACGGAAGAGTATTTCAAAATCTTTCGTCCCGCCTATTATATAACTTTTGATTTAAAGCTCCAAGGATATTATTCGTTCAGATGGAAATATCCAACTTACAAAAAAGCGGTGAATACTCACTTTGAAAAATATTTTTCCATCATTTCTCACATGAGTCACTTGAAATTGTCTCTGTTCTAACCATCTAGAAAACAGGAGCTTATCCTTTGGATCTGACAATAAAAACAGATGACTCCTCATCAAATCTCTGGAAACCAATATAGCATTCTTCCCACAATGGACTGCACAGTAGAGTAGATAAGGGTCATCAAGAGAGATATTTTGAGTCAGGAATAGCTCGGCATTATTTCGGATGTAGTTCCATTGTTCTTTTGGCCAAGATTCCATATGTTTCCGTCCAAAAACTACAATTTTTCTTCTCCTCTCAACAAAATGGGCAACGACTCTCGCAAGCTGAAAGAATCCATTACACAATACTTCATAAGGAGGTATAATTAATTTATTTGGTTAATAACAAGAAACCCTTTTTGTAATAGGTAGTAGAAATCATCTGAACAAAGCATCGCTAGAATCACTGCCACATAAGTTGAATGGTATTCCCATAGACCAACCGAATAAACCACTCGCGTCATTTACTCAGGAAATATCTACGTGACCGTGAATCAAGGCTAGTCTTATACTGCAAGCACCTTGGGGTGACCAATCACATTCCAGCTGGGAATGCGCTATTCAAGGTAGGCAGTCAGTGAACCGAGAAGCATGCAAACGGTGGAGTGATTTAAAATAATCACCGATTATATAGGGTGTCAATCAGAATATTGGAACACAGGGTAGACCAAAAATTGCATAGAGATTCTAACGTCTGTAAACTATAGGGTTAACCAGATAATAATCGTTTAGGATATCAGAAATCCGTACTGCACAGAAGTAGCTCAACTAGTTTCCACGATTACCCCAATGCCTCTTCCGAGGATTTCGTATATAAATTCGGTGAAGATACAAAGTTGTACCTTCAAAGCAATAGAAATATCGTTCTTGGCATAGATTTGTTGAAGATATTTTCTGTTCCTTGTGGATGTATATAAATTTTGTGAAAATGCTAAATTATCTGTCAGTACCTTTGAAGCAACAGAAAATTTCGTCGTTGGTATAGATTCAATGTTAAAATTTCTGTTGACAAGAAAAGAACGGTAGTATAAACTTTCTTGGCCTATCAATGTCAAAATTAAATAATATAGACAATTTTATTACTTTTCATTCAACGACACATACTGATACCACTATTCACAAAACCTTCAACCACTCAGTAATCCAAAAAATGGCAGCATACAACTGTATGATTCATGATGACTTTTCTTAAGACCCAAAATGTTATGTAACGAACAGATTAAATATGCACTACTTATCACATCATTCTTCCAAATCGAGACCAATATGTATCTCATTAACCTACGTCCATAGAACTTCTAGAACTATTGCTGATTATTTCAAAGAATTTTTCAATTTCAGAGTATTTTTCAGAAACACTAACAATTTAGGGAATTCAATCGAAAGCAATCAAGATATTACAGATGAAGATAAAAAATCTGGATCCAACAACTTGACCTATAATGATTGCCCTATATGGTTTATATTGGCCAAACTGGAAGATTTTTCAGGAACTGTTATTAGGACACCAGAACAGCTATACAACGGACACCTCAGACTCCACATAGGCTAACAACTTCAAATCATTATTATCATTACCAATCGATCATAGACTCTTGGGATTACGCACGTTTGATTGTTTCATCTGTAACTTCGTGCCAACAAACTTGGACATAATTTCAAAAGCTGTGATAATGTACCGACCAACAATGAAAATTCTCCGCTGAGACGCCTAGAATCCTTAGATATTAGCCAGTACAAATTCTGAAAAACCCTATTGAACGAGCAACCAGAAGTGAACAGATCCCAATGGCGAACCCCAATAAAACCGTCGGCCATTTGCATTAAGTTCAGTTTTACTCGTTCCGTAAAACCGAAAATATTTTTCTATAAAATATCATTTGGAATCAATTCAAAATGTAATCCTGAAGAATCCACAATGTGGTGAAATAATTATTGAGGTACATTTAAACTAGGTATATATGGGAACTGATGTTCATAATTTCAATTTTAATTGAATTTCTTCCAGTTATGTTCAAAATAGCGGTCGGTGATGATCAAGTATGTTAATTATTGTGTATTGGTAATTCAATATTGATATGGGATATCACGTGAGGCAGGTGTATACAACACTGAAATTCCGTTGAGTACACCACTTGTGAAGATCGAAAAATATATTAGGGAAATATTTTCTGGTATCAAATTCGACTTGGTACCTCTCAATGGAGATAATAATAACTTTTATTTCCAAGAATTATACAAAGATTCAATTGTAGGCGAAAAACGCAAAGAGAAAAAGAAGAATCTTGCGAACAAAAAAATTACTTCCAATAAAGATCAATATTGTGATACCACGTTTGAAACATTGCAATAAATACGAACTTGAACAAATTTATCGTTTGAATATCTTATTGAGCACAACCTATGATTCGCAATAAAAACACCAGACAAAAAGCAGTTTTTGCCAGCATGTTCACTTTGAGTGATATCCTTTGAACATTCGCGCAAAAGCTGCTGACTTCACGTCAGTGCTTTTATAGTTTTTTTTGAGTTAGTAAAAAAAACGATACCGAGAAAAAAAAACACGAAATTTGACATATTTTTTCCCAATATCTCCGAAAATTATAATCGTATCGAATTGAAATTTGGTACACTGCTGTGAAATAGGGAGCTCTTAGTCAAAGCAGATTTTTTTTTGAATATGATAGACAGTTCAAGATAAAATTTCGACGAAAATGTTCTTCAAATTCATTAACAGTACGATCTCAACTAAATTTCGCAAAAGTTGCTCATCGTTATACTCCAACTAACTGCCTAGTTTCAATCCAATCGTTCCCGAATTATCACGGAAATAACTTTAAAATTTCAAAAGGCTCTAACTCCGAAACCGTTAGGCCGATTTTGCCCATTCACGAACTCAACCGTCATATTTGGAAATCCAACATACCCTGAAAGTTTCCGGTCGATAGGATTCTCCGTACGACCGTAATTGTGCGTACGGCCGGCCAGACAGATTCGATGTTGATTCGTTATCGTAGTGAGTCCAATCTAGTCGTTTTAGACCATTTTCGGTTCAAAATTCGAAAATTACATATATTAGGACAAAACGATAGCACGCTGTTTTCAGCCTCACATCATGAGAATGTCAGATCAAGGCTAAATCACTCTTTTTTTGTATTGAAAGTTTGCAACCCTGAATGAATAGACTATTTTCAGGTCAAGAAGAGGCAGCTCCCCGAAAAGTTTCTTAGTGGAGTAAGATCTTTCTTTAACATATATGATTTTCAAGAAGCATTCTTGAATGATCTCCAAAGGCTGTATGTGAACTTTGCATGTTCCTCCTCATGCTTATATACAATATTGCATGTGAGATTCCACCAAAGCATGATAGAGTGTTCTGGATTCAACGACTTCGAGGAGCCTCTGCTGAAATTTGAAAACGAATAAAACAGATCTTAGTTTCTTCATCGTTTGCCTGATATGAAGGTCTCGATTCAGATTTTCGTCTACTTCAACACCGAGGTACTTCACTGAATCCACACAATCAAAATTGCAAACTGAGTTCGCCTGTACCAATGATTAATGATCAACACTCGGTGAAGTCTTTCTTCAACATGATGGGCAAGACATCATGATATTTTCAGGATTCAAGTTGAGTTTCAATCTATCATATCAATTTCTCGCGATTTTCAAACCTTCTTCGGCCTTATGCGTAACTTCACCCAAGTCAGTATCTTCGAAAAGTATAACGGTATCGTCAGCAAAACATAACACAGTTCCACCTCATTGATATATATCAGAAACAATATGGGCCCGAGAACAGTTCTCTGCAGCACACCAGTTATTACCCAACGAACTTCAATCATTTCTCCGTCGATCTTCACAATCTGGGCTCTATTCTCCAGGTATGATACGACACGCCTCAAAGCAGGCCTCTGATGCCCATGTCTTCTATGATGCTTAATACTTTCTCGTGGTTGACGATGGCAATGTCTAAAAAAATAGCTATCGAGCTTTTACTCTCATCTAACTGTCGAAAGACATAATGGGTCAAGTGAACCACCGCATTCTCAGAAGATCGATTCATCACAAATCTATATCGTCCCATAGAAAGTAGCATATTTCCTTCAAAAAACTACATCAGCCTCCTCTTCAATATCTTATCAGCGACCTTCTACAATGAGTTACTCAGAGAAATGGGTCTATAATTAGTAACTTTTGTTCGATTTCCATTTTTGAATAAGGGTTTTATGACCGCCGTTTTAAAGATCTCAGAATAAATACCATCCACCATAACATTATTCATGGGATAACTCAAGGGACCTTTTATAAAATCCATAGCAAGTTTCAGTTGTTCCGAATCAATTCCATCTATTTCTACTGACTTTCTGACCTTGAGGGTGCTTATATTTTGGAGCACTTCAATTTCATGTGTTTGTTGCATGAAGAAAGTTCTATCAGTAACTTTGGGGTAGTTGTTCTTTCCGCCATTTTTTGCCCCAATGTGGTGAAGTACCCATAGAAACTATTCGCAATCCCCCTCCTATCTTGAATAACTGAGTCACCAGAAGAGGTGAAATCTATCCTATCACTAAGTTTCCCGTAACCAATCATCTTCCTCATGCTATCCCACAGAGACTTAGAATTGCCAGAATCTGCCGTCTATAGTAATTTTTACTTGACATTCTAATTAGCTCAGTGAGCTTTGAGCTTTTTCTTATAACGTTTATAGCCAAACAAAAATTCAATATCATCTGGTCTCCGCTTCAACTTCTTGAACATATCTTGTTTTACCACTGCAGACCGCATTAGTCCTCTGGTTATCCATGGATTTCTCCTTCTCTCAGTTCCTGATTTTCACTTGTCTAGATGAAGAATCAAGAGCCTGTTTCATTTTTGAGACGATACAACCTGCTATAGCGTCCACATCATTCAGCAGATAGAGTTCCCCAATCTTAATTCCGTATTTTCTCAAGAAATTCCTCCTTATTCAGTACTAAAATACCCTCTGTTGAACCTTTAACCTTCTTCAAGTTGTCACAACTACTGTTGGAATATGGTCAGTCACATAGAAATGTAGGACCTACAGTCCAGGAGACTTTTCGTTTCCCTGATGATCCAATAACGGTCTCGACCCATTCTGAACCCTAGTATGGCGGTTTATCAACGAGGTTTACCCGAACTCACTCAATTTTTTTAAGATAATCATGGCTATAATCCTTTTCCGATTTGATGTCAATATTATATCGCCAGCGAAAAAATAGGTATGTCTCACATCCCGTAAAATAATTCTCCAGATAATCAGACAGTTGTTCATTGAATTTATGCGCACACGTTTAAGGTGGACGATAGACTGCATCAATTATTATATCTTTGTCATGTTCCTTGATAACTACATGAATCACCTTCAAAATCCCCAAGGCCTGTGTGGTACTCTCAAAAACCAGACCCTTTCCTATGTATTCCACAACGCCATCATTGGGAATGCAGTAACCAGAGTTGTACAGAGCGGGCCGAATAGGACGCTAGTCCATTTCTTTTCTAGATGGACGAAAACTGATGTCGGTGTCTGAGGGCCAATTTTCATGGGAAACTCATTAGCAAAATCCGCAACTTCATAGCTATCACCGTTACATACTTACAAGGTGTTTGCGAAAATGTTCATTTCAGAAATATTGCCCTAACTTTTTTTCCGTTAAAATTTTTTTATTTCTATGAAAACATTTTCAACTTATCAAGTAGAATTCAATCCAATTAATTGAATTTTCTGCAAACTGATATTTTATGAGATCACTAGGAAATTTCCTTTCAAATGGGACACTCTGTATATTTTCACATATTTCGATAGAGCTGGAAATAACAATTTAAAAAATATAGCACACTTGATATTTTTATGGAGTTATCTTCAAGAGATTGTGTCCAATTTGGCCAACACTCAACATCCCCTCATATCTGGGTTCAAGTTCAGTAGCAGATATTATTTTTACCTTGCCTAGCATCATTAAGGTGGCCTCTAAGAATAATACTATTCTCCTGTGTTGTTCTGTAAGGTCATGGGATTACATACCTTACATATTTCTAGAATTTTTTAGGATCTCAATCTTCTTCACATAAGACAAAAGTCGAATTGGAATGAACATGTGTTGGATCTTTCCAGTCCATTTATGTTTTTCATATCGCTGTCTGCCAATTTCACATTCAATCTGTTCCCAACTTACTCTACAATATTGGAATTTTGCACAAAGGGATCCTTCCTCTCAGAACCAAAAACAATGGTACTATTTCCACCCACTCCTGTAGCTTCCTGTTTTTCCCCACCTCTTGAAAAACTAGGCAGCCAAGTTCTTCAATCTTTAGCATGAGCTTAACTTTCACCGCCTTCAGTTCCCGTTTTCCTCTCTATTTCTCATCCATGAGTTCTCTTTTGGTCATCGCCTGGCTATTCATAACGTTTCGTGTATGGTAGCCTTTATATTTCTATCTTTCCATGAAGGAGAGTTGCTAGATAAGGAACGCTGACGCCGTCAATGTCGTCAACACTATTGCTGCGTTCGTTTATTGCATCCGAGAGGCGACAGATTTTTTTTTTTGGTCACGTGACCACAGATCTTATGGATTTATCAGATTTTATCTGAAGTAAACGAACGATCCAGACGAAATGAGAATCACAGACCATTAATATTTGATATCCTCTCATAAGACTACCTCGGTAGACTAGAGGGTGGAAACATGTTCTAGGATGCTGAAGGTACCGGGTTCGAATTCCTGCGAGGTCATGGATGTTGTAAAGTGTATAGGTGGTGGTGATTTAGTAAGAATCTAAAAATAAATACTTGAGAATGTGTAGATGGACATAGTATCCCGGCACATATAAAGGAAAAAAAAAAATCCTCTCATAGTGTATATCAATGACTGATGTCAAATCAAAATTGTTAATCATATATTTTATTTTCTGCAGTGTTTATCTCTCAGCTCATTGGAAGAAATGAGTATAATTGTTACTTCATTAGAGCTGATTAGAGAAGAATATCAACTAATGATCGATCATGTTGAAGAGGACGACGAACGAACAGTTCTGAAAAAAATACAGGGGCTTGCTGAAGAAACAGGGCCCTTATTTGCAAATCATCAGTTTAAAGATTCCTTAAAATGTTTCACAGTCATATGAATTCACCGATAATTGTTTAAATCACGATTCATTCATATACAAGTAGACGAAATTCGATGATAAGTGATATCCACCTTGCCATCAATAAAAATTTGGTTCTCAGAATCTTGTCTGAGTATTATAAAGTTACTTGGCCTCTGTAAATTAGGCTTCCTTAGTGGAGAGAATTGTTGATTTATTATTAAGACCAGAATATTTCAGATGTTGAGCCTTTTGGCCTTTTGGTGTAGTAACGGAATTCTGAACATACTTATTCTCGGCGGTTGGCATTTCTGATGTATTTTTTAAAATTAACTAAGAATGGACAAACGCCAATTAAGCTAATTATGTATATTCCCACTCAAAAATTTACTTTTGTCCGAACTGTGTTAACGAAAAACACCAACACGGAATTGAAATTGAACGGAAATTATTTCTGGGTAATTGATATCAACAAGATGTCAAATTTACTCCATTAAAAAACTCTGATCTTGTCTATGATACCGACGAAAAAGATCGTCATCGACTCGCTCTGATTTTGTTTGACGATCGGTTGACATCTATGGTCTCCTACATCTGGATGTAATTAACGAACGACTCAGGGGCAATCTGAGCAGTCTGATGAAAAAAACGGACGCCCCCTTTTATTATAGACAAAGATTTTCTGTACCTTCAAGAACTCCAAAATAAATTTCTATTTTTGCGCGCATGTTTTCGGGGAACAGTGTGCTACCGTTTTGTCCAAATGTCTGTAATTTTCACTGATCAAATTGTCGAATTTTTTTCGAAAAAATTTTTTTTTTCTGAAACTATCGCTCATATTCGGAAAAAAATTCAGTTATTCCTTGAACTTCATATTTCACAGCAGTGTATCAAATTTCAATTCGATGCGGCTATTAGTTTTGGAGATATTGGGAAAAAATGTGTAGAATTTCGTGGTTTTCTCTCGATATCGTTTTTTTTTCCGGTCTAACTCAAGAAATAATGATTAAATCGTGATGAAACTTCGCAGCTAGTTTGGAGATGTTGATGGACAACATTGTGCAAAACTTCGTTATGATCGTGTCATCAGAATAATTTTTTAAAAAAATTTCAAATTTTTTTTCAAATATTTAATATTCTGTGATCTTCTCATCATTTTATCCTCATTAAATTCTGTATGAACCTTCGAGTTCATTTTTCCATAAAGTACTGGATTTCAATTCGATCCAATCTGTATTCTTGGAAATATTGGGAAAATAAAATTTTGAATGGGTATATCTGCGGAATTAGATGGTGGATTTTACCCATCCACGAATTCGGCCTTCGTAATTAAGGTCCAAACCTACTCTACAAATATCGAGTGTCTAAGTTGTTTCTTTCGGGAGCCTAACGGCCGGACCGTTAACACAATAACTTCCGGAAGAAACGACTTTTCAGGTGGAAATAAAATTTTTTATTATTATGCACATCGATCAAAGTATTCTGCACTCGAAGGTGGGACTCGCAAGATGCTCCTGGCAGATGGCGCACTGTACGTTGTTATACTGCAGCAGTCCATCTGAAGGTGACAAGTATCGAGAGATCCCTCTGCGGTTTATCCAAGGTAAGTTGATCTGACGATCAATAACAATTGTGAAATAGCTGTAGTCATTCTCCTTGGATCGGCTTCTTCGGTGTAGGTGTTTCGGTTGATTGGATGATTAGCTCTGATCAAGGGGGAATATTTGCTGATTTATCGACGGATATTCGTCCTTGTGATTATGTTATTTATTATTATTATTATTTGAATGTTGTCTATAGGTGACCTGCACACAGCATCTATGATTTGTTCTTCAAACAATCAATGCATGTTATTGAGTCGATGGGATATCGCGATTCGGTTAGCCTCGCAAGTAAATATAGATTTTTTTGACAAAAATTTTGATACGGGTATTGGCAACATCATGGCAGTAATGATTTGTGGAAATATTGATGCGGTGTGCTCCAGCAGGCGATCTCCAAAAAAAAAAGTTTTTGGCGGTGACCACTCCATTCATCCTGTTAAGGTAGTGAATGAAGAAAAATCGCAATTTCGATTTTTGACAAATGGGAGCTTTCTTAAAAAAATTCGATCAGAATTGCCACGTAATTTTTTTTGATAGAAATAGTTTTTCCTATTCCTTCGATTAAAAGATAATATATCTGAGAATTCTGTTGAGTGATTGCATCCATATCTGATATTACTATAATGATAACAGGAATATGAAAAAGGCTATACATTTATGTTAAAATTGGTACCACTTCGCCGTTTCTGACACCATTTGTCGTTTCTCAACGCTGCAATGATATAAAATTGCTCATGAAATATAGCGAGAACAGATTTGACTACTCACTGACAAAGGAAAAATCCGAAATAATTTTAGAGATAAAATAACCGTACAACAGATAAAATTTCAAGCCAATCAGTTGAGCCGTTTTTTAGAAATCTTCGCCACTAACTTGAAAAACTAGTTTTCATAACACCTAGACAATACGTCTTTGAAAATATGCGTATATCTCGGAAAATACTTAAAGGATCAATCAGTTAATTATACATTCATGCGTAAGAAAGAATCGATTTATGTGAATTTTAACTGCGTATATCTCCGATTCATCAAACAGTTTTCATAATACAACTTCTGCAATAATGATCAGTGCCCACGAACTAGTCAGTTGAAACTTTTGAAATTCAATACCAATTGCTTCATTCTTTATGCAAATACTCACAAAAGTTGAGAAAACCTCGGGTGTTTGTTTAGTTCCAGCAATATAGGCAACATTCAGGCCGTCTATGACTACATTACAGTCTCTCAAAGACTTCAGGAATTCCTTAAATCGGTCAAATTCTGCTGGTGAAGTTTTATTGAATATATTCTTACCAACAATGATACTGTCAACAATCTTTCTCCTCAGATTCTCGAATGCTTCATCGCCAAGTTCGCACAGATACAATTTTTCCTTGCAATTTTCGCAATAGCCCCTGTAAAAAAGAATTAACTGCTTCAGGAGAAATTAATTTGGAGGTGGTGGTGAAAATACTCATTGGAAAATTGATAATTAAAAGATAAGAAACATCGGTTTATAAACAAGAGGTTTATGCGATTTTATTTACTGCGATATACCCATTAAATCATATTCATCATATTTCTATATTATTATGTATACTCCAGATAACTAAGCGGCGTTGGCTGTTCAACAAAAAACTCATAGTAATAAGGTACTGTTACTAAACAAAACCTTATAGCCAATGATAAAAATTTGAGAGAATTGGCAACGCCATGCCGAATTATTTTGACCTTGAAGACATTTCACCATTGTCAACCTAGCTCAATAGCTTGATAGCCTTTTTTTTCAAACTTACTGACCAACTACAAGTGAATGGAGTATACAACAATGTGACAAATCACCGATTCTGCAATGAAATTGAAGCTTTTGAAGGTTTGCGAGGTAGCTTCAACCTCTTTGGGGGAGTGTCACGTTTCGTCCCGGCTTAGTTTGGGGGAACTAGTTAGGACATGCACCAAACTAAGCCGTTTACATGCCTACGTGAGCGGACACCCCTTATGCGGATCACAAGGGAGTGTACCAGACCGTTGGGGATGAGTGTATTTCCGAGATCTTGAGAGGATCTACCAGGGATAGCGTGCGCGCTAGCGCCCCCTGTACGTTGACCGATGATGTGGCCAAGCGTTACAGGCAGGTAACTTAGGGTACTTAAGACGCAAGGGTTGGTACTGCGCGCGCAACTTAAGTAAGAGCTGAGAGAGGGCGCTCGCTACAAAATATATAAAATTCCTGTTACATATTTGAATTTTAAATTAAACACCCAGCATCTTTCATTTGGACTACCTTGAAATTAACACATCGATTGAAGCTTATTTCAGGAGAATTCTGGGTTTTCATTTCCAATATCTGAAACAGAACTATTAAAAATTAAATAAAAATTATTTTTTCCATAAAAAACGCCCTTGCGGATTGCAGTATTATTTCTTTCGATTTTGAATTGAAGTTGAAACATTGGATCCAATAGAGAAAAACAGGAACCAAGGTTCATTAACAAGACTTTTATGCTCGAACAAATAGACAAAAAATGGTTTCTGACTGATTGAGAATTTTTTTTTTCAAGAAGGTTGAAAATACTCACTTTTTGTTGACAGATGTCAGCCTGTAATGTAATCCTGATTTCTTCAAAAATTGGCAAAGATCCTGTATAGAGTTTTCGGTAAGAATGAAGTTTTTCTCACTATATTCTTGGAGAAGTTTATCAAGTTGCAAAATAATTAATTCCTTATCTGATAATTCCTTCAAATTCTCGAGATATGCTTTGAAAACGACATCATTTGGAAATCTTTGTTTAGCTGAAAACGAAATATGTCAATTGAGTAACAATCAATTCTGAAAAGAATATTATTTCAAAGGGTCAACTGAGCTGGAAAGTATTGTGCCAAACTGTAATTTTTGAAAATGTCTTGTATGACTAGCTTGGGTTTACTGTTGAAAAGTCCGATGTCAAATTTAATGCCTTCAGTATGGCCGTCCATATGTGCTGTAACTTTCAGAAGAAAAAGACTCAAAACTTTTAGAGTAGGTTTGGAGAGTGATAATCTCGGATGAGTTCATCAATTGACAAAATACCAGTTACAGTTACAGCCATTTTTAAAATTCAAAGTTATCTCCTCAATACAATATTAATAATAAATCGCCTCTATTCCCATAAATCAATATATCTCCGGAAATACTGATGAGATCAGAATAAACCTCGACAAATAGTTGTAGAATTGAAAGAGTACAAAATTTGATGCGAATTGCATAGTTTTGGAAACAATCCATCAGATTTCGATGAGATTAAGAACAAACCTTGGGGTCGATATGTTACATGAGTGTACCAAAATTCAAATCTATTCAATGTTTACTTAAACGAATATATCTCCGGGAATACTGATGAGATCAGATTAAATATCGGCAATTAGTTGCAGAATTGCAAGAGTGCGAAATTTGATGCGGTTTTGGAAACAATCCAACGAATTTAGATGAGATTAAGAACAAATCTTCGAGGCGATATTTTACATGAGTGTACCAAAATTCAAATCTATTCAATGTTTACTTAAACCAATATATCTCCGGGAATACTGATGAGATCAGATTAAATCTCGGCAATTAGTTGTAGAATTGCAAGAATGCAAAATTTGATGAGGTTTTGGAAACAATCCATCGAATTTAGATGAGATTAAGAACAAACCTTCGAGGCGATATTTTACATGAGTGTACTAAAATTCAAATCTATTCAATGTTTACTTAGTTGTAATGGCGGAACTAGAACTTACTTATTTAGCTCCAATTATACTCTACTAATTTTGACTGAATTTGATCTACAACTGGTGTCAATCAATTAAGTTTTTCTGATTTGATTAAGCTCTAAACCACAGAAGAACATCGAGAAAAGATTTTAGAGGAGGTGTTTTTTTCTAAGGGTTTATTTCGGATGTTTCCTACAGAATCGAAGAAATGCGAAGATATGGGAAGATATAGGAAATTTTTTTTAGATTCGTTTATTTTTCGAAAAATGTCAGCTTCAGTGAAAAATGAGAAAGAAGATATCAGAATACTCTTCAGCTGCAATTCGATACCAATTTAAGACGATATTCCAAAGGGAAGCCTTCAAAGGAAGCCTTTGATGGGTGCATTTATTAATTCCCGATTCATTTCATTTGTTCCGAAACGTTGTGAAGTCGCAAAAAATGACATTCTATAAAAGAATTTAATATTTCGTATTATTTGATTCAATTGAACATGACTTCCTATCGTGGCTGGTCATTTATAGTTTAATTTATGTATGGTTTCAAAAATCCTTTCCTCTAATACATAATCCGTAAGTCTCAATCGGACGAAATCAAGTGCTAAAATTATACAACTGAAATGGAAGACATTTTGAGATATATGTAATAAGGTAGAGAAAATGAAGAATTATTTTAGAGCTAAAATGATGACATTGCTGAAGGGCAGTAAGAGTAATATTTTTCATTTGGCATTTTTTAGGAGTCATTTATTGTTTGATTTTTGAAGGGTTCTGAAAATCCTTTACTTTTATACCATTGTAGAACGACCACATAGTACGAAAATCTTAATGTTGATACCGTTGCACGAAACAGATACGCCAACTAGATAGCGTTGCATCGAAAGATACTCGACGTTAATAAGGTCGAAAATAGCATGTCATATACTATTAAAGGGTCGGCAGATTAGAGATTCTGAGAATTTCGATTTTTGGGTAAGCAATAGGCATTTTATATTACCAGTTAAGACCTTTGTCCGTTTCATATCTGTCGCTTACTGAGAACAGGATTTTGCAGATTCAGGACAATGCTTTGTTGTTTTTCAGATTCAAAGAAGATGAATTGCATTTTTTTATTAAAATTCTAGAAAAGTACTCAGGTGTGGTCAGGAGCTGTTACCCGCTTATTCAAATCCGTTGCACAAGTGGTCACCTATGAACGTACTGACCCTGCCAAACACAGCTTTTGTCCTGATGGAAAGATTTAGCGATATTCACTTCATAAGGTCCTCACGAAATTCTGCATGAACCTTCAAGCTGTCATTTTTCAATGATGTACTTAGTACATCACTTGTTCATATGGTGGTGATTACTCTTTGAAACTAGGATGTAGTCTTTCATATAGGCACTCATAGAAAAAGAACGATTCAACATTATTAGTATCAGATTAATTCGATCACATTTACTCACCAAACATTTCATTCAGAAGAGTCCAGGCAATTTCGTCTTTTCCATTCAAGAAAGCTCCAGCAACCACAGCACTGTAACAAATATTACTCGGACTATCTAATTTCTCCAATTCAGTTAATAGTTCCAAGCAATGTTCCCATTCAGAAGTCACTGATAAAGCTAAGATGGCATTCTCTAGCAGGTGGCTATTCAGAACGTTTGATGCCTTTCTTAAATTTTTGTACCTGAAAAAATTCGTTCTTTGCATATTTTATTATTTTCTCTTGAGCAATAATCTTGCCTCCAGTCGTAATAGTCAAAAAATTTCTGAAACATCGAAAATCATGAGGATGGTGTTAAACTAAAAGCAATAAAATTTTCTTACATGAATATATACATGTACGAAAAATAAAATGAATTCAAAAAACGGGACTACAGTTCAATGAATTTGGTTTTTCTTGGAACCTTCTAGGTCTTTTAGAGTAAAAATATTCTTTTTACAAGGTATCAATTTTCTGGCAGAGTTGACCACCCTTACTAAGGAATTTTATCTGAAAGAGTTCCTGACCTTGAATCGAGCCAATCCAAATTTTGAAAGCATTTTGGGGTGTTTGGGAGTGCCAATAGTAATGCAGCTGTGATTACGTGATTCAAGGCTGGTAGGAAGAGTAGACTGAGAACAGCAAAGTGATTTCTAGAGATAGAAACATGGCACATCTAAAAAAACGATACAATTCACGCCTGACTGCTTCGAGGAAATCACTCACCTGAAAAACAGGGTGGCACTATTCAAGATCGAGTTTAATTAATGTGGAATCAGAAGGAGAAAACCAATAGCATAGTTAATGTTAGAGAGAAACTGAAGTGAAGACAACGTAAATCACAAAGATATTTCGGTCCATGGCAACAATCCTAAATGAAAATGACATCAAATGAAAGCTATCCAGTTAACAAACACGAAAATATTTTCATCGCAGTTAATGGTGACAGAAATGAGAAGAAGAATCGAGGATTTTTTACATTGAAAAAGTGTAGACTGAAAGGTGATGACCAAAATATCTATCAAAGTGATAATATGACAACCTCAAAAACTAAACAGAGAACAGATGCAGCGAATTAAACTATGTTTTGCCCTTAGTTATTGGAAACCAAGAAAAAACATTAATAAACATTCGCGCCAAAAATAAATTCTGATGAATAAAAAACTTGTGATAAATGCATATGTGATATCCTATCTCAGGTTCTTATTCTATTCTATCCACAGTGAACTTAAATAGTTATTTCAGGTTCCTTTCTTTACTAGTAGTAATAGACTTGGAGGTAATTCATGTTAACATTGCCAGCATATCAAAAACCTCCGACAGATTCCTGGGTTTTGTTGAATCGTCTAGGAATATATCAGAAATTCTAGTGTTATGGGAGACATACAATTTGATGGCTGTGTGATGTACTTTAGATAGGACATTGTATTATTGTAGAAGAAATACATCGTTAGAAGGGTGGTCTAAGTAGTAAAATGGTTTCTAGATCCTCAACTCCTGGGGGTATCCAAAAATTCCCCATGAATGTTATGCAGCGTTTTGTCTTTCTCGAGTTATAATTTTTTTGTGTTTTTAAATGTATTATGCCAGCAAGGTTTCAAAAATTCATATCTTTTTATGTAGTAGGTCCTTTACAAATTTTTTTGTGACATGATCGTCCTGAATGTTTTGAATACAATAATTACTCAGCTTCCTGAAATTACTCAAAGTAGCCAAAAGAAGGCATGAAAGGTAGAACTTTAGTTTTCAGTAGGAGTCACTCAAAAATTCAACTTCATTATCAAAATACAAAGAGCAGGTTTGATAGCTTCTGGCTACGTCTAAAAGCTTCGCATGGTCCTAAACTACCCAAATCATAAAAAACAAATAGTACTTCTTGATCATTTTTAGGTGTAATCCGCAGGCGGATAAGCTAAAAGCGATTGAAACACGATAAAAGTTATTTTTCTACTTTTTATCATTGTTCTGGCGAATTGAACTCAAAAATGTGATTTAAAATAATTGTAATTGAAATTCCTGTAAAATAGCTCGTGTACAATAATTTTGCTCTCAGCACTGATCAAAAATGTTATTATGTTTCAAAATTGGATGTTTTGAAATTACCAGCTTTTGGTTGAGAAATAAAAAGCACAAATTACTTCGAAATTACTATTTAGTACAATAAATTTTCAAAATCCCTTCCTCCAACTTTAATACTTAATAATCAAAATGTGAACAAGTTATGTTTCAATTGCCCCGAGCTACTCCAATATTCATGTTTTATTTCCTTTCCGCTTCTGAAAGTTTTCGTCTAAATTCTGTTTCGTTGTTGCTTTCCGTCGCGTACATCACCTTTTCGCAAAATGCCTATATAAGAAAATCGATGGGGTTGAAGTCTGGCGAACACGCCGGCCATTTGATCGGCCTTGCACACCCAATCCATCTTAATGTAAAAAATACACGAGCTACAGTTTTTTTTTACAGAAGTTTCAATTAAAATTACTTTAAAATCACATTTTTGAGTTCAATTCACCATAAAAGTAGAAAAATAACTTTAATCATATTTCGATGATTTTAAAGCTATTCGCCGTCGAAGGCCGATTACACCAAAAAAAGGCTATTTTTTATGTTTTTGGTAGTTTAGAACCGTGCGAAGTTTTAAAACTCAGCCAGATGGTGTGAAAGCTCCTCTCTGTAGTTTAAATTGAAGTTGAATTTTTGAGTGAATGAAAACTTAAGTTCCAACTTTCAGGCCTTTTTTCTGGATGTTGAGTTATTTTTGTTATTGAAACAACATTCAGGACGATCATGACAAAAAATACCTACTACATAAAAAGATATGAATTTTCGAAACCTCGTTGGCATAATAATTGAAAAAACACCAAAATATTATAACCCAAAACCTACAAAAAATCCCGTAAGATACCTGGGGTGTTTTTTGATACTCTCAGGAGTGAGGAATCTGAAAAAAAATTATTGGTGTTACTACTTAGACCAGCCTGTAGAGACATTTTAACTTTTTCGGTCACCTCTCACAAACATAGATGTGTTTCTAAACAGTCTGAATAATATTTTACAAAAAATTATAATTCATGCTGGACGATAGTACCTACTTACTGGGGAGATTGAGTTGAATGTTTTGCATAGCTTTTGTGAAAAGGTAAGTACCTGTCTATCTTTGATGCAACAAGTTTAATGAATGGAATAACTACAGAGGTGATCAGTTCACGACCTGGTTCTATAACATGTTCTTGAAGTGTAAATACATAGACTATCGTAGTATCAACAGACAAAGGGGATTCCAAAAAAATCAACCGAACTCTTAATTTACTACTTCAAATGATATCTGTCAAGATGGGATGAGAGCAGAGATTTTCAAAATGCAAAAACTGATTGAAAATTGTGCACCACTGAATCTTAAATTAGTGGTAAATAACGCGCTGTTCCCAGGAACAAACTTGTAAAAACAAAGACTGAAGTCATGTATCACGGATGGTCTTGTAGCGTCAATTGCTAGAAGATGCCATATGAAAAAAAAACATACTCAGCATCCTGAAGATACCGAACAAATTACAGTCAGCCTAATGACCGACTGCGTAAACACAATAACTTCCGAAAAAAACAACTTAGAAACTCGATATTTGTAGAGAAGGTTTGGACCTTAATTCCTCCATTGGCTCTGAGCCATTCTGAAGCTTCCGAGCAAGTCATCAGTCGATGGCAGCTAAGGAATGGAAGCATAAAAAGAAGTTTGAGTTAGACAAAGATAAGACAAAATTTTCCTCTTCTAACTAAGAGCAGTTCAATCTGGAAACAGTGAATTTTGGGGGAAATCATTAGATACAAATTATACATATTATGTACAATATAACATTTACTGTATATTTAGGGTATACAAGGAGACTGTTACAGTAGAAGCTTCATTTATGATCAATGATGCCCTAAGAAATAAACTTTCATAAGACATATTCAGTTGACTCATGATGATGAGAAATGAATTCTTAAGCTTTCAAGTCATTGTCAACTTCAAATGTACTTCATCATCTAAATGTTGTTCAATAAGATGATTTAAGAAATCTCAATTTTTCATGGGATTATGAAAGAGGCAGCTGAGGAAAATTTGGAAAAATACCGATACGTAAATTGAAAATCGCGCTATTACTACACATTCATACAGCAGGCTTCTTCAGTCCTACCGTCTTTCCAGTGTTAACCATTTGCACTGTTGCAAGCCTTGTTCATAAATTTGTGTTCGGAAAATCAGTGGCAATACCAACTACACTAGGGAATATTTATGTATATGCCAACTGTAAAAACGAAATAAATCAGCTAACAAGCTTCTGACTCATATAAGACAAGGGGCTACTGTTATATTGGTATGAGATGGGGCTGAGCATATGCAAAACTCCAATTCTCGAAGGAGTGAAACAGAGAGAGAAATACAGCAGAATAAAAGTTTAATGTTGGTACAATATTTTCAATTACCTCTATAAAATATTGGTGAAACAAAAGGTGCTCAATCGTAGTGCAATAATTCAAAGCTTCTGTGTGAACTATTTAATTTGTTATTGTTATCATGGTATAAAAGAATGAAGGAGAACATCAACCAGTACAATAAAAACATCCAGCAAATAATCCTACACCTCAAATCTCACACATGGGTTGCGGCATGTGAAAAAATCAATAGTAGGAAGGGCAAGAGCTTTTGGAGAGAGGTTGGAAAACTGAGCAGGTTTAAAAATATCGAAGATTGCCAAACAACAGATATGATAGAAAATGGCATCAGGTACCAAACTACAGAAGAGAAACTGGTAGCCTTCGCAAGATATCTTGATATTGTAGAAGTAGAAGGTCGACATGTACCACTTACGATGAAATGTTTTATGATTCATTTCATTTGAAACTGACATTTGTCAAACCATTAAATGCAAAAACATGTGGTACTTATCATAATATTTTCTTCATATTTATTGATGGGATTTTGGATTTATCAAGAAGTTTGTATTCATTCTGCTATCCAGGCTTTTCTCTATATTTGATAAATCACACTTATAAAAGGTGTCCCATAATTAGACAGACAAGTTTTCACTAGATGCTCTGGACATTATTTTAGAAACTTTGGACCCAAATCACATAATGCAAAAATGATTCATTGAGGAGCTAGAGCTATCTGAAGATCACATACTACATTAGTAGTTCCTCTGAAAAATATATTCATGTACACCTTAAATGATTTTGTATCAATTGTTTTAAATGCACTGACTAGGAGATTCTCCTTAATATCTATGGAGCAAAAATGGATATCTCAAACGTTCTATTCCTGCTTAAAATTGTACAAGGTCTTACCCAGTGTCCGAAATTATTGTCTCTAATAAAAATCAAAGTTTCCACAAGAAGTTTGAGACTTATCAACTAACTAACCCTACTAACTCTTCTTACCAATTTTTATTTGGATTATGTTCATATATTGTAGCTATATTGTTCCCAGAGTCTTTTGTGGATAAAATTTATGGATTTCATCCCATTGTATTTCAAATGTTCTAATGAGCAGAAAAAATTAATGATTTTTTGATGAAGTTGGAACCATATTCTCTGAGTGAATTTTTCAACAGATATTAGAAATTAGTGAATGTTTGACGTCCCTCTTTTGCACTTTGTGTAATGTAGATTGCAATATGAAATAAAGGTTTATTATTATTATTAAATAAGGTAAAGCTTTCAAGAAATAATTCAAATCAAGAACGAGAAATTGATATTTCGCTTACTTCATTATGATTCTTTGCAAGCATTGGGTAGTGAACGTGGAGAGAAAATTTCGAATCAATTTTTCTGACAACTGGTGAAACTGGGCGATATCACACATGAGCACATTTCTTCAAGAAAAAATATCAGAGTTTATGAATTTGATGTGAAACCTGTAAAATAACGAAATGTAAAAGAGTTGTAACTAAAAATACCCTCTGGCCCCCCAAAGCAATATGGGCATGTTTTACTTAAAAAAATGCACTAGAACCAATTGTTGTGTATTTTTGATATTAGCCAATGTTTAAAATTTCAACACTTCAGGTTACGCTGTTTGGGAGATATGTGACAAAAAGTGTTGGATGTCATTTTCGGAGAGCTCCAGCTTCTTAACAAAGCATTTTTGCATTATATGATTCGAGACTAATGTCTAGAACCTCCATTAAAAGCTTGTTGGTTTAATTATGAGAGACCCTGTATGAGGGCAACAGACGTTGATGCTAGAGAACATTCCTGTATCAATACAAGAGTGACTTGCACATTCAAAGTAGGAAGACCCTTTCAGTCCATGTTCTCATTCCTGTGGTGAAATGGTTTCAGAAAGTAGGTACTATCAATAACACCTATTGTAGTCGGAAAAATATGTTCGCTTTACCATAGCTATTTTGCCTCTATTATTTCACTGTTAGTATTTAGATTTAATCTTTTGGTTTGATTGAGCAATTATTCTTTCAGCAAAGAGAACACCCTTCCCGATTACAATTATTGTCTCTTAAAAATCGGGCAGTACGGTGTTTAAAATTCAGTTCGAAAATGTTTAGTCCTTTTTCCTCACAGACCAGTGTTGCTAAGCATATCATGAAATGTTTAATATCCTTAAGATGCAAAACATGTACCATCACGATGTTTATCAAATCACACAACCTTAAGTTGAGATTGCTAATGAATGACCATACTCACAATTTCTGAAAGATGTCGTAGGTATTGAATAAAAGTAAATGGGAAAAATTTGAATATCCATTCAAATCCATGCGAGTAAATCATCTTTAAGAGGATATACTTGTACTCTAAAAGTGTAACATTTCACTAGCAATAGTTATAATGAATGCGTTCTGTAGCATATCTTTGGAAATTTGCAAGCATAAGCATATCTTTCTATTAATGGATTGCACCAAATATACATAGGACAACAAATTTTTCAGTATTACCTTCACATTCTTCTGTTCCAAAGGAGTTACTCAGAAATTGAATATTGAAAAAAAATTATGAAACCTACATCGATATCAAGCGATGGACCAAAGCTCTGGTTATCCAAACTGACATATAGACAAAGGATAATCAATTTAGATAACCGTAACTATAACTGGAGCTTTTGATTGATTGCTTGAAATGGACTCAAATATTGAATTTTCCGCAGAAATCCTCACATCAATTACAGGCCAATTCAATGGCACTGTAACAAAGAAAAAGAGAGATAATTGAAATTCCTAGAAGAAGTTTTAATTCGGAAGGATATTTCAGTAAATTTAATGACCATTGTGACTGGATTAAAATGTTGAACAATATGATTAACTAACAATTGAATTATCAACTTTTGCTCACTTGGTGGAATTCTCCCATCAGCATATCGTTTGCGGAAATATATGAAAAACTGCTGTTTGATTAGGAATAAATCCAGTTTTACCTTCGTTTCTTCGTCGAGGAAGTCTATATAATCTAGAGCCATCCTGAATTGTTGGTTTTTTGTTAAATACATAATTATACTTCGGTCGATGTTCTCAGGGGAAAAAATATCTGAATTTTCTAGAATCATATTTTTCATACGGGACACCTCTAATGTACTCTGAATTATAGGATTGAGAACCATTTTTTTCAAAGCTTCAGACCTCTCTTGCTCCGTTGTTTTACGGGAATTAATGTGGCCCCTATTAAAACTTGTCAGGCTTGAAAAAAGGCGTCGCATCAGCGTTGATCTCCTAGACATTAACATTTTAAACATTTAAGCCTCAACTATTAAACTTCATTCATTTTCATATCAGAAAACAAATACAAAATCGGTTAAAGGACATCTTCAACGTTAAAGCCGAGAAGGTTATGTTCACTGTTCACTGTTCACAGAACATCAAAATAATTGCTGCTTTCTTTTTGACGATCGGGGTAGCTCGGACCTTCCCCGCGCATAAAATTTGTTAACGAATTTCATGCGCGGCAAAATGAAAGCAGCAGGTTATATAAAAAAAAAATCAAGGTTGGGGTCATAGACCAATGATAATAAATAAGAACATGCGACTAGAGACAGGGACATGAAGGTTGGGATCAATCAGGGGGGTGAAGCGACAGTAGGAAAAGTGGAAACAAGGACATACGTCCCCAACTAAGCTCGTTCTGTCCTTTGATTAGAAAAGGAGATGTAGGAAACGTATGTCGTAGATATGTTCAAATGGATGAATGACATAAATGACAGAACATTTATGGAATGACGAATGACATTGATAAATGAAATTGGCATAACGTTTTCATAATTTTCATCAAACTAATTGAACATTTCATTGTCCTAAAATTTCATCAAATAAATTGTTATATGCACACTATGATAATATATGTATGTTGGAGTATATGATTTGAGTGGTTTTATTTGTTGAAATAAATATAAGGGAATAAAAAGGTAGTGTTAATTTTCTGGAAGATGCTGGGTTCCTCGAAGACTTCTGCACGCTTTCATTCACAACGATTAATTGAACATTACTAAAGTGGAATCAAAATTTATTTGGACTTTGTTTTGCGTAGTTTATAAATTATCTCTTTTGAATAAAGAATGGCATAGTACGTTGAAATTAATGAATAATATACGGTGAGTATAGTTATAAAGTTCATTTGATTAATAGAGAAATGGAAAATCACCAGATGAATTAGGTTGCATTCGTCTTGAATTAAAATAATCACCTCCTGTCCAGAAAGCATGTCGTTCAATCAAGATATTTTTTCTATGAATGATTGAAGGCTTCTTCATTTCAAATAATAAACTGAGTCAGCGTTTGCCTTATTAGTACGATTTAAAAAAGAATATTGTATAATACAATAAGGCGATGATGTATTTCACGAAAGATAATTCAAATACGGTAATGAAATTAAAAATAAGGAGACAGTATTTAGTATCCACGAAATATTTTGTGGAAACTATTTTTTATTGAAATGAGTTTCTACCAAGTAAAGACAGAAACTATCAAACACAAGGTAATCAAAGTTACACGTAGCCCATTAACTATATCAATTCAACAAATTTTCGCCGAAAAAACGTAGAAATAAAACAACTGCATCCATAAAATTATTCAACGCAGTTATGTCTAAAATATCGGACAGTAATAACACATATAACATACATAAATATCCATATGTAATTTCAAATTCGCCGCCTACTAGCCATTTGGTTAGTGTTCAAGGTCACGGATTTTGGGTACATCGATAACAATACGAGCGTTCTATTTGACGATTTGGGGAGCTCGGAGCTGCCCAAGCGCATGAAACCCTAACGTTGACGCGTTCTTTTTGATTAGAGCTTCGTGCATCTGAGCTCCTCCGACTACCTTCCCCTGCCCCCTCATGCACCAACCTCTGACAAGGGGCAGCAAGCTCTTTTGGGTTACGTCATATCATTTGTTTGTATTTACAATAACATTTGTTGATCAAACCACTACTGTCTGTGATGGTCTGTGATTATCTAATATATATTGGCTATAAATCAAGGCAAATTTTGGAAAATGAGTAAAAACAAGGAATTGCTAATAAATGATTCAGACAATCAAGGGACTTACAGCATTTATAACATGCTCGTCCTCAGAATCAGAACCTGTCCAAGCTAGTAGTTTTATGTAAACAAACCTTAGAAATGTGGTGGAGAACGAATATTTATTAAGCAGAGCTTGAATATTTAAAGAAATTATTATAGTTTTGTGTAAGATTTCTTGAGAAGGAACTTTTCGTTTGGATCACGATATAAAATCGTACTTTAAATCGTTCCTGGAGGATAATTTCGGTGTTATTTTAGTGTATGTTGCTTGGTGGATCAAAATAAACCAATATCTAAGTTTACTTGAATTTCTGGAAAAAAAGGCACCTCAAGAAGTATTTTAAGGACTCTTATTTATGTGAAGAAGTGCTGAATGCAGGCTATATTATGTGGTAACTCTAGAATTAGTCCAAATGATATGACTTGTTCTTTGTTTACAAAGGAAGGAATCAATAAAATGAAAACAGATTTTCTGCCTTAGTTCTTTTGCATCGTATTTATAAAGAAAAGGAAACAGATAGACATATAATTGATTTCATTTTTATATTACAGCAGCTCAAGATACACATGCAAAATGAAAAATGTCACAGCCGGTTCAACCTACCTATATAAGGAAATGAAAAGTATTGATGTATTTATATGAGTAACTTCAGCTATTATTAACTCTAACAGTATATCTAGTTTTTGTCAGATTTTCAACCAGATCACTCTTTTAGAATATGATTTTGTGTAGTATGTGAATTAGGTAGCAGCAGAAGTGCTCGGTAGTTTCTCTGCAGCAATTTCCTTCAAAATTCTCTCATTTTTATTTACACCTGAAAACATCATGACATGAAGTTGTTTCGAAATAAATACATTGTAGGTAATTTACCTTTATGAGAATAAACATCTTCAGAGAAATGCAGTGAACATACTTTCATGTATTTCGTGACCTGTTTTCCAATCTTCAATTTCTAGAGCTAGGCCTTTCTTCTATCATTGAGTTCCTTGCCGAATGCTGTTTCCAAATTAACTTTTAACTTTTAATTAATTTCATTTGGCTTTGGAAAAAATAAAAACAAGAGGCACTAGATGATCCTTTCTTCTTTGACCATGAATAACATTGAGTTGAGGCACACAACAATAGTCATTTCGGGAGGATGCCATTTCGAATTAATACGATGGAAATTTTTAATCGGAAAGAAAGGAATCGATTGATGAATATTACAAACACTTTCGGTATTCCAAAATTTCAACTCGGAGAACAACACAAAAGCTCGAAAATGAACTCCAAAAGTGAGCAAATTACGTTAGAATAACAGGCACGTCAAAAAACTACTAGCTTGGAAGTGTTCGAATTTCTATCACCAGAGGGCGTATCGCTTAGCAGTAGTTGCGAATTGGAGTAAAAAATACGTACAATAATAATGAAAATACAGAATAGTCAGAAACTATTTAGAATATTCGTCTGCAAGTGTAGTGTAGATCACAGCTGATCAATCAAAACAGTAAATAACCGCGCATGTGCTGTGAGTTTTCATTGCACCAAACCACTAATTTGCGTTCGATTTGAGAGTAGCTCAAGTGCAACAAACACTCAGCTACCCTAGGGCTTCAAACGCCAAAAAGAAAGCGCCTAATGGAAATGTCAAAGAGTGTCGCTTCTGTAATACTTCTCTATTCTGTGGTTCTGTCACAAAAGAGAGAATAATACCACAGACAAACTAGTCTGTGATAATACTTCTCTATTCTGTGGCTCTGAGACATAGAATAACAAAATCCTGGGAGAAGCATATATATTTGTATTCTGTGGTGAGAAGTTCACTCAACAAGATATATTCATTCTTTTTCTGTGGTTATCAAATCCAGATTTCATTATTCATTGTAATTTAACATAATAGTGCTTTAAAAGGAGAGTTTTTATTTGATCAACTTCCGAATTGTCTGCATTAGTGTAGATAAAATGGAGTGTATAGAAATTGATGCGAATGGTGAAAGAGAAGAAGGAGAAATCTTTGACGACGATTTGGAAACAATTTCGGACGATTCGATTGCACCTTCTCCACAAACGGGTAAGTTAAATGCAACTGAAGAAAGCTTACGTGCACTTTCTTTAAGCAGTGTTAGCGACTTAGAAGTTCTCGAATGTTCATCATCCAGTTCAAACCATAAGCATCGTCGGTGGAGGCATGTTAAAAAGAGGAGAAAACTTCATAAACGTTATAAAAGATCTTCTTCAGAGAGTAGTTCAGAGAATGAAGAAACGAGAATAACAAAAAAACTTTTGAAGGAAGCTATCAGGAGAGATACAGAAGAAATACATAATAAAAGTTTACGTACAAGATTGAAAAATATGGTTCAGAAATCTGCTCTGACCGAAGATACTGAAATAGATTTCCTAAATGACTGCCATCATTTACCAGATGACATTTCATTTTGCGGCCCTATTTCTAATACAAATGAAATAGAAGATGAGGAAATGAACAAAAGCCCAATACAAGAAACTTTATCTTTTGATGGGGATGAAGAATTGACACAATTAAGATTAGAAGCATTAAAAACGGCTGTCATCAATAAATTTCAACGGAAGAAGAGAAAAATAAAAGTAGATCAACAGGAGGAATCTAAATCTTTAGAAACAAATAAGGAAAATTCATCTGATAATGTAAATACTCAAATTTGTAATTCGGAAGATCGTAATCCTGAAGAAGAAATTTCAGAAAGAAGCCAGGTTGTTGGAAACCTTTGTTCTCCGAATAGTGCCATAAATTCTGAGGAGGATGTTGATGAAGACATTTTGAGAGCTGTACTACTTGCATCAATGGCTAAAAAAATGACCAACAAAGTTCCAACCCCTAAAAAGAAAAATAGCACAATTAACTCATTTGAACTAATCAAAAAACAAGTAAAACAAGAAGTCATCAAGCCTAATATAAACCCTCCTAAAATAAAACCGTTCATAATCAGTATTAACAATCCTGATTCTGATTCAAATGATGACGACTTTAATGATGCGGATGAAATTAAAAATAATAAAGTAATAGATAATGTCCAATTGGAACTCAAAATAGATAACTTCCTTAAACAACAGAGAGCAGAGGTTGAAGCAAAAACAAATTTAACACATGTCTTCACCAAAACTAATCTCAGTAAAAATTTACAGACAAAACAGAATGTAGAGATTAATAGCTTGTATAAACTTCTCCCAAAAAATAAACAACTAGAATATGAAAAGTTGATTCAAAAACTCAAAAGTGCGGAAAAAAAAACTAGGGTGAAAAGGATATCTGGCCGAATATCCGATCATAAAATACAGAGAAATAAAGCTTTATCAAGGACTTCTGGAACTAGTATGTCAATAGCAGGATCTTTTCAGCATCAATTGAGACAGGTGCAACAGCAAGTAAGTGGAAGGTAAGACATATTTTCACTCAATATTTTTCTTAACTGTTATATTCTTATTTCACACTGAACTACATGAAGCCCATAAGTGTACAAGCAAGCCGAAATAGTTGAAGAAAGCCATTGTTTAATGTGATGCCTCAAAATATTTTGGGGTGCAAACACAGTGAGAGCTGATTTTCAGTGTGCTGCGTAGACTTAATATACCATGGACTGAGTGTAGAGAAAAAAGATTGAAACTTCATGTGAGGGAGGTGTAGCTAGAAGAGGCATGGAATCTAAAAATTAATTCTGGCTCCATCTTCTTTTCGACCCTACAAAATGGTATCCACTCTCCCTCATCTTTTTCAAGATTCCATGTCTCTTCTAGCTCCATCCTTTTTACCCCTAGAAAAAGCATAGTTCTCTCTCACATGTATGTTCCAATCAATAGTCTTAAAGTGTCGATAAGCTCTGTTCATGTCAGGTCTATGGCATGCAGATAAGGAGCGCCAAGAATTGGGACTGCTCTTGAATGCACCCACACACAGTGAAAGTAGGTCGAAGTTTGTTGCTGGCGTTGCTTAACTCTGACTTGGGAACAAATTGTTAAGAAAGGAATTGGCTAATAGAAAAGAAAGCTCTGGAAATAATTAGAGATGAAAGGGATATCCGGCTTATATGGCCTGATTTTCACCATCCAGACAGATACTGGATTTCGGGTAGTAAAATTCAAATAATTTTCATAAGTTTTCACACAGCAAATCATACCACAATGAGTTATGGACACCGTTAATTTTCACAATCGCAGGAATACCAAACTATACCATACCAGCTCCTGAAATTATCAGTCTGCTGTGGAAGCTACTGCCAGTTGCTGAATGATAAATTCCAGCAAAACTTGACCACTGCGGGTAGTGATTCGAATTAACTGACTACCCAATGTTTGCATCGTGATTGCGATAGATTCGAGATACCTTCAAGATATAGTCAATCTCGTTAGCAATCGGATTATACCATTATCCTTTGCCACTTCATTGAAACAGTCCCAAAAAGTGTCATGACCTTCACGTGTGAAGTTGGATCCTTTCATCATCTATAAGTTTTGCAAATGCTTAAGATTTCTTTCTGCCACAAAAATATTCGTCATGTAACACTAAAGGGCCGAATATCCTGCCTTGTAGTTTGCCGAATATTTGACATCCGGTATCCGGCCAAACCAATCCGTTTCATATCTAGAAATAATCAAATAATATAAACAGAACGAATATCTGTCCATAGATCAACAAATATTTCAACTTGATTTGAGCTAATCATCCAATCAACCAAAACCTTCGGTGTAGGTTGATTGGGGTATTTCTTGACCTATCAGCAGATATTTGTACTTTTATTGATGTTAGTTTAATAAATCTTTAATTTTAAGCCGCTAGTTGTCAGTGTCAAATTCCAACAATTTTCCAAAGAAACTCATAGTTGGCAGTATTGTAGTACAGAATCCAAAATTTTTGATGAGAATGGAATTGAAATTGAATTCGCTTTACTTTTTAAGATAAACGGTATCGAGCCTCATATCTGAATAGATTAAATCAGCCCTCTCGATATCCTACAGCAAATTCTGTGCGGAATCAGGTGATTGAAATTGTGAAAATTGAAGATTTTGTCTGCCAAGCCAATATCCCATCAAAAAAAAAACACCAATATGGTTTAGTGAAGCATAAGCAAGGAATGTTCACATTTTTGGATCTCAGAAAGGTAGACGTCTTTTAAATTTCTGAACCTCACTTTTCCAGCCGAACAATGTTCTCTGTCCACCTAACCACACATCCTGATGGAACGGTTCATGGAGGCTCTGCTGTGATTATTTATGTTCTCGTTCTCACTTTTCAATCAGATTTCACTGTGTTTTAACCCTAAGTCGTGTGCAATAGGCCTTAGTTAGGTATTGTGTGGTTTTTCTAAATTTCACTGTCAAATTTGAAAATGTATGCTATTATCAACTCTTTCACACAATTATTCCTTAAAGTTACATGAAGAGTTAGCTGAAGGTGACCCTAAAGTAAAGATGTTATGCACTATTGAAACCAGTATCAAACCTTAACTAAATATGGGGTGCGGCAAATGAAATGGTGCAGTTTTGATGTGGGCTACATTCGCTGTGGTGGAGATGGGAGATGACACATTGTTCAAATCATAACCACTCCTCTCACCCATCCAGGTGTTTATCCTAACCAACTTAGTTTGTACCAAGTACTGGATTTGAACTTAATCCAGTCCAATTAGGACAGTCTTGTTGTTAAGAATACTATTGTGGTCAGATCTTCAATGTATTTTGTTACTCCTGAAACATTTGTCAGTTCTGTACTTTGGGTAATATTTTAAAGTTAAAATTATTAATGGTTATTATGTAGTTCCCTACATAATGGGCTGAGCAAAATGTCCTATCAATGGTACATCTTTCAAGGTTCTTCCTTTCTACTTCTCATCAGTAAACAAAACTTTCAGCAGAAACGGCTTCATGATTTGGCATTTTTGGAGTGGGTTTGGGACTTGGCACATAGGTAAAATCCACCCCATGGAATCATTAAGTCGTTTCTTCTTAAAGTTATTGTGTTTACTGTTGAGAAGAAGAAAGGAAGAACCTTGAAAATAATGTAATTTTCAGTAGAAATTAGAGTAAAATTTCAACAGTACCTTGATAAAATGTTATACATTCAAGCTATAAAAAAAATAAGACTGTTTTAAACCATGAAATTACACCCCATGATGAGTAAGAAGGTCGTATCTGCTTTTTTTTATAGTTTTCAGAAATTCAACACTGGAATGATATTTTACTTGCACCATAATTTATACCGCTATGGCATGGTGTCGTGTAAACTGCTCTGGTAATCAATTCAAATTTAACCTATACCTTTCTAATGCTTATACTCAGAGTCGATACTCCATACTTGAGAACACCTTGAGTCTTCGTGGCCAATGCCATAGGATTAGATATGTTAGAGGGGCGATGAGGCCTTGCAGACTTAGCAAACACTGTGACATAAGGTTCTATTGTGCCACCATGTGCAGTTTAGCCTGGCAGTAAAATCTCGATAAACTTTGCTACCAATGGGTGCTACATCCATCAATTACGGTTTAAGGAACCACAAGCCAAGGTGTTGTAACCTTTTTCTATGGAAAGCTCCAGCATTGCAAAGCAGATGTTTGGCTGTTTCAGTGGCTTCTTGACATAATCGATAACCTTTCTCATGTTCTGCAGATGATAATTCACAGGATAGTGTCTGTTGAGTGCAGCTGTTCGTTTCCTAAGTTCCAATTTACTGAGTAACAGAACCTTTTTGTCGAGTATGAGAGAAAAATCTTTCCTGTCTTTGTGTACTGATCATCTGCCAGGAGGCAAACAACTTCCTCTTTTTTGCCATTTCTTGTATTTCTATAAGCTTAAAAGCTTGATGCTCCGTTGTGGGCTGCTACATGGTCGCATCAGGACCTTATCTTCGAACCGTTATCCATAGTAACTTTAGTGATTTTTGTGTACTGGATGAGCAAAAAAATCGAGCCTGCTCCGCTGTGCTTGTCAAGAGGTCTGACCAGTGTTGCTTTCCACCTAAGCTGAAAAGTAGAATATGTAAAATCTATGAAATTTGAAGGCATATACACTTGCATCAAGCAATTTGAGAGTTCCCAGGATAATCATATCATAGCTTATGCAACCATTGATAATTATTCAGAATTCAATTAGATTAGGAAAAGAATAAAAGTGAAATATTTGGCATAACATGCATGCAAAATATTTCTTTATATAATGGAAGTTCAATCTCAGTTATTTTGTCATATACGATCTTCTTACTTAAGGTGCATGATGTACTCACTGGCTAACTATTCAAGGGTATTCATTCAGCAGATATTTCAGAATTCTATTATGTGCAACATTCTAAATCAATCTATTTCTTGTACCCCATGTATATTATCTATTACTGATGACTAAACTTACTTATGAACCAAATGTGGATGAAAGATTACAGAAAGAAAAATATCAAGAGCTCTCTTCGCTGATGACAAAATTGAATGAAGCAAACGAAGAACAGAAGAAGCATGAAGTACGTATCAAGCATCTGTTGAAACAACTAGAACATGCTAGAGAACAAAGTGCGAAATCACAACAAGTCTTCAGTAGTTTGATGAAGGAATTCTTGAAGAAGAAAGAGGAAATTGATAGGTCAGTCTATAGTTCACATTCAATTCAGAAAGAATCTTGGAATTCAATTAAAGGACGCATGTTAGATATTTAAATCGAGAAACTCATTGAAACGAACTTGCGGATGATAAGATTTACAGTGCACCAAAACGAATATAGCAGCTTTTACTATCAGAAATATTAATTGATATATCCGCATAATCCACTGGATATAATCAGCAGCATTCTGTTTCAGTCGCAATTAATACTGTCTTCATTTGGATAGCCATCGGTTATGGCCAGAGTTGAAGATTTACAAAATCCATTAAATGCAGAACGTCTGCCAATTGCATCTGGAGTCACTCGTGGCCATCCTGTTTTTATTATCAATGACTTCCTGAAGATTAACGAAATATTAAATAGTATAATATTTTGTACATGAGAAGCAGTTAATCTATCAGTTGATATTTGAATTGGTGGTTGGTGATAAAACTGGCAGTCCCGGTTTGAGGATTAGCTGGACAATCGTCATCAAATTATATTTCTGTCTCTCCATAGCTGAGAATCCCAATTGTTTGACACATTTTCAGGAATCTCAGATGTTCACATAGTATTAAGATCTTTGGAAGATTCTGATTTTCGTTTTGTCTGAGAAATCATTTTCGTTTTTCTTCTGTCATAATCGAAGAAAAAAGCATGGAACATTAAGGCGCATACTAAGCTAATATCATATGTCGAACAAAAATCGATCCATTTCATAATTTTATTTAGAATCAAAAAAAAAAATACTCGAAGCAAAAATTAACTGTCATAATAATGTAGTTACAATAATTTTGAATAACTTAAAACAAGTCGACTTTGTCAACTACAAGCAATTGTTTTATCGCAGACAAACTAGATATTCCACCAAGCATTCACTCGGGTAATCGATGTGCTTATATATATACATATAATTTTCTCGAGAAGTCGGATACCGAAAAGTTGAACGAATGAAGTGAAATCAGCAGGAACTGAATAAACTGAATTGAAAAACTAGACGTTCACAAAGGCACTCACAAGCATACACAAACTCAGAAGAACACATTTTACTGGTGGGTGTAGCAAAAATTTTGTTTCATCAAAAAAATTTCAAAGATAAAAACTTACAATAATTTTAAATAACTTTCAGCTAGTCGACCGTGCAAACAAACAGTTTGTTGGTTTATAGTAACATTATACCATTAAAATATACAGGTGCTAACAGTGTTGATGTACAATATTCAAGGAAGTGATAGTACAGATCGTTTCCAATAAAAAATGTCCTTATACTTACAACATTTTCCTTGAATAAGATTATAAATCAGACTTGTTAAAAAATCATATTACCGAGTCCAAGAGAAAATTAGTTTTGACAAAGCAATATTTCAGATGTCAAATGAAAGATGAAACCAAAATTGATACGATCTGAATGTTAGCTCATTTAAATTTCAAAATACCACATTGTAGAAGTTGTAAGAATCTCAAATTCTGTAAGTTTGTGTTGTTTTTATTTATGGCAAGAAAAAAAAAAGAGTTTTCTTTAGTGCACCATATCGAGACCCTTTGGAAAACGACAGTGAATATAAGCGACCGTAACAGAAATACACTTTTTATACATTTAGGGTGATTCATAAAGGGTGGCGACCGATCGTATCTCGGAAACCGTTTATCTTATAACTTCCGGAAAAAAATTGTAACGACAAAAGCAGCTCCTCAAGTTCGTAGTTCCCCACTAGAGGGCGCAATCTATCACTTTTAAAATATAATCTCATTTTTCACGAAGTATTCTCCAGCTAACAGTGGTGAAGAATAATAAAATAAGAAACTACTCTTTCTATTCGACAACTTTTGTTTCAGTATTTTTTCTATGTTTCCTATTTTTTAGTGATGGGGTGGATAAACTTTTCTTCACAAAAAAACACTCCCACTTCTGTGTGCGTGAACCAATTTTCACGTAATTTGATTTCATTTGAAGACCATCAAAAGTAGATCACAAAAAAATATGACAACAACATACCGGGTGATCTCATTAAAAACTACAGGCTCTTTTATGTCACTTCACCATATTTATGTGTTTTACTGGGGAATTTCAAATGCGATGCTATAATTCTAACCGACTGAGAATAAGCCAAGCAACATCACCTATTGACTTGTTCATTCACGAATTCGGTCTTCGTAATTAAAGTCCAAACCTTCTCCACAAATATCGAGTTTCTAAGTTTTTTCTTTCGGAAATTATTGTGTTTACGATCGGCCGTTAGGGGTTTCCCTTTTCTTATCACCATATCTGAACAGTATAAACATTTGAAGAGGGATTATATTGTGGTCATATGTACCATTTCTTGAAAGGAAATCAAAAACTAAAAATTTCTGTACCTAGTCCAAATGTCGCAAATATTTTCCGTTGTAGTAAATGAATTAGTTGGAGTTGTTTCATTCACTTCTAACCACTTGATAATAATGCACTAGAATATCAGATGATGTGAGCATGTGTTTGATTTTGTTGAAAGTTTTTTGGCAATTATGATTCAACTTGAATGATACACTTTTCCTAAGTAGGGAATACAAAGGAAATAATGTGGTGGATAAATTTCTGATGAATTTTCCATAGTAATTATCTGATATTTCAACTGAGTCAGCAAAAAGTTTGTTTAGACCCAACTTGAAACCAAATTTATCCAATATATTAAAAACTTGTCGCAATTTACACAAGTGCTCCTGTAAATCTTAACCAGTAATCAGTGTATCCTCTATAAAAATCTAAACACCATTATTACCTTGGAGTAACGATTCCATAATCTTCTGAAATTTGGCCGGTGCTGAGGCTACTCCATTGGTTAGACAATTAAATCTGAACAAACCCTTGTGTGTCGAAATGGTAAAAGCTCCCTGGATGAATCATCAACAATTATCTGCTAATATGCCTGTGAAAGGCCCAACTTTGAAAATTGTTCTCCACACTACAACCTACCAAACAGATCTTCTATCCACTTCGATACAAGAATTGATCGTTATCTTGAAGTCAGCACATAGTCTTACTTCTCCAGTCTTTTTCACAACTGGCACCACAGGAGTTACCCAATCGCTGTAGTCAACTGGTGTTAGATTATCTTAATCAATAAGTCTGTTAATTTAATCTTCAACTAGATTTTGAATTGCGAATGGTTATGGTCTAGCCTTAAAGAATTTTGTACTCACACTTGAATCTTCCAATATAATAATAGCTGAACCCTTATTGAATTTTCCCAAATCACTCTAGAATAACGAACTGAATTCACAAACATTTTATCAAAATTTTTTTCAAGAAAATTCAACCTTTCAAAATTCACATTGAAACTTATTCAAAAAATCTTGACCCACAATTGGTGATCATCCATTCAACCACATATAAATCTGAATTTCTGAACATTGTGAAATTCTATTTCAGCCCTGAAATAACCCATTGGTTCAAACTTCAATCCATTATAAAAACAATCTTTTGTCAGTGGTTGACAATTTATTTCTTTGAAATTTGTTGAAATAATCCCTATCTGAAATAGTACTAATGCTTGAACCTGCATCAATTTGAAGATTAATTATAACTTCATTCAATTAACATTTTATGATAAATTTTAAGCATCCCTGAGCGAAAAGTGCTAACTCATCAAAATCATGATCCATATTTTGTACTGTTATTATTTTTTTTTCAGTTCCTTTCTTGTAGTTTCTTTGTTTTTTAAACCAAACATTGGCTAAATGACCCCTTTTGTGACAAAAATTACAGATGATAGCATGAAAACAATTACTTTTTTATGCCCGATGCGCCCACATAGTGCGCAATCCTTTTTAAATGTCATCTTGGAACCATTGCTTGATTCTGGTTGCCGATTTGTCCTGGGATGTCTCTGCATTTCCCCATCTTTCTGACGGTTGCGCACATACAGTACTTAACGCTTGACCATTTTTCCTTCACGAAAATGTCCCTCCTGGCCGTCTTTACCTTTTGATGATGAAAATGCCGCCATTTTGAGGATTGTTAATTTGATAGCATCAGCCAAGAAAATGGTGATTTTCCCTTCCAGAAGCCGATCGAAGACAGGTCCATAAATAAAATTATCTCTGAGCGTCGTTTCGAAGTGGTTATCAAATTCGCACTGTACGGCCAATATTCGAACACGTGCTGCCCACCTATTTGGAGACTCTTCCGGTCTTCTATCAGATTTATAACATTTAATTCTCTTTGCGAAAGGTGTACGCACTGGCGTGAAATGTTTATCGAATATTTTTAGCATCTGTGCATAACTTCGGCTTCACCGAACTGCATTGATCGAACATAGGGCGATAAGATTCTTCATCTAGCACATTGAGGAAAATCGCTAGTCTCTTATCATCCATGATATTATTTGTTCCGAAATAATTATCGAGTCTTGCTTTATAAAGAGTCCAATATCATACATTAAAATTAAAGTCTTGTAATTTCTTGATGAGATAACTATTGTCCTGTGCCATTATGGTCCTCTTCACTATCACTAGGCATCAGCACATAAAATTGTCCAATTATTCATTTTACTGATTATGTTTTTTTTTACCTCGACGCCACTGTGATGTTTGTTGGTTCGCATAAAGTTTCAGTTGTAGGAATAATAACTGAATTATCTTCGATACCTCTTCTCGCCATCTAACTACTGTACAAATTATCGTTCTTACATCTTATTCATTAGATGTGATATATATTCAACTCAGGCACATTGAGTACATTAGGTCAGCGATTGTTTCTTCATGAATGTGCCACATATTTGGAGAGCTGAGACTTGAGGAAAGTTTGTACAATTATAAAAGCAATACCCTTCTTTGATCATTTTTCGAAATGAATTTCTCACTGAAACTGTGTTCTTCTGGTTTCTGTTGAATTTGCTTCAGCAAAACTGAATACGGTGAATGAAGCAACTTGTTCTCTTTCGATTTAGGGCACCACTAATGTTCTAGGTCTTGTCGTTCCAGAGACATACTCTTTTTTCTAGAGCAAGTTAGGGAAGTTTTCAAAAAAAAAAAACAAAAGAATTGATATCTGTAGAACTAGGGGGTTTTAGGATGAAATTATGAGCACATTTTTTGTTGAAAATGATCTGTACTATCTCCTCTTTGAATAATGTACATCAACTCTGTTACAACCTTTATACAGCGTCTTTCACGAGGAACCTCACCCATATTTATACGGGAAACTACTGAACGTATTTTCATGAAATTCAGCACTTATAAGTATTTCACGATGCTGATGAAATCTAAAATATTTTCAAGGCATGAGCACCTCCGGTTTTTCCGGAAATGACGTCAACTTCCGTTTTTCAAATTAGAACACCATTATTTTATTGCAGAAATAGATTCCTTAGAAAATTTCAATTTATTTTGATGTAACATTTTTCAGTTTTGGCTGGAAAATTCTCTCTGAGCGGGAAAATTCGAAAAAAAAAATCGAAAATAGAGCTCCGCTAAAACAAGAATAACTTCGACGTTTTTGGATGGAAAATTTTCATTTTTGAGATTTTTCAAGATGTAAGATTGATGTATCCACTTTAAAAATCGAAATCGCGATTCATGATACAGGGGGTGAAAAAATCGCTTTCAAAGTTAGGGATGACAAAATCGTGAAAAATCAATTTTTTCAAATTAGAACTCCATTTTTTTATGGCAGATATTGAATCTACGTTAAAAAATAACGTGAGTGTATGCATCACACCCTTGCCTTAAAGTGGATATTTTCTGAGTTATTCACAAAAACTGGTTTTCGTCTTGAATTTTCAGCTATTTCTTTTCCCTTCACGCCAAAAAGATGACATTTTCAGGAACTGTTACTTAAACCATGTTTTAGATTTTACTACCCTAATATGCAAGAGAAAAAAGTTACAGGTTGTTCCTAAATAGATGGCGAATTTGGATTCGAATTTGTATCGGAAACCTCTTTATTTCAACTAATCGGCCATCGGTTTTCTCTCCAGTGATAAATAAATAATTCCTTATGAACCATATGCAAAAACTTACCATGTTTTACATTATTTTTTTTAATGATAGATATCATTAATTACATCTGCCAAATTCCTCTTTATTCAGTAGCATTTTGTGTTTATTATTAATTTGGTGATAATTCGTATTAAGTTATAAAATCGATCACTATGCCTAATTTTACCAATGAAGATTATTTAAATCTCATTCTACTTCATGGAGAATGTAATAAAGTTGTAGATAGAACGATTCGACTGTTCATTGAGAGGTTTCCTGACCGACCCAGACCAACGAGAGATACCATTAACAGAACCATGACAAACATGAGAAATGTCGGATCTTTCGTTAGAAAACTACACACAGAGAAAAAAGTGTAGTAGAAGATGAGAACAACGAAATTACAGTTCTTGCATATTTTCGTGTGAATCCTCAAAATTCTCTCAAAGATGCCGAGATTGATCTGGGATTATCTCAATCGAGTGTTTGGAGAATATTAAAAAAACATAAAATGCACCCATATAAATTCAATAGGGTACAGCATTTGAAGGAAACTGATTTCGTCAGGAGAACAGAGTTTTGCGAAGCTATGATGATTCGATTTCAAGAGAATGAAAACTTTTTGGACTGTATAATTTGGACAGATGAATCTAAATTCACAAAGGATGGTTCTTTCAATAGGCATTACAGTCATTATTGGGATGAAGAGAACAACCACCACTTCAGACAATGGAACTTTCAAGAGACCTGGAGTTTCAATGTTTTTTGCGCCATCAAAAATAATGCAATTCTCGATGTTCACATTTATGATGGGACCTTAACTGGTAAGATAGAACACTACACATGTTTGCATTATTTAAAGAATGTTCTCCCTTAGAAGATAGATATTCTGACATATTGACTCAAATAATTGAGCCGCTAGTACAGAACCCTAATGACTTATGGTATCAACAAGATGGCGCGCCTCCACACTATTCACTCAATGTGTCAAATATCCTCTACAGGCTATTTGAAGATCGATGGTTGGCGAACAATGGTCCACAACTTTGGCCACCACGTTCTCCCGATTTAACTCCTTTAGACTATTATGTTTGGGGTAGGATAAAAAATATTGTCTACTCAACTCCCCTGACTGATAAAGAGGACTGCATAGAGTCAGAAATGCGTTCAGGGTTGTTTAGATTTTTAGATTCATAGTTTTGAAACTCAATTTGGTTTTTAAACACTTTTGCAGATCTCTTCCTCCCGATGAAATAAGAAGAGCAACGCACGAAGCATTCCTGAGACGTATAAATAAATGTCTAGAAATTAACGGTCAAAACTTTGAGCATCTTTTCTAGTTATAACTGCGAGAGTTTGCCATGGTTCTCCTAATAGTAACTTGAAGTCGGTTTCAAGAAGGGGTGAAAAATCTACAGCATGGTTCAAATAACAGTTCCTGAAAATTTCATCTTTTTGGCGTGAAGGGAAAAGAAATAGCTGAAAATTCAAGACGAAAAACAGTTTTTTGTGAATAACTCAGAAAATATCCACTTTAGGGCAAGGATGTGATGCATACACTCACATTATTTTTTAACGTAGATTCAATATCTGCCATAAAAAAATGGGGTTCTAGTTTGAAAAAATTGATTTTTCACGATTTTGTCATCCCTAAGTTTGAAAGCGATTTTTTCACCCCCTGTATCATGAATCGCGATTTCGATTTTTAAAGTGGATACATCAATCTTACATCTTGAAAAATCCCAAAAATGAAAATTTTCCATCCAAAAACCTCGAAGTTATTCTTGTTTCAGCGGAGCTCTATTTTCGATTTTTTTTTCGAATTTTCCCGCTCAGAGAGAATTTTCCAACCAAAACTGAAAAATGTTACATCAAAATAAATTGAAATTTTCTAAGGAATCTATTTCTGCAATAAAAAAATGGTGTTCTAATTTGAAAAACGGGAGTTGACGTCATTTCCGGAAAAACCGGAGGTGCTCATGCCTTGAAAATATTTTAGATTTCATCAGCATCGTGAAATACTTATAAGTGCTGAATTTCATGAAAATACGTTCAGTAGTTTCCCGTATAAATATGGGTGAGGTTCCTCGTGAAAGACCCTGTATAGATTCAGCCTCCCGCGATACTGTACGATCATTTCTCAAATATTTGAAAAATACAGACACATTTCTTAACATATCTATGAAACAGCTTATTGCCTGTTTAATTGAATGGTAGCCAATAAGTCGCTTTATTTGTTCTGTTTGTTCATGAATTCGAGAGTTTCGTAGAAAATATTAAGTTTTCAGTCTTCATGGGTTTATCCTCGCACCTTCATATTGCGGCTGAAAATGAATACTGTTAAAAGTAAAAGCTCTGGGAACAGTCAGCAAGTCAACAGATTTCAAAGTGGTCATAAATTGTGCTTACGTAATATATATGCCGGAATCCTTTACTCTAGCATAAATCCTGTGGTCCGCGGTTGTCTTTTCATTATAAGTATGCCGTGTTCTTGATCTCTACTAATTAACTCAAAACGTTTAATATACGAATAAACATATTTTGTATGCGAAAGTACCTCCAGTATCGTGAACATTGTATCAAATTGGTATCATTCCTTCATATGTATATCTTTTCAGCATGCAACTCTTCCTTACTTAGTACCTATAGCAGGCTATAAATATAAAAATTGTAAAGCGAAAATGATAATATAAAATTCACCTAATTTCAAGTAATATTATAATTAATTACATATAAATTGAAATGATCGAGCCAATTCCCTTCATTACTGATACCAAGCTGGTTTAAAAATTGAAAATAATACTTGCCGCAATAAAACTATTAAGCCGCACTGGGTGTACTGTAGGACCAGAGCTTGCGAATGATAGTTTGCAAATAATGTTTTTAGTGATTCAAGCTAACAGCTTTCATTTCTCTTGGGCCAGAGCCAGTAACTTAGTAAGCATCAACCTAAAAAAGAGAAGAGATATGAAGAATAATGATTATTTGATATCACTTGTTTTTACTGTTGAATCGCCCGAGGAGAATTCTGGGCATCTTTTTCTTAGATTCCTCTGTCGTATTTTCCTCTTATATTTTTCTCACATCATTTTTCAGCAATTCTAAAAGAGTTCCTGTTCCTCAACCACGATCTGAAGCACCTAGAAAACTTCCAGCTTCCAAGACGAACAGTGAAACCAACCCTCAGAATCTTACTGAGCCAACTTGTCCAATAGAGAAACTTTCCGATATACGTAATGATTCTGTGCACTGCAAAATTGTTTTGGAGAAATGCCCTGTTAACTTGGAGGATCCCAACGATATTGAGTTCAAAACATTACCCAAGGTGGAAAATAGTGCTGTTCCAAAATATTCTTCACCTTTAGACTATATGGGAAGGTAAATAGTTTTTCTTAATCAATAGAAGTCTGGCTGTGCATGATGGACAACGTTTACTCATACAGTTTTCTGCATATCTTTTTTTATTTTAATGAAAAAAACATATTTTACCAGGGAGAAACTGATGGATTTGATTCATCTATGACCGTGTCCCGCAGATACCCAATTTGGTGTTGTAAAAATCAATATTTTGAAGAAAAAAATATATTTCTTAAAGGGATATATTTTGCTCTGTAGTTTTTTCAGAGTGTCCATGGTTCTTCTATACAATGTTTCAGGATTATTCATTTATTTTGGGACACCATGTATATGCATAGGTAGTTGATTTATTCGGTTTTACAGATGATGCTCATTTTCTCTTTTTGGGGAATACCTTCCTATACAGGATGCCCAGTTAATCTAAAATAATATTAGAGCTGGGGATAGACTTAGTCATAACTAAAATAAAATTCAATCGAGTTTACCTAATAAAGGTTATTAATATTTTTTTATTGTATTTTATTAAGGGTTCCTCTTGTAAAATATCTACCGAGAAATCGATTTTCCAGAAACTCATAAAATGCTTAGGATTTCGAGAATTGGCGATATTTTTTATCAGAGAACTTTTGATATTTATGACTTAATCTACCCCCAATTTCAATATTGTTCAAGGTTTACAGGTTGGCAACGCTGATTTTATGATAAATCCCACATATTCTTTGGGGAAGTATATCGCGAAGTTTTCGCACTATTTTTGCGATCTTGTTCTGGGGAACAGCGCGTTATCGTTTCTTCACAATGTCTGTAATTTTTTAATTTTAAGCCGAAAATAGTCTCAAACGATTGGGTTGAACATTCTGAAGAAGAATCTGTGGTCAAATTCAATTCTGTCCGTATGTGCTTTAACTTTCCAAGGAAATGCTTAGCGACTTCAAATTGCCAGATTAGATTTGAAGTCCGAATATCTCGGTTAAGTACGTTAATTGTTGAAATCGGTCGAATAGTTTTGGAATTAGGCCTATTTGAAGTTGTACCGTTAATTATTCGATATATCAGGAAGTACTGATTAGAACAAATCAAAACTTTGTAGATAGTTTAAGAATACCAATGCGCAACCTAGTGCAGAATTTTGCGTGGATCCAGTTTTGAGAAAAGTTGTAAAAAATCTTCATTCTAATATTTTTGAATTTTTGTTGGAAAATTTTTTGGTTTGAACGAAATTCGGCCCAGAATTTTTAGTCAGTATTTTGCAATAATAATCCAAATGTAAATCTGATCCGGTATTTAGCTTCTGGGATATAAGGAAAAAAATATGCCAAATTTCGTTTTTATTTGGAATTTCAACGTTAATCATTCGAAAAATTTTGACATTTTGTTGATAAATTCTTTTTTCTCGGGATGTGTTGATCAGATTTCAACGGAACTTGGCTCAGACTTTAAAATCAGTATTCAACAACTTTTCGAATTTCAATCTGATACGATATTTTCACTTCCGGAAATATATGAAAAAAACATGTCAAATTTTGTTGTTGTTTGAAATTTTCACAATATCTCAAGAAATACAGATGTGATCAGATCGATACTTCGTAATTATATGAAGAATACCAAAGCAAAACTTTTTGCGGAATTGTATGGATCCAGTAGTTGAAATATTCTTAGAAAATGTTTGAATTTTTTTTTGAAAAATATTTTTTCCTCAGGAAATGTTGATCAGATTTCAACGCAATAGGGCACAGACCTTAGAATCAATTTTTAACAACAATGTTTAAAATTTCAATTCGATACGATATCTACTTTCGGGGATATATGGAAAATATATTATAATATATGTGAAATTATGTTGTTTTCATTTTTGAGGTTATTTCCTAATATTTCAAGAAGTATAGAAGCCATCACATCGAAACTTCGTAAGTATTTAAAGAATAACAGCCCGTAACTTACCGCAAAGTGTTGTGCGTCTCCTATCTTCAAAATTCTGTAAAAAATGGTTTTTCTAAAATCATCCACATATTTATCGAAAAAAAATATTTCTTTCTGAATTTATTGACCAGATTTAAATGAAACTCGGCACAAACCTTGAAGTTAGTTTTCCTCAACAGTTTTTCAAATTTAAATTTGATCTGATGTGCATTTCCGGAGAAATTATGTCCAATTTCGTTGTTATTTGAAATCTTGAGAATATTTCCTCAATATCTAGATAACTATTGACGCGATCAGATTGAAACTTGGTTTATACTTTGAAGTCAATATCCAAAAATATTTTTTCAAATTTCAGTTTGATCCGTTATTGATTTTCGAAGGAATTGAAAGATTAAGGTTATTTCCTTAATATATCGATAGGAACAGACGCGATCAGATTTAAACTCTGTGGTAAGTTGCAGAATACCAACACACGACTTGATGCAAAATTTCGTGAGGATCGTATATAGGGGTAGAAAATTGTTAAAAAGTATTCGAAAACTTTCGAAATTTGCGTTGCAGAATTTTTTTACCGGGATATATTCATCAGATTTGAACAAAATTGGCAAAAACCTAGAGTCAGTATTCTACAACAGTGTTTCAAAGTTCAGTTTGATCCAATATCCATCTTCGGAGATATAGGGAAAAAATATTTCGAATTTCTTAGTTATTTCCTCGGTATTGTTGTTATTTACAGAGTAACTCAAAAAAATACTGAAATAATGACATTTCGAATGCATATACATGCGGAAGCGTTGGATGATTTTACCAATTATCGAATTTTGCTTTCGTAATTGAACCGGCTCAACAAATATAAAGTCTCTAAATGGATTCTCATTTTACGGTTGGCAGTAAGGCTGACCTCAACCACAATCACATCCAAAAAAAACACGACTTAGAGACTCGATATTTTTTTTGCGGGTTTGGGCGTTGATTAAGAAGGTCGTATTCGTGAAAACTTGAAGTCCTCCCAATGATTTCGAATATATATATATATATATATATATATATTTTCTTATAATCTTTTGACCGCTTTACCCAATAGTTCCTTCAATTTTATACACTACGGTCAAGAAACTTTGAATAATATATATATATATATATATATATACGAGAAATTTTATTTTTCCAGTATTACCAAAAATGCAGATGTGTTCGAATCGAAATTTTGCACTTGTTTAAAAAATGATAGCGTGAAGGGTCATGAAGAATGTCTTGAGGTGATGGCTTCGAATGTGAACTGGCGCGTAAAAGCCTCTAACCCCACATCAGTGCTTTTCTATATTTTTTTTTGTTGAATCTACTGCTACTGACTCATCTTAACCTGATATATTCTAGTATTGAAGAGATGGAAGTTAAACGAGATAAGAATTGTCCTATATTTGCAAGTTCAAACCAACCATTAAATGCAAATGTAATGTTTGATTTAACAATTATAACTGGAAAGGAAATTGCACCACTGAAAAATTCTCATTCTATTTCTTTACAGTAAAAATAACAAAATACATAACCCAATGGAGATACTATGCCCTTTTGAAATGGATGGTTTGTGCCGAGATAAAGACTGCATTTACAATCATTGTAATCAGGAATGAATACGAATAGTTCCACATTTCAAAGGTGATATTTTTCAGTCGTTTTACCCCCATATTCTACCTAAGTAAAATATTTTGTTGTTTTCTTGTTGAGAGTGAATTTATAAATGGAAATTAAATGTATGGAGCAATGTCTTGAACAACCACATAAATTAAGGATGAAACTGCAAGCTCAAGTCGCGGAAAAGGCTACAGTTTGATGATTTAATCAATTTGATATCACCGGAACAGAAGACGCAATTGTTATAAAGACTGGTTGTAGTGGCGTAAGTTTGCCAAATTACTCAAGTCAGTCAGGGCAATTCTTAGTCATGTAATGGGTGGAGTTTTTGAAGACTATTACTTTGTTCAGAGGATATAAGGCTTGATTGAAATGGACCAGAAAGCGGTATTCTGATTCCTCTGCTTTATTTGTCTAATTAAGATCAAGCTGTTTTTTTCACAGGAATTGTCACTCAAAAATTTCTATCTGTTGGAACATGGGAAATCATATATCATGATACACATACATTGAGTGCCTCAATGTGTTTCCACAAAGTTTATTTATCTGGATATATTTCCTTCAGAAAAAATCACCTATTTAGATAATGGTATGTCTTAATTCTTTACAATACAAATTTTTCCTGGACTAAACATCACAGCAAGAATTGTTTACTTGCAGACCGGCCTTAACACACCATATTGTTGCTCCTATTGTCCTGTATGCTTATGAATTAATTGTACTCCGAATTCCCAGATATGTGTTGCAGGCAAAATTTATACTTCATTAAACATTGTACAAAACCTAGGTGAATAGTTTTCTACGTGCAATACATATGTGTTGGATAATGGATAGCACACCCATTACTCATACTAGAATTGCTACAGAAGGTGTGGTTATATTACAACAGTTGTGAAATCGACTACAGAAAAATCGTATTTATTTTCATAGTCTGGACTTGAAATATCCGTCTATAAATGAAAATCATATCAAGTCATCTATGAAAGTAGACTTGAAAGATTATCAGACAACCATGTCATTCAACATTTTTAGAAAAATACAGTTTTGCATAGTTATGTCACAATTTTAGTTGTTACCGAAGTTGCCATATGGTTCTCCTCAATATTTATGTGGTTTTTGGTGTAACTAAAGTACAAAAGAGATGCCATTTAATTTATGTTTACTGAAGTAATGAAGTAAAATTTGTATATTTTTATATTTTTATTGATTCAAAATCAAATAAAATATTATTATTTCCAGTTTAGTGTTTAATATTATTCTCCCTACCAACTATCCAGTGTCCTCAGCAAGTTTAAAATCAGCTTATGAAGAATTACTGTATACGAGATAGAACCCACATTGTGCGGTTTAGTCTCGGTCTTGAGGCATAGGCAAACATTAAATCTGTGTAGCTCAATGTTATGCATTATAAAGATAAGCATGATAAATTATCACTTCCTTATGTCGAAGACTGGGATGCATACATTGTCTCAGTTGTGGATGTTATATCTAGTCTCTTCAACATGGATGAATTGAAGACTGCAATAAAGTGTACAAAATCACCCAAAGTTGCTGGTTTCGATGGGATTTATCCTGAGGTCATAAAACATTCAGGCAAAAGGCATTATCTTGGTTATTATCTTTATAAAATGATATTTTGAATTCTGAAAATACCTTGCTGCTGAATATTGTTGTCGGTTTTTAACAGCGCTCATGTAAGTAAAATTGATGCACAGCTTAATGTTGCCATGAGAATCATTAGTGGGCCATAAGATCTACACCTCTACAGTGCGGTTACCAGTTCTTTCAAATATTGTATCGTCCCATTTTCCTAGACAGGTTGCAGTGACAAAGTCTTGGGATAAATATCATTCCTTTCCGAATTCACTACCAATCATCTCTTATATTCCGGATTCTAAAATTACTAAATTGAAATCTCGTGAACCTTCATGGATTAACGATTTTCTTTATTCCAATAAATTAAACAAAGAAATTTGGTGTTCGGAATGCAATTCGTGTAATGTTTTTAACAAAGATCTGATCAGCGATCCGAGGAAAATTTGGTGTTTTTTTAATCAACTTAGAACCGGTCATGGCGTTGTAATAGTTTCCTCTTCAAGTGGAATTCGGTCAAAAGTCCAAGGTGCGATTGCGGAGAAGAAGAGAAAACAATAGAACATTTTGTTTATATAATATATAAATTTGACGATGATTTCGAGGAAATTCATTCGGGGTCTGATTCTTTTTTGAGGTGGATCGTGAACTTCAAATTAATTTAATGATGTATAACACATTCACTAGTTCATATTGGTCTTTACGTCTTCTTTATCTGTTTTCAGATATCAACCTGCATCGAAAGGAAAGAAGAAATTTTGTTTCGTTGAAAAAGAATTCCTTCAATAACAAATAACTATTGGGTTCACTGTGGATAGAATACTGATAACAACAGTGTGTAACTACTCTCTGATCCACTTACACTTTCTGCGTCAAACGCACGTTTCGGAAACCAAGTTTCCTTTCTCAAAGACATTGTTACTAACTACAAGTGTACATGTTACAAGAGTGAGAGGATGGTATACTGGACCAATGGGAAAGAGTTGTTTAGGGTAAAGACTCACTTGTGTAACATGTACACTTGTAATGTAGTTAGTAACGATATGTCTTTGACAAAGGAAACGTGGTTTCCGAAACGTGCGTTAGACGCAGAAAGTGTTAGTGGATTAGAGAGTAGTTACACACTGTTTTGTTAATTTCACTACACTTATATGGAGCGACAGAATTTTCCTGAGGTTTTTATTTGTGCTTTTGTATCATACATAAAAACGCTGCAAATTTTTCACAAGGGTTTATTATTTTCTGAGTTGAATAACCCAATACCATTGATATCTTAAATAAACCTTATATATTATTCATAACCCATTCATTTTTCACAATCACAAAAACTCGATATGTGTTGAGAATTTGGTAATCAATATTTTCATCTTTTAGATATATGATTCTGGATGAAAAGTTAACCGATTATTCCACTGAATTCCAATCTTAGAACTGAATGCGATTATTCATTTTCGGGATTATTGGAAATTTGCAGCGCTTTTCATTATAACTCAGGGACCACTGGTCGAAAATCATGCGGATGAAAATTTTTAGGTTGAGTTATGCAACAGTTTTGAGCCCTATATGGGTAGACCGTTACTGCTGAAAAGCTTGGAGGATCAATCTCGAACGACACACCTACCAAGTTTCACGGATTTCGGTTCAGTACTTTCAGAGAAAAGCCTCGGACAACGGATGGCGGACGGACGGATTTTTTTTTTAATTAGTTCATTCGAATCTAATCTAATCATCTCGAAATGTAAACTGTGAAATTTTCAGGGGGAGTAATTCTTTTTTGTCGATCACTTTTGAGGTTTCTTTTTCATTAATTCAGTTCTAAACCACCCTATATATAAATTGATTTGGCTCATTTTCTCAACATCTTAGTTCGATACCAAGCAGGAGCAATTCCTAGAATATCAGAGTCTAATTAGAAAATTTTTCGTCATTTACACCTTACCGACACCCAATCCGTGGACACACTGTATACAGTTACTTCCGTAAATACTATGGCATTCACTAGCGACACCAACGGCCACAGGGGGAACTAATTTTGGATGGAAAGCTCACTATAGCGACCCTAACTGGAAGAGTTGAAAGTATTTTATTCGTGGCGGGAATATTTGAATTTTACTCTTTTTCAGTCATGAAAACCAAAACTAAATGAAGTGAAATCAATTACATATACAATACATTTTATAAAGAAACAACCCAAAGGTCATTTGCAATTCATTAATATTAACGAAATGATATGTTGAAAATTTGAAAGAATGATAACAATATTATCATTTGAGGATATGTCCAAAAGAGTCTTCCATTAAAGGGTTGCTGAATCCACTTTATTTAATCTATGGATCCTGGAACTAGTGGTGAAAACCTAGAAATCAAATATTTAAATTAATTCAAAATTGGAACTTTAGGAAAAATCATCCTTTTTGTTTCGTGTGAAAATTGTTGCTTGAAAATATTGGTAGGCTTTCGTACATTAGAAATATAAGTGAAAAACATGAAAAATATTGGTAATGGAAATAAATTGCTCCTGCGTTACTGCATCAATACAGCGTTACAAACTTTGAAAAGTATGTACGACTCTGTTAACGCAGAGGCGATTTCTATAAACAGTTTCAATTTTTTTTGCCTACTGTTCATTTTGAGTTTGAATGATTTGAAAGATACAGTTCTCTATGAATTTGGTATAAGAACTGCTGCTCAGGGGACAAATATGATTGTGAATCCTAATTTTCGTAACAGGTTTATTTTCAACTGAAAAGGAATTTTCATTTACCTGTATAATTTTGATGGCAACTTCAGCTTTAGAAGCAAAACTTGTTGTATCAGACCTTTCTACTGAAGGTTGATCAGATGTTGAAGGCATCAATGATTTTCTCAGAGTCATTACTGAAACTATTTTAGCTGTCTTCGGAACTCAAATCATAAGATTCATATCTACATGCACAATCATGATCATTCGGGATTTGCATCAATATTGAAGCCTTAATACCAGGTTAATAATCTAGAAGGATTCTTAGCAAAATCGAGAAAATGCAGGTTTTTTTGAGAACCTGTGATACCTTTGACATTACTCGTATGGATTTTCATCTAAGGAAAATTTTCATGTGAACTTAAGTTTGATCGAGGAAGGTTTCATTGATTTTTCAGAGATTATTACAGGAGCTCAATGAGAAAAGAATACAAAAAACTGTATAGAATATTTACAAACTATTAGCTTATCTAGCCAGTACCCTCAGTAAACAACTCCATTTTTATTTTACCGGCAAAATACAAGAAGTCAAAGGTCATTTCGGATCATCCAGTCCCGACGGAGAAAGCTATACTTTCATATATTCTATCTCCCTTAATCTCGAGTGGCCAGTCACAGAAAATTGCTTCCCATATTCCACTAGGACTTTCACCCCCCTCCCCTGGTTGGCATCCATATATTTTTTTCTTGTGATGGTGCAGATCGGCTCCCGTATACTAAAATGCCAACAACCAAGGTGGCATCCTGAGATGTTGTCATGTTGCATCATACTCTCACCGTACAAGAGAATTGGGTTCAAAATGCTAGATTCCGAGCTTCCTAGTTCAGTGAGTTTGATATGTCGGTAGCTAATTATCATCGAGTTAGGAAGGAATCGTCACAATTTTCGCAATTCCCCTGAAAAGTTGTAATGTTTTTTCCACATTGGAATTCCAGACGGATAAGACTATTATTATCATTCTTTTAATGATAAATGAAGAAGATAAATAAGAGATCTTTCAATTTTAGAAATGCAAATTAATTCTAACCATGCAAGGTTTTCTGAGATTTCTCATTTCATTGAAGAGTGGAAAAGTGTTTTTTTTTTTGTGTGGTTTATAGTATTTTGGAATCACTATTTGAAATGCATTAAAGATTGATTGATTGCACTTATTTACGCAATGGAAGTCAGAAATCTCATGTGAATATAATAATGTAATGCTTATCAATTAATAGCTATTCATTGAAATCTTAAAAATTAAATCTCGTAGAACCTAAATGGGTTGAGTTATTGAATTCACTTCGAACGATTTGAAGTATTCGAAAGTGTACATTATTTTGATGATTGAAATCGTCCTCTGTTTTATTTCGTGTCACTACATACTCATCAAATAGATATTGCATCAGATACATGTCTCGAACATACTCTGATATAATTTCATCCCAAAAACCGTGCAAATAACCTCGAAATGGGATATTGTTCTGCTTGAATGATTTTTATCATTCGTTTAGTAGGAAAGATCTCCCAAAATCACTCATGCAAAAATTTTCTTGGAAATTGCAACACTAGGTCAGTTCTAATATAACGTATTATTGGCTCAAAATGCTTCATCGTTTTGTAGAAATGGCTGAAGTTTTCGAATTTTCTCTAACGAAAATGGTCATTCGCTGCTAGGTTGCACTGACCGAAGAAAAATTCAAGTTAATATAGCCTAATCGACCTTAAGCACTGTTCCGAAGGAAGACCTGTTCTAGGGAACGGCTCGCTATCGTTTAGTCCAAATGTATGTAATTTTCGAAATTTGAACTGATAATATGGTCTTAAGTGACTTGGTTAGACTCACTGATAACCGTTCTCAAAATAGATTCTGCCGAGAGATGACATGATTATTGTGGAACAGGACGATCCAGCGACTTGAAACTTCCAGGTCATTTCGCGCATCCGATTGCGGTGCCTGAGTTCGTTAATGGTCCAAATCGGCCAAATAGTTTCTGAGTTATAATCATTGGAACTCTCAAGATTATTTCCTCACAATCTCAGAAACCATTGCACACTGCAGTTCGATTTGGGTGGAACTTTCGTAGGTATTGGGAAGAATATGTCAAATTTTGTGTTTTTTCCTCGCTATGGTTCCGGAATAACTCAAAAATTACCGACATAATCATGATGAACTGAGCTGAGGCACATTTCTGTGCGAAATTTCGTTATAATTGTGCCATAAGAAGAATTTTAAGAAAATGAAATGTTTTTGGAAAAACTTTTTTTCGGAAACTATTTGTCAAATTATGAATAAATTGTGCACAGAGCTTGAACCCTGTTTTTCAAAACATTGAACCGAATTTCAGTTGTCAAACATCATTAGGAGAAAATCAGTTTTCAATGTTTTCGTATTAATTTTTGAACTTCATTTTATACCTAGACATTTTTCAGTATGGGCATGAAGGGCATCCGTTTGAATTTTCAATAGAGTTGTCAGCCAAAAAGTATACCTTGTATATTCCATGATTACGAATCCGATGTCAAAATCGATTCTACCCGGCCAGCCAAGGACATGAAAATTGTGGAACAGGAAGAGATAGTTCTCGAATCCGAATGCAGTGATTGGGTTCATTTATGGTCCAAATCAGCCGAATAGTTTCGAAGTTATAATCATTGGAAGTTTTCAGATTTTTTTTCTCGATATCTCAGAAACCATTTGGGCAGTCGAATTGAAACATGTTATTCATTTGGAACATATTGACGCGGAACCACTTGCAAAATTTCATTAGCTTACGTGAGGTTGGTAAATTTGAAAAAAAAATTTGGTTCGATATTTTTCTTCAAAAAAAATATTTTTTTCGAGAACTCTACACCAGATTCCAACGAAATATTGCAGAGGCCTCAAACTATATATTTCACAACAGTGTTCGATTCGGATTTAACTTTCGGCGATATTGCAATGCAAAGAATATATAAATTTTTTTTTTCCTCGGTATCGTTATTTCGGGATTAACTCAACAAATACTGACCCAATGCTGATAAGACTTGGAATCTAGCTGTAAAATGCTAAATCTCATTTCTATGCAAAATGTCCCCATCATTATGTCATTGGAAATATTTTGAAAAAAAATTAGAATTTCTCTCGAATTTTTTTTTTCGGAAACTATCATATTTCCAATAAATTCTGCACAGAGTTTAAACACGACATTCAATCAAATTTCTATTATCAAACATCATTATGGAAAATTGAGTCTCAAATGTTTTCATATCAACTGTTGGGCTGCAGTTCATACACATTTTTCTGTATGGGCATAACTGGCATCCATTTAATGAAATTCACAGTATAGTTGGCAGCCATAAAGTTAACCATGTATACTCTATTATTATTGACTATTTCCCTCGTCGTATTTTCCACCAATCAGAATCGCGCAATTTTGAATTACAAATGTTTTCTAGATGGAAAAATTGTTTAGCAGGAGCTGTTTGCAGTTTATTCGAGTTTACCCGCGGCAAAACTTGACAGTTGTTGTCTCCAAAAATTGCAATACTTTTGAAGACAAACGTAATTATAATCTCCAAGGACTCATGAAATTGTCTTGTCAAATACCATTCGGGCATCTAATTTTTCCTATGGAGAAAATCGAAAAAACACTTTGCAACGTAATATTTTTTAACAGAACGCATTCGTGCAGGTGCAAAAAGCCTCGTCTTTGGCTCGGATTTTTGTTGCCACAAGCACTCATGCTTCTTGTTTAAATATTACTTAGCAACGTGTTTTTTCGATTTTTTTCGGAAAAATTGTGATATTACTTACGATAAAATCATACCCATTCACTATGGGTATCATCTTTACCGCAAAATCAATATTCGTTGAGATTCACAAGATATTTTGCAATGTTGGTAATGCATTTGTCTTTGGAAAAGGTATCATCTGTTCAAATGCCTTTATTTCAAGAACGTTTGAAGTTCGAGAATCCACATTTTGACGCAAACTGTGTATTATTTCGTTACGCTGTCCGTATTTTATCGATTTGCACTTATATGTGTTATTTTAAATTATTGTTTCTGAAAATGATCTAAGACGACTAGGTTGACTCACTGAATCCGTAGTCTAAGTTAATTCAGTTCGCTCATCTTCCGGAGAAAAACACGTAGCGAGTTGAAATTTTCCAGTTAGCTTTGAAGCCTGAATATCTCGGTAAGGTTCGTCAATTGGCAAAATCAGCCGAACGATATTTAATAAGCTCATTAGAAGTTAGAAATGATGAGGTCACTTCCTCGATATCTCAAAGAGTTCTGATGCGATCAGGTTGAATTATGCAATTAGTTGGATAAAACCAACGCGCAACTCACTGCAGAATTTCTTGTGGATTTAGTGAGTATAAAATAAGAAAAATTCAGTCGGAATTCAACAAATTTTGTTGAAATTTTTTTCCTCAGATTCCCATGAAATTTTGCACAGACAATCAATATTTAGCAAAGGTGTTTAAATTCGATCCGATATTTATTTGCGGAGATACAGTACAGACGCGATCAAACTGAAACTTTGCAATTGACTTGAAAAACACGAACGCGCAACTCAGTGCACTCACTCTATTGTAGATATAGTTATTACACAGGTTAAGAAAAAATCTAATCGCTAACATTCCAAATTTTTTTCTCTTATACAATTGATCAGATCTCAATAGAATTTGGCTCAGACCTTGAAGTCGATATATGTCAACAGTTTTTCTAATTTCGGTATACTTCTATCTATTCATTTTCGACGATATAGTGAAAATTTCGAAGATATTTCCTCAATACCTCGAACAGTACTAACTAGCGTGATCGAAATTAAACTTTGTAACAAGTTGAAGAATATTGCCGCGCAACATTACGCAGAATGGTTTGAGGTTGTAAAGATCAAAACAGATAAAATAAAATTTATTTCCTCGATATTTCAAGAAGAAATGTTACGATCAAATTCAAACTATTCGCAGCTTGCTGTAGAATAACGATGCCCAACTTTTTGCAGAATTTCGTGAGGACCTTACAAGGAAAATATTGAAAAATAATTTCGTTTCCAAAATTTTTTCAATTTCCATTTCAAACATTATTTTTTGCGCGAATGTTCTAGGGGAACAGCGCACTATATCCAAATGTCTAGGTTGGACTCACGAATCCGGTGTCAAAATCGATTCTGCCCGGCTAGCCGGCCGTCACCACAATTACAGCCGTACGGAGGATTCTATGGACTCGAATATTTTAGGGTTGCATTTCAAAATGCGAAGGTTAAGCTCGTTAATGAGCAAAATCGGTCGAACGGTTCCGGAGTTATAGCCATTTGAAGGGTTGAGGTAATTTCTCTGATATTCTGAGAACTACTGAAGTGATTGGATTGAAACTCGGCAACTAGTTAGGGCATGAAGATTGGAAACTCTCTATAGAATTTCGTTGAGATCGTGGTGTCGGTAATTAACAAAATTTTTTTCGAAAACATTTTTTTCTCGAAAACTATTCAGTACATTCGGAACAAATTCTGGTCATTTTTGATCTTCATATTTCACAGTAGTGTACCAAATTTCCGTTCGGTACAATAACAAGTTTTGGAGGTATTGTAATTTTCACAAGTGTTCAGCAAAGACCTTGAAAAAACATTAAGTTGCAGTTTTTAGAATTTCCGTCTGACCAGATAGCAATGTCTTTGAAGATATTGGGAAAAAAAGGCCAATACTTGGTTATCTCCAAAATACCTGAAAAAAATGCTGATCCGATCATGATGGGACTTGGTAGATATTTGACAAATGCTGATGAAAAAATTTGTCTAAAATTCCGTGATGACAGCTCGATTACATCGATGAAATGCATATTTTTCATAGAAGTACTTCATATTTTTTCGATCTGATCTATATTTTTGAAAATTTTAGGAAAATGGAGTTTTTAATGTTATTCTCTGCGAAAAAATAGGGTACATTTTACCAATTCACGAATTCGTTCTCCGCAAGCAAACTCAAGTATCCAATTTTCTGTATTCTTCTGATCATATTATTATCACGAAACTCAGTATGGACCTTCAAAGTGTAATTTTTGGATCGAAAACCGGAATTCAAATCGGTCTAGTCTGTACTTATTGAAATATTAACATTTGAATGGGTATATCTGCGGAATCATTGGATGGATTGTACCCATTCACGAATTCTGCCTTCGTTATCAAGGTCCAAGCCTCCTCTACTAATACTGAGTTTTTGAGTTCAAAATCGGCCGTGAGGATAATAATTTCTGAAAGGAATATCATAGTATGTCGATATTTGAAGAGTAACTTGAGGCTTGACTAAGAAGGTGAAACTCATAAAAGGGTTGAATCCGTCCGATAATTCTATATAAATGATTCTGAAGAATTTTGGGTGAACCATCACACCATCATTTTGTCAAAGTACTAGGTTTTAATTCGACGAGATCTGAATTTTTGAAAAGATTGATAAAATAAACTTTCGAATTAACATATCCGCGGGAAAATGGGTGGATTCTACCTATTCACGATTTCAGCTTTCGTCATTAAGATCAAAATCTTCTCTTCAAATAAGGAGCCTTCAATTTTGACAGTTCATGCAAAATTTTGTGAAATAATGTCTCCTCTATATTCTTTCGGAATTATGGTTCTACAATGGGCAGGTGCTCAAAAGTTTTGTTACCGTTATGGACAGTCACAATATGATTTACGAAAATTCTAGAGAAGCACTGAAGTGAAATCGGGAGCTTTTACCGTCTTGTTCAAATTCGAACCCATTTCCTCCAGAAACGTGCCACTGACCTTGTCGTCGTCATTTTCAACCAACTACTCAATTTCAAATTGATCACATCTGTGTATATTCGAAAGAATGAAGATAAGCGCTACTCCCTCTGGTGGCTATCCGAGTAACCCGAGATACAGACATTATCATTGACAAGTTGAAAGAAATGTTAAGAAAATCAGAAAGTTTATGCATTTTTCTTAGCGTTTGTGTGATTTTACCAGTGCTTCTACTGAGGAAAAGCAAAGTCAAATGTACCTTCCAATAAATTTCTACAGCCTGGTAAAAAATTTGGAGTTAGGGTGAAAGAAACTTCCCTAAACAAATCAGGCCTGAGATGGTTAAAGAATCGATAAAAACCAACAAACAAGATTTATGAGAGTCTGTTACCTGTATTTTACCAATGATGATAATTTTTATAGAGGTAAGCACCAATTGCTCATGAAATATTAGATCACATTCATGAATACAATTTTTTTCCAGCCCCCTAATCTAAGCAGAGAAATTTACTTAAGAGGAATGCTATGCCTTCCAGAAATCTGCCTGCTGAACTGATCATTAAGGAACAACGTAAATGTTCTAGTGATAGAACAGACTATTAAAAAAAAGAGTCTCAACAAGGAAATATCTGGTGATGAATACTCTTCCCTCAAAGTGCTTCTGCCGATGAAAGCAAAGTTGAACAAGGCTTATTTATTACAGCTTTTTGAAGACCAATCATATGAGTGTTGGAAAATTTATTTGTCAATCCATAATGAATAAGGCTTACGGTACAAGTAGCACTGTCTAGTTTCATGTGAATGTATTCATTTCGTTCACAATATATTGAGTATTTAGTCCTTCCCTATAAAAATAGTGCAGTTATGAGTATTTGTCTATTATTCCAAAAAGTATGTTTTACAATACTATCTGTTTTTCAACTCTCAACACAGCCTAAGAAATCCACCAAAGTCAATCTTGCCATTTGGATCTGAAAATAAATAATATTAAAATACTGTCTAACCTTGGAGATATCCCCGTAATTTTAGAGTTGCTACACTCAATAAGATTGAAGAATGATACATACCTACTTTATAAGAATGGAATATGTACTCCCAGTAATACTCTCGTCAACTATAAAAGTCCAAAAAGTATTTGAATGAATCGTGAAATCAAAAATTATCAAACCAAACACTAACAAACAGTACAAAATCGACTATCAAAACAAAATCTATGTAAAGTTGTAATCGCTGCAATCTTAAACTCAGACGCCAATTGGAGAATAACATTTTTATCTTCTTAATCATTGGGCGGATTCTATCATTCCCGAATTAGATTTTCGCTTTAAAACTCCAAACCTGCTTCGAAAATATCAAGTCTCCAATTTTTTCTGGGAATTATTATGTCAACGGTCGGTCTAACGGTCAATCGGCAACAGAATGAGAATCAATTTAGAGAATCGATATTTGTGGAGCGAGTTCAATTATATCAAAAGGTCGAACTCGTGCATTGGTAAATTTCACCAGAATTCCAAATTTAATTTTGCCTTTTTTTCCGAATAAAACACTCCATGAAACTGCAGACAAATCTTGACCTCCCATAAACCATTTTGGTAGCCTATTCTTATGCATTATCTTCATCAGAAATCATTCTGCACGCAACTTAATCTCAATCTTAATCTGGACGACTAAATCGTCCAATTTATAATTGATAACATACCAAATGGTGTATTTTCGAGAGGTTCGAACGTAAAATATCAAAGTTATCACTTTAACTGCACTTCATCAATTTTTACCATTATTTTTCTCTATAATAATACTTCATTTTTCTGAAACTCATCACAACTATTCCACACATATCTTTCCATTACTTTTGTGAAATTTTAAGTGTGTATCATCTGATGAAGACACTTGGTTACTAAACCAGAGGTGGAAATCCTCAAACCCTGCAAAAATCCAACCCTAAAAGGCAAACCGTGACAAGAGGTCATGTCATCTGAAATCAAAGAATTATATAGAATATCCAATTTTCCTAACAAATATAATTTATACGACTTTGGAATTAATCAATGCTTCCATAACGAACCCGTTCCCTTTGGAACGTACCGCCATATAGTGGCAGAGAATCATAGTTAAGAAGTATTCTGAACAATACTTTTACATTTTCCACCGAAGTTCACATTTTTCGGTTCACGAATTTTTGAGAATAGGTGTAGCTATTTCTCGCGATATGTTTGCAGAAATAAAAAAATTCGTCTTTCCCCTATCCATCTACATTTTCGCGATTCTCCGATTCTATTTCAAATATTCGAAGTGAACCCCTTCAAAACAAGAACTCCTCCAAACATTTTTTTGATGGTCTTCTGTGATTAATAAGCTCATCAGAATAGAAAAACTCCATTTTCTCTTCCCGTGAAACAACTGCGAAGCTGAATTTTCACATAACTCATTTCATAGATAGATAGATAGATAGATAGATAGATAGATAGATAGATTGAAGCTTCATTGATTCCAAACAATTACAATTTACAATAATAATGGAACAAGTCAATATATGCCCGTTATGAAGAAACAGAATAACAACAGTATATGGCGAATAGTTTCCAAGATATCGAAGAATTTTAGAATATTTTTTCATTTTCTGGTGATATTATCTCCACGAAATGGGGGTACTCCACAATTACGGACCAAGTTTCAATTTAATCAGCATTTTCATGGATATTGAAGAAATCAAATTTCAGTTGGCTATAACTCGGAAACCTTTAAGCGGATTCTGCTCATTGACGAACCTAACCGGGACATTTGTGCTCCAAAACTACCCTGAAAATTTAAAGATTTTAGGTATTCTCCATCTAAAGTTAAAGCATTTACGATCGGCCGGCCGGCCAGATGAACAGATTTGAATTCGACCACTTTTTCTTCTCCAGGGATTACAACCTAATCATTTGAGACCATTTTCTGCTCGAAATTCACACGATTGAAAATAGTTTCAAAATTCTAACATTGGTTTACTAATTTTTCCAACCTAATATTCGATCCTTTGAATAGAAAGAAATCTGACAAACGGCCGAAGAAACTCGACAGGACGGGGGCTTTTCCTGAATTTGGGTTATTACTGCAAATGCAAATTTGAACATAATTATTATGGGTTTGATTCATCATTTTCCCAAATTACCTTCAGAAAGTATTCAAAATCCGATTTCAAAATTGGGATTTGGGATTTGCCAGGCATACACGAAGTGACAACGGTGTTTAGTAGAATAGCTTTTTCTGCTATAGAATAATGAACTATTTATTCCTATTCTGTGGTACACACGTGTTCTTTGTCAATAAAACCAAACAATTTCCGTTTGTTATTTATCAATATGACAGTCTGTGTTCTTCTTTTTCTATTCCTTGGTCGATGTCTTCTAGTCTAACCAGATCGAAATATAGCTATCTCTGTTTTCCTAAGCAAAGTAACACATTTGACGTCCTCTTCTTTCCAAGAAAGCTGGATTCGACGTTGCCATATCGGACACTCAAGACAAATCCCTTAAATGCAAATCCCCATTTTTATTTTTCAGTTTTAGGTGATCAAACATTTTTTTTTAAATATATTATTGAAATTATATGTTCGAAATGTGATGTTCTAAGGGTTTTTCTTGAAAATTACTGCATTTTCGTTTAAAGGAAAAACCCCCAATGGGGTTTTTTCGCCACTCCAAGGAGAGCAAAACTTTCCCTATCAAACATCTAACGTTCTGAGAGAACATGCCTCAGAAATCTCCACAATAATACCGATATCACTGTTCTTCCAGCCGATAAAGGTAACGCTACAATTATTCTCAACGCATCTGACTATGGGGAAAATATGTCATCCTTATTGTCCTCCAAATACAACACTACCCCGAGGGATCCTACAACCTACAACTTACCTCGAAAAAAAAACCAGAACTCTCATCGTGGCATCGTTGGTTTCAAAATCTTCCATATAATTTTGTTGTTTTACCCAGAGAAACTCTTTTTAAGAAGGAAATTATTTATTGAACAAGTTCACAGTGTGAAGGATAAATCTGTACTGCTTTTTTATTCGCAGTAAATCTAAAAAGAAAGCTTCAATAATTCATTAGCTTGCAGTTTATTTCCAAGTCGCAACTTCGTAAACGTGTTGGAATGCATGAGAGTGAAATATGAAATATAATAAACTCTTATCTAACTCTTTGTGTTAAAGGGTTCAGTGTTGGACTTGAAATATGTAATTCCTCCCCTTTTTGAGAACTTTTCTAAACTTCTTGATTGAAAAAATGAAGTTTTTTGGATATTTGAATAAAATACATGAAATCAATAAGAAGGCAATAATCAAAACACTATTAAAATATGAAATATAGTGAAGAATTGACCATCCTTGGAAAATCTTGAAGTTGTGGAATTTCTGTTTTTTGGAGTAGTTGTTCTTCTACTGTTGTCCAATTGACGTGTAGTGGCTTCAGTTGTACTATGGAGTGTTCTTAGAATTGTTCTCTTGGTAGATTACCTTATCGCCATTTGTGACTTTGCATTTGGAATGGATGATGGCTATTTGTGACACCTCGTATTTGAGTTGGCCGTTGGAACATTCTTCTCGCAAAGTTGGGTTATTTATGGAGATGATGGATCCATCTTCGATTTGAAATAAATCATGCATTTCTTTGCTGGATTTTCTAGAACAGTTATCTTTCAAATGTGTAAATAATGTGTAAAACATTTTGGTGGGTAATTCAGGTCGTTTTGTTTGACGACGTAGAAATTTTTCAATTCTTGGATGGTATTGGTTTGCCATTTGATTATTTCGTTACTCGAGAGGATATATGGTGGGATGTTGGGAATGAGAGTTTCTATAAGGCAATGAATATAATCTGAATAATTCAAAGGATGTTCCTCCGAAAATAGGTATTGTTATAATGAACAATAGCTCTCTAGGTTTCACTATTACTTTGTTATTACAAATTGAATAATAGTCTGTTAAATGATGCATTGGTTCGTTCTTTAAAATCTTTTTGAAAGTTTGCAAAGGTAGGATATTTTCGTGTAGTAAATGAAGTCTGGCGAAACTAATTGCATTTTCCATTTCGTTCAATAAAATAGATACTTCGTGAGATTGTTGTGTCAACACAGTTAAATTGATAATAATATTGGTAGAATTTTGGAGATTTGTAACTTTTTGTATCAAATTATTGATTTTGATTAAGAACTTATCCTGAATATTTTCATTCAATTTAATGATTTTATTTTGATTCATAAGAATGATGTTCTCGTTATTTTTGATTGCTTGAAAGTAATTATTATATATTTGGTCATCATCGGAGTCAAGAGTTCCAAATAGGAACTTTGCTATTTTTCCTCCAATATTTAGTGAACCTCGTTTTGCACGTGAGTTTTGTAAAATAATGTTATTGAATTTTTGCATATTATTTTCGCTAGTGTTAAGAGCAATTTGGGAATACTCGTAGGGCTTGCTTAGTTCTTTCAAAATTTCCTTCTGTTTTTGAAGTAGGCCCATAATGGAACTAATATCGTAATGAAAAAGTAAATACTTAGCGCGATTAGCAATAAAAGTTTTACCTACTTTAATTGGCAAGAGATTATGATTATATTCTACCTGATATAGCGTGAATACTACAGCTTATATGGTTAAAAGTATTAATGGTGTGCTCGGAGGCATCTGAAAACGAAATAAATACATTATTTTCTTTGTTTCATTCTAGACTTATGATAATAGTTCTTATTTTTAGTGTTTTGTACAGCGATGTCGCTGGTTTATTGAATAGGGATTTTCTTAAAAACTGGCAGCGTCTTTTTCTGATTTGTTTGTTTCAAATAAGCTGCTTTATTTGGATCTATATCAGGAGAGTCCGATCATAGTTCATTAATTTTGTGAATTTTTTCTACGCATTTTTGTTGCGTAGAAATCTGAGTTCTCAATTCTTTCAAATTTTCAAGATAATTGTCTATATATCGACCTATTTTCTCGTTAGTAGTTGTTTCGATTGGGATTGTATAATTTAAATCTCCTTTTATGATTTCCATAGGTTTGAATGACATGGAAGTATGTATAGATTTATTATGTTCTGGCAAGTCTAGTTTCTGTCGTAAGGTTTTTATCAGATAGACATCTAAGTTGTTCCAAAAAGGTGGAATGAAAACGTTCTATCAAAGAATTAGAGTTTGGGTTGAGATTGAGAATGTAGTGCATTTCAATTTTGTGTATTTTGCAAATTCCATTACAATTCGATTTTTAAATTCTGTACCATTGTCGCACGTTATGATTTTGGGCACTCCATGATGAGTCATGAAAACTAACAACTTCTCAATGATCTCTATCGCTATCTTCGTTTTTAATAATGCACAATGGGCAAATCTTGAAAAAGAATCAATTATGGTTAAACAGTGAATATTTTCAGATGAGAAACTATCTACATAAAGATGTTCAAATGGTTTTACTCCAACTGGATTATTTCGGAATTTTATTTTCTTCGGTGTTCTCTCATATTTGTTTGCTTGGCAAATTTCACAAGTATTTACATACTTAATCACATCTTCATCTAATTTAGGCCAATAAAATCGTTTGGATATTGATGAAATATTTTCATGAATACCTCTATGTCCTGATTTGGAAACATGATAAATTTCTAGTTTTTCTCGTTGCTCAATGGGATCTTCTACATCTTCTAAAAAAAGATTTGTTAATCTCAAGTTATAAGATTTTGGTCGGAATTTGGTCTGTAAAATTTGAATAAATTGTTTTTGTAGATGCTCATTATTAATCATAAGACAATTATGCCTGGTGTTAATATTTCTCGTATGAAACGAATCAAATCATCTTCATTATGAATGGTTACATTGATTCTTTGCTTTTTATCGAACAGTTTGATTTTTTGAACTCTAAATTTGGGTCCTGAATTGACAATTATTTGATTTTTATGTTTATTCAGACATTTTTCTGTGAAGGGTATATTAAGTGTTGGATTTTCATGAGAACTGTGAAGATTTTGATTTTCATAATCTTCGAAATCTCTCAATAAATTTTCTAAATCTTCAGTGAGTTGAATATCGTTTGGATGGTATGATGGTTGATGATGTATCATCTAGCGTATTAAATTCATTTATTTTAATTCTCGATAGAGCATCAACATTATTCGATGTACCTTTCTTGTATTTGATTTCGTAATTGAACTCTTCCAATTTGATCTTCCAGCGCATAAGTTTCGAATTAGGCTCTTTCAAAGAATTCAACCAGATTAAAGGCTTGTGATCGGTATAAATGAAGAATTTATTTCCATATAAATATGGTCGGAAATGTTTGGTCGCCCACACTATAGCTAACAGCTCTTTTTCAATTGTAGAGTATCTTGTTTCCGTTTCAATGAGATTGCGGCTGGCGTACGCCACAGGTAAATCGTTTGGGACGTGGCCTTGAGATAAAATGGCTCCAATAGCGTAACCGGACGCGTCTGTAGTAAGATTAAATGTCTTTGAAAAGTCGGGATATATCAGAATGGGACGATTTATAATTAATTGTTTTGTTGTAAGGAATGCAACAATATATTCTTGGTCCCTAATATTGATTGTTGCGTCCTTTTTTTAGGTATTTCGTCATAGGTTTAGTGACTAGCAAAATTCGGAATATATTTGTGGTAATAACCTACCATACCAAGATACGATTTTATTTCTCTATATGTTTTTGGTAATGGGAATTTTTCAATTGCTTCGATTTTCTTTGGATTGGGTTTGGTTCCTTCCGGGGCTATGATGTGTCCTAAAAACTCAATTTCGTTTTTGAAGAATTCTGATTTGTCGAGTTGTATTATTAAATTTTCATTTCTCAGTATTTCTAGGATTCAATGTATATCGGCTAAATGAGATTCCACCGAATCTGAAAAAATTAGGATATCGTCCATATATACATAACAATTTTTTCCAATAAAATTTCGTAAAACGATGTTCATAAGTCGTTGAAAGGTTGCTGACGCGTTTTTTAACCCAAAAGGCATCCTTAAAAACACATAATGGCCGTTTTCGATTATGAATGCTGTTTTTTCTATACTTTCATCATCGACTTCTATTCAAAGAAAGCCAGAGGCTAAATAGAGGGCTGTGAAGTATTTAGCTCCTTTTAATTTATCTAAGATATTGTCGATATGAGGTAACGGATACTTGTCACCTATAGTTTTATCGTTTAGTAGGCGATAATCAATACCAGCGTGAAGTTAGCCTGAAAAGTTGGCATGTGAAATTCCCGAGTATATCCGAATGCCCATAGACGTCCGTCATCAGACCCTGATAATCAAACCTTCATTTTATCATATTTTAATGCTATGATTCAATGAATGAGTGAAATAGAAAAATCAGATTTCACGAAGTAAAGAGGTCTCGAACATTATTCTAGCAGAGGAATGTTATTATCACCAAATTTCACTAATTTTGCGTTTAATCAATAGAAATATTTCCATACGAGAAAATTTTGTAGAAACTGACATACATCCAATATGCAATTCATTCATTTGATACTTATCAAAATAACCTAAGCCAGAATAATGGAGTCAAAATAAGCCTCATTTCACTATTTCATTTTACAGACCTTCTAGTATCACAATGAAAAGTTCTGAAAAATCTACAAATCCGACAATAATGAAGATTCCTAAAGATGGGTAGGTATTCTGGAAAAATCTGCTATATGAGAATCAGTCTGACTTTAGTGAAAATTCTTTAGCATGGGGATGAAGGGGTGAAAAACACCCTTATTTCCATTTTTTGGGCATATTCATACGAAGATCGTCGTGCATCAAAATGAAATTTTCTGAAAAAATCTGCTATATGAGAAGCTCCAATTTGACTATGGTGAAAATTCCTTAGCATGGAAATGAGGCGGTGAAAAAGACCCTTATTTCCATTTTTTGGGTATATTCATATGAAGACGTTCGTTTATCAAAATGAAATTTCCTGAAAACATCTGCTATATGTAGAGCTTCGATTTGACTGTAGTGAAAATTCCTTAGCATTGGAATGAGGGGTTGAAAATCACCCTTATTTCCATTTTTTGGGCAAATCCATATGAAGACGATGGTATATCAAGATAAAATTTTCTGTAAAAATCTGCTGTATAAAGAGCTCCAATTTGACCATAAAGAAAATTCCTTAGCATGGGGATGAGGGGTTGAAAAACACCCTTATTTCCATTTTTTGGGCATAATCATATGAAGACGTACGTGTATCAAAATGAAATTTCCTGAAAAAATCTGCTATATGAGAAGCTCCAATTTGATTATGAAGAAAATTCCTTAGCATGGGGATGAGGGGTTGAAAAACACCCTTATTTCCATTTCTTGGGCATAATCATATGAAGACGTTTGTATATCAAAATGAAATTTTCTGTGGAAATCTGCTGTATAAAAAGCTCCAATTTGACCATGAAGAAAATTCCTTAGCATGGGGATGAGGGGTTGAAAAACACCCTTATATTCATTTTTTGGGCATATTCATATGAAGAGGTTCGTGTGTCAAAATGAAATTTCCTGAAAAAAATCTGCTATATGTAGAGCTTCGAGTTGACTGTAGTGAAAATTCCTTAGCATGGGGATGAGGGGTTGAGAAACACCCTTATTTCCATTTTTTGGGCAAATTCATATGGAGACGTTCGTGTATCAAAAAGAAATTTTCTGTGAGAACCTACTATATAAGAAGCTCCAATTTGACTATGAAGAAAATTCCTTAGCATGGGGATGAGGGGTTGAAAAACACCCTTATTTCCATTTTTTGGGCAAATTCATATGAAGACGTTCGTGTATCAAACTGAAATTTTCTGTGAAAATATGCTATATAATTAGCTCCAATTTGACCATAGAGAAAATTCCTTAGCATGGGGATGAGGGGTTGAAAAACACCCTTATTTCGATTTTTTGGGCAAATTCATATGAAGACGTTCGTGTATCAAAATGAAATTATCTCTGAAAATCTGCTTTATGTAGAGCTTCGATTTGACTGTTGTGAAAATTCCTTAGCCTGGGGATGAGGGGTTGAAAAACTACCGTATTTCCATTTTTTGGGCATATTCATATGAAGACGTTCGTGCATCAAGAAGGAATTCTCTGTAAAAATTTGTTATATAGAAAGCTCCAATTTGACTATGGAGAAAATTCCTTAGCATGGGGATGAGAGGTTGAGAAACACCCTTATTTTCATTTTTTGGGCCAATTCATATGAAGACGCTCGTGTATCAATATGAAATTTTCTGTAAAAATCTGCTCCAATTTGACTATAAAGAAAATTCTTTAGCATGGGGAGGAGGGGTTGAAAAACACCATTATTTACATTTTTTCGGCATATTCATATGAAGACGTTCGTGCATCAAGGAGGAATTCTCTGTAAAAATTTGTTATATAAAAAGCTCCAATTTGACCACGAGGAAAATTCTCTAGCATGGGGATGAGGGGTTGAGAAAAACCCTTATTTCCATTTTTTGGGCCAATTCATATGAAGACGCTCGTGTATCAAATTGAAATTTTCTGTAAAAATCTGCTATATGAGAAGCTCCAATTTTACTATAAAGAAAACTCCTTAGCATGGGGATGAGGGGTTGAAAACACCCTTATTTACATTTTTTGGGCAAATTCATATGAAGACGTTCGTGTATCAAAATGAGATTTTTTGTAAAATCTGCTATATAAGAAGCTCCAATTTGACTATGAAGAAAATTCCTTAGCATGGGGATAAGGGGTTGGAAAACACCCTTATTTCCATTTTTTGGGCATATGCATATGAAGACGTCCGTGTATCAAAATGAAATTTTCTGTAAAAATCTGCTATATGTAGAGATTCGTTTTGACTTCAGTGAAAATTCCTCAGCATGGGGATGAGGCGGTGAAAAACACCTTTATTCCCATTTTTTGAGCATATTCTTATGAAGACGTTCGTGTATCGAAATGAAATTATCTGTGAAAATCTGCTATATGTAGAGCTTCGATTTGACTGTAGTGAAAATTCCTTAGCATGGGGATGAGGGGTTGACAAACACCCGTATTTCCATTTTTTGGGCATATTCATATGAAGACGTTCGTGCATCAAGAAGGAATTCTCTGTAAAAATTTGTTATATAAAAAGCTCCAATTTGACTATGGAGAAAATTCCTCAGCATGGGGATGAGGGGTTGAGAAACACCCTTATTTCCATTTTTTGGGCAAATTCATATGAAGACGCTCATGTATCGAAATGAAATTTTCTGTAAAAATCTGCTATATAAGAAGCTCCAATTTGACTATATAGAATTCCTTAGCATGGGGATGAGGGGTTGAAAAACACCCTTATTTCCATTTTTTGGGCAAATTCATATGAAGACGTTCGTGTATCAAAATGAAATTTTCTGTGAAAATATGCTATATAAGAAGCTCCAATTTGACCATAGAGAAAATTCCTTAGCATGGGGATGAGGGGTTGAAAAACACCCTTATTTCCATTTTTTGGGCAAATTCATATGAAGACGTTCCTGTTTCAAAATGAAATTATCTCTGAAAATCTGCTTTATGTAGAGCTTCGATTTGACTGTTGCGAAAATTCCTTAGCATGGGGATGAGGGGTTGAAAAACACCCGTATTTCCATTTTTTGGGCATATTCATATGAAGACGTTCGTGCATCAGGAAGGAATTCTCTGTAAAAATTTGTTATATAGAAAGCTCCAATTTGACTATGGAGAAAATTCCTTAGCATGGGGATGAGAGGTTGAGAAACACCCTTATTTTCATTTTTTGGGCAAATTCATATGAGGACGCTCGTTTATCAAAATGAAATTTTCTGTAAAAATCTGCTCCAATTTGACAATAAAGAAAATTCTTTAGCATGGGGAGGAGGGGTTGAAAAACACCATTATTTACATTTTTTCGGCATATTCATATGAAGACGTTCGTGCATCAAGGAGGAATTCTCTGTAAAAATTTGTTATATGAAAAGCTCCAATTTGACCACGAAGAAAATTCTCTAGCATGGGGAAGAGGGGTTGAGAAAAACCCTTATTTCCATTTTTTCGGCCAATTCATATGAAGACGCTCGTGTATCAAATTGAAATTTTCTGTAAAAATCTGCTATATGAGAAGCTCCAATTTGACTATAAAGAAAACTCCTTAGCATGGGGATGAGGGGTTGAAAACACCCTTATTTACATTTTTTGGGCAAATTCATATGAAGACGTTCGTGTATCAAAATGAGATTTTTTGTAAAATCTGCTATATAAGAAGCTCCAATTTGACTATGAAGAAAATTCCTTAGCATGGGGATAAGGGGTTGAAAAACACCCTTATTTCCATTTTTTGGGCATATGCATATGAAGACGTCCGTGTATCAAAATGAAATTTTCTGTAAAAATCTGCTATATGTAGAGATTCGTTTTGACTTCAGTGAAAATTCCTCAGCATGGGGATGAGGCGGTGAAAAACACCTTTATTCCCATTTTTTGAGCATATTCATATGAAGACGTTCGTGTATCAAAATGAAATTTTCTGAAATAATCTGCCATATGGGAAGCTTCAATTCGACTATAAAAAAATTCCTTAGCATGGGGATGAGGCGTTGAAAAACACCCTTATTTTTATTTTTTGGGCATATTCATATGAAGACGTTCGTGTATCAAAATGAAATTATCTGTGAAAATCTGCTATATGTAGAGCTTCGATTTGACTGTTGTGAAAATTCCTTAGCATGGGGATGAGGGGTTGACAACCACCCGTATTTCCATTTTTTGGGCATATTCATATGAAGACGTTCGTGCATCAAGAAGGAATTCTCTGTTAAAATCTGCTATATAAGAAGCTCCAATTTGACTATAAAGAAAATTCCTTAGCATGGGGAAGAGGGATTGAAAAACACCCTTATTTATATTTTTTGGGCATATCCATATGAAGACGTTCGTGCATCAAGGAGGAATTCTCTGCAAAAATTTGTTATATAAAAAGCTCCAATTTGACCACGAAGAAAATTCCTTAGCATGGGGATGAGGGGTTGAGAAAAACCCTTATTTCCATTTTTTGGGCTAATTCATATGAAGACGCTCGTGTATCAAAATGAAATTTTCTGTAAAAATCTGCTATATGAGAAGCTCCAATTTGACTATAAAGAAAATTCCTTAGTATGGGGATGAGGGGTTGAAAAATACCATTATTTCCATTTTTTGGCCATAATCATATGAAGACGTACGTGTATCAAAATGAAATTTCCTGAAAAAATCTGCTATATGTAGAGCTTCGATCTGACTGAAGTGAAAATTCCTTAGCATGGGGATGAGGGGTTGAAAAACACCATTATTTCCATTTTTGGGCATATTCATATGAAGACGTCCGTGTATCAAAATGAAATTTTCTGTAAAAATCTGCTATATGTAGAGATTCGTTTTGACGTCAGTGAAAATTCCTTAGCATGGGGATGAGGGGGTGAAAAACACCTTTTTTCCCATTTTTTGAGCATATTCATATGAAGACGTTCGTGTATCAAAATGAAATTTTCTGAAATAATCTGCTATATGGAAAGCTCCAATTCGACTATAAAAAAATTCCTTAGCATGGGGATGAGGGGGTGAAATATACCTTATTTCCATATTTTGGGAATATTCATATGAAGATGTTCGTGTATCAAAATGGAACTTCCTGAAAAAATCTGCTATATGAGAAGCTCCCATTTGACTATAGTGAAAATTCCTCAGCATGGGGATGAGGGGGTGAAAAACACCCTTATTTCCTTTTTTTTGGAATATTCATTTGAAGACATTCGTGTATCAAAATGAGTAGACATATGGAATAAAGTTTGCCCCATATAACAATTTTTAAAATGATAATTGCTGCGTTCCTTTATTGCATCCGAGAGGCGACAGATTTTTTGGTCACATGACCACATATCTTATGGATTCATCAGAATTATCTGGAGTAAACGAACGACTCAGACGAAATGAGAAAATATTGGATATCCTCTCATCTGTGTATCAATCAATGACTCATGTCAAATCAGAATTGTTAATCATAAATTTTATTTTCTACAGTGTTTTTTTTTCAGCTTGTTGGAAGAAATTAGTATAAATGTAACTTCATGAGAGCTAATCAGAAAAGTTTATCAAATAATGTTTGATCATGATGAAGAGGACGACGAACGAACAGTTTTGAAAAAAATACAGCGGCCTACTGAAGGAACAGGGCCCTCATTTGCAAATCAACAGTTCAAAGATCCCTTAGAATGTTTCACAGTTATATGAATTCGCCGATAATTGTTTAAATTATGATTTATTTATATACAAGTAGAATAATTTCAATAGGTGATATCCACCTTATCACCGATAAAATTTTGGGTTCCAGAATCTTGCCTGAGTGTTATAAAGTTACTTGGCCTCTGTAAATTAGGCGTCCTTAGTGGAGAGAATTGTTGATTTACCATTAAGACCAGAATATTTCAGATGTTGAGCCTTTTGCATAGGTACAGTAACTAAATTCTGAACATAATTATTCTCGGCTGTTGGCAATGTGTAACAGTAACAATGTGCTCATCAAATAGCCACACTGAAGGGTACAACCTATTTATATGAAAGATTCCCACGATAAGGATTTTTGATAAATGTCGAATTAAAGCTCTTCATATAGCAGATTTTTTCATCTGGATATACGAACGTCTCCATATGAATATTCCCAAAATATGGAAATAAGGTATTTTTCACCCCCTCATCCCCATGCTAAGGAATTTTCTTTATAGTCAAATTGGAGCTTTTTATACAGCAGATTTTTACAGAAAATTTTATTTTGATACACCAACGTCTTCATAAGGATTTGCTCGAAAAATGGAAATAACGGTGTTTTTCAACCCTTCATCCCCATGCTAAGGAATTTTCACTACAGTCAAATCGAAGTTCTACATATAGCAGATTTTTTCAGGAAATTTCATTTTGATACACGAACGTCTTCATATGAATATACCCAAAAAATGGAAATAAGCGTCTTTTTCACCGCCTCATTTCCATGCTAAGGAATTTTCACCATAGTCAAATTGGAGCTTCTCATATAGCAGATTTTTTCAGAAAATTTCATTTTGATGCACGACGATCTTCATATGAATATGCCCAAAAAATGGAAATAAGGGTGTTTTTCACCCCTTCATCCCCATGCTAAGGAATTTTCACTAAAGTCAGACTGATTCTCATATAGCAGATTTTTCCAGAATACCTACCCATCTTTAGGAATCTTCATTATTGTCGGATTTGTAGATTTTTCAGAACTTTTCATTGTGATACGAGAAGGTCTGTAAAATGAAATAGTGAAATGAGGCTTATTTTGACTCCATTATTCCGGCTTAGGTTATTTTGATAAGTATCAAATGAATGAATTGCATATTGGATGTATGTCAGTTTCTACAAAATTTTCTCGTATGGAAATATTTCTATTGATTAAACGCAAAATTAGTGAAATTTGGTGATGATAACATTCCTCTGCTAGAATAATGTTCGAGACCTCTTTACTTCGTGAAATCTGATTTTTCTATTTCACTCATTCATTGAATCATAGCATTAAAATATGATAAAATGAATGTATGATTATCAGCATTCCTGTCCTTTACGCGAAGGGTCTGATGACGGACGTCTATGGGAATTCGGGTATACTTGGGGATTTCACATGCCAACTGTTCAGGCTAACTTCACGCTGGTATAATCAATGGCCATTCGCCATTTTTCTTTACCTGATTGATCGATTTTGTATTTAACCGTAACAATGGGAAATGACCAAGGTGATATGCTAGGTCTTATGATGCCTTTGTGTAATAAATCTGAAACTTGTTCTTGAATTTCTTCTCTGAGTTTTCCTGGCTGTCGATTTAATTTATGAATAGGAATTTCATCTTTCGTTCTAATAAGATGCTTGATTTTGCCTGAAAACTTTAAAGAATCTCCTGGTAAATGTAGTGCTTCTTCTGTCACGTTAAAAATTTTGATTAACTGATTTTGGATAGTTTTATTTAAATGATCTAAATTGATTGGATATTTATGTTTCCTTGGAATCACATTTTGAAAATTTATTGGAATTTGGCAATTTTTGCGCGCATGTTCTAGGGGAACAGCGTGCTATCGTTTTGTCCAAATGTCTGTAATTTTGGATGATTGGTCTCAATCGACTAGATTGGACTCACTGATGACGAATCCGGTGTCAAAATTGATTCTGTAGACACGATAACTGTCGACAGAAGCAAGCTAGCTACTTGAAACTTTCAGGATAGGTTGCGCCTCAAAATGCCGCGTTATTGGGCCAAATCGGTCGGATAGTTTCGGAGTTATAGGCACTTGAAGTTTTGAAGTTATTTATTTTTTATTTCAGAAACCACCCAAGCGATTGGACTCAAACTTGGCAGTTTGGTGGAGTATAACGACGCGCAACTTTGAGCCAAATTTCGTCAAGATCATACTGTCAGTAAATTTAAAAAAAAATTTTTTTCGAAATTTTTCTACAAAAAAATTTTTTTTTCGGAAACCATTAATCATATGCAAAAAACATTAAACTCACACTTTGACCTTCTAATTTCACAGCAGTGTACTAAATTTCAGTTCGATACGATCATAAGTTTTGGAGGTATCGGGAAAAAATATGTCAAATTTCGAGGTTTTCTTTTCGATATCGTTGATTTTTTCGGTATTACTCGAGAAATACTGATTCAGTCCTGATTAAACTTCACAGCTAGTTTTAAGATGCTGAAAGACAACTTTATGGAAAATTTCGTGATAATCGTGTTATTAGAACAATTTGAAAAAAAAAATTTCTATGATTTTCTCATCATATCATCCTCATTAAATTCTGTATGAAACTTCGAACTGTTATTTTCGATGAAGTACTGGATTTCAATTCGATCTGTATTTTTGGAAATATTGGAAAGTTTACGGTCAGCCTGACGGCCGACTGCGTAAACACAATAACTTCCGAAAGAAACAACTTAGAAACTCGATATTTGTAGAGAAGGTTTGGACCTTAATTACGAAGGCCGAGTTCGTGAATGGGTAAAATCCGCCAAATGATTCCGTAGATATACCCATTCAAAATTTTATTTTTACAATATGTCCAAAAATACAGATATGATCGAATTGAATGAATTGAATGATACCGTCTATAAATTATAGACGGTAAACGGAAAGGTACCATTAATTCCGAAAGAATCTAAAGGAAATGCTACTTTTTCATTGCTAATATCGTGTCCATGTGGTGTTATTAAATCAGTTGATTCTGAATAAATGTTATGAGACATTTGTTCATAAGCTATTTTTAGGTCGATAAGACAGATTGTACATCCGCTATCTAATAAAAGTTTACATTTTGGAAAATCTGAATTGATATAAGGAAGGCAATATCTTTTTATTTTGTCTTTCACGGTATTTAGGTCAATGGGTTCTCCGAGGCTGGTTGCTGAAAATTTTGAATATTTTCATCTATAGATACAGGTATTTCTTGCTGATATTCGAGGGCATTCTCTTCATTATAATACAAATCATTTTCTATTCCTTCTTCTACATTTGTTAATTCTTCAGAAATGAAATTTCTTTGTGAAGGATTTTGTTGATGGTAATATTTGGGTCTTCGATATAGGGGTTGACTTGTTTGAATAGAGGACGAAGCTTCTCGTTTGTGTGGTAAAATTCTAGTATTTATTGACATGGGTGTTGGGGGTGGTAAATTGCGAAATTCTGATGTCTTTGGTTTGAAAACATTCTGAGGTTTCCCAAAAACTTGTTCATTCGAATAACATTTTGTTTGGGGGACTTGCCTTGATTGGACATTGATTGGTTGCGAAGGGAAAGTTTCCTGTCTTATTGGCGTATTAACGAAAGGTCTAGATTGAGGAGGTTGATATCGACTCGAGGATTGATTTTGTTTTTTTTGTGAATTAGGAATTGGATTCCAATTTAAATGTGACATTTGCGATGTACAGGGTGATTCATTAAGGGAGGCCACCGGCCGTATCTCGGAAACCGTTCATCCTATAACTTCCGGAAAAAAAATCTGATGACAAAATCGGCCCCTAGAAAATCATTAAAAATATTTTCAAATTCGTAGTTCCCCACTAGAGGGCGCAATCTATCACTTGTAAAATATTATCTCATTTTTTACGAAATATTCTTCAGTTAACAGTGGTAAAAAATAAAAAATTAAGAAACTACTCTTTCTATCCAACAACTTTTGTTTCAATAATTTTTCTATATTTCCTATTTTTTAGTGATGGGATGGATAAACTTTCCTTCACAAGAAAAACACTCACTTCTGTATGCGTGAACCGATTTTCACGTTCTTGGATTTCATTCGAAGGCCATAAAAAGTAGATCACAGAAAAATATGACAACAATATACCGGGTGATCCAATAAAAAAGTACAGGCTGTTTTATGTCACTTCACCATATTTATGCGTTTCACTTGCGAATTTCAAATGCAATGCTATAATTCTAACCGACTGAGAATTAGCCAAGCATTATCACCTATTGACTTGTTAAAACCGCAGACAGATATCTTTGGTCATTTCGAAGCTATTAATATTTTTGTAAATTTTGAAGAGTGTTGATCAATCCTGTGAAATGCAGGAGGAATTGAGTTGTTTCATTGTCCAAACAATTAGGTGAAAGAGAAAAACTCATCAAATATGTATGTCACTAACAGCACAAGTTAACATAAAACAAAAAAATCATCTAATACCTGATTATTCATAAATCCCACCACCTTTTTCTATGAGCAAGTTCCATTTCAAACAAGCTGATGCAGATCCAGTAAGCTTTGGCGTTATTGTTTACTTTCGGTTTCTATAGCTGTCAAATTTAATTAGGTAGTTTGCAAACAACTAGTTTATGATGCCGAATTATTCAAACGAAGAAGCATATGATATGCTTAATGTTTAATTTGAATGTTTAGAAAATGCAGTACTAGCTGAAAGGGAATACCCGATACGATATCCTGAAAGACGTCGCTATTCCAGGAAAGTATTCAAAAGATTGGCATGAAGAGTGCGAGAAACTGGTAAGGTTCAATATGTTGGAGGAAAAAATAGAAAACGTAGAAGCCGTAATGAGGATAACATTATAAACGTTTTGGCTTATGTTTATGCTGAACCACATTTAAGCATCCGAAAAATTGCAAGTAATTTGTGATTGAATTATTCGCTTGTTCAGAGAATACTAAAGGACCATAAACTGCATCCATATCATGTTGTCTTGCACCAAGAATTGAAAGAGAGAGATTTTGATCAACGACTTGACTTTTGCCATTGGTTAAAAAGAATGTTGAACGACGATCCTAACTTACTTCAGAGAATATTATGGACGGACGAGGCAACTTTTTCTAGCAATGGTACAGTAAATTTACACAACGGCCACTACTGGTCATATACCAACCCACATTGGCAAAGGGAAGTAATAATCAAAACCGCTGGAGTGTTTACGCATGGTGCGGAATTTTTGATAGAACAGTTGTCGGGCCATTTTTCTTCGAGAGAACCTTAACGGGACAAAGGTACTCGCAATTTCTAACGCAAGATCTTCCAATTCTTTTAGAAGATATTGCTATTCAGAGCAGGTTAGATATGTGGTATCAACAAGATGGTTGCCCGGCGCATTATGCAGCTTACGTTAGGGAATATTTAGATACCGTCTTCTCAAATAGGTGGATTGGACGTGGGAGTATTTTTCCATGGCCAGCGAGATCACCGGACCTCACAGTACTAGATTTTTATTTTTGGGAGAGAATAAAAGACTTAGTTTTCCGAACACCCCCAACTACGAGTGAGGATATGAAAAATAGAATTCGGCAAGCAGCTAGGACTATTTCTCGTACTGAAATTGTGAACAGTGTCAACTCGACGAGAGAAAGACTTGATTTATGTATAGAAAATAATGGTGGACATTTTGAGTATTTGAAATGATTCGTAAGGGCTGTTTTTTTGTTGGAATATTTTCCTTGTTGCTAATTTTGTTTCATTTTGTCATATTATTGTTACTTTATGTGTGTTGAATAATTTGTTGCTTTGTCGTGACGAATAAAGTCATACATTGTTTTTGCAATCTCACAGAAATGATCAATATTGATCAAAATTTACAAAAATGTTAATATCTTCGAAATGACCAAAGATATCTGTCTGCGGTTTTAACAAGTCAATAGGTGATAATGCTTGGCTAATTCTCAGTCGGTTAGAATTATAGCATTGCATTTGAAATTCTCAAGTAAAACGCATGAATATGGTGAAGTGACATAAAATACCCTGTACCTTTTTATTGGATCACCCGGTATATTGTTGTCATATTTTTCTGTGATCTACTTTTGATGGCCTTCGAATGAAATCAAAGAACGTGAAAATCGGTTCACGCATACAGAAGTGAGAGTGTTTTTCTTGTGAAGGAAAGTTTATCCATCCCATCACTAAAAAATAGGAAATATAGAAAAATTATTGAAACAAAAGTTGTTGGATAGAAAGAGTAGTTTCTTAATTTTTTATTCTTTACCACTGTTAACTGAAGAATATTTCGTAAAAAATGAGATAATATTTTACAAGTGACAGATTGCGCCTTCTAGTGGGGAACTACGAATTTGAAAATATTTTTAATGATTTTCTAGGGGCCGATTTTGTCATCAGATTTTTTTTCCGGAAGTTATAGGATGAACGGTTTCAGAGATACGGCCGGTGGCCACCCTTAATGAATCACCCTGTATAATACGAAATTATATCAATTGCTTCATCAAATTTTAAATCTCTTTGTAGTACTAAAGAACTTCGTAATTCTAAGGAAACATTTCGCATTAAAGTTTCTGTTGCTAATCTGTCAGTTTGCTCTTTCATGCATCTTTCATCATTTTCTGGATAGTTTTCTGCAGTGATTCTACTACAAATCGTGATCTTAAAATTTCAAACTCTTTCCATGAATGAAAAAATATCTTCATTATTCGATTTTCTTAATAATTTAAGCTGATTTTTGAGTACGAAAATGTTAGTTCGGTCTCCAAATTTCTGAATTAGAAAATCACGTAAATTTGGCCAAGTGTTCGCAACATTCGAAACACTCAATTCTCTTCTAGCGATCCCTGTTAATTTGCTTTTAATTAATGAAATGCAATATGTTTTTCTTGACTCGTTACTATCTGTGAAAATATCAAGGTAATTTTGGCATTGAGATATGAAATCTGGGAGACAAGCTCTATCTCCGTCAAAAGCACTCAATAGTGATCCGTATTTTTCGGCTAACATTATTTGATCCATTTTTATTTGAAATTTTCAATCAAAATAAAAGAAAATAAAAATTAATTGGGATTGGGAATTGAAGGATGTTGTGAGTAACAAATTTTTTCTTGCCTTTAAATCCTTCCCAAGTAGGTGAAAGGGTTGTGAGGTCTTCCAGGGCTACCTGTTGTTTCTCCTTATATCTTCCAAGGGGTCTGGCTTTAGCTCTGCTAGCACTGTGCACGCCTTGAAGATGGGTAGTTTGGCTGAATTTTCTCCAAGGACTTGACAGTCGTCTGTGGTCGAAGAGGTTTCTTTCTTCTGTTGCCTCACAGCGAGAAAATCGGGTCATGGCACCAATTTTCTTGTTTTACCCAGAGAAACTTTTTTAAGAAGGAAATTTTTTATTGAACAAGTTCATAGTGTGAAGGATAAATCTGTACTGCTTTTTTATTCGCAGTAAATCTAAAAGAAAGCTCTTCAATAATTCATTAGTTTGCAGTTTTATGTAACTGTATTCAGAAAAATAAAATGTAATATTTCCAAGTCGCAACTTCGTAAACGTGTTGGAATGCATGAGAGTGAAATATGAAATATAATAAACTCTTATCTAACTCTTTGTGTTTAAGGGTCCAATGTTGGACTTAAAATATTTAATTATATACGCATCGGCTACAGCTGGGGAGGAGAGGGAACCCATTGAAGCACCTTTCACTTGTTTGTAGAAGGTACCTTGGAAAAGGAAGTATGTAGTCGACATAAAATGGTCAATAAGGGTCAATGTATCCTGGGGTATGTGATGTTTGGTTTCCAGTATTTCGAGGGTTTCTTCCCACTGGAATGTTGGCGAAAAGAGATAATACTTCAAAACTGACGAGAATTTCTGACTGAAAGTTTTGAATTGGTAAATCTGCGAAATCATTTGGTGGGTTTTCCCCATTCACGAATTCGGCTTTCGTAATTGAGGTCCAAACCTACTCTACAAATATCGAGTTTTATGTTGTTTCTTTCGATAGTTATTGTGTTTACGATCATCCTTTAGGCAGGTAGAGTAGGTTTGGGGCTTAATCACGAAGGTCGAATTCGTAAAGGGGTAACATCCGCCAAATGATTCCGTAGATATACCCGTTCAAAATAATATTTTTCCAATATTTCCAAAAATACTGATTATATCGAATTGAAAACCAGTAGTTCATCGAAAGTAACCTAGAAAAGCACTGACGTGAAGTCAGCAGCTTTTGCGCGAAGGATATCAACAAATGTTAATAGGCTTGCAAGAGTTGCTGACTTCACGTCAGTCCTTTTCTAGGTTTTATTTTTTGAGTTTTATCCATTAAAAATATATCATCAAGATATACAACAACTTATAAATGTCTCCCAATAAACACAGTAACGACAGGCTTAAGCATTTTTGTGAAAAATTAAGGTACTACCTTTAAGCCAAAAGGAAGGAAGTTGAACTTATAAAGATTTCCATTAAATTCAAACGTTAGATATTTTCTACTACATGGATGCATCGGTATCATGTAATAGGCATCTATGTGTCGATCTTTGCCAGGAAGAAATTTAAAGGTAATAATTTTTCAACGGTTCTGTGATCCTCATTTTTGAAGATGGGTTCGACTATGAACTCATCAAGTTCTTTTGAAATTGAAATGAATCATTCTTCTTCCATTAAGTTTCTTGATAAGAAAGCGAATTGACAAGAACTCACCTGGTTCATATTGGCATTCAGTGAATGCTCCAATTCATATCAAGTTGTTGATTGTATGGTCATAAGATAAGATTGTTTTTTAGCTTGGGAAATATTAACTTTCCGGATGAAATTGTGGTAACGTTTCAAGTTTCGTTCTGAAGGATAGGATGATCCCTTCTATCCAATGAAATATCTTTTAATATTTTCCAGTTGCTAAGAAAACGTTTCAGCATAAGGTTTTTCGATCGCCTATGTGTTCAGTTTTTCCGTTTCTCGAATATTTGTTGATTGTCTCTTCTTGACGTGTCATGCGAGCTGAAGCATGTCCCGTTTTGTCCTGCCTAGGGCTGGATTTTTTCCGCTTTTTTGGATTCGAATATTCATTCAAAAATGTATTCGATCATTCGAATAATTCATTCATATCCATGAAATACTCAATGAATAGTTTTTATTCATGAATATTCAATGAATACTTCTCATTCAAGACTATTCAATAAATCTTTATTATTCATGAATATTCAATGAATAGATGACTATTCATGAATAGTTGATTATTCAGTGAATAGTTTCAATTCATGAATGGTTTAACAATCTCTGAATAGTTGAATAGATAATTATTCAGTGAATAGTTGGATGTGTCTATGAGTATTCCTTACTATTCATAAATATTAATTGATTCAGGACTGCTGATGAGTGTCAGTAGAGTAATCAATCATTCGTAAAGTTACGAATGAAAGTGTGAAAGATGAACTGACTATTTCCACACATATTTTAAGAAATTGCATGCATGAAATAAATGAGGATACTTGAAATTATATCGATAATGATAGATTTGTCATTCAGTATTTCAATATACGTTGCAATTCGAAAACTTCAAATTCCAGAATCCAGGTAGTTAGTAATGATTATTTTCAAATTCCTACATAGAGTTAAACTGGAAATAATGAATAACCAAAGTGAACTGTGTAATATCCGAATATTCCAAATATTTAACGCTTTAAAATGATACCTTAACTGAAACGCAAAGATATCCAAAAATGTATTCTTTTCACTATCATAACCTCAAAATATCCTGTATCCGGTGTTCAGTCTTTAGTGTTCAGATGTCTGAAGATTAACGGAAGATCGAAGTGGCAATAACGAAATATAGGTAAATTACACAATATGAATGCCAAAGAATTTGTTCGAGTGAATCACATGAAGTTGTTTTTGCGCGCATGTTCTAGGGGAATCGCGTGCTATCGTTTTGTCCAAATGTCTGTAATTTTGGATGATTGAGCTGAAAATGGTCCCAATCGACAAGGTTGGTTTCACTGATGACGAACCCAGTGTCAATATCGATTCTGTCCGGCCGAGGACACGATAACTGTCGACAGAAGCAAGCCAGCAACTTTAAACTTTCAGGGTAGGTCGCGCATCAGAATGCCGCGGTTAAGTTCGTTAATGGGCCAAATCGGTAGAATAGTTTCGGAGTTATAGGCACTTGAAATTTTGGAGTTATTTTTTTTATTTCAGGAACTACTTGAGCAATTGGATTCAAACTTGGCAGTTAGGTAGAGTATAAAGACGCGCAACTTTGAGCTAAATTTCTTAAGGATCATATTGTCAGTAAATTTTAAAAACATTTTTTCGGAAACTATTCATCATACCCAAAAAAAATTCCACTCACACTTCGAACTTTATATTTCACAGCAGTGTACCAAATTTCAGTTCGATACGATCATAAATTTTGGAGATATCGGGAAAAAATATGTCAAATTTCGAGGTTTTCTTCTCGATATCGTTGTTTTTTTCGTTATAACTCGAGAAATACTGATTCAGTCCTAACTTCGCAGCTAGTTTAAAGAAGCTGAAAGACAACTTTATGCAAAACTTCGTGATAATCGTGTCATTTGAACAATTTGAAAAAAAAAAATTTCTGTGATTTTCTCATCATATCATCCTCATTAAATTCTGTATGAACCTTCGAACTGTAATTTTTCGATGAAGTACTATATTTCAATTCGATCTGATCTGTATTTTTGGAAATATTGGAGAAATAAATTTTTGAATGGGTATATCTGCGGAATCATTGGATGGATTTTCCCCATTGATGAATTCGGCCTTCGTAATTAAGGTCCAAACCTTCTCTACAAATATCGAGTTTCTAAGTTGTTTCTTCCGGAAGTTATTGTGTTTACGCAGTCGGCCGTTAGGCTGACATTACCGATGAATCGATCATGCCTTAGGGCTATCTGATGCAAAATCCAAGCAAGATGTTAATTCTGGACCTAACCCGGAAGTTTGCAGCTATGGACAATCTTTAAAAAGTGGATACTTTTCCAGTAATTCTATCCTCATTTCCTTCCTAATGTCATTGGCGTCTTAATTAATTACGAACTTCCAATCTGATCGCATCGGTACTTTCTGACATAATTGGGATATATACATAACCTCGAAACGAAATGTGACATTTTTTTTCCTATATCACGGAAACTCGATATCGGATTGAATTGAAATTTGAAATGCTGTCGTTAAATATCGTCTTCAAAGTCTGTGAGAAATTTCATCGAAATATGATAGACAGTCTCAGATGAAAAAGCTTTCGATTAATTAAAAATTAAATTCAATGAATATTCATGAATAAAAACTATTCATTGATTATTCAACTATTCAGTGAATATTCATGGATAGATGAATAATGCAAACCCAAATTGTTCGAATAATTATTCAATGAATACTCGCAATATTCAAAACATTCAGTCATGATTCCCAGCCCTGGTCCTGACATTTACCCATGAATGATCATGCCTTAGGGCTATCTGATGCAAAATCCAAGCAAGATGTTAATTCTGGACCTAATCCGGAAGTTTGCAGCTACGGACAATCTTTAAAAAGTGGATACTCTTCCAGTAATTCTGTCCTCGTTTCCTTCCTAATCTCATTTTGAAGGTAATCGTTCCATCTTGTGGACATCTCTACAGTTCTTCAATAACTTTGAAGGAATGATTTGTTTTGTTGGTCTGTGGTATCAGTCATCTTAAGATATTGAGTACATTACCCTGAAACAAATCGATTTAGCCTATTAATGAACTCCACTGACGATTTTTGATACGCAACCAAGACGTTCAAAGTCGATAGCTCATTCCATTCAACAGCTATCGTGGAAAAGGACGGCCGGCAGCCAGAAAGAATCAAAATTATATCGCATTGTTCATCAGATTTGTTCAAATCTTATTGCTAGTAAATTCAATAAAGAATAGTTTTTCGGAAACAATTCAATCGATTTCATTGGAATTTGGCTCATAACTCTGAGTCAATATTCATCCACAGATTACCAAATTTCGGTTTGATTCGATAATCCTTTCGTGAGATATTCAAAAAAAAAAATATTTCAAATTTCGTGATAGCTCCTCAATATTATTGTCCGGAATAACTCAAAAAATACTGATGTGATCATGTGGCACTTGGTTACTAGTTGGTAAATGCTGATGTTCAACTTTGTGCAAAATTTCATGATGATCGTGTCATTAGAAAAATGTTAAAAAACTAAAATTTATGTTTTCAATTATGTTATAGTTCTTGAACTTCTGATCATATGATCCTTCTTAAATCTTCAAGTTGTCATGTTTCCATCAATTTGATCAGGTTCGCCAAAACTGCTGACTTCATTATGAGGATCCGTTTGGGACTAAAGTGGGTTTACAAATATATTGATTTTCGAGTCAATATATTTATTAGTTGCAGCAATATATTTATTTTGTGTGCTGGTATATTCTCTTCAGAACCCAATATTGACGACTTGGGAGTTTAAAATATACCAACATGTAAGATACAATATATTCCTTCATTAATTCGATCTATCGAACAACGTCATGAGATGGCGCACGGGAAGCATATAGTTTCCACTAGTGTCCAGTAATTCTGATTAAAATCTGAATTTACGACAAGTTACACTTAATATGACCAAATCATAATGAACTTAAGGCCTGATTATCAATATTTCTAAGCTTTCTCGAAGTAGAATTGCCGTACTGAGGAAAATTAAATTAAAAATGTTTTTTGTCACATTTAGGGTGTTGCGAGGCCACCATACTCTGTATCTATATTTTGAAGAAAATGTGGGATCGGCTTACATATCAATATTGATATGTAAGCCGATCCCACACTTCCTTTAAATTATAGAAATAGCTAATATTGCACGATAGCTTCGACAAGGCATCGACCGCTATCGTTCTGCTGAATCAGCAATTAGTATATAAGACCTTATTCTTATCAAATCCATCGAAGTCGATAGATATCAGTTGTGTAGAACGTATGTTTTGTTAAGAAACAAATTGAATAGAAATTTTTTTTTCTCTCAAAATTGATAATTTAATAAATAAATTTAATCAATTAAAAGTAAATATGACTCAACCAGCAGTTAATCAAGCCTCAGTAGATATTAATGACTTAAAATTATTCGATGATTTATTACCAAAGTTTGGAGGTAATTCTCACGAATTACAAGCATTTCTTGTAGAAATAGAAAATTACATAGAAACTTTTGGACGAACAAACGTAGCTAAGATTGATCATTACTGTTTTGCAATGATTAAGTCAAGAATTATTGGAGAAGCTCGTATAATCATAAATTCAGGACCTATCCCTAATAATTGGATAGAACTAGAACGTATTTTGATTGATAAATTCGGATTCAGAATTAATTTTGACGTTTTACAAGATACATACCAAAACATGAGAAGGTCATAGAGAATCTTTACTTGACTTTATAGAGGGAATCAAACATACCAAATTACAGTTCGATGACCAACTGCAAATGCAAAATTTCACAAATAACGAACAAATGATTTATAGGAATATTTCGGAGAAAATCGGACAAAGAGTCATTTATAACAATGTAGATGAGAATGTTAGAAATCTATTAGATAGTAACAATAAAAACTTCGACGACACTTGCAAAATGCTGGAAAATCGCGAAATAAAAAGGCAACAATTAAATTTCAATCATTTTAAATCATTTTCGCAGAATCCTCAAATGAAACAAGACCAACGAAATACGCAACCCTACACAAACAATATCCCGAACCATCAAAACCAAATAACGTATAGAAATTTTCCCAATCAAATAGAAATGAATAGACAAAATATAAACCCAAGTAGTAATATGACTTTTCCAAGTCAACCCATTCAAATTCAACCTCGAATTCAACATAATCAGAAATTCTTCACCAACGAACAAGTTTTTGGCAAACAAAAAAAAGTTTTTGAACCGAGTCCAGATCAAAGACGAACTAACAAACCAGAACCAATGTCAATTAGAACACGAGTGTTACCACAAAAACGACAAAACGACTCGACAAGTATAGTCCAGGGAAAACCAAATTATCAACCTCGAGAAAATCATTTTAGGCCTAAAGCTTCAACAACTTTTATTTCGGAAGAACTAACAAACACAGAAGAACAACTTGAAGTAATTGAACAAGATCAAAATTTCAGTGATGAACAAGAATTTTATTGCCAAACTGAAGATCAAATTCCCGATTTATAACACGAAGATCAAAATTTTCAACCGCAAGCCTATAAGAGACACATGACTTAAATTTTAATGACGAAAGAATAGCTGCTCTCCCATTTATACAGTTAGAAAATCCACCATGTAAACTATTAGTTGATTCAGGTAGTTCCATTTCAATTATTGACCCAATAATCGCATATAACTATTTTCCAAATTCAATTTATGAAGAAGCTACTCAGTTCACAACCGCAACTGGTAAAGATTCCTGCAAAAACAAAATGTTATTCCCCTTAGACGTGTTTGGCTACAATACAACTTATCCATTTGTCGTATACAAATTTCATCCCCAATATGATGGCGTAATAGGATACAATCTAATGAAAGATTTACAACTAAATTTAGACTTGAAAAACAAAATACTTACCAATGGAATTGTCCCTCATAAACTTCACTTACAACAAGTTGAACCCAGAGAAAAATTACCGATAGATTTAGATCATTTGAATGGAAATCTCAAAAACCAATTGACCAAAATTTTACAAAGTAATAAATCTGTTCTACAATTACCAGGACAACCTCTAAATTTTACTAATAAAATAAAACACCACATCAGAACCATTGATAATAATCCAGTTTACGTAAAGAGATATAGATACCCGGAAATTCATAAGGAAGAAGTAAAAAATCAAATCCAAGATCTTCTAGACAAAAATGTAATCAGACCAAGTATTTCTCCATGGTCTTTTCCTATTGTTATAGTTCCAAAAAAGTCAGATAAATCAGGAAAACAAAAATGGCGAATGGCAATCGATTATCGAAAACTAAATGAAAAGATTATAGATGATAAATTTCCAATCCCTAATATCGATGAAATTTAAGATAATTTGAAGGATGCAAAATACTTCAGTACCATCGATTTAGCATCAGGTTATCATCAAATTGAATTAGATCAGGAATCGATTGAAAAAACAGCTTTCGCTACAGATAGTGGACACTTCGAATTTTTAAGAATGCCTTTCGGATTAAAAAACGCCCCTTCGACATTTCAAAGAATAATGAACAAAATTTTACAACCTCTCATCGGAAAAATTTGTATTGTGTACATGGATGACATTTTAATATTTTCAAAAGACCCAGATAAACATTTGGCAGATATTCAAACAGTGTTAGAATTACTCAAGAAAGAAAATTTGAAAATTCAATTAGACAAATCTTATTTTTTCAAAAACGAAGTAATGTTTTTAGGATTCAAAATTTCGAACAAAGGTGTAGAACCCAATCCAGAAAAAGTAGAAGCAGTAAAAAATTTTCCAATACCGAAGACTCCTAAAGAAATCAAATCATATTTAGGCATGATGGGATATTATCGAAAATTCATTCCAAATTTTTCTAAACTCACGAAACCATTAACACAATGCTTGAAAAAAGACTCAAAAATAAATTTGAACGACCCGGATTATCAAGAAGCTTTCAACATCAGTAAAAACATGTTATTAAATCACCCTATTCTTAGATTTCCAGATTTCAATCAACCTTTCATTCTAACCACCGATGCATCGAAATATGCAGTAGGCGCAATTTTATCACAAGGAAATCCACCGAATGACTTACCGATAGCTTTCGCAAGTAGAACTTTGAATAAAGCGGAAATAAATTATTCTACTATCGAAAAAGAATTACTTTCGATTGTTTGGGCAACAAAACACTTTAGACCCTATTTATTTGGTAGAAAATTCACGATCTATACCGATCATAGACCACTGACATGGTTATTTTCATTAAAAGAAACATCCTCAAGGTTAATGCGATGGAAAATAAAATTAGACGAATTTAATTTCGAAATTAAATATCGAAAAGGTGTTAATAATAATGCGGATGCCCTTTCTAGAATTAAAACGGAAGAATTCAATGTTAATGAAGAGGAAGATTCACTATCAGATCTAGAATCAATTATACCTCATATATCTCACGCCGATCTAAATTTACGAAAAGAAGATTTCGATGAACTTTTAAAAATTAATGATGACGAAAATTCAGATTCTGAAACTATTCACTCAAACGAGGAAGATCCAATATTAGAAATTCCATATACCGAGCGTTCAATAAATGCTTTTCAATACCAAATTATATTCAAAAGTGGAAATCAATTTAACGTTTCCAAAATGAAATTACACAAAGCATCAAAATTCAGACTAATAGTATCCATTTCAGAAGAAACTCAATTCACAAAATTTCTGAAAGAATATATCTCTCCAGAAAAAACATATTGTGTTTTCTTTCAGAACAAAGATATGGAAAAACCATTCATTCAATACGCACAAAATTGATTCAAATCAGGAAGTTTCAAATTCAAAATCTCAAATACTTTCTTACAAGATGTAGAAGATGAAGAAGATCAAATAGAAAAAGTCAAATTATACCATGAAACTAAAACAACTCATAGAGGCATACACGAGAATGTAGAAAGCATAAAGAAAAAGTACTATTTTCCCAAAATGTTTCTTAAAGTTCAACAATTCATCAATAGCTGTGACATTTGTCAGCGTCAAAAATACGAACGAAAACCTAATAAATTAATTTTCAAACAAAATCCTATAGGTGAAAAACCTTTTGAACATTTATACGTTGACACGATAAACATTTCGAAAATTCCATGCCTCACAATAGTAGATTCATTTTCTCGACACGGACAATGTTTTATACTCAAAAGTAAAACAGCAGTGGAAATTATAGAATCACTCATACGATACTTTTCAAATCATGGTACACCGAAGAAAATTACAACCGATAATGGCACGGAATTCAAAAATATTTTATTACAGGAATTCGCTTCGACCCATAACATAGAAATCCACTATGTAACTAATTACAACCCCACTTCAAATTCTATTGTGGAAAGATTCCATTCAACCTTGATAGAACAAATAAGAGTAATAGAAGATAAAAATCTGAGTTTAAGAGAAAAACTAAATAGAGCCTTATTGAGCTATAATAACTCAATTCATTCCACACTGAAATATAGTCCCTTACAAATTATTAAGTCAGATTTGAATTATAGTCTACCTCTAGAAAACACAGATAATGAAAAAGTATCAAATTATATAGAACAATACAATCAGAATTTAAAGGAAATTTCGGAAATTTTGACAAAAAACAATAAGAAAAATGAACTCAAACGGCAGAAAGGAAATGAATGTAGAGAGGAAAATGTACCTCTAGACGAAAATCGCAAAGCATATCTGAAATTACCAGCTGACGCAAAATTGAAACCCCGATTCAAAGACTCCAAAATAAAAATCATAGATAATATACTTATTAAGGAGCCTGATAAAGGACATGTTTATCATAAAAGCAGAATAAAACAGCGAAAGAAATAATCATCATTTGTTTCAGGATGGTTACCCTTCACATACTAATTTTCCTACTCTTTCTGAAATTCAACATTTGTCTTAAAACAACGGAAATTCGTAATAACATTATTTCATTCAATGGTCCCAAAACATATATAGTAGAAAAAGATCACATTCTTATGTATCATTATAATCTATCCCAAATGAACTCAATTTTAACTAAGCACGAAGAAATTCTAAAAAACATGACAAATTCTAATGAAACCAACGAAACAATGACACACTACCTATACGAGTTGACGTTGAACCAACTACTTTCCAATAAACAGACTTTACGAGAATTGATTCCCAACAGGAATAAACGAGGACTAATAAATTTAGGAGGAAGAATTTCAAAATTTCTTTTTGGCACATTAGATGACGAAGATGAGTCTCTTTATAAAGAATATTTTCAAACCTTACAGAATAATGTAAGCACCCTGAAAGTCAATCAATATAGAGTTATTAGCGTAATTAATTCATTATCTGATAAATTCCATAATCAAAGTAACATAATGATCAGTCAGATAAATAAATTCATGAAACTTCAACAGGTTTTAGACAAAATAATTCTTTTACAATTTGAACAAATTAAAATTTCTAAAATGCTATCAGAACTTAATACGGCTGTCAGTTTTGCCAGACTGCATTTATTGCATGAATCAATATTACCCCTAAATTATTTCAGAAACTACATCCAAAGCAATGATTTATTAGAACATCTGATATACCTAAAAGATTTCTACTCAGTCTGTTTCACTTCAGTTAAAGTTCAAAATGAACAAATAATATTTGTAATCAAAGTACCTTTGATAAATCCAATCCCTTTTGATACCTATAAATTAAAATTCATCCCTTTCCTGAATACCTACCCAATAGATCAACCGAAATATTTATTGGTCCATCAAGAAGATGTCAAATGGTCCCTCTACGATGAATGTCAGCAGGTGGAAGAATCAATGTTATGCCCTCAGAACAGTTTAGTGCAACCGCCCCTGTATTATAGTGAATTCGTGAAAGAAAAACGAGAAAATTGTGACAGAAAAAGTGCCCCTAATATGACAGACTTAATTTTACTACCTAATGGAAATTATTTATCTATTTTTAATGATAGAGTGAAAGAAAATTGTTCAGGACAATTATCTTATGAACATTCTCCAGGAAAAATCCTGTTAATAGAAACAAAATGTGAAATTTCAAATGGCGAAAAAACATTTCGACCATCAACAACAAACCATATTTATCACAAATTTCAATTGATTGACCTAACAATGTCAAAAATTAAAGAATTAACCATATAACCTATTAATTTCTCAAATTTTAATGACTCAAATTTATACAACTGGAATTTACATCCAAACTTTATTTCCACAATTTATTTTTTAATAATAATCATTTCAATAGTAATAATCACTATTGCATTATATAAAATTTTTATAATAACTTTTAAAAAATTAATTGATCAACAGAGTTCAACCACTGGGATTGAACTCAGTTCTTTAAAAGGGGGAGGTGATATGTAAGCCGATCCCACACTTCCTTTAAATTATAGAAATAGCTAATATTGCACGATAGCTTCGACAAGGCATCGACCGCTATCGTTCTGCTGAATCAGCAATTAGTATATAAGACCTTATTCTGATCAAATCCATCGAAGTCGATAGATATCAGTTGTGTAGAACGTATGTAACATTTTCTGAATAAAACTTCTCTTAGTATTTTTTAAAAAGTGGTTTTTCGAGAGCAAAAACATAATTATATACATTCCCAAATATATTTCATAATAACAATATTTCGGTTCAAGATTATATCAAGCCACCAATAATAATTCGGAAGAAATACCACCCACAAACAAAAAAATATGAACCATAAATGACCTCATAAATCCTAAGATTCTTGCAACACGTTCCGAACAGCTTTGAAATCTGTTATTAACCAGTTTGCAAATCCTCGATAATACAAATATACCATCTGCTCTGCATCTCAAAACTTCCGTTAGGACCATATAATTCAATAAATTTTCCTCTTTGCCGAGAACCGAAAGGTTCAAACGAGGGTTTACTGCGTACTTTGGTTTTTTCAAATAATAAAACGTCGGGGAATCTTTTTACTGTACCTCATAGTACATAGTCATATGTTTCATGCTGAACCTGACGAATAATAGGTCGTTATTCAAATTCAAAGCCTTCACCTATCAAGGTTTTGATCCCGCCAACGAAGACTTCTTGATGAGAATGATGAGGAGATCTGCTCATCATGAATTCAGTGCCGGATTCATATTTTTGAATGTAGGCCACTTTATTTCCACCGCCCCATGTACCTTTGTAAAATAATAATTGTCCATTCGTAGCAGGAAAGGCACTTAGGTTGAATAAATTAATGAAGAAAGAAACAAGAGTTTCAATTTTCTTAAGGACTTTTCAAGAGTAGGCACTCTGGATTGATAAGTTTCCATTGGAATGTGTTTCTATGGGGATTTAAAGTATAACTATAAAAAAACCTTGAAAAATCAGGGAACGTATTAGACATTTATCCTCAGAAATCGAGTGAGAGTCCTCTGAAATCTGCAGCCCCTAGGACGGTGCCTATCTTAGGCCTATTGACACAAATTCAAGATTGCATGTAATCCATACACACTTCGGCTGAACTTTGATACCACTAATTTCCTACCGTGTACTGGATTTCAATTCTATCATATACCACTATTTCCGGAAAGATTTTGAGAATAAAATTCCAATGAGTATATCCATGAAATAGATGTATAGAGGTATGGATTAATTTGAATTGTATAGATTCACTCATCACCGAATTCAATTGCAATTAATATATATATACATCATTGGGTACACCCTAAAAAAATTTCAAAAAATTCTCACTGAAGCCTGCAGAACGACATCCCGCTTTCTCCTATAAACGTCGAAATTTCTCCGAATTCTAATATTTCACGCGCCTAAAGGCAACGTTAAAGCATGTAGACCGGACCCAGCGGCATCACCTTTAGATACAAACGAGGTTTGATGACATTTAAATGTGGCTGTGCGGCCTAGCTGTAATTTATCACCAAGTGGTATTTTCCCTTCTTAAAATTTCACTCCTTCAATAGAAAGCACCGAACATTGGATAGCGGAGTTAACCCCTTAAAAAATCTAGAAAAGCAACGTTAGCTCACGAGCTTTTACGCGCTTGTTCAAATTCGAAGCCAAAGCCTTTAACCTGTTAACTTAAGGACCCAGCTAAATGCAGCTTTACTCCCTCCATATGGGCCTTACAATATTCTGCATGAACCTCTAGCCATTTTCTTTAAAATCAAATACTAGATTTAAATTCGACCCGATCTGTAATTTCACCATTTTTTAAAATCAAATACTAGATTTTTGAGTATTTAAAAAATAATATTTTGAATAGGTATACTTATAGACGGAATCACTGGGCGTATTTTATCTATTCACGAGTTTGAACTTCGAGATTAAACCGAATATCTTCTCTACAAATATCGAGTGTTTAAGTCGTTTCTTTTCGAACTTATTGTGTTCACGCCTGGCCTAACGCTGATGGTGCAAAAAAAAATCCGAAAGACTCTACTTAGAGACTTGATAATTGTAGAGTAGATTTGGAGGTCTGAATTCGCGAATGGGTAAAATTGACCCAATGATTACTCAGATATTCATAGTTTCATAGTAATTAAGTACATCTCAAAAAGGAAATTTTAAAAAAATAATCAGTGAAGCCTGCAGAACGACACGCTGTTTTCTCTTATTAACGTCGAAATTTCACGCATTCTAATATTTCTCGCGGTTATTGGCAACGTTGAAGCATGCAGGCCATGAGCAGGTGCCTGACCTTGAGATATTAACGAGGTTTTTTTGAAACTTGAATGTGGCTTTGTTCCCGAAAACCACGAAGCCTTAATTCATCAACCGGCGGTACTGTTTGCTCTTGAGATTTTTTTAAAATTTTCAAACGAGAAGATTTACACGAAATAGTAACTAAGTAGTTCTGATCGATGATCGATAGTTTCCGAGAAAAAAAAACATATTTCAACGAAGATTTGGAAAAGTTTCGGCAAAACCTTTTTTCAAATAACGCAACAACAAGATATACACGAATTTATCTGCTTAGTTGGTATTTTCCAAAAAAATTACGAAGCCTCGATCTGATCAAATCCATAGCTTTTGAGATATTCAGGAGATAACCTCGAAATTTCAAACATTAAATCTGACATATTTTTTCTCTATTTGTCCGAAAACGGGTATCGAATCGAATTCAAATTTGAAACGCAGTTCTTGAATATCGACCTGAATTTATGTGCCAAACTTAATCGAATTATGTTCAGTAATCTAACAAAAAAATCTCACCAAATCTTCGAATACATTTTTTACAATTGGATCCATACGAAATTTTCCACTCAGTTGCAGATTGGCGTCTTAATTAATTACGAACTTCTAATCTGATCGCATCGGTACTTTCTGACATATTAGGGATATATACATAACCTCGAAACGAAATGCGACATTTTTTTTCCTATATCACGGAAACTGGATATCGGATTGAATTGAAATTTGAAATGCTGTCGTTAAATATTGACTTCGAAGTCTATGAGAAATTTCATCGAAATATGATAGACAGTCTCAGATGAAAAAGCTTTCGATTAATTTCTTTCTATTTTACAAACTACTAGATATACACGAAATTTATTTGTATTGATTTTCTTGTTTTCAGGGCTATCAGATTTCCATACCGTATATTGAACGACTGTAATTTCAGAATTTCTTTGAAAAATCAATTCAAGTGTGACGAAAATAACATACACATATTTTTGTTCCAATGAATGTAGCTTATTGAATTGAAAAAATAGTTGATGAAAATTATATCTATTTTGAGCTACTCGACGTTGGAAGACACATTGAAAATTTTGATAACATTCAATAATCACGATCAAAACTACCCAACAAAGTGAAAAAAATAATTATCTTTTAGTAACTAGGTTAGAAACCCATCAGATCTCTATCTTTGGAGATACATATTGAGAGGAAAAATGTTTAGACGAAGATAATTCTGTATCCATGTTCACCACTAACAAAACCGTTTGTATGCCTCTTCGAGTAAAGAATTCGAAGGGGTAATGCAGTCCCCCAAACCTATACTCTTAAAATTTCAAATAGAATAAAAGAGATGACTTTTTTCACACGTTATATTCTATTAACCTTTTCACTGCTGACCCAGGAAACGAAATGACCAACTTGTGTGCTGAACTGCTGAATTAGGAAACGTATAAAAACGCTCATCGTTTACACAACAGCTTACGTACGTAAATATATGTATGTCTACACCGCTCCGGGTAACAAAGTGTCGTACGTCTAGATACGTTTTTAGCAATGTTACAATTATTTTTGGGGGAATTCACAAATAATATTGAAAAAATATATCATTTCGCTCACATGGTGAATTCTCATACAAATAGGAAGCTCCATTTCGAAACCAATTCGAGTGTGAATAAATAAGTAACATAAATTTTCATACAGGAACTAAAGGATTATCACAAAGAGAGAATGAAAATTTATCACTAATAAGAAATAAAATTTATTCGAAAATTTACTGTACAAAGAAGAAAATAGAAATAGAAACAAAAGCTAATGATGAATGAAGATGAGACTTATGTGTAAAATTTAAATTAATGTTCACAGGTTTCTAGCTCTGAGATTTTCTTCACGAAACAAACTTTTCGGAAAAAAGGACAACTAGTTTCAACTTCATTCGTGAGCATTTCAATGGAATACCGAGAACTACAATAAAATTCAGATGTTTAAAACAATAATATTGAAAACTTATCTTAAAATTTACACAAACACACAAAATTCAAGTGAGGAAACAAGTTCGGATAAAATCATAAATAGCCATTTCCAACTAACATTTTTTTCTCTTTGTTTGGTTTCGTTGTCAATAATTAAAATATTTCGCGAAATGATATCAACTGCTCGCATGGGGGATCATTAAAAACTGAGGTTGAATTGATTCTGTCCGTCCGCTGGCCGTGTGCGCGATAACTTTCGAAAGAAAGAACTTAGAGTCTTCAAATTTTCAGGTTAGGTTAAGATCCTGAATATCTCGGTTGAGTTCGTTATTGGGCCGAATCTGCCGAACGGTTTGCGTGCTACAGCCATATGACATTTTGATTTTTCGAAAACTCGAAAAATATTTATCTGATCGAAAAAAAGCTTGGTTGGTAGATGAACAGTAGCTGTTACGGTACTACCTGTATATGCTGAAACACTCATGTCATTCAACGCGGAGTATAATTTCGCGACACATGTCAGCTGAAAAAGGTATGTACTTTCCTATGTGGTCTCTCTCGATGAGCAAGTGTCTTCGATTTGAAAACTGTGCAATTTTCCCAAAAAGTCTGCAATTTTCTTCTGGGCGAGAGTTTCTAAAACAGTGAATTCACGTGAAAAGGTAGGTGGTACTGTCTTTTCAGTGACTCGTTCGATTGTCATTAGTTTCGGTAAAATTTAAGTTAAGTTTCTGGTTTACATTTTCATATACAATTTTTTTTTTATTTTTCGAATACAGTCCTTTTCACCGAAGTAACATTTGGTCCTTTTCGCGGCCGAATAATTTCGTGATTGTTTCAGCATTTCTTTCAAAATTAATTTCAGTTCATTATTTCTACGTAGTTGATAATTATTTCAGTTTTTCATTCATATGGTGATAGCAGCCGACATCGTATGTATTGATCAAGGTTTCGAATTCATTTATCTCTCGCTAATTCCTTCTGTGAATTAGAAAAGGTAAATAAATATTTCAACGGTTCAATTTATTGAATAATTTTCATTTTTCTTTCGGTTCTGCTCATTATCGGAGTATCTATCTTAAAACTTTCTTCTGTTTCAACATACCTCAATTTCAACTTCATATACAGGGGGAATCTGATGACAATATTTTTTGGTTATTTCACGGTCTTTGCAGAATACTTCAATTGATAAAATTTATAAAATTGATAAAATGAGTGTCAATAAGTTAAGACAAAATAAAGCTCTTCGTCAATTACACATTGATAACATAGAGGAAATTCTAACTTTAGCTCAATCAGCTGTAGATGATCAAAGTTTACACACTAGGTTCAAATTACGTTACAATGAATTGGAAGAGATTTATGACAAGTTTCAGGAAATGCATAGTTCAGTAATTTCTTTGCTTGCTACAACTGAAAATCCTGATTTTGAAATTGAAAAGCAAATCAGAAGTTCTTGTTTGGATAACTATTTTACAATAAAGACGATATATACTAGAATGTTTCCTGAATGTGATGTGGTTTCAAATGTAACTCAGACCAACAATAATTCTTCAAATGTTAAACTTCCAAAAATCTCTTTACCTTCATTTGATGGAAATTATAGAAATTGGCCTACATTTTTCGATATGTTTACGAGCCTTATTCATAAAAATACTAGATTATCTGACGTTGAGAAATTTCAATATCTTCTGAGTTCATTATCGTCGCAAGCATCGAGCGTTTTGAAAGGCTTTCCGCTAACTGCTCAGAATTATGAACCTGCATTCACAGCTTTAACCGAGAGGTACCAGAACAAGCGTCTTCTCGTAAATGCGTGCTGGCAAGAAATTGTTAATGCGCCGAAACTTCAAAATGAATCGGCTAATGGGTTGAGACGATTATTGGAGGTGTTCTCAGAGAATCTAGCCGCACTCAAGTTGTTGAACCTTCCAACTGATCAATGGGATTTCATACTTTTTCACATAATGATTCAAAAATTAGACACACCTCTCATTAAACGTTTTGAATTGAACGAATGTTCCACAGAAATTCCGTCATTTGCGAATCTGAAGCGCTTTTTATTGAATCAGTGTGTCGCTATTGAATCAGTAACATTTTCTGTTCCTCAGAAGACCACTTCTATATCCAAATTACAATCTCCCACGTCCTCTTATAATAAAAAAAGTTCCTCTTTCCTTTCTCAAACTGATGTTCGTGTTAATTCCCAATCTAAATTGATTTGTAATTACTGTAAATCACAACATTCAATCTACAAATGCCCTTCTTTCCTCAGCAAATCTCCTTCTGAAAGATTTGAAATTGTTAAGCAAAACAATTGGTGTTTCAATTGTCTGCATTCTGGTCATGTACTCCGTTCTTGCTCCTCAAAATCTTCATGTCGCTCCTGTGCTGGCAAACATCACACCATGATCCATTTGTCCTCGCATCAACCATCATCTAATGAATCCCCAACTTGTTCGTCGAATTTAGTGCCTAATAACAATAATACATCCAGTTCAGCACAAGTACTTGCAAATATACAACCATCCTGTTTCTCTGTTCTACTTGCAACAGCTCAAGTCGAAATGAAGGATGGATTTGGTGGCCATCAATGTATCAGAATTTTATTAGATGCTGGTTCTCAAGCTAATATTATTACTGAAAGTTGTGTAAATCGTTTAGGATTAAAAAGTTCGTATTCACATTGTTCACTTTTTGGCATTGGAGGAAATGCTTCGTCGTCTAACCGAAGTGTTGACTGTACAATAAGACCAATAGGTCAAGTTAATCCATCCTTCACTTTCGATGCGTTGGTATTAAACAAAATATGCTCAAATATGCCAAATTCCTATCTTTCTAACAGGAAATCTTGGAATTTCATTTCTGATTTGAAGTTGGCCGATCCGAAGTTCCACACTCCCGGTCCTATCGATGTGCTACTCGGTGCTGAAATGTTTCCGTTAATTTTCAAAGAACGCATTATAAAGGGCGATGTTTCGGAACCGTCCGCAATTCTGACAGTTTTTGGTTGGGTTCTCATGGGAAAGGTGAAGTCTCCTTATGAGACTACAACAAATACGTTCCACATTAGTTTGGATAGAGATAATGGTCTGGATTCAACATTGAAAAGGTTTTGGGAAATCGAAGAAGTTCCTCAAATCAAAACAGCGTCTGCTGAGGACGAATTGTGCGAGCAACTTTTCGTGAAAGGCGTTTCTCGCGATCCATCTGGTCGTTACATGGTAGCTTTGCCCTTCAAGGATGAGGGTACCTTTTCATTTGGTGATACATACTCATTGGCACTACGCCGTTTTACTAATTTAGAACGTCGTCTTTTAAGATCCGAAACATTATATAGAGAATATAGCGAGTTTATGAAAGATTACGAGATGAGCGGTCATATGTCTTTGGTATCCACTGAAGATTTACCTCAAAATTCATACTATATTCCTCATCATTGTGTAGTAAAACCAGAAAGCGTTTCAACAAAATTAAGAGTGGTTTTCGATGCTTCGGCCAAAGTTCCAGGATATTTTTCGCTAAATGATTGTCTTCTGACCGGTCAGCCTCTACAAAAGGACTTAATTGCTCTTTTGCTTCAATTTCGAAGTTATAGATTCGTTTTTTCGGCCGATATCAAACAAATGTATCGACAAATCTTGATGAAGCCTGAGCACAGACATTTTCAGCGGATTCTTTGGAGGTTTTCGCCGTCAGAAATCATTAAAGTATACCAATTAAATACGGTCACATATGGAATCTCTTCTGCTCCTTTTCTGGCCTTGCGAACGTTAATACAGTTAGCAAGGGATGAACAAATGAATTTTTCTCGGGCTTCTGAGGTATTGAGTTCGGATGTGTACGTGGATGATGTTCTCTCGGGTGCTCAAGATATGGTGGAGGCTTTAGAAATTCAGAGGGAACTCATTCTTCTTTTGCAGAAAGGAGGTTTCGATCTGCGGAAGTGGAGTAGCAATTCTCCAGAGTTACTGGAAAATATTCCAGCTGAATATCAGCATCAGTCTTCGATTGAGTTCGGAGCAGATTCTGCGTTGAAGATTCTAGGTTTGAGGTGGCTGCCATCACAGGATTGTTTTTCGAACTGTGTTGAGATAGAACAGAGACCTGATTGCACAAAACGATCTATATTATCGGACATTTCGCGTATCTTCGATCCATTGGGATTTCTTTCCCCATTTTCTCTCTTAGGTAAACACTTGCTACAACATATGTGGACTCTAGGAATCCATTGGGATGAGCCAGTTCCCATGGACGTACAGAACAAATGGATTTTATGTAAATCTGAACTTTCGGAGCTTTCCAATGTCAAGATTTCTCGTTTTATATTTCAGGAATCCTTCGTTGAATGCGAGTTACATGGATTTGCAGATAGCAGTGAACGAGGTTATGCTGCTGTTATTTATTGTAGGACAACTTCCGCTAATAAGTCCGTTAGAACTTCGTTCATTTGTGCTAAATCTAAGGTGGCACCAGTAAAAAGAATTTCGTTGCCCAGATTGGAACTCTGTGCTGCTTTACTTTTGTCCAAGTTATTGTCCTCTGTGTTAAAAATTTACAGTGAAAAATTACTATTAATAGGTTTTTCGCTTGGTCTGATTCAACAGTCGCGCTCACATGGATAAAGTCATCGCCACATCGTTGGAAAACCTTTGTTAGTAACAGGACAGCGCAAATACAAGGGTTAGTTCCTCCTGATCGTTGGTTTCACGTTCGTTCCGAGGAAAATCCTGCGGATTGTGCTACTCGAGGACTTACACCAAATGAACTCAAAAATTGTTCCTTATGGTGGGCGGGACCTGCTTGGCTTGGGACTGGTGAGATATATTCTGAGGGAGAAGATATGTTCGCCGGTACTGATAATACGTTGATTTCGGACGAGGAAAGAGTTGTAACTTTGGCTTCGTTTGTGACGTCGGGAATCATTGAAGAATTAATCGGGAAATATTCATCTCTTTCCAAAATTCGAACAGTTTTAGCCTTTATTATGCGATTCATTTCTAATTCGAGAAATCCTAGCTTCAAAAGGACTGGAATATTGTCTTCTTTAGAGTTGAAGGATTCTCTTGTTCAATTGATTAAACATGTTCAGTACACTGTTTTCGATGTGGAAATCGACAATTTACATAAGAACAAACCTCTTGTCAAGCATTTCCGTAAATTAAATCCTTTCATCGATTATAAAGGAGTTCTCAGAGTTGGCGGTCGATTAACATATTCGGGTTTATCCTACGATCATAAACATCCTGCCTTATTGCCATGTGAGCATCGCCTAACCGATCTGATTATTGAACATTTCCATAAAGTTCATTTACATCCGGGACCTCAAACACTTCAATTTCTTCTCTCTCAGCTGGTTTGGATACTGTCTCCTAGACGTGCTATTCAACGAGTTGTTTCAAAGTGCCACGTTTGTTTTCGATACAATCCTAAACCAATTCAACCTTTGATGGGTAATCTTCCTGCTCTTAGAGTCACTTCTGTGAAACCTTTTCAGTGTGTTGGTGTGGACTTTGGGGGCCCTTTTTTCACTACTCCCTCCAAATCTAGAGGCATAAAATCACAAAAATCTTATGTATGTCTTTTTGTGTGCTTTACAACAAAAGCACTACATTTAGAGCTTGTTTCGGATCTTTCCTCTCTGGCCTTTCTTGCAGCGCTCCGAAGATTCATCGGTCGTAGAGGTCGTTGTAATAAAATTTTTAGTGACTGCGGTACAAACTTCAAGGGAGCTTATCGTGAACTTCTTCAACACATGAAAGAAGCTACAGAGGAAGAGAGAATTGAGTGGAATTTCAATCCTCCTTCCGCTCCTCATTTCGGTGGATTGTGGGAATCAGGAATGAGGTCAGTTAAATCTCACTTATTTAAGGTTATTGGAGATCATAGGTTGACTTTTGAAGAATTTTATACCGTGCTGGTACAAGTAGAGGCGGTACTGAATTCTCGCCCTCTTTGCCCTATGAGTAGCGACCCTAACGATGTATCTGCCCTCACTCCTGGGCATTTCTTAACTTTGGCTCCTCTTACCACCTTTCCTGAACCTGATCTTTCCGGAACTCCTATGAACCGACTAACCCGGTGGCAACTTATTACGCGCCTTCATAGAGATTTTTGGAAACGCTGGCACAGTCAGTATCTTAATACTCTGCAACAGCGGAGGAAATGGTATACTGACGAGAGATGCTCAATTTTACCGGGTATGCTCGTGCTTATCAAGGATGAACAATTGCCTCCTTTACGTTGGCGGCTAGGAAGGATAGAAACCCTTCACTTCGGTGAGGACGGTAGGGTTCGTGTTTGTACTCTCCGTACATCTAGCGGTACTCTGCAAAGACCCGTGGTAAAGTTATGCCCATTACCCCAATAATGGACATAATATATTATTTTTTTTTGTTCGCTATTTGGTATATATTTTTTTTTTTTTTTCTCGAGTTTCTCGTGGTATTTTGAGATTGACGAAAGTTTTCGATTTCATTTTTTTTTTTCTTTCGGTAAATATTTTATATTTAGGTGGGCGGTTATGTTACGGTACTACCTGTATATGCTGAAACACTCATGTCATTCAACGCGGAGTATAATTTCGCGACACATGTCAGCTGAAAAAGGTATGTACTTTCCTATGTGGTCTCTCTCGATGAGCAAGTGTCTTCGATTTGAAAACTGTGCAATTTTCCCAAAAAGTCTGCAATTTTCTTCTGGGCGAGAGTTTCTAAAACAGTGAATTCACGTGAAAAGGTAGGTGGTACTGTCTTTTCAGTGACTCGTTCGATTGTCATTAGTTTCGGTAAAATTTAAGTTAAGTTTCTGGTTTACATTTTCATATACAATTTTTTTTTTATTTTTCGAATACAGTCCTTTTCACCGAAGTAACAGTAGCAGTATGAAGAATTCCTCTCAGAAAAATTTGAAAAAAAAAATTTCTTGTAAATCTTCATATTTCATTTAAATTTTACTGAAATCTTCAAACCGAGTAATCTATTTCAGCCTAATCAGATTCCCTGATTTTTCTGAGGAACAAATCAAGAGAAAAATCCAGAGTATTTATTTCAGAAATTTATATATTTCATGAAGTATATCTCTGATTCTGTTTAAATTTCATTCTAATCGACACCGGAAACTCAAAAACTCTATTTCAGTCCAATCGAATATGTATTTTTTGAATTTTCCAAATAATAATTTCAAAATATCTGTTACCATCGTTTTTCGCGGCATCTACTGGTTAATAATAGAAGCCTACCATATAGAAGAGTTCACAAGGCATGAAAAGAGCTCAAAAACAGATTTTCGAGTGAACTTCATTGCTAAAATGTATGAACCACTTAGTATCATTCATTACATGCTTACAATGTAAAATCAACATGTCGTCAAAAAATCGTCATGTGCAGGAAGTGGCGGGGTGCATTTTTCCAAAAACTGGCAAAAAAATTCATCTACGTTGTGTGTTATTTACTCACACAAATTTCTATCAAAATATACGATTCAGAAATATTTTATTTTAATTATCTAAAAAGTCGGATACCCTGCGCTTATATGGAGTTCCTTATGATATAATCACCTGCCCTGAAAATGCATGTTTACAATTATGTTCATTTCAATTTTGCTCGAAAACTGTTAGGAATATCGAAAAAATGCTCCATATAAAAGGTGTCAACAGATAACACTAGACTCAGACAGATTTTTCAAAATTTCAATAGGACGCATGGTATTCTCAAAAAATAAGAAAATGTGTTGTCGAATCCCCTTCGCCGTGGCTGAACGTGAAGATGCGAGTAAGGCGCACTCTCGCGTGTAAACATTCACATTGTTGGCCCATTTTTCAGATGTCATTATTTAAATATATAATTAATTTCTTTTATGTGTTAGAATATGTTCATACATATTTTATTGAGTTTCTGTTGAATTGTAGATAAATATAGTTGTTTGCATAAGTCGACAAATAAGTTTAGTGGATGAAATAAATTTTTCCTGAATTTCTTCAATATGTATTTGAGTATATTCATATGCATTTATTCGATTCTGTAAATTGTGAATAAATATACAGATACATGCAAACTTATTTGGATAGTCGATCAAAGGACATTTTCGGAGGATTTTGAATTCTATTTTTTAGATTCTAAATTTGTAACTGAGATTATTGGTCCTTGGCGTAAAAAATTTCGTGAATAGTAAATTCCTACTGAGCAAATATTTTCCATTTCCTACTTCAACATAAATTGGATTTTTCAATGACACGATCATCACGAAATTCTGCACAAAGTTGAATATCAGCATTTATAAATTAGCTGCCAAGTTTCCTTATGATTGAATCATATTTTTCAAGATCTTCCGGATATTTTTTCGGTTCATTTTTCATTTATTTCAACACACAATGTACGTAGAGCGTAATGCTGAATTCTGTCCGACTGATAGAAACAGCTCAAATTGATGATACCAGATGGATTTTGATGACACAGTCCATGAGACGTAACTGAAAAATCTACAACTAGGTACCTGCTGCGAGGAGAAAAATGTTTCATCTTTTCAAACACTTGGTATTGAGGTGAATACTATTTATTGTCGACGATACATATCGGATTAGAAACCCTGAATCTATGTCAACACAAATCACGACTTTGTACAGTTATTGTAGAGTTATTTCATGTTGATCCGGTATCTCTCTCTTCTCTGCATGCTTTTTTCCGGTTTGTGGGTTTGTTAAGCACTGATTGCAAACTTCATTTTTGAAAGATTTAAATTCCTTCATATTTCACAATTCTCTTGGAAATATGTTTTTCAACCCCATCCATCGAAAATTTTCCAACTGCTTTGAAATTTCGCCGACTCCTTTGAAATTTTTCCGACTGCTTTGAAATTTTTCCAACAGCCTTGAAAGTTTTTCGAATAGTTTGAAAATTTTCCAACTGCTTTGTTGGCAACTCATTCGATAGTTTCCACTAATTCGCCAACTCGGCCTTCGTAATTAAACTCCAAACTTACTTTACAATTATCAAGCTACTGAGTAGATTATTATTAGAAGTTATTTTGTTCACTATCAGTGGTTGGCCGGCCGTACACACATTAACTCAAGGAAGAATCGACATAGGAAATATATTTGTAGAGTAGGTTTTCAGTTTAATTAGGAAGGTCAAATGCTTAAATGGGTTGAATTCGCCAATTATTCTTTAGATAGTTGTACCCATTCAAAACTTTGGATCGAATGGCAATCTAGTACTTGATCGAAAATTACAGCTTGAGGGTCCATGCCGAATTTTGTGAGGACCATATGAAGTAAAAATGTGCGTTTGGCAGGGTCAATACTTGTATAGATGACCGCTTTGGCAACGGAACAAGCGCGTAAAGGTACGATTCCGATCTTGGCGATAGCTGCTGACCTCACGTCCAGTGTTGTTCTAAGTTTTTTATTGAACGGAATGGACGTGACAATATCGTCAACGTATCTTTTAAAAAATGGTATTTCAGAATTTAAATTTTCAATGGCTAAGTTCTGAGCTTTCTCGATTACTACGTCAGTTGTAACCAGAGCTGCGCCAAAGCCTTGTGCTTAGTGCTCGTGAAAGCACTCTAAGCACTTTTGTGCTCCTAAGCACTGTGCTCGCAAGCACTTTAGTAAGCCCGTGCTTAGTGCTTGGTGCTTCGAGAATTTTTCGAGAAGGCTTAGTGCTTAGTAGTTCACAAAAGTGCTCCTAAGCACCGGAAAGTGCTCCCGAGCACCGCAAAGTGCTCCCAAGCATCAAAGTGCTCCCGAGCACCGCGGAGTGCTCCCGAGCACCGCGGAGTGCTCCCGAGCACCGCGAAGTGCTCCCGAGCACCGCAGGGCTTCGAAGCACTTTTCGGGATTACTAAGCACTAAGCCCTTCATGGACTTGTCGAAACAGGAAAATGTCGGGCTATCGCGTGATTGGAGTAGACAAAGACATCTAATATATCTGTTGTGTCTGGTGTTTGGAGACATTCGACAAGGTATACAAGGATCGTCGTTCGACACATTCGTGATATATGTGTTTACGTTTAGTTTTGTACTACTATTATATGAAAATAATAAAATGCTTTCAGAGTCGAAGTGTCAAAGCGTAAGCTTTCAGCTGGGAATGTCGAGATAGAATATATCGTATTCTGACGTGAAGTAACGTGGAATATACTTATTAAATTTTCGTATTCGTATGTTACACATTCCGGTTAACATTTAAAATTTCATTATTTTTTTTTCTCTATAAATAAAATTAAATGATATTTTGCATTCTTTGATGTAGTATGATTGCGTGCAGGTTCGAGAGAAATTCCAAGAGTATCGCAAAATTAAAATATTTAAGAAAAATGTATTTGCTGAGCTTAACTGAATCCTGGATGAGTGATTGGAGTCATTTATGGCAGATGCGACCAATGTCTACATTGAAATACTATAAATATCAATTGAATCAGAATATTTGTTATATGATGGGAAAAATAGAAATGAATATTGATGTTATGGGACAAAAATATATAATTATTATATTACATTAACACTGTAACTTCACGACCGATTTTGTCTATAGACGGACTTAGCCGAGATATTTAGGCTCTGAATCTACCCTGCAACTTTTCAGGGCTCTAGATTTTTCGTTTGGAGTAATCGTGTTTACGGAAGTCCGAACAGCCAAACATCGATATGGATAACGGATTCATCATCAGGGAGTCAAACACATCAAGTATTGGATTTCAATTCGATATTATCTGCGTTTTTTGAGAAATATTGGGAATATAATATTTTGAATGGATATATCCACGGAATCATTGGGCGGATTTAACCCATTCACAAATTATACCATCGTAATACGTAAAGCCATTCTAAATTTCAATGCCCAGTATTTCCAAAAATGAAGATCAAATCGAAATGAATCCAGTACCTCATTGAATAATGACATGATTCAAATATAAAATTTTGTGGAGCCAAATTTTGAATTTTATTTCAATCTAACTAAACGATCATCACGAAATCGTACGAATTTGCTCATTAGCTTTCGTCAACAAGCCTAACGGCCGATAGTAAACACAATAACTTTCGAAAGAAACAACTAAGAAACTCGATATTTGTGAAGCCTCAATAACGTAGGCCGAATTCGTGACCACTCGCCTAATGATTCCATATAGCAATTCAAAATTTTAACACCCAAAATTTTCAAAAATACAGATAAGATCGAATTAAAATCCAGTATTTGATTGAAAAATGATAACTTGAAGGTTCACACGGAATTTCGTGAGGATAATATGATCAGAAGATCGCAGAATATTGAGTAGTTGAAAATAAATATTTTTTTAGATTGTTCCAATAACACGATCATCACGAAATTTCGCACAAAGTTGCAAATCAGCATTTTGAAACAAGTTACCAAGTTTCACAATGATTGAGATTTTATTTTTTACTCCGGAAAAAATAACGATACTGAGTAAAAAACCATCAAAAATTTCCTTCAAATATTTTTTCCTAATATCTCTGTGAATTATGAACATATCGAACTGAAATTTGGTAAACTGCTATGAAATATGGAGCTCAAAGTATAAGCAGAATTTTTTTCAAATGTAGTGAACTGTTTCCGATAATGGAAATTTTTCTGAAAAAATTTTGAAAAAACTTTTCCAATCTTACAGGATGTTGCGTGTCATTGTGCCCCAACTAAGTGCCAAGTTTCAATATCAGGGAAATAACCCCAAAATTTCAAATAGCAATAACGCTGAAACCGTTGGGCCGCTTGTGCCCATCAACGAACATAACCGCGGCATTCGGATGCTAGACCTATCCTCTAGTTAGCTTTGTTCGACAGATATTGAGTCCTCGGTTGGACGGCCGGCCGAATAGAATCGACTTTGACACCGGATCAGTGGGTTTAACCTGGTCGTTTTAGAGCATTCTCGGCTCAAAATTCGAAAATTACAGATAAACCCAACACCAAACAAACGATAGCACGCTATTTCCTAAAACATGCGCGCAAAAACGAGTTCGCCGTAGGCGATGCATTCTCTGAGGCCTTTCTCTATGTTCCCATTATTTCGACAGCATATTATTATGGCGAAAACTATATTTGGAAGTAATCGAATGTCGGTCAGTAAGTTTGAAATTTTTAACCGAGAATGGACTCACAATGAAGAATCCGTAATCAAAATAGATTCTATGCAGTCGTAAGCACGATAAATCTCAAAGGAGAAAAGCTCTGTTCGGGTTCCAAATTATGGTCGGTCCTAGGATGGTTTTCCGACTTCGAGAAACCGAAATGCCAAAATTACAGAAAATTGGCTGAGAAAGTCTTACAGTCGAAGTTTCATTTTAAAAGGTGTTTAGTGCTCGGTGCTCGTGTAAACGAATTACTTATTGAAAGTGCTTGGTAATCGCGAGCATTTCACAAAAAATGAGTGCTTAGTGCTCGAGATTCCAGAGCACTTTTCGAAAGGGCTCAGTGCTTTGTACTCGGAGCACTTTCCGTCAGTGCTCGGCACAGCTCTGGATGTAACCGGGGCTAAATTATAATACCATACATGGTCCGAAAATTTGCTCGAAGAATGAATCATTAAACACAAAATAACTATTTTCGATGCAAAATCTGAACAGCTTCAAAAATTGATCAACTGACAATGATGTGCGAGGTTCAATCTTTCCCCACTTTTTTTTCAATTACTATTGTTATTGCCAAGTTAAGTGGAACATCGGTATAGAGTGAGACTACGTCTAGTCAAAAAAGTATGTAGTTGTCTGGAATTGTGACTGCTTTTAAATATTCTACTAACTCGAAAGAATTTCTCATATCTATTATCTAAGCTAATATTGTAAGAGTGAATGATACTTTTCAAAACAAGGTACGGCACGAAGCCCAATACCACACTCTTCTGCTTTTATGAACTTTCAAGCTGTCATTTGTCGAAACTCGATATTTGTTGAGTAGGTTTATGACTTATTAATGAAGATCGAATTCGTGAATGTGTAAAATCCACCTAATGATTCCGTAGATATATCCATTCAAAATTTCATATTTCTAATATTTCAAAAAATACTGAATGGATCGAATTGAAATTCAGTGCTTGATTAAAAATGACAGCTTGAAGGTTCATGCAGAATTTGGTGAGGGTACCATGATTAGAAGAAAATCAAATCTTTCTGTCAGGAAGGAAAGGTGCGTTTGGCAGGGTCAATACGTGAAAAAATGACCACTTTGGTATTCAATTCGAACATATGCGCGAAAGCAGCCGACTTCTCGTTTTTCTAGATTTTTTTTTGCTTTTGATGATCTCAAATTTATTTCTGATGTTATTTTTGTTTGAAGTATCCAACAATGTGTTCGGAAATGCAATTTTTTCTACCACTTGCATTCATTTCACGGCGTCTAAATTGTCATTTTCAGATAGGTCTTCGTCACTGTAGTCTACTTCGTCAGCTTTTAAATCATTATCTGATTTCTCAGATTCGATTGTAATTATCAATTCGCATACATTTTCCGCTTCTTCGTCGGGAAAAACAACAAACCCCTCCATTTTTATGAACCAAATTATTACCAATTGTTTCAATCTTCTACTGAACGTTGAATATTGTCCAGTCGGCCTTCCCCCATCGATTTCACAAATAGGAGGGAAAACGTAAACAATGCTGCAATAAAATCCTCGTACGTATAAATACGAAGTTAGCATTGGGTTCATGAATATGGGTAACGTACATGTAAAGTCATAGCATATCAAAAATGAAAAAAAACCGTATATATATATATATATATATATACGGAAAAAGGAGTTAAAGGGTTATTAACAGTAATCCGAGTTTCGTAAACATCTACATTTCCAAACTGGTGTAATTCAAGTTAGGTAAGACAGTATTTGAAGGTGTTCTGCAAGCCTATTTCTTGAGAATTTCGAAAAGTGAGGAATTCCTTAATGCCGTCTGTTCTCTTGGGAGTTTTACTGCAGGGTTACTTAGGTACTTGAATATTCCAATTCCATTCCAAAATGTCCAATTTCTTAGTTTTCGTTGCCACATGGAGGATTTCAAGGTTATTCAGGTCTGGAAGGTTTCGGTTTGTTTCGAAGAAATGGCTCGCGGATAAAAGTTATTCATTCGATATTTGAATGAGGCTTGGTGCTCTCTGAACCTTCTTGTGAAGGTTCTACCTGTTTGACCTATATAGACTTTGTTTCTTTCTCGACATCATCATTCATAAATTTTCCAGGTTTTTCATGGGTTTTTCACTCCCAATATATGAAACAGAATTATTGAAAATTAATTTTTTTCATTAAAAACGCCCTTGCGGAATGCAGTATCAAACTATTTGTCAAGGCCAGTTTTTTGCGAAACAGATTGCCTAATGAACAATACAAACGATAAAGAAAGCGAACTCTTACGTTTCAGAATACAAAAATCTGACTCTTTCATCAGACAAAGCAAAAAATTTCAAGAATTACTTACTCTTTCTCTAATCAGAGCAAAACTGAACTTATTTTTGATTTTTTGGCTTTCATTACTTTCAAAAGGTAGTTTACTTCTGAGAAACTTTGGAATTACTTTATTATTTCTGCATCTGCACATGAAAGTGAGGCTGTTTTTTGTGTGTGATAGAGTCGTATATAATTCTTCCAATTTTCTGAAACAAACGATCATTAACTGCCGCATTGTGGAATTTTTTGTTTTCATCTTTGTCATCAAAAACGAATTCCAATTTATAAATGACGGTGTGTAGACGATTTCATATTATTTTTCCAAATTATTTGAGCTTTCTTCTGTGAAATTGATACAAAATATATTAGATTGGCAAATTCAGTATTTCCGTCATCTAATGTGAGGCCGGGGAATTTTATTTGAAAATTAGCTAGTAGAATAAATTTATATATATTTTATTTCGTAAAATTGGTGTCATACCATCTGTAAGGGGTTAGTAACCCTTGAAGTTTGTGGAAACCCCTATATCAGTATCATTTCAATCTCAATCTATGACAGTATATATGCAGTGACTCATAATCAAACATGCATTGTTCAACTATTATCCCCTTTTATTTCAAGATACTTGACCAACTATTTTCTTGGTTTGTCCATCCTATATGTACTATCAAAGATCTTCAATCTCTTGGCACTATTCTTCGACAACAGAGGTCTCGCAACTATTTGGTTCAATTAATGATCAATTAAGTAAGAGTGGAGTCAGTTGGACATAATTTGGATTTTCTTATGCTGCAGGTTTACCTTGAACGATTTGCATCCATTTTTTTATACAGGGTGATTCCGAATTTGATGTGTACCTTGAAGGCGGTGTTCGTATACCACATTTTTTGTAAATTTTTTCTTTGTTGACCCAATGTAATTGTAATTTAGGGTTATTTTTATTAGACAAGGATATGATATGTATGAAAGGAGCAAAAATATGCTTTACAAGATGTAAATATGATTACTCTTGGGATCTCAATCCCTTTCGATCACATATATGCATTATTTCTCATACCGAAAATTCGAAAGGTTGCTCACAAAAAAATCTGCAGAAACAAAACAAAAGAATGAACTTTTTAGGGAATGGAAACGAAAGATGGAAGTTTCTAAAATCATTTTAGCAAACAGAAATTGTGGAATTCAAAAGTTGAAAATCACATGACCTCAAATATCTGAGAAACTGTTGATTTTCGGTTACTGATGAATATGGCTCAAACGATACCAAATAAGCTTTATTAACACCTCCTTAAGGGTTCACGTCTACTTTGGAATTACTCTGTATAATTGATTTATTGAGCAATAAAATGCACCCAGTAAATACAATAGGATCAGTAAAGAATCCAACTATTTTCCATCACCACGACTTCCAATTAAGTTGGCAGTTCATCAAAAAACATATTTCCACTGGTTAAAAACACTTAGAAACCCACGAAAACGGAATAATAAATTTCAAGGTCAAAACATGAAAATTACAAACATTTGAAAAAATGATAACACGCTGTTCTCCAGAAGTGGGGCGTTATAAAAAATATAAAAAATTATTATTAATAGAAATCGCCTTGCGGATTGCGAGATTTCAACTAACTGTCAAGGGCAGTTTTTTGAAACAAGGTTACCTATAATGAACAATATTCATAGTGAGATAAATTCACCAAAAGATGGAGGTTAATTGAATAATTTTCATATATTAAGTCAACTTGAAAAACATTCCTGAAATAAAAAAGTATTACAAGAACATAACTCTGAAGATTATGTATTTATTGAAGAATAAAATTTTATGAAGAAATATAGAAACTTTACAATTCCATTGCTTAATATTTAAATTGTTTCGATATTGTTCATTGAGCACAAGGTTTTCAAGAAACAACCCTTGTCAAATAGATTGAATCTCGCAATCCGCAAGGGCGATTTCTATAAATTATAATCTTCAGTTTATTTTCAAAAGTATTTTTTCAAATTTTTGGAGCGAAAACCATAATAATCCTGAAAAATAATACAGAAACACTTTCATTTGTTACGTCTGTGAATAGAATTTAAGTTTTTAACGACCCTCATAGCGATAGTACATCAGAAGAACCGACAGTATTAGATGATATGAACATCTGTTCAGCATGCATACAGACTTTGTCACACTATTGTAAATGCTGAAGTAGTTATGTTCTTATGGATTTTTCAGCATGTGCTAATTTCCGTAGTACGTATCTTTAATCATGTATTATTCTGGGTTTTCCTAAATTTAGTTTGCAAACGAATAAGGTTTGTTATTTGGATGATATCAAGAATGAAATTCATGAATTGGTGCGCAAATTCTTCGTTTTCCATTCCCATCGTTCAATTTACAACAGCTGTGATTTGTAAAAGATATAACACCTCGAGGTTATTATCATATTATTTATTCGAATTGCCCGTGAAGTTCTTCAGGGTAATATTTTTCTTATTCCTTCCAGAATTTGTATTATGGTGTGAAACTAGAAGTCTTAAAATTCTAGAAAAAGTCGTGAAGTCATTAGCTTTTGCGTGCATTTTCGAAGTAATTGAGAAATGACAGCTTGAAAGCTCATGTAAAATTTTGTTAGGATCATATGATGTGAAGATCGCCAAGTATGTGAAAATAAAATCTCGATTTTTTTCAAATTATTCTACTGATACCTACGGTCATTGCGAAATTTTTCTCAAGATCGTACTTCAGCATTTACCGTTAAAACGTGTTGATTGAGACTGTATGGTGGGTTCAGATAAAAATTCCCGATTTTTTGAAGCGCCTGGCAGCATTGCATATATGTGATTATTCATTGGGTTTAAGTGGTAAATTTCTTAGCGCGTCGTTGGAGCTTGTCAGAGCGATTAGGCCGATTAAACAAGATAGGTTATAGTTTAAATCCACTTCCGACTTTCTGACAGTATCGTTGAAAACCTCAACATGGATCCCCATTTGGGTAATATGTATTGATATAAAATAGAAGTGTGACTACTATTCACACTTTCTTAGTATTATTTCATTTGTATTCAAATTGTTTTAGTTCTAGATTACAATGTTTTGTTTTGTTCGATGGCTACGAAAATATTTTTTGAATTTTATACTTTTAAAGCATTTGTTATGTATTGTTGATCACAATACACAGAGATCCCTATTCTCTTGAATAATGCGATAGGTACCGAGGAAATTTCTACGAAAAATAATTAAACGGATCGAACTGAAATCATTACACTGTAAAATATTGAAGTCAAAATCTTTGTGAAGCTCCATCGAAATTTGATAGACAGGTAGTTTCCAAGAAAAATTCATATTTTTTAAATTTACCAACAATAAGATCCAAACGAAATTTAGAGAGCAGTTGCACTGCAAGTAGGTTTTCTAAAACAAGCTTCAATAGTCTGGCCCAAATATTTGTTATTTTCGAATTTTCAGCCAAATATGATGTTAAACAATGAGGTTAGACTCCCTGAAGAAGAATTTTTGTACGTCAAACTTTATTCTGTCCGGCAGTCCGGTCGCATATGCCATATGCTCTATATACCCTTCGATCTATACAGCTCGAGATTTTCAACTTAGATTTGGGAGCCTCAATATCTAGGACCAATTATCTGATGGGCAAATTGAGTCGAACGGTTCCGGAGTTATACTCGTTCTAAATTTTGAAGTTGGTTCCTTGATATCTGAAGAAGTACTGATGTCAATAGATTCAAGATCTCAAACTAGTCGAAGAATAGAATCGATCAACTATTTGGTAGAGATTATGCTCATTCATGAGCTTAAATAATAAAGGGTCTTTCAATAAGGACGGGTCGATTTTGACATGAAATAAAAAAGGCCGTGTGTGAGATTTTAACGATTTTTTTTTTTTATTTGAAAGAGCTATATATGCCATTATGTGTGGAAAATCACATCGTTTAAATGTCCGCCGCGGCTTCTCACGGTGGCACGAATTCGAGTTGTCCAATGTTCAACAACTCTGCCGCATAGTTCGGATTGAATTTCAGCGATAGCCTGAGCTATGTTGACTTTAAGGGCATCGGTCGATTGTGGCTTATTGGTATAGACCTGCGACTTAAGAAAACCCCACAAAAAAAAGTCTAAAGGTGATAAGTCGCAGGATCTCGGTGGCCAATTCACGTCACCTCTGCGAGAGATAACCATGCCCTCAAAGCGTTCATGCAGAAGATCCATGGTGGCATCCGCTGTATGGCTCATTTGGTAATACATTTTTAACATTTGGACGTGTTGCTCAACCGTGTAACTTGCCATGGTGATTTGGCATTACTAACTGAATAAAAAAATATAGGTTAGAAAGACGACGTTAAAACAACATGGCCGCCACAGGCTGCCAACATCGACCCGTCCCTATTGAAAGACCCTTTACATTCGGATATGCTACCTTCCTACTTAATCAAGAAGCTAGTAGCTTATTCGTTTGAATGTTCAGCAGGGCGGCCAGGTGACGGAACATAATTGAATTTTACTTCAGAGTTATTGTCGAGAATCCTCGATTACGAAGGCCAAATTCGTGAATGGATTAAATCCACTATTTTTATTTTATTTTCCCAAATACAAATTGGCCCCAGTTCAAATTCAGTACATGATTGAAAAATGACAGATTAAAGGTTCATACAGAATGGTGTGAGAATAATATGATGAGATCACAGGTTACACAGGGTGTTCCTGAATTGGAGCTACAAACAACAAGGGGATGTTCCTTGAGTAATTCTAAGAAAAAAAAGTTTCGTGAATATGACACCTCAAACGATTTCTATTCGATATACAGGATGTTGAAGTCAAAATTTTTTCAAGTCTTTTTCTCATCGTATCTGCATTTCCCAGAATAACCAACTGAAATTAACCATATAGACAGGGTAATCCAAGTAGTGACATCAATATTTTTTTTTCAGATTCCTCACACCTTGAGGTATCCAAAAATACTCCATGTATGTTATGCTATTTTTTGTAGTTTTCGAATTATAATTTTTTGTGTGTTTTATCGATTTATTATGCAAGCGGGTTTTCAAAAATTCATATCTTTCATGTAGTAGGTATTTTGCAGTTTTTTTTTCTGTAACATGATCTTCCTGAATGTTGTTCGAATGACAAAATAACTCATCTTCAGCTCCTAGAAATCACTCGGACTTACTAAAAAAGACTTGAAATTTAAAAGTTTTCAGTAGGATTCACTCCAACCTTTTTCTCAGCTCAATGGGCAAATTCTTCAGCCATACCTATTTATCACACTTCCATCGCGAGTATCACAAGTGAGAATGTTAACAGTGGAATAAAACAATTTTCAAAATTGTCCGCTAATTTCGGCTTGTAAATATTATTTCTACAAGCGGTATTCAAAGTTTTTCGGATGAAAATTCTGAAATGCAAGCAGCCTTGTCAAGCCTCTCGCATTTCGGAATATTCATTCAGAAAACTGCATTATTCGCGAGCAATCTCTTAAACTGTTTCATTTCATTTCCTACCTAATTGGGAAAATTAAATCTTTCCAAAATTGAAACATAAAACTGAAAAAAGAAATTTTCTAGTTAGACGGTAACGGCCACCATTTAATGTTGGGTCAATAATAAACAGTGCTGTGTCAAGGGGGACGTAAGGATATAGTTACAACTTCTACCCAGAACGCACCAGAAATATCAACTCGAACAAACTATAAGCCTAGGAATAATCGAAAAAATACAATACCATATAATATAAGCGAATATAATGGACGTAGTCATCAAGATACAGACTGAATTATTTGCATCAAAAATGTTTCGATATTGAAATTCAAAAGGTTATAACGAAAAATATATTTGTTATTCTTGAAAAATATCGTGAAATAATCATCAAAAATATAGACAAAATACAAGAACTCACTTGTGAAATTCAAATGAATTAAGTTTGGTTCAGAAGAGTTCAGGTTCAGAGTGTTAAGATTCAGAAGCAGGGATGCCGCTACCATAATTATGGAATTGTACCATACTTTTGACCCCAAATCACGATAAACGTACCATAATCCATAATTGAACCATAATTTTGGTCGGTTCAATATTTGCTCAAAAAATTTTCTGCTAGAAATCGATTTCCTTTAATTACCTACCAGATAACGGTAGATACGGAACACGAATATTACGGTAAAACTGCGGTACATTTCAAAGGATCATTTTGTGGAATAAGGACAATTTTTATTGCACAACGAACCCGTCCGGAGGTCCAGATGCGAAGCCGAAAAATGTTTCTTCTCCTTTCAAAATAATCATTATTCGTTTGGGGCCCTTTTTATGACATCATCTTTTTCATTGAAGATCTCGGTTTTATGACACCCTAACAATGGGTGAGGTAAAGACACAACAATGGAAAAATATACCTATTGGTCGGTTACCTACTGCCTAAGAAGATATGATATACCTAAAATATGAGTTGAGGTACGCAGAATATAAAATATCTGGGTTTTTCCCAATTTCGAAAAACTTTTGTATTCGCACCATAATTTTGCCTGAAATCCCACAATTCGGGTATCGCTGCGCCATAATTTCATCTTTGACATCTGGAAACACTGTTCATGAACGGAAATACCCTGAAACATGCTGCTGGAACAACTCATAAATGCTCCGCCGCTACGAATCTATTGTCGTATTAAAAATTACAAAATCTTCACCCCTGAAACAATTTTTTCCACAGATAATAGTGAAACTGAAAAAAGCAAATTGTTTATTTCGAATAACTTTTGTGTAACAATGAAATATATGGTGAAATTCTTCCTTCAGAGTTAATTATCCTCAATTGGTAGGGTGCGTTTTTATTTTATCGAACTGATTAATTGGTATATTTACCTCTCTTTGTTCTTTTGTTCTCCACCAAAGAAGCGAGAGATAAGGGTTAATCGATTAATCATTTCGATGAAAATAAAAAAGCACCCGTATTTTCCATTTCACGGATATTGTTCATGAAATTTCATAGCAGAATGGCTGAAATTACTGAATTGTATGTACATGAGATACTTTTACTTTACTGGTCTGAAATCATCCGGGTGAAAATTTTTAGGTTGAGTAATGCAACAGTAATCAACGTTGATAGTTACATAAAAATTCGGTAATAAGTTTCGAGAAATAATTTTTTCTCTCCAACCCCCAATTTTGAGCCCTTAGGGTACACCGATTATGTTGAAAAGCTTGAAGTATCAATCCCGAACGACATTCGATTTTGTCTGCTAAGTTTCACGGATTTAGGTTCAGTACCTTTTTATCAAATAATAAACCAAAAGGAGTTTTCTTAGCTTCTGGCTGAGTTTAAAACTTCGCACGGTCCAAAACAACCAAAATCATAAGAAAAAAATAGTCATTTTTGCTGTAATCGGCCTTCGAAGGCGGATAGGCTTAAAATCATTGAAACACGACTGAAGTTATGTTTCTACTCTTTATCATCCTTATGGCAACTCACCTTGAAAATGTGACTTTAGAGTAATTTTAATTGAAATTCCTGTGAAATAATTGCAGCTCGTGTTATTCTCACATTAGGATGGATTGGGCGATTAGCCGATCGAAAGGCCTGCGCGTTCGCCAGATCTGAACCCCATCGATCTTTTCATTTGAGGATTTTAAAAGAGCTGGTTTAAGCGACGAAAAGCAACAACAAAGCAGAATTGGGACAGAAACTTTTAGAAGTGGAAATAAAAATAAAACAAAAAACGATGACGATTATATGTTCAAAATGGTGGAAGGAATTTTGAAGATTAATTGTAGTAAATGGTAATTTTTCAGTAATTTGTGCTTTCATTTCTGAACCAAAAGCAAGTGATTTCACAATAACCAATTTTGAAATATGCTCACATTATCGATCAGTGGTTAGACCAAAATTATTGTGAAAATGGCATGAGTTTCAGTTTGTTAACAGAAATTTCAATCAAAATTACTTTAGGAACACATTTCCGAATTAAATTCACTATAAAATGATAAAAAGTATAAAAATAACTTCACTCCTGTTTCAATGATTTTTCAATTATCCGTCTCCGAAGTTTTTTAACTCAGTCCGAAGCTATGAAAACCCCTTTTTGGATTTTCAAATTGATGCTGAATGTTTGAGTGAATCATACTGAGAACTATAGCTCTAATTCTCAATCCACTTTTGAGTAACTTTGAGTGATTTCAGGAAGCCGAGTTATTTTTGTCATGAAGAAACGTCCAGGGAGATCACGTCAGAAAAATCTGCAAACTACATACTACATAAAAAGATATGGGGAAAAAAATGTAATGTAGGCCAAACGGAACACTTGATAGAAACAAGAATCAACCAACATAAATACGATTGTAATGAAAGTTTCCGTAATAGAGACTATATTAATTTCGGAATGGTAGCAAATCGAATAAAGTTGTCTGTACGGATTTAATCATGTCGTGTCAAAGTGTAGATAAGACTACCCGAAGATATTTAGTCTATTATTGTGCGCTCTTAATTCAGGAGGGTGGTAATTGGCCCGGGTTGGTATCTGTAATCAAAGTGGGAGAATTTTCGAATTAATCACTTCTAAATATTCGTAATTGTGTTTGAGTTTTTCTGTTTTTTGCGCGGATGTTCTGGAAACAGCGTGGTATCGTTTTGTCCAAAGGTCTATAATTTTCAAAAATAGTCTCAAACACGACCTAGTTGAACTCACTGATTACGAACCCAGTGTCAAAATCAATTCTGTCCGGCCAACCGTTGGCACGATTACGGGGGTACGGAGAATCCCATTGACTTTACAAACGATCAGGAACGGTTAGGTTTCAAGATGTGACAATTAAGTTCGTTAATGGGCAAAATCGATCAAAAGGTTACAGGGTTCGAGTCATTGGAAATTCTGAAGATATGTTCCTGACAATCCTGACATTTTATGAACTATTTGAGCGATCGGATTGAAACTTGACAGTGAGTTGGATCGTACTGACGTGCAACTTTTTGGGAAATTTTGTTGAGTTTGTACTCTCATGAAATTGACATCATAATCAATATTTTTTATCAAAGTTTGACCTACAACTCTTCATTTTACAAAAGTGTTCTGAATTTTAGTTTGATACGATTATAATTTATGGATGATATGTGGGTGGAATATATGTCAAATTTCGTGGTCCTTTCGTCAATATTGTTGTTTTTTCCGAAAAAAACTAAAGATTCAAATTTGTGAATAGTTTGAAAACGCTGCGAACAACTTTATGCAAAATTTGGTGATTAATGGATGTGTCATTCAGACTCTTAAAAAAATTTCATATTTTCTTTCCATTATTCATCCTGATGCTTTTTTAACAACTTATAGCGCATATACTCGCAAACTTTTGATTTTCTACTACCAATAAATATGGCTCAAACGAAAGTAAACGTGTCACATTATCACCTCCTCCAAGGCTCACGTCCACTTTGGAATCACCCTGTATATTCAAATTAACTTATATTTTATATTATATGTACTCATCGGAATTTCATTTTCTAATATGATTTCGAAAATAATGGTATATAATAGATTTGAAATCCATTGATTGATTGGATATTATTGGCTTCAAAGTTCAATCGTCTAATCAGTCTTTTTAGACTTGAATAAAGATACAATATTCGTTAAGTCCAGCATAATAGATATGAATTCTTTCACTATGAGGTACTGTAAAAACATTCCCAAACGTTTTATTATTCGAAAAAACAACTCCAAAGTGGGCAGTAAACTCTCGTTTGAACCTTTCGGTTCTCAGCAATGCGAAAAATGTATTGCTTCATATGGTCGCAACGGAAGTTTCGAGAAGCAAAGCAGAATGGTATATTTGTATAATCAGGTTTTTCAAACTGGTTAATTACACGTTTCTAAGCTGTTCGAAACGTGTTGCAAGAATCTTAGGATTTAGGAGATCTTTTATGGCTCAAATTTTTTGGTTTGCGGGTGGTAATTCTTTCGAAATATTATTGATTGTTTGATATAATCTGGAACCGAAATATTGTAATTCTGAAATGAATTTGGGAAATGTATATTCATATGAAACAAATTGACTAGAATTTTCCCCCCAAAACTGATATTTCAATGAATAAATTTAATCCATGAAAAGTAAACGTGACTCATCCAGCTGTTTCGCAATGATTAAGTCAAGAATTATCGGAGAAGTCCATATAGTCATGAATTCAGGACCTAATCCTTATAAGTTTGGGTTCAGAATTAATTCTGACGTTCTAAACGATACGTACTATGAGAAGGTGAAATAAAGAAACTCTACTTGACTTTATGGAGAGAATCAAACAGACTGAATTACAGTTCGATTAACAACTAAAGATGCAAAATTTCACTAATAATGAACAAATAATTCATAGAAATATTTCGGAGAAAATCGGCAACGAGTCATTCATAATAATGCATCAAATGTAAACGTTAGGAATTTATTGGACAGTAATAAAAAACTTTTAAGACATTTGCAAAATATTTGAGAATCGCGAAATAAGACGACAATAGTTTGATTTCAATTATTTGAAATTATTTTCTCAAAGTCCTCAAGTAAAACGAGAACAACGAGATATACCTACTCACACCTACATAAACAATGTCCCGAACCAAAACCTATGATTACGAATAGAAATATTTCAAATCAAATAGAAAATAGACAAAATATAAGTTCAGGCATCAATATGACTTTTCCACGTCAGCCCATTCAAATTCTCCACAAACGACCAAGTTTTTGCAAAAGCAAAAAATGATTTCTAACCAGTCCAGATCGAAGAAAATTAACAAAAGAAACCAATGTCAATTAGAACATAAGTCACCCAAAAAAAAACGGCTTAAAATGTATAGTCCAGAGAAAACAAACTACCAGGCACAAGAAAATCATTTTGGAGCTAGAGCATCAACAACTTTTAATTCAGAAGAATTGACAAACATAAAAGAACAACTATAATTTATTGAACAAAATCAGAATTTCGGTGACGAACAAGAATTTTACTGCCACTCTGAAGAACGAATCCCGATTTACACCACGAAGATCAAAATTTTCAAACGCAAGCCTATCAGAGACACATGACTTGAACTTTAATGACGAAAGAATAACTACTCTTCCATGTATACGTTTGAACCACCTTGATAACTATAGGTAGATACAGGTAGTTCCATTTCAATAATTGACCCAATGATCGCTTATAAATATTTTTTAATCCGATTTATGGAGAAGCCTCTCAGTTCACAACCGGAACTTGTTAAAATTTTTGCGAAAACAAAATGTTATTTTTCCTAGACGTGTTTGGCTATAATACAACTTATTCATTTGTAGTATACACATTTCATTCCCAATATGACGGCGTAATAGGATATAATCTAATGAAAGATCAAGTGAGGCTCAGAAAAAAAAAATAGTTACTTACCAATGGAATTATTTCTCATAATCTTCACTTGAAACAAGTTAAACCAAGAGAAAAATTACCTATAGATGCAGATCATTCAAATGGAAATCTCAAAAACCAATTGATATTTTTACATGGTTTTTTCCTATTGATAGTACCAAAAAACTCAGATAAATTAGGTAAACAAAAATGGCGGATGGCAATCGATTATCGAAACTATATAAAAATACTGTAGATGATAAATTTTCAATCCCTACTATTGATGAAATTCTAGATAACTTGAAAGTTGCAAAATATTTTAGTACCTACCATCGATTAAGCATCAGGATTCATAAAATTGAATTAGATCAAGAATTGATAAAAAATCAGCTTTCGCTACGATTAATGGACTCTTCGAATTTTCTAGAATTCGTTTCAGATTAAAAAACGCCACTTCGACATTTCAAAGAATAATGTAATGAACCAAATTTTTCATCAATTTCTGGGACATTTGTCAATTACAACCGAACGCACGGAATTCAAAAATATTCGATTACAGGAATTCGCTTTGTCCCATAACATAGAGATCCACTTTATAACTGATTACAACCCCACTTCCAATTCTATTGTGGAAAGATTCTATTCAACCTCAATAGAATAAATAAGGATAATAGAAGATAAAAACTTGAGTTTAAGAGAAAAACTAAATAGAGCCTTATTGAGCTATGATAACTCAGTTCATTATTCCACTCTGAAATATAGCCCCTTACAAATTATTAATTCAGATTTCAATTATAGCCTTACCCCTAGAATATAGAGATAACGAAAAGTATCAAATAACATAGAACAATACAATCAAAATTCAAAGGAAATTTTGACCAAAAACAATGAGAAAAATAAACTTTAGAGGCAGAAAGAAAATGAAAATAGGGAGGAAAATATACCTCTAGACGAAAATCGTAAAGCATATCTGAAATAAGAAGCTGGCGCAATATTGAATCCTCTATTCAAAGAGTCCAAAATAAAAATCATAGATAATATAATTTTTAAGGAGTCTGATAAAGGACACGTTTATCATAAAAGCAGAATAAACCAGCGAAAGAAATAATCATCATTTGCTTCAGGATGGTTCCAACTCTTTCTGAAATTCAACATTTGTCTTAAAACAACGGAAATTCGTAATAATATCATTTCATTCAATGGTCCCAAAACATATATATTATAAAAAAATCTAGAAAAGCACTGACTTGAAGTCAGCAGCTTTTACGCGCTTATTCACATTGCGAAATGATGACTTGGAAATTTCAGTGAAATTTCAATGAAATATAAAAAATTTCAAAAAAAAATTTTTTTTCGAGTTTTTTCTATGAATAATTCTTCTTATTGACACTGTTCATATTCCAAGCAAGTTTCATTTCGATCAGATAAAGATTTTTCGAGTTATCGAAAAATCAAAATTTCAAATGGCTGTAGCACAAAAACCATTCGGCAGATGTGTCCCATTAACGAACTTAAGTGAAATATTTAGAATCTTAAACTAACCTGGAAATTTCAAGACTCTAGGTCCTTCCTTTCAAAAGTTACAGCGCACACGGGCGGACGGACAGAACCAATTTTGACCACGGATTCTTCATCACTTAGTGCAACCTAGTTGTTTGAGACCATTTTTTTAACCAACGAAACAATGACACACTACCCATAAAAAGAACCAGCTTCTTTCCAATAAAAAGACTTTACGAGAATTGATTCCAAGAAGGAATAATCGAGGACTAATAAATTTAGGAGGAGGAATTTCAAAATTTTTTTTTGGCTCGTTAGATGACGGAGATGGGTCTCTTATAAAGAATATTTTCAAAAGTTACAAAGTTATGTGAGCACCATAAAAATCAATCAAATTAGAGTTATTAGCGTAATTTATTCATTATCTGATAAATTCCATAGTCAAACTAACATACTGATCAGTCAGATAGATAAATTCGTGAAACTTTAACAGGTTTTAGACAAAATAATTCTCTTACAATTCGAACAAATTAAAATATCTAAAATGCTATCAGAACTTAATACGGCAGTCAGTTTTGCCAGACTGCACCTATTGCATGATCCAATATTACCCCTAAATTATTTCGGAAACTACATCCAAAGTAATGATTTATTAGAACATCTTATACAGGGTGAGTCTTTGACCTTGCAGAATATTTTAACAGAAGATTGTTGAAGCTGAAAGAAACACATTTGTCCTCTACCATTTTTTCCGATTCGGCCTAGATCAAAAGATATAGGCATTATAAATTTTCATAATAGGCTAGCCGCCCCTGGAAACCTGAACACTGAAGTTTTTCCAAACCTAAGATATACCATTCAAATCTTAAGCAACTCTGTTATGAAAACAAGCGTCAACTTACTTTTTACATTCCAGTTGGTGAAAAAGTTGTATTTATAGTACAATAAACAAGTTAGGTATTCCAAATTTCGTGGGCGATAAAAGTTGAATATTCTTCTCTTGGTTTCATTTTCGATAATGAGGAATTCATCTAGCTATCACTCATATTAGCTTTGAGATTCATCTTCAATTTGTTATTATTAATTTTCTTTGTTTATTTCATTTTCTCCATGAATTATCAGATTCAGACATAACCCATTCAAACTTTCATTTTCATAAATAAATAAAACAGATGTACCTAATTTATCTATGAACGTTCAAACGTTGCCAAATTGACGAACAGAAAGAAAGAACACTTCGAAATCAAACAACACACAATATGCTAATTCTATGTATACACTCGTATAGTCTATGATTCTGAACTGAACTACAAATCTATGATTCCATTCTTAAGTTTTAGACGTGGCAACGCGAAAAAATTGAATTCTGTGAATTTTTTGAACAGAGTTGCAATCAGCCAAAGTACCCAATTCTCGGAATTTCACAGATATTTTTTATTTTTGAATTTCATATAACTCGAAAACGGCGCATTATACGAAAAAAAAATAAAGAATACTTTTACTTTCCAAAATGGTCAAAAATTCGTTGAATAGCATTCAAATTATTTTTAAAAGTTGGATTCTTTGAATTTCTGGTATTTTTATGAAATGTTATGGTCATATTAAAGAAACTGGAGGATGTGGATGAAATTTTGTAATCCAGGAACATTCATCGTATCAATAAAAAATCATCTCATTCGGTGAGATCGTTCGCGAGATATAATAGAAAATTAAATTTTTTTATGGATTTTCAACAGTCTGTATCTTACGAACCAAGCCGAATCGGAAAAAATGGTAAGGGAAAAAAGTGTTTCTTTTGGCTTCAGGAATCTTCTGTTAAAATATTCTGCAAGGTCAAAGACTCACCCTGTATACCTAAACGATTTCTGTTTCACTTCAGTTGAATTTCAGAATGAACAAATAATATTTGTAATCAAGGTACCTTTGGTAAATCCAATCCCTTATGAGACCTATGAATTGAAATTAATCCCTTTCCTGAATCCCTACCCTATAGATCAACAGAAATATTTATTGGTCCATCGAAAAGACGTCAAATGAAATGGTCTCTCTTCGATGAATGTCAGGAGGTGGAAGAATTAATGTTAAGCCCTCCGAACAGTTTATTGTAACCGTACCAGTGATATAGTGAATTCGTGAAAGAAAAACGAGAAAATTTTGATAGAAAAAGTGCCCCTAATATGATAGACTTAATTTTACTGCCTTATGGAAATTATCCATTTATTTTTGATGATATACTTACGATAATAGAAACAAAATGTGAAATTTTAAATGGCGAAAAAACATTTCGACCATCAACAACAAACCATATTTATCACAAATTTCAATTGAATGACTTAACAACGTCAAAAATCGAAGAATTTACCACAAAACCTATTAATTTCACAAATTTTAATGATTCTAATTTAAACAAACTGAAATCAACATCCAAACTTTATTTCCACAATTTATTTTATAGTAATAATCATTTCAATAGTAAGAATCACCATTGCATTAGCTACAATTTTTATAATAAATTTAAAAAAATTAATTGATCATCAGAGCTCAACCACTGGGATTGAACCCAGTTCTTTAAAAGGGGGAGATGATATGTAAGCCGATTCCACACTTCCCATAAGAAATACCTAATATTGCACTTAAGCATCGAAAAGGCATCGATCGCTTTCACTGCTGATCAGCATTTAGTACATAAGCTAATATTCTTATCAAATCCATCGAAGTCGATAGATATCAGTTGTGTAGAATGTATGTAGCATTTTCTGAATAAACTTCCCTTAGTATTTTTTAAAAAGTGGTTTTTTGAGAGCAAAAACATAATAATAATGAAATTTCCCTTCTCCCAGTGAAAGTAATTTTGGACGAAATTTGTGGGTTGGCAACTTGGACCAAAGTCGTCTATTCTATACAGTGCGCGTCAAAATTATGGAACAAATTCATTTTCACCCTGTGCCATCCCCATCAATCCTCCAAATTTTTTCAATGAGGAAAGTGGGTCATGTGGTACTTTTTTGGCGAAGTCATCGTATCTTCTTTACAGGCGTGCAGAAATTTTCAAAAAAAAATTTTTTTTTAAGTTGGTTTCTACAAATGTACTAATAACATACCTACTTACGATCATAACTGAAGCGCAGTGTTTCACCCATTCTAATTTTTCACGTGAGGGGGTTGAAAAGGGTTGAAAATTGTGCATGAACAAAACTAATGATCGACTTTCATTCGGTGACAAATTTCATTAGGTACCATCGTCTCAAAGTAAATGAGCCATGAAAAAGTGCACATTCTGAAAACCTCTTTGATATAACAAATTTTTCAAAAAAACATTTTTTTTTCTTGAAAATCATTATTATTGTAAAGAAGATACAAAGAGCCTGTCAAAAAAGTACCACATGACCTACTTTCCCTATTCAAAAAATTTAGAGGGTTGATGGGGATGGCACCGGGTGCAACAAAAATCCTTCAAAAATGCATATAGATTTGGTGAAAGTGAAACAAAAATTTACCTGTTTCAGGATTTTGTTGCCAAATATTTTTCTTCTGAGAAAATGAATTCGTTCCATAATATTGCGCGTACTGTATAAACCAATACAGGTACAGAGATGTTTCCAACGGGTCAATCATGGAAAAACCAAACCGGGCTCCTAGCTGAATAGGTTTAACAATGGTGAATTTGACAGTTCCTCCAATAAATTCAACTTCCGCCCTTTGTTCTCTATGTTTAGAAACTTGAAATTTTCGTGGAACTCGTGTTTTTCTATTATCAAATGTTCTGCATACGCGGAGTTTAATTTATTTTTAAGAAAAGAACTTCTGTGTTCTTTTGTTCTGGTGTTAAATGATCTACCCGTTTGACCTATGTAAGTTTTAGGACATGAGCTACAGGAAAGTTGATAAACTCCTGATAGGTTGACTTTCAGTATTTTTGGTTTATAGTTTTTCAAGATTCTACCCAAAGAGTTTTTGGTTTTGAAAGCCATGTTGATGTCAAATTTCTTCAGGATTTCCTTGATTAAAAATCAAGGGTGATGGGTTTCCGAAAAAGGTTAAAGATTTGAAACTTGTTTTTATTTTCGACTTAGGTATGCTTCTGAGAATTATATAATGTTTCTTATTGATTATGTTGTCGATCATTGAAGGTGAATATCCGTTATTGGATGCTGTTTGTTTAATTAGATTCAATTCGTAATCGAAGTTCTTTGGAGACGGAGGAATTGATAATAATCGGTGTGTCATACTATGATAAGCGGATTATTTGTGTTGAATTAGATGAAAAGAATCTTTTGGGATATAGTTAAATCTGTATGGGATGGTTTATGGAAGATGGAAAAAAGGAACTTGTTGTTGATTCTTGTTATTGTAAGGTCTAAAAAGTTTGATTGGTCTTCGGTTTCTAGTTCCATTGTGAATTTGATGTTCTTATTTCTTATGCAGTGTGTTAATGAAATTGAAAAGACTATTGAGTTGCCTTAGTGATCCCGTGAAGCAAACAAAGACGTCATCAACATATCGATACCAGAATAGTATCGTTGAAATTATCTCATTTTCATGGATGAGTTTTTCTAAGTAATTCATAAATATTTCTGCTAGGAGTAAGCTTAAGGGGCAACCCATAATTAAGCCTTCTTTACTATTATAACATTTTCAATCGAAGCTGAAATATTTTGAACTAAACATATTTTCAATAAGTAGAGGATGTCTGATTTTATTATGGGGTTTACTTTTTCTTTGGTTAGCATTTCATCTATGAGAATTATCACTTCGTCTTGGGGTACACTCGGAAATAAAGTTACAACATCGAAAGATACTATAGTTTTGATTTGGGTGGAGCTCCGACTTCTTTTATTTTGTTTATTAATTCTAGAAAACTTTAAATCGAGGATTCGGGTTTGATGTTACAGAAGGTTTTTATGGTGTTTATGAGTATTTTTGGCGCTCTGAGATATGACAAGACAGATCTTATGGGGTAGTCTTTTTTATGTAATTTGATCAGGGAATAAAGTTCTGGTGGTTGGGGATTCATTGAAATAAGTTTATTGAAGTCTGTTTTGTGATGATACTGCCAGATTCTTCTAACGCGGTTTTAATTTTCTTATTCTTAAAATATTGAATTATTGATGTTATGCCTCCATAACAGTTAAGTGCAAAAGCCCATGTGTGATAGTGAATTTGTGAAAAAAAACAGGAAATTGTGACAGAAAAAGTGCCTCTAATGTGACAGACTTAAGTTTATTGCCTAATGAAAATTATCTATCTATTTTCAGCGATATATTGAATGGAAATTGTTCAGGACAATTAGCTTATGAACATTCTAAAGGAAAAATCCTGTTAATAGAAACAAAAAGTTAAATTTTAAATGGTGAAAAAACATTTCGACCATCAACAACAAACCATATTTAACACAAATTCCACTTGACTGACTCAACAATTGAAAAAATTGAAGAACTAAACATAAAACCTATTAATTTCACAAACTCTAATGATTCAAACTTATACATCTGGAATTTACATGCGAACTTCATTTCTACAATTTATTTTATAGTTATATTATAATTATTTCTACTACTTTACACACAGTGTAGGTGGATTAGAGAGTAGTTACACACTGTTTTGTTATTAGTATTCAATCCACAGTGAACTCTTATGTTAACATTTCAGTGGTAATAATCACTATTGCACTAGGTATATAGAATTTTTATGATAACTTTTAAAAAATCAACAGAGTTAAACCACGAGGATTCATCTCAGTTCTTTCAATGGGGGAGGTGATATGTAAGCCGTTTCCACATTTCCTTTTAAATACACGGAAAAAAATTTATTCTGGATAAAGAAACTACATATTCTTGAAATATTAAAGTTGATCCCAGAATATATTGCTTCTGAACAGGTACAAGCTGAGATATACGATACATTTGGAATGAGTAAATACAACTCCGAATGTATACAGGCTGTTCCTAAATAAGTGTTTCAACGGTCACCTGTAGATTGCTCATGAAAAAATATTTTTTTTCCCTTCCATTTTTTCCTCCGGATCTTCGTTTCAGAGATACAAGGTGTCAAAAATTCATTTTTATTTCAGTTTTTCTGCTTTTTTTCCTTATATATCAGAAACCGTTTCAATTACAGAATTGAGATTTAGTACACACATTGTCACTAATAATAGCTATTTTCTTGCTAGCTTTTATTAGACGTGCCATAGTGGCGGAGATATTGGATTTGCACGAAGGTTTTTACAACACTGGACAAATTTGCATTTGTACAGCAAATCCTGATGCGTCAATGTGCTTCACATGAAAAATGTACTCGGGATTCACTGCTCTGAAGTGAACCATTTTCCAGAAAACTGGCATTTTATGATCAATAATAATTCGCTAACGCATTGTAAATTTCTTGTAATTGGGAAAATTAGTAGTGATAATTATATAGTTTATTAATTTCAACAAAATTTCACCACTAGGTTTTCAAGTTTGAATTGCAAAGTTATTTTTTTCATTATTTTAGCGGCCATAATTAACAGGATTACAAAAATTGCTCAAAATTACGCCCGTTGACCGAAATTACATTAACATCTGGATCATGTTCCTATGAATGTTGTTCATAATCTGAGGCGTATTTTTAATTTGCTCTGCTGCGGCTTCAACTCTAGCGGTCAACTCTCAGTGGTGTGAAAGTTGGAGGGTAAAACCTTTGGTCAAATTCAATATCTCCGCCACTGGCACATCTAATGAAACCGAGTAAAGTGCAAGAAAGTAGCTATTTTTAGTGACACTGTATGTACAAAAACTCCATTCTGTGATCCAAACGGCTTATGAGATATCAGCAAGAAACTGAAAAAATGTAAATTTTTGACACCCCGTATCTTTGAAACGAAGATTCGGAGAAGAAAATGGAAGAGAAAAAAAAGGTTATTTTGTCATGAAAAATCTACAGTTGACCGCTGATACACTCATTTAGGAACACCCTATCTATATACTTCATAGAAGAATATAATACTCCATCCAAATAAATATTCCATATAAATGAATAATTTTATGAATTCAAGGAAACTACTACATTTTTTCTAACTATACGATATTTCTGGTTCGAAAATATCATATACTTATAATAAGAGTTCAAAAATACTAAATCAATTTCATATTTCGAAATAAATGGTTTATTTATACCAATTATTTCGTGTTACACATTTTATTTGCAAGGGGAGTACCTACATGTGTTACGGAGATGCATTGAAGGTCTGTTTCCTCATTTTCCATTTTCAAAAATATTTAGTTATAATGTTATAAATAATACCACGAATATGAAATCATGATCTTTCAGGCCAAACAATATAGAAACAGAATAATGTCGCAAATGTTCGTACAAAATTCCTTGAGAATTGTATGATCAAAAGGCCACGAAATAAGTTGTGAACAGAGCTCTCGAACCTGTAACGTGAGGATACAAATACCTGTAAACACTTTCACTACCGAACAGAAAAAAATGAGACATTAATTTATCGAGGTACATTCAGGGCCAAAATAGGTCTGCCCAAATTGAATCAATTGTTTCGGAGTTATGCTCATTTATGTACAGGGTGTTTCATTGGTAAATGAACATACGATAACCTGAGGTAGAGCTACCCTAGACGAGTTCAAAAAACCTTTATATGGTAGATCTAATCAATTCCATAAACCAAGATACAGGGAGTTGTATTCACCAATATTTTCGATTGATATCAACTCTTGAACTACTCAGTATAATCCGATGATATTTAGAACATATAATTAAATCATACAGGTCAATCGATTCATAGTCGAATGATTCCAAAATTTCAGGTTCGTATTAGAAAAATATGGTACTTTTGTCCCTTCGAGATTCAACACCATACCATGTATACTAAAATTTTTAAATTGGATTTGAATATTTGAAAAAAAAACAGAAAATGTCCAATTGACATCAGTTGATTTTTTATCTCACACGTTGAATTTCTTATCGAGAATTTCACGGAAAGATTTGATTCAATAGAGAAATTCTACTCAATTCTCAGATAATTAGAAGTTCTTGATGGAATTGAAAAAGTTTCTTGTCCTTCTGATTGGAAATAAGTATTTTATTTTATTTTGAAAAATTTCCACAAAAATTATTAAGTTTGAGAAATGTATTCGAAAGTAACAACAATCAATAACTAAACGAAGAGCGGTGTCAAAATATATTGTGTATGTCCGTATTCACGATAAATGGCGTACGGAGAATTCTATCAACTTGTTATTTTCAGAGTAGGTTAGCCACTGGGCAAAATCCGCCAAACGGTTCAGGAGTTATAGCCATTCGAAATTTTTTATTCACCATATCCGAAAAGAATTCTGTTTGTATCTTAAGCTCCATATTTCACCGCGGTTTAGCATCAGATTTCAGTTTTATATGGATGTAATTTTTGGAGATATTGGAAAATAATATCATATTTCGTGTATTTTTCTCGGTTCCTATCGTTTTTTTTCCCGGAATAGCTCAAAAAATATAAATTCAATCAGGGTGAAACTTGGTTACAAGTTTGAGAATGTTGATGAACAACTTTGTGCAAAATTTCGTGATGATGTCATTAGTACAAGTTGAAAAAAAACAAACTTTTTTATTCATATCTTCATTATTCTGATCATATTATCTTTACGAATTTCAATAAAAACCTTCAAAACTATCATCTGTACTTTTGGAAATATTGGGAAAATAAAATCTTGGATGCTTGTATCTAACGGACGATCGTAGACACAATAACTCCCGAAAGAAACAACTTAGCAACCGATACTTGCAGAGTTGTTTGGTTCCTAAATAACGAAAGTCGAATTCTTGAGTGGGTAAAATTCCCCAAGTGATTCCGTGGATCTACCCATTCAAAATTTGATATTTCCAGTATTTCCAAAAATATAGATGAGATCGTAGTGACCGCTTCGGAAATAAATTTGAACATGCACGCAGTGCTTTTCTAGAATTTTTATTCAACGGTTTGAAAAAAATATTTTTTCGTTCATTTCTGGTGCTGTTTATCGTTTTACCAAAGTTTCAATTTCAACATCGATGTTTCACAACCGATGTTATCGCGACTTCGATGTTTGCTTTCGATGGTCAACATCGATGTTTTGTGTCGCTATCCCAGCAATAATTACGGTGAGGTTGAAATTTGAAATTGAAGTCAGACAGCCATAGTGGAAGCCACAGAGAAGGCCAACTGGCCAACGACCAGTAAGTAGTAAGAGCCAACGAAACGACACCATCGAATAAAGAGGGGTTAACGCTACTTGTGATTGGTTCTAACCAATGCTGGAAGGTTTTGGAAGGGTAGATACTTTTCGGGAGGTACATGTTTAAGATCGAACGCTTGAAGAATTTCGTCACTTGTAGTTTTGGTGTTGAACCGACTGCTGTTTTGTGTTTAAGTGTTTTCTCCAGATTTTTGTGTGAATAGTTGTTATTTCAGTTAGCCGCCGAGCGAATTTTAAGTTATTGACATTTACATTGTGAAGTTGTTAATTTTTGTGTTCTGTTCTTAACCCTGAGTTTCATGTAAGTACAATAGAGTAATTATGCTTTGATCTCATCCTCTCCATGTTCAGTATATTACCTAAAATATCTGTTCGGATCTTTTTTTTACATATTTCAATGAAAGTATTATTTGAATGTAGTCATATTGAATCAGGTTAGACTAGGTTTTTATTTAATGTTATTTTATTTTAATATAAAATTAGTACTGTAATACATATCAATGTTCAAAATACACTTTTGGTCAAATTCTTAAGAATTAGTTCCATTGTATATCATGGAGTTGTTACTCAATATGCAACGAAACTATCCATATAACAAGGGTGCGTTTTTATTTTCATCGAAATGATTAATCGATTAACCTCTATCTTTCTCTTCTTTGGTGGCGAACAAAAGAAGAGAGAGAAGGATATACACCGATTAATCAGTTTGATGGAAATAAAAACGCACCCTAGTTATATGGATAGTACCGTTGCATATTGAGTAACAACTCTATGATATACAATGGGACAAATTCTCAAGAATTTGACCAAAAGTGTATTTTGAACATTGATATGTATTACAGTACTAATTTTATATTGTATTTTTCATCAATTCATTTGGAAGTAAAGCAAATGATCATCTGATTTAAAATTTCCATTGTCTGAGAATAGTTGAATACATAATAAAAAAGGTCATAATTTATTTTGAATTTCAGTTAAGATGTCAGAGAGCAGCAGCCCTGTTAGAGGTAGAGGTGAGATAATATCCTTTATTGTTTTAAGTTTTTTGGGTTGCCGCGCATATTTTAAAGTTTGCAGTAACCTTGTATTTTTGATATTTTTGATTTTTCCTCATTTGAGATGAATATCAAATTTTTGCCCCAGGATTTTGGTGACGAATAATGTTCGTCTTTGAACGACCAGAAACAATTTTTTCACTGCAACCTATTTCCGAAAAAAATGATCTTCAGATAAATGCTGATGCAACAACGGTCATTAACATCAGAATTGGGCAGAACTTTACTGAATGATCATCTAATTCCGAATTTTATCGAGTACTTCAATGATCTGTGAAAAGTTTAATAGGTACTAGATTAAAAAATTTTTTTTTTTGAATTTCAGTCGAGATTTTGGAGATCAGTAGTCCTGCTGGAGGTAGAGGTGAGTTATTTTTCATTTGTTTTGAGTTTTTAGAGTTATCGCGAACATTTGAAACAGTGCGGTATTCTAATTCTTTTTATAAATGAACCGATTTTCGAGGACAATTTCCTCAATCTATTCATTATATTTAAAATACGCAGGTGCGGTTACAAACAATAGCCAGTGTATCTTTCGCAAGGCATTGATGACATATTTTATTTTCAATTTTTATGCGATTTCATTAATCTGTTTTATACGAGTATATGCTTTTATGCCAATGGCACATCGACTTATTTAATGGTTACCGAGTGGATTTTTTCGTGGAATATGAAATGTGATCTAATTGAATATTAAAAAAATATGTTGAAATGTGATATTCAGTTATAATATCACCAGAGCATGGACAATATTCGATTATGACATATATTTTGCGAAACATCACGAGAGAGCAGGTTGTGTGGTGTTTCGCAAAATACTTCCGTCAGTGGAGATATTGATATAATTTTAAATGTATGGATGAAAGATTGAATCAGGAATTAGTTTAATTTTCAGTTTTGGAACAATGTTCATTTTACGCGCTTCTTTTAGGAAACCGTGTCCGTCCGTATGTGCTCTAACGTTCGAAAGAAAAGATTCAGCAACTTAAAATTGTCAGATTATGTTTGGAGTCCAACTATCTCCGTCAAGTTCGTTAATAGGTGGAATCTGTTGGATAGTTTCGGAGTTCAATTTGAAATTTTGAAGTTAATTCATCGATCTCTCAAGAAGTATTGACTCGATCAAATTGAAACTTCGTGGACAGTTTGAGAATACCAACGCGCAACTTGACGCAATTCAGTATGGATCCAGTTTTTAGAAAATAACAATCGAAAATTCATTCGGAAATTTGAAAAATTTTTGATGGGACATTTTTTTTCTCTGAAATTATTGATTAGATTTCAATGGAATTTGATACAAACCTTAGTCAGTATTTTACAACAATGTTTCAAATTTCAATTCGATCCGATATTTACTGTGCCAAATTTCTTTGTTATTTGGAATTTTAACGATATTTTCGCAATATCTCAAGAAGTACAAATGCAATCAGATTGAAACTTCGTAATCAGGTGGAGATAACCAACATGCATTTCGTGTTGATCTTATAGTTAAAATTTGAACAAATGCGTAAAAGGTCCTGACCTCACGTCAGTGCTTTTACAGATTTTTTGATAATTAAAATAAAATATTTCTGAATCGTATATTTTGATAGAAATTCGTCTGAATGAAGGACATTCAACGTAGATAAATATGAAAGAAAAAAAAACGCTTACCAATTTTTGGAAAATGCCCCCCACCACTTTCTGCACACGACGATTGTTTGACGATAAGTTTATTTTGCATTGTAAGGGTGTAGGGAATGTAACTAATAAGTGGTTCATACAATTCAGCAATGAAGTTCACGACACGATAGAACTCCGTTTGAACCCTACTAACTAGGCACAATGGAATAACACAGTTCCATAAAACTCCGTTCCATTGAGCTCCATTCGGCGTTCTCAGTTCTTTCAAATAAGTTTTATGGTTTCCACTGAATACCTAATTGTATTCAATATCAAAATATTATTTAAATTAATTCAAATAAATTTCACATATCTGCTATCACTCTATTTTCTCCAGAAACGAAAACTTTTCACTACAAAACCTTACTTCACCCTGCTGAAAACAGTCTAAAAACTGTATTTTCCAGACTCGACCTCAATCCACCACCTCATCACAATGCACGTGAGAAGTTGTTAGCCACCAATATAAAAGCGCGCGAATTAGTTTGAAATTTGAATAATTATCGGCGTTGTCCATTGTTGTATTTTTGTGCGCACTTTCTAGGGAACAGCAAACTATCGTTTTGTCTCAATGTCTGTAATCTTCGAATTTTGAGTCGAGAATAGTCTCAAACGACTAGATTGGATTCACTGATGACTAATCCGGTGTCAAAATCTATTCTGTCAGGCCGGCCGGCTGTCCACAGGGATGCCAGATCTCACGATCAATCGTGAGATTACACGATTTCGGTTCCGATTTCACGATATCACGAATGAGGGAACAATTTCCCGATTTTTGAACGAATCACTTTCTAATAAATAATCGCATTGAAATTAAACCAAAACATCCAGATACTGTCAAATTTCTTGATGAAATTACTAATCGAGTAATTTATTCCGCCCCTCTAGTAAGTTAATGATTACAATGACAGGGACTTCCCGTCGTCTACAAGTACAAAGTTATCGAGCGAAACGCCTAGGTGCATTTGTGCGTGACATTTATTCGTATTTTTATTGTTTCTACCTGAAAAGGTAGACTTTTTCATAGAATAGGCGAATACATTGGGGGGTATATCTTAGGCAGAAAAGTGAGTCATACTCATCGTTGCACCTGTATAGGTTGATATATCATATAGTATTGCAATAATTAATAAATCCTAATAGTATCTGTTATATTTTGTATCTCTGAAGAATAATTCTTTATCCGTTGTCATATAGCCAGGGTCTATATTTGTCAACCGAATGTTGGGGTCGTCTCCCCACCCAGCCGCTATTATATTGCCCCTTGCTCACAATTGAAGGCTTCGTCACGTAATTTTTCGATGTTTTTATCTCTCAAAGATATTTTATCACTGCTCACAGTTCAGTTATTCGTTTGCAATTTTACGTAGTCTTGTTGTAACGTAACTAAAGTAGCCTAAGATTCGTAGGTCTTCCATGTTTTGTTTTTGCTGCGTAGTTTTTGATATTTTTATTAATGATGTCTGATTCAGAAATATAGTAGTTCCTTCGCATATACTTACGACAAAATTTTTGAAATAATGTTGAATATTGTCTTGTAACATGTTTCAACAAATATGGGTTGGTTGATAATATTATTCAACGAGAAAAGGTCCAACCAAAACCCTAATGGAGACAATTAACTTTAATCTTTTTTTTTTCAATACAATGTAACTAAATTAATCTCGAAATGAATTATAATACAAAATTTAATGTACATAATACTGGCAGTAAGACGCAAGTCGTTAGCCATTTGCTAAAGCAATAGATTTTATCTCTTATTATTCAACAGCTTAGTACCTATATTATTGTGTTTTTCAACATATGGAGCAATTTCTGATCCCACGATTCCTCACGATTTTTCACTGAATTTCACGAATTCTGCTCCATCGTCTCTGGTAGCCCTGGCTGTCCGACCGGCCGTCCGTAGGCACGATTACGGGCGTATGGAGAATCCTATCGACTTGTGAATTTCAGGGTTGGTTGCATTTCAAGAGGCAAAGGTTAAGTTCGTCAATGGGCGAAATCGGTCGAACGATTCCGGAGCCATTTGCAGCTTCAAGGTTATTTCCCTGATATTTCTAGAATTACTGAAGCAATTGAATTGAAAATTTTTTCCTCGGTAACTGTTCATTACATTCGTAAGAAATTTTTGTCATACTTTGAGCTTCATATTTCACAGCATAATTTTTGAAGATATCGTGAAAAATTATGTGAAGATTCGTGTTTTTTCTTCTCGATATCGTTGTTTTTCCGGAATAACGCAAAAAAAGACTATTTCACTTATGATGAAACTTGGCGGCCAAATTGAAAATGCTGATGGAGAACATTGTGTTAACTTCCGTGATGATCGTGTCATTACAACAATTTAAAAATTTTCCGAATATTCAATATTCTGTGATTTTGTGATCATAGTAGCCTCATGAAATTCTGTATGAATCTTCGAACTGTCATTTTTCGATTAAGTACTGATACCAATTCGATGTAATTTGTATTTTTGGGAATATTGGGAAAATAAAATTCTGAGTGGGTATATCTGCGGAATAATTGGGTGGGTTTAACCCATTCAAGAATTTGGCCTTCGTAATTAAGATTCCAACCTACTTTACAAATATCGATCGTTTCTAAGTTGTTTCTTTCGGAAGTTATTGTGTTTACGGTAAGCCGTTTTTCCAAGAGATTAAAACCACCTTATATGCTCATTATTGGAAAACTAACAACATGTCAACAAAGACATAGTGCCGAAATGAAACAATTTATTAGTATTGAACATCTGGATTTTGATTACGCCCCCATTGTTCCAAGTATTCAAGTTTGGACAAGAATAACGCAGACTCGCAACTTTCGGATCAGTAATGCCGGGAATGTTCCCCGGTAAAGCTAGCAGAACCACCTTCGATATTTCGGAGAATATCGCAGTGGAGCGCAGTGTTACAAACATTCTAATTTTTCACGTGAGGGAGTGAACAAAACTGTGATGGTCGACTTTCATTCGGTGACAAATTTTATCAGGTACCATCGTCTCAAAATAAATGAGCCATGACAAAGTGCACATACTGAAAACCTCTCTGAAGTAACTTATTTTTAAAGAAAAATTTTTTTTTTCTTGGAAATTTCTACAGACCTGTTAATAAAATACCTTGTCGAAAAAGTACCACATGACCTACTTTCCCTATTCAAAAAATTTAGAGGGTTGATGGGGATGGCACAGGGTGCAACAAAAATCCTTCAAAAATGCATATAAATTTGGTAAAAGTGAAACAAAAATTGACCTGTTTCAGGATTTTGTTGCCAAATATTTTTCTGAGAAAATGAATTTGTTCCATAATTTTGACGCGCACTGTATAAGTTTATTTAAAGTAATCTTACGGCCGGTTTCACAGAACTTTGATTGTCCGATCAAGGGCTTGATTGTCAGTTAACATAAAATTTTGTGCTCGATTTCAGTTCATTTTCAACCCAACCATCAACAAACCTTAATCAACGAGTTAATCAGACGTCAAAAGTTTTGTGAAACCGACGGTATGAGTATTAATCTGGATCATTTACCCTCTATATGCATAACTTCTTATTCCTGGTTGAAATCATGTCCGAATTCTATAAGATGATTAGCGTAGGTTGAATGTGAGGAATTAGAAGTGTTACTCCTCGGTGCTCCTGGATTCCATTTTGAGCGATCTGCCGGTCTGATCAATATTAACCAATGGCAATCTTTGCAAGTCAACTTAGTAACTCCTAATTTATTATATTCGTTTGATTTGTCTTCATTATTTTTGATGAAACTATGTTGTTGATTGTTCTGGAAGATGTTGCATATACAAAATTTTCTTCGAAATAATTGGCAGTATCTTCGGATATTCTACGAATATATGGAATTCCTATATGTATATCTATTTAAACCTGGGTTTTTTGTGATGAAATGAACGCGATCTTCTTCTGACTGTTTTTTATCTTTTATTTATGAGGCTCGCGTTGAAATCATCGTCGAATGTTATTTATCTCTTTGATTATGTTGAGTTCGTTTTATGGGTAGTATCTGTGTGGGTGGGTTCGTGGAATATGTTGAATTCATGTGAACAATTTGATGTAGTGATGGTGATTTTTTGGAAAATAATTGATACTTCGGTTTTTCTCTTTTTCGAAAGTGAATTTAATTGGGGGCTGTAGATAATCAATGGACTTTGAGAAGGTGTGTAATCGTCTCTTAGTAACATATAAGATGTCATCTACAAGTCTAATCTGATGAAGGAAGTATTTGTTCAATGAGTTCGAATGAATTTTTGATTCTAGGTCATGCATGAACTTTTCAGCTTGAATAGACCTGAGCTATACAGGGTGTTCTACAAGCTCTATGACAAACTTTGACAGAAGGTAGCTGTGCTTATTCTGAACATTTTTTTCCTATGAACATAGGTCTGATTCGTTCTCGTTTCAAAGTTACAAGCATTTGAAAAATTAATTTCCATGTTTTGATCAAGTAGCCCGACATAAAATATCGGTTGATGTGGTAATTGACTTTATTTTAATTATTCATTTGACACTTGGGGTACGTTTTGAATAACAATGCATTCTTTCACGACTCAGAAATATGCAGATATTGTATTTGAATATGGGTATTCTAAATAGTAACTCCAGAAGAGCAGCTCGTGAATACCGAAGAAAATATCCTGATAGATAGCAACCTGCTCACACAGTATTCTGTGCATCATTCCGAAGACTTCGAGAAACAGACAATCCTGCTCCAAAGAAAGCCATTCGGCCAAAAAAATGTAATAGATGCTGTCCGTGGCAACCTTTCGATTAGTGTTCGACATATAGCTACTAATCTTCATTCATCACCAAATTTCGTATGGCGTGCTTTGAAAGGAGAAATGTTGCATCCATTTCATAGACGAAATGTACAAGCTTTACATGCTGACGATGGGTTACGAAGGTTAGAATTTTGTAGATTGTTACTTCAACAACAAACCCAAGATTTCAGCAACGTTTCGGTGTAAACGATTGGGGTGGGATTTTCAACAATGATTTGATGCTGGTACACGTTATAAATGACCGTTTAAATGCAGATTTCTATAAACATTTTTTGGATCACAACCTTTTTGACTTCATTGTTGACTTAGAGCTAAGCATTCTAGGAAATATGTGGTATCAGTACGATGGTGCATCACCTAATAGAGGGAGACAAGTAGTCAGTAGTCAGTTTCCCGAATAAATGGATAGGACCAATACAATGGCCACCTCGTTCGCCTGATCTAAATCCCTTAGATTTTATTTATGAGCCCATATGAAGCAGCTTGGTTATCATGTTGTTTTCGGCTCTCGTCAACAGTTGAATTCCGGACGCAGCAAACCAAATACGAAACGACCCAAATCTGGTCTGCCGGGTAACGGCATCTTTAGTTCGTCGATGTGAAGCTTGCATTCAAGCCGAAGGTGGACATTCTGAACAATTTTTATAGTATCAAAATTCCCATTAATAATTATGATTTGAACATGAGAATATAATTCTTCAAATGTTTGTATCTTCTCAACAAAAACGAATCGGATATATGTTGATAGGAAAAAATGTTCAGAATGAGCACAGCTACCATCTGTCAAAGTTTGTCATAGAGCTTGTAGAACACCCTGTATATCCATTCAAATTTTAATTTCCCAATATTACCGAAAATACAAATTAGATATAACTGAAATCCAGGTACTTTATCGGAAAAGTTCGAAGTTGCACAATTAAATTGATATGCAAACGGTATTGAAAGGTAGTTCAATGTATTGCGCAAAGAAGTTGATAATATTGTGCCGTCTTTTGTCAATATTGCACAATATGCCTCACTTATGAACAAGTGGTCTAGACCACGTCGTCATGAGCGATAACAAAAACCTAGAAAAGTACTGCTGTGAAGGCAGCAGCTTTTGCGCGCATTTTCAATGTAGATTACCGTTTTGGCAACGAATTCGAACATGCGCGCCAAAGCTGCTGCCTTCACGGCAGTACTTTTCTAGGTTTTCCGAATTGTTATCGCTCATGACGACGTGGTCTGGACCACTTGTTTATAAGTGAGGCATATTGTGCAATATTGACAAAAGACGGTACAATACTTTCAACTTCTTTGCGCAGTACATTAAACTACCTTTCAATACTCTTTGCACATCAATTCAATTGTGCAACTTGAAATATTCTGTAATTATATTAATCGTCTGAGGACAACATGTCTCTAACTAATCAACTCCGAAATTGAACCTTGTCATTCAAAATAACTTGAATGGATCATTTCAAATCCCAATAACAGTTGCTCGCAATGTCAGCTGCCAACAATATCACCCTTACACAGAAATGTTTCGAGTTTTCCCAATAGGAAACATAATATCAGAAAAGTTATGAAAATCTAAATGACTTAAAAGAGAGTTAGATGGCACCCCAAAAGAAAGAAATGAACTTACATTCAATTTGATTTTTTCATCGAGGAATATTCTCGAACACCAAACTTCATTCGAATAACACTATTATTGGATATAAAGTGTGATTTTCTAACCTGAAGTAAATCCGACAGCTGTTTTCTTAGGAATATGCTTGGACAGGTCTATGAGTAATTCGAATTGCGCCCTTCTCAATGTTATATAATCTCTTACCGAAGGTGTTTCAAATTTGAGATATGATGTCATCTCAAATGGTTTATCAAGTTAAAAAATTAGTTTTTAAATAATATCATATTTACCGGAATTACACCTTCCGTCATACTGCAATACTAGCACCCTACCTAACGATTGGCTCTTGCTTCCATTGATCTGTTGAAGATGGCAAGAATGTTTTTTTTATGGTCAACACTAGTCAACTAAACTCTTCGATATCAACTGAAATACAACTATAGCTGACGAAATTCTTAACGCTGATTTCGTCTGTTTTGAATTGAAAGAAAATTCAAATGTTTGTGCGCAGGCTTAACTTTACTTCCCCTTCAAGAATGTTCATAAAAAGTTGCCATTTAAAAAAATAAGTACCTTCTCTAGAATATCTCAAATTTGGGAAATATTGTATAACATTTCCTTACACCATGATTGGCTCTTGGATCCGTTGATCTATTAACAAATCTAGTATCAACTGAAATACGTTCGAAATGAATGCCGAAAGGAAAATACAAATGTAACTGCATACTCATAAAAAACCCAGAAAATCACTGACGTGAGGTCATGAGCTTTTTCGCGCTGGTTCAAATTCTAACTATAAAATCAACTCAAAATTTTGCACCTAGTTGCGTATTGGTAACCTCCACCTGATAACGAAGTTTCAATCTATTTGCATCTGTAATTTGGGACATTGTTGTTGAATACTGACTCTGAGGTTTGTGACAAATTCGATTGATATCTAATCCATATTTCCAGAGAAAAAAAAAATTTTCACCGAAATTTCCAAAATTTTCGAATAATTTTGTTTAATTTTGTGACAACTGGATCCTCACGAAATTTTCTAAGTTGCGCGTTGTTATTCCAAAACTACCCACGCAGTTTCAGTTTTATGGATTCAATACTTCATGAGATGTCGAGGTATTAACCTCAAAATTTCAAATGAGCCTAGCTTTGAAACTATCCAACCGATTCCACCCATCCACGAACTTCGCCGAGATATTTGGACTCCAAACCTCATCTGACATTATTTCAAGTTACTAAGTCTTTTTCTTCGAAGGGACGGTCGGACGGACGGACAGAATTGAATTTGACCCCAGATTTTTCTTCAGGGAGTTCGACATAATCGTTCGAGACCATTTTCGGAAATTCGAAAATCACTGACATCGTGACGCAATGATAACACGCTGTTCCCTAGAAGAAGCTTGTACAAAATATTCCTTTCACTGAGTTCTACAATAAATAACCTAGTCCCACATAAATGTATTTCGACAGATATATCTCATACGTAACGTAATTTTGCTTATAGTTTTTCATTGCTTTCTTTCATCGAATATAAAAACATCATCTTTGAATTTTCAGCTGCCCGAGGACACAGAGGACAAAAGCGAGTTCGTCGCCAGCGCCAGGAAGTGTATGGCAAATTTGCTGATTGGAGTAGAAGTAAAGGTAGGTTTTCACGCACTTGTTTCAAGAAATTTTGCACCGAATTTATCGTAGCCAATGTCACCTTATGTCTGGAATTTCTAATTTCGACCTGTTTACAGGGTGTTTCACCGTAAACTGGTCAAACATTCATATCCGTGTAAATGACTTTGGGAAAGTCATTTTTGCCTTTTGACATATAGCCCGTTTTCGAAGCAGGGTGTATCTCGCTTATGCTCATTGTTGACATTAAACAATGCGTTTAATGTCAACTTAGAACAATATTCTGATAACTGAGGTAAGTTATGTGTTACCTTTGAATTAACGGTTTTTGGTCACATCTTATTATTTTTTGGTGGTCAATTCAATTGTGGTGTGGAAAAATCAAAATGGCGGTAAATTCGCTAAGTTGAAATTTTTATTTTCGATTGACAAATTTTATGGCATTACTTCAATGTACGCTATTTTCTGAGATTTTTCGGTAAGAAAATGTTTACAGAATTCACCCAGAAGTAACGAACATACCTTAATTCTGAACACTTCTGTAAAAAAGAATCAAAAAACATCCAAAGATTCCGCAAGGAGTACTTGAAGAATTTTTATTTACAGAGGCCAAAATTGTGCTAATGGGCATCCAGAATGCCCTAGACAGAAATATGAATTTGTCAACAAAGAGAAGCTTTGGTTGGAACCGCTTGCGCTCCACTTTCGGACAGTAGGGTCACGATATCTTTCGAGTATGAATTGGGTTTATTAATTTGGATGCGTGGATGAGTTTGAATATCGATAAAATGTTTTCACGGAAAATCTTAGAAAATCCGGTACATTGTGTTGCTTCTGCAACGTGGTAGTCTGCATTCATTTGGTTTCCAGGAATATGCCGGAAATTCAATATTTTTGGTTGAAATCATTTGACACCGGCTTTAAGAGCATTTTATCTCAAGCCAACAATAAAGTATAATTTTGCATGACAGAAAACACTCAGATAAAGTTCAAGCTCTTAGCATTCCAGGAATCGGAGCTTGATGGGTGGTATACTTCGGTTATTCGAAGAATTTAGACTCCACATGTGACAGCTTATAGAATTTATCATCCTAGACCATTTAGGGAAATTTCCTTCACACATTTGTGCTCTCTCTTTCACACCAGCCAATCCGAGGTGTTTTTTCGGATTTTAGAAGGGCGTCGCTTGATTCGAAAAACCAATCAAAATTTATATTCTCCCTCTACAATGTGAAGAAGGGAATTTTCTTAATTTCGGTTTAGTTAGTTTTTAGACACTCTTCATTTGACCGTTGTATAGTAAACAACAATTCGCTTTCGAATTTACAAACAAGACTTATCCGTTAATTTTTATATTGTGAAAATCGTAACTTCTCATTTGAAAGTCGCTTCGACCTTGCTATCGAATAAGATATAAAAGGAAGTTTCCATTGTGCAAATCACTTGTATACCATTTCGTTCTTGTTATCTAATACAGATACAAGAAAATACATTTTTGTTACTTGTTAAATGTGCGTTTTTAATACACCTTAACAACATCCTCCTGTCATAAGTGCAACGATATTGATCAACTGGTCAATAAGTTCTTCAATTATCTGCTTTTATTAGAAGCATCAACAGTTCTGATAATTATCAGAAAATATTCGTCGGTGGTATCTTCATTTTGGTAACGACAGAATTAATCAAGTGCGATTAATTCATCCACACGGGGTCTCAACTATTGAAACCCCCAAAACACCTGAATAAACCAATTCAGGTCAAAACACATTGCAAAAATGCTATCCAATTTGGCAATGAAAATGCCAACTTTTCTGGTTTTTTTTTCAGTATTCTACACCACAATTGAATTGACCACCTAAAAATACTAAGATGTGACCAAAAACCGTTATCTGAAAGGTCGTAACTACTTAGAGTAACTTACCACAGTTACTCTAAGTTGATATTAAACACCCTGTACCCCGCTTATGCTTCGAAAATGGGTTATATGTCATAAGGCAAAAATGACTTTTCCAATGTCATCACTTCAGAACGTTGACCGAAAAAGGGTTTTCATCTATCGTTAGTATTATAGTTTTAAAACCGAAACATCTAAATGAAGTTGAAATTTTGGATTAAATCAAGAAAAAACTATAGGTATATTTCATGATCGAGATCAGGAACTTGATCATCTGTTATTATTTTTTAGTAGGTATTCCTAACTATCATTAATTCGTTCGGGTGGTATCTTGTTCCGAGTCGGTTATTTGACGATGAGGCGTTTTTGACAATACTGAAAAAATTCAACTAGTTTCCCAGATGATTCTAGTTTCGGTTCAATATACTCATACTGATCTGTAATGTGTGTACAGAATGAAATTAAATGAATATAAGACAAAAATTAATCCCGTACGTTTTTTTTGTTACAGACCGCAGGAGAACCAATGCTGAAGTGAGTATTCATGTTTATTGTTATTTAATGCAATCAGGTTGTAATATAATGCACGATTTTAACTGATAAGCCATTGTGGTGAATATGTATCACAGAAATACCTCAGTTTTTTCTCACTTTTCCATGATTATTAGGTACGCATAGACCGGACATAATGGAAATTATGATAAAGTTGGAAAAACTTCTGATCTGAATAAAATCAGGAGTATTTCAACCACTGATTAGAAAAAAAATCTGCTGATGAGATGGCATTTTAATTCTATTCTCCTCAACGATTTTTTTCTAAGTACCTAGATCTTATTCATTATGACCAATAGCATTGCCAGAACATAGTTCTTTAAAGCAGACAACTTAATACAATGATATTATTATACAGGCTCCCGAAACAGTGGCGCGGTGTTCCATATCTCTATTTGGCTATTTGGGAAACAGAAAGGAATCTAGTTTTCTATGATGATCAATAATTGCTCGAACTCGACAAATTGAAATGTCCTCGGTCACACCGGTGTTTCATTTTTTCTGAGTGGGTCCCAACATTTGTTTTGTCAAATGGCAACCAATATTTTTTGTTACTTTTTCGGTTTCTATATGAAAAATAAGATATACTTTACACATACCTTTACCACAAAAATATCAACGGCTTCTGAGATATTCTGCTTGACATGTCTTTTTTTCCAATATTGTTCACTCAGAGTATTTGAAATTATTGAGTTGTGACAAGTTCCATTGGAATTTATTTCTGGTAACATATTGAAAGAACGGTATACCTGAAATCGAACTGGGATATACAGGGTATGAAAAACAGCCTGCTACAAATTAGCAAAATCTTATTTTAAATGGAACCCCCTAAATTTTATTGATCCATAAGATGCACCAAAGGAAGCTCTAGAAACTTCGTCCATTAATCCTTATGGTTGATTTCAATAGGTTTTCTTAAAACAGCACTCTTTTCTGAAGAATATTTCTGTACCATACTATTTAAATAAGATGTGAATCGTGGAGAGCTTAAAATCGAAAGAGAACAATTTGGACGACATTTCGGCTTCTCTGGGAGAAATTTATGAGGAAAAGATAACCAGTAGACTCAAAAACGTGAGGTTTCGTTTTTGCCGAGTATTTTAAATAAATTCTCAAAATGGACGAAGCAAGCGGGCGATTCCGACTCCGGCCCCTTTTTGCAACTTAAAATCTCTTTTGCTTCTACATCTCAAGTGATCGGTACAAAAAAAGTGATCTATCACTAAGAGTACATAAGTTTAATAAAAGTTGATATTGAAACATATGTTCAACATGTGTTTCATTTTCTTGAATGAAATCTATGTTCGAAAGACTGTGCACCTGTGCAAGATACTTAGCTGGTGTAATCTGCGAAGAGTTCCTATTCGTTATTCTATAAGCCGCATCATCTTGGAAGAAGTTGGTGGCTCAACGTGAACCATATTTTATGCATCCCCAGGTGATCTAGCGAGCTACCACAGTTGAAACTATCTTATCAATATTGAGTCGTTGAACGAAATCTTAGCGAAGAAACATGAATGATTGCCATATTTCATATAATGTGCTGTTTAAGGTAAAACTAGTGAACTTAACCATAAGAACTACTCAAAGAAATGTGTGAAACTTTCATTGATGCTTCTTATGGATCGAAATAAGGAAGATTCTGCCAATAATATGTTACAGGCTCTTTTTCATACCCTCTATATCCCAATTCGATTTCAGATATACCGTTTGAGAGAGTAAAAATGTTTAATATTTTACCAGAAATAAATTGCAATGGGACTCAATAATCCCTTAGAGTGACGAGTATTGGAGAAAAATACAAGTAGTGTCGAGCAGAATATCTGGAAAACCGTTCATATTTTTGCGGTAAAGACATGTATAAAGTGTATTTTATTTTTCATAGAGAAACCGAAAAGGTAATGAAAATCTGGAAAAGCTCTGACGTCAGCAGCTTTTACGCGCTTTTCACATTGCGAAATGATGACTTGGAAATTTCAGTGAAATTTTAATGATATATAAAAATTTTCAGAAAAAATAAATTTTTTTAGAATTTTTCAATGGATAATTCTTCTTATTGACACTGTTCATCTTCAAACCAAGTTTCATTTCGATCAGATGAATATTTTTCGAGTTATTGAAAAATCAAAAGTCCAAATGGCTGTAGCACAAAATCCATTTGGCAGATTTTGCTCATTAAAGAACTCAACCGAGATATTCCGGACCTTAACCGAACCTGAAAATTTCAAGACTTTAGGTCTTTTCTTTCGAGAATTACAGCGCACACGGCTGGACGGCCGGATGAACAGAATCAATTTTGACCTCGGATTCTTCATCAGTGAGTCCAACCTAGTCGTTTGAGACCAATTTCGGCTCAAAATTCAAAAATTACAGACATCGTGTCGAAATGATAACGCGCACCCCAGAACAAGCGCGTAAAAATACAGGTTGCCATTTAAAAAAACAAATTTGTGACCCCCTGGTGTTACCGAAAACATTTTCAATTTGTCGAGTTCGAGCAATAAGGTATAACATCATAGAAAACCAGATTCCCATCTGTTTCCTAACTAGAGATATGGAACACCGCGCCACTGTTACGGGACCCTGTATAAGAGCATTAAGTTAACTTATTAGAAATGGGAAGGAAATTAACTATGGAAAATGGATGGACAGACAAATGGATGGAAACTAGGAATTGCTTTTATAGATCCATAAAACGAACGATTCTTGCACTTATGTAAATAAATATATTTCACTTATCCCGGAAACGACTCTAACGATTTTGATGAAACTTTGTTCTTTGTTAGAATTCGGTTTTCTCAGACCGAATGAGTGTTTATTTATTTTTTTTTTGAAAAAATGCGAAACTTATATACCTATATATGAATATAAATATTAACGCAACAAAAATACTGGAGAAAATTCAATTCTGTGGGATATTTCTCTCGAGAGCCACATGCATGCATTTCTTAGGGGTCGGTCATTCAGATACCAGTCATCTTAAATGCTGCTCGGCTTTTGGATATTCGATTCCAGTCAAGTCAATAATATAAATCGGTGCAATTGAAAATATTTCGCGTATTGTAGAAACGGTATAAGATTAAGTATTCCGAATTCATCCTTAAAATTGAATTTATTGGAAAAACATAAATTTTACACGAGAAAAACTCGTTCCAGTATCTAAATATACAGGGTGTTCCTAAATTGGAGGTACAAGTGGAGAGGGAAGATTCCTTGCGTAATTCCAAGGAAAAGAGTCTTATCAACAAACGACCGCAGACGTATCGAATTCTTTTTTTTCAACGTATCTTCGTTCCACAAGATATTCAACTGAAATTTTGCACAGTTATTATATTTCAGAGTTCACACAATGTGGACATTGAAATTTCAATTGCAAATCTACAGGGTGGTATTTTTTCCGGAATATTACGATATGTGATATGCTTTTTATTCAAATATATCACATTATAAACACTGGTGATCGGTCAACAATTTATAGATATTTTCTGATCTGTAGTTATGATGCATAAAGATGAAGACAAAAACTCGTGATATCATCTTGTGAGGTGCAGATGCTATGACAATAAAATTTGAAGACAATTCAAACTGTAGCACACTGTCTCATGAAAACGAAACGTTTTGCGGTCCCATGTAAATCCTTGATTTTATGCGAGGAATCTCCTCTCTCCGTTTGTACCTGCTATTTAGGAACAAACCTGCATATGGTGTTTCCCCGAATGAGAAAATCTGGGGAAGCTCTACCGCCTAAGTATTTAACATACTACGAAATTTTGAAGAGGTATCGATAAATGAAAATCATTCTGTTGCGTGAAATATTTTCCGAAAAAAAAATATACAAGGATATTTTTCATTGCAAAAAGTGCTCTGTCTCCATCTGAAAACAAGACTTTCTGTTCTTGAAAAGACGTCTTTCAGTCATCATTTTGAGGCAATATTGTGTCGCCTCTTATGTTCTCGTATTTTTCAGTCAATAATGAGACGTCTTTTGAAGGTAAATCAGTCGGAGACGTCGAAGACGTAACATGGCGGAAAAATTATGCCATTTTAGGTCATCTTTCGTCGAAAATTCTTGCAAATGGTTGAAAAAATAGAATGCGCCAGGTTGCCTTTTTTCCCTTATTTTAGGGAAAATAAAAACTGAAATGAAGTGAATAATCGAGAAAAAATTAACTATTTACATTCTCAAGAAAGAATTGAGTATATCCTAAAAAAATAACAAACAAAATCACTGAAGCCTGCAGAACAACACCCCCGTTTTCTCCTACTGACGTCGAAATATCTCGCACGTATGCGATCACATTTAAATACTCTGAAAGTTATTGGAAAATTCTTATAGCTATTAGAAAATGTAAACCAGTAACTTGTTACAAAATTTTATGTGGGCTTAGCCTCGAAATGGTTTCGAGGTTCAATCCGATCGCAACCTACTTCTCAAGATATTGTGGAAATAATCCCGAAATTTCAAATAGCCAAGGATTTCGACGTATTTTTTCCAATGTCTGTGAAAATTAATATCAGAATTTGTTCAATCACCAGTAAATTTCATTCAGATCTGATGCATAGATGTTCGAAAAATTAGTTATTCAAGAAGATTTTGCATTTTTTCCCCGATACTACCCATTCTTACGAAATTTCGCTTTGACACGAAATATAGGATCGAATTGAAATTTGGGAGTCCAACCTAATCGTTAAAACCAAAATTCAACTCAGAATTCGAAATTCACAGGTATACGCAATACGCTTAAAAATGGAAGTTATCATCATAGCCGTAGAAGGTCTACTACGTTGCTAATGCCGGCCACATATTCTTCGCTCTACCAGAAAGGTTGACCCGTGCAGGTTTGAGTCCTAACGTCGTTATATGTATGGGATGGTCGGGGGTCTCGCACACATTATCAGGTTCACCGAAGGGTGCTTCGAGCAAGAATCGAATTTGGTTTCTTCTCCGTTCGCCTGTGCAGGTCGGAGAACTTGCGCAGGTCTGTTCCACTACAAGTACCGGTTGACCAGTGCAGCTAGAACTGCGCAGCTCGACCTCTGCGGTAGACTGTAACATATGTGGCTAGCATAAGATTATCACTGCGATAATTATTTAGATGCCTAGGTATATACCCTTTGAATCTCTCAAGTATGGTGGACATCACTGCCGCAGCAGTAATTTTATCACTCTTTCTGAAAGTCGCTCAAGATTTCGATTAAGAAACATTTTCTTTAATATCAATAATCCAAAATAAGACTTGCTGTATTTCTTTAATAATTTTTTTTTAATTTAACAGGAGGATCTCAGGCACCATGACCGACCAAGAAAGGGAATTCTTGTTGTGAAGGTGAGTATCTTACTGTCATATTCTTACCTGATCTCTTCCTTTCTAAAGTTGGTATACTCACGGAAAGACAGAATTTCTTCACCACTTCTTCAACAGTGTGGGCTTATCATAAAAACTTGTCGGAAACGGTTCTGTAACTGACGGAAGGAAGAACATGAATGAATCAGCCCAGTACCTGATTTTATTTCTGAAATCTGCAATAGATTTCTATAGAGAAACGTTTTCTTTGACATCAATAGTACTTAATAAAACATGTGGCTATTTTTTCAAGTATTTATTTCAAATTTAACAGGAGGTGAGAATATTACTGTCAGATTCGTACTTCTTACTTTCCTACCGAAAGTTGATATGCTCAAGGAAAGGCAGACTCTTTTCACGAATCCTTTATCAGTGATGGCCAGTCGGTCGGCATAGTATGAGAACTTGTCGGAAACCCATAAAAGGACATAAAAGCATACCAACCAATCAATTTAATTGCTAAAATCTTACCTTGGCACGATGTGAAAACTTCTCTTGATATCAACAGCCCTAATATCGTTTTTTTTTTCCTGAAGTTAATATGTTTACTGAAAGACTGACATAATTTTATTTGATCACAAATCCTTCATTAGTGAGTGCAACCTGATCGTTCGGGACGCTTTCTTCCTCGAATTTTGCAAGAAACTTTACTTGATACTTTACTCAATACTATTTCGTCCAGACAAGGCCAGGTGAAGTATTTCAAAATGAAAAGTCCTCCTAAGTTCTTAACATAATTCATGTTAGACATATATTCTTGTGACGCGAAAGCGGAAAACCTTAGATGTAATACCGCATGTTGAAATAATTCGCAACTGCAGTGTTACCAGGTGTTTTTGCCTAGATGGCAAGAATATTGGAATATTGTAATTTGGACGGGAACATGATTCGAAATGACGAAGTGAGTGTCAATGATTAAGATTCTCTGGCCTTATTAAATTTTGTCTATCCGGTCGAACGCAGAATACAACAGCCTACGAAAGCGTTTACCTCGATAGGTCTCTTGCATGTATTTTTTTTATCATTGGAATCAAATATTCTACCCATAAGACTACTGAAAAACTTCAATCGCCGCCAAAAAATTCAATTTTCAACGAAAGAATCTTTTAAATTAGGCTCCACATATTGGTTTTTTAAACACTCGGAACTTCGCGCCTTCCGTGACGTACCCTGATATATCCACTCTCTCTCTTCTCGTGTACCTTTCTCTCTAGCAAACCAATAAGGAGCGTCAGCTGTATGGATCAGGGCATCGTGGAATAACGAGTGACGTAGGAGGCGGTCTACCGTGTTTCACCCACTTTGGTTTTGCGTCCCGATTTGACGATTTTTAATACCGAATTATTCGAAATTCGCGAATTGATGAAGTGTGAGATAGCATACATTATGATTTTTTATCGAAATGGAATGAGAAAAACATAAAATTATGATAATTCGTGTTATATGCAAGAGACCTATTCAGGACTTTTCGGATTAGGTACGGAGCCAACTCAGTTATTAGGCTGAATCCACCAACAACTTGAAGGCGACACTAATTTGAAATTTCGAGGTTATTTTCTCAATAACCTAAAAAATATTCATTCACTCAAATAATCATATTCGCTATTTACTCTTAATACTGATGCTCGTCTTCGCTACCATGGATGCAAGTTGCGGAGGGAGAAAATAAGGACCTCTCAAAGAGAGCATTTCTTATTTGCCGATTGGAACCGCTTGCCTTCTGCTGTGGTGGGTGCTGGTTCGGTGAATGTGTTCAAGAACCGGTACGACGAGTGTTCGATGGAATGATCATGTTATTTTCATTTTCTTATGAAACCATTTTTTGTATATTATTTCATTCAGCAATGTTTTTTTTCTCTTAAATTTTTTTGCTTGTCACATGTAGTCATTTTTACTTTAATTTTGTGAGTTTATAGAATTCTTCTTAACTCTCAAATAATAATAATAATAATACTAATAATAATATTTAAAACAATAAGCTTCGATATTATCGAACAAGATTTTATGTTCAAAGATCTCATTTCAGGATTCTGATAAAATTATGCTGAAGCTTTCATGTCGACATTTAACATAAGTGTAGCAAATTTCAATGCGATCGTATATCTATTTTCAAGATTATCAGAAAATTGTAATTCAAATTATAGGAAGGCTAGAGTAGATTTTAATCAGTCATTGAATCGAACTTCGATAATCAACTCTTTCTAGTTCAAGTATTCAAAGTGTGATTTGGGAAATTCTGCATAAACCTTCATGTTGAAATTTGGTGAACAGAATTTCGATTCGAAATAGTTTAGGTTCAGGATGGCGATTACTCTTGAATCTGGAAATGTTTTGCCCATGAAACGCTCAACCAATTTATGTAGGCTCAGAACCTACCCTGTATTTTCGAGTAACTTGGTAATTCCTTCGAACAGGAGAATAGTCGATAACATTTTCGAGATAGTAGGTGGATTCCTCCTCATGTCAGTAGCTTACTGTCAAATTCAAGATTATAGTTATTTTATCTAGAAATTCAGTATGTTCCGGAAGGAAGGACATCAATAAGTTTGTCTATTACTTCTTCATCAGTGATCGATGCCACGAAAACCATTTCCACTCAAAACCATATGGAACTTGGTCTCGATTTTCATTTCTCTTGAATCTTGCCTCTCCAACCATATTGTACACCAAAGGAATTGAATATTCCTATTTGAGACCTAGATGGGTGAAAGTAACTATCAATACTCAGAGTCACTTTGAAGAAAATTTAATTTTTCATCGTTTCAGTATTTCTCTCTCATATGTGTTTATGTCAAGAATAAACATTTATGTTGATTATTTGAATCACTCCTTCATGGAGCCTTCAACGATGCAATTATAAAAATTCATTTGTGCAAGGAACAGGAGCGTAATCAGTTGGCGTAATTATCTTAAATTTTGGATTTCGACCCTGATATGGTCTTGAATATCAAGTAGGGATTCACTTATGAATAATATTTGGTCTAATTCAAATCTGTCCCAAAGACCGTCCTACCAAACCACTGTAACTTCCGAAAATGATCCGAAATTTTTTCAACACAGTCGAAATATCTCGGTGAAGACTAAATGAAGTGGGAATTTTTGATAAGAGGCGCCAAATGAAAATCATCAATCGTAAGACGACGCTCCGGCGTAATAATTCATTTCAAGCCTGAGGAAGGTAGAAAAAAACTACCAAAACGTCGCCTCACGATGATGGTTTTATTTGATTCCTTATACCGAAAATTGCCACTTCAATTCAGATAATATCCAATTTTCGAATTCGAGCATCTGGGTCTGATAGTATGGAGTGAATGCTTTTTTTTTATATGAATAGGTTTTTCATAACAATTTGTGCTATCCACTGAATCTATTCATTTTTATTCAACAGGAACATCGCCAGCATCATCGCCAAGCCACCAGAAGGATTCCTGTTGAAATGGTGAGTATATCTTACTGTCTTAACTGGAACTAGGTCTGTCCTTACTCAAGTTCATATATTGACGGAAAGGCAGACATGATCAGGAATCCTCCATCAGTGATTCCAATTTGATCGTTCGGACTCATCAACTCAATATTCACAAGAATTTTAATCTCAAACCCTGTCCTTACCATTGTAAACAGAGTAGTGCATGTTAGACACTTCCAAATGGAAAACTTTATTAGCGACCCACTTTCTCCATTCACTCCAGTCGGTAGGCCTTGAAATAGGTTTATCAAGTTATTGTGACCTGAAAAATTTCAACATAATTCGGCGAGATCTTGTCAATTCCTAGATATTTTTATCCATGACTCGATGGGTTGGTTTCATCAAGTAGGTATCCCTCTTTGTTGAATAATTCAACAGTAAAAGCATATTAAAACCATTGCTTTAGGGAACATTAGTGTTATCATTATGCCTAAATGACTGATTTCGAAATTTTTACTGGTCAAGAATGGCCTGGACGACTTAAGATGTACAATCATTAGTCAAATCTTCAACCAAGGTAAGACCTAACTGCAAGCGTATGACAACAAATTAACAGAAGGTTTTCCCGAAAAGATGCGTGATATTCATGAGGAGGGTTTGTCGCACAGGTTGGGCTTTGGTTGAATGGATGATCCGCTTAGATTAAGATAGAATATTTGTTGACTTATCTACAGGATATTCGCGCAAATGTTAGTTTATTATTACCGAAGCTTGTTGATATCCATTAGCAAATTACTTTATAAATAGTTATTTTTTATGGCTTACTTTACCTTATTTTTTTATTTTGTAGGACTCTTCAGACGAAAGTAGCTCCGAAGGACAGGTGAGTTTTCTATTGAATTAGTCTTGATATACGTTGACGACCTTACAAGCTTTCGAGAAGGTAGTATGCTCTGACTGTTATCTCGAATTAGATTAGTGGAAGTTCCAATATGGTCGGTATAGCGAGAAGTCTAAATTTCCTCGTGCCCCTGTTTGGAACTTCCTACAAATTATTGAAAAAATTTCAATGGTTTTGATGTGACTAATGAATAAAATATGATATTTATCAAGATTTTGTCACCGTGAATTGAATGAGGGGCTTATTGATGAAAAATATTCAAGAGAATCAAAAAGCAATGAACTCAAAAATATATGAATAAAATCTTAGCAATTCAACAAAATTCATTATTTGCAAGAAAGGTACCAAAATATCCATAAAATTTCCGATTCCGCTTGAAATATTCAGATAAAGTGCCACTATTGCTTTTTCATGATGGATGAATGTCTGTATAGCTATGCTGTTCCATATCTGTAGGTACTTCGTGTTGTAATCATACAACTTTATTGCCTTCATGCACAGATTGATATACTTCCGAATTTACTCATGAGACAAAAAACTTAGCTTGCGACATAAACAGTTCCATCATTTGAGTCAATTACTGAAGAAAATAATATTAGAATGATTGAAAATATGGTTTACTCATCTTACAGGCTCAAAATCGGAACACTCACAAGATTTGAATACTAACATATCGCCAAATGTAACAATGTATTGAAATTAAACATCTGGATTCGGATTACACTCTTATTTCAGACGCGCATGCTCTAGGGAAACAGCGTGCTATTGTTTTGTCCAAATGTCTGTAATTTTCGAATTTTGAGCCGAAAATGGTTTCAAACGACAAGGTTGTACTCACTGATGACGAATCCGGTGTACAAATCTACTCTGTCCGTTCGGCCGGCTGACCGTGGACACGATAACTGTCTAACGGAGCAAGCTGGCGACTTGAAACTTCTAGGGTAGTTCAATCGGCAAAATGGTTTCGGAGTTATAGCCATTGGAAATGTTTAGGTTATATATCTGACATTTCGGGAACTACTGAAGTGATAGGATTGAAACTTGGCAGTTAGTTGGAGCATAATGACGCGCAACGTTGAGCGGTATTTCGTTGGAATCGCATTGTCACTTAATTCATAAAAAAAATCCATTCAAAAACAATTCATAACTTGAGCTTCATATTCTACAGTAGTGTACCAAACTTGAATTCGAATTCGAATTGAAACTTCGCGACTATTTTGAAGATGCTGAAGGACAACTCTGTGCAAAATTCCGTGATGATCGTGTCATTGGAACAATTTGAAAAAAAAATTCATTTTCTTTTTCGAACATTCAATGTTCTGTGATCTTCTTATCATATTATCCTCATCAAATTCTGTATGAACTTTCGAAATGTCATTTTTCGATAAAGTATTGGATTTCAATTTGATCTAATTTGTATTTTTGGAAATATTGAGAAAATGACATTTTTAATGGGTATATCTGCGGAATCATTGGGTAGGTTTTACCCATTCACGAATTAAGGTCCCATTTGGGTGGTCCAACCTGCTACAGTCATTCGGCGATTGCCTTTATGATTGGCCTTGTCCAATATGACTGGCCGGTGCTACTACTCAGTTGATCTTCAGTATCCGTTTGAACCTTTTTGAGTAAAGTTTCTTTTTTAAGGGCTTGAGTACTGACCGTAAAAGGAACAAAGTGCTCTATGAACTTTTGGAACCTATTTATTATTTCCGATGTAAATTTCCACAATTTAGAGGCGCTAGCAGTTTTTCTGCCGTTATACAATTCATGATGAATTTCCTAATTTCACTGAGCGGCAACGTCAACAAAGTTAAATATTCTGAACTTTCGATCAGAAGACAACAACCATCGAAATTTCTCTTGCCGTTGGATAACCCTCATTATCAGTTAATTGTAATCATAAATGAAGCTTTTAAATATATATATATATATTTTTGTTCATTTCACAGGAGTTTATTCGTCGGCGTCACGTCGGACAAAGAACGAGGGGCACTGACTCTGAGGTAAGTTTGTTTCTGTAAATTTAAAGTTGCTAGTTCTTCGTGCATTCTTTTTGAAATGTGAATTTCAAAGTCTTTGTGCTTTATTTTGAACGTTCCAGTGATTACGAGAGGGTTGACATAATAGAATTTTATAACAAATTCCAGTGAAACAACCCCGGTAATGTTAGATACCGGCCGGACTGCTCCACGGGAACTCTTCATCCCACCACAGTCGAAAACACTTTCTTAAAATTTATGATTTCTGGACAGGCGGACGTAGTGAGATTAGGGTCATCTTATAGAGGAATGAAAGAATAAGGAATAAACAATTTTTCGTTCACGTATCTTAACTCTATTCCAAGATAGTATTGTAGGATTTCATGCCAGCCAAAGAGATTTTTGTGATTTTAATATTTTCTTAATGAGCGGCCAAGAAAAAACCCTAGTCCATCTTATAGTGTAATAGAAAATTCTATACAGGGTGTAACAGATTTGATGTGAAATATTCAAGGAGCTGATAGTACAGATCATTTCCAATAAAAAATGTGCTCATAACTTTTTCCCCAAACCACCCGATTCTACAGATATCAATTCTTTTGTTTTTTGGAAACTTCCCTACCTTGCTTTAGAAAAGAGAGTAAGGTAGACCTAAGGCATTAAATGTGCCCTCAATCCAAAGAGAAATAGGTGCTTCATTCACCGCATTTAGTTTCGTTAGAGCTAATTCAACAGGACCCGGAAGAACACAGGTTCAGTGAGAAATTTAGACCAATAAGGACACCAATATGAAATTTCATCCGCCGTTTTCTCGAAAAATGCTCGAGGTGAGGTATTGATTTCACAATGGTGAAAACTTCCCGCGAGTCTCAGCTTTCAAAATATGTGAAACATTCACCAAGAAAAAATCGCTAGCGTAGAAAAAACGAATCAAAACTACCAAGAAACGTAAGCGCCACAATGGAAAACAAATTATTGCAGTAGATAGGTAACTGAGACTGCCTACCGATTTTCTAATGAACACAGTGTTGGTTTTCAAGAAGCTCAGTTACATTCGATATAACTAAGTGAATACCCAGTTATATCGAATGGTTGGTAAGAATCGAAAGAATTTACGAAAATTAAACATGACCCAGAAATGTCTAATAGTTAAAATCAAAACATAAGAAAGTATTTGGTTGACAACACTGCTGTTACTCAAATGTACTGCTCGATGTGCCTTCCACCGTGTTGGAGGATAAGAGAACATCTTTTGCGAATTGAGTTAATCACGTGCTACAGTTTCTACGGATTTCTGCGGACCATATCGTAGGCTTCTTCAATGTTCATCTTCAAATCTTTTAGCGACACAAATGTACCTTTATAAACTTCAGACTGCGGCCTGCTCCACAGATAAAAATCCAAAGGAGTTAAGTCCGGACTCCTTGCTGTGTTATCTATCGGACCAAATCATCCAATCCATCTACCAGGATAGTCTGCATTCATATAATCTGATGCCATGCGCCCATTATGAGCAGGATAACCATCCATTTGAAACCACATATCCTGCCTTATGTTTAATGGTAGTTCCTCCATGGTGTCACTGATGTTTTGTAGAGAATTTTGAAATGATTCCGAATTCAATCTAGACGGAATACCGGTCCAATTTGTCGCATCTACACATTAATTCTAAAGTCGTGCTGGAGGGGATTGACCTGTATGGCATGTGAGTTTTCACGGCAATGAACATGCGACTTTCGTAGATTGATGATACCACATCTAGTAAAAGTTGAGTCGTCAGTTCATAAAATTTTATTACCAAAAAATATATCCAGTCGAATTTGGTCAACATACCATTGGCAAAATTCAACCCGCCGCCGCTAGTCAGGCTCCTATAAGTTTTGTGCTTTTATCAAAGGGTATGGATGAAAACTTTCTCTCCTGATAGTTCGGTCCACCGTCATGTAAGATACTCCCATCCTTAAAGCTATGCGCCGAGTACTCTAAGTTGGTTCATCATCGATTGCTCTTAAAATTGCATCAGATTGGGGAGTGGGTACAGGACCAACTTCATTTTTCTGCACATTACTTGTTTCACGAACACGGTTATACTCAGCTTGAAAAGTTCGAGTATGTAGGATTCGGTGTCTCGGAAAGCGAAGCTCGTATTCTCGAACAGCAGCCAAGGTATTGCCATCTGCCAAACCGTACATGTAGAGCATATCAGCATACTCAATATTGTTGAGTATGCTCAAGAGCTATTATAGGCTTATCAAATTTGTCGATGAAACACGAGAAGTAAACTATAGGTACTTAGGGGCCGTATTCATAGTCGCTCCTTGAAAACTTCCTCTTGGATGCCTTACCGAAGGCCGCCTCGAAGTTTATTCTCTGTAGTCCAAAATATCTTATTTCTTGCATTCGAGGAGCACTGAAGGCTATCTTAGGTGTCTATAGAACAGGAATAACGTAAAAGGAAGTCTCAAGGACTAGGGAATACTCAAGGAGCTACTATAAATTCGGCCCTCAATCGCTAATCCAGTCCTTTTTCTACTGTCAAGACAATTCATAGAAGATTGTTGCTTCTACATTTTTGACCACAAAACAGCGATATTTTTTTCACACTGGGGCGCTTACGATTTCTGATAGACTTACCTCATTTTTTCTACGCCAGTGACTTTCTTTTGATGAAGGTGCCACATATTTGAGAAGCGGAAACTTGAGGGAAGTTTTCATACTTAAAAAATCAATACCTGACCTGGATCAATTTTCGTGATAACGAATGAAATCTCATGTTTATTTTCTCATTAGAATGAATGCCTCATTGAAACCGTGTTCTTTTGGTTCCTGTTTATTCAAAATTGAATATGGTGAATGTAGCATATTGTTCTCTTTTGAGTAAGGGCACATTTATATCCGTAGGTCTTGTCGTTCCGAAGAAATACTCTCTTTTCTAGAGTAATGTAGGGAAGTTTCCAAAAAAAAACAAAATAATTGATATCTGTAGAACCGGGAGGTTTAAGGAAAGAGTTATAAGCACATTCTTTGTTGGGAATGATCTGTACTATCACCTCCTTGAATATTTGACATCAACTCTGTTACACCCTGTATAGGAATAATTTTTCATTCAGATAGGTTATCTCTAAGGGCCCAGCTCCAAGATGCGAATTGTATGATCTTATGCAGGCCAAATAGATTTCGTGATTTTCATATTTTCCGAATAGGCGGCCAAGAATGAGTTTGAATCTTTTTTTTATAGGAATAAATAAGCTATGCATAGTTAATTTTCCGTACACATTGGTATCTACAAGATCCGCATCTTAGGTTCTCATGACGGCGGAAGAGATTTACATGATTTTCATATTTTCCGAATAGGCAGCGAAAAAATGATTTCAGTATATTTTATGGAGAAATAAAAGAGCTTAAAATGAATAATTTTTCGTATATATTGGGGTACTCTGAGTATTCAACGCCAAGGGCCAAAGACCGAACAGATTTTCGTGATTTTCATGTTCTCACAATATACGACCAAGTGAAAACTCAGTTGATATTATGCAGGGCTGAAAGAGCCATAAATAGTTGATTCTTCGTTCGCAGAGTTCACTTCAAAGAGCCCAGTTACAAGAACCGAATTGTTTGATCTAATGCCGGCGCGATAGATTTTCGAATTTTCCAAAAAGGCGGCCAAGAATGAAATTGACTACGAAAATCAACTTTTTCTAATTTTTTTATCCCTCTTCAGAATGAACTCATATAAAGGGTCTTTCAATAGGGACGGGTCGATGTTGGCAGCCTGTGGCGGCCATGTTGTTTTAACGTCGTCTTTCTAACCTATATTTTTTTATTCAGTTAGTAATGCCAAATCACCATGGCAAGTTACACGGTTGAGCAACACGTCCGAATGTTAAAAATGTATTACCAAAATGAGTGTTCGTTAGTGCAAACGTTACGTGCATTGCGCCCATTTTACGGCAGACGAGGTGGTCCTTCAAAGTCGACTCTCCAACGTTTGGTGGCCAAATTCGAATCGACCGGTTCAATAAACAATCTGCCAACACCCGTACGTGCAAAGACCGCCAGATCGGCCGAGAACATCGCTGCTGTCCGTGATAGTGTGCAGGAGAACCCGAGGCAGTCAATTCATCGACGTTCACAAGAACTCGGTCTTTCACAAACATCAACGTGGCGCATTTTGCGTCAGGACTTAGGGCTGCACCCGTACAAGATTCAACTCACTCAGGAGCTCAAAGTTACTGACCATAGGCAACGCCGTTCGTTCGCTGATTCGGCTACAGTGTGTTTGGCAGAGGACCCCAACTTTGGCAGAAAAATCATTTTTTCCGACGAAGCGCATTTCTGGATGAATGGCTATGTGAACAAGCAGAATTGCCGTATATGGGATGACAACAACCCACACGAAGTTCACCAAGTAGCCATGCATCCACAAAAAGTGACCGTATGGTGCGGATTTTGGGCCGGCGGTGTTATTGGTCCGTACTTTTTTGAAAACGATGTTGGTGAGGCCATTACCGTCACAGGCGAACGGTACAGAAGGATGATCACCGATTTCTTTTGGCCCAAATTGGACGATCTACACTTAGACGACATGTGGTTCCAGCAGGATGGCGCTACGAGCCATACAGCGGATGCCACCATGGATCTTCTGCATGAACGCTTTGAGGGCATGGTTATCTCTCGCAGAGGTGACGTGAATTGGCCACCGAGATCCTGCGACTTATCACCTTTAGACTTTTTTTTGTGGGGTTTTCTTAAGTCGCAGGTCTATACCAATAAGCCACAATCGACCGATGCCCTTAAAGTCAACATAGCTCAGGCTATCGCTGAAATTCAACCCGAACTATGCGGCAGAGTTGTTGAACATTGGACAACTCGAATTCGTGCCACCGTGAGAAGCCGCGGCGGACATTTAAACGATGTGATTTTCCACACATAATGGCATATATAGCTCTTTCAAATAAAAAAAAAAAATCGTTAAAATCTCACACACGGCCTTTTTTATTTCATGTCAAAATCGACCCGTCCTTATTGAAAGACCCTTTACATGCTGGGCCGCTTTTTCGGACAATGTCATATAATTCGGCTCTTGGAGATTGGTCCTTAAAGTTAACCAATGAGTACAACAAATGAAATATTCATAGCTCTTTCATTCCTGTATGAAATGTACTCAAATGCATTCTTGACTGCCTATTTGGAAAATATGAAAAAAAATACGAATCTGTTCGGATGGCATGAGATCATACAATTTGGATCTTGGAGCTCGGACCTAGAGGTGTCACCTATATGAACATAAAATCAACTATTTTTAGCTCTGTGGGATCGTGTGTTCTGTTTTTTTGAAGTGGATTAATTCGCTACAGCTCTTTCATTCCTGCATATTATAAAGTAAGTTTTCTTCTTGGCCGTCTTGAGAACATGACAGCCACGAAAATCTGTTCGGCTCGCATGAAAACCTACAATTTGACCTTTGGAGTGGGACCTTTAGTGGTAACCAATGTTTACTAAAAATTTTAGAGCTTATACCTCTTTCATTCCTCTATAAAGAGACTCAAACTCACTCTTGGCCGCCTATTCACGAAAATCTATTCGGCCTGCATGAGACCATACAATTCGGATCTTGGAGCTGGGCCCTTAGAAGAAAACTATATGAACGAAAAATTAATAATTTAAAGCTCATTCCTGCATTAACAGAGTTTTTTCCTTGGCCGCCTATTCTGAGAACATTGAAATCATAAAAATCTGTGCGACCGTCATGGGAACCTACAATTCGGCCCCTTGGTGCTGCAACCGTAGAGGTAATCAGTGTGTTCGAAAAATTAACTTTTTATAGCTCATTTATTCCTCTATAAAATAGACTATTTGAAAAATATGAAAATCGTGAAAATCTTTTCGGCCGGCATGAGATCGTGGACCTAGGTCCTTATAGAGATAACCTTTCTGAACGCAAAATTAACTATTTATAGCTCTTTAATTCTGCAGAATATCAAGTAAGTTCTTTCTTGGCCGCTCATTTTGAAAACATGAAAATCACGAAAATCTGTTCGGTCTGCATGAAAATTAGGCCCTTGAAGCTGGATCTGAACGAAAAATTATTCATATATAGAATTTTCGTTCCTCTATAAGATAGACTAGGGTTTATTCTTGGCCGCTCATTAAGAAAATATTAAAATGACAAAAATCTCTTCGGCTGACATGAAATCCTACAATTCTATCTTGGAATAGGGGCCTTAGAGTTTTGATACGTGAACGGAAAATTATTTATTCCTTGTCCGTCTAAAAAACACGAAACAACGAAAATTTGTTCGGCAGTGGTGGAATGAAAAGTTTCCGTGAAGCTGGTCGACCGGGACCTAACATTACCGCTGTTCTGAAACAACGACTCTCTGACCCGCTGCACATACGTGGATCATCGTACACAGTTGCCAATTTGATGAAGATGATTTTTTTAAAATTCAGCACCTAGCTATCAGATTTTGGCGAAAATTCTAAGATTTTTACCGACCTCCTAAATTATTTCAAAATTCAACTACACAATACTAATTAGCGAATATATAAAATATGTAACTTATCTAAGTCATTAGACATTCTCAACTTTCAAACCATAGATAATAACCATCGAAATGTTTCATGTAACTAGATGAACGCCTATTATTAGGTAATTGTAGTCCCAAATGGAGGCTTATTCATTCAAATATAATTTTTTTTGTTCTTTTAACAGGAGAGCATTCGTCGGCGCAAAGGAGGAAAAAGAATGAGGAGTCCTGAGCTGGCGGTAAGTTTGTTTCTGTAAATTCAAATACCCAAGTTCTTCGTGCATTCTTTTTGAATGTCTCTGTGATAAGGGAAGGATTGACATAGTAATACAACTAACAACTGAATGAATCACCGCACTTTCGTAAAACATCGTACGCTGTTGCCAATCCGATGAAGATGATTTTTCAGAAATTTAAAACATAATAATCAGATTTTGTTGAACCTCCTCAATTCTATCAAAATTTAACCACACAATACTAATTAGCAAATATTCAAAACAAATATAGCTTATCTAAGCTGGAGTTATATGCGGGTTTTGGCGCTAGTTACTACATAGAACTTACAATTAGATACATGTGTAAGTATAAATTGTCAATGATAAATAGCATTTAAACCAGAATACAAACGAAGAATTTCTTCGAAAAGAATCAGCCTTAAGAAGTTTCAGTTGAAATAATAAATAAAAACAGTTTCCAACCAAGTTGAGGAAAATTCCGTGAAACAACTGTGTATGAACATGATGATCACAGTACCGTAAATTCCATTTCGACTCGGTAAATAGGAAAAGAGGAAGAGATTACCCCATAAAATGATTTAAAAAAATCGAAACAAAACATCTTTTGAAAACTTGACGAATATTTCAAATCAGGCTTGTAAGACCTGAAGTGATTTCCGTGTTTTCGCCAACAGTTGGGTTGATGAAAATTAAGCACTGGTTCTGATGAACATTTCTAATTAATATCTGTAACCTCAACACTAATCGTTAGAATGTTACTCAATGAATTGAAGTATTTTGTTTTGTTAACAGAAGTTGAATGCAATATTAACAATATATCAAATATGTACGATTCAACGTATTGCAATGATCTCACAAATACACCGGTCGTCACAGGAATCAATTCGCACTTTCCAGTTTTGAGTGGAAAACCGTCGAAAGATGAATACAATCAACAAAAAAAATAATTTTTGTTTGTTTTATTTTTACATCTGTTCTGCTTTTGTGAATTTTTCTATTTTTAAATTATTTACACTTATTTTATTTGAATTACCATGCAAGAGATGAGCTCTCTGCTTCAAACTCAATTATAATGCGTTGTTGGTTACAAAATTTATCACGCATTTTACATAATCATTCAGTATCTGGATAGAGAAATAATTTCAGTTATTTTCCAATCAGCGTCATATTATAGATGACATTTTTCGATATTTCGATGCAATATTCTATTTCTTCTTTTCACAAAAATATAATTCGAAGATTTATAAAATTATTCCTTTATGCAGTTTCTGTATGATCGGAGAGTGTGTGTGTGCACACCTTGATGCGGTTTAATCAGAGTGAGAGCACAAGACTCAACTCGTTCCATTTAATGGGAAAGGAAATTAACATTTTGAAGATAAAAATCTCAATTTGCAAGTTTATTGTCGTTGCAAAACGTGCAGTGATGGGTTTGATTTGTCCAATGAAGGGCCGGTATTATAAAACTTAAATTTAACTTTAACTGACAGTTTTGACAGTTATGTTAGGACATATCTGTCAAAACTGTCAATTAAAGTTAAACTTAAGTTTTATAATACCGGCCCTTAATGATTACTCTGTTATTCTGTTACACTAATCGATTTCGCAATCAAAAGAGCCAAAGTGCTAAAAATATTACTCACAACAGGTTTTATAAATGAACACAAAAGTGAAGTTGACTCATGGAGTATTAAACCACTCCTATACTCAATGCGATTTATTTCTGGATAAATATGTCCGTATTGGTACATGGGATTTATAATTGGTTATAATTGGTATTGTGAAGTCGCGCCTTAAGTACTAGTTGTGGTACATTACTCTCCTGTCCAATCTTAAGAATAAATTGCTATGAATGTTGCTATTTTTCGTTGTATTCAACATTTTGTGTTCATTTTACAGGTGTGTTCTCGCCGAGATAAGAGAGCTAGAACCTACGATGTTGAGGTAAGTTTCTTAATGGTATAGATAAGAGTTCAGCATTTTGTTTGTGAAAACTTCAATAACCTATGTTGAAATTTTGCATTGTCCTCCAATAAATCGAATTTCACTCTCATGAACTTATAATACTAATTGGAATAAAATGAAAAATCTAAGATTTGTTGAACTGTTATGTTTTAATAAAAAAAATCTGAAGTGTTCTGCAGTAACGTCGCAACCACCATAATCATTAGCCATTGAAAATATGAATCACAATATAGATTCATGTCAACTCGCTTGTTTTACTATTTTAGTTTCATTTTGCCTGATTGTCTGTAATTTTTTCAATTTCGAGCCAATAACTCATCCCTGAAGGAGTTGAATCATTTGTTCGGCTATCTGTTCCTTGGAAAATAGTTAAATTTTCAGGGTTGGTTTTGCACAAATCTTTCGGTAGAGTTCATTTATGGGCAGAATGATCCAAAAGGGTTAGGAGATAAAGAGAGCTATCCGAATTTTTTTCTTGAACGAATTCAAACTTTGTTTGAAGAACTATCGAGAGAAAGTTACTCTTTCGAAATATAAGCATCAGATCGAGGAGAAATCTAGTAGTCGATATCAAATTGATAATTTGAAGGTTCATGACAAGTTTCATGAAGAAATTGGAAAATATACTAATCTGAAGTCCAAAGACTATTCACTTTGCGAAACCGACATACCTACGTTCGATTTGAAGAATGCCTGACTTTTCCAGGAAAACCTTTAGTTCACAAAGCTTTTCACCTGATCTATACCTACCTCCATTGCTCACAAACTGATTTCAGTACCAAAAGAGAACTAGTCCAAAAAATATTACTGAAATTACCGGTTTTACTTGGAACTTTATGGAAGGCTTAGTAGTGTTGAAAATCATTCGAAATCAACAATGTACTAGTAAATTATATAGCAGAACCAACAACTCAACATGATATTCAATTTTCAACATGGTCTCATTCATAAATAAATAATTATTATTATTTTAAATATTGAACTATTTCAGCCGTTGCTATTCGGTAGTTGGTCATAATTAAAACAAATTTTTATTACTATGTTTCACTACCAACAATCATGAGATGTTTTTACAATATGTGGATTACATTCTTGCGAACTTCGTTCATCTTCAGGTAACTAACTGACCTCTGAGTACTTGGTACAGGGCATTTATGCAAATTCAGGTAAAAACGATGTGAGAATAAAAGCGACAGTTTAGAAATTCCGTCTGCAACAGATTTTTTAAAAATTACATTTTTTGGGGAATTATAAGGGTGTGTAGGTATCATTTGAAAGCATTGAAAAATTTGGGAATGACCCAAATATTTCTCTGCATTAATTTATAAATTTCAATGGACTCCAGATTGTTTCATTTCTTTTGATTGTACATGTTATATTTTTAGATCATCTATTGATGGAAAAGAGTGGCCATTTTCAAAGCAACGGTGGACTCGCTTTTATTTTTGATGAAATCCGTTCGATGTACATGGTTTTTTGTCTTGAATGGGCTTGTTTGACCTATTTATTTCTTGTTGCAAGTTGAAGAACATGTTAACTAATAAACTCCTAATTTAAGTAATTTTGGGGTTGAATCTTTGACATTAAATAACAGGGACGATAATTTGTTTTGAGGTTGGAAAGCTATATTGACATTAAGTTCTGATAAATTATTGGCTATTTCTTCACTTATATCATCGAAGTATGAAAGGTTGTCCAATCAAGACAGGATATCATGAACATCGAACGGATTTCATCAAAAATTAAAGTCCACCGTCGCAACCCATTGCATTGAGAATAGGCACTCTTTTCCACCAATAGAGATAATCTGAAAATATTACATGTACAATCAAATGGAATGAAACTTGACTATCTGGAGTCCATTGAAATTCATAAATTAGTGCAGGTGAATATTCTGGGAATAATGAACCACCAAACTGATTTGTGTAATTCCCAAATTCTTTCAATGCTTTCAAATGATACCTACACCCTAAAAATTCCCTAAAAAATGTATTGTTTCTGACATCTGTTGCAGACAAAATTCCTCAACTGTCACTTTTATTATCACATCGTTTTTCCCCGAATTTGCATGAATACCCCCTATACCATGTGCTCAGAGGTCAATTGCCTGAAGATGAAGGGAAGTTCGAAACTAGACCCAAAACTGTAAACCCTACATATTGTAAAAATTGTTGGTTGTAAAACAAAGTAATAAAATTTGTTTTGGGTATTATAATTTTTGCCAACTCTGTGAAAAGGTATCATTGTAGACCGAGGCTCAAGTCCACTCTCAAATTTTTAGTGCTATTTTTCAGTTTGTTTATTATTTTGTGTTTACAGGAGTACTCGCGTCCAACAAAAAGACAAAGGACTCTCGATGTTGAGGTAGGTTATTACTGATATCGATAATTGAGGTCTGACGCACACGAAAATCGGTGGACGACGTAGATAGAGGAATGAGAAGATACCGCATTCCCCTTCATCCTTCACTCAATGTTTGCAGCCAACATCTCTTGTGTTTGTTGTCAAATATTTGTTTACATTTCTCCAAAGCGATCATTGGCGTACGCATCATAAGGTAGAAAGGGATTGGACTAGTTAACGAAATGATGATATAATTGTATAAAGAGATTTATACGGTGATAATATTGAGCAGTTCTTTGGTGGTATTCAACCCAGAAATTTGCTTTTCTCATGCAAATTACAAAAAAATGCTTCAAGTAAGATTCAGAATCTGATTAAGGTTAATATTTCAGACAAAACTAAGAGTCTAAGGAGTTTCTCTCCTGAAACCAAAATATTTTCATTGCTATGAATAAAATTCAGGAAGTGGATCGAATAAGCAACTATATTCAGATTGCTGGATAACGTCTAATATCAATGCATCCAAATAATTGAATGGTTTCTAGGTAAATTTCATGGTCGTATATTGTTTATTTTTGAAAAGAGATAATTGTGTGGTTTCTTTTATTAATATAGGTATATTGAATACGGAAAATCCTCTGAGCTGATATCCAAGTAATAAAGAATACCTTCAAATATTGAACTCCTCGCTTGGACAATACAATATTTAATAAAAACCAAGTGTTCAATTCACCGGGGAAGAGACTATGCTAATAACTACTTCCTTTCAGTCTATAGATTCGGAAGAGATTCATAATATTATTGAAAAATTAAAAGGAAAGTGCTCTCTTGGTGAAGATCAAGCCACAAGAATAGTCCATTATATTGGTGCTTTGAGAAGATTTGCTTTTTTTTAACAAAAGATCCAAGGACCTATTGAATAACTCATTAATAGAGCCAAATCTTACGTATATCATACCTTGTTGGGAAAACTTCCTAAACGACCTATTGATCCAAAATAATATGCTGATTAAGGATCATAAATAAATCTTTGAATAAATAAATATTGGTATCATTTTGTATTGGATCAAATTGTATATTTCAGGAGTAGGTTCTTAAATAATGTTAACACTTTTCTCTCATGTAGGTATACAGTCATAGCAGAAATAATTGTTTATTGGAAACAAATAGTACATATCAATATAACAAATATAATGCAAAAAGATACTATATAAGAGATGGTTTAAGAATAAATAGTTATATTATTGATGTCCGAATAATATCTGCATCCAAAATATTGACGACGTACGCCAATGGCGAGGAAAGCAAAATACTAACCTATGCACGAAACGATTATTTTCCTTTTCAGCATATTTACCACACACTACACACTTTACTGGCATCCTTAATACTATATAATTGTATTACACTTGAAAATATTCAGCTACTTCGGTCTAAATATCACAAATAACTGAATTAACAATTTTGTCGTTTTGGAGAACTGTAAATATAAACAAAGAGATGTTGGCCACGTTTTTCTGTGTTGTTTACTTCATCTTCTCTTTCCTCTATCTACGGTGGACGATTACTATTTTGTCTGGCGTACGCGCATACGGACGACAGTCTTCCTGTTTTTCTGAACCCGAATATGTCTTCTGAATTTTAACCGACAAAAAAGTCGTCCTCCGATTGTCTGTTGAAATTAATAGCACTCAACGATCATGCTATTTCTCTTTCAATTCAATATTTTGAGTTTATGTTACAGGGATACTCGCGTCAACGAATAAGGAATAGAAGCCCTGATGTGGAGGTAAGGTTATTATTAATATAGACAATTAATTCATTAAGGAATATGAGCGAAGATTGAGCAACTGTCACCTTGAGCAATAGTGGTGCTCAGTTTATATTTCCCCCTCTTCTGTGCGCGTGCTGCCGATTTGTCCGTAGGTGTGCATAATTCGATTTTTTCAAAAAATGGTCTCACTTGTTGGGATCATTGAGCAAAACTTGCCTCAAACGATTAGGTCGGGCTCACTTATGACGAATCCGATGTCAAAATCGATTTTTTCTCTCTCTCTCATACTTGAAAAAAGAAAACCCTACAGACTTGAAACTTTCAGTGTAGGTTTCATTTCAAAATGTCACTGTTATGTTTGGCGTTATTGAACCAAATCGGCCAAAGGGTTACGCAGTTTGAAGTCATGTTAAATTTTGCGGATGTTTCCTGAATATTCCAGGAACCACTCAAGAGATTGGTTGGAAACTTAAAAATTAGTTGAAGCTTAACGACGCGCATATTTTTCGCGGAATGCTGTTGGGATTGCATGATTATTAATTAAAAAAATAATTTTTTCCAAAAAATTTTTTCGAATTTTTTCGGGAATTTTCCATCAGATTTGGAAAAAGTTCAGCTGATACCTCGAAATCTATTCAGACTATTATTGTATACGTAACTTCAGTTCGATCCGATCATAATTCCCGGAGATATTGGGAAGAAATATAATCAAATTTCGCAGTTTTTCCTCTGTATCGTTGTGCTTTCGGTAAAAAGCTCCAAAAATACTGATGAAGCTCATTTGAACATGATTATGCACAGCTTACTCACAAATTTGGTGATGATTGTATCATTGGAAAAATTTAAAAAAAATTGCTTCAAAATTCTATTTTCCCATCAAGAAATGTGGATGTGTTCAGCGATGTAGATACGGGCAATGAATTTTAACATAGCAAAAGCTCCTTGAAGCACGTCAGAACCTCTTTGGCATGTTTCTATATTATAATTGTTTTGAAGTTTCATCCATTGGGTACTTTCCAACTTTCATTTATTTATGTTATGTCAAATTAGTGTGGGCAGAAAAATCTCTTTCACTGGCATGAAAACCTACAATTCTATCTTTTAATAGGGGCCTTAGAGTTGAGAAACGTGAACGAGAATTATTTATTCCTTGTTCTTACATTCCTCTGTCCGTCTGGAAAACATAAAAATTAAGAAAATTTGTTCGACGTGGTGGAATGAAAAGTTCCCGTAAAGCTGGCCGACCGGGAGCTAACGATACCGCGGTTCTCAAACAACTAACTAATCCACTGTACATACGTAGAACATCGTACACAGATTCCAGTTTAATGAAGATGATTTTTTAGAAATTCTGCACATAACTATCAGATTTGAGCGAAAATTATAACATATTTACCGACCTCTTCAATTATTTCAAAATTCATCCAACAATGCAATAATTAGCGAATATATGTATACAAAGACATGTAACCCATCTAAGTTGTTAGGCATTCTCAACTTTCAAATCATAGACAATAACCATCGAAATGTTTCATGTAACTAGATGAACGCCTATTATTAGGTAATTGTAGTCCCAAATGGAGGCTTATTCATTCAAATATATTTTTTTTTGTTCTTTTAACAGGAGAGCATTCGTCGGCGCAAAGGAGGAAAAAGAATGAGGAGTCCTGAGCTGGCGGTAAGTTTGTTTCTGTAAATTCAAATACCCAAGTTCTTCGTGCATTCTTTTTGAATGTCTCTGTGATAAGGGAAGGATTGACATAGTAATACAACTAACAACTGAACCACCGCACTTACGTAAAACATCGTACGCTGTTGCCAATCCGATGAAGATGATTTTTCAGAAATGGAAAGTTCCCGTGAAGCTGGCCGACCGGGACCTAACATTACCGCTGTTCTAAAACAACGACTAAATGACCCACTGCACATACGTGACACATCGTACACAGTTGCCAATTTCATAAAGATGATTTTGTAGAAATTCAGCACATAACTTTCAGATTTTGGCGAAAATTATAAGATTTTTACCGACCTCCTCAATTATTTCAAAATTCAACTACACAATATCAATTAGCGAATATATGATTCATATTCAGATTTTGACGAAAATAATAAGATTTTTACCGACCTCCTCAGTTATTTCAAAATTCAACTACACAATATCAATTAGCGAATATATGAAAATATGTAACTTATTTATTCTTATTATTATTAATATTATTATAGTTCCAAATTGAGGATTATTTTTTCGAATATATATTTTTTGTTCTATTAACAGGAGAGCATTCGTCGGCGCCAAGGAGGAAAGAGAATTAGGAGTCCTGACTCGGCAGTAAGTTTGTTTCTGTAATTTCAAATATCCTAGTTCTTCGTGCATTCTTTGCGAATGTTCCTGTGATAAGAAAGGATTGACATAGTTATACAACTTACAACTGAACCACCGCACAAACATAAAACGTCGTACACCGTTGCCAATTTGATGAAGTAGATTTTTTCAGGAATCTAACACATAGTTATCAGATTCTGACAAACCTACTCAATTCTATCAGAATTTAACCACACAATACCAATTAGCGAATATATAAAAAAAAATGTAACTCATCTAAGCTGGAGTTTCTATGCGGATTTTGGCACTAGTTAATGCATAGGACTAAGAATTACATACATGTGAAAGTATATATTCTCTATGATACCATAAAAATAGAAATAGCATTCAAATCAGACGATGCAAACCAAGAATTTCTTTCAAAAGAACACACCTTGTGAGGTGTCAGTTGACATAATTAATGAAAAACGTTTCCAACCAAAATGAGGAAAATTCCATGAAATAATTGTGGATGAACTTGATCTCTATACAATACATTCCTTGTCGACTCGGCAAATAGGTTAAGAGGAAGAGATTATCCCATAAAATGATTTCAAAAAATCATAACAAAGTATCTTATAAAAACTTGACAAGTATGTCGAATCAGGCTTGTAAGAACTGAAGTGATTTCTTGATTTCGGCGACAGTTGGGGCGATGAAAATTAAGCACTGGTTCTGATGAACATTTCTATAATTAATATCTATAACTTTGACACTTATCGATGGAATGTTACTTAATGAAATGAAGTATTTTGTTTTGTTGGAAGAAATTTAATGCAATTTCAAAGATATAACAAATATATACGATTCAACGTATTGCAATATATGTACCGGTCGTCTTAGGAATCAGGTTCACCCAAAAAAATCTCATTTGAATTCATTTGATTCCTTCCCATCGACTGAAGAACGAAAACCTAGGTATATGTTTTGAGTGGAGAGCCGTCGAAAATAAATACAACAATTAACAAAAAAAAAATTAATCAAAAATGTTTTTGTTTTTTTTTACATCGGTTCTATTATATTGCTAGATATGAGAATTTTGCTACTATTATAAATTTTTACACTTATTTTATTTGAGTCACCATGCAAGAGGTGAGGTCTCTGCTTAAAACTCAATTATAATGCGTTGTGGGTTACAAAATTTATCACGCCTTCTCCGTAATCATACAGTATCTGGATAGAGAAATAATTTCAGTTATTTTCCAATCAGAGAGTCATATTAAAGAGGAAATTTTTCCATATTTCGATGGAATATTCTATTTCTTCTTCTCACAAAAATACAATTCGAATATTTATAAAATTATTCCTTTAAGCAGTTTTTGTATGATCGGAGAGTGTGTGTGTGCACACCTTGATGCGGTTTAATCAGAGAGACATGAGAGCACAAGACTCAATCGGTTCCATTTAATTACGGGGAAAGGAAATCAACATTTTGAAGATGAAAATCTGAATTTCCAAGTTTATTCGCGTTGCAAAACGGGCATTGATGGGTTTGATTTGTTCAATTAAATGATCAGTCTGTTTCTTATTGAGGGAAACCCGTCAGGACACGAAGTTTCACTTACGAATCGATTTCGGAATCAAGAGAGCCCAAGTGCTAAAAATATTACTCACAACAGGTTTTATAAATGAACACAAATGTAAAGTTCAATCATTGAGTATTAAACCACTTTAACAATCAATGGTTCAATTCATTTCTGGATGAATATGTCCGTATTGGTACCTGGGGTTTATAATTGGTTGTGGTCTTGCTCTCCCCTGACAAATCTTAAGAATATACTGCACTCTCAAATTTTTAGTGCTATTTTTCAGTTTGTTTATTATTTTGTGTGTACAGGAGTACTCGCGTCAAACAAAAAGACAAAGAACTCTCGATGTTGAGGTAGGTTATTACTGATAACGATAATTGAGGTCTGACGCACACGAAAATCAGTGGACGACTACTATTTTGTCTGGCATCCGGACGACTGTCTTCCTGTTTTTCTGAACCGAATATGTTTTCTGAATTTTAACCGACAAAATAGTCGTCCTCCGATTGTCTGTTGAAATTAATAGCACTCAACGATTATGCTATTTCTCTTTCAATTCAATATTTTGTGTTTATGTTACAGGGATACTCGCGTCAACAAATAAGGAATAGAAGCCCTGATGTGGAGGTAAGGTTATTATTAATATAGACAATTAATTCATTAAGGAATATGAGCGAAGATTGAGCAACTGTCACCTTGAGCAATAGTGGTGCTCAGTTTATATTTCCCCCTTTTCTGTGCGCGTGCTGCCGATTTGTCCGTAGGTGTGCATAATTCGATTTTTTCAAAAAATGGTTTCACTTGTTGGGATCATTGAGCAAAACTTGCCTCAAACGATTAGGTCGGGCTCACTTAAGACGAATCCTATGTCAAAATCGATTTTTTTCCCTCTCTCTTTCAGTATAGGTTTCATTTCAAAATGTCACTGTTATGTTTGGCGTTATTGAACCAAATCGGCCAAAAGGTTAAGCAGTTGAAGTCATATTAAATTTTGCGGATGTTTCCTGAATATTCCAGGAACCACTCAAGAGATTGGTTGGAAACTTAAAAATTAGTTGAAGCTTAACGACGCGCATATTTTTCGCGGAATGCTGTTGGGATTGCATGATTATTAATTAAAAAAATAATTTTTTCTAGAAAATTTTTCGAATTTTTTCGGGAATTATCTATCAGATTTGGAAAAAGTTCGGCTGATACCTCGAAATCTATTCAGACTATTATTGTATACGTAACTTCAGTTCGATCCGATCATAATTTCCGGAGATATTGGGAAGAAATATAATCAAATTTCGAAGTTTTTCCTCTGTATCGTTGTGCTTTCGGTAAAAAGCTCCAAAAATACTGATGAAGCTCATTTGAACATGATGATGCACAGCTTACTCACAAATTTGGTGATGATTGTATCATTGGAAAAATTTAAAAAAATTGCTTCAAAATTCTATTTTCCTATCAAGAAGTGTGGATGTGTTCAGCGATGTAGATACGGGCAATGAATTTTAACATAGCAAAAGCTCCTTGAAGCACGTCAGAACCTCTTCGGCATGTTTCTATATTATAATTGTTTTGAAGTTTCATCCATTGGGTACTTTCCAACTTTCATTTATTTATATTATGTCAAATTAGTGTGGGCAGAAAAAACGTTCAACAAAACTTTCAAATCATATAATTGTTTTGTGAAAACGCAATTTTCATAGTACACAGGTTCTTCTCAGTAAACAATGAATCAACCATGGATATTGAAGAAGAGCATTCACGAGAAAAACATTACTCATGTTTAATACCATTTTATTGAACAACAGCCAACCAAATTATGCTTTTACTAGGCTAAGACATTTACAACTGAGACAATAGCAAACAATAAACAAAAACCTGTCGAATAGCGACAATACAATTATAATAAATGTAGAAAATGATAGCGTTCAGCTTCAATACAAGCATTTACACTTCTCCTCATTGAATTGCGTATGCTATGAAATATGCCTACTGAATTTCTCATCGTTTCACACCCTGCTACAATGCTGTTTCGCAGATCATCGATAATTTTTTCTCGTAATTGCTTAAGTTTTCGAGAACACTTATGGAAAAGGTAGGAAATAAATTAGGCTTTTCAGGCATGCAGTTTTAAAAGGAAAATGTGTATCCAAAATGAATTCATATATAAAATTTTCATTCCTCTATAAGATAGACTAGGGTTTATTCTTGGCCGCTCGTTAAAAAAATATTAAAATCACAAAAATCTCTTTCACTGGCATGAAAACCTACAATTCTATCTTTTAATAGGTGCCTTAGAGTTGAGAAACGTGAACGAGAATTATTTATTCCTTGTTCTTTCATTCCTCTGCCCGTCTGGAAAACATAAAAATTAAGAAAATTTGTTCGACGTGGTGGAATGAAAAGTTCCCGTAAAGCTGGCTGACCGGGAGCTAACGATACCGCAGTTCTCAAACAACTAACTAATCCACTGTACATACGTAGAACATCGTACACAGATTCCAGTTTAATGAAGATGATTTTTTAGAAATTCTGCACATAACTATCAGATTTGAGCGAAAATTAGAAGATATTTACCGACCTCTTCAATTATTTCAAAATTCTACCAACAATGCAATAATTAGCGAATATATACAAAGACATGTAACTCATCTAAGTTGCTAGGCATTCTCAACTTTCAAATCATAGACAATAACCATCGAAATGTTTCATGTAACTAGATGAACGCCTATTATTAGGTAATTTTAGTCTCAAATGAAGGCTTATTCATTCAAATATAAATTTTTTTGTCCTTTTAACAGGAGAGCATTCGTCGGCGCAAAGGAGGAAAAAGAATGAGGAGTCCTGAGCTGGCGGTAAGTTTGTTTCTGTAAATTCAAATACCCAAGTTCTTCGTGCATTCTTTTTGAATGTCTCTGTGATAAGGGAAGGATTGACATAGTAATACAACTAACAACTGAACCACCGCACTTACGTAAAACATCGTACGCTGTTGCCAATCCGATGAAGATGATTTTTCAGAAATGGAAAGTTCCCGTGAAGCTGGCCGACCGGGACCTAACATTACCGCTGTTCTAAAACAACGACTAAATGACCCACTGCACATACGTGACACATCGTACACAGTTGCCAATTTCATAAAGATGATTTTGTAGAAATTCAGCACATAACTTTCAGATTTTGGCGAAAATTATAAGATTTTTACCGACCTCCTCAATTATTTCAAAATTCAACTACACAATATCAATTAGCGAATATATGATTCATATTCAGATTTTGGCGAAAATTATAAGATTTTTACCGACCTCCTCAATTATTTCAAAATTCAACTACACAATATCAATTAGCGAATATATGAAAATATGTAACTTATTTATTCTTATTATTATTAATATTATTATAGTTCCAAATTGAGGATTATTTTTTCGAATATATATTTTTTGTTCTATTAACAGGAGAGCATTCGTCGGCGCCAAGGAAGAAAGAGAATTAGGAGTCCTGACCCGGCGGTAAGTTTGTTTCTGTAATTTCAGATATCCTAGTTCTTCGTGCATTCTTTGCGAATGTTCCTGTGATACCACCGCACAAACATAAAACGTCGTACACCGTTGCCAATTTGATGAATTAGATTTTTTCAGGAATCTAACACATAGTTATCAGATTCTGGCAAGCCTACTCAATTCTATCAAAATTTAACCACACAGTACCAATTAGCGAATATATAAAAAAAAATGTAACTTATCTAAGCTGGAGTTTATATGCGGATTTTGGCGCTAGTTAGTGCATAGGACTAAGAATTACATACATGTGAAAGTATATATTGTCTATGATACCATAAAAATAGAAATCGCATTCTAATCAGACGATACAAACCAAGAATTTCTTTCAAAAGAACACACCTTGTGAGGTGTCAGTTGACATAATTAATGAAAAACGTTTCCAACCAAAATGAGGAAAATTCCATGAAATAACTGTGGATGAACTTGATCACTATACAATACATTCCTTGTCGACTCGGCAAATAGGTTAAGAGGAAGAGATTATCCCATAAAATGATTTCAAAAAATCATAACAAAACATCTTATAAAAACTTGACAAGTATGTCGAATCAGGCTTGTAAGAACTGAAGTGATTTCTTGATTTCGGCGACAGTTGGGGCGATGAAAATTAAGCACTGGTTCTGATGAACATTTCTATAATTGATATCTATAACTTTGACACTTATCGATGGAATGTTACTTAATGAAATGAAGTATTTTGTTTTGTTGGAAGAAATTTAATGCAATTTCAAAGATATAACAAATATATACGATTCAACGTATTGCAATATATATACCGGTCGTCTTAGGAATCAGGTTCACCCAAAAAAATCTCATTTGAATTCATTTGATTCCTTCCCATCGACTGAAGAACGAACACCTAGGTATATGTTTTGAGTGGAGAGCCGTCGACAATAAATACAACAATTAACAAAAAAAAATTAATCAAAAATGTTTTTGTTTTTTTTTACATCGTTTCTATTATATTGCTGGATATGAGAATTTTGCTACTATTATAAATTTTTACACTTATTTTATTTGAGTCACCATGCAAGAGGTGAGGTCTCTGCTTAAAACTCAATTATAATGCGTTGTGGGTTACAAAATTTATCACGCCTTCTCCGTAATCATACAGTATCTGGATAGAGAAATAATTTCAGTTATTTTCCAATCAGAGAGTCATATTAAAGAGGAAATTTTTCCATATTTCGATGGAATATTCTATTTCTTCTTTTCACAAAAATACAATTCGAATATTTATAAAATTATTCCTTTAAGCAGTTTTTGTATGATCGGAGAGTGTGTGTGTGCACACCTTGATGCGGTTTAATCAGAGAGACATGAGAGCACAAGACTCAATCGGTTCCATTTAATTACGGGGAAAGGAAATCAACATTTTGAAGATGAAAATCTGAATTTCCAAGTTTATTCGCGTTGCAAAACAGGCATTGATGGGTTTGATTTGTTCAATTAAATGATCAGTCTGTTTCTTATTGAGGGAAACCCGTCAGGACACGAAGTTTCACTTACGAATCGATTTCGGAATCAAGAGAGCCCAAGTGCTAAAAATATTACTCACAACAGGTTTTATAAATGAACACAAATGTAAAGTTCAATCATTGAGTATTAAACCACTTTAACACTCAATGGTTCAATTCATTTCTGGATGAATATGTCCGTATTGGTACCTGGGGTTTATCATTGGTTGTGGTCTTGCTCTCCCCTGACAAATCTTAAGAATAAACTGCTATGAATGAGACAATGTTGCTATTTTTCGTTGTATTTAACATTTTTTGTGCATTTTTCAATTCGCTTCGAGAAAAGAGAGGAAGAACCTACGATGTTGAGGTAAGGTTTCTAATGGTATAAATAGTTCATGGAGATTCCAGCATTTTGTTTTTGAAAGATTCAATAACCTATGTTTAAATTTTACATTGTTCTTCGATAAATTGAATTTCACCCTTATGAACTTATGGTACTATTGACAATAACATAAAAAGTCTGAGATTTGATGAACTGTTATATACAGTGTGTCCACGGATTGGGTGCCGGTAAGATGTGAATGACAGAAAATTTTCGAGTGGGACTATGATATTCTGGGAATCGCTCCTGCTTGGTATCGAACTAAGATGTTGAGAAAATGAGCCAAATCAATTTATATACAGGGTGATTCAGAACTGAATAAATGAAAATTGTTAAGAATAAAGTACCTTTGTTTTAAAAGATATCTAGAAAGTTTATTGAGAAAAGGTGTTTGGAATGACGAGCTGCTGCGGGAACTCAAGTTTCAGATAAATCAGCCTACCTTGACTTTATAAGTTGGTCATCAACATTTTGTATACGTGACGTTTCTTTCATGATCAAAATTTGAATTTTGAAACTATTTTTTTAACAGGGTTACGTGATACCGCAACTTTTGGCCAGCGTTCATAGAATTGTCTTATTACTCCCTGATACGAAATGTCTGCACCCAAGTCGTAGCTCTGCACAATAAACACTCTTTGTTCTATGCTCAGCATGTTTTCAACTGGAAAATTTTCGTTTATGACGAATAAAATTTACGTTTCAAGTCACGTCTGGCATTTGTAACCATGGATATTATCAAATATTTTCATGACCTACTGACAAGATCAAAGTTGATCGATTTATCTGAGAATCGAGATTTAGCCGTGTCTTTTGATTCTGAACAACTTTTCCCAATAAACTGTCTCGATATCTTCTAAAACAAGGCTGCTTTATTCTAAACAATTTTCCTTAAATCAGTAAAAAACCTGTATATTAATTAATTTGGCTCATTTTCTCAACATCTTAGTTTGAGACCAAGCAGGAGCGATTCCCAGAATATCAGAGTCTGACTCGAAAATTTTTCGTGATTTACACCTTACCTGCACCCAATCCGTGGACACACTGTATAAATAATATATCGCACAAACTTTTCGTTAGACTTTGTTTATGGGCAGAACCGTCCAGACAGGTTAGGAGATTTAGACAGCCATCCAATTTTTTTTCTTGATCGAGTTCAAACTTTGATTGTAGATGTTATCAAGAGAAACTTAATCTTTGGAAATATATACATCAGAACGAGGAGAAGTTTCATGAAGAAATTCGAAAAATATACTAATCTGAAGTCCAAAGGTTATTCACTTTGCGAAACTGACATGCCTGCATTTGATTTGTTCAATTTGATGAAAGCTTGACTTTTCCAGGAAAACCGTCAGTCCACAAAGCCTTTCACCTGACCTATATTACTAACAACATGATTTCTGTACCAAGAAATAACTTGTCTAAACAATATTACCGAAATTACCGGTTTCAGTTGGAACTTTATGGAAGGCCTTCTCAGTGTTGTCAATCAAAGTCATTTGAAATCAATAATGTACTAGTACATTATATAGCAAAACCATCAACTCAACATGATATTCTATTTTTAACATGGACTTATTTAACAAAACAGTGTGTAACTACTCTCTAATCCACTGACACTTTCTGCGTCCAACGTACGTTTCGGAAATCAAGTTTCCCTTGTCAAAGACATATCGTTACTTAAGTGGATTAGAGAGTAGTTACACACTGTTTTGTTATCAGTATTCTATCCACAGTGAACTCAAATAGTTAGTTATGGACTCATTTATAAATGAATAATAATTATTATTGCGGCTAACTCTGTGAAATGGTATCATTGTAGACCGAGTCCACTCTCAAATTCACAATGCTATTTTCGTTTAGTTTATTATTTTGTGTTCATTTTACAGGAGTACTCGCGCCAACAAACAAGAAAAAGAACCCCTGATGTGGAGGTAAGGTTATTATTGACATAGATAATTCATTCATGAAGTCTATCGTAATCAATAGCACTCAACGATCATGCTATTTCTCGTTCAATTCAATATTTTGTGTTTATTTTACAGGAATTCTCGCGTCAACAAAGAAGAAATAGGAGCCCTGATGTGGAGGTAAGGTTATTATTGATATAGATGATTTATTCATGAAAGTATACAATCGAGGATTGAGCAACTTCCACCTGGAGCAATAGTTGTGCTCAATTCATATTTCCACCTCTTCTGCGCGCGTGCTGTCGATTTGTCGCATATTTTGTTGTGGTACAATCGGGTACCTACCTGGTACAATCCTTCACCAAGTTTTCATGAAGAATTTCCGAATTTTTTTATGGGTGCCGGTGGGTTCAAAAGTTATAATGGCTGTAAAGAGAAAACGTTAGAGGTACAAACAAAACATTTTGAAGTACAATCGGGTACCTACCGGGTACAATCGACCACAGAATTTTCACACAAAAATTCCATCGATTATCGGCCAATCACGAGTTGAAGAAAAAAAAAATTCGAATTGATGTGCAAAAAAAAACCATGGGGATTTCAGCAAAAATAAATGTGGTACAATCGGGTACCTACCTGGTACAATCCTTCACCAAGTTTTCATGAGGAAATTTCGAATTTTTTTTTGGGTGCTGGTTGGTTCAAAAGTTATAATGGCTGTATAGGGAAAACGTTAGGGGTACAAACGAAAATTTTTGTGGTACAATCGGGTACCTATAGGGTACAATCGACCACAGAATTTTCACACAAAAATTCCATCGATTATCGGCCAATCACGAGTTAAAGAAAAAAAATTTCGAATTGATGTGCGAAAAAAACAGTGGGGATTTCAGCAAAAATAAATGTGGTACAATCGGGTACCTACCTGGTACAATCCTTCACCAAGTTTTCATGAAGAAATTTTCGATTTTTTTTTTTTTTTTTTTGGGGTGCCGGTGAATTCAAAAGTTATAATGGCTGTATAGAAAACACGCTGGGGGTACAAACGAAATTTTTTGTGATACAATCGAGTACCTACCGGGTACAATCGACCACAGAATTTTCATTTAGAAATTCCATCAATTATCGGCCAATCACGAGTTGAAGAAAAACAAATTTCGAATTTATGTGCGAAAAAAACCATGGGGATTTAAGCAAAAATAAATGTGGTACAATCGGGTACCTACCTGGTACAATCCTTCACCAAGTTTTCATGAAGAAATTTCGATTTTTTTTTTGGGGTGCCGGTGGGTTCAAAAGTTATAATGGCTGTATAGAAAACACGCTAGGGGTACAAACGAAAATTTTTGTGGTACAATCGAGTACCTACCGGGTACAATCGACCACAGAATTTTCATACAAAAATTCCATCAATTATCGGCCAATCACGAGTTGAAGAGAAAAAAAAATTTCGAATTGATGTATAAAAAAAACCATGGGGATTTCTGCAAAAATAAAAGTGGTACAATCTGGTACCTACCTGGTTCAATCCTTCACCAAGTTTTCATGAAGAAATTTCGATTTTTTTTTTTGGGTGCCGGTGGGTTCAAAAGTTATAATGGCAGTATAGAGAAAACGTTAGGGGTACAAACGAAAATTTTTGTGGAACAATCGGGTACCTACCGGTTACAATCGATCACAAAATTTTTACGAGAAAATTTCAAGGTCAATTGCCAGGTTCACATAGCTCACAACTATGACGATCGTGTCATTAGAACCATTCTGAAAAATATTTCTGGAAAAAAAATCTTTTTTCGGGAACTACTCATCGGGCTTCTAATTTATTCTGAACACTTCCTTGAGCTCTTTATTTCAATTAACTGTTGCTTGAAATATATATCCAAATATTAACAATTTTCAGAAATTGAGCACAACTTGCCTCAAACACTAGATCGGGCTCACTGATGACGAATCCGGTGTCAAAATTGATGTCCATAAAGTTAGCAGAGCCACTTACACGGAAGTCAATGAAAACCATCTCATTAATTGTCTTATATTTGTCGAGAATTTGTCGTGAAAGAAAAAAATTTGTCGCGCTTATAGTTTTTTTTTTAAAGGGTGGCTCTGCTAACTTAATATTAAGTTAGCAGAGCCATTCTAAAATATGCATCGAATTCGATCGAAAATGTTATGAGTTATTGTCGAGTATTTGTCGTAGACGATCTAACATGAAAAAACCAGAAAAAAACATTTTTTTATAGCTTTTTTATAGGTTTTAATGAAATTTTCTGGTTTCTCAGGAAGTTTGTCAGATTCGGCAACACTGCATTCGTAAATTGATATTTCAGGTATGTTTTTCGTATTATTATTGACTGATATTGGGTTGTATATGTTAAATCTTCTATTTCCTGAGATGAACAATTTTCGTTTCAATGCTGAATAATGGAAATATTCCATTCTCACGGATATACATCCACGTAACTTTGTGATACAAGAAAGTTGATTAGCAACAAATTTTTTTCTTTCACGACAAATATGTTTTGGTCATCCTCCAATCGTTCAGCTCATTTCCGGAAGAAAAAACGGTCATCTAATCAACTTTCTTGTATCACAAAGTTACGTCGATGTATATCCGTGAGAATGGAATATTTCCATTATTCAGCATTGAAACGAAAATTGTTCATCTCAGGAAATAGAAGATTTAACATATACAACCCAATATCAGTCAATAATGATACGGAAAACATATCTAAAATATCACTTTACCGATGCAGTGTTGCCGAATATGACAAATTTCCTAAGAAACCAGAACATTTCATTAAAAGCTCATTTCCGGAAGAAAAAACGTTCATCTAATCAACTTTCTTCTATCACAAAGTTACGTCGATGTATATCCGTGAGAATGGAATATTTCCATTATTCAGCATTGAAACGGAAATTGTTCATCTCAGGAAATAGAAGATTTAACATATACAACCCAATTTCAGTCAATAATGATACGAAAAACATACCTGAAATATCAATTTACCAATGCAGTGTTGCCGAATCTGACAAATTTCCTGAGAAACCAGAAAATTTCATTAAAACCCATAAAAAAGCTATAAAAAAATCTTTTTTCTAGTTTTTTCAGGCTAGATGGTCTACGACAAATACTCGACAATTACTCATAACGTTTTTGATCGAATTAGATGCATATTTTTGAATGGCTCTGCTAACTTAATATTAAGTTAGCAAAGCCACCCCTTAAAAAAAAAACTAGAAGCGCAACAAATTTTTTTCTTTCACGACAAATTCTCGACAAATATACGACAATTAATGAGATGGTTTTCATTGACTTCCGTGCAAGTGGCTCCGCTTACTTTATGGACATTCAAAATTGATTCTCTTTCGCCGATTGTAGGATCTCTTACTTGAAAATAGAGAACCCTACAGACTTGAAACTTTCAGCATAGGTTTCATTTCAGAATGTCTCTGTTACGTTTGGCGCCATTGGGTCAAACCGGCCAAAGGGTTACGCAGTTATAGTCATATTAAATTATGTTTTTCCTTAGTATTTCAGGAACCACCGGAAAAATCTTCTCAGAAGCTTGATAATTGTAGAGTAACTTTGGATTTTAATTACGAATGCCGATTTGGCGAATTAGTAAAAACTATCGAATTATACCGCAGATATACCCTTTCAATATTTCATTTTCCTGATATTTCCAAAAACATGGATCGAATCGCCCTTCAATGAAAATTGCCACCTTGAAGTTTCAGCCAAAAAAGGGCCTACATATTTGGCTGAAACTTCCAGGTGGCATTTTTCATTGAAGGGCGATTCGATCCATGTTTTTGGAAATATCAGGAAAATGAAATATTGAAAGGGTATATCTGCGGAATCATTCGATATTTTTTACTGATTCGCCATTCGGCATTCGTTAATAATCTCTAGACTTACCATACAATGGGGGTTTTTCCTTTAAACGAAAATGCAAAAAAATGTTTGATCATCTAAAACTGAAAAATAAAAATGGGGATTTGCATTTAAAGGGATTTGTCTTGAGTGCACGATATGGCAACGGCGAATTCAGCTTTCATGGAAAGAAAATGACGTCAAATGTGTTACTTTGCTTAGGAAAACAGAGATAGCTATACTTCGATCTGGTAAGAGTAGAAGACAACGACCAAGGAATAGAAAAAGAAGAGCACAAACTGTCATACTGTCATATTACTGACAAATCGCAAACGGAAATTGTTTGGTTATATTGACAAAGAACACGTGTGTACCGCAGAATAGGAATAAATATTCCATTATTCTATAGCAGAAGAAGCTATTTCACTAAACACCGTTGTCACTCCTTGCATGCCTGGCAAATCCCAAACCCCAATTTCGAAATCTGATTCTGAATACTTTCTGAAGGTTACTTGGGAAAATGATGCATCAAACCCATAATAATTAGGTTCAAATTTGCATTTGCAGTAATAACCCAAATTCAGGAAAAACCCCCATTATCAAGCTACTGAGTAGATTCTTCCGGAAGTTATTTTGTTCACTATCAGTGGTTAGGCCGGCCGTAAACACATTAACTTTAGGAAGAATCAACGTAGGGAATCTGTTTGTAGAGTAACTTTTCAGAAGGTTGAATGCTTAAATGAGTTGAATTCGCCAATTATTCCTGAGATAGCTATACCCATTCAAAATGTTGGATCGAATTGCCATCTATTATAGTATCGTAAATTATAGCTTAAGGTTCATGCAGAATTTCGTGAGGACCATATGAAAAAATTTGCGTTTGGCAGGGTCGAAACTTGTATAGATGACCGCTTTGGGAACGGAACAAGCGCGTAAAAGCTCCTACCTCACGTTAGTGCTTTTCTAGGTTTTTTGAATTTGATATTTCTCACCCAATACTTTATTTTTATTTTCAAGGAAAATCTATTGTTTTTTTTCAAATGAGAATATGTAGATCCTATGAAAGAAAATTCGATTGAGCGGTGTGACTGAAAAAGAATTTGTTTATCTATTTTTGCATCACAAAACTAACAATTGGTGATAACTTGAGGTAAATTTCCTTGAATTGATGTATTCCATCATCAGTACAAAGTAATAAATACATTATAATGATGGCCTAGCGTTCATTGTAACGATCAAATTAGTGATTGGTCAATCACTGATGTTCATTGTTCGGATCAATTTTTGACATTGTCCCAATGTAAAATACATCATAGTAATGTCCATACGGTTGATCACCTGTAGTGATTGATATCGGGCTCAGTATTATTTTCTGTGCAGGAAGTCATATTACCGAAGTCCTCGGAATTAACCGTTGCTTAATTTCACCAGGTTTCAGTTTTCTCTTTATATATCGTTTAATATTTTCTTTATTTATTTCAGCCATATGTTTGTGAAGGATGTCGGGCGCTAGGCGAGAGAATAGTAGCCCTGCAATCCAGAATTGACGAGTTGGAAAAGATGAGGTATTGTTCTTACACGAACTAAATATTTTACCATTGAAAATAATCAATAGCTCCGTACGAAGGTCCAGTCAAGACAAATTGAACTTCTTTGCTTCCCTTGCGTCGAAGTAGCTTTATAATAAATTTTCCATGTATTTTCAATTACTCCATATTTGACTGAATTTACAGATTCCATACCCCAAGGGCTCCACCGATGAGCTCCCCCACAGAGGAAGAAATGAACAATGTGGTCCCGCAAGAGCAAGTTGCTGTGATCCCGCAGGACCAGAGAAATGATATTGCTGTGGTGCAGGACCAGAGCATTGATAATGTTGTGCTGCAGGACCAGAGCAATGACAATGCTGTGGTGCAGAAAGCAACTGAAGTGGTTCCGCTGGAACCAACCACACAGATGCCAAAGCGACCCTCTTCCGAACAAAAAAAGGGAACAAAAGCCTCACGCTCGCTCTACCTAGGTAAGGCTGCTCCAGAAAAGTATCATTATATTCACCGTCCAACAATAGCTGAGGTGTACCTCTTCTCCAAATATTACGAGTGATTTGTTAACATTCAATTGATTCATCCTTATCACGACCAACCAAAATCAATCAAATTCTCAAGAGCTAACACCACCATATGCTGCTTAAGTACGGAATCGTGCAATTCGGCAAAACAGGAATATTTCCTTCATTGATTGTCCGGACGCAAACACTACCGTGTGCTGGTGAATTCAGGTTTCATTGAACCTCGTTAATGTCTCAAGGTCAGGTATCTGCCTCCGGTCTACATGCTTTAATGTTGCCACAAGTCACCCCGTTATATTCGAGGTTTTGTTTGCTTTTAACTATCTAGAAATGGGGCTAATGAGACAAAACCGGAAGTAAAAAAATTGTTTCTAATAGCTAATGTTACAGAGATCTGGCTCAACCCTAGAAAACCTCAATTTCTCAAGATTGAAACATTGGACGTTGATTATACACTGTTTCACATCTCATATGCTGCATATGCTGCGCGTCTATTACTATTGATCTGAACGGAAATTGATGTGACTTGTTTCAGGTGAATTGACGTGTATCTTTTCGTATTGGAATTCTATGTTTAATTCTGGAGGAATGAAGCTGAAAAAATTCTAGAACCTTTTACGAGCTGGTTGAAATTCGAACCAGTTTCCTCCACGAATTTTGCATTGATCTTCACGCCGGTATATTCGAACCACCTACAAAATCTCAACTCTATCAAACCTGTAATTTTGAAAACATCAGCAGAATGAAATTTCGAACTAGGCGAATATTGCACATTCTCGGATTCTACCTGTGTCAGTAAGCTCCAAACCTACTCTCAAATTATCTTTGAGTAGTTTTTTTCCAGAACCTATATTTTTACGACGTGCCAACGGCCAATAGTGAAAACAATAAGAATCCATCAAAAGAATAGATATTTGTGGAACTGATTCAATTATTTCAAGAGGTTTAATTAGTGAATTGATAAAAACAATGGTTCCACAGATATGTCCATTTGAAATTTTATTTCGACAACATTTCCAAACGCTAACACTCAGGGGAACTTCAGCGAGAATCCATTCACAATCAAAGATCTTAACGAGTTGTGTAAAATTATGTGTAAAATTCTGTGAAATTTCATAACCCCATTTTTGCGCGTTACCTCCACGAGAAATTATTCTACGAGTTACTTAATCGTCCAATTGATCATTTATAACATATCAAATTGTATATTATCAAAAGCTTTATGCATGTAAGTGCACTTCACTACTGTGTACCATTATTTTTTCTCTCAGTTACAGCTTCATTTTAATGGCTGTCTAGAATCTATGACGTCACCCATATGACGCACCGAGAACCGAGATCTGAGCCAATTTCAGTGAAAAATTTGTCATTGTCGGTTTCTGTTTATATAAGCGAATCTCACTCATTTTTTTATGCTTCTGAATTAATTGTTTTGTTGATGTGTGAAAGTGAAAAGTTTTCGTGAATTTTTAAACATAAATTTGTTCTTGAATTGGATTTTAGTATGAGATAATACTCAAAAGTAGAGGAGACTTTGATGGGATTGGGAACTTATGCGAAGATGCCAACGCCCTAACGGTTAAATTTGGAACCTCTCCAAGCTAGTAGTTTCATGTAAACAAACCGTAGAAATGTGGTGGAAAACGAATATTTATTCAGCAGAGCTTGAATATTTAAAGAAATTATTATAATTTTGTATCAGATTTCTCAGGAAGGAACTTTTCGTTTGAATCACGATATAAAATTGTGCGTTAAATCGTTCCTGTAGGATAATTTCGGTGTTATTTTAGTGTCTGTTGCTTGGTGGATCAAAATTAACCAGTATCTAAGTTTATTTGAATTTCTGGAAAAATAGGCACCTCAATAAGTAATTTAAGGACTCTTAACAATGTGAAGAAGTGCTGAAGGCAGGATATGTTATGTGGTAAATCTAGAATCAGTCCAAATGACCTGTTCTCTTTGTTTACAAACTAGTGAATCAATAAAATGAAAACAGCTCAGCTTTAGTTCCTTTGCATCGTATTTCGAAAAAAAGGAAACAGATACACATATAATTGACTACATTTTCATATTTCAGTTCTCAGTAGCTCAAGATACACATACAAAATGAAAAAATGTCACAGCTGGTTCAACCTAACTATACAGGGTCTTTCACGAGGAACCTCACCCATATTTATACGGGAAACTACTGAACGTATTTTCATGAAATTCAGCACTTATAAGTATTTCACGGTGCTGATGAAATCTAAAATATTTTCAAGGCATGAGCACCTACGGTTTTTCCGGAAATAACGTCAACTTCCGTTTTTCAAATTAGAACACCATTTTTTTATTGCAGAAATAGATTCCTTAGAAAATTTCAATTTATTTTGATGTAACATTTTTCAGTTTTGGTTGGAAAATTCTCTCTGAGCGGGAAAATTCGAAAAAAATCGAAAATAGAGCTCCGCTGAAACAAGAATAACTTCGAGGTTTTTGGATGGAAAATTTTCATTTTTGGGATTTTTCAAGATGTAAGATTGATGTATCCACTTTAAAAATCGAAATCGCGATTCATGATACAGGGGGTGAAAAAATCGCTTTCAAAGTTAGGGATGACAAAATCGTGAAAAATCAATTTTTTCAAATTAGAACCCCATTTTTTTATGGCAGATATTGAATCTTCGTTAAAAAATAATGTGAGTGTATGCATCACACCCTTGCCCTTAAGTGGATATTTTCTGAGTTATTCACAAAAAACTGTTTTTCGTCTTGAATTTTCAGCTATTTCTTTTCCCTTCACGCCAAAAAGATGAAAAGATGGAACTGTTACTTGAACCATGTTTTAGATTTTACCACCCTAATATGCAAGAGAAAAAAGTTACAGGTTGTTCCTAAATAGATGGCGAATTTGGATTCGAATTTGTATCGGAAACCTCTTTATTTCATTTCTCAAGTTTGTCATGGTTCTGTAAATGGTATCTCTCGTTGGTCTGGGTCGGTCAGGAAACCTCTCAATGAACAGTCGAATCGTTCTATCTACAACTTTATTACATTCTCCATGAAGTAGAATGAGATTTAAATAATCTTCATTGGTAAAATTAGGCATTGTGATCGATTTTATAACTTAATACGAATTATCACCAAATTAATAGTAAACACAAAATGCTACTGAATAAAGAGGAATTTGGCAGATGTAATTAATGATATCTATCATTAAAAAAAAATAATGCAAAACATGGTAAGTTTTTGCATATGGTTCATAAGGAATTATTTATTTATCACTGGAGAGAAAACCGATGGCCGATTAGTTGAAATAAAGAGGTTTCCGATACAAATTCGAATCCAAATTCGCCATCTATTTAGGAACAACCTGTAACTTTTTTCTCTTGCATATTAGGGTAGTAGAATCTAAAACATGGTTTAAGTAACAGTTCCTGAAAATGTCATCTTTTTGGCGTGAAGGGAAAAGAAATAGCTGAAAATTCAAGACGAAAAACAGTTTTTTGTGAATAACTCAGAAAATATCCACTTTAGGGCAAGGGTGTGATGCATACACTCACATTATTTTTTAACGTAGATTCAATACCTGCCATAAAAAAATGGGGTTCTAATTTGAAAAAATTGATTTTTCACGATTTTGTCATCCCTAACTTTGAAAGCGATTTTTTCACCCCCTGTATCATGAATCGCGATTTCGATTTTTAAAGTGGAGACATCAATCTTACATCTTGAAAAATCCCAAAAATGAAAATTTTCCATCCAGAAACCTCGAAGTTATTCTTGTTTCAGCGGAGCTCTATTTTCGATTTTTTTTTCGAATTTTCCCGCTCAGAGAAAATTTTCCAACCAAAACTGAAAAATGTTACATCAAAATAAATTGAAATTTTCTAAGGAATCTATTTCTGCAATAAAAAAATGGTGTTCTAATTTGAAAAACGGAAGTTGACGTCATTTCCGGAAAAACCGGAGGTGCTCATGCCTTGAAAATATTTTAGATTTCATCAGCATCGTGAAATACTGAGTGCTGAATTTCATGAAAATACGTTCAGTAGTTTCCCGTATAAATATGGGTGAGGTTCCTCGTGAAAGACCCTGTATAGAAATGAAAAATATGAATGTATTTATATGAATACCTTCAGCTATTATCAACTATAACAATATATCTAGTTTTTGTCATGGTTTCAACCAGATTACTCTCATTGAATATGATTTTGTGTAGTATGTGAATTAGGTAGATGCAGAAGTGCTCGATAGTTTTTCGGCAGTGTTTTTCGTCAAAATTCTCTTTTTTCCATTCACACCTAAAAACATCTGAACATAAGTTGTCTCGAGCTTAGTAATCGAGCAACATTTTTGAAGAAACGAAAAAGAATCAGGAATCAATAAATGTATCCGTGTAGGGTCCGACTCTTTTTAGCAAATCTTGGCTGAAGACTATCCTGAACAAATTCAATTTTCACCGGAGCCCACATTTTTCCATGAATTCATGAATTTTTCGAGAAGAGACGTTGCATTTTCTGCAGAAATCATAATTCTCATCTTTCCTCTAGCCATCCAAATCTTTCTTTCTGAAATATCCGAACTGAACTCATTATACGTATGCACGTTATGAAGTAATTCAATCCAAAAATATTTCCCTTGTGTTCGACTTTAAACGGATTGATATTCAACATATATCAATATTTGCTGGTATTATAAATCATTGAAACATTTCCACTCTAAATTGAACACTTATGCAGCTGTCATAGGTGGTTTCTGTCTATTCGGGGCGGAGCCTAGGGCTATGGAATTTTGCATGCATACTCTCAGATCTCAGTATCATCAGGATATACAGAGGTTGTTTGTAATTTTCGGAGTAACTATACTTTTGCGAAACTGATTAGAAATCGAATAATCAATCAAAATTTGGCAGAAAGGACCTAAAGTATACAGGGCGCTGCAAATCGAACATTGCAGTTTTGCAAGGTTGGATATTGTGGTTGTGCCATTTGTCAGCCATTATCATGGTTTGGTCTGGTGACCAACTGGACTTCGCCGACCATAAGCTTTTTGAAAATACTTGTTCCGTCTCGATTCAGCTAGCTTTCCCGTCAAAAATTTCAATTTTCAATGAGAAAACCATGTTTTAAATCAGGCTCCACATATTGGTTGTTTAAACATTCGGAACTTCGCGCCTTCCGTGACGTACCGCGATATATCCACTCTCACTCTCTTCTCGTGTACCTTTCTCTCTAGCAAGCCAATAGGGAGAGTCAGCTGTATCGATCAGGGCATCGTGAAAAAACGAGTGACGTAGGAGGCGATCTACCGCGTTTCACCCACTTTTGTTTTGCGTCCCGATTTGACGGTTTTTAATACCGAATTGTTCGAAATTCGCGAATTTTTGGAGTGTGAGTTAGCATACATTATCGATTTTTATCGAAATGGAAAGAGAAAAACATAAAAATATGATGATTCGTCTTACATGCAAGAAACCTATTGTGAGGTCAATTTTATCTTTGGGTAGCAATTCACCGAGCGATAATTATGAACGCACCCCTGTCTGTTTCTCCTCACCCCGTATTACTTGATGGTTGGAAAATTACTGAAAATTTTCCTCTTCCTAGATTCCACATGATCAGAAAGTACGTATGCGTGCAAACTTTCCTGAACCTACGAATGCAGTAAAATTATTATTTAATTGAAGCAGAATGCTCATTCCACGCAAAGGGACTGAAACTAAAAGCTTGTAACTTCATCCCAAGTGGTCAGTTTCAAGTGGAAATCAATTAAGATGTGAGCCATAACGGCATAATAAACGTTTCCAAGATTACAATCGAAAAAGTTAAATAAAACTAATAGATTTTATATTTCTTATTTTTCTTTGGTCAGTATTTAATTCAAAATTCAACGTAGAAATCGAATATGCAAAAATAAAAGTTCATTCGCGAAAATCGCAAGTAATGTCAATTCGCTATTGAACTGGAAGTAATAAACACTCATCAATTACCTCGGTCAATTGGGAACAGCAACTTATCTAGTATCAGTGTCCGAAATGAAACAATCGGTATATGCATTCAAACACTAAATTTCACCATTTTATAGTTCAATAGACCCATTGTTTAGCTATTACTCCTCATAAAACTAAAACATTATTTTAACAGAATATTGGCTCATTTCACATCATCCAAATATTGAGATTGAACTTGATGAGGGTCTGAGTTTCAATAGAAGTGGGGAATTTGGTCCTTTCGGGAACATAGCATGCCATCAACTTCGAGCTGAATTTGTTACATGTGTTCAAAACTACGATTGATATAGGGTACCTCCCATCTTTGCGAATTTTTTTCTGGCTTGGAAGCCAATAGTTTGTTGTTAGTTAATTGTATTTTCGCATTCGGACACCTCCATTTCTCAAAGTGATCATATTCTAAAAAATTTTTTAGAAACATATCAATCCAGATGGATTATTACTGACTAAGCATCATTTAGTGTACTATTTCTTGTAATGACACTTCTGCTGTGTTCCACATGTTACTATTGATTGATCCTCCGATTTGAAAAATCTCTAATCTGTATTTTATTTCAGAATCCATACGGTCCACCAATAGACCTAAAAAACCAAGAACAAAAATTTATCCCTATGAAGACATCTATTCAGTAAGTTAAAACGTTGAATATGTTATAATCTTAGCTCCTTAGTATGACATTTAGTATTTTCTTCTAGATCTGATCTTACACAAATATGATAGGTATTTTTTATAAAATTACGAATAATCGATTATGGACTAACAGCAATTACGCCTTGATATCACAAATAACTTAGTTTTTCTTTTCCGATTTTCCTTTTCTAATAGTGGGAATATAAAAAAAAATCTCACAAAATTTGAATTCAATCTGATACGTTTTTTCGGAGATAACATATTTCTGAATGAAATTATAAAAATCAGCGAATAACGGAAGCATGAATTAAGGATTCGATGCATCACCATTGAAAACGGCCTTTATATATTGGTATTCTAACCTATTTAAGGGGTACTCTGAACTATATTTCCTCATTTTCCGATAAATTTCCGAATTTTTCGAAAGTAGATGTCACTTTTTCTTGCGATATATTGGGCTGTAATGAAAATTTTCTTCTTTCCTCTGTTCATTCGAATCTTCGCATTTTTCCGATCCTTTCCAAAATATCTGAAATAAATCCTTATGGAACAACACCTTCAAAATGATTTTTTGATGTCCCCCTGTAGTTTAGAGACTCATCAAATCGGTTAAACTCATTTTTTTCATATGTGATAGCAGTAAACCTTAGTTTTCATATAACTTCATAGAAGCCTGTTATGAGAGTTTTAGCAGCATGTGGAAAAGAGTTCCCGAGATATCGAAGAACTGGAGAAAGTTTTCCTCAATAAATGTAATTTATATACTCACATTTGTACGTTACAACTCCAAGAAGTTTCAATTCAATCAAATCGGTATTTGTTATGCAACTGACAAAATGAAATTTCAGCTTTTCAAGCCCGGAAGAGCTTGGCGCATTTCGAAGTGCGACCTACCCCGAAAGTCTATAGAATTCTCCGTACGCCAGTAATCGTACCTACAGACGGCTGGCAAGACTAGTCTTTTGTGACCATTTCCGGTTTAAAATTGGAAAATTGCAGATATTCGGGCTAAATGGAGCTCTCTGTTCCCCATAACAAGCGCGCAGAAATAACATCACAAATTTCACGACTTAAAAAATTCCCCTATAAATCACACAGAATACAACAGATTATAGCATTTCTGATTTTCAGTTTACGCGTAATTCATCTGAAATGTCCTTCGATAGTATGAAAAAAAAATAAAAAAGCACTGACAGTCAAGAGCTTTACGCGATTGTTCACATTTGAAGCCATTTCCTCAAGATACTTTGCATGAACTTTGAAGCTGTCATTTTTCAGCCAAGTGCAGAATTTCAATTTGATCATTTCTGCAATATGGGTAGTATTGAAAAAATAAAATCATTGAGGGGATTTTAAGTTTTCACGATTTAGACCTTCTTAATCAATCCCCAAACCTGCTATTAAAATATCGAGTCTCTTAGTAATTTTTTCGGATGTTTTTATGGTCAAGGACGGCCTAACTGCCAACCGTAATTGATACTTGTGGAACTGAAGTTTGAAGCACTGTTTCAAAATATTTATTTCGAGGTTTATACCAATTTTCAATCTGATCGTGTGAATAGTTATTTAGATATTGAGGAAATATTCTGAAAATTTCCAAGAACAACGAAACTTGACATATTTTTGTCTAATACTTCCAGAAATAAACATCAGATATAATAGAAAACTGTTGTGGAATACTAACTTCAAGGTCTGTGCAGAATTTCATCCAAATCTGGTTAATAAATCAGAAAAAAAATATTTTTTTCGCGATGAAGATGTGGATTATTTTCGGATAATGATTCTTTCGTAGCTGAGCGTTTCTTTCTCCAAATAATGACGATGATTCGATGTGATCGCATCCTCACTTCTTGAGATATTGCGGAAATAACCTCAAAATTTCAAAGAACAACGAAATTGGACATATTCTTTTCGTATATCTCCGAAAGTGAATAGCGTATCGAATTCAAACATTCTTTTTACAATATTCATTTTGAGATATCTGCCGAAAATCTTTGAAATCTCATCAATATTTCCCAAAAATTTCAAACATTTTCCAATGAACATTTTCTTTAAATACTCAATCCGTATGAAGTATTGCAATAGGTTTTGGATTGGTATGCTCCAAATAATTACAAAGATCTGATCGCATCTGTACTTCTTGAGATGTCCAGGAAATAACGAGGAAATTTCAAACAACTAAATTTGATATATTTTTTTCCTTATATCTTCGAAAGTGAATATCGTATTGGATTTGAACTTGAAACTTTGTCGTTGAAGATTGATTCTAAGGTTTGTGCCAAATTTCGTTGAAATCTGATTGTCACTTCCCTAGAAAAAAAAAATTTGAACGATAATTTCAAAGTTTTCGAATCAATCAATTTTTTGAATTTATCAACTACGGGCTCCATATCAAATTTCGCATATAGCTGAGCATTGGTATGCAAGAACTATATCACAAAGTTTGTTTGAATACGATCGAATCAGTACTTCATGAGATATCGAGGAATTAACCTCATAAATTCATATAGGTATAACTCCAAAACTTTTCGACCGATTTCACTCACTAATGAACCTAACCGAGATTTTCAGGATCTTGACCTCACCTCAGAGTTTCAAGACCCCTTCTTTCGAATGTTAGAACGCAGTGAACGCACACGGCCAGAAAGCTGGAAGGACATAATTAAATTTGACGACGGATTCTTCATTAGTGAGCATAACCTAGTCGTTCGAAATAAATTTCAGCTCAAAATTCGAAAATAACAGACATTTTGACGAAGCGATAACGCGTTGTCCCAGAACATACACGTAAAAAGATTGACCCTATATCGTATCAACGTATTTGTCTTTTATTCGATTTTTAGAATTGTCAATATCAATATTTCAATTTTTTCAGTGGCCCCTTCTACTTAAAACAGTAAAAAAAGCGGCAAGACAGTATCCTCAAACTCAGGTAAGTTTGATTTTTTATACGTATAACTATTATCTCATTGAGAGCCATTATTATTCACTCTAACTTAATGCTAAGCACGAGGCAGTAGCTACCTATCTGAGCGCCTTTCTTTATGCATAAATACAAGAATCTATAGGGATATGTAAACTGAGCTTGTAACGCTGTTTACACACTTGACAGGTTTCACCTCAGCAGTATTTTTGATGTCGCCAACCATATGACAATGGCATTAAGGATCATAATACATCCCTTATACTTGGCGGCATGTTCATTGTTCGACAGTTCCGCTGTTTCTCTACAAAATCCTTCATAAGCTTCTTAAATTGTTTGCGTCGATTTTCTAAGTTGAAATTAAACAAAAAGTAGACATGACCTGCGCATGGAACCGAATGTCACTCGACAATCGAATGTTATATCTCCTATACTCCGTACCTCTTGTTGCTGAGTCGAAGGAAACGGTGACTACGTTATGTTTTTATTCGGATTTTAAATTTCTATATATCTTGCAAACAGTATATTTCTTGAATATGAGCTTGAAAACAGAGTCGAAATGGCGAATAGAACTATCACACTTTTGCAGATGCACCAGAAAACTTAGAAAATCGACGTAAACATATGACAGCTGTCATAATCTTTAATTCTTGATGGAGATTTAAGAATCGAGCCCCTGGAAGTGTACTGGGATTCGATTCCTGTAATTATGCGCTCACAAATGATTATGAGGTACGACGCACGAACTTTAAGAAATATACCTGTTGGGTCTATTTTCGAAACTGTCAAAGTCAATTCGAAATACGTAATTCGTATGAATCATATTGGCTACGTTCCGAAATCGTAGGATGGTTGTTTTTGCGCAGGTCATAAGTATCTGCGATCCCAAAAATCACAATATATTGTCCGGTAAACCTTTAACAATACTTGTACTATTGATAGACTAGGTCATGACCACTCAGAATATCGAAAAATTTGTAGGTTAAATTTTCACCGTTTTCGAGATGATGGGCATTTAGGAAATTCTTGAAAAATCTCTAGCTTTCCTAGATGTTTTGGACACCATGTCACTGAATTGGCATTGATTCGAAATATTTTTTTAATGCTGATGACTGCTGCTTTTCGCTTGTATGAAGCAATTTCCAAAAACCAATATAATTCTGCGGAAACTGGGGATGAAATGACGTATTGGAATTCTTCCTATTATTATTATCGTAAGTTTGACCCGATTTTCTGAAAAAAACTTAATAACATGTGAATGTGTACATTCATTTAAAAAATATGCGCATACAGAGAAAAGTTCTCCTAAATCAATTTGAAACCGCATTCGTTCAAGAGAATGGTATTCTTCAATAGGTGCAACCAAATATTAGTTTGATTTTTCGATGAAATACTGTTGACCCATGTGAACTATCAAACTCCTGATTCAAGCAGAACCACGTTTGGTCCAAATGAGAAATCTTTCAATAATTACTGGATATGTAAAATATATAGGTTTCATATTTTCATTCGGAAATACTACTATGGCTTTGATACGAATGTAAGATTTCTCATTTTTGTATTTGAAATATTTTTTCTAGAAGATTTCAATTTCTTTCACCAAGAGAATATAATATGTTTGCTGCAGTTAGCGGCTCTCAAATACTAAATGTGTATGGCATCTTAAGAAGCCTTCCATAATCATTTTTGAAGGTATCAATTCTAAATAAGCTGCAAATGGAGGATCACCTTCTTATGAGAAAGTTTTCTGGGAACAGGGTTTCGAAGATCAAAGAGCATCAGAAGTCTTTTGAAACAATTTGCTTGATTACAATGTTTATTCTCGACCAATCTAAAATAAATCTGTGTAGTCTAGAGTTCACGAATGTAGGTATACATGTGACAACGTTTGTGCATAAGAAACATGCATGTAGACATGTACCCACGTATTTCAATTCAAACTTTGTTCTCGAGTAATCAAACTTATTCTTAAAACCAACCTTTTCTGCTTGAATTTCGAAACTCTATTCCCGAAAAACTCCCTTGATGTTGATAAGTAGTTCTCCATTTACACCAAATTCATAATGCACCATCAAAAACACAAACGCACTATTCATCATGGCGGTCATGGCGTTGTTTCCTATCTAAATATCCATATATCTAGCGGTAATACCTCTTATTGGTCGAGGGAGTCACGTGTACGTGCTTTCGACATCAGAACAAATTAAATAAGAAATGATATTCTTGGTCCAAGAGAACTATGATTACCTGAAATTGTTTTCTAAAGTAAAGAGAACGTATGTTTAGGTTCAACTAAATTCGATTCAAGAAAATTCATATAAACAGGCAAACAACGGAATGAGTTGAGTTCATTAAATTTTTTCTCTGCGTTCTGATGCCAAGATAACATACTTTCAGGAAGGACATTTTGACATGCTTTGAGACCGCACCAACGATGCTGTCCACAAACTCAATTATTGTTCCACATCAGTTTCATTTAACTGTACCGTTATACTCTCAAATAGCCCAAGTAAAATAAATCACATAATTGCAAGACGGGTTTAGAGTCTCCAATCCATCATAATATTGACTAAATTAAACCGAAATATTTTCGAACTTGTGGTGCAATACTAACTTCTGATTTTGTAATAGGCACTGATCCATCTTTGAGGAAGGTAGGCAGAGTATTACTTTTCCGTGAGTTCGACAATGTACGCTGTACAATGTGTGACATATGCTAGAGCAAGCCTTAGGCCCTCAAATCAATGAAGTGGGATCTTTTAATAAACTCACTTGGGTTTCATGAAAGCACAAGTTTTAGCAATTGACATTGCACAACTGGGACAATGTATCAACATGCTATCATAAAATCATTGTGAAGAGGGCAAAACTACATTTAAAAGGTCCTTCTTGAAAGATTATCATATTTGCGTCAGGAAGAATAGAGAACAATCCAATTTTTTCTTCTGGATATTCGTTAGTGAAATTTATTGCTTGAAACTATGGTTCAGAAAGAATTTAATTGGAAGAAGATTTGAGTATGTTTTATATACTTTTGAAGGCTGGACAAAGTACGCATACTTTTGTAGTGAGTGTTCACATTCACGTGGTAGGTAGAATTAAAATATGTTATTCGATCCACATTTTTCGCAGAATTATATCAATTTCCCAAATGCCCATTATCTCGAAAACTGTGATAATTTTACCTGCAAGTTTTTCGATATTCTTTGGGGTCATGACCTAGTCTATCACCTGTACAATTATTGTCTGAGATTTACCGGAGACTCTGTATGACACATTATCTATTCATGTGTTTGAATTGATTGTGTCAATAAATCAAATATTTTTGTTAGTATTGGTAAAACAACAACTTAATTATTATGGAGAAAGTCTTGATAGAATTGTTTATGAGTTCATATGTTCCATTGTTATAATAATGAGCGTGATCATATTTTTGTTTCAAGACTTATTTTATCTCCCCACGTTTTTTCATCAGAAAAATCTCTATGTAGAAAAATTTCGGAAAAGTTCGAAGACTTTGTAGGATTCCTACCTACTGAAAATGTCACAATAAAAATTACAAAGAATTTCTTCATTTCTGTTCTTTTTTTGACCAATTCAGAAAACACATTCCTTCGGACCTTGGCTATACCCGGATGCATCCTCATGAATTTTCTTTTTAATTTTCTAACAAAAATTTTCAGTTTTAGCCAAATATTGAAACTCATACAACAACACACCTGACTTTAAAATGCACACAGAAATAACAGCTGTAAAGAAGTCAACATCAAAAGCTACTGGTTATTTCCGTGCCACTGAACTAGTTACCTGTATATAACTCTGGCTATTTTAAGTATTCGTAGTGAGTTCACTGCGTGTTCGTAACTGAACGGCGATTTATTCCTATGTCAATTGTTGGACTGTCCCCTGATATCCAGAAAGTTAATTTCTGGCTCTATAGCTTGAGTTTTAAGACTTGTTCTGTAAATAAATTTATTTGTTTCAGGAGATAGAAATTCTGTTAGAGAGACACCGACTCGAGGTAAGTTTTCAATGAAAATTCCACACGTGATTTTTTCCAAATCAGAACGTGTATTTCTGATGGATCACCATCGCAATGGATCAATTTAAGTGGAAATTTTTTCCTCGTGGATACCTAACAGCGAATTATACTGGAAATTATATTGTTACGTTTATAATGACATGATACTTTCTCAATTTGTCTGCTGATAGTGCGGATGAACTTGCCTTTCTCTTGGTTGGATCTCTTTGTAGCTTCCGACGCTTGGCATTTTTTGCAGCTCTTGCGTTGACAAATTCTATGTCAGAGAATGGATTAAATTTGCGATTACACCTTTTGAAAACATTTTTCTGCAACTGCTTGGCTATAGAGTTCCATAAAACTTTGATAACACTCTCCTTGTAGTCTTCGGAGCTCTTATTTCGCATGTTGAAGGCATAGTCTTCAAGAATAAGCGCCAGTTCTTCCACAGGTATATCCACTCTGTTCGAATCATACGCTTTTTCTGCGCAAAAGTTTATAAACTGCTTCCATACACTTGCCTTCGATTTCCTGGTTTACGCGGGTGTCAACTGCTCAATATTCTAGCGAATAGTTTCTTTACTCTCTAAACCGAAGCGAGACATATTTTTACGTCGTGCGGTTCTTGACAAATTCAAAACAGAAATTATTTTCTAGCTTAGAGTTTCACAGAGTTGCCATGGTAACTAAATAATCAAGTCGATAAAACCTTCTATGTTTTGTAAGTATTTATGAAGACGAAAATTGATGTTGTTGGAATTAAACACATTTGATGTGGAACTTTCCAACCGAATACCACACGAGTTCAAATTAAGTCCGGAAATTTTTTCTCGTTCATGAATATTTTCAGAAAATTATCCGGAATCGAAGACGAGCTCATGAGCTCGAAAAAATTCCCGGAAATAATTAGACCTTTAGTGGTATCACTAGTGAAAACAATTTCGCTTCAAGTAAGCTACGCAATTCTTTCAAGTGTAGAAATGAATAAATTTACCCTTCATCAATCTAACCTTGTTCGATTTAAATTTCAGAAAATCACTGGCGTAAATTCAGCAGCTTTTGCACGCATGTTGAAGTTCGTTGTCGAAGCGGTTAACCTCTCGCATTTGAACCCGCCGAACGCATCTTCACTTCGATTGAAATATATGGCAACTTTCTTTTTATATGGTCCTCACGAAATGATGCCTGGCCCTCCAACCTATCATTTTTTCAATCTAGTACAATAGTTATATTTTTGAAAAAAAAATTTTGAATGGGCGTATTTTACCCATTCACTAATTCAAACTTCGTAATCGAGCCCCAAACCGGTTGTTTTTTTTTGAGTTGTTTCTTTCGTAAGTTATTGTGTTTGCGATTGGTAAACTCGTGGAATGCACTTCTCAATAGTAGAACGATGTGTAGTCAGATTAGTAATGAATCCTTTGATCCTTCAGTATACAGGGTCTTTCACGAGGAACCTCACCCATATTTATACGGGAAAGTACTGAACGTATTTTCATGAAATTCAGCACTTATATTATTTCACGATGCTGATGAAATCTAAAATATTTTCAAGGCATGAGCACCTCCGGTTTTTCCGGAAATGACGTCAAGTTCCGTTTTTCAAATTAGAACACCATTTTTTATTGCAGAAATAGATTCCTTGGAAAATTTCAATTTATTTTGATGTAACATTTTCAGTTTTGGTTGGAAAATTCTCTCTGAGCGGGAAAATTCGAAAAAAAATCGAAAATAGAGCTCCGCTGAAACAAGAATAACTTCGAGGTTTTTGGATGAAAAATTTTCATTTTTGGGATTTTTCAAGATGTAAGATTGATGTATCCACTTTACAAATCGAAATCGCGATTCATGATACAGGGGGTGAAAAAATCGCTTTCAAAGTTAGGGATGACAAAATCGTGAAAAATCAATTTTTTCGAATTAGAACCCCATTTTTTTATGGCAGATATTGAATCTACGTTAAAAAATAATGTGAGTGTATGCATCACACCCTTGCCCTAAAGTGGATATTTTCTGAGTTATTCACAAAAAACTGTTTTTCGTCTTGAAATTTCAGCTATTTCTTTTCCCTTCACGCCAAAAAGATGACATTTTCAGGAACTGTTACTTAAACCATGTTTTAGATTTTACTACCCTAATATGCAAGAGAAAAAAGTTACAGGTTGTTCCTAAATAGATGGCGAATTTGGATTCGAATTTGTATCGGAAACCTCTTTATTTCAACTAATCGGCCATCGGTTTTCTCTCCAGTGATAAATAAATAATTCCTTATGAACCATATGCAAAAACTTACCATGTTTTACAGTATTTTTTTTTAATGATAGATATCATTAATTACATCTGCGCAATTCCTCTTTATTCAGTAGCATTTTGTGTTTACTATTAATTTGGTGATAATTCGTATAAAGTTATAAAATCGATCTCTATGCCTAATTTTACCAATGATTATTTAAATCTCATTCTACTTCATGGAGAATGTAATAAAGTTGTAGATAGAACGATTCGACTGTTCATTGAGAGGTTTCCTGACCGACCCAGACCAACGAGAGATACCATTAACAGAACCATGACAAACTTGAGAAATGTCGGATCTTTCGTTAAGAAAACTACACACAGAGAAAAAAGTGTAGTAGAAGATGAGAACAACGAAATTACAGTTCTTGCATATTTTCGTGTGAATCCTCAAAATTCTCTCAAAGATGCCGAGATTGATCTGGGATTATCTCAATCGAGTGTTTGGAGAATATTAAAAAAACATAAAATGCACCAATATAAATTCAATAGGGTACAGCATTTGAAGGAAACTGATTTCGTCAGGAGAACAGAGTTTTGCGAAGCTATGATGATTCGATTTCAAGAGAATGAAAACTTTTTGGACTGTATAATTTGGACAGATGAATCTAAATTCACAAAGAATGGTTCTTTCAATAGGCATAACAGTCATTATTGGGATGAAGAGCACAACCACCACTTCAGACAATGGAACTTTCAAGAGACCTGGAGTTTCAATGTTTTTTGCGCCATCAAAAATAATGCAATACACTATGTTCACATTTATGATGGGACTTTAACTGGTATGATAGAACACTACACATGTTTGCATTATTTAAAGAATGTTCTCCCTAAGGAGATAGATATTCTGACATATTGACTCAAATAATTGAGCCGCTAGTACAGAACCATAATGACTTATGGTATCAACAAGATGGCGCGCCTCCACTCAATTCACTCAATGTGTCAAATATCCTCTACAGGCTATTTGAAGATCGATGGTTGGCGAACAATGGTCCACATCTTTGGCCACCACGTTCTCCCGATTTAACTCCTTTAGACTATTATGTTTGGGGTAGGATAAAAAATATTGTCTACTCAACTCCCCTGACTGATAAAGAGGACTGCATAGAACGAGTCAGAAATGCGTTCAGGTTTGTTTAGATTTTTAGATTCATAGTTTTGAAACTCAATTTGGTTTTTAAACACTTTTGCAGATCTCTTCCTCCCGATGAAATAAGAAGAGCAACGCACGAAGCATTCCTGAGACGTATAAATAAATGTCTAGAAATTAACGGTCAAAACTTTGAGCATCTTCTCTAGTTATAACTGCGAGAGTTTGCCATGGTTCTCCTAATAGTAACTTGAAGTCGGTTTCAAGAAGGGGTGAAAAATCTACAGCATGGTTCAAATAACAGTTCCTGAAAATTTCATCTTTTTGGCGTGAAGGGAAAAGAAATAGCTGAAAATTCAAGACGAAAAACAGTTTTTTGTGAATAACTCAGAAAATATCCACTTAAGGGCAAGGGTGTGATGCATACACTCACATCATTTTTTAACGTAGATTCAATATCTGCCATAAAAAAATGGGGTTCTAATTTGAAAAAATTGATTTTTCACGATTTTGTCATCCCTAACTTCGAAAGCGATTTTTTCACCCCCCGTATCATGAATCGCGATTTCGATTTGTAAAGTGGATACATCAATCTTACATCTTGAAAAATCCCAAAAATGAAAATTTTCCATCCAAAAACCTCGAAGTTATTCTTGTTTCAGCGGAGCTCTATTTTCGATTTTTTTTTCGAATTTTCCCGCTCAGAGAGAATTTTCCAACCAAAACTGAAAAATGTTACATCAAAATAAATTGAAATTTTCTGAGGAATCTATTTCTGCAATAAAAAAATGGTGTTCTTATTTGAAAAACGGAAGTTGACATCATTTCCGGAAAAACCGGAGGTGCTCATGCCTTGAAAATATTTTAGATTTCATCAGCATCGTGAAATACTTATAAGTGCTGAATTTCATGAAAATACGTTCAGTAGTTTCCCGTATAAATATGGGTGAAAGACCCTGTAGACTCCAGTTCAATTTGTACTTACCTCACTTCAGAATTTACTAGCAGCTGAAGTAAAATGTGCAATGTTGCCACTTTTCATATTTAAGAATTTTCGGGAAAATAAAACTGAAATGCAGTGAAAAATGGAAAAATAACGAACATTGCGCATTCTCATTGAAAAATTAGGTACATCTCAAAAGAAAAATTTCCAAAAAATAATCACTGAACCCTGTAGACCGACACCCCGTTTTCTCCTAAATTTCAAGAATTTCCAACATGTCACGCGGTTATTGGCAACGTTAAATTAGGCAGGCAGCGAGAAGGTATATTGACCTTGAGATATCAACGAGGTTTAATGAAACTTGCATGTGACTGTATTGTCGAGCTGTAATTTACCGTCACGTGGTAATGTCTGCTCTTCACGAATCAACATTACCTTTGAAATGACCCACATTTGATTACATAGACTTTTCAAGGAAGAGAAAAATAATTCGCGTTGTTTCACGAATCTCGTACATGGGTGAAATCCGCTGTTATACCCATTCCAAATTTTCCCAATATTCTCAAAAATACAGATTCGATCGAACGGAATCCTTACACCTGATTGGAAAAAAAGCTTATCGTTCCATGCAGAAATACATGAGAAACATAAGAAAAGGAGATCGCCAAATATATCCATCAGGAAGTAAAGATGCGTTTAGCTGGGTAAGTACGTAAAATGATGACCGCTGTGGCAATGAATTTGAAGTATACATTTTGGCACTAAGGTGTGCTACAGCATTTTCCAATTAATTCCAAAGTTTGATCATGATTGGATCAGTATCAATTCAGTTATTCCGGAAATACGATTCCGACGGACAAATCTGAGCCATTCGCGATATGAAGTATTCGCCAGGGGAATTTTTTTGAAACAATGAGAAAATAAACGACAACAAATTTGAGAGCTACTTTTCGGAGCCTATATCAGACAACTTCATCAACAATCAACTTGAAATACAGTAGTTCCTAGCGATATTTTTGTATTTCAATAATCATTTTACACCTTCCCAACGAAATTTACTAGACTTTTTATATTGCACAATGGTAAAGTCCTTGATTTTTCCTCCCCTCAAAAAGTATGGACAAAATGGAAATGTGTCAATCGCGTATACAGGGTCTCTACATTTGAAAGATCAAAACTTCAAGGCCAGATTCTACAGGTGATTTTCAACAAAAAAGTCATAACACATGGTCGAAATATTGGCGGCTATTCTTAAATTCAACATTTTGTGTTTTTACAGAATATCACAATTTTTTTATGAAATCAATCACCCTCTAGTTTTCCTTGTAGCCGCATCTTATTTGATCACATATCTCGAAAGACCATGGAATTGTCACGAGACACGAGCATTTTTTTGTATCAAAAAATTCCTTACTGCGGGCGTGGTAAGCAGGTAAACATAGAAGTTCTTAGGTCAAAATTATCAATGATATTTTTCCAATAAGTTTATGCGAAATGAATAATTATGAACATGATTTCTTTTCAGCACAAACTTCCTCATTTAGTTATCTTTCGAATGACAAATCAACTTTTGTACTGGCTGTTTCTTTTCAGCCTCAATATCATAGCTAACATGATAACAACGGAAAATAAGAAATTTTTCATACCTAATTTCTTCCATTCTGAGGCTTCTAATGCTTGAATCAGTTATTTTTTCTGATTAAATATTGGAGTAACACTAACAAGAATTGTTAATTTATGTGTCGAGTCCAACGAATGAAATCAATTTCATTAATACATATTATAAGAAAGAAGTTAAGGGAGATGACAGAATCCTCTCTGTTTATAATCAAAAAATTAATTAACAGCAAATGTCCCAAATGGCTACAGCCTTGTTCAATACATTTCACAATTTTTTTCTCACTGAATCTACATCCCTGCGTAGTTCAGAATATTTCTAACCCATTTCTGCACCACACAATATGATTCTATTTCTCAGATCATCTCGAGTTTGAACCCTTATTTGATGAACTTTTTCTTTTAATGTGTTTCAGACGAAAAAATCCAAAGGAGAAAGATGAGGACTCCTTGGTGGCCATCCTACTGGACCGTACCTTTCAATCCATTGTTCTCCGAAATATTCATTTAGTTGGTCCCTTACATTCCGGCTATTATTAGTTTGGCAGCCATCTATTTGAAACCAAACGTTTTGTCTATTTTCCTGAGGCATTTCATCCAGTATGTCTGTTGGATATATTATTCTTCCTGACCACCTCAACTCTGCAGAACTCATTCATTCAATCCGAAACAGTCTTACAGACATGTTGGATGAAATGCCTCAGGAAAACAGACCTAAAGTTCGGTTTCAAATCGTTTTCTGCGCACCTAATAATAGACGGAATGTAAGGGACCAACTAAATGAATATTTCGGAGAACAATGGATTGGAAGGTACGGTCCAGTAAGATGGTCACCAAGGATCCGTGATCTTAATCCTTTGGATTTTCGAGTTTTTCAAGTCTGAAACACATAAAAAGAAAAAGTTCATCAAATATGCGTTCAGACTCGAGATGATCTGATGGGAAAAATTAAATTGTGTTGTACAGAAATGGGTCGAAAACGTTCCGATTCTGAACTTACGCAGCGTGGTAGATTTAGTAAAAAAAAAAATAATGTGTGAAATATATTGAACAAGGCGGTAGCCATTTTGAACGATTGCTATGAGTTTATTGTTTGATTATTTATAGCGAGTTGTTACAGCATTTTGTCCCCTCTCTGAATACTTTCTTATGATATGTATTAGTATAGTTTTACTCGACAGATAAATTAACAGTTTTACTGAGAGTTACTCCAATATTGAATCAGAAAAATAACTGTTTCAATCATTGAGAGCATTAAAATGGAAGAAAGTCAGATTTGAATAATCTCTTATTTTTCGTTGTTATCATGTTAGCCATTATATTGAGTCTGAAAAGAAACAGCTACTACAAAAGTTGATATGCCATTCGAAAGATAACTAAATGGGGAAGTTTTTGCTGCAAAGAAATCATGTTGATAATTATTCATTTCGCATCGATGAAATTTCGTGAAAATTATCATCTATAATTTTCACGAAAGAACTTCTATGTTTACCTGCTTATCATGCCACCGCAGTCAGGAATTTTTTGACACAAAATAACACTTGTGTTTCAGCCAATAACTGGAGTGTGATTGATTTCATAAAAAAATTGAGATTTTCCGTTTAATTGAAGAATTACCGTCATTTTTTCGACAGTCTGTTATATGACTTTTTTTGTTAGAAATCACATGTGGAAGTTTTGGACACTCTATATATGGGTGGGGGGGCGCTACTGAGACTATATATATATTTTGATGAAATTTTCAATGAGGTGCATTATGAATGAGGGCAACTTTAAATTCCCAAAAATATTTTCAGAATACGCGGTTGTTATTGGTGATAATTTCCGATTGGTTGTGAATGGTTGAAAAATTACCCTGTTCATTGCTTTTGCAAAATATGTTTGTTTATTAGTCTACCATCATCATTATTCATGCGATTTAATTTCTTTTGTCTCACAGAAGATGAAAATATTTATCACGCAAACTATATGAATATTAATGTATTCAATAAATATATATCGAATAGAAAATAAATATATTCGCAAACACACTTTTTTCTCGGTGTCGCCTACAAAACCCCCAATTGGTTTAGTGCGTGGTTTGTCACTTGTCAGACATTGGAGGTGATAAACAACTATACTTTCCCGCTTTTTTTATAATATGAAGTACAGTATTTTTACCAATGTTAGGATGAACTCACTGGTTTGAATGATTTATATTATAAAAAGATCGTAAAGTACCTGGCAAATAAATGGAGAGACGGCGGAATACGATCTTTCCGATATTGTAGTATGGTGAACGAAATCTAGCCTAAACCTTCAAGCTGATATTGCGAACCGTATTTCAATTCGATCTGATAGCTATTTTTCGAGCTATCGAGAAAATAAAATCTTGGATATACGAATGAAGATTTTTACCTATTGTATTAGAATGATTGGATTCTAAATTTATGCTATATGATCTATTATATTTCTTTAACTCCACTTCATTGAGATAGAGTACATAAAAATATACGTCACATTTTCGTTTTGTTGCCGTTTCTCACAGGTTTCGCTGTGGAACCGCTCAGGAGTTGAATACTTGTGAGAGTTAGGAGACCAGTAATGTTCTGTGTAGGCTTTGTTACTCATTCCTTGCACCACGTTAGGAACAGTACTGTTAATTGTGAACCCAACTGTGACGGTCCCCTGAGAACCGGAAAACACACACACACATATATAATTGTCTGTACAATTTATAGTTCTATGAAACTTATCTAATATTCATACTTTTGAAATTATAGCGCAATACGGAGGCCGTTCAAACTGCAGGACCTGCACAGGCAAACCCTGGATCAAGAGGTGTCTGCTCGGCAAGTTCTGCGTCAGTTTCTATGCCGGCAAGTTCAGGGTCGGCACGACCTGTCCAGTCAGGTCCTGAACTTGCAAATCCAGAGTTGTCACTTGGGCCGTCAGGTTCTGGGTCTGCAAGTCCTAGGCCTGCAGGCAAGATCCCTTCAGTCCCCAGGCTTTCATTTTCTAGGCCTGCAACATCTAGGTCTGTGAGTCCTAGGCCTGCGAGTCCTAGGCCTGCGAGTCCTAGGCCCGCGAGTCCTAGGCCCGCGAGTCCTAGGCCCGCGAGTTCTAGGCCCGCGAGTCCTAGGCCCGCGAGTCCTAGGCTCGCGAGTCCTAGGCCCGCGAGTCCTAGGCCCGCGAGTCCTAGGCCCGCAAGTCCTAGGCCCGCGAGTCCTAGGCCCGCGAGTCCTAGGCCCGCGAGTCCTAGGCTCGTGAGTCCTAGGCCCGCGAGTCCTAGGCCCGCGAGTCCTAGGCCCGCGAGTCCTAGGCCCGCGAGTCCTAGGCCCGCGAGTCCTAGGCCCGCGAGTCCTAGGCCCGCGAGTCCTAGACTTGCGAGTCCTTGGCCTGCGAGTCCTAGGCCCGCGAGTCCTAGGCCCGCGAGTCCTAGGCTCGCGAGTCCTAGGCCCGCGAGTCCTAGACCCGCGAGTCCTAGGCCCGCGAATCCTAGGCCCGCGAGTCCTAGGCCCGCGAGTCCTAGGCCCGCGAGTCCTAGGCTTGCGAGTCCTTGGCCTGCGAGTCCTAGGCCTACGAGTCCTAGGCCTGCGAGTCCTAGGCCCGCGAGTCCTAGGCTTGCGAGTCCTTGGCCTGCGAGTCCTAGGCCTACGAGTCCTAGGCCTGCGAGTCCTAGGCTTGCGAGTTCAACGCCTGCGAGTCCTAGGCCTGCGAGTCCTAGGCCCGTGAGTCCTAGGCCCGTGAGTCCTAGGCCCGTGAGTCCTAGGCCCGTGAGTCCTAGGCCCGTGAGTCCTAGGCCAGCGAGTCCTAGGCCGGCGAGTCCTAGGCCTGCGAGTCCTAGGCCTGCGAGTCCTAGGTCTGCGAGTCCTAGGTCTGCGAGTCCTAGACTTGTGAGTCCTAGGCCTTCTGAGAATCTAAAACCTACGTCCCCTAATCCTAGGCCTACAGGCCCTATTACTGTTACTCCGAGGCCTCAGACACCTAGGCCAGCTGCCCGGACTGCTATTTCTACTACTACTAGTAGACCGAGTACTAGGTCGCGAAGAACTGAACCCGCACCGTCTTCCGTCAAGCCTGGGCTTTCCACTGATGAGGTAAGCCAAATTTTTTTTTTCATGAGGCTCTGGTGAGAACATTAAGATCTCAGGTTTTTGTGAACTGGTATGGAAAGCCAAATAAGCTTCATTTCACCTAAAAAATAATTTGGGTACTTCATAAATCAATTAAATGAATCCTTTCATAACTATGTTAGCAAATTTATCGAAATTTCAAAATGTGCAAAATTACTCATGATAATAATAAACCTAAGGCATCTAATGGCACGATTTGAGTTAATGATTCAGCATCAGCAGTATTTTTGTTATTTATCCATTGAAGAGACTTCTTATGATCTGAAAATAAAGAATAATTTGAATTCAATTTTGAAAGCATTCGTTCAAATTCAGCTATTTTCAAGGATTTTGATGAGTGTTTGAATGAAAGATAGTATGATATGTTTGATTTGAACATAAAGAGCAAGTTTGAGCTGAAAATGTATGAAGAATTTGAAAGAAAATGGAATGGACCAAGAATTTGGAAATCGAGTAATTGTTAGAGAATCAAATGAACCTTAATGCACATATATTTTAGGAAAAGGTTCTGTTTTATATAATTGGATTATATTTCAGTCAAAGTAATTAAAAATTTATGAATTTTAGGCAAATGATATTGGAAACTTCAATAATTTGTAATATTTCTGGAAAATTTCAATTATTATAAAATTGAGAAGAGAGGAGGTATAAGTCTATTAACTCCCAAAAATAATGAAAATAAATACCAAAAAATCATAAGACCGAAACCCTGAAATCTACAAAACAAAACTGAAAGTATATTGCGATTTTTGAAGGAATTTACACTCAGGGCGACTACAATCCGACACGGCAGTGAATTCCACTGATCGAAAACCCTGTTGCACAAGAAATGTTGTCTCTGTGATGTCCGGTGGCATTCGTGGTACAACTTGAACTGGTAGCCACGCAGGCTGTTGGCATTGATCACGAACAAACTGCTCAGATCACAACCGAAAACGCCGTGCAACACTCTCTAAGTCACTATCAGGTCGCCACGCTCACGGCGCCTATCTAACATGCGACTAGAGACAGGGAAATGAAGGTTGGAATCGGCCAACCAGAGATAATGCGGAATGGCGGTAATTTTGAATTTCGCAAGATCTATGAATATGGTGTTGGTTTGATTCCATAAAGTATTCAATGTCGAACTAGTATATTTTTCATTGATTTCAATGAAATCAAGACTGTATACTTCTCTATTTCGGACGAAAAACTGGATATTTATGTATTAGTATGTATATTGAAAAATTTGTAACATGAAGGTCGGTCCTTTTTTTACGCCCTTGTTCTAAAGAACAACCATCAATTTTCGAATTACGAACGGCAAATGGGCCTTGAACGACTTGGTTGGACTAACTAACAGTGATGAAAATATTGGTTTTAAATTGAATTGTCTGTCTGGCCATGAATAACACTGTAACTTATTTTGAATGCGAAGACCTAGACCTAGAGTATTTTACTGAGCAAACTCAAGAAATGAGCTACATCCACAAAATAGTTTCAGGGATATACAAACTCTGAAATTATAGTGCTTTCCTAAATAATTAACAAAAATAAAATCTTGCATACACAAAATTGAAACCTGATATAATTTCATCAAAAAACTTAGGGATAAGGTATTTATCGAGCAAGTTTAGGGCCTAATATCAATAAAGGTTTAATTCTTGAATGGGTAAAATATATCTGGAATGGATGCAATGATGGTATCATGAGGCAGATTTGAATCATTTACGGATTGGTGCTTGTGCACCAAAATTCTTATGACTTACTTACAAATATCGTTTAACTTGATGATGAATGCGTAAAATAAAGCTGTAGTCTTCAAACACATAATATATTTATAAGAAATATATTAGAGATATCCAATGGAGCTGAAATCTGGTACTAGGTTCTAAAACATGTCTGCCCTGAAGTTTTGAAATTTTTGTATACTGTAAGATTCACGTGAATTTTATGTTGATCAATTGTTTTTTAGAAGAACAGATTTGAATATCCCGGAAATTTTTCAGCGTATTCAGTTCATTATTGAGTTTGCTCAACCGAAATATTCAATATCTGCACTTGAAAATTTCAATATTGTTCTTCTCCTTCGAAAGGCCATTCACCGTTCGTAATAAGAAAATTGCAGAATTGTTGGAAAATGATAACGCCTTAAATTGTTCCCCAGAACAACCACGTTAAAAAAGACAGACTTTCATGTTACGAATTTTCCAATATACATATTATTACCTAAATATCCGGTTTTCTGTCTGAAATATAAAAATACACAGTCTTGGTTTCATCAAAATCAATGAATAATATACCAGTTCGAGGTAAAATACTGTATCTGGAACCAAAACGCACCATATAAAACAGTCATCATTCACGTTGCGAAATTCAAAATTGCCGCCATTCCGCGTTTTCTCTGATTGTCGTATTCCAACCTTCCTGTCTCTGTCTCTAGTCGCATGTCATATTTATGTTAGAATTTAGAAAGTGGAAAAACTGCATCTCAAAATGTGTAAAAAAATTGCCAATTATCAAAAGTGTTTCAAAGAAGGAAAACTCACCTCCAAGAAAAAATTTGCGATAGCATCATTTTGGAGAAAATTTTGACAAGCGAAGTACCTGTGATTTTGGGAAAATTTTAGAGAACTTATAAATAGGAGAACTGAAACCATCGTACAGATCATTACTGCTCTCCTGAATTATTCATAAAAGTTCGTCGTTTTCTACGCATAATCGTAAGAGAAGAATTCCAATCATCTTGAAGTAGAGCTGAATGAGAATCTAAGGCGCTGGTCTCTCTCACGCGCTGCACGCTGCCGACGACGTGCGGTTGACTTCATACTGGAACGCTGCAGGTCGCCGGCGACTGGTGCACGCAGCCTCTAAACGCGCTACACTATGCCACTAGAGTTTTTAAGATGAAAATAAAGAGTTACTCGCTTGTTGACTTTCGGAAGAAGAAGACGACGAACTAGTGGTTTTGTCTACAAAAAGGCAGAAAACTGATACTACATTCCAGAATGAAGATGAAGAAAAGACAGTTTGGTTGACGAAAATATTAAGTGCACTGATACGAAATTTAGAGGATTCTTTCGACTTCCCCAAGAATAATTCGCAAGAATATGATGTTTCATCGACCATGAAATCCCAAAACCTTTTCCTTATTAAAAAAATTCTGGAAAAAAAGCACTGACGTGAGGTTAGGCGCTTTTACAAGCTTGTTCAAATTATAACTAGTGGATCGATGCAACATTTTGCACCCAGTTGAGCGTTGGTGTTCTTCAACTGATTATGAAGTTTCAATCTGATTGCGTTTTCACTTCTGGAGATACGAAAATATCATTTGAATTCCAAATGATAACGAAATTGGCTTTCCTTATATCTCCGAAAGTAAATATCGAATCGAATTGAAAGATTGAACGTTATTTTTAGATACTAATTCTAAAGTTGTGTGTCGTAGAGATCAAATCGATATTTTCAGAGAAAAATTTTTTTCATCGAAAACTTGGAAATTTTTCGGAAATCATTTTTTCAGGAATTTCTAATAATTGAATCCATACGAAATTCCTCCGTAAATTGCGAGTTAGTTTTCCAAAGCTAACTATCAAGTTTCAATCTGATCGAATCGGTACTTCATGAGATATTGAGATATTAACCTCAAAATTTCAAATGAGCCTTTCTCGAAAACTACTCTAACGATTTCATCAATTAACGAACTCAATCGGGATATTTGGACTCCCATATTAATCAGACAGCTTCAAGTTGCAAGGACCGTTCCTTCGTAAGTTAGGTACTCCACATACGGACGGATGGGCGGACAGAATTGAATTTGACCACAGATTCTACTTCAGGGTGTTCAACCAAATCTTTCAAGATCATTTTCGGCTCAAAATTCGAAAATTACAGGCATTGCGGGTGTTCAGAGAGACCAGCGCCTAAAATCAATACAAACTGTCAATATGGAAAATTCGAAACAATAGAAATATCAACTTTCTTGAATTCATCGAGAAATAATCAGGAACAAGCAAGTGTTTCCAGATTAAACAGTATTCCTTTGGAAGCCTGCTTGAAGTTGGGACGTAAACCAATAGATTTGGAGGCTATAGTGAAAACCACAGAATAAGAACCAAATAAAAAGTGAAAAATAGAAAATTACACCGTGAGAGAAAACAAAAAGGGCTTCATAATATTTAATTCAATTTCGTTGATTGTTTATTTTGCTTAGTGGTTATAATTATTATTATAATAAATCATTTCATTTAATTTTGGTTCAAAATTCAACAAGGATTAATTATTCTCAGATCATAGAATACTCGAATATTCGAATTCAAATTTCAAACTTAGTTCCAAAATTATTACGAAATTTAGCATTAACCCCCATGGATGATATTGCGAACTTAATTTCAATTCCCTCATTGATATTTATCCAGCTATCGAAAAAATAAAAGCTTGAATAAACGAATGCAAATATTTACGAATTATATTAGAAGTGGATTCTGAATGCACCCTGTGATCCGTAATGTTCCTTTTACTCAACTTATTAGGATGATTAAAAAGTAAAATAACTTATTTCCTCTTTATATATTTATTTTCACAACAATTGTTTCGTCATGATAACATGACTTCATCAGGTGAGTATGGTAACTGACTACATATTTGGGATACAGTTCTTTAAATAGTTGAAAAAAATGAAAAAATATGGTGCGAAATACAAGAAATTATGGGAATTCCTGGGTTTCAAAAAAGGTTGAGTAAGGGAGATTTATTCAGGTCCGTTTGGTTGTTGAGGAAAATCTGTTTTTTATTGTACCTATTTATCTCTAGTGCTTCCAAGAAGTTCAATTTTAGGGTATTAGTTTCCACGTGCAAAATTTCGAAATTGCTGACGAAATCATGACCAGTCTCCAACAAATGTTTTGCATATGTTGAATTATGAGCTTCGTTTACGTATCTTTATTGTTTTTTATTAAATTTCCTAATGAGTTTCTAGTCTGAAATGAAATATGGGACGATTCCCTGAAAATCACAACATTTTTTGTCGGCCCATATGCTTGAACCTCAGACCTTAAAATCATGCGACTTGAGTTTTAATCACTGAACTACCGCCGCTACATATAAACATTGTCCATACGATCAATAATTTGATGAAACTTATCTAATATTTATACTTTTGAAATTATAGTGCAACACGGTGGATGTGGAAACTGAACAAGCTAGTTCTCAACCAAAAGGTATCTGGTCGGCAAATCCTGCATCAAAGTCAGGAACTTCAACCCGTTGGTCTGCAGTTCTTAGGTCTGCAACTGCAACACCTCCGGGTACTAGGATGTTTAGAGCTGAGCTGGCACCATCTACAGGCAAGCCTGAGCTTTCCACTGGTGAGGTGAGCCAAACTTTTTTTCATGAGACTCTGATGGATACATACTATAAGATCTCAGTTTGAGTGTACTCGCAAATTCAAACTCAGAAGACTTGTTGATATTCTGCAGTAATGACCCAAATTTCAAGAATTACAATCTTATTCCTTCACAGTCCAAGTTCAATCAAAATAAACCAATGATTTTGAGGACTTATCGATATGTTTCGAAATTTCTTGTTTCACCTCCCGAAAAACGAAAAATAAAATTGCAGTGCTGAATAAATACAATGTACCGGCCAACAAAAAAAAATTAAAATATATCGTTTTCGAACAAAAACCGTCATGAGATAATATATGATTCAATAATATTAGCAGCTTTCAACATATTCGAAGTAGTAACACGATGTCCTGAAGTGGAAAAAGGTCTGCTGTATAAGGTCCAGAGGACTGTGGTTGTTGAAATGTTTTAAAAATCTTTCAGTATTATTACTTCAGCGCTGTCAAGTGCAATATTAAATCGTTGTGCCGATGGCCATTCCATAGGAATATTGAACATTATGAGGTTATTGGCAATGATTTCACGCAAAGAAATATAAATTCACATAGTGAGTCAACCGGAAAAGTCGAGAACAGAATTAGTTTCGATTATTCATCGTAACTCACGAGACCCTAGCTCGGAAGCTCATGTCAAATCGAAAAGTTACGCAGTATTTTATTATTCCAAACTCTTTTACCCATACTCACTCACAACTGTCTAAATTTTCATAGTTCACTGACGCACGGTGTAGTTATAGGACAGATAAAACTTATGACTGTTTTTCTCAAAGGCTAGAAAGATTTTGCTGTCTACAACATCGGTGATATGAATTGCAACTATAGTTGCATTTCCCTGTTGATTTCGGTAACTCGAAGTTTTCTCTGTATAAATTTAATTATTAAATTATTTTTGAATAAAGGGCTGTGATAAAAGGTATAAATCTACTCAAGGTAAAAACGCCCCAGAAGTGATGAGCACAGTTGCCTCGAACAAGTTCAAGGAAGGTGCGATGTTTAAGGTATCAAGAATACCATGCCCCATTGCTCACTTGCGGAAGACAAGGTCGATTTGAGACTACCCCAGTAATTGAAGATTATTACATATCTTCAATATATATATAATTTTGAGAGAATCGAACGCATCCGATTAGGTTAGTGATGGTCTGGAGTGTAACGAATTGTGCATTATATCTATTCTTTCAGTGGGAGTTATTTGGAAACATATCTACACGATTGAATTCACGAAGTATAGCTCATGACTCGATCTGCATTTTTATTAAAATGCCAACTCGTTAGTAATATCTCAAACGAACGATATGCCCATGAATAAAAACTTGATAGACAGCGTCACGTAACGCAGCTGTGTGCTCTACCTCACCGTAAAAACCGACATCGGATGGATAAATTTTAGTGGGTCGAGCACCGCAATGCTACCGCTCAAAACACCGCCTACACTTGCGAGGCAGCCCAATAGGGGAGTGCGTTCATGCTGGCCAACTGGTTAAAATATACCTTAAAATCACTTCCTTTTTTTACGTAATGAATCAACGTTTACCTGAAAGGTTCAACCTTTTTGAGTATATCCTGAAAATTTCAGATGTCACGAAAGTCTCCATAGGAGGCTATGTATTTTCGTATTCTTATGTTTTCGTCGATAGAAATGCATCCCTTCCACTTGCTTGCGTCAATACTGCCGATGATAGAATCATGGTATTCCTCATCTATATTTGAATATGTTTTTCCCTGCAGGATCTTACTATCCAAAAAAAGAAACTTCATGGAAAGCGCTGGACAGTGGCCGAGCAGAAGCTCCTGGCCAAAAAAGAAGCGGAGCTCGTGCAGGCAGGAGTGAAACCTCTGAATAAGCAGTTGGCGATGTGGTGCACCGGACGATCCGTTGAAGCTATTAAGGGTCAGCGGCGGAAGCCTGATTATAAAGTAATGGTGCAGAATTTTTTGAGGTATATATTTATTATTTTCTTATGAGTTTTTTGAAGACCTTAGGGATTTCAAATCATAATTCAAGACAGAAATATTGTTGGAATGAATTTTTTTATGATCAGTGGATAATTTCACGGTATTATTTCTTGAAATGATTTCTGCCATCTGTCTACCGCTACGATTTATTTAGTCCATTCGATCAGTCTAGAGTTCAGCTCGGAAATATTTGGGATTGGGGAAGAATACGACAAACTTCAAAAACGACATTAAACTAGGCCTTGATTTATATGAATGAGAATTTATTTTGTACTAAATGCTTGAAATACAGTGAGTGATATGAACCATTTCGGAATCTTAATGTAGCAAGCATGTTTTTCCTAATTTGGCACGCAGGTGACAATATTTCTCTTATACCACGTAATGTTGAAATCGAAGGAAATAAACAAATGAGTTTGAGGTAGATCTTTGTTCAAAAAAAATATACATGCGCCTCAGAAATCACTTCTAAACTACTCAATTGAGCTATTTTCTAAGCTAGTGAATACATTATCTAGACAAGTGGTCGAATGATCAGTTACCCTGGTGGGCTCATTAACTAACACCTTCAAGTTAAAACGTTCAACAATTGTTATAAGCATATTAGTATTTTTGTAGTCTACCTTTAGGAAATCTCTCAAGTCCCCAACAATGACAAACGTGTTATTTTTTTCATTACTTAAAATTTACAAGATTTCAATAAGTCTTTCAAAAAACATATCTGCATTTGCAAGTGGTGGTGTATATACACATGAAATAATCAATTTCAGCTTTTCCAAATAGCATTCAGAAGCACAACCATTGAATAAAGAACAACAGGAAGGAGCATTACGCTTTTCTACTTCGTATAAAGGTGGGACATAGGCGCCCATATTGAACCTCTAAGTATGACTCATGTTAGTTAGTTTCTTCAGACAAAGAAGTCTCGGAACAAGTTGTCTTCTCTTCAAAGTGAAAGGAAAGTCGGCTATATGCAACATCCATTCCGGACCCACTTTGTGAGGTATTATGCTCCTTCCTTCTTTGTTCTTTATTCAGAGAGCAAATATCGTAAGATAACAATACAGAAAGATATTATGTGATGGTGTTACAGAAAACTCTGTACTATTTAATTTCATGATCCTAAATTTTTCAAATTGAATTTGAATAAGACTGTAATAAAGCACACTTCTTGAGGAGTATTTTTTCATTAAATGATTCCTAGCAGATCTGTCCGTCTAGTTAGATGAGGTATTCTTTTATACATTAAAACCTAATTCAAGTTCAATTCAATGCTTAGTTTCGCAGATATAAGAAAAGAGTATTTGAAATTTCCTAGTTTTTTCCCCCACTATCGTTGGTATTTCAGTATCTCGAAAAATTCTGAACCGATAATGATGGAACTTACTTGTTGGCTGAATTTGATTCACAATTTTGTGCGAAAATTCGCGATGATTGTATCAAAAAAATTATGTGAACAAAAATTTCAAATTTTGCACACGAATTCTAGCATGTGCGCAAAAGCTGCTGACTTCTTTTATGTGCTCCCTTACATGCAATAATTGTAAAATGAATTATGAATCTCAATTTGGTAATATGACAGTATATAACTTGAGATTTGTTTCAGGGATAGGTTAGTTAGAGAAGACGTGAAGGGGAGCAGGAGGAAATATCAATAAGCGAAATTGAAGGATACAACCAGAAGGGCAGTAGGGTGGAAATGGCATGGAGGGTATAAAATGGCACTATACCATACTCAGCAATAAACCTCGTGATGCATAAACCGGGCCATAAAATGAATTATATGAATCCTTTGAACTGACCCGAAAAACTGACATAGAGGAACAATTTTAAGGTGACAGTATTAGATTGCACTTCATCTGGTGAGTTTCTGTACCATACTGTATGCATCAAGTAATACATTCAAATCATGACAAAATAATATTTCAAAGCATAATCACAACCACTTATACTGCTATATTATAAATTATTGCTCGATGATACGCTGCTGATATGTCCAGAGAGAATAGAATATATTCTATTCTCAGTGGATATGTCCGTATTCTGTAACAATCTCATTTTCTGTATATTTGTCAAGAAGAAAATTCCTGAAAGAGTCCCTTCATTTTTCGAGAATCACTCATAAGAAATGTTATCGAGCGCTATGTATATATCTATAAACGCTCTGAATGTCCACGTTCCAAATGAAATCTGTTAGTCGTTTCAAAAAATCAGTTTGAAACGTTCTTGCGCATTGAAAAATATGAATATGAAGGGAATTATTCATTTTATTATTTGTGCTTCTATGCTCAACATGCTATATATTCATCCCGAATTTAGGATCTCAGTCGGTGAACCTATTTTAATTTTAATGAAATATATTTCCCAATCTCCTCATCTTACTCAACGAAAATAGGGTATCTTCGGAGGGGGCTCTAGAGATGTGAGGTATCGCCCTAGTCGATCAGCTCAGATATATAAAGGCAGAATTCCTGTGGTCAATTATGATTTTTTGTAAAGTATTGTAGGTGGACCAACATAGGACTTAGGTTATGAAACTTTCGTTACAAATAAGGCCTACCTAATTTGAAATACCCATATCTTAATGAATAATTCGTAAAAGGTGATGGAAAAGCAAGGCATTATTCTTTAGGTTATATATTTCAAGAAATTAAGAGAACATATTGTTATCTTTCATCAAAAATCACTTGAAACGAGGTAATTCAGGAACCTTCGCTAAAGGCCTTTTCAAAACATAGTGATTTTACAAGGCCTATATCCTTGAATAATAAGAATATTGATATAAGAGTATTAATCATAAAAAACTATAAATATCTATATTTCTAAACCTTCTATCAATCATTAGATCTTTGAACAACTTTCTCTGTTATTCTTATAAATATTTTGTTTAATTTTCTACTCGGACTTAAAGTAACATAGAAGAAAGATTAATGTTAAAAAAACGTATGCAAACAAACAAAAATTATAATAGAAAATAAACATATATTCACAAAAATATTATTGAATTTCGAATAATAAAATTGTTTTGACAGGCCTTAATTAAACTTTGGCCTTGGAACTTAATAAGTAGCATAATTTGCTAAGAAATATTAATCAGTCTCGCTGATAATAAGAAAATACTGGTAGAGGTTACTATAAAATTAATTTTCCTTTCAATTAGGACAAACAGTTGCTTCTAGATCACTTTTTGCAAGCCGACGCAATCCTTGTAGTATCACTGATGACACTCTTCGCATTCTCTCATATCTGCAATACTCTCCTCTCTAAACGCATATTTTTCTTGACTTTCGTAAATACAGCTTTTGTCCGTATCCCCATGAAAATACCACTTTTAAGATAATTTCTAACGGTTCCTCCCGGAACGCCATATTACACCGAAGCTTTGTTAGTCGACAATTAGAGCCCACAACGCACATCATTAACCGCCGCTCTCTAGCTTTCTCCGGACCAAGCAGCTTCTTTACGTCTTGGAGGAGACATACTGAGATAATAGCTTTGTCTTGGTTTCTACTTCAGAATCAATTCAAGACTGTTTGGGACGGTTCGAAAATGCGCAATTGCCATTTTGAGTCTGAAAAATCGCATTGCGCATACTTGAGCCGTCCCGTACAGTTCTGTACACGGAACTAGGGCTGGGACTCTTTCGGTTTTTTGTATTCGAATATTCATTCGAATAATTCATTCAAACCCATAAATTATTCAATAAATAGTTTTTATTCATGAATATTCAATGAATACTCCTAATTCATGACTATTCAATGAATAGTTTTTATTCATGAATATTCAATGAATCGTTTTCATTAATGAATATTCAATGACTATTCATGAATAGTTGACTATTCATGAATAGTTGACTATTCATGAATAGTTGACTAGTTAATGAATGGTCGACTATTCATTGAATAGTTGACTATTCAGTGAATGGTTTTCATTCATGAATAGGAGATTATTTAACGAATAGTTGAATAGATAAGTATTCAGTGAATGGTTGGATATTCATGTATCAATGAGTATTCGTTACTATTCATAAAAATTACTTTATTCAGGACTGCTGATGAGTAGTTAGAGTAATCCATCATTCGTAAAATTACGAATAAAAGTATGAAAGATCTCAACTGACTATTCAAGAATGAAACAGGTTCATGTGATGTACTCCGAATAATTTTTTGGTATTCATTTTATATAATGTTTACATTTTTTTACTGCACTTTCGAACAATCATTGATTTTCAGACATCTGAACTCAACACATGATACAGGATACTTGTCAGGAAAAAATAATAATAACAAAATAATTGAGGTTATCAAATTCGGTATTGTATTGAACAAAATACGTTTTTGGATTATTTTGCACCCCTATTGAACAAATTGATAGAAAGAATAGTTTGAATTCAAATTGTATAATTTTATTGATTTCATTATAATTTTCATTAATTTTAACATACAACAAATTATTTCCCGAAACTGTTCCACACATATTTTAAGAAATTGCATACATAAAATATATAAAGATAGGTTCTTGAAATTATACTTAATCATAAAAGAATTGTCATCCAGTATTTCAATATTATGCAAGTCTACCAATTCAAGAATTGCAAACTCCAAAATCCAGAAAGTAATAACAATTTTCAAATTCCTACTTAGAGTTAATCTTGAAATAATGAATGAGCAAACTGAACTGTGTAATATCCAAGAATTCCAAATATTGATACTTGAACCGAACTGCAAAAATATCCAAAAATGTATTCTTTTCACAACTATATAGACTTTCATATACCCTGTATCACATGTTGAGTCTTCAGTGTTCAGATGTCTGAAGTTTGACGCAAAATCGAAACTGCAGTAACGAAATATACATAACACAATAAAAAAAATCAAAGAATTTGTTCGTAGTGAATCACATGAGCTCGTTCCTGAATAATCAGTTGAATGATTCTTCAAACGTCAAATCGTAGTTTTACGAAGGATGGATTACTCTACTAACTACTAATCAGCAGTTCTGAATAAATTAATAATTATGAATAGTTCCAGTATTCATGGATACATGCACATCCAACTATTCACTGGATATTCCTCTATTCAACTATTCAGTAAATATTCTACTATTCATGAATAGAAAACTACTCAGTGAATAGTCAACTATTCATGAATAAAAAGTATTCATTGCGTATTCATGAATAAAACCTATTCATTGAGTATTCATGAATAAGAAGTAGGTATTCATTGAGTTTTCATGAATTAAAAGTATTCATTGAGTATTCATGAATAAAAACTATTCATTTAGTATTCCTGAATAAAAACTATTTATTGATTATTCAACTATTCAGTGAATATTCATGAATAGATGAATAATGCAAAACTTGATTATTTGAATAATTCATTGAATATTCGAATATTCAAATCATTCATTCATGATTCCCAACCCCTTCTCGGAACCAAAACAGACCCAATCAATCTTGTAAATAAACATAATGAAGTTGAAACTCAACAAAATTCCTATTAAGGCTTAGGATCAGAGATAAGACCTATTTTAAAAGTAGGATTTATTTAGTACATCATACTCCATGAATGTAATAAGCAGTATTTGATTAGCATATTATAAAATTACATTTTAAAGCCATAGTCACCTTTTCGATGAGTTATAACGTAATCCGTATAAATAACTTGAGACAAAACTTTGAAGAATAACGTAATAATATTTGTTAAAAATTTAACTAATTAATAACGCGCAATAAAAACGCCCGTCAGTCACAAACGACCGGTCACTACTTTTTCCGTGAGCGCGAGCGGGCCTCTTGAGCACTGTTTGCCGCGTCGTGGGGCTGTCGTCTATGCATATGAGGAATATTATTGATGTAAATATAGTTCAACCCGCTTTTCCGCACTTCAGGCCTTATTTGAGCATGGGCTCAATTGTATCAGGAACCCTATATGCAGATCAATTGTATATGTATAGCTAGATGATGTAGTTTCCATACAATATCACACCGAATGGAAAAATTTGCTCTGAAGGACACATGGATCGATCACAATCTGATCAAAGACTCAGGTTTGGTTTACCAAAAATGGCTTTTATTTTCGACTTACCTCTTTTTATTTGGCCCACTCCTCAGGAAAGGAGTTTTTTTATGATACGCGAATATTCAAGATTGTCGTTCCAGATGAAGTATTAATTTAGGATAATGAATAGCGAATATGTATGTGAAGCAGTGATATTCCCAGTACTGCTGATATTTCAACGATATTTGCGAGTGTAAAGCAGTGAATGTAGACGAAATAAAAGTGGAATGCACTAGATATTTAATCGATAAATACTATTTCAAAAATTCATTTATAGAACTGTGATTGCTTGAGTTTTCATTTTGTAACTTGCTGTTTACCAGAAATGAAACCGTTGCATTGTCGTTGAAAACTTTTCAAGAACTAACAAATACCTACTAATAACGTACAGAATTAACATAGTTTTGAAACTTGTATTGTTAGACATGAACTAAACATGGTATTATGCATGCTTCCAGGTCTCTTTCTAGGTTTTTCTAATCAAAACTGTTTTCCACTAATTCCATGATTTTCTCTGACCATACAACGGTTTTTTTAATCTCATATCGGCAAATACTCACTAGTGTTTCATAATTGTTTCTGAACGGCTTTATACTGGTATTTATCCTAAACTTATTATTATATTAGTATACGCCACTGTTGAAATATTAGAATATTTGCATTCAATGCAGTAGATTTCGGTTTTTCGAGCTTGAATATCGAGAAATTTTTTTTTTGTTCTGAGGGGAAAATATTTGGGCATTTATGGTGTACAGCCGCAAGGATTTGCAGGGATTAACGGAGGATTTATTCATGTTAACGTGGATTTCCAGGGATTTACGGGATTTATTGAGGATTTACGATGATTTATCGGGATTTTCGAGGATTTATCAGGATTTACGGATACAGAGGATTTCCGAGTATTTACCGAGGATTTATCAAGGATTTACCGGGGATCCACCGATGGTTGGATCAGCACATGCGCACAACACATGATTCAAGTTATCCTTACCAACGATTCGTATTTGTTGCAAACAAATCACTTATAATAAAAAAGTCTACTTTCTGGTGGCTTCTAGAAAAAGTATTGAACAGGTTGAAGATAGGTTACAAAAACTGAGGAAACAAGCAAAAATTCCGGTCTATTCATTGATAGTCCACGAAATCAGCGAAGTCGAAAGGAATATACTGAATAAGACATATAATTGAAATCGCAATTCGATCTGTTAGCTGGGATAGTTCTGTAGAAGACAAATAATTGTTGAATATGATAACAGTACAAAAAATTCTTCTATTACGTTCATATATAACTAATACGAGATAAAAAAGAAACTGAGAAAATGGATCGCGTACTTCCTAGTTCAGCTTTCTCAATTCTATAAGGAGGTGATTATGATAACGGATGATTTGTGGGGAAATTTGTGGACATTGTTGATGACGATTACGTTAGGACAATAATGAAGGTGGCATTTTTGAGAAAAAATATAGGAAAGCACTATCTTGACGTTAAAATATAGTCATGTTTCACAAAGTTTTGCAAATACCTCTAAGCCGTCATTGTTCAGCAAGATTTTAGATCCCAATTCGACCGAAATTTTTTTTCAGATCTAGATCATCTAGAGAATTATTGCGTGGTTTTCACGTATTCACGAATTTGACCTTTGTAAGTGAGCCCCAAACCTTCTTCCACAAAAAATATTTCCATCGTATTTATTGTTTGGCATTATGTATTCTACACGGTTAATCTAACGCTGATTGTGAACAGAATCACTTCACAAAGTAGAAACTTGGCGAAAAGATATTATGTATAGCAGGTTTTGAGCTTACTACAACGGCAAATTTCGTGAGTGGTTGGATACCACATATAATGATTCTTACGGGTAACTACAGAAATTGAGATGCTATTATATAATAATTTTTTTGGAAGTTATTGTATAATATTTTAACTTATCCTCTCGAAATTGGTAGAGCACATTTGTAGCTTGGTAACGAAGTTTGTGTTCATGAATGTGTAATATATATATATATATATACTGTTGCATGTCGAAGGTGTATGTCAAATTTCTTCGAAATCTGATGAATATTTCCTAAAGATAAAATCCTGACTAAATTCTGCTCAGGCCCGTCGGCATTATAAAATACATATTTTTTAAATTCAAAACGGATATAACTCTGAAACCGTTAGTTGGTGTTTTTCATTAATGAATCTAAGCGGGATATTCAGGATCGAAACTAGCCCTGAAAATTTCAAGGAACATGCGCCTTGAACGAACGATTTTAAAGAAACAGATGATATCACCGTGTATGCATTAATAATTATAAAGTTCTCGAAATATTTCCGATTAGCTTATCCGGATTGTATGTATTTTATGTACATAATATGTTTCAGTCACCTGGTTTCATTTCTGTCTTAATGAATTAATTCGGAAATCGAAATAATTTTCGTTAACGGCTATTCGACTTCATCTTATTAGATTTGTGGCAAATTTATTTTTCATAAGTATTTACATTAAGTATAATTATTACTGATAATTATGTTCGAATTGTTATCATTTCGACCACATATGTCTGTGATTTTAGAATTTTGTGCCGAAAATGTTCTTGAACGATACGAACACTTATGCGTAGCTATGCTTTAACTTTCGAAGTAAAGGACCTAGAGTCTTGAAATTCTTAGGTTGAAATTGGGAGGATATATCCTGAATATCTCGAAAAATACTGATACAATCGAATTGAAACTCCGTAGCTAGTGGAATAATACAACATTACTTGATGATCCTAGCGTTGATGAAAACGAAATTTCAAGAGTTTCGCAAATTTTCGTTGGATTTTTTTTTCTTCGGAAACGAATAATCAGATTTCTATCAAAAGGGGCGCATACTTTGAATTGAATATTCAACAGCAATCTTCCAAATATAAGCCATATCAGACCTTTTTTTCCGGAAAAATTTGACATATTATTTGACGACGAATGTGAACAAGCGCGTAAAAGTTCGTAATCTTACGTCAGTGCTGTTCTGAAATTCTTGATTTTTACATTAACATATCGATTTATGAATAATAAAATGTACGGTGTTTCATTGGGATTTTCTGAGGATTCACGGGGAATTATGAGGATTTATAGAGCATTTATGAGGATTTATTGGGTTTTATTCCGACTAATGAGGATTTATTGATGATTTACAGAGATTTCAAAAGATTTATTTGCCAAAGAGGATTTGTGATGTACAACATTTGGGGTAGATATTTACGCCTCGTATTATTCATAAAGAAAATGACCTTCCCTTTGGAAATACCCTTGAATATTATCAGAAACTTCGCTAGCTGTTGTGATATTTTCTTGAATCTACACTGAACCAAAAACGTACGTGAATATGATCATATTCAACCTTAGGATAATGTATTTGGACATTAATTTTCAGCCGATGCTCGAGTTCATTGATATAATGTCCTGTTGGTGATTAGTTGATGTTCGAGTGATTGTATCAATCCCCAAGAGCATTAAATTCATCGCCAGAATTCAAGGACCGTTCACATTGTATCAATGACCAACGACATTAATACCAGGTCACGGATACATCGATCCATCAACAGCAGTCCTTATATCGATGATTTCAGGGCATTGTATCAATGACCAACGACATTAATACCAGGTCACAAGTACATCGATCCATCAACAGCAGTTCTTATATCGATGATTTCAGGGCATTGTATCAATGACCAAGGACATTAATACCAGGTCACGAGTACATCGATCCATCAACAGCAGTCCTTATATCGATGATTTCAGGGCATTGCATCAATGTCCAACGACATTAATACCAGGTCACAAGTACATCGATCCATCAACAGCAGTCCTTATATCGATCATTTCAGAGCATTGAATATATGAATATCGGTCCTTGTATCAATCCATTTCGGACATCAACTAATCAGTTTTAGCCATTTATATATTGAATCTGATATTTTCGAGGGATATATTTTGCAATTTTTATTCCACTGATATCGGACTGTTGCTCTATCTGCTTTTTTTTTCATTTATATTTATGAGTTCATAGGTTCATACTTGAATTCTTTTTGTATCTTATAATAACGGTGAAGTTGCATATTTGCATCTAAATAATTGAAGAAAATATAGATCAGATTATACAAAAATACTTTTCATTGAACAATCTTTATGGGGAACTTCAGTAGTGTTCAGAGTAAGGAAAATAATAATAAAACGATTGATATGATCTGGAAAATTTATTAAGCATTGGAGAGGAATTCACTTAAAACATGGGTTTTCGGAAATCGGTTCTCGGATTTGAGCGCAAAAAAATGATTTTCAATAAACGACCATACCATCATACATTCTGAAGGATAGCTGAAGAGATAAAAAAATTTTAAACACACTTCCACTGCTCTTACAATATTAAAAGACTTGTATCATATACCGTCGAAATATGTGTACACTTCTTGAATTTGGGTGATATCTTCACCAATGGCATACACGAAGGGTTGGATCGATTGTTTTTTCGAATTTAAGAAGTATATCCATTCTTCGACTTCTTGTATCGATCTTCCGAAATACAGGAAGGCACTTTGGGAGTCACGAATTGTAAATTTCGTTGTTAAGCTCCTTCCTGTGTTGTCCTTTTTTACAGTCTTGGATGTTGGTACAAAATACCTATGCATCAGTGCCCACAAGACTGCTGCATCTCGTCCATCTAGAAATAAACATAAATTACTATCTTGTATAAAAACGAAGCCCTTGCAAGATGATCAAATGTGTATGAAATTCATTTATAACTCTTAGTTAATCTTAGTTGTTCGCCGCTTTAAATTAAATGAAAAAAACACGCATTGACACCAATCAACTCCGCTTTACTTCCTGTTTACAATATTTGGCGATCTTCTATTCATAGGTACTTGAAGGTTTCCAGTTTGATTAGTAGAACCTGCAATGAAGGAAATAATATATGTTTTCAATTCTCATATCATGTCAGTGAATGCAGATGATATTAAACCAACAAATGCATGAATAAGTTCTTCAAATTTCAAGCCTCCATAGCAGCAAGGACTACCATATTTCGATAAATAACTTTGACCTATATGTAAAACGAAACCGTATGATGTATCTTAAGTTTGGTATAATGTAGAACTAATTTTTTCCGCGAATAAATTCGTTAGAAATTAATCTGCAAAGCTGGCGAAAGTTTCTATCTAAAACATCGGTATGAAAACTAGAATACAGAAAAAATTCTATTCATTAAGTCGATAAATCATTTTCATATAAAATTTGTACTCACCTTTTAAAATTCTCCGTTCCCAAAACACAAGATGTCGTCAACTTGAAGCACGAACGAAAAACTATCGTGAAATACATACACTTGCTGCACTTTTCGACTAGACAAATGAAACAAGACAAAGCTCGCGAAATAACCCTTCGGTGGCTATCGCTTCTAGTCGCGTCCATCAATCGATGAACTCGGTAATTGTTATAAGGTTCGCATACATCAACTGATGCACACGGTGATTGTTATAAGGTTCGCGTACATCAACTGATGGACTCGGTGATTGTATTAAGGTTCGCGTACATCAATTGATGAATACGATGATTGTAATAAGGAATCGGGACATCGGGTGATGACCTAAAGCATTGATAATATAACTCCAGGGCATGAATCAATTACGCTGATACATTGATGTGATGTATACATAGCATGGATCCATTACAATAGGCATTGACACAAGGTTTCGTGATGATCAGCCGTGCCTAGTATTGATCACTTCCTGGACGTTAATTCAATGTAATTTTTACATTGTCCTGAGGCGAATAACATCAAATGAATGTACTTCATCATCAGTACAATGTACTGAATACATTATAATAATGTCCTAGCGTTCATTATATCGATCACAATATTGATTAATCAATCACTGAAGTACATTATATTGATCAACTTCCGACATTGTCGCAATGAAAAATACATCATAGTAATGTCCAAACGGTCAATCACTTGGGGTGATTGATATCAGGCTCAGTATTTTTCTCTGTGTACTATATTTGAGGGGTATTAACCAGAAAACGTTGATATTTTTCAGTGAGTTTATCACAAATAATGTTGGTGAAAATTTTAGGTCCGGCAGGCCGGGCGTGCGCACGATTACGGGCGTACGGAAAATTTTATCGACTTGACGGTTAAAATAGTTTATGGGCAAAATCGTTCAAACTGTTTCGAAGTTGGAGCCATTTGAAGTTTTGAGGTTATTTCCATTATATTTCGGGAGCTACAGGAGCGATTGGATTAAAAATTAGAAACTAGTTAGGGCATAAGAATTTGCGAGAATCTTTCGAAATCGTGCTGTCAGTGAATTAGAAAAAATATCTCGAAAAAATTTTTTTCCGAGGAATATTCAATTTATTCGAAACAAATTTCGGTAACTTTTTGGCCTTCATATTTCACAGCAGTCTACCAAATTTCACTCTGATAAGATAATAATTTCGGAGATATTCCAAAAAAATATGTAAAATTTCGCGTGTTTTTTATCGAAGTTCTCTTAAAAAAACCCTACAAAAATCTAAAAAAATACTGCAGCAGCTTTTGTGCGTATGTTCGATTGCGATGCCAAAGCGCTAATCTCCATTGACATGTGCGCAAAAGCTGCAAATTGAATGCTGTCCGTCCTTCTGTCCGTATGTGCTCTAATTTTCGAAGGAAATAGCCCAGCTGCTTGATATTCTCACATTATATTTGAGGTTTAATTATATAGTTTAGCTTCATTAATGGGTGAAATATGCCGAACGGTTTCGAAATGGAATTTTGGAAATCAGTTCTTTAATATCTCGAGATATACTATAGCGGTCAGCTTCAAACTGTGTTAAGGAACACCAACCGTAAACTCAGTTTTGTGATCATCCTCTCCCTAAGAAATTAAAAAAAAAATTGTTGGAAATCTTCCGCATTTCTAGAGACTATTCATTAGATTGCGAAAAATTTGACACCAGCTTCAGAGGTGATATTTGAAAACATTTCCAAATTTCAAGCTATTTGAAAAATTTTGTTGGATTTTTTATTCGATTAGAAATTAGATTATAATAAAGTAGATTACTTTCGGAACGACCGTTAAAACCAAAACGTGATACTTGGCGTAACCTCAAAAACATAACGTTTGCGCTATTCAAAAATTGCAATATGTCTCTATTGCTCAAAGTTGACAAAAAACACCTTATATCTCGCTTATGCTTCGAAAACGAGTTATATGTTAAAAAAGCTAGAATGACTCTCCCAAAGTCATCAACACGGCTATGACGGGTGTCCCACGAATATCGTTCGTTATTTTATGGAAGGAATTGAAATTCACGTTTGCAATTTCGGACTTCAGCTTTGACTAGAGAGATTACTCCCTGTAAATTTTTTGGGATTCGTGAGACTTCCGGTTTCACCAGAAGGGACACGAACTTTCGTTTTTCAAATGGAAAGCCCCAAGTTTTATAATTAAAATAGATTTCTTATTGAATTCTGAAAAATTTTTGGATTTCAGATATAAGTTTCTTTTTTAATGTGAATTTGCGAAAAAAAATTGAAAATGGCGCTCTGCTGGAACATGGATATCTTCAAGGTTTTTCATTGAAAAAATGTTGATATTCAGAGATATTAGAAAAAAATATCTCAAATTTCGTGGCTATCTGAAATTTTCGGATTATTTTATTTAATGTCTCTAGAAGAACTAACGCTATCAAGACTCCACTTTACTGTTCGTTATAGAAGACCCATGCATGACTCAGATCAGAATTTCGAGAGAAATGTACGGAAAAAAAACTCGAAAATTTTCCAGATTTTGTTGAAATTTCAATGAAGACAGACCTGATCGAATTGATATCTCGAATGATAGCTTGAAGGTTCATGAAGAATTTCAATATGAAATATAGATCGTTAGGTTTTCTTTGGTTTTTCACTTCCAATATTTGAAACATAACTATTGAAAATCGAATAAAATTGTCTTTGTATAGAGAAGGCCCTTGCGGAATCATTCAACTATTTGTCAAGGAAAGTTCCTTGGGAAATAGATTGCCTACGAACAAAGCGAAATGTGACAGTTTTCAATTTATCTTCAAGTATGAAAATCATCTCGTTTGTCTGATGAAAGATGAAACGTCATAATTCGCTTTGTTTATCATTTGTATTGTTTCGGTATTGTTCATAGGCAATCTGCCCTTGACAAATAGTTCAATGCAATCCGCAGTGGCGTTTTCCATGAAAACAGAATTTTATTTAATTTTAATAGTTCCATTTGAGATAGTGGGAGTGAAAATCCGAAAAAACTTGATAGAAGATGCGGAATCCTCCCCAAAAAGGTTCAATCGATACTTAAAGATGTGTTCTTCTGGGTCAATATGTGAATATGTGGCCGCTTTGGTAACGAATTTGAACAGGCGTGAGAAAGCTCCTGACACCACGACGTTGGTTCCACGACAATGCTTCTCTAGATTTTTTTCTTGATATCACTTCGAGAATCTTCATCTGGAACATCTTGCATAAAAATCAGTCCTCAATTAATTCTCTAGCAAAATAGGTAGTGAAGTTTTTCGCCCTATACAAGCATTATTTTTATAGTTATCCTAGTCATTATCCATTATTCGTGTTCTATAGTAGCATAATTAGGGTTTCTTCGATAGTTCATGAATATGTAGCATCAAGTCAATTCATTCGCCTTACACGCCTTACATCAGCAATATTCAGAATATGCGAAGATTTTGTTAATGTTGTTGATCATGTTATGCGATATGCAATCAATATTGTAGGTAATACCTTCGCATCTTATCAGTAATATTGATTGTACAAGGTGAATAAATTATTAAAGATCCATGTTGATGGAGTGTTGAAGAAATTCATTATTATTTGGTTTTCGAATATGCGTAACAGAAAAAACCTCCTTTCCAATCCACTGAAAATATTGACCATACTATATTGACCAGTCGATATGCCACGAAAGTTTAACACATTCCACTCAGTAAAATAGTAATTTTCCTTTCAAATAACTTTGCGGCGTTGTCCTTTTTCACAAAGATCATGGTAGTTACGTAAGTAAACTAAACCAAAAATTCTAGAAAAGCATTGACGTGAGGTCAGAAGCTTTTACTCGCTTGTTCAAATTCTGAATAATAGATCTACACAAAATTTTGCACCTACTTGCGCGTTGGTATTTTTCATCCGATCATGACGTTTCAATATGATTGGATTTGTACTTCTTGAGATATTGTGGAAATAATGTTCAAATTCCGAAAAACAACTAAATTCGGCATATTTTTTCCTTATATCTCCCAAAAGAATATAGAATTGGATTGAAATTTGAAGTGTCGTTGTAAAATACTGATTTTAAAGTTTGTGGCAAATTTCGTAGAAATCTGGTCAAGAATACATTCTGGCACCAAAAACAAAAAGAACACCAATAATTTTACAGAGTTATAACTGACCTAAAGTTTCAAAATATACAAATAAAAAATATATACACATTTTCCGACGAACTTCTTCCCTGTAAGTTTTCATTCCACCCTGGAATCTGAGATGAACTTAGTTGTAAGATTGTTTTTATGGTTCTCAACAATAATCCAATTTTGAAGCTAGCAATATGTGCAGCTATAAATCAAGTTTTACCACCTTCAGTGGAACAACTAAACTTCCAGTGGTCAATCCAGAGGAGGAAAGAGATATATCTAAACTCTAGCAGAAGAAATCGATACATTTTTGCCAAACTCTTCTTCAATATTTCCCCTTTCAAACTATCGGTAATGAATAATTAGATATTTAAACTCCGAGCCTAATCTGACAGTTCCAAGTCGCTAACTCCTTTCCTTCGAAAGTTAGAGCACTTACAGACGCACAAAATTGAAGTTGACCACCAATTCTCTATCATTTAAGACCATTTTCGGTTCAACGGTCGAAAATTACAGACATAGTGACGAAACAATGGCAAGATTCATAAAGTACGGATGTCGGGACGACGACATGGAACGGACGTTACTGAAACTTGAGACCAGTGCTCACAGAAGGGGAGGAGAAGTTTCCGGAAAAAGTCCTTTTTCGACTTCCTCACAAACTTGTATGTTGAATTCTATATCTTCATGAATTCTCCATTAAGTGGTGGCAAACAGAGGCTCTTCTTTTTGTAGACCGCAAGTAGGGTTGCCTTGCTCAGAGTTAAGAAAAACCGGACTCAAGCGATGAGAACCCGCATAGAGGAGCGAGGCTGGGCAAAACACATGCTTGGCTTAATTGAAATACAAAATATTTTCAAGTCGGGCATTCGAAATATAAATTGCAAAATACAGTTCTTTAATTTTTTTTATTCGAAATACATATTACAAAATATATGCCGGTGTTACGTGAAATATAAAAAGAACACAACCAATTCAGCTCAGCCAATTAATCGCTGAAAGAAGAATTTCTTTTCAGAAAGGAACATATTTTTAAATGTGGTATCTGACAAACATCCTCTTGTTGGGGAATGAATAAAACCTGCTAAGGAAAACAATCTTTCTACAGGTCCTGATGAGCACAAACAAACTTGTGTTATATTGTATGAACACATTTTTATATTAGGATATTGTTCAAGGATGGTAAGATTTCTGCTCTTATCGTTCTTGGAAGCTGACTAACTCTAACTCCATTCTGGGAATCTGTGGTCGATCACTGTCCCTGTTCGCAAAAACAATAAATCGATATTCTTCCTTACTACTACTACTGCTATTCCCAGGCATTGATTCATTTTTTTTTGTAATTTTCCTCTAAGGCATGAATAGCCAGATTTTGAATTCTCTGCCTCTGATCTGTTGCGATGCTTTCGGGCAACCAACGCATTTTATAGCTAGGATGATAACATGACGCAAGAATGGCTCCATTCACTTCTGGTGACATTCGAAAAAACTTATCGAAGCTTCGTTCTAAACTCTCTTTTAGTCATTATATAATAACTGTGAAATGTCTCCAATTGGAATCCTGCAGCTGATCTAAGCTAGTTCTTATGGGCATTAAAATAGGCACTTAGGATTAGCGTATTCGCTCCGTCTCTATCGCTGCCGTCGTCCGGGACCAAGGGAAGAATTTGATCATACACCGTTAAATTATTACTGATAAATTCGACAAATACACAGAATTCAAACAAGTTTAGTGAAAATAACCGTTTAAGAACAGACAACAAACCTTACGAGAAGCTCAAATTAAAAATACAGTAAAATACATATTTGTATTTCAAATATGTATTTCAATTACAAGTAATTGAAATACTGCCCATCCCTGTATACGAGTATCAAATGGTTTTTTTTTCAACTCTTTTATTCAGTTAAAATTTTAAGAAACACTGACGTGAAGTCAGAAGCTTTCGCGCGCATAATCCCAGCCAAACGCATCTTCACTTCGTGATGGAAAGATGCGTGTTGAAGAATATTAAAAATTATCGAAGAATATTCGTCCTGGTGTTAAAATGTATAAAAATAATTTCTTCACGCCAGGCCAGACTTCAATCGATATTGCGATATCGCGAGTCGGCTACTCGCTTAGTGGTTGAACTATAAGCAGTCGAATAAAGTCTTTATGGAATTTGTAAATCTATGCCTAAGCTTGTAGGGAAAAGGGGATTCATTTACCCAAACTACGACCACCTTTTGCGTTGACGTTGCCCGAACTTTCGAAACGAGAAGCCTACAAGCGTATCGTAATCTAGCTTTTACTTCGGCCGCAATCTTAAAACCTCAATTCCAATCTATCTCCCACCTACTTTGACGATAGATGAATTAAAAGGTTGTTTCATAACCATATAATAAGTGAGGAGGTCAAATCCCAAAACTATTTCTTGATATATTCCGAATGAAATTGTGATTGATATCATGGAGAAACCTTTGAAAGTAGCTCAATTTTCCTTGTTAATGATCACTTTAAATCATAGTTCATTTGAAATGATGGTTTTGGGGATAAAGTATGTTCGAACTTATTTTGACATTTCTTCAATTCGTGTTCCAATGACCTTAGAGCACTTGAAAATAATACTAGTACAATATTTCTAAGCAAACCGCAAACGAAAATTAAAGACAATTTTTGATAAGAGGCCATTCGATTCTGTATTATCTAACTGTGTGAAATGAATACAAATGTTGTTGTGTACGGATAAACGGATAAATGTTAGGATAACTTAAATGAATTCTATTCAATCCAACATTCAAATACTTCATTTATATTTCATTCTCTACACCAGTCAAGTGTTAAACATAAAAAAAATACTTTTGTGATCAACAGAAATATGACAAGTAGTGTTCTTCTTCTTATCCACTTGGCCTAATACATCACAACGTCCCCGCCTATAAATTCATTTTACCAGGGGGTTTAATTTTTCTTCTAGGTCTCAAATTAATTGTATTAACAATGCTTTCTTCAACTTGATTGTCGTCTACAACCTTTTCTTCCTCTTCGTTCACTTCATCAGAAGGTTTGGTTTATTTGTTACCCATATAATTGGTTTAAAACATAACTGTGTTTCTAACAGACCTCTTTTCTACTCTATCTCTTAATAATACATTATTTGGTTCTTGCAAAGTAATCCTGTGTGAAACCTCATCTGGTACTTAATCATTTGGTCCTCTTGACGCTTCCGCACAAGATCCTCTGATGATAATTTACACAAATATATAAAGTCACCAACTGATTCATCTATTTTTTTCTTAAGTCCAACTTTTCTCGTTAGGATTTCTCAAATCTCTACAATATATTACCTCCCCAATCTCAAATTCCTTTATCTTTTCATCTGGTTTACCATTATTTGTGTTTGAGATTGTTTCAATAGGTTTTAAAATATCCAATCTAGTTCTCGCTTGAAATTTCACCACCAAACTAGACGGTGCAATTCCAGTAGAGGCGTGGTTTGAATTTTTATAACACTAATGTTCAAAAACCTCACCCCTCTATTAGAATTGTCTTTTACGTTTTTCGATGAATTATTCTCAAAAATCTTCACTAAACTTTCTGCCTGACTATAACTAGATGGATGTCCGAAAGGAAAAGTAAGGAACTTAATGCCATTTTTTGATGAAATCTCTGTGAATTCAAATGATGTGAATACCCCCATTAAACAAAATGTTGATATGAAATCTCTAAATTTCTCTTCAGTCTCTTTTGCATCTACCGATTCATTTATGATGTATGCCTCCGGCCTTTTGCTAAAGGCATCTATTACGACCAAAACAGTTTAACCCATAAAAGGACCTGAAACATCGGCGTGCTCCCTTTGTATGGGTTTCTTTGGTCTTAACCAAGGGCTTGGAGTACTTTTTGGTTCTGGTCTCTGCTTTATACAAATTTCACAATTTTTGACTAATCTTTCTAAATCCCCATCTGACGATGGTCACCAGACATACGATCTAGCTCTAGTTTTGATATTTACAATTCCTTCATGATTGCCTTGCAATTCTTGCGACACTTGCTTTCTCAAACCAAATGGAATAACTACTCTGTACCCCCACATTATAACACCTTTATCGATAGCTAATTCCTCCTTCCTAGTATAAAATGGTTTCAACCTCTCATCATCGTTCTCATTTTCAAAACCATACCTCATCAAATTTAAACATTTCCTAAAATAACATAAATATCACAACTAGTTTTCTTCTTCTCATCCACTCAGCCTAATACATAACATCAAATGAGTGCCAGTGTGTCGGAACCTTTTATAACCGCTAATAGGTTCATAGTTCGAAGTGAAAGTCCTGTAATCAATCTGTAAAGAAGCCTATTTATGGCCAAAGTTCAATTTAACATATAATTTGGAATACTACGACAGCATCGAAAATTTTCCAACTGTACGTTGAAGGAATAGAAATCCAAAGTTTTTCCAATAACGTTTATTACTATATATAAGGTGCAATACCACAAAATAAGTTGGAACTTTTTAATCTTATGAAAAGAGTGAAAAATAGCCGAATCACTGAACATCTATTGAGTTAAAAAGTATTGTAACTTATTAGACGAGTAATCTAAGGAAATATTTACAATTAAAAAAGCACTCTGACTGATCCAATCTGTATTTTTGGAAATACATATTATTAAATTACAGATTGGATCGAATTGAAAATCAGTTCCCTATCGAAAATGACAGCTTGAAGGTTCATGAAGGATTTCAAGAGGATAATATGATCAGAAAATCGCAAAATATTAAATAATGAATTTTTCTTTGAAAATCGAGAAGGAAACCACGAAATTTGACATAATTTTTTTCCAATATCTCCAAAAATTATAATCGTGTCCAACTAAAACTAAGTACACTGCTGTAAAATATGGAGCTCAAGGGATACCGAAAAAAAAGTTTTTTCGAAAAAAAAATTGAAAAATTCACTAACAGTATACTATCTCAACAAACGCTCCTCAAAAGTTGCGCTTCGTTATGCACCAACTAACACTCAATTTTCAATCCAATGGCTGTGCTAAACTTCCTGAAAAATCAGGAAAACAATCTCGAAAGTTCAAGCGACTAAAACTCCGAAAAAATTTGGCGGTTTTAACTCATTATCGAACCGAACAGCCGCATCCCGAATTGCGACCTGCCCTGAAAGTTTCAAGTCGCTATCTTGCTCTGTTCGACAGTTATCGTGTCATCGGCCAGACGGACCATCGGCCGGCCGGATTTAATCGATTTTGACAACGAATTCGTCATCAGTTAGTCAAACCTAGTTGTTTGAGAATATTCTCGGGAAAATATAATATTTAATAATATAATAATAATAATAATATTATAATAATAATCATAATAATAATAATATTTATTTGCACCATCAAACCAGTAATATTACATGGTAAGCTAAGTTAAATCACATTATACTACTCGAGTTGAATAATAATAAACAATGTATACGACGAATACTTGAAAAATCTATCAAACAACATATAAAAGCTAAAAACTATAACTGAGGAATTCCTCCACCGAATAAAAACTATTATTGAGTAACAACTCTTTCACCTCATGAATGAGTCTTTTCGGGTTCAGTTTTTTCAGACAATCTGGCAACTTGTTGTACAATTTAGCGCACATATAATTAGCACTAGTTTGGGTTCTTGTGAGACGGTGATGCCGAATGATTAGATGGTCTCTGTGTCTCGTTCGATAACCATGAGAACTTCCAAGAGTTTCAAAATCTCCAGCATTCTCGACCACATATTTCAAACAAGCAGGAATGTATGCGGATGGTAGTGTTAGAATTCCCTCATTCTTGAATAGTGATCTGCAGCTTGTTCTAGACTAGACTCTACACAATGCTCTCAGAGCTTCCTCCTGTCTCAGAAATACCTGTGCACAAGAGCAGCCTCCCCACAAAAGTATACCGTAAGTGGCAACGGAATGAAAGTTGGCGAAGTAGGTAAGCCTGCAGACCTCTGATGAGGATACGACTCTCATCCGTCTAATTGAGTGAATGGAATCCGATAGCCTTTTTGTTAAGTCCAACACATATGGTCTCCATGTAAGATCGCTATCGAAGATAACCCCCAATAATTTAGCCTGCCCTGCAGTATTATTTCGGATATTTCTAAATCTCAGCACCTGGGTTTTGTCCACATTTATATTCGAAGGTTACAGACATTTGGACTAAGCGATAGTACGCTGTCCTCCAGAACATGCGATCAAAAATCTCATTCGAAGAGCATGCTCCTAATTGACATCTTTGAGCCAAAGTGAAGCCTTTCCGGTTCTTTTTTCATTTTTTTCACGGTATTACTTCTCAAAACTATAACACAATGTACCTAGAGCGTAATGATGGATTCTGTCCGACTGACAAAAACAGCTTAAATTGATGATACCAGATGGATTCTGATGACACAGTCCATGCGACGTGACTGAAAAATCTACAACTAAGTAGTGCGGGTTAACGCAAAAGGTGAAAAATGTCTTTTCAAACACATGGTATTGGAATGAATACTATTTATTGCCGGTTATAAATATCGGACTAGAAACCCTGAATCTATGTCAACACAAATCACGACTTTGTACAGTTAGAGTTATTTCATGTTATCCCGCTCTCTCTTCTCTGCTTGCTTTTTTCTGGTTCGTGGGTTTGTTAAGCACTGATTGCGAACTTCATTTTTGAAAGATTCAAATGCCTTCTTATTTCACAATTCTCTTGGGAGTATGTAATTCACCCCATCCATCGAAATGTTTCCAATTGCTTTGAAATTTTGCCAACTGCTTCGAATTTTTTCCGATTGCTTTGAAATTTTTCCAATAGCCTTCGAAATTTTTCGAATGCTCTGAAAATTTGTCAACTGCTTTGAAAATTTGCCAACTCAGTTCAACATTGTCCCTGAAACTGCGTTCAGAAGTGAACATCGAAGCTTACGGCCAAGAAGAGCTGGGAAATACTAGAAGAGCCGCTCATACGTAACGCAAGATGGTTATTAGAATGACCTGATCTTATCATGATGGGGGGTTGCTTGGTGTGTGCAGGCTTGAACGTTCACGCACAGTATCAGCCAATTCCGTCCAAGTGATTTCTCGAACTTTTGTATGGTTTCTTGTCCTAAATCTAGAAATACCAAACTCTTATACATAAATCTTCGTTTCTGTACTACTGTTCCACAAGCAAAGAGTCACTTTTCCACACGGCGCATGCACTATACTCATGAATTAATTACGAGGTAGCTGCGATTTTGCAGTTCAAAACGTCCGTACGACTTTGGAAACGTCTTGTTGGAGGTTATCGTCTTGGGGGAAACCCACATGAACCGAGTGTATCCAAAGTCGTACGGACTTTGTTAACTGCAAGTTGACCTGACGATCAGTTATAACTGCAAAGCAGCTGTAGTCATTCTCCTTGGATCCGTTTGTTCGGTGTAGGATTGGGATATTTTACATTCAAATTCATAAGTGAGTCTGGAACACGAAATCATAATTCACCGGCTGGTCTTTCTTTCATTACACAAAGCATTCTTTGCTCTACCAGAAATGTACACAAACTGTGCACATTGTGTACATTTTAAGGAGCTCCGAACCCTTCGTGTGATTGGTTACTAATCGGTGAACGAATGAATCTATGTTTCCTTTCATTTTTCTGCATACAATCATTTATAAAGAAACGTTCTAAATTTATAATTTTCGCACTTTATTCCTAACATAATCCATTTCACATGGGTACTAATAAAAGAAAATTAAATTCGCTCGTAAAATATATTTCAACGTGCTCGCTCCAGGGCGACTTAATAACATCCAAATGTTTTAGTATTTCAAAAAATTGGTCAGCAATCAATCCCGAAATTTTTGCATGATGAAGAATTTCTGATTGGAGTCAATTTTGTCTATCTGTACCGTGTTGGAGTGAGTGTATATGGCTAAGCTGCGAAGATTCCTATATTCGAAAAATCTGTATAATTATATCGGAAATGTTAAATTTAAATCATTACTCATCAATTATTCCCAAATAAAAAGACGAGTTGGAATCTTTGAGAGGATTTAAGGCCAACGCTCACTTATCGGCGGCAGCCCAGCTCACGAAACACGGGAATTTTATTTTATATTTATTTTTTATGATTCATCGGCAACATCTGGTGAATTTCCTTACAGTACACAGTATTTCTGAAACAAATATGTTCATATGACAAATTATGCGTACAAATTTTCAGTACACGTGCAGCCATTTCACGTCATATCTGTAGTCCTTCCGGAGTTTTTCTGTTCCAACAAAGAAAAATATCAAACCGAAAATTAGTTTGTTATTTTACTAACAACTTTTCCACATGAAGCGGAGTGCGAACAAGCAGTCGAGTGTGAGAAAGACATTTTCAATGAGTTTTGTAAACATTTTTTCTAAGTTAACTTGTTTTTCTTGTTTTCACACTTTATCTTAGAATGTCTTTACTTTCCAATTACGAAACATTTTCAAAGAAAGCTGAAAAAATTCGTCGATTTCACCTTTTAGCAAAACAATAGAATACGGCAAAAATAAGACAGATCAGTTTGAAGCCATAGACTATATAGTTTATGTTTGAAATACCTTTTTTGTCAGAAGTTTTGCGAGTCAAATTTTTGTTTCGGATGTATTTCAAAGCAGATTCTGTGTTATCCCGTTCTGAATTAGAATTCAGACACTGTATAGATGATATAATTTCCGTTTTTTTTGTGTTTTCGTAAGCTTTTTGAATAGAATTTTATTTCCTCCATTTCAAACCGGGTTCACTGGTAAAGAATAATGGTAAATTCGTCTTGTGCCATTAATTGTACGAGGAGATATGAAATAAAAGTAAAATACAGTAATTTGGAAAGAGCGTTAAAAAATTGAATGGATGTATAATTGCTATGAATCCGATCACAGAAATGAATTTCGCACAGTTCTCCACTATTTGGTGCATTCTAATCGTTTGAGACCATTCAATGCACAAAATTCAATAGCTGCGAACAGACAAGCGAGCTTAGCGACTTTCAAGGCAATTTGAGTCTGCTTCCTCGCAAGTTGGGACGGTGTTGAAAGGCTTGCGAGCTGCTCAAAACACAATATATACTTGTGAGTCAGCACGATTAAAGTGCTCCTGAAGCCACTCAGCTCGCTTGTCTGCAATTCATCAAATATTGTTATTGATTAATTATTAAGAATATTCATATCGGAGAAATGATCACATTCATCACCAATTTTCAAAACTTCAATGCAATCTAATATATCAAGAAGAAGTCGTTTCCCAGGAGATTCCCTAAGTAAATGCTTCATTTTATCTCTAGCTCGGCGTCATAGTGTGCAAGTGAAATCATTCTTCATCTCACTCTCCATGCGCCATAGAATACCGGATATTTGTATCGTGTATCTTGTCTATGATCTTGCCCGAGCTGGTTCCATTTCTCTCTCGGACTTCTCACTTGCTTCTCTATACCCATTCGACTCTTCAGAAATGGATTCGTACGGCGTGTCCAGAGATTTCAATATGTCTATGAGGTGAATATATCAATTCGAAAAACTGTTGGTACTCACCAGATTTGATGAATTCATATAAAAATTAATGACGACTGCATGTCGTTACCATAGTTATTTCATCGTTTGCGTCAATGACCTACCTAAAATCTAATTCACGGGTATAGTCGAGTTTGTGAGCGGGAATTTTTTCCCGCGTGTGGGAACGAGACTCTTTGAGACTTGCGAGTGGAAACGCTTCAAGTACAGAAGCGAAGATTTATGGAAAGGTATCATATTTCTAGGTCTAGAACATGAAACTATAAGAATTTGATGTTGCAAAAACATAAAGGCAGAGTTCTCCAAAATTATACATGAACATTTGAGCCTGCACTTCACAACCAAGGAGCAAATATCATCTTGATCAGATGTATATTTTATGATCACGAAACTTCCAAAGAAAAATGTTTGATAGGAAGGTCTCCTGAAGCTTTTCAAAATACTTCGAAATCAACCACAACCCTATTTCCATCCCTTATTATAATGAGATCAGGTCATTCTGATACCCAACCATTTGAGCTACGTATGAGCGGCTCTTCTGGTATTTTCCAGATCTTCGTGAATACTCTATTCTCTTCATTTCGTAGTTTTGCCGTTAGATCTGTTCTGTATGGCCGAGAAGATACTTCTGCAACACATGAGGAGGGCTTTCTAATCTGCTGTGGCCGGCATATCCCCGTCACTCCTGCATTTTCCTCAAGGGAAAGCATCTCTCACATCCTTCTGTTACGCTCAACATAACCTTACCAATTATGTCTTCGTCCCCTTGTTGATGATACTCTCACTTCCTGTGTGGTTTCATTGGGTTAAGGTACGCTGCAATAAAATATAAAAGGTGTTTCAAATTGCGTGTTTTTTCAAGAATAAATAAAACACAAACTTTGTATAATATTAATTTTCAAGAACTTTTCATTCGTAAATGAAGTATCAGTTGTGATATTTATAAACGAAGGAGAATATCGGTCAAATGGCCTCCTCTTGCAGCTCTTCAGACGTCCACTCTTTTGTTAAAATTTCCAATGACATTTTGACATAATTTGGGCTTTATCTCACTGATGACTTGGATAATTTCACCCTTTAGTTCGGTAATCGATTGAAGATTCTACCTATAGACTTTGCTTTTCAAAAAAAACCAAAAAAAAATCCATCGGTGTCAAATCACATGATATTGGTGGCCAATTGACATCACCGTTTCTGGAGATTATTCGTCCAGGTAATTTTGTCTCAATAAATCAATTGTAATTTGCAAAGTAAGGTGAAGCGCCCTCCTGTTGAAACCAAATGTCCTCTAGATCAATATTCATTAATTCGGGCCACAAAAATTCGAGTATCATTCGACGGTATCGATTACCAATGACAGTTACAGCTCCACCACCAGCATTTTCAAAGAAGTAAGGTCCAATTACACCACCTGAAAATAATGCACACCAAACACTGACTCGTTTAGGATGCATAGGTTTCTCATGAATAATTCGTGGATACGATAATTTTGTTCATCAACAAAGCCACCAAGTTGAAAACTTGCCTGACAGGAAAACATTATTTTTGAAAAAAATCAGCTGGTTGTTCATGGATTCATGATCTGATGACTTTAGTTCCTGTGTTATTTGAACCTTCTATGCCCTCAGAGCTGAATCCTGGTGTAAAATACGCCATGTTGTGGACTCACTAAGTCCAACTTGTGAACGTCGTCTGATGGACATTCCAGGGTCTTCAGCAGCACTTTTCCGAACAAAATCAATATTTTCTTGTGAACGACCGCTACGACTGTATTTTTCAGTCTTTTGATCTTCCACCGAACTGGTCTCTAGAAATGTTTTAATAATTCGACCAATAGTGCGTGGAGATGGACGATTATGTAAACCATTACATTCACGTAATTTTCTAAAAACACTTCTCACAGAAGGCTGATTTTCATAAAATAATTCAACAATTTGAACGCGTTGTTGTATAGTGTACGGAGCCATTTTTATAAATGTCATAAATCGCACTTCTTAAACGTCAAAATTCCCAGACGTATTCAGTGCGCCATCCATATTTTATTTATTAAAAAAAAGCGAAATTCGAAACACCCTTTATTTTGACCTCGAACAGCAGCTCAACTCACATTTTTGTACCACATTTCCGAAGTTAAATGCTGGTTATTGATCGAAATAGTCTTATAATACTAACCCTGACTGTCGACTACTATTATTAATATTATTTCGGCATTCTCTGAATTCATCCTTTTCCTTGCTCTGATGGTAGTGTATGAATAAAAATATTGGCAGGTTGGTCTTCAGATGTCATTTAGATATCTTCTGACGTTTGAGTAGGTTTCGATGTTAGGTATCACTCTTTCTTATTTGTGAGCAGCAGCTCATTCAGCTCAAAAGTATTCAAGCTTTCATACAATCCCGATGGGATTCCACTCGGACCTTCTATATTGGAAAATATTTTTTCACTATCTTGATGCGATATTTGCTTGACTTTCTCAACCTGTGGAATGTTGTTATCGATTTTTTCTGCGTGTTTCTTCTCTATAATAATAATAATAGTAATCTGAGTTTATTTTCCAAATTATTATCAGTAGAGAAGAAGGAAAAAACAGATCTCCTTTCCACTAAGAACAATTCATTCAACAAAATACAGGACAGCACAGTAATCTTGAAATTCTAAAATGAAAAAAAAGCTGAATATATTTTGGTCATTACTGCAAATTATCAACAAGTCTTCTGAGTTTAAATTTGCGAGTATTATAGTATGTATCCATCAGAGTCTCATGAAAAAAGGTTTGGCTCACCTCACCAGTGGAAAGCTCAGGCTTGCCTGTAGATGGTGCCGGCTCAGCTCTTGACGTCCTAGTACCCGGAGGTGTTGCAGTTGAAGACCTAAGAACTGCAGACTAACGGGTTGAAGTTCCTGACTAAGCATCAGAAAGCCTAGGAGCAGCAGGCCTAGTTGTTAGATGCCTCGTACTCTAAGTTTTAGGGATTATAGAAATAGGGCTTGTATGCTCAGGACTAGGGGACTTGGGCTTTGGAAGCTTAAGAGTTGCAATCCTATGGATCACAACGATAGGGCTTGAATGCTTAAGAGTCGCAGGCCTAGGTGTTGCAGGTCCAGGAGATGAAATCCTAGAGACTGCAGGGACATTGCTTGCAGGCCTAGGACTTGCAGAACCAGAACCTGGCAGCCCAAGAAGTGACGACTAGGGATTTGCCAATTCCAGACCTGACTGCATAGGTGGTGCCGATCCTGGACTTGCTGGCCTAGAAACCACTGACGCAGGATTTTTCGACCAGATACCATTTGGCCCAGAATTTGCTGGTTCAGTCTCAACGTCCTCCATGTTGCACTATAATTTCAAAAGCATAAATATTAGATAAGTTTCATCAAATTAATGATCGTACGGACAATGTTTGTTTGTAGCGGCGGTAGTTCAGTGATTAAAACTCAAGTCGCATGATTGTAAGGTCTGAGCCTATGGGCTGGAAAAAAATGTTGCGGTTTTCGAGGGATCGTCCCACTAATCACTGTTGGATAAAGAAAACAGAGCTGTTCCTAACGTGGCGCAAGGAATGAGTACAAAGCCTGCACAGAACACTACTGCCACAGTGGAACCTGTGAGAACAGGCAACAAAACAAAAATGTCTCTCAAACACATATATTTGTATATACTCAACCCCAATTAAGTTGAGCAAAAGGAACATTACGGATCATAGGGTGCATTCAGAATCCAATTATTCTAATATAATTCGTAAATATCTTCATTCGTATATTCAAGCTTTTATTTTTTCGGTAGCACGAAAAATATCAATGAGGGAATTGAAATTAAGTTCGCAATATCATGCATGGAGGTACATGCTAAATTTCGAGAGAAATCGACGGGTATCGCAATTTTCCATCATAATATCTCGAAATTTTGTTTCGCATATCACGTCACTAATACCTTATTTATTCAGATTTGAATGTTGCACTCAAGTCCTCATGCATGTGATCAGGAAGTGTGGACTACTGTAATATTTTTTCAAAAGGAGAAACAACGGTAACTATTGCAATACTCCATCATTATATTTCAATTTCTTTTTACATACCAAGTCACTAATTCCCTATCTTTCTGATTGACCCTATTTTTTTTCGTTCATTGGTTACTAAAATACAGGGTGTTTTGTATTCTTGGTTATCGATATTTCTGAAACTCTTGAAGTTATTTCGTTGACATTTGCTAGTAATATTCCTACGCTAGAACATGTCACTATGCAATTCTGAATTGATTCAAATCCAGGGCTGGACTGGAAAAATTGTGATGTGATGTGTGTATTTTTCGAGAAAGTTCATTTTCTGACCTTTTTTTTGAAAAACTATTATTGGATTCGAAACGCAAACGAAAACCACGACAAAAATCGCTCTTCAATTTGGATGGCACATCTAAACTGTTTCAACCAAAAAAATTGGAAAAGAAAAATTGGTGAGAAAGTTTTCATTTTCGACCGGACATACGTCAATGGTGGATAATGGACTTCAAGGCGAGTCAAGATCCACGGAATTTTTTTTTTATTTAATACGAAGATACAGGGCGCTCCGAATGTCCGTTATAAAACTTATTATATTATAAGTTATTTTGTTGGAATTTGCTTGCAATATTCCTCTGTTAGTTCTTGTCAGTATGCCATTTCCTGATCAATTTTTCGAATAACTATTATTTGATTCGAAAAGCCAAGAAATAAATGCTATAATAATCGCTCTTCAATTCGGATGGCACACATAAACTGTTTCAACAAAAAAAAAATGACAGATCACCCTGTATCAACGTATTGAATGAACACAAAAATATTTTTTTCGAGGATGTTGATTCGCCTTGAAGTCCTTATCTACCATCGATGTATGTCTCGTCGAAAATTCAAACATTTTTACGAATTTATATTTGTCAATTTTTTTTGTTGGAACAGTTTGGGTGTGCTATCGAAATTGAAGAGCGATTATTGTAGCATTTTTCCTTGCCTTTTTGAATCCAATGATATTTTTTCGAAAAAGCCGCCAGAAAATGAACTTTTTCAAAAAATAACTGTAGATCACAATTTTTCGAGCCCAGCCTTGGATTTTAATTGATCCAGAATTGCATATTGGCAAGTTCCAATATGGAAATATTACCAGCAAATTTCAACGAAATAACTTCGAGCGTTTCAGAAATATCGCTAATCAAAAAATACAAAATATGCTGTATCCAATGATCAAAAAATGTTTTGTCTTCGGATCTTGACTCGCCTTGAAGTCATCAAGCCACCATTGACGTATGTAAGGTCACTCATGAATTAATCTGTATATCCTCGACTGTCGGGATCTCTCGACAGATATACAGGGTGTCCCGTAAACCTTAATCAATATTCGTACAGGTGATAAACTAGATCAAGACCACTTAAAATATTGAAAAATTTGTAAGTAAAAGTTTTCCCATTTTCGAGAAAATGGGCATTTTGGAAATTCATGGAAAATCTCTACCTTTCCTCGATGATTTGGACACCGTGTCTCTATATTCGTACTGATTCGAAATATTTTTTTACTGAACATTGCTAATGACTGCTGCTTTTCGTATATATGAAACAATTTTCAGAAATTTATATAATTCGGCGAAAAATGGGTATGAAAAGACATTTGAATTCTACCTATCATTATTTTCGTAACTTCGACTTGATTTTCTGAATGAACTCATTGTCATGTGATTGTCAACATTTACTACAAAAATATGCGCACTTTGTGAACTCTCTAAAATTGTATGAAACATACTCTGATTATTACTGGAATGGGGGATAATTTCGTTGCAACAGAATAAGGAGATATTCTGGTCTATTCCAAACTTTTCACCTGTAGTGAATATATCGGAATAAATGATGGAATGATAATTCATGATAATGAATTCATTGAGTTTTAAGAATAATAAAAAAACCATTTCGAATTATCTAATTACAATCTTCCCAAATCAAAGTTCCAAGCAATAAATTCCACGAAAAAAATTATTCAATTGTTTTCTATGTATTCTGATGCCAAGATGACATACTTTTTTGAACTTGCTTAGCCACCGCACCATTGATTCTCTGAGGGTCCATATGGGTACACATATATTATTAAATAGCCCAAGTGAAATAAATTATATAATTGCATTGATTGGTTAAGAAGAATTTTCATGTTTTCAGAACAGGCGACCAAGAAAAAAACTAAGTTGATATTATGAAAGAATGAAAGAGCTATAAATAGTTGATTTTTCGTTAAAATAGGTTAACTCTAAGGGCCCAGCTCCAAGATCCGAATTCCATGATCTCATGCCGGCGGAATAGATTTTCTTGATTTTCATATTTTCTGAATTGACGGCCAAGAATAAAGTTGATTCTATAAAGAAATAAATGAGCTATAAATTGTTAGTTTTTCGAACACATTGGTTACATCTGAGGGTACAGCACCAAGGGCCAAAGTGTACGTTCGCATGCCGCAAAAACAAAATTTCGCGTTTTCGTGTTTTCAGAATAGGTGGCCCAAAAACTTAGTTAATATTATGCAGGAATAAAAGAGCTGAAAACAGTTAATTTTTTGTTCATATAGGTTCACATAGGTTACCTCTAAAGGCCCATCTCCAAGATCCGAATTGTATGATGTCATGCCGGCCGAATAGTTATTCGGTGATTTTCTTATTTTCCGACTTGACGGCCAAGAATGAAATTGAGTCCATATTAAAGAGGATTGAAAGAGCTATAAAGCTATTTTCGTACAAATTGGATTCATCTAACGGCCTAGCTTAAGAACCGAATTTTATGATCTCGACAAAACAGATTTTCGTGATTTTCATATTTTCAGAATAGACCGCCAAGGAAAGGACTTAGTTGAAATTATGTAGAAATTGAAGAGCAAAAAATAGTTTATTTTCACATAAATAACCTCTGAAGGGAGTTGCTCCGAAATCCAAATTGGTTTATCTCATGCTAGCCGAATAGATTTTCGTGCTTTTCATATTTTTCGAATGGGCGGCTAATAATGAATTTGAGTCTTTAATATAGAAAATAAAAGAGGTATAAAAAGTTGAATTTTCGTACAAATTGGTCAACTCTAAGTGCCCACCTCCAAGGGCCAAGAATCTCATGACGGCCAAATAGATTTTCAAGTTTTCAGAATAGGCAGCCAACGAAAAAACCTAGTTAATATTATGCAGAAAAGAAAGAGGTATGAATAGTTAATTTGTCGTACACATTGGTTCACCCTAAAGATCCAGCTCCGATAGCCAAATTGTATAATGCACCATGCCGTCCGAATAGATCTTCTTGATTTTCAGATTTTCTGAATAGGCGGCCAAGAATGAATTTGAGCTTATTCTATAGAAGACTAAATGAGCTATACATAGTTGATTTTCGCACCCAAAAACTGCGCGCATGTTCAAATTCGTTGCCAAAGCGGTCATCTCCATTGAGCATGTGCGCAAATGCTGATTCCTTCAACTCATTATTATTAATCATTATTTCATATTTTTTCCGGAAAATTCGGAACAGAAGACTTTTCTCCTCAAAATTGTGAGAGTTAAGGATAGACCAGAATATCTCACCATTCTCTCGCAACGGAAATATCATCCCTTCAAGATTGAAAATTTCTTTGTGGGAATTAGGAGAAAAATAAGATGAATTAAATTATGTCTATATATATTTCATCTGCATCCTCAGGCCTAAAAAATTTACACATTCATAAGATCTCTTGATGGATATACAATGGATATCATGAAGTCTTCGCTAACAAACATGAATTACCTCTATAAAACTTTTTAATTCATTAGTCATGAAATGAAAGCCACAAAGTGCTACAATCATAAATACATGGTCATCATCGGAAAATCTCAACAAATAAACCTCACAAGAATTAACTACATATTTTTATCTTTTGAATTTGACAGTTTGACCAGATTCAAAATCACAAGACATAAACCCCTCTCCAGCTACCGTCTGGGGCGCCTCCGATGCGCCTCGGAGGCACGTCAGCATAGACAAGTCGTGTTCCAGTACACGGGAGCGTCAGACCCTCGCGCTTCCTACCCCTTTCCCCTGATGCACCACCCGAATTTGAGGGGCTTCACGCACTCACAGCTGTGAAACGCCAAACATGTCATAATTTGCCGGTTTGTTTATCGTCTCGTTCTCGAAATAGCATGGGCGTGAAGCCCCAGTGTGTCAAGCCTCATGGTCTTGACGCACTTTACTGGAAAGCCACTATAGAAACATTCAACAAACACAGCACTATATTCACTCTTCTTCCCTGTCGTTCTTTCAATCCTTCGGTTTTTTCTGTCATATTATATAAGGATACTGTTGTATAATTTACTTGGGTGTTCAGTATTTGATCTGAAACAAACGCTTTTGTTAACATTGATGTGAATCATCTCTATAATATTCCCCTTTCTATAATGTCTCTCTCTGTCATATATCTTCACATTTTCGCAATCGAATCGATGGTCGGCATTGAAGAAATGAGAGCACAAAGCAGATTTGTCTCTATTTTTCACGTCTTTCTGGTCGTTTCTATGTCGTTCGATTCAATTTTCTAAATATTGTTTTGTTTGTCCTAATATAAACCACTGGACAAACAAGACAAGGGATGCCATATATCACGCTGGAAATCTGTTCATCGTCAACTTTGTCTTTTATGTTGCTATACAGTTTATTCACGGTCTTCATATTGTAGAATACTAATTCGGAATTTTCAGATTTCGAACATTTTCTTATTTTCTGGGAAAGTTGTGGAATTTAAGATATCTTGTAATATTTTTTCTGTATCAGTGAATAACTTTATTCTGTATTTTTAGTTTTGGTTGATATTGTTTTTTTTTAAGTAGTTCACGAATTATCTTTTTTGAAAAAGCTTTAAGGTAGTTGTTATTATCTAAAATCTTTGAGACTTTCGTGATATTTTCTTCATGATATCCGGGGCTGCTTAATTTTATCGATCTAAACAGTATGTTGTTGACAGCACTTATCTTATAATTCATCGAATCGGTAGATAGAAAGTTTAAAATCCTAACGGAATTTGTTGGTTTCACATACCAATTAGTTTCAAGTTTCTGCTCTCGTTCGTGTTACCTTGATATCTAGAAAGGTTAGGGAACCCTAAACTTCTTCTTCCTTCGTGAACTGCATCATCTCGTTATAATCTTTATATATCTTTAAAATAGTCCAATATCTCCGCTGTCTTATTGTCTGGGATTGCAATGAACGTATCGTCGACATATAAACGAACAAACGACACAAAAATAGGTATCACTTTTAATACTGTGGTGATCAGGTCTTCCAGCACAAATGCCGCCAATATAGGACCAGCAATTCCTCCCATAGTTGTTTCCTCAAATTTTGATAAGTTTTCTGGTCAAATTTTAAATAGTTCGTTTCAAAAACGAAATCCACTAGTTGTAAAAAAGTCACTTTGTTCAACTCTGTATATGCAGAAATCATTTGGCATTTTCTCATTATGACATCTTTCACAATTTTCTTTGACACATTTGTGAATAGTGAAATTACATCCAAGGACACAAGAATGTACCCAGGGGGTGATGTGACACTCTTGAAAAATTCTACAAACTCAAAAGAGTTTTTTATCTGGTGCTGAAACAAAGTAGTCATATTGAATCATGTAGAAACTGTGCTATACTCGATGAATGGGAATCGATTCCACCAGTTTATTCGCTCTGTTCTGAAAACGGGCTGTGGGGTATCTTACAATTAAACTGTAAGTTTTATCATCATCTAACATATCATTAACATGTTGAAAGTATTCATCACGGTACATAATTACTGTGGAACCAACCTTATCTGATTGAGTAACAATGATATCTGAATTAGTTTTCAAGAACTGTTTTGTTTGATTATATTTATAGATTGAATCTTCAGATTCCTGTTTCTTATAAAGGGTCTTTCAATAGGGACGGGTCGATGTTGGCAGCCTGTGGCGGCCATGTTGTTTTAACGTCGTCTTTCTAACCTATATTTTTTTATTCAGTTAGTAATGCCAAATCACCATGGCAAGTTACACGGTTGAGCATAACGTCCAAATGTTAAAAATGTATTACCAAAATGAGTGTTCGTTAGTGCAAACGTTACGTGCATTGCGCCCATTTTACGGCAGACGAGGTGGTCCTTCAAAGTCGACTCTCCAACGTTTGGTGGCCAAATTCGAATCGACCGGTTCAATAAACAATCTGCCAACACCCGTACGTGCAAAGACCGCCAGATCGGCCGAGAACATCGCTGCTGTCCGTGATAGTGTGCAGGAGAACCCGAGGCAGTCAATTCATCGACGTTCACAAGAACTCGGTCTTTCACAAACATCAACGTGGCGCATTTTGCGTCAGGACTTAGGGCTGCACCCGTACAAGATTCAACTCACTCAGGAGCTCAAAGTTACTGACCATAGGCAACGCCGTTCGTTCGCTGATTGGGCTACAGTGTGTTTGGCAGAGGACCCCAACTTTGGCAGAAAAATCATTTTTTCCGACGAAGCGCATTTCTGGATGAATGGCTATGTGAACAAGCAGAATTGCCGTATATGGGATGACAACAACCCACACGAAGTTCACCAAGTAGCCATGCATCCACAAAAAGTGACCGTATGGTGCGGATTTTGGGCCGGCGGTGTTATTGGTCCGTACTTTTTTGAAAACGATGTTGGTGAGGCCATTACCGTCACAGGCGAACGGTACAGAAGGATGATCACCGATTTCTTTTGGCCCAAATTGGACGATCTACACTTAGACGACATGTGGTTCCAGCAGGATGGCGCTACGAGCCATACAGCGGATGCCACCATGGATCTTCTGCATGAACGCTTTGAGGGCATGGTTATCTCTCGCAGAGGTGACGTGAATTGGCCACCGAGATCCTGCGACTTATCACCTTTAGACTTTTTTTTGTGGGGTTTTCTTAAGTCGCAGGTCTATACCAATAAGCCACAATCGACCGATGCCCTTAAAGTCAACATAGCTCAGGCTATCGCTGAAATTCAACCCGAACTATGCGGCAGAGTTGTTGAACATTGGACAACTCGAATTCGTGCCACCGTGAGAAGCCGCGGCGGACATTTAAACGATGTGATTTTCCACACATAATGGCATATATAGCTCTTTCAAATAAAAAAAAAAATCGTTAAAATCTCACACACGGCCTTTTTTATTTCATGTCAAAATCGACCCGTCCTTATTGAAAGACCCTTTATTTAACTTGTTGGAGGTAGTTGGTCAGTATATTAACAAAGGTTGATCTGAGTATCAGGGTATGTTTCATACAATTTAGGGGGGTGGACAAAGTGCGACTATTTTTGTAGTGAATGTTCATCCACGTGATAATTAGTTTTTTCGGAAATCGGGTCAAAGTTGCTAGAGCAATGAAAGGTAGAATTCAAATATGTCATTCATACCTATTAGGTAGTAATTTTCACAAATCTCCAAAATGCCCATTATCTCGAAAACGGTGAAAATTTTACCTACAAATTTTTCGATAATCGGAATGGTCATGACCTAGTCTATCACATGTACTCAGATGTTCGAGATGTTTGGGAATGCATCATCTTTATTATAAAATTAGAGAATATCATGATGTAAAATGTTTTTGTAAGAAAATGTGGTGGAAAATTCCATACCGTCCAATTTTCAGATGCATATTGGTTGATTATTCAATATTTAGGAGTGTCTATCCCTTTTCGGTTAATATTATGGAATATTTTGCTCGTCACTCATCACACATCTGTAATGAATGTGTAAGATATTCTTGTGCCAATGCGATCACTTTATATTGCATATTTTGTAAATTACAGAGTGCGCGGTGTAGCTTTAATCTAAAACTGACCCACGCCTATTTTCTGGAAAACGGGAGCTGTAACAAATTTGTGATGAATGTGTACAAAATTCCGACAAATATTTGTTTGAAATGTGCCATAAATGCTGGTGCAGCTTCAAGAACATGCAATACACATTCTGGATACGAGACGGAAATCTCAGGCAATCAACAATACAGCGATATGAATATATATCACCCTGGGCCTAACGGCTTTCTCATTTTCTATAAGTTGATCCGGTCACGTAACACAATCGGCCATGTTCCGTCAAATATCTGTTGTCAATTATTACGTTCGACAGGGATGCATAGAATAAAAGGTGCCGACACTATCTGACATATTTTGGGTCCGAAATGAGGTCCAAATGTTGTTAAAATACGGCTTTGTTGTCCTATTTCAGTTTTCGCCGATGGATGCCGATATAAGAAATCGGTCATATAAAATCTGAAATTTTTACGCAAGTAACCGACCTGTCATATCAAAACTAGTCAAATCAGAAGTTTTTTCCAGTTTTCCGAATTGGACCATTCAGTATTTTCATGAATTGCCAAAAATGAATTCATTTTGACAAATTTAAATTTCCTTCAGTAAGAGTAGCAATATTATATATAAAGGTTTCCTTCGTCTCTTGATACACAAGTCTGAAACTTGATATTTTCGAATACCTATTTACTACAAGAGATATTCATTATCTCAATATTTAGGTCATGGAAAGGAAGTCTTCCAGAGTAATGTTTTCAAAAATAACTCGAGAAAACATTTGGAAAAATAGATACTTCGATTAATTTGGCTGGATGGAAATTCGTCTGATAAATTCGTCCTAACATGAACAGCAGAATAAAAATTCATATTTCAGTTTCATTTCCTCGAAGTATGTTCCTAAGTATGTAACAAAATTCATAAATTCAAAATTGAATATTTATTGATAGGTACATACAAAATTTATAAACCATATTTTTAGAAAGGAGATCCAAACTATCCAATAAAATCCATGAGTGAAATAAATCTCCCGTTCCGTTTTCACCGTTGTTTTGGCATCTAAATAACTTCTTGTATCCATCCATGTAAGTATCCACACAGTGAACCCCATATTGCTCCTCAATCCCTCATACATATTTTGTATTATTAATGGGCAGATGTTCCACCTCTTTTGTTAAAGTCCTCTTATATATGAGTAAGAATCCATAATTTCAAATAGGTATCTGATTCATTTTTTGGGAAAAAGTTTCATTAGATCAATCAGATTATACTCAATTCAGGGGAATTAATTGTATGAACTCGGCTAAACGACCTCAGAGCCATCGTCGTTTACAGAGCCAAGTAGGACAATATTTAACAATTCTAGGACCGCGTTTCGAATCCAAAATTTTAGTGGGTGATAGTGGGGAAGTGTCGACACCTGATCATTCTATGCATCTTGCGTTCGACTGATTTCTTTTTTGTGACTCGGTCAAGTTAGTCTGTTAGGTGTAAAACATGCTGATCACTTGGTATATAAGATCGAGAGGTTCGAAAACATTCTTGACTCTTGTCCTTCAAAACTGATGCTTTAATCTTTGTGGGAACAGAACTATAGGGATGGATTTACTCATTTATAGCCATATTTGACTTCTAACGTCCTATTATGTAAATGAATAGTTGGTTATTGGCTTCAGGACTGGGCAAATAAACTGATCAATTCTAGGCAGTCGACGTTTCGGTCCTGATTTGGATCTGAATACAGGGGACTAAATAACAACAATACTACATATAAATCTTCTAAAAACTATACGATCGATATGATCGAAAATTATATACAGGACATCGAAGTGAGTCAACTTTTTGGAAAAGGCCAAATTCAACTGGAAATATATGTAGGTCCACTCTTATAAATTCTGTCTTGTACTCACCACCTAAGGTTGATCAACAAACGAAACTGCGTACTCTCACTAAAATTTTGGTCGTCATTTCATATCATCAAAGGTTCTAATTATTTGTTGTTGATTCAACACTAGGGACGAATATGGATGTACTGAGAAATGATAAGCATCTGTTTATCAAGGTGGAATGAAGTAGCCCTGGTTATTACGCGCGATATTTTAAATTTTGTCGTTCTTAATTTGTTTCAACAAATTGCCGTAAATGACACTCAAAGATTCTACGTCGGTTCTTATATTAACTGTCTCGTTTATTGATATTTGTATCATCTCGCTAATGCACCTTTTGTGATAGTTGATTTCTCTATCTAGAATTTAACTTCGTTGAAATCAAAGTCATGATTTTGTTCGAAATGATGTAGAGCAAGGGCAGTTTTTTCATTTTTTTTTGTTGATTTCTTTGCAATCGTAAGAATGTTCATAAATTCTGTTGTTCAAATATTGTTTCGGCATGTCTATATATGAGAGGTTGCAATTTTTACATGGAATTTTGTAAATTAAATTGGAGTTGAGTGGTTTGGGAATTGGATCTTTCAATCTACTGAAAATAGAATCCACCCTCTTTAACGGGTAAAAGGCCAATTTCGATGTTTGTGTGGAATTGATGACTAATTGGTTGACTTTTTCAGGCAAACTTTCGACGTAAGGAAATGTGAAAAATTGTTTTGTTGTACTTGTTCTTTTTGTAGAGTTGCCCGATTTATTGTTATTGAATTTTTGTCTGTAGTCATTCATTAGGTTATTCACTAAGAACTTGGGATAGTTGTTACTCCTGAATATTGATTTTATTTTCTTTTCGTTTTCGCGCCAAAATTTTGGGTCACTAAGAGCGTAGCATCGATATAATAAGTTTTTAATGGTGTTTTTCTTATGAATTTGAGGATGATTTGATAAATAATTCAGTACTCTTCCTGATGATGTGGGTTTTGTAAACCAGTTTGTCAAAATCCGGCCATCGTTCTCTCTGATTAAATTCACGTCAAGAAAGGAAATTTTTTGGTCTTTTTCTTCTTCCATCGTAAATTGTATTCTCTCATGAAATGTGTTGAATGTGTTCAAAAGTTCTAATGTTTTGTCTTTCGGTACTGCCGAAATTGTGTCATCAACATACAACTTCAAAAACGGAACCGAGAACAGAAGGCGACTCAAACATTTCTCAATTAGTTCTCGCATTATGATGTTGGCTAGAGTGGGGCTTGCTGGGTTACCCATTGCTGAACCTTCAATCTGTTGATATGTGTTTCCGTTCAGCGTAAAATAAGTCGAATCGAAAATAAACTCTACAATTCTGCAAAACAACCCTTTGTCAATGTCAGTATAGGCGGATATGTAGTTCCATCTTTTCTTAATTACTTCTAGCACTAATTGTTTGGGTATGTTGGTGTATAATGAGGTCACATCAAGCGAAATTAGCACGTAGTCTGGTGGTATTTGGATGGTTTTTATGAACTCTGCGAAATCGAAAGAATTTTGAACGTGGTACTCGAATGTTGTTGTCCAAGGTGCTAAAATATTATGCACTAAACAGGAAAGATTATACGTTGGTGAGCCGATACAACAAACAATCGGTCTCATACTTAGATTTGTTTTATGAGTTTTCCTCAAACCGTACATTCTAGGTGATACGGAGTTGTGGACCTTCAGTTTTTTCAACACATTGTCACCAATTCTACCTTCACTTAGTAACTCCTTTACAACTTCATTACTTTTTTGCTGGAATTTAGCAGTGGGGTCGCTTTTTAAGGGTCTGTATGTTGTCTCGTCCTTTACCAACTCATCCATGACTGTTTCGTATTCTTGTCTGTACATAATGGCAGTACTATTACTCTTGTCTGCTCTAGAAATGATACACTCAGGATGGTCTCTGAGAAATTTTTTGTGTGATAGAAATCGACTTGCATTGGGTGTACCTTATTTGATTTCTTTTTCATTTTATTGCAATAATTAGTAACTATGTTGGTGATTGATGCTCTTAGATTATTTTTTTCCATTTCAGTGAGGTTACTTAAACAATTCACAAAATATTCAAAATCTTTGATTATGTTTGCGTCAAGATTATTTTCTCTGAGAGTTGGAATACTAAATTTTGGACCTAGACTCAGAATATGTGATACTTTTTCATGTAGCAGTACATTGATGTAGTTAAAAATGAAATTTTTTAGAGTCAAATTTGAAATTAACTTTTTCTCTAAATAGGTTGTCGATCTTTTTTAAGTTGACATTCTTAATTATTTCGAAATTACGGTTGTATGATAATTTAGCCTTCTCAAAAAACGCATTGAAGATATTATTCGGAAGTTTGTTCACTAATTTAGTTCTGATGTACTCCCTTACGTTTGAAAGTAAGTAAGTAAATTAGTGAACAAACTTCCGAATAATATCCTCAATGCGTTTTTTGAGAAGGCTAAATTATCATAAAACCGTAATTTCGAAATAATTAAGAATGTCAACTTAAAAAAGATCGACAACCTATGTAGAGAAAAAGTTACTTTCAAATTTGACTCTAAAAAATTTCATTTTTAACTACATCAATGTACTGCTACCTGAAAAAGTATCACATATTCTGAGTCTAGGTCCAAAATTTAGTATTCCAATTCTCAGAGAAAATAATCTTGACGCAAACATAATCAAAGATTTTGAATATCTTGTGAATTGTTTAAGTAACCTCACTGAAATGGAAAAAAATAATCTAAGAGCATCAATCACCAACATAGTTACTAATTATTGCAATAAAATGAAAAAGAAATCAAATAAGGTACACCCAATGCAAGTCGATTTCTATCACACAAAAAATTTCTCAGAGACCATCCTGAGTGTATCATTTCTAGAGCAGACAAGAGTAATAGTACTGCCATTATGTACAGACAAGAATACGAAACAGTCATGGATGAGTTGGTAAAGGACGAGACAACATACAGACCCTTAAAAAGCGACCCCACTGCTAAATTCCAGCAAAAAAGTAATGAAGTTGTAAAGGAGTTACTAAGTGAAGGTAGAATTGGTGACAATGTGTTGAAAAAACTGAAGGTCCACAACTCCGTATCACCTAGAATGTACGGTTTGAGGAAAACTCATAAAACAAATCTAAGTATGAGACCGATTGTTTGTTGTATCGGCTCACCAACGTATAATCTTTCCTGTTTAGTGCATAATATTTTAGCACCTTGGACAACAACATTCGAGTACCACGTTCAAAATTCTTTCGATTTCGCAGAGTTCATAAAAACCATCCAAATACCACCAGACTACGTGCTAATTTCGCTTGATGTGACCTCATTATTGGAGGACTGAACCTGGTCGAAAGACCCTCTCGGTCATGAGCAAATGTAGGTAATATTATTTACTGCTTCCTTCTGGTCCCTCCTTCTGTTTCAGATATTATGTCAAGATATTTTGTCGAAATGAATTCAAGATGACGAAAAAATTATTTTCAAATGAAAAAGATGCCATCCATCTTCTATAAACAAATTACTACACTTATGCGGGGAGACAGAATTTTTCCTGAGGTTTTTATCTGTGCTCTTGTATCATACGCAAATATGTATGGTACCCCGTTTACATTTCCTCTGCTAACACTGTGATATATCTTAGAATTGTAATGCTCGTTCTCAAAAGAATATATATATATTATACACCAACATACCCAAACAATTAGTGCTAGAAGTAATTAAGAAAAGATGGAACTACATATCCGCCTATACTGACATTGACAAAGGGTTGTTTTGCAGAATTGTAGAGTTTATTTTCGATTCGACTTATTTTACGCTGAACGGAAATACATATCAACAGATTGAAGGTTCAGCAATGGGTAACTCAGCAAGCCCCACTCTAGCCAACATCATAATGCGAGAACTAATTGAGAAATGTTTGAGTCGCCTTCTGTTCTCGGTTCCGTTTTTGAAGTTGTATGTTGATGACACAATTTCGGCAGTACCGAAAGACAAAACATAAGAACTTTTGAACACATTCAACACATTTCATGAGAGAATTCAATTTACGATGGAAGAAGAAAAAGACGAAAAAAATTCCTTTCTTGACGTGAATTTAATCAGAGAGAACGATGGCCGGATTTTGACAAACTGGTTTACAAAACCCACAGCATCAGGAAGAGTACTGAATTATTTATCAAATCATCCTCAAAATCATAAGAAAAACACCATTAAAAACTTATTATATTGATGCTACGCTCTTAATGTCCCAAAATTTTGGCGTGAAAACGAAAAGAAAATAAAATCAATATTCAGGAGTAACAACTATCCCAAGTTCTTAGTGAATAACCTAATGAATGACTACAGACAAAAATTCAATAACAATAAACCGGGCAACTCTACAAAAAGGTACAGGTACAACAAAACAATTTTTCACATTTCCTTACGTCGAAAGTTTGCCTGAAAAAGTCAACCAATTAGTCATCAATTCCACACAAACATCGAAATTGGCCTTTTACCCGTTAAAGAGGGTGGATTCTATTTTCAGTAGATTGAAAAATCCAATTCCCAAACCACTCAACTCCAATTCAATTCACAAAATTCCATGTAAAAATTGCAACCTCTCATATATAGGCATGACGAAACAATATTTGAAGAACAGAATTTATCAACATTCTTACGATTGCAAAGAAATCAACAAACAAAAAAATGAAAAAACTGCCCTTGCTCTACATCATTTCGAACAAAATCATGACTTTGATTTCAACGAAGTTGAAATTCTAGATAGAGAAAACAACTATCACAAAAGGTGCAGTAGCGAGATGATACAAATATCAAAAAACGAGACAGTTAATATAAGAACCGATGTAGAATCTTTGAGTGTCATTTACGGCAATTTGTTGAAACCAGCGCTACTTCATTCCACCTGGATAAACAGATGCTTATCATTTCTCAGTACATCCATATTCGTCCTTGTGTTGAATTAACAACAAACAATTAGAACCTTTGATGATATGATATTCGATGGAGAAATGACGACCACAATTTTAGTGAAAGTACGCCGTTTCGTTTGTTGATCAACCTAAGTTGGTGAGTACAAGAGGGAATTTATAAGAGTGGACCTACATATATTTCCAGTTGAATTTGGCCTTTTCCAAAAAGTTGACTCACTTCGATGTCCTGTATATAATTTTCGATCATATCGATCGTATAGTTTTTAGAAGATTTATATGTAGTATTGTAGTTGTGTTATTTAGTCCCCTGTATTCTGTGTATTATTCCATGTATTATATGTATTTTATCATGATTAAAATCCTTCCAGTCTCGAGAAAGATCCAAATCAGGATCGAAACGTCGACTGCCAGTTTATTTGCCCAGTCCTGAAGCCAATAATCAACTATTCATTTATATAAGTTGAGTTCCGATATTCCTGGCCAGTACTTGTCAGTAAATTTTGATAGTCGATTTTACTGGCACTGCTTTGGTAGTTCTTCGTATCAGTACGAAGCGTTTCGAAACTACTGATACTGGCCAGTACTGATTTGGAATATCGGAACTCAACTATTATGATCTCACCTTGCAATTTTCCATATGACAGATAATGGTGCCGTTTTTGAATGGCTCAATGAACTAAATTGACAAGGATACAACAAGTCAATTCTCAATTTGTCGCGGCTAGTTAATTTATCAGTCTTAAGTTTGCAGTCTTTAAGCAGCAAAAATGTTTGCAGCCTCTTTACCTTCATTGGTGTTGCAACTTTGTTGTTGTTAAGCTTTTACAAATATTTCTTAGCATTTTGAACTCTCCATCGGCCCATCTCCATATTCCTTCATTAACGTCTTTACAAAATTCAGTTATGTGAAGAGATGTTGTTTTGAAAATATTTTCATGAAATTGAAGTTTTCCCCCACCTATCAATATTTTGGACCACTCTCCTCGTCCGAGATAAGCACCAAAGGTGACCATCTATTTCTCTGTTTATAATTTCCCGGTGGGAATTCTTCTTCCCTGCACATCAATTCTTCATTATAGTATTTTCCAATTCGAGGTTACTGTTCTTAGTTAACTAAGAGCTCCCGATATAAATCCAAAACTACTTCCAAGGCTGATTGTCTATCACCTATGCGGAATCTAGAAGAATCGTGAAATCTATAAACAAACCATGAGACTACGAAGTCCATCTATCAGTATAGATTTTTGTATTTGAATAACGAAATCACCTCGAATGACTGCATTGGAATGTTGGGTGATGCTCATGCACATGCAGGAAGGTATGAAGTTTCTCCTGTCGACTGAGTTCTGTACACATAAGTGAAAAAAATAAAACTACCGTTTTCTATCATTAAACATAATATATCAAATTCTTTAGCGGTCTACTTCAATCAAGTATAGATTTATCACTAGTGTAGGCCATAATATTTCCTTAGAGTCTACAGTGTAGCGGTTAGATTGTTCATGTTGCAAAATGGCGTATGCACCTGTACAATTATTATAGTATAGAATAATACAGTTTTCGTGAAACCCTACTTGGTAATTAAAATGAATCGATTCATCATATTATCACCTGCGAATAAGAGAATAAAAATGATTTCATCTTTATAGTTGCACTGGGGAATGAATAAAAATAATCATATTGCGGTATTATTCCATATTTAAAATCTAATTTATAGTTCAGCAAGAACCAACAGGAAAGTGTAAGGTCATCTATTGCCATAAGATTGTGTATATGAAGTCATAAATCGAATTATCATCATGAAGACGTAAATACAATAACACAGGAAAACAGAAGTTTCTGAATCCGATTATTTATATACACAGTCGACTAAACACAACTGAACTAAAATTCTACAAGATATACTATAACCTTTATACAAATATGACTAACATTAGACGAATGACAATTTTGAGAATATTTCGAATTGCTTATTATTGTAAAGTTTCTAGTTTCTGTTTTTTGGTATATTGATGGATTTATCACCATTCCTAGCATTTTTGTTTTTTTTCTCTCGTATTGGAGACAGTCTCGTTATTTCGGTTCTTGACATAATTATTCAGTAAAATGTTAGCAAAAGTTGAGAAAAGTGAATTTAAAAAATAATAGGATAATGGGCGAGCTACATTCGAGAGATAATTTGCATTTGCTCCTTTTGAATTTGGAGGGACTTGAAGGCTTGATGATATACTTTTTAAATACCTTTTAGATCGAAGAACAAACAAATTTCGCAATAGCTGATATCAGGAGGGAGATTGAGAATATAGAATAGAATAAATGACATCACTTTGCTACATGATGAATACTTTGGTTCAATAGAGATAGCATTTGATCCGCCACTATTTCTAAGTTTTTCAAAATTTTCATTCGTCCCCTTCTTCAAAAAGGTTTCCACTAAAACTTTTTCAAATCATTTAAATTAACTACATTCTGACCTTCCGGGTTTACTTCATCCACATATTTATACCTCGAAAGTTGATTCGTGATTTGAGACCACCTTGAATGTTTAAGATCCGAAAGTAGGATCCATTTCAAATCATTACCTATATAATACCTGAATATTTCTAATAAAAATTTTCACTGATTATAATGGAAGCAGTGGAAGCATCTACTGTAACAGGTTCTTGAAATTGCAATAAAAAAATATATTTTGCCGTCATAAATTTTCGTTTCCCAACCAAACATATCCAATTTTTTGCGATAGTTATTTTTGAGGTGATCGAAATTATGATCAGAATGCAAAGAATTTTCTAAGTCCTTGTTATTTCTATCGATTATTTTATTTTTTTACACTGAGGATCAGGTCTTCGCTTGGGAGCATTATAATTAAGACGGTTAATTTGGAAGAATTTGGGAATTGCATTATCTTTAAGTTGTGGATGTCCAAATGGCGATTGAATTAAAGTTCTGTCAGCCCGCTAACCTTTCTCAAATCGCCCGATATCGTCCATTTCAAAATGAATTTCGCATATCGCACTATGCACACTTGGAACGAAGTTTTTTCTAGGAATTGCTTTTATCCACGATTTTTGGGAAACGAAAATACAGTAACATACTTTGTTTCTTGAAGACTTATGATTGCTCTTGTAGCTAGGAACACAGCATTTATTAGGCATGTTTCGAAATGTATCCTCGTCTTGAGAAACTCAACCCAATTCAGAACAGTAGCACTTCAATTCACTTTTTTACCAATAATTCACTTGAGTGTACAGCTTTCTTGGCTGATGTGATTCCACAGTTCACACAAAATAGTACGACAAAAGTGGTAAACAGAGTAGGCACAAGTGAAAGTGAATATCTATTTACCGGTCATATTCCTCAATATTTCGAAAGCATCCGACACCAACGGCCCAGATACTTGTTGCCGCTTCTACCCTTCATCACGTCTTGTGCTTAAGAAAGCTGTGGTACAACGAACAAACCTAATTATAAACTAAAATTTTATGTTACATCTAAATTATTACATTAAGCTATCGGTGAAATATACTCTCAAGCATCTAGGCATTCTAGACAACAATAGGGACTGTATGATACACACTGTTATTTTTGTACTAGAGAAACCGATCACAGGAAACAAATGCTCCTAGATTGACTGTCTACTGTATTATTCCGGATTCTGTTAGATCGAATCAATGAGCTGAATGTAGCACATTTCAAGATTTTATCAAGGTAAGCAGTGTTCACAAACGAAGATGGCCTATTCATATGGATTAAATTACGGAATTACATTTTCATATTGATTTCCACGGTGAATGAGCATGTTGAGAAATAGCAGCACAAAATGAAAACAAATATCCTTTTTTTCCCTGAGAACTATCTAAATGCTCTGAACAGAACGGCACTCGAGTTGTTTTATGACACTCTTCAATGCACTGGTTCTAATTATTCAAGAGTTCTGGTTGACTTGAACAACTACAGAAAGTATACAGAAACCTGCCCGTTTTATGTGGTATGGGTAACAAAATTAGGTTACTATAAGAAAATTTTGAATTTAATTTGAGACAAATCTGTTTTGATATGGATCATGATTGAGGAGCTTCATATCAAAGAAAACATGAAAATGATTGAAGTATGAAATAAACTTGATGGATACAGTATGCATACGAAAAACTTTCATCCAAATTCAATATACCACTATTTATTTCTAGAATTTTTCGGTCAGTTCATATGGAAATTATATGAGAAGCTATGCATATACTCATATATTCATTTCTGTAAAATTTGTGAATAATAATAACATTTATCCATTCACAGCAATGTATTCATTCAGTGAGTTCATATCATTCTTAAAACAGAAATACACTTCTGCGATCATTTCTCACAATGAAATACATTGCTGCTACAACAGTCATATGTACATATTTCCGAATCATTGTCGTAGTGGATATTTTTGAGTATTCGTTAGATGATGACAATAATTTATAAAGTGAAAGGTTTATATTCAGATTGTAAAAAAACAGGGAGATATATAGTATGAATGCGTAAATGTAAATCCTCAGCAAAAAAAAATCATGTATATTTATAAAATCATCATTTATACATCTATATCATTTTTCATACTGACCTCAAGTGATGTCTTACTTTTAGTTTAGATTTTAGCATTGATTTTTATTATATTTCGTACATATGTTATATGTATATATTTCATTAGTTTTAGGGTGAATATTTCTAGGAAATATCAGGAATTTTTTGTTAGCAAAACAACTTCTAGAGTAGCTTTCACACTCTTGCAAATACAACCAAGTTATATATAGTGTTTTCATTACTTTTATCGTCATGTCAAATAATAAGAATACTAATTATAAATTTATTTGCAGAAATTATACGTATAAAATACACTCTACAATAATAAGTATTTCCACAAAGGCTAAACCTGTCCGTAAGGTGAACTACCAAAGATAAATATCTTCCCTAATATTACCAGTAATACAAAATAACCAACATTATATAGGAAACACAAAAAAATGAAAAATAATTTTTTTTTCAATCAATTCTTCAAGCATATTGGGAAGGCAAGTTCAAACAAAAAATACGGAATAATGTGGCTATGGGAGATTCGATTAAATTTGAAAATGCTACAAATCCTATGCCTAGGTTGGTCCATCAGAAAGAGCTTGTCTCTTTTCTTGAATTTCGGCATAGAAACCGAATTCCTAACAGAAGAGAATTATAGTTTGCCTGGCAAAAATTCAAAAGTGTATTGCGATGATGAGTTCTGTTTTTTTGCCAAAAGTACCAATTACTGATTTGAGAAAATATAGTTGCGTTGAATCCAAGATTCGGTCTGCTCATCATAATTATCAGAATTTTCTTCTGGGTTTTTTTTACTTTTTGTAAATAGCAATGAGCTGCCGCTCCCCAGGCCAGATTTCCGTAGGCTAATTCAGATTCTAAAAGTGTGTAGGTCATAATTTTCAAAGAAGGTAAGTCCAAAATTTGTTTGAAATTTTCAAACTTATATACAATAGACTTCTCAATGTGAAAACTATTTCATCTATGTGGATATTCCACGTTGAGTGGGAATCGATTATTATTCCAATAAATTTGAGGTGTTCGCTGTTTAGAATCTCAATTTTATTATTGTTCACAGTTAAAGTTAAACTTAATTTTATCTGCTCAACAGCTGAATGAGAGAAAGCAATTATCGCTGAAATTTATACTCAAATCTTCGAATTGAATGTATCCATCAGAATAGTAAAATCTTTTTCCACTTATCTCCTCAGGTCCTTTCACGTTTGACTTTCATAAAAACAGACTGTATCATTAGCAAATATAGAAATTGATCCTTCCGTGCCTGTAGTTAGTATATTATTTATATATATGATAGAAAGGATTGGACCGATCACTGTCCCCTTAGGCACGCCATATTCAACTTTAGTTCTCCCGCTGATAGACGCATTCATTCGGGTACATTCATCTGTCCATTTATGTATTTATTCACATTAATGAAACCCCATCAGGATAAACTCAATAACAGGGATTCACTACAATTTGAGACATATACATTCAATGAGATCGTGCACATGAAATGAACCATCACAAAATCAATAGAGAATACCCTAAATACAAAAATATTGAATTTTAATATACAATTAATTTTAAGCTCTTTCTTGAATTCAGACAATGATGAATTTGAATTTTTTTTTCATTTTCTCCGCAGATAAATATACGCTAAAACTGAAAGTTGGAGCACTATTGTTATATTGTCACTTTGAGGTCGAACTTTTCAGGCTCCGAACATAAAATAAAAGTTTCAAGACTCTAATGCCCGAACGCATAGTCCGATCAAGAAGGCCTACCTAAGAAATTCTCCGCTGAGACGAGCTCAAGTATTGACTCATGCTTATCAAGGGTCTTATCCATTAAACAAACCTTCGGCAATTCTCGGCGAAGTTCATGGATATCGGTGAAATCTGGAATGTTTTCACGTTTTCATGTTTGTCGCACTGAATTTTGCTATTATATGACAGTATCTCTTCAAGGTGTCAAAGTAGTCACCCTATAAAACGAACCGTAATTCTATAAAATGCCGACAGAGTGTATGATTTATGGCATCTGTGTTGCTTCCGTAAAAGGGGGGAGTCTACTAGCCAGATAGTCCTTAAGAACAGGGCCACTATGTATTAAGTTCTGCAATTACTATGATGAATTCGTTGAAAATCATTTTCATTTCCTGAGAGCAATCTATTTATCGAAAATCAGTTGAACAGTTTCATTAAACGCTTCCGTATCTTCGGACACTTCTGGATGAATGGAATTTTTAAATGGTACGTTCTCTGAAATTATCGTACAAAAAGATATAGTACAGAACACCAATATTACAATACAAACAGCAACGCTGGGTTGTGAAAAGTCACAGAAAACGAATAATCTTCGCTATTTTATGATTATGTCTTACTTTAGCACGCCTCAAGGTAGGTCGTTCATAGCCTTGAGCAAGCTTGCCACCAAGCACTGGCGAAGTAGTGCTCGGCTGTCAAGTAATCAATATGGGATGCACGCGTCGACTTAGGACGTTCTCAGGTACGGAGTATCGACTATGCGTACGTGCATAAGTCTTTTCTTTAGACAGTTAGAGCACACACGGTCGGCCAAACCGAATTGAATTGTCACTGATTCTTCCTCAGAAAGTCCAACCTAATCGTTTTAGACTAACTTCGGTTTGAAATTTGATAATGACAGACATTGTGATGGAACGATATCACTCTGTTGCCCAGAACCATGAAATTAGAGGACATAAGATATTTATAAACTAAATCTTTTTTGAATTGTTCCAATGAAATGATTGAGAACTTTTGCACGAATTGGCTCATCCAGTTCCAAGTTTCGTCATGATTGGATCAATATTCCGATACACTGCTTATGTGCTACGAGATGCATTATGTCACTGTAGGATCCAGTTAATGCTTCAACTATTCACCAGTAGATATCGTGAACGATGGATACGCAAAGAATTATTCTAAACCCCTGGTCTTATAGGAATGTGTTAGTGAAGAAAGAACAGGGACGGGCCGAAGCCAATTTTTTGGGAGGGGAAAAGTATCGAAAATTTTCGAACTGTACGTTGAAGGCATAGATAACCGAAAGTTATTCAATGGCTTTTATTACTATATATAAAGTGCGAAACTTGGGAATAAGTGAGGACTTTTTAAGCTTGTAAGAAAAGCTTGTAAAAAAGTGAAATATGGTCGAATCACTCAACATTTATTGAGATAAAAAGTATAGTACCTCATTAAACAAGTAATCTATCGAAATATTCAAATTAAAATTGAAATGAAAAAGGCACTGACGTGAAGTCAGCAGCTTTTCCGCGCATATTCGAATTCGTTGCTAAAACCGTCATCTTTTCACGTATTGACCCCACCAAATACACTTTCGGTGATCCCCTAATCATATTATCTTCACGAAATTCTACATGAGCCTTCGAGTCATTTTGTCAATCCTGGCTTTTAATTCGATGTCAGCATTTATAAATAAGCTGCCAAGGTTCCTCATGAGTGAATCAGTATTTTTCGGGATATTCCGGGAAAAATAAAATCGAGAAAGAAACTACGAAAGTTGACTAATTTTTGTCCAATATCTTCAAAAATTATAATCGTGTCAAACTGAAATTTAGTACACTGCTGTGTGATATGGGGCTCAAGGGATGGGAAAAATTTTTTTTTCAACACCTATGATATTGATAATGTTTTCGAAAAAGAATTCAAGAATTCACTAAATGTACTATCCGAACAAAAGTTCCTCAAAAGTTGCGCGTCGTTATGTACCAACTAACTGTTAAGTTTCAATTCAATCGCTGTGGTAGTTCCTGAAAAATCAAGAAAAAAATCTCAAAATTTCGAGTGACTGCAACTTCGGCAATATTTGGCCGTTTTAACCCATTATCGAACATAACTGCCGAATTCCGATGCGCGACCTGCCTGTAAGATTAAAGTCGCTAGCTCGCTCTGTTCGACAATTATCGTGTCATCGGTCAGACGGACGATCAGCCTGCCGGATAAAATCGACTTGAACAACGGATTCGTCATCAGTGAGTCCAATCTAGTTGTTTGAGAACATTTTCGGGAATACATTAGAAAGTTACAGACATTTGGACTAAACGAATATCACATTGTTCTCCAGAATATGTTATTTCAGAAAACTACTTATAACACAATGTACGTAGAGCGCTTTGAATAATTTTGCCCGACTGATAAAAACAGCTCAAATTGATACCAGATGGATTTTGATGACACAGTCCATGGACGTAACTGAAAAATCTACAAGTAGGTACCTGCTGCGGGTTAACGCAAAAGGAGAAAAACACATGGTAATGGGATAAATACTATTTATTGCCGGCTATAAATATCGGACTAGAAACCCTGAATCTATGTCAACACAAATCACGACTTTGTATAGTTCGAGTTATTTCATGTTATCCCGCTCTCTCGCTTCTCTGCATGCTTTTATCCGGTTTGTGGGTTTGTTAATCACTGATTGAAAACTTTATTTTTGAAAGATCCAAATTCCTTCATATTTCACAATTCCCCATCCATCCAATTGTTCCAACTGCTCTGAAATTTTTCCAACAGCCTTGAAAGTTTTCCGAATGCTTTGAAAATTTGCCAACTGCTTTGAAAATTTGCCAACTGAGTTCAACATTCGGAGGGCTCGAAAACGAAAAAACTCAAATTTTTCGAATTAGAACCTCATTTCGGTTTATTATTTGATAAAATCAAATAATAAACCTTAGTGATCGACCAAAAAAAAAAAATTTCAACCCCCCCTGAAAATTTCACAGTTTACGTTTTGGAGTATGTAGATTTGAATAAACTAATAAAAAAAAATCCGTCCGTCCGCCGTCCACCGTCCCCCGTCCGCCGTCCGTTGTCCGGGGCTTTTCTCAGAAAGTACTGAACCGAAATCAGTGAAACTTGGTAGAAAAATCGTGTGTCGCTCGGGATTGATCCTCCAAGTTTTTCAGCAGAATCGGTGTACTCTAAGGGCTCAAAATGGGGGGTTGGGGGAAAAAAAAATTATTTCTCGAAAACTTACCACCGAATTTTCATGAAACTCTGAATGTTGATTACTCTTGCAAAACTAAACCAAAAAAATTTCATCCGGATGATTTCCGACCAGTGGTTCCTGAGTTATAAAGAAAAACGCTGCAAATTTCCAATAATGTCGAAAATAACATCATCGCATTCGGTTCTAAGATTGGAATTCACTGAAGTAATTGGTTTACTTTTCATCCAGAGTCATACATCTAAAACTAGATGAAAATATTGATTAGCAAATTTTCAACACATATCGAGAAATTTTCAATGGATGCGCTATTATTTTATAAACAAAATTTGCAAATGCCCCATCGATGTTCTTGACAATTTCATAATCGTAAGTAGTTCAGATTAAATATTTTCGGGTTTTTTCTTCCAATATCTTAAACATAACTACTGAAAATCGGGTCAAATTATTATTTATAGAAATCACCCTGCGGATTACGGGATTTAAGATTAAATTTCTTCATGAAGCTTATTCATATCTTGAATATAACTTTTATTTTATTCATAAATCATTGGTATTTCAGAACACAAAAACCAATTCCATGAAAAAATTCATTTGAAACATTGAAATCTCAATAAATACTCTTTTATAACTGAATAACACTTTTGCATGCAGAACGCGAATTGAGTAGCGTAATTTAAAATAATGCAGATTTCCAAAAAATTGGGTTGATAGGAGGTTTCCATCAATTTCGGTTTGCGTAGTACGATTATCGTCAACATGTGGATATCCGTACTGGTTTCAATCGAAATCCAAAATCTTTCGTACTGATAGTTTGAAATAAGCTTGAATATAAAAAATAATGAGCATTTATATGATAAATCAAATTGGAGGATATAATAAGCAAAAAAATCAATAACAAACCGCAAATCTCATCAATTGTCGATTGTCGAGAATCTAATACTGAGGGTTGGAGCCTTAGACTGAAGTTAGGAGCCGATCATCTTACTACCTGTTCTGAATGGGGACTGTGCCGGGTCTAGACCTAAGACAAGGGATATAGCGTAGACAAAAATATACCGCATGTCTTTCGGATTTGACACCCTCTTGGTTGAGTGTATCTGACGACGATAACAACGAACGAAATTTATAATCTAGAATTATTCTTTCGAATTCAACCTGATGAGGTTCACGATATATTTAATTGTTACAGAAATGTTATTGAAAATAACTTTAGTTTTTCAGTTTGTGTGATGAATACTTTGTGAATCAAGTGAATCGGATATCTGCTGAGGAAAAATTTTTTTTTCAGATCAATTGCACAGGAAGGTTGAGTTTCTTTCATTTCGTTAATATTTTTCAGAACAAAGTTGAATCCAAGTAGAAATCACATCTACACATTTGATATTAGCGAAAAGTCTTGAATTTTGTTTTAAGTATTGGTGTTAGTTTGAAGGATTGAGTTTATTTCCTCAGTGTCTAAAAAATGAAACATCATGACTAATTGTGAAATATAGACACTCGATTTAATGCAAAATTTCGTGAGAATTGTATAGTGGAAAAATCGAATTTTTTTCAAAAATTTTTTTTTCGAATACATATGCATCAAAGTTCAATGAAATTTGGTACAGGTTTCAGAGTCAACATTTAGAAACAGTGTTTCAAATTTCAGTTTTGACCGATATTCATTTGGCAAAAAATTTCGTGACCATTTTGAATATTGAGGTTATTTCCCTAATATCTCAGAAAGGGCAAACCCTATCTGATTTGAAGTTCATTTTCAGTTGTAGAATACCGACACGAAATTTAATAATTGTGGAAAATAGTTAGATTTTCAAAGAAGTAAACGACTGTGGAACTTCTCTTCTCATTCAAAATATTATTTTAAATTTTGCTACTCAGTTAGCGTTCTGCATGTGGAAATGTTATTCAATTATACTAGTGTATTCATTGAGATTTCTATGTTCGCATGAATTATTTCATGGAATTGGTTTCTGTGTTGTGAGAAACCAATGATTTATGCATAATATATTTCTTAAGATATCAATGGTATATTGGGTTATTTAACTGAGAAAATAATAAACCCTTGTGTAAAATTTGCAGCGTTTTTTAATGACCGTATTGAAATCTACGTTGTAAAATATTGGAGGTGTGGCAATAACACCACTGCCCTATAATTCATATCTTCTGAGATATGTAGTCGAGAGTACATTTCTAATATCAATCCCCTCAAAAATACAGACAAACCTAAAAATTCAGAAAAAATTAGTTTTCGCGTTTCCGACAACGCTTTGCCAACTTCGACAACGCTTTTGTAACCGCATGTATCATGAGTCTCAATTCTGACTATTGCGACGGAACCATCATTCCTACTTCTCGCGGAAACCTAGAAACTGCATTTTCCAGTGAAAAAATTGGTAGATATCCATGTTTCTGCAGAGAACCATTTTCGATTTTTTATAGGAATTTGACGTTGAAAAAAAATTCTGATAGAAATTCAAGAATTTTACATTAAGAGAACTCTGAATTCCATGAGAAATATATTTTCATTATGAATCATGGGGCTTTCCATTTGAAAAACGAAAGTTGGTGCCTTTTCCGGTGAAACCGGCAGTCTCCCGAATGTTAACAAAATTTATATTCAGTCATCTTTCTAGTGAAAGTTTAAGTCCGGAATTTCAAACGTGCCCGTTGCGTCCTGAATAATACTGCGTCCGTATACCAGACACAGCATTGTTTTTAGAGAATAACTGTTGTTTCGGCAGCATTCGGAAGGTGAGAGTCGTCGCAAACCATTGAGCTCATCGATAGCTACCAATATTGAATGAAATATTAATGAAATTGATGCATAATTCAGTCATACCTTTTCGAAAAATTCGTTTCCGGAAGCAGTATAGTGTTGTATATGAAAGCTTAAGTATATATTTAGTTCCTGCAAATTCCGCTTCGGGGCGCATTAATTGATGAAAGCTGATATACATCCAACTTACATCTTTCACATGAAGTATGATGATGAGTCTCCAATCTGGCAATCTGCTCCGCTCGAGGTCTGGATAGCCTTCCAGTTCAAAATTAGAAATCCCTTTTGAGGCATTTCCAGACATGCGACCAATCTGAAATTCGATGAGTGCTCATAATTTGTATCGGGCATAACGAGTGTTCTATAAGAAAAAAATACGGCTTAATGACGAAAGACTTTTGTGTCCTCTATTCTTTTATTTAACATTCAGGGGACATCCGCAAAGAGTTTAGGAATCTGAAACTGTTAATAGACCGAAAAAATCCATTAATTATTGACAAATTGAATGTGTTAATCCTAGGAGAAAATTAAGCCAATGAGAGATTGAATATTCCAATTGATAGATATACTGTGGCAAATGACTGATCAAATGTTTCTAGTGATAAATTGAATTGACAATTGACCGATTTCCATATTTTGGAGTGTCTGTTTACTCGCACGTTCTGGGGAAACCGCGAGTTATCGTGTTGCCCAAATATCTGTAGTTTTTGAATTTTGAGCTGAAAATGGTCTAAAGCGATAATCTTTGAAAAATCTGTGGTCAAATTCGATTTCACTAGGCTGGCAGTCCCTGTCAACTATCCATAATTGCCAGCTCAAAGTGACGATTATCCATAACTGTCTGTTCATAGTAGTGATTATGTCTACTTGCCAGCTCGGACTGACAATTACATTTTACCCTTTTTGCAAGTTTGAACTGTCAATTAAACATAATTGCCAGTTTGAACTGTCAATTAAACATAATTGCCAGTTTGGAACTGACAATTAACCATAATTGGCAGTTTAATCTTCCATTTTGAATTAATCAAAAAAACGAACTGGAAATTATGGATTCCCATTAAAAATGAGAAAAATGTTTAACTGTCAATTTGAACTGGCAATTACAGCTGATTGTCAGTTTGAATGGACAATTTTCCATAATTGTCAGCTCAAAGTGACAATTATCCAAAATTGTCTGTTCATAGTGGCAATAAGGTTTATTTGCCAGCTCTGCTTCTTATTGGAAGTTTCAACTGTCTATTAACCATAATTGCTAGTTTTGAACTGACAACTAACTACAGTTGTCAGTTTGAACTTACAATTACCCATAATTGCCAGTTTGAGACGATCTTGAATAATTTCCATTTTGAATTTGCGAATACCCAAACTGGCAATTATGCATTAAAAATTGAAACTGAAAATAATGTTCTATTGTCAGTTCAAACTGGTAGCTTCAGCTGATTGTCATTTTGAACGGACAATAATCCATAACTTCCAAGTTGAACCGCCATAATTGCCACATTGAGATGTCAACTATCCATAATTGCCAGCTCAGAAAGACAACTATTCATAACTGTCTGTTCGTAGTGACAATTATTTCCATTTTCCATCTCGGACTGTCGAATTTCACTCATTGCCAATTTGAACTGCCAATTAACCATAGTTGCCAATGTTGGTTTGACAATCAACCATACTTGCCAGTTTGAACTAAAAGTTATCTATAATTGCCAGATTGAAACAATCATAAATAATTTCGATTTTGAATTGACGAATTCGCAAACTGGCAATTGTGCACTGTCAATTAGGACTGAAAATGTTTGACTATCATTTTGAAGTTGCAACTACAGCTTCATTGTCAGTTTGAACAGAGAACTATCCATAATTATCCACGATTGCCAGATTGAGATGTCAATTATCTAGCTCCAGCTCTAAATAACAGTTATTCATGTCTGTTCCTAGTGGCGATTTGGTCTATTTGCCAGCTCGGACGAACAATTCACCCTTATTGCCAGTTTGAACTTTCAATTATCCATATAACAATAATTTCCACTCCAAACTGGCAATTATATATGAATAATTATCTGTCAGAACTGGCATCTATGAATAATCGTCACTAAGAACCGATAACTATGAATAATTTTCAGTTGCAGAAGACTTGAAATTGGATATTTTTGGAAATTCATATATGTTTATATATCTATTATATTTTCAAGAGAAGGAATGAGCTAGTTATTTTTCTTCTTAAAATGATGCTTCAATTGTCAACCAAATATAAAAGATTCAAGAAAAAGATATCCTCAAATCGATATTCCCTCGATGGTTAATCAATTTTCTTTATTGCAGAATTAAAAAGGTCACATTCTTTCTTGTTACTATCATATCTCTCTTGTTTATTAACCGATAGTTGGGATCTGTATCCCGAGCAGATCTTCTCATCACATGGAATAGATGGATAATAGTAAAGGAGGCCAACTAAACTAAAAATTAAATACAAATGTTTTCAATGTATTGAACACTTTTTATTAGTGTTAAGTACCACTGAATTCAAAAATTTATGATGTCAGTATTATTCATTTATATCTATTTGAAGCCAGTACCAAGTGAAATATAAAATTTGATACGCTTTTAAAAATCGTTTCCTATCTTCACATATTTACTTATTGACCCCGCGAACTTCAGCCCTACTTCCTGACGAAAAGACGATACTCAAGAAATTGTGCATGGACTTTCAAGCTTTCATTTTTTATTTTTCGATTGGATCCGATCAGTATTTTCGGAAACATTGAAAGAATGACATTTAAAAAATCAACTTAGTGAACTGTAACGTCTAAATCTGACTACTTCATCAGACAATTGAGAGGAAACTTTTTTTTCGAAACTCACTTTTATTTTTTTTAATTCGTACAATACAATTGATTCACAATAACTTTACAGTCTCCAAACAGTGTCTTCAACACTGGTTTTGAAATCATTATTATCTAAATCATTGTGTAGACTCAACGATATAAATTATCCTAACTTCCCAATAACAGTCTAATAAATCCAACAATCATAGGGTGAAATCCGCATCTAACACAAATTTTACATAACTGTATAGGTATCACAAAAGGCCCAAGTAAGCTTGATCTCCTTAATAAATTTATCATTTTTTTTAAATATTTCCAACATGTTCGGGCAAAAGATTGTAGACTTGCATAGCCTGAACGATAGGATTGTTAATGCCTTCATCTGTTCTTACATTCAATAATTGTATATTTGTCACTGACCTGGTGGCATGCTGATGAACTTCACCTCTATATCTATAAGTGATATTTGATTTTGTTAAATTCTCTATTATCTTAAATATTAGTTAACATTGTTTTAATTCCTTGATTTTACTTAGATTCATCAATTGTAAATCATCATAATGTTGTAGTGTTGGCATTAATCTGACTAAATTGGAGAGTATTTTCAAAAACTTATTCTGACATATCTGTATTTTTTCAAATTTCGACTTAGCACGAATGCCCCAAATCGGAATTAGGTATCTAACATGTGTGAGAAAAAACTCTGATATACATCACGTTTTGCCTTATCAGTTAGGTAGGATCTACATTTATATATAGCAGGAATCAGAGGTCACCTTCTTTGATATATGGTCAACATGTTTCTGCCAATTCAGGTTTTCGTTCAAGTGTAAACCCAGGTACCTCACACCGACACGCTCCAAACTATCTGTGTTCATCCTCAAATTAAGATCTTACTTTTCTATTTTTTTGTCTGAATATACTAAGTTAGTTTTTTCCGTATTTATTTTCATTCTATTATGCGTTATCCAATTTATATAAATTTTGAGATCATTATTTGTATAGTTATTCAGAATAGTTTCATCGTTACCGGTATATAATAAAACTGTGTCGTCGGCAAATGTGAAATACCTGACTCCAATACCACTTTTTTTAGACTTAACACATAAAGAGAATATAGTAGCGGCTCAAGCACCGAACCTTGTGGTATTCCAAATTCACGTGTCAGTTGCTCACTGTTCACATTATCTAAAGTAACATACTGTTTACGGCCTGTCAAATATGACTGAATTAACTTTAAAATAGCTCCCCTAAATCCCATTCGTTCCAGTTTGCTCCACAAAACACCTATATTCACGACATCAAAGGCCTTTTTCAGATCGACAAATATTGCAACTGCATTTTTTTGATTATCTAGTGCCGTATATACTTCATTCAAAAAATCAACCGTTGCATTCACAGTACTGCTATCCTCAACAAATCCATACTGGAACTCATCTAGCTCAACATATTTTCTTATAAACTGAAGCATTTTTTTTACTGATACTGATAACCGAAATGGGTCTATAGTTACTCACAGTGCTCCTACTACCAGATTCGTGAACCGGTGAAACCTTACTTATTTCCGAAATTTCAGGAAATTCCCCAGATTTCAGAATTTCATTAATTAAAGTCACCAACACTGGTGCAAATTCGTTCTTGAGATTACTAATATCATTTACGGTAATCTGGTCGTGACAAGGCGACATATTTTTTTTCAGGCCTGTGATAATATCGACAATCTCTTGTTCAGTGGTCGATTCCATAACAACACTATTTACAATATCAATTTCTTCATACGCTCAGTCGTTTTTTGTTTCTATCACTTCCCGTTCAATTTCTTTCGATATTTTCATTCCAATTTCAGGAAAATGATCATTGAATTTGTTACAAATCGACAATTGATCAGTATCTGATTGATCTAATTTTTCGAGTCTTTCACATTTTAGATTTTTCCTCTGCAATAGTCCGTTAAGGAATCTCCACTGTTTTTTTTAAATCATTGCCGGTTTTTTTCCACTAATTTTAGAAATGCTTCTTTTTGAAAATTCTGATCCGACTAGTTATCATATTTTTAAATTTTCTATATTCATTTTCTAAAACTGAATCTTGTTTATTTTTAACCTTCTTATACATTTTATTACTTCTTTCAATTAATGCCAGAATATGTGTGGTCGCCTGAATTGACTTTAACAACTTTACTATATGTGCTTTGTTCTTTACATTTAGTGATGAGTGCAATCAGTTCATCGAAATTACCAACTTGTTTTTTTGTATCTCTACTCCGAACCTTTCTGTGAATTTTTTTATGATCGATATATGTTCTATTGAAAATAGCTTTAGGTTCATAAATTTTTATGGTCTGAGCACGGATTCAATTGAACTTCGATAGGACTAATTCTTTGAAGGTTCTGGTTGCAAACGACATGATCTACTAAGGTTTTTGAATTTTCTGTTAGACGTGTTTCTCTAACCTCAGTCAAAGAATTCTTGACAAAAAATTATTGAATTCCAAGGTTTTATATATTTTTTACATGATGCTGATTCTTTCTTCAACAAATTATAATTAAAGTCACCTACTACAATATGCTACATGAATGCTTACCCAAAATCTCATCAAATCTACCAAGGAAATCAGTGTCCGAATAGGATGGAGGTTTAAATATAGCACTTATTTTAATTTGGATGCATAACCAACTAATCAAATTTTGTGGACTCGACCTCTCTAATATGGTGTACTTCAATCCATTTTTCAAAAACATCGAAACACAGCCACCTCTTTTAACCCTACACGAATGGACACTTTGGTATCCCTGAAGTTGGTAGCAGCCAGCCTCTTCCTTCCCTAACCATGTCTCAACTAAAACCAACAGATCACAATCGTTCATCTCAACAAAACACTGGAGTTCATCAATTTTATTTCTGATATTATATCCTCAATATCTTCAACCACTTCGATTTTTTCCTTTTCATTTTTTTTTCATTAGGATCTTTCCATTATTGATCCAGAGAAATTTGTAGTTATTTTTTTCAAATTCTTTTGCTTCTTTGAACAAGTTTGAATTTATTCGAGTAAGATCGTGATTCAAAAATTTTTTTTTTTTCAATTTCCATTCCTAATGCACGTGTGGTTAATTTAGTCCTGCCATTGACCGCAAGAAGTTTTTTCTTGTCATTATTCGACTCAAATGATACCCTAATTGGTGAGTTTTCCTGACGACCCAATCGTATTACTGACACTACTTTTCCCTCCATGGCGACCTGTAATTGCTCTTTGATTTTTTTCTACTATTTCTTGAGTAGTTTCATTTGCATTTTATCTTTTTTGTTCAGCTCTTTTTTTTATTATCATAACCTCAGTTTGAAGCTGTTTATTGATCTGTATTTGTTCTCCATATTTTTGCAATTGAATGTTATATTTACTCTCCATAGTCTCCAACTTGGCCATGACATTTGCCAGAGTATACTCTTTCGACTGGATTTGAGTATCTTTGTTTCCATTTTTTGTTACTGTGTTTTTGCAGCCATCACATATCCATTCTTTACTCGAACAACTTATTTTATTGTAGGTTTTTTGGGTCCCCTGTGCATCCATAAGCCGCATATTTCACAAAACACAGCTTCGTGACTATCGTCGACATTTTTCTTACAAATCTTACATTTATCAGACATCTCGGCAACACTGCTGATAATCTTTAAATCTCCAAACAATTCACAATCAAGGAATTCAACTTCTATGTCTGATCGTATATTATTTCAGTTCACTAAGTATTCAATTCCTTAATTTCACCGATATTTACCATTAACTCATTTAATTTCGTATTGTACTAGCTGAATTTGTTGACAAACAACTTGCAAGAATCAATTGACTTAAACACTGTCGTAATTCAAGACTTTTGTCAAATTGAAATTTTTTTGGTGTCAATCGGACAAACGTCTTGAATTGCGCGGAAGTGTTGAAAGAAATTGGTTCTTCCAAATTTTCTTCTAATTGTCTGATGAATTAGTCAGATATAAACTTTGAAACGTTGCATATAATTCCGTTGATCGTTCACATTATTTCCTTATTGTTCATCATGCAAGATTTTATATAGAAATTGGCTTTGACTAATAGTTTGAATCCTGCAATACACAAGATCAATTTTATATTTTATAGCGATGAACTAATTGTTTTGCCCCCAAGAAATTCAATATTGATCTTCAAGTTGACATTTACGATCGATTGCTAGATTCCAATTCGATCCGATCTGTATTAGCTTTGTGAACCTGGCAATTGATCTTGAAATTTTCTTGTGAAAATTTTGTGATTAATTGTACTCGGTAGCTACCCGATTTTGCCACAATAAATTTCCCCTAACATTTTCTTTATGCAGCCATAACTTTGAACCCACCGGCATCCAAAAAATCTTTGATTTTTTGCATGAAAACCTGGTGCAGGATTGTACCAGTTAGGTACCCAATTATACCACTTTCATTTTTGCTGAAATCCCCATGGTTTTTCCTACGCATCAAATCGATTCTTTTTCAACTCGGGATTGGCCGATAATCGATGGAATTTTTGTGTGAAAATTCTGTGGTCGATTGTACCCGGTAGGTACCCGATTTTGCCACAAAAATTTTCGTTTGTACCCCTAACATTTTCTTTATACAGCCATTATTATAACTTTTGAACCCACCGGCACCCAAAAAAAATTTTTCATGCAAACTTGGTGAAGGACTGTACCCTGTACCAGATAGGTAGAATAACCCTCACGTCAGTTCTTAAATGTTTACAATAATAAAAAGACAAATTTTGTCTTGAGTGGTGATAAAATAGGACACTAGTACGCTCGTGACGACGCCCAATTATATGATAATATGGTGTATGTAATTTGATATTAGATAATATAAGGGACAGTAAAAGAATTTACACTTATCACGTATTCATTTATCAGATTTAATATTCGCCCACCCTCAGGAACCTAACTAAAGTCAGATAGAAGTTCCCGTTCCGAGAGGAATATGTAAGTAACTTCGCAACAAAGCAGCAAACAGATACATTTCTGACCCGGTATTTTATATTTCGCCGAGAGGACTCTATAAAAGTTGAAACAGGTTCTTACCCGGTGAAACCGATCACAGAATACTGACAGAAGAATTTAATTCGTTTCGTGAGCGGCCGACAAGTCTCACATTTCCTATATAGAAGAAACCTCGGGAAGACAATTGGGTGCGATAAACCACAAATTTCTATTTGATGTGTAGGGAAAACAATAATGTTTCAAACAGAAATGGTACAATCACGTACCTACCAAGTACAATTGATCACAGAATTTCCACACAAAAATTGCAGCGATTATCGGCCCATCACGAGTTGAAGAGAAATAAAATTCGTGTAAGAAAAACCATGAGGATCTCAGCAAAAATTAGAGTGGTACAATCGGTTACCTACCTGGTACAATCCTTCACAAAGTTTTCATGAAAAAATTCCTATTTTGGTTTATTATTTGATAAAATCAAATAGTGATCGACCAAAACAAAACCTACCCTGAAAATTGTAGATGTAGATGTAGATTTGAATGAACTAATAGAAAAAAATCCGTCCGTCCCCCGTACGCATTACGCCGTCCGTTGTCCGGGGCTTTTCAGTAATAGGTAATACTCCTAAGGCCTTGATAATACCGAGATAATTTTGTTATAGAGAATTCTGAAAGCGTGTTGCTTGATAATAACCCGAAGCAAAGGGTTATTATCCTTATAAGCAGCACGCTTAAAGGATTCTCTATGACAAAATCTTTAGGATTTAACAAGGCCCGAGGGGTATTCGATAATATAATTTTTTACTTTGTAGATTTCAAAAAATTGATCGTCAATCTGACATTTAATTTAAACTGGATGATCCTCTTTGTCGAAAACACCAAACTGAAAACATCACATGTAGGGTATTACCGCTCTAATCCATAGGTGATTGGATGAAACTTGACACATGACTCAAAATTGAGTAATTTGATCTGTTCTATTCTAATTATCATTATTATTACAAACAATAAGAGTAGAGGCTGTGAAACCTATAAACTCAAACTGAAAATAATATTCGAACGAAATACAAGTATAAAAGATAAAACAAAAGACAAAAAAATAAAAACAACAAGTGGCCAATTTTTAATGTTGCGTGGTCCAGACGACATGAGCGTTCTTGAGGGCATCGGTGGAAGATGCTCTGATCACGTGCTCCGGTAGTCCGTTCCAAAGATGAAACACCCTGTTAGTGACGAATTGTTGCCTCTGGGATGTTCTGACTACCTCTCTTTAGAGTTTCAGCGAGTGGCCCCTTAAATGATTAGTATTGCGGGTATACAGGCATTTAATGTCTTCGCCGATAAGGCCGTGGAGGGCACTGTAGGTAAAAATGGCATCACCTCTTGTTCTTCTTCACCCAAAGTAGAGCAAATTCAAAATCCGCAGCCTCTCATCATACGATGGCCTGTTAAAACCATAAGGAAAGCGAGTAACCCATCGCTGGACCGACTCCAGGAGGCCACCAAACAGGGCCAGCGTACTCCATGATGGGACGAATATAGTAACTATAAAGTCTGCTAAACATCCGAGCGTCGCAACCATTAAATGATTTCAGCAGAAGAAAAGCCATCTGTTTAGCTCTGTTAGTGATTGCCGAAATGTGCCGTGACCACGTTAAGTCATTCGCAACACTCACACCAAGGTCGCAATGATGAGAAACCGATGACAAAGTTTTGCCCATTATTGCGTATTCATGAGAAGGGTTGTTTTTACCGATATGAAGGACTGAGCACTTATGCCCGTACGCATGGTCCGATCTAGAACTCCTACCTGAGAAATTCTTCGCTGAGACAAGCTCAAGTATTGACTCATGCTTAGCAAGGGTCTTATCCATTAAACAAACCTTCGGCGATTCTCGGCGAAGTTCATGGATATCGGTAAAATCTAGAATGTTTTCACGTTTTCAGGTTTGTCGCACTCAATTTTGCTATTATATGAATGTATCTCTTCGAGGTGTCAAAGAAGCCGCCCCATAAAATGAACCATAATTCTGTCATTTAAAATGCCGACAGAGTGTATGATTTATTGCATCTGTGTTGCTTCCGAAAAAGGGGGGTCTACTAACCTACTAACTTGATGGTCATTAAGAACAGGGCCACTTTGTATTAAGTTCTGCAATTACTATGATGAATTCGTAGAAAATCAGTTTTCTTTCCTGAGAGCAATCTATTTATCGAAAATCAGTTGAGCAGTTTCATTGAACGCTTTCGTATCTTCGGACACGTTTGGATGAATTGAATTTTTAAATGGTAAGTTCTCTGGAATTATCCCAAAAAACGATATAATCGTACATGCGGTATCGTACATAGTACAGAACACCAATATTATAATACAAACAGCAACGCTGGGTTCTTATGATTATTTCTTGCTCGAGCACGTCTCAAGGTAGGTCTTTCGTAGACTTGAGCAAGCATGCCACCAAGCACTGGCGAAGTAGTTCTCGGCTGTCAAATAACCAATATAGGATTCACGCGTCGACAGGACGTTCTCAAGTACGGAGTATCGACTATGCGAATGGGCATTAGAGATGTTCAAAGGCAGCAACCAAGTAGTACACCATTCACCCAACACATTCAAATCTTTCTGAAGAGTGATGTAACTAGAAAAAGGATTGCCGTTCAGCGAAGAGTAGGCAAGAAGATCTCAAAGTTTCTAGCAAATCGGTAAAGAAGGAAGAGTATCGGTCCCAAAGCCAACCCCTGTGGCACTCCCGACTCAATTGCTCTATTCGAAATAGAAACCCACTCTAACACGGAAGATTCTACCAGATAGAAATGCAGAAATCCATTACAGAAGCATACCCCTGACGCCCAGATGTTCCAACTTTAAGATGTCGCCTGTGGGGAACTCGATCAAAGGCTTCAGAAAAATCAAGATAGATGACGTCAACTGGATCACCGCGGTCATAAGATTTGGTCCAATCTCATAGGCAGGTCAAGAGGTTAGTGAGAGTTGAGCGACCGGAAGTGAAGCCATGTTGTTCTGGCGGTATAATTGCAGTATTCATAGAGAACTCTACAAGTTGATCACGAACCATTCGCTCCATAACCTTAACGACCGACGAAACCAAGCTAATTGGACGATAGTTCGTAGGTGATGGTTTGTCACCCTCTTTGAAAACAGGGGTAACAGTGGCAGACAACCAATCAGATGGGAGACGGGACTGGGAAAAAGACGCAGAGAAGATAATAGACAATGGAAGTGACATCGCTTCTGCACAATTCTTTAGCAAGCGTGAAGTGATACCGTCACGGCCTAGAGAGGTATCCAGTTTCAACCTCAAGAGGTATCTCACAATCGTATCTCTATCAAAAACAATGTCCGAGACACCCGGGACTGACCGTTCGGTGGAACACGTGGGTATGGGTCCTGGAGGCTCTGTAGTTAAAACTGATACGAAAACTTCAGCAAAGACGTTTGCTGATTCGGCAGCGCTCCCTCACACACTACCATCCAAATTTCTCAGTGTAGGGATACCGACTTTAGGGTTAGGCCGGGATGTTATGTACTTGAACATTCGTTTTGAGTTCTTGGATGAGACTAATTTGTAATCGAATGCTGCCTTGGATGATCTATTTTCTTGCCGACAAAATTAGAAAAGTTGCGGTGAATGTTGTAGCCTGAGCCGGCTCTTGTGCTCAGGAACTTCTGCCAGAGAGATTTATTCCTTCTTAGCATGTTAAGAATGTCAATCCACGGTTTCATGGGGTTATGTTTATTAATCCTGATGTGCGTGTTAGCTGCAATTATATCCTCGGTAGCTAAGAGAAAAGCCGACCACATGCTCTCCACCTTTTTGTCCGCAAGGAGAAATTTCCAGTCTACCAAAGACGAATCTGTAGAAATACCGTCATAAATCAACCTGATGGTTTGATGGTTTTGAATCTATTAGGGTGGGAGGTAGGAGTCTGTAGTTGAATTTCTGTTGTTAATGTAAAGTGGTCCGATTTTCCAAATGGCGGTAGGTAGTTGATCTCTGATACAGTAAATGCATCCGAAGTGAAGAAAAGGTCAAGTGTAGATGGATTCTATCCAGGGCGATATCTGGTCAGCTTCTCCACCAGCTGCTGAACTGCTGAGTTTGCAACTATTTCAGCGTAAGGAAGAGATGTTGAACCAGCTGAGGGCAAATGCATCAGGGGCCAAGTAATATCTGGACAATTGAGGTCCCCTGTGATCAACATACTCTAGCGATGACTGCTGAACGAAATCGGCGCAGTCTCTATTAGCAGCAAAAGCACGAGGTCGATATACACTACCAACCAGCAAAGAAAAGCGTGGCCCTGTAATTTTAAGAAATAGGTTGTCTATTCCTGCCCAATCGTGATGAATCGGATTGATGTCAAAGACTGAATATATGTGGGAACTTATATAGATACAAACTCCTCGATAACCTAAGCAGTGCAGGTTGTCGTCCCGAAAGAGCGTATAGCCCGGAATATCGAAGACGGAATCAGGTACAGATGGTTGCAGTCAGGATTCAGAGATAAATATCAACATAACTAGTAAGTAAAAAATTATCTCTGAAAGTACTGAACCGAAATCCATGAAACTTGGTAGAAAAATCGTGTGTCGCTCGAAATTTATCCTCCAAGCTTTTCAGCAGGATCGGTGTACCGTAAGGGCTCAAAATTGGGGGTTGGAAGGAGAAAAATTTTTTCCCGAAAACTTACCATCGAATTTTTAGGAAACTCTCAACGTTGATAACTGTTGCATAACTCAAACAAAGAATTTTCACCCGGATGATTTCCGACAAGTGGTCTCTGAGTTATAAAGAAAAATGCGCCTTTCAATCAAACTCTTCGGTGGAGGTGAAACAACTGTGGAAAGTCTATTTTCGTTCAAAATATTATTTTAAATTATTATACTCAATTAGCGTTCTGCATGTGGGAATGTTATTCAATTATACAAGAGTATTTATTGATATTTCAATGTTTCACATGAATTTCTTCATGGAATTTGTTTTTGTGTTGGAAGAAACCAATAAGTTATAAATAATATTTTTTTATTTGAGATATCAAAATGGTATTCGTTTAGTTAACTGAGAAAATAGTAAACCTTTGTGTAAAATTTGCAGCGTTTTTTTTGGGTACTGGTGGGTTCAAAAGTTATAGAAGCTGTGTAAAGACAACGTTAGGAGTACAAACGTAAATTTTGGTGATACAGTCGAGTTCCTATCGGTTACAATCGCCCACAGCATTTTCACATAAAAATTACATGGATTATATAGGCCAATCACGAGTTGAAGAGGAAGGAAATTTCGACTTGATGTGTAAGAAAAACCATGGGGATTTCAGAAAAAATGGAAGTGGTATTATCGGGTACCTACCTGGCACAATCCTTCACCTAGTTTTCATGAAAAAATTCCAATTTTTTTTCGCGTGCCGGTAGGTTCAAAAGTTATAATGTCTGTATAAAGAAAACGTTACGAAGCAAACGAAAATGTTTGCGGTACAATCGAGTACGTACCAGTTACAATCGATCATAGAATTTTCACACAAAAATTCCATCGATTATCGGACAATCACGAATTGAAGAGAAAAAAATCGATTTGGTGTGTAAGTAAAACCATGGGGATTTCAGCAAAAATGAAAGTGGTACAATCGGGACCTACCTAGTACAATCCTTCACCAAGCTCTCATGAAAAAATGATTTTTTTAGGGGTGCCGGTGACTTCATAAATTATAATGGCTGTATAAAGAAAACGTTAGCGGAACAAACGAAAAATCACAACATTTTCACAAGAAAATTTCAAGGTCAATTGCGAGGTTCCCATAGCTATCTGTATTCTCGGAATTATTTGGAAAACAAATTTTGAATGGAATTTGCGGGAACGTTGCGTGGAATTCAACGAGTTGTTAATTCGGCTTTTAATTTCAAACTTTGTCTACAAGTATCAAGACTTCTCCCAGAAGTTATCGTGTTCGTGTTCAGCAGATAGGCCAGCCGTAAACATAGTAAATTCCGAAAGAAACGACTCAACAGTCTCGATATTTGTAGAGAGGGTTTGGAGACTAAATACGAAGGTTGAATTAGTGAATGAGTAAAATCAGCACAAAGCACAGTAGATATTATCCATTAAAAAATTCCTTCTTTCAATGTTTCCAAAAATACTGATCGAATCGAATTGAAATCTACTTGATAAAAAATTAAAGCTTGAAGGGCTGTGCACAATTCCTTGAGTATCGTCTTTTCGTCACGAAATAGGGATTTCGGATATAATTTTGTTGTTTTACCCAGAGAAACTCTTTTTAAGAAGGAAATTATTTATTGAACAAGTTCACAGTGTGAAGGATAAATCTGTTCTGCCTTTTTTATTCGCAGTAAAACTAAAGAGAAGGCTCAATAATTCATTAGCTTGCAGTTTTATGTAACTGTATACAGAAAAATAAAATGTAATATTTCCAAGTCGCAACTTCGTTAACGTGTTGGAATGCATGAGAGTGAAATATGAAATATAATAAACTCTTATCTAACTCTTTGTGTTAAAGGGTCCAGTGTTGGACTTGAAATATGTAAGTCCTCCCCTTTTTGAGACTTTTTCTTAACCTTTTTGGTTGAAAAAATGAAGGTTTTTGAATATTTGAATGAAATACATGAAATCAATAAGAAGGCAATAATCAAAACACTATTAAAATATGCAATATAGTGAAGAATTGACCATCCTTGGAAATCTTGAAGTTGTGGAATTTCTGTTTTTTGGAGTAGTTGTTCTTCTACTGTTGTCCAATTGACGTGTAGTGGCTTCAGTTGTACTATGGGGTGTTCTTCGAATTGTTTTCTTGTGTAGATTACCTTATCTCCATTTGTGATTTTGCACTTGGAATGGATGATGGCAATTTGTGGCTCCTCGTATTTGAGTTGGCCGTTGGAACATTCTTCTCGCAAAGTTGGGTTATTTATGGAGATGATGGATCCATCTTCGATGTGAAATAAATCTTGCATTTCTTTGCTGGATATTCTAGAACAGTTATCTTTCAAATGTGTAAATAATGTTGCAAATCATTTTGGTGGGTAATTCAGGTCTTCTTGTCTGACGACGTAGAAATTTTCCAATTCTTGGATGGTATTGGTTTGCCATTTGATTATTTCGTTACTCGAGAGGATATATGGTCGGGTGTTGGGAATTAGAGTGTTTCTATAAAGCAATGAATATAATCTGAATGATTCAAAGGATGTTCCTTCGAAAATGGGTATTGTTATAATGAACAATAGCTCTCTAGGTTTCACTATTACTTTGCTATTATAAATTGAATAATAATTCGTTAAATGATGCATTGGTGAAATTTTTTCGTTCTTTAAAATCTTTCTGAAAGTTTACAAAGGTAGGATATTTTCGTGTAGTAAATGAAGTCTCGCGAAACTAATTGCATTTTCCATTTCGTTCAATAAAATAGATACTTCGTGAGATTGTTGTACCAATACAGTTAAATAATAACATTGGTAGAATTTTGGAGATTTGTAACTTTTTGTATCAAATTATTGATTTTGATCAAGAATTTATCCTGAATATTTGCATTCAATTTAATGATTTTATTTTGATTCATAAGAATGATGTTTTCGTTATTTTTGATTGCTTGAAAGTAATTATTATATATTTGTTCATCATCGGAGTCAAGAGTTCCAAATAGAAATTTTGCTATTTTTCCCCCAATATTCAGTAAACCTCGTTTTGCGCGTGAGTTTTTTGAAATAATGTTATTAAATTTTTGCATATTATTCTCGATAATGTTAAAAGCAATTTGGGAATACTCGTAGGGCTCGCTTAGTTCTTTCAAAATTTCCTTATTTTTTTGAAGTAGGTCCATAATGAAACTAATATCGTAATGAAAAAATAAATACTTAGCCTGATTAGAAATAAAAATTTTACCTTCTTTAATTGGCAAGAGATTATGATAATATTTTACGTGATCTAGCGTGAATACTACAGCTAATATGGTTAAAAGTATTAATGGTGTGCTCGGAGGCATCTGAAAAAGAAATGAATAAATTATTTTCTTTGTTTTATTCTAGACTTATGATAATAGTGCTTATTTTTAGGGTTTTGTAGAGCGATATCGCTGGTTTCTTGAATAGGGATTTTCTTAAAAACTGGCAGCGTCTTTTTCTGATTTGTTTGTTTCAAATAAGCTGCTTTATTTGGATCTATATCAGGAGGATCCGATCGTAGTTCAATAATTTTGTGAATTTTTTCTACGTATTTTTGTTGTTGCGTAGAAATTTGAGTTTTCAATTCTTTCAAATTTTCAAGATAATTTTCTATATATCGACTTATTTTCTCGTTAGTAGTTGTTTCGATTGGGATTGTATAATTCAAATCTAAATGATTTGCAAAGGTGTGAATGACGTGGAAGTATGTATAGAGTTATTATAAGCTAATAATGTTCTGGCTAGTCTAGTTTCTGTCGTTAGGATTTTATCAGATAGACATCTAAGTTGTTCCAAAAAGGTGGAATGAAAACGTTCTATCAAAGAATTATAGTTTGGGTTGAGATTGAGAATGAAGTGCATTTCAATTTTGTGTATTTTTGCAAATTCCATTACAATTTGATTCTGTGCCATTGTCGCACGTTATGATTTTAGGCACTCCATGATGAGTCATGAAAACTATAACAACTTCTCAATGCTCTTTATCGCTGTCTTTGTTTTTAACCCTATAACCACAAAGTGGAATTAGTGTAACATTCCCCAAAACGTGGCGTCGCATACGACTCCAGAATGTAATGCTATATATCTATAATGTATGCATTTTCAGTTATATTATAATAACAGTTCTTGATCATATTTAAATAGTAGATTGTTTATTATTGGAAAAAAATACAGTTTCTTACATTAATTCATGAAATATAAGGAAAATGATCTAAACCTAACCTCTAGTCAGTGATAAATTTCTGTCGACCCTAAATTAATCCAAAACAAAAAAAAATTGAAAAAAAATCAATATTTTTCTGAAAAATACATGTTTCATGAAAGTCTTATGGCTATCATGAAGAAGAAATTCATTTCACTTGCAGTCTATGCAAATGCTAAGTCGATGCTCAGCGCAAACATGTTTCTGGGCATGTTCGCATTTGTTGCGTGCTTTACGGTTTTTTGCTCGAGGGCAGAAATCACAGCGACCCAAAGACCTTTCAGCTCGTTGTTGCACTTCTTCTTCTTCTCCACATTTCAATATTTGACGAATATTGTTCCTCATTTCTCTGGGAAGTCGACCATTATTCATTCTGTCCCTGAGATGATCTTCCACGAGTGAAATTGTCAATTTTTTAATAAATTCTGAACGACTTGTCGGTCGACAGCTGTCTTGATTCCATTTGTAAATTACGTATGAGTTGATACCTTCAATATCTATCATACCATAGAATATTCTGAGAGGCCACCTGCGAGTTTTTCTGGACACTGTTGCTGAGTGGCAAAGTTGATCAAAAGTATCAACGCCTCCTTTAGTTGCGTTGTAAAACATAATTATTTCTGGTTTACTGGTATGTTTATCTACATCAGCTTGTGTATGCATTGTCGATAGTAGGATCACAGCCTTATTTCTTTTCGGTACGTAAGAAACCAGAGTGCATTTTTCATTATGCACAAACATAGAGGAGTTTACGGTTTTTCCTCTCGTTTCCACTAGCTCTCTGGGTATATCTGGTTTGTTCTTCCTCATTATTCCGACCATTGTAAGCTTATGTTCCAACAATTTTTCTGCTACCTCGTAAGAACTAAACCAGTTATCCATTGTACAATTTATATTTGAGCCTTGGATGTTTTTTGTCAAATCTAGAACATATTGTGTAGGAATGGACAGGTTACCTTCCCTAGTCTCTTTTCCGATATAGGGTTTTGCCGAACACATATAAAACGTTTTCGAGTCGAACATAGTGACAAGTTTCAAGCCATATTTATCTGGCTTGTTAGGGCTGTACATTTTAAAAGGACATCTCCCTCTGAAACTCAGCAAAGTTTCATCAATTGTCACGTACTCCGATGGACTGAAGTTTTTTCTGCAACATGCCTCGAAAATATTCCATATCTGTCTAATAGGAGCGAATTTGTCACATTTTTTCCTGTCTTCTCTGGTTGCTTTATCGTCAAGCCTCAAACAGTTAATCAAAAATTCAAAACGGTTCTTGGACATGACTGCTCTAAAAACGGGAGGCCCCAGTTCTGATGAAAATATATCCAGTAATGTGAGGTGCGCACTCTTCATATCACCACTGAGATACAATAGATCAATCAAAGCAAGCAATTCAGCAACATTCGTTTCACTGATATATCGCTGATCGGTTTTATAAAACGACTTTTTCAGTTTGATCTGTTCATTTGTCGACTGAACAATTATGGCGATTGTTTCATCTGTAAAAAACGAATTCCAAATTTTTCGGATGTCCATCGAGTTTCGCAAAGACCCTTTCGGACCGGGTAAATGTAAAACTATGTTCTTCTGGGTAGTTCTTGTATTTCTGGCATAGAAACTTTCCAGATACCATTTTCTACCATTTTTTGAATGAATGAACTTTTTATTTTCCGTCGCACAAAGTAGTGAAGAAGTTCCAGCTTTTCCATTCTCATTAGAAATATCTGCTACATTATCATTGTCATCACGGATTGCCGCATTGTCATTTTTGTTATAGTTATTTTGAGGCTCTTCTGCATCAAAGTAATCATTTTCTGGAATTTCATGTTCTACGAAATCTTCTGTTTCGCTTTCATCGCTTTCACCAATTTCGTCGTCACGAAATTCCTCCTCAAATGCATCATTTTGAATTTGAAGAGCAATTCTTTCCAGCTCAACTTGACTTAGTGGACGTTTTCTTCCTTCCATACCTGTATTAATGCAATTATACGTATGAAAACAAACAAATAATGCACAGAAGTTAAAATATACCTTCAGAGTTTTCTTGACATAAACCCCAACGTGGCGTCGTATACGACCGGATCGCTTTTTTCACCTAGTAAATATCTCTCCAAAACTTCACCGTCTCACATATGTGTTGCTAACAACTAACTGAGAAGGTACTGAAAGGCACGATCATCTGGTGTATTCAGCGCAAGCGTAATATATCATTACAAATCCGCGCGGACACATACGATACGACGCCACGTTGTGGTTCTAGGGATAATAATGCACAATGGGCAAATCTTGAAAAAGAATCAATTATGGTTAAACAGTGAATATTTTCAAATGAGAAAGTATCTACGTAAAGATGTTCAAATGGTTTTTCTCCAACTGGATTATTCCGGAATTTTATTTTTGTCGGTGTTCTCTCATATTTGTTTGCTTGGCAAATTTCACAAGAATTTACATACTTAATCACATCTTCATCTAATTTAGGCCAATAAAATCGTTTGGATATTGATGAAATATTTTCATGAATACCTCTATGTCCTGATTTGGAAACATGATAAATTTCTAGTTTTTCTCGTTGCTCAATGGGATCTTCTACATCTTCTAAAAAAAGGTTTGTTAATCTCAAGTTATAAGATTTTGGTCGGAATTTGGTCTGTAAAATTTGAATAAATTGTTTTTGTAGATGCCCATTATTAATCATAAGACAATATGATATGCCTGGTGTTAATATTTCTCGTATGGAACGAATCAAATCATCTTCATTATGAATGGTTACATTGATTCTTTGCTTATTATCACAGTTTGATTTTTTGAACTATAAATTTGGGTCCTGAATTGACATTTATTTGATTTTATGTTTATTCAGACAGATTGATTTTCATAATCTTCGAAATCTTTCAACAAATTTTCTAAATCTTCAGTGAGTTAAATATCGTTTGGATCTATTTGAGGTATGACGGATGATGTATCATCTAGCGTATTAATTTCATTTATTTTAATTCTCGATAGGGCATCAACATTATTTGATGTCTCTTTCTTGTATTTGATTTCGTAATTGAACTCTTCCAATTTGATCTTCCAACGCATAAGTTTCGAATTAGGCTCTTTCAAAGAATTCAACCAGATTAAAGGCTTGTGATCGGTATAAATGAAGACTTTATTTCCATATAAATATGGTCGGAAATGTTTGGTCGCCCACACTATAGCTAACAGCTCTTTTTCAATTGTAGAGTATCTTGTTTCCGTTTCACTGAGATTGCGGCTGGCGTACGCCAGAGGTAAATTGTTTGGGACGTGACCTTGAGATAAAAAGGCTCCAATAGCGTAACCGGACGCGACTGTAGTAACATTAAATGTCTTTGAAAAGTCGGGATATATCAGAATGGGATGATTTATAATTAATTGTTTGGTTGTGAGGAATGCGTCAATATAATCTTGGTCCCTAATATTGATTGTTGCGTCTTTTTTTAGGTATTTCGTCATAGGTTTAGTGACTTTAGCAAAATTCGGAATATATTTGCTATATGTTTTTGGTAATGGGAATTTTTCAATTGCTTCGATTTTCTTTGAATTGGTTTTGGTTCCTTCCGGGGTTATGATGTGTCCTAAAAATTCAATTTCGTTTTTGAAAAATTCTGATTTGTCAAGTTGTATTATTAAATTTTCATTTCTCAGTATTTCTAGGATTTGAAGTATATCGGCTAAATGAGATTCCACCGAATCTGAAAAAATTAGGATGTCGTCCATATATACATAACATTTTTTTCCAATAAAATTCGTAAAACGACAAGTCGTTGAAAGGTTGCTGACTCAAAAACTTGTAATGGCCGTTTTCGATTGTGAATGCTGTTTTTTCTATATTTTCATAATCGACTTCTATCTGGTGAAATCCAGAGGCTAAATCAAGGGTTGTTAACTTTTAATTTATCTAAGATTTTGTCGATATGAGGTAACGGATACTTGTCATCTACAGTTTTATCGTTTCGTTGACGATAATCAATGGCCATTTTCTATACCTGATTGATCGATTTTCTTTTTAACCATAGCAATTGGAAATGACCAAGGTGATATGCTTGGTCTTATGATGCCTTTGTGTAATAACTCTGAACCTTGTTCTTGAATTTCTTCTCTGAGTTTTTCCGGCTGTCGATATAATTTAGCATGAATGGGAATTTCATCTTTTGTTCTAATATGATGCTTGATTTCGCCTGAAAACTTCAAAGGAGCTCCTGGTAAGTGTAGTGCTTCTTTTGTCACGTTAAAAATTCTGATTAATTGACTTTGGATAGTTTTATTTGAATAATCTAAATTAATTGGATATTTATGTTTTCTTGGAATTACATTTTGAAAATTCATTGGGAGTTTGGTAGTTTTTTCCTATCAATAACATTCTAGTTGAATCTATTGTGAATCCATTCTTTGGGTCTGGAATTTATGGACAGTTAACGGAAAGGTACCAATAAGAAAGAATCTAAAGGAAATGCTACTTTTTCATTGTCATATCGTGTCCATGTGGAATTATTAATAATAATTACAATATTTATATACCATCAAATTTTACATGGTTCGTCAAAAATAGCAATCAAATTAAAAATTGAAAAGTAAAAATTCTTCTAAACAATAAAATGCACCTTCCACAAATATATCACTAATTGCTCTCCTGAAGTTCTTTTCGGGTAAACTCCTTGTTTGAACAGGAAGCCTGTTGAAAAGCGTTACTCCCCAATAGGTCGAATTATTTTGGGTGTTCTTCTTCGTGTGGAGTGGTGTGAGAAGTTCGTCCCTGTATCTAGTGTTGAACCTGTGGTAAGTTCCATTTCTTGGCATACTATTTCCTCTGTGGTATACATATTTCAAACATTCTCTTATGAACAGACATGGAAAAGTTAGTATTTTATGATCTACGAAATATGTTCTACATGAAGTTCTACTTACCAATCCATACATGATACGTATTGCTTTCTTTTGCAGAATGAAAACTCTTGATGCATCTGAAGCAATTCCCCACAGAAGTATACCATAAAAGTATTCTCGGAAAATTTGCAAATTATGCAGTCCGCAACATATCTTCAGTACCACATTTCTTCAGTTTCCTCAAAAAATACAGACTCTGACAATTTACCACAAACATAGTCAACATGCGCGGCCTATTTCAATTTATTGTCCATTATAATTCCTAAGAATTTCATGCAAGCACGATTCTCCCTTCCTCCAAACTCCAACTTGACAGTTTTATCTGAATTCAATTTGAGTCGATTCGACAAAAACTATTTCTCAACATCTTCCACAACCAATTCGACCCTCTCAATTAATTTTCTTTTGCAAATAGAATGCACGAATATGGATGTGCTATTAAATCAGTTGATTCTGAGTAAATGTTATGAGACATTTATTCATAAGCTATTTTGGGTCGATAATACAGATTGAACATCCGCTATCTAATAAAAGTTTACATTTTGGAAAATCTAAATTAATATAAGGAAGGCAATTTTTTTTAATTTGTCTTTCACGGTACTTAGGTCAATGGGTTCTCCGAGGCTGGTTGCTGAAAATTTTAAGTATTTTCATCTATAGATATAGGTATTTCTTCCTGATATTCGAGGGCATTCTCTTCATCATGACTCAAATAATTTTCTATTTCTTCTTGTTCTACATTTGTTAATTTTTCAGAAATGAAATTACTTTGTGAAGGATTTTGTTGGTGGTAATATTCGGGTCTTCGATATAGGGGTTGACTTGTTTGAATAGAGGACGAAGCTTCTCGTTTGTGTGGTAAAATTCTAGTATTTATTGACATGGGTGTTGGGGGTGGTAAATTGCGAAATTCTGATGTCTTTGGTTTGAAAACTTTGTGAGGCTTCCCAACAACTTGTTCATTCGAATAATGTTTCGTTTGAGGGACTTGCATTAATTGGATATTGATTGGTTGCGAAAGGAAAGTTGCCTGTCTTATTGGCGTATTAACGAAAGGTCTAGGTTGAGGAGGTTGATATAGATTTGAGGATTGATTTTGTTGTTTTTGTGAATTAGGAATTGGATTTCAATTTAAATGTGACATTTGCGATGTATAATCCGAAATTATATCAACTGCTTCATCAAATTTTAAATCTCTTCGTAGTACTAAAGAACTTCGTAATTCTAAAGAAACATTTCGCATTAAAGTTTCTGTTGCTAATCTGTCAGTCTGCTCTTTCATAATTTTCTGGATAATTTTCCGCAGTGATTCTGCTACAAATCCTAATTTTAAAATTTCGAACTCTTTCCATGAATGAAAAAATATCTTCATTTGATTTTCTTCATAATCGAACCTGATTTTTTAGGACGAAAATGTTAGTTCGGTCTACAAATTTCTGAATTAGGAAATCACGTAAATATGGCCTTGTGTTCGCAACATTCGAAACACTCAATTCTCTTCTAGCGATACTTGTTAATTTGCTTTTAATTATTAAAATGCAATATGTTTTTGTTGATACGTTACTATCTGTGAAAATATCAAGGTAATTTTGGCATTGAGATATGAAATCTGGGAGACAATCTCTATCTCTGTCAAAAGCACTCAAAAGTGATCCATATTTTTCGGCATGCATAACATTATTTGATCCATTTTTATTTGAAATTGCAATCAAAATAAAAGAAAATTAAATTAATTGGGATTGGGGATTGAAAGATGTTGTGAGTAACAAATTTTTTCTTGCCTTTAACTCCTTCCCAAGTAGGTGAAAGGATTGTAAGGTCTACCTGTTGTTTCTCCTTATATCTTCCATGGGGTCTGGCTTTAGCTCTGCTAGAACTGTGTACTCCTTGAAAATGGGTAGTTCGGCTGCATTTTCTCCAAGGACTTGAAAGTCGTCCATGGTCGAAGAGGTTTCTTTCTTCTGTTGTCTCATAGAGGGGAGAGACCTGGTCACGGCACCAATTTTGTTGTTTTACCCAAAGAAACTCTTTTCAAGAAGGAATTGTTTATTGAGCAAGTTCACAGTGTGAAGAATAAATCTGTACTGCCTTTTCTATTCGCATTAAATTGAGAAAGAAAGCTCTTCAACAATTCATTAGCTTGCAGTTTTATGTAACTGTATTCAGAAAAATAAAATGTTATATTTCCAAGTCGCAACTTAACGTAAACGTAAACGTGCATGAGAGTGAAATATGAAATATAATAAAGCTCTTATCTAACTCTTGTGTTATAGGGTCCCGTGTTGGACTTGAAATATGTAATTATACCCCTTCGCATTCGGTGCATTTCAACTTTGAACGGGAACGTCATGTTTATAAATCCAGCTCAAAGGTTATCTTCGAAGGAATACCGCTGCCATTTCTTGGCGCCTTTCAACTCATTTTCACAATTGTCATCCAAACAGAGGGAACCCGCATGTACGATATAAATAGTATATACACATTTCCGATAAATTCATACTTATAAATTCAATAATTTTAATTAAAAATCCAACAAAAAACAAATATCTCTTTATTCCATAAACCTATGATCATGAAAACTAAACTGAAAATTTTAAATATGTAAACACCAACTCTTCAAAATTGCGTTTCAAAATACATTTCAGTTTTGTGGATTTAATTATATAAATATGGATAATAGGATATATTGGGAGGATTGTTCATAATTTTTCAAGTGTTTGACAATCAGTTTGAATCCCACAAGGTCGTTTTTCGAAAATAACAAATTTATTTGGTTTTTAATAGTTCTTCAAAATTTATTTTCATTAGTTTTTTCAAATTCCTTTTTGATAATTCTTTCAGACATTTCGAGTGGAAACCCAGAAAACAACTGAAAGATGATGCAAAAGCCTTCCAAGGTATCCGTTATTCGATATGTAGCTACGTCGAAAATTGTGTGATAATTAGAAAAAAAGAAATACAAAGTGAAAACCTGAGATGTTCAATGAATAAAAAAATACTAGGCGAATACAATCAATAACGTGTTGTTTTCACATTCCAACTCCTTGAAATACCTACACATAAATGAGAAGCATAGAAGATTGTTTTTTCTCTTGAGAATTAATATCAAAGAAATGTGGGTATTCTATATGATTTCTGAAATAATGAAAACTAACTACAACTTATTAGTATTCTATACAAATAAATTAGGTGAAATTATCAGAGTTACATATAAAAATACTGCAATTTCCATTTTTCTCGCCCAATATCACTGCTTCCTCGACATTTCTCAATAGATCTGCATATTTCTCATCGGTATCAATAGAAAAAAGTTGAATTGCTTTCAATATGACTTTTCCAGCATCTGCATACTGCTTTGCTTGGTCCGGTTGTTGACACGCTAAATGTTTCAAACATTCATGGTTACCTACGGAAAAAAGAATCGAAATTATTCTTTATCGGTTGCAGCAATGTAATCAAAAGTCTAACACATAAATTCCTGATCATCTTGTACTGTATATTTGCCAGCTTCGAATATGCATGAACATTGATGCTCATAGATAGTATACTCATGTGGTAGATTGGCCACGAAGAACACTTTCTGTGTCCAATCACCGCGACTATTTGATTTACCTGGAATTTGATCGGTACACTTTTTTTCCGTTGTCGAATATTTGACTGGCATACACATTCAATCATCATGTTCTATGGAACAGCGCGCTATCCAAATGTGTGTAATTTTACAATTTTTAAGCTACATTGGCCAATCTCTATGGAGCCAGGGCCGTATCTAGGGCGTGGCAAAGGTGAAACTTACCACGGGCGCAAGCTCACCAGGGGTGCCAAAAAATATAGAAAGATAAAAAAATTAAGAGCGCCAGGTGGAATAATTCGAAAGATCACAACTCGGTTTTCATGTATACGCCTCGCAATAAGGGATGCCGAAGAATCTTGAAACATAAATATTACTGGCCTTCCCTAGAATTTGCGTACTAAGCCTAAAATCATCACAAGGTCAGCAAAACTTTATTTTAAGGCAAAGAAAAATATAAATATGGCTATGTTCAAGTGTCGCAATGTAGTCATAAATATTTCTGTCGGGCGTCGGCATGTTCAAAGATGCCGCATTCATGTCATATGATAATACATACTATCGCGCGTCAGCATGTGTGCTACCCTTATTTTCAATAGTTTTTGGCGATTCATCAAGCTTGTCGGTTTCTCTTCGACCATCTATTTTTGTGTGAAGTGGGCTTCTTTCATACAATTCTCTGATATTCCAGAAATTGATTTAAGTTTCAATTCACCATTACTAATCAGAATTCTGAATCCCAAGAAGAGGGAAAAATCTACAAATATGAGACATCCTGAATATTCCCACATTTCTATTCGAACGAAAAAAAGTATATTTAAAACTACGTTGACTGCTTAATGTGTTTTCGAAATTCTAGCCATAAATCTTATTTATTGTTTTATATATATTTTGACTTCCATAAAAAGAAATTGTGGTTTCGCTCATCTGACATCTAACCTCGAGCACGGTGAAAAAATCAGGAAAATTGAGATGGAGAGTGCCCAAAGTCAGACTGCCAGAGTTGCTGGTATTATAACCAAATTTGGTATAGTCAAAACTGTTCTTTATTGCATTTTATTCATGTTTGCATATTCATCATTTTTAGAAAATATGAAAAATAATTACTTCACGAATTTGAAATATCGATTTGGTCAAACCAAAACGTGGTTTTTCGGTATCTCAGAAATTATGCTCCACACTCTGCTTGGAAGATAGGAATTGGCTAATGGAGAAGAAAGAGTTTTGGTTGATTGGATAATTAGCTCTTAGTCCCGCCCTCACCCCACTAGAATCTAGCTAAAGAAGTCTTGAACCCATCATACGGCGCTAACCCAAGCAGGAAAGTAGTTGGTGTCGAGCCAGAGCCTACGAATGGTAGTAGGTTATTAGTCATTTGAATAACAGTAAGAGATATAATGAAAGAGAGATTAATAAGAGCTAAGTCGTATATAATATTAAGCCGGGTTCAGATGAGTGTAGTCCAAACAGCGAATGCAATAAAATTTGACAAACGATTCGGCTAATAGTGTGGACGGCACTCAAGCTCAGCCTCGAGTAATACATCCAAATGCATTGTTCAAGTTGAAAACCGAGTCCTGACGGAGCAGAAGGAACGCTACATAGTACCGTAAAACCCCCTATGATTTAAGGCATTCAATGTTCGCATTAAGCCGGGTCCAGGCGGGTGTAATCCGAACAGCGAATGCAATAAAATTTGAAAACGACTCGGCGAATGTGGACGTCACTCGAGCTCAGCCTCGAACTATATATTCAAATGCATCGTTCGAGTTGAAAACCGAGTCCTGATGGAACAGAATGAGCACTGCACCGAACCATCAAGATTCCTGTGATTTATGGCATTCGCTGTTCGCATTACACTCATCTGGACCCGGCCTTAGGTATATAAATGGTAGTCGAAAGGTGAAAACGGAGCGACTAAAATATTGCCCGCTCCTATAAAGACTAACCAGACCTTGGATCGACACCGGATTGTTTAGTATTCGAGAAAAATAGCACTGACCATTAACTCATAATGGAAACTGATGAAATCTTAAACGATCGTAGTAACACCTCGAAAGGATGACCGATATCAATTTAGATTATAACTAAATGCGCTGGTTCCACTACATAATAGATGAGATTAAATAATGACCATCGGAATGAACAAGCTTATATGGTAATTGTAATAATGCAACAAAGACTTTCGTGGTTACAAGCGAATATTGAACAAGTACACTATGCCAAGATGGATGTGTTTGATTGCATCCTTGTTCCATTGTGAATTTCAAAAAGAATGCATCATTGCCGGCGTTTTGTTCATATACTTTTTAGATTAGTTTCTCGACCATTGAAAAATCAACGTTCGTTCTATGATGGGAGGAATCAAGGTTTAGCAAATAGGCGTAGTATTTAAATATAGCGAAATATTATGATTTAAAACCTGGTATAGAACAAAACGAAGGTCCTCGCGTAATTCTGAAAAAAGGCCGAAGAAAATTGAAACAGTAAGTTCGCCCGTTTTTCGAACATCTTCAACAATTCAAAATGATCTTACCTGTCAGGTATTCCAGATAAAGTAAAAGTTCTTCTTCTGTGAAAACTAAGTTGTGAATTTGAGGTTGTTCCACTTGACTCATACTTCTACCATAAAATTCATGTTCCTTCTCTTTCAAATGTCCTATCCCAATCGATCCAGCAGCGAATATCAATGCTTTCAGTAGTACAACCACCAAAAGATTCGTTAAATTCAGCGAAACTACTTGAGAACCTGCAGCTGCTGTTGGATAGTATCCTCGGGAAAAGAAGTTGCTGGCTAATGATGATAAAATTCCTTTTGGTTCGATATCTCTGAAAGTTATTCTTTCATTTACTCGCTAAGAAAATGACGGCTGTCCTAAAAATTGTTCAGAAGACAAAGCGAGTAACCAAAACAGAGTGGTTGTTACCAATCCTTTTTGGTCAAAATAATTTCATTCAAGCTAAATCGGCTGTTAAAGATCACAAATTTTTGTCATATATGAACGGTTCATCGAATCAGCGGGAAATATTAATTAGCTGAACTGGCTTAAAACGTGAGCAGTAATATATTTGAGCATTATACTACAATAAATTGAGGGATGTGATCAGAATGGTGGACATTGAAGGACAACTGAACTGCCAATTTACTTCTTATGGGCATTATTTTTACCCTTCTATTCTAGGCTATATGATCCTTTATCATTTTGACCCAATAAATATTTGATATTTTCGAACTTTCAGTAGACAATGTTCTTCAAATACTATTGTGACAAGTACGGCCCTGTCTATTGGAGAATGTTACCGAACACTCTATACGCGTATGAGTCACCCGCTCTCCAGAATCTTCCTGTTATCGCTGGAAGTTGTACGAGCGATATGGGGGCAAGCGCGAAGCAGCCCAGGGACTAATTCAGCAGAGTGATTCGTAAGGGAAAGTGATCAGTGAACATGAATAAGTGTGGAAATAAATTGTGCATAGACTTTGATAGAATTAGTTGTTTAGTTATCAGAACAGTAGTGTGTGAATAAGTGTAAATAAATAGTTTAATTATTCTGAACGTTTTGATAAACTAAGAAAACGTTACATTGGTGTCAGGTGTGCGGTTCGACATCGCTCGAATTGAGTACCTAAACTCTATTGATCGAAATTTATGCCAGTGACTACAAGACTGCAGACCGCAATGGAGACGTAGGCGATAATGGAATTTTTGAGTAAAATGAATCAGAAAATGGAAGAAAATTCTCGAAAATGGAAGAAAATTCTCGAAAATGGAAGAGAATTACCAGAAAATCAATGAGAAAATGGAAGAAAGTTCACGGAAAAGGGGGGAAAATTCTCAGAAAATCAATGAGAAATTGGAAAAAATTCTCAGAAAATCAATGAGAAAATGGAAGAAAATTCTCGGAATAGCAATGAATTGGTGAGTCAATTTGCAAGTGAATTGGACGAGAAAACGGAAACTATAAAAGATGAAGTGAATAAAGGAATGGACGAGGTAAATGGAAAATTTGATAAAGTTGACCGAAAATTGGACGAAGTAAATGAGAAATTTGATAAAGTTGACGAAAAATTCGAAGAAGTTTATGAAGAAGTTAACGAAAAATTTTAAGAAATAACAGGAATAATTGAACAGCATTCTTAAATAATAGAGTCCCTGAAAAGAATGTCAATTGGAAAAAATTATCCGGTTTCATCACCCTATAGCAACATGAAAAAGGAAAATAACGGCTAAAGTGGAAAAATGAAGATCAAGCCTCCGACATTTGATGGAGAAGTCCCATGGTCGACATATCAAAAACAATTTGAAGCTGCTGCGCTGGCAAACAGTTGGAGCGATAACGCCACAGCATTGATAGCTCTACGAGGAGAGGCACTCATCATTCTGCAAACGATTCCGGACAGCCAACAAGCCTGTTACGAAGTTCTAACATCGAAACTTCAGATGAGATATGGTGATGCTTATTTACAACAAGTTCATCATGCCCAAATCAAGAACCGGGTGCAGAAAACAGGAGAAAATCTCCAGGACTTTGAAGCAGATGTGGCTAGATTAGTCAGGCTGGCTTACCCAACTGCTCCTGACAGCTTCCTTGAACAGCTATCAATCCAAACCTTTGTGGATGGAATCAAAGTAGGTGAAATACAACAAGCCTTGAGACTTGCACGCCCTAAAACCATGGATGATGCTTTAGCTCAGGCTTTAGAATTCGAGGCAGCGAAGCAGGCATCGCATAGAGGACACGTCCGTGAGAGACAAGTCCAAGAAATAGACCGACCTGTTGAAGAGATCATCAAAGAAGAAGTCAGTAGATTATTGAGTACTGAGAAAAAAGATGCTGTGTGCTGGTACTGCAATCAAAGTGGGCATATTGAGTGAAATGGCGCAAAAAGTGGAAGAAGAGACACAGCAGGAAAACGGTAAGATAAATGGTCGACTCGTGAAAATCCTGGTAGACACTGGATCGACCACAACCATTGTGCGTCCAGAAATAGCTAAAGGATGTAAGATTCGACCAGATATGATCAAACTTCGAGCTTCGTCTGGACAGGAAATACCAACTTATGGATCGGTTGTTTCCACTATTGAATTGGGAAACACGACAGCGGGGCACGAAGTTCTGGTTGCTGAGATCACGGAAAAGGTTATCCTGAGATTGGACCTTGATAAGAAACTTGGATGCCAACTGTATATGAAGAGTGATGTTCTTCTGCTGGGGAGTGAAAGGATCCCTTTCAATGATATGGATGATAAGGCATATCTGATTCGATTGGCCGAGGACATCACGTTGCCAGGTCGAACTGAAGGTATAGTGAGTGGTAGTTGTGATGACGTAACGAGAAATGGCTGCATTAAAAAGTAATCGAGCCCTGTGACGATGCAATCCTGGCTAAAGGAATGTTAATGGGGAAGACATTGGTACGAATAACGACTGTATTCCCGTCCGATTACTGAATGTCAACAGGTTTCCTGTCACCCTAAAGAAGAACACCATGATTAGACACGGGGTACCAGTTTACCATATTTCTGGTGGGATAGGTACTGCAGGAGTAACGCATAGCCAAAAGAATACTGAGGAGCTGGTGCCCCTTCTCACCTCAAAATGTCAAGATCTTAACCCTAATGAAATAGCCGAAGTGAGAAAACTGGTTCAAAAATTTCCCTAACGTGTTTGCCATTGACGAAAGAACAGGGAAGACAGATATTGTGCAGCATAAAATCAATACTGGTGATGCACAACCCATCCGACAGTACCCTAGACTTCTTCCTCTGGCAAAAAGAGAAGAGGCTGAACGGATTATAGAAGACATGGCGAAAGAAGGTGTCATTGAACCATTCAATAGCCCTTGGACGTCGCCTGTAGTGTTAGGAAGAAAAAGGATGGGTCCACAAGGTTTTGTGTAGATTATAGGCAGCTTAATCAAGTTACAATGAAGGACAGCTATCTCTTACCGAGAATTGATGATACACCGGATACACTATCGGGATCACGTTGGTTCTTGGATCTGAAGAGTGGGTATTGGCAGGTTGGCTTAGATCCAAGAGACAAAGAGAAAACTGCCTTTAGTATTGGAACGAGCCTGTGGTAATTTAAAGTGATGCCCTTCGGTTTATGCAAATCTCCTGCTACATTTGAGCGTTTAACGGAGACTATATTGAGAGGACTCTCCTGGAAGACTTGCCTGGTGTATTAAGATGACGTGATAGTAGTGGGAAAATTATTTCAAGACCACCTACACCACCTATCCAAGGTTTTCCAGCGACTTCGTGAAGCTAACCTAAAGCTGAGTCCAAAGAAATGCAATTAATTTCGAACGGTGGTAAAATATTTTGATACGTAGTTTCTCGAGGAGGCGTGAAAGTTGACGCGGACAAGATCAAAGCAATACAGGAATGGCATATACCGAGAGACAAGAGTGAATTGCGAAGTTTCTTAGGCTTATGCACCTATTATAGAAGATTTGCATCTGGATTCGCCAACGTTGCCAAACCTCTAACAAAATTAACAGAGGATGGACAGGAGAACATATGGTCCTATGATTGAGCTGATGCTTTCGTACAGCTGAAGAAGGCTCTGGTCACAGTTCCAGTTTTGAGCTACGCAAGAGCTGAAGGGAAGTTTGTGCTCGACACGGATGCTAGTAATTCGGCCATCGGGGGTGTTTTATCATAAGTACAGGATGTACAAGAAGAAGTCATAGGGTATTTCAGCAAAGTCTTGTCCAAGCCAGAACGGAATTACTGCGTGACCAGAAGAGAACTTTTAGCAGTCATCAAGTCCGTAGAACACTTCTACACAGAGAAAAAAGATGGCTAAGAGTTATTAAATATTTAGTAGTCACTATTAGAAGTTCGAATACTATATAGGACAGATATACAGTTAGATAGTGGTAGATAAAAATATTTTCCTGAATTGTTGTACCTGCAGCTGACACTCAATTTACTAGTTCATTGGACGCTAGTGAATGAATATATTTCCAAACACAACTTACTATTACTGAAGTGTTGAATGAGATTGACTTAACAATTTAATAACCATTGAACACTTAATGATTCCCTTGGAAACATTGCTGCATTATTTTAGAATCTTCATTGCTTATAATGGGGTACAAACCTAGATGATGGTTTAATAAATGCTAAATCCTATGTAGTTGGGACAGGCAAAAATGTATCCTGCTCCAGAAAGAATGGTGATCCTCTTAAAATTATTTCTCACTAATGTTTAGTGCATACTTTAATTATCACCACTACAGAGTACGATTATTACAGAAACATCATTTAATTGCTCTGGGGCCATAAATGACTTGCCTCTGAAGCATGATTTAATTATCTCAGATGTTCAATTCAATTGAAATATTGAGGGTGTGCGTACCTGAAAAAAGGTGTTCCGAAAGGTCATTCGGATTCCTGGGTGGTTGTATAGAGAAAAATTAAAGAACAACCATATGAAAATCAGGAGTAAGAATGATCGTTCCTGGTACACTTTTTTGAAGGATACAGACCAACATATTGATTCCTGATGCAGAACAAAAGTGAAAAAATAGCTCTTGATGACAACCTTTCATCCTTTCCTAACATTACGTGAATCAGAAAGGTACTAGAGAGCCGTAGGTATATCTCATTCTCATCTATGAACACGAACAGCTTTCAACAGATGCAGACAAGTCACTGCGTGGTCTGCATGGCACGGTTAATTGTGCTGCACTGCTGCATGCCTGCGTGGTGACTCCGACTGGTGAGGAGAGGAATAGAATTATTTCTTTCACTCATGGAAAATAAATTTTTAAGGTGAATTTTACTTATGTTAGGTTGCTGGTTCAATACTGAGTATTGAGCACGTTGATAAAAAAGTGTCAGATAAGAAAAGTATCGCCTGTTACGGAATCACAGTTCACTTGCCACTGAAACTCGATATAGGAAACATTTTTTACTTGGTGCAGTTGTACGAAATTTCATTAACATACTTATGGTTATTAAATTTTACCCAAGTGAACTTGTATACCTAGAACATTTTCTCTGTGTACAAATATTTGTACGGAAGGAAATTTTTGTTGAGAACGGACCATGCTGCTTTGAAATGGCTTCTGAACTTCAAGAACCCGGAAGGTCAAGTAGCCAGATAGATTGAAAGACTGCAAGAATATGACTTCGATACCGAACATAGAACGGGAGCTACCCATCGCAATGCCGATGCGTTATCAAGGAGGCCTTGCCCCGAGAATTGCAGCCATTGCTCACGCGTGTAAGACAAAGCTGATTTGAGACGGACCACAGTAATTGAAGATGACTGGCTACCCCAAGAAATTCAACAAGCACAAGAAGATTCAGACTTGAAAGTATTCCTGAGTTGGAAGAAGAGTGGTAGACGACCTACTTGGGAAGAAGTATCCAGACTGACACAATGCGAAACGTTTAAGATCAATAGAGGTATTCTGAAACGTTGTTGGGAGAATGTCGATGGATCTGAACAGAGGCTCCAGTTGATTGTGCCGAAGACTCGAGTGACAGACGTTTTGACTAGACTACATAATGGAACTTCAGGTGGACATTTCGGGATTACTAAGACGCTGGAGAAAGTCAGGCAGCGGATTTATTGGATTAACTGTGAGAAAGACGTTGAAGACTGGTGTAGAACATCCAAAGCTTGTGCTGCACCTAACGGCCCTTATGGCAAAGGAAAGGCTAAAATGAAGCAATATAACTTCGGATCTCCCATGGAACGAGTAGCTATTGACATCGCGGACCCCTTTCCCTAAACAGATCACGGAAACAAGTACATTTTGGTAGCGATGGACTATTTTACCAAATGAGTGGAAGCGTACGGTATTCCTGATCAAGAGGCAAGTACGGTTGCTGATAAATTGGTCAAAGAATTCTTCTGCAGATTTGGAATACCTCTGGAGCTGCATTGTGATCAAGGCCGAAATTTCGAGACGACGTTATTCCTAGAACTAGAACTATTTGTAGAAAATTGGGGATTAATAAAACGAGAACGACCCCTCTGCATCCCCAATCCGATGGCATTGTCGAACAAATGGATAGGCCTATGGGAAAACATCTAGCTGAAGTAGTTTCCGATCACCAGCGGGACTGAGATGAGTATTTTCAACCATTCACCATGGCATATAGATCTTCGGTTCAAGAATCTACTAAGGAAACTCCAGCCAATATAATGTTCGGCCGAGAAATAAGACTGCCTTGTGACCTAGAGTTTGGTTGAAAGCCTGGAGAAGATGTAGCCGGGGAGGTCTACGTCGGTAAATTGAGGTGTAAGCTAGATTACATTCATGACAAGGTGCGCAATCAAATGCAGCAAGCAAGTGATGGGATGAAAATGCGCTACCCAAGTAACACAAACTTCCCGGGGATATATCTGAGAAGTCCTAACCCAGATTTCACGCAAACTCTTAAAGTGAAATCCTAAAGTGATCACAAACACAACATGATTTGGGAATTCGCAACGCGAAATCCTAAAGTTATCGCATACGTAACCAGAATTAGATATTCACAATGCGTGTTCCTGAAGTCATCTCAGATGTAAACAGAATAACAAATTCGCAATGCGAGTTCCTAAACTCATAACAGACATAACAAGAAAGAGAAATTCGCAATGCTAGTTCCTGAAGTCATCTCAGTTGTAACCAGAATAGGAAATTCGCAATGCGAGTTCCTACGGTCATCACAGACAGAACATACAAAGGAAATTCGCAATGCGAGTTCCTTAAGTCTTCCCAGACGTGACCAGAATAAGAAAATCGCAATGCGAGTTTCTAAAGTTATCATAGACATAACCAGAATAAGAAATTCGCAATGCGAGCTCCAAAGATCATCCCGAGTGTAACAACAATGGAACATTTCGTTGTCCACTATTTATTCATAGGCAAAATATGTGTTTGATTCATAAGAACGAAATAAATAACTTCGTAGAGGCTTTCTAGAAATCAATAGGATAATCGGCAAACATACCAAAAACAAATCAGTTGAAACATAATTCACATTGACATTGATATTTTGTTACTGGCTTTTATGGTGCCGAATTTTCTGGAAGGTTATGATGAAAAAGTTTTGTGGTACAAAATCACGGCGTTTTTATACATTCGGTGGAGGAGTAAATGCATTTCAGGTTGAAACCTGTATTAACTAGTAACAGGTGTCTAGCAAATTTATAGTTCTGTTATTGAATGAAGATTTTCCTTATTAATGGTTTTATACTAAAACTAATTATCGACTTGTTTACTAGTTGATAACGAAACGAAGCTAGTTAAGTAGCATCTATGACTTCATTCATCACAAAGAAAGCTCTCTTTTTCACATTATCATATTTCTGGATTGAAACTCACTACCAGTATCGGTTAGACAACGGCAGACTTGTACAACATTATGCGAGTGGAAATTACGTTCTCAGATCTGAAGAATTTAGAGAATTCTCGGAAGAAAACAGAATATCCAAAATGTAATCGAAACTGCTTCATATTTTTCACAACAGATTCGTCTGAATATCGACCAATCTGAGATCCGTTGTTTTTCCTCTAGAAATCATAAACACATTTCTCATTCAAATACTAACAGGGATTCCAAATCAATATTTTGTTTCCATACATCCATTATAGTAATATGGATATATTTTTCCAAGAACTGATAATTAATCTCCATTCGTTTCCGAAATACAAATCAATATTCATCGAAGCCATCTAACCTCCAGACGTAAGAAGCGACAATCTAAGCGCTCATTTTACGATTTCGTCTGGTATATCTTATTCACTGATCTCGCCATCTCGCAGATCCCATTCATATCTGAAAAACGAATGAAGAATTAATATGAATTCTGACCGCGCTAAACAATACTCGAAGTCATCTAACCACCAGACGTAAGAACCGACAATCCAAGAACTCACATGATACGATTTTGCCTGGGTGTCTTGATCTCGGAACCCTCCATCTTGCGGATCCCTGGTAAAGTAGATCTGCATTGGGTAAATACCTTGAGGCTGTTCGTAAGGATTTATGATCTGTGTCGGCAAATTGCTGTCCGCTAATTTTTCACATAGCGAGTTCGCAGAAGTCAGCACAAAATCATTAAAATTATCAACAGGAAACTTTCCAGAAATATAATTTACATGTTTATAATATATCTGATATCTGTACTTTCGGATATTTTCGCAAGGGGCATTTCCTGAAAATATCGCAAGCCGTACTCCCAGAAATCTCGCGATGGGAAGTATTTGAGAATTTCTTAAACTCTTCGCCATGAGACCGTGTGAGCGAATTTCCCATAGACCTCCCATTGTGGGAAGTTTGAGAATTTCCGCATGCGATATCTTCAGGATCTCTTTGAGAATATCGCTGTGGCGGACATTTGGAGAAAATATAGCACTCCCTGTGAATTCTTAGAGAAGTAGAAAAAGTACTCTCAATGTTCTGAGAAGATATCGCCGGGATATCATTAAAACATTATGACATCAAGGCCATTGAAGGAGGGTTCACCGCAGGAGATCTGGTATGGTTGCATAACCCGCAAAGAAGAAGAGGATTTCCACCGAAAGTGAAGAGACAATAGGAAGGACCGTATGAAGTTATGAAAAGGATAAATGATGTTTATCGGATACGGAAGCTTCCCAGAGAAAAACTGAAGGTCATCCATTTCAACCGATTGGCTCCGTACGCGTCAACACAGGATGACGAAGAAGAAGTACGTCTCATCGAGGTTCCGGCGAAGGAAAATGACGATTTTCAGGAATTCATGAATAGCTATGGGGGAACACGAGTTGCACGGTTTGGCGTCACACAGGAAGGTCATTAAGACCTGTTTACAGTTCCCGAGGAATACGTTCTTGCTCATTGTGTAGCAGCGGATCTAAGGATGAGTAGGGGAATAGCAAGAGTATTCAGAAATAAATTTGGACGTCAAGAGGAATGGATGAGACAGCAGCCCAGAATCGGAAAATGCCTGAGACTGAAGTCAGAGGTCGGTTAGTTAATTACGTAGTCACCAAACAATATCATATCGGAAGCCCACCCACCAGAATTTATGGACAGCACTGCATGGTTTGAAATAAGACCTTCAATGCTTTGGGGTTAGGAAATAAGCTGTTCTCAAGCTGGATTGTGGACTAGATCGACTGAATTGGGGGGTTGTGCGAAGCATGCTTGAAGTAGTCTTCCAGAAGACAAGAATGCAGATCTTGCAATTTCAACCCAAATCAAACCGAAAAGCCCAGCAAAACCGTAGACTGTTACTTACATCAGACCGGCTACTGTAGAAATGGTAACGATTGCAGATTTCACCACAATGCTGTGAGGAATTCAAGGAATCTGTTCTGGGACACAACAGGCTTAAGGAGGGGACAGTGTGACAAGTACGAATAATTTCCCCACAAAAGAACATTATACGATAAATGGCTGTAAACTAAATCATAATAGATATTCTTGAGTGTTTCTGGAGGAAGGAGATTTCTTACTCTACTTATAGCAAAATAAGAACTGTTGAGCCTGGTACACAATGAATCGACGTGAGCGGAACACCTCAAACCACTGTCCAAGTAAATGTCAAGAAATTTAGCACTTTCTTTAGACAGTATGTCTTCATTTAAATAGTGAATTGGGAGCTCGAGATTACTCTGACATAATGTGAAAAAAATGCACTCAGTTTTTCCGATGTTAATCATGAGATTATTCCCATGACACCAGTCCACGAAGCAACCAACAAGAACACCACACAACCTCTGAAGTTCTCCAAAAGATGGAGCTCTTATTACCACTGAGCCATCATCAGCAAAGAAAGTTAATAAATACTTTATCAGCGAAGAATCCTGATGGGCTAGCAGGTTGACAAACATCATCCGCAGATTTACAGGAAGATCGTTGATAAAGAGCAAAAATAAAAGTGGTCCAAGGACAAAACCCTGTGGTACTCCCAGGTTGACAATATGTTCTGCAGACAATGAATTTTCAATCCTCACACGCATAGATCTACCTTCTAGGTAGCTACGAAGCCAGTCCAAGAACACACCGCGAAACCCTAGGCTATAACACTTGTCCAGAATGAATTGAAAAGACTATCAAATGCTCTAGAGAGATCAAAGAATAGCCCTGCCACATGAAAGCCATAATCGAGACATTTATAGATGTAATCAACGAGGTTAATCGCCGCTGTTTGAGTTGAACGACCAGATCGAAACCCATGCTGATCAGAATCCAGTATATCAAATTTGTTGAGATACTTCATCATCCTGTCCAACACAATTCTTTCGAAGACTTTGGAAAATGTAGTCAAAAGAGAAAAAGGTTTAAAGTTTGAAATTTCATGTATCCCTTTATTCTTGGGAATAGGTGTTCAGCAAAAATGTCCGCCAATTCATCAGAGTTTTCGTACATAACACCGTCAATATCCAGTTCAACAGACTGGCCACCTCCACATCTTCCTGTCAAAGAATTTACCATGGACCAAACTGTCCTGCTCTTATTATCTGAACTATTTATGAGTTCACTGTAAAATTTCCGCTTGGATTCTCTCAACATTGAGATGTAGGATCATTTGGCTTTCCTATACAGATTAAAGGTATCCGAAGTCTTCAAATTTGAACATAACCAATGTAAATGCCTGAGTTGTTTTTTAGCAAGGACAATCTCTGGTGTGAGCCAACACTTGTTTTGATTACTTCCGTTTGTTAATTTCTTTAAGGGACAACAAAACTCAAAAATGTGTTGTATTGTAGATATTAAAGCCTCAAAACAACCATCAACATCACCACCCTCATAAAGATCATGAGAATCGCAATTTTTGATGTGGAAAATGAAATTGCTTAAATTCTGTTCATTCAAATTTCTGACAAATTTCAACATGGATTGAGTATGAACATCTAGTTGAGTGTTGAATTCTAAGAAAATAGCTCGGTGGTCACTTATATAGGGTTCAAAATTCTCTACACTACAATCAGATAGATTTGCATTTGTAAGAATATAGTCCACTTTAGAGATGGATGTGTGACCAGTGATATCTGTAAAAACCCTAGTAGGGTCTTGTGAAGTAATTCTCAATTGGAAACATTCAATCAAATCGATCAATAGCTTACGGTTAATACAACCAACCTTCAAATGATCAGTGTTTAGATCGCCACAAACAAAAATAACATCAACCAGTTTTACACAATAGTTAAGAGTATATGATATTCTGTCTAGAAACACTTCATAATCATAGACTTTGATAGAATTAGTTCTTTAGTTATTAGAACAGTAGTGTGTGAATAAGTGTAAATAAATAGTTTTATTATTCTGAACGTTTTGATAAACTAAGAAAACGTTACACTATATGTATAAACTTCTGATCCAACCGAATGTCGATGATTATGCTGGTGGGTATATACAGGGTGATTCCGGAGGAGATCGTCAAATTTTAGGATTAGTTTACACTAGTCATAACAGTCTCGAAACAATGTTTGGTTTATGGTTGGGGATCTCTATTGAGACTATACAGGGTGATTTGTCCGATTCGATCGATTTTACTTTTATTGATAACTTCGGTATGGCTCATTCGATTTCGATGAAATCTTCAGAGAAGTACAATATGAATACGCGTTCGCTATTGTAATAATTTAAGATCAAAAGTCGAAAAAAAACCCTATATATTGCTTTTCCAGAAATTCGCTCTCTGTTCACGAGTCTACCATAATGATAAGTCATTATTCAAGTATTTTATTTTTTTGTAAACCTTTGGTTTTCTGGGAAAATTCTTTCAAAAAAAGACAATATCGAAATTTAGCTCCAATCAGTTTCACTTTATTAATTTTGTATGGTTCATCCAATTTTGATGAAATTTCAGTGTAGAGCAATATGAAATACAGGGTTGTAATTGTGATTATTTGAAATTTATTGTGCAGTTGAAAAGAAACATTGCTCTTCCAAAACTTCTCAATCCGTTTCGGATTCTACCATAGTAAGTCATCATTTAGTGGTTTTCAGTTTTTTTCACTCCCGGTTTACTGAGAAAAATTTTTTGATGAAGAGCATTATCGAAATTCGGCACAAAAGCCGTGATAATATTCTGCACTAGGTAGTAAAGCTGTATATTCCAAGAATGCAGAGTAGTTTCTGAATTCTAAAATATTATTTTCGAATTCCAAACTCATATATGAAATCATTCAATTGAGAAAATTACTTCATATGCACATAAACCAAACAAATCTACATACATGAAAACAAACACAACAAACATACGAAACACATGACAGGTGGACTCTATAGGATCAAAAGAAAATTCACATTGAATGTTGGAAATGGTTTCCTCTTTTTCGACTACATATTTGCGCCTTTTCTATTAAAGTGTGTAGTAAAGTGTGCCAAACGACTCATTATAGTAGAATCGTGAACAGAAGGCGAAGTTTTGGAAACGCGATGTACAGGGTTTGTTTTCAACCTGCACGATTTATCTGGAATTATAATAATAACAACCACGTATTTTGAAAATTTTTTGGAATTAATGAATGTGCTCATACCGAAGTTATCTTTGGGCGGATTTTACCCATTCACGAATTCGACCTTCGTAATTAAGCCCCAAACCTACTCTACAAATATCGAGTTTCTAAGTCGTTTCTTCCGGAAGTTATTGTGTTTACGGTCAGCCTAACGGCCGACTGCGTAAACACAATAACTTCCAAAAGAAACAACTTAGGAACTCTATATTTGTAGAGAAGGTTTGGACCTAAATTACGAAGGCCGAATTCGTGAATGGGTAAAATCCACCCAATGATTCCGTAGATATATCCCATCAAAATTTTATTTTTTCAATATTTCCTAAAAAACCGATCAGATCGAATTGAAATCCAGTACTTCATCGAAAAATAACAGTTCGAAGTTTCATACAGAATTTGATGAGGATGATATGATAAGAAAAATCATAGAAATTTTTTTTTTCAAATTGTTCTAATGACACGATTATCACGAAATTTTGCATGAAGTTGTGTTTCAGCATCTCAAAACTAGCTGTGAAGTTTTATCAGGACTGAATCAGTATTTCTCTAGTTATACCGAAAAAATAAACGATATCGAGAAGAAAACCTCGAAATTTCGCATATTTTTTCCCGATATCTCCGAAACTTATGATCGTATTGAACTGAAATTTAGTACACTGCTGTGAAATTTGAAGCTCAAAGTGTCAGTGGACTTTTTTTTGGATATGATGGTTTCCGGAAAAAAAAATTTTTTGAAAAAAATTTCGAAAAATTTTTTTTTTCAAATTTACTGACAATATGATCCTGACGAAATTTGGCTCAAAGTTGCGCGTCGTTATACTCTACCCAACTGCCAAGTTTGAATCCAATCTTTCGAGTAGTTTCTGAAATAAAAAATAAATAACTTCAAAACTTCAACTGCCTATAACTCCAAAACTATTTGACCGATTTGGCCCATTAACGAACTCAACCGCGGCATTCTGATGCGCAACCTATCCTGAAAGTTTCAAATTACTAGCTTGCTTCTGTCGACAGTTAGCGTGTCTACGGCCGGCCGGCCGGACAGAATCGATTTTGACACCGGATTCGTCATCAGTGAGTCCAACCTAGTCGATTAAGACCATTTTCGGCTCAATCATCCAAAATTACAGACATTTGGAAAAAACGATATCACGCTGTTCCCCTTGAACATGCGCGCAAAAATGAACAGTCCTACATCCGGAACAACTGAGATACAGGGTGTTTTTCTTCAAATGGCAGGTATACTAGCTCTCGAACCACTTGGCTGACTCGACTGAAATTTAAATCAATCACTCCTCTTTAGAATCCAAAATAACATTCGAGGAATGAACAGTCTAACATCCGAAACAACTTAGATACAGGGTATTTTTCTTCAGATGGCAGCTATAATAACTCTCGAACCACTTGGCTGATTCGACTGAAATATTCATCAATCACTCCTCTTCACAATCCAGAATAACGTCATAAAAATGAACAGTCTTACATCCGAAACAACTGAGATACAGGGTGTTTTTCTTCAAATGGCAGCCATACTAACTGTCGAACCACTTGGCTGATTCGTCTGAAATTTGGACCAATCACTCCTCTTCACAATCCAGAATAACGTTCTAAAAATGAACAGTCTAACATCCGAAACAACTGAAAGACAGGGTGTTTTTCTTCAAATGGTAGCTATACTAACTCTCGAACCACTTTGCTGATTCGACTGAAATTCGGAACAATCACTCTACTTCACAATCCAGAATGACGTTATAAAAATGAACAGTCTAACATCCGAAACAACTGAGATACAGAGTGTTTTTCTTCAAATGGCAGCTATACTAACTATCGAACCACTTTGCTGATTCGACTGAAGTTAGGGTCAATCACTCCTCTTTACAATCCAGAATAATACTTGAGAAATGAACAGTCTAACATTCGAAACAACTGAGATACATGGTGTTTTGCCTCAAATGGCAGCTACACTAACTTTCGAACCACTCTGCTGATTCATCTGAAATTTGGACCAATCACTCCTCTTCAAAATCCAGAATAACATTCTTGAAATGAACAGTCTAACATCCGAAACAACTGAGATACAGGGTGTTTTTCTTCAAATGGCAGCTATGCTAACACTCGAACCACTTGGTTGATTCGACTGAAATTTGTATCGATCACTCCTCCTTACAATCCAGAATAATGTTCTGAAAACGAACAGTCTAACATCCGAAACGATTGAGATACAGGGTGTTTTTCTTCAAATGGAAGCTATACTAACTCTCAAACCACTTTGCTGATTCGACTGAAATTTGGATCAATCACTCCTCTTTACAATCCAGCATAACGTCATAAAAATGAACAGTCTCACATCCAAAACAACTGAGATACAGGGTGTTTTTCTTCAAATGGAAGCTATACTAACTCTCGAACCACTTTGCTGATACGACTGAAATTTGGATCAATCACTCCTCCTTACAATCCAGCATAACCTTATAAAAAGCACTGCCGTGAAGGCAGCAACTTTTGCGCGCATGTTCAATGTAGTTGAGCGCTTCAGCAACGAATTGGAACATGCACGCAAAAGCTGCTGCCTTCACGGCAGTGCTTTTAGAAATTTTTCACTGATAAATTACTGGATTTCAATTCGATCAAATCTGTATTTTAGGGAATATTGGAAAAATAAAATTTTGAATGGGTATATCTACGAAATCATTGGGCGGATTTTACCCATTCACGAATTCGACTTTCGTAATTAAGCCCCAAACCTACTCTACAAATATCGAGTTTCTAAGTCGTTTCTTCCGGAAGTTATTGTGTTCACGGTCAGCCTAACGGCCGACTGCGTAAACACAATAACTTCCGAAAGAAACAACATAGAAACTCGATATTTGTAGAGAAGGTTTGGACCCTAAATACCAAAGCCGAATTCGTGAATGGGTAAAATCCACCCAATGATTCCGTAAATATACGGAAATTTTATTTATCCAATATTTCCAAAAATACAGATCAGATCGAATTGAAATCCAGTACTCCATCGAAAAATAACAGTTCGAAGTTTCTTACAGAATTTAATGAGGATGATATGATAAGAAAATCATAGAAATTTTTTTTTTCAAATTGTTGTAATGACACGATTACCACGAAATTTCGCAAAAAGTTGTCTTTCAGCATCTCAAAACTAGCTGTGTAGTTTCATCATGACTGAATCAGTATTTTTCGAGTTATACCTAGAAAATCAACGATATCGAGAAGAAAACCTCGAAATTTGACATATTTTTTCCCGATATCTCCAAAACTTATGATCGTATCGAACTGAAATAATATACACTGCTGTGAAATATGAAGCCCAAAGTGTGAGCGGACTTTTTTTTGGACATGATGAATGGTTTCCGGAAAAAAAGATTTCTAGGAAAAAAATTTCGAAAACATTTTTTTTTGAATTTACCGACAGCATGATTCCGACGAAAGTGCCTATAACTCCGAAACTTTTCGACCGATTTGGCCCATTAACGAATTTAACCGCGGCATTCTGATGCGCAACCTATCCTGAAAGTTTCAAGTTGCTAGCTTGCTTTTGTCGACAGTTAGCGTGTCTACGGCCGATACAAAACGATAGCACGCTGTTCCCCTAGAACATGCGCGCAAAAAGTAAAGAATAAATTCAGAAAGTACGTATGCGTCACATTAGAGTCATTGGAAAGCTATATTGTTTAGTTTTCACACGGAATGCCATTCAAGTGACAAAGGCGGTGGATATTTAGGTACATACTTGTTTTTCGAATATTTATTCTATTTATCAGATTTCGATGAAATTTGGCTCATGCCTTGAAGTCAAAATTTATCAATATGTAATGCTCAAATTTTTACTTCTCTGATATAAATTTTCAGAGATATTGGAAAAAATATTTCAGTTATAGAGTGAAGATACAAAAGTTTTAGCAAAATTGCGTGACAATTGTACAGGTGGAAAATTTTATCAAAACGACTGGATTGGACTCACTGATGACGAATCCAGTGTCAAAATCAATTCTGTCCGGCCGTCTGGGGACACGATAACTGTCGAACGGAGCAAGCTAGAGATTTGAAACTTTCAGTATAGGTCGCGCATCAGAATTCGGCGACTAAGTTCATTAATGGGCCAAATCAGCCGAACGGTTTCGGAGTTATAGCTATTTGAAATTTTGGGGTTATTTCACTGAGATTTCAGGAGCTGCTGGAGAGATTAGATTGAAAATTGGCAGATAGTTAACTCTTAAGAGGGTTTCCACAAGCATATCTGCTCCTCTGGCATTTTTGGTGACGGCTTGAAGGGTAATGCATCCTGAGGAAATGACTTCGAATGTGAACAAGCGTAAAAGCTCCTGAACTCACGTCAGTGCTAGATTTAAATTCGATCCGATCCATAGTTTTGGAAATATTTAAATGCGTATACATATGAATTATTTGGCGGATTTTACCCATTCCCAAATTCGGCCTTCGTATTTGAGTCTCAAATCAATGAACCAACAAGCTATTATTTTTTAATCAAGTACTGGATTTGAATTGGATCTAATCTGTATTTTTGGAAATATTCGAAAAATAAAATTGTGAATGGGTATATTTATAAAATCATTGGGCAACAAATATCGAGTCTCTAAGTAATTTCTCTCAGAAGTTAATTTGTTTGCGGCCGGTCTAACCACGGATCATTTACACAATAACTAAAAGAATATGCCGATAGAATAGATAATTATTGTTTCGACTTGGACGCATTGTTTTCTACCTACAAGATAGCTCATAGCTCTTAAACCAGTCGAGCCTGGTTCACACTATCGCACACCTTAACGAAGTCCACAAACATATACAAACAAGCCCGTAAAAGCTACTCACTTCACGTCAGTGCTTTCACTTCACGTCAGTGCTTTTATAGGTTTTTACGCGCTTGTTCTGGGAAACAGCCCGTTATCATTTCGTCACGATGTCTGTAATTTTCTAATTTTGAGCCGAAATTGCTCTCGAACGACTAGGTTGGACTCACTAATGAAGAATCCGTAGTCAAAATTGATTCTGTCTGTCTGGCCAGCAGTGTGCGCTGTAACTCCCGAAAGAAAGGACCTAGATTCTTGAAATTTTCAGGTTAGGTTAAGATCCTGAATATCTCGGTTAAGTTCGTTAATGGGCCAAATCTGCCAAATGGTTTTTGTGCTACAGCCATTTGAAATTTTGATTTTTCAATAACTTGAAAAATATTTATCTGTTCGAAATGAAACTTGGTTGGAAGATGAACAGTAGCAATATGAAGAATTCTCCTTGGAGAAATTTGAAAAAAAATTTTCTTGAAAATCTGCATATTTCATTTAAATTTCACTGAAATCTCCAAACCGCCACTTCATAACCGAGTACTTTATTTCAGCCCAATCAGATTCCTTGATTTGTCTGAGGAACAGGTCAAGAGAAAAATTCAGAGTGTTTATTTCTGAAATTTATGTGTTTCAAAAAGTATATCTCCGATTCTATTTCACTGAAATTTCCAAGTCACCATTTCACAGTGTGAACAAGCACGTAAAAGCTGCTGAATTCACGTTAGTGCTTTTTAATCATTTTTTGTATATGTTTGAGGACTTCGCTGAAGCGTTCGATACTGTGAACAATGCGTCCAAGTCGAAGAATCAATAAGCTCCGTATCATTATGGTGTACGATATAGGGCCCTGTTCTTTTTGCCGTCTATATTAATTCTATGTTTTCATTGCAAATGGGGGGGATTCTAGACAAATTCGAAGCAGATTCAATTGAAACAGACCTTATATACATATAATTCAGTTTCTGCATAACAGAGTGTCGACAATAAACAAGAAAAAAACATTGTTACCGTTTGCGTATAGCTTTTCTAGAAGAATTATTAAGGAAAATCCCCGGACCCGACGATTTTTAATTTCAAAAGCAATCCTTTACTTTCTTGAATTTGATATATTTTGAGCCGTTTTTGCGCGCATGTTCTGGGGAACAGCGTGCACCGTTTTGTTCAAATGTCTGTAATTTTCGATTTTTTCCCCAAAATGGTCTCAAACGACTAGGCTGGACACACTGATGAAGAATCCAGTGTCAAAATCGATTCTGTCCAGCCGGCCGACGACACGATAACTGTCAAAAGAAGCACGCTAGCGACTTGAAACTTTCAGATTGGGTTAAGTTCGTTAATGGGTCAAATCGGTCGAATAGTTTTGGAGTTATGGTCATTTGAAATTTTGAGATTAATTTCCTGATATTTCAGGAACCACTTATGCGATTGAATTGAAACTTGACAGTTAGTTGGAACATAACAACGCATATCTTCTCACAGAATTTCGTTATGATCACACTGTCAGTAAATTTTGAAAACATTTTTTTCGAAAAAATTTTTTTCGGAAACTGTTCATTGGATCCGCGAAAAACTTCCACTCAAACCTTGGAAATCATATTTCACAGTAGTGTACTAAATTTCATCTTGATACAAGCATAATTCCTGGCGATATTGAGAAAAAATATACAGGGTGATTCCGGAGGAGACCGTCAGATTTTGGGATAAGTTTACACTAGCCAAGACAGTCTCGAAACAATGTTTGCTATATGGTTGAGGGTCTCTTTCGAGAATATACAGGGTGGTTTGTCCGATTCGACCGATTATACTTGCATTGATAACTTTGGTATGGCTCATTCGATTTTAATGAAATTTTCAGCGAAGTACAATATTGATGAGCACATTCATTAGTTTCAACATTTCTTTCAAAATAAGCGGTTGTTATGGTGATATTTTCAGATTTAATTGGGCAGGTTGAAAAAACACCCTGTACATCGCGTTTCCAAAACTTCGCTATCTGTTTTCGATTCTACTATAATAAGTCATTATTTGAGAGTTTCTAATCTTTTTGGCACACTTATAGTTTTCCGAGAAAATTTCACGAAAAAAAGACAATTTTTTTGGCACAACTCTGGCACAGCTGTATTGTCCAAGGATGCAAAGTTGTTCGTCACTTCTAAAATATTCTTTTCAAATTCGAAATTTATTTTCAATTGTTCATTTTCTGTATAAAATGATTCCATTTAGATAATTACTCAATTTAATTTTTTTGCACACCTCCGCTTTTCAATAAAAGAGTTGTTTTTATGAAACAGTGACATTATGTGATTTCGTTCAATAATGTTCTCATCAACGGTTTCAAAAAAGTATGTAAAATGTTCAATTGATAGACGTCGACGAAAAATAGTTCTTTCAAATTCAAAATTTTCCATAAAACGCCAACCCCCATTTAAACCCGTTAATTCTTAAAGATCTATGGTGACCATCATAGTAAACAACAGAATATGAATATTTAATGAATAATCTGTCACAAGTTAGTTCTAATGTCACAATTATTTACTCATGCGGAATATGCTGATATGATTTTTGTTTATGGTTTTTGTAACGGAAATGAATCCAAAATTGAATACCATAGACGATTTCCCAACCGACGTCAACCGAATAAAGGAACCTTTGGAAAAGTGTTTCAGTATTCTAGGGAACATGTGCAATACCCTAGTAAGGTGGAGCACATTGATAGGCCAAATACTAAGGAACAAATTTCTAGTCAAATCGTTGAACGGGTAGGGGAAGAACCGTCTATTAGTATTCGTCAAATTAGTATCGAGTTAGGAACTTGGTAAAGCAAAGTGTGCAAGACTTTGAAGAAAGAAAACTTTCACCCAATCCATTACCAAAAGTTTCAAGAACTATTGCCACAAGTTCTACCACAAAGATTACAATTTTGTCGCTAGGTTATAAGTCACCAACGAACTATTTTCCGAATTTTATTCAGTGACGAGGCAATGTTTACCAAGAATGGAATTTTCATAATACACAACACCGATTTTCTGTCAACATTTGGCTTGGAACCATAGACGGAAATTTAATTGGCCCTCACATGTTTGAAGAAACACTGAATGGTGAAATTCACCTCAACTTTTTGGAAAATATTTTACAGAATCTATTGGGAAATGTTCATATCCGCTCTGTGTACTTTCAACAAGATGGAGCATTACTCCATTTTGCTCTGAATGTGAGAAATCACCTCACTATAAATTATCCGAACAGATGGATTGGTCGTGGAGCCCCCATTGAGATGGAATCATCAAATCGATAGTGTAACGAAAAAATTTCGTAGATTGAATCTCAAGTTCAAGATTTTGAAGGAATTCTGTCACGCAGGCTTTTTTAAGGACGCTGTACTCTGTTTTGAATCAACCTTTGTTGATCTTTGGAATACTTGTATGGGAAGGGGTAGCGAAACATTATTTTTCCAAACATGAGATGGCACAAAAAAGGTTGTTGAAGATAATTTATAATAAACCTTATCGCTACCCGAGTGAGCAACTGTTCTCTGAATTGATTGTGCAACAATTCAAGAATATTCGGAACTCGAAAATGAATAACCACACGCATGGGACGCGACAAAGAGGACAACTCATTTGGATACCTAGAGCAACAAAAACCATAAGACAGAGATCACATACTAACTTGGCCCCTGAGGAATATAACTGCAAATGGTCGTATATAAGAACAACCTCAGACTAAGATTCTTTCAAATCAAACTTAAAAATTTGGATATGAAATCTGAGTACTCAGGAGATAACAATTTATTGGACATAAAGAACTCATATGTACATGTCTGAAGTATTGGGGGTGAAGCCTTGATTCGAGGGAGTTGAATATTATAGCGAAAAATGCTGGACTTGGTCAACGATTCAGATTTTTCGATTTTATTTTTGTGTTGTAAGTGGTTATAAAAGGTCTCGAATGCAGGAGCCTCATAAAAGGTGATGGATGAACGACGTTCTTCCATACATCTTCGAGGTATACGGTTCCGTTTATTGATGATTGCTGACATAATGAATTAGCGAGGAAAATTTTGTAGTAGGTTTACTGAAAAATAACATATGTAATAGAAGAACACTGGTCGAAAACTATAATAATAACAATAATAATAACGATGCGCAACTTCTCGCATCATTTTGTTGAGATCGTACTGTCAGAAAATATATTTGAAAGATTCCTGCTCATACCTTGAGCTCCAAATTCGACCACAGTATTATACAGGATATAATTTTTTGGAGATGGGGAAAAACATGTCGAGTTTCGTGTTTTTTTCCTGGGAATCGTTGTGTTTTCCGAGATAAACCGAAAAAAACTGATCCAATTATGATGAAACCTGACAATGAACAAGTTGGTGCCAATATTTGTGATGATCGTGCCATCAAAACAATTTGAAAAAAAAATTTCTTCAAAGTTTTATATTTAAATTCTGTATGAACCATACAACTGCCATTTTTCAATTTTACCTAATCTGTAATTTTTAATTATTATTATTATTATATGAATGGGTAGAGCTGAGGCAAAGCCTATTCGAGCTCCAACTACAAAATTAGATTATCGAAAATATGCAACAGTTAAAATAAACCGAGAATAATTTAGTGATAAAATTTATGAAAAAATCTAGAAAAGCATTGATGTGAAGTCAGCAGCTTTTACGCGCTCGTTCACATTGCGAAATGGTGACTTGGAAATTTCAATGAAATATAAAAATTTTCAATTTTTTCGAATTTTTCCATGGATCCATGGATTCTTCTCATTGATACTTTTTATCTTTCAACCAAGTTTCATCTCGATCAGATAAATATTTTTCGAGTTATTGAAAAATCAAAATTTCGAACGGCTGTAGCACAAAAACCATTCGGCAGATTTGGCCCATTAACGAACTTAACCGAGATATTCGGGATCTTAACCTAATCTGAAAATTCCGAGACTCTGGGTCCTTCCTTCAGAAAGTTACAGCGCACACGGCTGGTCGGACGGACAGAATCAATTTTGACTATACTGATTTATCATCAGTGAGTCCAACCTAGTCGTTTAAGACCAATTTCGGCTCAAAATTCGAAGATGACAGACATCGTGACGAAATGATAACGCGCCGTTTCCCAGAGCAAGCGCGTAAAAAGTTATTAAAAAACAAAACATCGGTGAGGCAACGGACGAAGGTCTTCCCCGCTAGACAAAACTGTTCTTGAACATATTCACGCTTGAAGCTTCAACCACATCCACAGACAAGATTTTCCAGGTGAAGAATATTCTGTTGGATAAAAAGTGCTAGCTGGGGGTTGTTTATATGAGTGGCCTCTCAAGTTATTTGTGTTGTAAATGAAGAAAGCTGACAAATCGGTTTCCAAGTATATATTGAACATTATTCTAAGGCTCACGATCAAGTCACCCCTCAACGACGATCTTGGAAGGATGTTAGTCCAAAGATTTGTAATCTTTTCTCATAACTTGAACATACTGATCCGTACGGTATAAGAGTGGACCATGTTTGAACTACTTCTAGTTGTTCAATATCTGACTTAAGGTTGGGGCACCAGGAAGGTCCGGCGAGTTCAAGATTAGGGCTATATAAATCGAATAGATCTTCGCACAAACCGTAGGTGAGCACGAAAACATCTGGAAACCATGAAAACCAAGCTCCTTGCCTTAGCTGTAATCTTTCTTACGTGCTTCGACCAATTTTAATCCGAGCAGATCCTCAAAAACAATCAGTCGGGTGGAGTTGATGGCCACTTAAGAAAGGTAGATGTGCCCTGGTTTGTGCCTCCTAATGTGAAGAACGCAACACTTTTCTGAATATTCATCAGACCAATTAGATATTGAATTAAGATCTAATTGGAGCAACGCCGAATAAGAGATGGCATCATTATATAATAAGTATAAATCAAGAAGAGCAAGGGTCCCAGCACCGAACCTTGAGGAACACCACTAGTAACGGATCTGAGTGTCGAGTTGGCATTTGAAACTCTAACAGAAAATTGTCTGTTTCTCAAAAAAGCCACAGTCCAAAGCAGAAGATCTCCGAATTGCTCCAGCTTGGAAAGAAGACGACGATGAGGAACACGGTTGAACGCTCTTGAAAAGTCGAGGTGAATAACATCAACAGGTATGCCCATGTCAAAAAACCTCGTCCAGTCTGCGACACATTTCAACAGGTTTGTGAGAACAGAACGACCGGGTAAAAAGCCATGCTGGGTCGAAGAAATTGTACTGTTACAAAGATGAAACTTGATCATTTCTTCTAATATTATACGTTCACAAATTCTAGAGGCAATCTAAGTTAATAGGCTAATACTGGGAAAATGAAATTTTGAATGGGTAAATGGGTATATCGGCGGAATCATTGAGTGTATGTTACCCAATCACAAATTCGACCTTCGTAATTCAGGACCAAACCTACTCTATACAAATGTCGAGTATTAATAGTTGTTTCCTTCGGGGAGTTATTGTATTGACGATCGACCATTATGCTAGGAATACCTAAAAAAAAGCTGAAACCAGATCAGGATGAAACTTGATAATCGTACGATCAGGACAATCAACAAAAAAAAATTGAAATTTTTGTTTTCATATATTTCATTTGCGATCTTTCCATCTCACTGTCGTCATGTAATTCTGCATTAACCTTGGAGACGTCATTTTTCAATCAAGTATTTGTTATCAATTTGATCCAATCTGTATGTTTGGGACTATTGCGAAAAAATTTTGAATGGTTAAATCTGCGGATTTGATTCGGTGTGAACAATTCACGAATTCTACCATAGTTTTTGAACTTGAAGCCTCGTCTACTATCATCAAGTCTCCGAATAGATACCTACTTTGGTGGTTATTGAATTTACGGCCGGTGCTAGGTCAGCTGTAAACACAATAACTTCCGGAAGAAACGACTGAAAGACTCTATATTTATAATGTAGGTTTTGGGTTTAATCAAGAATTCGTGAATGATTGGAACCGTCCTAATGATTCGTAGATATACCTATCCAGACAAACTTTTATTTTTCAAATATCTTCGGAAATACAGATCGAATCGAATTGAAATTTAAATATTTAATCGAAGAATGATGGTTTTGAGTTCAATACAGAATTAACTAGGGACCATATGAAAATAATAGCGCCAAATCTTTCCATCAGGAAGAGAAGTTACGTTTGGCGAGGTCAATACTTGAGCAGGTGTCCGGCTTGGCAACGAATCCAAACAAGCGTATTAAAGCGTCTGATCTCACGTCAGTGGTTTGCTTGAATTTTTTGTTAGAATTCTTGCTATCTATTATGCACAAATATTCTCAAATAATATCACCGGCCTTTTTACACCTGTCCATAATATTGATCAGACATAAAAAGCTCTGCTTTTATAAGCAATTAGAAATACCTTTTGTTGGGGCTCAGGTCCCTCACTTGCGAAATCGCTGATTCTACAGTTGTTGATAGAATGAACTCTGCACCGATGAGTAGGAACCAAAAAACACTATTGGAATTGAACATTTCTCTTCTTATGTCACTTCACTTCGGAAATCACAATCGATTCTGATATTTTTTCTTAGGGAGTACCATTTTTATAAAATGCAGGAGTGAAATCGTTGAGTATAATGTATGAAGTTTATTTTTTCGTTCGAGATGTTCTTCTTGCATGGAACCGTTGGCATGAGTCTTTTCGTTCATTGTTTCTGCTTGATGACTCGACCGAATTGCAGCTATAAATTGTCTTTTTGTGAGTGACTGCTCTTTATAATATGAAAATTGTTTTCGCTAATGTGATTACAGATTCGATAGTATATTTCAACTTTCCAATTAATGTCACGCAGTAAAAGTGCTTGTTATGATAAATACAGGGTGGGTTGACGAAGACTTTCCACCCAGATTTACCTACTTCAGAATGAAAATGTGGACACACAAATTTTACAATATATGAACCTGCGATAGCCTAGGTGATAAGCATCAGAATATTGAAAATTTTATGATTGAAAACTTCAAAGTTTCCTGGAAATTCGCAACCTTACTTAGATGTTTCGGATACCTATGCCTCGAAATTCGGAAACTCTTTGTCTTGAGCATTATGCTGATAAGTTCTGCCGGACGTACAAAACAGATTTTTAAAATGGATACAATTTTTTATGGAAATGAGGATGAAAAGACACATTTGAATTCTATCTATTTCACGTGAATGTGGGCACTCACTATAGAATATATGCTACAAGATTGTATAAATCTTCTCCGATGAATTTTAAATAATTATACAGATTGATGATGCTCCGGCCTCAACTTTCATGATATTAATGAAAGAACATCCAGAGATATGGTCTTCAAACCGCAATTTCAATATTCAAAAAATCTAAAAAACACCAAGAAAAGCCCTAACGTGAAGTCAGCAGCTTTTGCGCGTATGTTCGCAGAATAACACCAACAGGGAACAAAAAACCTACTGGCTTCACGTCAGTGCTTTTCTAGGTTTTAATTATAAAAAATCACTCGATCAGCACCACGTTTCATGATTTTTTTCAGTTATTCCGACAATCCACCAACAAACAACAATATACAAGGAACAACTAACGTCGAACCGCAAACACAATAACTTCCGAAAGTAACAACTTAATAATCAACTTAATCCAGTACTTCATTGAAAAATGACAGGTCAAAGATTAAAACAAAAATTCATGAGGATATAATGATCAGAATATCACAAAATTTTGAATATTTAAAAAAAAAAGAAAAACAAAGATATCGAGAAGAAAAACACGATTATTGACCTATTTTTTCACAATATCTTCTGAAGTCATGATCATATCAAACTGAAATTTGATGCACAGCTGTGAAATATATATAGTTCAAGCTATGACCACTATTTTTTCCGAATATAATCAACAGTTTTCGAGAAAAAAACTTTTTCGAAAAAAAATTTTTTCAAAATTTACTGACAGCATGATCTCAACTGAATTCTGCAAAAAGTTGTATGTCCTTATGCTCCCACCTCCGTACGCCCGTTATCGTGCGAACGGACAGAAACGATTTGAGTTTATGTATGTTGACCGTCATGGCGGGCGGTTCAACATCCGATCCCAACGACAAGAAATGTCGTTTTTGTTCAAAATTTGCTGCTTCAAGTGATGTTAAATGCAAAACTGAAGGCTGTGACGTTATTGTTCATAATAAGTGCTTGGATGCTATTGATAGAGTAACTTATGTTGACAAAAATAATTTTCGTTGTCGAAATTGTTCCGAGACGACGCTAAATAGTGGCTCATGTTCAAATATTAAATGTATTGTTGTGAAGAACATGCTCGCAAAACAACTGACGTGGAGTCACCAGCTTTCACACGCATTTTCAAATTTGTTGCCATAACGTTCATCTTTTCACGTATTGACCCCGATAAACGAAGCTTCACCTTCTGAAGGAATGGTTTGGTGATCTTCTAATCATATTATCCTAACCAAATTCTTCATAAACCTTCAAACTATAATTTTTCAATCAAGTACGGAATTTGAATTCAATCTTATCTGTATTTTTGGAAATATTGGGAAAATAAAGTTTTGAATGGGTATCTCTACGGAATGATTGTGCGGATTTCACCCATTCATGAATTCGACCTTCGTTAGTAAGCCCTAAAGTTATGGTGCTTCTATCCACCTATAGGCTGACTGTAAACACATAATAACTGCCGGAATAAACGACTAAGAATATACTATACAAATATCAGGTTTCTTAGTCGTTTATCCCGGAAGTTATTGTGTTTAAATATCCCTGGGGATATGTAAAGCAGTCAAGGTGTTAAAACATATTTAGCCACATAGGAAGTAGCATAATTTTGTTCTAAGAAATTATCCTCTGAACTATCAGGTGTGTCTACAAATGCGTCTGCATTACAACTTTCAGAGGATTGATCATTTGTATGTGAATACTTTTCAATAAATTGACTAAAATTTTCAATAAACCCACAAAAATCATCCTCACAATTGCTTGATTTTCTGAGCGGAGAACTCAAATTATTAATAATTAAATTTTTCATCGCTGCAACAAATTGTAAGCATGTGGGATTTGTATTGCAAACACCATGTTGTTATAAAATGCTAGAGGATCCTGATTTAGGTTAGATTCGAAGTTTCAAGTTTTTTCGAATTTAAATATTTCCAGAGTAACATTACCGCTCTAATACTCATCTGCCACCCTTCAACAACTTTAATTATTATTATTAATTATTTTTTATATTACCTTGTTTATCCAAAAATTTTCCATCTTTTGATTTTGGGCAACATGTCAGACCAAAATTCTAAATGAGGAGAGTTACCTAATAGTGCAGACCGATATTTTCTTTGATCATTACTCACTTGGGAACTGTTGAGAGAGTCCAATAAATTATTTATTAGATGACAGAGCTCTGCAGTATGTAAAGAGTCTGATTTCAAATGCCCAGATGCATAAAAAGTTTCTATGGCTGATGTCATAGTTTGGCCTAGTCGTTGAGCTGCCACTTTGACTTTCATTTTCATGTAGGAATCTCTGAAATTGAAATGAGACTCTTGAACCTTGTTCAGAAAAAATTTCTTATTCGTGTAGTATTATCGAAATGGAAAGCTTGTATCATGTGATCCATACTTGCAAACTTTCCCTTCTTAAATTCTATTCTACAGTCAATTATGGCATTTCTTGTGTTCTTTAAAAGATGCGGTATATCAAATATTGTTACCACTAAGTCTCCATCAACTACAAAGTGCGATATGGACTTGGGTTCTTATCAGGGCAATCTCTAATGATCTCTAGCATTAGCTTCTGAGGGTTTCCGCAGAGGAACCTAGGAGAATCATTAGCAACAATACAATACAATGAGAGCAGCAATGGCTAGTCTATATTAGTGCTACCCTGGTCACAAGCTGTGGCACAAACCTTTCTCCCTCTCATTTGTAGCTCAATAATAACTTGAATAATTAATTGTTTCAAATTATCAGATTTCATGTTATCTTTTGGGAAAAAAATGCAACTGGCATCTTATAACTTTTTCAGATTCTTCGTGTCATAAAAACAAGCGCATGATTTGCAGGGTTAGATGTTCTACCCTTCGAAATCAGAAATTCTTTGCTTGTGGATTTCATAAAACAAACCACTATTTAAAGAAATCGCATTAAAACTCGTCCATTTGTTGAACATTAATTTTCATATGTTCCAAAACTGGTTCGAACACATTCGAAAAGAATGGAAGCCAAAACATACTGAAGATTTCAAGGTGACGGTAACTGAAAACAATTTCTGAGGTAATTTACAATTTTGGACTCCTCTTATAAAGCGATAAAGTAGAAGCTTTTATCGTCTGAAGGTCACCGACGGCCTGTTGGAGGCTTATCAACTTTTCTAATTTATAAAGTCAATTGTTATCTCATTTAAATTTTCTTCAACGACCTGAAATTTACCAGCCTCAAATAAATTTTGTAATTGGGTACGTTATTCTTTATTGAATAAATTTTCGAGTTTTGATAATTTCGTTGAAACAGTCCTATAAATGTTGTACATAGACTGCTGCTCAGAGGACAAATCTGATTTGTGGAGTCCTAATTTTCTTAAAAATCCAGGTTTATTTTCAACTAGAAGAGAATTTTCATCTGTTAAATTTTGGCCAGCTTCAGAACTAGTAAAGTCGCTTGTTGTGTATGATACTTCAGGGCTTCCTACTGAAGATTTCTCAGATTTTGGGGGATCACAGTGATTTTCTCAGAGTTATTACTGGGAGTATCGATGCTGTCTTTGGGACTCAACTCAGTAGATTTCATATCTACATGCATAATTATGATCATTTGAACAATTTTTTTGTGAAGACTTGGGAACAGCATCTATTCGAAGGCGGAAGGGGTTAGTTGGACAATTGAAATCAGATAATGAAAAATGGTCTTCACATATTCGTAAACTTGAACATTTTATACTAGGATCAATAGTCCTCATCCACTTTTTCTTCATTCAGTAGTTAATAATTGTTGCAAATATAAGCAAAATACCTGCAACATTCCAAGAAAATACATCAAACCCTTCACAACAGAAGGAATGCGCATGCGCGATATACGGCAGGAAGTGCAGGTAGAAGTCGAATTGCAAGCATCCATGAAATTTTGCCGACTTTAACTTGCGGGCCGGCACGAGATTCATTGTGAAAGCTGCAAGCTGCATTCAGAATCAATTCGCGGGCGAAGTGCGACTTGTGTGCTAAGCAAATATGGGTTCCAATGTCACAATGCATTTCATGCCGGCTCACAAGTTGAAGTCGGCAGAATTTCATGCATGTTTGCAATTTGACTTCGACAGCGTGACCAATTTTGGTAGAAATCTACTTTTTTGGTAGAATTTCTTTATAATTTCATCATTGTTAGTAGACAGAAATCGAGCTGTAGATTTTGGTAGTATTTCGAACTATCTTAGTAGAATTCTACTTTCAATTGTTGAAGCAGTAGAACGCTTCTGACCGAGTTGAGAAGTGGCACAACCTCTGAATAAGGAACGTGTTCTTTATTCAAAGGGCACAACCTAACCTAACCTAACTATAATCGCATGAATTATGTGAAAAAATAGCATAACTCGTATATATGGCTCTGACTGACATTAGGGTATTTCTTTAATCCCGTCACACTCAATGAGTATATCGTATTTCCCATCATGGGTGCGGGCGTGCTCTACATTTTCCGGCATTTCCATCGTTTCCATCCAGAAAGGAAGAGCCTTTCATTTAGGAGAATATATAAGAAAATCTGTGGAATCATTGGGTGGATTTTACCCATTCACGAATTCGGCCTTCGTAATTTAGGTCCAAATCTTCTCTACAAATATCGAATTTCTAAGTTTTTTCTTTCTTAAGTTATTGTGTTTAAGATCGGCTGTTAACTTCTGGAAGAAACTACTTAAAAACTCGATATTTGTAGAGTAGGTTTGGGGCTTAATTACGAAGGTCGAGTTCGTGAATGGGTGAAATATACCCGTTCAAATTTTAATTTTCTCAATATTTTCAAATATGTATAGAGATTAGATCGAATTGAAATCCAGTACTTTATCGAAAACAACCTAGAAAAGCGCTGCCGTGAATTAAGGCAGCAGTTTTTGCGCGCATGTTCAAATTCGTTGCCAAAACGGTCATCTCTATTGAACATGCGCAAAAGCTGCTGCCTTCACGACAGTGTTTCTCTAGCTATTTTTGCTTAGCTAATGTTAATTACTGAGATATTGTTTTAAATTACACGAAACATTAAAGTTTTCCACTGTCCTTCCAACATAAAGTGCTAAAAACTGCTCTTAGGTAGCAGTAGATTTTCAGTAGATTTCTGTAATTGACTTTGGTAGAAAATAGTAGATTTCTACAGAAGGTTTGGTAGATTCTGAAAAAATAAATGGTCACGCTGTTCGACCTACACTTCGTGCTGAATATCGCACATGCGCATTCCTTCTGTTGTGGAGAGTGATGTGTTTTCTTGGCTTTTTGCATTTATTTTGCTTATATTTGCAACAATTATTAACTATTGAATAAAGGGAAAATGGATGAGGACTATGAAATTCTTTAAATCCTCTCATAATAGATCTGAGATTTGATCTAACAAAATGAACCATATATAGAATTGTCAAATATCTCGGATTTCATTGTGGATGGCCAATTTCTTGCCGAATTACGTGCTGAAGTTGCACTTCGCCCGCGAATTGATTCTGAATGCAGCTTAATTGACAACGTTAAAACTTAAAACCCATACGAGCCATACGCTTAGCACGCGCGTGGCCAAGTCGCACTTCGACCTTCGACCGCTAATTGATTCTGAATAATCTGAATGCACCTTCAAAGATTGAAACTTGAAAAAATTTCAAAACTTTTTGAAAAGCTATACTTGTCAAGTGAATTCACCAGACCCATGTGGAAATAAATTTGAACCTATAATAATAATATATTAAATTCTATGCATCTATTTTGGCTCCATAACTTCTTATTTCGTAACCTCAACTCAACACTATTGACATTGCAAAAACGCAAGAAGAGAGGTTTGTGTGAAAAACACTTTCAGAAATATTTGCGAATGCAAAAATCCTGCCATGGTAATATTTCTTTGAGAAATAAATTTTTAAATGAGTTGATATCAATTGAAGAAAGAATATAGTATATCGATTGTAAAAAGTCATCTATACTTGCATCAACGCTATCCGTAGATGGATCATTGAAAATATGAATTGAAAGTGAATCTAGAGATATTCATTCAAGAATTCTACGTAAGGAATGTTAAAAGTAAAGAAACCGATCAATAATGCCAAGACAAAATAATTTCTCTGATGATATGGTCAGAGGCCAAACTGCCTTCAGACAAAACAGTGAACCTCCAAGCTACGAGGAGGCAATTAATCCAAATGGTAATCGCTTAATATTGTCTACTTGAGAATTTGCAATATTAATTATCATTTTCAGCGCCACCACCAACATATGATTCATTATTTGGTCGGGTGCGTGAGGTTCGAAAATCAAGCAAGGGTATAATAGATTTCCTCAAGAACATAGTAATCATAATTCTAGGGACACGTAAGTGTTTTCAATATAAGTAAATTGTGATATTTCACAACACAACAGTGTGTAACTACTCTCTAATCCACTTTCACTTTCTAAGTGTATTAGAGAGTAGTTACACACTGTTTATTTACCAGTATTATATCCACAGTGAACTCAAAAACTTAAGATATATTTCATGGTAATTGCAATTCATATTTTCCCAATTTTTCAATTTTAGTTGGCTGTACCATTATTCTTGGAATAACAATAGTAATACCCTTATGTATGATAACAATTGGGATTATATATATGCATGATTGCCCTCAAGGAGAGTACATTCCAGTCTATTTAGTGGTAGGAGGTAGGTTGCAATTTATTTATGAAATGGTTTCTGAATAATTTTGACAGTTTAGAGAGACTTGTAAACGAACGTCTTACTGATGGTTTATCATTATGAATATCAGTTTGACATGTTTTCATATTTTTTGCATTTATATATATTTTCTCACTGTTTAATGTTGAAGTAAATGTGATCAATCCTAACAAGAAAATATTTATGGTTCCTTTTTTAGTAACGAAATTATAAATCAAGGTAATTATTAGATGCTGAATGTTTTAAAGCCTTTTTAATCAGTATTATAAAACGTTACAAAACTACTTCTGAAGTTAAAAGCAGCAAATCACAAAATATACAAACAAGTAACTGAAAGTAAAACAATAAAACTTTATTGGGAAACTGAGGTGAATGCATGTTCATATGTGATATATTAAAGCTTTTTTTGAGTCCTACAGCCTACAGGTGATGCATGTTTGGTATGCTCACAGGAATTTTTTCTTATTGTTGGACTCTTTCATAGATGACCAGATTCTTCTTCAATTTCATGTGATTATGGCATTATTATAAGGATAAGCTAAATTTGTTCAATTGGTAGACTCATTCAGATTAGGAGCTTATTATAACACATTTAGGACTCATTTGTTCGCACTCAAATGTATATGTATAATGGATGCTATTTCAGTTTAATCGAAATGTCTATTCGATTATCTCTCTCTCATCTTGTACACGAAAGAAGAGATGGATCATTCGATGAACACCTTATCTGCTTATTGTACTAATGAATTAATTCTTCATTCGGAAATTTACATGCATAAGCTGGAAGTAGCAGAAGTAGAGGTCAAACCTACTGCCATATCCCACTATGAACGATGAAAAATATTTTCTGAACTGAAATTCAACATAAATTTTTTTCTATTGGAAATTTGTACTCTCATATACCAACGAAAAAGGAAAAAATCTCCGAAGTGAGAAAGACTGTTAGAACTGAATATTATAGTTACGTATTATGTAGGTTTTGAGGTGTTCGTTTGCAGACCTTCCATTTCAAATTAACTCCTAATTTCCTATGAATATAATATAAACTATTGGTGGATAGAATTCTGATACAGAATAGTGCACAACTAGTCCCTACTCCACTTGTACTATCCACATCTGAACTATTTGTTATATTTTCACCTGAACCTTGATAATCAGTTTCGATATTCATAGAAAGCTTACAAACTTGGGTTACTATGTTTTTGCAGACATGGTGATCTCTGGTCTCATAAAAGAACTTCTTTAAATAAGTGAATATAAGTTAGCTGTTCAATAACAATCCCGATGAATCAAAATCGTTAATGAATTAAATCGAATGTTGGGGGTCATATTCGTAATTACCATGTAAAAAAAACGGTCACTTATTTTTAGAAACATCCATAAACTATTAGATACTTCGAGCGAATATTACTCAAATATGCTTACGTTGCTTGGCAATGATTTTATCGACATTACCTGTCTCTGGTATCAATAGACGAATTGAAAGGATCTACTCGGCAATAGATTCGCCTTTTTCAACAGATAAACTGAGCATACAAGGTAAAACAACCGAATTTTAGATTTTTCGTGGTGCAAAATGGCGAATTCACTCATTATACAATTAGCATACAGACTGTCAATTTGAAAACTTGCCACATCAATTGTATCACAAGAAGAATTTTGAGATAGAAAATGACAGAACAGGTCAATTTTCCGGCAGAACTTTTGCGAAAGTTGTGAAATAAACATTTGAAAACAGACTGTATTATTATTTGGCAAGTAATTTAGAGGGACAAGTTGTCTTTCAATTGAGGTGTAGGTCACCCTCTGTTCCTTATTAAGAATTTTTTTCCCCCTCCAAGTAAAAATTGACTGCTTCAGCATTTTCTCTCAGAAACATTTCTGTCATGACATCTGTTAGACCGATCATCGTATAATTTTGAAGGGATATGTGAAAAGTAATTGTAAAAAAGGCTTCTTCGCACGGGAAGAGATGACAAGGCGATATCTGACCTAGGCTGTCAGTGCTTTAGGAAGTAGGACGTCATGTTATATCAGCTCTGCCACAAGAATCATGATCCATGACCGTGCCAATCATATTGAATCGGTCTTTTGAAATGCCCAAACATTTACTCCATTCACTCTTATGAAGTCAGATGGTGGGCCTTGGAATCTGCTTGTCAACTTATTGTAACTAGAATTGATTAAGATTGGCAATCGTGAAGTGACTTCCAGGTCAAAAGAAGGTCAAATATGTCAAATACTTTACAGCATACCACTGACTTAATTAAAATGAGGTATACAGTTTGGAATCAATCAGAGACTACTCTGGTTAATAATAATCTGGTAGTAGGGGAGTACCGTTTTGGAAACTGTCACAAACTTGTGGGCGGATTGCTGTGTGAAGAAACATGTAGCCGCCCACAACAGGTCACCAAGCATCGTCCCACCATAATGAATTTACCTTGTTTATTAATGCAAACCACTTTGGCTCGAATCATCGACGTTCGTAGCGGCTAAAGCACCTTTTTCAGCATTGACCCCCGAAATTTATTTGGTATTTTTTCAGTATAGCACTATCACAGTCTGTGCAATGGGAGGTGTTTGGTGTTCTGTCGTGGACGTACTTTTATTGAATGAATTCTGTGTTGAATGCATTAATTCATAGATTGCAAATTGTGATTTGTGAATAAATTGAGATATTAAAATTTCTTTGTAAAATGTGATTGAATGTTATTATTGCAGATGTTAAATTATTATTTCTTTGTAATTTGTTTTCGTAGTTGTTCTGACACATAAACTGAACAGTACATTTTTTCCGAAACCTTTAAAAAGTATTTTAATATGAAGGTGAAGATTTCATTCTTATCTACCCACCCCAAATATAAACTTCTCAGATGTGCTTGCTGTAAATCACTAGTTGAAATTAATTTATTTATTTCATTGTATCTGCTTTCCTCATTCGAACAAGCATACAGCTCTGAGGGGTTTCCAAAACAAGTCTAGGAGATTCGACCCCCATAAATAAAACATTGGTTCAATTTACAGTTTTCATTATTTCAGGTTTATTTGGAATCTTGAAACAACTCCTTCATTTATCAGCCAGAGTGAGACAGACTGAAGAGGAAAGAAGAGAAGAAAATTTGAGGCAGTCACCAACACAAACTTTGCTGAATTGCTTTATGTTGGGATGGTTCATAATAGGTAAGATCCCCATTTTACTTGACACGGCATATTCTGGCATTGTGAAAATTAGGACGATAATGTGGGGTTTGCATTCAGCTCAACCCGTGTTTCCGCCATCAAGTTCGAGGAATTTTCAAAATGAATGCTTTATAATTCTAATCAATCTCTCTTGACAGAGATTTGGGGCCTAATATGGTCGAATTCGTGAATAGGTGAAATCCACCGAGAAATTCCGCTGATCCATTAATTCGAAACTGCATTTTCGCAATTGTTAGATGGAATAGAATATTATTTTATTTCCTAAATCATTGACAGCTATATATACAACATGGCAAAGTACAAAGAAGAGGAAACAAGTCAAAATTACAGCAATAACAACAACATTTAACCCTCATGAAAGAAGCTTTACAACAATGTATCACAGTAACTTCTGAATTCAGATATTGTGTAGGGTTCACATTTAACTATAATTGAAAAGATTGATTTTTTGAAAATTTTGAAATCATTTATAGTCCTTATCATTCTCGGCAAGCAGTTTAATAGCTTTACAATCATATACAAGGTGCTTGCTTCAGTCATTGAGTATTTATGGACTGGAAAAAAATATTCATTCATCCTACGAGTGGCGTTGGTATTTTTAAGGTGTTCAAAATATCGTTTATTTTTATGAAAAAACAATAACAATCTATATATGTACAAACCTATCATTGTAAGAATGTTATTTCTTCTGAATACACCCCGACAAGACTCTCTGAACTTCATATTGAACATCGTTCTTAAAGCAAGCTTCTGAGTAACAAAAACCTGTCTTGCCGACGTACTTCCTCCCCAAAAAATGATTCTGTAAGACATCACAGATTGAAAATTAGCGAAATAAACAAGCATCAAGGTTTTATCATCTACTTGGTTTCTTAAAGCTCTTAACATGTATGTGGTAGAGTTTAATTTTCCCGTAAGCAATTCACAATGAGCTGACCAATTTGAGTAACTATCAATATACACTCCTAATAGTTTTGTCTGTGAGCTTGTTTGGACTGTACCAGAGCTGAATGTGATGCTGTTTGGTGGTGTCAATTTTGACCGACTATTAGTGAAAAATAAGATATTTGTTTTGTCACCATTGAGAACTAGGCTCTTCTCAGCACACCACTTCTCAACCATTAACATAGATCGCATTAAATTGATCACGACTATATTCATATCATTTGACCTCACTATAATATTTGTGTCATCCGCATATAGGTGTGTTTCCATTATTGCCTCAGTTGTGGTGTCTACCTCGTTTGAAATAATTTCGTGAATGATGGACGAGAAAAGATTCCAATAATAAGAAAGTATATCATTGTCTGATGCACACAATCTCCTCAAATCCTCCAAATGTAATGGCCCAGATACCCCTGATGACTCGAAAACATCAGGAAGGTCATCGATGTATACCAAAAACAGAATTGGTCCCGCCAAGGTACCCTGCGGTACACCCCTAATAATGGTTCCCTCAGAAGATATGTTGCATCCATCTTCTCCAACCAAAATGACCACTTGTTTCCTGTTATTGAGGTAACTCTCAAATAGTTTGAGTGGTATACCTCTTATACCATGCTTTTCGAGCTTCGACAGCAAGACCTCATGGTTCACACAATCGAAGGCCTTCCAGAGGTCTACGAAAAGATCTGCAGGCACTTCACCATTTTCAATGGAATATAAAATGTCCTGGAGAAACTCAAAAATTGCAGTTTCTGTTCCCTTGCCCTGAGTAAAACCATGCTGTCTCTCAGACAGCACTTTGAACTTCCTGAAAAAGCTCATCATTCGATTTACCAAAATTTTCTCGAAAATTTTAGCGACGTATGTAATGAGACTAATCGGTTTGTAATTTGATAATTCGTTGGGATCTCCTTTCTTGTAGCACGGTCTTACAATCGATTTCTGCAGGTCGTCAGGAAAAATCCCAGATCTGAATGAACTATTCATTATATGACATAAGGGCTTAACTACATGCAAAATGTGGCGTTTTATCACCGTAATTGGGACTTCATCATATCCGCAGGATTTTTTGTCGTTCATACTCTTGACTGTACTTATTATCTCTGTTTCTAAGACTTCGAATAAACAAAAGGAATTCGTGATACGAGGTTCTTCGCGGACACCAATAGCTTGTCCGGTATTAAAATCTTTATCGGGCGATATATTTGACATGAAAAATTATTGAACTTATCCGCCAGTTTAGCCGCACTTAGACTTTTTGTCAACTGATCTTTTATTTTGGTTAGTGACCTCCCTGACTATATTCCAGGCCGTTTTGGATTTGTTTTCAGAATTTTTTATACGAGAAGAATTCAACAACTTCCTATCAAATATAATTGATGAGTCATAAGCGCGTTTAACTACTTTATATTTTTCAACAAACTCAGGTTTAGACTTAGATATAACAAATAGTATATCCAATTGTTTCTTCAAAGATCGAGTTTTTGCACTTAGTTTATTATTTCTGTTTTCCGAAAAATTCACATATTTCAGCTGAAATGACGTACGAAAAATATCATTGAATCTCTCCGAGAAGAAGCTCCACATTTCATTGACATTTTTATCCGATATATTATAGAGTTCAGACCAATCTACGCCCAAAAGAAGTTTCTCGAAAATTTGATTACTTTCACTATAGGATCTTATATTCTTTTTCAAAGGTTTACTAACATGAGATTCAGACTCAAAGGTGAATTTTTGTCCGGAGTGGTCAGATAAATGCTCCTCTATAATGACAGCCTTCCCCTCAACATTTGTAATAATATTATCTAAACAGGATGTTTTCCTAGTTGGTTCCAAAAAAGTAACATTCAAATTATATGTCTTTAGAATTGACAGAAAAGCTTTTGAGTCTTGAGAAACAGACGAAAGATCAATATTGAAGTCACCTACAATAATGAACTTTACTTTTTCAATATAACATTTTTCTAATATTAATGTTAACTTCTCAAAGAAAACTTCAATATCACTCAAAGGGGCAGAATTAGGACGGTATATACATATTATCAAGAATTTTTCAGAGTTGAGTACAATGTGACATGAACAACATTCGAAAGAACCACTTACATTGAAGTGTTTAAAATCATTTCTGTCAGTAGATTGCATCCCTCTTTTCAAGAAGATAGCACATCCTCCATGCCGGCCATTCTCCCTACAGTGTGAGGAAGTGAGATAGTAACCGGGCGGTGTGTACACTAGCAATTCCTCTTGCGATCTCCAATGTTCCGTTGTACATAAAATATCTATGTTGTGGCTGGATAATACATTCTGCAACTTTAAGAAGGACGTAGTGATCGATTGAATGTTTTGATGGAGCAAACATAACCTTGTTCCCTCGTTCTTTACTTTACTACTACTACTTTACTACTTTACTAAGGTAGTTTTCATTTAAAATCAAGGTATAAAGTTTTTGCTGTGCCGTGCTTGGTTCGATACTGCGATTTGGTGCGCCGTTGTAGATGCCTACAGAGGAACAACCGCTTAAAGCTCCCGACTTCACATCAGCTTCTTTAGAAATTTTTATAATTACACCATGAAAAGGTTTCAAACTGTCCAAGCTGTCTCTTTGATACAAATTGTAAATTGGAAAATGTCGTTTCATCTATATTTAAAGAAAGGCTTTAAATTTCCGATGGACCCAATAGGGCCAGCTTCAACCATTTTTTTCGAGACCGAAACGCTGAAACTATTTCAAGTAAATGAGTGTTTGTCCAACAAATTTGATGTCCTAGAATTTTTCGGAGGTTATCCCTGAGTTGTGCTCTGATAATATAATAACCATTACTTAACGATAGATTGGTGGTGTAAGGATCAAGGATGCAGGAACAACGATACTTCGTCAGTTCGCCGACGTTTCGGAAAAATTTATTTCCATCCTCAGGGCTCTACAAAATTTACGGAAAACATGATTCGTAACATTGATGAAGTTGTTCACAATAATAAAGGAAAAACGAGCAATACTATAAGTTATTGACTAGAAAAATATCTCAGAAAAGGTGGTTTTGAAATAATTTTGACATACAAAGAAAAGTTACACAATTTAAAAGACATCTTAGGATTAAAGTAAACTTAACATACATATAAATATACAGATATATATACATACATAGATAGAGTACTTAAAGACTGAACAAGTGTATCTTCCCACAATCATTTTGTTAAGAACCAAATCAATTCTCCAATATTTCTTGTAAGAATAAATCATAACCGGTTAAAAAGCGGGGACAAACAATGCAACCGATATGCAGACAGTACGCCGACAGACGGAGGTGAAATCAAAGGAACGGCGGACTCGAAACAGATTAGGGTAAAGAACGTAAACGCATGTATATGATGCATTGAAGACCAAGATCCTTGATCCTTACACCACCAATCTATCGTTAAGTAAAATTCTTTGGATCACCACTTCAGATTTTGTGAATAACCATTACTGTTGCCAGTAACTTCTTAGATGACTATTATTGCCCCGCCATTGAACATAAAGAGGGTCCTTGATTTATATAAAAAATGGTGAGAAAGTGGAAAATTTGCTTGTGTTAGTTTTCTGCTATGAAATGAATTTTGAAGTGAGTGACTATTGCAAAGGCCAATATATACAGAGTGTTTCATCGTAAACTGGTCAAACATATATAGCCATATAGATGACATTGGGAAAGTAATTTTTGCCTTGATGACATATACCCCATTTCGAAGCATAAGCGAGATAAGTTCAATGTCTATTCAGAACAATATTCCGATAACTGTGGTAAGTTGTACAATTATTGCACTTGGAGCCCTTAAGGGTTGAAAGCGAGAGATCGACATAATAAATTGCTTCTTGAATAAGTTGCTCATGCCTAGAAAATATCAGGCATTTTTGTCAAATTGATTGATTCTTTGAATAAGAGGTCTTACAGAATAAAAATCTCGACACAAACAAAATGGTTAGTCCTCCTCTCATTCTGGTGTATCATCATCCAGAGTTGAAATATTGATTAAATTTTTTCCAGGTTCTGTGTGGGTGTACAAAGAATACGAACCGAATTATGACCAACATATGGCGCTTTATTGCAACAAAACGCTTTATCTGTTCGCCTTCTGGTTGATCACCTCTGTGTATATGATACTAGGAATTATAACAATATGCTTATGCTCCATAAGTATAGCTACAGTAATCTTTCATGGAGATGGCGCTGACAGAACTGGTACAACTTCTATTTAGGAATATTTTCAAGCGATGATCTGATAGGTAAGTTATCTCCATTACTATAAATATTAATCCAGATATCAGTTTTCTCTATGAATATTCTCATATTCTCATCAACTACGTTTATGAAACTCAAATTTCAATGATTGTTATTGAGGCTTTTGACCTCCATATAATTCGCTAACCCTATAGCGCTTAAAATCAACCGATTATTCAGGCAACGAAATGGCTTATGTAGTAGTGATTAATAGATATTGTGTTGTTACTCGGAATTTTTGGGTTTATTTATTTATTCATCAACAAATTGGACATCGACAGGTAAGCAACCCAAATTGATATCCACAGATTACAGGAAGTAGGATTTTTTATTTTATTTATTCAGGTTATACAACTATAACAAATCAACACAGTGGTTGTTAACATAGTCGACTTGTTACAAGTTTTTTGAAATTATTGTATTTACATTTATTCAAATGTTTTCTGATATCAGTTGGAAAACTATTAACTGTTGCCCAGCACGTCCAAACTCTGTTCTTGCTTTTTTAAGATAAAAAAAATCCTGGCTGCGTAGGTTGTATTTGGTGATGTCATGAACCCTTTGGAGTAGACATTGACTCTTGAGTTGTTTATTTTCGAGTTTATAAATCAATTTGCATTATTGTAGTTTTAATAATTTGTCAAACCTCAAGTATGGGTATGTCTTATATATTTCTTCAGATGGATAATTATATGGAAGATTATGGAGACATTTTATCACCTTATTCTGTAATCTTTGAAGTCGGTTCAAGTTGAATTTAGAAGTCCCAGATGCCATATCACCGACAAATAGGACAGTTCTGACTGAAAGTATGCACAGTATATTAGGCTTGCTGACTTTTTGTTCATGTAATATTTCAAATGCCTCAAAGCTCCTACCAGTGGAGTTAGCTTATCAATTATTGAGTCCACATGAAGGTCCCAGGATAAGTTTTCAGTTATATTCGGTCCAAGATATTTATTGCTTACTACCTGTTTGATATTCTCACCATGAACGACCAATTGTAGTGGGCTACTTGTAGATTTTCTTCTTTTTTTGAAGTGCAGGAAGACTGTTTTGTCTTCATTCATTATTAGTTTGTTCGAACTCGACCATTCACCAAACTTTAGTAAGTCCAAATTAATTGCTCTCTGGAGATTTTTGAGATCTTTGTCTCTATAGATGAGGATTGTGTCATCTGCGAACATAAAGCATCTTCCTAAAAGACCAATCTCACCTATAATTTCAACATAAATCAGATACAGCAAGACCACATACTGATATCTGCTGGTGAGGAAAGATCTGAAAAGCTTAAGTGATGCTCCTGTAATACCCAATTTTTTCATTTTTTTCAATAATATATCAACACTTATCAGATCAAAGGCCTTCCTCAGGTCGACAAATATACCCACGACATTTTCGGTTATTTAAATTTTTTCCAATATACACTCCAAAACATCAATAGCTGCTCCTTCTGTTGAGCTCTTTTCTTGAAACCCATACTGTGATTCAGAGATGTTGAGAAAATTAACCAATCTATTTTTCATTATGGTTTCCAGTATTTTCGCGAATACAGAAATATTTGATATCGGCCTATAATTATCTTGTACACCGGTGTAACCCTAGCTATCAACATATGACTTTTTATGATTGGAAAGATAGTTATTATATCCTTAGTTGTTATATTATCTGGTCCTGCTGAGGATTATATTATAAGTATAAATATCACAAAAACTAAAACGAAGTTGAAGAACATCAATAAAACAAAATTCTAGATAAGAGAAAGACAAATACGTGCCCCCTATATCATTTGTAACGTAAATTCCAAGCAATTCGCCGAATATCTTTTTTGAAAGACCTGAGCGACAAAAAAAATGTCTACAAGTATATTATGGACAATGTGCAGGTATACCTGGTGACCCATTTTAACTTAGGCAGCCAAATAACTCGAAAAATAAGCACACTACGAAAAAATGTTTAGAATCAAAATTTCGTCATTTCGAGGGGGACGTACAATGACGTTAAAATGAGCCCCCCCACCCTTCCCCCTGGGCGGTGAGGGGGGGCAAGTTTGAAATCTTAAATAGGAACCCCTATTTTTTATTGCATATTCGGAATCTTTGGCTAAAAACACATACAATTTGTCTGAAACATTTTTCTCGATTCATGATAGATGGCGCTGTAATCGACGAAATTCAATTTCTTCGATTTCTCTTACTGAGAACCCATGCTTACGATTCTGCAATAAATTAACAATAAAAATACCACGTGTTCATTTTAACGTCATTGTACGTCCCCCTCGAAATGACGAAATTTTGATTCTAAACATTTTTTCGTAGTGTGCTTATTTTTCGAGTTATTTGGCTGCCTAAGTTAAAATGGGTCACCCTGTATATTCTACTTCCGTCAAAGATTGTGCTTCAACTGATTGTTTCTTTGTGTTCGATGTAAGTAGTGGTGGGCCCATCCACAGTAAAAATCCAAAATCATTTGGTTTTGATCTGCAGTATATTTGAGTCTCAGAGTAACAAACAACATAGAGGGACTGTACGCAGTTTTCGGGCGTCCGCAACATTCTTTTTGACGTAGTCAGATTGTGATAGATTTGGTCATGCGCAATGATATTATGGCATTGTAATTGTATTAAAAATCAAATAAAAAATATTAATTTTAATGTTAGAAATTGGTTCATGGAGAAGAGAGAGCTCCTGCAGTAATACCAACATAATAACAAGGACGAATATCTGTCTATAAACCAATAAATATTCCACCTTGATCAGAGCTAATCATCCAATCAACCTAAACATCAACACCAAAGTAGCGGATCCAGAGAGAATGACTACAGCTGTTTCACAGTTATTACTGATCCTTAGGCCATCTTATGTTATTAATTTTAATGATTCCCGGTTGATTATGGAAATTTATACAATTCATGATCGATACCTCCAGTTTTGAATTTGTTCAATATTTTTTGAATTATTACAATAGTTTAACCCACTATGGGCGTATGAAGTGTTGTTGTTTGCGGAAAATCCCGTGAATTGAGTGAAATATCGTATCACAGGTTGGTAACTGCTTTGTTTTGATTGCGGCCAAAGTGTTAAAGTTTGTATCACATATTGCAGACAGCAATAGCCTTCTAAATACGACGTATGATACCTCTATGTTGTTTGTTACTCTGAGATTTGAGTCCTTTTTTCATTGTTCCATTCAGGTATCGAAGTGACTCATTTAAAAAAAAATCCACTAATTTTCGCTTTTGTTAAGCACTGATCTACGAACATACGTGTGTATGTTAGTTTCCGGTAAAATAGCCTCGTTTAGAAGCACTGGTATGTTCCAACGCTCATAAGAACCACTCTCGTATAGGTCGTTTCTATTGAACATCCATTGCTGCCATTCGCTGTAGTTCCTGAAATCGTAGCAACACCACGATTTCGCAGCCCTACTTTCTCCTGCTACCTTGCATACGCGGAATGGTGCAAGTGCTGTTGTTGCAGCAATCCTTATATCACCATTGTAGCACGAATGGAGCTTCGTTGGCATACTTAGGTAACTCCTCCTTCTGTCAAAACGCATCTCGCATTAACTGTCTAGCACGCTTGTGACGTAGAAGAGCTGGCCTTCGCTTCCAACTCTATGATCGCTTAATCTCTCCACCATTCGGTACTGTGTCTTCAATTTCAGCATCCAATAATTTATATAAGTAAGTAGTGCCTCATTGATGCAATAGCTGTCGATTGTCGGTGATGTGTCGAAAAATGCGGACGTGACTCCTTTATTACGTAAAACGTCTAACTGATCTTGCAATAGACGTGCTGACACGTCATATCCCAGCAGATTTCTCGTAGGAGCGCATGCCCCGTTCTCTCTTGGCCTCAATCGCTCTGGTAAATTCCAGCGTGAATTTTAAACTTACGTTTAACTTTGTCCCTAACAAGAGTGTTTGTTTTATATTCACATAATCTTGTTGGGTCGGTTGTATTTCTGATGTGCTTTCGAAATTTACAGCGAAACATATATCTGGACGTGTCTTGCAATTTAGATAGAGTAGACTGCCCACAGCTTCCCTATATCAATCAATATTTTTCATATCCTCAATGCATTCAATATTCTGTTGATCAATTATGGGTGTATTCATTGGTTTTGACATTTCCATATTGTACTTCTTCATAAGCTGATTGGTATAGTTTTCCTGATATTCGCATATTTCTCCTTCATTTAGAATTAAATTAATTCCTAGATAACATTTTGGAATTTTATTCAGTTTGACATCAAATTCTATGTTCAGTTTATTCATTTAGTCTTCCATCATTTGTTTGTCACCTCCGAATACAACTCCATCATCTACATGGACTGCTATTTAAGAATTTTATTAGCCTCCATATATTTAGGCACACACTTATCTGATTTAGTCTGTACAAAATTTTCTTTTAAGAAATTGGATAATTTTGTATACCATTGTGGTAGTGTAGTGTATCATGAGGTCAAATGATGTGTTGAGCCATTGTCAACTACAAATGTTGAGTCCATTTGTTCAGTATTTTCTCTATAAGTTGTGCTTCCGTAAAGTAGCTCACTTTGCTATCATAGTTATTCCTTCCCTGGTTAGTTTTCTCATGTTCTGTCTTTAATATGCATTTTTCTTCAGGATGATTGTTCTAACAATATTTACAAGCATTGCAGTTTTTCTAGCCCATGTTTTAGCTGTATGACCTGTTTTGTTACATTTTTCACAATATTTATTTTTATATTTTGGCTTATATAAAGCATCACGCTGAACATAAACAAGCCATTGAAAGGGTCTATAACAAATTTTTGAGCTGGATAGGTTACAAATGGGGATTAACTTCTGAATCTATTCAATACAAGGCAATCTGAAACCAATTGTCTCTCGCATACCTCGAAACGAGATGACATAATTTCGAAATAATGCTTGTCTATAATATTTTGCAGTTACATTGACTGTGCTTATCTTCTGGAGAAGGTGAAATTGAATGTCGCTCAAAAGAAACTTATAGCTTGGTAACAATTCACTATGAAATTTTGCAGAACCAATTACTCGATGAATAATTCTCTCGATAGAGCACTGCGAGCTGCTGGTTCCGTGGTGATAGATCTTTTTCATATCTCGATATTTCAGTTGAAAAGATATTTCAGAGTGCCTTGATGTTGTCACAAATCTTTGTTTTTTTGGCAATTAGTAAAGTTTTGGGTCCCTGCTGATATCGAGATGAAATTTGGTTCTTCTTACTGAATTTACTCCCCTGAACACAAATCTGCAGCCAAACCTTGGCGGTCTACCTTAATCTCGAAGATATATCTAAATAAAATAAGTTTGGTATACTTATGTCTAATTCTTTCTTTCTCTTCATTGATTGTTTTATTTTTATGGTGAATGCGAATCAAGAAATAAAATTTCAACACCATATCCACCAACTGAAGTACATGGTTATTGAGAGGATCTTGATCCAAAATGTGATCATTGAGTCCAGAACAATGCCTTCAACATTAATTTTACGCTTTGTAATGATAACAAGCTGTAATAAGACATTCCCAGAGAAATCAGTATACTGTGGGAAAACACTTTCGGCCATCCTACATATATACACTATATATCTGGATGGTTTTATTAATCCACCTCGATCTTTGCGTTGGATGGATGAGAATGGTTCAGATTCTGTCAAATGCGAAGTGCATTCTTCACACTGTATTTGTTTTTTTAATTTTTGTATAACAAAACCAGCAATATATGCTACTACATCATTTCTAAATTGTGAACTGGCATCAGATATACTCAAATCCTCTAAATCAATATCGTCTGTTATTATATCATCTAAATTATCGATAGATTTATTCGAGGTGGATGCAACATGTAGGACTCTTGAAGTGTCTTGAGGTAAGCAGTTTTCCCCTAAGGATTTGATTTCAGCATGAATCAATAGTTTTTTATATAGTAGAAGGGCTGCAGGGTGAAAATCAATTAAAACTCATGACAGCATACAAGGATTAAAGAATATCTCACAAAGATGTTCCTGGTTTATCATCTTCATTGATTTGCCTCCGAGACCTCAACTTGACAGGTTTTTTCATTAAATGATTTGGGAATTTAAAAATACTAGGAATCGCTTCACATTTTTAAGTTGTTTTTCCAAAGTTGATGAGGAAATCATCAGGAAGAAAATTTTAAGAGCACCTTGCACCTGTCCCAGGAATGAAACCTTTCCTCCTCAGAGCAACTAACCATTTTTTTAGCAGAGTTGGAGTTTTGGGAAAGCTGAATGATAAAATATTGAAATTATTGTTTCTAGAGACTCATATACCTCACCCATGAAATGATAACTTCTTATCCTTTTGGTGTTTGTTGGAACAGCCAAAGGCAGAACAATTAGTCATCATTTTTTTCTGTAACAAAATTAGATAAAAACACAAATAAATGTTTTCAATCCTCACAGCAAATACTTATCATAAGATTCACTGGAACAAAAACTGTGATATTCTTTCAAAAACACTAAAAATATCAGAGATATTTCACTAACACCGTTAAATTCTCATAAGAAATAACAGTATAAACAGAGTATTCGTCCTCCAATCAGCTGATTACCATCATCGCGTCTCTTTCTTGCGGTTGGATCGATTCCTCTCTCCCTAGGCGCTATCTAGTGTATTAGATCATTGGGTGCAACAACTAAAATTTGGCAAAGGCGCGAATATCAACTAACGTTTGACACATTCGAGTGACATCGTTAGGATTTGTTTACTTGAAAGAGGGATAGTCGAATTCGTAATATGAGCGCGAAGTTCGAACTGATATTTATTGTTTCAACACAGTGCTTGAAGGAGGTTTTCTAGTTGATGAAATTTTTTAAATATGAGAATTTAATGTTAATGTTAAATAAGTTCAAGGTAATTGAATATCCATCTTTGAGCATATACATTACGATTCCTTTGCGATTCATTTCACGATTTTTGTAGGATTGAATATATCCGCGAAATTTTTTATGGTATTTATTCTACTCCGAATTTAATTCTGAACTCATCCTGGTTAAGATATATGATTAAAATCTCATAGTCTTCATGAATATAATCAAGGACACAATTGGGAAAAGTCTAGTTTTATTTTAATTTCTTATTACTGTTGAACCTCCAATGGTGACATGTTTCGAACTAAAGGTCATCTTCAGAACAAAAAAGGAAAGATCTCTACTTGATTGAGGATTGAGATCATCGTTCTATGTTCTGAAAATGACCTAGGTCGAAACATGTTACCATTGGAGGTTCAACAGTAATGAGAAATTAAAATAAAACGAGAATTTAGACTCAACCCAATTGATTCCTTAATTATATTCATCAAGACTATGAGATTTTAATCATATATCTTAACCAGGATGAGTTCAGAATTAAATTCGGCGTAGAATGAATACCATAAAAGTTTCGCGGATATATCCAAACCTACAAAAATCATTAAATGAATCGCGAACATGTAATTCAATAGTATTAGGAAATTGAATATTTGGAGAATTGGGAATTTTTCCAATTGACCAACTTATTCCTTGATTGGATTATCGTGATGGGTTTTCTAGGGATATTGATGAATATAATTTCATTTTTCACTGTAAACAGATTGAAGGAAAATATATATGAATATTCACAAAAACATATAGGTATTTAAAATAAAAAATTCTAAAAAAACAGTCATGCTTAAAATCGCATTATATTTAAAAAATATAAAAGGATTCAAACAAAATTTGAAAAAAACCTCGAGAACAAAAGATTTTCATCAGACAAAAAATATTCTTTTGAAATCTTGAGAACAAAAATATTCTCGAAAGAATAACCTATTAACAAAACAATATGCCTAAAAAACAACAATGTTAAAAGACGAAAAATATACTCTTAAACTCATAAAAACGAAAACATTCCCGAAAAAAATATATTCTTCAAAAAACAAAATGTGAAAATAATGCCAATCGCAAATGAAAAATATGAATGAATAATTCTCGAAAAAAACTGTTGAAAAAAATTCATTCATCACTAGTCGCTTAAAAATTTTATAATCCTCCTGGCGAGCGGAATTTCTCTCTTAAATTGAAATTCTGCCAGGTAGCCATGGAAATGCCCCTGGGTCCTGCCGAACCTGGGAATTCTATGGCGGACATCACACCATAATCTATCGATGTATGTGTATGAGCACCTGAAATATATAGTAAATAATATGTTATCACATTGTACGCAGGTTTTTCTATCTTACCTGAATTGGGATCCACAAAAATTATGGAATGATTAACTGTAAGGTGCCTATATTCAGAATATTCCACATTATAGGCCCTCCAGCAATCTGATACTTTTTTAGTTGTTCCTGGTGCCACATGATCCCTTATTACCTGGAATGAGGTATCTGCTGTCCTGTCTGGCACAGGAACCAGGAATATTCTACTGGATCCCTGTTCCAGCCCCCCAAAGATTATACTTCCTTTTGCCAAACTTGGCCTCATCAACTTCGACCACCTTCCCCGGACCATTTTATGCGATTCTTTTTTCTGCAATCATTGTAAGCAAACCTGTGAAAAACAATCCAACTAATTTTCTTCGTTATCACATTTTAATCATATATTTACCTCCTTGCAGTAATCACTCCAATTAATTACAGTCGGAAAGATATCCCGATGTGATGACCCATAGCTGAGACTCGGGGATGTGGTTGTAGGCAAAAGAAAGCTACAAACTCCATAATTTTTTCAATCGGCAAGGTGGACCTAAAAAATGTCCCAACTATTGCCGATTTTTTGAAGTTACACTTCACTAAGCGTGCTTTTTTTGGTCGACTAACCCGACGTACTCTCCTGCATGTAAACCTAAGTGTGTCTTTTTTTAGAGCGCAACTTTTTCCAAAATTACTTCAGTTCATGTTGGACTTTAACACCAAACATGCCACCAAAAAATTTACGAGGGCTAGTCTAACCCTTATCAGATTAGGACGTTTTTGCGCGCATGTTCTAGGGGAACAGCGTGCTATCGTTTTGTCCAAATGTCTGTAATTTTGGATGATTGAGCCGAAAATGGTCTCAATCGACTAGGTTGGACTCACTGATGATGAATCCGGTGTCAAAATTGATTCTGTCCGGCCGGCCGTCCGTAGACACGATAACTGTCGGCAGAAGCAAGCTAGCTACTTGAAACTTTCAGGATAGGTTGCGCATCAGAATGCCGCGGTTAAGTTCGTTAATGGGCCAAATCGGTCGAATAGTTTCAGAGTTATAGGCACTTGAAGTTTTGAAGTTATTTATTTTTCATTTCAGAAACTACTCAAGCGATTGGATTCAAACTTGGCAGTTTGGTGGAGTATAACGACGCGCAACTTTGAGCCAAATTTCGTCAGGATCATATTGTCAGTAAATTTAAAAAAAAAAATTTTTCGAAATTTTTTTACAAAAAATTTTTTTTTCCGGAAAACATTCATCATATCCAAAAAAAAATTCCACCCACACTTTGAGCTTCATATTTCACAGCAGTGTACCAAATTTCAATTCGATACGATCATAAGTTTTGGAGATATCGGGAAAAAATATGTCAAATTTCCAGGTTTTCTTCTCGATATTGTTGCTTTTCTCCGAAATATTCTGACGGACCATCGAGTACGGTTTGTTCATAGACAAGATATTTATGGGTTTGTTGTTGTCACGGTTGTCGGTTGAGAAATTCTCGAAGATGATGAAAATCTGTTAAAAATCGACGAATTACCGATGAAAATTGTTGGAAATGGCAAAATACAAGCAAATAACATTGTTTTCGAGTTGGAGATTCGAGAAATTAGCTATTTTTCTGGAAGAAGTTCTATCGATCTGTCAACCGACTGGAAGCATCTCTCTGAGAAAAGAAAATTTCAAAAAGCACTGCCGTGAAGGTAGCAACTTTTGCGCGCACGTTCAAATTCGTTGCTGAAGCGGTCATCTACATTGAACATGCGCGCAAAAGTTGCTGCCTTCACGGCAGTGCTTTTTGAAATTTTTTGTTTTTCCAAGCGTTACACAAATACTCAAAAGTAACAATGACTCCACAAAGCCGTTGATAGTTTGTGGTGAAAGGCACAATCGAATTATTTATTTCAACAATCGACTCGACTAATACCGAAATCAGAATATTTCAACATATATCTTAACGATTTTACTCCTATGTGTTGGAAACATTTCGTAATTACTTCAATCTAAACCCCTGTACATCGCACAGGAATCGTTAATTTTCGTTTTTAACATGCGGAAATTTGAGTATGCTAAAATCTTGAATTGAAGCAGTCTCATAATTTTTATGAATTATCCAAACCTCAAGAAAAATGAATTATTGGGCTTATAAAATATCAATTCGAATTTCGCAATGTAGCAGATTTTGAGGTTAAATAGCAGTTCGCTAATTTCGTTTTCTTTCATTTAGTACTAAATATTTCGTGAAGAAATCGTAGTAAAAACGTAGGCGAAGGGTTCATAAAAAGTTCCCGCAATAATTGAAAGTGCAAGGTGATTGTTTTTATAGTGAAAAAAATTTATCTGAAAATGGACATATTTGGAACTTTGGAGGCCCATATCTTCAAAAATAAGTTGTCTGCCAAGGTTGGCCTGCGGATTTGTGTTCAGGGGACTAAATTTAGTAAAAAAAAAACAGATTTCATCTCGATATCAGCGGGGACCCAAAACTTTAATAATTACCCAATAAATAAATCAATGAATAATGTGTTTCGCTACACCATAATTTTCATCCATTCTGCTTTCTTCTTTTCATCTGTTAGCGACTGGAATGTTGTTTTTCCTTCCGACTATTTCACATAATTGATATTTCCAACATTGGAAACGAAACGGCGTCCTTCAGTTTTGGAATAGACTTGATTTCTTCTTTTGTTTCCATGGCGTTGCTTCCTTAGGAAATTTTATTTTTGTAAATTATAGTCGTACACCACTGGGCCCGTAATTTGTTGTTTCTATAGTTATTTGGAATCGGTATTTCGGTATATCTTATTACAATACACTTTTTGACAACTTGACATGTTCATAGAATATTATATGTTGCAGTCTTACCACTGTAACTAACATGAAAAGCTACAAAACCAATGAATATTTTCTTATTATGTTTTGACACCATTGTTCAGAATGAAGGTTAGTTCAACTCCGAAAGATCCCAATAATTTTGGGTGAAATTCATTTTCCACTGTAGATGAGTATAAATTATTTCACGAAAAATTTTGGAAAATCGAGTACTTTGAAATAATGCTATTCAATTTGGCAATCGAAAAAAAAACCAAATTTCCGGATTTTCCAGAATTGTAATTGAACAACCTGCATATGGCTTATGCTTCGAAAATAAGGTAAATGTCATGAGGCAAATATGAGTGAAGGTCATGAGGCAGATTTGACCTTCCCAATTTTATCTACACGGCTATATAAGTTCGTCCAGTTTCTGGTGAAACACCCTGTGAAAAATACAATATGAAAAAAAATTATCAGTATATTTTATGAAAAAATTTGTCGGTCAAGGAATTCCGAAGACAACCTTTCTGAAGATTCTCATTTCGAAACAAGTTCTGAGTTCTCATGCAAGTAATCTGTCTGATAAGTTTGAAATTATAGTTGCAACAATATATTGTTTATGTATGGGTCTTTCGACAAAAGTTTTCTCTTACTATGATTGCCTTCAACCAATATTTTCATTTCTAAATAGATTTTAGTTTGAATATTAATATTACTTTTTGAATTATGACTTATAATGTTCTATACACAGTAATTTTTTCCATGATACATCATCTGAAAACGTTCAGGATGAGTAGTTTCACTTCACCCTAGTTGGGACTGGTGGACTCGGAAATAGAAAATTTAAACCTGGAGTGAATCGAATTTGGCAATATACAAGGAATATTACCTCCCAAATAAATGTAATCTTCCTGTAATCATTTTATTCCATCACAACAAAAATATGTTCTCATGACATGATATTATCAATTGGTGAGAAGTCAATTTTCTTCAAGTTGAAATGACAGAAGTACTTGGACGTTGATTGGCTTAAAAGGCCTATTACACTATCCAGTCTCTAGGGCCCGGTATGCCAGGTGCCCGGTTTGCCGGGTAGGGTGTCGCTTATTACCCTATCCTAGATACCGTTCTGCCTTCTGTCATCTGAACGTCAACGTGTGGACATTAACAAATGTCCAATCGTTATGTCCCCGAAATTATCGAAAAGACAAAAGGTTGCATTTGTGGTGAGTTTGGCGGTCAGTACCTCGAAATAAGCCAAACGGAAGGAGAGGGGAATATGGTTGAAAAAATATTTGCCTCTCAGAGACAACCTTTCAAATACGCAAATACTTCGTTACTTACACCAAACAGATTCACGGAACTAATTGAGACTAGGAACAGACTAATTTGAAGAGGTACTCAACTTAGTAGCTTCGTTAATACAAACATATGATGCTATTTTAAGAGAAAGCTTAAGTCCATAACAGAGACAGGTTGTCACATTGAGATTTCTAGCCACTGGAGACTCTTATCAAGATTTGAGATTTAGTTCTTTGATATCTCAACCTCTCTTTTCAAACATTATAACCTTGACTGTTGCCGTTTCATCGAAGTTTTTATATATTTTCTTAGATTTCTAAGAGCACCTTATAGCCATCATTCCTCAAGTCTTTATTGACATAGTCTTTGTGGTATTTCTTCCACAGATACTGCTTTTCCCTGTATATTTCTATAATGTTTTTCTTTTTTTCTTGAGTACGACATCTTTCAGAATAGCGTATTCAGGGTTATGACACTTTTATGTACATTGTACGCTAACAGCGTTGCTATGCGACTGAGCTCCCTAACTCCCTAGCGCTTATTACACTGCACGGTATGCCGGGTCCGACAGATTGGGTCTACTGGATCGCCCTAGATCAGGACTGTCGCTGCCGGTTCCTTATTACACTACCCGGTCCCTGCCTGCCGGGCCCTGGAGATTGGATAGTGTAATAGGCCTTCTAAGGATATCTTCTCTTTAATTTTTTGAATGGGGAAACCCTATTTTTCTGTTGCCATGATTCTGAACTAAGCGTCACCCAACTGTTTTTGTTTTGTTATCCGCCACGTTGGGTCATGTTATTTGGTTTGCCTACAAATATAAATTCTAAGGAGGAACACCGAATTCCAATAAAAGTTTGCGAGTGTAAACAATCCTCAAACTTTGCAATTATTGGTTTGAAGGTTACTATCCGAATGGTATAACACTAACAGTTAACCCTTAAATACGCAACATTTTGTCAGGAAGAAAATTCGCAACCTTGGATTACGTTTTTGACAGAAACCGTGGTTTGTCCGATATTGCAAAATCTGCATCTTCTTTTTTCAGTAAAGCTACCTTTTGTGCGAGGGAGATTCTTCCCTATTGGCCGACGACGATCACGTGACCGTCGTCGACCAATAGGGTGAATCTCACGGCCAATAGGGTGAATCTCCGATTCCCCAAATACCCGAGTCTCCCTCGCACAAAAGGCCCCTTTATTGAGGGGAAATGTCTGACTTGGTCATACCTAATGTCATCGGTCGGCCTGGCACTGACAGGAACTGTTATTTTTTTTTGTTGGCTGCAGGAAGCTCTCGAAATCTGACTCTCTCAGCATACTTTTTTTGCTCAGCTTTAATCATGCCGAGATACAAACGGCGTGATTTGAAGGGTGTGTTGCATAGAGCTATCAGCGTATCAGCTAAGCCAAACCACCCATGTTTGTATTATATCGTTTTATAATTTGTGAACACGGCACGTCGATTCTCTTTTTTTATCTTCTTTGCTGTATCTTCTTTTAGTGAAATATATATTGAACAGTGAAAAAACATATATTATGTATTACGTGATATTATTCTGCATTTACATATTTACTATCCCAAAAACAAAGAATAGGTAATGAGTAATGGGTCCATATCTTGAGAAACTAGACTCACTCACGGAGAAAGCTTCGGTCACACCATAACAGCCAGTCATTAAAATATTTAGAGAAAACACTGAGATTTCCTTCAAATTCTCACATCAGTTGTTTGCTTCAATCCCACATATATCTGTCATACTGAGGTACCATCTTTGTTAACATTTGTTTATCAAATTAATGTATATTTCGGGAAGCGCAGTCGGTATTAAAATTGATGGTATTTGGCGTCGGTATAGAAAAGATGAGAAAGTTCACATCCAAAGCTCCCGCAAACAACGTTCACAACACATCTGTCTGGAGATGTTTCGGATTGTGGACACTTTGCACTAACAAATATACCTACATCATTAAGATTGAATTAGTAAACTTTTCATGTTTTTCTTCTATGTTCCTTTTTTATTGTTTCACGGCAACAGATTCATGTCGTACTTCCCATTCTTTGGCTTTTGAAGAAATGATACATTTGCTGAGTATCAAATGCTTTTAATGCCACATAAAAAAGTTGATTTTTCGTTCTATGTACAGATTTAAATTAATTAATACTGTAGTCTAATTCAGCAGTTGCAAATGTAAATGGGTCCAAATTGTTAACCAATGTTAACTTTTTGATATGTCTACAAACAAATCAGCATTTATGTGAATTTTAGTCGTTAACTGAGCAAGAAAAAATACAAGAAAATTGCAATCAAAATGTCATTTTCACCTTTGACCAACGTCTGGGTTTTCGGGCAATAACTACAATAAATAAGTACTTTTGTACTATGCATGTTGAAACACCGTGAGTTTTCGATTCAACACTTGACATGAATAAATAATTATCAAAATGCTCAACAACTATAATAACACTAGCCGTACTTTGCTTCGACCTTCGCTCAAATTGCAACACAAACTATGTAGTGAAGAATTTTGGCATGTTTTCAAGTTTGTGAAAGGATGATAATATTTCTTTACTGTTCTCATTCGTGAATGAATGTGAACAGTGTGGTTATAATTTTCTGGGAGTAAATTACATGTGACTCTACTTTTGCAGGTTTCAACTCTTCTTAACCATTGGTAATTTCATATTATTATATCTTGATCGGCAACAATTCCCATTTCCAGATTGTTTCCTTTGGTAGTATGAAAGGGAGCGTGCGTATAGCTGCCGGACCGTGAACACTTTAGTTAAATTGAAGAGTTAATCGCTGGGGAAAGTGGTTTCTTTCCTATAAATCTTTTTTAAAACAAATTTGTGTACTACCACAATACAAGAAAAACATTGTAGCCGAATTAATTAACGTTCCCATAGATTAGACACATAAAGGATTGTACAGAACCAACCTTAACGTTCCAATGAAATTAAACATTTGCCATTACCAGTCGATAAGAGCCACTTTGAAAATATACTAAAAAAAACTCATGAATCAAGATTACAACAAAAAAACTTATCAATTTTAGAAGTCAAAAATAAATCCCAACTGAATGCAATTCACTTCCCGTTTTATTGTTCTTGTTTTATGTATCGCCCAAGCATATTCATATTAGAGCCTTTAAATTTATGAATATTTGAGATTGTCCATTTTTCCAAAATTGAGAACAAATGATCTTGCAGTCCTATAGAAAATCCCAGAAAAGGATCGAAACGTTGACAGTTTGAAAAGGAGTGTTTGAATCACACCAGAGTCCTGACGCCAATACCCCTATTCCCAGTACTACCTCAATATGTTCATTGTAGCAGTCAGCTATTATTCTCAAATATAATTTATCTCAAATATTTCTCCGAGTATTTTGAATTTATGCAATAATATACGTATTTTTTCTTGTGATATAGTCAGATTGATAGTTGAAAATTAATTCAACGGCCTCTGCAAATGTTCAATTTTCTTTGGAGCAACTTGGCTTTTGCTCTGGTCCCTTTGACATTTTTTTTGGTGGCTAGGGTGCTTCAGAACATTTTTGTGTTGACTCAGGTTCTTGAGAGCAACTTGGTGTTGTCTCAGAAAGAATATCATCTGTCGGACTGGGATTTTTTTCCAGTAGCTGATCGTTAGTCGCATTCGGTGAGTGGTCGCTTACTTCATTCGAAAATAATGTTAGCAGCATTTCGAGACTAGCTGTTCTATATAAGTAAAGTCAGATGGGAAAAATCTTGGTCATTAAATACACCAGCATTATATGTCCATATACCCGCTACTTCAAATCCCTCAATGGTTTTTCCCACACTTGAAATATGTGCCAATGCTCTTGTAAAATATCTTCACTACGTCATAAATTGTGATTAGTTCGCCAGGATGATTTGTATGCAAGACATCACATTCTCTGGCATATTGTGCCTATAATGTTCCAAATACGCAACAGGCTGCAGCCTTTGACTCGTATATGGAGGGCGTGATATTAGGACTAAGTCGTTTTCTTTGGCTTTAGTAATTGCTTCTAAGACTGGTATGGTTATCTTATACTAAAAGAATTATTCGGTAGTCTGTTGGTTTTTCGAAAACTATAAAGTGATAAGGGGCTTTAATAAATTGTCACTGTTCATCCAGCCTGAAGAATTAGCATACCCAACTGACCCCGAGGACAATCCCGCATTAACAACAATTCATTCTTTGCCTTGGAAAAAGTAAAAATGGAGGTGAAGCATGAATTCCCGAAGCAGATATTCTACATACAATTTTTCTTGGAGCAGGGACAGTATTTACATCACACCCATCGATATTAAAGATCTGGTCATCCTTAAATCCGAATTTTTTCGAACAAGATAGTTTGTGGAATATTTTCACATGCCGCCCTTTAAATACTACTGCCTTAGACATATCTGTAGCATCATGAGCACGAATGGAGTTTTGGGGATGTCTTTTTCTGAAGCCCGCAAACCAGTCGATACCAGCTAGTTTGGCTTCTTTATTGAAAGTATGCTTCAATTGTAATTTTCTGCTAAATCAAGGACAACTTTCGGTTGTCCTTTCTTTGTGGTTCCATAAAAACAAGATTGTGATCAGCTAACTGTTTCTACTGTTTAGATGTAAAAACTTGTTTTGAGGTATCATTTCTTGGACCCATGTGCGTGACAATATTGTGAATCCGACGAAGGAAGCAAGTTTTTGGGATACCAAATTGTCGGCTTGCTTTTCTAATTGATACAGAGTGTGTATTAATGGCTCGCAGACAGCCTGAATATTTTGAGAAGTCCATGACCCGCTTTGCGTTTTTTTTTGTAAATTCGAACCATCTGTGAATAAACAATAAATTGTTATCGATGGACACATCAATAAAAATAATATTAGGGGCGATAAGAACCGTACTTGATCACCCTCATTCATATGATCCTATTCGCCCCGAATTCCCGTTAAAACAATAATATTTCTAACCGCCAATCTTCTTCTAGGTCATGTTTCGTGAGAGACTGCTAAATTTATACCCAAGCATGCAGTTAATAAATACCACATGATGACGAAAATTATTGACAATTACTTACCAAAGCATACGAGCATTTGGAAAATATAGAATATTTTTGGATCACTTACTGCTATTATCGAATTTTGGATACCACGCACTTGTAGCATATCATCGCATGTCAAACATGAGTTTACGACTACCGGAGACCGCGAACTTCATAGGATACAGGCTGTCATTAATGAATAAATGGCCAGTTTCCAATCGCCCCGAAGGTCCTCTGTGTCCCATCCCCCCCTATATTCATCAGTTATTTCAGTTCAGAATAATTTAATGCTAAAACTTCCGTTGGAATCATAACTTGCTCCAGAATGTGCGAAGAAATATTTCGGAATTTTTATATCGAGATAACATAGTAGGTACAATCAAACTCAAGGGATTGTCTATATGTTCCATATATCAAAAATAATATTCAACTTCAAAATAGACTTTAGTTTACGCTATGGGTTGAATGAGCTTATAATCTTCCGGGTACACTCATTCCAACGAATGTTTTACTTCTTGATAATACAGCGGGTAAAGTTTCTAGGTTGGAATTCTCGTTTCCAGTTACAGGTTTTTTATCAATCATATTTGGCAAACTTCCCTTCAAAGCTAACTGTAATATTTACTCTCACTCAAAATAACTGAAAACGCGTTGCGAATTCACCGTAAAATTGCTCATTTTGTACTCATTTATTCAGCTGTTGAACACATGAAGGTTGTATATTACACAGCAGTAGTGAAAGAAGAATGTATGAGGTCCGTACTGTTCCATACCTCCTTCATACAAAACAAATAAGTTTTACTGCTGCTAGCAATAGCGGATGATAGAGGTATGTGCTTCTTTACGCTTCATAGCTCCTTCATTACGAATAATTATGAATCGCATAGGTTACATAATTTCTTCAGGACATATTCTTTCTTAAGGACACTAGATGTCTGTTAAGATCACACTTGGCGAGCTGCTGTCAGGTTCACTTAGCAAGCCAGCACATACTTCCTTAATCTACGACCCTAACGCACTCACCCTTCAATGATTGGTTAATGTTAATAATTATTTTACCAAGAATTAGCAGAATTCATCATATTATATTCATTAAGTTTTGTTTTACTCATTTTCCGTATCATCAACCTACTAGGCGTTGATCACATACATTAACGAATCTTATTGTACTGTGTATATACAGGGTGTGTCTGAATAACACCGAAAAAATGTGAGGGGTGGTGAAATGAAAATAAAGGTAGTTATATAGAATAAACTTTTTTGAAAAACCTCCCCCCAAAAAAGTTACAACAATTTTTTCTTTCTTTTTTTATTTTCCTCGTATATTAAGACACGAAACTTGGTGAATATTATTTATAAATAGAACTACGCATTTTGGAATTTTTTCAACCCTGAAGAATGCTTAGAAGGGATTGAAATAGTCAGCTCCTAAGATATTTTTTTTCACAACTTTTTTTTGGATTGACTTTGTTCATAGCTTAGAAGCCCAATTCATTGACAAACTTTTGTATTTATACAACTTTTTTCGAAAACTTAAGCACTTAAGAGAAAAATATAACTCATGTTAAATAACATTTTATTGAACAGCCAACCCAATCATCATTTTACTAGGCTTAGACTTTTACAACTAAAACAATAGCGAACAATTAACAAAATACGGTCGGGTATCGACAATACAATTATAATAAATGTTGAAAATGACCGCATTCAGCTCCAAACAAGCATTAACTCTTCTCTTCATTGAAATGCGTATGCGATGAAATATGCCTATTGAATTTCTTATCGTTTCACACCCTGCTACAATGCGGTTTCGCAGATCATCGATATTTTTTTCTGGAAAGAACTTGTTGAAAGTTGACAAATATTATTAACCAAGTTTCGTGTCTTTAGCTTGATATACAGGGAAAATATAAAAGAGAAACAATTTTTTTCTTAATCTTCGGGGAGATTTAACTTTTCAAGGGGGAGGTTTTTCGAGAAATTTATACCAGATACCCACCTTAATTTTCTTCACCGAATCAACGATTACATTTTTTCGGTGTTATTTAGATACCCTGTATATTCAAGTGAAAATAATATCAGATTTGTACAACTATAGATAGTCTAGAATGAAATATAAATTAGAAGCATTCTCTGATATAATATAAACTGTTTGTTATCGCATAATATGAACCATCATTTTGTCCAGTTTCGAGACTCGTGCTGAGATTAAAAAAAAAACAATTATGTAGCAACACAGATTGGTCATTTCGGTAATTTTTTTATGAAATAATGGAAGAGACAGCATCAAACAGGCACAAGAATGAAAAAATCTAGAAAAGCATTGACGCGCTTGTTCACATTGCGAAAGGGTGTGACGTCCATTCCATTTGTTGCTAACCTTTCCTCCGAAAATAGAGACCTCGGGCGCCACCTCTAGTTTATAGTGTTGAGGTCACTCGGTACCTGTGGGGGGGTCCTACAGGGGTCCGGGAGCTACATTCAGAAAAGGTTATGTTTAGGATTCGGATGTTCGTAAAAGTCGGAGCAGTCCTCTGTCTCTGAGTATGTCAATAATGATAAAACTTCTATTCGGTGAATTTTATAATACTACATGCTTATGGTATGCAGGGTGAAAGGATGAGCAAACGGTGCAGAAGCAGAAGCGGGACCTACTGGCATAACTAAGGGGATTGGTAGGTGGGGATACGATAAGGATTCCGCAGGGATGCATTATGTGCCGTTTTAAGCTAGCATATACATCCCTGTATATCTTGAACTCCTGAGCGTCATGTAGGCCGTTTCGAGCTACTGCACAACTCTAAGGAACTCAGGGGGTCGATCAGGATAGGAAGGATACACGGATGCATGATGCGCCGTTTCATGCTAGCATACGCACCCCTTCAAACTACTACACAACTCTAAGGAACTCGGGAGGTCGGTCGGTAGGAAGGATACAAGGATGCATGATGCGCCGTTTCAGGCTTGCATACGCACCCCTGTATATCCCGAAACCCAAAGTGTCATGCAGGCCGTTTCAAACTAGTACACAACTCCGAGGAACTCGGGCGGTCGGCCGGTAGGAAGGATACAAGGATGCATGATGCGCCGCTCGAAGCTAGCATACACATCATTGTACACCCTGAAATCCAAAGGATCGTGCAGGCCGTTTCAAGCTACTACACAATCCTGAGGAATTCGGGCTGCTGGTAGGAACGATACAAGGGTGCATTTTGTGCCGTTTCAAGCTAACATACACACCTTTGTAGAATATAAGAACCCTAAAGTAGGCCTAAATGTAGGCCGTTCCAGCTACTACACGACCTCGAAGGCCATGAGCAATGCAGGATATGAAAAGGTGAGGAACAATAGAGGCGAATATTACAACACCAGCAAAGAGAAAGATGAATGGTCTTACCTTGGCCATGCGGAACCTCTGAAATTACTTACTTCTTCGGCGGGGTCAGGACGTTGATCTGGTTGTCCCTTTATCACCTTCCGTTTGACCTAATAACGCTCGCGAATTTATACCCGCCAGCAATGCTGAGCCTGATCACGCCCATCTGTTCAATATAGGTAATCGAACATACCGCACTTCCACATGTGTCAGTATTCCTTCGATTCAGCGGAACGAAAATTAAATGAAGATTTGCTTCGTTACATTGGCGACTTGAAAATATGAGTCAAATTTAAATGAAATTTGAAAATTAAAAAAAAAACTTAACCGAGATATTCAGGATCAAAGGCTAACCTGAAAATTTCAAGACTCTTGGTCGTTCCGTTCTAAAGTAAGAGCACATGCGGACTGCCGGACGGACGGACAGAATTGAATTTGACCACGGATTCTTCTTCAGGGAGTTCAACCCAATAGTTTACGACCACTTTCGGTTCAAAATTCGAAAATTACAGACATCGTGAGGAAATGATAACTCGCTGTTCCCTTGAACAAGGGCTTGGAAAACTGAAATGACCAATGTAAAAGTGGTGCTTTTTCAAACAACAAATATAACTTCCTCTCTCAAAATTTTGATCTCATATTTAGCACATAGTTACTAGCTAGTTTTTGACTATTCTAAGAATAGACATCCCGTGAAGGATTAGTCACATAAGATATCCTACCCTTTATAATCGTTTCTATGCCTGAAGAAGATGAAGATTCAGGTAAAAGTTGTTCGAAAACAGGGACGTGTGGATTTCAGATATACAATCGAATTTTTGGTATCTTTCCCGATCTCAATAAAGTATATGGCATTTCTATATCTCACTGTTTTCTTTTTATTGAAGGTCGAATATCCCAGTTCCACTGGTTGTTTCAGGATATCCTTATTTTCAAACCCATTTCTCAAATGAGCTATAAATATTACTACTTTATCATGATATTCAACTCAACAGTATAACAAGAGGATGATATTCTATATTTTTGAAATAAGAAAACTAAGATCATTTCAAAAATTCAATTACGTTCGGTTATTGCTCTTTATCGTAAAATTTGAATTGAAAAAACTGTCCTTCCAGCTGATCCAGCTATGCCAGTTTCCATAATAGTTCTATATGAGTATTTCTGTACGAAAATGAATTCAACAATTCATGTCATCTATCATATGTCTGGAAACAATGAATTTCATGATTTCAGCTTATTATCATGAAAATATTGATGTTATTGAACCATTTTGATTGTATTTCATAAAACGTTCGAAATTAATATCCTTCGGAGTTTGTGTACATTTTATCGAAGTTTTGCATTTATTGTAATCTCCAATGCATTGAACCAATAATTAAAAAAATAAAGCAGAAGTGAAAATGGGAAGATCCATGACTCAAAAAATTAACAAAAATTGGAGATCTTCATATGAACAAAAATAAGATGAAAAGATCCAAGAACGGACACAAGAATATATGAAATATCCCTTAACGGGAAATATAATGATTCATTCGTATAATGTGAAACATTATATATATTATATATATAGAGTGAAACTCTACTCCTAAATTAAACACATTCGAATTACCATCTTACATTGCAAATTGGTTTGAAATGTTGAATATTTTAAATATTGAGTATTTGAAGACTCCAAAATAATGGAAACGTAAAGAATTAGGAGAATGTGAATATGTTCAAAGGAAAATTTTCACAAGTTAATTTTAAAAACTTGACTCTTTCAGATTGGAGTTTTCGAATGTAGTTGGCCCAGAATTTCTTGAGATTCTTCGAATACTTCAAATAAAGAATGAGTTCAATCCACTTCAATTCATATTGTATTGAGTGAAAATAGTGATGAAAACTTAAAAAAAAGATTGAAGCATTTCTTTATCCTAAGACTCACCATTGTGTTGATGAGTACTGAACGATGAATTATTCTAACTTTATATGTTAAGGTAGGATTTCAAGTTGAAATCTTATGTTAAAAAAATCAATTGAAATGTGAATTAATGACTGTAAATTCCAAAATTCAAAATATTTTGTATACAAATTGGTCATTGTCCCTCTTTTCTCGAATCTGCAACATAAATTAGGGAAAAGTGAATAAACTTGACCTTTTCAGTTAGGAGTTTTTCGAAATGTCGAGATCTGGAATGGGCTGAAATTGTTCATTATTGTTGGATTTATGTTGAGACTTTCTGCTGATAAGTTAAGTTCGAGTTAATGAACTTTTACAGCTAGTTTATTATCAACTAATTGAATTTATCACTCTCGCATCATTATAGAATAAGTTCAGCCCATTCAATCCAATGTTTGAATAAAGTTTGGCTATTGTGAACACACAGAATTATATGTTTATTGTAATCCTTGTTAGAAAAGTTGAGGCTTTTTGTCTCGTAAAGATATGTGAAAAGCAAAAAATATAGGAATACAAAAAAATGCATAAATTAACGCAAAAGATATCAGAATGAAACATAAGGAGAAGATTCATTTACGGACACAGATCGTATGAAAAGATCCATTGACAGGTAGCAAAAATTACAGAATGTGACATAATAAGAAAATATATGAATGATGATATTTTATTGTATTCTTTGTAGTCCAACCCGAAATTGAACACATTTTAAGTGGTATCCTAATTTTCGATTCGGCTGGGAATGTGTACCATTTCGAAAATTTCAATTATTTCCTTGGAATTGTGAAATTAATTGGGTAAAAGAAAAAGACACTCCAAAATTATGAAAATGTGAAGAATTTAGGAAATATGAAAATAGCCCTATGTAAATGTTTACGTAAGTTAATTTCAATAAACTTGACCTTTTCAGATTGGAGTTTCTCGAATGTTATGGCTAAGAAACGTGTTGACATTGTTCACTATTGCTAGATTTATAGCAATAGAATAGAATAGAATAGAATTTATATCCAAGCCAGTTTTTCTGGAAAAAAAATTAAATTCAACGCTTGAAGTACCGTAGAATAAGTTCTATCCAGTCTATTTCAAATTCAGGGTTGAAAAAAAGTTTGCACGTTTTTTACATTTCACATACATATATATTCATGATGTAAAAAACATGGTTAATTCATGTGCAAAAAAAATGACATCGGCAAGTTGAACATTCAAGGAAAATATAAATATACTGTGCTTTGAATTTTCACATGGTTTTAGTACGTCATCATCTGTACGCACGATCACGAATGAGCAGATGAGCAAACCATGTTTTTTTCATCATGGATATATTCATTGTAATTCTGTAGAAAAAGATGAGAAAAAATTAAAAAAATGTGGAAGGCAAAATATGATCCTACGAGAACAAAATATGAAAAGATCCATCAATGGACAAAAAAAACATACTAAGAAGATCCATCAACGGACATAAAGAATATGACAAGATCCATTGACGGACATCAAAAAGCCAAAATAAAACATAATAAGAAGATCCATTAACGGACACAGAAAATATGAAAAGATCCCTTAACGGACAATTACGATATTTGATTGTATTTTTTTTAGTCCAACTCAGAAATTCAACACAATTCAAGTAGTATCCCACGTTCCGAATCTCCTTGAGATGTGTAGTATTTCGAAACTTTGAATTATTTCATAGCCTAATAGGTTAAATTTTTTTTTCGAACATAACCTTCGCAGAGAGGATTTTCTCGAATGTTGTGATCTTGAATGTGTTGAAATTGTTCAATTGACCAGTTGATTTATATTGACAGTTTCAACAGATAAGTTATATTGGATTCAATTAAATTTCCAAGCTAGTCTTTTGCCAATAAATTGAATTCAACACTTCAAATATTATAGAATGAGTTTAACCCCTTACATTTCAAACACAATGTTGAAATTAAATTTGGATGTCGTGTACATATATATTCATTGTAATCCTGTTGGAAACGGTGGGATAAGAACATATGAAGGTGTTAAAAGCTAACAAAGTTTGAGAATATTGGAAAATTCCTTAATGAATACAGAAATATGAAAAGATCCATCAACGGACATAAAAAAACAATAAAATATAATAAAAAGATCCATTCACGGACTCAGAGCATATGAAAAGATCCATTGAAGGACACAAAAAATATGAAAAGATCCATGAACGGACACTCTTGTTTGGAATTGATAAATTTGTATACTTCTTGTCTAACTCAGAAATTCAGTATATTTCAGTTGCGATATTCTGTTCAAAATCGACTTCAATGTCTAAATGACTAATATTTCGTCGATTTTAGAGGTATTTGAAAATGTGAAATTAATTAAACGAAGAAGTGGAAAAAGGAACACAGAAAATAGGGAAAGGCACTTCAAAGTTATGAAGTTGTAAGGAATGGAGCAAAAGCGTGAAATATTAATGAATTAACAAATTCATGGATATTCAGATTAGTGAAAGCCCATTTTGGACTGTCGTTTCAGTTCCCATTCAGTTGAGGTGTAAGCTATAATATATGTGTAAAACAAAAGAATTAAACGAAAATTATAATTAAGATGTGACTCGACAGTTTTGCCGAAAGTGGTCTATCAGATATTCAAGACAAATCTAGGATTCGAGTCAACTTACAGATATGATGAAGATAATGTATACACAAACTCATCAGTTTTCGCAGAAGATTTTGCTATGGCAAAACGCGAAAAGTGGAGCCTCAACTGTGAGTAAATGAGAGCGTTTACACAACTGAGCTCTAGACTGGAACTGAAATGACCTTTCAAGAAGACTAAATACTCTATAACTTGGCCTTTTCGAATTCAAGTTCCTTGAATGAAGTTGCTCTGAAATATGTTGAATTTATTCAATATTGAACAAACATTAGATTTATGTTGAGACCTGCTGTAGATCTGTAAGGTTGGACTCAATCAAAATTTCCGATAAGTTCTGTTGGAATAACATTATCTAATACTTAGAAATATATAGAATGAGTTTAATTCATTTAAATAGTTTTTGTATGTAAGAAAATCACTCTAAATGTTTGTCATCCAAAAATGCAGTTGGAAGTTTGTATACGATTCATTCATTGTAAACCTCTTCAAAAATATGGGACCTGAAAATATAACACTGAAAAACCAGAATTTGAAATAGTAAGCGATTGAATCACGAATAAAAAAATGAAAAATTGGGTGGACACAAAGAATAAATAAAATACGAAAAACATCATTCATAAGAAGATCCATTAATGGACACAAAAAATATGGAAAGATCCATTTCAGGACACATGAACAATGTGAATTATATTGGAATGAATTAGGTTTATACTTTTCAAATCACTCGGAAATCCAACACATTTCAATTGCGTTCTCACTTACTGAAACGATCTGTAACGTGTGAGATTTCGAAAATTTATATCGTTAACTGTCTGGCATTTTAGGGTTGTCTTCCAGACGAACAATATAAATGAACTTTCATGTATTTTTATTGGATAGAATGAAAAAAATTACTCTGTGAAAACTGTATATATGTTTTTCGTGCAAACTTCAGAAAAATACAGAAGAAATTACACAGAACTATGAAGTTCATCGTTTCCAGTTATAAAATCGCAATGAATCGTCTGAAAATTGTGCATTTGTTGAATTCAAAACAGTACAGTTAAACTCTGCGTTAATGATTTGAATGAAACCGAACAATTTACTGAACAATTGGAGATACAACGAAGTGGGAAACTTTCTGAAAATAAAACGAATTTACATAAATATTCAGAAATCACGCAATAATTAGAATATTCATTATTCATTTGGATTAAGTTCGAGTCCACCCTAACTGACTTCGGAAATACTTGAAGCATAGTACGATATAAAAGATTGTGGTCGCGTTATGAAATCCAAAGGACGAATTCGTGAATAGGTCAAAATTATCCGATACTTCTGCGGATATACCCATTCGAATCTACATAATCGGATCGGATCGGATCTACATAATTATTAGTTCAAAAAATGACAGGAAGTTTCACAAAATTTCAGCGGAAGCTGAGGAATATTTTTGGGCGATACACATTCGAATATTTTTGTAGTATAACGATTCTTGAAATTCTTTCATATTCTTGACAAGTGAATATTGGACGCGCATAATCATTTTGGTTGTACTCAGTTCCTGAATTCATATCCGTATCGATAGTTCATCTGTCCAGAAGTCCGGCCTAGGTCGTCTCAATTTCTTAGGTAAATAAACTAATTATCATCCAATATATAGTTCATGAGGTTCTCTCATGAAGAACCAATATTTTATTACATGGTGTCAGGTGTATAAATAATGACGAAAACACAGTTTAGTTAATAGATAGAGTAAGCAGTTTAAAAATTATTTTTATTTTTATTATTAAACTATAATAAATAGAAGCACGTTTGAATATTTTCATTCCAACACTCCTCCTCACGAACTGATTCAGTAGAGTCCAAAGTATTTTAATAACAAAGAATGACGATTTCCCTTCAGGCATTTTGTTAACATATCGGCCCACATTTCATCTGTCCTCTTGTAACTAATTTTTAGGTAACGATTTTTACAAGATCTCTTATGAAGTGTTCTTTTATCGAAATATGTTTTGATCTCGAATTCAAAATTGGTTTATAAGCTAACTTTTTCTTTTGATGCTTCTGTTAGCGATAGGCGCTCAGCTTCTGCTGTTGATTGTTACGGTTCCAGGTTTCCTCGATTTCCATTTAACTAATTGAGAAATTGGCGACAATAAAGCAGTAGCCAGTATAGGATCTTCTATCAATTATCACACACCCGGATCTGTGTCAGCATATCCAGTTATGTCCCCTGCAGTACGCTCGAATTTTAGTTGATAATTTTTGGTACCTTGTAAATATCTTACTACCCGTTTTGCAGCAGTCCAATGTCAAAACTAACAATTATTGAATTGACTCAAATCACTGCCTGCAAAAAAAATATCTGGTCGTGTTGCTGTCGATGAGAATATCGATCCAATTAGATGCTGATAAGGAATATTTCCAGTTTATCTGAATCTCCAGTCTCTGGGTTTTTTTCCATGGGGCTCTTTGCGATTTTGCTAACATGTTACTTATGGCAGATGAGAGCGGTGAACCCATTGTCATTTCAAACTTTTGACGATAAAAACCATCTCCCAATGAAAAATATGTTGAATTCAAACAAATGTCCAACATCTCTGTGATATCATCGATATTAAATGTTGAATCGTTGATAATACTCATGTTGACAAAAGTCTCACAAACGAAAAATCGAAAGATAATTCGGTAATTTTTGGACAGATTTTCAATAAAGGACACGAAAAAATGATTCCCACTCGAGTCCCAAATATAGTTTTGAGCTTGAAGATCGACAATAATGGGAGTCTATTTTCGGTAAGTTGTCAAAAAATAATTTCAATATTTCGTTTGGTTTTTCATACGAAGGATTACTTCTACGTCGCTTTCCTCAAGTTGGTTTAAGAAAGTACAATTGTGAGCAGCGATGAATACACCAGTGTTTAATGTCATAAGTATTCGTAAACATTTTGGTCACAGACCGTAAGTGCTTTCACTTCATTCTAAGAAATATTCTGTTGACTTTTTCACTCATTCTATTTTAAGTGAGAAAGCTCTGTTTCACAGCGGTGAAACGTTCAAGCCGGCAAAATAAATTAGGTATATTATAAACCATAATATTTCACCAGCAACAACAAAGTTATTTTCAAAAACAGTCCTATTAGTTCTTTTGTCCCCATTCAACTCTTCGTTGTAGTCGTGGTCCGATAATCTCCTCTGTAAATCAGCACTCAATATGTCTAACGTTTCGAAATATTAAATGGCTGATTTTATTGATCTTTTGGAGATGACCAACTCGTTCACCAAATTTCATCTGAAAATATGTATAAAAAAACTATAGATCCTGATTTTTTTCATGACTGAAAAAGCCATACAATTTTGAAACCTCACAAAAAATGAAAATTAAGAAAAATGGTCTCATACAACTTTATTGAAATAATATATTTTTTGCGCGCATGTTCTAGAGGAACAGCAGGCTATCATTTGGTCCAAATGTCTGTAATTTTCGATGGTTGAGCCGAAAATGGTCTTAAACGACTAGGTTGGACTCACTGATGAAGAATCCGATGTCAAAATCGATTCTGTCCGGCCGGCCGTCACCACGATAATGGGCGTACGGAGGATTCTATCGACTTCAAAATTTCAGGAAGGGTTGCATTTCAAAATACGAAGGTTAAGTCCGTTATTGGGCCAAATCGGCCAAATAGTTTCGGAGTTATAGCAGTTTTGAATTTTGAAGTTATTTTCCTCATATCTCGAAAACAACTGCAGCGATTGAATTGAAACTTGGCAGTTGGTTGAAGCATAACGAGGCACAAATTTGAGTAAAATTTCGTTAAAATCTTATGGTCACTGAATTTGAAAAAAAAAATTTCGAAAAAAATATCATTCAAATTCATCGTTTGCGAGATGGGGACTCTGAAAGAAGGATCCAATTCTGCAATTGGTATTTGAATAAAGTAGAAGATACAAGCTCGCATCGAAAATTGTGGAATCAACAGGCACAATATGCACTATTGGTCTGACCAAAATCATCACTTGGTTATAAAAAAAGGCTTTCGACAAGGACGATTCGGGTTCAATTTATGGGTTGCTTTATATAAAAATAAAATTCTGGCATATCACATCTACAATGAAACACTTAATTCAGATGCATATCTCAACCTCATGCAGCAAAATATGGAACCTGAACTCAGAAAATCTACCATTGATATATTTGAGGGAAATATATTTTTTTGACAAAATGGAGCGCCTGCACATAGCGCCAGAGTCTCAACAAATTGGTTGAACTCAAATTTTGGTGAACATTGGATAGGTACCAATGGCCCTGTGAGATGGCCCGCGCGTTCTCCAGATCTTACACCACTAGATTTTTTTCTATGGGGATATTTGAAAAATAAAATATACGGAGCAAGATCACCGAACTACGAACAATTAAGAAGCAGAACGGAAAACGCCCTGAGGGAAGTCACCAGTGTTCACATCGGCAACGCCCTACGTAGTTTTAGATCGAGATGTATGGCGTGCTTATCTAACGATGGGTTATAATTCGAACACTACCGTTGATATATTTTTTTCATTATCATACTTTTGGGAAAATGATAATTATAGTAAACTATCGTATATTTTTCAAATTACTGACTTTTCAAATTTCTTTCATAAATAGAAAAGAGATAATTGAATAAATGTTTTTCTTTAATATGCAGATGAAAGTCTTTTACTCTCTACCATGATGTATGATGTTTTTTACATCATGCTCTCTACTAAAGGTTATCGATACATAAAAGAAATAATTATTCGATGGTCGGTGATTCCTATCACGGAAGGTTGAGTTCACATAGAATTATGAGTATTTCACAAACTATAATGCATATTCAATGGTCGCTATGGTAACGCCAGCCTACTTATAATAATTCAACAGTGAATAGAAAAGCGGGGAAAAAGTATTGAATTTTCCTATGATATATTCATGTAAATATCGACATATGATACATTTTTGAAATCAGCAAAAATTTTGTAGCAAGATAAGAGAACTTTCGACTATAGTTTACATTTGAAATACCAAAATCCTCATTTCTCGAAAATGGATGGATCGAAAAACTCAGTCATGTTATATTCGAATTACTCCTGAAAAAGTGCCTGTAGAATGTATGAACAGAGTTCAAACAAGCGAGTTATTCAGCATGATTGAAAATGACAATTTCTCAATTTTCGCTCGTAACTCGAGTTCTATGCGCGATAAGCTGGATCTGTTTTCAGATTCGGATTGGTCAGGAAAAAAGAACTCGAGAAAGTGTAATCAGTTCTCTTCCATCTTCTATAGTTCTCGAGATCCCTTCAGTAGACAACGAATTTTGCCCACCCTGTACACACAACAATGTTATACCAAAAACGCGAAATCGAGAAATATGCGACCTACAACAGTGTAACTCTAACGTGACGATTACTCAAACGAAAAAATCATTCCTGTCGACAAAATATGTAGTGAATAGACTAGCAATAATTGAAAGAAACCTACCTTTCAGAACTTATAAAGGGTGTCCAGGGAAGTATGCGACAAATGGATACCATGAATCAAGGTCATCAAGGAGGACTGATATCAAGGGGTTTTAACCGTCTAAGGGCCTTCGTTTGTAATATACAGTTTTCAGAATTTCACAGTTCAATAACTTCTGAACTAATCGACCGATTGATTTAAAATTATAGTTATATTGGTTATAGCAAAGATTACTGTAAACCATGCCATAAAAAGCACTAAGCATGGTATCGACCGGCAGTGTACCTCTGAGACGGGACATAGCGTAATAGGATCGATTTAACTTTTTGCATATATGGTCAATGTGCTGTTTCCACCTTAGAGTGCTATCCAAATGCATTCCCAGCACCATTCACGCAGTCCGCCGAGTGTAGATGACCATTTTGAAGCCAAATAATGAAGGGTTCGTCAATCCCGGCATCACGCATTCGAAACTTCATGATCTGAGTCTTCTCTAGATTTACAATAAGGGTATTTCGTCGACACCAATCAGTAAAACTTCGTATAATTGCCTCACAGAGTGCCTCGACTCGAGTTCCTGCAAACTTTTGGCTTCAACACCCATGCGTTCGAAACTTCAAAATCTGAGTCTTCCCTAGATTTACAATAAGGGCATATTTCGTCGACACCAATCAGTAAAACTTCGTGTAATCGCTTCACAGAGTGCGTCGAGTTCCGACAAACTTTTGGCTTCAACAGCCACTGTGAAATCATTGGCAAACAATATCACAAGTAAAATGCCGAAACGCTTTTGGCTCATTACTCAGCGAAATATATCTCACCCTATACCTTCAGTAGCAAAAATACGTTTTCGTGATTTGAATTGAAGATGCAAGTATAAAGGAGCCATCCTTAAAATGCCTCTTCATCAATGATATTTATATTTTTATATCATGTTTGTTCAGATTCTGGTAGTCATGTCTTATTGTTGGTCCATCGTGAAATTTTACTTAAAATTTCATCGTTAAATATCAGTTTCCATATTGCTATTGCATCAGCCTCTGTTTCCAAATTTGCAGAGGGCCGTAAGCCTGGAAGCTGCACAATTATCTTATGACGGCGTGTCCAAAACTTACTTCTAGCTGGCAAACTTGACCATTTTCATCTGTTTTTCCCATAATAATTTTTTTTGTGTTTGTCTTATTTTCATTAAAAGTTTCGTTTCGATATTTTGCTTGATGCATCCGATGTATCTTTATTTGTTCTCTGTTCAGCACAATCACCTACATCATATTTATTTTGTATGCTAAAGCAACAATATTTCCCCTATCATTGTAAGTTTTCGAGATATTGTCAAATGAAACAATTTTGTTTTTCTTTGTATCTTTTTCATAACTAATAAAATTTTTGTCCATTTCTTTCACATAGAAAACATTCAACAATTTGTTCTCAATTATTTTACCAAAAACATTGAATCCACCTGTTCTATGATGTTGACCTGCACCTCGACTGTTACTGTTGTAACGACTACCTCGACTACTCCCATTTCCTCGGTTCTGCCAATATTGTTGAGAACCACCTCCTCGATACTGCACACCTCCCTTTTCCAAGAAGTGCCATCCAGCTTCATATTTGAGCGTTGAGCTTTGAAATATCCATACCTTCCAGATTTCAAGCAGTTTTGTTCTTTTTTCCTTTCAGTTTTGAATACACTTGTACTGTGTTAACCAGTTTCTTCTTCTTCTTTCATTTCAATCATTGTGATTTTACTTTTTACAAAATCTACATTTTGTTCATCTTCTTTTAAGACATCGACTAAGTATCCAACGTAGCTCAATGACCTTGGTAACATTTTGATCATATAGGTCAGCCTCTCCTTCTCGGTAATGGTGGCTCCGGCACTCTTCAGCTCACTCATAAGTTTTTCAAATTCTGTGAAAAATGAAGCAGTATCTTCAAAGTCCTTTAACCTCAATCTTTCTAATTAATTTCTTATACAAGTTTGTAGAGCTGTCGATTCCTTCAAATACATTTCATCGAACTTCTTCATGATCTCGAAAGAAATTTCTTTGTCTTTGATAAATTTTAAATGGTCGTTGCGAATTCCGCTGTATATTATAAGGTTTGTTCGTTGTACATGCATGAGCTGCACAAACAACACTAACTCCACTGATTCTGCTCGGTGTGATTTGTTGTAAGTTTGCACTCTGTTCGTTGCGGAAATGTTGGGAGTCAGTGTAGTCATAGATTACGTGTGCAGTGCAAAGAGCATGATGTAAAAAACATGGTGTGCTCATCTGAAAGATGAGTGACGTCAGCTAGCAGACAATACAAAGAGTTGTATATTTTGTGCTTTGAATTTGCATGTTAATTCAAAGCACAGAATATACAACTCTTTAAATTTTCTGCTAGCTGACGTCACTCATTTTTCAGATGAGCACACCATGTTTTTTACATCATGTGCAAAGAGTGAGGTAATCTTCTGTGATCGTTATGCGTAAATATGATCATAATGTGAGTAAAACATGGTGTGCTCATCTGTGATCGTATTTACCAATGATGACGTCACTTTTTTCATTCAAATTCAAGGAAATATATATTCGGTGCTTTGAATTTGAATGAAAAAAGTAACGTCACCATTGGTAAATACGATCACAGATTAGCACACCATGTTCTTTGAATCATGAATATGATTCATAATCATAGACATCTGTTGTTGTCTCTGGTTCCTGGTTGAACGTGTTCTTTTCTGTGCGTGGTTATTTCTGGGGGAAATGAATTTTCCTTTTTTTTCCTGACGACGTTAGAAAAACTTAGGAAAAATCTACATCACCTTGCAATTGCAGCGAAAACGTATGAAGCATCGAATTCTGTCATCTTGTATTTGCGTAAAATCATCTATCGTATTCTGTGAGAATCATAGATCAGATTGAGTTAAACTAAGTTAGGATGCACAGAAGATATGGTGCTCTTATTTTCATTTGTTTTCCTACTAAATCTTTAGACCGAAGTGGGGAAACCGGATGTATTTTATACTCTCGACACCAATCGACCAATCAGAGCGCATCTCACTATTAATGGGAATTCGGCAATTGTCATTTCGAATTAATTTATGTTTTCTCAGATTGTCAGTCAGTTATTGATAAGTGTGTGAAATCTTTTTGTGTTAGCTTCGAAGAATTGCGTAGATCCTCAGATACTTTTAAATGGATCCCTTTTGTATTTTGTTTGGAGAGTGTAGATGTAAATGGAAATAAGTGTTCGAATGAAGAGATAATCATATTCATAGAAGGTATAAACTTAATGAAACTCAGCTGCTTATCATTCTTTTCACAATTGTCTTTCAATCATTTTCACTAATCGAGGATAAGTTATCAGCCCCCAATTAAGCATATTATTTTCACAATGTGTTGTATTTTTCTTGGTTTTTTATTGAATATACATTAATTTTTTAACAATTTTCATTTACTTGAAACTTAAATTTACCAATATATGGTACTATCAAGTGCTTCGTACTAGAAAACCTCAGTTTCCAAATCTGATGAAATAAAATTAACCATTGAATAAAACACCTGTTTTCTAATTGGAAATCTCATGAATTTAAATGGAAAAGAACTCAAATTGAACTGGTTCAATAATATGGCCTATTCAATGAGTTTTTATTCTCTCTGAAACTTCAACTCTTGATAGGTCTCAGTCTGACTTAAACTAAGGATGATGCTTGTTGTGTATCAACTTTCATAAACTTCTCGCCCCTTAACCAGATTCTTTTGCTTATGTGAGCAATCTAGAAAATATTAATATACTCGAATAAGCTATCAAATGATACAGATGTATCAGTTGATTCTGTAGAATAATTTCACATTGCTTACCTAATAATTTCATTCCTCACTTGCCATAGTAAAGGAAAATATCGGAATGATAGTGTATATTAGCCAAAAATCAAAATGCATATTGAATTCTTTGAATATATTCCACTGAAAGTTATGCAAAACATAATATGGTAGAAATTCATTCATCCAGATATTTTTACCTTATATCTTGTATGATGTAAATTCAGTTCTGACAGACAGTTGCCTTGAAGATCGGTCGTAATTTCCAAATAGCGCCACCTTCAGTGGAAAAAACGAATTCTGCCGAATTACCCAACATTGGCGAATCAAAAGCGCATCTTTGAATACACCTTATCTTCTGTGCATTCCTTTCCATCGAAAACGGGAAATTTTATAATTTCATCGGCCATTTTGTCGAAGCGTCCTTTCTGCAATATACCGTTTCTTGAATTCAACTTAATCTGACTTTATCTCTAACCATTCAATGAATCGTAAAGAAATTTTCAAACCACTGCCTGCTACCATGTGAAAATGTGAGGTTCATTCCGGGATTCTTGTATATTAACATTCAGTAAAAATACATCGTATATTCTTGCATCAACTCATACATCTTACGTCTTACATCTAACATAGATCAACTTTGTTCTAACACAGAAAACTTGAATCTCATGCTTGGACCATAGAATATAACACAAATTTACTTACTTGACAGCTAGATGTTTTTCATAGCTTTCTTGCAGAGTGGTTTTTTCAAGACTTTCAGCCAGCTTGAGCCTGCAGCATTGCTCACACTGATCTTTTTTGAGCGATTTCTCAATAGGTGTGTATCAATTCATACAAAGGAGAATTCTCGCTTTATACAGTCTTCCTTATAATCAAAATAAATAGCTGCTTAGGTTTTGCCACCATCTCCAAATTACTTCGTAGTTGTTCTCGTAAATAATGGCTTTCTTTTTAAGGTATGCTACTAATATAGCATTTTACTCCTTCAATAAGATCATCAGATACTTTCTTGTGATTTCAGTGTCTGTCCCTTTGTTCTCCTTTCCTGCTTGTCTATTATAGTTCGGATGCACTTGTCAGTAGTGCCTAAGGTATTCTTGAAAATGTTTTGCAAACCTTAATTTTATTACCGTTTCATTTAAATGGAAAGCATTTTTGAACCTCCTATTCGAAAAGAGACTCTTGCTACAATTGGTAGATGTAGATTTTTCTCTTTTGTGACAGATAAAGAGGAAATTCGTGAATCAGACATGGAGATATTGCTTCTGGTTACGATTGATCATAGTTTGTTTTCAGTGGCACTTCCCATACTCGCAATTTCCAATGAATAATTAATTAAATAAATAAATAATTCGCAAAAGAAATTTTGAAATCGACCAATTTCAAAATATCGGCAGATCTGTCACCTAATTTTTTCTATCGTTTCTGAACAAAATCCACGAGCTAGCTACTCCCAAGTCTGCTAAATGAAGAGTAGTCTTGACAGTCCATTTTTTGATTCTTGTACCAATACGATAATAACTTATCATTCTGTCAGATTGATTCCTCCCATGCTGGAATTGTATTTGCTGACAATATTCGGTCTAGAAATGTCTATGTTTATGGATTCTTTTTTAGACCAGCGCTTACATTCGCCTTGAAGTAGGTTGTAAGGCTGTAGAAGCAAGCAGACCACTTTTCATGTCATACCAATGTACCACCCAAATTTTGCCATCTGCCCTAACCGACATTTCTGAAGAACCTCGCCCAAGTCTTGCCACTGTCTTTTCAGGTGTTAAGTGGGAATTTTCGATCTCATTATTGTACCGGTGATTGTGATCTTTTTTTCTAGCATGTATTCCAGAAGAGGTATTGTAGTGAAGTATCGATCAATGAAAGTATGTGTTCCTTCTCTCAAGGTTTCGTTCAATCTGATAACGGAGGATGTGCCTATTCTTAGGTTTTTCGATTTCTCATGTGAAAATGTACTCTTTCCTTGGTAAATTTCGAAGTCAAGTATTAGCCCATCAGGGGTTGCACAAACGGAATTTTTTAGTCCTTCAGGATTAGGCTCACCTCTTGAATTGTTTCATTTTACAGAATCCTGTAAAGGGATTCTAGCTACAGATAAAGTACTTTGTTTCCTTGAGTCGCCAAACGTCAAATTGGATCACGTGGTTTGGAATCCGTACCTACGTCATATTATGCAAGTGAAATCACTCGATTACCAGGTATGTTGTCTTTGGTCTGCCCGAACTAGTTCCATCTCTCCCTCGGACCTTCCGCTCCATATCCTATCCGCATTCGACTCGTCAGAAATGAAACCGTAGGCCATGTCCAGTGAGTTAAATATGTCTATGCGTGTGATGAATCTTCGTTCTACTCACCTCCCGATGACGAATGCGGGTCCTCTTCGAAAGTTATTTATTTTTCGGACTCACGAACCGGCCAAAGTAAGAACTTTTTTTGTTTTTCAGTTTTCCTTTGGATTTTTTGTTGGAGATACGTTGGACATGTTGGTATTGGGGATACGACATGTGAGTGTCTTTTTAAGTGCACTAATAGAAGGAAACTCCGTGACTTCCTTTTCATTTTAAATTTTCCTTATGGTGGTGACGTGTAGGCAAAAAATATTTTTCTCATGAAATATAATATATTGGTGTTTACTTACATATGTCGTTGGTGTAAGATAGCTTCTGATGAATGATTGTTTCAAAAATATCTGAGCTAAATTGTTGTTATTGAAAGGAAGTAGAAATTGGCAACGTCTCGTCGAATTATTTTGACATTGTCGATTTTGCAGGAGTGCCAACGTGCCTCGGTTTTAGTTACTGAATTTTTTTAGCCTAAATCGTGCTATCCTCTACCTCGATTCTTAATGCCTCCAGCGGAAATTTTTCCCCTTAATATTAGAAGGGGAAAATGAAAAGGCCAGATGACTGAATGCTTGCGTCTGTAAATCTGTGGAAATTCAAACACAATTCAGGTATTTAATAATTGAAGAATAAAATATGGGTGATTTTGAAAAAATCTGTTTGTAGGAAAAATTGAACAAACCTAGCTCATGAGAGTGGATTTCATTAGCCACTTTTCTTTTTCTAATATCTAACTCTTTCAAAATAGCTGGAAAAACTTCAGGCCATTAGGAATAAATGATATCTACTTTTTCGGATTTATCACTATTAAAATCGGTTTCAAGCTGAAAATGAGGGATATTCATTAATCTCAATATGAATGTAATATGCAAATAAAATAAAATCCTTCCCAAATTTAGAAAATGGTCCCTATGTTAACATTTGATTTCATTGAACAACAACATTGAACATTGTGACTTGAATTTCACACTCTGAATGAATTGACTTCCTCGAGTCGAATGTGGCTTCCCAATTAATTAGCAAGTCATGGTAAGGTTCAGAATTAGTTTTCAAAAATGCGAAGCAGTGTTTTTATGCCAGTGTCTCCTTTTTTTTCTTCTTGAGACTGCTTCTGCAGTTGATATTTTCTCTTTGTTTATCAACCTCAGTTGACCTTTTACGTAAATGTACCTGCACCACAATTTTCTTCGGGCTTGTTGCTTTCATAATTCCTGGAGGTATCGGGAAAACTATGTCAAATTTCGAGGTTTTTCCTTTTGTATCGTTGTTTCTTCCGTAATCGCTCAAAAAAATCTGGAAAATTGTTAAAATTCGTTTTCAAAGCGGCCATCTCCTCTGAACATTCGCGCAAAAGCTGCTGACTTCATGTCAGTGCTTTTCTAGTTTTTTTTTCATAGAAAACATTCACAGTATGTCAGAAAAAACAGATTGCTAGTTCTGAAAGATTCTACAATCAGCAGAAACAATTAGTAGGTGGAAATATTTCTAATCTCAATTTCCAATTGAACGAATGATAGAGTGCATATTAGACAGGGTTGGTGATGAAGATCTGAAAATTGAGTTGAAAAACAATTGCATGAATATTATGTCAAACTTTATTAGCCTTCCTGGTGGGAATTTGGGCTAACCTGATACTAGTATTAACGAAAGTATTTTGCGGGGTTGTTGACAATCGAACATCTCCATGAAAATGAACCATTATTAGGTTGTGGTTATGAAAGCTGATAAAGGTTATACGACCGTCATCATGAATAAGATAATATATGAAGTTAAAGCTTCGGAAATTTTGAATGATGTAACAAGTTATATAATACTAGATAAAGATCCAACGATCCAACAGTACCAATTCACAATAAGTTGAACAATTGATTGGAAAGATTCAAGGTAAGGGAGGACTTACACCAAAATTATATTTCGTACCTAGTGTGCATGAACAAAATACACCATTAGGTCTGATTGTATCGTTTGTTAACTCACCGTTATATAACCTGACGAAATTTCCATCTGGGCTTTCGAATCATGCCTTCGTAAGGGATGATAGACATATCAGGGATTCATTTCAATTCTGTGACATCAGACAGAAGATGTACCGGAGGGTTATGTTCTTATACCTTTGAATGTAACTTCACTTTTCACCAACATACCTATCGACGTTGTTTTATCCCTGAAAGATGGCATATCATCGAAAATCACACTTCTTCAGTCGAAGATTCTTATATAGAACCTGTTAGTTCCAGTATCGTGATGGAAGAATTACAAAATAATTATAAATGTAGGTTATCTTTTCTATTGTCCTTTTTATATAGATACACGGAAAAAATCATCGTTTCCTAGTGAATATTTAATAATCTCAAATAAAAGAGGATATACAATATGGGACAGTTCTCCAAATAACCTGCCACTAGTGAAACGACGATGCTGAAATAGATCACTTACCATTATTAAGTTATTTTTTAGCAATTATTAATCACTACCTATCCACTGGTTGACTGGTAAACTACCGGTTGTTTGATTTGCCATGAGTAAATAATCTCTTATGATAAATCACTGAGAATACGTTCCGTAAATCAACTTGGTTGTTCCGGTTACCACTTGGTTACTACTTATCCGTTCCGTAAATGTTAGGTGTTCGTTTGGTTGCTGGAAACCAGACTATTTACGGAACGTGGTTACGGTGAGTATAGATAGAGGATACTTATCGCTTTCCGAATGTGTAATGTTCGGTTGGTTGCTGAAAAAAAGGGTATTTACGGAACGTGGTGACTGATGAATCGTTAAGTAGTCTGTCACCAGAACAACCGTCGATTTTCTACGGCATGTTCGGTTAGTGCCATAGACAATATTATTCAAAATTCCAATTAGTCACTTGGAAGAAAATTTTTCGGATTAATTTTTTTGAGTATTTTATAAATATTGACTGTGTTGGATGGTGTCGCAAGTGAGGAGAAAATAAAAAAATCGAAGCAATCCTTCACTGCTGCGGGTATTGAAGGAAACCTTTGCGAATAACTTTGTGCCGGTGCTATCATAATAAAAATTAATTTCGTATATATTTTATTTTCAAAATTTATATTATTATGACTTTTTCAAAATCTTATATCAGTATGGAAATACGCATATTTGGGCGACCTTGATATGTTGGTTCTCTTAAATTTGTAATCGAAGGGAGCATATTATTTTTCAAATGGTATGACGCTTTGGATCAAGCATTTAATAGTGCTTGGCCGCACTCTAGAAAGTGCAGATAAATTTATGTTACATGTTGAAGGATGCCTGCTCATATAATAAAACATCTACTCAAGTGATATATCTACAACATAGATTGAGTTTGAATTTAACCTTAGGTGCTAGAAAAGACAGATATTAAAGTAGATATAAGAAATGGAAAGATATCTGCTTTAAGAATTCGTGAAGTATCGTGTATTGTTTCTTTGTTTTCTTATTGACACTATTTCTTTTTGATGTACTACTATTCATATATGCCTTTACTGGAAATAAAGTTACATTGATATTATTTTCCACTTCTTGGCTATAGTATTGAGAAGGCTGCTTACTGTGACTTTTCCCCAATATACCTAAGCTTCATATCATTATTAAAATAAGCTCATTTCGACAACCTGAAAAGGGCAGTTCACATAAATTTGTGTTCAAAGGGAGCATATTTTAATGCTGATATGACACTTTGGAACATTTTATGAGATTGAATAGGGCTTGGCACTATAGTAAAAAAGGTTGATTTGTTGGAATAAAGTGCTCGCTGAATTTGATAGATGAAATTATAATGAGTTTTAACATATTGTCATTTGTAAGGTACCTACAATACATACAGATTCTGAGTTGAATATATTTCCCTAATCAATGCATAAATTTACACTAAAAAATTGTACAATAAAAAGTCAGAGTTATACGAAACATTATTCCAAAGATGTTTCATATGTATATTTATTTTTAAATCAACGCCATATAAATCAATCTTAACGTATCTGATCTCTTTTCTGTTTGCTCCTAAGATTTTTTTTATGTCATTGGCAGTTCCAAGGATTTCTTGAATATCATTTCCATGCCCAGTGGAAATAGATACCTAAATGTTTTCAACAAAAGGCAAAAAGATCATTCTATAGTTGTTCTGGTCCTCGATATCAAAGAATAACAAATTTTCTGGAAATCGTTTTTATAAGACGTCATTATTTCTGGCAGACAATGATGAGTTTGTCTCACTATGCCTATGCCTCATGACTCTTGCGTAATGGTTGGATCCAACTTCTCTAACAAAACTTTAGATGAATTTCATATGGTAATCACACCCTGAAAAAATAATAGAATTTTTGTTACATCAATAAATAGATAGTTGTGAAATGGTGAAAAAAACAACAAATTTTAAACAAAGTTTTAAAATTTTTTGAGCATAAGGTGCAAAGAAAGCTGATACCAGAGCCTTTAGTGGTACTACTTTCACCACTTTGTAAAGACGAGTGTTTTTGAGGAACAGACCTGCAAGATAATATTTGAACTATAGTGGGATCGTGAACATATAGGTAGATCTGGAATAAATTAAAATGATGAATACTATTTATCAGATACAAATATAATGTATGGAAATTTTGAAAAATAGAAAGGTGCAAAAAACAGAATTTGATATAAAAAAAAGATTTGTGCCTGCAACAATGTCATTTTGGTAGTAGTATTGCCAGCATGTGCCGAAGCTAAATCTTGGTCTTGAGCTTAGAACAAAGTTCTTTGTTGAAAGGTCTTGATCTTGAGTGAAATCTTGATTGATTCAAGTTAGTTGATGCTGATTAGATCATATTCAAATATTTATTTCACAACGATATCAAAATCAAGTTTATAAGATGATATTCTAATACCGTAGGACAGTACCAGTCCCAATGAAACTGACACTGCAATTGAATTTAATCTTCCGATTTGTTCAGATCCTAGGCTAGGTAAATTTTGTTTGATTCAGGACATTGCTAGGCCAATTCGGACAATGGAAATCAAAATAGTTTGCCATTGTTTGAAAACATAGCTAACACATATTTTCCACAGAAAAAATTTTAGAAATAAAAATAGAAAGGCTGATATTTTTGTCGCACAGGATTTATTTCACACTCCTGTAATAATTTTCATGAAATTACAATGCCGATGCACTTTCACAAAAAAATTTTTGAATAAAATTGATAGTTCATACCTGTAGGAATCTGAAGTTCCAAACTGCCAAAGAGCAATTAATAATTGGGCTCATGCTGATATGGTATGCCTTATTATCATATTATTGGATGATATTCATTAATAAATTATCATCATTACATGCCTTTTCATTCTGATTTTTTCCCTGAGTTTTTCATCAAAATAGTTGTGATCCACCCTCTAGGTCGAGGAAGTGTAGAATAAAGATGAATTGATGTAATCATCTGGTCACTCTCTGTCTGCATTTCGTCTTCACTACTTCACTGCTTGTACTAGAGTCCGAATTGGAAAGCTCATTAAATAAAAACAATGCTGCATCAGAATCCATCATATATTGATAAATAATCGTCTTATCAACGATTTAATATCATTCAATCTTTATGTTGGATGTAGAAACAGGTGATGAAGTGGTGTAAATAGAAATGCAACAACAACAACAAATATTCAAAATATCAATGACATTATCATAACCTACAATCCTAAAAAAAGAACCGAAGACGAGCGTACCGTAAATAAATGCCAACCATAGTTACCAGCTGCTAACCGCTGTCAACCAAAGCGGTGACCGCCTTGGTGAGTATCGGTAACTTCGGGTGATATACGGAACGCAACCTGAATGTGTTGTTATTATTTATTACTTCAGATCCGACCATGAATGAGCATCAGTGTCCCAATGAGTTAGTAACCAACTGGTCTTGAATTAATCGTTAGCTTATGGTGAGCTAGTATAGCTCCCTCAGGGCTGCACGGAAAAAAAATCATTATTCCTAAGTGAATATTTAATAATACCAAATAAAAACTTATATACGATATGGGACAGCTTTCCAACGATCCTGCCACACGTAAAACGACTTTGCTAAAATAGATCACTTGCCATTATTAAGCTACTTTTTAGCAATTATTGATCACTACCCACTGGTTAACTGGTAAACTACCGGAAATTAAATTGTTTTATTTACCATGAATAAATAATCTCTTATGATAAATCACTAAATATGTTGTAATTATTACTTTAGATCTGATCATAAATGGGCGTCAGTCTCCTAATGAGTTAGTTACAATCCAGTATTGAATGAATCATTAGCTTATGGCGAGCTTGTATAGTATTTATAGTAAGTTAGCTGATCGGTTGTTGTACCAAAAAGTTGTTGTCTCAGGACTATACAACTACTTTGTGATTAATGAACAACGAAGTTCAAGGAAGTGAACAATGAGCTCATAGTTGATTGATACTTTATGTTAGTCACTAATAGTGTAGTTGAAGCAGTTGATGATATTTATTATGGGAAATGATCAACTATCTTGCACCAACAAGAAAAGATTGTTTTGGCCAATGGATAACTAGTTGTGAGTAATTATCTCCACTACTTACGACTAGTACCCAACTTCTTTCAATTACTGAACTAAACACTTCTGATAGCTTGGTTCCAGAGTATCCATAGGTTGTGAGCAAGCTTCTGGCGAATATTTGATTACTTCTTATAAATGATCCAATATCTGTGAGAATTTATTTTCCATTGCAGTAAAAATCTTTACAGCGCAAATAAAACCCGATGCATATTTAGCATACTTTTTTCTGATAGGAGATGAAGAATTTTTCAGCATCCGAAATGTGGGATGTGGGAAGCCAGAGTTGTAGTATGAACAAGTATGCTGTAATGTATGATGTAAGCATCGGGTTTCATTTCAGTATATCAAAACTCAATGGAAAGCTAAAATATATAGATTTTTTCATGCGTTTAAAGGTTCATCTATTTGATAAATTCATCAAGATGGAAAATATTAATTCTGAACTTTATCTAGAATAAAAGAAGGAAAAACGAAGTATAATGACAGGAATAGAGATTCAATTAACCCTTTGAAGCCCACGTTTTCAAAAATCAGGGAAAAAATTATTTTTCTATTCATCTCTTCTGAAAAGGCTTCTATTAATATAATTTCATCAATTTTACACCTGATAACAATTTTTTTCATAAAAATTTTGAATGATGCCATATGGCATCAGTAGGATTAAGTAGGTAATTTTCAAAGAAAAAGACAGTTGTTTTGACGAAAACTTTATTTATGAAACATTCATTTAAACAGTTCAAAATCGCATCATTTCTTCCTTTATCGCGTATGATACGAAATAAAACAATTTCTGTCTTTTGTAAGACAAAGCGCGATTTTGCATTTCATGCATTCCATTCTCGAATATGCATAGTACAATTTCTGCAGTGTTTTTTTGGCTCGATATGGCCAGGCCAGTGACCAACTCCATCATATCGAATATCCTCGATTGGCTGGAACGTAAATAATCTCTTTGCTGGAGGTTCAGGAGTGGATCTACATGAAGTTGATTATTTGCTGATGATGGTCTGCCCGGACGTTTTCTCATGGGATTATTATGATATTGAATAAGACCATGTGCAATTTCGGAACGAAAAACTACGAGTCTTTCCGGTTTTTCCACTTTGGTTCTTCATATGACGCCTATAGAGAAGCCAAGACTTGACGATACAGATATCAATCAGGTGGTATACAATACGTAGGTAATATCTCTTGACCCCCGATTTGATTCGATATAAGGCGACTAACATGTCGTTGAGATCTACTCCTCCCATATGGAGATTATATTCTTCTATTATTTTTGGTCTTCTTATTTCAATATATTTTTTTTCTGAAGATGACCATCTCTTCACAGTCTCTACTGGTTCTGCTCCCTCATAAGTTGATATGACATGAACTGATTTATTGTCAAACCATTTGGTAACAGTTATGTTGGAACTTGATTCGGTTCTGAAGTCGAATGATCCACGCCCTTCCTTTTTCAAATCCGAGTCAGATTTCAGCTGGCATCGAGGCACCCGAGCTATCCTTACTGTCCCAGCGCTCAAGATACCCATTTCTTTCAAATGACATAGAAGGGAATAAGAAGTGAACCAATTGTCAAAAACTACTTTGAAATTTCTATGTTTTGGCACCTTCTCCACAAGTCGTACAACAACGTCACCACTTATCCCCAGTTTTGTAGATTCTTTTACTGTACCTTTTCCAATGTAAATTTCAAAATCGTATATAATGCCACTAATACCAGCTCTGGCAAACATTTTTATACCCCACTTATGAGGTTTATTTTTTATATACTGTTTCAAAGAACTTTTTCCCTTGAAGGGAATCATAATTTCATCAATACAGTTGTATTCCTCAGGATCTATTTTCCCAAAATTTGATTTCAGCCTTTCAATAAATGGTCGAACCTTGAAAAGTTTATCATAATTCTCTTCATTTCTTTTTTTCATTTTACTGTTATCACTAATGTGCAGATTATTCCTCATTTTATCGAATCTGTTTCTGGACATAACATCTGCAATGGGAGAATCTTGTTTCTCGTGCCCAGTACATTCTATAACTAGGCATTCGTACAATTCCACTCAAAATTTGAATGCCAATAAACTGACACAATTCTTGGAAAGTGGTATTGATGGAGTTGCCGTCCTTCTGAACCGAATACAAATTCGTTTGTTCCACCAAATTTTTCATAATTTCGTCATCGAAAAACATTTTGAAGTACTCCAGAGGTGTCAACTCATCAGTTTCTTCAAAGAGTATATTGCAAATCGTATCCGTTTTGTCGATATCCTTCTTTCTCCATGAGAGTCTTGTGTTTACATCTTTTCTTTTCACAAAGTTCGATAGAGGAAGGAGGTCACCCTCGTCCCATTCTTCTTCACTGTCTGCATCACTGAAAATTTCTGTAGGTTTCAAAAGAAAATCTTGGTTCATAGGATCCACTAATTTTCGCAAATTTTCTATATCTGGTTCATCTTCCTCGTCGGACTCATCGAAGTCTAGTTCGACATCAGAAATATCTCCCTCGAGATCGACGAGGAACGATAGTAATTGTTTCTCTTCCCTTTCAGATAAACCAACTCTACTCATCTGAAAAAGAGAGAAACAATATTTATCACTAGCAATGCTATGTACAAAATAACTCTTGACGCCCACTGACGCCAAATGGAATCATAGTGTTTCACACTTCGAAAAAGTAGTATATCATCGAAAAAATTCTGAGATAATTATTTGAGTGCTTTAGTGGAACTATTGTTTCTACAAGAATATTTTAAAAAATATGAAAAGGTACTCACCTTGACCGAAAAAAATGATCGGAAAATGGATGATATACACTCGATAAATGTACACAATGAAATGCCTATCACTTGAACACCGCACGTGTGAAACTGAGCGAAGTACTTCTCGCGCTGGGACTGAAGATAACAACGAACCGAACGGCACCGACAAGATTCGAATCGGATCTAGGATTTCTGTGTAGTAAGGGATGAATTATCGAAATGCCATATGGCATCATCGGGCTGGAAAGGGTTAATATTGTATAATAAAATAACATTTATTTAACAAAAAAGCTAACTTTTTTACATAATACTCTAGGACTAGAATATTTTTGGCAAATAAAAAAAAACACTATAATACTGATAAATCCTGGAGTACCAAGAGATCAAAACATTTTCAAAATCATCATAAATGGTAGAAATTAATAACAATCTAAAAACTGTTGAACAGGGATGTTCAATCTCTTTGAAAAAAAAACAATGCAAATTGTTCCCTCAACTTTTAATAGCATGTGATAAAATATTTTTCATTTGGCTGTTTACACAACGGAACATGACACTTTAAAAACACACCTTAATGTTTTCATTATTTCAACTTCATAGGCAAAAATATGTTCATTGAAATTAATAACTTTTATTTTACACATCACGAAACATAATTCATTTTTTCTATTCAGTAAAATGTGGGTTCATATTCCAAAGCTTGGGAAGACATTTTTCTCGATAATCAATGTGTCATTTAGTTTATAAGTATTTTTTCCTATTGTGGCAATAGAACAACAATACCTCATGAAAATTCTTAATATTTTCTTTCTCCAATCCGGGTATCTTATCGAAGCAGGGAATTATGGAGTTAATGTTATGGATAGTATTTACCTTCTTAAAGGTAATACTATTTTGAAATCCTTTGTTTGAGATGAATCTATTACAAAGTAACAACTGGTGCTTCACAACAAGAGTTTTAGTAATGTTAACCCTAGAAGACACTACATTTGTAGCTAGTTTGGATTGTCTATGTTTCGATTCATATCTGAGTGAAGACAGATGTTCTAATGGAACACTTTTCAACATTATATGAGGATAATGGGTGAGAAGATGATGTTTCAGTTTCAAAGTTAATTTGAATAAACTTTTGTATAGGGAATGATGTTCTTTAACCAATTCCTTGAGTTCCTCTGATTTACTTCCTGAAACAGTGCCAGATAAAACTATTGATAGAAATTTTCTCAACAAAATATATATCTGCCAATGTTTATGTTATTAAGTATTATGTTATTCGTTTCAGCACAAGACATGTAAATTTTTTTCCTTTAAATTTTCTGTACTAATCAAAGGAGGCTTGTTAGACGAATGGCCATAATCGAAATATTTCAAACGGTCATTTACATTCTCTAAGCTGAATAACTTATCATTCAGTATGAATTGATGAATTAATTCAATGAAGTCAAAATAAGCAACTCCTTCAAAAATGTCGTGGGCTCATAGATATAACAAACCATGGATGAGGCCTGTCAGCTTGCACTGTGTAATCATATGCCGAGAGAGATAGAGCTAGTGGTGGCAGAAAGCCCGCGTACTCCATTTAAATAGTGTTAAATGCGTATGAAAATTCTCTTTTTTATGCGTTTTCCTGAGAATTTTCGGAGCAAATATGAAAATAATGAGAGCTTACATTGGCTAAAGGATTATTTGTTTTTATAGCTACAAAAATGGATTACTGAAAATAGCAGGAATTAGATAAAAATGATTGATGTAGGTACTTTTTTCTTGGCGCGAGCTTTCGACATTTTGTTATTCCTTCATCAGGAGAACTAAAAATTTACAATGCAGAAGGAGCATTAAAATGAAAGATTATTTTATGATATAGAAGTATTATATTTGACATCAATGATAATTAGTAGGTGAAAATATTGCTGAAAAATATTGACTTGAGTCGAAATGATATTCTATATTCATTTATTGATTCAGGGCTATTGATTAATCAGAATTTATAAAATCTAAATGAGTTATATGAAAAAATGGAGTTGAGACCACCTATATATCTCTTCTTGAATTCATTCTTTTTTCATTTCGTGCAATTCTATTTTTTTAATATCTTCTTCGAACTCTATTATTTTCTAATGAATTATTCTCAAAATTTGGTTCATGTTGTTCTTTGTTCTGATATTACAAAAATGTTTAAAGCAGGTACTTAAAATTTCAAGGAAATTCACGGAAGAAAAATAAAAAATCTATGAAAGCACTGACGTGAAGCCAGCAGCTTTTGCGCGCATGTTCAAAAAATAAAACACCATAAGAGAACACGCGCAAAAGCTGCTGACTTCACTCCATTGCTTTTCTAGTTTTTTTCGAGCTATTCTGGAAATTATTCCGGAAAAACAACGATACCGAGGGAATAACCACGAAATTTGACATATTTCTTCCCAATATCTCCGAAAATTATAATCGTATCGAATTGAAAATTGGTACACAAAGATGTGAAGTATGGAGGTCAAGGTCAGAGCACACTTTTTATGGAATATAATGAATAGTTTCCGAAAAAAAAATTTTTTCGAAAAAATTTTTGTTATATCTACTTACAGTACGATCTGAAAAAAATTCCGCAAAAGTTGCGCGTTGTGTTGCTCCAACTAACTGTAAACTTTCAATCCAATCGCTTCATCAGTTTTTGAAATATTAGGGAAATTACTTAAAAATTTCAAACAGCTATAGCTTCGAAATCGTTTCATCGATTTAGCCCATTAACGAACTTAACCACGGCATTCTGATACACGACCCACCCTTGAAGTTTCAAGTCGCTAGCTTGCTCTGTTCGATCGTTATCGTGCCCACTGTCGGACGGCAGAATCGATTTTGACATTGGATTGGAGTCCAACCTAGTAATTTGAGACCATTTTCGGCTCGAAATTCAAAAATTACAGACATTTGGATAAAACGATAGCACACTGTTCCCCTAATAAGAACATGCGCGCAAAATGCCGATTGATATCGTCGTGATGTTTTATTAAATAAACTTTCAATCAATCCAAAATCCAATGTTGGAAGAATTATTTAACATTTATTAACATTTGAGATTGATATATAATAACTTGATTCATTTGAACAAAATTCATTTATACCAATGTTAATACCAATTTTAAACAAAATGCTTGCTGCAAATTGAAGTGGTGTCCGTGGGAACAAAATTTTTTCTTCGTACCACCACTAACCATCTTTTCCTCAGGACATTGTCCTTTGAAAATCTGTAATATACTAAAGTCTTATCTCTTATTCAGAAATTAGGAAAAAAAAACAAATCAGTTTTAATTAAATAAAAACCCAGATGAGATATATAGATGCCATATCTTATTACTTGTGAAATTTGATATTTTGGCCTTTTTACAACCTGTTTGTGCAGTTTACGGCTGATCAAGATTTAACCATGTTTTGTAACTATAATATACACACTTCAAAAAGAAAACTCTTTGAAAAACCTTACAAAAAGCATAAAATAAGATGCTTTTGAATGCGATTTGGCGGGCTTCTTGCCACTCCTAGCTCTATCTTTCTCTAGACAACACGTTTCTCTTTCCCTCACCGCTTCCATTGTAAGTTATTATTTCTATGCGTGGGCTATATCTACAGAGTAGTTTTCGGTGGCATGGAAAGAACTTATTTTATTCCAGACACACTCTTCTTTAATACCGGTTTTACTCACATTCCTAGTTATTACATCAATATCGTAATTCTCCCTATTTCGCATCATTTCATTGTTTCGAATCACTATTTCTTCCATCTCGTCTCGACTACATTTACGAAATCGACAATAGAAATTAGCTCGGAAAACTTTCTGTGAAACCCAGTAGAGTATTCATACCTAAGTTATCCCCAAGAAGTGAAGCTAAACTAAAGAATACATGAACCGGCTGCTCAGGAGTTTGAATTGAAATTCCTTCATTCTCCAAATAAACCAATTCATCAATCAATTTTGAAAAAATTTTATCACTCCCATAATCTTTCAAATCTGAACTATGAAATAAAAGACATAAGAATATGTTTTCTAAATGGGATTGAAATCGCAATGGAATAATAGGCACTCAACAAGATACTGCACCAAGTTTATGAATGCCAGCATGAGAACCTAGTGGATTACCACATTCAAATTCATCAAAATAAATTAATAGTGGTAGAAAAAGTTTCTCTTCAGATCTTGATCTCATTTTATGTTTCCAAAATTCACCTTGAATGATGTTACTGATTTTATGGTCAGATTTCAACTTCTCGATATTTTGCAAGGTTTCTTGTAAAACAAGGGGTAATTCAAAAATTTTCTTTAAAACCCGTCTTAGAGGAATGAACTGACCTGTATAGGTTTTCGGCAATCCTGCTCCATAATTTATATTATCCAAACGCTGACCTACATTATAATCTAGAGGTTTTATACAAAATTCTGACTTTTCAAGAAGTTTAAACCTATAATATTCACTGGATAACCCTTTGAACATATTTTTGAAACTAGAAAAATATATATCGATTTTGAATTCATTCTCAGAGGAAATATCAGAATTGGATAGTATTTCTGTCAAATTTCTATGGAAAATATTCATTGGTTCCTCATGTAATTCGAAAACATCATCCATGATTGTTTGAACATCTTTTCCGGAAAATGTTGTATTCGCATAAAGTTTTGTGATGAAAGATAAAGAATTTGTTTTTAAGACTTTCGTGAATTCATCCATGTCATCTACAGGTAAACAAGCACTTATATCTTCAGTTACAGTTTCAGTGTCTTCATAACTTCGGCTATGATCTCCAAATGAATCATTCTAATTGATATGTTTGAGATTATGATCTGTCTTATGAGACAGTGAATTTAGGATAGTGTCATCTTTATGTTTATTCGAGTGCTTTTTGAAGGATTTCAAACTCGGGAAGTTTCGGTAACAATTCGGTTCACCACAATTATATACAGATATATTATTTTCAAGGTCACGAATTGGCATTATTTTTTTTCGCAAATATAAAGCCTCTTAACAAAATAAATATACTTATCTATTTATAAAAATATATTTTACGTGAGATGGAAGGCTATATCAGCCATAACACATGTGGTACTACTAGACTTGCTGGTAGCAGGCATTCCAAATACAGTTTTTTGGATGAAGTGCCAAATGTGTTTTGACTCCACTGGGTATTCTAAATTGAGGGCATAAATAATTTTATAAAGAAGTTCCAAACATCTTATTCCGAATGCACAATGATATTTTATATTGAACATAAAAATATAGAACGTTTCTATTTTTCCTTGATTTCTCAGTACAATTCCAGAGGGTTGTTGAGGTAATCTATACAAATCCAATTTAGATTTACGTCGTTCAATGACAGCATCTATTTCCGATAATGTCTGAAATTAAATGAAAACAAATTTGACTTGCGCTCTGAAAACAAGTGAATAGGAAGTGAACAGCCATGTTAATGGGAATAATCATCCTTTAATAGCTGTTACAGTGGTTGTTCTGTATTATGCATTCAAATCAGACGATACTGATGGCTCATTAAAAAAGGAAACGCACTCAGAGTAAGCAAATATTGAGCTATAGGGAACCATATCAACCTTTTTAAAGTAAAAAATATCAGATTAGTTGTTTTATAACATTAAGAAAAAACCGAACAAACCTTTGCCTTTTATTACTTAAAAGAAGGTGAAATGCCTGCAGCTAAATATTTGCTTACCCTGAAGATTTTCTCTATCCTACTGAATTGATATCTTCTGATTTGAAGGTATTGCACAATAAATTAATTTCATTTCAATTGATACTTAATTGATGTATATGAAGAATTATGTAACATAATATGACTTCAGATAAACAAATTTGCGTTTGAGTACACAACAGTATCACACAACGTATCTTATTCATTTGAAATACTTGTAAACTCATTCACACTTAATATGACAGTAAACATGAAGGGAAAAATGCATTTCCTATTGATGAGTGCAATGATGAATAATATTTATTTGATTCAACAACTCACCTCGGCAGCGAAAATAAAACTTTCCTGAACTTCCGACCGTGTTGGTCTCCAATTCGTTTTCCCTTTTGTACTTTTTCTCAGGGTAATCGGTGTGAAGAAGAGGGGCAAAATCAATATGGCTTGTAAGGAATTTTCAAAAATATATTTATATAAAGTCAATGAGTCGAATATGAATTGCAAAATAATAAATAACCACAATATGAATAACAATAATTTATGTCACCTAAATCAGCACATAGGGACAGTTTTCTTTCTGATGCTTCCTTCAAAATAGCATCCGATATTTTGGGCCAATCATCATAAACAATATCAATTTTTGGTGGATATGATTGATTGAAGTCATCCTCCAGGTAGAAAATAGAAAAGTGTAGTTATTCGGTGAAACTAATTTGGGCTGCTAGTTTGAAATTTCATGATAATGCTCTTGAAATCAAATGGTTCTCTCACTGAATACCCACGTGAACAAAAAATATAAATTATAAAATCATTCAAGAATATAGATACTGAAATGTTATTAGCAGTCTTGAATATGTTTTGACAGAAGCCTGTTTCATAACCCATCATCAAACACTTTAAGGATCTACAGACAAGACAAAGTGATATTTCCTCTGTGACACCAACCAATAGTCGTTTTGTAGTTGTAATTATTAAATAAATAAATCATAGGGTCTCTTCAAATTGATAGGTAAATACACGGAAAAACATAATTTTGAACATGAACAAATTTGCTTTATCTAAAGTCAATAAAATTAAATATATCAATAAGTAGGAAACTCTAAATTTTGAAAGAACAGTACATGAGTTTTCTTGCTGTGCTATATATTCTTGTTCAAAATTGCAAAATGTAAGTTCACTTACCAGTTCCAGAGCAAATTGTTCCTTCAAACAAGGAAATTATTTAAATACAATATCAATTTCAAAAGTATTTTCCTAAGCCTTCAAGACACGAGTATAAGGCTCTATCGCACATTTCAAAAATATTATGTCATTATCTACATCTTTGCGATTTATATCGCTTTGACTATCATCCTCTTTCACGGGTGCAATTTCTTTTTTTAAGATACTTTGATTAGCTATTCGTAATGCTTCCTTCACATTTACATACCTCGACCAAAGTTTACCCCTAGCAGGATGTCTTAATCCAATTTTTCCAGAACAGTACGGAATGAAATATGTTTCTTTTATTTCACCAGGAAACATACTCACAATCTCATCTGAGGCTTCTTGGAAGGGATCAGCTTTCAACCTAAAATAAAAAGTCTGATCAGAAGAACAGTTTAGAACTTTTTAATAGACACAGAACACATGTTTTTTCGAAACTGGAGAAAAAACATAATGAATATCTTTAATATAAATTTATACAAGATGGTTAAATTAGAAAAAAAGAACAAGGGCAAAATATCCGATTTCCCCTTAGAATGCTTCGTTTCAGTGTGCTATAATTTCAGCATTTGTTCAAATTTTGAAAAGCATAACCCAAAATATTAATTTGATAAATTGATTGATCAAAATTCGAAGGTGAAATTCAATATTTTTCCCAATTTCTTATGAATCATTATCAGTTGAAGTATATTGAAATTAGCAATAATTGATTTTGCAAATATCTTTGGGAACACATAATTCCAAAGTTTGGTTTGATGTAACGTCCTAATCAAAATTTTAATGCCAGCTTCTTTTAATGAGGAAATATTCGTGAATATTAGAACAATATAATGCTTACTCTGTTGAAGAATTCAACATTTCATTGACAACTAATTTAGCGAGTTTCTGTCGCAGATCATTGTTGAGCTTTTGCCTATGAAGTAGAAATATTTTTCACTCGGGATACTTCTTTAGAATATTTTCTAATGTCTGAAAAAAAATTGTTTTACTATGTATTTGGGGCCTAGTAGATAATTATGTGCTGTTACTTACATCTGAAAATATTTTTTAGTGCCTAGGTTTTTTTGATACTGGTGGAAAAATTTCAGGGATACTAGCAAGTAATTCTAATTCTGGTTCTGGTTACGCGGTCGATGATAGTTCTTGTGAATTATTTGGTTCAACTTGTAAAGAAATGATACTACTGCTAGTGTAAGATGTAGAATCACTATCAGTCTCCTAAAATATTGAAGAGATAAATTACAATTACTTTTAAAATATTGTAACAAAAATCGTTCTATAAATAACCACATCTTAATGATATTTTTCAAACACAATTTATTCATTTCAATTGGTACCTGCTGTTCAAAAAGGTGAATAAGACTGCTGCTGTTAGAAGTGTTTATACTGTTCATCATGTTGAAGCGACTTTGCCAATACTTATTTTTGAATTTCAGTCGAGGACCGCTCTTTTTTAGTATTGAATCGATAATTTCATTGTCCAAAAGCTGAAAGCTTTTGCCATGAATGCCTTCCCCCAGAACAGAAAAAATGTCCTATGAATTGATTTGTACAAAAATGTTAAGGCAGTAATCGATCTGTTTCTGACCCAGACGTCGGTTGTAGTTAGCAGATCCCTATACTAATTCAAAAAAGTTTCGTTGACCCTTCGTTTCGGATATACAGGCTATTTTACTAGAAATAAGAAAATTTTCAACCGCAATATCTTTTGAACCACATATATATACATAGTCATTAGGCACTATACAAACCTCTATCCTTGAATCATCCTGTATACATATTTTTAAATCAATTAACGGGTTACAGCGTTAATATTTTAAGCTATAGGTTGAAGAAATACTGATGTCTACTCTAATTTTATTGTTAAATAATGCAACAAATTGGTTCTACTTAACTTTATTCTCAGGATCAATTCAATAAAAACTCATTAACATAATTTAACTCCTATCATCGCTAACCTCACCCAAGTACATGTCAAAGTCTATATTCTATACTCTTTGTGTGACGCTGCGCATGTTTCTGTCTGTGGTCCCAATTTGACATTCTACAGAACTATGAAACACGGCTGGCTAAAATAAAATGCTATTCTTCTTGTGGAGGGCGTTGACAAAGAACCATTAATACAATATTTCAACACACTTCCTTTCTTTGTCAGCGATCTCAAATTTAACTTAATTTATAAAATATTATCATTAATAAATGTTTAACAAAAATCTAAGTTTCTCAAATCTCAAATACCCTAATGCTTTTGTAAAGATATCAGCTATCTGATCTTCGGTAGAAATCTTGCAAATCTTAATAATGTTATTCTTAACGTAATCATGAACATAGTGATAACTAACCTCTACATGTTTACTATTTTTAGAAAAATTTCCATTAATAGCCAAAAATCTTGCGGCTGCATTATCTTCAAAAACTTCAATAGTTTCAGATTTACATACATTCAATTCTCTTAACAAACCATCAATATACAATACTTCATCAACTGCTTCTGCTAAAGCAATATATTCTGCATGACAAGATGATTTAGTCACTGATTTTTGTTTTCTCGAGATCCATAGCACTGGATTATCAAACACTCTAACTAAAATTCCACTTCGTGATTTACGATCTACAATATCTGCTGCCCAATCAGCATCAACAAAACAATCTACAGTACTATTATGTTGAGAAGTGAAATTTAATGTCAGATCTTTAGTGTAGTACAAATATTTTAATACTCTTAGAGCATACTTGAAATGAGTACTATTGTTACAGTTTTGAAAACTACTTAAATAATTTACGGCATATGATACATCGGGTCGTGTACCCTGACTTATGTATAACAATGCACCAATTAAATTTCTGTAACCTAAATTTTCATTGGTATCAGTATCAGGTTCTAATTTCAAATTCAGTTCAATAGGTGTTTTATATCGTTTACTTTCGGTTAAGTTGTATTTCAGAACTAGATCTTCAATGTATTTGCTTTGACTCAGATTCATTTTTCTTTCTTCTTGATTATAAGTTATATCTATACCTAAATATCTTCTGACTTTTCCCAATTTCTTCATTTCAAATCTTTCGGATAATTGCTGTTTAACAAGGTTCAACTGTTCGAGATCTGAACTGCAAATTAACAAATCGTCGACGTAAAGAACGATATAGACTGAGAAGTGTTCGTTTTTCTTGAAGTACAAACAACTATCATAACTTGAATTGCAAAAGCCTATAGACATGAGATATTCGTTGAAGCATTCATACCATGCCTTAGGACTTTCACGAAGTCCATACAACGCCTTTTTCAATTTGCATACTTTATTTTTATCATCATTAAATCCTTCAGGCTGATAAACATAGATATCCGATTTCAATTTTCCGTTTAGAAAGGCAGTTTGAACATCCATTTGTTCCACAAACCATCCTTTAACGCATACTACTGACAACAACGTTTTCAAAGTGCACATACGCGCTACTGACGAATAAATTTCTTCTTCTAAAGATTTTGGTTGTTGACAACCAATCGCAACTAATCTGGCTTTAAATATATTAGGTGACTTTTTCTTAAAAATCCATTTGACTTGAATAATTTTGTTATTGTCTGGTACCGAGTTAATATTTACTAAATCCCACGTATTGTTTTTCATTAAGCAATCGTATTCAAGCTGTATTGCGGTTGACCAGTTTGACTTTTCATCGGAATCAAGTGCTTCTTGCAAAGTGCTAGGTACTATATCTGAAAAATTTGCGTCAATTATATAATCATTTTGCCAAAGTGGCCTTTTAATTCGTCTTTTTTGTCTATCCAAATTCACTTCCTTACTACTAGATTGCGTTGTTTCAACATTTTTATCACTCACTTCCTCACTATCAGCTTCATCATTCATCGATAATTTTATGAATGTTTCATTTTGTTCTATGAATCTAACGTGTCTCGATTCAACTATATTATTATCTATCAGCATTCTATAGCCTAAATCTGTGTAACCTACTAGAACACCTTTAACAGACTTTGGCTCCAATTTGTTTCTACGTTCTTCAGGAGTTCTTACATATCCTATGCTACCGAAAATACGTAAATTTGATACGTCAGGTTTCTTGCCTATAAATAACTCATAAGGAGTTTGATTAAAATTGTTGACTCCGATCGTTCTATTCCTCAGATAAGTAGCAGTTTTTACACACTCTGGCCAGTATCGCTTATCTAGATTTGAGTCGGCTAACAAACATCTGGCTGTGTCCATTACAGTACGATTGAATCTTTCTGCAACTCCATTGAGTTCGTGACAATAGCTAGGACTAGGACGCAGGTTTACACCGTTTTCCTGTGCAAAATTAAAGAAATTACGATTTAAATATTCGGTACCACGATCGCATCTTATTTCTTTGATTTGTTTTTCTGTTTGATTATTAACAAGTTTAATGTAATTTTGGAAGCATCTGAATACCTCGTTTTTACTTTTAATACAATACACAACAGCTGATTTGCTATGATCATCTATAAAACTTACGAAATATTTCTCACCATTAATACCTTCGGGCGATATCGGTCCGTTTACATCGGTATGTACGATTTCACCTATGGCTTTAGCCCCACTTCTATTGTTCTGAAATTTAATATTAGTCATCTTTGAAGATAAACACACTTCACATTTGAGAGAAATTTTTTCAACAGCCTTTGGTAACCCCAGTACTATTTGATCTTTACACATTTTTTCTAGATTATAAAAATTTATGTGACCAAGTCTCTTATGCCAATTTTCTTTGTTTGTTATCTCAGAAATATATGCATGACTGTTAGGAATTCCTAAATTAACATTTCCTGTCAAATAATATAAACCATTTTTCTTAGAAGCTACAGCTACAACATCATTTTTAGAATTATATATTTCAAGAAAATTATTTTTGGCCCAAATAGAACTTCCAAAATCAGTAATCTTTGACACACTCATTAAATTTTTTTTCATCTCAGGAGCAAAATAACAATTTTTAATTTCTACTTCTACTATCTTACTGTTTACTTTGAAATTTACATTTATCGTTCCAATTCCTAGAGCCTGAATTGTGAATCCGTCACCTACCTTGATACTAACAGGTTTGTTCAGTTTTCTATATGCAGAGAAATAACTAGCCTTGTTGACTATATGATCCGAGCAACCACTATCCAATAGCCAAGTGATGGAAGTACCTGCCTCCTTTGACTCGTACATCTGTGAGTGAGCCACTGTTGCATGAAATGTGTTTCTTTCTTGTTCATCTTCGCCGTCGACCTGGGCTGTATTGCCTGTATATGAGTTTGTTTGTCTGTGACCTCCTCCATAGCTTCTTCGCTGCTGTATTCTTGGATTGTTCCTAAGTGTTGGACAATACCTCTTTATGTGTCCAGGTTTTCCACACTGGAAACAGTTTCTGTTATTTTCGCCTTTTCGAAATTGTGGACCTTTCCATGGTTGAGAGTTGAAAGCATGCGTCAGATTTGTACTTCTTTCTTGTGAGTTTTTATGTGACTCGATCAACAACTTTGACTTAACATATTCGACTGTCCTTTGTTCTGGTGGCAAAGCATCAACAATATCGACGATGTGGCTCAAGCTTTTTGGTAGTGCTAACAGAAAATAATTTAATCGGTCGTCTTCAGTGAGTGTTTCTCCTGTACATTTCAACTCATTTACACACTTCTCAAATTTGTTTATGAAATCTTTAGGGTCTTCCTGTTCTGTTAATTTCAAATCCAAAAGTTTTCTCTTTGTTATCAACTTTAATGCTGTGGACGTAGGGAGATAAATTGAGTCCAACTTTTTTATCATTCCAGCACTGGTGGGCTCATTTATAATGTGTTCCAATTGCATGTTCGAAACACCCTGAACAATTACGTTTCTTGCCTTAATGTCTTTTCTTTTCCATTCATTACGTGCGTTTTCATCTAGAGGGATTTCTTCCTTGAGTGGACTTAGTACGTTTTTCGATTCCAAAACCAGGTTCAATCTGAATTTCCACTTGTTATACTCGGCCCCATCAAACACCGGCAACGTGATATTGTCATCTCTTCCTGTAGCCATTTTCTAATTTGTTGCACGAAATTATTAACCACGGACTTCTGCTACCATGTTAAATAATGCAACAAATTGGTTCTACTTAACTTTATTCTCAGGATCAATTCAATAAAAACTCATTAACATAATTTAACTCCTATCATCGCTAACCTCACCCAAGTACATGTCAAAGTCTATATTCTATACTCTTTGTGTGACGCTGCGCATGTTTCTGTCTGTGGTCCCAATTTGACATTCTACAGAACTATGAAACACGGCTGGCTAAAATAAAATGCTATTCTTCTTGTGGAGGGCGTTGACAAAGAACCATTAATACAATATTTCAACATTTATTCCATACTATCGCTCAATCCTGTATATTAAAGATAACTGAGAAATAATTTGAAAGACTGAAAAGTTACGCAGATTATAACAGAACGGAAAGAAACTGTTTCTTATATGATAACATGATGTGAAAGTGCTACCAAGTAGGTACACGTTACTGAAAGTAAAATGTTCACTCTTATATTACCACCAATTTCTGATTTTTCTCTTCGTCTAATATAACCACCTTGTCAGTTTTTCAAATCAATGCAGTGAGTAAAGAATCATAAACCTAAGTACGTAAAAACTTACCTTCGAAACAAGATATATATTCTTGGAGACCCCAATCCCTAAGTTGTTTTTTATACTGCATCAAAGTAAACTCACTTCACAATTGATTTCAATTCACTTTGAATATAACTGACTCAATGCAATATACAACAAATATTGAACAGATACCAGCTTTTTCATTAAATCCGAACTCATAAACTATTTGCGCCTATCTACTTCGGTACGGGATCCATCCATATTCCATATGCGATATGCGTTTGAGAAGATTAACGAAGCGAAGACCGAAGTCTTACCGCCTTTTTTTACCGAAAATTGGCGTAAAGACGCGAACGGGTGAAGATTATACAGTAGATCACTAGTCGCAAGTATTTTATATTTGGGGGTAAATATTAACATCGTTGGTGGAAGCAAAATGAGTTGCTCTGGCGGATATTATATTTCAGAAATATTGGTTTAATTGTAACAGTTATTGTTTATATAGCATTTAGTTATCGGTGTTTCAGAATTATCGATTTAGGTTTAGAAATTCTAATCCAAAGTAATTAGTATTATTGGGGCAAGATTCAGGATCCAGAAATATATTTTGTGCTTCAACAAATAGCCGAAATGTTTCTCACAATCGAATTTCTATTAACCCCAAATCAGGAAAAGTCAACAATAAATGTTAACTTGGACGTTCATTCTTATTCCTGATACTCATGATCACTCCGAATATATATTAATATAAAACTTATTCTCGGTACATTCTTGTATGGAAAACAGGTCATTTATATAACTTTGCTAAGTTTGGCGCAGGTCGTTGTTTAATTTAATATTCATTCTTGATTAATATGACTCTACCATCAGGGGATTTCATTAGCAACTGCTGCAAGCTCTGAAATTACAAAAATTCTATTCACAAACATTTCTACATTTTTCTAAATGTTATTCTGGAATATCTTCATGCCGGGGGATCAGTGGTATTTACATAACACCTCCTTACCCCTCTCTACAAACCAACCATTATTTGTTTGAACTGCAACACATCTCTAATTGCATAGCAGAAAGTTAAATAAAATGTTTTTCCTTCTGTATCTTCCATGGCGCAGTTAAATCAGAAAAATATGGCTGTACCAAGTCTAAGACAGTTTTTTTAACGGACCATCTTTCATAATAAGTAGCGTAGGGTTGGTCATTCCTCATTTACTCATTCGGGAGTTTCATGTGGCTGTTCATGAGGAGAGGATGTGAGTAATAAACACATCGCAATGATTCATAACAAGATGCCCCTTATGCAAAAGAAAATGAGCTTAATTTGAGGAACTTCCATTTTGGCATTTTGATATATTACTTTCATGTGATATCAAGAATTGGTATATTGTAAGAAAGAGCATGTGTGTATACCTACATTTTTTCTGGTTTCATGGGTTCTTCTCAAATTTTAAATAGATCCTCATCCGGTTCATGAAGATATAACTCCGATTATGTTGATGAAGTTTCTGTGGAGGTACTAGGGGCACTCGAACTGAAATCCACTGTCTGAGGTATATCATTACCAGGAGCCTGTAATTTAATAATATTTGTCGATATACCTATTATTTGTACAGGATGTTGATGAAAGTTGGAGTTACATCATTTCATCAATCAAAAAATGTTCTAGGTTTGCAGTATTTTCGTTTCTGACAACACTTTTGTACCAATGAAAGCGTATACTCTGAATATATTTATTTGGCACAAGAACAGGGTTGCTCAAGTTCAGATTATCATACAAGCAGCATAGTACTTGGTTATTTTTTATATCATTTTACCAAGACATAATTTCCAAAAATAATAATTTACACATTACAAGTTCCATTGAATTGTGCCTTGATTCAGCATATTCCTTTTGGAATGTCAATCGAGGCCCGATTTTATCGTGAATCATATGGATGGTATCCTCATCCAACAAGCTTCAACTCTCATCTGTTATTCCTTCGTCTGAAACATTGAAGCAATATATATAATGTGGGTATACTTTAATCTTGAAGAATTTCTCTCAAATTCAAACATATAATCCAATTCTATTTCAAGCGACTTATTGGTCAAGTCAACAGCTTTGCGCGCTTGTACATTCTCTCAGCCAGATCGTTCACCCATATTTACCCCCTGATGAAACCAAGTTGCAATATTCTTATCGTATGATCAAAAATTTTTGCATAACTCTTAGAACTCAATATCTAAAAACCGCAAAATGAAATTGCCATAACTCCGCAACCGTTTGGTTGATTTGGCCTATTAGATCCTACCCTGAAAATTATTTTCTAGTATTTTCCTTCTAATGTTAGCGTGTTTACTACCACTAGCCGGCAGGTCGGACAGATAGATAGCGAGGTCAATTTAATCGTTTAAGGCAGATATTTAAACAGTATTCCAACTTATAACTAGAGGTTATTTAACTTATAAAATTCGATCCTCCAAATTTCCGCAGAGATCGCCTGACCCTCCTCACCGAAACATACTAAATGTAGTGCTTTAATTGCAGAGATTTTCGAATTCGTGATGTTTCGCTCGATTTTAACGATTTCACCTAGAGAACTCATCTCGAATAAATCTAAGGTATCAGCTGAAGCTCGAATAAAGTTACGCTACACGTAAAAAAAAACGGAAAGCTCTGTCGAGCTTTTAAATTCTGCAATTGCTCACAAATACGAATAGAATATACACATGCACAAAAATAACTTCGAATTGAAATATCGTCTCGCAAATTGATGAAAGTCTCTCAGCTCGTCAATCTCGATAATTAAAATTTTCAAACAAATTCGTCCGAAAATCGACGATGAAAAAATTAAACATAAAACGTCATATACAATGCAGAAAAAATTAAAATTTCAAATTAAGTGTTTGTTAAATCTTCGTACATCAAATCGTCCGCAGATCGATGATCAACAAATGGAAAAAAAAAAAGAAAAACGTTAAAGTATAGGAAAAGTGAAATGTTTAAATTAATACAATGAATCGTAATGAGTCACGAAATATTCGACCAGAATTTATCCCCATCTTCGTCTAAAAAGGGTAAATCCTACCTTAGTCCTCATTCCTCGTCTCGAATGGTCACTCACTCCGCGATTCACAAATTGCCCTTAATTTCACAACACCTGTCACTTATCCAATCTCGGCTCCTTTGTACCGCAACTTGACTTCCTCCCGTCTCTGATTCTCTGCTCCTTACCTATCGCTGGATATACTAGCTGGTTTCTGGATACTTATTTCAACAGCCTTTCGTATTTCAGAACTGATTGCAGATTCTGAATTACCCCTGTAGTCTCGGCTTGCGTCTTCAATGAAGTTGGTGATGATCCACCTAGCTTACGTCTTTTAAAGTGTTCGGTATTGATCCTCGATCCCGACCTCCGTCTCCAAAAGTAGTTGCTCTTGATCCTTAACTTCGTCTTCTGAAGAGTTTGTTCTTGATCCTCAACTTCATCTTCTAAAGTGTTTGCTCTTGATCCTTAACTTCGACTTCTCAAGTGCTCTTGATCCCGGTTGAGCCCCCAAAATGAAGGAGTTTCATCAATCAAACCCCTAGACGATTGATAAAAATCCTACATTAATGATAAACAGCTTGTCGCTATTGGAACAATCAAAATGATTTCCCAGTGATGATAGTGGAGAGCACGAATGAAAAATGAAACGCAACTTATCAGAATAAGCGCCCAGTAATCACCATATTCGAGGTTATATCGTTAACAGCATGGACTTGTCTATCGCATGGACAAGATGTCCAACAGTACAAGATCGACGTAAAAAATAATCTGTCGTGTTCACATCAGAATCTTTCCATATAAAGAAAAATATCCCATTTCCTGTAATAAGCAAACAAGGGAAAGGGTACATTTTTAACTAACCGATGAAATTTTTTCGAAAATTCGCCAAACCCCACTGTTCCCGAGTGTTGAGGAACTGCCTTTTTTTGGGCACACAACACACAATCACAACTCGAAGTCTCCAAAACGATAATATCAACTTACCGACCGCACTTTATCCCAACACATGTAATGTAAATGGTAAATATTACGTGCAATAGAAAGGTCCTAGACATCCGTTTATCTCAATCTCATTCATGAACCCGAACAACTTTCAACAGGTACACACAAGTCACTGCGTGCCTGCGGGATGACTGGTGAGTAGTGAAGATGCGCAGTCCCTCGTCGCGAAACCGTAGGGTATCGCAATTAGCCGAGCTCTGGCGAAAGAAATATGAATATACTGAACTGTTAACCTGTGGTTATTGAATTGGTAATAAAGGCAGAATTGTTTCTTCCACTAATGGGAAACACAGTATTAACCCTAGAACCATGTTCGCATTTGTTGCGTGCTTTACGGTTTTTTGCTCGAGGGCAGAAATCACAGCGACCCAAAGACCTTTCAGCTCGTTGTTGCACTTCTTCTTCTTCTCCACATTTCAATATTTGACGAATATTGTTCCTCATTTCTCTGGGAAGTCGACCATTATTCATTCTGTCCCTGAGATGATCTTCCACGAGTGACATTGTCAATTTTTTAATAAATTCTGAACGACTTGTCGGTCGACAGCTGTCTTCATTCCATTTGTAAATTACGTATGAGTTGATACCTGCAATATCTATTATACCATAGAATATTCTGAGAGGCCACCTGCGAGTTTTTCTGGACACTGTTGCTGAGTGGCAAAGTTGATCAAAAGTATCAACGCCTCCTTTAGTTGCGTTGTAAAACATAATTATTTCTGGTTTACTGGTATGTTTATCTACATCAGCTTGTGTATGCATTGTCGATAGTAGGATCACAGCCTTATTTCTTTTCGGTACGTAAGAAACCAGAGTGCATTTTTCATTATGCACAAACATAGAGGAGTTTACGGTTTTTCCTCTCGTTTCCACTAGCTCTCTGGTTGGTTCTCTGGTTTGTTCTTCCTCATTGTTCCGACCATTGTAAGCTTATGTTCCAACAATTTTTCTGCTACCTCGTAAGAACTAAACCAGTTATCCATTGTACAATTTCTATTTGAGCCTTGGATGTTTTTTGTCAAATCTAGAACATATTGTGTAGGAATGGACAGGTTACCTTCCCTAGTCTCTTTTCCGATATAGGGTTTTGCCGAACACATATAAAACGTTGTCACATAGTGACAAGTTTCAAGCCATATTTATCTGGCTTGTTAGGGATGTACATTTTAAAAGGACATCTCCCTCTGAAACTCAGCAAAGTTTCATCAATTGTCACGTACTCCGATGGACTGAAGTTTTTTCTGCAACATGCCTCGAAAATATTCCATATCTGTCTAATAGGAGCGAATTTGTCACATTTTTTCCTGTCTTCTCTGGTTGCTTTATCGTCAAACCTCAAACAGTTAATCAAAAATTCAAAACGGTTCTTGGACATGACTGCTCTAAAAACGGGAGGCCCCAGTTCTGATGAAAATATATCCAGTAATGTGAGGTGCGCACTCTTCATAACACCACTGAGATACAATAGACGAATCAAAGCACGCAATTCAGCAACATTCGTTTCACTGATATATCGCTGATCGGTTTTATAAAACGACTTTTTCAGTTTGATCTGTTCATTTGTCGTCTGAACAATTATGGCGATTATTTCATCTGTAAAAAACGAATTCCAAATTTTTCGGATGTCCATCGAGTTTCGCAAAGACCCTTTCGGACCGGGTAAATGTAAAACTATGTTCTTCTGGGTAGTTCTTGTATTTCTGGCATAGAAACTTTCCAGATACCATTTTCTACCATTTTTTGAATGAATGAACTTTTTATTTTCTGTCGCACAAAGTAGTGAAGAAGTTCCAGCTTTTCCATTCTCATTAGAAATATCTGCTACATTATCATTGTCATCACGGATTGCCGCATTGTCATTTTTGTTATAGTTATTTTGAGGCTCTTCTGCATCAAAGTAATCATTTTCTGGAATTTCATGTTCTACGAAATATTCTGTTTCGCTTTCATCGCTTTCACCAATTTCGTCGTCACGAAATTCCTCCTCAAATGCATCATTTTGAATTTGAAGAGCAATTCTTTCCAGCTCAACTTGACTTAGTGGACGTTTTCTTCCTTCCATACCTGTATTAATGCAATTATACGTATGAAAACAAACAAATAATGCACAGAAGTTAAATATACCTTCAGAGTTTTCTTGACATAAACCACAACGTGGCGTCGTATACGACCGGATCGCTTTTTTCACCTAGTAAATATCTCTCCAAAACTTCACCGTCTCACATATGTGTTGCTAACAACTAACTGAGAAGGTACTGAAAGGCACGATCATCTGGTGTATTCAGCGCAACCGTAATATAAAATTACAAATCCGCGCGGTCACATACGATGCCACGTTGTGGTTCTAGGGTTAAAGGGTAAATATACTTATGTTAGTTTGTTTGTTTAATACTGAGTATTGAGCGTATTGATGAAAAAGTGTCAGATATGAAATGTATTACCTGTTACGGAATCACAGTTCACCTTCCACTGAAACTCGATATCAGACACATTTTTTTACTTGGTGTAATTGTACGAATGGTACGAAGGTTGTAAGGGCTGGTATTATAAAAATATTTTGAAAGATAACTCGGAAGTTAACTTAAGATATCTGATTTAAAAATAAGAATTAAATGCTCTCAGCATAAGTTTTATAATAACTCCTCTCAGTTAGTTAGCTGATAGGCTATAGTATGAAAAAATTATTGTCTCATGACTACACAGAGAAAAAAGATGACTAAGGGTTATCAACTATTTAGTAGTCATTATTAAATACTTTAATAATATATGGGACAGATATACAGTTAGATGGTGGTAGATTTTCATTCAACAGTAGTGAATAAATATATTCAAACTCAACTCACTATTACTGAAGTGTTTAATGAGATTGACTAAATTGTTTAAAAACCATTGAACACCCTTGGTAACATTGCTGCATTATTTTAGAACAGAATTGCTTATTATAGGTACACACCTGGATGATGGTTATTAAACAAAAAAATCCTAGCAAACACAGATACATATCATAAATATAACATACACATTGCAATGATCTATGTTATATAGCAATGTATTATCTCTGCTTCATCCTTATACCGCTTTACGACCGCTCTATGTCCGCCTTTTGTTACATAACATGTATCATGTATAGTGCATATGTTCTTCTCAAATAACATTTACATAGTTGATACTTACCTTTCTCTAGATCATATTTGTAGCTGATACATTTCTGTTATGTATCTTACAAAGAAAGGAAATATTGTTTAAATTACACGGAAAATTTTCTACAAAGCATGTTTCATCTAATATAAATATATTTATTTGCAGGGTGGCCTAGTTTTTTTCAATAACCTTATCAGTAGAATGAGTGTTCCAATCCAAGACTGAAAGTTGACATGAACATAGACTTTCATTTTAAGGAAAATTTTTACGGCTTGTTCAAGTTTCCACTTTTCTTGGCGAATCTGAAACAATTTGTAGATATATTTCTTGTGATAATTTACAGACCTGTTCATATGATTTTATCGTCCTGAAATCGAACACTCTTTCAACGGTTAAAAATATTTCACAAAACAACTAGCCATCCTGTACAAAATTATATTCATATAACAATAGGTGCTCCGTAGAAAATGCTTCACGCCACTTCAAACATATATACCATTGACCATGAAGACAAAGTAAGAAATTGAAAATAAAAAAAATTTCAACATTGGCTCGACACCACCACATTTAATGTAGGTATTTCAACTCGTTCAACTACCTTGATGATTTTTTGGAACTGAAATATAGCAAAGAATTCCTGTTGAAACTGGCCAATATTAATTGGTACGTTACAAGATATATATCCCTTATAATTTTCGTCAATCGAGATATTTATAAATGAATGATGAATAGGATTTATAGCAAATCTATATGACAGGATCCTTGAAAGATATTTTTCACAAAGTCAATATTGATGGAATATTAACCAAAAATCTTATCCTTTTGTTTGATTGCAACACAAAATCCATAAGTTTTGAAATCCCTCTAATAAATTATGAACAGAAAAGCATACAGACTATTATTCACAATATACCGAAGAATTCTATTCGGAATTGTCCAATGAAATATTATAGAATTATTTGAACTCTTTAATGTGTAATAATATGTTGAAGCTACACAATGACTGAAACTTCATTATTTCTTCTTATACCTCGAAGTCTGCATTTTGCGTAACTGACCAAGATGCAAAATCTAAAAATATTTCTATGTGATAAAATAGCAATTTTAATACAAATTTGCAATTACGAGGATTCCGGATTGGATAAAAAGATCAATCTCTTTAATCAGCAAAGTGAAAAAAATATGAAATACATCCACAATTCAACTTTATTCAAGTTTCGAGTACATAAGTATATTTCAACCTGTGATTCCTCAACTTGAAACTGATCAACACACTCTTCAAAAATTTTCAATATGGACCTAAAAGTTTGATTGAATATGGAAGACAAAACATCAACATACATGTAATGAATTACAAATGTATGCAAGATTCAGAACCTATTTTCTTGAATGCACCCTTGTTTGATTCCGAAATGGTGAATAATTATAGGACAAAGTTGTGTTGTGCATAAATGACAATAGTTTGAGAGTTAGTAACAAGTCGTAAACTTCATCCCGATACCTTGGTCAGGTGAAAAACAATTAAAGAATCACTTTCAATATTATGTTCACTTACTCAATCACAACGTACCATAAAGGATTAAAATCCAACTGCCTATAGTTGAACTCCAAACATGCTAACCATGCCCAAAACATACTTTCATCAATCTACCATTACATGCAGCAAATAAAAACTATGAACAGGTTTGCAGCTATAATTGAAAAAGAAACTGTAAAAATACTCATTGGGGGAGAGCGGTGCCGAAAGTGCCGATTTTGACTAGTACTTAAATTATATATATTTATATATATATCCGGGTTCATAGCGTTAGTCGCCTTCCGGTTCCCAGTTTCCATATTCGTCTATCCAACCAATCTCCAGGTCTCAAGTTTCTCTCTGACATAGCTTTTTGTATTCCCTGCATCCAAGTGGTCTTCGGTCTTTCTCGCTTAAGTCTTTCGGGGGGTGTCCAGTCCAGCATTCTCTTTGGAATTCTATCATCTATCATCCTCTGCACATGTCCATACCAGCTGAGTTGTGCTTTTTTAATGTCCTCTATTATTGTTGTTTCTATACCCATAATTTCTCTTATTTCTTCGTTTCTCACTTTTTGCAATCTTGAGATTCCTGCTGATCTCCGCCAGAAATCCATCTCCAACGCCAAAAGACGGTTTTGTTGAACCTTGTTCAACTGCCAAGATTCACATCCATACAAGACAACACTCCTCAAAGTAACGTTGTAGATATCTCGTTTGTGTTCTCTTGAGATTTCCCTAGACCACAATACTGAATTTAATGCCCCAATGATTCTTTTTCCCTTATTTATTCGCTGTTGTATTTCCTTTTCAGTTCTTCCATTATTACTTATTAGAGTTCCAAGATACACATACTGGTCGCAGCATTCAATGGTTAATCCGTTATCCAACACCAGATCATGATTATCTCCACCAACGCACATATATTTGGTCTTCGACATATTAACAGATAATCCCCACTTTTTGTATTGCTCGATAAGTTTTCGCGTCATGAATTCTATGTCGTCCTTGTCCTGGGCAAATATCACTTGGTCATCTGCAAAGTGCAGTGCGTATAGTGTGTTTCCGTCAGCAATAGGAACACCCATATCCTTGCAGGATCTTCGCCACTCTTCAAGTACACTATCCAAATATATCTTGAAGAGCGTCGGGGATATACTATCGCCCTGTCGCAAACCCTTTGTTACAGGGAAGCTGTCAGATACTTCATTTCCTATTTTAATCCTCGATGTTGAGTTTCTATAAAATTGCTGTACGGCTTTTATAAGTGTGCTGTCTATGGATGTTTGTTCTAGTACCTTCCAGAGTTTAGTTATGGGGACATTGTCATATGCTTTAGTTAAATCGACGAAAACCAAATGCACCTCTCGCCCCCGCGCTACTTTTTTTTCATTGAGCTGTGTCAAGGTGTAGATGTGGTCTATACAGGAGCGTCCTGCTCTGAAACCAGCCTGTTCTTCCAGCTCAAGTGGACCATATTCTTCTTCTATGAGGGTCTTCAATATCTTTCCGAACAGTCGGCTCATCGTACTGCTGACTGATATACACCTGTAGTTATTGCAGTTGTCTTTTGGGCCTTTTTTGTGTATTGGGGTGATCCACGCTTCCCTCCAGCTTTTGGGGATTTCTTCACCATTTATATATCTCTCAAATAGGTTCGTCAACATACTCATCAATTTCTGAGTTCCATTTTTCAAGAGTTCTGGTGGAATTCCTTCTGGACCGCTTGCTTTTTTATTTTTCATTGTTTTTGCCACCTTAGTTACTATCTCCGAACCTAGATGTACGTAGGTTCCTTCGACTTGATATTTTCTAGGTGATATGGTTTTGTATTTTTCTCTACACTCTGTTAGCTCTTTTTGAAAGTGAGATCTCCATTTGTTCATGCTAACTACTTGGATGCTGGTCTTGTTTGTCGTGTCTTTTTTAAGTGTTCTTATCAATTTCCAAGCTTCAGATGACTTTGTTCCCCCAATATACGTGTCCAGCTCTTTACACTTCCTTTCCCAAGTCTGATTTTTATTTTCCGTTATAATTTTTTTGAAAGAATTTCGTTTTAGTTTATATTCATTATGGTCGGAATCTTTTTTAGTAGTCAGCCATTTCTGATATGCTGCTTGTTTGATGTCCTGTTGCTTCTGGAGTTCTGTGTTCCATGTAACTGAATTGTTCTGTCTTCTTGGAAGTTGTTTTCCGAGAGCTTCATCTGCAGCTGCTCGAATAGAGTTTAGTATGTGGCTGTATAAACTTTTAGAGTCCTGAAAAAGAATTTGTTCGTCCAGTTTTTGATCTAGTCTGGCTTGGTACAGACGTCTGGTACTGTCATGATATAAACCCTCTATATTATATTGCTCGGTACGCATTTTCTCGACGACTGAGCTTTTTTCTGGTTGGTGGGATATCCTGAATGGAATTATGGCCTTTGCCTTTACGATGAAATGATCTGATCCGCAGTCTATTCCCCTGTACACTCTGGTATCTTCAATCTTCCAGTTTGACTCTTGTTTGATGATTATGTAGTCAATAATGGACTTCAATTGTCTTGCATTCTGGCGCCAGGTATATTTGTGAATGTCTTTGTGTTGGTAGAAGCCATTTAGTATTATTTACGTAAATTATTAGGATAAAACAAGTATTATATCTGAAAGTAGTCGTTCATCCCAAGCCAAATTTGGTCTATAATATGAATAAACCTACCAATTTTGGACAAGTTTTAGGAAGGGGTAATTTTTTCATACATCGGCGGCAAGGCACTACCAACCCCCCTTTGGGGCAAGTTGAGCCGGAGCTGAGGTCGGTTGTGCCGTTGATAATGCTGAGTGTTTTACATAAATGAAAATGAATGTTTCATTCAAAAGACATCAATTTCATAATAATATACTTTATACTTTTCAATATAAATCAACAGTTTTTAAATTTAGTTGTTCATAATAATAAAAAAAACATAAAATCAGTCTTTGAGGACTACATCACATAAAAATAAAAATTCTCATAAATTTTATAGTAACAGAGTTTTTTTAGAGTTATCATCCCATTGATCTCTTGAGACTTTTTCAAAACTAACTAATCACTAGATGACAGATCAGAATAGCAGTTGGGACATGAAAATTCTAAGCTATCTTCATCTTCAATACATTTTAAATGCGCCCAATTTTTACATTCTCTGCACTCAATTCATTTTTCTCTAGGGGCAGAGTTAGAATAGGAATCGCAGCATATGATACAGTACCATTCTTGTTCGCCATCAGAACGGTCGTCATCTTGCAAAACTCTCCTCTTAGCGGGGCTTTTTTGTTTGTTTTGCAGGAGACCATAGTGCGCAATTAAACGATATCTATTATTCGTTCTAATCACATAGTTTTCTCCAAATTTCTTTATTCATAAGACATAATACATAACGATTTCAGATTGTCGGCCATAACGTGACTAACTCACTTCAAATTCTAATCAACAACTCGAACACAGAGTATTTTTTCACAGACCCCATCAGTCTCTTGACATATCGCTCTTCTCTGAACCATAGAGCTATAACAGACTAATGGCGTCAGTGTATATAAATTATACTTCAGTCGGCCTATCCTGAAAATAGTGATTGCCCTCAATCATGACAAGCAAGAGGAGCATATAGAGTACAGAAAAGATAATGTTTACTTTCCAATGAATATTCCACTACATAAGTTTCATAAGGATATACATTATTTTCATAAGCGACTCCATAATTTTCATAAAGAAATACATTATTTTCATAAGCATAATTTTCATAAGGAATACATATGTTCATAAGGAAATACATAATGTAAACTAAACAAACTAACATAAATTCAAGCATTCGACAAAAGACCCTCATTAGGAATTCAAATCTATACTTCTGAGCTTAGTCAAGCTTTCATCCTTGATGGTGCTATGATCCCTTCATATGGCATTTGAGTAACTTGAAAGCCTTCAATATCGCCCACCACATAACGGTCGTGATCCAACACTTTCCCCACCAGGTAAGGACCGCGAAATTTTAGTATCAACTTCTTGTTAACTCCTGCTCTAACATCAAAATTAGGTTATCATGACATAATCTCCTTCCATATATATATGGGGTGGTTTCTTTTTGTTATCATAGTACGTTTTATTGTACTCTTGGGACTCTTGAATGGTTTTAGTGGCGGTTGCTCTTATTAAATTAAGATCGCAGCTATTTTCATCGCTTAAAGTCAAATACTCACGAAGATGATCATGTATGTGACCCTTTTGATGTATGCCAAACAACAGAATACTAGGGCTAAAGCCAGTAGATCTATTAACGCTATTGTTAATTGAAAATTCAACTCTATATAGGACTTCGTTCCATCTATGTGTACCATTTACGTATTTTTAACACATCAAATTAATAGACTTATTTATAACCTCTACCTGACTATTTGCTCTCGGCACACCGGTAGCAATCATAACATGCTGAATTTCATTTTCTTGAATAAATTCTTGAAACTCATTTGAAGTAAAACAAGTGCCTCTATCGGAGATGATTCGACTATAGTGTTTGAAATATGAGTCAAGATGTTTAATGGCAGGTTTTGATTGAGTTGACGTGCAAGCATACAATTTCACATATTTCGTAAATGCATCGATCACCGCCAGAATGTGCTATTGGTATATATAGTATTGGTGAGCTGTTTTTTCATATATAATCTTCTAGGCCTATAGAAAAAAGGGGTAAAATTCGGTTTAAGTTGTATCTTCATTTCATATGCTATATCAGGCTTCTCGGGTCTAGCTGAGTTTGAATATTCTCTTTCGAACAAATTCAACAATTTACATTTTAATTTTCGTATCAATATTAGGATTGATGTCCAAACTTACTTCATTAGATTCGGAAGAATCAATTAAAAATATGTTATTTAGTTCATCTTCATGAGGAAAGTCTTTTCTCGAAATGCGTACTTCATGGTTTTATCGTCAACCACATGAAAATCCCCTGTTAACTTCAACTCATCAATCAAAGCATCAGCCTTAAATCTACCCACAATCTTCAATGCAGAATTATTAATACCTTTATAATTTTGAAAATTGCAATTTTGATCAATAAAATGTTCAGGTATCAAAGATTCCTTGATTGAAGAAATTGGACTACCAGTTCCTAATACAGAGTTAATCTTAAAAGTTTCACCTCCTGTTTCCAATTTCATCACCACCTGATAAGATGGAATCACCTCGTGTCGAAGAACTCTGTGGAGGTATCACCACCTCCTCCTTGACATTACTCTTGACAGTGTCCCTTGGGATTGGTTTGAACCTTGTCATAGCGTTTTGGTGAATGTTTCTCCTTTCAATAATAATGATTCGCTTGTAATTCAATAGTCATGGAATACCTCATGGATATTGCCCTGTTGTTTAGCCATCAGCAGGGTGGCCAATTCCCTTGAATGTAAACCAAGAATAATTTGTTCTTTTAGCTCGTCGAAGGACAAACTTAAATCTTGGCATAACTTGACCTTTTCATGGAAATATATATTTAAATCTCCTCTTGGATTTTGAATTCGATCTGTCATCGCTTTCGATAATGACGTGGTACTTTTCTGGATAATAAAGGTTCTAGTGAAAGCCTGTTTAAAGTCAATCCACCTGACTAAGTTTCTATAATTAGCTTCATACCAATACTTATCAGCACCAACCAATTTAGTTCTGGCTATTTCTAACTTGAATGAATCCGGCCAATGATGTAGTAGGGCAGATGTCTCAATCGAATCCAACCATAATTGGCCCGAGTCCAAGTATGCTTCTAATATTGTCTTTCAGCTGACGAGGTAAATGAATGTTTTGCAATCTTCTCTCGAGTTCTGGTCTCACTAACTGATCAGCAAGCAATTTGAGGAAGTCTGCTTTTTCTAGCACAGGATTATCTTTATAGGACCGATGAAGTACATGCGCATATACACCACTAAGATCGACAAGTCTAAAGAAAATGACCATTGGCCAACGCTGTGTACGTCGACTTATAGAATACTTTGCACATTTCTCATCGAGTGCATCCACGCCTACCTTCGTGGAATTGTATAAACCTATAATTTCAGGTTTATTAGTGGCTGCGTCAATAGCTTCGGAATGATGCATTGATGATAAGAGAACAACTGCCTCATTTTTTTTCGGCACATAAGAAAGTAAGGTCATATTGTTGGTAAAGCCTTATAGCGCTGAACCAACTTCCCTATTGGGTTTGGCTAAAAATTCTGGTGGAATTTGTTTTTTATTTTTCTTCATTGTGCCTACATATCGTCGCTTAAGTTCTAACACCGCGTAACTCAAAATCATCAACTTTTAGGGGAGCCAAATAACCGTTTCTTTTTCTATAACATGACTACTCATTATATTAATTTGTTTTAACGAGATCTGAAGTAGCTTGGAATTGAGTTTTAAAGAAGTAAATTATATAAAAATGAAAAAATCTGATTACTTTCGACATACGCGGTGTTCGCTATTGATAATTTGGAAGAAGTGATTTACGCAAAGACAAATTGTGTTTCTTAGAGGCAAGAATGCTATCTCGAAATCCTCTTCGATGTAATCACTGAGAAGGAAATTATACTGACTGGTTTCAAAAATAACAAATACAACAGTTTAATGATTTTATTGAAGAAAAAAATAATATCAGAGTATATTCCGAACATAAGCATGAACTTTTCTTTGAATAACATAACAGGCAAAATTGAACAATTTTTTAAACAGAAAAAGAACTGGACAAAGACATATTAGTTGTGTTATTATCTTCTAAAATATTTCTTGAATTTTATTAGTGAAGCAGGGAATCATAAAAACTATGGCAATCAGATGGCATAACTGACTTCAGATATTGAAGGTGTTTCCATTTTGATTCGGTAATTTTCAAGTGGCCTCCGTACAATTTCGGTCTTGGTCCTTGCCGTACCTGCTTCGTCTCACACCTTCTAGGCAACTCCTTATATTCGTCCGCAAAGTTTAATTTCTATCTTATTACTCCGTTTGGGCAGTAATCTAATGCTCTTAAATCTGTCACAGTAGGATCTCTTGCCATTCGTCCTGGTCGGATTGATTCGTATAGAAAATCATTTTTATTTGAGTAATCATCGAAGAAATTATATTGTAAGAAATTAACGATGAATGGTTGCTTAGGTCGAACTTCCTTACAAATTGTAGCATATTGCGATGGTAGGTATATCTCTCTATTCTTGATTTTGCATTCAATCGCACTATGGCTAGAATCACATTCATTTGGGTCATTTGGGTATGACCCTTTTCAAGAAATTTCTGCGTTATCACGGTTTTGTATTCCATCGCTGATTCCAAGAGCGCATTGGACAATATTGCATTTCCATTCTGAGCTGTGCACCCATCAGAAAACAGTGTTACTGGAATTACCTTTTTTTCAAGTGCTACTTTTAGGCAATGAATAATGCAAGAAACAAAAACAGAAGCCACCAATCCTGCATTGCTCTCATCAAACCAGTAACAGTAAACATCTCTCGTAGCCATGTTATACATCGTGAAATTGTGAACTCATATTTTTGTTTTGTGATATAACGCACTAGCTTTCAAATAAGGACACAATTTCACTGACTGAAGATCATGTGTGAACAGATGTATATCTTCTGCTAGTGCTCTTACTTTATCCTTGGCCTTTTCTTCTCTAGCTGCATCTTTCAGAGTTATGTGCCTCTTGTAGTCATCTTCATTGAGATTTGCTGTCTTATATGCACAACATGTATCCCATTGATCCTTTTGTGGTTGAAATAAACTCAAATTTTGTTCGGCATATATCCTATTGTTGCGTTCTACGATAGTTCAAAGAAATGATTATTGTTTTGCCGGAGAGAGAAATGTGAACTGGGGCCACTTTTCCTTCACACAAAGAGGAAATTTAAGTTACACCTTTCACAGTGTGAAGTAAATCCAATAACGCGAAAAGTATCGAAATTAAGGCAAGCCACCAACGAAATGCACCTTACCTCGTGGTTTCAAGATGATGGGGTAGTGAAGGGCCCTTCTTATCAGCAGTCGCAGCTTCTTCTCGAACAGGTCCCACAACAAGACCGCACAATCACCTTTGGCGAGTTTCAAGCTGTTGAAATTCACTGATTATCGTTCACAGCGGAGAAAATCTTTTTGATTTTATCCAGTTTTTTTGAGATTATTGCGTGTTCTAACAAAAGCGTCAAATTTTAATTATCACACGTGTCTATTCAAAATTGTCTTGAAAAACAGTGTCACATTGCGAGCACCGCGCATACACGCGCATGCTTCCACTCGGCGCAAGACGTTGGCCGGCATATTTATACGAAGGAAACAAAAAAAGGAAACCGAAAGTACCCACAACTGTGAAAGGTCTCTTAAGAGAAAAAAAAAAATGAAATTAATTCCGTGGATACGGAACATACTCCCCCCCAAGGTGAATATAATGAACCTTAATAACCGCAAAAAAAAAAAAAAAATAGTGAATACTAAATGGATAGAAGTAATTGTAATTGTAACAATTACACGAAGAGGAAAGAAACTTAAATTTAAAGTATTGGTCAGCGGACATCATCATCAGTAGAACACATTTCCGTTGGTAAAGGACTCAATTTGTTCAGAGGTCGTTGTATTATACCGGATTTGGTTTTAACATCAGCCACCCGACACACTCCATCTAGACCGGGAGTTAATTTAACAATTCGTCCTAGGTCCCACTTCAAGGGAGGTAAATTGTCATCTTTGATAAGTATACAAGCGAACCTTCTTTGGACATATTAGAGGACTTCAACCATTTATTTCTTTGTTGTAAAGTATTTAAGTATTCATTCTTCCATCGACGCCAAAAATGTTGTATCATTTGTTGAATTAGATGCCATCTTTTTAAACGATTTATTTTGACATTCTCATAATTATCATCGGGAACGGCACTCAAGGGTTCTAAAGTTAAGAAGTGCCCGGGAGTTAGCACTGACACATCGTTCGGATCCGAGCTGATTGGGGTGAGCGGTCGAGAATTGAGCACCGCCTCAATCTGAACCAGAAGTGTATAAAATTCTTCGTAATTTAAAATCTGATCCCCGATCACCCTTTTAAGGTGAGTTTTCACGGACCGGACCCCAGCCTCCCATAATCCCCCCATGTGAGGGGCATGACCAGGTAAAAAGTGATGGGTTATAGTCTCAGATTCAGCGCATTTTTGTAGTAACGCATTTAATTCTCTACTCGCACCGATAAAATTACTCCCCCGGTCCGAGTAGAGATGTGAGCATCTCCCCCTCCGTGCCACAAACCTACGCAGGGCGGCAATAAAGGCATCCTTGCTTAAGTCGGAGACCAACTCTACGTGAATGGCCTTAGTCGCCATGCATACAAAAAGGCATACATAGGCTTTTGAAGTTTTAATACCCCGGTGTCGACTCAGGGTTAGTAGGAAAGGGCCGCAAAAATCTACACCCGCATGCAAAAATATTTTGGACGGAGAAACCCGAAAATTCGGCAGATCTCCCATAACAGGCTGGGATAAAGCTGGATTGGTTTTCCAACACTTCACGCATTTTGAAATCTTAGAACGAATAACCTTTCGCGCAGAAAGAATCCAAAACTGTTGCGATAACAGGTAATGCATAGTGGAGATACCTGCATGTAAATATTTCTTATGGAAGAAATCAATAAGTAATTCAACAAGTCTCGATCGTGGGGGAAGCAAAAAGGGATGTTTTTTATCGTACGATAACTGCGCATTGGAAAGTCGACCGCCTACTCGGATAAAGCCCTCAGAATCGATGAAGGCATTCAACTTTCTGAAATATTTTGGAAAATTTTTTGTTTCGAATATTTCTTCAAAGTATAATATTTGCGTTCGCTTAACCAAAATTAATGTAGCTTGGTGCAGTTCAGAGTACGCAAACGAATTGCCAACCTTAGATTTCCCTTTAGCGTGATTAATGAATCTCATTATATAACACAAGACCCTTCGAACGAAATCAAAACTTGAATGATTCAAAAGTAATGAATCGATGAAATTTTCGTCATTCACTGTAATGAGAACAGACTTACGTATCTCTTCTTGTGTTTCGAAACGAGGTTCGTATGCCCCGTTTTGGCCCAATTGTAGAAATTCAGGTCCTCGAAACCATAGTTCATTTTTATGAAGTTCAGATGGAAATAATCCGCGAGAGGCTAAGTCTGCAGGATTCTCGTTAGATTTAACATGTGACCAAGAGGATACGTCGATTCTTTCTTGAATAAAAGAAACACGATTCCCAACGAAAGTCTGCCATCTATGTGGAGACGAATTTAACCAAGCAAGTACAATTTCAGAGTCCGTGTAAGCTTGGACTAGCCTGAACTGCAGTTTTTGTTCATAACTTTTCTTGATCCATGTCAAGACCTTGGTGAGAAGTACCGAGCCACACAATTCCAACCGAGGAATGCTCAACTTTTTTGAACACGGCGCTACTTTAGATTTACCACACAAGAAAAAGGTTTCAATTTTGTTTTCATTATTTATGACCCTGCAATACACTACAGCGCCATAACCACGTTCACTGGCGTCACAGAAACCATGCAGTTCTGCCGCCCCATTTCGCGGAATACTGATAAGACGATCAATGCGTAAATGACATAAAAGAGAAAGTTCGTTTTTATACTTGGTCCAAACTCGAATGACTTCATTTGGGGGCTTGGTATCCCAATCTAAGCCTGCCAACCAAATTTTCTGTATTAAATACTTACACATGAATGTTATAGGCGTCAAAAAACCCAAAGGATCGAAGATTCTAGCCAATTCGGACAATAACGTGCGTTTTGTACAACTGCGATCGAGAGGTTGAACGTTAAATTGAAAAGTATCAGTCTTCGGCTCCCAAATAAGTCCCAATATCTTAATTGATACGTTATCCTTTTGATCAAGAGAATGTGTATCCGATGAAATGTGTTCCACAGGTATGCAATTCAAAAATTCCGCGTTATTGCTAGACCACTTCCGCAACTGAAAACCCCCCTTTGCCAACAGACTAGTCAATTCGTCTTTCAACTTGAGTGCATTTTTCAGGGAATCACTACCTGTACAAATGTCGTCAACGTAGGTCTCATCTAAAAGCGCAGTTGAAGCTGCAGCGTACATTTTACCTTCATCTTCAACTAATTGGCGAACCGTTCGTAGGGCTAGATAAGGTGCGCAGTTCAACCCAAAACATAAAACTCTAACTCGCAAATCCAATATCTCATCCTCAGGAGAAAAACGAAATACTATGCGTTGATAATCTCTCAAATTGGGATCTACCAAAATCTGGCGATACATTTGTCTTATATCCGCAGTAAAACAAATCATGTGCAAACGAAACTTCAGTAAGAGAGCGCCAATATCGCTTTGTAATTTATTACCGACGTACAAACAGTCATTAAGTGATTCACTAGTTTTTGTCTTCGCGGAAGCGTTAAAAACAACCCTTAATTTTGTCGTAAGATGATCTGGTTTAACAACCGCATGATGAGGTAAATAGAAAAATTTTAACCCATCCTGCGGAGGGTCTACAATTTCCATTTGAGCTAATTCCAGATATTCTCTTATAACAGAGCAATACTGCTCATAAAATGCTGGATGACGCAAAAGACGTCGTTCTAAAGCGTAAAATCGTTGAATTGCCAGCGCACGACTTTGAGGAAAAATCGGATCGGTAACTTTAAAAGGAAGAGGTACGACGTATCTACCTGAGGTGGTTCGATAAACGTTACGCTTAAAAATATCCTCACATTCACTTTCTGGAGGAGAGGTAACTGAGTCAGGTACTGTTTCTACTTCAAAAAACTGTTTCATTAAATTATCCAAAAAATCCTCAGAAACGGTATTAAGGAAAGAATTAACCTGCGAGGCAATCGGTTCGTTATCGATTTTTCCCAACAAGACATATCCGAAAATAGTACGAAGAGCGTTAGGACCCCCGTTGACTCCAGAAATTGTCTCATTCAACAAAAGATTAGCGAACACATCGCAGCCCAACAAAATATCTACTTCACCCGGTACATGGTAATGCGGATCTGCTAGAGGAAGACCCTTCAAATATCCCCACGAAGTATTATCTAATCGATAAGTCGGCATTTTATCACATATCTTGGGCAAGATTACCGCGTCAATTGCCAATACTAAATCTGATTTACCAATAGGTCTAAGTTTGATTTGGGCTATGCCCTTGTTTACGACTTGAGTATTCCCGACACCATTTATAACAACGGAAGAAACCAATCGGGGAATATTTAGAGCGTTATAACATCCTTTTGATATTATAGAAATTTCTGAACCGGAATCTAACAGTGCGCGAAATTTCTTATGTGTCCCATCATATGTTTGCACCTCTACCATCGCCGTCCCTAGTATGACGCAGCGAGATCGAGAACGTGGTGGGGTACGAGCGGTTAAGGAATGTTCTAAGGTAGTGGAAGGGCTGAGCGCCGACGCACCTTCCCGGTTGTGATCTGAAATAACCCCACTTGAATTTGAGACTGGATTTCCCGATTTTTCAGTTTCCCAATGAAGAGTTGTGTGATGTTTTTTACTACCGCATTTGCGACAAGCTGATTTCGATTTACATTTATTCAATGTATGAAGAGAACTCAAGCAAGAAAAACATAAAGTTCGGCTTTTACAAAAAGCATATCTCTCCTGTTGGGTTTTATTCAAATATTCGCTACAAGAATAAATATTATGACCTCCCGAGCACAATACACATTGAGTTGTTTTAGCCTCCTTACGCGTCAAAAAATTATGAGTGGGTTTAGCAAGATATGATGATGATTTTGAAGCCTTGGAACTTGATTTTGGCGTTGGGTTACTTTCAGATATATTTAAAAGTCCATTACAATGTTTTTCTAGAAATGTGAACAGAGTTTCATATTCAGGAATAGATGTAGAACCATGTTCCCTCTCGAATGCCCTAGCGGTTTCCGGATCCAAGCGTGATAACAACATATGAGTCAGAACGAAATCGCACTTTATGTCAATATTCATATTCTTCAAACTTTGTAAATTTATAGAAAATATGTCCAATAACTTCCGCAGTGATTGAGGATTTTCTGTCTTTAAGGGAGCGAAATTTTCTATCGGCAACCAATAAGCGCGGGCTTGAGCTCGAGGATTGGTGTAACGTGTCACCAAAGTTTCATAAGCGGTTTTATAATTCTCGGTTGTGGCTTTCAGATGTTTTATTAATTCTAAGGGCGTACCAGTCAACGAAGAAAGCAAATAATTGAATTTTTCTACGGGCTTGAGCATTGAATTAGTATGAACTAAAGCATCGAACATGTCCCTGAACCCAGGAAAATCCCTAATATCTCCGGAAAACCGTTGCAAATCGATCTGCGGCAATTTTACATGCGGAATATCAGCATTATTAGGTTGACCAACCGAAGAGCCCGCATAGTTCAAATGAGACACTACATCGAATAATTCCGAATAAATGGATTTAATGTCGTGAAACATCTCTAAGAAGTCACTTTTAACCGAATCTTCGGCGTCCAGGTCTGCCTCTTTATCCGTTGCTAATAACGATAGAACGGTACTGTGACATCTATTAAACTCCTCACTTAAATCCTTGAGAGAAGAATATCGAACTTGGAATTTGATTCGAAATTCAGCGTCCCTTTTGGCGGAAAGGGCCAAGTTATGAATAACCTGCATTTCTTTCACACAACTGAGTCTTAAGGCTATCACCTTTCGTTACTTATCCGCCATTTCGTATGTGTAAATATATCAATATTTTGTGCAAACACCTCTGAACAAACGGAATTTATGTCAAGTGATAATTATTGTTGAAACGTCAACCTTTCAAAACAATGCGCATTAATGAAAAAGTTGTCTACCTAGAACCGATGTCGTCTGACCATACACATATGTTGCGGAGATATGAAAATCAAGATGGCCAACAAACTAAGGAAATTTATTTCAATTCTGATCAATCGAAATTTTTTGAAATGAATGTGTCAAATTTCGACTAAATGAATGAAAAATACCTCCAAATTCACCTAAGCGTGAATCTGAAGAGATCAACGATCAGCGCGTAGTGAAACTTCAACAGCAAAAAAATTAGGAATGAAATTGATTTAATGGCAAAGACAAAAAATCCTATTTCAGCGAAATTTGAAGGAAAAGAGGCCTTAATATCCGGCTCGAAGGACCATGTTGCGTTCTACGATAGTTCAAAGAAATGATTATTGTTTTGCCGGAGAGAGAAATGTGAACTGGGGCCACTTTTCCTTCACACAAAGAGGAAATTTAAGTTACACCTTTCACAGTGTGAAGTAAATCCAATAACGCGAAAAGTATCGAAATTAAGGCAAGCCACCAACGAAATGCACCTTACCTCGTGGTTTCAAGATGATGGGGTAGTGAAGGGCCCTTCTTATCAGCAGTCGCAGCTTCTTCTCGAACAGGTCCCACAACAAGACCGCACAATCACCTTTGGCGAGTTTCAAGCTGTTGAAATTCACTGATTATCGTTCACAGCGGAGAAAATCTTTTTGATTTTATCCAGTTTTTTTGAGATTATTGCGTGTTCTAACAAAAGCGTCAAATTTTAATTATCACACGTGTCTATTCAAAATTGTCTTGAAAAACAGTGTCACATTGCGAGCACCGCGCATACACGCGCATGCTTCCACTCGGCGCAAGACGTTGGCCGGCATATTTATACGAAGGAAACAAAAAAAGGAAACCGAAAGTACCCACAACTGTGAAAGGTCTCTTAAGAGAAAAAAAAAAATGAAATTAATTCCGTGGATACGGAACACCTATCAAAGGACCAACGGCTTACAGGCTGCCTATTCTCATCAGTACAGTTTCTTATATAAATGTTATATAGATGATTTTTATTTTCTATTATTGGTTCTAAATATCTTCTTGTGGTGGAAGCTCTTCAATAGTGGGAAGGCATTTTTTGTAAATGATCGAAAAAATATTATCAGGTGTATGAATTTCAGAGATTTCCTCCATTATTATTTTATGATGAGTATTTTTATCTTCGTCAACGGTGTTGATTGGTAAAACACTTTTCTTTAAAACGGATCTTTATTCAACCCAAGTGACTCTTCTTATATTCATCAACTTACTTCTCCGTACTACATACTACAATAATCATTTTCATATTGTTTCCGTTATACACCGGATATCAAATTTTAATATACGACCGTTTGACGTTTCTAGAACAACGCTCTGAACGCCACCTATATTTTCATATCAAAATTGTAATATTTATAATATAGAAAACTAACACACCACCTTACAATTTTGCTATCTTGAAAACAACCTAATAAACATTTAATTCATAACGAAAATCTTCAAATTTACCTCGACTGAGTGACTTTGTGAATGTATCAGCTAGATTTAAATTACCATCAATTTTAACTACATCAATAAATTTTTCATTTACTGCATCATGCACAAAATGTAAAGCTACATTTATATGTTTGGATCGTTTTGAAAAATTACCATTTTTAGCTAACATAATACAGCTAATATTGTCAACATATATTTTAATTTCATTCAACAAGTCATTTGGAATTCCAAAATCAATCAAAATATTTTTTTAAAAATAAAGCTTCTTCTACAGTAAAGGCTAATGCAACATAGTCTGCTTCTGTAGATGATCGAGCAACTGATTTTTGTTTTAAAGTTTTCCAAAATATTGGATTACCAAATACTTTTATTATTGGTCCCGTTGTAGACTTTGAGTCAATAGGATCACCTGCCCAATCTGAATCTGAATATCCACTAATCAATGTATCAATATCCCTAACAAAGTTCAAACTTAAATGCCTGGAATGGTATAAGTATGTTAAGATCCTTAATGCATGTCTGTAATGTATATTAGTACAACAATTCTGAAATCTACTTAAGTAGTTTACTGCATAAATTATGTCTGGTCTCGTTGCATGAGCAATATACGATAAAGCTCCTATTAGATTTCTATAGTTTAAACTTTCATTTATATCTCCTTCCTCTAATTTTAAACTAGCTTCCATTGGTGTATATTTTATTCTTGAATCTACGACTCGAAACTTATCAGCTAAAGATTCAATATAATTTTTCTGAGAAAGTTTCATTTCATTCGTATCTTCATTATAAGTTATTTCAATTCCCAAGTACTTTTCAACCTTTCCTAAATCTTTCATTTTGAATTCGCCTTTAAATTTTGTTTTTATCCTATCTACATCTTCTAAGCGTTTACCACTAATAAGCAAATCATCAACAAATAGAATACAATAAAGCTCCTTTTTGTTATTAGAGTATAAGCATAAGTCATGATTGCTTCTTATAAATCCTAATTTCATTATAAATTTATTAAACAGGTCATACCAATTTCTGGGTGACTCTCGCAGACCGCATAAAGATTTTTTCAGACAATAAACCATATTTTCACCCTTTATGAATCCATTAGGTTGGTAAACGTAAACTTCTGATTTGACTTCGCTATTTAAAAATGCAGTTTCCACATCCATATGGTGAACATACATTTTTCTTTTAACTGACAGACTTAAAAATGTGCGCAATGTAGACATTTTGGCAACTGGAGCATAGATCTCCTCAATTTGTTCATTTTGTTCGTATCCTCTTACTACAAGTCGTGCTTTAAAGTTATCGTTAGTTTTTCTTTTGTAAACCCACTTTACTGTAAGAATTTTCTTGTCTTTTGGTTTAGGAAATAACTCCCAAGTTTTCGAATCATTTAGTGAATCAAACTCTTTTTTCATAGCGATCTTCCAATTTTCACAATTTACAGAAGTTACCGCTTCATCAAAGGATTTTGGACTATCTAAGTCTACTAAATTTACAGAAATATCAAAGTCATTATATTTAGTTGGAATTTTTCTCTTTCTAACAGGCCTTTCATTTGTAGTTTGTATCGAATTTTCTACTTCATTTTCACTTTCTTCATCCTCACTTTCATCTACTTGAATACAGTCAGTCCCTAGCTCAACAACTTCAACATTTCTTGCCAACTCTACCTTTCCATCGACTAAAACTCTATTCCCTAAATCACAATACCCTATTAAAATACCCTTTTTTGCTTTATCTTCTGATGTTGTTCTTTTTTCGTCTGGGATTCTGACATAGACTGTACTACCATAAATTTTCAAATTTTTCACACTTGGTTTTCTACCAAAGAAAATTTCGTAAGGCGTTTTATACTCAAAAGTGGAACTATTCCTTAACCTATTTCCAATGTAACACGCAGCTAAAACAATTTCTGGCCAATATTTTCTATCTAATTTTGATTCTTTCCTAAGACATCTAACTCTATCCATTATCGTTCTGTTATACCTTTCTGCTACTCCATTTAACTGATGGTTATATGGTATACAAGGAAAAATTCTGAAACCTTCACCTTCTGCTAAATTATAAAACTCCTTATTTAAATATTCTTTACCATTATCACATCTGAGGTCACATAAAGGTCCTTCAGCATAATATTTGAGCATATTATAGTATTCAACAAATTTATCAAATACTTCTGCTTTACTTTTGATCGGAAAAATTCTAGCTATTCTTGAGTAGTCTTCAATAAATGATACAAAATATTTTTCACCATTCATGCCTTCTTCATCTAAATATTTGACGTCAGAATGTATTATCTCACCACAATACTTTGCTCTTCTACGTTCTGTTGCATACACTTTATTCGATAACTTGCTTTCAAGACAAACTTCACATTTCATATACTGATTTTCTAAAGAATCTGGTAAATCCCTTAAATACTTATCTCGACACATTATATTCAAATCTTTAAAGTTAACATGACCTAAAATACGATGCAATCTTTCTTTATTTGACATATTTTTGCTGCTATAGTTTGCTGAAATGACATTATAATTTCCTACTACTTCACAACTTATTGGGAACAGTCTATTTTTTTCTTTTGCATAAAACATAAGCTTATTTTCACTGTTGTAAAATTCTGCATATTCACCTTTGAAAATTATTGTCTTGTTCGTTGATGTAATGGCACTGACACTCAATAAATTCCTACCAATATTAGGCACGTAATAAACATTTTTTATATCTACTAACATGTTACGACCTTCAGAATTGAAACTGCATAAAATATTTCCTACCTTGGAAGCTTTTATTTTTGTTGAGTCCCCTAACTTGACATCTACTTCGTTCTCTAAAATTTTCGAGCAATAAAAATATTTTTCTGACTTTACTATGTGATCAGTACATCCGCTATCTATTAACCATTCCAAAACATTTGAGTCCTTACCTTGTGTTACATTACATGAATTTATATTAACAAGAAAATTTTCCAAAACTTTGTTTTCTTCCTGCCTGTCGTTAACTTCTGAGTTTCCAGCGAATCCACCATAATTTCCATACCCTCTACCAAAGTTTCCTCTGCCTCTTGTTCCATGAAATTGTCTCTGACCTTGATAGCCTCCTCTATTGTATTGTCTAAAATTCTGACCTCATCCTCTTCCATTTTTATAACAATTTCTATTTTTATGTCCAGCTTTTCCACAGGTCCAGCATGTTTGTTGTTCTTCGATATTTGTCCTTGATGTGTTTCGTCCTTTCATTAATTTCATATTAAATGCTTGGGAATGTGCCCCCTTTTCTTCTTTTACTGCTTCCTTCTTAGTTTCTTGTGTGTCTGAGAGTTCGGTCCAACTCAACAACTTTTCTCGAATATAATCTGTTGTTCGGTTTTGCTCAGGTAGGGAATCCAGATCATCCACCAAATGTCGACAACTTTTCGGCAATGCCATTATCAGATAACCAAGTTTTCGTTTTCTTGTTACATCCCCACCAGCCAATCTAAGTTCGTTGACTTTCTTTTCGAATTCGTCGAAATATTTTTCTAAATCGATTTTATTTGAGTTTTCATTCAGTTTCATTAGATTTAATTGTCGTTCTAAAAGCAACTGCTTTGACTCACTTTTGTTCATGTAGATCGAGTCTAATTTGTCTAGGATTTGCTTGGGCTCTTCCAGATCGGCCATTGTTGCAGCATTTAGGGTTAATGAAAAATAATACATTACTTTATCCTTTTTGTCTTCCCAATCTTGTTCCTTTATAGCTTCTGGACGAGTTTCATTTTCCACTAATGGCAGACATTTTTTGAAACGTAATAGATACATAAATTTATTTCTCCACTCTTCATATGGAATGTTTTTGTCGAACGGTATTACTGTTGTACTTTCCCGGGCCATTTCCATTTGTTCTCCTTTTCGCTGGACTCTTGATAATCTAAACCACGCTATTCTACCATAAAACACTTTTCTTTAAAACGGATCTTTATTCAACCCAAGTGACTCTTCTTACATTCATCAACTTACTTCTCCGTACTACATACTACAATAATCATTTTCATATTGTTTCCGTTATACACCGGATATCAAATTTTAATATACGACCGTTTGACGTTTCTAGAACAACGCTCTGAACGCCACCTATATTTTCATATCAAAATTGTAATATTTATAATATAGAAAACAAACAATAGGATTGCCATTTTCAGATAATATCTCTGTAGGTGAATTAGTGATATCCAAGTTCTCATTATTGAATATATTATTTTTTTTCTTTTTAGTCTGTTTTCTTATTCCCAGTTGAGTTATTTCCTTATCAACCATTCCAAGTTCCCTGCATAAGCGAAAAACCTCATCATCACTGCTATCGCAATTCATTATGTAGTTTTTTCTGAAAAATAATTCACCGCGGAAGTCATTCATGAAGCGTAGAGAACAGCGCGTAAATCATTCAAAGAGAGTAAAGAACAGCGCGTAAATCATGAGCAAATTTAAACGATATCTTCTATTCAATTCTGAAACGTATGATAATACGAATACGAATTTAATGAAACTTACATGTTTATATTCTTGATTTCTTGTGAAATTATATTAATTCAGATTATATTTACCTCAATTTATGATGATAATCCTTGGAGCACCACCACAACACGAAACTCTTAGAAGTTATTATGACTTACGCGGTGTTATTTGAACGTTACAAACACTCTGATATACGTTGTGTTTTAATATTCAAAATAACTCTTTGTGATTGGCTCATTTGCAAATGTATTATTGGTCGAAAGATGTGCCTCGTGATTATCTATCGAATGACATGCGTATCTCCGTTTGATGATTTTTTGACTTACGCGGTGTTAGAACTTAAGCGACGATATGTAAGGCCTTCATTTCGAAGTTCATCTACAAGTTCGATAGAGGAAAACCAGTTGTCAGCGGTTATGTTCCTGTTAGATTCATGAATTGGCTGTGTTAATCTTAGAAGCGCTTGTGTTGGCTTACTAAATAATTTCAACTCTTGAGATAGCCCAATTCCATATGTATTTTTACCGCTGTATATGTATCCATTGAAGAAATAATTATTTCTTGCATCAGTTATGCACATGATTTTCAAGCCATATTTACATGGCTTCAAAGGCATGTACATTTTGAATCTGCCTCTGGAAGATACCAGCATCTCATCCATACAACAGTTTGCTCCCATAGAATATATTGTCTGAGAATGGACTTTGAATTGGTTGAAAATTTCAGAAACGGCACAAACAGGATCATCTTTTCGTCTATCTTTTTTTTTTCAGTCTTTTGGATTGTCAAATCGCAAGCATACAAGTAAAAAAGCCAATCTACTTTTGCTCATGACATAACGGAATATTTCCCTACCAGTTCCATCTGTAGCGAATATTCTCTCAAGTGTTTTATTATTAGAATTGAAAACTGCTGTGTAAAATAGGAGACCTATGAATGCTTTCAATTCAATTTTTTCATTCCGGACGAGAATGCCTTGCATATTTTATTCTTTCACTCTCAGTTTTTACATTTGTCCACTTCAAAATAATACCCAAAATGTCATCTGTAAATAAGAACTGCCATACTTCAAGTGGGTTTGCTGAATTAAACCAAGCAGGTGCATTATGATGCTATGCTTTAGGGTTCTGGAGCGAGAATGGAAAGGTTGCGAAGACCATTTGAATCAATTCCTACCATAGTTATTTTTTTTGCAGCATTTATATAAATTTCTTCATCTGACTCATCACTCATGAAAACATTTTCGTTATCTTCTTGGTCTGTGCCTTGCTTTTGAAGATGTGCGTATTCAAATTCAGATCTGCTATCATGATCATCGAGTTCGAAATCCTGTTCCTTAATGTCGTGTTGGTCAGAAACTGACTTTTTTCAAAGTCAGGATCCCGTGAACTGACTTCTTCTACTGTTTTCATCCTTTTGGATGGTCTAGGTTCATCAGACATCTTCGAGAATCAAAATTGATATGAAACCAAAAACTAACACTTACACCGTCCTGCGGTCACGGCGACCGCTCGCAAATTTATACTGCTTTTAGAAAATGAACTATGCGATACTCCGCCTAACGCTTGTGGCATATTACTGCCAATAATGTAGTTTGAAGGTATTGAGGTGCTGCAAGCGATATCTTAAAGGAGGATGGAAATAGACGTCGATCGCAATTGGCCTGCGGTCACGGTGAACGCACGACGGCGTTTAAGGGTTAAATGAGTTTCTTCTGGACCTCCAAGTTCCAAAACTTTCTGTAACTGAAAGTTGACATCCCATACCAAATTACATCTTTCCCTCAGTTGAGTCGATATTTAAAGATCAGTGTTTCCTGAAACGATCCATCCCAATTTTGTCTTCTGGATGATGGGCTCATTAGCCTTCCCCTTGATTTGTCCAATAAACATAAGGTCCTACAACAATGTGATCCTCCGAATAAAATTTCAATCTTGCCTGGTCCGTAGAGCCTGTGATCTGCTACCTTGATATTTGGTGGTCCACTGAAGTTTTCTTTAATCTGCAATTTTCTTTAAATTCAAAAAGGTTACTTCGATCTGGTGTGAATTGAACCGAGACTTCAATTTGATTCTTGTCATTTCCTTGATGTTCACGCACCCTTGGCTAATACCAATTATAGGAATGTTGACCCTTTCTCTAGTCAAATTTAAACGATCCGTCAACTCACATGTCATCAGGTTGGATTGCGATGCCGAATCCAGTAAAGCTCTAACTTGGACACAGTTTTCCTCACTGTCAACCAAATCAATTATAGCCGTTGCTGATATTACCTCGTTGGAATGTAACAACGACATTATTGATACAATGCTAGATTTGTCTTCTTTTGGCTTCATTATCGTCCCTGACTTCCAGTCGTTGTAAGACCCTACCGCTTTGCTCAACTTGATCATTTAAATGTCGCAGGCTATTATGCCTCTGACCGCAACACTTACAACTAACTGAGCTGCATATCTACGCGATGACTGTGTTTGAAACAATTTTTTTTTTTTTTTAAATCATTTAATCATCAGCAATCAGAACAAATACAATTCTATGAGCTAATTTTTTGACAATTAAGCATATACATATATCATAACGTGAAGAGGTTCTCCCCATTGGGAGAATATCCGGTTGGCCATTTCCTTTGCAGTCTTCTTGTTGGGTTGTCTAGTATTAAGGGTTGTAGAAGGATATTTGTATGTTCTTCCAATCTAGAATGGTGGTTTCTACTTCTTATTTTTATGACATCCTGAACAAAGGGTATTTTCAGATCTTCATGGAGTGTTAGATTGGTTACATACCATGGTGCATTGGCTATCATTCGCAATATCTTAGACTGGCATCTTTGAATGATAGCTATATTTGACTTGCTTGCGCATCCCCAAATTTCAAGTCCATACGTCCAAATTGGAATTATGATTGTCTTGTATAAAAGAATTTTGTTTTCTAATGACAGTTTAGAATTTCTTCCCATAAGCCAATAGATTTCCTTGGTTTTAAGATCTACTTGTTTTCTTTTCTTTTTGATATGTTCCTTCCAAGTAAGTCTGGTATCTAAGTGGAATCCTAGATACTTGACCGTTTCTGCTTGTGGAATTGCTTTTCCATTCAAATGAATTGGTGGGCATCGTTCTCTTCTCAAGGTGAAATCTACTTTTTTTGATTTTGTTTCATTTATTTTTATTTTCCATTTGTTGACCCATGGTTCCACTAGGTTCAGATGCTCTTGTACATGTCTGGATGGTGTTGTGGGATCCTCATGGGATGCCATAATGGTTGTATCATATCCAAGAATACTGAGGTGCAGTACTGCTTTTCTTCGAATGCTTGATTGATGACTCTGGTAATTCGGTGAGTTTGTTGAACTGTTGAGTGTCCTTGTCTAAATCCAAATTGGTGAGAGGGAATCCATTCGTCATTGGGGATGTCTGTCTCAATCCTGTGTAGTAGGAGTCTTTCAAGCACTTTCGAGATCGTTGGTAGTAGACTTATTGGTCTGTATGATGAAACTTCATTTGGTGATTTACCTGGTTTTAATACCATGATTATTTCAGCGGTCTTAAGCATTTTTGGCCAGTAATTCAGTCTTATTATTGCATTGAATATATAAGTCAATAATTGTACTGCTTTTTTAGGAAGTTCTTTAATCATTTTTGGTGTTACCCTGTCTAATCCAGGAGCTTTTCGGATGTTCAGATTATTGATTTCTTTCTGTACTTCTTTCACTTTCAATGATTCTATTTCGGGTATATCAGGAGGGATATTGGAAATAAATTTTTCGATTTCATCATCAGTTCCTTGGTCGTTTGGCGCGAATACTTCAGCAAGATGTTCTGCAAAAAGATCTGCCTTCTCTTTTTCACTTCTGGCCCATGTGCAGTTGGTATTGCTAAGATTTTTAAGTGGAGCGAATCGTTCTTGCGGTTTACTTTTTGATTTGATAGGTTTCCAAATTGTGCTGTCATACCTGTTCAAGCCGGCTACATAATCAGCAAATGATTTTTCTTGTAGGTCCCTCAGTTTATTTTTAAGATCTCTGCTTGTCTGATTGAATATTCTCTTGTCATCTGCAGCATGTGTTCTTTGCCATCTTGATCTTGCTTTTCTCTTCACAGCAATCAATCTTTTAATTTCGATAGGTATTGATTTTGTCGACCCGCATTCTTTCATGTTTGGAGTGCTGTCTACAGCTGCCTGTTTCAGGATGTTCGTCAACATTTCTAGTGCTTCGTCAATTTCAGAAGGACATTTGAGGCTCAGTGATAAGTTTACTTGTTGCTCCACTATGCTTCGGTAGTCATCCCAATTAGTTCTGCCGTTGTGTAGTTTTGATTTGGTCTTCCTGTCCAGGGCAGTCGTTCCTACTGATGCAATTATTGGGGAATGGTCAGATGATAAATCATAGCTTGATTCCACCTCCATATATGTTGATGATATACCATTCACTATGAAAAAGTCTAGGAGATCTGGTATTTTATTTGGATCACTGGACCAATATGTTGGTTTTCCAGTTGACAAGAAGTTTTAATTTTTGTCCTGTATTAGTTTGGCCAGCTCTCTGCCTTTAGGCGTTATTAGACGGGAACCCCAAAGGGTGTGTTTGCTATTGAAGTCTCCTCCCACTATGAATCTTGATCCCAATGTATCGAAAAATTCTTTGAATTCATCGATCTTTATATTATGCCTGGGCGGACAATATACAGACGAAACTTTTAAATCGTAAGTGGCCATTTTGACATTCACTGATGTGGCTTGAAGGTAGTCGAGTTCATATTTTGGCAATTCGTATTGCGTAATCGTCTCTTTTATTATTACTGCAGTTCCGGCGTGGGCTGTTTTGTCTGGATGATTTGTGTAGTATGTTATATAGTGGGGTATTTGGAAGTAGGATCTGTCCGTGAAGTGTGTTTCGCTTATTAGAAGGATATCTATATAGTTCAGTTGTAAAAATGTTTGGACTTCGTTTTTGTGCTGTAGTAAACCGTTGGCATTCCATTGGGCTATTCTGATAAGTCTAGCGAATTTTTGTGATAAGCGTTGTGAGCATGTTTAGTATCATGCTGTTTTGTTGGACCAATTGCTGGAACATATTTTTGAACTCTGCCAAGAAGGAAGTCAAAATATTGGAATCGTTATCATTGCTTTGTGAATTGTTCATTCCCTTTAGAGTATCTGCATAGCTTGGTTTTTGTTGTTGTTCTGTTGTTTGATTTCTAGGCACTGAATAATTGTAATTTGTTGTATTTGTTTGTATTACTGGCTGTTGTACGTTTAGTCTATTGTTCTGGTTGTTGGGTCTTTTTAGTATTGCATGATAAAATTCGCATCCCCTATAGTTTGCTGGATGAGGTCCATTACATAGGGCACATTTTGCCGGTGTGTTGTTGCTTTTCTTGCAGTTCTCAGTGTTATGTGCTCCTCCACATTTTACACAAACATATGGTCTGTTACAGTAGGTTTTGGTGTGCCCATATTGCTGGCATCTCATACATTGTGGTAAGCCTTTAACTTTTTTTGGCGGTTCAATCTGCACTACTCTATTCTGGATTCCATGTATCTTGTATATTTCTTTATTATTATCTGACGGTTCTAAGTCTACGAAAAATAGATTTAATGGCTCCTTTGTCACTCCGCTTTTTCCATTGTGGATGTTCCTCACTTTGTGTCCCTGTTTAATAAGTTCCTCTTTTATTTCTTCTACGTTTGTTGAGAAATGAAGATTTTTAATTACTACTCTGAACGCTCTGTTTTCTTTTGCTTGGTAGGTGTGATGTATTATGTTGGTTTCCCTCATGTGTTGTACCAATTTGCGATAATCGTCTGGGGTTTGGCAGTTTACTTTTATGGTGTTATCTGCTAAAGTTTTTGTTGTAAAATTTTTCATTTGCAGTATTCGATTTAGGTTTTTTATCATTTCACTATAGTTTGTCACTCCGTATACAAAGATTGGAGGGGGTTTTGGGATTTTAGTAGTTTGCTCCTGTGGTTGGCTGGTACTTCCTTCATTTTCCTCATTTAATTGGCTAAATCTGTTGCGTGTAGGTAATTCCACATAGTTTGCGGTACTAATTTTTCTTTTCTTGGTTGTGCGCTTAATATTTTGCCAGGTAAATTTATTGTTTGGGTCAGGGCTATTGTTATATCCATGAAATTCTTCATCACTTGTAGATGACATTCTACAGTAGCTGTTACTTTGTAGGGCGGGTGTTGGGATCTCCCCTACTTTTTCATTTCGATGACTCATTTCAATTTCTGGGGAATTCCCAGCTGGTAGGATCTCCCGTCTATCTTCGTTTTGATGACTCATTACAATTTCTGGTGAATTCCCAGCTGGTAGCATTTTCCGATCTCATCTCATCACATAGGAATGTATCCGTGGGGAATCGCCATAGACTTCTGTTGTTAGCAATTGACCTACATTGCCCTTTGAGTCGAATGACACTGTTCCAACTAATTTTGGAAGTTTACGTCCCACTTTAGCGATAAATGCTTTGACTCTTAAGAAATCGAGTCGCACTCTTGCTATATCATAATTCACGGGAATGATATCATCCGGATTTACTAAGATGGGATTAGCTTCATCTTCGTATTGAGCACCTAAGATACTGTTCAAGTTTACATATGACTGGCGTACTTCAATAGGTGTATTGGGATTAGCCAGCATAACGACCAAGTCACGTAGACTAGTGATCGTGTAACTGATTGGAGTAGTTTCTTGCATTAGCGATGGAAAATACTTACAATTCATTAAGGAAAATTTTCCCAGACAGTTGATAATGCCGCTAACTGGTGTAAGATTTAGAGGGTTCATTCTAACTACCTCTCTTAAATCGCTGGTCAATATCGTTGCATACTCATTGATGAGTACATCTGAAAATCCAATTTCACCGCTTAGATGGACTAAATCATACTTTGCAGCAAATTGCAGAAGTGATGCGCGATAAATGGAATGAACCGGAATATCTATTTCCGGCATTTGGAGAGAGATACGATTAATAGTCTCAAAAGCTGTGAGTCCTATTCCACGCACTGTTACACTTAACCTTATATCCTGGGGCTGGGGTTCAACGTGTGCGGTTTTCAACGCTTCACTCAAACTAGAAAATTCACTAAATAAACTTATACGCATTGATTCTAAATTATGAGTGTTGAAATCCGAAATAGTTTTTGAGTTGACCTTCTGCCTAAAGGTTTGCGCACGCTGCCGTTGTTTTGCTGGCCACTGCTGCGTCTTTGTGTTTTCTCCTGGTTGGCTTGTTGAGGCTGACTCTTCTTCAGCTGGCTGTTGATAAGCTGCTGAGCCTCCTCTGCCGCGACCTCTGCCTCGAGATCCTCCTCTTTGCATTTTGGTAAGATTAACAATAAAACTGGTTTATTGCGGAACGGGTAAAGCATCCAGAACCTAAAAATCGTTGAAACAATTGAAACAAAATCTCAAGCGTTCGACCCCTTTCCTCCTCTGATGAATAGATAATTCGAAAAACTTCCTACAAAAATACGACAAATGACTTTCATGTTATAATCGACAATTTGGTTTGATTCTATTTGTTGCAATCAATGATTCGTAACCTTGTTTTTTGTTGTATATTTGGTTTGTTTCAGGTTTCGATTTGATTTCATTTGATGTCCTATCACTTAAAGCTTCTAACAAAGAGCACCTATCATTCAGAAATGTCAGAAATTTGGTCACTGCCTCTGCATCCTTTTTCAAATACGACTTTAAATAATAGAACTTCTGTACGTTGCTCAAGTTTTCATTGCTATCAATGAGTGAAGTAAACTTGTCATTAAACCCGAGCCACCCATTTACATTGTCTGAAGAGGTGGTAAGATCAATTAGTGGCGGATTGATGGAATGAGTAAATGAATTACTTTCATAAAGTTGATTTCCAAATAATTGACATCAGAGCAGGCCATGAAAATCTAGTCGCGGCTTTATTTCTAGTTACAAAAAGTACCTAAAAATTTCTGTAGTGTATGTACATGCTGGTGTATCTCTGGTTGTATAATCGCGCTGTTACTCGAATAGTGAAGCCTAGATGCACACAGCGTACCCACACGTTCCACACAGTTACAGAGAGTAACATATCTACTTATATTGAACGATGTACATGTAAGCATATTGAATTGTATTTTACAATAAATGTTAATTAATACAAGGTGTATTAATCCCAAAACATTAAATAATCCATAAGTTAAAAATATCTACAATTTATAAATTTAATCTTTCAGGCGGACATATGGTCCTTTTAGGTCGATCCTTAATGGTCGAACTTGCTTCAGCAATTTCATTTTTTTTATTGAACAAATCAGGTTCTATTGTCTGATCTTTATCCTCGCTACTTTCAATGTTCCTATCAACAATACTAGGTTTAATACTAAATTCATAGTTTTTTTCCAAGTTAACATTCGTTTTAGGTTCTACTTCTATCTGTCACAACTATGTCATCTATAAACATTATGGTATTTTTTGCACCTTGCAAAGCCTTTTCAACAATTTTTTAAAATATAGAACACGCAGGCTTTGTGCCATATGGTAAACGGTTAACTCTATAAATACCTTTACTAGTGCTCCACGCAACTGATAACTTTGTATTATCTTCAAGTTCTAATTGGTTATAAGCATTTGAAAAATCTAATTTACTGAAATATTCCCCTCCTTGTAAATCTACAAATAAATCCTCAATTCTAGGAAGTGGGTGTTTGACATCTTCTAAATACTTATTTACTGTTACTTTATAGTCTGCACAAATTCTAATCTGCCCATTTTCCTTTAAAACTGGTACCAACGGTGTTCCCCATTCTGAGTTCTCAACCAAAGTAATGACACCTCTCTGTTCAAGTTCTTCTAATTCTTGTTCAACTTTACTTTTAAGTAGAAAGGGAATTGGTCTCGGCTTACAAAATATTGGTTTCGTATTAGGCTTAAGTTTCAATTCTACCTTTTCATATTCATACAGTCCTAATTTACCGTCAAATAGATCTTCGTACTGATCTAATAATATTTTTAAGTCATCATTTTCTAACTTTTCTACTGATTTAATCTCACTATCGTGCCTATTTGCTAAATCTATTTTGATTGCTAACAATTTAATTAAATCCCTACCTAGCAAAGGTGTAGATCCATTTTTCACAACTATAAATCTACATTTTCCAAAGTTCTTATTATTATAATACACAAAGGCATTAAACTGACCCTGTGGCTCAATTATTTTTCCATCATAGCAACGTAATCTAACTAGAGTTTGATTTAATTTACAATTTGCAAACTGAACTACAAATTTGCTTGAAATGTTTTCAGGAATCAAGGAAATACCTGCCCCTGTATCTGTTTCCATATCAATCAACGTGTCATTAATCATTAATCGAATTTTTGTGGCTTTCACATTGTTCACATTATTTTCAAAGAAATTCATTTCTATGAAATCGCAAATTTCATCTTCCAGAGTAGTCTCTGTATCATTTTTGATAAAATTTAAGCTTTTTCTACAAACTTTAGCCAAATGTCCTTGCTTTTTACAGATTTTACATGTATATTCCTTGTACTTACAATTTTTGGAGTCGTGGTTATTATACCCACAGCACTTACATTTCTTTTTGTTTACTTCACTTGAACTTTCGTTGCCATCCTTTTCTTCTTGTATTTTTCTATTGTACCTCTTCGTCGTCCTGGAACCTTCCTGTAGGTTCATTCTAAAGGTAGTATGCGTTGCACTTGTCGACAATGAAGCCTCTTTGTTCAAAGCAATTTCCAGAATTTGCTCAACAGTTTTCCTGTGGTCCTCTTCACATACTCTGTCCAAAATCTGTCCTCTGGAGAGTCCCGAAACGAATCTGTCCTTCAGAATTTCGTTCAAGTTCGCTCCAAAATTGCATGAACTTGCTTTATTTTTTATTCGTACGTACCACTGTCGCACTGGTTCATTTTCAGCTTGTCTAAGGTTATAGAAATCAATTCTTTCATTGAATATTGATATTCTTTTGGAGTACTGCCTGTTTAGGATTTCGCAGAGTCCCTCGAACGTTTTATTCTTCGGTAATACTGGATCGCAAAGGTCTCGAAGTGTTTTATAAGCTTGCTCACCTATTAGGGTTAATAAAACAGCAACTTTCTTATCTTGCTCGATATAGTTGGCTTCGAAATATTGTTCTAGTCGCTCGAACCATGTCAATCTTCACTAGGTTTATATTCGGATATTGCACCGATCGTTGTTGATCTGATAACATTCACCGCCATGGTTATTTATTTCTTGAAAAATACTTCTTCGACACTTTTTTATCCTCGTCGCCAATTTAATGTTTTGGGATTAATACACCTTGTATTAATTAACATTTATTGTAAAATACAATTCACTATGCTTACATGTACATCGTTCAATATAAGTAGATATGTTACTCTCTGTAACTGTGTGGAACGTGTGGGTACGCTGTGTGCATCTAGGCTTCACTTTTCGAGTAACAGCGCGATTATACAACCAGAGATACACCAGCATGTACATACACTACAATTTCTGTGTGTTGATCATGGATTAAAATATATGAATATAACCTATAAAAATATTGAAAATACTTTCAAGGTATATTTGATTTGAAATTGTTGAAAATATTTATAATTCTCATATGATGCTTTAAACCTGTACAACGGCAGTATATTATTTTCATCATTGTTGCATTGAGAAAATTTTGAGACTTAATTTCAATTGCCAGGAGGCATACAGGTACACTGACAACTAAAAATACATAGCCACAATATTTTACTACAGATCAATCAGGGAAATTCAGGATTGATGATGAAAATAGCATGGAATGCTTCAACATAAAATCATTCAGGCTTTCGAGAAATTCCAATTTTGAGATTGAGATATCATTCATTAAATAATGATGACTTAGGTAATCGAAGATCACTTGAGGAAGAAAATACTTGTTGATTCTTCGAAACATGTGGAAAAGTTAATCTACTGAGAACATCATATTGTATATAATGAGATATGAACACCCATTATTGGATCTATTCTGTATCTGTTTACTATTTTGGGAGCTTGTTAATTATTGAATTCTCATATTTATGACTGCATCTGAAAAATATTAACAATGAGCCCATTCATAAAGCATTTCTGCTGATATCAGCCTTTATCCAAAAGGTATAAAAGAAGCAGCAGACCGCCATGAGTCAGTTCAGTTCGTATCTTCAGAGAGGTAACAGTTCAGTTCGCACCTTCAGACAGGTAACATGGTCAATCTAAGTAATAATTCCTATTCCTTCATATTCCACTGTGATACATAATAATGAATGAGTGCTTTTTTGAAAACCGTTATTCTTTTCACTGAATCCCCATAATTAAGTGCGAATGTGCTCTCTAATCAAAAATAAGTGATTTAATGTGTTTCTAAACCAAAAGTAAACCTCAACCCTCTATCAAACTTGGATCAACCCTTATTGTATTAAACCCCATAAACTGCATCTACCCTCATCTCATAGAAGTTTTACGGAGCTTTCCTTATAAAGCTGCCCTGGTGACATCGACCTGCTACTCTTCTTCCTATCGTGGTGTAATTTCATCAAAGAAAACAACAATGTACATATTGAAATATATGAACAACTGTGAATATCCTAATCTGCAAATTAGATTTTTATTCAACTATAAAAAAACTAATCGTTGAATAGTTGTATTTTATAAATAACTGACCTAGTACAATTCAGAAAGATGCATAATTAATAAACCATAAATGTAAGTGTCGAAATGAAATTTAAACAATTGGATCAATAGTTATTGACATTTCATCAAAATGAAACTCTATCAGTAAAAAAATACTATTACAATTATTTTTTAACCCCATAAATTCTTCCTTTTCAGGAGACATACTTTATTAATATCTTTTTTATCCAATTTTAACCCTTCTGGAACATTCATAAAATTTTCTCTTCCAGATTACCATTCAAGAACGCATTTTCGACATCTAGCTGTTCCATAAAAAATTCATATTTATTAGTTACTGATAATAGCAACCTCAGAGTTGAGAGCTTAGCTACAGGAGAACGCAATTGCGACATAATCTCAGATTCGTTTTGTTCGAGCCCTCGAGCCACTAATCTGGCCTTATAAATGAGTTTATTATTATCACCCTCTTTCATTCAAAAACCCACCTGTTGCTTGAGATTATTTCATTGTCAGGTTTATTGACAAGAATCCATGTATTGTTCTCCTTCAAAGCAGCTAGTTCATCTGCAATAGCTTTTTTCCATAAATTCCAGTTGACACTATTTTGTGTATCGGTGTGAGATGATGTAACATCTGATACATTTGCCAGTGAGGCAAAATAACCCGAGTCAACCTCATAATCTTCGAACCTTTTAGGAAGTTTAACATTTCTCCTTGGCCTTCGTTCATCTATAACTGTTTGCGAATTTTCAGCTGTATTGTTATCAGCTTCCAACACTTCATCGTCTTCAATTTCTATGTTTACATCTTGTGCACAATTCTGAAGGTCATCTTCATGTGGATAGTTTTTGACCCTTTCATCTGACTCTTCGCAGAAATTATTCTCATAAAATACCACATTCCTACTATGAATTACCTTTTCCTGATTTTCCTGCCACAGTTTATAGCCATTTTCTGTATAACCTATGAATCTGCATTTTATTCCCTTGCTATCCAACTTACTCCTTAATGAATCAGGTACTCTCACATATGAGACACAACCGAAAACTCTCATATTTGAGACATTTGGTTTATTGCCTGACCACATCTCATAAGGAGTCTTATTTTTGCCCAAACATGACTGTGTTTTTTTTGTGATATATGCTGCTGTGAGCACCTCCCAAAATTCCTTGGACATTTTTGCCTGCATTATCATGGAACGTGCCATATTCATGAGTGTCTGATTCATTCTCTCAGCCACACCATTCAACTGAGGAATGTATGGAGCAGTGAAGCTGGTTTGAATACCCTTTTCAGAATAGAAATTTTTAAATACATCTGACTTATATTCACCCCCATTGTCGCAGTTCAGTCTAGCCACCTTTCTTTCACAGAGAGCTTTCACCTTTGCCTCATAATGCCCGAAATAGTCGTAAACTTCACTTTTCTGTTTAATTACATATACCTACCATGACAAATCGAGAAAAGTCATCTACAATGGTTACAAGGTAACTGTTTCCATTATGTGGCAGTAGCTTTATTGGTCCACATACATCTGTATAAACTACTTCCAAAAGTCCACGAGACCTAATAGTCTTTGACTGATAGGGAAGACATTTTAATTATGACTTTACACAAACTTCACAACAAATTCCCTTATTTCTGCCATTAATAGTTGTGATGGATAATCAGTTGGGTTTCAGGCACAAAAACACAATCTTTATATACATCGTTTATTCAGAAAAGAATATACCTTAATAGCCGGAGGTGTTACTTCAAACGCGTAACGGACACAACTGACTAACAAAGGCGGCAACATGGCCGATCTATTCAGATTATAACAAATTAAATAGAACACTGTCATTCCATACATAGGAGGAAGACGATGCCTATCAAACTTAAACAATATGAGGGTAGATGGCGCCACAAGGCTCAACTGATGGATATAACAAGGAATGTTTAGTTTAAACTTCAATACTACCCACTAAACTAAACAACATTAAAAAAACGCTGCAAATTTTACACAAGGGTTTATTATTTTCTCAGTTTAATAACCCAATACCATTGATATCTCAAATAAATCGTATATATTAATTATAACTCATTGGGTTTCCACCAAACGAAAATCAATTCCATGAAGAAATTCATGTGAAATATTTAAATTCAATAGTAACTACAAAATTATCCACGTCGAAACCAAAAGTACCTACATAACTCCTAGAGTCGTTAGAAATCAGTAGGTACAACACCCGCAAAATCTTATTGAATGAACAAACAGATGTGAATAGCTCTCCTCTACTGAATATTTTCTGTAACCTAAAAACTCTGTGGCAAACCCCAATTTATACCTACTCTCACTTTTACGCTTTTGTATAATTATTTAGGCACGTTCCGGACCATATTTAAACCTTGTTGTACTACATACCATCAGTCAGTAAAATGTAGACACCTGAAGAAGCTATATTAAAGCGAAAGATTTTTAGCAACTTTCTTCGTGTTTTTTTTTGTGATTCAGGGGTATTACTATGAGATGGAGTTTTTATGTCCGACTGATCATCAGAATTATCAGTCCTGTCACCGATATAATCAATTACCGTATCCATGCTGTCTGTCTCATCTAAATATATTCCCGAAATATGGTAGATGAAACATTAATATTAATACAACATGGTCATCAATCATATATAGGTGTCATCTTGAACGATAATGAATCCACACATTATTAATGAATGATAGTGTGATATTATACATGATTCCATAGTGATTAAATATATTCTGATAGTATATCATGATGAACTTTAGCAAACATGTAGACATGGCACATCAATTAAAATGGACGCCTATGGATAATCCACAAATTCGGCCTTTACAAGAGGTAGCTGAGCAGATTCATCAGGATACACAATTCATATTTTAGGCTTTCCAAACTTGTGCATCATCCAAGTGATACAGTTGTTTTCTTTGGTAACCGTTAGTGATATAGAACGACGACACTATGTGTGCTGTTGCACTCGACCATGTATATGCTGTGTAGACGGATAGCTGCGCCTTTATGGCCTCCATATCCACAGTGATACATAGGGGTAAATCCGTGCATGCCTCGAGATTTGGTATTGTGCGGTTCACCAGACAGAATGGCCCATTCTGCCATTGGACCATTATGGTAAACTTCTTTCTCATAAAGTTGTTCCATCTTGGCTTACAGAATTTCAGGGGATCCGACTTCAATATTACTGACCAATCATGGAAGTTACCTGGCAGTGATGCGATCTTTACTAAGACTTCTCTTTTCATGTTCCCTTTGCCGCACATTTGATGGAATTTAACAAGGAATGTAGCACATAGCATGTTCTCGCTCATGTGTATATCCCCTGTTTGATTTACCAAGGGGATTCCTTGCAGAGTCTCGTGTCTGATGAGCATTCTTGTGATAGCTTTGTATAATAAATAGCATGTAATTAGATGGATGAGTAACACCGGTATTAGATGGATCAACCCTGTGATCATCGGATGTGAGAGGTACTCATTTTGAAGAAGAGAGGTAGCATTGATCGAAGGCTCTATGGTTGTAAGGTTGACCGAACTGGGGGTTGTAACAAACGCGTACGAACCCTTCGGAACCATAGCTAAACTTACGGTAGAGCCCATAGCCCCTCGCCTGCGATTGCATAAGTAAGCAACTATCACGTAACACCAGAATAGAATAACAGTTATTCGAATTATCCACTTCTCTATGCGGCCCCAGTTTATCCATGATAATGGATTGAGTGACCAATCTCCTCCAGCAGCTGTGGCTGTAGCTGCTAAGTCCCTCTCATACTTGTCATCAAGTGCTTCTTGAAGTGTCATAAATGCTTTTGTAGTGCTATTAGATGCATTGATGAATCTTCTCATATCAACATAATTTCCAGCATACCAGAAATTCTTCGCAGTCATGTTAGTCCAATCTCGGAATCTATCTGGATGTGGCTTGAATGGTAAATTCTGACTTATATCCAGAATGCTAATCCCAGATATTCTTTGCCCGGCACTTGTAGGATACAGTGTGTCATAATCAATATAACTAATTGTATTATCAACTACAGGTCGACACGAAAAGACTTTACTAAAGATGTGTAAGGTGCAACCTTCCTCCATTGTTAGAACAGATACTGATGGTATCGCCACAGTCTTCGAGGAACTTGACCCATCTGGTTTATTGCATATTACATTCCCTTTGTTACTGTCTTTATAATGTGAGAACAACCATTGACATGGGCCCACCTTTATGTAATGCTCCTTTGTGGTCATGTCTTCGGTGATATCAGCCATCATGCAATATGAGGCATCATAAGGTTTCTGCTCTAGGTATCGCATTATACAATCAGATGATCCATACCGTTGGTATACTAATCCTTCATCACAGGCTTGCCCTGGGTTTGCTCTACATTTAGCTATCTCATCCTTAGTCATCAGTCCCATGTATTGATTCGCCCGGTCTTCTAGGAGGTAGTGGTTGTGGAGTTCGTACCTCAGCCAACGTCCTTTCTGGAGTATGGGTACTGAATGGATTTCCCATAATGTAGGTTTAGCCTTCTTCGAGAAGAGCGGAACACGGATCGATGCATAGATCCTCTGCCCTATTGCTGTAACCATAGCTTGACCCGGCCGTGAAAATGCCTCTATTTGTGCATAAGATAACGACGTGAATTCCCTATTCCTTAATTTTAGATGATCCCTCAATTGTTTTCTGATAAGACTTTGTGATATCACTGAAGGTCGTAGGGCTTGTAATTGTATCATAGTCAAAATATCAGAACTCCTTAATTTAATCGCCTATTCACTAAAGTATCAACATATAACGAAAATTTTGCTGGAAAGAATTGAAAGAATCACTTTATAATTAAGCCTAAAGGAAGTTATTCATAAAAATCTTAAATATTTTTTATTCCAAATCACATTTCCTATGAAATATTGGAGTTGAAAAATAAGAAAATTATCTTGGTGTTGAGTTTTCTTGAAAAACTACTTTACAAAGGTCAAGTCACTATGTTGTTTCTTTCGTTAAAATTAAGTTAAATATCCGAAAAATATTTTTCACTAATATTTTGCCAGTACGATCTTCACGATATTACCCATTAAATTGCGTGTCGGCATTACACAAATAGAAATGAAATTCAAATCAGAAAGCGTTTGCGCCTTTTGACATATAAGGGAAATAACCTCAAAATTTAAAATGTCCACAGAATTTTTCACCAATATCTCTGCAAATAAATATGGTTTCAAAATGTTGACTAAGACCTGTACCAAATTATATTGAACTTTAATGAATAGCTTCCGAAAAAAATGTTTAGAAAAAATTCAATTTTTTTCCAATACAATTCTCACGAGATCATGCATTAAATTGAGCGTCGATATTTCACAACTAGTTATGATGTTTCAATTTGATCGCGTTAGTATTTCTTGAGAAACTTTCGGGAAAATTAACTTAAACCCTCAAATTAACAACAAATACGTAAAACAAAATTCAGGATTTTCCGCTAATATTAAATGTGTGGATGTAATTCCTACTAGGATTCAACTTTGTTCTGAAAAATATCAATGAAATGAAAAAAAAACTCACCCGTCCTGAGCAACTTATCTGAAAAAAATTTTTCCACCGTGCATATATCCGATAAGAGTTCACTTGATTCACAAAATATCCAATACACAAACTGAAGACCTAAAGTTATTTTCAATAACTTTTCTGTAAAAATCAAATATATCGTGAACCTCTCAAGGTTGAATTCAACTGAATAATTCTAAAAGAGAAATTTCGTTCCGTATAGTTGTCAGATACACTCGACTAAGATGATATAGAACGACGACACTATGTGTGCTGTTGCACTCGACCATGTATATGCTGTGTAGACGGATAGCTGCGCCTTTATGGCCTCCATATCCACAGTGATACATGGGGGTAAATCCGTGCATGCCTCGAGATTTGGAGACAGAATGGCCCATTCTGCCATTGGACCATTATGGTAAACTTCTTTCTCATAAAGTTGTTCCATCTTGGCTTACAGAATTTCAGGGGATCCGACTTCAATATTACTGACCAGTCATGGAAGTTACCTGGCAGTGATGCGATCTTTACTAAGACTTCTCTTTTCATGTTCCCTTTGCCGCACATTTGATGGAATTTAACAAGGAATGTAGCACATAGCATGTTCTCGCTCATGTGTATATCCCCTGTTTGATTTACCAAGGGGATTCCTTGCAGAGTCTCGTGTCTGATGAGCATTCTTGTGATAGCTTTGTATAATAAATAGCATGTAATTAGATGGATGAGTAACACCGGTATTAGATGGATCAACCCTGTGATCATCGGATGTGAGAGGTACTCATTTTGAAGAAGAGAGGTAGCATTGATCGAAGGCTCTATGGTTGTAAGGTTGACCGAACTGGGGGTTGTAACAAACGCGTACGAACCCTTCGGAACCATAGCTAAACTTACGGTAGAGCCCATAGCCCCTCGCCTGCGATTGCATAAGTAAGCAACTATCACGTAACACCAGAATAGAATAACAGTTATTCGAATTATCCACTTCTCTATGCGGCCCCAGTTTATCCATGATAATGGATTGAGTGACCAATCTCCTCCAGCAGCTGTGGCTGTAGCTGCTAAGTCCCTCTCATACTTGTCATCAAGTGCTTCTTGAAGTGTCATAAATGCTTTTGTAGTGCTATTAGATGCATTGATGAATCTTCTCATATCAACATAATTTCCAGCATACCAGAAATTCTTCGCAGTCATGTTAGTCCAATCTCGGAATCTATCTGGATGTGGCTTGAATGGTAAATTCTGACTTATATCCAGAATGCTAATCCCAGATATTCTTTGCCCGGCACTTGTAGGATACAGTGTGTCATAATCAATATAACTAATTGTATTATCAACTACAGGTCGACACGAAAAGACTTTACTAAAGATGTGTAAGGTGCAACCTTCCTCCATTGTTAGAACAGATACTGATGGTATCGCCACAGTCTTCGAGGAACTTGACCCATCTGGTTTATTGCATATTACATTCCCTTTGTTACTGTCTTTATAATGTGAGAACAACCATTGACATGGGCCCACCTTTATGTAATGCTCCTTTGTGGTCATGTCTTCGGTGATATCAGCCATCATGCAATATGAGGCATCATAAGGTTTCTGCTCTAGGTATCGCATTATACAATCAGATGATCCATACCGTTGGTATACTAATCCTTCATCACAGGCTTGCCCTGGGTTTGCTCTACATTTAGCTATCTCATCCTTAGTCATCAGTCCCATGTATTGATTCGCCCGGTCTTCTAGGAGGTAGTGGTTGTGGAGTTCGTACCTCAGCCAACGTCCTTTCTGGAGTATGGGTACTGAATGGATTTCCCATAATGTAGGTTTAGCCTTCTTCGAGAAGAGCGGAACACGGATCGATGCATAGATCCTCTGCCCTATTGCTGTAACCATAGCTTGACCCGGCCTTGAAAATGCCTCTATTTGTGCATAAGATAACGACGTGAATTCCCTATTCCTTAATTTTAGATGATCCCTCAATTGTTTTCTGATAAGACTTTGTGATATCACTGAAGGTCGTAGGGCTTGTAATTGTATCATAGTCAAAATATCAGAACTCCTTAATTTAATCGCCTATTCACTAAAGTATCAACATATAACGAAAATTTTGCTGGAAAGAATTGAAAGAATCACTTTATAATTAAGCCTAAAGGAAGTTATTCATAAAAATCTTAAATATTTTTTATTCCAAATCACATTTCCTATGAAATATTGGAGTTGAAAAATAAGAAAATTATCTTGGTGTTGAGTTTTCTTGAAAAACTACTTTACAAAGGTCAAGTCACTATGTTGTTTCTTTCGTTAAAATTAAGTTAAATATCCGAAAAATATTTTTCACTAATATTTTGCCAGTACGATCTTCACGATATTACCCATTAAATTGCGTGTCGGCATTACACAAATAGAAATGAAATTCAAATCAGAAAGCGTTTGCGCCTTTTGACATATAAGGGAAATAACCTCAAAATTTAAAATGTCCACAGAATTTTTCACCAATATCTCTGCAAATAAATATGGTTTCAAAATGTTGACTAAGACCTGTACCAAATTATATTGAACTTTAATGAATAGCTTCCGAAAAAAATGTTTAGAAAAAATTCAATTTTTTTCCAATACAATTCTCACGAGATCATGCATTAAATTGAGCGTCGATATTTCACAACTAGTTATGATGTTTCAATTTGATCGCGTTAGTATTTCTTGAGAAACTTTCGGGAAAATTAACTTAAACCCTCAAATTAACAACAAATACGTAAAACAAAATTCAGGATTTTCCGCTAATATTAAATGTGTGGATGTAATTCCTACTAGGATTCAACTTTGTTCTGAAAAATATCAATGAAATGAAAAAAAAACTCACCCGTCCTGAGCAACTTATCTGAAAAAAATTTTTCCACCGTGCATATATCCGATAAGAGTTCACTTGATTCACAAAATATCCAATACACAAACTGAAGACCTAAAGTTATTTTCAATAACTTTTCTGTAAAAATCAAATATATCGTGAACCTCTCAAGGTTGAATTCAACTGAATAATTCTAAAAGAGAAATTTCGTTCCGTATAGTTGTCAGATACACTCGACTAAGATGATATAGAACGACGACACTATGTGTGCTGTTGCACTCGACCATGTATATGCTGTGTAGACGGATAGCTGCGCCTTTATGGCCTCCATATCCACAGTGATACATGGGGGTAAATCCGTGCATGCCTCGAGATTTGGTATTGTGCGGTTCACCAGACAGAATGGCCCATTCTGCCATTGGACCATTATGGTAAACTTCTTTCTCATAAAGTTGTTCCATCTTGGCTTACAGAATTTCAGGGGATCCGACTTCAATATTACTGACCAGTCATGGAAGTTACCTGGCAGTGATGCGATCTTTACTAAGACTTCTCTTTTCATGTTCCCTTTGCCGCACATTTGATGGAATTTAACAAGGAATGTAGCACATAGCATGTTCTGGCTCATGTGTATATCCCCTGTTTGATTTACCAAGGGGATTCCTTGCAGAGTCTCGTGTCTGATGAGCATTCTTGTGATAGCTTTGTATAATAAATAGCATGTAATTAGATGGATGAGTAACACCGGTATTAGATGGATCAACCCTGTGATCATCGGATGTGAGAGGTACTCATTTTGAAGAAGAGAGGTAGCATTGATCGAAGGCTCTATGGTTGTAAGGTTGACCGAACTGGGGGTTGTAACAAACGCGTACGAACCCTTCGGAACCATAGCTAAACTTACGGTAGAGCCCATAGCCCCTCGCCTGCGATTGCATAAGTAAGCAACTATCACGTAACACCAGAATAGAATAACAGTTATTCGAATTATCCACTTCTCTATGCGGCCCCAGTTTATCCATGATAATGGATTGAGTGACCAATCTTCTCCAGCAGCTGTGGCTGTAGCTGCTAAGTCCCTCTCATACTTGTCATCAAGTGCTTCTTGAAGTGTCATAAATGCTTTTGTAGTGCTATTAGATGCATTGATGAATCTTCTCATATCAACATAATTTCCAGCATACCAGAAATTCTTCGCAGTCATGTTAGTCCAATCTCGGAATCTATCTGGATGTGGCTTGAATGGTAAATTCTGACTTATATCCAGAATGCTAATCCCAGATATTCTTTGCCCGGCACTTGTAGGATACAGTGTGTCATAATCAATATAACTAATTGTATTATCAACTACAGGTCGACACGAAAAGACTTTACTAAAGATGTGTAAGGTGCAACCTTCCTCCATTGTTAGAACAGATACTGATGGTATCGCCACAGTCTTCGAGGAACTTGACCCATCTGGTTTATTGCATATTACATTCCCTTTGTTACTGTCTTTATAATGTGAGAACAACCATTGACATGGGCCCACCTTTATGTAATGCTCCTTTGTGGTCATGTCTTCGGTGATATCAGCCATCATGCAATATGAGGCATCATAAGGTTTCTGCTCTAGGTATCGCATTATACAATCAGATGATCCATACCGTTGGTATACTAATCCTTCATCACAGGCTTGCCCTGGGTTTGCTCTACATTTAGCTATCTCATCCTTAGTCATCAGTCCCATGTATTGATTCGCCCGGTCTTCTAGGAGGTAGTGGTTGTGGAGTTCGTACCTCAGCCAACGTCCTTTCTGGAGTATGGGTACTGAATGGATTTCCCATAATGTAGGTTTAGCCTTCTTCGAGAAGAGCGGAACACGGATCGATGCATAGATCCTCTGCCCTATTGCTGTAACCATAGCTTGACCCGGCCGTGAAAATGCCTCTATTTGTGCATAAGATAACGACGTGAATTCCCTATTCCTTAATTTTAGATGATCCCTCAATTGTTTTCTGATAAGACTTTGTGATATCACTGAAGGTCGTAGGGCTTGTAATTGTATCATAGTCAAAATATCAGAACTCCTTAATTTAATCGCCTATTCACTAAGGTATCAACATATAACGAAAATTTTGCTGGAAAGAATTGAAAGAATCACTTTATAATTAAGCCTAAAGGAAGTTATTCATAAAAATCTTAAATATTTTTTATTCCAAATCACATTTCCTATGAAATATTGGAGTTGAAAAATAAGAAAATTATCTTGGTGTTGAGTTTTCTTGAAAAACTACTTTACAAAGGTCAAGTCACTATGTTGTTTCTTTCGTTAAAATTAAGTTAAATATCCGAAAAATATTTTTCACTAATATTTTGCCAGTACGATCTTCACGATATTACCCATTAAATTGCGTGTCGGTATTACACAAATAGAAATGAAATTCAAATCAGAAAGCGTTTGCGCCTTTTAACATATAAGGGAAATAACCTCAAAATTTAAAATGTCCACAGAATTTTTCACCAATATCTCTGCAAATAAATATGGTTTCAAAATGTTGACTAAGACCTGTACCAAATTATATTGAACTTTAATGAATAGCTTCCGAAAAAAATGTTTAGAAAAAATTCAATTTTTTTCCAATACAATTCTCACGAGATCATGCATTAAATTGAGCGTCGATATTTCACAACTAGTTATGATGTTTCAATTTGATCGCGTTAGTATTTCTTGAGAAACTTTCGGGAAAATTAACTTAAACCCTCAAATTAACAACAAATACGTAAAACAAAATTCAGGATTTTCCGCTAATATTAAATGTGTGGATGTAATTCCTACTAGGATTCAACTTTGTTCTGAAAAATATCAATGAAATGAAAAAAAAACTCACCCGTCCTGAGCAACTTATCTGAAAAAAATTTTTCCACCGTGCATATATCCGATAAGAGTTCACTTGATTCACAAAATATCCAATACACAAACTGAAGACCTAAAGTTATTTTCAATAACTTTTCTGTAAAAATCAAATATATCGTGAACCTCTCAAGGTTGAATTCAACTGAATAATTCTAAAAGAGAAATTTCGTTCCGTATAGTTGTCAGATACACTCGACTAAGATGATATAGAACGACGACACTATGTGTGCTGTTGCACTCGACCATGTATATGCTGTGTAGACGGATAGCTGCGCCTTTATGGCCTCCATATCCACAGTGATACATGGGGGTAAATCCGTGCATGCCTCGAGATTTGGTATTGTGCGGTTCACCAGACAGAATGGCCCATTCTGCCATTGGACCATTATGGTAAACTTCTTTCTCATAAAGTTGTTCCATCTTGGCTTACAGAATTTCAGGGGATCCGACTTCAATATTACTGACCAGTCATGGAAGTTACCTGGCAGTGATGCGATCTTTACTAAGACTTCTCTTTTCATGTTCCCTTTGCCGCACATTTGATGGAATTTAACAAGGAATGTAGCACATAGCATGTTCTCGCTCATGTGTATATCCCCTGTTTGATTTACCAAGGGGATTCCTTGCAGAGTCTCGTGTCTGATGAGCATTCTTGTGATAGCTTTGTATAATAAATAGCATGTAATTAGATGGATGAGTAACACCGGTATTAGATGGATCAACCCTGTGATCATCGGATGTGAGAGGTACTCATTTTGAAGAAGAGAGGTAGCATTGATCGAAGGCTCTATGGTTGTAAGGTTGACCGAACTGGGGGTTGTAACAAACTCGTACGAACCCTTCGGAACCATAGCTAAACTTACGGTAGAGCCCATAGCCCCTCGCCTGCGATTGCATAAGTAAGCAACTATCACGTAACACCAGAATAGAATAACAGTTATTCGAATTATCCACTTCTCTATGCGGCCCCAGTTTATCCATGATAATGGATTGAGTGACCAATCTCCTCCAGCAGCTGTGGCTGTAGCTGCTAAGTCCCTCTCATACTTGTCATCAAGTGCTTCTTGAAGTGTCATAAATGCTTTTGTAGTGCTATTAGATGCATTGATGAATCTTCTCATATCAACATAATTTCCAGCATACCAGAAATTCTTCGCAGTCATGTTAGTCCAATCTCGGAATCTATCTGGATGTGGCTTGAATGGTAAATTCTGACTTATATCCAGAATGCTAATCCCAGATATTCTTTGCCCGGCACTTGTAGGATACAGTGTGTCATAATCAATATAACTAATTGTATTATCAACTACAGGTCGACACGAAAAGACTTTACTAAAGATGTGTAAGGTGCAACCTTCCTCCATTGTTAGAACAGATACTGATGGTATCGCCACAGTCTTCGAGGAACTTGACCCATCTGGTTTATTGCATATTACATTCCCTTTGTTACTGTCTTTATAATGTGAGAACAACCATTGACATGGGCCCACCTTTATGTAATGCTCCTTTGTGGTCATGTCTTCGGTGATATCAGCCATCATGCAATATGAGGCATCATAAGGTTTCTGCTCTAGGTATCGCATTATACAATCAGATGATCCATACCGTTGGTATACTAATCCTTCATCACAGGCTTGCCCTGGGTTTGCTCTACATTTAGCTATCTCATCCTTAGTCATCAGTCCCATGTATTGATTCGCCCGGTCTTCTAGGAGGTAGTGGTTGTGGAGTTCGTACCTCAGCCAACGTCCTTTCTGGAGTATGGGTACTGAATGGATTTCCCATAATGTAGGTTTAGCCTTCTTCGAGAAGAGCGGAACACGGATCGATGCATAGATCCTCTGCCCTATTGCTGTAACCATAGCTTGACCCGGCCGTGAAAATGCCTCTATTTGTGCATAAGATAACGACGTGAATTCCCTATTCCTTAATTTTAGATGATCCCTCAATTGTTTTCTGATAAGACTTTGTGATATCACTGAAGGTCGTAGGGCTTGTAATTGTATCATAGTCAAAATATCAGAACTCCTTAATTTAATCGCCTATTCACTAAGGTATCAACATATAACGAAAATTTTGCTGGAAAGAATTGAAAGAATCACTTTATAATTAAGCCTAAAGGAAGTTATTCATAAAAATCTTAAATATTTTTTATTCCAAATCACATTTCCTATGAAATATTGGAGTTGAAAAATAAGAAAATTATCTTGGTGTTGAGTTTTCTTGAAAAACTACTTTACAAAGGTCAAGTCACTATGTTGTTTCTTTCGTTAAAATTAAGTTAAATATCCGAAAAATATTTTTCACTAATATTTTGCCAGTACGATCTTCACGATATTACCCATTAAATTGCGTGTCGGTATTACACAAATAGAAATGAAATTCAAATCAGAAAGCGTTTGCGCCTTTTGACATATAAGGGAAATAACCTCAAAATTTAAAATGTCCACAGAATTTTTCACCAATATCTCTGCAAATAAATATGGTTTCAAAATGTTGACTAAGACCTGTACCAAATTATATTGAACTTTAATGAATAGCTTCCGAAAAAAATGTTTGGAAAAAATTCAATTTTTTTCCAATACAATTCTCACGAGATCATGCATTAAATTGAGCGTCGATATTTCACAACTAGTTATGATGTTTCAATTTGATCGCGTTAGTATTTCTTGAGAAACTTTCGGGAAAATTAACTTAAACCCTCAAATTAACAACAAATACGTAAAACAAAATTCAGGATTTTCCGCTAATATTAAATGTGTGGATGTAATTCCTACTAGGATTCAACTTTGTTCTGAAAAATATCAATGAAATGAAAAAAAAACTCACCCGTCCTGAGCAACTTATCTGAAAAAAATTTTTCCACCGTGCATATATCCGATAAGAGTTCACTTGATTCACAAAATATCCAATACACAAACTGAAGACCTAAAGTTATTTTCAATAACTTTTCTGTAAAAATCAAATATATCGTGAACCTCTCAAGGTTGAATTCAACTGAATAATTCTAAAAGAGAAATTTCGTTCCGTATAGTTGTCAGATACACTCGACTAAGATGATATAGAACGACGACACTATGTGTGCTGTTGCACTCGACCATGTATATGCTGTGTAGACGGATAGCTGCGCCTTTATGGCCTCCATATCCACAGTGATACATGGGGGTAAATCCGTGCATGCCTCGAGATTTGGTATTGTGCGGTTCACCAGACAGAATGGCCCATTCTGCCATTGGACCATTATGGTAAACTTCTTTCTCATAAAGTTGTTCCATCTTGGCTTACAGAATTTCAGGGGATCCGACTTCAATATTACTGACCAGTCATGGAAGTTACCTGGCAGTGATGCGATCTTTACTAAGACTTCTCTTTTCATGTTCCCTTTGCCGCACATTTGATGGAATTTAACAAGGAATGTAGCACATAGCATGTTCTCGCTCATGTGTATATCCCCTGTTTGATTTACCAAGGGGATTCCTTGCAGAGTCTCGTGTCTGATGAGCATTCTTGTGATAGCTTTGTATAATAAATAGCATGTAATTAGATGGATGAGTAACACCGGTATTAGATGGATCAACCCTGTGATCATCGGATGTGAGAGGTACTCATTTTGAAGAAGAGAGGTAGCATTGATCGAAGGCTCTATGGTTGTAAGGTTGACCGAACTGGGGGTTGTAACAAACGCGTACGAACCCTTCGGAACCATAGCTAAACTTACGGTAGAGCCCATAGCCCCTCGCCTGCGATTGCATAAGTAAGCAACTATCACGTAACACCAGAATAGAATAACAGTTATTCGAATTATCCACTTCTCTATGCGGCCCCAGTTTATCCATGATAATGGATTGAGTGACCAATCTCCTCCAGCAGCTGTGGCTGTAGCTGCTAAGTCCCTCTCATACTTGTCATCAAGTGCTTCTTGAAGTGTCATAAATGCTTTTGTAGTGCTATTAGATGCATTGATGAATCTTCTCATATCAACATAATTTCCAGCATACCAGAAATTCTTCGCAGTCATGTTAGTCCAATCTCGGAATCTATCTGGATGTGGCTTGAATGGTAAATTCTGACTTATATCCAGAATGCTAATCCCAGATATTCTTTGCCCGGCACTTGTAGGATACAGTGTGTCATAATCAATATAACTAATTGTATTATCAACTACAGGTCGACACGAAAAGACTTTACTAAAGATGTGTAAGGTGCAACCTTCCTCCATTGTTAGAACAGATACTGATGGTATCGCCACAGTCTTCGAGGAACTTGACCCATCTGGTTTATTGCATATTACATTCCCTTTGTTACTGTTTTTATAATGTGAGAACAACCATTGACATGGGCCCACCTTTATGTAATGCTCCTTTGTGGTCATGTCTTCGGTGATATCAGCCATCATGCAATATGAGGCATCATAAGGTTTCTGCTCTAGGTATCGCATTATACAATCAGATGATCCATACCGTTGGTATACTAATCCTTCATCACAGGCTTGCCCTGGGTTTGCTCTACATTTAGCTATCTCATCCTTAGTCATCAGTCCCATGTATTGATTCGCCCGGTCTTCTAGGAGGTAGTGGTTGTGGAGTTCGTACCTCAGCCAACGTCCTTTCTGGAGTATGGGTACTGAATGGATTTCCCATAATGTAGGTTTAGCCTTCTTCGAGAAGAGCGGAACACGGATCGATGCATAGATCCTCTGCCCTATTGCTGTAACCATAGCTTGACCCGGCCGTGAAAATGCCTCTATTTGTGCATAAGATAACGACGTGAATTCCCTATTCCTTAATTTTAGATGATCCCTCAATTGTTTTCTGATAAGACTTTGTGATATCACTGAAGGTCGTAGGGCTTGTAATTGTATCATAGTCAAAATATCAGAACTCCTTAATTTAATCGCCTATTCACTAAGGTATCAACATATAACGAAAATTTTGCTGGAAAGAATTGAAAGAATCACTTTATAATTAAGCCTAAAGGAAGTTATTCATAAAAATCTTAAATATTTTTTATTCCAAATCACATTTCCTATGAAATATTGGAGTTGAAAAATAAGAAAATTATCTTGGTGTTGAGTTTTCTTGAAAAACTACTTTACAAAGGTCAAGTCACTATGTTGTTTCTTTCGTTAAAATTAAGTTAAATATCCGAAAAATATTTTTCACTAATATTTTGCCAGTACGATCTTCACGATATTACCCATTAAATTGCGTGTCGGTATTACACAAATAGAAATGAAATTCAAATCAGAAAGCGTTTGCGCCTTTTGACATATAAGGGAAATAACCTCAAAATTTAAAATGTCCACAGAATTTTTCACCAATATCTCTGCAAATAAATATGGTTTCAAAATGTTGACTAAGACCTGTACCAAATTATATTGAACTTTAATGAATAGCTTCCGAAAAAAATGTTTAGAAAAAATTCAATTTTTTTCCAATACAATTCTCACGAGATCATGCATTAAATTGAGCGTCGATATTTCACAACTAGTTATGATGTTTCAATTTGATCGCGTTAGTATTTCTTGAGAAACTTTCGGGAAAATTAACTTAAACCCTCAAATTAACAACAAATACGTAAAACAAAATTCAGGATTTTCCGCTAATATTAAATGTGTGGATGTAATTCCTACTAGGATTCAACTTTGTTCTGAAAAATATCAATGAAATGAAAAAAAAACTCACCCGTCCTGAGCAACTTATCTGAAAAAAATTTTTCCACCGTGCATATATCCGATAAGAGTTCACTTGATTCACAAAATATCCAATACACAAACTGAAGACCTAAAGTTATTTTCAATAACTTTTCTGTAAAAATCAAATATATCGTGAACCTCTCAAGGTTGAATTCAACTGAATAATTCTAAAAGAGAAATTTCGTTCCGTATAGTTGTCAGATACACTCGACTAAGATGATATAGAACGACGACACTATGTGTGCTGTTGCACTCGACCATGTATATGCTGTGTAGACGGATAGCTGCGCCTTTATGGCCTCCATATCCACAGTGATACATGGGGGTAAATCCGTGCATGCCTCGAGATTTGGTATTGTGCGGTTCACCAGACAGAATGGCCCATTCTGCCATTGGACCATTATGGTAAACTTCTTTCTCATAAAGTTGTTCCATCTTGGCTTACAGAATTTCAGGGGATCCGACTTCAATATTACTGACCAGTCATGGAAGTTACCTGGCAGTGATGCGATCTTTACTAAGACTTCTCTTTTCATGTTCCCTTTGCCGCACATTTGATGGAATTTAACAAGGAATGTAGCACATAGCATGTTCTCGCTCATGTGTATATCCCCTGTTTGATTTACCGAGGGGATTCCTTGCAGAGTCTCGTGTCTGATGAGCATTCTTGTGATAGCTTTGTATAATAAATAGCATGTAATTAGATGGATGAGTAACACCGGTATTAGATGGATCAACCCTGTGATCATCGGATGTGAGAGGTACTCATTTTGAAGAAGAGAGGTAGCATTGATCGAAGGCTCTATGGTTGTAAGGTTGACCGAACTGGGGGTTGTAACAAACGCGTACGAACCCTTCGGAACCATAGCTAAACTTACGGTAGAGCCCATAGCCCCTCGCCTGCGATTGCATAAGTAAGCAACTATCACGTAACACCAGAATAGAATAACAGTTATTCGAATTATCCACTTCTCTATGCGGCCCCAGTTTATCCATGATAATGGATTGAGTGACCAATCTCCTCCAGCAGCTGTGGCTGTAGCTGCTAAGTCCCTCTCATACTTGTCATCAAGTGCTTCTTGAAGTGTCATAAATGCTTTTGTAGTGCTATTAGATGCATTGATGAATCTTCTCATATCAACATAATTTCCAGCATACCAGAAATTCTTCGCAGTCATGTTAGTCCAATCTCGGAATCTATCTGGATGTGGCTTGAATGGTAAATTCTGACTTATATCCAGAATGCTAATCCCAGATATTCTTTGCCCGGCACTTGTAGGATACAGTGTGTCATAATCAATATAACTAATTGTATTATCAACTACAGGTCGACACGAAAAGACTTTACTAAAGATGTGTAAGGTGCAACCTTCCTCCATTGTTAGAACAGATACTGATGGTATCGCCACAGTCTTCGAGGAACTTGACCCATCTGGTTTATTGCATATTACATTCCCTTTGTTACTGTCTTTATAATGTGAGAACAACCATTGACATGGGCCCACCTTTATGTAATGCTCCTTTGTGGTCATGTCTTCGGTGATATCAGCCATCATGCAATATGAGGCATCATAAGGTTTCTGCTCTAGGTATCGCATTATACAATCAGATGATCCATACCGTTGGTATACTAATCCTTCATCACAGGCTTGCCCTGGGTTTGCTCTACATTTAGCTATCTCATCCTTAGTCATCAGTCCCATGTATTGATTCGCCCGGTCTTCTAGGAGGTAGTGGTTGTGGAGTTCGTACCTCAGCCAACGTCCTTTCTGGAGTATGGGTACTGAATGGATTTCCCATAATGTAGGTTTAGCCTTCTTCGAGAAGAGCGGAACACGGATCGATGCATAGATCCTCTGCCCTATTGCTGTAACCATAGCTTGACCCGGCCGTGAAAATGCCTCTATTTGTGCATAAGATAACGACGTGAATTCCCTATTCCTTAATTTTAGATGATCCCTCAATTGTTTTCTGATAAGACTTTGTGATATCACTGAAGGTCGTAGGGCTTGTAATTGTATCATAGTCAAAATATCAGAACTCCTTAATTTAATCGCCTATTCACTAAGGTATCAACATATAACGAAAATTTTGCTGGAAAGAATTGAAAGAATCACTTTATAATTAAGCCTAAAGGAAGTTATTCATAAAAATCTTAAATATTTTTTATTCCAAATCACATTTCCTATGAAATATTGGAGTTGAAAAATAAGAAAATTATCTTGGTGTTGAGTTTTCTTGAAAAACTACTTTACAAAGGTCAAGTCACTATGTTGTTTCTTTCGTTAAAATTAAGTTAAATATCCGAAAAATATTTTTCACTAATATTTTGCCAGTACGATTTTCACGATATTACCCATTAAATTGCGTGTCGGTATTACACAAATAGAAATGAAATTCAAATCAGAAAGCGTTTGCGCCTTTTGACATATAAGGGAAATAACCTCAAAATTTAAAATGTCCACAGAATTTTTCACCAATATCTCTGCAAATAAATATGGTTTCAAAATGTTGACTAAGACCTGTACCAAATTATATTGAACTTTAATGAATAGCTTCCGAAAAAAATGTTTAGAAAAAATTCAATTTTTTTCCAATACAATTCTCACGAGATCATGCATTAAATTGAGCGTCGATATTTCACAACTAGTTATGATGTTTCAATTTGATCGCGTTAGTATTTCTTGAGAAACTTTCGGGAAAATTAACTTAAACCCTCAAATTAACAACAAATACGTAAAACAAAATTCAGGATTTTCCGCTAATATTAAATGTGTGGATATAATTCCTACTAGGATTCAACTTTGTTCTGAAAAATATCAATGAAATGAAAAAAAAACTCACCCGTCCTGAGCAACTTATCTGAAAAAAATTTTTCCACCGTGCATATATCCGATAAGAGTTCACTTGATTCACAAAATATCCAATACACAAACTGAAGACCTAAAGTTATTTTCAATAACTTTTCTGTAAAAATCAAATATATCGTGAACCTCTCAAGGTTGAATTCAACTGAATAATTCTAAAAGAGAAATTTCGTTCCGTATAGTTGTCAGATACACTCGACTAAGATGATATAGAACGACGACACTATGTGTGCTGTTGCACTCGACCATGTATATGCTGTGTAGACGGATAACTGCGCCTTTATGGCCTCCATATCCACAGTGATACATGGGGGTAAATCCGTGCATGCCTCGAGATTTGGTATTGTGCGGTTCACCAGACAGAATGGCCCATTCTGCCATTGGACCATTATGGTAAACTTCTTTCTCATAAAGTTGTTCCATCTTGGCTTACAGAATTTCAGGGGATCCGACTTCAATATTACTGACCAGTCATGGAAGTTACCTGGCAGTGATGCGATCTTTACTAAGACTTCTCTTTTCATGTTCCCTTTGCCGCACATTTGATGGAATTTAACAAGGAATGTAGCACATAGCATGTTCTCGCTCATGTGTATATCCCCTGTTTGATTTACCAAGGGGATTCCTTGCAGAGTCTCGTGTCTGATGAGCATTCTTGTGATAGCTTTGTATAATAAATAGCATGTAATTAGATGGATGAGTAACACCGGTATTAGATGGATCAACCCTGTGATCATCGGATGTGAGAGGTACTCATTTTGAAGAAGAGAGGTAGCATTGATCGAAGGCTCTATGGTTGTAAGGTTGACCGAACTGGGGGTTGTAACAAACGCGTACGAACCCTTCGGAACCATAGCTAAACTTACGGTAGAGCCCATAGCCCCTCGCCTGCGATTGCATAAGTAAGCAACTATCACGTAACACCAGAATAGAATAACAGTTATTCGAATTATCCACTTCTCTATGCGGCCCCAGTTTATCCATGATAATGGATTGAGTGACCAATCTCCTCCAGCAGCTGTGGCTGTAGCTGCTAAGTCCCTCTCATACTTGTCATCAAGTGCTTCTTGAAGTGTCATAAATGCTTTTGTAGTGCTATTAGATGCATTGATGAATCTTCTCATATCAACATAATTTCCAGCATACCAGAAATTCTTCGCAGTCATGTTAGTCCAATCTCGGAATCTATCTGGATGTGGCTTGAATGGTAAATTCTGACTTATATCCAGAATGCTAATCCCAGATATTCTTTGCCCGGCACTTGTAGGATACAGTGTGTCATAATCAATATAACTAATTGTATTATCAACTACAGGTCGACACGAAAAGACTTTACTAAAGATGTGTAAGGTGCAACCTTCCTCCATTGTTAGAACAGATACTGATGGTATCGCCACAGTCTTCGAGGAACTTGACCCATCTGGTTTATTGCATATTACATTCCCTTTGTTACTGTCTTTATAATGTGAGAACAACCATTGACATGGGCCCACCTTTATGTAATGCTCCTTTGTGGTCATGTCTTCGGTGATATCAGCCATCATGCAATATGAGGCATCATAAGGTTTCTGCTCTAGGTATCGCATTATACAATCAGATGATCCATACCGTTGGTATACTAATCCTTCATCACAGGCTTGCCCTGGGTTTGCTCTACATTTAGCTATCTCATCCTTAGTCATCAGTCCCATGTATTGATTCGCCCGGTCTTCTAGGAGGTAGTGGTTGTGGAGTTCGTACCTCAGCCAACGTCCTTTCTGGAGTATGGGTACTGAATGGATTTCCCATAATGTAGGTTTAGCCTTCTTCGAGAAGAGCGGAACACGGATCGATGCATAGATCCTCTGCCCTATTGCTGTAACCATAGCTTGACCCGGCCGTGAAAATGCCTCTATTTGTGCATAAGATAACGACGTGAATTCCCTATTCCTTAATTTTAGATGATCCCTCAATTGTTTTCTGATAAGACTTTGTGATATCACTGAAGGTCGTAGGGCTTGTAATTGTATCATAGTCAAAATATCAGAACTCCTTAATTTAATCGCCTATTCACTAAGGTATCAACATATAACGAAAATTTTGCTGGAAAGAATTGAAAGAATCACTTTATAATTAAGCCTAAAGGAAGTTATTCATAAAAATCTTAAATATTTTTTATTCCAAATCACATTTCCTATGAAATATTGGAGTTGAAAAATAAGAAAATTATCTTGGTGTTGAGTTTTCTTGAAAAACTACTTTACAAAGGTCAAGTCACTATGTTGTTTCTTTCGTTAAAATTAAGTTAAATATCCGAAAAATATTTTTCACTAATATTTTGCCAGTACGATCTTCACGATATTACCCATTAAATTGCGTGTCGGTATTACACAAATAGAAATGAAATTCAAATCAGAAAGCGTTTGCGCCTTTTGACATATAAGGGAAATAACCTCAAAATTTAAAATGTCCACAGAATTTTTCACCAATATCTCTGCAAATAAATATGGTTTCAAAATGTTGACTAAGACCTGTACCAAATTATATTGAACTTTAATGAATAGCTTCCGAAAAAAATGTTTAGAAAAAATTCAATTTTTTTCCAATACAATTCTCACGAGATCATGCATTAAATTGAGCGTCGATATTTCACAACTAGTTATGATGTTTCAATTTGATCGCGTTAGTATTTCTTGAGAAACTTTCGGGAAAATTAACTTAAACCCTCAAATTAACAACAAATACGTAAAACAAAATTCAGGATTTTCCGCTAATATTAAATGTGTGGATGTAATTCCTACTAGGATTCAACTTTGTTCTGAAAAATATCAATGAAATGAAAAAAAAACTCACCCGTCCTGAGCAACTTATCTGAAAAAAATTTTTCCACCGTGCATATATCCGATAAGAGTTCACTTGATTCACAAAATATCCAATACACAAACTGAAGACCTAAAGTTATTTTCAATAACTTTTCTGTAAAAATCAAATATATCGTGAACCTCTCAAGGTTGAATTCAACTGAATAATTCTAAAAGAGAAATTTCGTTCCGTATAGTTGTCAGATACACTCGACTAAGATGATATAGAACGACGACACTATGTGTGCTGTTGCACTCGACCATGTATATGCTGTGTAGACGGATAGCTGCGCCTTTATGGCCTCCATATCCACAGTGATACATGGGGGTAAATCCGTGCATGCCTCGAGATTTGGTATTGTGCGGTTCACCAGACAGAATGGCCCATTCTGCCATTGGACCATTATGGTAAACTTCTTTCTCATAAAGTTGTTCCATCTTGGCTTACAGAATTTCAGGGGATCCGACTTCAATATTACTGACCAGTCATGGAAGTTACCTGGCAGTGATGCGATCTTTACTAAGACTTCTCTTTTCATGTTCCCTTTGCCGCACATTTGATGGAATTTAACAAGGAATGTAGCACATAGCATGTTCTCGCTCATGTGTATATCCCCTGTTTGATTTACCAAGGGGATTCCTTGCAGAGTCTCGTGTCTGATGAGCATTCTTGTGATAGCTTTGTATAATAAATAGCATGTAATTAGATGGATGAGTAACACCGGTATTAGATGGATCAACCCTGTGATCATCGGATGTGAGAGGTACTCATTTTGAAGAAGAGAGGTAGCATTGATCGAAGGCTCTATGGTTGTAAGGTTGACCGAACTGGGGGTTGTAACAAACGCGTACGAACCCTTCGGAACCATAGCTAAACTTACGGTAGAGCCCATAGCCCCTCGCCTGCGATTGCATAAGTAAGCAACTATCACGTAACACCAGAATAGAATAACAGTTATTCGAATTATCCACTTCTCTATGCGGCCCCAGTTTATCCATGATAATGGATTGAGTGACCAATCTCCTCCAGCAGCTGTGGCTGTAGCTGCTAAGTCCCTCTCATACTTGTCATCAAGTGCTTCTTGAAGTGTCATAAATGCTTTTGTAGTGCTATTAGATGCATTGATGAATCTTCTCATATCAACATAATTTCCAGCATACCAGAAATTCTTCGCAGTCATGTTAGTCCAATCTCGGAATCTATCTGGATGTGGCTTGAATGGTAAATTCTGACTTATATCCAGAATGCTAATCCCAGATATTCTTTGCCCGGCACTTGTAGGATACAGTGTGTCATAATCAATATAACTAATTGTATTATCAACTACAGGTCGACACGAAAAGACTTTACTAAAGATGTGTAAGGTGCAACCTTCCTCCATTGTTAGAACAGATACTGATGGTATCGCCACAGTCTTCGAGGAACTTGACCCATCTGGTTTATTGCATATTACATTCCCTTTGTTACTGTCTTTATAATGTGAGAACAACCATTGACATGGGCCCACCTTTATGTAATGCTCCTTTGTGGTCATGTCTTCGGTGATATCAGCCATCATGCAATATGAGGCATCATAAGGTTTCTGCTCTAGGTATCGCATTATACAATCAGATGATCCATACCGTTGGTATACTAATCCTTCATCACAGGCTTGCCCTGGGTTTGCTCTACATTTAGCTATCTCATCCTTAGTCATCAGTCCCATGTATTGATTCGCCCGGTCTTCTAGGAGGTAGTGGTTGTGGAGTTCGTACCTCAGCCAACGTCCTTTCTGGAGTATGGGTACTGAATGGATTTCCCATAATGTAGGTTTAGCCTTCTTCGAGAAGAGCGGAACACGGATCGATGCATAGATCCTCTGCCCTATTGCTGTAACCATAGCTTGACCCGGCCGTGAAAATGCCTCTATTTGTGCATAAGATAACGACGTGAATTCCCTATTCCTTAATTTTAGATGATCCCTCAATTGTTTTCTGATAAGACTTTGTGATATCACTGAAGGTCGTAGGGCTTGTAATTGTATCATAGTCAAAATATCAGAACTCCTTAATTTAATCGCCTATTCACTAAGGTATCAACATATAACGAAAATTTTGCTGGAAAGAATTGAAAGAATCACTTTATAATTAAGCCTAAAGGAAGTTATTCATAAAAATCTTAAATATTTTTTATTCCAAATCACATTGCCTATGAAATATTGGAGTTGAAAAATAAGAAAATTATCTTGGTGTTGAGTTTTCTTGAAAAACTACTTTACAAAGGTCAAGTCACTATGTTGTTTCTTTCGTTAAAATTAAGTTAAATATCCGAAAAATATTTTTCACTAATATTTTGCCAGTACGATCTTCACGATATTACCCATTAAATTGCGTGTCGGTATTACACAAATAGAAATGAAATTCAAATCAGAAAGCGTTTGCGCCTTTTGACATATAAGGGAAATAACCTCAAAATTTAAAATGTCCACAGAATTTTTCACCAATATCTCTGCAAATAAATATGGTTTCAAAATGTTGACTAAGACCTGTACCAAATTATATTGAACTTTAATGAATAGCTTCCGAAAAAAATGTTTAGAAAAAATTCAATTTTTTTCCAATACAATTCTCACGAGATCATGCATTAAATTGAGCGTCGATATTTCACAACTAGTTATGATGTTTCAATTTGATCGCGTTAGTATTTCTTGAGAAACTTTCGGGAAAATTAACTTAAACCCTCAAATTAACAACAAATACGTAAAACAAAATTCAGGATTTTCCGCTAATATTAAATGTGTGGATGTAATTCCTACTAGGATTCAACTTCGTTCTGAAAAATATCAATGAAATGAAAAAAAAACTCACCCGTCCTGAGCAACTTATCTGAAAAAAATTTTTCCACCGTGCATATATCCGATAAGAGTTCACTTGATTCACAAAATATCCAATACACAAACTGAAGACCTAAAGTTATTTTCAATAACTTTTCTGTAAAAATCAAATATATCGTGAACCTCTCAAGGTTGAATTCAACTGAATAATTCTAAAAGAGAAATTTCGTTCCGTATAGTTGTCAGATACACTCGACTAAGATGATATAGAACGACGACACTATGTGTGCTGTTGCACTCGACCATGTATATGCTGTGTAGACGGATAGCTGCGCCTTTATGGCCTCCATATCCACAGTGATACATGGGGGTAAATCCGTGCATGCCTCGAGATTTGGTATTGTGCGGTTCACCAGACAGAATGGCCCATTCTGCCATTGGACCATTATGGTAAACTTCTTTCTCATAAAGTTGTTCCATCTTGGCTTACAGAATTTCAGGAGATCCGACTTCAATATTACTGACCAGTCATGGAAGTTACCTGGCAGTGATGCGATCTTTACTAAGACTTCTCTTTTCATGTTCCCTTTGCCGCACATTTGATGGAATTTAACAAGGAATGTATCACATAGCATGTTCTCGCTCATGTGTATATCCCCTGTTTGATTTACCAAGGGGATTCCTTGCAGAGTCTCGTGTCTGATGAGCATTCTTGTGATAGCTTTGTATAATAAATAGCATGTAATTAGATGGATGAGTAACACCGGTATTAGATGGATCAACCCTGTGATCATCGGATGTGAGAGGTACTCATTTTGAAGAAGAGAGGTAGCATTGATCGAAGGCTCTATGGTTGTAAGGTTGACCGAACTGGGGGTTGTAACAAACGCGTACGAACCCTTCGGAACCATAGCTAAACTTACGGTAGAGCCCATAGCCCCTCGCCTGCGATTGCATAAGTAAGCAACTATCACGTAACACCAGAATAGAATAACAGTTATTCGAATTATCCACTTCTCTATGCGGCCCCAGTTTATCCATGATAATGGATTGAGTGACCAATCTCCTCCAGCAGCTGTGGCTGTAGCTGCTAAGTCCCTCTCATACTTGTCATCAAGTGCTTCTTGAAGTGTCATAAATGCTTTTGTAGTGCTATTAGATGCATTGATGAATCTTCTCATATCAACATAATTTCCAGCATACCAGAAATTCTTCGCAGTCATGTTAGTCCAATCTCGGAATCTATCTGGATGTGGCTTGAATGGTAAATTCTGACTTATATCCAGAATGCTAATCCCAGATATTCTTTGCCCGGCACTTGTAGGATACAGTGTGTCATAATCAATATAACTAATTGTATTATCAACTACAGGTCGACACGAAAAGACTTTACTAAAGATGTGTAAGGTGCAACCTTCCTCCATTGTTAGAACAGATACTGATGGTATCGCCACAGTCTTCGAGGAACTTGACCCATCTGGTTTATTGCATATTACATTCCCTTTGTTACTGTCTTTATAATGTGAGAACAACCATTGACATGGGCCCACCTTTATGTAATGCTCCTTTGTGGTCATGTCTTCGGTGATATCAGCCATCATGCAATATGAGGCATCATAAGGTTTCTGCTCTAGGTATCGCATTATACAATCAGATGATCCATACCGTTGGTATACTAATCCTTCATCACAGGCTTGCCCTGGGTTTGCTCTACATTTAGCTATCTCATCCTTAGTCATCAGTCCCATGTATTGATTCGCCCGGTCTTCTAGGAGGTAGTGGTTGTGGAGTTCGTACCTCAGCCAACGTCCTTTCTGGAGTATGGGTACTGAATGGATTTCCCATAATGTAGGTTTAGCCTTCTTCGAGAAGAGCGGAACACGGATCGATGCATAGATCCTCTGCCCTATTGCTGTAACCATAGCTTGACCCGGCCGTGAAAATGCCTCTATTTGTGCATAAGATAACGACGTGAATTCCCTATTCCTTAATTTTAGATGATCCCTCAATTGTTTTCTGATAAGACTTTGTGATATCACTGAAGGTCGTAGGGCTTGTAATTGTATCATAGTCAAAATATCAGAACTCCTTAATTTAATCGCCTATTCACTAAGGTATCAACATATAACGAAAATTTTGCTGGAAAGAATTGAAAGAATCACTTTATAATTAAGCCTAAAGGAAGTTATTCATAAAAATCTTAAATATTTTTTATTCCAAATCACATTTCCTATGAAATATTGGAGTTGAAAAATAAGAAAATTATCTTGGTGTTGAGTTTTCTTGAAAAACTACTTTACAAAGGTCAAGTCACTATGTTGTTTCTTTCGTTAAAATTAAGTTAAATATCCGAAAAATATTTTTCACTAATATTTTGCCAGTACGATCTTCACGATATTACCCATTAAATTGCGTGTCGGTATTACACAAATAGAAATGAAATTCAAATCAGAAAGCGTTTGCGCCTTTTGACATATAAGGGAAATAACCTCAAAATTTAAAATGTCCACAGAATTTTTCACCAATATCTCTGCAAATAAATATGGTTTCAAAATGTTGACTAAGACCTGTACCAAATTATATTGAACTTTAATGAATAGCTTCCGAAAAAAATGTTTAGAAAAAATTCAATTTTTTTCCAATACAATTCTCACGAGATCATGCATTAAATTGAGCGTCGATATTTCACAACTAGTTATGATGTTTCAATTTGATCGCGTTAGTATTTCTTGAGAAACTTTCGGGAAAATTAACTTAAACCCTCAAATTAACAACAAATACGTAAAACAAAATTCAGGATTTTCCGCTAATATTAAATGTGTGGATGTAATTCCTACTAGGATTCAACTTTGTTCTGAAAAATATCAATGAAATGAAAAAAAAACTCACCCGTCCTGAGCAACTTATCTGAAAAAAATTTTTCCACCGTGCATATATCCGATAAGAGTTCACTTGATTCACAAAATATCCAATACACAAACTGAAGACCTAAAGTTATTTTCAATAACTTTTCTGTAAAAATCAAATATATCGTGAACCTCTCAAGGTTGAATTCAACTGAATAATTCTAAAAGAGAAATTTCGTTCCGTATAGTTGTCAGATACACTCGACTAAGATGATATAGAACGACGACACTATGTGTGCTGTTGCACTCGACCATGTATATGCTGTGTAGACGGATAGCTGCGCCTTTATGGCCTCCATATCCACAGTGATACATGGGGGTAAATCCGTGCATGCCTCGAGATTTGGTATTGTGCGGTTCACCAGACAGAATGGCCCATTCTGCCATTGGACCATTATGGTAAACTTCTTTCTCATAAAGTTGTTCCATCTTGGCTTACAGAATTTCAGGAGATCCGACTTCAATATTACTGACCAGTCATGGAAGTTACCTGGCAGTGATGCGATCTTTACTAAGACTTCTCTTTTCATGTTCCCTTTGCCGCACATTTGATGGAATTTAACAAGGAATGTATCACATAGCATGTTCTCGCTCATGTGTATATCCCCTGTTTGATTTACCAAGGGGATTCCTTGCAGAGTCTCGTGTCTGATGAGCATTCTTGTGATAGCTTTGTATAATAAATAGCATGTAATTAGATGGATGAGTAACACCGGTATTAGATGGATCAACCCTGTGATCATCGGATGTGAGAGGTACTCATTTTGAAGAAGAGAGGTAGCATTGATCGAAGGCTCTATGGTTGTAAGGTTGACCGAACTGGGGGTTGTAACAAACGCGTACGAACCCTTCGGAACCATAGCTAAACTTACGGTAGAGCCCATAGCCCCTCGCCTGCGATTGCATAAGTAAGCAACTATCACGTAACACCAGAATAGAATAACAGTTATTCGAATTATCCACTTCTCTATGCGGCCCCAGTTTATCCATTATAATGGATTGAGTGACCAATCTCCTCCAGCAGCTGTGGCTGTAGCTGCTAAGTCCCTCTCATACTTGTCATCAAGTGCTTCTTGAAGTGTCATAAATGCTTTTGTAGTGCTATTAGATGCATTGATGAATCTTCTCATATCAACATAATTTCCAGCATACCAGAAATTCTTCGCAGTCATGTTAGTCCAATCTCGGAATCTATCTGGATGTGGCTTGAATGGTAAATTCTGACTTATATCCAGAATGCTAATCCCAGATATTCTTTGCCCGGCACTTGTAGGATACAGTGTGTCATAATCAATATAACTAATTGTATTATCAACTACAGGTCGACACGAAAAGACTTTACTAAAGATGTGTAAGGTGCAACCTTCCTCCATTGTTAGAACAGATACTGATGGTATCGCCACAGTCTTCGAGGAACTTGACCCATCTGGTTTATTGCATATTACATTCCCTTTGTTACTGTCTTTATAATGTGAGAACAACCATTGACATGGGCCCACCTTTATGTCATGCTCCTTTGTGGTCATGTCTTCGGTGATATCAGCCATCATGCAATATGAGGCATCATAAGGTTTCTGCTCTAGGTATCGCATTATACAATCAGATGATCCATACCGTTGGTATACTAATCCTTCATCACAGGCTTGCCCTGGGTTTGCTCTACATTTAGCTATCTCATCCTTAGTCATCAGTCCCATGTATTGATTCGCCCGGTCTTCTAGGAGGTAGTGGTTGTGGAGTTCGTACCTCAGCCAACGTCCTTTCTGGAGTATGGGTACTGAATGGATTTCCCATAATGTAGGTTTAGCCTTCTTCGAGAAGAGCGGAACACGGATCGATGCATAGATCCTCTGCCCTATTGCTGTAACCATAGCTTGACCCGGCCGTGAAAATGCCTCTATTTGTGCATAAGATAACGACGTGAATTCCCTATTCCTTAATTTTAGATGATCCCTCAATTGTTTTCTGATAAGACTTTGTGATATCACTGAAGGTCGTAGGGCTTGTAATTGTATCATAGTCAAAATATCAGAACTCCTTAATTTAATCGCCTATTCACTAAGGTATCAACATATAACGAAAATTTTGCTGGAAAGAATTGAAAGAATCACTTTATAATTAAGCCTAAAGGAAGTTATTCATAAAAATCTTAAATATTTTTTATTCCAAATCACATTTCCTATGAAATATTGGAGTTGAAAAATAAGAAAATTATCTTGGTGTTGAGTTTTCTTGAAAAACTACTTTACAAAGGTCAAGTCACTATGTTGTTTCTTTCGTTAAAATTAAGTTAAATATCCGAAAAATATTTTTCACTAATATTTTGCCAGTACGATCTTCACGATATTACCCATTAAATTGAGTGTCGGTATTACACAAATAGAAATGAAATTCAAATCAGAAAGCGTTTGCGCCTTTTGACATATAAGGGAAATAACCTCAAAATTTAAAATGTCCACAGAATTTTTCACCAATATCTCTGCAAATAAATATGGTTTCAAAATGTTGACTAAGACCTGTACCAAATTATATTGAACTTTAATGAATAGCTTCCGAAAATAATGTTTAGAAAAAATTAAATTTTTTTCCAATACAATTCTCACGAGATCATGCATTAAATTGAGCGTCGATATTTCACAACTAGTTATGATGTTTCAATTTGATCGCGTTAGTATTTCTTGAGAAACTTTCAGGAAAATTAACTTAAACCCTCAAATTAACAACAAATACGTAAAACAAAATTCAGGATTTTCCGCTAATATTAAATGTGTGGATGTAATTCCTACTAGGATTCAACTTTGTTCTGAAAAATATCAATGAAATGAAAAAAAAACTCACCCGTCCTGAGCAACTTATCTGAAAAAAATTTTTCCACCGTGCATATATCCGATAAGAGTTCACTTGATTCACAAAATATCCAATACACAAACTGAAGACCTAAAGTTATTTTCAATAACTTTTCTGTAAAAATCAAATATATCGTGAACCTCTCAAGGTTGAATTCAACTGAATAATTCTAAAAGAGAAATTTCGTTCCGTATAGTTGTCAGATACACTCGACTAAGATGATATAGAACGACGACACTATGTGTGCTGTTGCACTCGACCATGTATATGCTGTGTAGACGGATAGCTGCGCCTTTATGGCCTCCATATCCACAGTGATACATGGGGGTAAATCCGTGCATGCCTCGAGATTTGGTATTGTGCGGTTCACCAGACAGAATGGCCCATTCTGCCATTGGACCATTATGGTAAACTTCTTTCTCATAAAGTTGTTCCATCTTGGCTTACAGAATTTCAGGGGATCCGACTTCAATATTACTGACCAGTCATGGAAGTTACCTGGCAGTGATGCGATCTTTACTAAGACTTCTCTTTTCATGTTCCCTTTGCCGCACATTTGATGGAATTTAACAAGGAATGTAGCACATAGCATGTTCTCGCTCATGTGTATATCCCCTGTTTGATTTACCAAGGGGATTCCTTGCAGAGTCTCGTGTCTGATGAGCATTCTTGTGATAGCTTTGTATAATAAATAGCATGTAATTAGATGGATGAGTAACACCGGTATTAGATGGATCAACCCTGTGATCATCGGATGTGAGAGGTACTCATTTTGAAGAAGAGAGGTAGCATTGATCGAAGGCTCTATGGTTGTAAGGTTGACCGAACTGGGGGTTGTAACAAACGCGTACGAACCCTTCGGAACCATAGCTAAACTTACGGTAGAGCCCATAGCCCCTCGCCTGCGATTGCATAAGTAAGCAACTATCACGTAACACCAGAATAGAATAACAGTTATTCGAATTATCCACTTCTCTATGCGGCCCCAGTTTATCCATGATAATGGATTGAGTGACCAATCTCCTCCAGCAGCTGTGGCTGTAGCTGCTAAGTCCCTCTCATACTTGTCATCAAGTGCTTCTTGAAGTGTCATAAATGCTTTTGTAGTGCTATTAGATGCATTGATGAATCTTCTCATATCAACATAATTTCCAGCATACCAGAAATTCTTCGCAGTCATGTTAGTCCAATCTCGGAATCTATCTGGATGTGGCTTGAATGGTAAATTCTGACTTATATCCAGAATGCTAATCCCAGATATTCTTTGCCCGGCACTTGTAGGATACAGTGTGTCATAATCAATATAACTAATTGTATTATCAACTACAGGTCGACACGAAAAGACTTTACTAAAGATGTGTAAGGTGCAACCTTCCTCCATTGTTAGAACAGATACTGATGGTATCGCCACAGTCTTCGAGGAACTTGACCCATCTGGTTTATTGCATATTACATTCCCTTTGTTACTGTCTTTATTATGTGAGAACAACCATTGACATGGGCCCACCTTTATGTAATGCTCCTTTGTGGTCATGTCTTCGGTGATATCAGCCATCATGCAATATGAGGCATCATAAGGTTTCTGCTCTAGGTATCGCATTATACAATCAGATGATCCATACCGTTGGTATACTAATCCTTCATCACAGGCTTGCCCTGGGTTTGCTCTACATTTAGCTATCTCATCCTTAGTCATCAGTCCCATGTATTGATTCGCCCGGTCTTCTAGGAGGTAGTGGTTGTGGAGTTCGTACCTCAGCCAACGTCCTTTCTGGAGTATGGGTACTGAATGGATTTCCCATAATGTAGGTTTAGCCTTCTTCGAGAAGAGCGGAACACGGATCGATGCATAGATCCTCTGCCCTATTGCTGTAACCATAGCTTGACCCGGCCGTGAAAATGCCTCTATTTGTGCATAAGATAACGACGTGAATTCCCTATTCCTTAATTTTAGATGATCCCTCAATTGTTTTCTGATAAGACTTTGTGATATCACTGAAGGTCGTAGGGCTTGTAATTGTATCATAGTCAAAATATCAGAACTCCTTAATTTAATCGCCTATTCACTAAGGTATCAACATATAACGAAAATTTTGCTGGAAAGAATTGAAAGAATCACTTTATAATTAAGCCTAAAGGAAGTTATTCATAAAAATCTTAAATATTTTTTATTCCAAATCACATTTCCTATGAAATATTGGAGTTGAAAAATAAGAAAATTATCTTGGTGTTGAGTTTTCTTGAAAAACTACTTTACAAAGGTCAAGTCACTATGTTGTTTCTTTCGTTAAAATTAAGTTAAATATCCGAAAAATATTTTTCACTAATATTTTGCCAGTACGATCTTCACGATATTACCCATTAAATTGCGTGTCGGTATTACACAAATAGAAATGAAATTCAAATCAGAAAGCGTTTGCGCCTTTTGACATATAAGGGAAATAACCTCAAAATTTAAAATGTCCACAGAATTTTTCACCAATATCTCTGCAAATAAATATGGTTTCAAAATGTTGACTAAGACCTGTACCAAATTATATTGAACTTTAATGAATAGCTTCCGAAAAAAATGTTTAGAAAAAATTCAATTTTTTTCCAATACAATTCTCACGAGATCATGCATTAAATTGAGCGTCGATATTTCACAACTAGTTATGATGTTTCAATTTGATCGCGTTAGTATTTCTTGAGAAACTTTCGGGAAAATTAACTTAAACCCTCAAATTAACAACAAATACGTAAAACAAAATTCAGGATTTTCCGCTAATATTAAATGTGTGGATGTAATTCCTACTAGGATTCAACTTTGTTCTGAAAAATATCAATGAAATGAAAAAAAAACTCACCCGTCCTGAGCAACTTATCTGAAAAAAATTTTTCCACCGTGCATATATCCGATAAGAGTTCACTTGATTCACAAAATATCCAATACACAAACTGAAGACCTAAAGTTATTTTCAATAACTTTTCTGTAAAAATCAAATATATCGTGAACCTCTCAAGGTTGAATTCAACTGAATAATTCTAAAAGAGAAATTTCGTTCCGTATAGTTGTCAGATACACTCGACTAAGATGATATAGAACGACGACACTATGTGTGCTGTTGCACTCGACCATGTATATGCTGTGTAGACGGATAGCTGCGCCTTTATGGCCTCCATATCCACAGTGATACATGGGGGTAAATCCGTGCATGCCTCGAGATTTGGTATTGTGCGGTTCACCAGACAGAATGGCCCATTCTGCCATTGGACCATTATGGTAAACTTCTTTCTCATAAAGTTGTTCCATCTTGGCTTACAGAATTTCAGGGGATCCGACTTCAATATTACTGACCAGTCATGGAAGTTACCTGGCAGTGATGCGATCTTTACTAAGACTTCTCTTTTCATGTTCCCTTTGCCGCACATTTGATGGAATTTAACAAGGAATGTATCACATAGCATGTTCTCGCTCATGTGTATATCCCCTGTTTGATTTACCAAGGGGATTCCTTGCAGAGTCTCGTGTCTGATGAGCATTCTTGTGATAGCTTTGTATAATAAATAGCATGTAATTAGATGGATGAGTAACACCGGTATTAGATGGATCAACCCTGTGATCATCGGATGTGAGAGGTACTCATTTTGAAGAAGAGAGGTAGCATTGATCGAAGGCTCTATGGTTGTAAGGTTGACCGAACTGGGGGTTGTAACAAACGCGTACGAACCCTTCGGAACCATAGCTAAACTTACGGTAGAGCAAATAGCCCCTCGCCTGCGATTGCATAAGTAAGCAACTATCACGTAACACCAGAATAGAATAACAGTTATTCGAATTATCCACTTCTCTATGCGGCCCCAGTTTATCCATGATAATGGATTGAGTGACCAATCTCCTCCAGCAGCTGTGGCTGTAGCTGCTAAGTCCCTCTCATACTTGTCATCAAGTGCTTCTTGAAGTGTCATAAATGCTTTTGTAGTGCTATTAGATGCATTGATGAATCTTTTCATATCAACATAATTTCCAGCATACCAGAAATTCTTCGCAGTCATGTTAGTCCAATCTCGGAATCTATCTGGATGTGGCTTGAATGGTAAATTCTGACTTATATCCAGAATGCTAATCCCAGATATTCTCTGCCCGGCACTTGTAGGATACAGTGTGTCATAATCAATATAACTAATTGTATTATCAACTACAGGTCGACACGAAAAGACTTTACTAAAGATGTGTAAGGTGCAACCTTCCTCCATTGTTAGAACAGATACTGATGGTATCGCCACAGTCTTCGAGGAACTTGACCCATCTGGTTTATTGCATATTACATTCCCTTTGTTACTGTCTTTATAATGTGAGAACAACCATTGACATGGGCCCACCTTTATGTAATGCTCCTTTGTGGTCATGTCTTCGGTGATATCAGCCATCATGCAATATGAGGCATCATAAGGTTTCTGCTCTAGGTATCGCATTATACAATCAGATGATCCATACCGTTGGTATACTAATCCTTCATCACAGGCTTGCCCTGGGTTTGCTCTACATTTAGCTATCTCATCCTTAGTCATCAGTCCCATGTATTGATTCGCCCGGTCTTCTAGGAGGTAGTGGTTGTGGAGTTCGTACCTCAGCCAACGTCCTTTCTGGAGTATGGGTACTGAATGGATTTCCCATAATGTAGGTTTAGCCTTCTTCGAGAAGAGCGGAACACGGATCGATGCATAGATCCTCTGCCCTATTGCTGTAACCATAGCTTGACCCGGCCGTGAAAATGCCTCTATTTGTGCATAAGATAACGACGTGAATTCCCTATTCCTTAATTTTAGATGATCCCTCAATTGTTTTCTGATGAGACTTTGTGATATCACTGAAGGTCGTAGGGCTTGTAATTGTATCATAGTCAAAATATCAGAACTCCTTAATTTAATCGCCTATTCACTAAGGTATCAACATATAACGAAAATTTTGCTGGAAAGAATTGAAAGAATCACTTTATAATTAAGCCTAAAGGAAGTTATTCATAAAAATCTTAAATATTTTTTATTCCAAATCACATTTCCTATGAAATATTGGAGTTGAAAAATAAGAAAATTATCTTGGTGTTGAGTTTTCTTGAAAAACTACTTTACAAAGGTCAAGTCACTATGTTGTTTCTTTCGTTAAAATTAAGTTAAATATCCGAAAAATATTTTTCACTAATATTTTGCCAGTACGATCTTCACGATATTACCCATTAAATTGCGTGTCGGTATTACACAAATAGAAATGAAATTCAAATCAGAAAGCGTTTGCGCCTTTTGACATATAAGGGAAATAACCTCAAAATTTAAAATGTCCACAGAATTTTTCACCAATATCTCTGCAAATAAATATGGTTTCAAAATGTTGACTAAGACCTGTACCAAATTATATTGAACTTTAATGAATAGCTTCCGAAAAAAATGTTTAGAAAAAATTCAATTTTTTTCCAATACAATTCTCACGAGATCATGCATTAAATTGAGCGTCGATATTTCACAACTAGTTATGATGTTTCAATTTGATCGAGTTAGTATTTCTTGAGAAACTTTCGGGAAAATTAACTTAAACCCTCAAATTAACAACAAATACGTAAAACAAAATTCAGGATTTTCCGCTAATATTAAATGTGTGGATGTAATTCCTACTAGGATTCAACTTTGTTCTGAAAAATATCAATGAAATGAAAAAAAAACTCACCCGTCCTGAGCAACTTATCTGAAAAAAATTTTTCCACCGTGCATATATCCGATAAGAGTTCACTTGATTCACAAAATATCCAATACACAAACTGAAGACCTAAAGTTATTTTCAATAACTTTTCTGTAAAAATCAAATATATCGTGAACCTCTCAAGGTTGAATTCAACTGAATAATTCTAAAAGAGAAATTTCGTTCCGTATAGTTGTCAGATACACTCGACTAAGATGATATAGAACGACGACACTATGTGTGCTGTTGCACTCGACCATGTATATGCTGTGTAGACGGATAGCTGCGCCTTTATGGCCTCCATATCCACAGTGATACATGGGGGTAAATCCGTGCATGCCTCGAGATTTGGTATTGTGCGGTTCACCAGACAGAATGGCCCATTCTGCCATTGGACCATTATGGTAAACTTCTTTCTCATAAAGTTGTTCCATCTTGGCTTACAGAATTTCAGGGGATCCGACTTCAATATTACTGACCAGTCATGGAAGTTACCTGGCAGTGATGCGATCTTTACTAAGACTTCTCTTTTCATGTTCCCTTTGCCGCACATTTGATGGAATTTAACAAGGAATGTATCACATAGCATGTTCTCGCTCATGTGTATATCCCCTGTTTGATTTACCAAGGGGATTCCTTGCAGAGTCTCGTGTCTGATGAGCATTCTTGTGATAGCTTTGTATAATAAATAGCATGTAATTAGATGGATGAGTAACACCGGTATTAGATGGATCAACCCTGTGATCATCGGATGTGAGAGGTACTCATTTTGAAGAAGAGAGGTAGCATTGATCGAAGGCTCTATGGTTGTAAGGTTGACCGAACTGGGGGTTGTAACAAACGCGTACGAACCCTTCGGAACCATAGCTAAACTTACGGTAGAGCCCATAGCCCCTCGCCTGCGATTGCATAAGTAAGCAACTATCACGTAACACCAGAATAGAATAACAGTTATTCGAATTATCCACTTCTCTATGCGGCCCCAGTTTATCCATGATAATGGATTGAGTGACCAATCTCCTCCAGCAGCTGTGGCTGTAGCTGCTAAGTCCCTCTCATACTTGTCATCAAGTGCTTCTTGAAGTGTCATAAATGCTTTTGTAGTGCTATTAGATGCATTGATGAATCTTCTCATATCAACATAATTTCCAGCATACCAGAAATTCTTCGCAGTCATGTTAGTCCAATCTCGGAATCTATCTGGATGTGGCTTGAATGGTAAATTCTGACTTATATCCAGAATGCTAATCCCAGATATTCTTTGCCCGGCACTTGTAGGATACAGTGTGTCATAATCAATATAACTAATTGTATTATCAACTACAGGTCGACACGAAAAGACTTTACTAAAGATGTGTAAGGTGCAACCTTCCTCCATTGTTAGAACAGATACTGATGGTATCGCCACAGTCTTCGAGGAACTTGACCCATCTGGTTTATTGCATATTACATTCCCTTTGTTACTGTCTTTATAATGTGAGAACAACCATTGACATGGGCCCACCTTTATGTAATGCTCCTTTGTGGTCATGTCTTCGGTGATATCAGCCATCATGCAATATGAGGCATCATAAGGTTTCTGCTCTAGGTATCGCATTATACAATCAGATGATCCATACCGTTGGTATACTAATCCTTCATCACAGGCTTGCCCTGGGTTTGCTCTACATTTAGCTATCTCATCCTTAGTCATCAGTCCCATGTATTGATTCGCCCGGTCTTCTAGGAGGTAGTGGTTGTGGAGTTCGTACCTCAGCCAACGTCCTTTCTGGAGTATGGGTACTGAATGGATTTCCCATAATGTAGGTTTAGCCTTCTTCGAGAAGAGCGGAACACGGATCGATGCATAGATCCTCTGCCCTATTGCTGTAACCATAGCTTGACCCGGCCGTGAAAATGCCTCTATTTGTGCATAAGATAACGACGTGAATTCCCTATTCCTTAATTTTAGATGATCCCTCAATTGTTTTCTGATAAGACTTTGTGATATCACTGAAGGTCGTAGGGCTTGTAATTGTATCATAGTCAAAATATCAGAACTCCTTAATTTAATCGCCTATTCACTAAGGTATCAACATATAACGAAAATTTTGCTGGAAAGAATTGAAAGAATCACTTTATAATTAAGCCTAAAGGAAGTTATTCATAAAAATCTTAAATATTTTTTATTCCAAATCACATTTCCTATGAAATATTGGAGTTGAAAAATAAGAAAATTATCTTGGTGTTGAGTTTTCTTGAAAAACTACTTTACAAAGGTCAAGTCACTATGTTGTTTCTTTCGTTAAAATTAAGTTAAATATCCGAAAAATATTTTTCACTAATATTTTGCCAGTACGATCTTCACGATATTACCCATTAAATTGAGTGTCGGTATTACACAAATAGAAATGAAATTCAAATCAGAAAGCGTTTGCGCCTTTTGACATATAAGGGAAATAACCTCAAAATTTAAAATGTCCACAGAATTTTTCACCAATATCTCTGCAAATAAATATGGTTTCAAAATGTTGACTAAGACCTGTACCAAATTATATTGAACTTTAATGAATAGCTTCCGAAAATAATGTTTAGAAAAAATTCAATTTTTTTCCAATACAATTCTCACGAGATCATGCATTAAATTGAGCGTCGATATTTCACAACTAGTTATGATGTTTCAATTTGATCGCGTTAGTATTTCTTGAGAAACTTTCGGGAAAATTAACTTAAACCCTCAAATTAACAACAAATACGTAAAACAAAATTCAGGATTTTCCGCTAATATTAAATGTGTGGATGTAATTCCTACTAGGATTCAACTTTGTTCTGAAAAATATCAATGAAATGAAAAAAAAACTCACCCGTCCTGAGCAACTTATCTGAAAAAAATTTTTCCACCGTGCATATATCCGATAAGAGTTCACTTGATTCACAAAATATCCAATACACAAACTGAAGACCTAAAGTTATTTTCAATAACTTTTCTGTAAAAATCAAATATATCGTGAACCTCTCAAGGTTGAATTCAACTGAATAATTCTAAAAGAGAAATTTCGTTCCGTATAGTTGTCAGATACACTCGACTAAGATGATATAGAACGACGACACTATGTGTGCTGTTGCACTCGACCATGTATATGCTGTGTAGACGGATAGCTGCGCCTTTATGGCCTCCATATCCACAGTGATACATGGGGGTAAATCCGTGCATGCCTCGAGATTTGGTATTGTGCGGTTCACCAGACAGAATGGCCCATTCTGTCATTGGACCATTATGGTAAACTTCTTTCTCATAAAGTTGTTCCATCTTGGCTTACAGAATTTCAGGGGATCCGACTTCAATATTACTGACCAGTCATGGAAGTTACCTGGCAGTGATGCGATCTTTACTAAGACTTCTCTTTTCATGTTCCCTTTGCCGCACATTTGATGGAATTTAACAAGGAATGTATCACATAGCATGTTCTCGCTCATGTGTATATCCCCTGTTTGATTTACCAAGGGGATTCCTTGCAGAGTCTCGTGTCTGATGAGCATTCTTGTGATAGCTTTGTATAATAAATAGCATGTAATTAGATGGATGAGTAACACCGGTATTAGATGGATCAACCCTGTGATCATCGGATGTGAGAGGTACTCATTTTGAAGAAGAGAGGTAGCATTGATCGAAGGCTCTATGGTTGTAAGGTTGACCGAACTGGGGGTTGTAACAAACGCGTACGAACCCTTCGGAACCATAGCTAAACTTACGGTAGAGCCCATAGCCCCTCGCCTGCGATTGCATAAGTAAGCAACTATCACGTAACACCAGAATAGAATAACAGTTATTCGAATTATCCACTTCTCTATGCGGCCCCAGTTTATCCATGATAATGGATTGAGTGACCAATCTCCTTCAGCAGCTGTGGCTGTAGCTGCTAAGTCCCTCTCATACTTGTCATCAAGTGCTTCTTGAAGTGTCATAAATGCTTTTGTAGTGCTATTAGATGCATTGATGAATCTTCTCATATCAACATAATTTCCAGCATACCAGAAATTCTTCGCAGTCATGTTAGTCCAATCTCGGAATCTATCTGGATGTGGCTTGAATGGTAAATTCTGACTTATATCCAGAATGCTAATCCCAGATATTCTTTGCCCGGCACTTGTAGGATACAGTGTGTCATAATCAATATAACTAATTGTATTATCAACTACAGGTCGACACGAAAAGACTTTACTAAAGATGTGTAAGGTGCAACCTTCCTCCATTGTTAGAACAGATACTGATGGTATCGCCACAGTCTTCGAGGAACTTGACCCATCTGGTTTATTGCATATTACATTCCCTTTGTTACTGTCTTTATAATGTGAGAACAACCATTGACATGGGCCCACCTTTATGTAATGCTCCTTTGTGGTCATGTCTTCGGTGATATCAGCCATCATGCAATATGAGGCATCATAAGGTTTCTGCTCTAGGTATCGCATTATACAATCAGATGATCCATACCGTTGGTATACTAATCCTTCATCACAGGCTTGCCCTGGGTTTGCTCTACATTTAGCTATCTCATCCTTAGTCATCAGTCCCATGTATTGATTCGCCCGGTCTTCTAGGAGGTAGTGGTTGTGGAGTTCGTACCTCAGCCAACGTCCTTTCTGGAGTATGGGTACTGAATGGATTTCCCATAATGTAGGTTTAGCCTTCTTCGAGAAGAGCGGAACACGGATCGATGCATAGATCCTCTGCCCTATTGCTGTAACCATAGCTTGACCCGGCCGTGAAAATGCCTCTATTTGTGCATAAGATAACGACGTGAATTCCCTATTCCTTAATTTTAGATGATCCCTCAATTGTTTTCTGATAAGACTTTGTGATATCACTGAAGGTCGTAGGGCTTGTAATTGTATCATAGTCAAAATATCAGAACTCCTTAATTTAATCGCCTATTCACTAAGGTATCAACATATAACGAAAATTTTGCTGGAAAGAATTGAAAGAATCACTTTATAATTAAGCCTAAAGGAAGTTATTCATAAAAATCTTAAATATTTTTTATTCCAAATCACATTTCCTATGAAATATTGGAGTTGAAAAATAAGAAAATTATCTTGGTGTTGAGTTTTCTTGAAAAACTACTTTACAAAGGTCAAGTCACTATGTTGTTTCTTTCGTTAAAATTAAGTTAAATATCCGAAAAATATTTTTCACTAATATTTTGCCAGTACGATCTTCACGATATTACCCATTAAATTGAGTGTCGGTATTACACAAATAGAAATGAAATTCAAATCAGAAAGCGTTTGCGCCTTTCGACATATAAGGGAAATAACCTCAAAATTTAAAATGTCCACAGAATTTTTCACCAATATCTCTGCAAATAAATATGGTTTCAAAATGTTGACTAAGACCTGTACCAAATTATATTGAACTTTAATGAATAGCTTCCGAAAATAATGTTTAGAAAAAATTCAATTTTTTTCCAATACAATTCTCACGAGATCATGCATTAAATTGAGCGTCGATATTTCACAACTAGTTATGATGTTTCAATTTGATCGCGTTAGTATTTCTTGAGAAACTTTCGGGAAAATTAACTTAAACCCTCAAATTAACAACAAATACGTAAAACAAAATTCAGGATTTTCCGCTAATATTAAATGTGTGGATGTAATTCCTACTAGGATTCAACTTTGTTCTGAAAAATATCAATGAAATGAAAAAAAAACTCACCCGTCCTGAGCAACTTATCTGAAAAAAATTTTTCCACCGTGCATATATCCGATAAGAGTTCACTTGATTCACAAAATATCCAATACACAAACTGAAGACCTAAAGTTATTTTCAATAACTTTTCTGTAAAAATCAAATATATCGTGAACCTCTCAAGGTTGAATTCAACTGAATAATTCTAAAAGAGAAATTTCGTTCCGTATAGTTGTCAGATACACTCGACTAAGATGATATAGAACGACGACACTATGTGTGCTGTTGCACTCGACCATGTATATGCTGTGTAGACGGATAGCTGCGCCTTTATGGCCTCCATATCCACAGTGATACATGGGGGTAAATCCGTGCATGCCTCGAGATTTGGTATTGTGCGGTTCACCAGACAGAATGGCCCATTCTGCCATTGGACCATTATGGTAAACTTCTTTCTCATAAAGTTGTTCCATCTTGGCTTACAGAATTTCAGGGGATCCGACTTCAATATTACTGACCAGTCATGGAAGTTACCTGGCAGTGATGCGATCTTTACTAAGACTTCTCTTTTCATGTTCCCTTTGCCGCACATTTGATGGAATTGTTCTCGCTCATGTGTATATCCCCTGTTTGATTTACCAAGGGGATTCCTTGCAGAGTCTCGTGTCTGATGAGCATTCTTGTGATAGCTTTGTATAATAAATAGCATGTAATTAGATGGATGAGTAACACCGGTATTAGATGGATCAACCCTGTGATCATCGGATGTGAGAGGTACTCATTTTGAAGAAGAGAGGTAGCATTGATCGAAGGCTCTATGGTTGTAAGGTTGACCGAACTGGGGGTTGTAACAAACGCGTACGAACCCTTCGGAACCATAGCTAAACTTACGGTAGAGCCCATAGCCCCTCGCCTGCGATTGCATAAGTAAGCAACTATCACGTAACACCAGAATAGAATAACAGTTATTCGAATTATCCACTTCTCTATGCGGCCCCAGTTTATCCATGATAATGGATTGAGTGACCAATCTCCTCCAGCAGCTGTGGCTGTAGCTGCTAAGTCCCTCTCATACTTGTCATCAAGTGCTTCTTGAAGTGTCATAAATGCTTTTGTAGTGCTATTAGATGCATTGATGAATCTTCTCATATCAACATAATTTCCAGCATACCAGAAATTCTTCGCAGTCATGTTAGTCCAATCTCGGAATCTATCTGGATGTGGCTTGAATGGTAAATTCTGACTTATATCCAGAATGCTAATCCCAGATATTCTTTGCCCGGCACTTGTAGGATACAGTGTGTCATAATCAATATAACTAATTGTATTATCAACTACAGGTCGACACGAAAAGACTTTACTAAAGATGTGTAAGGTGCAACCTTCCTCCATTGTTAGAACAGATACTGATGGTATCGCCACAGTCTTCGAGGAACTTGACCCATCTGGTTTATTGCATATTACATTCCCTTTGTTACTGTCTTTATAATGTGAGAACAACCATTGACATGGGCCCACCTTTATGTAATGCTCCTTTGTGGTCATGTCTTCGGTGATATCAGCCATCATGCAATATGAGGCATCATAAGGTTTCTGCTCTAGGTATCGCATTATACAATCAGATGATCCATACCGTTGGTATACTAATCCTTCATCACAGGCTTGCCCTGGGTTTGCTCTACATTTAGCTATCTCATCCTTAGTCATCAGTCCCATGTATTGATTCGCCCGGTCTTCTAGGAGGTAGTGGTTGTGGAGTTCGTACCTCAGCCAACGTCCTTTCTGGAGTATGGGTACTGAATGGATTTCCCATAATGTAGGTTTAGCCTTCTTCGAGAAGAGCGGAACACGGATCGATGCATAGATCCTCTGCCCTATTGCTGTAACCATAGCTTGACCCGGCCGTGAAAATGCCTCTATTTGTGCATAAGATAACGACGTGAATTCCCTATTCCTTAATTTTAGATGATCCCTCAATTGTTTTCTGATAAGACTTTGTGATATCACTGAAGGTCGTAGGGCTTGTAATTGTATCATAGTCAAAATATCAGAACTCCTTAATTTAATCGCCTATTCACTAAGGTATCAACATATAACGAAAATTTTGCTGGAAAGAATTGAAAGAATCACTTTATAATTAAGCCTAAAGGAAGTTATTCATAAAAATCTTAAATATTTTTTATTCCAAATCACATTTCCTATGAAATATTGGAGTTGAAAAATAAGAAAATTATCTTGGTGTTGAGTTTTCTTGAAAAACTACTTTACAAAGGTCAAGTCACTATGTTGTTTCTTTCGTTAAAATTAAGTTAAATATCCGAAAAATATTTTTCACTAATATTTTGCCAGTACGATCTTCACGATATTACCCATTAAATTGCGTGTCGGTATTACACAAATAGAAATGAAATTCAAATCAGAAAGCGTTTGCGCCTTTTGACATATAAGGGAAATAACCTCAAAATTTAAAATGTCCACAGAATTTTTCACCAATATCTCTGCAAATAAATATGGTTTCAAAATGTTGACTAAGACCTGTACCAAATTATATTGAACTTTAATGAATAGCTTCCGAAAAAAATGTTTAGAAAAAATTCAATTTTTTTCCAATACAATTCTCACGAGATCATGCATTAAATTGAGCGTCGATATTTCACAACTAGTTATGATGTTTCAATTTGATCGCGTTAGTATTTCTTGAGAAACTTTCGGGAAAATTAACTTAAACCCTCAAATTAACAACAAATACGTAAAACAAAATTCAGGATTTTCCGCTAATATTAAATGTGTGGATGTAATTCCTACTAGGATTCAACTTTGTTCTGAAAAATATCAATGAAATGAAAAAAAAACTCACCCGTCCTGAGCAACTTATCTGAAAAAAATTTTTCCACCGTGCATATATCCGATAAGAGTTCACTTGATTCACAAAATATCCAATACACAAACTGAAGACCTAAAGTTATTTTCAATAACTTTTCTGTAAAAATCAAATATATCGTGAACCTCTCAAGGTTGAATTCAACTGAATAATTCTAAAAGAGAAATTTCGTTCCGTATAGTTGTCAGATACACTCGACTAAGATGATATAGAACGACGACACTATGTGTGCTGTTGCACTCGACCATGTATATGCTGTGTAGACGGATAGCTGCGCCTTTATGGCCTCCATATCCACAGTGATACATGGGGGTAAATCCGTGCATGCCTCGAGATTTGGTATTGTGCGGTTCACCAGACAGAATGGCCCATTCTGCCATTGGACCATTATGGTAAACTTCTTTCTCATAAAGTTGTTCCATCTTGGCTTACAGAATTTCAGGGGATCCGACTTCAATATTACTGACCAGTCATGGAAGTTACCTGGCAGTGATGCGATCTTTACTAAGACTTCTCTTTTCATGTTCCCTTTGCCGCACATTTGATGGAATTTAACAAGGAATGTAGCACATAGCATGTTCTCGCTCATGTGTATATCCCCTGTTTGATTTACCAAGGGGATTGCTTGCAGAGTCTCGTGTCTGATGAGCATTCTTGTGATAGCTTTGTATAATAAATAGCATGTAATTAGATGGATGAGTAACACCGGTATTAGATGGATCAACCCTGTGATCATCGGATGTGAGAGGTACTCATTTTGAAGAAGAGAGGTAGCATTGATCGAAGGCTCTATGGTTGTAAGGTTGACCGAACTGGGGGTTGTAACAAACGCGTACGAACCCTTCGGAACCATAGCTAAACTTACGGTAGAGCCCATAGCCCCTCGCCTGCGATTGCATAAGTAAGCAACTATCACGTAACACCAGAATAGAATAACAGTTATTCGAATTATCCACTTCTCTATGCGGCCCCAGTTTATCCATGATAATGGATTGAGTGACCAATCTCCTCCAGCAGCTGTGGCTGTAGCTGCTAAGTCCCTCTCATACTTGTCATCAAGTGCTTCTTGAAGTGTCATAAATGCTTTTGTAGTGCTATTAGATGCATTGATGAATCTTCTCATATCAACATAATTTCCAGCATACCAGAAATTCTTCGCAGTCATGTTAGTCCAATCTCGGAATCTATCTGGATGTGGCTTGAATGGTAAATTCTGACTTATATCCAGAATGCTAATCCCAGATATTCTTTGCCAGGCACTTGTAGGATACAGTGTGTCATAATCAATATAACTAATTGTATTATCAACTACAGGTCGACACGAAAAGACTTTACTAAAGATGTGTAAGGTGCAACCTTCCTCCATTGTTAGAACAGATACTGATGGTATCGCCACAGTCTTCGAGGAACTTGACCCATCTGGTTTATTGCATATTACATTCCCTTTGTTACTGTCTTTATAATGTGAGAACAACCATTGACATGGGCCCACCTTTATGTAATGCTCCTTTGTGGTCATGTCTTCGGTGATATCAGCCATCATGCAATATGAGGCATCATAAGGTTTCTGCTCTAGGTATCGCATTATACAATCAGATGATCCATACCGTTGGTATACTAATCCTTCATCACAGGCTTGCCCTGGGTTTGCTCTACATTTAGCTATCTCATCCTTAGTCATCAGTCCCATGTATTGATTCGCCCGGTCTTCTAGGAGGTAGTGGTTGTGGAGTTCGTACCTCAGCCAACGTCCTTTCTGGAGTATGGGTACTGAATGGATTTCCCATAATGTAGGTTTAGCCTTCTTCGAGAAGAGCGGAACACGGATCGATGCATAGATCCTCTGCCCTATTGCTGTAACCATAGCTTGACCCGGCCGTGAAAATGCCTCTATTTGTGCATAAGATAACGACGTGAATTCCCTATTCCTTAATTTTAGATGATCCCTCAATTGTTTTCTGATAAGACTTTGTGATATCGCTGAAGGTCGTAGGGCTTGTAATTGTATCATAGTCAAAATATCAGAACTCCTTAATTTAATCGCCTATTCACTAAGGTATCAACATATAACGAAAATTTTGCTGGAAAGAATTGAAAGAATCACTTTATAATTAAGCCTAAAGGAAGTTATTCATAAAAATCTTAAATATTTTTTATTCCAAATCACATTTCCTATGAAATATTGGAGTTGAAAAATAAGAAAATTATCTTGGTGTTGAGTTTTCTTGAAAAACTACTTTACAAAGGTCAAGTCACTATGTTGTTTCTTTCGTTAAAATTAAGTTAAATATCCGAAAAATATTTTTCACTAATATTTTGCCAGTACGATCTTCACGATATTACCCATTAAATTGCGTGTCGGTATTACACAAATAGAAATGAAATTCAAATCAGAAAGCGTTTGCGCCTTTTGACATATAAGGGAAATAACCTCAAAATTTAAAATGTCCACAGAATTTTTCACCAATATCTCTGCAAATAAATATGGTTTCAAAATGTTGACTAAGACCTGTACCAAATTATATTGAACTTTAATGAATAGCTTCCGAAAAAAATGTTTAGAAAAAATTCAATTTTTTTCCAATACAATTCTCACGAGATCATGCATTAAATTGAGCGTCGATATTTCACAACTAGTTATGATGTTTCAATTTGATCGCGTTAGTATTTCTTGAGAAACTTTCGGGAAAATTAACTTAAACCCTCAAATTAACAACAAATACGTAAAACAAAATTCAGGATTTTCCGCTAATATTAAATGTGTGGATGTAATTCCTACTAGGATTCAACTTTGTTCTGAAAAATATCAATGAAATGAAAAAAAAACTCACCCGTCCTGAGCAACTTATCTGAAAAAAATTTTTCCACCGTGCATATATCCGATAAGAGTTCACTTGATTCACAAAATATCCAATACACAAACTGAAGACCTAAAGTTATTTTCAATAACTTTTCTGTAAAAATCAAATATATCGTGAACCTCTCAAGGTTGAATTCAACTGAATAATTCTAAAAGAGAAATTTCGTTCCGTATAGTTGTCAGATACACTCGACTAAGATGATATAGAACGACGACACTATGTGTGCTGTTGCACTCGACCATGTATATGCTGTGTAGACGGATAGCTGCGCCTTTATGGCCTCCATATCCACAGTGATACATGGGGGTAAATCCGTGCATGCCTCGAGATTTGGTATTGTGCGGTTCACCAGACAGAATGGCCCATTCTGCCATTGGACCATTATGGTAAACTTCTTTCTCATAAAGTTGTTCCATCTTGGCTTACAGAATTTCAGGGGATCCGACTTCAATATTACTGACCAGTCATGGAAGTTACCTGGCAGTGATGCGATCTTTACTAAGACTTCTCTTTTCATGTTCCCTTTGCCGCACATTTGATGGAATTTAACAAGGAATGTAGCACATAGCATGTTCTCGCTCATGTGTATATCCCCTGTTTGATTTACCAAGGGGATTCCTTGCAGAGTCTCGTGTCTGATGAGCATTCTTGTGATAGCTTTGTATAATAAATAGCATGTAATTAGATGGATGAGTAACACCGGTATTAGATGGATCAACCCTGTGATCATCGGATGTGAGAGGTACTCATTTTGAAGAAGAGAGGTAGCATTGATCGAAGGCTCTATGGTTGTAAGGTTGACCGAACTGGGGGTTGTAACAAACGCGTACGAACCCTTCGGAACCATAGCTAAACTTACGGTAGAGCCCATAGCCCCTCGCCTGCGATTGCATAAGTAAGCAACTATCACGTAACACCAGAATAGAATAACAGTTATTCGAATTATCCACTTCTCTATGCGGCCCCAGTTTATCCATGATAATGGATTGAGTGACCAATCTCCTCCAGCAGCTGTGGCTGTAGCTGCTAAGTCCCTCTCATACTTGTCATCAAGTGCTTCTTGAAGTGTCATAAATGCTTTTGTAGTGCTATTAGATGCATTGATGAATCTTCTCATATCAACATAATTTCCAGCATACCAGAAATTCTTCGCAGTCATGTTAGTCCAATCTCGGAATCTATCTGGATGTGGCTTGAATGGTAAATTCTGACTTATATCCAGAATGCTAATCCCAGATATTCTTTGCCCGGCACTTGTAGGATACAATGTGTCATAATCAATATAACTAATTGTATTATCAACTACAGGTCGACACGAAAAGACTTTACTAAAGATGTGTAAGGTGCAACCTTCCTCCATTGTTAGAACAGATACTGATGGTATCGCCACAGTCTTCGAGGAACTTGACCCATCTGGTTTATTGCATATTACATTCCCTTTGTTACTGTCTTTATAATGTGAGAACAACCATTGACATGGGCCCACCTTTATGTAATGCTCCTTTGTGGTCATGTCTTCGGTGATATCAGCCATCATGCAATATGAGGCATCATAAGGTTTCTGCTCTAGGTATCGCATTATACAATCAGATGATCCATACCGTTGGTATACTAATCCTTCATCACAGGCTTGCCCTGGGTTTGCTCTACATTTAGCTATCTCATCCTTAGTCATCAGTCCCATGTATTGATTCGCCCGGTCTTCTAGGAGGTAGTGGTTGTGGAGTTCGTACCTCAGCCAACGTCCTTTCTGGAGTATGGGTACTGAATGGATTTCCCATAATGAAGGTTTAGCCTTCTTCGAGAAGAGCGGAACACGGATCGATGCATAGATCCTCTGCCCTATTGCTGTAACCATAGCTTGACCCGGCCGTGAAAATGCCTCTTTTTGTGCATAAGATAACGACGTGAATTCCCTATTCCTTAATTTTAGATGATCCCTCAATTGTTTTCTGATAAGACTTTGTGATATCACTGAAGGTCGTAGGGCTTGTAATTGTATCATAGTCAAAATATCAGAACTCCTTAATTTAATCGCCTATTCACTAAGGTATCAACATATAACGAAAATTTTGCTGGAAAGAATTGAAAGAATCACTTTATAATTAAGCCTAAAGGAAGTTATTCATAAAAATCTTAAATATTTTTTATTCCAAATCACATTTCCTATGAAATATTGGAGTTGAAAAATAAGAAAATTATCTTGGTGTTGAGTTTTCTTGAAAAACTACTTTACAAAGGTCAAGTCACTATGTTGTTTCTTTCGTTAAAATTAAGTTAAATATCCGAAAAATATTTTTCACTAATATTTTGCCAGTACGATCTTCACGATATTACCCATTAAATTGCGTGTCGGTATTACACAAATAGAAATGAAATTCAAATCAGAAAGCGTTTGCGCCTTTTGACATATAAGGGAAATAACCTCAAAATTTAAAATGTCCACAGAATTTTTCACCAATATCTCTGCAAATAAATATGGTTTCAAAATGTTGACTAAGACCTGTACCAAATTATATTGAACTTTAATGAATAGCTTCCGAAAAAAATGTTTAGAAAAAATTCAATTTTTTTCCAATACAATTCTCACGAGATCATGCATTAAATTGAGCGTCGATATTTCACAACTAGTTATGATGTTTCAATTTGATCGCGTTAGTATTTCTTGAGAAACTTTCGGGAAAATTAACTTAAACCCTCAAATTAACAACAAATACGTAAAACAAAATTCAGGATTTTCCGCTAATATTAAATGTGTGGATGTAATTCCTACTAGGATTCAACTTTGTTCTGAAAAATATCAATGAAATGAAAAAAAAACTCACCCGTCCTGAGCAACTTATCTGAAAAAAATTTTTCCACCGTGCATATATCCGATAAGAGTTCACTTGATTCACAAAATATCCAATACACAAACTGAAGACCTAAAGTTATTTTCAATAACTTTTCTGTAAAAATCAAATATATCGTGAACCTCTCAAGGTTGAATTCAACTGAATAATTCTAAAAGAGAAATTTCGTTCCGTATAGTTGTCAGATACACTCGACTAAGATGATATAGAACGACGACACTATGTGTGCTGTTGCACTCGACCATGTATATGCTGTGTAGACGGATAGCTGCGCCTTTATGGCCTCCATATCCACAGTGATACATGGGGGTAAATCCGTGCATGCCTCGAGATTTGGTATTGTGCGGTTCACCAGACAGAATGGCCCATTCTGCCATTGGACCATTATGGTAAACTTCTTTCTCATAAAGTTGTTCCATCTTGGCTTACAGAATTTCAGGGGATCCGACTTCAATATTACTGACCAGTCATGGAAGTTACCTGGCAGTGATGCGATCTTTACTAAGACTTCTCTTTTCATGTTCCCTTTGCCGCACATTTGATGGAATTTAACAAGGAATGTAGCACATAGCATGTTCTCGCTCATGTGTATATCCCCTGTTTGATTTACCAAGGGGATTCCTTGCAGAGTCTCGTGTCTGATGAGCATTCTTGTGATAGCTTTGTATAATAAATAGCATGTAATTAGATGGATGAGTAACACCGGTATTAGATGGATCAACCCTGTGATCATCGGATGTGAGAGGTACTCATTTTGAAGAAGAGAGGTAGCATTGATCGAAGGCTCTATGGTTGTAAGGTTGACCGAACTGGGGGTTGTAACAAACGCGTACGAACCCTTCGGAACCATAGCTAAACTTACGGTAGAGCCCATAGCCCCTCGCCTGCGATTGCATAAGTAAGCAACTATCACGTAACACCAGAATAGAATAACAGTTATTCGAATTATCCACTTCTCTATGCGGCCCCAGTTTATCCATGATAATGGATTGAGTGACCAATCTCCTCCAGCAGCTGTGGCTGTAGCTGCTAAGTCCCTCTCATACTTGTCATCAAGTGCTTCTTGAAGTGTCATAAATGCTTTTGTAGTGCTATTAGATGCATTGATGAATCTTCTCATATCAACATAATTTCCAGCATACCAGAAATTCTTCGCAGTCATGTTAGTCCAATCTCGGAATCTATCTGGATGTGGCTTGAATGGTAAATTCTGACTTATATCCAGAATGCTAATCCCAGATATTCTTTGCCCGGCACTTGTAGGATACAGTGTGTCATAATCAATATAACTAATTGTATTATCAACTACAGGTCGACACGAAAAGACTTTACTAAAGATGTGTAAGGTGCAACCTTCCTCCATTGTTAGAACAGATACTGATGGTATCGCCACAGTCTTCGAGGAACTTGACCCATCTGGTTTATTGCATATTACATTCCCTTTGTTACTGTCTTTATAATGTGAGAACAACCATTGACATGGGCCCACCTTTATGTAATGCTCCTTTGTGGTCATGTCTTCGGTGATATCAGCCATCATGCAATATGAGGCATCATAAGGTTTCTGCTCTAGGTATCGCATTATACAATCAGATGATCCATACCGTTGGTATACTAATCCTTCATCACAGGCTTGCCCTGGGTTTGCTCTACATTTAGCTATCTCATCCTTAGTCATCAGTCCCATGTATTGATTCGCCCGGTCTTCTAGGAGGTAGTGGTTGTGGAGTTCGTACCTCAGCCAACGTCCTTTCTGGAGTATGGGTACTGAATGGATTTCCCATAATGTAGGTTTAGCCTTCTTCGAGAAGAGCGGAACACGGATCGATGCATAGATCCTCTGCCCTATTGCTGTAACCATAGCTTGACCCGGCCGTGAAAATGCCTCTATTTGTGCATAAGATAACGACGTGAATTCCCTATTCCTTAATTTTAGATGATCCCTCAATTGTTTTCTGATAAGACTTTGTGATATCACTGAAGGTCGTAGGGCTTGTAATTGTATCATAGTCAAAATATCAGAACTCCTTAATTTAATCGCCTATTCACTAAGGTATCAACATATAACGAAAATTTTGCTGGAAAGAATTGAAAGAATCACTTTATAATTAAGCCTAAAGGAAGTTATTCATAAAAATCTTAAATATTTTTTATTCCAAATCACATTTCCTATGAAATATTGGAGTTGAAAAATAAGAAAATTATCTTGGTGTTGAGTTTTCTTGAAAAACTACTTTACAAAGGTCAAGTCACTATGTTGTTTCTTTCGTTAAAATTAAGTTAAATATCCGAAAAATATTTTTCACTAATATTTTGCCAGTACGATCTTCACGATATTACCCATTAAATTGCGTGTCGGTATTACACAAATAGAAATGAAATTCAAATCAGAAAGCGTTTGCGCCTTTTGACATATAAGGGAAATAACCTCAAAATTTAAAATGTCCACAGAATTTTTCACCAATATCTCTGCAAATAAATATGGTTTCAAAATGTTGACTAAGACCTGTACCAAATTATATTGAACTTTAATGAATAGCTTCCGAAAATAATGTTTAGAAAAAATTCAATTTTTTTCCAATACAATTCTCACGAGATCATGCATTAACTTAAACCCTCAAATTAACAACAAATACGTAAAACAAAATTCAGGATTTTCCGCTAATATTAAATGTGTGGATGTAATTCCTACTAGGATTCAACTTTGTTCTGAAAAATATCAATGAAATGAAAAAAAAACTCACCCGTCCTGAGCAACTTATCTGAAAAAAATTTTTCCACCGTGCATATATCCGATAAGAGTTCACTTGATTCACAAAATATCCAATACACAAACTGAAGACCTAAAGTTATTTTCAATAACTTTTCTGTAAAAATCAAATATATCGTGAACCTCTCAAGGTTGAATTCAACTGAATAATTCTAAAAGAGAAATTTCGTTCCGTATAGTTGTCAGATACACTCGACTAAGATGATATAGAACGACGACACTATGTGTGCTGTTGCACTCGACCATGTATATGCTGTGTAGACGGATAACTGCGCCTTTATGGCCTCCATATCCACAGTGATACATGGGGGTAAATCCGTGCATGCCTCGAGATTTGGTATTGTGCGGTTCACCAGACAGAATGGCCCATTCTGCCATTGGACCATTATGGTAAACTTCTTTCTCATAAAGTTGTTCCATCTTGGCTTACAGAATTTCAGGGGATCCGACTTCAATATTACTGACCAGTCATGGAAGTTACCTGGCAGTGATGCGATCTTTACTAAGACTTCTCTTTTCATGTTCCCTTTGCCGCACATTTGATGGAATTTAACAAGGAATGTAGCACATAGCATGTTCTCGCTCATGTGTATATCCCCTGTTTGATTTACCAAGGGGATTCCTTGCAGAGTCTCGTGTCTGATGAGCATTCTTGTGATAGCTTTGTATAATAAATAGCATGTAATTAGATGGATGAGTAACACCGGTATTAGATGGATCAACCCTGTGATCATCGGATGTGAGAGGTACTCATTTTGAAGAAGAGAGGTAGCATTGATCGAAGGCTCTATGGTTGTAAGGTTGACCGAACTGGGGGTTGTAACAAACGCGTACGAACCCTTCGGAACCATAGCTAAACTTACGGTAGAGCCCATAGCCCCTCGCCTGCGATTGCATAAGTAAGCAACTATCACGTAACACCAGAATAGAATAACAGTTATTCGAATTATCCACTTCTCTATGCGGCCCCAGTTTATCCATGATAATGGATTGAGTGACCAATCTCCTCCAGCAGCTGTGGCTGTAGCTGCTAAGTCCCTCTCATACTTGTCATCAAGTGCTTCTTGAAGTGTCATAAATGCTTTTGTAGTGCTATTAGATGCATTGATGAATCTTCTCATATCAACATAATTTCCAGCATACCAGAAATTCTTCGCAGTCATGTTAGTCCAATCTCGGAATCTATCTGGATGTGGCTTGAATGGTAAATTCTGACTTATATCCAGAATGCTAATCCCAGATATTCTTTGCCCGGCACTTGTAGGATACAGTGTGTCATAATCAATATAACTAATTGTATTATCAACTACAGGTCGACACGAAAAGACTTTACTAAAGATGTGTAAGGTGCAACCTTCCTCCATTGTTAGAACAGATACTGATGGTATCGCCACAGTCTTCGAGGAACTTGACCCATCTGGTTTATTGCATATTACATTCCCTTTGTTACTGTCTTTATAATGTGAGAACAACCATTGACATGGGCCCACCTTTATGTAATGCTCCTTTGTGGTCATGTCTTCGGTGATATCAGCCATCATGCAATATGAGGCATCATAAGGTTTCTGCTCTAGGTATCGCATTATACAATCAGATGATCCATACCGTTGGTATACTAATCCTTCATCACAGGCTTGCCCTGGGTTTGCTCTACATTTAGCTATCTCATCCTTAGTCATCAGTCCCATGTATTGATTCGCCCGGTCTTCTAGGAGGTAGTGGTTGTGGAGTTCGTACCTGAGCCAACGTCCTTTCTGGAGTATGGGTACTGAATGGATTTCCCATAATGTAGGTTTAGCCTTCTTCGAGAAGAGCGGAACACGGATCGATGCATAGATCCTCTGCCCTATTGCTGTAACCATAGCTTGACCCGGCCGTGAAAATGCCTCTATTTGTGCATAAGATAACGACGTGAATTCCCTATTCCTTAATTTTAGATGATCCCTCAATTGTTTTCTGATAAGACTTTGTGATATCACTGAAGGTCGTAGGGCTTGTAATTGTATCATAGTCAAAATATCAGAACTCCTTAATTTAATCGCCTATTCACTAAGGTATCAACATATAACGAAAATTTTGCTGGAAAGAATTGAAAGAATCACTTTATAATTAAGCCTAAAGGAAGTTATTCATAAAAATCTTAAATATTTTTTATTCCAAATCACATTTCCTATGAAATATTGGAGTTGAAAAATAAGAAAATTATCTTGGTGTTGAGTTTTCCTGAAAAACTACTTTACAAAGGTCAAGTCACTATGTTGTTTCTTTCGTTAAAATTAAGTTAAATATCCGAAAAATATTTTTCACTAATATTTTGCCAGTACGATCTTCACGATATTACCCATTAAATTGCGTGTCGGTATTACACAAATAGAAATGAAATTCAAATCAGAAAGCGTTTGCGCCTTTTGACATATAAGGGAAATAACCTCAAAATTTAAAATGTCCACAGAATTTTTCACCAATATCTCTGCAAATAAATATGGTTTCAAAATGTTGACTAAGACCTGTACCAAATTATATTGAACTTTAATGAATAGCTTCCGAAAAAAATGTTTAGAAAAAATTCAATTTTTTTCCAATACAATTCTCACGAGATCATGCATTAAATTGAGCGTCGATATTTCACAACTAGTTATGATGTTTCAATTTGATCGCGTTAGTATTTCTTGAGAAACTTTCGGGAAAATTAACTTAAACCCTCAAATTAACAACAAATACGTAAAACAAAATTCAGGATTTTCCGCTAATATTAAATGTGTGGATGTAATTCCTACTAGGATTCAACTTTGTTCTGAAAAATATCAATGAAATGAAAAAAAAACTCACCCGTCCTGAGCAACTTATCTGAAAAAAATTTTTCCACCGTGCATATATCCGATAAGAGTTCACTTGATTCACAAAATATCCAATACACAAACTGAAGACCTAAAGTTATTTTCAATAACTTTTCTGTAAAAATCAAATATATCGTGAACCTCTCAAGGTTGAATTCAACTGAATAATTCTAAAAGAGAAATTTCGTTCCGTATAGTTGTCAGATACACTCGACTAAGATGATATAGAACGACGACACTATGTGTGCTGTTGCACTCGACCATGTATATGCTGTGTAGACGGATAGCTGCGCCTTTATGGCCTCCATATCCACAGTGATACATGGGGGTAAATCCGTGCATGCCTCGAGATTTGGTATTGTGCGGTTCACCAGACAGAATGGCCCATTCTGCCATTGGACCATTATGGTAAACTTCTTTCTCATAAAGTTGTTCCATCTTGGCTTACAGAATTTCAGGGGATCCGACTTCAATATTACTGACCAGTCATGGAAGTTACCTGGCAGTGATGCGATCTTTACTAAGACTTCTCTTTTCATGTTCCCTTTGCCGCACATTTGATGGAATTTAACAAGGAATGTAGCACATAGCATGTTCTCGCTCATGTGTATATCCCCTGTTTGATTTACCAAGGGGATTCCTTGCAGAGTCTCGTGTCTGATGAGCATTCTTGTGATAGCTTTGTATAATAAATAGCATGTAATTAGATGGATGAGTAACACCGGTATTAGATGGATCAACCCTGTGATCATCGGATGTGAGAGGTACTCATTTTGAAGAAGAGAGGTAGCATTGATCGAAGGCTCTATGGTTGTAAGGTTGACCGAACTGGGGGTTGTAACAAACGCGTACGAACCCTTCGGAACCATAGCTAAACTTACGGTAGAGCCCATAGCCCCTCGCCTGCGATTGCATAAGTAAGCAACTATCACGTAACACCAGAATAGAATAACAGTTATTCGAATTATCCACTTCTCTATGCGGCCCCAGTTTATCCATGATAATGGATTGAGTGACCAATCTCCTCCAGCAGCTGTGGCTGTAGCTGCTAAGTCCCTCTCATACTTGTCATCAAGTGCTTCTTGAAGTGTCATAAATGCTTTTGTAGTGCTATTAGATGCATTGATGAATCTTCTCATATCAACATAATTTCCAGCATACCAGAAATTCTTCGCAGTCATGTTAGTCCAATCTCGGAATCTATCTGGATGTGGCTTGAATGGTAAATTCTGACTTATATCCAGAATGCTAATCCCAGATATTCTTTGCCCGGCACTTGTAGGATACAGTGTGTCATAATCAATATAACTAATTGTATTATCAACTACAGGTCGACACGAAAAGACTTTACTAAAGATGTGTAAGGTGCAACCTTCCTCCATTGTTAGAACAGATACTGATGGTATCGCCACAGTCTTCGAGGAACTTGACCCATCTGGTTTATTGCATATTACATTCCCTTTGTTACTGTCTTTATAATGTGAGAACAACCATTGACATGGGCCCACCTTTATGTAATGCTCCTTTGTGGTCATGTCTTCGGTGATATCAGCCATCATGCAATATGAGGCATCATAAGGTTTCTGCTCTAGGTATCGCATTATACAATCAGATGATCCATACCGTTGGTATACTAATCCTTCATCACAGGCTTGCCCTGGGTTTGCTCTACATTTAGCTATCTCATCCTTAGTCATCAGTCCCATGTATTGATTCGCCCGGTCTTCTAGGAGGTAGTGGTTGTGGAGTTCGTACCTCAGCCAACGTCCTTTCTGGAGTATGGGTACTGAATGGATTTCCCATAATGTAGGTTTAGCCTTCTTCGAGAAGAGCGGAACACGGATCGATGCATAGATCCTCTGCCCTATTGCTGTAACCATAGCTTGACCCGGCCGTGAAAATGCCTCTATTTGTGCATAAGATAACGACGTGAATTCCCTATTCCTTAATTTTAGATGATCCCTCAATTGTTTTCTGATAAGACTTTGTGATATCACTGAAGGTCGTAGGGCTTGTAATTGTATCATAGTCAAAATATCAGAACTCCTTAATTTAATCGCCTATTCACTAAGGTATCAACATATAACGAAAATTTTGCTGGAAAGAATTGAAAGAATCACTTTATAATTAAGCCTAAAGGAAGTTATTCATAAAAATCTTAAATATTTTTTATTCCAAATCACATTTCCTATGAAATATTGGAGTTGAAAAATAAGAAAATTATCTTGGTGTTGAGTTTTCTTGAAAAACTACTTTACAAAGGTCAAGTCACTATGTTGTTTCTTTCGTTAAAATTAAGTTAAATATCCGAAAAATATTTTTCACTAATATTTTGCCAGTACGATCTTCACGATATTACCCATTAAATTGAGTGTCGGTATTACACAAATAGAAATGAAATTCAAATCAGAAAGCGTTTGCGCCTTTTGACATATAAGGGAAATAACCTCAAAATTTAAAATGTCCACAGAATTTTTCACCAATATCTCTGCAAATAAATATGGTTTCAAAATGTTGACTAAGACCTGTACCAAATTATATTGAACTTTAATGAATAGCTTCCGAAAATAATGTTTAGAAAAAATTCAATTTTTTTCCAATACAATTCTCACGAGATCATGCATTAAATTGAGCGTCGATATTTCATAACTAGTTATGATGTTTCAATTTGATCGCGTTAGTATTTCTTGAGAAACTTTCAGGAAAATTAACTTAAACCCTCAAATTAACAACAAATACGTAAAACAAAATTCAGGATTTTCCGCTAATATTAAATGTGTGGATGTAATTCCTACTAGGATTCAACTTTGTTCTGAAAAATATCAATGAAATGAAAAAAAAACTCACCCGTCCTGAGCAACTTATCTGAAAAAAATTTTTCCACCGTGCATATATCCGATAAGAGTTCACTTGATTCACAAAATATCCAATACACAAACTGAAGACCTAAAGTTATTTTCAATAACTTTTCTGTAAAAATCAAATATATCGTGAACCTCTCAAGGTTGAATTCAACTGAATAATTCTAAAAGAGAAATTTCGTTCCGTATAGTTGTCAGATACACTCGACTAAGATGATATAGAACGACGACACTATGTGTGCTGTTGCACTCGACCATGTATATGCTGTGTAGACGGATAGCTGCGCCTTTATGGCCTCCATATCCACAGTGATACATGGGGGTAAATCCGTGCATGCCTCGAGATTTGGTATTGTGCGGTTCACCAGACAGAATGGCCCATTCTGCCATTGGACCATTATGGTAAACTTCTTTCTCATAAAGTTGTTCCATCTTGGCTTACAGAATTTCAGGGGATCCGACTTCAATATTACTGACCAGTCATGGAAGTTACCTGGCAGTGATGCGATCTTTACTAAGACTTCTCTTTTCATGTTCCCTTTGCCGCACATTTGATGGAATTTAACAAGGAATGTAGCACATAGCATGTTCTCGCTCATGTGTATATCCCCTGTTTGATTTACCAAGGGGATTCCTTGCAGAGTCTCGTGTCTGATGAGCATTCTTGTGATAGCTTTGTATAATAAATAGCATGTAATTAGATGGATGAGTAACACCGGTATTAGATGGATCAACCCTGTGATCATCGGATGTGAGAGGTACTCATTTTGAAGAAGAGAGGTAGCATTGATCGAAGGCTCTATGGTTGTAAGGTTGACCGAACTGGGGGTTGTAACAAACGCGTACGAACCCTTCGGAACCATAGCTAAACTTACGGTAGAGCCCATAGCCCCTCGCCTGCGATTGCATAAGTAAGCAACTATCACGTAACACCAGAATAGAATAACAGTTATTCGAATTATCCACTTCTCTATGCGGCCCCAGTTTATCCATGATAATGGATTGAGTGACCAATCTCCTCCAGCAGCTGTGGCTGTAGCTGCTAAGTCCCTCTCATACTTGTCATCAAGTGCTTCTTGAAGTGTCATAAATGCTTTTGTAGTGCTATTAGATGCATTGATGAATCTTCTCATATCAACATAATTTCCAGCATACCAGAAATTCTTCGCAGTCATGTTAGTCCAATCTCGGAATCTATCTGGATGTGGCTTGAATGGTAAATTCTGACTTATATCCAGAATGCTAATCCCAGATATTCTTTGCCCGGCACTTGTAGGATACAGTGTGTCATAATCAATATAACTAATTGTATTATCAACTACAGGTCGACACGAAAAGACTTTACTAAAGATGTGTAAGGTGCAACCTTCCTCCATTGTTAGAACAGATACTGATGGTATCGCCACAGTCTTCGAGGAACTTGACCCATCTGGTTTATTGCATATTACATTCCCTTTGTTACTGTCTTTATAATGTGAGAACAACCATTGACATGGGCCCACCTTTATGTAATGCTCCTTTGTGGTCATGTCTTCGGTGATATCAGCCATCATGCAATATGAGGCATCATAAGGTTTCTGCTCTAGGTATCGCATTATACAATCAGATGATCCATACCGTTGGTATACTAATCCTTCATCACAGGCTTGCCCTGGGTTTGCTCTACATTTAGCTATCTCATCCTTAGTCATCAGTCCCATGTATTGATTCGCCCGGTCTTCTAGGAGGTAGTGGTTGTGGAGTTCGTACCTCAGCCAACGTCCTTTCTGGAGTATGGGTACTGAATGGATTTCCCATAATGTAGGTTTAGCCTTCTTCGAGAAGAGCGGAACACGGATCGATGCATAGATCCTCTGCCCTATTGCTGTAACCATAGCTTGACCCGGCCGTGAAAATGCCTCTATTTGTGCATAAGATAACGACGTGAATTCCCTATTCCTTAATTTTAGATGATCCCTCAATTGTTTTCTGATAAGACTTTGTGATATCACTGAAGGTCGTAGGGCTTGTAATTGTATCATAGTCAAAATATCAGAACTCCTTAATTTAATCGCCTATTCACTAAGGTATCAACATATAACGAAAATTTTGCTGGAAAGAATTGAAAGAATCACTTTATAATTAAGCCTAAAGGAAGTTATTCATAAAAATCTTAAATATTTTTTATTCCAAATCACATTTCCTATGAAATATTGGAGTTGAAAAATAAGAAAATTATCTTGGTGTTGAGTTTTCTTGAAAAACTACTTTACAAAGGTCAAGTCACTATGTTGTTTCTTTCGTTAAAATTAAGTTAAATATCCGAAAAATATTTTTCACTAATATTTTGCCAGTACGATCTTCACGATATTACCCATTAAATTGCGTGTCGGTATTACACAAATAGAAATGAAATTCAAATCAGAAAGCGTTTGCGCCTTTTGACATATAAGGGAAATAACCTCAAAATTTAAAATGTCCACAGAATTTTTCACCAATATCTCTGCAAATAAATATGGTTTCAAAATGTTGACTAAGACCTGTACCAAATTATATTGAACTTTAATGAATAGCTTCCGAAAATAATGTTTAGAAAAAATTCAATTTTTTTCCAATACAATTCTCACGAGATCATGCATTAAATTGAGCGTCGATATTTCACAACTAGTTATGATGTTTCAATTTGATCGCGTTAGTATTTCTTGAGAAACTTTCGGGAAAATTAACTTAAACCCTCAAATTAACAACAAATACGTAAAACAAAATTCAGGATTTTCCGCTAATATTAAATGTGTGGATGTAATTCCTACTAGGATTCAACTTTGTTCTGAAAAATATCAATGAAATGAAAAAAAAACTCACCCGTCCTGAGCAACTTATCTGAAAAAAATTTTTCCACCGTGCATATATCCGATAAGAGTTCACTTGATTCACAAAATATCCAATACACAAACTGAAGACCTAAAGTTATTTTCAATAACTTTTCTGTAAAAATCAAATATATCGTGAACCTCTCAAGGTTGAATTCAACTGAATAATTCTAAAAGAGAAATTTCGTTCCGTATAGTTGTCAGATACACTCGACTAAGATGATATAGAACGACGACACTATGTGTGCTGTTGCACTCGACCATGTATATGCTGTGTAGACGGATAGCTGCGCCTTTATGGCCTCCATATCCACAGTGATACATGGGGGTAAATCCGTGCATGCCTCGAGATTTGGTATTGTGCGGTTCACCAGACAGAATGGCCCATTCTGCCATTGGACCATTATGGTAAACTTCTTTCTCATAAAGTTGTTCCATCTTGGCTTACAGAATTTCAGGGGATCCGACTTCAATATTACTGACCAGTCATGGAAGTTACCTGGCAGTGATGCGATCTTTACTAAGACTTCTCTTTTCATGTTCCCTTTGCCGCACATTTGATGGAATTTAACAAGGAATGTAGCACATAGCATGTTCTCGCTCATGTGTATATCCCCTGTTTGATTTACCAAGGGGATTCCTTGCAGTCTCGTGTCTGATGAGCATTCTTGTGATAGTTTTGTATAATAAATAGCATGTAATTAGATGGATGAGTAACACCGGTATTAGATGGATCAACCCTGTGATCATCGGATGTGAGAGGTACTCATTTTGAAGAAGAGAGGTAGCATTGATCGAAGGCTCTATGGTTGTAAGGTTGACCGAACTGGGGGTTGTAACAAACGCGTACGAACCCTTCGGAACCATAGCTAAACTTACGGTAGAGCCCATAGCCCCTCGCCTGCGATTGCATAAGTAAGCAACTATCACGTAACACCAGAATAGAATAACAGTTATTCGAATTATCCACTTCTCTATGCGGCCCCAGTTTATCCATGATAATGGATTGAGTGACCAATCTCCTCCAGCAGCTGTGGCTGTAGCTGCTAAGTCCCTCTCATACTTGTCATCAAGTGCTTCTTGAAGTGTCATAAATGCTTTTGTAGTGCTATTAGATGCATTGATGAATCTTCTCATATCAACATAATTTCCAGCATACCAGAAATTCTTCGCAGTCATGTTAGTCCAATCTCGGAATCTATCTGGATGTGGCTTGAATGGTAAATTCTGACTTATATCCAGAATGCTAATCCCAGATATTCTTTGCCCGGCACTTGTAGGATACAGTGTGTCATAATCAATATAACTAATTGTATTATCAACTACAGGTCGACACGAAAAGACTTTACTAAAGATGTGTAAGGTGCAACCTTCCTCCATTGTTAGAACAGATACTGATGGTATCGCCACAGTCTTCGAGGAACTTGACCCATCTGGTTTATTGCATATTACATTCCCTTTGTTACTGTCTTTATAATGTGAGAACAACCATTGACATGGGCCCACCTTTATGTAATGCTCCTTTGTGGTCATGTCTTCGGTGATATCAGCCATCATGCAATATGAGGCATCATAAGGTTTCTGCTCTAGGTATCGCATTATACAATCAGATGATCCATACCGTTGGTATACTAATCCTTCATCACAGGCTTGCCCTGGGTTTGCTCTACATTTAGCTATCTCATCCTTAGTCATCAGTCCCATGTATTGATTCGCCCGGTCTTCTAGGAGGTAGTGGTTGTGGAGTTCGTACCTCAGCCAACGTCCTTTCTGGAGTATGGGTACTGAATGGATTTCCCATAATGTAGGTTTAGCCTTCTTCGAGAAGAGCGGAACACGGATCGATGCATAGATCCTCTGCCCTATTGCTGTAACCATAGCTTGACCCGGCCGTGAAAATGCCTCTATTTGTGCATAAGATAACGACGTGAATTCCCTATTCCTTAATTTTAGATGATCCCTCAATTGTTTTCTGATAAGACTTTGTGATATCACTGAAGGTCGTAGGGCTTGTAATTGTATCATAGTCAAAATATCAGAACTCCTTAATTTAATCGCCTATTCACTAAGGTATCAACATATAACGAAAATTTTGCTGGAAAGAATTGAAAGAATCACTTTATAATTAAGCCTAAAGGAAGTTATTCATAAAAATCTTAAATATTTTTTATTCCAAATCACATTTCCTATGAAATATTGGAGTTGAAAAATAAGAAAATTATCTTGGTGTTGAGTTTTCTTGAAAAACTACTTTACAAAGGTCAAGTCACTATGTTGTTTCTTTCGTTAAAATTAAGTTAAATATCCGAAAAATATTTTTCACTAATATTTTGCCAGTACGATCTTCACGATATTACCCATTAAATTGCGTGTCGGTATTACACAAATAGAAATGAAATTCAAATCAGAAAGCGTTTGCGCCTTTTGACATATAAGGGAAATAACCTCAAAATTTAAAATGTCCACAGAATTTTTCACCAATATCTCTGCAAATAAATATGGTTTCAAAATGTTGACTAAGACCTGTACCAAATTATATTGAACTTTAATGAATAGCTTCCGAAAAAAATGTTTAGAAAAAATTCAATTTTTTTCCAATACAATTCTCACGAGATCATGCATTAAATTGAGCGTCGATATTTCACAACTAGTTATGATGTTTCAATTTGATCGCGTTAGTATTTCTTGAGAAACTTTCGGGAAAATTAACTTAAACCCTCAAATTAACAACAAATACGTAAAACAAAATTCAGGATTTTCCGCTAATATTAAATGTGTGGATGTAATTCCTACTAGGATTCAACTTTGTTCTGAAAAATATCAATGAAATGAAAAAAAAACTCACCCGTCCTGAGCAACTTATCTGAAAAAAAATTTTCCACCGTGCATATATCCGATAAGAGTTCACTTGATTCACAAAATATCCAATACACAAACTGAAGACCTAAAGTTATTTTCAATAACTTTTCTGTAAAAATCAAATATATCGTGAACCTCTCAAGGTTGAATTCAACTGAATAATTCTAAAAGAGAAATTTCGTTCCGTATAGTTGTCAGATACACTCGACTAAGAGGGTGTGAAATCCCAACGTCTGTTTAATGTAAAAACGTTCAATTCAAACAAGTAGTTTGCGGACCACCAGATGTTGAAACATCTCGGAATATTCTTGTCTGGGGTTCCCGATACACACTCTTCTGAACAGGTCAATTATCGGCTCCTGCCTTAGTCTAAGGCTCGTACCCTTAGTATTAGATTCTCGACAATTGATGAGATTTCCGGTTTGATAATTGATTTGTTTGCATATATCCTCCAATTTGTTTATCACATACATGCTCATTACCTTTTATATTCACCCCTATTTCAAAGTCTCAGTACGAAAAATATTGGATTTCGATTGAAACCAGTAGCGGATATCCACATGTTGACGATAATTGTACTACGCAATCCAAAATTGATGGAAACCTCCGATCGACCGAATATTTTGGAAATATTCATTATTTTAAATAACGCTTCCTAATTCGCGTTCTGCATGTGAAAGGGTTATTCAGTTACACAAGAGTATTTATTGAGATTTCAATGTTTCAAATGAATTTTTTCATGGAATTAGTTTTTGGGTTGTGAAAAACCAATGATTTATGAATAATATATAAGTTTTATTTAAGATATAATTGAGCTCCATGAAGAAATTTAATGTTTAATCCCGTAATCCGCAGGGTGATATCTATAAATAATAATTGTTATCCGAGTTTTTGTAGTTATGTTTCAGATATTGGGAGAGAAACCCCAAAAATATTCAATTTGAACTACTAACGATTATGAAATTGTCGAGAACATCGATGGGGCATTTGCACATTGTGTTTATAAAATAATTAACGAATCCGTTCGAAATTTCTCAATATATGTTGAAAATTTGGTAACAATGTTTTCATTATATATATACTTTCAACTATATGATTCTGGATGAAAAGTTAACTCCAATCTTAGAACCGAATGCGATTCATTCTCGGGATTATTGGAAATTTGCAGCATTTTTCTTTGTAACTCAGGGACTACTGGTCGGATATCATCCGGGTGAAAATTTTTAGGTTGAGTTATGCAACAGTAATCAACGTTGAGAATTCCACAAAAATTCGGTGGTAAGTTTCCGAGAAATAATTTTTTTCCCTCCAACCCCCAATTTCAAACCCTTAGGGTATACCAATCCTGCTGAAAAGCTTGGAGGATCAATCCCGAGCGACACATGATTTTTCTACCAAGTTTCACGGATTTCGGTTCAGTACTTTCCGAGAAAAGCTCCGGACAACGGACGGCGGACGGACGGATTTTTTTTTATTCGTTCATTCAAATCTACATACTCCAAAACGTAAACTGTGAAATTTTCAGGGGGGGTTAAATTTTTTTTTTTTGGTCGATCACTAAGGTTTATTATTTGATTTTATCAAATAATAAACCAAAATCATTTAACCAAGCCGAATAAATTACACAAGGTGGAAAATCTCTTAGTATTTAACGGTTTGGTGAACATGTCACCAAGCTGTTCGTCTGAACTGACATATTCAACATCAATGTCTCCATTTTGATATAGTTCACGCACAAAATAGTATCGCACTTCAATATGCTCCGACCGTTTATGAAATTCGGGGTTCTTTACCAATTTAATCGCGTTATCTACGAACAACACTGGTGCTTCTGATGTCTCACTTTGCACACAAATTTCACTCAACGGTCTCTCAAGCCAAATTAATTCTTGGGCTCCTTCACTAGCTGCGACGAACTTGGCTTCTGTAGTTCATAGAGCTACCGATTTCTGAAGCTGGGAGGTCCAGGAAACAGCAGTATCACCGATCAAGGATACGAAGCCATTAGGCGACCTTCTAGTTTCAAGATCGCCTGCTAAGTCTGCATCTCAGTATGCAGAGAGTTTATCTTCCGAAGACGAGTAGAGTAGTCCATGATCTGAAGTACCACGGAGATATCTGAATATCCGTTTAACAGACATCCAGTCGGCGTATGTTGGTTCAGCCATTGATCTGGCTGCGTTTGATACTGTAAAAGCAATGTCTGGTCTAGTGGCAAATGCTAATAACATCAATGATCCTACTGCTGAGCGGTATGGAATTGACTTATCAAGAGGGTCATTCGATTTTTCATCAAATTATTACGTTCAGCAGGTGTTCCCACAGGTTAACATTCAGCCATATCGAACCGTTTTAAAATCTTCTCAGTATACGTTGTCTGAGAAACAAATAAACCTGCCTTACGCTGCTCAATTTGCATCCCCAGAAATGATTCCAGAGACCCAATTATTATTTTAAATTTTGAAGTTAGTGTCATTTTCTTGGAATGTCCTAATTTAACGCACTTGTACCATTTTACTGAATTTTTTTCTTTTGAGACAAAAGATGAATTTTCTTTAACAAATCCTCCTCCATTAATACTCCAGATAAGGATAGGTTGTCTGCCGTATACAAAGTATTCGGTATTCCAAAAATGTAGAGGTGTAACCAGGTTAGAGAGTTCCAAATGAAAGGTCTGGATCCAAGTGGTAAGATACTGCAGGTGAAAAGGTACTCAGGTGGGAAGATACTCTCGGTGAAAAGATATTCCCAGTGAAAAGATCAAAGAGTCTCCCGGTGAAAAGAGTCACTAAAAGGTGGCCAGAAATAGTTTAGGATATGGAATATGGATAGGAATTAGGTTCAATCCGACAAATCGTCGATAATAATTCCATCGCCAGCCAAGAGGACAATTTGAATCCATAATACAGCCAATTCTTGCTCGGAATTAATCCTCTTACGAGATAATGCGCTTATTTCTTCACAAATCAGAAAACGGCATAAAATGGCTTCCAGAGCAGAAAAAAACTTCCAAAAATGGTGCACGTAAAGTGAGCATAGAAAATCGACATTCACAAATCTTCGATCGAATTTCACACCTTAACAATCGAAGAACTACCAACTAACTCGAACCTTGACCTACCAAACCTAGAGTGCGAAAGATTCCCGCAGATGGCGCGACAGGCATTTCTGAAGGAAACCCTACCCACTAATATTTCAGTATCAGAAATGTTTTATGGATCACTGAAACCTTTCCTCTTAAGTCTCCTTGAAGTTACAGAAACGAAGCAGAGAATGTAAATGTCCTACCTCAGTGAAGTTTCATGAAACGTTTCAAAAGTATCGTTTCAAACAAGTTTCAAGAAAACCATTCTGGAAACGTTTAAACAAAATCGTCTTGGAAACGTTTCAACAGAACTGTCCTGGACAGGTTTCGCCAAAACTGTCCTGGACAGGTTTCGCCAAAACTGTCCTGGACAGGTTTCGCCAAAACTGTCCTGGACAGGTTTCGCCAAAACTGTCCTGGACAGGTTTCGCCAAAACTGTCCTGGACACGTTTTAATAAAACTTTCATGGACACGTTTCAAATAAAGGCTTCCAACTCAGTATAAAGTTTTTTAACCTTTTCAAAAATAGTTTTTTCCAAAGTTCAACGTCTAAAAGTAGGAAGATTTAACGATTTCAAACTTTTATATATAGAAAAGCATTAAAAAAAAGTTTCATAGATTATTTCGGGACCTATAATTTCTGAGCAGAATTCAAATTTTTCGAATCCAAGAATTGACTCAGAAAACTATTAGCAAAATATAATAGACGTAAAAGATTCTCATATACTTAATCTATGGCTATGAATTTCTCAAATTTCACAACCACCACTTCACATGTTTATACGATTTTTGAATATATGATTATGAGGAATAACTTATTGCATTTAAACCTATTGAAATCTAGATAAAAATATATAAATCAAATACAGTATGATTTCCCATGGAAAACATTTATTGTGACATATGCGTATCAGGAACAAAACATAAACTCTTTGACATATTAACATTTTCATACATTAGTTAATTGTTATACCAAAAATAAATAAATATAAATATTCTATCCATCTGATTTACTAGACACTAGTGTGAGCTAAGAAAATTGGAAACAAATGAATAAAAGCTTTTATTCATTTGTTTCCAATTTTCTTAGCTCTCTTACATATCTCAAACTAGCTTGCTTCAGCCACTGGGAAATTGAATTCTGAAAGTCTTTGTCACTAAAGGAAAGTCCAAATCGCTTTCGTGATGCATCTGGAATTGATCATTCTAGTTAATGTAGAATGAATGAGCAGTGAATTTCATTATTACCTCTTAAAATTGTTATACACTTCATGTCTTTCAGAGGATAATTACCCTTCCTTCCATAGAAAGAACATTTCATGGCCAATTTATTGCTGAGTAATTTCCCAAGACCTCTTCGGATTGAATTGTTTGCATCTCCTCCTATTATAAAGAACGCAGTTTCCTAAAAATATTTTGATTTTGAGATAATGAACTTGAAACAAATTGTTCTGAGTAACTAATGACGATCTCCTATTATAGAAATCTTTAAATCAAGTATTATATTTTGTAAGTGCTCACCAACTGTTTTTCAGCTTCTTCAGAATTTCTCAATAAATCATCATATTTCATTAGTTTTTTCATTAAACTGAAAGGTTTCTTTGGCACAGTTTCAAAGTCTGTTATGATGGTTGATCTATCTCCTTTAGTACCCATATTTTCTAAAATTCGCCGGTGATCATTCAAAATGGTCCTAACAGCAACAGTATTCTCTAAAATGTCCTTCAAAATCCTTTCATGATCACAACATCCTAGAAATATTGCAAATGTTTATATTCTACTTCAAAGATAGTATGATTTACTATATTTTATCATGACACATCATTCATGAAAAAATAAAAACAGCTCCATCCCTCAAACAAAATAAAGGAAATCTATATAAATTCTGAATGTCTCAAATTATATTGGAGTTTAGTGAATGGAAAAATTTTAAATGTGTGTTTTTTATACCAAGGTTTTTTTCCATTCTGTGGATATGGTTGTGTGAAATGACAATCTTCTCAAACCACATTCTCTCCATGATGTAAAAAACATGGTGTGCTCATCTGAGAAGTGAGTGACATCAGCAAGCAGAAAATACAAAGAGTTATATATTCTGCTTGCTGACGTCACTCACTTTTCAGATGAGCACACCATGTTTTTTACATCATGATTCTCTCAAAAAAAAAATAGTTCCCTCAGAATATTTTCTGTAAATATGATAAAAACCTGTGTGTTCCTTCGAGGATTTTGAATTATTATTTTCTTCTCTTTCAATAATGTGATGGCTATTATGATTATCATATGTGTTTTCTGTAGCATGATTGCTATCAGCATTCACTCCAACTGAAACATAGTGGTATGAAAGAATTAAAGACTGGAAAAAACTTTTGAATATAAAGCTGATGACCTTACTTAATTAATCGAAGTATATGATGGGTTCAAGGTCGTGGGATTAAAGAAAACCAATTTTATTGAAATGCCGACAGTTTCGGTCTGTATTTAGACCATCTTCAGGGCTCTGTAAACGAACAATACGATACTCTACCAGAGAAAACTACTTAGACATTATGTGACATATATACACACGCTATACATATATATATATATGTTTTTTTTGTTTTTAAAATTTACTCACATTATTTCTAGGTTTCCCGTGTTTTTGTGTTTGAATTCGGTCTCATCAACAAAATGCGGAATTTGAGAAATTAATTTGTTTGTTTAAGAGCTGATTGATGATAATTAAAATAAAAGAAAAAGGCACTGTAGAAATTAAGGATGACCGATATATGATCGAATAAACATTCGAGCGTCCAGCCACTTGTTTCTTTCGATACGCGAAGATTTCTTGTCACGGAGTCTGTTTATTTATATTTCAGTCGTGATCGATGCTCTCTCGATGCTGCTGTTGTTCAAAATTATGAAAGTATATCTCGTACTGTGATGTTACCCGATTTTAAACACAAAAACACGGGAAACATAGTAATAATGTGAGTAAATATAAAAACAAACAAAAATATGGATGTATAGCGTGTGTATATATGTCACATAATGTCTAAGTAGTTTTCTCTGATAGAGTATTGTATTGTTCGTTTACAGAGCCCTGAAGATGGTCTAAATACAGACCGAAACTGTCGGCATTTTATTAAAATTGGTTTTCTTTAATCCCACGACCTTGAACCCGTCATATACTTCCATTAAAACTTTTGACATTTGATATTTGATATTTACCAAACTATCAAACTGGTTCATAATCATTGTGACTGCAAAAGTGTCTCAGCCTTCAATTTGGAAGCAAACTGATACTCATTTTTATTGATCACTTTTCCTATTGTGACTGGGGGTGGAGGAGGCATTTTTAAAAAATCTTCATCGAAACTTACTGAAAAATTAATGGAGTTAAATGAATGAAATGAAATATGAACTTGGTATATAGAATATAATGAGAAAAAACTCACAGGTACTCATTGTTGAAGTCGTATTCTGTTTGTCTACATCAACAGTGAGTAGTTTTGGAGGTTTGGCGATAGACCAATCAGAAAAATCTTCCCCAATATCATCAGTGAAATCAGAATTTTTGGGAGTCTTCCTTTTCCTTCCTTGTCTGCTTAAATAACTATCCACCTCATTTTCTGATGAATCAGTGATTTGTTCTTTTCTTTTTTCAAACTCTAATGCATCCTCGTATTGTTCTACGAAAAGGGTCATTACAGTTCCTTTAAATTTCCTTTTTACAATGGACTCACCACATTCAAACAATATTTTTATTTGGTATGCCTTCCAGTGGGTTTCTGGTTTTGTTTGAAGAAGAATGTGTTTTCTTGGCTTTGATGTTGGCCATCGGCAATGGGTTCCTTCAATACCATCAACAAATATCCATGTTTTTGGCACAGTAGATATTTCAATTCCTTGAGAATCATCATTTTCGAACTGCACTACAGCCCACTGCAAAAATGAATAATTTGATAACCATGAAAAATGTTTTTACGTTTACTTTTTTGACATCAACTTTTTTACTACTTTAATATATATTAGTTTAACTAATTAAAATATTATTTGAATCATTAATGGGAATAGTCACCTGATCACATCCTTCGTTATCACATAACGGCTAGTTCAAACAGATGAAGCAGGTATTCATGAAATAAATAAAAAAAAGAGGACTGAATATATTTGAATAAAATAATGTTTAGAATATAACTCAACCAACACCTCAATATTGAATATACTTCTCTGAGTTCATAATATACTAGAAAAATTAAAATGTATTCGATTTCAATACAATAATCAGAGAATTTGCAATAAAGTTCAGGCTGCATTATAATACAAGTTTGATTTATTATGATTAATTTTTTTTATGGATAGGATTAATTCATTTTGGATAACACATATTCCACCTAAAATGCCACTCTCCAGAAGATCACTTACTGCTTAATTGAAGTTTTAAAATTTTTATCCTGATATTTTCAAGAATGCTGATTGATTATATGCTCTCTTATTTCGAATAACTACATTTCAGTATGCAATATTGGCATTATTATAAATTTTTCCTCAAATGGAAATTTAAAACATTTTTTCGAAATACTACTGGCAGGAATCAAAATGTTATCAGATAGAATATTTTTTGTTACCATCACATTTAAAATTTTAGAACTGATTGGTTCTTCATAAAAGGTATCAATTTCCAAAAAATTTTGACCTGATAAATATATTTCTTTTGAAGAAGTCTCCAATATTGCATTTATCAAAAAAGGAGAAGCATCTCCAAGTAAAACACAATTGTCCTTTTGATTCAATTTTATTTGAGAGTTACTCGTTTCCATACCTTTGTAACAAGTACCGGGATAACCTAAAGTATTTTCCACCTCATTCTCAAGTTTTATTGTCACATCAATATTTCCCATCAATTCATTTCTTTCTTTCATTCTGTATACAACCTGCTGCAAAGGATGTCTGGCAAGTTTGACATTTTTTTTCAGTTGATACAAATAGTTTTCAAACTTAAAAGCACTGAAATTATCTAGTGGGCCATGCAGTCTAGAGTCATTTGCCAAGTGAATCAAGTTATGAATGTTATGAGATATAAATTCAAAACCATACAAATTTCCAAAATTTTGAACGAAGTAAACCAATAGTTTGTTTGCATAATCATTGTATTTCAAATGATATTCTGGTGAACATAAAATAAGAATACTACAATGTAGCGACATGTAGTGTATGTACTGCTGTTTTGTTAAAGTATTTCTGAATACAATAGGTCCTGTATACAAAAGTAGTTGACGGAATTCTGTAGCTTTAAAGCGATCCATTTCTTTCAAAGTTCTGGGCAATCTAGCAAATTCTGATGGTATGTGGGATTTTATTCCCATCAATCTGTCAGAAACCATTTTGATATGAACATCCTTCATTCGAACATCTTTCTTTCCTTTCACCCAAAAAGTCATTAGTTTTTTCATGACTCCCAAACAAACTAAATGCATGTAGTCGAGGGGTACTTGTGAAACCAGACCTATACGTAAATCAAGCAATGGGCTGGAACGCCCAGTTGTATGATATGTTTCATCACATTTTTGAACAAATGTAAAATCAGTCCGTAAAGCTGAAGATACACCTGGGTATGTCATTCTAAAATTCAAAAAATCTCCCTCTTCTGTACATTTAGTACACCCGCTGTAGGCATTATGACCTTTTACAGACAACAAGAATGATTTAGCCGGAGCATTACAAATCAGTTTACTAATTCTCGGAAATAACCTAACATCATTTATCAATATACCTTTGAATTCTAAAACTTTGAATTCTGTGATAAATTCCCTGAGAAATACATTCACATCATCAGGTTTTTTATAACCGTGATATAAACCTGCAATGAAAGGTTTGTTTATATTTTTATTGGGAGAATCAATCGACAATAAAATAAGCCAAAACTGGCTAGAGAAACTTTTTGACAGAGGTAAACCATCTACATTCAAAGCATATGTAAAAGTTTATCATCTGAAAAAGGTACGTTCTTACCCACTAAAGTTTTCAAAATACCTATTTCAACTCCAAAATGTGAATAATGGCCGTCTTCAAGTTTGATCATATCACAATTTGTAGGTGTTTTAAGAAAAGTTCTCACATCTTTCGGGAATTCAATTCCCAGTTTTTTCAAAATAGCTAATAAACCATTAATTGCTGAATGGGTCAATAAATTCCTAAATTTGAGTAACCAATTTTTTATATCTTGAACAAAATTTTGGTGGTCCTCATTCAATGGAGGAACATGTTTTTTAACAAGATGTGAATGCTGGTTTTTCGATTCCGGTACCATAATTGAGGTTGAAGGATAATGAATTTCAAGAGTTTCAGAACTTGATTGTGGAATAACTTCACAAAAGTCTACAATATTCGGTGATTTATTCAATATTTCGGTTTTCGTTATTGGTGCCATGCGGTCATATTGATTTATAGACTGCCGAATAATTCTCCGTAAGTGCCTCTTTGATTTCAATGAATTATGACTTACCTTCATGATTGGTGACACTAAACTATATAACTGTATCAATAATGAATATCGGTAAACACCTAAAAACCACAACAAACACAAAATAATTAAAATGAAACCAGAAGACGCCTTAGAAAATTCCGAACACGAGATCAAGCGACCACATCAACAGCTGACACGATACGATTCGGCGCAACACACGCGAACTCCAGGCCTGGTCCTCTGGTGGATAAATATTGCCCTAATGGAACCTGGAAAAACGTCTGTGTTACGATTCAAGTAACGTTTCCAAAGTCCACAACAGGGTAGAATTGAAATGTTTCTGGAAGGTTTAATGTTTACTGGAACCTGGAAAAAACTTCTGGGTTACGTTTTACGTAACGTTTCCAAAAGTCCACAATAGGGTAGAATAATTGAAATGTTTACTGGAACCTGGAAAAAACTTCTGGGTTACGTTTCAAGTAACGTTTCCAAAAGTCCGCAATAGGGTAGAATTGAAACGTTTACTGGAACCTAGAAAAACTTCGGGGTTACGTTTCAAGTAACGTTTCCAAAAGTCCACAAACGGGGAGAATTAAAATGTTTCTGGAAGGTTTAATGTTTACTGAAACCTGGAAAAAACTTCTGGGTTACGTTTCAAGTAACGTTTCCAAAAGTCCGCAATAGGGTAGAATTGAAACGTTTACTGGAACCTAGAAAAACTTCGGGGTTACGTTTCCAAAAGTCCACAAACGGGGAGAATTAAAATGTTCCCGGAAGGTTTAATGTTTACTGAAACCTGGAAAAAACTTCTGGGTTACATTTCAAGTAACGTTTCCAAAAGTCCGCAATAGGGTAGAATTGAAACGTTTACTGGAACCTAGAAAAACTTCGGGGTTACGTTTCAAGTAACGTTTCCAAAAGTCCACAAACGGGGAGAATTAAAATGTTTCTGGAAGGTTTAATGTTTACTGAAACCTGGAAAAAACTTCTGGGTTACGTTTCAAGTAACGTTTCCAAAAGTCCACAATAGGGTAGAATTTAAATGTTTACTGGAACCTGGAAAAAACTTCTGGGTTACGTTTCAAGTAACGTTTCCAAAAGTCCACAATATGGTAGAATTGAAATGTTTCTGGAAGGTTTCATGTTTAGTGGGTAATTTCTTATCAGTTCAATTCATGACATACAAAACTGATAATACGTGATGATGCTCACAGGTGGCGCGACAAGCATTCTGAAAGAAAAAATTAACGTGACACATTCTTGAAATGCTTCCTTCCAAAGATATTTCACTCGCTCCCTATTTCCTAACTTTCCCCGTAATTCTTCGATTGTAATACATTTTACAGAAACTCCAAGCAAATTCAAAAAGGGTTATACTGATTATTGTATGGTAGCGATCTCAGTACTTCATGTCCAGCTTTTCGTAAAACTTGAAACTCAGAAGTTTGGTTTCAGTGAAACTATCATCAAAAGGAATATTGTGTTATTGTAGCCACTGCGGAATTACTTCTTTACGAGAAGCAGTTGTTGGTAATTTATCAACTCTGATTGAATGATAAGGTGCATTATCCATAACAATGACATCAAAGATCTGCATAGAAGGCATTAATTGCTCTACAATCCATTTATTAAATAATCACCCATTCATAGTTTTATGATAATCCTTATCATTGATACCACTGTCAGGAATCAGGTCGCAGCCAGGTAAAAATTCATCAGTTTCACCAGCATTCAAAATTGTGTACCTCCTGCCCTCACCCCTGAATATACTTGGCATACCTATAGGATTACTTTCTAGTGTCCACTGGCGGATTTGAATGCCATTTTCAAATATCCATGTTTTATCTAGATAAAAAAATTTCACATTTTGTCTCAAGTATTCTCTGTATTTACCACAAAATTGCACTCTTTTCATGATATTCTTATGTTTATCAATAAGAATTTTCCTTCGATCAAATTTCTTGTATTTGTAACCAATTTTTTTGATTATGCTATAATGTGTTGACTTCGTTTGATCGAAATCTAGATGCTCTTTGGCCAGTTAAAAAATTATATCCGAACTTATATATTCAATGCTTTTGATTTTCGAAAAATAACGTCGTTCCACGTCTCTTTGAAGGTATAATCATGTGGAATAGGTTTCCTTCCACTGCTAACTCCTGGCTGTAGTACATTCAGGACATGCCTTCTTCTTTTTTCTTCAAAATTCTTTGGACAGTACTTGGAGAAATCTTAAATTTTAAGACTCATTTATTAAGTAGAAATCACCTTGAATAGGTTTATGATTGATTACCTGAAATACTAGCGAAACGCGATTAATACTAGCAAAAATATCTGCTGAATCCCTGAAAACCTCGGAGTAATACCGGTACGCGTATGGCATTGTTTACTCTGCTGCAACGCATCCCAATATTATCCATTTCATGTCCATTGCAGCCGGAAATCTATTGGATATCCAGCAGACATCCGATGAGTATCCATTTCATGTAAATTGCAACTGGTCGACCAATGGACGTCCATCAGACATCCGATGAGTAACCATTACACGCCCATTGCAACCAGAAGTATATAAGATTTGGATTTGCATCGGACAACCAATGGATATCCATCTCATGGCCATCCTAATTGAAAAGTACATTGGATTTCCATGAGACATTCGATGGATTTCCATTGGACAGAAAATATCCAATGGACGTCCAATGAATTACTATTGGGAATATAGTTTTTTTCAGGTTCTCAGATTGAATTACAAAATACGTATTATTGAATGTTTATTATTCAAAAGATTCATTGAAATCTCAAGAATAAATAAATATATATAATTATGTTTTTAAGGGAAGAAACCTTGTTTTTAAAAATTCGACTTTATTAACTTAAGGAAGCGTTTTACAATCTATCTGATTATTATCTCACTGCTTTCTCCTCGAGATTCACTGGATTATCGTATTTAATACATCGGTTCGTCTGAACAAGCAATTCATGTGGGAAATAATATTTGCTATGCAACTCTTAGTGTTCTCATATGGAGATTCTTATTAGGAAATAAGTTTTGTATACTACAGGAAAGAAGGGTCGGTATTACCTAACTCCTCCCCATTTTGGTTAAAGGTATCACCTTGTGGTATAGCTTTAAAATTGAAATTTTTAATTTTTTTTTAAGAAATTTGAAAATTGAATAAATCACAATTATTGTTATCATAAAATAGGAAACATATGAAAATGCAATTGGTTGAAGACTCCATTGGGCCAATTCTTCTAATTTGATATCTGGGATGTCTTCTTCCATCAATTCTCCTTCGGTGTGGTCCTGGGAAAATCGTGTGAATTTGGGTAAAATAATAAATTTTTCTTCACCTATCGAAGTGGCTGGAACAATTTCTTTTTCAGTGTTATTGATTGTACATTCAGTTCGTAAAATAGCTATTTCTGGTATGAAATGGTACTTCGTCTGTTGAGGGCATTTTTCTCTGATTTTCTCATTTTTGATTGAGAGAATACTTCCATCTTCCAATAATTTCAAGTCTCGTAGTGGAATTATTCTAACTCTTGGGCAATTTTCGATGGGATTTTTGAGGATATTACTTCTAAAGAGTCTTGATCGCATAGGTAGTCGTTCTCTACTGGATGGCAATGATTGGTAGACCATTTCAACTATTCTTCTCATGAGAGCAAATAGGGATTGGTATAAGGAAGGGATTCGTTATTTTGTGGAATATAATAAAACTTATATGAATCATATTGTTCTTTGTAAACTAATGGAATCGATATCAAAAATAATAAAGTTTTGTTTTTGAAAATTACTTTCGTATGACACAATTTGTAGTAATCTTTCAGATGATGAACTGGTATTATATTTTCATTCGTTATCAATTCTGAGAATTTGGAATATGATAATTTCCATTGGTTAATCTTTGATTTTTGAAATCTTAATTTAATCCGTATTTATTCAAGAAATCTGCTCCAATTAATCCGTCGTAGTTTTTGTGGAATTTATACAAAATGAATGGATGAAAATCATTTACTTGAAATTCTCTAAATACAGGCATTAAAACTTTTTCGGCTGATGTTTCTTGTTTCATGCACTCGGTTAAAGTTGTTGGTTCATTGAAAATATTGTTTGGAAAATTATTATAGGCAATTTTACTAAACATACTGAACATCCGCTATCTATCAAAAGTTCAGATCTTGGATTTTCAAATTCGATGTTGGGTAATTGGTTTTTATTGTCAAGTGCAGATATTAGGTCAATGAATAGTTCTGGGCTAGTTCTAAAAAATTTTCGTTATAATAAGTATCTGGCCATCTCTTGCCAAAACAACATGAATTTATATTAAATTCTCAAAATGAAACTATATTCTAAAACTTAACAATGGATATATGTTCGATTAGGGCGAATGAAAAGTTGACATCAAAGAAATTAAAGATTCTAACTTTTTGTTTTTTTTTCATCAATGACGTAATTATTCGGGAGTAAATTGGCTAAAATTGAACAAATTGAATTTAGAATGACTTTCTAATTCAAACCACAACTACAAGTTGCTATGAGTTCTGAATAATAAAAGTCCAATTCAATGCTATGAACGGTAAGTTCACATAAAATGTATTTTTGATCCCGACTCTGCAATTGAACACAACTTATGTTTGTGAATGAAGAACTTTGATTTTTGAAAAGTTTAATTTGATTATTGACGAAATGGACAATGTTAAAGTCACGACATTCAGTACAATAATGGTTTGGCTAACCTAATTAACAAAGCAAGTAATCTTCTATTCCCCTCTAGTGGGATGAATTCCTAGTATCAGTGCAATATGATATATTAAAATGATATATGTATATTTAAATAGGAATATGGAGGATTCTGATATGTAAGTCCTCCGCGCCTAAGAGAAAAAATTGGGGTTTTAGAAACTCTAATTTTTGAGCTCGATATCCTCCAAGGGATTATTTTTATTTCGAATAATTTCTATTTTCCTTCTATTAAACTTATTGATTTAAAAGTATAAAATTATAAGAACAATCATTACATATATTATTAATGTGTAAATGCTCAGATTATCATAATGAAAAGTTGGACTTTTCATGGAAAGAATTTGCTTTTTAGAATGTTCAATTAAAAGTTCTATCTTCTTTAGATCGTCAAGTTCAATATTATCCAGTTCAATTGGAACTTGATCAATTTTTTTTAAAGACTTCGATTTTAATATTTGTTGGAATTCGATGTTTGGTAAATCAATAATTTTTATTCTTGAGGAACTTTGTTTACAGTTCTTCAAAATATGATTGTCCACAATCACTTCACAGCATGATGGAACGAAAATGACATATGTTCCGCACAACACTGTTTTTTCGGCACTATCTCCGCACTTCATTCTGGCGATCTTCTCCTGGGTTGTAATGACCATGCAATAGTCGACTGCTAGTTGATGGACACTGGATCCCCTTAAGTTTATTGCCTTTATGTTACATCTTGTGTAATTTTTGGTGGCACTAAGTAGCTAGACTTCACATGGGTTGCTAGATAATATAGGCTTTGTGTTTCCCTCACACAGGAAATTTGTTGGAAAAACTTCTTTGCATGGTCGATTGAATAGAGCGTATTTTATTTCACATAGGGAAAGGAATCTTGTGGTGGGATTGATAATTTGATATTGATTGTTTTTCAGAATTGGAAGTGGAAGATATTCGTAATAATTGTAATTGTTAGTTTCTGTAAGAGGAATTTCGAGAATGAATCTAACTTGATTTTCACTTATGAATCACTTAACTTTGGTGCAAGAATAATATTGATTGATACTTTCATCCTTGATTAGAAATGGTAATGTATTATCTTTGATTTTAGTCTGAATTTTGAAAAGTTCTCTTTTTAATTCTTCATGTGAAATTATAGATGAATGGGTGGTTTCTGTTTGAGCAAATGAAATTGCTATTTTTACATCACTCAATATTCTTTGTGTACTGTACCCGGTTTCAAATCATAATATTTCCCTATATTTAAATACTACGCCTATGTGCTAAACCGTGATTGATTCATTCATTCATTCGTTTATTCACGGTTTATTCATTCCCCCCGATCATAGAAGGGAACGTTGATTTTTCAATGGTCGCGAAACTAACCTAGAGAGAACCAGAAACGCTAATGATTCTCTATAAAATTCACAACGGAAGAAGTAAGTCGACAGAGTCCCTCTTCGAAATTAAAACGAACAAAGGATGGAATTAAACAAAGCCATCTGGGCATAGTGTACTAGTTCAATATTCGTTTTTAGCCACGTAAGTCTTTGTTACATTATTACAAATACTAGAAGCTCGTTCATTCTGATCGCCATTATTAAATCTCAACTATTATATAGTGGCACCAGTACATTTCGAAGTTATAATCTAAATTGATATCGATCATCCTGTTCAAGGTGTTTCTACGATCGTTAAGGATTTCATCAGTTTTCATTATGAGTGAATGGTCAGTGCTTTTTGTCTAGAATACTGAACATCCCGGTGTCGATCCAAGGTCTGGTTAGTCTCTAGGAGCGGGCAATATTTGAGTTGCTCCGTTTTTACCTATCGACTACCATTTATTTACCCTAATATTATTTACGACTTAGCTGTTATTCATCCCCTTTTCATCGTGTTTCTCTGCTAAATATTCAAATAATCAATTACTACAATGTGTAGGCTTTGGCTTGACACCAACTGCTTTCCTGTCTTGGGTTAGCGCCGTATGGCGGGGTCAAGACTCTTTTAGCTAAATTCTAAAGGGGTGAGGGCGAGAGACCACTAGCCCTATGGCTTGGCTCCAGAAAAAAATAGAACTCACCCCTAACTAACAAGTAGAGTATTTAGATTGTGGTGAACCGAATGTGGAATGGTGACCGATGATCCTTAGCTCTAGAACCCCTTTGAGCTCCGTCAATCTGCATATTGTTCATTCCACTGATGGTGGTATTCCGAAATGTAACTGTTTCCACTATATATCTGTTTAAGATATCCTATTGATCGAGGTTATTTATACAAAGGTATATTTGACTCTATGTATCATACATAAGAACCTAGAAGTACCGATACCTGAGTGTCTTCTGATAAACCTGTTATACATCTACTTTGCCATTTATTGGCGCCTAAATGGCGGAGGTATCCCTATGAATGAGGCTTATGAGAGGAACTTATCTGTTGAACAACTTTCGTGGTTCTTTGCTTCATTCATTAGAGATTTGCTATCGCTGATTGCCTGAGCTTAAATGACTTGTACATTTACTGCTAATTGTTCCTGATGTTACATTGTAATAAATATCGGTTGGAAGTTTTTCTTAGGCATTCTTTTTCCTCCTGCAAGAGAACCGCACCGAATAGCCAAATTGTTGTTTTATTTATTCTAACCTGAACTTCCCATCAATCTTCTCTTTAATTCTCTGAGTATAAAAGTATTTTGGGTTGCGAACACAACGTAGAGTCCTATTGATTTTACTAGACGATCACAGCGTATTGGCCATGGGTGGGTTTGCGAGTAGGTAGACGGGGTCTAAAAGGGTGGGATAGTACAATTGCTAGAGTTATATGTGTAAAAATTGAGTTTAGAACAATAAAATTGAAATCATCTCAAGAATTTATGATCTAAATTTCCTGATATTGATTTCCATATAGTACCTAGTCCATTTATCAAACCTCTCTTTCCTCTGTTATTGGGGGTCGGCGTTAGTTGCTTGAGTTTTTTATGAGTATCATCGATCTTATACTCTAAGATGTAGTTGTGATTGGAAATTTCACGTAAGTAACTTTTTCCGTGTTCTGAAGTGTGAAATGATGAGTTCATGCTTCGATAGTTTGATATCAATTTATTGAATTCCGACGTTTTGTTGGATAAATCGAAAATTTGAATTAAAGTCCAATAGTTTACGATATTTTGGGACATTCCCTTTTTTAATGGTAATATGCGAGGGTTGTCTACGATTTGAGTAATTTTTACTTCTGTGCATTCTGAGATGATGTATCCGAAGATTGTTGCGACGGTGATGAGTCTGTAACAATAGGTCGTCTTAGATTTTTCAAATGATCTGTACGACCGATGTTCTGTTTTGATTTATTACCATCTAGTTTTTGAATAAAGGTAACAGTTCTGTAATAATAAAAGGTCCGCTTTTGTTACGAGCATATTTATAACCTTTTTCGTAAACTGTTTGACCAATTTTGAAGGGGTTCCTTGTGTTTTCATTATTTTTTTTTACAATTTTATTTTTTTGTGAGATTATATTTTCATTGACTTAATCATAGACTAACGCTAATTTCTGTTTATGCTTTTGTAAATAGTCATTATACATTTGCTTGTCGTAAAGAATATCTAGAGGATCTTTCAGCTTTGTATGGCTGAATGTAAGTTAAAGTGGAGTTAGTTTCTTGGTTGAATGAATAGAATTATTATACCCTATTATTGCATATTTCATAATTACTTCTATGGGGTCTTTAGATTGTGATTTCAAAATTCTACAATGTTCTGCTATTGTCAGAATCTGGGATGGCGTGACCTAGTTTCGTGAAAGTATCAACAACAGTTAAAAATTTAGTATTCTCCACAGTTTAAATATCTATGTGTATTTTCTCAAAAGGTTTGAAGGGCGTATCTGTTAACATCATATCGATTTTTGGAGGATTTCTCTCGTATTTATTTCGTTTGCAGATTTCGCAGTTCGCTATATAGTTCGAGACGTATTCTTTCATGGATTTTGTTTTGTTTTTGTTTGTAATCATATTCTTCTAATCGTATTTTCCATCTCTGCAGTTTCGAATTTGGTTCCTTCAGTTTATCCAACCAGATTAGAGGTCGATGGTCAGTACATATGGTGAATTTCCTGCCATATAGGTATGGTATTTTACTGCCCAGATAACTGCTAGTAGTTCTTTCTCTATGGTGCTATATCGTTCTTCTGATTGATTGAGTGTTCTTGATGCATAGCATATTGGCCTGTCTGCACCGATCGGTCATTGTGATAGAATAGCTCCAATTGCTACGTTTGAGGCATCTGTTGTCACTATGAAATTTTTACTAAAATCCGGATATTGTAAAACTAGAGTATTCGTCAAAATTTCCTTACATCTGTTGAATGATTTTGTGAATTCATCGGAGTGAACTATTTTTCTTCCTTTTTTTAAACAGACAGTCAGAGGTTTTGTGATTTCTGCGTAATCCTTTATGAATTTACGATAATATCCTGTGAGTCCGAGGAATCCTTTCAATTCAGTTGGTGTTTTCGGGATTGGGTAGCGTAAAATTGCATCAATTTTCGAAGGATTAGGTTTAAGACCTCCCGGTGTTATGGTATGACACAAGAATTGAACCTCTTTCTTAAGAAATTCTGATTTATCCATCTGAATTTTTAAGTTTGCAGCTCTCAGACGTTCGAAAACTTTACGGAGTTCTTCTATGTGTTCCTCTAGTGATGTTGAAAAAATTATTATATCATCCAAGTAAACTACACATAATTCATTCATTATGCCTCGTAAAATGTTATCTATTATTCTTTCAAATGTTCTTGGTGCATTTTGCAATCCAAAAGGAAGTTTTTTGTATTCATAATGCTCTCTTTCTGTGGAGAATGCTGTTTTTGGTATATCTCTAGGATGCATTTCGATTTGGTGATATCCTGATGCTTGATGAAGTGTGGAAAAATATTTGCATTTACTTAGCTTGTCTAATACTTCTGTAATGTTTGGGAGTAGGTATTGATCATCGATACTCTTCTTGTTGAGTAATCTATAATCAACACAAAGACCATATTTTTGTTCTCCGGATGCGTCCATTTTTTTGGAACTACGATCACTGGACTACTCCATGGACTACTGGACGGTTGAATAATGTCGATTTTCAAAAGTTCTTCCACTTGTCTTTCGACTTCCCTTTTTTGTGTTTCTGGCATTCTATATGCCTTTTGAAATATCGGTGTTTCATCCGTGGTTCTTATCTCGTGTTTAACTACATTAGTAAAACTTAAAGGTAACTTTTTGCTATGAAAGACATCTCTGTATTCAAAGCAGATTTTCCGAATTGCTTGCTTTTCTTCTTTGTTTAGATGTTCTGAGCGGAGATTTTTCATATTTTCTTTCAGTAAATTGTCAGTTTTGGTTTCATTTTGAGCTATCGTTATTGGAGTTATTGGAGTTATGGAGTTATTTGGAGTGGATTTATTTCAATTTGTTTTTCTGACTCGTTACTATTCGTTACTGTTAAGTATGCTTCATTATTTTCAACCTTCACTAAGCACTGTGGAATTTCGATTCCCTCCGTTAATTTGATGTATTCTATGATACCTTGATTGACTTCATTAGAATGTATGGGTACTTTTATGGCTTGCTGGGTTCTAGGTGGTAAAGTATATGAATAGGAATTTCTTTGAAAATATAGAGGAATAGGACCATTTTTGGTGTAAAGCACATTTTTCTTGGGGTCGATATTGGCACCTAAGTGTTGGAGTAAATCCATTCCAATCAATCCATCATATTGTTCGTTAAACTGAAATATGTGAAAATTAAAATATTCTTCAGTTTCGAAAATTTTCGGAAGTGGTATGTGTGCAATATATTTATGAAACGTAATTTTTTGGGCTGTCTTTATTTTGAATGGTGAATAGTTGATTTGATAAAATTTTTCAACGATTCAAATGATTAAGGTTTTCGAACTTCCTGTATCTATCATAAATTTGAAATCGACTCCCGGAATCCTTATGTATGGCAAAGTAGAATTATTAATATTAGTGATGTTTATATCGTTGGATTCTGGTTGCTTGCTGTGATGTGAAAATTTTCAGCAGGTAATTCCAAATATTGATTATTTTCGGGGAAGTGTGTGAACTCGTATTGATTATTCGGGTCGTACTTCGACGTGGTATGATAATCATCATAGTAACAATCATTTTGATCGAATTCGTTCACGGATAAATCGATATTTTGTTGAAAAAGTTCTTCCGAAATGAAATGTCTTTGATTAATCTGTCTACTAGGTTGTGTAACTGTATACCTTGTGTTATTTGACGACGTGTCCATAGGGACAGGTTGTGATCGCGTTTGGGGCGAATTTCTAATCTGCATACTTCTTTGATTATTTCGGTTCAAATTCGTTGTGTTTTGACGGACTTGAGTAACCGGTGTTTGATTAATCGGGCTCAAATTTTGATATAGAGGACGTTGTAGATTTTGTTTGGTAGGTACAAAATGTGTAAATTGAAGATTTGGAGGTCTATTCCAGTAAGTAAGAATAGCCTGTTCTAAGGTTTGTGGATTTCCTAATCTAATTGGTAAATTAGAATGAAGACCTCTCAAGAAGGCGTTCAGTGCTTGGTTCTCGAATAAATTCTTTTTCAATTCTATTATGTATAGGTCAACTTCGGTGAGTTGAATTTTATTGAGTGATAAACTCAAAAGATCTTGACATCTATATCCAAAATTAACCGGACTTTCGAACTTTCCTTGTCTTGAATGCATCAAATCTCCGACTGAACAATTTTCATCGCGCTGATCGGAGAAAAATTGGAGTAATAAATTTTTGATGGATATCCAATTTCTTAAATTTCCTTTACTGCCTACTAAATTTAGTGCTCTTCCCGTTAATTTGCCAATAATGGCACGCAAAAGAAATTCATTTTGTGGCTTGGCAATGTTGTTTTGATCAGAAAAATTATTAATCAAATACTCGTTAGATTGAATGAAAATAGCCAAAGTTGCTGGATTCCCATCCTATTCTGGGATACAATCAATGTGGTGTTTATGAATTTGGGGGACTACCATTATTTCTTCCCTGTCATTTCTTCTTGAAGGACTACTATCTCTTATACTATTCATAAGATTTTTAAACTATAATTTATATATTTGAACTTGATGAATTCGCGAGAAATTCAAGTATTTATTTGAAAAATAAAATTCAATATATTGTGAAAAAAAATCAATTAGGGTTATGGGGTGATTGGTATGTGGAAAAAGGATGTGAAACTTACGCTATTGGCTTCATAAAGATTTCATCTTTCTTCTTTTTCTTCTGCTTCAGGGGATACAGCGATTATAGCAGGCAGTTTTGTTCCAGAAACTCCGTACCAAACTATAATTTCTCCTCCTGAAAGCTGTTGATTGGCTTTGGTTTTCTTAACTATGAGCTTCCGTGATGTTGACTTCCACTCGCTGGTTTTCTTGTACCACTGGGTTGAACTTGGTCGATTCTTGGGACAAGGTTCGACAAAAATTTTGAATACCCAACTAATCGTTGAAACGAACACAACTTTTTCCGCAATTTTGGTCGAAAAAAAATGTTTTGGGTATCCTACCGACTGCGCCACTCATGTTTGTGAATGAAGAACACTGATTTTTAAAAAGTTTAGTTTGATTATTGGCGAAGTGGACAATGTTTAAGTCACGTCATTCAGTACAACAATGGCTTGACTAACCTAATTAACAAAGCAAGTATTCTTCTATTCCCCTCTAGTGGGATGAATTCCTAGTATCAGTGCAATATGATATATTAAGATGATACATGTATATTTAAATAGGAATATGTAGGATTCTAATACAGAGTGTAACAGCCAAATGGAATAAATTCGATAACGAATAAATGAGGGCGTGTTGGGAAAAACGCTCAGACACGTCGATTTGTAATTTTAAATGCGCATATTCTTCAAGAAAATAATATTATATAGGGTTCCATGTGACCGTGGCCAATACCAACTTTCTTATTTCAAATGCAACCCCCTGTATATTATTTATTTTTTGGATTCTTCAGAGAATTCTAGACACAATTCATGCACAATTTCCTATACCTATCTTTAACTATTTCGGAAATATTAAGTGTTTTCAGATTTAGTGCAAAAATCAACGTTTTAAATAAAAAATATTTTATTTCACAAATTCGGTACATTACACTCAAAACCTAATGAGTAATACTGATTATTTCTGAATAATTAAAAAAAAACAAAAAAAAAACATTAATGTCAATGTAGGAAATGTTCAAAATGCTCGCCGCGAAAGTCTTGGCAACATGCTAATCTGGTGTAGAATTGTCTTCTAACGTTACTCAACATTTCTGAAAACACTCAATATTTCCGAAAAAGTTGAAGATAGGTATAGGACATTGTACATGAATTATGTCTAGAATTTTCTGAAGAATCCAAAAAATAAATAATATACAGGGGGTTACATTTGAAGTAAGAAAGGTGGTATTGGCCACGGTCGCATGGAACACCCTATATAATTTTATTTTCTGGAAAACTATGCGCATTTAAAATTACAAACCGACGTGTCCGAGCGTTTTTCCCAACACGCCCTCATTTATTCGTTATCGAATTTATTCCATTTGGCTGTTACACTCTGTATGTAACTCACACCTGTACGAAAATTAAATTGACAGAATCTGTGGCTATTGACAAACCGGTTCGCTTTTCTACCCTTATGAATGAAATTTTTCGCGCTTTTTTCTTCGTTCTTCGGAAATCCGAAACAACTAAGATAATCTTCATTTTGGTAGATTTATAATTACTTTGACTGGATGGGAAGCAACACTTCCTAACCATTTTCCTAAGCCTATTGTCTCAAAACGATACTCAGAAGTAAACGAAGTAATCCAAAGGGAAATTCACTATTTACAGAACGACACTTAATAATTACAGCACGGAAACACCTGGTATTGATATATTTGATCTTGATTGATATATATGATTTCGAACACTTGTTGCACCGATTAACGAGCTCGCAAATAGAAAGGCCGCGAAATGCAATGAGTGCGGGCCGTTCGGGCTCTGTCGTAGACGTTGCCAGATTTTCTGTTCCCGGCTTGTGCATTGAAGACGGCTGTGATATCTGTAACCTTCACCTTTATTATTACACAAACTCTTCATCAATATATATCATCTACAAGAAAAGACAAGACATAACATGCATAGAAAAAACTAAATGATCTAATAATATATACTACTAGTGTTATTATGATTTGGTGAATAGATTGAATTTGCACTGATTAATTATTAGTTTTCATTTAGAGAAAATACCTTTACAACTTAACTTCTTTTATCTCACGACTCTCATTGTTCATTTGGTCATCTGTCTGGAACATATTGACTGAGAGCATAGAATCTGGTATGTGGTGTTGCCTATATAAATGTACATATACCAACACACCTCCTTACACATGTTATGGCTTCCTGATAATTTTCTGGGATCGCAGTATCACTATAGTTAACATTCACACAATGACAACCAAATTCTTCATCAAATCGTAGCGGTGGCTTGACTTTTCTTTTTGGTTTCTCTTCCTCCTTTTCCTCTAGTTCTATACTATATTAATTCATTACTATTAGTGCTTTCCACCTTTTCTGTCGTATTCTCCCCATTTCCTTCTTCTATGTAACCATTTTAATCATCGTCAAATCTACATACGTCTTCTTCTATAACATCACAATGTCTGGCTATTATTACTTTGTTGTTAACCAGTACTCTATATCCAGTGTCACTATAACCTAGTAAGATTCCTGTTTCTGCCTTTTTGTCCCGTTTTGATTTTCTTTTTTCTTCTGGTATTCTCATGAAAACCTTACTACCATACATCTTTAGATATTTAAATGTTGGCTTTCTTCTGAAAAATATTTCATATTGAGTTTTTTGTCGATCGTATTTGTTAAGGTTCTATTTTTAATATATGCAGCAGCTTTAATTATCTCTGGCCAGTACTTTCTTGCAACTTTTGCCTCTGATAAAAGACATCTACCCATATCCATTATTATTGATCTGTTATATCTTTCTGCGGTACCATTAAGTTCGTGTACATAAGCTGAGCAAGGTTTTATTATTATCCCTTTATCTTTGGCAAACTGAAAAACTCTCGAATTTATATACTCCTCACCATTGTCACATCGCAATTCTTTGATTCTCTTGTCGGAAAGATTTTCTACTTCACTCACATATTGCACTAAAGAATCATAAACTTCATCATCTATAAAGCTTAGAAAATACTTTTCCCCATGATTACCTGCCGTCTGATGTGGGCCATTTAAATCTGTATGGACAATCTACAATACATCCTCAGCTCTTCTGCGATTATTGCGAAATGGTAAATTATGCATTTTGTTTTGAATACAAGTAGCACATCTTAAATATTCTGATTCAATTTTTGGTAATTCATCCAATGCTTCATACTTACACATTGCTTCCAACTTGTTGAAATTGATATGTCCCAAAGTACGATGTAGTTTTTCTTTAGTAGTAATGTGGCCTTTGATCACATTTGCTTCCAGCATTGCTATGTTTACAGATCAGTTCATTTTATATAACCTTTCAACTTTAGTAGCAACTGCTATATGTTTTCCATATGGGTTATATACTTTCGATAGTTTTCCTTCGGAGACAATTGAATTCTTTACTGTTATTTTGGAGTAGATCAGCAAATTTGCCTTCATTTCTTTAACGTAAAAGACATTCGTTAAATAAATTTCTGATTTTTCACCATATACTAAGAAATAAGCTTTAATATTTCCCACTTTTGTTGCCTCCAATATTCTTCCATCACCTACTTTGACTTTCACATTTTCCTTTAATGTCTCATATGTGTCGAAGTATTCATCGGTCTGTACAACCGCTGTCAAGTAACCATTCTATTTGTCCTTTAGTTATTTATATCTTACTCACTGCCGCAGAGTTAGCAATGGTTGTGTACGAAAACTATTTCCATATTGTTCACGTTGATAACTTCGTTGCTGTTCTCTTGGATAGTTTCTTCGTCCTCGATGAGAATTTCTATTAATAGAAAATCCACGTCCTCTGAATCCAATATATCCTCGACCTCGACCTCTAGAACGACAATTTCTTCGTAAATGGCCTGGCTTACCACAGTTGAAACAATTATTTTGAGATGCTGTTTTTGTTTGAAAAACATTCGAGCTGTCATTTACTGTCTCATTAGACTTTTCCTCTGCACTTTTCAATATTATTTTGCTCTTTAAATAACCTACCGTTCTGTCCTTTTCAGGAAGTACGTCTATCAAATCCCCTATATGACTATAGTTCTGTGGTAGCGATTTCAACATATAGTTAAGTTTTTCGTTTTCTGTTACAACTGCACCTGCCTGTTTTAATTCGTTCATGGTTCTCTCAAAATCATCAAAATATAAGGATACTTCTGTATAATTTTCCAATTTCACATTTTCGAGGTTATGTCGGCAGACAATTTATAGAGCTGTCGATTTTTTCTGGTACATCTCATCGAATTTTTGGATAATTTTACGCGCTGAATCCAAATCGCTAATGTATTCCAACTGTCTGTTTGTTATGGCGCTGTAAATATAGTTAGTTGCTTGAATATCACGATCATCCCATTTATCATCATCGGCGTTTGTTTTTTCCCGCATCACAACATCTTTGCAATTTTTGTACTGTAGAAATTTCAGTACACGTATTTTCCAATTATTGTAATCTGCTCCATCGAAGATGGGAATATTAATATCAATACTTTTTGCCGTCATTTCCACGTTGCTTCTTGTTGCGACCTTGCAAATATAGTTTCATCTCTGATTTTTGATTCGCTCTACGAACCACGGACTGCTACCATGTTATTATGATTTGGTGAATAGATTGAATTTGCACTGATTAATTATTAGTTTTTATTTAGAGAAAATACCTTTACAACTTAACTTCTTTTATCTCACGACTCTCATTGTTCATTTTGTCATCTGTCTGGAACATATCGACAGAGAGCATAGATTCGGGTATGTGGTGTTGCCTATATAAATGTACATATACCAACAACTAGATGCATACTACAGAGCATGGACTCCAACATTGAAGAGAGAAAAGGTTGTAGGCTACCCAGTATGCGCAAGAGAGACGGGTGGAAAGTGGTGCGTTGATTACGGGCAAAGATTTGACTTTTAACATTGCGGTATATGGGAATTTGGCAAATAAACTCGCATTTTTTCAATACTTCAGAATAAGGAGAATTGATATAGAGAATAATTCCGGCAAGAGATTTCATCAATATGTCATAATTAACAGAATATAGTCTTATATCTGACTGACCGGTTATGATATATTTTCGAGATCGAAAAAAGGGTTGAACTTTCGAGAAGATATTACTGAAGGGCTCAAACCCTTCAGTCATATGTATGTAATCATCCAAAAGAGAATAAAAGTAATTTTGGAATAACTTCCTTGTTCAAACGTGGGAGAAATTTACGCAATGTATGGAGAGACACATAATTATCTCTGATTTTTTATCATAATTAATGTTGGTTATTTTTCTGAACAAAGAATCATTTTATGTGATAAGTGAAGGTGAAAACTGTTTTTTGGACTATACATAAAATCTGGAAGTCAGCCAGACCAGAAAAGTTTCGTTGCATGTAAAGCGTCCCCTCGCTTTTCAGCAACCATGCGAAAGAGAAAATCAATAATTTATATTTCCAAATTATATATGTTTTTGGCTGAAAGACCCTTGGTCAATGACCATTAATTTACAGGCCATTAAGAACTGTTAGTGCTACCACTATCTATTCAAATTAAACTATTCTGAATAAATTACAGGCATTCGCATTTGTGTTTACATTGAATATGATGGAATTTTGAGGAGCTATGAATTGTTTTAAATACTGGGTATATTTAAATAAGTGTTGTTAGTTGTATACCTATCTAAAAGAGATATTCAATTCGTGTTGATTTTTTCCTTCACGTGATAAATTTTGATTTGTGTCCATAACTGTTGTCACCTGAAAGTAAAAACAATCACAGTTCACACTTCTCAACAGGTAAATTTTTCTGAAAAACTTTCACCAGCATTATTGAGGAGATGTTTTTCAGCACTATCCACAATGCATTCGATCGCAACTTCCTAATTTGTTGCAGTGATATAGGACAAAAATAATACAACATAAATCCTATTATCACAATAACCATCAAATAATATCTCACCATGATGTGTTCTGTTGATCAACAATACATTCTGACATGTCTCGGCTACAGAAATAGGAATTAAAGAGAAAAAAGGATTATCAAAAGCCTGAAATAATAACTTACGAAGATGTTTTCTTGTTCCTCAATTTAGATCTCTGCTTGATTTTATTTTTCAATACTCTGAGCATATTCAGGCACATTACCGCATAGCCAATTCTTCATCACAAATGGATCCCATGGAAAACTAGATCAAGAAATATTCTTCACTCCATTACTAATCACAATCAACGAACTTTACCACTGAAATTATATGTTCTTATCCTTCTGGTGCAACCTGCCGAACTAATAACCCATGGAAGGATTCTTACCGTCAGATGAGGTCGTAATACTTGGTAATACAGGTAACGAAATTAAAAGTCACGTGATCCAGGGCAACCAACGGGGCGGTTCGACTGAATTCATAGCGATTTTGGATTCTTTCTTCAATATCAAAGATTCATACAATAATTTCAACATACCCAATCATTATTTTCTAGTTAGACTTCTCGAATTCAATTCAATAATTTCAATAATATTTTGGAATTAGGCTAACGGCTGGTTCCACAAAACTTTGTCCGATCAAGGGCTTGATTATTAGTCGGCAGTGAATTCTGTACTCGATTTCAGTTCATTCTCACCCCAACCATCGAATGAAAACCTCAATCAACGAGTTGATCGGACGTCAAAAGTTTTGTGAAACTGACGGTAAGTGTTTGATAATAAGAACCTATTAATTTATGTTGAATCAATTTGTTTCCGACTGACGGAGAAGTTTTCAATTTGGTGTTCCATAGGAATTGAATTCAATGAGATATTCAAAGGAATTATCGAGGAGTTGAGTTTCTAATAATTTTTGTCGTTTTGAAAGAGTTAATTCTGTATATTTGTTCATCATGCGTTCATTCTATATCAATCAAAGTTATAATCAGATGGGCGAAACAACTCATCATTTCTAGTCATTTAAAACTTATAGTTCTGATATAAGGTTTGTTCGTTGTACCTACATGAACTACACTAATTCCAGTAACTCCACTGATACTGTTCGGTGTGTTTTGTTGTAAACTTGCACTCTGTTCGTTGCGGAAATATTGGGAGTCAGTGTAGTCACAGATGACGTGTGCAGTGCATAGAGCGAGGTTATCTTCGGTGATGGTTATGCGTAAATATAATTCATAATCATAGACATCTGTGGTTGTCTCTGATTCCTGGTTGAACGTATTTTGTTCTCTATGTGTGGTTATTTTTTGATGAAATTAATTTTCATCATATCGTTATTTAAAATGGAATTTTTGTCCATGACGATTTGAGGAAATCTTTACGACAAATCTACATCACCTCGAAGTGGTAGCGAAACAAAATAAGCATAGAATTCTGTCATCTTGGGTTTGCGTAAAATCATCTTTCATATATTAGTATTCTGTGAGAATCATAGAACAGATTGAACTACACTAAGTCCACTCATTCAGTTATCTATGATTACACTCAGCTGCACTGAGAATTGGAAGTCAGTGGAGTTGGTGTAGTTAGTGTAGTTGATGCAGGTACAACGAACAAACCTATTGATAATACCATTTTCGTGATAAGTAAAGGTTTTCGAAGAATTATCGAAATAAATTTATTTTCGGGTGAAGGAGAGAGTTTAAATACATTTGATTGGTATGAAGAATAATTAAAGTTGAATTACAAATCTGAATGAATCATAAATAAATATTAAAGATTTGTTAACCTTTCCTTTTAATTTAAATTTTTTTGCACGTAGATTATTATTTTCTTTTCTCATTTTCTGAATGCTTCTTTTGGCAATATTCCATACCATTTCAGCTTATGCAGGTTTCAGAGCAGAATATTCATATCCCCTTTGCTTTCTTTCGTATCTGAGGTTTTCGAGAACAATTTGGGGTATCAATATTTCCAAGCTACAAGTAGTTTTCAAAAGTACAATATATCCAACTTGAATATAAATATACTGCACAATTGAAAACAGGTAACAACCTAGTTGATGGAAGATCCATCTTTAGCTTCTTCTCAATAAAAGCAGATTCTGCTTCAATCTTTCTCTTAGCTCATATTTTTCAGATGTTCCTTGGTTTGGGTGTTTTTTCCTTAAGTGTTCAGGTAAATCAAAAATTGAGGGAAAAGAGCTTTCTCACAGTTTCATTTGACCGAATTGTCTCATTACATCAATTTCAAGAAAGTGTTTACTACATGAAGTAGATAGAATTTATTTGCTCAAACCTATGGGGATATCAGTTTCGAATCTCTGGGAAACCTACAGAATTTCAAATATTAATATGATGGTTCAAGAACTATAATTCATCAGTAGAGAAACTCACGAGAAAAATGAAAATCTGCTGCCTTTTAGTACCTTTGTGTGCAATTATGTCGTACACCACTTTACCATCGTAAAAAATCAGAGGTAAATAATGTTTTCAGTACAATTACGGTAGTAATTAGCGCAAAAATATAGAAAAATCCAAATAAAACTAGTAATTCATCGATTCTCGTGTAAACTCTATTATTTATCGAGGATCGGGTTAAAATCAAACAAGTGTTCTAATTGCTATCTCGCCATAGACTACTCTTTTATTTAAGTTGAAGCATGGGCAACTAATAATGACAAGTGATAGTTTCACACATCATCTCACAGATGGCGATGACAAATCAAATTAATTTTTGATATTTCAACACCCCCACTTATCGAAAATTAACAATGCTTAATACTACTCAATCCTTTTGTGAGAATATCTGCCGTCATATCAGATGTTTGCAAATAATCAATTTCTATATTATTCTTGGATACAATTTCTCTTACAAAGTGAAATCTGACGTCTATATGCTTTGTCTTTTCGTGAAATACAGGATTTGCACACTATTTTTGAGCTGACTGATTGTCTTTAAACATTTTCACACAATTCATTCTGCCTGTGAGCTCTCCAAGTAGGTTTCGCAGATAAACAGCCTCTTTAGCAGCCTCACTCAATGCCATATACTCAGCCTCGGTACTTGAGAGTGCTACCGTACTTTGCTTCTTACACTTCCAGGAAATCGACCCTTCAGACAGCTTGAATACATAACCAGTGTAGGATTTCCTGTCAGTCCTATCCGATGCCCAATCAGCGTCCACAAGTCCAATCAGAGGCTTGTCATCCCTGGAAAATACTAAACCAAGATTTTTAGTCCCTTGCAAGTATCTCAGGACACGTTTAGCAGAATTCCAATGGTATTGATAATATTTGGGAGTTTTTAGTAATAAAACCAGCACCTTCCTGAATCCCTTTATTCCAATATCTTACTATATCTTATCATGTGCTATTCGCCATTACTCGACACATTCATTCTTTTCTTCTGCGTTCTAGAATCCTTACGTCTAATTCTTTAACATGACATTTAGAATCATAGAAACTACAATCTGAGTGTAATCATAGAACCATATCTATATATAACCATTTTAGTGTATAATATATAACAGCCCCCCCTCACTAAAATGTTCTATTTTATTCTAAATTCTTAACCCCTAGATTATTTCGAAATTTAACAAAAGAAGCATATTTCAAACCTTTAGTTAACAAACCTGCCAACTGCATGTCAGTTGATATATATAAAATCTTTAAGATATTACTATTCATGCACTCTGAAACGAAATTGTATTTGATATCAATATGCTTTACTCTTCTATTATTTGCAGGGTTATTCAATATGGAAATACATCCTTGATTGTCCTCATAAATCAACATAGGTTTTACATCAATTTTGACATCTTGTAAAAGTTTTATGAAACATAAACCTTCTGAAGCTGCACTACAGGGGTGCGTTCAGATGCTACGCCGTGTGACGCCGGGCGCGTCCCAAAGCGTTCAGATGATTACGTCTGGCAAATGGTTGGGTCGTTCAGATGCTTGGGAGAAACTTTACCGGGCGTCCAACCGTCCAACCCAGCCCGTACATGGGTAGAAATTAACCCGCATGCGCTTTGCAGTTTATACTGACAGGAATGAGAAGTTTTGGTTATGTTTACAATTTCGAAATCAGATTTAATAGTTGTTAACTCTCTAACTTGTTGTATCTCGGAGGAAGAAATATATATTTCTTCCTCTGAGACTTGTATATGCATTTTTGCCTTGCCAAAAAGGAGGATATCAAAAATATTATTTTTTTGGGGTTAAGTAAGATAAGATGATATTTGACATTTATACCACATCGTTCAGATGAATCTTCTAGTGAACGGCTACAACCAAGCACAACCAAGAAAAATCCTACCGTGTGATTTTTGTCTACCGGGTAAAGCATCTGAACGCACCCCTGAGTGCAATCAGTTCTGCCTCTGAACTTGATAAAGAAACACAATGTTGCTTTCGAGTAGCCCGCATCAAGGTACTGTTGGAAAGTTTGAAAACAAATCCTGATACAGACCTGCGATCACTTTGGTCGCCACCCCAGTCTGAATCTACAAAACATTCTAATTGAAAATTATTTTCTTCACGAATATATCCTAAACCGAATTTTTGTGTACCTTTGAGATATCTAACTACTCTTTTCAAATTATTCCAGGCATAATCTGAAGCTTTATCTTGCAACCGACTAAAAACATTTAAAGCAAAACATATGTCTGGACGACTGCCTAACATGAGATACATAATGCAGCCCAACAATTCACGATATGGCTTACTCGTTACATCTTCTACATTTTTACATACCTCAATATACAACTTTGGTTCGATTGGAATAAGCGAACATTTAGAATCTTCCATTCTGAATCTTTTAATAAGTTTAGAAATATAATCTTCTTGATTAATTCTCAATATACCTTTATCTCTATCATACTTAATTTCTAATCCCAAAAAATATCTAGGTTCTCCTTTATCTACCATCTTGAAATCTGTCATTAGTTGGATCTTTATTTTATTTATTAAAACCAAGTCTGATCCTGATAAAATAATATCATCTACATACAATAATAAGTAAACTTTAGAATCTGTTTTATCCATGACATATAAACAATAATCATTACTGGATCTTTCAAAACCAATTTTCAACAAATAAGAATCAATTTTGCTATTCCAACATCTACTAGATTGTTTCAGCCCATACAGTGATTTCTTTAATTTAAATACCTTACTAGGATTACTCTGAATACCTTCTGGAGGATAAATGAATACATCATCTTCAATTATACCGTTCAAAAATGCGTTTTTGACATCTAACTGTATGAAATAGAATTTCAACTGATTTCCAATTATTAAAAGCAAACGAATGGTTGACATTTTTGCCACGGGTGCATAAACATTTTGATAATTCTTTTCTTGTAAAAAACCCCTCACTACCAGTCTTGCCTTGTATCTATTTTTCTTTTCCTTCTCCAAGCTTTTATAAGAAAACACCCACTTTGTGTCCAAAATCTTGTCATCTTTAGGAATATCAACTTCTTACCAGGTTTCATTTTCATATATTGAGTTTAATTCTTTATTCATCGCACCTATCCAAAAATCTTCATCAGGTCGCCCCTTAATCTCAGAAAAATTTTGTGGTACCTCATCTAAAAATTCTATTGCATTGAATGCCATGTAAAGTTCGTAATCTTCAAATTTTTTAGGAATTTTTGTTGTTCGTTTATTTGGTCTTTCGTTATTATTATCGTCGCTTATTTCCCCATTTGTAAAATCATGAAATTTATCTTTACCTTCATTTTGTTCTGTAATTTTTAATTTTTCATCTACGTCCAAATCTAAATGTACCCGAATATTTTTTTTCTTAAACCAATATTCATTTTCATTAAATTTAACATCCCTTGCTATTATGATTTTTTCTTTGTTTACATTCCAAAGCCTATATCCTGAAGGAGCATATCCTACCATTACACACTCAGTAGTTGAATCAAATTTATCTCTAAATTGTTTTTGAATGTGACTATACGCGGTACATCCGAAAATTTTCAGGTTACTCACATCGGGTTTGTTACCATTCCATATTTCTGCAGGTGTAACATTTATGTTTGCCGCAATACCTCTGTTCATTACATAATTTACTGTCCTAACTGCCTCATGTCAGAATTCTTTAGGCATTCACGATTCATCTAATATCGCTCTACTTCTCTCAACTAAACTACGATTCTTTCTTTCCGCTTTTCCATTTTGTTGTGGCGTATATGGTGTAGTGAAATCAATTATTATGCCTTTCTCTAAATACAACTTTTTAATATCATTCGAAATATATTCACCACCGTTATCACATCTAAGTTTTGAAATTTTACATGTGAACTTTGATTCTACCATATTAATATATTCTGAAAATCTTTCGATAACTTCTGATTTACTTTTCAACATGTACACTGCAGTAAAATTGGAAAAATCATCTATGAATGTTAAAAAATATTTACTGCCATCAATTGCCTGTGGTGTAATGGGGCCACATAGGTCTGTATGTATGATCTCTAATAATCTCTTACTTTTAGTCCGCAGACCGAATGGATAACGAGTCATTTTTCCTTTTACACACGGTTCGCAAAAATCAACATCATGTAATTTTATACTACTATCAATTCCCTTGACCATGTTACCTTTTATTAACTGTTTCAAACCACTAAAACCTAGATGTGCATATCTCCTATGCCATTTTAAATAATCTGAATCATATTCCATATTATGGCACTCTACTGAATACAACCGAAAACTAATTTCATACAAATTTTTCCTCTCACTAATTCCCAAAATTTCGTTTCTATCATTAAGTAATTTGGCCTGACCCTTCTCGAATAATACCTTTATATTGGACATTTCAAGTTTCCTGACAGAAAGTAAGTTTTTCCCTAAATTTGGAGTATAAAAAACATTCTTAATGGTGCATTTTATCTCTTTGCTTCCTACTCTACTAAGAACTTCTATATTTACTACTCCTACTGCTAATAAAAAATCTGATTCTTTTGCAACTGCAATTTTTATAGGATTCTTCAATATCAATAAACTAGAAAAATAGCTTCATCATTCACCATATGGTCTGTACAGCCTGAATCAATGCAAAATCTGAGAATGTTGGAATCTACTTGACCATTACTAAAATCAGAATTACTATCACTCATAAAGCAGACATTACTTGATTGACTATCATTATTACTATTACCATGACCTTCATTATTCTGAAATTTTTCTTGCATTTCTGCCTGATTACTACGATAATTACTACTAAATCTACTCCCACCTGTAAATCTTCTATTTGTGCCCCTGTTTCCTCTGAACCCTGATTGACTACCTCTGTAACTGCCTTTGTTGAATCCACCACCTGTTCGATTGAAGTTTTGACTTGTAGACCCTTGTTCTCCACCACGGTTTTGAGGGCAATCTCTTTTGTAATGACCCATTTGACCACATTTGAAGCAACCTCGCTGTAATGCAAACGCTGTATGTGTCTTCATTGTCTTGTCTTCTCCATTATTCATTTTTCGTTTCTCATCTTCTGCTAATAACTTGGATTTGACGGATTCATAGGTTATATCTGACAAATTTTCTATAACTGTAACAAATGTATCATAAGAAGCAGGTAAACTTAACAATAGATTGCAAATTATATCTTGATCTTCCAGTTTAACATCTGCAGCTTTGAGTTGTCTCACTGTATTTTCAAATTCTTCAAGAAATTTGATTGGGCTTTCATTCTCCTTCAATTTCATACTAAGAAGTTTCTTCTTCAGATATAACTGTCCAGGAAGTCCTTTCTTTTCATATTTTCCCTTGAGTATGTTCCACATTTGAAAGGCTGATTTGCAGTCTCTCAGACTCTCAATCTCTGTATCCTCTATACACTGTACCAAGATGGATTTAGCTTTGTTGTCCTTCTTTACTTCTGCTGGTTGTGTTGGATTAGCTTCGGAAATGATCATTGCTGAGACTTCATATTCTGCCAACACCATTTCAACCCTAAATTTCCAATTATGGTAGTTCCTTCCATTGAGTGGTTCTATATTCAATTTCTTATCCATTCTTGAATCGCTCATCCACCAGTAAATTGTTGAAACCTAGAGTAGTCTTCAGATTTTCCACGTGCCTTTTCCCTGATTTTTGAATTCACCTTTTGATTTGGATTTTGTCCTCTTGAATTTACTGTATTATGTACTACACAGTTTCCTGGGAACCAGATCTGGGCCCATAACCTAATATTTGGGAGTTTTTAGTAATAAAACCAGCACCTTCCTGAATCCCTTTATTCCAATATCTTACTATATCTTATCATGTGCTATTCGCCATTACTCGACACATTCATTCTTTTCTTCTGCGTTCTAGAATCCTTACGTCTAATTCTTTAACATGACATTTAGAATCATAGAAACTACAATCTGAGTGTAATCATAGAACCATATCTATATATAACCATTTTAGTGTATAATATATAACAATTGATTATAACAATTATTAAATTGAGACAAATAGCTAACAGTATATGCCAAATCAGGCCTTGTTAATACAACCAAATACATAAGACTACCTATAAGTCTTTGATAAGGTACATCCTTACTACATTTTGTGGTATCCTGAACTTTTGTACAAATATTATCAATAGGAGTACTGACACTTTTACAATTTGTCATATTAAACCGCTTTAAAATGAGATCTATGTATTGTCCTTGATCCAAACTGATTTTATCCTTAGCATACCTAATTCTAACTCCTAAACACTCTTTAGCCCTACCTAAGTCTTTTATTTTAAATTCTGATCTCAATTTTTCTTTTAATAAACACAAGCTTTCAGTATCATTGCTGAATATAAAAAAATCATCAACATACAAAGCAACTATTGTGATAAAACCATTTCTTTGTTTAATATAAATGCAAGGTTCATATTTAGACTTCATATAACCAAAATTTTGTAGAAAACTGTCTATTCGATTGTTCCATGAACGAGATGACTGTTTTAGCCCGTAAACAGCCTTTTTGAGTTTGTACACTTTGTTTTCTGATCCTTTAACTAAAAACCCTTCTGGTTGGCGCATATAAACCTTCTCTTTCAGTAAACCATTTAAGAAAGCGGTTTTCACGTCAAGATGAGTGATTTCTAAGTCTAAATTTACAGATAACGCCAACAGAAGTCTAAGAGTACTAAAACGAACAACGGGGGAAAATGTCTCATCATAATCTATGCCTTCTTTCTGTGCAAAACCCTTTGCCACTAGTCTTGCACGTTACGTTTTGTTATTTTCACTGTCGTACTTTATTTTATATACCCACTTGCACTCCACTATTGTCCCCTGCTCTGGAGCGTCCACGAGTTCCCAAGTATCGTTTTCTTCAAAAGATCTCAACTCCTCCATCATCGCCCCCTTCCACTGTTCACCATCTGGTCTTGACAAAGCGTCCGATGCCGTCAATGGTGTATCTTCTACAACAAGGTCATCAGAGCCAATGTTAGAGCACATGTAGGTAACATAATCGTCATAACTCTTTGGCACTCTTTCCCGATTGGACCTTCTGATGTGTTCATTTGAAATGACTGCACCATGAGGAATGTATTCTTCATCACTTGTATTAGTTTCCAAACTGGTCTCGTTCTCTGCACTCTCTTCAGATTCCTGTAGTGCTCTGATCCCCCACTGAAACTGAAATCTCCTCTTCTGGATTCTGACATTCCGTTACAACCAGACTATTTTCTTCAGGATTCATGTCTATGTCTGGTATGTGTTCATGTTTTTCAAAAATGACGACATCTCTGCTGGTGTGTACTTTGCCAGTTCTTGGATTGTACAGTCTGTATCCCTTTGTTGTTTCTGAAAAACCCACTAAAATTGTTTTTTTCTGCCTTTCTAACCCACTTTCTCCTTTTCTCTTTCGGTATGTGGGTCATGGCAGTGCTTCCGAAAACCCTAACATAACTCAAGTCAGGTTTTCGTTTGTAGAAAATTTCAAATGGTGTTTTAGACACATTTGCCACTGCTGACCTGTTTCTTAGATAGCAAGCTGTGTTTATCGCTCCTGCCCAGAAGCGTTTATCCAAACCTGCTTCATACAATAAACACCTGGCTTTCTCTACTAAGGAACGATTCATTCTTTCAGCACAACCATTTTGTTCAAGGGTATAAGCATTAGAGGTTTGATGGACTTTTCCCTGATTTTTTAAATATTGTTTGAATTCGGTACTTTCATATTCACCGCCATTGTCTGTGCGCAGGATTTTGATCTTCTTATTCAGAAGTAGACAAAATACATTCTACTGAAATCATCCTGAAATTGAACGTAATATTTGGATCCGCCAATGGAAGCAGTCTCCATGGGTCCTGCAACATCACTGTGAACCAACTCTAACAATTCTGTTGCCCTATTACCATTAATTTTGAAAGGCTGACGTGTTTGCTTACCTTCGCAGCAAACTTCGCAGTTTTGAATCTGCGCGTTCCCATTATAAGTAATACCCTGGACCAATCCGTCTTTCATCTTGTTCAGGTAATTGTAGTTTATGTGTTCTAACCTTTTGTGCCAAGTTTCACAAGTTTCCACTGCATGACCTGCAAACACATATTTATTTGAGAGATCTAGCTTATATATCCCATCATTTAAGAAAGCCATAGCCACTGTCAACTCTTGATTATGAGGTAATAATATAAGAGTTTAATAATCATTTACTTTTATAAGTTTATTGAAGCATAACTCAACTCAACAGTTCTACATTGTAGTGTTGCACGCCATCATCTCTCTTAACTCTATGTTTTCTATTCTGTGTTGGCTCTCTTACCAACTGTATCATGTTACAAATCTAAAATATCTGAACTACTTCTGACATCTCCCTTTCTTAAAAAAAAAATAAAATTTAATTTACACATAATCGGTTAGATAGGCTGGTCTATTGATAGTCCGACCTGATCTAGTACTTCTTTTTGACTCACTCATGATATGATTCTCAGTCACAATTTCATCTTTATTCTTATGATCTGATTGAATTTCAGTTGATTCAATTTGTTCCAACTCCAGATTGTTATCGTTTTTGACCTGAAAGTTTTCGACTGGAGATGCTCTATAAATATTGAATTTATTTCTATCTACAACTTCCCTATTCTCTAACTGAATTTTGAATGATCTTGGATTATCATTTTTACTCATAATTTGTGCTGGCACCATATCATGTTTGCTATCTTTTACAAAAACATTATCTCCTTGCTTAAAATCAGTAATCTGTTTCTTATACTTCATATCATGATATTTTTTATATGCTTTTTGTTTTTGTATTAATTTATCACAAAACTTACATAAAAAACTTCGTGAAGATTCCTCTGATCTCCCTTCTTTGTATTTTTCCTGCATTTTCTTAAAATTCTTCTTCTGAATAACTGCTTCAGTTAACGCTCCATCTTCCTGTAGCTTCTTTGTTTGGCTTTCTGCCAATTCAGCAGCTTTACAAATTTGAATACATTTACTCAAGGAAAGGTCTGATTCTCTCAATAGCCTATCCTTCACTTTCACATCTTGAATACCACATATAATTCTGTCTCGAATAAGACTATCTATTAAGTCTCCGAATTTACAATCCTGACTCAATTTCCTCAAGTCTGTGACAAAATTATCTATTTTTTCTCCTCCCTTCTGGGTTCTTGTGAAGAAAATATGCCTACAAACTGTTTCGTTTGATTTGGGTATAAAATGCCTTTCCAAATGATCCAACACTTTCTTGTAGTCTTTTTTGTCCTCTTCGGAAATATCCAATGTTCTGTAAATATCTGCAGCCTCTTCACCAATGACATGCAGTAATACAGCAACTTTAGCTTCTCTTGATGCAGTTTCTCTCGTACTTATACCTGAAGCCACCATGTAAATTTCGAAGTTTTGCCTCCACCTTTTATAGTTCTCCCCGACATCTCCTTCAAGCACCAATTCCTTGGTGCTTGGTTTTTATTAACTTCTTAATTTATGAATTTGCTGCACGTGCCTAACCTCTTTTTCAGTTCTCCAGCCAGTCCTCTCTGAATAGATTATCCCGGCTTATTTTTTAAACCGACTGCGCCATGTCAACTCTTGATTATGAGGTAATAATATAAGAGTTTAATAATCATTTACTTTTATAAGTTTATTGAAGCATAACTCAACTCAACAGTTCTACATTGTAGTGTTGCACGCCATCATCTCTCTTAACTCTATGTTTTCTATTCTGTGTTGGCTCTCTTACCAACTGTATCATGTTACAAATCTAAAATATCTGAACTACTTCTGACAGCCACCAGAACCTTCTTCGCATTGTATATTTTGCAATAGTCCATGTCAAATTTAACAAAATTTCCATTTTTTATAAGTTCACTAACACTTAACAAATTCGTAGTTAATTGAGGAACATAATGCACTTTCTGTACATCCACTTTGAATTCATCATTTCCAACCTTGGTGGTGAGTTCAACTATTCCACAGTTTTCAACTGGAAATTTTGTATTATCTGCTACGGTAATTTCTCGAATCAGTGGTTTCATTTTATTCGTTAGCCAATCCTGCCTGCACGTCAAGTGCACACTGGCGCCAGAATCGAGGTACCAATCCTTATTATTGAAATCCTTACTAAGAAAAACTGCTGTGAAAGCACTTTTGGATTTATCTTCGCCTCTATTCTGATTCTGATTGTTTCTAGGGCATTTTGACATATAATGACCCGGTTGTTCACACCGGTAGCAGATAATTTCACTTTTGTCCTTGTGTTTGACGTTTTTGTTGTCAAAATGACGGCGACCTTTCGGTTGACTTTGACATTTCGATGGTTGATTTGATCTACTCGCAAAAGCGCCACCTGTCGAGTTGGTTTGGGTGCTGCCATCTTCCTGCATATCAAGGAGTTTAGTCTTGATTGCTTCAGTGGTAATGTCGATTCCGCCATGTTCCAAGGCCATCACCATAGGGGCAAAGCGTTCTGGCAATCCCGCCAAAAGCAAACTGCCAACTAACATTGAATCGAGTTTAAGACCCGTCCTGGCAAGCTTCTGCGATGTTTCAATTATACTATTCACATATTCTTTCATAGATGAACAGTTTTGAAGTCTCAGATTAATCAATGCCCTGGGTAAACCAATTTTTCTTGTAACTCCTTTGTTTTCATAAAGTTCTTTCAGTGTATCCCAAACTTCCTTCGCAGTTGTAAGATCCCTCACATGAACGTACAACGAAGGATCTAGAGATAGCACAATTTTGGCTTTTATCTTAGCTATTGACGCCGCTTCGGTTTCTGCAGTTACTGTAGATTCAATGTATTTACTTAATCCTTCCAGCACTAGAACGTTCTCCATGGCATAAGACCATTCTTCATAATTATCGCGACCTATCAACTTCGGGACACTCGCAAGATAATTGACGGCCATATTGGTTTTCACTCCCGCACAACTGTACTGATCAATCAAAAAAATTTCCTATTAGTTTAGTAGTAAGGTTAACTAACACTTTCAGTCTATATCTGCGTAGCAACACGGAACTATCTTATTATTTCCACTTTTCACGTCCTGGGCCCACAACCTATTATTTATCGAGGATCGGGTGAAATCAAACAAGTGTTCTAATTGCTATCTCGCCATAGACTACTCTTTCATTTAAGTTGATGCATGGGCAACAACTAATAATGACAAGTGACAGTTTCACACATCATCTCACAGATGGCGATGACAAATCAAATTAATTTTTGATATTTCAAAAGACTCAAGAGAACTATTGTCTATGTTTTGCCCCGTATCAGCTGATCATCTTTTATCTCTCTTTACACTCCTTCCATGGGTTATTAGTTCAGTGGTGTAACCATATGCTGAGCAGGGCGTGAACGTTTGGAAATATAGGTTCGATGATAATAAGATGAACATAAAACGCAATTTCAAACGATTAATTCAAGGAAAATCTTGAGAGAAAAACTCAGTTATTACCAATGCTACTTGCAATGTTTTGCCCGTAAACAGCTGGTTCCGATCATGCGTCTCACTTCAGTTATGGAGTCAATCTCTCTAGGGCCCACCTAGTTACTATAAGATCATTGATATCCCCTAACATAACATAGAAAACATATTTACTCAAATGTCATACTTCTTTTTTTTTAGGTATTGTAGCGTTACACTCACGAGTGTAAACTTAACCAGTTATTTCTATAGGATGACTGACACATTTCTCCAAATGAGTATAAATAATTTATAAACTGTCACTCTAATAAATAACGTTTTGAATTGAATGAGAAATTCCTTTTCCATATTATTTTATAAGACCATTGTTAAACCGTGATGTGACTATATGATGACAAAATATGTCTACGAACCAAAATATATCATCTTCATCCATTATAATCATAATGAGTCATCATCATAATAACTATGATTTTAATATGCCTAACTTGGATTTGATTTCGTCGGGCCATCGCTGGGTGAATTGTTAAACCCGATCAACAAATGCCATACATCGGGCCATCACTTGCTGAATTGTAGGTACCCGAGTGTCGTTCACCATAGATCGGGCCAGCATTTTGCCGATATAGGATTACCGATGCCCGCATGTTGCCGACATGGCCAACGTTGGGCCTCAAGGCGGCCAGAGATTCACTGTTTGCTGGGCTAACTATACACATACCACATCAATCCTCACCTTCTAAACTTCATATACTTTTAACAATTCCTAAGTATCTTGAACATAAGCAATATTTACTACACCCAAGCTATATAAAAACACAAACTACCATCAACCTTGTAAGATAAAGATGTATATTCTTCACAAATCAAAAAATTATATGAATAGATCCAGAAAATCATGAAGGTAAATCATGCGAGAGAAAGTTTCATTTATTGGTTCAACGGAGAAGAAAGAGCTCCAGTTAAAATAAATACACACATCGACAAATATCCGTAGATAAATCAACGAATATTCCCCCCTGATCCTAGCTAATCATCCAATCAACCAAAACACCTACACCGAAGAAGCGGATCAAAGAAGAATGACTACAGATGTTTCACAATATGTTGTTACTGATCTTCAGGTCAACTTACCTTGGATAAAACCGCAGAGGGAATTTCGATACTTGTCACATTTCGGATGGACAGCTCGCCATCTTCTGGGAGCATCTTGCGAATCCCACCTTCGATATGCATGACGTTCATCCTTAAGTCGTATCATGGTTGCTGTATCTGCGATATTGCATTTTTACAAACACCATCACGACATGGAAACGCTCGGTTTATGTGGATTCCCACAAGACGAAAGCGTCCAACATCTAACGAAGATAGGAATTGGTTTAACGGAGAAGAAAGAACTCCAGTAATAACAAATTAACACACAAGGACCAATATCCGTCGATAAATCAACAAATATTCCCCCTTGGACAGAGCTAATCATCAAATATACCAAAACACCTACACCGAAGAAGCGGATCCAAGGAGAATGACTACAGCTGTTTCACAGTTGTACGTGATCTTCACGTCAACTTACCTTGGTGTTTTATTTATCGTTTGGAAAATACATTTGCTTCCAATGGCGATATTAGTGATAATCCCTGTATTTACAATCATTTTCCCCTTTGTTTTTTAAATGTCTGGAATAGTTTTCCTTCAATTGCATAAATTGAATCATGAAATTCCACACAGTTGATCAGGAGTATCCTACGTAGCTCTATAATTGCTTCTGTTACAATAGTAGAATACAATTATACCCCTTTCATAGTTTCAACAGTCCTGACACAAGCTTGAAAGAGATCTCTGTTTTCCTCTCCTCACCAGGCTTTAAACGCTTCACGGCTTCTCAAATGAATAACACTTTGTTATTTTTACGTTGTGGATATTCGTAAAATGCTCAGAGCATGAAAAATTCTCGCTGTAACACATTATATCCTGCATCCTACACAATTTAGAATCATGATTAGGGCCTTCGATATTCTTCGCAAATTAGTGGATTCACTCTGCAAGAAAGCAGAAATGTTATCAAAAAATCGTGCAAATATAAACTTACCTCACAGAGACCATAATTAAATCTGAAATTGTATAGTAAAGTAAGGATTTATAATTAGCTGGGAATATAAAATGTAGCTTTGCTTATATATATATATATATATAACTCAGGTACAGTAATGGTCGCGTATTATATGGATTGCTTTTTTAAGGGAATCGACCAAGGTTAACACCAATAAGTTTCTCTGTTTTCGTTGCCGAGCTTTCGGATTTTATTCAATCCATCCTCAGGGCTTCTACAAGATATTAATTAAAATTATCAGTTACATCGAAGAAGAAAAACATAAAAACTACAATAATAAATAAGGTTTTGTTACAATGGCACAAACATTTATAAAATACGAACGAATTGCACCTAATGTAAAACAACTAACATTTACTCACTGAAATCGAGGTTAAGGTGTCATCAAATATATGTAAATCATGAAGTTCTTATTAAAATGCATAAAATATTTCAGGAATCTCAAAGTGACAATTCGGTATCTTCTGTCAACAACGGGTAATATTATAATGCAACTCGCAGAATGCGATGGTGGTGTTCGCACATGCGTTTCAATCATTTAATATAAAAACAAAAATGAGACAAGGCATCGAAATGTATATAAGTAAGATGGTAGGTCTTGTTTACAGATTTGATCATTCATCGACGGGTCCATCATAGAAATTCTTCTCTCGGTTTGGGTACGTTAACAAATACGTGTAAATATTACTGAGATTTTGTGTGTCAGATTTACTGTTAATGGCTCCTTCTTCTTCATTAATATGGATCATTTCTAATATAATCCTTTTATTATACTTCTGCTCTCTATCCATTATCTCTACACTATCAAAGAGAAATCTGTGATCATGTTCTAATGAGTGCTTTGTTAAGGCACACCTGTTATTCTTCTTATTTATGTCACTTTTGTGAAGTGATATTCGATTTTTCAATAATTGCGATGTCTGCCCTACATAACCACGCGAACAATCCGCACACTGTATTCTGTATATAACATCTGACTGCAACATAGTTGGAGTGGGATCTTTCAGTCTACTGTAAAGTCTCTTAATGGTTTTGTAATTGTATACTGCTATTTTCACATCTTCTCCACTTAAACATTTTTTTATTTTATTGGTTAGACCTTTAATGTTCACAATACTACCAAATTTTATATATATATATATATATTCTTTTGAGATGAGCATTACATTTTTTTCATATCAAACAATTTGTGTCATAACAGTATTAGCAGAGGAAATGTCAACGGGGTACCATACATTTTTACGTATGATACAAGAGCACAGATAAAAACCTCAAGAAAAACTCTGTCTCCCCGTATAAGTGTAATGAAATTGTTGTTTTTTATTGAAGGGCTTCTTTTTCATCGACAAAATTTCCTCCTTCCTATGCGATGCAGGTTGAAATCTTGGAAACATACCTGAAAACAAAAAAGGAGACGAAAAAACTAATATGAACCAGTAAATGATTTAGTACTCATTAAATTAATTTGAAGTTCGCAATCCATCTCAAAAAAGAATCAGACACCGAATGAATTGCCTCGAAACCATCGTCAAATTTATATATTGGACAAGTATTTACTAAATGTTCTATTGTTTGCTCTTCTTCTCCGCACTCGCACCTTGGACTTTCGACCGAATTCCATTTGAAGAGGAAACTATTACAGCGACCATGACCGGTTCTAAGTCGATTCAAAATGCACCAAATTTTCCTAGGAAGATTGAAACCATGAACTTTTTCTGAAGGATCGCTGATCAGACCTTTGTTAAAAACATTACACGAATTCCATTCCGAACGCCAAATTTCTTTGTCACTTTTATTGGTGTAAAGAAAATCGTTGATCCATAAAGGTTTACGAGATTTCAATCTAGCAATTTTAGAATCCGGAATATAAGACATGATTGGGAATAAATTCGGAAAGGAACGATATTTATCCCAAGACTTTATCACTGCAGCCTGTCTACGAATATGGGGCGGTACAATATTTGAGAGAACTGGTAACCACTGTAAAGGTGTAGATCTTATGGTCCCACTAATGATTCTCATAGCAACATTAAGCTGTACATCTATTTTACTAACATGAGCGCTATTAAACCAAACCGAACAACAATATTCAGCAGCAGAAAAAACCAAAGCCAAAGCTGCGGTACGAAGAGTTGTTGGGTCAGCCCCCCATGAAGAACCAGCTAGTTTTTGAAGAATATATTCCTAGATTTCAACTTCATGCGTAAGTTATCCGAATGGGCCTTGAAATTTAAAGAGGTATCTAATTTCACTCCAAGATATTAAGGAGTGAAATTATGTTTCAGAACGGCATTATTGAAGGTAACATTCAAAGTTTTAAACTTCTGTTGATTATTCAACTGAAAACAATCTGTTTTATTAGAATTTGGACATAAACGCCACTCAACAAAATAGTTCTTCAAAATTTCTAAATAAGTATTTAGAGTGTTTTCAATGACTTTGAAATCAGAGTGAGGAAAAGCCAGAGCAATATCATCTTCATAGATGAATTTCTCTGAAGAAGTTGCTGGAATATCACATAAATATAAATTAAATAGAAGGGGAGCTAAAACTGATCCTTGTGGGAGTCCATTATTCAAAGTTTTGAACCTACTACTAACATCATCAACAAAAACACGGAGTCTTCTGTCAGATAACATATTTTCGATCAATTGAATTACTTTTCCACATTTCAGAAATTTATGGAGTTTGAATATCAAACCATCTTTCCACACCGTATCGTAAGCTGCTGAAAGATCCACAAATACAGCCCCCGTTTTCAACTTTTTATTGAATCCTGATTCAATGAAAGTAGTGAGACAGAATTGCTATTACTTTTGCCTTACGAAATTCCGTTGGAATATTTCCAGAATTCAAAATATCATTATAGAAAGATAATAACCAAGATAATTCCTTTTTGCCCAAATGTTTTATGAACTCAGGATAAATCCCATCGAAACCAGCAGCCTTCCGAGATTTTGTACACTTTATCGCAGATTTCAATTCATCCATGGTGAATGGACTAGATATAACATCCAAAGTTGATGGCGATGATCTCAACCTATGTAGATTTTTCTTCATTTCTTTAATCTTTGAACTAGAAATTTTAACCGAGTTGGAAACATTTACAAGCCGACGAGCAATCAGTTCCGGATTAATTTTCGAGGATGACTTAGCAAGAGGGGCTGCTTCACCTAATTTCCGCAGAACATCCCAAGAACTTCTACTCGAATGGGTAAAATTCATATTCGAAACCACATCATTCCATTTATTTTTACGAGCAATGTTTATGGAATCCAATAGTTTGTTCGATTTGTCAGGAGTTGGCGAACTTTGATACTCCTTGTACAAGGTTTCTGTTTCAACCGACCATCCAGGAACATCATTTTGACGAAAACCTCTGGGAATGAATTTTTTTGCTGCTGCCTTCACTACCCCAATGAATCTGGAATAATTTTTATAAGAAGGGCGAAACCATCTAATATCACTTTCAATTTTTTCCCTAAATTGATCCCAACTAGCTTTTTTGAAATTCCATTTGAGCTTTGGTAAAGATGCATTTAAATGAAGAACATTTCCTACACGAATGAAGATTTTTTGAAAGCTATAAAAAACACTCCATCATCTTCACCTTTACGAATTAATACAACATTGTTGACTACCGATTTCTCTACATAACAAGCTAGGCCATAAATAGGACTCAAAAGAAAATCAATTAATACATAACCTGCTATGGAACCTCTTTCACGAAGTTTTTCTTCGGTTGCAGTGTGCGTTTCCTGAAGAAGTATAACCTCTGCGCCACAGTCGACGGACAATTTCGATAAATAATCACTCTTGTCCTTGGAAATCCCTTCAATATTCAAATTTATAATATTAAATCTGCTCGCTGACCGGGAGAGTTTATTAAACCAGGTCCGGTCCTCCAAGCGATGATTTTACAAAACCTCAGGTAAACGAGGAATGTTACAGGCCCCTAATATCGGGGAATCATCTCCCATAATGCTATATTAACTTGAATAATCGAATTAAATTGTGGAGTAAATTTGATAGCTTATGCAGCTGGCTAACGCCAGAAAAAAACAGCAAAAGAGCAGTCGTAAATGGAAATCCCGCAAAGATTAAGCCGATCAGTAATCGACTTCACAAGCTCTCAGGTGTCTCCTAAGCGCTTCTGTTTTGATTGACTAGGATTTGTGGCAATTGATGTATCCTCAATTTACGTTACTCTATTCTATATCGGAAGGATTTGTCAAGCTTCGGGATCCGATCACAAGCTGTTTGTTTACATGTTTTTTCCTTTTTGGTTTTTTTAAATCTATTTCATAATACTTTTTACACACAAGTGATTCTAGACTTTTAGATTTATTAGTTCTGTTATTCTGTACGTGTACTCAGGTGGAGATTTGTTCTAATGAATGATATGCTGGATACAATAAACAAATGTATTACCAACTTCGGTAATGCACAATGATTAACCTCTTGCCTCTTTTATATATTATATTTGATTGACTTATGCTAACATAGAAAACTCTATTACAGAAAACTATATCCGTCACAAATATGAAGCTGCTTTCAGAATCAATTCGCGGGCGAAGTGTGACTTCGCCACGCGTGCTATGCATATAGGTTCCAACGTTGTCATTCACAGTGGATTTCGTGCCGGCACGCAAGTTGAAATCGGCAGAATTTCATGCATTCTTGCAATTCCACTTCGACCTACACTTCGTGCTGACTACCGCACATGCGCATTCCTTCTGTTGTGGAGGATGTGTTTTCTTGGAATTCTGCATGTATTTTGCTTATATTTGCAACAATTATTAGCTACTGAATTAAGGACAAATGGATGGTGACTATGGAATTCTTTGAATTCTCTTATATTAGATCTAATCTAAGAACATAAACCATAGAATTGTCAAAAATTCAATTTCGTGCCGACTTGCGTGCTGAAGTTGCACTTCGCCTGCGAATTGATTCTGAATGCAGCTTGACGTTTACTGATATAAATATCTAACACAAATATTACCAATGTTTTCATTGTCATTAAAACACCCCCATCAGTGAAAACAATTTCTTTTTTTTTCACAAAGATAGATGAACTTCAGATATTCATACTTAAACAAATCGACAGTAATTGGCATCTTAAAGCAGACATATCTTCTTACAAAATATGTCAAATTTAACCTTTAATAGAGGCTTTGTAAGCATGTCATCTGGTTGATCTTCTGTATTGATTTTTATAATTTCTATTATACCTTTATCTATTTTTTCTTCAATAAAGTTGAATTTTATATCCACGTGCTTCAATCTCCGGTGGTTTTCAGGTTAGTAACAAATTCTTACGGCAGACTGGCTGTCTTCGTGAATTTCAAATGGGTTGGGTTTAATTTGAAATCTGATAGTAATTTGAGCAACCAGCTCATTTCTGCCACTGTCATAGATAAATCACAATACTTCGATTCTGTTGATAAAATAGCTACAGTCTGCTGCTTCTTGCTGACCCAGCTCACTGTACAGTCGAATAGCTTAAAGAAAAAAACCTGTAGTTGATTTTCTATCGAAAACGTCTCCTCCCCAATCATAGTCTACATATCCACAGAGCACTTCTGCATTATTATTTTTAGTAAATACTAATTTCAAATTTACGTTACTCTTCACATATCATAAGATTCTTTCAAAGCTTCCAAGAACTTTAGATTGCTTTATCTTGAAATCTACTTATAATTGTGACACTTTGGCATAAACCAGGTCGTGTTCCTGATACTGCATACAACAAACTACCAACTATTTTCCTACACATTTTGATCAATTCTTCATCAGGATCTTCGTCTTTTAATATTTCAAAATTATAATTTGCATCCAAAGGTGTAGTTACATTGTTACAATCTGCCATGTGAAACCTACTCAGGTACTTTTCTTGATTCAATTTTATTGTTCCCGGATTAGAATTTTGCTTGACTTTAATTCCTTGATATTCAGAGATTGGTCCAATATCTTTCATTTTAAAATTTTGTTTGAGCATATTTTTAACAAAGATAGGAAATGGTTTCATGGAGAAGAAAGATTATGTAACATATTTTTAACGTTCAATATCTCGTCTAATTCAGATCCCACAATTAGTACGTCATCCACATAAAATAGAACAAATAATTTTAATCCCTTGCTCGTTGAATATAGACAGAAATTATTTTCTGATCTGATTTCCATAAATTTATTTTTTCAGTTTAAAAACTTTTTCACTTACGGTTTTTCCAGGCAAAGTCATAAATACTTCCTCATCTATATTACCATACAGGAACGCCCTTTTCACATCCATCTGATGCACTTCCATATCATAATGATTAGCTATTGCCAACAATACTCGGAATGTAGTCAATTTTGCCACTGGTGCATATAGGTCTTACAATTTTTGGCTTAATTCTTGCTGAAAGCCACGAGCCACCAATCTAGCTTTGAATTGTCCATCACGTTTTACCTTGAATACCCATTTGCTTTCGATGAGCTTTTAATGTTGGGGCCTTGGAACTTCTTCCAATGTGTCATTTTCCTCGAGTACTTGCATTTCTCTATCGATTGCCTCTCTCCATCTAAGACTTTGCTACCCAGCAGTGCCTCTTGTTGATCTAATGGTTCTTCAGTTTCGGTATAAAAGCATATATCAGATTCATGGGTTGTTTCACTCGCCCTTTTGCTGGTTCCCTAATGTTTTGTGTCTGCTTAATTCATCATTGGAAACATTGCTTACCATTAGTTCATCATATGATTCCTCTGGTGCATGTTTATGATAGCTCTAAATGGATCTCATTCACCTGGTTATTAAGATTATTATCTTCTTCTCTCTCATTGTACTCCATTGTTACCTCTTGGTTATCTAGAAAATTTAAATTAATAATCTCTCTTTTTCTCTTTCTTAGTCGCTAAAGGGCCTTATTAATTTTTCGGTATAAAATTAATATCTCTATGTATTTCCACTCCCTGAGGGGTGTGAAATTAGGAATATTCTGAACCATGCCAATTGTATTGAGCATTGTGCTAATTCCACTTCTTCTGCTTTAGCACCAGCAATAATTACCGCTTCCGATTCCTTTTCCTTTATGTTCAAAATCAAAGAATGAATGCGGCAATATAAATGATTGAACTTTTGAAGTTCTACCGTGAGTTTGTGACAGAAAAATCCTCTACAACCTGACGTCTCACATAGCCTAACCAAACAAACTGATAGCCAACGCAACGGTAGTAAGAAAAAACGTTAGATACAGGAGCATATTCGATGGTGCCTTTGTCTTTTCCGATTGGCATATTTGAGTGTCCTAATCCTAACTCGTTCAGTCTAAGGGAGTTTGCAGAGAAAAAGTCTAGATACGGTGCTACAGTGCCATACCGATTGTCATCCTCAATTCCATACCTTTTGAATTCAAGATCACAAGCGGTAGCAGCTTCCTTCACAAATTTTATTGCGTCTACTGTCGTTATAGTGTAGTGTTTTCCTTGACTAGTTAAAGTGAACATTTTCATCTCCGTGGCTTTTCTTTCAGCATTTCCAACAAAATCATTTGCTTTCTGTTTGAGAATGTTGAAGCATGTGAACAGTACACTTATTATTTGGTTCCCAAAGGATATGTTTTTCATTTCAGGATCAGGATTGTTATTTATTCCATCCTTTATTTTTATAGAGGCAATATCTTCCTATTGCAGAATTCTGTTCTGTTAGCGGTTCTCAGTAACTGTATTCTATGATTGGTTTCTCTTTCAGTGGACAATATAAATTTTTCTATATCACTCTTAACGTCTGATTTATGTTTTATAAAGTACACATGTCTATACGAGGAGAAGTTACCCTTTAGAAGCAAAGATAATCTTGCTCCTTCTAGTGGTGTTTTGCTGAATGGACCACAAACACCTGCATGAATTACTTTTAATAGCTCAGTAGCTCTAGATTAATCCTTTTAACATGAGAAATACATATTGATGTGCCAGCCTTTCATACCAAATATTTATGTTTTCTACTGGCTCAACTAGTTGACGGTGCTTTCATATCATTCAGATTTTTCAGGGTATTATTCAGAATTATCGAAAACAAAATTTGACTTCGGATGGGGTTCAGGGGTTGAACTTTCAACCCTTAACTTCTGCGTCCGTTTTCGATGGGAAATCGTAAAACCTTCATCACTGAATTCACACGAAATATTCGTTAGGTAACTATGGAGAATTATCGAAAACAAAATTTGACTTCGGATGGGGTTCAGGGGTTGAACTCTCAACCCTTATCTTCTGCGTCCGTTTTCGATCAGAAATCGTAAAACCTTCATCACTAAATTCACACGAAATATTCGTTAGGTAACTATGGAGAATTATCGAAAACAAAATTTGACTTCGGATGGGGTTCAGGGGGTTGAACTTTCAACCCTTAACTTCTGCGTCCGTTTTCGATGAGAAATCGTAAAACCTTCATCACTGAATTCACACGAAATATTCTTCAGGTTATTATTGAGAATTATCGAAAACAAAATTTGACTTCGGATGGGGTTCAGGGGGTTGAACTTTCAATCCTTAACTTCTGCGTCCATTTTCGATGAGAAATCGTAAAACCTTCATCACTGGTTTCACAGGATATATTCTTTAGGTAACTATTGAGAATTATCGGAAACAAAATTTGACTTGGATGGGGTTGAGCGGTTGAACTTTCAACCCTTAATTTCTGCGTCTGTTTTCGATGAGAAATCGTTAAACCTCCATCACTAAATTCACACGAAATATTCTTTAGGTAACTATTGAGAATTATCGAAAACAAAATTCGACTTCGGATGGGGTTCAGGGGTTGAACTTTCAACCCATAACTTCTGCGTCCGTTTTCGATGAGAAATCGTGAAAACCTTCATCACTAAATTCACAGAAAATAATTTTTAGGTAACTATTGAGAATTATCGAAAACAAAATTTGACTTCGGATGGGGTTCAGGGGTTGAACTTTCAACCCTTAACTTCTGCGTCCGTTTTCGATGGGAAATCGTAATACCTTCATCACTGAATTCACACGAAATATTCTTTAGGTAACTATTGAGAATTCTCGGAAACAAAATTTGACTTCGGATTGGGTTCAGGGGTTGAACTTTCACCCTTACCTTCTGCGTCCGTTTTCGATGAGAAATCGTTAAACCTTCATCACTAAATTCACAGGAAATATTCTTTAGGTAACTATTGAGAATTATCGAAAACAAAATTTGACTTCGGGTGGGGTTCAGGAGTTGAACTTTAACCCTTAACTTCTGCGTCCGTTTTCGATGAGAAATCGTCAAACCTTCATCACTAAATTCACACGAAATATTGTTTATGTAACTATGGAGAACTATCGAAAACAAAATTTCACTTCGGATGGGGTTCAGGGGTTGAACTTTCAACCCTTAACTTCTGCGTCCGTTTTCGATGGGAAATCGTAATACCTTCATCACTTAATTCACACGAAGTATTCTTTAGGTAACTATGGAGAATTATCGAAAACAAAATTTGACTCCGGATGGGGTTCAGGGGTTGAACTTTCAACCCTTATCTTCTGCGTCCGTTTTCGATGAGAAATCGTAAAACCTTCATCACTAAATTCACACGAAATATTCTTCAGGTTATTATTGAGAACTATCGGAAACAAAACTTGACATATCCAAGATGATTAACAGAATATATCCTATTCAAATTGTTGCGGATCAATCCAAATTTATTTAATTAATGGTATCTGTGAAGGTTTTGTTGAAGTAATTTGGATTGTTCCACCACACAGATTTGGTGAGAGAATAGAATCAGACTTGATCGAAGTTTGAATCCCGAAATTTGAGAGGAAAACCCCAAACCGGAACAACAAGAACTGCAAGAAAGGAAGGCAAAAACAGGAAAAGGACTCACCTGGCCTGCCCGACTCCTTGTACTCTTAATCTTGATGGCGGTGGAACTTAAGAACTTAACTGTTTTCTTCACTTATAACTAGATGTGTGTCCTTTCTCACTAAGCTATGAACTAACTTTAAAACTAATAACCTGTTTTTTTGTGCAGAACTGCGAGCTTTTCCCTTTTAGATTGTGTCGAACCGTTGTAAGAGATGTGTGCGTTATCGATGCAGGAACCCAAGTGATTTTCAAGAAGTGGAGGGGATGGGAAAGCAAGAAAGAAAGAAGGGATTTAAATATGGAAGTAAATCCTCTCAAATTCTTACTCCACATCAACGCCGAAGGATTAATACAAAATTAAAAAACGAATTTATTGAAAATTCGATTCTGTATCGAACATAACCCCCACCCAAAATAAGTATTCTGTGATATATCACAAGAACAGGTACATTCTCCAATTCAACGCAAAATAAAAATCGATCAAAGGTGTTCGAAGTTATTTCGATTCATTGAATGGTAATAAGACCACCTTGTTAGAAGGCCGTATTAAGACACCCTTGCGAGTGCGAATTTTCAAAACTCTCGCAACATTATCCGAACTCAGGCATAACTCCTGTACCACTCCAAGCGGCCATTCTGCAGGGAGGACCCCAGGTTCAAACCAAAAACCAATGTCGCCTATCTTTTTAGTAGGCATCGGTTTAGTCCATTTGGATCTTTTAAGATTTTGAGCGACACATTCTCGACTCCGTTTTTTCCAGAAACCCTGAATTATCTGTTGTGTCAACTGCCATCTGTCTAGTAAATTCAAAGGAATCTCCGTCACATCAAACTCTGGACGAGAAAGAAGCTCTGAACCAATCAAGAAATGACCCGGAGTCAGTGCTTGGAAATCGTTCGGTGAACTTGATAATGCCCCAATTGGGCGAGAATTCAAAATTGATTCAATTCTTATACAAACAGTTTGAAACTCCTCCATTGTGAGAACCTGAGATCCGATCAATCTTTCTAAGTGATTTTTCACACTTTTTATACCCGCCTCCCAAACACCACCGAAATTTGGGGCGTATGGTAGATTGAAATTCCACTGAATTTCTCGCTTCGCTAAATAGCCCTTTATCACTTCACCGTCACTCTCAGGAAATCTGGAAATTTCTGAAATTTCCCGAGCAGCACCGCGGTAGTTTCTTCCCTGATCGGAATAAATCTGTGATGGTAGGCCCCGACGAGCTATAAAACGATCTAATGCCGCCAAGAAAGCAGCTGTAGACAAGCTTGCTACAACCTCGATATGTACCGCCCGCGAAAAGAAGCAAACGAAGAGGACAATATACGTTTTTTCTTGTTTTGCATTTCGTCGAGAATTATATTTGGTACAGAAGAGACCACCTACGTCTGTCTACACCACAATGAGTGAAACTTCTAGAAGGTTTCACACGAGATGAGATAGGTGGCTGAATAGGAGCTGCTTTAAACCTGTAACAAGGCAAGCAGTGAAAAATTCTCTTTCTTATCAGACTTCTCGCCGACGGAATATAATAGGCTCGCTGCAAAAGGGATTGGACCAATGTTGGGCCACCATGACCACTGAGCAGATGGAAATGATCATACAATAATGTGGCCATATGTGATTCCCGGGGAATCAAATAAGGGTGTTTCGAATGATATGAAAGGTCAGAATTCCTCAACCTGCCCCCCACCAGCAAAAATCCCGTGGTGTCCAAAAAGGGAGAAAGTGATCTGAACCTAGCTGAACAACTTTTCTCCGATTCAAGAAGCGCTATTTCTCTTTTCAAATAACCCTGCTGAGTAAATCTGATGAAGAATTTCATTGCATCTCGATATTTGACGACCGAATTGGAACCCGTTTGAAGAGGAACGGAAGACCCGTGATGAATTCGCGACTTTAAGGAGTTTACAAAACGAAATACATATGAAAACACTCGTTGCGCCCTACCCAATGAAGAGAAACGCCGCATAACTTCCAATATGTAGTCAGTTTCGATAGAAACAATGCAACTTACCCTAGGCGTACTCTTTGTCTCAGGTAATTCTCCCTTGAATGAAGATGGCCACTTTGTCCAATCGTCAATTGGAGTTCTCAGAAAAATGGGACCAGTCCACCAAATTTAAAAACTGAGACGGTTTGAGCCCACGACTAGCCGGATCTGCCATATTTCGCTCACCCGGTATATATTTCCAGATCGCCTCAGGAGAAGCCTCCAGAATCTGTGTAACCCGATTAGCGACAAAGGTCTTTAGCTTGTAGAGAGGAGTTCGGATCCAAGCAAGTGTAGTACTTGAATCCGAAAAGCAAATAAAATCAAAATTTCGAAGAACATTAACAATTGGAAGCAAATAATGAATTACTTTGCTCAAGAGAACGGCAGAGCCCAACTCTAAACGATTTATAGTCCAATTTTTCAACGGAGCGACCTTTGTCTTAGAACAAAGCAAATTGCAACAAATACCATCATGTTGCTCCACGCGTAAATAAACAACGGCAGCCATACCTAGAATACTCGCGTCGCAAAACCCAATGAGTTGGACTTTGGACGGAGGGCTGGAAATTATGCAACGGAAATAGAAATATTCTTTAAGAGTTGGAATTCTTCCTCTATAGGGTTCCACAATTCCAACACCTCGGATGGCAAGGGATCATCCCAATCGATCCAAAGTAGCCAAAGTCGCTGAAGGATCACCTTCAATGCAAACGTGATTGGACTCAAGTAACCATTATAATCATGAATACGCGCTACACGGGACAATACTCCCCTTTTCGTAAGAGTGGTTGGAGTGGTATCCACGGCAAAATGAAAATTGTCTCCAGAAGGATCCCATATCAATCCCAATACTTTCACTGCCGAAGAATCTGAAAAACTAAGTTCTTTGGGGTCAAGGGAACAGGCTTCTGAGACAGATGGGTGAGAACTCGCCCACTTTCCCAGCTCAAAGCCTTCTAAGCCGAGCAGAGCTATCAACCCCTGGCACAATTCCGATGACTCGCTTACGCTAAATGCACCGAACAATAGGTCATCCACAAAACAATGGGATTTCAAAATCTCAGCTGCTTTTGGATATTTTTCGCCCTCATCTAGAATGAGTTGTTTAATAGTACGTTGCGCCAAAAACGGACTGCTAGAAATACCGAAAGTTACAGTTCTCAACTCCCATTCCCTGACCGGATCTTCTAATGAAAATCGCCAAAATATATGCTGATACTTACAATTTTCCGGATGAAGAAGTATAGCTCGATACATTTGTTTAATAGCACAGGTAACCGCAACCGGAAATAGACGAAACTGTGTAACTATGATGCCTATATTGCTTTGCAGTTTAGGACCTGCCAACAATGTTTCATTGAGACACTTTCCAGAAGAACCTTTCTCCGCAGGAGACCCCTCAACTTGGTCCGAATTTGCTTTTAAAACTCCGTGATGTGTCAACACATAATTAGCCTTTTGGGGAGCCGGAATTAAATGGCCCTCACTCAAATAATCTCTCAAATTTTCTGCATACAACGCATAATATTGTGGATCCTGTTTGAACCTAGCTTCCAATTTATAAAAACGATTCAGCGACCTTTGTCGATTCGAACCCAATTCAGGACGAGAGTTATCCTTGAAAGGGAGTCTTGTGATGTACCTTCCCGTTAAATCCCGTGATTTTGTCAATGAAAAATACTCCTCACAAAAAATTTCCTAAGGGGATGGTTTTTCGTGAAAGTACACGACTTCCTCAACCTCCCAAAACCTTTCCAACGTGTCGTTTAGTGAAATTGTCGCCATTTTGGTAAAAAGAGATTCCACGACACGAGGATGAACCGAATGAACAGCACCAATGATCACCCAACCCAGTTTGGTTAGGATAGCAGACGGTTGACCCCTAATATGTCGTGGAGCGTCCGGTAAGAGGTCCAAGTAAGACCGTACTCCGAGCAACATATCTATTGATGAAGATTGATCAAAATCAGGATCGGCAAGTGAGAGCTTCGAAAACCTTTGCCTCAAAATAGATGGCAGATTTATGGTAGGCAAATTTGTAGTTATTTCCTCCACAATTGCTGCATCCAGGTGAAATGTGTCCTCATTCGTCAATGAAGTCAGCGAACATAGAAGGATTCCTTTTACAGCTGAAACCTGCGTGTTTCCAACACCTGAAATCGCAAAACCGCATTCTCTCTTCGGTATTCCCAATCGTGAAGCGAGCCGTGAAGTAATGAAATTCACTTGACTACCAGGATACAATACAAGTCTACAAGGATGCCAGACCTCACTGATGTCGCGAATTTTAGCCCGAGCTGTCCCTAAAATGCAGGTTACCTCCGGAGATAGAAGTGGACAAGTGTTCACTAGTCTTACTGCTTCTGAAGATGGATTATTCACAGGCGATGAACCGTTTATTTGAGTGAGACTACCCGAAAAGGAATGGGAATCGTCCGTTTGATTTTGGGAAAAGCAAATCAAGGAATTATGCTTTTTATTACCACATTTTCGACAACGATTATTCGATTGACAGGAGGCGATTGAATGGCGACCTAAACACGAGTAACACCGCCGGTGAATCTGTACCAATCTTTTTCTTTCTTCGATCGAGGAATTGAGGAATTGTGGACAGCGCGAAAACTTATGTGAACCCTCACAACATTGGCACAATGAATCAAACCTTCCTTTTGTTATGGCCTTGGACTCATCCTTGGCAGTAACAAGAGCCTTTTTAACGTTCGAACCCCTAATCACTTGACCTTGTGTATGGCCAGCAACCGGTACAGAAAATCTACTTGTGGAAACATCCCCACTCAACTCATTGATAGCACAACGATCTCGAAGAAACTTAATCAAATCCGAAAAATCAGGATACTTTTTATTCAAAAATTTCGTTTCGAAATCTCTACGAGTGTATTGATCCAAAAGTTTCAAACTCTAAAACAAGAAGAATGAACTGTCCCATTTCAGGGATGTCAATTTTATTCAAACAATTCACATTTGCCTGCAACGAATCACATAATTCTTTCAATGCGTTTTTATTATTACCTTTCATTGAAGTCAAAGAGAAAATTTGATTGAGATAATGAGAAGCCACTACACGAACATTGGAAAACTCATTCTTGAGCAGTTGATACACCGTCTCGTAATTGTTGGGATCAAAAGTTACTGTTTGTGCTAAATTCAGAGCACTGCCATCCAAGTATGAAAGTAAGTAAGCAAATTTTTCAATTTCCGAAAGTTTTGAATTATTGTGAATCACTTTATCGTACAAAGCTATAAAACCTGGAAAACATTCTATATCACCGCTGAATTTTGGTAACTGAATTTGTGGCATGAAACTGGGGAAAGATTTGGAGGTATCTGAATTACCACCTGATACCCCTTATTCTCACTTGTGGCTGCTTTATGTTCCTCCCTCACCTCTAGAATCTTATAATATAAGTCATTGAATGCTCTCGCTAGTTTGCCGTATTGAGACTTAATTCTTTACTCCGTGATCCCAAGATATCCACTTCTGAAAGAGCCATCTCGTATTCCTCTGCTATATTCTCAACTTGAGCAGTTCGTATCATAAATGAATTTAATGATGAAGGAAAATTTCCGATGAGATCATAGGCTTGTTGAAGTTCCATCCATAACCTATCTAGTTGGCCTTTCCACTTTGTGAAAGCGCGTAAATCATCCGAACTGGTAGCCGGAGTTTTAGTTTTAGATGAACCCATTTCATTTTCCATGTTCGAAGTTGAATACAAAACAAAACCTACGAATTCTATTGAAATGGAGAACGCATATCCTTTAAAAATGTTGATCAGCGTCGACTAAATGCAACTACCCAGTGAATATAAACGTATCTAATTAGATTATACTACCTTTAAGAATTGCAAATTTTCCCGAGAATTAAAGGTAAACAAATCTGTTCATATGAGTACAACGCACAGATATTCCAATATGCAATGCGTGAAGACAATTGTCGCGATAAGGAAATTTGCATATGGCGCTGACTGATTGTTTCCCGTAAAGTGGAATAATATAAATCGAATTTTCAATATGTGGCCCGAATGACCAATTATATTGCGGATCAATCCAAATTTATTTAGTTAATGGTATCTGTGAAGGTTTTGTTGAAGTAATTTGGATTGTTCCACCACACAGATTTGGTGAGAGAATAGAATCAGACTTGATCGAAGTTTGAATCCCGAAATTTGAGAGGAAAACCCCAAACCGGAACAACAAGAACTGCAAGAAAGGAAGGCAAAAACAGGAAAAGGACTCACCTGGCCTGCCCGACTCCTTGTACTCTTAATCTTGATGGCGGTGGAACTTAAGAACTTAACTGTTTTCTTCACTTATAACTAGATGTGTGTCCTTTCTCACTCAGCTATAAACTAACTTTAAAACTAATAACCTGTTTTTTGTGCAGAACTGCGAACTTTTCCCTTTTAGATTGTGTCGAACCGTTGTAAGAGATGTGTGCGTTATCGATGCAGGAACCCAAGTGATTTTCAAGAAGTGGAGGGGATGGGAAAGCAAGAAAGAAAGAAGGGATTTAAATATGGAAGTAAATCCTCTCAAATTCTTACTCCACATCAACGCCGAAGGATTAATACAAAATTAAAAAACGAATTTATCGAAAATTCGATTCTGTATCGAACACAAATTATATTCACATAATCATTATATTGACATTTCAGAGTACAAATCTACTCTGAAACGTCACAGTGCGATTTGTTTATCGTTTTTACTGTTCTGGTATTGTTTATTAGGCAGTCTGTTTTCCAAGGAACTGCCCTTGACAAAAAGTTCAATTCTGCAATCCGCAAAGGCGTTTTCCATATAGAAAAAATCAAATACAATTTTTAATAGTTCTGTTTCAGATATCGGGAGTGTTTCCTAGAAAATACCTAAAAAATAATCCGAAATCTTCCAAAAATAAGCTTTAATCGATAATCAGCATGACATGACGTCCACGAATATGGATATATTTGGATGCAACAATCAGGTTTGAAGAGCTGAGGCGCAGTTATTGGTTATTTATAACGAATGCAAATCTCATCATGTCCAATTCGTTCTGAAATTTTCGGAAGTTTTGAGTTGGCAACTTGGACCGAAGTATCCAAATTCTAATTTGTCTGATAATTTCAAGTGAAAGCACCGAAATAAGTTTTTCTCCGGATCGCAAATCCTTCTTCAACTATTTGACAGATTATTATTTTTCATTTAGTGGCAATTTTTTCGGATGTGAAAGTACCGGCCCTTATTGTATTAACATTATCCCACGAAAAACGAATCAGCGAATTTTTCTACAACAGGTTATATCAAAAGGAGTTGAGATGGAGCTCTCGACTGACGTCGCAATAATAAATTATGCCAAATTGATGATAAACAAACAATCATAAGAGATCCTTAAGTAAAAGCTTCGAACTACTGGTATTGCATTGGCGGCATCTCCGATAGCAACTCCCCAGTTTTTTCAGGACCCTAGAGTGAATAAATAATATCATATCAAATTATCTCTTTGTCGCAAAGAATCTCTTTGTCGGCACTTTGGATTTCGTTACTACTGCGTTAATATTTTCACTCACAAAGATAGGTCAGTTGGTTAATTCTGTTGATCACTTCAATGTGCGAAAAGCTTCTCCCAACTTCGAGAAACCAAAAGGAAAATTATTTTGCTTTATGCTCATGACTATCGAATCAACATATTAAGTTCTTTCCCTCCAAGTATAATTTTATCAATTTGAGGGCTTAAAGGCGAGAGTTAAGTGCTGAAGGTTGTGTTCGGGCCTATAGGTAGCAACGAATATACCAAAAGTGTTCTACTTCTAATAATCAAAGGGACTTTTATGTGACAGTTAGCGAAAAGATTGCATCGTCGAGAGTACCTGTTCAGTGACCGAAAAACGAGGCAAAGGTGTTGTGCCAACGAATCAGAGAAGTGCTTTTCCTAACTAGGTACGGACGATCGAAAGGAATATTTATTGTGTTAGTAATCATATACAATATTTATATGAAGTGATTATTCTTTCTGGACAATAAAAACCATTATTTCGGAACAATCCACGAAGATAACTCTCATAAATTTTGTTGAAAGCAGGTAAAGTAATAAGTTCCAAATCAATTTTCATTCGAATCAGTTTTCAAAATTTTTACATAAATAATAATGGTTGAATCAACTTTGGAAGAAATTGTACATTACCTGAGAAGCAAATATCCATCACTTAAATACGACAATTTACGTAATGTATTAGATGATGCTGCTCTGAAGGAAATTGTTTTGTTTCTATCTCACGGTACTACGAAATTATATCCCTCTTTATTAAAAAGAGTCCTATTTGATAATAAATCATTCAGGAGATTATTCGAGGAATTAAGTGTACCTGAAAAACTCAGTTTTCCACATGTAAACATCGAACATGTCCTTAGAGAAATTGGTTTCAATACGTCCATCAACAAAATATATAGAAATCATTCATCGTTATATGAAATTCTTTGTTCATATTTCAGAAAGCAAAATACTTTGAAAAACAGAATTCATTTCTATGATCTATGGCATAAAAAAATAAATAAAGTTTCGTACTAAGTCATTAACAGACTCGAAACTGGAAAAGTCTTCAATGTGCCAGAACAATTTCGGTTCTCTCCAGTGGCGGAAAAGAGTGCCAATTTTGATAAAGTTTCAGAAAGAAGCGAGGAGATGGAAGTTTCTGAAATTCTCACATCCAGTTTAGACAATAATGCTTTTTCTGTACCAACTTCTCCTTCTAAAGTGACATCTCCGATTTCACCAATTAATTTTTCCGGAAATGATTCAGTGGAATTAAATGAAGACCATTCACAACAACCAGATGTAAATCGAGAGTTATCTTCAAAATATTTAGATACTTCGGAAGAAAAAACAGTTCTTCTTTCTGCTCTGAAATTTTTCTTATCCGATTCAAAACATCGCGAGTCAGAAATTTTCCCAGTTAATTCGAATAATGATCCAAAGCCGAATAATATTGCTTTCAGGCTATGTACTGTTTTGGAAGGAACAATAAGAATTGAAGAAAAAATTTGGGCAGAAAGTCTTCAAAATGGGAAACTAAAATCATTGTATCCACATGTTTTGAAAAAATATATCAGAGATCATGTCAATAATACATGCATAATAGCAATACGTTATGAAGAATACAAAAAGAAAACTTCTTCCATTTTGATTTATTCAGTTTGCGTGCACAATAATTGTAAAAAATTTAGAATTTTAATAGTCATGAAATCTCAGTCAAGGTTTTCAGTACGTCGGTCAATTTCCATCATGAAAGAAAACTTACAAGTTATGTTAAAGGTTTGGAAAGAAAAATTATTGCGGAACGACTTCTGAGGCTCAAACCTCTGAGATATAAGAGAGAAATATTACTGAAAAGCAATAATGCGTTTATCAACAAAACTAAGAATTTGAGAACTGTTGTTTCTGACCCTACATTGAGGAAAATTAGATCCGAAAAATTAGCTCAGTTTGATAGGGACAAGAACGATATTTTAATTTTGATAAAACTACAGGCAGATCAAAAATAATATTTCAGAGAACTCTCATTTCCCTTCCAAGCCAAATTGTTCTGCTCGGAACAAATTCGCGTTCTTCACAATTCATATATCAATCGTTCTTGTAGGGTTTTCATCCATTTCGATGCAACTGGCTCAATTATTCGACATCCACAGAATGACAAGAAAAGTGTATATTTTTATTGTGCTGTAGTTATGTTGAATACTCAAAGAATATTTCCCATTTTTTCACTTATTTCTTCACAACATGATTCTAATGCCATCTTTAAAATTATTATTATTATTATTATTCACAAAATCAGAGTTGAGGATAACCTATACAACTCAAAGAAAATACAATTGATGCTCAACGTGATCGATATACACATTTCAAAATAAAATAAGAAAATCAAATGTAGTACTAACAAAAAACAAAATTGAAATCAAAATACACTTTCTGATCTCCAAGAATCCCATCCATTTTTAAACATGTTGACACTTCTTGCATTGACAACTTCGCATGGTAGCATATTCCAATGGTGGAATACTCTGTTGCTCAAGAAATTTTGTCTGCTTCTTGTAAAAAACTGTTCTCTAGCTAGTTTATAATTATGTCCTCTCAGGTGGTTGATATTAAGTGGGAACAACGATGACAAATCTATTCCAAAAAATCCTCTCACGGCTCTAAAGGTGGTTATCATGTCTCCCCTCAACCTACGATCAGCAAATGTCTCCAGTTTCATTAGAGCAAGTCGAGTTTGGTAATCAGGTCTTATGATACCGTATGGAATTCTTGTAGCTGACCGTTGCACCTGCTCCAATAGCTCTGCATCATGAGAAAATACAGGATGCCAAACAGGACCAGCGTACTCCAATATGGGGCGGACATAAGTTTTGGTAAACCCGCAAATTTCCCCGTCGCGAAGATATCAATAAGATTCTTACATCACTGTATGCAGTTCGTTTTCCTGAACAAAAAATCTGAAGCCGAACATAGGCGGTCTCTCTTAGTTTGGAAGATATGGGCCCCCAAAGTTCCAAATTTGCACATTTTCAGCTTTCTTTTTCCACCATAAGAACAATCACTCACTTCTTCAATATAGTTCACATATCATCTTTGAACCTTCAACTAACGATTAGCGATACTTTCTCTCAAAATTAATCAATATTTCATGGAAAAAAATACAAATTATTGGACAACCACTTAACCTCTATTTCTACCGACTTCCACTCAATCGAAAAGTGAAGTTTGGCATTGCCGCCAATTTCATCGTTTGGAATCGTGCTCTCGTGCGAATTCGTCGATGACAGATGATTGTTTGCCGGCGCGAAATTCGAAATATGTTCTTTAATGCGATTCTCTAAATCAGCTGATAGTAAACATGGGACTTCGATTTTATTGAAATCTACAAGTATGAAATAGACGCATAGTAGTTAGATGTGAATATATGATGTGTAAGTATATAATTATTTAGATCTACCTATATAGGTAAAGGGTGTTTTCGTGAGCTCTACAAATTTAATGTCAAACGGAATTATGCGGGGGGAAATTGGAGTGGAATTTACTCGACCCCCCCCTACCTAATTTCATCCCTGATCTGATTCTGATCATCTGATCGTCAGTTGAGATAGAAGGGGTTATACCAAATTTTTCATCGAATATTCAAATAAAAATAATGAAGTGGCACGAAGTATTCAACTTAATAAGAGTCTACTATGCGTCTGTTTCATACTTGTAGATTTCAATAAAATCGAAGTCCCATGTTTACTATCAGCTGATTTAGAGAATCGCATTAAAGAACATATTTCGAATTTCGCGCCGGCAAACAATCATCTATCATCGACGAATTCGCACGAGAGCACGATTCCAAACGATGAAATTGGCGGCAATGCCAAACTTCACTTTTCGATTGAGTGGAAGTCAGTAGAAATAGAGGTTAAGTGGTTGTCCAATAATTTGTATTTTTTTCCATGAAATATTGATTAATTTTGAGAGAAAGTGTCGCTAATCGTTAGTTGAAGGTTCAAAGATGATATGTGAACTATATTGAAGAAGTGAGTGATTGTTCTTATGGTGGAAAATGAAAGCTGAAAATGTGCAAATTTGGAACTTTGGGGGCCCATATCTTTCAAACTAAGAGAGACCGCCTATGTTCGGCTTCAGATTTTTTGTTCAGGAAAACGAACTGCATACAGTGATGTAAGAATCTTATTGATATCTTCGCGACGGGGAAATTTGCGGGTTTACCTAAGTTTTATATAGCGATGCCAACGTTTGGTAGTGGCAACGGTTGAAGCACTTCTGTATTGGGTAGAGGGACCTCTTGGCTTTATTCGTCGTCTGTAATATATGAGACCTCCATAGTAGATCACTATCAACGGAAACTCCCAAGTCCACGTGAGATGAGCAAGCTTCCACCGGGATTCCACCTATGTAGTACTGCCTTTTTGGATTGTTACCACCCAGATGCAGGACTCGACACTTGGAAAGATTAAGAGGTAACAACCAATCCGTCGCCCACTGCTGTATAATATTGCAGTCCTTCTGAAGAATATCGCCAGATGTAGTAGGGTCGTTGTAGAGCTTCACGTCATCGGCATAGGATGCACTATCGGAGGATATCAACTCAACTCAATACTCCACGATTTCAAATACTGCTGCGAAGAAGAAAATAAGTGGCCACTATTTTCGGGCTTTGTCACTGATTTTGCATTTGCCACGATACATGCTGCTATTAAAGCTTTCAATAGAATGACCTTATTAGAAAATCTCAATTTTTGTTATGATGTAACTGAATCTTCAAAACCTATTGAACATCTGTACACAATTCATTTATGCTGCGTTCATTTTATGAAGATGGTATGCAAAGACGTTGATGCGACAGGTAAAAACGAAGAGCAAAAATTGCTATTCAGAGGTTTATTAGCAGCTTCAATAAATATAGGTGGTTTAGTTGAGCTGGATGAATGGTTTCAAAATATGGTGGTATTACTTAGCATTAAAACCATGTGTGAAATGGCAAAAAAAAGTTTAGATAAATTGTGCACGAAAATTTCCCCGAAAAATGAATTCGATAATATATGTGATCTTAAATTGCAAGCATCCGAAACTGCTCCGAAATCATTCCATCAGAAGAGTCCTTTTTATAGAAGATACGAGAATCTGGCATCCTAGAAGGAAGTCGAAATATTAAATGTTCGAGATTCATTAGAGATTATAAAAATGATATCAAAGCAATCTGCAAAGAAGTTGATATAGATTATGAAAAATCGAGATTGACGGGAAGATCGAAAAAAAATACAGACATAAATAATACTCAAAAAGTAATACCGAAAAATGTTGACAATAAACCAGAGTCATTGGTTATGAAAGAAACGAAGCCTTATTCACGATCAAAAAAACAACTTAGGGAAGAAAAAAACGTTGACGAAAAAAGTTCATAAGAAACCTGGAGTAGAAAAGCAAAACGTACAAATTCCCATTTCAGTGGAAGGTATTTAAGAGAAATTAAAAAAAGCTTAGTTTCGGTCGACGAAAAATTCGGTACTATAATAATCGATGACGAATCGGAAACTATTAATATGATTGATCGACAGTCCCAGTCCAAATATTTTACTGAACCTAACAAGGAACTTTTGTATGAATGAAATAAGAAAAATTGATGTGTCCTCTATGCAGAGGGAATTTTATGATTATGTATTTGTTTCACATGAAAATAGAAGAATTCACTAAAGTTTTATTATAACTTTGATCTACAACTTGAAATAAAATTTAACAGTGCTTCTAGATTTTTATAGTCACACACGAGGAAGCTTTTCATACTTAAATCTTACACACACACAGAGTTTTTCGAGTCTATATAACTTTGGCGTCTGTATCCACAGAAGCAAATTAAAGTTTTTCTTCTTTTAACATTAGTAGGATTGACCATTGATATTATAACACTCCCCCTCAATGGCGAATCCGCTCTAAACCTATATTTTTGCAGTGTTTTTCAAACATGATACGACTCAATGGCTTCGTAAACATATCAGCTAACTGTTCGTTAGATTGAATGTATTCTATATGTACAAAATTTTGCCTTATTTTGTCCCTTATGAAGTGAAACCTTATATCAACATGTTTGAGTCGTTTATGAAATTCGGGATTCTTACTTACTTTAATAGCTGCTTGGTTGTCTTCATAAATTATAATATACTGAGATTCATTAATTATTTTGAAATCTTTTAAAAGTGCCTTTAACCAACAGGCTTCACTTACAGCCAAACTGAGAGATACATATTCTGCTTCAGTTGATGAAACTGCAACAGAGGATTGTTTTCTAGACAACCAAGAAACCGTACAATTATCAATTTTAAAAACATATCCGGAGGTGGACTTTCTGTCCAGCTTATCTCCGGCCCAATCTGCATCAGCGTATCCTATGACAGACATATCATTTCTGTCATAGGTCAGACTATAATCGAGAGTACCCTGTACATAACGAAGCACTCTCTTTAAAGCTTTCCATAAATCATCACTGGCACAACTTTGGTATCTACTCAAAATATTAATTGAAATGCATAAGTCTGGTCTTGAACACAACATTGCATACATAAGACAGCCTATCACTTTGCGACATTTATTTTCAATTTCAAGAGTTTCTGAACTGTCTCTTTTTAGAATATCATGTTGAAAGTTATTTTCCATTGGAGTTCTCATTGAATTGCAATCCTGCATATCAAACTTCTTTAAAACATTTTTTAAATAGCTACTTTGATTAATGATTATTCGGGAATGATTAATATCTTGTATGATATCCATACCTAAAAAATTTCTTACTAAACCCAGATCTTTCATCTTGAAAATTTTTGACAGAGTGTGTTTGATGTTCTGTACTTGACCAGTATCTGTGCCTGCTATCAATAAGTCGTCAACATAAATCAGCACAAATAATTTACAAGTCTCAACATTTTTGACATAAAGACAATATTCAGATTCAGATCTCTGGAATGACAATGACACCATTGTTTTATGAAATTTTTCATTCCAGTTCTTAGGAGAATTTTTCAAACCATATAAGGACTTTCTTAGCTTAAAAATTGTGCCTTGTCGTTGCTTAAAACCTTTAGGAATTGAGATGAACACATTGTCCTTAATATCTCCATATAAGAAAGCACTACATACATCTAATTGGAAAATTGGAATATTCATATTGTTACATACTGCTAAGAAAATTCTTATTGATGGTAATTTTGCAACAGGACTATAAAGATCAAAGTCTGATAGATCAGTTTGCTGGAAGCCCCTAGCAACTAAGCGAGCTTTAAATTTTACTTCTTCATTTTGTTGATTAACTTTCTTTCTATATACCCACTTACACTGAATGACCTTTTTCACATTATCACTTTCACTATTTACGTTGGTCCACGTCTCATTTTCTTCTAAAGCCTTTATTTCGTTGTCCATTGCTTCCTTCCATTTAGAAGATTCATTGCTCTGCATTGCATCTTCATAAGTTTTGGGGTCGTCATCTGAGCATAAGGTCAGCAGAACTGTGTCAGGATCCAATTCGTAGTCATCAAGATATCCTGGTCTTCTACAATTTCGTCGAGGATAGAGTCTTGGATTGGTTTCCTCAACCTGTTCATCAGGACTTTGAATTTCTTCTGTGTTAACATCATTATCTTGGTTTTCTTCAGTAACTATTTCTTCCTCTGGTGATTCTACATACATTTCTGACTGTTCCAAAACATTATATTCAATAGTGGCTTCTGGTAAAAATATGACATCTCTATGAATTTCAACTTTCTCATTGTCCTGAAATAATACTCGAAAGCCTTTGACATTTTCACCATATCCAACGAATATACCTAACTTGTTTTTTGCATCCCATTTTAAACGTTTTGGTTTCGGTATATGAACTGATACTTTACATCCAAATATTTTGAGGTCTTTAATATTGTACTGCTTCTTGTACCATAGCTCAAAAGGTGTTTTATTCGGTGTATTGCTAGGACCTGTTCTGTTTATAACGAATACAGCAGTATTTACGGCTTCTGCCCATAGATTTTTATTTTGATTTTTAATCATACATCTGGCTGCCTCAACAATTGTTCGCATTTCTCTTTCTACACGACCATTTTGTTCAGGAGTGTACATTACCGACTTCTGATGGCGAATTCCTTTTCGTTCTAACATATCTTTTAAGTTATCATTGCAGAATTCTGTTCCATTATCGGTTCTCAGTACTTTCATTTTATGATTGGTTTGTCTTTCAGTTGACGATATAAATTTTTCAATGTTACTTCTAACTTCTGACTTAACTACTTGACAGTCTGAAACGTCATGATCATTTGACCTACTAGAGAAAGGGATATTAGGGTTACTTGTTTCGGTGCAATTCTTAAAAATCATTTTATATAGTTTGCCACTTCTTGTTGCTAATGCCCTAGTGTTTCCGTCTTTAAGGATTTTACAATGTTCATTATTCATAACTATATTATATCCCTTATCTAAAGCAGTACTTACTGAGAATAAATTGAACTTTAACTGTGGCACATATAGAACATCTATGAGAGTAGTTTCTATTGATCTTCCACCAATTATTGCAAACAATTTAACTTTTCCTTTTCCTCTTACCTTCAATATATTTCCATTTCCTACCTTGACTGTCTTATCCGATTCTTCAATAATATCATTGAATAACGATTTATCCCAGCACATATGTTCGCTCGCTCCCGAGTCCATTATCCAATCGTTCGGTTTCATTTTGCTGCTTGACTCACCAATGAATGCATTAGAGCTCTCTTCATTATTGGGTCTCCCTTTTATTTCCTCTTTGCCCTTTTTGTACCAGCATATAGAGGCATCATGTCCTGTCTTCTTGCAGTATGTGCAAATCCTTGGTTTTCTAATATAGCAGTTTCTAGCCTTGTGTCCTGGCTTGTGGCATTTATAGCAGATAACTTTTCCAGTTTTATTACTTTTGATTTCTCCTTTGTGACTTGTACTCGTTAAAGCTGTTGTATTTTCTTCGCTTGACTTGGTTCTTTCTTCTTCAATAAGTAGTCTCGAGGTTAGTTCTTTTAACGTTTGATTTGTTTCAGGTACCGATTCCCAGGCAGATCTGAAGTGTTTGAACCTGTCTGGAAGAGACATCAAGATCTTCGTCATTATCATCTTCTCCGAAATTTCTTCTTTGGCCTGTTTGAGCTTATTTTTGATGTCCTCTATCTGAGATATGAACTTTGACACTGTACCATCTCCAAATTCCATTGAGAAAAACCTCTGTTGAAGTAAATGGACGCTAACAACGGACTCCTTTTCGTAGACCGACTTTAACTTTTCCCACATTTCATTCGCAGTATCGCATGATAAAATATGTGTAATTGGTTGTTGATCCATTCTTGATACTATTAGTTCTTGGGCTTTAGCATCCTTCTTTTCCCATTCATTGATTTCTTTCGCACCACTATCGGGTTTTTGAACGCTTCCCGTTAAAATTTTGTAAAGTTCTCGCCCTTTCATCATAACGGTTGTTTGGAATTTCCATGTAGCCCAATTTTCATCGTTGAGTTTGATCAGCGGTATTGCTGCTTGTTCCATCTTGATAGTACTTAAAAAACGTTCAGGAATTTTCCAAAATGGCTGTCCTTTGTTAAGTTACCTGGCGATTCTTATTTCAACTTTCTTCTATTTTCCTTTGGTGCCTGGGCCCATAACCTATGATTATGTATTTGTTTCACATGAAAATAGAAGAATTCACTAAAGTTTTATTATAACTTTGATCTACAACTTGAAATAAAATTTAACAGTGCTTCTAGATTTTTATAGTCACACACGAGGAAGCTTTTCATACTTAAATCTTACACACACACAGAGTTTTTCGAGTCTATATAACTTTGGCGTCTGTATCCACAGAAGCAAATTAAAGTTTTTCTTCTTTTAACATTAGTAGGATTGACCATTGATATTATAACAAATTTATATTTCAAAAATCGATTGCACAGAGAGACTCCTTGATTTGGAGGGCTGAAAGAAAAAAAAAGGATAACAGCCTCCTTTTTCTTCAGAATCTGTCGGCGCAGAGAAAATACAAAGATCAACATTGTGAAATTGTGGATCCTCCTATTCTCAATACCATTGAAATTAATCATGGTATTGACAATGAAAAATTCGGAAGAGAAAAATATATTGAAACTTTCAAAACCAATAATCAGCTCAGTGGTTTGATAATCGATACGACTAATGCCTTTTCAGCCTGTTCTCCAGACGGACTTATTGATGAGAAAGGATTAATTGAAATAAAATGTCCTTTTTCTATAAGGAATAAGGATCCAAATCAGATCAAATTAAATTTCTTAAATGATTCGAATGAATTCCAACAAAATTCCAAACATTATTATCAAATTCAAGGGTTATTAAATATAGCCGATCGACAATGGTGTGATCTGGTCATATTCACGTTCAAAGGTTTGAGTGTTATCAGGGTTTACTGAGACGAATTGTTCTCGCAGAATATCATGCTCCCTAAATTAAAATCATTTTATTACTTCGATTTTTTACCGTCCACACTTCAAAAACATAAGATGTCCTTTGAAGAAAGAAAATGGCGAACTCTCAAAGATATTGAATTTCTTCCTAATGGTTTAGTGAATGATGTTGATTTCTACCAAAATATTCCAGACCGCTGGAACATCGATAGAATAGAAAAATGAACATTGGCAATTATGTAGTAGCCGCGTATGAACATGTCACTTGTCCCGTACCAGAAATAGCTATTAGTGATTATCTGAGCTTGAATACTGGAGAATACATCACGAATTTCGTAATAGATAATTGTTTATGCCTTCTAGATCAAGAAGATGAATATCAAAAGGTACCAGTACAGCTGGCAAGCTTAATATTCAATTCTACAGAAGGAAATATCCAGTTAGCATTCAAAAAAACCAAAATTGCTCCTCCGATTAATGAGAACAGTATCCATTTTATTTTGATTATATTGGATTTTGAAGCAAAATCTTTCACTTTTTCAGACCCCTTGAAAAAATCTGATCTCTTAGAACAGCAGAAGAAATTTAGTTATTTCATCAAAATGAAGAATTTCTTAATGAATAATAACTATGATGAAACCTTTGTCTCTGAGTGGAAAATCAAGGATATTGATATGCTCTATCAGCAGGACAATTACTATTGTGGAATGTTCATTATTTATTATTTCCAGCAAATTTTGTTGGCGATGCCTTTGGACGAAGATAAGGATATAAATAAATATCGTGTAGAAATAAAACAATTTTTGTTGGAAAAGTCATTACCAGTGAACAATTAATGTAAACACTGTTCTAAACAAACAGAAGAACTCTTCTTTACCTGTATCTCTTGTCAGCGAAAAGTACACACCAAATGTTCGACGAATAAACCTGAACTTCATGAAGAATTCAGAAATAGTATATGCGATTTGTGTCGCAATCATTAAGAAATAGAAATAATTATTTTGATGCAATTCCTCATATAAATATATATATATATATATATATATATGTGTGTGTAGTTTTAAGGGATATCGACTGAAACGAGGTAGATTTTGGTACTCTTTATTTCTTGCCTAGCTTTCGGAAAACTTTGTTTCCATCATCAGGGCCAAAAATGTTGAGGTTATTCCTCAGTAGTTGTAAAAACACTTAAAAACATTGAGACAAAAAATTACAAGACGAAGTGGTCAATTTTTAAAAACGCAATAAGTTATGTTGATCTAAATTTAACCTTAAATATTTTGATCACAGAGTATTCATATCAGTCCATAGATTGTTTTGTTTTCATATTGTTCTTCTCTGACTTATTCATCCAACGGTCCATCATAAAAATTTTGTTCTTTAATGTTAGGGTATGTGAGTAGATAAGTATACACATTGCTCAGTTTCTGTACGTCGCTCTTCTTATTTATTGGGTTTTTCTGGTTCCTTATGTTAATCATCTCTAGTATCAGTCTTTTGTTATATTTTTCTTGAGTTGCCACTATCTCTGTACCATCGAAGTCAATCCTATGTCCATTCTCCACCGCATGTGTGGTTAGGGCACATCGCTGGTTGTTCTTTGTGATGTCGCTTTTATGTAAGGCCAGCCTACTTTTTAGCCACTGGGATGTGTGTCCAACATATGTGCACTCACAATCGGCACAATTCATTTTATAGACCACATTTGATCTTAGTAGTGTTGGTGTTTGATCTTTTATTCTACTGTATAATCTTGCAATGCTCTTTGTGTTATACGTTGCTATCTTAACATTCTCCTCCTTAAAACAATTTTCGATTTTATTAGTCAAATCTCTTATATTTGGCGGGGAACCGTATTTTGTGTTTTCTGGCTCTCTGTTTTCATTATCTCCCCCTTCAGGTGGTTTTGGTTCAGGTTTAGGTTGGTCTGGATTGTTATTATTTGACTCATATAACAGTTTATTTAGTAGTCCCCTCGGATAAGAGTTCTCTTGAAATATCCGATACAGTTTGTTCAGATTCGCATCCACCAAATCTGGGTGACAAATATTCTTGATCCTAGCTTTCATTTCTTTAATACCATTTATTTTTACTTGTATTGGATGTTCTGACTGATAGTTGATGAATTTATTTGATGCTGATTTTTTTCTGTACCAGTCCAGTTTAATTGTATTGTTTATTCTACATACCTTCGTGTCTAAAAAGGGTACTGTGTTGAGGTTGTCTGGATCGATTAAGAAGCAGTTCTATTGCAAAATGTATAATGAAAAGTAAAATGGTACAATAGATTCTTCACAACAGTAACGGCTGTTAAGTATTGAACTGAAAGACTAAGGGGCGGTATTATAAAACTTAACGGGAAGTTAACTTTAACTTTAACTGAAAATTAAGCAGTAATTTCCAGTTAAAGTTAGATTTGCAGGGTTATCTTTATCAGGTGGTTTGAGTATCAATTATAGTTAAAATTAAAGTTAAATCGTTATTTTCCACAGATTCTCTGTCTTTTCGGCTGACATAAGGGGAATATAACCTCGATTTGTTTGTTATGATATTTTCGGAAACATGTTAGCAAGATATATTTCACTTCATTTTTAAAGGACTTTTAATTCACGATGACGAAGATGACATGAATATTGTTGTACATCCTTGTTGAGAGATATTCACTTCATTTTTGAAGAACTTTTTAACTGACTATGACGATGATGCCATGAAAATTGTTGAATATCCTTGTTGAGAGAGGATATTTAGAAATCGGCTGAACCATTTGAACTTAAGGGAAGAAACGGAATTCAAAAACCGATTTCGCTTATCTGGACACTCTGCACGCCTGTAATGGAATACATATTCTTAGAAATCGTGCTGTGACGCTAGTGATGCAAATGTGTTGATTACACGCAGAGTTTATGCAGCTTGTTCTTTCTTGATAGTTGCTGGAGATTTTAGGGGTTTTCACGAATCAACTATACTGGCTGTATCATCAGAAATGACTCATGGAAAATTACATACTTATTATCTATTCACATCAAAATGCCTGCTATAAACCTCACTCGAGTAATAATCCAATCTCGAGAGTTCCTCATGGCATATTGTAATGAAAATATCAGTTACTCTTTCTGTTCAACTATTATAAGATGTAAATGAAAAAAAAATCATTGGCATTTATTCTTTTCGGTACCTAATATAACAGATAAAAGTTGTAAATGCTTAATGAAGCATAATAATTTATACACATTATTTAACTTTTAAGATGAAAGGAAATCATCACAATTGCAATGTATACTTTTCTTATAGTAATGGCCAAGCTGGTAGCTGTACAAATTCTAGATATCAGGGCTCGATAACCCCGAGCCACACAAAACATTACCATATTTTTTAATTGAATGACAATTTTTGCAAATTTAGTGTTGAGATTATTACCACTTCCAGTGTCAGTTGAAAGTACTTGCCCGTTGGTGAAGAGTGAAGTATTTGTAAAAAATTCTGTACCTAATTGGATTTGGACAAATTTTATTGTAATTGTTATATAATTCCTGAATTGAATGTATCTCATTATATATTGTCAAAGTTTTTCCTTTTAAGCTTTCATTTCCAATGTATTCATTAGTGGAAGTAGTTTTTTTAGTTAGGCGACCGAATAAATACCCAAACACCCCTTCCATATTGTAAAAATTTTAAGAATTCAAAATTGATCATTTCAACTCTCCCTCAAATCAGTAATTCTATTTATATGGAAACCACACTCCATTAAGCTCCCTGATACATAGTGCGAATATTTGTCAATAAAGGATTTGTTTATTCCTATCATATTTTGAAAGGGAGTATTTTTCTAAAGTCCAGCTTTTCCAACCCAGAAATTGGTGGTTAGATTTATTACAGAATCTCAAACTATTTCATTCTCCTTTTCATAGAAATCATCACAGTATTTCTTTTCTATGATAGAAATGAGACTTTTATAATTCCGACATTTTTGAGCATAACTTTAACTGTCGGTTAAAGTTAAAGTTAACTTCCCATTAAGTTTTATAATACCGGCCCTTACTCTGTATCAAGTGTCAGTTTCAATTGTCAGAGAAACATACTGCCAACTTAAAACTAGTTACTATTAAAATAACCAAATATGATTAAGGGAATCTTTTTCTTTAACATACTGTTTTATTTTCATCTTCTCTCTCTATGGTAAATTGTATGTGTTGATCATAACTATTGAAAATTTTCAATATTTCGTCTATTCCTGTGGAAGGCAGTGCAAGGATTAGGTCGTCAACAAATTTCTTCAGAAAGATGAGACTGAATGACAGCAACGGTATACATATATCTAGTAAGTGGTCCATCACGTACAGTGACAAGACAGGGCTCAGTTTCGACCCCACGGCACAACCAAAAGTCTGCACAAAGAATTCATTCTGAAAGGAGAAGTAGTTGTTATCCAAAATAAACTGTAATATCTCCATGAACAATAACTTTGGAATGTTGCAATGTTCCTCAATTTTGGACCACTTTATATCAATCACTTTTAATACCAATTCAGTGGATATATTTCCAAACAAGTTTATCACATCCAGTGATGCCAGCTCATATCCTTCTGGAATTACAACGTTGTTCATGCATTTTGAGAACTCAAAGGTGTCCTTTATCTAATAATCATTGTTCCTTTCATACGCATTCGATAGAATGTTCGCTAGAAATTCCGCCAAATTTGATGTTGGGCTCTGTATGTTAGCAACTATTGGTCGAAGTGGGTGTCCTGACTTATGAACTTTTGGATTTCCATAAATTTTTGGACAAACTGAGTTGTAGCACTTCATGGCTTTTGCTTGTTCTTTACTGATTGAGTTGGTTTTATAGAGTCTAGTTAAATAGTCATTGCATTTGTTTTGTAATGTGGTTGTTGGATCTCTAGGTATTCGTTTGAAATTTTCTGCATTTATTATTGAGTACATTTTTCGAGTATAGTCTTCCCTGTCCATGGCCACAGTGACTGCTCCATTGTCGCTATTAAGGATGATAAGATTTTCGTTAGCTTTCAGAAATTCACGTGCAATCTTATATGGTCTGCCTGTTTGGTACCTTATGTCCCTATTTTTGTGAATATAACTGGCTATGATGCTAGAAATTTGAGCTCGGTATAGGTCTTGATTCTTCTCAGTTGTTTTCTGTATAATATCTTCCACATCGGTAATGAGATTGTCCATCGATATCTCCCTTACAGGTACAGCCATGCTGAACTTTGAACCCAACGATAGAAAATTTTCAATTTCTTCAGGGATCTGAATTGACGATAAATTCTTAAACCATTTCTCCTGATTGTTCCAATTTGGTTTATTCATCTCTTCCAGTTTCCTTATCTTTTTGATGTTCGTCAGTTTTATTACATGGAATCGTTTGTTGTATAGAATTCTTTGTCTTCTCTTGAACTCCCTTATTAATTCTCGGGGCATGATGTTCTTTACTATTTTCATAATATTCTCATTAGATGTTTCCAAATGATTGATCTTCAAATTTACATGATTAACTTCCAAGCGTGAGATAGAACCAGTTAACTTGTTATTAAAATTATCGATTTTTTTGTTGAGCCTTTTCCCTCCTTCAATTTCAAAAAGTTTCTGAACACTTTTAATGCTGTGATTTATATGATTTGGTACCAGATTCCTTCTCTTACACTCCAATAAGAATATTCTCCTATTTCGGGCAGATGCCAGCTTGATATTATTGGAGCTCCAGCTCTTAAGTCTTGTTGCCTCTTCCTGTCCATAAGTTATGGCGATGTCATGATAAAATCCCATTTTGTAATATATTAGTTCACTAACAGTCGTACTATAAATGTGTGTAGTTTTAAGGGATATCGACTGAAACGAGGTAGATTTTGGTACTCTTTATTTCTTGCTAGGCAAGAAATAAAGAGTATATATATATATATATATATATATATATATATATATTTTTTCCCACCTTGTTGGGGTTTGGCTAACCAAAGTCGTCGGATCAGTTCACATGATCAAGGCGACCTCAGCCACTCACAAGAAACTTTCGGACTATTCTTGTTGTCCACAGTATAATAAAAAAACCCCTGAACCCCATCCGAAGTCAAATTTTGTTCTCGATAATTCTCAATAGTTACCTAAAGGATATTTCCTGCAAATTTAGTGATGAAGGTTTCACGATTTCTCATCGAAAACGGACGCAGAAGTTAAGGGTTGAAAGTTCAACCCCTGAACCCCATTTGAAGTCAAATTTTGATTTCGATAACTGAATGATACCCCGAAAAATATTATATTTCGTGTGAATTAAGTGATGAAGATATTACGTTGGCCCATCGAAAAACGTGCCACAATATTTAGTTGAGAATTAAAGCCGTGATTCTCATTCAATGTCATTTTTTTTCTCGAAAATTGATGATTTCACCCTTCAAAATATTTCTCCCAAATAAGGTCATGAAGTAGGTACTGATATTGTTGCATTCTTCGTTTATTCCAGGTCGACATCGATAAATTTACCAGCCTCGAATAAATCGAGCCCGATTCGAATAATAAATCTCCGAGTTTCCTCCATTGCTCATAGAATACATTTACTGAATATGTAAAACCTTTGTTTCACTGATTATTTCCATATTCACCCATTATAAACCGATTCCGTTTGATTAAAACGGAATCTATGCGGACGCCACTTTCGTCGTTCGGGTGTTTCCGGAACTATTGGCTGCTATCTTTGGCCGCTCTTTTCACACCGGTTCAGTCAGACATGAACAACTTATGGAGTACGACTTCTTACACGGAGTTTACGTCTGTCAGATTTTGGCGTCTGCATCCCAGAATTAAGAGCTTGTTTTCCTTAACACAAATAGGAATCATTCATATTACAACAAAGTTACATACAGAAGTAGTTAGATCTGGCCTCGAAAAAACAGTTTAATACATCAAAGATCCTATCAAAGACCTACATTGTAATTTATACTTCATATCAATGATAGAGTTTTCATCTAATTTAGTTTACATCCCTTGGAGTATTACTTCCTTACAAATTTCCATGTTATATTTTCTCACAAGATGCTTCGAAGATATTCAGTTTGATTGAAAATGATCTGTCCTGATCTTTTAACTTCTGAAATACCCAGATATGTAAAATTTTCACAATCCATATCTTTCATCCTAAATTTTCTCGATAAAATATTTTAAACTTCATGATTTGTTCTAAATCACTTATTATTATTAATAGGTCGTCAACAAATAGCGATAGCTACATATTTCATCTCTTGAATCCATATTCAGTAATAATTTTGTAAAACTTTTCATACCAATACTTGATGGACTTTCTCATTTCATTCAACGATTTTGTTGCTTTCAAATTTTTCATATAAGAATTCTTCGTTTACTACCTTTTTTGTCTTCTCGTTATACTATGTCTGGAAAATGTTGTGGTATATCTCCTTGGTAAGACAACAATGCAAATGAAGCTTTATCACTTTCCTTACTGAAATCAATTTCATAATCTTCTTGCCATTTTGGTTTGCATGTATTTATTCTAACTCTGCTCAGCTCTATTTTCATGTGCTATATCTTCTATTAGTTCAATTTCTTCACCTTCAGATTTGGGTTTTATTTCGTCACTCTCAATTGTCAGGTTTTGATCTGAAGTTTCTTCACTACTTTGTGAATATGGGATTTTTTCGTCAATCTTTCATGAAAAACTAAATTTCTTGCATTGCTACTTGATTGGTATCTGTTTCGGTAACTCAATGAAAAAAATGAAAAATTAGAGAAAATAAAATGAATAATCGGAACCAGAAAAAAAAAGATATGTTGGAAGCACTCGAAAGCCTACCTTGGTAGATGATTTCTCCAGAAGGTTGGCTTGATGATCCAAGGAAGATCTTCTTTCTTAGTGAAAACTCGTTGAACAGTGAAAATAGAGCGACGTGAAAATAACGAACGCTTGGTACGAAATCTTTCGAGCGACTGATTACGTCATCCATCTGCTGACAGCTGTGACAAAACTTCCAACACATCTAACGCGACCAGGAATAAATACAAATAAATAATCAATTCAAACTACCCTGATTAAACGTTCGTTTGGAATCCGTAGAAATGGTCAGAAATAAACCGAAATATTGAAAACAAAGAATATAATGAATAGAAAAATACTAAGTGTTGCAGTAACAGTATCTGCATCAAAAAGTCTGAAACCTGAAGTTATATAGCCAATCATTATCATGTTCTTTCCTGTTTTGTCTAATTTTTGTCTTTGCTCGTTAAGCACATCGTTGTATGGAACGCAGCCAAACACTACCACGTTTGACACATATGGTTTTCTACCTATCCATAACTCGCTAGCTGTTACCTCTCTTCCTGCAGACGAGCTCCTGTTTGTAACATGGATTGAATATAAAATACCATTTCAGCAAAATTCTCTAGATCTGAATCTAACATTATTCTTCTCGCTTTTTCAATCCAAGTCCGATTCATTCGTTCGGCTACTCCATTGATCTCTGGATTGTAAGGCACCGTATATTGCAAAGAAATTCCCTATTGGGCACAAAATCTTTGAAATTCTCGTGTAACATATTCTCCATACATATATTCCTTTATCTGAACGAAGCTAGTTGGTTTGTATTGAAATGTTTTGTTGCATACAAATAATAATCTTCAAATTTACCAAAAACTTCTAATTTTTCTGTTATCAAGTGAACCTCGACGAAATTAGTGTAGTCATCGATAAAAGTTGTTTATGGTCTTCTCTACTTATCAGCCTAATTGGTCCACACACATCTGTGTGAACCAACTGTAAAGGTTTTCTTACTCTTATACCCAACCTTATTAAATAGCTGTCGTGTCATTTCTTCTAATGAACATGGCTCACACTGTCCATTATTCGTTTCTTTAATTTTGGAATCGGCCATACCGTCAACCATATCATTCGGTAGGGGAAGTTGGAAGGTCTAACTTTGGGTTGATGAAAAAATGGGAAAAACAACTCAAAACTTTCATTTTATACTAACATATCTCGGTATATAATTAATTGTGATGTACTACCAACACCCCTTCTCAACCAAATTTATTTAACATTTAAAATACCCAGCTTCCTTGAAAAATGGTTGTGTTTAGCAGAACTTGAGCCTTTAGTTAGGATGTCTGCTGGCATATCCCTACTTTGTAGAAATTCAACTGATACAATATCATTATTTATTGTCTTCGTAATAAAATGATATCTTATATCAATGTGCTTAGTTCGTTTATGGAACGATGGGTTTAGGAACAACTTCTGTGCACATTGATTATCGTTGTATAGTGAAATGCATTCAAAAGTTCCTACAACTCCCGAAGAACATTATATAAATAGATATTAGAAACTCCATAGAGTGCTATGTACTCCACTTCAGTACTCGAAAGATTAACCGAGCATTGTTTTTTACTCTCCCAATACACAATAGCACCAGAAAGTTTGAAACAATAGCCACTATACGACTTTCTACCAATATCGTTTGCAGCCCAATCCGCATCAGTAAAACCCTCTAATCTTCTTATGTCTTGTTTTTCAAATTCGAGGCCTTTACTTTTGGTACCTTCGAGGTAACGCAGTACCAATTTGGCACTTAACAGTGTATCTCATCAAGGCAATTATTAAATTGACTTAAGTAACTGACAATAAATGAGAGATCAGGCCTCGTTAGCACTGCTAGGTACTTAAATCCACCTATCAATTGTTGGTAAGGAAGGCTCATATTTTTCTTCTGACCTTTTTCTAATTTTAAGTTAGGTTCCATAGGAGTGCTAATAGGGTTACATTCTTGCATATTAAATTCGAACAGAAATGAATCGAAAAACTGCTCTTAATCCATGCTAATCTGCCCTTCTTCCTGATTAACAATAATTCTGACACCAAGACATTGTTTGATTCCGCGTGAATCTTTAATTATGTACTTGAAAGTAAGTTCATCTTTAATTTTTATGGTTTCCTCGTCACAATTAGAAAGAATATAAAAGTCATCGACATATAAAGCTATTATGACAATCAAGTTCTTAACATTTTTGATGAAGACAGGGCTCAAATTCAGATGTCATGAACCTCGACTTTTTTCTACAGAACTCGTGACGACTGTTTTAGTCCATAAATAGCCTTTTTCAACCTAAGTATTCATTCCTCGGTTTCACAGAAACCGTCAGGCTGAACCATATAAACTACCTCAAACAAGGTTCTATTTAAGAAGGCAGTCGTCACATATACATCTAATTCTTAATTCTGAATTGACTGTTGAGTTAATGGAATAAAGGATTACTGAGTAACTAATTGAGAAACGTTTTATTCTGCAAATCTCCAGATACAGATACAAAACAAATATATTGAAACGGTGTTTCGTTGACTAACAAAATTGGCGGTTACAATTGAGAAGACAAGTCATAGAACATCTATATGTCATTATACAAAGCAAAACTACCAACATGTTATTTTAAACTGAGAAATACCCTAATATCATATTGACAAACAATGCAATGAGTAACCTGAGGCTGGAATGTCTCACATCAGGTAAAAAGGTTTCATCTTAGTCCAAGCCTCTCTTCTGAGTGAAACCTATTGCCACTAAAAAGCTCTCTAGGTTGTATTTCCCGCATGATCAAATTTGCTTCATTTACTGACGTTTGATCGCCCTCCATGTTATCGACTACTTGATAAGCATAGATCAAATAGTCTTTGAATACTCATGGCTTCTTCTCTCGACTTGATTTTCTTTTTGTAGGTTGTTCCTCTTCTAGATCACCAGTAGAATACGAGGAATCACTCCGAAGGGTGTCTTCAGGATGGTAATCAGAACACCCAATGATTCCGCAGATATACCCGTTCAAAATGTTATTTTCCCTTATGTTTCCTAAAATACAGATTAGATCGAATTGAAATCCATTATTTTATCGAAAAATAACAGTTCGATCGTTCATACAGAATTTAATTTGGATAATATGATAAGAAGATCACAGAATATTGAATATTTGATAAAGAACTTTCAAATTTTTTCTTAAAACTGTTCTAATGACACGATCATCACAAAATTCATTACAAAGTTGGCTTTCAGCATCTTCAAACTAGCTGCGAAATTTCATCATGATTGAAACAGTATTTCCTGAGTTACACCGAAAGAAAACACGATGTCAAGAAGAACACCACGAAATTTCACATATTTTTTCCCGATATCTCCAAAACTGATTGCCACATCGAATTGAAATTCCGTACACTGCTGTGAAATATTCAGCGCAAAGTATGCGCTGATTTTTTTTTCGAATGTGATGAACACAATTTTTTTTCGAAAAAAATGTTTACAAAATTTGCTGATAGTATGATCTCAACAAATGTCTTTCAAATTCCATTGGAACTCGATGTGCCCTTGTTTACCACAACTGAAACATGAGAAAGCAGTGGTGCGTGATCCTAAACCATTTGGATTCCGCTTCTCTTTCTCCTCAAGCACTCCATTTTTCACGAACACCTATTTCAGGTTCCCATCGTTTCCAAAGCCGTTATCACTCCATCGTATGACTGGGGCATTGACAATAATAAGTAATTACCTTTCTGCTCTACACTTAGGTCTACTTCGGATTCCTCAAGTTCTGTGGAAATTCTTTCGATCTTGGTGAAATGATCGATTAGTGGTGAATTTTGTGAATATTTAATTTCTAACACTTTTCTACGAAGACATAGTTTGGAGCGTACTCCCTTCTTCTTTTAGTATCTCGATCATATGCAGACTCTCTCCTCAAATATTCTAGGTGACTATCTTCAACCCCACCTATCAGTATTGCCTGAGCATTAGCTTCTCCTTTCGTATTGCTTTATTTCCACAATATACTTTATATTGAATTGCTTCCAGAATCCCATTTTTTTGAGAATGCTCCTTATTCGAAATTACCACATGCTGAATTCCACGCCGGCGACAGAAACAATTGGGTATCCATAATCACCCTCTACTACCACTGTAGGATTTTGTGGGATTGATTAATATTAAAATATTCAATATAGCTCAATCACATTTTTTTATTCTTCATCATCTAACTCACAACGCTTTATTTTCATCAATATAACATTATCTGAAATCTCATAATTATCTAATGTCATACTCCATGTAGAAGGTAACTCCTTGAAAGGTCTGCATTGTTCTCCAGCAAATAATACCGTTTGTATAAAACTTATCCTTTATTCAATACGTATAACTTTCGATTGATACATATAAAATTCTCTTATTACAGCCATAACCAAAATTAACCACTCATCTGTTTTATTAACCCATTTATCACACGAGTGCATAACATGAGTTACAGAATATGAACGTAGACAAATCTTCATCTCTACTCCGGACATGCGCAACTCAATATTTTTAATTATAACACGCTTCCTCCATACAAACGCAAATTTTCGATATTCGACTTTTCACCAAAGAAAATTCTTTCCTTGGCGTGTACTATATATTGATTTTTAAAATATGCAGCAACTATTTTGTCTACCTTAGCTTCTGCTAACAAACACCTATATGTCTCCATAATAGTTGAGTTAAGCCGATCCACTGTACCATTTAAACAATGCACGTATGATGGACAGCAATCCGATGTTATACCCTCAAACTTCAAAATCACGAATTTTAGAATTTGAATAACCCCTTCCATCATCAAATCTTGATGTTTTAATTCTCTTACCAGTCATATTTCTACCTCATTTGCGTACTCTTCTAGGTAATCGTATGCTGAATATTTGGATTCTATGAAATAAACTTTACTTTAATGGTCTGAGAAAGTAATTCAATATTTTTCATCAAGAATACTAATTGTATTGAGGACCATTCAGATCTGTGTGAACAATCTGTAACACTTCAGTAGCTTCAGTTCCTTTATTATTGAAAGAAGATTCTGTATTTTATTCTCAAAACTCCTAAAACATTTCATACACTCACATTCTGACTGATAAGGCAAACCTTCTCCTGAATTATTCCTACATAAAATATTGAGATAACATGATGTAAATAATTTAAATATTAATGTCATGGGAATAAGCAAAATTTGCCAAGTATTCTTTTCCATTTCTCCTTCTCCATTCTCAGCAACAATTGTATGACCTTTCGTTCGTGGATTTTTAAAATTAACTGAATCTACATAATATACAGCCATATTTATAATGTGTGAAGTACATCTTCTATCGAGTAGAAAAGTTATATAATTTATATCAACACAAACATGATTGCTTGTATTAGCGATAAAGAAAAACTGTTACCACGACTACTCTGGTGTTCATAGACATGGCCTCTAAATGTTTCTTCGCTCACGTAGAAGTTCTCCTGGATGTGACCAGAGAGAATAGAATATGTGCTCTTATTCCCCCACTCTCTGGTGCCCTACCCTCTCTTCATCGGGCCCGCTATATCATGGTTTTAACCGCTTCCACCGGTGCTTTTCACTTTGATTTTAATTTCTTTCAACATTTAAGTTGATAGATGGATGACAATTGATTGAACAATATGGTCTTGATAAATCTATTCAAACATTATTGGAAAAAACGTAGTATGAGAGCAACATATTAATTACTGTCCTTAAAAATAATAATATTAATAATAAGAATGTTTATTGCCATCCAAAAACATGAAAAATTCTCTGTCATACACAAATACTAAAGACCGAAAATAATGTTCCACCCTTATTAAAGATCAAGATTTATTTGAAAAGATCCTCGAAGGTAGTTCCAACCAAGGTTGGAAAGGTACGAGGTCATATATAACATTTTCGTAGACACTTATACTGGAAACAAACAAAAAAGAATGATGGTGTCGAAGGTAACAAACAGTGTGTTATAGTCATTCCCGAGTTCATCAATTATGCACATATGAATTTTTGATATCTATAAGATCATTTATCAAATTTCTCGGTACAATCAAAATCCATTGTTTTAGAACTTTTGACGAGCTTGTTCTGTGGAATAGCGTGTTATCATTTCGTCACGATGTCTGTAATTTTCTAATTTTGAGCCGAAATTGGTCCCAAACGACTAGATTGGACTCACTGATGAAGAATCCGTGGTCAAAATTGATTATGTCCGTCCGACCGGCCGTGTGCGCTATAACTTTCGAAATAAAGAACCTAGAGTCTACAAATTCTCAGGTTACGTTAAGATCCTGATTATCTCGGTTGAGTTCGTTAATGGGCCAAACCTGCCGAATGATTTTTTTGCTACTGCCATTTGAAGTTTTGATTTTTCAATAACTCGAAAATTATTTATCTGATCGAAATAAAACTTGATTAGATGCACAGTAGCAATATGAAGAATTCTCCATAGAAAAATTCGAAAAAAAAAATTTCTTTTCGAAAATTTTCATATTTCATTTAAAAACAGATTTTCGAGTGAACTTCATTGCTGAATTTTGGGTTATTTGTGGAATGGTATTGAAAAGTACTGCTTATTTTAACTATTTATTTGGACAAAGGTATCAAAGGTATATAACTTAATGATTATTCTTACTATTACACAGACAAAATAAAACTGCTTAGACTGGTCTGTCAACAACGTCAACTGTCTAACATTATCTTAGAACATAGAACATTTTTTAATTCAGTGGTGCCATCAGTGGCAGTAACCTAAACTGACATAAGTGAGGTTCATATTTAACCCCCCTTTCAATTTGAATGCGTATAACAAAATTTAAATTGTAAAGCTACTAAAGTGAACTGTGAACAGTTTTTGTACAACATACATATGAAATATCATTCAACATTTAACATTTTTCTGAAATGAACAAATTTTTCTCGTTGTAGAGATTTGGTGAAGATGTCTGCTATGTTTTCGCTTGAATTAACATAAGATAGTCTAATTAAGCCTTTAGCTACAATGTCTTTAATAAAATGAGCTTTGATGTCAATGTGTTTTGATCTTTTACTATTTTCAAAACTTTCAATTGAATGAAGTGCACTTTGGTTGTCCATTAACAAAACTGTCTTTATATCTTTCAGTCCAAAATCTGCACTAAGTCCTTTCAAATATAATATCTCGGAAGCAGCCACGGTACTGGCTAAGTATTCCGATTCACAACTTGACTGAGCGACTACACTTTGTTTTTTTGAAAACCACGTCACTAAATTTTTATTGTAGAATATTGCACAGCCACTCACACTTTTCCAGTCGAGGTGATCGCTTCCCCAATCTGCATCTGTGTATGCTGTTATCTCGAAATTTCCGTCACATTTTTCATAAGTCAGATTCAGATCTATAGTGCCTTTCAGATATCTAACTTTCCTTTTTGCAGCGGTCCATAATTGTTGTGTTGGTTTGTCTAAGAATCTACTTAGAAATATAACTGAATATGCTATATCAGGTCTGCTGATGGTAGCTATATATAGTAAGGATCCAATGATTTCCCTATATGGTACCTGTATGACTTCTTGATCTTCAACTTGGAAATTCGGTTCCATTGGTGTTATCGCCACTTTACTTTCTTGTAAATTGAATTTTTCTATGATTTTTGCCATCAATGTTGCCTGGCTGATAACTTTCTTGTTATCTCTTTCGATGATTTCCATACCTAAAAAATTCTCCAATTTTCCCGGGTTATTTGCATTGAACTCGTCTTCTAATTTTTGCTGGATATAAGCACTGTTCTTACCAGTTACAATGATATCATCTACCCAGATTAATAACCATAAATTTTCTCCTGTGTATAGACAAAAATCGTTTCTTGACCTTTCCTATTTATACTTTTCTGTGAATTCCTGAAATCTTTCGTCCCATACTCTTGGAGCTTCACGTAAGCCGTACAATGCTTTTTTCAATTTTAATGCATTATATTGTTTCTGTACTGTGACACCTTCTGGTGTTTTGATATAAATATCAATATCCAAGTTTCCATTGAGAAAAGCGGTGGGTATATCAAACTGTTTTATTTCCCAATTATTTTCCAAGGCATGTGAAATGAAAAATCTTATGGTTTGATACCTTGCTACCGGTGCATATACATTGTAGTGGTATTCTTCTTGATAGCCTTTTGCTACTAGTCTAGCTTTCTTTATTCCATTTTGCTTGGTTCTGAATATCCATCGTGTATCAATTGCCGACTTTCCTTTTGGTAAAACAACTGGTTCCCAAGTACCATAACTTTCATGTGCCATAAGTTCCTTATCTATTGCATCCTGCCATCCGTTTCCAATTTTTATTGCTTCTTCATAGTATTTCGGATAATCTTCTTCAACTGATACTAAACAATGAGCCATGTATAATTCAAAATCTTCATACTTGGTTGGTGCTTTAATTCTTCTAGTCCTTGTTTCTACCATCGACTCATTTGATTTTGATCGCTTTGATCTGTAACTGTCTCATTAGGACTAGTTTCTACAAGTATTTCTCTAACATCAATTCTGTTCTCCTCGTACTTGAAATCTGTTTCATCAAATACAACGTCTCGAGAAATTATGACTTGATTTATTTTAGGATCCCAGAGCCTGTAACCCGGTCCACCATACCCTACCATGAATGCCTCTCGACCTCGTGGTTCCAACTTATTTTCTCGTGGTAGCTTGTAGTACCAAGCCTTTGAACCAAAAACTTTCAGTCTGTTCGGGTCGTTTTTCCTACCAAACATTTCAGCAAGAATCATGTTCCTTCTTTCTTCCAGTGCTTTTGTAGGTGATCGATTTATTTGATAAACAGCACATCTAACAGCTTCACCCCAACGAAATTTTGGAAGATTCGTGTCTATGAACATACACCTTACCTTGTCAAGAATCGTCCTGTTCATTCTTTCTGCTACTGAATTTTGTTGGGGTGTGAATGTACAAGTGTATTCTTGTTTTACACCATTAGACTCGCAAAATTTTCTCAACTTCAAGGTATTAAATTCTTTACCATTATCAGATCTCAATCGTGACACTTTGATGTCTTCCTTTTGTAACTCTAAAACATATTTAATAATATAATCTTCAGCTTCACTTTTATTTTTCAATAGATAGACAACTGTAAAATGAGAAAAATCGTCTATGATTGTCAGGTAATACCTCTCCTCTTTCATTGTTTCTGTCTGTGAAGGTCCCCATACATCTGTGTGTAGAAGTTCACCTTTCCTTCTGGATCTTTCACCGCTTGGTTTGAAAGGTTTTCTTGTAGCCTTACCTTTTCTGCATGTGGAGCATACATTATTTGAAAAAGGTAGTTTCAGAAGATCTAATTCTCTTTTATTGAGGTGTCCTAGGCTTAAATGCCATAGATTTTCATCTTTTACTAACATGCAAGAATCTGATTCTTTTTGTAGTTGCAGTTCAACTGTATGTAATCCTTTCTCAAAATTGCATAATATGAATTTCTCCCGAATGATTATTTTGGCTTGATTTCTTTCAAATTCCACTTTATAACCTGCCTCATGAATTTTTTGTACTGACAGCAAATTGAAACAAAGTTTTTCTACCACCAAGGCATTTATTGAGATTTTAATTTCCTCGAACATAGCTCTAAGTTTTCCTCTTTTGACTGCCTTCATGTTCTCACCATTTGCTATTTTTATTATGTGTGGCTCAATTATTTCTATTTCACACATATGTTTTTCAACTTCCCCACAAACCAAGTGTTGTGTTGCACCCGAGTCTATTATAAGTTTTACGGTACTCACATGTCCTTTCGATTTACCCAACAATGCTGCAGCTGAGGATGTGGCTATGAATGATATTTCGTTTTCTTCTTGTTTGCAGACATTTACTCTCTCGTTATTTTTACCTCCTTTGTAATTGTGCCTTTTTTTGTCTTCATAATTCCCATGCTTTTGGATCTTTGATTTACTTCGTCACTGTGCAACGAAATGGCCAGTACGTCCATACCTGAAACATTTTTTGCTTTCTTTAGATTTTTCTTTGCTTAGAAATGAACATTGCTCTTCTCTGGGCTTGTTTCCTTCGTTTATTTTCAATTCTGCATCCAGCAGCTTACTCTTGACAAAATCAACAGTTAATTTTGCCTCTGTTGTCTCTAGGATAGTTATAACTGTTTCGTACCTCTGCGTAAGTGTTAATAACAGATGACATACCTTATCGTCCTCTTCTAGCTGATTACCTGTTGATTCCAGTTCTCGAATAAGTCCATCAAACTTGATAAAATGATCCTGAAGTTTCTCGTTTTCATCACGTTTTAAAGTTAACAACTTCCGTCTCACATACAGTCTCGATAATGTGCTCTTTCTTTCAAATATGTTTTTCAGCGAAGATATCATCTCAAATGCGGAATCAGCGTTCCTCACATATTCTATATGCCTATCAGTAATACACTGGACGATGACTGATCTTGCTCTAGCATAATTTTTAGCAACTAGTTGTTTTTGTTCGTTTGTGAGACCTGTTAGATCAATCTTTGCCTTTACAACATCTCCACATTGTTTTTCATCCAATAAACATTCAAGCCGGAACCACCAGTTAGAAAAATTTCCATCACTCAATTGTAAAATGGGATTTACAGAACTAGCCATGCTTCCACTCGCCATCTTGTTGGTTAGCGTCACTGGGATTTTCGATGAAAACTCCTGTTTACTTTCCTAATACCAATCGTGACCTGGGCCCATAACCTTTTGGGTTATTTGTGAAATGGTATTGAAAAGTACTGCTTACTTTAACTATTTATTTGGACAAAGGTATATAACATAATGATTATTCTTACTAATACACAGACAAAATAAAACTGCTCAGACTGGTCTGTCAACAACGTCAACTGTCTAACATTATCTTAGAACATTGAACATTTTTTAATTCAGTGGTGCCATCAGTGGCAGTAACCTAAACTGACATAAGTGAGGTTCATATTTAACACTAAATGTATGAACCACTTAGTATCATTCACTACATCCTTACAGTGGAAAATCAATCAAAAAATCGTCATGTGCAGGAAGTGGTGGGGGCATTTTTCTAAAAAACTGGGAAAAAATTTCTTTCCGTTCATCTTCATCTACGTTGAGTGTTCTTCATTCAGACAAATTTCTATCAAAATGTACGATTCAACAACATTTTATTTCAATTATCTATTGTGAGGGTGGATACTTTCACAACGGAAAACACGCTTTTTAACAAAGTTTATTAAAAATATATTTATATTATTTCAACACACTAGTGAATTGAACAAAAATGGCTAATGGTCGCTTGAAGCTACTAACAGTGAGAATTGCCTTTATCTATTCGCATTCCCGACAGAACTGGCTACTACACCATTAGTAGCACGTTTACTTAACTTAGTTGCGCATGCGCATTAGGCCGAACAAAGTATTAGTTGTCAGCAGGTTGTTTTATAGAAGTGGACTGGTCCCAAATTAACTTTGGCCAGCAGTTCTTACTTCAACACCCCCTCCCAAACTGAGGACCTGACAACTAACCAACAGAAAAACTGAAAGTTCCATTTAACTGACTTCGATAAACTAAGAAATATAGAATATATATATAAAGTATACAATAGTAGATAGTATTTTATTTGAATTTAAATAAATCAAGCCTTAAACCTACAACAGGATTGTCAGTGGAACCGTATAGAGCTGTTGCTGTGAGGCAATGGAATAGGGTTCCTTATAGCGAACCAACTGTCCTTAATATTTGGTATGGTATCCATACATTGTGTCCAGGGACCGGAGACCCTTCCCACAAGTGATATTATACCATCATATCAACTGAAACTGATCAACAGATACATATGCTATTATGCATACATATCACATAGTAAATCAACATATAAATCACATACATAGTATGTTCCATCATATCGGACTAACATGATTAATTCATTACACACATATGTGGTCAGAATTTTGGATTTCGCATCTATCATTTCCAGGGACCGGAGACCCTTCCTACATGACTCAAATGAACACTTCAACATGTATATTCATTAAAGTATATCTCCAGGGACCGAAGACCCTTCCAATATAACTCGAACAAATATACAACAAATTTTGAGTATTATCAAATTATTTTTCAAGGAACGAAGAACCTTTCCACAATATACAGATAAAATACTCAACAGACATATTACAAAAGTACCTAAGGGATCGAAGATCTTTTCAAGGTACTAAGATAAACAACAGAATATCAGAGTATGTTTAAGATCGAAGATCATTTATAACACTACTCAGATAAGGTATACGGTATACATAATAACTGAAAAAAAAAAACAAATAATATTAATATTAATTATGAAATGTTTGATCAAACAGAGCATGTTTCAAGTTTGTCATTGACTTTTCTCATTTTCTTCCTATAATATTTAATGATTATGACTTATTACTTGGTTAGCATCTTATTTTTCTTTTTTTGCTTGGATATTTTCATGTAAATCAAACCTCATAGAATACAAGGTGATCACGAAACTTAGTGAGCTTTGCTGCATTCAATGGTTTCGTGAGAATGTCAGCAATCTAATCATTGGTATTGATCTTCTCAATATTAATTTTCTTATCTCTTACGTGTTGACGAATCAATAAATATTTACGTTCCACATACTTCAAGCCGCTTTTACTTGTGCTAGCCAGACAGTTACTTCTTGCTGCTTCATTGTCTTCATATATATTAACGGGAAATGCTCTGAGACCCACAGTCTCTTCTAATAATTGTGCTAAAAATAGGATTTCATAGTTTTGAGCACCATACAACAGGATTTCCAAATGCAAAAATTACAAAGCCTGTAGTAGACTTTTGACCACACTTATCACCTGAAAAATCTGCATCACAAAAACAAGACAAAATTGGGGATCCTACTGTGAATTTTGGACCTAACTGACTAGTACCTTTCAAATATCTGAAAACTCCTTTAACTAATGTCCAATGATACTGTTGTGGATTAGCTTGGAATCTCGCCAAATAACCTATGGCAAAGGATATATCAGGTCTTGTGAACATACTTAAATACAGCATATAGCTTTCTTATACGGAAAATCTGCTTCATTCGTTACTTCTGGAACTTTATGACTTCCTTGAGAAACTAAAGGAGTATCAACTGAATTTGAGTTTTCCATTCGAAATTCTTTCAACATTTCATATACAAACTTTGTTTGATGAAGAAACAACTGATTTTCTGATCTAGTGATTTCCAAACCAAGAAATTTAGTAGGAAAGCCAAATTGTTTTACATTAAAACGTGACTTCAACATATTCACATTTTCTTGAATAAGGTTTCTACAACTACCTGTAATTAATAGATCATCAACATATACTAAAACTAAAACATGGTTCTCGTAAATTTGATTCAAAACCAGAATCCTTCAGAAAATTATCAAGTGTCATGAACCAACATTTCGGTACTATAGATAATCCATAAAGAGCTTTCCGTAACTTCAATATTACCTTTGATTTATGAAGATTGATTCCTTCAGGAACACTTACATATTTTGGTCGATCAATTTCACCATGAAGAAAGGCTGTTTTGATATCCAACTGTTCAACATGCCAATTCCTAGAAACTGACAATGCAAATAATAATTTAACAACTGATAGAGCTGGTGTCGGAGATGCAGTTTCCTCAGGAGTATACTTTTCAGTATCTTTGCATCCTACAACAACTAAACGAGCCTTACACACACCATTGTCCTTAACTGTAAATACCCATTCCAACGGAATACTTTTCATACCTTGTTTTCTTTCCACAATTTCCCAAACTTCATGTTGGTTTATAGCTGCAAGTTCGGACTGAATGGCAGTAATCCATTTACTACTTTCTGAACATGTCATTGCTTCCAGATATGTTTGAGGTGTTTTACTTGTCTGATAGATTTTTGTATCATATACAAAACCAAATGGATTCAAAATTGTGGCATTAACTGAGATTTGCGGCATATCAATTCCACTGGTTTCATTGCCATCAAAATCATCTAGCTGGGATATTTCTTCATATTCTATCTCATTACTTATCTGAGAGCTAACTGAAACATTTTCTAACATATTTGTAGCACTTGTTTTATCAACAGAATTGTTGGAACTACTCTGTACTGGACTTGTAGTTCTTACAGAACCAGAGTTTTGTTCAACTGATTTCATTTCAACAGGATTGTTTGCAACTGATACAACAGAATTGTCAGCAGGAGGCACAACAGATATGTCCGTAATGGATAGAGGGCGTAACAGAAACGTTCTCACTGGACTCAACAGATTCAGACGAAACTGTTAATTCATCACTTGGGACTGATAACTTTGATTTATATGACTTGTAGGTCAACTCTTCATTTATTAGAACATTACAAGATGTAATAGTCTTACCGGTTTTAGGATCATACAACAAATAGCCAGTATCGGTATATCCTATTAAATACATTGTGCTAGATCTTGCATTCAACTTTTTACCTTTTGGAACATTTTCATTTTTAACTTCTGCCTGTGAACCAAAAATTCTTATTCCCATAGAGTTTTTCATATGGAGTCAAAAAGTCTAATGATGAATGAGGCGTACGATTGTATAGATAGCAAGCAGTCGGAAATGCAGAACCCCAGAAAGTATTTGGAAAGCCTGATTCAAATAACAAGACTCTAGCCCTTTCTTGGAGTGTTCTATTGAACCTTTCAGCAGTTCCATTATGTTCATGTTGATAAGGTTCTGCTAACTGAATTTGAATACCAAACTGATCGAGAACTTGTTGACAAGATTCGCTGATAAACTCTGTTCCATTATCACAACGTAATTTTCTGAATTGACCAGGATTAGGAAATAATGACTGAAGATAGTTCAAAGCAGACTTCAAAAACTTGAAAGTTTCAGACTTTTGTTTCATCAAGAAAATTTGTGCATATCTTGAATAATCATCAAGAACAATTAAAATATACTTTTTCTTAGTGTAATGTGTTGGCGGATTGACAGTTAATAGATCTGAATGAAGAATTTCACAAGCTCTAGTGGCTCGATCTCTTTCTTTTGCACATGTTTTTCTGGTCATTTTTGCTTTCGAACAAATTGTACAATTACCAGTACTGTTGATACTGCTTGTATCACCAGGATTGACTCTTATTGAGATTCGATAAACGCCATCCGATACAAAGAACAGGGAGATCTTTCTTCTTAATTTTCTAGATAAAATAAATCCGTTATTAGCATTTAGCACAACACTTGTCCCAAACTGAATATTAAATGCACGGACACTGAGAATATTATCCCTTACTTAGGGGACATACTGAACATTAGCTAGATGTACAATGTGCGAACTTTTTCCAAACTGTACTAGTAATGGAAGAGTTTCCTGACCCATTGACATAGTGCTTTCAGTTTCCGATGCCAAAACTACAGATATCGGCTCTTTATAAGCCTGATAGTTCAACAAAATATTCTGTACATTCACTACATGGTGAGATGCACCAGAATCAACTAGAAATGTTGCAAACATACTGAAATTATTCAAATCGAACAATGACTTACTAGATTTTTGATCTTTCAGTTTCCTGCAGTCCTTATTTTCGTGTCCTTTCTTATGGCAGTAAAAGCAGAAACATCAAACCACATTTCCTGCAACTTGCATCACGCTTTTCAGCTGGTGTCATTTTCTTGATTTTCTCCAACTGATCCAGTGTGTAAGGACTCTTTTCTGCCCTTTTCTCTTTAAAATAAGGAGACTTCTTAGCTGGATACTTCTCTTTTTTTGAAACATCCCTGTTTGTTCGATCAGACCTGTTCCCTAAACAAAAATCACAACAATAATTATTGTCATCTCTCTTAAAACATTTGATGCAGAGTACTGAAACTGAATTAGGATTAGCAAAAGTACATTCTCCAATGGGATCGTCAATACAAAAGGAGCATACAGTGTACACTTCATTGATCTCAGTATTGAGATTCTCACCCGTAACACCAAAACACTCTGAACAAATATCCAAACTATCATTTGATTCATTCTTATACATACTGTTGTCTGTTTCCCTGAAATATTGGCTATTCGCCACCTCCAGAAATGCATTCTTTACGAATTCATACGTCCTCGTTTCCTCTGGTAGAGTTGCCATTGTAGTGAAAAACGCCAAGAACCCATTGGCATCCTTGATCTTATGGAGAAAATATCCCACGATGATCTTCGGGACCAACGGAAAGCCCAGTGCCTTGAATTCTTGAACTCCCTTTTCAAATTGTGAGACGAAGTTTACCGGGTTCATTTTCGGATAAAATGTTGTTTTCCCAAAATTGTCCAATACTTCCACCATTTTTGCACGTCATTTTTGCCAAACATTTGTATTAGTTTTTTGAAGGCTTCAGCTGCCGATTCTTCATTTTCTATTACAGCTCTGGGAGCCTGCTGCAAAGATGCTTTCAAGTATTGTAGGACTTGAGCGTTGTACATATTTTTCTCTTCTAAGCTCATGCTACACTCTGGTCCACCCATGTCTTGAATTAAAAATTGGGATCTTCCTAGGGCCCTAATGTCACGCTCGACTCTTTGTTTCCATGAACGGAAATTGGAATGACCCCTCAGCTTGTCGCTGTTTTCAAATTGAGGTATTATGAAGGTGGGTATATTGACCTTTTCCACAGATGGTTCTGATGTTATGCTTCTAGTTGACGTTGTCGGAGTATTAATGCTGTTTATTTGCTCTGCTAACATCTTCACGAAATTGGTGTTCGTGAGCATCGCAAACATATTTTCTGGTAATTCCATCGTTGACCTTTCACTTACATCGGATTGGTCCATCTCTTCTTGATTGAACATGCTTTTCTTGATGTTGAACACGTGGTCTTGTAGTACACACAAGCGCTGCTACCATGTGAGGGTGGATACTTTCATAACGGAAAACTCGCTTTTTAACAAAGTTTATTAAAAATATATTTATATTATTTCAACACACTAGTGAATTAAACGAAAATGGCTAATGGTCGCTTGAAGCTACTAACAGTGAGAATTGCCTTTATCTATTCGCATTCCCGACAGAACTGGCTTCTACACCATTAGTAGCACGTTTACCTAACTCAGTTGCGCATGCGCATTAGGCCGAACAAAGTATTAGTTGTCAGCAGGTTGTTTTATAGAAGTGGACTGGTCCCAAATTAACATTGGCCAGCAGTTCTTACTTCAACATCTATAAAGTCGGATACCATGCGCTTATATGGAGTTCCTTATGATATAATCGCCTGCCGTGAAAATGCATGTTTACAATTATTATGTTCATTTAAATTTTGCTCGGAAACTGTTAGGAATATCGAAAAAATGCTTCTCATAAAAGGTGTTAACAGATATCACTAGATTCAGATAGATTTTTCAAAATTTCAATAGGACAAAAAAATAAGAAAATGTGTTGTTGAATCCCCTTCGCCATTTGCATGAAAGTGAAGATGCGAGTAAGGCGCACTCTCGCGTGTGAACGGGTGTTGGACCAGAAATAAGCGACCTTATGCATCGAAGCGTTTATAAGGTTCAGTTTAAGGATCATTCAAGTAACATTCACGTTGTACGCCCATTTTTCAGATGTCATTATTTAAAAATGTAATTAATTTCTTATATGTGTTGGAATATGTTCATACTTGTTTTATTGAGTTTCTGTTGAATTGTTGATAAATATGGTTATATGCATAAGTTGACAAATCAGTTTAGTGGATGAAATCAATTTTTCATGAATTTCTTCAATATGTACTTGAGTATATTTATATGCATTTATTCGATTCTGTGAATTGTGAATAAATATAGAAAATTTATGCAAACCTATTTGGATAGTCCATCAAAGGAGATTTGGGGAGGATTGTGAATTCTATTTTTCAGATTTTGCAAATGGATTCTAATTTTGGATTCGAGATTATTGGTCCTCGGCATAAAAAAAAATTCGTGAATAGTCAATTCCTACTGAGCAGATATTTTCCATTTCCTACATCCGATTTACATTTATATAACGATTCACCTATACATATTGAGGAAGCTAAATCAACTTAAGACTGGTTTTTAACCTAGAAAAATATATACCAAAATCCCTGGTATAAATTTTTTTTGGATAACCACTGGGATTCATTCATAAAATCAAGTAAGAAACCAACATATATACGAAGATTCCTGATGCAATCACTTCGCAGACCGAGTGATAGTACTTCGAACTGGCAGGCAAAAATGTCTCTAAAGAACATCGCAGTTAAGAAAAAACTAGAAAATCACTGACGTGAGGTCGGGGCTTTTACGCGCTTGTTACGTTGCCAAAGCGGTCATCTATACAAGTATTGACCCTGCCAAACGCAGGTTTTTTCCTCATATGGTCCTCACAAAATTCTGCATGAACGTCAAGCTATAATTTTCGATCAAGTACTAGATTGCAATTCGATCCAAAATTTTGAATGGGTATAACTATCTAAAGTACAATTGGCGAATTCAATCCATTTAAGCATTCGACATACCGAATTAAACTGAGAACCTACTCTACAAATATATTCCCTATGTCAATTATTCATAAAGTTAATGTGTTTACGGCCGGCCTAACCACTGATAGTGAACAGAATAACTTCTAATAAGAATCTACTCAGTAGCTTGATAATTGTGAAGTGAGTTTGGAGGTCAATCACGAAGGCCGAATTGGCGAATTAGTAAAAAATATCGAATGATTCCGCAGATATACCCTTTCAAATTTTCAGTTTCCCCGTATTTCCAAAACATCGATCGAATCGTCCTTCAATGAAAAATGTCACCTTGAAGTTAGTATAGATGTATAGGGGAGATGGGGTCTACTTGTCACAATTTTCAGTTTAACCTTAGAATAAGTGAATTTGATGAACTTTTGGTGATGATTAAAAAGTAAAATAACTTATTTCCGCTTTATATATTTATTTTCACAACAATTGTTTCGTCATGATAACATGACTTCATCAGGTGAGTATGGTAACCATACTCACCTGATGAAGTCATGTTATCATGACGAAACAATTGTTGTGAAAATAAATATATAAAGCGGAAATAAGTTATTTTACTTTTTAATCATCAAGATGAATTTCCGACAAGTAAAGACTGAGACAATCAAGAACTTTTGGTGGATATGATACATATTTATTGAAGCAAGACAATATATTATTACAATTTCTTCCAAATGAAACTCAAAGATCACTTCAAACAAAAATGTTATGAGTTTTTCTTCACATTAATGTACCTGTGACGACTTGTCCCGTCAAGTGGGCTATTTGTCACAGTACATGGGGTGAATTGTCCCATAAAAATAAAATATAATAAATAAAAAATAGAAAAAAATATCATAATAAACTGATTCGAATTTAAGCTGAAAATAGGGTGCTAAATTCCGTTCAGAAATAGTCTTCTGAGTCACAGTTGATACAATAGTGAAAAGCAGTTTTCATTCCAGCACATTGTTCATTTGACCATAATTTGCAACTCGTGCATTGTATCCATCTCTCATTACCTTTACTCTGAGTCCATGACTCCCCACATACTAAACAAAGGGTTTCCTCTCCCTCACTCTCACTAAATGACAGATTTTTGTGTGCTCCTTTCTTGTTTTTTTTATTGCTCGAAAGCTTTGATCGTTTTCGAGGAATCGGTATTTTTGGATTCTGCCAATACCATTTTCACAGGCGTAGCCGTTAGAATAGCAGTGTTTCGCTTCCTTCTATTGGTATGCTTAGTCTTCGTAGCACCCGCTTCAGGCAGAGGCCTTATGGTCCAAGGTGTGATATGGTTGACCAAATTATCATTCTGCAATCTTGATTCCAATATTTCAGTTATTGTTCCAATAGCACTGTTTGTTTGAGTCGAAGGAGATGCATTTTCTTTATTTTCAATTGCACGAGAAGATGTGATCGACTGAGGAGATGGTGTCTTTTCGTTTCTCATAGGAACGTTCACATCAGTTCTTTCCTAATGAGATTGATTTTCTGCCTCAGTAGGTTCTTCAGGTTGAGTTGAATTAAGTCTATTAGTCGCATATCCTAGAGCAAAATCGATTTCAGTGAAGATATTCTGATTGATTGGATAAATACCATTGCAAGAAGAAGCAGCCATTTTATTTTTAGAAGTGACTGCAGCTAAAAGAGCTTCTCGAACAATTGCAGGAATGTCGTAGATGGTCATGGTTTGGCCTGGACGAGTCCTTATCCAGTCGTCACATGCTACATTCACATAATGTTTGAAAGGCCCATAAACACTTCGATCTAGGGGTTGCAGTTTATGAGAACAGTGAGACGGGAAAGATAGGGCATCTATTCAGTGGCCTTTCCAAAATCTAAAGTCTTGATAGACAAATGCGAATCATGATTGTCCAGTAAAAGTAGAAGCGGATGTTCTTTACTGCACTTCATGAACTTGACGAAGTAAATCATAAACTCATAAAAAGTAGTCTCATTCATCCACTCAGAAGAGTTGGCAGATCCATGACATCCAAGATGCCCACTTGTCACGATAATGGACCCTCGGAAGGACGAAAATAATGGTATGAAATTACCAATTGCAGATATTCCAATAGCCATGGTAAGCTTTCACGTTCTGCTGAAGTAATTGAGCCAATTTGCTTGACACCTCTTCTGGCGACAACAAGTTCAGGTCTTTGTACAGTCGTGATACCTTTTTCGTCTATATTCCATATATCGTTGGGACCAAAGTTGTGCTGATCCTGAACGGTCGTGAGATTATTGCCAACATGGTTAAATAATTGGATAATTGCTTTTCTTGTTTATTTGCAAACCCCTGTCTTATCTTCAAGTATACTACAGAAAACGCTGGAACTGGATTCAAACATTCATCCTGTAGTTTCTTGCAATATCGAGTAAGGGTCCGATGATTGTAAGGCATTTTATGTAAGGAATTCATTGTCGTCGAAAAGAGTAATGTCTGATTTCGAGCCGCCCAATGGGGTGGAACATATTTAGGTTGAAGTGAGGATTGGTAAGGAAACTATACTGCTTGGATCTGTTTACCGTACATCGGCTTGCACTACATCAGTTTTTATTCGTTACTTGGATGACCTTCTGTCTGTGGTATTCCCGAATTATCAGCATATAATCATCGGGGGTGATATAAACGAGTATCAATTGATGGATCGAGCCTTTGCGGAGTGTATAGAGTCTTGCGGACTGAAACAACTCATTGATGAGCCAACGCGCATAACCGCCACATCGCAGACGTTGCTGGATGTGATTTGTTTTAGTGAGCCTGAGTTGATTGAACTTTCAGGCGTTATTGATCATTCCATGTCAGATCATAGGGGTGTCTTTTGTGAGATAAGATTAAAAAGAAAAATAATTCCGCCAAAAATTGTTGTCTGTCGGGATTTCACTCGTTTTTCCTTCCAGGATTTCATTTCGGATCTCGCAGGAATATCTTTTGATTATATTCTTTATGTAGATGACATTGATTTGAAGGTCTCAATTTTTGGCGAGTACATGACAAAAATTTTCGACATTCGCGCACCTTACGTTGAGTCAAGAATCTCCAAAAAGTTTGCCCTGTAGATGACGCCAGTGGTAAAGTGTATGATGAAGGTGAGAAATAATGTGCTATCTAAGTATGAGCGTACTAAGAGCTTAGTGGATTACAGTGATTATATTAGACTCAGAAACGCTGTAACCTCGGCGGTGCGGAGGGAGAACTGTGCTTTCAAGTCTCGGGCTGGATTGCGAGGTTCGAGTTCCTTTTGGAAATCGTTGAGGAGGCTGAACGCTGTAAATTCAAGAAAGTCTATTCCCGAGTATTTGAACAATCCCCAGGATCTCAATGCTTTTTTCAATCAGTTTTCACACCTCCAAATTCCTGTCGGGAGGCAGCCAGCTATTACAGCTCCAATGAGTTCGACCCAAATATTAAGTTTTCTTTCAAGTTAGCAACTGAGAAAGATGTAAGGGCCGTAGTGTGGAATCTTAGTTCGAACGCAGAGGGGGTAGATAATATATCCGCAAAGATGCTTAAACTATCAAACGGTAAAATTCTGCCTTATTTGACGCATATTGTGAACGTTTGTATTGAGTCCGGTTATTATCCTACTGTTTGGCAGTCATCCATAGTAAATCCGTTGCCTAAGGTTTCAAATCCTGAATCTCTAACTGATTTTCGGCCAATAAGTGTTCTGCCGGCTCTGTCGAAGGTTCTTGAAAAGATACTGTTGTTCCAGGTTTATGACTATGTCACCGAGAGCGAAATACTGAACGCGGTGCAGTCTGGTTTCAGAAGGGGCTACAGCACTACCACTCTTCTGTTGAATATAACTGATGATATTTTAAGATCATTAGATAAGGGGCATGCCACGATTTTGACCCTGTTAGATGTTGCCAAAGCCTTCGACACCCTTTTTTTTCCTTTATATGTGCCGGGATACTATGTCCATCTACACATCTACAAGTATTTACTCTCAGATTCTTTCCAAATCACCACTACCTCTACACTTAACAACATCCATGACCTCGCCGGGATTCGAACCCGGTACCTTCAGCATCCTAGAACATGTTTTCACCCTCTAGGCTACCGAGGTTGTCTTCGACACCCTTGATCACGAACTTCTCTGTGCCAAATTGAAACACTATGGTTTTGATGACCCCGCACTGAAGTTTTTTAGGTCTTACTTTTTTGGTAGGAGTCAGAGGGTTCGACTGGGTGGGATTTTTTCTGAACTGTGTTCAATTACCTCAGGTGTGCCACAGGGTTCCATTCTTGGCCCTCTGCTGTTTTTGATATACATAGCAGACATGTATAAAATTGTTAGATTTGTATTCATTCATTTTTATTGCGATGATGCTCAGTCTCGCCTATCCTTTTATCCCACTTTTCTAGATCAGGCTGTTGAGCAGATAAATGAAGATCTATCAGAAATTGTAGAATATTGTCAAAGAAATAATCTGAAACTTAATGCCGGCAAGTGTTCATATATATCTTTTGTTGTTTCGGCTGATATCCGAATAGGCGGACAATCGATTCCATCTTCTAATTCTGGTAAGAACCTTGGAATTGTCTTTGATTGCCGTTTGAGATTTAGATAGCATGTATCACTGCTGTTGAGGAAATCTTTTCTCGCTCTAAGATATTTGTATAGGCAGAGACAGTTTTTGGATTCTTCCTCTCGTAAATATCTGTGTGAGACGCTTGTGTTGTCTGTATTGAACTATGGCTTAGTACTTGTTTATCCCTGTCTTCATTCTGTTGCAAGATATATAATGCAGAAGATACAAAATTCGTGGTTCCGTTTTATCTTCGGCATGAGGAAATATGACAGGGGCGTGACCCATGCTATAAACCGTCTTGAATGGCTAAGGGTCGAAATGTTTACGTACTGCAGATGTCTCTTACCGTACAACGAATCCTGAAATCATCCATTCCTACGTATTTAAGGGAGAAACTAGTTTTCATAAGGGACGTTCATCATGTTGCGATAAGACATGGACAAAGGCTTATGTTGACTAGTTTTCGTTCAGTCGTTTCAGCGTTCTTTTACTTTCTGCGCAGTAAAATTATACAATGAGTATATTATGTTCATGCATCGATGCACGATCTCCCTAAACTCATTTAGGTCTAGCTTGAGGAGAGATTTATTGTTGAGGCAGAGTTTATGAATGAGCTTTATGTTTTGTTTTTGCGAAAAATATTGTTAGAATTAGTACATTTTTTTAATGGTTAAGTGGAGTAGCTTTAATTCTAGACTTCGCCCTACTGTTATGAATGTATAAAAAAAGGATTCAAATAAAGGCACAATTATTATTAATATCGAAATCTTTCGCTAAGCTCCTGATAGACTGACCAGTTCGAACATGTTCAATAGCTCGAACTGTGATGTCTTTACTTATTCTACCCTGTTCACTCAGTCGTTTCCTATTATGAGGCATGACCTGGAAATGAAAAAATATATTGAAATCGAATGGGGTTAGTTGTCACATGAGACAAATAGTACCAAAAATAATGTGACAACATGTACCTCTGGTAAACCTGCTACTAATATTTATATATCACGAAAAATAATGTACATTACCTAAAACTACGCTCACATTGCTGCCTATATTATTAAATTGCAGAATAATCCAGTACAAGATCCTTCTACATGATGAATTGAGATTATATTTACCTATACCTACATATACTTTTTTCACGTGAATTCCTTCAACTTCTCCACAACGATCATAAATACACTAACATTTCCTACAACAGCATTTGAAATCCAGAGCTTCGATGTAGTGCTCGCGGTTGATTGAAAAAGTTAGTGGTAGATGGCGTTTGAGGATTTTTGACAACAAGTACTCGAGACAGCTAGACCCATCCTCCCCTAGATGACCGCTTTGGCAACGGAGCAAGCGCGCAAAAGCTCCTGACCTGGCGTCAGTGCTTTTCTAAGTTTTTTGAAGTTTACTATTGAGTTGTTCAAATTAACATGTTGCGGCAGGAAATTATACACCTTGAGAGCAAGGTAGAGATGAGATTGTTGACCAACAGTCCTACATGTCAAAGGCACATCAACCAAGCGTCCTCTATTTCGAGTGCCATAAATATGGTTGTTCATGACAGAGTTTTGTATGTTCTTCTTCTGGTAGATTGATAACGAAACAAAAGAAGCTGTCTCAAATTCATTACTCCGATATCCCTGAAAAGTTGGTCTGATGGATAGCGATAAGGCTTATTCAGGCCTATTCCTCAGTATTCTTACTTGTCAAACTAGCTTCTTCATCAATTAATCTAGCTGTTAGATAAGCCACTGTTTGATTTGATGCTTCCATGGACAACCAAGCTTGTCGAAAAGTACTGAATTTGGAGAAAGTATTTTTGTTACAATGGCTGTGTCACGTATTGTATTGAAGCTTTTGTGGGTTTGCGAGGTAGCTTCAACCTCTTTGGGACAGTTTCACGTTTCGTCCCGGCTTAGTTTGGGGGAACTCGTCAGGGCATGCACCAAACTAAGCCGTTTACATGCCTACGTGAGTTGACACCCCTTGTGAGGACCACAAGGGAGTGTACCAGACCGTTAGGGATGAGCGTATATCCGAGATCTTGAGAGGAGCTAACCGGGACAGCGTGCGCGCTAGCGCCCCCTGTACGCTGACCGATGATGTTGGCCAAGCGTTACAGGCAGATAACGCAGGATACTTAAGACGCAAGATGGTACTGCGCGCGCGACCTAAGTAAGAGCTGAGAGAGGGCGCTCGCTACAGGACTCCCCTTCCAGTGAAAACGATACCAGAAAGATGTATCTGGAGGAGTGTGACCGAGACCGAAAAGGTGTTCTCCTATAAAACGCGGCTGTGAGCGAGCCGTTGTGCCATTGCTGCGCTGTTGAGCACGAGTCTACGGCGTTAGATGATCGGTTGACCAAACCGTTTTGTGATGAGCCGGGTAGACTGTGTGCTAGAGCGCTCTGCCTCGTCGTTCGAGGAGTGTGACCGATTTAGAGGAGGTCAGCTTTTGACGGAATGTAGTCATGGCCGCATTGACCAGAAGATTTCCCACAAGTGCGGCCGTGATGCGGAGCAGTTGTGTGCCTTCGAAATGTGAGAAACCCGGATTGAGAAACGCTGCGCCACTTGTGAGTTCCTATACCACTCGATATCGTGCAGTGAGCTGGGTGCATTAGTGAGCACATTTTTGAGCAGCGTGTTGCAGCACGAGAGCGAAGTGGAACCTCCTCGGGATGGTTGCTGAACCATCGCCGAGAGAGGAACGGATAGGAACACACAGTGACAAGCGAAGTTCTCACTGGAAACGTAGATGATCGCGGAGGGACAGAAACTGTGACACCGTCGTTGAAATACATCACGTCGGAAAGTCACCACTGAAGCTTTTGTGGGTTTGCGAGGTAGCTTCAACCTCTTTGGGACAGTTTCACGTTTCGTCCCGGCTTAGTTTGGGGGAACTCGTCAGGGCATGCACCAAACTAAGCCGTTTACATGCCTACGTGAGTTGACACCCCTTGTGAGGACCACAAGGGAGTGTACCAGACCGTTAGGGATGAGCGTATATCCGAGATCTTGAGAGGAGCTAACCGGGACAGCGTGCGCGCTAGCGCCCCCTGTACGCTGACCGATGATGTTGGCCAAGCGTTACAGGCAGATAACGCAGGATACTTAAGACGCAAGATGGTACTGCGCGCGCGACCTAAGTAAGAGCTGAGAGAGGGCGCTCGCTACAGTATCAAACGAATTCTTGATTTGCTTTGCTAAAATCTCCACTTTTGAGATAAACTGAGCCACTGATGGTTCCATTTTATAGGAGTAGAACTTCTCATTTTGTTAGTTTATGACTTTTGCTCATAAATAGCATCTAGTTTGTCAAATACCACATTTGCTTTAAATCTCGAGCTGATATTATAAGGCATACATGGCTGTAGCATCGCCTCTGTTCCATTTTTCGATTTTATCGGAATCGGTGGTTGGTTTTGGTTTTTCTGTTGTTGATGTACTGAGCAAACAATTTGCACTTATTGTATATTTCACCTGAAATTTCCACTGGCTATAATTTTCACCGGTAAATTCGTTAATCTGTACACCGCTTCTCACTCTGATGTCGGCGATTTTTTTCACTTCTGTACAGATACAAGTCGCTGAGAATTCTGCCCAATTTCAACGTCGACCTAAGCCCATAAAATATTGAAGTTACTTGGATCAATTAAGAAGAGGATCAATTGTGGAATGTAAAGTGGAATCAAAAATAAATGTTACATGCACTTCTTGAACAACTATGTTGTTTCTCTAAACATAACCAAAGATCCCCTTCATCTTACATAGTCATTCGTCGGGTGTCAGAAATACTTATTACCAACTGAAAATTAGTAACAAAAAACAAAACACCTTAAGGAAATCTTTTTCTTCAACAGAAATGACCATTGAAGTTTGTGTCACGTGACTTGATGAATGAAGATGGTGCTCATTTTCAATTTTTTTCAAATTTCTGCGATTACAAAGTTTCAGAATAATTTTCAAATTTTTGTTAGATCCGTTTTAAGTTTCGGCAATATTCAGACAATTTCTAAAAACAGAATCCTGAAGTAAATTTTTCAACTGAAAATGTTTTCTGCTGTCCCACTGATCACCAGTCATCCTTATTACGCTATTGTTCTGGGGAACAGCGCGTTCATTTCGTCACGATGTCTGTAATTTTCGAATTTTGAGCCGAAATTGGTCTCAAATGACTAGGTTGGACTCACTGATGAAGAATCAAAAGTCAAAATTGATTCTGTCCGTCCGGGCGTGTGCGCTGTAACTTTCGAAAGGAAGGACCTAGAGTCTTGAAATTTTCAGGTTAAGTTAAGATCCTGAGTATCTCGGTTGAGTTCATTAATGGGCCAAATCTGCCGAATGGTTTTTGTGCTACAGCCACTTGTAATTTTGATTTTTCAATAACTCGAAAAATATTTATCTGATCGAAATGAAACTTGGTTGGAATATGAACAGTATCAATAAGAAGAATTATCTATGGAAAAATTCGAAAACAAATTTTTTTTCCTTGAAAAGTTTTTTTGAAAATTTTTATATTTCATTGGAATTTCACTGAAATTTCCAAGTCACCATTTCGCAATGTGAACAAGCGCGAAAAAGCTGCTGACTTCACGTCAGTGCTTTTCTAGATTTCTTATCTGTGTTCTGCTAAAATTCGCCTCATAGAGATAACAGATTCTGTGTACTTGAAATGTTTTCTTTCATTTTTTTTGCTCATGACTCACATATTTTCGTTGAAGGTTGGAAGGATTTCTTGTCAAAAAGCAAATTCATTTACAACATATTTGTATGTTTCATGTGTATTTTTATGGTATTGAAATATCTGAAATGTGTTCCAATGAAAAAAAAATTATCAATGCCTATGATATGGATCAATTTTCATTCGGGGATGAAATCCTCCGTCCGTATCGTTGTCTTATTGCAAATGTTTATTAGGGTTAAACATGTTTTAACTTTTCTGGCAGACAGTCTTTATGTAAAACTATTTGTATTTTTTTCAGGGCATATATTCGACTTTGAAATGATGATATCTGGATTAATGAGGAGATAACTTACGCCGTTATGTTGATATTCATGATTGATTGAAAATCTGTGATATATTCATTCCCGTTGTGATCTATTTATTATATTTATTCCACTGTATTTTATGTGAAGAGAATTGTTCAATTATTTTATCTCTAGAACATTTCCAACTATTTTATAACCCACCCTTAAAAGCTCTTTTGTACTTTTTGTAATTATATAATATTTGCATGCTATAAGGAAAATTTCCGACGTTCATATTACTCTTCTAAAATTCCACAGAACTTACGGGGTTTACATATAATTGGAATCAGAACGATGAACTGTTAAGTTGTCCATAGATAATTATTTATAAATTTTCTGGTTTTAAGTTCAACATAAGTGTCATTTTACTATAAGTGTGAGTCTCATAATATATAATATGGAAAAATTATGTTATTGTAATCAATTCAAATCAAAAACTTTAACTTTTCAGATGTTATCTTAAGGATTACATAATGATAGGTTATCGGACCGAAGTCAGATTTCGGCAAATGATCGAAAACTACGACCTACTATATTTGGTAGTGTTGTCCCTCCCCCGTTTTCAGTAGACCACATTTCCTTCACAAAACAGGAACAAAGTAGGTGATTGTAAAATTTAATTGCCCACGATTTTGAAAAGATATAAAACCTTCAAAAGGTCTCTTGCATGTAAAATTTGCCGAGTTCAGTGGTGTGAAATTGTGCCCCTATAAAATTCAAATCTATTTGGTGAATCCTGTTGTGGCCTTTACTGGCTTGGGGTGAGAGATTGGACGGAGTGCATTCCTTTGTTGGGTTGAAAATTTATCACCTGTTCCGACCAAATAATTGTTGTCTTATATTGTTTATTATTCCTTTTTGTCGATCTTATCTCATTCATACGTCGAATTCGCTGTTACATGACAGGTACCGCAACAGGCGAGCTCGATAGCGCGAGTTATTAATTCTCTCATCCACGCGTTGAAACTGCATTTACAAAAGGCTTGCACGCATATCTAGAGAAATCAACCTGCAAATGCCTAGAGAACCATATACTGGTGGGCGATATCAACTTGGACATTCTCGATGAAAATGAGATTGTTTCCGAATATCTAGATACTTTAAGTGAATTTAATTTTTTGTCTCTCATCAATAAATATACAAGAGTACAAAATGGATCATCAACATGTATTGATCATATTTTTCTTCAGACTAAATTGAAACAATCCCATGAAAAATATCATGCAATCATCATTGATGCACATATTACAGATCATAGGGCTACTATTGTGAGTCTCCCTCTAAAAAGTTACACAGATGGCAGTCCCAACGAACGAAGAATTGTTGAAAAGATTAATTATGAGAATTTAAAACGGTGCTTTAGGGATTATGATTGGTCTAACTACTATCAAAGTACAGATATCAATGATAAAACAGAACAACTCATTCATATCATAAAAAAAACACCTCCGATAATACTGTTGAGAGAAAGCTATCAAGAGCCCAAATTAGACGTAAGGAGTGGATAACTGATGGTTTGCTCAGATCCGTGAATAAAAGAAGGAACTTACTACGCCAACACAAAGATAACCCGAATAACGAGTTTAAAAAACGTACTTTCATTCAATATAGAAACCTATTGAACAGAACAATAAGGGCGGCAAAGAGAGAATACTATTCAAATTTAATAGCGCCAAATAGGGACAACACAAAACAATTATGGAACGTCATGAAACGTATTGAAGTACCGAAGATGAGACAGAGACTACCGAATATGAGGGCCACTGATGGTCAGCAGATAGTTGATGATATTTCGAAGGCCAACGCGTTCAATGATTATTTCGTTAGCGTGGGAGATACACTTGCCTCCAGAATTACCAAGCCATTCACTTCACCACCGAGGTGGAATCCACTCACGAACTCATTCAGCCTGTTTGATATTACTGAAAGCGAAACACTAAATATAATAAGAACATTGAAGTCGAACAAGACACCTGGTATAGATCAGATAGAAAGTGAAACATTGAAAGCTGTTGCTGAGGAGCTTGCAGGTCCGGTAACACATCTCATTAACTGCATATTCCATGACGGGCACTTTCCTCAAGCATTGAAAAATACCATAGTTATACCTATATATAAGAAAGGTGAAAAAAATGACATGTGTTACTATAGATCAATCTCTATCATAAGTTCGATTGCAAAAATTGTAGAGAAAGCAATAAAGAGCAGATTGACCAATTATTTAAACAAATTCAATATTTTATCGGAGAGACAGTTCGGATTCCGGTAGGGTTTATCTACTAATGACGCAATGACCAGCCTACTGGAGAAGGTTTCTGGATCGATCGATAAGGCCGAGCCCACATTGTGTGTGTTCCTCGATTTGGCAAAAGCTTTTGACACGGTAAGTCACTCGGACCTGGTGGAACTGTTGGAGGAGGTTGGAATACGGAATAATGAGCTAGCATTGCTGAGAGTATCTTAGGGATCTCCGCAAATGGTACAAATTGGCAATGCGAGGAGTGACGAAAAAACTCTTGAATTTGGTGTACCCCAGGGAACAGTTTTGGGACCGTTATTGTTTTCAATATAAATTAACGGTTTATTGAAATTAGATACATCAGGGACTATCATAACTTTTGCAGATGATACGGTAATTATATATGCTGCAGACACTTGGGAAAGTTTGAAAACAAAGGCAGAAGTGGACCTAGTGAATATACTCAATTGGTTCCAACACAGACTACTGACAGTTAATTTGGAGAAAACTTTTTTCGTTCCATTTACCAGCTATAAGCAGAATCTGCCTGAATATAGAAGGATTGAAATCAGAAATAATGATGATACTGTTGAAATACAGGCAAAGGATTCTCAGAGGTTTCTTGGTATCACAATAGACACGCATTTAAGATGAAATATTCACATAGATAACGTAACTAAAACACTAAGACCATCGTTATAGAAATTTCGACATTTAAGAAATATAATAGACATGAAATACTTGAAGATGCTTTATTATGCATTTGTGGAGTCGAGACTACAGTACGAGGTGCATAGTTGGGGTGCAGCTTTGCCAGTCCATCTGAGAAAACTAGATGTTGTTCAGAAAAAGATTTTAAAAATTATGTTCAGAAAGGAGGTAACATATCCATCAGATGCTCTGTTCAATGAAACACAGGTCTTAGATGTGAGGCAACTGTACATGTGCAATGCACTTGTGATTCTTCACAAAAATAAAAATTTAATGAGAAGGGTGGTTCATCGATATGAGACGAGAACTGCGACGAACCTTTTCATACATGTTCAAACTATGAAGAAATCTATTGGACAGCGTTCTCCTTTGTATCAAGCGAGGAAGATGTACAACTCTTTACCGGAGGTTCTTAAGGAGGAAATATTAAGAGTGAAAAAAAAATATTAAGAGTCAAAAAAAACAATGTGTTTTTATGGTTATGGCAACAGGTGGAAGTGTGATCCCCGAAATTTCTCAAAAAATGTGCAAACACTGTAAAAAAAAGTTATAAATGCAATAAATTGCCTTTTGTGTGCAACAAGCTAACACCCAAATTGTGCTACTCAAGCAGAATTGGTTAATGACAAAAATAAATTGATTTGCTTTGAAGCACGTCAAAAAAGTGAGGTTAAACTCGAACAAAACGAGAAACTTCTTCAAGAAATGGATTAGAAAAAACTGAGGAGTGTAGTAAGGGAAGTCCTTCGAGAGTTTTTGGACCCCCTCAAGAAAGAACTGGAGAAAAAAAATGAATAAGTTAGAACAATCTGTCCAATACATGTCGGACCTCTTCGAGGAATACAAGAAGAGTTCTGAAGAAATGAAACTGAAAGTTCAGGAAATCAAAGAGGAAAATGCAAGACTGGGCGAAAAGGTGAAAAATCTCGAGCTCAAAATGGATAGACAGGACCACCAAGAGAGACAAGGAAATTTAATTATTACAGGTATTCCAAAACAACCACAAGCAGATACAATAGAAGACACTGTTGTCAAGGTGTTCCACACCTTGAAGGTGAATATCGGGGTAAAGGATATTAAGGAAACTTATAGAATTGGCAAAGGGGAGAAGGCACCGATAATAGTGAAATTACACAATTACGAACACAAGAGGTTTGCACAGAAGGCTGTTAGGAAAACAAGGGGCTTGAAAGTGAGGGAGGCAACAATAATATATACTTGAATGATGATTTGACTAGGAGGATTCAAGATTTGTTTACGAAAACCAGAGAATTCAGAAGAACAAACAAGCTCAAAGGTGCCTACTATTCCAATGACTTGGTGTATCTTAGAAAAAATGGGACAGACCCACCTGTTAAGATTCACTCAGAGGAACAACTTAAATTGTAAGAATAAAAAGTATAACTTGTTAAAGACACTCAATAATTCATGGTGGAACACATTAATGTAATATATCTAAACATCAGGAGCCTACGCAATAAAATGGATTGTTTGAATGAGATATTACAACAAGCTCCTTATAATGAAACACATTTAATAGTACTAACTTGGCTTTTCGCGGATGAAGTCCACTTTTTTAATATAACATCGTTCAGTACAGTACATCATTGTAGAGAGTCGATAGGAGGAGGTACTAGTATTTATATAAGAGATGATATCGATTACACCTTAAATGATACATCGAGAGTAGAGATGAATGACTGTAATTTCTTGCCACTAAAATTAACAAAACCGAACATCACTCTCTGGAGCATATATAGACTCCCAAAAAGTAGTTTACCTGTATTTTTGGAACAAATTGACAAAATAACGACTGAGGAGAGAAACCGATGTGTTATACTAGGAGATATGAACTTGGATTTATTAAAGGAGAATGCATACACCCAAGAGTATACAAACAATATAACAGCTAGTGCATTCAAAATCCAGAATATTTTGAATGAGGAAAATGCAACACGAATTAGTTAAACAAAAAATGCCCACACTGTTCTTGATCATGTGCTTACTAATAAAGAATTAATCTGCATAATTGATTTATGCGACCACAGTATCAGCGATCACAACTAATGTTCGTTAAAATTAATGAGCCCCTGACGACTCGTGAACAAAAGAAAATCACCATTTCCAAAGTCAATATTGAAAGATAGACACAGTTGGTGGAAACTGAACTTGAGCATAAACATGTAAACAGTTTTAAAAAAACTTTCAGATATTATAAATGAAACAAAAACTTTGTGCTCAACACAGCACACTATAAAAATAGGTGTCAATAATGGGTGGATAACACATGAATACCTTGAATTGCTGAAGTTGAGAGAAAAACAATACATCAGATGAAAGAAGGTCCCACATAAACAAACTGAACTGGACTTTAAAAGAACCAAAAATAAAGCCAACAATCTAAGGAACAAACTGAAGGCGCATTATGCAGAAAAAAAGTTTCAAGAAGCAACGGGAAACAACAAAAAACATGGGATTTATTAAATGAGGTTTGCAATAACCAGAAAAGAAAAACCCAAATAATAAAGACAATAAAGGGTATAGATGGATCGATAGTTAATGGTGAAAAACAAATAGCGGATGAATTCCACCAACACTTTTCAACTATCGGCGGAAAAATTTCAGAAAAAATTAAGCATACAGACTATGTTAAATACAAAGAAGAGGAAATATCAAACACTATGTACCTGAAACCTACTGATCTGACAGAGATAAAAGAGATCATAGCTTCTATCAAAAACATCTGCTCGCCTGGAATAGATCTCATCAACAAGAAAGATATTCTCCAATTGTTTGACGTAATAGGGAAAAAACTAGAAGAACTAATAAATACCATCCTACAAACAGGAATATTCCCAGATGAATTGAAAATAGCAAAAATAGTACCCATCCATAAAAAATGAAATAAAGAAGATCTGAACAACTATAGACCAATATCTCTTTTGAACACATTCTCAAAAATAGTTGAAAAAATTATAAAAGTAAGAATAGTGGATTTTGTTGAAAAACATTTTGGATTTGACCCACAACAATATGGTTTTCAAAAACATAGCAGCACACAGGGAGCTACAGTAGATCTACTTGAATATTTGTTGAAGGAAATGGATAAGAACAATTATGTCACAGTGGTCTTTGTAGACCTTGAAAAGGCATTTGACACTGTAAACTTGGAAAAAATGTTGGGAAAGTTGGAAAAAATGGGATTTAGAGGAGTATGCTATAGATTGCTGAAGACCTACCTTATAAATAGGAAACACTGTACTGTGATTAATGAATCCGCAAGTAATACAGGAAATGTCAATATGGGAGTACCTCAGGGATCGGTTTTGGGACCTCTCTTGTATCTGCTGTACGTCCATAGCATAAGATTTCTGGGGCTACAATGTAAATATTTTATGTTTGCAGATGATACTGCACTGGTGTTTTCCGGTCCGAGTATAAGAGAATGTGAAAGGATTATAAATGGTGATTTGCATGAATACTTTAATTGGCTGTGTTACAATAGATTAAGTGTTAATGTGGAAAAAACGGTTTATATATGCTAATGAAACAAAAGACGAAAAAAACCTGTGATATTAATTTAATTCTGAACAAAGTGAAACTGAAAGAGGTGAAAGAGTACAAATATTTAGGTCTAGTCATTGCAAACAATCTAACCTGGAACAGTCATGTTGAAAATGTAATGAAAAAAATTTCACCCAAGATTCGTGCAATAAGAAGATGTGGCAATCAGTTGAATAGTTGTTCAAGGAGATTACTTTACCATAGTTTTATTAAACCACATCTTTCATATTTAATCCCTTGCTGGGGTACAGCTTCAAACTATGTAATCCAAAAGTTGCAAAGACTGCAAAATAAGTCTGTCAAAACAATATATCAACTGGAATACCTCACACCGACAGTCCAGGTTTACAAGGAAACTAATATATTGAACATTGAGAAGATAACGTTTTACGAACAGACTAAATTAATTTATAAAATAAAGAAAAAAATGCTAAAATCAAATACTGTACTTGCCCAAAATGACAACTTTCATAACTATGAAACAAGAAAAAGACAGTACCTAAGAAGCGACTTTGCCAGAACAAGTAAAGCTCTAAAATCTCCTATAAATAGTAGCATATCCGCATACAATCAGATACCTGTGCAATTAGTGAATACCTTCAGATCAATAAACCAAATGTGCCATAATCTCAAACTGTACCTTTTATGATTTAGTTTTTTTCGCTTTTCTGTGATAATTTTGTGTTTGGTTTTTATAGAAGATTAATATTGTTTATTTACAAGCGAACTAAATCAAGACATATATGTAGGCCCTGGTGCCAGTTTTTTGTAACTGTTTTGGGGTCATGAATAAAGATTATTATTATTATTATTAATTCCATGGGGTTGATGAGAAAGAAAATTAAAGTCTACATCAGATCTATTAACCGTGGGGCTGTTCATTGTTTGGTCGTACCTCCATCTATGTGAAAGTGTGGGTACTCGTTGTTGGGACGGGGATTCATCGGGTGGAGGATTTGCGGTTTTTTTTTGTGATTGGTAGAACTGTCGACTAGGGGGCACCATTTCATAAATACGTGGGATGCTGACAACTGACCCCATGCACAAACTAACGGTTTCTATAGGGGATATTGTTTGTTCTCCATATGCATATTAGATTGTATAATATAATAATACCTTTGGTATGGTGAATAAATTTATTATTATTATTATAAATATGCTATCCATAACCCTGCGTTACCAGGGTGAGCGCGGCGCTTACCTTTCTGTTGTTGTTGTTGTTGCCCTAATCTACACGCCCTTCCAGCTAATCCCCTTCCGTAGTATTAGGTTCAATTGTATGTAAGTGGTTTTGCTGCTGCAACACGTTCAGCTCTGCTATAGCGCGTTCTTAGTCCGTGCATGTTGAAAAGTGAGCGACTTGCTAACCTGCGAGTATTGGTGTAAGTCATAAAGTTCGGCGAGTGTGAACAAGTTTATTTTGTGTTTTCACGTAGTAATCTTGTGTTTTATGTCGTTGTTCAGGTGGGCGAGTAAAAAATGGATACCAAAGAAGAAGCAAGACTTTCGAAAATATTTGAAGTGCTGTAGCAGGAAGAGCTACTTACGGTCGTCCTAACGGCCAACCGTAAACACAATTACTTCTGAAGGAAAAACATAAAAACTCGATTTTTGTAGAGTAGATCGAATTCGTGAATTGGTAAAATCCGCCGAATGATTCCCCAGATATACCCATTGAAAATTTTAATTTTCCAATATTTCCGAAAATACAGTTTAGATCGAATTGAAATCCAGTAGTTTATCGAAAAAAACCTAGAAAAAGCCTTGCGGTCAAGGCAGCAGCTTTTGGGCGCATGTTGAAATTCGTTTCCAAAGCTGTCATCTCCATTGAACATGCGCGCAAAAGCAGCTACCTTCACGGCAGAGCTTTTCTAGGATTTTATTTAATTATTTACCAATTTCTTTCAATTTCGATAGTAAAATATTTTGTTGGTTACTGAATTCAATTTTATTCTCCCCATTATAATTTTTTCACGCTAATATGGAAAAAAGTATGAGTGAGCAGAAATGAATACGGTGCTATTTTTGGACCCGCGGGTAACGCAGGGTTAAGAATACTGCCAAACTTCAATCGCCGTCAAAATTTCCAATTTTCAACGAGAAAATGATCTTTCCAAATTGGCTCCACATGTTGGTTGTTTAAACAGTCGGAACTCCGCGCCTTTCGTGACGTACCGGGGTATATCCACTCTCTCTCTCTTCTCGTGTACCTTTCTCTCTAGCAAGGCTGTATCGATCGGGGCATCGTGGAATAACGAGTAACGAAGTAGTCGATTTAACGCGTTTCGCCCACTTCGGTTTTGCGTCCCGATTTGAAGATTTTCAATACCTAATTATTCGAAATATGCAAATTTTTGAAGTGTGCAATAGCATACATTATGATTTTGTATCGAAATAGAACGAGAAAAACATAAAATATGATAATTCGTATTACATGCAAGAGACCTATTGATATCAAGTTCGGAACAAAGAGTCTTCTGTAATTTTGCTATATTCTCTGTATGTACATGATGTTTCTCTTGTCCATTCATATCATTTGTAAATAAAAATTTTGAAGGTCACATTATTTCGTATGCAGATGACACAGGTGTTGTTGGTACGGTAGCACCGTGACACGATCCTTACGAAAGTTACATGTATGGTCAACCTTCAAGAGATACTGTTCCACTACACCATGTGGATTGTATAGTGAAGACAAGCTCCTGACCAGTTTAGGAAAAGGTGCATAACGAGAGATATCTTGGAGTGATGAAAGATCAATCTCTGAAATGGAAAGAAGGCACATGTTGACTATATGGTGAAGCGACGTAAGAGTGTAAATGAAAGTTTACCCTTCAAGATATACTGGACAAGAAATATTTGACCATAGTTCACAAGTCTACCGCCGAGTTTTTTCTTAGGTATGGGTGGTATTGGAATTTGGGAAGGTTAATGTTTGATTATACATCGAGTCATTCACAGTCAACTCAGAATTCTATATTGAGGATTTTGTTGAATTTTGTTTGTATAATCTCGCGGTCGAGAATAATCTGGGCGATTATTCTCGACCGCGAGATTATACAAAGATATTGGACTGTTTCAACCGTCACTATTTTGTAGTTGATGAAATTTTTTATAATTATGTTTCACTACAAACCAACAATTATGAGATGTTTTATGATATGTAAGGTTTACATTTTGTTTTGAACTTTCTTCAGACAACTGACCTCTGAGAACATGGTACAGAGTATTTATGCAGATTCAAGTAAAAAGACGTGATAATGAAAATGGCATATGAGGAATTTTGTCTGCAACAGATGTTAAAATGAAATACATTTGTGGGAATTATGAGTGTGTAGATATCTTTTGAAAGCATTGTAATTCCCAAATTTTCAATGCTTTCGAATGATACCTGCACAGTAATAATTCCCAAAAAATTAATTTTTTTCAACATCTGTTGCAGACCAAATTCCTGAACTGTCACTTTTATTATGACATCTTTCTACCTGAATTTGCATAAATACCATGCGCTTTCAGTTGTCTGAAGATTAACGAAAGTTCAAAACTAGTCACAAAAATGTAAACCTTACATTTTGTCAAAGATCTCATAATGATGGTAATAAAACATAGTAATGAAAAATTTGTGATAATTGTACAAAAATGGTAAACCATTGAATATTGAATATCTGTTTACCATTGTCTCATATGGAAATGGAATTGAGGTATAATATACTTAAGATGTCTAAAACAAAAGTGGGTATGGTAGATTGTTAGAATTATTATTCATCGGTTGGAGTTTAAGTATGAAGCAGGGCCTACAGAATACATTAATTTACCTACATTCATCACTTTCAACAAGTAGATATTCAATATGCAGCCGAATAAACATACACACGTGGGAAATACAATTCTTTTCATTTGCTTTTGTTGATTGAAGATATGTTGAGTCCGAAACGTTATTCTCGAATCCTTGATTCAACCTAACGTAGACAAAACTGAAAAACATCAACGTTGAGCGGGTGCTATTCAGAAACTCGCATTCTCTAGGTATCCTGTTTAAATCTTCTTCAAGAAACTCGTTTTCTTTACGTATATTCAACCGAGAAATAGCGCATTTGTTACATGGTTTGAATTTCTTGATGCTTAACTTGTTACTATTGCCATCAAAATAAAACATTTACTCATCGTGAAATTTTCATTGAGATTGATGAACATACCCTGGTAATATTAGCTGCCGGCCAGCCAGCTCCACAACGGCCGAATACACTTTGTTTTCTGTATGCGGGAGAAGGATATAAAGGTAGGTTCATCTCATAGAGGAACGATAGAGCTGTTATAATTAAACAAATTTTCGTTCACATTAGGAGCCAATTCCAAGATAAAATTGTAGGATTTCATTCCGGCCGAAGAGATCTTTGTGATTAATATTTTCAGAATGAGCAACCAACAATAAAACGTAATCCAATTTGCAGAGGAATCGAAAATCTATAAATAAATAATTTTTCCCTTGTCTGCTGCTGGACTCATATTTTTGGTCCTCAGTTGGATGAACTTGGGGAGGATTTCCAATTTTAGACATTTTGTGAGAAACCAAATGTTCTGTGTAACAACTACATCTTAAGAGTAGTTTGAAATACCATAAGAACAAAAACCTGGTGTCAGTTTGTATCATATATTTGATAGTAGAGACCGAAACAATCAAATGAACAATTTTTCATTCAGATAGGTAATCCAAAAGGATGCAGCTCGATGTTAGAATTACAGGATCTCATGCCGGCCGCAGAGTTTTCCATGATTTTCTGATTTTCATAATGACAATCCAAGGATGGAACTCGATCTATGATATAGACGAATGAACGAGATATAAATAAAGGATTCTTTATTCACATAGAATACCTCTAAAGGTTTAGCTCTAATAGCCGAATTGTAGGTTTTCATTACGGCCGAACATATTTTAGTGATTTTCATATTTTCGAAATGGACGGTCAAGGATCTAACTTGTCTATATTATAGACAAAAGAGATATAAACTATTTTTCATTCAGACAGAATACCTCTAAGGCTCCAGATCCAAGATCCCAATTATATAATCTGATGGCGGCCTAAGAGATTTTCGTGATTTTCATATTATTTATTCTTTTGAGAATCATCTTGAATTTATTTTGACCAAATATCTTGACATTATATCTGAAACTGAAAGAGGGACAGAAAACCAACAGAAAGGAGTAAATAAAATTACCTACATTTGCTGACCGGGAGAGTCTTTCGACTAGATCCGGTCCTCCAAGCGATGATATTTCAGATCCTCAGATAAACGAAGAACGCTACAATCCCCTTATATTGGGGAATCATCTTCCATAGACCCATTATTGCTTATTGTATACTAGAAATCCAACAAAATATCGGGAATGAATTGAAAAACTTGTGACATATATTATGTCATATGACACAATGAATGAGTTTTAGATAAGCAATTTTTCGTTCTATAAAGAATTAAGCTTTGTCGATACATGTATCTCCTGCATCCTACCAAGAGTTCCGAGTTGTAAAATTTAGTGGGAATTGTCAATCACGGATAAATATGTATTTGTATCGTATTGTCAATCAATGATTCCAAGCTGTGGTGTCAATGGTATACCCTAGGCGGCTGAGATTCCTAGTGGAATATTGAAAACAATTTACAGTGACTTGCGAACAGAATCAGAAAGATGATAGTTGATGTAATATTATTTGAAACTATAATATTTAAGTTATTTGATAATGTATTATATTTATTTCCAAAGACTGTTGATTTATATCACTTTTTATTTATTAATTCGTACACAATACATAAGTCTCTGGCTTCTACATCGCCATTGTTTTATCGTCTCGTCTAACCTCAAAACCTGACCTTGCACATCTGACATATACATATACTACTCTATATTATTCTATGTTCCGTATATATACATATATATCATACTACATCCCCCTTTCTTTACACAAAGCCAAGTTAAACTTAAAGTAATCCTCACATTTTACTTTACTAATTTTACAAACATACTTATAATCTACTTTTACATTTTGAAATTTTTGATTAAACAATATATATTATATTAGATTTCCTCACAGATATAATCTTTCAACTTTATTGGACTACCTACTTTCCTCTTCGGTCTGCCATGAGGCAGTTCAACATTACAATATGTTCTTTCGTGTTGAGAAAGTTGTTTTCTAGGTGTATCTCTAATTATATATTTTCTATTTCTTTCAATAACAAAACCATTATTAAGTTTTACAATATAAGATCGTGGTTTGTTTGATATTTTTATTATGGTTCCCGGTTGCCAACATGTTTTATCTTGAAACTCTTACTTTATCACCTATCTTAAAACATATATTTCTTTCAAATGTGTTTCTGTCATAGTTGGTTTTTTGTCTAATTTGTTTGACTTTTAAAGACTCTTTGAGATTCCCGAGTTTAGTGTAACTATTCACAATATCAAATTTAGGCAATAAACTATTCACTTCTCTGTTGAATAACATCTGAGAAGGTGAAGGTAATTTCGAATCAATTGGAGTAGTTCGATACTCTAGTAAACACAAATAAGGATCTTTTTTGTCATATTTTGCTGTTTTCATCAGTAATTTGAAACTCTGTATACATCTTTCTACCATACCGTTGGACTGAGCATGAGTGGGGCTAGAGGTCACATGTTCAATATTCCATGATCGACAAAATTCTTTGAACTCTACCGAACTATAATTGGTGCCATTATCTGATCTTAACATTTTCGGTATCCCATGTCTAGCAAAAATTGATTTAAGTTTTTCTATAGTCTGACTGCTTTCTAATTTTAAAATTGGCGTTGTTTCTATAAATTTTGAAAAATAATCTATTACAATCAAAAAATTCTTGCCATTGAAATTAAAAATATCAGTACCAACCACTTCCCATGGTTTACCTGGTACTTCCGTTACTAATAAAGGTTCTTTAGGATTTGTATTTCTGAAATTCAAACATGTTTCACATGCGAGGACATACTTCGTTTATATTAGGCCAATAAAGTCCTTGACGGGCACGTAATTGACATTTTGTTATTCCCATATGATTATAATGAATTTTCCCTAACATTTCCTGCCTCATTACTTTTGGAACAATTATTTTGTTACCTTTAAATAAAACATTATTTATGCTTACAATTTCATCTCTAAATTTGTAATAAACTTTCAGTTCTTCAACTAATTGATCATTTGAATCTGGCCAACCATTCAAAAGAAATTTCAAAAGTTCATTTAGTATGGGATCTTTCCTAGTTTGATTTTGAAAATCTTTAAATTTGTCCTTACTCATTGACAAAATTTTTTCTATTAAATTTACATGTGCTTCTATTTCTTCTAGTATCAACTCATCATCTACTCTAGCATCCTGAATAAAATTTCTTGATAAACAATCTGCTAACAGAAGTTTTGAACCTGGTACATAGTGTATATCTATGTCATACATTTGCAATTTTATTAACATTCTTTGCAGACGCATAGGGCACTTTATCAATGGTTTTTTAGAAATAGTGGTTAACGGTTTGTGATCGCTCTGAACTATGATTTTTTTTCCATAAATATATTGGTGAAATCTGGTACAACCAAAAACTACAGCTAGTAATTCTTTTTCTATTTGCGCATAACCTTGTTCACACTCTGTCAATGCTCCCCCAGTTCCCCCAGCAGTCCAGTCTGGGATTCACGTAAATCCGAAACGTCAACTTGAAGAGCAGTAATAGACTGCTGGTGACTCGACAGCAATTCTGCGTGTTTATTGATTGACTTTGAGCAAGTAGCTAGTTGTGTGAGAATGTCGTTTTGGCGTTCTTCCATGCGAAGTACACTGGCAGAAACCTCTCCAATACGGTTCATCATTTGATGAAAATGTTCCAAAGTAAGGGGGTCGCCCTCAGTAGACGAACTAGAATTAACCGGAACGGAGATCGCATTGGAAGCAGCAGAATTACTTCTGAGTCTACGATCTCTGGAGTGACATGCGGGACATATCCAATTTCCCCGCTTTTCATCAAGAAACTCGATTTCACTCGAGGTTGGATTCACACAGTTGGCGTAAAAAGACTTACCACATGCATTACATTGAATAGCCAAGTGTGAACTGGTAATTGATTTATTGCAACAACCACAACTTCGCGGCATTGTCAACAAGTTGTGAAAAGAAATATAAATGTAAATTTGAACACATAATTCACTTCTTTGGGTCCGTAAGGAAGACTTGAGACAGAAAGTAGGAAGACCACGAAATCAAGGAGTGAAAGATCGGTTCAGATATAAGGGCTTCGAGAAAGAAAGATAAACTCACATTTAAAGATGATTCATCAATCTCCGAAGAAAGCGAATCTGCACCGGCATGTGTAATACGCGAATTATCACCACTCAACATCAACAGCTGTGAAATCTACCAGCGATAATAATGTATTTATTTATAAATATGCATTCGTTTTTTAGCAATGACTGAAATGCAGAATTGAGCCCATTAAATGCCCCGTTTCTATACAGATGAATTAAGTATTTCTACAAAATCTTACCCCTGCCACCTTCAACTCACACTTTCGCGAATGAAAACATTCAAACTCCAGTAGTAGGAATATTATCACAGATATATTGGCAAGGAAATCAGAACCCGTGCTTACTGCTCGAATGTGTAATGTGGAATGTCCTAACATAACTGTCAGTTAAAGTTAAAAATAACTCTCAGTTAAGTTTTATAATACCGGCCCTAAGGACGGTATCAACAATAACCAAAATGAACATGTATGGGCAATGCAGAATCCGTATGCCATTAGACAAAGACGATTTCAGCAACGTTTCAGTGTAAACGTTTGGGGTGGGATTTTCAACAATGATTTGATGCCAGTACATGTTATAAATTACCGTTTAAATGCAGATTTGTCCAAAAAAATTTCGGGGCACAACCTTTTTGACTTCATTGATAACTTAGAGCTAAACATTGTAGGAAATATGTGGTATCAGCACGATGGTGTACCAACACATAGAGGGAGACAAGCAGTCAGTTGGCTGAATAAACATTTCCCGAATAAATGAATAGGTCAAGGAGGACCAATACAATGGCCACCTCCTTCGCCTGGTCTAAACCCCTCAGATTTTTATTTATGGAGACATATAAAGCAGCTTGTTTATCATGTCGAATTCAAGATGCAGCAAACCAAATACGAAACGACCCAAATCTGATCCGCCGATTAACGGCATCTTTAGTTCGTCGATGTGAAGCTTGCATTCAAGCCGAAGGTGGACATTTCGAACAATTTTTATAATATCAAAATTTCCATTTATAATTGTTTTGAACATGAAAATATAATTTTTCAAATGCTTGTATCATCTTAACAAAAACGAATCGTATATATGTTCATAGGGAAAAAAATGTTCAGAATATGCACAGCTACCAGCTACCACCTGTCAAAGTTTGTCATAGAGCTTGTAGAACAATATATAAACAGTTTCTCATCCATAGGTCACCTCTGAAGGTTCAGCTCCAAGGGCCGAATTGCATGTTCTCATCTCGGACTAACAGATTTTCGTGAAGAACGAAAAGACTTGGTTAATATTATGCAGGAATGGAAATTTTTCGTTCACATTGGTTGTCTCTAAGGGTCAAACTCAAAGGGCCTAGTTGTAATGAATGAATGAATTTCAGTCTATTTCAGAGAGGAATGAAAGGGTTAGTAAAGTTCGTTTTTCGTTCACCTAGGTAACCTCTAAGTGCCCAGTTCCGAGATCCGAATTCTTTGATCCAATGCCGGTCGAATAGATTTTCATATTTTCCGAATCGGTGGCCGAGGTTGAAGTTGAGACCATATTGAAGATGATTGAAAGAGCCATAAAATTTGAAATATTCGTGCACATTGGTTACCGCTAAGGGTACAGCTCCAAGATCACATGAGAGCCAAATATATTTTCGTGGTTTCAAAATTTACCGAATAGGCAGCCAGAAATTAACCTTAGTCTATTTATAGAGAAATCGAGAGTTATACATAAACCAATTATATTTTTACGCTTTTCACATTTTCCGAATAGGCGGCCAAAAATGATGCTCAGGCCCATATCATAGAGCAATAAAAGAGCTAAAAGTAAAGAATTTTCCATTCACGTAGGTATGTGAACCTCTGAATAAAGAAAAACAGGAAGGAGCATCGGCCTCACATCAGGGGGTCCGGAATGGAGATTGCATATGGCCGACTTCCCTTTCACTTTGAAGAGAGAACAGCTTGTTCCGAGACCTCTTTGTTCGAAGATACTAACTAACATACTTGGAGGTTCAATATGGGCGCCTACGTCTACAAAGTAGAAAAGCGTTATGCTCCTTCCTGTTGTTCTTTATTCAAAGATGTTAACGCCGAGGGCCCAGCTCCAAGAAAGGAATTGTATGGATCTATTGCCGGCCGTATAGATTTTCGTAATTTCAGACCAATAATAAAATACAGTCCATCATATCTCAGCTTCAATATCACATATTTTTTACAGACCATTATCCTCAATTGTAGCTTTATGAACAGAATCGAAAAGTTAAGTGGACTGAATCGGGAAAAAGCTCACACTTATTCTTCCAATGAAAAAACTGTCTCGTAATGAAATCGTTAGCAGGTGGTGCAGATACAACGCCGACTTTGAACTCTGATCATACCGTCTTTAGGAGAATTCTCTGTTCACCGATCTGCGGGTTAATTTCGGTACAATAATTTATATCACAGACAGGAACCTCATATACAATTGCACGTCCTTTCAATTCACATGGAAAAAGTTGGGTTTAGTTTCTCATTGAATAAGTTTGTGTTTTGATGTTTTTTTATTATAATTTATTACATTTTAATCTACAAATCAACTGATTGTTGTTCTCGCAGATTTTATACATTTAATGAATTTTGAATAATTCTCACACATCCTTAAGGATAAAGGTAAACATTTGTATTGCCTCAACTCGCATACACAGGAGATCTTCTACTCAGTTCAGTATTTACTTCTTTTTGACGAAATTTATCCATATTTCTTGTATTGTGGTGAATAAATGTAGATTCTCAGTATTCAGTGGGCTTTAGATCGTACATGAAATCATTCCTCTATATTAGAGCTTGGCCTTCAGAGGTATCCAATGTGTAGTGTGTTCGACCGTGGTGGAATGAAAAGTTTTCGTGTAGCTGGCCGGCCGGGAGCAAACATTACCAAGGTTAAAATCAGGACTCCACGAAACAGTTTCGTCCCCTGAGCAGGAGTCGATGTACCAGATTAATAAGGTAAAACATCTAACGTACGCTGCACAATGCGCTAGGCATTCAGAAAAGTCAGATACAAGATGCCAGTTTAATTTTTTTTTTCACAAAAGATACCATATGTTATCCGATGATTTGAAATTTGTGTTATTTATTAGGAGCTACAAATTATCGAAATGAGGGTATGTGACCAGTGAAGCTCTAAAATAAAGCAGCTCTTGCTCACTGTGTTGTTAACAATATTTGACATACTGCATCTCTTTGAAACACAAGAAATGCTATACTATACTGTAGAATATAATTTGAGAAGGGAAAGTTTACAAGTATGGATCACATATTATGATTCAAGTTTTCCATTTCGACAATACAACACGTACATATAAATGTATGAGCAAGATGAAATATTCATTCATTTCAATTTCATTCTTACATGAAAATGAAAGTCAGAGTCAACAACTATTGCAACGGTCATAGGAAATTTTCATGCATCTGGGCAATTGAAATCGGACACTTTACATACTGCAGATTTCTGTCATCGAATAGTTCGCAAGTGAGTTATGATCACAGAAAATATAGGTCTGCACCTTTGAGTAAAGAACAGGAAGGAGCATAACGCTTTTCTACTTCGTATAAAACTGGGACGTAGGCGCCCAAATTGAACCTCCAAGTATGACTCATGTTAGTTTCTTCGAACAAAGAAGTCTCGGAAAAAGTTGTTCTCTCTTCAAAGTGAAAGGGAAGTCGGCTATATGCAACCTCCATCCCGGACCCCCAGATGTGAACCGAAAATGGTCTCAAACGATTAGGTTGAACTCACTGATGACGAATCCGGTTCTGTCCGGCCGTCCGTACGAACGATTACGTGCATGCGGATGAATATGTCGACTTGAAAGTTTCAGAGGGTTGGTTGCATTTCAAAATGCGAAGGTTAAATTCGTTAATGGGCAAAGTAGGTAGAATGATTTCGTAGTTATAGCCATTTGAAGTTTTGAGTTTATTGAAACTTGCCTGTTAGTTGGAGCATAAGGATTTGAAACTTTTTGCGAAATTTTGTTGAGATGGTGCTGTCAGTAAATTTTGAAAAAAATCTTTTTCAAAATTTCATTACATTCGAAAAAAATTTTGGTCGTACCTTGAACTTCAGATTTCACAGCAGTGTACAAAATTTAAGTGCAGTTCGATAATAGATTTTGAAGATATTGTGGAAAAATATGTCAGATTTCGTGTTTTTTTCCGACATATGGTTATTTTTTTCCGGAATTACTTAAAAAATATCACTTCAATCATGTTGAAACTTGGTCGCTAGCTTGGAAATGCTGATAGACGAATTTGTGCAGAATTTCGTGATGATCGTGGCATTAGAACAATCCTAGGAACAATTTGAAAAAAAATTTAAAATTTTTTTCAATTATTCGAAATTCTGTGATTTTCTGATTATAATTTTTTCATGAATCATCAACATTCGGACTGTCATTTTTTGATAAAGTTCTGGATTTCAATCCGATCCAGTCCGTATTTTCCGAAATGTTGGAAAAATAAAATTTTGAATGGGTATATCTGCGGAGTCATTGGGTGGATTTAAAACATTCACGAAATCGGCATTCCTAATTAAGGTCCAAAATTACTCTACAAATATCGAGTTTCTAATTTGTTTCTTTCGGAAGTTATTGTGTTTACGGTCGGCCGACTATAAACACATAGCGATGGGCAACTCCTGTTCACTATGGCCTAACGCGATCTTCGCACCTTCGTACGAGCAGCAACCCAAAGCAATGGGTTTGACACTTTTCGAAGATACGACGTATGCGCGGTGATCTGATATTCTTGTTTTACGAGCCATCCAAGGCCCACTTCTGTGAGAGGGTTGGCAGTATGTTCCCACTGAACAGGAACAACTCGCGAAAATATATGTACAAATCCAAACTCAGCGACTCATTTAACGTATATCTTCTACAACAGGAACCGATCACCCGAGAGTGTAGTCCGGTCATCTTCCATCAACGCTTTCAAGAATTGTTACGACCTCAGATTACAGAAATTCTGATCTGTGGTTACGACGGGAATGCCTGTGTGGTGTTATATTATTTTCTATATATTAGAATAAGGTGATAAAATGTCTCCATAATCTTCCATATAATTATCCATCTGAAGAAATATATAAGACATACCCATACTTGAGATTTGACAAATTAGTAAATCTGCAACAATGCAAATTGATTTATAAACTCGAAAATAAACAACTCAAGAGTCAATGTCTACTCCAAAGGGTTCATGACATCACCAAATACAACCAACGCAGCAAGGATTTTTTTCATCTTAAAAAAGCAAGAACAGAGTTTGGATGTGCTGGACCTATCTATTCCAGTCTGGCAACAGTTAACAGTTTGCCAAATGATATCAGGAAATATTTGAATAAATGTAATTACAATCATTTCAAAAAACTTGTAACAAGTCGACTATGTTAACAACCACTGTTTTGATTTAAGTTGTATAACCTAAATAAAAATAAATTTCAGTTTGCCTTTAATTTGTATATTAATAGCTAATGAATTTCAAAGCACCTTTTTATTATTACTCGATAAAACCTTACTAGAATCTGTATATTCAAAGAGAGAAATAAATGAAGGAACATATCATATACATATTAATATCAAGGTATGCAAGAGAGAAAAAAAGTTATTATGATTGATGGAAATGTTACAATGCAAGATGTCCTGAATGAGGAAAATGAAGTTGTAATAGAAACTATCGTAGTAAATTCATTAATTTTGACAACAATTAATAAGAGCGTTATATATGATTTGGCCCAAATGTATAATTATCGAATTTTGGACGAAAACGTCATCAAACGTTTAATTTTGCACTCACTGTAATTCTATCTTGACATTTACTGAGTAGTTGTGGAACCTGAATATCTCGGCTGAGTTCGTTAATGGGCAAAATACGCCAAAACTTCCGGAGTTACACAGCTATCTGCAATATTGTTTACTCAATATCTCGAAAACTACTGATCGATACTTGGTCGTTAGACGTGCAAGGTGAACGCGCAAATCTTATGCAAAAATTTAGCCAGAATCGTTTCACTGGAAAGAAAAATTTCAAAGATATTTTTTTCCTAGAATTCACATATTAAAATTCGTTAGAACTCATATATCTTCAAGGCATCAGTTCTTAATCAAGAACTTGTTCTCCAGGACGATTGGATGAGTAGTTTTGAAATTATTGTGAAAATAAAATATCGATAGATATGCGATTATATTTGTGGATATCCAGGTTCCATTCCAAACTGCGGATTGTAATTTTCTCTCGATATCATATACGATTGAATTGTAACTTGGTAGATAATTGTACGATATTGTCACGCAAATTTACCATGAAAAGATTGGCGTCAATTTTATCACCATAGGAAAATTTCAAAAAAAATCTGAAATTTTATACGCGTTAGATTTCGCTGAAATGCTTGCTACAGAGTACAGGGTTTCAATTCGATTGGATTTTTATTTTTGCGAATATTGGAAAATAATATTTCGAATGGGTACTTCTGCTGAATCATTGGGTGGATTCATACAAACTTGAATTCCGCTTGAATCCTGTTCACAAATATTAATGAAAAAACGTTGCGATCTTCTAGTCTTATAATCCTGACGAACTCAAATTCATTACGGAGTAAATATTTGTTTGGTAGGTCGATACGTGAATAGGTGAAAAATATTTTTTATAGTTAACTAAGTAGACTTTTGCTATTTCAGATAAATATGAAACTCAATTAGGAAAGAATTTCATTCTGGTTTATACCCCATTTGTAAGAAAACACAAAAAATAATCTTATTTGTGATTGTGAGTAAAGAGAATAAATAATAGCATCAGTATAATATATAATCCGGAGATTATTACCTTTATAGTGCAAACACCACGCATCCTTCCCTCCAACCTTCCTTAATACGTCATCATGTGTACGAACGTTCACACATGGACACACCTTGTTTTACTTACATGATGGGCACTTTTGACTTCAGGGCATGTGCCAAGTTTCATCGTAATCTGATGAATAGATATTCCAAAAATAGTTTTTCAAGAAAATTTTCGAATTTTTGACCGATAACATCCCCACGTTTCTTTATTATATTGCGGGTCAGTCAGTATTCTTCAACTAGTTTCTATCTGATCGCTTGAGATATTGTGGTAGAAATCATTTCAAAATTTTCAATCAACATCAGAATTCTAAATTTCCAATATCCTCTAAAATAAACATCTGGTCGAATCGAAATTTCAAACACTGTTGTTAAATATAAGCATTGTATGAAGGCCACTCTTTGAGTCTTTATAGGATATTAGCTTCTAGGTATGTCCCAAATTTTATAGTAATCTGATCAATAGTTTTCGAAAATCCGAGTTTTTTCAACAAAAATATTTTATGAAAATTTATTTTGAGGATTTCCCAAAGAGCAAACACAACAATAGTTGAGCGTTGGTAGTCGCCAACTTATTGCTAAGTTTCAAACTGATCGCATAAGTATTTCTTCAGATTTAGAAGCACAAATCTAAAAATTTCAAACAGACATGACTCTGAAACCGTTTGGTCGATTCCACCCACCCATTGATCTGCGTGTTTGAGCCACAAACCTAATATGAGAATTTCCAGTCGCTTTCCTCCGAAAGTTGGAGCACATACAGAATTGATTTAGACCGCGGGTTCTCCTCCAGGAAGTCAAACATTATCGCTTAAGGTTAGGACCATATTCGTCTCGAATTTCGAAAACTACATATGTATCAAACGATAACGTCATAATAAACGCGTAAGAAATATTTTTTTCAAATATTCTATAGTGTGCGATCGTCTTATAATATGAACCTGACAACATTTTGAATGAACCTCAAAGCTGTCATTTTTTAATTAAGTATTGGATTCCAATTCGATCCATATTTTTGGCAATATAAAACTTTGAATGTATATGTCGGCGGAATCACTGGGTGGATTTAACCTATTCACCAATCCAGCCTTCCTTGGAGACAAGATATTTGAAGAGTAGCTACCAAAGTCCATTTCATGAATCGGTAGAATCCACCCAATGATTTTCCATTATTTCGAAAAATACAAATCGGATCGAATTGAAATCTAGCACTTGATTGAAAAATAAAAGCTTAAAGTATCATGCAAAATTACGTCCATATGAAATGCATTTCGCCAAATCTTTTCATCAGAATGTAAAACTGTGTTTAAAATCGACACAAACATGGGGTCAATTCTTAAATCTCGATCAAGAATTGAAGAGTATGACAATTGTCATATGTTTGCGTCGATTTTCTAAGTTAAATAGAAACCATCAGTAGACATGACCTGCGCATGGAACCGAATGTCACTCTACATTCGAATGTTATATTTCCTGTACTCCGTAGTCCGAACCACTCGTTGCTGAGTCGAAGGAAACGGTGATAAGGTTATGTTTATATTCCGATTTGAAATTTCTCTATATCTTGCATTAAGTTTATTTCTTGAATATTTGCTTGAAAACGTAGTCGAAATGGAGAACAGATCTATTTCAAATTTTGCAGATGCTCGAGAAAACTTAGAAAATCGACATAAACATATGACAATTGTCATACTAAAGCTTTTGAAGATTTGCGAGGTAGCTTCAACCTCTTTGGGACAGTGTCACGTTTCGTCCCGGCTTAGTTTGGGGGAACTCGTCAGGGCATGCACCAAACTAAGCCGTTTACATGCCTACGTGAGTGGACACCCCTTGTGAGGAACACAAGGGAGTGTACCAGATCGTTGGGGATGAGCGTATATCGGATATCTTGAGAGGATCCAACCGGGACAGCGTGCGCGCTAGCGCCCCCTGTACGTTGACCGATGATGTGGCCAAGCGTTACAAGCAGATAACGTAGGGTACTTAAGACGCAAGAGATGGTACTGCGCGCGTGACTTAAGAAGGAGCTGAGAGAGGGCGCTCGCTACAATACTTTTCAATTCTTGATCGAGATTCAAGAATCGGCCCCAGGGGCAAGACATCGAGAAATTTCAAACCGGAATATAAACCTTATCACCGTTTCCTTCGACTTAGCAGCGAGTGGTACGGAGTATAGGAGATATAACATTCGATTGTGGAGTGACATTCGGTTCCATGCGCAATTCATGTCTATTTAACTGAGAAAATCGACCCGGACATATGGTTATTGTCATACTCTTCAATTCTTGATCGAGATTCAAGAATCGGCCCTCTGGACTGCTGTCTGTGTTGCTTACTCTCGGCTTGCGTCTCAACTCACTGGTATGTACAGTCGTCGAGGAATTTTAGGCATTTCCATCCGGTAAACAATGTACTATTCCTCTCTTTCGAACATCGAGAACCACAAAATATTGCCACATACTTCGAAATCCTATTCACAACACGAATTAAGCGACGGAAGAGAAATGGACTAACGGAAAACTCGTTATATCGAACGGATATTGGGTACCACCCGAAAACCAAGATTCTCAGAATCTCTAATCTGCCGGCCCTGTGACATTAGTGGCTTTTCACTCAGGTCCGTGAAACCCCTGGGGCTTGACGCACAGAGGCTCACGCCCACGTTATTACGAAACGAGACGATATACAAGGCGGTAAATCATGACAAGTTTGGCTATTACCAGCTGCGAGTGCATGAAGCCCCGCAAATTCGGGTGGTGCATAAAGGCCAACGCTCACTTATCGGCAACAGTCCAGTCCACGGCACACCGGAATATTATTCTTTCCATATAATTGAATGGGACAGCGCACTTGACCGCTGCGGAAAAAGGCAAATTAGTAGGGAAATAAGTTTCCGATTTGCCGTGGTCCGGACTGTTGCCGTTAAAGTGAGCGTTGGTCTTAAGTTAAGGGGGAAGGGTTAGGAAGCCCGAGTGTCTGCCGCTACCGCGTAGTGGAACGACATTGGTGCGCCCCAAACGATAGCTGGAAAGGAGTTCTCATAGCAAGCCTATCGCTTCGTACGTCGCACGTCACACCACGATTCTACGATCGATAAAGCCGACGGCGTCTATTGGCTTGTTAGAGTAGAGAGTAAACTTTAAGATAGGCAGAGTAGATATAACACGTTAGGTCATGGAACACCGCGAAGTTTCGAACGTCTGAACAGCCAATGTGGAGCCAAATTTGAAAAAATCGTATGAAATTCAAAATTTTCAACGGCGAGTGCATTTTCACAGCATTCTCATTTATATTCATGAATACCTATACAATTTGTATCATACCTAAACTCAGATCAGTAACTGTATACTACAATTAGCAACCATTAGTTCTTGACTCGGGATACTTATGGCTGTTCGTCCATATACCCTATAGTATACATCCAAAAAAAAACATTAGCTTTATATGGCAATACTCTGGCGGCAGTGGGAAATCTTCAGAAATGTTAGAAAATTTGGGCCTGATATTATGAAAAGTTGAAGGAGATGCAGTCATCTTAGAGGCGATTCTTACTTCAATTTGATACTAATTTCAACTCGAGAAAAGATGGGGAAAGGAATTGAAATAAGAAGAATAGAGCAAGTTATATGGGAAAAATGGTTATTTGCCCAGCAAATAGATATACAAGTGAAGAATACAAAATAGTTTGGCATTGTTATCCATCATTTCATTCATTTTCTGATTGTTTCTGTTATAGCCTTAATTAGTTGAATAATCATCACTGAATTTTTCTATATTTGAAAACTTAAGTTATTTAAATTCAGCTTCTTCAAACTGAGAACTCTTATACATCACAAAAAAAAAAGATATATTATTTCGAATGAACCGTCCCAAAATTATGACATTTCATCGTTCCCCCCCATTTTTTTGTGGTAAAAATAAATAATAACATATCATCAATCAGTTAAAATGTCATGTCATTCCAAAAAATTCCTGCAATTATAATAGACATTATGCTAAAAGAATACCCTCAGGTTTGATATCTAGAAATTTTGTGGCACTTCCACCAAGATTCGTCAAACGGAATTTTTTAGAAACAAGAGTGAAAAAAGTTGAATGGTTCACCGAGCTCATTTATCTTCTTCATCTGAAGTGTTTTCTTCACTAGTATCTTCTTCCTCATCTGATTCATCAGACGAAGTTTCTGCATAATCATTCTCTGCGCCTCCGTAATATCCTGAATGAGAACCTTGATAGTCCTCGTCTTCATCGTCATCAAAACCTCCTTGAGCTTGTCTTCCGAATTTATGACTACGAGCTGGATGATAAACAAAGTTGAAATTAATTAATTATATTCCCAATCAGTTTAGTTCAATCATAGCCGCCTTCTTAAATATCATGTAGGCGGCCAGTTCAACCTCCTCAAAAAAGTTCGATAAAACATGTTCTTGATGCTGCTCAACCCTGTAACCTAAACTCTTGAAAGTGCATTTATTCTCAAAAAAATTCATATGGAATTCCGCAGTAATGAGTTTCCAGAACGAATTTGTTATTACTCTTAATAATATCGAGTTTTGACAGACAGTAAAAAAACAAAAGATGGAAATTATATTATCTCGGATCATTACAAATTCCTTATCATAAAGTAATTCAAAAGTCAAAAGTTGTCCCTTAAACATTGGATCGGAACTTCACATACTTAATACTCAAATTCTGATAAAATACGCTTCTGAGAAACGAATATATTCCAAATCCCAAATTATTTTTTATATGTTTATTGAGCATCACTAAACGAGCAGAACTAGTTTTGCGTCTTACGAATGACCATCACCAAATCTGCTTGTTTGGATATGCATTATCTAAGCGTTCAGATCAGCCTACCTGCTAAGTTGAAACGAATGCTTCCAACATCCTCTGGGGACCGTTCACAATTATCCTAGGGCGATCGCAAGACGACGCCCTAGCATAATCCGGCTAAGATAAATTTAAAAATAAAATGGCCCGACTATAACTGTAAACGTACCCCTGAAAACTGTTAAGATCTCACATCGAAATAAATGGAAAAACTTTTGTCGTGGTACTAGATCCATAAAAGCAACCTCGCCCTCAAATTGTATATGGCGGACAATACTCCGTTAAGTCTAATGAAAATATCAGACTTGTACCGAGGAAAGAAACCCACGTCAAAGAATAGTTGTACGAAAATATTTTAGGGGGACAAAAAAAAGACAAAAAATATAATCAGAGAAGTTTTCAAAAATCTTAAAAAATACTCACTCGACATACTAAGATCCTTAGTTTGGGAAGTTTCGTAACTGCATTTCGGACAAGGGATTGCTTTATTCTTTTCATACTTGAATCCTTTCCTCTTAACATGATCATCACAGTAGCAGGTTTTGCATCTCAAACATGAGTACTGGCCCAATTTGTTGCAAGATTGGCCTGTCAAGATTAAAAAAAATACTTATGAAAGCCTAACTTGTTATTATTCAATATCCAACAGGTAAGGATGACAATTAACAGGCGCGAACAATAGGTGAAACCACACAAATAGCAAGGACAGCGGCCAGTTTAGATTTCTGTATGTGAACTTGGGAATATCAGAATTAAGTCAGTCATAGAAAGTCATATCAACCCAAACAACCAAAATAATTTATTCAGGAATCAGTCAGCAATTCATTATCCGGTAAGCAAAACTATAATCAAGTACAATAGAATCCCCAATGAAATAGTGGAACAAAAAAATTTCAAACAGAATATGCCGTTACCTAAATGAATTCCTCAAGAAATGAAGACTTCTATACATGTATTGCAAGAAATTTTCATTTAGTTGTATATTGGAAATATGTTGAGTTTTGTTTGTTTTAGGATAGAAAATGTATTTTGTTTAGGCCTGTTGCAAGTTTATTTTTGTTCTGATTTATGGACAGAAATAAATATAAACTTTATTGATGTTTGTTGTTGAGTAAATCAAATTAAAAAAGGAAAGAAGGAGCGGCCGCGCACTCGTAACTATTGTTATCTTGAAGCATCATATCAGAACAAAAATACTCTTACCTTGGCCTTATCAGTTTGCTTCAGTTATTATGCAATCTTGTCTCATAGTCTCATGATAAAAGTCATTAGTCCACGGCCACCCTAAATGGTTCAGAGTTTTCAGAAACTAACTTGCTTTCCCTCAAACCATAGAAATGAAGACATTAACCGCACCTATTCTATAAATTTCTGGACGAAAAGACGCACGGTATCAATGAGACGAGGATATATTTGATGCAAAATTTCCAATACGAAATCGAATATCAAGACTCGAAAATAAAGGATTCAATAATTTCTTCCTTTTTTCATGTATTTTAAGTCATTTTTACGTTCGGAATGAACATTGAAATTCACAATAAAAGTCTTGAATTGATATTTGCTGAAAATTATTATAGAGAATTCCACAAGGCAATACAATTGAAATGATCACCACGTTTCGTATATGTAAGTAGCCCGCATGTCAAGCAACATGAATTCATTCTGAAAAACCTGACTGATAAAACAGATTCTTCTCATATCTAGCGAATATAAGGTCGACCGAATATCTTGTTACTGCAATGATTCGTCAATTTAGATTGTTAGAATATAAATTGGGCTACCATAAATATAGAAACGGGGGCTGTGCCTTTCCTTGGAATCTGTGAACAACAAGCAGTACCTACGTTTCTCACAGATATAATCTGCCCCTCGAGTAAATAGAAAACAGATTCTAAATCTCTATGCTTTATCTTATATTATTATAATGTGAAGGGAAGCTTTTCGTAGACTTATTGAGATAATGTATTAAAGGCCACCCCCGTTGTTGAAGTGCTGTTTCTGTCATTGTTGTTGTTTTTTTTTGTCAAGCGTTCATTTTCAAAGGTAGTGACTATCGTCTATGATAGAGGAAGATATTTCTAAGCGTGGCCAATTGGTATGGAAATTTTTTTAGAACTGAAAGCACTCTACAAGACCTAGGAAAAATATTCTTCTTAAAATTTGATAGGGGATTGAGACATAAGTTTGACGAGTATAATTCAAAAGACACTTTCGTTTCAATGATAACCTACATTAACTAGAATCAATTGATGAGAAGGTGAACAGCAAAGCTTCATACAGGTGATATAAAAAGTGATGATATCTACATTATCATACTTACACTTATAATTTTCAGACTCTAATACTTGACAAGAAGCCTGATGTTCAAACTGATCGTCTTCGCATAAGAATCCATCGCAGAAAGAACATTTGAAGAGTCTTCCACCATGATCCCATACCCCTCGTTCGCATTCAATACAAACGGAATCTTGAAGCGGGCAACTACAAGCATGGGTTTGCAAGCATTTCCTACTATGACAAACCCAGGCTTCACAAAAGTCACATATAGCACCCTATAAAAATTTTATGTAAGAAAGTTGTTATTTAAACAAAGATGGATGATAATATTTCACGTTGTCCAAACATTTTTCTAATTATTGGTGAGCCATCGACCTAGCATCGTTTTCTTCGTGATCTTATAGCACGTAAAATTCCATAATTCATTCTACGATTTTTAATCTGGATGCCACTAAGCGTCGGGTAAGGGAAGTAAATTGGCTGGAGGAACGGTCTGTGATGAATGTGTACTTTTCTGAAGGAATAACTTGCAGGGTGGATTCAAAGCGTTAACAGGCGGATGAATAATTACTTCACGTTAGTACCTCGAATTTTGTGTTGCGCGCCGCCACGATTTCAATGAGTCCGCAGCCAGAATTTCGAATTGATTTTGGCTATATCGGATTATTGATGGAGGAAAGAATGACAGAAAGATTCTTTCTTGATATGAGAATCCTTCATTGGTTGATGACATAGAATAATATATATATATATATGGTTTACAATTATCTTCGAATATGTGACGAAAACTTAGAGTCTTTTCCAAGATACGCAAAATACATGAAATAAATGAAAATTTATAGCTTGATTCGTAGTATCTGGAAGCCAAGCAGCATTGAACACTGTGCCTGGTATCTGGATAGGTGATTGCTGTGAACTACTAATATTATTATTATTATTATTTATTCAGTAAGTGCTGAGGCTACGCCTTTAAAGCTCAGAATATAAATACAAAAATACAGGCAGTATATTAGTTATACACAAGAAAAAAAATCGAGAGTACACAGAATTCAGAAATGAAGGAAGAAGCATAGAGAAAGCAAACAAAATGAAATGTCAGTATACACAACACACACGATCAGGCGACTATTGGAGAAAATCGATAAGCATCGTATCTGTTCTTGAAGCAGTTCACACACAGGTCCACTCCAAGCAAATTATTGACAACTCTGTAACTGAATATAAGGTCACCCCTGAGTCGGCGTTCCTGAAAGGATGTTAAACCGAAAATGCGCATTCTTTCTTCGTAGCTAGGGCGGCTGAAACCATAGGGAATACGCGTTAACAACCACTGCAACGACTCCAACTGTTCCACATCAGCTCGAGGATGTGGATGCCAGACAGGGCCCGCAAATTCCAGAATCGGTCTTATAAAGGTTTTTTTTAATATTACAGCACACAGCGGGAGAACGGGAGAATATGTTACTTTCGAAAGCAAAACTTCATCTGAACGCAAAATTTTATTGAGATCGTATGAGCAGTTTTCGAGATACGTAAAATACATGAAATTGTACAGAAAAATGACATTCATTCACGTTTCAGATAATACCAGCGTTCACCTCGGCTGGTATTTAGATGAGTGATTGATATGGACAACATGTATTTGACTTTCGAAAGCAAATCTCTATCTCAATACCAAATTCATTGAAATCTTTGAAGCCGTTTCTGACGTAAGTACAAGAATTGCTCGTTTGAACATCTTAGATTCCAAAGAAGTGACCCATCAATTTATCCTAGCGATGAATAAATTTGCGTTTTTGGACAAATTGATTTAAGAGGTAATGGAAAAAACCAAGTACTAGACATCGGCTACAGACATATTTTCTATAATTGGAAAATAGCATTGGCTCCCGGATCGATCGCCTGATTTGCCAATTTGAAGAATAGCATATTACTAAAATACTCGGACTCGTTGAAATATCATGATTGCCATTTTAATTGGTAGCTTTGTCGCTCAACTTTCTCCCAAGAGTCGCAATGTCGTCTAAATTTTTCTCTTTCCTCTTTAAGCTTGCTCCGATTAACACCTTGATCAATTGGTAAAGTATGAATAAACTTAATCATTTCCATTCAGACCCATAAGTATTGCTCTAATTGCGTAAATAGGTCCAAAAAAAAATCTGTATAACATAAAGAGCACTGAGAACAGTATCCAAACAATACCAACAACAATAACATAAGAGGTAACAAATTTTCTTTTTTTACCTATAAGAATTTGGGATATCTATGACTCCCATATAATTTATCTACATGGGGCCTATTCTTGAATTTCGATCAAGAATTGAAGAGTATGACAATTGTCATATGTTTATGTCGATTTTCTAAGTGTTCTCGAGCATCTGCAAAATTTGTGAGAGTTATATTCGCCATTTCGACTATGTTTTCAAGCAAATATTCAAGAAATTATCTGAATGCAAGACATCGAGATATTTTAAATCCGAATATTTCCCTCGTCGTAATTTTCACCAATCAGAAACGCGCAATTCTGGATTACAAATTGTTCTAGCTGGAAAAACTGTTTGGCAGGAGCTGTCAGCTGTTTATTGGAGTTTACCCGCGGCAAAACTTGACAGTTGTTGTCACCAAAAATTACATTACCCCTACCGTGTACCAGAATTGCAATTTATATTTTAATTGTACCATAAATAATCAACCCTCGCATGCCTTATGTCCTCATATGGGGACATATCTTTGAAGATTTCTAAAATAAACAGAATCCATTCGTATACTTTATTAATACCTTAGAAATCTCATAGAAGGATCAAAATTGATAAATAAATTCGTTCAGAGAAGTCACCACAGGCGATCATTCTCAAAAATGAGATCTGCCGCGAGATCGGAGTCATTTATGGATATGTGCATAATTGCCGTAAACTGTGTTTTTTTTATATGTGAATTTGATATTTGGTAAGTAAAAAATAACCAACTTCCTTTAGTTTGCTTACTGATAGTAATTATTCACTTCAATCATAAGAGAAAGACATGTTTTGCCTTCTTTCAGTCAAAAACGTAATGGCCTCATGGGGACAATGTGAATAAGCTTTGTCACCATGGCCTCATATGAGGACGAAGTGAACAATTGTAGTTCGTGTTTCATTTCAATTTTTACCTTACCTAAGTCAATTCTGGGATTTTCATGCTATTTTCTTTTTATAGTTGATATGGCATCGTAGAAAAAAGCGTTAACGGAAAAGGATTCAGAAGGAATAATTAGGGACGGCACGATATTTGAAGATGATCCTGAACCCATACCTTCGAGAACTCCTCTGTCAACTAATACAGATGTTCCTTTTTCTGACCAAGCTGGTTCTTTCACTTCAATTTCTACCCAAGAGTGTCCACCTCAAGATGCAGGGAGTTCTGCGCATAAAAGTACAGAGTTTCAAAGGAAACATAATAAAAAACCATCGGAAAATCATCGAAGGACTCAGCACAGCAGTGGAAGATGGAAAGTACTTCACAAGGTGTCTTGCAGATAACACAATAAAAATATCTTGTGAATTATCAGATACCTACAGGAAACTCATAAAATATATGCGGGAAAACAACGTAATCCACCATACCTACCAACCAAAGGAAGAACGTGCATTTAGAATTGTCCTGAAACATCTTCATCATACTACAGATACCAATGTTATTAAACAAGAACTAGGCGAAAATGGACATAAAGTCAGAAACATCCTAAACTGTAAGCATAGGGTGACCAAAGAACCCTTAAATATTTTTTTGTCGATTTGGAGCCAGCTGATAATAATAGGGAAATATACAAAATGCATTATATGCAGAACAGATCAATCCAAATAGAGCCACCAAAAAAAGTCAAAGGAATCACGCAATGCATGAGATGCCAGCAATATGGGCATTCAAAAACCTATTGTAACAGACCATATGTCTGCGTCAAATGCGGAGGTTGACATAGCACATTATGCTGCAAAAAGAACAAAGATACTCCGGCTAAGTGTGCCCTATGTGATTGAGCCCACCCAGCCAACTACAAAGGTTGTGAATTCTATCATGAGAACAAATAATGCAAACAACCGTTTGAATATTCATCAGAAAACCAACAACAGCTATACTCCTGAAACTTCAGCGAATACCTCAAAATATATAGGAAATCCACAGCAACTCCCACAAAAAACCAGTACCCATACAACACCAGTGCAGCCTATAATAACCCAATATCCTCCACACCATCAACAGCAGACCAGAAACTATGCAAATGCAGTCAAGAATATACCCACTGAGCACACGAAGACAACATCAAACACATTATGAGCACATTCTTAGAAGAATTTAAGTCCATATTTCAACAGCTCATACAACAGAATACTATGGTATTGAACATGCTAACCACACTTGTAACCAAAATTCACTAAGTTTATAAAAATCGTAGAATGGAATTCCAACGGTCTTCTGCAACATAAACAAGAAATTGAATATTTTATCCATCAAAATAGCATAGATATTCTCCTAATAAGTGAAACGCATTTTACTCAAAGATCTCACTTCAACATACCAGGCTATACCACATACTGCACAAACCATCCAGATAATACGGCCCATGCTGGTACAGCCATAATCATTAAGAGCACAATCAAGCATATGGAAATGCCAAAGTACGAGGAAGATTATCTACAGGCTACAGTTGTAAAAGTAAAAATGCTACCTTATGATCCAACAATTGCTGCAGTCTATTGTCCGCCCAAACATAATATCAAAAAGGAAAATTACAGAGATTTTTCTCAAACTGTAGGACCTAAATTCATAGCTGGTGGGGACTATAACAGCAAACATACTTTATTTGGCTCACGGATATCAACAATCAAAGGCAGAGAATTGGCAAAACTGGTACAAGAACATAATTATCCATTTCTATCAACCGGAACCCCTACCTATTTTCCAACAGACCCCAACAAAACCCCTGATTTGTTGGACTTCTTTATTACGAATGGCATTTCTACCGAATATATGGACATTATCCCAAGTTACGATCTATCCTCAGACCACTCTCCAATCATAGCAACAATAAGCAGCTTTATAATCCATAAAAGAACAACTCCTAAAATGCATAACAGAAGGACAAACTGGGATAAATATAGAATGATAGTTGAAGAGCAGATAAATCTTCAAATCAGTCTACGGAATGCAGGTGAAGTGGATCAAGTACTAACAGATTTTGTTAGAATTCTAAAATATGCGGCTGAGCAAGCTACTCCAGCTATAAACGAAGTGAAGAGGGCATATAACATTCCGGAAAATATTAAGAAACTCTTAGCACAGAAAAAAAAAGCCAAGAGGAAATGGCAGCAAACACACTCTCCCGCAGACAAAAATACCCTAAATAGAATTACAAATGATTTGAAATTCAAATTACAAATGATTTGAAATTCAAAATGAAAGAAGCAAAGGAAAATTCTTCCAATGAATATGTTACCCACTTGAGCAGTGTGGAAAGCGGTCAAAAATACTAATAAACCAAAAACCCATATACCACCTCAGCGCAACCCACCAGGATCTACTCGACAATGGGCAAGAACCGATGAAGAAAAAGCACAGGTATTTGCAGAACACCTAGCAAAAGTCTTCACACCTAATAACAACGAACCGGATTATGATATAGAAAGAGAATTGCTAGCAATTCCATTGACAACAACATCTATAAAGAAAATCACTGTAAAGGAAGTTAGCAACGAAATAAAAAACCTGAGCATACAAGAAGCTTCAGGGCTCGACCAGATAACACCAAAAATGATCAAAGAGTTGTGCTAATGACATATTGGCCAGAACAACTAAAAACTGCCGAAATTATACTCATACCTAAACCCGGTAAAGATCTTAACACCATCACATCATACCGTCCAATCAACTTGCTCCCTGTTATATCAAAAATTTTGGAAAAACTAGTGCTCCACAGAATAAATGCTGAACCAAATATAGAGGAGTGTATACGCATCAATTCGGATTTCGGACAAATCACTCAACCATACAGCAATTTCATAGAATAAATCATGAAATAAGCAAATCCTTGGAATCAAAACAATACTGTACAGGGTGATTCATTCAGGATGGCCACCGGCCGTATCTCGGAAACCGTTCATCCTATTACTCCCGGAAAAAAATTCTAATGACAAAATCGGCCCCCAGAAAATGAATCAAAATATTTTCAAGTTTGTAGTTCCCCACTAGAGGGCGCAATCTATCACTTGTAAAATACAATCTCATTTTTTACGAAATATTCTCCAGCTAATAGTGGTAAAGAATAATAAAATAAGAAAATACTCTTTCTATTCAACAACTTTTGTTTTAGTAATTTTTCTATATTTTCTTTTTTTTAGTGATGGGATGGAAAAACTTTTCTTCACAAAAAAAACACTCTGACTTCTGCATGCGTGAACCGATTTTCACGTTATTTGATTTCATTCGAAGGCCATTGAAAGCAGATTACAGAAAAATATGACAACAACATACCGGGTGATCCAATTAAAAACTACAGGCTGTTTTATGTCACTTCACCCTATTTGCGCGTTTTACTGGAGAATTTCAAATGCAATGCTATGATTCTAACCGACTGAGAATGAGCTTAGCATTATCACCTATTGACTTGTTAAAACCGCAGACAGATATCTCCGGTCACTCCGAAGATATTAACATTTTTGTAAATTTTGATAAGTGTTGATCAACCCTGCGAGCTTGAAAAAACAAGGAAGTGACTTTATTCGTCATGACAACGCAGCAAAATACTGAACACACATGAAATAACAATAATACGATAAAATGAAACAAAAATTAGCAACAACGAAAATATTTGAACAAAAAACAACCCTTATACATAATCATTTCAAATATTCAAAATGTCTACCATTTTTTTCTATACATAAATTTAGTCTTCCTTTAGTTGATACTGGTCACAATTTCAGTATGAGAAAAAGTTTCAGCTGCCTGTCGAAATATATTTTTCATATCCTCACTTGTAGTTGGTGGTGTTCGGAAAACTAAGTCTTCATTTTCCCCCAAAAATAAAATCTAACACTTTGAGGTCGAGTGATCTTGCTAGAAAAATACTCCCTCGTCCAATCCACCTCTTTGAGAAGACGGTATCTTAATATTCCCTAACATTAGCAGCATAATGCGCCGGGCAACCATCTTGATGATACCACATATCTATTCTGTCTTGAATAGCAATATCATCTAAAAGAATTCGAAAATTTTCCGTTAAAATTTCAAGCACCTTTGTCCCGTTAAGATACTATCGAAGAAAAATGGTCCGACAACTGTTCCATCAAAAATTCCGCACCACACGTAAACACTCCAGCGATTCTGATTATTGACTTATTTTTGCCAATATGGGTCGTTAGATGATCAGTAGTGGCTGTCGTGTAAATTTACTTTACCATTGCTAGAAAAAGTAGCCTCGTCAGTCCATAATATTCTATGAAGTAAGTTAGGTTCGCCGTTCAGCATTCGTTTCAACCAATTGCAAAAGTCCTCTCGTCTCTTTCAATTCTTGGTGCAAGACAACATGATACGGATGCGGTTTATGGTCCTTTAGTATCCTTTGAACTAGCGAATAATTCGATCCCAAATCACTTGCAATTTTTCGGATGCTTGAATGTGATTCAGCATAAACACAAGCCAAAACTTTTATGATATTATCCTCATTACGGCTTCTACGTTTTCTATTTTTTCTTCCAACATATTGAACCTTCCAAGTTTGTCGCACTCTTCGTGTCAATCTTTTGAATACTTTTCTGGACTGACGACGTCTTTCAGGATATCGTATCGGGTATTCCCTTTCAGCTACTGCATTTTCTAAACATTCAGCATAAACATTAAGCATATCATATGCTTCTCCGTTTGAATAATGAGGCCTCATAAACTAGTAGTTTGCAATCGAACTAAATAAATTTTACAGCTATAGAAACCGAGAATAAACAGTAACGCCAAAGCTTACTGGATCTAGATCAGCTTGTTTTGTGAGTGGCATACATTTTTGATAAGCTTTTCTTTCATTTGATTGTTTTGCTGATGAAATAACTCAATTCCTCCTGAATTTCACAGGGTTGATCAACACTTATCGAAATCTGCAAAAATGTTAATATCTTCGGAATGACCGGAGATATCTGTCTGCGGTTTTAACAAGTCAATAGGTAATAATGCTTAGCTTATTCTCAGTCGGTTAGAATCATAGCATTGCATTTGAAATTCTCCAGTAAAACGCGCAAATAGGGTGAAGTAACATAAAACAGCCTGTAGTTTTTAACTGGATCACCCGGTATGTTGTTGTCATATTTTTCTGTAATCTGCGTTTAATGGCCTTCGAATGAAATCAAATTTCGTAAAAATCGGTTTACGCATACAGAAGTCAGAGTGTTTTTTTTGTGAAGAAAAGTTTTTCCATCCCATCACTAAAAAAAAGAAAATATAGAAAAATTACTGAAACAAAAGTTGTTGATTAGAAAGAGTATTTTCTTATTTTATTATTCTTTATCACTGTTAGCTGGAGAATATTTCGTAAAAAATGAGATTATATTTCACAAGTGATAGATTGCGCCCTCTAGTGGGGAACTACGAACTTGAAAATATTTTTAATCATTTTCTAGGGGCCGATTTTGTCATTAGAATTTTTTTCTGGAAGTTATAGGATGAACGGTTTCCGAGATACGGCCGGTGACCACCCTTAATGAATCACCCTGTACATCTGCTTTTTTGGAAGTGAGCAAAGCGTTCGATAAAGTCTGGCACCCTGGTTTGTTATATAAAATCATGACATATCTGCCTATATGCTACTACAAGCTGTTAAAATCTCACCTGAGTGAAAGGCAATTCAGAGTACGAGTTGGTGATGACGTGTCAGACTACTTCCCTATACAATCAGGTGTTCCCCAGGGAAGCGTTATTGGACCGTTTTTGTACATCCTCTACACAGCAGATCTACCTACGAGTGATGATACTATGATGGGAACGTTTGCAGATGATACAGCCATCCTAGCTATTGACGAAGACCCAAGAAATGCCACCAGTAAGTTGCAGAGTCACTTTAATATCATTCAAAATTGGCTCCAAAAATGGAGAATAAAAATTAATGAAACAAAATCTGTACAAGTCAATTTTACCTTACGCAGGGAAAAATGCCCTCCTATATATATGTATATATATATATATATATCAGTGATATACAAATACCAGAGGCCCCAAGTACAAAATACTTGGGGATGCATGGACTCACATGGAAAGAACACATAGTTAAAAAAGGAAACAGATAGATCTAAAATTCCGAGAATTGTATTGGCTCATAGGTAGAAAATCTAAATTGTCTCTAGAAAACAAACTTCTTATCTACATGACAGTTATAAAGCCTATATGGGTTTATGGTGTTGAACTCTGGGGATGCACCAGCAAATCAAACGCAGCTATAATTCAGAGGAGCCAATCAAAGACACTGAGAATAATAAGGAATGATCCATGGTACGTCTCTAACCAGACACTCTACGAAGACCTGAAAATTCCTTATGTGAAGGATGTCATAAGAGAAAAGAGTACGAATCATCATAACAAACTGGAAAGCCATCCCAACAATATACTACAACCTTTGTTACAACCACAGTATAGAAGACTCAAGAGGAACTGGCCAGCCGACCTTAAATGGTGTTACAAAGGTCTCTTCACTAGAGGAGACCTTATAATGATATGTTAGAGCCCTAACTCCATAGTCAACAAATTAGCTCATAGGATTCTGTATTCTGCTTACTAATAAACGTATTATAATGAAAAAAAAAATATCAGGAACATCTACAGTGGTGACTATTTAGGTGAGGTTTCACTATCCAGAGTGAGTGTTGTAGAGGCTTTAAAAACATTAAACTTTGAAAAATTGTCATAAGTCTTGCTTTTCCATTGACTACCATCTTGAATCGATCGCTGAAGGATGGTGTTTTTCCTCACCACTGGAATTTATCTAAGATCATTCCTGTTTACAAGGATAGCCGAAGGGACTTCGTTCAGAACTATGAACCAATATCACTTATTTCAACTATTCCCAAAGTCTTTGAATCCTTAGTGTACAAATATACTTACTGACAAAGAACTGCAACACCCAGACGGAGCTGTTCAAATTTTAAATTTTTTTGGTAAAACATAGATAGTATGTACGCGGAATTTATCGCTAGCTAAGTGAATTTGAAATAGGTCGAATAATTGGCCTACGGGAGGCGGGGTTGTCATTTCGAGAAATTGCTAACCGTACGAACAGAAATCCAATTACTGTTATGAGATGTTGTCAAGTGTGGTTTGATAATGCCCAAAATCGAAGGAGAGTAGACAACGGACGTCGAAGGGGCACAAATGAAGTTCAAGATCGACGTCTAAGAATTGTGGCCATTAGAGAATTAGAGAATTCGCCAATGTGTAGGATCTTGATAGAGTTCAACTCGCACACTGTCTATATGGATCCTTTCAATGTTTCCTTTGTGCAATTTGAAAAGATGTTGAAACTTCATTATCATGAGAGATGTTGACTAGGATGGCATATATTTTCGTGTTCATATGAATATGATTTTTTTTTCGATAGTGAGAATTCCCAATATTGTGATAATCTGAATACTCAGTTTAATTTTTCCTAAGTAATTGTAACTACTGTTTTCATGTTAATCTATGAATACAGTGTTAGGTTGAGATACCCGTTTGTATTCTTATTCTTAACCCTTAAGCGGAGACGTGAAATTTTAACTACACTCGCGGAGACGTGCGGTCAATATGACCGCAGTGACTTTTTTGAGGCATCAATACAAAAAATTTAAAAAAATTAAACAACATTATATCTTTATGAAATGTATTTTAGAAAACCAAAAAAGAAATATTAAATCGCTCGAATGAATTATATTTTAGAAGAGCCAGAAAATTGAAATTGTTTCTCGAACATGTATGACATGAAGAGGCTATATAAAAAATATGATGACAGCAAAGGGCGGTTTCATGATCAAAATAAAATATTAATATATTAATGACAAAAACTATCTCGTTAAATTACCTTCCATAACAGCGCTTAGAGATCATGTTGGCAATTTGCTGAAACTTGTAAAACAGTGGTTTGGAGATCATAATTTAATTTTGAATGTACAGAAGACCGATTGTGTCATATTCCATAGTGAAAAAACTAAATTAAACTTTCCACAGTGTATAAACATGGAAGATGATTATATTGAGGTTGAAGATTGTGTAAAGTTCTTGGGTCTCAGACTTGATAAACATCTGAAGTGGGATCCACACATTGAAAATCTTAAGAGTAAACTGAATTCTGCTTGTTACACCCTTTTTATGCTAAGAAATCAAATTAGATTAGATATACTTAAGCTAGTTTACTATGCAAATTTTCATTCAGCTATATCCTATGGAATTATATTCTGGGGAACCTCACCTCATGTAGAGTCTATTTTTGTTATTCAAGCAAGAGCGATAAGAACTATGCTTCAGATGGGTTACCGGGAATCATGTAGAGGAATTTTTAAGTCGAATAACATACTTACTGTTTATGGTTTGTATATTTATAAGGTTCTGTATTTTTTAGAAAACATAGTGAATATTTTGAAGTGTATAAAAATTGTAATAATACGAGGAGAATTTTTCCTTACAATGTACCAGCTCATGCAACAACTTTGAGAGAGAAAAGTGTACAGTACATGGCCATCAGTTTGATCAATGTTTTACCACCTGAATTGAGAAAAGTTGCCAGCTTGGTGAATTTCAAGAGGAGGTTGTATGATCTGGTATTGAAATGTGAGCCCTATAATTTAGAGGAATTTAGAGTGTATTGCAGGAATCAATAATATACGTGGTGTAATCTTTTGGAATTAATAAATTACTATTACTATAATTATAAAAAAACATAATAAAATATCGCTTTCATTGAAACTGCAATCCACTTAAATCCACAAATTCATTTGCAGTGAGTGCATAACATTTCAGCACATTGATTGCAAATAAGCTTTCGACACATACAGCACACATGAAAAGTCTTTCTCTTCAGCCTGGGTGGAGAAGTTGAACATGTCCTAAGTTTTTCAAGTATTCAGGTGTTTTCTTCTTAGTCTATCAATTCTTCACGAATTTTCAAAACACGTCGAATGCAGAATCTTACCTCTCTGAAAATTCTTGCATTGTCAAGGCGCCTTTTCATGTGAGGTCTAATCAACTCCCCAGCCAGGTCTCCTATAAAATCAGCCTTTTTTTATTTTGAAACGATTCCTGAAAGATTGATGGAGTACGTGTGCATTTACGCCAATATTCTGAAAAAAATCGCCACAGGCCATCTTTGTGTTCTCCTGCTTGACATATGTTTAGAAATGTTTTCATCCAATGCATCTACTTCTCCCTTAGTCATGTTGTAACAAGAATTAATTTCTGGAAGATTTGAATTATCATCGAAGGAAGCCATGTGGTGCATGGATGAGACGATTATGACTGAGCGATTTTTCCTCGGCACCCGTGACATTATTATAACATCACCTGAAAATCCATGTAAAAATGATCGTACAACTCGGCTTTTATTCGGTAAACATTCTTCTAGAATCTCCCGTTTGTTTTTTTTCAATGTTCCGACAAAGGTTAATCCTCTTAACTGCAATATTTCAACGAGTGGAATCGATGAAAACCAATTGTCTGCAGTTACATTTCTGTGACTGTTTTCTATTGGTTTACATAGCCGAATAACCGCTTGTGTTGGTATAGAATAAATGCTGACAAATTTTTTCCATCTGAACCTCTTCCAGTATAGATATAAGCATTGAATAAGTAGTGACTTCTAGAATCAGTCAGATATAGAATTTATATATTTAATCCATATTTCGCTGGTTTATTCGGCATATACACTTTGAACTTGCATCTTCCCCTGAATGGAATTACCATTTCATCAATGGTGGTATTAGGGCCCATAGAGTATACTTTCTGGGAATTCGTTATCAATAAATTGAATAACTCCGAAATTGCTGCCGCTGGATCATCTTTCCTCCTCAAAATACGATTGGCAGGATCATCAAACCGAAGACAAGCACGTAAAATGGCATCACGCTTTTGGCTCATTACACTGCGAAATATATCGCGCCCTGTACCATCAGTAGCAAATATAAATTCTATGTTTTCGTGATTTGAATTGAAGATGGAAGTATAAAAGAGCAATCCTAAAAATGCCTCTAATTCAATGATATCCATATTATGTATATCAGGTCTGTTCGAATTCTTGTAGTCATGTCTTATTGTCATCAGTTTATTGTTGGTCCATTGTAAAATTATACTTAGCATTTATCGCTAAATATCAATTTCCATATGGCTCTTGCATTGGCCTCTGTTCCCAAATTTGCAGAGGGTCGTAAGCCTGGAAGCTGTACAATTATATTATGACGGCGTGTCCGGGACCTACTTTTAGCTGGCACACTAGACCATTTATATTTGTTTTTTCCATAATAATTTTTTTTTGGGTTTGTCTCATTTTCATTAGAAGTTTCGCTTTCCGATTCATCACTCGGTATATTCGATAAATCATTATTTATTCTCGGCTCAGCACAATCACCGGCATCATTCTCTGTAGCGGACAGCTCGGAGTCCGAATTATGATCAGTTTCTTCATATTCATCATAATGGCAGTTATCTATATCGCTGTTCTGGTCCTCAGCTTCCTCATACCATTTCATGACAGTTTCTTCAAAGTCCGGGTCCGCATAGCAAACCTTTTTCGAAGGACCTGGGCCTTCATTCATTATGTATGCTGCGAAATATTTTCAGCACTAATGGAAACGTGCGGTCAATATGACCACTCTCAAATTTCAAATGACGAAGAAAACGAATGACCGCACGCTCACTCTCCAGCGTCTCAAAACATACTAATAACAATAATAATAATAATAATGTACTTTATTTCAGGTAAAGTATACACCTGCAATGCAGTGAACACTTGAGATGAAACAGGGTCATAAGAAGCAATTTTATTCTGAGATATCAGATCGTGTGGGTTAAGAAGTCTTCTACGTTGTATGGTTCGATGTTAAGTAGCAACTTGAAGATGTATTTCTTATATTGTTGCAGGGTCAATTCTGTTCTTAATTTATGTGCTATCTTATTGTAGTATCGAATACATCTATATTCAGGTCCTTTCTCAGTCAGGCTTAGTCTGTGTTGCGGATATTTTATTGTTGTTGTCCTTGTATTGTAACTACTTGGTGTTTTTTCTTCGAAGTACTGCTTGTTTTTATAAATGAAGATCAGGCACTCCTGAATATGTATGGCAGGTGCAGTTAATAAACTGTTTTTTCTGAATATTCCCCTACATGACTCCGTTCTCTTCATCTTCCAAATCATACGTATTGATCTTTTCTGCATCTTCAGCACTCTCTCCAAGTTATATGAGCTGCCATAGAACATGATTCCATACCTCATCTTCGATTCAAACACTGCCTGGTAAATGGTTCTCATTGATGTAGCATCTAGGTATTTACTGAGTACCCCCAGCGTGTAGCAGATGGAACTTAATTGACCACAAAGGTTATTAATGTGTCCGCTCCAGTCGAGAGTTTCTTCTAGTTTAAGCCCCAGGAAGTTACATGTCTTAATCAGATTCAGAGTATAGTCGCATAGCTGAATATTGGCTGGTGTTTGGAAACCCGAATGTGCTGTTTTGAATAGTACAGCATTCGTTTTTTCGGAGTTCATGCATAGACCATTCGCTGTGAACCATTCACTCGCTTGTTTTAGGGTTGATTTTACCAATTCGCACGTTTCTGGAAATGTCTTGGCTATCACGGTGAAATTTGTGTCATCAGCATAATTTAACATTCTGATAATTGTTTCATCAAATATGGAATACAGGTCATTTAGAAATATGATAAAGATGATGGGGCCTAATATGCTTCCTTGTGGTACTCCAAGTTCTGTGAATTCCTCTTCTGATATTGTTTGTTTCCCATTCTTAGAGATCACTACTCTTTGCTTACGGTTTGTTAGGTACGATTTGAACAACTTCAGTTCGTTTTCTCTTATTCCATAGGCTTGTAGTTTTTGAAGGATGAGGTCGTGGGATAGGGTATCAAATGCTTTCGATAGGTCCAGCATCAACCCAACCGTTACATTTGAATCCTCCAAAGCATCCAAGATTCCTGAGATGAACTCGTAGACTGCGGTCTGGGTTGATTTCCCTTTTACATAGCCGTGTTGTGAAGGTGATAAGATTTTTTCTTTTACGAGGTATGATACCAGTTGAGTTGAAATTGTTAGATCCAGTATTTTAGAGAACGTTGGTAGGAGGCTTATTGGTCTATAGCTCTGTGGTTTGTCTGGCTCGCCCTTCTTATATAATGGCTTTATCAATGCTTCCTTTAGCAGATCAGGGAAGACGCCGTATTTTATGGACATGTTGATTAGAAAAGTTAGGGGTTTCACTATTTGTTCTGCACAATCTTTTACTAATCTCATCGGGATTTCATCGCATCCGTAGCTGTCTTTATTTTTCAACATGGAGATTGCTTTCATTGTTTCTTCTTCCGAGACTAGGTGCAGTTTAAGGATCGAGTTAGTTTTCGTTATATTGATTTTGGGTTGTGACTTTTGGTTGCTATTTGCTTTATCTTTCGCCACCGATGAATAATAGCTATTGAATAAATTAGCTATTTTTTCCGGGTTTCCTGGTATTTCAGTGTTTTGATTTGTGGTACCCTTGATTTTCTTGACTGTTTTCCATAGTGTCTCACATCAACTTGAAACTGAAGGGGTGGGGTCAAACAGTTGCGGTTCACGAGAAGCGATAAAACAAAATACGTGTGCGGTCACTATGATCTCACGTCACTGGTTAAGGGTTAATAAATAAATAAAAAATGAATGAATAAAACAAAATATTATCTCGTATTCAGATCCTTTTCCAAAGTATCATTGATAGCTGTAGCCTCTTCTAAATCCTGCTTGTTCGATTGGATGTCTATTTTAACTCTCAGTTCATGACTGTCTTGAGGTTGGAGTTCTTCCGATCCAACATTCATCATTACACATGTTGAGGAAGGACTTAATACCTAGACAGAATTTGGTGAGAAGACTTTTGATTTAGAAGACTTTCTTGTTTGCAAGCCTGTTCAACATCACAAGAGCGTTATCGTTCTGTCCAAATGTGTGTAGCTTTCGGATTTTGCATCAAAAATGGTATTAATCAAGTAGATTGAACTCACTGATACTTCGGAATACTTATTCCGAAGTCAAATTAAATTATATTCGGCCGGTATTAGCCGTGATAACTCCAAAGAAATGAATTCTGACACATGTTGATGATCAATGACACTCAATACTCCCATCCAGTGTCTCCAACAACTCTTTCCACTTCAAAGTACGGTAGATTCGAGTAAGCCAAACATAAAAAATACGGTGAAAATTACGGCAACCAATTTAGTCATTATTTTGTCAAAATAGAAAGCTTTCATCGTAAACTGAAGATTTTTTTTAGTCTTGATTTAAAAGCAATTAAAATTCGAGAACCTGATCAGAAAAGTAGCGTAGATTATTGAAAAAACGGACGTTTTTAACTTTAAAGATCTGTACGTTTTTCCTATTTTAGAAGTGTGAAATATTCTATTAACTCTGACCAAGTGGGTTTTTCCATTGCAATGTTGGTAAACAAGTATCGGTACCTGATATCTTCGAAATGGTCTTGGAATTTGAATTTTTTTTGGTTTAGGCAATAAGAAAAACAAAATATACTTTCTAAGTTGTTCGGTTCATAAAAATAACAAAATTAATTCACAATTGTATTGATCCTAAATCACAGTCATGATAATGCATTCCATACCAAGTTTTTAGTGCCTCTCATACAATTACAAGATAATTAATTTTATTGCGAGGCGTACTGCCTTACTGAAGGAATGAAATTGCAAGAGTGCACCAAAATTCTGGTAAGGACTGGGACACACGGATATCAGACAATTTCAACGTCTGGTCCATATTCAGATTTGGTCTACCCTATCATTCATTAAAAGAATTAGAAATCCTACCAATGAATGACACAAATTAGTGTTTTCCTCTATAGCATTTTCAAGCCAATCAGTAAAACTGATGTTAAAGTAGCATATGTTACCATAATTGCTGCACAGAAAATTCGGTGGCTCTATCCTAATTACAGTATCAATGGAGAAACTGCTCCAATCCCTTAAATTTTCTAGTTACTGTATTTCCACAGAATCACTTACCACCATTGCAAGTCCTGTAGTAAACACTCCTGGATGGCGAATCACACAATCTCCTGTTTTAATCATACATTTCATTTTACCACAGTGTGCACAAACAGGTAATCTTTGAACAGTAGAACAAAAATAGCAAAACGCTCTATTTTTCTGTTTTCTGAAATATAAAATACCATGGTTAAAATTATTGGATTTATCACATCGTTTTAAAATCATTAAATAACAAATTTTATAATATTCAATTTGGATACCAACCTGTGGCAATGCTCACATTCCATAGGTGCATTAGAAGGATGAGCGGCTAAGGCTACATTTTCTCGAGCTGTCCGAATTTCTTTCTGCCTCATCTTTTGCTTTTCTGCTTTTTTACGCTGACCAGTCTTTTTCTTCGGCATTTTAAATAATAATTTTGGGCAAACTTAGTCAGAAGAGTACAAGTACACGTTTATCAGATAAACCACAGAATCACAGAATACAAATATATAAATAGATAAACACAAGAATCATTTCTTGTCTTGCTTGAGTTACCTGTCATGGCTGTCAGTCACAGCATATGTTCTGTCAGTGGTCTATTTCAGTCATTCATTCTTTCATCTCTCAAGCTAGGTTCAAGCTTGCATGCACAGATCTTCTGTGCATCCTAGTTCAAGCTGTGGTTATGTACCCAGTCACGAATTCATTATTTATTTTTTAACACTTACATTTATTCAGATTCATACTTTACTAGAGACATTTTTCCTTATTAGACACACAAATATATACCTTCACCCTAAACCGAGGCCTACGTGAATTTCGTAGGCTACACCTAAACTTACACAACATCCATGGCCTCGCCGGGATTCGAACCCAGTGCCTCTAGCATCCTAGTCCACCTCTTCAGCCGACTAGGCTACCGAGGTAGCCCAGTCGTCTATTTTGTCTTATTTCGACCACAGAGGCCAGTTAACTCCCATTTTTAAACCAGATTTCACCTACTTGGCTCTGTAAACGATGATGGCGCTGAGGTCGCTTTGTCAAGACCTAGATGCATAGATATATCTGGATCCCTATTGTTGATTCTGGGAAGGGAGAAAATAAGGGGTTCGACGCTGTTGTCAAGGAAACGAGATGCATTTTTGATAGAACTATAGCGAAGGTTCATTCCATCACATTCAAGAATAGGGTCCACTGAAATAATAACCCAAGGAAGGAGTCTGATGCGGTCTTAATACCGGTAACGCACATGAAAAAAGTAAAACATGGTGTGCTCATCTATGATAGAATTTGTATTAACCAATGATTTAATAACATTGTCTTTATACAATGCTAATAATATATACTTTCATTATATTAGATCATTGGTATTTACCAATGATGACGTCACTTTTTTCATTCAAATTCAAGGCGCAGAATATATATTTCCTTGTATATTTTAATCTTGCTGACGTCCCTTTTTTTTCAGATGAGCACACCGTGTTTTTCACATCTTGGGTAACGCAGATAAAGGTCACGTGAAACGGGGCGGTTGACTGAATTCATAGCGATTTGGAGTTTTTGCTTCAATTTAAATTATTTATACAATCATTTTAACGTACCCACGCATTATTTTTATAGTTAGACTTCTCGAAGTCAATAATTATAATGTAATATTTTGGAGTTAGGCTAGAGTTTGATGATGAAAACGTATTGATTAATGTTGAATCAATTTGTTTCAACATTTTATGGGCTCCATACTAAGTAAATTCAATGGGATATTCAAAGGAATTTGAATATATCTGATGGGTTCTGAAGGAATAATTGAATAAGTTGAATCACAAATCTGAATAAATCATAAATAAAAATTAAATGTTTGTTAACCTTGCTCTATAAATTATATTTTTTGCACATAGCTTATTATTTCCTTTTCTCATTTTCTGAATACTTCTATTGGCAATATTCCATACCATTTCAAGCTTATGCAGTTTTCAAAGCAGAATATTTTATCTTCAGCCTCCTGCGAAATGATTATTTAAATAAGTGGTTGAATGATCCATAGGATAGAAAAAATACCTTACTTTATTTGTATCGGAAGTTTCTGAGAGCAATCTGGGGTATTAACATTTCCAAGCTTGAAGTGATTTTCAGAACTGAAATATGTCAAACCTGAATATAAAAATACTGCACAATTGAAAACAGGTAACGACTTAGTTGATGGAAGATCCAGCTTTAATTTTTTCTCAATAGAAGTAGGGTCTGCTTCAATCTCCTTCTTAGCTAATGGGTGCGTTTTTATTTTCATCGAAATGATTAATCGATTAACCTCTATCTTTCTCTTCTTTGGTGGATAACAAAAGAAGAGAGAGAGGGAGATACACCGATTAATCAGTTCGATGAAAATAAAAATGCACCCAATCTTTTTCTGATGATCCTTGGTTTGAGTGTTTTTTCCTTAAGTGTTCAGGAAAATCAGAAAGACTTCTCTCAATAGAGAAACTCACGAGAAAAATGAAATTCTGCTGCCTTTTGTGTACCTTTGGGTGCAATTATATGCCGAACACGACTTTACCATCGTGATAAATCAGAGGTTAATAATTATTTCAGTACATTTACCATAGTGATACGCACAATAATATAAAAATCCAAATAAAACTAGTTATTCACCGATTCACGTATATGGACGGAAGAGAACTATTATATTTCGAAAAATTTTTTTTTTCCAATTTACTGACAGAATGATCTCAACAAAATTCACCGAAAAGTTGCGAGTCTTTATGGTCAAACCATCTGCCAAGTTTCAATCAAATCGCTTCATTAGTTCTTTAAATATCAGGGAAATAACCACAAAACTTCAAATGGATAACTACGAAACCGTTCGACCGATTTTGCGCCCTAACGAACTTAACCTTCGGATTTTGAAATGCAACCTACCCTGAAATTTTCAAGTCGATAGAATCCTCTGTACGTCCGTAATCGTGGTGACGGTAGGCCGGACAGAATCTATTTTGACACTGGATTCGTTATCAGTGAGTCCAACCTAGTCGTTTGAGACCATTTTCGGCTCAAAATTCGAAAATTATAGACATTTGGACAAAACGATAGCCCTAAACATGAGCGCAAAAATATGATGTGCTCATCTGCAAAAAAAGTGACGTCAGCAAGGTTAAAATACAAGAAAATATATATTTTTTGCTTTGAATTTGCATGTATAGTAGTTTCATTTGTAAAAACGATCACAGAAAAGCAGATGAGCACACCATGTTTTACTTACATCATGGTTCAAACCAATGATCTATTAATAATATGTTTATTATCATTGTTTTCTCCCTAAACAATGGTATTATTATTCAAACCTTTAACAGTCAATGCTTGTCACTTAGAGTGAAATGCGTTAGCAATTTGTTCAACTTTAAAGCTAAGTCGTCGCGAAATTGGCCATTCACAACGAAATCCGAGGTGTTTGACAATTCTATGGTTTATGTTGTATAGAATGTTTGGATCTAATCATAGACAAGATATATCCATAGACAAGATATATATATATATATATATATTTTTTTTTTTTTTTTTTTTTTTTTTTTTTTTTTTTTTTTTTTTTTTTCCAATCACCATATAGGGTAGGCTATTGAGCAGCCGGGCAATACTTTTTGCCAAAGCTACTCAAACGGACGTTAAGAACTTCCTCACTAGTCTGGTATTTGCCAAAATGACCTCCTTTTGAGCTGTACTCACTATTTCTTTGTCCAATCCTAGTCTCAGGGTATTTTCCGCTAGGTGTGTTTCGACCAAACCATTCGTGGACATAACCAAAGGCACTATGGATGTTGCTTTTAGGCTGTACATGTTCTTCATCTCGAAAGCCAGGTCGTGATATTTCTTAAGCTTTTCGACGAACGCCTTCTGCATATTGTCATCCGCCGGGATGGCAACGTCCAGGATCTCCATAGTTCGTTCTTTCTTTTTCAAAAGCAGAATATCCGGTCTGTTGTGTTGGATGGGTCTGTCGGTAGAGATAAAATTATCCCAATAAAGCTTGTAATTCTCGTTTTCTAGGATGTTCTTAGGGCAGTATTCAAAGGGCTTCACTGTTTTCTTTAAGAGTCCGTATTTTTTGGCGATTGCTTGATGGTATACTTTTGCCATCGCGTTGTGTCGTTGCAAATAGTCCACAGGGGCCAGTACAGAGCACGACGATGTAACGTGTTGTATGGACTCGGTCGCTTGGGAACATTTTCTGCACTTATCTGTTGGTATGTTCCGCCCGGTGATGTTCTTAATGTATGATCTGGTTGAAACAACTTGATCCTGTATAGCTATCAATCTTCCCTCTGTTTCAGGAAACAGGTAACCGGCTCTAAGGTAAGTAAGCGACTCTTTTTTATCAACTTGATTATTTTTCAGGCATCCAGGATATCTCCCGTGCAGTGCCTTACTATGCCACTCCTGTGTAAGTATCTCGGTGGTTATTCGCGATGGTTCTAGGTGACCTGCCAAATTCAGAGGACTTAGGTTGTTGTCTTCCTGGCATACAGCTCGATGGAACGGTGAGTGTTTGTTCTTAAAATATTCCCTCATGCTACAGACTGTTCTGTCGTGCACTATTTCCAGGTTCTGCAGCCCTCTTCCTCCTTCATGCCTCGGGACATACAGCCTGTTCATGGACGCATGCGGATGGTGGATTCCATGCCTGGTAAGTAATGCCCTTGCTCTTTTATCAATTTCTTTCAGTTCCGATTTAGACCATTTGACCACGCCAAACGAATACGTGATACAAGGAATCGCCCAAATATTTATCGCCTCAAACGTCGCCTTCGAGTTCAACCTACTCTGGAGGACCTTTTTAAATCTATTAAGGAACTTTTCTCTGTAAATATTCTTCATTTCTGTGGTTTTAATATCCAGAGCCTGTTGAACACCGAGGTATTTATAAGATTCCTGCTTTCCCAGATTCGGGATCGTGAGGTCTTCCATTACAGATAAGCCTGCGCCCTCTTGTACCTGGCCCCGTTTAACATGAACCACGGCGCATTTGTCTATCCCGAGCTTCATTCCAATGTCCTCTGAGAACGTTGCCACTATCCTCAGTTGTTTTTTGAGCTGCTCCTGATTTGCAGCATAGAGCTTGAGGTCATCTATGTATAGCTGGTGGTTAATTTTTATGTTCCTCGCCTTTTGTACAATGTAACCGTATATCTGGTTTTTCAGTAATCTACTCAGTGGGCTCAGCGCTAGACAGAACCAGAGGGGGCTTAGCGTATCCCCCTGAAAATGCCTCTTCTAATTCTGATTAGGGCGGTTTTATAGTTCTCTTGTTTAGTATTCACCACCAGCCGCGTGCGCCATGTCTTCATTAGATGCTCTAAGAGGTTGATGATCGGCCTCGATATTCCATACAATTGTAACGTTTTTATGAGCCAACTGTGGGGTACCGAGTCGAAGGCCTTCTGGTAGTCAACCCACGCCACTGATATATTCCTTTGCTTTTTCTTGACTTGCTTAGTTATTATGAGGTCAGTGATCAGGAGTTCTTTACATCCTCGGGCATTGCCACGGCAACCATTCTGTTCCTGCGGTAGTATGTTGTTCTTATTTACATGTTGCCAGATGTGGCGGGTCAGTACCCCTGTTAAAATCTTGTAACTAGTTGGTAGGCAGGTGATAGGCCGGTATTTTTTGGGGTCTGTGGTGTGGATTTCCTTTGGCAACATATGCGTGACTCCAAGCGTGAAGAATTCGGGGATTTTTGTGGGGTCTTCGAGGGCTTCCCGGAACAATCTTGCCAGGTGTTCGTGTGTGGCTGTGAAGTGTTTCCACCAGTAGTTCTGAATTTTATCCACACCTGGGGAAGACCAGTTGTTCGTGTTCTTCAAAGTTGTTTTTATATCTTCTGCGGTGATGTTTATGTCCTCCATTTTGAATTTAGTAGATTCCGCCTCTGCATCCTCGATCCAGTGTGCCTGGTCGTTATGCTTCTTCTCTTCTTCCCATATTTTTCTCCAGAACTTGTGCATGGAGTCTTCAGTGGGCGCATTTCCCTCATCGGTGGTCTCCTGTTCTAGACGGCGAAAGAATTGTTGCTTATTTCTGTAGTAAAGCTGGTTGTTTTGGTACCTTTTTACTCTCTCATTGTACCTTTGTAATCTGCTTCCTAATGCCTTTATTTTCTGTTTCAGCCTGTCGTATATTTCTGTTACATTCTCCCTGAAGCGGCTGTTCCGAGCTTTGATTTTAAAAGCTGATGCTATTCGGCGTGTCAGTTTTTCGACTCTACTTGATGGTGCTTCCGAATTTAGGTAAGTATGTATTATGCCAATATTTTTCCTCATATCATTGATTTTCTTTTCCAGGCGGTGTTTCCATGGTGGCGGTGTTTCTTCCTTTTTAGGTTGCGTATCTTTGATTTCCAGTCCAAGCTCTGAGCAGATAGTGAGTGCCCCCGCGTATACAAAATCTATTACATTTTCTAATTTCCAGGTGGTCGGTAAGTTGTTCTTCATAATTTCGTTCAGCTCTATCACTTTTTCTTGCATAACTTTGGAGCCTTTCAGCCTTGGTATCCTTGGTCTCTCCTCAGGAGGCACCCCCTCATACAGAAGGTAATTTTTCATCAGTACCCTTTTAAGTCTGCATGGTTTACGTGTGTTCTCCACTGCCAGTGGTGATGGGGCAGGGACTACTTCTGCGGGGTTTTCATTGAATTCCACAGCAGCGCCACGCGGATAGCAGCTAAGCTTGATGTTAATCAGTTCTGTTTCCGTGAACTTTTCGTTGTCAATAAGCCACCTGACCCTATTGGACAGCAGGTTGGCGTAGGACTGTTTGAGTGGGTTTAAATTGTTCCAGATATTAGTGAGTTCCTGTCTGTAGTTGGTGTTTCTGTTAAGTTCTAAATCCTTTGCGATATAATGAACACGTAATAGAAGGATATTTTCCTCTTCGTTCCATCGCGTCCTTCCATCTTGTCTACAAGGAACCTCAGCGGGACGGGTGCGAATCCCATCCAAGCTGATGCTCCTCCTTTCCCTTCTCATAGGCTGCAAGGTCTGGCTTACGGTGCCATCTCGGGGGGCTGCGCCGCTCGCCCCACAGCTTACCCCATCAGGCTCTTCCTCCGGACGGCTCCGAAGAGGGCCAGCCCGCTGCCCTCTACCGCCCTGCTTCGTACTTCTAGTAATAATAGGAGCAACAATGACATCAACTCCCAGGCTGCTGACCTTGGGAGTTGGGCGACTCGGGTACGCGGGGTCGTCAGTCCCCGAAAGCATTACGCTCCCCTGCGTATATATATATATATATATATATATATATATATATATATATATGGATATATCTCAGATCTAATATAAGAGGATTTAAGGAGTTTAGTATTGCTCATCCATTTTTCCTTTATTCAGTAGTTAATAATTGTTGCAAATATAAGCAAAATACCTGCAAACTTCCAATAGTCGGCACGAAGTATAGGTCGAAGTCGAATTGCAAGCATTCCTGAAATTCGGCCGACTTCAACTTGAGTGCCGGCACGAGATTCAATAGAGTCTGAATTGTGAATGACAACGTTGGAACCCATATGCATAGCACGCCGCACTTCTCCCGCTAATTGATTCTGAATGTAGCTTAAGTCGTTAAATGATTATGTTGATTTCAATTTTAGTATTTCGAGAGCAAGTACAAAATATAGTCTAGTCTGCCTGAGACTGGAAATACCGAGCTCAATTGCATTATTGTATATTATGCACCTTTTTAAAATTTTCGATCAACAGTGTCAAGCCGTTTCAGATTGGTAACGGCTATAGGTCCTATATATAACACTAAATCCAAATTGCCGAAATAGGTGGCCAATAAAAATTCAGCCCAAAATATAAATTCTCTACAATAGGTAGAAAGAATTTTTCGTCTACCACTACTTTTAATGTAAGAATGAATTCCTCGAAACCTCGAAATGTTCGGGTTTAAAAATCATCATCATCGATAATAATAATAATATTGGCCAACAAAGGAAATACAACTTTATAACTAATTAATGAAATAACTCAATAATCGTAGTCTTCTTTGGCCTTGTGGCTGCGCGATTGATTCTAAAATCTGTGTGCACATCCAGTTTATGATATTTGCCCATTCGTTTTTCTTTCCCCTTTTCCTGAACCAAAAAAAATACTCATGCTGCTGTGTTTGATCCATTCCGTAATCTGATGTTTGATCTTCATATATGGAGCTATTCGGGACTCCATTGGGAGTTGATTATAATCATTGTTTAAGGAGGATATTTTGGATGTCTCTGGCACGATGTAAATCTCACGTTATATGTACATTTCGGTCTGATACATTCCTTGTTATGTTTTATTTCAGTCTTATATAGTGGAGTATTCAGAATCAAACGAACCAGCGATTTTCTATGCAATTGGTGAATCGTAAGCAACTGGCTTTCTTCAAATAGTAGTTAGGTGAGGAATCTTCGATCCTTGAAAAGTATTTTTCATACTACTACCTACGTATTTTGTGTCGTGAATAATGGTGTATCGTTTTGTTTCATACGCACCTCCCCGAATAACCAGGCCATATAGTTCATAATTGATTCCACAAGGGCGCATATTCCCAACCAGGGGCGCAGCCAGGGGGGGGGCCCGAGTGGCCCGGGCCCCCCCCGAGATTTTCTTCTTGCTTGTTTCAAATAGATGATTAAAATACCATATGTTTTTCTCTCCCTGAATATTTGTATCCCCCCCCCCCCCAAACGAAAATTCTGGCTGCGACACTGTTCCCAACAGCAGTGTTTTATTAAGTATATGTCCAAGCTATTTGAATTTGTATACCAGACCTGCAGAATTATAATCCTCATAGTTCTCATGTATTTTCAACTTCTGCACGGTTGGAAGGCCTTTCTTCGTTAGTCCAAATGACATAAATTTAGTTTTTCAGTATTTGACGTTAAATAGTTGTAGTTCAGCAAATTTTTCAGTTTATTTATGGCCGCTTCTGTTTTTTTAACAGCCCCTTTCCATGTCCGATCACTGATGATCACAAATCACAACTGTGTTGTCTCCAAAGCGAAATACCAGTTCCCTAGCCAGTAGTGAAAGTACGTAATTTATATAGATGGTGAATAGAAGTGGCCCCAGAACCGTTCCTTGTGGTACTCCCCACTCACATAAAATGCCTGTAATAAAAAAATAATTTCTTCGTTTTCTCGTAACACAATTCAAGAATGAATCGGGACAACCTTTAAAAGATCGAATGGCATTATTTATTTCAGATTGCAGAAATCTTTGTCCTTGACGCATCATCAGAACACCGACACTTGTCAAAGGACAAAGAACACATAACACCTCACCACGAAAGGCAAGAATCGAGTTGGACTATTCGACACTTGGACCTTTCGAATGATCATTAGATAATTGAAACCTCTCGAATACCGATATTTTGATTAATGAAATCGTTCAATTATGCCCATCACTTGATAGTCCTCAAAACAGAAAATTGAAATCGACTATGAGTAGAATCCAATCTCGCATATAGTTTTCTATTTCCACAAAAACTGATCAGATCAAATTGAAATCCACTACTTGAGTGAAAAGTTGCAGTTCGGTAGGTTTATGGAGAGTTTCTTGTGGACCATATGATTTTATAGATAAGATAGCAAAAATACAATGATGTCTTTATACAACGATTACACGATTATCAATAAACCTTGGAACAGTTTACGCATCAATTACCAACTTTCATTAGAGAAACCTTAATGTTTCCCTTTACCTTGTATGCTTGAGTTACCTGTCATGGCTGTCAGTCACAGCATATGTTCTGTCAGTGGTCTATTTCAGTCATTCATTCTTTCATCTCTCAAGCTAGGTTCAAGCTTGCATGCACAGATCTTCTGTGCATCCTAGTTCAAGCTGTGGTTATGTACCCAGTCACGAATTCATTATTTATTTTTTAACACTTACATTTATTCAGATTCATACTTTACTAGAGACATTTTTCCTTATTAGACACACAAATATATACCTTCACCCTAAACCGAGGCCTACGTGAATTTCGTAGGCTACACCTAAACTTACACAACATCCATGGCCTCGCCGGGATTCGAACCCAGTGCCTCTAGCATCCTAGTCCACCTCTTCAGCCGACTAGGCTACCGAGGTAGCCCAGTCGTCTATTTTGTCTTATTTCGACCACAGAGGCCAGTTAACTCCCATTTTTAAACCAGATTTCACCTACTTGGCTCTGTAAACGATGATGGCGCTGAGGTCGCTTTGTCAAGACCTAGATGCATAGATATATCTGGATCCCTATTGTTGATTCTGGGAAGGGAGAAAATAAGGGGTTCGACGCTGTTGTCAAGGAAACGAGATGCATTTTTGATAGAACTATAGCGAAGGTTCATTCCATCACATTCAAGAATAGGGTCCACTGAAATAATAACCCAAGGAAGGAGTCTGATGCGGTCTTAATACCGGTAACGCACATGAAAAAAGTAAAACATGGTGTGCTCATCTATGATAGAATTTGTATTAACCAATGATTTAATAACATTGTCTTTATACAATGCTAATAATATATACTTTCATTATATTAGATCATTGGTATTTACCAATGATGACGTCACTTTTTTCATTCAAATTCAAGGCGCAGAATATATATTTCCTTGTATATTTTAATCTTGCTGACGTCCCTTTTTTTTCAGATGAGCACACCGTGTTTTTCACATCTTGGGTAACGCAGATAAAGGTCACGTGAAACGGGGCGGTTGACTGAATTCATAGCGATTTGGAGTTTTTGCTTCAATTTAAATTATTTATACAATCATTTTAACGTACCCACGCATTATTTTTATAGTTAGACTTCTCGAAGTCAATAATTATAATGTAATATTTTGGAGTTAGGCTAGAGTTTGATGATGAAAACGTATTGATTAATGTTGAATCAATTTGTTTCAACATTTTATGGGCTCCATACTAAGTAAATTCAATGGGATATTCAAAGGAATTTGAATATATCTGATGGGTTCTGAAGGAATAATTGAATAAGTTGAATCACAAATCTGAATAAATCATAAATAAAAATTAAATGTTTGTTAACCTTGCTCTATAAATTATATTTTTTGCACATAGCTTATTATTTCCTTTTCTCATTTTCTGAATACTTCTATTGGCAATATTCCATACCATTTCAAGCTTATGCAGTTTTCAAAGCAGAATATTTTATCTTCAGCCTCCTGCGAAATGATTATTTAAATAAGTGGTTGAATGATCCATAGGATAGAAAAAATACCTTACTTTATTTGTATCGGAAGTTTCTGAGAGCAATCTGGGGTATTAACATTTCCAAGCTTGAAGTGATTTTCAGAACTGAAATATGTCAAACCTGAATATAAAAATACTGCACAATTGAAAACAGGTAACGACTTAGTTGATGGAAGATCCAGCTTTAATTTTTTCTCAATAGAAGTAGGGTCTGCTTCAATCTCCTTCTTAGCTAATGGGTGCGTTTTTATTTTCATCGAAATGATTAATCGATTAACCTCTATCTTTCTCTTCTTTGGTGGATAACAAAAGAAGAGAGAGAGGGAGATACACCGATTAATCAGTTCGATGAAAATAAAAATGCACCCAATCTTTTTCTGATGATCCTTGGTTTGAGTGTTTTTTCCTTAAGTGTTCAGGAAAATCAGAAAGCCTTCTCTCAATAGAGAAACTCACGAGAAAAATGAAATTCTGCTGCCTTTTGTGTACCTTTGGGTGCAATTATATGCCGAACACGACTTTACCATCGTGATAAATCAGAGGTTAATAATTATTTCAGTACATTTACCATAGTGATACGCACAATAATATTAAAAATCCAAATAAAACTAGTTATTCACCGATTCACGTATATGGACGGAAGAGAACTATTATATTTCGAAAAATTTTTTTTTTCCAATTTACTGACAGAATGATCTCAACAAAATTCACCGAAAAGTTGCGAGTCTTTATGGTCAAACCATCTGCCAAGTTTCAATCAAATCGCTTCATTAGTTCTTTAAATATCAGGGAAATAACCACAAAACTTCAAATGGATAACTACGAAACCGTTCGACCGATTTTGCGCCCTAACGAACTTAACCTTCGGATTTTGAAATGCAACCTACCCTGAAATTTTCAAGTCGATAGAATCCTCTGTACGTCCGTAATCGTGGTGACGGTAGGCCGGACAGAATCTATTTTGACACTGGATTCGTTATCAGTGAGTCCAACCTAGTCGTTTGAGACCATTTTCGGCTCAAAATTCGAAAATTATAGACATTTGGACAAAACGATAGCCCTAAACATGAGCGCAAAAATATGATGTGCTCATCTGCAAAAAAAGTGACGTCAGCAAGGTTAAAATACAAGAAAATATATATTTTTTGCTTTGAATTTGCATGTATAGTAGTTTCATTTGTAAAAACGATCACAGAAAAGCAGATGAGCACACCATGTTTTACTTACATCATGGTTCAAACCAATTAATGATCTATTAATAATATGTTTATTATCATTGTTTTCTCCCTAAACAATGGTATTATTATTCAAACCTTTAACAGTCAATGCTTGTCACTTAGAGTGAAATGCGTTAGCAATTTGTTCAACTTTAAAGCTAAGTCGTCGCGAAATTGGCCATTCACAACGAAATCCGAGGTGTTTGACAATTCTATGGTTTATGTTGTATAGAATGTTTGGATCTAATCATAGACAAGATATATCCATAGACAAGATATATATATATATATATATATATATACTGTCGTTTTTCTAAGGGTCTCGACCTGGTGTGATAAAGAAAACTCTTTTTTCTCTTGCCAAGCTTTCGGAATATTTTATTCCATCCTCAGGGCTGCTAACAAAGGTTTTATACAGTTATTAGATCGATACATTTAAATAAAGACAACACAGACTTACAGAATTTGAGATTTTTACAACTTCTACGATGTTTTGGTATTTTGAAATTTAAACTTAAATTCGTTAACATTCAGATCGTCTCCTATTTCGTGTATAATTGCGTATCAATTTTCATCATCCATTTGACATTTGAAATATTGTTTTGTCAAAACAAATTTTTCTTTGGACTCGGTTGTATGATTTTTTAACCAGTCTGATTTATAATTCTATTCTTGTCACCATTGCATGCATTTTTCATATCAATCTCATAAAAAGGGAAAAGAAACGGACAAGAAACAAAACAGAGAAACAAAAACACAAAAAAATTTTTTAAAAATACAAAAATCATTAAATATAAAATATAAAATCTTGTCTCATCATCATTCATCTCTAGGTCCTTCATAATATGGTTCTCTGTTGGGGCAGGTAAGTAGGTATGTGTAAATGTTGCTTAAATTCTTAGTGTCCGATTTTTTGTTAATTACATCAGTTTCTTTGTTGATGTGGATCATCTCTAGAATCAGTCTTTTGTTGTAATTTGTATGCTTGTCCAGAATTTCAACCTGATCAAAATTAAATTCATGTTTTTTCTCTATGGAGTGTTCTGCCAACGCACATCTTTGATTTCCTTTTCTAATATCACTTTTGTGTAACGCTATTCTGTTTTTTAACCATTGTGTTGTTTGCCCCACATATTTTCCATTGCAATCCCTACATTCAATCCTATAAATCACATTGGATTGTACCATTTTTGGTGTTTGATCTTTCAACTTACTGTATATGTTTTTTACTGCTCTTAAACTGTATTGTGCTATTTTTATGTTTTCTTCCTTGAAGCAGTTTATGATTTTGTTAGAGAGATTCTTGATGTTCGCTATACTGCTAAATTTTATTTCATCTGTTCTTACACCTTCTGGAGATATTTCTGGTGGAGGAGCTGTATCTACATTGTTGTGGTGTGTTGAATATAATATTTTCGATATTAATCTTGGTGGATAAGAATTTTCTTCCAAAATCTTTTTCAATTCTTTTTTGGAATTTTCGATGAACGTTGGGTGACAAATTCTCTGTATTCTCCTATACATCTCTCTTATGCTGTTTAGTTTCATTTTCATTGGATGGTCCGAATGGTAATTAATCAGTTTGTTTGTATAGGGTAGGAAATAGAATTTATTTAGATTGGTACAAGAAACCCACAGCCTCAAACAAACTGATTAATTACCATTCGGACCATCCAATGAAAATGAAACTAAACAGCATAAGAGAGATGTATAGGAGAATACAGAGAATTTGTCACCCAACGTTCATCGAAAATTCCAAAAAAGAATTGAAAAAGATTTTGGAAGAAAATTCTTATCCACCAAGATTAATATCGAAAATATTATATTCAACACACCACAACAATGTAGATACAGCTCCTCCACCAGAAATATCTCCAGAAGGTGTAAGAACAGATGAAATAAAATTTAGCAGTATAGCGAACATCAAGAATCTCTCTAACAAAATCATATACTGCTTCAAGGAAGAAAACATAAAAATAGCACAATACAGTTTAAGAGCAGTAAAAAACATATACAGTAAGTTGAAAGATCAAACACCAAAAATGGTACAATCCAATGTGATTTATAGGAGTGAATGTAGGGATTGCAATGGAAAATATGTGGGGCAAACAACACAATGGTTAAAAAACAGAATAGCGTTACACAAAAGTGATATTAGAAAAGGAAATCAAAGATGTGCGTTGGCAGAACACTCCATAGAGAAAAAACATGAATTTAATTTTGATCAGGTTGAAATTCTGGACAAGCATACAAATTACAACAAAAGACTGATTCTAGAGATGATCCACATCAACAAAGAAACTGATGTAATTAACAAAAAATCGGACACTAAGAATTTAAGCAACATTTACACATACCTACTTACCTGCCCCAACAGAGAACCATATTATGAAGGACCTAGAGATGAATGATGATGAGACAAGATTTTATATTTTATATTTAATGATTTTTGTATTTTTAAAAAATTTTTTTGTGTTTTTGTTTCTCTGTTTTGTTTCTTGTCCGTTTCTTTTCCCTTTTTATGAGATTGATATGAAAAATGCATGCAATGGTGACAAGAATAGAATTATAAATCAGACTGGTTAAAAAATCATACAACCGAGTCCAAAGAAAAATTTGTTTTGACAAAACAATATTTCAAATGTCAAATGGATGATGAAAATTGATACGCAATTATACACGAAATAGGAGACGATCTGAATGTTAACGAATTTAAGTTTAAATTTCAAAATACCAAAACATCGTAGAAGTTGTAAAAATCTCAAATTCTGTAAGTCTGTGTTGTCTTTATTTAAATGTATCGATCTAATAACTGTATAAAACCTTTGTTAGCAGCCCTGAGGATGGAATAAAATATTCCGAAAGCTTGGCAAGAGAAAAAAGAGTTTTCTTTATCACACCAGGTCGAGACCCTTAGAAAAACGACAGTAGATATAAACGACCGTGACACGAATACACTTTTATATATATATATATGGATATATCTCAGATCTAATATAAGAGGATTTAAGGAGTTTAGTATTGCTCATCCATTTTTCCTTTATTCAGTAGTTAATAATTGTTGCAAATATAAGCAAAATACCTGCAAACTTCCAATAGTCGGCACGAAGTATAGGTCGAAGTCGAATTGCAAGCATTCCTGAAATTCGGCCGACTTCAACTTGAGTGCCGGCACGAGATTCAATAGAGTCTGAATTGTGAATGACAACGTTGGAACCCATATGCATAGCACGCCGCACTTCTCCCGCTAATTGATTCTGAATGTAGCTTAAGTCGTTAAATGATTATGTTGATTTCAATTTTAGTATTTCGAGAGCAAGTACAAAATATAGTCTAGTCTGCCTGAGACTGGAAATACCGAGCTCAATTGCATTATTGTATATTATGCACCTTTTTAAATTTTCGATCAACAGTGTCAAGCCGTTTCAGATTGGTAACGGCTATAGGTCCTATATATAACACTAAATCCAAATTGCCGAAATAGGTGGCCAATAAAAATTCAGCCCAAAATATAAATTCTCTACAATAGGTAGAAAGAATTTTTCGTCTACCACTACTTTTAATGTAAGAATGAATTCCTCGAAACCTCGAAATGTTCGGGTTTAAAAATCATCATCATCGATAATAATAATAATATTGGCCAACAAAGGAAATACAACTTTATAACTAATTAATGAAATAACTCAATAATCGTAGTCTTCTTTGGCCTTGTGGCTGCGCGATTGATTCTAAAATCTGTGTGCACATCCAGTTTATGATATTTGCCCATTCGTTTTTCTTTCCCCTTTTCCTGAACCAAAAAAAATACTCATGCTGCTGTGTTTGATCCATTCCGTAATCTGATGTTTGATCTTCATATATGGAGCTATTCGGGACTCCATTGGGAGTTGATTATAATCATTGTTTAAGGAGGATATTTTGGATGTCTCTGGCACGATGTAAATCTCGCGTTATATGTACATTTCGGTCTGATACATTCCTTGTTATGTTTTATTTCAGTCTTATATAGTGGAGTATTCAGAATCAAACGAACCAGCGATTTTCTATGCAATTGGTGAATCGTAAGCAACTGGCTTTCTTCAAATAGTAGTTAGGTGAGGAATCTTCGATCCTTGAAAAGTATTTTTCATACTACTACCTACGTATTTTGTGTCGTGAATAATGGTGTATCGTTTTGTTTCATACGCACCTCCCCGAATAACCAGGCCATATAGTTCATAATTGATTCCACAAGGGCGCATATTCCCAACCAGGGGCGCAGCCAGGGGGGGGGCCCGAGTGGCCCGGGCCCCCCCCGAGATTTTCTTCTTGCTTGTTTCAAATAGATGATTAAAATACCATATGTTTTTCTCTCCCTGAATATTTGTATCCCCCCCCCCCCCCCCCAAAACGAAAATTCTGGCTGCGACACTGTTCCCAACAGCAGTGTTTTATTAAGTATATGTCCAAGCTATTTGAATTTGTATACCAGACCTGCAGAATTATAATCCTCATAGTTCTCATGTATTTTCAACTTCTGCACGGTTGGAAGGCCTTTCTTCGTTAGTCCAAATGACATAAATTTAGTTTTTCAGTATTTGACGTTAAATAGTTGTAGTTCAGCAAATTTTTCAGTTTATTTATGGCCGCTTCTGTTTTTTTAACAGCCCCTTTCCATGTCCGATCACTGATGATCACAAATCACAACTGTGTTGTCTCCAAAGCGAAATACCAGTTCCCTAGCCAGTAGTGAAAGTACGTAATTTATATAGATGGTGAATAGAAGTGGCCCCAGAACCGTTCCTTGTGGTACTCCCCACTCACATAAAATGCCTGTAATAAAAAAATAATTTCTTCGTTTTCTCGTAACACAATTCAAGAATGAATCGGGACAACCTTTAAAAGATCGAATGGCATTATTTATTTCAGATTGCAGAAATCTTTGTCCTTGACGCATCATCAGAACACCGACACTTGTCAAAGGACAAAGAACACATAACACCTCACCACGAAAGGCAAGAATCGAGTTGGACTATTCGACACTTGGACCTTTCGAATGATCATTAGATAATTGAAACCTCTCGAATACCGATATTTTGATTAATGAAATCGTTCAATTATGCCCATCACTTGATAGTCCTCAAAACAGAAAATTGAAATCGACTATGAGTAGAATCCAATCTCGCATATAGTTTTCTATTTCCACAAAAACTGATCAGATCAAATTGAAATCCACTACTTGAGTGAAAAGTTGCAGTTCGGTAGGTTTATGGAGAGTTTCTTGTGGACCATATGATTTTATAGATAAGATAGCAAAAATACAATGATGTCTTTATACAACGATTACACGATTATCAATAAACCTTGGAACAGTTTACGCATCAATTACCAAGTTTCATTAGAGAAACCTTAATGTTTCCCTTTACCTTGTATCACTATTCATTGTATAAAGTTGTCTTTAGTCTTTATACAATGCTTTCATATTCTCTAGTCACTGTATTCTCTAGAACTCAACAGCCCCCGCTCTCCCTGGGTATATAGCAAGATGCTGAGCCCAATTTTCAAGAACTAATGAAAATATTAGTCAAGTAAACTTACGTCACATTAATGTCATTTTCCATATATTTTCTAACCTCTTTGTGTTCTAGATCTCGACATTTATCAACATTCTCATTTCATTTTCAATGTGTTCGACAAAAACGTCAAAAATTATTTTCAATGGAATCTTCAAGTGGTAGCAGTAGTACTCCTTTTCCTAAATGGCAAATCGCTGTGGGAGTAGGAGCCGCTAGTGCTATAGGACTTGTTGGTTATTGGTATTTGAAATCCCATAGCAGAAGCCCACTTTTCAGCAGATTACGCGGCGTTAGCGAAGAATCTGTTGATGTACAAACTGCTACCAAAAATAAAACGGAAGAAACTCCATTCGAAAAGGCTCAAAGATTCAAATCGGAAGGAAATTCTTTTTTCAAAAATGGCAAATACGACGAAGCGATTCGATGTTATAGCAACGCAATTGAAATGTGTCCCGACGATAAAATCAACGATGTCGCTACATTTTATCAAAATAGAGCTGCAGCATATGAGCAACTGAAGAAGTGGAGTGCTGTTATTGAAGATTGTACCAAAGCAATCGAGTTGAATCCTTGTTATGAGAAAGCTCTATTCCGCAGAGCGAGAGCAAGAGAAACTATTAAAGATTATGAAAATTGTTTGGATGATATAACATGTGTTTGTCTTTTGCAAAAATTCCAGAATCAAAATGTCCTACTTATGGCTGATCGTGTGCTCAAACAATTGGGTAAAATTCATGCACAAGAAGCAATGAAATCTAGAAAACCGATTATTCCATCTAAAATATATATTCAAAACTATTTTGCATCGTTTTCTGACGATCCAATTGCCAAAATCTTGCTGGAAGTTGGTTCTCCTTTAGGACAAGGTGAATTAAAAGGTTTCTTGAAAGCAAAACTCGCATTTGCAACTGATAGGTATGATGAAATAATACCAGCATGTAGCGAGGAAATTAATTCAAGTGAATCCGACATAAATCATAAAGTGGAATCACTCTATCTCCGAGCTACATTTTACTTTTTGTGTGGTCAATTCAAAGAGTCTCTGGTAGATTTGAATAGCATCATTGAGAATGAAGAGTATGACTATAAGATCAGAGTGAACGCTCTTATCAAGCGAGCATCTATATTCATGCAAATGGAGGACCTTCATGCTTGTCAGAAGGATTATGAAACTGCCATAGAAATTGGACCCAATATAGCAGGTACCGTATCTACTTTGTTTCAAGGCCTTTTGAATAAATAGAAATAATCGGTCAACCTGTAAATTTTTGAATGCATGATGATTCAATATTTGCTTAAATGTATTCAGGGTAAAGGGAATGGTTCATGGACATAAAAGAGCTCCAGTTTAATAATAAGCTTATATACAAACACAAAGACAAATACTTGTTGATGGATTAACAAATATTATACCTTGATGAAGTTCTAACTGACTTCTTTTATATAGACAACAAACTCTCTCATAACCTTAATGCAACGATTAGAAGAGGTTTTCATCTAGAATATTTGATTTTGAATAAATAACAATTGAAAAAAATTTGATCCATATTTCTTCTGAATTTTTCTCATTGTGAGTGTAAATTTTGGCAATGGCGCACTTTCATGACAGATGAATACTATGCTATATTTACAACAGCAGGGCGAAACCTAACATTAAAACTACAAAAAATACAAAGTAAAACAGCTAGTAGATATTCAATAAGATTTATGAAAGAATCATCAGACCAAACTTGTGTAGGTCAGCTCAAATTACTTGATTCAGGACAGCACCCTTAAATATCACCGTCTGAGTTGGAAACAGACATATGAATGAAAAATACGAAATTTCAAGGATATTGTCCTTTCTCTAACCAACCCACTTGATCTGACCTATCCAAAATTGTCTAGACTCTACTAGCATAGTGTTTTGTTTCAAACAGAGGGTTCCTGTAAGCCAATTCATGTCCTGCCACAAATATTCAAATTTTTGATTTTTTCGATCTTGACTGACTTGACAGAAGTTCATCTTAATATTGTTTAAAGTTGAGCAATTTTTTCCAGTAATGTTTATTAACTACACAACAATTTAAGTTACCCAACAAACAATGAAATTCGCACTGATGCCACACTTCATGAATGACATATTTTGCAGAATTCGAGGTTAATAATTGTTGGATATTTTTGATTCTTGACTTTAAATATGGAATATTATTGAGAGAAAGAAATGTAGATCGTAATACAATAAAGTCGTTTCTAATAAATATCTTTTGCAGGAGTAAAATTTACAGGTTTACCAAAAACAACTTGGGTGTGTTTTTATTTTCATTGAGCTGATTAATCGCTTTATCTCGTATCTCCCTCTCTCCACCAAAGAAGAGAAAGTAAGAGGTTAATCCATTAAATGAGACTGCACCCCTTATGAGTTGTGTGTACGAATTTAATAACATATCACTCATTATGCAAGTATCTTATCATTATCATTTTGAGTTAAACAATATCAAAATATCTCCAAGTATCCTGTATATCTGATTTTATATGCGATTATTTGAACTATTGAATATGCCCCCAGAGGTTATGCTAAATCATGAGTCATTTTAAATTAATTTATGCCATTTTCTTGTATTTCTTTGAATATTCACTGTTGAACTACCCTTGTCATGATGTTCATTCGAGTTATAATTTGCCTCTGTCACAAGCTACCTGTGAATAGAAGTGGACACTGGGGAGTAATAGTGGAAAATGGTAAAAAGAATACCAAAGAGACATACAAAAGTATCCATTCAGTATGTAGTACCATTTCATTCTTCGTTACATTCAAAATTTTCAGATGTGTATCACCATCGAGGACAGTTTAAACTTCTTATGGAAAAAATTGATGAGGCTAGAGAGGATTTCCAAAAAGCTGTCACCTTGAATCCAAATTTCCCTATAGCTTACATACAGAAACTATATGGAGACTATAGATATGCCTTGCAGAGACAAGATATGGGACTTTTATATGAAAACATGGAGAATTTCAGGAAGGCAATAAAGAAATTCCCTGATTGTCCAGAATGTTATTTGCTGTTTGGTCAAGTCCTGGCAGAAAGACAAAGTTTCGAAGAAGCAGAAGATTTATACAGGCAAGCTCAAAAAGTGAACCCATCTAATCCAACAATACTCGTGCACAGAGGTTTGTTACTTCTACAGTGGAAGAATGATATCGAAGGGTCTGTTAAATTGATGAGAGAAGCCATAGAATTAGATAATAAATGTGAATTTGCTTTCGAAACATTAGGAACGATAGAAGTACAAAGGTAGGAATCTATTTTATTGAAAAGCTTAGAATTTTAATGGTATGTCAGTATTCTCTGAAAAGTATAAAAAAGAGGGGTAATTATCATATCTATAAAAATGTGATAAGAACATGCCATACTTGATTATGGACAAATCGTTGCACTTTCATTCTGACTATACATCTATACTTCATCTTATCTGGTTAAGTCAGTGCTCTCTCAAATTGGTCTTTGAAATAGAGGTTAGAAATAATTTCATTGAACAATTTAAATTGTATTGAAGTCGAAACAGTGAATGTTTTGAGGAACAGTGTGGTATCATTTGGTCCAAATGTCTGTAATTTTCGATTTTCTTTGGAATATTGTCCTAAACGATTACTAATGACTAATCCAGTGTCAACATCGATTCTGTCAGGCTGACTTGAAATTTTCTGGGTAGGTTACATTTCGAAATGCGACAGTTTCACATTAAAATGCATTAACCTATGATATAGACTAGATTTTCTCACAATAATACCTCCACCCTTCTCTTGAATCTTAAATTTATCCAGAATTTTTAAGTGATTGGGCGCACATTCTGGGTGTTGCAGTTTCTTTGTCAGTTAGTATATATCTTTTGAAATTGCTCACATATCAGTTTGTTGATTTTCATTAACCAAACAAAACATGTGAATTTCATCAATCGAAATGTCCGAACTTGATGGGTTTCAACAATGATAATGATAAAGTAGCTTTATTTTTGATAGAGGCATACATGAAATATACATTGTAAAACCTTGAAAAGAAATAGTGTCAATAAGACAACAAAAGAAATCATACATGATATTCTAAAAATTCCCTAACTGAATAAGGTTCAATTTCTAATAACAACTTAATAACTTTTTTCTTATAGTGCCGTAGATTGGATTCAGTTCTTATGTTAGCTGGAAGTTTGTCAAAATATCTTATGCTGCAATACTCGGCGTTTTTCTCAGTCAGAGTCAATCTATGTTTAGGGTACATCTGTAATGTTGCTCTTGTGTTATAAGCTATAAGAAAGTTCAGTGAAGTGATTTTTATTCTTGAAAAGAAAAAGCAGGCATTCTTGTATATGTATGGCAGCAGCTGTTAGAAGACCATTTTGTCTGAATTTGGTCATCATGATCAAATGAACATTAGGAAATCGAAATGTTCACTTTTCGATTAGTCCCGTTTTCAGATCGAGTGTGTTTGATGGTTATAGAAAAAGTCGAAATAAAGGTCAGTTCTTGGGAAGTTTCAACAAAAGACAATCTTAAATATATAAGTAATGATTGATAATGGTCATCAACACATTTATTAAATAAGACCTTTTTTTCTGAAATAACTGGTCTTTTCTGTAATATCTGATATTTCAGAAAAATCTGTACTATTTAATAATAGACGAACATAGGAGATATTCACCTCGCGATTAGTTCCGATTCCCTACTAGGATGTGTTTGGGTACGTCCAGAGTGCACGCGAAATTATAATATCACTCGGCTTCCCGCTCAGTAAATTAACTGTGGGCAGTTATAGTTGAACAAATAAGGCTTTTCTGAAATATATCTATGCGCAAGACTTATTGAATTTATTTTACCCTCCCTTGATCTCCTCTCGCGTGGACGATAGTTTCTCGAAAGCAAAAAGCCGAATCGTAATCTAGCTTGCACTTTGGCCGTCTCCTTTGGATTGTTTCGGCGTTAGCGACTACTGTAATTTTGATAACTCTTCATGTACTTATATTGTACAGCATCATAAGCTATCAGTTTGACTGTGGTGAGTTTGAATTACTAGAAATTCACTTCCCTAAACCATATGAAAGTGATTTGTGATGATACGACGGGAAAAACTTGCAAATTTGAAAAATACTCCAAAGTTTGAAATGCTGGATCTTGGGACCTTTTAGGTCTACTTCTGAAAAGTGGTCTGCTGTTAGGTAAATAACCACTCCTTCATAGACAAAATGACGGAGAAGTGAAACAAATGCCAAAAAATTGTCTTTAGTCTTGAAAACTTGACCAGAGTGTCCTCAAATCATCCCAGACATTGTGTGTCTACTTGTCTCCATGTACTTAAGATGTTCCACTATGCTTTGAATCTTCATTCAGCCAGTGTCAATTGGGAACACACCTTGTACTCCTTCACACTGGAGCCAGCATATGTGTATTGAACATAGGCAGGTGCTTTGATGATAGCCACTATTATACATAATATATATTCAAACAAGGCGTTTGCCTTTCCAATGGAAAATGCTCCGATTTTTGCCTTTCAATAGATCGGTTCAGACGTATCCGAGAAGCAGCTGTATGTCCTCCATGAAATAACACTACCGCATGGAAACCGAACAATCTTGGTATTGCAGCCAATGAAATGGTCAGTTCCACAACGGAAATAACTCGACATGGAAACTGCCCCTCTTATATGAGAACCACAGATATCATCCAGTATCTGCTCAAGTAATACGTCAAAATAATTCATTTTGACGTAGTGAAAGAACTTCGGTTAGGAAGGCATTAATGTAGGAACCGATATCTCGCTAAGGCCGTCAATCTTGCATATATCTTGTAAATAAACGATTAGCATTGGTGATGTATGTAATCGAAATCATCATAGTTAAATTTTTGGATTGCTTTTATTCAAACATTCTATACATTTTGAAATATTCTCATGAATACTAACATAATCACAAGGACGAATATCGGTCGACATATCGCCAAATATTCCACCTTGATCAGATCTAATCATTCAATCAACCAAAACATCTACAGCTGTTTCACAGTTATTACTGATTGTCCTGCCATCTTACCTTGGATAAAACCGCTGAGTAGGGAATCTAGGAACTTGTCACCTTTCAGATGGAATACTGCAGTATAACTACGTACAGCGCGAAATCGTCCAGGAGCATTATGCCAATCCTACCTTTGAATGCAGAATACTTTAATCGATGTGCATGACGTTCATCCTTTTGTCGGATCAGGTCGCTAGAACTGCGATTTTGCAGTTTACGACGCCCGTCTCGGTTCATGTGGTTTTCTCACAAGATGATAACGTCCAACATCTGACAAAGATAGGAATTGGTTCATGGAGAAAAGAGAGCTCCAGTACTAATACTTTAGTAGTCCATTTGAAAGGGGACATGTATCTAACCACATGAACCGAATGTTTCCAAAGTCGGGACGGAACTTGTAAACTGCAAAATCGCAGATGCAGAGACCTGATCCGACAAAAAGATGAACGTCATGCACATTGATCAACATATTCGGCACTCGAAGGTAGGATTCGCAAGATGCCCCTGGAAGATGGCGCGTACGTATTCAAACTGCAGTATACCATCTGAAAGGTGGCAAGTATCTAGATTCCCATTTAGCGGTTTTATCCAAGGTAGGTTTTTTCTGGGTTTTTACTAACAATATCTGAAACAGAACTATTGAAAATTAAATAAAAATGGTAAACCCGCAAGATTTCCCGTCGCGAAGCTACAAGTAATATATTCACATCATTGTAAACAGTGTGAGTTCCTGAACAAACAATATGAAGGCCAACATAGGCGGTCTCTCTTTGTTTGGAAGATATGGGCCCCCAAAGTTCCAAATTGATGCATTTTCAGATCCTTTTTTCCGCCATAAAAATGATCTCTCACTTCTCAAATCTAGTTCATAAATCATCTTTGAACCTTCAACCAACGAACAGCGACACTATCTTTCAAGAATATCCATTATTTAAAGGAAGAAAAGTGAAAATATTAGACAACCACTTAACCTATATTTCTACGAAATACTTCTCAATGTTGAAGCGGAGCTTGGCAACAGCGTCTTTTCATCGCTGGCCAACGTATTATGACGGAAGAGTAGTTGCTGGCGGGAAATATGAAATGGTGGACAGTCGAAGGATATGATTGTAAGGAAAATGCTTCTGTCACTGAAGAAGAGGTCGTTATTCTAACGTCAAAACAAAGTCATTGAGAATATTTGTTTAAGGTTTCACTCTCAATATTTTCGTTTGAACTTTCTTTCTATCCCCTTCAAAATAGGGAGGTTGTTATCTACTTCGTTTTTTGTTGTGTCTTCGAGATGGTCCCAGTTTAGAATGAGATTCAGGGTATACCAATAAAATGGGTTATTAATAACCTCGATTTCATTGGATATCTGGGAAGGGCGCGACCTATCACATATGAAAAAAATGTACGTTGAAATATTTATCAGGGTGTATTCTCATTCCATTTCTATGTGTTTCAACCTTGTAGATTTCATTCGAAACGAATTCTCCTATTGGAAGATTTAGAGTGTCGCAGTAAACAGTAAGAACTAAAAACATATTTCATGATATTTCATTTTTCTCGCCAGCAATAATCTGTCATTCACGAATACGCACGATGGCACGATGCCGACCGATGAAATTCGCCCCATTGCCAAACTTCACTTTTAGACTGGGTCGAAATCAGAAGGAATAGAGGTTAAGTGGTTGTCCAGTAATTTCATTGTTTTTTCATTAAATATTGATTATTCTTGGAAAAAAAGTGTTGCTTATTGTTGGTTGAAGGTTCGAAGGTGGTTTGTGAACTATACAGGCGAAGTGAGAGATCGTTTTTATGGTGGAAAAAGGGACCTGAAAACGACTCATTTTGGAACTTTGGGGGCCTATATATTCCAAATTAAGGGAGACCGCCTATGTTCGATTTCACATTTTTATAAAGAAAAACACACTGCATACAATGATGTAAGAATCTTTTTAATATCCCGGTGACGGGAAATCTTGCGGGTTTACCATAAAAATTTATCGGAACAATACAAACAATAAATAAAGCGAACTGTGCCGATTCAGAGTACAAATGTGACTCTTCCATCAGACAAACGAGAAAATGTGCAGAATTATTTTATTTCGATCTTCCGTTTTGTGAGACTTTCCTCAAAAAGATGTGTTTCAGGTATTCAGTGAAATATCAGAAAAAACCTACAATATTCTGAATGTGTTTCTCAATTTTGGAGAAGAATTTATAGGGGGGCTTGAAACAATTAAGAATTAGAATAAGGTAATAATAATAATAATAATAGGGTAAATATAATAAGGTACCTATATATTCCTTACTTAAGTATTCAATTTCTCCAGAATATTCCTAATTTTTATTTTAGAACCAAGGTTCCCCGCACAGTTTCAAGAGACTGCTCAGAAGAGAAGTTAAGCGGCACCCACTACATAAAGCCACTATTTGCTTTATGTTGCTGTCTTTTAGCATCTCAGAACTAGCTGTGAAGTTTTATCAGGACTGAATCAGTATTTCTCGAGTTATACCGAAAAAATCAACGATATCGAGAAGAAAACCTCGAAATTTGACATATTTTTTCCCGATATCTCCAAAACTTATGATCGTATCGAACTGAAATTTGGTACACTGTTGTGAAATATGAAGCTCAAAGTGTGACTGGAATTTTTTTTTGTATATGATGAATGGTTTCCGAAAAAAAAAATTTTTTGGAAAAAAATTTCGAAAAAATTTTTTTTTTTAATTTACTGACGATATGATCCTGACAAAATTTGGCTCAAAGTTGCGCGTCGTTATACTCCACCCAACTGCCAAGTTTGAATCCAATCGCTCAAGTAGTTTCCGAAATAAAAAATAAACAACTTCAAAACTTCAAGTGCCTATAACTCCGAAACTATTCGACCGATTTGGCCCATTAACGTACTTAACCGCGGCATTCTGATGCGCAACCTATCCTGAAAGTTTAAAGTTGCTAGCTCGCTTCTGTCGACAGTTAGCGTGTCTACGGCCGGCCGGCCGGACAGAATCGATTTTGACACCGGATTCGTCATCAGTGAGTCCAACCTAGTCGATTGAGACCATTTTCGGCTCAATCATCCAAAATTACAGACATTTGGACAAAACGATAGCACGCTGTTCCCCTAGAACATGCGCGCAAAAACTATGTAATCACCCTATCATGACCATATTGACCTTTCAATTGTCCAAATGCCTTCATATATTTCTTCTCCTGTCATTCTGTATATTTTGACAGATTCCAAATAAAATTTTTATGAAGATATAATGCCATTATGACCAAAATGCTGCTAATGGATTCAATAAAATAATTATCAGAATCCTTAACCTTTATCCAGAGTAAATTTTAATCTCGTTTTGTTCGTACTGTACCCAGCTGATTTCGACAGAAAATTGCATATTTGTATGAAAGCCAATCTTCATTCAAGAATGTAGAATACTGTTTTAAATAACTGATCACGAACCATTTCAGAATCGTTCCATATAATGTTATTCATGCGACGCTAAGATAGAAATATTTCAAAATATAAAAGAAAAATAAAGGCATGCCAAAAATTAAAATATGATGATAAGATACATTTATTAGTCCCATTGTATCGCAGTTACATTGCACACGTCCTTAATTCATGTCACATTTATCATATAGAAATGAGCATTCAAATATCTATAAAATGCAAATGAAACATGTCAAAAATGTAGTTGTACTTCACGATACAAGAAGTTGCCCACGCTGCGGAAGGCACCCCTCTGCAGACAAGAGATCACAGTCCTTTCGAAGCCAAGCAGAGTGAGATATTTATTTCCTTTGGCAGCCTATTGAAAAGTTTTTATGAGATATAATTTGGCCCATTTCTTTATTTTTCGAGTCTCATATATCTAGATTTCAAGTCGTCTTTATTTCTTGTGTTGCTTTCGATATCATTACGAATGCAGATCGTTTGATTATGATTACTATTTCGAATCTGCAGGTTAATGCTTCTTCCGACTATGCACTATTAGCGGCTGTGTTACAATAGGTTAAGTGTTAATGTGGAAAAAACGGTTTATATGCTAATGAAACAAAAGACAAAAAAACCTGTGATATTAATTTAATTCTGAACAAAGTGAAACTGAAAGAGGTGAAAGAGTACAAATATTTAGGTCTAGTCATTGCAAACAATCTAACCTGGAACAGTCATGTTGAAAATGTAATGAAAAAAATTTCACCCATGGTTGATGCAATAGGAAGATGTGGCAATCAGTTGAATAGTTGTTCAAGGAGATTACTTTACCATAGTTTTATTAAACCACATCTTTCATATTTAATCCATTGTTGGGGCACAGCTTCAAACTATTGTATCCAAAAGTTGCAAAGACTGTAAAATAAGTCAAAACAATATATAAACTGGAATACCTCACACCGACAGTCCAGGTTTACAAGGAAACTAATATATCGAACATTGAGAAGATAACGTTCTACGAACAGACTAAATTAATTTATAAAATAAAGAAAAAATTGCTAAAAACAAATACTGTACTTGCCCAAAATGACAACTTCCATAACTATGAAACAAGAAAAAGACAGTACCTAAGAAACGACTTTGCCAGAACAAGTAAAGCTCTAAAATCTCCTATAATTAGTAGAATATCCGCATACAATCAGATACCTGTGCAATTAGTGAATACCTCCAGATCAATAAACCAAATGTGCCATAATCTCGAACTGTACCTTTTGTGATTTAGTTTTTCGCTTTTCTGTGATAATTTTGTGTTGGTTTTTGTTTGAGAAGATTAATATTGTTTATTTACAAGCGAACTAAATCAAGTCATATATGTAGGCCCTGGTGCCAGTTTTTGTAACTGTTTTGGGGTCATGAATAAAGATTATTATTATTATTATTAAAGCGAAATATCGGTTCCTACATTTATGGCGTAATCTTTAGTTCATTAGTTTAGTTATTAAACTGAAACTAAATTTCTTTGGGGATCACCTAAGGCGGTTTCTGAGTATTTTACATTTACATTGTATGGGAACTGCATTTAGTTTTTTTGAGGATGGTACTGCTTGGAAACCGTAGTCTGCCGCGTTCACATGATGGCATTTAAGGACAGTTGCATTGGGTTGAGGAGTAAGTTTCGCGTCAGCGCGGCTCCCCCTAGCAGCTTAATGCTAGTCTAGGCGTGGTCCATTGGTCGCGTGAGGATCACCAAATGTTACAGTAATCCAGTCCAGTGCATCAACCTTTCAGCAGGCGCGCAGTCCAATTTCCGTTGATCGAGCGCTTGTCGTAAATTTTACGTCATCAAGTTTAAGCCATGTTAAATGTGTGTTCTTTATATAAATGTTAGGGAATTGCCGTAAGGTTATGCAAATTTATAAATAAAACTGCTTTCTGAAAAATATATTTGCCTATCCTAAAAAAAAACAAATTAACATTTTAAATATGTTAATGATTCCAAACTACAAATTTCATCGACCTTTCATTCTGAATCAGTATTCTCATCCTTGCAATCATTGCAAACCACCTAAACTGCAGATTGGTTCTTGCATGTGAAGGACTGGCAACGGTATCACTTCATTGATGCTGATGATCTCTTCTCCTCCAGTGCACATGATCAGAGGTTCTATCTTCTTTTGTTGTTGGTTGAATTTCCCGAACACAGTTTACGTTACCAAACTTTTATAAAATTTGAGCAATACGGGTAGTCTTATCATCGAATCTCAGGCAACGGGTGATCAAGAGAAATCTCTTGTAACTCATGACAGCTCTTGCTATTTCAATCCCGCTTCAAGTTCATCATCAATACCAAGAGCTTTTTGAGTCAAGCCAGTGGGTACAGTGACTATGCTCATTTTCTTGGGTTTTCCAGAAACACGGTATGATGTCTTTCGCCATTGTGTTGATTTGTTTTTTCCAATGAAAAAATCTTCCATAGTTTCCTCCTCTCCTTCAGATCCGTCTGCCCTGTTTTCTTGGTCGGTAGAACATTCTTCAGCTTGTTCTTCGATTTCTTTTTCCAAAAACTCGCTGTCACTCGAGGGAAAGTAAGACTTATCATCTTGCTGAGGCTCTTCGAATAAATCATGAACAATTTGTTCTAACTCTTTTTGTGTGAGCGCCTCATAAGTCATAATGGAAAATGGCTAAACCAAAAGTAAATACATTCACTTACGAAACAAACGATATAAGCGAGAAAAATAAATGAAAAATTATTTTATTGGATGCTCTTACACTTCAAGGCGCGTGTCGTAAAATTTACGTTCAACAGCAATTCACAAGTATCAACGAAAAGCAAAAATTTCAAAGCACAACCAGTACATCTGCAGTTCACAAAGACACTGACCATAGAACATCTCGAAGCGGGATGCTTTAGACTAAGTGGTGAAAGTGGGGGAAGCGATAAGGTGCATTTGGCGTGAATTTTACGACAGCGCGTTCGCTGGAAGGTTAATTGAAATTCGTTTGCTAGTGCAATTCTAGGATGTGTACTTTGTTCATCGCGATTTGAATACACTTCTGTCGCGAATGGAGAGTTTTCATACTTGAAACATTGCCCTACAGTTACTTGCTTTGCTAGCTATAAATGCCAATGTTACCCTTCCACTCAACGTTGGGACAGAATATTTCTCCCATCACTCAGGACACTGTCTTGTTTGGTTATTTCGAGTGTGATTCGATGCCAAAGTTCATCAGCTTTGGCATGAATTGCGTAAAATTATATACAACTCAACGCGGAACGTTCTTTACGATTCGTTCGTTTGTAGGCTTTTCGAACAATTGGCCGCGTCTAACAGGTCCTTATACGCGGGACGGTCAGCTGATGTCAGCCATGTGAAATGTCTACTGACTCCGTATCATGCGCACTTTACTGTTTGTACCCTTACTTCATGCAAGTTTTCCGTAATTGCTATAGTACAACACAGAATGGATATATGATTGTTGTCCTTTATATTCACATAGAGGCTTCTCGTTTTGATTCTTAAATGTTATTTGAGTTGTTCATATAGCTCTGAACGACTTTGGAATATCCCCATGCACAGTGTTACAGTATATCTGTGCTCTGAACCTCTCAACTGTTTAGCTACAAGGTGGTTATTTTTTAAGTAGCAGATGTTTTGATGTTTCAATTAATGACGTTTAGAAGAAAACACACACACACACACAGATATCACTTAAGGTGATCTGTATTGCAGAATGTCAATGCCAAGGAAATTATAACAAAATACATACATTTCTTCTTTTGGTCCACAACTTCACTTAGCACCGACTTCAAATTTATATGGAATAAATAATAAAGATTGAAAAACAAACAATGATTTCCTGACCGTATTGGACGGCGTTACCGAAAGGTATTAATTAAACTCTTGTAGAAAAATTACTTTCTGCTATTCAGTTCAATGATTTGAAATCGATTCTCTATTTTTTTGAAATGTCTCATTTCACAATGTTTAGTGTCATGCTCAGTGAAGTGAAGAAAACATGTGGAAGAAGTTCATTAATAATAAAGCTATACCCCCTGTATATATTTTACCATTAATATCTTGCCGTAGTAAAATAACGTGATCCAATATTCCATATTTTTGGGACACAGTGTATATTCCATTCTTGAGTAAGACTACAGTGAAGCTATACGGAATACAAGTAAAGAGAAATCGTCCAATAATCGACGGAATAATGGTTATTGATTTTTCGAGACACCCTTTTTATGTCTTTTCAATTTTGCATCAATTGGTATTTGCCATTGAAAACACATCGCTATATTATGTCATCTTTGAAACATCCTGTATATTTCACCATTAATATCTTGCTATTAGTAGAACCTCACCGGTGCCCTGCCGGGACCTGACCGTGGCACGTATCTCACCCGGTGCAGCGTGAATGGGTCTATCAAAATTGCTCATATAAGTTTTTTAACGTGACCCAGCCAGGTCTGGCCCGGTACTAACACTCTCTAGCATGAATCAACCCCATTCCTCACGGTAGCTTGACCGGGGCACACTTGAAAATGGCACGACACGTAGCCCACCCGGTGCAGCGTGAATGTGTCAATTGAAATTGTTCATATGATTCTTTCACTCTGTCCCGGCCGGGCCCCGACTGCCCGACACGGTCTAGCATGAATCAGCCTTAAACCCAAGGCCTATAGACTGACTTCATGAAAGTGAATTGAGTCGGTATTCACTTATAATTTGACTGTCACTAAATTTGTCTTTACTTTTTACTGGGCAATCGCGCGACAAACGGAAAAAAACAAGATATCCAATTTGTCCTACGATGAGTAAGGATTTGGAAAATAATTTTTATTTCAATATGTACGCAGAAGCGTACATATTACTTGTTGGAAATTATGAAGTCCACATCCCTTACATCAAGAATTGGATACTCGGAGCTTATGTCAAATTTCCTAAAAATATCTAGGAAGATATTAAAATTATGATGAAACAACCAGTTTTCATTTCAAATCTTTACCGAATTTCTAAGTCAAGAGGTTCAGGAAATTGGTTTATTCGAACTTTACTCCTTGAAACCACTCTATGATTCCCACTCCCAAGGAATAACATTCTTTTCTGAAACATCCAGTATTTCTTGTCTTGGTTTCAAGTTTGCTGATGAGAAATTAAAACCTCGAACCTTTTTTTTTATTTTTCAGAGAAAGAAATATAAAATTTAACACGAATAATAATTTTATTCTCATTCGAATTGTAAGAGAATTCTAAATATTTTTTCCAGAGGAAACCTGCTACTCGCTATTGAATTATTCAACAAAGCCATTGAATTAGTGAGATCGGAAATGGAAGTGGTGCATCTCTTTTCTCTTAGAGATGCTGCAGCCTCACAATTGAAGATTACTACTCAGATGGGTATAAAACCACAATTTGGAGGCATTTAAGAATGTTTAGAAGTCGAAAACTATTTTGTTCCTTTTGTTGTGATGTGCACTAACTGAATAAACCATTCCCACAATATCTGGAAATTTTTTTTATTTGATCCTATAGAATTAAGCTCTGAAGCTTTGGTGAACGACAACAAGCGATCAAAATAATATATAACATTGGTGTGTTGAGGGGAGATTGGCACCTGGTATTACAACTTTTTTCGTATTTGCCACAGGTAGCTGTCAAGAAATCTGGTAGACGCAGATCGTAAAGATTGTAGATTGAGTGTCTTGGGTAGCCCAACATATGATTCTTTTTAAACCTAAGTAAGGTAAAAGCAGTGCAAGAATCGATGTCACTGATTCCTCCTATTGCCCAGATGGGATCCATTTTTGGGTCAACTTTATAAAATAACAAACACTTTTATTTTACATTCACATATCCACTTATTTTTTGTGAATGTCTCTTGAAAAACGACACCTAAAGACCTGTTTACGGCTTTTCGTTCACAAGTTTGTGATAACTTTATGTGGTAAGGGCTGGCCAAGTACCTCAATTTTAATTTAGCGGCTAACTGCAGCTCACCCTGACTATCAAAATTTAGTTCAAGAATGTTTCTGACTGAATTCATTATGAATCCTAACACACAAAGAAAACACCAACTAGGCAAAGTCTATTCGGTTAGGTTCCTGGGCGTTCGTCTTCATTCTTCGTTAACCTGGATTCCTCATGTAGACGAGATTGTCTCAAGGCTGAGCAAGAATGTGTTTGCTCTGAGAGCTCTGTCTGTGGTTGTACTCAGGGACCCTATTCTTGGATGTGATGGTATGAACGTTCTCTATCGTTCCATCGAAAATGCACCGCGTTTCCTTGACAACAGCGTCGACTCCCTTGTTTTCTCCTATCCCCGATTAAAGAATAGGGTGCCAGAAGTGCATACCTTGCTCTAATAGAATGACATTCGAGATATGGGGTATTACTGTGGGGAAATAGCTCTCACGCTCACAATGTTTTCGGTCTGCAGAGGCGTGCTGTCAGAATTCTGAGTGGACTAGGATACCGAGATTGCTGTAGGAGAGCATTCAAAGATCTGGGCTTACTGACTTTTCCTGCGATCTTCATTCTGGAAAGCGTTTTATACGATCACTCCAATAAAGACAAATTTCATGTACAGTCGAATGTTCATACTCATTATACACGAGGAAGGTCAATGATTCGTAAAGACTTTCTTAAACTCAGTAGATCCCAGCAGGGTCCACTTTCCAGCGCTGCAACCCTGTACAATAAACTTCCTGGTGTCTATTCTGTGACAGTAGATGACTCAAATTTTATTTCGAATTAACTGTAATTCGGGGACATTTCGTCTATATTTATTTTTATTTACTTTGTTCTCTTTGTATGTTGTTACACTGCAAGATTTTATCTACATACTATGTATGTTTACATATAATTGTTAATTTATATTGACTCGTGTAAACAATATTGTATTGTAAGACACCAATAAATATCTCTCTCTCTCTCTCTCTATAACATCGACCCGACAAAATAATAAACACGCAAGAATCCGTTAGTCGAGCCAGTGAGCAGCAGTAATCAACCTCACCTAAACTCGAACTGAGGGCGCTGAAATTTCTCGGCCCTGTACTTAAAGCTCTTAGTTGATCGGTATTATTCGACAGCATTCGTTGTGGTTGTTTGCTCCTATATGAGGGTTGCGGCCAGCTAGGCCGAGAGGGCGCGAATTTCGCGCGCCCGAGATTCATTTTCTATATTTCCACGATCAATAAGGACGTATCAAATAATTGATATTTGTGTTTTTTGTTGGAATATTAACTAACGGTTACTGTTTCATAATAAAGTATTAATTATTTATAAAAGAATGATTTGTTTAGTCCGACAATATATTTTTAGGGAGGGCGCGCGGCCTCATTGAGCAACAACTGGAATTCAAATTGCATGCGAGTTCGCCTGATGAAATGTCGAGCAAAGTGAATTACTTAACAAATTTTTAATTCTTTAATGAACTTTGCAGCAGGTAAATGAAAAATATTGGTCCCTTGGTTGGTTTTTTTCTATTACATATTGGAATCGATTATTCTATCCATAAGAATACTGAAAACATTCGATCATCGTCGAAAATTTCGAATTTTATATCGATGATTCGATTTTGGTCCTACATCCATGTTGATTATTTAATCTATCCGCAAAGTAACAAACACTCTCTGTTACTCTGAAAATCTATCGCCGCGCTGTGGCTTTACGAATCATGCTTACTCTTTCTCTTCTCGTGTACCTACCACACTACCAAGCCAATAGAGAGCGTCAGTTGTATCGATCGTAGAATCGTCTGTGACGTAGGAAGCAATCTACCCCGTTTCACCGACTTTGAACGTGCGTCTCGATTTTGCTATTTTCAATACCAGATTATTCATAAGTCGTGAATTTTGAAACTGTGTGGTATCATACATCATAATGATCTTGTATCGAAATAGATTGAGTACAACAAAAGTATGATTTTGTGTTAAATACTTATTCTACGCAGTGGAGTCAATTTTGCTTCAGTTTTCTGAATTTTCAGATTCATATAATGGAATTTAAACGCATTCAGGATGAAAACCTTAGATTGTCACGTCTTCAGGTTAAATTTTGCTATTACGGAGAATGAAGATTTTATTTCCTAAATGAATGCTCTCTCAGCTGAAAAAAAATTGCAAGTAATAATAATTAAGTCTGTATTTACAACTCATGTAGGAAATCTCAAGGGGAAGTATACCCAATTAAGTTGCTCTACCGCTTAACCCATGTTATGAATATACTCACATGAAAAAGTATAAAAAGAATGAGAGAATAGTAGGAGAAAAAGAAAAAAATACATACAAGAAGCATAATTAATGAACAACAATTATAGAGACAAATTCAATGAGGACAAAACCGAATACACGATTAATGATTCCTGATGCAGGCAAAAAACTACACATTTCACAATAATTGAACTACGACAAGGCCAATGTTTCACCTTATCAGTTTCCAGGGGCTATACATGTGTGGACCCAGCATTCTCGAAGCTTCATAAGCTCTCCGAATCACAGTCACCAAGCGTTCTCGAAATCTCAACGACTCGTCTAAAATCAAACCCAAGTCCTGCGCCATATCAACAAATTTAATGAGATTGCCATTTATATAGTAGGCCTGAAATTCTTCAACAGTTTTCTGATTTTAATTTGAACCAGATACCAGTCCAAATGGTTTTTAATATTCAGTCCCAAAGAATATTTAGCCGCAATGCCTGCTAACCGACACAGATCCTCATTCAGATCAATCATCTGCATACATATGTACGCGGCAATATGAAATGAATCTAAAGAATTGACTCGTGTACACCAAAAAGAGGATTGGCCCCAGGAACTAAGCCCTGCGGGATTCCATTCAATACATTTTTAGCAGAGGAAACTGCCTTGCTCAGCTTTACACTCAGCGCAGAAGTGGAGCTCTGTATCCGGTACCATATATCTTGTACGAAAGCCTGACTGAAATGAAGGCAAGATCGCCTTGTCTTCAAGATACTCAGTTAGTTGGTCTGCCATGATCTTTTTCAACAGTTTGGACTAACCCGATAAAATACTAAATGGTCTAAGATCCGAGAGCTCGAGAGGATTGCTGGTCTTCGGAATAGGAGAAACTTGAGCATGCTTCCAAGAAATGGGAAATTTAGATGTGATTAAAATACTATTGAAGATGTTTACAATTAATGGAAAAATTTGAGAACAACAGATTTCAATGAAGGAAATAGAAAGATTTTTGTAGATATTTGAAGACGTTACTTTCATCAACAAGACGGAAGCGAAACTGCCCTAAGCATATATTGGATTGTTCTCATAATAATCAATAGTCAAGTGGTCCGAAGTTTGTGAGAGAGTTGTTCAAAAACTTAGAAAAGAACTGTCGTGAAGGCAGCAGCTTATGAGTACCTACATCCCAAAAAACAATTTTCGAAAATAATCACTGAAGCCTGCAGAATGGCTACCCGAATTCTCATATTAACGTCGAGATTTCACGCATTCTTATATTTCTCACTGCTATATTGGCATCGTAACAACTTGCAGACCGTGGGCGGGTGCCTGATCTTGAGATGTTAACGAGGTATTATGAAACTTATGAATGTTCCGATGTACACTGCGAGCACTGTCCAGTGCTCTCACAGCGGAGAAATTCGTTCCGTTATGGACTGTCAGTATACTGACGCAGTATCCTACAGAAATGTGTGACGTCACTGATGATACTTTTGAAAGTCGTTTTCGAAAAGGCATGCATTTTATCCAATGATATTATTATTGACTATTTGTTTCAAATTAGAAATGCATTAGGATTTCCATTTACTCTTTTTCATGGCATTTCCCTTTATTACTGAACTACAGTATGAGAGGCGACATACTCTTGAATTCCTAATAATTTGCCTACCATGCAACAATTCAGTAATTCACTTTTGATAACTGCCTTCAGTTTTATATAGTTGCCAGTGCCAGTACAGCCAACAATAAAGGAACGGCTTCTCAGTATACTGAATTGAAACACACACCTCACAGTGCTCGCATTGTATATCGGATCATAGCCTTGAATGTGGCAATACATGTGTTCCGAAATCCAAACCGTAATTTACCGGCCTGCGTTACTGTTTGCTCTTTTAAGTCCTCGACGGAGATTTGGGGAATCGGAGATTCACCCTATTAGCCGACGACGATCACGTGACTCTAGCTAGTTTCTGTTTCCTCAAATACCTGAAAATTGGTTGAAGATGAACTTGTCTTGAATAAGATGTAATTTACGCATGCGTATAGCCTATATAAGAGATTGCCTCACTTGTCTTTAGTATCTTGTAAGACATTTGACATTGTTATTAAGCGTATTATACTTCAGTATTCGATGGCGTTAGAATGAACAGCAAGTCAGTATCATCAATAATAATGAATAATAATAATAGCACTATTTCGACAATACAATACAAATAAGTTTGAGTTTATGTATATAATCCGCGAATCCATAAATAATCAAAGCAAAAACTCTGCCACTGCGTGAATACCCAAATCTTCGAATCTCCATCGCACAAAAGGCAGCTTTAAAGGCCATCACTCCCTTATCTGCAACAGCCCAGCCTACGCCACAGCGGAATGTTATTCTTTTCTATAATTGAATGGGAAATAAATTTCCGTTTTGCCGTGGTCCGGGATATTGTCGAAAAGTGAGCATTGGCTATTTTCACAGCTAAAGATCACAGATCACGTGATCTCACCTCATTGAATTGAAACTACATCTTTGATGACTGAACGCACTCGAAAAAAACACGACCTATCCAGAAAGAAAATTCTTCTTTCCCCCAATCCTACATACACTCCTACACTTAAAGTTAGCAAAAGCATTCGTATCCGTTCCCTAAACTTTCGCAACCGAATCCTCACCTAATATTAACAAAGTCGTGCAATTTTTCTCTTCCGCAAGATAGACCCCAGTTTTTTGACATTTTCATGAACAAGCTGATGTTGTTGATGGCTTTTCTTATATCAGCCTGAAGTTGGCTGTGGAGTTTCGGCGCCAGGTAACCGCAGTGAGGCGCCTTATAGTTTTTGCACATCTGGGTATACTCAACGAGCTCCTCCTACATATCATGTCATAACAATGTACAATGGGGTCGGAATTTATTTTGGATTTTTTTCACGTTTATTAGTATATTGAAATAGAAAAGTTGTCTACATCCAGCATTTTCGACTCATTGTGCAATCCATCATTAGAACCGGTTAGTAGTTTTAATATACAGGTTTGGAAAAGACAGTCGGTAAGATGCGAAACCCAGTGTTAATCTAACGAGGGTCAGAATACAAGATGGACCAGTGCAATTATCAAAATCAGAGCGCAGTAACATATCGAATAAACTACATTTCTCTTGTAATGGCAGGTTAAAAATGTGTCGTTGGGGCTCCAGTTCACGATACTCGATCAAAGGAAGCGCTTGCCACCTTGCCAGTAAGCCGTAACTTTCCAAACGGAAGGTGCGTTAGACCATATCGGTTGAAAATGAATACGAGAATTTTGTTCCATTGTAACGCGTCACCTCCCGTTTGGAGAGTTACTGCTTACTGGCAAATGGCAAGCGCTTCCTTCTATCGCGTATCGTGAACTGGAGCCCCCACCACACATTTTTAACCTGTCATTGCAAGAGAACAGTCGTGTATTCGATATGTTACCTCGCTCTGATTTTTATACCTGCAATGGTCCGTTGTATTCTGAGCCTCGTTAGATAAACACTGAGTTTCGCATCTTACCGACTGTCTCTTGCAAATTTGTATATCCCTCAAAATCCATCTTTATACAACACTCAATTTTTCCAGTTGAATATCATCAACATCACTTCAACTTATAATTCCGTATGTCACTTACGACTGGTCCAATGCACAATACAGTAGTTTGAGGTGTCTCAAATTAAGGTAACCATTCCAATATCTGAGCTTGAACAACATACCTCTCAATTTATTCATCATACTTTTAATTTGTACGTTGGCAATCAACATGGCAAGCATTATTTTATTGGCAGCGTCTCTAAAAAGTCGTACCGAAGTATGCCCAAACTATTTGCTGAGATTGGAAACTAATGAATGTCTCCTTCTGCCTGGTCCCTTCCGATCCTCCACTATGCCTCGTGAAATTAGCCGCAATTAGGTGCACAATTTATTGAAGCTTTCGCTGTTTGATGGTGAATACAATATGCGCTCCTTCGCATTCACCGTAGCAATTCTACATTGGAAATGTGATCTGTCCACAAAATTCGAAGGATTCTGCGGTAGGTCCACATTTCGAAAGCTTCTAGCCTCTTAAGTAGTACTTCATTGAGGGTCCAAGCTTCCGTGCCGTAGAACAGAACCGAAAAAAACATATAAATGTAGCACACAGGGATAAGCTCACTTCTCTATCAACAAACAAGTTTCTATCCTTTCAGAATGCCGATCGGGCTTTTTCTTTACGGCTACGTATTTCCATGGCTTGATCCGAGTAAGCATTTACAAGGGTACCTAGGTAGTTCTACTTTTCTACCCGTTCAACGGAATTCACTCCTATGGTAAGTATACACGGTGGTGGGGCATTTTGTTAACAATCATACACTTCGTTTTTATGGTATTTAGTTTTCGTCCAAACTCTTCACTGACCTGGTTTATGATATTCATAAGAGGCTCTGTTACACTACTCGCTAATACCACCGTCTGATCAGCTAATCTGATATTATTTATTAAGGTACAATTTAGTTTGATCCCGGATTTCATTCATGTGAAGTCAGCTTGAATATCTCACCGGAGTTGAATAGTGTAGGCGAGAGGACGCAACACGGTCGAACACCCTACTGAATTTCTATATCGTAAGTGTATTCATCGCGAATCCCGATCTTCGCTGTTTGTCACCAATAAAGATAGGAAATTATTTCAATATCCTTTCCATCTATTCTAGTTTTTCTGAGTATGCTCATCAATTTATCGTACTCAACCCGGTCAAAGGCTTTTGATAAATCAAGGAAACACATATACATATCGTGGTGCACCAGCACCTATAGTTCGAAGATGGCCTCCCTCGTACCAAAGCCACCTCTGAAACCTTACTGTGTTTCCCCTGCTTCTGGTTCGCATTTGCTATATATTATTAGACTAATTAGTCTGTAGTCATTGCAAGTTTTTCCAGAGTTTTTAGGAATTGGGACGAATGTTGACGGTATAGCCAATTCTTAGGTATGTTTCCACTATCGTATATATCATTGAAGAGGTTCGTTAACATATTGAGGAATTCAATGTCCCTTTCGAACAGGATTTTCACAGTTCCGAAGGTACTTTATCTGGATCTGATGCCTTGTTAGCCTGTTGTGAGGAGATTACTCGTTCGACCTCCCCCTTAGTGTTGCACGGACAGGTGTCATAGTTCCTTTCACATTTATGAATTCTCCTCGGTGGAAATCGAAACAAGTTGTTGCAAACAACTAGTTTTCTCTTCCTGCAAAACTCAACAAGTCGGTCACCTCTCTGATTCCTCTCCACAGACCGTAATCTCCAACTATATCATCTTCTCTTACTTTGCCAAACTTAGCATTAGCCCCCGTTTATAATGGTTGTTTTATTGCTTGTTGCGGCCGTTTCTGACTGCGACTTAAAATCGTAGAAAATGGAGTTCCACCGATTGTCGTTATTTCCCTTTACGCTGGTGAACCTGAATGTACTTCTTCAGGTACAATGTCGATGCGTGAACACGTGTTAATCTTTATTTTTTGATATAACGAATTCGAATCACGGAAAATTGCACTTGTTCACTCAAACGAATATATTAGAGGCTATTTACCTGTCTCACGTGTCTAAATGAAAGATATTTTTACCGACAGTATTCCATGTCTAATACTAGGAAGGAAGAATGGTTCCGGAATGTATTATCTTGATGCAAGCCCGACTTCAGATTTTTATCAATCCTGTGTCCTTACAATGAGAAGTTTCGACTGTTATTATTGTGAAATCTATCCAAGTAGGACTAAACTGTTCGGTTTGGGACCCATTAAATATGCTCAGAAGTAAATGCGTCCTCTATCATTTCAACTTTCATTGACAACTCTCATCGAAATTATGCCTACTCTTTCTCTATTAAATTAACGGTCGATCGTTAACACAATATTTTCCGAAAGAAACAACTCAGAAACTCGATATTCGTAGAGGGTAGGTTTGGACCTCAATTACGAAGAACAATTTCGATTTTTTTTTTGATCTGTTCTTATGATACGATCATCACGGAATTTCAGACAAAGTTAAGAGTCAGCATTTTACAACTAGCTGCCAAGTTTCATCTTGATTGGATGGGTATTTTTTGAGTTATTTTGGAAACAACAACGATACCTAGGAAAAAAACTCAAAATTTTACCTATTTATGTTTTATGTACATATGAAGTAATATTCTGAATTGAATGATTTCATACAGAATATATGAGGAGTTAAATATGAATTTGGAAAGAATATTTTAGAACTTAAGAACCGCTTTGCATCCTTGGAATATACAGCTTTACTACCAAGTGCAAAATATTCTCACTGCGTTTGCGCCAAATTTAGATTATGCTCTTCTTCACATTTTTTCTCGGAAAACCAGAGGTATGCCAAAGAAATTAAAAACCTCTGAATATATTATTGTAGAATCTGAGACGAATAAGAAAGTTTTGGAAAAGCAATGTACAGGGTGTTTTTTTTTCAACTGCACAATTAATCTGATATTCTGAAATTATCTCAATTGCAACCCTGTATTTCGAGGAATTGTTGCAATTATTGAATGTTCTTATTCAGATGGTCCCACAAAGCAAATTTCATCAAAGTTGGATGAGCCATACCAAAGTTATTAATAAAAGTAGAAGCGAAATTTCGACATTGTCTTTTTTGCGCGCATGTTCTAGGCGAACAGCGTGCTATCGTTTAGTCCAAATGTCTGTAATTTTGGATGATTGAGCCGAAAATGGTCTCAATCGACTAGGTTGGACTCACTGATGACGAATCCGGTGTCAAAATCGATTCTGTCCGGCCGGCCGGCCGGCCGGCCGTAGACACGCTAACTGTCGACAGAAGCAAGCTAGCAACTTGAAACTTTCAGGATAGGTTGCGCATCATAATGCCGCGGTTAAATTCGTTACTGGGCCAAATCGGTCGAATAGTTTCGGAGTTATAGGCAGTTGAAGTTTTGAAGTTATTTATTTTTTATTTCAGAAACTACTTGAGAGATTAGATTCAAACTTGGCAGTTGGGTGGAGTATAACGACGCGCAACTTTGAGCCAAATTTCGTCAGGATCAGATTTCCAGTGAATTTAAAAAAAAATTTTTTTCGAAATTTTTTTTCGAAATTTTTTTCCAAAAAATTTTTTTTTCCGGAAACCATTCATCATATTCGAAAAAAAAGTCCACTCACACTTTGAACTTCATATTTCACAGCAGTGTACCAAATTTCAGTTCGATACGATCATAAGTTTCGGAGATATCCGGAAAAAATGTGTCAAATTTCGAGGTTTTCTTCTCGATATCGTTTATTTTTTCGGTATAACTCGAGAAATACCGATTCAGTCCTGATGAAATTCCACAGCTAGTTTTGAGATGCTGAAAGACAACTTCATGCGAAATTTCGTGATAATCGTGTCATCAGAACAATTTGAAAAAAAAAATTTCTATGATTTTTCTTATCATATCATCCTCATCAAATTCTGTATGAAACTTCGAACTGTTATTTTTCGATGAAGTACTGGATTTCAATTCGATTTGATCTGTATTTTTGGAAATATCGAAAAAATAAAATTTTGATTGGGTATATCTACGGAATCATTGGGTGGATTTTACCCATTCACGAATTCGGCCTTCGTAATTTAGGTCCAAACCTTCTCTACAAATATCGAGTTCCTAAGTTGTTTCTTTCGGAAGTTATTGTGTTTACGCAGTCGGCCGTTAGGCTGACCGAAAACACAATAACTTCCGGAAGAAACGACTTAGAAACTCGATATTTGTAGAGAAGGTTTGGGGCTTAATTACGAAGGTCGAATTCGTGAATGGGTAAAATCCGCCCAATGATTCCGTAGATATACCCATTCAAAATTTTATTTTTCCAATATTTCCAAAAATACAGATTTCATCGAATTGAAATCCAGTAATTTATCAGTAAAAATTTCAAAAAGTACTGCCGTGAAGGCAGCAGCTTTTGCGTGCATGTTCAAATTCGTTGCTGAAGCGGTCATCTACATTGAACATGCGCGCAAAAGTTGCTGCCTTCACGGCAGTGCTTTTTGAATTTTTTTTCTGATATCTCTGAAAGTTGAATCCCGATCAAATTAAAATTTGGTACATCAATGTAAAGTATCGAGTTTGGGGTACTTCAAGAATTTCGTCCAAATCTGATGAATAGATAGATAGAATACCTATACTGGCACACAAGACCACTGAAATTAATTCTCGATCATTCTATTCAAAATGTCCTTATGCCCAATGGGTTATCAAGGACAGCCCAGAGAGAAATGTCTAAAAAACGGCCCGAGTTTTCAATACCAAAATTTACGGGATACATTTTTAGGAGAAATGTACAGAGTGATTTAACGCGATAGCCTATCATACATATACAGGGTGTTTCACCATAAACTGGTCGAACATATATAGCCGTATAGATGACATTGGGAAATTAATTTTTGCCTTATGACATATAACCCGTTTTCTAAGCATAAGCGAGATACAGGGTGTTGAATGTCAACTTTGAGCAATATTCTGAACTGTGGTGATGTATACGTGACCTTTGAAATAACGGTTTTTGGTCACATCTTAGTATTTTTTGGTGGTCATTTCAATTGTTCTGTAGAATTCTTGTGATGTGGGAGTTTTCGACAATACACTTTCTCGAAAAAATATTTTCAGACCTCTGTAACTTCCGTCAGTACTTGAAACAGCATCATTAGATAGCTTGTTTAGTCGCATTTACATATTTACAACAATATGCCATTCCTCGGTATACGCTTTCCGAGAAATTTGAAAATGATGCGGACGGAGACTCCCCTTTCCTTCCTTTCTTGATAACTCGAAAATATTTCATTCTATAGGCTTAGTATTTTGTTAAAGTAACCCCCTTTCTTTCTTTAAGTAGAATAGGATAAATAATTACAAAATATAGGTTCTAATTTGAAAATCTTTAGTTTTGATGACTTTGAATCTTTCAAGTTGAATAGGTACCCGGCACATTTTCGGTCCAAAAAGCAAACATTATTATAACACTACATATACAGAGTGATTCCGGAGGAGACCGTCTGATTTTGGGATAAGTTTACACCCATGACAGTCTCGAAACAATGTTTGGTTTATGACTGGGGGTCTCTATTGAGAATATACAGGGTGATTCGCCCGATTCGACCTATTTTACTTTTATCGATAACTTTTGTATGACTCATTCGATTTTAATGAAATTTTCAGCGAAGTACAATATTGATGAGCACATTCATTAATTTCAAAATTTTCTTCAAAATTTGATGACTTGTGCAGGTTGAAAAAACACCCTGTACATCGCGTTTCGAAAACTACGCTATATGTTTACGATTCTACTATAATATTACACATTATTTGAGAGTTTCTGATGTTTTTGACACACTTCTAGTTTTCCGAGAAAATTTTATTAAAAAAAGATAATGTCGGAATTTCGCTCCAATCGATTCTACTTTTATTGATAACTTTGGTACGGCTCATCCAATTTTGATGAAATTTGGAGTGTAGATCAATCTGAATTAGTACATTCAATAATTGCAACGATCGCTCCAAATACAGGGTTGCATTTGTGATAATTTCAGAATTTCAGATCAATTGTGCAGTTGATGAAAAACACCCTGTACATTGCTTTTCCAAATTTTTTTTATTCGTTTCAGATCCTAACATAATATGTCATTATTGAGAGGTTTTTGATTTCTTTGGCACACCTCCGGTTTTCCTAGAAAACATTTCTGAAGAAGAGCACAATCGAAATTTGGCACACAAGCAGTGAGAGTATTCTGCACTAGGTAGGAAAGCTGTAGTGTCCAAGGATGCTAATTCTATTCAAATTCCTCCGGTTTTCAATAAAAAGGTTATTTCTATGAAGCATTAACGTTATGTGATTTCGTTCAATAATGTCGATTGGAAATTAAAGGAAGGACGCAAATATGTATTCGAAAAATAGGAAACCATTTCAAAAAGTCCACTTGTCATTTGTTTCGTATGTTTGTTCAATATTTGTTTTCATGAGTGTAGATTTGTTTGGTTTATGTGCATATGAAGTAATATTCTGAATTGAATGATTTCATACAGAATATATGAGGAGTTAAATATGAATTTGGAAAGAATATTTTAGAACTTAAGAACTGCTTTGCATCCTTGGAATATACAGCTTTACTACCTAGTGCAAAATATTCTCACTGCGTTTGCGCCAAATTTAGATTATGCTCTTCTTCACATTTTTTCTCGGAAAACCAGAGGTATGCCAAAGAAATTAAAAACCTCTGAATATATTATTGTAGAATCTGAGACGAATGAGAAAGTTTTGGAAAAACAATGTACAGGGTGTTTTTTTTTCAACTGCACAATTAATCTGATATTCTGAAATTATCTCAATTGCCACCCTGTATTTCGAGGAATTGTTGCAATTATATAATGTCTATAGGCATGATCGTGATCTTCATGCTAGTGGATGTAGCACTGGTGGTGGGGTAATGTTGGCTGTTCATGATAGGTATCGGTCGGAGCGTATTGACCTGACAGCGTTGGAGGGTGTAGTTCCTTGTATTGATGTGGTGGGTTGTAGAGTTTTGCTTCCAGGATTCACGTATTCTATAATTGTGCTTTATATCCCACCAAATGTAGGTAAAGATTCTTTTGAAGTGTTTTTTGACTCATTGCAATGTATTGATGCTCTCATTGGTACAAAATTAATCATTATGGGGACTTCAATGCTCCTTCGTTTGTTAATTCAGATTCTATGGATAACAAAAATTTAATAATCAGGTCATTTTCAAATGTACTCGACTTGAAACAATTTAATACAATAACTAATACAAATGGGAGGATGTTGGACTTATTGTTTTCTAACTTGCAGTGTGATATTCGTGGTGATGATTTCAAAGTCGTTGATGTTGACCCCCACCACCCACCGATACATTTCACTTTCAGATATGAGGGGCCGATTGGGGTTCCTTTGCAATCCAATATGAATAGATGCAACAATGAATATAATTTCAGGAAAGCTAATTTTCCTCTACTCTACCGCATGGTTTTCGAGGCTGATTGGGAATCGATTTTTTTGGGGATTGATCACCCGGACGTTGCGTGTGATAGGTTCTATACTGCGCTCAACAATATTTTTGATAAGTGTGTCCCTCGAAAGTTAATCAAAAAGCGTCAGTTTCCATGTTGGTTCACACCTGAGATAATCAATTATATTCGCTTGAAAGAAAAGGCATTTAAAAATTATAAAAAATTCAATACTGATTTCTATTATAGAAGATATAGATCCTTGCGCAATATTGTGAAATCGAAGATAGATGCGGCCTATCATGATTTTCTTCACGAGCCGGAGCAGAAGATTCATGAGGATCCAAAAAGTTTCTGGAAGTTCGTACAGTCCAAACGGGGTACCTCCAGGTTGCCAGCTCAGATGCGAGATGACTTGCGATGCTACGAGGGAACATAGGAAGTTGTGAATGCCTTCGCCGAATATTTTAGTTCGGTATTTGAGGTGTCTGAAGCCGTCAGTAGCCCATCAGATGTTCCTCAGTTGGTTGCTTCTTGTGTAACTGTTGACAACATAACTGAAGTCGATGTAATAAAAGCTAGTAAAAAGCTGAAATGTGGACATACAGCAGGGCCGGATGGTATTCCTTCTTTCTTTGTGAAGGATACCATTGGTAGGTTGGCGAAAACTTTGGCAGTGCTATTCAATATGATAGTAAATACTTCTGTGTATCCGTCCCTCTGGAAAGTGGCAAAGATAATACCTATTTTGAAGACTGGAGATAAAGCCATGATCAAGAATTATCGACCGATAGCCTTGTTGTCAAATTTCTCTAAGATCCTAGAAATAATTATGTACAACAAAATATTCCCACATGTCAAAAACCAGATAAGTCAAGAGCAGCATGGTTTTATGCCTGGGAGATCATGTGTAACAAATTTGGCTACGTTTTCTCAATTTCTATTTGAAATTTTGGACGATTCCGGTCAGGTTGATGTCATCTACACGGATTTCCAGGAGGCCTTCGATAGAGTGGATCACCAGATTTTGCTGAATAAGTTGGAGTATAGATATGGGTTCAGTACGCGGTTGATATGTCTTCTTAGGTCCTATCTGTTGCATCGCAGGCAGTTTGTTTTTGTAGAGGGGTTTCGTTCTTTCGAGTATTTGTCTGTGTCTGGTGTGCCCCAGGGGTCTAATCTTGGCCCACTTCTGTTTCTACTGTTTGTCGATGATTTGATTTGTGTGATTGATGTGATGAGGCTGCTGTTTGCGGATGATTTTAAGATCTTTCTCAGGGTGACTTGTGTACAGGACTGTTTTAGATTACAAAGGGCATTACTAGAATTATTGAAATGGTGTGAGAATAATCGTTTAAAATTGAATTTGTCTAAGTGTCATATCATTTCTTTTACAAGAAAGACCGAACCCATTATTTTTGGTTATTCTGTGGGAAATGTAGGTTTGTTGAGAGTGAATATTGTTAGGGATCTGGGAGTTCTGTTTGACGGTGAGATGTCATTTGTTCCTCACATTAATGACCTGCTGAGTGCTGCTTTTAAGTTGTATGGCTTCATAGTTAGAAATGCAAGACATTTCCAGAATTCAGGAACACTTGTTGTCCTATTTAATGTCCTGGTGAGAACTAAACTTGAGTATGCCGCTCTTATATGGCAGCCTATATATTCCTGTCACCTTCAGCGTTTGGAGTCAGTTCAGCGGAGATTTTATAAATTTCTCTCATACAGAGAGGAAGGTGTCTATCCCTCGAGAGGTGCTGACCATGCTGTACTCTTGTGTAAGTTCGATGCTGTCTCTCTGGCTGATCGGCGAGGTTTGCAGGCGGTCATCTTTCTATTTAAGTTGATTCACGGTGGTGTTGATTGTCCATACCTACTGGAGAGGCTCAACTTTTATGTTCCAAGGGCCAACATGAGATCTAGGCTTTTGTTTTATTTGGTTCCCCGTAGGAATAATTGTATGATTCGAACACCCATTCAACATATGTGTAGCCTAATGAATAACTTGTGTGAGACCTGTGATAATTTCGTTGATAATTTGAATACTGTAAAACAGAAATTTCTGAGTTGTAGAATATAATGATCATTTATTTTTGAGTTATTAATTAAAACTTTATTTTGTTAATTTTTCTGTAATTGGGTTTTACCTGTAGAAAAATAAAGCTGTTTATTATTATTATATAATTATTGAATGTTCTTATTCAGATGGTCCCACAAAGCAAATTTCATCAAAGTTGGATGAGCCATACCAAAGTTATTAATAAAAGTAGAAGCGAAATTTCGACATTGTCTTTTTTGCGCGCATGTTCTAGGGGAACAGCGTGCTATCGTTTTGTCCAAATGTCTGTAATTTTGGATGATTGAGCCGAAAATGATCTCAATCGACTAGGTTGGACTCACTGCGATGACGACTCCGGTGTCAAAATCGATTCTGTCCGGCCGGCCGGCCGTAGACACGATAACTGTCGACAGAAGCAAGCTAGCAACTTGAAACTTTCAGGATAGGTTACGCATCAGAATGCCGCGGTTAAGTTCGTTAATGGGCCAAATCGGTTGAATAGTTTCGGAGTTATAGGCACTTGAAGTTTTGAAGTTATTTATTTTTTATTTCAGAAACTACTTCAGTGCTTGGATTCAAACTTGGCAGTTAGGTGGAGTATAACTACGCGCAACTTTGAGCCGAATTTTGTCAGGATCATGTTGTCAGTTAATTTTAAAAAAAATTTCTTTTCCGGAAACCATTCATCATATCCAAAAAAAATTCCACTCAAACTTTGAGCTTCAAATTTCACAGCAGTTTGCCAAATTTCAGTTCGATACGATCATAAGTTTTGGAGATATCGGGAAAAAATATGTCAAATTTCGAGGTTTTCTTCTCGATATCGTTGATTTTTTCGGTATAACTCGAGAAATACTGATTCAGTCCTGATAAAACTTCACAGCTAGTTTTGATATGCTGAAAGACAACTTTAATCGAAATTTCGTGATAATCGTGTCATTAGAACAATTTAAAAAAAAATTTCTATGATTTTCTTATCATATCCTCATTAAATTCTCTATGAAACTTCGAACAGTTATTTTTCGATGAAGTACTGGATTTCAATTCGATCTGATCTGTATTTTTGGAAATATTGGAAAAATAAAATTTTGATTGGGTATATCTACGGAATCATTGGGTGGATTGTACCCATTCAAGAATTCGGCCGTCGTAATTAAGGTCCAAACCTTCTCTACAAATATCGAGTTTCTAAGTTCTTTCTTTCGGAAGTTATTGTGTTTACGCAGTCGGCCGTAAGGCTGACCGTAAACACAATAACTTCCGGAAGAAACGACTTAGAAACTCAATATTTGTAGAGAAGGTTTGGGGCTTAATTACGAAGGTCGAATTCGTGAATTGGTAAAATCCGCCCAATGATTCCGTATATGTACCCATTCAAAATTTTATTTTTCCAATATTTCCAAAAATACAGATTTGATCGAATTGAAATCCAGTAATTCATCAGTAAAAAATTTCGAAAAGCACTGCCGTGAAGGCAGCAGCTTTTGCGTGCATGTTCAAATTCGTTGCTGAAGCGGTCATCTACATTGAACATGCGCGCAAAAGTTGCTGCCTTCACGGCAGTGCTTTTTGAAATTTTTTTGATAAAAATTTCTCAGAAAACTAGAAGTGTGCCAAAAAAATAGAAACTTTCAAATAATGACTTATTATAGTGGAATGGTGAGCAGATAGTGTAGTTTTGGGAATGCGATGTACAGGATGTTTTTTCAACCTGCACAATTGATCTGGAATTATCAAAATAACAACCGCTTATTTTGAAAAAATTTTTGGAATTAATGAATTTGCTCATCAATATTGTACTTCGCTGAAAATTTCATTAAAATCGAATGAGCCATACCAAAGTTATCGATAAAAGTAAAATCGGTCGAATCGGACAAATCACACTGTATATTCTCAATACGGATGCCCAACCATAAACCAAACATTGTTTCGAGACTTTCTTGACTAGTGTAAGCTTATCTTAAAATCTGACGGTCTCCTCCGGAATCACCTGTTTAGGCTGAATTGAAAATGAAAAACATTTTTTGAAGAACACTCCTTCTGCAGAAATATTCGAGTGTTTTTTGGGCCGAAAATCAGTCGAATCGTTCGTGCGCGTCGCGAGATACTGGGAGCTGACATTTTATGAGAAACACCCCATATAACAGTAGTTTTCATTTTGCAACAGTTAATTTTCGGTATGTTAGGAGCAGTTTTTGTGCCAAAATTTAGTCGATTCGTTCGTGTGCGCCGATAGATACTGGAAGCTGACATTATATGAAAAACACCCTGTGTAACAAAAGTTTTCATTGTGCATCTTTGGTATGCTGTTTCGGTAGGTTGAGAGTAGTCTCTGAGCCAACATTTAGTCGAATCGTTCGTCTGAGTCCAGAGATACACTGGCATGGCAACTGACATTCTATGAAGAACAGAAGTTTTTATTGTGCAACAGTTCATCTTTGGTATGCTGTTTCGGTATGCTGTTGAGAGTAGTGTAGTTACTGGGCCAAAATTTAGTCGAATTGTTCGTGTGCGTTGAGTGATACTAGTAGCTGTAAACAGTGAGTTTTATTTTGCAACAGCTCATTTTCGGCATGCTGCTTTAATATTTTTTATTAATGTCAGTGTGTAAAAGCTCCACTTGTTCAGTTGAATCCGTTGATTAGATTTCCTATTGCTACACGTTTAAAGTAACGAATTATAGTAACTGTAACTGAACATATAATAATGGGTTATTAGTTCACTGATTGTAGTGGATAGGTTTGGCAACAGTGCAGTTATTTCATAGAGTGGGACTAAATTGTCAGCTGTGATTGTCAATTGTCCTATTTGTAATATTTGGAGGTTACCTTCCTTGGCTCAAAATCCAAAATAAATACTTATATATATACTTATTTAGTATATTCGAAGATACCGAAATTAATTTTTGACGAATCGATTATTAAAAAAAATAATACCTTTTTTGGCATGAAATATGTGCTCCTCCACCATCGGAGCAGGATGGTTAGATTACCATGAATTTATGTAAAAAGGTTTTTTTCAATAATATTCATCAATTTCAGGAATATCTCCCAGCAAGGACTCATTGCGATATCCCAAAATAACTCAATATTGGATAAAAGTATATTACTGAAGAATGCGTTGAACGTATATTTTGCATGTTCTTGTTCATGAAGTCTGTATTTACATGTATCTCTTTTTAGGCCGACTTGAAGGAAATTGGGTTTCCAGTTTTAAGCAAAGAATCTAATAAAAACCAAATATCAGAAGTAAGCAATCATAATCCGTGATACTTTACATTTTTAACTACCACTTTCTGTCTTAAAAGGATTCATAATATGGCATTTTCAATGAGAATATTGTTCATCTTGTACAAAATAGTACATTCAGATATTGAAATAAATCAGTCTATATTTTCTGCATTCAAAAATGCTTCTTAAATCTGCTTATCTATACTATGTTCCAATACCTACACTAGATAAAGATCTACATTCCATACTAGCTTGTCTGTATTTAACATCGATGGATATTTTAGTTCCGTAGTTTCAGAATAATTGATATGCTATTTTGGTCAGGTTGAATGGAAGGAGATGAATTCAAGTTACCCCAATCCGTTGTATTCAATTGGCAATATTGAGTCTTTTATTATCATCTTGAAAACTTTTCATTTAATAAATACTGATAGTTGAAAAATAATGTTCTAGAACTCTCAAATATTTCATCTATTGAATCTCTAATGCTGTACATTATCTTCAGGTTGTGTATGGTTGATTTTATTCTCCTAATTAAGAAACTTTCTCATAAAAACAATTTTTTAGTGAGTGACTTACAACAAAGCTGCTGCTAAAGGAAGAACTTTTTGAAATCAATTTGTATAGTCTTTCAAGCCTGTCCTAGGCAGTCTGTACTGGGGTGCGTTTACAATTATCGTCGAACGATCGCACGACGACGCCCCTGAGGTCATCCGACTGTTCACAATTGTCGTCGGGTGAAATTGATCTTCGTCCACGATTAGGGTAGAAACTCACCGAGCGATCAACTTTTTAACCCAGAAAATAGTTGGTGAAAATTTGTCGCGGCTGCGCAGTTTACTTGTTAATTCGAAATCACAACAGTTTAAGTCAGTCATTATTTTATTATTTGATAATACATCATTATGGATGCTTTTTCAACGAACTCCCACAATCTGGTAGTTGACGAAAATACTAAGTTACCAATTATTTCAGAGGATGGACAATCGGTACTGCGGAAAGCTTCTCTACTCATTCTGAAGTGCTGCTGGAATTCTTTGTCAGAGTATTTGTCAATATTTTCATAAAGCCAGCTTCTTCTATCAATTTTTTTTGGCTATCCACTAACACATTGCGTGAGTGCACTGCAACTTAATGCCATCATCTCCAGAACAGAATCATCTTCTACCTCGCTATCTGAGGACGAATCTTCCAAACAAAAAAATGCAACTGCAGGATCCATTTCAAAAATAAAATCGAATTAAATTTTGTTAGTCAAAATCAAAACAGTTTTTTAGGTCATGTTATGATAGCAAACGAAAGTTTGACAACCGAATCGTGAACGAGGATGATTTACCGTGCGTCGTCCGTTACATTAAACCGAGGTGAGACGAACAACTCGGGTTGACAATTGTGAACGCTCCCCTGGATGATTTGGATAATAAGCATAGACATTTTGATAGAGGCACTCCAAATCTGAAATGTAGAATGACCATTATAATGAAATTTAGAGATGATAAATTAAGGACATAATGTTAGGCCAATTTAGGTTCAAGTACTTGCAGTTATTTGAATATTCAAAATGAATAGTTGCTGATTAATTCAACATCTATTTAATGGATAGCTTAGGTTGGTCAAATTTAAAATTCAACATATTGATTCAAATTTCTTAAATATTTCAGGTAGTTCTACAAATACAAAAAATTAGGAATGTTGCTGCCCCAAAGGCTAATGAAGAATCAGCTGTGGCTCCCAGAATGCTCAAACTGACACTTACAGATGGAGAAACATTTATTCAAGCCATCGAGATGGCTAATGTTCCTTTTATCAGTAGGGAGAAAACACCACCTGGTGCTAAAGTGCTATTGAAAAATGTGAAAATCCAAAATGGCTTTTTATGTTTGAATCATAATAACATAAAATTACTGGGAGGAAAAGTACCACATTTATTTGAGAAGTGGGAGTTAGCCAAAAGTGTACAACACCATAGTAGGACTGCTGGTAATGCTTCTTGCCAAGTAATATTAATAGTAGGGTTACACACTCTAGGAAAGCAATGATGTTGAAGTCATCATCCTTTGTGTGCATGTTCAAATTTCTTGCCAAGTCGTCAAGTGATTTTATATTTTATAAGTATTATGGCTTTGTTGGTGGTTTTCGTAAATAAAATTGCAGTTTTGATGATGGGTAGATATATTTTTACAAAGAACTTTGTGTTTTCATATGAGACATGGATTTAATTTTCGATTGAGAGCTCATTACCATCATTCATCTAAGTGCCAAATTTTGACCCGATTTGTACAGGTGGCCAAAATAAGTTTACAAAGAATAACTTTGAGATTAAAAATGTTCTGGTCAGGTTTAAAGCTTAAATACCGAGGTCAAGTTCAGAATGCAGAAAACCTACTTATCGGTAAAGTATATAAATGCATCTGAAGTTCCGTCATCCCAATATTCACAACATTTAGACACAATCAGGTGGAAATTCAGCTTTAAGATATACGATGATGATTAGCTCTCATTCAAGATTCAAATTCATGGCACATATGAAAAGACTAAGTACTCACTATCACTACCTAAAATCAAAACTCCAATTTTATGTATATCCAGTTTCGCAAAATTACGAAAATTTATTATCCCATTATCTCCATAATATCAGATATATCTGAAACAATACACTATTGAGTTAAAATTCATCAATTGATGTAAAATGAATATTCTTCAGAACTTAAACCATAAATTTCACTTATTATTTATAAACAAACCATTTTCCATATTTTTAGTCGTTCTAGTGATGCAATCGTCACCAAATTTGACCCAAAATTGTGCGCAATATATGCCAACTAGTTACCAATTTAATCATGGTGTTTTGAGTAGGTTTTGAATTATTTCGCAAATAATATCTATATTGATGGAAACATCACCAAATTTCACATATTTTTCCGCAATATCTCGAAAAATTGAAATCAGATCAAACTGAGATTTGGTACGCTGTTCTAAAATTGAAATCTGATTAATGGTGAAATTGGTCCTCACAGGGACAAGGACAAGGCACAATGTACAAATTTCTTTTTCGTCTGATTCCTGAAAAAAAAAAATTAAACAATTTGAAAACTACCCTAAAATTTCCAAGTTGCTAGCTCTTTCTGTTCTTAAATTATCGTGGCAGTCCACACATGACATAAAGTATTCACTTTCATAAAGTCAGTTGGTTGGCCATGGAAGTTTGTCACATTCTACACCTTTTGAATTTGGTTCTTTATTCAAAGTTCTACACTGTATATTTGAAAAATGTTTGGTTAGGTTTACTTTACTGTTAGATAACTACGCAACCTTGTATATTCTACCTAGAGCCAGTAGTAGTTTGGCCTACCAACTGACTATATAAAGTTGATTAGAGTTTACTCCATTCACTTTTATAAATTATCCTGGTTGGCCATGATTTAGGTCTATCAAGTTTTTTTACTTAAAACTGACGCAGGTTGGCACTCGTGAAGCATCGGCAATGTCAAAATAATTCGACGAGACGTTGCCAAATGCCAACTCTCAATCTCAACATAATCATCACGCTTGAAAACTAAAAACGCCAAAGGTAGTTTTGAAGAAGAAGAAACATAGTATCAGGAATTGCTATGAACAATTGAAATCTACTTTTTCTGATAGTAACCCTGATAATTTTGAATCCATAATTTATCACAAGCTATCCAACATTTTCAACATATGTGAGTCAAAACCAAGGAATTATATTTTATATGAATAGATATTTATTTTTTAGCTGCACATCGCCACTCTAAGAAAGATTTTAAGTTGAAGATTATCATTATTCATTATTTTCCCGAAGTAAATTTCCATTTCGAAAAATATGAAATTACCACAACCTTTATGTAGAGGACAACGTTGCGTAGTTATCTGACAGAAAAATTACTATAACCTAACATTTTCAAAATATACACGGGGAAATGTCAGAATGTCATGGCCAACCGGGATAGTTTATGAAAGTGAATTGAGTATATATGTTCACATTTGAAAAACATAAGTTGGGTAGGGTTGCAGTCAGTAGGTTTTTGAAGGAAAATATTCCATTTTATAACCAAAAAATCGGGAAAATTGAAAGGTCTATAGAAATCTATGACTCATCAAAAATGAGTGTTTTATTTAAGTTACTGACAACAAGAACTGACCAATAATAGTCGTAAAGAAGACTCGAACCTGAGACGAAACGTCGGCATATTATCAAAGTCAAGTTCTCTTCCTGATTTCGACAGTTTCTATCTGTCCAAACCCTACATACATCAGTTTGAGGTCGCTACAGCACTCACATTCATGGGAATCTTTCATTTGTCAGAGGCCATCTCCATAATCAACTTCAGAGATCTGAGAATTTTAAATTGGCATATTTCCGAAACCATTGACGGGTTTATGACCTGACACAAATTAAATCGCTTTATTGGATACTAAAATTTAGCTCATAAATTCTAGTCTCTAAGCTAAATGAGATTAGTTGCCGATTAACAGAAATAGATATAAATCCAGGCGTTGAGCAATAAAAAAATTTCATGATTTTTCTCAGTTCATTGTAAAATTTTGTAAACCGCTTATCCACTTATGACCAGTTTCGTTTTATCTCTGTCATAAGTGGCTTTCCAGTAAAGTGCATGAAGCCCCTGGGGCTTGACGCACTGGGGCTTCACGCCCACGCTATTTCGAGAACGATACGATAAACAAACCGGCAAATTATGAAGTTTGGCATTTCATAGCTGTGAGTGCATGAAGCCCCGCAAATTCGGGCGTGGCATCAGGGGAAAGGGGTAGGAAGCGCGAAGGTCTGACGCTCCCGCGTACTGGAACACTTGTCTATGCTGGCGCGCCTCCGTGGTGCATCGGTTGCCCCCCAGACGGAAGCTGGAAAGGGCTTATTGTAAACATGCATCTACTCTGTATGAGCCTTTGTCAACACAATCAATAATAGAAGTTTTTGTTAAATTGTTTCTTATTATCAGCTGAAATTAATTGGTATGTTGCTTTCTATAATTTGCACTATAAAAATACATTATTCTTTGCTTCACTCAATCGTTCTTTGATTTTACAGCTTCTTCTGATGGCCCACCAGCATGGGTGAATTTCGGTTTCAAAATATCGAATTTGGGAGACGAACTCAAAGTGTTAGACAGTGGTAAAACAAAGGATCAAGTGAAAGAAAATATAGAGTTCGAGAATTTAAGAAAAGATGCGATTGCTGAAGCAACAACTGGAGCAGTGAGAAGAGTATTCGGAGCAGGTGCCAAACTTGTTCAGACAACTCCTAGAATTGATAATAATAAAGCAAGATATGAAGGAAGTAAACAACAAAATAAATTTAAGCGAGACGCTAAAAGTACTAATGAATCAATGCCACCTCAAAAACCTTCTGATAAGGTTTCCCTATTCGATTTTCTTGAAAATAAATTGCAATTAGCTGAGAACTCTGCCTGTGTCAAAGTAAAAAAAGAAGATGATGAAAGATTTGGTCAAAAATCTGAGAATGAAAAAAGGAAAATTAACTATAATAGTAATTCCTTCGATAAATATCAGATGCCAAAAAAGTATTACGCAAACACGACTGCTAAAACAGAGAATGTAGAATCTCAAAGGAGCGAGGGTTATGTTTCAAACCAAAAACTTAATAATTCAATCAACCCTTATGTTCGTAAACAACCTTCATTCAACAGAGATGTAGAAATGAACAAGAGAGAATTTGATAATCAGAGATACAACAATTCCTCCAATTCAAATCACCATAATGACCAGAAACGAATGTCCAAAGATTCAGCAAAATCATTTGATATTCATTCTAATTCAAAGCGATATCAATTTGATTATTCAGTGGAAAAGAATTCAAATAATAAACAGCAGAGTATTTCAACAGAAAAGTCAACTAAATCTGCTGAAACTCAAGGCAGCAGGAATAATAATTCGGATAATACTAATCAACAGAAAGACAATAGAATAGGCAGACGAAACAATGAAGAGAAAATGAGCGATAGTTGGCATTATAGGGCACCTCATATTTCCAGTGATCAAGTACAAGATAAAAATGATCATAATGTAGAAAACTTAACTGAAAACGTAAACAAATTGTCTGTTGGTGGGGAATTCGCCTCTAGGAGTTTAAGGCAACATTTGAATTTACAAGGGAAGAGACCAAATGCATCTCAGAATAGCATTGAAAGTAATAAAGTAAATTTGGATTGTAATATTTTCAACATAGGAAATGATTGCTTAGCAAAATACTGGGAAGATAATAAAGTGAGTATCTATTATCCTTAAATCTCAACAGTTTTTACTTCGAGGAAGGAAGGACGAATCATATACTTCATTCACACTTATAGAATCAATCGGAAGGCTTGGAATATGTCTATCAACTTTTTGTAGCTAAAACTGAGCCAGGATCGTTCTACCTAAATATCGTCAAGATCAATTTAATTCAGCGAGACGGTTTCAATTCTTACATATTTCATTAATGAATTTATGGTTTGGTTTAGTTACATACAGAGTTTAACAGCCAAATGGAATAAATTCGATAACGAATAAATGAGGGGGTGTAAGGAAAAACGCTCGGACAGGTCGATTTGTAATTTTAAATGCGCATAGTTTTCAAGAAAATAAAATTATATAGGGTGTTCCATGCGACCGTGGCCGATACCAACTTTCTTATTTCAAATGTTACCCCCTGTATATTATTTATTTTTTGGATTCTTCAGAAAATTCTAGACATAATTCATGTACAATGTCCTATACCTATCTTCAACTTTTTCGGAAATATTAAGTGTTTTCAGAAATGTTGAGTAACGTAAGAAGACAATTCTACACCAGATTAGCATGTTGCCAAGACGTTCGCGGCGAACATTTTGAACATTTCCTACATTGACATTAATGTTTTTTTTTGTTTTTTTTTAATTGTTATGAACTAATCAGTATTATTGATTAGGTTTTAAGTGTAATGTACCGAATTTGTGAAATAAAATAATTTTTATTTAAAACGTTGATTTTTGCACTAAATCTGAAAACACTTAATATTTCCGAAATAGTGAAAGATAGGTATAGGACATTGTGCATGCATTGTGTCTAGAATTCTCTGAAGAATCCAAAAAATAAATAATATACAGGGGGTTACATTTGAAATAAGAAAGTTGGTATTGGCCACGGTCGCATGGAACACCCTATATAATTTTATTTTCTTGAAAACTATGCGCATTTAAAATTACAAATTGACGTATCCGAGCGTTTTTCTCAACACGCCCTCATTTATTCGTTATCGAATTTATTCCATTTGGCTGTTACACTCTGTATGATATTACTATGGCTTTTGTGAAGAACGGACACTCCGCGTAGATATCTGAAAGGAAAATTATTGGAACCTAAATTTTTTTTAATTATACATGGAATGAGTCAAACTTTCAGGACCTAACAACATTATAGAAGTGAATGAAGTATACTGTGAAATATAATGTATAGCATCATCCACAGATGAAAACAATGACTTCATAATATTTCTTCTTCATCTTAATTGAAGCCTACGGCTTGTGAGTACCACTTCAGTCCTTGGTGGATGTGGACACCCAGTAGTCTCTCCAGCGTTAAGGGGGTGTGCCAATTGGTCTTCTAGTACCTAGGATTCCGTCTCATGTTCTCCTAGCAATTCTGCGTGCGTCCATTTTACTGGCGTGGTCGTTCCAATATCGTCACCGTTTTCTTCCCCATTCGTCCAAATGGCTTTTTTCCTCTTCCTATCTCTCAGACTGTATCCAGATATGGTTCTCAATATCTTAATTTCAGAGGATGGACTTTGTTCTTATGTTATCCGCTCGAGTTTCTATGCCATACATCATGATGGGTGGAACACAACTTTTGTAGATCTTGGCTTCTGGGTGTTTGCTCTTATATTCATTGTTAAATATAACGGCCCAGAGTGCAATGACAGGTTTGCATCGTTTTGATTCATTACTTATGGCGAATGACTTTGTTTTGCTATTGGTATTTGCATGTTGTATTTGCATGCTTCTAAGAAGAACTTATATAACAGTACTGCAGGTTCCCCTCGGGTTTAGCCACGATCATCGCATAATCGGCATAGCAGATAATTTTTATTGTTTCTGTGCTCATTTTATATCCCATGCCAGAATTCTTGACACAATATATTATTTGGTCCATTATGATATTGAAGAGGCTTAGTGAATCTCCCTATCTTTATCCATAGGCGGTCGAATTTCATCAGTTAGATGTTGGTTTACAGATATATGTGCAGAGGTGTCAGTGTTGAGTTGTTTCACAATTTCTATTATAGGTGTTGTTGGTAGGTGTTTATCCTTTGAAATTTTTATGACATCCCTGAGTCTCACTTTGTCGAAGGTCTTGGTAAGATTTATAAAGCAAAGGAAGGCGAGTTTGACCTTTGTTCTCGCGAGCTTCTCCGTTATTTTTGAGATGTTCCTCATAATAAAAGGGGTGTTTGACTGCCTGGAACAGCACGTTATTATTTTGCCCAAATGTTTATTTTCAAAGTTTGACCAGAAAATGGTCTTGAACAATTATGTTGGACTCCCTAAAGAACAATCTGTGGTCAAATTCTATTCTGTCCGGACGTCCGTGTGTGCACCAAGTTTCGAAAGGAAGGATGAAAAGTCTTGAAGCTTGCGGGTTGGGTTTGGAGCCTAATTACCTCAGTTTGAGAACCAATTTTAATTTTGAGTTGAACAAACAGAAGAACAGCAAAAATACACACACATATACTCCATTCACTTTTATAATGTAGCCCGGTTGGCCATGACATCCTGACAGATTTCACCGTGTATATTTTGAAATTGTTAGGTTATGGTCATTTTTCTGTCACATAACTATGCAACGTTGTCCTCTCTACATAGAGGTCGTAGTAATTACCTATTTTTCAAATGTCAATCTACATTGATAAAGTAATGAATTTGAGAAAATATTATTTGAATTCGATAATTCCAAAGACCTGGCGAATGTTGAAGAAACTTTTGTCTCTGTTAATACTGGAAATATTTCACGTATATAAACATGGTTGAAAGATTTAGTTATGCTATTTTCTTGTAAGGAAATCAAGAATCGGGTTTTTCAAAATAAAGTCTTCAGTTCAGTCTTTTTGGGTGCACCAATAGAAGGATATTCTTTGTCGTCTCTTTCACTTAAAATCTTCCTTATTGTGTTGATGCTAAAAAATAAATATCTATTCATATAAAATATAATTCCTTGGTTTTCCCTTACATACGTCGAAAATGTTGCATAGCTTGTGTTGAATTACTGATTCCGAATTATCAGGGTTACTATCAGAAAAAGCCGATTTCAATTCTACATAGCACTTCCTGATACTTGCCTCTGCTTCTTCAAAACTACCTTCGGCATTTTTATTAGTTTGCAAGCGTTATTATGCTGAGATCTAGAATCGATTGATATTGATAATAGTAGAAATTGAAATTTGGCAACGTCTTTTGACATTGCCGATATTTCATGAGTGCCAACCTGCGTCAGTTTTAAGGGAAAAAACTTGATAAACCTAAATCATGGCCAACTGGGCTACATTATAAAAGTGAATGGAGTATACTTGTGTATTTTCTCCCTTATGTTTTGACGTTTTGACCTGTCAATAGTGTAGATATTTTCAAAAATTCAATTCTTAGGTTGATAATGTCATATCCGTTAGATGATGATAGATTTGTCACCGTGAGTTCTTGTATGAGTGGTTTTTGTCTCGTAGTTTCGTCATGATCTTTTATAGACTGAAGCAGGAAACAGTTGGTTTCCGAAACTGTTGCGTCAATAAATCATTCTGTAGACTAAGGAATTTTTGCCTATATACCGAACCCCTACACTAATTCCTAGAGATATAGAGAAAAAAAATATGTCAAATTTCGCTGTTATTTGTTATTTTCAGATCATTGCATTTTGAAATGTAAATAAATTTTTTTCCTTGATATATTTAATAAAAAAACATATATATTGGAAAAATTAAATTTCAAATTGGTAGTATATATAGCGTATTTACAAAACCAAACCTACTCTACAATTATCAAGTCTCTGGGTAGATTCTTCCGGAAGTTAATTTAAACACTATCGGCAGTTAGGCAAGTCGTAAACACAGGAACTTCCTGAAGAAACTACTTCGAATCTCCATATTTGTAGAGTAGGTTTTCTATAAAATTACAAAGGTCCAATTCATGAATGGGTAAATTCGCCCTATTATTCTGTAGATGGAGGTTCCCATTTAAAATTATTTTCCAAATAATTCCAAAAATAACGAATTGAAATATAGTACTTGATAGTAAAATTATAGCTTGAAGTTCATACAGAGTTTCTGGAGGACCATATGAAAAGAAGATCGCTAAATAATTTCATCAGGAAGTAAAGCTGTGTTTGGCCATTCAATACGTGAATGGTTGATCGTTTGTCAACGGATTTGGACAAACGCATAAAAGCTGCTGAAATCTCGTCTGTGCTTTTCTATAATTTTTCATCAAGTCAACTGAGGTATCTACCAAGCTATAGCTTACTATCCAGTTCCAAAGCTCTGAGTATTTCGTCATCATCTATCATCAGCATTGCAACAAACTGAAATATCACACCATAAACACTCCCCTTCCAACCCAGGATTTCTTCATCCCCAAAGGAGGTTTATTTTCTATCAAGCCTAATCTCACTAGGCCCTGTCTGAGGCATCAATGTAATGTGAGGAGGTGTATGTTTTCACTGAGTTCGAGCTACTAAGGAATTCTCGATGTTGAAGCAAAGGAAGTTTTCTGACTGTCCTAAACCTCAAAGGCCCCTTTTCTGTACTCTAATGGTTTGTGTTTTTCTAAAGTACAGAATTTACTTCGTCGTTTCCCCTTATTCCGAAGTTCCAGGAACGGCGTTGAAGAAACTTTCTTATTGATTTAACCTATCCAATTCCAAATTGAGACCTAATTAAGTCAAATTGTGAATCAACATATTCAAATTCATATTAAACGAGATCAAATTGACACTCACCACATTCAATTTGGAATCAATCAGTATAAATGGTACAATATTCCTTGCAATGAAATTTGATTTGGTAACAGCCGAATATTTCCGCAATTATGAGTTGCAAATAGTTCTTGGGTGTAGATTATCTCTCTAGCGCGAATTAATTTGAATGTTGCCTAGGAAGGCATAATTTCCGATCCGACCTCCGTTCATTAGACCGGCGGTATGGTAAGAAGGACCGCGCCACACCCTATAAGTCATATCTATTTTCACGCCGGATGTTTTTCGCCTGCCCTGCTTTGCGCTTCCCTGCGACCTAGGAAATGGTCTCTATTCGTTTACGCTCTTCCAAGCCCTTCGTCGCCGTGTCGCTCCATCGAACTGTACATGACCAGGGGGCCGATTCATGAATCTCGATCAAGAATTGAAGAGTATCACGATTGCATTGGGCGCGTTTTTTAATTCACCAAACTGGTGTGGTTGTGGTGGAGTATGGTGGACATTGAAAATGAATGGTGGATGTTGGACTAGATAATTTGACATCTACGTCATTCAATCAACAATAAAAAAACGAGTTGGTGGATCCATCACTCTTCCACCACACCAATTTGGTGAATTAAAAAACTCGGCCTTTATGTCCGCGTCGATTTTCTTAGTTAAATATAAATAACAAGTAGACATGACTACAGTGACAGTGGTAATATAGTCACTGTACACATGACCTGCACATGGAACCGAATGTCACTCGACAATCGAATGTTAGTTTTTATAGAAATCAGAACATTTCTTATTTACGGAAAGTAAAACTAGCAACTGGAATTACCCAGTTTATTCACATAACATTATCGACGTGACATCATATCTTCACAAACATCGACATGTCGATTCTGTTACTTGGTTTGAATAAATGAAGCACAGGTTACGAATATTCATGAATAACGCAAACCTCAATATGACGAATGCATTCCGAAATTTTTATTTCCAAGTGTCAGAATATGAATATGAAAATATTGGTTCTCATCAGCTTTAAAGAGCAAACATTACCACGGGTTGGTAAATTACGACTCGGCAACACAGCCACGTGCACGTTTCATTAAACCTCGTTAATATCTCAAGGTCAATATACTTTCTCGCTGTCTGCCTAATTTAACATTGCCAATAATTGTGAGAAATATGGAAAATACGTGAAATTTAGGAGAAAGCTGGGTGTCGTTCTGCAGGCTTCAGTGATTATTTTTAGAAAATTTTTTTTATGGGATGTACTTAATTCCTCAATGAGAATGCGCAATATTAGTTATGGCAAAATTTTTTGAAAAAAAACGAACTCCAAAAGTTCTATTCGAGGTATTGTTTGATCTTAAGGATAAATTTTCCAGCTGAAAAGAGAGAAATGAAATTTCGTAAGCGCAAAAAATTATCAAAGATAATTGAAACGTTGATATTGGTACACCCGCAAATATAGAAATGATTTCATCTGGTTATAATAATATTTAATTTCCCTGAGTATATCTGCTTGTTCAAAGATTCAGATTTTGATTTCAAAATTTATTAATAAAAATGATATTTTACAGTTTTACCCAGCAAGAATTACTGCATGTACAGATACCACATATGTTGTTCAGTTCAAAGGCTATGGAAATATTGAAGAAGTTCTGAAATCTGATTGTATGTCCCTAGAACAGGGTAGAGGCGATCATAAGTATCATCATAGAGGTGAGAATTAAATTGTTTCTCAATACATATTTCACACCTACTACAAATTTTGCAGGAACTCTTGAATTCCGAAGCAATACCAGAAAATTCGTACCCAGCTAGTTTGTACTTATTTGCATAAGAAAAATCAGACCAATTTCATAAACAATAGATGGCAAAAATTCTCGTCTGTAATCTGCTATTATATGCTTTCAAGGAAATTTTGAACATGTTTTCTACTTTGATATTAATTCTTCCTATAGTTGTAATTATTTATGAAAAATTTCAATAAAAAAATATTAACTCACCATGTCCTATTTTATAACTTAACATAAGATGTAGTTGGTGGGAAAACAACAAATCATCAACAGAATCCAGTCGCACATTTGTGATTTCGGTCAGGAGGCTCTGCATTCCAGAGCAACAACTAACATCTCACAAGGAGGCTTTAGCTATCTGCGTGACATCCGAGTCCAAGGTTGGAAAAGTAAAAGAAGGGGAATTGTTTGTAAAACAGAAGAATTTCATTGACATAGCCCTCACATAGAGTAAACCAGACACGTGTTTCGTGCTTTCTGCCCTCTTCAGTGTAGTGAAAGAAGTGTAAAAGATGGACAAAACTTGCTGGTAAAACAGCAAATCAACGAAGTGATCAACAGAAGTCAGCCGCGCTCAGGAGACTCTGCATTCCAGAGCAACAACTAACATTTTGCTCGGAAAATTTGAATTATTTTATAACCTTCAAAGCTGAGGACAGATTGTTGCCAAGTTTTAAGTAACTATCTTCTATCTTCTGACTTTTCCTTGCCTTTCGTGAAGTGTGAACTAAAAAGTGATTTCCTGTGGCTTCTTTAGTTTTCTTAATGATGTTGAATTGAAAAAAAAGTTTTTGGATATTTTTGTGTGAAATTATTTCTTAATTTTTTATTTATAGATACTTATGTGGGTATTACCTGTATGTATTCGTAGATACATACATATCCCATCCGTGTATATTGACACTCCACGCGAGTTTCTGAGCATATGTTTTTTTGGAACAGTGTGTTATTACTGTTACAGCGATACGATACACATACAAGAATTTCTGATTTTTGTTTTCAAAAACAAGAGTAAATTTGAACTGAACTCATCCAATATTTATAATACGAGAAAAACGAACCTAAAATATCCCATTCATAGAAGAAAATCTACTGAGGAAGGACCCAAATTCGTATGTATAAAGTATTTCAACACAATACCAGACATGATAAAGAAGAAAACAAAACTAAAAACATATAAAAAGAAAATATACAGGATGCTGCTTGACATAGAACCCTAAAATATTGAAGAATTTTTGAGGGGGGCTAAAACTTTGAAGGAGACAACTTCTGAATAGTAGCTTCATTTCTGTTTTTTTGACAGCATTTCATTTCGAAGAATACTTTGTTGCCATTGTAACTTTTATCAGAAGGTAAATCTTTACTTATCTTATTATTCTGTCCAATTTTCGGTAACTTTCGATTTTTTGTCGAAAAGAGTCTTAACCGACCTAGTGGCGAGCTGTTACACCTATGAAAGTTCATATAACGGACAGCATGTCGAAAAAAACATGTCTGTGTTTTTCATTTTTCGATGGTTCTAAAATGACAGGACGACTTCAGGGGAATTACCAAGGCCCGAGGCAGCACGACTGCGGTCGATGGAGATTTATCAACTATACTAACTAGAGAGGTGCCGTTACGTTTTTACTTAGCTTCTTTCATCCACGCTGTTGTATTTCACAATGATGTTTGAAGTTTTTACAACAAAAGGTGCATTAACAAACTCAGCTATCGTCCTTTGGTGATTTATGGAAGCTAGGGCAGATATTTGCAAGATTTCAACCACTCACCGCCTGTATCGAGGACACTTTTATTCTGGAAATCATGTATGTAAAGTTGTACTTATTATTTACGTTGATTTTTTTTTCTATCTTTTACTGTGCTTGGCCACTTCGAACCATCGACACATTGAACATATCATTGGTTTAAGATTCTTTCAAATCACCACCACCTATAGACACTTTACAACATCCATGACCTTGCCGGGATTCGAACCCGGTACCTTCAGCATCCTCGAACATGTCTTCACCCTCTAGGCTACCGAGGTAGTCTTAGGTTGATTTGTTCTTTTGAATGAACAAAGATATTTGTGTATTATGCCTCAATAGGATTCTTAATGCATAATGCGACTTGCTTTTGTTATTGCTCATTGTAACAAAAATGCTAATGTTGTCTTTATTTGTGGAGATATCAAAGTCGATTATCTTCAGCAAAATTGCACTCGTAAGCATCTTCTTGATGATCTATTGCAGTGTTTTGATTTGAAAGTTACTTCTATGGCTGCCGCTAGAGTTTTTACTAATGTAAACGGTATTACGACCTCAACTAAGTTAGATTATATTTCGACCAATGCTTCATCTGAGTCTTATGAAACTGACGTTTTTCAAGATTTTTGGGTGATCATAAGGTATTTTCACTTGATTACATAATTACCTACTGCGAAAAAGAAATCTATTGATAATCCTGTTCTAGTCCGGAAAATAAATTCTGAAACACTAAAAAATTTAACCAAATACATTTCAACTTTTGTGTATGTATATAATTGCAACAATATTGATGATGCCTCCATTAGATTTGCACAAATAATGCAGCATTGTTTGGAAATAAATTGTCCACTAATTAAAAAAGGACAATCAAATCTCAATGGGAAAAACTGGATAAATAATGAAGTAAGGGTAGCAAGCAAAATTTGTGAAATTTAGACTGGTTAAATGAAACTTGAAGACTTATAATTCTTATGTAACCTATAAAAAAGCAGACTGAATATAGACAACGGAAAGTAATAAAACAGTATGGAATATAGTTAACAGTATTGCTGAAAAAAAAGGCGGTATAAAATCAGCATTGGAAATAAATTATTCTGGTGAAAAATAGACAGAATCAAGAGATATTGCTAATCTATTTGCAGATCATTTTGATTCTATTACTGAGAGAAGTCTCCAAAATTATTTTGGGAATGTTTTGTCATCTTCGTGTACGACTTTGGCTTTGACGAGGAACACTTTCTTTTTTTATCCCGTTGTGAAGGAGGAAATTGTTAGCACTGTGAATGCCTTGAAAAATAAAAAGAGTACTGGTATCGATGGACTACCTCTTTCTGTCTTAAAGTCTATAGTGGATAATATCGCTGATCATCTAGTTTGTATTACCAATTTATTAATTACAACTGGTAAATTCCTTTTTTTAAAAGTTGCATCTGTGATTCCTGTTTTCAAAAAACATGATCCTTGTGACATTGAAAATTATAGGCCTATTTCAATATTGAGTGTTTTCTCAAAACTCTTCGAGAAAATTGTATATAATCGAATGATTTCGTTTTTGACTCGTTTTCAAATTATTACCAATTGTCAGCATGGTTTTAGGGAAAGGCGATCTACACAAACGGCAGCATTTTCATTAATTGATTTCATATATAAAAAAATTTCAAAAAGCACTGCCGTGAAGGCAGCAACAACTTTTGCGCGCATGTTCAATGTAGATGACCGCTTCAGCAACGAATTTGAACGTGCGCGCAAAAGCTGCTGCCTTCACGGCAGTGCTTTTTGAAATTTTTTTCTGATAAATTACTGGATTTCAATTCGATCATATCTGTATTTTTGGACATATTGTAAAAATAAAATTTTAAATGGGTATATCTACGGAATCATTGGGCGGATTTTACCCATTCACGAATTCGACCTTCGTAATTAAGCCCCAAACCTACTCTACAAATATCGAGTTTCTAAGTCGTTTCTTCCGGAAGTTATTGTGTTTACGGTCAGCCTAACGGCCGATTGCGTAAACACAATAACTTCCGAAAGAAACAACTTAGGAACTCGATATTTGTAGAGAAGGTTTGGACCTTAATTACGAAGGTCGAATTCGTGAATGGGTAAAATCCACCCAATGATTCCGTAGATATACCCAATCAAAATTTTATTTTTCCAATATTTCCAAAAATACAGATCAGATCGAATTGAAATCCAGTACTTCATCGAAAATAACAGATCGAAGTTTCATACAGAATTTAATGAGGATGATATGATGGGAAAATCATAGAAATTTTTTTTTCAAATTGTTCTAATAACACGATTATCACGAAATTTTGCATAAGGTTGTCTTTCAGCATCTTAAAACTAGCTGTGAAGTTTAATCAGGACTGAATCAGTATTTCTTGAGTAATACCGAAAAAATCAACGATATCGAGAAGAAAACCTCGAAATTTGACATATTTTTTCCCGATATGTCCAAAACTTATGATCGTATCGAACTGAAATTTAGTACACTGCTGTGAAATTAGAAGGTCAAAGTGTGAGTATAATTTTTTTTGGATATGATGAATGGTTTCCGAAAAAAAAATTTTTTTTTTATTTACTGACAATATGATCTTGACGAAATTTGGCTCAAAGTTGCGCGTCGTTATACTTCACCAAACTGCCAAGTTTGAATCCAATCGCTTAAGTAGTTTCTGAAATAAAAAATAAATAACTTCAAAACTTCAAGTGCTTATAACTCCGAAACTATTCGACCGATTTGGCCCATTAACGAACTTAACCGCGGCATTCTGATGCGCAACCTATCCTGAAAGTTTCAAGTAGCTAGCTTGCTTCTGTCGACAGTTATCGTGTCTACGGCCGGCCAACCGGCCGGCCGGACAGAATCAATTTTGACACCGGATTCGTCATCAGTGAGTCCAACCTAGTCGATTGAGACCATTTTCGGCTCAATCATCCAAAATTACAGACATTTGGACAAAACGATAGCACGCTGTTCCCCTAGAACATGCGCGCAAAAAAATTGGATGAGGGAATGTATGTAGCAGGTATTTTTTTTTTGATTTGACACGGGCATGTGATGTTATAAACTTTGAGTTTTTAGATATGGGTAATGTCATTTTTGAAAGATCGATCAGTTGTTGTGAAAGTTGGAAATTGTCGATCTGAAAAATATGGCCTGTATTATAGAGTCCCTCAGGGTTCGGGTTTCGGTCCGCTGTTGTTTCTCCTCTTTATAAATGATCTCAATATTTACATAGATCCTGAAATTTTAATTATTTTTGTTGATGATACTTCAGTGGCGGTCTCAGCCAGAAACCTGGGTGATCTGTCTAAAATTTGTAATTCACTAATATCGAAGTTCTTGGATTGGTGCAAATCGAATGCCTTAATTCTGAACTTGGGTAAGACTGAATGTATTTGCTTCAGTAATAGCATTGTTTAAGGTTTAAACAATGGTAATAGAATGAATGAGTGATTGCGAACCCATAATTGCCAAAGGCAAGAACCATCAGATTATATCGAAAGATAATGTCAAGTTTTTAGGTGTATACTTGTATAGAGCACTGAGATGGAGTGATCATTGTGGTTCTGTTTGTAAGAGGTTAGCCAGCTCTTTTTATGCTATAAGTAGGATCAGGGAAACACTGCCTATCCAGTCGGTGATGAATGTTTACTACAGTTAAGTTTATAGTTTTATAAATTGAAATATGATATTGTGTTGATTCTCATAGGGTGTTTATCATGCAAAAAAAATATTAAGATTAATCTTCAACTTGAAACCTAGGGCTACCTGTAGAAGTATATTCAAGGAAAATGAAATACTCTGCCTTCACTGTTCATACTAAGGTGTTTAATCTACATAAAGGAAAATGAATAATTGATGGTAAAGCTTTCCAGCTTTCACACATACTCTACAAGGAATGTTACTACACTTAGCATACCTTTTCATAATACATCGAAGTATGAGGCAAGTCCTGTTTACTAAGCAATTTTATTATATAATCATCTTCCACCCAGTACTAGGCTGTTAGATATTAAGAGTTTCAAGAAAGTGATAAAAAGTTTTCTTATTCGTAAAGGTTATTATACTGTGGAAGAATTCTTGAGTGATAATGCCTTATGTGAGGAATAATATGTTTTCTTTTTCATAATTGACTTGTCCTATACATATTCATATGCCTTGAAAAATTAATGAATTCTATTCTATTCTATTCTGAGAATTGGTTAACGATGATATACTTCTGATCGTTCAGTTATCAAACTCTAAATCATGTGCAGTCTTCAATTGTTGTTGTAACATTTAGCAATTTTGTACTTCACATTTATTACCGTTTGTATCTATATTGGCGGTGAGTTTCATAATATCTCGGTCATTGTTCGTTGAATGCGTCCCAAAAATACTCTCAAACATTGATGGTTACACCCTTAGGGTATGAATGTTTGAGTGAATCGTCCACCCCAGGAGTATGGTTGACAGAGCTAATCTTGTTCAGGTGACTCTACAAGTAGTATGTGGGTTTTCTTTGGGCTCGCCACAACTACTGTTGTGGTGCCCTGCCCTTGACAGAGGTTTACACTTGATTCTTGATATTTAAAATAGTATACAGGTAATAACTTTCAGTTTCGCCCATGATTAATTAATCGAATGAAATTCTATCGGGAAAGTGGATAATTTTTAATGATTTTGATTCTTTACATACAAATATTTACCTACGTTTCAGCACCATTCGTGTCCTTATCAAGACTCCTTTGTTGTTCAAGAAATCGAAGCAAAATTAGGAAAATTAGTAGGATGTAACATGAAATGTCAATAATTTCAAAAAAAGGTGCCTTGATAAAGGCACGAATGGTGCCGAAACGCAGGTGAATATTTGTATGTGAAGAATCAAAATCATTAAAAGTTGTCCACTTGCCCGATAGACTTTTATTCAATATACAGGTAATTTGGCCCATTATGGACGACCTGTTAGTGAAGTCATCGACCCCGAAACTCTGTACGGTTAGCGTACACTCCACCGATATTCTCCATCAACTAATCGCTGTAATTGTCGGTCTGGGCCGGTAACAGGAAGCTACGGCTGTTGCCTGGTGCGGGTTGTAGGTCCTTTATAGTTCTTGGTACGTTAGAATTGGTTGAATCTGATGTGTTTCTTGGACTGCCAGTATGTTAAAAACAATAATTACTAATCTTTGGAGTATTACGATACTTATCTGTATTTTATTATACTTTCTCTACGGGTATTGAAATGAATGATTTGTAAAGACGGTACTGTTGCTTGGAATTGAAACTTCTCGCCAATTTCCTTTGTAACTTTCGAGTGTAACTTGGGTTTCCTACTCAACATGGAGTCCTTTCCATTTAAAGACGATCACAATGATTAAGAGCCGTTGGTGGGTATTTAAGAATTCAGATACTGGCTCATTACAGAAGCTAGCTCGATCATTTTGACAATCATTGTGTCTTCTGCGGTCGACCGAACAGAATTGATTTTGACATCGGCTTCATCAACAGAGAGTCCGAACTGGACGTTTGAAACCATTTTCGAGAAAAAACTACAGACATTTTGACGAAACGATAACATGCCATCCCCAGAACATGCGTGCAAATATGTTAGTTAACATTGCCGAAATATTTTTCCCACCTGTTATCGAATCGTTTGTTGCGATAACTGAAATCTTCAAGACTAGGTGGCACCAAGAGTGTGAAGAAGAAGGGGCGAGTTCTTCGTTATAGCTGCTTTGATGTATTTGATTATTTTTTTTTTCCAGCTTCAAGTATATTTTTCTTGTAGCGTCTAGATATTGAGATATTTTTGTAGATTGTTTTTATTCTCCATATTCAGGTACTATTGATCTCACTGGATATTTTCAGCAGCACTATAGAAGTAGACAAGATTTCTGTATATTGAGAGAAGGTGGTTGGCACCAGATGAATGGTTGTCTCTGCATGGAATTTTTTCGGTCTAGGATTTCCAGGAGATATTGTTCATCTGTGGTGATGATGCTATATGATGTCACCATGATGGGATTCCTTGCGTACGTAACGCCGGTTCGAACCCTAATACTGAGCTGAGTAGGTCACCGGAGCTCAGCCCCGGGTGTTCGACCCAACCCAATAATAGAGAAAATCCGGGAGTAATGTCGACCTGTTTCAACCCTTACATAAGGGTTATTGAATCAAAGGTACGGACAGTACTCCCTGAAATGCCCCAAAACGACTGTCGGGTATTACTGAACAAAAACAGTAGGCCGTGGCGAACACTGCATCTTTCAATCGAACTCGGCCCAGAATATCCAATACAACCTGATAATTCGAGGATAACTTAGGCACAGTACCACCTCAATTCAACCCCTTTGAGAGGGCAATTGAACGAATGGAGAGGGGAATGCCCCTCATAATGTCATCGAAAACACTCTAGAAATGATCTACTAAAAGAGTAAACTAGTCCTCCAAGTCCATAATGAATAAACCGGATGTCTCAGAAACGTTTTGCTAATTCAAACTCGAATCACAACCTGTATTTTTCATTCGTGCTCGGCACATAATGTCCGATACAACCTGATAACTTCGGCATAGCACCACCTCAATTCAACCTCTATGGGAGGACAATTGAACGAAGGCAGTAGGCAATATCCCTCACAACGTCCCCGAAAACACTTTAGAAATGATTCACTAAATTATCAAATTATATAGTGTATTTATTATTGATTCGTATGAAACGGAGAAGATAAATGGACTACAGGAAACTGCACAGAAATAAAACGGTAAGCCGAACAACGCCCAAAGGGTTCTTACCAGGTAAAACACCACTTCCACTCACTATATACGGTTAACACTTTTTTCTCTTTAAACGCAAAAAACTCAATAAGGACAGGTCCTTTTATAAACTTGGAGAAGTGGGGATGTCACAAGTTCAAAATTTCGAGAAATTTTGTGGAGAGGTTGACGTACGGCTCCCGGATTGGTTCATTTGAATACGCTTTTCCGTACTGTTCAATCTCCGAGACCACCACAAACATATGATAAACTGCGATAAGCAATAAATCGCTGACTATAGCATGGTTTTTATGCATATGTCTAACACTGAAATGCATCGGAATAAATATGATGAAATATTTATTCATTCCTGATAGGAAACTTCTCGAGATTGATGAAGCAAATTGAATACTCCCTAAGTAACGAAAATCACTTCGTTACAATATTTGAACAATATTGACTTGTGATTAAGGTGATACAGTCAGGTTTCATCCAGTTGTGAATTCAACTCATAAAGTCGAAGACTTTGCTACTTAGATTTTATGGATTACATATTTGGGTGCCTACAATTTGCTTTATTGTATCTGAAGCACTATACTTCCATCTTTATTCAACCCTTCCCAAGCACAGCTATCAGAAATTCTGCCCAAAAGCTGGATGCGGGTGCAAAAAAGAAGAGAAAATCTTCAGGAGTTTGAAGCCGGTGTGGCTAGATTAGTCAGGTTGGCTTACCCAACTGCTCCAGACAGCTTCATTGGACAGCTATCAATACAAACCTTTGTAGATGGAAATACAACAAATTCTGAAATACAGCAAGCCCTGAGACTTGCACGCCCTAAAACCATTGATGATGCTTTAGCTCCGGCTTTAGAATTCGAGGCATCGAAGCAGGAGTCTCATAGAGGATACTTTCGTATGAGACAAGACCAAGAAATAGACCGACCTGTTGAGGAAATCATTAGAGAAGAAATTCGCAGATTATTGCTTACTAAGAAAAAGGATGGTGTGTGCTGGTACTGTAATAAAAGTGGGCATATTAAGCGAAATTGCCTCGAATGTAGGAATGAGCCACAGCAGGGACTGAAAAGGTTCGGTGATACAGGACATTAATCGACTCAAGTTGAAAACGTTCCTGAAGTGATAACCCGAGGAATCATGTCCACGGATTTATCAAGCACAGTTGCCTCGGACAAGATCAAGGAAGATGCAGATGTTTCATCAAGAAGACCTTACCCCTAGAATTGCAGCCATTGTTCACGCGAGGAAGACAAGGCCGATTTGAGACGGGTCACGGTAATTGAACAGTAACTGGCTACCCCAAGAAATCCTACGAGCGCAAGAAGTAATCCTCGGTTGGAAGAAGAGCGGTAGATGGTCTACTTGGGAAGTAGTATCCAGTATAAGTTAAAATGTAAAGTGGTATTGGGCACAATGGGAAACGTTGAAGTTCGATGAAGGTCTTCTGAAGCGTTGTTGAGAAGATGAAGGTGGACCTGAGCAGAGTCTTCAGTTGATTGTGCCGAATAGTCTTGTGACAGATGTTTTGACCAGACTACATAATGGAACTTCAGGTGGACATTTTGGGATTACTAAGACACTGGATAAAATCAGGCAGCGATTTTATTGGATTAACTGTAAGAAAGAAGTTAAAAACTGGTGTAGAACGTGTAAAGCTTGTGCTGCAGCTAACGGCCCTTATGGCAAAAGAAAGGCTCCAATGAAGCAATATATCGTCGGATCTCCTATGAAACGAGTAGCTATCGACATCGCGGGACCCTTTCCTGAAACAGACCACGGAAACGAGTACATTCTGGTAACAATGGGTTACTTTACCAAATGGGTGGAAACGTACGGTATTCCTAATCAAGAGGCAAGTACGTTTGCTGAGAAATTGGCCGAAGAATTCTTCTGCAGATTTGCCATATCTCTAGAGCTGCATTGTGATCAAGGCCGAAATTGTGAGTCGACGTTATTCCAAGAAGTTTGTGGAAAATTGGGGATTATTGAGACGAGAACTACACCTCTGCATCCCCAATCAGGTGGCATGGTCGAACGAATGAATAGGACCATAGGAAAACATCTAGCCAAAGTAGTATCCGATCACCAGTGGGACTCGGACGAATATTTGAATCTATTCACGATGGCATATTGATCTTCTGTTCAAGAATCTACAAAGGAAACTGCAGCCAATATATTGTTCGGCCGAAAAATAAGACTACCTTGTGACCTTGAGTTTGGGTGTAAGCCTGAAGAAGATGTAGCAGAGGAGGACTACGTCAGCAAATTTAGAAGCGAGCTAGATTACATTCATAACAAGGTGCGCAATAAATTGCAGCAAGCAAGTGATCGGATGAAAATGCGCTATAACATCAAGGACATTGAAGGAGGGTTAACCGCAGGAGATCTGGTGGGGTCGTATGACCCGCCAAAGAGGAGAGGATTTTCACCGAAGCTGCAGAGACGGGAAGGAGCGTATGAAGTTATGAAAAGGATAAATGATGTAGAAGCCCAGAATTCATGGACAGCGCTGCATGGTTTGAAAGGAAACCTTCAATGCTTTGGGATTAGGAAATAAGCTGTTCCCAAGCTGGGAACCGCCAAGCAATCCCGAACATCCCTAATTCGCGCAAAAATCTTCAGGTCATCCGCAAACAATAAAAATCTGCATATTCGGAAACAAGTAATAATTTTATTTATATATTTGATAAAAAGAAGAGGGCCCAAGTGGGAGCCTTGGGGTACACCCGATGTTGAAGTAAAAATTTCCAACTTGAAGTTTCTTATCTTGACGTAATAACTTCTGCCCCTTAAATATGAATCGAACCACCGCAATAGCAGTCCACCCACACCAACACTATCAAGTTTATATAGGAGAAGATCAATATCAATCCTGTCGAATGCTTTTCTGAAATCGGTGTAAATGGCATCAACTTGAAATCTATCAGGAAAATTTTCCTGAACATATTCGATGAAGTCATGTCGTTTCGACAGATCTCTCCTTGAAAAATCCGTGTTGTTCAGATATAATAGTGATTTTACATGATGGAAAAAGTGAGGAAAGATTAGAGATTCAAATGTCTTCTCGGAAATGCAAAGCTTACTAATTGGACGGTAATTCTCGATAATGTTACTATTTCCAGTTTTGAAGATTGGGACTATACAAGCTCTTTTCCAGATGTCAGGGAATGTTGTGAATTCCACGCCGAAGTCCTACTCACCGTTAGGATCTGGCGTCTAGGAGGTTCGAAAGTTATCAAAATCAAACTAAACGGTTAAAGAAAAACACACTTTAATTCGATTCCTAGTTGTAAAATGAATATCTAACTAGACTAGTGCCGATACGAAATAATCAATCGTGTGAAATTATGAACAAAACGTAAAAAACCTATTTTAAATATTTGAGCCGAGCCTCGGCGTTTTCGACCTCAAGCTTATCGTTTCGAATTCCGATCCCGACTTACTTTTGTCTGGAATTTTCAAATATCCCCAAGGATAAATCTTACATGTCTAAATATGTCTATGTTTATACTAACACAAACCACTTGAAGGGCGAACCGCCTTAGCTCGCTCGAAAAGTGAAACCAATGCAAGTGGCCGCACAGGGCCGTATTCCCCAATTGTCTGGGGACAAATCTGTCGAGTTACGACATTCTCCCACCTGAGAAATAAGTTCACTTTAGGAACGTTTTCTCACAAATATTTCCTAAAACTAAACATAATTGTCAGATCTCTGTGGTCTCTTAACTACGCGTCCTCTACGGGTTGCTTTAGAACCATCACTGCCGGGAGCACATTTCGTTTCGGATTCATTCACCCGCGTCACTCGCGGATCACTATCTTCCTCCCGGTTCTCGTGGACCTTCTCCTCGTGACGCCTGGATTGCACCTTCTCGCCCTCGGATGATTTGTTACATTCCAAGGAGTTTAATATTTGAAAAGGAAGTAACAATTCCTCACGTTTCGAAAAAACCCTCCCACCACGAGGCCGTTGGGGGGCTAAACTTCCTTGAATTTTCGAGGTCTTTGTAGCATGGGAAAGTATCCTCTCTTTCCTACCTCTTTCCATTTTCATTGTACTCTCTGTGGGATCCTGTGCACCCAATTCGCATAGTACGTCTATGGTAATAGGATTGGCCAACATCGACACAACTGTCATACTCCGTGGAGTATGTTCGATTTTTCCTTCGAGAGTCCAACCTAAATAACTCTCATAAGTTACCAAACCACAATTCAACATGATCCTTTTGCCCGTGAATAATTTGCCAATCACATCTGCTCCTAGAAGTAGCTCGATGGGGCCTTGACCATTCAAATCAGAAATTTCAATATTCCTCGATTTCATTTCATTCACCCAAGGGCCATTGAAAACAGGCGATACTTCTTTGCAAATTTTATTCTGATCTAAAACTTCAAAAGTATGCCTGAAATCATCTTTAGAAATCGTAACATCATAAACATTATGTGTTTCGTCCTTTTCCAATCCACCAAACAAACAATGTGTTATTTTCTGGGCTCTTTTGGGTTTCAAGTTGAGCTCGGACGCTAACGATTTCAAAATGTAACTTTTTGTGCTGCCTGTGTCTACAAAGGCTCTAACAGTTTTCTCGCCGCTGTGACTCACAACATTCAAAGGTAATACCTGCAGGAAAACATGTTCCTTCGTTAAACTGGCCATACTTTAATTCTTCTGGACGTCTTGAGAGCCATTTTCTGTTTCTTGTGGCGAGTTTTTCGAGTTCTCATTTTGTCTTTCTTGACACATTAATGGAACATGCGCTCCACCGCAAATATCTCAATTCAATCGAATCCTACAATACCGTGACTGATGTCCCAATTTTAAACATTTGAAACACGCTCTTTTCTTCGTAACAATTATTTTTCGTTCACGATGAGTCATTTTTTGAGCTTTGAAGCATTGCTCACTTTCATGTGTTTTGTTACAAAAAATACACTTGATCTCAGCAATTTCACCGATCAAGAGACCCTCAGCGGTCATTTTCCTCGGCTCTGAAAGTCGTTCCTTTCTCTTTTCGAATATTTTAGCAGCACCGGCGGATTTTGTCATACCGAAACCTTCACTGGCCAATACTATCCTTTCTCCATTTTCGACTTCCGACCTCACGAAATGTAGGAGGTTCTTGAACCTATTTTCCAATGATGCCTCACATTCATTGATTCCGGCCGTATTATGATTCTCATGCAAGATGTCCAAGCTTGAATTGAAAGGAGATCTTTGCCAAATTCTCAACAACTCTTGTGGCAAACATGATTCGATGAGTGGAAATAAAAGCGCTGCGTACTTATCGGAAGTAATTCCTAGTGAATCCAGTGCCCTAACTTGGGTTTCAATATTATCGTACAACTTGCTCAATTCGAATTGTTTATCTTTGTGAGTTTGTACATTCAAAACCAACTTCAGTAATTCCCGTACATAGAATTCAATTTGCAGGTCATCCCGCCCAAATCTTGCTCGCATGCATTCAATAATTTTCCCATAATTTTGGTCAATGCAAGGAAAACTCTCAACAATTTGACGTGCACGACTCTTAGGAACAGTGGCCTGCAGAAGGTATTCAATCTTGTCACAGGTATCAATCTCTTCATCCAAATGAATTTTTTTGAACTGTGACCAGAATCCTAGCCAATCCTTGATGCTGCCGTCATATTGTTTGAATTTAATTTGGGGTAATATAATTTTCCTCATACCTTGGTTTCGGTCTAGCCTACCCGAACAACAACTTTCCGAGCGCACCTCCAAAGGTTTCTCCATGAGCTTTTCCACTTTCAATCTCAGACTTGTGAATCGCCTCATGTAGACTTCGCGCTGCTCCATTTCTTCCATCAGGTGTTCCTCCGTAGCTTCGTCTTCCAACATCAAACTGTAGACTTCACCATCACAAACATTTAAACTGTCCCACTTGGGCTTGAAACACTCCCATGAGATTTCCACATCACTTAAGTCCAAAGGAACTTGTTTAATATGTCCGTCTAAGTCATTAGCCGATTTGGTAAAGCACATACGAAGTACCTTCCTATTCTTCTTAGTGATTTCGAGAACGCTCATTTTTACCCTTTCGTAAATACTCAACCGAGAAACTGAACTCGCAAATACACTGAACTTTTACGTGGGGCTACTTTACGTTGTTCAACCGAATTCCACGATTTTTCTTTTTCGTAACGCACTACTATATTGTCTTTTTAACAACTGTCCTGTCACGGTCGCCAAATGTTGTGAATTCCCCGCCGAAGTCCTACTCACCGTTAGGATCTGGCGTCTAGGAGGTTCGAAATATATCAAAATCAAACTAAACGGTTAAAGAAAAACACACTTTAATTCGATTCCTAGTTGTAAAATGAATATCTAATTAGACTAGTGCCGATACGAAATAATCAATCGTGTGAAATTATGTACAAAACGTAAAAAACCTATTTTAAATATTTGAGCCGAGCCTCGGCGTTTTCGACCTCAAGCTTATCGTTTCGAATTCCGATCCCGACTTACTTTTGTCTGGAATTTTCAAATATCCCCAAGGATAAACCTTACATGTCTAAATATGTCTATGTTTATACTAACACAAACCACTTGAAGGGCGAACCGCCTTAGCTCGCTCGAAAAGTGAAACCAATGCAAGTGGCCGCACAGGGCCGTATTCCCCAATTGTCTGGGGACAAATCTGTCGAATTACGACAGGGAATATACCGCTGCGAAGGGATTTATTGGAAATTGGAGTTGAGGGCAGGCTCAGCGAAGAGCTACAATTTTTCGCAAAAATTGAAGGAATTGAATCAGGACCTGATCCTTCATTTATATCTAGACTCGATAATGCCTCCTCTACAAGACTTACAGGAATATCAGGGATAATCAAATTACCATGTTCAGAGTTGAAGACCTCACCACAGCTGTTATAGACATTATAAGGACTTATGAAAACACTTTCAAAATATTTAGCGAAAAATTTTTAATTTCGCTTGGAATTTCGGAATTTCTAGACTTGACAGAAACAAAAAAATTAAATGTTTTTTTGGGGTCAGTAGGGACCTAGGATTGGACAGAGAGCAAATTTCGTTTGTAGTCAGATTTCATGAGTAGCTTTGTTTTGGTTCGTAATACCTAAAATGTTTTATAGTCACAAAAGTTTTGATAGATTTTCCATCTCTTATTATGAAATTTATTTTTTTGTCTAATCAGTTTTATTGTCTCTCTAGAGAAGAATAATATATAACCTCTAACCCTAGTGACTTTTGGTACATATTCATCAATAAATTTATTCAAGATACCATAAAAACAGTCAAATCATCATCCAGACTATCACTAAGGAGTAATTCCTCCAAAGGTATACGAAACAAAGAATCATAAATCAAATCATAATCAGCCTTTTTGAAGTTATAAAGAGAAGTTTTCTGCTGTAATGGCTTAATATAATCCAAACTGAATAGAAACTCCCGTCCTCGGGCACCAATGGATCAACACATCTCATCAGTTCTTTTATTCTGAACGGGTTGGTGAGCACCTAATTGAAATTCTTCAAGCGATTGAACTGCATCAGCTCAAGGAATGAAAAAGAATCAATTTAATCGGCGTATCTAGGAGTTACAATCCTAGGTGTGAAAAAATTTTCTGAACGGAGTGCGACCCAAGAAACCCCAGAACAGTTAAAATCACCCACCATCAAAATCATATTATCACCGACCACATTTATTACATCATTCAAATAAGAATCAAAACTCAATATTGCCACCGCATCATCAGGGGGAATGTGTACGCAGCACATATAAAACCTCAAACCATTTATTGAGACTCGGATACACATATCTTCTGCATCGCTTTGGAACTCTTGCACAATACACGGTTCCAAATCCTACCGTACTCCAATAAGAACACCATCACACTGCACACTGGACGTAGAGGAACGATACCTTCGAAAAATTTCGTACTCACAAAGGTCCATAACTTCCAAGTCAAACACAGCACCATTAAGCCATGTCTCGGTGGTAAACAATATATCATAATTAGCAGTAGTAGAATTACATCTGAACATCGAAAGCTTAGTCGTGAGAGAGCGGATATTTTGATAAAAAATGTGCAAAGCCATTATAGTATGAAAGGTTTAAATTATGTACTAGGCAAGTCCCTAACTGTTTTACAATTTTTGAAGATCCGAAATCTCAGCGATTTGAATCATCTTGGATGCTCATGTTTCCTCCCCAAAATATTACCATTCTGAGTCCACACGAAACCATACTCCTTCTTCCTCGCTAAGGCACGAGCTTCCTTGAATAGCAGTTAGTCCTGAAATGTCAAATGCTCACCAATGAAAAACCCATCAGCAAAACCCTTTACCGAGATACCAGATCTATTATTGGAGTAAGCATATCGCAGTGCTTTGTCTGTCAAAAGATTATCCCTCTTGATCTTAGATACAAATCGCACCACGATGTTTTTTTGGTTTATTAGGCAATTTCGTTGGAACCCTGGCAACGTGATCCAATGAACAAACATCAATGGGCACATTCAGGTGGGATCCTATCTTCGATACGATCTCAAACCAAGTTTTCACTTGACCTCTCAGGAATATTTTGAATTTCCAAATTGTTGGAGTAAGGTTGAAGCGACTTTCGAATGAGAAGTTTTGGACTTTCACAATACTAAAAATTAGTCTTGTTCACAAACTCAAGAGAGAATTGTTGTTCACTATAAAACGATCAAATGAAAATAATACTATCTGAAACCTAAATTAAGGAGATTCCATTTTTCGACACTATAAAGGGAGAATATAACTTATGATTGGTTTATCTGGATTCCAAAAAACACCGCGGATTGGTTGAAGGAGAGAGCTCAAATGTGTGAAGGAGACTTCCTCAAGTGGCCCAGAATGATATGTTTAAAACTCGGACCTGTAGGGTCTGGATTCTTCGGGCAACTTAAAGATCCCTGGTATGCAAAGAGCTTGTATTTGGTCAAAGTCTTTTCTGTCATGCTAAACAATAATATATTTTTTGACTTGAGCTATTACGCCTTCAAAGCCATATCAATTGATTTTCTTCAAACAACTGGCCTATTTTTGGGAACCAGAAAATATATTACAAGTTGCGGCAGCATCTTACTCCCGGTCTAGAACTATCAAAGTTAAAAACAACAGAAGAAAAAACATGAAATATTCATAACTTACAAAAAAACGAAACAAAATATCTCTATATAGATTCAAAAAGAAGTTATTTTAATTTCTCTAAGGGGATAGGGCACAGTTTCTTGAAACGTTTATATTCTCCTGTTTTTGTCCTTGATGTGACCACTTTGAAGACATTATCCTCGCCTGGGCGAATAGCGATTCTGTAAACTGTGTACGCGCCCCAGCAACCATAATATAAAGGAGAAGGATGGCCTTCCATAATTAGTACCCAAGGGGCCAACTTGTTTGCAATTTGCATCAGGCAGACGTTTGTTGAAACATCATATGGTTCAGATATTCCTTGTACTACCTTTACCAGAAATCGTTCCCCGAGGCAGATTCTGTCGGCCCATCAAAAACCACTCTCAACTTCGTTGTTAAGTTGATATTCGACCGATACAAAGTACCTAAGTTATGAAATAATAGGTCTCTTGCATGAATTTTTTTTAACATTGGAATCAAATATTCTATCCGTGAGACCACTGAAAAACTTTTACCGCCATCAAAAATTTCAATTTTTAACGAGAAAATGCTCTTTAAAATTTGGCTCCGCATGTCGGTTGTTTAAACGGAAGAAACTTCGCGGTTCTCGTGACGTATGGAGATATATCCACTCTCTCCCTCTTCTCGTGTACTTTTCTCTTTAGCAAGCCAATAGACAGTGTCGGGCTGTATCGATCGGTTAATCGTAAAATAACGAGTGACGTAGAGGCGATCTGATGCGTTTCTCCCGCCTCGACCTTGAGTCCCGATTTGGCCGTTTTTAATACCGAATTATTCAAAATTCGCGAATTGATGAAGTGGGTGATAGCATACATTATGATTTTGTATCGATATAGAATGAGAAAAACATAAAAATATGATAATTGGCGTTACATGCAAGAGTCCTATTCGATACCAATCAAAGCGTCGATATTTTACGACTTTTCGAATTTAGAGTTTATGGTAATCGTAGATTTTTCGGTATTTCTGAATAGCCACGATTCATATGAATCGAAGGCACACAGTCGTTGCTGAGCTAAAATGACGTACGTGAGCGGATATGCCATCTACACCTGTGACCGAAATATTTATCAATTTTCGATTGAATTAAGAATTTGACGGTATAGCTTCGGAGATAAAAATAAGCCCTCGGGATCTGGCATCCATGGTCCCACGACATGCCTTTGTTTGGCGTTTTTGTCAACTATCGCGGTGGCTAATAATGTTTTCGATTCTACGCTGAATTTACGCCGGATGTTGTTTAAGTGAGGGACGCTATTTTTGGCAGGCATATGAGGACGTCGGGTACAATGAATGAGGAATCATCAGTACCTATATTGGTGAGTATTTTTTCAACTATTGTCCTAAAGGAATTATGTATTTATCTAGGTACTCAATTGCAATCATGTAGTGATAATATGTGGCAGTTTGAAATATGCATGTAATGTAATGTCTTTCAACAATGAGCGCCAAAATAAAATATTATTTTTACTTATGATAAATTATTATATTGATTCACCTCTCTACCTCAAAGAAGAATTATTCCTGCAGAAAAAACTAATTCCAGCAAAAACAATTTTTTCGATATACATTTGCATGTCCAAAGAGTCAAAAGCTTCTACAATTCAATCCCTTAGGTATAAAAACAATAAATATACTTGTTGAAGAACCAGGTTGAAATAATTTTATATAATTTGAAATGTGATATTTCATGAACAATCGCGCGTTTTCATAATGATAGATGTCAGCTACAAATTACTTACACTGGGCAAAAAATTAGCGCGATTTTTATTTTTTCGTCGCGTCCATTAGTGTGAGCCTCTACTCATTGTCAATGAGTCTACATTCATAATCTTCATTTCGCGGCCTGTGAGATTTAGCAACACACCGAGACTCTCACTTTCAGAACAGAATTTAAATTATTCTTTAGTGGGAGGAATTTTTTTCGTTGCATATTTAAGACCTTTTTCAGAAATATGATCATTATGTTCATTCAAGTCATGTTTTCTCAAGAAGAAATAATTCCTTTACATTTTTGTCATCCTGTAACGTAAGTCGAGCGCAAAATATAGGTTACTACGCTCATGGAAAAAGAACCAAATCATTTCTTTCATTGTACTAGTATGTAATAAGTTTGTTTCATAAAATATTCACATGAATAAATAATACAATCAAACCTAACTACAGATGACACTTCTTGGACCAATCACTTGAGAGGTTAGTGCAAAAAGCAAAGAGAAATTTTCCAGAGCTGCGATATGGCGCATGGGTCTTGATCGATCGCGTCCTGAATCGATTTTTGGAGTTTTTTAAAAATACTAGGAATCATTGACAGATTACTTTCTTGAGTTTACTTGTTAGATCTATTTCGCAACTTTCTCCCAAAGAAGTCGAAATTTCGTCCGAATTTTTCTCGAATGTAAGCTTTAGTCATTCTTGAATATAGGGTGTGATATTCAATTCGTGTAATATAGAATTATCCATTTCATGGATAAATACAGGGCCATCAAATAATCCTAGCGGTGAATCGAGATGTTACTGCAAAATTTTGGTGAAAGACATCGGCATGAGAGCTATTTTTTTTTTCTATAGAGTTGCAAAATGACGAAGTTGCAGGAATTGACTCTTTACAATGTCGATTTTGTGGATTTTTAAAAATACCCAGAACCGTCGTCCGATCAAGTTCTTTAGTGTTTTTGTATTTCAATGTCTATCTCACAACTTTCTTCCAAAGAAGTCGACAAGTGGTCCGAATTTTTATATTCCGTGCTCCAGCTTGCTACGATTCACACCTCAATCAATTAGTATAGTATAGAGCTGTTTAGAACATGAATTCTAGTAAGACATCTGCACCATAGTCATTTCGAGAGTTGCAAAATGGCGAATGAGCTGGGCTTCGCCGTTAGCTGTGTCGAATTGGATATTTTTTTGAAAATACTCGGAGGGACCGCTTGATCACGTTCTCTAGTTTATTTCTTAGCACTATCTTTCAATTTTCGCTCAGAAAAGTCGAAATGTCGTCTGAATGTTTGAATGAAATTGAATTGAATGAAATTATATTCAACTACTGTTATGATATGATAGAGTGAAACTATGGAATGACTGAGAATTGCCAGAAAAATAACTGTAATAAGGAAAGGTTATAAAATAATATTTATTTCGGTATTTACAATTTAGTACTTAAAAAAATCGATGTTGATCCTTGCCGAACCATTTCATTCTATTATTCTGAACAATGAGAAAGAAAATATAATTCCCAGCACCTGAAATAAAAAGTGTCAATAACTATAAAATGGTATTTTTCTCGATATCCTACTAAGCCAGATAGCAAAGTGACCTTGAATGAAGTAATAATTCCATTATTTTTAGTCATCGAAATCTTTGGCATTCGATCCATAAAGTACATTGAAAAAATTGTCAAACAAAATAACGCATATGACGCAGAGAGGTTAAAGACATATTTAAGCACATTTTCAGGACAAAGAAGTAGTTCCGGAGTAGACTCATTTGCTCCTCTAGACAAAAAACAATTTGCTATTTACAGTTACAATTCAGTTAACACATGCGATTGTCCCTCCTTGGCCATGAAGTAAAACCATCGTTATTTCTTTAAGATGCCTCACAGAGCTCTCCTTCAAATTTCTGAGCAGTATTTTATTTTATTTATTTTCAAACATGATTTTCGAGTTATCACTTTGACTGAAAATGTCGGTTTGTAGATGTAACCTTTCTACGTCATTAGGTCTCTTAAATGTCCTTCAATGACCCTACGACCACATTTCGTGATAGAAAATTGCAGCCTGGGAAGTAGTGAAATAATAAATAGCCACTTATGCACTATACTTTCGACAGTTCAACTTGTTATATTATTAGTAAAGTTGACTGAATTAACGGTTATGACTAAGGGTTGGCTTGAGGGATCTCCTAATACAATACAATCGTTCGCCGACGGATACGTGTGTATCAGTACCATTGATACGCATCAGTCATATTAGAAGTGAAACATGCATACAGAATAACTTCGTGAACTCCTTTGTTTGGCAATGTTGTAGGCTTAAATCAAGAATTAATCGATAATATTTTCAGGACATTTTATAAACATTCCAGCAAAAAAAAATTATGATTTTTGGACTACCTCGCCGCTGAATACACTTTTGTACACGTTTCGTCTCGCCCTCATCATATACCTCACTACACCTCAATTTAAATCCGGGGAATGAAGTGCCAATATCGAAACGGTAACGTCAGCTTCGTACATAAAGGCCATAATTCCACGAGAAATAGGGGAACGTGCTTTGTCTTGCTACAGAAGGACGTCTGGGTGGTCATTCAGATGAGTTCGTAGCAAGTTTCGTACGACATCGTCAACATAACGCGCAGCTGTCATACTGCCACGAATAAACAAGACTGATGACCCGCAATTATAAGCAATATCCTCTCAAACTCCAACAGCCTCGTATACAGCAAACGTAATATCACGCCACTCTCCATGGATGCGCGTTACCTTTCTACTGTCATCGTGCATACCAAGGCAAAATCGCAATTCGTCGCCTAATACGATTTGCCTCCTAATGCTACCGTCCTCAGCACTAGTTCAACCGTTGACGTCAGTGATCTGCCGAATACAACGATATACTGTACGTATATAGGAACATGTCTATACCTTCTTCTCTGAACCATTGATTAACATTGATTAATTGAAACATCTGCTAAACAAAACTTGTCACCGGTTATCTTGCTTTTGGGATTTTCTCTCTGATAAGAGTGATCAGCATGCCGGCCAGATGCTGCAGATGCGAGGAGAACCTGAAAGGTGACGATATTTATTTTGATTGTGACTCATGTGGGAGACCCGTGCATTCTTCCTGTTCTGATTTGACCGCATCTGAAATTAAATGCATGCAGCTGAGGAAACGAACTCTGCGATTTCTTTGTGATAATTGCACCACCGGTCTACATCAAGTTCCAGCGCTTGTACAGGCTATTGCCAACTTGAAGATGGAGGTTGAAGCTTTGAAGGCCAATAGGGCTGAGGATCAACAACTTTCTGATGGAGTGCGGGCTATGGCAGACTTGAGGGAGGAGATAGCAGCCTTGAAGACTGGAAAGGTGGGAGGCTCTCAGGTTTCTGATGGAGCGAACTTTAGTCGTGTAGTTGAGGAGATCTCCGAGCGCGAAATAAGGAGGAGGAATGTGATGATTTTCAATTTGCCGGAAAGTGAAGCGAATGATGGGGAGACTGTTGGAGAGTTGGCGAAGATTTTTAACCCTGAAGTAGAACGGAAGCACTACAGATTTTTTCGTGTCGGTCGTGCTGTTACTGTTAATGAATGTACAGCCAAGCCAAGACCAATAAAGATAATTTTTCAGTCTGGAGCTCCTGCTAATGAGATGATATATCGGTCTAAAGAGGTGAGAAAAATTGATAAATTCAAAAACATTTTCATTACATCTGACAAGACGCCTTGCCAGATGGAACAATACCGCCGAATTAGGGCTGAACTCAGAGATCGTACTGCTAAGGGTGAAGTCAACCTGATAATTAAATATATACATGGAGAGCCTAAAATTATTCAGAAAAACTAATTGGGCGGTCTAAACAGGCAGGGCTCAATCTCCATTGCTACTACCAAAATGTAAGAGGACTCAATACGAAGACTCACGACTTTTTCAGGTCTGTTTCAACCGGTGAATATCACATTATAGCTATATCTGAGACCTGGATTCAGCCAAATGTGTACAGCATGGAACTTTTTTCCAGCAACTATGCTGTATTGAGAAGTGACAGAAACTTGGATGCCAATTCAGTTTCTCGTGGTGGGGGAGTGCTAGTTGGGGTGAGAAGTGACTGTGAAGTGATTGAGCTTGACTTGGCGGGTTTTCGTGCTGGTTTTCTTTCCATTGATGTTGTTGGCTGCAAGGTACTTTACAAACACAAACTTTTTTACATATTTGTTGTCTATATGCCTCCAAGAGCAAATTTGTCACACATTTTTAATCTGTTTGAAATGCTGGAGTCTCTAGAATACCTATACGGAAATAAAATACTAATTATAGGTGACTTTAATCAACCAGATTTTGGCGGTGATAGGAGCAGGCATAGTGATGTTCTATTCAGGCTTGATCAGTTTGCTGGTTTTTATAACTTGGAACAGTTCAATTCCATCTTGAACCACTCCGGCAGACTTTTAGATCTGGTTTTCTCAAATACTGGCTGCTGTGTACACCAAAGTGAAGTTCCATTTGTTCCGGAGGATGGGTATCATCCTGCTCTGGATATAATACTAACTTGTCCCAGGCCAACATTTGGTATCACATTTGATGAATCAATAGTAAAGTTCAATTTTGCAAGATCCAATTTTCCTCTTCTCTACTCTACGATTCTGGGCACAGATTGGTCATTCTTGGAGAACCTCAATAATGTTAACGTAGCAGTAGAATCATTCTATAATACTCTTTTTAATATTTTCAACGAATGCGTTCCTCTTAAAAAAAATTTCAATAGCAAATATCCTGCATGGTACACTAGAGAAATAATTAACCTTATTAAGGAGAAAAGTAGAGTATTCAAAAAATTGAAAAATTCCAACAATGAATGCTTGAGAGCTCAATTCAGATCATTGAGAAGTTTAATTAAGACCAAGGTTGCGGCTGCCTATGAGGATTATAAACGCAGATCGGAAAGTTCTATAAAGGGTGATCCATCTGCCTTTTGGAGCTATTTCCACAACAAAAAGAGAACTTCAAGAATTCCGGGTATTTTGCGTCTGAACGAGGTTGAATACAGCGATCCTCCTACGATTGTCAATGCTTTTGCTGATTTTTTCCGTAGCGCATATATTGATAACGCAACTGATATTTCGGCTCCTAATTCTTTCCCAACCTTAGTCAGCGATAATCCAATTATTTCATTAAGGTCCTTTGATGAATGTGAGGTCTTGAACTGCCTTAAGGCACTTAAGCCTAATTTCACCAGTGGCTTTGATGGCATTCCAGCATTTCTTCTGAAGGACTGTGCTTATATCTTATCCAAGCCACTGCAGACAATATATAACTTAGCCTTAAAGAGTTGTTGCTTTCCAGATTTGTGGAAAACCTCAGTAATATGCCCAGTTTTTAAATCCGGAAAAATGGATGACATTTCAAATTATAGGCCTATTACTCTTTTATCCAACTTTGCTAAAATTTTTGAGATGTGCATATATAACAGAATATTTCCCCCTGTCAGGAACCTCATATCGGATAGACAACATGGTTTTATTAACAAAAGATCTACCACTACCAATTTAGCAATATTTACTCAGTTTGTTTGTGAGGCTGTGGACAACCAGCTGCAAGTGGATGCTATATACACCGACTTTTCAAAGGCTTTTGACAGGGTGGATCACACAATTCTTTTGCAGAAGCTTGAGAGGATTGGCTTCGATCGCTGGATGCTATTGCTCTTCCTATCTTACCTCACTGATCGTATTTTATATGTGGAATTTAGAGGTCATAGATCATGTTCCTTCCGGGCGCTTAGCGGCGTTCCTCAGGGCAGTAATTTGGCACCACTACTTTTCCTCATTTTTATAAATGATATTGGTGACAATCTACTCTGCTACTTTTTATTGTTTGCTGACGACTTCAAGCTGTTCAGGACCATATCTACCTTACATGACTGTTGGCTGCTCCAAGAAGATCTTGATAGGCTGAGCGAATGGTGTCATATTAATAAATTGCCATTAAACATCAATAAGTGTAAAACAATTACTTACACCCATAAGAACACATCCATTGTGTACGACTACACTATAAGCCATGTAGCATTGGAGAGAGTTCGGCAAATTAAAGATTTGGGAGTTGAATTTGACCATAGATTAACATTTGTTCCTCATTATAATAATGTTACAACTGCGGCGAAGCGGATGCTTGGCTTTGTTTTCAGGGTATGTCGGGATTTCGAGGATCCATACTGTTTTGCTACCCTTTTCAATTCCTATGTTCGTTCCAGACTCGAGTACGGCAATCTTGTCTGGGGCCCAATATACAGTGTTCATATCAACCAACTTGAGTCCGTTCAGAGGCAGTTTTTGAAATTTTTATCCTTTAAATTAGATGGTGTCTACCCAGCCCGAGGTTTTGACCATTCCTCGCTTCTGAATAGGTTCTCATACTTGTCATTGGAGAACAGGAGAGTATACAGTTTATGTCTTTTCCTTTTTAAGCTGCTCAATTTCTTTATGGATTGTCCTGATTTGCTTGCCAAGCTGAGCTTTCGTATTCCGCGCAATGGTAGTCGTCTGGAACACTTGCTCTACCTCCCCAAACCGAGGACTAACATGATGATTAGATCACCAATGTATGTGATGTGTCAACGATTTAATGGAATATGTGCTGATGTTGATGTCTTCCACGATAGTTTGAGAACTTTCAAGGCTAAATTGAGGGAATTACTGCGTCTTGGGCAAACTGATCTTTAGCCTGTACATTTAATTTTTTTTTTCTGTTTTCATTGGGTTAGCGTTTAATTTTGTCATGTTCATCAACTTTGTACAATATAATATATTGTCTTGTAATTGGGATTTACCTGTTTAGACAATAAACAATTTTTTTTTTTTTTTTTTTTTATTAACAATTAACCTGAAAGACGAAATATTGTCTCGTAGAGCCATAGTTACCTGAAGCCTATCTTGAAGTTCTGTGGTATTCCTGGGATGATCAGCTATTGGTATTCTTCCTTTCTCTACCTTCATTTATCCATATACGACCCATACGTATAACTGTACAACTAACACGGCTAATTTCGCGAAAGTGCAAACCAACAACTCGATAGGCACAAATTATTCCCCTATCGAAATGCTAACATATGGTAGAAATTTTAACGTCTTCGAACTCGAGGATTTTGTTGAGGTCAACTATGGGTTAACACAAATCGAATACCGGGTAATATCTGAAAATAACTGTACTACTCAGGTCTCTTCACACACGAAATGGAAAAAACTTCGAAACAAACAATGAAGTTCGCAAAGTTTTTTCTTATTCTAGCGTCATTGCGGGTATAATTCCTTGAAGGATCTGACACACATTGCTTGTATCCCCACTTCTCAAAAAAATACGAGTATGATAATATACAGGTCCATCCACACTTATCCAAGCGAACGATTGTAAATTGTAAAGCAGGGACAGACATGGAAGGAGTCTCATCTTCATATTTATGAGCGGAAAGGGAGAGACGTGGCAATTTCCCAATCATTATGAATATCTTGAAAACTCACCATCATGAATGAAAGTATTATACAAATAGTACCAATAAACAAAGCATATTCTTTCACATATTCCTTGGTGACTTTCAAACAACCAGTCATGTATGCCACGTGGTCGTTCAACATTTCAACATCTTGGCATTTTTGAAGCCTTCCATGGGATGACGGTTTACAGCACGAGTCTGGAATGTATCCTTTCCAATCCCTGTAGTTATCTATACCACAGCATTTCAACCTTTGCTGTGTCTCGTCCCAGGCAATGGTGACCGGGTGATAATTACCGTATGCTCTCAGTGATGATGTCATTCCGTTTCGTACAGTCAGTTCCGCTTTTTCTCTGAAGACATATCCGATGATACCACCCACTAACATGGTGACAAAGATAAAAGACAGGCACAGCATATACTGAAGGAAAAAATATCTTTTATTAATACTGCAAACTATAAGTGTGGTAATTTACAGAATATGAAGATATTTAAATGAACCATTTCGTTTGAAAATCCATAAATAGAAGAAAAAGATTATTATGAAGTAGGTTTCGCATTTAAAACCAACACAAAATATCCCATACAGAGTTCCAGTACATAGTTATTTATGTATAAGGGAGTTATGAGGTTGTTAATTACCGAGGGCGACAGATTTAAATCCCGAGGAATGAACTACAACTACCGATGAAATCGGAACCAAAGTATAAATCAAAAGAATTCCCTAAATACAGATTGGTTTGAATTTCCAGTACTTGATGAAAAAATGACGGCTTGAAGGTTCATGCAGAATTTCTTTGTATTGTATTTTTGCCGATTCTCCTTGGTTCCGCTGTCAAACCTCCCAGGATTTGATTTTTGTGCGAGTAAGGAGGCCGGGTGTGGTCTGTGTAAGCTTTGTTACCTACTAATTCCTTGCGCCACGTTAGAAACAGCATTGTTGATTGTTTACCCGACATAGAATGGTTGAACGCTCCTCTGAAAACCGGAAACGTCAAACTGACGTCAAGTCAGCAGCTTTTGCGCGCATGTTTAAAGGATAACATCAAAAGGGTACAGACGCGCAAAAGATGCTGACTTCCCGCCATTGCTTCCCTATGTTTTTTTCCCAAATTTGGTAGTGCAATTTATTTAATGAAACTTCGATTGAAGATACCATTTGAGAAAAGATTTAAAATTGTATTCTTTTATTTTTCTAAAAATTCCTAAGCAATGGATTTATTACTATCAATCATTATTGCATCATTTTATCGTTTTTGTTTGGATGAATTTGCAACTGAATACCTTTTTCGTCAAAATTGTGCAAAGTTTAGAATAGTCCAGAATATCTCCGCATTCTTTTGCAACGGAAATATCACCACTTCCACTACTTCCAGAAACAATGAGAGTATATTCTATACAATTTTGAAGTCTTCGTATACTTTCGTAGTGCATGTTCACGTTTTTTTCAGAAAATCGTGAATTTATTTACGTGAATAAAAATAGATAGAATATAAATCTATCATTTCATTCACATTCCTCGAAAATTTGTATGAATTTTTGAAAACTTTTCATACGTCTAAAAAGCAACAATTATTAGCAATGTTCAGGAAAAATATTCGAATCAGTTTCAACATGGTATCCAAAACATCGACGAAGTTTTTCCATACTTCACGCATTTCTAAAATGGCCATTATTCAGAAAAAGGGAAAAATTCTTCGATATTCTGATTTGTCAGGTCTTAATCTATCACCAATTCAAATATTGTTTGAGGTTTACCAGACACACTGTATACCCTTTCATGAGATGTTAAGAGATAACAGTTGGAAAATTTTTCAAACAGATCTATTGAAAAACTACTTACCGTAAAAAGGAGACATCTAATTTCTTTTATCGATCCCATGCATCCAACTCCTGCCAGGAGTGCAACTGCTGTTCCTGTTATCATCATTATCCATGATGCACCACCATATAAATTAGTACCTAGTAGCTCATTTGCGAACGATTTATCGACCACAACCCACACGCCAAATCCTAATGCCAAAACACCTCCAATCTAAAATGATTCAAAAACATTCAGTCAGACAGATAGTCGATTTCGTACTCAATAAATACAACAAAATATTACATATAGTGTTTGTTAATTTAAATAGATACCACACTTAAAATTTAAGCCGTGGCGGTAATTACATTGTATGAAAGCAATGGTAATTACTTCCACGTCCATTGTAGTATTCCGTCAGGCAACCGAGACAGCAATGAGCTATAAAGCTTATGCGACATTTGTATAGCTTTTTCATCTTGTGGATAGTCCCGGTGAAAGCACTGACAAAATGAAAAATGAATTATCTACTTATAGAGTTAAAAATTAGCTAAGCAAGATTAATGGTCTTGACTAAAAGCTAAGTAGACTCATATCCGCAAAGATAACTTGACTCAATACGAAATGCACATTATTCTAATATAGGTACCTACCCATCAGTTAACTTCACTTCCAGTGAATAGGAACCAACTTGGAAAAAGTATAGTAACATTTATTTTGAAATATATTGTGACGAGTACGGCCCTGTCTATTCTAGAATGTGGCCGAATACTCGTCACGCGTATGAGTCACCCACTTTCGAGAGCATTCTCGAAACTGCTGGAAATTCCACACGTAATAGAAAGGAAGGGCGGATCAGCGCAGGGACCAATTCAGCAGAGTGATCCGTAGCGGAAAGAGTTCAGTGGAAATAAATTAGTGTGCATATAAATTGTGAACAGACTTTAATAGAAATAGTTGTTTAGTTATTGGAACAGTAGTGTGTAAATAAGTGTAAATAAATAGTTTAATCATTCTAAACGTTTTGAAAACCGAGAAAACGTTACATTGGTGTCAGGTGTGCGGTTCGACATCGCTCGAATTGAGTACATAAACTGATTGAAATTTATGCCAGTAACTACAAGACTGCAGAGCGCAATGGAGACGCAGGCGATAATGGAATTTTTGAGTAAAATGAATGAGAAAATGGAAGAAAATTCTCGGAAAATGGAAGAGAATTCTCAGAAAATCAATGAGAAGATGGATAAAATGGAAAATAAGGTGGAAGAAAATTCTCAGAAGATCAATGAGAAAATGGATAAAATGGAAAACAAGGCAGAAGAAAATTCTCGGAAAATGGAGGAAAATTCTCGGAATAGCAATGAATTGGTGAGTCAATTCGCAACCAAATTGGATGAGAAAATGGAAACCATAAAAGAAAAATTCGATAAAGTTGACGAAAAATTTGACGAAGTTTATATGAAAGTAAATTCGAAATTTGATGAAGTTTATGAAAAAGTTGATGGAAAATTTGACGAAGTTGACGAAAAATTTGAAGAAATAACAGGATTAATCGAACAGCATTCTGAAATAATAGAGTCCCTGAAAAGAATGTCAATTGGAAAAGATAATCCGGCTTCATCACCCTATAGTAACATGAAAATGGAAAATAGCGGCGAAAGTGGAAAAATGAAGATCAAGCCACCGACATTTGATGGAAAAGTCCCATGGTCGACATACCAAAAACAATTTGAAGCTGCTGCGATGGCAAACAGTTGGAGCGATAACGAAAAAGCCACAGCATTGATAATAGCTCTACGAGGAGAGGCACTCAACATTCTGCAAACGATTCCGGAGAGCCAACAGGCCTGTTATGAAGTTCTAATATCGAAACTTCAGATGAGATATGGTGATGCTCATTTACAACAAGTTTATCATGCCCAAATCAAGAACCGGGTGCAGAAAACAGGAGAAAATCTCCAGGAGTTTGAAGCAGATGTGGCTAGATTAGTCAGGCTGGCGTACCCAACTGCTCCAGACAGCTTCCTTGAACAGCTATCCATCCAAACCTTTGTAGATGGGATCAAGGACAGCGAAATACAACAAGCGTTGAGACTTGCACGCCCTAAAACCATGGATGATGCTTTAGCTCAGGCTTTAGAATTCGAGGCAGCGAAGCAGGCATCTCATAGAGGACCCGTTCGTGTAAGACAAGTCCAAGAAATAGACCGACCTGTTGAAGAAGTCATAAGAGAAGAAGTCAGCAGATTATTGAGTAATGGAAAAAAAGATGCTGTGTGCAGGTACTGCAATCAAGGTGGGCATACTAAGCAGAATGGCTCAAAAAGTAGGAAAAGAGCGGCAGCAGGTAAACGGAAAAGGGCCGGTGATGGGGGGCATAAATCTTCTCAAGCTATAGATACCCCTGAAGTGATAATCCGAGGAATTATGTCCACAGATTTATCCAGCATAGTAGTTCCCGGAAAAATAAATGATCGAAATGTGAAAATCCTGGTAGACACTGGATCGACCAGAACCATTGTGCGTCCAGAAATAGCTAAAGGATCTAAAATTCGTCCAGTTATGATCAAACTTCGAACTGCGTCTGGACAGGAAATACCAACTTATGGATCGGTCCTCTCCACTATTGAATTGGGAAAAACAACAGCAAGGCACGAAGTTCTAGTGGCTGAAATCACGGAAGAAGTTATCCTGGGATTGGACCTAGTTAAGAAACTTGGATGCCAACTGGATATGAAGAGTGATGTGCTTCGACTGGGAAATGAAGAGATCCCGTTCAATGATGTGGATGATAAGATATATCGGATTCGATTGGCCGAGGACATCACGTTGCCAGGTCGAACTGAAGGCATAGTGAGTGGTATATGTGATGACATTACGAAAAAAGGTTGCGTTAAAGTGATCGAACCCTGTGACGATGCAATCCTAGCTAAAGGAATGTTACTGGGAAAGGCATTGGTACGAATAACAGACAGTATTCCCATCCGATTACTCAATGTCAACAGGTTTCCGGTCACCCTGAAGAAGAATACCTTGATTGGACAAGGGGTACCAGTGTACCATATTTCTGGTGGGATTGGCAATGCAGGAGTCTCGCAGAGCCAGAAGAATACTGAAGAGCTTGTGACCCTTCTCACCTCGAAATGTCAAGATCTGGACCGTTATGAACTAGCCGAAGTGAGAAAACTGATTCAGAAATTCTCGGACGTGTTTGCCACTGACGAAAGAACAGGAAAGACCGATATTGTGCAGCATAAAATCAATACTGGTGATGCACAACCCATCCGACAGCACCCTAGACGTCTTCCTCTGGCAAAAAGAGAAGAGGCTGAACGGATTATAGAAGACATGGCGGGAGAAGGTGTCATTGAACCATCCAATAGCCCCTGGACGTCGCCTGTAGTGTTAGTGAAGAAAAAGGACGGGTCCACTAGGTTCTGTGTAGACTATAGGCAGCTCAATCAAGTTACGAAGAAGGACAGTTATCCCTTACCGAGAATAGATGATACACTGGATACACTCTCGGGATCACGTTGGTTTTCCACCTTGGATTTGAAGAGTGGGTATTGGCAGGTTGGCTTGGATCCAAGAGACAAAGAGAAAACTGCCTTTAGTATTGGAACGGGTCTGTGGCAATTCAAAGTGATGCCCTTTGGTTTATGCAACGCTCCTGCCACATTTGAGCGTTTAATGGAGACTATATTGAGAGGACTCTCCTGGAAGACATGCCTGGTGTACTTAGATGATGTGATAGTGGTGGGAAAATCATTCCAAGACCACCTACACCACCTATCCGAGGTTTTCCAGCGACTTCGTGAAGCCAACCTAAAGCTGAGTCCAAAGAAATGCAATTTATTCCGAACAGAGGTAAATTATTTGGGACATGTAGTTTCTCGAGAGGGCGTGAAAGTCGACCCGGATAAGATCAAAGCAGTGCAGGAATGGCCTATACCGAGAGACAAGAGTGAATTGCGAAGTTTCTTAGGCTTATGCACCTATTATAGGAGATTCGTATCTGGATTCGCCAAAGTTGCCAAACCACTTACTAAATTAACAGAGGATGGACAGGAGTACATATGGTCCTATGATTGCGCTGAAGCTTTCGCACAGCTGAAGAAGGCCCTGGTCACAGCTCCAGTTTTAAGCTACGCAAGAGCTGAAGGCAAGTTTGTGCTCGACACGGATGCTAGTAATACAGCCATCGGGGGCGTTCTATCGCAGGTTCAGGATGGACAAGAAAGGGTGATAGGATATTTCAGCAAGGTCTTATCGAAGCCAGAACGAAATTACTGCGTGACCAGAAGAGAACTTTTAGCAGTCGTCAAGTCCGTAGAACACTTCTACAAATATTTGTACGGAAGAAAATTTCTGCTGAGAACGGACCATGCTGCTTTGAAGTGGCTCCTGAACTTCAAGAACCCGGAAGGACAAGTGGCCAGATGGATTGAAAGACTGCAAGAATATGACTTTGATACCGAACATAGAACGGGGGCTACCCATCGCAATGCCGATGCGTTATCAAGAAGGCGTTGCCCCGAGGATTGCAGCCATTGCTCACGTGTGGAAGACAAAGCTGATGTGAGACGGACCACAGTAATTGAAGATGATTGGCTACCCCAAGAAATACAACGGGCACAAGAAGAAGATCCAGACTTGAAAGTAATCCTGAGTTGGAAGAAGAGTGGTAGACGACCTACTTGGGAAGAAGTATCCAGACTGAGTCAAAATGTTAAGTCGTATTGGGCACAATGGGAAACGTTGAAGATCGATAAAGGTCTTCTGAAGCGTTGTTGGGAGAATGACGATGGATCTGAACAGAGGCTCCAGTTGATTGTGCCGAAGAGTCGAGTGACAGACGTTTTGACCAGACTACATAATGGAACTTCAGGTGGACATTTCGGGATTACTAAGACGTTGGAGAAAGTTAGGCAGCGGTGTTATTGGATCAACTGTAAGAAAGACGTTAAAGACTGGTGTAGAACATGTAAAGCTTGTGCTGCAGCTAACGGTCCTTACGGCAAAGGGAAGGCCCCAATGAAACAATATAACGTCGGATCTCCCATGGAACGAGTAGCTATCGACATAGCGGGCCCCTTTCCCGAAACAGATCACGGAAACAAATACATATTGGTAGCCATGGACTATTTTACCAAATGGGTGGAAGCGTACGGTGTTCCCAATCAAGGGGCAGGTACGGTTGCTGATAAATTGGTCAAAGAATTCTTCTGCAGATTTGGAATACCTGTAGAGCTGCATTGTGATCAAGGCCGAAATTTCGAGTCGACATTATTCCAAGAAGTTTGTAGGAAATTGGGGATTAATAAGACAAGAACAACAGCTCTACATCCCCAATCAGATGGCATGGTAGAACGAATGAATAGGACCATGGGAAAACATCTTGCCAAAGTAGTCTCCGACCACCAGCGGGACTGGGATGAGTATTTGCATCTATTCACCATGGCATATAGATCTTCGGTTCAAGAATCCACCAAGGAAACTCCAGCCAATATAATGTTCGGCCGAGAAATTAGACTACCTTGTGACCTAGAGTTTGGTTGTAAGCCTGGAGAAGATGTAGCCGGGGAAGACTACGTCAGTAAATTGAGGAGTAAGCTAGATTACATCCATGACAAGGTGCGTAATCAAATGCAGCAAGCAAGTGATAGGATGAAAATGCGCTATGACATCAAGGCCATTGAAGGAGGGTTCTCCGCAGGAGATCTGGTGTGGTTGTATAACCCTCAAAGAAAAAGAGGATTTTCTCCGAAGCTGCAGAGACAGTGGGAAGGACCGTATGAAGTCATGAAAAGGATAAATGATGTAGTTTACCGGATACGGAAGCTTCCTAGAGGAAAACCGAAGGTCGTCCATTTCAATCGATTGGCTCCGTAAGCGTCAACACAGGATGACGAAGAAGAAGTACGTTTCATCGAGGTTCCGGCGAAGGAAAGTGACGATTTTCAGGAATTCATGAATAGCTATGGGGGAACACGAGTTGCACGGTTTGGCGTTACAAAGGAAGTTCATCAAGACCTGTTTACAGTTCCCGAGGAATACTCTCTTGCTCATTGTGTAGCAGCGGATCTAAGGATGAGTAGGGGAATAGCAAGAGTATTCAGAAATAAATTTGGACGTCAAGAGGAACTGATGAGACAGCAGCCCAGAATCGGAAAATGCCTGAGACTGAAGTCAGAGGGTCGATTCATTTATTACATAGTCACCAAACAGTACTCATATCAGAAGCCCACCTACCAGAATTTATGGACAGCACTGCATGGCTTGAAAGAAGATCTTCAATGCTTTGGGATTAGGAAATTAGCTGTCCCCAAACTAGGTTGTGGACTGGATCAACTGAATTGGAGGGTTGTGCGAAGCATGCTTGAGATAGTCTTCCAGAAGACAGGTATAAAGATTTTGGTATGCAATTTCAACCCAAAGCAAAACGTAAAGCCCAGCAAAACCGTAGATTGCTACTTCCATCAGAGGGGCTACTGTAGGAATGGTAACGATTGCAGATTTCACCACGGTCCTCTGAGGAATTCATGGAATCTGTTCTGGGACAGAACAGGCTTAAGGAGGGGACAGTGTGACGAGTACGGCCCTGTCTATTCTAGAATGTGGCCGAATACTCGTCACGCGTATGAGTCACCCACTTTCGAGAGCATTCTCGAAACTGCTGGAAATTCCACACGTAATAAAAAGGAAGGGCGGATCAGCGCAGGGACCAATTCAGCAGAGTGATCCGTAGCGGAAAGAGTTCAGTGGAAATAAATTAGTGTGCATATAAATTGTGAACAGACTTTAATAGAAATAGTTGTTTAGTTATTGGAACAGTAGTGTGTAAATAAGTGTAAATAAATAGTTTAATCATTCTAAACGTTTTGAAAACCGAGAAAACGTTACAATATTAAAACGTAGAATATAAGTCAAATTGAAATGAATATAGCACTGTCTTTCAGCAAAACCTTTTCAACTTTCCTAGAAAATTGTATATTATATGTGTACTCATTTTAAGTAAAAGAATAACCATTTGTTATGAATGATGTCATTACTTGAGTGAAACAATTTAGATATACCTATTCTTGATTGAATGCTAAGCAATCATTCATTCAATAATGCAGATTTTTGCGAGCATGTTCTGGGGGGAACAGCGAGCTATCGTTTTGTCCAAATGTCTGTAATTTTCGATGATTGAGCCGAAAATGGTCTCAAACGACTAGATTGGACTCACTGATGACGAATCCGGTGTCAAAATCGATTCTGTCCGGCCGGCCGGCCGTGGACACGATAACTGTCGCGGAGCAAGTTAGCGACTTGAAACTTTCAGGGTAGGTCTCGCATTGGAATGCCGCGGTTAAGTTCGTTAATGGACCAAATCGGTCGAACAGTTTCGGAGTTATAGCCACTTAAAATTTTGAAGTTATTTATTTTTTATATCAGAAACTATTTGAGCGATTGGATTAAAACTTGGTAATTAGGTGAAGTATAACGACGCGCAACTTTGAGCCAAATTTGGTCAAGATCATACTGTCTCTAAATTAAAAAAAAAAATTTGTTAAAAATTTTTTTCCAAAAAAATTTTTTTTCGGAAACCATTCATCATATCCAAAAAATTCCACTCGGACTTTGAGCTTCATATTTCACAGCAGTGTACCAAATTCCAGTTCGGTACGATCATAAGTTTTGGAGATATTGGGAAAATATATGACAAATTTCGAGGTGTTTTTCTCGATATCGTAGTTTTTTTCGGTATAACTCAAGAAATACTGATTCAATCCTGATAAACTTCGCAGCTAGTTTGAAGATGCTGAAAAACAACTTTATGCAAAATTTCGTGATGATCGTGTAATCAGAACAATTTGAAAAAAATGTCTGTGAATTTCTCATCATATCATCCTCATTAAATTCTGTATGAACCTTCGAACTGCAATTTTTCGATGAAGTACTGGATTTCAATTCGATCTGATCTGTACTTTTGGAAATATTGTGAAAATGAAATTTTTAATGGGTATATCTGCGGAATCATTGGATGGATTTTACCCATTCACGAATTCGACCTTCGTAATTAAGGTCCAAACCTTTTCTACAAATATCGAGTTTCTAAGTTGTTTCTTTCGGAAGTTATTGTGTTTACGCAGTCGGCCGTAAACACAATAACTTCCGAAAGAAACAACTTATATATAACTTAGAAACTCGATATTTGTAGAAAAGGTTTGGACCTTAATTACGAAGGTCGAATTCGTGAATGGGTAAAATCCGCCCAATGGTTCCGTAGACATACCCATTCAAAATTTTATTTTTCCAATATTTCCAAAAATACAGATCGAATTGAAATCCAGTAATTTATGGAAAAAAAATCTAGGAAAGCACTACCAGTGAAGGCAGCAGCTTTTGCGCGCATGTTCAAATTCGTTGCCGAAGCGGTCATCTACATTGAACATGCGTGCAAAAGCTGCTGCCTTCACGGCAGTGCTTTTCTAGATTTTCAATTTTGAACAGGTTCGTTCTCTGAATAAATTGAATCGTAAACACAATAATAACGTCCAAAATAAACAACTTAAAAACTCTATATCTGTAGAGTAGGTTTGGACCTTGGTTGCGTAGGCCGAATTCGTGAATGGGTAACATCCACCCAATGATTCCGCAGATACACCCAATCAAAATTTCATTTCCCCAATATTTCCAAAAATAAAGATTTTATCGAATTGAAATCACTCCATCGCAAAATGACAGTTAGATGGTTCATATAGAAAATCAAGATATTATTATTGAATATTTGCAAAAAAAATTGATATTTTTCTCAAATTGTTCTAACTGACGAAAATCACTCAATTTCGCAGAAAGTTGTCCATCAGCATTTTCAAACTAGCTACCAAGTTTCATCATGAGTGAATTAGTATTTTTTGAGTTATTTCGAAAAAAACAACGATATCGAGAAAAAACCACGAAATTTGACATTTTACCATATCTTCGAAACTTATGATCGTATCGAACTGAAGTTCAGTACAATGTTCTGAAATATATAGTTCAAGGTACAACCAACTTTTTTTCAGAATGTAACAAAGTCTCCGCGAAAAAAACATTTTTCGAAAAACATTTTGAAACGAATTTTTTCCAAAAAAAAATTCGAAACAAATTCTTTTCTGAATATACTGACAGCACGATCTCAACAAAATTCTGCAAAAAGTTGCACGTCCTTATATGCTCCAACTAACCGCCAAATTTCCATTCAATCTTTTCAGTAGTTCTCGGAATATCGGGGAAATAACCTCAAAATTTCAACTGGCTTTAACTCCGAATTCTTTTGACCAATTTAGCCCATTAACGAACTTAACCGTCGCATTTTAAAATGCAACCAACCGTGAAATTTTCAAGTCGATATAATCCTCCATACGCCCGTTATCGTCTGGACTGCTGGACCGAATCGGTTTTGACACCGGATTCGTCATCCTTGAGTCCAACCTAGTCGTTTGAGACCATTTTTGGCTCAAAATTCGAAAATTACAGACATGTGGACCAAACGATAGCAGGCCCTAGAACATGCGCGCAAACATGATTCAAATTGCCTTAAGGGGCGCCAGAATGGCACAGACGTACATTCGTACCTTTCCAAATTGAAGGACCAGGAATACAGATTTGGTTATTCGAACTCGTAGTAGTTGTTGAAATCGAAGAGATATACACAGATATACACAGCTGTATAGTTTACCTAAAGAAGTAAACGTTCGATAATTAAAGGACGGCATGAGATCCCAGCAAACACTAAAACGCAGCAAGAGTACTAAAACTGTACAGCGTTGCTGCAGCAATGGTGGTACTGTATTGAAACGGACCCTATATTGTATGTCCCGCGGAATTGCATCGAAACTGTACTGCTCAAACTGCGTTCGAAGTACAGCCACTGTACAGCAGTTGTGCAGGAGCTATGCCACTTTGTAATGCAGTTTGCACATAGTAATAATGCACCAATTGTGCTACATCGATATGAAGTTTCTAAGCAGCAATTTTGCAGTAGAAGCTCGGCTGTATAACGAGACTCACAAGGATAAGACTCACTCCCGAAAACATAATTATTTTTTAAGAGATTGAATTGAAAGTTTGCACATTGATACTGAATTATTTACCTTCGACAGATGTGAAAAAAGAAAGTTTACTACTTCCAGCTTATTCGGAAATTGCCGAATAAATAATTTTGATTTTCTTATATGATGTGATATATATATATATATTTTGCATATTCGACTTCTATGCTTTACGGTAAAAAAAAATCTGCAATTTTTTCTGTATCTAGATATTGATTAATTTACAAAAAAAAAATTTATTTATTAAATTTCACGACAGTTCACCAAAAATTCAGCATGGAATTCGAATACATAAAAATATACACAATATTATTTTAAAAAATTGTTCGGTCATTTCCGGTTAGACCAGAAGACACAGAATTTACTATTTCCCCTCCGTCGATAAAAAACAGTCTGTAGTATATGCATGTCCAGAATTCCAATGCAAATACTTGAAAAATATAGGTTTTTCGGAGGTGAGCCTGATTCCTGAAACATACTGGCTGTTTTAGGAATCGGGTTAGCCTACTTTATATGTTGAGCATATAACGTAAAGTAATTCATAGCCAATTCATTTGAATAAATAAAAAATTTTCACTTTAATGGAAAAAACTTGAATTCAAACAAATACCGGCCATATCAAATATTATACATGATATAATATATCATTGGGTGACTCTCTCTCGTTCCTTTCTAAGTCCTCTGAAATAAGTAGATACATATTTCTCAATCACACCATGATGGTTGTTGAATCATTTTTGCTCTCTTTGTTCTTTCGTACAGCAACTTACACAAAATAAGGTTTACCATCTGTGAATATAATACCTACCTAAAATTCCTCCATTGATGTTTATGTACTTCGAAATTCTGTTTTCTGTTGACCCTGTCTAGTTCAGGTAGAGACTCAGATGTTTTCTTCTATTGTCTATTCATTCCAGTTCCAAAAGAATCGGCCTCATCTAAATATTTATCTTAGCCACTCAGATCAGTCTTATTTGCTTTATTTCGTTTTTTCGGGAATTGATCATGTCGAAACATCTGTTTTTCACACTTGCACCCAATCAACTCGAAACAAACAGTCAGTTCAAATAGCGCGATTCACTTAGAATCTAAAAGGAATTTACTACACAACAAACAAATTTCCGTTACAAAACAGCATGGCCGACGACGACGATCGACAACGTTCTCTACCGTACTACCGTACCGGCTATCGGCACAGACAACGATGGCTGACTATTAGAACGAAATATAGCATCAAAGACAGAGACAGCGTTGTCTCATACAGCATTTCGATTTTGTTGCACAAAAGCTGTATAGCAGCTGTATTTAAAAGACTGCATTTTTAGGGCAGCAGTATCACCAATGCAGAGACTGTGCAGTTTTAATACAACATTTTATGTACTGCATTCCGTTGGCACTTGTGATGCAGAAACTGTACAATTGCTGTATGTTGTGTTTGTTGGGATAGTTGTAATCTTTTTATATGTAATAATGTTTTATCTCATAAATTGGGATACGGGATCATTCCTTATATTCAATTCTTATATGAAGGTATCTCATCCAAAAAACATGGTACCTACCCTAAAAATATTTACTCGATAGAAGTTTATAAAGATTCAATCGAAACTAAGGAAATTTCTCATGCAACTTATGTGTCTACAAGAAATAGTAACTTTGAAAAGGGCAACTCATGGGGAAAATTCTTGTTCACTTCCTCAGCTTCACCTGTTATGATAATAAAATTGAAACTTACGCATATTATGCAGTTAGTAATGAACAAACTGTATTTGATGAAATTTCCGCATCCATCCATTTTCCTCCCAAGAGCCATATTTCCATTTTGTGATGCGACTGAAACATGAAGGAGTGATGCTAGAAAAATAACTATCTCTAATTCAAAGTGATCTTTATAACAGTAATATCAAATTATTCATATTAGAATATTTTGCTTATATGAAGATGTGACAGACAAACTAATTTAATCCCTTCTTATATATCCTAGAGCGATATTGGTCAACATATTTATTCTCTTATCATTTCGGGATCATAAATAGGACACCCATTTTTTCCATCATCCCGTGAATATACAAGTAAATATAATTTATACTTCTCCGACCAATAACTCAGAATGAAAACGCTGAAATCTGTGAATTGATCTGTAATTTTCTCGAATTTTTGGCAATAAATTGGAATTAATATTTCTCTAGAACCCTTGCCTTCAACCCTATCTTAGCATAAGTGCTTTTCTGGAGTATAGGGATTATCTTAGCTGGTTTGAACTCATCTGGAAATTCACTACTTATACTCCCCAACAGTGCCCCCGATAACTGGCAGTATTTCAATAATATCATTTTTCTTGATTTCATCATCGACTCAACTAGAATTATTCCTTGAGTAGGCTGTTGTTTCCAAAACTTCATTGTAAATAAGGCGAAAAAAGGTATGTCAAATCTGCAGTTTATTCAGAATGTTCTTTTTGCCCTTGCAGCAAGACGTAATATAAGCAAGTAAACTATTAAATTGAAAACCGAACATTATTTCAGATATATGGATCTACTTCCGTCTTCCGAAATGCACCGAAGGAAGACTGCTGGATTTCGGAAGATCGTATTCTTAAGCAGCGTTAAGAAGCGCTTCTTGGGTCAATTCAATTAGGTTGCCTTGTATACGGTGTTTGGAGAGGCACCTGAGCGACTCGAAAGCAGCTGAACACCGTCCACACATGCAAGTCAGCCTAATTAACTTGGCTCAAGAATCAAGATCCGTCTGTACGCAGCTTTGTGCTCTTCGCACTTATTGGCTCCATACACTATCACTGAGAATAGAATTAACTAGAGCGGCAACCCAGAAAATCGCGGTATGTCAAGTTCCCCCCACTCTCTGGTGCCCTATAAGCTGACTTTTATTAGGCGGGCTCTTATAAGAATTGCAATATTCTGAAGTGAAATTTGTTCATCTTATCTCATCTCTTTGTTTTGATTGATTTAAATAGAATACGCGTGTCCGTCGCTTTTGAACGCAATAACAGGGAGAAAAATTGGGAAAATTGCAAGTACCGAGGTAAAAAAAATTCTCTTTACCGTTTCCCATAAGATCCCGAATTCAAAAGAAAATGGATTATTGCGATTAGGAGGGATAATTGTGAACAAACCGATCATAGTCGTTTTTAAAGTGGACAGTTTGAAGAAAATTATTATAATTATTTATCTCCTTTTCTTAGGCTCTTAAGGAAAAATACTGTTCTATCGGTTTTCCCGCATTTCTGCCTCATTTTTTCATAAGCATTATTTTTTCAATAGCAAAAACAGACTTTCATTCTATCAGAACATGGTGATTTACTGAAGAAAATTTCAAAAATTCTTTCTGCCTTATGAAAAGAGAATCTCAAAAAAAATATCTATTCTTCTCGTCCTACACATGATGTAAAAAACATTATGGTCCTATACTATATATCTAGGTATACCTATTTGAAAAAATCTGTCAAGTTTTTCTGAAAGTATTGAATGGTTTAAATGTTATTATAGTGTCGATGAAATTCTAAATGATAATTGTATTTAGTGATTTGTTCGATTAATTTATGACTTGTCCTATACACTTAATCTGTGTCTATTGGATAATTAAACATCAACTTTAAAATGAGGAAATATTATGATGATCGATGACGCTATTTTACATTTTCTGAATATATCGCAGGAAACTTACGCTGTTCGAGGCCTCAGGAGGAAGATCAAGCGAAGAGAATTTTATTTGCAATAACTTCAGACAAAGAAAATACCCCTAAGAATTTGAGAACGGATTTAATATAATTCAAAAACCGAGGACAGATACAACCGTCATCAGACGTGAACCGGATTCGTATAATCTGTGAAGAAATATTCAAAGAACCAATTCGGAATAACACAATCAAAAGCAACATTACCAATTACACCTATGATTTACTTTCGTACGTTTCAAGTATTAACTTTTCATAGAATCAAATAATTTATCACTCAATGGAGAATACAACCATAAGAACTAGTTGATCGAAAGTAGATATAGAGAAAGTATATTTCACCATATCAAAATTGAAAAAAACAACAGTGGCCAGAACCAGAGCATCAATGAACAAAAAGTGCGACAGAAATTCAAAGAACAAATGAATATAAACGACATTAATAAATATATTTCTCTCATATTTCGTTTTCTTTCAATGAATTCGATTTATTTACTTCTCGGCATGTTTCAAAAGATTTGTAGTAACCATATGGTTAATCAATTCTTCTATCCTTCTATCAACTTAAAAAATTGAAAGAAATAAAAACCAAAGCGATTAGCACCTATGAAAGCAGTAGAAACCATTTTTGTATAGAGGGCCCGATGAAGATACGGTAGGGAACCAGAGAGTGGGGGAATAAGAGCACATATTCGGTAGCGCGTTCGCAATACGGTGGCGGCTCTATAGTGTATTCTTTTCTTATTCTATTCTCTCTGTACACTATGCGATATCACAGACACTTGGTCTGCGGCGATATCCTGCAGTTATTGGCCGGTCATTCTTCCTAGATCAGCCACACTGAAGAGTCTACTGAATCGTTTCATTCGAATGGTCAAATAAACCACCATTTATTTCCGCATTTATTGAACTTTATCGAAACCATCGAAGTCTATGGTAAATAGATGTTGACAATTACGCGAACAAAAGCCGGAAGGACGAGGGCTACGGTAATTTGTTGGAATTTTACAAAGAAAAAACTATAGCGTCTGGAATAATAGACGATGTTTAAATAATTCTAATAATTGGAAGATCGCGGAATATGAAATATTTTAAAATGGAAATTTTTTTTGAGAATTATTCCAACTGAACGATAGCCAAGAATCTTTGCACAAGTTAGTGGATCGACATTTGACAATTAGCTATTGAGAATTATTATGATCAGGTCAGCATTCTGGAGTTATCCCGGAATAAGCTTTGATACCTGGGAAATAAACAAGAAATTTGAGATTATTTTCTTCCGACATTTACGAAAATAAATCCGATCAAACTGGAATTTGAAACACTATTTGTTGAATAGTGATCTCATGTTTTGTACCAAACTTTATCGCAGGCTTTTGTGAGTTTTTGGAGAGCCATTTTTTTCACAAAATGACCTAGAAAAGCAATGACCTGAGATCAGCAGCTTTTGCGCGCATTTTCACTTTTGGTGATATCCTTTAAACATGCGCGCAGAAGCTGCTGACTTCATGTTAGTGCCTATCTAGGTTTTTTCGATAAAGTACTAGATTTAAATTCGATTTAACTTGTATTTTTGTAAATATTGGAGAAAAAAATTAATGGGTATATCTACGGAATTATTGGGCGGATTTTACCCATTCACGAATTCGACCCCTAAAGCTACTCTACAAAAATTGAGTTTCTAAGTCGTTTCCTCCGGATGATATTGTGTTGCCTGGCCGACCGTAAACACAAAAAACTTCCGAAAGAATACAATTTAGAAACTCGATATTTGTAGAGTAAGTTTGGGGCTTAGTAACGAAGGTCGAATTCGTGAATGGGTAAAATCCGCCCAATGATTCCCTAGATATATCCATTAAAATTTTATTTTCCCAATATTTCCAAAAATAAAGATAAGATCGAGTTGGGATCCAGTACTCTATCGGAGAATTACAGTTCGAAGGTTACTACAGAATTTCATGAGGATAATATGATCAGAGGATCACAGCATATTGAATACTCGAAAAAAAAATTTGAATTATCTTTTCAAATTGTTCTAGTTACATGATCATAACAAAATTTCGCACAAAATTTTCCATCATCATTTTCAAACTACCTGTCACGTTTCATCGTGATTGAATGAGTATTGTTTGAGTCATTCCGAAAAAAACAACGAAATCGAGGAAAAAAATTAGACCGATTTCGCCCATTGACGAACTCAACCTTCGCATTTTGAAATGTAATCAACACTGAAATTTCAAGTCGATAGGAATCTCCGTTCGCCCGCAATCGTGCCTACGGATCTACGCACGGCCAGCCGCACAGAATCGATTTTGACACTGAATTCATCATCAGTGAGCCCAACCTAGTCTTTTGAGACCATTTTCGGTTCAAAATTCGAAAGTTTAGACAATACAATAGCTGTTTCCCATAACATGCGCGCAAAAACTGGAGGATTACTGAAAAATATTTATTTTCGGGTTTTCATTTCTAATATCTGAATTAACACAACTATTACGCCGCGTACAGACACGAGAGCTGAGCGGCTTGCGAGTCAAGTTAATTGGGCTGCCTCGCAAGTGTGTACGGTGTCGCGAGCCATTTCAACAAAGCGGGGCTGCCTCACAAGTGCCTCGAAAGCCGCTCAGCTCTCGTGTCTGTACGCGGCTTTACAAACACAACAAAGAATATCATTTATAGAAATCGCCTAGGCTAATTGCGGGATTCAAAGTGTTTGACAGGAGCATCTTCTTGAAAAAAAGTTGCCTAATGAGTAATATGGAAACAAAATTTCTTGACTGCTAGACCTGCCACCTGACCGGCCATTTCATTTTCATTGTACAGTGGTACGCACAGACTTATATCTACGTTCACTGAGACCGCCTGCAGCCCTGCAATTGAAAGCCTGGTAGTGTGTGTAGGTTTCGGACAGTAGCCTTGGGATCATCCCTTGAGTCGAATACCTGCCGACTATCGCATGGTGTATTGGACCCTTTACGTCGCATCCTTATCGCCTGCTAGGAGGAAACAATGCCACGTGGTAGTAAATTACAGCTAGGCAACACAGCCACATTTAAATATCATCAAACCTCGCTTATATCCCAAGGTCAGGCCGCTGGACCCGGTCTACATGCTTAAACGTTGCCTATAGGCGCGTGAAATATTAGAATTCGGGGAAATTCCGACGTTTATAGCAGAAAACGGGGTGTCGCTCTGCAGGTTTCAGTATTTTTTGAAAAATTTTTTTTTGGGATGTACTTAATTCTTTAGCGAGAATGCGCAATGCTACTTATTTCTCCATTTTTCGCTCCATTTCAGTTTTTATTTTCCTGAAAATTCTTGAATCTAAAAAAGTGGCAGCATTGCCCATTCCTACGAATTTTTTCAACCATTTGCACCAAAAAATTTCCTTGAATAAAAGAACTCTGGCCTCCAGAAGTCACCCCGTTATGTTCGAGATATTTTTTGCTCTTAATCCGCGTACTGTAGAGGTTTTCGAGTCAGTTAAATTGGGCTGCCTCCCGAGAGAGCAGGCAGGCACTTTATTTTGAGCGACTCGCGAGCCATTCAACGTCGTGCATACTTGCGAGGCAGTCCAATAAGCCCCGTTGTACACATCCGGTTTTTCAAGCGCCGGCTCCGTTGCGGTGCCGTACTTTTAAGTGCGTGTCCGTACGCCTCTATGTTTTGGCATCTTCGTAATTGAAGAGGAAAGTGTTGTCATCTTGCCAAATGTGATAAGATCCTTGTTTTTTTATACTTCATTTGGTCTTCTGGAGATGAATATGCAGTAAAAACTCGGCGGTCTATCAGATTCCAAGATATAGGATCCAAAGGTCCATTTTCAGATCACTTTTGGAACTATACAAATAATTGCTAAATACTTTTTGCTACTCTACAAATCATTATTGAACTTTGCTAAAACGATTCTTGGTGTTCTGTTTCGAATTGATTCAATTTTTGACTGAAAACCATTTTATAGATTAACCATTTCACCTTTCATTTCAGTAAATTTTACGACGTAAGTTCGGCATCGACGCAGGATTTCTAGCAAGTTATCACATGAGGATCTCCCAGTCTTAATGAGAAGATGTATTTCAATGGCACTGTCCTAAATTGAACTAACCTAACCAAACCAAGGACCTTAGCAAATTCATTCGGATTAATTGATCATATACTTCCATATTTTCATTCAAACCGCCGGCATTTATAATGAAACTGCGCCAATGCCAAACTTCAATCGCGATAAATTCCCTTAATTGGCAGGTGAAATATGTTTAGTACTCAAATATCAAATTTGAAAATGCACACATATCTGAAACTTTATATGTATGTATTCCAAAAGGGGTGCTCCAAATTTCATCTTGATCAGATCTCAACTTTTGGAGATATTGGACAAAATATGTCAAATTTCGTGGATTTTTCCCCTGTATCGTTGTTATTTCCGGAATAACTCAGAAGATAACGATTCCAATCATGATAAAACTTGCTTACTAGTTTGCGAATGCTGATGCTCAACATTGTGCCAAATTTCATGATGCGATTTCGAACAGTTTAAAAAACATCAGAATTTTTTTTCAAATATTGAACATTCTGCAACCTTCTGATCGTATCATCCTAACGAAATTCTGTATGAACCTTTGAGCTGTCATTTTTCAATCAAGTAGGTACTGGATTTCAATTCAATCTGACTCTGATACCAGCAGTTTTGCTGTTTAAGAGTCAGGAATAAATGAATAAATAAAAAATCTTAATTGTATATTTGAAAATATTGCGAAAAATCATGAAATTGGGATCTGCGGAATCATTGGGTCGATTTTACCCATTCCCGAATTCGGTCTGAGTAATAATTTAGGTCCAAAATCGACGAAAACCTACTCTTCAAATATCGAGATTCTTAGTTGTTTCTCTCGAAAGTTATTGTGATTACGATCGACAGTGATTACTACAAATGTCGTGTGTCCAAGATATGTTTCTTTTAGGTTAGGACGACATTGAAAAAACTTCTGCGGTGGCACGAATATACCCCTCATTATGCAGAACTTATTAGTTTCAGAATTCAGTTATATCATATATATCCACGGGCTCTATTAGAAAGGTCAATTTTCGGAAATTATGAACATACCTATGACCCCCTATGATTTATACCTAGAAACCAGCAAACTGAAATTTTAACTTTTTGGGTTCATACCTAACACTTATATATATATCAAGAGGAATTTGAATATTTTAATTCATAAAAAATTATGATTGGTGAAACATTTATTAAATGGAATTTTATATTCCTTGCGTTGAGTAGATACTGACTTTCACTTCTGAAGAGGTGAAAACAACAGGTTGTCATTCGGCCACTCCTAAATCGATTGTTGTACTTACCTATCTATGTTATGAACGACTTCCTCAACTCCTCAGTAATGAAACTAGACAGGCTATTGGATCGAAAAAGGGTTAAACAGAATAATTGAACGTCACCACTATTGACGTATTGACCACGTGCCTGATGACTATTTGCGTTCTAGCGATTTTACTCATTGCAACAACGATTTCTGTTGAATTCCATTTCTTCTTCTCCCGCTCCAGGTGCATTCTGAAATATTTACAAACGATACTTGATTCGTGAATCACTCCTGTGGACGCGGAATAACGGAAATTTGATACACTACCCGATATATGAAATGGTATTCATTTATTTAGGTTTGAACTCATCAAAATGAATATTTTCCTGTTTTTTTGATTAATCTTACTGAAGTTTCTCAGTCAGGAAAAAAGAGTGCCGCTTGAAGATTAAAACCTGACTCTGAAAAAATCCTATAGCCCTTGAATACTTTTTTTGAGTTCCAGATTACATAGTTGAATATTGGGAAAATAAAATTTTGAATTGTATATCTAGGGAATCATTGGGCGGAGTTAACGGCCGATAATTTTCGAAGGAAACAACTTAGAAACTAGATATTCGTAGAGTAGGTTTGGACCAATAACGAAGGCCGAATTCGTGAATGGTTAAAATCCACCCAATGTTCCGCAGATATACCCATTCAAAATTTTATTTTCCCAATATTTCCGAGAATACAGATTGAATCGAATTTAAATCCAGAACTTGATTGAAAATGGCAGTTTGAAGATTCATACAGAATATCATGAAGATAATATGATCAGAAGATCGTAGAATATTGAATATTCGAGAAAAAATTTGAATTTTGTCAATTGTTCTAATGACATAATAATCGTCACGAAATTTTCCCAGAACAAACACCAAATTTGAATTTCACATATTTTTTCCAATGCCTCCGAAAATCATAGTCGGATCAAACTGAAATTCGGTACACTGCTATTAAATATATGAAGCTCAAGGTATGAGTAGAATTTTTTCGAAAAAGATATATAGTTTCCGAAAACCATTTGGAAATGGAATTTTTTTCTCGGAAAGTGTTTATTACATTTGAAAAAAATGTAGGTCATAACTTGAACTATTGATTTTACAGCAGTGTACCAAATTTCAGTTTGAAACGATCATAATTCTTTTGAAGATGTTGTGGAAAAAATGTCAAATTCCGTGGTTTTTTTCTCGATATCGTTGTCTTTTTCAGAATAACTCAAAAAATACTAATTCGATGATGATAAAACTTGGCAGCTAGTTTGAAAATGCTGATGGACGACAACTTTGTGTGAAATTTCGTGATGATCGTGCCGTTAGAACAAATTGAAAAAAAATTAAAAATTTTTTCAATTTTCTGTGATTTCCTCATCATATCCTCACGAATTTCTGTATGAACCTTCGAATGGATATTTTCAGATAAAGTATACTGGATTTCAATTCGATCAAACCCGTATTTTTTAGAAATATTGGGAAAATAAAATTTCGTATTCACGAATTCAGCGTTCGTTATTAAGGTCCAAACTTACTCTTCAAATATCGAGTTTAATAGTTGTTTCTTTCGGAAGTTATTGTGCTTACGGTCGGCCGTTAGGATCTGCCTACACAAGAATCAAATTTCTTTTGCATAATATTGTTTATGATATATTTTTTCTAGAGTTCAATTCGAATCAATATTGTACGATAGCACTATCATGACTTTACAATATATGAAAAGTAGCAATTCGATAATTATAACACTATTTGATTTGAAATCTGAGTTTCCCCCAATCTGTTGATTTCAGTGAATAAGTTTCCAATGTTTCTTTTTCGATATACATGTATATGCCTATAATCAACTATATCTCTGATTTAAATTTTTCGTGCTTCAAACTGCACTTTCCTACCACTTCTTGTTATTTTTGTTACCTCGGGAGTGTTCTGCATAATGGAACTATCGGTGTCGTCTGTATAGTGATGCTCGCTTCTGGCGTCTCGTTTCTTCTTCGTTAGGATGTAGGCTATTGATTTGTAATTGTGGATCGATTATTGATCAATAAAATAGGTTTAAAGTTCACTGTTCTTTATTAGAACCAAAAAACACATAAAGTAAACGGTTGACAAAAATGGATGCTACTTCGTACAGCAACTGAACTAAAAAACTGTCTTCTTGTTAATGCAACTAACGAACTCATAAGCTCAAGTATTCTACATACATGAATATTGGATAAGAGCGACATCTATTGGTAGATAGCGGAATTGAATGTAAACTTCAACACCCCCGCACAATTCTGCAATTCTAAGAGCTTACAACTTCGTAAGTATACAATTCACACTTAACTATTCATAACACAACATTAAATTATTTCAGATACATCTATTAAACCAATAATGCTACAAAACTTGTTTAATTTTGCATAAGGCAACGACTTCGTCATCATATCTGCAACCTGTTCATCACTCGGTAAGTATATAATCTTAATTTCTTTTTCATTAATTAAATTTCTAATGAAATGACATTTAACGTCAATATGTTTAGACCTTTTGGTCTCCAATGTGTTAGCAATCTTAATAGCTGACTGATTATCTTCATGCACAATAATATTCCCAACATTATAAGACATGTTAACCAATAACTGCTTCATAAAGATACATTCAGTTACACAAAGTGAAAGAGCAACATATTCTGCCTCGCAACTAGATAACGCAACAATATTTTGTTTTTTCGATTTCCAAAACACAAAATTATTATTCAAAGCTAATACAAATCCACTAATACTCTTGCGATCATTTATATTCGAAGCAAAATCTGCATCTACATATGCCTTAATTATACAGTTTTCATTATTTTCTTTAGAATACACTAAACAATAATATTTTGTTCTTTTCAGATACCGTAAAATATCCTTAGCATTTTTCCAATGTGTATCAGTAAAATTATTTTGGAACTGACTATAGTATGTTACAGCAAAACAAAGATCTGGCCTTGAGCCAAGCATAATATACATGAGACTACCAATTAGCTGACGATAAGGTAAATCTTCACATGACAGCGATTCACTCCTTTCTAAATTCAATTTATAAGGCATTGGAAGTAAAGCTTCCTTACAATTACTCATGTTAAATTTATTAATGACACTTTGTATTAATCCTTTCTGAGAAATAAAAATTTTACTTTCATTTCTTTTAATTTCTAATCCCAAAAATCTGTAAGTCATATCCTTACTAGTTAAATCTTTCATTTTAAAATGTTCAAATAATCTATTTTTAACAAAAGTTATTTCATCTTTGTTACAAGCAAATAAAATCATATCATCAACCCAAATCAATAAAAACATTCTACCTTTTATGAATAAACATGGATCTACATTTGATCTAACAAAATGTAAATTTTTCAGAAAAATAGAAATTTTATCATACCAATGTTTTGGACTCTGTCGCAAGCCATATAGAGCTTTTCTGAGTTTACATACTTTGTTTACACACTTGGTTAACCCTCTAGGTGGGTACATATACACTGGTTGATCTAACTCACTGTTGAGAAAAGCTGACTTCACGTCCATCTGATGTATTTCCATATCTTCATTTAGACTTCTTGATAATAAAATTCTCAGAGTTATCATTCTTGCCACAGGTGAATATACCTCTTCACTGATAGTGGTTTGTCTGAATCCACGTGCTACCAATCTAGCTTTCTTATTATTATTTTTCATAGAAAATACCCATTTAGAATCAATGATTTCCTCACCATTTGGTACACTTGATTTTGGAACTAAGGTCCAAGTTTCATTATGCTTTAACGAATGCATTTCTTCCTCAATAGCTTCTCTCCATCCTGAATCAATAGCTTCTTCAAATGTTCGTGGAGTATCTTGTTCCAAAACTTCACCAGTTGACAAAGCCATCATTAGTTCGTAATCATCAAATTTCTTTGGTATCATTTTATTTCTGTTACTTCTCCTCTCTTTGGTTTCAGCACTTTCACTCGTACTTTCCCTAGATTCAGAAATATCTTCCTCTTTATCTGAACTCTCCTCTAGTTTTCCTTGGGTACCCTTCTCATCGTTTAGGATTTTAAATTCAGATTGACCAATGGGATTATTTTCATCAAATATGACATGATTAGTTACTACAATCTTTTTCCTATCTGGATCCCACATCCTGTATCCATTCGGTGCATAACCCATCATAATCATTTTGATACTTCTGGCATTTAATTTTCCTTTTTGGTCTTCTTTTGATAAATGCACATAACCTGTGCATCCAAATATTCGAATATTTTCAACTCTCAATTTGCAATTATCCCATACTTCTATAGGTGTCTGGCCATTTGCCAATGCTGAACTAGGCAGTCTATTTATAATGTAACCACTACATCTTACAGCCTCACCCCAGAATTCTTTTGATAATCCAGAGTCTAACAGTAAACATCTACTCATATTCATTATAGTTCTGTTAAGCCTCTCACTTATTCCATTTTGTTCTGGTGTTCGAGCAACATTATATTGAATTTGGATTCCTGTCTTAACACAATATTCTTTGAATTCACTTGATGAGTACTCTCCACCATTGTCGCATCTAAATTTATATATTTTAAATTGAAACTTTCTTGACACCATGGCTTCAAATATTTTAAACTTATCAATGACTTCACTTTTGTTTCTCATCAAATATATGTGCATAAAATGAGAATAGTGGTCTATAAATGTTACATAGTATTTATAACCATCATAAGTCGGAGGATTGAAAGGTCCTGCTACATCTGAAGAAATAGTTTCTAATATTCTTTTGGGTTTCTTGTCCGAAGGAATATTTTTGGACAGAGATGCTCTTGTTTGCTTCCCCTTTTTACAGATCTCACACATGTTTTCTGTCGGATAACGAGATGAATGTCCCATTCTCCTGTGTAATAGAATTTTGTCTTCATGTGTACTACAGGCATAAATATTTCTTATTCTGAAATCAATGAAATACAGATTTCCAACTAATTTACCCTGTGCAACTACTTTATCATTTCTTAGAATTAGCACACTTTGATTCTCAAATACTACCTTCATTCCTGCATCTTGGATTCTTTTAACTGATAGCAAATTATGTGTTAATTCATCACATAGCAAAACATTCTGTATCTTGATATTCGTACCATTTATATCAGTGACATACAGATGCCCTGTCTTATGAGCCTTCAGTTTGGCATCCTTCTTCGCTACGTTTATATTGAAATTGATGTCTTCTATCTGCAGTAGATATTTTCCTACCTCTTTATTCACCAGGTGATTTGTTGAACCAGAATCAACAATAAATGTTATTATGTCATTCTCAAATGTTTGACACACTGACATTGACATTGCCTTTCGGTTACTTTCTGCTTCTGCCACAAACGTCACATCATTTTCAGTGGTTGTATTTTCTGCAACATTCACCTTTTCTGTTGATTTCTGTGGGCACTCACTCTTTTTGTGTCCTTTTCTACCACATCGATAACAACGATACCTAAATGTGTTTCCATTTCTGTTTCCGTTTCCAAAATTTTTATCGCGCGGTTTTCGATAAGAATTCGCACTTGTACCATTACTTGCCAAAGCAATTTCATTTTGTTCCACACTGGATATGGCATTTTGACGAGTTTCTTCTTGCAACAACTTGTTTTTCACAAACTGGTAGTCCATTTCACTAGAATTTTGAGAATACAGCACATCTATCGTTGTTGTTATAGCCTGGAACTTTTCTGGCATTGCCGCTAACAACTGTGTGATGATTTCTTCTTCTCCCATAATTCCTCCACTAGCTTTCAATTCTTGAATAGTTTTCTCATATTCCATAAGAAATTCACTGAGTGGACCATTCTTGAAGGACATGCTTCTCAGTTTCTTTTGCAAGGTCACTTGAACTGCCAACCCCGATTTCATATACGTCTTCTTCAAAGCCTCATAAATATCCTTAGCCGTTGTTCTACTTTTTATTACATCCAGCACATTATCTGCAAGGCACTGCACAATCAAGCTACGAGCTTTTGTATCTTTTTTCTTGAATACCACTTTTTCCTCAGGTTTTTCTGGGAATTCCTCGTACAACGTTTCAAGAACTTCATGTTGCTCCAACAGGAGTTTCATTCTAAATTCCCAGTTCAAGAAATCCGTACCGTTGAAAAGTTTTACCAGAGTTTGATTCATTGCTACCGCCATTTTCTCCTAACCGATCACTCACGTTACCGAACTTTATTCTCCTAAGACTTATTAATCAATCTTCACCGTTCACTGGGGTCCATAACCTATTGATTTGTAATTGTGGATCGATTATTGATCAATAAAATAGGTTTAAAGTTCACTGTTCTTTATTAGAACCAAAAAACACATAAAGTAAACGGTTGACAAAAATGGATGCTACTTCGTACAGCAACTGGAGTGCGTTCAGATGCTTTACCCGGTAGACAAAAATCGCACGGTAGGATTTTTCTTGATTGTGCTTGGTTGTAGCCGCTGACTAGAAGATTCATCTGAACGATGTGGTGTAAATGTCAAATTTCATCTTATCTTACTTAACCCCAAAAAAATAATATTTTTGATATCGCCCTTTTTGGCAAGGCAAAAATGCATATACAAGTCTCAGAGGAAGAAATATATATTTCTTCCTCCGAGATACAACCAGTTCGAGAGTTAACAACTATTAAATCTGATTTTGAAATTGTAAACATAACCAAAACTTCTCACTCCTGTCATTATAAACTGCAAAGCGCATGCGGGTTAATTTCTACCCATGTACGGGCTGGGTTGGAAAGTTGGACGCCCGGTAAAGTTTCTCCCAAGCATCTGAACGACCCAACCATTTGCCAGACGTAATCATCTGAACGCTTGGGGACGCGCCCGGCGTCACACGGCGTAGCATCTGAACGCACCCCTGAACTAAAAAACAGGGGGGTGAAGCGACGGTAGGAAAAGTAGAAACAAGGACATACGTTTCCACTTATTTTTATCTGTCAGAAACGTATGTCGTGGATATATCGAAATGGAAGAATGACATGACATTATGTCAAATGATATGCCAATTTCATTTTTGGCGTGTTTTGTTTTTGTGGCAGTTTGTTATTGATATTCAAAATTGAAATTAAAATAATACCCGTGTCATATGAAGTTAATATCTTTTCAGGTGTAATATGTGTAACCATAATTATTTTCAGGATTCAGATAATGTTGAATTCGGAGGAATCATTTATGTATGAGCTCAAGCACTAATTTTTAACCATGATAAGATAAAAAAAATGGTACTTACTTTGACTATCATTACCTATGCAGTACAAATAATCCATCATTTAGGCATGTGATTTACAATTCTTCAATCTTAGATTCTAGTGAAAACAGTATGAAAGCCCATCTTAATACAAAGGCTACGGCATAATGTCAGTTAATTTATTTGGACATTGTATATACGCATAGACCTAATTTGATATGCTATTAGGTGTATGTATATTCGGCAATTCCAGCATAAAAATCTTTTCAGTTGAACCATAAGAAACATAACATATATTTCCCATATTCTAAGAATAATAATTACTGGCCGGGTGCGAAAGTTTTACCTGGGATTATATCACTTATTATTCTCACAGTTCATAAATTTAATTCGTGTGAATATTCTACTAGCATAGTGGAGTACTACTTAATGAACTTCATTCAGGGAACTATCTTATTGGGAGTCTTATCTTTGAAAGAATAATTCGGAGTATTTATAGTTAATCTTTATTTCAATATTCATCGTCTAATTGTTGATTGATTTTCTAGAAAAGTGGTATTGCCAGGAAGGAGTTGGACTGAAGAATTCTACATGATTTTGGCAGTTTCTTTGGACTTTTGGATGCCGCTCCCCTCCCTTGATGAATCAGTGTTATTGAAAATTAGTGAAGTGAATATATTAATCTTTGTGACAACATTAGGATTGTTGTGAATCAGTGCTAACCTTCTCAGAATTATTTCTTCAACCCTTATTATGGATTTATTTGGTTTCTCTAGGAGCTAATTGTATTTGTTTAGTCCAGAAAACCGCAACCTATGTTATAAGTATTCATATTTCGTTAGGTGAAAAGACAAATATCGGATATTTGTTTATCCTACAATTAAGTTTTTCACACACATGTAATTGCAAAAATTATTGTATTCAATAAACTATCATTTATAAAGCTTTCTTCTAATTGAAAACAAAAATTTCTTTCCATTCAATTTAAATTTAGAACACAGAATAATGCGAAATATTAACTGAACCACAGAGTACCAATGTAATTTTAGAGAAAAATGACATATACTTCAACTGCCGGACACCCCCTAGAACCATAATGGAATATTCCCACTTATTTTATGACAGGAGAAATGTCACAATTGTTGCGCATAGTTTACAAGGCAGGTTGCACTTCTTATATTTTGATGTTCTGTGCTAAAAAACTGTCTTCTTGTTAATGCAACTAACGAACTCATAAGCTCAAGTATTCTACATACATGAATATTGGATAAGAGCGACATCTATTGGTAGATAGCGGAATTGAATGTAAACTTCAACATAGGCAGCTTTAAGTCGATCGACTGATATTTTCACTTGTTTTTCTTTGATCTTCATTGTGAAGTATTTTTGAAATTGTTGAAAAATCTTAAATGGACCTTCATATGGTGGATCCAAAAATTTCTTTCCTCTGTAGGTCCATAAAAAGACATGACTGCAGGTGCAGAACGTAAACTGTCCTAGAGGTGTTTTCTTTTGCCGCTATGTATTTCAGCTGCGTCATATGTTCGCGTAACTCTGCTGCGAAATCATCGGTATTGATTGATACTGTTGGTGGATCGAAAAATTCTCCAGAAAGGCGTTTTGTTCTTCCATACATCAATTCCGCTATCGAATGATCGGCGTCTTCTCTAACTGCTGTTTAAGTCCCAACAAAACTGTCGGTCCAACTCGGATTATTATGGGCTCTGATTGCGAATTTATTCTCTATATCAATTCTCCTGATTGTGAACAATCAAAATTTTCAATTGTAATCGCATTTTCCTCTCATAGTATTGAGAAATTCGAGTTTATTTGCCGAATTCCCATATACCGCAATGTTAAAATTCAAATCTTTGCCCGTAATCAACGGACCAATTTCCAGCCGTCTCTCTTGCGCATACTGGGTAGCCTATAACCTTTTCTCTCTTCAATGTTGGATTCAAGCGCCCAGTATATATTGTTAAATCATTGTTTTCTGTGGTGAAAAGTAAGCTTTTGATGTTCTGTGGTTCGCTCTATGCACAGAACACAAAGTCGTCTGACGTTTGCTTTGTTTATTGCTGTCATTTGTCACTTGTCACCTTGTCAGAGCTCTCGTAGAAGTTGAAAATATAAATAATCATTGTTCAATCTGTAATAATATCACCCATCGTTAATTTTTTTTAGGATTTCTGAGTCTCATAAGATAATTAATATAATGACTGCGCCTTCTGCTGGTGGAGATACGAGAAAAATCGGGGCAGTCGCTTATAAAGACAAAAGTAAACCTGCTGATGTTCGCCGAAGTAATATTAGTGCCGCTAAAGGTGACTAATAGAAATAAATACAAAATGATTTTCATGAAAAAATGTTATTTGAGATCAAATATTCATTCCTTGATATACCTCATAATTGTTTTCTTTTTATTTATAGTTAAATCTAGATTTTTGTTTTCAGCTGTCAGCGATGCAGTCAGGACAAGTCTTGGTCCAAGAGGAATGGATAAAATGGTTAGTTCATCTAAGTTTATTCTCAGTAGCCTTCGATATTCACTAAATAATATTCTAGATTCAAACTGCTAACTCCGAAGTGACTATTACCAATGACGGAGCTACCATTCTCAAACAAATCAACGTTATTCATCCAGCTGCAAAAATGGTAAGTTCTTCTTGGACTTTTTAAATTCTCTGAGACTGATAGATATATTTTGAAACTGTTATTCCTTTCAGCTAGTAGAATTGTCCAGAGCGCAAGATGTTGAAGCTGGGGATGGTACCACAACTGTTGTTGTAATTGCTGGAGCATTTTTGGATGCAGCTGAAAAACTTTTGGATAAGGGAATACATCCTACAGCAATTTCTGAATCTTTTCAGAGGGCAGCAGTACATGCCATTAAGGTAGGATGTTACATACAATTTTAACCCAGTCTGTTCTCAGCATTTTTGGTAAATATTAAAGTTTTGTTATCTTGTTGGTAGAGTTCAGATTAGATCATAGACCTAATATAACATGGACAGAGCTTTACGTCACTTTTAGACTGAATCGATTGAAATATATATGCACTACTATTAGTTGGTCCACAAATCATCCTTTCTTTCACATATATTCACGGTGTGTTTCTAAACAACTATTCCACCATAATTCCTAGCATGTAATTGAGGATTTATTAGCTCAAATATGAAGATGAAATTCATCAGAACTGACCATCATTGGAATCAAATATTCTATCTGTAATACTACTGAAAAACTAACCACCATCAAACATTTTAATTATCAACGAGAAAATGCTCTTTTAAATTTGGTCCCGCATATCGGCGGTTTAAACGGACGAAACTTCGCGGCTTCCGTGACGTACCGAGATACATCCACACTTTACCTCTTCTCGTGTACATTTCTCTCTAGCAAACCAATAGACAGCGTCGGCTGTATCGATCGCTGAATCGTAGAATAACGAGTGACGTAGAAGGCGATCTGACGCGTTTCTAACGCTTCTACCTTGAGTCCCGATTCGGCCTTTTTTAATACCGAATTATTCAAAATTCGCGAATTGTTGAAGTGTATGATAGCATACATTATGATTTGGTATCGATATAGAATGAGAAAAACATAAAAATATGATAATTCGTGTTACATGCATTGAGCTGTCCCAATGAGCGCTTATTAAGCAATGATGCCTAATGTAATAACCAATAAAAAACGAGTATTTTTCCATGAGACTTGAAGGTAACTTCATTCATGCAGCCAATTCTATGCATATTGCATAGACATATTAAGCTCTCTGAACATGGCTTACACGCTCATTTCTGAAGAGTCCAATGCAGATAAGTTATGGAGAGAGAGGTCCGAGAGAGAGATGGAACTAGTTCAGGCAGGACCATAGACAACATACATGATACAAATATACTCCATTCACTTTTATAAAGTATCCCGGTTTGCCATGACATCATGACAGATTTCACCGTGTATATTTTGAAAATGTTAGGTTATAGTCATTTTTCTGTCAGATAACTACACAACGTTGTCCTCTCTACAAAGAGGTCGTAGTAATTACTTATTTTTCAAAATGTCAATCTATATTTGGAAAGTAATGAATTTGAGAAAATATTATGTGAATTCAATAATTCCAAAGACCTGGCGAATGTTGAAGAAACTTTTTTCTCTGTTAATATTGGAAATATTTCACGTATGTAAACATGGTTGGAAGATTCAGTAATGCTTTTTTCTTGTACGGAAATCAAGAATCGAGTGTTTTGGAATTTTACTGAAAAATGATGTACAGAGTAGTCCGTTACTTCGAAATCCCTACTTTTCTAAATTCTCAAGAAATAAGCCTACAGAAGTCATTTAAATACCTTGTTGCACAACTTGAAATATTCCAGTATGAAAATGTAGTAGTACTTCGAAACATGTGTCACAGTTAACCTCAAAAGAACTAATTCCATTTACAAAGGTCTTGGGAATCTACGTGAATTATACATACACTGGATTGGGATCAACATAATTCTAAACTTGGATGCAGCTTAGCTTCAGTCTGTTATCCTTTGGTGTAATGACAAGATATCTGGATAAATTCTCCATGAAAACTACCTATCATGCAGTATTCGAGTCAAACTATATACTACATATATATACTATTCGATACTACCTATCATGCAGTATTCGAGTCAAAAGCAAGATATGGAATTATGTTTTATGGACATACTTTGAAGTCAACTCAAATATTCAATTCCCAGAAAAAAGCAATTCCTAAAATATTAGAAAAAATAGCATTGAATGAGATATTGTATTATTATTATGTTATTTTCGTGCAAAAAAAATCAATGTTCTGCCAACATAGGATATAACAAGTTCATTTTCAATGTACTACTTCCTATCGAAACAATTCCACGAAATATATAACTTTTGAAATTATTCGTTAAGGAATTTGTTCAATTCAAACATGACTACCTACTTAAGGCTCAATACAATACAATCAAAGCGAAATGTTAATTTATTAGTTTATTATGGCTGAAGCTGAATTGTTATTTGTTATTGAAAGATAGTAGAAATTGGCAACCTCGCGTCGAATTATTTTGACATTGTCGATAATTCAGGAGCGCCAACCTGCCTTGGTTTTAGTTACAAAAACATGATAGACCTAATTCATGGCCAACTGGGCTACTTTATAAAAGTGAATGGAGTATACCTTTGCGAATGGAGAATGATTTCACTTGTAAAATATGATGTCGAGCTAGAGATAAAATCAAGCATTTACTTGGAGAATCTCCAGGGAAATTGACTTCTCATTAGTATTGATTACAAAACAGTTTTGAAAGTTGGTGATTTATGTGATGAATATTTAAAATTAATTAATTAATAACGATATTTGATGAATGACCCTTTTTCCTTTAAATACTCTTGGGCTGCTGGTTTCAGGACCCCATAGAACTCAAAACAACGTAAGTTGTATAGTTTATTTCAGAACCATATCCTTAGCCCCAAATGATTTCTTCAATTATGTGCATTAAATGGTCTCAAACGATCATAATGAACTGAATAATGAAGAATTCTGTGCGGAATTTATTTCTGAGCCCGTATCTAAAGTAATCGATAAATACGTGCATTCAATGAATATTTTTAAACCTATTCATTTATGACTCTATTTTTAATTTATTTGGCGAAAATGGTCTACAAATATTAAAGTTAGACTTGTTGATGAATGCCGTTCGTTTTCGAATTCAAATTTGCTCGTTTTTCAGCAACGAACTGAAAAATTATTTTACATTCGGTTCAGTTATGAATATTATCATTATCAATTATCTCCTCCTACATTTAATGGCACAACACGAATTTACCATTATTCATCTAGCAGTTACTCCGATTTAAAATGAAAGAACTCAAATTTTATTCGAAAAGCTTACGAAAACATAAACAACACGGAAATTGTATCTTCTCTGCGGTATTTATAATCTATTTCAATATGGAATATATCTAAATATGCTTTGAAATTTTTTCGAAAACACAAATATAACTTTCAAAACTTTTGGAAAAATATATTTCAAACATTGACTCCAAGAGTTTAATATGTCTATGTTTCAAACTGATCTGTCTTATTTTTGCCGTATCTTATGGTTTTACCCGAATTAGTTCCACCCTTTGTCTCCGCAGTTCCTCTCTCTCTAAGCCATGTCCATATAGTTTAATAAGTCTATTGTTGCGGACACTAGTTTGACAATACCCTCTGTAATCTGTATAATCATTGAATAGTAGGCATAATAGCCTGAGGTGGAGACTAAAAACCACTTTACTCCAAAGAATACAAATTTTTTTACTAAAAATAGCATATAGTTCTACAGAATAGAGCAATGAATTTACAACTATTATTTAAGCTACTGTGACGAGTACGGCTATGTCTAAGAGAATGTTCCCGAAAGCTCCAGACGTCTATGAGTCACCCGCCTCTCTAGAATCTTCTCGTAATCGCTAAAGTTCCACGAGTGATAAAAGGACGGGCGCGGAGCAGCCCAGGCCTAATACAGCGGAGTTATTCAAAGCGGGAAGTGATCAGTGAAAATAAATTAGTGTGGAAATAAATTGTGCACAGACTTTGATAGCATTAGTTGTTCAGGTATTAGAACAGTAGTGTGTAAATAAATAGTTTTATTATTCTGAACGTTTTGATAAACGAAGTAATCGTTACACTATAAAGTATCAAGTACAATTACAAAGACCCAAATAATATACTGGTTTTGAAAAGACAGTCGGTGAGATGCGAAACCCAGTGTTAATCTAAAGAGGTTCAGAATATAATGGACCAATGGAGGAATCAAAATCTCAGCTCCATGCCATATCGAATAAACGACTGTTCTCTTGCAAAGGCAAGTTGAACTTGTGTGGTGGGGGCTGCAGTCCACGATTCGCGATCGAAGGAAGCACTTACCACTAGCTCTCCAAACGGGAGGTGCGTTAGACCATATAAGTTGAAAATAAATACGGCAATTTTAGTTCATTGTATAAGAGGAATTTATTTACCACTGTGTATTACTCGAATGATTTCCTCTGTGAAAATGAGTACTTAGATTCATTTTCGCCATAGCTGGTCAGAAAATAAAATTAATTCTACGAAAGTAAGAAATTGAAAATCAAAAATTATTGCCTTTTCAATTGATTGACCATCATAATACCATTTTATGATTCTAATTTTTATTTTATTATACATTTAACATTTCGATTTACAAGTAATCTACTTTATTTTTAACCGATATGTTCTAATGAAACTCAGGTTTAGACACACAAAGAGTAGAACATGGCACAAATGGATAATGGTTGCAAAATCTCGTAAGAAAGTTTGTGGTAAGAGAGAAGTGGTGAGAGTTAGTGGTGGAAAGAGCCATTAAACTGTTTTATCAGGTTCCTAATACATTAAAAATTTAGATATATGCTGGGAATCTACCTGTAAAAATCTAAATGAATGCATTTGTAAGAACGTCGAGATTGGGTCCGAGTCAGTAATTGTGTTAATATTAAGATATTATGTATGTTAAGTTTCAGAAGATTATATATTATATGTTGGGAGTATACAAGTTCGAATCCAGTTTAAGGTATTTTTGAAGGTTATTGTATTCCAGATTAGCGAATAGGAAATTTATTTTCCTCTGTTGAATTTGTAATATTTGTTACATTGGATAAATGAATATTTTTTTTTTCAGATTCTAGAAGAAATTTCAACTCCGGTCCAACTGGATAATAGAGAACAATTAGTCAAGAGCGCGTCAACGTCATTAAATTCAAAGGTTGTCTCTCAGCATTCCAGTTTATTGGCACCAATTGCAGTTGATGCAGTTCTCAAAATTATCGATCCCAGTAAGTTATTTAATCATTTAAAATGTATCAAATCATCGGTATAATTTGTGTCTGTGCCGGATATCCGTTTTTCTATCTGTTCGAAGGAGGAAAAAGATCTGTATCTGTTCCGACATTTTTTTGTCGGATATCGAATGGAACTGATTTTATTAGCACATTGGCTGACCTGTCGGTGTCACAAAACTTTTGACGGCCGATCAACTCGTTGGTTAGAGTTCGACTTCGATGGTTCGGTTAAGAGTGAACTGAAATCAAGCACAGAATTTACTGTTGATTGACAAGCCTGCCCTTGATCGGGCAGTAAAAGTTTTGTGAAACCTGCCGTTAACCTTGAACCCCACTATGTAGTTTTGGACTAAACTAAACCAACGACCATCTAATCATTTTTAGAGCACGCGCACCGACCTCGAATGAGTAAGATAGTCTAGCAGTGGGATTCTGTGTCCTATAGAATTCTATACATCGCTTTTATTGTACACGAGTCGCATTCTGTGTCGCAACTAGGATGCACCTCAGTCGCAACGAGACTTTAAATTCGATCGCCACGAAGCGTTATCTCGGAACGTGTCGCTTTCTACAGATAACCTCGAAAAGTGTTGATTTTGTGTGAATTTTACATAGAAATGTGTGAAAGAGCAGGGTTTATTCGGAGATTTGTGAAAGAAAACCGGAAGTAGTTTTGAACACTGTTGATGCAATTGAATGTTTTTGTTTTCTCTATGTTCATTTCAAAAGTGGTCTATCTCCACATTTTTACATCAATATTTTACTGCTTATAAAATCAAATTTGTCAAAACTAGTGAGGCAACTCCAATAATTGTAGCGTTATTCAAAAGATTACGTTATTGGTTTATTCCGGGTACAGTGCTGGGAACTGAAACTTCTGAATATTAATTATTTAAATTAAGTAAGTACCAATTTGAGGAATATGGTTATAAACCACTTCTACAATGAAAGACACATATATCATTGCTTGAGAGTGAACTGTAGCTTCATCTATTTGAGTAAAATGGATGAATTGAGCTCAATTCATGTAGAAATTCGATCGTTTGCTAAGTCATTCATGGATTTTACTAAGTAAGCATTATTTTGCGGGTATGGAAATGTTTAAACAAATGACAATCCGAGAGAAAAGAAATAGGTATTGAGATTTGGAGGCTACAGTTTGATTTTATTCCGATTGATCTTTTTGCTAGTTAGAACGCGCAATGTTGAAGCATTTCTTGATTTCTGACTGAAAATCATTGAAGGAAAATAAGGTGCGTTTTAATTTTAATCGAAGTGATAAATCTATTAACCCCTATCGCTCTCTTTTTGGTGGAGAATATAAGGAGAGAGACAGAGAGAGATACATTCATTAATCAGTTCGAAGTTCCAAGAAAATGAAAACGCACCCAAACATTCAACACCGGCAATTTTAATTTCCGTTTCGAATCATTTGATGGGAAAAATTTTGCAGGAAAAAAAACTGTTACCTAACCTACTACTGAAAGCCTGTTATAATTGGGATATTGTATTCTCTCAAATGATGTGAAATATCTTTCGAAAATAAATAAATCCATAACAACGTTAATAACCATTTGAAATCCAAGACTTGTTGCCTCCCAAATGACCATACACTATAAATGTGCTGTATCATCAAAAATATGAATCGGCGGATATGGACCACCAGTTTCTGGACTATCTTACGCATTCGACGCCGGTGCGCGTGCTCTAAAAAACCTACGGGAAATTTTCATTACACCACGGTCGAACCCACTTTCGTAGTTTGTTTTCTGGATGGGCGAACGTAAGAAAATTAGGTTCAGCATATAGAGGAATGAGAGAGTAAGGAATAAACAATTTTTTGTTCGCATATCTTAACTGAAAGGATCAATTCCTAGATAGAATTTCAGGATTTCATGCCGACCAAAAAGATTTTTGTTGCATTGTTGTTAACCTTTACTCTTGATTTGGAAAAGCACTGATAGTAAATACCTCTGTACCTACTGGACATTTTTTCTCAGACTGCACTCAACTCTCTTTCTGTACTATGGCAGCGAAAATATTGGCTCTATAATTGTTAAAAATTCTTCTATCCGTGTATGCACAGCTTTTGGAAGGTGATTTCACGGCATTTGTAGTAAAAGTGACCGGTGATCTGATATATGAGATCTAGACATAAGCGAAAAATGGGACGTGTCACTACAAACGCATACATAGGTTTTGTGTTAGGTCTATAAACGCAGACTATGATAACTCCACCCAACTTGGAACTTAACTGTAAGGCAGAGCATTCCTCAACTTTGGTTATACTGAACTCTATTATATCAGATCTGATAAAAAATTCCAGTGAAACTCAAAATATATGGCCACTCCACCATGTTTTCCACGGTTGCGACAGATATATGAAGCTAATTTGTAACTATTTAAGCATACAGGCGAAGCTCGTCCGGTGATAGCCAATGTTCTGTTACCATCACTACATCCACATTAAAGGTTGTTAAGAGTAATTCCAATTTATCAATCGCAGTGCTCATGGCCTGAACATTTTTCAGAATAAGCGTTAGGCCCCGTTCACTCCCTGAGAAACTGCTGATGGTTGGTTGCATTCATTTCCCTCCGAAATTTTTTTTTCTGAAATTGAAATCACGGATTTTACACCTGCTGGCCAGAAGGATGGATCTTGTAATTTCTCGTGCACGAAAGGCATCGAGTGCAAATGAGTTTTATATTTGGGTAGAGTGCTAGAGAGTTTTAAGCCATTAGGGGATTTCAAATGGCGGCCTGAAATAATTTTCCATCTTCTTATATACCCAACATTTGAAAAATCATTTATTGAGATGACCAGCAGTCTTGGAAATTTGTAACAGGATGAAACTATTTCACAAAAAGTCGGTTTCGAACTGGGTAGTGATGGCGAGAGTGCTGAGGGGTGGGTAACTAAAGATTTAAAATATCTCCTCAACTGAAGAAATCAGACTTAACCCCCTCAAAATAATGTAACTATAACAGCGGAGACTGAAATCCAAACAGAAACTGATCTGATTTGTCAATTTTACAATTTCAAAGTAGCAGCAGTCAAAGGTGACTTCAACATCTTTGAGTGATGGCACAGTGATTGTAAAGCGATATCTTCAGCTGCAACTGCTTATCTAGATGACGATGAGTTGGAGGATTGGGAGGATGGGGAAGAACACAAAAACACCTTTCCTGATTTCCTTCTTGCTAAAAAATATCTTTTCATCCCTGCATTTATTTCATTTTGTGTATATATGTGTAGAGTTTCTCAATAATATTTATTTTTTTCTATTATTTCTCAAATTAATCCTGTAAACATAAATAACTCCTGGTATTTCCCAATAGTTCAACTTGATGACTTGCAAAGTAGTGCGTGCCTTGTGTACAATGATCTATTAATATACAAGGTTCTGCAACAGTGGCGCGGCCTTCCATATCGCTATTTAGGATTCAGGAAGGGATCTGGTTTTCTACTATATTTCTTGTTGCTTAAACTACACAAATTAAAAATTTTTTGGTCACACAGGGTGTAACATTTCTTCTGGGCGGGTCCGAAATTTTTTTTTCAAATGGCAACCTGTATTTTTTGATACTTTTTCGGTTTCTACAAGAGAAATGAAATACACTTCATACCTATCTTCACCACAAACATATCAATGGTTTTCGAGATATTCTGCCTGACATGTCTTTTTTTCCAATATTTGTCTCTCTGAGAATTTGAAATTATTAAGTTGTGCCAAATCCCACTGGAATTTATTTCTGATCAAATATTGCACATTGGTTTCTCTCTGAAACAGTATATCTGAAATCGAACTGAGATATACAGGGTATGAAAAACAGCCTGCAACGTATTGGAAATAAAAACTAGCAGAATCTTCCTTATTTCAAATGGAACACCCTATATTTTATCGATCCATAGGAAGCACCAAAACCTTTTTGTGCAATCATAAGCTGAATAGGACATGACCATTTCGAAATATGAGTTCAATAATAATAAAATAAAGAAAAAACGTGATTTTATACGAACAATTTAAGGAAAATCTTAAGAAAATAACGTCACTATCACCAATGCTACTCGGAATGTTTTGCCCGTGAACAGCTGATTCCGATCTTGCATCTCACTTTAGTTGTGCAGTCAATTCCTCTCTCTCTCTCTCTCTCTCTCTCTCTCTCTCTTGAGACCATCTACTTATTATTAGATCATTGCTTGTGTAGAACTTCACATCAATGGAGATCCGTTAACGAGAGAATTTTATTTCCACTGTATGAATTAGTATAGCCTAAGAAGCCGGTATTTTCTTGCTAACTGTATTATTCCTGTTTTAAAGTCTCATAAAAATGAAAGAGTGTTTGAATACTGAATAAATTGCTTTAGAGCTCATATCCTTAAATCTTCGCCAAGAAATATTAGTATAATCGCCCTTGCTACAGTTTTCCTGGTAGATCTCGCTGCAAAACGCAGAATGATTCATTCAGTCCACCAAATGAATTGCTAATATAGGCCAAATTCGCGAACCTTTCATAGAAAATATCAGAAATTCGCCCTTACTGTATTATTCCTGGTAGATACCGCTACAAAATGAATAAATAATAAGCCCAGCCAATGTGCTTGAAAGCTGGAAATTGTCTTAACTCCTTTTGGGGGGTTCTGAATTACGGGTATTTCAGTTAACGATGGTTTCTAGGTTGTGCTTCAGATTTAAGACTGCGGAATTTTCGACCTTTTTTCAGTATTTCCCTTATAAATGGAAAAATACGAGTTTTAAACATCAAAATCGGTCGAAACGTTTATCCGCAATCATCCGTCCAAGACAGGCGATTTTTTAAAACTTGGCTTAACAGTTGACAACCTTCAACTCCTAACGTCTGTAGGCAGTAAAGGACTGCACCGATTGAACAATTTCATAGGAGAAACCTTGAAGGAAATTTAATAGTCAGGTGTTCCTTGAAATTTACTAACTCTAGTGCTGAGATATGAATTTAACTGAAAGGGTCGGTAGCGCCAAATTTTCGCTAAGGCAGCCCAACGCGGGAAACTTCGTCTGAAATCAAAACTTCTTACTTTCTTGCATTTTTTCAAGCAAAAGTGAACCTAATAAACCGAATAATCGAGGAGTATCTTCAAGTATTCAAAATTTCTCCTAAATAATAGAGTACCTACTGCCTTTTCAAGCAGTGAAGTTTAAGGTAAAAATAAATGTTGAAAGTGTCCCTATCAGTTCAGATACCACGTTCCTCAGAATCCGTCTCATTATGGAATTACCACAGGAGTTGGAATCCTATTTCTCATTTTAATTAGACCCCTATACAGCACCTCTAAAGACTTTTCCTTCCAACCAAAGTTGAATTCTCAAAAGATTCGGAATTTGTTGTGGATGGCAGTTTCTTGTTGCACTATCTTGTCGTGACACCCCGGGCAGTCATCACGAAGTTCTTGAACTACGTCAAAATAATTTTGGATCAAATTGTTGTATTGTACTCAACGAGCCCGTGGAGCTAGAACCGTGTCATCTCCCTCTGTGATATTTGATAAATCGACGACTGTAACTATGCCGAAATAACGATTCCTTGCCAACGATAACAACAAGAAACCCTAATTTTGATGCTTATATACAAGTTCATAGGTGAAGCCATTCAATTTAGATAGATGCGGTTGAGGATGCAGCTACCATGATTGTTGCTTCTGCGTTGAAAACATCCAGGCATGGAGGGAATGTGTTCATTGTGGGGGAGGACGTGGATTTTATCAGTTAGCTGACTAGTCAGAGAGCTCATGACACAAGTTTCATGAAGTATTTGATTCATGTTGAAATTTTACATGATGGTATATATAGGCTAGATGAGTATGTAATCGAATATCTTTCTGATCTACCAGGGTGCACCAGGTACTGCGCATACAAGGAAGTTGCGTAAAAATGTTGTGCAAAACAAGAATAATTCGACAATCTAATTTCCGCAGAGTGGCAAGTTGCATTTGTCAGGTGACAATTATAAGTGTTTAATTCAGGACCATATAAAATTAATCCGATAATCCACTTGCCTTTGAAGAGATAAATAATCAAGGTTTGATTTTCCTACTTCATGGTAACTTAATTGTCGAATACAATACAATACTTAATTGAAAAATGACAACTCAAAGGTTCATGCAGAATTTCGTGTGGAAAATAGGTCACTAAATGTTTCCATCAGGAAGTAATGGTGCGTTTGGTGGACCGCTTTGGCTACATTCGAACATGCACGAAAAAGCGGCTGACTAGAAATTTTCTATCAGTTACAAAAGATACAGTGACATAATAACCAACTAACTCATTCACTTTTACTCGTTCTTTTTTCTGTGTTAATCTGGTAAGTCATTGATGATTGATGGTTACCTGGTAATCAGAGGTTGCTATCATGATTTCTCATTTAATTTTAATCGAAAAACAATGCACGAAAAAGAGAAGTTTTGAGTTCAGAAGAAATTTCCTGCATTAGCTGAAATTTTACGGACTCTTTCGGCTAATAATTCAAATCTCAGCACTAGAGTCAGCAAATTTCAAGAATAATCTGATTCACAATTGAAGGCGTTCTCGATTGGGCTTTGGTTCTGGTTGATGTTAAAATGACAGAAGTTTTGACAGCGGTTCAGTTTCTGGTTCAATTTGTGACGTCAGACTAAACCTTGAAAGGAATGGAATGGTTACAAGTTACGGTTGATATCGAAGTGTCTAACCTAATCTATTATTTACGTGGTGCGTATCTACCAATTACCATAGATCAAAGGTGGATCCTAACACAATAACTCAGAAGAAATAACTGAGAGACTCGATATTGTAGAGTACTTTGGACCTTCATTACGAGGCCGAATTCGTTAACGGATAAAATCCACTGAATGATTCCGCAGATATACCCATTCTACATTGAATTTTTCCAATATTTCCAGACATGCAGATGAGATTGAATTTAAATCCAGTACTTGATTGCAGAATATCATCTTTGACGTTTCAAGTTTCATGTAAAATTTCTGGAGAACCATATGATAAGAAGATAGCAAAATATTAAATATTGTTTAAAAAATTATGAAATTTAAAAAGAAAATCGGACTTAACCTTTGAATATTTATTACAGTCCCATAAACCATTGGTGTCTTTAGAAGATGTATCTGTAATTACTTATATTCGAATTCCAAAACCTGTGTAAATAGCAACAAACTTCTCGAACGTTTGAACAAAGAACGACATAACATTAAAGAGGGAAAGTTGATACCGCTGATTTGGAATAACCTTAGGGACTGGTTCCACAAAATCGGGACCAGATTATACCCGTGATGTAATCGATTATGAATCTAGAACGTCTTAAATTCCCTAAAAGTTTAGTCCTGTGACATTTTTCAATCGGTGCAGTCCTTTCCTACCTACAGGCGTTAAGATTTGAAGGTTGTCATCTGTTAGGCTAAATTTCCCAAAAATCGGCTATCTTTGACGGGTGATTCCGTCTTAACGGTTGGACCGATTTCGATGTTTGAAACTCCATTCTACGCTATATTTAATGTTCTTCAAAAAGGAATAGAGATTTTTTGTGGGATGCGTATTTCCCCAGTTATAATAATACTGAAATAATGGTATAATGTGTGGTACTTGAAATTTCTAATAAGTATCGCTAGTTGCTTCAAAACGAATGCGAAATCATTCAAATGATTGAAATTTTGCATTCAAATGCAATGGAGAATTTTATCTCTTGGTCGTGAATCTTTAAATTCTGATCTGTTGACTTGACGAAGATATCATTAGTGTATTTGATAGAATCAAAATTTCACCAATAGCTGGATTCTTTGGTTGAATAGATAGTTGAAACCATAACATGTTTTTGATGTATGACCAGAGTTACTCAAATGACAATTATTGAACACTTCATCTGTTAACTCAAGCTAACCCGTCTTCGTTATCGGTTAAGTTTCTGAAACTCTATTTTTATTGATATCGTATTTGAGAAACTTCATTATCTATTCTGCTAATAACTTCATTGAGGTATGTTGAGTTGAATTTAGTGAATTATTCAACCTATATAAAAGCAAATCCTTTTAGTGATGAAATTTCGCATACATTCAAATCTTTATTTTGTATCTTCTTGATTCAATATATCAAATAACTGCATCCTTGATTCTCTTCATAGGTCATGAAAAGTCAGTGAATCTGGCAGACATCAAAGTGATCAAGCAACTAGGAGGAACAATTGATGATACTGAGTTACTGGATGGTTTGGTGTTTCCTCAAAAAGTGGCAAATGTGAATGGCCCCAGACGAGTAGAAAAAGCCAAAATTGGTCTCATCCAGTTCTGTATATCTCCACCTAAAACGGACATGGATCACAAGGTTATAGTTTCTGACTATGCAGCTATGGATCGTGTTTTGAAAGAAGAGCGTGCTTACATCTTGAATATCGTAAAACAAATTAAAAAGAGTGGATGTAATGTTCTTTTGGTGAGTAGAAAATTCGATATAATTATGTTTTTGTCCATTATCGTGAATACAATTTTTTCCACAAGAAACTAATCTATTTGTCGAGATGGTCTGGGGCTTATTTATGACTTACGAATTCATGGCTGAAATTCAAAATATTCCATTTGAATAATATCCTTGGCAATTTATACCGTTACAACATCCATAACAACATTGATATTATACTTACGTTAATATAATGGGACTCCACATGGACATACATTTCTGTGGGTGCTTATCTCTCCCATAAATATACAGGGTGTCGAGTGAACCTTGAACAATATTTGAAATGGCGATAGACTAAGGTAAGCAGATCATTACCATTAAGAATATCGAAAAATTTCTAGGTAGAATTTTCACCATTTTTGAGATGATGGGCTCTTTGTAAATTCGGGAAAAATCGCTACCTTTTCTCGATGTTTTTGATACCATGTTTCGAAATTGGAACTGATCCGAAAGTTTTTTCCGTGAACATTGCTTTTTGGATGTATAATAATTTTTCTAAAAACTCGTATAACTTTTCGAGAAATTGGGATGAAATGATAGATTAAAGTTCTACCTATTTTTATTCTCGTAACTTTGACTTGATTTTGTGAAAAATATAATTATGTGATTGTGAACATTCACTACAAAAATATCCGCACTTTGTCAAGTCTCCAATATGGTATAAAATATACTCTCATTGTTTCTGGAAGGGGTTAAATTTCCATTGCAAAAGAATGCGGAGACATCCTTCTAAACTTACAAATTTTAGCGAAATAAGAATTCTGTTCCGAATTTATCGGAAAAAAATGATGAAATAATAGTAATAAATCCATTGCTTAGGAAGTTTGAGGGAATACAATTTCAAATCTCCCGTCCCTCAGGGGACAGTTCTGGGTCCAATACTATTCACCATTTAAATAAATTATCTCTTAACACAAAAATAAAAAGCAAAGTAGTATCATATGCTGATGACACCGTTGCTATTTCTACGCGCTTGTTCTGGGGAACAGTGCGTTATTGTTTCGTCACAATGTCTGTAATTTTCGAGATTTGAGCTGAAATCGGTCTCAAACGACTAGGTCGGACTCACTGATGAATCCGTGGTCAAATTTGATTCTGTCTGGCCGGCTGACCCTGTGTGCTCTAACTTTCAAAAGGAAGGACCTAGAGTCTTGAAATTTACTGGTTAGGTTTTGATCCTGAATATCTTGGTTAAGTTGGGTGCATTTGGTGGTAACGTTGAGCGGATTCGGTCCTACTTCGGCTTGGACACCTTAGAGGTGCGTCGATGGTTGGCAGACTTTTGTTTCTTGTTTAGGCTGCTCAATGGTTCTGTGGATTGCTCTGATGTTCTCAGGCTAATTAATTTCAATGTTCCGCAAAGACCAACTAGGAATGTTCAACTTTTTCGTAATAGATTTCATAGAACTAATTATAGTAAACATTTATTTCCATTGCGCATTCTTGATCTCGGCAGTGGATATGGCGATCTTGAATTTTTCTCCATTGCTCTACGGTCGTTCAAAATTAAAACCCTTTCCAAGTTAAGAGAGATCTTCTACTTGTCGTCCTTGTCATGAGCGGCTTATCTGAGCTTAACTGTATACCTGTGTTTCATTTATATCTGTATATTTGCTTTATTATTCGTTGTATGGGTAAACCCGCAAGATTTCCCGTCGCGGAGATATTAAAAAGATATTGACATCATTATAGGCAGTGTGTTTTTCTGAATCAAAAATGTGAAATCGAACATAGGCGGTCTCCCTTAATTTGAAAGATACGGGCCGTCAAAGTTCCAAAATGTGTCGTTTTCAGGTCCCTTTTTCTACCATAAAAACAATCTCTCACTTCATCTTTATAGTTCACAAACCACCTTTGAACCTTCAACCAACAATCAGCAACACTTTTTTCTTGAATAATCAATATTTAATGAAAAACTAATGAAATTACTGGACAACCACTTAACCTCTATTCCTTCTGATTTCGACTCAGTCTTAAAGTGAAGTTTGGCAATGGTGTGAATTTTATCGGTCGGAATCGTGCCATCGTGCTTATTCGTGAATGACAGATTATTGCTGGCGGGAAAAATTAAATATGTTCTTAGTTCTTACTGCCTACTACTGCGATACTCTAAATCTTCCAACAGGAGATTTCGTTTCTAATGAAATCTACAAGGTTGAAACACATAGTAATGGAATGAGAATACACCCTGATATATATTTCAACGTACATTTTTTTCATATGTGATAGGTCGCGCCCTTCCCAGATTTCCAAAGAAATCGAGGTCATTATATAACCCATTTTATTGGAATACCCTGAATTTCATTTTAAACTGGGACCATCTCGAAGACACAACAAAAAATGACCTCCCTATTTTGAAGGGGATAGAAAGAAAGTTCAAGCGAAAATATTGACAGTGAAACCTTAAACAAATATTCTCAATGATTTTGTTTTGATGTTAGAATAACCACCTCTTCTTCAGTGACAGAAGCATTTTCCTTACAATCATATCCTTCAACTGTACAACATTTCATATTTCCCGCCAGCAACTACTCTTCTGTCATAATACGTTGGCCAGCGATGAAAAGACGCTGTTGCCAAGCTGCGCTTCTACATTAAGAAGTATTTCGTAGAAATATAGGTTAAGTGGTTGTCTAATATTTTCACTTTTCTTCCTTTAAATTATGAATATTCTTGAGAGAAAGTTTCGCTATTCGTTAGTTGAAGGTTCAAAGATGATTTATGAACTAGATTTGAGCAGTGAGAGATTATTTTTATGGCGGAAAAAAGGATCTGAAAATGCAACAATTTGGAACTTTGGGGGCCCATATCTTCCAAACAAAGAGAGACCGCCTATGTTGGCCTTCATATTTTTTGTTCAGGAACTCTGAACACTGCTCACAATGATGTGAATATCTTACTTATAGCTTCGCGACGGGAAATCTTGCGGGTTTACCGTTGTATGTTGTTACATTGGGGGGTTTCCCGTCATTCCTGCTCAATGCAGGGTAAATAAATAAATGAAGTTCGTTAATGGGTCAAATCTGCCTAATGGTTTTTGTGTTACAGCTATTTGAATTTTTGATTTTTCGATAACTCGAAAAATATCTATCTGATCGAAATGAAACTTGGTTGGAAGATGAACAGTGCCAATTAGAAAAATTATCCATAGAAAAATTTCCATATTTCATTTCAATTTCACTGAAATTTTCAAATCGTCATTTCGCAATGTGAACAAGTGTGTAAAAGCTGCTGACTTCACGTCAGTACTTTTCTAGGTTCTAATGGATATGATTGGAAGGTTGCTAAGGAAAGCTCTCAAGAAGGTATTAATGTCATAAAGATGTGGTTGGATGGGTTCCAGCTGTCTCTAAATGCTGATGAGACCAATTATATAGCATTTACCATCATAGATGTAAACAGACCCAAATTTCGCAGCATTGATATAGGGGCGTTAAAAACATGAAAGAATTGAAAATACTAAATACATAGAAATTATTATACATAAAAATACACAATGGAACCAACATTAGTTAATTAGGAAAGTAATTCAGAAATTTCACCAGTTGAGAGATATTTTGAGTAAAAATATATTGATTTTGGTGTACAAATACCTAGCGGAATCACTTTTGAGATATGGAATTCTGGTTTGGGGAGCTCTATGTAAAAATTCTTCAATATAACTTGTCTACAATACAAAATTATATATTGAAAATTATTTACAAAAAAGGTAGACGGACTACTTTTTGGAGGAGGTGTATGCAGCATTAGATTGCTGTACTTTCATACATTGGTAATATTTATGCACAAAACAGAGCATCTTAAAAATCATATCTTGCATAATGTTGTGACTCTTAGTATGAAGAGTAGATTGCGGAGGGTATTTGACTCTAATAAGATGCAAGATTCCCTTACCATCTGCCCCTAGGACTTAAAATTTGTTACCAAGTGACAATTATATTTCATTTGTAAAGTTAATTGGTTAATTTACTTCACATGTTTATATTTATAAAATTGTTCGATATAGTATAGGAGGGATAGATATTGTAATATTTATTGGATTGTAAAAAAAATCGGTGATAAATACTCCACAAAACAAGTGATATCCTTAGGTGCATATTTGTAGCTTTATTGATTGAAGAGAGGGGGTTTCAAGCAATAATTGGAGTATACTATTTAGAGAAAAAATCGATTTTTTTTCTTTTATTTCTGATGCAGATATGATATTCTTTCAAGAAGGACCTTTTAAATGGCGTTATGCCCCCTTTACAACGATTCGCTAATAGCGTATGGATACACCTTCTCAGTTGTTTCATGTCCGTTGCAGTTGGATGTTGCTCAAATTTGTTCTTTCCAATATCCCAAAGTAATTAATTAATCAGAAGATTTTAGTTCATTGTTCTGGGGGCTCTAGTATTGGTCCATTAAACCCAAATATTGTCAAACTCACGGGCCAGTAGCAATATGGCTACTATTCTATTCTATTCTATTCACAAGTCAATAAACTCAACCAATCTCGCGGCTACCCCGATCACACAAGTGCAATTATGTGATGCATTTCATATGACAGAACATGTCTATGCTACAATTAAATACAACATACAACAATTGAGATGGTGTATTTACATAGTGTGTGTATCAATGTAAGGTGGTAAGGTGGCGGAAAAGCATGTTCTAAAAGGTCCTCCTTGGTAGAATATCATATCCGAATCAGAAACGATAGAAAACAATTAAATGTTTTCTCTAAAAAGTAGTTACTGCAATTATTGCTTGAAACTGGTTTTGAAGATATTAATTGGAAGAAGATTTGAAATTCTATTTTTTTTATTTTTCTCGAAATTCCTAAGCGATGGATTTATTACTATAGATAAATATTTCATCATTTGATTTCGATAAATTCACAATAAAATAATTTTTTCGTCAAAATTGTGAAAGTTTAGAATAGACCAGAATATCTCCGCATTCTCTCGCAATGGAAATATCACCTCTTCCACAAACAATTAGAGTATGCTTTAGTATTGTTTGAAAAGATTGTGCCAACTGTGTTGCAAAGCAGACGTTGTTAGTGCAGTTCCCAGGCTCATTCGAATAGCTCGTTTTTTTGTGAACAGATTATTCGTTTAACTTGCATACGAGGGGCAGCTTGATGGGTGGTAGGGTCTAAACAATTTCTCATAATTTTTCATTCTTGTTAACCTAATTAATTCGGTTTGTTCGAACGAATATCTCAGTACTATTCTTTTTTAATTTCCGTGAAATTAGTCATCAAGCATATTTGTGATTTCTTCGAGGTGGTAAATGTGTTTTTATCTACCAGCTAATGGGATAAGTGTTCATAGGGATTCTCCTGATAGTTTTTCTTTCCTTTGTTTGTTAACTCCCAGGTTACGGTTGCCTTCCATTGGATCTGTGAAGTGTGTTTTACCTCTCTCTTTCCTTTGGTAATTTTTGGTTTTATAATATATATTGTACGATTATCTTCGCAGCAGACATTGTAAACGAAACATCTTTATCGCTGAGTCTTAAAGAGCTACACCGCACGAATTATAATTTAATCTAGAAAGTCTGTGGTAAGTGTACCACATATAAAGTGTTATATCCAAGCCTCTGTGTCACATGATGAATCCTGCCTTCGAGGATGGCGAAGTCCCATTACAGTTCAAGGTTGCCACTATAATGCCCCTTTATAAAGCTGGAAGAAGAGATCACCTTGATATTTACGGTCCGGTCTGGGTTCTGAAATATTAAAAATTTTGAAAATTATACAATTATACAATATTTGAAGAAAATAAACGTCATCTCACCAAACCAGTTTGGATTTCGGGAGAATTTGTCGGTTCAGGATGCAATAGGTCCCTTAACGTCGAGTGTTTATAGTGCGGTTGAACCCATGCCTGGGCGTGTTTATTGATTTGGCAAAGGACACCGTACATCATAACCTTCTTCTAGATCAGTGGTTCCCAACCAGGGGTCCGCAGAATCCCAAATATGGTCCGCGAAATGATTTCAAATTTAGCGGGCGGTGAGTCAGTCGTCATTGTGTATTTATCATACCTACATAGTGGTCCTTGCTAACAAGAAAGAACCAAAAGTGGTCCATGACCAAAAAACGGTTGGGAACCCCTGTTCTAGATAAATTAGAACATATTAGCATAAGATGTAATGTTCAGAAACTATTCCGAAACTACTTGCACAACCGTAGGCCGCAGGTTCAGATCGGTGCCACAGGGGACTGTACTCGGGCCTGTACTTTTCATAGTTTACTTGATTGACCCCAGTTTGAGCACTTTAGGGGTAATCATTTCATACACTGACCACACGGTATTCATCTGCGTTGGAGATTCTTGGCTTGGTGTAAGACAGGCTGTAGTGGTTGACCTCGAAATTATCTCTGACGGGTTCACTAGACATTGTCTAACTATCAATCGTGCCAAGACGTAGATCATACCGTTCACGTCATAAAGAAGATTCCTACCAGAGTATGATACTATGAACATACTCAGTGTTTCAGTGCCACTGAGTCACTCAAAAAAATATCTGGATATTGTTATCGATTCATTTTTAAAGTGGGACTGATATATAAATTCAAACAACTGAAGAAATTTGTACATGGAATCACCTGAAAATAGTGTATTATTCATCCGTTTAGTCGATCGTACATTTTGGCATATTGGGATGGGGTTGAAACCCCTTGAAGTTATCCAGACACGACTCTTGAGGTTTGATTCCAACAAGCCCGCGATGTATTCCTCGGATCAGTTGTTCAGGGATGTCCAGGTTTTAGATTCGACAACTCTTCTGCATTTCTATCCTGGCGCATCCGTATGGTTCCCCTCCATCTTCGCTGTTTCGACACCGGTACCACACCAGAAAGCGATTGGCCGTCAAAGAAGTATTATCACGATCAAAAAAATCGGTTGGGCAGAGATCTTGTTGCTTGCCGGTCCAAAATGAAGAAACTTGATGCCTGCTCAGTTGAGGATGATCAATTCCAAAAGTTGGTTCAAGAAGGGGGCGAAAGCGTGGATTAACAACAGGCCAAATTTCAATTCGATGTCATAAACCCTCGTTGTTATTTGAAATTCTAACGTTATTGCGAAAATAATGTTAGAATTTCAAGAATAACAGATAAGATTCGGTAACAGTTGAATAAAATCAACGCGAAACTAGGTGCAAAATTTCGTGTTGATCTAGTCGTTAGAAAATCTAAAAAAAATTCTTCAAAAATTTTTGAAATTTTGTTGGAAAAATTTTTTTTCTCGGAAAGTTTTGCTCAGATTTTGGAGAAATTTGGCACATACTATAAAGTCAGTAGTATTCAACAATAATGTTTGAAGTTTCAGTTCTATACGATATTAAATTTCGGAGATTTATGGGAGAAAATATGTCAAATTTCGTTCTTGTATGATATTTTGACGTTATTTCCTCAATATCTCAAGCAGTAAACATGCTATCAGATGAAAACTTCATTATTATATGAAGAATACCAATGCGAAACTTATTGCAGAATTTCGTATAGATCCGGTTGTTAAAAATTTTTTGGAAAATTCCTTCTTCTTAGAAAATGTTGAACAGATTTTACCGAAATAAGGCGCAGACCTTAAGAGCAATACCTTAAATATAACGGGGTGACTTCTAAAGGCCAGAGTTAGTTTAAAAAAAAAAAAATTTGGTGCAAATGGTTGTAAAAAATCGTAGGAATAAAAACTGAAATGAAGAGATAAATGAAAAAATAACTAAAATTGCGCATTCCCGCTAAAGCATTAAGTACATCCCAAAAAAAAAAAATTCAAAAAATACTCACGGAAGCCTGCAGAACGACACCCCGTTTTCTCCTATAAACATCGAAATTTCTCCGAATTCTAATATTTCACGGGCCTATAGGCAACGTTGAAATTGTCAAGAGAGTGTATATAAATAAAACAGTTTATTTGGGAAAAATACTTTCAACAATAAACATTAATAGCAGAGGTGTGAGCTTGTCCGCAAGGTTCCTTCACAAAATAATTTGCCATCCCCCCAATTTATTGAAAGAAACCTTTATTTTCCAGTGCCTAAGCTGTGCAAAATATGTAAGTTGAGAATGTATTAATGGTAAATTTATCTTTATTTCCAGATCCAAAAATCAATATTGAGAGATGCCCTTTCCGAACTAGCCATTCATTTCCTAGACAAAATCAAGTGTATGGTTATCAAGGACATTGAGCGTGAGGACATTGACTTTGTTTGTAAAAGTTTGGGATGTAGACCCATTGCTTCCTTGGATCACTTTACACCTGAAAATCTTGTGTCTGCTGATCTAGCTGAAGAGATAGGCTTTGGTGGAAGCAGAATGGTCAAAATCTCAGGTATGTAATATTTATGTAGATTTTTCCAATCTATTGCCTAATAGAATAGAATAGAATAGAAATTTATTGATCCCTTTTGACACATAGTGTATAGGACAAGTCTAAGAAAATACAGATATACAATTCAAAAGTCGAGTTTACAACAAACTTACATCATTTATATAGTCATCTACACTATAGTAGGCTTTTTTTGCCAACATTTCTTTCACCGTTTTCCCATACTCTCGCCTATTCAGTGCCCTCACCCTTGGTGGTAAATGATTATAAAGTATAATGCCTTTATACATGATAGAGGATTCAAATTTGGTGGTTCTATGCACTGGAATAGAGAGAATATCAGTACTTCTGGTGGAATAACTGTGGTAACTGGACAGTTTGATGAATCTAGTTATATTATCTTTCATATAAATCAAAGCTCTATACATATATATACAAGGGACAGTGAGAATGTTATTATCTCTAAAAATTGGTCGGCAGGAAGTGCGTGGATGTAGGCCAAAAATCATACGTAATATGCGCTTCTGGGACACTAGAACTCTGTCAAAATCAACAGAGTCCCCCCAGATCAGAATGCAATAATCAATATGACTATAAACCAAGCCATAATACAGATTTAACAAAACACTTTAACTCGAAAACTTTGAAGAATAGTACAACTCGCAGATAATGAAATCATCTTCCTTCTAAAATTGCCTTTCCTAACCCTCTATTTATATTCCGCCAAGAAATTGTAATCTGAATTGTGCTAAGGAGAGAGTCTTTCCCGAGGTAATGGGAGTTAGTTTCAGGCTTGATGATCATAGTTATATCGTTTTTTGATCACCAATATTCTAGACACCACAACCATTCTATAAGTAGAACGTGAAGAAATGATTGCTTCAAGTAAATAAACAATATATTCCAAATAAATATGAAGCAATATATCAATACATTCTTGCCAAACTGTTGTAAGCCGCTACATAGTACGTTGCGATTTAAACTTATTGATACTCTGAGTTTACAACATATCCTCTTAATATTCAAGCTTATATAAGAGCGATATTATAAACGGGATTATTATACAGATGTGGAAAAGTCCGAAAATCAAAATCTCATGTTCTCTTGCAATGGCAAGAGGGGTCTGTGTTTCAATTTTCTTTGAAATCTGTCTATTTTCGATTTTTTTCAAGAAATATGTCTCAAAAATTTTTTTTAACTTTCCTAATGCCTCGATCATCACAAAATGTAGCACATGGTGGACAATTTGCAAATTTCAACTAGCTGTCTATTTTTTATCGTGATTTGATTAGTCATTTTTATTATTATTCCTGAAAGAAAATCAGAATTTGACTGTTTTTTTTGCAAAATTCAGTCTGGATCTGATGAATATTTTTCGACAAAAAAACTGTTGTACCGAACCCGGGTTAATTTTGACCCCTTTACCTAAACCCAAAACCCAACCATGGCCACCGCTCTGTGATCGTCTAGTAAACTGAATAGGACTCTACGTTGTGTTTGTAACCCAAAATATTTTCATGTTCAGAGAACTAGAGAGAAGATTGAGAGGGAATTCAGGTTAGAATTAATAAAACAACAATTTGGCTATTCGGTGCGGTTCTCTTGCAGGAGGAAAAAGAATGCCTTAGAAAAACTCCAAACCGATATTTATTAAAATATAACATCAGGAACAATTTGTGGTAAATGGTGAAATCAATTAGATGTAGGCAATCGTTGACATTCAATCTCTAATAAATGAAACAAAGAACCACGGAGGTTGTCCAACAGATAAGTTTCTCTTATAAACCTCATTCATAGGAATAGTAGCAGCATAAATAATATATAAGTGTGGCTATGTCAAGCGTTATTAGGGTTCGTGGACCTTTATGCATAACGAGACATCTAGGTGCCAATAAATGGTAATTGCAGATTCATCACAGGTTCATAAGAAGATACTCAACTGTCGGTACCTCTAGATTCTAAGGTATGAAACATATAGCCAAATATACCTTCATAAAGATAACTTCCATGAATAGGATATATTAAACAGGTACATAGTGGAAGCTAGTTCAACTCTTAAGGTTGGATTCAATGAAGCATAGGCAGCTTTATGTGTCGAATATCCAGTAACAATGAATCTCAGTCAGTTCTATCTACACTACTGTTCTATTGTTAAACACGTCGAGGGCAGTCGATACCGAACTTAACACCCAAGGTACAAAGACGGGTCCCGCGACTACAAAAGATACATCAGGCAGTTGATACTGAACTTAACACCAGGAACGATGAGTGCTGGAGTCTTTGAGTCTCAACAAACGCCAGGTGTGCAAGGGCATAGGAGTCTCACCGATTCTCAGACAGTCACAGTGGAGGATTTAGTACACAAATCTACGTGCTAATATCTCACCAAGATCCGTTAATGACTGCACAAGTTGATTGAGTTAAAATGATACAAATGGTTCCACTATGCAATCCATACAATATTTCCTTAATTATTTGCAAATGAATAGATGAATATTATAACAGTTCAAAATAGTGAATCAATGTGACAAAAAATTACTTGATAATCATCTGGAAACATGTACAGAATACATAAAATGGCTGCTATCGAATGGGAGCTTTGTTGGTCGTTATTTCGAAGAGAGACTGTATCGACTTCCTTCTTCTTTCGGCAATTTAAAATAGAGTGAATGCTGACCAGTGTTTCCTTTTCCCCACTTTCTAGGTTAGTTTCTCGACCATCGAGAATCAACGTTCTCTTCTATGATCGAATCACGGTTCAACACATAGGCGTAGCATTTATATATAGGAAAATATTATTATTTAAAACCTGGTACAGTACAAGGTTTTCGACAAAACTCATCTATTAGATGAGCGTCAGTACGCTTCAAGTAATTACTAGGATTCAATCCGAGCTCTTCGGTAGTTCCTGAGATATTGGGAAATAATCTCAAAATTCAAATGACCAGAACTCCAGTATCGTCCATTAACGAACTTAACCACTGCATTTCGATGCGTGACCTATCCTCGAAATTTTAAGTCGCTAGATTGCTTAGTTCGACAGTTATCATGTTCACGGCCGGCAGGTTGGACAGAATCGATTTTGACATATGATTCATCAGTGAGTTCAACCTAGTAGTTCGAGACCATTTTCGGCTCAAAATTCGAAAATTACAGACTAGGAAATCGATAGCACGCAGTTTCCCTGATCGTGCGCTTGAAAATTGTACAAATCTTCATGAAAACTAGTTGTAGTAATATCTCATTGGCTTGATGAACGATCTTTTAACGTCGTTTTCTTAAAAGGCCCGTTAAATAAAAATCATTCAATTTGATAAAGCCCCTGCAAACATTTTCCAAAATCTCTTTTTGCCTGATTGACAATTGAAAACATGAAAAGTATACACATATTTTTTGAAGTAAAAATATCTGAAGATTCAGGCTGGTCGTCCACTGCAAGCGATTTCGAGAGGCGCGATAGGAGCGTAAACGAACGAATTTGCGCGACAGATCCAAATGAATGGAATTCTAGGTACCCTCGTCGACTGGCAGCGAGTTCATACGGGCGACTTCGAGAAAATTCGAGCGGCGCAATCGTATCCCGATCACTTTGGATCTGCCGCGTCTATACACTCGAAAAGAGGAGCTATCCGTCGGAAAGTGGAATGTATGGTTTGTGAACGGAATATTTGTTGAAGTTCGTTGTTTATTGTTGGTGAATTTTAGATGGATCAGATTGAACGGTTAATGAATGTTGTCTTTTTTCTTACATTAAACACACATCCAGAAGTTCTATAGGTGTATAGTAGCCTATCTGAAGTTGGACTCTTTGGCAATAATCGGCTGTATAGCATTCCAAATATAATTAATCCAGCGTGTTTCGCCATTATCTCGGGTTTTATAGCTCTTATTATCTCAATATCTATTATCGATTTGTTTTTTTAGTCTCCGATCAATTTTATTCCGAACATTTTTCTATATGCTCAAGTGTTTTCGGCCCATACGTACTGTAATGATTCAATTACGTTTCATATGCAGAACCATCTTTTCGATCACAAAATAAACATAGTTTTTTCTTTATAAAACGCTACGGATTTTTACTGATGACCTGTTTTCTAAAATACGCATGCACTTCTGCAAAATTTTAAGAATTTCTGAATATCTGTGTCACCATCATTTCTTTCGATGTTTGTAGTTTTTAAAGTTTTGAAGTCACGTTCTAGATACATTAATAACATATTCACCTTCTGAAGCTGACTTTCACATATAAAATTCAAATCAGTCATAATTTCGACGTTCCACATCGTTTGTTTTCGAAGTACCCAGGTCATCAACATTCACACTTCAACTTCCATTCCAGTATTATAAATGAGTATACGATAATAATCATTCATTATCAAGATGATGAATTTTTTTCCGATAATTTCATTTTTTCTTAATTTGAATCTACCTTAGCTCAAAAATTTTCCCCATTCCGTAGCTAACATATGCCTGATCAAGTGAGATTTATCCTTGAAATGAATTATTAATTCTAAATCCATTCCGTATCACAATTTCTTCAATAAACACGGAAATCTGAAGTAAAAATCCTCTGCTACGCAAGAACAAGAACGAACCGAAACCTCGCGAACTATCTGCCAGTGGACGACCCCGAAGCCTGAGACCGCTTCGGTCGTAAAAGCTCCTCGGCGCTCGTAAAACGCGTAGCTCATAAAAGCCCCAAATCGCTTCCAGTGGACGGCCAGGCTCATGCTTTGTCGAAATCATTTATTCTCCATGATATTTGATTCCTTCCTCACGCAATAATTTGAAAATCTGTTTCAGATACTTAAAGCAAAACAAACCTGAAGAATAATTCTTCATGATGTTCTGTTTTAAAAATACTATCCTTCCTAGCACCTGTACTGATGCTCGTAACATAGAGCCCTGCTTCAACAACCCTCTGCTAGGTGCAAAGGGTGAAAAAACTGATTCATTTAACCTTAACCTTAAAGCTTAAACTGGATTCATTTATCTGAATCGCGTTGTTGTTGTGGTTATTTGAATACCCAATGGATCCAGTAATATAAAACTTGATAGGCCTACTGAATGACCTAATTAAAGCGGATGGAGTATACGTACTTACTACGACTGTTGTGTATAAGAACAATGCTGCCTAGTTATCTGACAGAAAAATTACCATAACCTAACATTTTCCAAATTTATGTGGTGAAATGGCATGCGACAGGGACATACAGGTTGGAATCGGCCAATCAGAGAAAAAGAGGAATGAAGATAATTTTAAATTTCGCAATGCGGATGATGTTAACTGGACTGTTCTATATGGTGTGTCTTCGGTTACATACAGTATTTTTATCTCGAACTGATATATTTGTTATTAATTTTAATTAAACCAAGACTGTGTGTTTCTCCATTTCAGACGAAACACTGGATATTTATGTAATAAGTATGTATATTGGAAAACTTGTAACATGAAGTCGGGCAGTTTCTTGAATAATATATAGACAGATAGTTCAATCCTCATGGGCGTTTTTCATGAAAAATATTTTTTTTCACACGCTTGTTCTAAGGAAAAATTCAAAGCGTCATAATTTTAGCAACAATTCTGCAATTTTTGAATTATGAACGGAAAACGGCCTTGAACGACTAGGTTGGACTAACTAACACAGGTGAAAAGTTATTTTTGAATTAAATTCTGTCTGTTAGGCCATAAACGCACTGTAACTTTGGAAGGAGAACAATATTTAAATTTTCAGGTGCACATATTGAATATTTCGGTTGAGCAAACGCAATAATAAGCGCTGAACAGTTTCGGAGATATATAGATCTGAAATTATTTTGTTTTCCTAGATAATAAACTTGAAAAAATCCTGCGTCCTCATTCTTGAAACTTGATAATTAGTTGAAAATTTCATCAACATCGTAATCCACGCAAATCCCACAGGTCGTTAGCAATATTAAAAAAGAAATTATTAAAAAATTTCAAATCTTTAAGCGGGCATGTTTTAGAACCCAGTAGCAGATTTCAGCTCCATCGGATATATATTATGGTGGATTTTATTCACCCATTCATGAATTCACACTTGAGCTCCAACCCCCGACTCTACAACTTTCAAGTATGTAAGTTGTTTATTCTCAAAGCTATTATGATTACAATCGACGACTGTAGGCCTATGTGAACCGATATTTGAAGAGTAAGAGTATTGGAGCACAAAGACCAATTCGTAAATAATTTAAATCCGCCTGATGATACCATATCATAGCATCCATTCCAGATATATTTCACCCGTTCATGAACCTGCCCTTTATTGCTATTAGGCCCTAAATCTTGCTCACAAAATATATCGAAAACCCTCAGCTTTTTAATGAAATTCAAAACTAATTACCAAGTTTCAATTTTGTGTACATAGGTTTTTTTTGAGTTAATCATTCACGAAAGCTCCATGATTTCAGATTTGTTTATCTTCAAAACTATTCGGTTGATTTAGTTCATTATTGAGTTTGCTCAACTGGGATATCCATAAAATACTCTTGGTCTATAATAGGTCTTCATCTCCTTGGAAAGTTGCTGTGTTTATGACCTGAGAGACATAATTTATTTTAAAAATAAAATTTTCATCACTGTTAGTCCAACCTAGTCGTTCAAGGCAATTGTTCATTCGTAATTCGAAAATTGCAAAATTGTTGGTAATATAATAACGCTTTAAATTGTTCCTTAGAACAAACGTGTAAAAAAAGGGCCGACTTCATGTTACAAATTTCCCAATATACATACTATCACATAAATATCCAGTTTTTTGTCTAAAATAGAGAAATACAGCCTTGCTTTCATCAAAATCAATAAAAATTTACAAGTTCGAGATCAAATACTGTATGGAACCAAAGACACACCATATAGAACAGTCTAGTAAACATCATTCACGTTGGGAAATTCAAAATTACCGCCATTCCGCGATTTCTCCGACTAGCTCATTCCAACCTTCATTTCCCTGTCTCTAGTCGCATGTGGTGGAATGTGTCAAACTTTTATGGCCTACCTAGTGAATTGAGTATACTCACGATTCACTTGTACTTGTCATATTTATCTCTACCATCATTTTTTAGGTTTTTTTTTTGTTTCACGACCAATATCTGAAACAGAACTATTAAAAATTAAATAAAAATTGTTTTTTTCATGGAAAGCGCCCTTGTGGATCGCAGGATTGAACTATGTCAAGGGCAGTTTCTTGGAAAATAGATAGATAGATAGTTCAATCCTGCAATCCTCGAATGTTAATGTGAAAGTGTTAGATCACTGTGTTCCATGGCGAGCTAGCAGAGAAATATTTTAGTCTGACAGTATAGACCACCATTCAGTGTGGGTCAAAAACGGACAGTGTTGTGGTTAGGGTGGCGGAAGGATACTGTAACAAGGCCTCTACAAAACCGATATCCTAACTCTCACAAGCTTCAAGCTTCTGAGGCCTTGAAATCTAGAATAATATGAAAAATACGAAGTTTCACAAATTTTTCTGATTTTTCATTGTACATGTAATTTATCCATGAGTTTTATTTTTTTTAGAAAAGTTTCAGCTGCATCAGGTGTCGGCAAAAAATTTCACACGGGTCAATACCTGATTCTAATTTTCAATTTTAGGTGTACAGAGTCCTGGAAAAACACTTACTCTTGTGGTGAGAGGATCCAACAGACAAGTCTTGGAAGAGGCTGACAGGTCACTTCATGATGCCTTATGTGTAATTCGTTGTTTGGTAAGGAAGAAGGCCTTGATAGCAGGAGGAGGAGCTCCTGAAATAGAGTTAGCCTTGAAATTATCTGCATTGGCGAATACTTTGGAAGGAATTGATGCAATATGTCTTCGTGCTTATGCTCAGGCTCTAGAAATAATACCATTTACACTAGCTGAAAATGCCGGATTGAATCCCATTCAGGTAAAAAATAAATTATATCCTCTTGTCATAAATTCCCAATTTCAAGAGGACTCTTGCATATCAAACTGAAAATATGGATAAAAATATAGGTATATGTGGAAGAGTCACAATTTCCGCAATCTACTTTTCTCAGAATATGACTAGCAGCTGTGCACAGACTGTAGTAATGAAGTTGTAGTAACGCCAGTTGTTGAAAAAAATGCAAATTACTTATTCTGTGTTCCCATTTCCACTTTCAGCATGTTATTACAGTTTTATCAATAATAAATAATTTTATTCGATATGAAATATCTTGAATTTTCAGACTGTAACAGAACTAAGAAACAGACACGCCAAAGGTGAAATTTCAACTGGAATAAATGTTCGAAAAGGCGTAATCTCAGATATCTTGGAAGAAAATGTTGTCCAGCCCCTTCTTGTAACGACAAGTGCTATCTCTCTTGCTACAGAAACAGTCAGATCAATTTTGAAAATAGACGACATTGTAAGTTGAATTGAATTTGATATTTTTCAAGTAATCAATAAAAAAAAATTTTCAGATCAACACATTCATTTAAGGATGGAAGGAGAAGTTGGAGCCTAATATTTACTTATAGGTCTTGTCAAACTAATCATACTTACCTTACTAAGTATTCTGTTCATTTTAAAGATCAAAATAATAATAAAATATGAGTTTTCGTGAACGAATGGGCTTTTTTATTCATTCATGGTCATCTGTGATGGTAAGGTATATCCCGAGCCATAGAATCATGCTTAGCAGCCTCTGGAGTCGCAGGACAACTACTTGGCCTAGCGCTCAGATTGCGGAGAAATTATAATGTCTGGGATCTGTGGTCTCAATATAACGTTTTTCAAGGTCTACAATGTTATAAGCTTCATTTATCACGCCTTATAAAATATTTATTTCGGGTATCCTGCTCAGCCAATAGCAAATGTCTTCTCATAACCTTGTACTCTTCTCTGTGCACTTCGCTTAAGTCAGGGGTTAAAACAAAACCTTCGTCCCCTTCAGATTCTTACAATTCGTTCTGCTTCAGCCAATAAGTAGCGAATTTTTTTTTCAGCGGACTGGATTCTTTACGTCCCTGTATTTAGCTGCAATTATTCAACTAAACACTGGATTTCGATTCGAACTGATTTTATTTTTGGAAAATATGAATTTGAATGGGGAATTCGGCGAAAACAAACCTGCTTTAAAAACGTCGGGATTCAAGTTATGTCTTTCGGAAGTGTTTACGATTGGCCGTTATTTACCTTCACAATATCTTCCAAAAGAAACGAATTACAGAAAGGTTTAGGGTTTGATTACGCAGGCCGAATTCGTATATGGGTAAAATCCGCCGATTGACTCCGTAGATATAATAGCCATTCAAAATTTTATTTCTCCACTATTTCCATAAATTCAGATGGAATCAAGGACAGTGAAATACAACAAGCCCTGAGACTTGCATGCTCTAAAACCATGGATAATGCTTTAGCTCAGGCTTTAGAATTCGAGGCAGCGAAGCAGGCGTCGCATAGAGGACACGTTCGTGTGAGGACAAGTCCAAGAGATATAGACCGACCTGTTGAAGAAATCATCAGAGAAGAAGTCGGAAGATTATTGAGTACTGAGAAAAAAAGATGCTGTGTGCTGGTACTGCAACCTAAGTGGGCATATTAAGCGAAATGGCTCGAAAAGTAGAAAAAGAGCCAAAGCAGGAAAACGGAAAAGGGCCGGTGATAGAGGGCATAAATCTACTCAAGCTGTAGATGCCCCTGAAGTGTTAATCCGAGAAATTATGTCCACGGATTTATCCAGCATAGTTGTTCCCGGAAAGATAAATGGTCGACATGTGAAAATCCTTGTAGACACTGGATCGACCAGAACCATTGTGCGTCTAGAAATAGCTAAAGGATGTGAGATTCGTCCAGCTATGATCAAACTTCGGACTTCGTCTGGACAGGAAATACCAACTTATGGATCGGTTGTCTCCACTACTGGGAATTGGGAAACACGACAACGAGACACGAAGTTCTAGTAGCTGAAATCACGGAAGAGGTTATCCTGGGATTGGACCTTGTTAAGAAATTTGGATGCCAACTGGATATGAAGAGTGATGTTCTTCGGCTGGGGAGTGAAGTGATCCCATTCAATAATGTGGATGATAAGGCATATCGGATTCGATTGCCCGAGGACATCACGTTGCCAGGTCGAACTGAAGGCATAGTGAGTGGTAGATGTGATGACGTTACAAGAAATGGCTGCGTCAAAGTGATCGAGCCCTGTGACGATGCAATCCTAGCTAAGGGAATGTTACTGGGGAAGACATTGGTAAGAATAACAGACAGTATTCCCGTCCGATTACTCAATGTCAACAGGTTTCCAGTCACCCTGAAGAAGAACACCTTGATTGGACACGGGGTACCAGTGTCCCATATTTCTGGTGGGATAGGTACTGCAGGAGTCTCGCAGAGCCAGAAGAATACTGACGAGCTGGTGACTCTTCTCACCTCAAAATGTCAAGATCTTGACCGTAATGAACTAGCCGAAGTGAGAAAACTGATTCAGAAATTCTCCGACGTGTTTGTCACTGACGAAAGAACAGGGAAGACGGATATTGTGCAGCATCAAATCAATACTGGCGATGCACAACCCATCCGACAGCACCCTAGACGTCTTCCTTTGTCAAAAAGAGAAGAGGCTGAACTTGAAGACATGACGAGAGAAGGTGTCATTGAACCATCCAATAGCCCTTGGACGTCGCCTGTAGTGTTAGTGAAGAAAAAGGATATTCACTAGATTCTGTGTAGATTATAGGCAGCTTAATCAAGTTACCAAAAAAAACAGCTATCCCTTACCGAGAATCGACGATAAACTGGACACACTATCGTGATCACGTTGGTTTTCCACCTTGGATCTGAAGAGTGGATATTGGCAGGTTGGCTTAGATCCGAAGGATAAAGATAAAACTGCCTTCAGTATTGCAACGGGTCTGTGGCAATTTAAAGTGATGCTATGCAACGCTCCGGCCACATTTGAGCGTTCAATGGAGACTATATTGAGAGGACTCCTAGAAAACTTGCCTGGTCTACTTAGATGATGTAATAGTGGTGGAAAAGTCATTTCAAGACCATCTACGTAATCCGAGGTTTTCCAGCGATTTCGTGAAGCTAACTTAAAGCTAAAATGCAATCTATTCCGAACAGAGGTGACATATTTAGGACACGTAGTTTCTAGGGGGGCGTGGAAGTTGACCTGGATAAAATCAAGACTGTATTACAGGAATGGCCTATACCAAGAGACAAGAGTGAGTTACGAAGTTTCTTGGGTTTATGTACTTACTATAGAAGATTCGTATCTGGATTCGCTAACGTTGCCAAACCTCTAACAAAATTAACAGAGGATTGACAGGAGTACATATGGTCCTATGATTGTTCCGAAGCCTTCGAACGTTAGAAGAATGCTCTGGTCACAGCTGGATTTTAAGCTACGCAAAATCTGAAGGAAAATTTGTGCTCGTCTCGGATGCTAGTAATACAGCCATTGGGGGGCGTTCTATCGCAGGTTCAGGGTGGACAGGAAAGGATGATAGGATATTTCAGCAAGGTCTTATCGAAGACAGAACGGAAATACTGCGTGACCAGAAGAGAACTTTTGGCAGTCATCAAGTCCGTAGAACATTTCTACAAATATTTGTACGAAAGGAAATTTCTGCTGAGAACGGATCATGCTGGTCTTAAATGGCTCTTGAGTTTTAAGAACCCGGAAGGACAAGTAGCCAGACGGATCGAGAGGCTGCAAGAATATGACTTCGACGCCGAACATAGAACGGGAGTTACCCATCGAAATGCCGATGTGTTATCAAGAAGACCTTGCCCCGAGAATTGCAGCCATTGCTCACGTGTGTAAGACAAGGCCGATGTGAGACGGACCACAGTAATTGAAGACGATTGGCTACCCCAAGAAATACAACGAGCACAAGAAGAAGATCCAGATTTGAAAGTAATCCTGAGTTGGAAGCAGAATAGTAGACGATCTACTTGGGAAGAAGTATCCAGACTTAAGACAGAAGAGTTAAAATGTAAAGTTGTACTGGGCACAATGGGAAACGATGAGGATCGATAGAGGTGTTCTGAAACGTTGTTGGGAGAATGACGATGGAACTGAACAGAGGCTCCAGTTGATTGTGCCGAAGAGTCGAGTGACAGACGTTTTGACCAGAACACATAATGGAACTTCAGGTGGACATTTTGGGATTACTAAGACGCTAGAGAAAGTCAGGCAGCGGTTTTATTGGATAAACTGTAAGAAAGACGTTAAAGACTGGTGTGAAAAATGTAAAGCTTGTGCTGCAGCTAACGGCCCTTATGGCAAAGAAAAGGCTCCAATGAAGCAGTATAACGTCGGATCTCCCATGGAATGAGTAGCTATCGACTTCGCGGGCCCCTTTCCCGAAGCAGATCACGGAAACAAGACAAGTACATTTTGGTAGCGATGGACTATTTTACCAAAAGGGCGGAAGAGTACGGTATTCCTAATCAAGAGGCAAGCACGGTTGCTGATAAATTGGTCAAAGAATTCTTCTGTGGATTTGGAATACCTCTAGAGGTGCATTGTGATCAAGGCCGAAATTTCGAGTCGACGTTATTCCAGAAGTTTGTAGAAAACTGGGGATTAATAAGACAAGAACCACACCTCTGCATCCCCATTCCGATGGCATGGTCGAAGGAATGAATAGGACCACAGAAAAACATCTAGCCAAGTAGTAGTCTCCGATCACAAGCGGGACTGGGATGAGTATTTGTATCTATTCACCATGGCATATAGATCTTCGGTTCAAGAATCTACCAAGGAAACTCCAGGCAATATAATGTTCGGTCGAGAAATTAGATTACCTTGTGACATAGAGTTTGGTTGTAAGCCTGGAGAAGATGTAGCCTGGGAGGACTTCGTCAGTAAATTGAGGAGTAAGCTAGATTACATTCATTACAAGGTGCGCAATCAAATGCAGCAAGCAAGTGATCGGATGAAAATGCGCTCTGACATCAAGGCCATTGAAGGAGGGTTTACCGCAGGAGGTCTTGTGGGGTTTAATAACCCGCAAAGGAGAAGAGGATTTTCACCGAAGTTGCAGAGACAGTGGGAAGGACCGTATGAAGTTGAGAAAAGGATTAATGATGTAATTTACTGGATACGGAAGCTTCCCAGAGGAAAACCGAAGGTCGTCCATTTCAACCGACTAGCTCCGTACTCGTCAACACAAGGTGACGAAGAAGAAGTACGTCTCATGGAGATTCCGGCGAAGGAAAATGACGATTTTCAGGAATTCATGAAAAGCTATGGGGGAACACGAGTTGCACGGTTTGGCGTCACACAGGAAGTTCATCAAGACCTGTTTACAGTTCCTGAGGAATACTCTCTTGCTCATTGTGTAGCAGCGGATCTAAGGATGAGTAGGGGAGTGACAAGAGTTTTCAGAAATAAATTTGGACATCAAGAGGAACTGATGAGACACCAGCCCAGAATCGGAAAATGCCTGAGATTGAAGTCAGAGGGTCGGTTCATTTATTACGTATTCACCAAACAGTACTCATATCAGAAGACCACCTACCAGAATTTATGGACAGCACTGCATGGCTTGAAAGAAGACCTTCAATGCTTTGGGGTTAGGAAATTAGCTGTTCCCAAGCTAGATTGTGGACTAGATCAGCTGAATTGGCTGGTTGTGCGAAGCAAGCTTGAAGTAGTCTTCCAGAAGATAGGTATGCAGATCTTGGTATGCAATTTCAACCCAAAGCAAACCGAAAAGCCCAGCAAAACCGTAGTCTCTTACTTCCATCAGAAGGGATACTGTAGAAATGGTGACGATTGCAGATTTCAACACGGTCCTCTGAGGAATTCATGGAATCTGTTCTGGGACAGAACAGGCTTAAGAAGGGGACAGTGTGACGAGTACGGCCCTGTCTGTGCGAGTATCTTCCAGAAAACTCCAGATGTCTATTAGTCACCCGCTTGTCTAGAATCTTCTCGCAATCGCTAGAAGATCCACGAGTGATAGAAGGACGGGCGCGGAGCAGCACAGGGACTTATTCAGCGGAGTTATTCGAAGCGGAAAGTGATCAGTGAAAATAAATGGGTGTGGATATAAATTGTGCACAGACTTTGATAGAATTAGTTGTTCAGTCATTAGAACAGTAGTGTGTAAATGAGTGTAAATAAATAGTTTAATTATTCTGAACGTTACAATATGTACATTGTTCATATTGTGCATGCAGTCTATATTCTAGGTACTATACATTCAATCTGTAATATGTGTTTGAACTCGCCCTTTATTTATAAATGATTCTTCTAATTTTGTTCGAAGCGAATTATAATTTCTCTTCACTTCATCGTCGAACTCATTGAATTCCGAATAAGTCGTTATGGTCTTCAGTGCACTAAACATCTTCGGAATTGATGTAATTTCTATAGCAGTTTCTTCATCATCTTCAGGTTCGGTTCTTGTGGATTTCACAGAAGATCCGATGTCATGATCTGACAAAAAAACTCAAATTTTTAAATTATCTTCGACTTCGAAAGCTCTCAATTTTTCCTTGCTGATATGTTTTAATAAATTGTTTGTATCTGCCCAATCACATAAAGTTATAGAATCTTCGTCCACCACATCTTCCAAATTTTCATTCTGCCTTAACCATTCAACTTAATGCATTTGATCACGCTCGTCGAATTCTAAGGCAGGATAAAATCCGGCATGTTTATAGCAATTTACTATCGTTTTTTGGGATACAAGATTGCATGCTCTATTTACCGCAAGTATACCATCCAATAGGGTAAATTTAAATTCTACCCCACTATCCAAATGAGATATCATTTCGTTCAAGGAAATTCTCTTGTAGTGAGATTTCATAAAAGTGATAATTCCTTGGTCCATCGGTTGCAAGACTGCAGTTGTATTAGGAGGAAGAAAATCCAACAAGATTGCCTTCAAATTCTCCACTTTTGGATAAGCTGGACAATTGTCTACGAGGAGGATGATGTTTTCTGCCTTTTGTCTGTAATTCATGATCCCATTTCCTTAGTTCGTCTTCGAAAATATTCGATGTTATCCAGGATTTCTTATTCAGTGTATAATCGACTGGTAAATGTTTGCATGTCTTGAAACCTCTAGGTTTTTTTGATTTGCCAATAACAAGCTATTTTCTCTTTTCGGAGCCTGACATATTGGCACAAACTAGAACTGTTATTCTTTCTTTACTTTTCTTGCCCCCATGGTATTTTTCCTTGTGAAATTTCACAGTTTGATTTGGCATGAGCTTGTAGTAGAGTCTAGTCTCATCTGCATTGAATATGTCCGTATTTGAGTAATTTTTTCTTAAGTTTGGCCAAATATTCTTGAGCCAATCTTCTGTTACCTCATTGGTAACATCTGCTGCCTCGCTATGAATTTTACTCGAAGATATACGATACCATTTCTTGGAACGGTCGATCCAGCTCTTAGAACAGGAAGGTGGTTCATCTGGAGTAAGCAAGTTAGAGATCTCTTCGGCTTTTTCCTGGAGTAGTACTCCACTTATGGGAATATTCTAGATTCTTTTTTGCTTGAACCACTCACGCAACTCGCTATCCGTTTCCTCGTTGACTGGCTTTCTTATTCTTTTCAGTTTGGAAACGTTGCAAGTCATTATTCCCCTGAGTTTGTCTCTGTTCTTCCAAATGGTTGAAACAGTTGAGCTATATAAGTTATTACTGTACTGGTGCTCTTTCTTCTCCGTCAAACCAATTCCTCTATATAAGTTATATTTTCGGCAAATATCAGCATTTGGCGCACCGTTTTCAATTTCGCTGATTATAGCGCGTTTTTGTTGAAGCGTTAAGGGCCGTCTTACCTTCGACATTGTCTACTGAAGTAAACAATGTCTGGCTTCCTGGCTATTTCCGCTCGTTATAAACGATGCTAAATCATCCAATAACAATAAACAGTCGTTCTAACAAAAGCGATTTAGCTAAGAAGGATAATCTCTCGTTATAACCGAAGCACTAAGAATGTTTTTACACAAAATTTTGACTCGTATCCGAGCTCTCGTTTTAACCGGAACTTATTTGCATTGCATCAGATAGGCGGCAGTCCGTACCTTCAGAATTTGCTCGTTAAAACCAAATTCTCGTTTTGAGTGGTACTCGTTATAACCGGACCCGACTGTATTTACAACAATTATTAACTACTAAATGAAGGAAAAGTGGATAAGGACTATGAAATTCTTTAAATCCTCTTATATTAGATCTGATCTAAGAACATAAACCATACAATTGTCAAAAATCTCGGGTTTCATTGTGAATGGTCAATTTCGTGCCGACTTGCAGGCTGAAGTTTTACTTCGCCCGCGAATCGATTCTGAATGCAGCTAGTAGTGATATGGGGTGACTGCTTTGAGCAAGCGTGTAAAAGCTTAATAATGAGCTCATATCGTTTTTTAAAATATTTTCCACCATAAAATCAGTCGCCCACTCATTTATTTTCAAATTATCTTTGAGCCTTAAAAAATCTATTTCTGCCAAGAATTTTGGATGAAATATTGAAAATATGGGAGAGGCCCCTATATCTACTGAAACTCATAAATATGAAATTTTTCTTCTGTGCTGTTAAAATATCTAAATATTAATCGCCGCTAACTACAAACTTCACTTCAAGGAATTCAGCAGAAATCGAAATGGTGCAAGATAATTTCTATTTTTTGCACGCATGTTCTAGGGGAACAGCGTGCTATCGTATTGTCCAAATGTCTGTAATTGTCGAATTTTGAGCTGAAAATAGTCTCAAACGACTAGGTTGGATTCACTAATGACGAATCCGGTATCAAAATCTATTATGTCCGGCCGGCCGTCCGTACACACGATAACGGTTGTACGAAGAATCCTATGGACCTGAAACTTTCAGGGACGGTTGAATTGCAAATTGGGACAGTTAAATTCGTTAATGGGCTGAACGGTTTCGGAGCAAGAGCCTTGTGAAATTTTCAGGTTATTTCCGTGAATATTGGGGAACGATTGGATCGAAACTTTGCATTTAGTTGGAGTAAAACGACGCGCAACTTTTCTCGAGATTTTGTCGAGCTCATACTATCAGTAAATTTTGAAATTGTTTTTTTTTGTTAACTGCTCACATTTGAAAAAAATTTCAGCGCATACTTTGAGCTCCATATTTCACAGCAATGTATCAAATTTCAATTCGATACTGATATTAGTTTTGGAGATATTGGGAAAAAATATGTAAAATTTTGTGGTTTTCTTCGTCCGTTAGTCGTAAGCACAATAACTTCCGAAAGAAACTCGATATTTATTGAGTACGTGTGGGGCTTAATTACGAAGGTCGACTTCGTGAATGGGTAAAATCCGCCCAATTCAAAAGTTTATTTTCTCAATATTTCCAAAAATACAGATTAGATCGAATTGAAATCCAATAATTTATCGAAAAAAACCTAGGAAAGCATTGCCGTGAAGGCAGCAGCTTTTGCGCGCATGTTCAAATTTGTTGCTGAAGCGGTCATCTCCTTCGAACATGCGCGCAAAAGCTGCTGCCTTCCCGGCAGTGCTTTTCAAGGTTTTGTATTTGTCATATTATTGAAAGTATACTACGCTCCTCATCATGCAACAGTACAAAGATTATTTTCAAACTGAATAAAAGCAGAAGATTGACTTTATGATGAAAACGTTCCAGCACCTCCTGCATATCTTCTGAACCGAAAGATAACGCCATTTTTAGTACGGACGACCGGACATTTTTCAGAATACTGAAATTGGAGAAAACTGACCCTGATCATTTAATTACTATTTCTTTTTTTGTCCTTGTAAGTACCTACTCGAAATTATTGAATGGCCTATTTTAATTTCATTGCAGATTCCAAAATGGTACAACTCATTCTCCATGATTTTGTCCATAATAGCTTTCATGGTATTACAATATGTAGCATTGCAGCTCATTATTTACTGAACGCTCTGGCTTTAGGAACTCTTGTAAGCATAAGTTAAAACCGCATTTTCTCGGAAACCATAAAGGACTTCACTAACCAACGCGACCTAGCTTGGTGGGACAGCAGTACAAGATAATATCAAAATAATCACTTATTCACTTTATAGGTGTCGTGATCAAAGGTGGTGAATATATTTGATGTAAGAGAAATTTATTGACAATTTCAATCTATGGGAAATAAGAACTCGAATATGAAATACAGGAAATATTTTACATACATCTCACTATCCCTACTTTTGCACCAAATGTAGGAATTAGAGAGATATTGCAGTGTCAAATTTGTGTGACGTTATTAGCGCAAACGTTATTTTTGACATCTAAGCATGCGCAGATTCAGTTTCAGAATGACGCGACGTTAATAGCGTCTAACGTTATTTACGGAAAATTGCGAGCCGCAATTTACGTTGCGCTATTCTATATCGGAAGAAATCGTTAAGCTTCGGGCTCTTCCGGCTCCGATCACTGTCATAGAAAAGCTGTTTGTTCATATGTTTTTCGGAATTAGTTACACAACTTCCTCATATTTTTCAAATCTATTTTACAATACCTCTTACACAAAACTGATATTAGACATTAAGAGTGCTACCTAAGCAAATTTTTTTCATAAATAGGTATTTTTACTGTTTCGCGAATTAAGAAATACTTTTGGAAGCAACATGAGGGGTTGGAAATTAGAAATAGTTTGAACCATGCCAATTATATTGTGTAATATAACTACTCCAAAGTGAAATTAGCGCTTCCGATTCCATTTTCATTTTGTACAGAATTAAAAAACTAATGCAGAAATGCAAATTATCAAGCTTTAGGAGTTTAAAAATGAGTTTGTAACACAAAAATCTGACGTCTCACATAACCTAACCAAACAAACTGATAACTAACGTAACGGTAACAAAAACGTGTAGCAATACGTCTACTTCTGAAACGACCGTTAAATCCATGTTAACCACCAAAACGTTATATATAGCGCACCGTAATAACATAACGCTTGCGCTATTCAAAAGTTGCAATATCTCTCTATTATTTCAAACCGCACACCATGGCCACAATCCTACTGCTACCCGACAGTGACCATCAACTCAACCCTGAACAAGCCGCGCCAATTGGAGCACGTACTTGCATGTTTTTTTTTTATCGCGATCGCTATTACTACCTGATCACCACCTAGGCTGCGTTGATTTGCGTGGACTCCTTGCGATGTCAATTGAGCCATACCTTCTACGTGCAACTAAGACGTGAAAAATTTTGGATTTCTATCCCAAAGAAACCCTGAGATTGAAATTAGCATAAAGTGGTCAAGAAATACTGAAGAAAGATGTTTATTTCTTGAACTTTGGCACCTGTATCTCTGCTATACGAAGTCTTCATCTAATTGAAGTAACAGGAATTTGAGTGAATATCAGACAAAATCTAAACGTAACGTGTTGAAATAATCAAATAAAAATTTCAAAAAGCACTGCCGTGAAGGCAGCAACTTTTGCGCGCATGTTCAATGTAGATGACCGCTTCAGCAACGAATTTGAACGTGCGCGCAAAAGCTGCTGCCTTCACGGCAGTGCTTTTTGAAATTTTTTTCTGATGAATTACTGGATTTCAATTCATCATATCTGTATTTTTGGACATATTGTAAAAATAAAATTTTGAATGGGTATATCTACGGAATCATGGCGGATTCTACCCATTCACGAATTCGACCTTCGTAATTAAGCCCCAAACCTACTCTACAAATATCGAGTTTCTAAGTCGTTTCTTCCGGAAGTTATTGTGTTTACGGTCAGCCGTTAGGCCGTTAGGCTGACCGTGAACTCAATAACTTCCGGAAGAAACGACTTAGAAACTCGATATTTGTAGAGAAGGTTTGGACCTTAATTACGAAGGCCGAATTCGTGAATGGGTAAAATCCACCCAATGATTCCGTAGATATACCCAATCAAAATTTTATTTTTCCAATATTTCCAAAAATACACCGGATTCGTCATCAGTGAGTCCAACCTAGTCGATTGAGACCATTTTCGGCTCAATCATCCAAAATTACAGACATTTGGACAAAACGATAGCACGCTGTTCCCCTAGAACATGCGCGCAAAAATCCATATTGCACATGGTTGATGATTTAGAAATTAAACACCAGTGATGACATATAATAAGCTATAATAATTACTAAAATGATTCAAAATATAAAAACATCTGAAAACGACATATGAATGATAAATAACAATAATCCTTAATTCAAGTTATGATAGCTAAATCAATATAAGTCTGATGAGAACTTCTGAAATAGGTCAGATAAAAGTATTCAACAATTAAACGTGATATTGAAATTTAATAACTAATATTTCAAAATGTTTTCTTACATCTAAAGTATCCATCACTAACAATATTTATATATGTATATAATATATATAATTTACAAACCCTCTAAAACCTATCTGATTGTTTCAGACAATAACGTTATAATGAAAAATAAGTTATATCATTTACACCTCGAACTATTTGTCAGTCATTCACTATTCTCCTAGCCTTCTTGATCGGGGGAATTCCAGTATCATCGTCAAAATTTTCATAAGCGTATTCGGGTAAAAATTTTTCCAATTGCTCATCAAAGAATTTTTCTAACGTTTTTGCATCCTGATAAACGAGTGAATCGACCTGTAAAAATCAGATGTTATTCAGTACATCAAAATATGTTTGTTGAGTGTCATGGTGGTAATAGGTCTGTCAAATGTATTTTTTTTTATTATTGGAATCGATTATTCCATCCATAAGAATACTGAAAACATTTAGCGGCTGCCAAAATTTCAATTTTCAACGACAAAACAATCATTCAAATTTGTTTGTTACTTAAGATTATCAAACACTCAGAACTTGGAGGCATTCCATGACGTTACACGTCAGATAAACACTCTATTTTCTTATGTACCTTTTACTCTAACAGATAGATGGACAGCAATGGCAGTTAATTGGTCATAGAATCGTGCTCTGAAGTGACATATGCGGGGAGCTACCAATCAGAAGCGTTTCACCTAATTTAAATTCACGTCTTGATTCTACCATTTTAATTACCGATATTAAAAATTCAGGAATTGTGAAAGTGTGTTATTGCACACACCGTGTATTGAAATAGATGGAGAAGAACTCAAAAATATGATCTTTCATGTAACATGCAAGAGACCTATAAAGTAGCAAAGAAGCTGATAAAATACTCACAGAATTGTAGTTATAGGCATTTTTGAACATGAGTCTAACATCTCGAACCAGATCTTCAAGTGATTTATACCTTTCTTCAGAATCCCACTTAAGCTTTTGCCTAATTATATCCAAAGCCATAGGGGTTTTGATTATAGCATGATAATCAATATTCTGAAAAATAAATTAACATAATAGTTTCAAAACAGCAAAAGCGCATATACAGTATGTATATTTGAATGCCAAAAACATTGGTTGTTCACAGAGCTAACAGAGTCAACACATGCATAATAGTAATTATGTTATAACTTCATCAAATTGAAACAGTCAATTTTATACTAAGGGAACATTATTCTACATAAAATCATAATCATATCTCTTCATCCCTTAGCAAGTCAACCCCAACCCCTTAAATTTTAATAGGAAAGAAGGGTTGTGTGATATATCACTTGAGCATTTAGTTAGCGTCCATTGAAGGCGGATCGGGTTGCATTAACGGAGAAATACGCTCGCTGAGCGATCCTTCGGCTGATTCCGCCGAGCCTCGGCACTATGGCGAGGTAGTGTAGTTGCATTTTGCATTGAAATCTTAGTAGGCGGATTTCACCGCATACGATGAGCCTCGATCCGTCTGCCTAATGGACGCTTAGCATTAGATTTAACTATTCAAGACATTTATCTCGTTTTTCTGAAAAAATTTTCGCCTTCTGCATTGTTTCTTTGAAATTGGAAATTATCCTAGGCTCCGGGTAAATTGGGTGATATTTCATATTCAAAATAGTATAGTATGTGAAAGAATGATCAACTGCCAAAAAATGAACGGTCATATTCAGAACAAAAATAGCTTTTCAACAACAGATCGCAAGACCCATCTTCCTCATTAAAATTTAAAGGGTTGAGGTTGGCGCAAAGAGGAATGGAATGATACGATGATGGATTCTGTGTAGAAATTGTCACCCTCATGAACGAAATTTATGAATCACAGCGATTTTCCAAAATTTTTATTTTTCTTCTATTAGAAAAGACCTCTGTTTGCTTTTCAATCAACACCCGGTATAATGGAATGATCCATTTTCACTGGAGACTACACCCATTTGCTGCTCAACCCACTGTTCGTAATCATTGGCACCAGAGAAAAAAGGCTACTATTGCTGTGTGTGAAACTGTTTATCCCTAGATAAACTAGATTTTGGTATTATATTCTACTCAAATAAACTGAAATTTTTCCTCACATCTGATCCAATAACCTCTCGGAAGGGTAAACTGGGATCGTATTGGCAATATAATTCCAGTACCAGCCTTTCTGCCTTCTTCCTCTCTTTCAAAGATAGCTCCCCATCCCTTTTTTCCGTTTCAGGAATATCGGCGAAGTTCATGCATAAAAGACATTGCCAAGTATCTCCCGTCTCTTCTACACTCATATTAGGAATATGACAATATTGGTGAAAGACCTTAGGACATTTGTCACAGCATACAAGTTCCCCTCCATCCATACAAACAGCACACCAATCTTCATTAGGATCGTCCTTACCGGTATCCAAACATTCCGGTTTAACTTTACACAATGGTGCAGAATCTCCTGTGAAAAGAAAAAACGCTATTGGACAAGCACTAACTGCGGTTTGTAGATAGATCATTTTCAATGTGCCTCAAAATGGAATGAAAAATCATCTTAACTTTTTGAGTGTTTATAAGAAACAGATTGTTATTTTCTTTGAATTCGTTCACCCTGTTTCTGCAAAGATAGGAGGTATTCAAATTTTTCCATTCAACTGCTCAAACTCTTCTTCTGATGACAAATTTGCGTGTCGGTAATTTTTGGAAATATGATTTGATAACTTTTTAAGTTTTCAGCAAAAAATTTCACCCAAATTTGGGCGTAATCATACAAAGACAACATTATTATTATTTTCTCTGAATTTATTCACCCTGCTTATCTGCATTATGGAGCAAAGTTAAATGTATGATTTATTAAATTTTTTCCATTTAGCTACTGAACCTATTCATTTTATAAAAAATTTGCATGTTGGTATTTTGTGATATATGATTTGATAATTTTTAAGTTTTCCAATGATACATTTGTCAACTAATCGCAACATTTTAAATGGATCAGATCAGTATTTTCGAGACGTGAAAAATCAAAATTACAAATCCCAGGTGGGAATCGCAACAATTCAAAAAATAATCCAATTGATTTGAAACTTGAGAAAAAATTACAAAATATAAATCGTTTGAATTTTTTATCTTTCTAGAAATACCAACATCACGAAATTTCCCATATATTTGCGCATCGGCATTAAACAGTTGATCTCTAAGTTTCATAAGGCGTCTTGCATGAATTTTTTCATTATTGGAATCGATTATTCTAAACATTCTAATACTGAAAAAATTCAATCGCCCTCAAAAATTTCAATTTTCAACGAGAAATCAATTTTTCAGTTATGGTTCCACATACTGGCTGTTTAAACGCTCAAAAATTTACGGCATTCCGTGACTTCACGTGTCATATCCACACTCTCCCTGTGACTCATGACGTAGAATCGATCTACTGCGCTTCGCCCAACTTGCACTTGATTTTACCATTTTTAATACCTAATTATTCAAAATTAGCGAATTATAAAAGTTTGTGTTAATTAATGCAAAAGAATTATTCAATCAGTTCATATAAAGATTTAAAATTTGTAGCTCATTCCGTGGGAAAGTTAGCGTGGCAGCAGACAGACAGAATCGAATTGGAATTCTTATTCTGCTTCAGCGAGTCGAATATTATCAATTGAGACCATTTTCGCCTCTAGATTCTAAAATAACACAATATTTTGGGAAAAGGATAAAGATCTTATTCCCGTAGAAAAAGTTCGAGAAAAATTATTGAATAGGAACATTTGTTAGTTGTATTTGGTTGTTCTCGTATTACTGTGAGGTGGTCCTTTATGAAAAAGTTCTATTGTCTGTAAAAACGGAGGAGTATTATAAATGACAACCTGTACTTACTACCACATATGTCCAGTTTACGACATAATGGTGAACCTTATAACGTCAAATGTTTTTTGGGCGGTTTATTGCATAATATACATTCTACTCATAACATAAGTATTGAGTTATTGTGCTCAGTGAAGAAAATAACATGAGATTGAAGTGTCCAGTGACTCTTCTACCCGTTCATTTCAGTTGTGTGTGATATCTTCGGGCCATGTCTTCTTTAGTCTTCTGATGTTTCGACTTTCTATACAGAGATTTTGTATTAGGTCGTTTGGGTCTGTGTCCAAGAGTGGCAAAGAAATCTTTGCATGTGTCCGTTGAAATTATGAACCGTGGTGGACAGTACACTGATGTTATGCATACTTGTCCAGAATTCTGATTTTTACGTTAGTTGCTTGGATGGTGATCGGTTGGAATTTTTTCTGTTTGTGGAGAGAAAGAGAACTTTTAATAATCACAGCAGAGCCTCCATGAGCTGTTCCATCAGGATGTGTGGTATAGAGAACACTGTTTGGCTGGTAAAGTGTGTTTCAGAAATTAAAAGGAAGACCTTGTTTAGATCCAAAAATGTCAATATTTCTTGCTTATGGTTCACTAAACCATTCGCGTTTCAAGTATCAATCCTCAGAATCTTGCTTGCCATTATGAAAGTTTGCTCATAACAGTGGAGTACAGATACAATATCATGCTTTTCTGGTTCGATAGATGTGAGAATATTTTCTTAAATTCTTCGTGGAATTTTCAGACCTGATGACTTAGCTGAGGTAAAAACTGTTCCTGGTTAATATTTCTGGTCGTTTGGGAATAGGGTGTTGATCACCACACTTGACACAGTTGTATGGTCGATGGCAATATACCTTGGAATGGCCATATTCCGGACATCTCCTGCACTGTACTATTCCTCTATTTTTTCTTGGGAGGTTTGATGGTTACTTCAGTGCTATGGATGAACTGAAGTTCGTAAATGGTTTTTTTGTTGGATTGTGGCTCAAGATCAACAAAAAACATGCATAGGGGTTGTTCAGGTACTCAATGTTGAATATTCAAAATGTTTCGAACTTTATGGCCATTTTTCACTTCGAATTTCTTCAATAGGCACAAAATGGTACGAGTTTCTGATAACAACTCTGCAAGCATATTCTCGTCTCATCTGGTAAGTGTGGTGAATTATTTTTTCCTTACAGGATAGTTGGAGAGTGTTCTGTAGGCATCCACAGTGTATTTACTTTTACTTTGACTGTGTCATCCGCTAATAATCAAGTAAGTAAAGAGTTCTTTTCAATTACTTCAGCAGCTGTTGATTCTATCTTCAAAATCGGCAAAGTCGCAGATGTATATCAACGGTGATCTTAATGGTTTTCCTTCTTTTTTTTTCCGTTTTGGTTTTCGTTAATCTCCGTGGATGAAGTTGTTTGTAGTGGCGAAAATCTGTTGGAGTTAAAGATGGCGTAGGCCAGGGTGTGGGGGAAGCGACAGTAGTAAAAGTGACAATAAGGACATACGTCCAACCTAGTTTCATCTGGTGGTAAACCTAAGAATCCATGTTGGCTTTGATGGATGATTACCTTAGGTGCAGACCCAATATTATTCTGAGAGGACATACATATTTCTAGTGTGTGGAATCTTAAGATCATAGGAGAATCTTATCTTCCACAGATAAAGCGCAGCAGATGTGATATATTTGGAAATGCGCAATGATATTATCTTATTGTAATTGTATATTAAATTAAATAAAAAATATTTATTTTAATAATTCTCGGTTAAATATGGAAATTTAAACATTTCATGATCGATATTTTTCTTCAGTTTCGAATTTGTGGTGAAAAGAATACAATAATAGTTCGCATCAGACAGCAGATGAGAACAAATCTGTTCCCGAGATAAATTTTATATCCGCGCGAAAAATGAGTTGCATGACAGTAATCAGCCGCCGACTCTGGGCATAAAAACCGGATTGATGGAGCTGGTTGCTAGACAACCACGAAAATTGTGCACAAAGTAGAAAATTCTGAATATTTTCGCGGAAATTCGAAACCAAACAAAAGACTAATAACGGTTCGTGCCCAGCATATAACGTACCATAAGGCGGTTTCGGAAACTTGATCGGATTAACACGGGTAACTTACCCGGATCACTCAAATGACAGATGTTGAACGTTCTATCTGTCATTTGGTTGACCTGGGTAAGTTACCCGTGTTAATCCTATCAAGTTTCCAAAACCGCCTATAGATAACACATTCGAAGATAAGTGAACTGCTGGGAATTCCTTAGCAAAAAAACAATGAGTCATCAAAATAGGGAAATCTACAACTCAGAACTAAACAACCATAATATCTGGCAATGTGTTCAATGCACAACCAAGAAAAGAAAAATCAACGTGTCAAACAGCATGGAAATCCCAACGAGTAGTAGATTCAGTCAACTAAATGTATGGGGTCAACAACTATAAAGAAATGGTAGGCAACTTGAACCAGATTACAAAAATTGAACAGTTCACAACAAAAATCCTGACCAACAACCTTATTAAAATTAATTGCCAAACTTCAGATGACTGCAGAAAAATGAGCCGTCACCAAAGGAAGAATGATCATTCAGAATAATGATAAAAAATCTTCACTTCTCCACAGGGACATATACAATGGAAAAATCAGGTTAACAAAAGTACCATTCAACCTTGTTTTTGTTGATCATGAACCTGCAAACAATAACAAAGATATACAAGATACATGGAATTCAAAATAGCAGATAGAACTGCCAAAAAAAATCAAACGGCTTATATAATGTATGAGATGCCAACAATTTGGACACACCAAAGCGTATTGCAACAAGCATACACTTGTGTGAAATATGGTGGAGCACATAGTGCTACAAGCTGCAACAACACACCAACGGAATGTGTACTATGTGATGGATATCATCCCGCCAACTGCAGAGGCTGTGTATTTTATCACTTGAAAAACCAACCGATGCGAACAAGAGACTGAATGTTCAATAGGCAACACTAACGAGCAGTCAATACACTTATAGGAGGTGTATATATTTACAAATCATCCCGACAACACAGCACATGCCGGAACTGCAATACTTATCCAACAAAAAATTACCCAATATGAAATGCCAAATTTTGGAAAGACTTCCTTTGAGCTACCTCACTGAAAGTACAAATAGCCACCTACGATTTAACAATCTCTGCTGTATACTGCCCACCTAGACAAAATATAAAAAAGATGGCTTCAGAGAATTCCTCAATACATTAGTTCCAAGATTCGTAGCAGGAGGAGATTTAACGCCAACAACACTCTCTGGGGTGCCTGACTTATAACCACCAAAGGTAGTGAGCTAACTAACCTACTACAGGATAAGAGTTATTCCTTCTCGTCAACTGGAACTCCAAAATATTGGCCTAGAGATCCAAACAAAACACCAGATCTCGTAGATTTTTTCGTCACGAATATCGTCAACATATATGGAAGTGGAACCAAGCTAAGATTTCTTATCTGATCATTCTCCAATCATCGCTTCAGTAGAAAAGCCTTAAAGATCCTTCTGAACTTGAAGAAGCAATAAAGATTTTCACAAACATCCTCAAACAGGCAGCTATAGATAGTACACCAAAGGGAAAAGAAAATGAAATAGTTAAATCAGTGTATGTGAAAATTAAACAACTGATTGCACAAAAAAAGAAAAGCAAGATAAAAAGGGCAAAAAACTCACGCTCCAAAAGACAAGAGAACATATAATCAAATCAGTTATAAACTTAAAAACAAACCACATGAGAAATCTTTTAATGATTATATCACTGACTTGAATAGGTACGACAACAGAATTCAGAGACCAATCAAATCTATGAATAAACCAAAAGAACAAATTGCACCACCCAAAAATCCAACACTTCGAAACAACAAATGGGCTAAAAGCGAAAAAGAGAAGGCCAGTATTTTTGCAGAAGACCTTGCTCAAGTATTCCCACCAAACAATGAAGACACAGAAAGACAACGAAATCGAAAGATTTACATACAACATCCCTGCAGATCAATCTATAATAAAACCTTTCACTATAAGAGAAGTTCAGAAGGAAATAAGTTACCTCAATATACGAAAAGCTCCCGGTATAGATGGAATAATTCCGAGAATGAGAGAGAATTACCTAAAAAAGCAGTACAACTGATAACGCATATCTTCAACGCCATAATACGATTGTAATACTGAACTCAGGAAAAAAGCCAAAATATTTATGATTTCACCTAGATAAGAGACTAACATGGAAGGAACATATAAAAAACGCTGCAAATTTTACACAAGGGTTTATTATTTTCTCATTTAAATAACCCAATATGCCATTGATATCTCGAAAAACTTATATATTATGCAAAACTCATTGGTTTCTCACGACACAGAAACCAATTCCATGAAATAATTCATGTGAACATTAAAATCTCAATAAATACACTTGTATAATTGAATAACATTTCGACATGCAGAACGCTAACTGAGTAGCAAAATTTAAAATATTTTGAATGAGAAGAGACGTTCCACAGTCGTTTCACTTCTTCGAAAATCTAACTATTTTCCATTATTATTAAATTTCGTGTCGGTAATCTATAACTGAAAATGAACTACAAATCAGATAGGGTTTGTCCTTTTTGAGATATTAGGGAAATAACCTCAATATTCAAAATGGTCGCGAAATTTTTTGCCAATACCTGCACAAATAAATATCGGTCAAAACTGAAATTTGAAACACTGTTTCTAAATGTTGACTCTGAAACCTGTACCAAATTTCATTGAACTTTGATGAATATGTATCCGAAAAAAAAATGTTAAAAAAAAATTTTGCATTAAATCGAGTGTCTATATTCCACAATTAGTCATGATGTTTGAATCCGAACGCGTTCGTATTTCTTGACACTGAGGAAATAAACTCAATCTTTCAAACTAACACCAATACGTAAAACAAAATTCAAGGCTTTCCGCTAATATCAAATGTGTAGATGTGATTTCTACTGGGATTCAACTTTGTTCTGAAAAATATTAATCAAATAAAAAAAAAACTCAATCTTCCTGTGCAATTGATCTGAAACAAATTTTTTCCACAGCAGATGTCCGATGCACTTGATTTACAAAGTATCCATCACACAAACTGAAAAACTAAAGTTATTTTCAATAACATTTCTGTAACAATTAAATATAACGTGAACCTCATCAGGTTGAATTCGAAAGAATAATTCTAGATTATAAATTTCGTTCGTTGTTATCGTCGTCAGATACACTCAACCAAATGGGTGTCAAATCCGAAAGTCTGCTTGATGTAAAGACGTGAAATTCAAACAAGTAGTTTGCCGACAACCAGATGATGATACATGCGGAATATTTTTGTCTACGCTATATCCCTTGTCTAAGGTCACAGACCCCATTCAGAACAGGTAGATAGATTATCGGCTCCTAACTTTCGTCTAAGGCTCCAACCCTCAGTATTAGATTCTCGACAATCGACAATTGATGAGATTTGCGGTTTGCTTTTGATTTTTTTGCATATTATATCCTCCAATTTGATTTATCATATAAATGCTCATTATTTTCTATATTCACGCTTATTTCAAACTGTCAGAACGAAAGATTTTGGATTTCGATTGAAACCAGTAACGGATATCCACAGGTTGACGATAATCGTATTACGCAACGCGAAATGAATGGAAACCTCCGATCAACCGAATTTTTTGGAAATCTGCATTATTTTAAATTGCGCTACTTAATTCGCATTCTGCATGTAAAAGTGTTATTCAGTTATAAAAGAGTATTTATTTATTGAGATTTCAATGTTTCAAATGAATTTTTTCATGGAATTGGTTTTTGTGTTCTGAAAAACCAATGATTTATGAATAAAATAAAAGTTTTATTCAAGATATGAATGAGCTTCATGAAGAAATTTAATCTTAAATCCCGTAATCCACAGGCTGATTTCTATAAATAATAATCTGATACGATTTTCAGTAGTTATGTTTAAGATATTGGGAGAGAAAACCCAAAAATATTTAATCTGAACTACTTACGATTATGAAATTGTCAAGAACATCGATGGGGCATTTGCAAATTGTGATTATAAAATAATAACGTATGTGTTGAAAATTTGGTAATCAATATTTTCATCTCCTTTTAGATGTATGACTAATGATGATGAAAAGTAAACCGATTATTCCAGTGAATTACAATCTTAGAACTGAATGCGATGTCATTTTCGACATTATTGGAAATTTGCAGCGTTTTTCCTTATAACTCAGAAACCACTGGTCGTAAATGATCCGAGTGAAATTTTTTTGGTTTAGTTTTGTAACAGTAATCAACGTCCTGAGTTGCATGAAAATTCGGTGGTAAGTTTTCGAGAAATAATTTTTTTTTCCTCCCACCCTCCCATTTTGAGCCCTTAGGGTACACTGCTTCTGCTGAAAAGCTTGGAGGATCAATCCCGAGCGATCCACGTTTTTTCTACCAAGTTTCACTGATTTCGGTTCAGTACTTTCTGAGAAAAGCCCCGGACAACGGACGGCGTACGGCGGACGGACGGATTTTTTTTTATTAGTTTATTCAAATCTACATACTCCAAAACGTAAACTGTGAAATTTTCAGGGGAGGTTAAAATTTTTTTTTTGTTGGTCGATCACTAAGGTTTATTATTTGATTTTATCAAATAATAAACCAAAAAGGAATAGATCTTAAAATCAAGAAAACTGGCTCATGGAAAGGAAGTCGAGACTATCACTGGAAAATAAACTTGTTTTATACAAGTGTCATAAAACCAATTTGGACTTATGGAATAGAAAATTAGGGATGCGCAAGCAAATCGAACATAAATATTATACAGAGAAGTCAGTCAAAGATACTGAGAATGATTGGAAATGCACCCTGGTATGTGACCAATCCAGCATTGCATGAAGATCTTAAAATATCTCTAATTCAAGAGGTAATAAAAAACATAAGAAAAAACCACCATTCGATATTGATTGGGCACACAATTGTTTTAGTGCAAGTACTATTAACAGACAACCATTCAAGACGACTACAAAGACAATGACCAGCTGACCTGACGCAAAAATAAGAGATTCTCTCAATGGAGGGAACCCTTCTACACTGCATTTTATATATTACAAACATATAATTAGCTCATAGAATGTGTATTCTGATTGCTGATAAAATAAATTTAAAAAAAGATAGGAATTGGTCTAATGGAGAAGAAAGATCCAGTAATAATTACTGGAGCTCTTTCTTCTCCATTAGACCAATTCCTATCTTTGTTAGATGTTGGACGTTTTCGTCTTGTGGGAATCCACATGAACCGAGCGTTTCCATGTCGTGATGGTGTTTGTAAATCTGCAATATCACAGATACAGCGACCTGATGCGACTAAAGGATGAACGTCATGCACATCGATAAAAGTTCTGCACTCGAAGGTGGGATTCGCAAGATGCTCCCAGAAGATGGCGCGCTGTACGTTGTTAAACTGCAGCGGTCCATCTGAAAGGTGACAAGTATCGAGATTTCCTCAGCAGTTTTATCCAAAGTAAGTTGACCTGACGATCAGTAACAACTGTGAAACAGCTGTAGTCATTCTCCTTGGATCCGCTTCTTTGGTATAGATGTTTTGGTTGATTGGATGATTAGCTCTGATCAAGGAGGAATGTTTGTTGATTCACCAACAGTTATTCGTCCTTGTGATTATGTTAAAAAAAAGATGTTTACAATTCGCGAACTGTTAATTGTTATTGTTTTAATTTCCTCGTTATCGCGGAAATATTGGTGGAACACGAAGATTTTTTTTTGAGAATTGAGTCTTGGCCTATTAGACAAAATCTTCACTTTTCACAATTTAATTCACTTGATTTTGCACACAATTTGCATATCGAGAGGGCAAATTTAATCTATACAGATGTAAGGCTTGCTACCATATGGTGAACATCCAATTATCGCAGTACAAAGTGATTTAATGCTTACCTGTGGAACTATCGACATGTGGAGATCCCCCTGATTTTTGCCTACCTTCTGCCAGAACTTGCACTCCGTTAGAGTCTAGTTTTGCAATTGTGGCCATCAAATCGTTGACAGAATCTTCACAACATTTATCAAGATTTCTTTCAGTATCACTTCTTCCTTGAATATGATTAGGACTTGGGGTTTTCGGTATCGTGGAGGTAACAGTGGCGGCAGGATTTTTATTGTTTTCTGTATGGTTTTGCTGTTTTAGGGTGATTTTGAAATTATCATTTATTGCTGGCAGAGACATGTTTCTATTACTACTGGGACCGGTTTCGTTACTATTTTGTTGTGGTATATGCCACTTAGCACCTTGAGTTGGGAAGCTGACCCTGAAAAATTAAATTAATATCAATTGTTGATTCAGTAACCTTGTAACCAAGTACTTTAGTCGCATTTGTTTCTGTATCCAGATTTATTTGATTTTGCTAATTTAATGAGAATGTTTCACCAGAAAAACATAAGGGTTGGCTGAATTACTTTTGTTTATCATTATTTTATGGAATATCAAATGTACAAAAAAATATTACATATCTGAGGGCGAGATTTAGTTCGCATGATGATGTTCCAGATTAAGCCATCCAGTCCGCTCAAGCGTATATGTTATTGGCTCGTGTTTCCTAATACCGTGAATGAACCTCAAACAACGATTTTGAAGTATTTGGAATCTATTCTTATCATAAACTGTCAAGCATGGACCATAGACAATATCGCAAAAATTCATGTGTGACAGTCATAGACCTAATATAACATGGAAGGAGCTTTCAGACTGAATCGACTAAAACGTACATGTAAGAGAGAACGAATATGCGTTTTCTAAGGATAAAAAGGATGGAGCGAGAAGAAGCTTGGAATCTTAAAAAATATGAGGTAGAGAGTAGATACTATTTTGAAGATTTCAAAAGTGGATGGAGTTAGAATAGATTAGCCTCTTATAGCTCCATCTGTCTCTGATGTACGTTATAATCATTTCTTTTTCTCTCTCTCTCTCTCTCTCTCTCTCTAAAACTCCGTCCATGGTATTTTAGGTCAATGGTAATAGTACTAAGGTGCATAGAAGGTGAAGTGAATTCAAAGATGCACTTTTGTTTCGCCAATGTTGGGGAATAGACGACTTCAGTCTAAGTCGCCAACCCACAAATTCCTTGCAAATTTACTATCACTGGGGAAGGGAAATTTCAGAACAAATTCGACATGATAAGGTTCGCGTTATTAATGAATATCCGTAAAAGTTGGTATTCCTGATTTCATGTTAAAAGTGTCAAGTTTATATGGGATATGTTCCGCAAATCAACTTGGTTATTTCGGTTGGTTCCTGAAAAAAGGGTTAGTTACGGAATTTGATTGATGATAAACTAACGATGCTGTATTCGTCCGAATTAGGCAGTTCTTACAGAAAACATCAAAGATTTCGGCAATATGATTTTTTTTTGAGCAATCGTAAATTGAAGTTGTGTGAGATACCGGTGTATTGTTTTCACAAGGTGGTATATTTTGTGAGATTATTGCGCAGTTCGATTTTGTTTAAAATTTATAATGGGATTCATATTCCTATACATTATGTTCTTCAACAAACACAAATATTCACTGGGAAATAACACTGATTTATTTTTTCTCCTGTATTATTTTTTTTCCAAGAGGTCGTTCTGTTTTACTTACTGCATTAATATTAAGGTCATCGCGTTTGTCAGTGTACAATGTAAAGGCAGCAAATTTTCGATTTTTATTGACTGTATATTAAGTGGTCGTTTGGCTTTATGATAGTAATCTGTCTGCACTGCGTCTTTTGTGCATAGGTATGCTGTTGTGATTTACTTTACAAGATTATCTTCCAAGCCTATTCCGCTATACCAAAGGGGAATAAAGCCCTATCCTCATGAAGACGCCCTGAGCTCCATTAAACCACAAGTATTGTAATAGAACCAATCCAATGGTCAAACTAATTGACCAATCCGTGTAAAAAACCAAACAAACCTTTGAATTTGCGGTTGCGCCTGTTGTAATTGTTGGTAATGTCTACTCTGATTATTTGCCTGCATCATCATATTATTAGCATTCTGCTGCCTGAAGACCTGCACTTGGGTAGCTCCTTGAGTTTGTTGTCCTTGCGCAGAAAATCTAGCATGAAATTGGGCCAAGTGTGGACCCGGCTGTATTGCCTGGTACTGCGAAGGACCAGTTTGAACATAAACAGGATTCGCGTTATGCTGCAAAAGGCCCCTCAACGCGCTGCGGTCGTGTAGCAAGCCCTGAGGATGAGTGGATGAGGATACCTGAAAGTTTCCATTTTTTCTGTTAAAGTGACTTGACCAGATTTCTGTTTGAATATCAACTCCATGTAGTATTATTTACTAAATTGCGTTCAAAAATCGAAAAGTTGTAGGTATACTCCATTCTGTTTCATAAAATCAGTTGGTCGGCCATGGAAGTTCGACACATTCCACACTATATACTTGAAAAATGTTGGGTTTGGTTTATTTTCCTATCCTTGTACGTTCAACATGAAGGTAGTAGTAGTCTTCGATAAAATTAAGCAGAAATTGACAACTTCTCGCCGAATTTTTTCATCTTGGCATTTCATCAGTGCTAACCTGATTCAGATCTAGTGAACTTGATAAACCTATTCCAAGGCCTACAGACTGACTTTATAAAAGTGATTGGAGTATATATTTCACTCCAAGGCTGTCGTTCGAAAATATGAGGGGAGTATTTGACTCGGATTTAAATCATGTAACTAAACAAAATAGCTGGTTTTATTAAACCTCAAACTGAAACAACTGAACTTAATTCATTGACCAGAAAATATCTTGTTCCTCTATGTGAGTCATGGAAAGTACTCAAGATTGTGGTTAATGATCGATAATTTTTTCGTATTCTTCTAATATGGCTAACATATATTATTATGTAAACAAAATAATACATAAAATAAGATCCTTTAATATAAGCCCCAATCGTGCGCTAATGCATGCCCGAAACGCAAGCGAATCGTGTTCATAATTGCGCGTCTTTACTGATTCATCCTTTCTTCAGCCGCGTACAGGCACGAGAGCTGAGCGGCTTTCGAGGCCGTTGCGGATCAGCCTCGCGTTGTTGAACTGGCTCGCGAGCATCTCAAAACACTGTACACACTTGCGAGGCAATTAACCAGCCTCGAAAGCCACTCAACTCAAGTGTCTGTACGCAGCTTTCTACCGCAAAGTTCGTAATTCAGGCCAGAATAACTCTTCAAATATAGAGTCTCTATGTATTTCTTCCGGGAGTTATTGTGTCTTCCAACATTCGAAATATGATTTGTCCAATATTTCCGAAAGTACATATCCGATCGATCTGAATTTTAGTACATATTATCTTGAAGATATATGCGACGGATAATTTCCAACGTGAAACAAATTTGAACGAAACATTCAAATATATTTTCGAATGATTACGTCACAACCTAATAAATGCAGGTCAATTAGAGAAAAAAAATTTAGAAAAGCACTGACGTGAAGTCAGCAGCTTCTAAGCGCTTGTTCACATTGCGAAATGGCGACTCGGAAATTTCAGGGAAATTTCAATGGAATATAAAAATTTCCAAAAAAAAAATTTTTTTTTCGAATTTATCCATACTTAATTCTTCTCATTGACACCGTTATTCTTCCAACCAAGTTTCATTTCGATCAGATGAATATTTTTCGAGTTATTGAAAAATCAAAATTTCAAATGGCTGTAGCACAAAAACCTTTCGGCAGATTTGGCCCATTAACGAACTTAACCGAGATATTAAGGATCTTAACTTAACCTGAAAATTTCAAGACTTTAAGTCTTTCCTTGTTACAGCGCACACGACCGGACGGACAGAATCAATTTTGACCACGGATTCTTCATCAGTGAGTCCGACCTAGTCGTTTGAGACCAATTTCGGCTCAAAATTCGAAAATTATAGACATCGTGACGAAATGATAACGCGCTGTTCCTCAGAACAACCGCGTAAAAAGACCGAATAAATATCTTAAGAATAAAGATTTAGCGGTAGTCTTCGTTTAAGGCTTATGAAATTTATCCTAGAACATCAACTCGCATTTAAGAAAAATTTGCCGTATGTATTCGAACGAAAATGGCAACTCTTCGAACACATCATTTGATGAAATTATTTGTTTCTCGTTATTTTTGAATAAATATTCAGTTTTAATGAGTTTTTAAAAGGACTACGGGTTCTCTTCGAACTATTACTGTTGAATCGAACTTACACAGCCAACAATCAATGTTTGCATTATTGTATTTCTACGGCCGTACTCAGCCTACTTATCCTGGAGATAGAATTTGGAAATTCAATATCTTCAACATGACTCCAAAATAATAAGTATGCTATATTTTCGTAGCGATATCTCATAAAATATCAGTTTGCAAAAAATTCAATTAATGTGATTTAATTCTTCGTAAGACGTAGATATGGGAATGTTTTTTAGGAATGGTGAGAAGGTGATATCTACGCAGTTGCGGTTTTTGCTGAAGAGAATTGGCCCTCAGACACCGACAGCAGTTTTCGTCTATTTAGTACAGACATAAGACTTCCCCTTCAAAAGTGTCCAATTTGGCTCACCCTGTACAATAGCATTATCGGCTTAAAACTTGAAATTATAGACATTTGGGCGAAACGATAGCGCTTTTGTCCCCTTGAATAAAAAGGAAAAAGAGGAATACAAAAAAAGCAAAGAAGTCACTTCTTACATATTTTTATCAAACACTACAGTTTGATTTAGTTACATACAGAACTATTACTAACTAAAAAATTGGATGGAGTATGTGTTATTACAGCAAACCATAAAGTCTGGTGAGAATGCAGTGCAATAGACGACTTCGATCCCAGTTGCCACAAATTTCGTCAAATTTACTATCACTGGAGAAGGAGAATTTAAGAATACAGGTAAATTACAGAATTCGATGGATGAAATAGCGATCTTTTTTTCACCAGAACGACAGTCGATTTTCTATGGTAACATATCCATGGCATAAAATAATCTGTAGTTACTTTATGATCCATAGAACATAACAGAGACAACAATCAACAATGAAAAAACATCTAACTATGGTCTATGGATCATAAGTAAGGTGCATGATGACTAGTAGTGTAGTTGCATTTTGCATTGAAATCTAAGCAGGCGGATCTCTCCGCCTGCGATCCGCCCGCCTAATGGACGCTTACCTTAATCATAAGATAGATATATATCGTTCTATGCTATGGATTTGTTATTACAGAAAATTGGTGACTGTCGTTCTGGTGACACAAAGATTGCTTTTTTATTGATCAAATACCGTAATTAACTTTTTTTCAGTAACCAACCGAATATTTCATATTTACGGAACGGAAAACTGGCAACCGAAATGACCTAATTGATTTGCGGGACATATCCTATATAAACTTGACACTAATGACGGGAAATCAGGAACCGCAACTTAAATTTCAGCCAATCAGAGATGATCTCAACAAAACACTATATTCAAAAAGAATTATCTTGTTTAAGGAGCCGAGGCACCGTTTACGGATATTTATAAATAACGCGAACCTCATCATGTCGAATTTGTTTTGAAATTCTCCTTCCCCAGTAATAGAAAATTTGACGAAATTCGTGGGTTGGCAACTTGGACCGAATTAGTCTATTGAAAGTGCAAAGTGCAATTTTTTGGGAACGAAATGCAGTATCATTAACGAACCCGTTTATAACGAACTTTCGTATAAAACGAACTTTAATCTTTGATATATATTTCAGTTATAACGAACAAATCTGTATTTAACTCAGTCAGCAGGGGATTCCCCAAAATACCGCGTATGAACTCGAGCGATGGCGTTGCACTCGCGTACAGTCAGTAGTGCTTGTGTCTTTATCCGCTAATGTTTATTGGAGAGACTACAAACAAAAGTGACGTTATTTCCAAGAAAACGCGTACAGCTCTTATTTCGTGAAGTAAATACGATATTTTAATAATTTTTTAGGCGCCGATTTTGTGATGAGAATTTTCATCCGGAAACTATAGGATAAACGGTTTCCGAGATACGGCTGGTTGCCACCCTTAATGAATCACAATGGAGTATGAATTCAAACTATTATTCGACATTTCAATTTCAGGTTGGAATAATTGGGAAAAATCATTGGAAAGGTTCGAAAAGAGCCAAAATGTAAATGTAAAAAAGAGACTGTCTGCAAAATAAGTGGCCAATAATTAGCACAAACTTCAATGATGAGGACATCTTCGATGAAGGTGTAACCGGATTATTTTATAAGCTCACTCCTGACAGGACATTGAGATTCAAAGGAGTGAAGTGTGAAGATGGAAAGCTGTCAAAAGAAAGAATACCTGTGCTTGTGGTGGCGAATTAAACTGGAACTGAAAAAAGAGGCTTATTGGTAATATTGGTATATGGAATTGCGAAAATGGGATGATAAATTACGCCGAAAAATGAGAAAAATCATATTATTAGTAGACAACTGTCCAGCTCAGCCAGATGTTAAAAATTTGGACAGGATTAAGTTAGTGTTCATGCCGCCAAATACCAGTTTCAAACTATAGCCAATGGATCAGGTTGTTATCCAAAGTTAAAAGAGTCATTATCGAATATGATAAAATTTATTGAAGTGGCAAATATAACTTTTCTGTTGGCCTTTTAGATGCAGTTAACAACCTTTATATGGCATGGCAAAAGTATCCAGACAAACAATTTCTCATTGGTTTCAACATGGTGGTTTCGTAAAGGCTAATTTTGATTCGGACGATAATCTGCCTGAAGAAAACTCAACAGGACTATAATGATTGCAATATGCAAGACGAAGATTTCGAACCTGTAATACGAAAGAAACAGCAATTAAAGTTTATTATTATCAGTCTTTCGATTCACTTGATTAACTATCTATTTTTGATTAACTGCTTTGACGTATTACTCCAGAAACTTCAAAATCTACTAGCCATCTTATCTATTGTTCCATCTGGCGAGGTCGATATGAAGCGCGGCAAATTCAAATGATGAAAGTACTTTCTTCACATATATAGTTACAAAAACCTGATAAACCTATTCTGAAGCCTACGGACTAACTTCATAAAGGTGTGTTACCGCATATAACACAAATATCCCAGAATGAATGTCAAGTTATACTCGTATTTGAAAATGCCATTTATCAGCAGTTGGTTGATAGTTATAATATACACAGTCATCATTTTCAATAGATGACTCACTAACGATGGACATTTGCTTGGAGAGTTGGATGCTTCAATTTGCTAATATTACTTTCTTCTATTAGCCTTGAACCAATTAATCTGTACTAAAGAAGAATATAATTGAATGAAAATAAGTCCAGAAAAATCAATACTAACCTGTTGTTGATGGGTCAAACCCAATGTATTGTTCGGTCCTCTAGCCATTATGGGTCTTTGCATTTGTGGTCTCTGCATTCTGTTGATTAGTCCGATGTTGTTCAGCTGCTGTGCTAAGATTCCTTGGTTCGACATGGGTACCATGGCAGGTGGGCCCATATTTTGAATTCGGTGTAATCCTATTATTAATAAATAAGTGGATAAGACCATTTCAGATATTTGAATAAGAAACTGGATTAACCTCAAACTTCTAGATAATTCGCATAAAGTTGCGCGTCGGTATTCTACAATTTACTATTAATTTTCAGTCAGATCACCTTAGGTAAGTACTTCTTGAGGAATTGAGGAAATAATCTCAAGGATTCAAACAAGTCTGAGTCGAATTTGGCCATTAATGAACTCAACTGTCATATTCTGAAGCTGAAAACAAACTATAGGACCAGTCTGTAGCTACAGATAACTTAGAGGTTGGGCAATTGGAATTGAAGGTAGGGCAGTGAAACTTTTCATTGATATTCACTTTGAAACTGCTCTCTAAAAAATCGCAAGATTTCTATAAATAAGAATATTAATTCAATGTTCAACAGTTTCAACTGCGAAAGGTTTGTTACTCCGAACTGTTACTCTGGCTTTTTCCTAATCAGCTGAAGACAGAAGTGAACCATGAAACATTCATTATGGTTTAAACACCAAATGCAGAACGCAAATTGTTGATAGTTTTAGACTGTCTGTTGTTCCAGACAGTATTGTTTTATTTTTTGGTGAATCTCTAACAAATCATCGGAGATCTCGTCCTTTCGCCTTCTGACAGGTTTTTATAAATGCGAAAATAAAAAGTGGTTTACAGTACATTGTAATGAGACAAAAACTTCGGAACAGACTCCAGGACGGAGATTCACCAACTTTGCAACGGGTAAATTAGCCGGACGTTCGCCTGCGGTAAATCCTAGAATTCGTCGTGCTCGAGTCACGTGCTTGCTAGCTGACTGATAATGTGTGGCGAAAGATCCTCCGGCTTTTGTCTCTGCATTGGCAACACATAATCCGTCCGCTCTTTTATGTCGACAGCCGTACGGTTAACTAATTGGTGTTGGAGTAATCTCGAAAGACTGCCGGCCAATAACTGCAGGCCATCGCATAGTTCATGGAGCCAATTAAGCCGAATTTCCATGCATCCTTCATCTGACAAAAGGAATTTGAATATTTCTATCAATCACAACGATTTCGAACCATAGGATGAATGCATGTAAATGCAGCTTTACGCCGGTAGTATGCGGTATATATTCATTACCCAGATAGCTCTAAACCGCGGCAGCCAGCCTAGACTTACAGTGCGTGTGATCGTTTGTTTCCAGCTCAATACGTTTCCTACCCTGAACATTTCAAGTGGCTATCTCGTTCCCTTCAAAAGTTCGTGACAACGGACGGACAGCCAGTAGAAACGAAGTTTCTTCATCAGTCAGTCCCAACTGTCCATTTTCGGAAAAAATTCTAAAATTACAGACATATTGGCAAAACGACATAGGATTCGTCCCTGCGCCCAAACTTACACCATTTTCGACCAAAGTTCGAAAATTATAAGTAACAACATCAAATCAAAAAATTTTGAGCAATAGGTCTCTTGCATGTAATATGAATTATCATATCATTCTATATCGATACAAAATCATAAATTATGCTATCGCACACTTCAAAAATTCGGGAATTTTGAATAATTCGGTATTGAAAATGGTCAAATCGGGACGCAAGGTCGAAGCGAGTGAAACGCGTCAGATCGCCTTTTACGTCACTCGTTATTGCAAGATTCACTGATCGATACAGCCAACGCTGTCTACTGGCTTGCTAGAGAGAAAAGTAGACGAGAAGGGAGAGTATAATTATATATATATAATATATATCACGGTACGTCACAGAAGGCGCAAAGTTTCGTCCGTTTAAACAGACAATATGTGGAGCCAAATTTAAACGATAGTTTTCTCGTTGAAAACTGAAATTTTTGACGTCCAGATAGAATTTTTGATTTCAATGATAAAAAAATTCATGCAATTGCTCATAGTGATCCAATTTAAGGGCGAGTCACGTCAAATACTACACACTCTAGCTACGAAACTGAAATACGGTATATTTAAATTTAATTTTTACTCCTGACATTCCAAGTATTTTATTGCATTATTTCAATTCTGTTAATAAATTATGTGTACTTCCATCTAGCTCCACTATCGCTAACCGCAAAAGTCTTAGGAATAATACTTTTTCTATCAAAATTAAGGTGTTTTGAAAACAATATCAGCGATAGGACGGATTTGCCATGAATTGTCATAGTCAATATGAAGATAGTTAATACAACATTAATCTAGTTTATTCATTGTTGATTTCTTAAAACTCATTCATGTGTAGATGAATTTGAAATATAACTTGATACAAGCAACTCACCCATATTTGTCTGATTATTATGTTGTAGATTTGGAGATAATGCTTGTTGTATGGCCTGATTCTGTTGTTGCACATTTGGAGATATGTTTTGATGGGAATACTGTTGATTGTTATTGAATGGGGCCCTATAAGGTGGTGGTTTCGCAGCTTGGAAGTTCCCATGAGAATTTTGTTGCACTATCTGACCAATCGGTGATTGCTGTTGGGGAGGCCTATTATGTCCTGGACTTTGTGATCCAATTGGAGAAAGCATGCTCATTTGATTTTGTTGCAGAGAGACTTGTTGTTGTTGTTCTGGAGGAGGATAAATCCGTCCGTCTACAACTATCTGTCCTATTGTTGACATAACTACAAAATACGAAAACATGAGAAACATGAAATGTTTCGGCAAATTTGCCTTTGATATTTTGCTAAAAGCATATTCATCAAGGGAGTACTCAGAGTTTATAATGCTATTAACTCTAGATGAATCGAAATTTATGAACCCTTCCCAATGATGCAGATAGTGAAATTAAATTTAGGGTTGGATGGCCTCTAAATAAAAGAGTCATAAGTATTATCGGCCCTATTACTACCCAGCGTCAGGGCACTATGGAAATTGAAATAGTTGTGAGTGAGTATGAGAAAAATACTTTGAATAGGAAATAGAGTACTGTATATCCTTTCGATTCAGCATAAGCTTTTGGGGGGCCCGTCAGTAACTTCGTATAAACAAACGGTAAGAATTACGGAGAGTATCGATTTTTGCTCTCGTTTTTTTTTGGTTTATTCACAATATGAATGAAGCTTTGGTTGTTATATCATTGATATTCAGATCATATTATCCTCACGAAATTCTGCATGAACCTTCAAGCTGTCTTTTTTTCAGCCAATTACTGAATTCCAATTGGATCTGATCTGCAGTTTTGACAATATTGGAAACCTGGTCTGGTATATCTGCGGAATCATTGACACACTTGGTGAATCGAAACTAGACACCAAACCAAAAAGAATTCAAATATTCGGGAGTTAAGAAATCGAAAGTATATTTTCACTTAAATGATAAAAAATATTTTGCATTTTGTGATGTCCCCCCCTCTCATTGGGTCATTAAGAAATAATTTCATTTACATTTGCTTCTCAGATATAAAGGAAGTGTATAATATCGATAAAAATATTCAACCAAAAGAGCCTTGTTTAAACTCATAGACAAACATCTCAACCCGAATTCATTTCAAAAAATGAACGTGAAATTAGCCACCCAGTTGTTGAGCCATAGTGTTTATGCTGCCTTAATCGCATCTTCTGACTGGTGAACTAGTCTCACCTACGGTTGAAAATACTGCTCACTTTGTGAGAACTATGAATAATTATTTAGTCGATGCTTTAAATAGCACAGGTTTGCGTTCCACTAAACCTTGCAATCGTGTACTAAGCGTACGAATCTTGAAGTTTTAGCTGTCATAAATGAAGGTTACGAATTATTGAAAAAACTGCATAAGGTTGGCAAAAAGGACAAACTTACAAGACCTGATTGTAACGACGGTTTTTTTTTAACCATAAATGCTGTGAAACAATTTGCAACCGATGCGAAAAAGGAAGGACACAAATTTTTGTTTACAGGAAGGTTAATTCAAGATCCACTTGAAAATTAATTTTCTGTATATCGGCAGAGAGGAGGGTATATGATATAACAGAAATCCCACAGTGAGAACTTTCAGATCGACTTTTAAAATCAGTCATAAATTTTATGAGGCCTCCTAAAAGTGTCAATGCTGGTGGACAGCCAGATGATGACGATAATATTTCACTAAAAGATTGTAATGAAGCCATTGCTTTATTGAAAGATTCTTCCCCATTTTCAGATACGGACTCATACAGCAGTTCATCAGATTGTTCTGTCGTCTAATTGAATGATAGTGCAATGTTAGAAAATTGTTCTGTTATATATTTTGCCAGTTATTCAGTAAAAAATTTTTGGATCGTTTCGATTGTGAGGACTGTAAAACCAGTTTGGATGCCACTAAGAATTTGGATAACGAAGAAGAGCTTTTAATTTTTTTCAGAACTTATGATTTGAAGTGTGAAACCGGTTTGAGGACTCCCAACATATTTATCACGTGAATACACAAGGAGGGCTCTAGATTGTTTCAGTAGAGATATAGGAAAACAGAAAAAAATTTATTCCAAATTTGAAAAAAAAGTGTGAAAAAGATAGACCCATTTACTGGAATGGTACGCAACAAAGGCGATATGAGCGAAACGTAGACATATTTTGGAGTTATTATTACAAACGCAAATATACAAATACTGCAAAAATATTTCCAGTCAAATCAAGGCTAGGCAATCAACAATCAATGTGAATCTAATAATTTTTCACCCCAAAAATGAACTCGCGAAATATACAGAAAAATAATTGAAGTGTTGCAACATCATTCGTGTAGGATGCGGAACAAATGGGAGAAAAGCTGAATAACAAATAAAAAAGTTCTGGGGGAAAACAGGGGAGTGTTCCAGTAAAAATATTATTCTATAGATTTGCAATTGGAATTGGCATGTCACGTTGTGTGACATCAGTAATGTGATATCTATGATGTAAAAAAACATGGTATGCTCATCATGCAAGATTAAAATAGAAGGAAAATATATTCTGTGCTTTGAATTTGAATGAAAAAGTTACGTCATCATTGGTAAATACGATCACAGATGAGCATATCATGTTTTACTTATAGCATGGTAATATCCATGATGTAAAAAACATGAATCGATTACAAGCGATCGGCCAAAATCTCCGGTTATAGTAACGGTTATCCACATTGACAGATAATCCTTTGCCTTTATGTCAGTTTGGATAACCGCAACTATAACCGGAGCTTTTGGTCAATCGCTTGAAATCGATTATAGTGTGCTCATCTGGGAAAAGAGTGACGTCAGCAAGATTAAAATACAGGAAAATATAGGCGCTTTCTATTTGCCGCTGTATCACTTCCAAACTGATGCAAAATCAGTTGATCTGCGTTCTATTTGACAATGTTGTGATTTTGAACTGACGCGCATCACTTCCAACTGATGTTGCTCTCTAGTGGAATCATTTGATTTCCGTAATCACATCAGTTCAACATAACCTTGCTTTCCGGTAAATAAACAATTGGTTTCGTGCGTCGTTTGACATTTGTCATACGTTGGAGGTAAAACAAACTAACAAACCCACTTTCCCGCTTTGTTTATGTTATGAAATACAGCATTTTCAACAATTTCAGGATAAATTCACTAGTTAAAATGATTTATATTCATAGAATTGGTGAATTACTAGACCCGTGAGGCCAAGTTATTGTGTCGTTGTGAAATGCAACATAAATACACCCAGAGACCAAGGAATACCTTCGCTTTGTTTACATTGGCGAAGAGCGATTATTTGGAGATTTTAGTGATTTACAAGTGAAATTTTGTGATAATGGATCTGATTAACTGATATTCAATCTCAGATGATAATCGTTCAAAACGATATAAATGAAAATTTCAGTATTTATCCTTGTCTTCTAAAGCCTAGAGTATCCACATCAGAGATAGCATTTATTAAAGGTATAGCTATTGAAAATGAAACAGTAAAATGTTTGGCTCATTAATTCCTGAAACTAAACAGCAGAATGAAATCCAACAAATGTATGGAATGGAAAAAACATGGGTTCCAGAGAACTTCTCGGTACTATTTCAAATATCGTTCTATGTTGCAAATTATCAAATTACTACAATATCGGTCTACAGTTGCTATGTCAGTGCTATCATTATCTTCATTTATATATTTAATATAATAAATATATGTTACAAATAAAATAATTCATATGAAACTTTTTCCTTGAACACCGATTTCGATTCATCCTCAAAAAATTCTTTACTATCCATATAAAATGCTTTTTTTATGGAGATGCAACATTAGGGCTTTCATAATCTTTAGTAATTGACAATAAGGTCAATTAGAAACATATTACAAACAACTAAATGTAAAAGTTCCAACCTTGAGTAGTCGAGCCACATCGGAACGTGTTCGGTTGAGAATGTTATCTGGTTTGTTATTATTATAAAATGCATGCAATATTTTGACAAATCTATCACATAACGAATTGCCTTGATTGGCTTTATATAACATATAGAGATGTGTGTGGTAACCAATCAGGATGGGTTTGTCATTCAAAACGCCAGCTATTGTAGTGTCGAGAAGATATAATTCTTGAAATGTGTATAACACGAAATACTCTTATTATACTTATCTCATCATGAGTCAACTTATTAAACAGAACAAATTAAATATATAGTCTAATATAACTCCTTAACCAGTGTGGAAATGCCTCCAACAAACTCTACCATAGTTTGTTACTTTGTCAGAACAGTTTTTTCAATTTATGGCGTGAATATAGGATGTTTGCCATCTCTGGAATAGTTCACATAGTATTCTTTTTCTTCGAATACCAGATAAAACTCAAGGGAATGGGTCAAAAATGCAAATATTCAAATATAAAGTCTACACTACAATATATCTGAAACATCGGATTCCTTCGTCTCTTGGTGTATTTATGTTGTATTTAACAACGAAACAATAACTAGGCCTAGTTATTCACCAATTCTATTAATATAAATCATTTTAACTTGTGAATTTATCCTGAAATTGTTGAAAATGCTGTTCTTCATAACATAAACAAAGCGGGTAAGTGAGGTTGTTTTACCTCCAACGTATGGCAAATGTCAAACGACGCACGAAACCAATTTGTTTGTCGACGATTGAGATGAACTTTCTGCTAAATTATAATTCAAGAAGCCATCAATTGAAGATTCTTAATGGATTATACAAACGCAACCTGAAAATTTTGCTAGCACCCGCTAATTTTGAACATCACACCAAGTGAATTATTTTCCACTGGTTGCATTGCTATAAATGAAACTAAATAATTTATAATATTTAATATGAAGTTTGTTTCGATGTTATGGTTGGTTAATTTGGTGCATTTTATATGAAATTAATCATTGATTTGGGAAACAGGTTGGATATTGAAAATAAAACCTCCTGGAAGTTCAGTTTGCCTTCTTTCTGTGTTGTGGTTTATTATAGAAGTACCTTATTACTTTTATATAAAGGTAAAATATTGGGTGAATATTATGCTATTTTATCGTGTTACTAACTATTACGTTTCTGGACACGGCAAGATATTCCTGGCTGTAGAAGATAGGAATGGTGTGTTGAAAGAGTGAATGGTTTGGGTTCAGTCGTTCAGTGTAAGATACGACTACTAAAATGTCGATCAGTGATGGCTTAGACCTTTTTCTTCATAAAAGAAAACTGGAATGCTTGCTTGCATTCAATCAGTATGGAATACCAAAACATTGTAGATGATAGTATGCGATTGATAATGAAAATCAGCTCCAATTTCATTGCATAACTGTATGTCAATATAATGAATCAGTCCTATCTTATTCAAGTCTCATTGATTGTGGAGTCTAATCTCCACTTAACCGATGCAACAGACGTCTTGGAAAATAACATTTATTTTGTTGATTTTTCAATTTTCTAACGCAATTGCTAGATTGAATGAATTCAGAAAATATGATTTTCCCTTTCAGAGGCAATAAAATTTTCTTATTTCTCTCTTCTTAAACAGAATAGAATAGAAATTTATTTAATTTCTACAATTATTGTAATACAATAATGAGAAACAAGTCAAATTTTAAATTTTTACTTGGAATTATCTTTGCAGACTGGAGTTCCTGTCGACATAGGTACGGATAGTTTCAAATGAAAATACTTCAACAACTCATTGCTAGTATTCATCAATTTGATGACGATTATTTGAGCTTGACTATCTTAATTTGTTCCAAAGAAACTTAGATTTTAAATTGTATTTCCTACCTTAACCCAGCAACATGCAAAGGCGGAATCAACTGGCAAGAATTATATTTATAGATATTAAATAGTTTCTAGATAGTGCAGTAGTAAATAGTTCAGTCTAAAATATCCAAATTAACATAATATCACAAGCCAAATTGCATTTTCCCAGAGTAAACAAAGCATATTTCCAGTTGTTGGTTCTCCAGTCTCTCTCAACTGTCAAAACAGCACGTCAGCTGTTATCAAGTCGTGTTCTATTTGTCAAATTCACTTCAGTTTGAAGTGAAGAAATTCGGAAATTAATCAGTCAAATAGAAAGCTATGTATATATTCTATGCTTTGAACTTGAATGAAGAAAGTGAAGTCATCAACGGTAAATCGATCACAGATAAGCAGACCATGGTAATATCTATGCCAAATTTCAATAGACGACTTCGGCCCAAGTTGCCAACCCACAGTTTTCTTCACAAATTTACTAGCACTGGGGCACGGGAATTTCAGGACAAATTCGACATGACAAGGTTCGCGATATTTATAAATATCCGTAAAAGATTTCTCGGCTCCTCAAACAAGATAATTCCTTCCAAATATAGATTTTTGTTAGGCTGAAATTTAAGTTGAGATTCCTGATTTCATGTTATGAAGATACCTTTTGTGCGAGGGAGATTTATGTTCTATGTCCACCACACTCCACCACAACCACACCATTTTGGTGATTTAAAAAAACGCGCCCTTTTTCTCAGGAACCAACCGAATATGTCATATTTATGGAAAGGAAAACCGGCAAGCGAAATAACCAAGTTGATTTGCGGAACATATCCTATATAAATTTGACACTATTAACATGAAATCAGGAATCCCAACTTAAATTTCAGCCAATCAGAGATGGCAACAAAACCGTAGATTTGGAAGGAATTATCTTGTTTGAGGAGCCGAGGCAACTTTTACGGATATTTATAAATAACGCGAACCTTATCATGCCGAATTTGTCCAGAAATTCCCGTTCCCCAGTGATAGTAAATTTGTGAAGAAAATTGTGGGTTGGCAACTTGGGCCGAAGTCGCTATTGAATATCCTTGATATCTTAAAAAAATTATATATTATTCATAACTCATTGGTCTTTCACAACACAATGTGCAGCGTTTTTCCTTATAACTCGGGCACAACTGGTGGAAATCATCTGGGTGAACATTTTTAGGTTGTGTTATGCAACAGTAATCAACGTTGAGAGTTTCATGAAAATTCGGTGGTTAGTTTAAGAGAAATAATTTTTTCCCTCCTACCCGCCGTTTTGAGCCCTTAGGGTACACCGATCCTGCTGAAAAGCTTGGAGGATCAATCCCGAGCGACACACGATTTTTCTACCAAGTTTCACGGATTTCGGTTCTGTACTTTCTGGGAAAAGCCCCGGACAACGGACGGCGGAAGGACAGATTTTTTTTTATTAGTTCATTCAAATCTACATACTTCAAAATATAAACTATGAAATTTTCAGGGAGGGGAATTTTTTTTTGGTCAATCACCAAGGTTCATTATTTGATTTTATCAAGTAATAAACCAAAAACACATGAAGACAATTCAAACTTCAACAACATGTATCTCGAAAAGAAAACGTATTCGGTCCCATGTTTATTGGACTTTTTTCCTTGAAATTATGCAAGGATTTTCCCTGTTTCATTTTTACCTCCAATTTAGGAGTTGAGATGAGAAATTCAGAGTAACAAATTAATTTTTTAGCTCCACAAATTATTTTTTTAGCTCCACAAATATATGGGTACATATAGAATGGCAAAGTTGAGATGAATAAATTCAGAGTATCAAATAAGTTTTTAGCTCTACAAAGTAGGCCTTTCCAGCTTCTAGTTAGAGGCAAAAACAAAGCTCAATAACCTGGTTGAGGTGTTTTTCAAGAGTTTAGAAAAGCTTTCGTAATGATGAACAATAAAAGAATAATTATTCATTCAGCCATACAAAGTGATGCATTGGAAATATGTGAAAATATCGATTATTCAAGGATTATTTAATTTTTTATCCCATTCATTGTTCAACCCACAGCAAGGGGGGTAAAATGACGTTTATTCACTCACGGCCGGTTTCACAAAACTTTGATTGCACGATCAAGGGTTTGATTGTCAGTCAACAGTCAATTCTGTGCTCGATTTCAGTTCATTTTCAACCCAACCATTGAATGCAAATCTTAATCAACGAGTTGTTCGGACGTCAAAAGTTTTGTGAAACCGACGGTATGTCATGAATTCGTTTAAAGTCTTTAATGAGAATTCTGCATAAAAAGCTTCAGCGTTAATCATCAAGAAATAATATAGCAGACCATACACGCCAATGTCGATCTTCTTATTTTTGAGTTTTGCGTTCAGTCTGTGCAAGTTGATTACAGTTCTCTAGATAGACGAATATAAGGAAAACTTCATTCCTTTTTTCTATAACCGGAAGAAATATAATAGTTCCTTAAAATAATTGCATTTTTTTTGCGAAGTCGTCACTTCACACCCCATTTTTATTGCAGTACTACAAAGCAAAAACCAGATGGCTCTGGAAATCGCTTCAAATGAGTTCAACATGGGGGCTGGGATACTATTCCTCCTTATACATTGAGAATACCGCTCAATAATGATTCTTTGACTTTCTGTGCAAACAAAATGCAGGAGTGTATCAGCACATTCAGAAATATTCAAATGCTTTTAACTTTTTACCTGAACCAAACTTGTAAAAATGGTAAATGAAAAAATGATTTATTCGATATGGTTGAAATTAATAATAATAAATAACTTAAAGACTCGCCCTGTATACTCCTTGAGAAATAACATATTTGCATAGTTACTATAGCATATTTATTTTGTCACTCTTGCTAAGGGTGTAAAGTTTAGAACAATTCTCATTTAACTGTATGTCTGATTCTACTTCCAGCACAATTATTGTTCTACTGAAAAAAAGGAAGCAACTGAAAAAAACTTGGAAGCAGGCTCTAATTCCATAGCATGCTTTTCATCAAATGACACCAACAAAAAATTGTCCAATTTGTGATGAATGACTTTTTTAAACTTTTGGCAAAAACAACAATAAAAGATTAATTGAAAAAATGAAGACCAAATCTAGGCCTTTCATTTTAGAAATAATATTATTCACTAAATTCGAAACTGAAATGAAAATCAATGTAAAAAATGAGAAGTTTAAGAATATTCCAAAATCTTGGCTGTAATAAAGGCCATCTTTTATTGGTGCATTCTGAGTACTCAAAAAGTTGAATGATCTGTTGAAAGTGAATATTTACCTGAAGTCAAACCTTTGGAAAAGATTGCATGAAAAAGAGAATTTGTCAAAAAATAATATTGGAAATGAAAAAGATACTCACCTTTGACTAATTCTGGCACTTTATCTAAAGCCAAGTGTATGCGTACTGGAATTTCTGGATTAGGAATGTCGGCTCTCCTACACTTTATTCTTTTCAGATGTTCGGTCACTTGTTTCTTACTGTATAACAACGCTAAATCGCTTCCCTTTTCCAAAGCGTGTTGAGTAAACATAATGCAATAATCCGTCATTTTAGATAATTGTTCCAATGCTTGTTTTTTTTCATTCAGGGTTTTTTGTTTTGACTCGCATACATCACTCAGTTTTGCAACCAACTGTTTGCCTCTAACATTAATTGTATTCGTGAGTCTGTAACAAACCACGATGGCTGATTAGCATATCTACTACAAGCTTACTAATTGGTCAGATATTTTTGTTCAAAGATTATATAGGTTTGAAGGCAACAATGGGTGGGTTTTTATGTAAATCGAAATATCCAATCAATTTATCGTGAATGCAACAAGGTTATTTTTGAAGAACTTGGAGGTCGATCAAACTTACTTTAATGTTTTGGCCAGAAATTCCGTGGTTTTGTCAAATATTGTTAGGTTTGAAAAGTAGAAAAATGTATAGTGAAAATGTGGTCAAAATGATCAAAGGATTACTGATGAGCCCACCACTAAAGTGGTAGAACTTTGCTACAAAAGATATTTAGGCATGTCATCGATTCCTTCTCCTTCCTAAATCAATGATTTCTGTACATTATGATATAAAGACTTTGTTATAGATCTCTACACCAGAAAACTGTTCATTCAAATCAAATCAAATAACAAAATTAATTGAAAATTGTGAGATTCCTGTTTTTATTTTTACCAACTTATTGGTAAATACGATTGATTTGATGACGTCACGTCAATCATTTTTTCATCGTTTCAACTGATTAAAATGAAAACGCACCCAATGCAGTGTTTCTAATTAATACTGTGTATTAATTTCAGAGATCCCTCTTCATCTAACATCATATAACTGAAGTGGATAAGATGGTCACAACCTGACAAATGGTAGGGTCTTTCATGTGAGTTATGGTACAAAACACTGATTACTGCTTCACTCCAATCGGTTATATGACGATGAAATAATGTTTGTCACTGCAGTTACAAAATGCAATCACATAAATATATTTCCACATTTATTGCTAGTAAAACATAGTAACTACAACTCCCCTCAACGTTATAAAAATAGAATAATAGTGTAGATAGAACTGACTGAAATTTATTGTTACTCGATATCTGACGCATAAAGCTGCGTATGCATAGATTCATTGAATCCAATTCTAAACGTTGAAATAGATTCTACTGTATACTTGTTCAATATATCCTATTCATGGAAGTTATTTATATGAAGGTATACTGGCTGTATATTTCATACATTAAAATCAAGAGGTACCGACAGTTGAGTATCTTCTCATGACTCATGACTTATTTGACATTGATTAGCGCCTAGATGTCTATGTTATGCATAAAAGGTCCAATAACCCTGTAACGTTTGACATAGCCACACTGCTATATATTATTTATGCAGCTACTATTTCTATGAATGGGGTTTATAAGGGAAACTTATCTGTTGGACAACCTTGGTGGTTCTTACATTTATTAGAGATTGGATCTCACCGATTGCTTGAGCATAACTGACTTCACCATTATTTACTGCAAATAAATCCTGATGTTATATTTTAATAAATATCGGTTCTGAAGTTTTTCTTAGACATTCTTTTTGCTCCTTCAAGAGAGCCGCATAATAGCCAAGTTGTTGTTCTATTCATTCTTACCTGACCTTCCTCTCAATCTTCTCTCTCATTCTCTGAATATAAAAGTATTTTGGGTTGCGAACACAACCTAGAGACCTATTCAATTCACTAGACGATCCCAGCGTTTTGGACATGGGTGGGTTGAGTGTAGTTAGAAGGGTTTGAAGAGAGTGGAATAGTACAATACATATCAAATTCCAATCACTGTACAACATAAAATGAAAATAAAAAATAATGAATGAAATACTCACTTAACAACTAACTGTGTTATTTCTTTAACTAAAGCTTGTTTTTTCTCTGCTATCAGCGTTTGTCTATCGTCAATCACTTTCATAGCACTTGTTAGAAGTACTCTTTTATACCTAAAAGAAAGAGCAGATTACTATCTCTGAATTGTTATAACACGTCAAAACTCACCCTACATCTTTCAGCATGTCAGAGATATATTTCCTAGCTTCCAAGGCGATTTCATTGGTGAACTTGTACTTGTGCTCCCTGTGCTCTATCAACTGACAATCGCGACATGTTAATTTATCACAATTTTCACAGAAAAGTGACAATTTTTCATGAGGATGTACCTCACAAAACAAATTGACTCCAAGCCCACTGGATGCATTGTTAATTTCCAATATTCCCTCCTCCTTAGGTTTAATTGTGTGATCTTTTGTTATTTTCAACCTGTTCAAAAAAAAGTCTTTATATCTTTTCGGCAGACTAATTTCAATGAACTAAGTTATGTGGAAAGTAGTGATTTCTTCAATGGAAATTGGAGAATTTACACATATCCATTAGTATCTGCTATACCCATTCGTATCTGCTATACAGAAAGCTCTTCGTGAGTATCCAAACTGTAATTAATTTGGAATATTTTCGTTCGAGCAACATAGCAAATTAATGTCACTCTGCCGAACTCTAAACCTTGCGGGATATGTGCAGGAAATATACAATGAGGCAATTAATATATTATCACCATTCCTAACAATGGTGGTGAAAATTACTCGACATATTAATATTATTACATTGACGACGAATATTCGTACAACATACAACATTTGAAATGTTGAGTGACAATGGAGAACTTTTCCTGAGAAAACTAGAAGGGAAAGACATCTTTACGCGCTTCTTCTGGGAGTCTATAATTTTCAAATTTTGAGCCGAAAATGATTTTAAACAATTAGGCTGGATCCCCCGAACAGGAATGAGCAGTCCAATTCAATTTTATCCGGCCGTCCGTAGGTGCTCTATACCTAGAATATTGAAATTTTCAGGGTGAGGTTGGAGCATAAACATCTTGGTTAAGTTCACCAATGGGCCAAATCCGTCCAAAGATTTTGGAGTTATAGCCAGCTGAAACTCTAAAAATACCGATCTGATTGAATTGAAACTTGGCTTGCAGTTGTGAAGTATCCACATGAAGAAAGATGTCAAATTTCGAGAGGACCGATGGAAATGATAGCATTATATAAAAACAAATAAAAATGTATTATAGAACGACCTACCTCTGGTGAGCCTGTACGCAACTATCACAAATAAACTCGGCACAGTCCACACACCAACTGGTCGCTATGATATCTTCCGAGCAGCTGCTACATTTCAAGTCGGCTGTCTTTGATGCACCTGAATTCGTAGATTCATCTGTGTTTGAAGCTTCCAAAAGAAACTGATTTTCTATAATTTTATTGTGACCTGATGGTAGATTACAAATGGTACATTCAATCCCACCTGCAAATTCAAATGACAAAACTTAGCCTCCTATAGTTGCTAAGAAATTCTATTGAAAATCTTGCAACTCCTAAAACTACTCATTTTGGTAACTGTTGCGGCAGCGTCAGTGACAACTCCTGGGACCATATTCTTGAATGTGATGGTATGAACGTTCTCTATCATTCCATCAAAAATGTACCGCGTTTCCTTGACAACAGCGTCGACACGCCTTTTTTCTCCCATCCCTGATTCAAGAATAGGGACCCTGGGTACATCCAAAACATTCTCACAGAGAATGATCAATCCCTGAGAAATGAATATTGTGTATATCTAAGGGTCATCAGAGAATTTATGGTTCAGATGAATTGGGCAAAGAACTTTTTTGACCTGGTTGAAATACCTTGCTGTTTCAAAATCCTACAATTTATTTATTATAAGGTAATGTAACAGATTTTTTATAGGGTGATCCAGGGTTGAAGCGGCCATTGTTGAACAAAGATTTTTCTCAATTTTACTGTGACTTTCTACATTTCATATTATTTTTGTTGCAATTGTTTTTTTCCTGTTACACACAGGAATATTTTTTTCATTCGAAAGAAAAAACGCTGCAAATTTTACACAAGGGTTTATTATTCTCAGTTAAATAACCCAATAGCATTGATATCTTAACTAAAACTTCTTATTATGCATAACTAATTGGTTTTTCACGACACAAAAACCAATTCCATGAAAAATTCCATGTGAAATATTGAAATCTCAATAAATACTCTTGTATAATTGAATGACATTTCCACATGCAGAACGCTTATTGAGTAGCATAATTTAAAATAGTATTGTGTCGTTTCACCTCTTTAAAATCTTACTCTTTTCCACACTTATTAAATTTCGTGTCGGTATTCTACAATTGAGAATAGAGTTCAAATCAGATAGCGTTTGCTTTTTTTGACATATTATGGCCACGAATTTTTTGCCAATATCTCCGCAAATAAATATCGGTCAAACTGAAATTTGGAACACTGTTTCCAAATGTTGGCTCTAAGACCTGTACAAAATTTTATTGAACTTTGATGAATATGTTTCCGAAAACTTTTTTCTCGATACTGAGAAAATACACTCAATCTTTCAAACTTACACCAATACATAAAACAAAATTCAAGATTTTCCGCTAATATCCAATGTGTAGATGTGATTTCTACTAGGAATCAACTTTGTTCTGTAAAATATCCATGAAACGAAACACTGAATCTGAAAAAAAAAATTCCGCAGTGCATACCATAAGAGTTCACTTGATTCACAAAATATCTAATACACAAACTGAAAAACTAAAGTTATTTTCATCAACTTTTGTGTAACAATTAAATATATCGTGAACCTCATAGGGTTGAATTCGAATGAATATAAATAATTTCAAAATAGAAATTTCGTTCCGTATCATTGTCGGATACACTCAACAAAGAGGGTGTCAAATCTAAACGTCTGTTTAATGTGAAAACGTAGAATTCAAACAAGTAGTTTGCCGAAAACCAGATTATGAAACAAGCGGAATATTTTTGTCTACGCTATATCCCTTGTCTTAGGTCACGACCCGGCACAGACTCCATTCAGAACAGGTGGATCATCGGCTCCTACCTTAATCTAAGGCTTCTACCCTTAGTATTAGTTTCTCGGTTAGTTTATTTCTTTTTTGCAAATATCCTCCAATTTGTGTTATCATATACATGCTCATTATCTTTTATATATTCACCCTTATTTCAGACAGTCAGTACGAAAAATATTGGATTTCTATTGAAACTAGTAACGGATATCCACATGTGGACGATAATTGTACTACGAAAACCAAAATTGATGGAAACCTCCGATCAACCAAATTTTTCGGGAATTTTCATTATTTTAAATTACACTACTTAATTCGCCTTCTGCATGTAAAAGTGTTATTCAGTTATAGAACAGTCTTTTCATCTACTTTTAGATATATGATTCTGGATGAAAAGGTAACCGATTATACTACTGAATTCCAATCTTAGAACCGAATGCGATGATTCATTTTCGGGATTATTGGAAATTTGCAGCGTTTTTCTTTATAACTCAGGGACCACTGGTCGGAAATCATCATAGGTTGAGTTATGCAACAGTAACCAACGTTCAGAGTTTCGTGAAAATTCGATTGTCAGTTTTCGAGAAATATCGAGCGACAAACTATTTTTCTACAAATTTTCACGGATTTCGGTCCAGTACTTTCAGAGAAAAGCCTCGGACAACGGACGGACGGATTTTTTTTTCATTAGTCCATTCAAATCTACATCTACAAAATAAATGTATGTATGTAAACGTATAAAAAACAGTTGCTTTTCCTACTTTCATTTCTATTACATTCTGGGGCGTCAATGCAATTGATAATTTCAGTTATTTATGTACAATAAGTATAAGCAGAACATAAATAGATAAAGTACATGTCATTTGAAAATGAAGAGCATAACGGCCGACCGTAAACACAATAACTTCAGAAAGAAACAACGATGAATGATGTCATGCGAATAATGAAAAATAAAGGTATCCCAAACAACATAATACATGTAATTAAAGAGCTAAACTACAAAACAACAACACAAATATCAGTAAATGGTAAACTTACCAGATGTGTGCCAATAGCGACAGGGATAAGACAGGGAGACTCTCTGAGTCCGATATTATTCAACTTGGTAATAGATCAAATAATAGAATACGTCAAAAAAGCAGCACCAGGATACAGAGTAAATATGGGGGAGATCAAGATAATATGCTATGCTGATGATGCCGTTATAATATCCGAAAATGAAGACGATCTACAAAGACTCTTGCACGCATTTTATACCATAAGTGGGCAATTCAACATGAAAATTTCCACTGAAAAATCTAAGACCATCGTAATAAGCAAAGAGCCCTTAAGATGCAAGCTAGTAGTAGAAAATAAACCAATAGAACAGGTCATGATCGTTAATTACCTGGGAATCGAGATATCCGCAAATCAAGACAGAACACGAGAAGTGAGAAGCCAAGTAAACAAGGCAAATAGAATCTCAGGAAGCTTATCGGATGTGATTTGGAATAACAAATACATGAGCAAAGACTCGAAAATAAGAGTATACAAGACCTGTATTCGACCGATCATGACGTATGCCATTGAGACGAGAGCTGACCATAGTAAAACGAAGTCAATTCTTAGAACTGCAGAAATGAGAGTACTCAGGAGAATATCGGGATATACATTGAGAGATCGTATTCGTAATTCAACAATACGCAACGAACACGGAGTGAGCGATATAGTGAGATGGGGACGAAAGCGCAGAAGAGCTTGGAACGAGCACGTGGGAAGAATGGCACCGAACAGGATAGCGAGAATTGCACGGGATGGAATCCCGGAAACCAGGAGACCAATAGGTAGACCACCTAAAAGATGGCGTGAATCCTGGATCTCAACATCTAACGAGATGAATGATTGAGTTGGAGAAAACAGGCTATGAGCCTACAAAAAAGATGAAGAAGAAGAAGAAACAACGGAGATATTAGAGCAGATTTATTGCCTTATTTATGAGGTACGGATTTGTTATTGGGTAAAATCCAACCAATGATTATTTAATCTTTCTGAGGAAACAATCCCCACAAAATTTTGAAGTCATAAATATGAACCTACAAATTGATTCCATGTACAAGGAAAAAAGTTACCATCAAATGACCTGCGGTGTAAACATTGGGAACAGCGCGTTATCGTTTCGTCACAATGTCTGTAGTTTTCGAATTTAGAGCTGAAATCGGTCTGACCTAGAGTCTTGAAATTTTCAGGTTAGGTTTTGATCCTGAATATCTCGGTTAGGTTCGTTAACGGGCCAAATCTACCGAATGGTCAAACATATTTAACTATATTGATATTTGTTCCATGCAGTCCTTGAAAGGCATAGGAAAACACATCAAATGCAGGTTGATTTGCAATCCCTAATAACGTTAGTTTATAGGCACAGCTACTCCTTGAAGGGTTAAGAAAATCACATCGAATGAAGATTGGGGACGAACTGTGTAACATATTAACGAGTCTAAATAGTGTTGCTTTTGTTTCATAGTTGGAGGGTGGTACATATTTTTGTGGTAATTTGTGATTTTTTTCGAAAATTGACAGGTAGGAAGTACATACTAGAGTAGTAAACATTCTGCAAAACAATATTTTTTTGATACGAGTTTCTTCACCTTCCGAGCACTAACAGTGCCGAATACTAACCTGGCTAAATATTTTCCGGGGTATATTCATAGATTTTTCGCAAGATTGGAAGATTTAAAAAAAACGTTTAGATGGCCTGTAAATAAATTCGCTATGGATTCGTATTCACATATCCAACAAGGGGTAACTACTCCTAAAATCAGCTTGGCTTGATAATATAATAATAATGAATATCTTTATTTCAGAATATGTTACACATATAATGAAATAGTGTCGCAAGTAGTATTTTTAATAACTATAAAATTATTTCAGATAATGAGTACGGTTTTAACCCAATCAAAATTCTCATATTTCTCTCTTGAATAAGCCAAGATAAGTAATAAATTAATAATTAAATTACTACGTTTTTTTAGACTATTTGGTAGTCTGCAAATTCTAATACAGAATAGATAAACGCTGCGAATTTTACACAAGAGTTTACTAATTTCTCACTTGAATCACCCAATACCATTCATATCTTAAATAAAACTTATATATTATTCATAACTCATTGGTTTTTCAAAACACAATTTACAGCATTTTTGTTTATGACTCAGGGACCACTGGTCGGAAATCATTCGGGTGAAAATTTGTAGGTTGACTTATGCAACAGTAATCAACGTTTAGAGTTTCATGAAAATTCGGTGTCAAGTTTTAGAGAAACATTTTTTTCCCACCTACCCCCCGTTTGGAGCCCTTAGGGTACCGATCCTGCTAAAAAGCTTGGAGGATCCATCTCGAGCGACACACGATTTTTTTTTACAGAGTTTCACGGATTTCGTTCACTTCTTTCAGAGGAAAGCCCCGGACAACGGACGGACGGTTTTTTTTATTAGTTCTTTCAAATCTACCTACTTCAAAATGTAAACTGTGAAATTTTCAAGGGAGGTAATTTTTTTTGGTCGATCAGTAAGGTTTATTATTTGATTTCATTAAATAATAAACCAAAAGGATTTTTTCAGTTGAACAGTTCTTGTTGGGTGATTATGAGTTTTTTATGCTCTAAAATTGAACTTTTATTTTAAAATCGTGATGGAATAGATAAATTCCATATACTGTTGTATTTTTATTGTTACGCGCATGTTCTGGGGAACAGAGTGCTGACGTTTTTTTTTCATAGGTCTGGACTTCTAGGTTGGACTCACTGATGCGGAAATCGATTCTGTCCGGTCAGCTGAGTACACGATAACTGTCGAAAAGAATGAGTTAGCAACTTGGAACTTTCAAGCCGCGCATGAGAATGCGAGGGTCACTATATCGGAGTAACTGTAATTTGAAAAATATTCATCAGATATCGATAAAATTCTGCACATATTTTTAACCCTATATTTCACAACATTGAATGAAATTTCAGTTCGATCCAATATTTATTCAAGGAGATATTGGGAAAAAATATGTCAAATTTCGTGTTTCGTTGTTATTTGCGGAATAACTGAAAAATGCAGCTCGAGTCATGAGGAAACATGGTGGCTAGTCGAAAAATACTGCAACAAGTTTGTGCGGAATTTCACGCTGATCGTACTGTTAGAACAATTTTTTTCGGAATATTTCTTGAATTTTTTTTTTTTTCAGGAAAGAATTCGACCTTCGTTATTAAGCCACAAACCTACTCAACAATTATCGAATTTCTAATTTTCTTTCGGGAGTTATTGTGTTACAATTAGCCGTTATTATATTATCCCTAAATTATATTATTCGCATCAAATTTTGCATGAATCTTCAAGCTATCATTTTTCAATCCTAAATAAGGGATTTCAATTTGATGATTAAGAAGTAAAATAACTTATTTCCGCTTTATATATTTATTTTCACAACAATTGTTTCGTCATGATAACATGACTTCATCAGGTGAGCATGGTAACTGATTTCAATTTGTTCTAATATAATTTTGGCGTCATGTTATCATCCTAGCTATAAAATGCGTTGGTTGCCAGAAGCAGCACAACAGATGAGAGTCAGAGAATTAAAAATCTGGCTATTCATGCCTTAGAGGCAAATTACAATAAAGATTAATCAATGCCTCGGAATAGCAGTAGTAGTAGTGAGGAAGAAGACGGATTTATTGTTTTTGCGAACAGGGACAGTAATCGACCACAGACTTCCAAAATGGAGTTAGTTAGTCAGCTTCCACAAACGATAAGAGCAAAGAGCTTACTATGCTTGAACACTATCCTAATATAAAATTGTGTTCATACAATATAAAGAAAGTTTGTGCTCATCAGGACATGTGGAAAGAATGTTTTCTTTAGCCGGTTTTATTCATTCCCCAACAAGAGGCTGTTTGTCTGATACCACATTTAAAAATCTTGTGTTCCTTTCTCAGAGGAAATTCTTCTTTAGCGATTAACTGGCTGAGCTGAGTTGTACTCTTTCTATATTTTACGTAACACCTGTATCCGTTTAGTGATTTGTATTTGGTATTTCAAATACAAGTAGTTAAAATACTGTATTTTGTATTTTATATTTCAAATACCCTACTTGAAACTATTTTGTATTCAAAATACCTGCGAGGAAGTATTTTGTAATTTGTATTTCAATTAAGCCAAGCATGTATTTGCCCAGCCCTGAATATGGCAACTGGAGGTACTTCGTCGAAATTCGTGCAACTTGAAAAGCATTGTAAATACTGTAGAAAGAAAGTGATAAATTCTGAACATTGTATTGTTTGTCAGGCAGCATTTCATCCTAGATGTGCGGTGCAGTCGAAGGTGCAGAACGCAGGTGGAAAAATTGTTTGTTGCAGACAGCGTGATAAAAGTGAGGTTAAGACACCAAAAGCATGTGAAATGTTTCTCGGCGAGGAAGATACGATGGAAAATATGCTGTAAGGATTTAGGTATCCCATGAAACGTGATTAAGAGGAAAAGACGCGTGAACTTAAAGCTAGAGTTAACACTTCGAGGAATGGGCTCGAACGACAACACAAGATAAGTGAAGAAATAATAAATAATCTAAAGACACTAATTGAAGAAAACAGAAAACTCAGAATAAGTATGGAAAAGCTGGAGAGTGAAATGGACCCAGAAACTATAATAATTGAAATCTTAGAACGACAGAAAAGAGCTTCAAAGGTCCTTCTTTTCAACTTAAATGAAGTGAATGAAGCCAACAGTAGAGCAAGGATTGAAGTGAGAAAGAGACAATAAAAGAAATTATAAACAATGTGAAAAATTTTAAGGCACTAGCTGGTTCCATTCTACAGTTATCGTGTCCACAGCCGGTCAGATTTTGACATCGGATTCGTCATCAGAGTCCAACCTAGTCGTTTGAGACAATTTTAATTCGTAAATTGCAGAAATTTGGACAAAACGATAGCACGCTGTTCTCCAGAACATGCACGCAAAAAGGAATCGTCTTCCGGAAATCAATTTTCAATCGAATCCTCAGACTGTTATTGTCCAGCCATACGGAAGTATTCCAATATTATGATGATTCAGAAAAATGGCAAACCTCCACAAGAGACAAAACCATATAGACCAATCTGTTTACTGCCTCTTATGAGTAATGTACTCAAAAGAATGCAAGAAGACCACGACTTCGAAAACATACTACCCAACATTCAGTTTGGATTCAGAAAAAATATGTCAACTGTCCATCAAGCACATAGAATTCTGAACACCATAGCCAATACACTAGAACGAAAACAATGTTGTGGTGCCTTCTTAGACATAACCCAAGCCTTCCATAAAGTATGGCACACAGTCCTATGCTGCAAAATTAAAGAGTGTCTATAGAGCAACTACTACCTCCTAGTCTTATTTGATAGAAAGATTCTTCTCGGTGAGGGTAAATGATGCAACATCCCGACAGAACCGAATAATATCAGGAGTGCCTCAGGTCCACTGCTCTACCCCTTGTACAGGAGAGAGTGACCAGTAAGTGATGAGATAACAACAGCTGGAAACCCAAATGGACAAATAGAAAACCTGTATGACAAAGGAACAAACAATGTCTAATTAGTAATGAATAACATTTATTACACTGCCAAAAAAATCGAACGCTAAGGAATGCAAGGATCATCGGACGATCAGCCTAATGAGCCATACCCTTAAGATATTCCTTAAAATTATACATCGAAGAATTTTTAGAAAGATGGAGCAGGATATTAGTGAAACACAATTTGGTTTCAGAAATGCAATGGGTACTAGAGAGGCGCTGTTTGCCTTTAATGTGCTGTCTCAAAGACTCATGGACGTCAATCAGCCAATATACGTAGCCTTCCTCGATTATAACAAAGCTTTGGACAAAGTCCGCCTTAATCATCTCATAAAACTCATGAGAGATAAAAACATAGACAGGAATGATATCAGGATAATAACATATCTCTATTTTAACCAGACTGCCAAAGTTTCTGTGCAAAATGAACTTTCAGAAGAGATAAAAATAAAACGCGGAGTAAGACAAGAATGCGTGCTCTCACCTTTACTCTTCAATTTGTATTCAGAAGATATAGTACAAGAAGCACTGGAAAATCAAAAAACAACGGGAGTGAAAATTAATGGGAAGGTTATAAACAACATCAGATACGCGGATGACACAGTACTAATAGCAGAAACCCTGGAAGAACTACAAAGGCTAATAGATCTAGTAGTACAGATCAGTGAAGAAAAGGGGCTCACACTTAACACCAAGAAGACTAAATTCATGACGATCACAAAACACCAACAACAGCGAGAAACATTATGGATCAAAGGGGAGCCAGTGGAAAAAGTCTGCAAATACAAGTACTTGGGAACAATTGTAAATAACAATAATGATTATTCACAGGAAATAAGATCAAGGATCGGAATGGCTAGAACAGTGTTTAATAAAATGAGGAATGCATTAACCAGAACAGATCTTAGTCTACATCTTAAAATCAGAATGCTTAAATGCTATGTATTTCCAGTATTACTATATGGAATGGAAGCCTGGACGCTTAAGAAATGCGACACCGACAAGCTGGAGGCATTCGAGATGTGGACATATCGAAGAATCCTCAGAATAAGCTGGGTGAGCAGAATAACGAACAAGGAGGTATTGAGAAGAATGGGAAAGGAGAAAGAAATAATCAACACAGTCAAAATCAGAAAATTGCAGTATCTGGGCCACGTGATGAGAGGGGAGAGGTATACGCTGTTGCAAACTATTATACAAGGAAAAATACAGGGTAAAAGAAGTATAGGAAGAAGGCGCATCTCCTGGTTGAACAACCTAAGGCAGTGGTACAACAGTAGCTCTGTTGAGTTGTTCAGATCCGCAACTTCAAAGATAAAAATCGCCATGATGATAGCCAACCTTCTTAAAGGAGACGGCACATAAAGAAGAAGTAGAGATGTCAAGGACACCTCACTCTCGCCGTTTAACTATACAACACATTTACTTAATAATCCGGATGATGTGAAGGGTGTTTTTTTAAAGATATAGAACTTTGAAATGGAATAAAACAAGGATGAATTTTCAAAATCAACATTGATATTTCAACATTTTTTTTTTCAAATATTTTGTAGATGGCGGTGTAATAATCATATGGTCCACACGAAATTCCACATGAATCTTCGAGCTGCCATTTTAATTGAAGTACTGGATAATAATTTGATACGCTTTGTAGTTTCAGAAATATTGGAATAATTAAATTTTGAATGCACAATCATTGGGTGTATTTTACTAATTCGCAAATTCGGCCTCTTAAACTGCAAACCTAGAATGAAAGTATCGAGTCTTCAAGTAGATTCTTCAGGAATATATTTTATTTACTATCGGCGATCGCAAACACAATAACTTCCTAAAGAAACTATTTAGAGAATCGATGTTTGTAGAGTAGAGGTTTTCTGTTCAATTATGAAGGTCGAATTCGTGAATTGTGAAATTCGCCTAAAGATTCCGTAGATTAAGGCATAATCCCCCCATTCAAAATTTCATTTTTTTAATATTTTCAAAAATACGTGCATTTGGAGGGGTCAATACGTGAACAGGTGACATGTGCTTTGGCAACGAATTTGAACCAGCGCATAAAAGCTTCTGACCTCAATCAGTGCTTTTCTAATTTTTGGTTTATTATTTGATAAAATCAAATAATAAACCTTATAATGATCGACCAACCAAAAAAAAATTTAACCCCCCCTTAAAATTTCACAGTTTACGTTTTGGAGTATGCACATTTGAATGAACGAATAAAAAAAAATCCGTCCGTTCACCGTCCGTTGTCCGAGGCTTTTCTTTGAAAGTACTGAACGGAAATCCTTGAAACTTGGTAGAAAAATCGTGTGTCACTCGGGGTTGATCCTCCAAACTTTTCAGCAGGATCGGTTCACCCCAAGGGCTCTTAATGGAGAGTTGGGGGAGAAAAAATTATATCTCAAAAAGTTACCCCCGAATTTTCATGAAACTCTAAACGTTGATTACTATTGCATAACTCAACCTAAAAAATTTTACCCGGATGATTTCCGACCAGTGGTTCCCGAGTCATAAAGAAAAACGCTGCAAATTTCCAATAATGTCGAAATTAAATCATCATTTTCGGTTCTAAGATTGGGATTCAGTGAAATAATCGGTTAACTTTTCATCTAGAATCATATATCTGAAAGTAGATGAAAATACTGATTACCATATTTTCAACACATCGAAAAATTTTTAATGGATGCGTTATTATATTATAAACACAATGTGGAAATGTCCCATCGATGTTCTTGACAATCTAATAATCGTAGGTAGGTCAAATTGAATATTTTTGCGTTTTCTCGCCCAATATATAACATAACTACTAAAAATCGGATTAAATTATTACTTATAGAAATCACCCTGAGGATTACGGGATTTAATATTAAATTTCTTCATGAAGCATATTTATATCTTAAATAAAACTTATATTTCATTCATAAATCATTGGTTTTTCAGAACACAAGAACCAATTCCATGAAAAAATTCATTTGAATCATTGAAATCTCAATAAATACTCTTTTATAACTGAATAACACTTAAACGCAGAACGCGAATTAAGTAGCGTAATTTAAAATAATGCAGATTTCCAAAAAATTCGGTTGATCGGAGGTTTCCATCAATTTTGCATTATCGGCAACATGTGGATATCCGTTACTGGTTATATGATAAAACAAATTGGAGGATATATGCAAAAAAATCAATAACAAACCGGAAATCTCATAAATTGTCGAGAATCTAATACTAAGGGTAGGAGCCTTAGACTAAGTTAGGAGCCGATGATCTACCTGTTTCTGAATGGAGTCTATGCCGGATCGTGACCTAAGACAAGGGATATGGCGTAGACAAAAATATACCGCATGTTTCATCATCTGGTTGTCAGCAAACTACTTGTTTGAATTCTACGTTTTTTACATCAAACAGACGTTCGGATTTGACACCCTCTTGGTTGAGTGTATCTGACAACGATAACGAACGAAATTTCTATTCTAGAATTATTCATTCGAATTCAACCTGATGAGGTTCACGATATATTTAATTGTTACAGGAATGTTATTGAAAATAACTTTAGTTTTTCAGTTTGTGTGCTGGATACTTTGTGAATCAAGTGAACTCTTATCGGATATCTGCACTGTGAAAAAATTTTTTTTCAGATTAATTGTACAGGAAGGTTGAGTTTTTTTTTTCATTTCATTAATATTTTTCAGAACAAAGTTGAATCCCAGTAGAAATCATACCTCACATTTGATATTAGCGGAAAATCTTGAATTTTGTTTTAAGTATTAGTGTAAGTTTGAAAGATTGAGTTAATTTCCTCAGTATCAAGAAATACTAACGCGATCAGATTGAAACATCATGACTAGTTGTGAAATATCGACGCTCGATTTAATGCAAAATGTCGTGAGAATTGTATTGGAAAAAATCGAATTTTTTTTGAAAACATTTTTTTTCGGATATATATTCACCGAAGTTCAATGAAATTTGGTACAGGTTTCAGAGTCATCATTTAAAAATGGTGTTTAAAATTTCAGTTTGACCGATATTTATTTGTGCAGATGTTGGCAAAAAATTTCGTGACTATTTTAAATTTTGAGGTAATTTCCTTAATATCTCAAAAAGGGCAAACCCTATCTGATTTGAAGTTTATTTTCAGTTGTAGAAAGAATACCAACAAGCAATTTAAGTGTGGAAAAGAGTAAGATTTTTAAAGAGGTGAAACGACTGTGGAACGTCCCTTCTCATTCAAAATATTATTTTAAATTATGCTACTCAGTTAGCGTTCTGCATATGGAAATGTTATTCAATTACTTACACAAGAGTATTTATTGAGATTTCAAGGTTTCACATGAATTATTTCATGGAATTGGTTTCTGTGTTATGAGAAACCAATGAGTTATGCATAATATATAAGTTTTTTAAGATATCAATGGTATATTGGGCTATTTAACTAAGAAAATAATAAACCCTTTTGTAAAATTTGCAGCTTTTTTTTTTAAGATTGCTCACACCTGGGGTATCCAAAAATACCCATGTATGTTTCGCGATTTTTTGTAGTTTTCGAGTTATAATTTTTTTTGTGTGTTTTAAATTTATTATGCCAACGAGGTTTCACAACTTCACATGTAGTAGGTATTTTGAAAAATTTTTTTTTCTGTAACCTGATCTCCCTGTATGTTGTTTTAATAGAAAATAATAACTCAGCTTCCTGAAATTGCTCAAAGTTACTCAAAAAAGGCCTAAAAAACTTAGAACTTCAGTTTTCAGTAGGATTCACTCAATACAAAAAGGAGTTTTCGAAGCTTCTGGCTGAGTTTAAAAACTCCTCACTGTCCTAAACTACCAAAATCATAAGAAAACAATCGTAAATCGTCAGCTTTTTTTTGCTGTAATCGGCTGATAGACTAAAAATCATTGAAACACGATTGAAGTCATTTTCCTACTTTTTATCATTTTTATGGTAAATTAAACTTGAAAATGTGACTTTAGAAAAATTTTGATTCCTGTAAAATAATTGTAGCTCATGTTATTTTTAGATTGAGATGGATGGGGCGTGCAGAACCGATGGAATGGCCTGCGCGTTCGCCAGACCTAAACCCCATCGATATTATTATTTGGGGATTTTACAAAGAGCTTGTGTGAGTGCAGAAAGCAACAACGAAACAGAATTAAGGCAACAACTTTTAGAAGCAGAGAGAAAATAAAAAAAAACGTTGACGATTATGTATTCAAGTTGGAGGAAGGGATTTTGAAGATTTATTGTGGTAAATAGTAATTTCAAGTAATTTCACAACTACCAATTTTGAAATATGCTCATAATAAGAGGTGAGACCAAAATTGTTGTAATAATCACACGAGCTAGTTAGTTTACAGGAATTTCGATTAAAATTACTTTCAAATCACATTTTTCAGTTCAATTCACCATAAGCATGATAAAATGTAGAAAAATAACTTAAATCGTGTTTCAATAATTTTTAGCCTATCCGCTTTCGAAGGCTGATGAAAACAAAAAAGGCTATTTTTTTTCCTATGATTTTGGTAGTTTAGGACTATGCAAAGTTTTTAAACTCAGCCAGAAGCTATGAACCCTCCTTTTTGTAATTTCAAATTGATGTTGAATGTTTGAGTGAATCCTACTGAAAACTTAAGTTCTAACTTTCAAGCAAAATACCTACTACATAGAAGGATATGAATTTGTGAAAGCTCACTGACATAATAAATTGAAAAAACACCAAAAAAAATTAATACTCGAAAACTACAAAAAATCGCCTAACATACATGGGGTATTTTTGGATACCCCCAAGTGTGGGGAATCTAAAAAAAATTATTGACGTTGGACCACCCTGTATATACAATAGGAATATATGTACCTATTTGAAGTTTGAACGGTACTAATACTTCTTCATAATTGAAGATGATGATCATTCTCTAGTTAGTATTTTGCATTACCTCTCATACCTTGGTAAATATGATTGGGAATTTGGTTTTATATACTCAAGTTGGTCTTTCTGAATATACATCTGAAGTTGAAACCATAAAGTTCCGAAAAAGTACAGTTTCATATCACTTTTGAATATTTTTGAACGAAAATAGCGCGATTCGTCGTGAAAAAGTTGAGGGAGTATGTGTGATTTCACTAAAAGTAGAAAGCTATTATTCTGATTATAATGAAAGTGATCTGAAAATTTACTTTTCCGAAACTTTGAGGGTGAACATATTTTGGAAACTGAGATAGACTGCTGATTTAAGTGCAGAAGACTACCTTGAGTATAAAAAATCAAAAGTCTAATACTCAATTGAAAGGTGCCCAAACTAATATTTACCAACCTTTTACTGTGTAAAAGTGTATTGATGCATCACTGCCATAGTTGCTGTCAAATTGAAATGAAACCTATGCATTAAAATTGAAGCATTTATAAATATAATCTTTCGTGTTTCTGATTATGTCTATGCTAAGCCTTAGTCTATGACAACCATGCGTAAGCAGGCACTCGGCCTACTAGCAAGCTAGAAAATTATTTGCAACCTTTATTCAACAACTACTAATCATAAAGGATGGAACTTCGTAATTACCTTTAGCAGAAACCCCAATGCTCTGATCATATAACTTGCTGCTGATACAATTAGCACAAGAATTATGGAGACACTCTAGTAACTTTGGCCCATCAGAAAAAGTTAAAATCTGTTCACAAAACACACATTTGAAAGTAAAACCTTCTACAGTTGTGGGGCTTTCAACCTCTGGGCCAGATTCATTCACCGAAATGCTGCAAGTATCAATTGATTCCTTATTTAATTGATCTTGATCACTATTTGTGGAAAGTATGTTATGATCTGGCTGGTCAACTGCCACTTGTTCACTCATTATATCATTAATATTACAAGTTGATTCCGAACTGAGATTCAATTCATTTTCTGTATTCGCCATCGTTTCCTCGGCATTCTGATCAGTATTCAAAAACGAAATCAAATTATTTTCATCGAAATTAACACTTTGTTCGGCCATTGAAGATCAAGACGTGCAATATGTATTTGTAAACAAGTTTTTGTTTAAGTGAAATGAGAGGAATTTCTTCTTGTGATATAAATACGTCTGATTGAAATAAACATTTCAATCTACAGCACAAATTCAATCACAAAACCAAAAAATTCAGAGACGCCTTTATAATCACAGCTCATAGATGAACAATTTTTCATAGAATATTTATCACAACGCCACCTGCATGTTAAAATTAAAAATAAAAATAGTACGACTACGACCGTAGAAGAACTGGGAACTTCTGCGGAGATGCCAGCCCCCTGTCGGTTAAATTTGGAATCTGTCCAAGCTGGTAGTATTTTATGCCAATGATATTATCATTGTTTAAGGACAACAATGATATTATTATTGTCTTTATACAATGATATTATTATATCATTGTTTTATGCACAGAACACATATGTATATATTTACTTTATGGTTTTATGTGGTGGAGAACGAGCAGATTGAGCAGAACAATAATCTCAATATCTAAGTTTCCTTGAATTTTTGGAAAAATAGGCACCTCAATAAGTAATTCAAGGACTCTTATTAATGAGCGTAAGTGCTGAATGCAGGCCATATTAATTATGTGGTAAATCAAGAATCAGTCCGAATGATATGATTTATGTGGGGGACAGGTAAGTCACAGAATAGAGAAGTATATATTCTGTGGCTTCACTTTCCCGTTTTGTTTATGTTATGAAGTACAGCATTTTCAACAATTTCAGGATAAATTCACAAGTTAAAATGATTTATATTATTAGAATTGGTGAATTACTAGGCCAAGTTAGTGTGTCGTTGTGAAATTCAACATAAATACACCGGAAGACGAAGGAATACATTCGCTTTGTTTACATTGGCGAAGAGCGATTATTTGGAGATTTTAGTGATTTCACAAGTGAAATTTCGTGATAATGGATCTTTTTCCATTCCATACATTTGTTGGATTTCATTCTGCTGTTTATTTTCAGGAATCAATGAGCCAAACATTTTACTGTTTCAGTTTCAATAGTTATACCTATAATGAATGCTATCTCTGATGAGATATATATATATATCATCTGATATTCAATCTCAGATGATAATCATTCAAAACGATATAAATGAAAATTGCAGTATTTATTCTTGTCTTTTAAAGCCTAGAGTATCAACATCAGAGATAGCATTCATTATAGGTATAACTATTGAAACTGAAACAGTAAAATGTTTGGCTCATTGATTCCTGAAAATAAACAGCAGAATGAAATCCAACAAATGTATGGAATGGAAAAAACATGGGTTCCAGAGAACTTCTCAGTACTATTTTAAATAACGTTATATGTTTCAAATTATCAAATTACTACAATATTGGTCTGCAGTTGCTATGTCAGTGCTATCATAATATTCAATTATATATTTATCATACTACATATATGTTACAAATAAAATAATTCATATGAAATTTTTTCCTTGAACACCGATTTCGATTCATCCTCAAAAAATGCTTTACTATCCATATAAAATGTTTTTTATTATGCAGATGCAACGTTAAAGCTTTCATAATCTTTAATTGACAATAAGTTCAATTCGAAACATATTACAAACAACAAAATGTAGAAGTTCAATCCTTGGGTAGTCGAGCCACGTCGGAATGTGTTCGGTTGAGAACAGAGGAAGTTATCTGGTTCATTATTATTTAAATTTCATACAATATTTTGGAAAATCTATCACATAACGAATTTCCTTGATTGGCTTTATACAGCATATAGAGATGTGAGTGGTAAACAATCAGGATGGGTTTGTCCATCATAACGCCAGCTATCGTAGGTTGATATCATTCTTGAAATGTGTATAACAAACATGAAATATTCTTATGATGGTTGTCTCATCATGATTTAACTGATTAAACAGAATTGAATAGATAGTCGAACATAATTGAGAGTGTGAGAATACGGTCAGCCTCAATTCCTGTCAATTTTCCCCCTCAGAAGTTCATCAGATCATTGATAATATTAAACCTAAGATGTCAGTGGGGCCAGACGGAATACCAAGTTTTATTCTTAAAAGGTGTGTCAGTACCATATCTGAGCCGTTGGCGACCTTATTCAATAATTCTCTGAGTAAAGATATGTTTCCGTCACTATGGAAGAAAGCTTACGTTATACCAATTTTCAAGTCTGGCATGCGGAATCAAATTAGTAATTATAGGGGTGTATGCATTCAGTCGGCTATTCCGAAGCTTCTGGATAGTTTAGTTTGCAGTTTCTTGTCGTGGCACTGTGGCCCTCTTCTTGTGGGTGAGCAGCATGGGTTTCCTCTGGGGCGTTCAACATCAACAAATTTGTTACTTTTTCTAAAGGATATCGTTGATAGTTTTGAATCAGGACATCAAGTGAATACAATTTACACTGATTTCTCCAAAGCGTTTGACAAAGTTAATCACAACTTACTTATAATGAAGTTGAGCGCTCTTGGGATATCTGGCATGTTGCTCAGCTGGTTCAGAAGTTTTGTTTGTGGACGTTCCCAGTAGATTAGATGCGGTAATTTCATATCGGATGAGTTTTTGGTCACATCAGGGGTCCCTCAAGGTTCTCACCTTGGCCCCTTACTCTTTAATTTATTCATAAATGATATTAAATTATCCCTACAAACGAGTTTCTTGCTGTTCGCTGATGATTTGAAGGTGTATAGTATTGTGAAAAACAATATTGATTGTTGTTATTTGCAGGATCAAATCAATTCGTTTTATGACTGGACTTTAGATAATTGTTTGTACTTGAATGTTGACAAATGTTATGTAATGTCTTTCAGTCGCTCGAGTAAACCTCTTGAGCATCAGTATTCCATTGGGGGCGAGCTGCTTGAAAGCGTTTACCGCATCCGTGACTTGGGAATAACTTTTGATCCTCGTTTAGATTTCAAGGAACATATGAAAGAGGTTACGTCTAAGGCATATAGGATGTTGGGTTTCATCATACGCTGCGGTCGTCAATTTTCCGTCGCGACTTTGAAGACCTTGTATTGTTCACTGGTAAGAGGTGGTTTAGAGTATGGTTCATGTGTTTGGTCACCTTACTATCTCGGTGACACAGATGTTGTTGAAAAAGTTCAGCGGAAATTCCTTCGGTACTTAGCGTATCGTTCGAACTTGTATGCTGTTAATTCCGAAGATCTCAGCTCTGAACACCTGAGGGTCTACTTTGGGTTCATGGAATTAAAACGTAGAAGATGTTTTGACCTGAATTGGTTTATTCAGGTGTTTTGGAGGGTTTCAATAGTAGAGACCCCGTTTGGTTGAATTAATCGCACTTTATTAATTCAGTCTTTATCAAAATGAAGACACGACCGACGAATATTTTCTGATCTTTATCAGAAATGTTGATGCTTCTAAAATAAGCAGATAATTGAAGAACTTATTGACCAGTTGATCAATATCGTTGCACTTATGACACGAAGATGTTGTTAAGGTGTATTAAAAAACGCACTTTTAACACGTAACAAAAATGTATTTTCTTGTATCTGTATTAGATAACAAGACCGAAATGGTATACAATTTATACAATAGAATCTTCCTTCTATATCTTACTATAGCAAGGTTGAAGCGACATTCAAATGAGAAGTTAAGATTTTACAACACAAAAATTAACGCAGAAGTCTCGTTTATAAATTTGAAAGCGAATTGTTGCTTACTGTACAACGGTCAAAAAAATAGTGTCTAAAAACTAACGAGACCCAAATTAAGAAAATTCCCTTCTTCACATCGTAGAGGGAGAATATAAATTTTGATTGGTTTTTTTGAATTATGCGACGCCCTTCTAAGATCCGAAAAAACACCTCGGATTGGCTGGTGAGAAAGAAAGAGCAAAAATGTGTGAAGGAAATTTCCGTAAATGGTCTAATAAGATAAATTCTATAAACTGTCACATGTGATGTCTGGATTCTTTGAGTACCGAAGTATACTACCCACAAAGCTCCGATTCCTGGAATGCTAAGAGCTTGAATTTCATCTGCGTCTTTTCTGTCATGCAAAATTATACTTTATTGTTGGCTTGAGATAAAATGCTCTTAAAGCAGGTGTCAATTGATTTAAACCAAAAAATATTGAATTTCGGGCATATTGCTGGAAACCAAAGAATTCAGACTTCCACGTTGCAGAAGCAACAGAAGACAAGTTGCAGATTTGTTTTTAGTGTTTAAATTAGTAAATGGAATGATTGACTGTCCCGATCTGTTGAGTTTAATTAATTTCAATGTTCTCCCGAGAATTACAAGAAATATTGTTCTAATCAGACCCATTCTACAGAGATTCAATTATGGAAGGAAATTTTTTTTCAACAGATCTTTAGTGTTGGCGAATAGAGTCCATGGGGATATTGATTTCTTTTGTTCGACCTTGTCAGCATTCAGGCGAAATTTATTTAGGATACTGGGTTGATAGTTGGAGCAGATTTTATTTTTTTATATTCTGTGAAATTGTGAACCTTAGTTTTAGTTTATGCATCTTGTGTTTTATATGGGGTTTGCCTGTTTAATCATCATTGTATGATAAATAAATAATTCATTCACCAGTGTGGAAATGTCTCCAACAAACTCTACCATAGTTTGTTACTTTGTCAGAACAGTTTTTTCAATTTATGGCGAGAATATAGTATGTTTGCCTTCTCTGGGATAGTTCACATAGTATTCTGTTTCTTCCAATTCCAGATAAAATTTAGGGGAATGGGTCAAAAATGCAAATATTCAAATATAAAGTCTACAGTACAATATATCTGAAACATCGGATTCTTTCGTCTCTCGGTGTATTTATGTTGTATTTCACAACGAAACAATAACTTGGCCTAGTTATTCACCAATTCTATTAATATAAATCATTTTAACTTGTGAATTTATCCTGAAATTGTTGAAAATATTGTATTGTTATATTAGGTCTATGTTCATAACATAAACAAAGCGGGAAAGTGAGGTTGTGTTGTTTTACCACAGACTGGTCTGTTTTTTTTTTTTTTTTTTTTTTTTTTTTCTATCTTTTACTGTGCTTGGCCATTTCGAACCATCGACACATCGAACATATCATTTGGTTAAGATTCTTTCAAATCACCACCACCTAGACACTTTACAACATCCATGACCTCGCCGGGATTCGAACCCGGTACCTTCAGCATCCTAGAACATGTTTCCATCCTCTAGTCTACCGAGGTAGTCTGTGGTTTTACTTTCAACCACAGAATACAAATATAACGTTCAACGTTTGACATAGAAGCATTCAACAAACACAGCACAATATTCACTCTTCTTCCTTGTCGTTCTTTTTTCTTTCGATGGGGTGTCCCCCATCAGCTGATTCATCTCGATGAACCATAGATAGCTGGAACTGCTCTATTCAAAATCAGATATTATTCTATGTTTTAACTGCATTACCAGAGATGCATAGAATACAATCTATGAGTATCATAGACAAAGATTAGTTTATCTTTGATAAATATATTCTATGCATCGTGGCATAACCTATATGCATCGTGGCATAACCTATAATTTTTATACATTTTACAGCTCTTATGCCTCTAATTATGATATAAAAATCTGTTGTGATCTAAGATTCGATATATTAGTCAAGTGGAATATATCCATATATATTCGTTTTGTGTGAGTTGTATATTTGTGAGTATGGAACACGATTCTCTCGAAGAATATTTGCAACTGTCTGAGAAAATTTCGAAGGATGCAAATAAATTCAAAAGTATAGTAACAACAGCTCAAAAACGTAAAGATTGCGAAAGGAAAGCTCTGGGAATCGTTCAATTATTTTTAGAAAGGAGTATTGGTTCTGATATATTCTTGAAGAGTATTGTGTACATTAATCCATCCTATTATGAGGATATTGTCGAGGAAAGAGCTCTGCTAAAGTTATGTGGGTATCCTCTTTGTAGAAAAAAAAATTTGAAACCTAAGAATCGATATAGCATTTGCAACAAAACCAAGAAAGTTTACGATTTGAATGAATATGGGAATTTTTGTAGCATTTTTTGTTTTAATGCTAGTAGTCATATCAAGTCCCAAATACCTGACAGTCCATTATGGTTGAGAGATCTTGAAGAAATACCTACCTTCAGTCTCCTTGTGAAACAGGACAGTTGTGCTGCTGGTATTGATATTAAATCGAAAAAGTCTAGAGAAGAAAAGGAATTCATCCCCATTTCATCATATGCTAAAATGTCTTTAGATGATGTTGGTAATCTTGATTTTTCTGTTCCTGCCATGAACAGAAAAGAAGTTGGATCATCTTTCAAAAATGGCAACAAAAGTAAATTGTCAACAGTAATGGAAAATGATGTAGAAGGTAATAAAAATGTAAACAATAATGCAGAGGAAAAGGAATCCAACAATATTTCTGAGTACCGACAAGTTACAGAAAAATCTGAAAGTAAAGATGCCCTTACATGCTTGGAAAGCCAGATAGTAAAAATGGGATCAAATGATAACATTGTATGTTCAAAATCGACTGGTTCCAACAATAATAACAATTTGAAGAGTAACTGTAAGAAATCAGAAAAGAAGGAAAGTCTCCAAAATAACTATAAAAAACAACCAGAGTTGAAAGATTTGGGGTCAATCACTGATAAAATAAAGAAAAAAATCCATAAACCTATTACACCACTCATTGCTCCCCTACCTTTGAAAACTAATACTACCGAAGTATTATATTTACAAGAAAACAAGCTTGAAAATCAGAGTGAAACTATGAAAAACAAATCTTTAATAGAATTGAAATTTTCATTTAAAGATTCGGGTAGAACAATCGAAAAAACCATAAAAAATATCATTAAAAGCTGGGTGAGTTTAGAAACTCTCATATTCATTCATGGAGAGGACCTTATAAAGGCAGTCCTCAATGTTAATAAATTATCTGAACATTTCGAAACATTAAAAATCTCCCAATTAGAAACAGATCAGCAACAAAAATATATATCTATCTGTAGAAGATTGTGTGAACAAGAAATCTTTGAAGAAAAAATTGACAGTTTGTTAGTGAAAAATAATATTCGATCTTTACCAAATTATAAACAATTAAAGCAAGAATCCAAGGAATTCAAAATGAAAGTGGGCACATACTTCAGTGGTGATCTCCTCGAATCTCACGACACGAATTTTGGAACAGTAGAAGAAAAACAAACATTCGACTCTGATAAGGAAAGTAATTTTATTCCCTTAGATGATTTGAATTCTCAAAAAACTTTGAGGCAGCAAATTCTTTTGAAAACATTGAAAGGTAGCATCGAGTTTTTCCTGGACTATCTTGAGTATGACTCTTCATCAGTTCTCACAGAACTTAATGAATTAGTCAAAAGTTTCAAATTGAATGCAGAAAATATTGTTTTCAAATTGATTATAAGAAATTATTTAGGAATCATTTGTTTGAAAATATTGTCATTAAAAGATGCGAAATTGTGCCAGGCTTTGGAAAGAATAGAATTTTTAGAACTTGAAAATTCTGCATTCCAACAATTGCCAGGAAGGAAAAAAGTTTTGATGACTAGTTTGGAGTTAATTAAAGATATAGATAATTTCATAGACAATTATGTTCAAGCAGCAAATAATTAAAACTCTGTATTTATAGATTTTAATGTAAATATCTTACATTTTGGTCATGTATATATGTATTAAAAAGACTAGCTTTAAACTTTTGTTTTCATTAAAATATTGAATGGATAAATCAATAATAAAAAAAATTGAGGAAAATTCTAGACTTTTATAAATTTGTAGAGCGAATTATCACCCATCCTAGTACTGATGTGACTAATGCTGATACAATTTTGCCATCTTCAGATCATTTGCTTTTCATGAATTTTTAAAATAAAAGTATTCCAGCTTTCAAACTAGATCCCACACTTATGTATTCTTTCGAATCTTGCGTTCATAAAATTTCCATTTGGTATATTTACGGAATTATTAAGCGGATTTCATTAGGTACTAAATCAAATGTGAAAATTTTCTTTGCAAAAATTTCAATTTATCAATATTGAGAAGAATCACATTGCACAATAATTAATGCCACATCTAATAATATTTGAGACAAGCCTACATACTATGAAGAGAATCCAGAGCTATCCTGGCCAACCTAGTGTTACAATAAGATGGATAAATTGCCATCACAAAACATTGATCGCAATTGTTTCAGACATATTAAGAATACTGAATTGATGATTTCTAACTGAAACGGTCTATTCTCGAGTTTTTTCAGTTATTATTGTTCTATGTTTACCGATAAAAAGAAATTCACGTTTTTTTCATCTATAATGGGTACAGTGACTATATTATTATCTTGATAATATGGTCACTGTCGTAATTGGTACAGTGACTATATTACTATACAGGGTCTTTCACGAGGAACCTCACCCATATTTATACGGGAAACTACTGAACGTATTTTCATGAAATTCAGCACTTATAAGTATTTCACGATGCTGATGAAATCTAAAATATTTTCAAGGCATGAGCACCTCTGGTTTTTCCGGAAATGACGTCAACTTCCGTTTTTCAAATTAGAACACCATTTTTTTATTGCAGAAATAGATTCCTTAGAAAATTTCAATTTATTTTGATGTAACATTTTTCAGTTTTGGTTGGAAAATTCTCTCTGAGCGGGAAAATTCGAAAAAAAAATCGAAAATAGAGCTCCGCTGAAACAAGAATAACTTCGAGGTTTTTGGATGGAAAATTTTCATTCTTGGGATTTTTCAAGATGTAAGATTGATGTATCCACTTTAAAAATCGAAATCGCGATTCATGATACAGGGGGTGAAAAAATCGCTTTCAAAGTTAGGGATGACAAAATCGTGAAAAATCAATTTTTTCAAATTAGAACCCCATTTTTTCATGGCAGATATTGAATCTACGTTAAAAAATAATGTGAGTGTATGCATCACACCCTTGCCCTAAAATGGATATTTTCTGAGTTATTCACAAAAAACTGTTTTTCGTCTTGAATTTTCAGCTATTTCTTTTCCCTTCACGCCAAAAAGATGAAATTTTCAGGAACTGTTATTTGAACCATGCTGAAGATTTTTCACCCCTTCTTGAAACCGACTTCAAGTAACTATTAGGAGAACTATGGCAAACTCTCGCAGTTATAACTAGAGAAGATGCTCAAAGTTTTGACCGTTAATTTCTAGACATTTATTTATACGTCTCAGGAATGCTTCGTGCGTTGCTCTTCTTATTTCATCGGGAGGAAGAGATCTGCAAAAGTGTTTAAAAACCATATTGAGTTTCAAAACTATGAATCTAAAAATCTAAACAAACCTGAACGCATTTCTGACTCGTTCTATGCAGTCCTCTTTATCAGTCAGGGGAGTTGAGTAGACAATATTTTTTATCCTACCCCAAACATAATAGTCTAAAGGAGTTAAATCGGGAGAACGTGGTGGCCAAAGATGTGGACCATTGTTCGCCAACCATCGATCTTCAAATAGCCTGTAGAGGATATTTGACACATTGAGTGAATTGTGTGGAGGCGCCATCTTGTTGATACCATAAGTCATTATGGTTCTGTACTAGCGGGTCAATTATTTGAGTCAATATGTCAGAATATCTATCTCCTAAGGGAGAACATTCTTTAAATAATGCAAACATGTGTAGTGTTCTATCTTACCAGTTAAAGTCCCATCATAAATGTGAACATCGAGAATTGCATTATTTTTGATGGCGCAAAAAACATTGAAACTCCAGGTCTCTTGAAAGTTCCATTGTCTGAAGTGGTGGTTGTTCTCTTCATCCCAATAATGGCTGTTATGCCTATTGATAGAACCATTCTTTGTGAATTTAGATTCATCTGTCCAAATTATACAGTCCAAAAAGTTTTCATTCTCTTGAAATCGAATCATCATAGCTTCGCAAAACTCTGTTCTCCTGACGAAATCAGTTTCCTTCAAATGCTGTACCCTATTGAATTTATATGGGTGCATTTTATGTTTTTGCGCGCATGTTCTAGGGGAACAGCGTGCTATCGTTTTGTCCAAATGTCTTTAATTTTGGATGATTGAGCCGAAAATGGTCTCAATCGACTAGGTTGGACTCACTGATGACGAATCCGGTGTCAAAATTGATTCTGTCCGGCCGGCCGGCCGTCCGTAGACACGATAACTGTCGACAGAAGCAAGCTAGCTACTTGAAACTTTCAGGATGGGTTGCGCATCAGAATGCCGCGGTTAAGTTCGTTAATGGGCCAAATCGGTCGAATAGTTTCGGAGTTATAGGCACTTGAAGTTTTGAAGTTATTTATTTTTTATTTCAGAAACTACTCAAGCGATTGGATTCAAACTTGGCAGTTTGGTGGAGTATAACGACGCGCAACTTTGAGCCAAATTTCGTCAAGATCATATTGTCAGTAAATTAAAAAAAAAATTTTTTTCGAAATTTTTTTACAAAAAAATTTTTTTTTCGGAAACCATTCATCATATCCAAAAAAAATTATACTCACACTTTGACCTTCTAATTTCACAGCAGTGTACTAAATTTCAGTTCGATACGATCATAAGTTTTGGAGATATCGGGAAAAAATATGTCAAATTTCGAGGTTTTCTTCTCAATATCGTTGATTTTTTCGGTATTACTCGAGAAATACTGATTCAGTCCTGATTAAACTTCACAGCTAGTTTTAAGATGCTGAAAGACAACTTTATGCAAAATTTCGTGATAATCGTGTTATTAGAACAATTTGAAAAAAAATTTCTATGATTTTCTCATCATATCATCCTCATTAAATTCTGTATGAAACTTCGAACTGTTATTAACACAATAACTTCCGGAAGAAACGACTTAGAAACTCGATATTTGTAGAGTAGGTTTGGGGCTTAATTACGAAGGTCGAATTCGTGAATGGGTAAAATCCGCCCAATGATTCCGTAGATATACCCATTCAAAATTTTATTTTTACAATATGTCCAAAAATACAGATATGATCGAATTGAAATCCAGTAATTTATCAGAAAAAAATTTCAAAAAGCACTGCTGTGAAGGCAGCAGCTTTTGCGCGCACGTTCAAATTCGTTGCTGAAGCGGTCATCTACATTGAACATGCGCGCAAAAGTTGCTGCCTTCACGGCAGTGCTTTTTGAAATTTTTTTAATATTCTCCAAACACTCGATTGAGATAATCCCAGATCAATCTCGGCATCTTTGAGAGAATTTTGAGGATTCACACGAAAATATGCAAGAACTGTAATTTCGTTGTTCTCATCTTCTACTACACTTTTTTCTCTGTGTGTAGTTTTCTTAACGAAAGATCCGACATTTCTCAAGTTTGTCATGGTTCTGTTAATGGTATCTCTCGTTGGTCTGGGTCGGTCAGGAAACCTCTCAATGAACAGTCGAATCGTTCTATCTACAACTTTATTACATTCTTCATGAAGTAGAATGAGATTTAAATAATCTTCATTGGTAAAATTAGACATAGTGATCGATTTTATAACTTAATACGAATTATCACCAAATTAATAGTAAACACAAAATGCTACTGAATAAAGAGGAATTTGGCAGATGTAATTAATGATATCTATCATTAAAAAAAAATAATGTAAAACATGGTAAGTTTTTGCATATGGTTCATAAGGAATTATTTATTTATCACTGGAGAGAAAACCGATGGCCGATTAGTTGAAATAAAGAGGTTTCCGATACAAATTCGAATCCAAATTCGCCATCTATTTAGGAACAACCTGTAACTTTTTTCTCTTGCATATTAGGGTAGTAAAATCTAAAACATGGTTTAAGTAACAGTTCCTGAAAATGTCATCTTTTTGGCGTGAAGGGAAAAGAAATAGCTGAAAATTCAAGACGAAAAACAGTTTTTTGTGAATAACTCAGAAAATATCCATTTTAGGGCAAGGGTGTGATGCATACACTCACATTATTTTTTAACGTAGATTCAATATCTGCCATGAAAAGATGGGGTTCTAATTTGAAAAAATTGATTTTTCACGATTTTGTCATCCCTAACTTTGAAAGCGATTTTTTCACCCCCTGTATCATGAATCGCGATTTTGATTTTTAAAGTGGATACATCAATCTTACATCTTGAAAAATCCCAAAAATGAAAATTTTCCATCCAAAAACCTCGAAGTTATTCTTGTTTCAGCGGAGCTCTATTTTCGATTTTTTTTTCGAATTTTCCCGCTCAGAGAGAATTTTCCAACCAAAACTGAAAAATGTTACATCAAAATAAATTGAAATTTTCTAAGGAATCTATTTCTGCAATAAAAAAATGGTGTTCTAATTTGAAAAACGGAAGTTGACGTCATTTCCGGAAAAACCGGAGGTGCTCATGCCTTGAAAATATTTTAGATTTCATCAGCATCGTGAAATACTTATAAGTGCTGAATTTCATGAAAATACGTTCAGTAGTTTCCCGTATAAATATGGGTGAGGTTCCTCGTGAAAGACCCTGTATAGTCACTGTAGTAATTGGCTACACCTAGCGGGATACATTTGAATGAGCTACATTTTTCAATTTTTGTAAGAAAATTTCCATACTCCCTACATATCGATATATCCCTTTAATCCCTCCCACTGTACCAAAATGTTTGAATCCTTCATTGTTTTTGTATTTTAAAGCGTTATTTTCGTTTCCTAGCAAGTCTTCATCACATTCAACAGAATATTATGAATATATTATTGTATTCATAAAATAATTATTCAATATGTATGTTTGAAAATCACTGAAGATTTCCTAATTTTGATGTCGTTATCAATTTTTACCAATAGATTGAGATGAAAAAAATTCGCAACAAGGAACTCACAAAAACAGGAATCAAAATTATAGAAAACGTAATGTCAAGGGCTTGTCTTAATATGTTGTCACAGAATACACATATATAAAGGATGTCTAATTTAAAAAGTCCAAAACTTCAAGGCAAGATTCTACATGTGATTTCCAGTTTTCATCACAGAATCGCCTATTGCTTTTTTTCGGTTTAATAAAGATACACCCTGTATACAGGCATTGTTAAACAATGATACAGGAGTCTACTTTAAAAAGTCGAAATATTTAAGGTAATTCTTCAATTCAACATTTTGTGTTTTTACGGAATATATCAGTTTTTTTTCTATAAAATCAATAACACTCCAGTTATCCTTGTAGCCTCATCACTTTTGATCACATATGTCAAAAGATCATTAAATTGGCTATAACACAAAAATTTTTTGTGTCAAAAAATTCCTTACTGCGGGCGTGGTAAGCATTTAGGAGTTAAACATAAGATTTCTTAGGTGAAAATTATCAACCATATTTCTCCAATAGGTTTATGAAAAATGAATAATTACGCACATGTTTTCTCTTCAGCAGAAACTAAAAACTTCTCCATTTAGTAATCTTTCGAATGACATATCAACTTTTGTAGTAGGTGTTTCTTTTTAGCCTCAATATCATATGTATATGGCTAAGCAGGGTTACTCGTATAGGTCACGAGCAGTTTTGACAGTTGGGAGAGATTGGAGGACCAACAATAACCTAAAATGCATTGTTTACTATGAGAAAAAGAGATTTCTCTCGTGATTTCGTATTCATTTGGAAATTTTGGATTGATATATTCACTATTTTTTGAAAAGGATAGTATAAATTTGGTATACATATTATGAAATTAGTCCCTGACTTCATATACAGGCAAATAAACAGACCTTTGGTTAGTTCAGTCAATAGTCTTCGTGTGTTGTAGTAAATTATATAGGCACCTTGATACTTTCATATGGAGGTAAAATATTGCGGAAACATTTTGTGATATCATAGTGCTAATAAATTTTTCATTCTTAGATACTGCCAGTTATTTCTCTGTGCGTAGTAGATAGGAACAGTGTATTGACACAGTGGATGGTTTTTGTTCCTAAAATAAGACTCAAGGGTGATTTAGATCTTTTTTTGTGAAAACAATCAGGAATGTTTATCAAAAACTTACGATTTTACGAAAATTCCCTACCTGGTATCAATTGGCATACCCAAAGAAAACATTGGCAGTAGTATTACTGCACTTTAAGTGAGAATCATCTAAAAATTTGCCTGCATTGAATATCTGAATGGAAATATCTTTTATAAATCCTGTCTTGTTCAAGTAATAAAGAAATGTTTATTAAGAACTTATGATTTTCAAATATTCCATAACCTGAATCGTTCGGTATGCCCTACCAAAATAACCTACATGATATTACTCGACTAAACATGAAAATCAGCTGAATTTCGATGTCATTGCATACCTGAATGTCAATGGTATGAATCAATCCTATCTAATTAAAGTTTTATTGGTTGTACAGACTAATATACAACCTATGTTCTTTGCCGAGGTAACTGACAAGTTGCAAAGTAACATTTATTCTGTGAATTTCCATTTTAGAGCGCAGTTCTTTATTGAATTAATTCAGAAAATATGATTTTCTCCTTCAGAACCGATAGAATATTCTTATTTCTCTCTTTTATAATGGATACATTGAGTTCCTCTCCACATCTGGTTAGTACGTACCATTCAAATGAAAATACTTCAACAACTCATTGGTAGTTTTCATCGATTTGATGTTGATTATTCGACCTTGAATACCTGAATTTACTTCAAAAAAAAGGTTTTAAATTGTATTTCTTGCCTTACTTAACCAAGCATCATGCAACAACACATTCAACCAGCAAGAATTGTATTTATTCGAAAAATTCCATAAATTAAGTCAAGCTGTTACTGTTACAAGATATCAAGTACTTTGGATATAGTTCCTAGATAATGCAATAGTGAGTATTTCAGTCCAAATTCATACAAAATCACAAGCCCAATCACTTTTTCCCATAGTAAACAATGCATTTAAGGTTATTGTTGGTCCTCCAGTCTCTCCCAACTGTCAAAACTGCTCGTAACCTATAGTATGTAGTTCTATCTCTTTCGAAAGAGTGAAATGGAATGAGTTTATGAACATAGATTCGAGAATGAAAATAATTGGGGGTCATATTCTATGGGAGTTTCAAATATTTTTAATGTTCATATATCGTTTTCGGGAAATAAGTCACTCCTCCTGTCGTTTTGTACCGGTGCAAATTTTTTTTTTAATTGTATTTGAGCTTGTCATTAGTTGTTGTTTTCAGATTTTAAAAAGAGAGTGTAAGAAATTTTAATTAATAATTTACTATTGTGAAACCAATTATGGTTCAGAAGTTGCAGCTATTGATGAAACATTAAATTATATGGTAGATAGAAATTGGTCCTATGTATTCAAAATTCACATTGAATGTATAAGTTTTTTTTTGCACTTCTATAAGTGAATGCTCATTTCAAGTCCCTGCAGAAGTTCCAAAAGTAGGAACGAAAGCTAGGAAATATCAATTAAGAATATACACTTGTAGTCCTTATTAATTTATTTGACTTCTTTTCCGATAACGATATATTAATTTCCAACGAAGTCGAGAATTCTACTCAATTTTTAATGTTCATTTTTGAAACATCTGGCAGGTTTTTTTATTATTGTTTTTGCACGCTTGTTTGATAAAAATGGATACAATTTCCATTCTTTTAAATAAAAGAAGTCTTCCGATACAAGATAGTATCGAAGTTCTCTTTGGAGTTGTCAGACAGAAGTAAGAAAGAAAAGTGAGGTTCTCTTTGGAGTTGACAGACAGAAGTAACTACGTAACTATGACGTCACGGGTATATACTAACTATGGTTACCTGTGGTTACAGCGCCAAAATTCGCCTATGATAACAACGAAAAATAAGAAATTATTCAAATCTGATTTTCTCCCATTTTAATGCTCTTATGATTGAATCAGTTGTTCTTCTGATTGAATATTGGAGTAACTCTCAGTAGAACTGTTAATTTATCTGTCGAGTCAAACAAATGAACTAAATTTTATTAATACATAATATAAGGAGGTTAAGGGAGAGGACAAAATGCTGAAAACTCGCTATAAATAATTGAACAATGAACTCATAGCAAATGTTCAAAATGGCTACCGCCTTGTTCAATACATTTCACCACATTTATCCTTCCTGAATCTGCAACCCTACGTAGTTTATAACGTTTCTTACCCATTTCTGTATAATACAATTTGATTCTATTCATCAGATCATTTCGGGGTTGAACGCTTATTCGTTGAACTTTTTCTTTTAATGTTTTCTAGACATAAAAATTCAAAGGGGTAAGATCACGGCTCCTTCTCGACCGTTCCTTGCAATCCATTGTTCTCCGAAATATTCATTTAGTTTGTCCCTTACATTCCGGTTATTATGAGCTGGGCAGCTATCGTTTTGAAACCAAATGTTTTGTCCATTTTCCTGGGGCATTTCATCCAGTATGTCTCTCAGACGTATTATTCTTCCTGACCACCTCAACTCTGCCGAATTCATTGATTCACTCTGAAACAGTCTAACAGACATTAGATGAAATGCCTCTGGAAAATATACAAAACGTTTGGTTTCGAATAGATGGCTGCCCAGCTCATAATACCCGGAATGTAAGGGACCAACTAAATTAATATTTCGGAGAACAATGGATTGCAAGGCACGTTCCAGTAAGATGGCCACCAAGGAGCCGTGACCTTACCCCTTCGGATTTTTATGTTTAGAACACATTGAAAGAAAAATTTCATCAAATAAGCGTTCAAACTCGAGGTGATCTGATGAATAGAATCAAATTGTGTTGTGCAGAAATGGGTCAGAAACGTTCTGAACTACGTAGGGTTGTACATTCAGTAAGAATAAATGTGCGAGATGTATTCAACAAGGCGGTAGCAATTTTGAACGTTTGCTATGAGTTTATTGTGTAATTATTTGTAGCAAGTTTTTTCAGCATTTTGTCCTCGTTCTTAACTTCTTTCTTATATTTTGTGTTAATAAAATTTAGTTCATTTGTTTGAGACGACAGATAAATTAACAGTTCTACTGAGAGTTGCTCCAATATTCAATGGGAAAAACAACTGATTCAATCATTAAGAGCATTAAAATGGAAGAAAATCAGGTTTGAATAATTTCTTATTTTTCGTTGTTATCATGTTAGCCATGATTAAGATCACTAAATGGGGAAGTTTCTGCTGAAGAAAAAATATGTTGATAATGATTCATTTTTCATCGATAAACCTTTTGGAAAAATATGGTTGATAATTTTCACCTCACAAATTTTATGTTTCTCTGCTTACCACGCCCGCAGTTAGGAATTTTTTGAGACAGAAAAATTCTTTTGTTATGTGATCAAATTTGATGAAGCTAGATCGATATCTGGAGTGTGATTATTGATTTAATAAAAAAATGAGATATTTTGTGAAAAAAAACACAATGTTAAATTGAAGAATTCCACCGTCAATATTTCGACCATGTTTTATATGACATATTTTGTTGAAAATCACATGTAGAATCTAACCTTGAAATTTTGGACTTTTAAAAGTAGACACCCTGTATTGGTACTCCATTCGCTTTTATAAACTATCCCAGTTGGCCATGACATTCTGACACATTTCCCCGTGTATATTGTGAAAATGATAATGTGAAGATAAGCGCTACTCCCTCTGGTGACTATCCGAGTAAACCGAGGTACAGACATTATCATTGACAAGTTAAAAGAAATGTTAAGCAAATGAGAAAGTTTATGCATTTTTCTTGGCGTTCGTGAGATTTTACAAGTGCATTTATTGAGGAAAAGCAAACTCAAATGTCCCTTCACATAGATTTCTACAGCCCGGTAAAAAATTTGGAGTTAGGGTGAAAGAAACTTCCTTTAAGAAGTCAGGCCTGAAAGTGTTGAAGAATCGATAAAAACCAACTAACAAGATTTATGAGAGTCTGTTACCTGCATTTCACCGATGATGATCATTTTTATAAAGGTAAGCACGAATTGCTCATGAAATATTAGATCACATTCATGAAGACAATTTTTTTCCAGGTCCATAATCCAAGCAGAGAAATTTACTTAAGAGGAATGCTATGCCTTCCAGAAATCTGCTGTTGAACTGATCATTAAGGAACAACGTAAATGTTCTAGTGATAGAACTGACTATTGAAAAAAAAGAGTCCCAACAAGGAAATATCTGGTGATGAATACTGTTCGCTCAAAGTGCTTCTGCCGATGGAAGCAAATTTGTACAAGGCTAATTTATTACAGCTTTTTCAAGACCAATCGTATGAGTGTTGGAAAATTTATTCGTCAATCCATAATGAATAAGGCTTACGGTAGAAGTAGCATTAATTTCATGTGAATGTATTCATTTTATTCACAATATATTGACTATTTAGTTTAGTTATGAGTATTTGTCTGTTATTCCAAAAAGTATGTTTTACAATACTATCTGTTTTTCAACTTCCAATACAGCCTAAGAAATCCACCAAAGTCAATCATGACATTTGGATCTGAAAATAAATAATATTAAAATACTTGGAGATATCCCCTTAATTTTAGAGTTGCTACACTCAATTAGATTGAAGGATGAAACATACCTACTTTATAAGAATGAATGAATATGTACTCCTAGTAATACTCTCATCAACTATTGGGAACTTCTGCGAAGATGCCAGCGCCCTAACGGATAAATTTGGAACCTGTCCAAGCTAGTAGTTTTATGTAAACAAACCTTTGAAATGTGGTGTAGAACGAATATTTATTAAGCATAGCATGAATATTTAAAGAAATTATTATAGTTTTGTGTAAGATTTTTTGAGAAAGAACTTTTTGTTTGGATCACGATATAAAATCGTTCCTGAAGGATAATTTCGGTGTTATTTTAGTGTATGTTGCTTGGTGAATCAAAATAAACCAATATCTAAGTTTACTTGAATTTCTGGAAAAATAGGCACCTCAAGAAGTAATTTAATTATTCATAAACATTTTCAGAGAAATGCAGTGAACATACTTTCATGTATTTCGTGACCTGTTTTCCAATCTTCAATTTCTAAAGCTTGGCCTTTCTTCTATCATTGAGTTCCCTGCCAAATGCTGTTTCCAAATTAACTTTAATTTCATTTGGCTTTGGAAAAAATGAAAACTAGAGGCACTAGATGATCCTTTCTTCTTTGACCATGAATAACATTGAGTTGAGGCACACAACAATAGTCATTTCGGAAGGATGCCATTTCGAATTAATACGATCGAAATTTTTAATCGGAAAGAAAGGAATCGATTGATGAATATTACAAACACTTTCGGTATTCCAAAATTTCAACTCGAAGTGTTAGAATGTGTAAACAAATGTTGGTAACATTGAGTGTCCTTGGGTTGCCAACACTGATAGAATGTTCTCGAATCAACAATAATTGTATTAACGAATGGCGGTGCCACATGTATGCTTGTTATTAAAGTTATTAAAAATATCTACAGTATTTTAATACGATCCACAAAACTTTTATATGGTAGCAGTCCGTGGTTGTTGGCGGAGTCAGGAGTCAGGATATATTTTTTCAAGGATCGGAATATTAAATTCCAAGGGAAGAAAATGGAAAAGGATGGTATCCTCCCGAAATTTGAATCTGGTAGGACCGATTACGATAAATGGAGATTCCAGTTTATGTTATTGGCTGAGTTTAAAGAATTCGCCGAAGCTTTAAATAATGAGGTTAAACCGGAAGAAATGACCGAAGGAAATTGGAACAAAATGGTCGCCAAAGCGAAATTTTACTTATCAATGGCGGTCGAACCTGATCTAATTATGGAATGTGAAACACCAAGAGATATGTTCTGCAAACTGGATGGATTATTCATGAAAAAATCTGAAGCAAAGCAGCTGATGATTGAGAAACAATTAAATAGTCTAAAATTTGACGAACATGAGCCGGATAAATTTTTCGAATTATTCGACAGAAAAATTATGGATCTAAGAAATGCAGGTGGTGATGTTTCAAGAAAAAGAAGGTTAGGCTACTTAATGCTGTGTTTACCTGAAAGTTACAGACATCTAGTGGAAACAATTGACTTGCTTCCAGAAGATCAACGTACTGTAGAATATATCAGAGAAAAAATCATATTCCGAAAGTTATATGCTAGTTCTGTGGAACATAAAGGAAGAACTGAAAGTCTTAAGAAATATGATGATCCAAGTGCTTTCAAAGTGACTATGAAGAAAGAAATTATATGCTATGGTTGTCAAAAACCAGGTCATATCAGAAGAAACTGTCCAGAGAAGCATTCAATTTCCAGGGGTTTTGCAAGGGGAAATTATGGAAGAGGAAGATACCAGAGAGGCAGATATCCAAATAATGTGACAAGAGGTGCCCACGGACAGAATGGAAACAGGCAAGGCTTTGCAGGTAACGCTGAAGGTGCAGGTGATGCCAGAGAGGTAGAATTGAGCAGCTTAACAGCTGAAGTTAATATAAGTCAGATTACACCAGATAGTACGATGAAATTGGTTTGGCTAATCGATTCTGGATGCACACATCATATTGTTAACAGCGATAACTTCTACTACTCTTGGAAAAATTTGGAAATTCCCATTAAAGTTAAGGTAGGCAATAACAACTGTGTTGAAGCTACTAAAATAGGCAATATATTATGTATTATTGATGATCGTAAAGTTAATATTCAGTGTGTTTATTATGTACCAAAAATGACTAAAAATTTATTGAGTGTATCAGCCATAACAAATCATGGAAATTCAGTTTTCATGCATGCAGAATCCGCTGAAGTTTTTGATAAAAAAGATAAACTACTATTTAGGTCAGTTATGAAAAATTCATTATATCCTATAAGTTGTGTTGTTGATAAGAATTACTCAGGTCATATATCTACAATGTATTCAAACGTAAATGTGACTAGTAAAGAAAAATGGCATAGAATTTTGGGCCATGTAAATTTCAGAGATCTTACAAAAATGGAAAAATATAATGTTGTGAAGGGTTTGCCACGGTTAGAAAATGAGTATTTGCAATGTGAATATTGTTTAGAATGCAAAATGACAAGACTTAAATTTGATAATAATAGGAAACGCGCGAAATATGTAGGTCAGAATGTTCATACTGATGTAAAGTATATGGATGTAGAGGGTTACAATGGGCAAAAATATTTTGTTACTTTTATAGATGATTATTCTAGGGCTGCACGAGTATTTACAATTAAGTCGAAGGCTGAAGTTTTCCGTTGTTTCAAATCATATATAAATTATGTCGTGAATATAACAGGTAATAGGTTACAGGAAGTTCGTTGTGATAATGGAAAGGAATATTTGAATAAGGATTTCTCTGAATTTGCTGTGAACAATGGTTTTCGAATCAGGCCTAGTATAGCTTATAATCATGAACTCAATGGTGTTGCAGAGAGGTACAACAGGACCATAATGGAGCGTGCAAGGTGTCTTCGTCGTGAGTCAAATTTGGATAGGAAATATTGGCCAGAGTTTGTTAAAACAGCATGCTATATTGGGAATCGTTTGTTGAATTCAAGTACATTAGAAAAGTTAACACCTTATGAGATCTTTACAGGTAATAAACCTACTGTAGAGAACATGAGGCAGTATGGTAGTGTTGCTTATGTCAAAGTCCCAGATGAGTTGAGGACCACACAGGATAGTAAAGCTGTCAAAGGAGCATTAGTAGGGTATACAGATTTAGGTTACCGTATTTTAGTTAATGGAAGAGTGGTCGAAGCTAGGGATGTCCGTTTCGTTGATAATTTTTCTCCTTGTATTATTATACCTGATGATGTTGACGAGGATGTGTCAGAGGAAGGTGAGGCTATTAGCAGGGAAGTAGACAACAATGTACAAAATAATGGGGAACATATTCAGGAAACGGTTAGGCATGTTCGTTCCAGGAGATTACCGTCTCGTTACGATGACTATGTTGTATTCGCAGGTTTTTGTTCAGCAGATCCCACATCTTATGAGGAAATTTTGGACAGGGATGATAAGGAGCATTGGTTCAGGGCAATGGATGATGAAATTAAGTCTTTGAACGATTGTGGTACTTGGGAATTAGTTGACATTCCGAATGATAAAAAGATAATTGATGTGAAGTGGGTTTATAAGTACAAGTCTAATGGTTTGTACAAGGCAAGGTTGGTTGCTAGGGGTTACCAGCAAGAAAATAACTTGTCTGATATTTATGCACCAGTTGCTCGGATTGGAACTCTCAGAACGTTGTTATCGGTTGTGGTTGCAAAAAGTTATATTGTTCATCAGATGGATGTCAAAACGGCTTTTTTGAACAGTGAAATAAAGTCAGAGGTCTACGTCAAGCAGCCTGATGGATTCAATGGTGATCCCTCAAAAGTTTTTCTTTTAAAGAAATCACTTTATGGGTTGAGAGAATCGCCTAGAAATTGGTACGAGTGTTTTGATAATTTTATGTCTGAGTTGAATTTCATAAAAAGTTCTGCTGATATTTGCTTATATGTGCGCAGTGATGAAACTGTGTGTATCTTGTTTGTTGATGATCTATTAATTTGTGGCTCAAATATATCCAATATTGACCACATCAAAAGGAAATTTAAAAATAAATTTGAGATGACTGATTTAGGTGGAGTAAGCACTTATCTAGGAATAGATATCTCATATGATGGAAAAACAATGAAGTTGAATCAAAGAAAATATATTAATAAATTGGCCAATGATTACTTTATTACTGAATCCAATGTGAAATATACTCCAATGGAGGAAAATTTGAAATTGGAACCTGGTTCTGAAGATAATACATCCTATAGAAGTTTAATAGGTGCCTTGGCATATATTGCCAATGCTACTCGACCGGATATTACATTTTCAGTGAATTACTTGAGTAGGTTTCAGTCATGCAGTTCACCATCTCACTTTAGGTATGCTCTGAGAATTCTTGTATATTTGTATCATAGTAGAGACTTGGAGTTGTGTTTTAAAAAGGGTCTTAAACCACTGTTTGCTTATTCTGATTCAGATTGGGCAGCCGATTCTGTTGATTCTAAATCGGTGACAGGCTTTGTCATTTATGTGTATGGAAACCCAGTTGTATGGAAGTCTGTGAAACAAAAGACTGTGTCCAGATCTTCAACATTTGCTGAATATTATGCATTGGCGGATTGCATTGAAGAAGTTTTGTATGTTAGGGATATTTTGCTGGATTTGGGATGTGACAAAAATGAATTGAAAAATATTAAGATTTTTGAAGATAACTCTGGTGCCATTTGTCTAGCCAGGAATGGCAATTTCACCAAAAAATCGCGTCATTTACGTGTAGCTATGCATTTTGTTACAGATTTGATAAATAATGGTGACATTGAAGTAATTAAAGTTGATTCAATTTCTAATGTGGCAGACATCTTAACAAAACCTTTAGGTAGAATCAAGTTTAAAAAAAATGTAAATCAATTGAGTTTGTGTCAGTGGTCATTGAATATTGGAATTATTTTTCTTGTAGTTAATTTACTGTTTATATGTAGAACATTAGTTTAAGAGGGGGTGTTAGAATGTGTAAACAAATGTTGGTAACATTGAGTGTCCTTGGGTTGCCAACACTGATAGAATGTTCTCGAATCAACAATAATTGTATTAACGAATGGCGGTGCCACATGTATGCTTGTTATTAAAGTTATTAAAAATATCTACAGTATTTTAATACGATCCACAAAACTTTTATACGAAGAACAACACAAAAGCTCGAAAATGAACTCCAAAAGTAAGCAAATTACTTTAGAATAACAGGCACGTCGAAAAACTACTAGCTTGGAAGTGTTCGAATTTTTACCACCAGAGGGCGTATCGCTTAGCAGTAGTTGCGAATAAAAGTCTAAAAAGTCTTTGAATAAATCGTGAAATCAAAAATTATCAAACCAAACACTAACAAACAGTACAAAATCGACTATCAAAACAAAATCTATGTCTGTATGTAAAGTTCTAAAACTGGCCACCGTGGCGCTGCCATCTTAGATTCAGACGCCAATAGTAGGAAATTTTTTGTAGTCTCTTCCACTTAAAATCTTATTTCTTATTGTGGTGATGTGCAACTGAAAAATAAATATCTATTCATATAAAATATAATTCCTTGGTTTTCACTCACATACATTGGATAGATCGTGATAAATTATTGATTCCGAAATTGTCAGGGTTACTATCAGAAGAAGCAGATTTCAATTCTACATAGCACTTCCTGATACTTTCTCTCTGCTTCTTTAAAACTACCGTCGGAATTATTAGTTTCCAAGCGTGATCATTATGTATATCTTGTCTATGATTATGTTGAGATTGAGATAAGAAATTGACATTGGCATTTGGCAACGTCTGTGATAGACCTAAATCCTGGCCAACCGTGATAGTTCATAAAAGTGAATGTAGTTATATTCGTTGCCAAAGTGATCACCTATGCCAAACCTTTGACATGAAGATGTATTTTTTCAGAACTTTGGATGCCAATATTTTCCCAAACAATGAAAACTGCCCAGTTTCCAGTTTCGACTCGCAGATGATCGTTCAGGGAACACATTGCTTACATTGATGCAGATTCATTTTCCTCTATCCCTTAGTGTGTAGAGACAATGAAGCGCCGTTGAGCCGACCATACCATAGCTCACTAAAAAAAACTAGATGCACAACATTAGATTGTGTGGTTACAGTGACTATACAAGTCTTGATAAAGTCACTGAATGTGTGGTCACAGAACACATATGTATATTTACTTTATGTGTGTGCTCACTGGTTACATATGGCGCAGCAATGCCAGAATTATGGCAAACAAAATTATATGGTACAAATTTTACTTTTACTTCGAAAAAGTTCGAAATCACAATGTTAATATAATGTAGGTATTCGAAACTTTTTATCATATTCCCAAAATTTCAGCCCAAAAGGTTATCGAAAATAAAAAAATCAGTATTTTAAATTTTGCGTTTCTCAACTGATATTTTAGGTATATCATATTTGCTTAGGCTGTAGATAACCGAGCAGGAGATAAATTAACCTATAGTTGAGTCTTTACTACACCCATTATAAGGGTGTCATCAAACCGAGATCTTCAATGAAACAGATGATGTCATAAAAAAGGCTCAAGCCGAATAATGATTATATTGAAAGGAGAAGAGAATATTTTTCGGCTTCGAATCTGGACATGTGGAAAAAAAGGTTTGCTCTACAATAAAATTGTCTTTATTCGACAAATTCTCTTGAATCTACCGCAGTTTTGCCATATTCTTAGTGTTCTCGTATAGGTTCGGTCCTCGGACCAATCTTGTTTTTAATTTATATAAATGACTTTCCATCATGTCTACCAACCGAAGTAAAATGTGTTTTATTCGCAGATGACGCTTCACTCCTTCTGAGTGGACCGGTGCTCGATCAGTTGTTAGGGGACTCGCGTGAGATACGGTCGAATGCAAAAAATTGGTTCAATTCGAATCAATTGATGCAGAATCAAGAAAAAACTAATATTTTGGTATGTTCACTGAGATCCATAGATGAGAACTTGAAAGGAAATGTAAAATTTTTAGGATTACATTTAGATCCTAAGCTCACTTGGGATGTTCACTGTGAGGAACTCTCTAGAAAATTGGGCAAAAACATTTTTGTTATCCGTACTCTTGCACTGAAAGTCTCGATTGAAACATTGCTGACAGCCTACCATGCACTGTGTCACTCTTTAATGAATTATGGCATTTTACTGTGGGGTCACACCACACATGCAGGAAAAATTTTTTCACTACAAAGAAAAGTTATCCGAATTATGGATAACTTAGACTATCAAGCACATTGCAGGAATTCTTTCAAAAAATTTGGAATTATGACTATTCCAAGTGTGTTCATTTACGAATGTCTGAATTATATTCATGAAAGCAACACACAACTCCTAAATGCAGATGTTCACAGTCATAACACGAGAGCACGTATGGATATCAGAAATGAATTCTTTAGATTATCTAAAACAAAAAATGGTCCGAACTTCTGGGCATATAAACTATATAATAAGTTGCCTCATTCAATGAGAAACCGAAAGGAACAATTCCGCCTTAGTATTAAGAAATATCTTATTGATAATAGTTTTTATTCAATGGAAGAATTCTTTGCTAAGCAGATGTAATAGTAAATTTGTAATGATGACGAATGTAAATCGAAAGATATTAGCATGAATAAACATTATTATTATTATTATTATTATTATACCGTTATACAGGGTGTATCTGAATAACACCGAAAAAATGTAAAGGGGGATTCTGTGATGAAAATTAAGGTAGGTATTCGGTATAGAATTTTTTGAAGAACCTCCCCCCGAAAAAGTTACACCCCTCCAAAGATTAACAAGAAAAAATGTTCTTCTTTTTTATTTTCTCTGTATATTAAGCAAAAAAGACGAAACTGGGTGAATATTATTTGTCAATAAAAGTACACATTTTGGAATTTTTTCAGCCCTGAAGTATGTTAAGACGGGGTTAAAATAGTGAACCCTAAGATATTTTTTTCACAACTTTTTTTTGGATTCAAATTTTCCTTCCAAAAAAACATGGCTTAAATGGCAAATTCATTCACTAACTTATTATCCACACAACTTTCTTCCAAAACTTAAGCATTGACGAGAAAAATATAACTGTTAAATAGACTTTTACAACTAAAACAATAGCGAACAATGAACAAAAACCTGTCGAATATCGACAATACAATTATATTAAATTTGAGAATGACCGCCTTCAGCTTCAATACAAGCATTTACTCTTCTCCTCATTGAAATGCGTATGCGATGAAATATTCCTGCTAAATTTCTCATCGTTTCACACCCTGCTCCAATGTGGTTTCAAAGATCATCGATATTTTTTTCTCGTAGTGCTTAAGTTTTCGAAAAAACTTGTTGAGATAAAAAGTTATTATTAGTATATGAATTGGGCTTTTCAGGCATGTGGTTTCAAAGGGAAAATGTGTATCCAAAATAAAGTTGTAAGAAAAAATATCTTAGGGGTTGACTATCTCAACCCCTCTTAAGCATACTTCAAGGTTGAAAAAATTTCAAAATGTGCAGTTTTATTGACAAATAATATTCACCAAGTTTAGCGTCCTTAGCTCAATATTTAGGAAAAATAAAAAAGAGAAACAATTGTTTTTGTAACTCTTCGGAGGGTTGTAACTTTTCCGGGGGGAGGGTTTTCGAAAAATTTTTTACCAAATACCCACCTTAGTTTTCATGACAGAATCGCCCACTGCATTTTTTCGGTTTGATTCAGATACACCCTGTATACAGGTGTCTACTTTGAAAAGTCCAAATTTCAAGGCGAGATTCTACAGGTGATTTTCAACAGAAAAAGTCATTTAACACATGCTCGAAATATTGACGGTGATTCTTCAATTCAATATTTTGTGTTTTTACGGAATATATCAATTTTTTTTATGAAATCAATCACACTCCAGTTATCCTTGTAGCCTCATCAAGTTTGGGCACATATATCGAAAGAGTATGAAATTGGCTGTGACACAAGAATTTTTTTGCCTCAAAAAATTCCTTACTGTGGGCGTGGTAAGCAGATAAACAGAAGTTCTTAGGTGAAAATTATCAATGATATTTCTCCAATAGGTTTATCGATGAAAAATGAATAATTATGAACATTATTTCTATCTAGCAAAAACTTCCCTATTTAGTTATCTTACCAATGACATATTAACTCTTGTACTAGCTGTTTATTTTCAGCCACAATAATTTCATGGCTAACATAATAACAACGAAAAATAAGAAATCATTAAAACCTGATTTTCTTCCATTTTCAAGCTCTTAATGATTGAATCAGTTGTTTTTTCTGATTAAATATTGGTGTAACACTCACTAGAATTGTTAATTTATCTGTCGAGTCATACAAATGAACTCAATTTTATGAATGCATATTATAAGAAAGAACTTAAGAGATATGACAAAATGCTGAAGAAACTCGCTGTAAATAAACTGCTCCACATGAGTAAGGGATATTGACTTAAATTCCAGAAAATATAGTTAAAATAAGATTTTTGTGATGAAAATTCATATTAATATGATTTCAAGTTGCAAATTAATTTTAGCCTGTAGGTCTGCAGCGTATACAGGTTGGTTAAAAAAAATCGAGTAAAATAACGAAATTTTATTTCCAGAGAATTCAAGCATTTTTAGACTATCAATAAAATGTATGGCCTCCACGGGCATCAATAACAGCTTTGCACACTAGACACGAGGTTGTTGAACATTTCTTGAGGAATTTGGTTCCATAAACGGGGCAGAAGCTCTCTCAGATCATTTAAGGATTCTGGGGTAAGTTGATGATTATCTAATCTTCTTTGGAGCATATCCCATGCATGTTCTACGCAATTCAAATCTGGTGAGTGCGGAGGTATTGGTAAATGTGGAATACCCAGCTCCTCGCGCGCATTCTTAACTATGGCTGCACGGTGCGGTCTAGCGTTATCGTCTATAGAAATTGAAAAGTTTCACCAATAGCAGCGTGAAAATTTTGGCACAACATTGTCAATGACATGCTCCCTATAGTGTGAGGCGGTCATATTCCCAGGACAAATGTATAGATCTGTGCGCCCGTTGAAACATATCCCGGCCCATACCATAACACTAACCTTTCGGAATGGATGGACTTCTTGGACATAGCGACGATTACGGGGTATGCGTGGGATTGTCTATACCCTTATTCTTCGAGAATCTGAAAATCGTCCATATCTGGATTCATCAGTGAAAAGGACACTACCCCATTGATCGTTCCAATTGATATGATGCCTTGCCCATTCCAGTCTTTGACGCTTATGGTCACGTGTTAATGAAACTCCTCTTAATGGACGTCTAGTACCTGGATTTACCTCTCTTAAACGTCGTCTGATGATTTCGATGGAAACTTGGACCCCATCTGCATTTTGAAGAGTATTCCGTAGCATACCACACGTAGATGTAGGGTTTCTTCTCGACGAAACGGTGATGAAACGATCCTGAACAGGTGTTGTTTTTCGTCGCCCACCAAGCCTTGGTCTTTACAACTCGGAAAATGTCTCCCTGAACCTACTCCAAAGTCGAGATATCACACTTTGGCTGACTTGGAGCCTTTCCGCTACAACAACCTGAGTTAGGCCACCCTGTAGCATTCCGATAGCCCTATTAGCCGTTGATAAACTGACTTCATTTCAAAATAAGAACATTCATGAAGCATATGCAAAGAACGAAACTTCAGAAAAAAGGCGACCAGATTGACGAAATGTCTCATACTGATTTTTATTGGGTCGATTCCAGTTGTTATTGAGTTTTAAATGATTTTACAGCGATTTTCTCGAAGATTACATACTTTTAAAAACGATTGCATACGATATCCCTAACTCTTGTGGAGCAGTTTAATTAAACAATTAACTAATAGCAAATGTTCTAAATGGCTACCGCCCTGTTGAATATTTTTCTTTTAATGTGTTCCAGACATAAAAATCCAAAGGAGTAAGATCAGGGCTTCTTGGTGGCCATCTTACTGGACCGTACCTTTCAACCCATTGTTCTCCAAAATATTCATTTATATGGTCCCTTACATTCCGTCTATTATGAGCTGGGCAGCCATCTATTTGAAACCAAACGTTTTTTCTGTTTTCCTGAGGCATCTCATCCAGGTTGTCTGTTAGATATATTATTCTTCTTGACCGCCCCAACTCTGCAGAATTCATTCATTTAATCCGAAAAAATTTAAAAGACATACTGGATGAAACGCCTCAGGAAAATAGACAAAACATTTGGTTTCGAATGGATGGCTGCCCAGCTCATAATAGCCGGAAGGTAAGGGACCAACTAATAAATGAATATGAAGATGGCCACCAAGGAGCCGTGATCTCACCCCTTGGGATTTTTAAGCCTGGAACACATTGAAAGTTTATCAAATAAGCGTTCAAACTCGAGATGATCTGATAAATAGAATTGAATTGCGTTGTGCAGAAATGGGCCAAAAACGTTCTAAACTAAGCAGGGTTGTAGATTCAGTAAGAAAAAATGTGTGAAATGTATTGAACAAGGCGGTAGCCATTTTGAACATTTACTATGAGTTTATTGTTAAATTACTTATAGCTCATAACTTATAGCGAGTTGTTACAGCATTTTGACCTCTCTCTTCTTTCTTATAATATGTATTAATAAAATTTAGTTCATTCGTTTGACTCGACAGATAAATTTACAGTTCTAGTGAAAGTTACACCAATATTCAATCAGAAACGCAACTGATTCAATCATTAGGAGCATCAAAACGGAAGAAAATCAGTTTTGAATAATTTCTTATTTTTCGTTGTTATCATGTTAGCCATGATATTGAGGCTGTAAAGAAACAGCTAGTACAAAAGTTGATATGTCATCCGAAATATAACTAAATGGGGAAATTTTTGCTGAAGAGAAAACATGGGCGTAATTATTAATTTTTCATCGATAAACCTATTTGAAAACTATGATTGATAATTTTCACCTAAGAACTTTTGTTTATCTGCTTACCACGCCCGCAGTAGGGAATTTTTTGGCACAAATAGAATTCTTGTGTTTTAGCCAATTTCATGCTCTTTTGAGATATGTGATCAAATTTGATGAAGCTACAAGGATAACTGGAGTTAGGTTGATTTCACAAAGAAGAGATATTCCGTAAAAACACAAAATGTTCAATTGAAGGATTGCCGTCAATATTTCGACCATGTGTATGACTTTTTTGGTTGGAAATCACAAGTAGAATCTTGCCTTGAAGTTTTGAACTTTTTAAAGGAGACATCCTGTATAGGTCATTAAAGGAAATCGATTTTCAGCAGAAAAGTGTTTGAGCAAAATATTGAATCTTCCAAAATTATGGTACAATTACGGATTATGGTAAGTTTAGTGACTGCTTGTGATTTGGGGTAAACATTATGGTAAAATTCCATAATTGTGGTGAAATTCCAAAATTATGGTACATCTGACATCCCTGACAAGATATTCGCCAACCATCGCTTCGTGCATAGAATGGAGCAAAGGACTACAGTACCGTGGATCCAGGTTACCAAACTATTTCCAAGGCGATAATTTAGGCAAGGGTGGCAGAGCTATGATAGCCGTTGTGATCATAGCCTCAGGGTGAAAAAGTTATAGTTCAGGTGTCCCCAATTTAGCATTCTGTACAGGACTGGGTAGAAGTAAACCTCTACTCAAGTCAAGTTAATAGTTTATTGAAAATATATATACATGAACACATTTGAATTACTCATTCTTATGAGACATAACAAGCCAAGAAATTATGAAATAAAATAAGAATATGGGATAAACTGCCAAAGCTTTTCTTCCTGGTTTCTGACTATCCCCCAAAAAAATTATGGAAGCTGAAAAACAAGGACGATAAAAGATAATTCATATATTGATGTTTGAAAATAGATATACTTGCATGTATAAAACCAGTTATACTCAAATAGATCATTTTCGTTTCAGTATATTAATATATATATATATATATATTAAAAAAAATGTATTAGATAATGATCGCTGGTAATATATATTATAATATACATATACTCTATTTGGTTTGGTATATATAAATATATATAATTATATACTTCATCAATAACACTTATTGATGAATTGAGACAAAAAAGTTGTGCCAAACTTTGAAGGAAATCCCAATGTTTTGTCCAAATAATTTAATGTCTAGACGTAGCCTACGTGAACTAACAGGCCGGAAAGTTATACGTTGCCGTCGTTGCCAACAGAGGGTCACGAAAAATGACAACCGCGGAATGAGCACCGATGTGGTGGTCACCCTCAATTTTACGATGCTATTTTGAAATTCTTTCATTGATAATATCAATGAGAACCGTTTGTGGAGTAAATGTACAATATATGGGTAATCGTCGAGTGCACATGTTTTATTATGCGCTTTCGGGTTGTTGAATTATACAGTGTTTTTCTCGGTGAATTGTGATAGGGGTGGTTTCCCTTTGAGCTTAAAAACCTTATTTGTGGAAAATTTGTAGAATCTATGACCTTTCTGCTGGTGTACTTTATCCTTTCATTCGAGTTAACAGCTGCCCATCCATAGGCGTCGTACAATAAAATTTCTATAATGGCTTCAAAGGAGACTGAAAACGAATGCGCATATTGTGAGAGAAAAGTGGTTAATTCCGTCAGCTGTGTTGAGTGTGGAGCTCAATTCCATCCCTCTTGTTCAAGCAAGGCTCGAGGTTTTGGATCAGACAGAGTAATAACATGCTGTAAATCAAGCCACTCAGCTAGAGACACCGACCAATTGTTTAATCGGCTATCACTATTCCTCCAGGAATAATTCGAAGGCTTTAAGAAGGAAATGGAGAATAAATATTTGCCACAAATCGTTGAGCTCAGAAGAGAGATGACTTGCATGTCCACCAAGCTAATATCACAGGAGGCTGAATTGAGTTCACTCATGAGTGAACTATCTGCTCTGAAATCTAATGGTCAATCCAAGCCGACTGACTAGAATTTCTCATCCGAGGAGTTCGTTTCTGAACTGGAAGATCGTAAACAGCGATCTAAGAATCTCATGTTTTATAATATTTCTGATAGAGGCACGTCACATGACAGTAAAAAACCGATCCAAGATATGATCTCCAGCGTATTTCCTGGACTGAAGGTTCTCGTCTCGGTACAATTCGTGTCGGAAAGAAGATTACTGATGGGCATGTACCTTTGAAGGTGATTTTTGATAGTTCTGAATCAGCACTGAAGAACCTCAAGAACAGGAATAAATTTCTACCAGTTCGGGTGCAATCTGACCTCACCCAAAGGCAGAGAGAATATTTGTTGAAACTCTGGAATCAGCTGGCAATCAGAAGATCTCAGGGAGAAGATAACTTAACTATCCGGTACGTTCGCGGTACACATAGGATTGTTCAACACTCGAAGAACAACCGTTCAGCCTCCGGACGTGAAGGAAGCCAACCAAATTTCTAAATGTGTACTACGAGAATGTAAGGGGCTTACGCACAAAGACTGTTGATTTTGTTCGAATGTGACTATCTCAGACTACGATATAATTTTGCTCACCGAGACATGGTTGGATGACTCCATTAAAGATGCTGAAGTTCTACTGGTGGACTTTGAGCTTTTTAGGGCAGATCGCACGTCTTCAACTAGTGAAAACACCAGAGGTGGTGGGGGTTTGATTGCTGTGAAAAATACTTTTTGTGTATATAGAGTGACACGTGTTGACGTCTCGTTCGAGGATCTGTTAGTTGTCGTGAGGATCGGATGTTTGTTACAGCCTATATACCACCTCAAGCTATTGTACGCCTTTATGAGAGACACTGTGAGAATGTTGAACAAGCAATTGAAAGATTTGAACCTGACTGGATATTCATCACCGGATATTATAATCTTCCTCATGCCGTATGGACTAACGACCACTTGGGTGTTAGCGTAGATGCCATTCTATCTCAGCAGGTTCAAGTTTTGGTTGATTATTTTAGTTTTTTAAATCAACATCAAAATAACTGCATCCTTAATTGAAAGAATAGAATGTTAGATCTTGTTTTCTCCAGTTTTTAGTTACTCAAGATAAGTTTAGCGAATGAGGTCCTGTCTAGGCTAGATGATCACCATACCGCACTCTTTTTTAGCGTGCAGTCTCATCAGTCATTTAGAAGTAGTCCAAAGATAATAGCTCATAATTTCAAGTCAGCTAATTATGAAAACATAATAGGTTATATGTCATCCATGGACTGGGTTGAAAGGTTCGAAGGTTGTAATGATGTTGACTCTCTAGTTGACAATTCACGAGCTGGTGTATAGCGCTGTTGATAGATTTGTACCTAAGATTAACGCAATATTTGAAAAAAAGTTGGCTCATAAAAAGTATAAATCTTCGACCACTTGGGACGATTACCAGCTCTTCTGTAATCTAAGATCTCATTGTAAATCCCTAGCTGAAGAATTTTACAGTTCATATGTAGAGGAATGTGAAGAGTCTATGCTTGGAAATGTGAAGACATTTTTTAACTCTATTCCAAAAAATGGATAAAAGCTTTCCCTCAGCAATGTATTTCAAGGATTCAGAGAACCAAACTGACGAGGATATGGCTAATAGTTTCGCTGAGTTTTTCCTTTCTGTTTATAGAGCTAACGATAATATTTCCTGTAACGCCACTGATCCATTATCTTCATTCATTCATTCATTCTCTCTTTAATGGACCAACCTGTAGGTTATGCGCCCTGTCTCAATGTTATTTATAATCTTGCAATGTACATATAATCATTCATCTATACACACTGTACGTTATACAATTTTTATTTATTTAGGTACCACAAACATACCATATACCCAACTTTCACAACATCCATGACCTCGCAGGGATTCGAACCCGGTACCTTCAGCATCCTAGAACATGTGTCCATCCTCTAGGCTACCGAGGTAGCCGATCCATCATCTTGCTTAATCGATGATATAATAAATGTTCCGTTGATTCATGTCAAACAGGTGTTGGACGGTATCGATGCGCTCGATATAAACAAGGGACCTGGCCCAGACAATATTCCTATTATCTTTCTTGAAAAGTGTAAAGACTTCATCGCATTACCACTACAAATAATTTTCAACAAATCACTGGATGACGGAGTGTTTCCTACTTCGTGGAAGTCTGGTTTTGTGAAGTCTACTCACAAATCTGGTCCCAGGGAAACTATCACTAATTATCGACCAATAACTATTTTGAGTGTCATCCTGAAAATGTTCGAATCTATTGTTTTCAGTCAGATCAAATCTCAGGTTTATGGTAGAATAATTCCACAACAACATGGACTTTATAAGGGTAGAAGTATTGACACAAATTCACTGAATTTTGTTCAATATGTTATTGAGGCTTTGGATTGTCGTCAGCAGGTAGAAGTTGTCTATACAGATTTTTCTAAGGCGGTCGACTTTGTTTCCCATCCCATTCTGACAAAAAAGCTTAGAAACTTTGGTTTTCACGGTCGACTTCATCGGTGGTTGGTCTCTTATCTCACTAACAGGGTTCAGTGAATATAAATGGAACACTCTCCTTTCCTGTAATTGCCACATCAGGAGTGCCTCAGGGTAGTCATCCGGGACCGATGTTATTTCCGAGATATTGGTTGCGTAATCCGATTCGTCGAATTTCTTTTATTCGCCGATAACCTGAAACTTTTCATGTCGGTTAAGTCCATTTCAGACATTATTTGTTTGCAATCCGATTTGGAGGCATTGGAGAGATGATGTGCTGAGAACTGCGTGTCTTTGAATATAAGTAGGTGTAAGTCGATGTCAATTTCGGGAGTTCAGAGTCCATTGTTTACAACTTTTTTTATTGAGGGTTTTCCCTTAGAGCGTATAGATGTTGTGGGAGATTTTAGCGTTTCCTATGATAGTGAATTATCGTTCAAGCCGCACTTTCAGGCAATTTCTTCCAGAGCACTTAAGACTCTGGGTTTTATTATCAGAAACACGAGAGATTTCGGGAACGTTGAGACGTTTCGATACCTGTGAGACTAACTCTTGAATTTTCGTCTATGGTTTGGTCTCCATATACTTTGATTGATGGACTGTTTCTTGAGAGGGTCCAGAATAAATTTCTCAGGCAAGTTTCGTTCAAGTTAGGCATTGCTTCTCAGCTATTCTCGGTGAGTATTCTTGTAAATATAGAGATGATGAAATTTCAAATGCGTTCATCTTCCAAATCGTTAGGCGGATGTTGTATATTCCGTACTCGACCTTTGTAATTTAAGCTTAAAACTTTTAAAGCTTTCATTTCATCTATGGATTTTGTGTTTGAATGTAGGCTTCATCATCATCTATCCACAAAATGAATTTCGACTCAATCGTATCTTTATTTTTGTAAATTTCGAGATGGCGAAATTTCAAAAGCGTTCATCTACTAAACCGTTAGACGGATGTTGTATATTCTGAACTTGACCTTCGTATTTAAGCTTTATACCTATGTCATCCTGACATAATGAATGTCACAAGTTTTTCACTTTATTCCCGATATTTTATTTGATTTCTAGTTCGAAATGAACAATTATGGATCTATGGGAGATGATTCCCCAATAAAGGGGCCTGTAGCGTTCTTCGTTTATCTGAGGATCTGAAAATCATCGCTTGGAGGACTGAACCTGGTCGAAAGACCCTCTTGGTCATGAGCAATTGTAGGTGATATTATTTACTGCTTCCTTCTGGTTTTCTGTCCCTCTTTCTGTTTCAGATATTATGTCAAGATATTTTGTCGAAATTAATTCAAGATTATTTTCCAATGAAAAAGATGCCATCTATCTTCTATAAACAAATTACTACACTTATACGGGGAGACAGAATTTTTCCTGAGGTTTTTATCTGTGCTCTTGTATCATACGCAAATAAGTATGGTACCCCGTTTACATTTCCTCTGCTAACACTGTGATATATCTTAGAATGTAATGCTCGCTCTCAAAAGAATATATATATACCTAGTCCGAAAGTTTCGAGTCTCTAAGTCATTTCTTTGCAAAGTTATCGGCGTGCGGCTGACTGTAAGCACGATGACTTTGAAAAGGAATAACTTAGTGACTCGAAATTTTCAGGGCAGGTATAAAGCTTAAATACAAAGGTCAAGTTCAGTATATACGACATCCGTCTAACGGTTTAGTAGATGAACGCATTTGAAATTTCGTCATCTCGAAATCTGCAAAAATAAAGATACGATTGCGTCGAAATTCATTCCGTGGATAGACGATGATGAAGCTCACATTCAAACAAAATCCATGGATCAAATGAAAACTGTGTAAAATATCATTAACAAAAATTTAAAACTCAATTTCATGCATCAAAACGACTAAGAAACCCATAATACTTAATAGATCTGAACAGCTTGGTTTAATGAATTTTTTTATCACAATTATATTTTCGTTAATTTGACGCGATACCTAAGAGATACCTGAGATACCTAAGACGACTATTAACGTAATCGTAACAATCATCCTAATTCAACTTTCATAAAATCCACAGAAGACATATAACTATCCGGTGAGGAATAATTTTATACAATATCCATGAAAAAATGAATCTTCAAGTTCATATTTCACTAACACATATTTTAGTACAATCGAAGTTCAACAAATACAACAGGGTTTAATGAATATTCATTTTCGAGGATATTTCCTTCATAGTCGTTTGTATCGATCATGTAGTCAGAGTTATTATGTTCACATTGAAAGGAATTATAATGAATTCCTTCAGTCATGTGTAAAACATTACGGTATTAGGAAAATTCAAATTTTCTGTTTAATTAATGAAGATGACCAATTCCTAATTGACATCTAAATTTAAATTAGTATAATCATGATATCATGTTCTCCATTCAGGATGAATGCAAAACTGCATATTCAATAAATTTTTTATTTATCGATTCTTGATTATGACATCATATATATTAGTTTGATATTAGTATAGTTCAATAGAATACATATTGTGATACAAAAAAATAACAGGTTGGATTCAACAATTCAATGGCAAATATTATTCAACACTGGATTTCCTTCTGAATAATAGAACATCGCAATTATTGGCCCTGGTGCAAATTTTCCTCCTCAGAATAACTACCATATTTGTTGACCTTCCTTCACAGGAAAGTGACTAACTTGAATTTTCAATGTGAAATAATCGTAAGTAATATCATAAGGGCATCTAATTTTTCCGAAAAAAATCGAAAAAACACGTTGCTAAGTAATATTTTAACAAGAAGCAGGAGTGCTGGTGGCAACAAAAATCCGAGTCGGAGATGAGGATTTTTGAACCTGCATGAATGCTTTTTGTTAAAAAACATTACTTTGCAATGTGTTTTTTCGATTTTTTTCACAGGAAAAATTAGATGTCCGAATGGTATTTGACAAGACTATTTCATGAGTAACAGATTATTCTGCATGCATTATATATAGGTATTAATTTGAGAACTGAAAAACAGGTACCTGATTTATTTCATCAAAAATACTACAAACTTAATTATATATAAATTGCAATTTTGGTGCACGGTAGGGGTATTGTAATTTTTGGTGACAACAACTGTCAAGTTTTGCCACGGGTAAACTCGAATAAACTGCTGACAGCTCCTGCCAGTTTTTCCATCTAGAAACCATTTGTACTTCAAAATTGCGCGTTTCTGCTTGATGAAAATTACGAGGGAAATAGTCAATGGAATCAATAGACGACTTCGGCCCAAGTTGCCAACCCACAGTTTTCTTCACAATTTTACTATAACTGGGGAAAGGGAATTTCAGGACAAATTCGACATGATAAGGCTCGCGTTAATTCTAAATATCCGTAAAAGATGCCTCGGCTCCTCAAACAAGATAATTCCTTTCAAATGTAGGGTTTTGTTAAGATCATCTCTGATTGGATGAAATTTAAGTTGGGATTCCGGATTTCATGTTAATAGTGTCAAATTTATATAGGATATGTTTTGCAAATCAACTTGGTTATTTCGGTTGCCGGTTTTCCGAAATAACCAAGTTGCTTTGCGGAACATATCCTATATGAATTTGACACTATTAACATGAAATCCGGATGTCCGGGTGTCGATTTCCGGGCTTCAGTGATTATTTCCTCAATTTTTTTTTACTTGACTCTTTTGTGAGAATCCGTGATGCTATTTATTTTTCCAGTTTTTACATCATCTCAGGTTTTATTTTCCCAAAATTTCTTGAAAATAAAAAGTGGCAACATTGCGCATTCTTACTAATTTTTTCAAACCAATTGCACAAAGAAACTACCTAACTGTTTCCCTGATAAATTCGAGGTACTGTATGCTCTTAAATCGGGCTATAACATAAAGAACTTGTCCTGCGTTTTCTTAGTATGTTTCTGGATTTTATTATACTCGGTTGTTGTTTCAGCAAGACGTGTGCTCTATATTGATTTTTTTGCGTTGTCAGTAAACAGTTTCTTAATTTCTAAGCGTATTAATTAATCAGCTGCATTTTCCTGATCTGCAGAGTACATTGGGTGGCTGCCTGTATCATGATGTTAGCAAATGTTCTAGTTTTTTGTCATATTTTACCGCATCTTACTGACTTATTGTTATGTCCAATACTCATACACATTTGTTGTGAATTCAGAGAGAATACTGTCTTCTAGTTGCAAATGAACTCAGTGACGAGAGAAGGGCAGCGCAGAGTAACATAAAATATGGACAATAAACCACATAATATTTCACTCAAATGATATATTCTGTTCTTATTCGATAACAGCATGCTAATAACTTGAAAGAGTGAAAACTATCAGAAGTAAAATTCATTACTCCTTATTCACCAGAACAAGGATTTCAGACACTATGCTGCATGTTATCTAAAGGTATGATTCGGATCTCGGCAGTAGCTTCGTGGCAGTCGCGACCCGGCAGCGACTAGCATACCGCTTCCAGAGAATTACATGAAACACTTACCGATACAAGCAGCGCAGCACGGCTACTTGTATCGGTAAAGGTACGATTCCGATCTCGGCAGTAGCTGCCTGGCAGTTGCGACCCGGCGGCGACCACCATACCGCTTCCAGGGAATTACATGCAACACTTACCGATACAAGCAGTGCTGCACGGATATTTGTATCGGTAAGTGTTGCATGTAATTATCTGGAAGAGGTATGGATGTCGCCGCCGGGTCGCGACTGCCAGGCAGCTACTGCCGACATCCGCATCGTATCTTAAGTGTTGCATGTAATTCCCTGGACCTGGAAGCGGTATGGTAGTAGCTGCCAGCTCGCGACTACCAGGCAGCTAGAGCCAAGATCCGAATCGTACCTTGAGGAAAATTGAAGTTAATTATTATAGGTATCACATTTGTCGGTTTAATTTGAAAAATTATTGAATGTCCCATGATAGTATTCCTGGTGCACTCTGCTCAAATTCAATAATGGAGATGTTGTTCACCTGTTTATACCTGCTAAAAGGTCTATAGAAACTATTCCCTATGATGATATATCAACTTTTTCAATTGCCAGTACTTTGATTCCTTGACTCAAGCTATGATCGCGTTTTTGTCTGGGAGCTTACTACTTACTACTCACCATATGTGGCCCATCCAAAACCAATCAGTGAAACAGTAACTCTCAAGAAAAATAGAAAATATGTGTCTTCAGCCATCAATAAAATTGAACAGGTTAATAATGCTATTGCTGTTGGAAGTAGACAGTATCCTAGCACACAGACGCTCTGGAAAAAAGAGCTGAAAAAAGAGAAATCTTCAAAAAAATAATAGTAATTTATGCAACAAGTTGGCGAACACTGTTCTCGTTGGAGCAAACACTAGAACAATCCATAGATGGACCAAAAAATACAGAAAACCGATCATATCTTCATTGCTGAGTAAAAGGCGAAAAATAGATTTTACAGCCCTCCTTTTATTTCTGTGAACTATTCAAGTTCTACATTGAGATGTTCGACCATACTTCGCACAGATATGATAGAACTGCGTTCACACAAGCAATATTGATAGCTTTGCGCATCTTATTCTGATATCAGGCAGCACTAATCAAATCTCTTATTTTACCAACTTTCTTTTCTTTTATTTTTTGATAGAAACGCATGAATAATGTTTTAACAATGCTCATTATTAATTTAGTGTAGCAAAACCAATTGAAAATCAGTCTCGTTGACTCATTATTATTTTCTTCGAAGTATACCTCATTTTTCGAGCTAAATAAAAATGCTGAGTCATCATTGGCGGAAATACTCTCAACATATAGCAGAGGGGGCAAAAGTCCCAGCAGTGTACCCCGGATACACCCATTTAAAGCTTTTCAGATTCACATGAATACCTGTTCACCCCAACAAATTGTGGTCTACAGTGTCGAACGCTTTCTGTAGGTCGATGAATGCTACCACAACAAAGTCACCACGATGAATTTTTTCAATTTCACAACTGTACCCGATGTTGATATACCTTTGGAACCCATATTGATGCTTGCCCACCGTAATATAATTCACTTTACGAATTTTTATAACTTTTTGAATATTAACTTACACGCCGCAGAAATCAGAATCAGTCCATTCTTTAACGTGCTTGTTCTAGGGAACAGCGCGTTATCGTTTCGTCACAATGTCTGCAATTTTCGAAAATGGTCCAAAACCAGCAACTCATCGACTTCTAACCGAGGAAGATTCAATTCTAAAAACAATCTCCTAATTGTTGCAACGCGATATAGACTGGGGTATTCGGAAATAGGGATACGACGTCCCAGGATATTAAACGGTCCTTGTGACTTACGTTATACCTTTTCAACTGTTTTACTAATTCCGACGAGTTTTCGATTGAAAGAGAAGGTGGAGATCCTAGTGAGTTAAATTTGTTAACTACCCATTTTGCGATGTTGTAAGTCGAAGCGTTTATATTCGAAACAATAGGCCTCATTTGATTCCCGGTTTGTGAATTTTTGGCAGGCAGTACATACGTGGTAGATTCGGGTTTTTTAATGACTTTAATCAAGCATTTATCAAGAGGGTTCAGTTTTATTTTCACGTAGGGTCCTTCATTAATAAGTTTGTTTACTGACTTCACGTACTCTGATTTGGAAATGATCACGACCAAGTTGCCCTTGTCCGATTTCAAATAAAAACACGGTTTGTTTCTGAGCGATCGGATAATTTTATTATTGCTATCTTTTTTGTTTCTAAAATAAAACTAAACCCTCTAAAGAAATACATGATTAAAGTCAACAGAACCTTACACACACATATATTGAAGCCGCAAGAGATTTATAGATTGAAAGTAAAAAACCCAAATCTACCACGTATGTACTGCCTGCCAAAAATTCACAAACCCGGAAGCGTATTGGCATTGTTTACTATGCTGCAACGCATACATGGTGTTGCAACGCGGTAAAGAACCAGTACTCTCTTTACCCAGACATATCTTACCACGACTCAGCACAGGCAAGCGTTCAGACGTAGTAACTATTGTATTATTGATACGCTGCCATTCTCGAGACATTGTTTACCGCGTTGAGCACCAACCACGTTAAAAAAACAACAATAATAAAATTATCCAATCGCTTAGGAACAAACCATGTTTTTATCTGAAATCGGACAAGGGCAACTTGGTCATAATCATTTCCAAATCAGACTACATGAAGTCAGTAAACAAACTTATTAATGAGGGATCTTACGTGAAAATAAAACTAAACCCTTTTAATAAATGCTTGGTTAAAGTCACCGAGGCTCTTGAAAAATGCACACATATATTGAAGTTGCAAGAGATTTATAGATTGAAAGTAAAAAACCCGAATCTACCACGTATGTACAGCCTGCCAAAAATTCACAAACCGGGAATCAAATGAGGCCTATAGTTTCGAATATAAACGCTTCGACTTACAACATCGCGAAATGGTTAGTTAACAAATTCAACTCACTAGGATCTTCACTTTCTCTTTCAATCGAAAACTCGTCGGAATTAGCGTTGCAACAAATAGAAGAATGGTGACTCGAATTGAATCTTCTTCGGATAGAAGTCGAGGAGTTGCTGATGTTGACCTTCCTTTGCATGGAGCAGTGTTATCAGTATTCTATCCACATTGGACTCAAATAGTTACTCTCATGAAGTACTGAATCGATCGGATTGAACCTTTGTGAACAGTTTTGGAATGCCAACGCGCAACTAAGTGCAAATTTCGTTAGGATCCAGTAGTTAGAAAATTTGTAAAAAATATTTATTCGACAATTTCCCAAATTTTTGATGAAAAAGTTCTTTTTCTCTGAAAATATTAATTAGATTTCAACGAAACTTAGCACAAACCTTAGAGTCAGTATTCGACATTTCAATTCCATCCGAGATTTACTTCCGGAGATATAAGGAAAAAACTATGCCAAATTACGTCGTTATTTGAAATCTCAATGTTATTTCCGCAATATCTCAAGAAGAACAAATGCAATCGGATTGAGAATTCATAAAAAGGTGAAGAATTCAAACGCGCAACTAGGTGCAAAATTTCGTGTTCATCTCATAGAATTTGAACCGGCGCGTTGAAGCTCCTGACCTCACGTCAGTGCTTTTTTCTAGAATTTTTTTGATTGCAAACAATTATACCCTGCAAGGTTTGTTAAAGTTCGGGCAGGCCATTATACGTGAAGTAGACCTAGCAGTTTTCGAAAAGTTAACCTAATCTAACATATGCTGCAGAAATTCCTCAAGGCTTCGGATATTGTGGCACAATAAACAGGATTCCAATTTTTTTTGCCTGAAACCCACAATGTCATATGAAGTTCTTCAATAAAATTTTTCAACCTAAACTGCACCTATATCCATAAAATGAAGAGCTGTATAACTGACGGATTATTATTTTGCTCAACTGAATGATAAATCGGATTCGATTTTAAGCAATAAAACATCAAATCTTCTGAAAACAATGGCAGTCAAAAAATGCGGTGCGGACCGATGCAAAAACTACAGAAAATTTCAATATCCTCAGACGTGAAAATTATCTCAGAAATGATTGTGAATCCAGTGTATTTTACTACGTTAATGTTAATGTTTCACGAAGTGTAAAGAGAAGAATTCATTTCAAATTTTCATCCAAATCTTCCGTGGAAATTCAAGTGATGAGTTGATTCCATTCAGAAGTTATTGAAACAATAGACAATGGGACCATGAATTCTTCATCAGTGATTCCAACTTAATCATAAAAAGAAGTGTTAAGTTCTGATATCTTTGGCATTCATAGATAAATATATGGAACACACTGCAAAACATAAATTCCCATCTGGTATAGTAATCCCCTGATCATGCAGAACTGCTCTTAAAACAAATACTCTTTTCAACCGTGTTAATTCATAACGGCTTTCCAAAAACATCCTCTATATACATTTTATAAATACTCACATGTTACCACCTAATAATTTGGAATTCAAAGTAACTATCATAGAACCTATCCAAACTATCACGAAGACTTGGGCAAATTCAGGTCCGCCATCATTTGAATCTGGACTTCTGTTAGATCCTTGAAGAATCCTGAAAAGATAAGTCTTCAAACCTTATATATTGTTATGGAATTTATGAACTTACATAGCCATACATGTACATAATATCAAGGGCCCCCAGAGATCCCCTGAACAGAAATTGATTATATATTTTTTCACAAACACATGGATTATTAGGAAATAGCGGTGATTCTGTATCTAGTGAGATGCATCAGAATTTGTAGACCAGCCGATATGCGGCAGCTGATGGATTGATATCGAACCCTAGTTTACTTGAGGAAATTGGAAAAATATTTCTACATCTGAATATTGAGTTTGAACCAGTCAATATGAAATCGTCGACCCAATGAAGTTGTTCAGAGTTCTGAACAGGAATTTCTTATAATTCAATTAGAATTAATTTTATTATATAATTCTTAGAAATAAGTAGCGCCTTATCTGAGATATCCTATGAGAGATTATTAAAAGGAATTTGTCAACTTCATGAAGCAATTAAGGGACAACTTTGTCGATTTCTACACATCAAATTCAGGTCGCCAAACAATAACTTTTACCATGAAGTTAAACGATGGCCGGAAAAATTGATAATAGGAATCATGAAAGTGCAATTCTGCACAAAGTGGAAATTCTTCCGATTGCCTTCTCTTGCAAGTTGGCACTTTCCATATCGTTTCCCGTAGATCTTAGGTAAGAGGCTTTAATATAAATGTAATGCTAAGATGAATAAAATTATTATTCCCCAAAGTGATCAATCATTGCATGCAACTGTGAAGTTAAGAATTTCTTTACAACGGCTGAGTCCAGCCGTTCGGTTGCATGTACAACAACTTCAAAATTCTCATACTTGGTAATTCAACTCCAACTAATATTGCCAATTGTTAACAGAGGTAATTCAACCGAAAATGATAAGAGAATGAATAAAATAGTTTTGGCTGTAGGTACCACAATAAATGATCGGCACATTAAAAAACTGAATCTTGAGCATATTCACCAATAATTTGGAGGCAAGGAATCCGCGGCCAAGATGAGAGTCGCGATATCTCACAATGGAACCAAATCATTAGATGTACCAATTCATAATATGAGATCTGGATGCAGAATTTGTGCGCTCATCGAGTAGGTATTTGTTCGAAACAAATTTTTTACATACATTTGTTAATAGAAGAATATATATCTATAGGGTTGCCCATCAAAATGTGGCCGCAAGTATTTTTGCATAAAAAAATATTAAATGTTTTTTTGGAAGAAATTGCATTCACTTATTTTTTCAAATAATATATCATCCACCTCATGGTAATACATGTGAAGACTTCGAAAAATCACGACTGCTGTTGCGCAATTGGCCGCACCTCTTGGAAGCCAGGAATGAACAGATGATTTCCGCCAAAAATAAGGGTTGCTGCCTGTTAAATATGATGCGACCACATTTTGATAAGCCACCCCTTAGTTATATATTCTCCTATTGACAAATGTTTGTAAAAAATTGGTTTCGTGCAAATACTCGATGAGCACACTAACTCTGCAGCGGGATCTTAGACTAACAGTGTATGAAGAATTTTGATGGGAGCAGCCTAGTAAATTCAAGCATTAGGAAGATAATTAGAGTATTCACCAAAATATATCAACCGCAAATATTGCTAAATAATTAACATCGATTAACTTTATGCTTCTAACATCTTTTTTATCTCAGATCAGATAATCCCTTATTGTATTGTTTGATATAATCCGGTGAGTATTATCATATATAAAACCCTACCTAATTGGATTTGTTTATTTGAGCACAAAATAGGAATCACAAGTTTGTGTGGAAATAAAGAGTGGTAAATGTGGTATAAATAGATAAGCGTTATTTCAAAATTGGAAATATTTGTCAATTTTATTCAGAACAGACCGAGTTTTTTCGTAGAAGCTTGATTCAATCGAATAGAGTATGAATATGACGTTTCAAAAAATATATACAAACTGACTACATATGGGACATTGAGTGACGAAATGCGCGATCAGTCTGCAGGTCGACTGCAATCACAATAACTTCCGAAAGAAATGTGTAATTTCCGAAATATTCGGATAATCTGCCGAATCATCGGGTGTATTTTACCCAAACGCAAATTCGACCTTCGTTATTGAGGTCCCCACTTGCACTGTAAATATAGTCTACAATTATTTCGGAAGTTATTGTGTTTATGATCGGCCGTTAGACTCGATATTCAATTGTAAAGCAGGTTTAGGGCCCAATTATGGAATATAATTTCGTGAATGGGTTAAATCTGGCCGATGATTCTGTGGATATTGCAATTCGAAATATTATTTTCCCAATATTTCAATACTTTGAAAAATACACATGCAATCAGACTGAAACTTAGTACTTGGTTGAAAAATTTCTGCGTGATGGTTCCTACGAAATTTCGCCAGGATCATCGCGAATCGGTGAATTCGAGAAAAGTACCGACGTGAAGTTAGCTGCTTTAGCTCACGTGTTCAAATTCGTGGGCGAAAAACATTTCAATTTGTTTTAATGACAAAATCATCACGAAATTTGGCACAATATTATGTATGACCTCTTTTCAACTAGTTACCAAGTTTGATCATGATGAGATATTAGTATTTTTTGAGTTCATTCAAGGAATATCAACATGAAATCTGAGATATTTTCTTTTCCAATATATCCGTGAAGTAATATGGGCTCAAACTGAAATTCATTTCACTTTCGGGAAGAATTGCCCTCAAGGTCTGTGTGAAACATTTTGGAAATCTGGATAGTTTCCGAAAAAAATCAACAAAAATTGAAAAAATTTTTGAAAAAACATCTGAATTTACTAACGCTACAATATCAAATTCATTTTGGAGCAATTGCGCTTGGGTATTCTACAATTCATTACTAAGTTTCTATCTGATCCCATAAGGGCCGGTATTATAAAACTTAACTGGAAGTTATCCTTAACTTTAACTGACAGTTTTGACAGTTATGTTAGGACATATCTGTCAAAACTGTCAGTTCAAGTTAAAGATAACTTCCAGTTAAGTTTTATAATACCGGCCCTAAGTAGTTTATGAGATATTGAAGAACCCGAAAAAATCGAACGAGTATTTCTCCAAAACTGTTTGGCCGATTTGACTCTTTTAACGAAATTTGCCGGTGCTACCTACACAAATACAGTGATATCTCCCATAACGGACACCTCCTATAATCGAACACTTTTGCATGGTCCCGGCAGACATCCATTGAAATAGAGTTGTTTTTATAGAAGTGTCCTCTATTTCGCACGGACAAATTTTTTGCGATCCCGTTCGTGTTCGTCCAAAAGATATTTCACTGTACTATAAATTCTCTAGCGTTTTCCGCCCTCGAGATATCGTGAGAACGGACGGCAGATCGGACAGAATCTATTTCGACATCGGATTCTCCGTCAGTACGTCCAACCCCTGTTTGAAGAAATACAGTAGTTCACCGTCTTTGAAAAACACTTTCGGAAAAAATCTCAAAGTACATTTGAACAAAACAATAGCACGCCCTTTCCTTGAACATGCGCGCAAAAATATACCGGGTGTCACAGGAATCAGGTTCGACCCACAAAAAAATCTACATTTTTCAAGATATCGGACTGAAATTTGGGGATTTGATACTCAAGATTGTTTCTCATCAACATAAGTAATGAAGGTGTGTCTCGGAACTTTCGATTTCGTTGAAGGAACTTATGTATTTTTCTGTATATTCGAATTCTGCCTTGAATTTCGAATGTAAAAGTGCCGAAAGGAAAATAAAATTAAGAAAAAATAAATTTGAATTAAAAATTTTTTTTGTTTCTGACTTGGGGATATTTTTTCCACATTTCGATTTCTTTCCCATTTTCAAAAAATATAATCAGAAAATTATTAAAATTAATTGTCCCTCCAATCACTGCATGATCGAAGAGTACGAGTACCAAATTTTATAAACCTAGACCAGTGTTAATTAAAGTTAGAACGGAAGGCTCTTTCCTTGCAAGATACTGAAACAAAACACCTGGAAATTATTCCCAAATGGTCAATTTTGAGTAGAAACTGTGTCAATGATTTGTAATAACGGTGAGAATGAATATATCAAGAATTTCCATCGATCCGATGCAAAAACTGAATTTTTTGACAAAAATTTTTCTTTCATTTAATTTTTGTTTTTAAGACATTCCACTCAGAATCATTCGTATAATTCGAATAATATATGCATCAGTTCATATGAGAAAATCTAAAACAACGTCCATTTCCGGTTAAAGGTTGATTCGCACTATACGTTCTGTATCCCTTCCATATGAACTCCGTAAAATTTAGTAGGCAACAATGGTATGGGGACGGAACGAAACTGGGAAGAATAGTCAGCATAAATCAATTCATTCACACCTGACAATATTTCACGTAGACAAAACGGATAGGATACGGGAAGGTTAGGGAACGTATAATGAGAATCAACCATTAAACTGGAACCTTGTTAATCTAATTCTAAAAATGTTCTCCTTTCTCTGATGAAAAAGACAGATTTATACTCTAAAACGTCACAGTCCGCTTTGTTTATCGTTTAAATTCTTCCGGAATTATTCATTAGACGATCTGTTTTCCAAGTAACTGCCCTTGAGAAATAGTTCAATCTGCAACCCGCAAGGGCGTTTTTTAAAAAAAAAACAATTTTCATTGAAAAGTTTCTGTTTTAGATACTGGAAGTGAATACCCAGAGGAAACCTAAAAAATTATGCAAAATACTCCCAAAATAGGCTTTAATCGATACTCAAATAGGTATGGGCCTTCTTTTATAGTTTGTTTCAGAAAATTGGAAGAATATGCAGAAATAATAAAGTAATTCCAAAGTTTCTTAGAATTGAACTAATCCTGAAATTATCTCGTATGTCTGATGAAAGTCAGATTTGTGCTCTGAAACGTCACAGTTCGCTTTGTTTATCATTTGTATTGTTCCGATATTGTTCATTGGGCAATCTGTTTTCCAAGAAACTGCTCTTGACAAATAGTTTAATTCTGCAATCCGCAAGGGCGTTTTCCATGAAAAACAATTTTTATTTCATTTTTAATAGTTCTGTTTCAGATATTCACTGACGTTAGGTCAGGAGCTTTTTCGCGCTTGTTCAAATTCTAACTATTAGATCATCACGTTGCGCCTAGTTGCGTGTTGGTAATTTTCACCTGATTACGAAGTTACAATCTGATTGCATTTGTACTTCTTGAGATAATGCGGAAATAACGCTAAAATACCAAATAGCAACGAAATTTGCCACATTTTTTTTTCTTATATCTTCGGAGGTGAATATTGGATCGAATTGAAATTTGAAACATTATTGTTGAATATTGACTCAAAGGTTTGTCCAAATTCCATTTTCACAATTGAATTTGACCACGGATTCTTCTTTAGGGAGTTCAACCCAATCGTTTAAGACTATTTTCTGCTCAAAATTAGAAAATTACATACATCGTGACGAAATGATAACGCGCTGTTCCCTAGCACAAGCGCGTAAAACTGGTATTTTCTTGACACTAACGCAAAATAAAAATGAGTTATTTAGAAAAGCTTGAATTCTAGACGCGAAATTTTTTCTTGAATATCCCTCATGCCATTTTGATGCTCAGAAGGAATAAACTTGCAAAGTGATTGCAGAGATGCAGGGCCTATGAAGAATTACATGGGATAGAAATTCACCTGACAACAAGGAGATTACTTTTGTAAAACTTTCTGAATCAACAGGGAGCAGTGTGGAAGATCAGGAGAGATGATACAAACAATTCCCCTATAAAGTGGGGCATAACATTAATTTAGCCTTCTGATATCCTTTAGGGGCCTTTCTCAGAGATTGGCAAGAATGCGATCAAAACACCACAGACATACTCCAATCAAAATCAAATTGAGACAAAGGAATAAAAGAATTATTGGGAAATTCTTTATGATCCTGCATTGGCTGGTCTCATGCTATGACTTCCTCCAATGATGGGTTTATAAGATCAACTCAACTAAAATTTGAATTAACAATTTGCAACAGGTCTCTTACATGTATAAGTAGGGAATTAAGGAAAGCCTTATAATTGGTGGATCTATTTATTAAGGACTTTAAAATCCTGTCTGCTCGATTAGTTTTCATGGCTTATATCTTCCACCAAAGTCATTTATCTTGACAAATATTTCACTCTTAATGTATAAAACACTAACTGTAGAATTCTGAATTGAATCTATTATTATTATTATTACCATAATTATAAAGAGCTGAGAACTAGACAAGCTGCAGCAGTCTAGAACAGTTCTTGATAATGATGATATAAGTCATCGAAACTAGTCGAGCTAATAGGATTCTGCAGTCCTTAATAAATAGATCCACCAATAATCAGGCTTTCATTAATTCCCTACTTATAGTTATGGTGGACGCCAACTTCAGAGAAACAATCTTGCATGTATTTTTTATCATTGGAATGAAATATTCTATCGGTAAGGATACTGATAAAATTCAATTGTCAAAAATTTCAATTTTCAACCAGAAAACTACCTTTTACATTAGGCTCCACATATTGTCTATTTAAACGGAAGAATATTAGCGCCTTCAATGACGAACCAGAATATATCTACACTTTGTCTCCTCTCCTGTACTTGTCTCTCTAGCAAGCCAAATAGACCCCGCGTAGGCTGTATCGATCGGAGATTCGTTCAATAATGAGTGACGTACGAGACGATCTACCGCGTTCGAACTTGCGGTCCAATTTGACCATTTTCAATATCGAATTGTTAAAATGTGTGATAGCATACATTATGATTTTGTATCGAAATAGTATGAGAGAAAAATAAAAATTTGCTAATTCGTGTAATATGCAAGGGACCTATTAATGAGTATGAAATGAGGGGGCGTTTATGAACATCATTTGATTTGTAGTCGACATAAGAGCTCTGTCCTGATACAAATACCCAGTATGCTAATGAGCATGGAAAGAGAGATAGAGAATGATGTCACTCACATAATTTGTAGAGATTTCTTAGGTAAATTCTCGAATTGATTTCATACATCATATTGTGTGAGTGAGATCATTCTCCGTCTCTTATAAATTTCTACCTAAAATTTTGAAAGACATTGAGACTCTTATTTTCATTCATTCACAGTCGTTCCAGAACATGCGCAAAAATCATAATTGAAAATTCTTAGTTAAAGATGAAAAGTTACCATATTCTTAGTTTTAGTTCAAATGACAGATGAAACTTTATAAACCTCCTAAGAGCTCCACATCTTCCAACTTTTTTAATTCTTTTTTCAGTTCAGTTTATAAATAAACCACCATCACAGAGGTTAATTTGCATACTATCTGATTTAACTCCAATTGACAGCTACATACTATTTTGTGAAGAATGTCTTTATGTATTTATCAGGTTGCATTAGTGGCAAATAAATGAATATATACTCTCACTCAAAATAATCTTCGTCTTCCAGACAAAACTTTGAAGCATCTCATGCCTAGATACACAACGGACGTTCGGAAATTACATGTCTATTCACAAAATTTCCCCTGAAAGCTTTATTGACAAATGAAGTGTTCAAATAACTATCAATTTTGAACTCCAGAGGTATATGAGAAGACAGACTTGTAAAACCGAAAGCCACTACAGTAAAAAATGTTGCCTTACATTCTTTAAGTAGTGTTTTTTTTTCAATAGGTACCAAGACATGTGCAAACTTATTTCCCACAGCTTTCAAATCTCTCAACTAAAAAAATGAAATATCAATACAAAAGATTTCAGAGCCATTTCAAAGTTTTACTATAGTTTCCCTTATAGGTTCATCCAAGGTGTTGAAGTCTGGTGAACCTAAATCGCAGTTAGTTTTAGAACTTGGAATTACCATTTCACCTTCAATAACGTCTTTCATACCATCTAACATCTGCAAAAAAATATAGGAAGGGCTATTCGTTTTGAAAACATGACTAACTTTTTACCTCAAGTTTTGAATCATCCATGTTGATGAATGAAATATAGTCAGATTTTGTTTACGCTATTGGCATACCCTCTTCAGTATTAATTCGCGATGAGTTAAAAATATTTTGCAGCAAATGTTTTGTTTACATTCATGGTTTACATCACAGAACATCAAATATAGGTTCGAAAATGACAGTGGATGTCATCAAAGCACCACAGATTTCAAAAACATAGATATTGTGAACTTTCAACTTCTGTGAAGATGCCAGCGCCGTAAGGTGCATAGAGGATAAGGCGAATAAAAAATGCGCTTCTGTTTCGGTAGGGAAATCCCTAGAATTTAATTTTACCACTGAATGTGGCGCTAGTTGGAAAATACGACCAGTCGTCAAAGCAACAGTCTATTAGATCATGACTGAATAGACATATCCATTGCATAGAATAATCTTTATTAACCTTATGATCCATAGACCATACCTAGTTTCCATTGTTGATTGTTGTCTCTTCTATGTTCTATGGATCATAAAGTAAATAAAAATTGTTCTATGCTATGGATATAGTACCATAGAACATTGACTATCGTTCTGGTTAGAGAAAGAACGTTTTTTCATCAATCAAATTCCGTAAATTGACCTTTTTTTCAGGAATCAACCGAATATTTCGTATTTATGGAATGGAAAACCAGCAACTGAAGAACCAATTTGCTTTGCGGATCATATCCTATATATATTTGACACTATTAACATGAAATCAGGAATCCCAACTTGAATTTCAGCCAATCAGAGATGATCTTAACAAAAACCTATATTGGGAAGGAATTATCTTGTTTGAGGAGCCGAAGCATCTTTTACGGATATTTATAAATAAAGCAAACCTTATCATGTCGAATTTGTCCTGAAATTCTGGTTCCCCAGTGATAGTCAATTTGTGAAGAGAATTGTGGGTTGGCAACTTGGGCCGAAGTCGTCATCGACATCAGACAAGATATAAGCATTCAAAAAATATCTGGATGAATGAATTTGTACCATATTCAACCAGTTCAATTGGAGTTCTTTTTTCTCATTCAAATTCATAAAATTTCCAATTAGAAATCAGGTGTTTTATTCAATTGGGAACTTCTGCGAAGATGCCAACGCCCTAACGGTTAAATTTATTGGAACCTGTCTAAGTTAGTAGCATTGTTTAAACAATGCTAGTAGCTTTATGTAAACAAACCGTAGAAATGTGGTGGAGAACGATTATTTATCAAGCAGAGCTACAATATTTAAAGAAATTCTTATAATTTTGTGTAGGATTTCTTGAGAAGGAGCTTTTCGTTTGGATCACGATATACCTATAATCGTGCTTTAAATCGTTTCTGGAGGATAATTTCTGTTATTAGTGTCTGTTGCTTGGTGGATCAAAATGAACCAATATCTAAGTTTAATTGAATTTCTGGAAAAATAGGCACCTCAATAAGTAGGTAATTCAAGGACTTTTATTAATGTGAAGAAGTGCTGAATGCAGGCCATATTATGTGGTAAATCTAGAATCAGTCCAAATGATGACTTATGTTCTCTTTGTTTACAAACGAGTGAATCAATAAAATGAAGACAGCTTCTCTGCTTTAGCTCTTTTGCATCGTTTTTCGAAAGAAAGGGAAACAGATAGACATATAATTGATTTTATTTTCATATCACAGCGGTTCAAGATACACATACAAAATGAAAAATGTTACAGCTGGTTCAATCTACCTAAATAGAAATGCAAAATATTAATGTATTTATGTGAATAACTTCAGCTATTATCAACTATAACACTATATCTAGTTTTGTCAGGTTTTCAATCAGATCTCTCGCTTTGAATATGATTTTGTGTAGTATGAGAAGTAGGTTGTTGCAGAAGTGCTCGGTAGTTTCGCAGCAGGAACAGCATTTTTCATCAAAATTCTCTCATTTTCATTTACACCTGGACATGAAGTTGTTTCGAAATGAATACTTTGTAATTTACCTTAATGAAAATAAACATCTTCAGAGAAATGCAGTGAACATATACTTTCATGTATTTCGTGACATGGTTTAAAATCTTCAATTTCAAAATCCAGGCCTTTCTTCTGTCATTGAGTTCCCTGCTAAATCCTGTTTCCAAACTAACTTCACTTTCATTTGGCTTTGGAAAACATGAAAACTTGAGGCAGTAGATGATCCTTTCTTCTCTGACCATGAATAACATTGAGTTGAGGCACTCAACAATGATCATTTCGGGAGGATGCCATTTCGAATTGATTCAATCGAGAGTTTCAATCGGAAAGAAAGGAATCGATTAATAAATATTACAAACACTTTCGGTATACCAAAATTTCAACTCTCAGAACAACACAAAAGCTCGAAAATGAACTCTAACGTTAGAATAACAAGGACGTCGAAAAAACTACTAGCTTGGAAGTGTTCGAATTTTCATCGCCAGAGGGCGTATCGCTTAGCAGTAGTTGCGAATGGTTAATTTCATTTCATCGGATTTCAAAACTGAGGTTTTCTTGTAGCACTTGATAGTAGCATATATTTGTGAATTTCAAATTCAAGTAGATGAAAATAGCTGAACAATTCGTGTATTTTCAATAAAGAACTAAGAAAAATACAACACATTCAATAGTAAAAATAATATGCTAAATTGGAGGTTGATAACTTAATCCTCGATCAGTGGAAATGATCGAAAGACAATTATGAGAAGAATGATATGCCTCTGAGTATCACGCTGATGTTTATACCTTCTAAAAGTAGGATTCTTTCTTCATCTGAAAAAACATCTCTAATTGGTTGATTGGTGGCGTTTGGGTCGGTGGCGAGAGTATGAAATACAATTAGTTTCCCCAGTCTGGTCTAATGATTTATGTAGGGAAACAAATGAGAAAAATCACCATTGTTCTATGCACCTTATAGCCCTGACCAATGTGAAGTTGGCAGGTACCAGGTAAAGCTGGCGCTGGCAGGCATAAGTTCCGGAGATACCCGAACGGTCAGTGGCGTGGTAGAAATCGAATGCTTCCGCGTCCCGAGAATTCACTAAGATCTACTCAGTTTATGTTCCATATGATGGGAGTTATACCTCACCCGAACCAACGGAATATATATCCAAAAAGATTATTTCGGTACTTTTGGTACACAAAACCTGTTCTCCATTTTAATCAGATGCTTTCTCATTAAAGTTAAACACATTTGTTATGAGTAAATACTTGCACACGGTTGGGAGAAGTGATAGAACTGAGCAAATTTTCATGATTTTTTCTAGGTACTTTGCACATGATAGTTGCGATAAAATAAATACACATGATTTCCAATGGCTAAGGAGAACATGTTTATCGTGAAATAATCACTTGCACTTTATCAGGAAGGAATAAAATTGTTTTAGGTTCTTTTGCTGCGATAAAAGAAATACAGATGCTTTCTAACAGCTGAGGAAAACACGTTTTTATAAATAATCACTTGCACTTGATTGGGAAAAATACCAGAGTCGACAAAATTTTGATTGGTATTTTTGTATGGAAATTTCCACACACATCCAGGAGGTATTGCATAGTCAGAAGAGGGCATTCCATCTAATCGGAAGGGATATACTTCTATCAGTCAAGTTAAAGGCATCGCCCTCTCGATATCTGACAATGGGTGCGTTACCTTTTCTGTGGGTGGTTTGCCAGTGGCCCTATCATCCCACATGACAATTCACAAAAAACGCTTGCAAATATTTATATTTATTCAATGTGACTCATTAAGTTGTACCTCAATTTTAAACCTAGATTCCTATCATCAAATAAAACAGTTTTTTCATTTGAAATTTCAAAAAAAAATCAATCTTCGACATGGTTCCTCTGAATTAAATGACTTTTGGTGTGAAATTTTCTGTAACTATGACACGTATTCTACAGTGATCAATTTCATCTTACTCCCAATGGTTTTCTGGTTATAGACTCTCCGATTCATGAAATTATAATATTATTTTCACGCGCTTGTTCTAGGGAACAGCGCGTTATCATTTCGTCACGATGTCTGTAATTTTAGAATTTTGAGCCGAAATTGGTCTCAAACGACTAGGTTGGACTCACTGATGAAGAACCCGTGGTCAAAATTGATTCTGTCCGTCCGTGTGCGCTGTAACTTTCGAAAGGAAGGACCTAGAGTCTTGAAATTCTCAGGTTAGGTTAAGATCCTGAATATCTCGGTTAAGTTCGTTAATGGGCCAAATGAGCCGAATGGTTTTTGTTCTACAGCCATTTGAAATTTTGATTTTTCAATAACTCGAAAAATATTCATCTGATCGAGATGAAACTTGGTTGGCATATGAACGGTGTCAATAAGAAGAATTATCCATGAGAAAATTCGAAAAACAAAATTTTTTTGAAAATTTTTTTTAAATTATTTTTTGAAAATTTTTTCATTTCATTGAAATTTTCAAGTCATCAACAACAAAGCTGCTGCCTTCACGTCAGTGCTTTTCTAGATTTTTTATTATTTCTCCTCAAACGAACCTCTTCGAGATATTCAACGTTGAATGTTATAAAATGTGATCAAATTCGAGAAATGCACCTATTTTCGTGGACTGAATTAAGCGTCGCCTACTTTTACCCAGAACACAGAATACCCATAAGTATTTATCTATTTCTAAGGTGCATCTCCGTCTATGATATTTCATACCAGACCACAGATATAGTCCATGTCTATGGATTTTCCCATAGCATTCTACAGTTCAACTAATGTTTCTAGATTAATTGAGTGATTTCATATAATTCATTTATAAATTCGATGGAAATTAGGATAATTATGGAATTTTCAATGTAAGAATGGGCAAGAATGAAATTGCGTAGCATACCAGGGTGGAAACAACTGACGGATATTGCACGAATATGAAGAGGTCATGTGTGGTGAAATATTTTCTCCAAAATAATACCGCAAAAGTAGCAAATCATAAGAACTAAGTGAATAAATGAGTTTTCCCAATCATATTTCTGTAGATTTCAAGCAATGCATTGATAATTCTGCAATACTTATTACCGTAAGAGATATCTGTGTTGAACTTGCAAACAAAGTGCAGGATTGTATCAGAACATGTAAATATATTTAAATGCCTATAACTTTTTACCTGAATCTGGAAAAATGGTGAATGAAACAAGTGTTCTATTTTATGAGATGTATTTACGTGAATATATAATTAATTTACAACTTAATGACTCACCCTGTATTTTTGGATGCATTGAGAAAATCGCCTAACCTGAACATTCAAAACAGGTAATTGAATGCCAATGCTGGACACAAACTTGACAAATACCGTCATTTATAAACGAATCATGTCCAATAGATAGACACTCTGAATGAATGTACCGTTAACAATGTGCGCAAGAAACTGATTCATTCGGTATAACTCCTCTTCGGCATGTAAGACATGAATTCTGTATATTATCCGATCTATTCAGGATAAGGGTTTTAACATATTTCCTATATTCTTTCATATCGATAACCCTATATATTTCACGTTTATTTACTAGACAGTCAAAAATCTAATCCAAAAAGAAGTGCTGAATGCAGGCCGTATTAATTATGTGGTACAACCATAGAATAACAATATCCTCAAAATGCTAACTCCCTACTGAATCAGAGAAACAGAGTGGCCGCCATCTTTTAAGGTCGTGGGAGAAATGAGAGCGATTCAAATATTCGTGCAGGTGCCTTCATACAATTGAAATATTGGAATTTTGATTGTCTGCTGTGAAATATTAATGAAACAAACATATTCTTCGAAAATTTATAAAGTCAATTATATCTCCCATATTCGCTAAAGAATAATTATTTTTATTGATTGAATCCAGATTAACTACTTAGATGGGACAGATGGGTTAATCTTTTGTAGGATTCTCAACTGAAATATTGAAACATTTAAACGTCCGGTTATCACAAAACATATTAAGTTCGAAGTTTCGAAATTCACAATTAACTAGAACTGGCCAGTAATTCGACCCGTTTTGATATTACTGAATTTTTCTTCAAGAAAACATCATAAATGGTTCTTGATTCTATGAAATTTTAAAGGAGCTAGTTCTTTAACACGAATAATTTCAATCCAACCAAATCATGTTCGTTTACAAAGATTAGTCAGGTATGCAAATGATAACTGGTCTCCACATACGTCAAAGATATCTATTCGAACTATTCAAGTTAAATCATTACCAGAGCTTCCAAACAATAAATGAAAACTGATTTTTGGCAACTTAGTCCATTGAATCCAATCAAGATCAAATAAAAAAAAAATTTAAACGACCATTGTCTTGAAAAAAATAAGTCCAAAATAACCAAATAATACTATTTTCCACACATACTCTTTTCCATACATTAATATAATCAACAGTACAATACAATTTAACAGTATCCATGATCCTTCTGTGTCGTTAGAAACGGTTTGTTGACAGGCCGCGTGTTTGACTTTGCTCGTAATTGCTTTAATTTCAAGTAATTTTCAAGACTATGGATGTCGATTAGGATAGTGGTAGTGATGCAATAGTATCTAATATGTAACCGACCAAATCCAAGTTAGTACCTATATGAAAAAAACATATGACCAATTTCGTGAATGTTGCTATAAGAAACATGTAAAAAAGGTTTCTGAAAATGTGCTTTTATGCTATTCTGAGGAAAAATCAAAAATTATAAAACTTCTTACGTATAGGAGTGACCTCAAGGTTGAAAAGTAGGTACTTTGCATGTTGAAGAAAATATTGAGATAAGGATGGTTTCAAAATTGGTCCAGCTCGTTGGGAACAGAAGGATACCTAGGAAAAAAATCCAAAGTTTTATGAAGAGGTAGTATCAATAAATTTATTCGAGATGCTTATAACGAAACAAATTTACTTTATAAGGTATAGATATAATCATAATTTTGTAAGATTAGTAGTAATTTCAATATTTTTCATTTGTAGGTTGTCCTTATTTTGGGTATATCAGCGGAACTTGTCGGCGTGAAGAATTATTACATATAACCATTGATGTATTTGAAGGTGCTGAACCTTTATTGATTATTAAAATACCTGATGCGAAGACCTTTTGTTCAAGAACGTTTACTGTTTCAAATTCTGATTATATTGAGATGCACCGCATGTACAGAGCACTACTGCCGCCTCATACAGAAAGCAACAGATTATTTTTGAAATATTAATAATATAATAATGCGACGAGTACGGCCATGTATGTGCGAGGGTCTTCCAGAAAACTCCAGGGAACCTATTCTCGATATGTCCAAATGACTGTAACTTCCGAATTTTGAGCCGAAAATGGTCTCAATCGATGGCTTGGACTCACTGATGATGATGATCCGGTGACAAAATCGGTTATGTCCGGTCGGCCGGCCGTGGAAAAGGTAACTGTCGAACGGACCAAACTACAATTTAAAACTCGTAGGTAGCGCATCGAAATGTGGCAGTAAATTTTGTTAACGGGAAAAATCGACCTAATGGTTTCGGAGTTGGTCATTCAAACTTTCGAAATTATTTTCTCAATATCTCACAAACTATATAAGCGATGGGATTGAAACTTGGTGGTTACTTGAAGCATATTAATGTGGAACTGAAGTCAAAAAATTTTGATATCGTATGGTTAGTATATTCAAAAAAAAATTTTTCTTGAAGAATATTTTTTTCTGGGAACTGCTACCGAGTTCTTTTTTCAATCAATATGGTAATGGGGTTCAATTCGATCCAATCTTTATTTTTGAAAGGATTGGGAAATTATCAATTCGAATATATCTGCGGAATCATTGGCCGATTTTACCCATTCATGAATTCGGGCTTCGTAATTGAGGTCCAAACCTACTCGAAGGTCGTATTCGTGAACGGGTAAAATCCGCCCAATTATTCCGTAGACACACACACTCAAAATGATATTTTTCCAATATTTCCAAAAGTTCATATGAAAAAGAGAGCTCCAAACCTTTCTATCAGGAAGTGAAGGTGACTATTATGAATCGCGTACAGGCTCACGCCTCTGTGATTAATGTTTATACCTGTAGCCCAACATAATAAACTATATTATTATTATTATTATTATATTATTATTGTTTAGCGGGGTAAAAACGTGTAAAAATCAATGCTTGGTACCAAATTTGAGCATGCACGCAAGAGATGCTAACTACACGTCAGTACTAAATTTTCTTTTAAGTGGCACGATACGAAATTTCGCACATTTGTATCGGTACTGTGCGACTACTCACTTCATCCATTCGACCGGATCGATAATTTTTGATTCACCGAGGGGGTTATTCTAAAAAAACTAATGTGAAATCAACAGCTTTTGCGCACATGTTCAATTTCTTTGCCGAAGCGTTAAGTGATTCGATATCTATAAAGTATCATGGTTTTTTTTAGTGTTTTTGATACATAAAATTGGAGTTATGATTTTAGGTATAGTTATAATTTGCGAAATACTTAGGGCGCCCGCACACACTGCCACTTTTCGGGCGATAGTAAACTTTATGTATCAAAAGCACTAATCAAACCCCGATACACAATAGATATTGAATGACTTAACGCCTTGGCAAATAAATTGAACATGCGTGTAAAAACAGTTGATTTCACATTAGATCTCTCTAAAATTTTTCTCTCGTAGTAATATCACACGATCATATCAGATATTGTTTGGATTTCCAAAAAACTTTTTCAGAATCATCTACCAATTCTGGTGAAGGGGGCTCTTTCCTTTCTTCAGTAAAAGTTTTTCCGTATTGGCGTCTGAATTTAAGATGGCAGCGCCAAGGTGGTCAGTTTTAGAACTTAACATACAGAGATAGATTTTGTTTTGATATTCGATTCTGTACTGTTTATTAATGTTTGGTTTGACAATATTTGATTTCACGATTTATTCAAAGACTTTTTAGACTTTTATAGTTGACGAGTGTATTACTGAGAGCACATATTACATTCTTATAAAGTAGGTATGTATCATCCTTCAATCTAATTCAGTGTAGCAACTCTAAAATTACGGGAATATCTCCAAGGTTAGACAGTTTTTTAATATTATTTATTTCCAGATCCAAATGGCAAGATTGACTTTGGTGGATTTCTTAGGCTGTCTTGAGAGTTGAACAACAGATAGTATTGTAAAACATACTTTTTGGTATAATAGACAAATACTCATAACTTAACTATTTATATAGGGCAGGACTGAATTTATACGATATATTGTGAAAAAAATTAATACATTCACATAAAACTAATGCTACTTGTACCTTAAGCCTTATTCATTATGAATTGACAAATAAATTCTTTCAACACTCATATGATTGGACTAAAAAAGCTGTAATAGATAATCCTTGTACAACTTTGATTTCATCGGCAGAAGCACTTTGAGCGAAGAGTATTATTCATCACCAGATATTTCCTTGTTGAGACTAAAACATTTACGTTGTTCCTTAATGATCAGTTCAACAGGCAGATTTCTGGAAGGCATAAGATTCCTCTGAAGTAGTTTTCTCTGCTTGGATTAGGGACCTGGAAAACAATTGTCTTCATGAATGTGATCCAATATTTCACGAGCAATTCGTGCTTACCTCAATAAAAATTATCATCATCGGTAAAATGCAGGTAACAGACTCTCATAAATCTTGTTTGCTGGTTTACCAATTTTTAGTTAACAAGTTGCCAAGGTTTTTATCGATTCTTCAACACTTTCAAGCCCTACTTGTTAAGGAAAGTTTCTAACACCCTACCTCGAAATTTTTCACCGGGCTATGGAATACTATGAGAAGGGGCATTTGAGTTTGCTTTTCCTCAGTAGAAACACTTTTAAAATCACATAAACTCCAAGAAAAATGCAAAAACTTCCTCATTTTCTTGACATTTCTTTCAACTTGTCAATGATAATCCCTGTACGTCGAGTTACTCTGATCACAGACCAACAAGACAAATCACTTCATCGTTTGCGGGAATCGCGTCTCTCCGACCTTGAGAAATATAACAGACATAACCACACTTTCTTCTTCCTCGAAACAGCTGTCAAATTTAATACTTGATTTTGGAATATCTAAAATCGAAATGTAAAAACGGATTTGTCGGGATTCAGGAATCACAAAATCAAAATCAGACTAAGATTTTTCGATGAAACCATTTGAAAAGCAAATTTCCAACACCAAAGCGAGTGTTTTGTCACACCTTAAACTCCTGTAGAAGAACTTGTTTGGAGTAAATGAAAATTTCGGAAAAATGTTATGGAAAACCCGTTTACCTTAATCAGAGAATCTTTGTAGATTCACATCAAATGAGATTCATTTCAATATAAAATCAAACTGTGAATAGACCAACTTTGTTCGATTCCAATCCTAGTGTTTGTGCAATCATATACAATTTTATTAGACATCCCATCGTTTCAATTGAATAACGGAGGTTGTAATGCTTTTACTTCAGTTGGGATTCCTTTATATTATATAAAATGAATGAGTCCACCTAAGTTCGATTCCAATTCTTGTTGTATAATTAAAACATATAATGAGGACTGTCATCATAAAATAGAACCTCAAAGATGACTAAACAATTGATTTGGTTGTGAAAAACTGTTTGGATTATATTCCAAAATGGAACAGATACGAAATTATTCATCAAATGAAAAATTATTCATCAGGATGAAAAATTCATTTCAGTTTGTTTACATGTTTATAACCTCTTCAAGCGAGTCCGAAAGCGGCGAGAGTGACGTAATCCTATTCCTGCAATCTGATTGGCACCCCAAAGCACCCCAAACGCCTTCTAAAATTCTGATTAGCTCCATTCAGGGTCATATCTGCGTTGACATAGATTTCCTAAGTAAATGACGCGAGTGGTTTATCTGGTTGATCTGTGCTCTGATAGCCACCAGAGGGAGTAGTGCTTATCTTCATTCGTCTGGAGGATACAGTCTGTGGTAGAATCATAAACATTGAGAGTCAATGTCTATTGGTAGGATATTTCTATTTCTATAGTTAAGATCGTTGACATTGAATAGTCTCTATCGGCCGGTTTCACAAAACTTTGATTGCCAGATCAAGGGCTTGATTGTCAGTCAACAGTTAATTCTGTGCTCGATTTCAGTTCATTTTCAACCCAACCATCGAATGCAAACCTTAATCAACGAGTTGATCAGAAGTCAAAAGTTCTGTGAAACCCACGGTTAGTCTATGAAACTACCTAGATTTCTTGATAGGATCATAGATATAGAGAGTTTTATATCTATAGATAGGGAATTATTTATGAGTAGGATGGCCAAGAAGTTTGAGAAGGAATTATTAATAAATGCTGTTCGGAATGAACCTCGCCTATGGGACCAACGAGAAAAGGCTTACCACAATCGGGATGTGAAGCCTGAACTGTGGCAGTACATAGGAGATGAATTTTCAATGAAAGGTAATTGAATTTGACAATATTTTCTGGTGTCATATTTGATTGTTCATAAAAGGAAGCGGAATGAATAGTTCAGATTCCACAGTTGAAAAGTAATGAGACGTTATATATAATAACTTGAAGTAACATAACCACAAGGACGAATATCTGTGGATTTATCAACAAACACTCAAACTTGATCTGAGCTAATCAACCAAAACATCCACACTGAAAAAGCAGCGCCCTAGTAGAATAGTTACAGCTGTTTCACAGTTTTTTCTGGTCCTCATACCAACTTAACCTTGGATCGCGTCTGACGATCAGTGAAAACTGTGAAACAGCTGTAACCATTCTCCTTGGACGCCGCTTCTTCGGTGTAGATGTTTTGGTTGATTTGAAGATTAGCTCTGATCAAGATGGAATGTTTGGTGATTAATCGATAGATATTCATCCTTGTGGTTATGTTAGTTTATTATTACTGGAGCTCTTCTTTCTCCATGAACTAATTGCTATCGTTATGTACAGGGTGATTCATTGAGGGTGGCCACCGGCCGTATCTCGGCAACCGTTCATCCTATTACTCCCGGAAAAAAAATCCAAAGACAAAATCGGCCCCCAGAAAATGAATAAAAATATTTTCAAGTTTGTAGTTCCCCACCAGAGGGCGCAATCTATCACTTGTAAAATACAATCTCATTTTTTACGAAATATTCTCCAGCTAACAGTGGTAAAGAATAATAAAATAAGAAAATACTCTTTCTATTCAACAACTTCTGTTTCAGAAATTTTTCTATATTTTCTTTTTTTTAGTGATGGGATGGAAAAACTTTTCTTCACAAAAAAAACACTCTGACTTCTGTATGCGTGAACCGATTTTCACGTAATTTGATTTCATTCGAAGGCCATTGAAAGCAGATCACAGAAAAATATGACAACACCATACCGGGTGATCCAATTAAAAACTACAGGCTGTTTTATGTCACTTCACCCTATTTGCGCGTTTTACTGGAGAATTTCAAATGCAATGCTATGATTCTAACCGACTGAGAATAAGCTAAGCATTATCACCTATTGACTTGTTAAAACCGCAGACAGATATCTCCGGTCACTCCGAAGATATTAAAATTTTTGTAAATTTTGATAAGTGTTGATCAACCCTGCGAGCTTGAAAAAACAAGGAAGTGACTTTATTCATCATGACAACGCAGCAAAATACTGAACACACATGAAATAACAATAATACGATAAAATGAAACAAAAATTAGCAACAACGAAAATATTTGAACAAAAAACAATCCTTATACATAATCATTTCAAATATTCAAAATGTCTACCATTTTTTCCTATACATAAATTTAGTCTTCCTTCAGTTGATACTGGTCACAATTTCAGTATGAGAAAAAGTTTCAGCTGCCTGTCGAAATATATTTTTCATATCCTCACTTGTAGTTGGTGGTGTTCGGAAAACTAAGTCTTCATTCTCCCCCAAAAATAAAATCTAATACTGTGAGGTCGAGTGATCTTGCTAGAAAAATACTCCCTCGTCCAATCCACCTCTTTGAGAAGACGGTATCTTAATATTCCCTAACATTAGCAGCATAATGCGCCGGGCAACCATCTTGTTGATACCACATATCTATTCTGTCTTGAATAGCAATATCATCTAAAAGAATTCGAAAATTTTCCGTCAAAATTTCAAGCACCTTTGTCCTGTTAAGATACTATCGAAGAAAAATGGTCCGACAACTGTTCCATCAAATATTCCGCACCACACGTAAACACTCCAGCGATTCTGATTATTGACTTATTTTTGCCAATGGGTCGTTAGATGATCAGTAGTGACTGTCGTGTAAATTTACTTTACCATTGCTAGAAAAAGTAGCCTCGTCAGTCCATAATATTCTATGAAGTAAGTTGGGTTCGCCGTTCAGCATTCGTTTCAACCAATTGCAAAAGTCCTCTCGTCTCTTTCAATTCTTGGTTGAAGACAACATGATACGGATGCGGTTTATGGTCCTTTAGTATCCTCTGAACTAGCGAATAATTCGATCCCAAATCACTTGCAATTTTTCGGATGCTTGAATGTGATTCAGCATAAACACAAGCCAAAACTTTTATGATATTATCCTCATTACGGCTTCTACGTTTTCTATTTTTTCTTCCAACATATTGAACCTTCCAAGTTTGTCGCACTCTTCGTGTCAATCTTTTGAATACTTTTCTGGAATGACGACGTCTTTCAGGATATCGTATCGGGTATTCCCTTTCAGCTACTGCATTTTCTAAACATTCAGCATAAACATTAAGCATATCATATGCTTCTCCGTTTGAATAATGAGGCCTCATAAACTAGTAGTTTGCAATCGAACTAAATAAATTTTACAGCTATAGAAACCGACAATAAACAGTAACGCCAAAGCAAAAGCTGGATCTAGATCAGCTTGTTTTGTGAGTGGCATACATTTTTGATAAGTTTTTTCTTTCATTTGATTGTTTTGCTGATGAAATAACTCAATTCCTCCTGAATTTCACAGGGTTGATCAACAATTATCGAAATCTGCAAAGATGTTAATATCTTCGGAATGACCGGAGATATCTGTCTGCGGTTTTAACAAATCAATAGGTAATAATGCTTAGCTTATTCTCAGTCGGTTAGAATCATAGTATTGCATTTGAAATTCTCCAGTAAAACGAGCAAATAGGGTGAAGTAACATAAAACAGCCTGTAGTTTTTAATTGGATCACCCGGTATGGTGTTGTCATATTTTTCTGTGATCTGCTTTCAATGGCCTTCGAATGAAATCAAATTACGTGAAAATCGGTTCACGCATACAGAAGTCAAAGTGTTTTTTTTGTGAAGAAAAGTTTTTCCATCCCATCACTAAAAAAAAGAAAATATAGAAAAATTACTGAAACAAAAGTTGTTAATTAGAAAGAGTATTTTCTTATTTTATTATTCTTTACCACTGTTAGCTGGAGAATATTTCGTAAAAAATGAGATTGTATTTTACAAGTGATAGATTGCGCCCTCTAGTGGGGAACTACGAACTTGAAAATATTTTTAATCATTTTCTAGGGCCAATTTTGTCATTAGAATTTTTTTCCGGAAGTTATAGGATGAACGGTTTCCGAGATACGGCCGGTGGCCACCCTTAATGAATCACCCTGTATATATATCGGGATGTCTACTGAAACTCATTGAAATTGTGATATATTATATTTAGGAATAATTGAGTGAAAAGATAATAACAAGGAAGGACAGGAAGAGCAAGTTGAAGAAAAAAAACATTTTTCAAGTTTAAATGGAAAGAATTCAGCCCCTATTATAAATTAGTACATAAAACAATACAATTACTGGATTCTATCGTTTTGCCAAGGAACTGAGCCGATTCCATTGAAATACGATTTAAAAGTGTCTCTGATATTTTGAGCTTGTTGGGAAGACCTGTTAAGAGTTCTTGTGCTACATTGCTGAGGCGGTGGTGTTTCGACCGAAATATCTTTTAATTTCGCAGATCTGAAGAATTCGCTGCCTTCACGGTCAATTAGAAGGTTGTGCAGTAGGCAAATACATTTAACTATTTGTTCTGCTTTATTGACATCTGTTTCAATGCATTTGCCTAATAAACGCCATTTAGCCGTTATAATACCAAAGGCGCACTCAACACATCTTCTTGCCCTTGATAGCCTGTAATTGAAAACTTTTTCTTCCTGTCATAGGCATCGTTTAGAGTAAGGTTTCATCAGATATTTTTTCAAAGGGTATGCATCGTCCCCAAGTATAACGAAAGGCATGCCATGCTCAATCCCTTCTACTGGTACGTGATGGTACCGGTAAGGCAGAATGGCACTTTTCTAAAAATGTGGAAAGAGTAGATGCAGTAAAAGTTCCTCCATCGCTCTGTTTTCCGTAGCCTCCCACATTTACGAAAACAAACCTATATCGGTAGTCCGCAACTGCTCAGAGAATTATGGAAAAAAAATTCTTATAATTATAGTACATCGTTCCACTCTGTTTCGGACATTTAATTCGGATGTGCTTGCCGTCGATACATCCGATGGCATGAATGAAATTCCATCTCTCTTCAAATTCTGTAGCTATTTCTTTAAATCTTTTGCGATCAGGAACAGATAGATGTGTCTGATGGAAATTTTTCCAGATCGCATCCACAACTGTCGAGACACATATACCTACTGTGAAATCAATCAGTCGAAACGTTAAAGCAAGGGACCGAAATGACATTCCCGTCGCTAAGTATCTGAAACAGAGAAATTAAATCATAATACTCTCATGAGAAAATTGGAATTAGGACATTTCTCAACATGTTTGGACCTTCCAGATACCATATTAAAGTGCAAAACAGTATTGATCTGAAAAGTCAGAAAGAAGGTCTCTCGAATTTTTAATGAGATTCGAAATGAATCGAATATTATGATATGGAATCCTCAAGTTTCAAATAAATTGATTTTTTTAGGTGAAGAAGTTCGTAAAATATGGTTTAACCTTAGGGATACATTTAGAAGAAAATACAGAATGCGACATGCAATCAAGAGCGGTCAAGAATCTTCTATTCCAGATAGGTGGCCATATTTTCAGAGCATGTTGTTCCTGAAAGATGTTGTAACAGCAAAGGAAAGTTCAGGAAATTTAACCGAGACGTTCATTCATTCGAATGGAGAAAGTGAACCTCTCTCTTTGGACGGGATATAAATTATACTGAACCAGAGGAAGATTTATTGAAGAATCATCAAAGTGCATCCAATACCTCCCAATTGAAATCACCAAAGTTAGTTCGATCAGAGAAAAAGAAAAAAAATGATCTTGATGCTCAGGCATTGAAAATTGAAAAGAGGAAAATTGACCTCTTCGAGGACTATTTATCGAAAAAAATAAATAAATACCAAGATGATGAGGATTGCGCATTTTTTATGAGTTTGTTGCCGACAGTGAAAGAGTTAACTCTAGTTGAATAAATGAATTTGCGTATGAAAATATTGAGGGACGTCACCGATGCTTTGGGAGCGCACAACTACAGCAGCAACATGGCCACTTCTATAGTATCATCTTCACCGTCTGCTTCTGATCTATTGGATCAATCTGTGTCATTTGTACCACCAGGACCAAGTGTTTCTGATTATTGGCATTATTCAGAACAGTAATCTGACCTTCCCAATGTTGAATCGCATTCTGTGATACAACCCAATGAAAACAATTCCGAAACTAGATTGGACTGCCATGAATTTATTAACGTTTAACTTTATTTTTTTGTATTTGTTGAAGTCTAATTAAAATCATTTTTGGAGTAGCAACTCCTTTGAGAATATTTTTGCTTCCATATTCAATATTTGTAGACAACAACAAGTACTGCTGTGAATGGGAGGTATTCAAATTTAGTACTAATGTGAACTTACCGTATTGTGATGCTTAGTTTTTCCTCGGGGCTGATGCATTTTCTGAAGTTAGATTGAACGGTCAAATCATCTTTTATACCTTCAAGAATATAATTAAAGGATTCTTGAGTCATCCTGTAATATTCCTTGAATTTATCCGGATTTTCCATAAGAGAATTGTGAATTTTAGCAAATTCGCCCGCACTTCTATCTTCGTCAAATTGGTGTACCCATTTTTTTTCCTATGGCACCTATCAAGTAAAACGTTTTTCTCCAGCAGAATGAACCGGAACAATTCGTCTTCGGAGTCACTCATAATACTTCCGTAGCTCAACTCGAAATCTTCACCATTTACAAATGTCAAAACTATCTTATCACTCAGATCTGTGACTGCTTTCCGATCGTCCGAATTACGGGTCCAGTGTAGGCACCCTCGTCGTACGACGTCGTACGACGAAATCGTGAGAAATCGTGTCGTGAGAATTACGGGTCCAGTATAGGTGCAGCCTAAGCATGCACTTCTGCAAAATTTTAAGAATTTCTGAATATTTGTGTCACCATCATTTCTTTCGATATTTGCGGTTTTTAAAGTTTCAAAGTCACGTTCTAGGTACATTAATAACATATTTCCCTTCTGAAGATGACTTTTCACAAATAAAACTCGAATCAGCCATAATTTCGAAGTTCACTTCAACTTCCATTGCAGTATTATAAATGAGTATACGATAATTATCTGTTTGGCGGTCTTCTGGCAACTCAGTTAAACTACGCCGCCTACATCTGTAAAGTTGTGAAGGTTTTTCCGATTCATTATCAAGATGGTGAATTTTTCCCGATTATTTCATTTTTTCTAAATTTGAATCTACCTTAGCTCAAAAATTTTCCCCATTCCGTAGCTAAAATACGCCTGATCAAGTAAGAATTATCCAAGAAATTAATTATTAATTCTGAATCCATCCCCAATCACAATTTCTTCAATAAACACGGAAATCCGGACTTCAAATCCTCTGCTACGCAAGAACAATAACGAACCGAAACCTCGCGAACTATCTGCTAGTGGACGACCCCGAAGCCTGAGACCGCTTGGGTCGTAAAAGCTCATCGGCGCTCGTAAAACGCGTAGCTCGTAAAAGCCCCAAATCGCTTCCAAGTTCCAGTGGACGGCCAGGCTGAGGCAATGCCTGCTTCGATTTAAATGCAACTGCATCCACTACAGCGTCATAGTGCTAGGGCTCGGCGGATTCAGAGTAAGGATCGCTCAGCGAGCGTATTTCTCCGTCAATGCGACCCGCCTCGCCTAAGTGGATGCTGGACTGGAGCAACGCAGTAACGCACTGGCTGATTACTCAGCTGTTCTATGTTCTGAAACGAGAAGAATGGATATTTTATTGAGATTCTCTTTTCCCAATGCAGAAAAATTTCTTTAACATTTTTTTCATGTTCTCTATAGTATAAAAGTCTGTTCCTGAAATTTTTCCTCAATGTCCATTTATTTAGCGGTTTTCGGTTCAAGTGGCTTCTGTTTAGTATTTTCGAGTTGTTTTGAGGTTATTTCTAGATCAGATTCTGCTATTTTTTCTGCTATTGGAAAATAATCGGAGAGGGACCACGCTGTCAAACTCTCATTGAGGATTTGGAAATTGTTGATGGCTGTTTTTTGATACGACAATGCGGGGAAACCGATGGAACAGCATTTTACTTTAATTGCATACAGAAAGGATACTAATTATCAAAATCATTTCCTTCAGACTCGACACTTTAAACACGACTATTATCGGTTTGGTTACGATTATCTCTGATAATCGCTAGAATTCATTTTTGTTTGAATTCGGGATCCTAAGGAAACGATAAAGCGAAAAGTTTTTCTTAACTCGATCGGTACTTGAAATTTTCCTATTTTTCTCCCTGCTATTGCGACGGATAAAACAGATAGGGTCAATAAGATGAACGAATTAGACTTCAGAATAATGCAATTCTTTTACGAGCCCGTCTAGTACGAATCAGCAAGTGGGGCACCAGAGAGTGAGGGAAGCTTGACACCGCGAGTATCTGGGTGACCGCCAGGGGAAGGAAACTTGTAGTAGAATATTGGAAACATATGTATTCTCTGGCCCGATTCAATCAGAAGGAGACGGAAGATGAGGAAGTATAGCTTTCTTGTTTGGACACGATGACAATTTCGAACAGAATCGAAATTGACAACTGACGGAGAGAATGTATTTGTTTACAACAGTAACAGTTTAGTTGAATTAATAATATTTCTCGATTAATCGGATTTGGTATAAAATCTATTTCACTTGCTAGGTAATTTGCTTGTTCTATACAGTCTTTTGTATTCCAGAGAAACCTTCCTATGGAAACATACCAGATTCTAAAGATGTACGTTATTTCCCAAGAGGCCACCCGATTATTTTCATGTCACGACAAAAACTCTGCAAGATTGATCGAGTGCCTTTGCATAGATGCCCTTTCCAGATCTTCACAAAAAGAATTGAAAAATGAATATAATGATTCATATTAATCTGAATCTGTTGTGTTATGTTCCGAAGACCGTATTAATAAGACTTGAGAAAAATCGATGCTCCGAAGATACAGACGAATTTCAGTGGATAGCTCTGTATCATACCAAAGATCTTTCAAGTTCTTAAATCAGTTAATATTTTCTAACTAACTCATTCAATAAACTGAATTGAATGATTAATTCAGACGTTTCATTTTTAGGTTTTCACCTTTTCTGTTCCAAGGATTGAATCGAATTCAAAGAAAGACTCCGTAGGACTTAACCTTAGATGATTATGTAGACAGATTGAATTTTTCTGATACTTAATAACTAATGAATGCTCGAACCTGTACATATCATCGACATGATAAAAAGTTAATTAAACCTGTACATTCAATTAGATGGAATAAATAAAAAATGGTTGAAAATACAAATGTAATTGAAGGTGAGTAATCGATTCCTATTCACTTCAAGAGGGAATTTCCTTTTCGGTTCAGGTTAGTCGAGAAACGAAAGTGAAATTCCATTTGGAATGAAAAATTTGAGAGGAAATCGATATTAATACTATCACAAACCCAACTCAATCCGTGAATTTAAATATTCCCGCCATAAATATGCCAACGAGTATAAAGTTCCTTCTGTGAACGTTGGTGTCGCTAGTATACACCATGATGTAAAAACATGGTGTGCTCATCTGAAAAATGAGTGACGTCAGCTAGCAGAAAATACAAAGAGTTATATATTCTGTGTCTGAATTAACATGCAAATCCAAAGCACAGAACATATAACTTCTTGTATTTTCTGCTAGCTGACGTCACTCATTTTTCACTTTCATTATTCTGTGCTTTGAATTTGCATGTTAATTCAAACACAGAATATATAACTCTCTGTATTTTCTACTGATTGACATCACTGAATTTTCAGATGAGCACACCTTGTTTTTTACATCATGGTATACACCCGTCTAATATGGCCGCCAAATTGTTTCCATCTTTGAATAAAGTTGTTCTTTATTCAAAGGATTCCATAGATTAGTAGGGAGCAAACACTTCTTATACATCTGTTTTCTGTGATGGCCGCTCTAGTCAATTCTATTCTCAGTGGTGACGCCTTGGAGGATCTACTTACCATTAAACATGAGCACGATATGTGGTTTCAAATGGAGAGTATTCCGGGTTATAATGGACGCACAGTAACAGAATGAATCAGTGCGGCTTATTATGATAGATGGATTGAATGATTTGATCGAAACAATACCCGCAAGGAGTCCGGATTTAAATTCATTGGATTTTTTTCTGCGGGACAGGCTGAAGGCTGTGGGTTATTAAAGTAGAGTTGAGCTAATAAAACAATTGAAGGTGGAAATTGAAAAAGCCTGCGATATGATTCGAGGAAATCCGAAGGAACTGTGAAAGGTACATCGAGCAATTCGAACAAAAGTGGTGGCTTTCTCACCCGAAGGCATTGTAATAATTTCTAGATTATTCTTCAACTTTCAATTTTCGAAAATTTTTCCATACCTACCAGAAAACCAATATGAGATCATAAGAAAATCAGTAGATTATCTACGGTACCTGCCTTTCTACTTCAATGTTTTCGATTGCGGCGCTTATATTTTCTGGTAGATTTTATTAATTTTTCTAGGTCAGTGATTTATTCTTAATGAATGAGCCACATATTTGAGAAGCTGAGACTTGAGGCCAATTTTCACAATTACTATGAAATCAATACCTCAACTGCAGCCTTTTTCGAGGAAATGACGGATCAAATTTCATATTGCTTTCTTTATTGGGCTGAATTTTTCACTGAACCTGTGTTCTTCCAGTTCCTGTTCAATTTGCTCCAGCGAAATAATAATTATTACGGAGAATGTAGCATTTTGTTTTCTTTAGATTAAGGGTACATTTATTGCCGTAGGTCTTGTAGTCTAGTAGGATATATATCCGGAATCCAATATGAAATTTGTAGGTATTCTCTTTTCTAGAGCAAAGTGGGGAAGTTCCCAAAAAAGACAAAGGAATTGATATCTGTAGAACCGGGAGGTTTGCGGAAAACATTATAAGCACATTTTTTTCGGATATGATCTGTACTATCACCTCCTTGAATATTGTACAACAACTCTGTTACACCCTGTATACACAAGTTGTAATTTATTTTTACCTCATCAACTCCCTCCTCCCCACCAAAGCATGCACTTCCTTGAATTTGCATACTAATACAATCGTACAACGTTCAATTATAATAATAATTCGTAAGGTATCTCGAAATACCACGAAAAAATAATGAAGCGAAGTTTGATTCTTCAATTTCTCTACCAACCTCGATCCAATACTGTTCTGTATTCCTTTTTTTAGAAATACCTATGTTGTATAATGACTGTGATCATTGGGGAAATAAATAAACGTCTTTCGAATCTGTACTTTTATTGTCAACCTGATCAGAAAAGTGCAAGTGCTACCGCCTCATCAACTATATCTTTTTCTATGGGAGTGTGTTACATTCTCCCTTCCGGTGCTTCTAAATTGTCAATTGTATCCCATAGGTCCTTTTGAGACCTTCGTGACATCTGAAATTTTCATTTTTCAAATCGTTGTCCTGGGAGAAGGCACTCAGGCACTGTTTTTCTAGTTCGATTCATCTTGCTGCATGCTGAGTAGGCCCCTCTCCTCATGTCTACTGCCCCTGTCAGTAGATTCGGCACGTACATGTGATATTCTTGATCACTCTATTGATTTGAGCATTTCCTTATTGTATCCTTTTTTTTCATCAGAGCAGAGATTCCTCATATTTGAGGAGAATTTACTTGGTCCCATGTTGGCTATAATATGTAGCAACACATAGCAGTCCTCCAAAATTAATGTGTTTAACCTGGAATATAAATAATTTTATTTATGATACAAATATTTTTGAAAATTAAGCAGTATGGAAAATGAATCACTGTTCAAATGAAAAAATTATTTTGAAATATTTTATTTTGGTTGATTGAAACAAATGATCATCACGAAATTTTGGACAAATTACTCATCAGCATTTTCCGACTAGTTACCGAGTTTCGTCATGATCAAATGAATTCTTTTTCAGGTATTTCGGAAATGAAAACGATACAAACGAAACAACCAAGAAATTTGACATATTTTTTTTCATAATATCTCGATCGTTTGACATAGGATCAAACTGAAATTTTAAGGGCCGTATTTATAGCCGCTCCTTGATGGCTTCCTCAAGAATGCCTTACCGAAGGCCGCCTAGAAGTTTATTTTCTATAGCCCGAAATGTCACTTTCCTTGCAATCGAGGAGCATTGAAGGCAACCTTAGGTATCTATAGAACAGGAATGACGTGAAAGCAAGCCTCAAGGACGAGAGAATTCCCAAGGGCAACAATAAATACGGCCCAATGATGTAAGCAAAACATGGTGTGCTCATCTGCTCATCTGTGATCGTACTAACCAATGATGACGTCACTTTTTTCATTAAAATTCAAAGCACAATATATATTTCCTTGTATTTTAATCTTGCTGATGTCACTTTTCTTTCAGATCAACACACTATGTTTAACATAATGATATGGACCTAAATACTGTTGCTAATTATTGACTTCGTGGTCTGTGCCAAATGTTATTCAAATTTTACAAAGTTTTAATTTGATGGTGTTAGTTCTTCTTGGGGCATTGAGGAAATTACCTCAAACTTTCAAATAGCCAAGGGATCCGACATATTTCGTTTCCAATATCTCCTGAAGTAAATACAAGATAGAACTGAAATTTGGAGCACTCTTGTTGTATATTGACTTAACGTTCATGCCAAATTCCATTGAAATCTGGTGAACTATTTCAGAAAAAACTGGAAAAATTCGAAATATTTTTACTAACATTTGTCACCATTGCAAACCCAGGCCATTTTGCATAATGTTGCGCGGCGGTAGTCTTGAACTTGTTACGATATTTCAATTTGATCGCGTCAATACTATTTGAGATATTGGGAAAATAACCTAATTTGACATATTCGTTTTATTACATCTCCAAAAATAAATATCAGATCCAATTATAATTTGGAAAACTGTTGTTGAATTAGCTTCAAGGTGTGTTTATTGTAATAGTCCTCAAAAAAAAAAATCTCAACAAAAATTCGTTGAATTTTTCAAAATTTTTTCTTCATTTTATAGAGACTAGATCCACACGAAATGCTTCTTAAAGTTGGTGTTCTCCAACTAATAACAAAGTTTAATTCTGATCGTATCAGTACTTGAGATATTGAAGAAATAATGTAAAACTTTCAATTATCAACGAAATCGGATCGGATTAAAATTTGAGACACTATTGACAACTGTTGACTTCATGGTCTGTGCCAAATTTCATTGTAATCTGATCAATAAGTTCCGAAAAAAATTTTTCAACTGCATCCACAAGGAGTTTCGCACTTGGTTGAGTATTGATATTCTCTTAGCTTCAATCAGATCGCATCAGTACTTCTTGAGATATTGAGCATTTAACTTCAAAATTTCAAATTTCAACAGAATTTGACATATTTTTTCCTCATATCTCCTAAAATAAAATGTGATACACTGCAAATAGAATAAAAACTTAAATATTGGTATTCAACTCTGTGCTAATATTCTCCGAGAAAAAAATTTCAAAAACATCTGTTGACAGCGTATTGATAGATACATTATTGAATCGAATGTTTTCACTATAGGATATCGCTGTTATAAATAATATGCTTCTATTGTCTCCAGATTTTGTGTGAAAGAATCTGAAAAAACAAATTCGGCACTGTCGTGACGTCAGGAGCTCTTGAGCACTTGTTCGAATTCGAAATCATAGCCGCTAAACGCAGCTTACTTATAAACCGGTTTTGTTGCTTTCTGAACATAAGATCCTCACGATATTCTGCATAAACATCCACGCTTTACTGTCGAAAATATTGGGGAACAGCGCGTTATGATTTTGGCCCGATGTCTGTAATTTTGACCCGAAATTGGTCTCAATCGACTAGGTTGGACTCACTGATGAAGAATACGTGGTCAAAATTGTTTCTATCGGTCTAGCTGTCCTGCCGGCTGGCTGTGTGCACTGTAGCATTCGGAAGAAAAAACCTAGGGTATTCAAACTCTAAGGTTAGTATAAGATCCTGAATATCTCGGTTAAGTTCGTAAATGGGCCAAATCTGCCGAATGGCGTTTGTGCTACAGCCATTTGAAATTTTGATTTTTCAATAACTCGAAAAATATTTATCTGATCGAAATGAAACTTGGTTGGTAGATCTACAGTACCAATATGAAGAATTATCCATAGAAAAATTTGAAAAATTTTTTTTTTTTAATTTTTATATTTCTTATAAACTTCAATGCAATCTCCAAACCGCCACTTCCTAACCGAGTACTTTATTTCAGCCCAATCAGATCTCCTAATTTTTCTGAGGAACAAATCAAGAGAAAAATTCGGAGAATCCATTTCAGAAATTAATATATTTCAAAAAGCATATATCTGATTCCGTTCAAATTTTATATAATCGACACCGGAAACTCGAAGACTCTGTTTCAGTCCAATCAGATATGCATTCTTTGAATCATTCTAAAAATTAGTTCAAAATATGCCTTTCACGGCATCTACTGGTGAATAGTCGAAGTACTTACTGGATCCTACAGTGACAATATGCATGGCAGCAGCGTCAGTAGATCGTCAGTCAACATATTACAGTAGTCCTTTTACACTCTACACTTCATGAGGTGATTCCCTGGAAGTTTTATCGGTACTTCCCCGTAGCACATGAGCATTGTATCGGAATCGTTACCACTTAAGATATTGGAAAAAAATATGTCTGATTTCGTGCTGATTTCCTGAGAAAAATTGATGTTTCCGAAATTACTCAAAAAATATTGATCCGATCATGACGAAACTTGGAAGTTGGTGCGCAAATTCGTGCAGAATTTCCCGATCATTTCACTGGAACAGTTCAAAGACTTAGTTTATAAATATCTTATATCTTCTAATAATATGATTCGTGGCAACAGCGTGATATCGCTCCATCAGAATGTCTGTTATTGTCGAATTTCAAACCGAAATCGGTCTTGAACGATTAGTTTGGATTTCCTGAAGAAGAATCCGTGATCAAATTCAATTCTGTTCTGCCCACCATATAGCCATAACTTTCTGAGGAAAAGACCTAGAGTCTTGAAATTTTTAGTTTATACTCGGAGTCTAGAAATCTCGTTCGTTAACGGGCGGAATTGACCGAAAGGTTTCGAAATTATATTTGTTCTAAAATTAATTGATGAGATCCGATTAGTGTTTCGTAAAAAGTTGAAAAATACCAACTCGCAACCTGTTTACAATTTTGAGATGATCGAAAAATTTTTTTTGGAAAAACTTTTTTTTTCAAAACAATTCATTACATTGGGAAAAAAATTTCGGTTACACTTTGATCTTCATATTTCACAGCAGTTCAACAAATTTCAGTTTGACTCGATGAGAGTTTTTGGAGATATTGTGAAGAGACATGTCACATTTCGTGTTTTTTTCCTCGGTATCGAAGTTTATTCCAGAATAACTCGAAAAAACCTAGGAAAGCACTGACCTTAAGTAAGCAACTTCTGCGCGCATGTTCAAAATCGTTGCTTAAGCGATTATCTCCTTTGAACAAGAGCGCAAAAGCTGCTGACTTCACGTCAGTGCTTTTCCAGGATTTTTTGTGATTCGATCGGGAAACGAATTTCTCGATGAATCAGCCGAAGCTTCGGCCGGAGCGTCCAGCGAATCGATAATATGGATATACACGTGTATTATTGGTAAGACGGGCAATGAAAAAACCTAGAAAAGCATGCGCGCAAAATAGGACGATAACGTGGAAAAAACTACTGAAAATGACATATTTTTTTCGAATGTCTCGAGGTTATGATCGTATCGAAGTGAAATTCGGTACACTGCTGTGAAATATGGAGCTCAAAGTATGCGCTGAATTTCTTTCACATGTGATGAACAGTTTCCGAGGAACAAATTCTTTCGAAAAAATTTTGAAAAAAATTTCTTCAAAATACACTGACAGTATGGTTTCAACAAAATTTCTCGAAAAGTTACACGTTGCTAAACTCCAACCAAGCGCCGAGTTTCGATCTCGTTTTTCCAGTAGTTCCCGAATTATCTCCAAAATAACGTCAAACCTTCAAAAGGCTCTAAGTACGAAACCGTTTGGCCGATTTTGCCCTTTGACGATCTTTAGCGTCACATTTCGAAATGCAACCTACCCTGGAAGTTTTAGGCCGATAGGATTCTCCGTACGACCGTAATCGTGCCTATCGATTTTGACATCGGATTCGTCATCAGTGAGTCCAACAAATTTTCGGCTCAAAATTCGAAAATAACAGACATTTGTACAAAACTATAGCATGATGTTCCCCAGAACATGCAGGCTAAAAGAAACCACCGTTTTAACCAACTGTATTTCCTCCATCAAAGAAATGATAAGATGCAAGACTAAAAATGGCTTGAATCATTGCACAAGAAAGTAAGTTAATCTCTAATGAAATTCAAATTTGTTCTTCTGATGAACCAACATAACACAAAAAGAACATAAACTGTAATACCAACATGGAGTCCTACACCTAAGTCTTTGACTGTTAATGCTTTGAGTTGTGACTAATTGCAGAGTGCGATGATTGTCGTTTCGAACATGACTGTAGGGCACTAACAATTGTGGGCTATTTTAACTTTTTGCTTGAGATTTCATCTTGGAGCTGTTCATATTCGACTGAGTGTTTTTTCACTAATACCACCCCTAAATATTTTGGAATCACATTTATTGTACCGTGCATATTTATTATCATCCCATAATTGATAATATTTCCACATATAACTAGCTGTTTCAGATATTTCCTATATCAATCAGCTTGAACTACCGTAGCATTGCCCTTTCAACTTTCAACACAAGATTACATCATAAGGCGGTTTCGTAAACTTGATCGGATTAACACGGGTAACTTACCAGGGTCACTCAAATGACGGATGTCGAACGCTCTACCTGTCATTTGAGTGACCCGGGTAAGTTACCCGTGTTAATCCGATCAAGCTTCCGAAACCGCCTATAGACTAAACGTCTCTAATGGATAATGCACTCGGCAATATAACAGACAATAGAGCAAGCAGGATACAAATATTTGTATCGTGAGAGCAATTAAACACGAAATTTTATTGCCTCGCCTCAGCCAAATCAGAGAACTGCTTGGGCCAAAAACTAATAATTAAAAAGTACGCCGAAGATACCGGATACCGAAGCTCAATCGAGGGTTTCTGCACAATTTTAATATTTATCATGATATAATATGATATAATATGATATAATATTTGAATCGATAAAACAGAAAAAAAATTTAGCAAGAATCTGAGAAAAAACAAAATTAAGTCGAATAAAATTTTAGAAAAGCATTTTGAATATTGAAATTGGATGGATAGAATCGATTTTGACACTGGTTTCGTCGCAGGTGAGTCCAGCCTTCTTGTTTGGGAGCATTATTGGTAAAATAATTGGAAAAATATAGACAGTTCTGCTAAGGTTGCGCTGAACTATCAATTCGGCTTCGGCATCCAGCCAGTTCATCCTACTTTTCAATTATTCGCTTTTGGCCGAAGCAGTTGTCCGATTTGGCAGAAGCGACGTTATAACATTTCTAGTTGAGACTTGCTCAGTTAAATTGTCGAGACTATTAGGGACGTTCAGATTGTGCTGATATTTCGTGCTGAAAAGGAAAGGGTTGTAGTACAGCAACTTGATTTGAAAAATATCTGAGAAATATGGTTATATTCGTAAGTAATTTCATAAGGGCATCTGATTTTTTCGAAAAAAGGAGGACGAGGATTTTTGCACCTGCACGAATGCTTCAACAACAACTGTCAAGTTTTGCCTCGGGTAAGCTCAAATGAACTGCTTACAGCTCCTGCCAAGCAGTTTTCCACCTTGAAACCATTTGTAATTCACAATTGCGCGTTTCTGATTTCTTCTGTTGGAACTTGTCAATATGCAATTCTGGATAAATTCAAATCTAGGGTCGAGCTAGAAAAATGGTGATCTACAGTTATTTGTTGAAAAAGTTCATTTTCCGACCACTTTTTCGAAAAACTATTATTGGATGCGAAAAGCCAAGGAAAAATGCTACAATAATCACTCATCAATTTGGATGGCACGACTAAACTGTTCCAACAAAAAAAATTGGGAAAGAAAAATTTGTGAAATGTTTGCATTTGCAATGGCGGATAAATGACTTCAAGGCGAATCGAGATCCACGGAAAAAAATTTTTTTGTTCATTCGATACGAAGATACAAGGTGTTTTGCCAATTTTTATTGTTGAAACAGTTTATGTGTGCCATCCAAATTGCAGAGCGATTATTGTAGCATTTCGACTTGGTTTTTCGAATCCAATAAAAGTTTTTCGAGAAAACGGTCAGAAAATGAGCTTTTTCAACAAATAACTGTAGATCACAATTTTTCCAGCCCGGACCCGTATTTGAATTGATCCAGAATTGCATGTTGACAAGTTCTAACAGAGGAATATTGATAGCAAATTTCAACAAAATAACTTCAAGCGTTTCAGAAAGTTTCAAACCAAACCTACAAAACACCCTGTATTTTCGTAACCAAAATAAACAGAAAATTTTTTTTCGGCTGATCTTGACTTGAAGTCCTCTATCCACCATTGACGTATGTAAGGTCACCCATGAATCACCCTATACATTATATAATTCATTATGCAATGACAATAAATATACACGGTGCAATAGATGTGATTCTGAAATATCTAGGGGATGTATTTGTAATTAAAATGCTATTAGTACAACATCTATAATAAATCCCCTCAAGAAAATAAACTCAGACTAATATAAACACCTCCAAGGTGAACGAATCCCCAAGAATAAAGTTAAAACAGCCCTCAAAGGTTGGTCCGCTAATGGTATTGGTATGGGGTACCGACAATAATCACGTGAAATTGGTAATAACTCAAAGCATTGACAGTCAAAGATAAGGTTCTTGGAATCTATTTTGGTATTACAGCTCACGTTCTTTTTGTGTGATATTTGTTTACTGAGAGAATAAATTTGATTTTTCATTAGAATTAATCCTTCTTTCGATAGTTAAAATATATATTCAGTAACATACTGGCGTTTCCTATTTTCGCTTACGGCCTCACTTATATGTACATGTACCCAGCAAACAATGAATCTCTAGCCGGCTTCCGGCCTAATGAAGGCCAAGTCGGCAACATGCTGGCATCGGCAAAGCAATATCGGTAAAATGCCGGCCCGATGTACGGCATCCGCCAATCGGGCACATACAATCCAGCCACTAATGGCCTGGTACTATAAAAACGGTACCGGGCCATGAAATCATCGGCAGTTTTCCGGCCTGACGTTGGCCAAGTCGGCAATACGAACATGCCGGCCCGATGTTGGCAGTGCAGCATCTCCAATCAAGCCGAAATATGGACACAGATAACAGAGAGAGTTATCTGTGAATATGGATTTGTTTATTGCTTTGAATTCATCGCATAAAATATCATCGAAATGAAAGTTTACATTTTGATTTTTTGCTGTGGTCAAAATTCTGTTGTCCCCAAACAAAGTACGACGTCTAATTTTTGAATCTGCCGGGCTTTTTTCCCCACCATGACCGTCACGTCAACTTGAAGCCGCGATCGTTTCTCGTGTCTGTCTGAATGGCGAAGTTTTGAATTTGAATGTTATGTTAAGATTACCAGCAATTTAAAGTGCTTGTTGTTTAGTTGTCAGATAATAATCTTTAGAAGAAAAATATGTCTGATTCAGCTGAAGTGAGGTAAGTGCTTATAATATCCATATCTTATTCCTCGTTTCCAAAATTTGAGGTTATAAATTATTTCACTCTACTTAGAACTGTTTTTGCGAGTTGCAATCATGTTCAAAAATTATTCGAGAAGTCATAAGTATAAAATTATAGGCAAAAATATGTTTCCCTCACTGGAAGTGATGAGGCAATGTCAAGTCAATGCACAAGTTCTATTTCTGATAATACCTCTAGACCAGAATTGCGTTCGTATGTGAATGAGCCTATTCCATCAACTTCTGTTACCGAAACGGAACCTACAATTCATGAGTATTTATCTGAGGTTTCGGATAGTGATACAGATTCTTCAGTTAGTGATACAAATTCTTCAGTTCTAGTGTTCGTGACAATGTGATAAGTTCAAGTGATTTTTTGGTCAAATGGTCTCTTGAAATCAATATTACTCATAAGGCACCCTCTGAACTTTCATCTTGGTTCGCCAGCAAGCCAGATGTCACAAATTTACCAAAAGATGCTCTTACACTTTTAAAAACACCTACCAAATTAAACTATGACATTGTTGGATCGAAACAATATTATTATTTTGGCTTGACATACAATGGCAAAAAAATATAATGTGGACAATTATTAGACAACTAACTCCAGTATACAAATATTGAATTTTAATTTTCAATTAATGTTCACATTCTAGAGAACATATTTTCATGATGTTTCAGTCTTTGAATGTACTTGTCTATCTATCTTGTATTCTATTCATAAGTCATGCCTTGAACTTAATATGTTTATTTCATTTCAGTTTGTCTTCGACAAAATCCCCTGACGAGAAATGCAACTGAGGCAGAAATTGCCTCGGTAGTAAAAATCTGGCTTTCAACAGCTCCTGATAGACAAGGCGATAGAAACAAAAGTAACATTGTATCAGCATAAATTTTCAGAATATCTATATTTCTGTTTTTTTTTACTCTCAACTGTTACACGTTCCTCTTACAAAGTCTCATAAAAAATTTTCTTTATACCAAAATAGGTATATGTCAAAAATGTAAATATCTATTTTGATAACATAAACCTTGAATTATTTTTTGTAAAACTTTGTAAACCTATTGGTAAGGTGTATGTTTGACTTTTACGTAGAATTATTCCTCAAAATAACATGTTAATTCTGACATTTTTGAGTTTGTGGCTGTATTGATATTGATTAGCTTTCTGTTGACACTGAAGCCTCATGACAATAAGATGTAACAATAAAGTATTATTTCAAGTTTAAATCATGTTCATCATGAACGATATGCAATATTAATTGTCATCTAAAGATATACTTTCTACTTAGCTTCAGTCTGAACAGAAAATTTATCGATAGAAAATCGTAAGAAGCTCTTAATTCTCAAAATGAACGTGGTTTTTCAAGGAATGAATTAATATTGTTAAGAGTGCACCAAAACGATTGTAATTAATCATCAGTGGGCCAATACCAACCCTCAAGAGTTGGTAACATACGGGGATTCCAACGGACCAGCAATGATTGCCACTGTTTTGCCTTCGAAGGCCCATCATACAAAAGGTGCTGTAATATCGGCCAACAGGCATTGGTCCTTCTGATGGCCGGTGTGTCCTTATGGAAGTGGACCGGTTATGGTCACAGGCATCTTGCCGTTACGGCCTAGTCTGGCCAGCATATTATGGGCCGGCATAATGCCGACCAAAATTGTTTGCTCGGTATATATCAATACTATCGATTCGGTGTACGCTTCCGATGAAGCTTAGGCTGATTCATTGAGAGATTCGGTATCCGATTCCGACCGAATCACAAAAAAACGCTTTGGCGCATCACTCATTTTTACCAAATGATAGCGCGCTGTTCCCCAGAACATGCGCGAAAATAAGAACATGAACCTGATAAATATTTCCATATCGGAATATTCGCGTGTAAGTTTCATCATAGTTCGAGTTGTATGAGGATTATAGAAATATCTTCGATCCGACCTTCTGTGTCGGTTTCAATTTTTGGGATTATCCAGTTCTGAGCAATTGGTTTCTTCGATATAACACGAATTATCAAATTTTTATGTTTTTTAATTTTATTTGGATAGAAAATCATAACGTAAGCTACGCGAATTTTGAATATCAAAATCGGAGGGCCGCCTTCCATACCTTTCAACCTAGGATATTGAAAATAAAGCCTGGGTCTTCTAATGCTGCAGTTTGAACATGTGTAAACATCCACACTAAAAGTAAATGTAAAAAACTTTCTCTTTCAAACTGATTTATTTGTTCTGTAGTAACTTGGAATGAGGTTTCACTGCAGACGAATTATGTATCTGAGCAGCAGATTCCTACTATGATCATTAATGTGTATTTTGTTGGTGGTTAATGTCCATGTTTATGAATTCAATTATTTTCCATCACGACTGTCCGTCACGGATAGAAAATGAATGTTTTATTTTACCGGACACATTCCGAATCAAATTGAATACGAGCCTTGAAAAAGAACCAGGAAAGGTTCGAAAAGTTGGCAATGTACTAATAGATTCTAATAAATTACTGTCCAAATTCCTGAGAAACTTTATTGAATTAATGTGAATATTAGCGAGCTTAAAAAAAATCAGATGCATTGGCGAACTACTGAGTAAATGCCTTGCTTTGCTCAAGAAATCTCTGAGAATATGGGGATCAAACCTGAATTCGAGCAAAGATTCCAGTCTGAGCGAGAAGTTCGTATTCGTTTAAAACAAGACTATTTCAATATGAATGTAGAGATATTTATTTACTTGACATATGCGTTAATCCATTAAATGAATGCATCCTACAATTAAAAGAGCATAGTTCATTGTTTGAATTTTCATATGACGTGAACGCATTAGCTTCAAAATCTCCAGAGTATATAATGCATAATTGCAGTAGACTTCTAGAGCAATTAGGAGATGACATTGAACACAGAAATCTTAGCACTGAATTGCTTTTTTTGAGTCGCACGCCAGAGTCGAAAATGCAGTCGCTGAATTATTTAGAGGAGAATAATTAATCAGATAATCATCCAAACATGTCATGAGAGTTTCCGAATAAGAACTAAGCTAAAAAATGTATGTTGAGAATGTAATAGATGATGTTGCTAGAATTCAATCCAGAAAGGTAAAATTATTGTGATTCCTAAAAATTGCGAAGTATATACAGTGTGTCCACGGATTGGGTGCCGGTAAGGTGTAAATGACGAAAAATTTTCGAGTTAGACTCTGATATTCTGGAAATCGCTCCTGCTTGGTCTCAAACTAAGATGTTGAAAAAATGAGCCAAATCAATCAATATACAGGGTGGTTTAGAACTGATTTAATGAACATTGTTAAGAATAAAGTGTCTTTGTTTCAGATGATATCGAGAAAGTTCATTGAGAAAAGTTGTTTGGAATGACGAGCTGCTGCAGGAACTCAATTTTCAGATGATTCAGCCTATCTTGACTTATAATATAAGTTCATGAATATTTTGTTAATCCGATACGTGAGAATTTTGTCATGATCAAAAATTTAAATATTGACACTATTTCTTTAACAGGGCTACGTGATACCGTAACATTTGGCCAGCGTTCATGGAATTGTCCTATTACTCCCTGATACGAAATGTCTGCACCCAAACTGTATCACTCCACAATAAACACTCTTTGTTCTATGGTCAACATATTTTTAACTGGAAAATGTTCGTTAATGACGAATAAAATTCACGTTTCAAGTCACGTCTGGCATTTGTAACCATGGATATTATCAAATATTTTCATAACCTATTCACAAAATCAAAGTTGATCGATTTATCTGAGAATCGAGATTTAGCCGTGTCTTTTGATTCTAAACAACTTTTCTCAATAAACTTTCTCGATATATTTTAAAACAAAGGCACTTTATTTCTAACAATTTTCATTAAATCAGTTCTTAACCACCCTGTATATAATATTAATTGATTTGGCTCATTTTCTCAACATATTAGTTTGAGACCAAGCAGGAGCGATTCCCAAAATATCAGAGTCTAACTCGAAAATTTTTCGTCATTTCCACCTTACCGGCACCCAATCCGTGGACACACTGTATGAAGAAATGCTCATATCATACTACGGTGACCTATGTGGTAGATCCTTCTATAGAAAATCGATCACTTTAGTTTTATAATTTTCCATACACAGTTTATGATTATACTTTGTATGTTTTTTTTGTGAATGTATACTATCTACACAACTTTGTAATGATTATTTTCAATCTCTTCTTGATGTGATAGTTTATTCTATTTTCCTATATGCTTAGATATAAACAAGTTGGAATTTTCTTGTAACATTGAAAAAAAACTTGGACACACTTGCACACCTACGCATACAAGTATATCGAGATTAGCATTTTTCATTTACACCCACCCCAATTTTTCCGACTTACTTAAATATTGCTATTTTTTATGAAGGGGCGCTGAACATTTTTTTGCCTCAGGCGCCAGAATTGCTCGCGTCGGCCCTGATCGGGACGCAAGTGTACATTGGTTAAAACGAGGTGGATCGCCCCCTACGTCACCAGTTGATGCACGATTCTCGGATAGATACAGCCAGGGGAGTGAAGCGACAGTAGGAGAAGTGGAAACGAGGACATACGTCCCCAAATAATTTCGTTCTGTCCTTTGAATAGAAATGGAGATGTCAGAAACGTATGTCGTAGATATGTTCCAATGGATGACTGACAAAAATGACAGAACATTCATGGAATGACATTGATATTATTGATAAATGAAAATGATATAACTTCATAAATTTGTTTGTTGAAGAGTTATGAGTGATATTTCCTAGAGTGTGGCAATAATTGTTGTGATATTGATTAGTATTTATATAATATCCATGTAAATATAAATTTTTTTTTCGTAATTCAATGAAAAATTCCTTTTTTAGGATTCAGCGAATGTCGAGGATGAAATGTTTCAACTCTTTTCAGGTGCTTCCTTCGTTATATAATGAAACTTTTTTTTCCAGAATTCGGATGATGCTGATGATATGATATTTTTGCAGGTGCTTTAAGGAGGTTTCCTTCAGGGATTACAAAATGTTAAAGATTAGGGCGCTAGGTAAGATCTGCTGAGTTTATGTTTTCAGAATGTTAAATTCTATAAATCTTACTGACTTAAACGTTTTATTAAATTAAGAAAACGGCTTTAGTTTCATCTGCTTCATTGTAGAAAGATGTTAAGTTTTCTTGCAAAAATTCATATATTAGCAATTCACTTGTGGAAACAAAAGATATTCTCGCTTCCCTAAAGGCCGTCTCACCCTCATAACTTTGAAAGATATTTGTAAAATAAGTCCTAGCAAAAATATCACTAATTTTTGCTTATGTAGTGATTATTTTTCAGTCTCTGATTTCAATCGAATCACTCTTAACTAAAGGGTCATCAGAACAAGAGGATTGTGCCACCATCATCTGAGCTGATTCATCTACAAATAATGAACCATCACCAGCTTAAGATTTTCATATGATCCATAGACATAATGATCGAGACTATGTCGGGCATATTCCAGCCTGACAATCCACTCCCAAATGAATCATCAACATCTATCGATTCTTCTACGTCATAAATTTTTACTGACAAAAAGACACAGTATACCAACCTATTAAGATCTATCCTGGCAAGATTGATAATCATTAATTATATTTCAAAATATATTTCAATAGTCTCCTATCATTTGATTTTGAGGTTCGCTTCCAAGAACATAGATCGAATTGCCTTTCAATGGAAAATGCCAGCCTGAAGTTTCAACCAAATAGGGTCTACAGAACAAAGAGCAAAAAACAGTCCTCCTGCATTTTGTTAAATGGAGAGAGTTATTTTGCTCATTGTTCTGGAGACCCTATTTGGCTGAAACTTCAAAGTGGCATTTTTCATTGAAGGGCAATTCGATCTATGTTCTTGGAAATATCGGGAAACTGGAAATTATAGAAGAGTTTATTTGCGGAAAAATTCGATAGATTTTACTGATTCGCCAATTCGGCCTTCGTAATTAAACTCCAAACTTACTCAACAATTATCAAGCTACTGGAGTAGATTCTTCCGAAAGTTATTTTGTTCACTATCAGTGGTTAGGCCAGCATACATTAACTTAAGGAAAAATTGAAATGGAGAATATATTTGTAGAGTAGGTATTCAGTTTAATCAAGAAAGACGAATGTTTAAATGGGTTGAATTCGCCAATTATTCTTCTGATAGTTATATCCATTCAAAATTTTGGATCGAAATTCAATCTAGAGCTTGATCGAAAATTATGGCTTGAAGTTCATGCAGAAATTCGTGAGGACCATATGGAAAAAAATCTGCGTTGGGCAGGGTAAATACTTGTATAGATGCCCGCTCTGGAAATGAAACAAGCGCGAAAAAGCTCCTGACGTCACGTCAGTGCTTTTCTAGGTTTTTACTATAACGGGTGTCACAGGAATCAGGTCCCCCTCCAAAAAATACTTCATCTTTCGAGATATCGCATTGTATTATAATAATTTCGACTGATGTAAACTAGGCCTCTCTATGACTTCCAGTTTATCCAGAAATAGAAGTAACTTTCGACTTTCTCATAAGGAATGATGTATATTTTTGCATATTCAAATCATACGTTGAATGTTGAGTGCGAAACCGTCAAAAAAAGAAAACAATAAAAATAAAAAACATCAGAAAAATTTTCCTTTGTGTTTCACTTCGGTTCGATTATTATGCTTGATATTTAAATGTCTACTGTTGTTAAAAATAATACAACAATATTGCTCTATGCTCGGAAAATAATTGAATTTATTTCTTTATCCGGCCACACTGATTAGATGATATGCGTGCACCCCTCATATGGGACTAAACAAAATACGTGTTTCTTTCTGCCCAAATAGTCAATTTCTAGAGGAAATTGATTTGCAATTACGGCAAAAATTAATATATATCAAGCCTTACAATCAAACCGAAGTCAAAAACAGATAAAATTTTCTGATTGAAAATTTTATTTCTTAATTTGATTTTCATTTGACGATATTCCAATCAAAATTCAACATAGAATGTGAATATTCAAGAATTTACATCAGTTCACATAAAAAATCGAAAGTTACGTTTACTTCCTGTTAGAACGGAAGTCGTTGACACGATTACTTCAGTCGATAGGAAACAACTTTTTTCGAGAATGTACCTGATTCTTGTAACACCCGGTATGTTGACGTTTTCTGTTCATTCCAAAAAAGTAGTCAACCTGTATTTTGTAACATTAGACGTAAATCCAACGCAATTCATAAATAAAACATAAAGTTGAAATATATGTTTTCCATGCCAGTGTTCACAAAGGTGAACGTAATATTTACGTTCACGTAAGTCTTACGGATGGAAAAGGAAAAGTGTGTAAATCTAGTGATATCTTTAGGGTCTTCCAAGCTGAACATATTTTCATTATTCGTGAGTTTTGCTTGTCAGATCTACCTTGTTTATGATTCCATTGACATAATACAAATGAATTTCAACCTTTATGCTCTTTTTCTTCCACATGCTCCTTCTCAAGTTCACAATAAAAGCAATAATAATATCTCTAACATTGTCAAGAATAAATGAAGATGACTGTAGTAAACTTCTTCTGACATAAAATAAAATTTTACAGTTGCCAATATTTTTGCGGTGAGTACGAAACAAAGATAAGATGAAGTAGGAAAATGACATCTTTTTGTTACGGCCATTGTGAACACCGTAAAAATTACGTAAATTTTATGTTTACGTACCTCTTACGCTTTCGTTCATTGAATGATGATCACAAGTATGATAGATTGCCATAGGTACAATGTAAATCAATACATTCAATACTACTGAAAAGAGTTAATCAGCTCATACCTAACAATATTGTTAGTAATTTCCAAATGGGCTATATCAAGCAATCGTTAGCTTTCATTTTATCAACTCACCTATTCACCGAAACTCTTGGTTTTCCTGAGTTCGATTCAGAACCCGTTATAGAGGAAGTGGCTAATTCATGCTTGGAGAAAAAACATCTTGCCAGGGTCCTTACAGCCTTATTAGAATCTTTTTGGACTTTCGTGATGACTGCATTGTATTGTTCCTTGGTTATGCAGGACCTATTTGGACCGAAGTAAACCTAAAAAACGACATCTAATCAGCTTACGCATAGAGAACCCTCTTGAAATTAACCGATTCACGAAATTTTCTCTTCGGTTATTACTCGCCGATACAATGTTTCTATAACAGATCAAATAAAATCAGCACAACTGTGATTCTTAATCGGACAGCGTTCATAGCAGAAGATTTATCCGATAAAAGTAAATTTCAGGTCACACTATGTCGATACATTTGCATCATGAGCATGACCAGAAAATGTCACAAAGTGAAAAAAATACTGAGAACGTCTTATAGGAATTAATTTTTCTGGCCATGGGGTTGTGATTTTTTGATCGTATATCAATAGAACGCTACTTTTGTTGCTTTATTTTACTTTTGAAATAAACAGAATACCTATGTATCCTTGATAGTTTGCTTTTTAACTCGAAAATACCGATCTGATAGAGTTTGAACTTAGTTCGAAGATGTAAATGATCAGCAATAAGATTCATGCAAAATTACATAACATTTCACTTGAAAATTTTTGAAGAAACATCAAAATTTTTGGAAACTATCCTCACATTCCGCTGAAACTCCGCACAAACCTTCAAACCACCATTCCTTGACCATTTTTCCGCTTGATAACAAATTATTGAATAATCTTGAACATTAGATTTCGACATTATATATCTACTAACTATATGCTAAGTTAGTGCATCTTCATTGATAGAGAAATATTGAGGTGTCAAATTTGTGCGACGTTATTACAACAAACTTTTTTTTTGACATCTGAGAATGCGTAGATTCAGTTTCAGAATAACGTGACGTTAATAGGATTGTTCCAACACCCAGTTCTGTTACTGTCTTGAACTCATTCAGAACTGAATAAATTCTCACGTCTTCGCTCATTCTAGTTCGGGACTAATTCTGAATATATAGTTCGAAAGTGTTGGAAACTGATGATTCTTAGAAATTCCCTTACCATAGCGTAAAGCTACCTTTTGTGCTAGGGAGATTCGGGTATTTGGGTAATCGGAGATTCTTTCCTATTGGCCGACGACGATCACGTGATCGTCGTCAGCCAATAGGGTGAATCTCTCGACCAATAGTATGAATCCCCGATTACCCAAATACCTGAATCTCCCCCGCACAAAAGGCCCCTTTAGGGCTGTTTGTCACCAGAAAAATGCAGCAAGATGTGGTTTTATTGCCCCTTGCTGCATTCGAATGGCATGTAACAGCTGACCGATTCAATTCCTCCTTCTCAGTTCTTGCCTAAACCCAAGAACTGAATTCACCGATCTAGAACTGGTCTGACACAAATTCTTATTACGTTGGAACACTTGGTTCGCAATTCTTAACCAGTTCGAAATTTGTTGGAACGCTAATATCGATATGCGCAAACTCCGCCTGATTCAGAACTAGTTCCAGAGTGTGTAGGAACAAATAATAATAACGTTAACGTCTAACGTTATTTGAGGAAAATAGCGTGCCGTAATTAACGTTGCGGAAGGATTCGTTAAGCTTCGGGTCCTTTCGGCTGTCATAGAAAAACTATCTATATGTTTTTTCGTTTTTTAGACATAAAGATTTATTAGTGCTACTAGAGCAAAATTTTTTCATATATAGGTATTTGTTACTTTTTCACGAATAAATAAATACTTTCAGAAGCAAAACATGAGGGATTTGAAAATAGGAATAGTTTGAACCATACCATTATTATAACATTTGCCAACTAGTTGAATGGAAACAAGAGCAGACGATATTTCAGTAATTTCCATAGAAATTATAACTTACAATGGAAGCGGTGAGGGAAAGAGAAACGTGTTGTCTAGAGAAAGATAGAGCTAGGAGTGGCAAGAAGCCGCCAAATCGCATTCAAAAGCATCTTATTTCATGCTTTTTGTAAGAGTTTTCAAAGAGTTTTCTTTTTGAAGTGTGTATATAAAATTTTCAGAACATGGTTAAATCTTGATCAGCCGTAAACTGCACAAACAGGTTGTAAAAAGGCCAACATATCAAATTTCACAAGGGGAAGAATTTAATTAAAACTGATTTGTTTTATTTTTTTCCTTATTTCAGAATAAGAGATAAGACTCCCTATATATTACAGATTTTCAAAGGACAATGTCCCGAGGAAAAGATGGTTAGTGGCGGTACGAAGGAAAAATTTTGTTCCCACGGACACCATTTCAATTTGCAGCAAGCATTTTGTTTAAAATTATTATTAACATTGGTATAAATGAAATTTTGTTCAAATGAACCAAGTTATTAAATCTCAAATGTTAATAAATGTTTAATAATTCTTCCAACATTGGATTTTGGATTGATTAAAAGTTTATTTAATTGAACCATTTATACAGGGTGATTCATTAAGGGTGGCCACCGGCCATATCTCGGAAAACGTTTATCCTATGACTTCCGGAAAAAAAATCTAATGATAAATTCGGCCCCTAGAAAATGATTAAAAATATTTTCAAGTTCGTAGTTCCCCACTAGAGGGCGCAATCTATCACTTGTAAAATATAATCTCATTTTTTACGAAATATTCTCCAGCTAACAGTGGTAAAGAATAATAAAATAAGAATCTACTCTTTCTATTCAACAACTTTTGCTTCAGTAATTTTTCTGTATTTCCTATTTTTTAGTGATGGGATGGATAAACTTCTCTTCACGAAAAAAACATTCTTACTCCTGTATGGGTGAACCGATTTTCACGTAATTAGATTTCATTCGAAGGCCATCGAAAGCAGATCACAGAAGCATATGACAACAATATACCGGGTGATCCAATTGAAAACTACAGACTGTTTTATGTCACTTCGCCCTATTTGTGCGTTTTACTGGAAAACTTCAAATGCAATGCTATGATTCTAACCGGGTGAGAATAATCCAAGCATTATCACCTACTGACTTTTTGAAATCGCAGACAGATATCATTGGTCGTTTCGGAGTTATTGACATTTTTGTAAATTTTGATCAATGTTGATCCTTTCTGTGAGCTTGAATAAACAAGGAAGTGACTTTATGCGTCATGACAACGCAGCAAAATACTCAACACACATGAAATAACAATGATGCGATAAAATGAAACAAAAATTAGCAACAACGAAAATATTCGAACAGAAAAACAACACTTACACCTAATCAATTCAAATATTTAAAATATCTACTATTAGTTTCTACACATAAATTTAGTCTTTCTCTCGTCGAGTTGACACTGGCCACAATTTCAGTATGAGAAGAAGCTGCCTGTCGAAATCTATTTTGAATATCCTCACTTGTAGTGGGGGGTGTTCGGAAAACTAAATCTTTATTCTCCCCCAAAAATAAAAATCTAATACTGTGAGGGCGGGTGATCTTTCTGGCCATGGAAAAATACACCCTCGTCCAATATACCTCTTTGAGAAGACGTTATATGAATATTCTCTAACATTAGCAGCATAATGCGCCGGGCAACCATCTTGTTGATACCACATATCTAACCTGCTTTGAATAGCAATATTTTCTAAAAAAATTGGAAGTTCTGCCGTTGAAATTTCAAGCACCTTTGTCTTGTTAATAAGCTATTTTTTCTTCCAAGATATTGAACCTTACCAGTTTCTCGCACTCTTCGTGTCAATCTTTTGAATACCCTTTTGGAATGACGACGTCTTTCAGGATATATTCCTGAAAGGGAATACCCGATACGATATATCGTATCGGGTATTCCCTTTCAGCTACTGCATTTTCTAAACATTCAAAATGAACATTGAGCATATGCTTCTTCGTTTGAATAATGGAGCATCATAAAATAGCGGTCTGCAATCGTCCTAAAAAACTTTTACAGCTATAGATACCGAAAATGAACAGTATCGCCAAAGCCTACTGGTTCTAAATCAGCTTGTTTCGTTGTTTTGAAGAGTTTTTTCCTTTCATCTAATTGTTTAGAGATGAAATAACTCAATTCCTCCCGCATTTCACAGGGTTGATCAATACTTATCAAAATTTACAAAAATGTCAATAACTCCGAAACGACCAATGATATCTGTCTGCGGTTTCAAAAAGTCAGTAGGTGATAATGCTTATTCTTACCTGGTTAGAATCATAGCATTGCATTTGAAATTTTCCAGTAAAACGCACAAATAGGGCGAAGTGACATAAAACAGTCTGTAGTTTTCAATTGGATCACCCGGTATATTGTTGTCATATGTTTCTGTGATCTGCTTTCGATGGCCTTCGAATGAAATCTAATTACGTGAAAATCGGTTCACCCATACAGGAGTAAGAATGTTTTTTTCGCGAAGAAAAGTTTATCCATCCCACCACTAAAAAATAGGAAATACAGAAAAATTACTGAAACAAAAGTAGTTGAATAGAAAGAGTAGATTCTTATTTTATTATTCTTTACCACTGTTAGCGGGAGAATATTTCGTAAAAAATGAGATTATATTTTACAAGTGGTAGATTGCGCCCTCTAGTAGGGAACTACGAACTTGAAAATATTTTTAATCATTTTCTAGGGGCCGAGTTTGTCATTAGATTTTTTTTCCGGAAGTCATAGGATAAACGGTATCCGAGATACGGCCGGTGGCCAACCTTAATGAATCACCCTGTACAATGATTGAACATCACGCCGGCGATATCAATCGGCATTTTGCGCGCATGTTCTTATTAGGGGAACAGTGTGCTATCGTTTCATCCACATGTCTGTAGTTTTCAAATTTCGTGCCGAAAATGGTCTCAAACTACTAGGTTGGACTCGCTGATGACGAATCCAGTGTCAAAATCGATTCTGCCGTCCTACAGTGGACACGATAACGATCGAACATAGCAAGCTAGCGACTTGAAACTTCCAGGGTAGGCCGTGTATCGGAATGCCGTGGTTAAGTTCGTTAATGGGCTAAATCGGTGAAACGGTTTCGAAGCTATTGCTGTTTGAAATTTTGAGGTTATTTATTCCCTAATATTTCAAAAACTGATGAAGCGATTGAATTGAAACTTCACAGTTAGTTGGAGCAAAACAACGCGCAACTTTTGCGAAATTTTTTTCTGTTCGTAATGTAAGTAGATATAACAAAATTTCCTCGAAATTTTTTCGAAAAAAATTTATTTTTCGGAAACTATTGATCATATTCCAAAAAAATGTGCTCTGACCTTGACCTCCATACTTCAAATCTGTGTGTACCAATTTTCAATTCGATACGATTATAATTTTCTGAGATATTGGGAAGAAATATGTCAAATTTCGTGGTTATTCCCTCGCTATGTTTTTCCGGAATGATTTCCAGAATAACTCGAAAAAACCTAGAAAAGCAATTAAGTGAAGTCAGTAGCTTTAGCGAGTGTTTCCTTTTCGGTGTTTCATTTTTTGAACATGCGCGCAAAAGCTGCTGACTTCACGTCGGTGCTTCTATAGGTTTTTTATTTTTCTTCCGTGATGTCCTTGAAATTTTAAGTACCTGCTCAGTACATTTTTGTGATATCAGAACAAAGAACAACATGAACCAAATTTTGAGAATAATTTATTAGAAAATAATAGAGTTCGAAGACAATATTAAAAAAATAAAATTGCACGAAATGAAAAAGAATGAATTCAAGAAGAGATATATAGGTGGTCTCAAATCCATTTTTTCATATGACCCATTTAGATTTAATAAATTCTGATTAATCAATATCCCTGAATCAAGAAATGAATATAGAATATCATTTCGACTGAATTCAATATTTTTCAGCAATATTTTCACCTACTAAGTATCATTGATGTCAAATATAATACTTCTATATCATAAAGTAGTCTTTCATTTTAATGCTCCTACTGTATTGTGGATTTTTAGTTCTCCTGATGAAGGAATAATAAAATCTCGAAAGCTTGCGCCAAGAAAAAAGGACCTACATCAATAATTTTTATCTAATTCCTGCTATTTTCAGTAATCTATTTTTGTAGCTATGAAATCAAATAATCCTTTAGCCAATGTAAGCTCTCATCATTTTCATATTTGCTCCGAAAATTCTCAGGAAAAACGCATAAAAAACAGAATTTTCATACGCATTTAATGCTTTTTAAATGGAATACGCGGGCTTTCTGCCACCACTAGCTCTATCTCTCTCGGCAACATATGATTACACAGTGCAAGCTGACAGGCCTCATCCATGGTTTGTTATATCTATGGTAATTTCTGAATTTTCTGTCAAAAATTTCTGACATATCGTAGAGTTATAATGCTCCTGTTTCCATTTAACAAGCGCGTAAAGAAATCTTCGGGAAGAACACTAGCACCCCAGTGTAATGAATGAATCAACTGAGAAAGCACATATCACTGACAACAGAGGAAGAGTTGAAGAGTATCGGTGGAAGTGTAATCAATGCATTAAATAGGAAAAATACAGTTCGAAACTATTTTACTTCGATTTGTTTGATTATTGCGCGCATGTTCTAGGGGAACAGCGTGCTATTGTTTTGTCCAAATGTCTATAATTTTCGAATTTTGAGCCGAAAATAGACTCAAACGACTAGGTTAGATTCACTGATGACGGATCTGGTGTCAAAATCGATTCTGTCTGGCCAGCCGGCCGTCCGTAGGCACGATTACGGGCGTACGGAGAATCCTATCAACTTGAAAATTCCAGGGTTGGTTGCACTTCAAAATGCGAAGGTAAAGTTCAATATTGGGTAAAATCGGTTGAATAGTTTCGGTGTTACAGCTATTTGAAGTTTTGAATTGCGATTGAATTGAAACTTGGCAGTGAGTTGAAACATAAGGACTCGCAACATTTCGCGAAATTTTGTTGGCATCGTGCTATCAGTTAATTGAAAAAATATTTTTCTCCGAAAACATTTTTGTTACAGAAACTAATGATCATATTCAGACAAAAATCTGGCTATACTTTGAGCCTTAAAATTCCGCAGCAGTGTACCAGATTTCAGTTCGCTACGATAATAATTTTTGAAGATATTGTGAAAAAATATGTCAAATTTCGTTGTTTTTTTGTGAATATCTCGAAAAACACTGATTCAATCATGCTGAAACTTGGCAGCTAATTTAAAAATGCTGAGGAACAACTCAGTGCAAATTTTCGTGATGATCGTGTTATAAGAACTATTTGAAAATGAATAAAGAAATTTCTCAAATATTCAATATTCTGTTATCTTCTAATTAAATTACCCTCATGAATTCCAGTATGAAACTCCGAACTGTCATATTTCGATGAAAATCTGTATTTCAATTCGATCTAATCTGTATTTTTGTCGGTCAGCCGTTAGGCCGACTGCCAACACAATAACGGCTTAGAAACTCGATTTTTGTTGAGTAGGTTTGGGGTTTAACTACGAAGGTCTAATTCGTGAATGGGTAAAATCCGCCCAATAATTCCGTAGATATACCCTTTCAAAGTTTCATTTTCGCAATGTTTCCACAACTACCGATTAGAACGAATTGCAATCTAGTATCTACTTCATCGAAAAAAACCTGAGAAACACTTAGGTTTTTAGTCAATATATTCAATTAGCGGATGAATTCAGGAGGGCCTATTTTTCACAAGACAATATTTCACGAAAAATTTTTCGTACTTACATATCCATCCACTTCCTTCGGATTGCAATCAGCGTCAAACTTAATGTTTTTCAGGTGTCTCTGGAAGAAAAGAACAAGAATAAATAATCACTAAAGTTTGTCAAATCTCCAAAAAAATTTTTTTCTTTATTGGAAACACTTTTTTCGAGTATAAGTACTATATTTATTGAAAGAAAATAGTTTGGTTATCATGCTGAATTGTTTATATATTTGAAATGAGTAGCTAGGAATATGTCTTGAATATTTCAACGATTCTTACCACCAATGTCTTCTTTGACGGATCTCCCTGAAAAATCGAAGAAAAAGTAATATTAGTCTGTATTCCAATGTGTATGTAAAGATATAACGCTATAAATATATTATTCAGGGGCATCTTCAATAATTTATTGCAGAACTGGCAGTGGTATCTGTTTACTATAAAAAAGGGTGGATATAGATGAAGGATACATGCCTACATTCAAGAAAAGTAGTAGGATTGTTCATGTCTATTTCTATCAATAAGTGGTAAAATATTGGCTATATGTATTGGACTTTATTTGTGGGAAAGGTGAATCAAACCCGATAGACGACTTCGGCCCAAGTTGCCAACCCAAAATTTTCTTCACAAATTTACTATCACTGGGGAACGAGAACTTCGGGACAAATTCGACATGATAAGGTTCGCGTTATTTATAAATATCCGTAAAAGATGCCTCGGCTCTTCAAACAAGATAATTCTTCCCAAATATAGGTTTTTGTGAGGCTGAAATTTCCGTTTTCCGTTCTGTAAATATGAAATATTCGGTTGGTTCTTGAAAAAAAAGGTTCATTTAGGAATTTGATTGATGAAATGGCAATCTTTCTGTCACCAGAACATATACATATTGTCTATGCACCAGAACGACACTCAATGTTTTATAGTAACATATCTAAAGCATAGAAAAATCTTTATTAATTTTACGAACCATAGACCATACCTAGTAATTTTTTCGTTGTTGATTGTTGTCTCTTCTATGTTCTATGGATCATAAAGTAAATAAAGATTATTCTATGCTATGGATATAGTACCATAGAACATTGACTATTGTTCTGGTGACAGAAAGAACTTTTTTTCATCAATCAAATTCCGTAATTAACCTTTTTTTCAGGAACCAACCTGATATTTTATATTTACGGAATGGAAAACCGGCAACCGAAATAACCAAGTTGATTTGCGGAACATATCCTATATAAATTTGACACTATTAACATGAAATCAGGAGTCCCAACCTAAATTTCAGCCAATCAGAGATGATTTCAACAAAACCCTATCTCGTTTTGGGAGTCGAGGCATCTTTTACGGATATTTATAAATAACGCGAACCTCATCATGTCGAATTTATCCTGAAATTCTCGTTTCCCAGTGGTGGTAAATTTGTAAAGAAAATTGTGGGTTGGCAACTTGGGCCAAAGTCGTCTTTTGAATTTGGTCGACGTTTCGAAAATTTATTGTTCGATTTTCTTATATAAAACAATGCGGTTTCTCTTAATTATGACTAGAAAGCAGCAGTTGGTAATATACAATATCCTATAAATCATTCATATACATAGCGTGCAAATTGGGTTGAACACACTGAAGGCGAATCCGTTGGCAACTTCAATTCTGTCCGCCCGGCCGTGCGTCCATCCGTACATGCTCTAACTTTCGAAGGACGGACCTAACAACTTAAAATTGTCAGATTAGGTTTAGAGTCTAAATATCTCGGTTAAGTTCGTTAGTGGTTGAAATCGGTCGAATATATTCAGAGTGAGGCTCATTTGAAATTCTGAAGTTTATTCCTCGATATCTCTTGAAATACTATTTGATCAGATTAAAAGTTTGTATAAAGTCTTAAAATACCACCACGCAACTTGGTGAGAAATTACGTGTGGATTCAATTGTAAGACAATTAAAAACAAATATTTATTCGAAAATTTGTTAAATTTCTGTTGAAAAATTCTTTTTTTTTATCCGGAATTTTTGACTAGATTTCAATGAAATCTGGCACAAGCCTTCAAATCAACATTTAACAGCAATATTTCTAATTTCAATACTATCCTATATTTACCTCCGGAGATATGAGGCAAAAAATGCCAAATTGAGTTGTCATTTTCGCGGGCATTTTCTGGGGACCGACGTGCTAAAGTTTTGTCAAAATGTGTGTAATTTTCGAATTTTTTCCCGAAAATGTTCTCAAACGACTAGGTTGTCCCCACTGATGGCGAATCCGGTGTTAAAATCGATTTTGTCTGGTCGGTCGACAGTCCGTAAGCACGATTACGGCCGTACGTTTGATCCTATCGACTCGGAACTTTCAGGGTAGATTGCATTTCGAAATGGGACGATTGAGTTCGTTAATGGACAAAAGCACCTGAATGGTTTCAGAGTTTTTTTTTCGGGAATTATTGATCGTCTTCGAAAAAATTCTGCTCATATCTTGTGCCCTATATTTCGCAGCAATGTACCAACCAAAATTTCATGTTGATACTTCATTATTCTCGGAGATATTGGGAAAAAATATTCAAAATTTCGTGTTTTTTTCTTCGGTATCATTGTTTTTCCCAGAATAACTCAGAAAAAATAATCAATAATGACGAAACTCGATTATTGGTTTGAAAATGCTGATGAATAACTTCGTGGAATATTTCGTGATTATTGTATCATGAGAACTAGACTTTCTGATCACATTTTTTGTATGAACCTTGAAGCTGTATCGGAAAATGAAACTTTCAATGGTTATATCTGAGGAATGTTTGGATGAATTTTACCCATTCACGAATTCGATCTTCGTAATTAAGGCCCAAACATGCACTACAGATATCGATTTTTCAAGTTGTTTCTATCGGACTTTATTGTGCGTCCATTAGGCCTGATATAATGAAGAGTCTGGAATATGATGTTGCATAAAAGAATTTGCAGACATGAAAAAAAGAAAAAGAGTATATCTGATTAGTTTTTCGGTATTCCATATTGATTTTATTTTTCAATAATTCTTCGGGAATAATGAAATGAAATATTAATTGAATTTGATTCATTTCTGGGTAATAACTGTGGAACAGTCGATTTCCCAGGCCTTTTGAATTTCATTTTCTTTAGCAGAAGATTCGATATCACCTATTTTTGCGCACATGTTCTGTGGAACAGCGTGCTATCTTTTTGAACAAACGTCTGTTATTCTCGAATTTCTTCCCAGAAATGGTCTCGAATGACTAGGTTGTAGGTACTCTCAACGAAGACGAATCCGGTATCAAGATCAATTCAATCCGGCCGAGGACCCGAAAACTGTCGAACGGAGCAAGCTGGCAACTCGAAACTGAAGCAGCTGACTCCACGTCAGTAATTTTCTAGGTTTTTCGAATTATATTATGGTCAAATTCAGTTGATTATTTTCAACCTTGACAATCTACAATCAATACAGGACAACAACTTCCCTTATATTCCTTCACAGCAATAAGCAATGACTACGTTAATTTTTCGGATAATTATATTATAGTTTGAATAAAAACTGCGTCTATCGTGCAAAAATCGTTATACGTATCTCGAATGTCAAGGACTGGTTATCTCGATACTTAAAATACTATTTAAACGGCATATTTGTCGCAGAACTGGCAGTGATATCAATTCCACATACAAAAGAGGTGAATATAGACTGAGGATACAAGCCTACATTTTAGAAAAAATCATTGACGTGAAGTCGATAGCTTGTACGTGTTTATTCGTATTGGAGCCGTAGCTAGAGTAGGGGAAGGTGGGGCGAAGTCCTGCCTTGAAACACCATTGCCCTACCTTGGAAAAACAAGAGCCAAGGATTCAGAGAATTCATAAGATCGATGTAAATTTTTACTGCACTACCTTCAATGGGGGTTTTTCCTTTAAACGAAAATGCAGTAATTTTCATGAAAAACCTTTAGAACATCACATTTCAAACATATAATTTCAATATTATAGTTTTAAAAAAATGTTTGATCACCTAAAACTGAAAAATAAAAATGGGGATTTGAATTTAAAGGGATTTGTCTTGAGTGCACGATATGGCAACGTCGAATTCAGCTTTCTCGGAAAGAAAAGGAAGTCAAATGTATGACTTTGCTCAGGAAAACAGAGATAGCTATACTTCGATCTGGTTATAGTATAAGACAACGACCAAGGGATAGATATTGAAGAGCACAGACTGTCATACTATCATATTACTGTCATATTGCAAACGGAAATTATTTGATTATATTGACAAAGAACACGTGTGTACCACAGAGTAGGAATAAATATTTCATTATTCTATATCAGAAAGAGCTATTCTACTAAACACCGTTGTCACTACGTGCATGCCTGGCAAATCCCAAACCCCAATTCTGAAATCTGATTTCAAATTTTTTTGAAGGTAATTTGGGAAAATGATGAATCAAACCCATAATAATTATGATCAAATTTGCATTTGCAGTAATAACCCAAATTCAGGAAAACCCCCATTTCCATTGCTCTACCTCGGAGTCGTCTCTAGCTACGGCCCTGGATGGAACCAATAATAGTTATAAACCGACAGTAAACGCCATAACTCAAAATTTGAGTGATTCATGTATATGATAAATAGATGCTTATGATATTTCGAACATTCTCACCACTGATGTATTTTTCGATGGCTTCTGCTGAAAAATAAAGAAAGTATTAGTGTCAATTCCAATCTGTATGGAAAGATATAACGATATGAACACATTTTTCAACGGCAAATTTATTAACTCATTGAAGAACTGGAATTGGCATCTGGCTACAACAGATTGGATAAAGATTGAAGATACGCACTAAAATTCTAGAAAAGTATTTACGTGAAGTCAATAACTTTCAGGTGCTCGTTCGCATTATTAGTTATGAGCCGACTCTAAACACAATTACTTCACGAAGGCCAAACACAAAAATCCAAAATTTGTATGATAATATGTATGTTTTAAATAAGTACATCACTCAAATATTTTGGAGATTCTTACCAATAATCTTTTTTTTGGTGTTCTCTGCTGAAAAATCGAAAAAAGAATTATTAGTGAAATTCAATTTGTATGGAAATTTATATGAAATATATATGACAAGGCAATAATCATCGATTTCAAAACTAATTTATGACACCTCAGAATTTTTTATTACACTTTAAGATACAATTAAGTCAAACGATGAAATTGTCTGAATTATGGATAAATGAAAATTCGAGCTTGACAGAGCATCTTAGAGAGTTATCAAAAATCTTTCAACAACTTGTCATCTTCTAAGGCCAATACAACTGTATTTAGATTATGTAAAGTAATTCATTAAAAATGGAATCAAAATAAACATAATGAATTCTTAATTCCATAGCTTCACGTCCTTGAGTTAACATAATTGATAGTGTTCACAGGGATAGGAACCAAATAACGTACAACCAACTTGAACTAAGCCGACGTTTCGTCCATATATTCAGACTTTATCAAGGCTACAGAGAAACAAAAATAGGTATAAAAACAAGTACAATATACATGTATAAATACAACATTGGAATTAAAGTAAAATAAATTAATATCCGTACAACTCCTTACCAAGTTCACTCAGTTGAAAAAAGATGATATTAAGGGACACATAGGATTAAAATTTGATACTTGAACGGAGCAAAACATGGAATGAATCCACAACAACAAGGGTGATCATTTCATATGTCAATAAAATTCCAACAACCTGTCGCATGATTAATATTATTTCTATGTGCGGCGATTTTACATATTTATGGGATGTGGAATTCTCGGTATCTGGCCAGCAAATTTCAATACAACTGACTTAGATCTTCCGCGTCCGTCCTGTAATTAACTGTATCATTCAGTTTTATATGTATCATTTCACTTAGGTTTCTTTTCCTTCTATAAGTATCATAATCCACAATTGTAGTGCTGTCAAAATCGAAAATATGACCCTCTGCAAAACGATGTGCGGCAAGAGCGGTGGTATTTTCCTTGTCCCTAAATCTCTCGTCACAATCATATTTATGTTGTTTGATTCTGATTTTTAGAAGTTGTTTTGTCTGTCCAATGTAACAACTTGAACATCCTAAACACGGTATTTTATAGATCACATTAGACCTATTGTTTAGAGGAGTCAGATCTTTTAAACCAGAAAATGATGAACGTACAGTCTTGAGGTTGTAAAAGACCAATTTATAGTTCGGTAATTTCTCTTTGATTGTGTACGCAACGTTGTAGCTGAGAGATGGGATATAAGGGAATCTAAAATATCCTTTTGTTTGTTCTTCTTCACGATATGAATCACTAGTGTTAACTGGGCTATACTCATTAATTATTTTGTTCACTAGTGTTCTTGGATAGCTGTAAATTGGTATTTTACAACCTCAAGACTGTACGTTCATCATTTTCTGGTTTGAAAGATCTAACTCCTCTGCATTTTTATGATAAAATGTTGTGGCTGTTTTTCACCCTGTAACTATGAAACGAAGCGGTTTTTCATAAACCACCCAAGAACAAAATATGTTTAAAATATTTCAAAGAAACAATCTTCGATTTTTGCCGCATGTTTACTAAACATATGTATCATATATTCAGTCAAAAACTATTCAATTGCAATTTCAAATTCTTCCGATCATTTCTCGTGGGATGTTTTCTGAGATGTATTTGTTCAAGATAATAATAGTCAAATTTATTTTTGGTTTATTTTCTTTCCATAATTCTCCCATTGCTCAAGTTTTACTATGTATTGTGAATTATATTTTACTCTCTTTTTGTGTACTTGCTTGTTATATGATCTTTTTTTCCCCTTATTTACTTTCTAGTGCATCGTGTTGAAATTTCTGCAAATAGTTTGAAGACCTGATGAAGATTTTTAAGAAGTTGGTTTTTCATTCCAATAACTTGACCTTCTACCTGTTTATCAAAAAAAGATCTCAAACCTTACAACTTCGTGCTGATAACCGATGCTGTTCTCTCAACATCGTTCCTTTAGCTATTTGTGACAGTTAGAGAAGAAATCATAAAATCAGTCATGCTGTCACGAGTGAAGTAGAAGAAATTTGAATATACTCACATGACCTGGCGACGTGGGCCAACATTGCCAAAGGGCTCATGAATTCATTGTAGTAATCTGAAAAATAATGTATATCGGTTATTACTTCATAATGTCTGCTGAAAATTCTTTAGAATTTATATGCAATTCAAACGATGAATACATCAATGATTTATATTCATGGACCAATCAGCTTACAAATTATAATGGTGAAGGACCATCTGGCATCATACTAATCTACTGGCATTACGTATTTTCCAGAAAAATATCGAAATTTCATTACACTATCAAAATGAAACATAATAACATAGATAATTTCTGAAAGTATGATGCTTCTTATGAATATTTGTGTAACTACAACAAGATTTGTCTGTTTATTTTTTTTTTGTTTTCTTTGTTTTCAATAGTTTTAAATTCCGTTATCGTTATTCTGGGCATGCGCAGAGGAGTGTTTCCCCTCCGTCAACTTTATCAACGATAACCGATTCCGTTATTTACGGATGAATAACGTTGTTGTTGTATGGTTATGGTGAATATGCGCCATTGCCAAACAGCTTTTCGGAAATAAGATGATTCTGAAACCTGAGATGCAATTGGTTACTTCAATATTCAATATTCAGCTCGGAATAAAACCTTTTTTTTTCCCTAAACCGATTGAGAGTTCGAAATAGTTTTTGTATTTCATAATATTATTGTTCGAAAATCAAATATTAAGTAGGTTTAAATATTCCGAATCCCTCTATGAAATTCAAACTAAGTATCTGACAACGCGTAAAAGTGATGTCCGCAAAACTACCCATTCACCTTTCCCGGGATTTCAAATAAATATATAATATATCGTTATGGTTCTACTCAACAAATGAAACCATTTCGTATTCTTTATACAATGAAAGAACATCTTTATACTATGATTAAATCCACATCAGGGACTCCCCTGTTTGTAAATTTCCAAAATCATCCACGATCTCATCGCAATAATTATTCAATCAAAGCTGGAATAAAATTATTCAAGATACACCAGAAAATTCCGAGGTTAAGAAATACAAAACAAAACCAGAGTCACTTGTCAATTCACGGAGTGCAAAGTTGGGATTTAAACAGTCTTATTTCCATCGTCGTGCTCATCGTTAACGTAAGAAGGAAATTGACATAAACGTCACATTCATAAGACATCACATTCAGACCTCATTACGTAATCTTGAAAATGACGTTAAAAACGTGAGAATAAAAGCAAATTTAAAAATCAGTGCTAACAAAGACAGTTTTTGTTCACGTCTCAGAAGTCTTTAACTAGAGATACTTCATGATGATATTGAAAATCCTCATACTTTTTTAACTAACGGAAGTAAGATACAGGATTTGAACCTGGGACTTCCGGATTACCAGAATGATTCTTGTACTTACATAAATGGATATATCGATACATTTTTGCGCATCTCGAAAATGGCTCGATAGATTTGAGTCTGGATATTCGATTCCCAGGAAAGTCAATAGCATTCATACGTACAATAGGTCTCTTGCATGTAACACGAATTATAATATTTTTATATTTTTCTCATTCTATATCGATACAAAATCATAATGTATGGTACCACACATTGCAAAAATTCGTGAATTTCGAATGGTTCGGTATTAAAAATGGCCAAATCCGGACTTGAGGTCGAAGCGGGAGAAACGCGTCAGATCGCCTCTACCTCACTCGTTATTGTACGATTTACCGATCGATACAGCGGACGCTGTGTATTGACTTGCTAGAGAGAAAATACCACGAGAAGAGGGAGAGGGTGGATATATCCCCATACGTTACGGAAACCGCGAAGTTTCGTTCGTTTAAACAACCGAAATGCGTGGCCAAATTTAAAAGAGAAATTTTTCGATAAAAATGGAAATTTTTCATGGCGGTTGAAGTTTTTCAGTGGTCTTACGGATAGATAATTTTATTCCAATGATAAAAAAATTAATGCAAAAGAACTATTGCATATCTTTTATTCTTTATTGCGTATCTTGAAAACGGCTCTGACAATTTTATGAAACACTGTATGAGAATAAGGTTAATTATTTTGAATTCACTAAAATAAATTCAAATTTTTTGGGGAAACCTATAATTCAATACGGAAAAAACATGTTCCAATAACTATATACAGTAAAACCCCACGTATTCGTCACTTTCGGGAGTAGAGATATGGTCGGAGGGCAAAAAAGATCGGATTATCCAAAAAGCCGATTACATTACATTCAACATAATGTAAATACTTGTTTTACAGTTAATAACGTAATATATGAACAGTATTTATAAGCCCAACAAAAGCATAAAGTTGCTCTGCAGATTTGACACCAGCTATCTGGAACCACCTAATAAAGATACTCTTGATACAATGCCCAGGGCGGAAGAGAGGTGTTCCACTGTATATAAAATATGATTTTTTCCGCGAATAGGAAAATCCAGGGAAACTTGGCCGCCAAAGAACTCAAAATAAAATAAAATAATAAAGAAATATAAAACAAGATTTTTCATTGAAAAACATACTGATTAATTTGAAAATAAGACTGTTTGACCTTTTAATTGTGGTTTTCTGGGGAGTTCACTCCCAATATCCAAAACAGAACCATTTAAATTAAATTAAAATTGTTTTTTTGTATGGAAAACGCCCTTGCGGATTGCAGGATTAAACTATCTGTCAAGGGCAGTTTCTTCTCGAGAACGGATTAACAACACAGAACAATACAGAAACAATACAAACGATAAACAAAGCGAACTGTGGCGTTTCAGAGTACAAATCTGACTCTTTCATCAGACAAACGGGAGAACTTTTAGAATTATTTTCTTTCGATTTTGCGTTTTGAGTTCAGATTTTTGTTAGAAAAAACCTTATGAAATGATGCGAAATCCTCCTAAAATAAGCTTTAATCGATACTGTCTGACCTTGAAAGGACGTCTTCTAGTCGTCGAAAAAATGACGTCTATTTTGAGTCACTATTGGGCCGTCCCTCTAAGGTCATTTATTATCAGTCAGAGACGTCATGGACCAACTTTGACAAAATAATGACGTCATCATAGATCACTCCGCTGCCCGAATATGTCTGACTTTAAGAGCAAACGATACCTCGAATATAACGGGGTGACTTTTGTAGGCCAAAGTTAGTTTTTTAAAAAATTTTCGTGGTGCAAATGGTTGAAAAAAAACGTAAAAATACGCAATGTTGCCACTTTTTATATTCAAGAACTTTCGGGAAAACAAAACTGAAATGAAGTGAAATTGGGAACATAACAAACATTGCGCATTCTTTAAAAAGTAGTACATCCCAAAAAAAACTTTCAAAAATACCCACTGACGCCTGCAGAACGACACCTATGAACGTCGAAATTTCTCCGAATTCTAAGACTTTTACGCGGTTAATGGCAAAGCATGTACGCCGCGATTCAGGTGCCTGACCTTGAGATATTAAGGAGCATTTTGTGTGTTCTGTGCGCTGATTGGGCGTTTCCCAATCCCGCGCCCATGGAGGCCGTTACCATAAGCCCTCGTGTTAGTAGGCTACGTTAAACAAATCCGCCTTGTTGTTGCGTTGCCTAGTCGTAAACAAAACATATATATTATTCATAAATCATTGGTTTTTCACAACACAAAAGCCAATTCCATGAAAAAATATATTTGAAACATTGAAATCTCAATAAATACTCTTGTATAACTGAATAACACTTTTACATGCAGAATGCGAATTAAGTAGCGTAATTTCCAAAAAATCAACGGTTGTGTAGTGAAGGTTTCGGTAGACAGACTCAAGCCCGCATTTGTGGTTAATAGTGAATTTTTCATTTACAGACGTTCAACTCTTCCATCTAGTCCTTATGCTCCGGTAACATCCCCTTCCCCCTTAAAACAGTGACAATCGGACAAGTGGTTCGAGAGTTAGTACATATAGATGCCATCCGAAAAAAAACACCCTGTATCTCAGTTGTTTCAAATGTGAGACCCTTCATTTTCGAATTGTTGATCTGGATTGTAAAGGGTAGTACTTGACATAAATTTCAGTCGAATCAGCCAAGTGGTTCGAGAGTAAGTATAGCTGCCTTTTGAAGAAAAACACCCTGTATCTCAGTTGTTTCCAATGTGAGACACTTCATTTTCAGATTGTTGTTCTGAATTTTAAAGAGCAGTACTTGACCCAAATTTTAGTCTCATTGGACAAGTGGTTCGAGAGTTGATATAGCTGCCATTTGAAGAAAAACACCCAGTATCTCAGTTGTTTCAAATGTGAGACTTTTCATTTTCGGAATGTTGTTTTGGATTGTAAAGTGTAGAACTTGACCCAAATTTCAGTCAAATCGGCCAAGTGGTTCGAGAGTAAGTTTAACTGCCATTTAGAGGAGGACACCCTGTATATCAGTTGTTTCAAATAGAAGACCGTTCATTTTCGGAATATGGTTCTGGATTGTGAAGAGTAGTACTTGACCTGAATTTTAGTCGAATCGGTCAAGTGGTTCGAGAGTTAGTATAGCTGCGTGAAGTCAGCAGCTTTTACGCGCTTGTTCACATTGCGAAATGGTGACTTGGAAATTTCAATGAAATATAAAAATTAAAAAAAAAAAAAATTTTGGAATTTGTCCATGGATAATTCTTATCGGCACTGTTAATCTTCCAACCAAGTTTCGTTTCGATCAGATAAATATTTTTCGAGTTATTGAAAAATCAACAATGGCTGTAGCACAAAAACCATTCGGCAGATTTGGCCCATTAACGTACATAACCGAGATATTCGGGTTCTCAATCTAACCTGAAAATTTCAAGACTCTAGGTCCTTCTTTTCGAGAGTTACAGCGCACACGGCCGGACGGACAGAATCAATTTTGACCCCGGAGTCTTCATCAGTGAGTCCAACCTGGTCGTTCGAGACCAGTTTCGGCTCAAAATTCGAATATTACAGACATCGTGACCAAATGATAATGCGCTGTTCCCCAGAACAAGCGCGTAAAAAACACCCTGTATCTCAGTTGTTTCAGATGTGAGACCGTTCATTTTCGGAATTTTGTTCTTGATTGTAAAGAGTAGTGAACCGCCAGTGAACCGGTGAACAATTCTTCCGCGAGTGTATCCAGAAAAATTCGCGTAATCAAACAAGGTCCCGTAGAACCGTTCGTTTTCCGGATGGGTAGGAGGTAGGTATTTAATGATTCAAGAGTTGTATTTTTTTTTCTTTGTGTATCGGGATTATTCTTCCTTTTTTTCGTTTTCTTTCTAAGGTAAATCAATGGTGGGGCAGTACTGTAGCGATATAACTTAACGTTACTCAACAGTGGTTCCTAGAAGTAGGTACCTGAGTAATCCCCAAACCTTCAATAGATGTTCTATAAGGGATTATCAAAAATTAGTTAATGTGCCGTTGCAAGTAATTTTGACAGAAGTACCTGGACAAGCACAAGCAAACCCCTAATAAAGTTTCGGTTCGGGATGCTTAGGTATTGTATTGTAATTGTTTAGTTCACTTCAATTCTTTATGGCTATATACAGCTATTTCTGTGCCTTTGATGTGAAGCCGATTGTGATGAGATAGTCTCCACCAACCAGAAAAGAGGACAACTGTAGTGGGGGAACAGATATGCTGAGGAGACGGGGTCTCACAAAAGGGAACTGAAGGGAGTCTGATCACAACGAGTCTGGGAACTAAACCGTCCAGTAGAAATAAAATTACTTGCTCGCCAAGAACCTGTTCTTTACTTTTGTTATTTCGAATTCATCTACCTGTTAAACACAAAAGTGGTGACCCCGACGTGATGCCATAGATAAGCTAATCTTAATGAGATTACTTATCTATATGCTTTTCTATCTTTGAACATGGCGGTTCTCTGCCTGACATCGCACCTCTTTCTTCCTCCTTCGTCATCATCGTCGCTGAGGAGGGGGGGATAGGAGTGTGTAGGCTGCGTAGTTTAACTGAGTTGCCAGAAGTTGGCACCACTGATCGACGAACGCTAGCTACTTCATTTCATCACAGCATAGGCGCGTCGGTCATGATCGCTCCCTACGCCGCTTCTGCGGTTGTCATAGGTAGTGCCAGAGGATTCAGTATATCTGATGAGTCCACCTCTGGCACCGGGACGAAACAACTTTTCCTAAGAGCGCGTCGTCTTTCAAATGGCGCGAACTCACGAGAACCGCAAAAGTTTGACGTTATGTCCTTAATATCTCAAGAAGTACAGAGGCGATCAGATCGAAACTTGTAATTGTTTGAAAAATACTAAGATGAAACTTATAGTAGAATTTCCAATGGTTCCAATAGTTAAAGGCCTATCACACTGTCCAATCTCAAGGGCTTGGCATATCGGGTGCCCAGTCTGCCGGGTCGGGTGTCGCTTATTACACCACCCTAGATGCCGGCTGCTTCCATTCTATTCGCGAATGAACGCTCTCGGCGTTGCTAGGATGCTGCCCTGTATGCCAGGCGGTAGGAAGCTAGTCAGATCAGGTCCACTCGATCGGCCTAGATCAGGATCCTGGCTGCCGGTACGTTATCACACTACACGGACCCTGCCTGCCGGGCCTGAGATATTGGGTAGTGTAAAAGGCCTTTTAGAAAATTTTAAAAAAATGTTTATTCCAAAATATTTGAAATTGTTAGGCAAAATTCTTTTTTTCTCGAAAACTGTTGAACAGATCTTATCGAAATTTGGCACAGACCTCAAAATCAATATTCAACAACAATGTTTCAGATTTCAATTCGATACGATATTCACTTCCGGAGATATAAAAAATTTATGTCGAATTTCGTTGTTTGAAATTTTGAGGTTATTTCCTCAATATCTCAAAAAGTATGAATTTATGCACATAGTTATTTTTTGGAGAATATCAACGAGCAACTACGAAACATTTTTTTTCCGAAAATTTTCCACGTCTTCTCCGAAAAAAAATATTTTTCCTATTTATTGACCAGATTTCGATGAAATTCGGCATTGACCTTGAAGATTCGACAAAATTTTTTAATTTTAAATTTGATCTGATGTTCATTTCTGGAGATATTAGGGGAAAAATATTTCGTATTAACCAGAATAACATCCGATGAAAACGACTATCAGAGACTCCATATTTTCATAGCAGGGTTGGCGGTTAATTGAGAAGGTCGCATTCGTGGAAAGTTAAAATCCCCTCAATATCTTCGTAGATATATTCATTCGAAATTTTATTTTCCTATTATTACCAATAATGCAGTTATGATCGCAACGAAATTCGGCACTTGGTTGAAAATTGTCGGTGTTCATGCAAAATGTCTTGACGAAATGGCTCCGAATGCGAACATGCTCGTAAAAGCTCCTGGACTCACGTCAGTGCTTTTCTAGGTTTTTTTGTAAGTTACTCCGAAATAATGATATCGATATCAGATTTCGAATAAATTTCGCACATACCACGCAGCATTGAATTTCAGTTAGTCCGTTTATGATTTTTGGAGAGATTAGAAGAAAATATATAAAATTTCATGGTTTTTTCTTCGCCGAATTTCGTGTTGCTCGTGTCATGCAATTTCGTTGCCAAAGCGGTAATTTTATCACCTTTTGGCCCCACCATTACCTCCCGATGGGGAGATTCGTCAATATTTTTTTCATATGGTCCTCAATAAATTCTGAATGAACTTTCAAACTAAAATTTTCCAAACAAGTACCGGATTTCAATTCGATTCAATTTGTATTTTTGGAAATACTAGGAAAATGACTCTTAAAATGGGTATATGGAATCATTGGGTGAATTATACCCATTCGACCTTCATAATTAAGGTATTTCTAACTTGTTCCTTTCGAAAATGATTGTGTTCACGATTGGCCGTTAGGCCAGACGAAAACACAATAATCTTTTATATATTCACGCAGAGAAAAAATTAGATTTTAGTGAATACCAAAAAAGATGACTGAACTACAAAATATTTATTCAGCAGAAATTTTTTTTCCACTATCAACGTGTTCGTATGAGGCTGATTTTTTCAGAATACAATTTGCCCAAATTGACCCTTTTCGCCTTGGTGTGCCGAATCTCAAAATTATTTCTAACCAATTTGTTTTCGGAAATGCATATACAGAGAAAATAATTTCAACTGACCTAGGGAATTGAAATACAATACGTAGTTGAGATGTTTTTCTATTTATTGACGATAGTTTCGTTCCTTTACGTTGACTGACTGGATAATTTTGGTTTGAAAAATCATAACCGAATACAAATTTTTTGATGTATATTCAGAGAAAAGAGTTTAATCAGCCTATAGTTTCAAAACTGTTGACTTTTTGAGTCCACGAGATTGCTCTTCCACACCAATTGTCACCAGGTACCTTGTCTGAATCCACTATTCATTTTTTGATCGAAAACTAATAAACGATTGAATTTTATACAATTTTCACATTTTTTTTCCTAAGTATGCCACTGTTGAGGTGAAGCTTCTTGAGGACAATGTTATGGGAAGGATATTGAAGGGTTATCACCTGCACAAAGTAATGATACAAGATAATCAATTTCAAGATATATTCAGTTTGAATTCTATGATACAACAAATAAATTTAATATCATCACAAGCTTCAAATTCGGACATTCGTTTACGGTAGAACTAGGAGTTCCCTGAAATCTCAATGATCAAGTGGAATGAAGAGTTAAAAGGCGAAGTTGAGAATTGTATAATGGAGTTCTTCAATCAACTCATTCAACCCCTTTCATGAAAAAGCTTCTAGTAGGAATATGGTGAATTGTGACCTAAACGTTTGTCCGAATTTGTATAATATTAGAATAACAGTTTTGGCATCATATTTGAATGAATAAAATCAAGAAGAGGAATTATCAGTTTCTTCAAATTTTTCAAATATCATACAATACAGGTTAGAGTTATTTTACTTAAATTACATCTATAATAGTCAGTTCTATGATGGATCTATGATTTCTCTATTTTTTCTTAAAATGACATTTTTCCCACACATTGTTTCACAAGTTCAGTAGTACTTCACATAACTAATACTGAATCGGAGGAAGATTTCGGATAGTCAGGATATTTTCATCGTGTGTAGAATTTTTAACTTTGAGTGAAATAACACTTACAAAATCACTATATATTCATGTATTTCGTAGTGATGATTTATGAATTTTAGAAAATATACATTCTCTCTCAAACATTTTTTTAATACTCTGCTGCACAAATTTAACAGATTAACGACAATTATATTTATTGAATAAGAAAATATTAAAACATCGAGTTTGCAATCCATAGTACCTACAAAGTTTTGTGTAAAATTATATCACAATGAAATTACTTTCAGTTCTTATACTTTAAGGCATGGGGGAATATAATTTAACAAGAAGTATGCATAGGCAGATCATAATATACCCTTCAGAAAGTAGTTGTAGGTTTTATATTTAAAGAACGATTTGTTTATTCGAATGTAATCATATTCAATAACCAATGGAGTTCTGCAACCCTGATTAGTCGGATAAATGATCAGTTTAACGTTTCCCTGTGCGTAGATGCTAGGGAATTAGAAGTTGTCAGAGGGTCATGTATTAAGCAGCTTTGTTGATTTGTGTAGTGGCTATGAGCCGTATTTATAGTGGCTCCTTGAGGCTTCCTTACTGAAGGAGCAACTATAAATACGGCCCTAAATGTTTCTCATGATACGATACAATGGGATGTCTTAATCTATGCTTATTACAACTGACCTTGTCTTGGATAATTCTAGAATTATACTGAGAGAAATAGATAGAATTCACTCAACGTTCCCTCTCGATAAGATATATAGGGTAATATAAGCAATTGAAGGTTTCAGGTCCACCCCTTAAAAAGACAAACTGAAACTGTTTAAAATTGATATCTTATGGTCAATATTTCAATGAATATAATATAATAACCTTTAAATTATTCACTTTTGATGTGAAATCTTTACCGGCCATGAATAGGTCACTCTTCCAACAGTTGGTGTAATCAGATCTACATACATGCGTCAGTTTTGACATGAATTTTCACTAGAAGTAACTTGAACAGAATATGAAACAAGCTGTTATTAATTGTTTCGCGACTGGCCGAAAAATGTCGATATACATAGACCCTAAGACTACCCTTACCGTAGGGGATCATGGAGAGAACCTGCTTAAGCATCAGTGTGTTAGGAGCGTTTGAATACAGAACAGAGAAATATTATTTTTTTGATAAGCTACTGGTGTGAATCATTACGAAGTGTACAAACCGAACGGAGCTAAGGAAGTGGGGATGCTATAGGCGCGACATGATTCATTTGAGCAATGCATCGAAGGAAAAACGATTATTTTCTTTAATTGAATGCTGGTAATACGGTGTGAAGAGAAACTAAGAACACTGTTCGAACGATTTTCATCTGCTTTTGGTTTCTCTCATTAGAACAATACTGACGATGAAACATAATTCGAATTTGTAAGTAAAATTTATTGCAAGGTTCATACAGTTATAGAACTCCTAAGTAGACTTATACCGGAATACAGGCAGGATGATATTACTTTATACGTGGGCTATTCATTCAAGGCTACATGGAAATTATCGTCGTCCAAATAGCAAGTAATATCTCATCTCGGGAAAACCGCGAAAAAATTAATATATCAAAATATGCAAGGAATCTATGAATATTCGCCAATGAAGATTTATAAATGTATATTTTTTCATAATTTGTCATTATCATAGATGAATTACTCAGAATGATATATACAAAATTGAGTTGAGGTTGAATGAAAATCTTGATGAAGTAGGTGGATTTTCAAAGCAAAATACGAGGTTGGTGTAGGCAGTGTTGGAATCACGCTAGTGGCACCAAGCAGGAAAATTTTTCGACATCGTTACCTCAATTTTAATGACAGAAATATGACTCTTCTACAGGTACTTTTTTCTGGGGCATACGAGTCCATTAATACTATCGTTTCAAGAATTATATTGTGGTTATTAAGATGTAATACCTGATTTTAGGCATCATATTTTTATTAAATATATATCTATATATCATACCCGGTATCCTAACTTGCACAAGCTTTAAGCTTCTGAGGGGTTTCGTTGAAGCCTAGGATATTCGGGAAAAATACAAATACAAATTAAGTAATGGTGCTGATCGATTCCTTGGACGTGCACATAGCCAGTGAAAAAATTTCAAAAAGCACTGCCGTGAAGGCAGCAACTTTTGCGCGCATGTTCAATGTAGATGACCACTTCAGCAACAAATTTTAACGTGCGCGCGAAAGCTGCTGCCTTCACAGCAGTGCTTTTTGAAATTTTTTTCTGATAAATTACTGGATTTCAATTCGATCATATCTGTATTTTTGGACATATTGTAAAAATAAAATTTTGAATGGGTATATCTACGGAATCATTGGGCGGATTTTACCCATTCACGAATTCGACCTTCGTAATTAAGCCCCAAACCTACTCTACAAATATCGAGTTTCTAAGTCGTCTAAGTCGGAAGTTATTGTGTTTACGGTCAGCCTAACGGCCGACTGCGTGAACACAATAACTTCCGAAAGAAACAACTTAGAATCTCGATATTTGTAGAGAAGGTTTGGACCTTAATTACGGAGGCCGAATTCGTGAATGGGTAAAATCCACCCAATGATTCCGTAGATATACCCAATCAAAATTTTATTTTTCCAATATTTCCGTAAATACAGATCAGAACGAATTGAAATCCAGTACTTCATCGAAAATAACAGTTCGAAGTTTCATACAGAATTTAATGAGGATGATATGATGAGAAAATCATAGAAATTTTTTTTTTCAAATTGTTCTAATAACACGATTATCACAAAATTTTGCATAAAGTTGTCTTTCAGCATCTTAAAACTGTGAAGTTTAATCAGGACTGAATCAGTATTTCTCGAGTAATACCGAAAAAATCAACGATATCGAGAAGAAAACCTCGAAATTTGACATATTTTTTCCCGATATCTCCAAAACTTATGATCGTATCGAACTGAAATAAGGTACACTGCTGTGAAATTAGAAGGTCGAAGTGTGAGTATAATTTTTTTTGGATATGATGAATGGTTTCCGAAAAAAAAATTTTTTTGTAAAAAAATTTCGAAAAATTTTTTTTTTTTAATTTACTGACAATATGATCTTGACGAAATTTGGCTCAAAGTTGCGCGTCGTTATACTTCACCAAACTGCCAAGTTTGAATCCAATCGCTTGAGTAGTTTCTGAAATAAAAAATAAATAACTTTAAAACTTCAAGTGCCTATAACTCCGAAACTATTCGACCGATTTGGCCCATTAACGAACTTAACCGCGGCATTCTGATGCGCAACATAGCCTGAAAGTTTCAAGTAGCTAGCTTGCTTCTGTCGACAGTTATCGTGTCTACGGCCGGCCGGCCGGCCGGACAGAATCAATTTTGACACCGGATTCGTCATCAGTGAGTCCAACCTAGTCGATTGAGACCATTTTTGGCTCAATCATCCAAAATTACAGACATTTGGACAAAACGATAGCACGCTGTTCCCCTAGAACATGCGCGCAAAAACTGTTTTCGATAGGAATAATTTGAAATGATTATTTGAGGTGCCTGGATACATTCTTCACCATAAAAATTATCACTAGTAAAAAATGATATTTCATCAATACACAGGGAAGTTTTCACTTGCTTGTTAAGTTGTGAATGTGCATCAAGATCAATTTCCAGAATAAGGATGAATAAGCTTGCTCATGAATCCAGCTCCAAACTTAAATACTTTTTTTGAGCACGAGTATCGATTATTGCTTATTTTGGGAGGATTACGCATAATTATGTAGGTTTTGTCTGGGTTTTCGCTTCCAATATCTGAAACAGAACTATTAAAATTTAAAAAAATTGTTTTTCTCATGCAAAACCGACTGAACCGAAATCCAAGTTGGTAGATAAATCGTCAAGATTGATCCTCGACGATTTTCAGCAAGATCGGTTTAGCCTAAGGGCTCAAAGTTGGGGATTGGAGGAAGAAAAAATTATTTCTCTTAAACTTACTGTTGCGTAACTCAACCTGTGTTTACGGTCAGCCTAACGGCCGACTGCGTAAACACAATAACTTCCGAAAGAAACAACTTAGAAACTCGATATTTGTAGAGAAGGTTTGGACCTTAATTACGAAGGCCGAATTCGTGAATGGGTAAAATCCACCCAATGATTCCGTAGATATACCCAATCAAAATTTTATTTTTCCAATATTTCCAAAAATACAGATCAGATCGAATTGAAATCCAGTACTTCATCGAAAATAACAGTTCGAAGTTTCATACAGAATTTAATGAGGATGATATGATGAGAAAATCATATAAATTTTTTTTTCAAATTGTTCTAATTACCCGATTATTACGAAATTTTGCATAAAGTTGTCTTTCAGCGTCTTAAAACTAGCTGTGAAGTTTAATCAGGACTGAATCAGTATTTCTCGAGTTATACCGAAAAAATCAACGATATCGAGAAGAAAACCTCGAAATTTGACATATTTTTTCCCGATATCTCCAAAAATTATGATCGTATCGAACTGAAATTCGGTGCATTGCTGTGAAATTAGAAGGTCAAAGCGTGAGTATAATTTTTCTTGGATATGATAAATGGTTTCCGAAAAAAAAATTTTTTTTTTTAAATAACCAACAATATAATCCTGACGAAATTTGGCTCAAAGTTGCGCGTCGTTGTAGTCCACCTAACCGCCAAGTTTGAATCCAATAGCTCAGGTAGTTTCTGAAATAAAAAATAAATAACTTCAAAATTTCAAATGCCTATAACTCCGAAACTATTCGATCGATTTGGCCCATTAACGAACTTAACCGCGGCATTCCAATGCGCGACCTACCCTGAAAGTTTCAAGTTGCTAGCTCACTTCGTTCGACAGTTATCGTGTCTACGGCCGGCCGGCCGGCCGGACAGAATCGATTTTAACACTGGATTCGTCATCAGTGAGTCCAACCTAGTAGATTGAGACCATTTTCGGCTCAATCATCCAAAATTACAGACATTTGATCAAAACGATAGCACGCTGTTCCCCTAGAACATGCGCGCAAAAATCGGAAAAAAATTATTATTTATAGAAATCACCCTGTGGATTACGGGACTTGAGATTAAATTTCTTCATGAAGCTCATTTATATCTTAAATAAAACTTATATATTATATTATTCATAGATCATTGGTTTTTCACAACACAAAAACCAATTCCATGAAAAAATATATTTGAAACATTGAAATCTCAACAAATACTCTTGTATAACTGAATAACACTCTTACATACAGAATGCGAATAGTCGGACATACATGGATCGCTATTTGGGATCTTTGTATGTCTCCATTCCTTAGGTTGTCTTTGTGTTCTCTTTTTGCGCGCATGTTCTAGGGGAACAGCGTGCTATCGTTTTGTCCAAATGTCTGTAATTTTGGATGATTGAGCCAAAAATGGTCTCAATCGACTAGGTTGGACTCACTGATGACGAATCCGGTGTCAAAATTGATTCTGTCCGGCCGGCCGGCCGTAGACACGATAACTGTCGACAGAAGCAAGCTAGCTACTTGAAACTTTCAGGATAGGTTGCGCATCAGAATGCCGCGGTTAATTTCGTTAATGGGCCAAATCGGTCGAATAGTTTCGGAGTTATAGGCACTTGAAGTTTTAAAGTTATTTATTTTTTATTTCAGAAACTACTCAAGCGATTGGATTCAAACTTGGCAGTTTGGTGAAGTATAACGACGCGCAACTTTAAGCCAAATTTCGTCAAGATCATATTGTCAGTAAATTAAAAAAAAAAAATGTTTCGAAATTTTTTTACAAAAAAATTTTTTTTTCGGAAACTATTCATCATATCCAAAAAAAATTATACTCACACTTCGATCTTCTAATTTCACAGCAGTGTACCTTATTTCAGTTCGATACGATCATAAGTTTTGGAGATATCGGGAAAAAATATGTCAAATTTCGAGGTTTTCTTCTCGATATCGTTGATTTTTTCGGTATTACTCGAGAAATACAGATTCAGTCCTGATTAATCTTCACAGCTAGTTTTAAGATGCTGAAAGACAACTTTGTGCAAAATTTTGTGATAATCGTGTTATTAGAACAATTTGAAAAAAAAAATTTCTATGATTTTCTCATCATATCATCCTCATTAAATTCTGTATGAAACTTCGAACTGTTATTTTCGATGAAGTACTGGATTTCAATTCGTTCTGATCTGTATTTACGGAAATATTGGAAAAATAAAATTTTGATTGGGTATATCTACGGAATCATTGGGTGGATTTTACCCATTCACGAATTCGGCCTTCGTAATTAAGGTCCAAACCTTCTCTACAAATATCGAGATTCTAAGTTGTTTCTTTCGGAAGTTATTGTGTTTACGCAGTCGGCCGTTAGGCTGACCGTAAACACAATAACTTCCGGAAGAAACGACTAAGAAACTCGATATTTGTAGAGTAGGTTTGGGGCTTAATTACGAAGGTCGAATTCGTGAATGGGTAAAATCCGCCCAATGATTCCGTAGATATACCCATTCAAAATTTTATTTTTACAATATGTCCAAAAATACAGATATGATCGAATTGAAATCCAGTAATTTATCAGAAAAAAATTTCAAAAAGCACTGCCGTGAAGGCAGCAGCTTTCGCGCGCACGTTCAAATTTGTTGCTGAAGCGGTCATCTACAGTGAACATGCGCGCAAAAGTTGCTGCCTTCACGGCAGTGCTTTTTGAAATTTTTTTGACATCTAACGGCCGTGATGTTTCCCCTGTACATGTCTTTCTACAGAAACTACAAAATGAGTACGAATAATCACTTCAATTTGCATGTTTGTGGGGTTCCCCGTGATTTTTCAAACTTTGCTTGAAATATGGGTCTATCAGTTAATTATGAAACTGAACTAGTGAATGCATTTCAACGATGATTTTTTTTAGTGTATTAAGAACGAAGTTGGCTTGTTTTCATACATTTTGTTTGTTTGCATACATAAATTTTGGAAGTCGAAAGTATCTAATATCTTAGAAACTGTTGATTTTCAGTTACCAATAAATATGGTTTGAACGACAAGTGTGAGTAGCAGGTAGGATTATGATTTTTCATCAAGTTTTCATTGCTGTTAAGTAGTCCAGGAAAAAAATTACTTGGGCGTAGGTTAGACAGATGCTTATTCTGGGTAGCACGATTTTGTGTTTACACAATATTTCTGTGTATACAATAAATCTTGATCACTGAAAACATATACAATTTTGTTCACTGAATTATTACGACTACTATTCAAGTTCTCCATTATATCCTGTAGACAACACGGCTTTAGATCTGAAAAGTCGACTCAGACTGCTTGCTGCAGGTTCCTGGAGTTTGTGTTCACTTGTTTGGATGATGGTTTTCATGTAGCGGATATTTTTTTCGATTTATCACGTGCATTTGACTCTCTTCAACGTTCGTTTATTATGGATAAAATGTACCAGCTACGATTCAGAGGAGTGCTTCTTGAATAGATTCATAGCTTCCTAAAGAATTGTAAAATATATGTCCGAATAGGTGGGTCCACTTCTCGGGAGTTCCCCAAGGATGGGTGTTCGGACCACTCCTCTTTTTGTTGTTTATAAACGATCTGCCATAGTACATTTTAGCCTGCATTTTGGTTCTTCTTGATGAGTCCATCATTCAGCGTTTTCTTGACTGGTGTCACCGTAACTCCCTAATAGGTAAATCTGGGAAAACCCCAAATAATAAAATTTCAGAATCGTAATACTGATCCTAGTGATGTATTTTCCGTTGAATATCGTAAAGGGACATTAGTCTCCACAGATATTGTCAGGTTCCTTGGGCTGTATGAGGATAGTGATTTGAAATGGCAATATGAGGTTAACAACGTGTGTAAAAAGTTAAATATTTCTCTTTATGCTTTATCGCGTCTCAGGGATTAACTTCCGATGGATTCCCTCCTCAGGATATACTGCAGTATGGTGTATAGTCACCTCTGCTATGACATCGCACTATGAGGGTCATCTGTAGATGCAGGGCGGGTATTTGTTTGTCGGAAAAAGATAATGAGACTCGTATTTGGTATTGAACCTCGTGATTCTTGTCGTTCATTCTTCCATAAGTACACAATTTTGACCTTTCCATGTGTCTTTATTTTGAGTTTTCTATTATCTATCCATCGAAATGAGTCCTCTTTGAAAAAATATTCTGATTTCCACAATTACAAGGCTAGGCATGTGGATGTTATTTGTATCCCTAGACACGACACTATAAAATATGAATCTACAGCATCTTTCATTGGGACCAAACTGTGTAATCATTTGCCAAACATGTTCAAATCAATGAAAGATATTCAATTTAAGGTTAATGTTAAGGCCCTGTTGGTAGTCGAGTATTACTATATAGTATTGAAGAATACCTCTCTGATAGATTCATTTAATTCCTGGTTGTTTGTCACTCGATTTTTTTTTATCTTAATTCATTTCAAATGTTTTTTTATATCTTCTACATGACTTATCCTATACATTGTTGAATATCTGAAACGATCAATAGAATTATTATTATTATCTATTTCTGGATTTGACTGAGCTCATGAATGTCATCTTATTCTGTAGAAATGGGCAAAATTTAATGAATGAGTTGATTAATTGGAAAATATCATAGATTAATTTTATCATAAGAGATATATGTTCGATAGTTCGGCAACATTCTATATATTTACTTGAACATCTCATTTTATATTAAACAGGAATTGCTTAGGGTGGTTCCTGATTCTGTGAGAAATTTTCAGTTTTCCTTGCCATTTGGAGAATAAATTGAATCATCAGATAAGGTCAGCTACGGATAACGGGGTAAAATATTATTAGCATAATATTTATTATTCATTCAAAATGAAAATAAATATGCCAAGAGTTGTGATATACGTAAGATGATTTTTGCTGTTGAATTGTTGACAATACTGCTAATTTTTCAAAAAAAAAGTTTTAAAAAAGAGTTAGCCCAGCAATTTCGTTATATGTGACAAAAATTGTTCAATATACTTGTGACACAATATTTAAACAGACTTCTGCCGGTCAGATTTTCAGAAAAAACTCTCCATTTTGTATTCGAATAGTGAGGATTGGAGAAAAATCAGCTCTGTTTTGAATAAGAAATGAACTGTTTTATCTTACTCTTCGAATGATCCATTGTTTGTTTAATATTGTATTGGAGGTTCCTTTCTTTGAAGAGTATCTAGAAACTCAAAGTTACTTCGGATACTCTATCAAAAAGTAATTTATTTAGTATCTAGATCCTTTTTCAAAGTATCTTTGACAGCTCTGCCGACTCATCTGCATTCGGGCGCCCATTCATATTCGTTGCCAAAGCGTTCATCTTTTCTCGTATTCACCCCACCAAACGCAACTTTCTGATGGAAAGATGTGACGATCTCTCTTTCATAAGGTCCCCAGGAAATTCTTCTAGAACCTCCAACTATCAAGTTTGCAATCAAGTACTAAATTCCAATTCTATCCGCTCTGTATTTTTGGAAATATGGGCATTTCAAAATTTTTAATGGGTACCGGCATCTACGGAATCATTATGCGAATTTTACCCTTTCACGCAGTCAGACTTTGTAATTGAACGAAAAACTCACTCTACTCATATCGAGTCTCTAAGACTTTTTTTCGGAACTTCTGGTGTTCACGACCGTCCTTACCGCCGATAGTGAACAAAAAAAGAATCTATTCAGATTCTTGATTGTACAGAAGGTTTTGTGTTTATTAGAAAAGGCCTTATTCGCAAATTCGTTGATCTAACCATAAGCCCATTTAAAGTTTTCTGATATTTCCAAAAATACAGAACGAGTTGATTCAAAATCCAGTATTCCAATATACTTTAGGTAATTTTCAATAAAACCATCGAACTCAACGAGTTGATCAGTCGTTAAAAAATTTGTGAAACCGAACGTTATAATCGTCAATTTTAACAAACACAAGGAGAAATACCATCATTTTTGCGTGTATGCGTTGGGGAACGGTGTTGCTATCGTTTTATAAGGAGCCTGTACGGATTTCTAGCCGTAAATGGTCTCAAAAAACTAGGTTGGACGCAGTGACGAAGAGTCTGGTGTCAAAATCGATTCTGTCCGACCAACCAGGCGGCACGATTAGTGTTTGAAGAAATGAGCTAGCGACTTCGAACTTTTATTGTAGGTCGCACATCATAATGCGGCGGTTTGGTTCAATAAGGGGCCAAATCGGCCAAATGATTTCGGAGAACCTAATAGTCATTTGAACTTTCGAGGTCAGGAATCATTCAAGCAATTGGACTGAAATTTGGCAGTGGATTGCAGCACATTACCACCCATTTTTCATTGAAATTTGGTTAGATAGTACATTTAGTGAATAAAAATGTTCGTAAGTGAGTAACATTTTTTTTTGGAATCCATTAATCAAATCCGAAATGCGCAAACTTTGGATTACATATTTCTCAGCACAGTAAAAATGTTGTTCGGATACGATTATATTTTTCGCAGTTGTTGAGTATCAAATTTTATGGTTTTTCCTCTGTATTGTTGTTGTATTCAGAATAACTCAAACAATCCTGATCCTATCATAATAAAACTTAATAATTAGTTTTAAATGCTGATGCACAACTATTTGCAGAATTTCCTGATGATCGTGCATTGTAACAATCTGAAAATTTATTTTTAACTATTCCTCATTCTGGGATCATCTTATCATATGCTTCTCTTGAAATCCTCGATCAACCTTGAATCTGTAATTTTTCAATCAAGTTAAAAAATTAATTCTTCAAAAGAAATACAGACTGGATTGGTATGAAATCTAGTAATTGATTGAAAATTTACAACTTGAAGGTTCATGCAGAATTTTGTGAGGATAATATCATTTGGCGATCGTCAAATCTTTCCATCAAGAAGTCAAGCTGAGTTTGATGGGGTCAATACGTTTAAAAATTACCGCTCTGGCAATAAATTTGAACTAACTTCCAAAAGGTGCTGAGTTCAAGTCAATGCTTTTCTGGAATTTTTATAATACAGAGGGTTTCTTTTTCCCATATCATCTCAATGTCTCAAGATATTCAGCTTGAATTTGGTAGCTTTGTACTCAATTTTATATGACTACAGGGTATTTTTTCTGCTGCAATTTTTGTGCAATTTGGATCAAAAAAATTTCGTTTTAAGGAATCCTTTCATCAAAGTCTTAATGAATACTCGACACACCTTGAATATATGTCACAACAGTGTACCAAATTTCAGCTTTATCTGATTTAAAGTTTTGGAGATATGGAGGTATTGGAAAAAAGTATATCCAATTTCGTGATTTTTTAGGTGTTCTTTATATTTCTGGAATAACCAAAAAAAATCCAATCATGATAAACTTGACAATTAGTTGTAAACTACGAATTCATGGTCAAAACGGTATTTTTTCCACTTATTGACCCTGCCAAATGCAGTTCCTTCTCCTGATGGAAACATTTGACGGTCTTTCATTTTTCAATCAATTCGATACAATATGTGTTTGGAAATCTTGGGAAAATGAAATTTTGAATGGGTGTCCCTATCTGCGATATCAATAGGTGGATAATACCCAGTCATGAATTCGGCCTTCGTGAATCTACTCTACAAATATCGAGTTTCTAAGTTGTTACTTTAGGAAGTAATTGTATTCACGTTTGGACGTTCTCCTCATTGTTCTGTTTATCAATTAAAAATTTCATTTTTATTTGATTTAATATACAATTACAATAAGATAAAATCATTGCGCATTTCCAGATATATCACAATCTGACTACGTCGAAGAAGAATGTTGCGAACTCCCAAAAACTGCGTACAGTTCTCTATGTTGTTTGTGACTCTGAGGACTTAACTACAGTCCGGATCTATATTCTTGACTGCGATGTTACGGATTTCTCTATCGTTTCATCCCAAATACATCGAGTGTTCTTGCCAACAGCGTCGACACGCCCACTTTTTCACATTCGTTCTCTTCCAGGATTTCAAGAATAGCGCCCCTGAAGTGTTGCTTGAGAGATTCTCGAGTAAAAATTTGATAGAAATAATCCTACAGCATCCTCATCTTTTTCTCACAACATCTGCAGGGATAATTTTGGAACACTACAGCATACAGAGCTTTTTATATCCACATTTTGGAGTTCTACAGTATCCTGTTCAGAGAGTAATAAATACACCGGGAGGTTTGTAGTACACTGGAAGCTAAAACTACATTCCAATTTTTCTTTCTGGAGCTAAGGATACCAATAAACCTTGCTTAGTCGAGATGAGTAGATTTATCATTTCATTATTTGGAGAGATTGCAGATCCTTTAAATTTGATCGATAAATATTTTCGCTGGGATATTAACGCCTGCCCTGGAAAATAAGTTCATCTAAGTTATGAAGTAACTGACTCGATCAGTCTTTTCTGAGTAATTCTAGAAATAACGACATTACAGAGAAAAAATTTTAGAAAAGAACTGTTGTGAAGTCAGCAGCTTTTGCACGCATGTTCAAACTCATTGCCAAAGCGTTCATCTTTTCACGTGTTGGCAACTTCACTTCCTGACGGGAGATCAGAATATCTCAGAATATTGGATACCTATTCGAAAAAATGTTATTTCTAGGTTGGACACGAGCATCACGAATTTTCATACAAAGTTGTTCATGAGCATGTTTCAAACTGGTTCCAAGTTTCTTATGATTGAATCAGTATTCTTTGAGGAGAAAAAACAAGGGTGTCCAGGAAAAAACACGAAATTTGACATATTTCTTCCCAATAACTACGAACATTATAACTTTGCCAGAGCCAAATTTGGTACAGGGCTGTGAAATATAGAGTTGAGGATAGAGGCTGAATTTTTTTCGAAAAATAATTTGCATATACATCTACGAAGGCGTAGAAGGGCCACTCTTTGTCGACAAAAATTTTTCCACCTAATTCTGACTTTAATCTCGGAATTATACTAATTCCGACTTTGAACTCGGAATTATAGACTAATTCCGACTTCAAACTCGGAATTATACATAATTCCGACTTCGAACTCGGAATTATACTAATTCCGAGTTTGAACTCGGAATTATAGACTAATTCCGACTTCAAACTCGGAATTATACATAATTCCGACTTCGAACTCGGAATTATACTAATTCCGAGTTTGAAGTCGGAATTATAGACTAATTCCGACTTTAAACTCGGAATTATAGTCTATAATTCCGAGTTCAAAGTCGGAATTAGTCTATAATACCGAGTTTAAAGTCGGAATTAGTCTATAATTCCGACTTCAAACTCTTATACTAATTATACTAATTCCGAGTTCAAAGTCGGAATTATGTATAATTCCGAGTTTGAAGTCGGAATTAGTCTATAATTCCGAGTTCAAAGTCGGAATTAGTATAATTCCGAGATTAAAGTCGGAATTAGGTGGAAAAATTTTTGTCGACAAAGAGTGGCCCTTCTACGCCTTCGTATACATCCAGTACGATCTCAACAAAATTCAGAAAGAGTTGTGCGTTGTCATGCCTGCCGGTCTGCCGACTTTCAATCCAGTCGCTTCAGTAGTTTCTGAAATATCAGAAAAATAACCTCAAAATTTCAGATGAAATCTTGTGACCGAGTTAATGCATTCATGAACTCTGAACTTAACAGTCAAAGATTGAAATGCAGCCTACCCTGAAGTTTCAAGATGATAGATAGGATTCTCCGTACGCCCTACGGACGGTTGGCGTCAGACACCGGTCACCAGATTCGGCTTACGAAAAAAACTCAAAATTTACATTTCGATGAAACGATTGCCCGCTGTCACCTGAAAATGTACGCAAAAAATAAAAACTGCAGATATAATAAGAGCTCGGTGCAGGTTCTAGGTTTTTGAAACCTTTGATAATTGGCAACATTCTCGATAAAATATGACACGGCAAGCTCCGAAAACACTTAAATGTATGTGACTTCTAATGGAGGATAACTCAATAGCATATGAGAATGAAGTTTGAATAACATATAATACTGATGAGAACAATCGAAGTTAAAATAAAGTGTAATTCGACTATTTATTAACTTTATTTCGCAACTACTCCGACTTTTCGAAGGATGATCACCAGTTTCTCAAGGCCAAAATAATTGATATCGATAAGCAGAGGGAATCACAAGTACATTCTTATCTTTCTAGTTCACAATTCAAAACTTATTTCCATTCATTAAGATTCGTTCAAGGACAAAATAGTGAAATTACGCCTACACATGGTACAATCTTACAAACAAAGAACCAACGCATATTGAAATGGGGTCATCTTAACATGGATCATAGACAAGGATAAGAAAATACTGTTTGATTTTTTCATATTTTATCTTTGTGACAGTTGAAAGAAAGTATGTATTTCCTTATACTTGTCAATGATTCATGTTGAGATAACCCTATTTCAATATGCGTTTGTTCTTTGTTTATAAGATTGTATCATGTGTAGACGTTATTTCACTTTTTTATCCTTTGAAAGAATTTTAATAAATAACTTTCAAATTGTGAACTTGGTAGTAATAATGTACTTGTGATTCCCTCTGTTTATCGATGTCAATTATTTCAGCCTTGAGAAAGAGGAGATCATCCTTTTAAACGTCAGTGCAGTTGTGAAGTAAAGTTGATGAATAAACCAGTTACTCAATATTGTTTCATTTAATAGGAAAAATGGACGAAAACATTACACGTTGATAAAGTTTTCACTTTGGCGTTGCAAAATGGCGAATGGACCAGGATCAACTATTTCCTCTCTTATTCCTTTTAGGATTTTCGGAAATAGTATTTTAGGTCAGAAGACAAGGATTTCGGAACATTTCTATTAGTGGTTTCTTTGTAGTTTACCCATAAAAGTCGAAATATCATCGGAAAATTTCCACTTTGAAAGATCGAGCTCTATCCAATTTGCAACTTATTCAGGTAGTGTAGTATTCGGTATTCTAGTGAAGGTAATCCTTAGTCTCTTTCGACACATCAATCAAGGCGGTAGTGTGAAAGCAGAGAGAATATAGATCATTTCAAATTTACTGACATCAGAGTAGGCCATGAAAATCTAGTCGCGGCTTTATTTCTAGTTACAAAAAAGAACTAAAACTTTCTGTGGGTTGATTATAGATTGAAATATACAAGTATAACCTATAAAATTATTTTCAAGGCAAATTTAGTTTGAAATTGTTGGGAATATTTATAATATTCTAATGCTCTAAACCTGTGCAGCGGCAGTATATTATTTTCATCATTGTTGCATTGACAAATTTTCAAACTTAGTTTCAATTGCCAAAAGGCATACAGCTAAATTGACGACTGAAAATACACAACCACATTATTTCACTGCATATCAATCATGGAAATTCAGAATTGATGATGAAAATAGGGTGGAATGCTTCAACATAAAATCATTCAGGCTTACGAGAAACTCCAATTTTGAGATATTGATTAAATAATGAAAACTTAGGTAGGTAATCAAGATCACTTGAAGTTTCTTCTCAATGAAGATTCCACTCTTCAGCAATCTTTGTATTCTTGATGACTATTAGAAATTTATCCAAGTTCTAGCCCTGTACTATTTTTTCCTCAGAATTAAGGAAGGAAAAAAATAAAATTAAAATTATATCCAAACTGATATATTCATTGCTTTTGATTTTCAAGAGAAGAACGTCGTTCAACGTCTCTTTGAAGGTATAATCATTTGGAATAGGTTTCCTTCCACTGCTTACTCCTGGCTGTACTGACTTGCCTTCTTTTTTCTTCAAAATTCTTTGGACAGTACTTGGAGAAATCTGAAATTTTAAGACTTATTTATTATTCAGAAAACACCTTGAATAGGTAAATGATTGATTACATGAAAAAATAGCTGAACGTGATTAATACTAGCAGAAATATCGGATGAATCCCTGAAAAACTCGCAGTAACACCGCTACACTGCCCCAAGTTCTCTTGTGGTTAGGCGAGAGGTATTTTGATGAATTCCAGCCATTTTCAATTCGGTGAGGTTTAAGAAACACTAAAATCCAAATCTAATTTTTCGATTGAATCAAGAACATACACAATCAGAAATAAATTCCAAATATTTTCATTAAGTTAACTCAAACTTGTAAAAGTCATAAGTCAGTATTATTCTGAATACCAACATGAATCCTGCAAGACAAATGTTACTGACTGGTCTATCACCAACATAATTTCGAGTTTCCACAGCCACCCGAGATGTCAATCATTCTGAAAGGGACTATAGAATATTTAATAGAGCGGCCGCCGTATTGCGAACGGGCCAGCGAATATGTGCTTCTATTCTCCGACACTCTGGTGCTCTACTGTCTCTTCATCGAGCTCGTTATATGATGTTTTCTACCGCTTTCACATGTGCTTTTCGCTTTGATTTTTACTACTTTCAAGTTTTTAAGTTGAAGGATGGATGACAATTGATTGAACAATATGGTTACGACAAATCTATCGAAACATATCAAAATGCAGAGAAGTAAATCTAATGAATTTATTGAAAGAAAACGAAATATGCGAGGAACATTTGATTACTATCCTCTAAAATGAATTAGTTTCATAGGTTTCTGTCACACTCTATTTCACATCGATGCTCTGCTTCTAGTCACGATTTTTTTTTCTAATGGTGAAATATACTTTCTCTATACTCTCAATCAGCCACTTCTCATGGTTGTCTTCTCCACGAATAAATGATTTGATTCTATGAAAAAGTTTATACTCCGAAAGTACGAATGTGAAGCATTGGTATAATTGGAAATGTTGCTACTGATTTTGCTATTCCGAACTGAAGCTTTGAATATTTTTGCACAGATTATACATATCCGGTTCACTTCTGATGACTGTTGTATCTCTCCTCATCGGTTTTTTATGATATTAAATTCGTTGTCAAATTCTGAGGGGTGTGTTCTTCATCTGAAGTTATTGCAAATGAAATTCTTCACACTTGATCTTCCTCCTGTCTCAAATAACGTAGGTATACTGCGATATATTCAGAAAATGTAAAGTAGTAGCAACATTTCGTCATCGATCATCATTTAATTTTCTTATTTTAGCATAGAAGAAGTCATTAATTAATGAAGGGAATCACTAAACAGGTACAATTATCATTTAGAATTTCATCAACACTATAATGATATTTAACCAATTCAATACTTTTGGGTAAAAATGTACCTTCAAAGATTTCATCAAAGCAGGTGAATGATTGTACAGGACAATGCTGTGATATTTTGCTGATGTTTCTTACTTAGGTATTCTATGTTCTGGAACGAGAATGAAATTATTTTTAAGATTCGTTTTCATCAGGCAGAAAAAATTTTTTGAAATATTCTTCAGTAAATCACCTTGTTCTGATAGAATATAATAATGTTCCTGTAATTTTCCAACAATATTTTTCAAATTAGCGTTAAGTGATTTCGAGTTATTCTAAGAATTTTCTCAAAATAGATTCAGCTATTTTTTCTGCAATTGGAAAATAATCTTTCTTCGGGGATTTGAAAGAGTTGATGGCTGTAAATGGGGCGGGAGTGCGGGAAAATTTACAACCTGTATTTTTCAAGTCACTTGCTACAATTGGTAGATGCAGATTTTCCTCTTTCGTGACAAAAGGAGAATAGGTTCGTGAATTAGATATGAGATTGCTTCTGGTTATCATTGATGGTAATCTGTTTTAAGTGGCGCTCTCCATTTTCGCCATTTCGAAAGAATTATTCGCATAAGAAATTTTGGAATCAAGCAACTTCAAAATATCGGCAGATCTCTCACTTAACTTTTTCCTATCATTTCTGAACAAAATCCATGAATAGTTTATTTGTGGTCTACTAAATGAAGAATAGTCTTAACTTTTCTGGTTATTATTGTACAAATTCGATAATAACTTATTATGCAGTCAATCAGATCGATTCCCCCCATGTATTCGCGGACAATAATTGGTCTAGAAATGTATATTTATTTGGATTCTTTTTTAGACGAGCACCATTGAGTATTAAAGTGTTCAGTACCCAATGCTAGCACTTACATTTGTCTTGAAGTTCTAATTGTGAGGCTGTAAAAGCAAGATGAACACTTTTCATGTCATACCCTTCGACCACCGAAATTTTGCCATTTGCCCTCACTGACTTTTCTGAAGAACCTCGCCCAGGTCTTGCCACTCACTGTCTTTTCATTGTTAAGTGCACACTTCTGGGAATTCTAGATTTCATTATCGTACCGAGGTATTGTGAAGTAACGATCAATGCGAATAAGGGTTCCTTCACTAAAAGTTTTAGTTCATCTGATAACGGATGATGGGCCGATTCCTAGGAATCCTAGTCGAATAAAAGCCCATCAGGGGTTGGACAAACAAAAGTTTTCAGGATTAGGCTTAACTCTGATGAATTGATTCATTTTACATACTCCAGTAGAGGGAAATCATTTGTTCGAGAAGTTTGAATCTCGATGTCCAACATATTGGACATTAGGACTCAGGAGGATATAGAGAAGTTTTTCACCTCGGTACTTGCAATTTTTTTTTTGCCCTCGGGGGAGCTTGAAACCCCTAGAGGGCGCGTCCCCAGGTGGCGGATAGGGGGATGCCCTAACCGACTCGCTCTGGGGAGTCGGCGGGTAGGTGGGAAATAAAATACCACCCGTGGACCAAACAAGCAGGGCAGGTAGAGCTCTCAGCTATGGGGACAGCAATCAACCTAAGAGAAGGATACTCTGAAATTAAACCCTGGTCCTCCAAGTTGGGGGTTGAGGCATCGGGCCGACCCCTCGGTACTCGGAAAAAACAAATAAAGGTTAAAAATTCCAGCAACATGCCTCGGACAGGACGGATTAAACGGAAACGACTCAAGCTAAGGAAAAGGACTATGAATATAGGAACATGGAACGTTCAGGGTCTCTCCCTGAAAATAAATGATGTCATGCATGAGATGAAAGAATCAAACATGGACATTGTCGTACTAACGGAAACAAAAAAGAAAGGACAAGGATCTGAAAAGTTGGGACATTTTGATCATTTCTACTCTGGAGTAAGTACAGATAAAAGAGCTCAACAAGGTGTTTCAATAATAATTCGGAAAGAACTAAGAAAATGCATAACATCCTGGGAGCCAATTAACCAACGCATTATCAAGCTGAATTTAACTCTGAACGGGAGCAAAGTTACTATTGTGGGAGTATATGGAGTGAACGACGACGCGCTAGTGAAGGATAAGGAAGAATTCTACGAACAACTATCTTATGAAATATCCACAATTGGAACATCCAGGGAAATAATTTTGCTAGGCGACTTCAATGCCAGAACAGGTTCTAAACAGCACGATGTAATTATCGGTCAGTTTGGAGAAAAAATTCTGAACGACAATGGAACCAGACTCATAGAAATTTGCGCACAAAATAACCTGAAAATAACTAACGGATTCTTCCAACATCGCTCGGTTCATATGTATACTTGGATTCAACCCACGAAAGGTCTAAAGACTATCATAGACTATGTGATCGTGCGTCAACAGTCAAGGATGAAGATTCAAGATGTCCGTGTCTACAGAGGAGTGACTTGCGGAAGCGATCACTACCTAGTGAAGGCCAAAATACTTCCCTTTGAACCGAAAAAAACAAAAACAATGATGCCGGCACATGAGGAACAAGAGATCTCAGGTACCAGCTATAACCTTGAGGGTTTCAGTGATGAAAGCACTAAACAGCTCTATCGATCCAGATTAGACAGCAAACTCACAAAAAACACTTTGACACTACCGAACAACTGTATAGCCATATAAAAGAAAGCCTAAAGGAAGCAGCGTTAGAAGCTTTGGGGGAGCGAGAGAAGTACCGAAGAAGAATACCATACTGGTGGGATGAGGAAATTGAGGAAATAATCAAATGGAAAAAAGAAAAGTACACTACGTATCTAAATACACGAACAGATCAGAGTAAAAGAGAATATAAAGAGGCCCAAAAAAGAGTTCATAAGGCAATCAAAGAAAAGAAAAATGAAAGTTGGGAAAGAACGTGTACTCGAATAAATACATACATTGGAGGAACAAGAAGCACTGAAAGCTGGAAAACTATAAAATCCCTACGTCACCAAAATAAGAAAGATATCATTTCACCGATATCTCTCAAGAAGTGGGATAGCTATTTCAGCGAACTCCTGACAGAAAAAAGGCCAGAATACGAACAACGAAATACTAACGACCAAATTTCAATTACGGCATCACCTATCAAAGTAACCAAAGAACAGGTCAGGAAATTATGCCATGGACTCAAAAACAGGAAATCACCAGGCCCGGGACACATTCCTCCCGAACTTCTCAAATACGGAACTGACAAACTATTCGAACTTCTAGCTGATCTATTCCAACGGTGTCTTAATGGACAAGACATACCCCAAGAATGGAGGACCTCATACATAACCACTATTCATAAGAAGGGAAGTAAGGAATGTTGTGACAATTTTCGAGGCATAGCAGTACTCAGCACAATTTCTAGAGTTTATGGAAAACTATTGAAAGAGAAGATTGAATACGAATATCGGGATATGGAAGCCGAAGAACAGGCGGGTTTCAGAGCGGGTAGATCAACCATTGATCACCTGTTCACCCTGACACAGGTAATTGAAAAGAAAAGAGCTGTCAATCAAGAAACACATCTTCTCTTCGTAGATCTAAAGAAGGCTTATGATAGTGTACCCCAACAAAAACTGTGGGACGCCCTTGAGAAAACTAATATAAGCGTAAATCTCATCAAGGCCATACAAGAGGTATATAGAGAAAATTGGTGTCAAGTGAAAGAAGGACGAAGGCTGTCAAGAGGGTTCAGAGTGGACAAAGGTCTGAAACAGGGCTGTTGCCTGTCACCCACCTTGTTCAAAATATATCTGGAGCAAGCTCTTAGAACATGGAAGAGGAAATGCCGAGGTATGGGCATACCATTGAACGAAGCCATCCTGTATACATTATGTTTCGCCGACGATCAGGTGGTTCTGGCACAGGATTACGAAGACCTGGTATACATGACACGTAAACTCATAGAAGAATATAGTAATTGGGGCCTAGAGGTTAATATCAGCAAAACAGAGTATATGTGCATCGGAGGAGAGCAGCAAGATCTGGTGCTGGAACAACATGTCGTGAAGAAATGCATTAAGTACAAATATCTGGGAGTACACATCACAAATGACGGAAATATGGACGAGGAAATAAAACACCGAAATAACCTGGGAAGAATAGCAATAAGACAACTGAATGGTATCCTATGGGATAAGACGATAACGAAGAAAAATAAACACAGAGTCTTTGAGTCAGTAGTAAAAAGCATCACAACCTACGGCAGTGAAATATGGCCTCTAAAACAGAAATCGTTGAGATTACTCGACGCCACGGAGATGGATTTCTGGCGACGAGCTGCCGGAAAATCGAGATTAGACAGAGTGAGAAATGAGAACATCCTGGGCATAATGGGAGTAAGTCATCGAATGAGCGAAGATATAAAGGAAAAACAGCTACGTTGGTACGGACATGTCCAAAGGATGGAGGATGATAGGCTACCGCAACAGATACTTCAGTGGACGCCGCAGGGAAGAAGAAGAAGGGGGAGACCCAGACTAAGCTGGAGAGAAGGAATAGAGAACGATATGCGATTAAAGGGCATAGAAGATGACCTTTGGAAAGACCGAGAAAAATGGAGGCTGGAAATCAGAAGACGTCGGAGAACGTTATAAACTGATTCATATACATATATATATACTTGCAATTTTCCTATTTGCTACCTGTTATCGCGTTCAAAGGAGACAGACACGCCCATTTTTTTTATTGAGATCAATCAAAACAAGTAGTGTCAATAAGATAATTGGATTACACTCACTTACAATTCTTATAAGAGCGCGCCAAGTCCGAGTCAGCTAGTAGGACACCAGAGAGTCCCCACTCTCTGACATACCGCGAGTATCTGGGTGTCCACTCTAGTTAATGCTATTCTCAGTACTCAGTGTGTGGAAGACCCGACGGATCTATTTTCTAGTTTTAGAATTTTTTAGTTACCAAATGGCGAATGCAATCCTCCATTCAATTCATGCACAGGGTGATTCAAAATGAGATGCTAATCCTTGAAAGGTTTTATCCCTGTTATGTTTGTTTTGAGGAGGAAGGTTTTCTTTTAATCCTCTCAACCTTTGAAATTCTGAACTATCGTTTGTAACGGTTTAAAAGTACATTTTAACAATAATATAAACGAAGTAGTAGTTAAACACTTCAGTAGTTCAATTTTTACTTGACACATATCGAACTCTGTGTTCCCGATACTGTTGCGCAATCGCGTCTGACGAAGGTGCGCCTGAGAGTTCCTTCGTTCGGCTTCCTTCTTTCTTTTCTGGCAGAGTTTTCAAGGTGCAAAGATCGATTTTATATTAACGATCAATATCGATTAATTGAGTTTAGTATTCTCATTGATTTTGAGAAATTGTTACCTGTGTGCTCTAATATTAGGTATTAGGGCACTTTCCCTGGAATCTAACTTCCCGGAACCTGACTTTTCCTGGAATTTCACTTCCTGGAATCTAACTTTTTGGAACCTTACTATCTGGGTTCTCATCTTTTGGATACCGAGTACCTGTTCACCTGATTTATAACCATTACCTGCCAAGGACATACCAACTTGCGTAACTACCTGCAATTCCACCTGTGATACCGAGCAGTTCAAGAGTACAAACCAAAATTGGATTAAAAAGGCCTACGACCTGAGATCTTCGACCACCAACACACATGCTCTAGTCGACCGTTAGATAAGTGTTACTTTTCTTGTATTTCTCTAATCTGAGCTCAGAAATTGTTTGTAAAAATATGTAGATATTTGTGAAAGATTAATATATTGGATTGGTTAGTAATCCAGTCTTTCAGTTTCCTCTCCATGCAAATAGGTTGAGTGAGTTCAAGGTATAAATATAACAATTGCAAATTTCTATTGTTATACAAATTGGCGCAATAACGTGGGGCCACGATTTGTGTTTTGTCTTGCTTTGAACTCTTTCACTTTGGGTAAAAATACTTTGCTGACCGAAATAGAATCATACCGTCAATTTCAGACTTCTAGTAAGAATATGAGACTCATAATGCAAACCTAAAATCTATCTAGGATCACCTTCTTGCCACCATATTCAAAATTAAAATCCACCCCAATTTGGGGGTAGTTTATTCTTGTAATTTTTCAAAATAATTTGCTGACCGAAGGTTTCCAGTCGAGATATTTCATCAAAACGCTACATTATGATTGAATGTGGCATACTTTTTGTGCCACCATAAAAAAAATTCAGATCCGCCCCCGTTTGAGGGTAGTTTATTCTTGTGATTTTTCAGGAATCCTTGCTGATCGGAAATTTCCCGTGAAGATATTTGATTGAAACGATGTATTATGACTAACCGTAGTATACTCTTTGTGCCACCATAAAAAATATTCAGATCCACCTCCTATTAAGGGTAGTTTATTCTTGTGATTTTTCAGGAATCCTTGCTGATCGGAAATTTCCCGCGAAGATATTTGATTGAAACGATGTATTATGACTAACCGTAGTATACTCTTTGTGCCACCATAAAAAATATTCAGATCCACCCCCTATTAAGGGTAGTTTATTCTTGTGATTTTTCGGAAATCCTTGCTGATCGATATTTTCCAGTGGAGATATTTCATTCAAACAAAGTAAAATAATTGCAAATCGGATACCCTCTGTGCCACCATACAAAAATTTCAGGTCCGACTCGTTTAAGGGTAGTTTATCCTCGTAATTTCTCGGAATACTTTGCTGACCGAAAATTTTCAGTGGAGATATTTTATTGAAACAACGTATTATGACTAAACGTAGCATAAGCTTGGAGTCGGACCTGGAATTTTTGTATGGTGGCACAGAGGGTATCCGATTTGCAATTATTTTACTTTGTTTCAATGAAATATCTCTAGTGGAAAATATGGATCAGCACGGATTTCCGAAAAATCCGAAGAATAAACTACCCTTAATAGGGGGTGGATCTGAATATTTTTTATGGTAGCACCAAGAATATGCTACGGTTAGTCATAATACATTGTTTCAATCAAATATCTCCACGGGAATTTTCTGATCAGCAAGGATTCCTGAAAAATCACAAGAATAAACTACCCTTAATAGGAGATGGATCTGAATATTTTTTATGGTGGCACAAAGAGTATACTACGGTTAGTCATAATACATCGTTTCAATCAAATATCTTCACGGGAAATTTCCGATCAGCAAGGATTCCTGAAAAATCACAAGAATAAACTACGCCTAAACAGGGGCGGGTCTGAATTTTTTTTACGGTGGCACCAAGCTTATGCTACGTTTAGTCATAATACGTTGTTTCAATAAAATATCTCCACTGAAAATTTTCGGTCAGCAAAGTATTCGTAGAAATTACGAGGATAAACTACCCTTAAACGAGTCGGACCTGAAATTTTTGTATGGTGGCACAGAGGGTATCCGATTTGCAATTATTTCACTTTGTTTGAATGAAATATCTCCACTGGAAAATATCGATCAGCAAGGATTTCCGAAAAATCACAAGAATAAACTACCCTTAATAGGGTGTGGATCTGAATATTTTTTATGGTGGCACAAAGAGTATACTACAGTAAGTCATAGTACATCGTTTCAATCAAATATCTTCACGAGAAATTTCCGATCAGCAAGGATTCCTGAAAAATCACAAGAATAAACTACCCTTAATAGGAGATGGATCTGAATATTTTTTATGGTGGCACAAAGAGTATACTACGGTTAGTCATAATACATCGTTTCAATCAAATATCTTCACGGCAAATTTCCGATCAGCAAGGATTCCTGAAAAATCACAAGAATAAACTACCCTTAAAGAGGGTCGGATTTGAAATTTTTTCACGGTGGCACCAAGCGTATGCTACGTTTAGTCATAATACGTTGTTTCAATAAAATATCTCCACTGAAAATTTTAGGTCAGCAAAGTATTCCGAGAAATTACGAGGATAAACTACCCTTAAACGAGTCGGACCTGGAATTTTTGTACGGTGGCACAGAGGGTATCCGATTTGCTATTATTTCACTTTGTTTCAATGAAATATCTCCAGTGGAAATTATGGATCAGCAAGGATTTCCGAAAAATCCGAAGAATAAACTACCCTTAATAGGGGGTGGATCTGAATATTTTTCATGGTAGCACCAAGAATATACTACGTTTAGTCATAATACGTTGTTTCAATAAAATATCTCCACTGAAAATTTTCGGTCAGCAAAGTATTCCGAGAAATTACAAGGGTAAACTACCCTTAAACGAGTCGGACCTGAAATTTTTGTATGGTGGCACAGAGGGTATCCGATTTGCAATTATTTTACTTTGTTTCAATGAAATATCTCCACTAGAAAATATCGATCAGAAAGGATTTCCGAAAAATCACAGGAATAAACTACCCTTAATAGGGGGTGGATCTGAATATTTTATACGGTGGTACAAAGGGTATGCTACGGTTAGTTATAATACTTCGTTTCAATCAAATATCTCCACGGGAATTTTCCGATCAGCAAGGATTCCTCAAAAATCACAAGAATAAACTACCCTTAATAGGGGGTGGATCTGAACGTTTTTTATGGTGGCACAAAGAGTATGCTACAGTTAGTCATAATACATCGTTTCAATTAAATATCTCTACGGGAAGTTTCCCATCAGCAAGGATTTCTGAAAAATCACAAGAATAAACTACCCTTTAACGGGGGCGGATCTGAATTTTTTTTATGGTGGCACAAAAAGTATGTTATATTCAATCATAATATAGCGTTTCGATAAAATATCTCAACTGAAAACCTCCGGTCAGCAAATTATTTTGAAAAATTACAAGAATAAACTACCCCCAATTCGGGGTGGATTTGAAATTTGAATGTGGTGGCACGAACATATCAATGTACGCAACTCGGTTTTAGAGTTTGGTTCAATTAAATAATCTCTAAGGTCGTGATTTAGAGGATTATATTTTGGTCAGCAAATTATCCACACCCTTTCACTTTTGCTTGGAGGGGAGAATGGATTTTTGAGCTCTGAACCGATGATACTTTGGGTGATATCTTGTTGAATTTTCTGATTTTCATTTGATTGAATTTATTTTCTTCAACCATAGTAGCCACAATGAATCCAAATAACTTGAAAACTCATGAACTTGCTTATGAACTTACTATTAGAATTGGTAAGGAAATTCCACCTACAGTAGAGTTAAAACGTAGACTTTTGAGGGGTTTGTTAGCACAGGAAAAAGGGGATCGCAGTTTTGTAGAGATTAAGGATGATTATCCGATCAAGGCGTCTTTTGATGAATTGAACTTGTCGATTGCTGATTTAAAAAAATGTTATTTCTAAATTGTCTGTTACACCTACTGACAATGAAATTAAAAGAATCACTGATAGGTTATCTCATTGCTCGCATAGGTTGCGTAGAATTGCACCAGAGTCAGATGAAGAGCGAGATAGGAAAAAAGAAATTATGTTGGAAATAATAGACTTAGAATCGGAGCTTGACAAACAAACTTCACCATCTATTAGGCCAATTACTTCGACCCCAGTTAAAGGTTCAGATGTAAATATATCTGCTTTTTCTTCTAAGAAAGTTCCTGTTTATAAATGGAGTTTCAAAAAATTTTCTGGCAAGGAACCTTTGATGCCTTTCCTCGAGTTGATTGATACTTTGAAAATTTCTCGTGGTTGTACGGATACCGATCTCTTTGAGTCAGCTTCAGATCTTTTTGAGTCAGATGCCTGGTTGATGGAGGGCTTACTTTTCGGAACCATCATACGCTTGGGAAGATGACCGTCGACTATATGATGAGTCAAAGAAATTGTTATCGTCGGTTTATTCGTGAATAATTTTAGTGTGTTTGTGTGATGGTAACTTGTTGTTTTTTGTCTAACTTTTTAATGTTGATCTTTATGGAAACTGTGTGTGAAAGTTATCGCATTCACCAAATGTGGATTATTGTACTCGGTTATGTGGAACTTTTTATCTATGATGATGGCAGTGAATTTCTTTAGTCAGGATGAATCTGAAAATGACAGTAACTAAATTTGACTTGAAATTTTACCTGATATTGACTTAACCCCTATCTATGACTATCTCATGTTTCAATTATATATGTTTTTTTATCTTGATGTCTGTATATTGGATCAAAATATATTTTTTTTATGGCAATTCATGTACCTTCCCTACTCACTCTTAGTGACTATCTTTGCAGTATAGCTGTGTTTCATCACAGGAGTGATATTATCCTTATTTTGTCATTTGATATGACGTTTCCTTACCTTTATATTATCCTTATCCTGTCATTGACGTTTCCTTACCTTTATCCTGTCATTTGAGATGACGCTATCTTACCTTATCTTACCTTTATCTTGTCATTTTAGATGACGCTATCTTACCTTTATCTTGTCATTTGAGATGACGTTTGCTTTATGAATTGCCAGTTAATCTGTCTGGAGCTTATTGTGATTATGCAGAATCGTCAGATTAAATTTGGCGTAGTCACGAATATGCTTTGGAGTATTTATGTAATTTGTGGGTCCCGAGATCCTGTTTTCTTTGTATTTGTGTCTCTGAGACATAGTGAATTGTGAAAATCTACAGACATCATGATATATTTTGATCCCTTTATTTTGTAGATTTTTAGAAAATCTACTGGCGCCCTATTTTTGTTTATTTTCCATAATACTCGGTAGTGTCAGAAAATCTCGTAGGTTCAATCGCTATTTCACGTTTTTTTTTTTGAGACATGCACACATTCAGAATCAACAACTTTTCTGTAATTCAAATTAGATATACTTAGTTGGTTTTCTGAAATTCACTTCAATAGGAGAGGTTTGGGTTGGGAAGTGATCTCATGCACATAGTTGAGACACATACACAAATAGATTTAACAACCATTCTATCATTCGAAATTGACTAAGATCTTGTAACATTTTTCTGCATATTTTTGAATTGGTGGTTGATCCTTACGTGTTCCGTATTGTGTTTATACTTATGAAAGGAAAATTGTCGTGAACCATATTTTCTCTATCTATCTGATGGATTGTTTCGATACATCGGTTGTATCTTACCTTTATCTTTTGACTATCTATTTGAGATTGATTGGTCCATGTCAATTTTGCCTAATTATCTATTACCTATTTCGTCATAACTTATCGAACCTGAAACTTATCTTTGAGCGTTATATCGGTTCTACTTTTCATGCTTAGTCACCTATTACGACACGACTAAATTACCTATTTTGACATAACTTATCGAACTTGACACTTATCTATTACCTGCTTTGACTTAACTTCTCGATTTGGACGTTTATCTTTTATTTTCACCGGATTTGACATCGTCTTCTGTCCGCTGAAACCGGCTGAGGATGATGGAAGTTTTTTTGTGGTTTTGAGACTTTCGAATTCATAAACCTCCATGCCCGTTATTGTTAGTTTTTGTTCCGGACTAATGATAACATATTTTGTTTTAGTTATGCGGGAGTAGTGAAGAGCGAAGGAATGTTTCAATCTCGATTGAAATTTTCTTTCCTCGGAATTCCTATGCGTCGTTCTCTTTTATTTTTGGAACGGAAAATTTTATCGTCCCTTTATGATTTAATCATTAGTTTTTGCATTGACGATATGGTGTACGCCTGGGCATGATTTTGACAATTGGTCGGATGACAGTTCTGCAATGAATTGTAGTTCTCTTATCCCTTTTCCTTCGGGAATTGGCCTTCAGTGACCAAGAGTCCTTCACCTTTTGTTTTTAAAAAAAAAACCTATTTTTTTGGTTGGAGTATAGTGTGGTTGATCTATCATTTGGGTAGATTTGAGCATCAAATATACGAGGATTTTGCTGGACTTGATTATTACGCATTATCGCACTATTTGATATGGTCGACGAACAACTGTTGAACCTGCTCACGATATCTTATAATTGGTATTCTGGCTCATGAGGTGTCACTTTCTAGTATCTCTAGTGTCTAACTGTTACTACTGTTGTTGAAGAAAGTTGTTTTTATATTGCACGTTTTTTTCTCATTAAAAATGTTTGTTTTTTCAGCAGAATGTCTTGGTGTCAATCTCTCCGAAGTGACGAATTAAGCTCTAGAATCAGTTTTTCAAAATTTATTTCACATCTTTTCCTGGTCAGTTTTTTTATTGCAAGTTGAGTACTTTGCCAGATTTTCTAACGATCTTTCAAAAAAAATTATATATTTTTTTTTAGGGGTAATGGGTGTGTGTAACGGTTTAAAAGTACATTTTAACAATAATATAAACGAAGTAGTAGTTAAACACTTCAGTAGTTCAATTTTTACTTGACACATATCGAACTCTGTGTTCCCGATACTGTTGCGCAATCGCGTCTGACGAAGGTGCGCCTGAGAGTTCCTTCGTTCGGCTTCCTTCTTTCTTTTCTGGCAGAGTTTTCAAGGTGCAAAGATCGATTTTATATTAACGATCAATATCGATTAATTGAGTTTAGTATTCTCATTGATTTTGAGAAATTGTTACCTGTGTGCTCTAATATTAGGTATTAGGGCACTTTCCCTGGAATCTAACTTCCCGGAACCTGACTTTTCCTGGAATTTCACTTCCTGGAATCTAACTTTTTGGAACCTTACTATCTGGGTTCTCATCTTTTGGATACCGAGTACCTGTTCACCTGATTTATAACCATTACCTGCCAAGGACATACCAACTTGCGTAACTACCTGCAATTCCACCTGTGATACCGAGCAGTTCAAGAGTACAAACCAAAATTGGATTAAAAAGGCCTACGACCTGAGATCTTCCACCATCAACACACATGCTCTAGTCGACCGTTAGATAAGTGTTACTTTTCTTGTATTTCTCTAATCTGAGCTCAGAAATTGTTTGTAAAAATATGTAGATATTTGTGAAAGATTAATATATTGGATTGGTTAGTAATCCAGTCTTTCAGTTTCCTCTCCATGCAAAAAGGTTGAGTGAGTTCAAGGTATAAATATAACAATTGCAAATTTTTATTGTTATTTAATGTTTAATGTTAACTCCAGGTATTTCATCGAATTTTTCCTCTGAGGGCCAATGGTCATTTTTGATGCAGGAGATGCTTCAATGCAACAACCAGTGCCTTCTATGAGGATCGTGGACTATATTCTCTCGAAAAAATATTACAAACGCCTCTGCGTTTTCTAAATATGAAAATTATTTTTCGAATTCTTTTTCAATTTAGTAAATTTTTGATATCTTTCCTTTTGTATCATTTATTATTTTTCCTGGGTTTTCAATCTCAATATCTGAAACATAAGTAATTAAAATTAAATTAAACTGTTGTTTTATGGAAAAAGCAACTGCGGATTGCGGGATTGACTATTTGTCAAGGATAGTTTCTAGGAGAACATGTTGCCTAATGAACAATACTGGAACAATACAAACGATAAAATTAGCGAACTGTATCGTTCCAGAGTACACATCTGACTATTTCATGAGACAAATTAGAAAATAATTCTGAAATTTTCTGATGAGAGAGTCATATTTGTATCCTGAAACGTTATGGTTCGCATGTTCATCGTTTATCTTGTTCCGCTATTCTTCCTTATCCAATCTGTTTTCCTAGAAACTTGACAAATACTTCAATACTGCAATTCGCAATTTTTCATTTGAAATTCTTGTTTTGTTTTTAAAGTTCTGTTTCATATATTGGGATTGAAGACCCAGAAAAAACCTATAAAATTATTCGAAATCTTCCCAAAATAAGCTTTAATCGATACCAGCCTTTTCTCCTTACTCTTATTAAGACATGAGGAAAAAAGGTGGGTGTTTACTAGTGATTCGATGAATTTCTCACTAAATTTTGTTGAGATGGTATGGTGAGCAAATTTTGAGAGAATGCAAACACTTCTGTGCGAAATTTTGTGATAATCGTGTCATCAGAATAATTTGAAATTATTGTTTTTTTTAAATCCAATACTGGCTCTTCATTCGATATGATCTGTATTTTTGGAATTATTGGGAAAACAATCTTTTGAATGGGTATACCCGTGGTATCATTATGATGTGGATTTTACCCATTCACGAATTCATCCTTTTTATTGAGTTTTTACGTTGTTCCTTTCAGGAATTATTGTGTTCGAGATTGGCCGTTAATATGAACACTTTCGGAAAAAGGACATAGCAAGTGAATATTCGCAAAGTTGTAGAGGTATGGTACTTAATTACGATTACGAAGGTCGAATTCGTGAAAAGATTAAATCTGCCCAATGGTTACGAAGATATACCAATACAAGATTTTGATAAAACTAAGAATTGGATCAAATTACCTGATTGAAAATGAGATATTGAAGGTTTATGCAGAATTTCGTCGTAATAATATGATTTGAAGATCGCCAAATCTTTCCATCAGGAAGTGAAGCTGCCTTTGGTGAGGTCAGTACGAGAAAATATGACCGCTTTGGCAACGAATCCGAACAGGTGCTTCTAGAATTTCAAATTCAAATCTTATTTCGGTCAATAATCAAGATATGACATTTATTCTCTATTCTATATAAATGGGTTCTCGATAAATAATTGTTTTTTCCATGAAATATAAAAGCGTTCATAATAATTTCCCCAACCCAATGACAGTAGATGTCATCAAAGCACCACATATTTCAAAAACATAGATATTAGAACTTTCAACTTCTGCGAAGATGCCAGCGCCCTAAGGTACATAGGGGATAAGGGGAATTCAAAAATGTGCTTCTGTTTCGGTAGGGAAATTGGCGAATGAAGATAAGCGCTACTCCCTCTGGTGGCTATCCGAGTAACCCGAGGTACAGACATTTTTTGTATTTTTTGTATTTGTATTTTTTCCGAATATCCTAGGCTTCAACGAAACCCCTCAGAAGCTTAACTTAACTTCCTTTAACAAGACGGGCCTGAAAGTGTTGAAGAATCGATAACAACCAACAAACAAGATTTATGAGAGTCTGTTACCTGCATTTTACCGATGATGATCATTTTCATAGAGGTAAGCAAGAATTGCTCATAAAATATTAGATCACATTCATGAAGACACTTTTTTCCAGGCCTATAATCCAAGCAGAAAAATTTACTTAAGAGGAATGCTATGCCTTCCAGAAAAATGCCTGTTGAACTGATCATTAAGGAACAACGTAAATGTTCTAGTGATAGAACTGACTATTGAAAAAAAAATAGTCTCAACAAGGAAATATCTGGTGAATAATACTCTTTGCTCAAAGTGCTTCTGCCGATGAAAGCAAAGTTGTACAAGGCTTATTTATTACAGCTTTTTCAAGACCAATCATATGAGAGTAGGAAAATTGATTTGTCAATCCATAATGAATAAGGATTACGTACAAGTAGCATTAAATTCATGTGAATGTATTCATTTTATTCACAATATATTGAGTATTTAGTCCTTCCCTATAAAAATAGTAAAGTTATGAGTATTTGTCCATTCCAAAAAGTATGTTTTACAATAATATCAGTTTTTGAACTTTCAAGACGAAAAATAAAATTAAAATACAGTCTAACCCTGGAGATATCCCCCAAATTTTAGAGTTGCTACACTCAATTAGATTGAAGGATGATACATACCTACTTTATAAGAATAGAATATGTGTTCCCAGTAATACTCTCGTCTACTATAAAAGTCTGAAAAGTCTTTGAATATATCGTGAAATAAAAAATTATCAAACCAAACACTAACAAACAGTTCAAAATCCACTATAAAAACAAAATCTATGTCTGTATGCAAGGTTGTAAAACTGGCCACCGTGGCGCTGCAATCTTAAATTCAGACGCTAATCCCTAGAATTTAATTTTACCACTGAATGTGGCGCTAGTTGGAAAATACGACCAGTAGTCAAGGCAACAGTCTATCAGATCAGAACTGAATCGACGACTTCGGCCCAAGTTGCCAACCCACAATTTTCTTCACAAATTTACTATCACTGGGAAACGAGAATTTCAGGACAAATTCGACATGATAAGGTTCGCGTTATCTATAAATATCTGTAGAAGATGCCCCGGCTCTTCAAACAAGATGATTCCTTCCAAATATAGGTTTTTGTTAGGTTGAAATTCAAGTTGGGATTCCTGATTTCATGTTAATATAGTGTCAAGTTTAAGAAGGATATGTTCCGCAAATCAACTTGGTTACTTCGGTTGCCGGTTTTCCGTTCTGTAAATATGAAATATTCGGTTGGTTCTTGAAAAAAAAGGTAAATAACGTAATTTGATTGATGAAAAAGCAATCTTTCTGTCACCAGAACATAGACATATCAAGTCTATGCACGACAATGAATGTTTTATGGTAATATATCCATAGCAAAGAACAATCTTTATTAACCTTATGATCCATAGACCAAACCTAGTAATTTTTCCATTGTTGATTCTTGTCTGTTCTATGTTCTATGTATCATAAAATAAATAAAGATTGTTCGATGCTATGGATATAGTACCATAGAACATTGACTATCGTTCTGGTGCGAGAAAGAACGTTTTTTCATCAATCAAATTCCGTAAATTAACCTTTATTTCAGGAACCAACCGAATATTTCATATTTTTGGAATGGAAAACCGGCAACCAAAAAACCCAGTTGCTTTGCGGATCATATCCTGTACATATTTGACACTATTAACATGAAATTAGGAAGCCCAACTTGAATTTCAGCCAATCAGAGATGATCTTTAAAAAAACCTATATTGGGAAGGAATTATCTTGTTTGAGGAGCCGAGGCATCTTTTACTGATATTTATAAATAAAGCAAACCTTATCATGTCGAATTTGTCCTGAAATTCTCGTTCCTCAGTGATAGTCAATTTGTGAAGAAAATTGTGGGTTGGCAACTTGGGCCGAAGTCGTCTATTGACATCAGATAAAATATAAGCATTCAAAACATATCTGGATGAATGAATTTGTACCATATTCGACCAGTTCCATTGGAGTTCTTATTTCTCATTCAAATTCATAAAATTTTCAATTAGAAATCAGGTGTTTTATTCAATGGTTAATTTTGAAGCTTTTGAAGGTTTGCGAGGTAGCTTCAACCTCTTTGGAACAGTATCACGTTTCGTCCCGGCTTAGTTTGGGGGAACTCGTCAGGGCATGCACCAAACTAAGCCGTTTACATGCCTACGTGAGTGGACACCCCTTGTGAGGAACACCAGGGAGTGTACCAGACCGTTGGGGATGAGCGTATATCCGAGATCTTGAGAGGATCCAACCGGGACAGCGTGCGCGCTAGCGTCCCCTGTACGCTGACCGATGATGTTGGCCAAGCGTTACAGGCAGATAACGCAGGATACTTAAGACGCAAGATGGTACTGCGCGCGCGACTTAAGTAAGAGCTGAGAGAGGGCGCTCGCTACAATTTCATTTCATCGGATTTCAAATCTGAGGTTTTCTTGTAGCACTTGATAGTAGCATATATTAGTGAATTTCAATTTCAAGTAGATGCAAATTGCTGAACAATTCGTGTATATTCAATAAAGAACCAAGAAAACTACAACACATTCAATAGTAAAAATAATATGCTAAATTGGAGGTTGATAACTTAATCCTCGATCAGTGGAAATGATCGAAAGACAATTCTGAGAAGAATGATATGCTTCTGAGTATCACGCTGATGTTTATACCTTCTAAAAGTAGGATTCTTTCTTCATCTGAGAAAACATCTCTAATTGGTTGATTGGTGGCGTTTGGGTCGGTGGCGAAAGTATGAAATACAATTAGTTTCCCCAGTTTGGTCCAATGATTTAGTCGCAAAACAAATGAAAAAAATCACCATTGTTCCATTCACCTTACAGCGCCAGCCCTGACCAATGTGAAGTTGGTAGGTACCAGGTAAAGCTGGCGCTGGCAGGTAAAAGTTCCGGAGATACCCGAACGGTCAGTGGCGTGGTTGAAATCGAATGATTCCGCGTCCGCGAATTCAATAAGATCCACTCAGTTTATGTTCCATATGATGCGAGTTATACCTCACCCGAACCAACGAAATATATCCACAAAAATTTTTTCGGTACTTTTGGCACACAAAAGCTGTTCTATATTTTAATCAGATGCTTTCTCATGAAAGCTAAACACATTTGTTATGAGTAAATACTTGCACACGGTTGGGAGAAGTGATAGAACTGAGCAAATTTTCATGAATTTTTCTAGGTACTTTGCACACAGTAGTTGCGATAAAATAAATACAGATGATTTCCAATGGCTAAGGAGAACATGTTTATCGTAAAATAATCACTTGCACTTTATCAGGAAGGAATAAATACCACCGTCGGACTGAACAAATTTTCATGAATTTTTTTACGCTCTTTCGCTGCGATAAAATAAATACAGATGCTTTCTAACAGCTGAGACAAATTTTTTTTTTATTAATATTCACTTGCACTTGATTGGGAAAAATACCAGAGTCGGACTGAACAATTTTGATTGGTATTTTTGTATGGAAATTTCCACACACATCCAGGAGGTATTGCATGGTCAGAGGAGGGCATTCCATCTACTTTCGAAAGGGATATACTTCTATCAGTCAAGTTAAAGGCATCTCCCTCTCGATATCTGACACTGGGTGCGTTACATTTTTTGTGGGTGGTTTGCCAGTAGCCCTATCATCCCACATGACAATTCACAAAAAACTCTTGCAAATATTTATATTTATACAATGTGACTCATTAAGTTGTACCTCAATTTTAACCCTAGATTCCTTTCATCAAATAAAACAGTTTTTTCATTTGAAATTTCCAAAAAAAATCAATCTTTTTTTTTAGCTTTGACATAGTTCCTCCGAATTAAATGAATTTTGGTATGAAATTTTCTGTAACTATGACACGTATTCTACAGTGATCAATTTCATCTTACTCCCAATGGTTTTCTGGTTATAGACTCCCCGATTCATAAGACTATAATGTCATTTTTTATTATTTCTCCTCAAACGAACCGTTTTCCTGATATTCAACGTTGGAGTTTATGAAATGGGATCAAATTCGAGAAATGTCCCTATTTTCGTGGATTGAATTAAGCGCTGCCTACGTTTACCCAGAACACAGAATACACATAAGTATTCATCTATTTCTAAGGTGCATCTCTTTCTATGATATTTCGTACCAGACCACAGATATAGTCCATGTCTATGGACCAGACTTCCCATAGCATTCTAGAATTCAACTAATGTTTTTAGGTTAATTGAGCGATTTCATATAATTTATAAATTGGATGGAAATTAGGATAATTATGGAATTTTCAATATAAGACAAGAATGAAATTGCGTAGCATACCAGGGTGGAAACAACTGTCGGATATTGCACGAATATGAAGTGGTCATGTGTGGTGAAATATTTTGTCCACAATAATACCGCAAGAGTAGCAAATCATAAGAATTAAGTGAGTAAATGAGATTTCCCTATCAATATTCTGTAGATTTCAAGCAATGGATTAATAATTCTGCAATACAAATTACCGTAAGAGATATATGTGTCGAACTTGCAAACAACGTGCAGGATTGTATCAGCACATGTAAAAATATTTAAATGCCTATAACTTTTTACCTTAGTCGAATCTGGAAAAATGGTAAATGAAACAAGTGTTCTATTTTATGAGATGAATATACGTGAATATATAATTAATATACAACTTAATGACTCACCCTGTATATTTGGATGCATTGAGAGAATCGTCTAACCTGAACATTCAAAACGACTTCGGCCCAAGTTGCCAACCCACAATTTTCTTCACAAATTAACCATCACTGGAGAACGGAAATTTCAGGACAAATTCGACATGATAAGGTTCGCGTTATTTATGAATATCCGTGAAAGATGCCTCCGATTTTATGTTAATAGGGTCAGGTTTATAAAGGATATGTTCCTCAAAGGAACTTAGTTATTTCGGTTGCTGGCTTCCCAGCAAACACTAAAAGGCAGCAAGAGTACAAAAACTGTACAGCGTTGCTGCACTTGAAGTGCAGCGATGGTGGTACAGTAACTGTATCGAAACAGACCGTATATGTCCCGCGGATTTGCATCGAAACTATACAGCTCAAACTGCGTTCGAAGTACAGCCACTATACAGCAGTTGTGCAGGAGCTATGACACTTTGTAATGCAGTTTGCACATAGTAATAATGCACCAACTGTGCTACGTCGATATAAAGTTTCTCGGATGTATAACGACACCCACAGGAATGAGGCTCACTCCTGAAAAAATAAGCATTTTTCAAGGGATTGAATTGAAACTTTGCACATTGATACTAAATTATTTACCATCGATTAATGTAAAGAAGTGAGTATAGTCCTTCTAGTTTATTCGGAGATTGCCAAATAAATTTTGATTTTCTTATATGATGTGATGTTTATATTTTTGCATATTCGAATTCTATGCCTTACGGTAGAAAAAATACTGCAATTCTTTCTGTATCTTGATATTGATTACTCAACAAAAAAATATTTAAATTATTTGATTTTTCACATTCCACCAAAAATTCAACATGGAATTCAAATATATGAAAATGTACACAACATTATCTGAAAAATCGTACGGCCATTTCTGGTAAGACCAAAAGACACAATCTGTAGTATGTAAGTCCAGAATTTCAATGCCATTACTCGAAAAGTATAGGTTTTGCGGAGGTAAGCCGGATTCCTGAAACATACTGGTGGTCTTAGGAATCGGGTAAACCTAGTTTATATTGAGCATATAACGTAAAGTGATTCATAGTAAATTCAACTTAATAAAAAAAATATGGCACATGACTTTAACGGAAAAAACTTGAATTTACCCAAATAACGGCCATATCAAATATTATACATGATATAATAATATATTATTGGGTGACTCTCTCTCGTTCCTTTCTAAGTCCTCAAAAATAAGTAGATACATATTTCTCAATCATACCATGATGGTTGCTTCAATATCGGTTGGTGAATCATTTTTGCTCTCTTTGTTCTTTCGTACAGAAACTTGAAGTGGAGAAAAATGAGTTAATATACAAAAAAAAGTTTACCTTGTGTGAATATAATACCTAAAATTCCTTCATTGATATTTATGTACTTCGAAATTCTGTTTTCTGTGGACCCTGTCCAGTTCAGGTAGAGACTCAGATGTTTTCTTCTATTGTCTATTTATTCCAGTTCCAAAAGAATCGGTATCATCTAAATATTTATCTTAGTCACTCAGATCAGTCTAATTTGCCTTATTTCGTTTTTTCGGGAATTGATCATGTCGAAGCAACAGTTTTTCACACTTGCACCCAATCAACTCGAAACAAACAGTCAGTTCAAATAGCGCGATTCACTTAGAACTAAAAACGAATTAACTACACAACAAACAAATTTCCGTTACAAAACAGCATGGCCGACGACGACAATCGACAACGCTTTTCTAACGTACCAGCTATCGGCACAGACAACGATGGCTGACTATTATAACGAAATATAGCATCAAAAACAGAGACAGCGTTGTCTCTTACAGCATTTCGATTTTGTTGCACAAAAGCTGTATTTAAAAGACTGCATTTTTAGGGCAGCAGTATCACCAATGCAGAGACTGTGCAATTTCAATACAACATTTTATGTCCGGCATTCCGGTGGCACTGGTGATGCAGAAACTGTACAATTGCTGTATGTTGTGTTTGTTGGGTAGAACAATCTTTATTTACCCTGTTTTTTATTTTATTTATTTTATGAAAGATAGGAATAATAAACAGTATTCACAAATTACAATGAACAAAATCATACAATCAAAATAACAAACTCAAATTAACAATAGTTTACCATGATACAAAATTAAAATTTACATCACATAAAAAAAACTCATGAGAAGACATCTTGTGATAACTTTCGTTTCAGACATTTTTTAAATTGCGGAAGCGACGTACTAAAGGGATCAGTATCACTGAACTCCAAGTTGAACGTCGTCAGAAATCTACAGATTATGATCCATAGACCAAACCTAGTAATTTTTCCATTGTTGATTGTTGTCTCTCCTATGTTCTATGGAACATAAAGTAAATAAAGATTGTCCTGTGCTACCTCGGTAGCCTAGAGGGTGGAGACATGTTCTAGGATGCTGAAGGTACCGGGTTCGAATCCCGGCGAAGTCATGGATGTTGTGTAAGTTTAGGGTGAAGGTGTATGCTCGATTGTCTTGAAATTGAAAATTGTCTCTAGTATAGTATGAATCTGATTGAATGTAATTGTAAAAATATATAAAGATTTCGTGACTGGGCACATAACCACAGGTTGAACCCAATAAGAGTGAGTGAATGAATAAATAAATGAAAGATTGTTCAATGCTATGGATATGTTACCATAGAACATTGACTGTCGTTCTGGTGATAGAAAAAACGTTTTTTCGTCAATCAAATTCAGTAATTAACTTTTTTTTCAGGAACCAACCGAATATTTCATATTAACGGAATGAAAAACCGGCAACCGAAATAACCAAGTAGATTTGCGGAACATATCCTATATAAATTTGACACTATTTACATGAAATCAGGAATCTCAACTTAAATTTCAGCCAATCAGTGATGATCTTAACAACACCCTATATTTGAAAGGAATTATCTTGTTTGAGGATCCGAGGCATCTTTAACGGGTATTTATAAATAACTCGAACTTTATCATATCGAATTTGTCCTGAAATTCTCTCTCCCCAGTGATATTAAATTTGTGAAGAAAATTGTGGGTTGGCAACTTGGGCCGAAGTCTACTATTGAATGCCAATGCTGGACACAAACTTGACAAATACCGTCATTTATAAACGAATCATGTCCAATAGATAGACACTCTAAACGAATGTATCGTTAACAATGTGCGCTAGAAACTGATTCATTCGGTATAACTCCTCTTCGGCATGTAAGACATGAATTCCGTATATTATCCGAGCTATTAAGGATAAGTGCTATATTCTTTCATATCGATAACCCTATATATTTCACGTTTATTTACCAGACACTCAAAAATCTAATCCAAAAAGAAGTGCTGAATGTAGTCCATATTAATTATGTGGTACAACCATAGAATAACAATATCCTGAAAGTGCTAACTCCCTACTGAATCAGAGAAACAGAGTGGCCGCCATCTTTTGGGGTCGCGGGAGAAATGAGAGCGATTCAAATATTAGTGCAGGTGCCTTCATACAATTGAAATATTGGAATTTTGATTGTCTGCTGTGAAATATAAATGATACAAGTATATTCTTTGAAAATTTATTATTATCTCCCATATTCGCTAAAAAATAATTATTTTATTGATTGAATCCAGATTAAGTACTTGGATGGTACAGATGGGTTAATCTTTCGTAAGATTCTCATTGATCCAAAATATAATAGTTAACTCAATGAACATTGATAACACTGTCCATGAATATACGGAAATCTTACTACAGTAATTAGAGATATTGAGAATATATTTTACGTGGGGATGAAACTGAAATATTGAAACATTTAAACGTCCGGTTATCACAAAACATATTTGTCAAGTCTCGAAATTCACAATTAACTAGAACTGGCCAGTAATTCAACCCGTTTAGATATAACTGATTTCTTCTTCAAGAAAACATCATAAATGTTTCTTGATTCTATGAAATTTTAGAGGAGCTAGTTCTTTAACACGAATAATTTTAATCCAACTAAATCTTGTTCGTTGATAAAGATTAGTCGGATATGCAAAAGATAGTTGGTCGCCACATAGGTACGTCAAAGATATCTATTCGAACTATTCAAGTTAAATCATTACCAGAGCTTCCAAACAATAAATGAAAACTGATTTTTGGCAACTTAGTCCATTGGATACAATCACAATCTGATAAGCCACTGACTTGCTTATAATCTGGAATTGAACAGAACAATTGATGCTTGAAGTGAATCCGCTTCATAATATAATTACCTTCTTCATGGGCCATCATAAATTTTTGTTTCGTTGAAGCGAAACGTGTCTTTCCACATTTCGGTACAGTTTTCAATTATATGATAGGTTAAGAATGCTATTATGACATTCGAATATTTTACAGAGAAAGATAAAACTAGAATCAGTTCGAATTATATGACTCATGTTCACTTTGTTTACAGAGAATTGAACGAATGAAATAAACATAGTTATTATTGTATTGAGTGAAATTAGTGGTTATTTTTATGGCACATGATAGTGTTAATTTTTGGCCAAGAGTGTCAATTTTTGGCCGATGCCAAAAATTTTCTCGAATGTGCATGAAAACACGAATTTTATACAAGAAATACAAACAACATGTTTTTTACAACTGTGAGTGTGAATTGACATCGTCTGAAATATATTAAAAATAACTACTTCCAATAGATCTTGACGTGGTGTTTTGTCCCGATAAGTTATCGCGTTTAAACGACTGTTGTCTTGAAAAAAATAAGTCCAAAATAACCCAATAATACTATTTTCCATACATACCTACTCCTTTTCCATACATCATAATAATCAACAGTTCCAATACCATTTAACAGTATCCATGGTCCCTCTGTGTCGTTAGAAACTGTTTGTTGACAGGCCGCGTGTTTGACTTTGCTCGTAGTTGCTTCAATTTCAAGTAATTTTCAAGAATATGGATATTGATTATGATAGTGGTAGTGATACAATAGTATCTAATATGTAACCGACCAAATCCAAGTTAGTACCTTTATGAAAAAAACATATGACCAATTTCGTGAATGGTGATATAAGAAACATGTAAAAAAGGTTTCTGAAAATGTGCTTTTACGCTATTCTGAGGAAAAATCAAAAATTATAAAACTTCTTACCTGTAGGAGTGACCACAAGGTTGAAAAGTAGGTACGTTGCATGTTGAAGAAAATATTGATATAAGGATGGTTTCAAAATTGGTCCAGCTCGTTGGGAACAGAAGGAAAGAAATCTAAAGTTTTATGAAGGGGTAATATCAATAAATTTATTCGAGATGCTTATAACGAAACAAATTTACGTATTTTGATTAGTAGTAATTTCAATATATTGCATTTGTAGGTTGTCCTTATTTTGGGTATATTAGCGGAGCTTGTCGGCGTGAAGAATTATTACATATAACCATTGATGTTATTGAAAGTGCTGGATCTTTATTGATTATTGAAATACCTGATGCGAGGACTTTTTTTTCAAGAACGTTTACTGTTTCAAATTCTGATTATATTGAGATGTACCGCATGTACAGAGTACTACGGCCGCCTCATACAGAAAGCAACAGATTATTCTTGAAATATTAATGATATAATAATGTGACGAGTACGGCCCTGTCTGTGCGAGGGTCTTCCAGAAAACTCCAGGGACCCTATTCTCGAATGTGATGGTAATAAATTGTGCTCGGACTTTGATAGAATTTGATATTTGTTATTAGTGTGAATACTTATAAATAAATAGGTTAATTATTTTGAACGTTTTGACAAAACGAGAAAACGTTACTATGGTGTCAGGTATGCGGTTCGACATCGCTCGAATTGAATAAATAAATTCTAGTGATTCAAATTTATCCCAGTGACAACATCACCAGGAACCCAGAATAAAAAAACCTTTTTGTTCTTGCACTCTTCATTGAGTTTCCTTCGGCACTCCCATATCAGCTTTGAGTTTATGACATAGGTGCTCACTGCTTTTATAGCAGCTTTACTATTTTTTTTCTTTTTATTCTATGCATCTTTCGATTGCGATATTTCAGCCTAAAAACACTTGAGTGGAAGCCTTACGAAAATGTACACTTGTTATTTCCTCATATACTTCAGTGCCGGCTCTCATCGTGGTTTTAGCACCATCTGTATACCATTTAGGGCCGGTATTATAAAACGTAACTGGAAGTTATCTTCAACTTTAACTGACAGTTTTGACAGTTATGTCCTAATATAACTGTCAAAACTGTCGGTTTAAGTTAAAGATAACTTCCAGTTAAGTTTTATAATACCGGCCCTTAATGGTATTTACTTTGGAATTGTGGGTAGTGTATTCCTTTTAACATCAAGAACAAGACTTTAGGAAGCAATGGAGACGCAAGCGATAATGGAATTTTTTAGTAGGATGAATGAGAAAATGGAAGAAAATTCGCAGAAAATCAAAGAGATGGAAGGAAATTCCCAGAAAATCAATGAGAAAATGAGAGGAAGTTCTCGGAAAATCGAAGAAAAATTTTCGGAAAATGGAAGAAAATTCTCGGAATATCAATGAATTGGTGATTCAATTTGCAAGCAAATTGGATGAGAAAATGGAATCCATAAAAGATGAAATGAAGAAAGGAATGGACGAGGTAAATGAAAAATTTGGTAAAGTTGATGAAAAATTGGACGAAGTAAATGAGAAATTTGATAAAGTTGAAAAAAGATTCGAAGAAGTTTATGGAAAAGTTGACGCAAAACTTGACGAGGTTCAAGAAAAAGTTGACGGAAAATTTGACAAAGTATATGGAGAGGTAAACGGAAAATTTGAAGAAATAACAGGAATAATTGAATAGCATTCTAAAATAATCGAGTCTCTGTAAAGAATGTCCATTGAAAAAGATCATCCAGCTTCATCACCCAATAGCATCTCTAAAACGGAGATTAACAAAAGTGCTAAAATGAAGATCCAGCCTCCAACATTTGATGGAAAAGTGCCCTGGTCGACATATCAGAAGCAGTTTCAAGCTGCTGCACAGCACAGTATTAATAATAGCTCTACTAGGAGAAGCACTCAATATTCTGCAAACGATTCCGGAGAGTCAGCAAGTCTGTTACGAAGTTCTTCCCTCGAAACTTCAGATGAAATATGACGATGCTCATCTGCAACAGGTTTATCATGCTCAAATAAAGAACCGGGTGCAGAAAGCAGGAGAAAATTTACAGGAGTTTGAAGCCGATGTGGCTAGATCAGTCAGGCTATAGCTTACCCAAGTGCTCCTGACAGCTTCATTGAACAGCTATCAATCCAAACCTTTGTAGACGGAATCAAGGACAGTGAAACACAACAAGCTCTAAGACTTGCACGCCCTAAAACTATAGATGACGTTTCAGCTCGAGTTTTAGAATTCGAGGCAGCGAAGTAGGCGTCACATAGAGGACACTTTCGTGTGAGACAAGTCCAAGAAATAGACCGACCTGTTGAAGAAATCATCAGAAAAGAAGTCAGCAGATGATTGCGTACTAAGAAAAAAGATGCTGTTTGCTGGTGCTGTAATTAAAGTGCTCATATTAAATGTAGAAAGAGAGCCACAGCAGGAAAATTGAAAAGGGTCGGTGATAAGGGCCATAAATCGACTCAAGGTGAAAACGCCCCTGAAGTGATAAGCAGAGTTGCCCCGAAAAAGATCAAGGAAGTTGCAGATGTTTTATCAAGACGACCTTGCCCCGAGAATTGCAGTCATAGCTCACGTGTGGAAGCGAAGCTGATTTGAGACAGACCACAGTAGTTGTTAATTAGTTATTTGTTGTTAGTGTAAATGAGTATAAAAGAATAGTTCAATAATTCTGAACGTTTCGACGAAACAAGTAAACGTTACAATAAAATATGATATTCAATATTATTAAATATTATGGCTTGGAAAAGACATGTATAGGAGCTACACAGCTCACTGTATCAGGAGAAGCACTGTAACTCTTCTGGCCAATGGAGGGGACAAAATTATATCCATAAGCCCCGGTGTACACATCCCGCTCTTCAAGCTCCGGCGCCGTTGCGGGGCTTTACATAAGGCTGGTCGTCCACTGCACGCGATTTCGAGAGGCGCGATAGGAGCGTAAATGAACGAACTTGCGCGACAGATCCAAATGAATGGAATTCTAGATACCCTCGTCGACTGGCAGCGAGTTCATACGGACGTTTTCGAGAGAATTCGAGCGGCGCAATCGTATCCCGATCAGTTTGGATCTGCCGCGCCTATACGCTCGAAAAGAGGAGCTATCCGATGGTAAGTGGAATGTATGGTTTGTGAACAGAATATTTGTTGAAGCTCGTTGTTTATTGTTGGTGAAATTTAGATGGATCAGATTGAAAGGTTTATGAATGTTGTCTATTTTTACGCGCTCGTTCTGGGCAACAGCGCGTTATCATTTCGTCACGATGTCTGTAATTTTCGGATTTTGAGCCAAAATTGGTCTCAAGAGACTAGGTTGGACTCACTGATGAAGAATCCGTGGTCAAAATGATTCTGTCCGGCCGGCCGTCCGGCCGTGTGTGCGATAACTTTCGAAAGGAAGGACCTAGAGTCTTGAAATTTTCAGGTAAGGTTAAGATCCTGAATACCTCGGTTGAGTTCAGGCCAAATCTGTCGAATAGTTTTTGTGCCACAGCCATTTAAAATTCAGATTTTTCAATAACTTGAAGAATATTTATTTGATCGAAATGAAACTTGGTTGGTAGATCTACAGTGGCAATATGAAGAATTATCCATAGAAAAATTTGAAAAATTTGTTTTTTTAATTTTCATATTTCATATGAACTTCACTGGAATCTCTAAAAAGCCACTTCCTAAACTAGTACTTTATTTCAGTTCAATCAGATCTCCTGATTATACTGAGGATCAAATAAAAAGAAAAATTTGGAGAATCCATTTCAGAAATTCATATATTTCAAAAAGCATATCTCCGATTCCGTTCAAATTTTATTTAATCGACACCGGAAACTCGAAAACTATTTTTCAGCCCAATTAGATATATATGCTTTGAATTATTCTAATAATAAGTTCAATATCCACGGCATCTACTGGTCAATAGTCGAAGCACTTACTGGATCCTACAGGGACAATATGCATGGCAGCAGCGTCAGTAGATCGTCAATCAACATATTACATATTACTCGAAAAATATTTATCTAATCGAAATAAAACTGGGTTGGAATATGAACAGTGTCAATAAGAAGAATTATCCATGGAAAAATTCGAATAGCTCTTATTATCTCAATATCTTTAATCAATCTGTTTTTTAGTCTGTGACCAATTTTATTCCGAACATTTTTCTATATGCTCAAGTGTTTTTGGTCCATATGTACTGTAATGATTCAACTACGTTCCAATCAATCTCATATGCAGAACGATCTATTCCATCAAAAACTAAACACAGTTTTTCCTTTATCAGACGCTACCGATTTTTTACTAGTGACCTGTTTGCTGAAATACGCATGTACTTCTGCAAAATTCTAAGAATTTCTGAATATTTGTGTCACCATCATTTCTTTCGTCATTTGCGGTTTTTAAAGTTTCGAAGTCACGTTCTAGATAAATTAATAACATATTTCCTCTATGAAGATGACTTTTCACAAATAAAACTCGAATCAGCCATAATTTTTTTTGATTTAGAAGTACCCAGGTCATCAACATTCACACTTCAACTTCCATTGCAGTATTATAAATGAGTATACGATAATAATCTGTTTGGCGGTCTTCTGGCATCTCAGTCAAACTACGCCGCCTCCATCTGTAAAGTTGTAAAGGTTTTTCCGATTCATTATTAAGATGGTGAATTTTTCCCGATAATTTCATTTTTCCTAAATTTGAATCTACCTTAGCTCAAAAATTTTCCCCATTCCGTAGCTAACATACGCCTGATCAAGTAAGAATTATCCAAGGAATTAATTATTAATTCTGAATCCATCCCGAATCACAATTTCTTCAAGAAACACGGACATCCGGAGTTCAGATCCTCTGCTACGCAGGAACAAGAACGAACCGAAACCTCGCGAACTATCTGCCAGTGGACGACCCCGAAGCCTGAGACCGCTCGGGTCGAAAAAGCTCACCGGCGCTCGTAAAACGAGTAGCTCATAACAGCCCCAAATCGCTTCCAGTGGACGGTCAGGCTGAAGGCCAATTCATACTATCCGTTCAGTTCAGTTACGCCAGAGAATCTTTTAGTGGGTTTTATATGGACTAATTCATACTATCCGTCAACGACTCTTCAGGACGATTCAGCATGCTTACGGCAGTCGGACGGTATTCTTCGAAAGAATACTCTGCGGCTTGCCCGCAGGGCGTGGTTTGCCTGAACGTACAGTGTGAATTAGCAGCCGCTCAGTCAATCTCCGCCAGCGCACTTTTACATAACCAAAAAGTTGAAAAACGAGATGTATTTGGACAAATTGATGAGTTTGGTTCGTGAAGAGGATTATTATATGATTTTATTAATAGAAAATATAGTGAAGCTCATGAAAAGAAAATAATATCAAATTGAAAGGTATCGGGAGTCAATTCGAATACAACCGGAAATTCCCGATAACCGAAACGCTCGTTGACTGAGCTGAGCTGAAGTGATAATATGAATGCAACGCCTGTCTACGGATAATGGATCTTTCTGCCGGTCGGAACGTAACGCAGCGGATAGTATGAATCGACTGCCACTGCCTGCTTCGATTCGAATGCAACTGCATCCCCTACAGCGTCATACTATTTGGGCTCGGCGGATTCAGCGTAAAGCAGCGTACAGACACGGGAACAGAGCTGCTCATGAGCAGCTCGCGGAACAATAGACGCAGTGAGGCAAGCTTGAGCGAGATGTGAGGCAGTACAGTGGCGTAGTCAGAAATTGATCATTTTTAATACTGAGTGTGATAACAGCGTATTAACTATGTTTTCAAGACAAGATCAAGTGCTTGCTGCGCTGATAACCGGTAGTGCGGCTATGATAATTGGCGAGAGTTTGAAGAAGAAGAGAAAACCGCGTCGTTGGTGGAGCACTGAATTGTACAAAAGACGAAATGGCTCTGAATTGATGTTAGATTTAAATTTCCAAAATATAAGTGGGCATTACAAAAACTTCACAAGGATGTCGCCTACCGATTTTGAGAATTTAATTTGTTTAATTGGCCCTAAAATCGCAAAACAAGATACTCGTATGCGCCCTTCGATATCAATGCAGGATAGGTAAGTACTGTATATTTTTGAATTATAGTTGTTCGTATTATATACCTATATATATATATATGTCTAAAGGTTACTTCCAAGACCGTTTTGGATTTCATTGTATATGGGTGTATTCGGTCATATATAAGATACTCTATCGAACGGTCGTCGAAATTTCGGAATCCATTCACTCATGTTCATTTATTTTTGATAATACGGTTGACCATTGAATTCCAGGACATTTCATTATATGTCTTTATATGTCTTCAGGGATTTATTGGATTCCATCGTATATAGGTTCATTCGGTCATATATAATGTACTCTATCGAATGGTCGTTAAAATTTCGGAATCCGTTCACTCGTGTTCACAAATTTTTAATTATACGGTTAACCATGGAATTCCAGGACATTTCATTATATTCCTTCAACGATATATTGGACTTCATTGTATATAGGTTAGTTCGGTCATATATAAGGTACTGTATCGAATGGTCGTCAAAATTTCGGAATCCGTTCACTCATGTTCATTTATTTTCAATTATACGGTTGACTATTGAGTTCCAGGACATTTCATTATATGTCTTTATATGTCTTCAGGGATTTATTGGATTCCATCGTATATAGGTTCATTCGGTCATATATAAGGTACTCTATCGAATGGTCGTTAAAATTTCGGAATCCGTTCTCTCGTGTTCACAAATTTTTAATTATACGGTTGACCATGGAATTCCAGGACATTTCAGTATATTCCTTCAACGATATATTGGATTTCATTGTATATAGGTTAGTTCGGTCAAATATAAGGTACTGTATCGAATGATCGTCAAAATTTCGGAATCCGTTCACTCATGTTCATTTATTTTCAATTATACGGTTGACTATTGAGTTCCAGGACATTTCATTATATGTCTTTATATGTCTTCAGGGATTTATTGGATTCCATCGTATATAGGTTCATTCGGTCATATATAAGGTACTATATCGAATGGTCGTCAAAATTTCGAAATCCGTTCACTCATGTTCATTTTTTTTTTCAATTTAACGGTTGACTATTGAGTTCCAGGACATTTCATTATATTTCTTTAGTAAGTTATTGGATTTTATTGTATATAGGTTGATGCAGTCATATAAAAGGTACTCTATCGAATGGTCGTCAAAATTTCGGAATCCGTTCACTCGTGTTCACAAATTCTTAATTATACGGTTGACCATGGAATTCCACGACATTTCATTATATTTACTCAGGAAATTACTTGATTTCATAGTATACATATAGGTTGATTCGGTCATATATAAGGTAATCTATAGAATGGTTCACTCATGTTAATTTTTTTTTTCAATTGAACGGTTGACCATTGAGTTCCCAAACAATTCATTTGATTTGTCAGAAAATTATGGTATTTCATTTTATATAGGTTGATTCGATAACATACAGGGTGATTCCGGAGGAGACCGTCAGATTTTGGGATGAGTTTACACTAGTCAAGGCAGTCTCGAAACAATGTTTTGTTTATGGTTGGGGGTCTCTATTGAGAATATACAGGGTGATTTGTTCGATTCGACATATAGCATATAACTTGTTCTATCATGAAGCCCAAGTGAAGTTTATCAAAAGATTGCTCTAGGATGCCACGTACATTGTACAAAGTACATCAAACCCAAACATTGTCAAACTAATGGGCCAGAAATACTCGGTCTACCTTCCTTAAAGATTGGTCAATTCCTAAAACGAAATCGGAAGTTATTATTGCATCACAAGTTCGATAATATTTGGTTCTAATTTACTCAATATCAATAATGGATTGGAGACTCTAAACCAATCTTGCAATAATGTAATTTATTTCACTTGATCTTGAGTTGGTATATCCAAATGGATATTCAGAGTATCGTTGGTTCGGTGGCAAAGCATGTTCAAAAAAGTCCTTGGAAGTATGTCATCTTGCCATCAGAACACATAGAAAACAATTGAACATTTTTTTCTAACTTGTTTATGAAATTTATTGCTTGAATCTCTGGTTTGGGAAGATATTTATTAGAAGAAGATTTGAAATCTTTTTTTTCACCGAGAACTCTCGAGCAAATGAATTCATTATAAATAATCATTATTTCATCATTTCATTCCGAAAAATTCTCAACAGAAGAATTTTTTCCTTGAAATTGTGGAAATGGGGGATAGACCAGAATATCTGCCCATTCTATTGCAACGGAAATATCACCCCTTCCAGCAATAATCAGAGCATGTTTCATACAATTTTGGAGAATGGACAAAGTGCTCATATTTTTGTCATGGATGTTCACATTCACGTGGCAATAACTTTTTTCAGAAAATGGGGTGAAAGTTACAAGAATAATAATAGGTAGAATTCAATTATGTCATTTCATCCCCATTTTTCGCAGAATAATATCAATTTTAGGTTATTATTTGATGGATTAAACTAATAAACCTTAGTGATCGACAAAAAAAAAACAAAATTTCCCCCCAAGAAAAACTAACAGTTTACATTTTGTAGTATTTAGATCTGACAATTATGACGAATATGTATTATGTTGTTAATATCAACATGAACAACCCTAAGTTTTTCAACTTCCATCGGCGCATCCACCATATTATCTCGGAAACGGTGAAGATTCTACCTACAAATTTTTCGATATTCTGAGTGGTCATGACCTAGACTATCACCTGTATAAATATTGTTTAAGGTTTACCGGACACCCTGTATATTTACCGAATTCATCAAGGTCACCTTGAAGAAGTCCTTTTCGATCGGGTCACAGTATGTTCAGCTCTATCTGAGATTTGATATGAAACACTTACGCAGAAATAATTCGAATGCACCATAGAAACGACTTCGGACCTGAATTGCACCTTCTGTTTCAAAATTTTGGAAAATGTTTGAATTTCATCTGGAATATAGTCATTTTAATTCGAAAAATGAATGAGTTATACAAAAATCCATAGAGTTGACGATTTGGCAACACCCAGTGTAAAATTTTCGTGACTATATTCATCTAACACTTTTTTGCTGACAATATTAATATATTGTGGTATAGTTGTTACAGAATCAAGATCATATACATCTCTGTAATTGGGTTATTTAAAGAACTACCCGTCAGAGTCAGAGGCCGCCACACAGTAACCTGGTTTACAGTGACTATATTAGTTGAGTTCCGATATTCCTGGCCAGTACTTGTCAGTAAATTTTGACAGTCGATTTTACTGGCACTGCTTTGGTAACTGTTCGTATCAGTACGAAGCGTTTCGAAATTACTGATACTGGCCAGTAATGATTGGGAATATCGGAACTCAACTATTATAATATATTATTATTGGTAATATAGTCACTGTAACCCAGTTACAATGACTATACACTATACTCTATACAAGTATAGAGTCACTGTAAACGAGTGTATACTTTATACAATTAAATGTTGTGTGTTATTGAATATGGTTGTAAGTTGTAAGCGAACAGCGAAGCGAACCGTAACAGTGATATCATTGAGTATTCAACTTGTAGTTGAGTTGAGTGGTTGAATACTTAATGGTATCATTGAATCAAGACAAAATTCGAACGGACATTTCTACGGAATCCCTATTGAAGATTTTGACATTCATAATTTAGGCCAACACCTGACGTACAAAAAATATAGAGGAGCCTAGGTGATTCTTTGAAAGATATTGTATTAAGGATCGGTCAATAGGGATGTTTGGAACGTATTCATGAATGAGTAAAATCCACTCAATGATATGTTGAATTCGTTAATTAATTAGAAAATGATGGCGTGAAGGATAATGCCAAATTTCGTGAGGAACATATGATATGAATAACCAAGGGCACGATTTCAATATGATCATATTAGTATTTAAGTAGATGATGGAAAAACGAATTTCGAATGGAAATATTACTAATGGGTAATAGTGGGTTGGGTCCGCCCATAGTTTTTTCCAATATTTCCCAAAATACATTTTCGACCAAGCTGAAATTTCGCACACATTTGGAGATTATCGACTTGAATTCCACTTTGATCAGATCAGAATTTTTCGAGATTTTGAGGGAACAATAGTGTAAATCACCCAATATACATATTAAGTTTCTGCACCTAATGTGAAAATGTCCATACCGGCTCTCCATGCTTATTCAAGAGTTGCAGTGTCTTGGGCTAGCTGGACCGTTCGTTGAAATGTTTGAATTTGGCCACAGATTTCTTAAGGTACAGACATAGCACAAAACTTCGTAGTGTTACGCCGTCGCGTTACAATTGTTTGTTACGCATAGAAGATACGGCGTGTTAACGAATGTAGTGTATCAATACATCGTTGCGTATCTTATAAACGTAGCATTCTGCCGTTCCATCTTCACAACAGAACAGTGAACGTTCGCTTGTGTGCTATATACAAGCATTACTAAGTTAAAAAAAATTTGAAAAAACTCGCAGAAAAAGTTACGGGACTCTCCGATGTTTCTGCTACGGCAATACGCTGTTACGCAATGCCGTCCAGACTTGTTACGCGACAGAGTTACAATACGAAGATTTGTTCTGTCTGTACGCACCTTTATAAAAAGGCTTACGTTCAAGACTTCTGGTTCAAAATTCGAAAATAACAGACATGAATGCAACATGATTACACTTTCGTTTCCTAGGACCAGCACGTTAGAAATTAAATGAATGTTTACAACTTCTATTATATTTTTCCCTTATTCAATACGGTTCTAGAGATATTCCACAAAATGTATGAAATAGGACAGCTTAAACTTTTTGAACAAGTGGGTGTCAACGGCAGAAATAGATTGTGCTATCCACAAAAATCAATGTTCTATGTAGATGACCGCTTCGGCAACGAATTTGAACATTTTTTTTCGATAAATCACTGGATTTCAATTCGATCTAATCTGTATATTTGGATATATTGGAAAAATAAAATTTTGAATGGATATATTTACGGAATCATTGGGCTGATTTCACACATTCACGAATTCGACCTTCGTAAATAAGCCCAAAACATACTCTACAAATATCGAGTTTCTAAGTCGTTTCTTCCGGAAGTTAGAAACTCAATATTTGTAGAGAAGGTTTGGACCTCAATTACGAAGGCCGAATTCGTGAATGGGTAAAATCCACCCAATGATTCCGCAGATATACCCATTCATATTTTATTTTCCCAATATTTCCGAAAATACAGATTAGATCGGATTGAAATCCTGTACTTAATCGAAAAATGACAGTTTGAAAGTTTATACAGAATTTGATGAGGATAATATGATGAAAAGATCACACAATATTGGATATTTGAAAAAAAAATTTGAAATTTTTTTTAAAATCATTCTAATGACACGTTCATCACGAAATTTTGCACAATGTTATCTTTCAGCATCTTCGAACTAGCTGCAAAGTTTCTTTACGATTGAATCAGTATTTCTTGAGCTAACCAAAAAAAACAACGACTTGCATCGAGACGAAAAACACGAAATTCTACATATTTTTTTCCAATATCTCTAAAAGTTAATAGCCGTATCGAACTGAAATTTGGTACACAGCTGTTAAATATGGAACTGAAGGTATAACTGAAATTGTTATCGTATATTAACAATGGTTACTGAAAAAAAAATGTTTTTAAAAAATATTTTTGGAATTGAGTGACCATGAGATTTCGACGAAATTTTGCCCAAAGTTGCGCCTCGTTATGCTGCAACTAAATGCCGAGTTTAAATCGAATCGCTCTAGTAGTTCCTGAAATATGAGGAAAATAACCTCAAAATTTCAAATTGCTATAACTCTAAAACTATTCGGCTGATTTGGCCCATTAACTAAAATAACCGCGGTATTCGGATGCTCGAACTACCCTACAAGTTTCAAGTCGCTAACTGGCTCCGTTCGACAGTTACCGTGTCCGGACAGATTCGATTTTGACACCGGATTCTTCATCAGTGAGTCCAACCTAGTCTCAGACAATTTTCGGTTAAATAATCGAAAATTACAGACATTTGAACAAAACGATAGTTCGCTGTTTCCATAGAACATGCGCGGAAAATTGGGCTCAGGAATTTCGGTGTTTCGTAATGATCAGAAACATCTGAAGAAAATTGTGCTTCACGTAATCTTATTTGTTTCGTTGAAACTTTTACAGAAATCCTGCGGATTTTCCAAAAGAGAAAAATTCTGGAAGGAAGTAGGACTAGTACTTTCAAATTTTTCTCTGTCGGAAGTGGTTTTATTTAGTTGGACCACATTTGTGCCGACCTGTACCGGTCAGATTTTCAGAAAGAAAATCTCAAATTTTCCTTCAAACTGTGGAAATTAGAAATAATCAGCAGATTTTTTGAATATCAGTATACAGTGGACAAGGCTTGAGCTTCGGACGGTGGAAAATATGAAAGAAGCCGCCTCGAAATCCAACTACGCTCTCGGATGATTTATAGCATAAGCCGACCGGCATACTACGATAAGCGTGCGCGGCACCTTTCAATATAGTTGTGGGTATTTCACTTCACCACTTAACTACTTTTTTACACATCTATACATGGAAGAATTTAATTTTGACCGATTCCTGTAATCATCGCCAAAAGTTACTCGAATACAAATAAATCTGGGCTCTGTGAAGATTGCCTTCTTAAGAGTACCCTAATGACTGGGGAAAAACAATCCAGAGAAGTGGAGGAAATGAGTATTTTTCGTTTATTCTATTTCACATATTCGCTGACTAGTGCATAATCTTTCGAAGGACCGAAAAGTAGGGCCAAGCCACATCTTTCCAAAAGCCGAAGCGTAATTTGATAGAAGTAACTATTCAACACCAAATGGAAGTAAATCAAACATCCTCTTATTTGATCCAAATAGAACGCCTCCTAGTTGCGGTTTCCAATGGTCTTAATCTCATGCCAGTTATCATGTATACTGTGTGTCAAACAATTAACAATCCAATTTCCACCGTTTGAAGGAAAAGTTGAGATATTTTTTCTGAAAATCTGACGGGTACAAGTCGGCCAAATGTGATACAACTAAATGAAACAACTCGCGACAGAGAAAAGTACGAAAGTACCGATTTGCTTCCAGAATTTTTCTCTCTTGGAAAATTAGCAGGATCTCTGTGAAAATTTCAACGAAACAAATAAGATTACAAGAAGCACAATTTTCTTTGTATGTTTCCGACCATTACGAAATACCAAAATTGCTGAGCTAATTTTTTTCTTCATTTTTTATTTCTGAGAAATAGGGCGCGCTTTACGGAAAAATTCGAACGGCACAACTCGGTATGCGGATAGCACAATCTATTTCCGCCGTTGACACCCACTTTTTTTCGAAGTTTCAGCTGTCTTTTTCCATACATTTTGTGGAATTTCTCTAAATTGTATGGAATAAGAGAAAGATCTAAACAGCACGCAGCAGCACAAACCTAGCTGAATCCAGCAAAACCAAATTCAGTACGAACCTAGCACAATTCATTCCGAGAAAACAAATTCAAAAATCAAAAAATATTGGAAAAAAATTTTTTCGAAATCTTTTTTTTTGGGAAATCAGCAGGATTTTCGTGAAAATCTTAACGGCATAAGTTAGCTTGCATAAGAGACGATTTTTCATTCATATTTTTATCACAAAAAAAGGAATGTGCTGGCAAACTTTTCTTTCAATTTCGCGATTTTTCGGGACAGCCGACAGAATATCGGGAAAATATTTATGGCACAAGTCAGTACAAATGTAGCACATACTTTTCTATTTAATCTTTGAGAAGAAAAAACAGAAGTACTGGGCTTTTTCCTTAGTTTTCGATTTTTCGGAAAACGAGAGGGACAACACAAATCAGTATATGTACAACACAATCTAGAGCAGCAATCGAAATCTACTCTTTAGAAATGTGCTGAGCTGGCCTACTTTATACATTTTGTGCAATATCTGGAGAACCGTACGAAATTTAAAAAAATTTCAATGACACGAAGCAGAAAAACTACGCACAATTCGAGACAAAAAAAGTCTTGAAAATCGAAAAGTGCTGGGCCAACTTCACACACATAAATGTACACGTGTGTTATGCGCTGATGAGCTTTTCACATCTTCTGAATTTCACTCTTAATATACTGACGTGAAGTCAGTAGCTTTCACGCGATTGTTCCCATAATTATTCTCTTTGACACTGTTACACATACAATTGGAGAGGTATTATTGGAAATCATTTCATAGGAAATGTTGTGCACAGGGTTCACCATTCAAACAACATCAAAATAGCATAATTAATACTATTATGTTATCAATATCGACATAAACAACCCTAGGCTTTCGAACTTCCATGGGCGCATCCACCAAATTAGGTCGAAAACGGTGAATTTGCCTACAAATTTTTCGATATTCTGGGTGGTCATGACCTAGTCTATCACCAGTACAAATATTGATTACCGGACAGCCTGTATATGCAAAATGAAATATCTACGGAATCATTGGATTTTACCCATCAATGAGTTGGAGTTTCATAAGTAATCTCCAAATACAATCTACCAATTGCTACGTCATACAATAGTTTTGATAACTTACGTAACGCTGGTGGATGAAATATTTGGTCATACGATATTATTACGAATATGTGCAGCCAGTCTGCAGCAGATGGTGTAAATGGTTGATACCAAATATTGAAGAGCTCTTCAACCTTAGGTTGGTATATCTATCGATATTTTTATGCATATTGTATAAAGGTATAGGGTGGTTGCTTCATGAATGTGGAATATATTGATCGGTGAATTATTTGTTGAAGACATGGTGGAAATATAATATGTATTTCCACCATGGTTGAAGCCAAGGATCAAATTCTCTTTAATCTCCGTTTGAAGAGTTATGATTATGGACTCGGAGGGTTTAATGGCATATGACAATATATAGGTATTGGTACCTATAGTAGTTGGCCATGAGAATCAAAATAGTCTTTTTGTATTTTTCCAATTATCCTAGGCTTCATGGACACCCTCCAGAATCTGAAAGCTTGTGCGAGTTGAGGATATGGGGTGTTTCCTGCGCAGGCTTGGTTACTGGCACGGATCTTATTTTGGCTATCGCTTTTCTGAAATGACTATGTAGGTTCCGAGATATTTCCCGTAAAAGGTCTCAAAGGACTAGATTGTACTCACTAATGAAGAATCCGATGTCAGAATAGATTCCGTCCGGTCGGCCGTGATTTGAAAACGGAAAGAGTTAGCGACTTAAAACATACAAGATAGGGTGTGCATAAAATGCGAAGTTCAATTTCGATAATGGTTCAAATTGACCAAATGGTTTCAGAGTTATAATTATTCCAATTTTAGAGGTTATTTTCTCAATTTCTCAGGAACTGCTAATGGGATCAGATTGAAACTCGATCGTTTTGTAGAATACCGACGCGAAACTTTTTGCAGAATTCTGTTTGGATCGTAACATTGACGAAGTGAAAAAAAAATGTTCCTAGTTTTTGTTGGAAAAAAATATCCACTAACCATGCGCAATACGAATGCCTAACAACTTTTTCTTGGTGTATGTTCTGCAAAGATATTTTCATCAGGAGAAGGGATGGTTTTTAGGATGTCCCGGAAATAACGATATCCCAAATATATTTTTCATTCCGCAAGCGCACATAGAAGCGACGAAACATCAAAGGAACATCTGCATCAAATGTTATCAAATAACATATATTCATGATTAAAAAAACCATGGATGCAGGTGCGCAGTTATGTGTCGTTTGTTCTCTCTCCAAAAAAACTGGGAGTGAATCGGCGTTGCCAGCGTTGCTTTTTTCGACGCCCCTGTTCTGGAGAGTAGTACGTTATCCTTTTGCCACAAATCTAAAATTTCTAATTCTGTGCCGAAATAGTTTCAAACGTCTAGGGTGGACTTAATGATGAAGAATTCGTCGTCAAATTCAATTCTGTCTGTCTATTCGGCCGGCTTGAGTGCTCTTTCGTTCGGAGGAAAATACAGAGTCTTGAAGATTAATCTGGTTTTTTAATTCTGAATATCTCTGTTGAGTCCATTAATGCTTAAAATCCGCTCAATGGTTTCAGTGTTATAGCCATTTGAAATTTTGTTTTTTCCATTAGTCGAAAAATTTCAATCTCATCGAATCGAAACTTGGTTATTCCTTCAAGCTTCTAGTGGAGTTTCTAGACATTATTTTGGACGCATTCGTCCCAAACCATTGAAGCTTCGTTAAGGAGCCAGAGCCCTCTGAAGATGAAGTCCAGGCAAAACTTTTTGTCACATATCCTCAAAACGACGGCACCTAAAATTCATAATTCATAATTCTGATATTTTTCCTAGAAAACAGGTGCTCTTGTGTTATATCATTTAATTCACCGAAAGTGTTGACTAGACGTTATCTTTAGAGCGCTCTAGCTCAGGCGAAGCGTTTTCGCATTATATGATTTGAGTCGAAAGTGTCTAAAATAGTGTCTAGAACATCCACTAGTAGCTTGCCGGTCTAATTATGAGACAGCCTTTATATTCACGTGAAGTATGTACTTTCGCTCGCTCTTTCAAAATCGTAGACAGAGCGATCATCTACCCTTCCACATACTGACCTGTTCACCCTTGCTCGATGTAAAGATAAAAACAAATTTTCCATTTTTAACCGCATGAAATTTGTCATGAAGCTTGAGCTCAATCGAATGTGAATTCTTGAAATTTCGTGTAAAAAAAGTTTCTGATTGGGTGTATTCTTGGAATCATTTGAAGAATTTTACCAACTAAAGAATTCGCAAAATTGTGTCCAATATCTACCCTACGAACGAACACAACTAGAGTAGACAACAGGCGGTTGAAATCTGAGAGATGGAAGTCGAGAAAAAAATGTCTCATCAAGAATTTGGAACATTTTCTAATATATTTTTCTATTTTCTAACGATGAGATCCACCTGAAATCTTCAGTGAGTTGTGTGTTTGTATTACCTCACTAATAACAGAATTTCAATTTGATCGCGTCAGTACTTCTCAAAAAAATAAGGCATTATATCTACTCAAAATTTCAAATAACAACGGCATTTTATATATTCTTTTGACTATATCTACGAAAATGAATATCGGATCGAATTGAAATTCGAAACACATTCGAGCAGCCAGAATTTAACCACGGATTCTTCATCAGTGAGTCCAACCTAGTCGTTCAAGTTCATTTTCAGCTACAAATTCACAGAGAAAAATACTGAGCCTGATATCAATCACCCCGAGTGATTGACTGTTTGGACATTACTATGATGTATTTTTCATTGCGACAATGTCAGAAGTTGATCAATATAATGTACTTCAGTGATTGATTAATCAATATTGTGATCGATATAATGAACGCTAGGACATTATTATAATGTATTCAGTACATTGTACTGATGATAAAGTACATCCATTTGATGTTATTCGCCTCAGGACAATGTAAAAATTACATTGAATTAACGTCCAGGAAGTGATCAATACTAGGCACGGCTGATCATCACGAAACCTTGTGTCAATGCCTATTGTAATGGATCCATGCTATGTATACATCACATCAATGTATCAGCGTAATTGATTCATGCCCTGGAGTTATATTATCAATGCTTTAGGTCATCACCCGATGTCCTGATTCCTTATTACAATCATCGTGTTCATCAATTGATGTACGCGAACCTTAATACAATCACCGAGTCCATCAGTTGATGTACGCGAACCTTATAACAATCACCGTGTGCATCAGTTGATGTATGCGAACCTTATAACAGTCACCGAGTTCATCAATTGATGGACGCGACTAGAAGCGATAGCCACCGAAGGGTTATTTCGGGAGCTTTGTCTAGTTTCATTTGTCTAGTCGAAAAGTGCAGCAAGTGTATGCATTTCACGATAGTTTTTCGTTCGTGCTTCAAGTTGACGATATCTTGTGTTTTGGGAACGGAGAATTTTAAAAGGCGAGTACAAATTATATATGACAATGATTTATCGACTTAATGAATAGAATCTTTTCTGTATTCTAGTTTTCATACCGATGTTTCATTCAATTGATTTTAGATAGAAACTTTCGCCAGCTTTGCAGATTAATTTCTATCGAATTTATTTGCGGAAAAAATTAGTTCTACATTATACCAAACTTAAAATACATCATACGGTTTCGTTTTACATATAGGTCAAAGTTATTTATCGAAATATGGTAGGCCTTGCTGCTATGGACTCTTGAAATTTGAAGAACTTATTCATGCATTTGTTAGTTTAATATCATCTGCATTCACTGACATGACATGAGAATTAAAAACATATATTATTTCCTTCATTGCAGGTTCTTCTAATCAAACTGGAAACCTTCAAGTACCTATGAATAGAAAATTGCCAAATATTGTAAACAGGAAGTAAAGCGGAGTTGATTGGTGTCAATGCGTGTTTTTTTCATTTAATTTAAAGTGGCGAACAACTGAGATTAACTAAGGGTTATAAATGAATTTCATACACATTTGATCATCTTGAAAGGGCCTCGTTTTTATACAAGATGGTAATTTATGTGTATTTCTAGATGGACGAGATGCAGCAGTCTTATGGGCACTGCATGGGTTTTTGTACCAACATCCAAGACTGTAAAAATGGACAACACAGGAAGGAGCTCAACAACGAAATTTACAATTCGTGACTCCCAAAGTGCCTTCCTGTATTTCGGAAGATCGATACAAGAAGTCGAAGAATGGATACACTTCTTAAATTCGAATAAACAATCGATCCAACCCATCGTGTATGCCATTGGTGACGATATCACCCAAATTCAAGAAGTGTACACATATTTCGACGGTGTACGATACAAGTTTTTTAATATTGTAAGCGCAGTGGAAGTGTGTTTAAAATTTTTTTATCTCTTCAGCTATCCTTCAGAATGTATGATGGTATGGTCGTTTATTGAAAATCATTTTTTTGCGCTCAAATGCGAGAACTCATTTCCGAAAACCCATGTTTTAAGTGAATTCCTCTCCAATGCTTAATAAATTTTCCAGATCATATCAATCGTTTTATTATTATTTTCCTTACTCTGAACACTACTGGAGTTCCCCATAAAGATTGTTCAATGAAAAGTATTTTTCTATAATCTGATCTATATTTTCTTCAATTATTCTGATGCAAATATGCAACTTCACCGTTATTATTAGATACAAAAAGAATTCAAGTATGAACCTATGAACTCATAAATATAAATGAAAAAAAAAGCAGATAGAGCAACAGTCCGATATCAGTAGATTAAAAATAGCAAAATATATCCCTCGAAAATATCAAATTCAATATATAAATGGCTAAAATTGATTAGTTGATGTCCGAAATGCATTGATATAAGGACCGATATTCATATATTCAATGCTCTGAAATAATCGATATGAGGACTGCTGTTGATGGATCGATGTACTCGTGACCTGGTATTAATGTACTTGGTCATTGTTACAATGCACTGAAATAATCGATATAAGGACTGCTGTTGATGGATCGATGTACTTGTGACCTGGTATTAATGTCGTTGGTCATTGATACAATGTCCTGAAATCATCGATATAAGGACTGCTGTTGATGGATCGATGTACTCATGACCTGGTATTAATGTCGTTGGTCATTAATACAATGCCCTGAAATCATCGATATAAGGACTGCTGTTGATGGATCGATGTATCCGTGACCTGGTATTAATGTCGTTGGTCATTGATACAATGTGAACGGTCCTTGAATTCTGGCGATGAATTTAATGCTCTTAGGGGATTGATACAATCACTCGAACATCAACTAATCACCAACAGGACATTATATCAATGAACTCGAGTATCGGCTGAAAATTAATGTCCAAATACATTATCCTAAGGTCGAATATGATTATATTCACGTACGTTTTTCGTTCAGTGTTCGAAATTTGCAGACATTTGGGCAAAACAATCTGTCCATTATTACTTCAGAAAGATATTGACAGTATTGTTGATTGGTGTGGCCTGAATGAGCTGGACATTAGTGTAGATAAGTGCCAGACTATGCGATTTTTTCGTACCAGTTCAATGATCATGGTCAACTATTCGGTAAACAGTTGTCCACTAAAATTGGTCAACACAGTCAAAGATCTTGGAATCCTGCTTGGCACTAATTCAAGTTTTATTGAGCACATCAAATATATTTCATGAAGAGCCTCTAGAGTGCTGGGCTTTCTCAAAGGACATATGCAGGACTTCAATGTGTCCTCCATCAAGGCAATGTACATAGCGCATGTAAGAAGTATTATGGAATATTCATGTGTAGTAGGGTCACCTCATTACGCTGTATATAAACGAGCCATTGAAAGGGTCCAGAACAAATTTTTGAGCTGGATAAGATACAAATGGGGATTAACTTCTGAAACCTTCCAAAACGAGGCCATTCGAAACAAATTGTCTCCCGCATCCCTTGAAACGAGACGCCATAATTTCGAAATAGGGCTTGTCCATGAGATTTTGCACAGCTTCATTGACTGTCTTTACCTTCTAAACATGGTGAAATTGAATGTCCCCCAAAGGAATCTTAGAGCTTGGGAACAATTCAATATAAAATTTTGCAGAACCAATTACTCGATTAACAATTTCTCGATAGAGCATTGCGAGCTGCTGGTGCCTTGATGTTGTCACAAACTTTTGTTTTTTTTAATGATAGGGGTACTGGAATTATTATAAATTTGACCGTTAATAAATAAATAATACGACAACGCGCTCTTACTCAGAACAAGCGCGTTATAACCTATACCTCTGTTGTGTTCATCAAATGTTCACGAGAAAAAACCGATTCGCTGTAAGTAACGATAATTGACATATTTCAATGTCAGGAATAAACAATTTTCAGATATTTACTTATTTCTTCGAAGCAACTGTTATCCAAATGATAAATTGTTTGCTCTGATTCCTTTCATCCTCAACTGGGGCACTAATGAAATAAAAAAAAATTCAGAAATTTATCCAATTTGTTTTTTTCTAGAAATATACATCAGATTTACATTAATTTTGGCACAGACCTTTAGTCCAAACTTTATCATCAGTGTGAAAATTCATATCGGACGTTCTGAAAAAACCGTGATCTTTCCAATTTTCTCATTCAAATATGGTGGTTACTGATTGGAAACATAGAACTTACTATATTTCTTTTTCAGGACACACTGTTATTATAGCTCTTCTTTAGAACACCTGGTTATTTTAACATACATTTCTAGCTATAAGTAAAAGAACGTAATCTTTGCAATTTTCGAATTCAAATATTTTAGTTTCCGATTGGAAATATGGTAATTTCCGATTGGAAACATGGATCTTACTATATCTCATTTTTGGGAGACCTTGTATATTTATTCTTCAAAATGGCTAAGTTGAAACTATATATGGCATACATAGAAGGAGGAATCTTCGATATTGTTTACTAAAAGAAAGAAGAAGAAAGAATCGAGCACATTAATTTTTTGAGATGCTCTATATAATTTATTTCACCATGAGTACCTCGCTATACGTAGCAGAATGTGTCAAATTTTCCAATTGATCATATTCTTCTGATCGAAATGAGACATGGTTGGTATATGTACAGTAGCAATATGAAGAATTATCCATTAAAAAATTCGTTAAAAAAAATTTTTTTTCACGAAAATTTTCATATTTCAATAAAATTTTACTGAAATCTTCAGTCACTTCATAACCGAGTACTTCATTTCAGTCCAATCAGATTTCCTGATTTTACTGAGGCACAAATAAATAGAAAAATTCAGGAAATCTATTTTAGAAATTCATATATTTCGAAAAGCATACCTCCAATTCCGTTGAAATTTTACTCAAATATAATCGACAGCGAAAACTCGAAGACTCGGTTTCACTCTTTACAGATATGTATTCTTAGAATTTTCCGAAACATGAAATATTCTTCTGAATCGACCCTGTGCGACATCTACTGGTAAATAGTCGAAGCATTTACTGGATCCTAGTCACATTATGCGGGACAGCGGCGTCTGTTCACACTCTCTGCTTCATGAGGTGATTCCCTGAAAGTTTTATCGGTGCTTCCTCGTAGCGCATGAGCAGTTTATCGGAGTTGTCACTTCTTAACAACAGTGTTTCAAATTTCAGCTTGATCGGATATTCGTCTTGGGAGATATTGAAGTCAATAATTAACAACTTTTCAACTCGATAAGATATTTATTTTATTTAATGAAACATATTGAGCCAAATGTTAATTTCTTACATTTCGCACTCGTTCTAGGGAACAAAAAAGTTACCGTTTCGCCCAGTGTCTATGATTTTCAAGTTTTAAGCCAAACATAGTCTTTATGGATTCAAAAAAATCTAGAAAAGCACTGACGTGAAGTCAGCAGCTTTTACGCACTTGTTCACATTGCCAAATGGTGACTTGGAAATTTCAGTGGAATTTTAATGAAATTTAAAAAAAAAATTTCATTCCGAATTTTTCCATGAATAATTCTTTTTTTTGACAATGTTCATCTTCCAAGCAAATTTCCTTTCGATCAGATTGATATATTTCAAGATATTAAAAATCAAAATTTTGAATGGTTGTAGCACAAAAACCATTCGGCAGATTTGGCCCATTAACGAGCATAACCGAGATATACAGGATCTTAACCCAACCTGAAAATTTCAAGACTCTAGGTCCTTCCTTTCGAGAGTAACAGCGCAAACGGACGGACGGGCGGACGGACAGAATCAATTTTGACCTCGGATTCTTCATCAGTGAGTCCAACCTAGTCGTTTGAGACCAATTTTGGCTCAAAATTCGAAATTACAGACATCGTGACGAAATGATAACGCGCTGTTCCCCAGAACAAGCGCGTAAAAACCTGGAAAAGCACTGACGTGAGGTCAGGGCTTTTAAGCGCTTGTTCCGTCCATACAAGTATTGACCCTGCAAAATGCAGATTTTTTCATATGGTCCTCACGAAATTCGGCATAAACCTCAATCTATAATTTTCGATCCCTCGTTTTCAATGGGTATAACTATCTCGAGAATAATTGGCAAAATCAACCCATTAAAGAATTCGACCTTCTTAATTAAACTGAAAACCTACTCTACAAATACATTTCCTATGTCGATTCTTCCTGAAGTATTTACTTACGGCCGGCCTAACAACTGATAGTGAACAAAATAACTCCCGAAAGAATCTACTCAGTAGCAAGATAATTGTAGAGTATGTTTGGAGTTTAATTACGAAGGCCGAATTGGCGAATGAGTGAAAACTATCGAATGATTCCGCAGATATACCCTTTCAAAATTTCAGTTTCCCGATATTTCCAAAAACATAGATAGATGAAAAATGCCACCTTGAAGTTTCAGCCAACTGGGGTCTACAGAACAATGAGCGAAAAAATGAAGGAGGCCTCCTGCATTAAACGGAGAGAGTTATTTTGCTCATTCTTCTGTAGACCCCATTTGGCTGAAACTTCAAGGTGGCATTTTTCATTGAAGGACGATTCGATCTATGTTTTTGGAAATATCGGGAAACAAAAATTTTGAGAGGGAATATCTGCGGAATCATTCGATAGTTTTCCCTAATTCGCCTTCGTAATTAAACTTCAAACCAACTCTTCAATTATCAAGCTACTGAGTAGATTCTTCCGGAAGTTATTTTGTTCACTATCAGTGATTTGGCCGGCCGTAGGCACATTAACTTTAGGAAGAATCGACAAAGGAAATATCTTTGTAGAGTAGGTTTTCAGTTTAATTAAGAAGGTCGAATTCTTAAATTCGCCAATTATTCTTCAGATAGGTATACCCATTGAAAAATTTGGATCGAAATTTATAGCTTGAGGTTGATGCAGCATTTCGTGATGACCATCAATACTTGTAAAGTTGACCGCCTTGGCAACGGAACAAGCGCGCAAAAGCCCTGACCTCACGTTAGTGCTTCTTTAGGTTTATAAAATAAAACGACTGCAAAAATTTCCCAAAATTTGTGAATAGCTGTTTTTTATATCTAAGGGTGTTATGGTGAGTTCCGAGACGGTCTTGGAAGTCCAGTGTCTTGGAAGTGTATGATTCTCAGCACTAATGAGACCTGCTTTTATTGGAGCTGAGGATCATATAGTTCCAAGACAATGGACTTCCAAGACCGTCTCGGAACTCACCATAACATATAAAAAACTTCCAAGACCGTCTTGGAACTCATCGAAAGTCTTGGAAGTATCGAGTCAATCGCTGTTTCAGTCCTGGAAGTGATCTTCAGACACATATATAATTATATATATTCCATTTATGAATGAGGAATCAATAGTTCCTTACAGATTTTTGCGAGCATGTTCTAGGGGAACAGCACGTTCATTTTTTTCAATTGTCTGAAATTTTCGAATTTTGAGCGAAAAATGGACTCAAGCGACTAAATTGGACTCACTGATGACGAATCAGCAGTCAAAATCGATTCTGTCCGAGAGTCTGGCGTTAGCAGGATTATGGGCGTACGGAGAATCCAATTGGCTTGAAACTTTCAGGATAGATTGCATTTCATAATGCGACGGTATTTGGGAAAAGAATCGGTTTAACGGTTTCGGATTTATAGTCATTTGAAATTTTGAGGGTTTTTCTCCGATATTTCAGGAACTACCTTACCGATTGGATTGAAATTTCGCAGTTAGTTGGAGCATAATAACATTAATAACGATCAACGTTCTGCAGAATTTCGTGGAAAACATACTGTTAGAATATCCATCATATTTAAAAAATGTTTTGCTCAGACCTTGAACCTCATATTTCACAGCAGTGTTCCAAATTTCAATTTGATACGATTATAATTTTCAGAGATTTTAAGAAATTATATGTGTAATTTCGTATTTTTTTTCTCGGCTTTGTCGTTTTTCCAAGAATAACTCAAAAATACCGGTTCAATCATAATGAAACTTGGTAACTTGTTTGTGAATACTGATGAACCACTTTGAGGAATATTTTTTGATGATCGTGTGATCAGAACAATTTGAAAAAAAATTCAATTTTTCATTATCTGTTAAGGACGTGATTACTACTATGAATTCAATTTTTCTTTGAATTCAATTTTTCTTTCAAACGTTCAATTTTCTATTTCCTGATCATATTATCAGAACGAAATTATAATGAACCTTCAAGCTTTCATTTTTCAGCCGAGTACTGGTTTTCAATTCAGAATAATCTGAATTTCTGGAAAAATTGGGAACATATATTTTTTAATGGTTATATCTGCGGAATCATTGGGTGGATTTGACCATTTCGTGAAGTCTGCATTAGTTATTAAGGTCCAAACCAACCCCACTTATATCGAATTCCTAAGTTGCTTCTTTTGAAAGTCATTTTGTTTACGTCCGTTCCCACGGCCGATCGTGAACACAATAACTTCTGGAAGAGGAAACTCAGAAAATCGATATTTGTAGAGTAGTTTTGGGGGTTAATAACGAGGGTCGAATTCCCAAACGGGTAAAATCCACCCAATGATTCCGTAGATATGCCCACTAAAAATGTTATTTTCCCAATATTTCGAAAAATACAGATTGCATCGAATTGAAATCTAGTACTTGATGGAAAATGACAACTTGAATGTTCATGCATAATTTCGTGAGAATAATATGGTAAGAATATCACCAGAACTTTCCATCAAGAAGTGAAGGTGCGTCTGAAGGGGTCAATCCGTGAAAAGATGACAGCTTCGTCTACGAATTTGAACATGCGCGCAAAATCCGGTTTACCTCATGTCATTGCTTTTCCAGAATTTGTTCACTTCAATGGTCAATTAGTTGGGTGAATATAGTCTTTAATTGTTGATTTCAAAGGTGAGTTCGATTTTAATATTGTTGTAAATGACAGATTAGCCGTTACTCTACGGTTTCTGGTAACGGGAGATTCTTATGCAAACTTGCAATACCTGTTTAGGATATCAAAGCAAAGCATTGGGCAAATAATTCCTGAGGTTTGTAGAGCACTCGTTGGAGAGCTCGAGCACTATGTCAAGGTAAAGGAAAGAACCAAACACATTTTATGCTAAACTTTCATTTAATTGAACTCATATTCTTAAATTCTAAAAAACGAACCATTATACTTTTTATCAAACGTTTTTCTGCGGAATGAAAAAATACACTCTTACATAGTCGTCAATATCGCAAGAGGACATTGAAAGTTGGGACTGCTGAGCGGGCGATAAATTGGAAGATTTTTCTCTTGAGGGAAGGAATGAGTCAGCATTAAAATCATTTGACTTGAATGGAACGAATTGATGCGCATTACCGGTTTTTTCGGCTGACAAGAATGACCGAGGCGTTGAAATTGTACCTGCTGCACTCACGTTCAAAAATCTGTCTTGCGACTGATTTTGATTCGGCATATTATTATAGTGTGGTGATCGGGATTGCCAGACCGATTGTGGGTGCCTTCCAGAGACAGTTGATGTCGATTGCTGATATGGATAGAATGAAGATGCTCCAGGTGCCAATCATAGAAGCCTCTATCCGCTTTCATCAGAATGTCAAACACAGCCTGCTGAACGCCCCGCTTTGTCTCCGGGGAAAAGCTTTTCATCTTTGTGGTGACATACTTGAAAAATGATGTTATTTCGTCTTCTTCGGTAGCAGGCTCGTTCAGTTTAGCTATTGCTGATTGCAACAGTTCGAATGCGCTTTCCATCATGTTCGCATTTTTAGCGCGTTGTCTAACAATCTTATGTCGCTTTGAGGACTGGGGAGTTGCGAATAATTCTCAACTTTGAGCCTCTTGAGTTTCTCCTCCACTCTCCTCAGTTGTGAGTTCCGAATCAATTCCAGTTTCCTTGAAAAAAAATAATATGTAGAAATGATTGAGGATTGTATGAATCAATTAAATTGGCTACGTAAAGAGTAAACATGATTGGAAAATAATCAATACCAATTAATCATCCTATTACTCCACGAAACAGTTAGTAACCACACTCTAATCTATATGTAATATTGACGTTGGATGTACTTTCCCGAAACAATGTTCCTTCAATAGGAACATTTCTGTCGACTCCAGTATCTCATACTTTAGATTACGCTTCCGACATTTTGAATCGAAAAACTCAAAAATTCGTGAACTGAATCAATTCTGTCCGGCAGACCTTAAAATATGATACTTCCGAAAATGAAATTTAGCTGGAATCCTAATTTCATGAAAATTGTTCTTATCTGGAATTATCAGCAGCTGGATGGGTGCCGCTTCATCTATCTATTCAAAAGATTGCATCAGTACCTACTGATTTTTACTAGAAATTTTTCAAGACTTCTTTTCACAAGCATATCTCCATTTTCTTGCAGCTCCCCAGGAACCCTGAAGGTTGGAAGCGGACCAGCTTGATGTTTGACACGAATTGGAATTCACCCCACTATGTTGGTGCTCTCGATGGAAAGCATGTTATGTTGCAGGCACCAATGAAAACTGGCAGTGATTATTTCAATTACAAATCAACTTTCAGCATTGTGCTATTAGCTGTAGCCGATGCAAACTACGATTTTCTTTTTGTGGACGTCGGATGCCAAGGAAGAATTTCGGATGGTGGTGTATGCAAAAACAGTACACTCTTCAAAATGATATCCGACAAAACTTTGGGATTGCCCTTGCCAGAGGAACTTCCTGGTCGCCAGATGAAATTACCATATTTCTTCGTGGCAGACAGCGCGTTTGCTCTTAGTGAGAATATTATGAATCCGTATTCCGGAGATCATGCCCCAGGAACCTCCAGGAGAATTTTCAATTATAGATTGAGTAGAGCTCGAAGGGTGGTGGAAAATACCTTCGGGATAGCCAGTTCCGTATTCAGAGTGTTACGGAAGCCAATGCTTTTGGAGCCATCCAAAGCTGAAATTGTGGTTATGTGTATTGTTATGTTACACAATTATCTGAGGAAAAATTCTCCTCCTTTTTACACACCACATGGCTCACTAGATTATGAAGATAACGGTAGGATTATTGAAGGCACTTGGAGAAACGAGGAGATTTGTTCAATGAGATCCCTAAGAAATATTCCTAGAAGAAGTCAGGCCCAGCTGAATGCAATAAGAGACGAAATTGCTGACTTCTGTATGAAAGAAGGAGCTATACTCTGGCAAAATCTGTATTCTTAAAAATAAATTTACTTAGTGTGTTTAGAGTCTGTCTTGGTTCATGCCTCTCCCCAAGGAACTCAAGAGCTTCGTAAGCAAACCATCGGCTTCTATATACCTCCTCAGTTCCTTGAATGAAGAAAATAAAACTCATTTAAAAAATATTTTCGCTCACTTAATGATACATCTTTATGTTGTATAAGCTTTATAATTGTTCATCAAACTAACTCTAAATAATTATCTCTTTTGAATTACTTCAGTTCAACAAATTGATCTTACCTGTTCCGGTAGTTCTACTCCTTTTCACTCTGCTTTTTTCCCTTCGAAATGATCCTAATAGTGCGACCATTTTTCGTCGGCATTCGTCTTCCGATCGTCCCATTGCCTCCCTAATATTCCGCCACGCATCCTCCTTGATGTTTTTTCTAAAATGGTTTTCATTTTTTGGATCCCACAAAATAGCATGATCCCTATAAACATCTATAAGGGTCAGCTGATCTTGCTCTGGCCAGCTCGACGTTTTCTCAGATTCAGAATAAATTCGCGTGTTTCTTCGGACGATACTTGAGAAACTGAGAATTGCTTGAATCCAGCTATTTTCCTGTGATATTCTAAACCACGCCTTTTGCTCTACCTTAGGCCACTTTGGTTATATTTATTGGTTGACTTTTATTAACATCTTGCACACGTGCACCTACCGCATCGCTCAGTTGATAGACAGTGTAGTCCATATACGCCGATTAGGGGTGTTAGTTCTTTATGAGGCACAGGTTGGGACAAAAATGTGTATAAGAATATAATTATTTTCGATTCAATTTATTTATTAGTTAAAGTAATATATATACACAGAAATATAAAAGATTGTGAGCATTATGTCATTAATAGGACAAAGAAAAAGCTATGCACATTGTTAATACCTGAAAGAATCGAGAGTATAAAATTGATACTTTTAATAAATTGAACCCCTTGGTCATTCAAATAAGAGATATCTATCTCAAAACCCCTGGCTAATAGGTAAAGGATAGGTTTAGAGATCGAATGAGACCGTTTTTCAATTCATTTACATTTCATTCTTTATTTGGAGAACTCGGAATTATTATAATTATTAATATCGAATATCCAGAGTCAATGTCATTATCATCTCTATCACTATGCGTACGCCCATGGAATCGGCAAAATATCAAAGGAATAATATCAGCCTAAACATCGCTTCCTCCCGTGATGCCTGCAGTTTTGATATTTTTCATGGGCGTATCGAGTTGCAGGAATCAGGTTCACACATGAAAGAAATCTTCATTTCACAAGACATCGGATTGATATTTCAGACATTGATAGTACTAATTGTTTTCCATCCATTGAGATAAACAAGGTGTATCTACGACTTCCGATTTGAAAGGAAATAGACCCCAGTAGCACACAATCTTGGCTAAACATTGATTCAATATTGGCCCAATATAGATTCATCGTACATCGAAAAACGAGTATACGCCAATGTTGGCCCAATATCGAAATTTGTGATAAGGCCAATATTGTGAATTAGTACTTTCGCCAATATTGGCCCAATATTGGGATGAGTGGATTGTGCCAATATTGTTTATCAATGGTAATGCCAATATTGGTCCAATATTGGGCATAAGTTATTAGCCAATATTGTAAATCACATTGCTGCCAATATTGGCCCATTATCGGGATAAGTGGATTGCGCCAATATTGTTTATCAATGGTATCGCCAATATTGGTCCAATATTCGGCATAGTTTTGTAGCCAATATTGTGAATCACATTGGTACCAATATTGGCCCAATATCGGGATAAGTGGATTGCGCCAATATTGTTAATCAATGGTTTCGCCAATATTGGTCCAATATTGGGCATAGGTTATAAGTCAATATTGTAAATCACATTGCTACTAATATTGGCCCAATACCGGAATAAGTGGATTGCGCCAATATTGTTTATCGATGGAATCGCCAATATTGGTCCAATATTGGGCATAGTTTTTCACCCAATATTGTGAATCACATTGTTACCAATATTGGCCCAATATCGGGATAAGTGGATTGCGCCAATATTGTTAATCAATGGTTTCGCCAATATTGGTCCAATATTGGGCATAGGTTATAAGCCAATATTTTAAATCACATTGCTACCAATATTGGCCCAATATCGGGATAAGTGGATTGCGCCAATATTGTTTATCGATGGTATCGCCAATATTGGTCCTATATTGGGCATGGTTTTTTTGCCAATATTGTTAATCACATTGCTACCAATATTGGTCCAATATCGGTGTAAGTGGATTGCGCCAATATTGTTCATCAAACGTATCGCCAATATTGGTGGAAAAGTTCTTTTGGCCAATACTGAAAATTACATTGCTACCAATATTAGCCCAATATTGAGATGAGTGGATGGCGCCAATATTGTTTATCCATGGTATCGCCAATATTGGTCCAACATTGGGCATAGTTTTTTGGCCAATATTGTAAATTACATTGCTACCGATATTGGCCCAATATCGGGATAAGTGGATTGCGCCAATATTGTTTGTCAATGTATCGCCAATATTAGTCCGATATTGGAAATGGGGTTTTAGCCAATATTGAAAATAACATTGCCACCAATATTGGGATGAGTGGATTGCGCCAATATTGTTTTCCACCGTATCGTCAATATTGGTCCAATATGGGGCATAGTTTTTTGGCCAATATTGTAAATAACATTGCTACCAATATTGGCCCAATATTGGGATAAGTATATTGCGCCAATATCGTTTATCAATGGTATCGCCAATATTGGGCATAGTTTCTTGGCCAATATTGTAAATTACATTGCCACCAATATTGGCCGAATATTGAAATGAGTGGATTGCGCCAATATTGTTTATCAATGATATCGCCAATATTGGTCCAATATTTGGTATAGTTTTTCGACAGTATTGTAAATTACATTGCTACCAATACTGGCCCAATAAAGGGACAAGGGGATTATGAGTGTGAATCGTTTTCCTGTGGAACTTCGGTTAATGGCAAACTTTGGAGGCTTGCAATAAACATACTTTAGAAGAATATACTGTAAGATTTCTGAATTCCCTTGAAAAATCGAATACTTTTGGTTATATTATTCCTTTCAGGTTGATTATTTTGGACGATATATCGAAGCATTTTGTACATGTAATAGTAGAATTTCATCTGAACTGATGGGTAAATACATCAATTCTCATGAATTTACCGACTAAGCTTTCCACTGTTTCAGGGGACTTCATTTTGGAGATATTAATCCGAACTGAAAGCTATCCAGATAAGTATTCTGATACTACACAAGCCGAAATTCCGAACAATTTTGATTATCTTATTGTCTAGAGTCTAGAGGAGATATTCAGTCTAACGCGTGTTCGAGTCAAAAGAAAATTCTGCAATTTATTCAGGCGATTGGAACCAGTTAAAACAAATTATTGTATTTTAAAAAATAGGAAATCAAGTAACTCAGTATTAATCGAATATTCAGAAATAAATTCATTTATGCTACTTCTGAGGGTATTTCGCACTTACAGAATACTTTCAACGTATTTCACCAATGAAGGTACATAATTCCATAATATAGGTTATTATCTGTGCACAGAAAATTAAGTCACCCTGATCATCACACCTGTTTTATTTTTACATAATATTCCTTTTTGCATCCCGATAGTTGTTCCATCCCTTCACTTCCTAATTCATTAGTGTGCAACGAATCTTTTTACGGGCTTGTTTTGTGGAACATGCATCATTATTTCGTCACGATGTCTGTAATTTTCGAATTTTGAGCCAAAATGGGTATCAAACGACTAGGTTGGACTCACTGATGAAGAATCCGTGGTCAAAATTGATTCTGGCGTTCGGCCGTCCTTCCGGCCGTGTGCGCTGTAACTCTCGAAAGGAACTACCTACAGTCTTGAAATTTTCAGATTTGGTTACGAGCCTGAATATCTCGGTTAAGTTTGTTAATGGGCCAAATCTGCCGAATGGTTTTTGTGCTACAGCCATTTGAAATTTTGATTTCTCAATAACTCGAAAAATATTTATCTGATCGAAAGGAAACTTTGTTGGAAGATGCACAGTGTCAATGGAAAGAATTATCCATGGAAAAATTGGAGAAGAAAATTTTTTTTTCCAAAAATTTTATATTTCATTGAAATTTCACTGAAATTTCCAAGTCACCATTCCGCACTGTGAACAAGCGCGTAAAAGCTGCTGACTTCACGTCAGTGCTTTTCTAGATTTTTTATAGTTAAGGTCGGCCTAACTGCCAAACGTAAAATGAAAAGACATTTAGAGACTTGATTTTTTTTGTTGAACCGGTTCAATTCCGAAAGCTGAATTCGCGAATGGATGAAACCATCCAATGACGCCACATATATAGATATATAATTAATTACAAGAAATTCGACAAATTTTTTTTCTCAATATCTCCAAAGATAAATATCAGATGGAACTGAACTTTGAAACACTGTTGTAAAATACTGAACCGAGGTTCTCACCAATTTTATTGAAATCTGATGAAAAGCTTCCGGTTGAAAAATTCTTCAACAAAAATTCCCAAAATATTTGAATACATTTTTACAGTTTTCCACCCCTACGATCCTAACAAAATTTGTCAGTTTTAAGTATTTTTCTACTTACTACATAGTTTGAATCTGTTCGCTTCTGTTCTTCTTGGAATATTGAGGAAATAACCTCAATCTTCCAATATCTCCGAATATAAATATCGGATCAAACTGAAATTCGAAGCGCTGTTTTGAAATATTGATTTCAAGCTTTATCCCAATTTTCAATCTGATCGTGTCGATAGTAATCGAGATATTAAGGAAATATTCTGAAAATTTCAAATAACAACGAAATTTTACATATTTTTTTCTTAATACCTCCGGAAATAAATATTAGATCAAATTGAAATTGGAAAAAACTGTTGTAGAATACTCACTTCAAAGTCGGCGCTGAATTTCATCGAAATCTATTCAATAAATTAGAAAAAACAATTGTTTTTTCGATAAATATGTGAATAATTTTAGAAAAACAATTTTTTTCTTGGTTCGCGTTAATATATTCTCCGAGTAATTACGAAGTTTCGATGTGGTCGCATATGTTCTTCTCGACATATCCAGGTATATATATATATATATTCTTTTGAGAACGAGCATTACAATTCTAAAATATATCCAAATAATTTCAAACAACGAAATTTGACAATTTTTTTTTCATATATCCCCGAAAGCAAATATCTCAAGTTTAAATTTGAAATTCCGTTTTTGAATATTGATTCCAAGGCCTGTGACGGATTTCATTAAAATCTGATCAAAATGTTCCGAGAAAAAAAAAATTTCCACAAAAATTTCAAACATTTTCGGGTAAACATTTTCTTTAAATTTTTTAACCACTGGATCCATACGAAATTTTGCGGAAGGTTTTGCTTTGGTATCCTTCAACTTATTACGATGTTTCGATCTGATCGCATTTGTTTTTCTTGATATGTTGAGGAAATAACGTCAAAATTTTTGTCATATTTCTCCGAAAGTAAATATCGTATCGAATTGAAATTTGAAACGTTCTTGTTGGAAGACTGATTCTAAGATATATGTGCCGAATTCAGTTGAAATCTGATCATCACTTTCCGAGAAAAAGAAATTTCCAATGAAAATTTCGAAAATTTTTGAATAATTATTTCTATAAATTTTTTAACAATTAGATCCATACGAAACTCCACACTTATTTGTTTGTTGGTATTCAAGAACTTGTCACGAAATTTCAATTCGATCGAATCAGTTCTCCATGAAATATCGAGAAATTAACCTCAAAATTTCATATACTCCAAAACTGTTTGGTCGATTTGGTCCAATAACGAATTCAGTCGAGATTTTCAGGATGTAAGCCCAACCTGAGAAATTCAAAACTCTAGGTCCTTTCTTTCGAAAGTTAGAACGCACACGGCCGGACGGACAGAATCAAATTTGAGTCTAACCTAGTCGTTTGAGACCAATTTCAGCTCAAAATTCGAGAGTTGCAGACATTGTGACGAGACGATAACGCGTTGTTCCCCAGAACAAGCGCGTAAATACAGTGGAAATTACCGAATACATATTCATTCGAACCGTTAAATAAGAAAGTAAAAGGATAGAAAACCATAGGCGATTGAAAAGCTATCTGTGCAAAATGCCTCCATTCAATGTAGAACGAGAGCATCATTAAGGGGTTACAGGTTCCCCGTAAGTTCAGGTACGATGACGAATGACGACAGAGCGAGCTAATAGCTCTGGGAGCTACTATATCGTTATAAAACAAATTGTATGACAATTGATTAAAACATTTACAGATTGATTGAAGCAAACCCTATCCAAATGATGAATTGAAAAAATAGTCCGAGCTCTGAGCGACAAAAATATCGAAAAACGATAAGTGACAAACCCTTGCAAGGGGCAATAAAATAACATCTGGTAGACGGGTGCCACTTTCGGTTGTCAAATAGCCCTGAGGCAATAACAAGGGAATTATTTCTAAGAATTATTCGTTAGAAATTCAAAATATAACAGATACTTTGTTAGGGTTTATAAATTATTTCAATACTATATTCAGGTGCAACGATGAGTGTGACTTAATTTTCTGCGCACAGATAACCCCTTATACGTATTAACCTATAGAAAATAATTTACCTTCATATGGGTGAAATACGATGAGAATATTCTGTAAGTGCGAAACAAGCTCAGAGTCAGAACAAGTATACTGAATATTGGCGTGCATTGTTCATCTCGTAGAGGAACGATAATTCCATTAACAGTTTAGTTTATATTCGAAATAATTTATGGGATTGAAATAGGTTGGAAATGAGACACTAATTCATTCCTTCAAGCAACGTTTCGCGACTGTTTTGTTGCTTCTTCAAGCTTTTTAATATAGAATAATTATGAATAAATCAACATAGTATAGGATTTCAAAAACTTATTTTCCTACCTCGGAAGCAGTTATTTGAATTGAAACAGTATTTTCATCGATATTGAATCGGAAAGATAAACAAAACTGACATATGACGTGACGAACATATGAATGAAATCCTGTTCTTCGATTCTCAGATGAATAACTTTTTGGATGAATAGGAACCACTACCACATCAACACATCAACTGCTTCGGAGGTAAGAAAATAAGTTTTTGAATTCCTATACTATGTTGATTTATTCATGTTGTTTCACTAAGTATTCTATATTAGAGAGCTTGACGAAGCAACAAAACAGTACCTAGCGAAAAGTAAAGGAATGAATTCCAATCCCACGAATTATTCTACATATAAAAATGAATGAAATGAATAAGTGATAATAAGATATTTTATAGCTGAAATTTGACGTGCCTATCTTTCAAACATTTTTCGTGTCTTTTGAACTATTCATATTTTAGCGTCACAATAGTGACGTCACACGCAAACATTTTAGAAAACAGTTCGTAAAAGTCGAAAACATAAGTTCGAATACTGTTAAATCTTTTATAACTGGTATTTTAGCGCCGTAGCGGTGACACCGGTGACGTCACACGCAATATTATATTCCATTTTAGCGAACTTCTTAATGACGTCATCAGTTCGATGATCGCCTAAAACGGATTTTTCAGGACCTTCCGTTTTTTGTTGGTTAAAATTGATAATTTTCATCCTTATCAGATTTTGAATGCTATGTTTTCTTGCTCTCTTCAACGCGTGCGGAATACATTGTAATTGATGAATAATGAAGTAAAAAAAACAAACCTTCTCCATATTTTGAAGATTCATACTTCCATACATTAATAATCACGAAATTTCACTGAAATGAGTGAAATATCAAATAACGCGGTCTCCTTACTCACACAAGCATAATAATCAGCAGCAATAATAAACCTACCTCTCCTTAACCCGGTTTGAAAAGCTTAATATTCTATTAAAGTGAAAATTTTCCTGAAATAGTTATTTAACCAACTAAATCAATACAAAAACAGTTCAGAGTTATTCAGCGTTGGTCGTAATCAAAACAAATACAATGTAATATTACGCATCATAAGCCTGAATTCGTATGGTCATGGGTAGCCCAATGGTAGAGCTTTATACTTGCGGCGCAGATTGTCCGGGTTCTATTCCCGCAGCGGACGATTGGTTGGTGTTGGATTTTTCAGGTTGGTGGTTTCTCGTATTTCTATAGGTGGGTCGTACGTCAGAGTCTCAAGTTGGAGGGTTTCAGGAAGGTCGGTGAGGGGGGGGTGGTGGTTGGTCATGAGTTTCGTAGTGGGTTGATTATGTGTGTACTTGAAAAACGCTAATATATTTATAATTTTATTTTTTTACTTTTTGAATATTGGGCCAATATTGGTTTCCAATATTGGGCCAATATTGGTATCCAATATTGGGCCAATATTGGTTTCCAATATTGGTATCCAATATTGGGCCAATATTGGTATTCTATATTTGACCAATGTATATTTCCAATATTGGGCTTATGTTGGTAACCAATGTTGGCCCAATATTGCAAAAGGTCAACATTCTTTATTGGGTCAATATCGGTATTCGATGTTGGGCCAATATAGATATTCAATATTGGGCTTATATTTGGTTTCCAATGTTGGCCCAATATTGCAAAAAGTCAACATTCTTTATTGGGCTAATATTGGTATTCGATGTTGAGCCAATATAGATATTCAATATTAGGCTTATATTGGTGTCAAATGTTGGCCCAATATTGCAAAAAGTCAACATTCATTATTGGGCCAATATTGGTATCATATATTGGGCCAATATTGATGTCCAATATTGGGCCAATATGGATGTCCAATATTGGGCTTAAATCGGTATCCAATGTTGGCCCAATATTGCAAAAAGTCAACATTCATTATTGGGCCAATATTGGTATCATATATTGGGCCAATATGGATGTCCAATATTGGGCCTATGTTGGTATCCAATATTGGCCCAATATTGCAAAAAGTCAACATTTTTTATTGGGCCAATATTGAGAAACTATGTTGGGCCAATATTTTCACAATATTGGCCCAATATTGGTCCAATATTTGTGTGCTACTGGGGGACGATACTTTCGATTTCTTCATATGAACTGATACTCTGATATTTTGAAAAAAAAAAACATTTTTCATCGAAACACACTTTGTTTTTAACATCGAATCAATATTTAGATGAATCAGTATACCTTGACTTTATAAGTTGGTCATGAATATTTTGTTAATCCGATACGTGGGATATTTTGTCATGATCGAAAATTTTGCTGATTTTAAAATAAATACATATCATTCGTAATTTTCATAACAATAAAATACTTTTAATGCTGAGAGAACATCATTAAAAACAAAAATTAAAACGAAGGTACTTTATCCTTAACAGTTTTCATTAAATCAGTTCTATACCTTCCTGAATATTAATTGATTTGGCTCATTTTCTCAACATCTTAGTTTGAGACAAAGCAGGAGCGATTCCCAGAATATCAGAGAGTAACTCGAAAAATTTCCGTCATTTACACCTTACCGGCACCCAATCCGTGGACACACTGTAGTAATTTACGATTTATAATTTTGTGAAAAGTTATAAAATCGAATTCTTCATCAAAATTTCGAAAAATTTATGCATGGTTAGAAAATAAATGAAATTGTTTCTCAATCCAGATCCATGATCAGAGGATATGCGTGCAAAATTTCATGAAACTAGACACAGGATAATAGTTAGGAATCAAATTTTAATAATTGGTGATAATGGGAAAAAATTATTATCGAGCATTATTATCGGAACGAATTCAATAGGTAGAAAAAAAATTCTCAAAAAAAATTTTTTTTGAAATAATTATATTTTTTCGATAGTATTTCAATCAAAATTCAACGAATAATTCCATTATAAAAAAATATACATAAGTTTATATAATAAAATCAAAAATGTTTGTGTCCTCCTCCGCTTGGGTCATAGACACATTAATTATTTCAGTCGACAGGAAACAATCTGCTGTATCAATATACAAAATTTCAATCCGATATCTTGGAAAATATAAATTTTTTTGGGGGTGGACTTGATTCCTGTGATACCCTGTAACTCCCATGTGTTCTTCGGAATTGATTGGGTAGGCAGATATCAAACCAAATAAATCTTACCGAAAAAAAATATATAGAGGTTAAAAATTAAGGTTCTAATTTGAAAATATTGAGTTTTGATGCTTTTGATTCGTCTGTTAATGAAACTCTCATGAACCCATGTGCATATGGCAAACTTTGATATTTTGGCAAAATTGAAAATGACCAAATTATCCCCAAGAAACATTGAACATTAGGAAATTATTGTCAATGATATGACAACGAAAGCCATATTTACATTGTGAATCAACCGAAAAACTCGAGAGTAGAAATCGATACTCTCTAGTATTATAAGCCTTTGTTTATTCAAATCTCATGATGGATCGATAAGTTACACACTATTCTATTATTCATAACTTTGTTACCCATATTCACTCGAAACTGTTTCAATTTCCATAGTGCCCTAACGCTCGGTTATTAATATTGTTCATCTGAGAATAAGTCATCTACAGCATAGTAATTATTATAATTTTCAATATAATTGCGCGACAATTCATGAAGCTCGAATCTCGATCGGAAAATTTATTCAATCGCTAATTCAATTGTACCCTCCCAAACAAAGGATACGCCCATGAAGAATAACAAGACGGTCTGCGTCACGAAACGCAGCTGTGTGCGCCAAAGGTCGTAAAAACATTCCGCGACACTTGTATACCGTCCAAACTGAGCCTGACGAATCCTTTTGCCTCGCCGTAAAAACCGACATCGGATGGATCGAGTTTAGCGGCTCGCGCACCGCTCTGCTCCCGCTCAAAAAACCGTCAACATTTGCGAGGCAGCCCAATTAACTTGCCTCACAAGCCGCTCAGCTCGCGTGTCTGTACGCGGCTTAAGGATCGCTCAGCGAGCGTATTTCTCAGTCAATGCGACCCGCCTCGCCTAAGTGGATGCTGGACTGGAGCAACGCAGTAACGCACTGGCTGATTACTCAGCTGTTCTATGTTCTGAAACGAGAAGAATGGATATTTTTTGAGATTCTTTTCACAATGCAGAAAAAATTCTTATTTTTTTTGTAAATCACCATGTTCTGATATATTAAAAGTCTGTTCCTGTAATTTTTTAACATTTTTCCCATTTATTTAGCGGTTTTCGGTTCAACTGGCTTCTGGTTAGCATTTTCGAGTTGTTCCGAGGTTATTTCTAGATCAGATTCTGGTATTTTTTCTGCTATTGGAAAACAATCGGAGAAGGACCACGCTCTCAAACTCTCATTGAAATTGTTGATGGATGTTTTTTGATACGAAAATGCGGGGAAACCGATGAAACAGCATTTTCTCTAATTGCATACGGAAAGGATATTAATTATCAAAATCATTTCCTTCAGACTCGACACTTTGAACACGACTATTATCGGTTGGTTTACTGATAATCGCTAGAATCTATTTTTCTTTGAATTCGGGATCGAAGCGGGAAACGATAAAGCGAAAAGTTTTTCTTAACTCGATACTTGAAATTTTCCTATTTTTCTCCCTGCTATTGCGACGGACAAAACAAATGGGGTCAATAAAATGAACGAATTACACTTTACAATAATGCAATTCTTATAAGAGCACGCCTAGTACGAGACAGCAAGTAGGACACCAGAGAGTGGGGGAAGCTTGACATACCGTATCTGGGTGACCGCCAGGGGAAGGAATCTTGTAGTTGAATAACATAATCACAAGGACGAATATCCGTCGATAAATCAACAAATATCCCCCCTTGATCAGAGCTAATCATCAAAGTTGACCTGACGATCAATAACAATTGTGAAACAGCTGTAGTCATTCTCCTTGGATCCGCTTCTTCGGTGTAGGTGTTTTGGTTGATTGGATGATTAGCTCTGATCAAGGGGAAATATTTGTTGATTTATCGACGGATATTCGTTCATGTGATTATGTTATTTATCATTACTGGAGCTCTTTCTACCCGTGAAACCAATTCCTATCTTTGTAGTGGAATATTGGAAACATATATGTATTCTGTGGCCCGACTCAATCAGAAGGAGACGGAAGATGAGGAAGTATAGCTTTCTTGTCTGGACACGATGTCAATTTCGAACGGAATCGAAATTGACAACTGACGGAGAGAAGGTATTTGTTCACAACAGTATCAGTTTAGTTGAATTAATCATATTTCTCAAGTTCGATTAATCCGATTTGGTATAAAATCTATTTCACTTGCTAGGTAATTTGCTTGTTCTATACAGTCTTTTGTATTCCAGTGAAACCTTCCTATGGAAACTTGAATTCACTCGCTAAATTCCCTTTTGTAAAAATGTTTATGATGAGCCTAACATACCAGATTCTAAAGATGTACGTTATTTCCCAAGAGGCCACCCAATTATTTTCATGTCTTCGCATAGATGCTGTTCCCAGATATTCACAAAAAGAATTGAAAAATGAGTACAATGATTCATATTGATCTGAATCTATTGTGTTATGTTCAGAAGACCGTATTTATAAGACTTGAGAAAAATCGATGCTCCAAATTTAAGATACAGACAAATTTCAGTAGAAAGCCCTGCATCATACCAAAGATCTTTCAAGTTCTGAAATCAGTTAATATTGTCCTACTCAGTAATTCAATAAACTGAATTGAATGATTAATTCAGACGTTTCATTTTTAGGTTTTCACCTTTTCTGTTCCAAGGATTGAATCGAATTCAAAGAAAGACTCCGCAGGACTTAACCTTAGATGATTATGTAGACAGATTGAATTTTTCTAATACTTAATAACTAATGAATGTTCGAACCTGTACATATCATCGACATGATAAAAAGTCAATTAAACCTGTACATTCAATTAGATGGAATAAATTAAAAAAATATTGAAAATACAAATGTAATTGAAGGTTAGTAATCACTAAGAGGGAATTTCCTTTTCGGTTCAGGTTCATCAAGAAACGAAAGTGAAATTCCATTTGAAATGAAAAATTTGAGAGGAAATCGATATTAATACTATCACAAACCCAACTCAATCCGTGAATTTGAATATTCCCGCATTAAATATGCCAACGAGTATAAAGTTCCTTCTGTGATCGTTGGTGTCGCTATAATATACACCATGATGTGAAAACATGGTGTGCTCATCTGAAAAATGAGTGACGTCAGCTAGCAGAAAATACAAAGAGTTATATATTCTGTGTCTGAATTAACATGCAAATCCAAAGCACAGAATATATAACTTCTTGTATTTTCTGCTAACTGACGTCACTCATTTTTCACTTTCATTATTCTGTGCTTTGAATTTGCATGTGAATTCAAACACAGAATATATAACTCTTTGTATTTTCTACTGGCTCACGTCACTGAATTTTCAGATGAGCACACCATGTTTTTTGCATCATGGTATACACCCGACTAATATGGCCGCCAAATTGTTTCCATCTTTGAATGAAGTTGTTCTTTATTCAAAGGAGTCCATAGATTAGTAGGGAGCCCACACTTCTTATACATCTGTTTTCTGTGATGGCCGCTCTAGTTAATTCTATTCTCAGTGGTGACGCCTTGGTGGATCTACTTACCATTAAACATGAGCACGATATGTGGTTTCAAATGGAGAGTATTCCGGGTTATAATGGACGCACAGTAACAGAATGAATCAGTGCGGCTTTTTATGATAGATGGATTGAATGATTTGATCCGATACAATACCGTCCGGACTTAAATTCATTGGATTTTTGTCTGCGGGACAGGCTGAAGGCCTCTTAAAAGTAGAGGCTCTATTAAAGTAGAGTTGAGCTGATAAAATAATTGAAGGTGGAAATTGAAGAAGCCTGCGATATGATTCGAGGAAATCCGCAGGAACTGTGAAAGGTACATCGAGCAATGCGAACAAAAGTGGTGGCTTTTCACCCGAAGGCATTGTAATAATTTCTAGATTATTCTCCAACTTTCAATTCTCGAAAATTTTTCCATACCTACCAGAAAACCAAAATGAGATCTTAAGAAAATCAGTAGGTTATCTCCAGCACCTGCCTTTCTACTTCAATGATTTCTATTGCGGCGCTTACGTTTTCTGGTAGATTTTATTAATTTTTCTAGGTCAGTGATTTATTCTTAATAAATGAGTCACATATTTGAGAAGCTGAGACTTGAGGCAAGTTTTCACAATTATTATGAAATCAATACCTCACCTGCAGCCTTTTTCGAGGAAATGACGGATCAAATTTCATATTGCTTTCTTTATTGGGCTTAATTTTTCACTGAACCTGTGTTCTTCCAGTTCCTGTTCAATTTGCTCCAGCGAAATAATAATTATTACGGAGAATGTAGCATTTTGATTTCTTTAGATTGAGGGCACATTTATTGCCGTAGGTCTTGTAGTCTAGTAGGATATATATCCGGAATCCAATATGGCCCTCGGGGGAGCTTGAAACCCCTAGAGGGCGCGTCCCCAGGTGGCGGATAGGGGGATGCCCTAACCGACTCGCTCTGGGGAGTCGGCGGGTAGGTGGGAAATAAAATACCACCCGTGGACCAAACAAGCAGGGCAGGTAGAGCTCTCAGCTATGGGGACAGCAATCAACCTAAGAGAAGGATACTCTGAAATTAAACCCTGGTCCTCCAAGTTGGGGGTTGAGGCATCGGGCCGACCCCTCGGTACTCGGAAAAAGCAAATAAAGGTTAAAAATTCCAGCAACATGCCTCGGACAGGACGGATTAAACGGAAACGACTCAAGCTAAGGAAAAGGACTATGAATATAGGAACATGGAACGTTCAGGGTCTCTCCCTGAAAATAAATGATGTCATGCATGAGATGAAAGAATCAAACATGGACATTGTCGTACTAACGGAAACGAAAAAGAAAGGACAAGGATCTGAAAAGTTAGGACATTTTGATCATTTCTACTCTGGAGTAAGTACAGATAAAAGAGCTCAACAAGGTGTTTCAATAATAATTCGGAAAGAACTAAGAAAATGCATAACATCCTGGGAGCCAATTAACCAACGCATTATCAAGCTGAATTTAACTCTGAACGGGAGCAAAGTTACTATTGTGGGAGTATATGGAGTGAACGACGACGCGCTAGTGAAGGATAAGGAAGAATTCTACGAACAACTATCTTATGAAATATCCACAATTGGAACATCCAGGGAAATAATTTTGCTAGGCGACTTCAATGCCAGAACAGGTTCTAAACAGCACGATGTAATTATCGGTCAGTTTGGAGAAAAAATTCTGAACGACAATGGAACCAGACTCATAGAAATTTGCGCACAAAATAACCTGAAAATAACTAACGGATTCTTCCAACATCGCTCAGTTCATATGTATACTTGGATTCAACCCACGAAAGGTCTAAAGACTATCATAGACTATGTGATCGTGCGTCAACAGTCAAGGATGAAGATTCAAGATGTCCGTGTCTACAGAGGAGTGACTTGCGGAAGCGATCACTACCTGGTGAAGGCCAAAATACTTCCCTTTGAACCGAAAAAAACAAAAACAATGATGCCGGCACATGAGGAACAAGAGATCTCAGGTACCAGCTATAACCTTGAGGGTTTCAGTGATGAAAGCACTAAACAGCTCTATCGATCCAGATTAGACAGCAAACTCACAAAAAACACTTTGACACTACCGAACAACTGTATAGCCATATAAAAGAAAGCCTAAAGGAAGCAGCGTTAGAAGCTTTGGGGGAGCGAGAGAAGTACCGAAGAAGAATACCATACTGGTGGGATGAGGAAATTGAGGAAATAATCAAATGGAAAAAAGAAAAGTACACTACGTATCTAAATACACGAACAGATCAGAGTAAAAGAGAATATAAAGAGGCCCAAAAAAGAGTTCATAAGGCAATCAAAGAAAAGAAAAATGAAAGTTGGGAAAGAACGTGTACTCGAATAAATACATACATTGGAGGAACAAGAAGCACTGAAAGCTGGAAAACTATAAAATCCCTACGTCACCAAAATAAGAAAGATATCATTTCACCGATATCTCTCAAGAAGTGGGATAGCTATTTCAGCGAACTCCTGACAGAAAAAAGGCCAGAATACGAACAACGAAATACTAACGACCAAATTTCAATTACGGCATCACCTATCAAAGTAACCAAAGAACAGGTCAGGAAATTATGCCATGGACTCAAAAACAGGAAATCACCAGGCCCGGGACACATTCCTCCCGAACTTCTCAAATACGGAACTGACAAACTATTCGAACTTCTAGCTGATCTATTCCAACGGTGTCTTAATGGACAAGACATACCCCAAGAATGGAGGACCTCATACATAACCACTATTCATAAGAAGGGAAGTAAGGAATGTTGTGACAATTTTCGAGGCATAGCAGTACTCAGCACAATTTCTAGAGTTTATGGAAAACTATTGAAAGAGAAGATTGAATACGAATATCGGGATATGGAAGCCGAAGAACAGGCGGGTTTCAGAGCGGGTAGATCAACCATTGATCACCTGTTCACCCTGACACAGGTAATTGAAAAGAAAAGAGCTGTCAATCAAGAAACACATCTTCTCTTCGTAGATCTAAAGAAGGCTTATGATAGTGTACCCCAACAAAAACTGTGGGACGCCCTTGAGAAAACTAATATAAGCGTAAATCTCATCAAGGCCATACAAGAGGTATATAGAGAAAATTGGTGTCAAGTGAAAGAAGGACGAAGGCTGTCAAGAGGGTTCAGAGTGGACAAAGGTCTGAAACAGGGCTGTTGCCTGTCACCCACCTTGTTCAAAATATATCTGGAGCAAGCTCTTAGAACATGGAAGAGGAAATGCCGAGGTATGGGCATACCATTGAACGAAGCCATCCTGTATACATTATGTTTCGCCGACGATCAGGTGGTTCTGGCACAGGATTACGAAGACCTGGTATACATGACACGTAAACTCATAGAAGAATATAGTAATTGGGGCCTAGAGGTTAATATCAGCAAAACAGAGTATATGTGCATCGGAGGAGAGCAGCAAGATCTGGTGCTGGAACAACATGTCGTGAAGAAATGCATTAAGTACAAATATCTGGGAGTACACATCACAAATGACGGAAATATGGACGAGGAAATAAAACACCGAAATAACCTGGGAAGAATAGCAATAAGACAACTGAATGGTATCCTATGGGATAAGACGATAACGAAGAAAAATAAACACAGAGTCTTTGAGTCAGTAGTAAAAAGCATCACAACCTACGGCAGTGAAATATGGCCTCTAAAACAGAAATCGTTGAGATTACTCGACGCCACGGAGATGGATTTCTGGCGACGAGCTGCCGGAAAATCGAGATTAGACAGAGTGAGAAATGAGAACATCCTGGGCATAATGGGAGTAAGTCATCGAATGAGCGAAGATATAAAGGAAAAACAGCTACGTTGGTACGGACATGTCCAAAGGATGGAGGATGATAGGCTACCGCAACAGATACTTCAGTGGACGCCGCAGGGAAGAAGAAGAAGGGGGAGACCCAGACTAAGCTGGAGAGAAGGAATAGAGAACGATATGCGATTAAAGGGCATAGAAGATGACCTTTGGAAAGACCGAGAAAAATGGAGGCTGGAAATCAGAAGACGTCGGAGAACGTTATAAACTGATTCATATATATATCCAATATGAAATTTGTAGGTATTTTCTTTTCTAGAGCAAAGTGGGGAAGCTCCCAAAAAAGAAAAAGGAATTGATATCTGTGGAACCGGGAGGTTTGAGGAAAACATTATAAGCACATTTTTTTCGGATATGATCTGTACTATCACCACCTTGAATATTGCACATCAACTCTGTTACACCCTGTATACACAAGTTGTAATTTATTTTTACCTCATCAACTCCCTCCTCCCCACCAATGCATGCACTTCCTTGAATTTGCATACTAATACAATCGTACAACGTTCAATTATAATAACAATTCGTAAGTTATCTCGAAATACCACGAAAAAATAATGAAGCGAAGTTTGATTTTTCAATTTCTCTACCAACCTCGATCCAACACTGTTCTGTATTCCTTTTTTTAGAAAAACATATGTTGTATAATGACTGTGATCATTGGGGAAATAAATAAACGTCTTTCGAATCTGTACTTTTATTGTCAAGATTTGAGCATTTCCTTATTATATCCTTTTTTTTCATCGGAGCAGAGATTCCTCATATTTGAGGAGAATGCACTTGGTCCCATGTTGGCCATAATATGTAGCAACACATAGCAGTCCTCCAAAATTAATGTGTTTAACCTGGAATATAAATAATTTCCATCATTTATGATACAAATATTTTTGAAAATTAAGCAGTATGGAAAACGAATTACTGTTCAAATAAAAAAAATATTTTGAAATATTTTATTTTAATTGATCGGAACAAATAATCATCACGAAATTTTAGACAAATTACTCATCAGCATTTTCCGACTAGTTACCGAGTTTCGTCATGATCAGATGAATTCTTTTTCAGGTATTTCGGAAATGAAAACGATACAAACGAAACAACCAAGAAATTTGACATAAATACTGTTGCTAATTATTGACTTCGTGGTCTGTGCCAAATGTTATTCAAATTTTACAAAGTTTTAATTTGATGGTGTTAGTTCTTCTTAGGGCATTGAGGAAATTACCTCAAACTTTCAAATAGCCAAAGCATCTGACATATTTCGTTTCCAATATCTCCTGAAGTAAATACAAGATAGACCTGAAATTTGGAGCACTCTTGTTGAATATTGACTCAACGTTCATGCCAAATTCCATTGAAATCTGGTGAATTATTTCAGAAAAAACTGGAAATATTCGAAAAATTTTTACTAACATTTGTCACCATTGCAAACCCAGGCCATTTTGCATAATGTTGCGCGGCGGTAGTTTTGAACTTGTTACGATATTTCAATTTGATCGCGTCAATACTATTTGAGATATTGAGAAAATAACCTAATTTGACATATTCGTTTTACTACATCTCCAAAAATAAATATCAGATCCAATTATGATTTGGAAAACTGTGCTGATTTCCTGAGAAAAATTGATGTTTCCGAAATTACTCAAAAAATATTGATCCGATCATGACGAAACTTGGAAGTTGGTGCGTAAATTCGTGCAGAATTTCCCGATCATTTCACTGGAACAGTTCAAAGACTTAGTTTATAAATATCTTATTTCTTCTAATCATATGATTCCTGGCAACATCGTGATATCGCTCTATCAGAATGTCTGTTATTGTAGAATTTCAAACCGAAATCGGTCTTAAATGATTAGTTTGGATTTCCTGAAGAAGAATCCGTGATCAAATTCAATTCTGTTCTGCCCACCATATAGCCATAACTTTCTGAGGAAAAGACCTAGAGTCTTGAAATTTTTAGTTTATACTCGGAGTCTAGAAATCTCGTTCGTTAGCGGTCGAAATTGACCGAAAGTTTTCGAAATTATATTTGTTTTAAAATTAATTGATGAGATCCGATTAATGTTTAGTGACAAGTTGAAGAATACCAACTAGCAACCCGTTTACAATTTTGAGATGATCTAATCTTTAAAAATACCTAGAAAAGCACTGACGTGGGGTCAGGAGCTGTTACGCGCTCGTTCCATTGCCAAAGCATCCAACTATACAAGTATTGACCCTGCCAAACGCAGATTTTTTTTCATATGGTTCTCACAGAGTTCTGCATGAACCTCAAGCTATAACTTTCGATCGAGTACTAGATTGCAATTCGATCAAAAATTTTGAATGGATATAACTATCAGAAGAATAATTGGCGAATTCAACCCATTCAAGCATTGGTCTTTCTTGATAAAACTGAAAACCTACTATACAAATATATTCCCCATGTCGATTTTTCCTTGAGTTAATGTATGTACGGCCGGCCTAACCACTGATAGTGAACAAAATAACTTTCGGAAGAATCATCTACTCCAGTAGCTTGATAATTGTAGAGTAAGTTTGGAGTTTAATTACGAAGGCCGAATTTGCGAATAAGTAAAATCTATCGAATTTTTCCGCAGATAAACTCTTTCATAATTTCAAGTTTCCCGATATTTCCAAGAACATAGATCGAATCGCCCTCCAATGAAAAATGCCACCTTAAAGTTCCAGCCAAATAGGGTCTACAGAACAATGAGCAAAATAACTCTCTACATTTAACAAAATGCAGGAGGACTCTTCAATATTTTTTACTCATTGTTCTGAAGACCAAATGGGCTGAAACTTTTAGGTGGCATTTTTTTATATGATGAATGATAAGATGCATGACTGAAAATGGCTTGAATCATTGCACAAGAAAGTAAGTTAATCTCTAATGAAATTCAAATTTGTTCTTCTGATGTACCAACATAGCACAAAAAGAACACAAACTCTAATACCAACATGGAGTCCTACACCTAAATCTTTGACTGTAAGGGCCGTATTTATAGTTGCTCCTTGAGGCTTCCTACTGAAGTACGCCTTGAATTTCATTACACAGAAGAGCAAATTTAAGGCGGGCTTCAGTATTGAAGCGTCAAGGAGCAACTATAAGTACGGCCCTTAATGCTTCGAGTTGTGACTAATTGCAGAGTGCGATGATTGTCGTTTCGAACATGACTGTAGGGCACTAACAATTGTGGGCTATTTTAACTTTTTGCTTGAGATTTCATCTTGGAGCTGTTCATATTCGACTGAGTGTTTTTTCACTAATACCACCCCTCAATATTTCGGAATTACATTTATTGCACCGTGCATACTTATTATCATCCCATAATTGATAATATTTCCACATATAACTAGCTGTTTCGGATATTTCCTAAATCAATCAGCTTGAACTACTATTTTAACTTTTTGCTTGAGATTTCATCATGGAGCTGTTCATATTCGAATGAGTGTTTTTTCACTAATACCACCCCTAAATGTTTTGGAATCACATTTATTGCACCGTGCATATTTATTATCATCCCATAATTCATAATATTTCCACATATAACTAGCTGTTTAAGATATTTCCTATATCAATCAGCTTGAACTACCGTAGCCTTGCCCTATCAACTTTCAACACGAAATTACATCATAAGGCGGTTTCGTAAACTTGATCGGATTAACACGGGTAACTTACCAGGGTCACTCAAATGACGGATGTCGAACGCTCTACCTGTCATTTGAGTGACCCGGGTAAGTTACCCGTGTTTATCCGATCAAGCTTCCGAAACCGCCTATAGACTAAACGTCTCTAATGCAGAATGCACTCGGCAATATAACAGAGCATAGAGCAAGCAGGATACAACTATTGTATCGCGAGAGCAACTAAACACGAAATTTTATTGCCTCGCCTCAGCCAAATCAGAGAACTGCTTAGGCCAAAAACTAATAATTAAAAAGTACGCCGAAGATACCGGATACCGAAGCTCAATCGAGGGTTTCTGCGCAATTTTAATATTTATCATGATGCTTGTATGATATAATATTTGAATCGATAAAACAGAAAAAAAAATATCAAGAATCTGAGAAAAAACAAAATTAAGTCGAATAAAATTTTAGAAAAGCATTCTGAATATTGAAACTGGATGGATAGAATCGATTTTGACACTGGTTTCGTCGCAGGTGAGTCCAGCCTTCTTGTTTGGGAGCATTATTGGTAAAATAATTGGAAAAATATAGACAGTTCTGCTAAGGTTGCACCGAACTATCGATTCGGCTTCGGCATCCAGCCAGTTCAGCCTACTTTTCAATTTTTCCCTTTTGGCCGAAGCAGTTGTCCGATTTGGCAGAAGCGACGTTATAAGATTTCTAGTTGAGACTTGCTCAGTTAAATTGTCGAGTCCATTAGGGACGTTCAGATTGTGCTGATATTTCGTGCTGGAAAGGAAAGGGTTGTAGTACAGCAAATTGATTTGAAAAATATCTGAGAAATATGGTTATCTTCGTAAGTAATATCATAAGGGCATCTGATTTTTTCGAAAAAAATCGAAAAAACAAGTTCTTTTAACAAGAAGCATGAGTGCTGGTGGCAACAAAAATCCGAGTCGAGGACGAGGATTTTAGCACCTGCACGAATGCTTCGACAACAACTGTCAAGTTTTGCCGCGGGTAACTCGAATAAACAGCTTACAGCTCCTGCCAAGCAGTTTTCCACCTAGAAACCATTTGTAATTCAAAATTGCGGGTTTCTGATTTCTTCTGTTGGAACTTGTCAATATGCAATTCTGGATAAATTCAAATCTAGGGTCGAGCTAGAAAAATTGTGATCTACAGTTATTTGTTGAAAAAGTTCATTTTCTGACCACTTTTTCGAAAAACTATTATTGGATGCGAAAAGCCAAGGAATAATGCTACAATAATCACTCTTTAATTTGGATGGCACGCCTAAACTGTTCCAACAAAAAAAATTGGCAAAGAAAAATTTGTGAAATGTTTGCATTTTCAACCGGACATACGTCAATGGCGGATAAATGACCTCAAGGCGAATCGAGATCCACGGAAAAAAAAATTTTTTGTTCATTCGATACGAAGATACAAGGTGTTTTGCCAATTTTTATTGTTGAAACAGTTTATGTGTGCCATCCAAATTGCAGAGCGATTATTGTGGCATTTCGTCTTGGCTTTTCGAATCTAATAATAGTTTTTCGAGAAAACGGTCAGAAAATGAGCTTTTTCAACAAATAACTGTAGATCACAATTTTTCCAGCCCGGACCCGTATTTGAATTGATCCAGAATTGCATATTGACAAGTTCTAACAGAGGAATATTGATAGCAAATTTCAACAAAATAACTTCAAGCGTTTCAGAAATATCGCTAGTCAAAGTTTTATACCAAACCTACAAAACACCCTGTTTTTCCGTAACCAAAATGAACAGAAAATTTTTTTTCAGCTGATCTTGACTTGAAGTCCTCTATCCACCATTGACGTATGTAAGGTCACTCATGAATCACCCTATACATTATATAATTCATTATGCAATGACAATAAATATACACGGTGCAATAGATGTTATTCTGAAATATCTAGGGGATGTATTTGTAATTAAAATGCTATTAGTACATCTATAATAAATCCCCTCGAGAAAAAAAACTCAGACTAATAGAAACACCCCCAAGGTGAACGAATCCCCAAGAATAAAGTTAAAACAGCCCTCAGAGGTTGGTGCGCTAATGGTATGGGTATGGGGTATCGACAATAATCACGTGAAATTGGTAATAACTCAAAGCATTGACAGTCAAAGATAAGGTTCTTGGAATCTATTTTGGTATTACAGCTCACGTTCTTTTTGTGTGATATTTGTTTACTGAGAGAATAAACTTGATTTTTCATTAGAATCAATCCTTCTTTCGATAGTTAAAATATATATTCAGTAACATACTGGCGTTTCCTAATTTTGCTTACGGCCTCACTTATATGTACATGTATATATCAATACTATCGATTCGGTGTACGCTTCCGATGAAGCTTAGGCTGATTCATTGAGATATTCGGTATCCGATTCCGACCGAATCACAAAAAAACGCTTTGGCGCATCACTCATTTTTACCAAATGATAGCGCGCTGTTCCCCAGAACATGCGCGTAAAAAGAGAACATGAACCTGATAAATATTTTTGTATCGGAATATTTGCGTGTAAGTTTCATCATAGTTCGAGTTGTATAAGGATTATAGAAATATCCTCGATCCGACCTTCTGTGTTGGTTTCAATTTTTGGGATCATCCAGTTCTGAGCAATTGGTTTCTTCGATATAACACGAATTATCAAATGTTTATGTTTTTTCATTTTATCTCGATAGAAAATCATAACGTAAGCTACGCGAATTTTGAGTATTAAAAATGGTCAAATCAGGACCAGGGTCGGCCTGAGGCAGTCGTTTCAGGCGCCACTTAGCTACGGACGGCATTTCGAGCAGAATCGAAGAGCCGCCTTTCATACCTTTCAACCTAGGTTATTGAAAATAAAGCCTGGGTCTACTAATGCTGCAGTTTGAAAATGTGTGAACATTTCCTAAACTAAAAGTAAATGTAAAAAAAACTTTCTCTTTCAAACTGATTTATTTGTTCTCTAGTATCTTGGAATGAGGTTTCACGGCACACGAATTATGTATCTGAGCAGCAGATTCCTAGTATGATCATAAATGTGTATTTTGTTGGCGGTTAACGTCCATGTTTATGAATTCAATTATTCTCCATCACGACTGTCCGTCACGGAGAGAAAATGAATGTTTTATTTTACAAGACACATTCCGAATCAAATTAAATACGAGCCTTGAAAAAGAACCACGAAAGGTTCAAAACGTTGGCAATGTACTGATAGATTCTAATAAATTACTGTCCAAATTCCCGAGAAACCCTATTGAATTAATGTGTATATTAGCGAGCTTAAAAAAAATCAGATGAATTGGCGAACTACTGAGTGAATGCCTTGCTTTGCTAAAGAAATCTCTGAGAATATGGGGATCAAACCTGAATTCGAGCAAAGATTAGAGTCTGAGCGAGAAGTTCGTATTCGTTTAAAACAAGACTATTTCAATATGAATGTAGAGATATTTATGGATTAACGTATATGTCAAATATACGTTAATCCATTAAATGAATGCCTCCTACAATTAAAAGAGCTTAGTTCATTGTTTGAATTTTTATATGACGTTAACGCATTTGCTTCAAAATCTCCAGAGTATATAATGCAAAATTGCAGTAGACTTCTAGAGCAATTAGGAGATGACATTCAACACAGAAATCTTAGCACTGAATTGCTTTTTTTGAATCGCACGCCAGAGTCGAAAATGCAGTCGCTGAATTATTTAGAGGAGAATAATTAATCAGATAATCATTCAAACATGTTGATTGTTCTTCTGGGACTTATTACAAGGCCAGTTTCTGTAGCTAGCGCAAAAAATTCTTTTCAAAATTCAAAATTATAAAGAATTATTTGCGCTCCGCTTTGCACCAAGAGAGTTTCCGAATAAGAACTAAGCTAAAAAATGTATTTTGAGAATGTAATAGATGATGTTGCTAGAATTCAATCCAGAAAGGTAAAATTATTGTGATTCCTAAAAATTGCGAAGTAAAGGGTTTTTCAACAAGAACTTTGTTTTTCAATGGGGTAACACCGGCACCACTTTACAGTTTTGACATTTAGTTTTTTGACGTATTCGAGGTATATGCTTTGGCAATTGTTACAATGAATTCAATTTCGCTCGAAAATCGCATTAAAATAATTCAAATCCACTGTGAAAATGGTCGTTCTGTTAAAGTTACATTTCGTAAAGCACATTTTCATTTGTCAGGGTACGTCAACAAGCAAAATTGCCGCATTTGGGCTTCTGAAAATCCTAAAGCAATTATTGAGAAGCCTTTGCATGCTCAACGTGTCACTGTGTGGTGTGCTATGTGGTCTGGAGGTGTGATTGGGCCGTTTTTTTTCGAAGATGAGGCTGGAAATGCGGTAACAGTCAATGGATCACGCTATCGCGAGACTGAATTTTGGCCTATTATTGATGACATGGATGTCACTGAAATGTGGTTTCAACAAGACGGTGCCACATGTCACACAGCCAATGAAACGGTCAATTTATTGCAAACCAAATTTCCCGATCGCATAATTTCGCGAAATTCAGCTGTTAAGTGGCCGGCCAGATCGTGTGATTTAACACCACAGGATTATTTTTTGTGGGGCTATGTTAAAGACAGAGTTTATACGGAGCCAATCGAATCGATTGCAGCCTTAAAACTCAAAATCCGTGATGTCATTAACAAAATAGACCCACCATCTTGCCAAAAAGTGATTAAAAATTTTGATGAAAGAATCAACGTCTGTCAGCGTGGTCGTGGTGGACATTTGTCAGATATCATTTTTCATTCATAATTGCCGAACTTTTCTCTTTGTAATACAATAAAAATTTTATTCATTTTCCACTAAATTCTTCGTTTTATTTTGTTTTAAAAAACAAAGTTCTTGTTGAAAAACCCTTTATATATGAAGAAATGCTCATATCATATTACGGTGACCTATGTGGTAGATCCTTCTATAGAAAATCGATCACTTAAGTTTCATAATTTTCCATACACAGTTTATGATTATACTTTTTATGTTTTTTGTGAAGGTATACTATCTACACAACTTTGTAATGATTATTTTCAATCTCTTCTTAATGTGATAGTTTATTCTATTTTCCTATATGCTTAAATATAAACAAGTTGGAATTTTCTTGTTACATTGAAAAAAATTTTGGACACACTTGCACACCTACGCATACAAGTATATCGAGATTACCATTTTTCATGTACACCCACCCCAATTTTTTCGACTTACTTAAATATTGCTATTTTTTATGCCTTTATATGAAGGGGCACTGAAAATTGTTTTGCCTCAGGCGCCAGAATTGCTCGCGTCGGCCCTGATCGGGACGCAAGTGTACATTGGTTAAAACGAGGTGGATCGCCCCCTACGTCACCAGTTGATGCAGGATTCTCGGATAGATACAGCCAGGGGAGTGAAGCGACAGTAGAAGAAGTGGAAACGAGGACATACGTCCCCAAATAATTTCGTTCTGTCCTTTGAATAGAAATGGAGATGTCAGAAACGTATGTCGTAGATATGTTCCAATGGATGACTGACAAAAATGACAGAACATTCATGGAATGACATTGATATTATTGATGAATGAAAATGATATAACTTCATAAATTTGTTTGTTGAAAAGTTATGAGTGATATCCTAGAGTGTGGCAATAATTGTGGTGATATTGATTAGTATTTCTATAATATCCATGTAAATATAAATTTTTTTTTCGTAATTCAATGAAAAATTCTTTTTTTAGGATTCAGCGAATGCCAAGGATAAAATGTTTCAACTGTTTTCAGGTGCTCCCTTCGTTATATAATGAAACTTTTTTTTACAGAATTCAGATGATGCTGATGATACGATATTTTTGCAGGTGCTTTAAGGAGGTTTCTTTCAGGGATTACAAGATGTTAAAGATTAGGGCGCTAGGTAAGATCTGATGAGTTTATGTTTTCAGAATGTTAAATTCTATAAATCTTACTGACTTAAACGTTATATTAAATTAAGAAAACAGCTTTAGTTTCATCTGCTTCATTGTAGAAAGATGTTAAGTTTTCTTGCAAAAATTCATATATTAGCAATTCACTTGTAATAAGAAAAGATATTCTCGCTTCCCTTAAGGCCGTCTCACCCTCATAACTTTGAAAGATATTTGTGAAATAAGTCCTAGCAAAAATATCACTATTTTTGCTTATGTAGTGATTATTTTTCAGTCTCTGATTTCAATCAAATCACTCCTAACAAAGGGTCATCAGAACAAGAGGATTGTGCCACAATCATCTGAGCTGATTCATCTACACATAATGAACCATCACCAGCTTAAGATTTTCATATGATCCATTGACATAATGATCGTGATTATGTCGGGCATATTCCAGCCTGAGAATCCACTCCCAAATAAATTTTTACTGACAAAAAGACACAGTATACCAACCTATTAAGATCTATCCTGGCAAGATTGATAATCATTATTTATATTTCAAAATATATTTCAATAGTCTCCTATCATTTGATTTTGAGGTTCGCTCCCAAGAACATAGATCGAATCGCCTTTCAATGAAAAATGCCACCTTGAAATTTCAACCAAATAGGGTCTACAGAACAAAGAGCAAAAAACAGTCCTCCTGCATTTTGTTAAATGGAGAGAGTTATTTTGCTCATTGTTCTGGAGACCCTATTTGGCTGAAACTTCAAGGTGGCATTTTTCATTGAAGGGCAATTCGATCTATGTTCTTGGAAATATCGGGAAACTGGAAATTATGGAAGAGTTTATTTGCGGAAAAATTCGATAGATTTTACTAGTTCGCCAATTCGGCCTTCGTAACTAAACTCCAAACTTACTCTAAAATTATCAAGCTACTGGAGTAGATTCTTCCGAAAGTTATTTTGTTCACTATCAGTGGTAAGGCCCGCATACATTAACTTAAGGAAAAATCGACATGGGGAATATATTTGTAAAGTAGGTATTCAGTTCAATCGAGAAAGACGAATGCTTAAATGGGTTGATTTCGCCAATTATTCTTCTGATAGTTATATCCATTCAAAATTTTGGATCGAATTTCAATCTAGTGCTCGATCAAAAGTTATGGCTTGAAGTTCATGCAGAAATTCGTGAGGACCATATGGAAAAAAATCTGCGTTGGGCAGGGTAAATACTTGTATAGATGCCCGCTCTGGAAATGAAACAAGCGCGAAAAAGCTCCTGACGTCACGTCAGTGCTTTTCTAGGTTTTTACTATAACGGGTGTCACAGGAATCAGGTCCCCCTCCAAAAAATACTTCATCTTTCGAGATATCGGATTGTAATTTCGACTGATGTAAAGTAGGTCTCTCTATGACTTCCAGTTTATCCAGAAATAGAAGTAACTTTCGACTTTCTCATAAGGAGTGATGTATATTTTTGCATATTCAAATTATACGTTGAATGTTGAGTGCGAAACCGTCGAAAAAAGAAATCGACAATAAAAATAAAAAACACCAGAAAAATTTTCCTTTGTGTTTCACTTCGGTTCGATTATTATGCTTGATATTTAAATGTGTACTGTTGTTAAAAATAATACAACAATATTGCTCTATGCTCGGAAAATAATTGAAATTATTTCTTCATCCGGCCACACTGATCAGATGATATGCGTGCAAAATGTTATGGACCTAGAGAATTAAAGAGTTGAAGCAGACGGCTCACCCCTCATATGGGACTATACAAAATACGTGTTTCTTTCTGCCCGAATAGTCAATTTCTAGAGGAAATTGATTTGCAATAACGGCAAAAATTAATATACAATGTATATCAAGCCTTACAATCAAACCGAAGTCAAAAATAAATAAAAATTTTCTGATTGAAAATTTTTCTTCTCAATTTTATTTTCATTTGACGATATTCTAATCGAAATTCAACATAGAATGTGAATATTAAAGAATTTACATCAGTTCACATAAAAAATCGAAAGTTACGTTTACTTCCTGTTAGAACGGAAGTCGTCGACACGATTACTTCAGTCGATGGGAAACAACTTTTTTCGAGAATGTACCTGATTCTTGTAACACCCGGTATGTTGAGGTTTTCTGTTCATTCCAAAAAAGTAGTCGACCTGTATTTTGTAACATTAGACGTAAATCGAACGCAATTCATAAATAAAACGTAAAGTTGAAATATAGGTTTTCCATGCCAGTGTTCACAAAGGTGAACGTAATATTTACGTTGACGTAGGTTTTACGGATGGCTTAAGGAAAAGTGTATAAATCTAGTGATATCTTTAGGGTCTTCCAAGCTGAACATATTTTCATTATTCGTGAGTTTCGCTTGTCAGATATACCTTGTTTATGATTCTATTGACATAATACAAATGAATTTCAACCTTCATGCTCCTTTTCTTCCACATGCTCCTTCTCAAGTTCACAATAAAAGCAATAATAATATCTCTAACATTGTCAAGAATAAATGAAGATGACTGTAGTAAACTTCTTCTGATATAAAATAAAATTTGACAGTTGCCAATATTTTTGCGGTAAGTACGAAACAAAGATAAGATGAAGTAGGAAAATTACATGTTTCTGTTACGGCCATTGTGAACACCGTAACAATTACGTAAATTTTATGTTTACGTACCGCTTACGCTTTCGTTCATTGAATGATGATCACAAGTATGATAGATTGCCATAGGTACAATGTAAATCAATACATTCTTCAGTACTGAAAGAGTTATTCAGCTCATACCTAACAATATTGTTAGTAATTTCCAAATGGGATAGGTATATCAAACAATCGTTAGCTTTCTTTTTATCAACTCACCTATTCACCGAAACTCTTGGTTTTCCTGAGTTCGATTCAGAACCCGTTATAGAGGAAGTGGCTAATTCATGTTTGGAGAAAAAACATCTTGCCAGGGTCCTTACAGCCTTATTACAATCTTTTTGGACATTCGTGGTGATGACTGCATTGAATTGTTCCTTGGTTATGCAGGACCGATTTGGACCGAAGTAAACCTAAAAAACGACATCTAATCAGCTTACGCATAGAGAACCCTCTTGAAATGAACCGATTGACGAAATTTTCTCTTCGGTTATTCCTCGCCGATCCAATGTTTTTATAACAGATTAAATAAAATCAGCGCAACTGTGATGCTCAATCGAACAGCGTTTTGTTAAAGAAACTAATGATCATATTCGGACAAAATTCTGGCCATACTTTGAGCCTTGAAATACCGCAGCATTGTACTAGATTTCAGTTCGCTACGATAATAATTTTTGTAGATATTGTGAAAAAATATGTCAAATTTCGTTGTTTTTTTGTGAATATCTCAAAAAACACTGATTCAATCATGCTGAAACTTGGCAGCTAATTTAAAAATGCTGAGGAACAACTTATTGCAAATTTTCGTGATGATCGTGTTATAAGAACTATTTGAAAATGAATAAAAAAATTTCTCAAATATTCAATATTCTGTTATCTTCTAATTAAATTACCCTCATGAATTCCAGTATGAAACTCCGAACTGTCATATTTCGATGAAAATCTGTATTTCAATTCGATCTAATCGGTATTTTTGTCGGACAGCCGTTAGGCCGACTGCCAACACAATAACGGCTTAGAAACTCGATTTTTGTTGAGTAGGTTTGGGGTTTAACTACGAAGGTCGAATTCGTGAATGGGTAAAATCCGCCCAATAATTCCGTAGATATACCCTTTCAAAGTTTCATTTTCGCAATGTTTCCACAACTACCGATTAGAACGAATTGCAATCTAGTATCTACTTCATCGAAAAAAACCTAAGAAACACTTAGGTTTTTAGTCAATATATTCAATTAGCGGATGAATTCAGGAGGGCCTATTTTTCACAAGACAATATTTCACGAAAAATTTTTCGTACTTACATATCCATCCACTTCCTTCGGATTGCAATCAGCGTCAAACTTAATGTTTTTCAGGTGTCTCTGGAAGAAAAGAACAAGAATAAATAATCACTAAAGTTTGTCAAATCTCCAAAAAAATTTTTTTCTTTATTGGAAACACTTTTTTCGAGTATAAGTACTATATTTATTGAAAGAAAATAGTTTGGTTATCATGCTGAATTGTTTATATATTTGAAATGAGTAGCTAGGAATATGTCTTGAATATTTCAACGATTCTTACCACCAATGTCTTCTTTGACGGATCTCCCTGAAAAATCGAAGAAAAAGTAATATTAGTCTGTATTCCAATGTGTATGTAAAGATATAACGCTATAAATATATTATTCAGGGGCATCTTCAATAATTTATTGCAGAATTGGCAGTGGTATCTGTTTACTATAAAAAAGGGTGGATATAGATGAAGGATACATGCCTACATTCAAGAAAAGTAGTAGGATTGTTCATGTCTATTTCTATCAATAAGTGGTAAAATATTGGCTATATGTATTGGACTTTATTTGTGGGAAAGGTGAATCAAACCCGATAGACGACTTCGGCCCAAGTTGCCAACCCAAAATTTTCTTCACAAATTTACTATCACTGGGGAACGAGAACTTCGGGACAAATTCGACATGATAAGGTTCGCGTTATTTATAAATATCCGTAAAAGATGCCTCGGCTCTTCAAACAAGATAATTCTTCCCAAATATAGGTTTTTGTGAGGCTGAAATTTCCGTTTTCCGTTCTGTAAATATGAAATATTCGGTTGGTTCTTGAAAAAAAAAGGTTCATTAAGGAATTTGATTGATGAAATGGCAATCTTTCTGTCACCAGAACATATACATATTGTCTATGCACCAGAACGACACTCAATGTTTTATAGTAACATATCTAAAGCATAGAAAAATCTTTATTAATTTTACGATCCATAGACCATACCTAGTAAATTTTTCGTTGTTGATTGTTGTCTCTTCTATGTTCTAAGGATCATAAAGTAAATAAAGATTATTCTATGCTATGGATATAGTACCATAGAACATTGACTATTGTTCTGGTGACAGAAAGAACGTTTTTTCATCAATCAAATTCCGGAATTAACCTTTTTTCAGGAACCAACCTGATATTTTATATTTACGGAATGGAAAACCGGCAACCGAAATAACCAAGTTGATTTGCGGAACATATCCTATATAAATTTGACACTATTAACATGAAATCAGGAGTCCCAACCTAAATTTCAGCCAATCAGAGATGATCTCAACAAAACCCTATCTCGTTTTGGGAGTCGAGGCATCTTTTACGGATATTTATAAATAACGCGAACCTCATCATGTCGAATTTATCCTGAAATTCTCGTTTCCCAGTGATAGTAAATTTGTAAAGAAAATTGTGGGTTGGCAACTTGGGCCAAAGTCGTCTTTTGAATTTGGTCGACGTTTCGAAAATTTATTGTTCGATTTTCTTATATAAAACAATGCGGTTTCTCTTAATTATGACTAGAAAGCAGCAGTTGGTTATATATTATACAATATCCTATAAATCATTCATATACATAGCGTGCAAATTGGGTTGAACACACTGAAGGCGAATCCGTTGGCAACTTCAATTCTGTCCGCCCGGCCGTGCGTCCATCCGTACATGCTCTAACTTTCGAAGGACGGACCTAACAGCTTAAAATTGTCAGATTAGGTTTAGAGTCTAAATATCTCGGTCAAGTTCGTTAGTGGTTGAAATCGGTCGAATATATTCAGAGTGAGGCTCATTTGAAATTCTGAAGTTTATTCCTCGATATCTCTTGAAATACTATTTGATCAGATTAAAAGTTTGTATAAAGTCTTAAAATACCACCGCGCAACTTGGTGAGAAATTACGTGTGGATTCAATTGTAACACAATTAAAAACAAATATTTATTCGAAAATTTGTTAAATTTCTGTTGAAAAATTCTTTTTTTTTTATCCGGAATTTTTGACTAGATTTCAATGAAATCTGGCACAAGCCTTCAAATCAACATTTAACAGCAATATTTCTAATTTCAATACTATCCTATATTTACCTCCGGAGATATGAGGCAAAAAATGCCAAATTGAGTTGTCATTTTCGCGGGCATTTTCTGGGGACCGACGTGCCAAAGTTTTGTCAAAATGTGTGTAATTTTCGAATTTTTTCCCGAAAATGTTCTCAAACGACTAGGTTATCCCCACTGATGGCGAATCCGGTGTTAAAATCGATTTTGTCTGGTCGGTCGACAGTCCGTAAGCACGATTACGGCCGTACGTTTGATCCTATCGACTCGGAACTTTCAGGGTAGATTGCATTTCGAAATGGGACGATTGAGTTCGTTAATGGACAAAAGCACCTGAATGGTTTCAGAGTTTTTTTTTCGGGAATTATTGATCGTCTTCGAAAAAATTCTGCTCATATCTTGTGCCCTATATTTCGCAGCAATGTACCAACCAAAATTTCATGTTGATACTTCATTATTCTCGGAGATATTGGGAAAAAATATTCAAAATGTCGTGTTTTTTTCTTCGGTATCATTGTTTTTCCCAGAATAACTCAGAAAAAATAATCAATAATGACGAAACTCGATTATTGGTTTGAAAATGCTGATGAATAACTTCGTGGAATATTTCGTGATTATTGTATCATGAGAACTAGACTTTCTGATCACATTTTTTGTATGAACCTTGAAGCTGTATCGGAAAATGAAACTTTCAATGGTTATATCTGAGGAATGTTTGGATGAATTTTACCCATTCACGAATTCGATCTTCGTAATTAAGGCCCAAACATGCACTACAGATATCGAGTTTTCAAGTTGTTTCTATCGGACTTTATTGTGCGTCCATTAGGCCTGATATAATGAAGAGTCTGGAATATGATGTTGCATAAAAGAATTTGCAGACATGAAAAAAAGAAAAAGAGTATATCTGATTAGTTTTTCGGTATTCCATATTGATTTTATTTTTCAATAATTCTTCGGGTTCAATCAAATATTGATAAGTTGTTTAAATTTGTGTTAATTTCAACTCATTTGTTATATTTGGATCGATGTCAATGATTTCGATCAATAAATCGTATGTCGTGTTGAAAACTTGAATTCTGATTGAAAAATTGCTTTGGAAGAAATTCAAAAAGTAGGGCCCTGGAAATCGTGGATTTGCCACTAAATGATATGCATATTTAAAATAAGTATGACTATAATATTTTGGAGATTCTTACCAATGAGTTTTTTTTTGATGGCTTCTGCTGAAAAATAAAAAAAAAAAATTAGTGTGAATTGCAATCTAAATGGGAAGATATAACGAAATAAATATATGTTATTGCACGATGGAACGACTTTTGTTAGGTACAGCGATTGTTGCTAGATCGGTAGAGCATTTTCACTGGTTGCTCCGGTGAACCGAACGGTGAGTGAATCGTGAATCGTTCAGCGAACGGTAAGTGATAATTACTAAAAATATTCATTGGAATAATGAAATGAAATATTAATTGAATTTGATTCATTTCTGGGTAATAACTGTGGAACAGTCGATTTCCCAGGCCTTTTGAATTTCATTTTCTTTAGCAGAAGATTCGATATCACCTATTTTTGCGCACATGTTCTGTGGAACAGCGTGCTATCTTTTTGAACAAACATCTGTTATTCTCGAATTTCTTCCCGGAAATGGTCTCGAATGACTAGGTTGTAGGTACTCTCAACGAAGACGAATCCGGTATCAAGATCAATTCAATCCGGCCGAGGACCCGAAAACTGTCGAACGGAGCAAGCTGGCAACTCGAAACTGAAGCAGCTGACTCCACGTCAGTGATTTTCTAGGTTTTTCGAATTATATTATGGTCAAATTCAGTTGATTATTTTCCACCTTGACAATCTACAATCAATACAGGACAACAACTTCCCTTATATTCCTTCACAGCAATAAGCAATGACTACGTTAATTTTTCGGATAATTATATTATAGTTTGAATAAAAACTGCGTCTATCGTGCAAAAATCGTTATACGTATCTCGAATGTCAAGGACTGGTTATCTCGATACTTAAAATAGTATTTAAACGGCATATTTGTCGCAGAACTGGCAGTGATATCAATTCCACATACAAAAGAGGTGAATATAGACTGAGGATACAAGCCTACATTTTAGAAAAAATCATTGACGTGAAGTCGATAGCTTGTACGTGTTTATTCGTATTGGAGCCGTAGCTAGAGTAGGGGAAGGTGGGGCGAAGTCCTGCCTTGAAACACCATTGCCCTACCTTGGGAAAACAAGAGCCAAGGATTCAGAGAATTCATAAGATCGATGTAAATTTTTACTGCACTACCTTCAATGGGGGTTTTTCCTTTAAACGAAAATGCAGCAATTTTCATGAAAAACCTTTAGAACATCACATTTCAAACATATAATTTCAATATTATAGTTTTAAAAAAATGTTTGATCACCTAAAACTGAAAAATAAAAATGGGGATTTGAATTTAAAGGGATTTGTCTTGAGTGCACGATATGGCAACGTCGAATTCAGCTTTCTCGGAAAGAAAAGGAAGTCAAATGTATGACAGGAAAACAGAGATAGCTATACTTCGATCTGGTTATAGTAGGTATAAGACAACGACCAAGGGATAGATATTGAAGAGCACAGACTGTCATACTATCATATTACTGTCATATTGCAAACGGAAATTGTTTGATTATATTGACAAAGAACACGTGTGTACCACAGAGTAGGAATAAATATTTCATTATTCTATATCAGAAAGAGCTATTCTACTAAACACCGTTGTCACTACGTGCATGCCTGGCAAATCCTCCACTATCTACGTAATATTAGATATTTCTGAGACATCATAATTGACATTACTCGATTGAAATAAAGTTTCTTTTGAAGTTCAAATGGAAATTTTCAAAATCAAAGGATACCATCACGACATTCTAAACGAAAGTGTGGGTGAATTAGTTTAGTTTAAACATGATCGGAACAGTATATTCGCAGTTATTCCAAAAATATGGACGAAACCGTTGAAAGTACAATGAACAGTGTTAATTTGCTAAGGAGGAAAGTAATAATAATGTTATTAAATGGTTAGCGGAGAGCTGAAAAAATAATTATGGTAGATGACTTCTTCATATTTCGAAATAATAATCAGTGTAAATGAGAAAAATATTTCAATTGTTTGCTTTTGCTATTAAATTAAGAAACGAAAAGTAACTTACCACTACTGGCACAGGTTCTGACCCACTTTTGGTCGAATGGATTTCTGGATCTGAAATAAGAGAATATATTGGAATGATGAGAATAATTTTAGTGCAAATGCATCCTGCACTCGTTCATGAAGATTTTTCGGATTCTTCTGATATTCGAATCGAAGAAAATTTTTAATCGTGATGGAAAAATATTATCTATCTGAAAAATAATCCGAGAGTTTATGTCACTTCTTGAGAACAAGTCATTTTTTGCATGGAGACCAGTGGCGTGTCGTGGCGTATGAGGTTTGGGGCGCAAGAAGTAAATATTGAGGGTTGAGCGGCATGGGTAGGAGGAAAGCTAGACGCCGGCGTCGAAATCACCTATTTTTAAAATATTCGTATCTTTCAAGAAAGTTTAGGACAGCATAGAACATTCTTCTCAGGAGAAAATTTTGATTTTTGTCAAGCTCTGCAGTAAGATTAATTAACTGTTAAAATATTCCTTGATTCCAGCGCAGTCTCTTCCATCGTGGCCTCTAAGGGCCAAAAAGAAAGTGCTACAAAATTTTACCTAATACCTAGATGATTCTTTTTGAATGTGTCTTTTTTTCGACCTCATTATTATGTGAAATAATGCTTTCACTTTTCGCAGAGCTCAACTGGGACATAAAATTTACCTTACAAGTAAGGCAAAGGTAGAGCAAGAACCGATGTGGTCACGAAACGATTATATTCCCTTATTTTTCTAGAAGATGGAGTGTGTTACTCACTGACTCCTTTTCTTGCCCAGTTTGGATCCATTCTTGAGTCAACTTCATAAAATAACAAAAACGGAAAACAATATAACAAATTTTTCATTAAGTAATTTATTATTTTATTTACGCGACATCATCAATTCATGTAACTTCAAGTTTGAAATAATAATCAAGTAAGTTGTTATCTAAAAGACGTAAATTTGTTTGATTTTATGTAACCAGTAATGTGGTTGATTAGATTTCTGGGATTCAAAATTCAGTAGACGAAAGTGACCGAGTGGAATTATATTCTCTGGGGACCGATTCTTGAATCTCGATCCAGAATTGAAGAGGTTGAAAATTGTCATATATTATGTTCATGTCGATTTTCTAAGTTTTCTCGAGCATCTGCAAAATTCGTGAGAGTTCTATTCGCCATTTCGGCTATGTTTTCAAGCAAATATTCAAGAAATAAACTGAATGCAAGATATCGAGAAACTTCATATCGGAATATAAACATAACCTTATCACCGTTTCCTTCGACTTAGCAACGAGTGGTATGAAGTATAGGAGATATGAACCTTTGAATAAAGAACAACAGGAAGGAGCAAAACTCTTTTTTTCTCCGTATATAACTGCGACGTAACCGCCCATATTGAACCTCCAAGTATGACTCATGTTAGTTTCTTCGAACAATGAAGTCTCGGAACAAGTCGTTCTCGGCCCCTTGCCCCCATGACAAAATTCTCAAGAGAATTTTTCCGACAAACTCAGCGAAGATAACAGTAGTGAATAAGGCGGAGGCATCATACGTATGGTACGCCGGAGTCTAAAGGCTAGCCGCGTCTACAGTGACTTTATACTTGTATAAAGTCACTGTAGCCTCCTAGTCCAGATATACGAAATGAACACTCAGTGTGATTTGGTGATTAATGATTGTTCGAACCTCTTTGGTATTCGTCGAGAAACCGACTTCCATCGTAGCAGATTCAGCGGTTTCCTGGAAGAAATAAAAGGAATTCGTGCAAACTTAAATTCAGTGTACGGTTCATACATCTGGATGTGGCTTGAAGCACAGTTAAGAGGGGGTAAATGGTTCGAGGCAGCGCTCGCTCTACTCTGTCTGGCGTCAGATCACAAACATTTGGACACGGCTCGATTCGAACACCGAATAACCTAATGAGTTGAAATATTTGAGGCAGTGCGCGATATCCTCTACAGTTGCATCCTTGTTGGTGTGAGACAATGAGATCAGGAGGGCCAAATTATTGATCATATTCGAATTACACACACCTGAACGATGTTTAATGGAATACCGCGCTTAGGCATTCCCTAACTGATGACGCCGAAAACGATGTGAAGAACTCGTTTGAGTTCATAGATTATATAGAAGACAAAAGCCTTCCTAATGGCAATGTTTTGGTTTCTTAGGATGTGACATCTCTATTTACGAATATACCCATTGATTCTGCCATAACCTTGATAGATAGATTGAAGAAAAGTGGAATCAGAGCGAACCATATACAGCTCTAGCAATTCAAGAATTTTTAGACCTTTTTAAATTTTTGTATTGAAAATAACTTCTCTATATTTAAAAACAAATATTATGAACAAATTTTCGGACTAGGAATGGGTAACTGTCTTCTTCTTGTAGAAGCCGAAATTGTTATGGTTGAGGTTCAAAAGATTGCTCTAAGAGATTTTCCTTCAGCATACCATTTGTCAAGAAATACGTAGATGATATACATATGCACGTCTATATACCTGAAGAGAAATTAAATTGGTATCAAGAAACGACTTTCTCAGGGAGAGTTGTGAAATTCAACTTGAAGTAAAATATATCTCAAAAATCGTATCAGCAACTCAAAAAATGGAGATTTGAAAATGACCTCTCTTTGAATTCCACCGAAATAACTTGAATGAAATGAGATCGTCTTGAGAGAAATTGTCATCCTACGAAAATCATCGAAAAATTATCTGCGGAACAAATCTACGGAAAAATCATGTTGATGAAAACAAAAATTTCACGCCTTGACCTGCGTACAAAGTTCATCAGAGCAAACAAACAGGAAGTTTTCACAATTAAATGTTCACATTATAAAGAACGAAAACCAATGGATATTTTTTTCATTCTGTTTTCACACCAGTGTTCAGAATGAAGAAAAGTTCAACCTCGAAATATTTCAACAATTTTGGGTGAATTTTTTTTTCACTGTAGCCACGTAAAAAAAAAGTTCAGTTTGATTTTTTCATGGAAAATCTTAGAAAATTGAGTACATTGAAATAATGCTATCCAATTTGGCAATCGAAAACAAAACATTTCAACTTTGCAGGTTCTCTGCCATTTTAAAATATTTTTTCCCGAATTCTACACAACAATTGAATTGACCACCGAAAAATACTAAGATGTGACCAAAAACCGTTATTTAAGAGGTCACGCATAACTCACCACAGTTATCGGAATATTGCTCAAAGTTGACATTGAACACCCTGTATCTCGCTTATGCTTCGAAAATGGGGTATACGTCATAAGGAAAAAATGACTTTCCCAATGTAGTCTATACGGCTATATATGTCTGACCAGTTTATGATGAAACACCCTGTATACTCAACCCTCTAAATAGGAAAATAATACCGTTTTAGCGGAGTATGTATCAAATAATACACTTCACTCATTTTAGTTCAACATCGATTCAATCGAAATATTATGATATCAAAAACTTCTGAAGAAATGCTGGCGACATGAAATGATTTCAATTGAGCAAGATGAAAAATATATCAATAAAGGAACATATATTGGGAACTTGAATACAGCCTATTATTATCTCGTTGAGGGCCAATTGCACCGTTTTCGTCTTAAGCTTCAGTTAGTTAAGCGACGATTAACTTATCAAACTCTGGTTCAAATATTGGGCTTACACCGAGGCTTAATGTAACCAGATTAAAGTTAATATACAAATTTGGTTACTTTCTTATGAATTGGTACTTGTGACTAGCTTCATGTTATTTAATTGATGAAATATTTGAATTCAGAAGGAAAACCCATTTTTATGGATTACCACTACTAAATTTCTATAAGTTATGAAACCCCGTTTCGTTCAAATCATGCAGATTGAAAACAACATTTCATTATCGAAAATCACATGTTAAGTGCTTGATCTACCACAAGAATCCAACATGATTACCACCCGCTTGGATAATAGCATGCATTCTTCCCATGAGTGATTGCAAAACCCTTTCGAACTCACCAGGTTCGTTCTGAATGGAGTTCGATCCACCAATCATCCAATTCCGCAAGTCATCCAAATGTTCACTGGAGTTGAAAAAATAATCATCAACATATGAAGATCGATGGATTGGTAGAGGTGGACCGTACGATAGCCTGCGCGATCGCCGGACTTAAATGGCCTAGATTATTTCAAATTGGGTTTTCTGAAGTCATTCCCTTAAGCTAATCTAGGAGGAAATTTGGATGACGAGCGAAATTGGACAATTGCTGTTTGTAACTCCATTCAAGACGAACCTGGTGTTCTTGAAAAAGTTCGGCAATCAATTATAGGTATGTTGAGCAAGTTAACCTGTGCATTTTTATGATAAAATGTTGTGGCTGTTGTAATTTTTTTTCACCCTGAAACTATGAAACGAAGCGGTTTTTCATAAACCACTCTAGAACAAAATATGTTTAAAATATTTCAAAGAAACAATCTTCGATTTTTGCCGCATGTTTACCAAACATATGTATCATATATTCAGAAGAAAAACTATTCAATTGCAATTTCAAATTCTTCCGATCATTTCTCGTGGGATGTTTTCAGAGGTGTATTTGTTCAAGATAATAATAGTCAAATTTGTTTTTGGTTTGTTTTCTTTCCATAATTCTCCCATTGCTCAAGTTTTACTATGTATTGTGAATTGTATTTTACTCTCTTTTTGTGTACTTGCTTGTTTTATGATCTTTTTTCCCATTATTTACTTTCTAGTGCATTGTGTTAAAATTTCTGCAAACAGTTTGAAGACCTGATGAAGATTTTTGAATAAAATCGACACATATCGGAGATGTTTTAAGAAGTTGGTTTTTCATTCCAATAACTTGACCTTCTACCTGTTTATCAAAAAAAGATCTCAAACCTTACAACTTCGTGGTGATAACCGATGTTGTTCTCTCAACATCGTTCCTTTAGCTATATGTGACAGTTAGTGAAGAAATCATAAAATCAATCATGCTGTCACGAGTGAAGTAGAAGAAATTTGAATATACTCACATGACAGGGCGACGTGGGCCAACGTTGCCAAAGGGCTCATGAATTCATTGCAGTAATCTGAAAAATAATGTATATCGGTTAATATTCCATTATGTCTGCTGAAAACTCTTTAGAATTAATATGCAATCCAAACGATGAATACATCAATGATTTATATTCATGGACCAATCAGCTTAAAAATTATAATGGTGAAGGACCATCTGGCATCATACTAATCAACTGGCATTACGTATTTTCTAGAAAAATATCGAAATTTCATTACACATGCAAAATGAAACTTAATAACATAGATCATTTCTGAAAGTATGATGCTTTTTATGAATATTTGTGTAACTACAACAACATTTGTCTGTTTATTTTTTTTGTTTTCTTTGTTTTCAATAGTTTTAAATTCCGTTATCGTTATTCTGGGCATGCGCAAAGGAGTGTTTCCTCTCCGTCAACTTTATTAACGATAACAGATTCCGTTATTTACGGATGAATAACGTTGTTGTTGTATGGTTATCGTAAATGTGCGCCATTGCCATACAGCTTTTCGGAAATAAGATGATTCTGAAACCTGAGATGCAATTGGTTACTGCAATATTCAATATTCAGCTCGGAATGGAACCTTTTTTTTGTCCTAAACCGATTGAGAATTCGAAATAGTTTTTGTATTTCATAGTATCATTGTTCAAAAATCAAATATTAAGTAGTTTTAAATATTCCGAATCCTTCTATGAAATTCAAACTTAGTATCTGACAACGTGTAAAAGTGATGTCCGCAAAACTACCCATTCACCTTTTCCGGGATTTCAAATAAATATTTAATATATCGTTATGGTTCTACTCAACAAATGAAACCATTGCGTATTCTCTATACAATGAAAGAACATCTTTATACTATGATTAAATCCACATCAGGGTCTCCCCTGTTTATAAATTTCCAAAATCATCCACGATCTCATCGCAATAATTATTCAATCGAAGCTGGAATAAAATTACTCAAGATACACCAGAAAGTCCTGAGGTTAAGAAATACAAAACAAAACAAGAGTCACTTGTCAATTCACGGAGTGCAAAGTTGGGATTTAAACAGTCTTATTTTCATCGTCGTGCTCATCGTTAACATAAGAAGGAAATTGACATAAATGTCACATTCATAAGACATCACATTCAGACCTCATTACGTAATCTTGAAAATGACGTTTAAAACGTGAGAATAAAAGCAAATTTAAAAATCAGTGCTAACAAAGACAGTTTTTGTTCACGTCTCAGAAGTCTTTAACTAGAGATACTTCATGATGATATTGAAAATCCTCATACTTTTTTAACTAACGGAAGTAAGATACAGGATTTGAACCTGGGACTTCCGGATTACCAGAATGATTCTTGTACTTACATAAATGGATATATCGATACATTTTTGGCATCTCGAAAATGGCTCGATAGATTTGAGTCTGGATATTCGATTCCCAGTCAAGTCAATAGTATTAAAAATGGCCAAATCCGGACTCGAGGTCGAAGCGGGAGAAACGCGTCAGATCGCCTCTACGTCACTCGTTATTGTACGATTTACCGATCGATACAGCGGACGCTGTCTATTGACTTGCTAGTGAGAAAATTACACGAGAAGAGGGAGAGGGTGGATATATCCCCATACGTTACGGAAACCCCGAAGTTTCGTCCGTTTAAACAACCGAAATGTGTAGCCAAATTCAAAAGAGAAATTTCTCGATAAAAATTGAAATTTTTGATGGCGGTTAAAGTTTTTCAGTGGTCTTACGGATAGATAATTTGATTCCAATGATAAAAAAATTCATGCAAGAGAACTATTGCATATCTTTTATTCTTTATTGCGTATCTTGAAAACGGCTCTGACAATTTTAAGAAACATTGTATGAGGATAAGGTTAATTATTTTGAATTCATTCAAATAACTTAAAATTTTTTGGGGAAACCTATAATTCAATACGAAAAAAACATGTTCTAATAACTATATACAGTAAAACCCCACTAATCCGTCACTTTCGGGAGTAGAGATATGGTTAGAGGGCAAAAAAGATCGGATTATCCAAAAAGCCGATTACATTACATTCAACATAATGTAAATATTATTTTACAGTTAATAACGTAATATTTAAACAGTGTTTATAGGCCCAACAAAAGCATACAATTGCCCTGCAGATTTGACACCAGCTATCTGGAACCAATTAATAAAGATACTCTTGATAAAATGCCCAGGGCGGAAGAGAGGTGTTCCACTGTATATAAAATATGATTTCTTCCGCGAATAGGAAAATCCAGGGAAACTTGGCCGCCAAAGAACTCAAAATAAAATAAAATAATAAAGAGATATAAAACAAGATTTTTCATTGAAAAACATACTGATTAATTTGAAAATAAGACTGTTTGACCTTTTAATTGTGGTTTTCTGGGGAGTTCACTCCCAATATCCAAAACAGAACCATTTAAATTAAATTAAAATTGTTTTTTTGTATGGAAAACGCCCTTGCGGATTGCAGGATTAAACTATCTGTCAAGGGCAGTTTCTTCTCGAGAACGGATTAACAACACAGAATAATACAGAAACAATACAAACGATAAACAAGCGAACTGTGGCGTTTCAGAGTACAAATCTGACTCTTTCATCAGACAAACGGGAGAACTTTTAGAATTATTTTCTTTCGATTTTGCGTTTTGAGTTCAGATTTTTGTTAGAAAAAACCTTATGAAATGATGCGAAATCCTCCTAAAATAAGCTTTAATCGATACTGTCTGACCTTGAAAGGACGTCTTCTAGTCGTCGAAAAAATGACGTCTATTTTGAGTCACTATTGGGCCGTCCCTCTAAGGTCATTTATTATCAGTCAGAGACGTCTTTGACAAAACAATGACGTCATCATAGGTCACTCCGCTGCCCGGATATGTCTGACATTAAGAGCAAACAATACCTCGAATATAACGGGGTGACATTTGGGGGCCAAAGTTAGTTTTTTCAAAAATTTTCGTGGTGCAAATGGTTGAAAAAAAAAGTGAAAATGCGCAATGTTGATACTTTTTATATTCAAGAATTTTCGGGAAAACAGAACTGAAACGAAGTGAAATTGGGAACATAACTAACATTGCGCATTCTTTCAAACGAATTCAGTACATCCCAAAAAAAATTTTTTAAAAATATCCACTGACGCCTGCAGAACGACACCTATGAACGTCGAAATTTCTCCGAATTCTAAGATTTTTACGCGGCTATTGGCAAAGCATGTACGCCGCCATTCAGGTGCCTGACCTTGAGATATTAAGGAGCATTTTGTGTGTTCTGTGCGCTGATTGGGCGTATCCCAATCCCGCGCCCATGAAGGCCGTTACCATAAGCCCTCGGGTTGGTAGGCTACGTTAAACAAATCCGCCTTGTTGTTGTGTTGCCTAGTCGTAATTTAACACCACGTGGTAATTTTTGTTCTCAAAAAGACGGCTAGGAGACGTCGAAAATGTTCACTTTTCTTCAATCAATAATGTGGGGTCTTTTATTCGCCCCCTATCAGTCGGAGACGTCGTAGACCCAAAATGACGGAAAAATGACGTCATTAAGAAGCCATTTTTGGTCAGTCTTCTACATGGGACGTTTTAAAAGTGTCATATTAACAAAACAAAGTAAAACAACACTATGGCTGAACTCTAACCATTTAAACATTGAATTCTGTTGTTTGCGCCTTATTTGTTGATAAATTCTGTACACTTTGTGACGGAAAGACATAGGACATAATAATTATTTAAGTAAACAGAAAAAAACTTCGAATTGAAAACATTCAAATAAACTGTATTCCCGCCACAACTTATCCATCTGAATATGTCGGATTTATGTTAGGTATAAGTGAAATAAAGGATTTGCTCTCTTCCCTGCCTTTACCTCCATGGAATTCAACAGTAAGAATAGTGGCAAGAAGAGGGGCTGTCTACTGAGCTTTGGTCCAGGTTTTGGTTGACGTTACTTGATTGGCTGGTGGGTAACAATTCAGTCAGACAGAAACATCAGTTGAAAGTTAACCAGAACGAGAACAAAAGTCCCATCGAGAGTGCCTAAGGTCAGACGTCCATATTTTAATGGCGGAAGACGGAATGTGTCGTGGAAATGTTAAAATGAACAGAGGCATATTTATGAGGGAATAAAGAGAATAATGTTCTGATTTTCTGATCAAATCACGTCAAATTCAATTGTGTCCGGACTTTGCTACGGAAATTTTTGAGTACCTATAATGATTAATGGGCAATCGATTCGATTTTCGAAGTACATATTGAGTATCAAGATGCGATAGTTATGCTCGTTTATGGCGGAATCCAATAACGCTTTCGTGGTTACATCCATCTGATATTTTTGTGTTTCTGTTTTGTTGGAAAACGCTGACACGCAAACTCATGCAGAAATAACTGAGAATAGTATCATTAGAAAAATGAGAAATACATATTTCCAAAAATTAAGTATTGCATAAACTTAATGTTAGGTTCCATAGAATTGTGATTTTCGAATAAATTTTTCCCAGCAGGATTTAAAAGGAATTGTAATTGCATTAGGCTCAGTTCTTTCGATTATTAACCAATATCGATTACTTATTTTTCTTCTTCTTCATGAAGCTCCACGGTTTCTTTCATTCAAGAATAAAATTTACAGGGTGCCCCAAAAAGGGCACGAATTATTATTTCAATCTAGACGAGAAATCTCGTCTCGGAGGCGCTTTCTCGTCTCGTCTGGGTCATCGAGAGGCCTCACCTCGATGCTTTTCTCGAAGCCAATTTCTCGATCTCGATTCGAGAGTCTCGGAACCAAAAACTGAATGTCATTAGAAAACGCAAAGTATAGGTTCGAACGTATAATACGAGGCAAAGGCTGCACCAAAATACAGTGTATTATATTTTTTATGTATATAACAGAATAATCACAGAGTACCAGCACAAAAAAAATATTTTTTCAAAGGATGAAAATTAAACGATTCCTTGATGTTTTCATTCAGTTTTTTATCCTTATATTCAAAATTTACCTAGGTACGAAGATGAAAGTTTCAAACTGTTTCTTCGTTCGTAATTCCGGGTCCAGATGAGTGTAATCCGAACAGCGAATGCAATAAAATTTGATAAAAGATTCGGCGAATAGTGTGGACGGCACTCGAGCTCAGCCTCGAATAGTACATTCAACTGGAGCGTTCGAGTTGAAAGTCGAGTCTTGACGGAGCAGGAATAACGCTGCCTCGAACTATAAAGCTACCGGTGATTTAAGGCCCGGGGCAACGCTCTTTCTGCTCCATCAGGACTCGGTTTTCAACTCGAACGATGCATTTGAATGTTTCATTCGAGACTAACCCCCAATGGCGTCCACACTATTCACCGAATTGTTTATCTAATTTGTTTGCATTCGCTGTTCGGATTACACTCATCTGGACCCTGCTTAAGCCAGGCCCAGATGAGTGTAATGCGAACAACGAATGCAATAAATTAGACGGAGTTTTATGATTCGAGCACTTTCTGCTCTGTCAGGCCTCGGTTTTCAACAAGAACGATGCATTCGAATGTATTATTCGAGGCTGAGCTAGAGTGCAGCCCACACTGTTCGCCTAATCGTTGATCAAATTTTATTGCATTTGCATTTGCGGATTACACTCATCTGGAACCGACTTTAAAGAGAAGAGTACCAGCACCTGCCACCTGCACATGTAAAGCCAGGTCCAGATGGGTGTAATCCGAACAGCGAATGCAATGAAATTTGATAAACGATTCGGCGAATAGTGTGGATGGCACTCGAGCTCAGCCTCGAATAATACTCTAATGCATCGTTCGAGCTGAGAACCGAGTCCCAATAGAGCAGCTGCTTCGAACCATGAAACTCCCTGTAATTTATTGCTTTCGCTGTTCGCATTAAGCCGGGTCCAGATGAGTGTAATGCGAACCGCGAATGCCATAAATCACAGGGAGGTTTATTGTTCGAGGCAGCGTTCTTTCTTCTCCGTCAGAACTAGGTTTTCAACTCCAACGATGCATTTGAATGTTTTATTCGAGGCTGAGCTCGAGTGCCGTCCACAATTTTCGCCGAATCGATTATCAAATTTAATTGCATTCGCTGTTCGGATTACACACATCTGGACCCGGCTTATCAGTCGTCTGTTTATCGATATTATGCAAACTAATTGATCTCAATAGAAGTGGTCGCAATACTACATACTGAAATTTGTGCAAAAATGGTGACATAAGTCTGCCATAAGAATTTCTTCAGAAGTATTAAAGTAATGAGCTTGGACTAACATTATTGAAGAATACAATAGTAATAATGTTCTATTGGTTAATGATCGGGTAGGCAGTCAATGAAAATACATCAATGTCTCTCTATTGTATTGGCCTAGCTTTCGGAAATTTACATTTCCTTCTTCAGGGCTACTAAAAGTTACATAAGTAATCAGCAAAATGAAAGATATATACATGATAAAAAGGACACTTACATCAATGTGAGATCACAATACGAAACGAAAATACAAGACGCATACGTCTCTCAGACAGTGCAGCAGCACCGAAACCATAATCCGCTGAATAACTGACTTGAAAAACGCCGCAAACAGCAGATGGCAACATAAAGCAATCAATTAGAAGAAATTCGTATGGAAAAATATATATTTACTTCTAGGTTAAGAACCATCAACAAAAGTTTACGCCAGCAATGTCAAAACGGAAACCACAGAAAAACGACACAAAACATGACGGAAAGCACAGAAGACAGACTGACGGATCACTACACAGTGGCGTCACGGTTCAGGGTGGAATGCGGTCTGTGATGGAAACGGCGGCGTCCTTGTTGACTAGATCGACAATATTGCAGTAAATCGAATTAATGCCATTGAAGTCGGTATTGATGTTCAGGTTGTTGTTTCGACTCATTATTTTGTTGATGGTTCTTAACCTAGAAGTAAATATATATTTTTCCATACGAATTTCTTCTAATTGATTGCTTTATGTTGCCATCTGCTGTTTGCGGCGTTTTTCAAGTCAGTTATTCAGCGGATTATGGTTTCGGTGCTGCTGCACTGTCTGAGAGACGTATGCGTCTTGTATTTTCGTTTCGTATTGTGATCTCACATTGATGTAAGTGTCCTTTTTATCATGTATATATCTTTCATTTTGCTGATTACTTATGTAACTTTTAGTAGCCCTGAAGAAGGAAATGTAAATTTCCGAAAGCTAGGCCAATACAATAGAGAGACATTGATGTATTTTCATTGACTGCCTACCCGATCATTAACCAATAGAATCTATTTTCGTCAGTCGATATACACACACGAAGTAATAATGTTGAATTTTCGGTCCTTTCCCTTCATGGCATATCTTTACCCTGAAATGCCTGACTGACCTATCAATTAATTTTAGAAGTAATAATAATCACCTTTTTATTATTGTTATGAAGAAATATGAAATAGTATTCTGGACCAGAATTGGAAATTATTTTTTGAATGTAATAAAAATGATAATCATGATATGATAATCATTGATCTCATTCTAATTTTCCGCTTGTGTTTCGACCTGGCAACACTGGCTGGGCATCCTAAAATTATTTCTTTGGCTTCGTTTTCATGCGCTTGTTCTAGGAAACAGCGCGTTATAGTTTCGTCACAATATTTATAGTTTTCTAATTTCGAGCCAACATTTTCTGAAAAGATTGGGTTGAATGCCATGAAGAAGAAACCGTGGTGAAATTCAATTCTGCCCGTCCGTATGAGCTCTAACTTTCGGAGGAAAGGACCAAGCGAATTGAAATGGCCAGATTAGGTTTGGAGTCTAAGGATCTCGGTGAAGTTTGTTATTGGGTGAAATAGGTCGAATAGTTTTCGGATTTCCCCGATATCTCATGAAGTACTGAATCGACCAGACTTACACTTTGTAAACAAATTTGGAATTCCAACGGGCAACCTAGTTCGAAACTTCGTGTGGACCCAGCTGTTAAAAAATTTAAAAAAATATTAATTAGAAACTTTCTCAAATTTTTGATGAAAAGGTTTTTTTCCTCCGAAAATTTTGATTAGATTTCAGTGGAATTTGACAAAAACCTTGAAGTCAGTATTCGACAATAATGTTCGGTCCGATATTTACTCTCGGAGATATAAGGAAGAAAAATATGCCAAATTTCGTTGTTTTTTGGAATTTTAACGTCATTTCCGCAATATCTGGAGAAGAACAAATGCAATCAGATTGAAACTTCCTAATCAGGAGAAAAATACCAACGCCAGACTAGGTACGATAATTTCGTGTTGATTGAATCGTAAGAATTTGAGTGTGAACTATTGTATCACATATATTTTTTTTGAGATCTAGAAATCCCGAAATAATTTCCCTATTTCGACAAAATTTTTATCGATCTCGTCTCGGAAAAAAAGATAGTCTCGTCTCGTAATCGAGACGAGACGAGAAATCTCGAATTTCGGGTCCCGTGGAACCCTAAAAATAATGAAATGTTTTCAATTGGCAATCACTATAATTGCATTGGAAAATTGGAGAGATTGTCAATTCGACAAAAGTCCCAAAACGAAAAACCGAAGAAAATAATTCTAAAAAGTTTCTGGTTTGTTTGATGAGAGAGTCAGATTTTTACTCCGCAATGCCACAGTTCGCTCTGTTTACCGTTTACATCATTCCTGTATTGTTTATCAGGCAATCTGATTTCCGAGAAATTGCCCTTGAAAAATAGTTATATACATTATTTTTCATTAAAAACAATTCTATTTAATTTTTAATAGTTCTGTTTCAGATATTGGAAGTGAAAACCCAGAAAAAACCTAGAAAATGATGCAAAATCCTCCCAAAATAAGCTTTAATTGATATCCATTTTCTGTGATTGCTGGAAATTATCAATCTTAAAAGAAATGCCAAAACTTTCACTTGATCTATGCATGGAGTGTATAAAATTCATTATAGGTACAGGCCCATTGTCCACGGGCTTGATTAATTTCTTCAGCATTTTTTCTTCAACAAAAGCAATAGGATTAAAGCTTTATTGACTGAAAAGGCTGAATCAATTTTATCAATACTTAACTAGATATGATTTACTCACATATATCGCCAACTGCTGCTAGAACATGGAAATTGGGATTCGCCATATCTGAAACTAAAAAATAAATATAGAAATATAATGTTTTCTCAGAAGAATAAGAAGAAACAAATAAACTTTTGAAATATACTAGGTGTCACAGGAATCAGGTTCACCTGCGGAATAATCTACGTTTTTATTTTTTTTATGATATCGGATTGAAAATTTGTACATTGACAATACCACTGAGTTTTCAAATACTTTGTTATTTGAAAACTCAATGATACTAGTAATTTTTCCTCATCGACTGAAGCAATTAATGTGTGTCTATAACTTCCAGTTCAACCGGAAGTGGGCGTAACTTTTGATTTTCTCTGATGAATTGATGTATATTTTTGGATATTCAAATTGAAATTTGAGTTTTGAGCGGAATGCAACTAAGAAAAAATTTCTTGGCTGTTTTTGACTTCAGTTCGATTTTAATGCTCGATATATTGATTTTTGCCTTTATCAATAATCATCAAAATTTATTCCCACTAGAAATTGACCTCTTGGACAGAAGTTACAAGTATTTTGTTTTACTACCATGCGAGGGGGGATCCCTCTGTTCTACCTCCAATTATACTGGGTTAAGGTTCATAAAACTTCACACGCATGTTCTCTGATCATACAGTATTTGTATGAAAACCCACACATTTGGTTTGGATCATTCGATTTCTTACCTCTTTTCATAAAAATATCATTCGGCAATTACTAAAATTAATTCTCTGTTCAATCACTGTATGATCGGAGAGTGCAAAATTTCATAAACCTAGATGAAATGCAATCTAAGTTAGAGCAGAAGGCTCACCCTCGCAAAAGACTTTTCAATGGTTTTAAGTGATGATGAGAATTGATATATCCAGAATTCTAACTGATCCAATGTTGAAAACAAACAAAAAACATTTTGATCAAAAGTTTATTTTTTCGTCACTTCAACTTTATTTCCACGAAATTCTACACAAAATTCAATGTATTATACGAATATGCAAAGATAAACATCAGTGTATATGAGAAAATCATTCACCTCCATTTCCGGTTGAATCGGAAGTCATAGACATACCTAGGTTAGCTCAATCGACGGAAAAGAATCTATAGTATCAATGTGCGAAATTTCAATCCGATATCTTGAAAAATGAAGATTTTTTTGTGGGTGAACCTGATTCCTGTTATACCCGGTATATAGTAATTGAGTAGATAATTCTTTTAAGGCCACCGCTCACTTATCGGCAACAGCCCAGCCCACAGCACACCGGAATTTTATTCTTTCCATATAATTGAATGGGACAGCGCGCATTTGACCGCTACGAAACACGGCAAATTAGTAGGAAAATAAGTTTCCGTTCTGCCGTGGTTCGGACTATTGCCGATAAGTGAGCGTTGGCCTCCATACGTTTATATGCTTCGTGAATTATGTAATTGGAATCTAATGGAAGCTACTCAATTCACGTGAATATTTAATGAATCGTTTTGAGATGTTACAATGTTGAGTATTTCTAATGAATAATCAACATAATAGGCCAGAGAGTATTTCATGTATATGTATCAATTATTATCTCGCAAAATATCCTTCAAATATGGTGAAGGAGGATTATACAGATTATACATGTTGTTTCATTAGTGAACAAACCTACGTTAACCTGAGATAAAGCTACCCTTGATCAGTCCAAAATGCTTGATGTGATAAATCTAATCAATTCCATGATCAAATGCAGAGTGGTTTCTGTATTCACGACTATTTTCAACTCCTCATAACTTTTGCAGTCCGATAATATTCCACAGGTCAATCGATGCATTTTTAAATAATTGAAAAAACCAGGACCGTATCAGACGAATATGGGAATTCCGTCAAGCTGAAAAGTGCAAGAAATTTACAATCGGAAACAATGAATTTGTGTGCCGTACGTCAAAATGCTTTTCGAAAATTTCACGGAAAGATTTGATTCCATATTGAAATACCACTCAATTTTCAGATAAATCATACTCAGCTGTGTAATCGAGAAATTGTCTGGTTCCACTGATCTTAAATTCGTATTTCTTTCTAAGTATAATTTCGATCAGTTAAAAAAAACATTCATTTCTCAAAATTTGTATGGATTGAGAACAATCAATAATTAAATGAATAACAAAAAAAAACCTCAACAAATAATCACAGAAGAAATGTTAAAGTAACATCTTTTTGTAAACTTCACCTTTCTGGATTTTTCAAAGTATCAACGGAAGCTTCTTCGATCATGTCTGGATTATTACACGTTTTATCACAGTTGACTTCGATATTCTCGCTTTCTATGTATCTCCAATCTCTTTATTTCCTATTTCAGGAGACTACACTTTACATTTCGAACATTCCCAATTGAAACAATCGACAGGTTTTAAATCTGACCGTCTAGCGATCCAGCCAGGAATGCGGTTCACCTGTCTATCCACATTTGTGGAAAGTTTGGATAGAAAAAATGTGATTATAAGTAGGCTGAAGAAAATTCGCAATCAGTCAAGCATACCACAATCTAGTGCCGATTTCCAAAAAAACTTAAGTTGTCCACCTCATATCGATTGATTGGTCTACATATACTACCAAGATGGCTTACGGGCGATTTTTACTAGGATTCTCTCCAAAATCATACTCCTGTATAACTCGAAGTACCGGACATTGCTGCAATGTATTTCTAGCATGGTAGGAGTCCACCTGATTTTAGAGAAAGGTTTGAGACTTCTTAAATTAAAACTTTTCAAATATGAGAAAAGGCAGATGTGGACAGCATACCTAAATTGTAAGGTCCTTAGGCCCAGAGTTCAACCATGTCAATTACTTTATTGAGAAATATTTGAAGTATTGAGAGTATTCGTCTGAGATGAAAAGAGAGAAAATACACGATAGGTAGGTATATCGAAGCTGCCTGCGATAAAATTTACGAAAAATACATTTTTGGTAGAAAACTATCAATAATATTTGGAAACGGGTAAGAAAGTGAATTGAATAAAACGGTATTATATTCAAACTTCTGCTGTGAGTCATTTCCAAGTGTTTTATTTGTGAATTCATATGATTATTTATTGTTGTAAGTTTCAGATATAGACTACAAAATGAATATTTTTCTGGAAGTTGCTCTAGATAATCGTCCGAAATATCGAGAACTCAATCAGTAGGACAGGAAAAGCCATTTAACGTGCCGAACGGAAAAGCCCATACTGATTCCAATCGAAAATTTTCTGCTCTTCCCAAATATTTTAAAAATTGAATTCGAATTAGATTTTCTGAAAATACCTATACGATCATTCAAAATTGCGCTTAGGTACATTCTACAACTATCTATGAAGTTTCAATCTGATCGCGTCAGTTGTTTGTGAGTTATTGGGGAAACCTCAACATTTCAAGGAGCCATGAAATTTGACTTATTTCTTTACCGATATCACCTAAACTGAATATTGGACCAAACTGAAATTCGTTAATGGCTGAAATTGGCCGAAAGGTTTCAGAGTTATAAAATTTGAAATTTTGAGGTTTTTTCCAAAATTGATTGGATTAATTAATAAGTTGAAGAATACCAACACGCAACCTTGTTCATAATTTTGAGATGATCTAACCGATAAAAAAATTTCAAACAGATGTTTACCGAACACATTCGAGAGACTACTAATCAGATCCGGATGAAGTTTGCCACATACCTTTAAGTCAATATTTTACAATAATGTTCCACATTTTAACTCCATTAGATATTCATTTTATATATAAAACATATTGAGCTAAAAGTTGGGTGCGTTTTTATTTCAATCAGTTAAAGCGATGAATTCGATCAAGCGATGAAAATACGATTGACTTCATCAAATCTATCGAAAATTTACAAATCATTCGGTGAAAATAAAGACAGGAATCGTAAAAGTTATTTTCTTTCATTTCGCGCTTGTTCTAGGGAACAAAAGCGTTATCGTTTTGCCCAGTGTCTGTGATTTTCAAGTTTTGGGCCAAAAATGGTATTTATGAAATAAAAAAAAATGATTTTTCGTCCTAAAATATTCATCAGAATTCAATGAAAACTGGCACAGACCTTGAAGCCTAAATTTTGCAATAGTGCTTCAAATTTCGGTTCAAACGAACATAAATTAATCAGCAGAGAAATTGGAAAAAATATGACAAATTTCTTGGCTATTTCAAATTTTGAGGTAATTTTTTCAATTTCCCGAAAAGTAGTGAGGTTGTCAAAATTGAATTTCTTTAATAGTTATGCCAACGCATAACTTTCGAGATTTATGTTGGGAAACTTGTTTTTTTATGTCCGTGCTTTTCTAAGTTTTTTGAGATATAAATCTTGAATAAAATCTAGAAAAGCTCTGACGTAATGCCAGGAGCTTTTCCGCGCTTGTTCACATTCGAAGCCATTTCCTTAAGATATTTTGCAACAACTTTCTCGCCGTCATACTTCAACCAAGTGCAGAATTTCGATTCGAACACACAGTTTTTGGTAATTGAGGAAAACAATTTGAATTGAAATATTTTCGAAATCATTGGGAGGAAATTCCCGTTTTCACAAATTGAACCTTCTTAATTAATCTTCAAACATGCTATAAATTTATCGAGTCTCTAATTCGTTTTTCAACAGAATTTAACATTCGGATCCACACGTAATTCAGCACTGAGTTGCGCGTAGCTATTTCCAAATTATATTAAAGAGTTCTAATCTAATTGAATCATCACTTCATGAGGTATCGGAGAATTGAACTTAAAATTTCAAATAAGCCTAGTTCCGAAACTATCGAACCAATTCCATCCATTAACGAACTCAATCGCAATATTTGGACTCTCAACCTCATCCGAGAATTTCAAGTCGCTAGTTCTTTTTCTTCGAAAGTTAGACGGACGGACAAAATTGATTTTGAGCACGGATTCTCCTTCAGGGTGCTTAACTCAATCTTTAAAGACAATTTTCGGCTCAAAATTCGAAAATTACAGACATTGTGATGAGACGATGATAATAACGCACTATTCCCCAGATCAAGCGCGTAAAAATAAAAGTTGGTATTTTTTTTCTATATCTCCAAAAATAAATATCATGTCACGTTCAAATTTAAAACGTGGTTGTTCAATTTTGAATTCTAAGTTGATAGCAAATTTCATAAAAATCTGATAAGTCTCCGAGAAAAAAAATTTCAAACAAAAATATGGAAAACTTTTGAATCATTTTTCTTTATTTTTGAAGACTAGATCAACACGAAACTCTGCATTTAGTAACGTGTTGGTATTCTTCAACTCAACTCTAAGATCTGTGTAGTACTTCTCCGACTTCGGATTAACACTTTCTGAAAAAAAAATTCAATAAAAGTTGTAAGAATTTTCGAAAGAACATTTCTTTTAATTTTTCGAAAGATGGATCCCTACGAAATGTTGAACATAGTAGTTCAATATTGACTTAAAGGTCTGTGCAGTATTTCCCAGAAATCATCTATTCCCGAGAAAAAAAAAGTTTTCAACAAAATTTAAAAAATAATCAGTTTCTTAAAAAGACTTCCTGCGAAGACTTATACCCAAAATTTACTAATGGTATAACTCCGAAACTGTTCCCTTGATTTGGCCCACGGACTCTACTGAGATATCTTGGCTCCAAATCAAACCTGAAAATTGCAATACTCTAGGTCTTTTCTTTCGAAAGTTGGAGCACCTGCGGATGGACGGCCGGCCAGACGGACGGACAATATTTTATTTGACCACGGCTTCTTCCTCAGAGAGAACCATTTTCGGCTAAAAATTCTAAAATTACCGACTTTGTAACAAAGCGGTAATGCGCTGTTCACCAGAACAAGCGCAGGAAAAAAAGTTGAGAACCGACCAGAAAAAAATGGAGTACCTTGAGGGACCGAAAATATTTTATTTTATCGAGTTCGAGCAATAAGATGACTAAAATTTTTAGGTTAATTTATAGGTGTTGATGCAACCCCGAATTCACATCAGTGCCGTTCATGAATTTTTAAGTCGAGATTAATTTTTATAAGTTTTTTACTTTTAGTATTCGGTTGAATAGATACCTGAAAGGGTAAACGTTCTGCGATAAATCAGTAATTTTTTCGAAGCAAGAACTCAGATCTAGAATTTCCAGATTAATTTAGAGGCGTTAATGAAACCCCGAGTTCACGTCAGTGCCGTTCGTGAATTTTGGAGTCGAGATTCATTTCATTATATGTTATACTGTGATGAGTAAAACGGTATTTCTTTGGAGGTTTTGTTGTAATTGATTTTTGAGTTTTATTTTTTTTCATTTAATTATTCATTTTTGTTTATTTTAGATAGGTATTTCAAGAAAAAAAGTTTGGAAATTGTTCGAAATAATGATTCGGAATATCCAGGAATCTAAATTTTCAATTAGTAGTATATGATTTTTTTAAATTTCATCCCGAAGTACGTTTTTGAGCATTAAGTGGAATTCCACTGTTAAATCGAAAATTTTTATTTGTGAAATTATCGAAAAGGAATTTGACTTGCGGGACAAAAGAACTACTTATGATAACAATCGGAAAATTTCTGCTCTTCTCAGATATTTCAATTGGAATCCGAAATTTTAGTGTGCAGGCTGTTCAATTTCAACTCGATACAATTCCCATATTTCGCCGATACTAACCTACATTTTTTCCATTGTTCCTAAAGTTATGAGATATTTTATTCGATCTATTCCATATAGGACCACTTTATGATTTCGCAACGCATGAAACTTTTTTCGCCCGTATTTAGTGAATGATATCTCTTTTGAGTATCACATACCTACATTATATTGATGGTAAACTGAAATTGTCATCGCCAAAATAGAAATGAATTATAAATAAAATCGAATATAAAATAACTACTGATTAGTGAAGTAGTTCTGAATATATTGAACAACTTGAAAACGAAGTAAATAAATTTCAACAGAGAAAATACAAAATAAATAAATATATGAATACTTACGTAAAGTAATAACACAATTTTGAAAATAAAGTTGAAGTACACATGAGGACAGTAACAAATTAGTGTAACTGCATGGTATATTTATATATAAACCAAACAGGAAAGGGGTGGAATACCCCTACTCTTACCAGAAAGTTAGTTACTTTGTAGCAGTCAAAGAATTCCAAGAAAACCGATAGAAATTGAATTACTTTCTTCTTAGAATTATTCAAAATCTTTAATATCATTTTTTAATTTCGGAACGCATGGAGATTTTTTTGTCCGTATTTAGTGAGTGATATCTATCAACTTGAAAACAAAATAAATTATTTCAACAAAGAAAATACAAAATGAATAAATATATGAATACTTACATAAAGTAATAACACAAATTCACACAGAAAGTTGAAGTGTTCTTGAGGACAGTAACAAATAAATGTAACTGAATGGTATATTTATATATAAACCAAACAGGAAGAGGGTGGAATACCCCCACTCTAACCAGAAAGCCAGTTACTTTATAGCAGTGAAAGAATTCCAAGAAAACCGATAGAAATTGAATTACTTTCTTCTAAGAATTATTCAGAGTCTTCAATATCATTTTATAATTTCGGAACGCATGGAACTTTTTTGTCCGTATTTAGTGAGTGATATATATTTTGAGTATCACATAACTACATTATATTGATGGTCAACTGAAAATGTCATCGTGAAAATAGAAATGAATTATATTATATTAAATAAAATCGAATATAAAATAAGTACTAAATTGTGAAGTAGTTATGAATATATCGATCAACTTGAGGACAAAATAAATAATTTTAACAAAGAAAATACAAAATGAATAAATATATGAATACTTACATAAAGTAATAACACAATTTCACACACAAAGTTGAAGTGTACTTGAGGACAGTAACAAATAAGTGTGACCACATGGTATTTATATATAAACCAAACAGGAAAGGGGTGGAATACCCCCAGTCTAACCAGAAAGCTAGTTACTTTGTAGCAGTCAAAGAATTCCAAGAAAACCGATAGAAATTGAATTACTTCCCCTTAAGAATTATTCAAAATCTTCAATATCATTTTATAATTTTTTTGTCCGTATTTAGTGAGTGATATCTATTTTGAGTATCACATACCTACATTATATTAATGGTCAACTGAAAATGTCATCGCGAAAATAGAAATGAATTATATTATATTGAATGAAATCGAATATAAAATAAGTACTGAATAGTGAAGTAGTTATGAATACATCCATCAACTTGAAAACAAAATAAATAATTTCAACAAAGAAAATACGAAATGAATAAATATATGAATACTTACATAAAGTAATAACACAATTTTACACGCAAAGTTGAAGTGTACTTGAGGACAGTAACAAATAAGTGTAACTACATGGTATTTATATATAAACCAAACAGAAAAGGGATGGAATACCCCCACTCTAACCAGTACGCCCCTTACTTTGTAGCAGTCAAAGAATTCCAGCAAAACCAATAGAAATTAAATGCCTTTTTCTGAGAATTATTCAAAATGAATCTTCTTTCAAAAATTCATGATGAATCACGATAACTGCAAAGCATGCGAACTTACAAAATTCAATCATTTTAAATAACATAAGATGAAAATACTCATCATAATATTTAATTTTAAATAACATTTGATAACTGGAAAGTATGCTGCATTAATAAATATTTTTATAGATATAAAATTCTAGAAAATCACCTACGTGAAGCCAGCAGCTTTTGAGTGGATGATCAATTTCATTGTCAAAGGGGTAATGTTTTCACGTATTGGCCTTGCTAAACTCACCTTAACTTCCTGGAAAAATTTGATCTTTCAAACAAATTGTTCTCACGAAATTCTGCCTGAACCTTTGAGCTGTAATTTTTTAATCATGTGCTAAATTTCAATTCGATATTATCTGTTTTTTTGGAAATATTGCAAAGAGAAAATTTCAAGTGGGCATATCTACGGAATCATTGGAAGGGTTTTAACCGTTCACGAATTCGATCTTCATGAATTGGGTTCCAAACCTACTCTACAAATATTGAGTTTCTAAGTCGGTATAGTGCTCACCGGCAATCAGTCGGATGAAAATAATTGAACCAAGAGACATTTGCAGTCAGTCGAGCCTTCATGTAAAAGGCCACATCAAGGTGAAAATTAAAAATTTTAGGCATTCTTATGATTTCTCAGGGATATTGAAAAATGTAGTTGGTAATACAATCAGTCGGATCAAAATAATTGAACCACGAGACATTTGTAAGTCAGTCGAGCTATGTTAAAGGCCATATCAAGGAGAAAATTAAAAAGTTTATGCATTCTTATAATTTATCAGCGATATTGAATAATGTAGTAGGTAATATGGGTACCTAGTTCATTTTTAGAATTTGTTTATTCATTTTGATTTTCAGTTAGATTCAAAATTTCTTCACTTTTCGAAGGAAGCAGTCTTAAATCTATCATTCAACGATTTTCTAGGTTCTATTTTGCTTTCAGGAGGACTGTAGCATTGTCAATTGGCAGAAATCTTCGTAATTCACCATTTAAAAACGCTCCATTTGTTTTGGGGGTAATCGAAAAGTTTTTTTCCGGGAACTGGTAAAATTCGTCTATCGATATTGTCGATATATCTACTCGCATTCTTATTAACTCAATATTTCCGAATATACAAATTTGATCGAAATGATAAACAGTAGAGTATAGTAAGAGTAGCTGAAATGAAGGAGCAAACATCTTAAATATCATGGAGAATTGACTTCTCCTGGGAGTGATTGTTTTTACAATCTTCCGTTTGGCTCACCCTAATCACAATAGATTACAGAAGCAACAGCTTACCAACCAGGTAATCGCGCACATTTTCTGGGAAACAGCGTGTTATCGTTTTGTCCAAATGTCTGTAGTTTTCGAATTTTTTCCCGAAAATGGCCCCAAACGACAAGGTTGGACTCACTGATGACGAATTTGGTGTCAAAATCGATTCTGCCCGGCCGGCCGCCCTACGACAAGATAACTGTCGGAAGAAGCAAGCTAGCGACTTGAAACTTTCAGCTTGGGTCGCGCATTGGAATGCGCTGGTTAATTCCGCTTATGGGACAAATCAGTCAATGGTTTCGGAATTATGGTCATTTGAAATTTTGAGATTGATTTCCTGATATTTTAGGAACTGCTCATGCGATTCAATTGAAACTTGACAGTAAGTTGGAGCGTAACAACTCACAAGTTTCACGAAATTTCGTTGAGAACACAATGTCAGTAAATTTTGAAAACATTTTTTCGCAAAAAATTTTTTTTCGAAAACTGCTTATTAAATCTGGAAAAAACTTCCACACATACCTTTGAGGTCATATTTTACAGCAGTGTACCAAAATTCATCCTTATAGGAATATAATTTCTGGAGGAATTGAGAAAAAATATATAAAATTTCGTGGTTTTCTTCTCGATTTCGTTGTTCTTTCTGGAATGACTCAATTTGAAAAAAAAAATTCAAAATTTTTTTTTCGAATACTCAATATTCTGTGATCTTCTCATAATATTTTACTCATTAAATTCTGTGTGAACCTTCGAACTGTTATTTTTCAATGAAATACTGGATTTCAATTCGATCCAATCTGTACTTTTGGAAATATTGGTGGAATAAAATTAAAAACAAAATATAAAAATATATCTGCGGAGTCATTGGGGGGAATATTACCCATTCACGAATGCAGCCTTCGTAATTAATGTCCTAACCTACTATACAAATATCAAGTTTCTGAGTTGTTTCTTTCGGAAGAAAAAATTCCGCAGATATACCCATTCAAAATTTTATTCTTTCAATTTTTCCAAAAATTCAGATTAGATCGAATTGAAATCCAGTATTTAATCGAAAAAAACTAGAAATGCACTGCCGTGAAGGCAGCAGCTTTTGCGCGCATGTTGAAAAATCATTGCCTAAGGGTTCATCTCCATTGAACATGCGTGCAAAAGCTGCTGCCCTCACGGCAGTGCTTTTCTTGTTTTTCTTAAGAGTATGTTCTGGGCTAAATAACGAGATCAAATTCGTGAATTCGTAGATATACCCCTTCGAAATTTTATTTTCCCAATATTTCCAAAACTACAAATTGGATCGAAGGTACTTGATAGAAAAATAACAATTTCAAAGATCATGCAAAATTTCATGAAGACCATATGAAGAGAAAATCCCCAAATCTTTCTATCCGGAAGCAAAGTTTCACTTGGAGGAGGCAATATTAAAAGAGTGTTTTTCTAGATTTCCTATCAGAAAGTCTAGCATGTTTGGGCGAAGGCAATACCTTAAAGAATGACCGCTTTCAGTACTTATATGGAAAAAATTAATGAAAAAATGGATTATAGATGAAAAAAACCTGAAATCAAATAAATCATTTTCAAATGTCCAATTAAGACATTTCCAGGAAAATTATAAAAGCTTTTCACTCTAGAAATTGCATTTTGCTCATTGATCCCATTTTTGAGGAATTTAAGGAGTATTTCTAAATGCTTTGATATCTTATTTCATGGATATCTTGAATATCTCTACTTATGTCGTCGGAATTATCAATTTTCAATATCTGCTTCTAGTGCAGCCTAATTAATTTTCTCACTGCATCTGCAGTTTCGGAATTATTTCGAGAAACAATTTTTTCATCATAGAAATCATTAAAATCTGAATGAACAATCACCGAAATTATTAACAAGTTATATTTTTTTTTTACAATTACCAAACATTTATTCAGAATCATGAATGAATGAATGGTTCAGTTTCATTAAATCAAGGCGCGTTGAAGTCAGGAGTGGATGCATGTGATGACCCCACTCAACACAGCTTGGCTTCAAGATAAAATCACATATTATTCTAATCCAATAATCCTCATAAATACATTGAAGGGAGTTTACATGGTAAGTTAGATTTTAACTCGTTCAGTCGCTATTTTTGGATATAATGTGACGATATCATCAGAAATAATTTATTTATTTTTCTACTCATAAGAATTTTCGCAGGAGTCTTCGTGTTAGATCTTGGCAGGAGTATACTCTGTTTCGATAGGATAGGATCCGTTGCTCTTGAATTTTCCAAAAAAAAAAAAATAGAAAGCCAAGAATCTCGAACCATCAACCGTAGAATTAAACAATCCAACCAAATTAATTGATTCTTTTCTTTCGAATTTTAGTGCTCATGATTGTATTAAATAGACTTCGGCCCTGAACACTATATCAGTTATTCCTGCCGAATCCTTTGAGGCTGATCTCGGCTGAAAACATTACTTAGTCATATTACAACTATGTTATTCAAAACTAATATTTCTCTGAAAAACGATTTCGCATTCAATTGAAGAATAATTTCTTTGGAATATTGACTATTGTGTAAAATGCGAGGTGTTGACATGGGCCATCATAATAAAAGTTTTAGAAGGAACTAGTGAATTAACTCTAACTGTCTGAAAGATTTACAATGTTTTTATCACTGCCCGTTTGAAATCCATCAAAGTATTCGAGACCTGCCATAAATTTAATCAATTCATCCGAACTGATGTTTCGGTACTGTAATCCCTAAGTAATATTCCATAATTATCTTCAAAATCTTGCAGTTGGGTATGAATTTCCTGTTTCGTTTTGACCTAGGCAGTATTCATACACCCTTAAAATTTTTCAGAAGCATTATTATTTGCTGCCTGCAATTTACGACTGGTTTCGTTTCGAGAATTAGGTACCTGGAGATTCAAGGGATTGATTGTAGGTAGTCCTATGTTACTCATTTATTTTTGCGCGCATGTTCTAGGGGAACAGCGTGCTGTCATTTTTTCCAAATGTCTGTAATTTTCAATGATTGAGCCAAAAATGGTTTTAAACGACTAGGTTGGACTCACTGATGACGAATCCGGTGTCAAAATCGATTCTGTCCGGCCGGCCGTGGACACGATGACTGTCGAAAAGAGCCAGCTAGAGATCCGAAACTTGCAGGGTAGTTTAATGGGCCAAATCGGCATAATAGTTTCGGAGTTATAGCCATTTGAAATTTTGAGGTTATTTCCCTGATATTTTAGGAACTAATGAAGCGATTGGATTGGAATTTCTCAGTTATTTGAAGCATAACGAATTGCATTGCCTCATATTTCAGAAACTGATGAAGCGTTTGGATTGCAACTTGGCAGAACCTTCAGCAAAATTTTGTTGAATTCGTGTGGTCATTCAATTAAAAAAAAAAATTTTCGAAAAATTTTTTTTTTCTGAAACTATCGTTTATATTCGAGATCCATATCAGAAATACATTGAACTCCATATTTCACAGCACTGTACCAAATTTCAATTCGATACGGCTATTAGTTTTGGAGGTATTGGGAAAAAATATGTAGAATTACGTGGTCTTCTGGATTTCGTAGTTTTTTTCGGTATAACCCAAGTAATACTGTTTGAATCGTGATGATATTCGCAGCTAGTTCGAAGATGTTGATGGAAAACATTGTGCAAAATTTCGTGATGATCCATCAGAACAATTTGCAAAAAAAATTTCCAATTTTTTTTCCAAATATTCAAGATTCTGTGATCTTATTATCATAATATCCTCATTAAATTCTGTATGATCGTTCTAACTATCATTTTTCGATGAAGTACTGGATTGCGATTCGATCTAATCTGTATTTTTGGAAATATTGGGAAAATAAAATTTTGAATGGGTGGATTTTACCTTTTCACGAATTCGTGAGTGGGTAAAATCCACCCAATGATATACTCACTCAAAATCTTATTTTTCCAATATTTCCAAAAAAAAAGATTAGACTGAATTGAAATCCAGTAATTTATCGAAAAAAATCTGGAAAAGCATGTTTTGTTGCTTATGGAAATGGTGACTGTCACAAATTTTGTTATCTTCCACTCATATATATTATAATCAAACCATCAATTTTCAACAGAGTACTTAACCTCAAATCAATCGAATCTTTATCCTCGGAAATGTTGGAAAAATGAAATCTGGAAGAAAAATATGTGTGTATCTCGAGATTCGCAGTAGTTTGCTTCGTTTAGGTGTCGTGTTGATCGTGGAAACAATTATTTCCGAAACAAAGCGGCGTTGGACAAATCTTGACTCGACATTTTTCACCGAAGTACTTGATCCCATTTCTAGTTTTCAAATATCAAGTCGTTAAGTCGTTTATTTCGAAAGTTATTATGTTTGTTGGCTTGAATATTTCACCATCGATTTGAATCATTTGACCGAAAAGTAAATTTCAAAAAAACACTCTATGCTCGTAGTTTAAATCACTCAATAAAATCAATTTGGAAGCGAACTTCTCTCAAAACGAAGAGAAAAAAATCATTGTTGAGCGGGGTTTTTTATGAATGACACGAAATCAAACAACATTTGATTTTTAGTCGATCTTGAGGGTGCATAATTAGGCGTTCTACAATATCATACCACTGCACGTTTTAGATATGGTCGAAAACTAAAACAATCAATTTTTCCTTTGAAAAAGAAGTTTTGTCAAAAATGGCATAATTGTCCAGTATCTTCATGGATGAAGGAAATTGGAGTTTTCTGCATTATTTACGAAAAAGCTTCAAATCTTTTTCAGGAAGTATCTTATTTCGTCCTGAGATAATCTGTGAATGTCTCCAAGTTGAGTCATAGATTTTCAATGGATCGTTCTGTACTATACAGGGTCTTTCACGAGGAACCTCACCCATATTTTTACGGAAAACTACTGAACGTATTTTCATGAAATTCAGCACTTATAAGTATTTCACGATGCTGATGAAATCTAAAATATTTTCAAGGCATGAGCACCTCCGGTTTTTCCGGAAATGACGTCAACTTCCGTTTTTCAAATTAGAACACCATTTTTTTATTGCAGAAATAGATTTCTTAGAAAATTTCAATTTATTTTGATGTAACATTTTTCAGTTTTGGCTGGAAAATTCTCTCTGAGCGGGAAAATTCGAAAAAAAAAATCGAAAATAGAGCTCCGCTGAAACAAGAATAACTTCGAGGTTTTTGAATGGAAAATTTTCATTTTTCGGATTTTTCAAGATGTAAGATTGATGTATCCACTTTAAAAATCGAAATCGCGATTCATGATACAGGGGGTGAAAAAATCGCTTTCAAAGTTAGGGATGACAAAATCGTGAAAAATCAATTTTTTCAAATTAGAACTCCATTTTTTTATGGAAGATATTGAATCTACGTTAAAAAATAATGTGAGTGTATGCATCACACCCTTTCCCTAAAGTGGATATTTTCTGAGTTATTCACAAAAAACTGTTTTTCGTCTTGAATTTTCAGCTATTTCTTTTCCCTTCACGCCAAAAAGATGACATTTTCAGGAACTGTTACTTAAACCATGTTTTAGATTTTACTACCCTAATATGCAAGAGAAAAAAGTTACAGGTTGTTCCTAAATAGATGGCGAATTTGGATTCGAATTTGTATCGGAAACCTCTTTATTTTAACTAATCGGCCATCGGTTTTTTCTCCAGTGATAAATAAATAATTCCTTATGAACCATATGCAAAAACTTACCATGTTTTACAGTATTTTTTTTTAATGATAGATATTATTAATTACATCTGCCAAATTCCTCTTTATTCAGTAGCATTTTGTGTTTACTATTAATTCGTATTAAGTTATAAAATCGATCACTATGCCTAATTTTACCAATGAAGATTATTTAAATCTCATTCTACTTCATGGAGAATGTAATAAAGTTGTAGATAGAACGATTCTACTGTTCATTGAGAGGTTTCCTGACCGACCCAGACCAACGAGAGATACCATTAACAGAACCATGACAAACTTGAGAAATGTCGGATCTTTCGTTAAGAAAACTACACACACAGAAAAAAGTGTAGTAGAAGATGAGAACAACGAAATTACAGTTCTTGCATATTTTCGTGTGAACCCTCAAAATTCTCTCAAAGATGCCGAGATTGATCTGGGATTATCTCAATCGAGTGTTTGGAGAATATTAAAAAAACATAAAATGCACCCATATAAATTCAATAGGGTACAGCATTTGAAGGAAACTGATTTCGTCAGGAGAACAGAGTTTTGCGAAGCTATGATGATTCGATTTCAAGAGAATGAAAACTTTTTGGACCGTATAATTTGGACAGATGAATCTAAATTCACAAAGAATGGTTCTTTCAATAGGCATAACAGTCATTATTGGGATGAAGAGAACAACCACCACTTCAGACAATGGAACTTTCAAGAGACCTGGAGTTTCAATGTTTTTTGCGCCATCAAAAATAATGCAATTCTCGATGTTCACATTTATGATGGGACTTTAACTGGTAAGGTAGAACACTACATATGTTTGCATTATTTAAAGAATGTTCTCCCTTAGGAGATAGATATTCTGACATATTGACTCAAATAATTGAGCCGCTAGTACAGAACCATAATGACTTATGGTATCATCAAGATGGCGCGCCTCTACACAATTCACTCAATGTGTCAAATATCCTCTACAGGCTATTTGAAGATCGATGGTTGGCGAACAATGGTCCACATCTTTGGCCACCACGTTCTCCCGATTTAACTCCTTTAGACTATTATGTTTGGGGTAGGATAAAAAATATTGTCTACTCAACTCCCCTGACTGATAAAGAGGACTGCATAGAACGAGTCAGAAATGCGTTCAGGTTTGTTTAGATTTTTAGATTCATAGTTTTGAAACTCAATTTGGTTTTTAAACACTTTTGCAGATCTCTTCCTCCCGATGAAATAAGAAGAGCAACGCACGGAGCATTCCTGAGACGTATAAATAAATGTCTAGAAATTAACGGTCAAAACTTTGAGCATCTTCTCTAGTTATAACTGCGAGAGTTTGCCATGGTTCTCCTAATAGTAACTTGAAGTCGGTTTCAAGAAGGGGTGAAAAATCTACAGCATGGTTCAAATAACAATTCCTGAAAATTTCATCTTTTTGGCGTGAAGGGAAAAGAAATAGCTGAAAATTCAAGACGAAAAACAGTTTTTTGTGAATAACTCAGAAAATATCCATTTTAGGGCAAGGGTGTGATGCATACACTCACATTATTTTTTAACGTTGATTCAATATCTGCCATAAAAAAATGGAGTTCTAATTTGAAAAAATTGATTTTTCACGATTTTGTCATCCCTAACTTTGAAAGCGATTTTTTCACCCCCTGTATCATGAATCGCGATTTCGATTTTTAAAGTGGATACATCAATCTTACATCTTGAAAAATCCCAAAAATGAAAATTTTCCATTCAAAAACCTCGAAGTTATTCTTGTTTCAGCGGAGCTCTATTTTCGATTTTTTTTTCGAATTTTCCCGCTCAGAGAAAATTTTCCAACCAAAACTGAAAAATGTTACATCAAAATAAATTGAAATTTTCTAAGAAATCTATTTCTGCAATAAAAAAATGGTGTTCTAATTTGAAAAACGGAAGTTGACGTCATTTCCGGAAAAACCGGAGGTGCTCATGCCTTGAAAATATTTTAGATTTCATCAGCATTGTGAAATACTTATAAGTGCTGAATTTCATGAAAATACGTTCAGTTGTTTCCCGTATAAATATGGGTGAGGTTCCTCGTGAAAGACCCTGTATTATTTTCCCTAGAATCCAAAAATAAAAATCTTATCGAGCTGAAATTAGATACTGGACTTAAGATTATTGTCCTGGAGGTAAATTAAAATACAGCTGAATCCGACATCAGATAAATTCTGAAACATAAAATTTCCGAACGAGAACTGTAATTTTTTTACTCCTTGAATGATCGTGAATTTCCGCTCTGACAACGTCAGCATTTGACAACAATAATCAAGAAGTTGCAGTTCGATCGGTTCGTTATTTTTGAATAACTCGAAATTTTCAAAATAACTTTATATTTATAATTCAAATTTCAAAGATTGCTACAAAATTTTATCTTGTTTCATTTAAAAAACATTAAAATAAAATCTTATCAGAATTTAGAAAACAATTGTAATGACAACATGAACTTTTCTGAAAAATCGTGTATAAGAGGAGAAAATTGATTTTCTTGAATCTTGAGGTGACTATCCTATATGTTAAATGTTGAACTCGAATAATAAATCATCTGAAAATTCATTAATTCAATGAAATCTCACTATATGCTAGGGAATCAAATCAGAGGATTTGCAAAAAAGATTTATGAACCTTATTCGTTCAAGAAATGGGATTTTATTGAATTTAGTCAGTCTATAGGAAGGGTTAACTATATCTAATTGATTTTGATGAAATTTTGACTATTTTTAGTTTCTTGTTGAGCCCAAGAATTGAATCTTTTAAACGTTCAATCATCATAAAACTTTCGAGGATTTTCATATAGTCACCACGAAATTCCCGTCGAGCTCTCATTTCCCAATCAAATCCGAATTTTAATTACGAATCTGATTTGTTGAACTGAAATTTTGAAACATATTGTTAATTATTGACTTCAATATCTGTGCAAAACTGCAATTAATCATTTTGAAAAGAACAATGTATTTCAAAAATTCCCGAATTTCTTGCCAGGACCTACGACCCTCACAAAATTCCACACCAAGTTAGGTGTCGATATTCTATAACCAACAATAAAGTTTAATTTTGATAGTTTTTTTAGAGATATTTGGGAAATAATCACAATATTTCCCTCAACCACGAAGTGTCACATATTGTTCTTCAAAATCTATGAAACTAAATATCGAATCGAATTGAAGTCCCATTGAAAAGGTGAGAGAATATAATAAAAAACCTAGAAAAGCATTGCTGTGAAGGCAGCAGCTTTTGCGCGCAGGTTCAGTGGAGATGACCGCTTTGGTAACGAGTTTTGAACATGCACGCAAAAGCTGCTGCCTCCAAAGCGCTGCTTTTCTAGGTTTTTTTGATAAACTACTCGATTTAAATTCGATCTTATCTGTATTTTTGAATATATCGGAAAAATAAAATTTTGAATGGGTATATGTACGGAATTATTGGGCGGATTTTACCCATTCAAGAATAAATATCGAGTTTCTAAGTCATTTCTTCCGGAAGTTATTGTGTTTACGGTCAGCCGTCAGCCTTAGGAATTCTTGAAGAGTGGTTCCGATATAACTCGTTTACCCAAGAAAAGACAAGATACTTACCATTTTGTTCCTACTCCAATGGACTGCCCCATATGGGACTTTTGGTGTTCGGATTCACATATCCTAGAAGCGGATTCGATCAGATATTTGGGTGTTACAATGGACCGACATCTTAAGTGGGACCTACAAATAAAAAGTATGGTGAATAAGTTGAGAGGTATGTTGAGATATGAGCTGAGCTATTTGAAAGATTACCTAGATTTCGTACAAAGTTGTCCATCAGCATTTTCAACCTAGATAATATGTTTCATTATGATTGAATGAGCATTTTTTGAGTTTTTCCGAAAAAACAACGTATCAGGAAAAAAACACGAAATTTGACCTATTTTTTTCCAATATCTCCGAAAGTAATAACCGTGTCGAATTGAAATTTGGTACACTGATACACTGGTGATATATAGAGCTCATGGTATACCCGCAATTCTCAAAAAAAAATTTTTTTTCGGAAAAAAAAAAATTGCGAAAAATTTTTTCCGGAAAAAAATTTGTGAAAACTTTTTTTTATTTATTGACAATACGATATCAACAAAATTTTGCGAGTGCTTATGGTCTCAACATCTGTCAAGTTTCAATCCAACCACTTCAGTAGTTCTCGAGATATCAGGAAAATATCTCCAAATGGCTATAAATTGATAAATATAAATTATTTCAAAAAAGCAATGAAAGACATATACGCATATACTTTAAAGAAGATTTCCCCACTTTCCAAAATTTCGTATATGTCCCATTAAATATTAACTGTATTGATTTATTTGGTTGTAAATTATAGTATTCTTTTTTGCATTTTTGAAGGAAATTTACTATAGTTTCATGGTTTTTTTTTCCACACCATCAGTGAGATGAGATTTCAAAAAGCAAAAAGGTCACCAACTTTTTCAAAAAAGAGGATATTTCGACGTGAGACTTTCCAATTGAAACTAAGGGTGCTTTTTCGGGATATTTAGCCAAAATGCATATTTTCAATGAAAAATTATATTGTACCTATTGGGAACAGAAAACTGTAAGTTTTCAAGAACCGCGAACATTTTTCTGTGAAAGATAAATATAAAATTATTTGAATTTTATACATCAATTTTGAAGTTATGTAAAAAAGTGTGAACACAATAGTTGTATTCCAAAAACTGGATCAAATCGCCCTTCAATGAAAAATGCTACCATGAAGTTTCAGCCAAATAGGGTCTGCAGAAAAATGAGCAAAAAAACTCTCTCCATTTAACAAGATGCAGGACGACTCTTTAATTTTTTTTGGTCATTGCTCTATAGAGCCTATTTGGCTGAAACTTCAAGGTAGCATGTTTCATTGAAGGGCGATTCGATCTATGTTTTTGGAAATATCGGGAAACTGAAATTTTGAAAGGGTATATCTGCGGAATCATACGATAGTTTTTACTGATTCGCCAATAACTCTTTGGATATTTATACCCATTAAAAATTTTGCATCGAATTGCAATCTAGTACTTGATCGAAAATTAAAGCTTGAGGTTTTTGCAGAATTTCGTGAGGACCATATGAAAAAATCTGCGTTTGTCGGGGTCAATAATTGTAAAGATGACGTGCAACGGAATAAGCGAGTAAAAGCTCCTGACCTCACGTCAGTGCTTTTCTAGTTTTTTTTTTTGTGATAATCTCTTCCTTTCCCATTGAGTTTCATACTACTATTATTATTTTTTACTTTTTACCTTTTAACAGGCTTCGGCACTGGTTTCAACTTCCCCAAATTTTCTGATGAGAATAAATCCGAAACCGTGTAACCGATTTTGTCCGTTAACGAACCCAACCGTCGCTATTTTATGGCGTTGAAAGGATATCGTAGAACATAATAGAAATTGTTATCGAATTCTCCATCGGTGAGTTAAACTTCAGTTGTTCAGTCTTTGAGTTATGATCAATATTCTGAATCCAGTGAATCCTTGTTAAAACGTATTTCAAGCAGGTACTCAAACATTCTCAAGTTAAAATTCCTATAAGACTCTGAGTTCATAGTGACCGACAATTTCTACCTTCATAATACAAAGACTCCAGTCGTAAATTAGTCGGCAATGGTGTTTGTAGTTGAACAATAGTATAATCATTCCAAGAATTTAAGATACTAAAGGTTTATTATTCTGTGCTCTAAACACCGACTTACCTACAGGTTTCTATGTTAATGGGTTTCAAATGGCTGCAGTTATGACCCATTCAATTCAGAGTCAAGCAGGGGGGTGAAACTCACAGTGGAATATGGGAAGCAATTTTCTGTGACTGGCCACTCGAGATTAAGGGAGATAGAAGATATGAAAATATAGCTTTCTCCGTCGGGACTGGATGATCCGAAATGGCATTTTACTTTGGCAGCTTTGACTTTTTTTTGCCGGTAAAATAAAAATGAAGTTGTTTACTAATGGTACTGGTTAGATAAGCTAAAAGTTTCTAAATATTATATACAGTGTTTTGTATTCTTTTCTCATTTAGCTCCTGTAATAATATCTGAAACATCAATGAAAACTTCCTCGATCAAACATAAGTTCACATGAAAATTTTCCTTAGATGAAAATCCATACGAGTAATGTCAAAGGTTTGTGATAATAGTTGAGTTCCGATATTCCCAATCAGTACTGGCCAGTATCAGTAATTTCGAAACGCTTCGTACTGATACGAACAGTTACCAAAGCAGTGCCAGTAAAATCGACTGTCAAAATTTACTGACAAGTACCCGCCAGGAATATCGGAACTTAACTAATATCACAGGAAAAAAAACCTGCATTTTCTCGATTTTGCTAAGAATCCTTCTAGATTTTTTACTTGGTAATAAGGATGCAATTCCCGAATATGTTCTGAATGATCATGTAGATATGAATCTTATGATTTGAGTTATGAAGGCAGCTATAATAGTTCCAGTAATGACTCTGAGAAAGTCATTGATGCCTTCAACATCTAATCAACCTTCTGTAGAAAGGCCTGATACAACAAGCTTTACTTCTAGTGCTGAAGTGGCTAAAATGATATAGGTAAATGAAAATTCCTTTTTAGTTGAAAATAAATCTGTATTTTTAGGAAAATTAGGATTCTCAATCATATTTGTCCCCTGAGCAGCTGTCCTTTTACCAAATTCATAAAGAACTATCTTTCAAATTATTCAAACTCAAAATGAATAGTAGGCAAAAAAAGTTAAAACTGTTTATAGAAATCGCCTCCTCGTTAACTGAGTCGTACAAACTTTTCAAAGTTTGTAACGCTGTATTGATGCAGTAACGCAGGAGCAATTTGTTTCCATTACCAATAGTTTTCATTATTTTCACTTGTATGTCTAATGTAGGAAAGCCTACTAATATTTTCAAGCAACATTTTTCACTTGAAAAAAAAGGATGATTTCCTAAAGTTTTCAATTTTGCATTAATTTATATATTTGATTTCTAGGATATCACTACTAGTTCCAGGATCCATGGATTAAATGAAGTGGATTCAGCAACCTTTTGATGAAAGACTCTTTCGGACATATCCTTAAATGATAATATTGTTAATATTCTTTCAAATTTTCAACATATCATTTCGTTAATGTTAATAGTTAATGAATTGCAAATGACCTTTTGGTTATTTCTTTATATAATGTTGGTAGATCCTGTATATTCAAACAGAAGAAATAAAGGAAGAAACGTAATATAATTACATATTACATAGGTATGTAATTGATTACACTTCATGTCGTTTTGGTTTTCATGACTGAAAAAGAGTAAAATTCCATTTGAAAACATAAAATGTAGTATGAAGTTAATTTTTATTACCTTCCATGTGATACCTAGCTCTAGCAGTTAATTCAAATATTCCCGCCACAAACAAAATACTTTCAACTCTGCCTGTTAGGGTCGCTAGTGAGCTTTCCATCCAAAATTAGTTCCCCCTGTGGCCGTTGGTGTCGCTAGTGAATGGCCAGCTAAGATGGCCGCCACTTTGTTTCCACAGATTAGTAGGGAGTTTACACTTCTTATATATTTGTATTCTGTGTGGAGTCAACATTCAAAGGTTATGTAGCCTTATCCGACTGTACCTAGTCAACCAGAAAACCTTTACCTGGAGCCCACTTCTGGTACCCTACGACGGAAGTTTTACAATATTACAATTTAATTTTTGCGTGCATTTTCGGGAAAACGGCTTTCTATCGTTTTGTCCAAATATCTGTAACTTCGAATTTTGATCTGAAAATGATTTCAATCGACTAGGTTGGACTCACACGAATCCGTTGTCAGAATCGATTCTGTCCGGACGAGGACACGATAACTGTTAAACGGAGCGAGCTAGCGACTTGAAAATTTCAGGGTAGGTTGCGCATTGAAATATGGCGGTATTTGGTTCGTAAATGGGAGAAATCGGCTCAGGGGTTTCGGTGTTATGGTTATTTGAATTTTTGAGATTATTTCTTGAATATCTCAGGAAATATTGAAGTGATCCAATTTTATCTTGGTAGCTATAGTTGAAGAGTCCCGAGGCGTAACTGATATCAAAATTTTGTGGGGGTCGTATGGTTAGTAATTCAAAAAAAAATGTTATCAGATTCCGACGAAATTTCGCACGCATCTCGAGCACTATACCTATAAACTTTGTACTCAATTTCGGTTTGGTCCTGATCCCACTTCCTGAGATATTCAAACAAATTATGCCAAGTCAATTGGTATTTTCCTCAGTATCGTTGTTTTTTCCGAAATAACTAGAAAAATACTGATCAAATCATAATGAAACTTGGCACCTAGTTAATAAGACTAATCCACGAATAATTTGGGCAGAATTTCGTTATGATCATGTCATTCGAACAGTCAAAATGAAAAAATTCGAAATTCTTCTGGAGAATTTTTTTTCTGGAAATCCAATCATCAGATTATCCAGACATTTTGCCTTTATTTTTTGATAGCGAACAAAATTTCAGTTCGATTCGATTTCAAGTCATGAAGATTTTTAATCTAATTTCATGTTTTTTCCTCGGTATATCGTTGTTGTTTACGGAATAACTCAAACATTACTAACCCAATCATAATGAAATTTGGTAATTAAATGGTAAATGCTGATGCACATGTTTGTGCAAAATTTACCGATGATCATTTCATTCCAAAAAATTTTCGAAATTTTTCCTGAAAGGAAGGTTTTTTCGGGTACTGCTAATCAGATTTCGAATGCACTGGCATTGACACCCATAGTTTACAATTATCCTAAATTTTGGAGAAATCAAGAAAAAATTGGTCATATTTCGTGGTTTTTTCTCCGATATCTTTGTTATTTCCGAAATAGCTCAAAAAGTCAGAGCGATCATCGTTTTACCTATTGACCCTGCTCAAAGTATACCTTTATCTCTTTATGAAAAGATTTGATTACATCTCTCATGAAATTATGAATGAATCTTCGAGCTATAATTTTGCAATCAAGTACAAGATTCCAATTCGATAAAAATTTTTTTCCGAAAATATTGGGTGAATTTCTTCCAATTCACATCAGGCATTTCGTCCAAACCTACACTACAAATATCGAGGGTCTGAGTTGGTTCTTTAGGAAGTTATTGTGTTTAGGATAGGCTGTTGGGCTGACCGTGATTCCATTCAAAATTTTATTGTTCAATATTTTCAAAAATACAGATTGGATCGAATAGACGACTTCGGCCCAAGTTGGCAACCCACAATTTCGTTCACAAATTTACTATCACTGGGAAACGGGAATTTCAGAACAAATTCTACATGATAAGGTTCGCGTTAGTTATAACTATCCGTGAAAGGTACCTCTGCTCCTCGAACAAGATAATTCCTTCTAAATATAGGTTTTTGTTAAGATCATCTCTGATTGACTGAAATTTAAGTTGGGATTCCTGATTTCATGTTAACAGTGTCAAGTTCATTTTGGATATGTTCAGCAAGTCAACTATAGGTTGCCGGTTTTCCGATCCGTAAATATGAAATATTCGGTTGTTTGTGAAAAAAGGGTAATTACGGAATTTGATTGATGAAAAAACGTTCTTTCTGTCACCAAACCGGTAGTCGATATTCTATCTATGATAACATATCAATAGCATAGAACAATCTTTATTTACTTTATGATTCGACTACCTCGGTAGACTAGAGGGTGGAAACATGTTCTAGGATGCTGAAGGTACCGGGTTCGAATCCCGGCGAGGTCATGGATGTTGTAAAGTGTATAGGTGGTGGTGATTTAGTAAGAATCTAAAAAGTAAATACTTGAGAATGTGTAGATGGACATAGTATCCCGGCACATATAAAGGAAAAAAAAAACTTTATGATTCATAGAACATAGACGAGACAACAATCAACAATGAAAACATTACTAAGTATGGTCTATGGATCATAAGGTAAATACAGATTGTTCCATGATGTAGGTGAAACATCATGGATTGTTCTATGCCATGGATATGTTACCATAGAACTATTTTTTGCTTACATCATGCATAGAACATTTACTGTCGTTCTGGTGACAGAAAGATTGCTTTTTTATCAATAAAATTCCATAATTAACCTTTTTTCCAGGAACAAACCGAATATTCCATATTTACGGAATGGAAAACCAGTACCCGAAATAACGAAGTTGATTTGCGGAACATATCCTATATAAATTTGACACTATATCATGTAATCAGGAATCTCAACTCAAATTTAAGCTAATCAGAGATGATCTTAACAAAACCCTATATTTGTGAGGAATTAACTTGTTTGAGGAGCCGAGGCATCTGATACGGATATTTGTAAATAACGCGAACATTATCATGTCGAATTTGTCCTGAAATTCCCTTTCCCCAGTAATAGTAAATTTGTGAAGAAAATTTTGGGTTGGCAACTTGGGCCGAAGTCGTCTTTTGAAATCTAGTTCCTGATTGAAAATTGCCCAAATGTCTGTAATTTTCGAATTTTGAACAGAAAACGGTCTTAAACGATTAGGTTGGACTCCCTGAAGGAGAATCCTTTGATTTCGGCTAGCCGATCGACCGTCCGTATGTGCTCTAACTTCCGAAGGAACATACCTTGAATTGAAATTTGAAGAGTATGTTGCAACACAACTCAATGCGTAATTTCGTGATTAAAGTGTCTCTGAAAACATTTGGGCTCATAATTACTAAAATCGAATTCGTGAATGGGAAAAATTCCTCTAATTATCCCCATTCACCCATTCAAATTTAATTGTCCCTAATTTTTCAAAAAAATTGGATAGGATCGAATTGAAATCTGATATTTGATTGAAGAATGATAGCTGGAAGGCTCATGCAGAATTTCGTGAAGATAATAGAATATAAATTGCTTGAAAAGGCGATAAGCTAATGATTTCATGTCATTGTCTTTCCACAACTTCTTATAGGATTATCTGTTCACCCTTGTAAGAATTTATATCCCTGTATTTGATGAAATACAGGATGTGAATTATTTACTGTCCAACAATTTTTCGACGAATATCTTAATAGGTACCTACCTACCTATTCAGCCAGTTTTCAACGACATCATTATCGTTAAAGGATTTTCTCCATGAACAAATTCTTTCACGTGCCACAAGCTTATGAAAATATGACCTGTCATATGCAGGAAAAGGACCATAAATTTCAGGTTTTGAAATTTCTGTATGAATCTTGGAAGCAACGCCCTCAGAAGCGATGAGAGATAAAATATAAGAGAAAAAACTCTTTCTATATAGAATTTTCGGTTATGGTGAAAGCCATAAGACATCTAGAAGAATATGCGGCTAGAGAAAAGGACCTGAAAGTTGGAATAGGCCGGTCACAGAATGCTTTCTTTATGGCGTCAATTTTTAATTTCATAGAACAGAATAAATGTATTTTTTCGAAATCATATTCTAACCGTTCCAATGTACATGTATCTTTTCATCAGGAAGTAATGCTGTATTTGGTACAGTCATTGGGTTGATACGTGAAATGATGACCGCCTTGAATTCCAGTTTTTTTCAGGAATGCACAGCAACGTGTTTGGATATCTAGTTGTCGGAAAGCTCATGTCACATGTTTTAATGAAGTATCTACTATACCTTTTCAACTTCAAATTGAGACTAAACATATTCAACTTGGGAATAAACATATTCAAATTGGTACTTAACAAGATCAAATTGAGATTAAACACATTCAAATTGGGAATAATCAATTTTATATTGGTACAACATTCATTCTTGTATGAGTTGGAGTTTCATAAGCTTTTTCAGTTTGAACTATATATACTCCTGCTATTTCGTTGGCATTTTCTTTTTGTTTTTCTGCCCACCTCAGATTGGTTCACTTCTTGATACCCAAAGATTCGCAAGTCCTTTCCAATCGTCTTTTTCTTCATGAAATGCAAATCTTTGCTTTTTAATTTCATTCAGGAGATTCAGAATCTCCTTTTTAAATATTTTGGAATTGAAATCTGGTTTGCCGTCATTAAATACGACATTAAAGTGTTGATTTGATAAGGTAATAAGAATATCCGATTCAAAAAGCAACAAATGTTGTACCCATATAGAACCGATTATCACCAATTTGATATATATATTTCAAATTAGGAGTAATCATTTTCACATATTTACTAGTTTGAAATACAGTGCGCGTCTAAATTGTGGAACAAGTTCATTTTCTCAGAAGAAAACAGGGTTTTTTGTTTCACTTTTACCAAATTTATATGCGTTTTTGAAGGATTTCTGTTGCACTCTGTGCCCCCCATCAACCCTCTACATTTTTTGAATAGGGAAAGTAGGTCATGAGGTACTTTTTTGGCAAGGTCTTTGTATCTTCTTCACGGGCGTGCAGAAATTCTCAAGAAAAATTTTTTTTTTGAAAAATCAGTTAGTTCAAAGAGGATTTCAGTATTTGCACTTTGTCCGTGGCTCACTTACTTTGAGACGATGGTACCTGATGAAATTTGTCACCGAATGAAAGTCGACCATTACAGTTTTTTTTATGCACAACTTTCAACCCCCTCACGTGAAAATTTTTTTTTCTCCAATAAAGGGTTCGTAAGGGGTTGAATGTTGAGCATGAACAAAACTGTAATGGTCGACTTTCATTCGGTGACAAATTTCATCAGGTACCATCGTCTCAAAGTAAATGAGCCATGACAAAGTGCACATACTGAAAACCTCTTCGAAGTATCTAATTTTTCAAAAAAAAATTTTTTTTGTCGAAAATTTCTGCACGCCTGTGAAGAAGATACAAAGACCTTGCCAAAAAAATACCACTAGACCTACTTTCCTTATTCAAAAAATTTAGAGGGTTGATGGGGATGGCACATGATGCAACAAAAATCCTTCAAAAATGTATTGAAATTTGGTAAAAGTGAAACAAAAATTGACCTGTTTCAAGATTTTGTGGCGAAATATCTTTCTTCTGAGAAAATGAATTTGTTCCGTAATTTTGAAGCGCACTGTATTGAGGAAATAACGTCAAAACTTCAAATATCAACGAACTTTGTAGGTAATAGTTTTCCCCTAATATATCTGATGAATAAACATCAGATCGAATTGAAATTTGAAAAACGAACTCGGGAGAGATTTTCAGGCTCCTAACCTAACCTGAAAATTTCAAGTCGCTAATTGCTTCCTAAGTTATAGAGCACATACGGATGGACGGGCAGAATTGAAGTTGACCACGGATTCACGGATCTTCAGGATGTCCAACCTGAAATTTTATACCATTTTCTGTTCGAAACTCCAAAATATCAGACAATGGGATGTTTCACCTTTGTTCATTGGTGGATTTACAGCATTAACTGATTTTAACGAGCTCGTTTTCTGGAAAATAGCACGTATCGTTTCATCACAATGTCTGTAATTTCAGAATTTTGAGCTGGAAATAGTCTCAAATGATTAGGTATGACTCCCTGAAGAAAAATCTGTGGTCAAATTCAATGGGGATTTTTCGTTTGAACGGAAATGCAGAATTTTTCTTGAAAAACCTTTAGAACATCATATTTCAAACATACAATTTCAATGTTATATTTTTAAAAAAATGTTTGATCACCTAAAACTGGAAAATAAAAATGGGGATTTGCATTTAAAAGTATTTGTCTTGAGTGCACGATATGTCAACTTCGAATTCACCTTTTTGGAAAGAAAAGGACGTCAAATGTGTTACTTTGCTCAGGAAAACAGAGATAGCTATACTTTGATCTGGTTAGAGTAGAAGACAATGATCAAGGAATAGAAAAAGAAGAGCACAGACTGTCATACTGTCATATTACAGACAAATCGCAAACGGAAATTGTTTGGTTATATTGACAAAGAACACGTGTGTACCACAGAATAGGAAAACATATTTTATTATTCTGTAGCAGAAAAAGCTATTCTACTACACACCGTTGTCACTTCGTGCATGCCTGGCAAATCCCAAACCCCAATTTTGAAATCTGATTTTGAATACTTTCTGAAGGTAATTTGGGAAAATGATGAATCAATCCCATAATAATTATGTTCAAATTTGCATTTGCAGTAATAACCCAAATTCAGGAAAACCCCCTATTCTGTCCATATCCGTCCGTCCGCCCAGCCGGCTGTCTTTGTGTGCCCTAACTTTCGGAAGAAACAACCTAGCGACTTGAAATTTTCAGATTCGGTTTGTAGTCAACATATCTCGGTTAAGTTCATAAATGGATATCATCGGCTGAATAAAATTATTCTTTCTGCAAAATAATTTCCTAATTTTGATGTTTAGGTATTTAACTAATAGAAGTAAAATCTCAGCAATTCATAATATTCATGAGAATTTGCGCAATCAACACTCATCCAGGGCGCTATCATATTATTTAGAATGAGAATGAGGGCGCAGGGGATTTGACATATCGATTGAAGCTTATTTTGGGAGGATTCCGCATCATTTTTCAGTTTTTTCACTCCCAATCTCTGAAAGGTAACTATCAAAATTAAATAACAATTGTTTTTTCATGAAAACGCACTTGCGGATTGCAGGATTGAACTATTTGTCAAGGGCAGTTTCTTGGAAAACAGATTGCCTAATGAACAATACAGGGACAATATAAACGATAAACAAAGTGGACTGTGATTTTTCAGAGTACAAATCTGACTCATTCATCGAAGGAGAAAATTTTAAGAATTATTTCCTTTCGATTTTTCGTTTTGAGTTAAGTTTTTATTTAATGGGGTTTTTTCCTGAATTTCGAATATTACTGCAAATGCAAATTTGAACATAATTATTATGGGTTTGATTCATCATTTTCCCAAATTACCTTCAGAAAGTATTCAAAATCAGATTTCAAAATTGGGGTTTGGCATTTGCCAGGCATGCACGAAGTGACAACAGTGTTTGGTAGAATAGCTTTTTCTGCTATAGAATAATGAAATATTTATTCCCCTATTCTGTGGAACACACGTGTTCTCTGTCGATATAACCAAACAATTTCCGTTTGCGATTTGTCAGTAATATGACAGTATGACAGTCTGTGCTCTTCTTTCTCTATTCCTTGGTCGTTGTCTTCTACTCTTACCAGATCAAAGTATAGCTATCACTGTTTTCCTAAGCAAAGTAACACATTTGACGTCCTTTTCTTTTCTAGAAAGCTGAATTCGACGTTGCCATATCGAGCACTATTGACAAATCCCTTTAAATGCAAATCCCCGTTCTTATTTTCCAGTTTTAGGTGATCAAACATTTTTTTAAAATATAATATTGAAATTATATGTTTGAAATGTGATGTTCTGAAGGTTTTTCATGAAAATTATTGCATTATCATTGAAAAGAAAAACCCCCATTTTAATAGCTCTATTTCAGATATTGGGAGTGAAAACCCAGAGAAAACCTAAAGAAGATCGCATTCTGACAATTCGCCACAGGCGCTAAACATCCTAGATGCGGCTCTGCGTGAATATAACAGTGACCTTCATTCAAAGAAACATAGTGGATTGGCACCACGTTGGGGGATCAACCAATAGGAAATGAGTCAGCCTTTGGCGCCACTGCACATTACTGTTCTTCATATAATGGCTGTCCTCTGAGAGTCAAAACACAAAATGGAGTTGCTTCAATTATGGTTTACCAGACTGTTTAGTTTAGCTGACAGAAATCGAATCATAAAGCTAATTTCAACTTTTTAGTGCGAATATAAAACTCATAATACCATAATGAAAAAAATGAAAAGATATCTGACAAGCACTACATCTTCTTGCCACCATATCCAAAATTCAAATGCACCCGAATTTGGGGTTAGTTTATTCTTGTGATTTCAAGAAAATGACCGGAGATTTCAGGTGGCTATATTTTATTGAAACGATAAATTATGATTGTGGGAACTTAAAAAAGGTATTTATCATCTTGTCCCACCATGAAAAATCAGATCTGCCCCCTTTTAAGAGTAGTTTATTCTTGTGATTTATTCAAAATCAGTTCTTTATAATTTAAGGGATGATTCGGTGAGGAGAATTGAGGTGAGTATTTCGTATAAAACTTTTTGAAAAACCTCCCTCTGGAAAAGTTTACTCCTCCGAAAATTAACAAAAAAATTGTTTCCCTTTTATATTTTCCCTGTATATCAAGCTGGAGATACGAAACTCGGTGAATATTATTTGTCAATAAAACTACACACTTTGGGATTTTTCAACCTCGAAGTAGGTACCCATGCTCAGAAGGGGTTGAAATAGTCAACCCCTAAGATTTTTTCTGACAACTCTTTTTACGCGCTTGCTCTGGGGAACAGCGTTATCATTTCGTCACAATGTCTGTAATTTTCGAATTTTGTGCCGAAATTGATCTTAAACCACTAGGTTGGACTCACTGATGAAGAATCCGAGGTCAAAATTGATTCTGTCCGTCCGGCCGGCCGTGTGCGCTGTAACTTTCGAAAGGAAGAGCCTAGAGTCTTGAAATATTCAGGTAAGGTTAAGATCCTGAATATCTCGGTTGAGTACGTAATGGGCCAAATCTGCCAAATGGTTTTTGTGCTACAGCGATTTGAAATTTTGATTTTTCAATAACTCGAAAAATATTTATCTGATCGAAATGAAACTTGGTTGGAAGATGAACAGTGTCAATAAGAAGAAAAATGTTTTGAAAATTTTATATTTCATTGATATTTCACTGGAATTTTCAAGTCCCCATTTCGCAATGTGAATAAGCGAGTAAAAGCTGCTGACTTGATTTTTGGATAAACATTCTCCTTTTAAAAAACATGGCCGGTTTTTCCGGAAATGACGTCAACTTCCGTTTTTCAAATTAGAACACCATTTTTTTATTGCAGAAATAGATTCCTTAGAAAATTTAAATTTATTTTGATGTAACATTTTTCAGTTTTGGTTGGAAAATTCTCTCTGAGCGGGAAAATTCGAAAAAAAAATCGAAAATAGAGCTCCGCGGAAACAAGAATAACTTCGAGGTTTTTGGATGGAAAATTTTCATTTTTGGGATTTTTCAAGATGTAAGATTTCCAGGGGGAGATTTTTCAAGAAATTTTATACCAACTACCCACCTTAATTTTCATCACAGAATCATCCCTTCAATTTTTCAGTGTTATTCAGATACATCCTGTATATAAACATTTCGGTTTCTATCCATTTTAAGGGTAAATAGTTCATCCTTATAATTTCTCAAAATACTTTGCTGACCGAAAAATTTCAGTTTCGATCTTCTAAAGTATTCAAACGATTCTAATTGAACGTGTATATACAGGGTCTTTCACGAGGAACCTCACCCATATTTATACGGGAAACTACTGAACGTATTTTCATGAAATTCAGCATTTGTAAGTATTTCACGATGCTGATGAAATCTAAAATATTTTCAAGGCATGAGCACCTCCGGTTTTTCCGGAAATGACGTCAACTTCCGTTTTTCAAATTAGAACACCATTTTTTTATTGCAGAAATAGATTCCTTAGAAAATTTCAATTTATTTTGATGTAACATTTTTCAGTTTTGGTTGGAAAATTCTCTCTGAGCGGGAAAATTCGAAAAAAAAATCGAAAATAGAGCTCCGCTGAAACAAGAATAACTTCGAGGTTTTTGGATGGAAAATTTTCATTTTTGGGATTTTTCAAGATGTAAGATTGATGTATCCACTTTAAAAATCGAAATCGCGATTCATGATACAGGGGGTGAAAAAATCGCTTTCAAAATTAGGGATGACAAAATCGTGAAAAATCAATTTTTTCGAATTAGAACTCCATTTTTTATGGCAGATATTGAATCTACGTTAAAAAATAATGTGAGTGTATGCATCACACCCTTGCCCTAAAGTGGATATTTTCTGAGTTATTCACAAAAAACTGTTTTTCGTCTTGAATTTTCAGCTATTTCTTTTCCCTTCACGCCAAAAAGAGGCCATTTTCAGGAACTGTTACTTAAACCATGTTTCAGATTTTACTACACTAATATGCAAGAGAAAAAAGTTACAGGTTGTTCCTAAATAGATGGCGAATTTGGATTCGAATTTGTATCGGAAACCTCTTTATTTCAACTAATCGGCCATCGGTTTTCTCTCCAGTGATAAATAAATAATTCCTTATGAACCATATGCAAAAACTTACCATGTTTTACATTATTTTTTTTTAATGATAGATATCATTAATTACATCTGCCAAATTCCTCTTTATTCAGTAGCATTTTGTGTTTACTATTAATTTGGTGATAATTCGTATTAAGTTATAAAATCGATCACTATGCCTAATTTTACCAATGAAGATTATTTAAATCTCATTCTACTTCATGGAGAATGTAATAAAGTTGTAGATAGAACGATTCGACTGTTCATTGAGAGGTTTCCTGACCGACCCAGACCAACGAGAGATACCATTAACAGAACAATGGCAAACTTGAGAAATGTCGGATCTTTCGTTAAGAAAACTACACACAGAGAAAAAAGTGTAGTAGAAGATGAGAACAACGAAATTACAGTTCTTGCATATTTTCGTGTGAATCCTCAAAATTCTCTCAAAGATGCCGAGATTGATCTGGGATTATCTCAATCGAGTGTTTAGAGAATATTAAAAAAACATAAAATGCACCCATATAAATTCAATAGGGTACAGCATTTGAAGGAAACTGATTTCGTCAGGAGAACAGAGTTTTGCGAAGCTATGATGATTCGATTTCAAGAGAATGAAAACTTTTTGGACTGTATAATTTGGACAGATGAAAGTAAATTCACAAAGAATGGTTCTTTCAATAGGCATAACAGTCATTATTGGGATGAAGAGAACAACCACCACTTCAGACAATGGAACTTTCAAGAGACCTGGAGTTTCAATGTTTTTTGCGCCATCAAAAATAATGCAATTCTCGATGTTCACATTTATGATGGGACTTTAACTGGTAAGATAGAACACTACACATGTTTGCATTATTTAAAGAATGTTCTACCTTAGGAGATAGATATTCTGACATATTGACTCAAATAATTGAGCCGCTAGTACAGAACCATAATGACTTATGGTATCAACAAGATGGCGCGCCTCCACACAATTCACTCAATGTGTCAAATATCCTCTACAGGCTATTTGAAGATCGATGGTTGGCGAACAATGGTCCACATCTTTGGCCACCACGTTCTCCCGATTTAACTCCTTTAGACTATTATGTTTGGGGTAGGATAAAAAATATTGTCTACTCAACTCCCCTGACTGATGAAGAGGACTGCATAGAACGAGTCAGAAATGCGTTCAGGTTTGTTTAGATTTTTAGATTCATAGTTTTGAAAATCAATTTGGTTTTTAAACACTTTTGCAGATCTCTTCCTCCCGATGAAATAAGAAGAGCAACGCACGAACCATTCCTGAGACGTATAAATAAATGTCTAGAAATTAACGGTCAAAACTTTGAGCATCTTCTCTAGTTATAACTGCGAGAGTTTGCCATGGATCTCCTAATAGTAACTTGAAGTCGGTTTCAAGAAGGGGTGAAAAATCTACAGCATGGTTCAAATAACAGTTCCTGAAAATTTCATCTTTTTGGCGTGAAGGGAAAGAAATAGCTGAAAATTCAAGACGAAAAACAGTTTTTTGTGAATAACTCAGAAAATATCCATTTTAGGGCAAAGGTGTGATGCATACACTCACATTATTTTTTAACGTTGATTCAATATCTGCCATAAAAAAATGGGGTTCTAATTTAAAAAAATTGATTTTTCACGATTTTGTCATCCCTAACTTTGAAAGCGATTTTTTTACCCCCTGTATCATGAATCGCGATTTCGATTTTCAAAGTGGATACATCAGTCTTACATCTTGAAAAATCCCAAAAATGAAAATTTTCCATCCAAAAACCTCGAAGTTATTCTTGTTTCAGCGGAGCTCTATTTTCGATTTTTGTTTCGAATTTTCCCGCTCAGAGAGAATTTTCCAACCAAAACTGGAAAATGTTACATCAAAATAAATTGAAATTTTCTAAGAAATCTATTTCTGCAATAAAAAAATGGTGTTCTAATTTGAAAAACGGAAGTTGACGTCATTTCCGGAAAAATCGGAGGTGCTCATGCCTTGAAAATATTTTAGATTTCATCAGCATCGTGAAATACTTATAAATGCTGAATTTCATGAAAATACGTTCAGTAGTTTCCCGTATAAATATGGGTGAGGTTCCTCGTGAAAGACCCTGTATACTTATCGAATAAGGAGTGCATTCGCCATTTTGCAACATTAGACAATCTAACCGCTAGCTAGGTCTTTTACAATGCTGTCTCTGACATTTAGAAATAGGCGAATCTATTTCTGAGGAAATTATATGGCCTAGACTGGTATTATCAAATTTTTTGTTTTATGGACATATGTGTCAGGTTTGACTCCATGAATTTATCCGTGGTCAAAATCATGGTCTCATGAGCTGTACTTCTCGAAGGAATAAACTTGTCTTATGATTTTCAGTATAGTTCGGACTCCATATACATTTACCAGTTTAGTTCCTTAAGGTCATATTTTACACAACAGTGTATAACTATTCTCTCATCCACTTACTCTCTCTGCGTCTAACGCACGTTTCGGAAACCACGTTTTCTTCGTTAAGAGACATATCGTTACTAGTATCATTTTATAAAGAGATTTATACAATGCTAGTATGTCTCTTGACGAAGAAAACGTGGTTTCTGAAACGTTCGTAAGACGCAGAAAGTGTAAGTGGATAAGACAGTAGTTACATACTGTTATCAGTATTCGATCCACAGTGAACTCAAATAGTTAATGACATACAGTACCTCGAATATTACGGGTTGGCTTCTGGAGGCCAGAGTTCGATTTTTTCAAAGGAATTTTGGGTGCAAATGGTTAGAAAGTATAGTAAGAATGCACAATGTTAACACTTTTTCATATTCAAGAATTTTCGGGAAAATTAAATTTTTTGGAGTGAAAATGGAAAAATTAACATGTAGACTGTGGGCGGCTGCTTGACCTTGAGATGTTAACGAGGTTTTCTGGAACTTGAATGTGGTTGTGTTGCCGAAAACCAAGAAGTCGTAATTTACAAGCCTGCGTCACTGCTCGCTCTTAAACGGTTTGTTAGATGTAGTTTCCGTTTAGCCAGACTCATTTGGAATCATTAACTAATTTCATCAATATCTCGAAAAAACTGATGAGATCCGATGGATTTTTCGTAAATAGTCGAAGAATATCAACGCACAGCTTATTGCCGCTTATATCGAAATGGTTTGAAATTTTGAGATTTTATCAAGCTATATATTGAGGATTCGTTAAATGGAACGATCGAAATATCAGAATTATTACGTCTCTGCTAGAAATGAGTTCCACGTGGTGAAATTTCAGGTAACAATTTGGGAAAATTGATAATTTCTCAACTGTCCATCCAATTGCCGTTATTGAGAAAGATAGATAAATCAATATTGTGATCATATGATAAGTGAAATTTGACCTTATGTTGAAAAGTAGATTTCTATTTATTTTCCGAACTAAGTACATAAATACATTCTCTGAGACAAGAGTTCAAAATTACTCTTTCAATATACTTAGCAATTCCCCATCATTTTGAATTCATTTTTTGAGCCCCATAGTTTTGTCCAAATGTCTGTTATTTTCGAATTTTTTCCCGAAAAAGGTCTCAAAGAACTAGGGTGGACACACGTCGAATCCGGTGTCAAATTCGATCCTGTGCAGCAGGCCGTACTGCCGCCTGTAGACTCGATTACAGGTGTAAGGAAAATTCCATCGACTTGAAAGGCTCAGCTGGAGACCAAAACTATCCAACCAAATTCATTGGTTTTTTATTTCGAAATTCAGTGTTCATGACCGTTTAAAATTGACCTTGACCCCTAACACTACATCAGTTGATTCTACCAAATGGTTTTAGGCCGATCTCAGCTCAAAATATCACTTAGGGCCGGTATTATAAAACTTAACTGGAAGTTATCTTTAACTTTAACTGACAGTTTTGAAAGTTATGTCCTGATATATCTGTCAAAACTATCAGTTAAAGTTAAAGATAACTTCCAGTAAAGTTTTATAATACCGGCCCTTAGTCATATTACAACTATGTCATTAGAAACAAATATTTCTGGGAAAAACCATTTCGCACTCGATTGAACAATAATTCCTTTGGAACATTCACTATTGTTTAAAATGTGAGATCTTGACAGGGGCCATCATAATGGAAGAGCTAGAAGAAGGGGGTAAGTTAATTCTCACATTCTGAAGGATTTACAATGTTCTTATCACCCTGGCTATTTAAAACCCATTAAAGTATTGGAGAGCTGCCATGAAACTTATCAGTTCACACGAACTGAAGTTTTGATGCCATATTCCCTAAGTTTTATTTCCTAATACCTTCAAAATCATGCAGATATCTTGGAATTTCCAGCATGTATAATCAAAGCATAGATTTTCAACAGAGTCTGTTAAAGTTGAAGAGGTATATCTTCGAAATCGCTCTACTGGGTTTATCTGTTCCCGAATTCGATCTGCTTCTTTAAGCCCCAAACATTCCGTCTTAATCTCGAGATTCTAAGTAGTTTATTTATTAAGTAATGGTGCCGATCGATTCCTTGGACGTGCACATAGCCAGTGAAAAAACTTCTTCGATAGGAATAATTTGAAATGATTATTTGAGGTGCATGGATATATTAATCACCATAATAATTATCACTAGTAAAAAATGATATTTCATCGATTCTTCATGGTTATTTCTCGCAGTAATATTTGAGTTCATTTTTACTCTACTTGTTCGCCTTTTGCATTTGGCTGCCTCAATACACAGGGAATTTTTTACTCGCTTGTTAAGTTGTGAATCAATTTCTAGAATAAGGATAAATTTGCTTGCTTATGAATCCAGCTCCAAACTCAAATACTTTTTTTGAGCATGAATAACGATTATTGCTTATTTTGGGAGGATTACGCATACTTTTGTAGGTTTTGTCTGGGTTTTCGCTTCAAATATCTGAAACAGAACTATTAAAAACTGAAAAACATTTTTTTTCCGAACCGAATCCAACTTGGTAGAAAAATCGTGTGTCGCTCGGGATTGATCCTCTAAGCTTTTCAGCAGGATCGGTTTACCCTAAGGGCTCAAAATTGGGGATTGGAGGAGAAAAAAATTCTCGAAAACTTACCACCGAATTTTCATGAAAATCTGAACGTTGATTACTGTTGCATAACTCAACCTAAAAATTTTCACCCGGATGATTTCCGAACTGTGGTCCCTGAGCTATAAAGAAAAACGCTGCAAATTTCCAATGATCCCGAAAATTAAACATCGCATTAGGTTCTATCATTGGAATTCAGTGGAATAATCGGTGAACTTTCCATCCAGAATCATATATCTAAATGTAGATGAAAAAGATTGATTACCTTCCAAGTTTTCAATACATCTCGAGGAATTTTTAACGGATTTCATTTATTATTTTATAAACACAATGTGCAAATACCCCATCGATATTCTTGAAAATTTCAGAATCGCAAGTAGTTCAAATTGCATATTTTTGGGTTTCCTCCCCCAATATTTGAAACATAACTACTAAAAATCGGAAAAAAATTATCATTTATAGAAATCACACTGTGGATTACGGGACTTGAGATTAAATTTCTTCATGAAGCTCATTTATATCTTAAATAAAACTTATATATTATTCATAAATCATTGGTTTTTCACAACACAAGAACCAATTCCATGAAAAAATATATTTGAAACATTGAAATCTCAATAAATACTCTTGTATAACTGAATAACACTCTTACATACAGAATGCGAATTAAGTAGCGTAATTTAAAAAAAATGAAGATTCTTAAAAAATTCGGTTGATCGGAGGTTTTTATCAATTCCAGTATTTTTCTTGCTGAGACTTTGAAATAAGGGTGAATATAAAAGATAATCAGCATGTATATGATAAATTGGAGGATATATGCGAAAAAATCAATAAGCAACCGGAAATCTCATCAATTGTAGAGAATCTAATACTGAGAGTAGGAGCCTAAGACTAAGGTGGGAGCCGTTGACCCACCTGTTTTAGTTCTATGATCCAATTTTGGAAAGCTTCAATGTTTCCAGCCAGGTAGGAATTGAAATAAGAAATGAAATTAAACAGTTTAAGAGATTGCTCGCCAATATCGCAGTTTTCTGAATGAATATTCCGGAATGCAAGAGGCTTGATACGGCTGCTCGCATTTCAGAATTTTCTTGGAAAAAACTTTGAATCTCGCTATAATATTTATTTACCGATATTGGCGGAGAATCTTAAACATTTTTTTATTCCACTGTCAAACTCCTCATTTGTGGTACTCGCGACGATGAAAGTGTAATAAAACCTCTGAAGAATTTGCACATTAAGCTGAGAAAATAATAAACCTTTGGGTGGAATTTGCAGCGTTTTCAGTGAATTCAGCTAAATATGGTCCATTTCTACAGAACAATGAGCAAAATTACTCTCTCTATTCAACAAAATCCAGGAGGACTCTTCAATTCTTCTTTTCAGATTAGCTGGTTCTGAAATCAGTATTTTTTTGTATTTTTCCAACCTATCATGTGAGTCCCAATAGTCGAACATACATGGATCGCTATTTGGGATCTTTGTATGTCTCCATTCCTTAGGTTGTCTTTGTGTTCTCTTTTTTTGACATCTAACGGCCGAGATGTTTCCCCTGTACATGTCTTTATACAGAAACTACAAAATGAGTACGAATAATCACTTCAATTTGCATGTTTGTGGGGTTCCACGTGATTTTTCAAACTTTCCTTGAAATATGGGTCTATCAGTTAATTATGAAACTGAACTAGTGAATGCATTTTAACGATAATTTTTTTTAGGGTATTAATAACGAAGTTGGCTTGTTTTCATACATTTTGTTTATTTGCATACATAAATTGTGGAAGTCGAAAGTATCAAATATGTTGATTTTCAGTTACCAATAAATATGGTTTGAACGACAAGTGTGAGTAGGAGGTAGGTATATGATTTTTCATCAAGTTTTCATTGCTGTTTAGTAGTCCAGAAAAAAAATTACTTGGGCATAGGTTGGACAGATGCTTATTCTGGGTAGCACAATTTTCTGTTTACACAATATTTCTGTGTATACAATAAATCTTGATCGCTGAAAATATATACAATTTTGTTCACTGTATTATTACGACTACTATTCAAGTTCTCCATTATATCCTGTAGACAACAAGGCTTTAGATCTGAAAAGTCGACTCAGACTGCTTGCTGCAGGTTCCTGGAGTTTGTGGTTTGGATGATGGTTTTCATGTAGCGGGTATTTTTTTCGATTTATCACGTGCATTTGACTCTCTTCAACGTTCGTTTATTATGGATAAAATTTACCAGCTACGATTCAGAGGAGTGCTTCTTGAATAGATTCATAACTTCCTAAAGAATTGTAAAATATATGTCCGAATAGGTGGGTCCACCTCTCGGGAGTTCCCCAAGGATCGGTGTTCGTACCACTCCTCTTTTTGTTGTTTATAAACGATCTTTCATAGTACATTTTAGCTTGCATTCTGGTTCTTCTTGATGAGTCCATCATTCAGCGTTTTCTTGACTGATGCCACCGTAACTCCCTAATAGGTAAATCTGGGAAAACCCCAAATAATAAAATTTTAGAATCGTAATACTGATCCTAGTGATGTATTTTCCGTTAAACATCGTAAAGGGACATTAGTCTTCACAGATATCGTCAGGTTCCTTGGGCTGTATGAAGATAGTGATTTTAAATGGCAATATGAGGTTAATAACGTGTGTAAAAAGTTAAATATTTCTCTTTATGCTTTATCGCGTCTCAGGGATTAACTTCCGATGGATTCCCTCCTCAGGATATACTGCAGTATGGTGTATAGTCACCTCTGCTATGACATCGCACTATGGGGGTCATCTGTAGATGCAGGGCGGGTATTTGATTGTCAGATAAAGATAATGAGGCTCGTATTTGGTATTGAACCTCGTGATTCTTGTCGTTCATTCTACCATAAGTACACAATTTCGACCTTTCCATGTGTCTTTATTTTGAGTTTTCTATTATCTATCCATCGAAATAAGTCCTCTTTGAAAAAATATTCTGATTTCCACAATAACAAGGCTAGGCATGTGGATGTTATTTATATCCCTAGACACGACACTACAAAATATGAATCTACAGCATCTTTCATTGGGACCAAACTGTATAATCATTTGCCAAACATGTTCAAATCAATGAAAGATATTCAATTTAAGGTTAATGTTAAGGCCCTGTTGGTAGTCAAGTATTACTATATAGTATTGAAGAATACCTCTCTGATAGATTCATTTAATTCCTGGTTGTTTGTCACTTGATTTTTTTTTTATCTTAATTCATTTCAAATGTTTTTTTCTATCTTCTACATGACTTATCCTATACATTGTTGAATATCTGAAACGATCAATAAAATTATTATTATTATCTATTTCTGGATTTGACTGAGCTTATGAATGTCATCTTATTCTGTAGAAATGGGCAAAATTTAATGAATGAGTTGATTAATTGGAAAATATCATAGATTAATTTTATCATTTACTTGAACATCTCATTTTATATTAAACAGGAATTGCTTAGGGTGGTCGCTGATTCTGTGAGAAATTTTCAGTTTTCCTTGCCATTTGGAGAATAAATTGAATCATCAGATAAGGTCAGCTACGAATAACGGGGTAAAATATTATTAGCATAATATTTATTATTCATTCAAAATTTATTGCTTTCGTATGCAACACTCATTTCTGCTATTTAATATCCAAATACAGCAGCATATATGAAAATAATTAGTTACCATTTTTCGTCAATAGATTCATTGTTACTAAAATGTTTTTTTTTTACGAATATGCTATTTGAAAAGTTCGTGGAGTGTAGATTGCCTTCTAAGTTGTGACGGTTAATTTTGAGGATATTTCCCTTGTATCTCAGGAACTACTATCGAGCTATTGAATTGGAACTAGGCCATAAGTTGAAAGAGATCAAATAGTAGCCTTTTGGAGAATCGTAATGTTAGGAGATTGAAATTTTTTTTTTCGAATATTCTGCGAGCTTCTGGAGTATATGTATAATGTCCTCCTAAAATTCGATGTAATCTGTAGGTTTGGAACTATGGGGGAAATAAATTTTGAAGGGGAATATCTACCCATTCACGAATTCGGTCTTCGTATTTAATGTCCAAACCTACTCTACAAAAATCGATTTCTTCAAAAAATGAAAGCTTGAAGGTCCATGAGAAATTTGATAATGATAAGAAGATCAATAAATATTATCAGGAAGTCAAGGTGTGTTTGGCGGGGAAAAATTATATGATTATGACCGCTTTGGCAGCGAATTTCAATATGCGTGCCAACGCTGCTTAGTTTACGTCGGTGTTTCTAGAATATTTCATAACCCTCAAGCCTCCATTACTACCATTCGAATCGATTAAATCGGCAATTTCCCGAAATTTCAGGAGATCAAATCGTATTCATCTGAAAGCGAAGAAGTTCTCATATGGGTGCTATGGGTAACTAATGGCCATAAATACTGATGCTTTTATCGTTTTCACGTGATGGTTCTACGGAACAGCAAGTTATAATTTTTTCCAATGTTTTGTAATTTTCTAATTTTGATAGGAAAATGGTCCTTAATTACCTCACTGAAATCAATGATGAAGAATCTGACATGGTCTCAAACTTCTGGGTTGGACTGACTGATGACGACTCCGGTGTCAAAACCGATTCTGTCCAGCTGGCCAGCCGGGCGTAGAACGAAAAACTCTATCGACTATCAAAGTTCGTGTTTTATATTCGTTATGAATTTTATTCTTGGATTAACTCGAAAAATCCTGTCATCAGTTAGGAACTGAAGTATCAACAGAATACGGTAAAATGATGAATTCACGTTACCAGTACTCCCAATATTCTTTCTTTCATTTCATTTAACCCTCTACAGCTGATCGTGAAGAAGTCCCATAATCATTTGGTTGTTGCTGGAGAGCTGTTATAATTTTATTCATCAGAAATAGAAAAAAAAATCCAGAAAAGCACTGACTCACAGAGCTGTCAGAAAAAATTATCTTAGTTCCTTTGAAGTACCTAAGTTATTGTATCTTAGTTCCTTTTTTGTTGGCGAAAAGTAACAAGTATCTCAGATAATTTTTAAAAGGAACTGTAGCTTGTAACTCGAAAAAAGTTCCTTCATACGAATGTGTGTGAAGATGGCCAGCGCTTTGTGGTTTTCGAAAACATTTTTTTGTGCTGAATTAATCTTTGTTTGTGCTGCTTTGTGCCGTTGAATTTTTTCTTTATTACGGTTCTCAAGATATTCCACAAAATATCCAAAAAAGGCAAGCTCAGCTCTTCTCGGGAAACTGTGTTCGAAACGGCTGAAATAGATTGTGCTATACATATACTGAGTCGTAACGTTCGAATTTTTTTGAATGTCCCTCTAATTTCTCCAGGAATAATAAATGCAGAATTTCCCTCTCAAAATGGAGTGACAAAATTTGGGTTACATTTATGCTGAATTGTGATGTAAATATTTTCACGAAATTTTGTCGAGAAATCGCGAAACTGAAAATATAGTTAGCCCTGCACTTTTTATTTTTCACCATGAAAATAAATATGCCATGAGTTGTGATATACGTAAGATGATTTTTGCTGTTGAATTTTTGACAATACTGCTAATTTTTCAAAAAAAATAGGTTTTGAAAAAGAGTTAGCCCAGCACTTTCGTTATATGTGACAAAAATTGTTCAATATACTTGTGACACAATATTTAAACAGACTTGTGCCGGTCAGATTTTCAGAAAAACTCTCCATTTTGTATTCGAATAGTGAGGATTAGAGAAAAATCATCTCTGTTTTGAATAAGAAATGAACTGTTTTATCTTACTTTTTAAAACATCCATTGTTTGTTTGATATTGTATTGTCAGAAGGTTGCTCTAAGACTATCAAATTCTCTTATTCTTCAAACTTATTAAGTCATTGAAACAAGAAAAACATTTCTTCATCTAAAACGTTAAGAAACTCCAATCTCATATATAAAGGAACTCAAAAAGTATCTTATCTTTATTGAAGAGGAACTTTAAGATACTTTTCTAAGTTCCTTTCTTTGGAAAGTATCTAGAAACTCAAAGGCACTTTGGATACTCTATCAAAAAGTAATTTATCTAGTATCTAGATCCTTTTTCAAAGTATCTTTGACAGCTCTGCTGACTCATCTGCTTTTGGGCGCCCATTCATATTCGTTGCCAAAGCGTTCATCCTTTCTCGTATTCACCCCACCAAACGCAACTTTCTGATGGAAAGATGTGACGATCTCTCTTTCATAAGGTCCCCACGAAATTCTTCTAGAACCTCCAACTATCAAGTTTGCAATCAAGTACTAAATTCCAATTCTATCCGCTCTGTATTTTTGGAAATATGGGCATTTAAAAATTTTGAATGGGTACCTGCATCTACGGAATCATTATGCGAATTTTACCCTTTCACGCAGTCGGACTTTGTAATTGAACGGAAAACTCACTCTACTCATATCGAGTCTCTAAGACTTTTTTTCGGAACTTCTGGTGCTCACGACCGTCCTTACCGCTGATAGTGGACAAAAGAAGAATCTACATAGATTCTTGATGGTACAGAAGGTTTTGTGTTTATTAGAAAAGGCCTTATTCGCAAATTCGTTGATCTAACCATAAGCCCATTTAAAGTTTTCTGATATTTCCAAAAATACAGATCGAATCGATTCAAAATCCAGTATTCCAATATACTTTAGGTTATTTTCAATCAAACCATCGAACTCAACGAGTTGATCAGTCTTTAAAAAATTTGTGAAACCGAACGTTATAATCGTTAATTTTAACAAACACAAGGAGAAATACCATCATTTTTGCGTGTATGCGTTGGGGAACGGTGTTGCTATCGTTTTATAAGGAGCCTGTACGGATTTCTAGCCGTAAATGGTCTCAAAAAACTAGGTTGGACGCAGTGACGAAGATTCTGGTGTCAAAATCGATTCTGTCCGACCAACCAGGCGGCACGATTAGTGTTTGAAGAAATGAGCTAGCGACTTCGAACTTTTATTGTAGGTCGCACATCAGAATGCGGCGGTTTGGTTGAATAAGGGGCCAAATCGGCCAAATGATTTCGGAGAACCTAATAGTCATTTGAACTTTCGAGGTCAGGAATCATTCAAGCAATTGGACTGAAATTTGGCAGTGGATTGCAGCACATTACCACCCATTTTTCATTGAAATTTTGTTGAAATAGTACATTTAGTGAAGGAAAATGTTCGTAAGTGAGTAACATTTTTTTTTTGGAATCCAATAATCAAATCCGAAAAAAAATGCGCAAACTTTGGATTACATATTTCTCAGCACAGTACAAAATGTTGTTCGGATACGATTATAATTTTCGCAGTTATTGAGTATCAAATTTTATGGTTTTTTCCTCTGTATTGTTGTTGTATTCAGAATAACTCAAACAATCCTGATCCTATCATAATAAATCTTGATGATTAGTTTTAAATACTGATGCACAACTATTTTCAGAATTTCCTGATCGTGCATTGTAACAATCTGAAAATTTATTTTTTAACTATTCCTCATTCTGGGATCATCTTTTCATATTCTCCTCTTGAAATCCTCCATCAACCTTGAAGCTGTCATTTTTCAATCAAGTTAAAAAATTAATTCTTCAAAAGAAATACAGACTGGAATGGTATGAAATCTAGAATTGATTGAAAAATTACAACTTGGAGGTTCATACAGAATTTTGTGTGGATAATATCATTTGTCGATCGTCAAATCTTTCCATCAGGAGGTCAAGCTGAGTTTGGTGGGGTCAATACGTTTAAAAATTACCGCTCTGGCAATAAATTTGAACTAACTTCCAAAAGGTGCTGAGTTCAAGTCAGTGCTTTTTTGGAATTTTTATAATACAGATGGTTTCTATTCCCCATATCATCTCAATGTCTCAAGATATCCAGCTTGAATTTGGTAGCTTTGTACTCAATATTATATGACTACAGGGCATTTTTTCTGCTGCAATTTTTGTGCAATTTGGATCGAAAAAAATTTCGTTTTAAGGAAACCTTTCATCAAAGTCTTAATGAATACTCGACACACCTTGAATATATGTCACAACAGTGTACCAAATTTCAGCTTTATCCGATTTAAATTTTTGGAGATATGGAGGTATTGGGAAAAAGTATATCCAATTTCGTGATTTTTTAGGTGTCGTTGATATTTCTGGAATAACCAAAAAATACAGATCCAATCATGATTAACTTGACAATTAGTTGTAAACTACGAATTCATCGCCAAAACGGTATTTTTTCCACTTATTGACCCTGCCAAATGCAGCTCCTTCTCCTGATTGAAACATTTGATGGTCTTTCATTTTTCAATCAATTCGATACATTATGTGTTTGGAAATTTCGGGAAAATGAAATTTTGAATGGGTGTACCTATCTGCGATATCAATAGGTGGATAATACCCAGTCATGAATTCGGCCTTCGTGAATCTACTCTACGAATATCGAGTTTCTAAGTTGTCACTTTAGGAAGTAATTGTATTCACGTTTGGACGTTCTCCTCATTGTTCTGTTTATCAATTAAAAATTTCAGTTTTATTTGATTTAATATACAATTACAATAAGATAATATCATTGCGCATTTCCAAATATATCACAATCTGACTACGTCGAAGAAGAATGTTGCGAACTCCCAAAAACTGCGTACAGTTCTCTATGTTGTTTGTTACTCTGAGGACTTAACAACAGTCCGGATCTATATTCTTGACTGCGATGTTACGGAGTTCTCTATCGTTTCATCCCAAATGCATCGAGTGTTCTTGCCAACAGCGTCGACGAGCCCACTTTTTCACATTCGTTCTCTTCCCGGGATTTCAAGAATAGCGCCCCTGAAGTGTTGCTTGAGAGATTCTCGAGTGAAAATTTGATAGATATAATCCTGCAGCATCCTCATCTTTTTCTCTCAACATCTGCAGGGATAATTTTGGAACACTACAGCATACAGAGCTTTTTATATCCACATTTTGGAGTTCTACAGTATCCTGTTCAGAGAGTAATAAATACACCGGGAGATTTTGTAGTACACTGGAAGCTAAAACTACATTCCAATTTTTTTTTCTGGAGCTAAGGATACCAATAAACCTTGCTTAGTCGAGATGAGTAGATTTATCATTTTATTGTTTGGAGAGATTGCGGATTCTTCAAATTTGATCGATAAATATTTTTGCTGGGATATTAACGCCTGCCCTGGAAAATAAGTTCATTTAAGTTATGAAGTAACTGACTCGATCAGTATTTTCTGAGTAATTCTGGAAATAACGACATTACAGAGAAAAAATTCTAGAAAAGAACTGTTGTGAAGTCAGCAGCTTTTGCGCGAATGTTCAAACTCGTTGCCAAAGCTTTCATCTTTTCACGTATTGGCAACTTCACTTTCTGACGGAGAGATCAGAAGATCTCATAATATTGGATACCTATTCGAAAAAATGTTATTTTTAGGTTGGACACGAGCATCACGAATTTTCATACAAAGTTGTTCATGAGCATGTTTCAAACTGGTTCCAAGTTTCTTATGATTGAATCAGTATTTTTTGAGGAAAAAACAAGGGTATCCAGGAAAAAACACGATATTTGACATATTTCTTCCCAATAACTACGAACATTATAACTTTGTCAGAGCCAAATTTGGTACAGGGCTGTGAAATATAGAGTTGAGGATAGAGGCTGAATTTTTTTCGAAAAATTAACTTGCATATACATCCAGTACGATCTCAACAAAATTCTGAAAGAGTTGTGTGTTGTTATGCCTGCCTGTCTGCCGACTTTCAATCCAGTCACTTCAGTAGTTTCTGAAATATCAGAAAAATAACCTCAAAATTTCAGATGAAATCGTGTGACCGATTTAATGCATTCATGAACTCTGAACTTAACAGTCAAAGAGTGAAATGCAGCCTACCCTGAAGTGTCATGTTGATAGATAGGATTCTCCGCACGCCCTACGAACGGTTGGCGTCAGACACCGGGCACCAGATTCGGCTTACGAAAAAAACTCAGAATTTACATTTCGATGAAACGATTGCCTGCTGTCACCTGAAAATGTACGCAAAAAATAAACACTGCAGATATAATAAGAGCTCGGTGCAGGTTCTAGGTTTTTGAAACCTTTGATAATTGGCAACATTCTCGATAAAAATATGACACGGCAAGCTCCGAAAACACTTAAATGTATGTGACTTCTAATGGAGGATAACTCAATAGCATATGAGAATGAAGTTTGAATAACATATATTACTGATGTAGAACAATCGAAGTTAAAATAAAGTGTAATTGGACTATTTATTAACTTTATTTCGCAACTACTCCGACTTTTCGGAGGATGATCACCAGTTTCTCAAGGCCAAAATAATTGATATCGATAAGCAGAGGGAATCACAAGTACATTCCTACCTTTCTAGTTCACAATTCAAAACTTATTTCCATTCATTAAAATTCGTTCAAGGACAAAATAGTGAAATTACGCCTACACATGGTACAATCTTACAAACAAAGAACCAACGCATATTAAAATGGGGTCATCTTAACATGGATCATAGACAAGAATAAGAAAATACTGTTTGATTTTTTCATATTTTATCTTTGTGACAGTTGAAAGAAAGTATGTATTTCCTTATACTTGTCTATGATCCATGTTGAGATAACCCCATTTCAATATGCGTTTGTTCTTTGTTTGTAAGATTGTATCATGTGTAGACGTTATTTCATTATTTTATCCTTTGAAAGAATTTTAATAAATAACTTTCAAATTGTGAACTTGGTAGTAAGAATGTACTTGTGATTCCCTCTGTTTATCGATGACAATTATTTCAGCCTTGAGAAAGAGGAGATCATCCTTTTAAACGTCGGTGTAGTTGTGAAGTAAAGTTGATGAATAAACCAGTTACTCAATATTGTTTCATTCAATAGGAAAAATGGACGAAAACATTACACGTTAATAAAGGTTTCACTTTTGAGTTGCAAAATGGCGAATGAACCAGGATCAACTATTTCCTCTCTTATTCCTTTTAGGATTTCCGGAAATAGTATTTTAGGTCAGAAAACAATGTTTTCGGAACATTTCTATTAGTGGTTTCTTTGTAGTTTACCCATAAAAGTAGAAATGTCATCGGAAAATTTCCACTTTGAAAGATCGAGCTCTACCCAATTCGCAACTTATTCAGGTAGTGTAGTATTCGGTATTCTAGTGAAGGTAATCCTTAGTCTCTTTCGACACATCAATCCAGATGGTAGTGTGAAAGCAGAGAGAATATAGATCATTTCAAATTTATTGACATCAGAGTAGGCCATGAAAATCTAGTCGCGGCTTTATTTCTAGTTACAAAAAGTAACTAAAAATTTCTGTGGGTTGATTATAGATTGAAATATACAAATATAACCTATAAAATTATTTTCATGGCAAATTTAATTTGAAATTGTTGGGAATATTTATAATACTCTGATGCTCTAAACCTGTGCAGTATATTATTTTCATCATTGTTGCATTGACAAATTTTCAAACTTAGTTTCAATTGCCAAAAGGCATACAACTAAACTGACGACTGAAAATATACAACCACATTATTCCACTGCATATCAATCATGGAAATTCAGAATTGATGATGAAAATAGGGTGGAATGCTTCAACATAAAATCATTCAGTCTTACGAGAAACTCCAATTTTGAGATATTGATTAAATAATGAAAACTTAGGTAATCAAGATCACTTGAAGTTCCTTCTCAATGAAGATTCCACTCTTCAGCAATCTTTGTATTCTTGATGACTATTAGAAATTTATCCAAGTTCTAGCCCTGTACTATTTTTTCCTCAGAATTTAGGAAGGAAAAAAATAAAATAAAAATTATATCCAAACTGATATATTCATTGCTTTTGATTTTCAAGAAAAGAACGTCGTTTAATGTCTCTTTGAAGGTATAATCATTTGGAATAGGTTTCCTTCCACTGCTGACTCCTGGCTGTACTGACTTGCCTTCTTTTTTCTTCAAAATTCTTTGGACAGTACTTGGAGAAATCTAAAATTTTAAGACTTATTTATTAATCAGAAAACACCTTGAATAGGTAAATGATTGATCACATGAAAAAATAGCTGAACACGATTAATACCAGCAGAAATATCGGATGAATCCCTGAAAAACTCGCAGTAACACCGCTACACTGCCCCACGTTCTCTTGTGGTTAGGCGAGAGGTATTTTGATGAATTCTAGCCATTTTCAATTCGGTAAGGTTTAAGAAACACTTAAATCCAAATCTAATTTGTCGATTGAATCAAGAACATACACAATCAGAAATAAATTCCAAATATTTTCATTTAGTTAACTCAAACTTGTAAAAGTCATAAGTCAGTATTATTCTGAATACCAACATGAATCCTGCAAGACAAATGTTACTGACTGGTCTATCACCAACATAATTTCGAGTTTCCACCGCCACCCGAGATGTCAATCATTCTGAAACGGACTATAGAATATTTAATAGAGCGGCCGCCGTATTGCGAACGGGCCAGCGAATATGTGCTTCTATTCCCCGACATTCTGGTGCTCTACTTACTGTCTCTTCATCGAGATCGTTATATGATGTTTTCTACCGCTTTCACATGTGCTTTTCGCTTTGATTTTTACTACTTGCAAGTTTTTAAGTTGAAGGATGGATGACAATTGATTGAACAATATGGTTACGACAAATCTATCGAAACATATCAAAATGCAGAGAAGTAAATCTAATGAATTTATTGAAAGAAAACGAAATATGCGAGGAACATTTGATTACTATCCTCTAAAATGAATTAGTTTCTTAGGTTTCTGTCACACTCTATTTCACATCGATGCTCTGCTTCTAGTCACGATTTTTTTTTCTAATGGTGAAATATACTTTCTCTATACTCTCAATCAGCCACTTCTCATGGTTGTCTTCTCCACGAATAAATGATTTGATTCTATGAAAAAGTTTATACTCCGAAATTACGAATGTAAAGCATTGGTATAATTGGAAATGTTGCTATTGATTTTGCTATTCCGAACTGAAGCTTTGAATATTTTTGCACAGATTATACATATCCGGTTCACTTCTGATGATTGTTGTATCTCTCCTCATCGGTTTTTTATGATATTAAATTCGTTGTCAAATTCTGAGGGGTGTGTTCTTCATCTGAAGTTATTACAAATGAAATTCTTCACACTTGATCTTCCTCCTGTCTCAAATAACGTTGGTATACTGCGATATATTCAGAAAATGTAAAGTAGTAGCAACATTTCGTCATCGATCATCATTTAATTTTCTTATTTTAGCATAGAAGAAGTCATTAATTAATGAAGGAAATCACTGAACAGGTACAATTATCATTTAGAATTTCATCAACACTATAATGATATTTAACCAATTCAATACTTTTGGGTAAAAATGTACCTTCAAAGATTTCATCAAAGCAGGTGAATGATTGTACAGGACAATGCTGTGATATTTTGCTGATGTTTCTTACTTAGGTATTCTTTGTTCTGGAACGAGAATGAAATTATTTTTAAGATTCGTTGTCATCAGGCAGAAAAAATTTTTTGAAATATTCTTCAGTAAATCACCTTGTTCTGATAGAATATAATAATGTTCCTGTAATTTTCCAACAATATTTTTCAAATTAGCGTTAAGTGATTTCGAGTTATTCTAAGAATTTTCTCAAAATAGATTCAGCTATTTTTTCTGCAATTGGAAAATAATCTTTCTTCGGGGATTTGAAAGAGTTGATGGCTGTAAATGGGGCGGGAGTGCTGGAAAATTTACAACCTGTATTTTTCAAGTCACTTGCTACAATTGGTAGATGCAGATTTTCCTCTTTCGTGACAAAAGGAGAATAGGTTCGTGAATTAGATATGAGATTGCTTCTGGTTTTCATTGATGGTAATCTGTTTTAAGTGGCGCTCTCCATTTTCGCCATTTCGAAAAAATTATTCGCATAAGAAATTTTGGAATCAAGCAACTTCAAAATATCGGCAGATCTCTCACTTAACCTTTTCCTATCATTTCTGAACAAAATCCATGAATAGTTTATTTGTGGTCTACTAAATGAAGAATAGTCTTAACTTTTCTGGTTATTATTGTACAAATTCGATAATAACTTATTATGCAGTCAATCAGATCGATTCCCCCCATGTATTCACTGACAATAATTGGTCTAGAAATGTATATTTATTTGGATTCTTTTTTAGACGAGCACCATTGAGTATTAAAGTGTTCAATACCCAATGCTAGCACTTAAATTTGTCTTGAAGTTCTAATTGTGAGGCTGTAAATGCAAGATGAACACTTTTTATGTCATACCCTTCGACCACCGAAATTTTGCCATTTGCCCTCACTGACTTTTCTGAAGAACCTCGCCCAGGTCTTGCCACTCACTGTCTTTTCATTGTTAAGTGCACACTTCTGGGAATTCTAGATTTCATTATCGTACCGAGGTATTGTGAAGTAACGATCAACGCGAATAAGGGTTCCTTCACTAACAGTTTTAGTTCATCTGATAACGGATGATGGGCCGATTCCTAGGAATCCTAGTCGAATAAAAGCCCATCAGGGGTTGGACAAACAAAAGTTTTCAGGATTAGGCTTAACTCTGATGAATTGATTCATTTTACATACTCCAGTAGAGGGAAATCATTTGTTCGAGAAGTTTGAATCTCGATGTCCAACATATTGGACATTAGGACTCAGGAGGATATAGAGAAGTTTTTCACCTCGGTACTTGCAATTTTCCTATTTGCTACCTGTTATCGCGTTCAAAGGAGACAGACACGCCCATTTTTTTTTTTGAGATCAATCAAAACAAGTAGTGTCAATAAGATAATTGGATTACACTCACTTACAATTCTTATAAGAGCGCGCCAAGTCCGAGTCAGCTAGTAGGACAGCAGAGAGTCCCCACTCTCTGACATACCGCGAGTATCTGGGTGTCCACTCTAGTTAATGCTATTCTCAGTACTCAGTGTGTGGAAGACCCGACGGATCTATTTTCTAGTTTTAGAATTTTTTAGTTACCAAATGGCGAATGCAATCCTCCATTCAATTCATACACAGGGTGATTCAAAATGAGATGCTACTCCTTGAAAGGTTTTATCCCTGTTATGTTTGTTTTGAGGAGGAAGGTTTTCTTTTAATCCTCTCAACCTTTGAAATTCTGAACTATCGTTGTTTAATGATAACTCCAGGTATTTCATCGAATTTTTCCTCTGAGGGCCAATGGTCATTTTTGATGCAGGAGATGCTTCAATGCAACAACCAGTGCCTTCTATGAGGATCGTGGACTATATTCTCTCGAAAAAATATTACAAACGCCTCTGCGTTTTCTCAATATGAAAATTATTTTTCGAATTCTTTTTCAATTTAGGAAATTTTTGATATCTTTCCTTTTGTATCATTTATACGTTTTTCCTGGGTTTTCAATCGCAATATCTGAAACATAAGTAATTAAAATTAAATTAAACTGTTGTTTTATGGAAAAAGCAACTGCGGATTGCGGGATTGACTATTTGTCAAGGATAGTTTCTAGGAGAACATGTTGCCTAATGAACAATACTGGAACAATACAAACGATAAAATTAGCGAACTGTATCGTTCCAGAGTACACATCTGACTATTTCATGAGACAAATTAGAAAATAATTCTGAAATTTTCTGATGAGAGAGTCATATTTGTATCCTGAAACGTTATCGTTCGCATGTTCATCGTTTATCTTGTTCCGCTGTTCTTCCTTATCCAATCTGTTTTCCTAGAAACTTGACAAATACTTCAATACTGCAATTCGCAATTTTTCATTTGAAATTCTTGTTTTGTTTTTAAAGTTCTGTTTCATATATTGGGATTGAAGACCCAGAAAAAACCTATGAAATTATTCGAAATCTTCCCAAAATAAGCTTTAATCGATACCAGCCTTTTCTCCTTACTCTCATTAAGACATGAGGAAAAAAGGTGGGTGTTTACTAGTGATTCGATGAATTTCTCACTAAATTTTGTTGAGATGGTATGGTAAGCAAATTTTGAGAGAATGCAAACACTTCTGTGCGAAAGTTTGTGATAATCGTGTCATCAGAATAATTTGAAATTATTGTTTTTTTTTTAAATCCAATACTGGCTCTTCATTCGATATGATCTGTATTTTTGGAATTATTGGGAAAACAATCTTTTGAATGGGTATACCCGTGGTATCATTATGATGTGGATTTTACCCATTCACGAATTCATCCTTTTTATTGAGTTTTTACGTTGTTCCTTTCAGGAATTATTGTGTTCGAGATTGGCCGTATATGAACACTTTCGAAAAAAGGACATAGCAAGTGAATATTCGCAAAGTTGTAGAGGTATGGTACTTAATTACGATTACGAAGGTCGAATTCGTGAAAAGATTAAATCTGCCCAATGGTTACGAAGATATACCAATACAAGATTTTGATAAAACTAAGAATTGGATCTAATTACCTGATTGAAAATGAGATATTGAAGGTTTATGCAGAATTTCGTCGTAATAATATGATTTGAAGATCGCCAAATCTTTCCATCAGGAAGTGAAGCTGCCTTTGGCGAGGTCAGTACGAGAAAATATGACCGCTTTGGCAACGAATCCGAACAGGTGCTTCTAGAATTTCAAATTCAAATCTTATTTCGGTCAATAATCAAGATATGAAATTTATTCTCTATTCTATATAAATGGGTTCTCGATAAATAATTGTTATTTCCATGAAATATAAAAGCGTTCATAATAATTTCCCCAACCCAATGACAGTAGATGTCATCAAAGCACCACATATTTCAAAAACATAGATATTAGAACTTTCAACTTCTGCGAAGATGCCAGCGCCCTAAGGTACATAGGGGATAAGGGGAATTCAAAAATGTGCTTCTGTTTCGGTAGGGAAATTGGCGAATGAAGATAAGCGCTACTCCCTCTGGTGGCTATCCGAGTAACCCGAGGTACAGACATTATCATTGACAAGTTAAAAGAAATGTTAAGAAAATGAGAAAGTTTATGCATTTTTCTTGGCGTTTGTGTGATTTCACAAGTGCTTCTATACTGAGGAAAAGCAAACTCAAATGTCCCTTCCCATAGATTTCTACAGCCCGGTAAAAAATTTGGAGTTAGGGTGAAAGAAACTTCCTTTAACAAGTCGGGCCTGAAAGTGTTGAAGAATCGATAACAACCAACAAACAAGATTTATGAGAGTCTGTTACCTGCATTTTACCGATGATGATCATTTTCATAGAGGTAAGCAAGAATTGCTCATGAAATATTAGATCACATTCATGAAGACACTTTTTTCCAGGCCTATAATACAAGCAGAAAAATTTACTTAAGAGGAATGCTATGCCTTCCAGAAATCTGCCTGTTGAACTGATCATTAAGGAACAACGTAAATGTTCTAGTGATAGAACTGACTATTGAAAAAAAATAGTCTCAACAAGGAAATATCTGGTGAATAATACTCTTTGCTCAAAGTGCTTCTGCCGATGAAAGCAAAGTTGTATAAGGCTTATTTATTACAGCTCTTTCAAGACCAATCATATGAGAGTGGGAAAATTGATTTGTCAATCCATAATGAATAAGGATTACGTACAAGTAGCATTAAATTCATGTGAATGTATTCATTTTATTCACAATATATTGAGTATTTAGTCCTTCCCTATAAAAATAGTAAAGTTATGAGTATTTGTCCATTCCAAAAAGTATGTTTTACAATAATATCAGTTTTTAAACTTTTAAGACGAAAAATAAAATTAAAATACAGTCTAACCCTGGAGATATCCCCCAAATTTTAGAGTTGCTACACTCAATTAGATTGAAGGATGATACATACCTACTTTATAAGAATAGAATATGTGTTCCCAGTAATACTCTCGTCTACTATAAAAGTCTAAAAAGTCTTTGAATATATCGTGAAATAAAAAATTATCAAACCAAACACTAACAAACAGTTCAAAATCCACTATAAAAACAAAATCTATGTCTGTATGTAAGGTTGTAAAACTGGCCACCGTGGCGCTGCAATCTTAAATTCAGACGCTAATCCCTAGAATTTAATTTTACCACTGAATGTGGCGCTAGTTGGAAAATACGACCAGTAGTCAAGGCAACAGTCTATCAGATCAGAACTGAATCGACGACTTCGGCCCAAGTTGCCAACCCACAATTTTCTTCACAAATTTACTATCACTGGGAAACGAGAATTTCAGGACAAATTCGACATGATAAGGTTCGCGTTATCTATAAATATCTGTAGAAGATGCCTCGGCTCTTCAAACAAGATGATTCCTTCCAAATATAGGTTTTTGTTAGGTTGAAATTCAAGTTGGGATTCCTGATTTCATGTTAATATAGTGTCAAGTTTAAGAAGGATATGTTCCGCAAATAAACTTGGTTACTTCGGTTGCCGGTTTTCCGTTCTGTAAATATGAAATATTCGGTTGGTTCTTGAAAAAAAAGGTTAAAACCGTAATTTGATTGATGAAAAAGCAATCTTTCTGTCACCAGAACATAGACATATAAAGTCTATGCACGACAATGAATGTTTTATGGTAATATATCCATAGCAAAGAACAATCTTTATTAACCTTATGATCCATAGACCAAACCTAGTAATTTTTCCATTGTTGATTCTTGTCTCTTCTATGTTCTATGTATCATAAAATAAATAAAGATTGTTCGATGCTATGGATATAGTACCATAGAACATTGACTATCGTTCTGGTGCGAGAAAGAACGTTTTTTCATCAATCAAATTCCGTAAATTAACCTTTATTTCAGGAACCAACCGAATATTTCATATTTTTGGAATGGAAAACCGGCAACCAAAAAACCCAGTTGCTTTGCGGATCATATCCTGTACATATTTGACACTATTAACATGAAATTAGGAAGCCCAACTTGAATTTCAGCCAATCAGAGATGATCTTTAAAAAAACCTATATTGGGAAGGAATTATCTTGTTTGAGGAGCCGAGGCATCTTTTACTGATATTTATAAATAAAGCAAACCTTATCATGTCGAATTTGTCCTGAAATTCTCGTTCCTCAGTGATAGTCAATTTGTGAAGAAAATTGTGGGTTGGCAACTTGGGCTGAAGTCGTCTATTGACATCAGATAAAATGTAAGCATTCAAAACATATCTGGATGAATGAATTTGTACCATAGTCGACCAGTTCCATTGGAGTTCTTTTTTCTCATTCAAATTCATAAAATTTTCAATTAGAAATCAGGTGTTTTATTCAATGGTTAATTTCATTTCATCGGATTTCAAAACTGAGGTTTTCTTGTAGCACTTGATAGTAGCATATATTAGTGAATTTCAATTTCAAGTAGATGCAAATTGCTGAACAACACATTCAATAGTAAAAATAATATGCTAAATTGGAGGTAATAACTTAATCCTCGATCAGTGGAAATGATCGAAAGACAATTCTGAGAAGAATGATATGCTTCTGAGTATCACGCTGATGTTTATACCTTCTAAAAGTAGGATTCTTTCTTCATCTGAGAAAACATCTCTAATTGGTTGATTGGTGGCGTTTGGGTCGGTGGCGAAAGTATGAAATACAATTAGTTTCCCCAGTTTGGTCCAATGATTTAGTCGCAAAACAAATGAAAAAAATCACCATTGTTCCATTCACCTTACAGCGCCGGCCCTGACCAATGTGAAGTTGGCAGGTACCAGGTAAAGCTGGCGCTGGCAGGTAAAAGTTCCGGAGATACCCGAACGGTCAGTGGCGTGGTTGAAATCGAATGATTCCGCGTCCGCGAATTCAATAAGATCCACTCAGTTTATGTTCCATATGATGCGAGTTATACCTCACCCGAACCAACGGAATATATCCAAAAAAATTTTTTCGGTACTTTTGGCACACAAAAGCTGTTCTATATTTTAATCAGATGCTTTCTCATGAAAGTTAAACACATTTGTTATGAGTAAATACTTGCACACGGTTGGGAGAAGTGATAGAACTGAGCAAATTTTCATGAATTTTTCACTTTATCAGGAAGGAACAAATACCACCGTCGGACTGAACAAATTTTCATGAATTTTTTTACGCTCTTTCGCTGCGATAAAATAAATACAGATGCTTCCTAACAGCTGAGACAATTTTTTTTTATTAATATTCACTTGCACCTAATTGGGAAAAATACCAGAGTCGGACTGAACAATTTTGATTTGTATTTTTGTATGGAAATTTCCACACACATCCAGGAGGTATTGCATGGTCAGAGGAGGGCATTCCATCTACTTTCGAAAGGGATATACTTCTATCAGTCAAGTTAAAGGCATCTCCCTCTCGATATCTGACACTGGGTGCGTTACCTTTTTTGTGGGTGGTTTGCCAGTAGCCCTATCATCCCACATGACAATTCACAAAAAACGCTTGCAAATATTTATATTTATACAATGTGACTCATTAAGTTGTACCTCAATTTTAACCCTAGATTCCTTTCATCAAATAAAACAGTTTTTTCATTTGAAATTTCCAAAAAAAATCAATCTTTTTTTTTTTAGCTTTGACATAGTTCCTCCGAATTAAATGAATTTTGGTGTGAAATTTTCTGTAACTATGACACGTATTCTACAGTGATCAATTTCATCTTACTCCCAATGGTTTTCTGGTTATAGACTCCCCGATTCATAAGACTATAATATCATTTTTTATTATTTCTCCTCAAACGAAACGTTTTCGAGATATTCAACGTTGAAGGTCATAAAATGGGATCAAATTCGAGAAATGTCCCTATTTTCGTGGATTGAATTAAGCGCTGCCTACGTTTACCCAGAACACAGAATACACATAAGTATTCATCTATTTCTAAGGTGCATCTCTTTCTATGATATTTCGTACCAGACCACAGATATAGTCCATGTCTATGGACCAGACTTCCCATAGCATTCTAGAGTTCAACTAATGTTTTTAGGTTAATTGAGCGATTTCATATAATTTATAAATTGGATGGAAATTAGGATAATTATGGAATTTTCAATATAAGACAAGAATGAAATTGCGTAGCATACCAGGGTGGAAACAACTGTCGGATATTGCACGAATATGAAGTGGTCATGTGTGGTGAAATATTTTGTCCACAATAATACCGCAAGAGTAGCAAATCATAAGAATTAAGTGAGTAAATGAGATTTCCCTATCAATATTCTGTAGATTTCAAGCAATGGATTAATAATTCTGCAATACAAATTACCGTAAGAGATATATGTGTCGAACTTGCAAACAACGTGCAGGATTGTATCAGCACATGTAAAAATATTTATATGCCTATAACTTTTTACCTAAGTCGAATCTGGAAAAATGGTAAATGAAACAAGTGTTCTATTTTATGAGATGAATATACGTGAATATATAATTAATATACCACTTAATGACTCACCCTGTATATTTGGATGCATTGAGAGAATCGTCTAACCTTCGACTTCGGCCCAAGTTGCCAACCCACAATTTTCTTCACAAATTTACCATCACCGGAGAACGGAAATTTCAGGACAAATTCGACATGATAAGGTTCGCGTTATTTATGAATATCCGTGAAAGATGCCTCCGATTTTATGTTAATAGGATCAGGTTTATAACGGATATGTTCCTCAAAGGAACTTAGTTATTTCGGTTGCTGGCTTCCCAGCAAACACTAAAAGGCAGCAAGAGTACAAAAACTGTACAGCGTTGCTGCACTTGAAGTGCAGCGATGGTGGTACAGTAACTGTAACGAAACAGACCGTATATGTCCCGCGGAATTGCATCGAAACTATACAGCTCAAACTGCGTTCGAAGTACAGCCACTATACAGCAGTTGTGCAGGAGCTATGACACTTTGTAATGCAGTTTGCACATAGTAATAATGCACCAACTGTGCTACGTCGATATAAAGTTTCTGAGCAGCAATAATGCAGCAGAAGCTCGGATGTATAACGACACCCACAGGAATGAGGCTCACTCCTGAAAAAATAAGCATTTTTCAAGGGATTGAATTGAAACTTTGCACATTGATACTAAATTATTTACCATCGATAAATGTAAAGAAGTGAGTATAGTCCTTCTAGTTTATTCGGAGATTGCCAAATAAATTTTGATTTTCTTATATGATGTGATGTTTATATTTTTGCATATTCGAATTCTATGCCTTACGGTAGACAAAATACTGCAATTCTTTCTGTATCTAGATATTGATTACTCAACAAAAAAATATTTAAATTATTTGATTTTTCACATTCCACCAAAAATTCAACATGGAATTCAAATATATGAAAATGTACACAACATTATCTGAAAAATCGTACGGCCATTTCTGGTAAGACCAAAAGACACAATCTGTAGTATGTAAGTCCAGAATTTCAATGCCATTACTCGAAAAGTATAGGTTTTGCGGAGGTAAGCCGGATTCCTGAAACATACTGGTGGTCTTAGGAATCGGGTTAACCTAGTTTATATTGAGCATATAACGTAAAGTGATTCATAGTAAATTCAACTTAATAAAAAAAATATGGCACATGACTTTAACGGAAAAAACTTGAATTTACCCAAATAACGGCCATATCAAATATTATACATGATATAATAATATATTTTTGGGTGACTCTCTCTCGTTCCTTTCTAAGTCCTCAAAAATAAGTAGATACATATTTCTCAATCATACCATGATGGTTGCTTCAATATCGGTTGGTGAATCATTTTTGCTCTCTTTGTTCTTTCGTACAGCAACTTGAAGTGGAGAAAAATGAGTTAATATACAAAAAAAAGTTTACCTTGTGTGAATATAATACCTAAAATTCCTTCATTGATATTTATGTACTTCGAAATTCTGTTTTCTGTGGACCCTGTCCAGTTCAGGTAGAGACTCAGATGTTTTCTTCTATTGTCTATTTATTCCAGTTCCAAAAGAATCGGTATCATCTAAATATTTATCTTAGTCACTCAGATCAGTCTAATTTGCCTTATTTCGTTTTTTCGGGAATTGATCATGTCGAAGCAACAGTTTTTCACACTTGCACCCAATCAACTCGAAACAAACAGTCAGTTCAAATAGCGCGATTCACTTAGAACTAAAAACGAATTAACTACACAACAAACAAATTTCCGTTACAAAACAGCATGGCCGACGACGACAATCGACAACGCTTTTCTAACGTACCAGCTATCGGCACAGACAACGATGGCTGACTATTAGAACGAAATATAGCATCAAAGACAGAGACAGCGTTGTCTCATACAGCATTTCGATTTTGTTGCACAAAAGCTGTATTTAAAAGACTGCATTTTTAGGGCAGCAGTATCACCAATGCAGAGACTGTGCAATTTCAATACAACATTTTATGTCCGGCATTCCGGTGGCACTGGTGATGCAGAAACTGTACAATTGCTGTATGTTGTGTTTGTTGGGTAGAACAATCTTTATTTACCCTGTTTTTTTATTTTATTTATTTTATGAAAGATAGGAATAATAAACGGGTGTTTCAAGCCATAAACAGTATTCACAAATTACAATGAACAAAATCATACAATCAAAATAACAAAATCAAATTAACAATAGTTTACCATGATACAAAATTAAAATTTACATCACATAAAAAAAACTCATGAGAAGACATCTTGTGATAACTTTCGTTTCAGACATTTTTTAAATTGCGGAAGCGACGTACTAAAGGGATCAGTATCACTGAACTCCAAGTTGAACGTCGTCAGAAATCTACAGATTATGATCCATAGACCAAACCTAGTAATTTTTCCATTGTTGATTGTTGTCTCTCCTATGTTCTATGGAACATAAAGTAAATAAAGATTGTCCTGTGCTACCTCGGTAGCCTAGAGGGTGGAGACATGTTCTAGGATGCTGAAGGTACCGGGTTCGAATCCCGGCGAAGTCATGGATGTTGTGTAAGTTTAGGGTGAAGCTGTATGCTCGATTGTCTTAAAATTGAAAATTGTCTCTAGTATAGTATGAATCTGATTGAATGTAATTGTAAAAATATATAAAGATTTCGTGACTGGGCACATAACCACAGGTTGAAGCCAATAAGAGTGAGTGAATGAATAAATAAATGAAAGATTGTTCAATGTTATGGATATGTTAGCATAGAACATTGACTGTCGTTCTGGTGACAGAAAAAACGTTTTTTCGTCAATCAAATTCAGTAATTAACTTTTTTTTCAGGAACCAACCGAATATTTCATATTAACGGAATGAAAAACCGGCAACCGAAATAACCAAGTAGATTTGCGGAACATATCCTATATAAATTTGACACTATTTACATGAAATCAGGAATCTCAACTTAAATTTCAGCCAATCAGTGATGATCTTAACAACACCCTATATTTGAAAGGAATTATCTTGTTTGAGGATCCGAGGCATCTTTAACGGGCATTTATAAATAACTCGAACTTTATCATATCGAATTTGTCCTGAAATTCTCTGTCCCAGTGATATTAAATTTGTGAAGAAAATTGTGGGTTGGGAACTTGGGCCGAAGTCTACTATTGAATGCCAATGCTGGACACAAACTTGACAAATACCGTCATTTATAAACGAATCATGTCCAATAGATAGACACTCTAAACGAATGTATAGTTAACAATGTGCGCTAGAAACTGATTCATTCGGTATAACTCCTCTTCGGCATGTAAGACATGAATTCCGTATATTATCCGAGCTATTAAGGATAAGTGCTATATTCTTTCATATCGATAACCCTATATATTTCACGTTTATTTACCAGACACTCAAAAATCTAATCCAAAAAGAAGTGCTGAATGTAGTCCATATTAATTATGTGGTACAACCATAGAATAACAATATCCTGAAAGTGCTAACTCCCTACTGAATCAGAGAAACAGAGTGGCCGCCATCTTTTGGGGTCGCGGGAGAAATGAGAGCGATTCAACTATTAGTGCAGGTGCCTTCATACAATTGAAATATTGGAATTTTGATTGTCTGCTGTGAAATATATATGAAACAAGTATAAGATTAAGTACTTGGATGGTACAGATGGGTAAATCTTTCGTAAGATTCTCATTGATCCAAAATATAATAGTTAACTCAATGAACATTGATAACACTGTCCATGAATATACGGAAATCTTACTACAGTAATTAGGGATATTGAGAATATATTTTACGTGGGGATGAAACTGAAATATTGAAACATTTAAACGTCCGGTTATCACAAAACATATTTGTCAAGTCACGAAATTCACAATTAACTAGAACTGGCCAGTAATTCAACCCGTTTAGATATAACTGATTTCTTCTTCAAGAAAACATCATAAATGTTTCTTGATTCTATGAAATTTTAGAGGAGCTAGTCTTTAACACGAATAATTTTAATCCAACTAAATCTTGTTCGTTGATAAAGATTAGTCGGATATGCAAAAGATAGTTGGTCGCCACATAGGTACGTCAAAGATATCTATTCGAACTATTCAAGTTAAATCATTACCAGAGCTTTCAAACAATAAATGAAAACTGATTTTTGGCAACTTAGTCCATTGGATCCAATCACAATCTAATAAGCCACTGACTTGCTTATAATCTGGAATTGAACAGAACAATTGATGCTTGAAGTGAATCCGCTTCATAATATAATTACCTTCTTCATGGGCCATCATAAATTTTTGTTTCGTTGAAGCGAAACGTGTCTTTCCACATTTCGGTACAGTTTTCAATTATATGATAGGTTAAGAATGCTATTATGACATTCGAATATTTTACAGAGAAAGATAAAACTAGAATCAGTTCGAATTATATGACTCATGTTCACTTTGTTTACAGAGAAGTGAACGAATGAAATAAACATAGTTATTATTGTATTAAGTGAAATTAGTGGTTATTTTTATGGCACATGATAGTGTTAATTTTTGGCCAAGAGTGTCAATTTTTGGCCGATGCCAAAAATTTTCTCGAATGTGCATGAAAACACGAATTTTATACAAGAAATACAAACAACATGTTTTTTACAACTGTGAGTGTGAATTGACATCGTCTGAAATATATTAAAAATAACTACTTCCAATAGATCTTGACGTGGTGTTTTGTCCCGATAAGTTATCGCGTTTAAACGACTGTTGTCTTGAAAAAAATAAGTCCAAAATAACCCAATAATACTATTTTCCATACATACCTACTCCTTTTCCATACATCAATATAATCAACAGTTCCAATACCATTTAACAGTATCCATGGTCCTTCTGTGTCGTTAGAAACTGTTTGTTGACAGGCCGCGTGTTTGACTTTGCTCGTAGTTGCTTCAACTTCAAATAATTTTCAAGAATATGGATATTGATTATGATAGTGGTAGTGATGCAATAGTATCTAATATGTAACCGACCAAATCCAAGTTAGTACCTTTATGAAAAAAACATATGACCAATTTCGTGAATGGTGCTATAAGAAACATGTAAAAATGGTTTCTGAAAATGTGCTTTTACGCTATTCTGAGGAAAGATAAAAAATTATAAAACTTTTTACGTATAGGAGTGACCTCAAGGTTGAAAAATAGGTACTTTGCATGTTGAAGAAAATATTGATATAAGGATGGTTTCAAAATTGGTCCAGCTCGTTGGGAACAGAAGGAAAGAAATCTAAAGTTTTATGAAGGGGTAATATCAATAAATTTATTCGAGATGCTTATAACGAAACAAATTTACGTATTTTGATTAGTAGTAATTTCAATATATTGCATTTGTAGGTTGTCCTTATTTTGGGTATATTAGCGGAGCTTGTCGGCGTGAAGAATTATTACATATAACCATTGATGTTATTGAAAGTGCTGAATCTTTATTGATTATTGAAATACCTGATGCGAGGACCTTTTCTTCAAGAACGTTTACTGTTTCAAATTCTGATTATATTGAGATGTACCGCATGTACAGAGTACTACGGCCGCCTCATACAGAAAGCAACAGATTATTCTTGAAATATTAATGATATAATAATGTGACGAGTACGGCCCTGTCTGTGCGAGGGTCTTCCAGAAAACTCCAGGGACCCTATTCTCGAATGTGATGGTAATAAATTGTGCTCGGACTTTGATAGAATTTGATATTTGTTATTAGTGTGAATAATTATAAATAAATAGGTTAATTAGTTTGAACGTTTTGACAAAACGAGAAAACGTTACTATGGTGTCAGGTATGCGGTTCGACATCGCTCGAATTGAATAAATAAATTCTAGTGATTCAAATTTATCCCAGTGACAACATCACCAGGAACCCAGAATAAAAAAACCTTTTTGTTCTTGCACTCTTCATTGAGTTTCCTTCGGCACTCCCATATCAGCTTTGAGTTTATGACATAGGTGCTCACTGCTTTTATAGCAGCTTTACTATTTTTTTTCTTTTTATTCTATGCATCTTTCGATTGCGATATTTCAGCCTAAAAACACTTGAGTGGAAGCCTTACGAAAATGTACACTTGTTATTTCCTCATATACTTCAGTGCCGGCTCTCATCGTGGTTTTAGCACCATCTGTATACCATTTAGGGCCGGTATTATAAAACGTAACTGGAAGTTATCTTCAACTTTAACTGACAGTTTTGACAGTTATGTCCTAATATAACTGTCAAAACTGTCGGTTTAAGTTGAAGATAACTTCCAGTTAAGTTTTATAATACCGGCCCTTAATGGTATTTACTTTGGAATTGTGGGTAGTGTATTCCTTTTAACATCAACAACAAGACTTTAGGAAGCAATGGAGACGCAAGCGATAATGGAATTTTTTAGTAGGATGAATGAGAAAATGGAAGAAAATTCGCAGAAAATCAAAGAGATGGAAGGAAATTCCCAGAAAATCAATGAGAAAATGAGAGGAAGTTCTCGGAAAATCGAAGAAAAATTTTCGGAAAATGGAAGGAAATTCTCGGAATAGCAATGAATTGGTGATTCAATTTGCAAGCAAATTGGATAAGAAAATGAAACCCATAAAAGATGGAATGAAGAAAGGAATGGACGAAGTAAATGAAAAATTTGGTAAAGTTGATGAAATATTGGACGAAGTGAATGAGAAATTTGACAGAGTTGACGAAAAATTCGAAGAAGTTTATGGAAAAGTTGACGCAAAACTTGACGAGGTTTATGAAAAAGTTGATGGAAAATTTGATGAAGTATATGGAGAGATTAACGGAAAATTTGAAGAAATAACTGGAATAATTTAATAGCATTCTAAAATAATCGAGTACCTGAAAAGAATGTCCATTGAAAAAGATCATCCAGCTTCATCACCCTATAGCATCTCGAAAACGGAGATTAACAGGAAAAGTGTTAAAATGAAAATCCAGCCCCCAACATTTGATGGAAAAGTGCCGTGGTCTACATATCAGAAGCAGTTTCAAGCTGATGCACAGCACAGCATTACTAATAGCTCTACTAGGAGAAGCACTCAATATTCTGCGAACGATTCCGGAGAGTCAGCAGGTCTGTAACGAAGTTCTAACATCGAAACTTCAGATGATATATGGCGATGCTCATCTGCAACAGGTTTATCATGCTCAAATAAAGAACCGGGTGCAGAAAGCAGGAGAAAATTTAAAGGAGTTTGAAGCCGATGTGGCTAGATCAGTAAGGCTATAGCTTACCCAAGTGCTCCTGACAGCTTCATTGAACAGCTATCAATCCAAACCTTTGTAGACGGAATCAAGGACAGTGAAACACAACAAGCTCTAAGACTTGCACGCCCTAAAACTATAGATGACGTTTCAGCTCGAGTTTTAGAATTCGAGGCAGCGAAGTAGGCGTCACATAGAGGACACTTTCGTGTGAGACAAGTCCAAGAAATAGACCGACCTGTTGAAGAAATCATCAGAAAAGAAGTCAGCAGATGATTGCGTACTAAGAAAAAAGATGCTGTTTGCTGGTGCTGTAATTAAAGTGCTCATATTAAATGTAGAAAGAGAGCCACAGCAGGAAAATTGAAAAGGGTCGGTGATAAGGGCCATAAATCGACTCAAGGTGAAAACGCCCCTGAAGTGATAAGCACAGTTGCCCCGAAAAATATCGAGGAAGTTGCAGATGTTTTATTAAGACGACCTTGCCCCGAGAATTGCAGTCATAGCTCACGTGTGGAAGCGAAGCTGATTTGAGACAGACCACAGTAGTTGTTAATTAGTTATTTGTTGTTAGTGTAAATGAGTATAAAAGAATAGTTCAATAATTCTGAACGTTTCGACGAAACAAGTAAACGTTACAATAAAATATGATATTCAATATTATTAAATATTATGGCTTGGAAAAGACATGTATAGGAGCTACACAGCTCACTGTATCAGGAGAAGCACTGTAACTCTTCTGGCCAATGGAGGGGACAAAATTATATCCATAAGCCCCGGTGTACACATCCCGCTCTTCAAGCTCCGGCGCCGTTGCGGGGCTTTACATAAGGCTGGTCGTCCACTGCACGCGATTTCGAGAGGCGCGATAGGAGCGTAAATGAACGAACTTGCGCGACAGATCCAAATGAATGGAATTCTAGATACCCTCGTCGACTGGCAGCGAGTTCATACGGACGTTTTCGAGAGAATTCGAGCGGCGCAATCGTATCCCGATCAGTTTGGATCTGCCGCGCCTATACGCTCGAAAAGAGGAGCTATCCGACGGTAAGTGGAATGTATGGTTTGTGAACAGAATATTTGTTGAAGCTCGTTGTTTATTGTTGGTGAAATTTAGATGGATCAGATTGAAAGGTTTATGAATGTTGTCTATTTTTACGCGCTCGTTCTGGGCAACAGCGCGTTATCATTTCGTCACGATGTCTGCGATAACTTTCGAAAGGAAGGACCTAGAGTCTTGAAATTTTCAGGTTAGGTTAAGATCCTGAATACCTCGGTTGAGTTTAGGCCAAATCTGTCGAATAGTTTTTGTGCCACAGCCATTTAAAATTCAGATTTTTCAATAACTTGAAGAATATTTATTTGATCGAAATGAAACTTGGTTGGTAGATTTACAGTGGCAATATGAAGAATTATCCATAGAAAAATTTGAAAAATTTGTTTTTTTAATTTTCATATTTCATATGAACTTCACTGGAATCTCTAAAAAGCCACTTCCTAACCTAGTACTTTATTTCAGTTCAATCAGATCTCCTGATTATACTGAGGAACAAATAAAAAGAAAAATTTGGAGAATCCATTTCAGAAATTCATATATTTCAAAAAGCATATCTCCGATTCCGTTCAAATTTCATTTAATCGACACCGGAAACTCGAAAACTATTTTTCAGCCCAATTAGATATATATGCTTTGAATTATTCTAATAATAAGTTCAAAATATCCACGGCATCTACTGGTCAATAGTCGAAGCACTTACTGGATCCTACAGGGACAATATGCATGGCATCAGCGTCAGTAGATCGTCAATCAACATATTACATATTACTCGAAAAATATTTATCTAATCGAAATAAAACTGGGTTGGAATATGAACAGTGTCAATAAGAAGAATTATCCATGGAAAAATTCTAATAGCTCTTATTATCTCAATATCTTTTATCAATCTGTTTTTTAGTCTGTGACCAATTTTATTCCGAACATTTTTCTATATGCTCAAGTGTTTTTGGTCCATATGTACTGTAATGATTCAACTACGTTCCAATCAATCTCATATGCAGAACGATCTATTCCATCAAAAACTAAACACAGTTTTTTCTTTATCAGACGCTACCGATTTTTTACTAGTGACCTGTTTGCTGAAATACGCATGCACTTCTGCAAAATTCTAAGAATTTCTGAATATTTGTGTCACCATCATTTCTTTCGTCATTTGCGGTTTTTAAAGTTTCGAAGTCACGTTCTAGATAAATTAATAACATATTTCCTCTATGAAGATGACTTTTCACAAATAAAACTCGAATCAGCCATAATTTTTTTTGATTTAGAAGTACCCAGGTCATCAACATTCACACTTCAACTTCCATTGCGGTATTATAAATGAGTATACGATAATAATCTGTTTGGCGGTCTTCTGGCATCTCAGTCAAACTACGCCGCCTCCATCTGTAAAGTTGTAAAGGTTTTTCCGATTCATTATTAAGATGGTGAATTTTTCCCGATAATTTCATTTTTCCTAAATTTGAATCTACCTTAGCTCAAAAATTTTCCCCATTCCGTAGCTAACATACGCCTGATCAAGTAAGAATTATCCAAGGAATTAATTATTAATTCTGAATCCATCCCGAATCACAATTTCTTCAAGAAACACGGAAATCCGGAGTTCAGATCCTCTGCTACGCAGGAACAAGAACGAACCGAAACCTCGCGAACTATCTGCCAGTGGACGATCCCGAAGCCTGAGACCGCTCGGGTCGAAAAAGCTCACCGGCGCTCGTAAAACGAGTAGCTCATAACAGCCCCAAATCGCTTCCAGTGGACGGTCAGGCTGAAGGCCAATTCATACTATCCGTTCAGTGCAGTTACGCCAGAGAATCTTTTAGTGGGTTTTATATGGACTAATTCATACTATCCGTCAACGACTCTTCAGGACGATTCAGCATGCTTACAGTAGTCGGACGGTATTCTTCGAGAGAATACTCTGCGGCTCGGCCGCAGGGCGTGGTTTGCCTGAACGTACAGTGTGAATTAGCAGCCGCTCAGTCAATCTCCGCCAGCGCACTTTTACATAACCAAAAAGTTGAAAAACGAGATGTATTTGGACAAATTGATGAGTTTGGTTCGTGAAGAGGATTATTATATGATTTTATTAATAGAAAATATAGTGAAGCTCATGAAAAGAAAATAATATTTTCAACGAATTTTTTTCCTCTTCGTGTTTTTCAAGTTATAATGGAATAGTACATAGTTTTTCACGGAAAAATCCTAACAAAATTTTTTCTAACCCAATTCGATGAGCGTTTAAATCAAATTGAAAGGTATCGGGAGTCAATTCGAATACAACCGGAAATTCCCGACAACCGAAACGCTCGTTGACTGAGCTGAGCTGAAGTGATAATATGAATGTAACGCCCGTCTATGGATAATGGATCTTTCTGCCGGTCGGAACGTAACGCAGCGGATAGTATGAATCGACTGCCACTGCCTGCTTCGATTCCAGTGCTGCCAGGTGAAAAAAAAGAAATTCCCCTCTGCAATGTTAAAATGGTGCCACTTGAGCATGAAAATCCCCACCTTAAATTATTTCTCTAATTATTCATTATTTTCAATTATTGCAGTGTTTTAAGGAAATTTCAATAAGGATTTTCTGACAAAGATAATCGAGTAGGTACAGATATTGCAAGAAATATGTGAAATTTAACTCCATAGTTCTTTTTCTCTATGAACAGACCATAGAAGTGAATAGCAACATACTCCCAAATGTAATGTTGGTTGCTCACCTTTTATAATAAACATATGACCATTGTTTAAGGAATGATATGACAAATATTCAGAATGTAATAAATTCTCTCCGATAAGGCATGAAAAATGCAACATAATACATAAGGAGCTCCTATATGGATTCTGGGATTATTAAATGATTCACAACATAAAAGTATATATTTATATATATATATATAAATATAGATAACATAATCACAAGGACGAATATCCGTCGATAAATCAACAAACATTCCCCCTTGATCAGAGCTAATCATCCAATCAACCAATATATATATATATATATATATATATATATATATATATATATATATATATATATATATAATACTTTATTTCCTCTTATTCCATAGACAGTCCGAACAGTCGAAGTCGCCATACCATAAACGCCCATTTACGCACCTGCGCCATATGCGCAATATAATTTCAATATTGACTTTCTTATGAAGAGTGAATGGAGTTTTGGAATGAAAAGTCAAAATGTTATTTTTCCCCACAATTTCCCCACTTTAACAAAATCCCCAGCAATTTCCCCACCGGCATCGAAAATCCCCACATTGGGGAAAAATCCCCACACCTGGCAGCCCTGTTCGATTCAAATGCAACTGCATCCACTACAGCGTCATAGTATTTGGGCTCGGCGGATTCAGCGTAAAGCAGCGTACAGACACGGGAACAGAGCTGCTCATGAGCAGCTCGCGGAACAATAGACGCAGTGAGGCAAGCTTGAGCGAGATGTGAGGCAGTACAGTGGCGTAGTCAGAAGTTGATCATTTTTAATACTGAGTGTGATAACAGCGTATTAACTATGTTTTAAAGACAAGATCAAGTGCTTGCTGCGCTGATAACCGGTAGTGCGGCTATGATAATTGGCAAGAGTTTGAAGAAGAAGAGAAAACCGCGTCGTTGGTGGAGCACTGAATTGTACAAAAGACGAAATGGCTCTGAATTGATGTTAGATTTAAATTTCCAAAATATAAGTGGGCATTACAAAAACTTCACAAGGATGTCGCCTATCGATTTTGAGAATTTAATTTGTTTAATTGGCCCTAAAATCGCAAAACGAGATACTCGTATGCGCCCTCCGATATCAATGCAGGATAGGTAAGTACTGTATGTTTTTGAATTATAGTTGTTCGTATTATATACCTATATATAATTATATATATGCCATTTATGAATGAGGAATCAATAGTTCCTTACAGATTTTTGCGAGCATGTTCTAGGGGAACAGCACGTTCATTTTTTTCAATTGTCTGAAATTTTCGAATTTTGAGCGAAAAATGGACTCAAGCGACTAAATTGGACTCACTGATGACGAATCAGCAGTCAAAATCGATTCTGTCCGAGAGTCTGGCGTTAGCAGGATTATGGGCGTACGGAGAATCCAATTGGCTTGAAACTTTCAGGATAGATTGCATTTCATAATGCGACGGTATTTGGGAAAAGAATCGGTTTAACGGTTTCGGATTTATAGTCATTTGAAATTTTGAGGGTTTTTCTCCGATATTTCAGGAACTACCTTACCGATTGGATTGAAATTTCGCAGTTAGTTGGAGCATAATAACATTAATAACGATCAACGTTCTGCAGAATTTCGTGGAAAACATACTGTTAGAATATCCATCATATTTAAAAAATGTTTTGCTCAGACCTTGAACCTCATATTTCACAGCAGTGTTCCAAATTTCAATTTGATACGATTATAATTTTCAGAGATTTTAAGAAATTATATGTCTAATTTCGTATTTTTTTTCTCGGCTTTGTCGTTTTTCCAAGAATAACTCAAAAATACCGGTTCAATCATAATGAAACTTGGTAACTTGTTTGTGAATACTGATGAACCACTTTGAGGAATATTTTTTGATGATCGTGTGATCAGAACAATTTGAAAAAAAATTCAATTTTTCATTATCTGTTAAGGACGTGATTACTACTATGAATTCAATTTTTCTTTGAATTCAATTTTTCTTTCAAACGTTCAATTTTCTATTTCCTGATCATATTATCAGAACGAAATTATAATGAACCTTCAAGCTTTCATTTTTCAGCCGAGTACTGGTTTTCAATTCAGAATAATCTGAATTTCTGGAAAAATTGGGAACATACATTTTTTAATGGTTATATCTGCGGAATCATTGGGTGGATTTGACCATTTCGTGAAGTCTGCATTAGTTATAAAGGTCCAAACCAACCCCACTTATATCGAATTCCTAAGTTGCTTCTTTTGAAAGTCATTTTGTTTACGTCCGTTCCCACGGCCGATCGTGAACACAATAACTTCTGGAAGAGGAAACTCAGAAAATCGATATTTGTAGAGTAGTTTTGGGGGTTAATAACGAGGGTCGAATTCCCAAACGGGTAAAATCCACCCAATGATTCCGTAGATATGCCCACTAAAAATTTTATTTTCCCAATATTTCGAAAAATACAGATTGCATCGAATTGAAATCTAGTACTTGATGGAAAATGACAACTTGAATGTTCATGCATAATTTCGTGAGAATAATATGGTGAGAATATCACCAGAACTTTCCATCAAGAAGTGAAGGTGCGTCTGAAGGGGTCAATCCGTGAAAAGATGACAGCTTCGTCTACGAATTTGAACATGCGCGCAAAATCCGGTTTACCTCACGTCATTGCTTTTCCAGAATTTGTTCACTTCAATGGTCAATTAGTTGGGTGAATATAGTCTTTAATTGTTGATTTCAAAGATGAGTTCGATTTTAATATTGTTGTAAATGACAGATTAGCCGTTACTCTACGGTTTCTGGTAACGGGAGATTCTTATGCAAACTTGCAATACCTGTTTAGGATATCAAAGCAAAGCATTGGGCAAATAATTCCTGAGGTTTGTAGAGCACTCGTTGGAGAGCTCGAGCACTATGTCAAGGTAAAGGAAAGAACCAAACACATTTTATGCTAAACTTTCATTTAATTGAACTCATATTCTCAAATTCTAAAAAAGGAACCATTATATTTTTTATCAAACGTTTTTCTGCGGAATGAAAAAATACACTCAGACATAGTCGTCAATATCGCAAGAGGACATTGAAAGTTGGGACTGCTGAGCGGGCGATAAATTGGAAGATTGTTCTCTTGAGGGAAGGAATGAGTCAGCATTAAAATCATTTGACTTGAATGGAACGAATTGATGCGCATTACCGGTTTTTTCGGCTGACAAAAATGACCGAGGCGTTGAAATTGTACCTGCTGCACTCACGTTCAAAAATCTGTCTTGCGACTGATTTTGATTCGGCATATTATTATAGTGTGGTGATCGGGATTGCCAGACCGACTGTGGGTGCCTTCCAGAGACAGTTGATGTCGATTGCTGATATCGATAGAATGAAGATGCTCCAGGTGCCAATCATAGAAGCCTCTATCCGCTTTCATCAGAATGTCAAACACAGCCTGCTGAACGCTTTGTCTCCGGGGAAAAGCTTTTCATCTTTGTGGTGACATACTTGAAAAATGATGTTATTTCGTCTTCTTCGGTAGCAGGCTCGTTCAGTTTAGCTATTGCTGATTGCAACAGTTCGAATGCGCTTTCCATCATGTTCGCATTTTTAGCGCGTTGTCTAACAATCTTATGTTGCTTTGAGGACTGGGGAGTTGCGAATAATTCTCAACTTTGAGCCTCTTGAGTTTCTCCTCCACTCTCCTCAGTTGTGAGTTCCGAATCAATTCCAGTTTCCTTGAAAAAAAATAATATGTAGAAATGATTGAGAATTGTATGAATCAATTAAATTGGCTACGTAAAGAGTAAACATGATTGGAAAATAATCAATACCAATTAATCATCCTATTACTCCACGAAACAGTTAGTAACCACACTCTAATCTATATGTAATATTGACGTTGGATGTACTTTCCCGAAACAATGTTCCTTCAATAGGAACATTTCTGTCGACTCCAGTATCTCATACTTTAGACTACGCTTCCGACATTTTGAATCGAAAAACTCAAAAATTCGTGAACTGAATCAATTCTGTCCGGCAGACCTTAAAATATGATACTTTCGAAAATGAAATTTAGCTGGAATCCTAATTTCATGAAAATTGTTCTTATCTGGAATTATCAGCAGCTGGATGGGTGCCGCTTCATCTATCTATTCAAAAGATTGCATCAGTACCTACTGATTTTTACTAGAAATTTTTCAAGACTTCTTTTCACAAGCATATCTCCATTTTCTTGCAGCTCCCCAGGAACCCTGAAGGTTGGAAGCGGACCAGCTTGATGTTTGACACGAATTGGAATTCACCCCACTATGTTGGTGCTCTCGATGGAAAGCATGTTATGTTGCAGGCACCAATGAAAACTGGCAGTGATTATTTCAATTACAAATCAACTTTCAGCATTGTGCTATTAGCTGTAGCCGATGCAAACTACGATTTTCTTTTTGTGGACGTCGGATGCCAAGGAAGAATTTCGGATGGTGATGTATGCAAAAACAGTACACTCTTCAAAATGATATCCGACAAAACTTTGGGATTGCCCTTGCCAGAGGAACTTCCTGGTCGCCAGATGAAATTACCATATTTCTTCGTGGCAGACAGCGCGTTTGCTCTTAGTGAGAATATTATGAATCCGTATTCCGGAGATCATGCCCCAGGAACCTCCAGGAGAATTTTCAATTATAGATTGAGTAGAGCTCGAAGGGTGGTGGAAAATACCTTCGGGATAGCCAGTTCCGTATTCAGAGTGTTACGGAAGCCAATGTTTTTGGAGCCATCCAAAGCTGAAATTGTGGTTATGTGTATTGTTATGTTACACAATTATCTGAGGAAAAATTCTCCTCCTTTTTACACACCACATGGCTCACTAGATTATGAAGATAACGGTAGGATTATTGAAGGCACTTGGAGAAACGAGGAGATTTGTTCAATGAGATCCCTAAGAAATATTCCTAGAAGAAGTCAGGCCCAGCTGAATGCAATAAGAGACGAAATTGCTGACTTCTGTATGAAAGAAGGAGCTATACTCTGGCAAAATCTGTATTCTTAAAAATAAATTTACTTAGTGTGTTTAGAGTCTGTCTTGGTTCATCCCTCTCCCCAAGGAACTCAAGAGCTTCGTAAGCAAACCATCGGCTTCTATATACCTCCTCAGTTCCTTGAATGAAGAAAATAAAACTCATTTAAAAAATATTTTCGCTCACTTAATGATACATCTTTATGTTGTATAAGCTTTATAATTGTTCATCAAACTAACTCTAAATAATTATCTCTTTTGAATTACTTCAGTTCAACAAATTGATCTTACCTGTTCCGGTAGTTCTACTCCTTTTCACTCTGCTTTTTTCCCTTCGAAATGATCCTAATAGTGCGACCATTTTTCGTCGGCATTCGTCTTCCGATCGTCCCATTGCCTCCCTAATATTCCGCCACGCATCCTCCTTGATGTTTTTTCTAAAATGGTTTTCATTTTTTGGATCCCACAAAATAGCATGATCCCTATAAACATCTATAAGGGTCAGCTGATCTTGCTCTGGCCAGCTCGACGTTTTCTCAGATTCAGAATAAATTCGCGTGTTTCTTCGGACGATACTTGAGAAACTGAGAATTGCTTGAATCCAGCTATTTTCCTGTGATATTCTAAACCACGCCTTTTGCTCTACCTTAGGCCACTTTGGTTATATTTATTGGTTGACTTTTATTAACATCTTGCACACGTGCACCTACCGCATCGCTCAGTTGATAGACAGTGTAGTCCATATACGCCGATTAGGGGTGTTAGTTCTTTATGAGGCACAGGGACAAAAATGTGTATAAGAATATAATTATTTTCGATTCAATTTATTTATTAGTTAAAGTAATATATATACACAGAAATATAAAAGATTGTGAGCATTATGTCATTGATAGGACAAAGAAAAAGCTATGCACATTGTTAATACCTGAAAGAATCGAGAGTATAAAATTGATACTTTTAATAAATTGAACCCCTTGGTCATTCAAATAAGAGATATCTATCTCAAAACCCCTGGCTAATAGGTAAAGGATAGGTTTAGAGATCGAATGAGACCGTTTTTCAATTCATTTACATTTCATTCTTTATTTGGAGAACTCGGAATTATTATAATTATTAATATCGAATATCCAGAGTCAATGTCATTATCATCTCTATCACTATGCGTACGCCCATGGAATCGGCAAAATATCAAAGGAATAATATCAGCCTAAACATCGCTTCCTCCCGTGATGCCTGCAGTTTTGATATTTTTCATGGGCGTATCGAGTTGCAGGAATCAGGTTCACACATGAAAGAAATCTTCATTTCACAAGACATCGGATTGATATTTCAGACATTGATAGTACTAATTGTTTTCCATCCATTGAGATAAACAAGGTGTATCTACGACTTCCGATTTAAAAGGAAATAGACGATACTTTCGATTTCTTCATATGAACTGATACTCTGATATTTTGAAAAAAAAAAAAACATTTTTCATCGAAACACACTTTGTTTTTAACATCGAATCAATATTTAGATGAATCAGTATACCTTGACTTTATAAGTTGGTCATGAATATTTTGTTAATCCGATACGTGGGATATTTTGTCATGATCGAAAATTTTGCTGATTTTAAAATAAATACATATCATTCGTAATTTTTCATAACAATAAAATACTTTTAATGCTGAGAGAACATCATTAAAAACAAAAATTAAAACGAAGGTACTTTATCCTTAACAGTTTTCATTAAATCAGTTCTAAACCTTCCTGAATATTAATTGATTTGGCTCATTTTCTCAACATCTTAGTTTGAGACAAAGCAGAAGCGATTCCCAGAATATCAGAGAGTAACTCGAAAAATTTCCGTCATTTACACCTTACCGGCACCCAATCCGTGGACACACTGTAGTAATTTACGATTTATAATTTTGTGAAAAGTTATAAAATCGAATTCTTCATCAAAATATCGAAAAATTTATGCATGGTTAGAAAATAAATGAAATTGTTTCTCAATCCAGATCCATGATCAGAGGATATGCGTGCAAAATTTCATGAAACTAGACACAGGATAATAGTCAGGAATCAAATTTTAATAATTGGTGATAATGGGAAAAAATTATTATCGAGCATTATTATCGGACCGAATTCAATAGGTAGAAAAAAAATTCTCAAAAAAAATTTTTTTTTAAATAATTATATTTTTTCGATAGTATTTCAATCAAAATTCAACGAATAATTCCATTATAAAAAAATATACATAAGTTTATATAATAAAATCAAAAATGTTTGTGTCCTCCTCCGCTTGGGTCATAGACACATTAATTATTTCAGTCGACAGGAAACAATCTGCTGTATCAATATACAAAATTTCAATCCGATATCTTGGAAAATATAAATTTTTTTGGGGGTGGACTTGATTCCTGTGATACCCTGTAACTCCCATGTGTTCTTCGGAATCGATTGGGTAGGTAGATATCAAACCAAATAAATCTTACCGAAAAAAAATATATAGAGGTTAAAAATTAAGGTTCTAATTTGAAAATATTGAGTTTTGATGCTTTTGATTCGTCTGTTAATGAAACTCTCATGAACCCATGTGCATATGGCAAACTTTGATATTTTGGCAAAATTGAAAATGACCAAATTATCCCCAAGAAACATTGAACATTAGGAAATTATTGTCAATGATATGACAACGAAAGCCATATTTACATTGTGAATCAACCGAAAAACTCGAGAGTAGAAATCGATACTCTCTAGTATTATAAGCCTTTGTTTATTCAAATCTCATGATGGATCGATAAGTTACACACTATTCTATTATTCATAACTCTGTTACCCATATTCACTCGAAACTGTTTCAATTTCCATAGTGCCCTAACGCTCGGTTATTAATATTGTTCATCTGAGAATAATTCATCTACAGCATAGTAATTATTATAATTTTCACTATAATTGCGCGACAATTCATGAAGCTCGAATCTCGATCGGAAAATTTATTCAATCGCTAATTCAATTGTACCCTCCCAAACAAAGGATACGCCCATGAAGAATAACAAGACGGTCTGCGTCACGAAACGCAGCTGTGTGCTCCAAAGGTCGTAAAAACATTTCGCGACACTTGTATACCGTCCAAACTGAGCCTGACGAATCCTTTTGCCTCGCCGTAAAAACCGACATCGGATGGATCGAGTTTAGCGGCTCGCGCACCGCTCTGCTCCCGCTCAAAAAACCGTCAACATTTGCGAGGCAGCCCAATTAACTTGCCTCACAAGCGCGGCTTAAGGATCGCTCAGCGAGCGTATTTCTCAGTCAATGCGACCCGCCTCGCCTAAGTGGATGCTGGACTGGAGCAACGCAGTAACGCACTGGCTGATTACTCAGCTGTTCTATGTTCTGAAACGAGAAGAATGGATATTTTTTGAGATTCTTTTCACAATGCAGAAAAAATTCTTATTTTTTTTTGTAAATCACCATGTTCTGATATATTAAAAGTCTGTTCCTGTAATTTTTTAACATTTTTCCCATTTATTTAGCGGTTTTCGGTTCAACTGGCTTCTGGTTAGCATTTTCGAGTTGTTCCGAGGTTATTTCTAGATCAGATTCTGGTATTTTTTCTGCTATTGGAAAACAATCGGAGAAGGACCACGCTCTCAAACTCTCATTGAAATTGTTGATGGATGTTTTTTGATACGAAAATGCGGGGAAACCGATGAAACAGCATTTTCTCTAATTGCATACGGAAAGGATATTAATTATCAAAATCATTTTCTTCAGACTCGACACTTTGAACACGACTATTATCGGTTTGTTTACTGATAATCGCTAGAATCTATTTTTCTTTGAATTCGGGATCGAAGCGGGAAACGATAAAGCGAAAAGTTTTTCTTAACTCGGTACTTGAAATTTTCCTATTTTTCTCCCTGCTATTGCGACGGACAAAACAAATGGGGTCAATAAAATGAACGAATTACACTTTACAATAATGCAATTCTTATAAGAGCACGCCTAGTACGAGACAGCAAGTAGGGCACCAGAGAGTGGGGGAAGCTTGACATACCGTATCTGGGTGACCGCCAGGGGAAGGAATCTTGTAGTTGAATAACATAATCACAAGGACGAATATCCGTCGATAAATCAACAAATATCCCCCCTTGATCAGAGCTAATCATCAAAGTTGACCTGACGATCAATAACAATTGTGAAACAGCTGTAGTCATTCTCCTTGGATCCGCTTCTTCGGTGTAGGTGTTTTGGTTGATTGGATGATTAGCTCTGATCAAGGGGAAATATTTGTTGATTTATCGACGGATATTCGTTCATGTGATTATGTTATTTATCTTTACTGGAGCTCTTTCTACCCGTGAAACCAATTCCTATCTTTGTAGTGGAATATTGGAAACATATATGTATTCTGTGGCCCGACTCAATCAGAAGGAGACGGAAGATGAGGAAGTATAGCTTTCTTGTCTGGACACGATGTCAATTTCGAACGGAATCGAAATTGACAACTGACGGAGAGAAGGTATTTGTTCACAACAGTATCAGTTTAGTTGAATTAATCATATTTCTCAAGTTCGATTAATCCGATTTGGTATAAAATCTATTTCACTTGCTAGGTAATTTGCTTGTTCTATACAGTCTTTTGTATTCCAGTGAAACCTTTCTATGGAAACTTGAATTCACTCGCTAAATTCCCTTTTGTAAAAATGTTTATGATGAGCCCAACATACCAGATTCTAAAGATGTACGTTATTTCCCAAGAGGCCACCCAATTATTTTCATGTCTTCGCATAGATGCTGTTCCCAGATATTCACAAAAAGAATTGAAAAATGAGTACAATGATTCATATTGATCTGAATCTATTGTGTTATGTTCAGAAGACCGTATTTATAAGACTTGAGAAAAATCGATGCTCCAAATTTAAGATACAGACAAATTTCAGTAGAAAGCCCTGCATCATACCAAAGATCTTTCAAGTTCTGAAATCAGTTAATATTGTCCTACTCAGTAATTCAATAAACTGAATTGAATGATTAATTCAGACGTTTCATTTTTAGGTTTTCACCTTTTCTGTTCCAAGGATTGAATCGAATTCAAAGAAAGACTCCGCAGGACTTAACCTTAGATGATTATGTAGACAGATTGAATTTTTCTAATACTTAATAGCTAATGAATGTTCGAACCTGTACATATCATCGACATGATAAAAAGTCAATTAAACCTGTACATCCAATTAGATGGAATAAATTAAAAAATTATTGAAAATACAAATGTAATTGAAGGTTAGTAATCACTTCAAGAGGGAATTTCCTTTTCGGTTCAGGTTCATCAAGAAACGAAAGTGAAATTCCATTTGAAATGAAAAATTTGAGAGGAAATCGATATTAATACTATCACAAACCCAACTCAATCCGTGAATTTGAATATTCCCGCATTAAATATGCCAACGAGTATAAAGTTCCTTCTGTGATCGTTGGTGTCGCTATAATATACACCATGATGTGAAAACATGGTGTGCTCATCTGAAAAATGAGTGACGTCAGCTAGCAGAAAATACAAAGAGTTATATATTCTGTGTCTGAATTAACATGCAAATCCAAAGCACAGAATATATAACTTCTTGTATTTTCTGCTAGCTGACGTCACTCATTTTTCACTTTCATTATTCTGTGCTTTGAATTTGCATGTGAATTCAAACACAGAATATATAACTCTTTGTATTTTCTACTGGCTCACGTCACTGAATTTTCAGATGAGCACACCATGTTTTTTGAATCATGGTATACACCCGACTAATATGGCCGCCAAATTATTTCCATCTTTGAATGAAGTTGTTCTTTATTCAAAGGATTCCATAGATTAGTAGGGAGCCCACACTTCTTATACATCTGTTTTCTGTGATGGCCGCTCTAGTTAATTCTATTCTCAGTGGTAACGCCTTGGAGGATCTACTTACCATTAAACATGAGCACGATATGTGGTTTCAAATGGAGAGTATTCCGGGTTATAATGGACGCACAGTAACATAATGAATCAGTGCGGCTTTTTATGATAGATGGATTGAATGATTTGATCCGATACAATATCCGCAAGGAGTCCGGACTTAAATTCATTGGATTTTTGTCTGCGGGACAGGCTGAAGGCTGTGGTTTATTAAAGTAGAGTTGAGCTGATAAAATAATTGATGGTGGAAATTGAAGAAGCCTGCGATATGATTCGAGGAAATCCGCAGGAACTGTGAAAGGTACATCGAGCAATGCGAACAAAAGTGGTGGCTTTTCACCCGAAGGCATTGTAATAATTTCTAGATTATTCTCCAACTTTCAATTCTCGAAAATTTTTCCATACCTACCAGAAAACCAAAATGAGATCTTAAGAAAATCAGTAGGTTATCTCCAGCACCTGCTTTTCTACTTCAATGATTTCTATTGCGGCGCTTACGTTTTCTGGTAGGTTTTTTTGTATTGTTCTAGGTCAGTGATTTATTCTTAATGAATGAGTCACATATTTGAGAAGCTGAGACTTGAGGCAAGTTTTCACAATTATTATGAAATCAATACCTCACCTGCAGCCTTTTTCGAGGAAATGACGGATCAAATTTCATATTGCTTTCTTTATTGGGCTTAATTTTTCACTGAACCTGTGTTCTTCCAGTTCCTGTTCAATTTGCTCCAGCGAAATAATAATTATTACGGAGAATGTAGCATTTTGATTTCTTTAGATTGAGGGCACATTTATTGCCGTAGGTCTTGTAGTCTAGTAGGATATATATCCGGAATCCAATATGAAATTTGTAGGTATTTTCTTTTCTAGAGCAAAGTGGGGAAGTTCCCAAAAAAGACAAAGGAATTGATATCTGTGGAACCGGGAGGTTTGAGGAAAACATTATAAGCACATTTTTTTCGGATATGATCTGTACTATCACCACCTTGAATATTGCACATCAACTCTGTTACACCCTGTATACACAAGTTGTAATTTATTTTTACCTCATCAACTCCCTCCTCCCCACCAATGCATGCACTTCCTTGAATTTGCATACTAATACAATCGTACAACGTTCAATTATAATAACAATTCGTAAGGTATCTCGAAATACCACGAAAAAATAATGAAGCGAAGTTTGATTCTTCAATTTCTCTACCAACCTCGATCCAACACTGTTCTGTATTCCTTTTTTTAGAAAAACATATGTTGTATAATGACTGTGATCATTGGGGAAATAAATAAACGTCTTTCGAATCTGTACTTTTATTGTCAAGATTTGAGCATTTCCTTATTATATCCTTTTTTCTCATCGGAGCAGAGATTCCTCATATTTGAGGAGAATGCACTTGGTCCCATGTTGGCTATAATATGTAGCAACACATAGCAGTCCTCCAAAATGAATGTGTTTAACCTGGAATATAAATAATTTCCATCATTTATGATACAAATATTTTTGAAAATTAAGCAGTATGGAAAACGAATTACTGTTCAAATAAAAAAAATATTTTGAAATATTTTATTTTAATTGATCGGAACAAATAATCATCACGAAATTTTAGACAAATTACTCATCAGCATTTTCCGACTAGTTACCGAGTTTCGTCATGATCAGATGAATTCTTTTTCAGGTATTTCGGAAATGAAAACGATACAAACGAAACAACCAAGAAATTTGACATATTTTTTTTCCTAATATCTCGATCGTTTGACATAGGATCAAACTGAAATTTTAAGGGCCGTATTTATAGCCGCTCCTTGATGGCTTCCTCAAGAATGCCTTACCGAAGGCTGCCTAGAAGTTTATTTTCTATAGCCCGAAATGTCACTTTCCTTGCAATCGAGGAGCATTGAAGGCAACCTTAGGTGTCTATAGAACAGGAATGACGTAAAAGCAAGCCTCAAGGACGAGAGAATTTACAAGGGCAACTATAAATACGGGCTAAAGATGTAAGCAAAACATGGTGTGCTCATCTGCTCATCTGTGATCGTACAAACCAATGATGATGTCACTTTTTTTCATAAAAATTCAGAGCAGCATATATATTTCCTTGTATTTTAATCTTGCTGATGTCACTTCTCTTTCAGATCAGCACACCATGTTTAACATAATGATATGGCCCTAAATACTGTTGCTAATTATTGACTTCGTGGTCTGTGCCAAATGTTATTCAAATTTTACAAAGTTTTAATTTGATGGTGTTAGTTCTTCTTAGGGCATTGAGGAAATTACCTCAAACTTTCAAATAGCCAAAGCATCTGACATATTTCGTTTCGAATATCTCCTGAAGTAAATACAAGATAGACCTGAAATTTGGAGCACTCTTGTTGAATATTGACTCAACGTTCATGCCAAATTCCATTGAAATCTGGTGAATTATTTCAGAAAAAACTGGAAATATTCGAAATATTTTTACTAACATTTGTCACCATTGCAAACCCAGGCCATTTTGCATAATGTTGCGCGGCGGTAGTTTTGAACTTGTTACGATATTTCAATTTGATCGCGTCAATACTATTTGAGATATTGAGAAAATAACCTAATTTGACATATTCGTTTTACTACATCTCCAAAAATAAATATCAGATCCAATTATGATTTGGAAAACTGTGCTGATTTCCTGAGAAAAATTGATGTTTCCGAAATTACTCAAAAAATATTGATCCGATCATGACGAAACTTGGAAGATGGTGCGTAAATTCGTGCAGAATTTCCCGATCATTTCACTGGAACAGTTCAAAGACTTAGTTTATAAATATCTTATTTCTTCTAATCATATGATTCCTGGCAACATCGTGATATCGCTCTATCAGAATGTCTGTTATTGTAGAATTTCAAACCGAAATCGATCTTAAATGATTAGTTTGGATTTCCTGAAGAAGAATCCGTGATCAAATTCAATTCTGTTCTGCCCACCATATAGCCATAACTTTCTGAGGAAAAGACCTAGAGTCTTGAAATTTTTAGTTTATACTCGGAGTCTAGAAATCTCGTTCGTTAGCGGTCGAAATTGACCGAAAGTTTTCGAAATTATATTTGTTTTAAAATTAATTGATGAGATCCGATTAATGTTTCGTGACAAGTTGAAGAATACCAACTAGCAACCCGTTTACAATTTTGAGATGATGTAATCTTTAAAAATACCTAGAAAAGCACTGACGTGGGGTCAGGAGCTGTTACGCGCTCGTTCCGTTGCCAAAGCATCCAACTATACAAGTATTGACCCTGCCAAACGCAGATTTTTTTTCATATGGTTCTCACAGAGTTCTGCATGAACCTCAAGCTATAACTTTCGATCGAGTACTAGATTGCAATTCGATCCAAAATTTTGAATGGATATAACTATCAGAAGAATAATTGGCGAATTCAACCCATTCAAGCATTCGTCTTTCTTGATAAAACTGAAAACCTACTCCACAAATATATTCCCCATGTCGATTTTTCCTTGAGTTAATGTATGTACGGCCGGCCTAACCACTGATAGTGAACAAAATAACTTTCGGAAGAATCATCTACTCCAGTAGCTTGATAATTGTAGAGTAAGTTTGGAGTTTAATTACGAAGGCCGAATTGGCGAATAAGTAAAATCTATCGAATTTTTCCGCAGATAAACTCTTTCATAATTTCAAGTTTCCCGATATTTCCAAGAACATAGATCGAATCGCCCTCCAATGAAAAATGCCACCTTAAAGTTCCAGCCAAATAGGGTCTACAGAACAATGAGCAAAATAACTCTCTACATTTAACAAAATGCAGGAGGACTGTTCAATATTTTTTACTCATTGTTCTGAAGACCAAATGGGCTGAAACTTTTAGGTGGCATTTTTTTATATGATGAATGATAAGATGCATGACTAAAAATGGCTTGAATCATTGCACAAGAAAGTAAGTTAATCTCTAATGAAATTCAAATTTGTTCTTCTGATGTACCAACATAGCACAAAAAGAACACAAACTCTAATACCAACATGGAGTCCTACACCTAAATCTTTGACTGTAAGGGCCGTATTTATAGTTGCTCCTTGAGGCTTCCTTACTGAAGGACGCCTTGAATTTCATTACACAGAAGAGCAAATTTAAGGCGGGCTTCAGTATTGAAGCGTCAAGGAGCAACTATAAGTACGGCCCTTAATGCTTCGAGTTGTGACTAATTGCAGAGTGCGATGATTGTCGTTTCGAACATGACTGTAGGGCACTAACAATTGTGGGCTATTTTAACTTTTTGCTTGAGATTTCATCTTGGAGCTGTTCATATTCGACTGAGTGTTTTTTCACTAATACCACCCCTCAATATTTCGGAATTACATTTATTGCACCGTGCATATTTATTATCATCCCATAATTGATAATATTTCCACATATAACTAGCTGTTTCAGATATTTCCTAAATCAATCAGCTTGAACTACTATTTTAACTTTTTGCTTGAGATTTCATCATGGAGCTGTTCATATTCGAATGAGTGTTTTTTCACTAATACCACCCCTCAATATTTCGGAATTACATTTATTGCACCGTGCATATTTATTATCATCCCATAATTGATAATATTTCCACATATAACTAGCTGTTTCAGATATTTCCTAAATCAATCAGCTTGAACTACTATTTTAACTTTTTGCTTGAGATTTCATCATGGAGCTGTTCATATTCGAATGAGTGTTTTTTCACTAATACCACCCCTAAATGTTTTGGAATCACATTTATTGCACCGTGCATATTTATTATCATCCCATAATTCATAATATTTCCACATATAACTAGCTGTTTAAGATATTTCCTATATCAATCAGCTTGAACTACCGTAGCCTTGCCCTATCAACTTTCAACACGAAATTACATCATAAGGCGGTTTCGTAAACTTGATCGGATTAACACGGGTAACTTACCAGGGTCACTCAAATGACGGATGTCGAACGCTCTACCTGTCATTTGAGTGACCCGGGTAAGTTACCCGTGTTTATCCGATCAAGCTTCCGAAACCGCCTATAGACTAAACGTCTCTAATGCAGAATGCACTCGGCAATATAACAGAGCATAGAGCAAGCAGGATACAACTATTGTATCGCGAGAGCAATTAAACACGAAATTTTATTGCCTCGCCTCAGCCAAATCAGAGAACTGCTTAGGCCAAAAACTAATAATTAAAAAGTACGCCGAAGATACCGGATACCGAAGCTCAATCGAGGGTTTCTGCGCAATTTTAATATTTATCATGATGCTTGTATGATATAATATTTGAATCGATAAAACAGAAAAAAAAATAGCAAGAATCTGAGAAAAAACAAAATTAAGTCGAATAAAATTTTAGAAAAGCATTCTGAATATTGAAACTGGATGGATAGAATCGATTTTGACACTGGTTTCGTCGCAGGTGAGTCCAGCCTTCTTGTTTGGGAGCATTATTGGTAAAATAATTGGAAAAATATAGACAGTTCTGCTAAGGTTGCACCGAACTATCGATTCGGCTTCGGCATCCAGCCAGTTCAGCCTACTTTTCAATTTTTCCCTTTTGGCCGAAGCAGTTGTCCGATTTGGCAGAAGCGACGTTATAAGATTTCTAGTTGAGACTTGCTCAGTTAAATTGTCGAGTCCATTAGGGACGTTCAGATTGTGCTGATATTTCGTGCTGAAAAGGAAAGGGTTGTAGTACAGCAAATTGATTTGAAAAATATCTGAGAAATATGGTTATCTTCGTAAGTAATATCATAAGGGCATCTGATTTTTTCGAAAAAAATCGAAAAAACAAGTTCTTTTAACAAGAAGCATGAGTGCTGGTGGCAACAAAAATCCGAGTCGAGGACGAGGATTTTAGCACCTGCACGAATGCTTTGACAACAACTGTCAAGTTTTGCCGCGGGTAACTCGAATAAACTGCTTACAGCTCCTGCCAAGCAGTTTTCCACCTAGAAACCATTTGTAATTCAAAATTGCGGGTTTCTGATTTCTTCTGTTGGAACTTGTCAATATGCAATTCTGGATAAATTCAAATCTAGGGTCGAGCTAGGAAAATTGTGATCTACAGTTATTTGTTGAAAAAGTTCATTTTCTGACCACTTTTTCGAAAAACTATTATTGGATGCGAAAAGCCAAGGAAAAATGCTACAATAATCACTCTTCAATTTGGATGGCACGCCTAAACTGTTCCAACAAAAAAAATTGGCAAAGAAAAATTTGTGAAATGTTTGCATTTTCAACCGGACATACGTCAATGGCGGATAAATGACCTCAAGGCGAATCGAGATCCACGGAAAAAATTTTTTTGTTCATTCGATACGAAGATACAAGGTGTTTTGCCAATTTTTATTGTTGAAACAGTTTATGTGTGCCATCCAAATTGCAGAGCGATTATTGCGGCATTTCGTCTTGGCTTTTCGAATCTAATAATAGTTTTTCGAGAAAACGGTCAGAAAATGAGCTTTTTCAACAAATAACTGTAGATCACAATTTTTCCAGCCCGGACCCGTATTTGAATTGATCCAGAATTGCATATTGACAAGTTCTAACAGAGGAATATTGATAGCAAATTTCAACAAAATAACTTCAAGCGTTTCAGAAATATCGCTAGTCAAAGTTTTATACCAAACCTACAAAACACCCTGTTTTTCCGTTACCAAAATGAACAGAAAATTTTTTTTCAGCTGATCTTGACTTGAAGTCCTCTATCCACCATTGACGTATGTAAGGTCACTCATGAATCACCCTATACATTATATAATTCATTATGCAATGACAATAAATATACACGGTGCAATAGATGTTATTCTGAAATATCTAGGGGATGTATTTGTAATTAAAATGCTATTAGTACAACATCTATAATAAATCCCCTCAGGAAAAAAAACTCAGACTAATATAAACACCCCCAAGGTGAACGAATCCCCAAGAATAAAGTTAAAACAGCCCTCAGAGGTTGGTGCGCTAATGGTATTGGTATGGGGTATCGACAATAATCACGTGAAATTGGTAATAACTCAAAGCATTGACAGTCAAAGATAAGGTTCTTGGAATCTATTTTGGTATTACAGCTCAAGTTCTTTTTGTGTGATATTTGTTTACTGAGAGAATAAACTTGATTTTTCATTAGAATCAATCCTTCTTTCGATAGTTAAAATATATATTCAGTAACATACTGGCGTTTCCTAATTTTGCTTACGGCCTCACTTATATGTACATGTATATATCAATACTATCGATTCGGTGTACGCTTCCGATGAAGCTTAGGCTGATTCATTAAGAGATTCGGTATCCGATTCCGACCGAATCACAAAAAAACGCTTTGGCGCATCACTCATTTTTACCAAATGATAGCGCGCTGTTCCCCAGAACATGCGCGTAAAAAGAGAACATGAACCTGATAAATATTTTTGTATCGGAATATTTGCGTGTAAGTTTCATCATAGTTCGAGTTGTATAAGGATTATAGAAATATCCTCGATCCGACCTTCTGTGTTGGTTTCAATTTTTGGGATCATCCAGTTCTGAGCAATTGGTTTCTTCGATATAACACGAATTATCAAATGTTTATGTTTTTTCATTTTATCTCGATAGAAAATCATAACTTAAGCTACGCGAATTTTGAGTATTAAAAATGGTCAAATCAGGACCAGGGTCGGCACTGAGGCAGTCGTTTCAGGCGCCACTTAGCTACGGACGGAATTTCGGGCAGAATCGAAGAGCCGCCTTTCATACCTTTCAACCTAGGTTATTGAAAATAAAGCCTGGGTCTACTAATGCTGCAGTTTGAAAATGTGTAAACATTCACTAAACTAAAAGTAAATGTAAAAAAAAACTTTCTCTTTCAAACTGATTTATTTGTTCTCTAGTATCTTGGAATGAGGTTTCACTGCACACGAATTATGTATCTGAGCAGCAGATTCCTAGTATGATCATAAATGTGTATTTTGTTGGCGGTTAACGTCCATGTTTATGAATTGAATTATTCTCCATCACGACTGTCCGTCACGGAGAGAAAATGAATGTTTTATTTTACCAGACACATTCCGAATCAAATTAAATACGAGCCTTGAAAAAGAACCACGAAAGGTTCAAAACGTTGGCAATGTACTGATAGATTCTAATAAATTACTGTCCAAATTCCTGAGAAACCTTATTGAATTAATGTGTATATTAGCGAGCTTAAAAAAAAACAGATGAATTGGCGAACTACTGAGTGAATGCCTTGCTTTGCTAAAGAAATCTCTGAGAATATGGGGATCAAACCTGAATTCGAGCAAAGATTCGAGTCTGAGCGAGAAGTTCGTATTCGTTTAAAACAAGACTATTTCAATATGAATGTAGAGATATTTATTTACTTGACATATACGTTAATCTATTAAATGAATGCCTCCTACAATTAAAAGAGCTTAGTTCATTGTTTGAATTTTTATATGACGTTAACGCATTTGCTTCAAAATCTCCAGAGTATATAATGCAAAATTGCAGTAGACTTCTAGAGCAATTAGGAGATGACATTCAACACAGAAATCTTAGCACTGAATTGCTTTTTTTGAATCGCACGCCAGAGTCGAAAATGCAGTCGCTGAATTATTTAGAGGAGAATAATTAATCAGATAATCATTCAAACATGTTGATTGTTCTTCTGGGACTTATTACAAGGACAGTTTCTGTAGCTAGCGCAAAAAATTCTTTTCAAAATTCAAAATTATAAAGAATTATTTGCGCTCCGCTTTGCACCAAGAGAGTTTCCGAATAAGAACTAAGCTAAAAAATGTATTTTGAGAATGTAATAGATGATGTTGCTAGAATTTAATCCAGAAAGGTAAAATTATTGTGATTCCTAAAAATTGCGAAGTAAAGGGTTTTTCAACAAGAACTTTGTTTTTCAATGTGGTAACACCGGCACCACATGACAGTTTTGACATTTAGTTTTTTGACGTATTCGCGGTATATGCTTTGGCAATTGTTACAATGAATTCAATTTCGCTCGAAAATCGCATTAAAATAATTCAAATCCACTATGAAAATGGTCGTTCTGTTAAAGTTACATTTCGTAAAGCACATTTTCATTTGTCAGGGTACGTCAACAAGCAAAATTGCCGCATTTGGGCTTCTGAAAATCCTAAAGCAATTATTGAGAAGCCTTTGCAAGCTCAACGTGTCACTGTGTGGTGTGCTATGTGGTCTGGAGGTGTGATTGGGCCGTTTTTTTTCGAAGATGAGGCTGGAAATGCGGTAACAGTCAATGGATCCCGCTATCGCGAGACTGAATTTTGGCCTATTATTGATGACATGGATGGCACTGAAATGTGGTTTCAACAAGACGGTGCCACATGTCACACAGCCAATGAAACGGTCAATTTATTGCAAACCAAATTTCCCGATCGCATAATTTCGCGAAATTCAGCCGTTAAGTGGCCGGCCAGATCGTGTGATTTAACACCACTGGATTATTTTTTGTGGGGCTATGTTAAAGACAGAGTTTATACGGAGCCAATCGAATCGATTGCAGCCTTAAAACTCAAAATCCGTGATGTCATTAACAAAATAGACCCTCCATCTTGCCAAAAAGTGATTAAACATTTTGATGAAAGAATCAAGTCAGCGTGGTCGTGGTGGACATTTGTCAGATATCATTTTTCATTCATAATTGCCGAACTTTTCTCTTTGTAATACAATAAAAATTTTATTCATTTTCCACTAAACTCTTCGTTTTATTTTGTTTTAAAAAACAAAGTTCTTGTTGAAAATCCCTTTATATATGAAGAAATGCTCATATCATATTACGGTGACCTATGTGGTAGATCCTTCTATAGAAAATCGATCACTTAAGTTTCATAATTTTCCATACACAGTTTATGATTATACTTTTTATGTTTTTTGTGAAGGTATACTATCTACACAACTTTGTAATGATTATTTTCAATTTCTTCTTAATGTGATAGTTTATTCTATTTTCCTATATGCTTAAATATAAACAAGTTGGAATTTTCTTGTTACATTGAAAAAAATTTTGGACACACTTGCACACCTACGCATACAAGTATATCGAGATTACCATTTTTCATGTACACCCACCCCAATTTTTCCGACTTACTTAAATATTGCTATTTTTTATGCCTTTATATGAAGGGGCGCTGAAAATTGTTTTGCCTCAGGCGCCAGAATTGCTCGCGTCGGCCCTGATCGGGACGCAAGTGTACATTGGTTAAAACGAGGTGGATCGCCCCCTACGTCACCAGTTGATGCACGATTCTCGGATAGATACAGCCAGGGGAGTGAAGCGACAGTAGGAGAAGTGGAAACGAGGACATATGTCCCCAAATAATTTCGTTCTGTCCTTTGAATAGAAATGGAGATGTCAGAAACGTATGTCGTAGATATGTTCCAATGGATGACTGACAAAAATGACAGAACATTCATGGAATGACATTGATATTATTGATAAATGAAAATGATATAACTTCATAAATTTGTTTGTTGAAAAGTTATGAGTGATATCCTAGAGTGTGGCAATAATTGTGGTGATATTGATTAGTATTTCTATAATATCCATGTAAATATAAATTTTTTTTTCGTAATTCAATGAAAAATTCTTTTTTTAGGATTCAGCGAATGCCAAGGATAAAATGTTTCAACTGTTTTCAGGTGCTCCCTTCGTTATATAATGAAACTTTTTTTCACAGAATTCAGATGATGCTGATGATACGATATTTTTGCAGGTGCTTTAAGGAGGTTTCTTTCAGGGATTACAAGATGTTAAAGATTAGGGCGCTAGGTAAGATCTGATGAGTTTATGTTTTCAGAATGTTAAATTCTATAAATCTTACTGACTTAAACGTTATATTAAATTAAGAAAACGGCTTTAGTTTCATCTGCTTCATTGTAGAAAGATGTTAAGTTTTCTTGCAAAAATTCATATATTAGCAATTCACTTGTAATAACAAAAGATATTCTCGCTTCCTTTAAGGCCGTCTCACCCTCATAACTTTGAAAGATGTTTGTGAAATAAGTCCTGGCAAAAATATCACTAATTTTTGCTTATGTAGTGATTATTTTTCAGTCTCCGATTTCAATCAAATCACTCCTAACAAAGGGTCATCAGAACAAGAGGATTGTGCCACAATCATCTGAACTGATTCATCTACACATAATGAACCATCACCAGCTTAAGATTTTCATATGATCCATTGACATAATGATCGTGACTATGTCGGGCAAATTCCAGCCTGAGAATCCACTCCCAAATGAATTTTTACTGACAAAAAGACACAGTATACCAACCTATTAAGATCTATCCTGGCAAGATTGATAATTATTATTTATATTTCAAAATATATTTCAATAGTCTCCTATCATTTGATTTTGAGGTTCGCTTCCAAGAACATAGATCGAATCGCCTTTCAATGAAAAATGCCACCTTGAAGTTTCAACCAAATAGGGTCTACAGAACAAAGAGCAAAAAACAGTCCTCCTGCATTTTGTTAAATGGAGAGAGTTATTTTGCTCATTGTTCTGGAGACCCTATTTGGCTGAAACTTCAAGGTGGCATTTTTCATTGAAGGGCAATTCGATCTATGTTCTTGGAAATATCGGGAAACTGGAAATTATGGAAGAGTTTATTTGCGGAAAAATTCGATAGATTTTACTAGTTCGCCAATTCGGCCTTCGTAATTAAACTCCAAACTTACTCTACAATTATCAAGCTACTGGAGTAGAATCTTCCGAAAGTTATTTTGTTCACTATCAGTGGTAAGGCCGGCACACATTAACTTAAGGAAAAATCGACATGCTGAATATATTTGTAAAGTAGGTAATCAGTTCAATCGAGAAAGACGAATGCTTGAATGGGTTGATTTCGCCAATTATTCTTCTGATTATATATCCATTCAAAATTTTGGATCAAATTTCAATCTAGTGCTCGATCAAAAGTTATGGCTTGAAGTTCATGAAGAAATTCGTGAGGACCATATGGAAAAAAATCGGCGTTGGGCAGGGCAAATACTTGTATAGATGCCCGCTCTGGAAATGAAACAAGCGCTAGGTTTTTACTATAACGGGTGTCACAGGAATCAGGTCCCCCTCTAAAAAATACTTCAACTTTCGAGATATCGGATTGTAATTTCGACTGATGTAAAGTAGGTCTCTCTATGACTTCCAGTTTATCCAGAAATAGAAGTAACTTTCGACTTTCTCATAAGGAGTGATGTATATTTTTGCATATTCAAATTATACGTTGAATGTTGAGTGCGAAACCGTCGAAAAAAGAAATCAACAATAAAAATAAAAAACATCAGAAAAATTTTCCTTTGTGTTTCACTTCGGTTCGATTATTATGCTTGATATTTAAATGTGTACTGTTGTTAAAAATAATACAACAATATTGCTCTATGCTCGGAAAATAATTGAAATTATTTCTTCATCCGGCCACACTGATCAGATGATATGCGTGCAAAATGTTATGGACCTAGAGAATTAAAGAGTTGAAGCAGACGGCTCACCCCTCATATGGGACTATACAAAATACGTGTTTCTTTCTGCCCGAATAGTCAATTTCTAGAGGAAATTGATTTGCAATAACGGCAAAAATTAATATACAATGTATATCAAGCCTTACAATCAAACCGAAGTCAAAAATAAATAAAAATTTTCTGATTGAAAATTTTTCTTCTCAATTTTATTTTCATTTGACGATATTCTAATCAAAATTCAACATAGAATGTGAATATTCAAGAATTTACATCAGTTCACATAAAAAATCGAAAGTTACGTTTACTTCCTGTTAGAACGGAAGTCGTCGACACGATTACATCAGTCGATGGGAAACAACTTTTTTCGAGAATGTACCTGATTCTTGTAACACCCGGTATGTTGAGGTTTTCTGTTCATTCCAAAAAAGTAGTCGACCTTTATTTTGTAACATTAGACGTAAATCGAACACAATTCATAAATAAAACGTAAAGTTGAAATATAGGTTTTCCATGCCAGTGTTCACAAAGGTGAACGTAATATTTACGTTCACGTAAGTTTTACGGATGGCTTAAGGAAAAGTGTATAAATCTAGTGATATCTTTAGGGTCTTCCAAGCTGAACATATTTTCATTATTCGTGAGTTTCGCTTGTCAGATATACCTTGTTTATGATTCTATTGACATAATACAAATGAATTTCAACCTTCATGCTCCTTTTCTTTCACATGCTCCTTCTCAAGTTCACAATAAAAGCAATAATAATATCTCTAACATTTTCAAGAATAAATGAATATGACTGTAGTAAACTTCTTCTGATATAAAATAAAATTTGACAGTTGCCAATATTTTTGCGGTGAATACGAAACAAAGATAAGATGAAGTAGGAAAGTGACATCTTTTTGTTACGGCCATTGTGAACACCGTAAAAATTACGTAAATTTTATGTTTACGTACCGCTTACGCTTTCGTTCATTGAATGATCTATCACAAGTATGATAGATTGCCATAGGTACAATGTAAATCAATACATTCAATACTACTGAAAAGCTTTCATTTTATCAACTCACCTATTCACCGAAACTCTTGGTTTTCCTGAGTTCGATTCAGAACCCGTAATAGAGGAAGTGGCTAATTCATGTTTGGAGAAAAAACATCTTGCCAGGGTCCTTACAGCCTTATTACAATCTTTTTGGACTTTCGTGATGACTGCATTGTATTGTTCCTTGGTTATGCAGGACCGATTTGGACCGAAGTAAACCTAAAAAACGACATCTAATCAGCTTACGCATAGAGAACCCTCTTGAAATTAACCGATTCACGAAATTTTCTCTTCGGTTATTCCTCGCCGATCCAATGTTTTTATAACAGATTAAATAAAATCAGCGTAACTGTAATGCTCAATCGAACAGCGTTTTGTTAAAGAAACCAATGATCATATTCGGACAAAATTCTGGCCATACTTTGAGCCTTGAAATACCGCAGCATTGTACTAGATTTCAGTTCGCTACGATAATAATTTTTGTAGATATTGTGAAAAAATATGTCAAATTTCGTTGTTTTTTTGTGAATATCTCGAAAAACACTGATTCAATCATGATGAAACTTGGCAGCTAATTTAAAAATGCTGAGGAACAACTAATTGCAAATTTTCGTGATGATCGTGTTATAAGAACTATTTGAAAATAAATAAAAAAATTTCTCAAATATTCAATATTCTGTTATCTTCTAATTAAATTACCCCCATGAATTCCAGTATGAAACTCCGAACTGTCATATTTCGATGAAAATCTGTATTTCAATTCGATCTAATCGGTATTTTTGTCGGTCAGCCGTTAGGCCGACTGCCAACACAATAACGGCTTAGAAACTCGATTTTTGTTGAGGAGGTTTGGGGTTTAACTACGAAGGTCGAATTCGTGAATGGGTAAAATCCGCCCAATAATTCCGTAGATATACTCTTTCAAAGTTTCATTTTCGCAATGTTTCCACAACTACCGATTAGAACGAATTGCAATCTAGTATCTACTTCATCGAAAAAAACCTAAGAAACACTTAGGTTTTTAGTCAATATATTCAATTAGCGGATGAATTCAGGAGGGCCTATTTTTCACAAGACAATATTTCACGAAAAATTTTTCGTACTTACATATCCATCCACTTCCTTCGGATTGCAATCAGCGTCAAACTCAATGTTTTTCAGGTGTCTCTGGAAGAAAAGAACAAGAATAAATAATCACTAAAGTTTGTCAAATCTCCAAAAAAGTTTTTTTCTTTATTGGAAACACTTTTTTCGAGTATAAGTACTATATTTATTGAAAGAAAATAGTTTGGTTATCATGCTGAATTGTTTATATATTTGAAATGAGTAGCTAGGAATATGTCTTGAATATTTCAACGATTCTTACCACCAATGTCTTCTTTGACGGATCTCCCTGAAAAATCAAAGAAAAAGTAATATTAGTCTGTATTCCAATGTGTATGTAAAGATATAACGCTATAAATATATTATTCAGGGGCATCTTCAATAATTTATTGCAGAACTGGCAGTGGTATCTGTTTACTATAAAAAAGGGTGGATATAGATGAAGGATACATGCCTACATTCAAGAAAAGTAGTAGGATTGTTCATGTCTATTTCTATCAATATGTGGTAAAATATTGGCTATATGTATTGGACTTTATTTGTGGGAAAGGTGAATCAAACCCGATAGACGACTTCGGCCCAAGTTGCCAACCCAAAATTTTCTTCACAAATTTACTATCACTGGGGAACGAGAACTTCGGGACAAATTCGACATGATAAGGTTCGCGTTATTTATAAATATCCGTAAAAGATGCCTCGGCTCTTCAAACAAGATAATTTTTCCCAAATATAGGTTTTTGTGAGGCTGAAATTTCCGTTTTCCGTTCTGTAAATATGAAATATTCGGTTGGTTCTTGAAAAAAAAGGTTCATTAAGGAATTTGATTGATGAAATGGCAATCTTTCTGTCACCAGAACATATACATATTGTCTATGCACCAGAACGACACTCAATGTTTTATAGTAACATATCTAAAGCATAGAAAAATCTTTATTAATTTTACGATCCATAGACCATACCTAGTAATTTTTTCGTTGTTGATTGTTGTCTCTTCTATGTTCTATGGATCATAAAGTAAATAAAGATTATTCTATGCTATGGATATAGTACCATAGGACATTGACTATTGTTCTGGTGACAGAAAGAACGTTTTTTCATCAATCAAATTCCGTAATTAACCTTTTTTTCAGGAACCAACCTGATATTTTATATTTACGGAATGGAAAACCGGCAACCGAAATAACCAAGTTGATTTGCGGAACATATCCTATATAAATTTGACACTATTAACATGAAATCAGGAGTCCCAACCTAAATTTCAGCCAATCAGAGATGATCTCAACAAAACCCTATCTCGTTTTGGGAGTCGAGGCATCTTTTACGGATATTTATAAATAACGCGAACCTCATCATGTCGAATTTATCCTGAAATTCTCGTTTCCTAGTGATAGTAAATTTGTAAAGAAAATTGTGGGTTGGCAACTTGGGCCAAAGTCGTCTTTTGAATTTGGTCGACGTTTCGAAAATTTATTGTTCGATTTTCTTATATAAAACAATGCGGTTTCTCTTAATTATGACTAGAAAGCAGCAGTTGGTAATATACAATATCCTATAAATCATTCATATACATAGCGTGCAAATTGGGTTGAACACACTGAAGGCGAATCCGTTGGCAACTTCAATTCTGTCCGCCCGGCCGTGCATCCATCCGTACATGCTCTAACTTTCGAAGGACAGACCTAACAGCTTAAAATTGTCAGATTAGGTTTAGAGTCTAAATATCTCGGTTAAGTTCGTTAGTGGTTGAAATCGGTCGAATATATTCAGAGTGAGGCTCATTTGAAATTCTGAAGTTTATTCCTCGATATCTCTTGAAATACTATTTGATCAGATTAAAAGTTTGTATAAAGTCTTAAAATACCACCGCGCAACTTGGTGAGAAATTACGTGTGGATTCAATTGTAACACAATTAAAAACAAATATTTATTCGAAAATTTGTTAAATTTCTGTTGAAAAATTTTTTTTTTTTTATCCGGAATTTTTGACTAGATTTCAATGAAATCTGGCACAAGCCTTCAAATCAACATTTAACAGCAATATTTCTAATTTCAATACTATCCTATATTTACCTCTGGAGATATGAGGCAAAAAATGCCAAATTGAGTTGTCATTTTCGCGGGCATTTTCTGGGGACCGACGTGCTAAAGTTTTGTCAAAATGTGTGTAATTTTCGAATTTTTTCCCGAAAATGTTCTCAAACGACTAGGTTGTCCCCACTGATGGCGAATCCGGTGTTAAAATCGATTTTGTCTGGTCGGTCGACAGTCCGTAAGCACGATTACGGCCGTACGTTTGATCCTATCGACTCGGAACTTTCAGGGTAGATTGCATTTCGAAATGGGACGATTGAGTTCGTTAATGGACAAAAGCACCTGAATGGTTTCAGAGTTTTTTTTTCGGGAATTATTGATCGTCTTCGAAAAAATTCTGCTCATATCTTGTGCCCTATATTTCGCAGCAATGTACCAACCAAAATTTCATGTTGATACTTCATTATTCTCGGAGATATTGGGAAAAAATATTCAAAATGTCGTGTTTTTTTCTTCGGTATCATTGTTTTTCCCAGAATAACTCAGAAAAAATAATCAATAATGACGAAACTCGATTATTGGTTTGAAAATGCTGATGAATAACTTCGTGGAATATTTCGTGATTATTGTATCATGAGAACTAGACTTTCTGATCACATTTTTTGTATGAACCTTGTAGCTGTATCGGAAAATGAAACTTTCAATGGTTATATCTGAGGAATGTTTGGATGAATTTTACCCATTCACGAATTCGATCTTCGTAATTAAGGCCCAAACATGCACTACAGATATCGAGTTTTCAAGTTGTTTCTATCGGACTTTATTGTGCGTCCATTAGGCCTGATATAATAAAGAGTCTGGAATATGATGTTGCATAAAAGAATTTGCAGACATGAAAAAAAGAAAAAGAGTATATCTGATTAGTTTTTCGGTATTCCATATTGATTTTATTTTTCAATAATTCTTCGGGTTCAATCAAATATTGATAAGTTGTTTAAATTTGTGTTAATTTCAACTCATTTGTTATATTTGGATCGATGTCAATGATTTCGATCAATAAATCGTATGTCGTGTTGAAAACTTGAATTCTGATTGAAAATTTGCTTTGGAAGAAATTCAAAAAGTAGGGCCCTGGAAATCGTGGATTTGCCACTAAATGATATGCATATTTAAAATAAGTATGACTATAATATTTTGGAGATTCTTACCAATGAGTTTTTTTTTGATGGCTTCTGCTGAAAAATAAAAAAAAAATTAGTGTGAATCGCAATCTAAATGGGAAGATATAACGAAATAAATATATGTTATTGCACGATGGAACGACTTTTGTTAGGTACAGCGATTGTTGCTAGATCGGTAGAGCATTTTCACTGGTTGCTCCGGTGAACCGAACGGTGAGTGAATCGTGAATCGTTCAGCGAACGGTAAGTGATAATTACTAAAAATATTCATTGGAATAATGAAATGAAATATTAATTGAATTTGATTCATTTCTGGGTAATAACTGTGGAACAGTCGATTTCCCAGGCCTTTTGAATTTCATTTTCTTTAGCAGAAGATTCGATATCACCTATTTTTGCGCACATGTTCTGTGGAACAGCGTGCTATCTTTTTGAACAAACGTCTGTTATTCTCGAATTTCTTCCCGGAAATGGTCTCGAATGACTAGGTTGTAGGTACTCTCAACGAAGACGAATCCGGTATCAAGATCAATTCAATCCGGCCGAGGACCCGAAAACTGTCGAACGGAGCAAGCTGGCAACTCGAAACTGAAGCAGCTGACTCCACGTCAGTCATTTTCTAGGTTTTTCGAATTATATTATGGTCAAATTCAGTTGATTATTTTCCACCTTGACAATCTACAATCAATACAGGACAACAACTTCCCTTATATTCCTTCACAGCAATAAGCAATGACTACGTTAATTTTTCGGATAATTATATTATAGTTTGAATAAAAACTGCGTCTTTCGTGCAAAAATCGTTATACGTATCTCGAATGTCAAGGACTGGTTATCTCGATACTTAAAATACTATTTAAACGGCATATTTGTCGCAGAACTGGCAGTGATATCAATTCCACATACAAAAGAGGTGAATATAGACTGAGGATACAAGCCTACATTTTAGAAAAAATCATTGACGTGAAGTCGATAGCTTGTACGTGTTTATTCGTATTGGAGCCGTAGCTTAGAGTAGGGGAAGGTGGGGCGAAGTCCTGCCTTGAAACACCATTGCCCTACCTTGGAAAAACAAGAGCCAAGGATTCAGAGAATTCATAAGATCGATGTAAATTTTTACTGCACTACCTTCAATGGGGGTTTTTCCTTTAAACGAAAATGCAGTAATTTTCATGAAAAACCTTTAGAACATCACATTTCAAACATATAATTTCAATATTATAGTTTTAAAAAAATGTTTGATCACCTAAAACTGAAAAATAAAAATGGGGATTTGAATTTAAAGGGATTTGTCTTGAGTGCACGATATGGCAACGTCGAATTCAGCTTTCTCGGAAAGAAAAGGAAGTCAAATGTATGACAGGAAAACAGAGATAGCTATACTTCGATCTGGTTATAGTATAAGACAACGACCAAGGGATAGATATTGAAGAGCACAGACTGTCATACTATCATATTACTGTCATATTGCAAACGGAAGTTGTTTGATTATATTGACAAAGAACACGTGTGTACCGCAGAGTAGGAATAAATATTTCATTATTCTATATCAGAAAGAGCTATTCTACTAAACACCGTTGTCACTACGTGCATGCCTGGCAAATCCTCCACTATCTACGTAATATTAGATATTTCTGAGACATCATAATTGACATTACTCGATTGAAATAAAGTTTCTTTTGAAGTTCAAATGGAAATTTTAAAAATCAAAGGATACCATCACGACATTCTAAACGAAAGTGTGGGTGAATTAGTTTAGTTTAAACATGATCGGAACAGTATATTTGCAGTTATTCCAAAAATATGGACGAAACCGTTGAAAGTACAATGAACAGTGTTAATTTGCTAAGGAGGAAAGTAATAATAATGTTATTAAATGGTTAGCGGAGAGCTGAAAAAATAATTATGGTAGATGACTTCTTCATATTTCGAAATAATAATCAGTGTAAATGAGAAAAATATTTCAATTGTTTGCTTTTGCTATTAAATTAAGAAACGAAAAGTAACTTACCACTACTGGCACAGGTTCTGACCCACTTTTGGTCGAATGGATTTCTGGATCTGAAATAAGAGAATATATTGGAATGATGAGAATAATTTTAGTGCACATGCATCCTGCACTCGTTCATGAAGATTTTTCGGATTCTTCTGATATTCGAATCGAAGAAAATTTTTAATCGTGATGGAAAAATATTATCTATCTGAAAAATAATCCGAGAGTTTATGTCACTTCTTGAGAACAAGTAATTTTTTGCATGGAGACCAGTGGCGTGTCGTGGCGTATGAGGTTTGGGGCGCAAGAAGTAAATATTGAGGGTTGAGCGGCATGGGTAGGAGGAAAGCTAGACGCCGGCGTCGAAATCACCTATTTTTAAAATATTCGTATCTTTCAAGAAAGTTTAGGACCGCATAGAACATTGTTCTCAGGAGAAAATTTTGATTTTTGTCAAGCTCTGCAGTAAGATTAATTAACTGTTAAAATATTCCTTGATTCCAGCGCAGTCTCTTCCATCGTGGCCTCTAAGGGCCAAAAAGAAAGTGCTACAAAATTTTACCTAATACCTAGATGATTCTTTTTGAATGTGTCTTTTTTTCGACCTCATTATTATGTGAAATAATGCTTTCACTTTTCGCAGAGCTCAACTGGGACATAAAATTTACCTTACAAGTAAGGCAAAGGTAGAGCAAGAACCGATGTGGTCACGAAACGATTATATTCCCTTATTTTTCTAGAAGATGGAGTGTGTTACTCACTGACTCCTTTTCTTGCCCAGCTTGGATCCATTCTTGAGTCAACTTCATAAAATAACAAAAACGGAAAACAATATAACAAATTTTTCATTAAGTAATTTATTATTTTATTTACGCGACATCATCAATTCATGTAACTTCAAGTTTGAAATAATAATCAAGTAAGTTGTTATCTAAAAGACGTAAATTTGTTTAATTTTATGTAACCAGTAATGTGGTTGATTAGATTTCTGGGATTCAAAATTCAGTAGACGAAAGTGACCGAGTGGAATTATATTCTCTGGGGGCCGATTCTTGAATCTCGATCCAGAATTGAAGAGGTTGAAAATTGTCATATATTATGTTCATGTCGATTTTCTAAGTTTTCTCGAGCATCTGCAAAATTCGTGAGAGTTCTATTCGCCATTTCGGCTATGTTTTCAAGCAAATATTCAAGAAATAAACTGAATGCAAGATATCGAGAAACTTCATATCGGAATATAAACATAACCTTATCACCGTTTCCTTCGACTTAGCAACGAGTGGTATGAAGTATAGGAGATATGAACCTTTGAATAAAGAACAACAGGAAGGAGCAAAACTCTTTTTTTCTCCGTATATAACTGCGACGTAGCCGCCCATATTGAACCTCCAAGTATGACTCATGTTAGTTTCTTCGAACAATGAAGTCTCGGAAGAAGTCGTTCTCTCTTCAAAGTGAAAGGGAAGTCGGCCATATGCAACCTCCATCCCGGGCCCACGTTGTGAGGCCTTATGCTCCTTCCTGTTGTTGTTTATTCAGAGGATATAACATTCCATTGTCGAGTGACATTCGGTTCCATGCGCAGGTCATGTCTACTTATTGTTTATATTTAACTCAGAAAATCGACGCAAACATATGGCAATTGTTATACTTTTTAATTCTTTATCGACATTCAAGAATCGGCCCCTTGCCCCCATGACAAAATTCTCAAGAGAATTTTTCCGACAAACTCAGCGAAGATAACAGTAGTGAATAAGGCGGAGGCATCATACGTATGGTACGCCGGAGTCTAAAGGCTAGCCGCGTCTACAGTGACTTTATACTTGTATAAAGTCACTGTAGCCTCCTAGTCCAGATATACGAAATGAACACTCAGTGTGATTTGGTGATTAATGATTGTTCGAACCTCTTTGGTATTCGTCGAGAAACCGACTTCCATCGTAGCAGATTCAGCGGTTTCCTGGAAGAAATAAAAGGAATTCGTGCAAACTTAAATTCAGTGTACGGTTCATACATCTGGATGTGGCTTGAAGCACAGTTAAGAGGGGGTAAATGGTTCGAGGCAGCGCTCGCTCTACTCTGTCTGGCGTCAGATCACAACACAAACATTTGGACACGGCTCGATTCGAACACCGAATAACCTAATGAGTTGAAATATTTGAGGCTGTGCGCGATATCCTCTACAGTTGCATCCTTGTTGGTGTGAGACAATGAGATCAGGAGGGCCAAATTATTGATCACATTCGAATTACACACACCTGAACGATGTTTAATGGAATACCGCGCTTAGGCATTCCCTAACTGAAACCGATGTGAAGAACTCGTTTGAGTTCATAGATTATATAGAAGACAAAAGCCTTCCTAATGGCAATGTTTTGGTTTCTTAGGATGTGACATCTCTATTTACGAATATACCCATTGATTCTGCCATAACCTTGATAGATAGATTGAAGAAAAGTGGAATCAGAGCGAACCATATACAGCTCTAGCAATTCAAGAATTTTTAGACCTTTTTAAATTTTTGTATTGAAAATAACTTCTCTATATTTAAAAACAAATATTATGAACAAATTTTCGGAATAGGAATGGGTAACTGTCTTCTTCTTGTAGAAGCCGAAATTGTTATGATTGAGGTTCAAAAGATTGCTCTAAGAGATTTTCCTTCAGCATACCATTTGTCAAGAAATACGTAGATGATATACATATGCACGTCTATATACCTGCCGACAAGGTTGAAGAGAAATTAAATTGGTATCAAGAAACGACTTTCTCAGGGAGAGTTGTGAAATTCAACTTGAAGTAAAATATATCTCAAAAATCGTATCAGCAACTCAAAAAATGGAGATTTGAAAATGACCTCTCTTTGAATTCCACCGAAATAACTTGAATGAAATGAGATCGTCTTGAGAGAAATTGTCATCCTACGAAAATCATCGAAAAATTATCTGCGGAACAAATCTACGGAAAAATCATGTTGATGAAAACAAAAATTTCACGCCTTGACCTGCGTACAAAGTTCATCAGAACAAACAAACAGGAAGTTTTCACAATTAAATGTTCACATTATAAAGAACGAAAACCAATGGATATTTTTTTCATTCTGTTTTCACACCAGTGTTCAGAATGAAGAAAAGTTCAACCTCGAAATATTTCAACAATTTTGGGTGAATTTTTTTTTCACTGTAGCCACGTAAAAAAAAAGTTCAGTTTGATTTTTTCATGGAAAATCTTAGAAAATTGAGTACATTGAAATAATGCTATCCAATTTGGCAATCGAAAACAAAACATTTCAACTTTGCAGGTTCTCTGCCATTTTAAAATATTTTTTCCCGAATTCTACACAACAATTGAATTGACCACCGAAAAATACTAAGATGTGACCAAAAACCGTTATTTAAGAGGTCACGCATAACTCACCACAGTTATCGGAATATTGCTCAAAGTTGACATTGAACACCCTGTATCTCGCTTATACTTCGAAAATGGGGTATACGTCATAAGGAAAAAATGACTTTCCCAATGTAGTCTATACGGCTATATATGTCTGACCAGTTTATGATGAAACACCCTGTATACTCAACCCTCTAAATAGGAAAATAATACCGTTTTAGCGGAGTATGTATCAAATAATACACTTCACTCATTTTAGTTCAACATCGATTCAATCGAAATATTATGATATCAAAAACTTCTGAAGAAATGCTGGCGACATGAAATGATTTCAATTGAGCAAGATGAAAAATATATCAATAAAGGAACATATATTGGGAACTTGAATACAGCCTATTATTATCTCGTTGAGGGCCAATTGCACCGTTTTCGTCTTAAGCTTCAGTTAGTTAAGCGACGATTAACTTATCAAACTCTGGTTCAAATATTGGGCTTACACCGAGGCTTAATGTAACCATATTAAAGTTAATATACAAATTTGGTTACTTTCTTATGAATTGGTACTTGTGACTAGCTTCATGTTATTTAATTGATGAAATATTTGAATTCAGAAGGAAAACCCATTTTTATGGATTACCACTACTAAATTTCTATAAGTTATGAAACCCCGTTTCGTTCAAATCATGCAGATTGAAAACAACATTTCATTATCGAAAAACACATGTTAAGTGGCTTGATCTACCACAAGAATCCAACATGATTACCACCCGCTTGGATAATAGCATGCATTCTTCCCATGAGTGATTGCAAAACCCTTTCGAACTCACCAGGTTCGTTCTGAATGGAGTTCGATCCACCAATCATCCAATTCCGCAAGTCATCCAAATGTTCACTGGAGTTGAAAAAATAATCATCAACATATGAAGATCGATGGATTGGTAGAGGTGGACCGTACGATAGCCTGCGCGATCGCCGGACTTAAATGGCCTAGATTATTTCAAATTGGGTTTTCTGAAGTCATTCCTTTAAGCTAATCTAGGAGGAAATTTGGATGACGAGCGAAATTGGACAATTGCTGTTTGTAACTCCATTCAAGACGAACCTGGTGTTCTTGAAAAAGTTCGGCAATCAATTATAGGTATGTTGAGCAAGTTAACCTGTGCATTTTTATGATAAAATGTTGTGGCTGTTGTAAATTTTTTTCACCCTGAAACTATGAAACGAAGAGGTTTTTCATAAACCACTCTAGAACAAAATATGTTTAAAATATTTCAAAGAAACAATCTTCGATTTTTGCCGCATGTTTACCAAACATATGTATCATATATTCAGAAGAAAAACTATTCAATTGCAATTTCAAATTCTTCCGATCATTTCTCGTGGGATGTTTTCAGAGGTGTATTTGTTCAAGATAATAATAGTCAAATTTGTTTTTGGTTTGTTTTCTTTCCATAATTCTCCCATTGCTCAAGTTTTACTATGTATTGTGAATGATATTTTACTCTCTTTTTGTGTACTTGCTTGTTATATGATCTTTTTTCCCATTATTTACTTTCTAGTGCATTGTGTTAAAATTTCTGCAAACAGTTTGAAGACCTGATGAAGATTTTTGAATAAAATCGACACATATCGGAGATGTTTTAAGAAGTTGGTTTTTCATTCCAATAACTTGACCTTCTACCTGTTTATCAAAAAAAGATCTCAAACCTTACAACTTCGTGGTGATAACCGATGTTGTTCTCTCAACATCGTTCCTTTAGCTATATGTGACAGTTAGTGAAGAAATCATAAAATCAATCATGCTGTCACGAGTGAAGTAGAAGAAATTTGAATATACTCACATGACAGGGCGACGTGGGCCAACATTGCCAAAGGGCTCATGAATTCATTGCAGTAATCTGAAAAATAATGTATATCGGTTATTACTCCATTATGTCTGCTGAAAACTCTTTAGAATTAATATGCAATCCAAACGATGAATACATCAATGATTTATATTCATGGACCAATCAGCTTAAAAATTATAATGGTGAAGGACCATCTGGCATCATACTAATCAACTGGCATTACGTATTTTCTAGAAAAATATCGAAATTTCATTACACATGCAAAATGAAACTTAATAACATAGATCATTTCTGAAAGTATGATGCTTTTTATGAATATTTGTGTAACTACAACAACATTTGTCTGTTTATTTTTTTTGTTTTCTTTGTTTTCAATAGTTTTAAATTCCGTTATCGTTATTCTGGGCATGCGCAAAGGAGTGTTTCCTCTCCGTCAACTTTATTAACGATAACAGATTCCGTTATTTACGGATGAATAACGTTGTTGTTGTATGGTTATCGTAAATGTGCGCCATTGCCATACAGCTTTTCGGAAATAAGATGATTCTGAAACCTGAGATGCAATTGGTTACTGCAATATTCAATATTCAGCTCGGAATGGAACCTTTTTTTTGTCCTAAACCGATTGAGAATTCGAAATAGTTTTTGTATTTCATAGTATCATTGTTCAAAAATCAAATATTAAGTAGTTTTAAATATTCCGAATCCTTCTATGAAATTCAAACTTAGTATCTGACAACGCGTAAAAGTGATATCCGCAAAACTACCCATTCACCTTTTCCGGGATTTCAAATAAATATTTAATATATCGTTATGGTTCTACTCAACAAATGAAACCATTGCGTATTCTCTATACAATGAAAGAACATCTTTATACTATTATTAAATCCACATCAGGGTCTCCCCTGTTTATAAATTCCCAAAATCATCCACGATCTCATCGCAATAATTATTCAATCGAAGCTGGAATAAAATTACTCAAGATACACCAGAAAGTCCTGAGGTTAAGAAATACAAAACAAAACAAGAGTCACTTGTCAATTCACGGAGTGCAAAGTTGGGATTTAAACAGTCTTATTTTCATCGTCGTGCTCATCGTTAACATAAGAAGGAAATTGACATAAATGTCACATTCATAAGACATCACATTCAGAACTCATTACGTAATCTTGAAAATGACGTTTAAAACGTGAGAATAAAAGCAAATTTAAAAATCAGTGCTAACAAAGATAGTTTTTTTCCACGTCTCAGAAGTCTTTAACTAGAGATACTTCATGATGATATTGAAAATCCTCATACTTTTTTAACTAACGGAAGTAAGATACAGGATTTGAACCTGGGACTTCCGGATTACCAGAATGATTCTTGTACTTACATAAATGGATATATCGATACATTTTTGGCATCTCGAAAATGGCTCGATAGATTTGAGTCTGGATATTCGATTCCCAGTCAAGTCAATAGTATTAAAAATGGCCAAATCCGGACTCGAGGTCGAAGCGGGAGAAACGCGTCAGATCGCCCCTACGTCACTCGTTATTGTACGATTTACCGATCGATACAGCGGACGCTGTCTATTGACTTGCTAGTGAGAAAATTACACGAGAAGAGGGAGAGGGTGGATATATCCCCATACGTTACGGAAACCCCGAAGTTTCGTCCGTTTAAACAACCGAAATGTGTAGCCAAATTCAAAAGAGAAATTTCTCGATAAAAATTGAAATTTTTGATGGCGGTTAAAGTTTTTCAGTGGTCTTACGGATAGATAATTTGATTCCAATGATAAAAAAATTCATGCAAGAGAACTATTGCATATCTTTTATTCTTTATTGCGTATCTTGAAAACGGCTCTGACAATTTTAAGAAACACTGTATGAGGATAAGGTTAATTATTTTCAATTCATTCAAATAAATTCAAATTTTTTGGGGAAACCTATAATTCAATACGAAAAAAACATGTTCTAATAACTATATACAGTAAAACCCCACTAATCCGTCACTTTCGCGAGTAGAGATATGGTTAGAGGGCAAAAAAGATCGGATTATCCAAAAAGCCGATTACATTACATTCAACATAATGTAAATATTATTTTACAGTTAATAACGTAATATATAAACAGTGTTTATAGGCCCAACAAAAGCATACAATTGCCCTGCAGATTTGACACCAGCTATCTGGAACCAATTAATAAAGATACTCTTGATAAAATGCCCAGGGCGGAAGAGAGGTGTTCCACTGTATATAAAATATGATTTCTTCCGAGAATAGGAAAATCCAGGGAAACTTGGCCGCCAAAGAACTCAAAATAAAATAAAATAATAAAGAGATATAAAACAAGATTTTTCATTGAAAAACATACTGATTAATTTGAAAATAAGACTGTTTGACCTTTTAATTGTGGTTTTCTGGGGAGTTCACTCCCAATATCCAAAACAGAACCATTTAAATTAAATTAAAATTGTTTTTTTGTATGGAAAACGCCCTTGCGGATTGCCGGATTAAACTATCTGTCAAGGGCAGTTTCTTCTCGAGAACGGATTAACAACACAGAATAATACAGAAACAATACAAACGATAAGCAAAGCGAACTGTGGCGTTTCAGAGTACAAATCTGACTCTTTCATCAGACAAACGGGAGAACTTTTAGAATTATTTTCTTTCGATTTTGCGTTTTGAGTTCAGATTTTTGTTAGAAAAAACCTTATGAAATGATGCGAAATCCTCCTAAAATAAGCTTTAATCGATACTGTCTGACCTTGAAAGGACGTCTTCTAGTCGTCGAAAAAATGACGTCTATTTTGAGTCACTATTGGGCCGTCCCTCTAAGGTCATTTATTATCAGTCAGAGACGTCTTTGACAAAACAATGACGTCATCATAGGTCACTCCGCTGCCCGGATATGTCTGACATTAAGAGCAAACAATACCTCGAATATAACGGGGTGACATTTGGGGGCCAAAGTTAGTTTTTTCAAAAATTTTCGTGGTGCAAATGGTTGAAAAAAAAAGTGAAAATGCGCAATGTTGATACTTTTTATATTCAAGAATTTTCGGGAAAACAGAACTGAAACGAAGTGAAATTGGGAACATAACTAACATTGCGCATTCTTTCAAACGAATTCAGTACATCCCAAAAAAAATTTTTTAAAAATATCCACTGACGCCTGCAGAACGACACCTATGAACGTCGAAATTTCTCCGAATTCTAAGATTTTTACGCGGCTATTGGCAAAGCATGTACGCCGCCATTCAGGTGCCTGACCTTGAGATATTAAGGAGCATTTTGTGTGTTCTGTGCGCTGATTGGGCGTATCCCAATCCCGCGCCCATGAAGGCCGTTACCATAAGCCCTCGGGTTGGTAGGCTACGTTAAACAAATCCGCCTTGTTGTTGTGTTGCCTAGTCGTAATTTAACACCACGTGGTATTTTTTGTTCTCAAAAAGCCGGCTAGGAGACGTCGAAAATGTTCACTTTTCTTCAATCAATAATGTGGGGTCTTTTATTTGCCCCCTATCAGTCGGAGACGTCGTAGACCCAAAATGACGGAAAAATGACGTCATTAAGAAGCCATTTTTGGTCAGTCTTCTACATGGGACGTTTAAAAGTGTCATATTAACAAAACAAAGTAAAACAACACTATGGCTGAACTCTAACCATTTAAACATTGAATTCTGTTGTTTGCGCCTTATTTGTTGATAAATTCTGTACACTTTGTGGTGGAAAGACATAGGACATACATAATTATTTAAGTAAACAGAAAAAAACTTCGAATTGAAAACATTCAAATAAACTGTATTCCCGCCACAACTTATCCATCTGAATATGTCGGATTTATGTTAGGTATAAGTGAAATAAAGGATTTGCTCTCTTCCCTGCCTTTACCTCCATGGAATTCAACAGTAAGAATAGTGGCAAGAAGAGGGGCTATCTACTGAGCTTTGGTCCAGGTTTTGGTTGACGTTACTTGATTGGCTGGTGGGTAACAATTCAGTCAGACAGAAACATCAGTTGAAAGTTAACCAGAACGAGAACAAAAGTCCCATCGAGAGTGCCTAAGGTCAGACGTCCATATTTTAATGGCGGAAGACGGAATGTGTCGTGGAAATGTTAAAATGAACAGAGGCATATTTATGAGGGAATAAAGAGAATAATGTTCTGATTTTCTGATCAAATCACGTCAAATTCAATTGTGTCCGGACTTTGCTACGGAAATTTTTGAGTACCTATAATGATTAATGGGCAATCGATTCGATTTTCGAAGTACATATTGAGTATCAAGATGCGATAGTTATGCTCGTTTATGGCGGAATCCAATAACGCTTTCGTGGTTACATCCATCTGATATTTTTGTGTTTCTGTTTTGTTGGAAAACGCTGACACGCAAACTCATGCAGAAATAACTGAGAATAGTATCATTAGAAAAATGAGAAATACATATTTCCAAAAATTAAGTATTGCATAAACTTAATGTTAGGTTCCATAGAATTGTGATTTTCGAATAAATTTTTCCCAGCAGGATTTAAAAGGAATTGTAATTGCATTAGGCTCAGTTCTTTCGATTATTAACCAATATCGATTACTTATTTTTCTTCTTCTTCATGAAGCTCCACGGTTTCTTTCATTCAAGAATAAAATTTACAGGGTGCCCCAAAAAGGGCACGAATTATTATTTCAATCTAGACGAGAAATCTCGTCTCGGAGGCGCTTTCTCGTCTCGTCTGGGTCATCGAGAGGCCTCACCTCGATGCTTTTCTCGAAGCCAATTTCTCGATCTCGATTCGAGAGTCTCGGAACCAAAAACTGAATGTCATTAGAAAACGCAAAGTATAGGTTCGAACGTATAATACGAGGCAAAGGCTGCACCAAAATACAGTGTATTATATTTTTTATGTATATAACAGAATAATCACAGAGTACCAGCACAAAAAAAATATTTTTTCAAAGGATGAAAATTAAACGATTCCTTGATGTTTTCATTCAGTTTTTTATCCTTATATTCAAAATTTACCTAGGTACGAAGATGAAAGTTTCAAACTGTTTCTTCGTTCGTAATTCCGGGTCCAGATGAGTGTAATCCGAACAGCGAATGCAATAAAATTTGATAAAAGATTCGGCGAATAGTGTGGACGGCACTCGAGCTCAGCCTCGAATAGTACATTCAACTGGAGCGTTCGAGTTGAAAGTCGAGTCTTGACGGAGCAGGAATAACGCTGCCTCGAACTATAAAGCTACCGGTGATTTAAGGCCCGGGGCAACGCTCTTTCTGCTCCATCAGGACTCGGTTTTCAACTCGAACGATGCATTTGAATGTTTCATTCGAGACTAACCCCCAATGGCGTCCACACTATTCACCGAATTGTTTATCTAATTTGTTTGCATTCGCTATTCGGATTACACTCATCTGGACCCTGCTTAAGCCAGGCCCAGATGAGTGTAATGCGAACAACGAATGCAATAAATTAGACGGAGTTTTATGATTCGAGCTCTTTCTGCTCCGTCAGGCCTCGGTTTTCAACAAGAACGATGCATTCGAATGTATTATTCGAGGCTGAGCTAGAGTGCAGCCCACACTGTTCGCCTAATCGTTGATCAAATTTTATTGCATTTGCATTTGCGGATTACACTCATCTGGAACCGACTTTAAAGAGAAGAGTACCAGCACCTGCCACCTGCACATGTAAAGCCAGGTCCAGATGGGTGTAATCCGAACAGCGAATGCAATGAAATTTGATAAACGATTCGGCGAATAGTGTGGATGGCACTCGAGCTCAGCCTCGAATAATACTCTAATGCATCGTTCGAGCTGAGAACCGAGTCCCAATAGAGCAGCTGCTTCGAACCATGAAACTCCCTGTAATTTATTGCTTTCGCCGTTCGCATTAAGCCGGGCCCAGATGAGTGTAATGCGAACCGCGAATGCCATAAATCACAGGGAAGTTTATTGTTCGAGGCAGCGTTCTTTCTTCTCCGTCAGAACTCGGTTTTCAACTCCAACGATGCATTTGAATGTTTTATTCGAGGCTGAGCTCGAGTGCCGTCCACAATTTTCGCCGAATCGATTATCAAATTTAATTGCATTCGCTGTTCGGATTACATACATCTGGACCCGGCTTTACACTCATCTTGGCCCGGCTTATCAGTCGTCTGTTTATCGATATTATGCAAACTAATTGATCTCAATAGAAGTGGTCGCAATACTACATACTGAAATTTGTGCAAAAATGGTGACATAAGTCTGCCATAAGAATATCTTCAGAAGTATTAAAGTAATGAGCTTGGACTAACATTATTGAAGAATACAATAGTAATAATGTTGAATTTTCGGTCCTTTCCCTTCATGGCATTTCTTTACCCTGAAATGCCTGACTGACCTATCAATTAATTTTAGAAGTAATAATAATCACCTTTTTATTATTGTTATGAAGAAATATGAAATAGTATTCTGGACCAGAATTGGAAATTATTTTTTGAATGAAATAAAAATGATAATCATGATATGATAATCATGATATGATAATCATTGATCTCATTCTAATTTTCCGCTTGTGTTTCGACCTGGCAACACTGGCTGGGCATCCTAAAATTATTTCTTTGGCTTCGTTTTCATGCGCTTGTTCTAGGAAACAGCGCGTTATAGTTTCGTCACAATATTTATAGTTTTCTAATTTCGAGCCAACATTTTCTGAAAAGATTGGGTTGAATGCCATGAAGAAGCAACCGTGGTGAAATTCAATTCTGCCCGTCCGTATGAGCTCTAACTTTCGGAGGAAAGGACCAAGCGAATTGAAATGGCCAGATTAGGTTTGGAGTCTAAGGATCTCGGTGAAGTTTGTTATTGGGTGAAATAGGTCGAATAATTTTCGGATTTCCCCGATATCTCATGAAGTACTGAATCGACCAGACTTACACTTTGTAAACAAATTTGGAATTCCAACGGGCAACCTAGTTCGAAACTTCGTGTGGACCCAGCTGTTAAAAAATTTAAAGAAATATTAATTAGAACTTTTCTCAAATTTTTGATGAAAAGGTTTTTTTCCTCCGAAAATTTTGATTAGATTTCAGTGGAATTTGACAAAAACCTTGAAGTCAGTATTCAACAATAATGTTCGGTCCGATATTTACTCTCGGAGATATAAGGAAGAAAAATATGCCAAATTTCGTTGTTGTTTGGAATTTTAACGTCATTTCCGCAATATCTGGAGAAGAACAAATGCAATCAGATTGAAACTTCCTAATCAGGAGAAAAATACCAACGCCAGACTAGGTACGATAATTTCGTGTTGATTGAATCGTAAGAATTTGAGTGTGAACTATTGTATCACATATATTTTTTTGAGATCTAGAAATCCCGAAATAATTTCCCTATTTCGACAAAATTTTTATCGATCTCGTCTCGGAAAAAAAGATAGTCTCGTCTCGTAATCGAGACGAGACGAGAAATCTCGAATTTCGGGTCCCGTGGAACCCTAAAAATAATGAAATGTTTTCAATTGGCAATCACTATAATTGCATTGGAAAATTTGAGAGATTGTCAATTCGACAAAAGTCCCAAAACGAAAAACCGAAGAAAATAATTCTAAAAAGTTTCTCGTTTGTTTGATGAGAGAGTCAGATTTTTACTCCGCAATGCCACAGTTCGCTCTGTTTACCGTTTACATCATTCCTGTATTGTTTATCAGGCAATCTGATTTCCGAGAAATTGCCCTTGAAAAATAGTTATATACATTATTTTTCATTAAAAACAATTCTATTTATTTTTAATAGTTCTGTTTCAGATATTGGAAGTGAAAACCCAGAAAAAACCTAGAAAATGATGCAAAATCCTCCCAAAATAAGCTTTAATTGATATCCATTTTCTGTGATTGCTGGAAATTATCAATCTTAAAAGAAATGCCAAAACTTTCACTTGATCTATGCATGGAGTGTATAAAATTCATTATAGGTACAGGCCCATTGTCCACGGGCTTGATTAATTTCTTCAGCATTTTTTCTTCAACAAAAGCAATAGGATTAAAGCTTTATTGACTGAAAAGGCTGAATCAATTTTATCAATACTTAACTAGATATGATTTACTCACATATATCGCCAACTGCTGCTAGAACATGGAAATTGGGATTCGCCATATCTGAAACTAAAAAATAAATATAGAAATATAATGTTTTCTCAGAAGAATAAGAAGAAACAAATAAACTTTTGAAATATACTAGGTGTCACAGGAATCAGGTTCACCTGCGGAATAATCTACGTTTTTATTTTTTTTATGATATCGGATTGAAAATTTGTACATTGACAATACCACTGAGTTTTCAAATACTTTGTTATTTGAAAACTCAATGATACTAGTAATTTTTCCTCATCGACTGAAGCAATCAATGTGTGTCTATAACTTCCAGTTCAACCGGAAGTGGGCGTAACTTTTGATTTTCTCTGATGAATTGATGTATATTTTTGGATATTCAAATTGAAATTTGAGGTTTGAGCGGAATGCAACTAAGAAAAAATTTCTTGGCTGTTTTTGACTTCAGTTCGATTTTAATGCTCGATATATTGATTTTTGCCTTTATCAATAATCATCAAAATTTATTCCCACTAGAAATTGACCTCTTGGACAGAAGTTACAAGTATTTTGTTTTACTACCATGCGAGGGGGGATCCCTCTGTTCTACCTCCAATTATACTGGGTTAAGGTTCATAAAACTTCACACGCATGTTCTCTGATCATACAGTATTTGTATCAAAAAACCACACATTTGGTTTGGATCATTCGATTTCTTACCTCTTTTCATAAAAATATCATTCGGCAATTACTAAAATTAATTCTCTGTTCAATCACTGTATGATCGGAGAGTGTAAAATTTCATAAACCTAGACGAAATGCAATCTAAGTTAGAGCAGAAGGCTCACCCTCGCAAAAGACTTTTCAATGGTTTTAAGTGATGATGAGAATTGATATATCCAGAATTCTAACTGATCCAATGTTGAAAACAAACAAAAACCATTTTGATCAAAAGTTTATTTTTTCGTCACTTCAACTTTATTTCCACGAAATTTTACACAAAATTCAATGTATTATACGAATATGCAAAGATAAACATCAGTTTATATGAGAAAATCATTCACCTCCATTTCCGGTTGAATCGGAAGTCATAGACATACCTAGGTTAGCTCAATCGACGGAAAAGAATCTATAGTATCAATGTGCGAAATTTCAATCCGATATCTTGAAAAATGAAGATTTTTTTGTGGGTGAACCTGATTCCTGTTATACCCGGTATATAGTAATTGAGTAGATAATTCTTTTAAGGCCACCGCTCACTTATCGGCAACAGCCCAGCCCACAGCACACCGGAATTTTATCCTTTCCATATAATTGAATGGGACAGCGCGCATTTGACCGCTACGAAACACGGCAAATTAGTAGGAAAATAAGTTTCCGTTCTGCCGTGGTTCGGACTATTGCCGATAAGTGAGCGTTGGCCTTCATACGTTTATATGCTTCGTGAATTATGTAATTGGAATCTAATGGAAGCTACTCAATTCACGTGAATATTTAATGAATCGTTTTGAGATGTTACAATGTTGAGTATTTCTAATGAATAATCAACATAATAGGCCAGAGAGTATTTCATGTATATGTATCAATTATTATCTCGCAAAATATCCTTCAAATATGGTGAAGGAGGATTATACAGATTATACATGTTGTTTCATTAGTGAACAAACCTACGTTAACCTGAGATAAAGCTACCCTTGATCAGTCCGAAATGCTTGATGTGATAAATCTAATCAATTCCAGGATCAAATGCAGAGTGGTTTCTGTATTCACGACTATTTTCAACTCCTCATAACTTTTGCAGTCCGATGATATTCCACAGGTCAATCGATGCATTTTTAAATAATTGAAAAAACCAGGACCGTATCAGACGAATATGGGAATTCCGTCAAGCTGAAAAGTGCAAGAAATTTACAATCGGAAACAATGAATTTGTGTGCCGTACGTCAAAATGCTTTTCGAAAATTTCACGGAAAGATTTGATTCCATATTGAAATACCACTCAATTTTCAGATAAATCATACTCAGCTGTGTAATCGAGAAATTGTCTGGTTCCACTGATCTTAAATTCGTATTTCTTTCTAAGTATAATTTCGATCAGTTAAAAAAAACATTTATCACACATCTCAACATTTATATGGATTGAGAACAATCAATAATTAAATGAATAACAAAAAAAAACCTCAACAAATAATCACAGAAGAAATGTTAAAGTAGGTAACATCTTTTTGTAAACTTCACCTTTCTGGATTTTTCAAAGTATCAACGGAAGCTTCTTCGATCATGTCTGGATTATTACACGTTTTATCACAGTTGACTTCGATATTCTCGCTTTCTATGTATCTCCAATCTCTTTATTTCCTATTTCAGGAGACTACACTTTACATTTCGAACATTCCCAATTGAAACAATCGACAGGTTTTAAATCTGACCGTCTAGCGATCCAGCCAGGAATGCGGTTCACCTGTCTATCCACATTTGTGGAAAGTTTGGATAGAAAAAATGTGATTATAAGTAGGCTGAAGAAAATTCGCAATCAGTCAAGCATACCACAATCTAGTGCCGATTTCCAAAAAAACTTAAGTTGTCCACCTCATATCGATTGATTGGTCTACATATACTACCAAGATGGCTTACGGGCGATTTTTACTAGGATTCCCTCCAAAATCATACTCCTGTATAACTCGAAGTACCGGACATTGCTGCAATGTATTTCTAGCATGGTAGGAGTCCACCTGATTTTAGAGAAAGGTTTGAGACTTCTTAAATTAAAACTTTTCAAATATGAGAAAAGGCAGATGTGGACAGCATACCTAAATTGTAAGGTCCCCAGGCCCAGAGTTCAACCATGTCAATTACTTTATTGAGAAATATTTGAAGTATTGAGTGTATTCGTCTGAGATGAAAAGAGAGAAAATACACGATAATAAGTAGGTATATCGAAGCTGCCTGCGATAAAATATCGAAAAATACATTTATGGTAGAAAACTATCAATAATATTTGGAAACGGGTAAGAAAGTGAATTGAATAAAACGGTATTATATTCAAACTTCTGCTGTGAGTCATTTCCAAGTGTTTTATTTGTGAATTCATATGATTATTTATTGTTGTAAGTTTCAGATATAGACTACAAAATGAATATTTTTCTGGAAGTTGCTCTAGATAATCGTTCGAAATATCGAGAACTCAATCAGTAGGACAGGAAAAGCCATTTAACGTGCGGAACGGAAAAGCCCATACTGATTCCAATCGAAAATTTTCTGATCTTCCCAAATATTTTAAAAATTGAATTCGAATTAGATTTTCTGAAAATACCTATACGATCATTCAAAATTGCGCTTAGGTACATTCTACAACTATCTATGAAGTTTCAATCTGATCGCGTCAGTTGTTTGTGAGTTATTGGGGAAACCTCAACATTTCAAGGAGCCATGAAATTTGACTTATTTCTTTACCGATATCACCTAAACTGAATATTGGACCAAACTGAAATTCGTTAATGGCTGAATATGGCCGAAAGGTTTCAGAGTTATAAAATTTGAAATTTTGAGGTTTTTTCCAAAATTAATTGGATTAATTAATAAGTTGAAGAATACCAACACGCAACCTTGTTCATAATTTTGAGATGATCTAACCGATAAAAAAATTTCAAACAGATGTTTACCGAACACATTCGAGAGACTACTAATCAGATCCGGATGAAGTTTGCCACATACCTTTAAGTCAATATTTTACAATAATGTTCCACATTTTAACTCCATTAGATATTCATTTTATATATAAAACATATTGAGCTAAAAGTTGGGTGCGTTTTTATTTCAATCAGTTAAAGCGATGAATTCGATCAAGCGATGAAAATACGATTCACTTCATCAAGTCTATCGAAAATTTACAAACCATTCGGTGAAAATAAAGACAGGAATCGTAAAAGTTATTTTCTTTCATTTCGCGCTTGTTCTAGGGAACACAAGCGTTATCGTTTTGCCCAGTGTCTGTGATTTTCAAGTTTTGGGCCAAAAATGGTATTTATGAAATAAAAAAAAATGATTTTTCGTCCTAAAATATTCATCAGAATTCAATGAAAACTGGCACAGACCTTGAAGCCTAAATTTTGCAATAGTGCTTCAAATTTCGGTTCAAACGAACACAAATTAATCAGCAGAGAAATTGGAAAAAAATATGACAAATTTCTTGGCTATTTCAAATTTTGAGGTAATTTTTTCAATTTCCCGAAAAGTAGTGAGGTTGTCAAAATTGAATTTCTTTAATAGTTATGCCAACGCATAACTTTCGAGATTTATGTTGGGAAACTTGTTTTTTTATGTCCGTGCTTTTCTAAGTTTTTTGAGATATAAATCTTGAATAAAATCTAGAAAAGCTCTGACGTAATGCCAGCAGTTTTCTCGCGCTTGTTCACATTCGAAGTCATTTCCTTAAGATATTTTGGAACAACTTTCTCGCCGTCATTCTTCAACCAAGTGCAGAATTTCGATTCGAACACACAGTTTTTGGTAATTGAGGAAAACAATTTGAATTGAAATATTTTCGAAATCATTGGGAGGAAATTCCCGTTTTCACAAATTGAACCTTCTTAATTAATCTTCAAACATGCTATAAATTTATCGAGTCTCTAATTCGTTTTTCAACAGAATTTAACATTCGGATCCACACGTAATTCAGCACTGAGTTGCGCGTAGCTATTTCCAAATTATATTAAAGAGTTCTAATCTAATTGAATCATCACTTCATGAGGTATCGGAGAATTGAACTTAAAATTTCAAATAAGCCTAGTTCCGAAACTATCGAACCAATTCCATCCATTAACGAACTCAATCGCAATATTTGGACTCTCAACCTCATCCGAGAATTTCAAGTCGCTAGTTCTTTTTCTTCGAAAGTTAGACGGACGGACAAAATTGATTTTGAGCACGGATTCTCCTTCAGGGTGTTTAACCCAATCTTTCAAGACAATTTTCGGCTCAAAATTCGAAAATTACAGACATTGTGATGAGACGATGATAATAACGCACTATTCCCCAGATCAAGCGCGTAAAAATAAAAGTTGGTATTTTTTTTCTATATCTCCAAAAATAAATACCATGTCACGTTCAAATTTAAAACGTGGTTGTTCAATTTTGAATTCTGAGTTGATAGAAAATTTCATAAAATCTGATAAGTCTCCGAAAAAAAAAATTTCAAACAAAAATATGGAAAACTTTTGAATCATTTTTCTTTATTTTTGAAGACTAGATCAACACGAAACTCTGCATTTAGTTACGTGTTGGTATTCTTCAACTCAACTCTAAGATCTGTGTAGTACTTCTCCGACTTCGGATTAACACTTTCTGAAAAAAAAAATCCAATAAAAGTTGTAAGAATTTTCGAAAAAACATTTCTTTTAATTTTTCGAAAGATGGATCCCTACGAAATGTTGAACCTAGTAGTTCAATATTGACTTAAAGGTCTGTGCAGTATGTACCAGAAATCATCAATTCCCGAGAAAAAGAAAGTTTTCAACAAAATTTCAAAAATAATCAGTTTCTTAAAGAGACTTCCTGCGAAGACTTATCCCCAAAATTTACTAATGGTATAACTCCGAAACTTTTCCGTTGATTTGGCCCAAGGACTCTACTGTGATATCTAGGCTCCAAATCAAACCTGAAAATTGCAATACTCTAGGTCTTTTCTTTCGAAAGTTGGGGCACCAGCGGATGGACGGCCGGCCAGACGGACGGACAATATTTTATTTGACCACGGCTTCTTCCTCAGAGAGAACCATTTCCGGCTAAAAATTCTAAAATTACCGACTTTGTAACAAAGCGGTAATGCGCTGTTCACCAGAACAAGCGCAGGAAAAAAAGTTGAGAACCGACCAGAAAAAAATGGTGTACCTTGAGGGACCGAAAATATTTTATTTTATCGAGTTCGAGCAATAAGATGACTAAAATTTTTAGGTTAATTTATAGGTGTTGATGCAACCCCGAATTCACGTCAGTGCCGTTCATGAATTTTTAAGTCGAGATTAATTTTTATAAGTTTTTTACTTTTAGTATTCGGTTGAATAGATACCTGAAAGGGTAAACGTTCTGCGATAAATCAGTAATTTTTTCGAAGCAAGAACTCGGATCTAGAATTTCCAGATTAATTTAGAGGCGTTAATGAAACCCCGAGTTCACGTCAGTGCCGTTCGTGAATTTTGGAGTCGAGATTCATTTTCATTATATGTTATACTGTGATGAGTAAAACGGTATTTCTTTGGAGGTTTTGTTGTAATTGATTTTTGAGTTTTATTTTTTTTCATTTAATTATTCATTTTTGTTTATTTTAGATAGGTATTTCAAGAAAAAAAGTTTAGAAATTGTTCGAAATAATGATTCGGAATATCCAGGAATCTAAATTTTCAATTAGTAGTAGGTATATGATTTTTTTAAATTTCATCCCGAAGTACGTTTTTGAGCATTAAGTGGAATTCCACTGTTAAATCGAAAATTTATATTTGTGAAATTATCGAAAAGGAATTTGACTTGCGGGACAAAAGAACTACTTATGATAACAATCGGAAAATTTCTGCTCTTCTCAGATATTTCAATTGGAATCCGAAATTTTAGTGTGTAGGCTGTTCAATTTCAACTTGATACAATTCCCATATTTCGCCGATACTAACCTACATTTTTTCCATTGTTCCTAAAGTTATGAGATATTTTATTCGATCTATTCCATATAGGTTTTTTGGACTCGTCTAGGGCAGCTATACCTCATTTCAGTATCTTTAAAATCACTTTATGATTTCGCAACGCATGAAACTTTTTTCGCCCGTATTTAGTGAATGATATCTCTTTTGAGTATCACATACCTACATTATATTGATGGTAAACTGAAATTGTCATCGCCAAAATAGAAATGAATTATAAATAAAATCGAATATAAAATAACTACTGATTAGTGAAGTAGTTCTGAATATATTGAACAACTTGAAAACGAAGTAAATAAATTTCAACAGAGAAAATACAAAATAAATAAATATATGAATACTTACGTAAAGTAATAACACAATTTTGAAAATAAAGTTGAAGTACACATGAGGACAGTAACAAATTAGTGTAACTGCATGGTATATTTATATATAAACCAAACAGGAAAGGGGTGGAATACCCCCACTCTAACCAGAAAGTTAGTTACTTTGTAGCAGTCAAAGAATTCCAAGAAAACCGATAGAAATTGAATTACTTTCTTCTTAGAATTATTCAAAATCTTTAATATCATTTTTTAATTTCGGAACGCATGGAGATTTTTTTGTCCGTATTTAGTGAGTGATATCTATCAACTTGAAAACAAAATAAATTATTTCAACAAAGAAAATACAAAATGAATAAATATATGAATACTTACATAAAGTAATAACACAAATTCACACAGAAAGTTGTTCTTGAGGACAGTAACAAATAAATGTAACTGAATGGTATATTTATATATAAACCAAACAGGAAGAGGGTGGAATACCCCCACTCTAACCAGAAAGCCAGTTACTTTATAGCAGTGAAAGAATTCCAAGAAAACCGATAGAAATTGAATTACTTTCTTCTAAGAATTATTCAGAGTCTTCAATATCATTTTATAATTTCGGAACGCATGGAACTTTTTTGTCCGTATTTAGTGAGTGATATATATTTTGAGTATCACATAACTACATTATATTGATGGTCAACCGAAAATGTCATCGTGAAAATAGAAATGAATTATATTATATTAAATAAAATCGAATATAAAATAAGTACTAAATTGTGAAATAGTTATGAATATATCGATCAACTTGAGGACAAAATAAATAATTTTAACAAAGAAAATACAAAATGAATAAATATATGAATACTTACATAAAGTAATAACACAATTTCACACACAAAGTTGAAGTGTACTTGAGGACAGTAACAAATAAGTGTGACCACATGGTATTTATATATAAACCAAACAGGAAAGGGGTGGAATACCCCCAGTCTAACCAGAAAGCTAGTTACTTTGTAGCAGTCAAAGAATTCCAAGAAAACCGATAGAAATTGAATTACTTCCCCTTAAGAATTATTCAAAATCTTCAATATCATTTTATAATTTTTTTGTCCGTATTTAGTGAGTGATATCTATTTTGAGTATCACATACCTACATTATATTAATGGTCAACTGAAAATGTCATCGCGAAAATAGAAATGAATTATATTATATTGAATGAAATCGAATATAAAATAAGTACTGAATAGTGAAGTAGTTATGAATACATCCATCAACTTGAAAACAAAATAAATAATTTCAACAAAGAAAATACGAAATGAATAAATATATGAATACTTACATAAAGTAATAACACAATTTTACACGCAAAGTTGAAGTGTACTTGAGGATAGTAACAAATAAGTGTAACTACATGGTATTTATATATAAACCAAACAGAAAAGGGATGGAATACCCCCACTCTAACCAGTACGCCCCTTACTTTGTAGCAGTCAAAGAATTCCAGCAAAACCAATAGAAATTAAATGCCTTTTTTTGAGAATTATTCAAAATGAATCTTCTTTCAAAAATTCATGATGAATCACGATAACTGCAAAGCATGCGAACTTACAAAATTCAATCATTTTAAATAACATAAGATGAAAATACTCATCATAATATTTAATTTTAAATAACATTTGATAACTGGAAAGTATGCTGCATTAATAAATATTTTTATAGATATAAAATTCTAGAAAATCACCTACGTGAAGCCAGCAGCTTTTGAGTGGATGATCAATTTCATTGTCAAAGGGGTAATGTTTTCACGTATTGGCCTTGCTAAACTCACCTTAACTTCCTGGAAAAATTTGATCTTTCAAACAAATTGTTCTCACGAAATTCTGCCTGAACCTTTGAGCTGTAATTTTTTAATCATGTGCTAAATTTCAATTCGATATTATCTGTTTTTTTGGAAATATTGCAAAGAGAAAATTTCAAGTGGGCATATCTACGGAATCATCGGAAGGGTTTTAACCGTTCACGAATTCGATCTTCATGAATTGGGTTCCAAACCTACTCTACAAATATTGAGTTTCTAAGTCGGTATAGTGCTCACCGGCAATCAGTCGGATGAAAATAATTGAACCAAGAGACATTTGCAGTCAGTCGAGCCTTTATGTAAAAGGCCACATCAAGGTGAAAATTAAAAATTTTAGGCATTCTTATGATTTCTCAGCGATATTGAAAAATGTAGTTGGTAATACAATCAGTCGGATCAAAATAATTGAACCACGAGACATTTGTAAGTCAGACGAGCTATGTTAAAGGCCCTATCAAGGAGAAAATTAAAAAGTTTATGCATTCTTAGAATTTATCAGCGATATTGAATAATGTAGTAGGTAATATGGGTACCTAGTTCATTTTTAGAATTTGTTTATTCATTTTGATTTTCAGTTAGATTCAAAATTTCTTCACTTTTCGAAGGAAGCAGTCTTAAATCTATCATTCAACGATTTTCTAGGTTCTATTTTGCTTTCAGGAGGACTGTAGCATTGTCAATTGGCAGAAATCTTCGTAATTCACCATTTAAAAACGCTCCATTTGTTTTGGGGGTAATCGAAAAGTTTTTTTCCGGGAACTGGTAAAATTCGTCTATCGATATTGTCGATATATCTACTCGCATTCTTATTAACTCAATATTTCCGAATATACAAATTTGATCGAAATGATAAACAGTAGAGTATAGTAAGAGTAGCTGAAATGAAGGAGCAAACATCTTAAATATCATGGAGAATTGACTTCTCCTGGGAGTGATTGTTTTTACAATCTTCCGTTTGGCTCACCCTAATCACAATAGATTACAGAAGCAACAGCTTACCAACCAGGTAATCGCGCACATTTTCTGGGAAACAGCGTGTTATCGTTTTGTCCAAATGTCTGTAGTTTTCGAATTTTTTCCCGAAAATGGCCCCAAACGACAAGGTTGGACTCACTGATGACGAATTTGGTGTCAAAATCGATTCTGCCCGGCCGGCCGCCCTACGACAAGATAACTGTCGGAAGAAGCAAGCTAGCGACTTGAAACTTTCAGCTTGGGTCGCGCATTGGAATGCGCTGGTTAATTCCGCTTATGGGACAAATCAGTCAATGGTTTCGGAATTATGGTCATTTGAAATTTTGAGATTGATTTCCTGATATTTTAGGAACTGCTCATGCGATTCAATTGAAACTTGACAGTTAGTTGGAGCGTAACAACTCACAAGTTTCACGAAATTTCGTTGAGAACACAATGTCAGTAAATTTTGAAAACATTTTTTCGCAAAAAATTTTTTTTCGAAAACTGCTTATTGAATCTGGAAAAAACTTCCACACATACCTTTGAGGTCATATTTTACAGCAGTGTACCAAAATTCATCCTTATAGGAATATAATTTCTGGAGGAATTGAGAAAAAATATATAAAATTTCGTGGTTTTCTTCTCGATTCCGTTGTTCTTTCTGGAATGACTCAATTTGAAAAAAAAAATTCAAAATTTTTTTTTCGAATACTCAATATTCTGTGATCTTCTCATAATATTTTACTCATTAAATTCTGTGTGAACCTTCGAACTGTTATTTTTCAATGAAATACTGGATTTCAATTCGATCCAATCTGTACTTTTGGAAATATTGGTGGAATAAAATTAAAAACAAAATATAAAAATATATCTGCGGAGTCATTGGGGGGAATATTACCCATTCACGAATGCAGCCTTCGTAATTAATGTCCTAACCTACTATACAAATATCAAGTTTCTGAGTTGTTTCTTTCGGAAGAAAAAATTCCGCAGATATACCCATTCAAAATTTTATTCTTTCAATTTTTCCAAAAATTCAGATTAGATCGAATTGAAATCCAGTATTTAATCGAAAAAAACTAGACCCTGTATTATTTTCCCTAGAATCCAAAAATAAAAATCTTATCGAGCGGAAATTAGATACTGGACTTAAGATTATTGTCCTGGAGGTAAATTAAAATACAGCTGAATCCGACATCAGATAAATTCTGAAACATAAAATTTCCGAACGAGAACTGTAATTTTTTTACTCCTTGAATGATCGTGAATTTCCGCTCTGACAACGTCAGCATTTGACAACAATAATCAAGAAGTTGCAGTTCGATCGGTTCGTTATTTTTGAATAACTCGAAATTTTCAAAATAACTTTATATTTATAATTCAAATTTCAAAGATTGCTACAAAATTTTATCTTGTTTCATTTAAAAAACATTAAAATAAAATCTTATCAGAATTTAGAAAACAATTGTAATGACAACATGAACTTTTCTGAAAAATCGTGTATAAGCGGAGAAAATTGATTTTCTTGAATCTTGAGGTGACTATCCTATATGTTAAATGTTGAACTCGAATAATAAATCATCTGAAAATTCATTAATTCAATGAAATCTCACTATATGCTCAAATCAGAGGATTTGCTAAAAAGATTTATGAACCTTATTCGTTCAAGAAATGGGATTTTATTGAATCTATAGGAAGGGTTAACTATATCTAATTGATTTTGATGAAATTTTGACTATTTTTAGTTTCTCGTTGAGCCCAAGAATTGAATCTTTTAAACGTTCAATCATCATAAAACTTTCGAGGATTTTCATATAGTCACCACGAAATTCCCGTCGAGCTCTCATTTCCCAATCAAATCCGAATTTTAATTACGAATCTGATTTGTTGAACTGAAATTTTGAAACATATTGTTAATTATTGACTTCAATATCTGTGCAAAACTGCAATTAATCATTTTGAAAAGAACAATGTATTTCAAAAATTCCCGAATTTCTTGCCAGGACCTACGACCCTCACAAAATTCCACACCAAGTTAGGTGTCGATATTCTATAACCAACAATAAAGTTTAATTTTGATAGTTTTTCTAGAGATATTTGGCAAATAATCACAAAATTTCCCTCAACCACGAAGTGTCACATATTGTTCTTCAAAATCTATGAAACTAAATATCGAATCGAATTGAAGTCCCATTGAAAAGGTGAGAGAATATAATAAAAAACCTAGAAAAGCATTGCTGTGAAGGCAGCAGCTTTTGCGCGCAGGTTCAGTGGAGATGACCGCTTTGGTAACGAGTTTTGAACATGCACGCAAAAGCTGCTGCCTCCACAGCGCTGCTTTTCTAGGTTTTTTTGATAAACTACTCGATTTAAATTCGATCTTATCTGTATTTTTGAAAATATCGGAAAAATAATATTTTGAATGGGTATATGTACGGAATTATTGGGCGGATTTTATCCATTCAAGAATAAATATCGAGTTTCTAAGTCATTTCTTCCGGAAGTTATTGTGTTTACGGTCAGCCGTCAGCCTTAGGAATTCTTGAAGAGTGGTTCCGATATAACTCGTTTACCCAAGAATAGACAAGATACTTACCATTTTGTTCCTACTCCAATGGACTGCCCCATATGGGACTTTTGGTGTTCGGATTCACATATCCTAGAAGCGGATTCGATCAGATATTTGGGTGTTACAATGGAACGACATCTTAAGTGGGACCTACAAATAAAAAGTATGGTGAATAAGTTGAGAGGTATGTTGAGATATGAGCTGAGATATTTGAAAGATTACCTAGATTTCGTACAAAGTTGTCCATCAGCATTTTCAACCTAGATAATAAGTTTCATTATGATTGAATGAGCATTTTTTGAGTTTTTCCGAAAAAACAACGTATCAGGAAAAAAACACGAAATTTGACCTATTTTTTTCCAATATCTCCGAAAGTAATAACCGTATCGAATTGAAATTTGATACACTGATACACTGGTGATATATAGAGCTCATGGTATACCCGCAATTCTCAAAAAAAAATTTTTTTTCGGAAAAAAAAAATTGCGAAAAATTTTTTCCGGAAAAAAATTTGTGAAAACTTTTTTTTATTTATTGACAATACGATATCAACAAAATTTTGCGAGTGCTTATGGTCTCACCATCTGTCAAGTTTCTATCCAACCACTTAGTAGTTCTCGAGATATCAGGAAAATATCTCCAAATGGCTATAAATTGATAAATATAAATTATTTCAAAAAAGCAATGAAAGACATATACGCATATACTTTAAAGAAGATTTCCCCACTTTCCAAAATTTCGTATATGTCCCATTAAATATTAACTGTATTGATTTATTTGGTTGTAAATTATAGTATTCTTTTTTGCATTTTTGAAGGAAATTTACTATAGTTTCATGGTTTTTTTTCCACACCATCAGTGAGATGAGATTTCAAAAAGCAAAAAGGTCACCAACTTTTTCAAAAAAGAGGATATTTTGACGTGAGACTTTCCAATTGAAACTAAGGGTGCTTTTTCGGGATATTTAGCCAAAATGCATATTTTCAATGAAAAATTATTTTGTACCTATTGGGAACAGAAAACTGTAAGTTTTCAAGAACCGCGAACATTTTTCTGTGAAAGATAAATATAAAATTATTTGAATTTTATACATCAATTTTGAAGTTATGTAAAAAAGTGTGAACACAATAGTTGTATTCCAAAAACTGGATCAAATCGCCCTTCAATGAAAAATGCTACCATGAAGTTTCAGCCAAATAGGGTCTGCAGAAAAATGAGCAAAAAAACTCTCTCCATTTAACAAGATGCAGGACGACTCTTTAATTTTTTTTGGTCATTGCTCTATAGAGCCTATTTGGCTGAAACTCCAGGGTAGCATGTTTCATTGAAGGGCGATTCGATCTATGTTTTTGGAAATATCGGGAAACTGAAATTTTGAAAGGGTATATCTGCGGAATCATACGATAGTTTTTACTAATTCGCCAATAACTCTTTGGATATTTATACCCATTCAAAATTTTGCATCGAATTGCAATCTAGTACTTGATCAAAAATTATAGCTTGAGGTTTTTGCAGAATTTCGTGAGGACCATATGAAAAAATCTGCGTTTGTCGGGGTCAATAATTGTAAAGATGACGTGCAACGGAATAAGCGATTAAAAGCTCCTGACCTCACGTCAGTGCTTTTCTAGTTTTTTTTTGTAATAATCTCTTCCCTTCCCATTGAGTTTCATACTACTATTATTATTTTTTACTTTTTACTTTTTAACAGGCTTCGGCACTGGTTTCAACTCCCCCAAATTTTCTGATGAGAATAAATCCGAAACCGTGTAACCGATTTTGTCCGTTAACGAACCCAACCGTCGCTATTTTATGGCGTTGAAAAGATATCGTAGAACATAATAGAAATTGTTATCGAATTCTCCATCGGTGAGTTAAACTTCACTTGTTCAGTCTTTGAGTTATGATCAATATTCTGAATCCAGTGAATCCTTGTTAAAACGTATTTCAAGCAGGTACTCAAACATTCTCAAGTTAAAATTCCTATAAGATTCTGAGTTCATAGTGACCGACAATTTCTACCTTCATAATACAAAGACTCCAGTCGTAAATTAGTCGGTAATGGTGTTTGTAGTTGAACAATAGTATAATCATTCCAAGAATTTAAGATACTTAAGGTTTATTATTCTGTGCTCTAAACACCGACTTACCTACAGGTTTCTATGTTAATGGGTTTCAAATGGCTGCAGTTATGACCCATTCAATTCAGAGTCAAGCAGGGGGGTGAAACTCACAGTGGAATATGGGAAGCAATTTTCTGTGACTGGCCACTCGAGATTAAGGGAGATATAAGATATGAAAATATAGCTTTCTCCGTCGGGACTGGATGATCCGAAATGGCATTTTACTTTGGCAGCTTTGACTTCTAGTATTTTTGCCGGTAAAATAAAAATGGAGTTGTTTACTAATGGTACTGGTTAGATAAGCTAAAAGTTTCTAAATATTATATACAGTGTTTTGTATTCTTTTCTCAATTAGCTCCTGTAATAATATCTGAAACATCAATGAAAACTTCCTCGATCAAACATAAGTTCACATGAAAATTTTCCTTAGATGAAAATCCATACGAGTAATGTCAAAGGTTTGTGATAATAGTTGAGTTCCGATATTCCCAATCAGTACTGGCCAGTATCAGTAATTTCGAAACGCTTCGTACTGATACGAACAGTTACCAAAGCAGTGCCAGTAAAATCGACTGTCAAAATTTACTGACAAGTACCCGCCAGGAATATCGGAACTTAACTAATATCACAGGTAAAAAAAAACCTGCATTTTCTCGATTTTGCTAAGAATCCTTCTAGATTTTTTCTTGGTAATAAGGATGCAATTCCCGAATATGTTCTGAATGATCATGTAGATATGAATCTTATGATTTGAGTTATGAAGGCAGCTATAATAGTTCCAGTAATGACTCTGAGAAAGTCATTGATGCCTTCAACATCTAATCAACCTTCTGTAGAAAGGCCTGATACAACAAGCTTTACTTCTAGTGCTGAAGTGGCTAAAATTATATAGGTAAATGAAAATTCCTTTTTAGTTGAAAATAAATCTGTATTTTTAGGAAAATTAGGATTCTCAATCATATTTGTCCCCTGAGCAGCTGTCCTTTTACCAAATTCATAAAGAACTATCTTTCAAATTATTCAAACTCAAAATGAATAGTAGGCAAAAAAAGTTAAAACTGTTTATAGAAATCGCCTCCTCGTTAACTGAGTCGTACAAACTTTTCAAAGTTTGTAACGCTGTATTGATGCAGTAACGCAGGAGCCATTTGTTTCCATTACCAATAGTTTTCATTATTTTCACTTGTATGTCTAATGTAGGAAAGCCTACTAATATTTTCAAGCAACATTTTTCACTTGAAAAAAAAAGGATGATTTCCTAAAGTTTTCAATTTTGCATTAATTTAAATATTTGATTTCTAGGATTTCACTACTAGTTCCAGGATCCATGGATTAAATGAAGTGGATTCAGCAACCTTTTGATGAAAGACTCTTTCGGACATATCCTTAAATGATAATATTGTTAATATTCTTTCAAATTTTCAACATATCATTTCGTTAATGTTAATAGTTAATGAATTGCAAATGACCTTTTGGTTATTTCTTTATATAATGTTGGTAGATCCTGTATATTCAAACAGAAGAAATAAAGGAAGAAACGTAATATAATTACATATTACATAGGTATGTTATTGATTACACTTCATGTCGTTTTGGTTTTCATGACTGAAAAAGAGTAAAATTCCATTTGAAAACATAAAATGTAGTATGAAGTTAATTTTTATTACCTTCCATGTGATACCTAGCTCTAGCAGTTAATTCAAATATTCCCGCCACAAACAAAATACTTTCAACTCTGCCTGTTAGGGTCGCTAGTGAGCTTTCCATCCAAAATTAGTTCCCCCTGTGGCCGTTGGTGTCGCTAGTGAATGGCCAGCTAAGATGGCCGCCACTTTGTTTCCACAGATTAGTAGGGAGTTTACACTTCTTATATATTTGTATTCTGTGTGGAGTCAACATTCAAAGGTTATGTAGCCTTATCCGACTGTACCTAGTCAACCAGAAAACCTTTACCTGGAGCCCACTTCTGGTACCCTACGACGGAAGTTTTACAATATTACAATTTAATTTTTGCGTGCATTTTCGGGAAAACGGCTTTCTATCGTTTTGTCCAAATATCTGTAACTTCGAATTTTGATCTGAAAATGATTTCAATCGACTAGGTTGGACTCACACGAATCCGTTGTCAGAATCGATTCTGTCCGGACGAGGACACGATAACTGTTAAACGGAGCGAGCTAGCGACTTGAAAATTTCAGGGTAGGTTGCGCATTAAAATATGGCGGTATTTGGTTCGTAAATGGGAGAAATCGGCTCAGGGGTTTCGGTGTTATGGTTATTTGAATTTTTGAGATTATTTCTTGAATATCTCAGGAAATCCAATTTTATCTTGGTAGCTATAGTTGAAGAGTACCGAGGCGTAACTGATATCAAAATTTTGTGGGGGTCGTATGGTTAGTAATTGAAAAAAAAATGTTATCAGATTCCGACGAAATTTCGCACGCATCTCGAGCACTATACCTATAAACTTTGTACTCAATTTCGGTTTGGTCCTGATCCCACTTCCTGAGATATTCAAACAAATTATGCCAAGTCAATTGGTATTTTCCTCAGTATCGTTGTTTTTTCCGAAATAACTAGAAAAATACTGATCAAATCATAATGAAACTTGGCACCTAGTTAATAAGACTAATCCACGAATAATTTGGGCAGAATTTCGTTATGATCATGTCATTCGAACAGTCAAAATGAAAAAATTCGAAATTCTTCTGGAGAATTTTTTTTCTGGAAATCCAATCATCAGATTATCCAGACATTTTGCCTTTATTTTTTGATAGCGAACAAAATTTCAGTTCGATTCGATTTCAAGTCATGAAGATTTTTAATCTAATTTCATGTTTTTTCCTCGGTATATCGTTGTTGTTTACGGAATAACTCAAACATTACTAACCCAATCAAAATGAAATTTGGTAATTAAATGGTAAATGCTGATGCACATGTTTGTGCAAAATTTACCAATGATCGTTTCATTCCAAAAAATTTTCGAAATTTTTCCTGAAAGGAAGGTTTTTTCGGGTACTGCTAATCAGATTTCGAATGCACTGGCATTGACACCCATAGTTTACAATTATCCTAAATTTTGGAGAAATCAAGAAAAAATTGGTCATATTTCGTGGTTTTTTCTCCGATATCTTTGTTATTTCCGAAATAGCTCAAAAAGTCAGAGCGATCATCGTTTTACCTATTGACCCTGCTCAAAGTATACCTTTATCTCTTTATGAAAAGATTTGATTACATCTCTCATGAAATTATGAATGAATCTTCGAGCTATAATTTTGCAATCAAGTACAAGATTCCAATTCGATAAAAATTTTTTTCCGAAAATATTGGGTGAATTTCTTCCAATTCACATCAGGCATTTCGTCCAAACCTACACTACAAATATCGAGGGTCTGAGTTGGTTCTTTAGGAAGTTATTGTGTTTAGGATAGGCTGTTGGGCTGACCGTGATTCCATTCAAAATTTTATTGTTCAATATTTTCAAAAATACAGATTGTATCGAATAGACGACTTCGGCCCAAGTTGGCAACCCACAATTTCGTTCACAAATTTACTATCACTGGGAAACGGGAATTTCAGAACAAATTCTACATGATAAGGTTCGCGTTAGTTATAACTATCCGTGAAAGGTACCTCTGCTCCTCGAACAAGATAATTCCTTCTAAATATAGGTTTTTGTTAAGATCATCTCTGATTGACTGAAATTTAAGTTGGGATTCCTGATTTCATGTTAACAGTGTCAAGTTCATTTTGGATATGTTCAGCAAGTCAACTATAGGTTGCCGGTTTTCCGATCCGTAAATATGAAATATTCGGTTGTTTCTGAAAAAAGGGTAATTACGGAATTTGATTGATGAAAAAACGTTCTTTCTGTCACCAAACCGGTAGTCGATGTTCTATCTATGATAACATATCAATAGCATAGAACAATCTTTATTTACTTTATGATTCGACTACCTCGGTAGACTAGAGGGTGGAAACATGTTCTAGGATGCTGAAGGTACCGGGTTCGAATCCCGGCGAGGTCATGGATGTTGTAAAGTGTATAGGTGGTGGTGATTTAGTAAAAATCTAAAAAGTAAATACTTGAGAATGTGTAGATGGACATAGTATCCCGGCACATATAAAGGAAAAAAAAAAAAAAAACTTTACGATTCATAGAACATAGACGAGACAACAATCAACAATGAAAAATTTACTAAGTATGGTCTATGGATCATAAGGTAAATACAGATTGTTCCATGATGTAGGTGAAACATCATGGATTGTTCTATGCCATGGATATGTTACCATAGAACTATGTTTTGCTTACATCATGCATAGAACATTTACTGTCGTTCTGGTGACAGAAAGATTGCTTTTTTATCAATAAAATTCCATAATTAACCTTTTTTCCAGGAACAAACCGAATATTCCATATTTACGGAATGGAAAACCAGTACCCGAAATAACGAAGTTGATTTGCGGAACATATCCTATATAAATTTGACACTATATTATGTAATCAGGAATCTCAACTCAAATTTAAGCTAATCAGAGATGATCTTAACAAAACCCTATATTTGTGAGGAATTACCTTGTTTGAGGAGCCGAGGCATCTGATACGGATATTTGTAAATAACGCGAACATTATCATGTCGAATTTGTCCTGAAATTCCCTTTCCCCAGTAATAGTAAATTTGTGAAGAAAATTTTGGATTGGCAACTTGGGCCGAAGTCGTCTTTTGAAATCTAGTACCTGATTGAAAATTGCCCAAATGTCTGTAATTTTCGAATTTTGAACAGAAAACGGTCTTAAACGATTAGGTTGGACTCCCTGAAGGAGAATCCTTTGACAAGTTTGATTTCGGCTAGCCGATCGACCGTCCGTATGTGCTCTAACTTCCGAAGGAACATACCTTGAATTGAAATTTGAAGAATATGTTGCAACACAACTCAATGCGTAATTTCGTGATTAAAGTGTCTCTGAAAACATTTGGGCTCATAATTACAAAAATCGAATTCGTGAATGGGAAAAATTCCTCTAATTATCCAAAGATATACCCATTCAAACTTAATTGTCCCTAATTTTTCAAAAAAATTGGATAGGATCGAATTGAAATCTGATATTTGATTGAAGAATGGTAGCTCGAAGGCTCATGCAGAATTTCGTGAAGATAATAGAATATAAATTGCTTGAAAAGGCGATAAGCTAATGATTTCATGTCATTGTCTTTCCACAACTTCTTATAGGATTATCTGTTCACCCTTGTAAGAATTTATATCCCTGTATTTGATGAAATACAAGATGTGAATTATTTACTGTCCAACAATTTTTCGACGAATATCTTAATAGGTACCTACCTACCTATTCAGCCAGTTTTCAACGACATCATTATCGTTAAAGGATTTTCTCCATGAACAAATTCTTTCACGTGCCACAAGCTTATGAAAATATGACCTGTCATATGCAGGAAAAGGACCATAAATTTCAGGTTTTGAAATTTCTGTATGAATCTTGGAAGCAACGCCCTCAGAAGCGATGAGAGATAAAATATAAGAGAAAAAACTCTTTCTATATAGAATTTTCGGTTATGGTGAAAGCCATAAGACATCTAGAAGAATATGCGGCTAGAGAAAAGGACCTGAAAGTTGGAATAGGCCGGTCACAGAATGCTTTCTTTATGGCGTCAATTTTTAATTTCATAGAACAGAATAAATGTATTTTTTCGAAATCATATTCTAACCGTTCCAATGTACATGTATCTTTTCATCAGGAAGTAATGCTGTATTTGGTACAGTCATTGGGTTGATACGTGAAATGATGACCGCCTTGAATTCCAGTTTTTTTCAGGAATGCACAGCAACGTGTTTGGATATCTAGTTGTCGGAAAGCTCATGTCACATGTTTTAATGAAGTATCTACTATACCTTTTCAACTTCAAATTGAGACTAAACATATTCAACTTGGGAATAAACATATTCAAATTGGTACTTAACAAGATCAAATTGAGATTAAACACATTCAAATTGGGAATAATCAATTTTATATTGGTACAACATTCATTCTTGTATGAGTTGGAGTTTCATAAGCTTTTTCAGTTTGAACTATATATACTCCTGCTATTTCGTTGGCATTTTCTTTTTGTTTTTCTGCCCACCTCAGAGTGGTTCACTTCTTGATACCCAAAGATTCGCAAGTCCTTTCCAATCGTCTTTTTCTTCATGAAATGCAAATCTTTGCTTTTTAATTTCATTCAGGAGATTCAGAATCTCCTTTTTAAATATTTTGGAATTGAAATCTGGTTTGCCGTCATTAAATACGACATTAAAGTGTTAATTTGATAAGGTAATAAGAATATCCGATTCAAAAAGCAACAAATGTTGTACCCATATAGAACCGATTATCACCAATTTGATATATATATTTCAAATTAGGAGTAATCATTTTCACATATTTACTAGTTTGAAATACAGTGCGCGTCTAAATTATGGAACAAGTTCATTTTCTCAGAAGAAAACAGGGTTTTTTGTTTCACTTTTACCAAATTTATATGCATTTTTGAAGGATTTCTGTTGCACTCTGTGCCCCCCATCAACCCTCTACATTTTTTGAATAGGGAAAGTAGGTCATAAGGTACTTTTTTGGCAAGGTCTTTGTATCTTCTTCACGGGCGTGCAGAAATTCTCAAGAAAAAATTTTTTTTTTGAAAAATCAGTTAGTTCAAAGAGGATTTCAGTATTTGCACTTTGTCCGTGGCTCACTTACTTTGAGACGATGGTACCTGATGAAATTTGTCACCGAATGAAAGTCGACCATTACAGTTTTTTTTATGCACAACTTTCAACCCCCTCACGTGAAAATTGTTTTTTCTCCAATAAAGGGTTCGTAGGGGTTGAAAGTTGAGCATGAACAAAACTGTAATGGTCGACTTTCATTCGGTGAAAAATTTCATCAGGTACCATCGTCTCAAAGTAAATGAGCCATGACAAAGTGCACATACTGAAAACCTCTTCGAAGTATCTAATTTTTCAAAAAAAAATTTTTTTTCTCGAAAATTTCTGCACGCCTGTGAAGAAGATACAAAGACCTTGCCAAAAAATACCACTAGACCTACTTTCCTTATTCAAAAAATTTAGAGGGTTGATGGGGATGGCACATGATGCAACAAAAATCCTTCAAAAATGTATTGAAATTTGGTAAAAGTGAAACAAAAATTGACCTGTTTCAAGATTTTGTGGCGAAATATCTTTCTTCTGAGAAAATGAATTTGTTCCGTAATTTTGAAGCGCACTGTATTGAGGAAATAACGTCAAAACTTCAAATATCAACGAACTTTGTAGGTAATAGTTTTCCCCTAATATATCTGATGAATAAACATCAGATCGAATTGAAATTTGAAAAACGAACTCGGGAGAGATTTTCAGGCTCCTAACCTAACCTGAAAATTTCAAGTCGCTAATTGCTTCCTAAGTTATAGAGCACATACGGATGGACGGGCAGAATTGAAGTTGACCACGGATTCACGGATCTTCAGGATGTCCAACCTGAAATTTTATACCATTTTCTGTTCGATACTCCAAAATATCAGACAATGGGATGTTTCATCTTTGTTCATTGGTGGATTTACAGCATTAACTGATTTTAACGAGCTCGTTTTCTGGAAAATAGCACGTATCGTTTCATCACAATGTCTGTAATTTTAGAATTTTGAGCTGGAAATAGTCTCAAATGATTAGGTATGACTCCCTGAAGAAAAATCTGTGGTCAAATTCAATGGGGATTTTTCGTTTGAACGGAAATGCAGAATTTTTCTTGAAAAACCTTTAGAACATCATATTTCAAACATACAATTTCAATGTTATATTTTTAAAAAAATGTTTGATCACCTAAAACTGGAAAATAAAAATGGGGATTTGCATTTAAAAGTATTTGTCTTGAGTGCACGATATGTCAACTTCGAATTCACCTTTTTGGAAAGAAAAGGACGTCAAATGTGTTACTTTGCTCAGGAAAACAGAGATAGCTATACTTTGATCTGGTTAGAGTAGAAGACAATGATCAAGGAATAGAAAAAGAAGAGCACAGACTGTCATACTGTCATATTACAGACAAATCGCAAACGGAAATTGTTTGGTTATATTGACAAAGAACACGTGTGTACCACAGAATAGGAAAAAATATTTTATTATTCTGTAGCAGAAAAAGCTATTCTACTACACACCGTTGTCACTTCGTGCATGCCTGGCAAATCCCAAACCCCAATTTTGAAATCTGATTTTGAATACTTTCTGAAGGTAATTTGGGAAAATGATGAATCAATCCCATAATAATTATGTTCAAATTTGCATTTGCAGTAATAACCCAAATTCAGGAAAACCCCCTATTCTGTCCATATCCGTCCGTCCGCCCAGCCGGCTGTCTTCGTGTGCCCTAACTTTCGGAAGAAACAACCTAGCGACTTGAAATTTTCAGATTCGGTTTGTAGTCAACATATCTCGGTTAAGTTCATAAATGGATATCATCGGCTGAATAAAATTATTCTTTCTGCAAAATAATTTCCTAATTTTGATGTTTAGGTATTTAACTAATAGAAGTAAAATCTCAGCAATTCATAATATTCATGAGAATTTGCGCAATCAACACTCATCCAGGGCGCTATCATATTATTTAGAATGAGAATGAGGGCGCAGGGGATTTGACATATCGATTGAAGCTTATTTTGGGAGGATTCCGCATCATTTTTCAGTTTTTTCACTCCCAATCTCTGAAAGGTAACTATCAAAATTAAATAACAATTGTTTTTTCATAAAAAACGCACTTGCGGATTGCAGGATTGAACTATTTGTCAAGGGCAGTTTCTTGGAAAACAGATTGCCTAATGAACAATACAGGGACAATATAAACGATAAACAAAGTGGACTGTGATTTTTCAGAGTACAAATCTGACTCATTCATCGAAGGAGAAAATTTTAAGAATTATTTCCTTTCGATTTTTCGTTTTGAGTTAAGTTTTTATTTAATGGAGTTTTTTCCTGAATTTCGAATATTACTGCAAATGCAAATTTGAACATAATTATTATGGGTTTTATTCATCATTTTCCCAAATTACCTTCAGAAAGTATTCAAAATCAGATTTCAAAATTGGGGTTTGGGATTTCCCAGGCATGCACGAAGTGAAAACAGTGTTTGGTAGAATAGCTTTTTCTGCTATAGAATAATGAAATATTCATTCCCCTATTCTGTGGAACACACGTGTTCTCTGTCGATATAACCAAACAATTTCCGTTTGCGATTTGTCAGTAATATGACAGTATGACAGTCTGTGCTCTTCTTTCTCTATTCCTTGGTCGTTGTCTTCTACTCTTACCAGATCAAAGTATAGCTATCACTGTTTTCCTAAGCAAAGTAACACATTTGACGTCCTTTTCTTTTCTAGAAAGCTGAATTCGACGTTGCCATATCGAGCACTCTTGACAAATCCCTTTAAATGCAAATCCCCGTTCTTATTTTCCAGTTTTAGGTGATCAAACATTTTTTTAAAATATAATATTGAAATTATATGTTTGAAATGTGATGTTCTGAAGGTTTTTCATGAAAATTATTGCATTATCCTTGAAAAGAAAAACCCCCATTTTAATAGCTCTATTTCAGATATTGGGAGTGAAAACCCAGAGAAAACCTAAAGAAGAACGCATTCTGACAATTCGCCACAGGCGCTAAACATCCTAGATGCGGCTCTGCGTGAATATAACAGTGACCTTCATTCAAAGAAACATAGTGGATTGGCACCACGTTGGGGGATCAACCAATAGGAAATGAGTCAGCCTTTGGCGCCACTGCACATTACTGTTCTTCATATAATGGCTGTCCTCTGAGAGTCAAAATACAAAATGGAGTTGCTTCAATTATGGTTTACCAGACTGTTTAGTTTAGCTGACAGAAATCGAATCATAAAGCTAATTTCAAATTTTTAGTGCGAATATAAAACTCATAATACCATAATGAAAAAAATGAAAATATATCTGACAAGCACTACATCTTCTTGCCACCATATGCAAAATTCAAATGCACCCGAATTTGGGGTTAGTTTATTCTTGTGATTTTAAGAAAATGACCGGAGATTTCAGGTGGCTATATTTTATTGAAACGATAAATTATGATTGTGGGAACTTAAAAAAGGTATTTATCATCTTGTCCCACCATGAAAAATCAGATCTGCCCCCTTTTAAGAGTAGTTTATTCTTGTGATTTATTCAAAATCAGTTCTTTATAATTTAAGGGATGATTCGGTGAGGAGAATTGCGGTGAGTATTTCGTATAAAACTTTTTGAAAAACCTCCCTCTGGAAAAGTTTACTCCTCCGAAAATTAACAAAAAAATTGTTTCCCTTTTATATTTTCCCTGTATATCATGCTGGAGATACGAAACTCGGTGAATATTATTTGTCAATAAAACTACATACTTTGGGATTTTTCAACCTCGAAGTAGGTACCCATGCTCAGAAGGGGTTGAAATAGTCAACCCCTAAGATTTTTTCTGACAACCGTGAGCGCTGTAACTTTCGAAAGGAAGGACCTAGAGTCTTGAAATATTCAGGTAAGGTTAAGATCCTGAATATCTCGGTTGAGTACGTAATGGGCCAAATCTGCCAAATGGTTTTTGTGCTACAGCGATTTGAAATTTTGATTTTTCAATAACTCGAAAAATATTTATCTGATCGAAATGAAACTTGGTTGGAAGATGAACAGTGTCAATAAGAAGAAAAATGTTTTGAAAATTTTATATTTCATTGATATTTCACTGAAATTTTCAAGTCCCCATTTCGCAATGTGAATAAGCGAGTAAAAGCTGCTGACTTGATTTTTGGATAAACATTCTCCTTTTAAAAAACATGGCTTAAAAGCCCAATTAATTCACTAACTTTTTCATCAAAACAAGCTTTTTCGAAAACTAAAGCATTGACGAGAAAAAAATAACTCAAGTTACCTAAATAGCATTTTATTGAACAACAGCCAATCAAATTGAAATTCTACTAGGCTAAGACTTTTACAACTAAAACAATAGCGAACAATGGACGAAAACTGTTCGAATATCAACAATATCTACAATTATAATAAAGTACCTGAATGTTGAAAATGCATTCAGCTTCAAACTAGCATTTACTCTTTTCCTCATTGAAATGCGTATGCGATGAAATATGCCTGCTGAATTTCTTATCGTTTCACACCCTGCTACAATGCGGTTTTGCAGATCATCGACATTTTTTTCTTGTATAAATGCTCAAGTCTTCAAAAAAACTTTTATACAGAGATAAGAAAAGGAAAATTTTTATCCAAAAAAAGTGGGAAAAAATATTTTAGGGGTTGACTTTTTCAACCCCTTCTGAGCATACTTCAGGGTTGAAAAAATTCCAAAATGTGTAGTTTTATGGACGAATAATATTCACCACCTTTCGTGTCTTCAGCTCAATATACAGGGAAAATATAAAAGAGTAACAATTTTTTTTGTAATCTTCGGAGGGGTGTAGCTTTTCCAGGGGGAGATTTTTCAAGAAATTTTATACCAACTACCCACCTTAATTTTCATCACAGAATCATCCCTTCAATTTTTCAGTGTTATTCAGATACATCCTGTATATAAACATTTCGGTTTCTATCCATTTTAAGGGTAAATAGTTCATCCTTATAATTTCTCAAAATACTTTGCTGACCGAAAAATTTCAGTTTCGATCTTCTAAAGTATTCAAACGATTCTAATTGAACGTGTATATACAGGGTCTTTCACGAGGAACCTCACCCATATTTATACGGGAAACTACTGAACGTATTTTCATGAAATTCAGCATTTGTAAGTATTTCACGATGCTGATGAAATCTAAAATATTTTCAAGGCATGAGCACCTCCGGTTTTTCCGGAAATGACGTCAACTTCCGTTTTTCAAATTAGAACACCATTTTTTTATTGCAGAAATAGATTCCTTAGAAAATTTCAATTTATTTTGATGTAACATTTTTCAGTTTTGGTTGGAAAATTCTCTCTGAGCGGGAAAATTCGAAAAAAAAATCGAAAATAGAGCTCCGCTGAAACAAGAATAACTTCGAGGTTTTTGGATGGAAAATTTTCATTTTTGGGATTTTTCAAGATGTAAGATTGATGTATCCACTTTAAAAATCGAAATCGCGATTCATGATACAGGGGGTGAAAAAATCGCTTTCAAAATTAGGGATGACAAAATCGTGAAAAATCAATTTTTTCGAATTAGAACTCCATTTTTTATGGCAGATATTGAATCTACGTTAAAAAATAATGTGAGTGTATGCATCACACCCTTGCCCTAAAGTGGATATTTTCTGAGTTATTCACAAAAAACTGTTTTTCGTCTTGAATTTTCAGCTATTTCTTTTCCCTTCACGCCAAAAAGAGGCCATTTTCAGGAACTGTTACTTAAACCATGTTTCAGATTTTACTACACTAATATGCAAGAGAAAAAAGTTACAGGTTGTTCCTAAATAGATGGCGAATTTGGATTCGAATTTGTATCGGAAACCTCTTTATTTCAACTAATCGGCCATCGGTTTTCTCTCCAGTGATAAATAAATAATTCCTTATGAACCATATGCAAAAACTTACCATGTTTTACATTATTTTTTTTTAATGATAGATATCATTAATTACATCTGCCAAATTCCTCTTTATTCAGTAGCATTTTGTGTTTACTATTAATTTGGTGATAATTCGTATTAAGTTATAAAATCGATCACTATGCCTAATTTTACCAATGAAGATTATTTAAATCTCATTCTACTTCATGGAGAATGTAATAAAGTTGTAGATAGAACGATTCGACTGTTCATTGAGAGGTTTCCTGACCGACCCAGACCAACGAGAGATACCATTAACAGAACCATGGCAAACTTGAGAAATCTCGGATCTTTCGTTAAGAAAACTACACACAGAGAAAAAAGTGTAGTAGAAGATGAGAACAACGAAATTACAGTTCTTGCATATTTTCGTGTGAATCCTCAAAATTATCTCAAAGATGCCGAGATTGATCTGGGATTATCTCAATCGAGTGTTTGGAGAATATTAAAAAAACATAAAATGCACCCATATAAATTCGATAAGGTACAGCATTTGAAGGAAACTGATTTCGTCAGGAGAACAGAGTTTTGCGAAGCTATGATGATTCGATTTCAAGAGAATGAAAACTTTTTGGACTGTATAATTTGGACAGATGAATCTAAATTCACAAAGAATGGTTCTTTCAATAGGCATAACAGTCATTATTGGGATGAAGAGAACAACCACCACTTCAGACAATGGAACTTTCAAGAGACCTGGAGTTTCAATGTTTTTTGCGCCATCAAAAATAATGCAATTCTCGATGTTCACATTTATGATGGGACTTTAACTGGTAAGATAGAACACTACACATGTTTGCATTATTTAAAGAATGTTCTCCCTTAGGAGATAGATATTCTGACATATTGACTCAAATAATTGAGCCGCTAGTATAGAACCATAATGACTTATGGTATCAACAAGATGGCGCGCCTCCACACAATTCACTCAATGTGTCAAATATCCTCTACAGGCTATTTGAAGATCGATGGTTGGCGAACAATGGTCCACATCTTTGGCCACCACGTTCTCCCGATTTAACTCCTTTAGACTATTATGTTTGGGGTAGGATAAAAAATATTGTCTACTCAACTCCCCTGACTGATAAAGAGGACTGCATAGAACGAGTCAGAAATGCATTCAGGTTTGTTTAGATTTTTAGATTCATAGTTTTGAAACTCAATTTGGTTTTTAAACACTTTTGCAGATCTCTTCCTCCCGATGAAATAAGAAGAGCAACGCACGAAGCATTCCTGAGACGTATAAATAAATGTCTAGAAATTAACGGTCAAAACTTTGAGCATCTTCTCTAGTTATAACTACGAGAGTTTGCCATGGTTCTCCTAATAGTAACTTGAAGTCGGTTTCAAGAAGGGGTGAAAAATCTACAGCATGGTTCAAATAACAGTTCCTGAAAATTTCATCTTTTTGGCGTGAAGGGAAAAGAAATAGCTGAAAATTCAAGACGAAAAACAGTTTTTTGTGAATAACTCAGAAAATATCCATTTTAGGGCAAGGGTGTGATGCATACACTCACATTATTTTTTAACGTAGATTCAATATCTGCCATTAAAAAATGGGGTTCTAATTCGAAAAAATTGATTTTTCACGATTTTGTCATCCCTAACTTTGAAAGCGATTTTTTCACCCCCTGTATCATGAATCGCGATTTCGATTTTCAAAGTGGATACATCAGTCTTACATCTTGAAAAATCCCAAAAATGAAAATTTTCCAACCAAAAACCTCGAAGTTATTCTTGTTTCAGCGGAGCTCTATTTTCGATTTTTTTTTCGAATTTTCCCGCTCAGAGAGAATTTTCCAACCAAAACTGAAAAATGTTACATCAAAATAAATCGAAATTTTCTAAGGAATCTATTTCTGCAATAAAAAAATGGTGTTCTAATTTGAAAAACGGAAGTTGACGTCATTTCCGGAAAAATCGGAGGTGCTCATGCCTTGAAAATATTTTAGATTTCATCAGCATCGTGAAATACTTATAAATGCTGAATTTCATGAAAATACGTTCAGTAGTTTCCTGTATAAATATGGGTGAGGTTCCTCGTGAAAGACCCTGTATACTTATCGAATAAGGAATGCATTCGCCATTTTGCAACATTAGACAATCTAACCGCTAGCTAGGTCTTTTACAATGCTGTCTCTGACATTTAGAAATAGGCGAATCTATTTCTGAGGAAATTATATGGCCTAGACTGGTATTATCACATTTTTTGTTTTATGGACATATGTGTCAGGTTTGACTCCATGAATTTATCCGTGGTCAAAATCATGGTCTCATGAGCTGTACTTCTCGAAGGAATAAACTTGTCTTATGATTTTCAGTATAGTTCGGACATATACATTTACCAGTTTAGTTCCTTAAGGACATATTTTACACAACAGTGTATAACTATTCTCTCATCCACTTACTCTCTCTGCGTCTAACGCACGTTTCGGAAACCACGTTTTCTTCGTTAAGAGACATATCGTTACTAGTATCATTTTATAAAGAGATTTATACAATGCTAGTATGTCTCTTGACGAAGAAAACGTGGTTTCTGAAACGTTCGTAAGACGCAGAAAGTGTAAGTGGATGAGAAAGTAGTTACATACTGTTATCAGTATTCGATCCACAGTGAACTCAAATAGTTAATGACATACAGTACCTCGAATATTACGGGTTGGTTTCTGGAGGCCAGAGTTCGATTTTTTCAAAGGAATTTTGGGTGCAAATGGTTAGAAAGTATAGTAAGAACGCACAATGTTGACACTTTTTCATATTCAAGAATTTTCGGGAAAATTAAATTTTTTGGAGTGAAAATGGAAAAATTAACATGTAGACTGTGGGCGGCTGCTTGACCTTGAGATGTTAACGAGGTTTTCTGGAACTTGAATGTGGTTGTGTTGCCGAAAACCAAGAAGTCGTAATTTACAAGCCTGCGTCACTGCTCGCTCTTAAACGGTTTGTTAGATGTAGTTTCCGTTTAGCCAGACTCATTTGGAATCATTAACTAATTTCATCAATATCTCGAAAAAACTGATGAGATCCGATGGATTTTTCGTAAATAGTCGAAGAATATCAACGCACAGCTTATTGCAGGATTCTTTGAGGGTGCATTTTCTTCGAAATATTGAAATTTATGTCGAAAAAACAAATTATGTTTCGAAATTATCGATTAGATTCCTATGATCTGAATTCCTAAATTTGGCACAAACCTTGAAGTTAATATTCACCAACAGAGTTTGAATTGGATTGAATTTATTTAAATTTCAGTCCGGTGAGTTATTTATTTTATGGAATATTGAAAAAATATACCGGGTGTCCCACGAATACCGTACTTTAGAATATTTTTGGTAAGGAACCAAAATTCAAGTATGCAATTTCGAACTTGAGCTTGCACTAGGAGGATGACTGAATGTACATTTTTTGAGATTCGTGGGACTTCCGGTTTCAACGGAAGTGATACCAACTTTCGTTTCTCGAATGGAAAGCCCCATATTTATAATGAAAATAGATTTCTTATGCGATTCTGAATTGTTCTAGTATGGAATTTCTGTCGGAAAATTATTTTTTAACGTGAAATTCCAAAAAAATATTGGAAATTTCACTCTGATGGAACATGGATATCTTTCAGGTTTTTCATTGGAAAAATGCCGTTGTTGGGCTTCGGCGAGAATTAAGAATATTTCTGTCATAATAGTCAGAATTGAAACTCATGATAGAGGAGGTCACAAAAGCGTTGACAAGGTTGGCAATTTCGAGATCGTGAAAACTCAGCTTTTCCAAATTGAAACCTTTTATGGCCATATTGGAATCTACGTTGAAAAATAATATAGGTGTGAAAATAACACCAATGCCCTAAAACTCATATTTTCTGAAATAATCGTAAAAAAACAATACACGCGATAACACTTCAAATTTTATTCTTCTCAGAAAAAAATTATTGTCTCGAAGGAAATGGAGGACATATTGAACGTTTATTTTAGATTGTATTCATAGAAATTCTGAATATTAGTTTAGCTTGTGTTTTCATTGAATGCTATAAGAAATGTAATCGTGACTGTTAATTTCATAAAATATTAATTTTAGGGCATCTTCATCATTTTTCTACGTAGATTTCAATATCGCCATGAAAAATGAGGTTCTAATTTGAAAAAATTGAGTTTTCGAAAGCGCCAATTTTGACAACGCTTTTGTGACCTCCTGTATCATGGGTATAAATTCTGACTATTGCGACAAAAGCATTATTCTTAATTCATTTTCGATTTTTCTTATTGGAATTTCACGTTGGAAAAGAATTTTTCTACAGAAATTGAAAAAAATTTTTCATCAAGACAACTCAGAATTTCATAGGGAATCTTTTCTCGTTATAAAATATGGGGCTTTTCATTTGAAAACGAAAGTTGGTGTCACTTCCGAAATTGCAAACAGAAATTTTGATTTTTTCCGAAAAATATTCTAACAAACGGTATTCGTGGGGCACCCGGTAAAAAATTTTGTTCTTATTTCCTGAGTACCATAGTTATTACCTAAACAGCTACTTCGTCAAAATATTTGAACAAAACACTTGACTTTACGACAGTGCTTTTCTAGATCTTTATGCGATCTAAAGTTCTGGAAACTATTTGGTAGATTTCGCTGGAAAAAAACATCAAGCCTTTATTCTTAGAACTGGGGCCGCTTATATCGAAATGGTTTGAAATTTTGAGATTTTATCAAGCTATATATTGAGGATTCGTTAAATGGAACGATCGAAATATCAGAATTATTACGTCTCTGCTAGAAATGAATTCCACGTGGTGAAATTTCAGGTAACAATTTGGGAAAATTGATAATTTCTCAACTGTCCATCCAATTGCCGTTATTGAGAAAGATAGATAAATCAATATTGTGATCATATGATAAGTGAAATTTGACCTTATGTTGAAAAGTAGATTTCTATTTATTTTCCGAACTAAGTACATAAATACATTCTCTGGGACAAGAGTTCAAAATTACTCTTTCAATATACTTAGCAATTCCCCATCATTTTGAATTCATTTTTTGAGCCCCATAGTTTTGTCCAAATGTCTGTTATTTTCGAATTTTTTCCCGAAAAAGGTCTCAAAGAACTAGGGTGGACACACGTCGAATCCGGTGTCAAATTCGATCCTGTGCAGCAGGCCGTACTGCGCCTGTAGACTCGATTACAGGTGTAAGGAAAATTCCATTGACTTGAAAGGCTCAGCTGGAGACCAAAACTATCCAACCAAATTCATTGGTTTTTTATTTCGAAATTCAGTGTTCATGACCGTTTAAAATTGACCTTGACCCCTAACACTACATCAGTTGATTCTACCAAATGGTTTTAGGCCGATCTCAGCTCAAAATATCACTTAGGGCCGGTATTATAAAACTTAACTGGAAGTTATCTTTAACTTTAACTGACAGTTTTGAAAGTTATGTCCTGATATATCTGTCAAAACTATCAGTTAAAGTTAAAGATAACTTCCAGTAAAGTTTTATAATACCGGCCCTTAGTCATATTACAACTATGTCATTAGAAACAAATATTTCTGGGAAAAACCATTTCGCACTCGATTGAACAATAATTCCTTTGGAACATTCACTATTGTTTAAAATGTGAGATCTTGACAGGGGCCATCATAATGGAAGAGCTAGAAGAAGGGGGTAAGTTAATTCTCACATTCTGTAGGATTTACAATGTTCTTATCACCCTGGCTATTTAAAACCCATTAAAGTATTGGAGAGCTGCCATGAAACTTATCAGTTCACACGAACTGAAGTTTTGATGCCATATTCCCTAAGTTTTATTTCCTAATACCTTCAAAATCATGCAGATATCTTGGAATTTCCAGCATGTATAATCAAAGCATAGATTTTCAACAGAGTCTGTTAAAGTTGAAGAGGTATATCTTCGAAATCGCTCTACTGGGTTTATCTGTTCCCGAATTCGATCTGCTTCTTTAAGCCCCAAACATTCCGTCTTAATCTCGAGATTCTAAGTAGTTTATTTATTAAGTAATGGTGCCGATCGATTCCTTGGACGTGCACATAGCCAGTGAAAAAACTTTTTCGATAGGAATAATTTGAAATGATTATTTGAGGTGCATGGATATATTAATCACCATAATAATTATCACTAGTAAAAAATGATATTTCATCGATTCTTCATGGTTATTTCTCGCAGTAATATTTGAGTTCATTTTTACTCTACTTGTTCGCCTTTTGCATTTGGCTGCCTCAATACACAGGGAATTTTTTACTCGCTTGTTAAGTTGTGAATCAATTTCTAGAATAAGGATAAATTTGCATGCTTATGAATCCAGCTCCAAACTCAAATACTTTTTTTGAGCATGAATAACGATTATTGCTTATTTTGGGAGGATTACGCATCATTTTGTAGGTTTTGTCTGGGTTTTCGCTTCAAATATCTGAAACAGAACTATTAAAAACTGAAAAACATTTTTTTTCCGAACCGAATCCAACTTGGTAGGAAAATCGTGTGTCGCTCGGGATCGATCCTCTAAGCTTTTCAGCAGGATCGGTTTACCCTAAGGGCTCAAAATTGGGGATTGGAGGAAAAAAAAATTCTCGAAAACTCACCACCGAATTTTCATGAAAATCTGAACGTTGATTACTGTTGCATAACTCAACCTAAAAATTTTCACCCGGATGATTTCCGAACTGTGGTCCCTGAGCTATAAAGAAAAACGCTGCAAATTTCCAATGATCCCGAAAATTAAACATCGCATTAGGTTCTATCATTGGAATTCAGTGGAATAATCGGTGAACTTTCCATCCAGAATCATATATCTAAAAGTAGATGAAAAAGATTGATTACCTTCCAAGTTTTCAATACATCTCGAGGAATTTTTAACGGATTTCGTTTATTATTTCATGAACACAAAGTGCAAATGCTCCATCGATATTCTTGACAATTTCAAATTCACAAGTAGTTCAAATCAAATATTTTTGGGTTTTCTCTCCGAATATTTGAAACATAACTACTAAAAATCGGAAAATAACTATTATTCATAGAAATCACCCTGTAGATTCCGGGATAAGATTAAATTTCTTCATGAATCTCATTTATATCTTAAATAAAACTTATATATTATTCATAAATCATTGGTTTTTCACAACACAAAAACCAATTCCATGAAAAAATATATTTGAAACATTGAAATCTCAATAAATACTCTTGTATAACTGAATAACACTTTTACATTCAGCATGCGAATTAAGTAGCGTAATTTAAAAAAATTAAGATTAAAAAAAATCAACGGTCTTGTAGTGAAGGTTTCGGTAGACAGACTCAAGCCCACATATATGGTTAATAGTGAATTTTTTATTTACAGACGTTCCACTCTTCCATCAAGTCCTTATGCTCCGGTAACTACCCTCCCTAAAAACAGTGACAATCGGCCAAGTGGTTCGAGAGTTAGTACATATAGATGCCATTCGAAAAAAAAACACCCTGTATCTCAATTGTTTCAAATGTGAGACCGTTCATTTTCGAATTGTTGATCTGGATTGTAAAGGGTAGTACTTGACATAAATTTCAGTCGAATCAGCCAAGTGGTTCGAGAGTAAGTATAGCTGCCTTTTAAAGAAAAACACCCTGTATCTCAGTTGTTTCCAATGTGAGATACTTCATTTTCGGATTGTTGTTCTGAATTTTAAAGGGCAGTACTTGACCCAAATTTCAGTCGAATTGGCCAAGTGGTTCGAGAGTGGATATAGCTGCCATTTGAATAAAAACACCCAGTATCTCAATTGTTTCAAATGTGAGACTTTTCATTTTCGGAATGTTGTTTTGGATTGTAAAGTGTAAAACTTGACCCAAATTTCAGTCAAATCGGCCAAGTGGTTCGAGAGTAAGTTTAACTGCCATTTAGAAAAGGACACCCTGTATATCAGTTGTTTCAAATAGAAGACCGTTCATTTTCGGAATATTGTTCTGGATTGTGAAGAGTAGTACTTGACCTAAATTTTAGTCGAATCGGCCAAGTGGTTCGAGAGTTAGTATAGCTGCCATTTGAAAAAAATCTAGAAAAGTACCGGCGTGAAGTCAGCTGCTTTTATGCGCTTATTCACATTGCGAAATGGTGACTTGGAAACTTCAGTAAAATTTCAATTAAATATAAAAATTAAAAAAAAAAAAAATTTTGGAATTTTTCATGGATAATTCTTATCGGCACTGTTAATCTTCCAACCAAGTTTCGTTTCGATCAGATAAATATTTTTCGAGTTATTGAAAAATCAAAAATGGCTGTAGCACAAAAACCATTCGGCAGATTTGGCCCATTAACGAACTTAACCGAGATATTCGGGTTCTTAATCTAACCTGAAAATTTCAAGACTCTAGGTCCTTCCTTTCGAGAGTTACAGCGCACACGGCCGGACGGACAGAATCAATTTTAACCCCGGGGTCTTCATCAGTGAGTCCAACCTGGTCGTTCGAGACCAGTTTCGGCTCAAAATTCGAATATTACAGACATCGTGACCAAATGATAATGCGCTGTTCCCCAGAACAAGCGCGTAAAAAACACCCTGTATCTCAGTTGTTTCAGATGTTAAACCGTTCATTTTCGGAATTTTGTTCTTGATTGTAAAGAGTAGTGAACCGCCAGTGAACCGGTGAACAATTCTTCCGCGAGTGTATCCAGAAAAATTCGCGTAATCAAACAAGGTCCCGTAGAACCGTTCGTTTTCCGGATGGGTAGGAGGTAGGTATTTAATGATTCAAGAGTTGTATTTTTTTTTCTTTGTGTATCGGGATTATTCTTCCTTTTTTCGTTTTCTTTCTAAGGTAAATCATTGGTGGGGCAGTACTGTAGCGATATAACTTAACGTTACTCAACAGTGGTTCCTAGAAGTAGGTACCTGAGTAATCCCCAAACCTTCAATAGAGGTTCTATACGGGATTATCAAGAATTAGTTAATGTGCCGTTGCAAGTAATTTTGACAGAAGTACCTGGACAAGCACAAGCAAACCCCTAATAAAGTTTCGGTTCGGGATGCTTAGGTATTGTATTGTAATTGTTTAGTTCACTTCAATTCTTTATGGCCCTACAGCTATTTCTGTGCCTTTGATGTAAATCCGATTGTGATGAGATAGTCTCCACCAAACGGAAAAGAGGACAACTGTAGTGGGGGAACAGATATGCTGAGGAGACGGGGGCTCACAAAAGGGAACTGAAGGGAGTCTGATCACAACGAGTCTGGGAACTAAACCGTCCAGTAAAAATAAAATTACTTGCTCGCCAAGAACCTGTTCTTTACTTTTGCTATTTTGAATTCATCTACCTGTTGAACACAAAAGTGGTGACCCCGACGTGATGCCATAGCTAATCTCAATGAGATTACTTATCTATGTGCTTTTCTATCTTTGAACATGGCGGTCCTCTGCCTGACATCGCACCTCTTTCTTCCTCCTTCGTCATCATCGTCGCTAGGGGGGGGGGGGGGGAAGGGATTGTGTAGGCTGCGTAGTTTAACTGAGTTGCCAGAAGGTGGCACCACTGATCGACGAACGCTAGCTACTTCATTTCAACACAGCATAAGCGCGTCGGTCATGATCGCTCCCTACGCCGCTTCTGCGGTTGTCATAGGTAGTGCCAGAGGATTCAGTATATCTGATGAGTCCACCTCTGGCACTGGGACGAAACAACTTTTCCTAAGAGCGCGTCATCTTTCAAATGGCGCGAACTCACGAGAACCGCAAAAGTTTGACGTTATGTCCTTAATATCTCAAGAAGTACAGAGGCGATCAGATCGAAACTTGTAATTGTTTGAAAAATACTAAGGTGAAACTTATAGTAGAATTTCGAATGGGTCCAATAGTTAAAGGCCTATCACACTATCCAATCCCAAGGGCTTGGCATATCGGGTGCCCAGTCTGCCGGGTCGGGTGTCGCTTATTACACCACCCTAGATGCCGGCTGCTTCCATTCTATTCGCGAATGAACGCTCTCGGCGTTGCTATGATGCTGCCCTGTATGCCAAGCGGTAGGAAGCAAGTCAGATCAGGTCCACTCGATCGGCCTAGATCAGGATCCTAGCTGCCGGTACGTTATCACACTACACGGACCCTGCCTGCCGGGCCCGAGATATTGGGTAGTGTAAAAGGCCTTTTAGAAAATTTTAAAAAAATGTTTATTCCAAAATATTTGAAATTGTTATGCAAAATTCTTTTTTTCCTCGAAAACTGTTGAACAGATCTTAACGAAATTTGGCACAGACCTCAAAATCAATATTCAACAACAATGTTTCAGATTTCAATTCGATACGATATTCATTTCCGGAGATATAAAAAATTAATGTCGAATTTCGTTGTTTGAAATTTTGAGGTTATTTCCTCAATATCTCAAGAAGTATGAATGTGATCACATCGGAACTTCGTTATTTTTTGGAGAATATCAACGAGCAACTACGAAACATTTTTTTTTCGAAAATTTTCCACATCTCCGAAAAAAAATAGTTTTCCTATTTATTGACCAGATTTCGATGTAATTCGGCATTGACCTTGAAGATTCGACAACATTTTTTTAATTTTAAATTTAATCTGATGTTCATTTCTGGAGATATTAGGGGAAAATATTTCATATTAACCAGAATAACATCCGAAGAAAACGACTATAAGAGACTCCAAATTTTCATAGCAGGGTTGGCGGTTTATTGAGGAGGTCGCATTCGTGGAAAGTTGAAATCCCCTCATTATCTTCGTAGATATATTCATTCGAAATTTTATTTGCCTATTATTACCAATAATGCAGTTATGATCGAAAGGAAATTCTGCACTTGGTTGAAAATTGTCGGTGTTCATGCAAAATGTCTTGACGAAATGGCTCCGAATGTGAACAAGCGCGTAAAAGCTCCTGACCTCAGGTCAGTGCTTTTCTAGGTTTTTTTGTAAGTTACTCCGAAATAACGATATCGAGGAAAAAAACACAAAATTTGACCTTTTTTTCCCATATCTACGAATTTCATATCCGGATCGAATCGATATTCTGCACACTGTTGTAAAAATTTGGTAGAATTTGGTAGTTAGTTGTAGCTTACTGAAGCGCAACTAATAGCGGAATGTTAGGACCGTATGGTTGATGAATTTAAGAAATTTTTCAGGAAAAAACATCAGGTTTCGACGAAATTCAGTCATCAGACTTTCAAGGGAATTCGCATTGACCTTGAACCCTAAATTTCATGACAGAGTAAAAAATTTCAGTTCTATTTGATTTTAATTTATGAAGAAACTGGAAAGAAATATGTCAAAAATGGTAAGTAATCCTCGGCATCATTGTTGTTTCCAGAATAATTCGAAAATTTCTGATCCAATCATGATGAAACTTATTTGAGAAATGGTAATACACAAATTTCGCAAAACCTCGTCATGATAGTGGCATTAGAACAATTAAAAAAATAAAGTTCTTCTTGGAAATTTTTTTCCCGAAAACTATCAGATTTCGAATAAATTTCGCACATACCACGCAGCATTGAATTTCAGTTAGTCCGATTATGATTTTTCGAGAGATTAGAAGAAAATATATAAAATTTTATGGTTTTTTCTTCGCCGAATGTCGTATTGCTCGTGTCATGCAATTTCATTGCCAAAGCGGTAATTTTATCACCTTTTGGTCCCACCAAACGCACCATTATCTACCTCCCGATGGGGAGATTCGGCAATATTTTTTTCATATGGTCCTCAATAAATTCTGAATGAACTTTCAAACTAAAATTTTCCAATCAAGTACTGGATTTCAATTCGATTCAATTTGTATTTTTGGAAATACTAGGAAAATGACTCTTAAAATGGGTATGTGGAATCATTGGGTGAATTATACCCATTCAACCATTCGACCTTCATAATTAAGGTAATTCTAACTTGTTCCTTTCGAAAATGATTGTGTTTACGATTGGCCGTTAGGCCCGACGAAAACACAATAATCTTTTATATATTCACGCAGAGAAAAAATTAGATTTTAGTGTATACCAAAAAAGATGACTGTACTACAAAAAATTTATTCAGCAGAAATTTTTTTTTTCCAGTATCAACGTTTTCGTATGAGGCTGCTTTTTTCAGAATCCAATTTGCCCAAATAGATCCTTTTCGCCTTGGTGTGCTGAATCTCAAAATTATTTCTAACCAATTTGTTTTCGGAAATGCATATACAGAGAAAATAATTTCAACTGACCTAGGGAATTGAATTACAATACGTGGTTGAAATGTTTTTCTATTTATTGACGATAGTTTCGTTCCTTTGCGTTGACTGGCTGTATAAATTTGTTTTGAAAAATCATAACCGAATACAAATTTTTCGATGTATATTCAGAGAAAAGAGTTTAATCAGCTTATAGTTTCAAAACTGTTGACTTTTTGAGTCCACGAGATTGCTCTTCCACACTAATTGTCACCAGGTACCTTGTCTGAATCCACTATTCATTTTTTGATCGAAAACTAATAAACGATTGAATTGTATACAATTTTCACGTTTTTTTCCTAAGTATGCCACTGTTGAGGTGAAGCTTCTTAAGGACAATGTAATGGGGAGGATATTGAAGGGTAATCACCTGCACAAAGTAAGGATACAAGATAATCAATTTCAAGATATATTCAGTTTGAATTCTATGATACAACAAATAAATTTAATATCATCACAAGCTTCAAATTCGGACATTCGTTTGCGGTAGAACTAGGAGTTCCCTGAAATCTCAATGATCAAGTGGAATGAAGAGTTAAAAGGCGAAGTTGAGAATTGTATAATGGAGTTCTTCAATCAACTCATTCAACCCCTTTCATGAAAAAGCTTCTAGTAGGAATATGGTGAATTGTGACCTAAACGTTTGTCCGAACTTGTATTATATTAGTATAACAGTTTTGGCATCATATTTGAATGAATAAAATCAATAAGAGGAATTATCAGTTTCTTCAATTTTTTCAAATATCACATTCTCTTACAATACAGGTTAGAGTTATTTTACTTAAATTACATCTATAATAGTCAGTTCTATGATGGATCTATGACTTCTCTATTTTTTCTTAAAATGACATTTTTCCCACACAATGATTGTTTCACAAGTTCAGTAGTACTTCACATAACTAATACTGAATCGAAGGAAGATTTCGGATAGTCAGGATATTTTCATCATGTGTAGAATTTTTAACTTTGAGTGAAATAACACTCGTTTAACGGAAATATAACAAAATCACTATATATTCATGTATTTCGTAGTGATGATTTATAAATTTTAGGAAATATACATTCTCTCTCAAACATTTTTTTAATACTCTGTTGCACAAATTTAACAGATTTACGACAATTATATTTATTGAATAAGAAAATATTAAAACATCGAGTTTGCAATCAATAGTACCTACAAAGTTTTGTGTAAAATTATATCACAATGAAATTACATTCAGTTCTTATACTTTAAGGCATGGGGGAATATAATTTAACAAGAAGTATTCATAGGCAGATCATAATATACCCTTCAGAAAGTAGTTGTTAGTTGTAGGTTTTATATTTAAAGAACGATTTGTTTATTCGAATGTAATCATATTCAATAACCAATGGAGTTCTGCAACCCTGATTAGTCGGATAAATGATCAGTTTAACGTTTCCATGTGCGTAGATGCTAGGGAATTAGAAGTTGTCAGAGGGTCATGTATTAAGCAGCTTTGTTGATTTGTGTAGTGGCTATATGTTTCTCATGATACGATACAATGGGATGTCTTAATCTATGCTTATTATAACTGACCTTCTCTTGGATAATTCTAGAACTATACTGAGAGAAATAGATAGAATTCACTCAACGTTCCCTCTCGATAAGATATATAAGGTAGTATAAGCAATTGAAGGTTTCAGGTTCAGCCTTTAAAAAGACAAACTGAGACTCTTCAAAATTGATATCTTATGCTCAATATTTCAAGGACTATAATATAATAACCTTCAAATTATTCACTTTTGATGTGAAATCTTTACCGGCCATGAATAGGTCACTCTTCCACCAGTTGGTGTAATCAGATCTACATACATGCGTCAGTTTTGACATGAATTTTCACTAGAAGTAACTTGAACATAATATGAAACAAGCTGTTATTAATTGTTTTGCGACTGACCGAAAAATGTCGATATACATAGACCCTAAGACTACCCTTACCATAGGGGATCAAGGAGAGAGCCTGCATATGCATCAGTGTGTTGGGAGCGTTTGATTACAGAACAGAGAAATATTATTTTTTCGATAGGCTACTGGTGTAAATCATTACGAAGTGTACAAACCGAAGGAATCTAAGGAAGTAGGATGCTATAGGCGTGACATGATTCATTTGAGCAATGCATCGAAGGAAAAGCGATTATTTTCTTTTATTGAATGCTGACAACACGGTGTGAAGAGAAACTAAGAACACTGTTCGAACGATTTTCATCTGCTTTTGGTTTCTCTCATTAGAAAAATACTGACGATGAACCATAATTCGAATTTGTAGATGAAATTTATTGCAAGGTTCATACAGTTAAAAAACTCCTAAGTAGTCTTCTACCGAAATACAGGCAGGATGATATTACTTTATACGTGGGCTATTCATTCAAGGCTTCATGGAAATTATCGTCGTCCAAATCGCAAGTAATATCTCATCTCGGGAAAACCGCGAAAAAATTAATATATCAAAATATCTATGAATCTATGAATATTCGCCAACGAAGATTTATAAATGTATATTTTTTCATATTTTTTCATTATCATAGATGAATTACTCAGAATGATATATACAAAATTGAGTTGAGGTTGAATGAAAATCTTGATGAAGTAGGTGGATTTTCAAAGCAAAATACGAGGTTGGTGTATGCAGTGTTGGAATCACGCTAGTGGCACCAAGCAGGAAAATTTATCGACATCGTTACCTCAATTTTAATGACAGAAATATAACTCTTCTACAGGTACTTTTTTCTGGGGCATACGAGACCATTAATACTATCATTTCAAGAATTACATTGTGGTTATTTGGATATAATACCTGATTTTAGGCATCATATTTTTATTAGATATATTTCTATTAATAATAGTTATTGCTTTTAACGTAATCTTTCGGCGAGGTAATCTCATGCTTCTTTTTCAATGATACAGTTTTCTTATGATCATCCTGCAAAAGGAAAATATTATTTGAGTTTATCTTTTCTTTATTCCTCTATGGAATTTGGATCTAAGAATATAATATTTGTAATGCTCATTCTGTATTGTGACGATGGAGTCGCAATTAGGATATGCATCCAACAAAATAAAATAAATGGCTTGAATCAATGGAAAGCTTCGTTTCCATATTATAAAAATATGAAGTTCCAGAAAATTTGAGTGTTATTGAGAAATTCATGCTCTTGTCCGATGATCATTTCCACTAAAATGTAGGCACTTTTTTCAAAAGTTGCAACAAGAATGTTGTGGATAAACTCCGTGAAAGCACAATTAAAAAGAATCAGTGTAAGATTTCGTAGTGTACTCCATTCGCTTTCATAAAGTAAGTTGCCCATGAAAGTTCTCCATGTTCCATTCAATAATGAAAGGACTTGCGTGTCAAATTGCTACGCGGCGTTGTCCGTCCTATATGTCACTAAATCAAACGATAGCATCATTGACAAAAATATATAGGGATTGATGAACCCATTCCAAGGCATACCGAATGACTTTATAAAAGGAAATGGTGCTTATGTATAATATGACAATAATAAATGAAACGATTAAATATTTGTCTATTCGATATTGACATCACTATTTTTCAGATCAACAAATAAAGGCTGAGTAAAACACTGAGTAACGACTCAGGAAAAAACACAGAAACCAATCAAGAGAGTCCCTGGACGTATATGCGCGGCCTTTGCCTGCCGACAAGAATTCTGGGTAGATTCTAGCAATAGCGAGAATTCCCACGGATTATACAGGGTCCTGCAATAGTGAGTTAGGCTTCCATAGCTGCCAAACCAGACATTTCAGAAATTTCGTTGGAAAGCATTCCCTTTGTACTTTCAATTCTGCATCTCAGGAAATCATTTTCTAATATACAGAGTGTTCCCAAATAAAATTATTCAACAAATAAGTGATTTTTTAAATGGAACTCCCCTTATATTTTCGCATATTTTGAATGCTCTTCAATACTTCTATCATGACGCAAAATATTAGGGCTATTTTTCCAACGGTGCGGATCTTATTCAGAAAAAACTGCAAAATTTCTACGAAACAGTAGTTCGGTAGAAGCCCTCTACCGATTTCCACAAGCGATAGAAACATGAATTTGATCAGAATTTCTATTAACTTAAGAATTTGCCTAGTCATCGTTCCTAAATGATCAACCTATTTTAAACAGGGTGCCCATTATCAATGTCCAAATATGAAGAATTTCAAATTGTTTTTTCTCGATTTTTTCAAATGTAAACCTCACATTTTTTCAGGAGTAACCTTAGGATTATTTTCACTCCTGTGTCCAGCAAACACGAAAAATGACATTTCAACCTAAAATTTCAGGAATAATGAACTGAAACAGAAACTGTTATCAAGTACATCGATTATTATTATTATTATTTATCAAAACATTGTTATTCAGAGCTCAAAGTTATTTCCTAATGAAATAAATCGAGATGAATTTTGCTGAAGATGAAATGGTTGATATGATTTTCATGTTGGGGCAGTGCCACAGAAACTATTCATTGCCAGTAGATCCTATGCTGTCGAATATCCCGAAAGAAGACATCAACATGAGTCAAGTTTTCGGAGGCTTTTATACAGATTTGTAGAGAAAAGAGATGTCAAGTATAAAAGAGAAGAGAGAATAAAATCGGCCACTAACGAAGACAAGGAGCTCGAGGCTTTACTGCATGTAACTGAAAATCCACACACAAGCTACAGGGAGCTTGGTGTAGCCTGTAGTATAAGTGAGCGTTCAGTTTAAAGAATCCTCAAAAATAATAAGTATCATGTCTACCACATTCAGATGCACCAGGCGCTTACCGATAGCGATTTTGAAAACCATCTGAATTTCTGTAACTGGGCAAGTTTTCCAATTGAACAGAACCCTACATTTTTTGAATTTGTTTTATTCAGTGATGAAGTAACCTTCCATAATTCCGGAGCCGTCAATAGGCACAATTTTCATTATTACTCTGTAGAAAATCCAAGAATTATAAGGGAAATAGACAATCAACGCAGGTGGTCATTGAATGTCTGGGGAGCAGTAATCGGCAATCATGTGATAGGCCCTCATTTTTTCGTAGGGAATTTAGATGGAGCTGCATATTTGAATTTCATTCAGAACATTCTTTCCGGAATGTTAGCAGTGTTACCCACGGAAATACGAAATGAAATATGGTTTCAGCATGATGGAGCACCCGCTCATTATTCTCGTCCTGTGAGGCATTTACTGGACCAAGAGTTTCCAAATTGATGGATTGGTAGTGGCGGACCGACAAGATGGCCTGCTAAATCACCGGATCTCACCAAAATAGATTTTTTTTTGTGGGGATACATACGGGGAATCGTGTATGATGAAGTTTGAACATCCCTTGGATCATTAACATAATTTTTCTTTGTCTTTTTTAACGCCCGTTTGTTTTTATATCCAATATTTGATTACAATTTTCCGTTCTCGTTTCATTTTTCGTGTCTGCTGGACGCAGGAGGTGAAATAGCCCTTTGGTTACTTCTGAAAAAATGTGTGGTTTTAAACTGTGCCTATCACCATGAAAAAAAAAACAGGGTGTTACATTTGAAAAAATCGAGAAAAAACAATTCGAAATTCTTCATATTTGGACATTGATAACGGACACCCTGTATAAGAGAGGTTGATCTTTTAGGAACGATGACTAGGCAAATTCTTAAGTTGAAAGAAATTCTGATCAAATTCATGTTTCTATCGCTTGTGGAAATCGGTAGAGGGCTTTTACCGAACTACTGTTCCGTAGAAATTTTGCAGTTTTTTCCGATTAAGATCCGTACCGTTGAAAAAAAATCCGTGGTATTTCGCATCATTGAAGATGAAAAAGTAGAGTTATTGAAGAGCATTGAAAATATGCAAAAATATGAGGGGTGTTCCATTTAAAAAATCACTCATTTGTTGAATAATTTTATTTTGGAAACAAATTATTTCCTGAGATGCAGAATTGAAAGTACAAAGGGAATGCTCTTCAACTAAATTCCTAAAACGTCTGGTTTGGCAGCTATGGAAGCCTTACGGAATATTGCAGGACCCTGTATGTGGACGGGCGCAGAGGAGAACAAGGAGATATTCAGCGGAGTTATGCGTAACAGAATTTTTTATACGGATTTCTACAGAATTAGTAGTCAGTTATTAAAATAGTGGTGTGTAAATAAGTGTAAATAAATAGCTCAGTTATTATGAACGTTTCAATAAAACAAGAAAACGTTACATTTGTGTCAGGTATGGGGTTCAACATCGCTCAATTTGAGTTGAAAAATTCTATTGATGAAAATTTATGACAGTGACCACAAGACTACAGATCACAATAGAAACGCGGGTGATAATGGAATTTTTGAGTAAAATCATTGAGAACATGTATAAAATGTTAAGTGAGGCAAAAACGATTCTCGGAAACTTAATGAGACAATGGAAAAAAATTCTCGGAAAGTTAATGAGAAAACGGATACGAGCAATGTGTGAGTCAATTTGCAAGTAAATCGGATAAGAGAATGGAAAACATAAAAGAAGAAATTAAGGAAGGAATGGAAAATTTGACGAAGTTTATGATAAAACTGGGGACAAACCTGATGAAGTTAACGGAAATTTTGAAGAAATAACAAAAATTATTCAAAGACTTGCCTGCTCCCTGAAAGGAATGTCAATTGGAAAGGATTAAACGGCTTTATCATCCTATATCCTTAATCTGACGTATTCGAGTATTTCAAGATTATTTTTTTATAACTCAATAATCTCCGTAACCTTGCGTTACGTCTGAATCGTCAGAATATTGAATTGTAACCATTTTTGGGTTCACTTTAAATCCCTTTGAAATATCTGACGCGCTAGATAATTTTTTTTTCATTTAATCCTCATGTACCGGATGATTAATTATGGTTGGCGACTGGCCGTATATAGGAAACCGTTTATCCTAGTGTGAAGTGACGTACAACACCCTGAAGTTTTTGATTGGAATACCCGGTATGTTGTCATATGTTTGTGAATCCTTCTTTTAATGGACTTCGAATGAAAACGAAGTACAAGAAAATCGAATCGGTTCAAGCATAGAGTTGTGAGAGTGTTTTTTTGCCAGAAAAAGTTTTTTCATCCCACCACTAAAAAATATAAAATATAGAAAAATTATTGGAACAAAAGTTGATAAATAGAATGAGTCGTTTCTTACTTCATTTTTCTTCACCATTGTTAGTTGGAAAATATTTCGTAAGAATGATAGGACGCACGAACTCGAAATTTTATTTAATCAATTTTAAGGGGCTGATTTTGTCAAAAGAATTTTTTGCGCAGGTTATGGTATAAACGGTTTCCGAGATACTGCCGGTACCCATCCAGTACTGCTAACCTCACCATTAAAACCGTCAGATTAACACATCTACATAACGATACCGTTCAATTATGAGGATGACAAGAATTATCGGACTCGATTGTCCGAGGACATCACATCAAGGCTGTCTTACCCGGGAAGGCATTGGTAAGGTAAAGAGACAGGATTCTCATTGGATTACTCAATGTCAACATGCTCCCAGTAAACCTGAAGTATATCACCTCGATTAGACACGGCGTACTAGTGACTAGTGTACCCTATTTCTGTTGGGGTACTGGCAATTTAAAGTGATGCGGCTTAGGCAACGCTCCGGACACTTTTAATTGTTTTTAGGAGATTATATTGAGGGAACTCTCCAGGAAAACTTGCCTGGTTAACTTAGATGACGTCATAGTAGTGGGAAGTCATTCCAAGAACACCTACACAACCTATCTGAGGTTTTTTAGCGACATCGTGAGTCCAACTCAAAGCTAAGTCCAAAGATATGCAATTTATTTCGAACAGAGGTGAAATATTTGGCTCACGTAGTTCCTCGAGGAGGTTTGAAAGTTGACGCAGGAAAGATAAAGGCAGTACGGGAAAGGCCTATACCGAACCGAGAGATACGAGTGAGTTTCTTAGGCTTATGCTCTTGTTATAGAAGATTCATAACTGGATTCGTTGCTGAACCTCTAACAAAATTAAAAGAGGATTGGCAGGAGTACATATGGTCCTATGATGGCGCTCACAGCTCCAGTTCTATCGCAAGTTCAGGATGGACAAGAAAGAGTTGCAGGATATTTCAGTGAGGTCTCGAACGGTATTACTGTTACTGTTGTCGTGACCAGAAGGGAAGTTTCAGCAATCATTAAGTCCGTAGAACATTTCTACAACTATATGAGTTGGTTCATGGAGAAGAAAGAACTCCAGTGATGATAAAATATCATAACCATGATTTAAGTAAAACATGGTGTGCTTATCTTCTCATCTGTGATCGTACGTTGACATGATAACGTTTTAAAACTAAATGAAAATTCAAAGTACAAAATATATACAGGGTGTCCCAAGTTCGAGTGCCTATTAGACGTTTCTGAGAATGGGACATATTTGAAATCTGAAAATTGGTATTATGATATTGTTCAAAATTCTCTACTGAGCTGAAATATTTTTAGAGCCTAATCGTTTCCGGTGATACAAGGAGTGGAAATAAATTTGTTCAAAATTTTTTGTTTTCCATTTTTTCGTTTCTGATATGATTGAGTATTACATGCTGAATACATTTATGTTGAAACCATTGTTTTCCTTCAAATATTTTTCAAAATGACAAGAAACAAACGGAAAAAAAGTAAAATATTGGAAGTCAACATTATGCTCATTTTCCTTATTCTCAACCTCCTGAGCGTAAACTGTTCTCATAACATCAAAGTAGAAGAATGTGGAAAGGTCATGGATCTTTTGAATTTCAGAAATATCATGACAGGGTGTTCCAAATTTTGTGTCGGAAACTGTGATCGAAAATTGGCCAATACTCATTTTTTTCAAATTAGAACCCTATTTTTTTATGAATGTGTTGGATTCTGCGAAGAAAAATTATGATAGAACTCTAAGATGTTCTTCCTCCTTAATTCAGTAATTTCTGAGTTATTTGAGATTTTCTGGATTTATGTTGTACGTAGAGTCAAATTCATCTAATCTGTTGCATTAGATTATTCTGTGACCATAGAAGATATAATATCCCATAAATAATTCACAAGTGACAGGCCTCATTATTAGTCGTTATCTCTACTTCTCGATTTTTTTTAGGAAATTAAGCTACGCTATTTGAAAAAAATGTAATTTTGCATGTAATTGTTATGTTGTAAGCTTCCACTTATACACATTAAATATTCAAATACAGTTTTCGCGGTGAATGCTACAGTATGCCGAGTATCCAATGAGAAGTATCCTCATTTATTACATTTATTCTGAAAATAAGAATGTTTCAAACTTTCCAGGTTTTGGAATAGAGAATATGAAATATGAGTAGTTGATTATGGAGAGAATAGAAGATGCATCGACTTATTAAGAAGCGAATAAGAAATCATCTATTCCATGTGAAATGGATAAAATTGGATTTTCATTTTTGGAATCATGATAATAAATTGTGATAATGTATAAATGAAAATTTATTCGAAAACTCAAATCAATGAAATAAAAGATCAGGTCAAAGATTCAATATGATGGTCATTTTGTTCCAGACACTTTTGTAGACGTCTCAAAACTCCACGGTGACTGGCTCGTTCGATTTCCTCCCCCTTTAGTGATTGGAAAGCATCCTCAACACGACTTTTCAAATCTTCTTTGTTTTCTATAGGTCTTTCATAAACTTTATTTTTTATTGTAGGGGAAGATGGCCCAAAATGATCCCTGCGGGCATAATGATCACCCCCTTTTGTCTTTAAAACAAATGCTGCCCTCTGTGATTCGAACGCGTACCTACGGTCACTTGAATCGTTATGATCATTTGAGCATTGAAATGAACTGCAGTAACATCGTTTCATAAAAATATTTGTTAAAACGTGTTCTTTGTGCTATCTGATCTAAGGTAAGTGCTTTCGATCTATTGTAGTAGTGTTGTTATAATAACAGTAACATCAACTTGCTTAATATTTCATGAAAACACATAGTTTTGTCTTATATTTGACGAGTTTAAAAGAATATTGAACAGAGCTAGCACTAAGTTACCATGATATAATACAAGATGTAGACTGTCGGGGCAAAACGATCCCTCACTGTCTTGGGTAAAATGATCCAGGATCATTTTGCCGGCCCCACCTTATTCATTTGATTTCCTCATATTTTAACCAATTCTTAAGTATTCTTTGCAGTGACTGAATGTTTTATTGTTTTTTCCCTTGTAGATAAAAACATGGTTCAAAAGTATAAACGAAAAACTGAAAGGCAGTTATGGGACGAAGATGAAATGCGACGACCAATAGAAGCGGTCCGTGGTGGCTTAGCCTTTAAATATGAATGAAATAAGAGCTGAAAGATGGCGCACCACCAGAGACAGCATTTTATTGCAACGATTCTGGCTGGATGAAACTTGAGGTTTTTGCGGTGTGGTTTGATCATTTTCTCTCCATCATTAAGCCTTCTCAAGAGGACCCAGCTTTGTTTATTCTTGATCGCCACCTTTCGCATACAAAAATTTAAGTGTCATCGAAAAAGCCAGAAGTAATTATGTGACCATTTTATGACTGCCACCCCACACGACCCACAAGCTTCAACCATTAGACGTGAGTTTCATGTATCCGTGTATTCATGTATCATTATCACCGATAAAGCATTGGAAAAGTGGCTTACTAATCATCCCGGAAGGGTTGTAACAGTTTTTCAACTGTCACAAATATTCAACGAATCCTATATGCAGGCCAGTACACCCCTTAACGCCATTAACGGTTTCAAGAAGACCGGAATTTTTCCATACAACCCTGATATACTCCTTGACATTGAATTCGATGCTGCTGAAGTAACAGAGCAAAATGACCCTAGGAATGACGATGCCAATGAGAAAAATAATGTGGTGCAGGAACAGCATGAGCAAGTCAATGATGCCGTCCATGAGCAACATGATGGGGCTAGTGAAAGCCTTGAATGCATTGAGCCGAATGATGCTTCAACTTCCAACATCAAACAATCCTTAGATTCCGTAAGTGAACCCTCAACATCAAGGGACACAAGGTATTTCAATGTTCAGCGAAATTATGTTCACCCACTTCCTAAAATGGCACGAGAACAACGGAGTTCAAAAACACGAAAGTCTGGAGGCACTGTAGTTTTGACAAGCACTCCGTATAAAGATCAATTGTTGGAGGAGCAACAGAGGAAGGAGAAACAGGCCAAAAAAAAATTCAAAGAACAAGAAGATGTTGGCAGAAAGAGTACTTCCAAAAGGAAAAATAAAAGGCGAATATTGAGGAAATATGTGAATAATAAAAAAACAAAACAGGAGATAAATGACGAGGAATCTTTGGAGGAATCCGAAGAAGATACAGAATGTCTGATGTGTACCGAAACATTTCTGCAGTCTCATTCAGGAGAAGGTTGGGTTCAGTGCTCAATGTGCTATCGATGGGCACATGATGAGTGTGCGGGAATCGACAATAACGACTGTGATCCATATTGTTGTGACTATTGCATTGATCATTCCAAAGTGAACAAAGTGCGTAAACAGCTAACAGATGACTTGTAAAGTCAACTTGTTTTCTGCTCTAGTATTTTTTGTATTTTGTTGTTTCTAAATACTTTTATTTTTGGTGTGCAGCAATTTGATATTGTTTGTTAATTTGGTTGAGCCGAATAAAGTTAATTTCGTTGACGTTAATAGGATATTTTATTACATAAAAAATTTCAAAAAACACTGCCGTGAAGGCAGCAACTTCTGCGCGCATGTTCAATGTAGATGACCGCTTCAGCAACGAATTTGAACATGCAAGCAAAAGCTGCTGCCCTCACGGCAGTGCTTTTTGAAATTTTTCACTGATTCACTGATAAATTACTGGATTTCAATTCGATCAAATCTGTATTTTTGAAAATATTGGAAAAATAAAATTTTGAATGGGTATATCTACGGAATCATTGAAAGGATTTTACCCATTCACGAATTCGACCTTCGTAATTAAGCCCCAAACCTACGGTCAGCCTAACGGCCGACTGCGTGAACACAATAACTTCCGAAAAAAACAACTCAGAAACTCGATATTTGTAGAGAAGGTTTGGACCTTAATTACGAAGGCCGAATTCGTGAATGGGTAAAATCCACCCAATGATTCCGTAGATATACCCAATCAAAATTTTATTTTTCCAATATTTCCAAAAACACAGATCAGATCGGATTGAAATCCAGTACTTCATCGAAAAATAACAGTTCGAAGTTTCTTACAGAATTTAATGAGGATGATATGATAAGAAAATCATAGAAATTTTTTTTTCAAATTGTTCTGATGACACGAGTATCACGAAATTTCGCAAAAAGTTGTCTTTCAGTATCTCAAAACTAGCTGTGAAGTTTTATCAGGACTGAATGAGTATTTCTCGAGTTATACCGAAAAAATCAACGATAACGAGAAGAAAACCTCGAAATCTGACATATTTTTTCCCGATATCTCCAAAACTTATGATCGTATCGAACTGAAATATTTGGAACACTGCTGTGAAATATAAAGCTCAAAGTGTGAGTGGAATTTTTTTTGGATATGATGGATGGTTTCCGGAAAAAAAAAATTTTTGGGAATTTTTTTTTAAATTTACTGACAACATGATCCTGACGAAATTTGGCTCGAAGTTGCGCGTTGATATACTCCATCTAATTGTCAAGTTTGAATCTAATCGCTCAAGTAGTTTCTGAAATAAAAAATAAATAACTTCAAAATTTCGAGTGCCTATAACTCCGAAACTATTCGACCGATTTGGCCCATTAACGAACTTAACCGCGGCATTCTGATGCGCAACCTATCCTGAAAGTTTAAAGTTGCTAGCTTGCTTCTGTCGAGAGTTACCGTGTCTACGGCCGGACGGACGGCCGGTCGGCCGGACAGAATCGATTTTGACACCGGATTCGTCATCAGTGAGTCCAACCTAGTCGATTGAGACCATTTTCGGCTCAATCATCCAAAATTACAGACATTTGGACAAAACGATAGCACGCTGTTCCAATAGAACATGCGCGCAAAAAAGGTAAAGTGCATCTTTACGAAGGGATCATTTTGTCCATCCTTAGGGGATCATTTAACCCAACTTATGAGAGTAAAACGATCCCTTTGTGAATATGAACATTACTAGCGTTAAAAACTTGCTTCCACATTATATCGAAAAATTGATGAAGCAACATTTAGGAACAATCCTGCAGCTATGCAAAAAAATATATTTGAGCTCCTGTTGTATACTTTGCTTTTTACAGTCATTTGTAGCTTAGGAGGATCATTTTGGGTCACCTTTCCCTACCCCATAAATAAAAATCTAAAGGCGTAAGATCAGGACACTATGGGGGGTCAAGAAAGTAAAGATCGGCGTCCAATCCAACGATCACCAAACATCGCATTGAGTTCCTCAGAAACCTCTAGCGAACTATGTGCCGGAGCTCCATCCAATTGGAGATATGCTGTACTTGACCTACTCAACGGCAATTCATCAAGAAAATTAGAAACAAAAGTTCTCAGAATCTCCAAGAATTTTTCTGCGTTCAAATTTTCTTCGTAAATGTAGTACCGCACTCTATTATTCATTGAAAGAGCAAACACATTGAAACTGTGTTGTCTTTTTTCATGAGGATTTCCACATTTCCAAATGTGGCAATTTTTTCTATTAAATAGACCTTCATTACTGAATTTTGCCTCATCTGTCCAGATAATCTTTTTCAGAAAACTTTCATTATTTTCAAGTCTGTCTAACATTTTTCCACAGAAATTCAATGTTTTTATGAAGTCACCTGGTTCCAAAGTGTGGACGTTCTCAAATTTATAGTCATGCATTTTGTGTTTCTTCAAAATTCGGTTCACTGAACTTCTGGATAAATTGGTTTCATGAGCTGCACATTGAATAGATGATTATTCATTCGCTTCCAAATAAGTCAATACGCTAATTTCATTCTCTTCATCATCAACTATCCTTTTCTTGTATACTTTAGGTGATCTTACACTTCCAAAACTTTGTTTGTGAAACATATTTTCTTAAGATCTTCTCTGTCATGGTTACCCTCCATACTTCTCATTGAAAGCCCGGCAGGTTCTACTTATAATTCTATTACATTGACCATGTAAATAAAATAGATCCAGAATTTCATTATTAGAATAGCGATTCATTTTTTGAAATCAAAAAGCAAAGATAACGACTAATAATTAGGCTTGTCACTTCTGAATTATGAATGGGATAATTTACTTCAATGGTTACTATGATTTCAAAAGAATATTCATCGAATCTGATGAGATTCGATGAATTTGACTCTACGTACAACATGAATCCAGAAAATCTGGAATAACTCAGAAATTACTGAATTAAGGAGGAAGAACATCTTAAAGTACTATCATTATTTTTCTCCGCAGAATCCAACGCAATCATAAAAAAATAGGGTTCTAATTTGAAAAACAAAAGTTATGGCCAATTTTCGATAACATTTTTCGGCACAAAAATTTAAACACCCTGTGATGATATTTCTGAAATTCAAAAGATCCCTTACCTTTCTTCTACTTTGATGTTATGAGAACAGTTTACGCTCTGGATGTTGAGACTAAGAAAAATTTACATAATACTGACCTTCAATATTTTACTTTTTTCTTTTTTTTTCGGTATTTTGAAAACTATTTGAAGGAATACAATGGTTTTAACATGAATGTATTCAGCATGTAATACTCAATCATATCAGAAACGACAAAATGGAAAAAAAAAATTTCGAACAAATTTATTTTCACTACTTGTATAACCGGAAATGATCAAACTCCGAATATTTTAGCTCAGTAGAGAATTCTGAACAATATCATAATCCCAATTTTCAGATTTCAAATATGTATAGTTCTTTTAGAAACGTCTAATAGGCACTCGAACTTGGGACACCCTGTATTTCCTTGAATCTTCAACTTGCTGACATCACTTTTTTTGCACTGAGCATACCATGTTTTTTAGTCATGTCACATAACCAAAACGACGAATACCTGTCGATAAATCAACAAATATTTCACCTTGATCACAGCTAATCATCCAATCAACCAAAACTTCTATACTGAAGAAGCGGCATTCAAGGAGAATAGTTACAGCTGTTTCACACTTCTTACTGATCTTCAGACCAACGTATCACCTTGGTAAAATAGCAGAATAAGAATCTAGATACTTATCATCTGTCATAAGGAACACTGCAGTATAACTAAATACGGGACGCCATCTCCCAGGAGCATCTTGCTAATACTAACCTTCGAGTGCAGTTTTAACAAGGTAAGTTAGTCTGAAGATCAGTAAAAACTAACCATTTTCTTTGGATGACTCTTTTCCGGTGTAGATGTTCTGGTTGATTGGATGATTAACTCTAATCAAGGTGGAATATTTGCCCCGAGAATTGCAGTAATTGCTGTCGTGTGGAAGAAAAGTCTAGTTCAAGACAGACCACAGTAATTGAACATGAAGTTATTCCGAGTTGGAAGAAAAGTTGCAGATGACCTACTTCGGAAGAAGTAGCAACATATGAGACGTTGAAGATCGATGAAAGTCTTCTGAAGTGTTGTTGGGAAAATGAAGATTGATCTGAGTAGAGGCTTCAGTTGATTGTGCCGGAGGGTCGAGTGACAGACGTTTCGACCATACTACCCAAGGGAACTTCGCGTGGATATTTTGGGATTACTAAAGGTACAATTCGTATCTCGGCAGTAGCTGCCCAGCAGTCGCGACCTAGCAGCGACTACCATACCGCTTCCAGGAAATTACATGCACCACTTACCGATACAGGCAGCAGTGCAGCGCTGCTTGTATGTAATTCCCTGGAATCGGTACGGTCGCGACCCGGCAGTGACTGCCAGGCAGCTACTGCCGAGATCCGAATCGTACCTTAAGACGCTGGAGATAGTCAGGTAGCAGTTTATCGCATCAATTGTAAGGAAGACGTTGAAGACTGGCGTGGAACATGTAAAGCTTGTGCTGAAGCTAACGTCGCTTATGGCCATGGAATGACTAGTTGTCGACATCGCGGCCTTTTTTCTAGAAACATACCATGAAAAGAAGTACATTTTGGTAAGTATGGACTATTTTACCAAATAGGTAGAAGCGTGAGGTATTCCTTTTCAAAAGGAAGTTACGGTAGATGATAAATCGGATGAAGAATTTTTCTGCAGATTTAGAATACCTATCTATAAAGCTGCATTGTGATCAGGGCCGAAATAACCAACTAAATATCCTGAACATATCCTATATAAACTTGCCTCTATCGACGGAAAATCACGAACTTCAACTTAAATTTCAGCCAATCAGAGATGATCCTAAAAAATACCTATATTTAAGAAGCTGATGAACAGTTTACGGATATTTATAAATAACGTGAATCTCAATATGTCGAATTTGTGCTGAAATTCCCCTTTTCCAGTGCTAGTAAATTCAACGGAATTTTTGGGTTGGGAACTTGGACCCTTCATCAATGGTCTAGCTTCACTCCAGTATTTAATTCAAGAACTGTACATAAGGATTTCTCATTTAAACGTGTAGCTGGGTTTGTTTTCTATGATTTATGGAACGAAAACAACGACGACATCACAAAAACAAATACCTTAAAAAGCACTGTCGTGAAGGCCACTTTGGCAACGAATTTAAAAACGCGCGGAAAAGCTGCTGTCTTCACGGCAGTGCTTTTGAGGATTTTTATTGGGTTTTGAAAGAAACTTCGATGAAGAGGAAAAAACCACGAAATTTGACACATTTTTTACAATATCTCCGAAACTTAATACCGTATCGAAGTGAAATTTGATACACTGCCATGAAATATAAAGCTCAAGAATGATCAAAAAAAGTTGCAAATCCTTATGTCCTAGTAGTTCTCGAAATATCAGGGAAATAGCCTCAAAACTTCAAATGATTATAAATTCGAAACTGTTGGTTGAAATGCAACCAACCTGAAATTTTCCAGTCGATACAATCCTCCGTACGCCGGTAATCGTACGTACGGCTGGACGGTCGGCCGGACAGAATCGATTTCGACACTAGATTCGTCATCAGTGAGTCCAACCTAGTCGTTTGAGACCATTTTCGGCTCAAAATTCGAAAATTACATACGATCGCACGGTGTTCCTCTGAAACATGCGCGCAAAAATGCTATAAATATGCGATTCTCACCACAATGCAATCATCACTGTGAAGCTGTTCATAATCAAAACATAGAATATTGGGAGTCCCTGAGCGTGACAGCGGCTAGTGCTGCCAATGAAATACCATGGCAAAATAATTCAGCGCCATGGATCCACTCTCGTACTCGGCGATATCATCCCGAAGGTATTCAAATGATAATGTATTCAGTTTTATAATTTGCGCATGGTTTCTACTCTATATACTTATTGAATAAGGAGTATATTTGCTATTTTGCAACAGGAAAACCTAACCATTGGCATCTTCACTCTGCCAGCTCAACTGATACTATGGAAAAAGATGAATTCATTGGTTAGCAGATTCGATAGACTTCACTAGCATTTCAAGTAAATTTTATAATATTTTGTGTGCCTCATGTGCCTGATACCTTTCAGATTCGGCCCTCCTCTGGCCAAGGGCCCAAGGTAATTTGCCCTCCTTTCACTCGACTGTTACGCAACTGGATAAGACATAATCATATCGAGAACGAACCGAGATTGGAATCATCATAACTTTCCAGTTGAGGAAATAATAGGTTTGTTTGATGTATTTCCACGACCTACAGTATTGTACCTTACCAGTGTAGGTAGATGGTGCAGCACTGATAACTCTAGGTAATTTTCGTTGTGAACTTGCATCATGTTCGTTGCTGAAATGTTGTAATAAAGTGTAGTCACAGCTGACTAAGCTCTGATTTCGTACTCTGTTAGATAAGACAGAATCTTGTAGTGTCGGATTATGCGTGTCTTGTTTGAATGTAAATGTATATTTCTCTCAACCTATTGGACTTGAGTGAATAGCTTCTAGCAACAATTATATGCATATATCTCCTAGACATAGATACATGGACTGCGCAATATCACCACAAAATGAGTAACACCTAGAAAGAGATAAACCTATCCCCCGCCCCATATATTTTTTCATATCTCAATTAGGAAGTGACAATCACACTTGGTTTGAGTCAAGTGAATTTCTCATCATTTTTTGAATTTTCAAAATGTTTCATGAAGTGATTTGCTAGAAATTTTTTATTTTTCTATCTACTTTACTAGATAGTTCATTCCTCCTCTCTCACATCGTTACCAACTTTCGTTCACAGTTCTGAAGGAGAGGCGCAGTAGTTGCCTCTAAGTCTATGGAATAACTAAAAATCGCAGGATTAGCGTCAGTTGCGAAAACGATCATCTTTGCTTTGCACATTATCAGCGAATATGCTAAACTACACTGCAATAGAATAGCATTTTCATGCTGGAACAAGGAACAAACCTCATATCTATCTATACCACGTCCGCTTCGGCCAATGGCGATATAAGGTTTGTTCGCTGTACCTACATAAACTACACTAACAACACTGACTCCACTGAACTCCAATTCTCAGTGCAGCTGAGTGTAGTCACAGACAACAGAATGAGTGGGGTTAGTGTAGTTCAATCTGTTTTATGATTCTCACAGGATACAGAATATATGATAGACGATTTTACACAAATCCAAGATGAAGGAATTCTACGCTCCTTTTGTTTTCGATACCATTTCGAGATGATGTTCATCTGTCGTAAAGTTATTTTAAAGTCGTCCCAAAAAAAATTCAATTTGAATAACGATATGTTGAATATTAATTCCGTCCAATATAACCACACATGCAGAACAAATCACCTCCAACCAGGAACCAGAGACAAAACATATGTCTATGATAATATTTACGCATAACCATCACAGAAGATAACCTCACTCTATGCACTGCACACTTAATCTGTGACTACACTAACTGTCAACATTTCTGCAACGAACACAGTGCGAGTGCAAGTTTACAACATTACAACGAAGAACGAACAGTATCATTCGAGTTATTGTAGTTAGTGTGGTTCATACAGGTACAACGAACAAACCTATAAATGATGAAGATTCATTTCGTGTTTCATTGATAAATTGCCGGTGCTTTTACGCTTCAACAGTACCACTAGAGATTCAGAAAATTATTTGTAGAGCAATCAAGTAGTGCCTCCTTAATGCATAATCTGTTAAATCATTTTCAACGGAGCCTTACAGATCGGCCTGTGGATTACTCGTCTCACCATTGTTCTCTATGCCAGCTTGCTTCAACCAATGTCTAAGGTTTCGTGTGCGTTCCACCAAAGAAGTGGTGGCTCCCTGGTTGGCAGCGTGCGTTACAACCGTACTCTGTGCGTTGGCCAGTGCTAGTTGCTGTCTGTACGTATTTAGACGGTCTGCTAAAGTAGGAATAGAAGGTGGTGCTGGAAGACTTGCAGTGGTACCAGCTAGTACCGGCCATCCTAAGTCTGGGTAAACAAATGGCGGAATCACTGAAATAAATATATGCAGCGTCAAATAAGGGTCGCAAACAGATTGATATAATGCATGGAAAATGTTTCTAAATATTCCGAAATATTTAGTTACTTTTCATAAGCTTTCACCCAACTCCTTGTACTCAACGTACTGCATGAGAATGGAAGGGTGTGAATGTAGTCAATTCAATAAAGTACGTGTAGAATGCGTGAGCATGGACCCAAGCAATTTCTTCAGAAACTTATTCAACACGCTAAGAAAATGAACACACTATAGAAGCAGAGACGGAGGAGGGGGTGAGCGGAAAAGGGTCCACTTTTGATTTTTGGCTAAAAGCTTCGTTCACGGGTCGATCCGATATGTGAACAACGCGTTTTCAGTCCCGTAAGAGTATGGCCGAAGTGCACGCGAGATCGCGATTCTGCTTGTGGGCTTCTGCTTTCGAGAAACTCGATTTGACAATTTGGGCAACGTCTACATGGAAGGTGGTCATAGCGAAGTTTTAATGACTGAGATTGGTCTCGAGCATGGATACATCCCAGAAATACTTTACTTTTATGACTGAAAATGCTTACTTTTTTTTTAATAGCGAGAAGCCGCGATTTTGCATATCGCGATCTCGTGCACTTAAGCCGGACCTCGATTCGGCTTCCTAAGCTATTAGAGCTTACGCTGCACACGGACACGGGTCCATTTGAAACATACGATCTGACAATTCGGGTGCCTGGACACGAGTCGATCCAAATATTTTCGATGCATTTCCATTCGCGTGAGTTTTTTCCCTCGAATCGACTTCTATTGAAAGTCAAGCTTGCGCCGTACACGAGTCGTTTCAATATTTACGTTTCACTTTCGTGCGTATGCCTCGTTTAACGCGACTGAAATGGAAACAAAGAGTTTCGGTGCTTTGTACGTTGCTTGTCGCTCAATATAGCACCGCGTTCCTCATCATTGCGACCAGAATTACCACCCAAAGAATATTATTCGTTTTTCTGATAGATTAACGATATAAGATGTTTCATAATCTTCAGAATGATTTCAAATATCATGCATGATCTTTGTAACTGCAACCAGTAAACTCATTTTCTTTCTTTATTTTTCGTTTATTATTCGTAAATTCATGCTGGTTCATAGTTGACCTAAATCAGGGAATATCATTTAATTCGAATGTATCGCGGGAAAACATATGCTGGAGATTTGATGAATGCCAGATACGCAAGAACGATACAGTCTCAATGCTCGTTCATTTGCATATGGACATATACAGTTTTTCCACTCGCTCTGTCTTTGTGTATAAAAACCACGAATTTCTATTATATAAACATTTTCAAGTTGACTCTAATTTCAAGAACAATACAATTCTTTCGTTGTGCGAGATTGTGTGTTCCGTCTACCACCAGTTCAAAGGCGAAGATCAGCCAAGGACATCTCAAGGATTTACCTTTTACAAGGTAGGCAAAAATCATTTCTCCACATTTAAATTTTCGGTCCTTTGCAGTTTTCACATTAAGGCCCTTGTCGTGCCATATTGGTCCTTCGAGCCGGATAGTTGAACCATATCAGTCCAATCGAGCTGATATTAGAACCTCATTTCTAAATTCTTTTAATTAGGCAACTCTGAATTTAATTCATTTCACTTCCATATTGTTCTGCTCATAAAAAAAACGAAACTTATAATCGCAGTGTGTTGACATTCAGCGTATTCTTAACCATATATTTTTCAGTAGATAACCTCTCATTTTCGAACAATAACAATACCTGACTTTTCGTGAACTTTCGATTCTTTTCTCTTTTCTCTATTCTCGACTTTTCGGTCAGGTGTTGTTCCTGTTTGAATACTTATCCATTCATAGTGTCAACATTTTGTTACTAGTATTATATTCATTTTTTCGTTCATTTCGAAAACTTTTCAAAATAAACTTTCGAAATAACATTATAACTGCAGTATACTTTGAATCGTAGAACAACTCATTTCATTCACAATGAATTCTAAAGTGAAACAGAATAAAGCTCCTCGTCAAATTCTTATTGATGACATCGAGGAAATATTGTTTCTAGCTCAGGCTGCGGTAACAGACGAAAGTCTTCACGTACGATTTTGTTTAAGATGCGAAAATCTAGAGGAAATTTACAGTGAATTTCAAACTATACATAATGCTATAATAGTGCTTTTAGCGAATTCAGATGAACCAGATTACAACTCAGAAAAATCAATTAGAGCTGCGTTCACCGATAATTATTTCACTGTCAAAACAATCTACGTAAATTTGTTTCCTGTCGTTAAACCTGAGTCTACTCATACATCAAAATTGCCAAATGTAAAACTTCCCAAAATCGCTTTACCTATTTTTGATGGTAATTATAGGGAATGGCCAACGTTTTATGACTTATTCAAAAGTTTAGTTCATGAGAATTCTAATTTGAGTCAAATAGAAAAATTTCAGTATCTATTGAGTTCACTTTCTTCTCAAGCTCTGAATTTGCTCGAAGGGTTTCCTTTGACAGCTCAAAATTATGGAAATGCGTTTCAAACTCTAACTGATAGATAACAGAATAGACGGCTCTTAGCTAATACCTGTTGGAATGAAATTTATAATGTTTCAAAACTTCAAAATGAGTCAGCGTCCGGACTTAGACGGATTCTGGAGGTATTTTCGGAAAATTTAGCTGTGTTGAAGAACTTGGGTCTGCCTACTGATCAGTGGGACTTTGTTTTATTTCATTTGCTCATTCAGAGATTGGACACAGCCACCATTAAACGATTTGAATTACAGGAATGCTCAACAGACATTCCTTCATTTATTAATTTGCAAACGTTCTTGACTAATCAATGTATTGCTCTGGAATCAGTTGCTCTTTCTCTTCCTTCAAAATCTCAACAGTTTTCTGATTCTCGAACTTCAAAAGTCAATAATACTCAAAGTAAACGAAATTCTGTTCTTTTAGTTCAATCGAAAAATAATACAGAAAAAAAGGCATAAGTTGTAATTATTGCAAGTCATTTCATAATATTTACAGCTGTCCTTCGTTCTTAGCAAAAACTGCCTCGGATCGTTTCAAAATTGTCAAAAATAAGAATTGGTGCATCAACTGCCTTCATTCTGGGCATCAATTAAGTAACTGTTCCTCGAAGTCAACATGCCGTACATGTAATAAAAAACACCATTCTTTATTGCACATGCGCAGTTCATCCGACTATGTACCTCAGAACGAATCATGTCAATCTCAAAGTCAAATCTCTTATTTTTCGCATTCAAACTCAGTAAATGTTTCGCCTGCTAACAACACAGTTTTATTGGCAACTGCTCAAGTGGACATTCAAGACGCTTGGGGTAACTTTCAGAAAGTTCGTTTTTTATTAGACGCCGGTTCTCAAATAAGCATCATATCCGAATCTTGTGTAAAAATGTTAGGATTGGGAATTTCAAAGAATTCTCTTTCAATTACAGGCATAGGGGAAAGTTCATCTACTGCATCTGGTAGTACTGTCTGCTCTATTCGCCCTACAGGTCAGGTCAACCCATCTTTTACTTTTGACGCTGTCGTTATTCCAAAAATTTGTACGCAAATGCCGACCTCTTTCGTCCAATTTTCCAATTGGAAATGCATCTCTAACAAAAGATTAGCAGATCCTGAATTTTCTACTCCACATTCCATTGATATCCTTCTTAGTGCAGATATTTTCCCACTCATACTTAAAGACGGTCGAATCGAAGGCAACGGTTCGGAACCTACAGCCCTAGAAACTGTTTTCGGTTGGGTTTTCATGGGACAAATTCAGTCCCCTAGTCGCTCGATGAATTCATTTCATTTGTCTTTATGTGATTCATCTATTGATACCACATTAAAGAAGTTCTGGGAACTTGAAGAGGTGCCAACAACAACATCCTCTTCACCAGAGGATCAGCATTGTGAACGGCTCTTTGTTGAATGTCATTCGAGAGATGCTTCGGGACGATACACGGTTGCATTGCCATTTGAAAGTAACGAATGCTTATCTTTTGGTGATACGTACTCTCTAGCTCTGCGTCGTTTTCTGTCGCTCGAACGTAGACTTATCCAAACTCCAGAAGTGTACCAGGAGTACTGTCATTTTATGAGAGATTATTTGAGTAGCAATCATATGTCGTCGGTGGTCACAGATGTCGAAACTGAGAATAAATTCTATATCCCTCACCATTGTGTCATCAAACCTGATAGTGCGTCGACCAAGTTGCGAGTAGTCTTCGACGCATCAGCTCACCTTCCAGGAAAATTCTCCTTGAATGATGCTCTCTTGATTGGTCCTAAATTACAGAAGGACATTTTCGTTATTCTGTTGAATTTTCGTGTCCATACTTTCGTTTTCACTGCCGATATAAAAGAGATGTATCGTCAAATCTTAATTCAGCCCTCGCATCGTGATTACCAAAGAGTTCTTTGGAGGTTTTCTCCATCAGAGCCTGTCGGTGCATATCGATTAAACACCGTTACATACGGAGTTGCCCCTGCTCCCTTACTTGCTCTTAGGACTTTGTCTCAACTAGGTGAGGACGAAGGAGCTACTTTTCCAAATGCATCTAGAATCCTACTCAGAGGTATTTACGTGGACGATATTGTCACGGGCTGTGATGATCTGAAACAGGCCGAAGTTTTGGTGGACGAGTTGATATCATTGTTGAAATGTGGTGGGTTTGAGCTTCGTAAGTGGTGTAGCAATAGCCATGAATTGCTTTCTCGTGTACCTTTAGACCACCAACATCAGCATTCCATTAATTTTGATACCGACTCTGCCATTAAAATTCTTGGTTTGAAATGGTTTCCGTCATTAGATGAATTTTCTTACTCAGTAAAGGCATCTGGTGAGGTCTGCTCAAAACGATCTATTCTGTCGGATCTTTCACGTATTTTTGACCCTCTTGGATTTCTAGCCCCGTTCACTTTTCTTGCAAAGCACCTAATCCAGCATCTCTGGACATTAGGCTTGCGATCGGATGATTCTCTCCCAGTCGATGTAAACAATCGTTGGAACCAGTGCAAATCTGAATTGCACGAACTAGCCAAGCTCAAAGTTCCTAGGCAGTTGGCATCAGGATCCTATTCACGATGCGAACTCCATGGCTTTGGAGACATTAGTGAACGAGGTTATGCTGCTGTCGTTTACCTTCGATTTTTCTATGCCAATGGCTCTATCGACACATCATTCGTATGTGGAAAATCGAAAGTTTCTCCGGTAAAGAGAATTTCAATTCCTAGATTGGAACTCTGCGCCTGTCTCCTTTTGTCTAAACTCATCTCTTTAGTTCTCTCGGTCTATTCATCTGCCTTTCAGATAAGCAAAGTTTTTGCATGGTCTGATTCTACAGTCGCTCTGACATGGATCAGATCCTCCCCTCATCGATGGAAATCGTTCGTCAGTAATCGAACGACTCAGATTCAGGAATTGATTTCGCCAGAACTCTGGTATCATGTAAAGTCTGGACACTACCCCGCTGACTGTGCTTCACGTGGTCTGATGCCAGCTGAACTTCTTAATTGTACATTATGGTGGGCGGGTCCCGATTTTCTCCGTTCCGCGGAAACAACTTTCGATCGCATAGAAATGAAGGGTGCTCAAAATCTCGTCAGGGAGGAAGAACGTCACATTTCTTTGCCCGCATTCGTCTGCTCGCAATTTGTAGATGAGTTGTTTTCGAAGTTCTCGTCGTTATCCAAGACTCAACATATAGTAGTTTATGTCTTCAGATTCGTTCATAACCTGAAAAATCCCAATTCTCGTATAAGTGGAGTTGTATCATCTATAGACCTCAAACATGCTCTCAATTTCATCATCAAACAAGTACAGCAATCTGTGTTTCAGCCAGATATTGCTAATATTCGGAATGAAAAACCGATTTCAAAGAGTCTTCGTAAGTTGAATCTCTTTATTGGTGAGGATAGTATTCTGAGGGTGGGCGGCAGACTTTCATTTTCTGGTCTTTCGTATGATCATAAGCACCCATCTCTTCTTCCGTCTTCTCATCGACTCACTGAACTCATAATTCAACATTTCCATAGAGTTTACCATCATCCAAGAGCCCAAACTCTACAATTTCTTCTTACTCAACAGGTATGGATATTGTCCGCTCGAAGAGCGATAAATAAGGTTATTTCTCGTTGTCATACCTGCTTCAGAGTTAAACCAAAGGCTCCTCAACTTTTAATGGGTAATTTGCCCCCTTTGAGGGTGAATCAGCTCAAGCCCTTTCAATGTGTAGGTGTAGATTATGGTGGGCCATTTCTCACAACTATGTCTCGAACTCGCGGTTCTAGATCATCTAAGTCGTACATATGCCTCTTTGTATGTTTTACAACAAAGGCATTACATTTAGAACTCGTCTCAGATCTCACGTCTAACGCCTTTCTTGCTGCATTGCGTCGATTCATTGCTCGACGAGGACGATGCAATCATATATTTAGTGACGGTGGAACGAACTTCAAAGGAGCATATCGAGTGCTCTCAAGCTATATGCAAAATGCGGTGATTGAAGAACATATAGAATGGAGCTTTAATCCCCCTTATAGTCCACATTTTGGAGGTCTGTGGGAATCCGGAATAAAATCCGTTAAATCGCATTTGCATCGAATCATAGGTGATCAAATTCTAACCTATGAGGAATTTTACACTGTACTCACGCAAATAGAAGCTCTTCTCAACTCACGTCCGCTCTGTCCACTAAGTAATGACCCGAACGATATATCGGCGTTAACACCGGGACATTTTCTTACCTTAGCACCACTCTCTGCGTTACCTGAACCGGACTATCCCCCAAGATTTTTGGAAACGATGGCATCTCGAGTATTTGAGTACGTTACAACAACGTAAGAAGTGGTTCGATAAAACCACTGATTGTCTAACAATAGGAACACTCGTACTTATCAAAGATGATCAGCTTCCTCCGTTACGCTGGCGTTTAGGACGCATCGAAAGGCTGCACCATGGTGCTGATAAAATGGCTCGAGTAGCTAGTGTCCGTACAATTCAAGGTATACTGCAGAGACCGGTGGTCAAGTTATGCCCTTTACCACTCCAATAGGTTTTTTTTTTTTGTTATGCAACTTTTTTTTCTTATGTAAAATATTCTATTTTAGGTGGGCGGTTATGTAACTGTAACCAGTAAACTCATTTTCTTTCTTTATTTTTCGTTTATTATTCGTAAATTCATGCTGGTTCATAGTTGACCTAATTCAGGGAATATCATTTAATTCGAATGTACCGCGGGAAAACATATGCTGGAGATTTGATGAATGCCAGATAAGCAAGAACGATACAGTCTCAATGCTCGTTCATTTGCATGTGGACATATACAGTTTTTCCACTCGCTCTGTCTTTGTGTATAAAAACCACGAATTTCTATTATATAAACATTTTCAAGTTGACTCTAATTTCAAGAAAAATACAATTTTTTCGTTGTGCGAGATTGTGTGTTTCGTCTACCACCAGTTCAAAGGCGAAGATCAGCCAAGGACATCTCAAGGATTTACCTTTTACAAGGTAGGCAAAAATCATTTCTCCACATTTGAATTTTCGGTCCTTCGCAGTTTTCACATTAAGGCCCTTGTCGTGCCAATCTTTAATGAATAAACAATAGTAATATCATCCCACATTGCGAGTGAATCCTTCTATTGACACAAAACTCAAAATCTGCTTTGATATACTTCCGAAAACAAGAATACAACTTTCAAAACTTTTGCAAAAAATGTATTTCAAACATAGACTAATAGGGTTTAATATGTCTATAGTTTAAAACCGATCTGTCTAATTTTTGCCGTATTCTGTGGTTTGGCCGAACCAGTTCCATCATTGTCACCTTCTCTTCCACTCCCTCCAAGTCATGTCCAGTTTTATAAATTTATGGTTCAAGCCTATCGACATGGCTGTCAAAAATATTCTATTCACTTTCAAGAAGTCAGTCCGTAGGCCCTGGAATAGTTTTATTGTGTTTTTGTTACTACAACTGAGTCAGGTGAAATATCAAGATCAAAATGATTCAATTGCTGCGTTCGTTTATTGCATCCGAGAGGCCATGGATTTATCAGATTTTATCTGAAGTAAACGAACGAATCAGACGAAATGAGAATCACAGACTATTAATAACCAATTTCAAGCCAGTAACCAAAACAGATTGGTTAAAACCAATCCTTTTTGGTCTTACCAATTTCATTCAATCGAAATAGGTTACTCTATCGGTTTAGGTTCCATGATGTCATGGATCAGTTGTGAAAGGACCACAACTATAACCAAAATTTTGCGGTTTTAACCCAGCTCTGGACTGGTATTTCACGAGCGGTCCATCAAAATAGTTGGAATTATGGAATATTTGAAATGACCGCAAACGTCAACAGTCAAAACATTTATTTGATTTCCCTGAATTATCAAGCTGTGACTAAAATGTTAAGGTGGAGGATATTGAAATATCCAATTCACTTTCAAATGGTGAGTAAAACTTATTTTTGTGGTGTTCTCCGAGTTGAACTTTTGGTATACCGAAAGTCTTCGTGTAACATTTATCAATCGATTTCTTTCTTTCCGATTAAAATTTTCGATTGTATGAATTCGAAATGGCATCCTCCCGAGACAATTATGGTTGTGTTCCTCGACTCAATGTAATTCATGGTCAAAGAAGAAAGGATCATCAACTGCCTTAAGTTTTCATTTTTTCCAAAGCCAAATGAAAGTATAGATAATTCGAAAACAGCATCTGGCATGGAAATCGTTGATAGAAAAAATGCCTGGATTTCATAAAGGTAAAATACCATGTATTCATTTCATAACAACTTCATGTCGATACGTTTTAGATATAAATGAAAATGAAAGAATTTTGATGAAGAATGCTGTAGCGAGCACTTTTGCAGCTCCTACTTCACTTACTACACGAAGTGATATTCAAAGAGAGAGATCTGATTTAAAACCCGACAAAAACTAGATAAAAACTGTTGAAGTTGATAATAGCTAAAGTTATTCATATAAATACATCAATATTTTTTATTTACATATAGGTAGGTCGAACCAGCTGTGACATTTTTCATTTAACTTGTATCTTGAGCTGCTGTGATATGAAAATAAAATCATTTATATGTCTATCTGTTTCCTTTTCTTTCGAAATTCATGTAAACTATATTGTTTCATTTTGATCCACCAAGCAACTGACACTAAAATAACATCGAAATTATCCTCCAGGAACGATTTAAAGCACGATTTTATATCGTGATACAAACGAAATGTTCCTTCTCAAGAAATCTAACACAAAATTATAATAATTTCTTCAAATATTGTAGCTCTGCTCAATAAATATTCGTTCTCCACCACATTTCTACTGTTTGTTTACATAAAACTACTAGCTTGGACATGTTCCAAATTTAACTGTTAGGGCGGTGGCATCTTCGCAGAAGATCCCAATAGCAGTAATGCAAGTTTTTTTTACCACGAAAATCCATTATTAAGAATACAAAAACTTAACTGAACACTGTGAAAACCTTTGATCAAAAGTCAAAATAATTTTCACACCGCAACAAGTATTTGCATTTTGTGGTTTGAACCAACGCATTCAAGCGACAATGACAGTGGTTATTGGTTGTGACGTCATTATATCCTTTGACACATAACCACTACGGTTAACCGCGAATAACCAAAAACATTCTAGTCCATCGTTTGAAATTGATTATGGACTTATAGGGTTTAATATGTCTATAGTTTCGAACTGATCTGTCTAATTTTTGCCGTATTCTGTGGTTTTGGCCGAACTAGTTCCATCATTGTCAACTTCTCTTTCTTTCTCTCCAAGTCATGTCTAGTTTTATATATCTATGGTTCAAGCCTATCGACAAGGTTGTCAACAATATTCTATTCACTTTTATGAAGTCAGTCCATAGGCCTTGGAATAGTTTTATTGGGTTTTCTTTACTACAATTGAGTCAGGTGCAATGTCAAGATCAAAATGATTCAACGTTAATTCCATAGACATAGATATATGGTTTCAATCGGAGTGCCCTAGAAAGAGACAAACCTATCTGCTTCTATAGAACTGTCTACTTGAGGACTTGAGAAGGGCGAGTTTTGATTCTCTCGCATCGTTTCCAACTTTCGTTCTTAGCTTTGATGAAAAGGCGCAGTCCATGTCTCTATGTCTATGGTTGATTCACATGCGACTAGAGACAGAGCACATAAAGGTTGGAATCAGTTTATCACAGAAAACTCAATATGGCCGCAATTTCCAATTTCAGAACACAATGAAATTCTTTGGAAATAATATTTATACCGTTTCATGTGTGTATTGATTTAATTTAATTACATTTTTTATTAATTTAGATGTTATTTCAGTAGCTAGAAATCTTCTGAATCCTGTGAAAACAATCCTTCAAAACACAACTTAAGGATAAGATAAATTTATAGACCAAGTGTCGGTCCTAATAACGAAGACTGAGTTCCTGAAGGGGTGAAATGAAGATTCTAGAAAAGCACTGACGTTAGGCCAGGAGTATTAACGCGCTTGTTCTAATTCGAAGCCACAGCGGTCACTTGTTTTCGTATTGACCTAGATAAACGCAGCTTTGCTCCCCGAAAGATAAGGCGATCTTCTTTTCATATGGTCCTCACGACATTCTGCACGAATCTCATCATTTTGGATCAAGTACTAGATTTCAATACGATCTTATCTGTATTTTCGGAAAATAACTACCTACTCTACAAATATCGAGTGTCTAAGTCGTTACTTCCCGAAGTTACTGTTACTCTTGAGATATTGAGGAAATATCTTACTAACTTCAAAAACCTACTTAATTGGACATATTTCTCTTCCAATATCTCTTAAAAAATATAACGGATACATGTAACTGTTTGAAGCACATTCGTTGAATATTGACATGAAGGTTTGTGCCAAATTACATTCCTCAATCTTATTGATAGGAGGGAGAATATCAGTCGATTAATCAACAAAAATTCCACCTTTATCGGAGCTAATCTCTTTGGTGTAGATGTTTTGTTTGAGTGGATGATTAGCTCTGATCAAGGTGGAATGTTTGTTGATTAATCGACAGTTATTCGTCCCTGTGGTTATGTCAGTTCTTTACTACTGGAGCTCTGCTTTCTCCATAAACATATTCCTATCTTTGTTAGATGTTGGACCTTACCGATAGTATTCGAGGAAAATTCAAAAAAAATTCCGAAATTTTCGATTGAATTTTTTTTTCAAATTTCTAACGTCATAATATTTAAATCAAGTTGTGCGTTGGTATTCTCCAACTGATAACGAAATTTCAATCTGATGGCATTGGTACCAAATATCTCGGTTGAGTTCGTTAATGGGTGAAATCGGTCAAAATAGTTTCGGAGTTGCGCCCATTGGTTTCGTGCGTCGTTTGACATTTGTCATACGTTGGAGGTAAAACAACCTCACTTACCCGCTTTGTTTATGTTATGAAGTACAGCATTTTCAACAATTTCAGGATAAATTCACAGGTTAAAATGATTTATATTAATAGAATTGGTAAATAACTAGGCCTAGTAATTGTTTCGTTGTGAAATACAACATAAATACACCGAGAGACGAAGGAATCCGATGTTTCAGATATATTGTAGTGTAGACTTTATATTTGAATATATGCAAGAATTTTTTGAGGATGAATCGAAATCGGTGTTCAAGGAAAAAATTTCATATGAATTATTTTATTTGTAACATATATTTAGTATAATAAATATATAATTGAAGATTATGATAGCACTGACATAGCAACTGTAGACCAATATTTATTATTGTAGTAATTTGATAATTTGCAACATAGAACGTTATTTGAAATAGTACTGAGAAGTTCTCTGGAACCCATGTTTTTTCCATTCCATACATTTGTTGGATTTCATTCTGCTGTTTATTTTCAGGAATTAATGAGCCAAACATTTTACTGTTTCATTTTCAATAGTTATACCTATAATAAATGGTATCTCTGATGTGGATACTCTAGGCTTTAGAAGACAAGGATAAATACTGCAATTTTCATTTATATCGTTTTGAACGATTATCATCTGAGATTGAATATCAGTTAATCAAATCCATTATCACAAAATTTCACTTGTAAAATTAATAAAATCACTAAAATCTCCAAATAATCGCTCTTCGCCAATGTAAACAAAGCGAATGTATTCCTTGGTCTCTCGGTGTATATATGTTGCATTTCACAACGACACAATTACTTGGCCTCACGGGTCTAGTAATTCACCAATTCTATGAATATAAATCATTTCAACTTGTGAATTTATTCTGAAATTGTTGAAAATGCTGTATTTCATAACACAAACAAAGCGGGAAAGTGAGTTTGTTTTACCTCCAACGTATGACAAATGTCAAACGACGCACGAAACCAATTTGAAATTTTAAGGTTAACTTCTCGATATTTCACGAAGCAATCGTTCGATCAGACTTAAACTTTGCATATAGTTTTCAAATACCAACGCGCAACTTAGTGCGAAATTTCGTGTGGATCTGAATATTAGGAAATTCAAAGAAATATATTTATTCGAAAATTTTGCATTCGAACACAAAAAATTGCGAAAATTCGGGTAAAATGATAACGCCCTATTGTTTCGTAGAACAAGCGCTTGATTAATGAGTGTTTCGATGGCTCACTTATTGAATAACTAGTTTTTCATCTCGAATAGAGGAGTAGATCATCTTTGGTTTCATCAACATTAATAAAAAAGGTATCAGCTCGAGATGAAATACTGTATGGAACAACTGTCACACCAGATAGAAAAGTCTAGTGAACTTCACTCAAGACGCGAAATTCAAACTCACCGCCATAAAAACTGCTTCGTTCCTGATCGAATGATTCCAACTTGACGCATTATCACTTCTTCTTTATTGTAGAATAGAAAACGTCGCGTTACGCCGGCTCCACACGTTGGTCCCAACGCTGGTACCAACGTTGGCCGGCTTATTTGTTGAGGCGGCCACACGTTGGCTATTGAATTATTTTCATCCCGTCAGAGCCAACGTGAGGATGTACGAGTCAGATATCGAAGTTGCGCTTAGCGCTTTCACAGTGTCGATTCATTTGTTAGAAAATTTGACAAAACATTTTTCAAATTTTTGATGAAAAAGTCACAAACCTTGAAGTCAGCATTTAACAACAATATTTCAAATTTCAATTCGATCTGATATTTACTTTGGTGAAAAAATATGCCAAATTTCGTTGTTATTTGGAATTTTACATTATTTCCGCAATATCTCAATAGGTACGAATACAATCTAATTGAAACTTCTAAATCAGGTGAAGATCACAAACGAGCAACTAAGTGCAAAATTTCGTGAGAGCGTACGTCGAGAAAATGTCTTTCTTATGGTCATGGACGGATAAAAATGGCATAGAATTTTTAGAACATTACCAAACGCATCCAATAATATGGAATAAGTCTCAAAAAGACTGCAAAGATAAAAATGTTTCAGCAGATGTATGGTATACCATACAACAAAACATGGAAATGGAAATTATTGAAGAAATAAAAATTCTAGAAAAACAATGAAGCGAAGTCAGCAGCTTTTGCGCGCTCATTCACATTCGTTGCCAAAGCAGCAATATATTCTCGCATTAACCCCGCCAAACGCAGCTTTAAAATCTTTTTATCATATTATCCTATTGAAACTTCAAGCTGACATTTTTCAATGGAGTACTGAAATTTCAATTCGATCCAATCTGTATTTTTGTAAATATCGGGAAAATAAAATTTTAAATGGGCAATTTGAAGGTTTAGGCAGAATTTGGTCAGGATAATATTCATGGAAGATCGCAGAATATAGAATATTTCAAACAAAATTTTTCCAAACTGTTCCGATATCATGATCATTACGAAATTACGCAAAAAGTTGAGCAACAGCATTCTCAAATTTTTAGAATACTTTCACAACAAAACTTGGAAATGATCTTCTCAGTGGAAGAGTTAAAAAACGGAAATCGTTGATGAGCACGTAGCTTTTTAATTTTTTCCAACAAATATAAATTATGACATACATTAAGGGCCTATTAGAAAACTTTTTTGATAGATAATCAGCAGTTAACTTATGAAATGTGGTTCAGAAATCAAAATATCTAGAAAAGCACTGACGTAAGGTCAGGATCCTACACGAGCTTGTTCAAATTCTAATGATCAGATCAATACGAAATTTTGCACCTAGTTGCTCGTTGGTAATCCTCACCTGATTTGGAAGTTTCAATCTGATTGTATTCGTACTTCTTGAGATATTGCGGAAATAATGTGAAATTCCAAATAACAACGAAATTTGGCATATTTTTTCTCCAAAAGTAAATATCAGATCGAATTGAAATCTGAAATATTGTTGTTAAATAATAGTTTTGAGGTTTATGACAAATTTCATTGAAATATCTTTAATATCTCGGCGGAAAAAACTATTTCATCAAAAATTTGAAATTTTTTTTTTCAAATTTTTTAACTGGATCAACGCTAACACTGTAAAAGCGCTTAGCGCAACTTCGATATCTGACTCTTACATCCTCACGTTGGCTCTGACGGGATAAACAGTACTCAATCGAAAAATGACAGCTTGAAGGTCCAAGAAGAAATGATCATAATATGATAAGAATATTGTAAAGCTTCGTTTGGCGGGGTTAATACGAGAATAGATTGCCGCTCTGGCAACGAATTTGAATAAGCGCCCCCCCTTTCCTTGATTGGCTTCTAATAGTCCCCATATATTTTGCTATGGCCTGAAGTTATCGACCGACATTAGCCACACACCTATCAGTTATCCGTGAGACTATCGAAGTCAGGCCATGCGGACTGGTTGTCTGTGGCCAACGACGAGGAAACGGCCGGACGAGCGATCTGATGACAGTCAGAGACCTGTTCGTCCCTGGCAGTAAGATCTCTCGCCAATCATTACCAGTCAGCTGGCAGTTACCTGATTCACATATCACGAGAATTGAAATTTTCAGCAGGTGAGCGTATTGCCAACTCGCCACTCGCGAAGTTGATCAATATCTGGCCTGAGGCATGTCCTAAATCAGTTCGTCACTACCGACAAACCGACGTCGGCCACCGTTTGTTTCCACATTTGTATAACTTTATCGAAACCATCGATTTCTATGGTAACGTTGACAATTACGAACAGGAAGAGGCTTACGGTGGTTTTTTGGAGTTTTAAAATTTGTACCGTCTGCAACAATGGACCAAGTTAGGAAAACCAACAATTAAAAACTAATTAGGTTCTTCGGAGGAAATGCTTTCATAAGTTCATCATAGTTTTATGATTCAATTCTGTTTTCGGCTTCAGGAAAAAGCTAGAGCAATGATGGGTTGTAACAAATCTTTCTTGGATGAGTCACTCGTGACTTTATTAACTATCGGGTGACGGATATTTTGGGAGAATATTGCATGTTTCATCGAAGTTTTACTCCCAATAATTAAAAGAAACACATCTCATATAAATAAAGTGAAAATCTGCGAACTGATAGTTTCTAACTATTTGTCAGGGGTAACTTCTTGAAAAAATGTTGCCTAATGAATATTTTTGAAACAATATTCTTCTGCGTTCTAGACTGTCAGCTAGCCGGCCAATGAACTGAACGCCGCCTTTAGACCCTCATAAGACAGTTTGTGGCATATATCAACATTCGATGAGACCGCCTGTTGGTGAAAGCCTGATAGTGTGGGTAGGATTCGGACGGTAACTAAGGTCATCTTTTCAAACGAAGGCTTTTTGGCCATCGCATAGTGTGTAGGACCCGAAAGTATCAAATAATGTGCCTTTTCCTTATTTTTTCATTACTTTCATAATATAGTGATACAAATTCTCACAAACTTACCGGCTGCAAAACTACCTGATTGGTGTTGTTGTTTCCTCAACACCTCCCAAATCTCCCGGATTTCCGAATTCAGATTTTCCAAACTCTGTATTATTTCCGATGGTTCTTGGAAACTATCCTCATTAGGAAGACTTCTGGAAAAATGCATATCGCCGCCTAGAAATTCAGTTGAACTAATTCCAGAGCTGGCGCTGTGGGAAGAGAGGTCGCTGAGAGTGGCATCGTCGTATTTTGATTCGTTCGTCACTGTTGCTCTCTGTAGAGTCTGCTCTAGATGCCGCAGTCTGATCACTTTTTCACCAAGCAAACTCCTTGTACGATGCAACGATACCTCCATATCGGTCAGGTCTTTTTCTTCCTTTCAGGACGAGAAAAACACTTATTTATGGATTACTTTAACTCAAAATGAAAATTTGATTCAAACAAAACGTATTTTCAGAGGCAGTAATTTTTAAAGGAAGTACTGCTCATTAAAATTCACAAAAATAGACAGAATTAGTATTGAAAGTGCAACATATGAAAGGTAGAATTGTATCGATACATTTGATTCCATTTATTGGGGTATACAGAGTGATTCATGAGTGGCCTTACATACGTCAATGGAAAATAGAGCACTTCAAGTCAAGTCAAGATCTGCCGAAAAAAAATTTGTTTGTTCATTGGTTACGAATATACAGGGTGTTTTGTATGGTTGGTATAAGACTTTGATTAGCGATATTTCTGAAACGCTTGAAGTTATTTTGTTGGAATTTGATAGTAATATTCCTCTGTTAGAACTTGTCAATATTTCGTTCTGGGTAGATTGAAATCAAGGGCTGGACTGGAATAATTGTGATCTTATGTTATTTGTTGAAAAACTCCATTTTCTGACCGCTTTTTTGAAAAACTATTATTTGATTCAAAAAGCCAAGGAAAAATGCTACCATAATCGCTCTTCAATTTGGATGGCACACCTAAACTGTTTCAACAAAAAATCGACAAAGAAAAATTCGTAACAAAGTTTTCAATGTTCGACCGGACATAATTTACAAATGAATATTGTTCAGCTGAACTCATTGAAATTCATTTTTTGGTTGAAACAAAAATCTTGAAGGCAACTAGTAACTTTCATTGAATATTGTAAATCTATAATTCGAAAAAAGATATTACCTACTCAGAGTAAATTTTAAATGCCCTCCTCCAATTTCGATACATTTCCTGATACGCTTCAATAAATTTAAACCATTGTATAAAGACTCTTGATAAAATGTTTAAAGTCACTTTCCGAATATTTTGCCTGTTTTTCCTCTTTTCATCAGCAACTGCCACTATTTGCGCCCTGAGTTCCTCTCTTGTATCAACTTCGGTTGTGTAGACCTTCTACCTCCTGCTTTATATGACACCATACGTAATAATCCAAGACAGTAAGGTCGGGGGACCTAGGTGGCCAGGAATGGGGACCACAACGACTAATCCACATATTGGGGTATTCGGTATCAAGATGCTCTCTAACTAGTCGGGAAAAATGCGGGGGTGCCTTATCCCGCTGTAGAAAGAGGCCCCTTCTATTCACGTTCGCCGCTTAAAGAAACTCAGGCAAAACGATTTGGAGAAGACATGTGGATGAATTTCCACGTAAGCCGTTCAGCGAAAAAATGTAGTCCTATTAGGATGTCGTCTACAACTACAGACATTTAGACAAAACGATAGCACGCTGTTCCCCAAAACATGCGCGCAAAAATGAATTTAGGTGAATTCAGTCGTAGGTTATGTCCGGTCGAAAATGAAAACTTTCTTGCACATGTTTCCTTGCAATTTTTTTGTTGGAAGAATTTAGATGTGCCATCCAAATTGAAGATCGATTTTTGTAGCATTTTTCCTTGACTTTTCGAATCAAATAATAGTTTTTCAAAAAAGCGGTCAGAAAATGTTTTTCAACAAATAAGAGGAGAACACAGTTTTTCCAGCCCGGCCCTGCATTTAAATTTACCCAGAACGGCATATTGACAAGTTCTAATGGAGCAATATAACAAGCGAATTTCAATAAAATAACTTGAAGCGTTTCAGAAATATCGCTTATCAGTTTTATACCAAACATATGAAAACTTTCTCATACATTTTTCTTTGTCATTTATTTTTGTTGGAACAGTTTAGGTGTGCCATCCAAACCGAAAAGCGATTTTTGTAGCATTTTTCCTTGACTTTTCGAATCCAATAATAGTTTTTCGAAAATGCTTTCAGAAAAGGAACTTTTTCAACAATCAAATTTAGATCACACTTTTCCAGCACGGCTCTGGGTTTGAATTAATCCAAAATTGCTTATTGACAAGTTCTAGCAGAGGAATATCACTAGCAAATTCAAACAAAATAACTTCAAAAGCTTCAGAAATATCGCTAATCCAAGTTTCAAACTTACTATAAAAAATACCCTATATATTCGTAACCAATGAACATAAAAATTTTTTTTTCGACGGATCTTCACTCGCCTTAAAGTCCTCTATCCGCCATTGACGTATATAAGGTCACTCATGAATCACCCTGTATAAAATGCATATCTTCTATCTGCATTACGCGGATATAATAAAAAATAAAATGGAATTAATTATGTGAAAACTCGATTCAATCCAAAATCAATATATGACGTTAGTAAGTTCATTAAATTGATTCTGGATTATTCAGGGTATCTGAATAAACTTGGTTCCTCTTGAACAGCTTCCGGAAGACACTTCAAATTTTTTCCAAGTCCTGAAAATTGTCTATTTCATAACGAAGATATAACGAAATTTTGATAATTCTGTGATTTATCAAAAATCCTGTCATGTGAGTGAAGAGTGATTGTGAGTAAGCACTTAAGTCTGAGTACCATTTTCTTGTGGTAAAATTCAATCGGCTTGAATAAATAATTAGTATGAGCGTGCTTTAGTGCATAAAGGATCAGTGGTGTTCTAGCAAGGCTTCGTTGATTTATTCCTATGCAACCTAAAAAACAGTTATGGTAGATTTTGATCCTCTAGTAGAATTATTCAGTTTCTTTACGGAAACATTTTTATCTGGTCCGGATGCTAACTCCAAACCTCAGGCTTTCCGACTAGGTGGTGGCTACCTCAAGTATCACACCATTGTCGCTCACAGAGAAAAACATGCATTTGTGAAAAACTTTGAATAACTCTTGAAGCTTAGTGTAGTCGATTTTCCGATTATGTAGTTTACCTTTTATGTTTATTCTTCTGTTCACAACATAAGTGGTTTTCTTCTTTTCCATTCGGTTTTATTTCTCAAGCAGCTGAAAATTTTCTAGACTGAGCATTTCGTGAATATGTTATTTGAAGTGAAAAGAGTAATTTTGTTTTTTATTCGTTATTAAAATGAAATTATAGTGTTCTTTATACTAAACGACTGATTCCTGGGCAATAATTCAATGGACTAAATTGATTAAATATTTCGAAATAATTAAACACTAATGAGAAAAATATTGTAATTGTTTCGGATCTCCTAGGTTTCCTCAGTAAACCAGACGCTATATTAGCTGTGTGTTAGGAGATAGGGAGTGGGCTGATAACTTACGCCACGTCAGGAATAGCACTATAATCAATTGAAAAATCAACTCTGCCTATACTTTGCAATTCGAATGACACAAGAAAAACCTATATTTCGTTTTTAAATTCGAAAACTTTAAGTCCTAGGATACAGAAGATATAGGTTTGTTCGTTGTTTCTGCATGAAAATGTTTTGTATTTCACACTTCAATGCTTTCTACTTGGCAGTGCAGATGAGCATGTTCAAGTTTCTGGACAAATCAAAGATGGCAGAATATTTAATGCTTCTTTCGTTTTCGCGAATGATTCTGATCCTATGATTTCTGGGTTATGCATATTAATGTTTTTTGGTCCATATATTCTCGGGCATATTTTTTTTCTAAGGCGTGGTACTTTCACCAACGAATAACAAAATCAATTCAATGAATAAATTTCACATTCCGAATAATTCAAAATGACCTCTATTCACAATCGGAAGATGATATTCTCCACATGAATAGCCCTCATCCGTCAAATAAGTTATTCGTTGTTCGAACCCGTGAATGAAGGATTTATTCGACAGGAAGAAATGCCAGTACGATATTTCCTTAGGTATTTGCATCGACTTTGCATGGTTTGTGCTTATTTCGGAAAGGAATGCACTGGATCTGAAAAAGGATCATATTTGAGCGATTGAAGGACCCTGATATTGAGTTGACTGAATACATGATGTAAAAAACATGGTGTGCTCATCTGAAAAATAAGTGACGTCAGCTAGCAGAAAATACAAAGAGTTATATATTCTGTGCTTTGAATTAACATGCGAATTCAGAATATATAACTCTTTGTATTTTAATCTTGCTGTTGTCATTCATTTTTCAGATGAGCACACCATGTTTTTTACATCATTGACTGAATATATACCATAAAAATTCTTTGATTGAAGAAGTATTATTCAAGGCCAAAATTCAGCCATTCTAACATTCGAAGTGGTGATTAATTGCACAAAAAAAAATCGAAACAAGTACTTATGTTTGAAACCCCTGCTTTGAAAATGAGATAACAAAACCAGGGAATGAACCAGGGATGATGTCTCCAAAAAGTAATTAATACTATGCCATGAATCCTTGTGCGGTAATTCATATTCAATTTCAAAACAATGTTCAGACTTATACGATGAACGCATATTTGTTTTTGTTCTTGCTCTTCGTCAATGATCCACCTGATTATAGTTGTCCTAAGATACTAGCGATGTTTGCCGATGACTTTTCACTGATTGTGTCAGCTGATACCTATGCCGATCTCAAAGCATATCTAGAGATATTTCTGAATAAATATGTACAATGGTGTAATATGAATGCCCTGATAGTGAATGTTGGAAAGACGGAATGTATTTATTTTAGAACAAGTAATTCCTCAAATGCACATATTGAGCTTCAATTTGAGAACTTGGACATCTGTTCGAAGAGATCTGTTAGATTTCTGGGTCTTTATGTGGATCAGTCCCTGAGTTGGGCTAACAAATCATATTACGCATTATTACGTATCAAGGATTCCATACCAATTTCTTCAGTTTTGAAAGTATATTACGGACTTGTATATTGTCATCTGTCATATAATGTAATAAGGTTTGGTTATGCTAGTGAGAGTCACAGAATTTTTTTTGCCCAAAAAAGAATTTTTCGCCTGATTTTTCGATGTTCCGTATAGATATACTTGCAAACACGTATTTATAAGAAATGCAATTTTCACATTTCCCTGTATATATATTTTAAGACTGTTACTGTATATCAGATCAAACCTGTGTTCCATGAAGAAAAATTCGAGCTATCATAATTATTCGACAAGAAACTCAAATATGCTCTGCATTCCACATCATAAGACCAGTAAATTTAGCTCATCGGCTATGTATCAAGGCATGAAATTGTATAATCATTTGCCCTCTGCCATCGAATGTGATATTAGTGATAGGAATTTTTAAAACAAAATTAAAACACTGCTCCTGAACAGGGTATATTATAGTATCAAGGGATACCTGAGTGACAGAATTTTCTAGATGTAAATTGTTGTTGTTATTTTATTGTTTGTGAGCACAAAGTTGACTTGTCCTATACATTATTTATATGTCTGAAGGGACGAATAAAGATTATTATTATATTATTTTTATTATTATTTGAATTTTACCAATACTTTTATGTTTCAATTAAATCACTTAGAATATCATGACAAAGAAATATCACAAAATGCCTGTTTGGAATATCGAGTAAATAAGACTTTAATTGAAATAAACAATATAATAATGGCAGCTAGTGTCGTGTTAAGTGATGAACCAATTGAATAAAAAAACCTTGAAAAGCACTGCCGTGAACGCAGCAGCTTTTGCGCGCATGTTCAATGAGGATGACCGCTTTAGCAACGAATTTAAATATGCGCGTAAAAGCTGCTGCCTTCACGGCAGTGCTTTTTTAGGTTTTTTTCGATAAAGTACTGGATTTTGATTCGATCTGATCTGTATTTTTTGAAATTATTGGAAAAATACAAATTTGAATAGGCATATCTGCGGAATCATTGCGTGGATTTTACCCATTCACGAATTCGGCCTTCGTAATTAAGGTCCAAACCTACTCTAGAAATATCAAGTTTCTACGTTGTTCTTTTCGGAAGTTATTCATCAAGAAAACAATACCCATCAGCTCTGTTATCAACGTTTACTATAGTATGGTTTATAGTCAGTCACCTATCATACAGTATATTGCTCTGGGGAAATTGCCCTGATATCTCTAGAATCTTTGTTGCACAGAAAAAAGTTATTCGAGCTATTTTCAATTTGTGTCCTCAAGCATCATGTAGACCAGTATTTATTGATAACAATATTATGTCATTCCCATTTATTTATATTTTCAAGTGCTTATTATATGCTTAAGAGAACGAGAATAAGTGGACGAGTTTGTCGAGCTGTCACGAATGTGAGACCAGAAATTCTTGGATCCTCCTAATACCTAAACATAGAATTCATAATTTCGAATGCTCTCCATTATACCAAAGCATAAAGATGTTCAATCATTTGCCATCTCCTATAAAAATATTGGATGCAAGTAAGTTAAAAAAACAAATCAAAACAATTCTTCTAAAGAAATGATTCTACTCTGTAAATGAATTTTATTCCGATACCCTAATGTTATAATTCATATGTTCTACAAAGTATTGTTATATGACTTGTCCTATACACCATGTAGTGTCTAAAAGGATTGAATATATTATTATATTATTATTATTATTAGTATTATTGTGTTTACGGTCGGCCGTTAGGATATTTTTAGAGAAGGTTTGGACCTTGATTACGAAGGCCGAATTCATGAATGGGTATAATCCACCCAATGATTCCGCAAATATACCCATTCAAAAGTTTATTTTCCCAATATTTCCAAACATACAGATCGAATTGAAATCCAGTACTTTATCGAAAAATGATAGTTCGAAGGTTCATGAAGAATTAAATGAGGATAATATGTCAAGGAGATCACAGAATATTGAATATTTGAAAGGAAAATATTTGAGAGTTTTTTTTCGAGTTGTTATAATGACACGATTATCACGAAATTTTGCATGAAGTTGTCTTCCAACATCTCCAAACTACCTGCGAAGTTTCATTATGACTGAACGAGTATTTCTTGAGTCATACCGAAAAAAACAACGTTATAAAGAAGAAAACCACGAAATTTTACATATTTGTTTCCGATATGTCCCAAACTAATAGCCATATCGAATCGAAATTTGTGAGATATGGAGCTAAAAGTATGCGCTGAATTCTTTTCACAATGTGATGAACAGTTCGCGACGAAAAAATTTTCTTTCGAAAAAAAATTAGAATTACGGGATGGTAAGACGAAATTTCCCGAAAAGTTGCACGTTGCTATACTCCAACTAACTGCCAAATTTCGATCCAACCTTTCCAGTAATTCCCGAACTATCGCCAAAATATCGTCAAAACTTCAACACGCTTTAACTCTGAAACCATTCGGCCGATTTCGCCCATGAACGAACTGAACCGTCGCATATCGAAATGCAACCTACCCTGAAAGTTTCAGGTCGATAAGTTTCTCCATACGACTGTTATCGTGCCGGCCGGCCGGGCAGAATCGATTTTGACACCGGATTCGTCATCAGTGAGTCCAAGCTAGTCGTTTGAGACCATTTTCGAAAATTACAGACATTCTGACAGAACGATAGCAGCTGTTCCCCAGAACATGCGCGCAAAAATGATCATCATAGATGGTTATGAGTATTTCTGAATGAAAGACAATTAAACATGATAATACAGTAGAATCCGTTAATAATGACATTGAAGGGAAGTGACAAACACGACGTACTAAACGGATGTCATATAAAGCATAATCTTCGAAAAATTTACGGATTTCAAATGTTTGGTATGGATTAAGTTTGATGAACAGAAAAACCACTAATCGAAAAGAAATATTCACAAAAAGGTAAGGAAAATGACAATGTTTTAAGTCTAACTTTAAAACGACTTAACCAGCTCGCAGAACCTTTGGATTGCTCATGATGTAAATAACATGGTGTGCTCATGTGTATTCAAAAGTGACGTCTGCCAACTGAAACTATGAAAATTCGAAGCACAGAATATGTATTCCCTCGAATCTTCAAGTTGCTGACGTCACTTTTGAATGCAAATGAGCACACCATGTTTTTCACATAATGGGGTTGCTAATACCTCAACCAGAGAAAAAACCTCTGAAAAAGGGGCGCTGACAGGTATTCCTTTGTTTCTTGTGATTTTAAACTACTAAAGTTACACTTGATAGACATACTCTTGTCGTGACTTTCAATTCCTCTTTGGTTTCAAAACATTCAAATTGAACGATTCCTTAATCTTGTCCTAGTTTCTAAAAATAATTGAAAACATCGCATAGGGGTGTGTAGTTTCACGAAAATGATGTCCGGTTATAGTGACCACTCACCATAATTTCTTCAAATTGGTTCATAATAAACGACATGTCAATAAAAGTGAAGTCATCTTATCAGAACGATGTTATATGGAGCTTCATATGGATACCAAACTTCACACTGCAATCACGTCATATTAAGCGGTTGGTCAATATAGCCGGCGTCATAATAAATGGATTCTACTGTACATAATTTTCCTTGATTACTTTGGAAACTCATTGAATAATCATTAGTATTATTGAATCATATCTATTGAGCTCAGCTAATGTACAATGAACAATCATAATAAATTTCGAAACCATCTTCAATTTGTTTCCGCAGGTTTTCATTCTCAAGTTCCATAAGCACTTCGAAGCCATTTTTCTCTCTACTTTCCAAAATAAATATACCTTCACGATCAGCTGAACTCGATAAGTACAGCTGATCCTCATCAGCAACCAAAATTGATTCTGTCGTGACCATTGCAATGATCAAATGATTGCACAACAGAGGAAATAACATTAGGTATTAATGGAGATATTGAATCATCGTTTTATCTGACATTTTTTATGAGAAAATTAAATTAGTTCCATATTTACGCTTTTGTTCTGGGGAACTGCGCGTTATCATTTCGTCACGATGTCTCTTATTTTCGAATTTACAGCCGAAATCGGTCTAAGTTCGACTCACTGATGAAGAATCCATGATCTAATTTAATTCTGTCCGACCGGCCGTCCGGCGGCCCGACCGTGTGCGCTCTAAATTTCAAAAGGATGTACCTAGAGTCTTGAATTTTCGGGTTAGGTTTGGAGCCTGAATATCTCGGTTAAGTTCGTTCGTGGGCCAAATCGGGCCTCTACCACAATAACATTCAGAAAAACGACTTAGAGTCTCTATATTTTTTAGCTGGTTTGGGGGTTAATGAAGAAGGTCGTTTTCGTGCAAAATTGAAATGATTTCGAAGATATATCAATTCAAAATTTTATTTTCCTAATATTATCAATAATGCAGATGTGATCGAATCGAAATTCTGCACTTAAAGAATGACGGCGTGAAGGTTCATGCAAAATATCTTGAGGAAATGGCTTCGAATATGAACAAGCGAGTAAAAGCTCCTGACCTCACGTAGTGCTTTTCTACGTTTTTATACTACTATATACTAACTCATTGACGTGTCTATCTCAGACGTCCTCAGATATATATGGTGTGATGCAAGATGCATAGAATATCAGCCCGGACCACGGCAAAAGGGAAACTTATTTCCTACTAATTTGCCGTGTTCATTAGCGGTCAAGTGTGCGCTGTCCCATTCAATTATATAGAAAGAATAAAATTCCGGTGTGCCGTGGGCAGGGCTGTTGCCGATAACTGGCGTTGGCCTTCACCCACTAAAATTTTGGGTCCGAAACGCGGTTCTAGAATTGTCAAATAATTGTACTACCTAGCTCTGTAAACGATGATGGCGCTGAAGTCACTTTATCGAATCCATACAATTGATTCGGCTGAATAAAAATTAATTGAGCTATAGTCTGATTGATATGATAAAACTATTTCATAAAATATGAATTAGATATTTGAAATGACGGATCTGTCCAGTTGATTCGATCAGTTTGACCGCTCATTCGTTGGATTCTCACTAATGAAGATAAGTATAACGAATGCTAAAGTTCTATTCATAATATGAAATATGGAATAAAAAGCAATATGGGGGGGTTTATTGTTGACAGACTTCCATGGATACAAGAAGACAACAACTAAAACAACAGTAATTACGGAACGGGAGATCGATTTTACTCATGAATTTTGTTGGATATTATGGGTCTCCTCTCCTTTCATAAATATGTAGTTTATGAATTCTGTATGAAGGTATTAATAAATATTGAATTCAAAAGTTAAATTTTTTACATACACTGCAACTTCTTTGAAGTCCCCCGGTTGGCCAAGATTTAGGTCTATCAAGTTTTTGTAACTGAAATTGAAATGTCAAATTAATTCGACCAGACGCTTCCAAATTCCAATCCTTTTCAATAACAACAATTCAGCTTCAGCATAATGAAGAATTACTATAATGAATAACGCTCATTCCGATAGTAACACTGATATTTTGGAAGCAAGCACTCATCAGAAGCTATCTTACATCAACGACATATGTGAGTAAAAACCAAGATATTGTATTTTTTATGAAAAAAAACTTTTTTTAGGTACATTTCACCACAATCAGGATGATTCAAAGAAGTGTATTTCAAGTTGTGCAACAAGGTATTTAATTGTCTTCTGTAGACTTATTTCTTGTGAGTTTCGCAAAGTTGGGAATTCCATAGGCCAGTATGTTCGTGAAGTAGTTTTACTGTCGGGTTATTCGGTTACTTTTTTTCTTCTTTCAAATGAACTATCACAAAGTAGCCAACTACTCTATCCATTGATTTTCATTACAACTTCAACTCTTTATTTCTCTTGAAAATAGCATAACGAATCTTCTAACCAGTTCTTATACGAAAAATATTTCCAGCTACAAAGAAAACAGTTTCTTCAACTGACGCAATGTTTTTGGAATCATTGAATCAACATAACTATCTTCAAAAATTTTTCCTGAAAAGTACATAGTTGCAACGACCTCTATGTAGAGAGGACAACGTTGCGTAGATATTTGACAGGAAAATTACTATAACCTAACATTTTCAAAATACACACGGTGAAATGTGTCAGAATCTCATGGCCAACCGGGAGACTTCATGAAAGTGAACGAAGTATATTTCTGGAAATATTTAGAGACAATTTTCATGTGTATCATCATTGAAATACGAATTCTTCCCTTTGCTGTTCATGCTATCATACGAATTTCTCAGAAGAAATCCAATTCAGACGAATTAATCATCGTATCCAACGTTTCCCTTAGGTATTTCTGAATACGCATTTCTGAAAGATTCCTTTTCCATGAAATAAATAATGGAATAATAAAAACGGTTTGTAATAAATATACAAGTGTGTTCAGAGGCGAAAGAAACCTTTATACATTAAATTTTCGCCATCCTGACTGAATGAAATGAATCATCATAACTTAAATTTGTCGAAATGAATTCATTTTCGGATATTTTTCTGATAGGTATAACGTATGTTCCCACTCGGAAAACCAAAATAAAGCTCTGATTTGACTAGTTCTGAAATGACATGTCGGTAACTTCTATAAATATTCCATATTTTATATGGAAGGTTTTCCGATTCTGGCATTTATCAGCGAAAACAAAAGTAGAGCAATAACGCTGTATTTTGACAACGTTCGTACCGCTTTTCGGCCCAAAAATATGTTAAAGAGTGTCCTTACCATGTTTTCTATGCATCTATGTGTGATGTATTCAAGTAGTGATTTGTCAGATAACTTCAACTGAAAGTACCAGAATAGAATTTCTCCGGGGGCCCTATTCTTGAACCGGGGATGGGAGAAAATAGGCATGTAGACACTGTTGTCAAGGAAACGCGGTGCATTTTTGATGGAACGATAGAGAACGTTCATACCATCACATTCAAGGATAGGATCCCTGATTGTGAGCTATGTTTTAATCATTTCATAGATTTTCATTTGCCAGATAGTGGAAATTCATTCGAAGGTGAAAATACGGACCCTATAAATGAAACTTCTTATTCGATTTACATCTCAATCATTCAAACGTACCTGACACAATTGTTGGTAGGTGTGCCTCGCCATTGACCCATGCTTAAACTTGAGCTCCTTCTGTCTCTGCTGAAAGATGGTCTTCTGATTTCTGAGACTCTCTTTCGCCCTCTTGATCGAATCTCGCTCTAGGTGTATTCTGTGTCTGAAAAACTCCAACTCAGAACTCCCTTCGAATTTATGCGAGTCCGAAAAAGGATACCTCAGATGATAGGTATCTGACTGTTGGTTCTGAGGGAATTGGTCCTCGAGGTCTTCTAATTTTTGTAGCTGTCTTCTAAGATTCTCAACAGGTGAGCACGACCTTTCTGGATTCTTCGAACTCCTCGCTCTGGTGGCCGAGTTGGTCCGCATTCTGGAGAAGAGTTTTTTCCGACTTCTGCCATGGCTAATGCTGTTATCCGATGTGTCGTAATCGTTCTTGTTCCTTTCCTCACTTCTATCACTCAAGGATGTATCCTGATCGTTTGCATTAGTTTCTTTTGGTCCGCGATTTTCAGTCTTAGTTTTTTGAAGTTTAGGCGTTGGAGGTTTCTCCATGTTCTTCTGGGAAGAATTAAGTGATGTCCTAAAAATAATATATGTTGATATATTTTGGTGTATGATTAGCTCAGGGTTGGATTGAAAAGATAAAACTTACATAAAATTTTTACGAAATCACTGACGTGAAGTTAGCAGCTTTTGCGCTATATTCGAAGTTGTTGTCAAAGCGGTAATCTTTTCACGTAATGACCGCCAAATAGCAGCTGGGCGATCTTTTCATCATATTGTGCACTCGAAATTCTACAGAAGCCTTCAAGCTATAATTTTCCAATCGAGTATTGATTTCAATTCAATCCAAACTGTATTTCTGGAAATATTTGAAAAATATAAATTTGAATGGGTACGTTGACATCTACGGACTCATTGGGCAAATTTACCGATATACGAATTTGATCTTCGTAATTAAGCCGCAATCCTATTCACAGATATCGAGTTTCTGAGTTTTTTTTTTCGAAGTTATTGTGTCAATGATTCCGCATATATACCCATTCGAAATTTTCTTTTTCCAATATTTTGAAAACTACAGATCACATCCAATTAAAATCCAGTAATTGACTGGAAAATGACAGCTTGTTTCATGTTTCATGCAGAATTTCGTGGGGACAATATGATCGGAATATCCATGAATATAGAACATTTGAGAAAAATTAGATTTTTTTCGAATTGTTCTGAAGGAAACGAATTCTGCACAAAGTTGAGCATCAGCATTCTTAAAAGTTCTTAACAAGTTTCAACATGATTGGATCAGTATTTTCGAATTATTCCAGAACAAAAATTATACCCTGAAAAAATCCAGAAAATTTGACATTTTTTTCCAATATCTCCGAATTTCGAAATCGGATCAAAATGAAACTTAGTTCACTGATGTAAAATATAAAGTTTTAGATGCGCGCAGTCCTTTCTCATTTCTGATGAATTATTCGAAAACAAATTTGAAAAAAAAATTTGAAAAAAATTTTTGAGATCACTTACCATACGATAGCAACAAAATTTTGCGAGAAATTGTCAGTTATTTATAATTATATCACAGAATACTACTGAGTTTCAACCCGATCGCTTCTGTAGATCCGGAAATATTGAGGAAAATATACGAAAAATTTCAAATGACTCTAAAACCTCTAGGCCTAGCCTATTCAGCCCATAAGCGAACTCGACCATTTCATTCCGAATTGTAACCTACTCTTAAAGTTTCCAAGTCGATGGGATTCTCCGTATTCGCATAATTGCGCCAACGGTTAGCAGTCCGAATAGAATCGATTTTGACACCGAATTCGTCATCGATGAGTCCAACCTAGTCGTTTGAGTTCATTTTCGGGGAAAAATTCGAAAATAAAGCATTCCCACAAATTGTTAGCATGCTGTTTCCAAGAACATACGCGCGAAAAGGCTACAAAACGTAATTGTTTTTAACGTTTATAGGTTTTTCAAACAATTCGAACATCTATTCCCTATCCCGATTCCTGCGCTATTTCGCAATTCTAGAAAATCAAGCTTTTATGGATCTCTTACTTGATCTTTAAAACTACCATCCCTATCGGTCACTAATCGGTTACTAAAAATATTTGATGACCTACACTGGGAGGAGAATCATGAAAATAGGAAGGAAATATCATAGATTTCTTGCTACTTGCCTATCTTTGTGCATCGAAAAACTCTTTTCTGTTTCAGAACCAGTCGTTGTAGCCCCACTTCTGCCCTCCTCCTTTTTCTTGTTCCTTTTTTCGATGGTTGTCCTCACGTCCGTTTTAAGTCGTATATATTTCTCTTTCAAACATTTATATTTATCATCCAACAATTTTTTTTCACCCATCAACTTGATATACCTCTCATCCTGATCACATTTATCTGCAGTCTTTTCGTTACCTATCTGCTTAAGGAATATACTTTTCAATTCTTCCATTTTTTTCTGATGGTTCGAACGTATTTGGTCCTCCTGAAATTATGTTTCTTTTGTTTTGATGTTTTTTTGCAGACCGATAAGTTTCATTCAAAATAAAAAATGAATAATATTTGGGCGCTTCAACGACTTCACGGACACCCAAGATTACATAGAGTTGGCATCTGACGTTAGAACCCCCTTCTCTCAGATAAGACTTAGGGAACTAACCGAATAAAATATCTCTCTACGAACCAAAGTTTACTTCTTTTTACATTTTTTCTGATTTCAATGAGGGCCGAGATATTGAAATGAACTCATTTTCTAATAGACTACTGTATATTCACAGTTCATACTAAATAGGCATCGAAGCTATCCTCACTAAGTGAATGGAAAATTGTAAAATATTCCCTTCTCGGCTGTAACTAAGTTATTATGAGAGCACTGTTCAAACTTTCTTGTTTTACATGTAAGTACATGCATCAGATTGGGTTCAGGTAAAACCTCTTCTGTATCTGTACAGGTAGCAGTGAAGTATATTTGGGGTTCGACAACGGTGGCAAAACTTGTGAATGTGTAGAATCTGCCCGATTGGATACAGACATGGTTTCTTAAATAAACCGAAGGAAAAATATCCAATTCTTTAAAAATATCCTGAGGATTCTACGAAAATACCACGAACGTATGAAATGAAACTCACCTGTATCATAAATTCTCTCTTAAGCTGCTCACATATCACCGAGTTATTTTCCTTCAATTGCTCAATTATTGAATTATGGGTCAGAATTATTTCATCTCTATTTTTTTCCATATTTTCAGCCAAAGTATTTTCTATCTCACCCAGTTTCTCTTCATAATATTTCTCCAGTTCCTCTCTTTTCTTTTCAAAATGATTCTTCATCTCCTTCTCTTCATTACTATATTTGGAAGTGAGTTCAAGTTTCAAGGAATCCAATTTATTCGTCAATTTCTTTTTCTCCCCATCTAAAATTTCTTCTTCTTCTTTTTTTGCTGCTGCCCTCAGTTTTTTCAGTTCATCTGCAATTTTCAATTCATGCGTTTCATTTTCTCTTGCCATGATTCTCTTCAATTCTTCTGTTTGTGAATCTTCTAAGTTCTCCTGGAATTCCGCTAACTCCTTGTTTTTAGACCTCCACATTTTCTCTTTCAATTTTTCTACCCTTTGTTCCATTTTTCTTTCCATTTGCATTGTTTTCTTGTTAATTATCTCGTTTGGACTATCAATCGAGTTCTCACTATCAAGATCGATTTCTTCAATCGTTAATCTCTTAACCCGTCCAACTGGAGATTCATCTTCCGATTCAGAACTCTTAGTTCTGATGAGTTTAGGTTTGATGAAGTCGCTCGGATACGGTTTGACCACCTTCAAAGGCTTTCTGGGAAGAGGGGGTTTGTCGAGTACTTCAGTTTCCATTGCTAAGGTGAAGGGGGATTTCATTTTATTTTGAGGAGCGAACGAAACTTGAATTACTGGGTTCATAGATATCTTTTTCGATGAATCTTCTTCTTCGTCGCTTGAACTTCTGTCCGTTATATTAAGCTTCGAGTCTTCCTTCTGCATGTTGAAACGAACACTCTTTTTGTCGTCCTCATCTTGTTTCAGTTCGTGCAGTTCAAAATCTTAAAATGAAAAAAATGTAGTTTTGGTTTTTCCTTATTCCTAAAAAATTAATGAACGAGAAATAGAGAATCATCATTTCGAATTATCAATAAATATGGATACTTTGAAAACCCAATATTTTCGAATTCGAATATTTCCTTCATATCTAGAAATACTTCCTACTGAAAGGGTATACTCAGTTGAAAATTCATAAAATAAAATTGAAAAATTAAATGATCCAACCAACACCATTTGCTAAGTGTCTAAAACCTCAGAATAGCTCAATCACCCCAAGGAACAATCAATTCTAAAGCCGCGTACAGACACAGATGCAGAGCTGCTCATGAGCAGCTCGCGGAAAAATAGACGCAGTGCGACAACCTTGAGTGAAGTGTAAGGCCAAGGCGAGCTGCATTGGCTCGCGAGCCCCTTTCGCTTGCATCCAGTAGTCAGTACAGCAGCGCAGTCAAACAGACGTTGATCATTTTTAATTAATCAGTGTGAGCATATCAGTTATGCCTTTAATTGATATGATGATATGATATTGAGTATTACTATGCGGCCGTTTGTATACAAGAGAATATAAAAGAATTTAGCTTCTCCGTAATTTTAGATACAAGGATTCAGATGTATCACAGTATGAAGGGGCTTATGAGGATATCAATAACCGAGGGAAGTCAGTCCTGAGGGCTTGTAACTTGCCCGAGGTTGTTGACATTCAATAACTCACGTGATAGATAATTGACTTTATTTCATACTAATGAAATATGAAAACCAAATTTTGTTGGTTTTTAGAATGAAAACGAAAGCTGTTAAATTATGAAGTACAAAGGCATGATTAAGTACTATGGATATATCAACTGACAAGTTCGTGAATATTTGTCAATTTTAGTCATTCGTGAAAATGAATGGAAGCTTGAAGATAATTGAGATTGAAAGCGATTTGTTGCAAAAGGCTGAGAAAGCTCGGACCGTACTACTACCGATAAAGTCGGAACCAAAGCATAAAAAAAAGAATATGACAAGTTCCAGCAGTGGCTGAAAATTACCGTATTGAAACTAACAATATGGGTGAAAGTATGATGTTGGCCTACTTTCAAGACATGGTATCTATTCATTTTCGTACACTCTAGCTATAAAGCGATTTAAAGCGATGTACCAAAAGCTCCGGTTATAGTTACGGTTATCCACATTGACAAATTATCTTTTGCCTACATGTCAGTCCTGATAACCGTAACTATAACCGGAGCTTTTGGTCTATCGCTTGAAATCGCTTTTAGTGAATTGATTTATTTTTCTTACAGTCTGAAGTGTTCGATATTGAAATTAATGATGAGAATTTATAATGATACAAATGGGAGTGAGTTTTTTGAAATGGAAACTTCGACAATTGTCAGTTTGTTTTTGTGAATATATTGGGGAGAGTTAATGATTTATAACTGCTTAGTATAACTCCCAAGGGATATATAACCATGTTTATGGTGGGGGTAACTTGGACTCTATTTTTCTATAATATATCAATATGGAATGAAATTATTTAATGAACACAATTGTGGAATCTAGGTTTCGATGCAATGTGGTTAGGGAAATTGAAAATTGATTAATGATATAATTATCCCATAGACATAAGGAAAATTTTGAGCTTATTGTCAATGACATAACAACGAAAGAATTATTCACATTGTGAATCAACCAAAAAAATAGAGTGCAGAAATCGATACTCTCAAGAATTCTAACCGTTTGTTTATATGAAGTTACTGACGAGCCCCCCAAAAGCTCATACTGAGTCGAAAGGTGACAAAGTATTCTAATACTATCTCTTCAAAACTTTTTTCACATACTCACTCACAACTGTTTCAATTTCCATAGTGCCTTGACACTCGGAAGTAATAGGGCAGATAAAACTTATGACTGTTTTGATAAGTGGCCATCCCGCCCTAAAATTAATTTCACTATCTTCACCATTGGGAAGTATTCACGGCATAAATTTCGAATCATCTAGGGTTAATAGTATTATAAACTCTGTGTACTCCCTTGATGAATGCACTTTTAGGAAATATCGAAAATTTGCAGAAACATTTCACTACAGTTTCTCATGTCTTCCAAAGTAAACGAAATTATTAATATTATAAATACATATCTTTCATCTGATAAACCACCGACAGCATAGTAATTATTATTATTAGGTTAGTCAAAGTCTGAAATGTCAAGAATGGTACATGGTACTCTTTCAGTGAGATTTATTCGGTAACGTATCTACACGATCCAATTCATAAAATACAGCTCAAGACTCTATTAGCATTTTTATTCATCTCCGATTCATTAGTACTATTCCAAACAAATGATACGCCAATGCAAAATAACAAGATAGACAGCGCTACTGTGTGCTCTAAACATCGTAAGAGTACTGCTATGCTTGCCTTCCAAACTGAGCCTGAGGCATCCCTTGGCCTCGCCGTTAAAACCGACATCAGATGGATCAAGTTTAGCGGCTCCCGCTCAAAACACCGTTTACACTTTCGAGGCAGCCCAATTAAACTGCCTCGCAAGTCGCTCAGCTCGCCTGTCTGTACGCTGCTCAAAGCAGCGTACAGACACGAGAGCTGAAAGGCTTTCGAGGCAGTTAAGAGGCAGCCTCGCGTTGTTTAAATGGCTCGCGACACCGTACACACTTGCGAGGCAGCCCAATTAACTTGCCTCGCAAGCCGCTCAGCTCTCGTGTCTGTACGCGGCTTAAGATTTTCTCTGCACTCTTTGCTAGTGCGAAAGTGAGCCAAATATGCTAATTTTACTGGGTGACTCTCTGGGAAAAGGGAATACTTTAATAGTACATAGAAAGTGGTCACATGTAGGTGTTTCTGAATATACTTTATTATGATATCAGATAGTTCATGAATAGCGCACATTGAGTTTTGGGATAAATCATCCAGTACACCTTTATTTCGATATTCTATCACCTTCTTCAACTCGAATTACTCGACCATTAGAAATTCGAAATAGTCCGGCCCGATTGGAAAAAAGTGAAAGCCAATGAACATTCCGTATGTTTAACTTACGTTATCTTTCATTTGAAAGAAGAATAGAAATCTGAAGAGAAAGTATGACTTCCTTCAAACAATAACCGAATTTTCATCAGAAGTTGCGTGGATTTTTTGAAAGGGTGAAAAACAACTCGCCATATTTTGAATAGAGCTATGAGGAAAGCTGGATAGTGTATTCATCCAGGACAACTAGGAGAAGGCTCATTCAGGGTTTTGAAGAACCATGTAGATAATTAGGATGTTTTTAATGTTTTGAAAATGCTTTAGGAGCAAATAGTATCTCGAATATAATGAGGTTACTATTGGAGGCGAGAGTTTGTCTTTTTGAAAAAAAATTTTTGGGTGCAAATGGTTGAAAAAAATTTTCATATTCGAGAATTCTCGGCAAAACAAAATAGATATGGAGTGACAAATGGAAAATAAATAACACTGCGCAATCTCACAAAAGAATCAAGTGAAAAATTTTCAACAAATAATCACTGAAGCCTGCAGAACTACATCCCGTTGTCTACCATTAGCGTCGAAACTTCACGCATTCTAATATTTCTCGTGGCTATGAGCAACGTTGAAGCATGCAGAAAGTGGACAGGTGCCTTGCCTTGGGATACTAATGATTTTTGAAACTTAAATGTGGCTTATTTTCTGGAATCCACGAAGCCGTAACAGTTTGCTCTCAAAACCCGAAACATAGTGATGAACAACATGAATAAGAATTTGTGAGACTTAAGCCAAGTGTATTTGTCATTACCACATCAAAAGATATTACGATCATCTTTGCATATATGGTCCTGACTAAATTCTGCATGAACCTTCAACCTGAAATTCTTCACCCGAGAAATAGAATCGAATTGAATCGGAACTGTGTTCTTGAGAATGTTGGGAAAATTTTGGTAGGCATATTGACGGAATTATTGGACGATTTAACCCGTTCACGAATTCGACCTTCCATAACATGGTCTAAATATATCGATCTTCTATGTCGTCTATATCGAAGACTGACAGTAGTCTTGCTGGTATTCGTAGAGGAGGTTTTGAAACAAATTACAAAGGCCGATCTCGTGGAAGGATAAAAGCCTACACAAAGATTTCATAAAAGCGAATGGAGAATAAGAGTACGACAAGAGTGCACGCGAGATAAGTCCCATTAATCTTGAGCATAGCTACAACTCTACAAAACTTCATGTATTCAACTCTAAATGCTTACAGTTTTTAAAATAGCGAGAAGAAGACTCGTAAAATCGCAAGCTCGCGTGCACTTCGTCGTCTTGTCGATGCTTCACAACAACGTACCGAGTTTCAAATCCATCAAATCGGCATTTTTTAAATTAATCAGATGGCCAAATTGTAAAGTTGAATTCCAAGTTTGTGTACGTCGACTCTTTTATTTGTCGTGAAAACTTTCACTAATGATATCATTTTATGGAGATTTTGAGCGACATATTTTTTTTTGTGAAGAAAAAAGGTTTAAATTCAAAAAAGAACTTTTTTGAATTTAATATTTGAATGAAAACTTATAGTTTTCAAGGTTCAATATCAACTGTCATTTAATTTTTGAGGTTATAAAGATTTTGGAAAATGTTTTTTTACCGCATTTCATTTGTCAAGGAAAGAAGAAGGTGTAAGTAAAATCTGTGGCATTATTGTTTCTATGCACAATTCTAACAAGCATGCGTATGGACTTAAACCTGCTTATTTCCGTTATTGAGGTGAACTGTGCGTAACAAAACACGAGGTAAGTTTTTGATGTATAATATAGAATAAATGCTACTGATGATTCTAAATCGAAAGATAGAAGATGAAACACTGTGTCTAGTATTGTTTTTAGGTTGTATTTCAATTTTTTACACTTTTCTCAAGTTTTTTACTTTGATCATTATATGCCAGTTGATATAATAATTTTGTCATTGAAGACGTAGTACGTCGAAGACATAAAAGTATATCGTAAGATATCAAATCAATATCGAAAGATATTATGTAAAGGTTATACAGAAAAATCTGTATTTAATTGTTGAAAAAAGGTTTGTTGAGAACTGTGCAGAAAACTAATTTGAAATTTTCAGGATGGCTTGTCTTTGCTCTAGGAAACAAGAACGTTATCATTCTGCCCGAATGACAGTAACTGTCAAATTTTTAGCCGAAAATGCTCGGGAATCATAAGATTATACTCATTCCATCTGCTTTCGAATATCTAAGTTGAATCAATAAGTTATATTTATAATGAAATATCACCTTTGTGTGCGTTTTCCTTCTTAGTATCCAAATCCAAACTGAGATCTTTCATTATGTTGGGAGGATTTCTTTCCCTGAGAATAGCTTTTTCATCACCGGTTTTCTGATCTTTCGGCACTATACTGTTATCTGGGGGGGTTTCAATTCTCCGCGTATTGGTCTTCAAAAACATAGAACCACCTCCGGTTATCTTTAGTTCTGGTTTGGTATCGAAAATCCTGGGGTGTTTTTCGAAAGGGTCGTCGCTCAAGCTGTTACCGGAGTTGATCGAAAATTTCTTATTAATCAAAATATGATCCTCGGATTTCTGCTTCACAAACTTCGATTCATGTCTCGGGCTGATGTTCAAGTCGAGTGTCGGCGATCTTCTAAGTTTTCTGGGTGAAGCGGATTTGTCCCTCGTTCGGGCGGTAGAGATGAGTGGTTCCAGCTTTTTTGACAGGAACAGAACGTTCGGAAGGGGAGCTTCTTCGAGACTCGGCAGCTCATCCCTCGCGAAGGTGGCATCATCAGTTGGTTCACCCAAACTCATCGATTGACTGTCCGTCCTAGCCTTCTTAACCAGGTTTCTGTATATACTGTCCAGAGGATGCTCCCATTGTGTCTTTCCTGTGTTACGATTGTAGTAATAGTAGGACTTGGACTTTTCATCGAAACTGAAATAAAAATTCGATTATGGAATTTTTGATTCAAAGTGTTACCCCTTGATATGCGAATATTTAAGGGGCCATTTTGGAAGCCATTCCAAAAAAAATGAATATGTATGTTACGGCGCCCTTTCTAAATTCAAAAATGTTTTTGAAGTTCTCACTCATTACTTGACACATTCAATATCCTGATCTAACCTTATCCGGCGAATGGTTTTGAAATCGTTTGAATCAGCACCAAGCTGATGGAAATGTCAGGGGGTGGTCATGCCGTAGAAACCGCTCGGCTATTGGCAAAAATTTTCATTAGCTTGACGCTGAAGTAGAACGATTTTTTGGGTAATTCAAGACATGAAATTTGTTCGGAAAGTAATCAGCATTTCAAAAGTAATTTTCAATTAGAGGAAAAACAATGTCGTAAAATTTTTTCTAGGAAAATAATCAGTGTGAAACCCATACACACGCCAATGGTAAAACTAATGAAAATCTTAGAGATGATATACATTAATGTGAACAACTCCGTCAATTTTAGATCTGATTCTGAACATCTTAGTAAATTATATAATTCAATTTTGACAAGATATATGTTTATACAGAGCGGACAGACAGGGTGAGACTGTAATTAAGAAATAAATTACAATCTTGATAAATTGTGTACACTATCCTGCCATATCAATAAAAAGAAGAAATTTGTGGTGTTTGTGGTCTGTGGTTGACAATTGTAATATGACATGACGTTTTTCGTGGGGTTAGGATTTTCTGTGTTCGACCATTTTATGGTTAGGTTTTTGCGTTGTAGCTTGATGTACCTTTCTGGATATTTGAAAGATTGCTTGTGAATTGAGTTTGTACCTCGGAGTTTGATGTTAGACTTGTTCTTTAGTTTTAGAACTTCTAATTTTTATAGAGGTAATTTGCTGTTTTGTTTGTACCATTGTATAAGTGATGTCATTTTGATGTTTTTAGGCCTGAAGAAGCGGATGTAGATCTGCGAAACGTAGCTGAATATATGATCTAGAAGTCATTTGTATGTTTATTCCTGTCCTATTCCCGCAATTTCTGAACTAGATTACTTGATTACCAGTGGAGGACACTAAATTTGGATTTTTGTTTGGTAATAATGTAGGTTCCCATTTGTCCACCGCGGTTATGTATACACTACCAACACTTCTTGGCATTGATGCAGGAAGATGGTATTTTTCTTCTTGAGGGATAATATCCTAAGCTAACTCTACTTTACGTCTCAGAGCCGCCAAAGTTCGTGGGGGCTGGGGTAAACTTCCAAGCCTTCTACCCATGATGTCCCAAACATGCTCTATGGGCGAAAGATCAGGGGAACTGGGCGGCCATGGCAAAAGGTTCACATGGGTCGCTTCAAAAGATTTTGAACTAACTCTGACAACATGAGGTCGAGCATAATCTTGCTGAAATATTGGATTCTCGAGCCGGTTGAGGTAAGGGAGAACATATGGCTTCACTATTGAATCTTGCAGCGTTGTCATGTTACCTCGAATAAAGGCTGACGGTGGCCTGCTTGCATGTGCAATAGCACTCGATACCATAACGCCTACTTTCCGGTGGACATAACGCTAAACATCAAAATGAGTGTCACGTCTTTCTCCCCGACTTCGTCTAACCCTTCTTCGACCATCACGTGCACCAAAGGAGAATCGAGATTCATCAGAAGAAACGTACTGATGCCATTCCACATTCCTATGTTGATGAGGTCCATGATGCTGCAGTCCAAAAGTCCTTTTACGGCGGTAAACTATTCGGATAGTTGCAGGATGGCCTTGTTCCCTTAACCACTCATCAGCCAAAGATCGTGTGGTCGCAAATCGGTCTACTCCTATTCGATTTTGGCATTATAAAACCACACTTGACAATATCTCATAACAGTAGTTGGGTTTCTGTTCGTACGGTTAGTGATTTCTTGAAATTACAACCCCGCCTCCCGTAGACCTATAATTCGACCTCTTTCAAATGACCCTAGCTGGCGATGGATTCCGCGTACACGAGCTCTAGGCATTTAAACAACATCTTAACATCCACTTTGAATCTCCTCGAACAGCTGTTTTTTTATGAAATCCAAAATATTTGCAAAAATCGATTACAATATTTAAGCAACAAAAAACACCTTGTCAGACCGCATTAAAGAAATTGGTGGATAAATTCGAGCTGTTGGGACAAGTTAGTGATGTGAAGAATAAAATTCGTGCACGTCGCTCGAGAACAGCCAAGAATATTGCTGTTGTAGCCGAAAGTGTTGAAGAAAACCCAGGTTTTTCCATTCCTAGTCGTTCTTTGGAATTAGGCATTCCATAAACGTCATTACACCGAATTATGCATAAAGATTTGGGTTTTAAGGCTTATAAAGTTCAGTTAACACAAGAAGCCGGCGGATCATCAACAACGTCGTGTCTTTGTTGATTGGGTCGTTGAAATGCATGAAAATGATCCGGAATTCCATCGAAAAATTATCTTGAGTCATGAGGCCCATTTCCACCCCGGTAGCTTCGTCAACAAGCAACATTGTCGCATCTGGGGCTCGTAAAACCTGAAAGTTATTGTTGAAAAGCCTCTCTATCCTCAAGGTGTGACTGTTTGTTGCGGTTCATGGTTCGGCGGAATCATTGGACCTTACTTATTCGAAAATGAGGCTGGAGCAATAGTTACGGTGAATGGATTGCGCTATCGATAGATGATTAATGATTTTTTATGGCTGGAATTGGATGGTATTGATCTGGACAACGTAAACTCTCAACAAAACGGCGCTACGTGCCACACAAGCAACGAAACCATTGATCTTTTGCGGGAAAAGTTTCCGGTCCGTGTTATCTCTCGAAGAGGTGATCACAATTGGCCACCGAGATCTTGTGATTTAACACCTTGCGACTTCTTCATTTGGGGCCACGTGAAAGAGAAGGTCTACGCCAATAGCCCAGCGTCGATTCAAAACCTCAAAGATGAAATTCGTGAGGCTATCGAGGACATAGGACAGCCACTTTGCGATTTGGTTATGAAAAATTCCATTAAAAGGATATGGTCCTGTAAACGTGGTGGTGGTGGTCATTTGCCTGATGTTATTTTCTACTATTAACGGCATAGCTTCTTCTTTATAATGAAATAAACATCCGGTCATTTATATTGAAAAATGGCATTTTTCTTTGAATATCAAAATAACACCTCTTATTGGAAAACCCTCATATGAAGAATACCAAATGTTTATTTCCGGAGATATCAGGAGAAATAATGTCAAATCTCGTTGTTATTTGAGATTTTGGGAATATTTCCTCGATTAATCGATAACTACTGATGCGATCAGATTGAAATTTTGGATGAACTTTGGAGTCAATATTCGAACACAGTTCAAGTTTCAGTTTAATCTGATATTTATTTCCGGAGATATTGAAAGATTAAGGTTATTTCCTCAATATCTAAAGAACAACAGACGCGATCAGATTCAAACTATGTTGTAAGTTGAAGAATACCAACACACGACTTAATGCAAAATTTCGTGAGGATCGTCTATAGGGGTAGGAATTATTCGTAACTTCAGACGTTTTTGTTACTGGAAACTTTTCATCAGATTTCAACGAAATTGGCAAAAACCTAGTCAGTGTTTCACAACAGTGTTTCAAAGTTCAGTTTGATCCGATAGTTATCTTTTTCATATATTTAGATATTGGGAAAGTGTGTAGAATTTTTTGGCTATTTCCCCGGTATTGTTGTTTTTTACAGAATAACTCAAAAAATACTGAAATAATAAAATTTCGAATGGATATGTATGCGGAATCATTGGATGACTTTACCACTTTGATAATTCGGCTTTCGTAATTGTACCGGTTCAACAAATGTCAAGTCTCTGAATAAATTCTCATTTCATGGTTGGCGGTTAGGCTGACCTTAACCACAATCATATCCGAAAAAAACGACTCAGAGGCTCGATATTTTTAGACCAAGTTTGGGGATTAATTGAGAAGATCGAATTCGTGGCAACTTAAAATCATGTTCATGCAAAATGTCTTGAGGAAATGGTTTTGAATGTGAACAAGAGCGTAAAAGTTCCTGACCTCACGTCAGTGCTCTTCTAGAATATTCAATTGAGTGTGTATTCGAAGTCGATGGGATTGTTCGTGTCTTGGATATACATATTAGAAAAATTAAATTTCGAATGTTGATATTCACGGAATGATCGGTAGTTAGACGTATATTCATTCATATTCAATTTCCAAGGGTTCATTCGTGTGGATGAAATCCGCCCAATGATTCCTCAGATATAGCCATTCAAATTATATCTTCCAATTTTTCCAAAATTCACGCGAAATTTTTCGTGCTATATAAGATTTGAAAATTTGCTAAATTCCTTTTGACAGGAAAGAAGGTTCCATTCGTAGCTTATGTTGCTACGAATTTGATTGTATACGTGCGTAAAAAGGGCCTGACTTCACGTCAGCGCTATTTTTCAAGCAATAATTAATTAATGTCAACTTCTCTGTTGAATTATATTGAACCATGATGTAAGTTAAACTGTTCATTACATCATGTATTGAACGAAACAATTGACAGAACTACGACTTTTTTCATATGAAATTTTTTTTTCAATACTGACAAAGTGTCATCTCAGGTAGTCAATTGGAAGGTTGAGTTGGGAAAAAACTCACTACAATGTTCTGCGTATTTGAAGTTGGGAATGAAAAGGGACGAAATGTTTGAAAAAATAAGGAAGTAGTCAAAGATAAGAGAGGTATGTAAAATTTGATGAAATTACTAAACATTTGTACCAAATCGGATGCAGATTTTTTTATATTAGGAATACTGAAGTGAATTGAATGAAAGTAGTTCTCTCATCATGGCCTTAAGCAGGAAATTCATAAAGTCATTCTCTGGGTTTCTATTAAGAAAGGTGTAAAAAACAGAATAGTCAGAATATCCCCCCAAATCAATTCAAAATATTATAGGTACCTATAATAAAATCAGAGAAAGGTGAGCCTTTTGTACAAGTAACAAAACAAAATGACCTAGACTGAGAATGCAAGCATAACGCCTACACGTCCAAAATTGATGCTGTTTTACTCCTACGCTTCTCTCGAGAATCAATAAAAATTAAGTTACCTTTATTTTTTTTCAAAACTGTCGGTTCAAATATGAATGGGAGCACGGAATATAATCCTGATACTTTAACCTAATTAATCGTTTGCTACTATATCATTTTTCTTTGAATATCAATGATGTCTATTGAAATATAAAATTGAGACTAGAACAATAATAAACTTACCAAGGCTTCCAAGCTGCTGGCAATGCTTTCATCAACCCTTCTACAGCAAGAGGCAGCAATTGCGGCTCTTCTTTTGGATCTATTCCAATTTTAACTGCGTAATCGTTTATTTCTGGAATGATAAAATTGTATTTCAGAATATTTTTCCAAAGGAAACTCAAACCTTCAAAGGTAAATAAAGAACCAAATATGAGACAGTAACCAATTAGAATTATCTGCTGGTTCGGAAAAAAACATATTCCTACCTTCTATCGTTGGGTGACTCTGTTCGTCGAATATTTCCTCGCACACGATAGACATTTTTCAACCCTATCACAAAATATTGAGGTTTCTCTCACACGTTTTCACCAGAAAATCATTTTCCGAAGGGATACTAACACTGCAGGAAGGGTTGACATTTCCATCATTCGAGTGACATTTTTGTTGATGCAATTCGAAACGACACAAATAGGTCGACAGGACAGGTGGCTATGGATTCAGCAAAGTGGGGGAGGGTCGGACGGAGAACGAACAGAAAGCATATGAGGGTGAATCAGAGTGGTTGTCCACCTGGGAAAGGTCGTCATGGAAACCGTACGTATTGTTGGTTGTCTAACGTTCGAAATATCAAGGGGCTTGTTTTCTTCGGAAGAAATTTCAGCGTTTCGAAGCTCGTTCAAATTATTATTTTAACTTGTGACTATAACAGTAGATGATCTGGAAGATCGTAGCAGCGTATTAGTTATTGTTCAGGTTCAGGTACCCATTAATAGTTTTATTTTCACAATATTTCCAAAAATACAGATCAGATCGAATTGAAATCCAGTACTTCATCGAAAAATGACAGTTCTAAGGTTGATACAGAAATTAATGAGGAAAATATGATGAGAAGAACACAGAATATTGAATATTTGAAGAAAAAAAATTTGAAATTTTCAAAAAAATTGTTCTAATGATACGATCATTACGAAATGTCGCACAAGGTTGTCTTTCAGCATCTTCAAACTAGCTGCGAAGTTTTATCAAGATTGAATCAGTTTTCCCTGAGTTATATCTGAAAAACAAAGATATCGAGAAGAAAACCACGAAATTTTACATATATTTTCCCAATATCTCCGAAAATTATGATATATCGAACTGAAATTTGGTACATTACTGTGAAATATGAAGCCCAAAGTCTTAGTGGAACTCTGTTTCGAATATGATGAATGGTTTTCGAAAAAAAAAATTTTCGAAAAAAATTTTGAAAAAAATTTTTCCCAAATTTACTGACAGTATGATTTCGACAAAATTTCGCTTTAAGTTGCGCGTCGTTATTCTCCATCTAAATGACAAGTTTCAATCTAATCACTGCAGTAGTTTTTGAAATAGAAAATAAATAACTTCAAATGGCTATAACTGTTCTGTCGATTCGGCCCATTAACGAACTCGACCGCGGCATTTCAATGCGCTACCTACCCTGAAAGTTTCAGGTTGCTATGTAACTCCATTCGACAGTTATCGTGTCCACGGCACTCTGGACGGACAGAATTGATTTTGGCACTGGATTCGTCATCAGGGAGTTCAATCTAGTCGTTTGAGATCAATTTCGGGAAAAAATTCGAGAGTTACAGACATTTGGACAAAACGATAGCACGCTGTTGCCCGAGAACATGCGCGCAAACAGATAAAGAAATTTTCTTATTGTCAAAGGTAGTAATAAGGTTGCTGATGCGCTCAATGTATTCCAGAATTATATGGACTTGGGACCAAAAAGTGGATCATATGCGATTATTTCTGCATTACTGAAACTTAAAATGTACATTCCAGCTGGGGTTGTGAATACATTGTCAAGAATGCGCACTTTAATCGGAAAGTACCTACTTGAGTCTTCTGGGGGAGATTTGATAGTATTGAAGGGACATAGCGGATGGCCTTGAAGTTTCAAATTCTGTAAAAATTTTTGAGCAAATTCTTGGTAAGAAAAAATAATTCTTGGTGCTTCTGTTGTGGAAATTAATAGTACAACCGGGCATGAAAATTCCAAAAAGACCTGTAGTATTCTCTTTTCTGTGCTTGTTTCTGTTCCAGGAGGTGCAGGTTTCACTGATCCATTTTGTTAATCTAAATGTGATTTTTATTTAACGGAAAACTTGAATATTAACGTATGTTTCAAAGACAATTCAATAAACTCAAGTGGAAATTCGTTTTAAATCAATTGTGAATTGAACATTTTTGCGCACATGTTTCTTGAACAGCGAGCTATCGTTCAGTCCAAATGCCTGTTATCTGTCGAATTTTTCTCAAACGACTAGGTTTAACCCACTGGTGACGAATTCGGTGTCGAAATCGATTCCCTCCGGCCGGCCGTAGGCACCATTACGGGAATCTGTATGCACGAATACGGGCGTACAGAAGATTTTATCGACTTGAAACTTTCTGGATTGGTTGCATTTCAAAATGTGGAGGTTAAGTTCGTTTATTTTCGCTATATTGTTCTTGATTGTAGAGAGTAGTACTTGTTCAAAATTTCAGTCGAATCGACCTTGTGCTTTAAGAGTTAGTAAAGGGTTTTTCAACAAGAACTTTGTTTTTTAAAACAAAATAAAACAAAGAATTTAGTGGAAAATGAATAAAATTTTTATTGTATTACAAAGAGAAAAGTTCGGCAATTATGAATGAAAAATGATATCTGAGAAATGTCCACCACGACCACGCTGACAGACGTTGATTCTTTCATCAAAATTTTTAATCAATTTTTGGCAAGATGGAGGGTCTATTTCGTTAATGACATCACGGATTTTGAATTTTAAGGCTGCAATCGATTCGATTGGCTCCGTATAAACTCTGTCTTTAACATAGCCCCACAAAAAATAATCCAGTGGTGTTAAATCACACGATCTGGCCGGCCACTTAACAGCTGAATTTCGCGAAATTATGCGATCGGGAAATTTGGTTTGCAATAAATTGATCGTTTCATTGGCTGTGTGACATGTGGCACCGTCTTGTTGAAACCACTTTTCAGTGACATCCATTTCATCAATAATAGGCCAAAATTCAGTTGTTAACATCTCGCGATAGCGTGATCCATTGACTGTTACCGCATTTCCAGCCTCATCTTCGAAAAAAAACGGCCCAATCACACCTCCAGACCACATAGCACACCACACAGTGACACGTTGAGCATGCAAAGGCTTCTCAATAATTGCTTTAGGATTTTCAGAAGCACAAATGCGGCAATTTTGCTTGTTGACGTACCCTGACAAATGAAAATGTGCTTCGTCTGAAAAAATGATTTTTTGAGAAAAACCAGCAGGTTGTTCCTGAATGAACTGAGCAAATCTACGGCGATTTGAATGGTCGGTCAGCTTCAATTCCTGCACCAGTTGAATCTTGTAAGGCTTCAAAGCCAAATACTTTCGCAAAATTCGCCATGTTGTGCTTTTGGATAACCCCAATTGTTGAGAACGTCGTGAAATTGATAACTTTTGATCTTCTTCAACACTGTGGCTCACGGCAGCGATGTTTTCTGTTGAACGACCCGGTCGAACACGTGTTGGTGTTGGCACATTTTGTACCGAGCCTGTCGACTCAAATTTCGCGACCAAATTCTTGATAGCGGTCTCAGAAGGTCGTTTATGTTGTCCGAAAATATCACGAATTTTACGAAATGTAACTTTAACAGAACGACCATTTTCATAGTGGATTTGAATTATTTTAATGCGATTGTCGAGCGAAATTGAAATCATTGTAACAATTGCCAAAGCATATACTGCGAATACGTCAAAAAACTAAATGTCAAAACTGTCATGTGGTGCCGGTGTTACCACATTGAAAAACAAAGTTCTTGTTGAAAAACCCTGTATATCTGCCATTTGATGAAACACACCTTGTATCTCAGTTGTTTCGAATGTGAGACAATTCGTTTTCGGTATTTCGTTCTGGATTATATAAAGAGTAGTACTCGATCCAAATTTCAGTCGAATAGACCGTGTACTTCGAGAGATAGCATAGCTGCCATTTGATGAAAAACACCCTGTATCTTAGTTGTTTCAAAATGTGAGACAGTTAATTTTCGCTATGTTGTTCTGGATTGTAAAGAGAAGTACTTGGTCCAAATTTCAGTCAAGTTGACTATGTGCTTCGAAGTAAGCATAGCATCCATCTGATGAAAAAAACACTGTATCAGGTACATCATGTTTAATTTGTGACTATAATCCGTTTTATGAAGTTGATAAAAGTTATATAGTCGAACAAACTGTCATAAGTTTTATGGAATTAATAACTAAGAGTTTACGAGTTCAGATGAAGAAATCAGTTTTGATTCATACAAGCAACCTGAATTGCAGATGATATCATGTTTTATGTTTCATGTTCGAATCAGTTTGATAATAGAATTTTCTCTTCAAACTTATTTTGTTAAAATTTATAAATTGGTAAAGAAACCATATTTCGCAGCTTTGTTCATGCAATGTGTGCTGTGCTGTGTTATTGTTCCTAAGCTAAGGAGATTGTAGGATTCTTCAACGGTTACTCATTGCAATGCGTGATACCACAAGTTGATAAAAGGTGCTCATTTACGTGGTGCTGCTTACAAACTTGATTTTCTGTTCCGAATTGCCAGGATAGCTGTCCATTCGAGGCAACTCACAAGCACGAAACGAAATTTCATATTCTATTCCTGGTTCTAGATGAGTTAAGAGTTGAACGATAATTATGGTTATTAATAATATTGTAACGTATTCTTGATTTGTCAAAACGTTCAGAATAATTGAACTATTTATTTACATTTTTTACACTAATAACAAACAGCTCAACAACTAATTCTATCCAAGTCTGTGCATAATTTATTTTCACACTATTTATTTTAACTCATCACTTTCTGCTTCGAATAACTCTGCTGAATGACTCCCTGTCCTGCGTCGCAACCGTCGTTATATACGTCTACGTTCTAGCGACTGCTAGAATTTATCCAGAATGTTCACCAGGAGAAGGCCGCACAGATGTCCGGAGATTTCTAGAACAGACAGGGCCGTACTCGTCACAATATGAAAATTCATGTTTCATAATCCCGAAATATATGACAGACTTTGGCCGTTAAGTTCGTTATGAGGTATCCTTAGATGACTATGATGGAGAAAACCTCTTAATGATGCTCCCTACCATGATTGACCAATACACGAGAGAACAGAATTCTGACAGAGAGACAGAGATATAAGTAAGCATTTTCCAATACTTGAGACTGACTATCCTTCTCAGTCATTTTTAAGGTCCCTCTTTCTGCAAAATAGTTGAAGTCCAGAAGATAGAAGCTTTAGAATAATGAATTATTGAGAGATTATATGTTCGAATATAATTCATTGCAATTTAGATGTTGGCGTTATTTTGACGAGGGACTTTCAAACTTAGAGTTTAGATGAGAATCCAGGTTTACTATGATTGTATTTTACTGTGCTGCAAATATGAGTCGAGATAATAATAATATCAAATATACTCACGAAAGATGCTTATGAGAGAAAAGAAACTCAGATAAGAATAATCGCAACTATATTTTTTAGGTTGAAGAACCCATAGATATTTCAAGATGAAGAAGTGCGAGAGCAATGTCACTCAATATCTGTGAAAGTACTTGATTTCATTTAATCGAAATGGAGAGAGATTGAAGAACCCATAGAGATTTTAAGATTGAGCAGCTGGAGGAAGTGCGAGAGCAATGGCACTTGATTTCTTCAAATCAAAATGGAGAGCCGATAAATGACTTCTTTGATAGATATGAATCTTTCGTTCGAAATTGTAGAGCCTATGGGGATTTCTTTGTATTCCCATCCCAAGAGAATAGGTGTGCATTTTATGAGGATGTTTCTTCGTTGATAACAGTAAAGAAAAACGCTAACCTGATTACAAAGCAGACAGCAACCTGAAAGATGACCTTGAAGAAATACAAACATCTCTGAATTAGAGGTGGAGAAAAACACAGAAAATGAAATTACAGAGAAAAGTTATTGAGCACTTACATTAGATTATTTAGCGAGAATACAGATGGACGTAAGTCTAACAAATAGATTCATGAAATGACTGAATAAAATTCTTCGACTGCATCTGCAAGGTCATCAAATGTCACAAAGCCGACGAATGTCTAATTTTGAATTCTAGATGTAAGACGTCTGTTAATCAACAGAAATTTAGAGGCAATTCCAATTGAAGTTTCAGAGGGAAAAGGTTGGCACAGAACAGGGTGAATAGAAGGAAGTTTAGAGAACACACACGAAAGCTCGAAAAACTTCAGGTATAGTACATAAAACTCCATTTGAGTGCTATTTAAATGATTTTATTAGTTTTGTTGCAGACTCTGGTACTACTAATCATCATTTGTTAGTGGGTGGGAGAATCTATAAAGAAAGAAAACCCATTCTGTGATTGGGAGGAAGAGTAACATCTCATTTCTCTACAGATGATAAAGTACTGAAAATGTCAATCAAATAACTTGAGTTGAAGGACACTAGGGTAAAGATGAATAAAAGAATAGAGTTAATACTTCGGTGAGTTGTGAAGTAATCCAATTACACGATTTTTATAGATTCTTAAACCTTTTCAGGAACTCTTCATTAATAACTCTTTAAAAAAAATTCCTAGAGGTCTTGAAAATTCAAATGAAGCCATTCTGAGGTACTTATGATGAAGTCTTCCTTCGGTTTACTATCTGGAAGGACTTTAAGACCTTCCTGAGGTGGATAAAAGAGTTTCGGAAAAAAAATAGAGAGAACTAAGGTATAGAAAATATTCCAATGGGAAAAAGAGGCAGACCAAGAAAGGAATCGAAACACGTTCGGTGAGTTGTGAAGTAATCCAATTACACGATTTGTATAGATTCCAAAACCTTGGAGGAACTGAACTATTCATTAATAACTCTTTGGAAAAAAATTCCTAGAGGTCTTGAAAATTCAAATGAAGCCATGCTGAGGTACTTATGATAAAGTCTTCCTTCTGTTAACTATCTGGAAGGACTTTAAAACATTCCTGAGGTGAATGAAAGAGTTTCGGAAAAAAAATAAAGAGAACTAAGGTATAGAAAATATTCCAATGGGAAAAAGAGTCAGACCAAGAAAGGAATCAAAACACGTTCGGTGAGTTGTGAAGTAATCCAATTACACGATTTGTATAGATTCCTAAACCTTGGAGGAACTATTCATTAGTAACTCTTTGGAAAAAAATTCCTAGAGGTCTTGAAAATTCAAATGAAGCCATGCTGAGGTACTTATGATGAAGTCTTCCTTCTGTTAACTGTCTGGAAGGACTTTAAAATCTTCCTGAGGTGGATGAAAGAGTTTCGGAAAAAAAAATAGAGAGAACCTCTTACAAAAATCTTGCTTAAGAGATATTTAGATGATAACCGAAAAATTTTAGATGATGTTAGTTATACTAAATGCATAAATGTTTTACATAACACCTCAGCTGAAAATGACAAAGTGGATGAATTGAGACAACGCCTTTTGTCCTCAAGAAACGAAGATTTGCTATAATTGTAGAGAATATTTATTATGGAAGAAAGCAGTGCATGTGAAAGTTAACGATGGTTTAAAATAGAGTATGGAAATTAGTCGTTGGAAATAAAGTCCAATTAGGTGGAAAAAGAGGGTCAACATAATAGATTCAAAGTGGGTAAGCAAAGGAAAATTAGAAATTGATGGAGCAGTAGGATACAAGGCACTATTTGTTATTAAGGGCTGGAAGGACAGGAATACTTACATAAAAGGAACCTCAGCACCTGTTTCTAGATTGCAGCCTGTGCAATAATGAACAAATTTGACTTGTTTTCGTGCCAATTAGATGCTAAAACTGTTTGATTGAGAGCAAACAATACCACGTGGTGCTAAATTACGGCTAGGCAACACAACAAGGGGTATTTTTTTGACGTAGCCTACCAACCCGAGGGCTTATGACCACGGCTCTCATTTCAGAGTTTGTGGAAATATTCTCCATCTCAATTACTAAATAGCTGATAGCACCATTTCAAATTTAGGAATATCGTTCTCTGAATTTCGATATAAGAGTTTTCTCAACAAAGCTTCAGATGAAGTAAGAGCAGTAGCATCAATATGTTGAATTCTAAATTTGTGAAGAAAAAGCAGTTTCATGGAAGTCTTCAGAGTCTTTCAGAGAAATTTCATCAGAGATGCTAACATCCAAGCTAATAAATTCAGAATTATGCTCAACTATATCACTTAGGTTTTCGAAAATGAATTTTTCTCTGTTCATAATATTCTCATGAAAATTGGTGAACTCACTTTCCATAATATTAATAGTTTCGCACGCTAGGATGGATCAAATTGCCTCTAGAAATAAACTGTATTCAGTCTACACTCCATGAAGGTTCCAGATTTTCAGTATTTCGGGGTTAAATTTCTTCTTTCGCTGGCGGGCATTTATCCATCGCTTGCAACAAACAGCTACATGTATTCTTGCCTAGCCTTAAATGCAAATGAATCTCCACAATACCGTTAGAACGCTCGAAAACTTCGATAATGAAAGGGAGTATTTGATGAACAGGTACAAGAGTTCAAGGTCTACGCTAAACCACTCTGAAATCTGATGAATAGTTCGTGAAATACCTATGTTCTGCCTGTACGACCCTTGAAAAACTTCGCTAAAATTGCGCATGGGTATTCTACAACTATCAAAAATATATATATAATCAAACTGAAATTTGAAGCACTCCTGCTGAATAATGACTAGAAGTTTGTGCCAAATTCTATTGCAGTCTGATTAATGGTTTCCGAAAACCAAGTTTTGTCAATAAAAACTTCTCATTTTTCACCATTATGATCCTCGAGACATTTACCGTAATGTTGAGCGGCACTATTGTAGAACTAGTTATGAAACGTCAATCTGATCGCTTCAGTAGGTACTTCTTGAGGAAATAACCTCAATAATTCGAATAGCAACAAAATTTAACATACATTTTTCCGTGAATGCATAGTGGATAAAATTGAAATTAGGAATATTGTTGGTCAATATCGACTTGAAGGTCTGAACCAAATTTCATTGAAATATTATCAATAGTCACCGATAAAGAAAACTTCAAGTTTTCGGATAATGATTAAAAAAAAAAATTATGACTATATCCATACGAAATTCCGTATCATATAGCATGCAGAAACTCTTCAAATTACTACAAAGTGTCAATCTGATAGTATCTATATATCTTGCGATATTGAGGAAATAACCTCGACATTTCAATTAACACCGAAATTTGATATTTTATTTTTACTCCGATAATAAATAGCGGATCATTTCGAAATTTAGAATATTGTTGTTCAATATTGACCTAAAAGTATATAGCAATATGTTTTATGGTCCCCGAGGAAAAATGTTTCAACATGTGGAAAATTTTAGAATTTTTTTTTATTTTCTAACTACTGAATCAAAGCACTCAGTTAGAGGTTGCTATTCTTCAAATGATTACAAAGGTTCAATCTGTTTGCATCAGTACTTTTTGAGATATTGAGGAAATATCGTTCAAATCAATCAAATAAGGATCATCAAATTTTTTTTCTTATATCTCCGGAATTAAATATCAGATCGAATTGAAATCTTAAACCAATTAGTTGAGCGTGATATTCTCGAACTATCTCCGAAGTTTTAATCTGATCGAATCAGTACCTCGTGAGATATCGAGGAATTAACCTCAAAATTTCAAATGAGCCTAATTCCGAAAGTATGCGACGGATTTCAGGCATTAACGATATTTGGACACCAAACCTAAACTGTCAATCCGCTAGGTCCTTTCCTTCGAGAGGTAGAGTACATACGGACGCACGGACGGACAGCAGGATGGAAGGATATAATTGAATTTGACCAGGGATTCTTCTTCAGGGAGTTGAACCCAATCGTTTAAGACCATTTTCGGCTCAAAATTCGAAAATTCAGACATTTTGACGAGACGATAACGCGCTGTTCCCCAGAACAAGCGCGTACAAACGTTCCCTGTTCGAAGGCTTTGTTCATTGTAAAAATAGCAAAGCATGGTTGAGAACAATTATGACCAAACTTCATGACAGATGCTGCACACACTCTACAAGAGTAGTGGATGGTTGTACTTAGGGACCTAACATTTTCCACTATCTTTGAAGCGGGCTCTTTGAATGTTCATTCGTAGCATGTTAATTTTTCTGTTTCGTGTTTTTCATTTGATTTCCAAATCATGAAATATGAACCTTTTGAGGAGTTATTGAAATTTTATTTTTTTCATTGCTTGATTTCCAATCATGAAGTATTTTATGTTGCGTCAGTTTGAATAGTATCGCGATTGGCTGAAAAAACTAGGTGAGCCCTCTAGCAAACCGTACCTGAAATGTGAACGTATCGGCGAAGGGGAGTGGTGGAGAGCGGTGGGGAGACACAGTAGGGGCATCCTGGCGCTTGATGCTGTGTAAGGACCTTATTGATCCCAAGTGTTCAACCTTCTTCGGACAGCATCCACACCCGCGGCTTTCCATTTTCACGAAAATGTATCGCGTATCGAGAAACGTGAAAATACGTCTGTCGCGGTCGTCGGTTGCTTTGTAAAGTGCACCTGAAGATGGCCACATCCAGTGATGGATTTTCTGTGAATATGGGACTGAAGAAACGGTTCAAATGGTGGAATAAATTCGCGCACTTGGACTACACCAACAGAATCCCGAGAATCCTGAGTACCTGAAACCTTATCGGGTGTTTTTTGCGTTTTTTCCTCGAGACGATTTCATTTCAAACGAAACGAAAATAATTATCAATCAATAGAGAATAAACTACAAACGATGAAACTACACGCACAAATTTAGACGTATCTATAGGATATTTTTTTGTCTTCATGTGATAAGGAATTTCATGATGCACGAATAATTCCACCCCCAAATAGGTAGGTCCACATTCTCCATACAATTTTGTTAGTTCAAACGAAATTATCCCATGAAATCGATTAAATAGTCTTTCCTTCATTTACATATTCAAAATTCATGGATTTCGCATGGAAGCACTCTCATGAGATTCGAGATACAGAAAACCATTCGTTGATCATAGGATTACAATTACTGTTAGTACTAGTAACTATTAGGTCATGGGCGAACATTTCGATGTTATGTCAATTCTTGACCTGACCTGTATTGACCATGCTGATGCTTTTTCTGAAGTTGTTCAAGATCCATTTGAACAAAAACGATTTACTTCGAAATAAAGTTCATTCAACAGTTGTATCAACTCTTATTCGTAATAAATCGTCCTGACTTTGATAAACCAATAACCATTAGCTAAAATCGTATTTACCCGACGAAGGCTTATTTATTCACTTTATAGTATGATTATTTTAACCTCAAATCTGAGAGGTTATGAGTAATTTAATTTTATTATTATTTGAAAATGCCCCCAGTAATCGAGCCCAAGAAAAAACATGAGCAACGCTTCCGTAAAATTCCATTCATGTCGGAAGCACAGTACCAAGAAGAGATGAAGGTTGTAGAAGCTGGGGTCTTTATGAATGGCTTTGGAATATTCCTATTGAGATGAGTTCCACATTTTGGGATTCCAGCATCGAAGTGCTTTCGTCCATAGTTGATAATAACCTCACTTTCTGAATTGTATGACATATCTGTATATTTTCAGAATATTTGGTATTCTTTACATGTACCATCAAAATTTCTCTGTACAGGGTTGGTGAAATAAGTGATCCCTAATATATAATCTTTTAACCCTAAGAAATAGAGTGAAATTAATGATACATTGCATTTAAATTTTTTTCGAGACTCTCATAATAACTTCAACTGCATACCTTTATCCCCTTTTGTTTTGGACTTATAAGGTGAAATTCACATTCGGAAATTTCAACTTTGGTCATTATATCCATTCCTGTTTGTGCTCTGATAGGAATGTACTGACTTAGCCTGATGATTTTGTTCAGAGAGTTTCTCTAATGAGTTACAGCAGAAACTGGGCTTCTTTTTTATCATAATTTCCAAAAATATATCATCTATTGCCAGTGACGTACTCCGATTTATTTCGAGTGGAACTCATTGGCACTAGTTTTTTTTTTCTATAATTATCGATAGTAAAGCCTTGAATGAATTGAAAATGCATGCATAATTGAAATAGAATCGAAAGAAGAACAATCCAAATTCTGTTTCCTACCAATGCCTTGGTGTGCTTATAAATGTCGACTGATGACTTCCAAGAAATGAATAATGTTTAAACTGAGAAAAATCAAAAACGATTTTTCACAACCATATACCTTTCACTAATTCTTTTCAATTGAAACACTTTTGAATAACAATACAGACTTGCTAACAGTTTGATGGTTGCTCCTCTTCATCAATATCCGGATGATGTCTTCTATATCCCATATATTTCTGTGACGAACTGATCTATACTGTAATCTAATTGAATGAGGAGGAATGAAGATTACCTGACCACGTGCTGTCCTCACGAATCTAATCAGGTTCAAACACGAGGGTTTAAAATTTTCTTGTTTATTGAGGCACGCTTGCGAATTTCGATTTCATCAATGCCATATATTGTGCTGACAGCTCTTTCGTTCGGCATGCTTTAACGTACTTGTTCTGAGGAATAGAGCGTTATCGTTTCTTTCAGATGTCTGTAAATTTCGAATTTTGAGCCGAAAATATTGGACGACTAAGTTAGACTCACTGTTAAAAATTCGTGGTTAAATTCAATTCTTTCAGGAAGTTTGTGTTCTAACTTTCGGATGAAAGGCTCTGAAGTTTTTTTTATTGGTTAACTGGTTGTACTCTCCTGTGCATCAAGAATTTCATCTGAGAGAGTGAAATCATCATCTTTTCCCTATGTATGAGGTTTGGTATGGAACCATAATATCTTGCGTTCGTTCGTTGAAGAATAAAATCGATCGAATGGTTTTGGAGTTATTCCAATTCGAAATAAGTCCTCGATATGTCCAGAATCCAAAATTTTAGAGAAGTTTTCAAATTTATGGTGTGAATTTTCAGAGACTGATAATTCGAGTTTCAGAGACTGATAATTAGATTTTCAGAGACTGATAATAAGGTTCCAATAAAATTCGGAGATTTAGGAAAAAAATATATCAAATTCCGTTGGTATTTGAAATTTTGGGGTTTCATTTTCTCGATATCTCAAAACGTATCCGATTTTTATCTTAGGAGACATTAGAAATGCAATACTCCTCCGGATTTGGTGGCTATTTTCAATTTCGAAGATATTTCCTCAATGCCTCAGGGTAAAATAACTAACATTGCGCATTCTCGCTTAAGAATTGAGTACATTCCAACTCAAAAATGTTTCAAAAAATACTAACTGAAGCCTGCAGAACGACACCCCGTTTTCTCCTAGAAACGTGGGCATTTCTTCGAATTCTAATATTTCACGCGCCTATAGGCAACAATAAAGCACGTAGACCGGGTCCAGCGGCCTGACCTTGAGATATGCACGAGGTTTGATGACATTTAAATGTGGCGGTGTTCCCTAGCTGTAATTTACTACCACATAGTGTTGTTTCCTCTTAACTTCGTAATTCGTTGCAGAATATCGAATCGAAACTTAATGCAAAATTTTCGGAGGATTTTACATGTTACAAGTTAGAAAAATTATTGCATTTTCAGCATTTTTAAAATATCATTTTCATTTATTTGGAAATCATCCATCAGATTTCCATGTAATTTTGCTCCGATCTTGAAGTGACTATGACGCAGCATTGATTCAATTCCCATTTCGATCGAATATCTGGAGATATTGGAAATGATATGTAAAACTTCTTGGCCCTTTCCTAGGTATGGTTGTTATTTCCGAAATACTTGGAAAAAAACTAATCCGATCATGATAAAACTCGGTTACTAGTTGAAAAATACTGAAGTGCAAATTGGTAAAGAAATTCGTGATGATGGTGCGATTAGATCAATCAAAAAAAAATGGAATATATTGGGAATAATTTTATATTTGGTGACCTAATGATCGTGCCTTCACGAAATTCTGCATGATCCTTCAAAATGTCATTTCAAATCAGCTACTGGATTCTGATTAGATTTGACCTTTATTTTTGTGAATATTGGGAAATGAAATTGTGTGGATTTTAACAATTCGCAGATACGGCCTTCGAATTAAACAACAAACCTACTCCAAAACATATCTGAAAAGATTATTCTGGAAGGTATTGATTGTATTCACGATCGACGTCCATGGAGGAAGTATTGAAGGAGTAAGTTCGTGGCTTGTTTACGAAGGCCTAATTCATGAAAGGGTACCCATTTAACATTCCATTTTTGAAATATTTCCAGAAAACTAGATTGAATCGAAGTGAATTCTAGTACTTGAGTGAAAAATTACTGCTTGTAAGCAGAATTTCGTGAGCACCATATGAAAAGAAATTCGCCAGTAACCTTTCCATCAGAAAGTGAAGCTGTGTTGTTAGGTGGGGTCACAATAAGTGAATAGGGGACAGCTTGGGCAAATAATTTGAACAAGCACATGCAATCTCCTGGTCCCACAGTGTTTTTCTAGAATTTTTCAGAGAGCTATCATTATACTGGATTGTTGGTATATTTCTACGAACTTGGAGCCGATGTCTGCCACAGAAGGTATCCCTCCGTTCGTCCTTATGTGAACATAAACAATCTAGAAAAGCAATGCCGTGAAGGCAGCAGCTTTTGAGCGCATGTTCAATGTAGATGACCGCTTCGGCAACGAATTTGCTTTTCTAGATTTTTTTCCGATAAATTATTGGATTTCAATTCGATCTGATCTGTATTTTTGGAAATATTGGGAAAATAAAATTTTGAATGGGTATATCTACAGACAAGATCTAGTACTTCATCGAAAAATTACAGTTCAAAGGTTCATACAGAATTTAATGAGGATGATATGATAAGGAAATTAGAGAAATTTTTTTCAAATTGTTCTAATGACACGATCATCACGAAATTTTGCATGAAGTTGTCTTTGAGCATCTTCGAACTAGCTGCGAAGTTTTATCAGGATTGAAATAGTATTTCTCGAGTTTTACCGAAGAAAACAACGATATCGAGAAGAAAATCTCGAAATTTGACATATTTTTTCCCGATATCTCCACAATTTGGTACACAAATTTTTTTTTTTAATTTACTGACAGTATGATCCTGACAAAATTTGGCTCAAAGTTGCGCGTCGTTATACTCCACCTAATTGCCAAGTTTAAATCCAATCGCGCAAGTAGTTTCTGAAATAAAAAATTAAATCTTCAAAATTTCAAGCGGCTTTAACTCCGAAACTGTTCGACCGATTTGGCCCATTAACGAACTCAACCGAGGCATTCTAATGCACGATCTACTCTGAAAGTTTCAAGTCGCTAGCTCACTTCGTTCGACCGTTATCGGCCGGACAGAATCGATTTTGACACCGGATCATCAGTGAGTACAATATAGTCGGTATGAGACCATTTTCGGCTCAATCATCAAGAATTACAGACATTTGGACAAAACGATATCAAGCTGTTTCCCTAGAACATGCGCTCAATAAAACAGTAAACTATAGACTATCAAACTTGAGTGGAATGTATATCAAACGTACATTGCATGCCAGTTAGGAAGAATATTACCGATTCTATTGATTTTTGTCTTCATGAAAGCACTATTGAATGTTTTTCCTCGTCCAACCAATTTATCTTGATCAGATTTGAACTCTTCGTCAATAGACAGGTCGTAACCAGCTAATACTATTGTCTAGCAATAAGTCAAATTATACCTGTGACGGTTCATTTGATCCGTTGAAAAAATTGAATCTCCGCTTGAATCAAATTCTGGTGAAATAATTACTTGTTTCCTAGAATAAATGCGCAAAAGCCGTTAGGGAACAAGGATTCAGAAGTTAGGTTGAGTGTTCTACTAATTTAATCGACTATTGAAGCAGAAGAGGTGGGTTACATGGACATATCAACAATGACATTGAGATTATCCACTCGAAAGCAAATAAAATAGTACATTTATTCCTTTCCGTTTTTTTAGGTGTATTGTTGAAAAGTAGCTGAGAAATTACAGTTTTTGGAGAATTCAATATCTTATAATTCTGTGACTTTTACATGACTTGATTTTATATTCTCGTTGGTCATTTTTAAATTGTGTTATCGGGTTTTTCTGGAGAATGTCAGGGAGATTTGAACAATAAAGAATCACACGCCCTTTAAGCTGACTTCAGATGTACGAACCAAACACTTAATAATTAATTTCATGATTGATTACAAGAATTTCTTCGATCTGTGTCAAGAAACCGCTCTATCTATTCTGATGCAAGTCGCTTTCCAGACGAATATCGAAGAGATTTGCGTGAATTTCAATCAGTCTTACCCAGTCGAGTCAGTGCTTTTCAAGATGTCTTCTACTTGATATTAATGTGAAATATTTGTTTTGTTTTTTCAGTCATTATTTTTTATGGTTCGATTCCAATATTTCATTTCAATGATTGAAGAAAATTTTATTATTAGGTACAATGGGTATTTCATCAATGACAGTATGAGTTTTCATCAGATTTAATGAATTTCCATTTTCACTTCATATTTGATTTTTTATTTATATTTGAACTAGGATTCCGATGAAATAATCTCAAAGGTGGTCCAAATATTAATAATGCGCACTTGTTCAGTTAATCGGGTCATCTGGTTTGAGTGATCGTTTTAAATTTGTAGCGTGTTGAGAAGGCTGATTGGGGTAGAAAATTGGTGTCATTTAGTGTTGACTGATACCGAGATAATTTCAGCTCAGCTCCTCTAGGATGCAGCGTATTTGTTCTTTCAGTTTTTATAAGTTCATCCTCATATTACTTTTTCGTCTTTCCCGTGAGTTTTTCAATCTCTATTCTTTTATTTTCTTCAATATAGGCTATTATCAATATATTTCCTTTTCAACCCAATTCGATTTGGAATTTTGAACAGATATTTTCACTGCATAGATGGAGATAGCAGTGAGGATAGAAAGCAAGACGAGTGAAAGGCATCAACTGATCCTAGCGATTGATTTCCCATTTTGAACGGATCAATTGAGATTTGAGTGCGAAAAAGTCAGTAAAAACTTCGGCACCATAGTCATTGTCTAGAGTTGCAAAATGGCGCGGGGACCAGGTTCAATCCATTACTGTATCTATTTCGAGTCATTTTCGAAAAATACTTCAAATGTCGAAAGATAACCTCTCAAAGTCTATTTGTTAGTTCTATCTCGCAACTTCCTGTCAAAGGAATCGAAATGTCGTCAGAATTTTTCAATTTCGGAATTAAGCTCGCATCGATTCACATCTTATTCAATTAGTCTAGTATAGAACTACTGTATGCTATTGAATGTTTTCAGAGATGGCCCACCATTGTCAGCATAAAAATTGAGGACCAGTGGGAATTGTGTTATGTATAACTGCCTCCACAGTTGTGATTTCTTGTGTTGCAAAATGGCGAATGCACTACTCATTTAATTAGTAGAATAGGCTGTGATCATACAAGCAAAATGACGTATTGAAATAATAAACTCTGACTGATTACGTCATTATATGGCATACGTCAACATCCAAAGCATCAGATGACACTCTGCAATATGAATGTCACCCCGCTATTTGACAATATCGCTTTCAGTTGCCAGATAAAATAAACACTACAATTATACATAATGTACCAATTATCTTATTATTTTCAATTCAATCAGATAGACAAATCTTCTGCAGAGATTTTCATTGAATGGATTTTCACTGTACATATCCTTAAGATCTCTGAATAATACTACAAATTCTTTATAAACATGCTCGCCAGTTTCTTCTGCTAATCGTCGAACATCAGTCGATCTAGAATGAACACATACATCATACCTTCTACTCATGTTCTTCCTCATGCTCACTGTTTTCTTAAACACATACAATTCGAATGAAATATGATTTGTTGATAATTTTTGAGCACCTATAAGCACACTGGCCAATTCTACCAAGATATTTGAACTTGCAATGAGCTCTAGAATCATCACACTTTAAAGGTGATTTACTTTCAAATACACAGCATGGATTCTTGAGAAGTTAATCAGTTCGATCAGCTTAATTCGAATTTTTAAAGGCAGTTATGGACTTAATGGAAGAAGACAAATCAGTTGTAGTAAAATCTTTCAAGAGCGCATGACTCAATAAATCTGGAACAGATATTGCATGATCATGAAATGAGAGGCCAGGATCTTAATTGGACTGACTCATGTAGTAGGAAACACAAAGTGAAAATACCCAAAAGAGGTTGAACTATATTATCATAAGATAAAAAAAAATAAATTTGTACTAGGAAACGTAATTGGGGTCCATTGTTTTCAATGTTTTTGAATGATTCAGAGGATATTGTGAAGATGAATTGTTGGTGAACTTCACAGGGTAGATGATAAAAATAATAAAGGCAGGTTCTGACTTTTTCAATAGTTGTAAAATATATACTACTGAAAATATCAAATATTCAGTTATTCAGTACAGCTAAACGTTATAAAGTAAAACCTGCAGAAGTCAAATTAAATCATGACAACCTTCGTATCACAGAAAGTATCAATTTTCTAGGGGTTTGTCGGACTTCAGGGAGTAAACTGAATATCTCAGTAAACAAGTGAAGAAAGCGAGTTTGATACTAGAATTTCACTAAATACCACAAAATATAATCAAGAATATTATATTATGCAAATTTGTAATCGGTGTTGAGATATAGAGTAATTTTTTGAGAAAGTTCACAGACTTCGGAAGAAATATCCATAATTAAAACAGGTGATTTACATCTTTAAATATAAAGAACCCTGTAGAAATATCTTTAGACAAAACCATATATTTACTGTATGAGATATTCACATGTTTGAGTTTTTATTCTAGCTACCTCTCTAAAAAATTACACGAAAACAATACCAATTACCAATAAAACACTTGAACAGGAAATATTAACTCCAATTCACAGATTTTCAATGGAAATGGATGCTTATAATCTGCTCAAATTTTTCAACATAAATTAAATGAGTAAATCTGGCTGACTTCATAGGAAATCTGTACAACTGTTGATATCATTCGAAATGAAGATGAAGATTACTATCATTATAAACTCACTTCCGTAACGTCTGGAACTTCAGTATACTTGTTCCAATTCGTCACCCATTTATTTATTAACTCTGTAGCTTAACTTGGTTGTAAGAATAGATTTTCTTATCATATTAATATTTCGAATGAAATTCTGCATGATTCCATAGGTCCTAATTTTTACGCGCTTGTTCTGGGCAAGAGAGAATTATCGTTTCGTCACAATGTCTGTAATTTTGTTATTTCAAACCAAAATGGTTTGAACGGTTGGGTTGAACGCCCTGAAGAATCCGTGGTCAAATTCAATTTTATCCGTCTGTCCGTCCGTCCATATGTACTCTAACATTCGATGGAAAAGACCTACATGGCGATTCAAAATTTCCAGATATGGTTTGGGGTTCAGATATCTCGGTTGAGTTCGTTAATAGGTAAAATCGGTCAAAAAGTTTCGGAATTAGGCCCATTCGAAATTTCGCGGTTAATTCTTTGATATCTCATGAACTACTGATTCGATCTGATCAAAACATTGTGGATAGTTTGAAAAAACGAAACTGTAACTCAGTGCAGAATTTTGTGTGAATACAAATATTATAAAATATTGGAATAATGTTTATTCTATATTTTTAAAATTTTTGTTGAAAAATTTTTTTTTCAGGGAAAATGTTGATCAGATGTCAACGAAATTTGGCCTAAGCCTTTGAACCAGTATTTCACAACAATGATACGAATTCAAAATTGATCCGATATTCACCTTAGAGATACATGGAAAAAAATTTGATAAATTTAGTTGTTATTTGGAAATTTAACGTTATTTCCGCAATATCTCAAAAAGAACACATGCAATCAGATTAAAACTTCGTAATCAGTTCAAAAATACCAACCCGCAACTAGGTGCAGGATTTCGTGTAGATGCAGTCCTCAGAAACTCAAAAAAATGTTTATTCGAAATTTTTTTTAATTTTTGACGAATAATTTGTTTTCGAAAAGTGTTGATCAGATTTATATTTCATTAATAATAAGTGTGGAAATATCTTCGAAATATTTTCAAAAGTATGTCACGAATTCATAACTTTCGAATTAAATATTTATCAATGAGTAAATACGAAATTTATAAACCATATTTTTATGAAACGAGATCCAAACTAACCAATAAAATCATGAGTTATATCATTATTTAAACCATTGTAATACCACAGACTAAGATTTTTCGAGGAAGCCACTTGAAAAGCAAATTTCCAATACCAAAGCGAGTGTTTTCTCACATCTTAAACTCCTATAGAAGTACTCGGTTGGGGTAAATAAAATTTTGGAAAAATGTTATGGAAAACCTGTTTACCTCAATCAGAGAATCTTTTTAGTGACACTTATAGGTCTCTTGGAAAACCCCCAAAATCTTCTGGGAGTTTGGGTGTGTTCTATTACATTGCAAACCTTTTTCTAATATGTGTGAATACAATCGAATTAATGTGTAAGAAATGGAGAAATTTTAAAAATTTATAAACAAGAAACAGACTTCCTTTAAAAGCTACTTTATCTTATCGGTTCCATAACACTATCAATTATTACTCATATAAATATGTTATTCGTTAAGTTTTCAGTAACTACCTATATTGTAGTCTGTATACCATGTTTACGTGAAGTCTGCCAAACTGTTTCAGACAATGGTTTTCACATAATTTAATTCAGCAAGTTGAGTATAATTCATAATTGCCTCACTATTTCATCAATAATGAATATATACAACAATAATTCATTTAAAGAGGTATTTTTTGGCGAGAACTTGTTCTTTGAAATCAATTTATCAATCAAACAGAAACATACTATTGTATTAAATGGAAAATGTATAGGTTGTGATACTTCCACATCAAATGAGATTCATTTCAATATAAAATCAAACTATGAATAGACCAACTTTGTTCGATTCCAATCCTTGTGGTTGTGCAATCATATACAATTTTATTAGACAACCCATCGTTTTAATTGAATAATGGAGGTTGTAATTCTTTTACTTCAGTTGCGATTCCTTTATATTATATAAAATAAACATTATGAATGAGTCCACCTACGCTCGATTCCAATTCTTGTTGTTGTACAATTAAAGCATATGATGAGGACTGTCATCATAAAATAGAACCTAAGAGATGACTAAACAATTGATTTTGTTGTAAAAACTGTTTGGATTATAGTCTGAAATGGAACAGATACGAAATTATTCACCAAATAAATAGGATAAAAATTAATTTCAGTTTGTTTACACGTTTATAACCTCTTCAAGCGAGTCAAAAAGCGGCGAGAGTGACGTAATCCTATTCCTGCAATCTGATTGGCACCCCAAAGCACCTCAAACGCCTGCTAAAATTCTGATTAGCTCGATTCAGGGTCATATCTGCGTTGACATAGATTTCCTGAGTAAATGACGCGAGTGGTTCATCTGGTTAGTCTGTGGTAATACCAATCTCCCGTTCCGTTTTTACCGTTGTTTTGGCTTCGAAATGATTTCTGGTATCCATGAAACTCTTCCAACAATAAACCTCATATTGTTCCTTATTTCCTAATACATGTTTCATATTATTAATGCTTAGATGTTCCTCATTTGTTTTTACGCCTTCATATAGTAAGAATCCATCGCTTCAAATATCCAATTGATATTCAGCGTGCTATCGTTTTGTCCAAATGTCTGAAATTTTCGATGATTGAGCCGAAAATGGTCTTAAACGGCTAGGTTGGACTCACTGATGACGTATCCGGTGTTAAAATCGATTCTGTCCGGCCGGCCGTCACCACGATAACGGGCGTACGGAGGATTCTATCAACTTCAAAATTTCAGTAAGGATTGCATTTCAAAATACGAAGGTTAAGTTTGTGAATGAGCCGAATCAGCCATATAGGTTCGGAGTTATAGCCATTTGAAAATTTGAGGTTAATTTCTTCATATCTCAAAAATTACTGACGCGATTTGATTGAAACTTGGTTTCGAAAAAAAAATTTTTTTCTGAAACTATTGTTACTTAAAAACATTTTGATGCTCCAAACACAATCAAGACTATTAGCATTCAATGCCATTATTAGCTCGACGATTTTCGTTCTACAGTGGCGGATTATATCGCGTATTCGTATCTAGCAGACGAAGTAGCCTATTCGAAACAGTTCAGATGCTGTAAATCAAAAATGAAATATAGAAAGGTTAGGTTTACGTCAGTTGAAATTGGGACAGTGCCTATAAATTACGAATACTTATGCATTCCTCGCAGCACTTTGAAGAGTTTTCCCTGATTATCTGTCCCCAAGGAAGTACGTTGATTTGACGAAGAACTCTTTATTCCCTCACACTTTAGTAGCGCACCTGGATTGACACCCTGTCTTCTGATGTTCTTCTTGCGACCACACAGAATCACGATCTTTTGGATAGACCACTCAACTTTTTTGAATTTAAATTCAGAGTACTTGGATGAGCGTGTTGTCATTTCAGATTCTCTACATGCGTCTCGCTGAGATTGTGCTAGGAAGAATTGACATTTTGCAGTGTATCCTTGAAAAACGAATTATGACCATTGTTTCTGCTTTCGCGCGATGTCTCCTTAAGTTTTGGGTTTTCAGGAATGGCTTAATCACTACTCTTGAAAATTTCCAGCTTTGAACTAGGTCTTGGAATTGGATTTTTCATGCCCTTCTTCATTGCCCCTTTATCGGAGATCAGGCAGCCCTGGACTTGAAGGTTGGTTCAGTCCTGCTGTCCTCTTCAGTTTATCCTCTCAAAGTGATACCGGGGCCGAATTAAATCAATCAATCAAATCAACTACAACTCGAAGAACGATTCTAATTCAAGAAACTTTCAAAACGTTCATGAAACTATTTTCCATGGAGAAGATTCACGCAGAACTAGAACATGAGGTTTCAGGATGTGAAAGCATCCACTCTTGTATTTTCAAGCCATCGTTCATTTTGATCAGTCTGGTTAAAATGAAATTCTTTCTAACTATGTTATATATGTCACCACACAGTTTGGGTTAGGAAGATCTTCACACTATTATAGTTTGTAATCCGCTTTTTTCTATGGTTTGATAATCAGGATCATTTCCTTCGGCCACGTTGTGCTCCCTCGTCATTCGCATATCAGGACCTTCAACCAGTAACTAACTGTACGATGTACATAATCAAGACAATAAAGAAACTAGAGCAGGTCCACGAAGATTGATGCTTGGAGTCATCTCTCAAAAAGATGACGTTGGTCTTTGTGGAATCTGTCCTGGTGAGCAGCGGTCGGATAGCAGCCTTTTCCACTGGTTCCCTTAACAGAGGTTGTTTGACGTCCTTCAGTTGGCGAATACGGCTTGTTGAGCAAAACAGTCTTCAAGCTTGTTTAGTGTAATACTAAGCTGTTGATAAGTTTACAAAAGCGTTCTCATTTCGACCCGGCAAATATCAACCTCTTTTTGTGGTTGAGGATTAAGTATTTGTGATTTAGGATCCGAGCTCCTGCTTCGACGTTCTTGAAGTCGGTGTTCTTCTGTTCATAAGTATACTTATATCTTCGAACCCTGATAATCCTACAGTAGTTGGTCAATTCAATGTGAAACTTGAAATCTCAAGATTGTGAATTAGCAAAATTTGCCAACTAGGGAGGTTTGATCTCTTGTTAACTCATTCATTCGATATATCTGATGAGTTTGCATCTAGAAGGGTTTGACGATGAAAGGCCGACTGAAATGTATTTGCGCATATCATATATCATCAGATGTTCAAAGAAGAAACTGAAGAAATTGAAACCTATGGGTATAGTGAACCAGTAGTTCACGTAACGATTGAAGCTTAGATTGTAAAGAACCGACCATAAAATCCACAATGGAATTAAAAAAGGAATATTAAACTTTCATTTTTGGATGTTTCAGTCAGTATCTGGATCATTTCGAAACAAGTGTCTCTAGAAATGATACACATACAAATAGATATCTAAATTTTTAATCCAATCATCAACTCAGTATGAGAAGAGGTATCATTAAAATCCGTTAAGATAGAGCGTATGTAATCTCATCAGCCCATGAGATTCGTCAACGTGAATTGAATTACATCAAATCGTTTCTTGAAGTTAATGGATGTCCTAGAGAATTTATAAATAGAACCTTTCGACATTTAGAAAAAAAAAAATTTCCTCTAATCATCAACCAAATCAATAAAACAACCATCATGAACAACCCACTTTATTGAAAGTGATTCCTTATATGTTCATGACTTTCAGGCAGAATCAGAAAAATTGGTGCTAAATTCAATGTGAAAACGGTTTTTGAAAAAAAATTATTTGAGATCCACACTGACTGAAACAAAACCAATTAACGAGAAATCAAAATCAAAAAATTGTATTGATAGTATTCCCTGTATTTATGGCAAGACGTAACAGGCAAAACAACTCGACCGTTTGATCGAGATAGAAAACAATAAGACCACAAAAACGACCTTAGGAATAGAGACATACAAAAATCCCATATAGCGAAGCATGTATGTTCGACCATTGGGAATCACATGATAGGTTGGGACAATACAAAAATACTGATGGCGGAATAAGATAATTTGAAAAAAAAATCAAAGAGTCCTCTTGCATTTTGTTGAATGGGGAGAGCATTTTGCTCATTGTTCTGTAAAAAATGGGCCAAATTTGGCCTAATATACTCATAAAAGATGTAGAATTAAAAAACTTTCAAAAAAAATGAAGAATGTCAATTTGACGAAAGTTTTAGCTCAAAACGCAAAATCGAAAGAAAATAATTCAAAAAATTTCCTCGTTTGTCTAATGAAAGGGTCAGATTTGTACTCTGAAACGTCACAGTTTGCTTTGTTTATCGTTTATGTTGTTTCTGTATTGTTCATAAGGCATCTGTTTTCCAAGAAATTTTTTTGCTCCATAAATACTGACTAGATTTAATCAAAATTTGGGACAAACCTTGAAATCAGTATTTTACAACAACGTCCCAAATATCACATAATATGTTTACTTTCTGAGATATAAGGAAAATATGATGCCAAATTTCGTTCTTTTTTAGGATATTTTTGTATTTTTTTTGAATTTATCAACGTTATATCCACAATAGCTCAAGATATACGAATGCAATCAGATTGAAACTTCGTAATCAGTTTAAGAATACCAACGCGCAGCAAAGTGCAAAATTTTGTGTCGATCTAATACTTAAAATTTGAACAATCGCGTTAAAGGACCTGATCTCACGTCCGTGCAGTCTTATAAGATCTTGAGAAGATCTAGGGGGTCCAACGGGAGCACTAGCGCCCCCTAAACGAGGCGGTCATATGTAGGGTATTCCCGACGCAAGTAATAAAGTAGAGCGCGCGTGTCTTAAGTAAGGGCTGAGGGATCGCGTTTGCTACAGAAGAATAAAAACTCGCGACTCAGAGCAGTATATCTTTAGGATGCTACTGTTGAGAAATATAAAAATATTTCACGAAATGTTGTCTGAACAGATTGTTTTATTCGGAAATTATTGATTACATTTCCATGAAATTGGTAACAGATCTTCAAGTCAATATTCGACAATAGTGTTTGATATTTCAATTCTATATATATATATATATATATATATATATATATATATATATATATATCTAACGTTCTCCGACGTCTTCCGATACCTAGTCTCCATTCGTCACGATCATTGGCCTTCTTCAAGCCCTCTTTCCTGCATTTCTTTATCGATGCCTTCCCTCCAACTTTTTCTTGGCCTTCCTTTCTTCCTTCTGCCCTCAGGTACCCATTCCAATATTTGTTTTGGGAGTTTGTCTGGTGTCATTCTTTGTACGTGTCCATACCATCTCAGCTGCCTCGTTCTCACTTCTTCGACGATGGTTTGTTTTACACCCATGATTTCGCGGATTCTCTCATTTCTCATTCTTTCCAACCTAGATCTTCCCGCCGCTCGTCTCCAATAGTCCATTTCTGTGGCTTCTAGTTATTTCATTGTCATACTTCACTGCCATAAGTTACGATACACTTAACTATTGTGTTGTATATTCGGTGTTTATTCACTTTGCTGATTTTGTGATCCCATAAAATGTTGTTGAGGGATTTGATGGCTTTCCTGCCCTGAATATTTCTTTCTTTTATTGCGTCATCGAGAGTTCCGTTTTGAGTTATATTAACACCAAGGTATTTATAGCTTCTGCAAGATTTGAGATTTTGCCCGTCGTCAGTCACCAGTCTCTGTTGTGCCCCGCCTATACACATGTACTCTGTCTTCGCCAAATTGACCTCCAAGCCCCATTTTTTGTACTCCTTTATGAGTTTCCTTGTCATATACTCTAAATCTTCAATTCTATACGATGTTAATTTTTGGAGATATCGGAGGAAATATTTCGATGAGTACTGAAGCGATCAGATTGAAACTAGTTGTTATATACGGAGAGGCCACTTTTTTCAAGATTTTTGTGGAGGACGTTTCGATAAACAAACGTGAAGAAAATATTTCTTCGAAATAATTGTTTTTTCCGAAATTATTCTGATCGAATTTGAATCTATCTATTGATTGAGGAATGATAACGGCGTTTGAAGTGGTCAATAAGCAGGTGACTCTTTTGGCAACGAATTCAAACAAGCGCGTAAAAGCTCCTGACCTCACGTCAGTGCTTTTTTGGATTTTCAATAGTTTTGTTTCAGATATTGGTGGTGAAAACCCAAAAAAAAACTGACAAATCAGTATTTTACTGGAATTGAAATCATGATTTCAATTCCTGTTTGTCCTTGAAGGAAGTACTCAAAAAACGCATCCATGACCGATTATTTCCCTGTCGAACCGAAGTTAATTTAAGGCTCCCAAACGATTTTCATTTCGAATCAACAAATTTGTAAGTCAGTGGAGTTTTGTGAAACGCATAGTTCGAATTCTATGAACTATGTTAATTAATATTGGATTCCACCATCGACACTGACATGACGTATTTAGATCTCGCAGAACCTTCTGGCATCACGTTGATTTGCAATCATTTTGTCATTCGAAACATTTCTGTGCAAGGGATAATTTCGTATAGTAGAACAGAAATACTTCACAAAATCAGATATATTTTGAATAATATCCTCAATTATTTCAGGATTATATCCTGGAAAACCATGGTAGATCTAGGAGGCTATGTGATAATATTGGTTGAAACTAAGGACAAGCGTATTAAATTATATGGTAAGGTTACCATTTTTCTCATCATTACGTTTTTGATTGACTCGTTTTTTAGGGTCACCCGCCGATAAGGACAATTTAGAAGTTGGTGACGAAATTCTTGAGGTTAATGGTAAAACATTAGAGGAGGCAACGCATACTGAAGTGATCAGTCACATTCATCAGGTAAACATCTATTTGTGCAGTTTAATTGTAACTATTTTTATTAGTCGGGCATAAAAATCTATTAACTGTGTTGTCCATGCACCTGGGTAGACCCAATTTCTAGAATTTACAGTTAATCCAAGTTGAATAAATTGAATTCCGAAACAACCGAAAATATCTACTTAGAGACTCGATAATTGTAGAGCAGTTTGAAGTTTAACTACGAACGCCAAATTGGCGAGTCGATAACTTCCAAGGATCCCGCTGATATACCCATTCAAAATTTTATTACCCTGATATTTTCGAAAAGACTGATTGGATCCAATTGAAATCCAGCACTTCAGTTCGACCATATGATTAGAAGATAGCAACATATGAGATATTTAAAAACAATTTGAATTGTTCTGATGCAATGATCAGCGAGAGATTCTACACAGGTTTTGCATCAGGATTTGCCACTAAGCTACAAAGGTTCGTCATGATTAGATCATCAAGTTCGTGTTATTCTGGAAATATCAGTGAAACTGAGGATATGAGCTCAAAATTCAAAACAGTGACCCCAAGATTTATGCCTAACTTAATTGCAGGCTGGATGAAAAGTTTCTGAGAAAACGATTTATTTAAAAAAAAAATCTTGGAAATTCTAGCAAAATTTTTTTTTTCAAATTTTCTACCTGTACGGTTTCCAAGAAATTCTGCACAGAGTTATGTATTCGTATTCTATAACCATCAATGAAATTATATTTTGGTAGCGTCCGTTTTTCTAGATATTGACAAATAATCTCAAAATTTCAAATAGGAACGAAATTTGTTATATTCTTCACCATATTTTTGAGAATAGATGAAATAGATCGGATTGAACTGAAATTTTCGGCACTATCTTTGAATTTTTACTTCAAGGCCATATTTTATTGAAATCTGATGAATAGTTGCTTGAAAAAAATATTCTGAAAAAAATTTTCCGAAAATAATTTTTTTCCAATTTCTTACCGATATCATTCTATTGAAATTCTGCATTATATTACTCGTTGGTCTTCTACAAATAGTTACAATCTGATCAGTCCAGTGTTTTTTGAGATATTGTGGTAATTACTTCATAATCTTGAATTGACAAGGCAAATTAACACATTTATTTTATCTCATTCGATTAAAAGATTCCGGAAAAACAACAACAATAAGGAAATTTATCGAAACATTTTTTTTATTTGCTAACTAGTAGAGCCTCACAAAATTTTATACGAAGTTGCACGTTGGTGTTCTCCAAATGATCTCGAAGCTTCAAACTGATCCCATAAGACGTACTTCTTGGGATGATGAGATTTTAAATGGACATTACTCTGAACCATTCGGCCCTTTTTTACCTATTGAGGGAATTTACCCAGAGATTAAGATTCAAAACCTCAATTTAGTGTTTCAAGTCGCTAGGTCTTCTTTTTCGAAAGTTAGAGTCCCTGGCCGGACGAACGGACAAAATGGAATTAGACGGTTAATTTTTCAGGTAGTCCAACCTAATCGCTCGAAACTATTTTCGGCTCAGAATCGGAAAATGAATGGACATATGGACGAAAATATAACGCGCTGTTCCCCAGAACAAGCGCGAAGAAAAGATCCATATGTACAAATAGATTTGAGGGTTATCTAAAGGTACAGTCGAGAACTCTGGCGCTCATGTGCTCCGGTCAAGGCAGTCTTCGTGCAGATATCGTCGGGTACCGTCGAACGGGATTAAGTTAATCAAAAAACGGCTCTTTTATTGCTATTTCCGAAACTAGCGAAAGATAAAATATGCAAATATTGCACCTTTTCCAAGAGATCCAAGATTTATATTGACTCTATACAAGTATGGGAACCACCCATTTCTGCGCGTATTTTCTAGGGGAGCAGCGTGGTATCGTTTTGTCCAAATGTCTGTAATTTTCGAATTTTGAGCCGAAAATAGTCTCAAACGAATAGGTTAGACTCACGAATCCAGCGTCAAAATCGATTCTGTCCGGCCGTCCGTATGCACGATTACGGTCGTACGGAAAATCCTATCGACCTGAAACTTCCAGGGTAGGTTGCGCATCCAAATGCCGCGGTTAAGTTCGTTAATGGGCTGAATCGGCCGAATAGTTTCGGAGTTATAGCAAATTTCGAGGTTATTTCCCTCATTTTTCAGAAACTACAGAAGCGATTGAATTTAAAATTGGCAGTTAGTTGAAGCATAATGACGCGCAACTTTGAGCGGAAATTCGTTGAAATCTTATGGTCACTCAATTCTAAAAAAATTTTTTTTCAAAATTTTTTTCTGAAACTATTGTTCATATTCGAGAACAATTCCAGTTATGAATTGAACTTCATATTTCACAGCAGCGTAGCAAATTTCAATTCGATACAACTATTAGTTTCGGAGATATTAGTTAGTTAGTTGAAGCATAACGACGCGCAACTTTGAGCGGAAATTCGTTGAAATCTTATGGTCACTCAATTGTAAAAAAATTTTTTTTCAAAATTTTTCTCGAAAATTTTTTTCTGAAACTATTGCTCATATTCGAGAACAATTCCAGTTATAAATTGGACTACATATTTCACAGCAGCGTAGCAAATTCCAATTCGGTACAGCTATTAGTTTCGGAGATATTGGGAAAAAATATGTAGAATTTCGTGGTTTTTACTAGATATCGTTGTTTTTTTCGGTATTACTCGAGAAATACTGATTCAATCGTGATGAAACTTTGCAGCTAGTTCAAAGATGCTGAACAACAATATTGTACAAAATTAGGTGATGATCGTGTCATTAGAACGATTTGAAAAGAAAATTAAAAATTTTTTTTTCAAATATTCAATATTCTGTGATCTTCTCATCATATTATCCTCATTGAATTCTGTATGAACCTTCAAACTGTCATTTTTCGATAAAGTACTGGATTTTAATCCCATCTTATCTGTATTTTTCGAAATATTGGAAAAATAAAATTTTGAATGGATGTTATCTGCGGAATCATTGGCGGATTTCACACATTCACGAATTCGGCCTTCGTAATTAAGGTCCAAACCTTCTCTACAAATATCGAGTTTCTAAGTTGTTTCTTTCGGAAGTTATTGTGTTTACTGTCGGCCTAACGGCCGGACCTTGAACACAATAACTTTCGAAAGAAACGACTCAGAAACTCGATATTTGTAGAGTAGGTTTGGGGCTTAATTAAGAAGGTCGAATTCGTGAATGGGTGGAATCCACCCAATGATTCCGTAGATATACCCGTTAAATATTTTATTTTTCCAATATTTCTAAAAACACTGAGTATATCGAATTGAAATCCAGTAATTTATCGAAAAAAAATTCAAAAAAGGACTGCCGTGAAGGCAGCAGCTTTTGCGTGCATGTTCAAATTCGTTGCTGAAGCGGTCATCTACATTGAACATGCGCGCAAAAGCTGCTGCCTTCACGGTAGTGCTTCTCCAGATTTTTTTTCGACAAAATATGATTCACTTTACCCACCATTGTGGGGTAGAGTGAGTCACCCATTCAAATTAGCGTTTTGTTCATTTGCTAATAGTAATTGGTAAAGTGAATTAATAAGGAAGTTTTATGACAGTGTATTCTGTTGAAAAACACGGTGTGTTTTACGAAAACTTTCATTTAGAGTTAGTCGAACCTTGAGTAAACAGAGAAACATGAGAAGATCAGTTGAACACAAATCCTTCTCAATCTTAGGAACTATTGAGATCGTGAGAAAATACTCACTTTCTATTATCATTTTTTTGGCTATTATATCACAAAAAATCCCAACTTGTTTAGGTAGAATAATTCAGAGCTATGCAACCGTACCAACTCTTGAATAATAACTTCAGGAATATGTTGTCTAGACGATAAAGCCACCCCTTTTATCAGTCATATACCGCCAGCACATGCGCACTTCCTCCGTCAACTAAATGTTTGAGAAGAATATTCATAGAAAATTGGAAAAAAAAAGTTTTTCCCTGAAAATGTTCATATTTCATTTAAAATTCACTGAAATCTCCAAACAGCCACTTCATAACCGAGTTCCTCATTTCAGCTCGATCAGATTACCTGATTTTTCTGAGGAACAAATCGAGAGAAAATTCAGAGAATTTATTTCAGAAATTCACATATTTCAAAAAGCATTCCGTTTGAATGTTTGAATTTATTCTAATCGACACCGGAAATTCGAAAACTCTGTTTCAGTTCAATCAGATATGTATTCTCTGAATTCTCCTAATGATAAGTTCAAAATATTTGTTTGCATCGACCTTTCACGGCATCTACTCCCCGTAGCGCATGAGCAGTGTATCGGAATCGTCACTACTTAATAACAGTGTTTCAAATTTCATGTTGATCGGATATTCGTCTTGAGAGACATTGGAAAAAATATGTCGGGTTTCTTACTGATATCCTGAGAATAATTGATATTTCAGAAATAACTCAAAAAATATTGATACGATCGTGACGAAACTTGGAACTTGATGCGCAAATTCGGGCGAAGTTCTCGATCATTTTATTGGAACAATTCAAAGATTTAGTTTATAAATATTTTATATCTTCTAATCATATGGTTCTGGGCAACAGCGTGATATCGTTCCGTCACAATGTCTGTAATTGTCGAATTTTAAACCGAAATTGGTCTCAAACAATAAGGTTGGTTTTCCTGAGAAAGAATCCGTGATCAAATTCAATTCTGTTCTGCCGACCGTGTGTGCCCTAACTTTCTGAGGAGAAGACCTAGAGTCTTGAAATTTTTAGTTTATGCTCGGAGTCTGAAAATCTCAGTTGAGTTTGTTAATGGGCGAAATCGAAGTTATTACAATTTGAAATTTTGAGGGGTTGTTCCAAAATTAATTGATGAGATCAGATATCAACGCGCAACCTGGCACAATTTTGAGATGATCTGATTGTTAAAGAAATTTCAAACAAATGTTTTTCGAGAGACTACTAATCAGACCTGGATGAAAGGGGGCACATACCTTGAAGTCAATATTTAAGAACTTTTCGACTCGATCAGATATTCATTTTATTTCATGAAACATATCGAGCAAAAAGTTGTTTTCTTCCATTTCGCGCTCGTTCTTGTGAACAAAGGCGTTATCGTTTTGCCCAGTTTCTGTGATTTTTTTAAGCCAAAAATGGTCTTTATGGATTGAAAAAACATTCGATTGTTTTTCCGAAAACAATTCATCAGAATGCATTGAAAAATGGCACAGACCTTGAAGTCAAAATATAACAATGGTGCTCGAAATTTTAGTTTGAGCGAATATATCTCTGCAGAAAAATTGAAAAAAATGTCAAATTTATTAGAAATTTCAAATATTTGAGATGATTTCCTCAATTTCTTGAAATGAAGTGAGGTTGTCAAAATTAAACTTCCTTAATAGTAATGCTAACGCATAACTTTTGAGATTTATTTATTTCATCGCTGTCATTGTTAATTATTTCCGACATAACTCGAAGAATACGTATATATCCTATCCTCTATCACTGCAAGAGCACAGATCAACCAGATAAACCAATCGCCTCATTTACTTAGGAAATCTATGTCAACGCAGATATGACCCTGAATCGAGCTAATCAGAATTATAGTAGGCGTTTGGGGTGCTTTGGGGTGCCAATCAGATTGCAGGAATAGGATTACGTCACTCGCGCCGCTTTTGGACTCGCATGAAGAGGTTATAAACATGTAAACAATCTGAAATGAATTTTTCATCCTATTTATTGATGAATAATTTCGTAACTGTTCCATTTTAGAATATAATCCAAACAGTTTTTTACAACCAAATCAATTGTTTAGTCATCTTTGAAGTTCTATTTTATGATGACAGCCCCCATTATATGTTTTAATTATACGACAAGAATTGGAATCGAACTTAGGTGGACTCATTCATAATGTTCATTTTATATAATATAAAGGAATCGCAAATGAAGAAAAAGTATTACAACCTCCATTATTCAATTAAAATGATGGGATGTCTAATAAAATTGTATATGATTGCACAAACACTAGGATTGGAATCGAACAAAGTTGGTCTATTCATAGTTTGATTTTATATTGAAATGAATCTCATTTGATGTGAAACTTCAAAGATTCTCTGATTAAGGTAAACGGGTTTTCCATAACATTTTTCCAAAATTTCATTTACTCCAACCGAGTTCTTCTACAGGAGTTTCAGATGTGACAAAACACTCGATTTGGTATTGGAAATTTGCTTTTCAAATGGTTTCATCGAAAAATCTTAGTCTGATTTTGATTTTGTGATTCCTGAATCCCGTCAAATCCGTTTTACATTTCGATTTCAGATATTCCAAAATCAAGTATTCAATTTGACAGCTGTTTCGAGGAAGAAGAAAGTGTGGTTATGTCTTATATTTCTCAAGGTCGTAGAGACGCGATTCCCGCAAACGATGAAGTGATTTGTCTTGTTGGTCTGTGGCAAGAGTATTTATATTTGCGGGATCACAGGATGGATTTAAAGTATTTGGCGTTCGTCATCGAACTCCAAACCTTCTTCTTCTTGAGTCTCTAAGCAGATTCTCTCGGTACTTATTGGGTTTACGATCAGCGGTTAGGCTAGACGTAAAGAGATTTATTATGGCAGCCGAATTCGTGAAACTGACACGCGTAAAAGCTGCTGACTCCACGTCAGTGCTCTTCTAGGTTTTTTTAAATTTTTTTTTATAAAAAGCAAGCCATTTTTTCCGGTTACAATTGTTCTTTCGTTCGATTAAACGGACGATTATAAAAAACTTATACGTTGCCAAAAATTACAATGTTTTGATGCGATTAGTTGAATATTTCAGTTGGGGATAGAAAATTTTGCTTGAGAAACACTTCAAAATCATAGGACGAAACTGATTGCTTAACGAACTCATTCATACTCAAAGGCGTTTACAGGCAGCTAGAACTGAATTTGTCCCCGTATTCTTCATTGGTTATCGTTTTTTTACCTAGCTTTCGAAAGTATCAAACATTTGGACAAAATATCAAGGCTTCAGTCCTCCAGAGAAAGCATGTTCTTTTAGTTACACTTCTTTTAGTTTGCAACATTGCACCTCAATCTTTTATTCATTTCGATTTTTCCCATTTCAGTGCATAAGATCAAGGACAATATGCCTTCGCGTCAAAAGAAGGACTACGCCTCGTCTAGGTAAGTACGAATCTTTTCAAGTTTTTCATCCACGTATCTCTGAGTGAACAGAAAATGCAATAATACATTTTGACCGACTGAAAGCGAAGGAAATTCGTGATGGAGCCAACCATGAAAACATTCTCCCTGAACTATTTTCTTCTCAGTTGAAAAAAAAATATGAATGGGGGTATTTAGCAGGAATATCATAGGTTACTAAGGAAGGAATCAACATAATATGTAATGAAGGTTATTGAAGTGTAACTCTCGCGCGTTTTGAAGTCTCTCCGAGGAAATCAGTTTTCAAGAGGAAAACAAACCTTTGAACAACTTCTTTCGCATGCATTCATTGTAGGTGCATGTAGGGTTCCCGTCCCGTATTCATACATGTTCGTTTTTAATTTATTGTGTACTTCACTGATCGAACGAAATGTAGCGAGCTTAAACTCCTGCCGAAAAGTAAACTACGGGTTTCGTACCCAAAATATGTAAGTCATGGTCGAGGTAGATGCTACTAGCCAAATCGAGTACAACGTCGACAGCACTAACAAGGAGGTTACCTGCGATGCTCAGTCGAGCAAGAAGTTGTCCAAGATTGCCAATGTATGAGTAATTACTCACAGTTCTGAGGAATTTTATTTCATGTGAGTAATTTTGTGAGTAAAGTCCTATTGTGAGTAAACTGTCACAAGTCCGTGAACATTCAGAGTGCACAATATGGGCCTCCCTCCTTTTTTTGTAGAGCTAGCTTAATATTAGGGGGTGAAATGTTCTATATTCACTCTGTGGATAATTACTTGCTTCAAGAACTATCAACTATCCCTTTCTTGAAATCCTTCAGGATTTTTAGTAGAGGTTCCCTAACATCTCATTCTCATTTAGCCATTTAGTTACATTTGTCTCTTGATACACAGCTAAATTATATGTAATAAAGTATTTATTCATATTCAGCCTGAAACTTGTGAACTGGCATAATCTCGAATTTTTTAGAAATCATATCATGCTATCATTCTCTGCCAGTCGTTTTCGAAGGGAATGAAAACTTGGCCTCGAATTCACTAACCACTGGAAAGCATCCTTGTAGATCGCGCTGTAGACATCTATGTAGAATAAATTATTTGATTTTAAAAAGTATCGATGAGAACGTCCTGGGCGCCTATTCTTGAATCCAGGGAAGAGAACGAAAGATCGAAAAGGGGCGTGTCTACGAGTTTTTCAGGGAAACGATATTCTTGAAATGAATGAGTGCTTCACGGAGAGCGAGCGATGTATCTCTTACGATTCGTGATGGAACGATACATAGAGGACTCTAATTATGTTTCGGGTATTTAACAATTTTGATCTGTTTGGCATTAAGTCATATCAATCTCAAATACCTTTCACTACAAGATTTCTATTTTCACTCGAAGATGGACATGGCGAGTACAATTATGTGGGAACTTAACTCGGAGCACTGTTCAGAATATTGGTGATTTCATTCCAGTTTTTTTTTTCATATCCTTCCTTGTATAAACTTAATTAAGCCGACCTATGTATATTTCAGGTCTTTATCTAATGTAGTCGGTGAGCAGCTCCTTCTGTTTACAGTTGTTTGGAAGTGATTTTTTTCAAAATTATCCATTTTACAATTTTCCGAAATACGCTCCCAACTCTTATGACAACTGTATGATTTCAAATTTGAATTATGACAATATATCACAGAAATATAGTATATGTCGATGCATTATACATAATGTTGGCTACATGAATGAAGTTAGCTTCAAGTCTGTCGAAAATACTTGTTTTCGATTGGTTAGAACATTTGGCATAATGGTTCGTCTATGACCGCTCATTCGTAGTGCTCCCCGTCTTGACTGCGATGGTATAAACGTTCTCTATCGTTCCATCATACATACTTGCGTTTCCTTGCCAACGGCGTCGAAACGGCCATTTTTCCACGTTTGTTCTCTTCCCAGAATTCATGAATAGCGCTCCTTGATGTTCAAGAATACGGAATTGACGTTTTGACAAATGGGAGGAAGGTCAAACGGGAGATTGGGCCATAGAGAACGTTCTATACCATCAGATTTCAAGAATAAGGCCCCTGGATGTCATCGCTCTCAACCTTCATCGGGACCTACCGATGCTGTTCTCTTGCATCTACTTCGATGTATTTGATTTACATCTGGCTCTATTTATATTCCTAAGCACGTGATATTCCGATCATTTTTAAAAAAATCTCAAAATTGACAGTACGAGGCAAATTCCAGTGCCTGCGCCATTTGGCATCTGTTGTATTTTGTATTTTTTCCGAATATTCTAAGCTTCAACGAAACCCCTCAGAAGCTCAGAGCTTATACGAGTTAGGATACCGGGTGTGTTCTGTATAGGCTTTGTTACTAATTCCTTGCGCCACGTTAGGAACAGCACTGTTAATTGTTTACCCAACAGCGAATGGTTGGACGGTCCCCTAAAAACCGGAAAAGTTATTTCCCGGCCAAGGGCTTGAACCCCATACCTTACGATCATGGTGCTGGCGCACTAACCACTAAGCTACCGCCGCATAGAAAATTGCTTCTGTGCCGATGCTTTTACTAGATTTGTACTAACTATTGAGCAGTCCGAAAGAGTTATTTATCGTTAAAATTAAATGATGGCTCCCCACTCGTATTGTGAACCGTCATAGATTATTGAAATCAACTCATCAATATTAGAAATCACAAAGAATATAATTCATGCAGTTCATCGTCTATTGGGAATACAAATGTTGTCTTTAGGTTCTTCGTGTTGCTGCTAGTAGTATCTTCGATTAATTATAACAATTGTGTAATCTACCGATTCTTAAGTTACATCAAAATGAGAGATTCTGGTTTTGCACTCACATATAGATATGTACGAACAGGGTTTCCAGGAAAACTATGAAACCAGTTGCGATTATGGAACTTATAACCTAACTCTTTTTCATCAAATGCAAACATAATATGTCGTGTGTAGGCTCGTTGAAAAGCTCGCGACAAAAGGAATGTTACCATACAATTTTCATCATGTTGTAAGGGTAACAGCGTGCCATCGTTTTGTCCAAATGTCTGTGATTTTCGAATTTTGAGCCGAAAATGGTCTAAAACAACTAAGTTGGACTTACTGATGATGAATCTGGTGTCAAAATTGACTCTGTCCAGCCGACCGTCCGTCCGTGGGCAAGATTACGGGCGGAAAGTCCTAGCGACTTTAAAATTTCAGAGTTGGTTGCATTTCAAATTATGAAGGTTGAGTTCGTTAATGGTTGAAATCGGTCGAATAGTTTCGGAGTTATAGCTATTTGAAGTTTTGAATTTATTCCCTGATATTTCGAGAACCACTTGAGCGATTGAATTGTAACTTGGCAGTTAGTTGGAACATAAGACTGGCATACTTCGAGCATCATATTCCGCAGCAGTGTACTAAATTTCATCGTGATGCGATAACAGTTCTTTGAGATATTATGAAAAATTTGGCAAATTTCGTATTTTTTTCTCGATATCGTTGTTTTTTATCTCAAAAAACACCCAATCATGATGAAACTTGGCACCTAATTTTTAAAATGCTGATGAATAATTTTGTACGAATTTTCGTGATGATCGTGTCATCAGAACAATAAAAAAAAATTCTAATTTTTTTTCTCAAATGTTTGATTTTCTGTTATCTCCTAATCATACTATCCTCACATAGTTAATTCATGCAACTTGTAGAGCGTACGCACACGGGTCGACGCGATGTGGCCGACGAGATGTGCTCGACTCGAACAGCGCGACGTCGGCAAGTTCGTAAGTCATAAGTTCCGAGTTTATTCAATATTGACCATAAATAGTACCGATTTCAAAATCAGCGCGTCAGAAGAAGGTTGTCAATTCGTAGAAAACTATTTTTTAAAGTTTAATAATTATTTCGTTATTATTTTATTATGTTTCGATCATTTTTTTGCGTTGGGTTCAGTATGACAACGAGGTGGTCCTTCTCTAGAATAAAATATTCAGGGCAGTCCTAAGAGACATAAAACAGCATAATTGCTTCATTCGTTGGCATCACCAACATTCTATTGAATGAATTGGTAGGAAATTTGCTACCTACGGCAGGATATTTATGGCAAAATACACAGGGTGTATCAAGAAGTTAATTTCCACAATTCTGCTGTTTATGGATATATTTTGATGATATACAGGTTGTTCCAAAAATAATCTAGAGGTCAGGAACTGTTACGCGATAGCTCAAATTTCTTAACAAAGTGGTCACTTATTTACGTTGACCCTGCCAATTGCAACTTCGCTTTCTGAAGGACAGATTTGGCGTTCTTCTTGTCTAATGGTTCACACGAAATTTTGCATGAACCTTCAATCTGTAATTTTTCAATTAAATACTATATTTAAATTTGATCCGATCATTAGTTTTGGAAATCTTGGGAAAATAAAAATTCAAATGGGCAGGTCTACGAATCATTAGGACGGTTTCAACCACTCACAAATCCGGCCTTCGTAATCAACAAGCCCAAAACCTACTTTACAATATTATATTATATATAATTATTATGGCGTCTCATAGAAGCTCCCTTCGGAAATGCTTGTGATTACGGCTAGCCTGACCACCGATCATAAACACAATAACTTCCGAAATAATCTACTCAGGGACTTTATAACTGCAGATCAGGTTTGGAGTTCAATAAAGAACGCAGAATTCGCGAATTGGCTAGGTATATTCACGAAATGCAGGTATAGCCATTAAAATTTTTTTTTCCTAATATCTCCAAAAATACAGTACGAATCGAATTGGAATCAAGAACTTGATGTGAATATGAGAGCTTGAAGGTTGATGCACAATTTCGTGAATACCAAACTATGATAACGAGGAAATGAGCACGAAACTTATATTTTTTCCGATCTCTGAATATGAATATCCAATCAAATTGAAAATCGAAACACTTTAGTTAAATAGTGTTCGTGCTAAACTTTATTGTTTTTTTTTGTGTTCATATAATAATCTCGTACTATTAGGTAAATGGTGAGGGGCTTTTGTGCATTGATCGCACAAAAAATGTGAATTATAAGAATCTGGACGTATAAATTTGGTGAGCATCTACGCATTAGATGATATTTTTTACGCGCATGTCCTAGGAAACGAGAGTGAATAATTCCATCACAGAAGTCTGATATTTTGCACCGAAAATAGTTTTGAACAATTAGGTAGTACTCAAATATGAAGAATTTTTGGTCCTTTGCAATTTATCTGTTTGATCAGTCGTTAGTTGGACCCTAAATACAGAGAATAATTGATCAATATCCATCTAATGATTTCAGCGATATATGCATTCGAGATTTTATTTCGCTAGTATTACCAAATATCAAATGGAAATAAAGGTATATCGCTAGGAAATGAGATTCAAATATTTGAATATAAATCCCTGATTTTTTTATTTTTCTTCTGGTACGATTTCCACGAAAGGTAATTGAAGACAAACTACCAAGTTTCCTTTGATCGAATCAGCATTCAGATGTGCTCTCTAGCCTGGGAATTTCAAATCGCTGGCATTTTTCCTTTGTAAATCATCGTGGTAGAGGACGGACGCGCCGAGAGAATTGGTTTTGTCCCCAAAACTTTCCTTGAATGTGTCGATATTAATCGTTTAAGCTTTTGGCTGAAAAATTCCACAAACCAGACTACTGGACATAAGCACGCTGTTATCGAGCTACCTGGAACATGCGCTCAAAAATGACGCATCATTATTATTTCAGATAATAAATTTCGATTTTTTTACGAACTGGTCCAAGCACATACAATGACCGTGTTTTTCCGTAGTTTTCATTGGTGAAAATATTATATATATATTTTTTTTGTGCAGGGACAGAGTTCAATTAGTTCGAAAAGGAAAAGATGATAAGAATTCACGATTTCAATCATGAAGTCAGTATTATCCCTCATAGTATTTTCCTTGCGTGAGGACGAAATCGGGCAATCAATAGAATGATTCCATCATTACATGTATTTAAAAGATCAATTCCAAGACTTGAAGCCTTAAAATCATGTTGAAAATAATAAAAAATCATATTTGTATCGTTTCGTTATATCGGAAAGCTAGCGACGTACGAACCTTTCGAACTCTGCTTCCATGCCAGTCGCGTGAAAGGAGGCATGCGAACGGAACTCAAACGTACGTTTCGAAACGAGCCGTGTACGGTGCCACCTTGAATTGCTTGGGGAGCCGATTCGAGAGACGAGACTGGATCGCGTCGAGCGCATCGGATCGACCCGTGTGCGGACGCCCGACGCGTGAATCGTGCAACCCGTTTGCGGCGTTAGCTTGAATTGCCTAGGAAACCGCATAGATAAATGAGGCTGGAAACGCGTCGAGCACATCGGATCGACCCGTGTGCGGACGCTCGTAGAGTGAATGCACGATTCTCACTCCGCTCCTGAACTTTTCCGTTATTTTGTGTTTTTCCGCCCTTTTTTCGGAAGGTGTCTCAGTTGAGTGCTTTCTGGGATATTTTTCTTTCAATTTTTTCGCTTTTCAGTGAAAATTTAGGAGTTCACAAGTGTTTCAAAAGAGTTGTTTCAAGGTGATTATTTCGGGTTTCATTGTTCGAGTCGATAGTGATACATAAGCGTCGTGTGAAATAACTCGACCATGTCAACAACAGAGATTGAAAGTAACTGCGGACCCTGCAAGAGGAGAGTGGTGGATTCCGTCGATTGTGTTGAGTGTGGAGCCCATTTTCATCCATATTGCTCAAGTAAGCCCGTGTAGTTGGACCGGACGGGGTGGTATTGTGCTTTAAACCGAATCAGCCATCTAATGATGCCGACCTTTAGTTTAGCCGTTTATCCCAGTTGTTTCAGGAACAGTTTGAGAGTTTCAAGAAAGAGATTGAGAATAAATATCTATCGCAGATTGTTGAGCTCAAGAAGGAATTGAGAAGTATGCGCAATAAATTTTCCACCCAGAAAGCCGAAATACGTTCATTGAGAGATGAGATCTCAGCTTTTAAGTCTGGTGTGTAGGCGTCCAAATCAGCTTATACGGGCTACTCGACCGATGAAATTTGTTCTGAGATAGAGGAACTAAGACAGCGCTGAAAATCTTATCTACAATGTGACTACGAGGATGTCACCGCACGATGACAAAAAAATTGATACAGGACATGGTCTCTTGCGTATTCCCTGAGGTAAAAGTTCTCCGTACTGTTCGGGTCGGTAGGAGAGGGACTGAGAGCTGTGGTTCCTTGAAGGTGGGTTTGGAGAACTCGGAGTCTGCACTGAAGATTCTCAGAGACAGGAATAGATTGCTACCAATCAGGGTTCAGTCTGACCTTACTCCAAGACAAAGACAAAGTTTATCTCCGCTTCGTCAGGAGAAAATGACATAACTATACGATATGTTCGTGGTACACCTAAGATAGTCTCTCTTTCAAAAAACAGTATTTTACCATCAGGCGGTCCGGGGAGCCAACCGGGCCCACTTTGTTGTATGTGTACACTTACTTGAATGTGAGGGGTCTGCGCACCAAGATGAATGATTTTATGCAAAATGTGTTGATCTCGGATTATGATATCATCTTGCTCACCGAGACATGGTTGAACAATACTATTGATGATGCTGAGCTTCAACTGGACAAATATGTTGCCTTCAGGACCGATCGTACGTCTGCAACAAGTGATAAGACTAGGGGTGGTGGGTGCTTGATTGCTGTGAGGAGAACTTTTTGTGCTCAGAAAGTATCGCGTGTTCAGGTGTCGGTTGAGGATTTATTGGTTTTAGTCAGGGTTGAACAATTGAAATTTCTGTTTGTGTCAGCCTACATTTCGCCACAGTTTGCCGTAATTTCGTATGAGTGTCATTCTGAGAATATCGAAGTTGCAGTTGAAAAGTTTGAACCGGATGAGATATTTATCGCAGGCGACTATAATCTACCCCATGCTGTATGGACAAACGACCAGTTAGGGGTTAGCGTGGATGATGGATTGACTCAGCAGGTTCAGGTTCTGGTAGATTCGTTAAGTTTGTAAAACCTTTATCAGAATAACTGTGTTCCAAATGAAATGTTCATCATCCAGCACTATTTTTTCAATCATATCGATCATGTAGAAGCAACCTTGATATAATGAGTTATAATTGTAAATCCGCTGATTATGAGAGCCTGAATAATTATCTGTCTTCTATAGATTGGTTTGAAGAACTTAATACAAATAAGGATAATGTTGACACTCAGGTTAACACATTTTACGAATTGTTTTCACATGCTATAGAGAGATTTGTTCCCAAGATTAAGATCAGGAACTCGAAATTTCCCAATTGGTTTTCTGTTGAGTTGAAGGATGTGGTTTTTTGGAAAGAGTTAGCACATAAAAAATATAAAGTGTCCAACACTTGGGATGACTACCAACATTTTTGTAACCTGAGATCTCATTGTAAAACCTTAGTTAAGGAATGTTATAGCACTTCTGTTAGAGAAACTGAGGAATCTATTCCTGAAAATATCGAGCAGTTTTGGAATTTTGTTAATTCTAAAAGATCTGAAAAAAACTGTTTCTCTGTTGTGTAATTGAATGATGACGAATTTCACACCGTGAAAGAGATTGCCCATGCTTCTGCTCAAATTTTTCCAATCAGTTTACAAATCAAGTGGTGACGACATTTCGGTTAACGCCACTGATGTCTTATCTGAAATTCTTGATGATGTGATAAGTGTTCCAATGATTCATGTTCAGCAGGTGTTGCAGGCTATGGATGCTCTAGATGTAAAGAAGGTACCTGGCCCTGATAATATTCCTGTTCTTTTTATAAAGAAATGTGTCGTAGCATTGCCGATTCGAATAATTAATAATAAAGTCTGGCTTTCTTGAGCCTATTCATAAGTCGGGTTCCAAGGAAAATGTTGCTAATTATAGACCAATATCTATATTGAGCATAACAAAACAGTGTGTACCTACTCTCTAATCCACTTACACTTTCTGCGTCTAACGCACGTTCCGGAAACCTTCACAGTAACGATATGTCTTTGACAAAGCAAACTTGGTTTCCGAAACGTGCGTTAGACGCAGAAAGTGTTAGTGGATTAGAGAGTAGTTACACAATGTTTTGTTATCAGTATTCTATCCACAGTGAAGTCAAATAGTTATTAGTTATATTGAGCGTGATTCCGAAGTTGTTTGAATCTATCGTTTGTGGTCTTATCAAATCTCAAGTATACAGGAGGATTTTTTGAGGGAAGAAGTGTTGATACGAATTTGCTTATTTTTGTTCAATTTGTTATCGGGACTTTGGAAAATCGTCAGCAGGTCGAAGTTATTCATACAGATTTTTCTAAGGCATTCGACAATGTATCTCATTCCATAAGGGCCAAAAAACTTAGAGCCTTCGGATTTCATGGTCAACTTTATCGTTGGCTGCTTTCTTACCTAACGGACAGGGTTCAATTTGTTAAGGTGAATGGTTAACTTTCCGTTCCTATATTTGTTACATCAGGCGTACCTCAGGGAAGTCACCTGGGACCGATGTTATTCTTGATATTCATTAATGATATAGGTTCTGTCATCCGATTTGTGAGATTCCTGTTGTTTGCTGATGATCTGGAATTTTTTGCTTTGATTAAATCCCCTGCTGACATAGTCAGCTTACAGTCGGACCTAAAGGCGTTGGAGAGTTGGTGCATTGCCAACTGTTTATCGCTGAACATAGAAAAATGTAAATCTATGGCAATCTCTCTAGAGTCGAGAATCCAAAAATCACGCCTTTTTTCTTGGGAAGTGGCCCCCTGGAGCGTATATAAGTATCGTGAAGGATCTGGGAATTTTATATGATAATAAATGATCTTTCAAACCGCACTTGCAGGCTATTTCCACTAAGGCTCTTAGAATTCTTGGTTCCATTTTCAGGAACACGAGAGATTTTCAAAATGTTCAGACACTGCGACATCTGTATGTAACGATCGTTAGACCGCTCCTGGAGTTTTCATCAGTTGTTTGGTCCCCTGACACTTTAGTTGGCGGCCATTTTCTTTACAGAGTCCAAAATAAGTTTCTTAAGCACGTTGCATTCAGGTTGGGCATCACTTTCAATTTCAATTTCAATTTATTCAACCATATGTCTCTACATTCATTACATCCATATTATATTTACATTATATAGTTAAGAACTTCTCTTGTAAGATAGGAAATAGCTAGGCAACTTAATACCTGTTTTTACCTCCCACCTCCCAAAAGAAAATATTACTAGTGAAGGATATAAACAACATACACAGAAGGTATAGAACAAATAACATTGTCATATTTCCTAGTAGATGATGAGTAGCAATAGCAGAAACAGAGGGAAAGAGCAGAGCAAGCAAACAATTGATATCATTTTCTTTTATGTTGTTATCATAATAATATAAATATGAATATACAGTTAGCATGTTTTAGGCTTCGAAAAAGTTCATGTTGTTTATAATAAAATTCTTAATTTCCGCTTTAAATTTCCTGAAATTAACGATGTCCTTTAGATTTGAGGGAAGTAAGTTGTAAAACTTGGGACCGAGAAACAGTATTGATTTTTGAGTCAAAGTTTTGTGCATCATTGGAGGAAGGATCTGAGAGTTTGTTGCACCTCTAGTTGGTCTAGGCTTTTGTGAATTTAGCTTGTTACGGTTTATATGTGTCCAAATTAAGCACTTATATGTGAAGATAGATCTTATGTTGAGTATTTTTGATTCTTCATACAGTTGGCAAGAGGAATACAATCTACTTTTTTTTTAAATTATCTTTAATATTGTATTTTGAGCAGCTTGGAGGGTATTCAGGGTAGTGGTAAATATGCCTCTCCAAGGTAGTATGCAATATCCAATAATTGACTCTACAAGAGAAGTATATAGAATTTTTAAATTCTTCCGCGTCAAAATATCTCTCAATATGTAAAATCTATTCATGAAAGATCTTACTCTCTTTGTTACACAAGCAATATGTTCATGCCATCTCAAATGACGATCGATAATCACTCCGAGGTATTTAATAGAGTCAGTTTGTAGTATATGAGGACAAGCGCATTGTACTAAATTCGAACAGGTAGGGTGGTGCAACTTCAGTTTGCTGTCATTTGGCTGATCAATTGTAGTAGGTGAAAATGTAATGTACCTAGTTTTAGATAAGTTTATATTTAAAAGATTATTATTAAACCATATCTTTACTTTTCTAATATTATCTTCGGCAACTCTATGTACCGCTTGCCAGGTCTTGTCTGTGAAAATTATTGCTGTGTCATCAGCATAGCAAATAATGTGACCTGTAAAATCACTTATGAATGATAGGCTATTAATGTAAACCAGAAACAGAATTGGCCCCAATACTGTTCCCTGTGGAATACCAGCAGATACATGAAGCTTCGAGCTTAAAAGATCTCCCACCCTTACTTTTTGAGTTCTTAGGTATAAATAATTAGAAATGAGCTCTAATGGTTTCCCCCTTACACCATAATTTCTAAGTTTTTCCAGAAGTACATCATGAGATACGGTGTCAAAAGCTTTGGCAATATCTAAAAAGATGGCCAAGCATTTTGTTGACTGATTCATTCCATTAATAATACTGCTCGTTTAGTCATTGATAGCGTTTTCAGTGCTAGAACTTTTTATGAATCCAAACTGTCGGCTAGTTATGACTTTGTGTTTATCCAAGAAGGAAACCAATCGTTTCTTAAGGGATTTTTCAAATATCTTGGCAAAATTATTTATTAATGATATTGGTCGATAGTTATTCAATAAGCTCGGATTTCCTGACTTGAATACAGGAGTCACAATGGAGTCCTTCCATTGTCGTGGAATGTAACCTGTCGTGAAGCATAAGTTTATTATATGTACTAGTGGAGCTATTACATGTTCTTGAATGTTTTTTATTAATTTTGACGATAATAGGTCTGGTCCAGGTGAACAATTATTTTTTAAGCTTGCTATCAAGTTAAATATTTCAGCTTCATCCACAGGCTCAAGAAATAGAGAAGATTTAACGGAAGATTCTTTCAGAAAATTCTCGGGTAAGATTGTCTGATTAATTTCGCTTCTCATTTTATCACCAACACTCACGAAATATTCGTTGAATATATTCGCCTTTGTATAATTATCAGCTACTGTACTATCGTTTTCAGTAGTAAGTATAGTATTCTCAACCTGTCTTTTTTTAGCTTTATTTTCAGTTATGTCATCAACGATTTTCCATATTTGTTTGTAATTTCCTCCAGCATTTTCTAATTTACTTTTATAAAAATCATTTTTAGTTTTCCTTATTAAGTCATTTAATTTGTTTTTGTATTTTTTATATTGCTGTTACAATTCAGACGAGTGGTGCCGCAATAATCTCTCTTTCAAAAGATTTCTGTAATTTATTGAGGTGACAAGGCCTATCGTGATCCAAGGTTTTAACCTACTTTTGCTTTTATTTTTACATTTAGTTATGACCGTGCAGTCTGTGATATATGTACTTAATTTCTCAATGAAACTATCATACGATGTTTGGGTATCGTTGTTAGAGAGCGTATCAAGCCAATATTCGTTTGATAATTTATTATTAAGTTTCCTGTAATTTATAATTTTTATTGATTTTTGGGATATTTTCTCTTTATTTTCAAATTCAGGTAATTTCATATAAACAAATGGCGTGAAATGGTCTGTTATAAATGTACGTAATACCACAGACTTTATGCAAGTTTTCCTTATTAATCGTTTTTCCCGTCTGATAAATATATGATCGATCAATGATCTGGTATTAGCAGTAACCCTGGTGGGCTTATTTATATAGGATACAAAACCATTTGATTCGAGTAAATTTAAATAGCAATTTGTGTCATCTGATTTATCATCTAGTAGATTTATGTTTATGTCACCTAGGTGTACTTCTATGCTTTGCTTATTGATATTTGAAAAATGTGTCTCTAAATCCCGAATATAATCACTGGGTCTTATCGATGGCGATCTATATGAAGCAGTTATACCCGCTTTACAATTCAACTCCCGAGTATTTACCGTGAAAATTATTCTCAAAAAATTATTATTATTGACAGAATTGACTGAAACTTCTGGGGCTATAGATTTCCTTATATAGGCCACTACACCGTCACATTTATTTGTTTTCGATCCATTGTAAAATATATTGAAATCTGGAATAGCAAAATCACTCACGTTCTCCAACTCTCTAGTTTCCGAGAGGACTATGACATCGACTGCTTCCCCCAGCGAATCTATATGAACCAACAGTTCATCGAAATGTTTACGAAGACCTCGTATATTAAAGTGTAAAATTCCAAGTCCGCCACTGTACTCACTCCCTCCGCCTCCGACATATGATAAATTATCAATGACCTCCGTGTCCACTTTTTTGCTCTCATCTATCTCATCTAAAAATTCCAACATAAATACCTAATCAATAAATAAATCTAGAATCACATGTGGCATCCCCGGTTGATGATGAAAGATATAACAAAAATTAACAAATCTGCGCAATCAGTGTATATAAAATAAATATATATTTTTTTTTCTTTTCTCTATCTTGACAATCGAATATATCAGAAAAATTTAAAAGATTAAATTGTGCCCCAAATTATAATAAAATTCATTCCGAAAAGACGAAAGCTATTCTAAATCTACATAATATAGAATGAAAAATAAGCAACAGACTTGTAGTCTCCCCTTTTATGAAATTCTTACATAAATAAGGTTCCTTATTCAATCTTTCATTAATAGTTTACTGAATTCTTCCATGGAATTGACAGTTATAACCCTATTGTTTATAGAAGCAAAAACTTTACCATCACTTGTCCATGACTTCCTCAAACCAACCTTCTCAATTACTTTATTCAAAATATCTACTCTAATCCTAGTTAAGTCCTCTCTAATCACTATACCAGTTCCTTTCAAAAGTTTCTTAGCATTGAATATTTTCCTCTTCACTCCATAATTCTCAAGTCTAAGAAATATTCCTCTGTCTTCCCCTCCTTTTTTTCCAATTCTGTAACAGTATTCTATTTCATTTGCACCTATATTTAGCGACATTTTTGTGTTGAGGAGTTTCAACACTTCTAGTTGGGTATTTTCGTTCGCCTTTTCAGGGAACTTGAATATTCTCAAATTTTTTCTTCGAGATTCCTGGTCCAATCGGTCATAGTTTTTCTCCTGACGCTTTTCTCGTTCAGTTATTTTCGAAACAGTGAAATCTAATTTAGTCACTTTCGTTTCAACCTCTATAAGTTTCAGCCTCATATCCGCAAATTCTCGTTCTAGAATTTCTAACCTTGCTTCCATGTTTTTTGTTACTGCACTCGATATGTTGTCAACAAGTGTTTTTATGAATGTTTCATCTTTCAAGCAATTATTTACTGCTAAATTCACTGCATCCTCTATTTCTTCTCTGATCTCTCGTTTCAAAACCATTTTCTCTTCTTCTAATTAAGGGAAATTATCGTTTCAAACTATAAACTAATAAATCAATAATCTCAATTATAATGGAAACGGGGAGCCAAAGTGAAACACGTTTACTCTGCAGCAGCCATATGCTCATTCATTCTCGGTAACTCATATGCGGGATCGACTCAGATTGTCTTCATTAAAATCCAGAAGATTTTCTTCTGATGTCCTTTTTGTTGCCAAGATTTAAAGAGGTCTTATATTTTCACCTGTGTTGTTGTCTCAATTCAATTTGAATGTTCCTCCTAGGGCCATGAGACGAGCTGATTTATTCAGGCCTGGCTTGTCGAGGACAAATTACGGATTTCATTCCCCAATTCCGAGAATGATGAAGCATACCAATATTGTTGATGCTCTAGGACTTGATGTTTTCAATGATGCATTATCAAGGTTGAGAAGAGATTTGTCGACTATGGTTAGATTGTAGTATATGAAGTCATTACATCTTGTTTCTTTGTGTTCCATGTGAATGAATTTTTAATTTTTGTTCTCAGAAACTCAGAACAGTGTTTCATTTTTATTTTTTCTATTTTGCATTATATTTATTCTACGATTTGAGATTTTTTTTTCGTAAATGGTCACGTACCGTTAATAAATAAATAAATAAATAAATAGAATTCTGTATAAACCTTCGAACTGTCGAACTTCGAATGGGTGGGTAAATCTGCCAAATCATAGGGTGTATTTTTACCCATTCACGAATCCACCTAATGATACCGTAGATATAACCATTCAAAATTTCATTCTACCAATATCTCCGGAAATACAGATTAGATCGAAGTAAAATCTAGTTCTTTATCTTAAAACACCTAAAAATAGCATATTCAAATTCGTTGCCAAAGCTGCCATCTTCATTGGACATGCGCACAAAAGCTGCTGGTTTCACAGCAGTGCTTTTTAGGTTTTTTTTCGAAAAAAAAATTTTTCTTTGGGAGCCATTCATCATATGTGAAAAAAAATTTGGCGCATACTTTGAGCTTCATAATTCACAGCAGTGTATCGAATTTCAGTTTGATACGATCATAATTTCCGGAGATATTTGAGAAAAATAATGTCGAAATTAGTAATTTTTCCTTGATACCGTTGTTTTTTTCGAAATAACTCAGAAAACACATATTTAATCATGATGAAACTTAGCATCCAGTTTGAAAATGCTGATGAACAACTTCGTGCAAAATTTCGTGATAGTCTTGTCATTTGAGAAAAAATTGAATTTTTTCTTCAGATATTCAATATTCTATGATCTCCTGATCATATAATCCTCATCAGATTGTGTATGAGCCTATCATTTTTCGAAAGATTGCTGGATTTTAATTCGATCTCATCTGTATTTTCGTAAATATTAGGAAAATAAAATTTTGGATGGGTATTTCTGCGGAATCATTGGGTTCATAATTAAGGTCCAAACCTACTTTACAAATATCAAGTTTCTAAGTTGTTTCTTTCGGAAGTTATTGTGTTTGGTAGAAAATAAATATATACAGGGTGATTCCGGAGGAGACCGTCAGATTTTAGGATAAGTTCACACTAGTCTAGACAGTCTCGAAAGAATGTTTGGTTTATGGTTGGGGTTTCTATTGAGAATATACAGGGTGATTTGTCCGATTTAACCGATTTTACTTTTATTGATAACTTTGGTATGCCTCATTCGATTTCAATAAAATTTTCAGCGAAGTACAATATCGATGAGAGCATTCATTATTTCCAAAATTTTTTCCAAAATGAGCGGTTGATATTTTGATAATTAATAGTGCAGGTTGAGAAAACACCCTGTACATCGCGTTTCCAAAACCTAGCTATCTGTTTGCGATTCTACTGTAATAACTGATTATTTGAGAGATTCTAATTTTCTTGGCACACTTCTAGTTTTCCGAGAAATTTTTATTAAAAAAAGACAATGTCGAAATTTCGCTCCAATCGATTCTACTTTTATTAATAACTTTGGTATGGCGCATCCAATTTTGATGAAATTTGCAGTGTAGAACGATCTGAATGAGTTCATTCAATAATTTCAATAATCTCTCAAAATGCAAGGTTGTAAGTGTGATAATTTAAGGATTTCAAATCAATTGTTCAGTTGAAAGAAAAACACCCTGTACATTGCTCTTCCAAAACTTTCTGATTCGTTTCAGATTCTACAATATTATGTCGTTATTCAGAGGTTTTTAATTTCTTTGGCACACCTCCGGTTTTCCGAGAAAAAAATGTTTGAAGAAGAGCATAATCGAATTTTGGCACAAAAGCAGTGAGAATATTCTACACTAGCGCGTAGAGCTGTATATTCCAGGGATGCAAAGCAGTTCTTAAGTTCTAAACTATTCTTTTCAAATTCCGAATTCATATTTAATTGCTCATATTCTGTATGAAATCATTCAATTCATAATATTACTTCATATGTGCATATGTTTATGTGCATAAACCAAACAAATCTACACACATGGTAACAAATTTCGAACAAACATACGAAACAAATAATGACAAGTGGACTTTAGGATCAACAGAAAATTCACATTGAATTTTCGAAACGGTTTCCTTTTTTTTCGAATTCATATTTTTCGTGAATTTCCAGTTGACAGTATTGAACGAAATCACATAACGTCACTGCTTCATAGAAATAACCCTTTTATTCAAAAGTGCAGGTTTGCAAAAAAATAAAATCAAGTAATTTTCTGGATGGAATGATTTTATACAGAAAATGAGCAATTGAAAATAATTTTCGAATTTGAACAGAATATTTAGAAGTGCATCCCTGGATAATACAGCTTTCCCGCCTAGTGCAGGATACTCTCACTGCTAGTGAGCCAAATTTCGATTATGCTTTTCTTCAAAAATGTTTTTTAGGAAAACCGGAGGTGTGCCAAAGAAATTGAAAACCTCTCAATATTGACATATTATGGTAGAATCTGAAACGAATGTAAAAATTGGGAAAAGCAATGTACAGGGTGTTTTTTTCCCAACTGCAAAATAAATCTGAAATTCTGAAATTATCGCATATACAACCCTGTATTGGCTGATACCGAATTTCTTCATGAATTAGCCAAAGCTTCGGCAACATCTTAATAATTGCTTAAGACATACACACAATACATACAAAAACGTAATACAAACTCAAATACAACGTCAAATTTTTTCTCTCGATAAAGAAACACAAACGTCACACAAAAAAAAACTTGGACTGCATCGATGCTTTGAATTATTATTAATTACAGGGTGTGATTATTGTCAATAGCCCATTTTGAGCATGACTGTAGGGCATTAACAGTTGAGGGCTCTCCTAACTTTTTTCCTGAAGATTTATCTTGGAGATGTTTATATTCATCTGAATGTTTTCCCTTGAGGTGCTTCATCGTAGATGTACCACTAGTACTTTTAAAAATACCACCCCTTAGATATTCTAGAGTCACATGTGTAGCACCGTGCTTATTTATTATTATTGGATAATGAATAATTTTTCCAAATATAATAGTTTATTATACAATGAGCATTCAAGTCACTCTCGTGAATAATAGCAATCACATGCGAGTTAAATTCTAAACCTTGTCCACGACTTCATTGGTGAAATCAGAATAATTCTGCATTTTCAACAACATACAGTAGAGTTGCCAGAATTAGAAACTTCATTTTCTGTGATTGCAAGAGATTGTCAAGCTTGAGATTAATGTCATAACTTCCACTTGCATGGATTATATAATATTCATAATACACGTCTATTATCCATGGGCTTGATAAATGACTTTTATTTTCCTTCAACAAGAGCAATCGAAATGTACATATTATTCAGTGATCGTAGACAAATAGATTTCTCAGATGTTTTTCAAATCAATTCACTTGAACTGCTGCACAATTTCACTTTCAACACGAAATTTCAGCACAATCAAACTTCTGCAATGCACTCGACAATATAATTTCCCACAAATCGGACAACTGTTTCGGCCGAAACCGAATAATAGAGAAAAAGGCCTAAGCGGCCGGAACCGGAGCCGAATAAATGGTTCGGCGCAACCTTACTTTAGAGCATACCCTAATATACAGGATTGCGAGAAAGTCGTTAAGAAAATTAATATCTTTTGAATCGGTGAAAAAAAAAAAGAAATTGATTTTGAACTAAACGATTTTTTTGGCAATAAAATGAAATATTTTATTTCGACCTCTTAGCTTCAACCCTACCTAACTTCTTTTTTCAAATGCAGCATATGTCTTGCGTGGGCTCGTTGAAAAGCTTGTGGTCGATGAAAGCTCACCCTCCTATTTTTTTCTCATTTTTCTTATGTGGTTATTAGGAAATGAGACAAAACTCTTTGAAAACCAAAAAAAAATATTAATACCTTCTCAGTGCTATCTACGAGTGAATTTAACGTAGTAGATGCTGAATCGTTTCGTCACAATGTCTGTTATTTTCGAATTTTGAGCTAAAAGTGGTCTCAAACCACTAAGTTTGACTCCTAATATAGAATTTGTGGTCAAATTTGATTCTGTCCGTTCGGCCGTTCAGCCGTGCGTGTGGACCGTGTGATCTTACTCTCGAAAGAAAGTACCTATAGTCTTGAAATTTGCGGGATAGGTTTCGATCTTGAATATCTCAGTAAGTCAGTGGACAAAGGTTAATTCCTCGATATCTCATGGAGTAGGTACTGATTCTATCGCATCAAAACTTGGTGATAAGTTCTTGCAAACCAACATGCAACTCAATGCGTAATTTTGTATGGATCTCATTGTAAGAAAATTTAAAAAAAATTATTACTCGAAAATTTCTGAAATTTTCGTTGAAAAACTTTTTTCTCTCAGAAATTAATGATTAGATTTCAACGAAATTCGGCAAAAACCTTAGAATCATTCTTCAATTCGATACGATATTTACTTTCGGAAATATATGAAAACAAATATGTGAAATTTCGTTGTTTTTTGAAATTTTTACATTATATCCTTAATATCTCAAAAAGTACCATTGTGATTAGATCGAAACTTCGTAATTATCTGGAAAATACCAAGGCGAAACTTAATACACAATTTTGTATTGGTCCAATCGTTAGAAAATTTCAAAAAAATATTTATTCCAAATTGTTTTTTTGCAAATTTTTATTTATCGGAATATGTTGAACAGATCTTAACGAAATTCGGCACAGACCTTAAAATCAATATTCAACCACGATGTTTCGGATTTCAATTCGATACGACATCTACTTCCGGAGATACACAAAAAATTTATGTAAAATTTCGTTGTGAAAAGTTAAAATCCCCTCAATGACTTCGTAGATATATATCCATTGGCAATTTAATTTTCCTAATATTACCAATACTGCAGATATGATCGAATTGAAATTCTGCACTTGGTTGAAAAATAACGGTGTGAAAGTTCATGCAAAATGCCTCAAGGAAATGGCTTCGAATGTGAAAAACGAGTTAAAGCTCCTGACCTCACGTCAGTGCTTTTCTAGGTTTTGATCCTGGTCTAAAACACGTGGCTAACCACTTCTGGGCAAGTCCTTAACTGTGCCATGTTCTTCAAATCCGTGCTAACAATACCTTGGCAAAATTGATTCTCCGGATATTTTGCATTTAATAAATTATACACTTCATTTTGACTTCTTATTTTATCCCCTCTTTGTTATCTGTTTTCGATTCTATCCTAATGGGTCATTATTCAAGCCTTATTCACAAAAGTAAACAATGGTGTGCCTAAAAATAGGCACACAATCATCACGAAATTTCGCACCAAATTGTCTCCCAGCATCTTCAAACTAGATGCGAAATTTCATACTGATTGAATCAGTATTTCTCGAGTTATACCGAAGATACAGCGATATCGAGAAGGAAACCACCAAATATCACATATTTTTTCCCAATATCTCCGAAACTAGTAGCCGTATCGAATTAAAATTTGGTACACTGCTGTGAAATATGGGGCTCAAAGTATGCGTTCTTTTAATGTGATTGATATAGTTCGCGAAGAAAAAATTTTGAAGTAAAATGTTTTAAAATTTTATTGATAGTATGATCTCAACAAAATTTCGCGAGAAGTTGCACGTTGCTATACTACAAATAACTGTCAAGTTTCGATCCAACCATTTCAGTAGTTCCAGAATAATCGCCAAAATAACGTCGAAACTTTAAAACGCTCTAACTCTGAAACCGTTCGGTTGATTTTGCCCATTAACGAACCTAAGTCAGGTCGATATGATTTTCCGTACGACCGTAATCGTGCCTACGGACGGCCGCCTGGCCGGCTGAAAGAATCATTTTTGACAACGGATTGGTCGTCAATGAGTCCAACCTAGTCGTTTGAGACTATTTTCGGCTCAAAATTCGAAAATTATAGACATTTGGACAAAACGATAGCACGCTGTTCCCCAGAACATGCGCGCAAAAACACCTGTAAATTGTTACCTATTGTTCTATTGAACGGGCCCAGGTCCGTTTGTTGTAATGAGAGCTGTCATTTTCAGTTTGATAAAAGTCACAATATGATTATTGGATGGTTCATAAAATATCTTTCTTTCACACTTGTTGAACATTCGCCAAAAATCGTAATCGAATAAAATCAGAGTCATAAGCTGGCTATGAGGCGCTGTTTGGGACAAAAGCGAGTTTTCAATATATTTAATAGTGGCAGCAATATAATCAGTTTGTGCGCAGATATATTTATTTTTCGTTCCGATATATTTATTGTCTACTAAACACAATATATTCATGGGTTGGGTGTTGCTTATATACAAATTTGAGGTTTCCAATATATTTATTGATTCGACCTATTCCGAGTCATCACGAGAGGGCGCGCCGGCAGCGTTTAGTACAGTTCCGAGCATATGGCAACATGGCGTATCCATTAGTACAACATATCACGTAGTCATCTTCTTAATATGAAGTGAGAATCACGTCCTTGGTTATTCATGCTGAGTGTTTTGACAGGAGCTAGGACAGATGGTGAAGAACAAGACTAAGTTGAACTAAATGCCGACGTTTCGTCCGTATATTCGAACTTTTTCAAGGCTATATACAAGAAAGATACAAAAATTCATCAGTACAATCCAATAAAACAATCAGAACGACAGCAAATAACAACTATAAAATGCATACATACAAAATGATGCAATCTAGACAAATTATTGTATAGAACAAGTATCAATGAACAAACCTGATAAATAGACAATAGCACACATAATATACAACGATAATAAATCAAATTGGGTAATACTGTGGTATACAAACTTACCAAGTTCCTTCAGTCTGACATAACAGATGTTATTTCTACTGATAGTCGGAAAAATTGCAACCAAGCCAAGACTTTGTCAATTTTCAATTTAAACTCTGAAATCTCTACTACCATTGAAACTTGTTGAATTAATTATCGAGAGAAGCTGTTATCTCATGTAAACAATGAAGACATATGAATGACATTTATGCCGGAATATGGGAATCGCGATACAGTAACAATAAATTTGTGTACATTTGACTCAGATCTTGGGTGTCAGTTCTGTGGTTTACAGTTTCGTTCAGTTTAATGTAAATAAATCATTTCGCTGATGTTCCTTTTCCTTCAATTACTTTCATAGTCGAGTATTTCGACATTGTCGAAATTGAAATGATGGCTTTCAGCAAATCTATGGGCCGCTAAAGCTGTGGAACTATCCTTATCCCGGAACCTATCATCACAGTCATATTTGTGCTGTTTTATTCTCGTCTTCAGCAGTTGTTTAATTTGTCCTACGTAACATTTATTACACCCCAAACATGGTATCTTATACACAATGCTTGAACGGTTATTATTGGGAGTTGGATCTTTAAGGGCCGGTATTATAAAACTTAACTTTAACTTTAACTGACAGTTTTGACATTTATGTCCTAACACAACTGTTAAGTTTTATAATACCGGCCCTTGGTCTCGAGAATAAAATCTGTGTCGTCAAAAGGTTATAAAAAACAAGCTCTGTAGTTTTTGATTTCTGTTTTATTGAATGATCAATGCTGTGACTCAGGCCTGATATGTAGGGGAACCTGAAATATCTTTTGTTCTGATCATCTGAACTAAGGGTTTCACTATTTCTAGGGGGAAATGGATTATATTCATTAATTATTTTATTCACGAATGTTGTTGGATAATTATTTGTTTTCGAAATTTCTCTGATCTTTTTTATATTTTCTTCGTGAAATATACCCGAGCTGAGGTTTGCTGATCTATAAATGAGGTTTTTTATGCTACCCATCTTATAAGATCTAGAAGTCTCCGAATGAAAGTTGATTAAGCGACCAGAATTAGTAGGTTTTACATACCATTTCGTCAGCAAAGTGCCATCCTCCCCACGAACCACTTTAATGTCCAAAAAAGCCAACTCTCCCTTATTTTCTTTTTCTATGGTGAATTTAATGCGTGGATGATATAGATTAAATACTGATAAAAGTTCATCAGCTTTATCCGAAGGTATTGCTATGATTGTGTCATCTACCTAAAGTTTGATGAAAGCGACGATAAATCTGAGTTTTTTCAGGCATTTTTCAATTAAATGTCATAATAAAATCAGCCAAGGACGGACTAGCTGGATTTCCCATTGCGGAGCCGTCGATTTGTTGGTAAAATTTACCCTCAAATTGGAAATAACTAGACTCATAAATGTAGGCTATTATATCCAAGAATAATTTTTTAGGCATGTCAGTGTATGCTGAAATAAAATGCCATTTTTCTTTTATTAGTTCCAGCACCAGATCCCTAGGGATATTGGTGAATAGGGAGACAACATCTAATGAGTACAGCATAAAGCCCTTCGGAAGGACAATGCCCTTACTGAATGACACAAATTCGTATGAGTTTTTTATTGTATAGGGTGATGTTGAGATTACCATAGATAGGACGTTGTGAACAAATTGCGATATGTTGTATGAAGGAGCGCCTAAGCAACTGACTATAGGCCTAATGCAGAGGTCTCGTTTGTGAGTTTTTCTTAAACCATATAATTTTGGAGGGACTGAGTTATGTCGCTTCGACGGTTCCGCAATGGGAAATCCAGCTAGTCCGTCCTTGGCTGATTTTATTATGACACATTTAATTGAAAAATGCCTGAAAAAACTCAGATTTATCGTCGCTTTCATCAAACTTTAGGTAGATGACACAATCATAGCAATACCTTCGGATAAAGCTGATGAACTTTTATCAGTATTTAATCTATATCATCCACGCATTAAATTCACCATAGAAAAAGAAAATAAGGGAGAGTTGGCTTTTTTGGACATTAAAGTGGTTCGTGGGGAGGATGGCACTTTGCTGACGAAATGGTATGTAAAACCTACTAATTCTGGTCGCTTAATCCACTTTCATTCGGAGACTTCTAGATCTTATGAGGTGGGTAGCATAAAAAACCTCATTTATAGATCAGCAAACCTCAGCTCGGGTATATTTCACGAAGAAAATATAAAAAAGATCAGAGAAATTTCGAAAACAAATAATTATCCAACAACATTCGTGAATAAAATAATTAATGAATATAATCCATTTCCCCCTAGAAATAGTGGAACCCTCAGTTCAGATGATCAGAACAAAATATATTTCAGGTTCCCCTACATATCAGGCCTGAGTCACAGCATTGCTCATTCAATAAAACAGAAATCAAAAACTACAGAGCTTGTTTTTTATAATCTTTTGACGACACAGATTTTATTCTCGAGACTTAAAGATCCAACTCCCAATAATAACCGTTCAAGCATTGTGTATAAGATACCATGTTTGGGGTGTTACGTAGGACAAACAAAACAAACAAAAGAAACATCAGCGAAATGATTTATTTACATTAAACTAAACGAAACTGTAAACCACAGAACTGACACCCAAGATCTGAGTCAAATGTACACAAATTTATTGTTACTGTATCGCGATTCCCGTATTCCGGCATAAATGTCATTCATATGTCTTCATTGTTTACATGAGATAACAGCTTCCCTCGATAATTAATTCAACAAGTTTCAATGGTAGTAGAGATTTCAGAGTTTAAATTGAAAATTGACAAAGTCTTGGCTTGGTTGCAATTTTTCCGACTATCAGTAGAAATAACATCTTTTATGTCAGACTGAAGGAACTTGGTAAGTTTGTATACCACAGTATTACCCAATTTAATTTATTATCGTTGTATATTATGTGTGCTATTGTCTATTTATCAGGTTTGTTCATTGATACTTGTTCTATACAATAATTTGTCTAGATTGCATCATTTTGTATGTATGCATTTTATAGTTGTTATTTGTTGTCGTTCTGATTGTTTTATTGGATTGTACTGATGAATTTTTGTATCTTTCTTGTATATAGCCTTGAAAAAGTTCGAATATACGGACGAAACGTCGGCATTTAGTTCAACTTAGTCTTGTTCTTCACCACCTGTCCTAGCTCCTGTCAAAACAGTCAGCACTTCTCAATATGTAGTACCTACACTGGCTAATAGATGGCTTATAGATTGTCGATATTGAAAGCAGAAAACTAAGCATATGTAGCATATTGTGTCTAATGAGATGAGCAACAATAACAATCAATGATCAATCAATCATAACATAACCAAAGATATGTTTCTTCGTTATCTATCTCGTAGATAGGTAGATATTATTATATTAAGGAATCCTAATAGCAGTTGGTTTGTGTCTTAATACCAGAGTACAATTTTGTTCATCCGGTTGGTAGTTTTCAACGGCAAGAAATGTGAAATTTAACAGTGTTATGGCCGATTGATGCATCATTCATTTATAATCCTTATTTAACACTTTTTGCAGTAGCACAAACCAAACAGTTAACTTAAACTTGTTATTGTTAGTATTTGTATACAGACATTTGAATGGGTGCGTTTTCATTTTCATCGAACTGATTAATCGGTATATCTCCATTTCTCTTCTCTTATGCTCTCCATCAAAGAAGATAGTGATAGGGGTTAATCGATTTATCAATTCGATGAAAATAAAAACGCACCTAATCTCTTTGTAATCTGCTACAACTATATGGTTATGTTATTTGTATCGTGGTCTTCTAATGCTATTATTTTGGAACTTGGAACCATGGAGGTAGGTAAAAAGGTAATAGAACTCTGTAAGTTAGATAACTTTCCCAACCATTGCTTACTGTGAGCGACTAATGTACTAATTACTACGCCATGTTGCCAAAAGCGCAGAACTGTACCAAAAGCTCCCGGCGCGACCTCTCGTGACGACTTGGGATAGGTCGAATTAATAAATATATTGGCTACCACGAATTTGAATATTTGTAACACCCAACTCATAAATATATTGTGTTTCGTAAAACATAAATATATCGGCATACAAAATAAATATATTGCTGCAACTAATAAATATATTGGCTCGAAAATACATATATTTGAAAACACACTTTTGCACGGACGTGCTTTCCTTTGGAGAATCATGGCTCGTGGGGACGTAGCGGTTATCATGCCATGAAGTACGGAGTGGCATGTAGTCATCTAGTAATTTTCAGAGGTATTTACGATGACTGGACTCTCAATTTGTATATTGTGATAGTATATTGTGGTTTGCTTGAGATGAGTGTTTCGGTTTCGGTTAAAAAAAATTGTATTGTTGCTTGTGCGGTTATCGCCATAAAAATTCTAAAGACAAAAGCGAAAACCACTCGTATGGCAGAAAAATTGGCTGGCTGACAGAAATAAGTATTTCCACATGTTACTTTTGAGAAAATTGAGGGAGAGAGATGCAATGGCACGTGGACAATGAGTGGTAGCATGGAACTCGGGTTCGCCACACTCCAGATAAAATTATCTCGTAAAACCTCTTCCGTTTGGTTACGGAGCGCGTATCTAGTCATACACACATGTTCTATCATGTCATGAGGCGTGTCATCTACAAAATCATCTTGAAAATAACGTCCGTTTATGCATGCACGCAAAAAATATATTTTATGACGGGAACTTAGACAAAAAAAATAATATCTGTTATCTGTGTTCTGAAAACAAACTGGGATGTCACAATTACTCGTGAGTATTTTGTAATATAATAATATAGAAGTTCATCACATTATGTCATCATTAAACATATTGGAGCACAATAATGATTGAAGTATCTGAAACTGTGTTTTCTCAAGAACTCGACAAATATGCATCAAATACCGATACAGTAGATAGAAGGCTCAAGGGCAGAATGGGTTAAATGCGGTCAATGATTCCATAGATACTGACTCATAATTATACAGGGTGATTCATTGGTAAATGAACATACGGTAACCTGAGTTAGAGCTACCCTCGATGAGTCCAAAAACCCTTTATATGGTAGTTCCAATAAATTTCCTAACCAAGATTCAGGGTGTTTCTTATATTCACAATTTTTTTCAATTGCTCATAACTTTGCAACCACCCAGCACACTCCGTTGATATATATCGCATGATTCACTTATACAGGTCAATCGATTCATATACAAATAATTGAAAATTTCCAGGTACGTATTAGAGAGATATGGCACTTCTGTCAAGCTGAGATCAACATCCTATATATTGAAATTTCAGAAGTGGATATTTCGATTGTTATTGGTTGATTTTTTCCATCCCGCATGTTGAATGCCTAATCAAAAATTTCACGGAAAGATTTGATTCAATCGTGGAATTCCACTAAATCGATTTTGAAGAATGAATGAATGAATAGTAAAATAAATTATGAAAATGCGAATCTCAATAGTGGATCCCAGAAGGAGTTTCCAAGAAAAACTCTTTGTTGAATTTCAATTCTCGTCAGTCACAAAATATAACTGACAGGTTTTTCGATCATTTCTGGAATAATATGTACTTCATCGTAAGCGGCTTCGATTTCTTTCCTCCTCCTATCTTTGCATCCCTACTTGGAAGAATACAATAAAAATTTTAAATATTGCCAGATTGAAAAATCCACAGGATTGAAATCTGGTAATTTAGCGGTTGAGGAATGGGGTTCATCTATGCCTATCCACATAATAATATTTGGAAAGTTCTGATAGACGAACTTCCAGATTATAACACTCAAATGAGGTGTACCATTACCATGCTGAAAACACATTTCTGAAATGCCCTGTCCTTCCATTAATACAGAAATGAGCTTTTGGAGAGAATATGAATACATATCATCCGTAAGCCGTTTTGGTGGGATATGTGGCCCAATAAATTCATTTCAGTCAAGAACTATTTGGGTTAGCACTTCCGAAATTTGTGTATGGGCACAGGTAAATGCATAGCTGGATTTAAATACTATCAACTATTCAATTTGGAAACTTTGGAATGTTTACTCGGAATATTCTGAGATCGGAAATAGCAAGTAAGGGTATCGAAGGCGCCTACTATAAAACACGTTATAATCCAGCCATGTTAAAAAAAATAAAATAATTGGATGTACGTGTTTTCAGATCACCAGGTGGTCTTCGGACCGACTGGTTGCATAAGCCCACTTTGTCTGAAAGATTTTTGAACTTCAATTCTCGATACCCCTTTTCACATAAACTTAACCTCTTAAAAAATCTGAAATTCAGAGCTACTAATTTAGCAAGCACTGAATTTAATGCTGGCAATTTCGATCTAATTAAGAGCTTCTTGATTGAAAACGACTACCCCTTACCTCTGATTAAAAAAGTTTTATACAGTAATGAAACATCACTGCCAAGACAGCTTAGTACAGCTAAAAGATTTTTCAAAATTCCCTACATCTATGGGCTATCTGAGAGGTTGGGACAACTTCTTAATAGTGAGGTGGTGAAAATGGCTTACAAACCAGCTAATACTGTTAAAAGATTTTATTCTAAATTAAAGTTAAAGACAACATTAGAATTAAGATCAAATATTATATATAAGATACCTTGCAAGGAATGCAACAAAGTGTACATCGGACAGTCCAACAGATACCTGAAAACAAGACTGACTGAACATAAAAGAGACTGTGTTAATGTTCACAATCCTGCCCGAACAAAGGAAAACAATACAGCATTGGCTGAACACTCATTTAGTGACATGCACTCTTTCGACTTCGATAGGGTAGTCATTTTGGACACACAGGCGAACTTTAAGAAAAGATGATTTTGTGAAATGCTAGAAATAAAAAAGGACCTAACTCACTCAATAAAAGGAGTGATATTGATAACCTTAATACAGCCTATTTCGACCTTATCCAGAGAATAAAAAAAGTAACATCTAAATAATAATCTTAACAGTTCGTTACCTCGACATGCACCTTTTTCAGTTCTGTTTCCCGATGTCTGATAGATAAAATAACGCATTCTTTATGTAGCATCCAACAGTCTTTGTTTTTGACATATTACACTACACTGTTTTCGCTTCATTATGATCGGTATTGTTTCCCCCGAATTTTATATTATTAATAAGGTGATAAGAGAGACCAACTGACAGTGTGAGTAACAACTTATTGTTTTTTCAATGGAAATCGATGTTTCAAAGTTATTTTAATTGTTTCAAAATTATTTCAATTGTTTTTGCATTGACGATTTTTATTTATACTTTGTTCGTTATATTTGTGACCTTACTAGTACCTACTAGTTTTGTGATCAATTCTCTGTTTAACTCGTTACTTCTCCGAGTTCCTAATAGTTCGTTTTTTTTTCCACTCGAGAATATCATAATATTGTTTTCTATCATGTTCACATCCTAATTATTATGTCATTTATTGTAGAGCCCTGAAGAAGATATTAAATATATCGAAACGTCGGCATTCCGTCAAATTGAGTTTTTCTCTAATTCAGACCAAAAAGCTCATTATTCATACAATAGTGTTACTTAGGACGTTAAAGCATCATAATTAAAAAAAATGTCAATAATAAACTCACATCACAAGGACAAATAAATATCTGTAGATTAATCAACAAACATTTCACCTTGATCAGAGCTAATCATCCAATCAACCAATATATCTACACCGAAGAATCGGCGTCCAAGGAGAATGGTTACAGCTGTTTCACAGTTATAACTGATCGTCAGACCAACTTACCTAGGATAAACCGCAAAATAGGAATCTCGATACTTATCACCTGTCAGATGGAATACTGCAGTACTACAACAAACAGCGCGCCATCTCCAAGAAGCACCTTGCGAATCCTACTTTTGAGTGCAGAATACTTTGATCGATGTGCATGACGTTCATCCTTATGTCCTATCAGGTCGCTGCATCTGCAATATTGCAGCTTACATCGTCCGTAACGACTTCACTCGGTTTATATGGTTTTCCCACAAGACAATAACGTCCAATATCTGACAAAGATAGGAATAGGTTCATGGTTCATGCAGTAGGAGATGGCTCGTTGGTCGTTGTTATACTGAAGTATTCCATCTGACATGTGATAGGTATCTAGATTCCTACTCGGCGGTTTATCAAAAGAAAGTAGGTCTGACGATCAGTGATAACTGTGAAACAGCTGTAGTCATTCTCCTTTGACGCCGATTCTTCGGTGTAGATGTATTGGTTGATTGGATGATTAGCTCTGATCAAGGTGGAATATTTGTTAATTAATCGACAGATATTCTTCCTAGTGGTTATGTAAGTTTATAACTACCGAAGCTCTCTTTTCTCCATGAACGAATTCCTATCTTTATCAGATGTTGGACGTTATCGTCTTGTGAAAGAACCACATGACGCGAATGTTTCCAAGTCGTGACGGACGTTAAAAACTGCAATATCACAGATGCAGTAACCTGATACGATATAGGGATGAACGTGCATGCACATCGATCAAAGTATTCTGCACTCGAAGGAGGATTCGCCAGATGCTCCTGGGAGATGACACGCCGTTTGTTGTTATACTACAGTATTCCATCGGACAGGTGAAAAATATCTGAATTCCTATTCATGCCGTTTATCCAAGGTTAGTTGGTCTGACGATCAGTAATAACTGTAAAACAGTTGTAATCATTCTCTTTGGATGCCGCTTCTACGGTGTAGATGTTTTGGTTGATTGGATGATTAGATCTGATCAAGGTGGAATGTGTATTGATTAATCCATAGATATTCGTCGTTGTGGTTATGTTAGTTCATTACTATTGGACTTTTGTTTTTTCATGAACCAATTTCTATCACTGTCATTAATATTTTCGAACGGGCGAAAATTTAAATCTTACGAAACGGTGTTACTCTGGGAGGCTTTCTGTGATTTATTATTTGATTATTCATTGTTGTTGATTTCGGATACAGTTTTCAGAGTTGATGTTTTTCAGGGGATAATCCTTCAAAATACTAATTTCCGGTCAGAAGGACAAGAAATTTTTTCAATTCCATCACAAAGTACGATTTTTCTGATAATTTAGCGATTTTCCAATATCGCATCAAATCTTTTCGTGAAATTTTCGCTAAGCAGTTCCACGTGCGGTATAAGAAAATCAACTAATTACAATTGAAAATTTTTTGCTCTTTTCGAATATCTCATTCCAATTCCAAAATTCCAGTTTCTCAGCTTGACAGAAGTTCCATATTTCTCCAATATTCCTGAAGTTTTTCAGTTATATGAATCGATTAACCTGTATATGTAAATTTTACGTTCTATACAGGGTCTTTCACGAGGAACCTCACCCATATTTATACGGGAAACTACTGAACATATTTTCATGAAATTCAGCACTTATGAGTATTTCACGATGCTGATGAAATCTAAAATATTTTCAAGGCATGAGCACCTCCGGTTTTTCCGGAAATGACGTCAACTTCCGTTTTTCAAATTAGAACACCATTTTTTTATTGCAGAAAAGATTCCTTAGAAAATTTTAATTTATTTTGATGTAACATTTTTCAGTTTTGGTTGGAAAATTCTCTCTGAGCGGGAAAATTCGAAAAAAAAATCGAAAATAGAGCTCCGCTGAAACAAGAATAACTTCGAAGTTTTTGGATGGAAAATTTTCATTTTTGGGATTTTTCAAGATGTAAGATTGATGTATCCACTTTAAAAATCGAAATCGCGATTCATGATACAGGGGGTGAAAAAATCGCTTTCAAAGTTAGGGATGACAAAATCGTGAAAAATCAATTTTTTCAAATTAGAGCCCCATTTTTTTATGGCAGATATTGAATCTACGTTAAAAAATAATGTGAGTGTATGCATCACACCCTTGCCCTAAAGTGGATATTTTCTGAGTTATTCACAAAAAACTGTTTTTCGTCTTGAATTTTCAGCTATTTCTTTTCCCTTAACGCCAAAAAGATGACATTTTCAGGAACTGTTAATTAAACCATGTTTTAGATTTTACTACCCTAATATACAAGAGAAAAAAGTTACAGGTTGTTCCTAAATAGATGGCGAATTTGGATTCGAATTTGTATCGGAAACCTCTTTATTTCAACTAATCGGCCATCGGTTTTCTCTCCAGTGATAAATAAATAATTCCTTATGAACCATATGCAAAAACTTACCATGTTTTACATTATTTTTTTTAATGATAGCTATCATTAATTACATCTGCCAAATTCCTCTTTATTCAGTAGCATTTTGTGTTTACTATTAATTTGGTGATAATTCGTATTAAGTTATAAAATCGATCACTCTGCCTAATTTCACCAATGAAGATTATTTAAATCTCATTCTACTTCATGGAGAATGTAATAAAGTTGTAGATAGAACGATTCGACTGTTCATTGAGAGGTTTCCTGACCGACCCAGACCAACGAGAGATACCATTAACAGAACCATGACAAACTTGAGAAATGTCGGATCTTTCGTTAAGAAAACTACACACAGAGAAAAAAGTGTAGTAGAAGATGAGAACAACGAAATTACAGTTCTTGCATATTTTCGTGTGAATCCTCAAAATTCTCTCAAAGATGCCGAGATTGATCTGGAATTATCTCAATCGAGTGTTTGGAGAATATTAAAAAAACATAAAATGCACCCATATAAATTCAATAGGGTACAGCATTTGAAGGAAACTGATTTCGTCAGGAGAACAGAGTTTTGCGAAGCTATGATGATTCGATTTCAAGAGAATGAAAACTTTTTGGACTGTATAATTTGGACAGATGAATCTAAATTCACAAAGAATGGTTCTTTCAATAGGCATAACAGTCATTATTGGGATGAAGAGAACAACCACCACTTCAGACAATGGAACTTTAAAGAGACCTGGAGTTTCAATGTTTTTTGCGCCATCAAAAATAATGCAATTCTCGATGTTCACATTTATGATGGGACTTTAACTGGTAAGATAGAACACTACACATGTTTGCATTATTTAAAGAATGTTCTCCCTTAGGAGATAGATATTCTGACATATTGACTCAAATAATTGAGCCGCTAGTACAGAACCATAATGACTTATGGTATCAACAAGATGGCGCGCCTCCACACAATTCACTCAATGTGTCAAATATCCTCTACAGGCTATTTGAAGATCGATGGTTGGCGAACAATGGTCCACATCTTTGGCCACCACGTTCTCCCGATTTAACTCCTTTAGACTATTATGTTTGGGGTAGGATAAAAAATATTATTAAATTGGATTTTCACAGGATGAAGGAAAGTGGTTTTTTGAAAAAACTCTATTCAACTGATGCCGACGTTTCGCGGATATATTTCCACTTCTTCAGGGCTATAACAGAGAAAATCGAAAATAAACTTAACTACTTATGATGGTACAATCGAAAATTACAATAATTTTTTTTTTTTTTCCTTGAAGAATAACAAACTAAAATAATGTCCATCTATATCGAGTATTATCGAAAAACCATGCATAGAGTTCACTTAATCATACTACATATAATTATAACTATTCTCGTTCAAAATTGATGTGCTAAAAAACAAATAACAATTACATATTACACTTACCAAAGTTAAAATTATGTTTTTCCCATAACAGGTCTAAAAATCAGTATAGTGAACAAAAACAACCAGAAATAGGCGAAAACTAGAAACACCTTGTCAGAAATTTCCATTAAAACAACTTTCAAAATAATATTACATATATCACTTTCAATGACCGAGCCAAACTGATGCGTTTCTATCATCTTAGCCTGTTGGACACAGGTGGAATCTTCAATATGTTCACGAATTGTTCGGAATTGATTTCCTTTTTTACCTAATTATTAGAAATTACATATTCAAGTATTTGTTTTTGAAGAGGTCCAAAATGTTATTGTATACTAGGCTTAAATTTTGAGTATCTGCCCGACAATTTACGGTGTCATTCAGCTTGATTTGAATCATCTCGCTAACATTTCTTTTCATCCAACTGCTCTCAAAATCCAAAACAGACACTGCCTGAAAATTGAAATTGTGATATTCACCAAAATGGTGGTTTGCAAGGGCCGTTTTATTTTCTTTGGACTTTGAACTTTCGTTGCAATCGTACTTATGTTGTTTGATTCTGTTTTTAAGGAGTTGTTTTGTCTGACCCACATAACATTTCGAACAATTCATACACGGTATTTTGTAAATTAGTCCGCTACTATCCAAAATAGGTGTAATATCTTTCAACTTTGAGAATAAAGAACCACAACTGGAAAGATTATATGATACGAATTTTGCGTTGTTGGAGAAAGTATTTATTAGTTTATTAATTTTTTTGGTGAGGCCGGGGAAGTATGGAAATTTCAAAAACTTTTTTTGGATCGTTCTATCAACAGTAATGGAACCCAAAGATCCATCGATGGAGCCGTAGCTGGAAATGATTTTATTACTGAGTGACTTTGGATAGTTATTTATTTTTAATATCTCTCTTATTATCTTCAGATTTTCTTCGTGGAATGAGGAGTCACTTAAATTAATCGATCTATATATCAAGTTTTTAGCAGCGGAGATCTTATATGTAAAACTACAGCTTGAATTATAGTTTAAAATCCGTCCCGAACTAGTTGGTTTTCTATACCAGTTAGTGATTAACGACCCATCTTCTCTTCTGTTCACAAGTACATCCAAAAATGGTAAAGAATTATCTTTTTCAATCTCTAGGGTGAACTGAAGGCGAGGATGAAATTGATTGAACACAGTCAAAAGTTCTCCACATTTGTTCTTAGGAATGACCAAAAACGTATCATCAACGTATAACTTCACAAATGGAACGACAAATGATAGTTTGCTTAAACACTCTTTTATGAGTTCCGTCATAATTAAATTTGCCAAAGATGGGCTAGCCGGATTTCCCATTGCCATTCCATCAAAAAAAAAAAATATTGTCTACTCAACTCCCCTGACTGATAAAGGGGACTGCATAGAACGAGTCAGAAATGCGTTCAGGTTTGTTTAGATTTTTAGATTCATAGTTTTGAAACTCAATTTGGTTTTTAAACACTTTTTCAGATCTCTTCCTCCCGATGAAATAAGAACGTATAAATAAATGTCTAGAAATTAACGGTCAAAACTTTGAGCATCTTCTCTAGTTATAACTGCGAGAGTTTGCCATGGTTCTCCTAATAGTAACTTGAAGTCGGTTTCAAGAAGGGGTGAAAAATCTACAGCATGGTTCAAATAACAGTTCCTGAAAATTTCATCTTTTTGGCGTGAAGGGAAAAGAAATAGCTGAAAATTCAAGACGAAAAACAGTTTTTTGTGAATAACTCAGAAAATATCCATTTTAGTGCACGGGTGTGATGCATACACTCACATTATTTTTTAACGTAGATTCAATATCTGCCATAAAAAAATGGGGTTCTAATTTGAAAAAATTGATTTTTCACGATTTTGTCATCCCTAACTTTGAAAGCGATTTTTTCACCCCCTGTATCATGAATCGCGATTTCGATTTTCAAAGTGGATACATCAATCTTACATCTTGAAAAATCCCAAAAATGAACATTTTCCATCCAAAAACCTCGAAGTTATTCTTGTTTCAGCGGAGCTCTATTTTCTATTTTTTTTTCGAATTTTCCCGCTCAGAGAGAATTTTCCAACCAAAACTGAAAAATGTTACATCAAAATAAATTGAAATTTTCTAAGGAATCTATTTCTGCAATAAAAAAATGGTGTTCTTATTTGAAAAACGGAAGTTGACGTCATTTCCGGAAAAACCGGAGGTGCTCATGCCTTGAAAATATTTTAGATTTCATCAGCATCGTGAAATACTTATAAGTGCTGAATTTCATGAAAATACGTTCAGTAGTTTCCCTGATAAATATGGGTGAGGTTCCTCGTGAAAGACCCTGTATATCAACGGATTTTACTTGTGGTTCCAAAATTATAAGCAATTGAAAAAAATTAGTGAATATGAGAACTCTCTGTATCTCGATTATGGAATTGATAAGACCTACAATAAATAGCTTTTTTGGACTCATTGGCATTTGCCATGTTTTCACTTTTAGATCCCGCCGAACCCATCTTCAGCTCGTGAATGAAGGAGTCAGCGATCTTCCTTTCATCATTTTGTTTCCTGATAGATTTTCCTTCCCAGTATCTGAAACAGAACCATTAAAATTGAATAAAAATTGTTTTTCTATTTGTCCTTATGGAATTCTGCACGAGCCTTCAAGCCATCATTTTTCAATCGAGTACAAGATTTCAATTCGATCCAATCTGTTTTTTTTGGAAATATTAGGAAAATAAAATTTTTAATGGAATCAACCGGCGGATTTTACCCATTCACGAATTGTACCTTCGTATTCAAGCTCCAAGCCTACTGTAATACCGAGTTCGTCCGTTTCTTCTGGCAATTATTGTCTTTAAGATCGACCTAACAGCCTTACAGCTTATAAATGCTGCTAACTTCACGTCATTGTATTTGAAGACATATTTGGTTGATTCCTTCTGTATGAAATAACCACAATTGTGTCTCTTAATGAATGTACAATGAATTTTTATCAAATAAAGGCCAACACGATACAAAGTTTATAGATTATTTTCCAATATATTGAAGAATATAGTTCACTCAATATTATAGTATAGCAGGTCATTCGAACCATAGGAATTATTTTAAATTAGCACCATAACAACTTTGTTGATGCCGATCGTGTGTTCCAGTTGTGGGACACCTGGTACACAAACATGCATACAAACATATTAGGGGAAAACAGAAGCATGCATTTCCGAAGCCTCCTGAACGGTACTTAATCGAATTTCTATTCTGATGGTCCATTCACCTGAAACACGTCACTGACTGCCACATATCTGCAGCAGAATAGTATCAATTTCGCGTACGTTAGCCAGTCGAGTCGATTGAAATGTGATCGGGTAGAATCGTTGCCACCCCCACAACAAACCACTAAAATTGGACTGGCAACTGACATCTCTTAAACCATATGTCTGACCACTATTACGTAAACATACACCGTTGTCGCTTATAGGTGAAATTAATTACAATTTTGATTCGTCGATGTTCGAGAGCGATCGCTGCTACAGCCGAACAGGTAAAGGTAGTTTACCTGTATTCTCTCTTTACCTTCAAAGCTGGTTATCGCGTTCCGAATCGAAGCGAACGCTGTCCACATCGTACTGGAATATCCGCGAAAAAAGTAGGTTCGTAATAGAATGACGATCTCTTTTTGTTTCTCAGTGTTGCGGTTGTACAACAGTGCTATTGTGTTGTGATTCTGAAGGAAAATTTGTTTGTGTTTGTGCCATCATTTCGTGCCATTTCATCCAGTTTTATTTCATTAGACTCTAACAGGATTTTTTCCAACTGGATCTTCATATCCTAAGGTCTCAACTTGAATCAAAGGTATTCATGAACACATATATAGTGATAATAGAGAATTTTCTCTCAATTGCATATGAAAATCATACTTGAGTACTAGAAATAAGTTAACTTCAAAACTGATCATTCTTGATCTAAAGATTCTTACATCAAATTCAAAATGAGAAATGATCACCTATTCATCAGTATGTAAGAAATTTGGGATGGTGAGAGATTCCGACTGTTCGAAAGAGATTGAGTCATAGATGGAAGGATAAGCACTATCTTAGTCATCATACTTTGGGAAAAATCTGAAGATTGACATTATGCTAGGAATCCTGCTAAAAATTGTATGAATGCATAGCACAGACAGAAAAAAATAACATCAATACTTGGTATTTGTAGAGAAAAATGTTAATATTTGGGAAAGATTTGAAAAATATAGAAAAATTGTATGATGATCGATAAGCTTGAAGCTCGGAAAGTATTATTTCAAAAAAAAACCGAAAGCATGGCAATACTATAGGTATTTATATGTCCAGTTAAGAAATCCACTTTACTTCGAATTTGATGTAATATAAAATATAAATATTTCAAGAGTACTTCATCAAAGAAAGAATCTATATCCATACCTGCATATATTTCATCCTTTTCGATGTCGAAAAATAACTGTAGATTTAGTAAATCTGCTTAAGTCACATGATGACACACTGCAATTCCCGTAAGGTTATGGAATCCTATTTGAAATGAAATTATTTCTATTCCTGTTGGCATATTTCTAAGAAATAAAGTTGGTTTTTATTTCAAAACATGAAGCTCCTGAGGATCTTTTGAAATATACAGGGAGATCAAATGAAATACTCAGTATTTGTCAGAACAGCTGAACATACCTTTTATAATTGCCTTCACATAGCAATGACAGAATTTGACATTAGACAGGGTGTTTCAACATAAACATATATTTATTTATTTATTTATTACCGATAATACACAAAATTAATTACACAAAATCAATTACAATATGTGCAGCTCACAGAGGTATCATCTATAGCCTTATAGATGACATTGGGAAAGTAATTTTTGCCTTATGACATATACCCCGTTTTTGAAGCATAGCGAGATAAAGGAGGGGGGGGGGTGAATGTCAACTTTGTGCAATATTCTGCATTCTGCATATTGTGCATTATTTCAATGTTCTATATTTTCTAAGAATTTCCGTGAAAACATTCTTCCAAAATTCAAACTCAACTTTTTTTTTTCATGTCTACAGTGGAAAATATTCTCCCAAAATTGTTGACATCTCTCGAAGATGAACTTCATTCTGAACACTGGTGTGAAAACAGAGTGTAAAAATATCCATTTGTTTTCATTTTATAGCCTAAGAAAGATTCCGCTCCGAGTACTTAAATAATTTATATTTTAGAAACTGGTGACCCTAAGAAGGCCAAAATTGTGCTGATGGGCCCCCATGATGACCTGGATAGAAATACAAATTTATGAAAAAAAAAATTTTTTCCGAAAAAACTGACGAGTTTCGAACTCGCTCCACTTGCGGACAATAGGGTGGCGTATAAATTGGATTAATTTTAATTATAATGACGTCCGTTACCAAGCAACAGTAGTTCATAGAATTTGACCCTATTTTCCGAATTCGGAGAGAGTTCGATTCCTACCAAAGTTTTTCAGAAAAAATTTCTTTTCTTGATAAATTCATATTTCTATTCAGGTCACTCTGGAGGCCTATTAGCAAAATTTTGGCATCCGTAGGGACACCAGTTTCTTGAATAAAAATTATTTAAATACTCCGAGTGGAGTCTTCGGAAGGCTATAAAATGAAAACCAATGGATACTTTTTCATTCTGTTTTCACCCCAGTGTTCAGAATGAAGTTGAGTTCAACGTTCCAGCTCGAAGGATTTCAACGATTTTGGGTGAAACTTTTTTCTTCACTGTAGACATGTGAAAAAAACTTGTTTGAATTTTAGAAAAATGCTTTCACGGAAAATCTTACAAAATTAAGTACATTGAGGAAATGCTATCCAATTTGGCAATCGAAAACAAAAAATTCAAACTTTGAAGGTTTTCCGCTATTTTCAAATATTTTTCCCAGAATTCTACAGAACAATTGAATTGACGACCAAAAAATACTAAGATGTGACCGAAAACCATTATTTCGAAGGTCACGTATAAATCACCACAGTTATCAGAATATTGCTCAAAGTTGACATTAAAGTATCTCACTTATGCTTCGAAAACGGGGTATATGTCAGTAGGCTAAAATGACTTTCCCAATGTCATCCATACGGCTATATATAATTGACCAGTTTATGGTGAAACACCCTATATATGTAAGGGTTGTCGTTTTATCCACATGTCTTTTTGATTTCTATCCCAAAAAGGGTCTTCAACGACTGCGTTGGACTGATGACACTGATGACAAATCCGAGGAAAAAATCGATTCTAGCCGGCCGGCCGTGGTCAAAACTACGAGCCTACGGAGAATTCTTTAGACTTGACTACACTATATTTCAAAATGCGACGGTTGAGTTCTTTTATGGGTGAAAGCGGCCTAACGGTTTCGGAGTATTTGAAATGTTGAAGATTCTTCCCTGAAACTACCTGAGCGATTTCGTTTTTTCTAGACAGTTAGTTGTAGCATAACTTTCTGCAAAGTTTTATTGAGATCGTACTGTCGGAAGATTCAAACAAAACATTTCTCGAAATTTTTTTGAAAAAATTTTTTTTCTGAAACGATTTATCATACAGAGTGTAACAGCCAAATGGAATAAATTCGATAACGAATAAATGAGGGCGTGTTGGGAAAAACGCTCGAACACGTCGATTTGTAATTTTAAATGCGCATATTTTTCAAGGAAATAATATTATATAGGGTGTTTCATGTGACCGTGGCCAATACCAACTTTCTTATTTCAAATGCAACCTCCTGTATATTATTCATTTTTTGGATTCTTCAGAGAATTCTAGACACAATTCATGTACAATGTCCTATACCTATCTTTAACTATTTCGGAAATATTAAGTGTTTTCAGATTTAGTGCAAAAATCAACGTTTTGAATAAAAATTATTTTATTTCACAAATTCGGTACATTACACTTGAAACCTAATAAGTAGCACTGATTATTTCTTAATAATTAAAAAAAAACAAAAAAAAACATTAATGTCAATGTAGGAAATGTTCAAATTGCTCGCCTCGAACTTCTTGGCAACATGCTAATCTGGTGTAGAATTGTCTTCTAACGTTACTCAGCATTTTTTAAAACACTTAATATTTCCGAAAAAGTTGAAGATAGGTATAGGACATTGTACATGAATTATGTCTAGAATTATCTAAAGAATCCAAAAAATAAATAATATACAGGGGGTTACATTTGAAATAAGAAAGTCGGTATTGGCCACGGTCGCATGGAACACCCTATATAATTTTATTTTCTTGAAAACTATGCGCATTTAAAATTACAAATCGACATGTCCGAGCGTTTTTCCTAACACCCCCTCGTTTATTCGTTATCGAATTTATTCCATTTGGCTGTTACACTCTGTATATAGAGTTAAGTTTGCTCTGAACTTGAACTTTATACACACAATTTCAGTTTGACTCGATTGAAATTATTGGAGATGAGAAAAAATATATCGAAATTCCTGCTTGGATTTTGAATTTCACATTTCACAGCAGTGTACAAAATTTCAGTTCGATACGAATATCATTTTTGGAGTAATAAGAACAAATTCCGTGTTTTTTTTCTCGGTATTGTTGTTTGATCCAGAATAACTCAAAAACACTGACTCAATCATGATGAAACTTGGTAACTAGTTTCGCAAAACTGATGAACAACTTTGTGCATAATTTCGTGTTGATCGGGTCATTAAAACGAATTGAATAAAGTATTTCCAATTTTTTGAAACATTAAAAATTCTGCTAAATTCGAATATATTATCTTCAAGCAATTCTGTATGAACCATGAGGCTATCATTTTTCAAACAAGTTCTAGATTTCTATCCGATTTCTCTGTATTCTTGGAAGTATTGTGAAAATCAAATTTTGAATAGGTATATTTGCGGAATTCGGTCTTCGTACTTGAGGTCCAAACCTACTCTATAAATATCGATTTTCTAAGATGTTTCTTTCGGAAGTTATTGTGTTCACGATCAGCCGTGAGTACCACAGTGAATACAATATTTGAATGAATGGTAAAATCCGACCGATGAATCCGAAAATATTCCCATTCAAATAGTTAGTTCACAATATTTCCAAAAATTTAGATTGAATCGAATTTAAACTTGAAGGTGCATGCAGAATTTCGAGGTAAAATATGATTAGAAGATCAATAAATCTTTTATCATGGAAAGTAAAGGTTCGTTTGGCGGGGGTCAATACGTGAAAAGATGACCGCTTTCGGAATGAATTTGAACATGCGTATAAAGGCTGCTGAGTTCACGACAGTGCTTTCCTAAAATCTGTAGTTTCTACCTTTCATTGAAGAAAGTGGTTTTCACACTGCATTCTGTACGATAACGGACGTACGGAGGACTATAGCGACTTGAAAATTTCAGGGTTGGTTCCATTTCAAAATGTGAAGGTTGGGTTCGTTAATGGGGAAAATCGATCTAACAGTTTCGGAGTTATAGCCATTTGAAGTTTTGAGGTTATTTTCCTGATAATTCAAGAACTACTGATGCAACGTGGCGGTTGGTTGGAGCATGAGGACATACAACTTTTTGATTTTTAAAAGACTGTATTTCTGGAAATATTGGAAACATAAAATTTTTAAAGGCCGACCGACCGTAAACACAATATCTTCCGGAAGAAACGACTTAGAAACTCGATATTTGTAGAGTAGATTTGAGGCTTAACTACGAAGATCGAATTCGTGAATGGGTAAAACCCGCTCAATGATATACCCATTAAAAATTTTATTTCCCAATATTTTCCAAAAATAGACATCAGATCGAATTGAAATACAGTGCTTCATCGAAAAAACCTAAAAAGCACTGCCGTAAAGGCAGCAGCTTTTGCGAACATGTTCAAATTCGTTGCCAAAGCGATCATCTCCATTGAACATGCGCGCAAAAGCTGCTGCTTTCACGGCAGTGCATTTTAAGATTTTGTACTATTGAAATCGATCATTGTATTCCTAAAAATATTGGAAAATTTAATCACCACCAAAAAGTTCATTCATTCATGCCTTTAAGTGTCCTCGGCTACTATGGCCATTCAGACAAGCTTTTAATTTTTTACATTTATACAGTGACATTCATTCTGATGCATACCAACTAGAAACTTTTTATTTATAGACACACAAACATTTACCTACACCACAAACTTAACACAACATCCATAACCTCGCCGGGATTCGAACCCAGTACCTCCGGTTTTACAAGCAGGTAATGAACCCACTGCACCACCGTGGCAGTTTACATCAAAAAGTTAAATTTTCAACTAGAACACTAACACAGAGTCTTCAGTCAAGAACAGTTGACACAGACAAAGTGTCAAGAATATGTCAATCGATCAGAAACGCTACGCTGTTAAGCAGTGTCAAATTTGTGTGACGTTATTACAGCACACGTTATTTTTGACATCTGAGCATGAGCAGATTCAGTTTCAGAATAACGCACCGTTAATAGCGTTAGCGTCTAACGTTATATACGGAAAATTGCGAGCCACAATTTACGTTGCGCTATTCTATATCGGAAGGATTCTTTGAGATTCGGGTCCTTCCGGCTACGAATCAGTATTTAGTATCAAGGGAACAGACTTTATTAGTTAAGTTTCGAATATATGGGAGTGTGAAGGCAGGGACAGGCCTAAGGGAGGGGGGTGGTGGTGACGGTCCCCCCCCCCCAATGTTGAACTGAGTTGGCAAATTTTCAAAGGAGTCAGCAAATTTTCAAAGCAGTTGGCAAACTTTCAGAGCATTCAAAAAACTTTCAAGGCTGTTGGAAAAATTTCAAAGCAGTCAGCAAAATTTCAAAGCAGTTGGAAAAATTTCGATGGATGGGGTTGAAATTAATATTTCCAAGAGAATTGTGAAATATAAAGGAATTTGAATCTTTCAAAAATAAAGTTTGCAATGCAGAGAAGAGAGAGAGCGGTATAACATGAAATAACTCCAACTGTTCAAAGTCGTGATTTGTGTTGACATGGATTCAGGGTTTTTAGTCCTCTTTAGAGCTTCGTAATTAAGCCCCTTAATTACGAAGGCCGAATTCGTGAAGGAGTAAAATTTATCCAATGATTCTCAGATATACCCATTCAAAATTTTATTTTCCCAATATTTCCAAAAATACATATTAGATAGAATTGAAATCCAATACTTTATCGAAAAATAACCGTTCGAAGGTCCATACAGAATTTAATGAGTATAATATGACAAGAAGATCACAGAATATTGGATATGTATTTGAAAGAAAAGATTTGAAATTTTTTTTCAAATTTTTCTAATAACACGATCATCACGAAACTCTGTACAAAGTTGTATTTTAGCATCATCAAACTAGGTCTGAAGTTTCATCGTGATTGAATCAGTATTTCTTGAGTTATACCGAAAAAAAACAACGAGATCGGGAAGAAAACTAAGAAACCTCTTATATTTTTCCCAATATATCCAAAACTAATAACCGTATCGGATTGAAATTTGACACACTGCTGTGGAATATGGAGTTTAGAGTTCGCGCTGAATTTTTTTTCGAATGTGATGAACAGTTCACGAAAAAAAATTTTTTTCGAGAAAATTTTTGAAAAAAATATTTTTCGAAATTTACGGATTGTCGTTGATCGTTTCAGTAGTTTTTGGATAATCGCCAAAATAAAGTCAAAACTTCTAAGGGATCTTACTCCGAAACTGTTTGGCCGATTTCGCCCATGAACGAACTTAACCGTCGTTCAGGTCGATATGGGATCTTCCGTACGACCATAAACGTGTCTACGGACGGCCGGCCGGCCGGACAGAATCGATTTTGACACTGGATTCGTCATCAGTGAGTCCCACCTAGTCGTTTGAGACCATTTTCGGCTCAATCATTGAAAATTACAGAAATTTGGACATAACGATAGCACGCTGTTCACCAGAGCATGCGCGCAAAAATGAGTTCAACACAATCTATGAATTCACTTTTACTCAATTCACAATGCTATGATATAGCATCCCAATGTTTATTGACACTTCTAACCAATAATTGAGACGTCACATTAGTAAACAATGATGTAATGTCAAGGCTAGCCATGATATGTCCATCTGGAATATGGAATTCTCTATTCTCAGAACCGAACTCAAACGAGTCCCTAATGAAAAATGGATTGTTTCGGTTGTAAGAAGCTTTCAAAATATTCATAATAAATCTCTACAAAGAACTTTCAAATCTGGTACCACATATTGGTTGTATAAACGCACGAACTTATTGGCTTTCCGTGACGTGTAAACTGTACAGCTCTCTGTCACTTCTCGTGTACCTTTCTCTCTACTCATCCAATGGACAGTGTCGATCTTAGTATCGATCTTTGAATCGTGCAATAACGGGTGACGTAGGAAGCGATCTACCGAGTTTCGCCAAATTTGAACTTGCGTCTCGATTGTTCTACTTTTAATACAAAATAATTCAAAATTTGCGTATTGTGAATGTGTGCGATGGCATTCGTTATGATCTTGTATCGAAATAGATTGAGAAAATCATTCAAACATGGTATCTCGTGTAACATGCGAGAGACCTATTCTTTCTAAAGCCTTCATGAATTGTTGTTGATACTGAAGGAGCAACAAGAATGTTCTTGTTCTTGCTCTTGCTCTGTGTTTCAAAAGTTTCAAACCAAACTTTACCGATACATGATTTTTATTAGAAGAATTAATGCTCCGTATTTTAAAAGAGTATTCCTCATAGATAGTGAATGTTTTCCTAGACCTTAATCGTGTATATTTCAAAAATTTTTTGTCCTTTCAGTTTCGCAATAATTTTCATTTGTATCAAAGATTTCATTAGAAATGAATTGCAGCGAAGCGAAAAAGGAAAAATTTTCATTTTATGGATTCGTGAGAATATATCAGAAGTAATCATTGCTGTTGATGCCAATGAAATAAAACTTTTCAAATTAGTATATTTCCTGACTTTATAACTCGACTTTGCACATTGCAACATTATCTCTCAAATTCATATGAGATCATTAAAGAACATTCGGAAACATTCAGGTGAGATGAAAGTCTAGTACAGAAACCTGAAAAATATTGAATTCTGCCAATATCGAACGACTTTAATTCATTCCCCAATTCATTCCGATACAAATTTTACAACTGAAACAAATTATAATTTTACTTCAAACACAGAATTTGTGTATTCGCGCTAGAATGACATGTGAATGTTCGCAATAAAACTGTGGGAATTTTTAATTCCGGCATTTCACACATCGTTGTGAGTTGAGATGAATAATTCACGAAATTTCTTTGATGGGAAAGTTGATGAATATAGCTTTCATTGCATTGCTAGTTACAAAACCGGAAGTTCATTCTTTGGAATGAGTGTATGATTGGTACACGATGTATTTACAAAGAAGAACTCTAATCGGAGTTATTATTCTGAATGATCAAACCTATCAACAATAAATTAAAAATAGTTGTTAATGCAACAGGAATTTATATCAAAATTCATCAATTAATTTTATATATTTCAAACCTTTCCTTCCAATATTTTCGATATGTACCTTTCTAATAAATAATACCTTCACCCAGTTTATTTGAAACAATATGCACTCATCGAATTCAAAGACTCACTCCCTAAAAATATACTGAAGAAATTGAGACCAACACATGAAATAGAGCCGCACGATAACGATCATTCAAATTCGAAATAAAATGCCGCCAAAAATTCTAGACATAACATGGCTGACTTTTGACAGATTTATAATCCGTTGTCGCCAATATGGTAATATAGTCACTGTAGTTTCAACTAGGTTCGAGAATCTGGGCCTCTGACAACAATCTGATATTTATATTATGTGGAAAATAATCCTTCGTAAATATTAGACCATTCCACCATAATATACAGGGTGACATAATATGCCTATAATCCAAAATTTATTGTTTATAGGTATAGCCATAGATACATGATGAGGACACTCTTTGACTAATTTTGGGGCCGAAAGGAGGACCAATTTTTGTTGAAATACGGCTTTATCGTTCAAGTTCTGTTTTCGCCGATAGATGCCGCTATCTGGAAATCTACCATATAAAATATGAAATATATTTGGAAGTTATATCAGAACTAGTCAAATCAGAGCTTTATTTAGATTTTCCGAGTTGGACCATACAATATTTTCCAGAATTTATTACTTTTGAATTGAGTATTCATTAATAGGTACATACAAAATTTATGAACCATATTTTTATGTAAAGAAATCCAAAGTATCCAATAAAATTCGTGAGTAGTAGATCAATTTCCTTTTACGTCATTACCATTAGCTTCGAAATGACTTCTTGTATCCATGAAAGTCTTCTTAACAATAAACCCTATACTGCTCTTCATTTCATATTATTAATCAGTGGATATTCCACATTTGTAAAACTTTTCTTATATAGTAGAAAGAATCCATCATTTCGAATATCTAATTCATATTTTGGGAAATAATTTCATCAGATCCATAATTATAATGGGTTATACTCAATTCATTTTTATCCAGCGGAATTAATTGTATGGACTTGACAAAGCAACCCTAGCGCCATCATCGTTCACAGAGCAAAGTAGTACAATATTAGACAATTATAGGACCGCGTTTTGGACCCAAAATTCAAGTGGTTGAAAGTAGAAAAGTATCGACACCTGATATATGCATTTTGGTAAGGCTGTTACAATCGTACCCCGTACAGAGATTAGTGCACCCTTACCTAGAAATGCTCTCCTGATAGTTCGGTAATAACAAGCATACCAAGGACGAAACCACGAAATTTCACCTTTTTTTTCCAATATGTCCGAGATTAATTATTGGAACTAACTGAAATTTGGTTGTTGAATATTGACCCAATAATCGAATGCCAAATTTCATTGAAATATGTTAGGCGGTTTCCGAGAAAAAAAATTTCAATTCTGAGTTATTCCTTTCTAGAGTATCATATTAAATTCAAAGTAGGCAACGTCCAATATTGTTTGGAGTATGAATGAATAAAATTATTCCCTCTTAGATTATGCTATTATTTCATGTTGAAAATGCAAGGGTTATATTAGGAAATATTATTCATTATACGATAACATAAAGATGCACGATGAAAAAGATGTGATTTTGGAATATATAGATGTGCTTTTAGTAAAAACCGCGTTAGATCTATTATGAATCACCACAAGAGCCAAAAATTTAAAACAGCCAACACTTGTTAATAGTGCCCTACAGTCATGCTCAACATGGGGTATCGACAATCATCGCACTTTGCAATTAGTGAGCACTTAAGGCATTGACAGTCAAAGATGATAGTATGGGGGATATTAAGATGATTAATTCTCGTGGGAGAATTGAAAATACTCAAAATTGGAGATTCGATTCAAAGTAATAGTATTTAATGTTTTGATATGAGCAATGAATTTGATGTTCGAACTAAAGGGCATCGTATTCGTTAATTCAAGTGCTGATTTTCGACCTGATGGTCTCTGTATTTTTGTGATTATCGAGATGACGGAATTTCAAATGCGTATATCCATACATAGACGAAACTTGAACTTCATATTTAAGCTTCGAATCTGCTATTAGAATTTCGAGTAAATTATTCCTTTGCAATCGTGTTCACAGTGGCCTACAGACTTATAGATCCGAAATATTTGTGGTGGCTTTGAATATGAAGTTCAGAGTGGTAATATCCCCCTAACGGTTCAGAAGAGGAAGGCATCTGAAATTTCGTAATCCCAATATTCACAATAATTGAAAATATAGATTTTCACATAAAACCTTTTATATTGGAATCTTACGATATGCTTTTATTTTCTTCAACGTACCACATCTTAAATGACACATTTAATTATTATATTAACTAGCTCATAATGAACGAAGTAAAAACTCGGAAAAACGGCAACAAAATAAAATAAAATATAGAAATGATAATAGACACGGTGTTTCGTCTTTTATTCTTCGATTTAGAATCATCAGTAGCATCTATTCTATATTATATGTCGAAATGTCACCACGTGATTTCACTAACACTTGATTACAAACGAACTAAGCTACTATAGAGACCTACTGGCAAGCTTGTTGCATTGTTCATGAAACAATATTTCCACATCAACAACAAAACTTTCAAAAACCGTAAGATATTAATATCGAAAGATTCAGGAAAGGTGAAAGTTATTACAGACAAACATTTATATGATATTATTGTATTAATAGCCCTCATCGAATATACCCGATTGAATTCAATATCCAATTTTCACAATTCAGCACAATGAGATCTCATTTAAATATCCAATCCATGGTTCATATGAAACACTAAGTACTTCGTGAAAATATATACACCTGAGAGAGAAACTGTAATTTTGGGCCAGAAGGTAAGACGTTGCCGTCTTTGCTAACAAATGGTCACGAAAGGGGACAGCCGCGGATTGAGCACCGATCTCGTAGTCACTTTCTATTTAACAATGTTATTTTGAAATGCTTCACTCATAAAATCAATAAGTTTGTGAAGTAGATGAACAGCAAGCATTTCGTTTATTTGCGATCAGTTCTATAATCATTTATCGAAAATAATCCTAAACCCAACACGAGAAGGCAGATGCTTATTGAGTTCGGAAAGATGACAATCAGAATCAGATTCTCAAATTTGTGTAAATCTTGAACCCCGGCGATATTTTTGGTAACTCACCCTCGAAATTCATTCTATAAAACTGAATAGAATTATTATCATGAACGGAACGTTCAGAGGGAAGTTGGAAATTGCCTTTTCTCTTGATGGGCACATAAGTGAGAAAATAAATCAATCTGATCTTGATTGTCCCAGTCGTCATAGATTTTGTCACGATGAATATCTGATTCTCTTCACCGATATTCCAGATCGGTTCTTTTGGGGCTTATCGTGAAAGACTTGTAACTCAATTGTTTTGAAAAAATTGAAGGGAATGCATCATCCGTTAATTTGAAAATTTTACTTGGAATACTAACGAATGAACCATCTATAGTTGGTAGAGAAATTTCTTTCAGAATTTGACAGACAACAAAATTTTTTATGCATACTCTACAGGGTGTTTCACCATAAACTGAACAAACATATATAGCCGTGTAGATGACATTGGAAGAGCCATTTCAACCACGTTTTCGAAGCATATAAGCGAGATACAGGATGTTTAATGTCAACTTTGAGCAGTATTCTGATAATTGAGGTTAGTTATGTGTAATACTCGAAATAACGGCTTTTGGTCACATCTAAGTATTTTTTGGTAGTCAATTCAATTCAATTGTGGTGTAAAATTTTGGAAAAAACTTCAAAATGGCGAAAAAGCTGCAAATTTTTTTATTTTCCTAATTATTTCCATACACTCGATTTTCTTGAAGAAAAGTTTTTTGAATTTGATTTATTCTGATCATAATAATGTCTGTTACCATGTTACGGTAGTTCATCAAATTTGCCCCTTATTTCCGAATGTGGAGAGAGTTCGATTCCAACCGAAGTTTTTCTGAAAAAAAATTGTTGTTGATAAATTCATATTTATATCCAGGTCATTCTGGAGGCCCATTAGGACAATTTTGGCCTCCTTAAGGCCACCAGGTTTTTGAATAAAAATGATTTACGTACTCCGATCGGAATCTTTGGAAGACTAGAATGAAAACCAATGAATATTTTTTAAATCTGTTTTCACACCAGTATTCAGACTGAAGGAGAGTTCAACCTTGAAAAATTACAACAATTAAGGATTTTTCTTCGATATGTAAAAAGAGTTGAGTTTGAATTATAGAGGAATATTTTCACGGAAAACCCTATAAAATCGAGTATGTAGAAATAATGCTATCCAATTTGGCAATCGAAAATGAAAAAAACCAACTGTAGAAGTTTTCCGCCATTTTGAATTTTCTTTCCCACCTTCCACACCACAATTGAATTGACCACCGAAAAATACTAAGATATGACTAAAAACCGTTATTTCCAAGGTAGCGCATAACTTACCACAGTTATCAAAATATTGCTCAAAGTTGATATTAAACGCTCTGTATCTTGCTTATGCTTCGAAAACTGGATATATGTCATTAGGCAAAAATTATTCTCCCAATGTCATCTACACGACTATATATCTTTGTCCAGTTCATGGTGAAATACATTGTATGGTAACGTCGTTAATTTTGAAACTTTTTTCTCTATGTATTGCCTTGATCTATTTCGTGTTCTAACGGGATCTTTAGGGAATCGAAGTACGGAAACTTTTGCGTGTGTGGGTTCATACTTATTGTTACAACCATGTATTGCACAAGTACGAGCCATAATAAAACTCATATCGAAGATTTCCAATGCTTTGAATATCTAATACCTATTGATTACCCTAGATTTATCGACTATTCTAATGGAATTCCAAATTACAACTTACTTCAACAACACTTCACAATGATTACGGCTCAAACACTTATTTCACTTAAACAACCAAGCAGAGCGAGAAACTAAAGGACGCGAACGTTTCATGGCGTTTTCCGGCGAAATAATTATATAAACAAAAGCAGCTGGAGGGCCATCGTAACCTTCCGATATTGGGAACTTCTGCGAAGATGCCAGCGCCCTAACGGATAAATTTGGAACCTGTCCAAGCTAGTAGTTTTATGTAAACAAACCTTAGAAATGTGGTGAAGAACGAATATTTATTAAGCAGAGCTTGAATGTTCAAGAAAATTATTATCATTTTGTCTAAGATTTCTTGAGACAGAACTTTTCGTTTGGATCACGATATAAAATCGTACTTCAAATCGTTCCTGGAGGATAATTTCGGTGTTATTTTAGTGTATATTGCTAGGTGGATCAAAATGAACCAATATCTAAGTTTACTTGAATTTCTGGAAAAAATAGGCACCTCAATAAGTAATTAAAGGACTCTTATTTATGTGGAGAAGTGCTGAATGCAGGCTATATTATGTGGTAAATCTAGAATCAGTCCGAATGATATGACTTGTTCTTTGTTTACAAACGAGTGAATCAATAAAACGGTAACAGATTTTCTGCTTTAGTTCTTTTGTATCGTATTTCTAAAGAAAAGAAAACAGATAGACATATAATTGATTTCATTTTCATATTACAGCAGCTCAAGATACACATACAAAATGAAGAATCTCACAGCTGGTTCAATTTACCTATATAAAGAAATGAAAAGTATTAATATATTTATATGAATCTTCAGCTATTATCAACTTTAACAGTATATCTAGTTTTTGTCAGGTTTTCAACCAGATCACTCTTTTAGAATAAGATTTTGTGTAGTATGTGAATTAGGTAGCTGCAGAAGTGCTCGGTAGTTTCTCTGCAGCAGTTTTCTTCAAAATTCTCTTATTTTCATTTACACCTGAAAACATCATGACATGAAGTTGTTTCGAAATGAATACATTGTAGGTAATTTACCTTTATGAAAATAAACATCTTCAGAGAAATGCAGTGAACATACTTTCATGTATTTCGTGACCTGTTTTCCAATCTTCAATTTCTAAAGCTATTCCTTTCTTCTATCATTGAGTTCCCTGCCAAATGCTGTTTCCAAATTAACTTTACTTTCATTTGGCTTTGGAAAAAATGAAAAATAGAGGCACTAGATGATCCTTTCTTCTTCGAACATGAATAACATTGAGTTGAGGCACACAACAGTAGTCATTTCGGGAGGATGCCATTTCGAATTAATACAATCGAAAATTTTAATCGCAATCGATTGATGAATATTACAAACACTTTCGGTATACCAAAATTTCAACTCGGAGAACAACACAAAAGCTCGAAAATGAACTGCAAAAGTAAGCAAATTACGCTAGAATAACAGACACGTCGAAAAACTACTAGCTTGGAAGTGTTCGAATTTCTATCGCCAGAGGGCGTATCGCTTAGCAGTAGTTGCGAATAGAAAGGCAGCATCCCATTACGGGCATCCCACTTGCCTGACAGATTACGTAGGCTACGACTTGCAAAGCCATAATACTAATAATATAATAGATATAGAATCACAAAACGCTTTGGTAACAAATTTGAAGATACGCGCAAAACTTGGTGACTTCAAGTGCTTTTCTAGAGTTCTTCAGGTCCCTCCTGACAAATACTCATTTTTCCCTGTTTTCTGTCAATATGATGAAATTTATTTGAATTTTCTTAATCAAGTTATGGAAGCACTTGAAGCCTGAATGGTACTTTTTCGAATAATTACACTTCTTTAACCCTCATAAAAAATCCATAGTCCGTATTCCGACGTAGACGTACTCTTGACAGTTAAGTTTTAATAATTAATTGGAAATGGAGAGATGAATGATGAAATTCAGAATATCCGATATATCTCCAGAAAAGTTTGACATAACCTTATCAGACATGGGCACCTTGAATTCCTCATGATAAATTCGTTTATTGACAAAATTGCAGAGTGGTGTTTCATCTCATAATAAAATGTTCGCGTCCCTTTTCCATGGTGCAAAACCAAATCAACTACAAAAACAAGCGGAACGTCGGCTAATAGCTTTTCCATCACCCCAACTGTCAATAATATTGACTTATGCCAAAACATCTGTTCCGTTCGTTTTTGGTATAAATTAATAGCCTCTACTTTACGATATCTAGTTTTACTTAGTACGGGCGTTCGATGCCAAAAACCACAGTAACTTTGTGGTATAGATTTCTTCTTGCAGTCCCTGTAGCAGTTGAAAAAATTGATAACCGACGCATATTTGATCCATTTATGTGTCCATTTATATATCCAATATATGCGCACAAAGCTGATTAGTGTAATACCAGAAAACTCAATCTCATTGTGAAAAGTGGACCTTTCAGGTCATAGTACAGTCTTCTATTTTTCACGTTTTTCTCTCTTCCTTTGTATTAACACTGATTATGAGAATGAAGTTGTGTTTATGTTCATGTTCATTTTCATTTGGTACAGCTCATATTTTTTCATAAAGGAATAAAGGCTCCTTTTCCTTCATGAACATTTCTCTTTTTTTTTCCAAAACGTTTTAAGAAATCTCGAATAGTTTCAGGAATTTTGGTGAATATTTTTTCAAACAATTTCTTGGTTTCGTATATATTCGATATGAACAAAGAATTCTACATTGATCTTGAATATATAAACAAAATATTCATTTGAGTCACAAATTAGGAAATTCTTGTATTGTGAGTTTGCAAATATATACATTTTCGAGTCAATATATTCATTAGTTGCAGCAATATATTCAATTTGTTTGCCAATATATTTGTTTTCTACAACACAAATCATATTAACGAGTTGGGAGTTCCAAACATGTAAGATGCAATATACCGATTAATTGGCGCGCCGGAAGAATACAATTTCCAGTATACAGTGTCCAGTTATTTTGATTGAAATCTGAGTTTTCTACGATAATAACGACAAATATTTGAGGGATAAAACTGAATATGCACAAATCATATGAAAATTAAGGACTGGTAATCAATATTTTTGAGCTTTTTTAAATTAGGATTGCTGCGTTGAGGAAAAAAAACGTGCTTTCGTCGCGCCCTCTCTTGACTTCGTTCGATAGATTGGATCAATAAATATATTGGTTTTCACAATTAAAATATTTGAAAGTCCCAACTCGTAAATATGTTCGGAAGAATGTAAATATATCAAAATGAAAAACAAATATATCATCACACAAATTATACATATTGGTGCAACTAATGAATGTATTGACTAGAAACCAGATATATTTTCGAACACACTTTTGTCACAAACGGCACCAGTATAGATTTTGGAACTTGAAAAGCTGATAAGAAAATATTTCTTCTATTATGTAGCAGCCGTAACAATAGGGTTTATCCATTTTTGTTCTCTAAGATACCGAATGATAATTATCTATTTATCTGTTATCGGTACTGAATAATCAATATTCATAGCGACTTCATTAACCAAAAGTGGTAAGGATTCACCTTCGAACGAAACTCGTCGCTTTGAAGTGACAGCGAATGATGTATGTGCAGTTTCACAATTGTTCAAAATAGAGCTGATATCATTTTACCTCGAATACCTGTTACATAGATCATCAACGCCTCATAAATATATAAAGTGAGCAAGGTACTTCAAGGAGAAAAATAATCCCCACCGCTGAATAATTAGACGTGTTGTTTATTGAAAAGATTATAATTCATGACATGATATTATACTTACGTTTGGGAATCTCATTGCAACAGCCCATTGTTTAGTGCAATTATTGCTCAAGACCTGCCAATAATATTAATAGAATTCGATTGGCATATAAAATGATTTGAATCCTCAATAAACTTCTTGAGGTGGAAACTATATCCGATCGAGGGATCAAAGTTCATAGAAATTAATCATTTCGTATGTAAAAGCCTAAATGTGACGCTAATGTGAATAAGATATACTCCATTCACTTTTATAATGTAGCCCGGTTGGCCATGACATCGTGACAGATTTCACCGTGTATATTTTGAAAATGTTAGGTTATAGTCATTTTCCTGTCAGATAACTATGCAACGTTGTCCTCTCTACAAAGAGGTCGTAGTAATTACTTATTTTTCAAATGTCAATCTACATTGATAAAGTAATGAAATTGAGAAAATATTATTTGAATTCAATAATTCCAAAGACCTGTCGAATGTTATGCTTTTTTCTTGTACGGAAATCAAGAATCGAGTGTTTTGGAATTTTACTGAAAAATGATGGATATAGTAATTCGTTACTTTGTGAGAGTTCATTAGAAAAAAAATAAAAGCAGCCGAATAACCCTGCAGTAAAACTATATATAGTGTATTAATCGAAAAGTGTTCATTTCTCAAATTATAATTCCAAATTTGTCGTTGCAGATCTTTTTTCAAAATAAAGTCTGTAATCAGTGTCATTTTGGGTGCTCCAATAGAAGGAAATTCTTTGTCGTCTCTTTCACTTACACTCAAAGAAATTCACCAGGATATACAACAGGAATTCGGTGACTTCTACAGGAAATTCCCCCTATATAAGCGACAGCAGGAATATTTGTTGAATTTACGTGACAATTCCTGTCGTTCAATTCCTCTAGAAATAACAAGATTCAGATTAGTTAATGCAACCAAACTGCAGTTTGTCATTTCAACAGGAAAATAATAATGTGACGAAAACCGGAATATACGTGACTATTTACAGTGCGTAACATTGATTCAACTGGAATATTCCAGTTATTTCAATGAACTACCTTACTTTTACCGCAGCTGTAATTTCGATCTAACAGGAATTTCCTGTTCAATAAACAAACTAGATAGTTATATTCCAAGCTTCAAACTTCAGTTTCTACAAGAATTTCCAATAATGAACCATAAACTAGAACAGGAAATACTTTACTCATAACGGAACTGTAGTATTGATTTAACAGGAATTTTCCGTTGGAATAAAGAACTATCGTTCATATATTACAGTACTAGTCAGTTGTATTCGAAGCTTATAACCTGAGCTTTTACAGGAATCTTTTCAAGTCATCTAGTATTCCACAGGAATTTCTTGCATTTCCTATTGAATAATTACGTAGTTTTGGCAGTAATTTCCATGTGCAGTTGAGATTTGTTTCCATGGAATTTTACTGGAAGATTCCGGTTAGTTCTACAGTGAAGCATTGTTGCAATTTAGGGTTCTTCCTGTCAATATTCAAGTGATTTTTTGTACAGGGTGTGGCGAAACAGACAGTGCAGTTTTGAAAAGCTATTAAAAAAAACTACGTTACTTACAAAAATAAAAAATTTTCTTTAGTACATTATGCCGTTTTATGTATCATGTTTTAAAAATACATCAGAAAAAAGTGGCCGCTTTTAGAACTCGATAGAGAAAACGGCATAATGTACTGAAGAAAATTAACTAAATGTTATTTCTGTAAATTACGTAATTTTAATAGCCTCACAAAACTACATTGTCTGTTTCGCTGCACCTGTACAAAATAGCACTTGAATATTAACAGAAAGTACCCTGAATTACAGCAATACTTCACGGTAGAACTAACCGGAATCTTTCTGTAAGTTGCGTAGTTTGTTTAGTAGCCTTTCAAATCTCCTAATTTGATGACGGAATACCCATAAAACCGAGTATGCACTTCAAATATAGGTCGGGTATGAAAATATGAATTTCAATCTGCTCAAAATGTAATTTGTTTATTAAAAAAAACGATATTTTCACAATGTTCCGTCTACAATAACATAGTTAGAGCTAATATCTGATAATGTTTGGCATACAATTATAATGAAAAGTGGCAAATGTAACTTCAAACCTGCCATTTTATCTCGTCTCCCACTTATTGTTTCCTCCACTTCTACAGCCGATCTCAGGTGTGTTATAAAACCTTCCATTAATTCTTATCGGGATGGCATCTAGGTTGTACCTTTTTGGCTTCTTCAAACGCTACTCAAATAAAATATATACGTTATAGAAAGAAAAAGTTCTAGGTTGCAACGTTCTTCTCCACCTAAAATCGAAATTGAAAAATTAATAACGATTTACGTACTAGACAGCCTGTTAGTATGAGAAAGTGATATGTTGTAACTCAGAACTTAAAATGGAAACTGGACAAAATGACTTCAATGGGTAACATTATTTTACGATCGGTAAAAGCCAAAACTTATAGCTGATCTCGGGGATCTCTATCTTACTTGAGTCCTGAAGTGAATAACTATTCAACAATAGAATGTTCAGTTCAACTACTTCTTGAGTCTGAACCTTCCATGAATATCTGATCACCCCGTATAATTTTTTATTATCAATGTGTATAGCCTCCGAAAAGCTAGGTAGATATAAGCTGGTTAGTCATTTGTTTAAATATTAATATTGCTTGAACTTGATGATAGATAGGTAATTTCCAACATCCTGTACCTACTTACTGTTTAAACGTGAAATAAAAATCAATATAGAGTTTTAAATGTTTCACTCATGGTAAATATCTACTTTAACTACTCACGAATTTTCGAGTTCGATTTTTTTTTATTGCAAAATGAGCGTTTCCATGCGTTTTTCGATTGATTTCAATACTAACACACGAGTTTTTGTAGAAATTGCCAAATAAACGGGATCTGGAGTGAATAAGGGTGCTTGGGCGGAAAACAACTGAAATTATGGCACTAGGAGAAAATTTGGATGAAAAGAATAGGTTTCATAGAGTGGAAAATCACAATACCAGGCACATTTCCTTCCTACTACTTATTCTATAACTTCATACATGTTTTGAAACTCTTTTTAATTCATTGTGTATTCTATTTAATTCGTTTTTTGTGTTCAAAACTATTTCTGTTACCTTCATTATGTTTGGCATATGAAATCTACGGTTCGCAATACTTGTATGCTCATAAGTTGATTACGATTACTTCATTATACGTTGTTTTAGTGACAGACACTTCACAGCTAAACAACTTGAAATGATGAAATATACTTACTTCTGAATATTTCTGCGTAATTACTAAACCCCATCCTCTTAAATAGCCGCCGACATCATCCTCGCTGGCTGCCATTTCCATTGATTCTATAGATCCACTGATTGGAGTATATATTTCCTCTTCATCCCCATCTTGACTTTGATCTAAGCCCAAGAGAATATGGGCCAAATCATATAAATAATCAGCAGCACTTGATTCATACATAACTATTTTTCCAATAAATGGCAAAATTCACAATAACTGCACTTGTACAGAAGAATGGCGAATACCACAACTACATATGCGTGTTCCAACAACCAACGAACCAACACGAACGTCTTACCAAGAGAAGCGGATTGATTTTGGCGTTTTATAGGAATTCTGTTACAATAAAAGTTCTGAGCTGTTAAAACAGTAGCGTCGATCGTAGAGATAACAGGAATAATATGTCATTGATAATCTGAATTTATGTGAGATATACGGAATATTCCTGTTGAATTTAATGGGTCCATACTGTTAATCGTACAAATATTGTTGGGTGTATATTACGAAATGATTATATTCTACTAGATATTCCTGTAACATTCACTATGTTTGATTCCGGTTGCACTTATGGTTCCGAACTACGTATGTTTTACAGTCGTGGCTCGTAAATATGGCAGAATATTCTTCTATATACACAGGAATTATTCCTTATGAATTAAAGGTACAATATCACTGCTAAACTTACTGTTTTTCCTGTTCATACGACAGAAGTCACTTGTACCGGAATCGGCATGTTAGATTTCAAGTACAGATTGTTCTCATAACGGTCTTTTTCTGTAGTAATGATAATACTTGTGTTTAAACAACAGGAATTTATTCAACCGGAATTTCTCGGGATTCTTTTTTCTCAGTGTAAAATCTTCCTTATTGAGTTGATGTGCAGCTAAAAAATAAATATCTATTCATATAAAATATAATTCCTTGGTTTTCACTCACATACGTCGAAAATGTTGGATAGCTTGTGTTGAATTATTGATTCCAAGTTATCAGGGTCAGTATCAGAATAAGCAGATTTCAATTCGACATAGCACTTCCTGATACTTTGCCTCTGCTTCTTCAAAACTACCTTCGGCATTTTTAGTTTGCAAGCGTTATTATGCTGAGATTTAGAAATCTAGAATCGATTGATATTGATAATAGTAGAAATTGAAATTTGGCAACGTCCTTTGACATTGCCGATATTTCATGAGTGCCAACCTGCGTCAGTTTTAAGGGAAAAAACTTGATAAACCTAAATCATGGCCAACCGGGCTACATTATAAAAGTGAATGGAGTATACGTAGACGTATACGTTGACATTTGAAAACATGTTTTGAATATTTTCCATATTTACTATCATTGGTTCCATAGAAATTTCACTATTATCACAAGAACACTTCAAAATTATTTAACTCCTCTCCATAGAATATGAAACTGTCATTGGTGCTACCCTCTCCCTTCAAAAGGTTGCTGAAATTCCGAATAATAATATCATTACATTATCTCTCATGGTCCCTATAATTATCAATCTATTCTGAAAATGTAAAGTCCATAGGTGTTTCTCTCAGGACTTCCAGGTTGAATAGAATCCGTCTAATGTTCTGGGAATTCATGGCCAATCTTAAGCACAATAACTTTCGAAAGAAACCATTTATGGATACGAAGTTTGTCGGGATATTTGTAGAATGGGTTTGGATTGAATTCGTGGATGGGTAGAAATCCACCCGAAGATTCCGGAGATATACTCATTCATAATTCTATTTCTCCAATATTTCAGAAAAATACCTTGGATCGAATTAAAATCCAAAACTTGATTGAAAACTTATGGCTGGAAGAATTCCGTGAGAATAATACGATTAGAAGATCGCGAAATGGTTCATTACAAAATTTCACACACTCTTCATAAACAATGTTCCATCATGATTGGATCAGTATTTTTTAATAATTTCGGAATTAATAATACCGAGGAAAAATCCACGGAATTGGGAATATTTCTTCCCAATAGTTCCGAAAAAAAAATCAATCGAACTGAAATTTGGTAGACTGGTGTGAAATATGAAGTTTCATATCTGATTGATATTTTGGAATTTTTCATCATTATATCATTATTAAACATACGATGCAAGCAAAAATTTGCGAGGAGTTAGGCGTTATTGTAATACAACTGACCACAAAATCTTGAAATAGTGAGGAAATAACCGCAAATATTCAATTGACTGTGACTCCAAAACCGTTGGGCCGATTTGGTCTATTGACAAACTTGACTGTCGAATTTTCAAAAGACAACATATTTTAAATATTTCTATATGTAGTCTGTTCCGTATTTATAGTTTTAACTATTGATCTCTCGATCTTTTACCTACTTGACTCAATGATTCTTTTTATTTTATGAATAGGGAATCAGTAATTGCTGTTGGTTTACGAATGGTAGTATAGACGAACTGCCGAAACATGTCATCCTGATAACTCCCTTAAGGCTCCAATAAAACTCGAAATATTAAGACTATTATTCCTCTTCTACGTGTTGCACTTCAAGCACGACTTTTTACGAAATCAATTTAATTATTCACCCGACATTCCACAAACAAATTCCTAGGTTTCAGCTCGATTTCGATCGAGCAGAATTAAGATTTGAACAAACGAGCAAATACTCTTGACCACCACGACAGTGCTTTCTCGATGCATTTTAGAATATCAGTTATTCCTCTTCTACGTGTTGCACTTCAAGCACGAGTTTTTACGGAATCACTTTAATTGTTCACCCGACATTTCACAAACGAATGCCTAGGTTTCAGCTCGATTTCGATCGAGCAGAAAACTTGAACAAACGAGCAAATACTCTTGACCACCACGACAGCGCTTTCTCGATGCTTTTTAGAATACCAATTATTCCTCTTCAACTTGTTGCACTTCAAGCACGTGTTTATACAAAATCAATTTCATTGTTCACTCGACATTTCAAAAACAAATGCCTACGTTTCAGCTCGATTTCGATCGAGCTGAAAACTTGAACAAATACTCTTGACCACCACGTCAGTGCTTTCTCGATGCTTTTTAGAATACCAATTAGAGTTACGTTGTTCTTCAATCAAATACATACCTCGACTCTCATCTAAATTTGTGTCATCCAAGTGAAATTGCGTGCTGAAGATACTGCATTGTTATTAAGCTAATCGAAAATGGTAATTACTTGTCTTCTAACATGGTACCTTCTTCTGTAGGCTTCTCTCTCAGGAGAAGATAGAGGCAGTGAGAGTTTTTAATAGAAGTAAACAAATTAGATTAATTCAGTGCAATCTCGTCATACCTGTGCAGACCTTGAGAACACAGCGAATTTTCTGAATGCTTCAATTTATTTCACGTGTTATGTAAACAATACAACCTGTTATTCGAATCACACGTTTCTATAGTTAAATAAACAAAATGACGCAACAAAACAATAGTCGTTATGAATTGATGTCTCTTCAATCAATAGTACTTAATGTTTTTACGCGCTTGTTTTAGGGAACAGCGCGTTATCATTTCGTCACGAACTCTGTAATTTTCGAATTTTGAGCCGAAAATTGTCTAAAACGTTCGGGTTGAACTCCCATCCGGGCGTATGTGCTCCTACTATCGAAGGAAAATACTTAGCGACTTGAAATTGTCAGAATAGGTTTGGAGTCCAAATATCTCGGTTATGTTCTCTAATGGGTCGAATAGTTTCGGAGTTAGGCTCATTTGAAATTTCGAGGTTAATTCCTCGATATCTCATGATGTATTGACTTGATCAAATTGAAACTTCGTGGGCCGTTTTGGAATACGAACGTGCAACTTAGAGCAAAATTTCACGTGGATCCAGTTGTTAGAAAATTTTTATTATTCAGTTTCGGAGATATAATGAAAAAATTTCCTGGTTATATAAAATTCTATCGTTATTTCCGCAATGCCTCAAGAAGTACAAATGCAATCGAATTAAAACTTCGTAATCAGGTGGCGATTGCCAACACGCAACTAGGTGCAAATTTTCGTGTTGATCTAATAGTTAGAATTTGAAAAGACGCGTAAAAGTTCCTGACCTCACGTCAGTGCTTTTCTAGAATTATTTGAGGCTCCTGAAATGAAATGAAACTCCATTGATATACCTAATTGAAGAACCCCACTTGACCCGTACCTTCTACTGGCAATCATTCTGGAAATATGGGAGAATATAGGAAATAAAATGAGGGATAATTAAAAAGCCGATTTTCTCGTCACCAGAACATACGACAACCAAACTTTTTCTGAAAACTGAACCCTGTGTAAGTCCTATCATTAAACTTTGAGGATATTCATTTTTAACTCCAGGGTCCTTCAACGATTATAGCGAATCGATTGAGCTGAAAAGCTTGGCCAGGTTATTCAGTTCTCTAAGTAATTTCTGTAACAATTCTGTTTGATTATTCTAAATGATAATTCAAATAAAATGAACCAATAGTTCCGCCAACACCTAAGAAATTTGCACAGTTTACATTTTAAAATGAGCTGATAGGGTTCAGAGTCTCCATCAAGCTTGATGAAGAGAAGAAGACCTTGTGAATTGATCAATGTAGGTATTACGCGAAAGTCAGTAAATAGTTCATAGTGCTTCGCTTGAAGTCAAAGGGCGGGGATCTTATAGGAAACTCACAGCGATCGCTCTTCACAACCAACATCATATACATAAAGATATTTCATGAAATCAATTATTCCCTATTGGAGTTAATACTGAAAACTTTCTACAAATAACATTATATACAGTGCGCGTCAAAATTATGGAACAAATTCATTTTCTCAGAAGAAAAATATTTGGCAACAAAATCCTGAAACATGTCAATTTCTGTTTCACTTTAACCAAATTTATATGCATTTTTGAAGAACTTTTGTTGCACCCTGTGCCATCCCCATCAACCCTCTAAATTTTTTGAATAGGGAAAGTAGTTCATGTGGTACTTTTTTGGCAAGTTATTTGTATCTTCTTAACAGGCGTGCAAAAATTTAAAAAAAAAAATTAAAAAAAAAAAATTTGTTAGTTCAGAGAGGTTTTCAGTATGTGCACTTTGTCATGGCTCCTCTACTTTGAGGTGATAGTACCTGATGTGAAACACTGCGCTTCAGTTATGATCTTAAGTAGGTATGTTATTAGTACGTTTCTACTGAAGTTGAAACTTTTCGATAAAAAGTTTCAATTCAAAGAAAGATTTCTGACAATGCAATGTCATCAATGTTATGAATGTGTTACCAGATACAACCATGTGAAGATTTGAAATTAGAAGTAGTAAAATGATGGTCATTTTGAACATTTAATTTCACTCATCTTGAGACAAAAGTCTCAAATCGAAAGAAAATAATTCTTCAAATTTTCTGCTTTGTCTGATGAAAGAGTCAGATTTGTACTCTGAAAAGTCACAGTTCGTTTTCTGTATCGTTTGTATTGTTTCTTTGTTGTCCATGAGGTCTTTTCTGCAAGAAACTGCCCTTGACAAATAGTTGATACTGCAATCCGCAAGGGCGCTTTTCATGAAACAACAATTTTTATTTAATTTTTAATAGTTCTGTTTCAGGTATTGTGAGTGGAACCCCATAAAAACCTAAAAAATGGATCAACACGGAATTTTGCACCTAGTTGCAACCTGATTACAGAGTTTTAATCTGATTGCGTTTGTTCTTCTTGAGATATTGCGGAAATGACGTTAAAGTTCCAAATAACAACGAAATTTGGCAAATTTTTGTTCCTTATATCTTCGAAAGTTATTATCAGATCGAATTGAAATTTGGAACGTTGTTGCAAAATACTGACTCTAAAGTTTGTGCCGAATTACATTGAAAAACAATCAGTATTTTCAGAGAAAAAAAGAATTTTCATCGAAAATTTTAAAAATGTTCGAATAATTTTTTTTGAAGATTTTCTAACAACTAGATCCACACGAAATGTTGTTCTATGTTGCGCGTTAGTATTCCGAAACTGTCCAAGAAGTTTTAATTTGATCGAGTCAATACTTCATGAGATATTGAGGAATTAACCTCAAAATTTCAAACGAGCCTGACTCCTAAACTATCCAACCGATTCGACCCATTAACGAACTCAGCCGAGATATTTGGACTTCAAACCTAACCTGACAATTTCAAGTCACCAGAGCTGTGCTGAGCGATTACCAAGCACTTTCAGAAAGTAATTCGTTCACACGAGCACCGAGCACTAAGCATTTTTTAATATGAAACTTACACTTTAAGAGTTTTTCAGCCAGTTGTCTGAAATTTTGTAATTTCGGTTTTTCGAAGTCGGAAAACCATCCTAGGACCGACCATAATTTGGAACCCGAACAGAGCTTAATCCTTTGAGATTAATCGTGTTTACGACTGGACAGAATCGATTTTGACTACGGATTCCATTCTCGATTTAAAATTCGATTACTTCCAAATATAGTTTTCGCCATAATAATATGCTGTCGAAATAATGGAAATATAAAGACATGCCTCAGAGAGTGCATGGCCTACGGCGAACTCGTTTTTGCGCGCATGTTCTAGGGAATAGCGTGCTAAGTTTGTTTGGTGTTTGGTTTGTCTGTAATTTTCGAATTTTGAGCCGAAAAGGTCTCGTACGACTAGGTTGAAGTTGATTCTGTTCGGCCGGCCGTCCAACCGAGGACCCGATATCTGTCGAACGGAGCAAACTAGAGGCTTAAAACTTTCAGGACAGGTCGGTCATCCGAATGCCGCGGTTATGTTCGTTGATGGGCACAAGCGGCCCAACGGTTTCAGCGTTATAGCTATTTGAAATTTTGAGGTTATTTCCCGGATATTGAAACTTGCTACTGAGTTGGGGCACAATGACACCCAAACTCCAGCAAAATTTTGTTGAGATCGTACGGTCAGTAAGATTGAAAAAAAATTTTCAACGTTTTTTCAGAAAAATTTTCATTAGCGGAAACAGTATACTACATTTGAAAAAATCTGCTCATACCTTGAGCTCCATATTTCATAGCAGTGTACCAAATTTCAGTTCGATATGTTCATAATTCCAAGAGATATTGGAAAAAATATGTGGAGGAAAATTTGGATAGTTTTTTACTCAGTATCGTTATTTTTTCCGGAATAACTCGAAAAATACAATCTCAATCATTGTGAAACTTGGTTCGAAAATGCTGATTTGCAACTTTGTGCGGAATTTCGTGACGATAGTGTCATTAGAACAATCTAAAAAATAATTTTTTTTTCAAATATTTAATATTCAAATATTTAATATTCTATCCTCATGAAATTCCGTGTGAACCTTCAAGTTTGGATTTTAATTCGATCCTATCTGTATTTTTGAAAATATTGAGGATTAAAATTTTGAATGGGTATATCTGCGGAATCATTGAGTGAGTGGTCACGAATTCGGCCTATGTAATTGAGGCTTCACAAATATCGCGTTTACAAGTTGTTTTTTTCGGAAGTTATTGAGTTTACTATCGGCCGTTAGGCTTGTGGACGAAAGCTAATGCGCAACTTAGTACGAGTTCGTGAAGATCGTTTAGTTAGATTGAAATAAAATTCAAAATTTTGTTTCCACAAATTTTATATTTGAATAATGTTTCCCATGAAATTTCGTAACGAACCTCCAAGTTGTCATTTTTCATTGAAGTACTGGATCCAATTCGATTTGATCTTTATTTTCGGAAATACTGGGAATATGAAATTCAGAATGGGTATCATATTACGAAGGTACAATTCGTGAATGGGTTAAATCCGCCCAATATATTACTCTCCAAACGAAAAATCTAGAGCCCTGAAAAGTTGCAGGGTAGGTTCAGAGTCTAAATATCTCGGCTAAGTTCGTTTATTGGCATAATCGGTCGGGAAGATACAGTCTTATTGACATGAGCATAATAATATATTTTTGCCCCATTACTTCTAAAATGGCAGCTTTGTGCCAAGTTTCGTTTACTATCCATTTAATCATGAGATCAAAAAACAATATTCATTTCTATTTTCCCAGCATATAACTGATAATCTGATTCAATGGATATTTATAGTATTCGAATGTAAAGATTGGTCATCTGCCATAAATGACCTAAATCACTTATCTAGGATTCAGTTAAGCTCAAGAAATATATTTTTCTTAAATATTCCAATTTTGCAATTCTCTCGGAATTTCTCACGAACCTGCACGCAATCATACTTCATCGAAGAATGCAAAATATAATTTCAATCAGATCATTAGATTCGAAATTATAGAGAAAAAAAGTAATGAAATTTTAAATGTGAACCGGAATGTGTGACAAACGAATACGAAAATTTAATAAGTATAATCCACGTCACTTCACGTCAGTGGATTTCTTTAGATCTTCTAACACTCTTCAGAATGGAATTCTAATATCTCCATGATCGAGATAGAATACGAAATATTCTATCTCGATGTTCCCAGCTGAAAGCTAACGCTTTGACACTTGGACTCTGAAAGCATTTTATTGTTTTCATATAACAGTAGCACAAAACTAAACTTAAACACATATATCACGAATGTGTCGAATGAGTATCCTTGTATTCCTTGTCCGATGTCTCCAAACACCAGAGACAACCGATATATTAGTTCTCTTTGTCTACTCCAATCCCGCGATAGCCCGACATTTTCCTGCTTCGACAAGTCCATGAAAGGCTTAGTGCTTATAGTAATCCCGAAAAGTGCTTCGAAGCCCTAATGTGCTCGGGAGCACTTTGCGGTGCTTAGGAGCACTTTTTCGAATTACTAAGCACTAAGCCTTCCCAAAAAATTCTCGAAGCACCAAGCACTAAGCACCGGCTTAATAAAGTGCTTGCGACCACAGTGCTTAGGAGCACAAAAGTGCTTCGAGTGCTTTCACGAGCACTAAGCACAAGGCTTTGGCACAGCTCTGCAAGTCGCTAAGTTTTTTCCTTCGAAAGTTCGAGCACATACGGCCAGACGAAAAGACGGACAGAATTGAATTCGACCAAGGATTCTTCTTCGGGGAGTACAATCCAATCGTTTAAGACCATTTTCGGCCCAAAATTCTAAAATTACAGATATCGTGACGAAATGATAACGCGCTGTCCCCTAGAACAAGCGCGGAGAAAGCAAAATTGAAGGTGTTGTGCATTCCGAATTGCTGCCAGAAAGTGGGACAGTAAATGAAAAAAAGCTATTATATGGCCATTATGTGGCGCTAGAGAAAGAACTCTGCGAAAAAAAGAACGAAGTCTTAATTTGTGCAGAATTCCGTAATACCTGGAAGAGAATAATGAACGAAACCTTTGAATTTCCTTTTTCTGAATTATTTTATGTTTCGGAAATACAGATCTGATTAATTTCAAACTCATTGGGATCGTAAAATAAGAGAAACTAAATGAATAAAATTGTCAATATTTATTTCTCAAAATTGTGCTACTACAGAAAAAAATGACCGGATTGAATGAGATCCTGGTGTTCGGTTGCGAAATGCCAACGTCCAATGTTGTGCCAGATTTCAATCGGAACTCATCAGGAGAAAATTTGAAAACAATATTTCCAGATATCTTATATTTTTACTTGAAGCTTTCCAAGACAGCTCTACTTTCTGATGAAATATTTATTCTGATCTTACGAAATTATTTATGAATGTCATGACTCTCATTCTACTCACGAGTACTAGATTTCAGTTAAATCCAATCCGTATTTTTGAAAATATTGGAAAAAAAAAGTTGGATGGTTCTATTTGAGGATTCATTAGTTGGATTTTACACACTCCCTACTTTTTGTTGTTTCTTGTGTGATACATTTACATATTATCTCTCGATATTGATATCTAACGATTTACTTCTATTTTATTCAACGTACTACGTCTTGAATGACAAATTTAATTATTATATCAGCAAGCACATAATGAATGAAGTGAAAAACTTGAGAAAGCATAATAAAATTCGATACAAAAATAATATTAGACACAGTGTTTTATCTCGTATCTTTCGATTTAGAATCATCAGTAGCTATATTATACAGGGTGTTCCACCATAAACGGGTCAAACTTATATAGCCGTATAGATGACATTGGGAAAGTCATTTTTGCCTTATGACATATCTCGTTTTCGAAGCATAAGCAAGATACAGGGTGTTTAATGTCAACTTTGAGCAATATTATGATAACTGTGGTGATTTATTCGTGACTTTTTTTTACATGTCTACAGTGAAGAAAAAATTCCACCAACCATTGGTGAAATCTTTCGAGGTTGAACTCACCTTCACTCAGAACACTGAGGTGAAAACAAAATGAAAAAATACCCTGAGTTTTCATTTTATAGCCTTCCAAAGACTACTCGGAGTGCTCGAATAATTTTTATTCAAGAAACTGGTGGCCCTACGAATGCCAAAATTATGCAAGTAGGTCTTCAGAGTGACCTGGATAGAATTATGAATTTATCAAGAAAAAAAATATTTTCTAAAAAATTTTTGTGGGAATCGAACTCTCTCCGCATTCGGAAAATAGGGTCAAACTCGATGAACTACCGTTGCTTGGTTATGGACGTCTTTATGATCAGAATAAATCCAATTTTATACGCGACCCTATTGTTCGTAAGTGGAGCCAGTTCGAATACATCAAAGTTTTTTGAAAAAAATTTTTTTGATGAATTCAAATCTCTATCCAGGTCATTTTGGGGTCCCATTAGCACAATTTCAGTCTCCGTAGGGACATCAGTTTCTTAAATAAAAATTATTTAAGTAAAAAATCAAAACCTATGTATATTTTATCAGTCTGTTTTCACACCAGTATTCAGAATGAAGGTGAGTTCAACCTGCACAGATTTCAACAATTTTGGGTGAATTTTTTTTTCACTGTAGATATGTAAAAAAAAGTTCGATTTGAATTTTGAAAATTTTGTCCACAGAAAACCTTCAAAAATTCAGTACATTGGAATAATGCTATCCAATTTGGCAATCGAAAGCAAAAAATTCCAACTTTGTAGGCTTTCCGCTATTTTGAAATATTTTTTCCAGAATTCTACACAACAATTTAATTGACCACCAAAAATACTAAGATGTGACCAAAAACCGTTATTTCGAAGGTCGCGTATAACTCAACACAGTTATCAGAATATTCTTCTCGCTTATGCTTCGAAAACGGGGTATATGTCATAAGGCAAATATGACATTCCTAATGTCATCTATACGGCTATATATGTTTGACCAGTTTATGTTGAAACACCCTGTATGTCAAATTCTTTCCACGTTTTTTCCCAACACTTGATTACAAACGAACTAAGCTGAAATGAAGAATGTTGGTTGGTTGTATTTGTCGAATCATTGGTTGGATTTTACACACTCACTACTCAATATCCAGAACTGATCTGCAATTAGTCAAGTTTTTTTGTTGTTTCTTTTGAAAGTTATCATTTTCTGTGCGATTGGCCGACTATCTGATGGATGTTATTGCAAATTTTCCTAGGTTCCGCTGTAGAAACCCTCAGAAGATAATGCTTACGCAAGTGAAGTCCAAGTGTATTATGTGTAGGCTTTATTACTGATTCCTTACGCCACGTCAGGAACAGCACTGTTAATTTTGTGAACAGCGAATATTTGGACGGTCCCCTGAAACCAGGAAAAAATTTTCCTGTCTGAGGGCTAGAATAACACCAGATCTTACGATCATCGGGCAGGATCTCTATCACTGAACTACCGCCGCTACGACATGATGATTTGATACTCATAATATCCCGTACAAATTTACCCTTTAGTATTCTGCAACTAAAATAAAAATAGGAATTGGTTCATGGAGAAAAGAGAGCTCCAGTAGTAATACTTACATAATCATAAGGACGAATTTCTGTCGATAAATCAACAAATCTTCCCCATTGATCAGAGAATCATCCAATCAACCAAAACACGTACACCGAAAAAACGGCATCCAAGGAGAATTATTACAGCTGTTTCGCAGTTATTACTGATCGTCAGACCAACTTACCTTGGTTAAACCGCAGAATAGGAATCTAGATACCTATCAACTGTTAGCTGAAGAAGCGGATCTAACAGCCGTAGTCAGTTGATGTTTTGGTTGATTGGACGATAAGCTCTGATCAAGGTGGAATATTTGTTGATCTATCGACAAATCTCTGTTTTGTGAATATGTAAGTATTACTACTGGAGCTCTCATCATCAAATTCTGCACTAGTTTGGGCATCGGCAATCACTTTCATCTCTAAAAAATCAATATTCAGTACTTTTTGAGTTAGTGGGGAAATAGAAACGATATTTCACATGTTTTTCTCCAATATTTCCACGAATAATTATCGGGTCAAGTTGAAATTCAGTCATGGTTCTAACACTTGCCCGTCGGCATCTTACAACTATGAAGTATCAATCTGATCGTATCAATTTGGAGTAAATACCTCGGAAATTTTATTCGAGGAACTCAAACGTGGCAGGTCGCTAGCTCATTTCATTAGTAAGTTATCGTGGCAACGGTCAGTCGATCGGACAGAGTCAACTTTGACATCTTAGTCCCACATAACTCAAGTCCATTTTCGACAAAAAAACTACAGACGGTGGGGCAAAATGAGCACGAAATTCATAAGAACATATAAGTAAAGCCAAACCAAGTGTCTCAATTCATTTGTAGTGATGGTCAATTTTGTATTTCGGTGCGCAGTTCAAGCTTAGAAATTGACCAAAAGAAATTCTCAAAGTTTTGATTGATCCTCATTAATTCTAAGTAGAAAATATTCCTGGCATTCGAAGGATCGTGATCACGAACTAATAAGAAAATGAACGATGATTATTGAAAACAACATCTTACCCAATATTCATAACGGTTCCGAGTAAGACTGGTTTTGAACTGCTCGACTCTGAACTCGAACGGCATGACCGACTTCTCATATGTTGAATTTAACTTTTGTTGGTTACATCGAAAACCAGGCCGAAACGTATCTGCCTCATCAAGATATTTAAAGCAATAATATATTATGCAGAAGGTTCCAAACCAGCGGAAATGTCCACCGAAAAAATATTATCAACTCCAGTCAATCCTGTTCCATTAAATATGGCATAAAACGTTGTGTAAGTAATTAATAAGTGAAGACAATCACCCTTACTATATGTTGTTCTATAGAGGTTGTAGAAAATGTAGAACATGTAGCTGATGTCAAAGTGAGAAGAGAAGTAGTGCACGTTAATTGTTTCTGACGTTGGGTCGAAATTTATTTTTGTTGATCGCAATTCACGTTTGTAATTTCGGACTTGAGCTCTGAGTTGATAGATGATTTCCATTATATTTTCGAGATTAGTTATAATTCCTTCTGTAACAATAGTCAGAATTAAAAACATACAGTAGGTCACAAAAGCGTTGTTGAATTTGGCAATTTCGAATAAACTGAATTTTTTCAAATTAGAGCCTCATTTTTGCGCAAATGTTCTGGGAAACAGCGTGCTATCGTTTTGTTCAAATGTCTGTAATTTTCGAATTTTGAGCCGAAATCGCCTCAAACGACTAGGTTGAACTCACTGATGACGAATCCTGTGTCGAAACATTTTTCTTTCATATCTACAAAAATTTTGATCGGATCAGATACTTAGTACATGGCTGTGGGTGTATAGTCTGTGCCAAACTTGATTGTTTTTGAATGAGAAATGGTATCGAGAAAATTTTTGAGAAAAAAATTGTTTTCAAAATTTACTATCAAGTTTCAATCCAGTGGATCAAATTGTTCTTAAGATATCGAGGAAATAATTGCAAAAGCTCAAATAATTATAATTTCGTATCCATCTGGCCAATTCGGCTTATTAACGAACTCCACTATAACATTTTACCCTGAAAGGTTTAAGTTGCTAGCTCACTCCGTTCGACAGTTTCGCCATCCAACGTTTCCCCAACATGCACGCAAATAGCTTTAATACAAATTGTAATCGCGAATAAACACGAATAGTTCAGGAAACTATCGTTTGTATGTGATATTACATTCAAATGAAATAACATCAGCCAAAGATCTTCACTGAATACTAGCACAAAGAATTGAAAGAATTCTAGAAAAGCACTGAGGTCAGGAGTTTTTACGCGATTGTTCACATTCGAAGGCATTTCCACAAGACATTTTGCATGAACTTTTATACCGTCATTTCTCAACTAAGTGCAGGATTTCGATTCGATCATATCTGCATTAGTGGTAATATTAGGAAAATAAAATTTCGAATGGATATATCTACGAAATTATTGAGGGGCTTCGAACTTTTCACGAGTTCGACCTTCTCAATTAACCCTTATACCTGCTATGAAAATATGGAGTCTCTTAAAGCAGTTTTTCTCGGATGTTATTCTGGGTAATACGACATATTTTTTCCCTAATATCTCCGGAAATGATCATCAGATCAAACTGAAATTTGGAAAACTGTTTTCGAATACAATCTTCAATTCCAAATCTGGTCGATAAATCAAAAAAACTATTTTTTTGATGAAGATGTGAATTTTCGAAGAAAATCTTTCGTAGTTGAGCGTCAATATTCTCCAAATAATTACGACGTGATCGCATTTATACTTCTTGAGATATTGAGGAAATAACCTCAAGAAACGCAATTCGACATTAATTTTTTATGTGTATGTACCTATATCTCCGGATGTGAATATCGTATCGAATTGAAATCTATAACATCAATGTTGAATATTGATTGTAAGGGATGTGCCAGATTCGTTGAGATCTTTTCAATATTTCCCCAAAAAAAAAATTTTGCAAAAAAATTTCAAACATTTTGGCATAAACATTTTTTTTCAAATTTCCTAACAATTGGACCCATACAAAATTCTGCAATAAGTTTTGCCCTGATATTTTTCAGATAATTACGAAGCTTCGATCTGATCGCATTCGTACTTCTTGAGATATTGAGGGCATAACGTCAACATTTCAAACGACAGCGAAATCATATATATTTTTTTCCATATATCTCCGAAAGTAAATATCGTATCGAATGGAAACTTGAAACATTATTGTGGAAGAATGATGAGGTTTCTGCCAAATCTCGTTGAAATCTGATTATAACTCCATTTTCCAAGAAAAATTTCAAAAATTTCCGAATAATATTTTTTTTTTGATTTTCTAACCACGGGATCCATACAAAGTCGTTTCGTTGCATGTTGGTATGCAAGAACGAATCACAAACTTTAAATCCGATCAAATCAGTATCTCATGAGATATCGAGGTATCAACCTCGAAATTTCACATAGACCGATTTTCCCACCCTCGAACTCACCTCAGATATTCAAGATCGAAACCTAACCTGAAAAAATTCCAAGACTCTAGGTCCTTTCTTTTGAAAGTTAGAGCACATACGGATGGCAGGACGGCCGGCCAGACGGACAGAATCGAATTTGACCACAGATTCTTCATTAGTGAATCCAACCTAGTCGTTTGAGGCCAATTCTAGCTCGAAATTCGAAAATTACAGACATTATGACGAAACGATAACGCGCTGTTCCCCAGAACAAGCGCTTAAAAACTACGAAACATACTTGAACATAAAAAATATGCGATCCAAGCAGAAATTACGTGTTCAATCCAAGATCAGTTTAAAGATGTGTGTGTAAGACAGTTTCCATTTTATAGTCGAGTGGACTCCTTTCCCCAATGTTCAGATGATTGATTGACGAAACCATGCGAAATTTGTCTGTTAATATTCTCAGTATTTTCTTGAACTCATTGCATCTATATGAGGGGCCGTTTGAGGCAAAAGTGTGTTTTCAAATATATGTATTTTCGAGCAAATATATTTATAAGTTGCAGCAATATATTTATTCTGTATGCCGATATATTTATTTTTACGGAACACAATATATTTATGACTTGGGTGTTACAAATATACAAATTCGTGTTAACCAATATATTTATTAATTCAACCTATACCAAGTCGTCACGGGAGGTCGCGTCGGCAGCGTTTGGTACAGTTCTGAGCTTTTGGCAACATAGCGTAGTTATTAGTACAATGATCGCCCACAGTAAGCAATGGTTGAGAAAGTTATTCAACTTACAGAGTTCTATTAACTTTTTTCCTAACTTCATGGTTCCAAGTTCCAAAAAAATAGCATTAGAAGACCACGATACAAATAGCATACCATAAACATAGTTGCAGCAGATAACAAAGAGATTAGGTGCGTTTTTATTTTCATCGAATTGACAAATCGATTAACCCCTTATCTCTCTCTTCTTTGGTGGAGTAATCAGTTCGATGAAAATGAAAACGCACCCATTCAAATGGCTGTATACAAATACTAACAATAACAAGTTCCAGTTTACTGTTTGGTTCATGCCACTGCAAGAAGGATAAGGAATAAGGAATAAGGATTTTGAATGAATGATGCATCAATTGGCCAAAACATTGTAAAATTTCACTTCGTGAAGTACCGTTGACAAAATCGTAATTTCACATTTCTTGCCGTAGAAAACCACCAACCGAATTAAATAAATTGTACTGTAGTATTGACACACAAACCAACTGCTATTAGGATTCCTCAATATAATAATATCTACTTTTCTACAAGACAGATAACGAAGAAACATATCTAAGGTTACGTTATTATAAATGAGCAGTGTTCTCATCTCTCATCTCATCATAAATATGCTACAAAAAAATTAGTTTTCTGCTTTCAGTATCGACAATCTATAAGCCATGTATTAGCCAGTGTCGGTACTACACATTAAGCAGATAACTACGTGATATGTTGTACTAGTGGCTACGCAATGTTGCCATATGCTGGGAACTGTACTGCCGTCTGCCGGCGCGCCCTCTCGGGACAACTTGGAATAGGTCGAATTAATAAATATATTGGATACCACGAATTTGTATATTTGCAACACCCAACTCATAAATATATTGTGTTTCGTAGAAAATAAATATATCGGAAAGAAAAATAAATATATCGGCACACAAAAAGAATATAATGCTGCAACTAATAAATATATTGGCTCGAAATATATATATATATATATATATATATTTGAAAACGCACTAACTGACCTAAACGACGCCTCATACATCAATGGCATATCTTCAACTTTCGAAAGGTTTAACTGAGAGACTAGTCATTGCCGGTTCAAATTTTGGTGAGAATGTGCAGAATAACAAGAGCGCAAAAGCCCCTGACGTAAATGCTTTTATCAGTTTTACACGAGTTCAATTCTAATGTTATCGGGTTTCGTTTGTAGGAATGTAACTCTTATTTTTTCAGCTTTGGACCTAGACCTGTGCGCAAACAACGTCCAAGATGCATTCGTTATTGCAGTCGAGCAGCAAGCCAGAGAACGTCTGCAGAGGCTATCAGCCCTCAAAAGGATCACACCTGTGGACATGACGAAACTTTCGAAGGAGGTAATGATTGTTTAAACAATGAGATTACGACTTTTTTTGATATCACATATTGCCGAAAAGTATTCCCCAGTTGATATAGACAGTCTGAGATATTAAGGTATACTTTAATTATTTCATTATAATCTCTTGTGTTCTTTAATCCTAACTTTTGAAAACCACTTGCTTGAATGATATATTGATTTTTTTTCAGTCCATTTGTGACATCATACAATAACATTTTTCCATTTTGAACCAAATTGCTGGATTCTTGTGATTCTCTCTCAATTAGATAATAATATACGCGATTAGATGGTGTGTCGGTGACTGGACGTCTACAAGAATCTATATATATGAATCTACGTATGAATATGTTGATACTGTGTAATTTTGCTAATTTTTTAGAATCGAACGCTTCTCACCTAGGTAAGGAATAAAAAATAGTACATTGATAATCAAACAGATCGGAAGAAAAGAGTGTGTCCATCCAGTGTTTGGAAATATTGTTTCATCATAATTTTTCATCCAGAAAAGCACTATTGAAGTATACCATTTCATCCGCATGGCTGCCAGTTCTATACTTGCGGATCGATTCCACTTCACTGAAAGGGATAATAATGGCCCTTCAAAACTTAAATTCGATTGTTTAATGGATTATGAGGCATCAGGGACATCCTGTTTACGCTCACTCTTGTCCCAATCAGCGAACTGGAAGCGTTGTTTTTATTGTTCTTTTAGTTCCTTTGGTTAAGGAAAACCCTACATATAGACCATTCAGATTTTTGGTGGTGATGGTGAATCACGATGACTCACGACGCAGTGGTAGTCTGCAGTGAATTCCCTCTGTTATACTGATTCCGCAATAAGAGTCTCTTGAAGCTTCAATTAGAAATTAGGCTAGTCGTTGTGCTGACGAGTTATTCCAGTGGATATTTTCTCTTTTTCATTCATTGACGTCTGTTTCAATATGTGGGGTTGATTTTCATAACGAGGTACTTGGTCCAGAAAATGGAATATTCACTTTTCATTTTCATTTCATGGGCGCTCCCTTTATCATTTTCCGTCAATACCATGTGAGCTGGTACCCCAACCGAAACATGTGTCTCCCAAAGTAACTATGAATCAGTTAATACAGACTTCTGTTTTTTCCACCCACTAACCCGCTGTCTGAACAAATAATTAAAACTTATTCAAAAAGCGTCTGTATATTTTGCGATGACTTTATTCAAATATGAGTTTCTATTATGTTGTTTATTCTGGATGGGATATTTGACCCCTTCGAGATTTTCTTTTTATGCTTTCTACAAGATCGGCTCAATCAGTTCAACATTCTTACAATGTGTGAATAGCACCATGGTTGCTTTCGTTGGATTGATGCTGAATCTCTTCTACAGATACCATCGGCCAATGGTTAAGACTTTGTAATATTTCTTCGAATTTGTTCCTGATCATTACAGCAGTATCATTGGCGTAGTCATAGCAACTGTTACTGTGCTTGGTCAATCTCTCCAGTTCTTCTATCCTCAGAGAAGGCGTGATATGACCCCACCCTAAAGATAACCTGTCACTGTGATGACTGTGACTGACATCCCCTTGATATAAGACGTAACTTTTCATCTCGTGAGTATGGAATGGTTCATTTCATGCTAGGAATGTCAAATCCGTTCTTTTACCCAGCATATTTTATGTTTCATAGTACATCCACGAATCTGCCGATTTCAGCAATAACTGCCGCTTGTTCGTGCAGAGCTCCCACCTTAAAATAACCTGGTTAATTTGCTGACAGAAAAAATTTGTGGCTATCATTCCTCGAATAGTTGTCCCTGTTCCTCCCCATCATTTAAAGTGGGAAAGATTCGACGCTGATAGCGAGGCTTTGTCAGAAGTTCGCTACCCAGCTTTCGGTATGAAATCTACACTGGACTCTTTCCACCCCCCATGGAAGTGAATCCACATTGTACAGGATTGCTGGGGGTGGAATAAGATGTCCTTTTTCCTCACTAGGCTTTATTAGAAACAAAATACCACTTGTGGTTGACGTGTCGTGAAACCCAGTCTCTATCAAAGATACAAAATGTCAAATGTAAATACATTAAACAAAATAAATTACAATTTACCCTTACTTATACCAAGGAGGCACGTTTTTCACAAATCAAAACCTTAGATAATTCTAATACGGCTATAGTGATTTAGAACCAACAACCGCCACAGTGCAATTCAATGTGAGTGAATCTGCCGATCACGCTTACAATTCTGAAGCTAGTTACACTGCCCACTACAAAGTAGGCACTGAATTCTGCGTTCTGCCTCAACATGAAGCACGTCAATGATTTCCTGCAACTGAGGGATTAAGTCTTGCAGACCACAATATAAATACTAGAAGGATCTCTTTTTTTGGGTTAACTAGTATGGTTTGTAAAGTGTGTATTGGTAGAATGTCTGAGCTATGGGCAGTCTCGTTTGTAAGAACTTCATCAACCTCGTCATCCTCGGAGGTCTTACTGCACCTCGATAATCGGCTCCACAAGAACCTTTCCAATCAATCTGGCACCTAGGGCCACATAAAATTTATTCGTCAACCCTGTCACGATAAACATCCTTATCATTTGTGCACTTTTCAATGTTAAGAACTCTTTCACTTTGCGCTTTGAATGCGCTTAGATTCTCGATGCGCAAATTCACATTCCTTGAGTATTTTTTTCACTTGAGTATACAGTGGAATTCATAGGCATCGATTATTTTTTTCCTAGTGAAGATGCCGTTGTTTTCATTTCCATTCTTTTTCTGATTGGCAGTTGCGTAGTTCCGAATTCCTCTGTAATTTTTTTTAAGATTAAGGCTGTTTTTCCAGATCCTGCATTTCTGTTATCCCTGTCTTCAATGTCGAACACAATTTATTGATAGTCAGACATCTGGGTTCTCTCAAGAAATGGTCGAATCTAATACTTCCTGTTTTTAATGTCTATACGACCCAAGATATACTGGTGTTTATTTGCAATCCTTGGTGTGAGAATACTGTGTCCCCTACCTCAAAATACAGCGGTGGTTTACTTGTTGTCCTAACAGTGCAAGTGAACCTATCCAAATTTTTCGTTAACTTTCAACTTATTTTCGTTTAGTCCCCTCGTCTTCTCTATATCGGCAGAATTGGTTATTCCTTAATTGATGCAGACTGGATTTCTTTACAAAACCCTACAGTTCGATGCTTCGAGTACCTCGATTTCAAATCTTTGTAGTCCGCTGCTGTCAGGGAAATTCTTTAAACCTTTTATTCTGTGGAAGCCTAGTTGCAGTCGCTGTGTTGGGTGCATTTAAGGATGCGCGCTCTCTTTCTTTTTTTCGTCGATAAAACAGATCCGTTACATAGAGTAGCGCCCCGCGTTAGTTAAAGAAGGCTGTTTGCATTTGGGCAGTCCCGTACTCAGAAGCCGACATGGAAATGCTTACCCATATGACTGTTGTGACCAAAGCTGGGATGTTTTTTTGGTCCATGCGATTTATCCAGGATCCTTTTACCCGGGCACCTTATTGATATAACCAACAAAATGCTCAAACGAGCTCGTTTCAATGAATTGAAGGATTATTAGTAACTCTCCTGATAAGTCATAGTTAACGTTGTGAAAATACTCGATCATGATTGTACAGCCGGGCATGGTGCGCGCTTGGTTCATTTTCATAAAAATTATCCTGGTGGTTCCATGTAGTGGTAGAGCTGTGACATATTCACAATTTTGAAATGTGACGTGAACTCATTATCTGTAATACCTAACACTAAACAATATATTAGGTCCAAGTAAGACGAACATTTCTGTCACGCAATTCAACCAAAATAATTAGAGACGAGTATACTGCTTTCGGAGGAATGATTGCGCGTCTTTGTCTGCAAATATAACCAAAAATACATGAAGCCAAGAATATGATGGATCTATGGATGCTCTAACTGAGGACAATTTATTTATTCGGATACTATATACGTATATTAGCAACGAGGAGAGGCAAAATCTAGATGACAAACGTTCAAATGTGCGCATACTGTAGAGTAAAACTTCTTCTTCTCTTCATAAGATAACCTTTGCTTTGGTCCGCTACAATACTAAAATTGGTTGTCCTTGCCCGCCGCTGAATTATATTGGACAAATCCCTAACAATATGGGACACTCATTATAAAAAAAATGTTTAGCACGATATTTTCCTTAAACAATATAGAAGAAATCGATTGCACTTATGGAAAGTTCGCATATTCGATGGTGAATTTATCTGGTGGGAGAGAACAAAAGTCGCAATAGCCTTTTCGATGACTTGCGTCATTTGATGCCTCATTGGATTGTTCTTCGGATTAACGTTTCCATGGATTTACTTTGATATTCACTCATCAGTTATACTTCTTATGTTGTGAATTCCCACGTCTCAGACGTCGACCAGCTTTGGGGTGTATCAACAGACTAGTTGTGTATTCGAAGAGACTGTGTTGGACCGTTTATCTAACGGTTATTCTCACATCGGATATTTTAGATTTAATAATTCTTCTGAACATGGAGGGCTTCTATTTCATTTAGATACTTATTCAAGAAATTCATTAGCGAAGAGGTAACTTATCACGACAAAAAATAATGTTTGTGGCTTTATATTTGATTTTTTAACCCCTCAATTCTTCCAACAGTTGAATCAACAGGCAAACTCAACAAGCGAAGATTTGAACGGATTCATCCAAAACACCCCAATCTACGTGACATCTTTAACATCCGCAGAAAATACAAACAACAACAGCACCGCAAACAAATCGGAAGGCGGCGTCGCGAACACGAATCTGCCGAACGACACGAAGGAAGTGACTCTAAACAGCTCGAATCAGCTGCCCAACAGCAGTTTACAAGAACCAAGTGACTTTAAATCGAACAATTGTGCAAAAGAAGTTTCGAAACAAGTGCCGAACGACGTGCGTGTTTTAAATTTGGGTGATAGTCAATCGGAAATAACGGAACTAACGCAACAACAGCCGGAAGGACGGCGGTTACAGGACAGACGAGTTTCCTCGCCTTTTCAAAATGGTCGCACGGAGTTGCTGATAGGTGCCGATGAAATCAAAGTGAAGACAACAGCTATCATTGAAAGCAATAACAACAATAATAAACTAGGAATCGACGGTGAAATAAGGTAGGTAAATTCACTTGCGAAACGATCAACAGGGTCACAATCACCTCAACTTATTCTGCTATTGCACATTGAAGTTTCAGAAAACTGTACCGTAAAATGAAAACAATAAAACGGATCATTATTGACTCTAGGACTAGGACACATTAAAATCTTTCTTAAATTGTCGACGTTTCGATTCGTCTTTTGATCTTTATCAAGACTAAAACCAATATAATCTATTAAAATCTACAATTTCTGAACTATGCTTTACATGTCAATGGTAACTAATTAAAAACATTAATACATACAAACTTTCAATTTGCCCTAGTCCTAGAGCCCATAATGCCATTTTATTAGATACATAAGGACACGAAGTTAAATTATGGCAATAAAAATAATAGCGAACTTTATTTTAAATAATCTCAGGTTACATAATGCATTCAAGAAAAGAAATGAAACAGTTCCACAATTTTTCACGATACTGCCTAATAGCTCATCTCATACTCCTCCAAACAGTAGTTTCTTCATTTTCCATCGGCAGTCTGAATATGTTCTTTTTAAATACTTTATAGTTCTCTACATCCTGTACCCTTTTCGTCGTTCTAACTGTGTTAGCGAAGATTATATGTAAAGACCGACTTACTTCAAACGAGTGAACGCTCATTCTATCACCATTCTATCAAATTCTTCTAGTGAAAAAAGAAGTGGAGCTTTCTTTACTCGTTCTATTCTGAGAGTATTCTAAGAATGCTCGATCGCTTGATGTGAACAGCACTAAAGCGCAAGAACGATTGATTGGAGCGTTTTTGACCCTTATGGTATATACCTACCAAAATTTTAGATGATTGTGGCCCCCCGACTCACGAGAATTATTAAAGCTCAGCTCTCAAAGAAGATGCTTGAAAAGAAGTTGCAATTCTACTTGAATGTAGTGTCGAAGAAGCGAAAAAAATATGGACTCCTCTAGATCCATTCCACAAAAATTGTGGAATTGACCACTTTCTTCTTGTTCTTCTTGAACATATCCGTCATCGTTGTGCCTACATTATCCCGAATCGTCCGATTCATCAAATTGGTCACCCACCACCGTCTCTTCCTTTTTTTGCGTTTATGAGACAAAATATCGAAAGCCGCACTGGCAATTATAATATCACTGTCAATGCGCCGCAGATGAGTATTATTCGTTCGTTAGATAGATGTTTAAATCATATGTGCTTGAATTCTAGTTCTTAGTTCTTGTTCTTGTTCGGGGATCTTTTGGTGTATATATATATATTCTTTTGAGAACGAGCATTACATTCTAAGATATATCTCAGTGTTAGCAGAGGAAATGTAAATGGGGTACCATACTTATTTGCGTATGATTCAAGAGAACAGATAAAAACCTCAGGAAAAATTCTGTCTCCCCGTATAAGTGTAGTAATTTGTTTATAGAAGATGGATGGCATCTTTTTCATTGGAAAATAATTTTTTCGTCATCTTGAATTCATTTCGACAAAATATCTTGACATAATATCTGAAACAGAAAGAGGGACAGAAAACCAGAAGGAAGCAGTAAATAATATCACCTACATTTGCTCATGACCGAGAGGGTCTTTCGACCAGGTTCAGTCCTCCAAGCGATGATTTTCAGATCCTCAGATAAACGAAGAACGCTACTGGCCCCTTTATTGGGGAATCATCTCCCATAGATCCATAATTGTTCATTTCGAACTAGAAATCTAATAAAATATCGGGAATAAAGTGAAAAACTTTTGGTGTGAACGCTGAAAACGAGTTTGCGTTTACACTAAAAGATCAATAAACAATATTCTTGTTCTAGCTCTTGCTCTTAGCTCTTTCGGTTTAAACCCACCTTAATGTGTTAACACTAAAAATGTGATTCCGTTCACACCAAAAGACCAACAAGATATTCTTCTTCATATTTTTGTTCTAGCTATTCCTCTTAGTTCGTTTGGTTTAAACCCGCCTTAAGACATCTGTACTATAACTGCACTGGTGTTGTTGTGAGTCTGCATATCTAGGTTAATTATAGTTTTGTGTCCTCCAATCATAAGCCATCCTGAAATTTTTGAATGTTGTGAATAGAGGGTCATTCTTATAAAATAACAGTAACATTCTTCTATATACGTCGCATACAATGTAAGGATCCCTTCTGTCAAAAATCTCCCACATGTCTGATTATAGTTCAAATTACATAGTATTCTCATTATTTCCTTTTGTAAAATAAAACTGAGGATAAGTTTCCTGAACCAAAGAAAACCAACACATATCGCCTTTTCGATTCAATTATGGCATGGTAAAGCGGTTTCAGTATTTGAAACTTTATATATAATATGATGCTGTTATTCTGAAAAAAAATTTCAAAAAGCACTGCCGTGAAGGCAGCAACTTTTGCGCGCATGTTCAATGTAGATGACCGCTTCAGCAACGAATTTGAACGTGCGCGCGTACCAAATTTCAGTTCGATACGATCATAAGTTCTGGAGATATCGGGAAAAAATATGTCAAATTTCGATGTTTTCTTCTCGATATCGTTGATTTTTTCGGTATTACTCGAGAAATACTGATTCAGTCCTGATTAAACTTCACAGCTAGTTTTAAGATGCTGAAAGACAACTGTATGCAAAATTTCGTGATAAGCGTGTTATTAGAACAATTTGAAAAAAAAAATTTATATGATTTTCTCATCATATCATCCTCATTAAATTTTGTATGAAACTTCGAACTGTTATTTTCGATGAAGTACTGGATTTCAATTCGATCTGATCTCTATTTTTGGAAATATTGTAAAAATAAAATTTTGAATGGGTGTATCTACGGAATCATTGGGCGGATTTTACCCATTCACGAATTCGACCTTCGTAATTAAGCCCCAAACCTACTCTACAAATATCGAGTTTCTAAGTCGTTTCTTCCGGAAGTTATTGTGTTTACGGTCAGCCTAACGGCCGACTGCGTAAACACAATAACTTCCGAAAGAAACAACTTAGAAACTCGATATTTGTAGAGAAGGTTTGGACCTTAATTACGAAGGCCGAATTCGTGAATGGGTAAAATCCACCCAATGATTCCGTAGATATACCCAATCAAAATTTTATTTTTCCAATATTTCCAAAAATACAGATCAGATCGAATTGAAATCCAGTACTTCATCGAAAATAACAGTTCGAAGTTTCATACAGAATTTAATGAGGATGATATGATGAGAAAATCATATAAATTTTTTTTTCAAATTGTTCTAATTACCCGATTATTACGAAATTTTGCATAAAGTTGTCTTTCAGCGTCTTAAAACTAGCTGTGAAGTTTAATCAGGACTGAATCAGTATTTCTCGAGTTATACCGAAAAAATCAACGATATCGAGAAGAAAACCTCGAAATTTGACATATTTTTTCCCGATATCTCCAAAACTTATGATCGTATCGAACTGAAATTTGGTGCATTGCTGTGAAATTAGAAGGTCAAAGCGTGAGTATAATTTTTCTTGGATATGATTAATGGTTTCCGAAAAAAAAATTTTTTTTTAAAATAACCAACAATATAATCCTGACGAAATTTGGCTCAAAGTTGCGCGTCGTTGTACTTCACCTAACCGCCAAGTTTGAATCCAATCGCTCAGGTAGTTTCTGAAATAAAAAATAAATAACTTCAAAACTTCAAATGCCTATAACTCCGAAACTATTCGATCGATTTGGCCCATTAACGAACTTAACCGCGGCATTCCAATGCGCGACCTACCCTGAAAGTTTCAAGTTGCTAGCTCACTTCGTTCGACAGTTATCGTGTCTACGGCCGGCCAACCGGCCGGCCGGCCGGACAGAATCGATTTTGACACCGGATTCGTCATCAGTGAGTCCAACCTAGTCGATTGAGACCATTTTCGGCTCAATCATCCAAAATTACAGACATTTGATCAAAACGATAGCACGCTGTTCCCCTAGAACATGCGCGCAAAAACGGAGAATTTTCAAAGCACTCGGAAAAAAATTCGAAGCCGTTGAAAAAATTTCAAAGCAATCGGAAAAAAAATTTCCATGCTCACCCCTTTTTGCCCCTTCACTGTGTATTCTTTATCTCTGATGTTAATTTCTTCTGGTTTTCTAAACTGGATTGTGCTGGTTGAAATAAAATCATTTCGGTTTCTGTATTATTCAGAACTAAGTTGTTGTTCTGAAATCAATCTTCTCTACATTGCATCATGCCTTCAACCAAGATTTTAAAATCTGGCCTTGAGGTTCTCATCTCGCCAGGAGATTTGTGTCATCAATATGATTCATCTTGTAACCTTCTTATTTTCATCGTGTACCTAGTCCGAAGTCATTTAGATATACGAAGAACATTAATTTCTCCGATATATTGCCTTATGGTATCCCTAAATTCAATTCAATCTACAAATTTATATCAATACCATTAGTACTCATCAGGATTTTCACCGAAATTTGTGGGCTTGAGCAAGTTTGATGCTAACTATTTAAGTGCTCTTCTCTTTATTCCATGGTGCTTGAGTTTTTCTATTCGGATGAAAACAATTATATACCTTTAAAAGGTCCAAAAACAACGCCTTTGTCAAACTTCTTTCCTGAATGCTTCTGTGATTTGTGTAACGAACTGGTATGCTAATATCACAGTAAAATCTCCTTCTGGCTCATCTTGTTCTATTCATCAGATCTCGATGAGAACAGACCTCAAAGTCAACATTTTTCAATAGCTGACCAAATTTCCATTCGTTCCGATTCTAGGGATATGGAAAAAAAATATGTCAAATTTCGTGATTTTCTTCCCGGTACCATTGATATTTCAGAAATTACTCTAAGAACTCTGATGCAAACTTTCGTGCCTCAAAAATGCGCGTCGAGCTGCTGACCTCACATATGTTCTTTTCTGAATTTTTTTTTCGAGAAACTCATAATGCCACAATTTAATTTTCTATATTTCGTTTTCGAGTTTCAATCCAAAATTTACTAGCAGGTAATTCAAATATGCGTTTCTGTTTGTCATAGCAGTCCATTGGCGCAATTTTTTTCGAGAGGTTTTCTCGTTGAGCTATAACATAACTGGTGTCACAGAAATCCGGTCCATTCCAAAAATAATCTACATGTTTCAACATATCGGATTGAAATTTGGGACATTGATTCTACAGATCGTTTCCCATCGACTGAAGTAATTAATGTAGTGTGTCTATGACTTTCGGTTTAACCGAAAGTGGACCTAACTTACGAATTTCTCATATGAACTGAAGTATAAATATTTTGAGTATTCGAATTTTACGTTGAATATTGAGTTGAATACTGACGAAAGAAAAAAAATTGAGAAAAAACTCAACCTTATCTGCATACAGGAATAATTTCATTTACTTTCCATAGAGCGATATCGAAGGGGAAATTTTTCCCCATTCCGATGGAGCATTCGCTTTTTCATACCTCACACCTATCACAAAAACATAAATCGATTATCACTTAAATTATTTCTCTATCCAATTACTGTCTGTCCGGAGAGTATGAGTGTGAAATTTCATGAATCTGGCCGCAGTGTAATTGGAGAAGAAGGCTCAAACCCCGCATGAGACAGAAACAGAATCCTCTGATAATACTGTAACGTTTTCTGGTCTTATCAAAAAGTTCAGAATAATTAAACTATTTATTTACACTACTTTACACACTACTCTTCCAATAACTAAACAACTTATTCTATCAAAGTATGTGCACAATTTATTTCTATACTAATTTATTTTCACTTTCCGCTACGAATCACTCTGCTGAATTAGTCCCTGTGCTGCTCCACGCCTACCCTTTTATCACATGTGGAATTTCTAGCAATTGCGAGAAGATTCGAGAGAGAGGTGACTCATAGACGTCTGGAGCTTTCTGGAATATACTAGCACAGACAGGGCCGTACTCGTCACAATACGATGTGTCGAATTTATTTCAGTTCCAACCGTAGCGCAATATTATAGAGGAGATTTTTTCTCGATGAAGCATTCGAAATCTCACATGTGGCCACAAGAATATGATTCGAAAAATTACCAAGATCAGTTTTCTATTCAATGAATGTATGATCAGAGAATATGAGTACGAAATTTCATAAACCGTAATTCAGTCTAATTAAAGTTAGAGCAGGAGACTCTCAATTGACTTAAACAAAATAACTGTTACTCCAGTCCAAATGGTCCACTCAAAATTCAACGATTAATTCGAATATGCAAAAATAATCTTTGAAAGTTACGTCTATTTCCTGTTGAACCGAAAGCCACCCTCTTCACCTCATTCGATGGTAAACAATCTGTAGTATCAGTGCTCAAAATTTTAAACCGATGTCCTGTGAAATGAATTTTTTTTTCGGATTGAACCTGGTTCCTGTGGCATTCGGTATAGTTGTGTTTTTTCTTAAGGAAAAAATAGTTTAGAATGACTCAAAATTATAAAATATGTATGTAATATATCGCCAGTAACGTACTCGCTTTCCGATGGATTTTATTGCTGAATTTTCATCACATTAAGTCGTTAAATTTTGTTTCAGAAATAATAGTTTATAATGACTTCAAAAGAATCTATATTTTTTTCGTTCCAGAAATGTTTAGGATATAACGTACTCATATTTATTCAGAAATGATAACTATAGATTTTTTGAGATAAAATCAGAAGCGGCCACAGACATATTTTCTATTTGTAAAACAGCAAAAATTGGTGTTGCCTCTAGTCATCAAAAACTATTGTTTTCGAAAGAAAAAACGAAATTTCAGGATATAGGTAGCTCAGTAAGATAATCCCTTGAGAAAATTCGGAGTAAGCTTCTGGGTTGCTGTTGAAAAGTGACTGTGTAATTGTTGAATTCAAGTTTATACCACCAACAAAGAAAATTGGCTTCATTTACGGCTTTACTGGAATAATTGAAATTATTGTATTTTTTTATCGTAATTGAATGACATGTTACTGTATAGCTCGAGTAAAAGAATAGTCATTCTTTCTATGCATACAAAAACTACTGTTTTTATAAGAAAAAATACACCTTCATGTAATTAAATTTCAACAAGGAAACCAAATCTGACATTTTAGATATAGATTTTCGAAACAGAATATAAATGGTGCTATTATCTTATTCATTCGCAACTGACAAACGGAATCAATTAGTCCTGGTAACTCTTTTTGGATTTGTCAATTGAGATGTTTGTGCATAAAATACACCTACCAGATATATTTTTTTGGTCTGCAAATTGGCGGATGCGCCGTGATCAATCCCTTACTGTGTCGATTCTGAGATTTTTTTCATTCGAAAATTTTCAGAATCATCGTAGAATCACGTTTTGTTGTTTACTTGTTAGCTCCATCTCATAACTTATTCCGAAATAGATATCCTCCTAACTTTTCTATTTCCGTTTCTAGCTTGCCACGATTTGACTCTTTTTCAATAGGTATAGTATATAATTAACCCAAATGTCACTTTTGGATTATAACTTAAATAAAATGGAAGATAGAAGGAATTCCGTATAAGGATAGATAGGCACAATGTATCCTCAATTTTACTCTATATTTTAGGATAGAAAAGTTTTAGTTCTAGTAAAACTAAATTTGCTAACCCTGTATGCGAACGTGATATCAACAAAATACCGCAATTAGACCCGATGAAGCTTAGACATCTTTTTTCTATATTTTCAATTGTTCGCACATAACAATTATTGGCATTTAATAATTATTGGTTCGAATTTTAACTCAATAATTATCCTGAAAAAACTAGAGAATTATTTTATTTCAAGAAACTTCCTCTCAATTATTAAGAAAAAAACAAGGAAAGCTGTGACGTGAGGTCAGGAGCTTTTACGCTCTTCTTTCCATATGGCCCTCACGAAAATTCTTCTTGAACCTCGTTTTCAAGTGATATATTTGAATTCAACCCGATCTGTGTATTTGTAAATATTGGAAAAATAAGATTTTGAATGGGAACCTTTATCAATGAAATCATTGTGTGAATTTTACCCGTTCACCAATACGACCTTCGTGATCCAACAGAAAACCTACAAATATAACTAAGTCGTTTTTTTCGAAAGTTATAGTGTTCAAGATCAGCCTAACCGCTGATTGTGAACAAAATATAACTCCGGAAGAATCTATTCAAAAACTTTATAATTATGGAGAAGGTTTCAAGTTTAATCACCCAGGCCGAATTCGATACAGATAGAATCGAAATAAAATCCAGTACAATAAAAGATGACAGTTTGAAGGTTCGTGCAAAAGACCTCTGCATTTAAGATATATGGGAAAACAATTATGAAATATTTTTTTTGATTGATCTAGTCGAACGATGATTACGCAATTCGACACAAATATAACCACTTACTACTAGTTACAAAGTTCCATTAAGATCGAATCAGTATTTTCATTTTGGAAATAACAATACCTGAGAGATGACAAAAAATTTTACATATTTTTATCCAACATCTACAAATATTAAAATAAGATCAAACCGACATTTCAAATACTGTGGCTGAATTTCGGTTTCAAGGTATGTGCCAAATTTCATTGAAATTTGATGAACAGTTTCCATTGAAAATTTTCGAAACGAAATTGGTTTTTCAATTCTCTACTTGTAGGTTCCTTACGATATTTCGCAAATAATTGGTCATCGTTATTTTACAACTACCTTAGTAGTTTATATTTAATCACTTTATTTCTTCTAGTGATAAATATAATTATAAAATAAAGGAAATAGACTTAAACCTAAATATCGACTTGAACGTTGTTTAAAATTTCATCGAAATCTGGTGAATTATTAAAAAAAATATTTTAAAAACATTCTTTTTATATTTTCACCATTGCAAACCTCAAGCCATACTGCTTGATGTTTCGCGGTGGTATTCTTCAACTAGTTACGAGGTTTTGATTTAATCTCATCATTACTTTTTGATATTAAATATTGAAGAAATATTCCAAAATTGAGAAAAACAACGAAATTTGACATATTTTTTTAATATGTCTCATTAAGTCAACAATATTTACATATTGTTGATCATACATCTTTTATGCTTGATAATTTTAAATAGTTTGTGACAAGTAAGTTATTTTTGTGTTTGGTTTAAATGTGTGCATTTTACAGAAAAAAAATTAATCTTCTAGAACTCCTGTTGATGACGATGAGGCGAAACATGTCGAGTTGATTTGTAAAATAAAACAATTCATGGGTACACTCTTGTTCATTACTATGTATTATCAACATGGATTTTCGTCGTGATATTTTGAGCTTTTTTTTAAAGTGCTTTGAGTTTCAGTTTGATCTATTTGAGATATTGAAAACAGAATATGCCAAATGTCTTGGCTATTTGAAAGTTCGACATTATTTCCTCAGTATCTCAAGGAGAAATTACGCGATCAAATATTAGCTTCGTAGATTGTTGTAGAATAACGATGCCCAACTTTTTGCGAAATTTTGTAACGATAGAACAAATGAAAAATCAAAAAAGTAATTTCGCTTATAAATTTTCAATGGAAACTATTCATCAAAATTTTAATAAAAAGTATTTAGCAACAGTATTCAAATTTTCAGTTTGCTATATTTGAAGATTTTGGAAAAAAATATGTTGAATTTGTGGCATATTTTCTAGTTATCCTGTTTTTTTTCAGTAATACCCTCAAAAAATAATCATTCTATCATCATGAAACTTGGAAATAGCTAATGAGCAAATGTGTGCAAAATTTCGTGATGATCGTCGGATTAGATTAGATCAATCAAGAAAAATATTTCAAAACTGTTTTTTCGAATATTTTATATTTTTCGATCTAGTAATCATATATGTTCCTCAGAAATTTTGTACGAACCTCCAAGCTATTATATTTCATAGTACTAGATTTTTATTCGATTCGATCTGTATATTTGGAAATATTGGGGAACTACAATTTTCAATGCGTTTATCTGCAGAATCATTGGGTGGATTTTACCAATTCACGGATTCCGCCTTCGTGCTAAAACTGGAAACCTACACCACAATTATTAAGGCTCTAAGTAGATTCTTCCCGAAATTATTTTATTTACTATCAGTGGTTAGGCCAGTAGTAAACAAACTATCGGCGGTTAGGTCAGTAGTAAACAATATAACTTTGGTTACGAAAGTCGAATTCGTGAACGGGTAGAATTCGACTTATTACTCCGTAAAGGTCCCATTCCCAATTTCATTTTCCAAAAACAAAAATTGGATCGAATTGACATCTAGTAAAGACTATCTAAGTAAAGCTGCGTTTGACAGGGTAAATACAGAATATGAATATAGATAATGACTTTGGAAAGGAATTCGAACAAGCGCATAAAAGCTCCGGATTTCACGTCAGTAATTTTCTAGAATTTTTTGTGATTAGGCCAAATTCGTACTTTAGCGCTTTAGATTTATTTTCACATTTAATCCTGAAGAGAGTGGAAAATGAAAAAAATTCACTCGACGTTCGACTCGAAGTGTCAACTCGATAATCAATGATGCGGCGAATAATATTTTTCCTCATCTACCGCATTTTGCGAATGTAAACCTGATAAATTGAAAGCTTTTTTCACCCAATAGTCCAACATCATCAGGATCATTAGAATTACAGTTAAATACCATTGGGGTATCTCCTCGTGCCCGGAAAAAACTCGATGCCTTGCTGGAAATATCTGATTATTTCGCAGTATTGAATGAAACTACCCCATATGAGATGCACATTTGCTTCTTCTGAATATTTGAGATTATTGTTTCACATTGTTTCTTCATTCAGAAACTCTTGAAGTGATTTTCGCTGCAAATGCAGTGTTATTTCCGAAATATTCAAAATTCAGAAAACCCGCCTTGAAAAAGGAGCAAATCATTCCATCGCAATGTTGTAAATGTTGTTTGACAATAACTCTCTCAATTCCCTGCAAAATTCAATTTTATTACAAAAACATGGACACGTTTTTCTAATTGTATAGAAGTATAAACAGTTCTCCTGAAAAATTACTGATTAAATATTGTTCGGAAATCATGTCTTACGCTGGCAAGCCATTGAAATTATAGAAGGAAATTACATTATGAATTATACTGTATCTTATTTCATCCCATTGTTACTAATTTTGAATGTTCCTCATATTTTGAGTGATTGATTCTATGTTTTTCTTTGTACAATGGTTATATAATTATAACTTATATACATGTGACATTGCCTGCCATGAATAAATACGATCTTATTGAAATTAATATTACTTTTAAAGGTATTTTACTTAGCATGCAAGAAAATATGATAAAATGTATGAAAGATTTTCATAGTAACATTCTACGCTAAATTCATATCTCCGCTCAAGAGCATATTTGGTTAACGATTCACTGTGTCAGGAAATAATGAACTCTCGAACGAAATTACTTTATTTTCATGACTATACATTACTAAGATAAACGAAGTTTTCTTTGAAAGGAAATAACAAACAAACAAAAATAAGCTGCTATTCAGATGTTGTCTCCTTCCAAGTTTTAGCCCCCTTCAAAAATTTTGCAATATTGTACGTTCCTATGTCATGCAGCATCCTGTATATTTTCTTTCTATAAGATTTTAGTCTAGTTTCATTCTTTTCATGTCTGGCATTATATCGAATTACTTGATGCATACGTATTTTGGTCCTTTCTCTGTCAATGTTTTCCTCTGAGTGATACATAGGTTTGTTTTTCTTGTATTATAAATATTGGATGAGTTCAGTTCAAATGTATTCCTGAATTTCAGGACAAAAATCGGATATTCTTGTATGTGCATTGCCGCTGTAATAGTGAGTACTCCATTTTTCCTGAATGAATCTAAATATGATTCTCTGTATTCTAGTTTGAGAATTATTCAGAGTGCCCTTTTCTGGAGATTGAATATTTGAATTGACTTCAAAGTATGTCCATAAAACATAATTCCATATCTTAATTTTGACTCGAATAATGCATGATAAATAGTTTTCATGGAGAAATTATCCAGATATCTTGTCATTACACCCAAAGATAACAGACTGAAGCTGGGCTGCATCCCAGTTTAGAAATATGTTCTTCGCAGATCAGTGTATCGTTCACATAGATTCCTAAGAACTTTGTAAATTGAGTTAGTTCTATTAACGTGACACAGGTTTTCGTACCTTCTACTACATTTTGATACTGGAATATTTCTGGTTCTGCAATAATGTATGCAAATGTCTTCTGTAGGCTTATTTCTTGAAAAGTTCGAAAAGCAGGTAATTCCATAAGTCCGTTTAGAAGTTCTTCTACCGGGTTATTCGAGCACTTTTATTTTTTTCGAATGAACTATCACAAAGTAACGGACTACTCTATCCATTATTTTTCAGTAGAAATTCAACACTCGATTCTTGATTTCCGTCCAAAATAGCATAACTGAATCTTCCAACCATGTTTATATAAGTAAAATATAACACTCGATTCTTGATTTCCGTCCAAAATAGCATAACTGAATCTTCCAACCATGTTTATATACGTAAAATGTTTCCAGTTTTAACAGAGAAAACAGTTCCTTCAACATTCGCCACGTCTTTGGAATTGAATTCACATAATATTTTCCCAAAGTAAATGAAATTTTGAAAAATACGTAATTACTACGACATATATGTAGAGAGGACAACGTTGCGTAGTTATCTGACAGGAAAATTACTATAACCTAACATTTTCAAAACAAACACGGTGAAATGTGTCAGGATATCATGGCAACCCGGTATACTTGATAATAGTGAATGGAGTATAGTTTATATTCAACTTTCTGGCTTAATGTTCAGATTTCGACTCGTATAAGCAAGCATACCGAAAAATTTTAAATGGATTGTTGTAATTCAAACCTATAAGCTTAAGATCCGAACCAAAGTCGACCTGATCATAGAAAGAAACTTATTTTATAATAAATTTAGTGTATTGAAAATCGGTCGTCTAAAAAATCCTGGACAGAATATTCTCATTTATTTTTTAAAAAATCTAAACTTTGCTGGCGCAATAAATCGTAAAAACACAAAAAAACACTATAACTCGAAAACTACGAAAAATCGCGTAACATACATGGGGTATTTTTAGATACCCCCAGGTGTGAGCAATCTAAAAAAAAAATATTGTCGGCACTACTTGGACCACCCTGTATAACATCGCCTAGATAATCCTGATGTCAGTCCCTGCATATGTTCTATTCAAATGCGAACCTGATACTACCTTGAAAGAAACTTCACGTAACGGGCAAGTGAGTGCGTGACCCTTGACCGGCACCGGTACTCTGCACTTCAAGCATTTGCTTCCTTTAGTTTGAGTGGATACCCTGACAACTAACAGAAGAAATAATTATGAGGCATGGCATTCCAAGCTCAGATCCATTATGATTACATTTTGCACGCTAACAATACCTTTCCCAGGTCTTTTCTGCGGTACCTTTGAACATCTCGTAGCAGTCAATATACAGAGTGATTCACCATAGGTTCAACAGACACAATTTCTACAGGGTGTCTGATAAACAATTGGACAGCGCTTGGATGTGGAAATAGAACATCTGCGCGAATTGTGGAATGGTTTAAAGCGCCCAACGACTCTTGTGTCAGATAAACAGGGTGTTTTTCGAGATTTATAGAAATTTCAACCGGCTCAACTTCAGAAATATTCGAACACTTTTGATGATATTTCGTACGATTTGTGACAACTACAGATTTGAGTTGGCCATCAAAAACTTTTCTGAAATTCTAGATCTGTAATCACACATTTTCTTTCTACGAAGAATTTCACAGAACCTGAGATTTTTGTCTTATGGCTTCGAAATACGCAGATATCGAAAGGAGAGACCAAATTTTCCGTGATTCGTTTATAGAATCAGCACAAAGTTCCATCGTTATTTCTTGACGTCATAAACGCAACTGAGAGAATTTTTACATAACGTTAATTCTCGCAGTTCAACATTCATCATAGAAATATTCAAGAAATACACTCACATGAATTTTGTAACTATTGGGCTCTTGTTCAAAACCATAGAGGGAGCGGCCACCCATCCATTCACAGACCCTGTCCACCCCAGAAATTATGACTGAACCTAAGAGCCCTCGTTTTCCAATAATAGTTATAGTTTTACACTTGATCAGATAGTAATTTTCGAAAATATTGCGAGAATAACGTTTCGAGATGGAAAACCTTTAAAACAAACTTCTAAAGGGCATAACTGATAATAACATAATTGATATTTGGTTCTTACCTGCGAAACCATTTCTGAATAGCAATTTTTTTCCACATAATGCTTTGGCTGTTTAATGTCTAGAGCTCATTTTGCGATGGGATATGTTTTGACAATCAATGAATATTGATCCGTGTTCCGTTCATTTTATAGCAATAGAGCAAGATTCCAGGGCCCCCAAATGTTATCCTCTTGTGTGCATACTTGCAAGCCAGTTTATAGGTACCGGGTGCTGAATGAGGATGAAAACAGTACTACCTTTTTTGAATTTTAACAGTACTCCATTTGTGGAGTTGGATAGATAAGAATTATCAAATAAAAATAAAGGTCTGCTCCACTCGAAAAAAGTTATTTCCTTATTTTATTTACAATTCACCGTTGTTGACGTTTACTATATATTTTGAATGCCCGATGATGGCAAGTGACCTTGCCGAAATGCATTGCAACCTGTAAGGAAATGAATCTTTTTGAGTGGAACAGACCTTTATTTTTATTTGTTACTTCTTAGTACTACCTTTCTTGAATTCTCAAAGCTGATTCTCACATAAACATTATGGAAAATTGTTGAAAATCGATGATCGATACTCACTGACCTGATCCATCGGCCCTTTCTCTTCCCAGGCACTTTGAAGATCCAGAAAAAAAACTTCACTTATATTCTCAAATTATATTTTATACAGGGTGACTGGTGACGTAAGGGACAACAGCGTAGTGGAGATAGAGGATATCAGACTGAATGAAGATCGGTGGTTGAAATGTCCTTTAAGGATATTGAATTCAGAGATACAGGGTGATATCTTCGTTAATATTTCAAATTTTTCGGTGATATTGCACAGGCTTGTTACTTGCGCATTTTTCATTAGCTCAAAAACAATAACACCGAAAAAATTGGAGGCCAGTGAAATTAAATTTAACTCCTGAATGTATCCCTAATCGTTAATCTGGTGGTAATGATGCAACCTCTTACTCCCTATCTATTTATTTCAACTTTACAATTAAAATAGCTATTTACAAACACAAATTTAGGTACAGTGAATCTGAGATCCGGGATTCGAAGAAGCACTTATCTTAAAAGTAAGGATCCGGTGGTATGATCCTTCAAAATACAGGTATTATGCAGGTAGTCCAGTTTCAAGAGATTCCATCCAGAATAAAGTCCAGAATTAAGGTATTCCAGTAATAATTAGCTCCGGAATAAAGGTATTCCAGTCATAATCAGCTCCAGTATTAAGATAATCCAGTAATGATTGCTTCCAGTACTAAGATGATCCAGTCAAACTCTGGGTCCGGTAGTAGAATATTCAAATGGGCATTAGTCCCAGTAAAAAGATAATCCAGTAGTCGATAGCCCCGGACAAAGATGTTTCAGTGGGCGATAGCCCCGGTACAAAGATGTTTCAGTGGGCGATAGCCCCGGTACAAAGACGCCTTTTGAATAGACGTCTTATAAGAAACAATAAAACTTCAAAATTTCACGATGTTAATGGATTACGAAGTTCGTTTATTCGTTAAACTCTAGCAAGGTGTTGAATCTTCAACTTCTCCGCACCGAGGTCTTGAAAAAAATTATATTAACGTGTCTGGACAAAAATATCACTCGATATTTGAGACAAAAAAATTCGAATAGAAATTTGAAAAGAACGGAAAAACGAAGTAAAGATCTGTTTCTCATTTGAATGGAAAAATTTCGTATTGATTTAATATTATATTGTTATTGGAATATTACCCAATTTTCATATCAAGTTGATCATTACCAAATACCTTTTCCCCAGGTGTCAGTCTACAGTTATTACTAAAACCCGCATTACTTTATAAGCTTGTAGACTCGCAGGACGGCTAGTGATTTTTGTCAAAATGTCTGTAATTTTCAATTTTTGAGCCGAAAATTGTCTCAAAAGACTAGTTTGGACTCGCTGATGTCCAATCCGGTATCAAAATCGATTCTGTCCGGCCGGCCGTCTTCATGATTACGGCGTACAGAGAATTCTATGAACTTGAAAATTTCAGGGTAGGTTGTATTTCAAAATACGAAGGCTAAGTTTATTAGGGGGCAAAATCAGTCGAACGGTTTCAGAGTTATAGCTGTTTGAAATTTTGAGATTGATTTGCGGATATTTCAGGAACTTCTCATACGATTGGATTGGAACTTGACAGTTAGTTGAAGCATAACAACTCACAACTTTTCACGAGATTTCGTTGAGATCACACTGTCAGTAAATTTTGAAAAAAAAATCAAATTTCATTTTGATAGAACCATAATTTCTGGAGATACTGGGAAAAAATATATAAAATTTCGTGGTTTTTTCTCGATATCGTTGTTTTTTCTGGATTAACTCGAACTCGAAATACTGATTGAATCAGAATTAAACTCGGCAGCTAGTTTGGAAATGCTGATGGGCAACTCTGTGCAAAATTTCGTGATGATTTTCGAATTTATTTTTTTCAGATATTCAATATTCTGTGATATTCTGATAATATCATCCTCATTATATTCTGTATGAACCTAAGAACTGTCATTTTTCGATAAAATGCTGGATTTCAATTCGATCTGATCTCAATTCCGACAATATTGAAAAAACTAAATTATATCTGCGCAATCGTTGGGTGGATTTCACCCATTCACAAATTCTGCCTTCCTAATTAAGATCCAAACCTACTACACAAATATCGAGTTTCTAAGTTGTTTCTTTCGGAAGTTATTGTGTTTACGGTCGGCCGTTAACACGACCGTGAACACAATAACTTCTGGAAGAAATAACTCAGAAACTCGATATTCGTAGGGTTAGTTGGGGACTTGAACATGCGCGTAAAAGCTGCTGCCTTCACGGCAGTGCTTTTCTAGGTTTTTATCGATAAATAGAACCATGATAGAAGTACAACAGCGTGTGAAAAAGTAAGGAACACAATATACTGCAAATTGTATTTTCTCAAGCCAAACGCTTGGACAGGTCGATTTCAGTTTTTAATTTATAGTCACCTTAAGGCGTTTTTTATTTTCACAGAGTGATTTCTTTTTTTTTCAAATGACTACATCAAATTTTTTTGTTCCTTCATAATACCAGAATAACAAAAATGATGGTTTAAAACTTAGAGAATAATTCGCAGTAATCATTCGAAAAAAATTTAGAACGTCACTGTGTAAAAATTAATGACGTCATGGGTGAAAAGTTTATGATGTCATAGAGTGGTAAGTTGAAGACTAATATTGATTTGTCATAGCTCGTGAAATCATTTAGTAACTCATTTATTTTGTTCCTTACTTTATACACACGTGATATAGACGATATTTTTTTCCACTGTGTTTTTGGAATCTTGTAGGAAATAAACTTTGTTATAGTTCTGATGGCATCACGAAACATTGTTCTGTATCCTATTTTCTTGAAATAAGAAATATGTTACTACTTTGTCAGAAACTAAACCCATAAAAGAAATTCTTAAATTATTCGTTTGTGAAAATGTTTCTCAGGAATATGTTCAATGTGTTAATAATCCCGAATAATGAATAACAAATGTTATCCACATCAATAAATCTATCCACCATTGAAGGTTACCTACTTATCCCTTCAAATAAAGGGAGGTATTAGCGGGAACTGATAGAAACCAGACAAGGGTTGAAGTCAGAATGCGATGTATCCAACTGGTTCATTTCAACTTAGCTTGACATCTTTCTGAGTAGTTTTACCGAGGGCCTTTGTGGTCTGGCGTGGTTCGAGTTAAATTCTTCATTTAACGAATTGGAAGAACATCAAGTGATGGGAATGGGTTCTGAGATATCTTATATCATTGAATGAAGACAAGTATATATTATGTATACAATGTCCATGTGAAATTTACGTTTTCTCGTGAGAGATAAGATAATGTATACGTTCTACAGTTCTAGATGAAGCGTTTTCTACAATCATCTAAATACGCCGATTTTAGCGTATTTGTTATCTTGATCTACATATCCAGATTCTCATAATTATCGAAATCTCTATCCTTAAGAAAAAATCATTTGGATTGTGCATATCATAATTGATAAATATTTTTGGGGTTATTTCTTCAATATTTCATGAACTACTCATGTGATTAGATTTGAAATTGATAGTTAGTTGAAAAATACCAACGAATAACCTCGTGAAAAATGTTGTTGGGATCGTATGATTTGTGATCGAAAATTTTCCAAATTCATATTTTTCTAGGAACTATTCATCATTCGATGCAATTCTGAACGGGCCTTATATAAATTATTTCAAAACATTGATTTTACTAATTTTCTGTTATGATTTAAACTCGCTCTGATATTTCTTCTCAGAAATATTGGGAAAAATATCTAACAATTTCGTTGTTACTTTTTCAGGTCCGTTCTTATTTTCTCAATTTTTCAAGAGAAACCTTTTCGTCCTCCCGTCAGTGGTTTTCTAGGATTTTCATTACTTCCTACTGGAATCGAATGATTGTCAGAACTAAATTTTCTAAATCAAGTTTTATCACAAACAAACACCTCGAAAATACTCAGAATTCTATTTTTCATTATTAATTAGGAATTGTTATTTCATGAAAATGCGTTGGCTCATAGGATACAAGGGTGAATTTTTCCGTACTTTCTAGCGCTCTGATAATTTAATCTTTGCTGGTAATAATAGATCTCATTAGCTTGCGAAGCCAAACGAAATCTGCTTGCCTGGAGGGCTATAAATACCGTTAGCACGCAGACCTAAAGATGAACTTGGCCATGAAAATGTAAAAAACACAAGCACCTGCTTAATTACCATATTGAGACACTTGTTGAAGTTATAGGTTCAAAAGACCGACATTTTGACTTCTGCCATGAGGGATTTACTTATCTACGTAAAATATTCTGGACAGGTTGTATTTCACATATGGAAGTACTCAACACTCATATCTTAAGAGGTGATCAATTTATTTTCGATGACTTTGAAACGCATATTTCAGGGTTTATCAGGACGTGGTGTCATTGTCAAGCATTTATCCCACGCTTTTAAAAATTCTTTCAACTTTGTTCCGAAAAGATACTCACGGCAAGCTGAAATCAATTTCATGGAAAAATATCATTCGAAAAGTGAACTCATTTAACAGCGGAGCAACAGGAGGAATCGAATAAATCAAATATTCCGGGTGCCACAATCAGGTTCACCACCAAAAATCTTTTTGTTTTCAAGACATCGGATTTGTATTTTGGACATTGATAATACAGATAGTTTTCTATCGACTATGTTGAACAACTTCCAGTTTTACCGGAAAACTTAAGTGTTTTCATTTTCTCGTTTGAACTGATGCTATTTTTTGAAGATTCTATATGTACGTTGAATTTTAAGTGGAATTACGTCGTGAGTAAATATTACGAAGAGAAAAAGTTTCAATTCAAAAGTTTGTTTTTCGTTCTTGACATCAGAACGATGCAAATTCTGAATATATTAATTTTACCGATATTACGAATAATTTTTTCTACTCGAAATTGACCATTTGGGTGGAAGATGGAGGTACTTAATTTTTTCAGTCTCTTTTGAGAGGTGGGCTTCCTGCTAGAACTCCAATAACAATGCGTCTATTTTATGAAATATTGCACTCATACCCTCCGATTACACACATGCTCGGGCGAATAATACCAGAAAAAATGGGACACAATATATAAGAAATTTGATATTGAATTCAAAAATTTTGAAATGATTCAGTAAACTTAGAATAATTAAACTGAAATAAAAAGGTTAAAAAAATTTACTTCTCGAACAATAATATGGAAACAAAGTTCAGTTCACGTTGAAAAATGGCAGTTTCAGATTTGAATATATTGAGTGGAATATTTTGCGCGCATATTCTGGGATGCAGATTGCAAACTTTTCGTCAAAATGTAATGTTCGAGTTTTTCCCGAAGACTGTCTCAAACAACTAGGTTGGACTCACTTAAGACCGATACTGTCCGGCCCAGCGGTCGTCCGAGGGCACGATTTCGGTCGTACGTGGAAGCCTATCTTCTTGAAACTCTCATAAAAATCTCAATCTGCGATCGTTCATGAAGTTCATGAATGGGCGAAATCGGCCGGTTGAAAATTTGAGGTTTTCATGGATTGTGACTTGGCAGTTAGTTGAAGCAATGCGACGAGCATTTTTTTCGCGAAATTTTGTAGAGATTGCTTTGACTTTCAACTTAATATTTCACAGTTGTGTACAAAATTTCAGTTATATACGAATACAATTTTTGGAGCAATTAGATTTTCGTGTTTTTTCCTAGGTATCGATGTTTTTTCTGGAATAACTCGAAAAATGCTGATTCTATCTCAACGAAACTTGTTAACCAGTTCAGAAATGCTGTTGTACAACTTTGTCCGAAATTTGGTGATGATCGTATCATTAGAACAATTTGAAAAACAAAATTCCAATTTTTTTCAAATACTCAATAATCTGCGATATCCTCTGATCATATTATCCTTAGGAAATTCTGTATGAACCTTCAATGCTGCGATTTTTCAATGAAATTCCAGATTTCTATTCGATCCTATCTGTATTTTTGGAAATATTGTGAAAATAAAATTTTTAATATATCTACGGAATCATTGGATAGATGTAACCCTTTTACGAATTCGGTCTTCGTAATTGAGGTCCGAACCTTCTCTACAAATATCGAGTTTCTAAAACGTTTTCTCTTGGGAGTTATTGTGAATACGATCGGCCGTGAAGACAAGCGTAAACACAATATACATATTATTGTAGAATCTCAAACGGATGAAGAAGATTTGGAAACGCAATATACAGGGTGTTTTTCAACCTGCACAATAAATTTCAAATTATCACATACAAATTATAACATACCTGCATTTTGGGAAAGTGTTGGAATTATTGAATGTACTCATTCAGATTGCACTATACTGAAAATTTCATCAAGATTAAATGAGCCATACCAAAGATATCAAAAAAAGTAGAATCGGTTGGAGTGAAATTTCGAAACTTACCTTTTTCGCAAAAATGTTTTTCGGAAAACTGGAGTTGTGCCAAAAAAATTGAATACACCTGAATATTGACTCATAATGGAAGAATTCGAAACGGAAAGCGAAGTTTTGGAAACGCAATGTACAGGGTGTTTTTTCAACCTGCACAAACAATCTAAAATTACCAAAATCACGACAGCGTATTTTGAAAAAATTTCAAATTTTTGGATTTGCTCATATATATTGTGCCACGATAAAAATTTCATCAAAATCAGATCAGCCACATCTAAGTTATTATAATAAAAGTGAAATCGGTCGAATCAGACAAATCAAAAAATCAAAAATTGTTTCGAAACTGTCTCGACTAGTGTAAACTTGCCCTAAAATCTGACGGTCTCCTACAGAATCACCCTGTATACAGTTTTTCAGCGTGCCTTAAAATTCCACATTAGGTCAGGTAGCTATTGTTGATCTAGCAGGTAGATGAGTGAATGGAATTCCTCATATAATGGACCTAAACCTCAACTTTTTTCCCTCATATGTGACTGGATAAGGTACATAAACGTTGAGAATTCCTTTTGTATATATAAGCACAATCTATGATCTTTACTATCCTGAAAAAATTTGAAGGACATGCTGAATTTTGTAGCATTATGATACAGGGGGCATGGAATGATATCTTATTTCCAAGTTGTAAGTTTCCTTTTCAATTATTCATATAGTATTATCGATTGAATGATCAGATAATAAATCTGTCAAAATCATCTATTTCTGACCAAAAAATGTTATTCCGAAAGTGGTCGAACTTTAGTTACCTTCATGCCTCATAGAATCACATTTCTCTTCTAGAAACCAACCAATAGAATTTTCCGCATATTTACTTTTTAGCTTAAATAAAAGATTATAGGTAAATCAAATATCTTGATAGAGAAATCCATAGTAAAAATTGGTGTTATTATTGATGAATGATTTATTTTCGAGAATATTCATAATAGACAAGGAAATTACACCTATCCTTAATAATAGTTGATTAAAGTGAGCATTAGTTATAGCATAGAAAAATTTCCGAGATGATTATTTCTTTTTGAATAAAGGAAGTCTCAATTGGAACCTGTTCGATAGTGGCTTTTTCAGTGGTGATTATAAATAACCTCCATTTGTTTTTGATAATTCGTAAAATTATGAAAAGATAGCTGTAGATTATTTTGAGGGAAGGAATACTGAAATCCATTCCCGGTTCTAACGAGGAGAGTATCACAATATTTTATCATCCATGAATTGATTTCTTGAATCGGAATTCCTAGAAAAGCACAGATGTAAAGTCAGGAGCTTTTACGCACTGACATAATTTTTTCCAGTACTTAATAAAAGTGGAATGAAGTTGTTTTCGAATCTTGACTTGACAAGATCTGTGCAAAATTTCATAGAAATCTGATAATTGATTCTCGAAAAAAAAACGAGCCGAAGTTGATGAAGAATCCGCGGTCAAAATTGATTCTGTCCGTCTGTCCGTGTGCGCCGTTACTTTCGAAAGGAAGGACCTAGAGTCTTGAAATTTTCAGGTTAGCTTAAGATCCTGAATATCTCGGTTGAGTTCGTGGATGGGCCAAATCTGCCGAATGGTTTTTGTGCTACAGCCATTCGAAATTTTTATTTTTCAACAACTCGAAAAATATTTTAGTGATCGAAATGAAACTAGGTTGGGAGATGGACAGTATTAATAAGAAGAATTATCCATGAAAAAATTCGAAAACAAATTTTTTTTTTGAAAACTTTCATATTTCATTAAAATTTCCCTTAAATTCTGAAGTCACCATTTCGCAATGTGAACAAGCGCGTAAAAGCAGCTGACTTCACGTCAGTGCTTTTTCTACATTTTTCTTCAAATCTCGCGTGATGTCGAGTAAGATATAAAAATAGCTAAGATTTTTCACGTCTTCTCTAAAATTGATCGCATTATTGCTCCTGACGGAAATAATTCCCCTTATGTTCCTTCGAAGACATGTCCTTCACTGAACACGTGATAGGTAAGAGCAGTCTTTTCCTTGTTGTTAATGTTCCTCGTATCATATGTGTGCTGTTTCATTCTAGCCGTTAAATATTGTCTAGTCTGTCCTATGTAACTTCTGTCACAATCTATGCCCGATATTTTATAAACCACAGAAGACAACAAATCTTTTTCATTGGCTTTCTTCAGTCTTGAGAAGAATCTCTTGGTGGTACAAAAATGTTTTAAAAAGCGAATTGAATATCACATGCGCCTTTTACAATATCTGTTCCACCGAGAGATTCTTCTCAAGACTGAAGGAAGCCACTGAAAAAGATCTGTTGTCTACTGTGGATTATAAAATACCGTGCATAGATTGTTTACTTGATGTGGTGAGTAATTGTTACAAAGGAAACATAAGTGAAATGATTTCCATCAGGAGCAATAAAGTGGTCAATTTCGGAGAAGACGTGAAAAACTATATAATATATATAAGATATTTTATGGTTTCTTACTTGAAATCACGTGAGATATGAAAAACGGTAAATCCAATTTTGAAGAGATGAGATGATCTGTCAATTATCTATGTTCAGAAAAATGAAACTCACATTCTCCCTATATACGCTATTTACTTCTCCAAGCATCATTTTTTCAGCTGATAATGAATTGCCACTGATTTCGAATAACAAAAGAAAATATTTTTCTGAGCAATGTAATGATGTATTCGCCGGATTTTCAATTAAATTCTCATCATTTTCCACCAAATGAGTGAAAATTAATTGATTGCGAATAATTGCGAGAAAGTTTCAAAGAATGCAATATAATTAAAACCGACTTCTATTTCATGAGTGATAGTATATTTTATGGATGCATTCTCCATTTTACATGAAATCCCCACATATTTCTTGTAATAAGGTATTGAAAAAAGTCTGAAATAATATTGTTAGAGATTCAACAAATAACTTTGAAAGGAAATACCCAAAAACCTCGATTGATTTTAAGAAATTTTTTTGAAACCCTTCGCTGCTATTCTTCCTTCAAAATGTTACTTACCTCTTGTTCTCGAGATAACAAGATCATAATCATCTCGCCCAAATATTAGAATTTCAACACGAAATTGGTCTTTAACTGCCAGGATGGATTCACCGTAGCAGAATCCTTTGTCGGATTCGATTCCGTCCGTCCGGTTATACATTCTGTTACTTTCGAAAGTGAAACCTAGAGATTTACTATTTTCAGGCACGATGCGAAGCCTGAAAATCTCGGTGGAGTTTTTTAATGGACAAAATCCGCCGAACAGTTTCGGAGCTTCTGGAATTTTCGTTTCATAAAACTTGGAAATGTCCGCTGAAGCGCTCATTCTTATAGAATTTCTTGAGAATTGTATCGAAAGAAACATTTTCAGAAATGTGTGGAATATTTGATATTTCAGAAACCTTCTGGATTTCAGCACAAACTTTTACCGACATTTTATAACCGAGTACCCTATTTCAGCTCGACCCAATATAGATTTTTGGAATATTGGAAGAATAGTAGTTCGAATAGGTCAATCTGGGAAATGATTGAATGTATTTCAACATACTCAATCAAGTTCCAAAACTGTCCTACACAATCTGAGTACATAAATAAGTTTTTTTCGGGAGTTAATGAGCTGAAATATTTTTCTGAAAAAATAACATGAAAACTTGATTTTTTGATTAGTTTTGGGACTCAATATATTCATTTGAAATTTAGTTTTCAAATTCTCCTTGAATACAAATCACATCAAGTCGAAATTCTGAATAAACGATTTCTCAATCTTCTTTAGTGAAATGATCTCCACAAAAATTTTCACGACCTCATTTCTCCACATTGTACCTCATTTCAGACTGATCTGTATTATATCAGGAGAATTTCGAATTGTTATATATGCGAAATCATTCGGTAGATTTTATCCATTTGCGAATAAAGCCTTCTTAGTTGAGCTACAAACCTGCTATACAAATATCGAATCTCTTAATCGTTTCATTAGAAAGTCATTGTGCTTTTAGTCGGCCGTCTGGTCAGCTGCAATCGAGAATTCTGAGAAATTTGGTGGAATGTTTTCAACCCTAAGTGAAATGAGTTGCAGTCAGCTCTATCGCTGAAAACAGTGAATGGACGGATATTATGTATCATTTTTTGAACACTTTCGATAAATCGACAATGTTTCTTCAAATTGTCTTTTATGTTTTTTCAAAGGCACTTCAAAATCGTCATTCGGGCGTACCCTTCCCATAAACTTTGATATTCCAGAAGTCCTTCAATACTCTTAATTCGAATTTAATCCGCCCTGTAAAGTATATGTTTCAAAATAAATAGGCCAAAGATATCATCAATTTCCTCATCTGAAACATCCATAACACACAACTGGATGAAAACAACCCATCTTTTCTGTTCAGTATAAAAGAATCTGAAATGAACACAAGTAATTATGCATATCATTTTATTTCTTCGTAAACAAGAACTTTTTCCACCATAATAACATGTACATAGGTGAGTTTATCCAAGATGTAGCCCGAAGAAGTTACATCTTGATATAACTATTATCAAAAAATACTTGGGGGAGAAGTTACAGATTGTCTGCTTTCAAAGATGAAATATTTTACCCTCATTTTCTGGAATCAATAGTGAGTTTGTATGAAAATGATGGAATTTGGATGAAAACAAACTAGGAGTTGTCAAACTGAAAGGATAACACTCGTAAATGGATGTATTTTGAACATGCTGTTGCAAATATCGAATGCATTGTAGGCTCAATACCCTACAACAATTCATAAGCTATGACATGTTTATTTATTCAAAAAGATTACCTTCAGCGCAAATTTAAGATTCCATACTTTTTATGTGAGAAAATAAAACAATAAAATATTATGGGAACATGAACTTCCCCATTATTATATCTCACCTTCAACTTAATCCTAATAAATTACTAATCTTTCGAACATCTACATCATATATTTTCTTGTTGACTCCAACTAACTTATGCTAGGAAAATGTGGTTTCTTCATTTTCCGAAAAATTCTTGGAATCACAGGTACAGGTTGAAACTTTTATGTTTAATATTAAAACCATCTTCGACTTTTTGCGGGCATTTTCTGAAGAATAGCGAGCATCGTTTCGGTCAAATATCTGTTATTCTCTTATTTTGGAAAGGAAGTCATTGTCGAGTCTGTCCGGCTTGCCGGGAACACGATAACTCTCGAAATAAACGAGCTAGCTACTTAAGACTTTTATGGTAGTTCACGCATAAGTTCGTCAATGGGCCAAATTGGCCAAACTATCTCGCAGTTAGAGTCATTCGAACTTGAATATTTGAGGTTATTTTATCTTAATCTTAGAAAGACTACTCGAGCGATCGGATTGAATTTTGGTAGTTATATGCAGAATACCAACGCAGTGCTGCTTGCAATTCTATTAGGATCGTATAGTTACAAAAAAATCTCATAAAAAAAATGTTTTTTAAAACACTATATATCAGGTTTCGACGAAACACTGTACCTTCAGACCTGAAATCCTACATTTCACAACAGGGTACCAAATTTCAGTGTTCGATTCGATTTTGAATATCGGAGATATTGTAAAAATCTATGTAAAATTTTCTGCCTTCTTCCCCACTATCGTTGATATTTCTGGACTAACTCAAAAAATGCCGATCCAAACATGATGAAATTTGGTAACAAGTTGCTGATGCGCAAACTACTGTATTGGATTTCAATTTGATCCAATGTTTTCGGGAATATTGGAAAAAAGGAAATTTTGAATGGGTATATCTGCGAAATCAATGGATGTACATTCGGCCTTTGTAATTATGGTCCTAACCTATTCTACCAATATCGAGTTTTTGAGTGGTTCTTTCGAAAGTTATTGTGTTCACCATTGGCTGTAAGGCTGATTGAACGACTAGGAAACTCAATATGTTTAGAGTAGGTTTGGGTATTAATTGCAAAGGTCAAATTTCTGGAATAGGTAAAATCCGCTCACTGATTCTGTGGACATATCAATGCAAAAGTTTACTTCCTCAATATTCGCACAATACAGATTGGGTGGAATTGACATCTAGTATCTCATTCGAAAATGATAACTTGGAGGTTCATGCAGAATTGTATGAGGACCATGTGGAAAAAATATAGCCAAATCTTCCCATCAAAAAGTTAAGCTGCGTTTGGCTGGATCAATACTTGAAAAGATGGCCGCTTCGGCAACAAATTTGACCAAGTGCCCAAAAGCTGCTGACTTCACGTCAGTACTTTTCTAGAATATTTTCAGTCACAATTATATCAATTCACTCGTGAACTATTGAACTGAAACATTGGGTAGAAAACATGTATCATGATTAAACTGACTGATGTAGGCATGTAGTAAACTACATACATTTGGGCGAAATGTCAGCAATCTGTTCTCAAGAATATATGGGCGCCAAATAGGTTAATCAGAAATCATATGAAAATCTGTATAAGGTGAGTGCTTCTTCATTTCTGGTGAAGAAACAAATTGTATACAATAGCGGTCCCTTCCGATCCATACTATCTTCAAGCGATTTAACACTTATTGGACACGTTTTCCATCCAAAACACGTATTGGAATTTTTTACATTCTTGAGCCAAATCAAGAAACGACAATCTTTGTAAGAGGCTCTTCCTCTAGACATTATCGTCATGCTCGGTCGAATAATTCTCATTGTACAAGGTAGACCTTCTCAGGTGTATATCACGTTTGCGGCCAGGAATGCCTCAACTATTTACCTGGCCAATCGGATGTAAGTATCGAAACGGATAGCACTATTGAATTCACTGGTAGCATGGGAATTCATCAAAACTTACTTCTTTTGTACCTGACTCCGAACACCCACTTGTTCTTAGCTCACGAGACTCCGAGAGCTGCTAGTCCGAACTGGAACTTCTTTGGTACGGTGGTAAACTAGTCCTCTTGTGTTGGTTTTCAGGTGAAAATATCCGGAGGAAATTGTGCCAGTGATATGAATATGTGCGGATTAACCTGCATGTGATCTTGGATAATAAGTTTCCTGTTGTTGATTTGGATCAGTTTTTGGATTTTGCGGTTTACTAATCTTTTTCCTGATGAAGATCAAAACGGAAATGGGACTACTCAAATTCTATTGGTGAGAAACTTTTTCCAGTAATGGTTGAATGCTTCAAATCTGCTGAAAGTTAACGTCATTTGACTGTTGTTGAAATGCGATTGAAATCTTTGTAGTTGAATTTATGAAGGATTAGTATCCTATCAACTCCAAATTCTAGATAAGAATATTAATTTCCACAGTTTGTGGGATCTCTTTTTCAATATCTGAAACAGAACTATTGAAAATTGAATGGAAATCATTATTTATAGACACTGCAGATTGCGAGATTTAAACTATTTGTTATACGGGCTGTTTTTCAATTATCGAATGAAACTGTCGTTTTAAAATCTATATTCGACTCCTCCAGAATGAAAATCGTCAGAATTATTTTCTTGTAGGAAAATAATTAAGAATTTTTTTCTTCTAATAACGTTATTCTGGTCATTTTCAATTTATTATCTGATGAAAGATGTATAGACGCATCAAAGCAACAGTTTCATGAGTTAATCGTTCACATTGTTTCGATATTGTTCGTCAGGCTCCAATCATCTCAAAAAACTGACCCTAATAAATAGTTTGAATTCTGCAATCTTGATATTGGTAGCCAACAACTCTAAAATATAATGAGAAACCGTCCCAAAAATATATTAATCGATAAAGATTTCAATAACCCAACGGGTTGATCTATGTAATCATTGAAAATGTGGAAAGGGTGAAAAATTTCAGATATCTTCAGCCCATTATCCCAGTTAGAATCGGTATACTCATGCAGCAGAATTTTCCGATAGATTTCTCCTTTGATGTTTTCATCATCAAAATGCATTACTTATAAATTATTCATCAATATCGACATCAACCTACAGACTGTAAAAATAAGCTGTAATTAAATAATAATACAATATATCACCTACATAGTGAAACCAATACACAAGTACTCTCTAAGCTTGGGGAATCGTATGTTGATGAAACGAATATTTTTATGAGATTTTTGAATTCTGCGCCTTCAAGTTCAAATTTTACAATACTTTTTCCAAAAGTTCTAATAATTAATGAACGACCTTTTATTTTTTTCAACCCAATATCGGTCTTATCAGAGTATTTGTAATTATTTTATCTCACTGTGGCATAAAAAAACTTCCATATCAAAATCGACAAGCGATATTCATTTATTTCCTTTCTCACTACACTGAATTCAGCGACTTCTTCGGATGTATGGACTACATTCATCGTTCATCCTGAATTTCAATAATATAAAGTATGTCAAATCCCTATCACAACAATAAAGCATATTTTCAGAATCTTCGGGATATATTTCAAACCATTTCCTAGAAGACTGCCTACTAATGATGCCCATTTACTTCAATTGCAAACATATATTAGAAAAATTCAACTGAATAATATCTGAATAACTTTTGAGGACGAATAATTCATATTGGTTATACAATGTATTCACTGATTCAGTGACGAAACCCTCTTAGAAAAAAATCATTTCTAGTTTCAAAAAGAGCTGATAGAGTTCGATTGTCTCTAGAAATTGTGAGGTAATGGGCTATTCGAATAAGCAGGGTGCCATCAGGATTTCGTAGTATACAAGATGTTTATGTAATGAATGTTGAAATAGATTCAGAGAAATTAATTAGATATTAATAATAATAATAAATTTATTCAACATACAAAACGTAGTACATGATACAATTTAATACATTATTGTTAACTGTCAAATATTCAAAACAAAAAATAACCACCATGGAAACCGTTAGGTTGTGCATGGAGTCATTTGTCAACTTTCCACATGCTTAAGAAATGATGCCCCCTATTCGAGACAGTTCTACCAATCACAAAAAAAAACAACTGCACACCCCCCACCCGATGATTGATACACAAATTCGAAATCTTCTTTATTCACTGTCGTTAATTGGAACTCACTGTATATTCTCGAATATTCTGATATGATGCCCAAAATCAGACGAGAATCCACATTCTTTAAAATTTTTCTGAAGCAAGTAAAATATCCCAAAAATAATTCAATTCCTCGAGTGGTTTTCCAATGTACACTCCTTCAACTTTTATGAAGTATCCCGGTTCGCCGGTTAGGTTTATCAAGATTCTCACTTAAAACTGACACAGTTTGGCACTCGTGAAATATCGGCAATGTCAAAAAAATTCTCAGAGACGTTGCCAATGCTAATTTCTAATCTCAATAGTTTCAATCTCAATATAATCATCACGCTTGGAAACTAAAAATGCCGAAAGGTAGATTAGAAGACGCAGAGACAAACTATTAGGAAGTGCTTAGTGAAATTGAAATCTGCTCATTCTGATAGTGAACCTGATGATTTGGATCAATGATTCATCACAAGCTATCCAACATTTTCATACTGGAGTATTTCAAGTGCAAAAAGATATTTAAATGTCTTCTGTAGGCTTATTTCTTGAGAATTTCAAAAAGTGGGGAATTCCATAGGTCCGTCTGTTCGTTTAGAAGTAGAACGGATTTTTCTGTCCAATATTTTTCAGTAAAATTTCAACACTCGATTCTTCATTTTCGTACAAGAGAATACCATAACTGAATCTTCCAACCATGTTGATATACGTGAAATATTTGCAGTATTTCCAGAGAGAAATCTAGAAAAGCACTGACGTGAAGACAGCAGCTTTTACGTGCTTGCTCACATTGCGAAATGGTGACTTGGAAATTTCAGTGAAATTCCAATGAAATATGAAAATTTTCAAAAAAATTTAAAAAAAATTTTTTTTCGAATTTTTCCATGAATAATTCTTCTTATAGACACTGTTCATATTCCAACCAAGTTTCATTTCGATAAGATAAATATTTTCCGAGTTATTGAAAAATCAAAATTTCAAATGACTGTAGCACAAAAACCATTCGTCAGATTTGGCCCATTAACGAACCTAAGCGAGACAGTCAGGATCTCAACCTAACCTGAGAATTTCAAGACTCTAGGTCCTTCCTTTCGAAAGATACAGCGCACACGGCCGGCCGGAGGGACACAATCAATTTTGACCACGGATTCTTCATCAGTGAGTCCAACCTCAATTCGAAAATTACAGACATCGTGACGAAATGACAACGCGCTGTTCCCCAGAACAAGTGCGTAAAAAGTTTCTTCAAAATTCGCCAGGACTCAAATTCATTATTTTCCCAAAGTAAAAAACATTTTGATAAATACGTTATTACTACCACCTCTAAGTAGATAGGACAACGTTGCGTAGTTATCTGACAGGAAAATGACTATAATCTTACATTTCAAAAATATACACGATGAAATGTGTCGGAATGTCATGGCCTACCGGGATACTTCATGAAAGTGAATGGAGTATAGGTATATCAATGAAATGTGAGTAGCCTGAAGGAATCGCAGAAATTTTTTAAATATGAATAATGAAATAATTATGACCATTGCCTGATATATACATTTTTGAGGAATTAATTTTCTGAAATGTTCTCAATCTTCGTACGACCTGAAATAAATAGATGTTTTAATGAGAAATAAGAGCATAAATAAAAATGTAATCGGATGGTGCATCTAATAGCTTTTATGGAGTCTTAATTATATGCTCACGTAAGACTGTGATGAAAAATACGATATTTGAATCACCAGTCTTCAGTATTATGCTCTTCCCAAGCCAAATACAAGTTATAACCAAATTCGAACAGAATGAGATTTAGACAGCTTCTTGAGTGGGTGCAATAGTTCACTTTTCGAGAAAGTCGCTTCACCTCAAAACTTCATACGCACTTTAGGAATGTTCATTAAATTTGTCATTTACCAAATAAATATCATAATTCCTGTCCTAATGGGGACGAAAGTTAATGAGTATTTGATATTTATATAACTTTTAAGTTTATAAGAGCCTTCAAAGGTGGCATCTATGTGTCAAAGAGTTCAGGATAATCATCCTGTCGCGGATGTATTTATGACATAATAATACTGAGGGGCCGATTTCGTTAAAGGCGTAGTATTTTATGTGTTGATATTAGGGTCGGAATTGTAAACATTATTTTGACCAGGAAATGCGTTCCAACGAAATATGGATGCATGGAATCCATGGTGGAGACACGATTATCATCAATAAATGGCAAATACACACATTTTATTCATCCAAATTCTTTTTCTATTTTCGATTGATTCGGTCTTTTTATGGTGGAAATTCATTATAAATAAAACAATGTGCTTCAATTTCCATATATAGGTTCAACTCATTCAACAATTGTTTCACCAAAGTGTGGCGTCATCAGAGTTAAAAATGTTTTTCTGATGAAGCTACAATGTGGTGAAACAGTTGTTGAATGAAACCATATTTGATAATTGAAGTTAATTATTTTATTCGAAATTATTTAATTTCGTTGTGTATTTTGAATGTGAGAATGAAATTGACCAGTTCTACTTGTTCTTTGCTTGCTCCACGCTTGTTTCGCGCAATTGAGCTCGTGCAGTTATTTCATGTCTCAATTTCTAAGGCTGAATTCGGGAATGGCCAGAATCCACCAAATGATTCCGTAGATATTATACCGTCTAATAACGATACTGATGAAATAATCACGAAATTTGACATAATGCTTTCTCTATATCTTCGGGAATAAATATCGAATCAAACTGAAATTTGACATACTGTGGTTGGATATTGGGTTCAAGTTTTATGCCTAATTTCATTGAAACTTGGTCAAAAAAAAATTCTACAGAAATTTTTGAAAATTTTTTTCATTTTCTAAGTTTACAATCCTCACACAATGCATCGGTATTATGCAGCGGACAAAGTTACCTCAATCTTATCTCCTCAGAACTAATTGATATTGCGGAAATAGCCGAAAAATTGCAAATAGATATTATCATTGAATATTCGATACAAGTTGAATGCTCCCCGTTATTACTCCGAACCCGTTTCGCCGAACTTACCGTTCGCATTTTGATATGCATCCTATCCAGAACGTTTCGAATCGCTAGCTCTTTCCGTTCGTAGGTAATCAGGGCGTAGGGCAGTTAGCCGAGCATAATTGAATATGCATGCTGTAGAAAGCAACCACCCGGAATTGCCACAGTTTACGTTTTCAAGTATATTTGACTTTAATGAACGAATATGTTAATCTATTAGTTCATAATTTTCTTACGGAAACACCTAGACCACGAAACTTTGTAAAAAAATAGTACTTTTTTCAAAGAAGATCCTTCCAAACTATGAGCGGAAAAGTTCGTCTCGATATCCAAAGTGAGGGATCTAGTTACCAAGGAATAAATTGAATTATCGGTTCCACAAAAACTTTAGATTGTCGAACAACTCGTTAATCACAGTTCGAATTCGATGGTTGGGTTGGAAATGCAATCGAACACAGCATTTTCTGTTGATTGGCAATGACGCACTTGGTCGATTAATCAAAGTTTCGTTAACCCGGCCGTATGTTGTGCAAATAATGAGCCGACAATTTTTCCATTTCCGGGTACTCTTGTATATTCTTCTTTGAATATACTACAAAAAGCTTATCTATCCTCATTTCAGGAAAGGTATCTAATCTTCATTGTAGAAGGATGTTAACCTCCGACCACGCTGAAGAATACAAATGTACCCACTTATGAAAAGCGACACAGCGGAAACAAAAAAAAAACAAGTATCAGCCGCGCCCATATAATATGTGTGCTATACCTTACTCCGAGGCATTTGGAATTCCAAGGATCAACCTTTATATGCATGAAATGAGTCACGACCGGTGTGGGGCCCACAGAGTGAAATCGAAAATCAGAATCGAACAAAGGTTCGGTATAATCTAAACGATAGGTGTGAATTGCATTGTTTCGATGAATATCGATTAGAGAAGATCGTATAGAAACGAATCAAGTTTGCTGCACATTTACATCGAGATTATTCTGGAATATTCTCCATTTATAGTCGAAATTATATTGAGTGGTATAAGCAATTTCACGGCCCGCAAGAATATTTTCGGTAACTTAATTTTTGATGAAGTGATCTCACATCAAAGGCATTTTCGGAAATTTTATTAACATTGAAGCTGAAACAATCGATATTGTAAAGGTTGCTAGCAAGAGCTCCATATGGTAGAATTATAAGTATCTTGAGTCATATTACAGCGATTGCCATAGGTAAGGCAGTCTGATGATCGGTAAGGACCGTGAAACTGCAGTAATTGTCCTCCTCAGACCCGCTTCTTCGATGTAGATCTTTTTGTCGATTGAATGACTAGCTCACATCAAGGTGGAATATTTGTTGAATTATCGATATTGTTCTTGGATGACCCCGTACACCCGCAGACACTTGAGTTCATATGGAAGCAGCGACGAAATAAGATGGGACAAATCCTCTCAACCTTCCAGGCAACTCGGTATTCGTGAATAACTGTGCCCGAATCTGTGGAGGTTCAATCATATCGATGGGATTTACTTCGGGTGAACGGGTTGGCCACTGCAACAACTTCTTGAAAAAAGCCCAGTGTTCGTAAATGGGCAAAAACAAGGTGAATAATAAAAATTGGAATTTTGATATTCAACGGTAGAATTAAATTATGTACAACTTTTGTGATACATTCTGTCGATATTTCTGACACAAAGCCAACTATGGATAATTGGCAGTCTTTGCGTAGACTAAAAACGCGAGGTTTGAATATCCAATATTAGAAGACTATGGAAAATTGTAAAATTATAGTGAAAAAAAATTATAATCATATAAATAAATGGTAATCAATTTCCTCCCAATACACTCAAAAGCAGGGGGTCGATTCTTGAATCTCGATCAAGAATTGAAGAGTATGACAATTGTCATATATTTGCGTCGACTTTCTAAGTCAAATATAAACATTGAGTAGACATGACCTGCTCGTGGAACCGAATGTCACTCGACAATCGAATGTTATATCCCCTATAATCCGTACCACTCGTTGCTAAGTCAAACGACCCGGTGATAAGGATATGTTTATATTCGGATTTGAAATTTCTCGATATCTGACATTCAGTTTATTTCTTGAATATTTGCTTGAAAACATAGTCGAATTGGCGAATAGAACTATCACATTCTGCAGATGCTAGAGAAAATTTAGAAAATCGACATAAACATATGGCAAAAATTGTCATACTCTTCAATTCTTAATCGAGATTCAAGAATTGACCCCCTGAAGATAAATTATTTATGAAGAAATTACAAGCGATAGATTTATTCAATGGATTTTAATTTTAAATGTTTCCTGCAACAAAAAAACGAAGGGGCCAAAACGAAAAAGTAAAGAATAGATCGAAAATAAATGTTCATGAAGAGTTATAATATTTCAATCAATACGTTAATATTTTAGTGACATTATTCATAAACTCTCCATAATTTCAAATTTTAATTCAGCTCCTGAACTGAAAGTATACCGGGTGTCACAGGAGTAAGATTCACCCCCAAAAAAACCTTTATTTTACCAGATATTGGATTGAAATATGGAGCACTGCAGCACTGATACTCCATATTGTTTTTCATCGACTGGGGTGGACCGGGTATATGACTTACGGACCAGCCAGAAATGAACTTACCTTTTTTTTCTCATATGAAAGGATGCTCAATTTTGCATATTTGAATTATACCCTGAATTTTGAGTGGAATGCCATCAAAACAAAAATTAAATGAAGAAGAATTTTAATCCAAAATACTTTTTTTTGTTTTTGACATCTGATCGATTGTAATTTTGGATATATCAATTCTCACTGTAATAACAAATCATTAAAATATGTTTATACTCAAAACTGACCATTGACCAGCATCCAGTCGAATTTTGACGTAAGAAAATATATCAAATAACTGCACTAGTCAAGGTAAATTTGATCATAATCGCGTGGTAATAAACGATTTGAACTCGACCTAGAAGATGTTTTTCTTGCATACTCGCATAATGAAAAGAAATAACAGGAAATGGAACTCCATAATGACATCCGCGAATGAATGTTATTTCTTCAATTTGTTGGGGGATACGTACTGAGATAGAATATCACGCTTTATTCCCATTTTATAATGGAGTATATCATTATGAGCGTTTAACAATGCTGTGTATTTTTCACCTGCGAAATTATCACATGAGAAATTCTGTCTGTTTGAATTATAACTTCAGAGAGATATGAAATCGATTCTCAGCTTGAGAAATTGATTAATTCAGAAGGGATAATGTCGACTACTCAATAATAGAAGATACCTTCAAGTTTTTGCTTTCTCTTGGAAAATATTTTGGTTACTCTAGTTGAAAAGCCAACTTCAAACCAATTGAATTACTGAGAGAGAATCAGTACTCCAGTGTGGAAATTTTATTTCATGTAGGAACCGACCGCTTTCGACACTAGGTCATCATCAGGGTTCCTTGGAAGGGTGAATACTGTTTTTACGAAAAAGGTTATTTGAAAATGATTTCTACCCGTCCAGGAATGATTTCACAAGTAGCATGTGGAAACAGGAACGAATTAACAAAATACAGTTATCCAAAAGAAAAGTCAAACCAACAAATTTGAAAATTTCTTCACGAAATGAAACGAAACAGCATTTACCCGTCGCCTACTGTCAAAACGAGGCAACGAAGAAACTAGTGAAATTTAATTACTCACATTATTTGATGGTAACACAAGAAATATAGCCAACAGATGAGTAGCAGGCGAACGGACAGCGCCTTCAAATATAAAATGATGCTTTGCAATCTAGAACTTAAAGATATAGAAAACAGCGATAACAAAACAGAAAGATGCTGTACCATTAAAAATATAACACTCAACAATTAAAAACCCGCGATACAGAAGGCGAAAGTCAGGAATGTAGTCTCTTGAATAAAGAGGTGAAACTACTGTTAAGGTTGACTTGAGTGTTCACACAATTGCTGTTAGAGTTCATTTCACGAACGAAAAATTAAATTACTAGTAATAATTGAAAACTTGCGAAGATGCCAGTGCACTAACTGTTTAATTGGGACCTTGTCCAAGCTAGTAGCGTAGCAGCAGATTTATACTATGCTAGTTGTTTATTCTCAATTCTTACTCTTATTTTCCTATCTATTTAGTAATTTTTCAACCACTGCAAAAACGCACCACGAAAATCTAAACATTCTAACTTTCTGACGAGAAAGTCGAAATCACGGCAATCGAAAGCCCACGAGAGGTCAAAAAACACAGCCGCTACATGCTCCCTACTATCGAGAGTACAGTATTTCGAGTTCAGCAGGCTAAATGCAACTGTTTTCAGTTTATTATTTGTTAAAATCAAATAATAAAAATAATAAACCTTGGTGATCGATCAAAAAAAAAATTCCCCCCGTTGCAAATTTCGCAGTTTACATTTCGAAGTATGTAGTTTTTAAGGAACCAATGAAAAAAACGGGTTTATTATTTTCTCAAATATCCAAATATCATTGATATCTCAAATAAAACTTATATAGTGCTGATAACTGATTTTTCACACCAAAATTTGCAGCGTTTTTCTTTACAACTCAGGGACCACTGGTCGTTAATCAACGTTGAGAGTTTCATGAAAATTCGGTGGTAAGTTTTCGAGAAATAATTTTTTTCCTCCAACCTCCAGTTATTAGCCCTTACGGTACACCAATCCTGCTGAAAAGCTCGGAGGATCAATCTCGAGTGACACACGATTTTCCTACCAAAGTTCCACGAATTTCGGTTCAGTACTTTCAAAGAAAAGCCGCGGACGGATTTTTTTTTAATGGTGCATTCAAATCTACATACCTCACTGTGAAAATATTCAGGGGGATTATTTTTTTTGTAGTCGATCACTAAGGTTTATAATTATTCAATAAACCAAAATCCGTCCGTCCACCGTCCGTTGCCAGGGGCTTCTCTCTGAAAGTACTGAGCCGAAATCCGTGAAACTTGGTAGAAAAATCTTGTGTCGCTCGAGATTGATTCTCCAAGCTTTTCAGCAGAAAAAAAATATTTCTCAAAAACTTACAACTGAATTTTCAATAAACTCTCATCGTTGATTACAGTTGCATAACTCTACCTAAAAATTTTCACCCGGATGATTTCCGACCAGTGGTCAGTGGTCCCTGAGATATAAAGAAGAACGCTGCAATTTGTCTTGTGAAAAACCAATGAGTTAAGAATAATACATAAGTTTTTCAAAGATATCAATGGTATTGGGTTATTTAACTGAGAAAATAATGAATAATAGAATTTGCAGCATTTTTCATTTACCGGAATTACCGTGGCTATCTTCAAAGCTGAAGGAAATTTACCGTACTGACCGAAAGATTGATTAAATGGGCCAGGCGCTGCGAAATGATTTTCTATTGTCGCCTTCAGAACCCTCATGGAAACATCGTCGATACAAAATTCTCTTTGTTAATTTTTTCGGAAGATATCATGGATACTGTCGGCCCACAAAATATAAGACAATAATACCCTTGGAAATTCGATGCAGTCATAACATCGCGAAATGGATTTATTTTTTAAGTAATGCAGCTTTCTGGCGATGTCAATACCTGGAAGAGTGAGCGCTCTGTTGATGATTTTAAACACGACCGCAAACTTTTTTGAATCCACGTAAGTGCTTTCCTCGTATTCTTCAAAATCGTACTACAAAATTTTGAAAATTGTGGCAAAGGATGAATATTCGGAGTTTCCTGTTGCTCTCTGGATAAATTTCATGAGAATTTTTATCAATTCATTCCTATTCCTGGAGTGAATCAAACAAGCTGATCGAAAAATCACATCTATGGATAATTATTATTTCATTATTCTATACGGAATTTGATCGGTGTTTCTTAAACAGTTCACTTTAAAATCATGGCTATGGAGCGTTGAAATTGAGAATTTGTTTTTTTTAATTCGAAATGGCGGATGATAAGAGCGCATATCATAAACAGACGATGGGTTTTTTGTCATTGGATCATTATATATATATTCTTTCGAGAACGAGCATTACAATTCTAAGATATATCACAGTGTTAGCAGAGGAAATGTAAACGGGGTACCATACATATTTGCGTATGATACAAGAGCACAGATAAAAACCTCAGGAAAAATTCTGTCTCCCCGCATAAGTGGATCATTGAAAGCTAAATACTCATTTCCTACTGTTTCATTTTATCCGTTTCACTGTCGATTTTTTGTTCAACTGCCTGCCAAGGCTAACAATAATGCCAAAAGTTTTTTTATTACCTTCTTCAAGAAGAGTATATAATGTTTAAATATTGTAGTTGTACAAAATAATCTTTATCGTTCAATGTATTTAGAATTGTTCATATTTTTTTCCATTGGAAACATGGTTTTGAAAATTCCCCATTATATATTTGATAAATTTAATTTATACCTATCATGTTTTTGATGGTTCAAATATTTAAACGAAAATTATGACAAAAGCGGATTAAAAATAAAAGAATATACTGATGCTGCAAGTGCCTTCCTCCTGCTGAAGAAGTCAAAGATGCCTTATAGAACTGTATGTTTCTAATAGAAGTGGATGAGAAAGAATTCTAATATAATATCGGATATAACAGTGCTGATGTATTTCGTGGGGAAAAACGAGGTATTGAGATTGCCAGCTATAGTGCTTGCATTCGATATTGAACTCAAAACTCGTGAGAGCATGAAGACAAAATTCATATCACTAAATTTTCAAAACTGGAAGCTATCTATATAACGCATTATCAATATCATATCCTGTCAATTCCTGATTACCGCAAGAGAAGAAGAAGTGATCGTATATTCAAAGAAAATATAAAATAAGAGCTATTGTAATAAAAAAAAAATTTTCAATGATAGGGTCTGAAAAAATTTCAATTCAATTTTTCAATGAATCAAAATACCTTTTTCTTCTCACGTATATCCAACATAATTATTCGTTTTCTTTGCCCTATAGTTTCGTTGAATTTTGTGATTACAATAGACAGAACCCAACGTTAAATACAAAATCCTATTAGAAACTAGCAATCGACAGAAATGTTTCAAGTTTAGAACTATTAGTTAAATGCTTTAAACTTCGGCTAGGCTCAATCTATGGGATTCAATTTCGTATGAATCAGGAAAATAATAGGTTTTTCTTTAAAATATATTGACATTTTTATGGATAAAGCAGATATAATTCAGAAACTCGTACCAATAAAATATCAAGGAAAATAGTATTATGTTGAATTTTCTTACAAATTTCCTATGGAGATCCTGTTTACAAATATCACTCAATACTTAAAAAAATAACTTTTCGTTAGGAATTACTCAATATGTCAGGAAAGAAAGAAGTATATCACATTCTTGCCAATGAACTTAAGGGGCTATCTTTCACTTTTTCAGTAGAATAATATTTGAGGCTAGGGCACCAAATACTTCTTGTAAATAAATGTTACCTACCTTGATAATATTTCGAAATATTTCAATAAGTAAAATTATAATAATAATACTAGGTCATAAATACGCTATATGTTCTATTTTGAGTAATACAAGTGCTACCACAGTCTCTCTTAAAGCCTGTATCGTTTAGGTTCCTCGTTGTAATTGCTCGAAAATTTCTGGAAATTGGATCAAAAATCGAATTTAATCGAAATGGTTAATTTCTCAACATTTTAACTTTTATCGTATCCAATAATTGGTGAAGAAGTGAAAAAATATTTAAATTTGTAATATTTATCTTCTATCAGTACAAAGTGAAAATAATAATAATAATAAGTATGTATATCATATAGTCATTCATTACTATAAAGAAATGATATATGCTGTGAAATTTCTTGTGCTTAGACTGAATTCTACAATATCTAAAGTGGAGGTTTTTTCATTTCGACTTTCTTGAAAGTTCTGGTTTGATCTGCATATTTGAGATTTCAACATTCTACCATATTTCACCCATGTCAATACACCTTCTCACTTTTCAAAATGAAACAAGCCATGTCATTTGAGGATGAATATATGATGCCGCTCGCTTAAGAGTCATCTAATATCCTGTCAGGGACATTCCGACAATACGGCGCCACGAGAATGGACAGTCTTTGTAGTTGAGGGTCATTTTCAAATTTGACATTTTAAACTCGAAAGAATTCCAATAAAGAAGACAGTATCCAGTTACCGGCGCAAAAACAATTGGAGTTTGTCTGTTCCAACATCCTCTCCTAAGGCATGAATCGGTTAGTTGCCGTTATGGAATTTTCGACTGAAGCTGTTTTTCCTATAATGAGGAAAATAACAGAATTTCGATATCAATGAATAAAAATTCCTTTTCACCGCATTGAAATTGGAATTTAGAAGTATATTACCATTGCATAAAGACAACAGCTGTCTTTACACAATGATACTACTAGAAGTTTACGCGTAACTATAGCTTTGTTTTGGACACAAAATCGCAATCGCGCATACTCGAACCGTCCCGAACAGTTCTGAACTCGCAACCAAAACAAACCCTATGGAATCTGATTTTAAATATTATCGGTATGTTAAATTCATTCGTCTCTTTTAATGTGGCCGGCTTAAACCATCTACACAGATCATAGTAACAGTTTTTTATTGCATAGCTGTCATTCATACTCAACTATAGACAATTCTTACTTTCAAGACACACGAACATATACCCCAAACTTTACACAACATCCATGACCTCGCCGGGATTCGAACGCAGTACCTTCAGCATCCTAGTCCACCTCTTCAGATCGGTATGTTGAATATGATTTTCACAGCAATGTTCTAAAATTCGGTGGAATGTCAAGAAATTTATGTGGTATGGAAGATCGCTGATAGATACATAAATGGTTAACACTATATGAAAAATAATTAATCATTGTGAAATACTCGTTGAATTGGTCATAGAAGCAACAAAAGTTAATGTTAACGATATAAGAGTATTTTCATTTCACTGAAATTGCGAAATTTTTATTGAATTCCATAGTATCATCCATTAGAAATCTTATGAACATCGAAATTTCACAAGGTAACATAAAATGAAGATATTATTGAACTCGATTACCCAAAACTTTGTTAGTGAACTCTTTCAGCCGTTACAATTAGATAATTGGAGATATTGAGTCAGAGGTTTTTGTATAATTGCTTTGAGTCGAGTCAGGCATTTGCTTCACTTATGTTCAGTCATGAATGAATACTATAGTTAAGTATTTAGTCACTTATCGTATAATATCTTACTTTGGGGTAATTCGATAGATATTGATAGAGTCTTTAGAGGTTTTGCGAATGATATTCGAAGTGTCTCCACGATCTTCTTGTAGACCAGTTTTTTTGGAAAATAGGATATTGACACTAGCTTCTTTTTTAATTTTCAGTTGTGTGGTTTTTGCTAAGGAAAATGAGAATGATCTTGTAAAAATATCAAGCCTTCATTCCCATGATACTAGAAATAAGGAAATATTGTCAATTCCTAAACAAAGGACATCGAAATTTGGACTATCACCTAAGTATCAGTGCATTAAGATATTCAACCCTCAACCTAGTAGTATGAAGGCCCTCAATATAATTTATTTTAAGAAAGTTGTTAAGTCTTTACTTCAAAGAAGTGTTTTTTTAGTGTTAATGAGTACTTTGATGATAATTTGGAAAAGTCTAGATTATTTTTGCATTTGTTACTTGTCCTATACATACTCTGTTGTGTTTAAAGGGATCATTATATTATTATTGTTATACACCACAGAAAAAAAATAATTATTTCGCATTTGAAATTGTAAAAAGACATAGGTACTGCTCTTCTCAAGTTGGGTATAATGGAAGAAAATAGGTACCATCTTGGCGCAATCTTGCCACTTTTTTATATTCAAGAATTGTCTGGAAAATAAAAACTGAAATGGAGTTAAAATGGAAGAAAACAACATTGCGCATTCTCACAAAAGAATTAGGTTGAAAAAAAATTTCAAAAAATGATCACTGAAGCCTGTAGAACAACATTCCGTTTTCTCCTTTTAACGTCAAAATTTCTCGCATTCTAATATTTCTCGCTGCAATTGGCATGAAGACCATGGGCGGGTAACAACTTATGGAACTGTCACTTTTCAGAGTCTAGCCGTGGATTTCACAAAGCTTAATTGTCCCATCAACACATTGATATTCTGTGTCGCTAAAAATGAACTGAAATTGAACATAGAATTGTCTTAATCATAACAATCACGTTAATCAGAGCTTAGTCAAACCTGCTGTACGTATAACTTTTTCATCAGACAATAAAAAATATCAAACCTTCCGAACCATCCCGCAAGGGCGATTTCTATAAAAAATTACTATTATTTTATTTTTAATAGTTCTTCATTGAGAGCGAGAACCTTACATAACACATAGTTTACTATTTTCCTCAAATAGTTATACCTATTTTGATTCTTTACATTCGAAATTCATACCAACGTCTTTTACTACTCTAGATATTTTCCTAAAGGTTTTTTCGCCGAAAAATTCGTGATTTCCGATTATCGAGCCGAAAATTAAGTTGACCTTAGGTCAATAACAAAACATAGATAGGGTCGCTGACGAAGAACAAGCAATGTTTGAAAGCGAAAATAAGTAGAAAACGACATTATAGATCAGATTCAAAAGATTGTTTTCTACCTTTTCGGTAATAAATAATACTATCCTATAATTTTCAGGAAGATGCATCTTATAGTTTCTTAACTACCGTACTCGATAATAATTATAGTCGATGTTTTTGATACAACTGGGTTGTATATAACATAGTTATCTTGGATTCAACGAATGTCATGTTTACATAGCGTCGGACCTATAATATTTTTTGTTATACCATCTGATTCCTTGCCCAACAGTTCGAAGAATACTGATCTAATCCAATTGAAACTGCCCTAGGAACCTGCATGCCTACATCCAAATATATAGACACGGGCGATAAATTGAAACTTGCAATTGTGTAGCCTACTGATCAATAGTTTCTTTTTCAAATATTACATGAAAATAAAACCTTCACATAAGTTTTGTTCGTTGTACCTGCATGATCCACACTAACTACATTAAGTCCACTGACTTTATTCTCAGTGCAGCTGAGTGTAGTTACAGATAGCAGAATGAGTGCAGTTAGTGTAGTTCAATCTGTTCTATGATTCTCACAGAAGACAAATATATGATTCATGATTTTACGCTAATCCAAGATGACATAGTTCCATGCTTCTTTTGTTTCCGCTACCCTTTCGACGTCAACTTCGCGGTTGCCGTGACGTAACCGGATATATCCACTCTCTCCCTCTAATAGTGTACTTTTCTCTCTAGCAAGCCGATAGACAGCGTCGGCTGTATCGATCGACGAATCGTAGAAGGCGACCTGACACGTTTCTCCCGCTTCGACCTTCAGTTCCGATTTTACCATTTTTAATAGCGAATTATTGTGAATTATTGTGTGTGATAGCATAAATTATAATTTTGTATCGATATAGAATGAGAAAAACATAAAAATATGATAATTCGTGTCATATGCAAGAGACCTAACTACTAACTCTCGAATCACTTGGCCGATTCGACTGAAATTTGCGTCAAGTACTTCCCTTTACAATCCAGAACAACGTTCCGAAAATTAACAGTCTCACATTCGAAACAACTGAGATACAGGTTGTTCTTTTTCAAATGGCAGTCATACTAAATCTCGAACCACTTGGCCGATTCTACTGTAATGGTAATCTCTTGCATGTAACACGAATCATCATATTGATTATGACTTCATAAATTTTTTTTGTCTGTTTTAAATATGGAATTCAAAATTCTTGGTGACGGCTTTTGATAGCCTTCATCAAGTAGACTTACTTGAATTTAATATTTGAAATAGCTTTTTTAGTTCAGATCGGTATGACGACCGATCCTTACCTTCTGGAAGATACTTTTAGAGGTTCGATGTTTGTAGAGCAAATTTGGAGCTTTATTACGAAGACCGAATATGTGAGTTGGTGAAACCCTCCTTATAGATACTCAGATATATCAATAAGAGTTTTTTTTGAAATACAGATTCGTTCGAACTACAAACTATATTACTTGGTCGAAAAATGTCGGCGTGAAAGTTCGTTCGTACCTTTCGAACGTTTCAATTTCATTTTTAACATCAGAAACGTTCATGACCGACGGGCTTCGAACCCACTACTGTCGGTTTTGAAGACAGGAAAAACTACCTACTGCACCACAGGTAGTATGGAGACCAGAGGAAATGACTAAACATAGAGCAAGCGCATAAAATCTCCCTGTCTCTTCTATAATTTTTCATCTTCCATGGAAATAGATCGAAGTCGTGTTTTGAGCTTTGGAATAAGGCGACTGAAGGCGAAAGCCAACTCATCTACAAAAGTCCAGCCCAGGGCACACCGGAATTTATTCCCTCTATGTAATTGAATGGGAGAGCACGCCCTTGACCGCTAGGGAACACGGCAGATTAGCAAGGAAATGAATTTTCGTGTTGCCGTGGTCCAGGCTGTTGCTAAAAGGTGAGGGTTGGTCTTCAATCGACATCAGAGAAATACGGTTGTTCTTCCATAAGAGTTTCAGATATAAACCCGTTCACATTGATAATCCCGAGAGATAGGGCTTCATCGAGGTGCATAATCGATCATTTTTTCCACGAATCTGGCATATATTAAGCAATTTGCCCTCTCAAATACGACGTATGGTCCATAATATATTCTTTATTTGCTTTTCCAAATTCGAGAGCAATTATCCAAAATATGAAACTGTACATCCTTCGTTGCTTTCGATAAAGTCTAATACATAAAAAATTAAATTTACGATGGAGAGTTAAGACTGACTTTATGTTCTAAATTTGTATGTATGGTAAAAATTCAAACACTTATCCAATCGACGCAAAACAGTAACAGCCCGGCAGACGACGTTGATTCCAAATAAGACTTGAACCTTGAAGGTGTGTATGACTAATTTGCTCACATTTGAGCCATATTTATTGGTAACCAAAAATCAACAGATCCGAGATATTTGAGTTCTTGTGATTTCCAATAGAAGCCTGCAGCTTTCGACAATTAATGTATACCGAAAATTTTTTTGAGACTAGCCATCTTCCTTCTTCATTCTATCAAAAAGTGTCCGTTAGATTGCATTCTCCAGTTTCGCTTCAGCAGATTTTTTTTCAAACAACCTTATGAATGTCCCGCATGAAAAATTATGCATGCGTAATCAAAAGGAATCGAAACCATAAGTGTAATCATACTGATACTTTTTCACATCTAATAGAGCATAGTTTTGCTTTTTTCATAAATTTCCTATCACTGTCTGATGAAAATAACCCATAATTATAATTAAACTTGTTCAAGCTATACGAAAAAATACGAAAAATTGACGAAAAACGAACTGTGGAGAAGGACCGTTTAAGAATCTCAAGAAATCGAATTCTCGGAAACTATTGATTTCCGGTTACCAATAAATATGGCTTGAGGACAGCAAATAAATCATACTGAAGCCTTCTCTAAGGTTCACGCCTAATTCGGAATCACCCTGTATAGTGATCCGTAGCAGCGAAGTGGCGCTGTATCATTCAATTATATATATATAGAAAGAATAAAATTCGGTTCCGCGCCGGTGTGGTGTGGTCTGGGCTGTTGCTGATAAGTAAGCTAGACTTCGTGGGTTGTGATTTGCGTTTCACGAGCAACATAAACCACTAAATTTTAAAAAAGTCATATTAATTAAACAATCTATTTTTCAGGCCCCGAAGGAGATCAGGCAGTAGCATAGTAGTATTAGACGGAGACTTGGATCCTATAAAAAAGCCACCGGACGACTTAGATGATAACCTAGATTATAACAGCATGGTAATGATGTTGTCAGGTGATGGACCGCATAGAGAAATGGCGGTCGATGTTCCAGATAGTTTCGTTGCTAGAAACAAAACTCCTCCCCGGTATCCTCCTCCGAAACCGCTGTTAACAGTAAGTTCATAACATCAACAATAAAATGGTAATGATAGTCTATGCTGGATGTTCCTTAGATGTCTATTTTAGCAAGCAAAGAAGGTTGAATTCTTGGATGATATCAAAGTTAAAAGACCCATACATTAGCCAACATTTTCGATAAATTCGATAATTTTCTAGAGCACACTAAGCTGAAAATTAGTTATTGCACATTAAGAGCTATTTTAATTCACCAGTCGCCCGGTAAAATCTACAAGATTATATTTCTTTCTGCATCAATGTTCCCCATTTCCCTCCAAAACTTTCATGTCGTTCGCCACTGTTGTTGGAAATTTATGAAACATTTTTTTCATTGAAAAGATCAAGTATCATCAATGTTTTCGAATCTGCAACAGTTTCCGAGATTTTAAACACATATGTTTTTATTATAGAAATCCGTTATTTGAGTTGATGAGAAATATCCTGCACCATTGAATATAGAGAATTGTTGTAAGATTTTTTTTGTCCAAAACAGTTGTCTTGGAAATATTGTTGTAGGACATCATTGAATTCTCAAATTGAACAGAGTAATTTTATATTCAAACCACAAAAATGTTCTGAAGGGATGGATTGGGACATTCCCCCAAAAGAATTATCACCCTGTAGCTTTTCTGGGCAACTGACCAATGACATGTGATGCAAATGTTTGCCAACTTTTAGCTCAATGTCTCGAGAAAAGCAGGATGATATTCTAAGCCGGGTTTCCGGTTTTTCAATTTCCAGTGCCGTTTCGGTCTGAAGTACCCAGTATCAGATGTGAGTATGCACACATGCGGCCAGCTAGACGCGACATCGCACCGAGCATTTTTTGCCTAAAACTTTCCTGGCTGGCCCACACATCCAATTTCCCAAGTTCCGGCGCCGATGCGTACTTTGGGTGCGGTGCGAGGTACATAGTAGAGATCAGAGATATACAGGGTCTTTCAAGAGGAACCTCACCCATATTTATACGGGAAACTACTGAACGTATTTTCATGAAATTCAGCACTTATAAGTATTTCACGATGCTGATGAAAATAGAGCTCCGCTTAAACAAGAATAACTTCGAGGTTTTTGGATGGAAAATTTTCATTTTTGGGATTTTTCAAGATGTAAGATTGATGTATCCACTTTAAAAATCGAAATCTCGATTCATGATACAGGGGGTGAAAAAATCGCTTTCAAAGTTAGGGATGACAAAATCGTGAAAAATCAATTTTTTCAAATTAGAACCCCATTTTTTTATGGCAGATATTGAATCTACGTTAAAAAATAATGTGAGTGTATGCATCACACCCTTGCCCTAAAGTGGATATTTTCTGAGTTATTCACAAAAAACTGTTTTTCGTCTTGAATTTTCAGCTATTTCTTTTCCTTTCACGCCAAAAAGATGACATTTTCAGAAACTGTTATTTGAACCATGCTGTAGATTTTTCACCCCTTCTTGAAACCGACTTCAAGTTACTATTAGGAGAACCATGGCAAACTCTCGCAGTTATAACTAGAGAAGATGCTCAAAGTTTTGACCGTTAATTTCTAGACATTTATTTATACGTCTCAGGAATGCTCTTCTCATTTCATCGGGAGGAAGAGATCTGCAAAAGTGTTTAAAAACCAAATTGAGTTTCAAAACTATGAATCTAAAAATCTAAACAAACCTGAACGCATTTCTGACTCGTTCTATGCAGTCCTCTTTATCAGTCAGGGGAGTTGAGTAGACAATATTTTTTATCCTACCCCAAACATAATAGTCTAAAGGAGTTAAATCGGGAGAACGTGGTGGCCAAAGATGTGGACCATTGTTCGCCAACCATCGATCTTCAAATAGCCTGTAGAGGATATTTGACACATTGAGTGAATTGTGTGGAGGCGCGCCATCTTGTTGATACCATAAGTCAATATGGTTCTGTACTAGCGGCTCAATTATTTGAGTCAATATGTCAGAATATCTATCTCCTAAGGGAGAACATTCTTTAAATAATGCAAACATGTGTAGTGTTCTATCTTACCAGTTAAAGTCCCATCATAAATGTGAACATCGAGAATTGCATTATTTTTGATGGCGCAAAAAACATTGAAACTCCAGGTCTCTTGAAAGTTCCATTGTCTGAAGTGGTGGTTGTTCTCTTCATCCCAATAATGACTGTTATGCCTATTGAAAGAACCATTCTTTGTGAATTTAGATTCATCTGTCCAAATTATACAGTCCAAAAAGTTTTCATTCTCTTGAAATCGAATCATCATAGCTTCGCAAAACTCTGTTCTCCTGACGAAATCAGTTTCCTTCAAATGCTGTACCCTATTGAATTTATATGGGTGCATTTTATGTTTTTTTAATATTCTCCAAACACTCGATTGAGATAATCCCAGATCAATCTCGGCATCTTTGAGAGAATTTTGAGGACTCACACGAAAATATGCAAGAACTGTAATTTCGTTGTTCTCATCTTCTACTACACTTTTTTCTCTGTGTGTAGTTTTCTTAACGAAAGATCCGACATTTCTCAAGCTTGTCATGGTTCTGTTAATGGTATCTCTCGTTGGTCTGGATCGGTCAGGAAACCTCTCAATGAACAGTCGAATCGTTCTATCTACAACTTTATTACATTCTCCATGAAGTAGAATGAGATTTAAATAATCTTCATTGGTAAAATTAGGCATAGTGATCGATTTTATAACTTAATACGAATTATCACCAAATTAATAGTAAACACAAAATGCTACTGAATAAAGAGGAATTTGGCAGATGTAATTAATGATATCTATCATTAAAAAAAAAATAATGTAAAACATGGTAAGTTTTTGCATATGGTTCATAAGGAATTATTTATTTATCACTGGAGAGAAAACCGATGACCGATTAGTTGAAATAAAGAGGTTTCCGATACAAATTCGAATCCAAATTCGCCATCTATTTAGGAACAACCTGTAACTTTTTTCTCTTGCATATTAGGGTAGTAAAATCTGAAACATGGTTTAAGTAACAGTTCCTGAAAATGTCATCTTTTTGGCGTGAAGGGAAAAGAAATAGCTGAAAATTCAAGACGAAAAACAGTTTTTTGTGAATAACTCAGAAAATATCCACTTTAGGGCAAGGGTGTGATGCATACACTCACATTATTTTTTAACGTAGATTCAATATCTGCCATAAAAAAATGGGGTTCTAATTTGAAAAAATAGATTTTTCACGATTTTGTCATGCCTAACTTTGAAAGCGATTTTTTCACCCCCTGTATCATGAATCGCGATTTTGATTTTTAAAGTGGATACATCAATCTTACATCTTGAAAAATCCCAAAAATGAAAATTTTCCATCCAAAAACCTCGAAGTTATTCTTGTTTCAGCGGAGCTCTATTTTCGATTTTTTTTCGAATTTTCCCGCTCAGAGAGAATTTTCCAACCAAAACTGAAAAATGTTACATCAAAATAAATTGAAATTTTCTAAGGAATCTATTTCTGCAATGAAAAAATGGTGTTCTAATTTGAAAAACGGAAGTTGACGTCATTTCCGGAAAAACCGGAGGTGCTCGTGCCTTGAAAATATTTTAGATTTCATCAGCATCGTGAAATACTTATAAGTGCTGAATTTCATGAAAATACGTTCAGTAGTTTCCCGTATAAATATGGGTGAGGTTCCTCGTGAAAGACCCTGTATTGCAGTGTCAAATTTATGTGACGTTATTGCAGCCAACGTTATGTTTGACGCGCAGACTTAGTTTGAGAATAACGCGATGGTAATAGCGTTACCGCCGTACCGCCTGACGTTATTTACATATAACAGCGTTCTGTAACTACGTTGCGCTATGCTGTATCGGAAGGATTCGTTAAGCTTCAGGTCCTTCGGTATCCGATCACAATTTGTTTGTTTAGATGTTTTTCATTTTTTTATTGTTAATTACATAGCCTTGCTTGTTGATTGAGATTTTCGGAAACTATTTTACAACTACAAGTGATATTAGACATAAAGATGTATTAGTGCTACAAAGCCAACTTTTTTGAGATATATTTGTTACTTTTTCATGAATTACTTTTTACTTTGAGAATCAACACGAGGGGCTTTGAAATTAGGAATAGTTTGAACCCTGCCAATTATGTTGTTCAATATAACTAGTTCCACTTCTTCTGCATTAGCACCAGCTAAAATGGCAGCTTCCGATTCCTTTTTCATTCTGTCCACAATCAAGAAACTAATGCAGAAATGCAAATGATTAAAATTTGGTAGTTCTAACGTGAGTTTGTAACACAAAAATTTTCTATAACCTGACGTCTCACATAACATAACCAAACAAACTGTAAACCAACGCAACGATATCACAAACGTGTAACAATACATCTACTTTTGGAACCACCTTTAAAACCAAAACGTATTATTTATCGCACCGTTATAGCATAGTGGCTGTGCTATTCAAAAGTTGCAATATCTCTCTAGTATGATTGGGAGAATGAAAACATCCGATCAGCCTATTGCGGCGCCGGAACGGTCCGTTTATGCCTAGCAATTTCCGAAAAGTATACGCTTCTAGTCATATATTTGCAATATCCTAAAGATACTGTAAACCTCGCACCGCAGCACAGAAAACAAATATATAAGAAGTGAAACTTCCCATCAAAACCACGGAAACAAAATACGCCCCCGTCGGGGATGGCACAGAACTAACAAGTTACACGGCATGATACAAATTCAAAGAATTCTATAACTTGAATCTGGGTGGCGATGCGTTGGCGGGAGTATATAGCATTTCAAATAATTGTATGATTTACAGTTTTGAATTATTGAAGTCCAGGTTCTGAGAAAAAAATGTATTCAAGAATCAAAAGATAAACCAATTTCACAATAATTCGTAGTACAATGATCAATACGTTTTTCTGACAGTATTCAAAAATACAATAGTCACAGAAATAAATATTCACTGTTTTCAATGAAAAAACCTGTCGGTCAAGGAATTCAGAAGAGAACCTTCACAAGAAAGTACATAACAACATTCCATTTCCATTCGAAAAACCAATATATACGTACCAACAAAGGGTTCATACCTTTATGAAAACATCAAAACTTGAATTATGAATGTTTTGAGTTCGTCTTTTGAAACAAGTTGTAGGTGAAAATAATCATGCGAATGATTTGTCTGATAGGTTGATTGAAACTATATTAATATCGATTTGAAATGTCAGAAGCTCATCTTGCAACAACATATTGTTAATGTAAAGGTCATTTGACAAAAGTTTTCCATTTTCTGAAAGCCTTGACTATTATTTTCATTTGTAAATAAATTTCAGTTTGAATCATTGTACTTAAAAGATATAGATATGGTTTTTCTACAATGGTTCTATACAGAATAATTTTCTCCATAATGCATCATCTGAATACGTTCGAGATGAATGGTTTCACTTCACGTTATTTGAGGATGACCAGGTCTCCTTTGTTTGTTGTCAAAATTATGGACAAAGCTTCGTCCCCCTGACCGAGAGTACGTGACCGGAACTTTATAAATCAGATGTGTATAACCAGGCTTTATATTTCTGTATATTACTTTACAGTTGATATCGATTTCAGACTTGTATAGAGATGGAAGCTATTGAATGTTTTTCATTAGGTTTCTCAATACTTTCAAAAAGTAGAAACGAATTCAATGACTTTATTCCTTGTAGAAGAGTGGTCTCGCCATTTATTTTGCTTTACATTAAAGAATGGTATTTTCAGTAATTTTTCATGTTTTAAATCCAAAACTATTCATCAGAGTTTTCCGCGTGAAAGGTGAATTTTAGGTGAAAATACAAAACCTGGAAAAAGAAATAATGGGAAAATGATTGGAGTAAAAGTCATAAAAGTCAAGGAATCCAAAAATCGCACCTAAAAAGTTTCAATGATATAAAATGTGACGAAATATTGCCGAAAGGCTTCAAAGAGTTCTATCTTCTTCAGGAGCACTTCCGAAACATACAATTAAAAGAAATGCAGAAAAGTCTCAGCGCGGAGCCAGGAGCTCATGCGGGTTTTCCTTTTGCAAGTTACAAATCCCAGAGCGGTCTCCCATCCAACTACGTTACAACTTTGATATTGTTTCAATCAACTGATCATATGTTCCTTCAAAATTTCTTATTGAATAGCTTCATCCGAAACAACTTAGTATAAACTTATGGCTTAAGCCCACCTTGAACATTTCAAGATATTTTAAAAATACAGATATTTGGAGAAACCTACAGCGCCCTGCGTCGAACATGCTCGAAGAATCAAACTACATTCCATTTTCTGGAAATCTATCCATAACAACAAAGTAAAATGAACTGAAAACACTCTGATATAACCCATTCAGTAGTTCTATGAAAACTTCACGAGACTGACGTTTTTTGACAGTTTCCATGATAGTAGAAACTGTAACAGAAAACTCAAGTTATTATTTATTTTATTTCTCCTTCCTCTTCGTTCTATGTTTTTTTTTCATTGTTCTATTTCTTTTTTCATGGTAGGTATCATATGACCGAATTTTAGGAGTAACTTTCAACGAAAAAGACCAGGAACGTGCTGTAGCTGTGCCAGACAATTTCAAAGAAAGAAAAAAAACTCCCCCGAAATATCCATTAGTGACGAACACGGTTAAGGTAAACTTACTGAAATCCAACATCTTGTATCTTTCTTAAGTATACTGCATGTATTTTAAAGCGGAAATAGGTAATATATCTCTGTATAAAGTAGACTTTATAACAGACTGGCGTGAAAATTTATAAAGTGAAATATGTCTCAAATATTCGCAACAGAATGATTATTTATTATTATCGAATCCAGAGATTAACTACTTACATGGGTTTATCTGTTGTAGAATTCTCGTTGACCAAAATATGATACTTTACTTTAACGAGCAAATCATACAGTCCATGAATATAGGGAAATCATAGTACAAAAACTTTGGATATTAAGGATACATTCCAAACTAGAACTGGCCAGTAATTCGAAAAAATTTCAAAAAAATTACGGACGACGAAGCCCTGTTGTTCACCATACGAAACCCGCCTGACGAAATGAGACTATCACAAACACACTTTCCCCACCACACGGGAAAGTACCAATCTTGTGATTTTCCACATCCTTTATTTCAGTACAAAAAATATTACACTGTATATATTTTCAAGATACCTTCATTGTTAATTGAATGTGAACTGCCTATTTACTTGCTTGTTTACGTAGAATATTAACTATTTATTGTATAGGTACTAACCTTAGTTGATATGATTTTCATTTCAATGTTTTTTCTGATTGTGAACCGAAGCTGTCAGAAAAAAGTGTCGTTACTACTTTAAAGTTTCTTAGTTACTTTGAAATATCTAAATTACTGTGTTAGTTAGTTCACACTGGTATCTCAGACACTTTTCAAAAGCAACTGTATCTTAGATACTAAAAAAGTTCTTAGATAACAAAAAGTACCTTAGATACCTCCACGGTATTTTAGATACCGAAAAGTATACCGCGAAAAAAGTAAGGTGTGTTTTAATTTCTTCATTTTATGATTTATGTTAGACGTTTCGATATTTTGATATATTCTTCTAATTTATTGAGGATTCTATGTTGTTTTGTTTCGTAGCCTGAAGCTAAGTGGATTAACTACCTATTATGTTCAATGACATTCAATATCAATTCATACTATTTCTCTCACTTGAAATTCCGATTGTTTCTAATTCTGGCTTCAAAGAAATTCGAGTATACATTTTCTATTTCCTAACCTTATTTAAACAAGTAATACATCTATTTATCCTATTCGTACAAAACTTCAATCTCATTTGTAAATGAAAAAGCTTGACAAAAGTATACTTTCATATTTTTTAAAAAGATAATTCACTATAAGAGTATCTGAACTATTATCTAGATCTTTTTCTGAATTCCATTGACAGCTCCGTTTGGGAATATATTATCTCTACCTGCTAGGTACTTTTGTCCGATTCAAAAGATACGAGTCACAAGAAACATAATTTTTTCAGTAATTACTTCCATTTTGATTTCAAACAATATTCGGCATGTTTCTAAGGCAGGCTTATATAGATTTTCACATTAAGTTGAGATCGGCCGCATCTCGAGAAAAAGGAAAAATATTCCAATGTAATTCTCAAAAATCAGATATCGAAAATATTCAATAACTTGTTAAATATTCAGTGAATTTGCTTTCACAGAACAAAAATTGGTGTTCTTCCTTCAAAGATAATGGTTTTTTTCCAGACAAACTAGCTTCAAAGTGGTTCTTAATCAAATTCATAAGCTACATTTGTTTATGATTAAACGTGTAAGCATTTGGAACGATTTTTCAAACGATAACATTGTTTGTATTGAACAAATACAGACACCAAGTCTTTATTATTCATCCTTCAACAATAACCTACATTGATCTAGTTAGTTTCGTCGAAATAATTGAAATGTGACAGATTTCTCAAAATAAAGTGCGTTTTATGCGAAATATCAAATCAAATATGGAGCAAAATGAAATGAGAATCAAAGACAAATATCATTGACTCATATTACAGATACTGAATTCAATAATTTAGAATCTTTGAATTATAGCATTACTATTTCAAATGAAAAAATATATTTGACAATATAAAGAATTCCCAGTATCAATGCTAAATACAGTAGCGATATTAAAACTGTAATAAATAGTAACCAGTTAAATTTTGTTAGCCCTGATATGTAAATGAATCCAACACTGCTCAACTGAGATGAGCCCCCTACAGGTTTGTGAAATTCGAAGAAGAAATAATCAACAGGTACTCCGTTCTCGAAACTCATTTCTGTCATAATATTCAGAAACGGGACAAACCTGTCGGTCTCCTCTACTCTTTACTATGCGTCATAGCGGATGAATTAAGTGGGGGACCTGCGTCTCCACAGGTAGCACCGGAAAGGTACCTTGCATTTCCTGTCGTCGATTTTTTAAATGCTCTATCAACTGCGTAATCTTTTAGAACGAAGTCTCTATATGAAGGTTGGTAGAATAATGACAGCCGGACTCGAAAATATGGTGTTAGTACTTACCTACTATTCCCATATATTCTCGAAATTATTTTGAACCTCTTTATAATATTTTTGGCGCGCTTGTTCTAGGAAACAAGAGGTTCAATATTCCATCACGATTTCCGCAATTTCGAGATGTAAAAGGACATAAATGAATAATTAAAATAATTCTTGCTCGAATTCAATTCTATCTGACCGAACATGAACAATGCAACTTTCGAAAGAAAATACCAATATATTCTACATTTTCAGATTATTCAGATAAGCTTTGAAAGTCCAAATGTGCCATTAAGTCTCTCAACGGATGCGATCCGACCAGTGGTTTAAAGTTGAAGGCGTGTTAAATTTATTTATCGGTATTTAAAAAATACGAATCTAATGCAATCGAAGATTTTAGTAAACCTGCAAATTTTCACGTCGTGAAGATATTCATTAGATATTTGCATTAATCTGTTAGTTTCCCTGAACTAAAAATCTACAGTCGAACTAGCCTTCTGTCATAGTTCAAACGATATTTTCTTCGAAGATTTGAATTGATGCATATTCTCTCTTTCCACCATCAAAACGATCACTCGTTTCTTTCATATAGTTCACGAATCATCTTTGAACCTTCACTCAACTATAAACGACAATTTCATTCAAGCTCAGTTGAAATTCCATGGAAAATTTTTGAAAAAATCAGATAATCACCAATCCTCTATTTCTTTCATTTTCCACTTACTCGAAAAGAAGAATTTGTCATTGGCGGAATTTAGTCAGTTAGAATTCTGTGTGTTCGTCTATGACAGCTGGCAGGTAATAATTATCAGTCATATACGATCGCCAGCCACGTTATGCTATTGAGGCGTTGTTGCCAGACTTCACTTGAGCTCGATTTACATCAGACGAGCGAATAAATGCTGTATTATTCCAGTGTGGAGCATTTGGTTTGTTTTGGTTCCGAGTTCAGAACTATTCGAGACGGTTCGAGTATGCGCGATGGCGATTTTGTGTCCGAAAAATATCAATCGCGCATACTCGAACCGTCCCGAACAGTTCGTAATTGGTCCTGAACTTGGAACTAAAACAAACCTATTCTTTCGTCATTCTATTTGCGTTCGCAAAAACTCTAATAATGTGTAAAGGCTGAAAGACTACCTTCGTTTACACTAAAAAAATCAACAATAATGTAATAGTTCTAGTTCTTGCTTCCTGTTTCTACACCTTTACAAGAACCTTCAAACCGTTATTTCACAATTAATAACTAGATTTCATTCAACTGGATCAGATCTTCATTTGACGCTATACACATATTTGTATATGTCCAGTCTTCAATGGGTTAAACCTCTCACATTATTTTATATATCAATTTTCCTGAAATAACGTAGTGAACAGGCATTATCTCTGAAAAAATCTATTAATATTGAGTAAAAAAAAAATCTATCTTTATTGATTCATTCAAAAATTCAGCTGTAAATTGGGTCATTATGAAATTTGATAGCTCCGTTTTTTTGGGAGCATAGATATGTAAAGAATAAATGACATTTCAGGCGATACATAAGAAAACAGGGTGTAATTTACAGGATTCGTTTTGTGATTTTTTCGTTTTTTTTTTGATAAATGAATGTGAAAGTTCTTCTTTATCTTTCAACCCGTATCTTTTTCACCTAGATGTCATCAGTGAAAAAAATTAGTAAACATTCATCATTCCTACTATTTTTTTGAACCACTCGATTAAAAAAAAACGAAAATGATTATTTCTATCCTACAACAAAACCAACAAATCACTTGTTCGAATAGTGAGTGAAATTAATCCATCCTTACTTTTCAGACTGGTCTGAATGGAAGTGCAACTACTCCATCCCAAACTCCAAATTCGAAACCAGTACCACCTCCGAGAGATCATCTCAAGATAGAAAAAGATGGACGCCTTGTCAACAGGGCACCGGCTCCGCAGCTTCCGGCACGTATTACAAACAATAACAATAATATTACCACCATGACACCTACGACACCCACAGCAGTCACAGAACCCACCAGAGAGCAATTGAATAGCATAAAAAAGTATCAGGTAAGAAACCTTGAATGAAGCTTTTTGTACGCTCATTCGAATTTATTGTCTCATTTACTTAGAGACCATGGTACCTGATGAAATTTGTCACCGAATGAAAGTCGACCATTACAGTTTTGTTCATGCACAACTTTCAACCCCTCACGTGAAAAAAATTTTTCTCCATTAAAGGGTTCCTAGGGGTTCAAAGTTTTGCATGAATAAAACTATAATGTTCGACTTTCATTCGGTGACAAATTTCATCAGGTACCATTGTCTCAAAGTAAATGAACCATGACAAAGTGCACATCTGAAAACCTCTTTGAAGTAACTGATTATTGAAAAAAAAATTTCAAACCTGTCGAATTGATGGTATCTTATGTTTCGAATGTTTCATAAAAGTGTTTTTGAATACGCAACTTTGGAATTCATATTTTGCATGAACTAATTGATGAAATAATAAATACCGTCTGTATTAAATTTTCGAAAATATCAAGTTTTCGATTTGTGTATTCAGAGACGAAAGAAGATGTATATAAAATATTTTCGCTATTCTGACTGAATGAAATGAATCATCATAACTTGAATTTGTCAAAATGCTATACAACAACGTTTGGGTCGCTTATCGGATCCAAAATATGTCCGAGTGTCGGCACCATGTATTCTATGCATCTTTTTCCAACTATCAAACCATAGATAAAAGCCATCGAAATTTTTCATGCAGCCAAAAATCAACCATTGGATTACCTATCACGAGATAATTTATGGAAACACTCATACAAACAGGGCGCGAAATTCGATGCGAGTTTCGAAGCGATATCCGACTTGTGGTAACAGCATAAGTGTAAATATGCCATGTTCTCATAACTACATTGAGATCGACACAAAAATCGCTCGCAGTGGACTGATCGATCGCGATCGACCGTTTGAGCACACCATAAGATCATAATTATTTCATTTCATCGAATCCTCATGAAAGTTCCAATTATTTCCATTGAACATATAAGTAGGTTTGTTGTTTGCTATCTTCTATATCTGAATGTTTCTGATGAGAGGTTATGGAATCTTACTTTCTTGATTACATAATGGGATTGTCTGCACTCAATAGAATTCTTTGATCATTTTCTAATGAATACAAACGAATGAGATAATCTCAAAGCTTTCCTTTCTAAATTATTCTCAATTGTACAGATATTCCGCTCGTGGTGTCTTGATTTCTGAATAATTTTAGAAAGGTATTCAAGAGTATGAGTATCAAAAACTGTTATAACATAGAAAGAACTAAGAATATCTCAAAAGATATTTGATGTTTGTTTTCATCATCGTTTATAATATCGTCCCAAAGTCTGTTACTTTCTAATTTTGAGCCAGATACTATCGAAACGATTCGGTTGCAATCTCTGATAAAGAATTCGTGGTTGATGTCAACACGGGCTGTAAAAATATTGAGTTTTTAAATTTATAGTTTCAGGTAGGTTGTTCTTCCGAATGTTTTCATTGGTTTTCAGAGTTCGCCCAATTTTTACTCACCTATATTGAGTTAAGATTTCTGCATTCATCCGGGAAATACTGATCCGAACGAATTCAAAACTGTAAGAATGAAAACTCCTACGAGATTTCGTGGTTTCACTGGAAAACTGAAAGAGAATCAAATTGTTTTATCTGTAAGATTTAGCTGAAGTTTTGCATGAACCTGCAAGTCATCCTTTTCCTACCAAGTGCTATATTTCATCTCTATCAGATCAGTGTTTTCGGAAAAATTCTAAAAATAAAATTTCGAGTTTATCTGCGAAAACATTGCCTGTAACCGTATTTTTGACGAGTGAACTTTCGTTGCGTATACGAATTTCCTAAATAATTACTACCAAAATGTATCGTAGTATCGATTTTTAAGGAACTGTTTCGTATCTCTGAAAGATCCTCGCATCAAAAATCTTTAGCATAAAAGTTTCGATTATTTGTCGACATGACGCTTTAAAACCCAAATTGAGGTAACTAAATCCCAGTAATATTCGGAATAGATATGTCCTCTATAACCAGTTCCAATATTGCACAATGTTTCCCTACTATACCTGGTGTAAGGACGTTGATATATTTCGGGGTATAACTTTGGAGATCAAACTATGAAGAAGGCTTTATTTGAACTCAAGTCCTAAAATGTAACCTATGGCCTTTAGAGCTTCTTTAAAATAATCTCCAAATCCTTTGAATTTGTAATGGCTTCCTTAGCGTAGCTGTTGCAAATGAAATTCAGTACATGAAGGTTTGTGGAAAAACTGAAACGTCTGGTGATATAAAAACCTAGAAAAGAACTGACGGAGGTTAGCAGCTCTTACGCGCTTGTTCCGTTGCCAAAGCGTACATCTATACAAGAATTGACCCTGCCAAACGAAGATTTTTTTTTTCATATTGTCCTCGCAAAATTCTGCATGAACCTCAAGCTATAATTTTCGATCAAGTACTAGATTGTAATTCGATCCAAAATTTTAAATGCGTATAACTATCTAAAGAATAACATAATCACAAGGACGAATATCCGTCGATAAATCAACAAATATTCCCCCTTGATCAGAGCTAATCATCCAATCAAACAAAACACCTACACCGAACATGCGGATCCAAGGAGGATGACTACAGCTGTTTCACAATTGTTATTGATCGTCAGGTCAACTTACCTTGGATAAACCGCAGAGGGATCTCTCGATAATTGACATTTTTCAGATGGACCGCTGCAGTATAACAACGTACAGTGCGCCATCTGCCAGGAGCATCTTGCGAGTCCCACCTTTGAGTGCAGAATACTTTGATCGATGTGCATGACGTTCATCCTTTTGTCGCATCAGGTCGCTGTAACTGCGATATTGCAGCTTTACAAAAACCGTCACGACATTGGAAACACTCGGTTCATGTGGATTCCCACAAGACGAAAACGTCCAACATCTAACAAAGATAGGAATTGGTTTCACGGAGACGAATATTCGTCCTTGTGATTATGTTATTTATTACTACTGGAGCTCTTTCTTCTCCGTGAAACCAATTCCTATCTGTCTAAAGAATAATTGGCGAATTCGACCATTTAAGCATTCGACCTACAAATATATTCCCTATGTCGTTTCTTCCTAAAGTTGATGGGTTTACGGCCGGCCTAACCACTGATATTGAACAAAATAACTTCCGGAAGAATCTATATACTCAGTAGCTCGATAATTGTACATGCTTTTTGAAATATATGAATTTCTGAAATAAATTCTCTGAATTTGTCCCTTGATCGGTTATGTAGTGGCGGTTTGGAGATTTCAGTGAAATTTAAATGAAATATGAAAATTTTCAAAAACATTTTTTCTTTTAAATTTTTCTACAGAGAATTCTTCAAGTTGCTACTGTTCATCTACCAACCAAGTTTCATTTCGATCAGATAAATTTTTTTCGAGTGTTTGGAAAGTCAAAATTTCAAGTGGCTATAGCACAAAAACCATTCAGCAGATTTGGCTCATTAACGAACTGAACCGAGATATTCAGGATCTTAACCTAACCTGATAATTTCAAGGCACTAGGTTCTCTCTTTCGAAAGTTATCGCACACACGGCCGGACAGAATCAATTTTGACTACGGATTTAAATCAGTGAGTCCAACCTAACCGTTTGAGACCAATTTCGATTCAAAATTCGAAAATTACAGACATCGTGACGAGACGATAACACGCTGTTCCCTAGAGCAAGCGCGTAAAAAGTTGAATGAATCTCATCGGTCACGGAGATAATAGGGGGGGCTTCCACAAAATTAGTCATAATTGTTATATGAGCGATCTCATTAGAATTTCAATCAGAGTAATAAACTCCTCGAATATTTTTGATCATAAACATGAATATACACGGAGCATTATTCTCGAGAAATAAATGATTTTGTGATGAAATGCATTCTGTGTTTTATAGATAATGTCAGAGTGACAGTCTCTAAGTATCGATTGAGGCTTATTTTGGACCGTTTTGTAGGTTTCTTCTGGGTTTTTACTACCAATATCTGAATCAGATCTACTAAAAATTAAATAAAATTGTTTTTCTTTATGGAAAACGCCCTTGCGGATTGTAAGATTGAACTATTTTTCAAGGGCAGTTTCGTAGAAAACAGATTGCCTAATAAACAATACTAGAACAATACAAACGATAAACAAAGTGAACTGTGACGTTTCAGAGTATAAATCAGACTCTTTCATCAGACAAACGAGAAAATAATGCTGAAAATATCCTTGAAATGGTACAAAGAAATACCCTCTAAAATTTTGCTGCATGTTTACCAAACACCCTGTATAAACGTTAAGTCCGGACAGCCTGTATACATAGTATCATCTGTTCAGTTCTCTGCAATAATTAGCTATGAAACGTTCGAAATTCCTCTAAGTAAAGTAGACTAAGCACATTTGAATATGTACAGCATGGACATTTATTGGCATATCTACAAAGTACCGAATTTTGAATAATATTGGCATCAGTTTCCAATTACGCCGAACTGAATGATGATGAATGGACCCAAATGATTTATTTTATTGTCAATATTGCCTTGGCAGTAGAATCTTTTACCTGTTTTCAATAATTTCGTGGCGTAGAGCCAACTCCCACTCAGAAAATAAAAACGTTATCAGTGGGGAGCAATAATGCTTGAAGTTTTACATCACTATCAACAATGCAAAGGTAAAAACAATATTCGCTCGATGGTTACGAAATTCAATACGTACAATCAGGATGTCGCAGTTTCATTTGATACAAATATATTCATGTTGATGTGTAATTTGAGTATTAGTGTCGATAATGAGTGCTGCTTGTATGCGTTTCGATGATAAATGGACTTTAATAGATCAGGTTAGAGGTACTAACAAGTAATGTATATATTTTAATTATGTCGATATTATATTCGCCGTGAAGTGAACACAGCAGAATAGGTGATTCAATCATATACGTATAGATTAATTTATAAAATCTACAAAAATAATATGATTTTATCTAGATAGATAAAGAAGATTTGATATGGCATATAACGTGTGAAATTTCACCGAGCGTCCAGAGTGTAATGTTGGTATCTGAATTTCCCAATTTTGAACAGAGAGTCTCAACCATAGAATAACAACATTCTAGAAGTGCTAACTCCCTACTGAATCAGAGAAACAGAGCGGCCTCCATCTTTTGGGGTCGTGGCGGGAAAAATGACACCGATTGAAATATTCGTGAAGGTTCATACTTCATACATTTGAAATATTGGAATTTTTATTGTCTGCTATAAATCATGAATCAAACGAACACATTATATGAGAATTTATTAAGTCGAATATACCTCACATATTCGCTACAGAATGAATATTTATTATGATTGAATCCAGATAATAACTAATCAGATGAGTTAATTCATTGTAGCATTCTCATTGATCAAAAATATAATACTTTACTTCAATGAACAGCGATCACACAGTCCATGGATATACGGAAATCTTACTATAATAATTATTGATACTAAGAATAAATTTTACGTGGGAATGAAACTGAAAAATTAAAACGTCCAGTTATCACAATACTTATTTGTTGCATTTCAAGTTCCGAACTAGAACTGGTCAGTAATTCGACCCATTCTGAAATTACTGATTTTTTCTTCAAGAAAATATTATGAACATTTCTTGATGCTAAGAAATTCGAAGGAGCTAGCTCTTTAACACAAATAATTCTAATCCAATTAAATCCTGCTCGTTTACAAAGATGAGTGAAATACGCAAATAATATAATAATTTGTCGCAACATACGTCAAAAATATCTAGTCGAACTATTCAAGTTCAATCAATCATTATCGAACAGAGCTTCCACACAGAAAATGGAAACTTAGTCCATTGGATTACAATCTGCCACTGACTCGCTTATAATCTGAAATTCAATAGGATAATTAATGCTTGAAGTGAATTCACTTCATAATGTATTCACCTTCCAGCCATCATTGAACATAAATTTTGGTTTCGTTTAAGCGAAACTAGTTTCTCCACATTTCGGTGTTTCCGTAGTTTTCAATTATAGGTTAAGAATGTTATGATGACATTCGAATATTTCATAGAAAAAGAGTGGCAAATATCTGACATCTCTCTCTAAATGCTGGGGTCGCCTGTTTCCAAGATTAGCACGGAAGTTTCATACCCCTGGTCTCAACCCATCAGTAAGACTCACTGATGGCGAATCCGTCAAATACAATTCTGTCTGTTCGTCAGACCGTAAACACTGTACTTTCCGAAGGAAAAGACCCAAGAAACATTCAGAAAGGTTCAAACTTCTAATGCGCAATGATATGCTTCTGAAGTCATTTCCAGATTTATAATTCGACTAATATCCATCCTTGGGTATATTTACGGCATAATAGAGTAGGTATTTTTTTTTTTTTTTATTTTTTTAAATTTTTTCATGGATAATTCTTCTTATTGCCACTGTTCATATTCCAACCAAGTTTCATTTCGATCACATAAATATTTTTCGAGTTATTGAGAAAACAAAATTTCAAATGGCTGTAGCAAAAAAACCATTCGACAGATTTTGCCCATTAATGAACTTAACCGAGATATTCAAGATCTCAACCTAACCTGAAAATTTCAAGACTCTAGGTCCTTCCGTTCGAGAATTACAGCGCACACGGTCGGACGGACAGAATCAATTTTGACCACTGATTCTTCATCAGTGAGTCCAACCTAGTCGTTTGAGACCAATTTCGGCTCAAAATTCGAAAATTAAAGACATCGTGACGAAATGATAACGCACTGTTCCCCAGAACAAGAGCTATGTGAACCTGGCAATTGACCTTGAAATTTTCTCGTGAAAATTTTGTGATCGATTGTACCCGGTAGGTACCCGATTGTACCACAAAAATTTTCGTTTGTACGCCTAACGTTTTCTCTATACAGCCATTATAACTTTTGAACCCACCAGCACCCAAAAAAAAAAATTCGAAATTTCCTCATGAAAACTTGGTGAAGGATTGTACCAGGTAGGTACCCGATTGTACCTTTTTTATTTTTGCTGAAATCCCGATGGTTTTTTTTACACATGAATTCGAATTTTTTTTTCTCTTCAACTCGTGATTGGCCGATAGTTGATGGAATTTTTGTATGAAAATTCTGTGGTCGATTGTACCCGGTAGGTACTCGATTGTACCACAAAAATTTTCGTTAGTACCCCTAGCGTTTTTTCTATACAGCCATTATAACTTTTGAACCCACCGGCACCCAAAAAAAAAAATCGAAATTTCTTCATGAAAACTTGGTGAAGGATTGTACCAGGTAGGTACCCGATTGTACCACATTTATTTTTGCTGAAATCCCCATGGTTTTTTTTCCACATCGATTCGAATTTGTTTTTTCTCCAACTCGTGATTGGCCGATAATCGATGGAACTTTTGTGTGTAAATTTTGTGGTCGATTGTACCCGGTAGGTACCCGATTGTACCACTTTTATTTTTGCCGAAATTCTCATGGTTTTCTTTACACATCAATTCGAATTTTTTTTTTCTCTTCAACTCGTGATTGGCTGATAATTGATGGAATTTTTGTATGAAAATTCTGTGGTTGATTGTACCCGGTAGGTACTAGATTGTACCACAAAAATTTCCGTTAGTACCCCTAGCGTTTTTTCTATACAGCCATTATAACTTTTGAACCCACCGGCACCTTAAAAAAAAAATCGAAATTTCTTCATGAAAACTTGGTGAAGGATTGTACCAGGTAGGTACCCGATTGTACCACATTTATTTTCGCTGAAATCCCCATGGTTTTTTTTGCACATCAATTCGAAATTTTTTCTCTTCAACTCGTGATTGGCCGATAATTGATGGACTTTTTGTATGAAAATTCTGTGGTTGATTGTACCCGGTAGGTACTCGATTGTACCACAAAAATTTCCGTTAGTTCCCCTAGCGTTTTTTCTATACAGCCATTATAACTTTTGAACCCACCGGCACCTTAAAAAAAAAATCGAAATTTCTTCATGAAAACTTGGTGAAGGATTGTACCAGGTAGGTACCCGATTGTACCACATTTATTTTTGCTGAAATCCCCATGGTTTTTTTTGCACATCAATTCGAAATTTTTTCTCTTCAACTCGTGATTGGCCGATAATCGATGGAACTTTTGTGTGTGAATTCTGTGGTCGATTGTACCCGGTAGGTACCCGACTGTACCACTTTTATTTTTGCCGAAATCCCCATGGTTTTCTTTACACATCAATTCGAAATTTTTTTTTCTTCAACTCGTGATTGGCCGATAATCGATGGAATTTTTGTGTGAAAATTCTGTGGTCGATTGTACCCGGTAGGTACCCGATTGTACCACAAAAATTTTCGTTTGTAACCCTAACGTTTTCCTTATACAGCCATTGAGACCTTTGAACCCACCGACATCTAGAAAAAAAAATGTTATATTTTTTCATGAAATCTTGGTGAAGGATTGTACTAGATAGGTACCCGTTTGCGCTACTTTCATTTTTGCTGAAATATCAATGGTTTTTCCTGCATATCAATTCGAAAATTTTTTCTCTTCAACTCGTGATTGGCCGATAATCGATAGAACTTTTGTGTGTAAATTCTGTGGTCGATTGTACCCGGTAGGTACCCGATTGTACCACTTTTATTTTTGCCGAATTCCTCATGGTTTTCTTTACACATCAATTCGAATTTTTTTTTCTCTTCAACTCGTGATTGGTCGATAATTGATGGAATTTTTGTATGAAAATTCTGTGGTTGATTGTAACCGGTAGGTACTCGATTGTACCACAAAAATTTCCGTTTTTACCCCTAACGTTTTCTCTATACAGACATTATAACTTTTGAACCCACCGGCACCCCAAAAAAAAAAATTCGAAATTTCTTCATGAAAACTTGGTGAAGGATTGTACCAGGTAGGTCCCGATTGTACCACTTTTATTATTGGTAAAATCCCCATGGTTTTTCTTACACATTCGAATTTCTCTTCTCAACTCGTGATGGGTCGACAATCGGTGAAATTTTTCTGTTGGCGATTGTACTCGGTAGGTACCCAATTGTAACATTTCCATTTCTGTTTGAAACATTATTGTTGTCCCTATACACCAATTAAAAATTATTGAGTGGAAATTTGTGGTTCATTGCACCCAATTTCACCACAAAAATATTCGTTTCTCTACCTGAAGTTTCTTCTATACAGAGTGTTCTACAAGCTCTATGACAAACTTTGACAGATGGTAGCTGTGCTTATTCTGAACATTTTTTTTCCTATGAACATAGGTCTGATTCGTTCTCGTTTCGAAGTTACAAGCATTTGAAAAAATGTATATCCATGTTTTGATCAAGTAGACCGACATAAAATATAAAAATAAATGGAAAGGTCAAGGAGGACCAATACAATGGGCACCTCGTTCGCCTGATCTAAATCCTTTAGATTTTTATTTATGGGGACATATGAATCAGCTTGTTCATGATGTAGAAATCGAATCGCATCAACAATTACTTGATAGAATTCAAGATGCAGCAAACCAAATACGAAACGACCCAAATCTGATCCGCCGAGTAACGAAATCTTTAGTTCGTCGATGTGAAGCTTGCATTCAAGCCGAAGGTGGATATTTTGAACAATTTTTATAGTATCAAAATTTATTATTATTTATTATATAATTTATTATTTAAATTATGATTTGAAAATGAAAATATAATTTTTCAAAGGCTTGTATCTTCTTAACAAAAACGAATCGGATATATGTTCATAGGAAAAAAAATGTTCAGCATTAGAACAGCTACTATCTGTCAAAGTTTGTCATAGAGCTCGTAGAACACCCTGTATAGGAAATGCGAGACTAATCGTCAGCCCACAAAACGGATTGAATTCTTCTGTTAGTATTCTGTGATCAGTTTTACCAGAAAAGAACCCGAGAGTACCTTTGATATTTTCATCCAAATACCCAATCGTAATAGGTTAGTATCGAATGGTATTTTTATTTGAAATGTGGTTTTTTTTTCAGCTTTTATAGAGTTCTCTCAGCGAACTATAAAAAGCTGAATCAGAAAAAATGTATCCTTTTGCGCATTTGTTGCTAAGTAACATATTCTTTTCGCAACGGGAACTTGTATCTGGCTTTAGTTAGGTTCCTGTGTGTCAGCGAATTTTTAAATTAAAAACCCTTCTGGACCTGCTTCAGTTACTCTAAATTCGAAGCTGATATGAGTGAATTTTAAGACAATTTGTTATATCTACTTCAGAAAAACCTTGTCATTAAAACCAACGTGGATCATTGGGATTCTGGATATAAGTTTATATATTATTATTTATTTTCACCGAATAATTTTTATTTCCAACTGGCATTATGCTTGTTTTATGAACTATAGGTGTTAGAAATTCTTTTTTCCTCATACATACTTCTGAATTATTTTCTCAAATATTGAGCGCGTTTCGAAAAAACGTCCCCAATCTCACCTTGGAATATTTGCATTACTGGTAATGGTGGAGTCCTCATGGCCGATCATAAACACAATAAATTCCGAAAGAATCAACTAAGAAACTCCATATTTGTACAGTAGCTTAGAACCTCAATGACGAAGGCAGAAATCCAAAATTTGATTTTCCCAATATTTCGAAAAAATTTCGTGGGAATAATTCGATCAGAAAATAACGGAATATAGAATATTTGAAAAAAAAATTTGAAATTTTTTCCTCAAATTGTTCTGATGACATGATCATCACGAAATTTTGCACAAAGTTGGCCGTCGGCATTTTCACACCTAAATTCCATCGATTATCGGCCAATCAGGAGTTAAGGAAAAAACAATTTTCCAATTGATGTGTACGAAAAACCATGAGGATTTTAGCAAAAATGAAGATGATACAATCGGGTACCTACATGGTACACTCCTTCACCAAGTTTTCATGAAAAAATTTTTTTGGGTATCGGTGGGTTCAAAAGTTATAATGGCTGTATAAAGAAAACGTTAGGGGTGCAAACAAAAATTTTTGTGGTACAATCGGGTACCTACCGGGTACAATAAACCAGAGAATTTTCACACTATAATTCAATCAATTATCGGCCAATCAGGAGTTGAAGAGAAAAAAAAATTCAAATGGATGTGTGAAAAAAACCATGGGGATTTCGGCAGAAATTAAAGTGGTAAAATCGGGTACCTACCGCGTACAATCGACCACAGAATTTTCACACAAAAGTTCCATCGATTATCGGCCAATCACGAGTTGAAGAGAAAAAAATTTCGAATTGATATGTAGGAAATACCATGGGGATTTCAGCAAAAATGAAAGTGTGACAAACGGGTACCTATCTAGTACAATCCTTCACCAAGTTTTCATGAAAAAATATAACATTTTTTTTTGGATGTCGGTGGGTTCAAAAGTCTCAATGGCTGTATAGGGAAAACGTTAGGGGTAAAAACGAAAATTTTTGTGGTACAATCGGGTACCTACCGGGTACAATCGACCACAGAAAGTTCCATCGATTCTCGGCCAATCACGAGTTAAAGAGAAAAAAAATGTCGAATTGATGTGTAAAAAAAACCATGGGGATTTCAGCAAAAATAAAAAAAAGTGGTACAATGGGGTACCTACCTGGTGCAATCCTTCATTAAGTTTTCATGAGGAAATTTCGATTTTTTTTTGGGTGCCGGTGGGTTCAGAAGTTATAATGACTGTATAGAGAAAACGTTAGGGGTACGAACGAAAATTTTTGTGGTACAATCGGGTACCTACCGGGTACAATCGACCACAGAATTTTCATACAAAAATTCCATCAATTATCGGCCAATCACGAGTTGAAGAGAAAAAATAAATTTCGAATTGATGTGTGAAAAAATCCATGGGGGTTTCAGCAAAAATAAATGTGGTACAATCGGGTACCTACATGGTACAATACTTCACCGAGTTTCCATGAAAAAATAAAAAAAAATCATTTTGGGTATCGGTGGGTTCAAAAGTTATATAATGGCTGTAAAAGAAAATGTTAGGGGTACAAACAAAAATTTTTGAGGTACAATCGGGTACCTACCGGGTACAATCGAGCGCAGAATTTTCACACAAAAAGTCCATCGATTAGCAGCCAATCACGAGTTGAAGAAAAAAAAATTTCGAATTGATGTACAAAAAAAACCATGGGGATTTCAGCAAAAATAAATGTGGTACAATCGGGTACCTACCTGGTACAATCCTTCACCAAGTCTTCATGAAGAAATTTCGATTTTTTGTTTGGGGTGCCGGTGGGTTCAAAAGTTGTAATGGCTGTATAGAAAAAAACGCTAAGGGTACAAACGAAAATTTTTGTGGTACAATGGAGTACCTACCGGGTACAATCGACCACAGAATTTTCATACAAAAATTCCATCAATTATCAGTCAATCACGAGTTGAAGAGAAAAAAAAATTTCGAATTGATGTGTAAAAAAAACCATGGGGATTTCAGCAGAAATAAAAGTGGTACAATCGGGTACCTACCTGGTACAATCCTTCACCAAGTTTTCATGAGGAAATTTCGAATTTTTTTTTTTTGGGTGCCGGTGGGTTCAAAAGTTATAACTGTATAGAGAAAACGCTAGGGGTACAAACGAAAATTTTTGTGGTACAATCGAGTACCTACCGGGTACAATCGACCACAGAATTTTCATACAAAAATTCCATCAATTATCCGTCAATCACGAGTTGAAGAGAAAAAAAAAATCGAATTGATGTGTAAAAAAAACCATGGGGATTTCAGCAAAAATAAAAGTGGTACAATCGGGTACCTACCTGGTACAATCCTTCACCAAGTTTTCATGAGGAAATTTCGAATTTTTTTTTTGGGTGCCGCTGGGTACAAAAGTTATAATGGCTGTATTGAGAAAACGTGAGGGGTACAAACGAAAATTTTTGTGGTACAATCGGGTACCTACGGGGTACAATCGATCACAAAATTTTCACGAGAAAATTTCAAGGTCAATTGCCAGGTTCACATAGCTCAGAACAAGCGCGTAAAAATGACGGCTTGGAGTTTCATACAAATAGTCATTAAGATATGAACTCAAGACGTTCACTCTAAACACCATAACTTTCGAAAAAAACAAGTTAAGAAACTCGATGTTTTTTGACTAGGTTTGGAACTGAACTCGATTACGAAGCCCGAATTCGTGAATGCATATAATGCACTCAATAATAATGGGGTTAAATATATGCCTGTTCAAAATTTGATATCCCCAATATTTCCAAAAATTCGAAATAAATCTAATTGAAATGAAGTACTTAATTGATAAATGAGAGCTTGATGGTTTATTATCCAATTGAACTGAAATTTGTTGTTTCTTAATCTGATGAATGGTTTCCAAAAAACATATTTGGAATTTGTATTTCAAATTCACCAAAAATTCTATCCCAATGAAATTTTGCGGAAAGTAGCTCGTCGTTATGCATGAAATAACTAACAAGTTTCAATCCAATCCGCAAGTAGTTCCTGAAATAGTCGAAGATTTGAGACCTTTTTTACTGAATGATAAATATAGTTGAAGGTCAGGTTATAAAAATGAAGACTAGAAAAGCATTGCTGGGAAGGCAGCAGCTTTTGTGCGCATGTTCAATGGAGATGAAAGTTGTTTCTTTCAGAAGTTATTGTGTTTACGGTCGACCGTAAACACAATAACTAATTTTATTTTACAAAAATACAGATGAGATCGAATTGAAATAGAGTACTTTATCGAAAAATGATAGTTTGAAGGTTCATACAGAATTTAATGAGGATAATATGATGAGAAGATCACAGAATATTAAATATTTGAAAAAACAATTTTTCTATTTTTTTTCAAATTGTTCTAATGACACGATCGTCACGAAATTCTGCACAATGTTGTCCTTCAACATCTTAGAACTAGCTGCTAAGTTTCATCATGCTTGAAACAGTAATTCTCGAGTTATACCGAAAAAAACAACGATATCGAGAAGAAAACCTCGAAATTCTACATATTTTTTTCCAATATCTCCGAAACTAATAGCGGCATCGAATTGAAATTAGGTGCACTGCTGTGAAATATGAAGTTCAAGGTACAACTGAAATTGTTCTCGAATAGGAACAATAGTTTTGCGAAAAAAAATTTTCGAAAAAATTTTGAAAAAACTTTTTTTTTTAAGTTGAGTGACCATACGATTTCAACGAAATTCTGCTAAAAGTTGCGTCGTTATGCTTCAACTTACTGTCAAGTTTCAATCCAATCGCTCCAATAGTTTCTGAAATATGAGGGAAATAACCTCAATGGTCTATAACTCTGAAACTATTTGGCCGATTTTGCCAATTAACGAACTTTACCGCGGTATTCCTATGCGCGAACACCAAGCAAGTTCCGGATCGCTAGCTGGCTCCGTTCGACGGTTATCGTGTCCACGGCCGCCGGCCGGAGAGAATCGATTTTGACACTGGATTCATCATCGATATTATTCAAATAATTGATGAATATAATCAAAACATGTCGGCTAGGTTTTTAGAAATGGTCGCTAGCCTGTTTTTTCGACAGTTATCGTATTCTTGGCAGCCAGCACAGAATCGCTTTTAACACCAGGTTCATCATCAGTCCAACCTAGTCGTTTGAGATCATTATCGAATCGAAATTTGGACATTTGGGCCAGACGAAGACACGCCGTTCCCCGGAAAATGCAAAAATCGATTTCATGAACACCACACTTTAGGTATCGATTAAACCTTATTTTGTGAGGATTTTGCATAATTTTTTCCACGCGTTTTTTGGGGTTTCACTTCTAATATCTGAAATCGAACTATGTGAAATGAAATAAAAATGTTTTTCATGAAAAACATCCTTGCGTATTGTAGGATAGAACTATTTGTCAAGGGCAGTTCTTTGAAAAACAGATTGCCGAATGAACAAAACAAGAATAATATAAACGATAAACAAAGCAAACTGTGACGGTTCTGAGTACAAATCTGACACTTTCATCAGACAAACGGGAAAATTTTTAAAATTATTTTCAATAATTAACATTTTTATGAAACCACAGCAACACAGATTCACTTGGTTTGAAAGTTTTTTTATTTCTACCTACTTTTATGGAAAATGCTCTTTCGGATCCTATTTGGCTGAATTCACTTAAAAAAAGATGGAATTAAAAAACTCTCGAAGGTGAATCTGTGTTGCTGTGATTTCATAAAAATGTCAATTTGACAAAAATTTCAAAACGAAAAATCGGAAAAAGATCATTTCAAAAATTTTCTCGTTTGTCTGATGAAAGAGTCAGATTTGTACTCTGAAACGTCACAGTTCGCTTTGTTTATCGTTCATATTATTCCTGTGGTGTTCATTAGGCAATCTTTTTTTCTAAGAAACTGCCCTCGACAAATAGTTCTATCCTGCAATACGCAACGGCGGTTTCGATAAAAAAAAAACAATTTCAATTTAATTTTTAAAAGTTCTGTTTCGGATATTGAAAGTGATAGCTCAGAAAAAACTTTGAAAAAATGAACCACATATTGATACTAAAGAATCCGTAGGTACAGAATAGAGCGATTTCTAGTTCGAGTGGAAAATGTCAATCCGCGGTAATATTAGTATATCATTGAGTTTTAGGTTATACTAGGGGGCCAATTCTTGAATCTCAATCAAAAACTGAAGAGTATGACAATTGTCATAGGTTTATGTCGATTTTCTAAGTTTACTCGAGCATCTGCAAAATTTGTGAGAGTTCTATTCGCCATTACGACAATGTTTTCAAGCAAATATTCAAGAAATGAACTGAATGCAAGATATTGAGAAATTTCAAATCCGAATATAAACATAACTTCATTGCCGTTTCCTTCGACTTAGCAACGAGTGGTACGGAGTATAAGAGATTTAACATTCGATTTTCGAGTGACATTCGATTCCATGTGCAGGTCATATCTATTTGTTGTTTATATTTTACTCAGAAAATCGACGCGAACATATGGCAATTGTTAACCTCTTCAATTATTGATCGAGATTCAAGAATCGGCCGCCTAAGCAACAAATTTGTAAGCTCGTCTATTCGCTTAATCAACATACTCTGTTACGTGAAGTAGTGAAATTTCAGGGTTTTTCAGAAAATTTTCGCTGCGAATTTACGAGTTGTCAATATTCGAAACAATGATGAACCATTAAAATATCAGAAAAACAAATGATTTAGATTCTTTCATGGAATTAATCGACTCTTAAAGTTTTATAAAATTGTAATGACCATGATATTAATAGAAATAATAAAGTCATGACATTGTGAGAGTTTCATTCTTTGATTATCAGAAGCCAGCGAAGGCTACTCTGCTTCTGTATATCATTTATGACTTCTGAATTAGTTTATTGAAAATATAAATGAATATCCTATCCCACAGGAGCAAATTCGAAAGAGGAAAGAAGAAGAAGAAAGAATAGCAGCTCAAAACGAATTCTTGAATAGATCTTTGAGAGGCTCCAAAAAATTACAAGCTTTGGAAAGTCGAAGTCATGGTGCAATAAACGATGCTTATTCAGATGATGAGGTTGCGGAATCATCAGGATCCATCACTCCAACAATTCCAGCAGAAAAAGAGATTGTTCACACTACCTATAGTAAGTATCAGATCGCTTTGGTATGGTATGTTATTCCTACTGGAATAACAATAATATACTTCAGCATATAATTCATAGGGGTCGATTGAATTGAGGTATATTCGAACATTTGAGCTGCAAACTTCATTCACCCATAAATGATAATAAGAGATCACTTAATTCGCATCCACATTGTATTTGAAAGTGGCTACAATTTTCAGTGCTGATTCGCTAACCGCATTTATTGAGTTTAAATTGATGACATTTTTGTGGTGAGGAATGTGGCTATTTGAAGTAACACGAATAAATTCTCCAGCAATACTATACCTACTTTATGATAATTGAATGAGTGAATTAGCCATTGTGTAACATTATAAGATCTTACCGTTGGGTCTGGTATACGACTGGCTCAATTGGTGTGTTGGAAATGGCAATTCTATCGATAAGGGAGTACAAGAAAACATCTTAGTTTCTTATTTTCTGAACGAAAGATTATGTATGTGACGAGAAAATATTTCATTAATTTGACTATTTGTGAGCCGTAATCATGTTTGTTCTAGTCTCTACTCGTTTGTTCTTTTCTCTTCTATGTTTCAATCTATTTCACAATGCATTTCATGATGAACTGTTGCTTGAAAACTACTTTTTGGGGAAAATTTGCTAACTTGGTTTTTCCATATATTCTTATCAATTGAGATGTTTCCAGTTTCGTGCAACTTCCATTTACACTTGAGAAAATTTTTTTTTTGCAGTTCATCCGCATCGCATATTTTAGATGTGAGTGAACATTGAGGCGTACGATCCGGGGGGAGACCGGAAAAGCCAGGAGCTTTGCTATTTTGAAAAACAAATTATCGAAGATTGACGTGAAAGAACCTTTATCGATTCATTCACTCAGACTATTACGTCTTCCAACAATCTAACTTAATAAGAATCAATCTAGGGTTCAGAGACTTTCATACTTTTCAAGATTCGCCAGTACTACTTCCGGTTTTAAAAAAAACGTAGGATTTGTTGTCTGTCATCCTCACTTTGAAGTGAAATCTGCTTTCCATTATTTTTTGAGTGTACTCTTCAAGTGCACTATGTGGAAGTGCGATCAATAATATAATTGTGGTTTATAGTTGAGAATGCCGAAATTGTTTTGGTACGAGGTACTTGAATATATAGTTTCCTGAAAAATTTTGACACTTCTGTTCTTTAATTATCAGGTTACGGAGACCTGGTGGCAGCAGTACAGCGTTTGCAATTGCAGCTTAAAAAGGCCGGTACAGGCGGTGGACTTAGTGGTATAGAAGGTCGAGTAGCTGCTGTGCAGTCCCTTCTATTATCTCCACAGTTTGGAAAAGCCCTGGCAGTACACAATAAGGTACAAGCAGTTCGTAACAGGACTATCCCAAGGTCGCAATGTAATGCACAAGCTGCTCTGAGGGACTGTCTTGACGCACTTGGGAATATTCAGACTGCTTATGCTGTGGAACTGGCGACACTCCTCACAGGTTAGCGGTCTTGAACATTTATATTGACCATTAATTCGATTCAAATTTGTCCATTTACTTTTATAGAGTCGGTCAGTAGGCCTCTAATACAAGTTTATTTTAACTAGAACTGAGTAAGGTTGTTTAGTTTAAGGTCATTAGGCCTTGGATTAGGTATATCAAGTTTATGTAACTAGAACTGAGCCAGGGGTTGGCACAACTGAAATGTCGTCAAGGTCAAAAAGAATTCCCCATGACATCGTCATGTTTACATATTTTGTCAATGACTCGATGGTTTGGTGAAGTTTAATCATAATCTTATAAAACCATATGAACATGACTTAGAGAGAGAGAGAGAGAGAGAGAGAGAGAGAGAGAGGGAGAGAGAAAGCAGGGTGACAATGATGGGACTAGTTCGTTCAAAACCATAGAATAAATCAAAAATAAGACATATCACTTCGAAGCTATAGACTATAATTATAAGTCTATGTTTGAAATACATTTTTTTTTTAAGTTTTGCAAGTCAAATTTGTGTTTTCGGAAGCTTTTTGAATAGAATTTGATCTCTTTCTTTTCAAGCCGGGTTCACTTGTAAAGAATAATGGTAAATTCGTGTTGTGCCATTAATGGTACGAGGAGATATAAAATGAAAATAGAATAGAGTAATATAAAGAGCGGGAAAAAATTAAATTAATGTATAATTGCTATGAATCTGAGCGCAGAAATGAATTTCGCACAGGTTCTTTCACTATTCAGTTCATTCCAATCGTTTGAGACCATTTAAGGCACAAAATTCAAAAGCTGCTTACAGACACGCTAGCTGAGCTAGTTTGATTCGGCTTCCTCGCAAGTTTAGACGGTGTTGAATGGCTCGCGAGCTGCTCGAAACACCGTATATACTTATGTGAGACAGCCCAATTAAAGTGCTCTGGAAGCCGCTCAGCTCGTGTGTCTGTACGCTGCTTGGGAATAAATATTTTGGAGCTAAGAATACCGTCCTGAAACCAGCGGCTCATGAAAATTTAAAAGAAAAAGAGTCATTTATCAAATATTGTTGTTGATTAATAATTTCTATATTCATATCGGAATAATAATCACATTCATCGATAATTCTCAAAACTTCAATGTAATTTAATATACCAAGAAGAAGTCATTTCCCCGGAGATTCCCTAAATAAATGCTTGAGTTTATTTCTAGCTCAGCGTCAAATTGTGCAAGTGAGATCAATCTCCATCTCACTCTCCATGCGCTATAGAATACAGGATATTTGTATCGTGTATCTTGTCTATAGTCTTGCCAGAGGTAGTTCCATCTCTCTCTCGGACCTGTCACTCGCTTCTTCATCCCCATTCGACTCTTCAAAAATGGATTCGTACGCCGTGTCCAGACCCTTTAATATGTCTATGAGTTAAATACGTAATTACTACGACCCCTTTGTAGTATGGATAACGCTGCGTAGTTATTTCTATAAGATACAAATGTAAATGTAGTGTATAATTATTTAAGAATCGACAACGAAACAATTCAATTTTAACAGAATTTCTTTACAATTCCAAATCCTTGTGACTGGAAGTATTATGTTTATTGACTCGATTTCGTCTTCTCATACAAGTATATCAAATTCCAAAACGAATTCTGTCCACTTTCAATCAATGAGCTACGATTATATGGAAATACATACACGTTGGTCTCTGCGAACTATTTTTTTTTGAAAAAAGCTATTCATTGAGGCATTATTTTCAATTGAGATCCTGCTCTTACGAGTGTCGAATGTCGAAAGTTTTTTTGAGCTTTTGTAGGAAATTAATCGGGTTTCGCTATTGATAAGTTTGTTTGGGATGTGTTCTAGAACGATAATAACCTATTGTACTGTGCATTCCAGAGGTCAATTGAATCATTAATTGCAATCGTGAAATTAAGAAAAAATGTCATGAAAACCTGGCCTTATGGGAGAAGTATTCATAAAGGTCCAAATTTCTTTGATTTGGCGATACTAAGGGCCGGTATTATAAAACTTAACTGGAAGTTATCTTTAACTTTAACTGACAGTTTTGACAGATATGTCCCAACATAACTGTCAAAGCTGTCAGTTAAAGTTAAAGATAAGTTTTATAATACCGGCCATAAGAGAATCATATGAATCGAACATATATAGAATTATTTGCAGCTCAGAATTTATGATTTTTTTATTTATTACTTGCAATCACAACTTTTTTCAAACTCGCATATATATATGTCCTTCCCCAATGGTCACCACACTCCGGGTATGTTCAAATTATATTATTCCCCATGGTGTCGCTGAGTAAAAAAAAACTAACACCATAAATGGGTCAGGTCATATAACCACCTTTGGAGGAATTCCAAAAATTTTACTCTTACATGAAGTGGCTTGAACCATAAGTTAGTATCCACAGACCCCCAAATTAGGCATTGAAAAAATTGAACTGGTATTTCTCAGGGTATGAATTGGAAGCTCTCATGGTAGCCCATGATGGAGTGATTTCAACGCTACCCCCAGACTCTACAGTTGGTTCATCAACACAACCATCACAAAATACAATCAGATCGACAGTTTCTGATCATCGATACGGAGAGGAGAACATAAAAATTATAAAAATAGAAAAGAGTACGGAACCACTTGGCGCTACAGTGCGAAACGAAGGAGATGCAGTCGTAGTTGGTAAGTCAATGAGAGAAAACAGCTATTTTGTCATAGTATACCGGATGTCACAGGAATCAGGTTCACCCCGAAAGAAATCTATATATCGGAATGAAATTTTGAACGTCGTTTTCTAATACAGACTATTTCCAATCGACTGAAGTGAGTAATGTGTGTCTGACTTTCGGCTTTACCGGAAGTGGACGCAACTTTCGATTTTCTCATACGCACTTATGTATATTTTTAATTCGAATTCTTCGTTGAAGTTTAAGTGGAATTCCGTCAAGAGGAAAATATAATTGACGGAAGAAAATGATAAAATTTTTGTTCGTCTGCGGTTCGATTGTTATATATATTATATTATATATGTATATTCATTTTTGTCCTTATAACAAATCATTAGAATTATTCACAGAAATTACAGGTATTTTGTTTCAGTCTCACATGAGAGGAATGAGCCTTCTGCTCTAACTCTAATTATAACGAGTCTTGGTTCATAAAATTTTGCACGCATATTCTCTGGTCATTTAGTATTTGGATAGAGAAGTAATTTCAATAATTTTAGTCCACAGAGCAATATAGTAGAAGACATTGTTCTGGGAAACAGCGCGTTATCATTTCGTCACGATGTCTGTAATTTTCGAATGTTTCGCCGAAATTGGTCTCAAACGACTAGGTTGGACTCACTGATGAAGAATCCGTGGTCAAAATTGATTCTGTCCGGCCGTCCGGGTGAGCTGTAACTTTCGAAAGGAAGGACCTAGAGTCTTGAAATTTTCAGGTTAGGTTAAGATCCTGAATATCTCGGTTGAGTTCGTTAATGGGCTAAATCTGCCAAATAGTTTTCGAGCTACAGCCATTTGAAATTTTGATTTTTCTATAACTTGAAAAATATTTATCTGAGCAAAATGAAACTTGGTTGGAATATGAACAGTGTCAATAAAAAGAATTATGTGAACAAGAGCGTAAAAGCTGCTGACTTCACGTCAGTGCTTTTCTAGATTTTTCCAGATTTCGATAGGGTTTTCTTACCCCTTTCCGAAAAAAAAGTTCAGGAATAACTAAAATTATTTCTCTATCCAATTTCTATACGGTCCAAGAGTATGAGTGCCAAATTACATCAAAACTAGATGCAGGGCAAGGGTAAGGCCAAAGTGCATACAAGATTGCGAATTGGCGAGTCGACTTCTCGCATTAAGAATTATAACAGAAAAGTCTTCTGGGATATATACATACTCATGACCAATTTGATTCATTCTACCTGCATTGTGACCACTTCAAAAGATTGAAACAAAATAGCTGTAACTTCTGCTCAAATGGTCAATTTTGAGTAGTAACCTGTTACAATGATTTGAAATTGATTTAGATATATCCAGAATTCCAATCGATCAGATGACAACAACAAATAAAAGTATTTTTGATTGAAATCTTGTTTTCTTCATTTTATTCTCGCTTTGACGGTATTCAACTCATAATTCAACGTATAACTCAAATATGCAAAAATAAGCATTAGTTCATATGAGAAAATCGAAAGTTACGTCAGTTTCTGGTTAAAGCGGAAGATGAAAATCAATCTATAGTACCAAAGTACAAAACTTGAAGATTTTTTTTTGGGAAGTGAACTTGAACCTGAACCTGTACATTATACATTAGAGACATGTAACAATTTAATTCAACATTTTCGCATGTAAGTCCTTTTTCTGTACTATATAGACGAAAACTAATGTCGGTGTCTGAGAGGCCAATTTCTATTAGAAACTCATTGGCAAAAACCACAACTCCATAAACATGACCGTTACATAGTTACCGGGTATTTTCCGAAAATGTTCATTTCAGAAATATTTTCGTAACTCTTCTTTCGTTGAAAATTTTCGGTTCCTGAAAAAATATGTTTTCAAGAACAATTCAATGACTTTAATTGAATTTTCTGAAAACTGATATTTTATGACCACCCGTATATTTTCACATATTTAGAAAGAGCCTGAAATTAACATTCCGAAAATAAAGACAACTTGATATTCCTCTGGAGTCAAGTCCACGATATTGAATTTTCGAATATCATATTTTGGATGAGTAGGCATTGGACTCTGCGGCGGTAAAATAAAATAATTTTAACATTGATTGTTGGCTCTTGAAGTTCGATTCGAATAGTTAATAGTTAGAAAGAAATCCCGTAGTCTTCTTAAAAACCATTTAATTCAACCTTCATTTGAAAATAACGAGAAACGAAGAATTTCATCAAATGAGGTAGTAAAAAATGTATACCATGTTCGTTCGAGCACATACGGCACCTATTCTGAATAGTTTTTCGTTGAATTGATAAGTTCAATAGAAGTAAGAGAAGCGAAAGCATGCAAGTCCCAGAAGACAAAAATCCGAAGGCGTTCGGTCAGGCGACCTAGCCAGACAATTTATGATGATGACAGCTCCTAAAACGACGACTTTATCTAAATCTGTTCTCTAAGATATTTCGTTGGTCTTTTTCCTTCAAATTAACCTTCATTGATTACATAGGAATTGGTCTAATGGAGAAGAAAGAGCTCCAATAATAATAAATAAACATAATCACAAGGACGAATATCTGTCGATAAATCAACAAATATTCCCCCTTGATCAGAGCTAATCATCCAATCAACGAAAACATCTACACCGAAGAAGCGCACCCAAGGAGAATGACTACAGCTGTTTCACAGTTGTTACTGGATCTTCAGGTCAACATACCTTGGATAAAACCACAGAGGGAATCTCGATACTTGTCACCTTTCAGATGGACCACTGCAGTTAAACAACGTAAAGCGCGCCATCTTCTGGGAACATCTTGCGATTCCCACCTTCGAGTGCAGAATACTTTGATCGATGTGCATGACGTTCATCCTTTAGTCGCATCAGGTCGCTGCATCTGCGATATTTCAGATTTACAAAACACCATCACGATATGGAAACGCTCGGTTCATGTGGATTCCCACACGACGAAGATCAGTAGCAACTGTGAAACAGCTGTAGCCATTCTCCTTAGATCCGCTTCTTCGGTGTAGATGATTTTGTTGATTGGATGATTAGCTCTGATCAAGGGGGAATATTTGTTGATTTATCGACAGATATTCGTCCTTGTGATTATGTTAACTTCATTTATTAGGTTGTGAAGTAATTGTACTGTCATCATTCTCAATATTTTCACGATACAAATCACTCAATGGCTGCCTCTGCATTTGTCCAATTTTTATAAAACTGTCTAACATGTCTGATTTTCAATGTGAAAGGTGGAATAGAGGTTGCGAACTGAACAAAAGTTTTATTGTTTCAAAAAACGTTTTTGAATATTACTCATGAAAATCAAGTATGCTACATTTTTGAAATGGTAATTTCAACTTCTATGGAAATATGTTTAAGATTACGGGGTATTTTCATAGCGATTTCTCACAAAATATCAGTTTGCAGAAAATTCAATTAACGTCATTTAATTCTTCGTGAGAAGTTGCTACGAGAATGTTTCACAGAAATGGAAAATTTTCAACAGAAGAAAAGCTACAACAATAAATGCTAAAATTAACATTTTCGGAAAGCACACGGTAACTATGAATGAGCTTCTCAAGAAATTGTTTCTCAGGCACCGATATTTTCGCCTATCCTATTATACACTTCAAAAGTGGCCAATTTGGCCCACCCTATAAGAGGGTTGCTACTCAGATAGGCAAAATAAATATTCAAGATGTGAATTGTTTTTATTATTGAGTAATAATAATTTAAATTAAATTTTCTTTAGGTCGGGTGGTACGAGGAGGTGCCGCTCATCAAAGTGGTCTTCTTCACGAAGGTGACGAACTCCTAGAGGTGAACGGCATAGAAATGAGAGGAAAAAGTGTAAATACAGTCTGTGATATACTGCAAACTATGGATGGTGAATTAACTTTCCTGATTGTGCCAGCATCGCAATCGAAATCCTACTCTGGAAGGGACTCGATTTTGCATGTTCGAGCGCACTTCGATTATGATCCCGAGGACGACATGTATATTCCATGCCGAGAATTGGGCATAAGTTTCCAGAAAGGGGACGTGCTTCATGTTATAAGGTTAGTGTATAATTGGTCGATTTTAAAACTTCACTGAATCGAAAAGAAGATATGAATTAAGATGCCCTTTCATGTGCAATATTTGGATCCTGTAGTTTGAATTAACCATTGGGGGCATGAATTTCACTAAAATTCATCTAACAAAGATCTCCTCAATCGTCCGCTTTTTGCGCGGGGGAATAGCGTTTCATCGTTCAAATGTCTCGACATTTTTCCGTATATTTTCTCGAACGAATATGCCGGACTCACTAATGGCGAATCCGGTGTCAGAATTGATTCTGTTCGGCCAACCGTCCGATGGCACGATAACTGTCTAATCGAGCTAGCGAATGGTTTCGGAGCTATGTTCGCGGGTCCGATAACGAACCGATTCTGAACCAACTCCTTACTCACTCAAAATCATCAGAGTGCGCATGTATTGTTCTGAATCGATTCCAAATTTCTTTAGCACGAACGTTTACATAACTGAATTAGGATTCCTGAAATAGACATGAATAAGGCACAAAGCACTACTTCTTCAAACTGTCCCATATTTGTTTACGATCGAGATTCAAAACATAGTACCTAGGCGACCGAGCTTCGATCGAGAGAAGCTATCATGAATAGTTTTTATCTGAGTAAAATTAAACTTAAACTTACTTGAAATACAGTGTGAACAAAAATTAATAGGAGTAGTTTCCGAGAATCGACAGGCGCCTCAGAGCTGTTGTATATAACATATATTTCCGTGTAAGATTGCGTTCTCACGAAAAATACAAAATCCCATCCAGTTAGTTATAGCAGATATGAAGATGAGCAAAATATTACCTATCAATCAAATTATATATTTGACGGAACATATTTTACCTCCAAACAAATAAGTATTACATATATAAGTACAAGAATTGATCCTGTAAGTGATTTGACAAGCCGATATTCTCTGATTTGTCGCCCAAACTTGGTTATGTAAGTATAGAACCAATCTAGAACCACTAGTTCTTCCAACAGTGCGGGAACTGCTAGAGCCGGTTCGGAGTCGACTTGCCACAGAATCGATGTAAACCATGAACAGACAACTAGGAAGAACCGTAACTACTAGTTCGGAATTGTGCTACCACGAATGCTCTTCTTCAAAGTGCGCATGCTCTCAATACAGAATTGGTTCGAGATCGCATCCGCGAACAGCTAATGTCATTGAACTTTTCGTTTTTCCCCAATATTTCAGGGTACCTAAGTGATGCGGATGAAATTTGTTAGTAATTTGGAGCATAACAACGCGCTTGCAATATTGTCTGTATCATATGGTATGTAAATTTGAAGATACTGGAAAAAAATCTAGAAAAGCACTGCCATGAAGACAGCAGCTTTTGCGCGCATGTTCAATGTAGATGACCGCTCGGCAACGAATTTGAATATGCGCTCAAAATCTGCTGCCTTCACGGCAGTGCTTTTCTAGATTTTTTTTCGATGAATTACTGGATTTCAATTCGATCTAATATTTTTTTTTTTTTGGAAATATTGGAAAAATAAAATTTTGACTGGGTATATCTTCGGAATCATTGGGCGGATTTTACCCATTCACGAATTCGACCTTCGTGATAAAGCCCCAAACCTACTCTACAAATATCGGGTTTCTAAGTCGTTACTGCGTATACGGTGTATACGGTCGGCCTAACGGCCGACAGATCGAATTGAAATCCAGTACTTCATCGAAAAATTTCAGTTCGAAGGTTCATACAGAATTTAATGAGGATGATATGATAAGAAAATTACAGAAATTTTTTTTTTTAATTGTTCTAACGACACGATCATCACGAAATTTTGCACAAAGTTGTCTTTCAGCATCTTCAAACTAGATGCGAAGTTTTATCAAGATTGAATTAGTATATCTTGAGTTCTACCCAAAAAACAACGATATCGAGAAGAAAATTTGACATATTTGTTCCCAATATCTCCAAAACTTATGATCGTATCGAAATGAAATTTGGTACACTGCTGTGAAATATGAAGCTCAAAGTCCTAGTGGATTTTTTTTGTGTGATGAAAGGTTTCCGAAAAAAAAAATGTTGAAAAAAAAATTTTTTTTAATTTACTGACACTATGATCCTGACAAAATTTGGCTCAAAGTTGCGCGTCATTATACTCCACCTAATTGCCAAGTTTAAATCCAATCGCTCAAGTAGTTTCTGGAATGAAAAATAAATAACTTCAAAATTGGCTATAACTCCGAAACTGTTCGTTCGATTTGGCCCATTAACGAACCTAACCGCGGCATTCCAATGCGCGACCTACCCTGAAAGTTTCAAGTCGCTAGCTCACACCGTTCGACAGTTATCGTGTCCACGGCCGGTCGGACAGAATCGATTTTTACACCGGATTCGTCATCAATGAGTCCAATCTAGTCGTTTGAGACCATTTTCGGCTCAATCATCCAAAATTACAGACATTTGGACAAAACGATAGCACGCTAGAACATGCGAGCAAAAATATGTCAAACTTCGTGGTTTGCCTCTAGGAATCTTTGTTGTTGACCTCGACAAATACAGATGAAAATACAGAATGAAACTGGGTAACTTATTGACCTTTCAGTATGTAGAGCAATTCGAAAACAAATTTAAAATTCTTTATCCACGACTATTGAATAATATGTTTGTTTCGATTGCTCTGGTTGAAGGAAAATTATTCCTTCCTTATTATTATTCACGGGGGTGAAGTTTGCGACACGAGGCGAAGCAAGTGAGTGTCGCAAATCACCCAAGTGAATAAAAGCAATTTTATGCGAGTTTAATACTATACTTTTTCCGCGACCTACTATAGAGTTGTCAGAATGGTCAACTTCATTCTCTGTGATTGCTGGAAATTGTCAAGCATACGAGAAACGTCAAAACTTCGACTAGATTTATGCATGGAGTGTATAATATTCATTATACACGCCTATTATCCACGGGCTTGATTAATGACTGTTATACACTCCATGCATAAATCTAGTCGAAGTTTTGACGTTTCTCGTATGCTTGACAATTTCCAGCAATCACAGAGAATGAAGTTGACCATTCTGACAACTCTATAGTAGGTCGTGGAAAAAGTATAGTATTAAACTCGCATAAAATTGCTTTTATTCACTTGGGTGATTTGCGACACTCACTTGCTTCGCCTCGTGTCGCAAACTTCACCCCCGTGAATAATAGCAGTCATTATATGATGGTTGAATAATATACTACTTTTTCCAAATATCCTATATCCAGCGGTTTTAGTTGCCATATTATCATCACTCCATTCTGAACCTTCAATCCATCATTTTTCAATCAAGTACACATTCCCTTCCGGTAGAAAGGATTGAAAAGCTCAATACTTCAGAATTTTATTTTTCCAATATTTCCGCAAATACAAATTGGATCGAATTGGAATCTAGTACGTGGTTAAAAAATTTCAACTTCAAGGTTCATGCAGAATTTCATGAGGATCACTAACTCAAGTAAGCTCTAGGAAATAAGATCGTCTAGCCAGATCAATACGAAAACAGCTATTCGCTGTCTGTATAATATAATGAAGGAACCCGAAAGTTTTTCAACTGAATCAACAGACGCACATGTTCTAATGTAAATATAATACATCTATCTAATCTAATATACATCTATAGGTGGCTATGGCAACGATAACTTTCGAACGAAAAGTTTATATTTCGAAAACCATCCATCACATTCTTCTGAAATCATGTTCGTTCATACTTAAAAGGATCGCGTCTGATCTACATCTGATCCGTCTAGTGTCGTTGTCTTGAAAAAATACTGAAGGGCGCTGTTGGCAAACGCGGTTTTAGAATTTCCCGAAACAAACAGCAAAGAAAAATATATAGAATGATCATGCGAAAATGCTTCTCAATTTGTCCCGATATTTACACTCCATCAAGACTTTCATAAACACAAGATGATATTATGCATTCTTTCGACATCTAAGATTAATTTGACTTGAGATGAATAATAAGTTTCTTCCGTTGCTGAATCAACTGAAAGACATACCAGATTAAGGGATTCCGTTTCAGATGTTTCTTCAAAAAGTATTAATATTAGTATAATAGCTTCGATTCAATTTCAGTCAAGAGGATCCGAATTGGTGGCAAGCATATAGAGAAGGAGAAGACGAACAAACATTGGCAGGACTGATTCCTTCCCAAACCTTCCAACATCAGAGGGAGAGTATGAGATTAGCTGCGGAAGAACGGATGTCTAAGCCACAGAGAAAATCCTCTACCCTTTTGTGTGGTAAAACCGCTCGAAGAAAGAAAAAGAAAGGCGCGTATAGCGAAGGCGGATACCCTATGTACTCGAATGCGGTGGAAGATTATGATCCGGATGAAATTCTTACATATGAAGAGGTATCGTTATATTATCCCAGAGCAAACAGCAAGAGGCCGATAGTTCTGATAGGGCCGCCTAATATTGGGCGACACGAGCTTCGACAAAAGCTCATGGAAGATGCAGAAAGATTTGCTGCAGCTATACCACGTAAGTTAACTGATTATTTATAGAAATGAAAAAAACAATAGTCCTTTTGGCTGAATATGGTGAAATTTTTCATCTGTTGCGATATAAATTCTGAACCATATTTTTTTAAAGCCAGAAATTCAATTGACGGAAAAATCTTCATCAGGAACATTACTTTCTATGTGGAAAATCATATCAATAGTGAAGCTTACCATGAATCTGGGATGGTTACTTAAATATCTATAAACAATATATCGTAGGAATTTGGACATAAAATGCAGACAATAAACTATGATTTTGCCAACGTTTCGGAACGGCTTGTTCCTTTTTCAAGGCTCATCATACAATCAATAAAACATACAAAATTAAAATGGTTAGAAAGAGTAAATGTATCAGTTCGGATGCCTGACAGTCGACGGAATAACGTTATTCCGTCGACTGTCAGGCATCCGAACTGATACATTTACTCTTTCTAACCATTTTAATTTTGTATGTTTTATTGATTGTATGATGAGCCTTGAAAAAGGAACAAGCCGTTCCGAAACGTTGGCAAAATCATAGTTTATTGTCTGCATTTTATGTCCAAATTCCTACGATATATTGTTTATTTGTTGAACATGGACGTGAACACTATACAGTCTTAAATATCTATGCTTACCTCCAAGACTGCTCTCTGACGTGCATTTCTCAAATGTTTCCTGGTTTCAACGTCGATTCATATGACCTACAAATTCCTATAGAAGTCTGAAATCGAAAGCACAATGAGCTCCATTGTTCATTCTTGTTCCGAAGTTTTCCCTTGTCAACCCACTCAATGGATTATTTCAGATTCAGGTCTAATTAATCGCTTCCTTCCATCTTGACTCAATAAAGTTTGAGGGGTTGTTGAGTTATAATCTCAATATATCTCAGTGCACAAATATTAGTACTGATGGACATTCATACTGCTCTTCTCTATACCAGAAGAAGCAGATCATTAGGCAATTTCCACCATAAGTTTAAAGAGTTTTAAATGGCCATGTTGCTTTTAGTATTCATGCATTCCTAGATAAGGCCTTTTCAATGGAAGCATGTGGTTTGGATCATTCGTATGATTCATAGACCTCCCCAAAGGTGAGATCACCCATTATGATTTCGCTCCATTCATACCAAATTTTATGGATTTGGAATTTTGAAGCGAAAATGGTCTTCTCAAACGATTAGATCGGTCTGACTGGATAATTATTCGTGTTCAGTTTCAATAACGTTTGTTTAGACAGTCGTGAGCACTGTAATGTACTAGACTTGAAATTTTTAGAGTAGAATCATCGTCTAAATGCGCTGGTTAAAGATTAATTCTACCTGATTTGTACACAGGAATAGAGGACGGGTAGAATTGAAACAACCAAGTTGCACTAAGCCGACGTTTCGTCCATATATTTGGACTTGATCAAAGCTACAGAGACAGACTATAAAGTATACATAAAAGCATAAAATCATAAAACGACAACAGAGTTAAATTTGACATTGTTCTTACCAAGGTTATCAGGCCGAATGTTGGTTGTAAAAAAATTGGTTGCATTGGGTTGCTGAAGAATATGAAATTTAGGCACAACGGACTATGCATATTTTTTATTTTAGTTGTTTATATTGTCCTAAGGAACTATCAAGTGAGTCATGTTTATAATAATAATAATAAATAATCTACTCGCGTCATGTGTAGTCTATTCGCGCACAGTTCCTTAAGACAATATAATTCATATTCTTCGGCAATCCACTGCAACCAATTCTTTTACAACCAATATTCGACTTGATGAACTTGGTAAGAACAATGTCAAACTTAACTCTGTTGTCGTTTTATGATTTTATTTATACCTCATAGATATTTGTTGTGCTTTAACTGGCAACTCTTTTCGTCTGTCTCTGTAGCCTTGATAAAGTCCAAATATATGGACGAAACGTCGACTTAGTGCAACTTGGTCGTTTCATTTCTACCCGTCCTCTATTCCTGTGAACAAATCAGTATGTCAACTCAAGGACGTGAACCTACTGATTTCATTAATTCTCACTATACGTGTCGTATCAATATCTTTCCCATATACCATTTTTGCTCACATAATTTCATATGTGGAAGGGATATGGGAAGTTAACGGAAAGTATAGTCAATATCAACCGTGAAATCTCCTGACGGTTTGGAAGTTATAACTATCTGAAGATAGTTTTTCTAATATTTGGAAGAATAAGAATCCGAGAAAACTAAAATTCGGTACGAAATTCCCAGATATCAATACAAACACCATTTAGTATCAGGCTCGTTTTTAGATTTTCAAACTATATATGTTGAGTGTAGAAAATCATATTCTGTTGTTCTTTCCCCTTCTTGATTCTTATGTTCATATAATTCTATTATTTCTTCTGCTGTTTCCAGATACCTCTAGGGCGAGAAAAGAAAATGAAGTTGACGGTCAAGATTACCACTTCATCACAAGAGCTCAATTTGAAGCCGACATCCTTTCGAGGAAGTTTGTAGAGCATGGGGAATTTGAGAAAGCTTATTATGGAACGTCTCTGGATGCGATCAGATCTGTAGTTAATTCAGGAAAAATCTGCGTCCTCAATTTACATCCCCAGAGTTTGAAAATTCTCAGAACTTCTGACTTGAAGCCTTATGTCGTTTTTGTGGCACCTCCCAGTCTCGAAAAATTACGACAGAAGAAGATAAGGAGTGGAGAATCTTTCAAGGTGAGAATACTTTAAATTGACCATTTGATAAGCGGAACACCAAGTGTTTTGAAGCTCTCCCTAAAGTAAGTAGTATAAATCGAAATAAATGATTCCACAAAAGATTCACTAATTTGAAAGACTCCAGATTTTGCGATTGTTATGGTGTCGATTCAGAAACCATATACAGAATCTTCGATTTTACTCTTATTCAGCTGAGGGGACATGCAATGGGATTGTTCGATTGGAGCAGACGGTCATGAAAACTAAGTTTTTTTTCTTGCGAAAATAGCAGAATCCAGTCGTCAAATGTTAGTCATATAGTGGTTCAGCTATGACATCAGCTCTACAGAGAATTTATTTTGTTCGATATCATTTCACCATAGAACATTTAACTATGCGTTCACAATGGCGTATCCACATAAGTTATTTCGCAAAGTTACTGCCTAAGCGCCACCGGAGTCGATGATATTTGTACCTTATGCAAAGAGCTGTCATTATGATGTGAATACCTCAAACTTATAAACTGAATGGTGATTATGAACATTGTCATTATCATAAAAATATATACCTCTCATGAATGTTTCATGGAACTAAAAATTTTTTCTGCAGAGTGCAACAGTACAGAAAGCCTAATTTTCCGCAACTCCACGAAAAAAGATCCACCTATAAGGATTTTTTCTCTAGATAAACCGAGCATTCTAATAATCCAGAATAATTATGGAAAACCGTTTCTGCGAAATTTTCTGCTGAATCTAAAATTTATGCCCCTGTATGACATTATACATTAAACATTTGGGAAAACTTTGATTGTTACTTCAAGATTTCCATTATTTCAAGTAATTTTTTTTTCAGGAAGAGGAATTGAAAGACATCATTGAAAAGGCGCGAGAAATGGAGGACAAATATGGTCATTTCTTTGATATGGTGATCATAAATAACGACACTGAAAGAGCTTATCATCAGCTCTTGGGTGAGATAAATAGCTTAGAGAGAGAGCCCCAGTGGGTGCCCTCAGCTTGGGTGAAAGTTACGTAAATATGACTCACATTCGTCTAAGGTTATACGATGTAGCCCATTGTTAAAAGCACACCAGACTGAAAACATTGAGCAAACTTGTAAATAAGAGAATATATAAGTCGACTGATCTATTTTAAATGAATAATTTTATTCAAAATCAAATTCATTCCTGAAGGCTGTGAATGAATTCTGGAATGAAGGAATAATCTACAGAATTCGATCAGACTCGAAACAATACTCAAAATGTTTTCGATAAGGGGTGGTAAACTCCGAGGAACTCTATTCTAAATACGTAATAGACTTCCCAGAAAGGTATGATGATGATACGAATCATATAGAAAAGAAGCGTTAGAGTTAGAATTTCACAATCGGAAGATTGTATTTTACAACACCAATAAAAGAGATAAACAGATTCCAGAGAATTGATGAATTGTCTTACGAAAATATTGATAGCTCTATTTCATTTCTTAAGTAATAGAAGTAAATTATACTGTACCATCTATTATATTTAAAGAACCTGAAATTGATGGATACTCTTTGAGTTTTCCAGGTATTAGCTTGAAAAGAATTAAAGCATGGGGTTACGAAGGTCGCATTCCTCTCAACTTTTTAGACTACGTAGTTGAAGTTGAATATATCTCAAAGATCTATCTGGGTTTCATTCATCAATTATTACAAAGGAATCTGATGCTGGGAACAGATATGCATCATGAAAAGCTTGAAATATGCATAATTTTATTCTCTTTCCAAAACAGCTCCAGACTGGAGAAACTTAAATGCGATAATTAATAATTTTTCATTAGGTATATTTTACCTTAGTTAACGCAAAATTCCGGTATTATGATCCAAATACTTCGGGGTATCTTCAACTTCCAACAACATCCATATTTACTGGAAATACGCCGTTAGAATAGCAATCCAGAATATGGACCACGTGTTCTTATAGATTCTGGTGAAAGGAATCCTTTCATTTATGAAATGGAAGAAAGGATTCCAAACCTAGAAACTTTGTAATATTTTTTGAGTTCAATCAGCAGATATTATTCATGCAGTCAATGGTAGACCTTGAATCACAACATTCATTAATACCGATATTACACCATGCATTATTAGAAGCCTTTGTTGCTCCTACTTTCATGGCTAGGATTTCATGCTTTTTGCGTGTTTATTCTGGGAACAGAGCTCTTGTTCAACGATTATTTTAGGCAAGCGCACATAGATCTTTTCTGAAAATTATTCTTGAGGTTGTGTTTTCGTTATATCCGTAAAGTGCATATCAATATGACGATACAAAGAACAGAAGTTAGGGTAAACTTACAAAATATATTACTGATAACGCTCCTGAATATATTTGAAAAGATGTGTCACGAGGACCTCAAATACTTTAAAATATAAGTGCGACTGCCATTTCAGTGAGCCACGCTCGAAATTTCGAAATTAATGGTTCGAAAAGTTGAGAGGGAATTCTGGATTGATACTATACAGGGTGTTTTCTAGATGCGTGCCATAACTTCAGGTGACGATTGCTCTCATCATCGTGACGGAAAATGTTTCAATGAATTCTTATTGGGACATACTTTTTGGAACCGATGTAGTAGGTCATTTCCAACAAGGTTTCACCATCAAATTATCTACTTTTCCAATAGAACAATTCATCTTCCCAATTCCATTCAAACTTTTTCTTTTACCACCATATAAGTGTTATCCTCATATTGATAACTTGCATGAAAAATGAGTCTACGTTAATGAAAAAAATATAAATTGCGTACTGATGGTATCGATGGTTTAATAAATTCAATAGAAGAAGGAATACTCCTGATTAAAATGGCCGAAAGCGTGATGGCTTGAAAAAATACATGGGTGCCAAAAAAATCGAAAGAAGCTCTTCGAGTGGTCATAAACCTTTTAATCAATACTGATGAAGTAACTGACAACTCAATTTTTGATTGGACCAAATACATCACAATAAATATTGAAATAGAAGAAATGAGATTGGCCGAAAGAATATATAACAGAAATTTGTTAAATAATACAAAATATTATTATATTTTCGAGAAATATCCACTGAAAGATATATTGTTGTCAATGAATGAACTCACATCAAGTGTGAAATCATTCAAACATCAAGATTTTTCCAGAAAGTATAACTACTCCACACGAAATCATAAAAAATTTTTATACCTTACAATATTTTTCTCCATTTTATTTGATGAGTAATGAAAACCTAGACTTGTACAAGTACCTCGTATCTACATTATCTTACAAAATAATTCATTACTTACAGAAGAGCGATAAATCTTGAAGCAACCTGTATATTTTTTCGATATTTTGATTTCCTCCAACAAACACTTATAATTCTACCTTCGAATAAATAAATACAGGTTGATTTGAAACAACTTATCCTATAATACCAAAATATTCATAGATTTCTGTGTGAACTGAAAAAATGGACAAGTTTGCTTAATAATGAATTTCTGAACGTTTCTAGGTATGAATCAACAAAGAGTTTGGAAATATGAATTTTGTCAATAGTTCCGAATGTGCATGGATATCTTTGTCAACTCAACGGTTCGATTATTTTTATCGATTACGTAACTAAAATCATGGATAAATATTGTAATTAGATTGTGTAACCTAAAAATATTTTAATTTCAATTGTCCATTCTTGGAAATGGAAAAGACCTGAATTCAAATTAATTCATTAGAGTATAGCAAAATGAAGTTGGTGTGGTAAATCTTCAAAAAAAATTCCCACTTATAGGTGCTTGATAATTTGACTATTATCATTCTGCAAATCATGTATATTTTCGCCGATTTATAAAAGTACAATCGTGATATCTAGTTACATTGAAATGTCAGATCTATATATTGTGAATTAATGTTCTAGAAGTGAGATTTATTTTCTAAACGTCACTTCAGTCTGGTCGTTTCAGATGCAGTTTTTTGCTTGTGATAATAATTATTGAGCTGCGTTCACGTTGGGCGAAACTCTTTCTCACAACTTGTCTGAATTCACTATCGACACTATTTCGAGAAAATAATATGTTGGTAATATTTTATCACGTGTTTCCTCTTACTGATGCTTTTGGTTCAGATCGTTACATTTCTTGCATAGTCAAAAGATGTCACTATTCTTACAGAAGTGATAACATTATTCAGATAATCTATGTATGTTACATACGATAATTTCAGTGAATGAAGCTTATTGATATGGACCCTTTTCTCTGAATTGAAGGGAGTATTCCCTAGATTCCAAGTTTATTTAGTGATTCCTCATTTGATAGGAGATACCAATGTTTCAGTTATTTTTGGAGGCTTTCGGTATTAAGGGTATCTTAGAGATTTAAAATTCTTTCAAGTTTCATATCGGAATTTTTCGTATGCTAAGGGTTTTCTGCCATCAAACTCATGACTATATTTCACAGAATATCTGCGGTCGAAACAATAAATTTTCTTAAACTATTCGAAACATTCCGCCCGACAATCATGTGAGCCATCCTGACCTTTAATCTTGGAAGGCACCCTGAATATTGAATGTATAATCAAAAAAGTCCACGTTCGACGAGAAGGGCAAATTCGTAAACTTGTTATACGAGAGAGTGGCTATAATGTGTACACAGCTTCAAATTTTAGATATTTATGATAATTCAATATTAAATTCTTCATAGAAATATGTTATGGTTGTGCCAAAGAACATTTAAAAACTGTTTACTTTTTTCATCTCGGTGTGTAGTATCGCATACCTTTAAACGTATGTGAATATTATAGGGAAAGTACTAAATAATATTCCAACAAGAACTTGAAAGCAACATAAATTGAAATAATTTTTGTATACACTTATGTAATACGCTGATACAATCAATACCAATTGGTATTCTTTTTATATAACTATATTGTATTTTGTCCACTTCTTCTCTTTTACAGCTGTCTAAAGTTTTGGTGTATCTATGTTCGAAGTATAATTTGAAGCAGCCATGTCTCTTTTTCCCTATCAATATTTGTATATGATAAGTGGTAGAAATTCAAGACGGCAATAATCACTGTTTATTATTAAGATATAGGTTTGTTTCAGAAAATGTTTTAACTGTTTATAGTAATATTAGGCAAATCAAATGTAATGTAAATATCGAGGACTCCTCTTGACAAATTTATCACATACTGCTCAGAGAACTAAATCGATGTTAGAGATATATTTGAATGAAATCCTTTACACTAGTCCACATGATAAAAAATATTTAGTTCGAAGATATTTTAGGTGATTTCTCATAAACCTCGAACTGAAATTTGTCATTTAGGTATTGTTTCAAAGAATCTTGAATTCTGATAAGTTGATTCATTTCATAGTATATATATAATAATCAGATTTCGTTGTATATCCACTGTAAGTTTTCAGTTATTTTCGAGATTTTAAGTTATTAAGTGTCTTCAGTATTCATTATTAAATCTTTCTTTGAAGTATACAGTGTAATTAGTAGGTACGTGCGAAATATTTGAGAGTAGTATAATCGCACTTCATGTAATGATCTTAAAGGAGAATTCTATTTCCATTTCATTTATCAAACTTAAAATCAAACAAAAAAGGTAACTCAATCAGTTGCAAAGAAAGATGAAGATTCTTCCGAAATAAGGGAAAGAAACTTTGTTACAATATTTTCGTCCAACTTTTTCAGCTGGGTATCGATCAAAAGTATTTGACAAACCTCAAATAATTATATTTTTATATCCTCTTTCAGAAAATTTAGAGATATCCCATAATTTTCAAATTTGATGATTTTCCCCTCCAAATATTCCGCACTTATCAAAATTCATTATGGATATTATTACATGTTTCGTCCATTTAAGAAATTACATATTTACTGAAATGAAGTCATATTTACTCATATGTATTGAATAAATATATGTTCAGTTATATTTTTTGTTAATATTTAATTCTATGTATATAAAAGATATCAGGTGTAAATATGAACAGACCCTATGGTGTCTGGGGTAGTTTGTAAAAATCTAACAGTTTTGAAAATATGACTTCGGGTTCCTTTTATTGATTCATACTTTGTTATGCATAAATCATTGTTTTAGAAATGCAGAAATATACATTTCTCACTATTAATGCCCTGTTTAATTCTTATTATTTATCCATTAAATGGGTAGTTGAGAAGGTGAGCAAAAGAAAGAAGCTGCATTTTTAGGTGTGCGCATTGTGATAGAAGAAGAACTAAATAAGTTTCTCCACTTGCTTGGTTTTCATCCCCACTTTTTTGATACCTATACAGTCGCGTTCACACTAAAAAATCAGAAATTACGTTTCCATTCAAAATAAATGATGAGATAGTTCTTCGCGGCGAATGTGGCAAATTACTACAATTCAAAACTATCATATCGAGAAATGGCATTGAGGAAAAAATAGAATGGATCTGACTCACAATACGCTGTTTATGGGAAAACGTATTTTTGGTGAAATCAATAATTTCTATGTTCGGCTTCAGGTTAATTTAACTGATTATTCCCTGAAACTTAATATTATATAATCGCTAGATATTTCGAAAGCCTCACTCGCGTACTCGCATGTCAGTATAGGTTGTAAAGTATACGTGAATCATAAAATGGGTTTGTTTTGGTTCCGAATTCAGAAAGGTTCCGGACAGTTCGAGTATGCGCGATTGCGATTTTGTGTCTGAAAAATCGCAATAGCGCAAACTCGAACCGTCCCGAACAGTTCTGAATTGGTTCTGAACTCGGAACCATTATAGTCGATATTAGGTTCGCATTATTCACCGAATAGAATAAAAACAAATGAAACTGAACCACAAATTCAACACTATTAAAACAGCAACACTTAATTTCTATTCAACAAGATTAAATGGAAATGTATGGTGAACGGAAAGGATATTGCGCCTTGTCATTCTCAGTTAATAAAATTGAATGCAACTGTAAACTGGGAATGAGCTTTGAATATTTGGTATGGAAAAAGAACAAATAATATGCATAATCTGAATGGTGCAGCTTATAATACACAGAATCAAACTTTTATGATATCCCCCAGTAATTCCATGAAATATAATTCAATTTGAAAGAAGTTGGTAAGGAATAAAATCAGTTTTACAAAATTTATCACGAAAATAAAATCAGTGATACTGTTCACGCCGATGTTCAAAAATTCAGTTATCTATCGTAGGAATTAACTTATTCTGTCCAAATTACTACGATTCAAAAATTTATTTCCTTCTCTCAATAATGAAATAAATGATAAAAATTCTCGAAAAGGACTGGCGCTAGGTCGTCAGCTTTAGCGCGCATGTTCAAATTGGTTTGCACTCTTCTGCAGCGAGCTAACCGGAAGGTTTGTGAAGAATTTTATTGAAATCTAACAGAAGGTAGCATAAAACAAAACAAAAATTCCAAAAAATCTTCGATAAATTTTTTCAAAATTTTTTTCAACAGTACAATCCTAACAACATCTTCCATTTATTTGCGAGCCAGTTCTATTCAACAAACTACTTAGTCTCAATCTAATCCCATCGGTAGTTCCTGAAACATATATGGAGTAACCAATGAACTCTATATACCTGGAAGGGACCCGTTTTGAGCGACAAGTGAAGCCAATTCGTTGCTTATGCAACCCGCGAAGTGGACGGGTATCCATCTCTTTCTTCCTCATTGCAGTAAAGGGAACTCTGTCGCATTTATTCTATTTTTTTTAAATTTTTCATTTCAAATTAGGAGAACCTGAATTTTTTCTGACTATTTCGTGAAGAAGGCAGGATTGAAGAAGATCGCACATGTTCAAGTGAAATTTCAACTTAGTGAGCGGTTTTTCTGGGGAACAGCGCGTTATCATCCTCCGTAAATTTGCATTTTTTTGCCGAAAATCGTTCCAAGAGACCAGGTTGGACTCACTGATGAAGAGTTCGATGTCAAATTAAATTATATTCAGCCGCCCGTTGCCACGATAACTTACTACCGAGAAAAGCTATAGCGAATTCAAAATAAGTTCGTTAATGGGCAAAATTTACCAAACAATTTCGAAGTTATATCCATTTCAAATATATTATTTTATTTCCTCTATATCTCAAGAAGTACTGATGCGATCAGATTGAAAGTTGCTAACTGATTGCATGAAGAATCGTTAAAAAAATATTTTTTTCGGAAACTCTCAATGAGATTTCAATGAAACTTGGCGCAGAACTTGAAGTCGAATCTGAACAGCAATGTTCGAAATTTCAGCTCGATTCGACAAACATTTCCAAAAATCTCGGAAAAAAGTATGTCGAATTTCGCATTGGCAATGAATTTTAACCAGCGCTTAGATTTTCCTGACTTCTAGTCAGTGCTTTTCGAGAGGTATTTTCCTATGTTCCTATTATTTAAATTTATTGTTATAATGATGAAACTATCGTCAATCGTCAATGCACAGCTCACACCAACATAATTCTTCACTTTTTGAACCACACGCGGTGAAGGCAGAGAAAGTAATGGCATATCAGAGAAAAATAGATATTCATTTTCAAAAATATTGCACTTTCTAAACGATGGGATACCCAAACTACCTGAATTTCCAAGTAAAACCAAATTTGAGCCGTTAAACACCATTTACTTCAATGAGTGTGACAGGGAGAGGTTACCGTAATTAGCGCTATCTTTGTTTCGTTGCCCCTTGTTACGCTTTAAGGTTAGTTGAAGAAGGGTCGGGTCCTTTCCAGGTGTAATATAGAGTTCTATGGGAGTAACTAACCTCAAAAATTCAAATGACTATTACTCCGAAACAATTTGTCGCACTGTGCCTATTAAAGGACCGCCGCAATCTGATGTGCAACCGACCTTGTAAACACTAAACGATAGTACGCTGTTCCCAAGAATATGCGTTCAAATAGTGTATATTTCCATAAAAATATTTCTTCTGAAAATCAAAATTCAACAAGAAATAATGCTATTTCAATAATTTGAATAATTAGTATTCACATATCTAGCATCGATACAAGCACGAATTCGGCGAGGAGTACTATGCATCTAACTGTTTCTTCGAGGGAAACCTTTGCCTATTCCACTCAAACCTCTCCTAATCTTTCTTATGATCTTACCACATAAGTGCTCTATAGGGTTCAAATACGATATGCAAACAACCTTGCCAGAGTCTTACTACATGTTGCAATATCAAATCAACATCCCTTCGAATTACAGAAGTTTATTTCACCGATCATGATTCCTCCCCAAATCATAACAGTGCCCCCTTTGAATTTTGGGATTGCTTTGGGAGCATAAAGTTCAGCTTGACTCTCTCTACCTCTTAAAATGCGAACTCACCATTGATCGGATCGTAGGCAAATTATGGTTTCATCCGAAAATAAGGCATTCTCCAAGTTTTAGTAGTCCAACTTTCATGCTACAAACACCAGTTTGATCGACCAGCTTTATTTGGACTTCAAGTTTGTTCTGCTCTCGGGGGCGAAGTCTCCTCCTAACAATTCGATAAAAACACTCAAACCTATTACGCGCACAAGTTGCCTTTGGCTGGATGAGATTTTGGGGATTTTGTTCTTACTGTTTGAACTACGAAGGGATCCTGCCCTTCTGTAGTTACTCTTTCACAACTTCTCCTAGATATATTCTTAAGAGTTGCAAATTCAGAAATCTCAAATAGGTTTCAGAAACAACCCCTTAAGCAACCCCCATCGTTTTCGCAAACTGCAATTGTGAAGTGCCTTGTTTTGCCAGAACAATAATTCTTCCCCTCTTGACTTCTGATGACCCCACGTACATATTTTTTTTTCAAATGCGCGGAAAGAAATAAACTATAAACTCACATAAACTGGTAGGCAAAACAGTAGAAACTAAACTATCAGGACAAATCTTATCGAGTTATGTATATCCAACATCTGCCGATAAACCAACAAATAGTTCCCATACAGTGAAGAGCCGCTGTCCAAGGAATTCGGTTACTGCAGTTTCACGGTTTTACCGATCCTCAGCAACCTATGACCTGGTGGATTACTGGCCTCGAGTAACAAAAATTATACGGCTTCATCTCAGGAGCTTCGTGGGCTCAACTGCGTTCTATTCAGGAGTAGCTAGAGTGCCTCAAACACTGACCTGCTCCGGTGCTCCAAAAACTAAATAGAAAGCTGCTATTGTTGGTGCTTTCGGTGCGTCTGGAGGGTGAACTGTGTTCTAGTTTGCAGAACGTCAGACACTCCCGCTGTGAAGAAAAAATAGATAATGCCATGATGTTTTTTACGTAATGGATAATGCCCTAATCCACTAATCTAATACGCAGGGCTGTGTCCACCGACAGCTGAGAAACGCCAAACATGTCATATTTACCTGTTTAATAACGTGTTTTCTTGATAGAGCGGTCGTGAAGCTCCAGTGCGTCAACCCCCAGAGGAATTGCACCCGATCGACGGACTGATAAGAAATCCAACTAGGCGAGGCAGACGGCAGTTCTGCTCCTCAATAGATGTATCAATGTGTACCTTTTCCGGCGCATGAAACTCAAGACGTCGCTATATTCGTAGTTTAAATTCTCACAGTTAAAGGCATAAGGCAGATGGCGTATTACCTACCGAGAGCATAAAACCAGCCACCATCGCAGAATGCGCGACGCCAAATCTAATGGTGTGAGACAAGTATCATATAATGGACTATGACGCGAATTTTCATTTCATTCATTCATTTCATTTTTCCGAACATTTGGGGCAACATAGATATCATTAATTGAGTGTTTCATGTCAGCTCTTAGAACATGAACAAGTTAATAGAACATGCTAGAATAACACTAACAGCCATCTCACAATAAACTCAATATCGAACTTCCATATCCTCGAGGAAGCTACAGTGCCAGACTATCAAATCTTTGTATTCGACATTGAAAAAGAATAACTGAAATCTTCATATTGAGTCGATAAGAGACGAATAAGAGGTCCAAATATTAACGAGGGAACAGCTGCAAACAGCAATTACGCCCACCTAATAAATAAAATTGGTACTCATGAATCACGAACTGTCCAATGAAGAGGAAAATACTCAAGAGATGCCACGTGATGAAACAAGCCCATAAGCTCGCTAAAGGCATGAGTCTGGAAGACTTTCAATAGTGCTAAGCTTGCTAAAGAATGGAGTTCTATCGTATAGTAATGACTGAATTCGAAAGAGAACCTAGAAGGTCCGAAATCCTGAGCTGAAGAGCTATCTGCAAAGGGATCAGCGAGATTACAAGAAGGAATGGCCGAAAAACACCTTAATGGAAAAGGCATAATCAAGACTGATCCTACGTGCAATAGGTACCTTGTATGCAGTCCCAATATTCTATTGCAAACTCACTTCCTAAAATCTATACAACTGAAGTAAACAAAATCGTTGGAGATCGTAGGTATAACCCCACACCTTGAGACAAGCCTAATTTTTGTTACGTGATGCGATGTTTTCGGAGAGAATATCGCAAATATGAACTGGCGGCATTTTAACATCGTCGACTAGAATAGCTTGAAGAATAAAATTAATATTCTTCATCTTCAGCATTCAGACCATATTCCTAATGTAGAGATATATTTTGATGACTTGATTATATCCTAAAGTTGCAATTATTAGCTCGTGTGAATTCTGTAAGATTTTACCGAAAAATCAAGTACATTGATTGATCAATATCCACAGGTATTCAAAGGTATAGGACAAATCCCAGGAGAAGTTAATTTAAAGTTGAAACTAACTTTACCTACAGACCCTTCGCCCCAGAAATTTTTCGACACGTGACCTCTGCTCAAAGAGGTTCTAAACAGCCCTCAGCGATAAAATGTACATCCTTTGCACTTTTTCCACTAAGCCTCTTCGTTGAGGCTCCTCGTTTTGGGCGTTTGAGTCACACGTAAATTAGTGTCTCAGTCCCATTTAGTCCATTGGGTCAGGTGTATCGCTTCACTTGGTGGCTGAGAGTGGATTTCCGAGATCCGTCCAGTCCAAATCCGATTTACCTGGTGAACTGATTTAACGAAAATTGTCAAGAATAAAGTACCTTTGTTTTAAAGGATATCGAGAAAGTTCATTGAGAAATGTTGTTCAGAATGACGAGCTGCCGCAGGAACTCAATTTTCAGATGAATCAGCCTACCTTGACTTTATAAGTTAGTCATGAACATTTTTTTAATCCGATGCATGGGATATTTTGTCATGATCAAAAATGTTGGTAATTTTAAAATAAATCAGTGTCAATAATAATTTCTTATAACAAAAAAATACGTTTAATGCTGAAGAACGTCATTACAAACAAAAATTAAAAAAACTACTGAAATGTGGTGCCACCAACCGCTACACATAATTCAGCCCGTTGGGTGACTGCTTTATACGCAATCGCCCAATTCATCGCCCAGGAAATTCACGATTCAACCATTCTCGAACTGTTCGTGTTGAATGTGCTGGGTGCCCTGGTGGTCTTGCTGAAAATGTACTGTTGGTCGATCTCCTGGTAGCATGTTATTCAAGAAGTTTTGAAGACAATTTTCCAGCATTTGATTTATCTGAAAATTGAGTTCCTGCAGCAGCTCGTCATTCTCAACAATATTTCTCAATGAACTTTCTCGATATCCTTTAAAACAAAGGTACTTTATTCTTGACAATTTTCGTTGAATCAGTTCTAAACCACCCTGTATATTAACTGATTTGGCTCATTTTCTGAACATCTTAGTTTGAGACCAAGCAGGAGCGATTCCCAGAATATCAGAGTCTAACTCGAAAATTTTTGCTCATTTACACCTTACCGGCACCCAATCCGTGGACACACTGTATATACAAGACACAACACTTTTCACCGCTTAAGCGTCTTACCATACTACTTTGTGAGCTCTCATTCATTTACCGCAAAAACCTTTCACCGTTCGTATTTATTTACCACCGCTTACTACTTCTTGTCTCACCCTATTCGTTGCGGTTCTGTACTTTACTTTCCCGTCCATTTATTCTTCTTGTTCATACTTTTTATATGCTTAGTTTTTATTCCATTTCCACTGTACTCACTTTGTATGTCACATTTGTTTCTGTTCAATACGCTTATTTGTATTCATACTAACCACACCGCTTTATTCTCCATTAACTTCAATCATACAATTGACCGTAGATTATTATCACTGTCCATATTCACCTGTATCTTGTTGTGTTTCATACCTTTGATTATTGAGTTATTTGATTACACACCGTGTTGTGTGTATACATTTGTCTTGCCATTCTGCCAATATAAGTGCTCATATTTAATTGAACTCTCCTGACACTGTACAATTGTGTGGGTACTGCGCTCATTAGTGTTGATTTTCTTTTTATACCTGTACATATTGTAATAAAGTTGTATATCGACTTCCTGTTTCTCTTCTATACCAGTGCAGTGTCAATATCTATTGTGAGAAAGAAACCTTTACATACTAATCGCTACCAGCTTAGATTAGACAGAACTCTTCCCAGTTGTTTAAAGGCTACTCAAGTAACAACGTAAGTGCACGATTCAACCATGGCGTTACAACCTGTAAAACCCATTGTAACTGGCGCCAGAGCAAATTTTGAAAGTTGAAATAAGCAGGTTATACCGCCAACGAGAAAAAGGTCGTCCCAAAGTAGATCCGCGAATTCTTCTCGATCTTTGAGAAGTCGATTTTTTATGTTGCAGTGTATTCGAACAATCGAGCCCATTTATCATTATTAAAAAATATTTTTATGGTTCATTCTTTAGTTATTCAAGCTAAGCAGACCTCTTCGAGATCGGAAACGATGCAAATGCTTTAAATATCAATATTTTTTATTCAATGTTTACGTGAATATCATCTATATTCAATAATAAATATTATACCGTGTTGCTTCCCAGGTCCTTCTACAGTTATTGTCCCAATAATTCTCTCAGGCGTGGGTAGAACACGGTTCTTCAGGATTTAGGTTTATCGTGTATGTTTAAGTGACTACTGCCCTGCTGCCACATGTCTATTGCTTTGTTGATAATAACTTCGGCATTATCCTCATTGACCTTGAAATTGAATGCATGAGTACTTTTATTTTCTTAATCAAGAAAACTCACCTTATTCAGGTTATCCAACACTTCTTTCAAACATTTGCATCTTAAAATTATTTGCTTCAAATGTAACAATAGAGATATAAACAGGAATACAAATATGTTGCATGATCCACCACACAGCTTGTCCCATATCCTGCAAATAAATGAGATTTTAAATACAACATAGATAAAAGAGTAACATATTTTATCAAATGAGTATAATCGCGCGTATGTTCTGGAGAACAGCGAGATAAACTTTTGTCCAAATGTCAGTAATTTAAAAATTGTTTCCCAAAAATGGTCACAAACGATTAGGTTGAACTCACTGATGACGAAACCGGTGTCAAAATAGATTTTGTCCGGCTGGTCATCTGTAGGCACGATTACAGGCGTACGGAGAATATTGTCGACTTGAAACTTTCAGCGTTGGCTGCATTTGAAGTTTTGGGGTAATTTTCCTGATATTTCAGGAACTACTCCAACGACCGGATTGAACATAGGCAGTTAGTTGGAACGCAATGACTCGCAACTTTTAGCCTAATTCTGTTGTTGTACTGTGAGTAAATTAAAATCAAAATTTGAAAGTTTTTTCGAGAACATGAAATATGGAAAATCCTTTCCTCGGACCTTGATCTCTATATTTCGCAGTAGGGTTAACAAATTACAGTTCGTAACGATAATAATTTTCGGAGATATTGAGGAGATACAGGTCAAATTTGGTGTTTCTAGGTATCGTTGTTTTGTCCGTTTACTCAAAAAATAATAATTCACTCATGTTAAAACTTAGCAATTAGTTCGAAAAAGCTGATGAACAATTTGTGCAAAATATCGTGATAATTCTGCCATTGGAACAATTTGAAAAAAAAGGATTTTCAAATATTCGATAAACAGCGATCTCCTGATCATATTATCCTCGCGAAATTCAGTATGTACGTTCAAGCTGTCATTTTTAATCAAGTACTGGATTTCAATTCGATGTAATCTGTACATTTGGATATATTGGAGAATAGCTCTCTTGCATGTAACATGAATTATTATATATTTTATTTTTTCTCATTCCATTTCGATAAGAATTAATAATGTATGCTATCTCATACTTCAACAGTTTGCGAATTTCGAAAAATTCGGTATTGAAAATCGTCAAATCGGGACGCAAACAAAAGTGGGTTAAACGCGGTAGATCGCCTCCCACGTCACTCGTTATTCCACGATGCCTCGATCGATACAGCTGACGCTTCCTATTGGCTTGCTAGAAAGAAAGGTACACAAGAAGAGGGAGAGAGTGGATATATCGCGGTACGTCACGGAAGGCGCGAAGTTCCGAGTGTTTATATAACCAATATGTGGAACCTAATTTGAAACATCGTTTTCTCGTTGAAAATTGAAATTTTGACGGCGATTGAGGTTTTTCAGTATTCTTATGTATAGAATATTTGATTCCATTGATGAAAAAAAATATATGAAGGGACCCATTAAAATTCTGAAGGTTATTGTACATCTGCGGAAGTATTGAATGGATTCAACCCATTCACGAATTCGGCCTTCGTAATCAAGGTACAAACCGTTTCTACAAATATCGAATTTCTGAATTATTTTTTTATTATTATGATTCATGATTCATATTGTGTTGACAGCGTTCGGCCGAGAGGTGCGTTTGGCAGGGTCACAACGTGAGAAGATGACCTTTATAGCAACGAATTCGAACATGCTTACAAAGGCTGCTGACTTCTCAACCGTGCTTATCTATAATTTTCTATATTAAAATTGGCAATATCCCTAGAATTTTCAGTAGTAATACCCCTAGGGCCTTCATTCATTCATCCACTCCTTTAAGTGTCCTCGGCTACTATGGCCATTTAGACAAGCTTTCAATTTTTACATGTATACATTGACATTCATTCAGATTCATACCAACTAAAGACTTTTTATTGATAGACACACAAACATTTACCTTCATCACAAACTTAACACAACATCCATAACCTCGCCGGGATTCGAACCCAGTACCTCCTGTTTTACAAGCAGGCTATCAACCCACTGCACCACCGCGGCAGTTCCCTAGATAATACCGGGATAATTGTGTTATAGAGAATGCTGAAAGCGTGTTGCTTGATAATATCCTATTATCCTTAAGCAGCAAGCAACACGCTTGAAGGATTCCCTATGACAAAATTTTGAGGCTTTATCAAGGCCCGAGAGGTATTCGATAAGATAATTTTTTACTTTGTAGATTTCAAAAAATCGATGGTCAATCTGAAGTTTAATTTAAACTAGATGATCCTCTTTGTCGAAAACACCAAACTGAAAACACCACATGTAGGTTATTACCGCTGTAATCCCATAGGTGATTGGATGAAATTTTACATATGACTCAAAATTACGTAATTTCATGATGTAAAATACATGGTGTGCTCATCTGAAAAATAAGTGACGTCAGCAAGATTAAAATAGGAAGAGTTATATATTTTGTGCTTCGAATTAACATGCAAATTCAAAGCACAGAATATATAACTTTCTGTATTTTAATCTTGCTGACGTCACTCATTTTTCAGAGGAGCACACCATTTTTTTTACATCATGCGTAATTTGATTAGTTACTATAGTTAGTAAAACCTATCGTAAGTAATATCATAAGAGCATCTAATTTTTCCGAAAATCGAAAAAACACGTAGCTACGTAATATTTTAACAAGAAGCATGGGCGCTGGTGGCAACAAAAATCCTAATCGAAGACGAGGATTTTTGCACCTGCACGAATGCTTTTTGTTAATATTACTTTGCAATATGTTTTTTCGATTTTTTCACAGAAAAAATTAGATGCCCGAATGGTATTTGACAAGACTACTTCATGAGTAACACATTATTCTGCTTGCATTAGTTGAGTTCCGATAATCCTGGCCAGTACTTGTCAGTAAATTTTGACAGTCGATTTTACTGGCACTGCTTTGGTAATTCTTTGTATCAGTACGAAGCGTTTCGAAATCACTGATACTGGCCAGTACTGATTGGGAATATCGGAATGCAACAATTATGTATCGGTATTGTAATTTTTGGTGACAACAACTGTCAAGTTTTGCCGCTGGTAAACTCGAATAAACTGCTGACAGCTCCTGCCAAAGAGTTTTTCCACCTAGAAACCATTTGTAATTCAAAATTGCGCGTTTCTGATTGGTGTAAATAACGACGAGGGAAATAGTCGATGATAAAAGCAGATGATGAGTTTGCTTTTCGAGTAAGTCATTAGGAAAAACGAAATCGATTTTCTATAGCTTTGGTGAATTTACCATAGGGCAAAGGGACATCGATTTCGCCTTTCCTTCAAGTCTTTAGACGAAAAGTGTTTAGGTCGAGAGAGAAACGATCGATACCTACTTTCACCCCCTTAAATATATAGAAGGCGATAAAGGATGAAAAATCTCACATATCACTCTTTTATCCGAGAAGGAAATAGTTTTGCCTCTATCTGGGAGGACCAATTCGTTAAAGTTATTGCGCAGTCTATGTCTCCATGTTCATGGAGTTTTCCTTAGTTTGAGTGAATATATTTCGATCGATCGGAAAAATCATACTCAATTCAGCTTCATGAAGAACACAAATATGAATGGCTCCGTAAAGTTTTCAGAAGTGATTTAACGTTGATATAAATTTGGATCAACATCATCATTATGAAATCTTTTAGTTGAGGCTATTCACTATAAATTAAAAAATACAGGGTCTTTCACGAGGAACCTCACCCATATTTATACGGAAAACTACTGAACGTATTTTCATGAAATTCAGCACTTATAAGTATTTCACGATGCTGATGAAATCTAAAATATTTTCAAGGCATGAGCACCTCCGGTTTTTCCGGAAATGACGTCAACTTCCGTTTTTCAAATTAGAACACCATTTTTGTATTGCAGAAATAGATTTCTTAGAAAATTTCAATTTATTTTGATGTAACATTTTTCAGTTTTGGTTGGAAAATTCTCTCTGAGCGGGAAAATTCCAAAAAAAAAATCGAAAATAGAGCTCCGCTGAAACAAGAATAACTTCGAGGTTTTTGGATGGAAAATTTTCATTTTTGGGATTTTTCAAGATGTAATATTGATGTATCCACTTTAGAAATCGAAATCGCGATTCATGATACAGGGGGTGAAAAAATCGCTTTCAAAGTTAGGGATGACAAAATCGTGAAAAATCAATTTTTTCAAATTAGGACCCCATTTTTTTATGGCAGATATTGAATCTACGTTAAAAAATAATGTGAGTGTATGCATCACACCCTTGCCCTAAAATGGATATTTTCTGAGTTATTCACAAAAAACTGTTTTTGTCTTGAATTTTCAGCTATTTCTTTTCCCTTCACGCCAAAAAGATGCTGTTATCTGAACCATGCTGTAGATTTTTCACCCCTTCTTGAAACCGACTTCAAGTTACTATTAGGAGAACCATGGCAAACTCTCGCAGTTATAACTAGAGAAGATGCTCAAAGTTTTGACCGTTAATTTCTAGACATTTATTTATACGTCTCAGGAATGCTTCGTGCGTTGCTCTTCTTATTTCATCGGAAGGAAGAGATCTGCAAAAGTGTTTAAAAACCAAATTGAGTTAATGACTCAATTATTTGAGTCAATATGTCAGAATATCTATCTCCTAAGGGAGAACATTCTTTAAATAATGCAAACATGTGTAGTGTTCTATCTTACCAGTTAAAGTCCCATCATAAATGTGAACATCGAGAATTGCATTATTTTTGATGGCGCAAAAAACATTGAAACTCCAGGTCTCTTGAAAGTTCCATTGTCTGAAGTGGTGGTTGTTCTCTTCATACCAATAATGACTGTTATGCCTATTGAAAGAACCGTTCTTTGTGAATTTAGATTCATCTGTCCAAATTATACAGTCCAAAAAGTTTTCATTCTCTTGAAATCGAATCATCATAGCTTCGCAAAACTCTGTTCTCCTGACGAAATCAGTTTCCTTCAAATGCTGTACCCTATTGAATTTATATGGGTGCATTTTATGTTTTTTTAATATTCTCCAAACACTCGATTGAGATAATCCCAGATCAATCTCGGCATCTTTGAGAGAATTTTGAGGATTCACACGAAAATATGCAAGAACTGTAATTTCGTTGTTCTCATCTTCTACTACACTTTTTTCTCTGTGTATAGTTTTCTTAACGAAAGATCCGACATTTCTCAAGTTTGTCATGGTTCTGTTAATGGTATCTCTCGTTGGTCTGGGTCGGTCAGGAAACCTCTCAATGAACAGTCGAATCGTTCTATCTACAACTTTATTACATTCTCCATGAAGTAGAATGAGATTTAAATAATCTTCATTGGTAAAATTAGGCAAAGTGATCGATTTTATAACTTAATACGAATTATCACCAAATTAATAGTAAACACAAAATGCTACTGAATAAAGAGGAATTTGGCAGATGTAATTAATGATATCTATCATTAAAAAAAAATAATGTAAAACATGGTAAGTTTTTGCATATGGTTCATAAGGAATTATTTATTTATCACTGGAGAGAAAACCGATGACCGATTTGTTGAAATAAAGAGGTTTCCGATACAAATTCGAATCAAAATTCGCCATCTATTTAGGAACAACCTGTATCTTTTTTCTCTTGCATATTAGGGTAGTAAAATCTAAAACATGGTTTAAGTAACAGTTCCTGAAAATGTCATCTTTTTGGCGTGAAGGGAAAAGAAATAGCTGAAAATTCAAGACGAAAAACAGTTTTTTGTGAATAGCTCAGAAAATATCCACTTTAGGGCAAGGGTGTGATGCATACACTCACATTATTTTTTAACGTAGATTCAATATCTGCCATAAAAAAATGGGGTTCTAATTTGAAAAAATTGATTTTTCACGATTTTGTCATCCCTAACTTTGAAAGCGATTTTTTCACCCCCTGTATCATGAATGGCGATTTCGATTTTTAAAGTGGATACATCAATCTTACATCTTGAAAAATCCCAAAAATGAAAATTTTCCATCCAAAAACCTCGAAGTTATTCTTGTTTCAGCGGAGCTGTATTTTCGATTTTTTTTTCGAATTTTCCCGCTCAGAGAGAATTTTTCAACCAAAACTGAAAAATGTTACATCAAAATAAATTGAAATTTTCTAAGAAATCTATTTCTGCAATAAAAAAATGGTGTTCTAATTTGAAAAACGGAAGTTGACGTCATTTCCGGAAAAACCGGAGGTGCTCATGCCTTGAAAATATTTTAGATTTCATCAGCATCGTGAAATACTTATAAGTGCTGAATTTCATGAAAATATGTTCAGTAGTTTCCCGTATAAATATGGGTGAGGTTCCTCGTGAAAGACCCTGTATACTTGAATTCACTGATAGCGTGCATATGCAAGAGTGGTTACCCTACCAAAAATGGAAATGGACATTAAGAAACTTATATGTGAGGTACCAAAGCGACGTGCCTTATATTACACATCAACTGCCGAATAGTCGGATAAAATACGGAAGAAAAAAATTAGGGAGGAAGTGTGTTCAGTTGAATACAGATAATTGCGTACCTATTCAAGATAGCTAACAGCTCATTGAATTAATTTAAGAACATTCTACAATGAGTGAAAAGCTTGTCTGGTCATCGGTCCATTTCTCTGCCTTTGGTGAAAAAAGCGCGTCAACATCTGTCAACGGTGATCGCTGTGAAGCCATGATATTATTTAGACCAGCTCAGCGCTATATGCGTTGTAGCGTATAATACAATCGAATTATTGAAGACGAATGGCTACATCATCCGTGCGATTTAGTTCCTTTGGACAATTCTTGCTGGGGGCCAGACAAAATGCCAACGAGACAGCAACGTTGAATGAGCTAACGGCCAGCATCGAGAGAGAAATTCGTTGTTTTTCGGCCGATTTATATCGACTACTCAAATTATTGGAGTTACAGCGCTCCCTCATCGGGGGTTGCGTTTTCGAGCATCCACTGTACAGTGAAATCTGTCGCCCTAAAGAACATTTAGTAAGCGTATTCATGTAAAGTTTGCTTTTTATTATTTTATGAGAAATATCGGGGGTGGCTCCTTTTCATTGGGACACTCTGTATAAGTATTTGAGATAAGACCGGGACTACCTTTTCGACTATTAATTACGAAGGCCGGATTCGTGAGTAGGTGAAACCCTCCTAATGGTTCGTAGATATACCCATTCAAATTTTAAGTTTCCTAATTATTCCTAAAATAAAGATAGAATCGAATTGAAATATAGTAAATGATTGAAAAATAATAGCTTGAAGGTTCATGTAGAATTTCGTGGAGACCATATGAAAAGAAGATCACCAAATATTTTCACCAGGAAGTGAAGTTGCGCTTGGCAGGGTATATACGTGATTAGGTGGCAGCTTTGACCAGGAATTTGGGCGAGCGCGTAAAAGTAAGCGTCTACTGAAGGCGGATCGGGTTGCATTGACGGAGAAATACGCTCGATGAGCGATCCTTCGTCTGATTTCGCCGAGCCTGGGCGCTTTGACGAGGTAGTGTAGCATTTTGGATTGAAATCAAAGGAGGCAGATTTCTCCGCCTGCGATCCGTCCGCCTAATGGACGCTTACCTTAACAGTTCCTTTCCTCTCGTCAATGCTTTTCTAGATTTTTCTTGAAACAACCTTCATATGTTATTCTGAAATCAAACCATAGAAGATCCATACAGAGCACAGGGCAAGATAAATGATCAAAATGGATTCATGAATAGGAAACTAGTGATAATTAATATTTTGAGACATCTTGTATATCTCATTCTGAAATAAGCCCATCGTGAAGACATACTGAATGCAGACCAAAGTATATCATCAAAACAGATCCAACAGCAGTATAGTGGTAATTAACTTTTTGGTACACACTGTAATATTTCGCCAAAAATATCCTGCCGTAGGTAGTATCCACATTTGTTGGAATTAAAATAAATGAAAATTGATTGATTTACTGGGATTCGTTGTACGTACCGTACATTTTTCCGGCGGCTATAGTGAAGGTTGAACAAATGTACCGAATATCAATTTTTCATTCCACCTCAAAGGATGGCATCAATTCACCCTTCACTATTATCGCCGGAAAAATGTACGCTACGTACAATAAATCCCAGTAAATCAACAAGATTCCATATATTTCGATTCCAACAGATTTGAATTTTAATTCTACACGTGCCAATCATTTCGAAATACCATTAGCATATCGGTATTTCCTGCGCCTACGTGGGTTGAAGGAAATAAATCTCATAACAATCTTCATACATTATAACTTAAAGTATTTTTTGGTGGTCAATTCAATTGTGTAGAATTCTGGAAAAAATATTTCGAAATGGTGGAAAACCTCAAAATTGATTTTTTTTTATTTCGATTGCCAAACTGGATACCATTATTTCAATGTACACAATTTTCTGATTTTCTGTGTAAAAATTTTCCCAAAATTCAAACTCAACTTTTTTTTTCATGTCTACAGTGAAAAAACTTCACCCAAAATCTTTCGAGGTTGAACTCACCTTCATTTTGAACACCGGTTTGAAATCAGAATGAGAAAGTATCCATTGGTTTTCATTTTGTAGCCTTCGGAAGATTCCACTCGGAGTACTTAAATAATTTTTATTTAAGAAGCTGGTGGTCCAACGGAGGCCAAAGTTGTGCTAATGGGCCCCCAGAAAGACATCGATAGAAATATGAATTCATAAAAAATTTTCTTCAAAAAAACTTTGATGGGATTCGAACTCGCTTCACATACGGACATAGGGTCGCACATAAATTGGATTTATTCTGATTATCCGTTACCAAGCAACGGTAGTTCATCGAACTGGACCTTATTTTCCGAATGCGGAGAGAGTTCGATTCCCACCAAAGTTTTTTAGAAAATATTTATTTTCTTGATGAATATATATTTCTATTCAGGTCATTTTGGAGGCCTATTAGCATAATTTCGGCATCAGTAGGGCCACCAGCTTCTTAAATGAAAATTATTCAAGTACTCCGAGCGGAGTTTTTGGAAGGCTATAAAATGAAAACCAATAGATGTTTTTTCATTCTGTTTTCACCCCAGTGTTCAGAATGTAGGTGAGTTCGACCTCGAAAGATTTCAACAATTTTGGGTGAAATTTGTTTTTCACTGTAAACATGACAATTAAAAAAAAAGTGGAGTTTGAATTTTGGAAATGATTTTTTCACGGAAATAATGCTATCGAATTTGGCCATCGAAAACAAAAAATTCCAACTTTGTAGGTTTTCCGCCATTTAGAAATATTTTTTCACCCTGTATCTCGCTTATGCTTCGAAAACGGGGTACATGTCATAAGGCAAAAATTACTTTCCCAATGTCATTTATACGGCTATATATGTCTGACCAGTTTATGGTGAAACACCAGATATAGTTTGTAATTATAAACAATGAATGTTCGTTATCAATTGATCCGCCTTTACTACCTCAACGCTTGTGGCTCTGAGTACCACTAAGCTTTTTCACTCAAGTCAAAGTTGATGCACCTAGCCAACATTGTTCCTTCGAGCCAAACCAACCACCACCGACCTTTGTAAAAACCACTGGCAACTACAAAACCTTCGGACCAACCCAACATTGGTCCTTCGGGCGTCAAGGAAAACCATCCCTGACCTCTGAATTTACACTCCATTGGACAACACAACCACCAGCAGCAGCCGTTAGAGTTACAACCCAGCGGCCCATACCAACATCACCACCACCGACCTCTGGATTTACAACCCATTGGCCAACACATCCAGCAACAACAGCCGTTAGAGTTACAGCCCAGCGGCCCTTACCAACATCACCACCACCGACCTCTGGATTCATAACCCATTGGCCAACACATCCACCAACAACAACCGTTAGAGTTACAGTCCAGCGGCCCTTACCAACATCACCAACACCGATCTCTGGATTTACGACCCATTGGCCAACACATCCACCAACAACAGCCGTTAGAGTTACAACCCAGCGACCCTTATCAACATCACATGTAGAATTAAAATTGAAATTTGTGTTGGAATTAAAATATATGAAAATTCCTTGATTTACTGGGGTTCATTATAATATGTGTTGTTGATTGACCTACCAAGTAGAGGAGTGTTGAAAAATCTTTATTTGAGGCTTCAAAGTCTGACAGAGTAATAAGGCAAATTTCGGATGCCATCATCAACTCTATTCGCTGGAAAGTTCGATGCTTTTGAAGCTGAGATAGCTTCCTTGGAAGCAGAAATTAAACTTTTGAAGTCTGATCATGATGAAGGTAATATCAAGTTCCTCTTAAGAAACTCTAACAAAAGTGGATGTTCTCGAACAGAGGTCAAAAACTAAAAAAATTCGTCTTATCGGCGGAAGGGCGAAAATGTATCAACCGAGGTCAAGAATCTTCTTGTTGATCGCCTATTTGAAAATACCTCTCTCTGATGAAATCGCCGCTGTGTACAGAGCTCACGCGACTAACGAGAAACAACCTCGGCATCTTGTTGTCTCTCAGAGATCTCGAATTCAAGAATACTGTTTAGAAGAGGAAGAAACTGTTTAAAGGGACAAGTTTAATTATGAAGGAGTACTTGACACATTATAGATGGAAATTGGTAAGGGAATCATCCGACAAAAATGGTTTTAAAAATGTTTAGACTTTTAATGGAGCTGTTTTCGTCAGTTCGAAGAAAGGCTTCGGGAAATACTTTCTTGTGTGTAGTTTTTGAATCTAATGCAGTTTTCCAATTAGCTGGCTGTGTCTTGTTTTGCACTTCTGTACCGTATCGGTGAATTCATTGAAGTATGTTTTTGTTGGGTCATCTGGATGTCAAATCTGTAGTTCCTAAGTTTAACGAATTAAAAGTGTTTAATGAGCAGAATATGTCGCGTATTCTCGCGGTGTCGGATACTAGGTTAAATAATTCAGTTGATTATGGGAGTTTAATGATAATCGATAATTTTGATCTTGTAAGGAGAAACGCTGGTGCTTGAGGTGGGGGCGTTGCGTTATATGTAAATAATAGATTTAGATTTGAAGCTACTGATATTCCAAATTACTCCAATATAGAGCAGTTATTTGTTAAAATACTATTTGATGGAATTTCCTTCATTAAAGCCGTTGGTTACAACATTGAAAACAATATTAATACCTTCACGTATGAGCCTAACTTTGTCATGCATGGGATGTAAAATGAAAATTAAAAAAAATTTAAAATCTTCACTGTAGACGTTTTAATCAGCATGATTTGATTGATGACATTGTAAATGGGTTTTTTTTTCCTTCAAACGAAAATGCAGTAATTTTCATGAAAAACCTTTAGAACATCACATTTCAAACATATAATTTCAATATTATATTTTTAAAAAAATGTTCGATTACCTAAAACTGAAAAATAAAAATGGGGATTTGAAATTTAAAGGGATTTGCCTTGAGTGCACGATATGGCAACGTCGAATTCAGCTTTCTCGGAAAGAAAAGCACGCCAAATGTGTTACTTTGCTTAGGAAAACAGAGATAGCTATACTCCGATCTGGTTAGAGTAGAAGACGACGACCATGGAATAGAAAAAGAAGAGCAAAGACTGTCATACTGTCATAGTACTGACAAATCGCAAACGGAAATTGTTTGGTTATATTTACAAAGAGCACGTGTGTACCACAGAATAGGAATAAATATTTCATTATTCTATAGCAGAAAAAGCTATTCTACTAAACGCCGTTGTCAGTTCGTGCATGCCTGGCAAATCCCAAACCCCAATTTTGAAACCTGATTTTGAATACTTTCTGGAGGTTATTCGGGAAAATGATGAATCAAACCCATAATAATTATGTTCAAATTTGCATTTGCAGTAATAACCCAAATTCAGGAAAAACTCCCATTCAGATTTGCCGAGAATATTTCACATTTGTGATGTTGATAGAAAAGTGGAGTTGTTCTCGAAGACCTTGACGGGCCTATTTGATAAGCGTTCTTCATCTAGATGCTAAAGCCTGGCATAGAAAATATAGAACAGGAGAAATGTCAGAGCAAGAGAAGCGTTCGCAAAATGTCGTGAATCACAAAATCACCAAGGAGAAGCGACTGTATTTTCAGTATTTAGCAGGAAATGCTTCTAGTAAAGAACAGTGGAGAGAAATTGAATCATTGAAAATTTCTAATAAAAGGCAGTCAGATATCAAACACAGATTTAATGATCCTAATGAAATAAATGAATAGTTTTCGAACAAAACACGCAAACACGACTATTGATTATTATGAGAAAAATTCAATTTGCTCGTAGCAGTTTCGCTTCCGTCTTGTCGATGAAAGTAGCTTTCTATTTCTTCCATTAAAATCGGCTGTCCCCAAATTATTCCATTCATTTTAAACATCTTCAATGGTATTTTAATCACATCTAAATTTCCCACTTCTCGAAGCATGCTCGAGTTACGCTTTTCCCGAAGACCAACAATCCTCTTGAGCTCTCGGATCCTATACCGATTAGTATTTTATCAGGTTTGTCCAAACTGTTGGAAAAGATCATGACAGACCAACTAATTGAATATCTTGAAGACAAAGCTATCTTGTTTTCAGTTCAGTCGGATTTCGTCCCGGATACGGCTCCATTTCTGCGCTGCTGAAAGACCGTAGATATCTTACTTCCAATTGATGACTCTAAATGCATAGCTTTGTTTCTATTTCATTTCAGCAAGGCTTTCCGCACAGTCAATAAGCATTATATTATTTAAGCTATCTTAAGATCTTGTAGAGTTTATGCGGAGGCCCTTCAACTTTTTGAGTCATACCTCACTGGGCGTACTCAGAGTGTAAAGCTGAGCGAGGCAGTTTCCTCTGCTGAAAATATATTGAATGGAATCCCAGAGGTCTCAGAAGCCCACCTTATCTCTACAATAAGATAGCGAACTGGACTGACGTACATAGTGATGAAAAGTGGAATTTCTGTGATGAGGACATGACAATATATTTCTATACCTAGCGTAAAGGGGCCTTTTGTGCGAGGGAGATTCGGGTATTCGGGGACTCCGAGATTCACCCTATTGGCCGAGAGATTCCTCCTATTGGCTGACGACGATCACGTGATCGTCGTCGATTACCCAAATACCCGAATCTCCCTCGCACAAAGTAGCTTAAGACAACTTACGCTATAGAAATATATTGTCATGTTCTCATCACAGAAATTCCACTTCTCAAAAAAGTTTTAGTTATAATATTTATAGGCTGTACAATGTTGTCCGAACTGAATTCAAGCTGTTGTATGAGAAGCAATTCAAATAAAGTATCATACTATATCTCCTTAATGTCTCATTGAATTTGCCTCTGTGATTGGTGGTCATTAATTATGCTCTTTTTTTCTCTTACTTTTCTCTATTTTTTTTATACTTTTACATGTAAATTTTTTTTGCCCATCATATTCCGATCATAACAAGGCTTAAGGGGTATATCACTTTTGGGTGAACTTCCCCTTGAGATTTCTACATTAATTGGAAATGAAGAAATTATTTTTATCATTATTATGTCCGAAGGATTCAAGATTTCGGAGTTTTATGTTGATTAATGCAGTCGTTTTATTAATGCTCTGTCTATACAGCTGATTTTCAGAGTACATTTGCTGCATGTGTTTTTTACGTTTCTGAAAATAAAATCTTTCCCGGAATAAGTTTCGAAAGAAATGTTTTCACATGCTTGTTCTGGAAAACAGCGCGTTATCGTTTCGTCACAATGTCTGTTATTTTCGAATTTTGAGAATGATGAATCCGTGGTCGAATTTGAGTCTGTCCGGCCGGCCGTGTATGCTCAAAATTTCGAAAGGAAGGACCTAAAGTCTTGTAATTTTCCGATTAGGTTTTGATCTCGAATATTTCGGTTAATGTCGTTAGTGGGTCAAATATGCCGAAGGGTTTTCATGTTAAGGCCATTTGAAATTTGGATTTTTAAATAACTCGAAAAATATTTATCTGATCGAAATGAAACTTGCTTGGAAGATGAACAGTGTCGATAAGAATTATCCATAGAAAAATTTGGAGAAAAAATCATTTTTCCTGAAAATTTTCATATTTCATTTAATTTTCACTGAAATCTTCATGTCGCCATTGCGCAATAGGAGCAAGCTCTTGAAAGCTGCTGACTTCGCGTCAGTGCTTTTCTAGATTTTTAACTTTTAAGTTTCGTCCCAAATATTGGTTGTTCAAACGATTCGAAATCCTTCCTTATATCTCCGAAAATAAATATCGGATCAAATTGAAATTTGAAACATCATTGTTGAACTGACTCTAAGGTTTGTGCCAAATTCCATTGAAATCTAATTCATATTTTCAGAGAAAAAAATGTATGGAATTGTGCAGTTTCCTCAACGATTTTTCTATTTTATCAATGATGTCTTGTGATGATATTCTTTGATAATTGTTGAAGATGAAAATAAATTATAGTCTATTCTAATACAGATTCACTATTTTTTTAAGTATTAATCGTCGGCTTCTGTATTTTTTAACAATTGTAACATCTTGGCATTTTGAACTTTATCGAAGGCTTTTTCAAAATGAATAGGCCTCTTGCATGTAACACGAATTATCATATTTTTATGTTTTTCTCATTCCATTTCGATAAAAAATCATAATGTATGCTATCTCACACTTTAACAATTCGCGAATTTCGAATAATTTGGTTTTAAAAACCGTCAAATTGGGACGCAAAACCAAAGTGGGTGAAACGCGGTAGATCGCCTCCTACGTCACTCGTTATTCCACGATGCCCTGATCGATACAGCTGACGCTCCCTATTGGCTTGCTAGAGAGAAAGGTACACGAGAAGAGGGAGAGAGTGGATATATCGCGTAACGTCACGGAAGGCGCGAAGTTCCGAGTGTTTAAACAACCAATATGTGGAGCCTGATTTAAAGGATCGTTTTCTCGTTGAAAATTGAGATTTTTGACGGCGATTGAAGTTTATCAGTATTCTTATGGATAGAATATTTGATTCCAATGATGAAAAAAATACATGCAAGAGACCTATTGCACACATATAAACATTTTGGTTCATATCTCGACATCTTTGTAATAGTAAGTATATGTGTGATTCTCGGATTCCTAGTTCGGTTCTCAATCCAAATTACGTATCTTGGAATTTACTGTCAATGTTTCTGTATAATCTTCCATGACTTATTCGTCAAAATACTTTCGGATTGTGACTCATTAGGCTTATCGTATAATAATAACTACATTCTTTACTTTTTTGGAATGGTTATAAATGTCGAACGATACCAGTCTGTCCAGTGTGGTATATTGAATTAAATAGTTTTGTGAGAGTCTTGATGCTTTATTCACCCATGATTCTCAAAGCTTTTTCAAATATCCCATCTGATCCTGCCGTCTTTCTGTTCGTTATTATATCTGAAATAACAGCACAAAAAAGTTTTTCGGCAAGATAGTCAGGGTAGTGCAAGTTGTTGAAAGTGAGAGTATTAATGTGAACACAGGTACACTGTCAACAAATGCCAACTGTCCCCCCAGCTCAACATTTGCAAGCATATAGGAAACACCAGCGGAAAACCTTAATGAAAGCATTGTATAAAGATTAAACAATGATGAAACTACGCCATCCGTGCAACGGCAACTTTCGATTATTCCGATAAACTGAAGATATTTTTCCTATGAACCTTTATGTAGGCCAGTAAGCCTGATTTGGAATTAGTTCAAAACGTAATCCTGACGGAGCCACAGTGTGAAACAATCACTGAATGAATCAAAACTATATGTAGAAAAATAATAAAATATCAAAAGGACCTGTCGATCATTCAACAAATATTATATGGGGCCTAACGGCCAGAACGTAAACACAATAACTTCCGAAAGAAACAACTTAGAAACTCGATATTTGTAGAATAGGTTTGTACCGTAAAACGGGGTGAGATTGATCTGCCGGGGTGAAATTGATCACTTGTCATTGAATCACATATATGCACATAAAACTGGCAACAATGTGAGTTAGTTGCTGTACGTCGTAGTTTTTATTTCCTTAGGGTTGCCTAATACTAGTGCACGTTATTGTTAGTTCGTGATCAACACTGGAAGGAAGATATATTGTTGTGAAGTTGACCCTAATTTTTGACCTATTTTCATAGCTTGGATACTTTTGGTGGAAAAAGAAAAACAGAGGTGAGTTTGTTACTTTTTGTGTTGTAAAAATTTTCTGTCACGAGCTCTGATAGTGATTTTATCTATTTAGCATTTTAATGAATGCCTGTTTTTTAAATATGGCGGAGAATATTAAGTGGGGTGAGATTGATCAAGTGATCAATCCCACCCCACGTTTTGTACTTTCCGAAAATTAATTCACACTATTTTTCGCAGGTTGGAAAACATCACTCAGAATGGACAGAACATACAAAAGAAAGTTAGGTTCCAGAACTTACGGAAATTTCAGTGAAGAACAAGTTAATAATGCGTTGCACGACGTATTGGAGAATGGATTATCGCTACGAAAGGCAGCAAAGAAATACAGATTGGCCTACGGAACTTTAAATAACAGGTACCATGGATGTAAGATCAAGAAGAGCGGTGGGCAACCTGTGTTCACGTATGAAGAGGAAATGGTCATTATTAACAGCGTCTTAACTTGTGCAGACTGGGGATATCCACTAAGCGCTATGGATTTAAGAATGTTCGTCAAGAGTTTTTTGGACAAAAGTGGTAGAACCGTATCTCGATTCAACGAGAATATCCCAGGACCTGACTGGTTGAATAACTTGTTAAAAAGGCATCGAGGTTTTGTCGGTAAAAGATTAGCAAGTAATATTAAAAAGAGCCAAGCGGAAGTTTCACCTGATTCGATTAAAAAATATTTCGAAAACTTGGGAAAAACCATTGAAAATATTTCCGCTGAAAATATTTTCAACTATGATGAATCTAATGTCTCGGATGATCCTGGAAAGAAAATGTGCATCTACCGAAGGGGAACCAAATATCCTGAAAGAATATGCAATCATTCAAAATCTGCAACTTCGATTATGGTTTGCGGATCCGCCTCAGGTACCCTTCTGCCACCTTACGTCATATATAAGGCAGAAAATTTATGGGACACTTGGACAGAAGATGGTCCCAAGGGCAGCCCATGCTGCGACCAACCATGTTGCTCACTGGGCTCACGATATAATCGGACCTCACACGGCTGGATTGACATGTCAACCTTCAATGATTGGTTTGTCACTTGTTTCTTACCACACGCTAAGCGATTGGAGGGAAAAAAAGTGTTAATAGGGGACAATCTAGCATCGCACTTCAATCCAGATGTTCTAAGACAATGTGAAAAAAATAATATTATATTTGCATGCTTGCCATCTAACTCCACTCACATTTGCCAACCTTTGGATGTTGCATTTTTCAGGCCCTTGAAAGAAAGCTGGAGAAAAACACTAACATCCTGGAAGATGCAAAATTTCAAAACTTCTGGCATCCGAAAAAATGAATTCCCTAAGCTGTTGAAGCAGACTCTTCAAACCATGGATAAAGTTATACCCAAAAGGCCAGATATAGAAAAAAGTGCCATAAAAAGAAATTTACTTTCTGGTTTCGAGGCCTGTGGCATTTCACCATTCAACCCCAACAGGGTTTTAGAAAAGTTACCACAAGACGCCATTAATGAAAACGAGATAAGGTGCTCTCTTACCAATTTCTTGAAAGATCTTAGGTACAGCTCTCACTCAGAACCCCGACGTAGGAGAAAACTGCTCTCAGCAGAACCCGGTCAGAGCGTTTCAGCACCCAAACCCTTTGAAGAGATGAGTGAAGATGATATAAACATCGATTTAGATGACAGTAACAATGATATTGACATCAGTAAAGATGAAGAGGAAGTTGAATACTTCTGTCCTACATTGGAAAACATCACTAAGGGAAAATTCCTTCTGGTGAGATTTTTGTCTGGCAGTAGAAAAAAGACGGAATTTCGCTATGTTTGTATGGTAAAAGAAGTGTTAGAAGGAGAAGAAATCGAAGTTCAAGGACTGAAATCCGCAGAATCGCGAAAGATTTTCAAGATAATTGAACACGACATATCCACGGTTCCCTTCAAGGAAGTGGTGGCTATACTGCCAGATCCGATACTCGAAAAAATTTCTGATAGGATTGAAAAGTACCATTTCCGCGGAGAAATCAATATAAAGGAATGTTGAAAATTTTCCTGTTAATTTTTTTTATATTTTATGAATTGCATTTTTTGTTATTTAAATTTTTTTTCTTCATAAAATAAAGGATTATATACTAAGAACAGTGTGATCATATTTAACCTTTCATGATCAATCTCACCCCGTTTTGAAAAAACAAGAAAAACGGAAAAAGTACTTGACCGAATTTATCGGGGTGAAGATTGATCACTTCCTATCGAAAGCACTGCTGTTTAGTACTATAAAATTGATATGATCAATCTCACCCCATCTCCAGTCTGAGATTGATCACACCTTTTTTATAGGATAATTAATTTGTCTCAACAAAGATATCGACATTAGTGCTAAGGTTTCACTCTTTGGATCATAACTAAATATCTGAAGCTCTTAGAGATGAAAAAGTTTGAATAATTTCTAAATTACGGCCAAAATAAAGTTAAAATTGATCAATCTCACCCCGTGTCACGGTACCTTAGTTACGAAAGCCGAATTCGTGAATGGGTAGAATCCACCCAGATATACCCATTCAAAATTTTATTTTCCCAATATTTCCCAAAATACAGATTGGATCGAATTGAAATCCACTACTTTATCAAAAAATGACAGTTTGAAGGTTCATACAGAATTTAATGAGGATAATATGATGAGGAGATCACAGAAAATTCAATATTTGAAAGAAAAAATTCGAAATTTTTTTCAAATTGTTCAAATGACACTATCATCACGAAATTTTGCACAATGTTGTCCATCAACATCTTCAAACTAGCTGCGAAGTCTCATCACGATTGAATCAATATCCCCAAACTAATAGCCGTATCGTATTGAAATCTGATACACTGCTGTGAAATATGAATTTCAAGGTACAACTAAAATTTTTCTCAAATGTGAACATTAGTTAAAGAAAAAAAAATTTTGAAAAAAAATCATCACGAAATTTTGCAGACTGTTGTCTATTAACATCTTCAAACTAGATGAGAAGTTTCATCACGATTGAAGCAGAATTTCTTGAGTTATACCGAAAAAATCCAGAAAAAAAAAACACGAAATTCTACATATTTTTTCCCAATATCTCCAAAACTAATTGCCGTATTGAATTAAAATTTGATAGACTTCTATGAAATATAAAGTTCAAGGTATAACTGAATTTTTTCTCGAATATGAACAAGTTTCAGGGAAAAAAATGTTTTTCGAAAAAAAATTTTTTTTAATTGAGTAATCATACGATGTCAACCAAATTTCGCTTAAAGTTTCGCGTCGTTATGCTACAACTAACTGCCAAGTTTCAATCCAATCGTTTCAGTAGTTTCTGGATATGAGGAAAAGAACCTCAAAATTTCAAATAGCTATAACTCCGAAACTATCTGGCCGATTCGGCCCATTAACGAACTTAACCTTCGTATTTTGAAATGCAACTCTTGAAATTTTCAAGTTGATAAAATCCTCCGTACGCCTGTTATCGTGGTGACGGCCGGCCGGACAGAATCGATTTTGACACCGGATTCGTCATCGTGAGTACAACCTAGATCTCCACGAAATTTTGCACCAAGTTGTCCATCAGCATTTTCGAACTAGCTGCCAAGTTTTATCATGATTGAAACGGTATTTTTCGAGTTTTTCTGAAATAAAGAACGATTTCGAGGAAAAAAACGAAATTTTACATATTTTTTCCCAATATCCTCGAAAATAATAACCGTATTGAATTGAAATTTCGGGAAAAAAAATGCGAAAAAAATGTTGATAAACAATTTTTTGTAATTTACTGACAGCACGATCACGACAAAATTCTGCGAATGATTGCTTGTCTTTATGCTCCAACTAAGTGCCAAGTTTCAATTCAATCGCTGCAGTAGTTCCTGAAATAACAGGAAATAACCTCAAAATTTCACATGGCTATGACCTCCAAACCATTTGGCCGATGTTGACCTTTAACGAACTTAACCTTCGCACTTCGACTTGCAACCTATCCTGAAAGTTTCAAGTCGATAGGTTTCTCCGTACGCTTGTAATCGTGCATACGGCCGGCCGGCAAGAATCGTTTTTTATCACCGGATTCGTTATCAGTGAGTCCAACCTAGTCGTATCAAACTATTTTCGGCTCAAAATTCGAAAATTACAGACATTCGGACAGAATGATAGCACGCAATTCCCCTAGAACATGCGCGCAAAGATGGTATAGTACAGTATAAATTCTCGTTGGAAACGTAGCAATGGACGAAAATTCAGAATTAAATTCTCTTGGGGGTCTGGAATTACACCCAGAAAGAAGGAATTCTTGAAATATTTTAGAAAAATGCGTTTTCTCCACAAAAATTGAGGCAAGGATAAGTGGTTAAGTACTTGTCAGTCAAACCGCAATTGGCTTTAGTTCAGATGGGTTATGCTCGTTCACAGGGAAACAATTTTCTGTTGCTAGAATCACAAATGTGAATAGACATCTTATGAAGCAACAAAGTAATATTTGAAAGCCAACTGTGGTCATTTATAGAGAACCTATAATATTTGTGGATATTTCAGTTAGTGGTTGTGATATTATTTCATATATGTACAATACTTACTTGGAAAGGGGTGGATAATTCAGTGTATTTGCAAAAAATGTATCAAAGTAGTAATCAAATGGTAAATTCTCAAGGACATCTATACACTTCAAATGTTTATATAGTGCAGGTTCTTCCTTGGACAAATAATGAATGATAGCTTCAACAAGTTTAGGGAAATCTTGATCAAATGCATGAATATTGGAGAAGAATCCCTTTGCAACCCAGTATACTTCTACTTCATCCTTATAAAATGGTAACAGAAACTGGACTATTTCATTAAAACCTTTAGAAGTGCTGAAGTTATTCTCAAATTTTAACGCATCAGTTTGCAGAAGGAAACAAGCATACAACTGTTTAGATTTAGAAGTGTTGAAATCAACTACTTTCATTGCTGTTAATGCCCTCATCATCTCATTGAACTCTTGTTTTCGTTGCTCATTGATAAAAGCGTGACATTCAGTATTAACTGGAAGTACACCTATAAATTCATAATTAGGTACCAGAAGATATTTTCACTGTGTTCGAAAATACCTAAACATATTTTCCATACGAAGATTCGATAGGTAGATGGTAAACTATATCTCAAACAGAAATGTTTCAATTTCACCCTGTCTAAGATTTTTTCTTTGAGTAATATTTCTAAGGATTTTCTCTCTTCAACATTCTTACAACCAACTTTTTCATAGTAAGCTGAACGGAAATTTCTTTCATCTGCTGCACACATTGAAAATCAATATAATACAATACAATTTTGTTAGAAGATCAGAAGATGTCCCCACAGAACATCCGCCCCGTGGACTGTTTATATTTATATTTCAAAATCTACTCAAGAAAGTTAGGTTAGAGCACAGAACGTGAGGATATGGGCATAGAATTTTTAAGGAAATTGGGTTAGGTTCAGACCATGATGTAAGCAAAGCATGGTGTGCTCATCTGAAAAAAAAAGTGACGTCAGCAAGATTAAAATACAATATATATTCTGTGCTTTGAAATTGAATGAAAAATGTGACGTCGTCATTGGTAAAACGATCACAGAAAAGCAGATGACTGCACCACAGAATACAAATATATAAGAAGTGCTAACTCCCTACTAAACCAGAGAAACAAAGTGTCCGCCATTTGTTGGTGTCATGGCGGGAATAATTTCGAATTACGGCGGGAAACTAATTTATTTGAATTATTCAACAGTAGTCATATTTTAAAATTAAACGAAAAGTTTTATTTCAAAAATGTATTGAAGTCATCGTATCTTACATATTTGATATAAAATGATGATTACAAATAAATCCATTCACAAATTATAGATTTGACATAAAATTTCACATGTAATAATTGATTCCCTATCAATACAAGAGATTTTATTTGTCCCACTTAAAAAATGTGTGAAATTGATTTCGGCTTTCTGGGCATTGATAAAAAAACAATAGTTTCAGCTTGATTGAACACATAATCAAGAAGTTATGAAACCTAACTACAATAGTGTAGGAAGGTTTCAGTGCTTCAAATAATACATATATGCAGGTGTTTCCGTAATGTATTCTATATGGATCTTCAAGGGATTATTGCACAAAGCATTTCGAAACGGAAAATAGCTATGAACCTTTTCCCACAGAATTTCAGAAAAAACAGTTATGAGTCAAATTCGACAAATTATTTATGGACCTGAAGAGATTTTTACCTTCATATTTATGGAATTCCTTCAACAAGCAAAGATATAACATGAAATTTCTCATGATTTAAAGGCCCATGGTATTCAAAACTCTGACAGATTCAGCAAAAGTATACCACTTTAGGTCATGTAAATCACTTGGGAAATACCTACATAATATAAAGATCAACTCAAAATAACAAAATGAATCATCTCTTAAATAAACTATTAATAAAATACATACTGATCCTAATAAAATATCAGTTCTTTTAAAAATAATTCCTCAGGTACCTGGTTTTCAGCATTCCATGTGGTGAGTTGGAGTATGAAACAAGAAAAATATATTAGTCTTATCAATAAAGTCTGAGTTTTTTCTCTACAGAACTCTCAGAAATAACCCTGAACTCAAGGATATTGTATCAAATATGAGAGCACAATATAAATCGTGTATTCAATCAACTTGGAGTTTAAAATGTTGTGAAATAGGTTAAAGAGGTCGATATAGAAGTGGTATTGATTCCTTAACTGTTTGTAAATCCCTGGGTGATGAAAAAGTAATCTGAGGTAGACCCACAACTTAGTACTTCTCCTGATTTTGCTTCAATAAATTCAAATCTGCCAACTGGAAATGAATTTAGCAAAGAATTGAATACATTCAATCCTCAACACTGATTTTAGTTCAAATAATTTTGAAAATATATTCTTTTGAATTTTTTACATAGAATCCTGATTTCTTCGCTGCTGAAATGAGTAAGATTCAAAAATACTAGTTAAACCTGTTTCAAAACAAGATCTCCTCAGTGCTATCTGATACCCCCATATCAGATAGCATCTGAAACTCCCTTTCAGAAAAAGTCTGTTTTGATGTTGAAGGATAAAGTGACACAAGTTCTGCATCATGTTGATGATTGTTGTTTAAACCATCAATAATGTTCCCATGATTGTCAACCTTTTTTTGCTATTTTGGAAGCACACAAATTCATGGTCCTCTTGAGTTTCATGCTTTGACAGACAGGAAATAACATTTAGACGTAATCATATTATCAGTTTTTACTTGTACTAAAAGAGCAGAGTTTCTTCTAAGTCGATAATTGGGATCGTTCTTTCGGAAGATTCTGATTCGGTAATGTTCATTGGATAGATTAGATATGAATTTGATCCAATCATAAACAGAAGCAACCTTTGTAATTCCTGATATACAAATAAATTTAAAAATAAATGCAGGAAACTACCAGACGAATTATTTCCATCAACTGTTACCTAAAATCAATATATTATCACCGATCAAGTCTGTGATATTAATTAATTATTATGTGCTAAAATAACCACAGCAATCAACAACCGCCATCATAACAACTTTCAGGATAAGAATTTTCTAAATTCTCATCGCTGATTGGCTTGATAATGCAGATCAAAAGAGTATACCGTGATTTGCATACCGTGAATTGTTGGTGTCGTTTGACGTTTCTTGTTTCCAAGATTCGCATAGAAGTTTCACCCCCCTGGACTGCACCTTGTTTTACTCACATCATGATTCAGACCATGATGTAAGCAAAACATGTTCATGTTCATCTGCTGTTCTGTGGTCGTCTTGACCAATGATGACGTCACTATTTTCATTGAACCATGATGTAAGGGCCGGTATTATAAAACTTAACTTTAACTTTAACTGACAGTTTTGACAGATATGTCCTAACATAAATGTCAAAATTTCAGTTAAAGTTAAAGATAACTTCCCGTTAAGTTTTATAATACCGGCCCTAAGTAAAACATGGTGTGCTCATCTGTGATCGTATTTACCAATGATGACGTCACCTTTTCCATTAAAATTCGAAGCATAGAATATATATTTCCTTGAATTTGAATGAAAAAAGTGATGTCATCATTGGTGAATACGATCACAGATGAGGAAACATTTCAAGCGATGGACCAAATTCTCTGGTTAAAGTTTCGGTTATCAAAATTGACAGATTATCCTTTGCCTATATGTCAGTTTGGATAACCGTTACTATGACCGGAGCTTTTGGTCCATCGCTTGAAATCGATGAATGTGTTTTATATCATGGTTCAGACGTAGGTGGAGGGGCTCAGAAGATGTCAATCATGCACGATTGCACGTCGCCTTAGGGCCGGTATTATAAAACTTAACTTTAACTTTAACTGCCAATTTTGACAGATATGTCCCAATACAACTGTCAAAATTTCAGTTAAAGTTAAAGTTAACTTCCCGTTAAGTTTTATAATACCGGCCCTTAAGGGGCCTTTTGTGCGAGGGAGATTCGGGTATTTGGGTAATCGGGGATTCATCCTATTGGTCGAGAGATTCACCCTATTAGCTGACGACGATCACGTGATCGGTGTCGGCCAATAGGAAAGAATCTCCTATTACCCAAATACTCGAATCCCCCTAGCACAAAAGGTAGCTTTAGTAGGCATCCACAACAGCGCACTGAATCGCAATATCGAACCAAGCACCGCACCGCGAAAACTTTGTTTTTAAATAAGCAAACAACCTCGATTCATGTTATCGGCCGTTGTACTGACCGTAGAACCTATTTCAGCATTCAATTTCAAAATTGATTTCGTCTTTTTACAAGCACATCAACATTTTGTCTAGGTGAAATTTGTGTACTTGCGATGTTCGGTGCCACGGTCAGTGCTTGGTGCTCCGTTGTGGACTCGCACTTATTCAGAATTCAGAACCACAAAAGGTGTTATCAATTGAGCTTTGGTTCCGGTACTGATTCACTTTTATATGCGATTTGTGTTTCCTGATTGGCTGAGTTGCATCGACCAGTCAATCATAAAGCAGAAATCTCATCTGAAAGTCAGAAGCCAGAACTGAAACGAACGATCAATCGAGAGCGACTAAAATTAGAAACCCTTAGGAGGAGAAAAACCTATCTCCCCTCATACAGAGATCTTTTCCTATCTCAGTAAGGTTAATCAATATTGAAAATTGTTCATCAAGTGATTAGCGAGTATTATAAAACTTATTTGGACCACAGAGAGCAGTTAACTCATTTTTGAACCAAATTTTACCAGTTAACTTCTAGTTATCTTTCGAAATAGTTTCATAATACCTGCTCTTAAGGATTCTACAAACCAACGCGGCCGCGGTGGCGATCGGGCAGAGTCAAAAGTTAAAATATTAGATGCTTGCCAGCTCAATCGACGTGTTACCAGGGAGGAAATAGTTCCTTATGTGCCTTCAAATACTTGGATTCTAACCTTCCAAGGAAAAAATCTCTCGTACAGAATAGCATTATGGGGTTGTGTAGGACATGTTTCACTTTATGTGGGACCTGTCATACAATGTTACAATTATTGTTTGAGAAATGGCCACACAAAAATCAACTGTAATAACCCAACTCAATCCAAACGATGTAGAAATTGTGGAGAAAAACATGAGGAAAATACTTGTCTTAGTCTTGCTGATCCTAAATGTGTCTTCTGCTCAGGAAATCATGCTTCGACAGATCGAGTTTGCCCAGAGTATTCCCGTCAAAAACAAATTAAAAACTTGATTGCTGTTGAAGATATTTCCTACTTTGAAGCAGTGAAGCTCATTCCCAAGAATTACATAGACCAATCAGCTCATAACTCTACATTTTCTCTCCAACTAAGGCCCCCAACTTTTTCCATCTCTCCCTTCCAAAGTATCTAACCCAGTGCGGAATTCCGCAGTAATTTCAGTCCATGATAGTAGATCATTGCTCAACTCCAAGCCTTCCCTGTCACATTCCTTTGCTACAGCCCTGAGTAAGAAAAAGAGGAAAAACCCACAATCCCCCAGCTTCGAAAGAATTCTCCATGAATCTCAACTGTTGAATGTATCTCTTCCTGTATCCCCAATTACACCGAATAGGGAATTGGCCCAATTCCCTTCTCATTCTAACCAAGGCCTATCTTCGTTGAAAGTTCCCCTTCAAAGTCGGGAGTATATAACTAAACTTCTAAGCTTCTGGAAAACAATGAAGAAACAGAATTTGTTAAGAGTCTTACTGCCTCAATATTATGAACAATTCCTCTCAACAACCTGTTACGAATAATAGACCCTCCACCTCCATATCTGAGTCAACTTCTGTATAATACCCGCTTCCTTGATTACGTTTTTGTTTTTTCTCTTCTTTTCTTTGTTTATTTCCGCAACTAACGCGTTTTTAATATCTGTAACTTCCTAGTGCTCATTATTCTTCAGTGGAATTTAAGATCAATTTTTTCTTATGCTGACAATTTGAGGATTCTTATCGAGGAAAATTCCCCAAGTATAGTTTTGCTCTCAGAAACGTGGTTGGATGACCCTCTGAACTTTAAAATTACAGAATTTCATTTATATAGGCAGGACAGATATGGTCGAGGCGGAGGCATTGCAATATTGATCTGGGATAATATAACATTTTCCGAGATTGATTTGGGAAATTTGAGGTGCCCTGAAGGGGTTCAGGCCCAGGAAATTAAAATAACAGCTCTAAATCTCTCAATTATTAATATGTATTGTCCTCCTAAAATCAATCTTCCTACACCCTTCTGGATTCATCTAGTTGATCAAATTTCATCTCCATACATTATCTGCGGTGATTTCAATGCTCAACATCCTAGCTGGGGCTCTGGTTTTCAAAATTTCAATGGTAAAGCATTGGAGCAGCTCTTACTAGATGACGATACATGTATATTAAATGATGGTTTCCCCACCAGACTTAGAATCGTCTCTCAGTGAAAAACCCAGGGGAAGTGATCATCTTCCCGTCCTAACTTCTCTTGGGGTCTCTCTCCAGACTTCATCCCCATTTCGGACTATTAACTCCACTAGAAAATATGATATATCAAAAGCCAACTGGCCAAAATATTAGGAAACCATCACGGATAGAATCCAATCCCTGAACCCTGAAAGCCTTGAAGAGTTCAGAAATATTATTGTGGAGGCAGCTGACTCATCCATCCCCCTCAAAAGGCTTTCCCTTCCTCCTATTTCTACATATAGAAAATCATGGTCGAACGAAGAACTTTCTGAAGGCATCAAAAAAAGACCCGAAACTTTCAAAGCTAATTAAAAAAAATCCTTCTATGGAACGCTTCATTGCAGCTAAGAATATCCAAGCTGAAGTAAGATACGAAATTAGGAAAACTAAGAGAGATTCCTTTCGGAGCTTTTGTGAAAGTTTGTATGTTTGTAATGGAAAAAAATTGTGGTCTGACATAAATAGGTTCAAGTATGGTTGCAAGCCAACTTCGCCTAGGACATCATCTCCCTCATGCGGCCGGCCATGACATTCTTTCCCGGTTATGTGGTCCTCCAAATAGTGGTACCCCTCGCCAGCAGGTAATTATACCAAGAACCTATTCTCCTTCACTATTTCCGCCAATCACCCTGGATGAACTAACCATGTGTATCAGATTAAAAAATGAATCCACCCCAGGAAAAGATAGCATAACCATTGTTTAAACAATGGCATAACCTATGGTATGTTGAAATCTCTGCCAGTTGAGGCCAAACAATTGCTGACCAGGATTTTCAATGGAATGTTGGATTTCCCTGTGATTCCCCTGTCACTTAAGGACACAGTTGTGATCCCTCTTTGTAAACTAAATAAACCTCCTAATGATCCTTCGAGTTGTCGTCCTATAGCCCTGACATCTTGTCTTCTAAAGATCCTGGAATTGCTTCTAGCAACTAGATTAGAGAGAGCATACCAACGTTCAGTTTATGATCGAAACCTCCAGTTCGGCTTTCGCAAGGGGAAATCTGTAAATGATGCTCTCTCGTTTTTGTTATCGACCATATACTCTGCCTTTCCTAGGAATGAAGTTTTGATAGTTGTTTTTTTTTAGATATCAAACAAGCATATGATTCGATTCAGTTCACCCTCCTAGAGAACAGTCTTTTATCTATGAATGTTCCTCAATCTATCATAGAGCTACTAAGGGGTCTAATTGCGCAGAGGAATATATACCTCATAGATCCATGTACTAGGGAATTAATAGGTCATAAAAGGGCCAATATTGGCTTGGATCAGGGGTCTCCTAAGGCTCCTATACTGTTTAACAGTTTTGTCAGAGATCTCCCAGATTTTGTAAACATTCCTGGTGTCATAACCTTGAAATATGTAGATGATAAAGCAATCATAGCCACAGGAAGTTCTTTTGACTCTGCCTTTGATAAAATGTCCAAATCATTGGAGTTGATTGAAAAGTGGGCAACTTCAAAATGTCTCCGATTGGCCCTAGAAAAATCTACCGCCCTTTGCTGTAACAATAAGACTCAATTACCACCGAGCACACGTACATTGAAACTTTTTCAAATGTCAATTCCATGGTCTATGTCGGTCAAATATTTGGGTATGACTATTCAGGATGACCTCAATTGGTCCCAACATATTACCAACATGTATTCTAAATCTCTTCAAGGTATCAATATAATGAAGGCTTTGTGCAGAACTTGGTGGGGTTGTCATCAAGCAACTCAAGTTCTTCTATACAGGTTCACGGTTCGCCCCTTTCTGGATTATGGCAGTCCATTTTATGGAAAATGCCATAACACCCTACTGGAAAAGTTGGATCCAGAGCCGGATCATAGGATTTCAGCGCCCGTGGCAAGTTATCGAAATGCGCCCTTTTCAAATTTATTTTCAATGACTACATACTTTTCATGAATGATATTATTTATTCTATTCCTAAGATATTTTACTATTATTATATTCTTTTGAGAACGAATATTAGATTCTTAGGTACATCAAACAATATGTGTATAAAAATTACGATAATCCCCCATGTATCTTATAAGGTAGTGAAGAGAACTCACAAACGTATTAATATACGATAATGAGGGTATGAAGAGAACAAAAAGGCGAATAGAATAATTTATTCTCAAAATAATATATAAGCATTCAAAGCTTCAAAAAAAAAATAAATGAAAGTGTAAATGAAAAACTGAAATACATTAGAGAACACACATGCCAACAAAGGTCATAAGAGAATAATTGTAACAGAAAAACCATTTCGGTTGGTTATATCAACCTAAAATTATATATGATTCTGAAAATGCATGGACGTCGAATCGGAATGTTTTGCGCGCTCGTTTATATTCATATCTGAATTGTCTCAATGTTCGACAAATGTCAGGAGGATAGAAAAAGGTTTCATGGTTCAGTGAAACTCAAGAATCATACTATTCATTTGATCTACATTTGATCCTCTTTCTGTAGTACCCATAGCTAAGAAGCTTATTAATAAAATATTATAGATACGACTAATTTATCATATTCTTCTAAAACATTTTGATTTTTTTTTTCTAACTTCTTATACATATGAAAACTCGTGTAATTATGGTACAACGCAATTTTAATTGAATCGGTATATAATTTAGGATCTCGCAAATAAAATTCGAACGATAATATATCGCCGACATATTCCTAACCCAAACATAACCTTATAAATTTTGCAGCCTCTAAGTTATATCTTTCGAAAATGATTGACTCTCGTGTGACAGAATATAATTTGACCAGGCGCGCAAAAATCCTCAACGCAAAATTGAATTATTCAAACATACCTGATTTAAATTTTTTGAACTTTTTCCAGCACAAATGATTTCCCGGCCCGCATGCACGATCACGTTATTTGCGGTATTGCACATAATATAAAATATAATGATAAGTTCCTGGTTCCTATTCTTCTTATTGATGCCATCAAATGCGCCGCTGCATGGAAGTACTCCACATGCGAGAAAAAAAGTAGTATTAATGAGACTGGGGTGATTTCATCAAGCCTATCGGTCATAAATGTCTTCGAAATACATTACCCCTTTCAAAGCAGGTGTGATTAACGATTCGGCGAATGATGTGGACGGTCTGAATCTCTTTGTCATGCCTTCAAGAAACCGACCCTAGACAGAGGCTACCGCGCTAGCTCGAACCATTACACTCCCTCTGAACTTGCCGCTAATTGAGGTCTTCAGTGTTCGAATAACAAACATCTGGACGCGATCGGGTATCGTAGGGTGACCGACAAGTGTAAATTAATTATCTGTTAATTTATTGGTAACTACTTTTCGCCGCATATTGTACAACAGGTGTATGAACTATAGCACCGCTCTAAAATATGAATGGACTTTGAAGTGAAAAAATATCATTTCAAGAAACAAAATCATAATTTTGCGCCCCTAGTTGGTTGGCGCCCGTGGCAAATGCCTCACTCGCCACGCCCTAGATCCTGCTCTGGTTGGATCGAACTAAATCTTCTGCTCTACGAATTGCATTAGGTTATATGAAATCCACTCCAATTTCGATCATTCTTATACAGGGTCTTTCACGAGGAACCTCACCCATATTTATACGGGAAACTACTGAACGTATTTTCATGAAATTCAGCACTTATAAGTATTTCACGATGCTGATGAAATCTAAAATATTTTCAAGGCATGAGCACCTCCGGTTTTTCCGGAAATGACGTCAACTTCCGTTTTTCAAATTAGAACACAATTTTTTTATTGCAGAAATAGATTCCTTAGAAAATTTCAATTTATTTTGATGTAACATTTATCAGTTTTGGTTGGAAAATTCTCTCTGAGCGGGAAAATTCGAAAAAAAAATCGAAAATAGAGCTCCGCTGAAACAAGAATAACTTCGAGGTTTTTGGATGGAAAATTTTCATTTTTGGGATTTTTCAAGATGTAAGATTGATGTATCCACTTTAAAAATCGAAATCGCGATTCATGATGCAGGGGGTGAAAAATTCGCTTTCAAAGTTAGGGATGACAAAATAGTGAAAAATCAATTTTTTCAGATTAGAACCCCATTTTTTTATGGCAGATATTGAATCTACGTTAAAAAATAATGTGAGTGTATGCATCACACCCTTGCCCTAAAGTGGATATTTTCTGAGTTATTCACAAAAAACTGTTTTTCGTCTTGAATTTTCAGCTATTTCTTTTCCCTTCACGCCAAAAAGATGAAATTTTCAGGAACTGTTATTTGAACCATGCTGTAGATTTTTCACCCCTTCTTGAAACCGACTTCAAGTTACTATTAGGAGAACCATGGCAAACTCTCGCAGTTATAACTAGAGAAGATGCTCAAAGTTTTGACCGTTAATTTCTAGACATTTATTTATACGTCTCAGGAATGCTTCGTGCGTTGCTCTTCTTATTTCATCGGGAGGAAGAGATCTGCAAAAGTGTTTAAAAACCAAATTGAGTTTCAAAACTATGAATCTAAAAATCTAAACAAACCTGAACGCATTTCTGACTCGTTCTATGCAGTCCTCTTTATCAGTCAGGGGAGTTGAGTAGACAATATTTTTTATCCTACCCCAAACATAATAGTCTAAAGGAGTTAAATCGGGAGAACGTGGTGGCCAAAGATGTGGACCATTGTTCGCCAACCATCGATCTTCAAATAGCCTGTAGAGGATATTTGACACATTGAGTGAATTGTGTGGAGGCGCGCCATCTTGTTGATACCATAAGTCAATATGGTTCTGTACTAGCGGCTCAATTATTTGAGTCAATATGTCAGAATATCTATCTCCTAAGGGAGAACATTCTTTAAATAATGCAAACATGTGTAGTGTTCTATCTTACCAGTTAAAGTCCCATCATAAATGTGAACATCGAGAATTGCATTATTTTTGATGGCGCAAAAAACATTGAAACTCCAGGTCTCTTGAAAGTTCCATTGTCTGAAGTGGTGGTTGTTCTCTTCATCCCAATAATGACTGTTATGTTGAAGTTTACATTCAATTCCGCTATCTACCAATAGATGTCGCTCTTATCCAATATTCATGTATGTAGAATACTTGAGCTTATGAGTTCGTTAGTTGCATTAACAAGAAGATAGTTTAGTTTAGTTGCTGTACGAAGTAGCATCCATTTTTGTCAACCGTTTACTTTATGTGTTTTTTGGTTCTAATAAAGAACAGTGAACTTTAAACCTATTTTATTGATCAATAATCGATCCACAATTACAAATCAATAGGTTATGGGCCCAGTGAACGGTGAAGATTGATTAATAAGTCTTAGGAGAATAAAGTTCGGTAACGTGAGTGATCGGTTAGGAGAAAATGGCGGTAGCAATGAATCAAACTCTGGTAAAACTTTTCAACGGTACGGATTTCTTGAACTGGGAATTTAGAATGAAACTCCTGTTGGAGCAACATGAAGTTCTTGAAACGTTGTACGAGGAATTCCCAGAAAAACCTGAGGAAAAAGTGGTATTCAAGAAAAAAGATACAAAAGCTCGTAGCTTGATTGTGCAGTGCCTTGCAGATAATGTGCTGGATGTAATAAAAAGTAGAACAACGGCTAAGGATATTTATGAGGCTTTGAAGAAGACGTATATGAAATCGGGGTTGGCAGTTCAAGTGACCTTGCAAAAGAAACTGAGAAGCATGTCCTTCAAGAATGGTCCACTCAGTGAATTTCTTATGGAATATGAGAAAACTATTCAAGAATTGAAAGCTAGTGGAGGAATTATGGGAGAAGAAGAAATCATCACACAGTTGTTAGCGGCAATGCCAGAAAAGTTCCAGGCTATAACAACAACGATAGATGTGCTGTATTCTCAAAATTCTAGTGAAATGGACTACCAGTTTGTGAAAAACAAGTTGTTGCAAGAAGAAACTCGTCAAAATGCCATATCCAGTGTGGAACAAAATGAAATTGCTTTGGCAAGTAATGGTACAAGTGCGAATTCTTATCGAAAACCGCGCGATAAAAATTTTGGAAACGGAAACAGAAATGGAAACACATTTAGGTATCGTTGTTATCGATGTGGTAGAAAAGGACACAAAAAGAGTGAGTGCCCACAGAAATCAACAGAAAAGGTGAATGTTGCAGAAAATACAACCACTGAAAATGATGTGACGTTTGTGGCAGAAGCAGAAAGTAACCGAAAGGCAATGTCAATGTCAGTGTGTCAAACATTTGAGAATGACATAATAACATTTATTGTTGATTCTGGTTCAACAAATCACCTGGTGAATAAAGAGGTAGGAAAATATCTACTGCAGATAGAAGACATCAATTTCAATATAAACGTAGCGAAGAAGGATGCCAAACTGAAGGCTCATAAGACAGGGCATCTGTATGTCACTGATATAAATGGTACGAATATCAAGATACAGAATGTTTTGCTATGTGATGAATTAACACATAATTTGCTATCAGTTAAAAGAATCCAAGATGCAGGAATGAAGGTAGTATTTGAGAATCAAAGTGTGCTAATTCTAAGAAATGATAAAGTAGTTGCACAGGGTAAATTAGTTGGAAATCTGTATTTCATTGATTTCAGAATAAGAAATATTTATGCCTGTAGTACACATGAAGACAAAATTCTATTACACAGGAGAATGGGACATTCATCTCGTTATCCGACAGAAAACATGTGTGAGATCTGTAAAAAGGGGAAGCAAACAAGAGCATCTCTGTCCAAAAATATTCCTTCGGACAAGAAACCCAAAAGAATATTAGAAACTATTTCTTCAGATGTAGCAGGACCTTTCAATCCTCCGACTTATGATGGTTATAAATACTATGTAACATTTATAGACCACTATTCTCATTTTATGCACATATATTTGATGAGAAACAAAAGTGAAGTCATTGATAAGTTTAAAATATTTGAAGCCATGGTGTCAAGAAAGCTTCAATTTAAAATATATAAATTTAGATGCGACAATGGTGGAGAGTACTCATCAAGTGAATTCAAAGAATATTGTGTTAAGACAGGAATCCAAATTCAATATAATGTTGCTCGAACACCAGAACAAAATGGAATAAGTGAGAGGCTTAACAGAACTATAATGAATATGAGTAGATGTTTACTGTTAGACTCTGGATTATCAAAAGAATTCTGGGGTGAGGCTGTAAGATGTAGTGGTTACATTATAAATAGACTGCCTAGTTCAGCATTGGCAAATGGCCAGACACCTATAGAAGTATGGGATAATTGCAAATTGAGAGTTGAAAATATTCGAATATTTGGATGCACAGGTTATGTGCATTTATCAAAAGAAGACCAAAAAGGAAAATTAAATGCCAGAAGTATCAAAATGATTATGATGGGTTATGCACCGAATGGATACAGGATGTGGGATCCAGATAGGAAAAAGATTGTAGTAACTAATCATGTCATATTTGATGAAAATAATCCCATTGGTCAATCTGAATTTAAAATCCTAAACGATGAGAAGGGTACCCAAGGAAAACTAGAGGAGAGTTCAGATAAAGAGGAAGATATTTCTGAATCTAGGGAAAGTACGAGTGAAAGTGCTGAAACCAAAGAGAGGAGAAGTAACAGAAATAAAATGATACCAAAGAAATTTGATGATTACGAACTAATGATGGCTTTGTCAACTGGTGAAGTTTTGGAACAAGATACTCCACGAACATTTGAAGAAGCTATTGATTCAGGATGGAGAGAAGCTATTGAGGAAGAAATGCATTCGTTAAAGCATAATGAAACTTGGACCTTAGTTCCAAAATCAAGTGTACCAAATGGTGAGGAAATCATTGATTCTAAATGGGTATTTTCTATGAAAAATAATAATAAGAAAGCTAGATTGGTAGCACGTGGATTCAGACAAACCACTATCAGTGAAGAGGTATATTCACCTGTGGCAAGAATGATAACTCTGAGAATTTTATTATCAAGAAGTCTAAATGAAGATATGGAAATACATCAGATGGACGTGAAGTCAGCTTTTCTCAACAGTGAGTTAGATCAACCAGTGTATATGTACCCACCTAGAGGGTTAACCAAGTGTGTAAACAAAGTATGTAAACTCAGAAAAGCTCTATATGGCTTGCGACAGAGTCCAAAACATTGGTATGATAAAATTTCTATTTTTCTGAAAAATTTACATTTTGTTGGATCAAATGTAGATCCATGTTTATTCATAAAAGGTAGAATGTTTTTATTGATTTGGGTTGATGATATGGTTTTATTTGCTTGTAACAAAGATGAAATAACTTTTGTTAAAAATAGATTATTTGAACATTTTAAAATGAAAGATTTAACTAGTAAGGATATGACTTACAGATTTTTGGGATTAGAAATTAAAAGAAATGAAAGTAAAATTTTTATTTCTCAGAAAGGATTAATACAAAGTGTCATTAATAAATTTAACATGAGTAATTGTAAGGAAGCTTTACTTCCAATGCCTTATAAATTGAATTTAGAAAGGAGTGAATCGCTGTCATGTGAAGATTTACCTTATCGTCAGCTAATTGGTAGTCTCATGTATATTATGCTTGGCTCAAGGCCAGATCTTTGTTTTGCTGTAACATACTATAGTCAGTTCCAAAATAATTTTACTGATACACATTGGAAAAATGCTAAGGATATTTTACGGTATCTGAAAAGAACAAAATATTATTGTTTAGTGTATTCTAAAGAAAATAATGAAAACTGTATAATTAAGGCATATGTAGATGCAGATTTTGCTTCGAATATAGATGATCGCAAGGGTATTAGTGGATTTGTATTAGCTTTGAATAATAATTTTGTGTTTTGGAAATCGAAAAAACAAAATATTGTTGCGTTATCTAGTTGCGAAGCAGAATATGTTGCTCTTTCACTTTGTGTAACTGAATGTATCTTTATGAAGCAGTTATTGGTTAACATGTCTTATAATGTTAGGAATATTATTGTGCATGAAGATAATCAGTCAGCTATTAAGATTGCTAACACATTGGAGACCAAAAGGTCTAAACATATTGACGTTAAATGTCATTTCATTAGAAATTTAATTAATGAAAAAGAAATTAAGATTATATACTTACCGAGTGATGAACAGGTTGCAGATATGATGACGAAGTCGTTGCCTTATGCAAAATTAAACAAGTTTTGTAGCATTATTGGTTTAATAGATGTATCTGAAATAATTTAATGTTGTGTTATGAATAGTCAAGTGTGAATTGTATACTTACGAAGTTGTAAGCTCTTAGAATTGCAGAATTGTGCGGGGGTGTTGAAGTTTACATTCAATTCCGCTATCTACCAATAGATGTCGCTCTTATCCAATATTCATGTATGTAGAATACTTGAGCTTATGAGTTCGTTAGTTGCATTAACAAGAAGATAGTTTAGTTTAGTTGCTGTACGAAGTAGCATCCATTTTTGTCAACCGTTTACTTTATGTGTTTTTTGGTTCTAATAAAGAACAGTGAACTTTAAACCTATTTTATTGATCAATAATCGATCCACAATTACAAATCAATATGTTATGCCTATTGAAAGAACCATTCTTTGTGAATTTAGATTCATCTGTCCAAATTATACAGTCCAAAAAGTTTTCATTCTCTTGAAATCGAATCATCATAGCTTCGCAAAACTCTGTTCTCCTGACGAAATCAGTTTCCTTCAAATGCTGTACCCTATTGAATTTATATGGGTGCATTTTATGTTTTTTTAATATTCTCCAAACACTCGATTGAGATAATCCCAGATCAATCTCGGCATCTTTGAGAGAATTTTGAGGATTCACACGAAAATATGCAAGAACTGTAATTTCGTTGTTCTCATCTTCTACTACACTTTTTTCTCTGTGTGTAGTTTTCTTAACGAAAGATCCGACATTTCTCAAGTTTGTCATGGTTCTGTTAACGGTATCTCTCGTTGGTCTGGGTCGGTCAGGAAACCTCTCAATGAACAGTCGAATCGTTCTATCTACAACTTTATTACATTCTCCATGAAGTAGAATGAGATTTAAATAATCATCATTGGTAAAATTAGGCATAGTGATCGATTTTATAACTTAATACGAATTATCACCAAATTAATAGTAAACACAAAATGCTACTGAATAAAGAGGAATTTGGCAGATGTAATTAATGATATCTATCATTAAAAAAAAATAATGTAAAACATGGTAAGTTTTTGCATATGGTTCATAAGGAATTATTTATTTATCACTGGAGAGAAAACCGATGGCCGATTAGTTGAAATAAAGAGGTTTCCGATACAAATTCGAATCCAAATTCGCCATCTATTTAGGAACAACCTGTAACTTTTTTCTCTTGCATATTAGGGTAGTAAAATCTAAAACATGGTTTAAGTAACAGTTCCTGAAAATGTCATCTTTTTGGCGTGAAGGGAAAAGAAATAGCTGAAAATTCAAGACGAAAAACAGTTTTTTGTGAATAACTCAGAAAATATCCACTTTAGGGCAAGGGTGTGATGCATACACTCACATTATTTTTTAACGTAGATTCAATATCTGCCATGAAAAAATGGGGTTCTAATTTGAAAAAATTGATTTTTCACGATTTTGTCATCCCTAACTTTGAAAGCGATTTTTTCACCCCCTGTATCATGAATCGCGATTTCGATTTTTGAAGTGGATACATCAATCTTACATCTTGAAAAATCCCAAAAATGAAAATTTTCCATCCAAAAACCTCGAAGTTATTCTTGTTTCAGCGGAGCTCTATTTTCGATTTTTTTTTCGAATTTTTCCGCTCAGAGAGAATATCCCAACCAAAACTGAAAAATGTTACATCAAAATAAATTGAAATTTTCTAAGGAATCCATTTCTGCAATAAAAAAATGGTGTTCTAATTTGAAAAACGGAAGTTGACGTCATTTCCGGAAAAACCGGAGATGCTCATGCCTTGAAAATATTTTAGATTTCATCAGCATCGTGAAATACTTATAAGTGCTGAATTTCATGAAAATACGTTCAGTAGTTTCCCGTATAAATATGGGTGAGGTTCCTCGTGAAAGACCCTGTAGAGAGCAATGAGTTACCCCTTAAATATCGTAGATTGTACTTGGCAATTAAGTTTGCTTCCATGTTGCACAGAGTCCATAATGATTCAGTTCTTCTCAAAACAAACCTCTCTTGAGCATTGGACATCCCTTGGCAATCCTCCGGCCATAGTAGAGGCATTGTCTTTATACAATGGTAGAGGCTTTGAGGTATTTGACTTGCTTGGATAATTTTAACTGCTCTTTCCAAATTCCTCCCTTAGTTTAACCGTGAATTGAATGTTCATACTACCTTTATTGAGTACTCGACTCTGGGTCTTCCTCGGTCCTCCCTAGATAATTAATCGGATTCAGCTCTGCTTGCTTGGATAAGTTCCCAGATTATACAATGGTCTTCACGGATGCTTCTTAGACAGCTTCCCATTCAGCTATAGGCATTTTCAGTCCTATAGGTATTTCCATCTCTCAACATCTCCCAAATCACTTTTCTATGTGATCGGCGGAGTTGATTGCAATTCTGGATGCAACGTGGCAAATTAAACATAAGGAGCTGAAAAATGTTTGTTTATCTCGGATTCCAAAAGCGCTCTCGATAAGACATCTAAATGGAGGATTTCTTCCAAAAACGATCATATCACTCCTGCTATTAGAGCCAACTTAATAATTACCTTTGTGAGAAGTCCTACTGAGTCTGACTTGTGTGAGTACCAAGTCACACTAACATTCAAGGAAATGATCGTGCCGATCATCTTGCAAAACAAGGTAGTTAGAGATCTGCGACCAATAGAGCTGATATTACAGACTTTTGGCCTGGTTTCAAATGTATGGGAAAAATGGGAACGTGAATGGAGGGCTCAGATGAGGAACGTTCTTTTTCTCGATATGTCCTTCATGGTACCCTGAGTGTCAAGCTCTGGTTTCTTGGGGTGGATCTTCCGAGAGGCAATGTAGTCACGATTAATCGATTAAGATCAATCCACTGTTGCTCCCTGTGTTGTTGTGGAGACAAGGGCGACATTATGCATATATTATTTGATTGTTCGCAACATATTCACAATTTTTCTAAGTTTAATGATGACCTTTCTAGAGAAAAATCTGTTAAATATTTCCCCATAAATATTCATGATTTAATTTTTTCGAATGATATCATAATATACAAGTTGTTGTGCCATTTTTTATTAGCTTCAGATATCAAATTGTAAGTTGGGAATGGTGTGTGATATTTTATTTTCGTCTTTCCTTTTGTATTTTTTTTTTTCTCCTTTTAACCCTGACTCTTTGTTGCTCCTGTTTCAGGGTATGTTGTGTATAATGAAGTAATCTTTGTGTTTCCTGTGTGGGTGAATCCTCCGAAGAATATTAAAAAAATTTTTTTTTTACAAATCCTGTGTATATATGCGAGTGATGAAGAGACCTGACGGATTTTGAACAGGAGAGAAGAGACTACATACTTAATGGAATTGGACAGCTGTCGGTTCAATATCTTTCCGTTTGTTCCATGTGTAGTTGGTATGAAGCCAAGCACATTAAGGATAGAAGAAGAAAAAGAAGACATTGACATGACGACAAGAACAATCTTTGCTCTTTGCTTAGAACATAGAAAAATATTCTTTATTCTAAGGCTATTTGCTAGTTGAAAACATAGACTCTGTGACATAGACCTAAAATAATATCGTGATATTAGGTCTATGGTTGAAAATCGTCGAAAATCATTGTTGATTGTTGGGTTTCATTTTTTTTTTTAGAGCCACAAAAATTTGAGATAAATTGAAAATGGAAAACAAGAATAAAACAGAGAAAGTAGCTTATAATGAACTAGCCATAAGGTACAATCTTTCCCAGGTTGAATATGTAAGAACATCCATGGCAGCTCTTTCAGGCTGCACTGCCGGTAACGAGGCATATTAATACTAATTAAATGACTTGAACGTATCTTCTTCTAGGATTGCTCGGTTTAACAGGATTATACGGAGCTACTTTTTACATATTTGCCGTAACTAGCTTATGGTTAATGGTCCTCTTCAAAGCAGGTTCCAATACTTGGAAAAACTATTTCATATCAAGACAGGGATTGTTAACTAATGGGTTTTTTGGACATTTATTCACATACATTCTCTGCTGGACGTTTATATATGGAATGGTTCATGTCTATTGAGGTGGTTTGAAAAACCTCCTGTTTATTTAGAAACAGTAAATAATTCATAATATGCCCTGTCCATCAAGTGATAATGCGTGCAAAAATTAATTTAAATATAAACTTATAAAGTTAGCTATGTTCAATATACCTCAAATGATAATCTGTTCTTCACTATTGCATACTTTACTATTGTATTTGAAGTGATGTTTCACCATACCTTTCATACTTTTATTTAAATCTTGTTTGTAGTTTTACAACATGAGCAAAAGATAATTTGATGCAAAAGATCAAAGTTTATTAGGGAAGTGAATAAAAATTAACTCAAAATTAGTGTAGCTATAAGAGAAGGCAGTATAGTATGAAATGAATACTGCCGTCCTAAGCAAGAAGGCAGTATCTCCAATTTTTACTACTTTCGAATTTCCTCTTCCTATAGGCTCCTTACACAATTATAAGTATACCTTACAAAGCTAGAGAGCAGTAGGCGTTCATCCAATGACTATAAAAATTGCAGTAACTGCTCTCTAGCTTTGTAAGGTATACTTATAATCGTGTAAGGAGCCTATAGGAAGAGGAAATTCGAAAATAGTAAAAATTGGAGATACTGCCTTCTTGCTTAGGACGGCAGAATAGGGTATATTAAAATTGGTAAAGAAGTAGAATTAGGAAGTACATGGGCAGTATTTTATTAAGTTGTGTATATATACATAAATAATAGCAAAAGATAACATTATTTGGCCTGTTTTCCAAGCTTCCTAGCATTCAATATTTTTTTCTTCAATTCTGTAATATCCACCACTGGCTTATTATCAGTTTTTGGTGGAGAAATATCATTCTCTTCAGGAGGGATATAATCTTTACTCCTCTTTTCTTCTCTTTTCTTGGCTGCTTCAGCATGCTTTTCCTGCCTCTCCTTCTGTTTTTTCGCCTTCTTCATTTTATCATCCAAGAAGTATTCCCCAGATTGAAGCTGTTTATCAACCTGAAAAAGAAATTAGCATATAGATTTGAGTTGTGTGTACCATTTCCATCCTAACATGAAAAGGTCATTTCTGAAATTTGTTATCTTAGTAACTAGCCAATACAAAAAAAGGGTTATTTAACTCAAACAATAAACAAGAGTTATCAATCCTATCCCTTTAAGTTTATCGCACTTCACAAATCTATTCAAAATAGTTTTCCGATCTGTTCCAAAACTAGAATTCTTGGGCGCATGTGCAATTCAATCTCACAACTAGTGTATGTTAGGTATATGAAGAGTTGAAAGTCTTTAGAAAAATTGAGCCTAGACAATAAATATCATCATAATGTATAAAGAAGCAATGGGAAAAATATAGAATTTGTTAATCAGACTCAACTCTGGGTGGATCAAATTTTTTACCTGATATACAATTGGTAATTTAATTTAAGTCAAGAAAAAAGTATATGTGACATGTTTTCTCTACTGAACTATTGTATGTTCATGACACTTGGTATAGGTATAAAATTAATGTTTTATCCAAAGATGATATCCCACCCAAGGTTTGTAGACAGATTTTTTCAAAAAATTTTCAGTACAGATAGGCATCCTAGAAGATTCTGAGCGCCTATGCTATGAGTGGATATTTGAATTATGGTAGTTTTATCACAACAATATTATGCCGGTTCGGTATTTTCATCCTACAGGCGCCGGTTACTTTCGTCACATTGCCACATTTTGTATGAAGCAAAATAGAATTAAAATTTTATGTGTTCTGAAAAGGATCATATTTTCTGAATCCGTAAGTAATTGCAAGTGCAAAATCAAGAGAAGTATTAAGTTTCCAATTTGTCAGTTACTTTGGTAATAAAAGTGGAGATAAGGCTTCACAGCCATAAAAGTTTAATAAGGTACATTGGATTCATTCAAAATATTTCCATAAAGGCATGTTATTAAATCGGATTTTGAACTGATTTTCTTGTTTAATCAAGTATTGTCATCTACAATGTTATGTTTGGACATGCCGATTCATTCTATATATGAATTTTTTGAAACCATATAGATTAAACTAAACGCCAGTTGAAGCGACCTAAAAAGGCACTGACGTGAAGTCAGCAGCTTTTACGCGCTTGTTCACATTGCAAATGAATTTTTTTTTAAATTTTTCCATGGATAATTCTTCATGACACTGTTCATCTTGCAAACAAGTTTCATTTCGATCAGATAAATATTTTTCGAGTTTTCAAAAATCAAAATTTCAAATGCCTGTAACACAAAAACTCTTCGGCAGATTTAGACCACTAACGAAATTAACCGAGATATTCAGGATCAAAACCTAACCTGAAAATTACAAGACTTTAGGTCCTTCCTTTCGAAAGTTAGAGCATATACGGCCGGACAGAATAAAATTTTACCACGAATTCTTCATCAGTGGATTCAACCTAGTCGTTTGAGACCGATTTCATCTCAAAATTCGAAAAGGCTGAACTTTGGTTTACTGGAAATCTGATTTGGAAAAACAATATGAACATTGCGTTTTGAGGCAATCACCCATTCTAATGATACCATTTTTGTTTTGCGGAAATGCGTAGTTGCCAAGTTGGGCACTTCGGATTACTGGAAATCTGCTATGGAGTTGGGTCAAAATGGAAGTTATTCTATTCAACAAGGTGACTCATCATCTGATATTCGAAGTTTGCGGAAATGCCATGTTGCCAAGAAATGAACGTTTGAATACGTTGGAAAAATATTTATGGAAATTTCAGTTGTAGATTCTTGAAATGTATGTGAATCTTGACGAATCTCAATAACTTTTATTTTTACCGAATACGCCGTTGCCAAGTTGGTCACTTGAGATTAATGGAAATCTAATGTCAAAATAGTTCAATGTGGAAGACATTCTATTGAAGCAAGTTGCTCTTGATATAATATTGGAAGTTTGAGAAAATGCCAAGTTACAAGCACTGTAAATAATTGGAAATTCTTGAAACCTACTTTGATTTGATTAATTGAAAAACAGCGACAGGAAAATCACTCAAAATTTGGTTGAATATATCCACAACTGGTACAATAATATTCACTAGTGATCTCCCCCTTGCGATAGGGCTTTTTATATCAAGGAAATCTCAAGTGGAAATTATCCCGAGTGATTATCTGATTAGCATGGTAGCAATATCTGTAATTCAGACTTGGCCTTCTAAACATTTTCTTTCTGAATTTTATGGAAAACTGGACCAAGTGGTTATCAAAATGCGCGTGTCCTGCCGACAATTCGATCCCATATGAGGCTTATGATCAATCAGATTCAAACTCAGGTTCGTTTGCTCACGAAATATGTGAATTCGTTTCAACCACAGCAATTTCAGTAATAATTCCTATTAATAATGAACTACTGTAATAATAATATAACTATAATGTAATCATGATGTTCAATTTTGCGTATATCCATATCAGGTTGCCAGTAGGTACTTCGAAGTGAACATTTGGCAACAGCGCATCTCCGCAGAACAAAAATGGTACTATTAAAATCGGGTGAGAGCCTTAACTCTCATAACATAACTGATTTCCAGTAAACCAAAGTCTTACCTTCGAAAATTCAGACATTGTGAAGAAATGATAATGTTTCCAAACAGCCTTTTAATGCAAGCTGATAATGGGCGTGTGTTTTTATGCACCAAACTGGTGTAGTGGAAGAGTGGTGGATACAATCAAGTTTTTTTTATTACTGGTTGACATGACATATATATGAAATTATCTAGTCCAGCGTTCACCATACTCCACCTTAACCACACCAGTTTTGTGAATGGAAAAACTTGCCTGAACATTTACTCGGCAGTTTATACTTCATAAAACATGAAATCAGCTGTCACAAGAATTGACATATTTTGAAGTCTCATCATGCTAACTGACAATGCATTTCATGTCTTTCAATATTTAAATGCCTATTACAGTATCCAATCTCAAGGGCCTGCCATATAGGGTGCCCAATCTGCCGGGTCGGGTGTGGCTTATTACACCACCCTTGATGCCGGCCGCTTCTATTATATTTGTGAATGAATGCTCCTGGCAGTAGGAAGCTGGTCAAATCCGGTCCACTTGATAGCCCTAGATCCTGGCTGCCGGTTTTTTATTACACAACTTGGTCCTGCCTGATGGGCCTGGGATATTAGGTAGTGAAATAGACTTTCAAATAGTTCACTTATCTTCGATTTTTCCAACAAAAGTGACATTATTTACCATGAGACTGGTGCAGACATTCAGGGTTTTTGAAAATTGATCAGGAAACTTACCCTGGATACTGAAATGACATGACTTTCTTATGACTAAAATTAAAATCAATTGAACACGCAGCTGTGTACAACAGGCTTCTAAAAGTCAAGTAAATGGAGCAAATCAAGTATTCTTTATTACATAAGGAATACTCAATAGACTTTATTTTACTGACATTAATTTTGAAATGTTACTTATATACTCACACTGAAATGCACAGGTTCAATTGGATCTTGAGATTGTGTTTATGACCAGTGTTATGAAGCACAATTTAAACCTTATAGTAATAAAATATCAATACTTACTTTTGTTTCAGGTTGTGGTGGTGGGAATGGATTATAAGGTTTCTTTTCTTTCTTGTTTTTAGGCTTCTTACGTTTGCTAATATTTTTATTGATAAATTTAGGTAAAAACCTTTCCCAATTTTCATCCTTCAATTTGGGATCTTTCGCCAACTCTCTTTTTATCATGAGACTCTTAATGTTATATATTGGGTGAATATTCTTCATAGTATCTTCTACAATTTTCCTAACTTGTTGTAAGCCTCTATAAGGTCCTAATGCAGACACTGTATGGCCTTGAACAAGTACATAACAATTGGTCAATAGTTCAATTGATTTCAGTGTACAGCCATCAGGTCCAATTAATCTCTGTCGCCTCTTCACAAATTTTTCTTTGCTTCTAGCAAGTTTTCCTATTTTGATAATATCACAACCCACATTATCCTCGAGTACGCGTATTGCCTGCTCATACGGTACACTCCTAGATAATAATTTTATCATGTCCCTTGCTTTTATGATAATATATGGGTCCCAGGTCTTTCTTGTGGTTCTTACTGTCATACTTCCTTCCATAAGATCTAATTCAGCTTTTATGTGGTGTTCAGATAGTGTCTTCTGAACGAGAGGCCATACCTGCTTCAAGTACATTTCTCTATACTTGGGAAAAAGTGTTGCAAATGAACTTTCAACCAAAAGACCATGTGGATTATCTTCGGGTTTGAATTCAGGTATTTTCATTTCCCACGCATTGTCCACAGGGCCGAATTTTTCTCCTTCAGCCATTTCGAAAAATGTGATACTCGAATTGTAGCAACACAAAACTTTTAAAAGAACAACAACAAACAACAAGTTTAAGTTACTTGTGCTGAAATCTCAGTCATCTGTCTTGGTCATTTGACATTGAGGTTATGTTTATTGAGAATCATAAAATAAAAATTCTTACTTTCATTCATTTTCTCACACCTTTTGGGTTCAACTTGACGTTATGCGACCAGTTACGGTGCAAGTGGCTTTGCTGACAGACGCTTAAGACGAAAACGGTGCAATTGGCCCTTAAAGTAAAGGCTCGTACTCATGGACGCGTCGAAAAATGAAAATCGCGCGATTTTTTGCCCAATATCAGTTATTTGTGGCTGACATCTGTCATTACGAAAACACGCGATTGTTAATGAAATGTCACATTTTAAATTGTATGAATCATTGAGTTTTCAAATACCTAGAGGGGAAACGTAGTTCAAATATTTGTAGCCAGTTTTTGGCGAAGTTCCGTATCCGGTTCATAGATGCCGCAGTTGTGCTTCAGAATAAATATATTTTTACCCTATTGCGCCTAGCGGAGGGTAGATTAACTGTTGGGATTGCTCATAATTTCCACCAGAGGACCAGTTATAACGACCAGGGCCGGCCCTATTCAGGATGTTTTCGAAAATTTTATCTTGTAATTTCGCATTTTGCGAATGTTTGTTTTTCCATGAGAGAGAGATATACCTATACGGGGCCTCGTATCATTGAATTACCATAATGTATTATGTCATGCGATTTTACGTAGTTTCCGAAACATGATTTTTTAAGTGTTTTATGTGTTTTCGTCCGATTTGAACATTTTATTTTTCAGCTAATATGTGAATTTCGGGATCCTGATTTGCAGTCAGGAGTTTCGAATTAAAATTTCTCTGTTGAACCGATTCTCAATGTTTTTCACTTATGGAAAGCAGTACTTTTTGTGGTGATTATAGGCTATATTAAGTTCGGTGATTCATGACATGGAATCAGGAGCTTCAAGTAAAAGTTTCTCTACTGAAGCGATTCTCAGTTTTGTTCATTTATGGATAATAGGACGTCTCAGTGGTGGTTATAGGCTATATTCAGAACGATAGTTCTTGATGTGGAAGTCAGAAGCTTCAAATTGAAATTTCTCTGTTGAACCGATTCTCAATTTTTTTCCTATTGAGTTTTCAAATACCTACTTACGCTGGTTGCTGATTAAAGGCTATATTTAATTCATTATTAATTATTGGTTATTCTGATCAGATGTTCGAAAACCATATTTTATTCGAAAAGGAATGATCGAATATTGAAATCATGAAACAGGTGATGTTCAAAAATATAATTTTTGTAATAACTTCCAGAGAAATGCATTCAAAGGTTTACATTTATCATTAAAGAGTACAAAAAAGGCAAAAACTCAAATAATATAATATTATAATATTGATTCATTGGAAATTTAAAATTCGTCCTATTCAGATACATATGCAATATAATATGTTACGATTGGACTCTATGACTATTTACAAAATTTCAATTGTCTATACCGTTCAGATGAATAATTTGCATTTTTAAAAATAAGCTGTGATAAACAAGTCATGGATGAATTGTCCTCGGAACAATTCACATAATATGAACTGGACTCATTAGAGACCTAGATTTTGCGGAAGAAGGAGGAATTGAATTTTATCCTAATGAGATAGATATATGGAACAATATTGGACCATTGGACGGTTTGTTGATTAATTTAATAAGTAGGAGAGAAACCTTTTGCAGAATAAGATCTCGCATTATGAGTAATCGTGAATTCACGAAAATTTCCGTTAAAACGTAAATGGTTCATGCATAGAAGTATCGAAATGATGCATATTCCAAGCTATAAAACTAAACTGCGCAAGGAGAGAATAAAACTTTCCTGAATTCAATGAGACACTTCATAATACAATATGACACTGAGATGAATGAAGAATTAAATGAAGCACAAAACGCCCCCATTATATATTTGTTGGAGAATATTTAAACACATTTGCGAAAAATGCCAAATAAAATTTTCTTATTGAAAATTATTATTATATTAATTGATTGACTGATATTGGTCTAACCTATTTTCTTCGAAGTGTGGGAGGTATTGTATAAATGCATATATTCTGCCTAAAACTTGGTCCACATTATTTTTAGAATTATCGAAGGAAAAGAAAGAAATTGAATATTTTCAAACAGGCTCAAAAGGAAAGATATTTTAGTCGATTTTGAAAAATAAGAAATTGAATATTTTCAAAGTTCGTTTTATGCGTTTTTGAAAATATTCAATTTCCTTCTTTTACTGGTATTCATATCTGTCGATTTTCCTTTAGTTTTTCGTTTAGGTCTCCTATATAATTTAACTCTAACTAATTGTTGCAGTATGTATATTCGATGCTCTTCACAATTCGAATCGAATTTGGTCAACCAATTTTGTATTGATATACATTTTTTCAATTGGTCTAGAATATAATTTTTTATACTCCTTTTTTCCGCTTTGGTTGATAGCACCTTTTCAATAATCAATAATGCGGTTCGTATTATTGAGGTGAAATCAGTTGAGGGGATCTTCAAATGAATTTTTTCGGTTACATTATTATAATTTCTTTCAGAAATATAAACCCCTTTATCTCCAAGTTCTTCGATATTTTCAATGAGAAGTTCTTGTTCGCATTTGTCGCATTTATATTTTTTACTCATATTCCTCATCAAATAACCAGAAAAATAAGCAATAGAGTTATTTTCTAGGTTGTTCTGAGTTTCATCACATTCCTCATTCATTTCAGCCTCGGAAGAATTGGAATTTTCCGATTCAACAGAAGGAGAAATCGTGTTGGTACTGCTACCCACATGTACCTGTTCAATTTTTGAATCGTAAAATTCCTCCTCTTTCCAAAGATGTACATCTTGATCATCTTGGCAGTTGGAGTTTTCTGAATACTTTTCTAAATAGCCAGTAATGATCGACTGCAATCCAAATCTAAAACATCGCGCAGAAGGATTTGGATCATAACCCCTACGCTGTCTAATTTTGGAGAATAAATTCTCAACAGGATCCTGATTGAGGCGACTGGTTATCAAGAAAGGATTGGAATCCTTTTTTTCTTCCCACAGTTGCAGAAAACTCAATGTATGAATTTAATTCCACGTGGATCTAGTTCTTCAACAAGTATAGTAATTGGTTTTATACCCATATTTTTCGAAGGATTGAATTAATTATAATAATAATTCTTCTAAGACAATAGCTGAAAAAATATAATATAAATATATTCAATATACTTATAATTCCTCATCCATTGTATTTAACCTTATAAGAGCTTATTTTGTTAACAAGTGCCTATAATCATGACAGTCGAGTATGAACAACCTCTTGAATGTTTTGAATATCCAGCCATTTTCTTGAAGTTGAAATTATTCAACTACAAAAGAAGAATCGCGCAATTTTAGTGGGAGAGCATCGGACAACTCAAATGTCATCGCTTGAGCGACAAACGCGTCCATCAGTTTGCGCCTTAAGAGTTCTGCTTGCTGTATCAACTTCCATAAACTTCCGGTCACTTTACCACATTCCTTCGTATGTGTGCACAATCTGGAAAAATATGAATATATAAAAAAAGCTGTCAAGTGATATTGATGTATCAGTTGAGTCTCTGTAAAATTATTCCACATTTCTCTCATAACAATTTCACGCCTCTCGTAATATATTATTGGGAAACATCTAATGATAGGGTATTCGTCAAAAATAACAATGTATGTACTGAATTCTTAGAATATATTCCTCTGAAAGTTGAACAAAAAATTATATGGTAGAAATTCATTCATCCAGATATTTTATTTCTTATGCCTGATGCCAATTCAGTTCTGATCTGATAGACAGTTGCCTGCACAACCGGTCGTAATTTTCAGATAGCGCCACCTTCCGTAAAAAAAACGAATTCTAGCGATGTCCCCACCATTGGCGGAACAACAGCGCATCTTTGAATTCACCTTATTTCTATGCATCTTTAATCCTGTCATATTTATTTTTATTCTGTGGTCCTTGTTTTCAGCTGATTTTGACGTCTTTTGTCAATTTTTTCGTAAATTAGGTTAAAGGAGTCAGGTCAGGATACAAAACAGTTCAAAGTACCAACTCCATTTTATAAATTAATTAGGAATTTGGATGGAAAGTAGAATATTTCACCATAAAATAATAGGATGCCTTATTGTTTGTATTCGTCCCTGAGGGGTGGTATGTACGACAAATTCACTTAATTTTCTAGGTTCCTCGAAATTATGATGTGATTGATTAAGCAAAAACTATGCCTGAAATTTTTTAACTAGAGAACTGTATTCTCAAGTTCATTTCCCACATTTACATTGCTCTAAGATAATGAATTGAATTAACTATTTCAGTTAACCGACTTGGGTACATTTCAAGATATTACTCTGATAGTTTCCCAAAAATTACTACCCATTATACAGTTCATCCTAGAGATAAGGATCCACGTTGGAAAGGTAAGTTGGAATATCTTATAATTTCAATCAAGTATCTGTATTTGATGAAATTCTTATTTATATAGGGGTTTTCAGGAACTTATGAATTCACCCATTTTTCCATGCATTTTCCTATCCATTGTATTGTAGTAATTAATAACAATTATTTGAAGATGTTTCTATGGAGAGATTCTCGGATGAGACAGACATCCTAATAGTAGGTGGAGGTCCAGCTGGCCTATGTGCTGCTATTAGAGCTAAACAGTTAGCTGAAAAGGAGGGCAAGGATGTGAAAGTCACAGTAGTTGAAAAAGCATCCCAAATCGGAGGCCACACTTTATCAGGTGCTGTTATTGAACCTCATGCACTTAATGATTTAATTCCTGACTGGAAGGAAAGGGGTGCTCCTCTGAACACGCCTGTGAAAATTGATAAGTTTGGATTTCTAACTGAAAAAGGAAGAATAAATCTGCCAGTTATGAAAGGTAATGATCAAAAATTTTCTATATCAAAAATGAAAAGTGCATTCAAAGTGACATCAATACCCCTTTTGCAAAAAAGTATTTTTGAGGAAAATTTATTGCAACATATTCTTTCAAAATTAACAAAATCATTTTTTTTTTGCGAATTAGCTCCTTCAAAGTCACACATATACATACATGATCATGCCAAATCCTAATAGTTCTGGACAGTATGTTATAAATCACAAACAATAGATTGTTGATTTTATACCCATATTTGTAGGGACACCGATGTACAACCATGGAAACTATATTGTGAGGTTAGGACATGTAGTCCAGTGGTTAGGAGAACAAGCTGAGTCGATGGGTGTTGAAATATATCCTGGTTATGCAGCTTCAGAAGTTTTATTCCATGAAGATGGCAGTGTAAAAGGCATTGCAACAAACGATGTTGGAGTAGCTAAAGATGGCAGCCCAAAGTCGAATTTTGAAAGGGGAATGGAGCTCCATGCAAAATGTACCATCTTTGCTGAGGGTTGTCATGGACATTTGTCAAAACAAATAATCAGGAAATTCAACTTGAGGGCAAGTGCTGAGCCTCAAACCTATGGCCTTGGTAATAGAAATTCTTAAAAAGTGAATACAAGTGAAGTCTTTATAGCAATGCATGCCTGTTTAAATCTATATATTTTTCAAATATTCAGCAAAAAATTATGTCAGTGGATAAGTGAGACTGATACAATTTCATTGTCCATGTCCATTTCATCTCACTTTGCAGCCAGCTGTCATTGGCATAATTATGTAGAGAATTTGAATTTTTATAGTAGGTTTTAAATGTGAAAAGCCGCATGAAGTTCGTGAATGGATTGAATGTATATGCAAAATCTCGTTATCATTGCAAATTTAAAAAATTTTGTATATCTTGAGAATTATTTGCAATGCCTCACTGTATTTTGGCTGTTTGTAATTTTTCACTGAACTGCCTGGAGTAACTGAGTACCATCTCAATTCTCCGTACTTAAAACTATAATGGGTCATACACAAAGAATGTAAGCCTAAACTGTACGTAAACATAGTATCTACGTAACATTAATGAAATTTTTAGGGTGTTCACGATGTACGTAACATAAGCAGATTTTTTACGAGTTTTACGTCTTGTCTATGCTCGTAGGAACCGTCAAAAATCATCAACCGCCACAGTCTCTTAAGTTAAAACGTGGTTTTGAATTTATTTAGTTTAGTTAGGTAGTAATAAACAGGGTGATTCTGGAGGAGACCGTCAGATTTTGGGATAAGTTTACACTAGTCAAGACAGTCTCGGAACACTGTTTGGTTTATGGTTGGGGGTCTCTGTTGAGAATATACAGGGTGATTTGTCCGGTTCGACCGATTTTACTTTTATTTATTTTATTTGATACTTTGGTATGGCTTATTCGATTTCAATGAAATTTTCAGTGTAGTTCAATAGTGTTGAACAAATTCATTGATTTCAAATTTTTTCTCAAAATAAGCTGTTGTTATTGTGATAAATCCAGATTAATTGTGATGGTTGAAAAAACACCCTGTACATAGCGTTTCCTAAACTACGCTATCTGTTTACGATTGTACTATAATAAGTCATTATTTGAGAGTTTCTAATTTTTTTGGCACACTTCTAGTTTTCCGAGACAATGTTTTCAAAAAATTGTAATGTCGAAATGTCGCTCCAATCGATTCTACTTTTATTAATAACTTTGGTATGGCTCATCCAATTTCGATGAAATTTGCCGAGTAAAACAATCTGAATGAGTACATTCAATAATCGCAAAAGTCTCTCAAAATACAGTGTTGTAATTTTGATTATTTCAGAATTTCAGATTAATTGTGCAGTTAAAAAAAAACACCCTGTACATTGCTTTTCCAAACCTTTCTTATTCGCTGCAAATTCTACAATAATATGTCATCACATCGAGTTTTTTGATTTCTTTGGCACACCTCCAGTTCTCCTAGAAAACATTTTCGAAGAAGAGCATTATCGAAATTTGGCTCACAAGTAGTGAGAGTATTCCGCACTAGGTAGGAAAGCTGTATATTCCAAAGATGCAAAGTTGTTCGTCACTTCTAAAATATTCTTTTCAAATTCTAAATATATTCTGAATTGAATGATTTCATACAAAATATTAGCAATTAAATATGAATTTGGAATTTGAAAAGAATATTTTAGAGCTTAAGAACAGCTTTGCATCCTTGGACAATACAGCTTTCCTACCTAGTGCGGAATACTCTCACTGCTTGTGAGCAATTTCGATCATACTCTTCTTCAAAAATGTTTTCTAGGAAAACCGGAGGTGTGCCAAAGAAATCAAAAACCTCTGAATGATGACATATTATTTTAGAATCTGAAACGAATAAGAAACTTGGAAAAGCAATGTACAGGGTGTTTTTGTTTCAACTGCACAATTAATCTGAAATTCTAAAATTATCACAATTACAACACTGTATTTTGAGAGACTTTTGCGGTTATTGAATGTACTCGATCAGATTGTTCTATACTGCAAATTTCATCAAAATTGAATGATCCATACCAAAGTTATCAATGAAAGTAGAATCGATTGGAGCGAAATTTCGACATTATCTTTTTTTGATGGAATTTTTTCAGAGAACTAGAAGTGTGCCAAAAAAATTAGAAACTCAAATAATGACTTATTATAGCAGAATCGTAAACAGATAGCGTAGTTTTGGAAATGCGATGTACAGGGTGTTTTTTCAACCTGCTCAATTAACCTGGAGTTATCACAATAACAACCACTTATTTTGAAAAAAACTTTGAAATTAATGAATGAATATTGTACTTCGCCGAAAATTTCTCTAAAATCGAATAAGCCATACCTAAGTTATCAATAAAAGTTAAATCGGTCGAATCGGACAAATCACCCTGTATATTCTCAATAGAAACCCCCAACCATAAATCAAACATTGTATATAATAATGAATAATAATTATTATTATTATTTTTAATCCATCAGCCCTATCCTTTCACTGTACTCATCAATTATCATATAGCAGCATCATTATCTTCCTTTTGATTGCTTTCCTTTTTGATTCCTCCTTCATCCTCAATTTTACCTAGTTCAGCAGCTACCAAAGTACAGAGAACAGAGACTAAAATTATGTTGTAATCTATGGTTCCAAGCATGGACTCGATGCAAAACTCGAAAATAATTGTTAGGTTTCAAACACTCTAAATATATCACTAGATTTTCTAGATTTTCTGAGCAATTTCCGAAGTACGCAGTATGCCATCACTAAGTCCCCCCCAAACTAGTTTGCTGTATCGAATAATGGACTCTACTAGTGATTTATAGATGAAAATTAGGTTATTAATTTTCTTTACACAGTAAAATCAATGTATTAACACTTTCATTTTATCTGTCAAATACTCCACATGATGGTTCCATCTGAGATGCTGGTCAATCACAAGTTCCAAGTATCTTGTGTTTTGAACTGCCTCTATTTTTTGGTCGTCTATTTCTATATATGTAAAATTAGGTCTGGAAGCCATTGTTAGAGAGAATGCTATATAATTTGTCTTACTCATGTTGAGAGTTAGTCTGTACTTATTGAGCCATCTTCTGATTTGTCTCATGCCAAAAAACATTTTCTCCTTCATCTCATTCCAAGTTTACCCTTGAATAATGTGGTTGTATCATCTCCGTACGATATAACGACTCCATCAATTTCCATTTCTATAAGTGAATTCAGATAAACTATAAACAAAACGGGTTCTAAAACTGTGCCCTGTGGTACGCCAATTTCAACCATCATTTTCTCACTGAGGGTTCCATTGAATTTCACTCTCTGATATCTTTCATTCAGATAATCTTGGAACATTGTGAACATTTGCATGTAAAACCTATGTTTCAACTTTACGTTTTACGTATGAGTTGCGTACAAGTTACGTAATACGTTCATTGTGAATCAGCCATAACATCTATTCCTTTCTTCCTTATGAGAACATCTGTTACCAAAACAGGTGGTTGTCTCAGCTGAGCCAACCTCATGCATTCACAATGATCACTGAATACTTCATATTCAGATTTTACCAGTTCACTTTAAAGAGTTTAAAGGGTGAGTCAGGGTTAAACTGTCAAACATTTAAATAATTATTTGGGTGTAAACAATTTAAACCACCTAAGTTGCCTCATTTTCCAAATACAGAGTGTCAAAGTACGCAAAAAACATCAATTTTATTAAATTCTCAACAATCTTTTTGGGATTCTCTCAAACGGTGCAATTTTATGTCACATACGAGATCTGTACATTTTTGAACAAAAAACCTCCTAATCTACAATGTCGCATTCGGAAAGACAATGAAAACCTTAAAGATCAAGAAAATTATAAACTGTCTTGAGACAGATGAATTACATACATAAGAATGTAGGTATTTATTTTGATTTGCAAAACATTCATAAAACGTTTTGGATTAATATAAAAAAGTTAATGAAATTGTAACTGGGCAATTAAAACAAACCTTTCTGAGAAGTTAATGTTCTTATCCTGGTTTATTGGACCTTTATCATAACTGAAACAATTTGTTCATCAAGCTCACTAAGGAAATCACTAAAAAGATGATTAATATCCATTTATAATGCAGAGGAACATCCGACTTTCCTAATTTCTCTTAAAGTTGTTTTATGAAACCAAAGTGTTCACCAATCAACTTGAATTGGAGTTGGATAATGACTCATTATGGTAGAATCCGAAACAGACTATTGAAGTTTCGGAAACGCAATGTACAGTTGTTTTTCCAACCTTGTGACGACCTTTTCTCGGTGGCGATGAGCAAATTCTAAAAGTTTAAATAAGCATATTTCAAATTTTAACATTTGCTCAGGCGCCAGTTGCAATGGGTTTTACAAGGTTGTAACTTACGTTTTTACCATTCTGTACATTACTTTAATATTCATTTATCATTTTATGCATATTAACCGCACTGCTTTATTCTCCGTTCACATAAATGATGTAATACAATCCACCACAAATACAATCTCTGTTCATATTCACCTGCATCTTGTGGTCTATCATACTTTTGTCTATTGAGTTATTTGATTACACGCCGCAGCAATGGTGTTATACGTTGTGTATACAAGTGAAATAAAGGGTTTTTCAACAAGAACTTTGTTTTTTAAAACAAAATAAAACAAAGAATTTAGTGGAAAACGAATAAAATTTTTATTGTATTACAAAGAGAAAAGTTCGGCAATTATGAATGAAAAATGATATCTGACAAATGTCCACCACACGACCACGCTGACAGACGTTGATTCTTTCATCAAAATTTTTAATCACTTTTTGGCAAGATGGAGGGTCTATTTCGTTAATGACATCACGGATTTTGAGTTTTAAGGCTGCAATCGATTCGATTGGCCCCGTATAAACTCTGTCTTTAACATAGCCCCACAAAAAATAATCCAGTGGTGTTAAATCACACGATCTGGCCGGCCACTTAACAGCTGAATTTCGCGAAATTATGCGATCGGGAAATTTGGTTTGCAATAAATTGATCGTTTCATTGGCTGTGTGACATGTGGCACCGTCTTGTTGAAACCACATTTCAGTGACATCCATGTCATCAATAATAGGCCAAAATTCAGTTGTTAACATCTCGCGATAGCGTGATCCATTGACTGTTACCGCATTTCCAGCCTCATCTTCGAAAAAAAACGGCCCAATCACACCTCCAGACCACATAGCACACCACACAGTGACACGTTGAGCATGCAAAGGCTTCTCAATAATTGCTTTAGGATTTTCAGAAGCCCAAATGCGGCAATTTTGCTTGATAGCGGTCTCAGAAGGACGTTTATGTTGTCCGAAAATATCACGAATTTTACGAAATGTAACTTTAACAGAACGACCATTTTCATAGTGGATTTGAATTATTTTAATGCGATTTTCGAGCGAAATTGAATTCATTGTAACAATTGCCAAAGCATATACTGCGAATACGTCAAAAAACAAAATGTCAAAACTGTCATGTAGTGCCGGTGTTACCACATTGAAAAACAAAGTTCTTGTTGAAAAACCCTTTATTATCATCCATCTCTGTTTAAATAAATAGAGAAGTATTGGGAATTTGGATGGTTTCATGTTTGCTACTTTGATGGCAACGCTAACGTTTGGGTGCTTCACCTTGTTTTTTTTGATGTCTCTAATTTCATTGACTTAGTATGAACAATTTAGTTAACTAGCCTTAATAAAGAGGAAATTTGTTCTCGAAACGCTGGCGTTTTTATCAAAGTAGCAGACATTAAACTATCCAAATTCCCAATACTTCTCTATTTATTGTGTATACATTTTTCTTACCATTCTAAAAATTTAAGTGCTAATATCTAATGAAATATACATATTTCAACTTTTAAAATTTGTTGAGGCGCTAGTTACAATTGGTTTTACAAGGTTGTAACCGTAGAAGTAATAGGTCTATAGTTCGAATCGTGCACTTTCGTTGTTACCTGAGTAATCTTTAAACAGCTGGAGAAGAGTTCTGTCTAATTTAACCTGGTAGCGATTAGTGAAGGCTTATAAAGGTTTCTTTCTCACAAAAGACAACGTGTTACCATTAATCATGTCCATGATTGTGGTAAACCGAAATGTATCAAGGATATGTGGACAAATAAAACTATCTGATGATGTTTATTGATGCCTTTGTGGAACGTTGAGTGCTTGATAAAGTCTTGAGAAAAGACGAAGGGTTGCACAAAGGTATCAATAAACATCATCAGATAGTTTTATTTGTCCACATATACCTGATACATCTCGGTTTATCTATATACAACTTTATTACTATATGTACATGTATAAAAAGAATAACACTAACGACAGCAGTACCAACACAATGGTACAGTGTCTGGAGAGTTCAATTAGTTCAAATTTTCAGAATGGTAAGACAAATTTATACACAATGTACAACTCTGTTGTACAACTCTGTTGCTGCGGTGTGTAATCAAATAATTCAATAGACAAAGGTATGATGCATGACAAGATGCAGGTGAATATGAACAGAGATTATAATAGCTCTCTTTCATGAATTTTTTATCATTGGTACTGAAATTTCATTAAAATTGGATGAACCATAACAAAGTTATTAATAAAAGTGAAATCGGTCCAATCGGATTAATGACCCTGTGGAGTCGAGAATTGAGACCTTCAACCATAAACCAAACATTGTTTTGAAATTGTTTTGACTAATGTAAATTTCTCCTTAAACCTAACTCTCTCCAGAATCACTCTGAATACTTTGCTAGGTGCCCTAAATTCAGAAAAAATAGTCCCTACAGTGAAACTTAGTTTGGATCATGGAATTAGAATGATACTTTAGCATTTGATAGATATTGGATTATATACATCTGCATATTTTTTCATAATTTTCAGAGCATATTTTCCTGCAAATTTTGCCATTTTTTAATGTATATAATCTGATGCCTAGCAATCAAATATCAAATACACCTGTACTATTTTCAATCTCAAGACAACATTAGATGAGATAGAAGTAGTTATTCAGTAATTAAGGAATTTATTCAATTATTAAATGTAATGATTTGAATTGTTGACTCAGTTTTCAATAAACTTACAGGTATTAAAGAAATGTGGGAGATAGAGCCTTCGAAGCATGTTCCTGGAACAGTGGAACACACCTTTGGCTGGCCCTTGGACCCGCATACTTATGGAGGATCTTTTCTTTATCATTTGAATGATACATCCCCTCTTGTCGTTGTTGGTTTCGTCATTGGACTGGATTATAGTAATCCTTATATTAGTCCTTTCAAAGAATTTCAAAGGTTTAAACTACATCCATCTGTGAGATCAACATTTGAAGGTGGAAAAAGAATAGCTTATGGCGCAAGAGCCATAAATGAAGGAGGTTTTCAATCATTGCCAAAGTTAACTTTCCCTGGAGGATGCTTAGTTGGTTGTGCGGCAGGATTTTTGAATGTACCAAAAATCAAGGGTGAGTGTATTATGTTGTATGGCTGTTGCTCCTTATAAATCTCTTTACTGGTTTGCTATATTCTGGAACTAAATTTTTTTTGGATAATTATTATATAACTAACTAATATATGTTTGTTGACCTTCCAATTCAAGGTACTCATAATGCAATGAGAAGTGGAATGTTGGCTGCTGAAAGCGTTTATGAAACAATACAAAATGAACAAAGAGAGACTGAAGGCTATGAACCCAAAATATACGAAGAGAAAATTAAAAACAGTCCCATTTGGAACGAACTAAAAGCAGTAAGGAACATCAGACCAAGTTTTCATAACAGACTGGGTCTTTATGGAGGTATAGCATATAGCGGATTTTCTGTTGTTGTGGGAGGAAAAGAACCATGGACTTTTTCGCATGGAGGTAAGTCATTCAATTAATTGAACTCTCTAAGGCTATTGACACTGGGAAAACAGATTTCATCAGAATTTGTATGCACGGGGAGAGATATTGTACTTTTTAACCTAATGAAAGATATTTTTACACATATGCATCTGCAGATTGAGTCCAACATTCAAGCTACTCTAATAGCGCTAGCGCCTGATATTATTCATATTACATAGCACAACCCTTCATATGTTGCCCTATTCTATTCATTTATTTATTTATTAGAAATAAGGAATACAATGGACTGTTTACAGTCCACTACTGTATTCACGTATACCAAATTTGAGGTATTACATCATATATAATAACGAACAAAAGAATAACAATTCAATTTAGCACAATCCAAAAATGAAACATTAGAAGACAAATGAATGATACAGTATGAAAGAAAGTAAAAAAGAAATAACAAACAAACATATATCGAAGTATTATAGTGAGTAGTGAATTTTCAAGGATTTCTTTAATATATTAGATTTAGTGGAAAATAAATCGAAATGAGCATTTATACAGTCACACAAATAAGTCATTCTATGAAGTGTATCCCAAAACTTGAGATGGAAAACATTACAACGTCTCAGTCTCCTATCAGGTACATCAGGGTGTCTACTTTAAAAAGTCCCAAACTTCAAGGCGAGATTCTACCTGTGATTTTCAACAAAAAATGTCATATAACACATGGTCGCAATATTGACGGTAATTCTTCAATTAAAACGTTTCGTGTTTTCACGAAATATCTCAATTTTTTTTATAAAATCAATCACTCGCCAGTTATCCTTGTAGCCTCATCAAATTTGATTACATATCTCAAAAGAGCATGAAATTGGATATAACACAGGAATTTTTTTATGTCAAAAAATTATTTATTGGTAAGCAGATAAACATAAAGGTCCTTAGAAGAAAATTATCAATCATATTTTTCCAAAAGTTTTATTGATGAAAAATGAATATTTATGAACATGTTTTCTCTTTAGCAAAAACTACCCTATTTAGTGATCTTTCGAATGACATATCAACTTCTGTACTAGCTGTTTCTTTTCAGTTTCAATATCTTGGCTAACATGATAACAACAAAAAAAAACGAAACATTTTGAAGCGTGATTGGGCCTAGTTTGAAGTTTCTTGTGATTGAATATCAAAGTAACAATTGGAATTTTACCCGCAAAACGGGGTTGTCATTGGCAACAAACTTCTTACCTAAAATCTGACAGTTTCTGTCGTTTAATTATCTTGAGTACAAGCGGCAATTCTTGAATTCAACGAATCGAACTCAATTCTCATCATCTAAAAACTTAATCGAGAAAATAATGCCTGTTTTTTCAAACGTTGAATACCGTGATATGCTGTTTATTTATGGTTTTGCAAATGGAAATGCCCACGCTGCGGTTCGAGAATACGGTTTGCGTTTTCCCAACAGACAGCAACCAAGTCGAAAGACATTTGAAAGAGTGTACAGGCGAGTTGGTGAAACAGGTTCAGTTGATGGTTCACGAATGAGAGAAAGTGGAGTCAGCAAGGCCAGCAAGCCCATGCAATACTTCAATCTATCCCGGAGGACCCCACAACAAGTACTCATCGGATTGGTTCTTCATTGAGGCTTCATCATTCCTCAGTACACAGAGTACTAAAAAAAAATAAGTTACAACCGTATCATCTGAAAAAGGTACAGGACCTGTTAAATGTACATGCTGACACAAGATTAGTATTTTGTAGGTACCTGAATAGGTTAGGAGAATGGGGGAGCGATATGATAATATGGATTGATGAGGCTACTTTCACACGATCGGGTTTGATCAATTTGCGAAATAGCCATATATGGAGCAGAGAAAACCCGCATGCAACTATTGTTTCACACTTCCAACTTGAGATTAGGGTCAATGTGTGGTTGGCAATCGTGAGAGGTTAACTTTTCGGACCAGTTGTTCTTCCTGACCGCCTCAACTCCGCAGAATTTATTAATTTATTCCGAAACAATCCAACAGACATATTGGATGGAATGCATCTGGAAAATAGACTAAACGTTTGGTTTCAAGTGGATGGCTGCCTAGCTCATAATAGACGGAATGGACGAGACCAACTAAATGAATCTTTCGAAGAACAATGGATTGGAAGGTACGGTCCAGTAAGATGGCCACCAAGGAGCCCTGATCTTACTCCTTTAGATTTTTATGTCTGGAACACACCAAAAGAAAAAGTTCATCAAATGAGAGTTCAAACTCAAGATCATCTGATGAATAGAATCAAATTGTGCAGCCCAGAAATGGGTCAGAACTGTTCTGAACTACGCAGGGTTGTAGATTCAGTAAGAAAACGATGTGTGAAATGTATTGAACAATGCGGTAGACATTTTGAACATTTGCTATGAGTTAATTGTTTAGTTATTTATAGCGAGTTTTTTCAGCACTTTGTCCTCTCTCTTGACTTCTTACTTATAATGTGTATTAATAAAATTTAGTTCATTCGTTTGACTGGATAGATGAATTAACAGTTCTAGTGAGAGTAACTCCGATATTCAATCAGAAAAAACAACTGATTCAATCATCAAGAGCTTCAAAATGGAAAAAAATCCGGTTTGAATAATTTCTTATTTCTCGTTGTTTTCATGTTAGCCATGATATTGAGGCTGAAAAAAAACAGCTAGTACAAAAGTTGATATTTCATTTGAAAGATCACTAAATGGGGTAGTTTTTGCTGAAGAGAAAAAATGTTCATAATTATTCATTTTTCATCAATAAAACTTTTGGAAAAATACGATTGATAATTTTCACCTGAGAACCTTTATGTTTATCTGCTTACCACGCCCGCAGTAAGGGATTTTTCGAAACAAAAAAATTCTTGTGTTATAGCCAATTTCATGCTTTTTGTAGATAGGTTATCAAATTTGATGAGGCTACAAGGATAACTGGAGAGTGATTGATTTTATTAAAAAAATTGAGATATTTCGTAAAAACACGAAATGTTGAATTGAAGAATTACCGTCAATATTTCGACCATTTGTTCTATGACTTGTTGAAAATCACCTGTAGAATCCCGCTTTGAAGTTTGGGATTTTTTAAAGTAGACATTCTGTAGACTTGCCGCAAAAGGTTACCATCACGAAGTTGAGGAATTTGACTAAGAATCGATCGTCAAGACTGATCATGTTGATTTAAATTTTAGTCTGATATAGTAATTTTCACTTTTGCCAGGAACAAGACGAAAAGTAGATTCAGAATTTAAGAATTTGTGAAACCTTTTTTGAACACTTTCAATGTGATTAATTTATGTCAAATACTGAGGGCGGCAGACTGTTGAAGCGAAATTCAAGTTTGAAAAAATCAAGGAGAAGTAAATAGTTCTGAGAGTATTCAAATCATTGAATGGGCGACATTGACGAATTAAGTACCCAAGCAGTCTTTTAGAGGAATCGACTACGGCCTCTACCTCAGAATCAAAAATCAGTCGAGAATTGGAGTCGAGAATTACTCCAAGATCTCGAACTTTACTTACTCTACATAGTTCCTCACCACCGAGACAGTAGGGGTAGCAAATAGGGCACTTGTTTCTAGTAAATTATATTATAATCTATATTGGAGTGATTTGTCAAGCTTCAGAATCTGATCAGCTATATTGTTGTTAGCTACTTCTGCAGTTATGTCGATATGATAATAGAATTAGATTAGAAGAAATGTTTCGTTCAAATGTTACTTATTAAGAATATTTTCCAACCTATTAGCCATTAGAAGTTGGATATTGATTTCAATCCTTTTCACTTTTCAAATTTTCGAAAACTTCTCAGAAAACTGATATAGAAACTAATTTATTGACCGGGAATTCTTCTTGTTAGAGATTTATTTTCATCTTACCTACCACTAATGATATAGGCTGAAGAACCTTAAGTCATTGGCCATTTGCTTCGGAGCAATTCAAGACTGTTCCTTCTACTAATATTTAGAATTATGCAATTTTCAGGTGGATTTAACTACAAATGAATTTTGACTCTTTAAGTTGTTTATTCCAGAAGATATTTGTTTTCCAATCATTCGCTAGGTTGACGGCATACACAAAAACTTTTGAAGAAATATCATATAGACTTGATATTTGTAGAGTAATTTGTGGCTTGACTATAAAGGTAAAATTATGAGTCGTTCATCATCAACTCGATGATCAAAGATATATGATTCTCGCTACCTTTTGCATGAACCTTTACGCCGGCTTTTTTCAACGAAGTCTTTTTTCTCTTCCGTCAGCATTAGTTGTTCCTTTCTGAACATATGCCTCCTATTTTTCTTCCACTTGATTTTTTCTTGTGCTACTTGTAACAACTTCTTGCCAGCCTTCTATTTCATATCGTTCACCCATCTCGTTGGGGGTCCTCCGATTAGGGCTGAGACTTTTTCGCTTTTTTGTATTCGAATATGCATTCAAGAATTTATTCGATTATTCGAATAATTCATTCAAACCCATGAATTACTCAATGAATAGTTTTGATTCATGAATATTCAATGAATACTCTTTATTCATGACTATTCAATGAATAGTTTTTATTCATGAAAGTTGATTATTCAGTGAATAGTTTTCATTCATGAATAGTAGAATATTCACTGAATAGGTGAATGGATAAGTATTCAGTGAATAGTTGGATATTCATGAGAATTCGTCACTGTTCATAGATATTAAACTATTCAGGACTGCTGATGAGTAGTAATAAGAGCAATTCATCATTCGTAAAATTACGAATAAAAGTGTGAAAGATGAATTGACTATCCGAGCATGATTAAAACAGCTTCATGTGATTTACTACAAACAAATTCTTTGATAATCATATTATGTAATGTTCACATTTTGCTACTGCACTTTCGAACCGTCATTTATTTTTAGACTTCTGAACTCAACAAAAGATACAGGACATATGTTCAGGTACAAATAATAATCACAAAATAATAAATGTTTTCATATTCGATATTGTATTGAAACTCCAGAATCCAGATAGTAATAACAATTTTCAAATTCCTTAATAGAGTAAATCTGGAAATAATGAATGACCAAACTGAACTGTGTAAATTCCAAATATTTAACACTTCCAAGTGATACCTGATATTTTTTCACTACTATATCGAATTTTATAACATTCATATACCCTGTATCATGTGTTGAGTCTTCAGTGTTCAGATGTCTGAAGATTAACGAAAGATAGAAGCTGCAGTAACGAATTATACATTACACAATATGAATATCAAAGACTGTGTTCGTAGAGAGTCATATAAACTTGTTCTAATTATTCCTGAAGAGTCAAATAAATGGCTACTTTCAATCGTAATTATATGAGTGATGGATTACTCTACTAACTACCAGTCAGCAGTCCTGAATAAATTCATGATTCTGAATAGTAACGAATATTCATGGATAAATGAACATCAAACTATTCACGGAATATTCATCTATTCAATTATTCAGTGAATATTATACTATTTATGAATAAAACTATTCAGTGAATAGTCAACCACTCACTGAATAGTCAACTATTCGTTGAGTATTCATGAGTAAAAGCTATTCATTGAATATTCGTGAATAAAAACTATTCATTGATTTTTCAACTAAGCAGTGAATATTCGTGAATACACGAATAATGCAAACCCAAATTACTCGAATATTCAAATCATTCATTCATGATTCCCAGCCCTATTTCCGATACCGCGTTTGTGTTGTCTTGGCCTCCATTGAAGAATATGTCCATTTCACTTCTTCTTGTCTGGCTACATGTCCTGCCCATCTCCATTTATTCTTTGCTTCTTTTTCTATGACATCTTCCACTACAGTTTGATTTCTTATTTCATGGTTAGGTTAGGTTAGGTTATTTTTTCTTTCAAGCTTATCCCCAGCACGACTTGTTATGTTGTTCCTAACTTGGTTGCGGATTTGAGGGTCAGTGTCATGGTCTTCACCCTATATGTCAACACCAGTAGTATACACATGTTAAATACCTCCCCTTTTATGTTAATTGGTACTTTGCTGTCACTCAGTATGAATCCCAATTAACCTGTGGCTGCCCATCTCATGCACACTCTTCTTTTTATTTCAGCAGCTTGATTTTCCTTTTCCAGTTTCAAGGTAGTATTCCATATTCGAAATTTTGTGTTATCTGGGTATAATACTTTTGTTTTTCCGATATTCATAGGAAGGCCTATTTCATCTGATATCGTCACGAGTTCATCTATCATTTCTTGTAATACTTCAGGGTTGTTGCTGATAAGTACAATATCGTTTTTTGAAAGCATTTTCAAGGGCAAGGGTAAACAGTTCTGCGGAGATGGTGTCTACTTGTCGCACGCTTCGTTTCATACTAATTTCATCTGTCACCTGTTCGTCTGTGATCTGTACTTGCAGTGTAGCATTATTGTATATGTACTTAAAGATATTTGTACTCTTTGAGTCAATTCTTGCATGGTCCATAGCTGTTAAAACTGCCCATCTTTCAACTAAGTCAAAGCCTTATTGTAGTCAACAAAAGCCTGGTGGAGTGAAACGTTGTATTCGTTGCACTTTTCTATTATTGTACGCATGTATGGAGGTGATCTGCCGTGCTATATACTTTTATAAAACCTGCTTGTGCAGTTGATTTTGATCCAATTTGTTTGTCAACCTGTTCGTGATGATTTTCGTAATAAGCCTGTATGGATGAGGAAGGAGGCTTATAGGTCGGATTAATATTACTTTCTTAGCTGCAATAGTAGCACTAGGAAAATACTCGACAAGGTACAAAGGCTTGCCTGTGTTTGCATCACTGGAGCTATGAGAACGTGCCTGATTAGAGCACTTGAGGTTATCACAGATCTCAGTCCTCTACATCTAGTGATCAATATGGTAACTCATGAAGCTATCCTTAGAAAATCTAGGGAAGGTACAGATAATTATAGAATTGAAAGTCAGAGAGCCTGATCCTATCTGAACAAATACATCGCATCAGCGAACCTACTTAGTGATGTTATGATTAGCATCGAAAAGAATTTAATTTAATGCTATGTAAAAAGGAAGAATGGGAAAAGGAATACTTATCCCAAAATTTTAAAGTGAATACCTTTAAATGGTACACTGATGGTTCTAAAGCTACGGGACAAGAAACAAGTGTACACTATCGTAAGGCTCCCAGTCGAGTGTTTTCAGACAGAAATACTTACAATCGAAAGATTCATGGGCATAAACCAGGAAGGAAACTATAAAGATGTGACCAAGCGATCCATTCTGATAGTCAAGCTGCTTTCAAAGCACTGAACTCCATGTCATCAACCCAAAGCTGATATGGGAGTGCCGAAGGAAAATCATTGAAGTAGGCAAGAACAACAAGGTCTCTTTAGTCTGGGTTCCTGGGCACTCAGAATCAAAGGAAATGAAGAGGCCAACACTCTAGCCAGAAAGGGAGCACAAACGCTACCTACTGGCCCTGAACCTTTCTGTGGTATAAGCAAATGTACCTATAAGAAAGAGTTTTTGGAGAAAGAAGAAAATGAAAGAGGTGCACTGGTCCAGAAACTTTCTGTGGTATAGGCAAATGTACCTATAAGGGAGAGTTTTCGGAGAAGGAAGAAACTGAAAGAGAAGCACTCTGAAGGAATCTTCCAGGAATGGATCATTCCAAAAAGTTCCTGCGAAACTTTGAAATTGCAAGGTCCGAAAAGTATTTGGATCTCAGTAAGAATAAGTTACGCCTCTTCACTGGCTTCCTCACAGGATACTGTCTCCTAAAGAAGCAAATGATTAGAATTGGCTCATCAAAAACTGACGAGTGTAGATTCTGTGGGGAAGAGGAAGAAACTCCTGCTCACCTGGTTACAGAATGTCTCGTCATTGCAAGCCAGCGCAAAGAATGTCTTGGGCAGGAGAACTATAGGAGTTATGAGAACTAAGCCACATTGAAGCCCTCGCAGATACTGGAGTTCATTGGAGCTCTAGATATGGGAGGGCGAGCTGCAGGTAGCACAGTTGCGAAAACATGAAGGGCACAATACTTTTTAAAGTTCGCAGTGGAATGTAATCCCTACCAAACTATAAAGTAGCTACAATGGTGGCGTCTCCTCCTAATTTTAACATATCTGTGGTAATGCCGTCTCCCCTGGGGCTCGTCCGTTTCTCATTTGACTCAGTGTGAGTGATTTCGTCTGTTGAAAGGTCTGGTATTTCTTCAGATCCAACATTCGTTACCTTCCGGAGCTGTACATTAGGTGGTTGTGGCTTGGCAGAGGCATATAAGTTGCTATGAGAGTGTTCTACTTACTCAATGATATCTTAAACATCTTGCTTTGATTCGATTAAAATTTCAAAAAATAAAGATCTGATCAAATTGGAATTAAGTACTTTGTGAAGAATAATGGGTGAAAGATCATGCACGCGAGTACCTTATAAGAATTTGAGATGGAAGTAAGTTTTTTCTCTGAACCCTTTTGCATTCACCATAACTAGTATACTCATCTATTTCACAGGTATTGATATCTTCATAATATTCTGTTGCAGCCCCAGATCACACTCGTCTCAAACCGGCGGCTCAGTGCAAGAAAATAGAATACCCCAAGCCTGATGGGAAGATAAGTTTCGACCTTTTATCATCTGTAGCTTTGAGTGGCACTAATCATGAAGGTGATCAACCAGCTCATTTAACTTTAATGGATGATTCAGTTCCTGTAAAAACGAATTTAGCAATTTATGATGGACCCGAATCAAGATTTTGCCCTGCAGGTACGAAAATATAATTATCTTTAACCTTTGATCGAACAATGCGAACTTTGCAAAATAGAAGGAGTTCTCATTGATTTAAAGGCGAAAATTGAAGATCGATCAATGAATTGTTATAAGATATGGATCAACTAGTGGATCAGTACTGAATACAAAAAACACAAGTAATATTCGTCTATATTCGAAACTCTTCGAGGGATACCAAATTTTGTCCTAGTGTAAAATTACATTATAATTGACGCTCTTTATGCGGATCATAAAGTAGTATACTTGGTTGATAATATAATAATAATATAATATCTATTTTTCCCTATGAGACTTACAAGGTGAGGTACAGTCGAATCTGTATCAGAGCTGTGCCAATGCCTTGTGCTTAGTGCTCGTGAAAGCACTCGGAGCAATTTTGTGCCCCTAAGCACTGTGCTCGCAAGCACTTCATTAAGCAGGTGCTTAGTGCTTGGTGCTTCGAGAATTTTCAGAGAGGGCTTAGTGCCAAGTAATTCGAAAAAGTGCTCCCAAGCACCGCAAAGTGCTCCAAAGCACCCCAGTGCTCCCGAGCACCGCGAAGCTTTGAAGCACTTTCTGGGATAACTAAGAACTAATGAACTTGTCAAAACAGAAAAATGATGGGCTATCGCGTGATTGCAGTAGAGAAAGAGAACGAATGTATCTGTTGTCTCTGGCATTTGGAGACATTGGCTAGGAGTACTAGGATCCTCATTCGACATATTCGCGAGATATGGGTTTTTAAGTTAAGTTTTTTGCTATTACGTATCAAAACAACAAAAAGCTGTCGAATTCAAAGAGTCAAAGCGTAAGCTTTCAACTGGGAACATCGAGGTAGATATTTTATATTCTCTCAGTCATGGAGATATTATAATTCCGTGTTCTAAAGTGTGTTGGAAAATTTCAAGAAATCCACTGGCGTGTAGTCATGTGGAGTATACGTATTAAGTTTTTGTATTACATTTCCAAATATTCCCGTTGAAGTTTAAAATTTCATTATTTTTTCTATATAATTTCGAGCCTAATGATATGATTGAATTGATATTTTGCAATGGCTGATAGTAAACACAAAACCTTCCGAAAGAAACAACTTAGAAACTCGATATTTGTAGAGCAGGTATGAACCTTAATTACGAAGGCCGAATTCGTGACCATTCACCTAATATTCCGCAGATATACCCATTCAAAATTTTATTACCGAATACTTTTGAAAAAATATGAGATCAAATTAAATCCAGTACTTGATTGAAAAATTACAGCTTGAAGGTTCATACAGAATTTCGTAAGGACAACATATGATCAGAAGATCGCAGAATATTGAATATTTCAAAATAAAATGAATTTTTCTTTTAAATTGTTTTAATGACACGATTATCACGAAATTCTGCACAAAGTTTTACATCAGCATTTTCAAACTAGTAGTCACAAAGTTTCATCATAATTGAGTTAGTATTTTTGAGTTATTCCGGAAAACCCAACGATACCGAGGAGAAAAACCCGAAATGTGACATATTTTTCCAATATCCCTGATAATTATGAACGTCCCTGATAATTATGAACGTATCGAACTGAGATGTGGTGCACTGATATGATATGAAGTGCACTGGAGAAATTTTGGAAATTTATTTTCTTCAGGCAGTACGATCTCAACAAAATTTTGCGAGAAGTTGCGTGTAATTGTGCTCCAACTAACTGCCAAGTTTCAATTTAATCGCTGTTGTAGATCCTGAAATATCACGGAAATATCCAAAAAATTTCAAATAGCTATAACGCAGAAACCGTTTTGCCGATTGTGCCCAGTAACAAACATGACCACAGCGTTCGGTTGCACGACCTATTCTGAAAGTTTTAGTCGCTGGATTGCCCCGTTCAACATATATCAGGTCCTCGGCTAGAGGGCCGCCCGAACAGAATCGACTTTCACACCGGATTCGTCATCAGTGAGTCCAACCTAGTCGTTTGGGACTATTTTCATCTCAAAATTCAAAAATTACAAACATTTGGAGCCAACGATATCACGCTGTTTACTAGAACATGCGTGCAAAAACGAAAACATATTATTATGTCGTCGAAACCTATATTGGTAAGTTATCTGTATGTTTCAAATTGGGATCGTCCTAGGACCGTCCTCAACTCGGAACCCGAATAAAGCACAAGAGACTTCGTTAACTGACAAAATCGCTCTAATAGTTCCGGAGATATTGGCGTCTGAAATTTCATATGTTTTTTCTAAACATGGTCGTAGGCGACCATTTTCGGCTAAAAATGCCAGTATTACATTAATAAAGAAGCAAGCCGATTCACTGGAAAAGTCCAACCAGAAAGTTGCGTCTTGTGGGGACTCACTCGAACTGTATAGTTGTTGACCTCTCCAACGCTTCTATGAGTGAGACATGTTTCTATTACTGCGCTTCTGAGCACGAGTGGTCAACCTTCGATTCAGAAGACTAGACCGTTTTTTTGGAGCCGAGGTGAATGCGTGCTAGCCCTTTTCCTCGGTGTTCGAGGTTTGGGCCGGTTTAAGGGGGGTCAGCTTTTGGCGGAATCTAATCAAGGCTGTTTTGGTCAGTGGTTTACTCACATGTGCGGCCTAGATTGAACTGTGTTGACGGTATGGCGAGGAGCAATTGGGGGCATTTGAAATGTGGGATACGCTGGGTTCCTATACTACTTAGTATCGAGCAGTGAACTAGAGCGAAGTGGAGTTTGTTACTGGAAGTGAAGTGAACGGAACAGTGGCATCACTGAAGCAGGCTTTATACGGACTATAAAGGAGTGAATTGGTTGGTCTTCCATGACAAACTATATAGGTTCTCATTAGGCGTCCACAACGGTGCACGAAATCATAGTACCGACTCTATCATTGTATCACGAAAATAGATATGCCTTGTTCTACAGAACAGCGTGCTATCGTTCTGTCCAAATGCCTGTAATTCTCGATTATTTCCTCGAAAATGGTCTCAAACAATTATGTTGGCCTCACTGATGAAGAATACGGTGTCGAAATCGATTCTGTTCGGCCGGCCGTCCGATAACGGGCGTACGGAGAATATAAGTTATCACCTTAACACTTTCAGGGTAGGTTTTATTCCAAAATGCGACGGCAAAATCGGCCAAACCGTTTCGGATTTCATTAGAAATGTTGAGGTTGAGCGATTTTAATGAAATTTGGGAGTTGGTTGAAGCATAACGACGTGTAACTTTTTGTTGAGATCGTACTGTTGGTAAACTTTAAAGAAAATCCGAAAAATTTCATTCCGGGAACTATTCACAAGATTTGAAAAAAAAAATTTCAGGCCTTGCACTACCTCGGTATTTCACAGCAGTGTACCAAATTTAGTTCTATACGATTTTAATTTTCCGAGACATTGGGAAATGTCAAATTTCGTTTTTTTCTGGGTGTCGTTTTTTCGGAGTAACTCAAACTACACTGATTCAATCATAGTGAAACATGGTAACTAGTTTGAAAATGATGATAACCAACTTGGTGCAAAATTTCGTGATGATTGTGTCAACAATTTGAAAAGAAAATTCAAAATTCTCATCATATTATCCTCACGAAATTCTTTACTGGATCTCAATTCGACCTAATGTGTATTTCTGGACATATTGGGAAAATGAAATTTTAAATGGGTACATCTGCAGAATCATCGGTTTGATCTCATGCATTCACAGGTTCACGGATTAGAATTTAGGTTCCAATTCACTTTACGAATATCGAGTTTCTAAGTTGTTTCTCCCGAGAGTACAGAATATCTATTGCCAAATTTTAAATTCCATTTTCTCAGGAAATGAAAAAAAAATTACTCAAAGGTGCATATTTATTTCTTAATAGTTTGCAGGAAGAACTAATGATAATGAATTATTTTATACATTTTTCAGGTGTCTACGAATATGTTCCCCTAGAATCGGGTGATGGAGAGAGACTTCAAATTAACGCACAAAATTGTGTTCATTGCAAAACCTGCGACATCAAAGATCCAACACAAAATATCAACTGGGTTGTCCCCGAAGGAGGTGGCGGACCAGCATATAATGGAATGTAAGACTTGAAATAGTGCAGGAAATGAACTCAGTCATTTTATTTTTACTTTCGAATTCATTATTGTCGATTTCCGTCGAGTGTTTGATTCGAGATAAAATATGAATATATATTTTTAATATTTGATTCAAACATATTCTTGTTGTTGTTATATCAAGTAATGTTATACAATTTTGATATACCCATACTGTTATTAATATATAGAAAATATTTTGGCTTTTTGACTTTCATTTTAAGATTACCTACTAATTCCACCAATAAATTGAATATATTGCGAGTAGAGTCCCAACTGCAATGTCTTATTGTAACAATGGCATCAGGAACAAGCCGAGGTACTATTTTCGTCCATTTGAACTCCCTGCATTTGACAAATCAGTTTTTTTCTTCGAAGAGTAAGTATAAGTGCACATACACGTCAAAATGCAATAAATGCTACTAAAAAATATTCAGATTCGATAGTTCTTTTTTCGACATTTCAACATATTCATTCATTCATATTTATCTCGAAAACATAAAATATAACTATAATAGTCTTTCAGGGGAAAAAGTTTGACTTTTCTCAAATTCAAGATAGCTTGAATTGTTATTTTGTCGGCTTTCTCAAATTCAACCATATTACTGAAAGGTATATTTACTCTTGAAATAGTCAAGTCAAATACCACTCAAATTTATCTCTTGTAATATTCAAGTTTGTTACTTTTCGGCAATTTCGCTCATGACGTTTCTTCCAAAATCACTCGCCTGATCACTCGTGATTTGATACAAATGTCATTTGACTAATTGGCAAGCAACCAACTTTCATATTACAAAGATAGACGGAGGTTCAAAACTGCAATATCGCAGATGCAGCCACCTGATACCACAAAAGGATGAAGGTCATGCACATCGATCAAACCATTCTGCACCCGTGGGTCAAGATTCGCAAGATGCTCCTGGGAGATGGCGAACCCCATGAAATTAGCGAAAAGTTGATAGAACAAATTCTGAAACTAAGGTCAATATATTGTTCCCAATTTGTTTTTTTTCCGTATTAAACTTTTTAGGTACCATCTTAGTATTTGAATAATTCCAATTTCTATGATTCGGTGCTGATTTCACACTCCGCACCAATAATTTCCAGTTTTGGAAAAATTTTATGACAATAATTAGTAACCCCCCTTGGCAGTGTTCAGAGCAGCTCTTTCAAAGAAAGAATAACTATGTCGTATACACAGTTTTGGGATAATAGGTATATGTTCGTAAATGAGATGTGATAAGGGTGTCGTTGCTTTTATTGAATAGGAAGCATATCGACAAAGGTCTTTTCTTTATGATATATTCGCAGATTGAGATTCGGTTTCATAAAAATTGATTTGTTTTATTTCTTTTCATTATGCAATTATCTAAAAAGCAGAATTGAATCATATTCTACTGCAATTACAACATGATACATCAAGGGAACTCCAATTTGTATCATGGAATTCATTCGAATAATCGATAAATAAGAACAAAATATTAGTATTATCTCATTCAGTTACAGAGTCAGTTCGAAATTCACATATTCTAAGGGTTTATGACGTCATTTTGGCATTATTTTCGGATCACCTACAGACTGATTTATAAAAAATGGTGTGAGATATTCTTATCCTATTGATTCGTGCGGAAAAAAACCTACCTTTTGAAATTTGAAGTCTCTAAATTATAGCCTTTTGTATTCACGGGCGGCTGGCCATCTGCCCGGACAGAATATAATGTGACCAAGAATTCTTGATGAATGAATTTGAAACAGTTATTCAAGAACACCTTCAACTGAAATTCTAAAATTACAAATATTTATTACAAGCCTTAATTATATTACAGCACCTTGGACGAGAGTAGAGCACGCAAAAATTCTCACGAAAATTATGACTAGGTGCAATTGCGATTGACATTTGAAAACTGTCTACCAGCACAAATTACTTCTAGGCCCACTTACAGTTTCTGTGGTTTCCAAAATTTTCCTGAAAATGGTTTCGGACGACTAGATTGGACTCACTGATGAAGAATCCTTGGTCAAATTGAATTCTGTCCGTCCTTTCGGCCGTATGTGCTCTAACTTTCGAAGGACAGCAAATGGCGACTTGAAATTTACAGTTAGGTTTGGAGCCTGCATACCTCGGTTGAGTTCGTTAACGGGCAAAATCGACCGAATGGTTTCAGAGTTATGCCCCTTTGAAATTTTGATTTTAGTTCCTCAATATCTCAAGAAGTACAGATGCGATCAGATTGAAGCTCTGTAATTAGTTGGTAGATATCAATGCGCAACTCAATGTAAAATTTCGAGTGGATCTATTATCTATTAAAAAAATCTAGAAAATTTGTATTCGAAAATTTTCCAAGCGACATTTGGCACATACCTTCAAGTCAACATTTTTCAATAGTGCTAAATATTTCAATAAAATCCAATATTTTTTTCGGAGATATAGGGAAAAAATATGTCAAATTTCGTAGATAGAATAGAGCCTCGGTAATCCGTAACCAGGCTGATCCGAACGTCGCCATAATCTGAACTCCCGATTGCACCTCCCTGTTTCTCTTGTAACGACCGCTGAGCTTATGTTTTTTTGTTTTATTTTGAGTTACCAAGAAGGCAGAATCCATCTCGCAGATTTACGACCATCTTCAATATAACCGCGCGCTACGTGTCATTATTTTTATAAAATTGGTACTTCCACCAAAACGCAAACATAAAACTCTATCCATTGTAACGATTTCTTGATTTATCAAAACGTTCAGAATAATTAAACTATTTATTCGCACTTATTTACACACTACTGTTCTAGTATTTAAACAACTTATTCCATCAGGGTCTGTGCACAATTTATTTCCACACTAATTCATTTTCACCGATCACTTTCCGCTTTGAATAACTCCGCTGAATTAGTCCCTGTGCTGCTCCGCACCCGGTCTTATATAAATCGTGTACCTTCTAACGATTGCTAGTATTTACCAGAGTGCTCCAGTCACAGGCGAAGTACTTATAGACGTCTGGAGCTTTCTGGAACACTCTCGCACAGATAGGGCCGTACTCTTCACACTGCCCCCTCCTTAAGCATGTTCTGTCTCAGAACAAATTCCATGAATTCCTCGAAGGACAGTGTCGAAATCTGCAGTCGTCCCCATTTCTACAGTAGCCCTTCTGATGGAAGTAACAGTCTACGGTTTTTCTGGGCTTTTCGATTTGCTTTGGGTTGAAATTGCATACCAAGATCTGCATAACTGTCTTCTGTGAGACTACTTCAAGTATGCTTCGCACAACCCACCAATTCAGTTGATACTATCCACAACCTAGCTTGGAAACAGCTAATTTCCTAACCCCAAAACATTGAAGGTCTTCTTTCAAGCCATGAAGTGCTGTCCAATGGTAGGTGGGCTTCTGATGTGGTGTTTGGTGACTACGTAATGAATGAACCGACCCCCTGACTTCAGTCCCAGGCATTTTCCGATTCTGGGCTGCTGTCTCATCAGTTCCTCTTGACGTCCAAATTCATTTCTGAATACTCTTGCTATTCCCCTACTCATCCTTAGATCCGCTGCTACACAATGAGCAAGACAGTATTTCTCGGGAACTGTAAACAGGTCTTGATGGACTTTCTGTATGACGCCAAACCGTGTAACTCGTGTTCCCCTATAGCTATGCGTGAATTCCTGAAAATCGTCATTTTAATTCGCCTGAACCTCGATGAGACGTACTTCTTCCTCGTCACCCTGTGTTGACGCGTACGGAGCTAGTCGGTTGAAATGGACGGCCTTCGGTTTTCCTCTGGGAAGCTTCCGTATCCGGTAAACTACATCACTTATTCTTTTCATTTCATACGGTCCTTCCCACTGTATCTGCAGCTTCGGTGAAAATTCTCTTCTTCTTTGCGGGTTATACAACCACACCAGATCTCCTTCAGTGAACCCTCCTTCAATGGCCTTGATGTCATAGCGCATTTTCATCCGATCACTTGCTTGCTGCATTTGATTGCGCACCTTGTCATGAATGTAATCTAGCTTGCTTCTCAATTTGCTGACGTAGTTCTCCCCGGCTACATCTTGTCCAGGCTCACACCCTAACTCTAGGTCACAATGTAGTCTAATTTCTCGGCCGAACATTATATTGGCTGGAGTTTCCTTGGTTGATTCTTGAACCGAAGATCTATATGCCTTGCTGAATAGATGCAAATATTCATCCCAGTCCCGCTGGTGATCGGAGACTACTTTGGCTAGATGTTTTCCCATGGTCTTATTCATTCCTTTGACCATGCCATCTGATTGGGGATGCAGAGGAGTGGTTCTTATCTTATAAATCCCAAATTTTCTACAAACTTCTTTGAATAACGTCGACTCGAAATTTTATCCTTGATCACAATGCAGCTCTAGAGGTATTCCAAATCTGCAAAAGAATTCTTTGACCAATGTATCAGCAACCGAACTCGCCTCTTGATTGGGAATACCGTACGCTTCCACCCATTTAGTGAAATAGTAGTCAATCGCTACCAAAATGTACTTGTTTCCGTGATCTGTTTCGGGAAAGGGGCCCTCGATGTCGATAGCTACTCGTTCCATAGGAGATCCAACGTTATATTACTTCATTGGAGCTTTTCCTTTGCCATAAGGGCCGTAAGCTGCAGCACAAGCTTTACATGTTCTATACCAGTCTTTAACGTCTTTCTTACAGTTTATCCAATGAAACCGCTGCCTGACTTTCTCTAGCGTCTTAGTAATTCCAAAATGTCCACCTGAAGTTCCATTTTGTAGTCTGGTCAAAACGTCTGTGACTCGACTCTTCGGTACAATCAACTGGAGCCTCTGCTCAGATCCATCGTCATTCTCCCAACAACGCTTCAGAAGACCTTTATTGATCTTCAGCATTTCCCATTGTGCCCAATACGACTTAACATTTTGACTCAGTCTGGATACTTCTTCCTAAGAAGGTCATCTACCACTCTTCTTCTAACTCAGGATTACTTTCAATTCTGGATCTTCTTCTTGTGCTCGTTGAATTTCTTGGGGTAGCCAGTTATATTCAATTACTGTGGTCCGTCTCAAATCGGCTTTGTCTTCCATACGTGAGCAATGACTGCAATTCTCGGGGCAAGGTCGTCTTGATAACGCATCGGCATTTCGATGGGTAGCTCCCGTTCTATGTTGGGTGTTGAAATCATATTCTTGCAGTCTCTCGATCCATCTGGCCACTTGTCCTTCCAGGTTCTTAAAATTCAGGAGCCATTTCAAAGCAGAATGGTCCGTTCTCAGCAGAAATTTCTATGGACTTGATGACTGCTAAAAGTTCTCTTCTGGTAACGCAGTAATTCTGTTCTGGCTTTGACAAGACCTTGCTGAAATACCCTATGACTCTTTCTTGTCCATCCTGTACTTGTGAGAGAACGCCCCCGATGGCTGTATTACTATCATCCTTGTCGAGCACAAACTTCCCTTCAGCTCTTGCCTACCTCAAAACTGGAGCTGTGACCAGAGCCTTCTTCAGCTGTGCGACAGCTTCAGCGCAATCATAGGACCATATGTATTCCTGTCCATCCTCTGTTAATTTTCTTAGAGATTTGGCAACGTTGGCGAATCCAGATACGAATCTACTATAATGGGTGCATAAGCCTAAGAAACTTCGCAATTCACTCTTGTCTCTCTGTATAGGTCATTCATGTACTGCTTTGATCTTGTCCGGGTCAACTTTCACGCCCTTTTGAGCGGATCCCAGATAGTGGATCGAGAATCATAGGGCGACTGAAAAGTGCAAAAATTATTAGTTGAAATTTTGTTTGTTAACTAGCTTTAAGTCGTCACACATCGTTCAACAGGTTCGTGCATCACAGCAGCGCTCTGAAATTGGTGTAAAGCTTGAAGTTAAGAAAGTCAGCATTTTCAGAAACAAATTAATAATAATAAGTAAGCTTGCGCCCCTTTTCCCACGTCCTAGATCCGGCTCTGTTGTTTGAGGCACAAGCGCACCATAACCAATTTCCATTTGTACTTCTTATAAACTGTTGCAATGGCTCCATGCGTTAGCTTTTACTCGATAAAGAATTGTCCGTGAAATAAACTCTTGGGCTCGAACCCCAGGCTATATGGATCGAATGTGGTCACACCAAAAAAAAATCTAGAGAAAGCACTGACGTGAGGTCCGGAGCTTTTACGAGCTTGTTCAGATTCTAACTATTAGATCAACAAGAAATTTTGCACCTAGTTGCGTGTTCGTAATCCCCACCTGATAACGGAGTTTCAATCTGATTGCATTTGTTCTTCTTGAGGTATTGCGGAAATATCGTTAAAATTCCAAATAACAACGAAATTTGGCACTTTTTTTTCATATGTCTCCGAATGTAAATATCGGATCGAAATGAAATTTGTGACATGCTTGTTAAATACTGACCTTAAAGTTTGGGCCAAATTCCATTGAAGTCTAATCAATATTTTCAGGGAAAAAAACTTTGAAAATTCTCGAATAATTTTTTTTTAAATTTCCTAACAATTAGATCCACATGAAATTTTGCTCCCAGTTACGCTTTGGTATTCGAAAACTGTCCACGAAGTTTCAATTCGATCGAGTCAATACTACATGAGATATCGAGGAATTAACCTCAACATTTCAACGATCCAAGCGATTCCATCCATTAACGAACTTGACCGAGATATTTATACTCCAAACCTAATCTGACAATTTCAAGACGTTAAGTCTTTTCCTTCGAAAGTTGAGCACTTACGGGTGGATGGACGGACTGACAGAATTTAATTTGAGCACGGATTCTTCTCAGGGAGTTCAACCCAATCGTTTAAGACCATTTTCAGCAGAAAATTCGAAAATTACAGATATCGTGACGAAATGATAATGCGCTGTTCCCTAGAACAAGCGCGAAAAAACCGCCTTCAGCCCATCATTGCATATCTACGCCTATGTCTAATTCACTTTCGCACCTACAGAAGCTTGACTACATAAACGTATTATCCTTTTGATACGTCTATGCTTGACTATGACTACCGTCTTCTCGAAAACCAGTGAACCGATTACGTAAACACTCACACTCACGTCACGTCCTCTTCAGAGACTGGAGTCGATTCAGGAAAGTGATCATCGAAACCGAAAGTTGATTTATACGATTCGGATGTCTTACATGATTATAATAAAGAAGCTCCAAACAGATGCCAATTTTCACTACAGCTCTGTGATAAAGCAAAGTAGACGATTCGAGTCATTCGGTTAGGAATTTCAGAAAGCTAATGATCTTATGATTTATTATACATAATATGACATAATCTACACTCTACAGGAACTTTGTCGGTGTATCGAAATTAACTTTCAGTTTCATCGATGATTAAATGATTTAATAAAATGGTATTAAGTAATGTGTGGACTATTTCTTATTCTGATTATTCCCTATATATACAAATATTGAGTTTTGATCAATATACTCCTTTGTTTTTCAAGAAATAAAATAAAAGTTTGCTGAAACGTAGCAAATAATATGATATGAAATACTGAAATGCTAATGGGAATAAATTATCAACTATAACTAAAATGTACGAAAGTTCTATACTCTATACGTAGTTATATATTCGATATATACAATGCCCTAGCAGCTGCTTTCCTCATAATTTACCATGAGCACTCATTCCTACTTGCCAAAGAAACTATAGCAGAATTTCTACAAATGCACCGATGTGAAGAAGGTAGGTTTTACGCGCTTGTTCAATTTCCAAGCCATTTCCACACGAAATTTTGCAAAAACCTTCATCGTCAATTTAGATCAATCTTTAACGATATTTAATCAAATTTCAGCTTGATTGGATACGTGTGCATTCAGAAATTGAAAAATCAATAATTCGAATGGTGAAATGGTCTATAATGAATGTACACCACCAACTTCGCCATCTAGCTACAAATGTGCTCTGCATATATTGAGTCTATAATTCGATTTTTACGGGAGTTATTGTGTTCACAATCGGTCGCTAGGTTGACAATAGGTAACTACCGAAAGGAAATATACTCAGAGACTCCATATTAATAGAGCGGGTTTGGGGTTAATTTCGAAGGCCGAATTTGTGAATGGGTAAAATCTAGCTAATTTGGCCGATTATCCATCCCAAATTTTATTTTTCCCTGAATTTCTAATAATACAGATACTATCGAACTAAAATCTAGACCTTGGTTTTGAAAAATAACGGCGTTAAGGTTCTAGCAAAATTTGTGAGGAGAGAATCATATCTACGAAATCTTGAGACTGAACTTATTCATGAATTCCACCTTGGTGAACCAGTTACTTAAATACGGGATTCTATGTTATTCCTTTCAAAATGAACTGTGTTAACCGTTTACTGAGCGGTCGATTGTGAACACAACCTCACAACAAAAAATTACATGAATTGCGCGGAGAAAGATTTGAGCTTAATAACGAACTTGTGTTCGTGGATGGGTCAAATACACTTAAAAACTTCATCATTCGAGATATTAAATTTCCAATATTTTCTAAAGTAAATCAAACTTGAATTTGTTACACTATTGTTGAAACCTTCAGTATAATGCCAAATTCCATTCGAAATCTGACAAAAACATTTCAAATGTTTCCAACTTAATTCCAAATGGGTGTAGCTTCGACACCGGTGAGTGAATTTGGCGAATCAACGAAATTTACCGAGATATTCAGGATCCAAACCTGTCCCAAAAATTTCAGGACTCAGGACTCTATACTTGATGGAAATATAACATTATATTTCCACCATGGACTCAACAGAGGTTCTCTTTGGAATACGAGAGCAAATATGAAAGGCCTGACAGACAGAATTGAATCTAACCTCGGATTCTTCATGAGTCCGTCATCTAACCCCTTAATACATATCTAGCCATATGTGTACCTACTTAAACGATTATGATTTTTACTACCCAAACTGAGAATCTAATCGAAAAAGAAAAGACACAAAATTTCAAAAAGCACTGCCGTGAAGGCAGCAACTTTTGCGCGCATGTTCAATGTAGATGACCGCTTCAGCAACGAATTTGAACATGCACGCAAAAGTTGCTGCCTTCGCGACAGTATTTCTGGAAATATTGGAAAAATAAAATTTTGAATGGGTATATCTACGGAATCATTGGGCGGATTTTACCCATTCACGAATTCGACCTTCGTAATTAAGCCCCAAACCTACTCTACAAATATCGAGTTTCTAAGTTGTTTCTTTCGGAAGTTATTGTGTTTACGCAGTCGGCCGTTAGGCTGACCGTAAAGGTTTGAAGGTAGAGAAGGTTCGGACCTTAATTACGAAGGCCGAATTCGTGAATGGGTAAAATCCACCCACTGATTCCGTAGATATACCCAATCAAAATTTAGTTTTTCCAATATTTCCAAAAATACAGATCAGATCGAATTGAAATCCAGTACTTCATCGAAAAATATCAGTTCGAAGTTTCTTACAGAATTTAATGAGGATGATATGATAAGATAATCATAGAAAATTTTTTTTTCAAATTGTTTTAATGACACAACAAGTTGTCTTTAAGCATCTCAAAACCAGCTGTGAAGTTTTATCAGGACTGAATCAGTATTTCTCGAGTTATACCGAAAAAATCAATGATATCGAGAAGAAAACCTCGAAATTTGACGTATTTTTTCGCGATATCTCCAAAACTTATGATCGTATCGAACTGAAATTTGGTACACTGCTGTGAAATGTAAAGCTCAAAGTGTGAGTGGAATTTTTTTTGGATATGATTGATGGTTTCCGGAAAAAAAAAATTTTTGGAAAAAAATTTCGAAAAAATTTTTTTTTTTTATTTACTGACACTATGATCAGCTAATGAGGCTACTTGTGTAAGGAGATTAAGTGCAACGTTCCAGAGTCAGTATGAAGAACAAAACGCTGAGTGAGACATAAACGTTATGGAAAAGCACTGACGTGAGATCAGGAGTTTTTACGCGCCTGTTCGATTGTGTTACCAGAGCGGTCACCTATTCATGTATGATAGTAACCCTGCTAAACGCAGCTTTGCTCCATGATGGGAATTTTTCCCAATCTCCTCTTTATATGATCCTCACAAAATTCTGCAGAATATTCAAGCTATCATTTTCAATCGAAGAGTAGATTTCAGTTCTATGCCATTCTATATGTATTTTTGGAGATATTGGGAGAATGAAATTTTTTTATAGATAACGAGTCTCCAATTTCTTTTATAACTTGTTGTATTTATGGCTGGCCTAACTACTGACCCTGAACGTAATAACCACCTTCCCAAAGAATTTCCTTAGAGACTTGAATGTTGCAGAGCAGATTTGGAGTTTGAAAACCGAGGACGAATTCGCGAACTAGCAACATCCGCCTAATGGTTCAGCAGATATAATTTAAAATTCTATTTTCCGAATATTTCCAAAAAACAGATTGGGGGAATTGAACTCCAGAACGCGATTGAAGAATGACAGCTTTTAGGCTCATGTACAATTTCCTGAGGACCGCATGATAAGAAGATCGCAAAAATAAGATATTAGAAAACAAAATTCAATTTTTTTGTTGAATATGAAATGATCATCGAAAAATTTTGTGCAAGTTTGAATACAGGCATTTATCAATTAATTACAAATTCTCATCTTGATCGAATCAGTATTTCTCTAGATATTTCGGAAATAAAAATAATACCGAGGAAATAAGCACGAAATTTGTCATATTTTTTCTCAATATCTACGTAAATGAAAATCCGATAAAACTGAATTTCGGAACGTTGTTGTACATTAGTGTTCCCAAGATCTGTGCCCAACTTCATCGCAGGCTGATGAATAGAATTCAAATTTTCCCAATATTTCAGAATATGGAAAAATTTAGAAAAAAATTTTTTTTACGCGATCCTCACGCATTTCTGCCTGGAGTTGTGCGTCTTCAACTAACATTAAAGTTTCATTTTGATGGCGTCAGTTCTTTCCGAGATTTTGAGGAAATAACCTCAATATTATAATAAAGAAGCCTCGAAATTTTACATAATTTTTTCCAATATCTCTAAAAATAAAAATCGAACTGACATTCGGAACACTTTTGCTAAATTTGGGCTTCAAATTTTAAGTCAAATTTCATATGAATTCGATGCGTAGTCTCTGAAGAGAAAAATGTTTTTCATGTAGAATTTCTGCAATCTTGGAACCAATTTTATTTGAATTTTGTACCACCATCCGCCCATCCTCAAGAAATTTTGAATTATAGTGCGGGTTGGTATTTTACTACGAGTTTTTTCTCACTTATGAAGAATCTGGCTCAAATTCAATTCCTTCTGACCACACTAAAGTACAGTCAGACAGAATTGGATGTCTAATTCCATAATCACTTTCGAACGGAGTGATTTTATATTTTGCGATCTTCAAATCATACGATCTTCACGAAATTTCGTCTTCAAACATCATTTTTCATTCAAGTACTCACTGGATTTCATTTTTATCCAATCTGTAGTTGTGGAAATATTGGAATGATAAAATTTTAATGGGTATATTTACGGAATCATTGGGTGGATTTGGCACATTTACGAATTCAGCCTTCTCAATTCAGGAACAATCCTATTCTTGAAAAATGTGTTTGATATACAAGTTGATTCTTTAGGAAGCTATCGTATTTGCAATAGACCGTTAAGCCGACTGTTCCTTTGAAAGAAGAGAATCAAAATTTGTATAATAGGTCTTGATAATGAAGGTCGATCCCATGAAAGGGTAAATACCCATTCAAAATCATATTTTTTCAATATTTCCAGAACACTGATCGGATCTAGTTGAAATCCAGTACTGAATAGAAAAATCACCGATTGAAGGATCATGTTAATTTTGTGATGATCCTAATGATCATATATTTTTAAGAAACGAGACATTTTATTCAATTGACGCGTTCTACTCTGTGACAGTAGATGACTCAAATTTTATTTTGAGTTAACTGTAATTCGGGGACATTCCGCGTTGAATAGCCTATATCTATGTTTTGTGTACTTTGTTCTCTTTATATTATGTTCAGGTTTTTCCGATCAAAAAGCGAACCCGCAACGCGAATCGAGTGATCTAATGGACCATATATTTATTTCGTGTAATTCCACCTCGAATTCCACACATTGAATAACCACCTGGCTGGCCCCCACACTCATACACATCCCTGCAAAACTGAACCCCTTTTCTCATTACCACAGGGGTTCCGTTAGGAGGGCAGTATGTCTGTCGTTCGACGTGTGCAGCCAGCAGCTGTCCGACAGATGTAGCATGGTGGATCAGCCCTACCACGTGCGTTATGACTACAAGCCCCATTGTTGGGCATGGGTTAATGTAAAAACGGATGTATTATTCCGATGAAAACTTATATCACACACACGCATGGTTACAATCAATCGGATTTGAATACATTTTGTCATTGTCATTACTAGAGGATTGACTGCCGGTTTAACGAATTCTGATTTCTGATTGGCCGAGGTACAAAAGAATTGTACGTTATCAGAGAGCAGCTCGCAATTTGGAGAGGAATTAATTCTCACTGCTCACTGTATTGTAGATGAAAAAATAAGGGTGGAGATTGGATATTCTTTTCATGAATTTGAGGATAACCAAATGCTCTTTCTGGCATATACTTTTCCATCATGAATTAACCTACTGGCACAGAAAAAAGTTTTGTTGAATTTGTTTACTTTTATTTATTTTTAGTGATAGTAAGGATGTAAATTTCATGGTGTACTCATGTGCATTGAAAAGTGACGTTAACAACAGGCAGATTCAATGCACGTGTTTTATGTGCTTTGAATATTCCTGATGTTATTTGCATCATAAAATAACAAGTCATTTGTTGAAAATATTTCAATTTCCCCCTTTTTTTAAAAAAAAATTGGTGTGTTGTGGTACCACTATGCATCTCTGAGTATTTTACAACGTCCTTCACCCAGACCTTTCTTAGATGATTCAGTAGTCTTCTCGGTGTAAATCTCAAATTTGTAGCAAATAATCAGCCTTCCCAAACTTCATAACCACGGTTGATTGGATTGTTTAGGGTATTGCTTCAATAATGAACCCGTTCACCCTTAGGTATTATGACGGATTATGTCTTTCACAGAATCAGCCTTCAGCAAATTTGAATTTTATAAATTTATAGTTTAGTTCGTCAAAATCCGGTGGGTAACGTTTCGGTATAAGTAATTATCATTGATGTGGAGATTCGTGAGAATCTAGCCAAATCTATTAATGGCTATCAAATTACTCAAGTATCTGTCGTGGACAAGGAATGTTGATTCGATATTGGCTTTCCTCTTGCACTTGTGAAATAAAAAGTTTGTGAAAGCAAATCATAATTTTCAAATTCGCTTCCTTCATATTTTGGTGTTCCTTTTCGATTTCACTGTCCGAATTATTTGCAGATTCATTTTCTGAGGGGATGTATACATGCAATTCGTGGAATACCTCTTCCCTGGATAATCCAACCAATTTGAAGGTTACCTCTTGATTGTCATTCTTATAATAATAAATGGCCTAATAACACAGTGTTACGAATTTTGAGAACCTTCAAAATTAGCTGGCTACTTCATAAAATCGATATTTGATTGATGACTGTAATGAAAATTTATTTCCTTTCTACACATATATGCCTACACGTTAAGGTGAATACAAACGAAAAACATTCACGCCTAAAACAATCTCCAGTTCTAAGACTTGACTGTCGCCAGCTAAATAATTGTCTGCCAGGCTCGACATGATCCGGGTTGAATATTATTTGACCTTGATAAACAAACTTCAAACCTCATGTAATGTCTAAACCATAGACCTATAAAACTATATGGACATGGCTTAAAGAGAGAGGAAGCGGGCCGACAAAGATGGAACTAGGGCGGGCCAAACCATCATAGAATACGACAAAAATAAGACAGATCAGTTTGAAGCCATAGACTGCAATTATAAGTTTATGTTTGAAATACATTTTTTTTTAAAAGTTTTGCAAGTCGAAGTATTTCAAAGCAGATTTTGTGTTATTCAATTCTCAATTAGAATATAAAGACTGTATAGAAAATATAATTCCCATTATTTTTTGTGTTTTCGTGAGTGTTTTGAATAGAATTTGATTTCCTTCATTTTAAACCGGGTTCACTGGTGAATAATGGTAAATTTGTGTTGTGCCATTAATTGTACGAGGAGATAATGAAAGTAAAATACAATAATTTGGAAAGGGAATTGAAAAATCAAATGGATGTATAATTGCTATGAATCCGAGCGCAGAAATTAATATCGCACAGGTTTCTTCACTATTTAGTGCATTCTAATCGTTTATTGAGACCATCTAACGCACAAAATTCAAAAGATGCGTTCACGCGAGCTGAGCGACTTTCGAGGCAATTTGAATCGGCTTCCTCGCAAGTTTGGACGGTGTTGAGTGGCTCGCGTACTGTTCAAAACACCCTATATACTTGTGAGGCAGCTCAAAGCTCAATTAAATTGCTGCGGAAGCCGCTCAGCTCGCGTGTTTGTACTCTGATAAGAAAAAATTCATTTGGAGCTGGGTATACCGTCCTGAAACAAGCGACCCAGAAGAATTAATAATATATTGTTATTGATTAATCATTTCGAATATTCATATCGGAGCTATGTTCACATTCATCACCAATTTTCGAAACTTCAATGTAATCTAATAAACCAAGGAGAAGTCATTTCCCCGGAGATTCCCTAAGTAAATGCTTGATTTTATCTCTAGATAGGCGTCATATTGTGCAAGTGAGATCATCCTTCATCTCACTCTCCATGCGCTATAGAATAACGGATATTGGTATCGTGTATCTTGTCTATGGTCTGCCCGATCCAGGTCCATCTCTCTCTCTCGGACCTCTCACTTGCTTCATTATCCCCATTCGACTCTTTGGAAATGAATTCGTACGCCGTGTCCACAGAGTTTAATATGTCTATGGTCTAAACCTAATACGATGTGGTTAGGAGTGCACCTTTGTGCTAATTTAAAAATACAGATAAGATCGCATGTTTTGGGGAAACTTGTTGGGTAGTTCGCGCATCGGAATGCCGCGGTTGAGTTCGTTAATGGGACAAATCGGCTTAATAATTTCGGAGTTATAGCCATTTGAAATTTTCATCATATTTTCTCATATTTCAGCACCTAACCGGTGTCAAAATCGATTCTGTCTGGCCGGCCGGCCATCCGTAGGCACCACTCGGGGCGTACGGAAAATCCTATCGACTTGAAAACTTCAGGGTTGGTTGCATTTCAAAATGCAAAGGTTGAGTTCGTTAATGGGTAAAATCCGTCGAAAAGTTTCGGAGTAATAGCTATTTAAAGTTTGGAGTTTATATCCCTGATATTTCTAGAAGCGATTGAATTGTAGCTTGACAGTTAGTTGAAACATAGGGACTCGCACTTTTTCTGGTGATACTTTGGACTTTATATTCCGCAGTAGTGTACCAAATTGCAGTTTGATGCGATAATAATTTTTGGAGATATTGTGAAAAAATATGTAAAATTTCGTGTTTTTTTCTCGATATTGCTGTTTTTTTTCGAAATATCTCAAAAAACACTGATTCAATCATGCCGAAACTTGGCAGTTAATTTGAAAATGCAGATGAAGAACTTTGTGCAAATTTTTGTGATGAGAGTGTCTTTTGAACATTTTGACAGGAAAATTCCAAAATTTTTCTCTCAAATATTCAATATTCTGTTATCTTTCAATCATATGAGGGCCGTATTTATAGTTGCTCCTTGAGGCTTCCTTACTGAAGGCCGCCTTGAATTTGCTTTTCTATGAAAACAAATACAAGTTTGTTTGCATAGAAACATAGAAAAGCAAATTCAAGGCGCCCTTCAGGAAGGAACAACTATAAGTACGGCCCTTATTCTCATGAAATTCTGTATGAACCTTCGAACTGTCATATTTCAATGAAAATCGATGACGACCGTTCGTAAACACAATGATTTCCGGAAGAAACAACTTAGAAACTCGATATTTGTTGAGTAGGTTTGGACCTTAATCACGAAGGCCGAATTCGTGAACAGGTAGAATCCACCCAATGATTCCACAGATATACCCATTCGAAATTTTATCTTCCCAATATATCCAAAAATACAGATTAGGTCGAATTGAAATCTAGTACTTCATCGAAAAAAATAAAAAAAAATAACTGCCGTTAAGGCACCAGCTTTCCAGCGAATGTTCAAATTCGTTGCCAAAGCGGTCATGTCAATTGAACATGCGCGCAAAAGCTGCTGCCTTCACTGTAGTCTTTTTTTAGGTTTTTCCTCGTTATCATTGTTGTTTCCAGAAAAATTAATCAGGAATTACCAATTAAATAATGATGAAACTAAGTTACTGGTTTGGGAAGGCTGATGAAATGGGCAATAATGGATCTATGGGAGATGCTTCCCCTATATCAGGAGCCTGTAGAGTTCCTCTTTAATCTGAGGGTCTGAAATATCATCGCTCGGAGGATCGGACCTGGTCGAAAGACCCTCCCGGCCAGAGAGCAAATGAAGTTTATATTATATACTGCTTCCAGCTAGAAAAAAGGACTTTCTGTTTCAGATAACAAGTCAAAACATTTTGTCAGAATAAATTCAAAATGAAGTGAAAAATGGAAACACTGCGCATTCTCGCTAAAGAATTAAGTACATGCCAAAAAATATTTTCAATAAGCCTACAGAACGACACCCCGTTTTCTCCTATGAACTTCGAAATTACTCCGAATTCCAATATATTTCACGCGCCGCCGCCTATAGGTAACGTTTAGGCATGTAGACCGGGTCCAGCGGCCTGACCTTGAGATATAAGCTAGGTTTGATGACATTCAAATGTGGCTCTGTTGCCTAGCTGTAATTTATTACCACGTCGTATTTTTTCCCCTTAAATTGATATTTATGATGGTACTCCACAAATATCGAAATTCGAATTTGATTTTTTCATAGGTGTTTAAGATCTGCAGTGTCTATTTTTCATGAAAGAAAAAGCAAAAAAACAGAGGTTACCGCTTGAAAAATCAAAGTTGGGAGCCTCCAAAAAATTCGCCACCTTCTGTGAGCGGAAATATCTTCATTTGGTCGATCTCGAGCACCGAGGTGACAGTATAGAAAAATAGATTCTTATTTTTTCATAAATAGAGTTATGAAACACCATGGGATCCTGTATTATATCCAGTTTGCAATGTATTTTTTTGAATTATCATTTACCTCGGATTTTTCAGTTTTTGTATCTCGTCACATGTGAAAATCATTCTTCAATGGGAAAATCTGAGCCACTTCCAAGATAAATACAGTGCCAGCGGATTGTTTTTCGATATTCACTATTCATTTCAATTTAAGATAAATTTTCATTATATTAATTATATTTATCAATTCAAACCTCATTCTGAAGGATATTGAAATGTCTATTGTATGAATAACTATCTTTTCAGACGTGTTTCAAATTTTTTTTATTGAAAATAAATTTCAAAGAAAAACTGGATTTATCCGTAAGACTCCGTGCTTACGGATAAAGTTTGTTAAATTTATTCCTTCTTATTTACGAAAAAAAATTTTGAGCTATATAGTGCCTGGTTATAGAGATATCCTCCCTCAACTTTGAATACTGCCGTGCAATCCTGATTCCTCATGGTGTTTCAGTTGAACCATTCCACTTCAAAGTTTGAAAATTAGATCGAAAATATATTTTTAGCATATGGGAATATGCAGAAGTCTTCCACACCAAAAAGGTCATGCAAAGAGCAAATAATTTCAATTTCTTATACATGAAAGAGAAATATGAATTATTGCAACTTATCTACTAATCATACTATACCTACAAAAAGAACTAAAAACGATTCAAGAGGATAGATAAATCAAAGAGAATGGTACGTTGACAATGTTGAACTACCCAAGGTATCTTTCAAAGATCTTAATCTGAAATAGGTACGATCATCGCACATGACATTTGAGGAGATTACATATTCTTTCATATGAAGTGTAGAAAAAATTTCCAGTATTAATCTTCCATGCAATCATCCTAGAGCAAGCAATATGTCTAATCAATTGGGTAAAAATACTTTGCTGACTGAAATAGAATTATACCGTCAATTTCAGACTTCTAGTAAGAATATGAGACTCATAATGCAAACCTAAGATCTATCGAGGATCGCCTTCTTGCCACCATATTCAAAATTAAAATCCACCCCAATTTGGGGGTAGTTTATTCTTGTAATTTTTCAAAATAATTTGCTGACCGGAGGTTTCCAGTCGAGATATTTTATCAAAACGCTACATTATGATTGAATGTGGCATACTTGTTGTGCCACCATAAAAAAAATTCAGATCCGCCCCCGTTTGAGGGTAGTTTATTCTTGTGATTTTTCAGGAATCCTTGCTGATCGGAAATTTCCCGTGGAGATATTTTATTGAAACAACGTATTATGACTAAACGTAGCATAAGCTTGGTGCCAACGTAAAAAAAATTCAGATCTGCCCCTGTTTAAGGGTAGTTTATTCTTGTGACTTTTCAGGAATCCTTGCTGATCGGAAATTTCCCGTGAAGATATTTGATTGAAACGATGTATTATGACTTTCCGTAGCATACTCTTAGTGCCACCGTAAAAAATATTCAGATCCACCCCCTACTAAGGGTAGTTTATTCTTCGGATTTTTCGGAAATCCTTGCTGATCCATATTTTCCAGTAGAGATATTTCATTGAAACGGAGTAAAATAATTGCAAATCAGATACCCTCTGTGCCACCATACAAAAATTCCAGGTCCGACTCGTTTAAGGGTAGTTTATCCTCGTAATTTCTCGGAATACTTTGCTGACCGAAAATTTTTATTGGAGATATTTTATTGAAACAACGTATTATGACTGAACGTAGCATAAGCTTGGTGCCACCGTGAAAAACATTCAGATCCGCCCCTGTTTAAGGGTAGTTTATTCTTGTGACTTTTCAGGAATCCTTGCTGATCGGAAATTTCCCGTGAAGATATTTGATTGAAACGATGTATTATGACTTACGGTAGCATACTCTTTGTGCCACCATAAAAAATATTCAGATCCACCCCCTATTAAGGGTAGTTTATTCTTGTGATTTTTCGGAAATCCTTGCTGATCGATATTTTCCAGTGGAGATATTTCATTCAAACAAAGTAAAATAATTGCAAATCGGATACCCTCTGTGCCACCATACAAAAATTTCAGGTCCGACTCGTTTAAGGGTAGTTTATCCTCGTAATTTCTCGGAATACTTTGCTGACCGAAAATTTTCAGTGGAGATATTTTATTGAAACAACGTATTATGACTAAACGTAGCATAAGCTTGGAGTCGGACCTGGAATTTTTGTATGGTGGCACAGAGGGTATCCGATTTGCAATTATTTTACTTTGTTTCAATGAAATATCTCTAGTGAAAAATATGGATCAGCACGGATTTCCGAAAAATCCGAAGAATAAACTACCCTTAATAGGGGGTGGATCTGAATATGTTGTATGGTGGCACCAAGAATATGCTACGGTTAGTTATAATACATCGTTTCAATCAAATATCTCCACGGGAAATTTCCGATCAGCCAGGATTCCTGAAAAATCACAAGAATAAACTACCCTTAAATAGGGGCGGATTTGAAATTTTTTCACGGTGGCACCAAGCGTATGCTACGTTTAGTCATAATACGTTGTTTCAATAAAATATCTCCACTGAAAATTTTCGGTCAGCAAAGTATTCCGAGAAATTACGAGGATAAACTACCCTTAAACGAGTCGGACCTGGAATTTTTGTATGGTGGCACAGAGGGTATCCGATTTGCAATTATTTTACTTTGCTTCAATGAAATATCTCCACTAGAAAATATCGATCAGAAAGGATTTCCGAAAAGTCACAAGAATAAACTACCCTTAATAGGGGGTGGATCTGAATATTTTTGACGGTGGCACAAAGGGTATGCTACGGTTAGTCATAATACTTCGTTTCAATCAAATATCTTCACGGCAATTTTCCGATCAGCAAGGATTCCTGAAAAATCACAAGAATAAACTACCCTTAATAGGCGGTGGATCTGAATGTTTTTTATGGTGGCACAAAGAGTATGCTACGGTTAGTCATAATACATCGGTTCAATCAAATATCTCTACGGGAAATTTCCCATCAGCAAGGATTTCTGAAAAATCACAAGAATAAACTACCCTTTAACGGGGGCGGATCTGAATTTTTTTTATGGTGGCACAAAAAGTATGCAATATTTAATCATAATATAGCGTTTCGATAAAATATCTCAACTGGAAACATGCGGTCAGCAAATTATTTTGAAAAATTACAAGAATAAACTACCCCCAATTTGGGGTGGATTTGAAATTTGAATGTGGTGGCACGAACATATCAATGTACACAACTCAGTTTTAGAGTTTGGTTCAATTAAATATTCTTTAAGGTCGTGATTTAGAGGATTATATTTTGGTCAGCAAATTATCCACACCCTAATCAATTAGAATGAATCCGTCCCTGCTCACTAGAAATAAAAAGGTTCTCATTGTCCAGACACTCATCGTCTCATCCTGACATGTGAATCATATCGGCCGCCAGGGCATTACGAGGAAAACTTACACTTTGGATCTTTTGTGCTGTTGGTAATGAACCCAGCTGTAGACAGACGACGAGTTATTGAATGGGAGTTGCTAGTGCTGATGAACCCTCCACTACACTCTCGAACAAAGGGATCGATTTGCCCCAGCATCGCTTCATCCCAAAGTGTTCATTGGTAATTACGATAGTTAACCGCTCAAAATCTTCCATAAATAAAGCAAAAAAAGATTTTGTACTTTATTGGTACTTTGTGGCTCAACTTCAGTTCAAACATGGATGTTGGAAACATTCACAAAACTATTAGAGACTTGTTCACAAGTTGAATGCTATATTATAATTGCTTTCGCTAGATTTATTAACGTTTCGGATACCTTGGACTGGATACAAACATCACACAAGATTCATTATCAACTCTTCAATCTATTTCAAACCACCCATTTCTTGTTTACAAAAAACAATATATTTCATCAATTTTGGTTTCATTGTATATTTTTATTTCAAGAGCAACATTATTTAAGACACATAACAGTAGTTCTGGAATTCTGGGGTGAAAATTTACTAGGACGATCAGTTTTGATTCACTGATAGAGCATGCTCAAACTCATGATCGGATCAGTAATTTTCGAGTTATTCAGGAAATAACAACGATACCTACGAAATAACAACGAAATTTAATTTGCTCTTTTCCTAATACCCCTGAGAATAAACAATGCTTGGAACCGAAATTCGGTACACTGTTATTAAATATTGGATTCAATGCCTGTACTGAATTTCATTGCAATAGTTTCAAAAAAAAAAAAAAATTTCAACAAATTCATATTATAGAATTCGAAAACATTTTATTTCAAAGATTTCTCAGAAAATTTCTGCTTATGAAGTCGTAAGTTTATATTCCGCGAGTAATAACAAAATTTCAATCCGATCACAACAGTTCTTTTTGATATACTTATAAGGAAAAACGTCTCAGATTTCGAATCACTATATGGTTCTAAAAGGGTTCGGCCGGTCTGAATCAAAAAACTCAGCAGTTTTGAAACGCTACTCACCCTTAAAGGTTCAAGTCGCTAGTTCTCCCAGTTACCAAATTATCGGGGCAATGGGCAACCATCCAGCTGGGACAAAATTATGACATCCCATTCCTCCTTAGTTAGTCCAGCAGTAGAGGAAGACCTTTTTCGGCAAAAAAACTATAAATTAGAGACATTTTGGCAAAATATAGATTCATAAAATACAGTAAAAATCAGTACGTTTTTCGATCTTCCAAGTTAGAGCATACAGATATTTTCAAGAATTTTTTTGTAGCTCTGAGACAGTTACTCCAAATGAGATTAATGGTGGTGTGAAGTTCTCTATAGGCCTGGCCAAGACACTTGGCACCATGCGAAACTCTACGTTAATCTAGATGAGTTGAGAATATAGTCCGCCAGTGGAAGATTCAAAACCTCAGCACCATGCCATATCAAATAAACGACTGTTATTTTGCGTAGGTTGGTGGGAACTGGGGAGTCTCCAGTTGCTCGATACGGGATCCGAGCCAAGTAACAATTGCCACTATCGCCAGTCGCACAGTCGCACTCCAAACTTGAGGTGCGTAAGAACATATCGGTTTATTTCTTCGCCACAATGAAGGACAGAAATAATTACATCTTTGAAAATAAGTACTTAGGTTCTTTTTGCCATGACTAAATCTATATTGAGTGTGATTCCGAAGTTGTTTGAATCTATTGTTTGTGGTCTTATCAAATCTCAAGTATACAGAGGGATTATTCCTGAGCAGCACGGATTTTTTGAGGGTAGAAGTGTCGATACTGATTTGGTTATTTTTGTCCAATCTGAAAAAAAAACTTTTTTTTTGAAAATTCTCATATTTCATTTAAATTTCAGTAAAATTTCCAAGTCGCCATTTCGCAATGTGAACGAGCGCGTAAAAGCTGCTGACTTCACGTCAGTGCTTTTCTTTTTATTTTGACGTTGTTGATAATTTCACCTATACAATAATACCGTGTTTATTTCTTCTATGACCACATGTTCGATTATTTCAGTTATTTGTGGCTATTGAAATGATATACATTATATTTACTAGAAAGATAAATCTCTTCTTCATTTTTCACATTCGCTTTCAGCATAACTTTATTAATTTGAGGCATAAATTGGAAGCAGGAAATAGGACATAAATACAAATGAAGATGTTAAAAGTTTATTACATACGTGGCGACGTTTCGCAATTTATTGATTTATATTCAATGTTTGGTCTTACTAATAGTTTAACCCGTACTAAAGCACATATAATTTTCAAATTCAAATCCCAAGAATTTTACGACTTATTTACTATGGTTTTGTTGTGGTTCCATGTTTTTGCGCGTATGTTCTGGGGGACAGCGTGACATAGTTTTGTACAAATGTCTGTAATTTTCGATTTCTGAGCAAAAAATGCTCTCAAACGACTAGGTTGGACTCACTGATGACGAATCTGTTGTCAAAATCTATTCTGTTCGACCGGCCGTCCAGCCGTCCGTATGCACGATTACGGTCGTAAGGAGAAACCTATCGACCTGAAACTTCCAGGGTAGGTTGCATTTCGAAATGCGACGGTTATGTTCGCTTATGAGCAAAATCGGCCGAACGGTTTCGGAGTTAGAGCCCTTTGAAGTTATTTCCGTGATAATTCGAGAACTACTGAAACGATTGAATCCAAACTTTGTAGTTAGTTGAAGTATAACGCCACGCAATTGTCTCGAAGTTTTGTTGGGATCAATCTGTCAGTAAATTGAAAAAAAAATTTTTTTTCAAATTTTCCGAAAGAAACAACTAAGAAACTCGATATTTGTAGAGTAGGTTTGGACCTTAATTACGAAGGCCGAATTCGTGAATGGCTAAAATACACCCAATGATTTCATAGATATATCTATTCAGAATTTTATTTTCCCAGTAATTCCAAATATACAGCTTAGATCGAATAGACGACTTCGGCCCAAGTTGCCAACCCACAATTTTCTTCACAAATTCACTATCACTGGGGAACGGGAATTTCAGGACAAATTCGACATGATAGGGTTCGCGTTATTTTTAAATATCCGTAAAAGATGCCTCGGATCCTTTGAAGCTTGAAGCTTTGAAGTTTTGCGAGGTAGCTTCAACCTCTTTGGGAGAGTGTCACGTTTCGTCCCGGCTTAGTTTGGGGGAACTCGTCAGGGCATGCACCAAAGCCGTTTACATGCCAACGTGAGCGGACACCCCTTGTGCGGATCACAAGGGAGTGTACCAGACCGTTGGGGATGAGTGTACTTACGATATCTTGGGAGGATCTACCAGGGACAGCTTGCGCGCTAGCTCCCCCTGTACGTTGACCGATGATGTGGCCAAGCGTTACAGGCAGGTAACGTAGGGTACTTAAGACGCAAGTGATGGTACTGCCCGCGCGACTTAGGTAAGAGCTGAGAGAGAGCGCTCGCTACACCTCTAACAAGATAATTCCTTCCAAACTGGGGTTTTGTTAAGATAATCTCTGATTGGTTGAAATTTAAGTTGGGATTCCTGATTTCATGTTTATAGTGTCAAATTCATATAGGATATGTTCCGCAAATCAACTTGGTTATTTCGGTTGCCGGTTTTCCATTCCGTAAATATGAAATATTCGGTTGGTTCCTGAAAAAAAGGTTAATTACGGGATTTGATTGATGAAAAAGCAATCTTTCTGTTACCAGAACGACAGTCAATGTTCTGTGCTATGGATATGTTAACATAAAACATTAGGGGCGTTCGTTTTTCACATCAGACTGCTCAGATTGCTTCCGAGTCGTTCGTTAATTACATCCAGATGTAGGAGACCACAGAAGTCAACCGATCGTCCAACAAAATCAGAGTGAGTCGATGATGATCTTTTTCGTCGGTATCATAGACAAGATAGGAGTTTCTTAATGAAGTTAATTTGACATCTTGTTGATATCAAATACCCAGAAATAATTTCCGTTCAATTTTCATTTTGTGTTGGTTTTTTCGTTAGCACAGTTCGGACAAAAGTAATTTCTTGAGTGGGAATATTAGATTTAGCTAAATTGGCGTTTGTCCATTCTTAGTTAATTTTGAGATGCAAAATACATCAGAAATGCCAACCGGCGAGAATAATTATATTCTGGTCTTAATAATAAATCAACAATTCTCTTCACTGAGAACGCTTAATTTACAGAGACCAAGTAACTTTATAATACTCAGACAAGATTCTGAGAAGCAAATTTTTATTGTTGGCAAGGTGGATATCACTTATCATTGAATTTCGTTTACTTTTATATGAATAAATAATGATTTAAATAGTTATCGGTGAATTCATATAACTGTGAAACATTTTAAGGAATCTTCAAACTGTTGATTTGCAAATAAGGGCCCTGTTTCTTCAGCAAGCTCCTGTATTTTTTTCAGAACTGTTCGTTCGTCGTCCTCTTCATCATGATCAAACATTATTTGATATTCTTCTCTAATCAGCTCTAATGAATTTACATTTATACTCATTTCTTCCTGAAAAATTAACACTGCAGATAATAAAATATATGATTAACAATTTTGATTTGAAATCAGTCATTGATATACAGATGAGAAGATATCAAATATTTATGGTCTGTGATTCTCATTTAGTCTGGGTCGTTCGTTTACTTCAGATAAAATCTGATGAATCCATAAGATCTGTGATCACGTGACCAAAAAATCTGTAGCCTCTCGGACGCAATAAACGAACGCAGTAATTGATTGTCGTTCGGGTGCATAGATTTAATATGTCTATGTTCTGGTGACAGAAAAGCACTGACGTGAAGTCCACAACTTTTGCGCTTATGTTCAAAGGATATGACAATGAGTGAACAGGCGCTTCATCTCAACATAGTCTGAAAGCTAGCTCTCCTTTACTTTTCCACAGTATCAGATCACCCATACAAATGAAACGGTTTACTGTGGAAATTTCGCCCTATTCTTCAATATTTTCGATAGAACCCTGTTTGTTATTATTTATCGCAATAATTTATATTCCTTCAAGTATAGTATCCATTCGAGGCTTTGGAATATTATTAGGATATTATTACATATTTGCAATTAAGATTACCAGTTTATGCTTTCAATGAATAATTCAATTCTGGAAATCGGTGTTACAATATGTAATTGGTGTTTGGCATTGTTATTCGTATGGAAAGGTTAAATGTATTCGAGTATGTACATGGTTAAATGATTTCATCAAATGAACGAATCGAGAACAGGTTGAAAGTGGAGCAGAGGTTTCAATATATACAGTATATTGCCAATATATGTGTCTAAAAATGATAATTGGAATTCAATATTCAATTTACCTAAAGAATAATGTCCCCTATAATGCATTATTTGGTCAGGTACGAGATAAATTCGTACCAACGTCATAATAGGTACTACGTATGGTGAGTAAATTTATTCACCATGCTACTATGGTGACTAAAGAAAGATGCAAAAATTTTCGTTCATTGTACTGTTAGTTAATTGGGTGCGTTTTTAGTTCAGTTGAAGCGATAAAATCGATCGAGCGCTGAAAATACGATTGACGTGACGTCATCAAATCTATCGAAAATTTACTAATCATTTTGTGAAAATAAAGACAGGAATCATTGAATTCTCGACGAAATTTGTTATTGGATTTGAATTTTGAATGAACGTTTTTCTGGTGTAAATAAATATTGATAACGAACACTTCATATCATAATGTACAGAAATCAGATATTTCATTTATTTTGCAGAACATTCTGTGATAGTTATTTGCTGTATTTCTGCACATATGTTTACCAAAGTTCATTATTATGGATGCGGCATTGTCCCCGTTGTGAAAAATATGTTAGAAGCTTGATGATAATTCTGCTAGCGATAAGTAATTCGTTATGTTCGATTCAGAAAGGAAAATAATGAAAGACATGTAGAAATCAATAATTATATTGAGGAAAATGTACCTAAATATCTTATTTTCGTAGTTAAGTTCCACCATTTTAGTGGTGGATTCATCAGTAAGCCTTGAGTCATCTTCACCACATCTTCACTATACATTTTTCTACTTTTCACACCTAATAGTATTCAATGAATCCACGAAAACTTCCGGTCAAAACATTCAAGTAAGTATTAAATTCAAAAAAGTCTACTTGTTAAAGGCTATTGAAACAACAATTAAATACAGATTTTTCTGTATAACCTTTACATAATTTCTTTCGATATTGATTTGATATCTTACGATATACTTTTATGTCTTCGACGTACTACGTCTTCAATGACAAAATTATTATATCAACTGGCATATAATGATCAAAGTAAAAAACTTGAGAAAAGTGTGAAAAAAATGAAATACAACCTAAAAACAATACTAGACACAGTGTTTCATCTTCTATCTTTCGATTTAGAATCATCAGTAGCATTTATTCTATATTATACATCAAAAACTCACCACGTGTTTTGTTGCGCACACTTCACTTCAATAACGGAAATAAGCAGGTTTAAGTCCATACGCATGCTTGTTAGAATTGTGCATAGAAACAATAACGCCACAGATTTTACTTACACCTTCTTCTTTCCTTGACAAATGAAATGCGGTAAAAACCATTTTCCAAAATCTTTATAACCTCAAAAATTAAATGACAGTTGATATTGACCCTTGAAAACTATAAGTTTTCATTCAAATATTAAAGTCAAAAAAGTCTACTTGTTAAAGGCTATTGAAACAACAATTAAATACAGATTTTTCTGTATAACCTTTACATAATATCTTTCGATATTGATTTGATATCTTACGATATACTTCTATGTCTTCGATGTACTACGTCTTCAATGACAAAATTATTATATCAACTGGCATATAATGATCAAAGTAAAATTGAATTTAATATTTGAATGAAAACTTATAGTTTTGAAGGGTCAATATCAACTGTCATTTAATTTTTGAGGTTATAAAGATTTTGGAAATGTTTTTTACCGCATTTCATTTGTCAAGGAAAGAAGAAGGTGTTAGTAAAATCTGTGGCATTATTGTTTCTATGCACAATTCTAACAAGCATACGTATGGACTTAAACCTGCTTATTTCCGTTATTGAAGTGAAGTGTGCGCAACAAAACACTTGGTGAGTTTTTGATGTATAATATAGAATAAATGCTACTGATGATTCTAAATCGAAAGATAGAAGATGAAACACTGTGTCTAGTATTGTTTTTAGGTTGTATTTCATTTTTTTCACACTTTTCTCAAGTTTTTTACTTTGATCATTATATGCCAGTTGATATAATAATTTTGTCATTGAAGACGTAGTACGTCGAAGACATAAAAGTATATCGTAAGATATCAAATCAATATCGAAAGATATTATGTAAAGGTTATACAGAAAAATCTGTATTTAATTGTTGTTTCATTCAAGTAAGGTTATAATTATCCATCTAAACCTTTGAATAAAGAACAAAAAGTAATTCTTTATTCAAAGATCTGAACAGTTTGATCGAGCTCCGAGGATCCAATTAGTAATCGTGAATTCATCGATTAAGGGCCGGTATTATAAAACTTAATGGGAAGTTAACTTTAATTTTAACTGAAAATTAAGCAGCAATTTCCAGTTAAAGTTAGATTTGCAGGGTTATCTTATTAGGTGGTTTGGGTATCAATTATAGTTAAAATTAAAGTTAAATCGTTATTTTCCACAGATTCTCTGTCTTTTCGGCTGACATAAGGGGAATATAACCTCGATTTGTTTGTTGTTATGATATTTTCGGAAACATGTTAGCAAGATATAATTCACTTCATTTTTTAAGAACTTTTAATTCACGATGACGAAGATGACATGAATATTGTTGAACATCCTCGTTGAGAGATATTCACTTCATTTTTGAAGAACTTTTAACTGACTATGAAGATGATGCCATGAAAATTGTTGAATATCCTTGTTGAGAAAGGATATTCAGAAATCGGCTGAACCATTTGAACTTATGGGAAGAAACGGAATTCAAAAACCGATTTCGCTTATCTGGACACTCTGCACGCCTGTAATGGAATACATATTCTTAGAAATCGTGCTGTGACGCTAGTGATGCAAATGTGTTGATTACACGCAGAGTTTATGCAGCTTGTTCTTTCTTGATAGTTGCTGGAGATTTTAGGGGTTTTCACAAATCAACTATACTGGCTGTATTATCAGAAATGTCTCATGGAAAATTGCATACTTTGAAATTAAATTAACTCCTGAATGTATCCCTATTCGTTAATCTGGTGGTAATGATGCAACCTCTTACTCCCTATCTATTTATTTCAACTTTACAATTAAAAATTACTATTTACAAACACAAAATCAGGTACAATGAATCTGAGATCCGCGATTCGAAGAGGCACTTATCTTAGAAGTAAGGATCCGGTGGTATGATCCTCCAAAATACAGGTACTATGCAGGTAGTCTAGTTTCAAGAGATTCCAACCAGAATGAGGTCCAGAATTAAGATGTTCCAGTAATAATTAGCTTCGGAATAAAGGTATTCCAGTCATAATCAGCTCCAGTATTAAGATAATCCAGTAATGATTGCCTCTAGTATTAAGATGATCCAGTTAAACCTTGGGTCCGGTAGTAGAAGGTTCAAATGGGCATTAGTCCCAGTAAAAAGGTAATCCAGCAGTCGATAGCTCGGTACAAAGATGATTTAGTGAGCAGTAGTCCCGGTACAAAGATGTTTCAGTGGCCAACAGCCCCGGTACAAAGACTGCAAATTTAAAAACTATAAGATAGTGCTTGTAACACGTGATCTCATTCCCAACGACTCTAGACGTTATTGCAACAATTTACAAGTTAATAAATACGAGATGAAATATCTAGAACTCAGGAATAAGAGCACGTCATTCGATAATAAGAATGAGGCAAGAAATCAAATGCACAATATTATACAAAGGAAAATGTTAAGCGGTGTAACCTGCATGGAATGAAATGAATCAGAAATCAAAATTTGGCATTCACAAGAGTAAAAATATTGGTCGGGATATACGTAGTACTTACCGCCTTTTGAATAGACGTCTTATAAGAAACAATAAAACTTCAAAATTCCACGATGTTAATGGATTACGAAGTTCGTTTATTCGTTAAACTCTAGCAAGGTGTTTACTCTCCAACCTCTTATGCACGAAAAAGAAAGAATTTTCCATCGGCTAGACCGAATTAGAGTCGCGCATGCGAAACACACACTCAACTGTCAAAGCGAAGTGCGTTTTTTAGCGACCGATCGTATAATCTCAGTAAGGCGTTTTTGCTTGAGATCGGAATTGAAATTAATAGTATGACGTATTTTCGCGATGGAAACTGAAATCGACAGTGGAGCGTTTTGTAACGTTACACACACCACTTACCAGGAAAAAAAATTTTGAAGAAATTTTTTTAGAAAAATGTAAAGCCAATAAGTTTCGATTAATTTTGAAAAATAGAATAGTTACTATGAGGAAAATAAAGTTCTTTAACGTTAAATGCCAAATTGAAAGTTAAGTCAAATGGGTGAAAGGGAAATTAATCTTGCAGGTCACACAGCGTAACTGAAACAAACATAAATTCACACGAAATTCATACGGTAATCAAAGAGAAATAGAAAAACGAAAGACAAGGTTTAAGTTACATAAAAATGTTAGGTAACAATCGTTATATAGGCAGAGAAGTCGGTAGACAAAGTCAGGAGTGAAAACGTGCAGATATAAGAAAAGATAGGTATCGACTTATCGACAGGTAAGGTAGTCTACACGAATCAAATCCCGAAATCATCCAGACTGAGGTATTCAAAATCGATAAAGTTATAAACGGTAGGCAGCAGTAGGCAAGATAAAGATGTTTCTTTCCGGAGCAATGAAGTCTAACAAGTGGCACGATGCAGATAAAAAAAACAAAGCTGTTAGGAAATTGTGGAAAGGAAGGAAGGAATCGAGAAGAAAAAAAAATTATCAGGCAAGGTACTATTGTACATATCCCGAGGTGGTTCTCCAAGTTTCAAAGCTCGAAATTTAAAGCTAATTAATTAATCTCACTGAAGGTGTTAAAGATGTATGTGAAGATAACCAATAATATCAAGAGGTATTTAAAGCTAATTTATTTGACAGAAGATGTTAAATGTGTATCAGCGATCACTCCCCAAGCAGGCCTCTCCTAGAAAGCGATCCCCAGTATGCGAAAATAATTTAAGTAGACAATAAATTGGAAAAACACTCCCGGAAATACGTAGGAAAGAAAAGATAAGATTGGGCGCCAGCGATTACAAATCGCAAAGTAGGTTCGATATAAGGAAGCGGAAATAGGTAATAGGGATAGATAATAGGAAATAGGTAATAGAGAATAGGTAATAGGGATAGATACAAACAACAGGTAAGGAAAGAGAAAGAGAAGTGTCCGCCCGTTGGTACAAATAATAACTGCATCCAAAAATGCAAGAAAAATAATCTCTATGAGACTCACAGATCAAAGAAAACTTCAAAGTAAATCGCTAACTACGCTAAATTTTCAATCAAGATACTGCATAGCCGCTCTAAACTTCAAAATATTAAAAGATACGCTGTGAGACTCACAGATTGAATAAAACTTCAAAGTAAATCGCTAACTACGCCAAATTTTCAATCAAGATACTGCATAGCCGCTATAAACTTCAAAATATTAAAAGATAAGATGCCCACAGGCATTAGATACGATAGGTGTCCGAGACACAAAAGATACGGTATTTGCCAACCGGCATCAGATAAATTGTCATTAGACACGATAAGATACGGTAATTGTCGTAAGACACGGTAAGGAAAATGATACGGTAATTGTCGAATCGAAGGCCCGAGAAAACTTCAAAGTAAACCGCAGACTACGCTCAAATTTCCATTCAAGGCACTGCATAGCTACGTTAAACTCGAAAGATTAATCGCCATCTTCACGAAATCGACATGTAAACCAAAAAGAAAAAAAACTAATAAATATTTGCACCGGACAGACCGACACTTGCCTTAAAATAGGAAAAGGAGAAAAGGTATTAGGAAATTTAGATACACAAAAAAAACGACCAATCATCACCTCCATACAAAAACATAACTGCCTTCGTCACACATAACAAGAAACAAAATATTTCTTTTTTTGGTGGATGCGATAACATTCATACACCTTGCTAGACAGACATACTACAAACAACAAATTACCATCACACGAACACAGTACAATCGTTCACGAATAAACCGCAATGAGAATTGCTTTGACCCATCAGATAGTCGATGGTCAACTTCCCAAGCGTATGATGGTTCCAAAAACTAAGCCTACCATCAACCAGGCCTACCAAGCATTAAAGGTACCGAGAATGAAGTCCATATTTCAATTCGTGGGACTCAAAGTTATCGGGATTCATGATTCAGTTATTCAGACGATACTGATATAAGATAACAATAAGGTAAAAGTTGAAAAGATGGTAATATCTAACATTCAATCTCGGAGCTCAGACTCATAACGAAGTCACCTTCACAACCAGAAAAACGAAAGAGACACACTCAGGGAAAAAATGTTACTCAAAAAAAGTTACTCGTCGCCCCACGTTGGGCGCCAGTGAAATTAAATTAACTCCTGAATGTATCCCTATTCGTTAATCTGGTGGTAATGATGCAACCTCTTACTCCCTATCTATTTATTTCAACTTTACAATTAAAAATTACTATTTACAAACACAAAATCAGGTACAATGAATCTGAGATCCGCGATTCGAAGAGGCACTTATCTTAGAAGTAAGGATCCGGTGGTATGATCCTCCAAAATACAGGTACTATGCAGGTAGTCTAGTTTCAAGAGATTCCAACCAGAATGAGGTCCAGAATTAAGATGTTCCAGTAATAATTAGCTTCGGAATAAAGGTATTCCAGTCATAATCAGCTCCAGTATTAAGATAATCCAGTAATGATTGCCTCTAGTATTAAGATGATCCAGTTAAACCTTGGGTCCGGTAGTAGAAGGTTCAAATGGGCATTAGTCCCAGTAAAAAGGTAATCCAGCAGTCGATAGCTCGGTACAAAGATGATTTAGTGAGCAGTAGTCCCGGTACAAAGATGTTTCAGTGGCCAACAGCCCCGGTACAAAGACTGCAAATTTAAAAACTATAAGATAGTGCTTGTAACACGTGATCTCATTCCCAACGACTCTAGACGTTATTGCAACAATTTACAAGTTAATAAATACGAGATGAAATATCTAGAACTCAGGAATAAGAGCACGTCATTCGATAATAAGAATGAGGCAAGAAATCAAATGCACAATATTATACAAAGGAAAATGTTAAGCGGTGTAACCTGCATGGAATGAAATGAATCAGAAATCAAAATTTGGCATTCACAAGAGTAAAAATATTGGTCGGGATATACGTAGTACTTACCGCCTTTTGAATAGACGTCTTATAAGAAACAATAAAACTTCAAAATTCCACGATGTTAATGGATTACGAAGTTCGTTTATTCGTTAAACTCTAGCAAGGTGTTTACTCTCCAACCTCTTATGCACGAAAAAGAAAGAATTTTCCATCGGCTAGACCGAATTAGAGTCGCGCATGCGAAACACACACTCAACTGTCAAAGCGAAGTGCGTTTTTTAGCGACCGATCGTATAATCTCAGTAAGGCGTTTTTGCTTGAGATCGGAATTGAAATTAATAGTATGACGTATTTTCGCGATGGAAACTGAAATCGACAGTGGAGCGTTTTGTAACGTTACAACTTATTATCTATTTATATCAAAATGCCTGCTATGAACCTCACTCAAGTAATAATCCAATCTCGAGAGTTCCTCATGGCATATTATTGTAATGAAAATATCAGTTACTCTTTCTGTTCAACTATTATAAGATGTATGAATGAAAAAAAAATCATTGGCATTTATTCGTTCCGGTGTCTAATATAACAGATAAAAGTTATAAATGCGTAATGAAGCATATTAATTTATACACATTATTTAACTTTCAAGATAAAAGGAAATCATCACAATTGCAATGGATACTTTTCTTATAGTAATGGTCAAGCTGGTAGCTGTACAAATTCTAGATATCAGGGCTCGATAACTCTGAGCCACACAAAACATTACCATATTTTTTAACTGAATGACAATTTTTGCAAATTTAGTGTAGAGATTATTACCACTCCCAGTGTCAGTTGAAAGTGCTTGCCCGTTGGTGAAGTATTTGTAAAAAATTCTGTACCTAATTGGATTTGGACAAATTTTATTGTAATTGTTATATAATTCCTGAATTGAATGTATCTCATTACTGTCAAAGTTTTTCCTTTTAAGCTTTCATTTCCAATATATTCATTAGTGGTAGTAGTTTTTTCAGTTAGGTGACTGAATAAATACCCAAACACCCCTTCCATATTGTAAAAAGTATGAGAATTCAAAATTGATCATTGCAACTCTCCCTCAAATCAGTAATTCTATTTTTATGGAAACCACAATCCATTAAGCTCCCTGATACATAGTGGGAATATTTGTCAATAAAGGATTTGTTTATTCCTATCATATTTTGAAAGGGAGTATTTTTCCAAAGTCCAGCTTTTCCAACCCAGAAATTGGTGGTTAGATTTATTACAGAATCTCAAACTATTTCATTCTCCTTTTCATAGAAATCATCACAGTATTTCTTGTCTATGATAGAAATGAGACTTTTATAATTCCGACATTTTTGAGCATAACTTTAACTGTCGGTTAAAGTTAAAGTTAACTTCCCATTAAGTTTTATAATACCGGCCCTAAACAACGTTGAAAATAAGAATGCCCTGCTGAAATTCATCGGGATTTCCCAGATGAAAATATAAACGCCTTGATGTATTCACGATTAATCGATTAGATATTTCGATTAAAACCAAAACGCACCCTCTTATTCTTTCATTTCAGTTAGTATTGAAATGCAAGTTTTCCAATTTCTCTGTCCAATAAATATTTCACACCCATTCGGTTTGTTGATGTTTCATCTGTCAAGATATTGTGCTCACTCAAAGACGATATATTTGAAGGGCAGTTTCGGGGCTTGATTAAGGAAGAAGAATCCTTGAAAGTGTGAAATCCGTCACAATACTTCGGTAGATTTATTTATTTGAAATTTCGTTCTCCCAAAATTTCCAAAAATATTAATCTGATCGAATTGAAATCTAGTATTAAATTCAAAAAAGTCTACTTGTTAAAGGCTATTGATACAACAATTAAATACAGATTTTTCTGTATTAACCTTTACATAATAATATCTTTCGATATTGATTTGATATCTTTCGATTTTGGAAAATGTTTTTTTACTGCATTTCATTTTGTCAAGGAAAAAAGAAGTTTTAAGTAAAATCTGTGGCATTATTGTTTTCTATGCACAATTCTAACAAGCATGCGTATGGACTTAAATCTGGTTATTTCCGTTGATGTGAAATGTGGTTTGAAACACGTGGTGAGTTTTTGATATATAATATAGAATAAATGCTACTGATGATTCTAAATCGAAAGATAGAAGATGAAACACTGTGTCTAGTATTGTTTTTAGGTTGTATTTCATTTTTTTACCCTTTTCTAAGGTTTTTTACTTTGATCATTATATGCCAGTTGATATAATAATTTTGTCATTGAAGACGTAGTTCGTCGACGACATAAAAGTATATCGAAAGATATCAAATCAATATCGAAAGATATTATTATGTAAAGGTTAATACAGAAAAATCTGTATTTAATTGTTGAAATCTAGTAGTTGGTAGGTTCATGCAGAATTTCAAGCAAATGGCTTAGAATTTAAAAGGCGCGCAAAATCTCCTGACTACTAATTTTTTTTCTTTGTTCATCAGGGCTTTAAAGATGTATATACATTTCGTTGGTGACAGAAAAATGTATTTTTCCCTTTGACGCTTTCAGCTTTAGTAATTAAGGTCTAAACCTACTATATAAATATCGAGCCTCTAAGTTGAAAGGACTTTCAAGACTCGATTCTTGTAGAGTGGACTTGGGGCTTAAGAGCAAACAGTAACGCGTGCTGGTAAATTACGGCTTCGTGGCCGAAAAATATTCATAGGGAAACCTGCGATATTGGCGAGCAATCTCTTAAAATGTTTAATTTTATTTCTTATTCCAATTCCTACCTGGCTGGAAAAATTGGAGTTAACCATAATTGAACATAGAACTGAAACAGGTGGATCATCGGCTCCAACCTTAGTCAAAGGCTCCTACACTTTATCTTTACTTTTAGCTCATTATCTTTTATATTCACCCTTATTTCAAACTCTCCGTAGGAAAAATTTGGATTTCGATTGAAACCAGTAACGGATATCCACATGTTGACGATAATTGTATGAAGCAAACCAAAATTGATGGAAACCTCCGATCAACCGAATTTTTTGGAGATCTTCATTATTTTGAATTGCACTACTTAATTAGCGTTCTGTATGTAAAAGTGGTATTCAGTTCTGTTGTGAAAAGCCAATGATTTATGAATAAAATATAAGTTTTATTTAACATATGAATGAGCTTCATGAAGAAATTAAATCATAAATCCCGTCATCCGCAGGGTGATTTCTATAAATAATGATTTCAATCCGATTTTCAGCCGTTATTCTTTAGATATTGAGAAAACCCAAAAATATTTAATTTGAACTACTTACGATTATGAAATTGTTAAGAATATCGATGGGGCATTTGCACATTGTGTTTATGAAATAATAAACGAATCCGTTGAAAATTTGTCGATATGTGTTGAAAAGTTGGTCATCAATCTTAGATATATGATTCTGGATGAAAAGGTAACCGATTATTTCAGTGAATTCTAATTTTAGAACCGAATGCGATGAATCATTTTCGGGATTATTAGAAATTTGCAGCAATTTTCTATATAACTCAGGGACCACTGGTCGGAAATCATCCAGGTGAAAATTTTTAGGTTGAGTTATGCAACAGTAATCAACGTTGAAAGTTCCATGAAAATTCAATGGTAAGATTTCGGGAAATACTTTTTTTCCCTCCTACTCCCAGTTTTGAGCTCTTAGGGTACACCGATCCTGCTGAAAAGCTTGGAGGATCAATATCGAGCGACGCACGATTTTTCTACCGAGTTTCACGGATTTCGTTTCAGTACTTTCAGGGAAAAGTCCCGGAGTATGGACAGCGAACGGACAGATTTTTTTCATTAGTTCATTCAAATCTACATACTTCAAAATGTAAACTGTGAAATTTTCAAGGCCAGTAATTTTTTTTGCGCGCATGTTCTAGGGGAACAGCGTGCTATCGTTTTATCCAAATGTCTGTAATTTTCGATGATTGAGCCGAAAATGGTCTCAAACGACTAGGTTGGACTCACTGATGAAGAATCCGTTGTCAAAATCTATTCTGTCCGGTCGTTACCACGATTACGGGAGTACGGAGGATTCTATCAACTTGAAAATTTCAGGAGGGGTTTCATTTCAAAATACGAAGGTTAAGTTCGTTAATTGGCCTAATCAGCCAAATAGTTTCGTAGTTATAGCCATTTGAAATTTTGAGGTTAATTTGCTCATATTTCAGAAACTACTAGAGCGATTGGATTGAAACTTGGCAGTTAGTTGGAGCATAACAACGCGCAACTTTGTGCAAAATTTCGTTGAAATCGTATGATTACTCAATTCAGAGAATTTTTTTTCAAAATGTTTTCTGAAAAATTTTTTTTCTGAAACTATTGGTCATATTCAAGAAAATTTCAGTTGTTCTTTGAACACCATATTTCAGGCCAGTATACAAAATTTCAATTCTATACTGCTATTATTTTTGGAGATATTTGGAAAAAATATGTAGAATTTCGTGGTTTTCTTCTGGATATGGTTGTTTTTTTCGGTATAACTCAAGAAATACTGATTCAACCGTGATGAAACCTCGCAGCTTGTTCGAAGATGTTGTGGGACAACATTGTGCCAAATTTCAAATTTCGCGATGATCGTGTCATTAGAACAATTTGAAAAAAAAACAACTTAGAAACTCGATATTTGTAGAGTAGGTTCGGGGCTTAATTATGAAGGTCGAATTCGTGAATGGGTGAAATCCGCCTAATGATTCCGTAGATATACCCATTTAAAATTTTATTTTTCCAATATTTCCAAAAATACAGATTAGATCGAATTGAAATCCAGTAATTTATCGAAAAATAATCTAGAAAAGCACAGTCGTGAAGGCAGCAGCTTTTGCGCGCATGTTCAAATTCGTTCCTGAAGTGGTCATCTCCATTGAACATGCGCGCAAAAGCTGCTGCCTTCACGGCAGTGCTTTTCTAAAATTTTTTGGTCTATCACCGAGTCTATCACTAGGGTTTATTATTTGATTTTATCAAATAATAAACCAAAAAGGGGCTGTCTTTCTACATGTTTCAGTGATTATATCTTGATATCTTCTGAGATGTACGTAATTCATGTGAGAGCGCGCAATGTTATTCATTTTTCAATTTTCAACATTGCGCATTCTCATCATTTTTCACAACCATTGGCACCCAAAAAATGTTTTGAAAAAAACCTAGAAAAGCTGCTGACTTCATGTCAGTGCTTTTCTAGGTTTTTTCGATAAACTACAGGATTTCTATTTGATCTAAACTGTATTTTTGGAAATATTGGAAAAATAAAATTTTGAATGGATATATCTACGGAATCATTGGGCGGATTTTACCCATTCACGAACTCGACCTTGGTAATTAAGCCCAAACCTACCCTACAGATATAGAATTTCTATTGTGTTCACGGTCGGCCGTTGCGGTTTATGGTGTGAACCATGAAATCGTTGATCCTTGTTTCTTAGATGAGCCTTTCAGAAAGCCCAAGCAATTTATATCATGAATTATGGTTATATAATAATAATAACGTAACTTTTATTTACACCGTCATATACAGCACAAAACAAAACCGAAGCGAAGTCTAGCTTATGCTACTCCACTTAACCTCCACTAGAGTGTTCTTTAATTTCATTATTTCACATATTTACAGATATGAGATATCTGTTTTATTTCATACCTATATGACATTATTGGTAAGGCGTGAGATTCTCAGAAAATTTCAGTCCCCTACTCAATATCCAGAAATTTTGAACCACATGTTGAGCATAATGTTTCACTAAAGGCTGGAAAGAAATTCAGTCTCTCAGTTTTAAATCAAACGAGTAGGAATAGTTCGAAAACGATTTGGTATATAATGAACCGATCAATATTTTTAATCAGAGATTATGTTCGATATTTCTTGTGATGATGACACCTAACAATATTGCATGATAATTCCGCCGTTCTGCACTTTAGCCGATACACTTAGTTGGAAAAACCTGATCGGGTCGGCGTAGACTTAAAAAGATGAAAATGTTTCCATTGGCTCTTCGTGTTCGCCGTTGAGACGCGAAGAAAACCTGCAAATACCTCACGAAGAATGGAAACGAGCAAGAGAAGAGAAAAAAACTGAAGGCAGGCAAGCAGGCTAAACATTATACGGATCAATGTGCCAAGAGCGGGGTAAACGTCCCAAGATTATTGTTATAAGTCGTGGACCAAGGTCGACCTTGTGTGGTAAACCTGCTCTCACTTACCCGGACAAAGTTATGCCGAGATAGCTACAGTATACTTACGGGTCAATTCTTCCCAAGTGAATGTACTTGCGACATTTAATGTCCACGGGAATGAATAATATTTTTCGGAAAGAGCAAGAAGTCTGAACTTTTCAGGTAATAGGTTGGTAATTAGGTGATGACGGATCAAGATCAAATGAAATTGATTATTTAAACTCCGAAGATGATTAACAAACTTGGACGGATTTTCAAGTGATAATTTCCAGGCTTTTTAGGTTTTCACTCCCAATATCTGAAGAAGAACTACTGAAAACTGAATAAAAATTGTTATGTATGGAGTTGGAAGTTTTGATTACAGAAATTCTAAAGAACCCACAATAAAACTCCACATCAGAATCAGAAAAAAATAATAAAATTTTATTATTATTTTCTAAATTAAAAATATCAGAATCAATTCGACAAAGTTTTGTTTAGAAAATTATCACATGAAATAGAGACCTAAATTTTGATTTAAATCATCAACTCAGTGGCACCATTAAAGCCCTTCATGATAAAGCTTATCCAAGATTATTTAAATTACATTGAATCCCTCCTTGCGGGAAATTAATATCCAAGAGAATTCATAAATAGAACTATTTCGAATATGGACAAAAAAATCAGACGAATATAAACACCTCCAAGATGAATGCTCAGGAAAAAAGTTAAAACAGCACTCAGTTGCTAGTGCCCTACCGTCATCCTCACATACATAGACATAAGTGATAACTCAAAGCATTTGCACTCAGAGATTTGGTTGTAAGAATCTGATTGGTATTATCATGATTTGTATTTTGGTATTTTTTTTCGTGTGATGTCGATGTGTAGAAGTTAATCATGATGATGAGCCTGATAGTATATAACTACACATAACGACTGAAAGAAAACAGAAACTAAACCATGAAATACTATTATACTATGAAATACAGTTCTCCTATGAAACAACAAATCCAGAATTCTTACTCGAATTATCTGCAATATACCTTTTCAATTCATTTTTTCTGATATTTACTCCATTGAATTTTTTCATATGATTTGGAAGCGAGTTGTAAACACTTATTGCCCTAACGATACTACTCTTTTACTGCTTATAGTCCTGAATCTTATTGGTAAATTATATTCGAGTGACTCAAATGAGAGCAAATGTTCAACAGGCAAGGGAGCAGTGTGATGAGCGATTATATCTTTATTTAAAACTTTCAATGTTCTATTTTGTTGACTTCTCATAAGATTCGAAGAGTTTGAACTGAACTCCAGCCCATGCAATAATGCCATAATTAATGATACTATGAAAAAAGGATTATACAGTATCAGACGATCTTCACTGCTCATCATTTTGGATAGCTTGTGAAAAATCTAGAAAAGCACTGACGTGAAGTCAGCAGCTTTTACGCGCTTGTTCACATTGCGAAATGGTGAGTTGAAAATTTCAGTGAAATTTCAATGAAATATAAAAATTTTTCCATGGATAATTCTTTCTATTGGCACTGTTCATATTCCAACCAAATTTCATTCCGAACAGATAAATATTTTTCGAGTTATCGAAAAATCAAAATTTCAAATGGCTGTAGCACAAAAACCATTAGACAGATTCGGCCCATTAACGAACTCAACTGAGATATTCAGGATCTTAACCTAAACTGAAAATTTCAAGACTCTACGTCCTTCCTTTCGAAAGTTACAGCGCACACGGCTGGACGGACAGAATCAATTTTGACCACGGATTCTTCACCAGAGAGTCCAACCTAGTCGTTTGAGACCAATTTCGGCTCAAAATTCGAAAATTACAGAAATCGCGAAGAAATGATAACGCGCTGTTCCCAACAACGAGCGCGTAAAAACGAGAATTAGGTGGGTACTTTGTTTTTCTTAGCAAATATTCAATATTCTGATCCCATCTCATGTTATAATCGAACATCATTCTCGAATACTTCAGAGTGTTAACCTTTTTCATTAGTTTCTCATTAATTCATTTCCCATTCGATTGCCTCTGTGAGATGCACGTAGTGTATTTGTGTATTTTCGATTTAGATAAATAAATGAAAACAGATATTCAAAGATTCTCGAACTTGTTCAGAGCGAACCAAATGTTCAAGTGATTATTTAAATTTTCTTTCACTTCAACATTTGCCATTCGACTCAACTGCAGTGTCATTAGCGATCAGCGAAAGAGATCAATACATTCTCAGTCACAGTGCTGTAAACATCGTTAATATACAGTACAAAAAAGGCCCTTACACAGTACCCTGAGGGATTCCAGTACTCACTTACGATATTCGCTTACAGCATTACCTATTTTCCTCTACAACCCTTATTCTCTGAATAAGATGTAAGTAGCTGATATGAAATATTCATTCCTATTATGTGGTACGCACGTGTTCTTTGTCAATATAACCAAACAATTTCCGTTTGCGATTTGTCAGTAATATGACAGTATGACAGTCTGTGCTCTTCTTTTTCTATTCCTTGGTCGTTGTCTTCTACTCTAACCAGATCGAAGTATAGCTATCTCTGTTTTTCTGAGCAAAGTCACACATTTGACGTCCTTTGCTTTCCGAGAAAGCTGAATTCGACGTTGCCATATCGTGCACTCAAGACAAATCCCGTTAAAAGCAAATCCCCATTTTTATTTTTCAGTTTAAGGTGATCAAAATTTTTTTAAAAATATGATATTGAAATTATATGTTTGAAATGTGATGTTCTAAAGGTTTTTCATGAAAATTACTGCATTTTCGTTTAAAGGAAAAACCCCCATTATGCGATTTTTTCCAAAATTATGCGATTTTGTAAAGTCTGTGGTCCTTTGGATGACAAGTTGTTTATGCATGCGTTTAATACATTCTTTGACGCCTGCGTGCGTTCGCATGGAATTGTTTTTCAAATATATGTGATAACGTGGTCACCAACTTCCTTGTTTGGCTGGTAACAGTGCTTTTACAGTTGACGTGTTTAGTTTCTTTTATCATTTTTGATGATGAAAAGGCATAAGCATTAGCAGAAAAAGAATTGTTTTCATGCCACCTTCTGAGTCTTATGAGTTGACAGCAGATTATGCGAAAATATGCGCTCGAATGCTTTATGCGCCAATTATTCTATAGGGTTCAGAATTATGCCCAAATCGCATAATTATGCGCCAATCGGCAACACTGTAGAATGCATATATAAGTACGGCACCGAAGCTTGAAAAGCCGGACGTGTACCCGGGGTTTACTCGATCATCTTCGGGAGATCTGATTTTATGTCCATAAATGCTGCTTTCTTTTTGACGATTTGGGTAGCTCCGAGCAACCCCAATCGTTAAAAATAAAGCAGCAATTGTTAGCAGAGTCATTTGCACGGAAGTAAATAAAAACCATCTCAGTAATTGTAGAATATTTGTCGTGAAAGAAAAAAAATTTCAGTTTTTTTTTAAAGGGGTGATCTGCTAACTTAATATTAAGTTAGCAGGACCATTCTAAAATATGCTTCAAATTTGATAAAAAATGTCGTTTCGCTTCTATTTTTTTCAAAAGGGTGGCGCTGTTCACTTAAAATTAAGTTAGCAAAGCCACCCCTTTTAAAAATAAACTTAAAGCGCGACAATTTTTTTTCTTTCACGACAAATGTGTTCCGGTCGTTCTTCAATCGTTCAGTTCATTTCCGGTAGAAAACCGGTCATCTAATTATTTTTCTTGTATCACAAAGTTATGTCGATGTACATCCGTGAGAACGGAATGTTTCCATTATTCAACATAGAAATGAAAATTGTTCATTTCGAAAAATAAAAGATTTAACATAAAACCCAATATCAGTCAATAATGATACGAAGAATAAACCTGAAATATCAATATACCAATGCAGTGTTACCAACCTTGCGAAATATCCTAAGAAACCAAATCATTTTATTGAAACCTAAAAAAAGCTATAAAAAATTATTTTTCCGTTCTTTTCACGTTAGATGGTCTACGAAAAATACTCCACAATTATTTATAACATTTTTGACAAAATTCGAAGCATATTTTAGAGTGGTCCTGCTAAATTGATATTAAGTTAGCAGACCACCCCTTAAAAAAAAACTAAAAGCGCGACAATTTTTTTTTCTTTCACGACAGATATTTGACAATTAAGGAGATGAGTTCCGTGCAAGTGGCTCTGCTAACTTTATGGACATATATTATGTCCATAAAGTCCAGAAACTTCATGGACATTCTGATTTTAGAGATGAGCCCGTTGTTATGTCATTCTTTTCGTAGGGAATAACTAAAATAAATATTCAGAAACGGAAAGTTTCAGTGTTCCTGCTCAGATACGAAAAAATTCTTCCAGTTTTGTTTATATTACTCTGTATAACTAATACAAACTGTACGAAGAGCTATTATTACCTCAATAAGTTAAGATTGCGCTCCGTCAAAGAGACCATTAATTAAATATCTGCTGAAATGAAACGTTAAATTACATCTCGCAATTCTGAGCGAAATTGTATCATAGGTAAATAAAAGCAATCTGACATTTAATTTCATCGTTGGAAAAAGGATAACCGTTTTACATTATGAAACGTTACAAAACCACCTACATCATGACGAGATTATGTTGTACTGTTTGCAGGAGGAAATATTACTTTCACTTTGCTACGTTCAGATGCGTGACGTTCATCTCCAAATTGACGATTTACTGTCGGCTTTTTGATGTACAGTCCGATTATTCCGTTTTGTTAGCTCAATGAACCGATTGTTCGAATTGTTCATGATATGGCTTCTGGTATGTTCGTGAAATGTCTGTTATGTTAAAGTGATTGTCAATAAAAGCAATCCAAATATGTATACACATGAACATACTCTGTAGATTTATCTTGTTATTCAAGCCATCAAAAAAATCTATAACGGAAAGTATTGAATTCATTTCAGTTATGGTCTATTGAAAAAAGGAGTCAGGTCAACTGGTTTTTCGAATTACTTTTCTATAGAATCTATGTTAGGTAAGGTAAGGTCACTTTTCTTTAAAAGCTAGGTTGTGATCCGCAGAGTATCCTGCTTATCTTTTATTGATTGATGAATTTGATTATAACCATCGCTACCCTTCTTTGTCCTTATGTCATGGTATTCAATTACTTTTTATATTTCCATCCAGCTCATGAAACCATAACTCTATACTCGAAAATATTACCAAAACCTAGCAGAATTGCAAACCTTTATCGAAATGTCGAAAGCATCATATTATGATACAACATGTATGTAACAATGGATTTTATCCATTGTTACCTTTACCCCTTTATTATTGGGAATCATTAGGATATTGCTGTTGGTACTGAAGCTTTTGTAGGTTTGCGAGGTAGCTTCAACCTCTTTGGGACAGTTTCACGTTTCGTCCCGGCTTAGTTTGGGGAAACTCGTCAGGGCATGCACCAAACTAAGCCGTTTACATGCCTACGTGAGTGGACACCCCTTGTGAGGAACACAAGGGAGTGTACCAGAACGATGGGGATGAGCGTATATCCGAGATCTTGAGAGAGTCTAACCGGGACAGCGTGCGCGCTAGCGCCCCCTGTACGCTGACCGATGATGTTGGCCAAGCGTTACAGGCAGATAACGCAGGATACTTAAGACGCAAGATGGTACTGCGCGGGCGACTTAAGTAAGAGCTGAGAGAGGGCGCTCGCTACAGGAACCCCCTTCCAGTGAAAACGATACCAGAAAGATGTATCTGGAGGAGTGTGACCGAGACCGAAAAGGTGTTCTCCTCTAAAACGCGGCTGAGAGCGAGCCGTTGTGCCATTGCTGCGCTGTTGAGCACGAGTCTACGGCGTTTGATGCACGGTTGACCAAACCGTTTTGTGATGAGCCGTGTAGACTGTGTGCTAGAGCGCTCTGCCTCGTCGTTCGAGGAGTGTGACCGATTTAGAGGAGGTCAGCTTTTGACGGAATGTAGTCATGGCCGAATTGACCAGAAGATTTCCCACAAGTGCGGCCGTAATGCGGAGCAGTTGTGTGCCTTTGAAATGTGAGAAACCCGGATTGAGAAACGCTGCGCCACTTGTGAGTCCTATACCACTCGATTTCGTGCAGTGAGCCGGGTGCATTAGTGAGCACAACTTTGGGCGGCGAGTTGCAGCACGAGAGCGAAGTGGCGATGTGGAACCTCCTCGGGATGGTTGACGAACCATCGCCGAGAGAGGAACGGATAGGATCACACAGTGACAAGCGAGGTTCTCACTGGAAACGAAGATGATCGCGGAGGGACAGAAACTGTGACACCGTCGTTGAAATACATCACGTCGGAAAGTCACCACTGAAGCTTTTGAAGGTTTGCGAGGTAGCTTCAACCTCTTTGGGACAGTTTCACGTTTCGTCCCGGCTTAGTTTGGTGGAACTCGTCAGGGCATGCACCAAACTAAGCCGTTTACATGCCTACGTGAGTGGACACCTCTTGTGAGGAACACAAGGGAGTGTACCAGAACGATGGGGATGAGCGTATATCCGAGATCTTGAGAGAGTCTAACCGGGACAGCGTGCGCGCTAGCGCCCCCTGTACGCTGACCGATGATGTTGGCCAAGCGTTACAGGCAGATAACGCAGGATACTTAAGACGCAAGATGGTACTGCGCGCGCGACTTAAGTAAGAGCTGAGAGAGGGCGCTCGCTACAGTACCTTGAAAGGTTACCTTCACAAACTTGTTATGGTGAAAAGATAAGGATTAGTAATTTTAGTTACTGTAGTCTCTGGGGAAGCACAGAGACGCCCAAAGGATGTTCATTTTTGACCTCAAAACGACGAAGGAGATATCATTAAAGACGTCAGGGGAACCCCAAATTGACGTCAAAATGTCACATTCATGAGACATCATACTCAGACGTCACAATGACTTTTTGAAAATGACGTTGAAGACCTGTGAAATAAAGGAGAATTAAAAAATCTATGCTAACACAAACATCTTTAAAGTGATGTTGATAATCCTTATAGTTTTTTTGTATCGAACCTGGTACCTCTGGATCACCACCCCAATAGCGTAGGCCACTACTCTACAGAGGTAATTTCTAGGTGGTTTTCAGTCGGTCAGAAATTGATCGGTTTTCCACCTGAGTGATTGTATTTTTTTTCGAAAAAATGGACAATTAACAAAAAATATAAACCTACTCTTGTAACTATTAAATAATAAATAATAATAATAATAATAATAATATACCTACCTATATATAAAAATGAATATCAACGCAACAGAAATATTGGAGATAGTTCAATTCTATAGGATATTTTTCTCGAGAACCACATGAATGCATTTCTTAACGGTCGCTCATCCATATACTAGTTATGTTTAATGCTGCTCGGCATTTGGACATTCGACCCCAGTGAAGCCAAAAATATTTATTGGTGCAATTGGAGGATAAGGTTGAGCGTTCCGAGTTTATTCTCATGAAGTCGAATTTTTTGGAAAAACATAATGGAACACAAAAAACACGTTCCTATATCTAAATACAGGGTGTTCCTAAATAAGTGTATCAACGGTCAACTGTAGACTTCTCATGAAAAAATAACATTTTTTTTTCTCTTCCATTTTTTTCTCCGGGTCTTCGTTCCAGAGATACAGGGTGTGGAAAATGTATATTTTTTTCAGTTTTTTGCTAATATCTCAGGAACCATTTGAATAACAGAATTGAGGTTTTGTACACACATTGTCACAAATGATAGCTACTTTCTTGCACTTCACTCGGTTTCATTAAACGTGCCAGTGGCGGAGATATTGAATTTGCACAAAGGTTTTTTCCCCCCAACCTTTACACCAATGGACAAATTTGCATTTGCACAGCTAATTCTGATGTGCCAATGTGCTTTGAAAAAGGTACTACTCGTTCACTGCTCTAAAGTGAACCGTTTTCGAGAAAACTGGCATTTAATAATCGCATTGTAAATTTCTTGTAATTGGATAAATTAGTAGTGATAATTAACGAGTTCATTAATTTCAACAAAATTTGGCAACTAGGTGTTCAATTTTAAATTGCGAAGTTATTATTCATTATTTTTAGCAACCATAGTTAACAAGATTACAAGAATTGCTCGAAATTAAACCCGTAATGTCTGGATCATGTTCCTATGAACGTTTTTCATAAATCTGAGGGGTATTTTTAATTTGCTCTGCTGCGGCTTGAACTCTTGCTGTCAACTCTTCTAAGGTGTTAACAGGAGCAACAATGGTGAATGTGTTAATTGTCATACTGCTTTATTTCAATTTTTGATCATAAAATGCCAGAACGAAGAATACCTTTTTTATGGCCACTGGCACGTCTAATGAAATCGAGTAAAGTGCAAGGAAGTGGCTATTTCTAGTGACAATGTGTGAACAAAAACTCCATTCTGTAATTTGAACGGTTTATGAGATATTAGCAAAAAACTGAAAAAAATATCTCTGAAACGAAGAACCGGATTAAAAAATGGAAAAGAAAAAAGGATGTTATTTTTCCATGAGAAATCTACAGTTGACCGTTGATACACTTACTTAGGAACTACCTGTATACAGGGTTTTCCTAAAATTTGAGGTACAAACGAAGAGAGCGACTCTTTGCGAACTCATGAACCACAAATATTTCGCATTTTTTTAAAAGTTTTATTCTCAGAGTTTCTGCATTTCACAAGATATTCGTCTGAATCTTGGCATAGATATTACATTTGAGAGTTCTCACAATGTGGCATGTCAATTCGGATTGCAAATCTACAGGGTGATATTTTCCGGAACACTGTGTGGTGAGCCACTGCTAGTTTGAAAAATTCGAGAGAAAGCTTCGTTGATATACAAGAATTTATGGCTCCATTTAGTTCCGTCATAATATCTGATTCCTATTTCGGGAAAAATTTTCGAATCCATGGAAGTTCTCAGGAAACTCCGAATTGTCATACAATCTTGTGAGTAAGCTGCGGTGAATGAATTTATTGTTATAGTAATGAGATATAAACCATAGTTTTCTATATATTCTCTGATCTGTAGCAATTAATAAATCAAAAAAATTCTATAAACTAGTGAAATCATCTTGCCAAGTGCAGATACTATGAGAAGAAAACTCGAATCAAATCTTAACAATACCTTCAAACAACATGATTTGCATTAGTTCTGCAAGAGCGAAAAGCCGAGTATCGCATAGTTTATTCTTTAAAAGTAAAAATTAGACAGTGGTCACTGTGACCGCACGATGTGGATAGTGTCAAGAATATAGGGTGTGGATAATTTGCTGACCAAAATATAATCCTCTAAATCACGACCTTAGAGAATATTTAATTGAACCAAACTCTAAAACTAAGTTGTGTACATTGATATGTTCGTGCCACCACATTCAAATTTCAAATCCACCCCAAATTGGGGGTAGTTTATTCTTGTAATTTTTCAAAATAATTTGCTGACCGGAGGTTTCCAGTTGAGATATTTTATCGAAACGCTATATTATGATTAAATATAGCATACTTTTTGTGCCACCATAAAAAAAATTCAGATCCGCCCCCGTTAAAGGGTAGTTTATTCTTGTGATTTTTCAGAAATCCTTGCTGATGGGAAATTTCCCGAAGAGATATTTGATTGAAACGATGTATTATGACTAACCGTAGCATACTCTTTGTGCCACCATAAAAAACATTCAGATCCACTCCCTATTAAGGGTAGTTTATTCTTGTGATTTTTCAGGAATCCTTGCTGATCGGAAAATTCCCGTAAAGATATTTAATTGAAACGAAGTATTATGACTAACCGTAGCATACCCTTTGTGTCACCGTAAAAAATATTCAGATCCAGCCCCTATTAAGGGTAGTTTATTCTTGTGATTTTTCGGAAATCCTTTCTGATCGATATTTTCTAGTGGAAATATTTCATTGAAACAAAGTAAAATAATTGCAAATCGGATACCCTCTGTGCCACCATACAAAAATTTCAGGTCCGACTCGTTTAAGGGTAGTTTATCCTCGTAATTTCTCGGAATACTTTGCTGACCGAAAATTTTCAGTGGAGATATTATATTGAAACAACGTATTATGACTAAAAGTAGCATACGCTTGGTGCCACCGTGAAAAAATTTCAAATCCGCTCCTCTATAAGGGTAGTTTATAACTGTGATTTTTCAGGAATCCTGGCTGATCGGAAATTTCCCGTGGAGATATTTTATTGAAACGATGTATTATGACTAACCGTAGCATATTCTTGGTGCCACCATAAAACATATTCAAATATATCCCCTATTAAGGGTAATTTATTCTTGTGATTTTTCAGGAATCCTTGCTGATCGGAAATTTCCCGTGGAGATATTTTATTGAAACGATGTATTATGACAAACCGTAGCATACTTCTTGTGCCACCATGAAAAATATTCAGATCCAACCCCTATCAAGGGTAGTTTATTCTTGTGATTTTTCGGAAATCCTTGCTGATCGGAAAATTCCCGTGAAAATATTTGATTGAAACGATGTATTATGACTAACCGTAGCATATTCTTGGTGCCACTATAAAAAATATTCAGATCCACCCCCTATTAAGGGTAGTTTATTCTTCGGATTTTTCGGAAATCCGTGCTGATCCATATTTTCCACTAGAGATATTTCATTGAAACAAAGTAAAATAATTGCAAATCGGATACCCTCTGTGCCACCATACAAAAATTCCAGGTCCGACTCCAAGCTTATGCTACGTTTAGTCATAATACGTTGTTTCAATAAAATATCTCCACTGAAAATTTTCGGTCAGCAAAGTATTCCGAGAAATTACGAGGATAAACTACCCTTAAACGAGTCGGACCCGAAATTTTTGTATGGTGGCACAGAGGGTATCCGATTTGCAATTATTTTACTTCGTTTCAATGAAATATCTCTACTGGAAAATATCGATCAGCAAGGATTTCCGAAAAATCCGATGAATAAACTACCCTTAATAGGGGGTGGATCTGTATATTTTTTACGGTGGCACAAAGGGTATGCTACGGTTAGTCATAATACTTCGTTTCAATCAAATATCTCCACGGGAATTTTCTGATCAGCAAGGATTCCTGAAAAATCACACGAATAAACTACCCTTAATAGGGGGTGGATTTGAATGTTTTTTATGGTGGCACAAAGAGTATGCTACGGTTAGTCATAATTCATCGTTTCAATCAAATATCTTCACGGGAAATTTCCGATCAGCAAGGATTCCTGAAAAATCACAAGAATAAACTACCCCTAAACAGGGGCGGGTCTGAATTTTTTTTATGGTGGCACCAAGCTTATGCTACGTTTAGTCATTATACGTTGTTTCAATAAAATATCTCCACTGAAAATTTTCGGTCAGCAAAGTATTCCGAGAAATTACGAGGATAAACTACCCTTAAACGAGTCGGACCCGAAATTTTTGTATGGTGGCACAGAGGGTATCCGATTTGCAATTATTTTACTTCGTTTCAATGAAATATCTCTACTGGAAAATATCGATCAGCAAGGATTTCCGAAAAATCCGATGAATAAACTACCCTTAATAGGGGGTGGATCTGAATATTTTTTATGGTGGCACAAAGATTTTGCTACAGTTAGTCATAATACATCGTTTCAATAAAATATCTTCACGGGAAATTTCCGATCAGCAAGGATTCCTGAAAAATCACAAGAATAAACTACCCTCAAACGGGGGCGGATCTGATTTTTTTTTATGGTGGCACAAAAAGTATGCCACATTCAATCATAATGTAGCGTTTTGATAAAATATCTCGACTGGAAACCTTCGGTCAGCAAATTATTTTGAAAAATTACAAGAATAAACTACCCCCAAATTGGGATGGATTTTAATTTTGAATATGGTGGCAAGAAGGTGATCCTCGATAGATCTTAGGTTTGCATTATGAGTCTCATATTCTCACTAGAAGTCTGAAATTGACGGTATGATTCTATTTCGGTCAGCAAAGTATTTTTACCCAAGAATATATGATGTCGGTAGGGTTTAACAGCTCATCAAGACGATTTCATTTTCATTGTTTTCATCAGTGCCGGAGTCCGAAAAATAATTGAAGTACTTAGAACGAGCTATATTCATGTTCATCAGTAAACTAATTTTTCATCCTTTTCTCTCTTCGCCATTTACGAAATTTGAGCACAAAATGATAGTAACAAATGTTTCTAACCTTAAACCCTGAATAAACAAACGTTAAGTCAGTGTATTTTTCATTCTGCACTGAAAAGCAGCTGATTCAAAGTGCAGTCTTGATGACACTACGCGAAAGAACAGACGAAAGCACCTATTGTGAACTTGTTGTAATTTAATCCAGAGAATACCCAAACTATTGAGATCGTGACAGAAAAGCAAACCAAGAAGACACTTGGGATATACTTGAAAAAACATGTTAGGTACTTGGCCTTAAACTGCAATCTAACGTTTCAGGGTTATCTGAATTGTCTTTAACTGAATGCCTCATTTATGTTCATATAATATCATACTTATTCATATACAATATCAAACATTAATTTATTTCCCAAATCATCAGTTATATTCACTATTGATGTTCGCTTGACTCTAATACCCCAGCACTTGGAAGTTTCCTCGACTTACTCCATTGCGAGAACTCCGTGGTTTAATAAGATACAAGCTCTATCTCTCAATTACTCGCAAACCTTCCAGACTATTCTCCACCAAGTGCCTATGAACTACACCGCGCGATCGCGAAACCTCTAGAAGACGGTATAATTGTATTCAGGGTGTTCGGACGTTACTCTGAGTCTCTGAGCCCTCGTTCTGACGTTCAGCCCCTGAACACCCTGGATATTGTGGGTGAACCTACAAGCGTCCCTCTCTCTGTGCACCACGGCTGCTGTTAGGAAAAGCATTCTTCCAGAACGAGAGTCTCGAAAGTCTCATAGTGTGCCATTTCATTCCAATCAAAATGTCCTCATGTTTTATTTTCATTAACTGAAAGTTGATGAATTTCAACAGAACGTTTTCATATTGAATATAATTCAATTGCTAAACTTCTAATTAGTAATTAGAATCCAAAAAATGATATAAACTAGCCATCATACCGCCATCTAAGAATTCGAATTTATTTTTAATGCCAAGATAAACTTAACAAATTCGATAATGCAGGAGTTTATGAATTTCGCGCGCCATTTCTTCAAAACATACTGTTCAATATAGTATTCTCTGATGTAATATATTCAAGATAGTATTCTTTGATTGATCATGTACAAGCTCACGCCTCAGTTTATACCTTGTAGTTTCTTGGAATAAACCAATTTATTATTATTATTATTCAACCTAGAGAAGTTTCTATGTTGTATGCTTTTGTACGTTGTACTGATGTAACCGATGTGAAACGTTCCAATAAATATATCCAAAGTTTAAATGTTCAAATATTAAACCCAAAGTATCAAAGATAGCGTAGTCGGTAGGATGAAATCAAAAAAAAAAACTGGAAGATCGAAGAAATGAATCTAGATTTCAAGTTTCAAATAAAACCTTACATGGCTGGTTACACGGGGCTGGTAAAGTTACCCTCAGATTTCGATCTACAGGGACTGCCACGGAATGGAAATTCTGAAAAACATCCTTCCCAGATTATCTGATATCAACTGGGCAGCACTAATCTCAGGACCAAATAAACTTGTGGATACATTATTGGTACAGAAACTCCAAGAATTATGTCTACATTCGTGATCCCTGAGGTGGAAACGAACAAATATGAATGTACCATGCAGTTGATAGAAAACTAAGTGAATCCAAGAGTTAATGAGTGCTTCGAAAGATATAAATTTGAGAACTCCAAGGATTGAGTTACTTCACAAAGGACACGTAGGTTTGAATAAAACGATAAATAGGGTTAGAACTTCAGTTTATTGGCCAGAGCTCTGCATCGAAGTACTTGTTCATACCTGGCAACCCAGTAGTTCGTCCAGGTGAATAATAGACAACCCTACGTCTGCACATTCTATATGTTTCATACTATAAGTCCAGTATAGAATCTTGTCGTTATCTTGATGTTGCAACATTTAATAAAATATCATTTTTCAAAAAATAACTAAATATATTCTGTCCAGGAATTTTTTAGGCAACCCATTTTTAACATATTTTCTAATTTACTAACTTCATTATGAAATGAGTTTTATTCAATTATCATCTCGGTGAAACTCGATGTTGGTTCGGATATTAGACTAGTAGGTATTCTCAGTAACCTACCTATCTACTTCAAGGTCCATTGTGGCCCTTATGTGTTCTGGTACATTCGATTCATTTGCGTACGTCAGTGAATTTTTTTTTTCTGATGAACGTGCCACATATTTGGGAAGCTGAGACTTGGAGGAATTAAATTAATACCTTGCCTTGAGCTCTTTTCGAGAAAATAGCGAATGAAATTGGATGTTGATTTTTTTTATTATGATTAATTTCCCACTGATACTTTGTGCTTTCGGTTCTCGTTGAATTTACTACAGCGAAACTCAATACGGTACCAATATATGAAATCTTGTTCTCTTTCGAATAAGGGTAAAGTTATCGCCGTACGACTCGTTGTCCCAGAGATATAATCACTTTTCTTGAGTGAGTTTCTAGAAAAGACAAAACAAGTGATATCTGAAAATCCATGGGGATTGAGCAAAAATATATAAAAACATTTTTTGTTGGAAATGATTTGTTCTATCACCTCTTTAAATATTTAACATCAACTCTGTTACACCCTCTATATTTAGCGTAGCTGTCTATATTGACTGCTACATCTGACCAACTGGCAGCTATAAGCTCTACAGTTCGAATCAAACTGTGAACCGCAGTGGGACCAGCCTCGTCGCCCTCGTCTATGACTAGAGGCGTGCCATGGTAACCGGCATTTTCACTTGGGTGTACGAAACTAAGTCCGAACTTGACGCGAATGTGATATACATAGATGGTCACTCTAGGGCTAGGTGAAAATATTTGAGGTAGGTCGGTGCCCAGCAGCCCTGCCTAAAAGTTATTGTGTTTACGGTGGGCCTAACGGCCGATCATAAACACAATAACTTTCCAAAGAAACAACTCAGAAACTCGATATTTGTAGAGTAATTTTGGACCCTAGTTACAAAGGCCGAATTCGTGAATAGGTAAAATCCACCCGATGATTCCCCTGATATACCCATTCAAAATTTAGTTTTCCCAGTATTTCCAAAGAATACAGATAATGTGTTCCTAATCTCCACCTAATGACGAAGTTTCAATTTTCTTGCATTTGTACTTCTTGAGATATTGCGGTAATTACGTTAATATTCAAAATAACACCGACATTTGGCACATTTTTTTTCCTTATCTCCGAAACAACATATCGGTTCGAATTGAAATTTGAAAAATTGTTGTTAAATACTGGCTCTAAGGTATGTGCCAAATTCCATCGAAATTCAACCCATATTTTCAGAGGGAAAATAATTTTTCATCAAAAATTTTCGAAATTTTGTAATAATTTTTTTTTAATTTTCTAACAACTGGATCCATGCGCGTTGGTATTCCAAAACTGTCCACAAAGTTTCAAATTAGGCAATCCAAACCACGTGACTTTTTAACCTCAAATATTGCGTTTGGTGGGCAAACAAAAGTTTTGTTGCATTTTGCGCTGAGGTTTCAAGCTACTTTTATTGTATTCATTGAGCATTTTGGATAATTATTCTTTCATCTTAAGTGTTAAATCGAATTGTTATGGTGTTTCAACATGCAGAGTACTTATTTAGAGAATTTATTGCGGGAAAACCCAGACGTTGTTCAAAGGTGAACCTGATCACTCATATTACCAAGTGCAGATTTTTATTTTTGATTTGAAATTCTGTGATTTCGTACTCTGCTCTCCGTTACTTTTTCTACAGAACTTGTGATTTTTTTTTATTATGTAGGTGAAGTAGCACCTTGATGGTAATGTATTCATTAAATACTTGAGCACAATTAAATTTATATTATATCTTTTTATAATAGTGAATAAATACAGAACAACACATTTTAGTTTCTTTCAAATATTTTTTTTATTACTGAAACATAGGTACTCCCATAACAAAATAAACATTATTAGTATTACAAACAAATTACAAAACGAATAACTTCACTTAAAAATAATTATGATTTATATGTGGATCACGATTTCCAAGAAACTACAACGCTTAAAATGATGTATGAAGTATAGAAATATTCCCACTTATATACAATTTTGAAATTCTCATCAGTCCCAGGGGAGTAGTTTTTAGCTTTTTTTTTCCAAATCTAATTTTCAACGAGGCAAAGTTGAGCAGCTCGAGTTTTGTAGCCAACATGGTCATTGTAACGTCTGTTTATGTAGCACAATGCTTCCACTATGCCTGCTCAGTATCGCCCAAATCACTTTCTTCATTAAACTGAAAAATAGAAAATTTTTTCATTACTTATGTCTTATAAGACTAAAATTTGCAGATCACAACTTCTTCCTTAGGACATTACCTATTTGCTTGGTCCATATACTTCATGACTTAATTTTATTTTTTGTCTGCCGCAAATTTAGATTTACATAAACTTGCGTTTAGAATGGACTAGATTGATGATCCACCTGATGTGATGGAACCCAATCTGGATGATTTTCATCACTCAAAGCACTAGATTCTCCTACAAATTGAATCAATTATAAGTTTGTATTGGAAATAGGATGCTTTACATAAACTGAAATAGGGTACAACATTTACACATATGCTTTATCCTTCAAGCTTGTATAAAACTGTAATATCAAACATCAGTTACACTCATATAGGAATACAGAAATATCTATTTTCTTCTGAGGTACCTACCTGTTGTGAAATGTCTGCTACAGACCCTTCGGTTTCTAATAATTGATTCAGTTAGATCTTCCCTCTTGATGTCTGCTAACCACATTTCCCTTAGTTTCCTTGAAAGATCGTTAATATGTGGGTAATGCCTCAGAGTAACAGTTACTCTGAGGGTAATGCAAAGAGCTTTTTACAGTAGGTACTCCTAAGGTCCCGATTTGAAGGGCTCCCACAATTGACCATTATACATGTTACAGGCATTTTTCTCACTTAGTTCTCACTATTTACTATATTTTTCAATAAAACTAAACGATATTATACACCAATCAGTGTGAAATACTCAGAAAAAGCTTCCAAAATAGAACTAGTTTACAAAGTAAACAAACTTGTTTGCCCTCCAAGCGCCACGTGGGATTATTTTGACAGGTCGTTGGATTCCCTAATTGATCGAATAAATACTCCATGAGATATCGAGGAACTAACCTCAAAATTTCAAATGGGTCTAACACCGAAACTATCCAACCGATTACACCCATTAACGAACTTAGCCGAGATATGTGGACTCCAAACATACTCTGACAATTTTCTTGTTCTTCGAAAGTTAGAGCACATACGGACGGACGGCCGGAGGGACAGAATTAAATTTGACCACGGATTCTTTTTCAGGAGTTCAACCGAATCGTTCAAGACCATTTTCGGCACAAAATTCGAAAATTACAGACATCGTGACGGAATGATAATGCGCTGTTCCCTAGAACAAGCAGGAAAAATGATAACTCGAAATTTAATGACCATCATCACGAAATTTCGCACAAAGTTGTTCATCGGCATTTTCCAAATAATCACCAAGTTTCATCATGATTGAACCAGTAATTTCAGAGTTATTCTGGAGAAAAACAACGATACCGAAAAAAAATACACGAAATTGGAAATCCCAATATCTCCGCAAATTATTACCGTATTCAACTGAAATTTGGTATATTGTTGTGAAATATGGAGTTCAAGGTATCCCTAGAATTTTCTTCGAATATGAAATACAGTGTCGAAAGAAAAAAAAATTTTTTTCAATCTAGTAACAATACGATCTCAACCAAATCCTGCAAAACTTCCGCGTCGTTTTGATACAACTTACTGCCAGATTTCAATTCAATCGATTCAGTAGTTTTCGAAATATATGGGAAATAACTTTAAAATTTCAAATGGCCATATGTCCGAAACCGATAAGGCCCAATAACGAACTCAACCGCAACATTCTAATGCACGACCTACCTGAAAGTTTCCGGTCGCTAGCTTGCTCCGTTCGACAGTTATCGTGTCCACGGCTGGATGGACAGAATCGATTTTGACAGTGAATTCGTCATCAGTGAGTCCCATCTAGTCGTTCCAATTTCGGGAAAAAATTCGAAAACTATAGACATTTGGACAAAACGATAGCACGCTGTTCCCCAGAACATATGCGCAAAAAAATGCCTTAAATATCTTCCGATTAATTTCAAATCGGTAAATAAATTAACCACTCCACAAAAAAATTTAAAAGATTTTTGTTCGTATTGCTATTCCAATTTTCGAACGAAAAAATAGGCAGGTGAATATTCTTAAAACGTTTTGCTCGTGATTATATTCATTTAGGAATGACCTGGGTCACTATTCTTGAATCGGGGATGGGAGAAAATGAGCGTATCGACGCCGTTGTCAAGGAAACGCGGTGCATTTGTTATGGAACTATGCATTACATAGAATGAAAGAAATAACTGCTGAACGTCATAAATTGTCAGAAATATTTTACTCAAGTCGTGAACCTTCGTGATTGCCAGACCTGACTGAGATAATCGGAAGTTCAAAACCGTTTGAACTTTCACTTGAGATCGTCTGGTTGTGTAACAACTTAATCTCGTTATTATAATCTGGTCGATATTACCCAAACCAAAGGAAACAATATGGAAAGTTTATATTAATTTATGAGTGAGTGGCTACAGGCACTACGTGGCAGGTGTTGAGTATTTTTGAATATGAAGAGAAGCGAATCATTAATGTATCTAAAGGGTCTTTCAATAAGGACGGGTCGATTTTGACATGAAATAAAAAAGGCCGTGTGTGAGATTTTAACGATTTTTTTTTTTTATTTGAAAGAGCTATATATGCCATTATGTGTGGAAAATCACATCGTTTAAATGTCCGCCGCGGCTTCTCACGGTGGCACGAATTCGAGTTGTCCAATGTTCAACAACTCTGCCGCATAGTTCGGGTTGCATTTCAGCGATAGCCTGAGCTATGTTGACTTTAAGGGCATCGGTCGATTGTGGCTTATTGGTATAGACCTGCGACTTAAGAAAACCCCACAAAAAAAAGTCTAAAGGTGATAAGTCGCAGGATCTCGGTGGCCAATTCACGTCACCTCTGCGAGAGATAACCATGCCCTCAAAGCGTTCATGCAGAAGATCCATGGTGGCATCCGCTGTATGGCTCGTAGCGCCATCCTGCTGGAACCACATGTCGTCTAAGTGTAGATCGTCCAATTTGGGCCAAAAGAAATCGGTGATCATCCTTCTGTACCGTTCGCCTGTGACGGTAATGGCCTCACCAACATCGTTTTCAAAAAAGTACGGACCAATAACACCGCCGGCCCAAAATCCGCACCATACGGTCACTTTTTGTGGATGCATGGCTACTTGGTGAACTTCGTGTGGGTTGTTGTCATCCCATATACGGCAATTCTGCTTGTTCACATAGCCATTCATCCAGAAATGCGCTTCGTCGGAAAAAATGATTTTTCTGCCAAAGTTGGGGTCCTCTGCCAAACACACTGTAGCCCAATCAGCGAACGAACGGCGTTGCCTATGGTCAGTAACTTTGAGCTCCTGAGTGAGTTGAATCTTGTACGGGTGCAGCCCTAAGTCCTGACGCAAAATGCGCCACGTTGATGTTTGTGAAAGACCGAGTTCTTGTGAACGTCGATGAATTGACTGCCTCGGGTTCTCCTGCACACTATCACGGACAGCAGCGATGTTCTCGGCCGATCTGGCGGTCTTTGCACGTACGGCTGTTGGCAGATTGTTTATTGAACCGGTCGATTCGAATTTGGCCACCAAACGTTGGAGAGTCGACTTTGAAGGACCACCTCGTCTGCCGTAAAATGGGCGCAATGCACGTAACGTTTGCACTAACGAACACTCATTTTGGTAATACATTTTTAACATTTGGACGTGTTGCTCAACCGTGTAACTTGCCATGGTGATTTGGCATTACTAACTGAATAAAAAAATATAGGTTAGAAAGACGACGTTAAAACAACATGGCCGCCACAGGCTGCCAACATCGACCCGTCCCTATTGAAAAAGACCCTTTACAATGTGTGAAGAAATGAGGAAATACTGGATTGGGCTTCTCTATAGGTTATTTTTTCAACTGTGATATATTGTCATCGATTCAAGATTGTATAACATCAGTCTTATGAGCAAACCATATCACGTGGTGATAAATTACGGCTATTCAACAGTCATATTCAAGTTTCAGCAAACTTCGTTATTATCTCAAGGTTAGGCACCTGGACGCGGTCTACATGCTTTAACGTTGCCAAGAACCGCGTGAAATATTCAAATTCAGAGAAATTTCGACGTTTTTAGGAGAAAAAGGGGTGTCGTTCTGCAGGCTTTAGTAAGTATTTTTGAAATTTTTTTGTGGGGATGTCCTTAATTCATTCGTGAGAAAGCGAAATATTAGTTATTTTTTCATTCTTCAGTCAATTTCGGTTTTCATCTTCCCGAAAACTGTTGAATATAAAAAGTGACAACACTCTGCGCAATCTTACGGTTTTTTTTCATCAATATGCACCAAAAAATATTTTGAAAAAAACGACAGTAACCCCGTTATATTCGAGGTATTTTTTGCTCTTAAATATATCTTCAAAACGACATGTTGTCTTCATTGAATGAAAGCTAAATTCCATACAAAAGTAAAAACTTCGAGTTCTTACTTCAATGGAAGTCAGTACAAATTTTCGTATTCATTCTTAATGGATGAAAACACGACATCAACATAATTTTTTATTTTCATAGATTTTAACGCGCTTTTTCTAGGGAACAGCGCGTTATCATTTCGTCACGATGTCTGTAATTTTCGAATGTTGAGCCGAAAATGGTCTTAAACCATTGGATTGAATTCCCTGAAGAAGAATCCGTGGTCAAATTTGTCCGTCTGGCCGGCCGTGTGTGCTGTAACTTCCGAAACGAAAGACCTAAAGTCTTGCAATTTTCAGGATAGGTTTTGATCTCGGTTGAGTTCGTTAATGGGCCAAATCTGCCGAATGGTTTTTGTGTTACAGTCGTTTGAAGTTTTGATTTTTCAATAACTCGAAAAATATTTATCTGATCGAAATGAAACTTGGTTGGAAGATGGACAGTATCAATAAGAAGAATAATCCTTGGAAAAATTTGAAAAAAAAATTTTTTTTTTTGAAAATTTCCACATATAATTCAAATTTCATTCAAATTTCTAAGTTGTCATTTCACAATGTGAACAAGCGCGTAAAAGCTGCTGACTTAACGTCAGTGCTTTTTTCCTTATTTTACCTTCCATAGATCATTCATTGCTGTTGTACTGAAATCTTATAAGGTAGGTCTTTAGGTATCCAGATTGGAGATTCGAATGACAATTCTGAGCTGCTCTAATTCATATTTTTTGCATGATTGCTTAGAAACTTTCAAACCTTTCAATGGTAATTCATTACTGCAAATGACGATATCAGCCGTTACCTGGCACAATTGATGTGAGTAATGTTACGAGAGGCTGTAGATGTAGATCTTTGGAGAAATTTTCCTGAAATATGATGCATCCTTCAACTTTATAAAAGTAAGATATTTTTGGAGGTACTATGAGCGTCAGTCTCCCAGACAACATATGTTCACTTACCATAAATCCATGGACGTTCATTCTAGAGCCAATGAATTGGTGTTCAAATGACATCTGATTCGTGCATATGCTAGTAATCTAATTGGTACTTGCACAACAGACATGCTAATCCAAATATATATCTGCTGCACTGGATGTACATAACACAACCTGTGAAATTATTTCGAAGAGCATCTCTTATGCTGTTTATCAAAGTGTGCTGGAATCAAACACCGATCACAGCCAGCCATTGTTGCTACAAATACCGTTATTCGTGAGACCTTGATATGATGCTAATGAAAGTATCTCTATGTAAGTAGACAGAAGTTTGCTGAGGATAACCGAAACATATGTCCATATGTTATGAAGTTTCGATTCAGCAATAGTTGAGATTGCACTGTCTTTGTTGTATATTTTTCCAGACAGTAAACTTGCATGAAGTAAAAATTTCTAGGAGAGATACTCTTCGCATTTAGCATGTGAGCATCCTGTAATTTTAATGCATAGATTGAATTGATATTCATAGGGTGTCTGATGGTAATCCACCTGACTTCCAGATCGAAAGGACAAGAAAGAGGAAATCATTGGATGCCCGGTGGAAATACCATGTATCTCGTGAAGATAGATATATTGTACGTTTATTGTGTCGGAATTTAATTCTACCGATCAACACTGAAAATCCTTCAGTAACCAATGGCTCGACATAGTGCACCCTAGTGTGTAGTGATCTATTTACACTAAGGACTCTCTACAGTCCCCACCTACAGTTTATAATAACAGGGCATCACCCTGAACCGCAACAAAGAAGATCCCGACGAGATCTTTCCTACCACGGAGAATGCCACGGTATATACCATGATGTAAACATAGAACTCTATATTACTACCTGGAAAGGACCCGACCCTTCTTCAACTAAGCTTAAAGCGTAACAAGGGGCAACGAAACAAAGATAGCGCTATGGACGGTAACCTCTCCCTGTCACACCCGTTGAAGTAAATGGTGTTTAACGGCTCAAATTTGGTTTTACTTGGAAATTCAGGTGGTTTGGGTATTACATCATTTAGAAAGAGCAATATTTTTGAAAATGAATATCTATTTTTGTCTGATATGCCATTACTTTCTCTGCCTTCACCGCGTGTGGTTCAAAAAGTGAAGAATTATGTTGGTGTGAGCTGTGCATTGACGATTGACGATAGTTTCATCATCATAAAAATAAATTTAAATAATAGGAACATAGGAAAATACTTCTCGAAAAGCACTGACTTGAAGTCAGGAAAATTTAAGCGGTGGTTAAAATTCATTGCCAATGCGAAATATGACATACTTTTTTCCTATATTTTGGGAAATGTGTGTCGAATCGAGCTGAAATCTCGAACATTGCTGTTCAGATTCGACTTCAAGTTCTGCGCCAAGTTTCATTGAAATCTCATTGCTAGTTTCCGAAAAAAATATTTTTTTAACGATTCTTCATGCAATGAGTTAGCAAGTTTCAATCTGATCGCATCAGTACTTCTTGAGATATAGAGGAAATAAAATAATATATTTGAAATTAATATAACTTCGAAATTGTAAGGTAAATTCTGCCCATTAACGAACTTATTTTGAATTTTTTAAGTCGCTATAGCTTTTCTCGGTAGTAAGTTATCGTGGCAACAGGCGGCTGAATAGAATTCAATTTGACATTGAACTCTTCATCATGAGTCCAACCTGGTCGCTTGGAACGATTTTCGGCAAAAAAATGCAAATTTACGGAGGATGATAACGCGCTGTTCCCCAGAAAAAGCGCTCACTAAGTTGAAATTTCACTTGAACATGTGCGATCTTCTTCAATCCTGCCTTATTCACGAATTAGTCAGAAAAAAATTCAGGTTCTCCTAATTTGAAACGAAAAATTAAAAATATTTAGAATAAATGCGACAAGTTCCCTTTACTGCAATGAGGAAGAAAGAGATAGATACCCGTCCACTTCGCGGGTTGCATAAGCAACGAATTGGCTTCACTTGTCGCTCAAAACGGGTCCCTTCCAGGTATATAATATAGAGTTCATTGGATGTAAATAACATGGCTCATCAGCTTCTCCATCGTCGTTTCAGAACATTTCACGCAGTTGACATCAGCTAGGGTTTTCTCATTCATATTCCCCCCTTAGCATTGTTCTGTGGCCACAGATCATGTTGTACCGGCTGTAACTGCATATAGTGGAGGCCACATACACAGGGTTTGGATAAAGTATGGAACCAATAAAATATCTTTTGAACAAAAGGGTCAATATTTATGAAATTTGGCAGGTAAGTGCAATGGTGCAAAATGCTTGTGCAGACAATATCAATTTTTTTTATCTGAACGTTTTTTCACAGTAATGTAAAAAACTCAAAACAAGTTCAGCTAGCATTCAGATGCAATCGTAAGACGTTAGAGGAAAATATGGTAGTTGCTTAGGAGAATTTAATAGACACTTTAATAGACAGTTCGGACTCTCACGTCCGAACTCCTTTCACAGTTCTAGTACAGTTCGGAATCGATTCTGAAAATAACCAAAACAGGATTACTCAAATCCTGAACCGGTTCTGAAATGAACCAAAACACAAAATCGCAATCGCGCATGCGGAACCGTTCCAGAACAGTTCTGAAGTCGGAACCAAAACAAACCTAATGATAATTTGCAGAGTAGGTTCGGGGCTTTATTAACAATTTATTTTGTTAAATGCTAGAAATAAAAAAAAAACCTAACTCACTCAATAAAACACAGAGAAAAAAGATGACTAAGGGTTATTGAATATTTAATAGTCACTATTAGAAATTTGAATACTATATGGGACAGATATACAGTTAGATAGTGGTAGATGAAAATGTTTTCCTGAATTGTTCTACCTACAGCTGACACTCAATTTACTAGTTCATTCGACGTTAGTGAATAAATATATTCAAACACAACTCACTATTACGAAAGTGTTGAATGAGATTGACTTAACAGTTCAATAACCATTGAACACTTAATGATTCCCTTGGTAACATTGCTGCATTATTTTAGAATCTTCATTGCTTATAATAGGTACACACCTGGATGATGGTTATTAAACAGTTTAATAAATGCTAAATCCTATGTAATTGCCACAGGCAAAAATGTATCCTGCTCCAGAAAGAATGGTGATCTTAAAAATATTTCTCACTAATGTTTAGTGCCTACTTTAATTATCACCACTACAGAGTACGATTATTACAGAAACATCATTTAATTGCTCTGGGACCATAAATGACTTGCCTCTGAAGCATGATTTAGTTATCTCCGATGTTCAATTCAAATGAAATATTGAGGGTATGCGTACCTGAAAAAAGGTGTTCCGGAAGGTAATTCAGATTCCTGGGTATATAGAAAAATTAAAGAACAACCATATGAAAATCAGGAATAAGAATGATCGTTCCCGGTCCACTTTTTTGAAGGATACAGACCATCATATTTATTCCTGATGCAAAACAGAAGCGAAACAATAAATCTGTTCGATGATAACCTTTCATCCTTGCCTAACATTACGTGAATCAGAAAGGTACTAGAGAACAGTAGGTTTATCTCAATCTCATCTATGAACACGAACAGCTTTCAACAGGTGCAAACAAGTCACTACGTGGTCTGCGTGGCACAGTTATATGAGCTGCACTGCTGCGTGCCTACGTGGTGACTGCCGATTGCCGACTGGCGAGGAGAGAGGAATAGGGAATACTGGGAATAGAGGAATAGAGGATGCGCAGTCCCGCGTCGTGTAACCGTAGGTTACCGAAATTAGCCTAGCGATGGCGAAAGAAATATAAATCTACTGAACTGTTAACCTGTGGTTATTGAATTGGTAATAAAGACAGAATTGTTTCTTTCACTCATGGAAAACAAAGTATTAAGGTCAATTATATTTATGTTAGGTTGTTTCCTTTTTTTTACTTGGTGTAATTGTACGAAAGTTCATTAATATACTTATGGTTATTAAATTTTACCCAAGTGAACTTGTATATCTGGAACATTTTTCTCTGTGAAGGAGTGATATTGATAACCTTAATACAGCCTATTTCGACCTTATTTAGAGAATAAAAAAAGCAACATCTAAATAATAATCTTAACAGTTCGTTTCCTCGACTTCCCCCTTTTTTCAGTTCTGTTTCCCGATGTCTGATAGATAAAATAATAATCAACCTTGCATTCTATATGTATAGCATCCACCAGTCTTTGTTGTTGACATATTCCACTACACTGTATTCGCTTCATTATGAACGGTATTGTTTCACCCGAATATTATTAATAGGGTGACAAGATAGACCAACTGACAGTGTGAGTAACTACTTATTGTTTGTTCAATGGACATCGATGTTTCAAAGTTATTTTAATTGTTTCAAAATTTTTATAATTGTTTTTGTATCTATGATTTTTATTTATACTTTGTTCGTTATATTTGTGACCTTACTAGTACCTACTAGTTTTGTGATCAAGTCTCTGTTTAACTCGTTTCTTCTCCGAGTTTCCTAACAGTTTGTTTTTTTTTCCACTCGAGAATTTTATAATATTGTTTTCTACCATGTTCACATTCTAATTATTGTGTCATTTAATATAGAGCCCTGAAGAAGATATTAAATATATCGAAACGCCGGCATTCCGACAAATTGAGTTTTTCTCTAATTCAGACCAAAAAGTACTCTCTCATCATTCATACAATATTTTATTAACAAGGTCGATTTCACGAATTGGTAAAATCCAACTTATGATTCGGTAGACAAACGAACGGTTTCACAAAGAGTTGATCACGGATATTGAAGGAATCAAGCTCTTAATTCGCCGATCAACACTCAATGCTATGCCCAATAATCTAAGTTAATCGGGAATTAAGGATTTGACGTCGCGATTAACCATTAACGTCCGTTGATTGCCGATTAAGCAGTGTTTGAGTTTCACAAACATTTTTTGTCCTGATTACCATAGAAACTTCACTTGATCGTCTGTTCAGGTTGATTGGGCGAATTCGGGCAATCAAGCCAGTTAATCAGCGTATTGAAGTGTAATGTAATGTATCATTGGTCAATTTTGAATATTTTCCCCTATAATATAATTGGTCTTTTTCATCATAATAATTTCTAATGAATACGAAATCATCAGAGGTATGGACTTGTCAAAAATTTGTATAGAATTTGAACCATGAATAATGCAAGTTGGCAGATAAGAGTTCTTTCACATTTCCAGTGAAGAGGAAACAATACCACGTGGTAGTAAATTACAGCTAGGCAACACAGCCACATTTTAATGTCATCAAACCGTGCTTATATCTCAAGGTAACGCTGCTGGACCCGGTCTACACGCTTAAACGTTGCCTATAGGCGCGTGAAATATTAGAATTCTGAGAAATTTCGACGTTTATATGAGAAAACGGGGTGTCAGTTTTTTTTGAAAAAGATTTTTTAGGGTGTACTTAATTCTACATTTCTACTTCCACTTTTCATTACACTTCATTTGGAAACATACATAAATACACGACTCCCAAAAAATAGCCCAGAAACATATTCGGTTTCAATAATCAACACGAACTTATTCATTTTTGACCATTTTCTATACATATATCACTTTTGTAACGATGTTGTGATCCTCTTTGGAAAACTTTAGTTGCTTGAAATCTAAAACTGACTAACTTCTTTCATTTGTGATTGATTTTCTCCTTTCAATATGTAGAGTTGTCTGAAAATTGGATTTGTGAGGAAAATAATATATAAATGTAATGGATTATAGACTTTTTTCACATTCAATGAAAAAATTTAATGAAAGTAGCAATATTTATTCCTCCTTTTACAAGAATCATACTTTCATTCGAAATATTATGTCGTTGAAATTTTTAACAATATCTATCCAACACTACCTATGGAAGTTTTCAGCAATCCCAATTCGAATCTGTCCATTTATCGATTCCTTTCAGTCATCATATTCGTTTTGCAATCACTTCTAGTTAAATTGATCATAAAATGACAAATCAATTATCAACACAAACAAAGCCACTTTCATATTCACGCACAAAAATATAACATAACCTAATTTTCATTCCATTTCTGTGCTTTCATTAACCGAAGCAGTAGAATTGCGAGGTACGATGTCAGAATCATGATGTAAGTAAAACATGGTGTGCTCATCTGCTAATCTGTGATCGTATTTACCAATGATGACGTAACTTTTTTCATTCAAATTCAAAGAAATATATATTCTGTGCTTTAAATTTGAATGAAAAAAGTGACGTCATCATTGGTGAATACGATCACAGATTAGCAGATGAGCACACCATGTTTTGCTTACATCATGGTCAGAATGTATTCCTGGATCAAATAATCGGTGGTTTTGACCGAGAACAAAAGTTTTGTGAAACCCAAATCCGTTAATCTTGACAAGTAAGTCTGTTGATCGACGGGTCAACAATCTTTGTGGAACCCAGGGATACTCATGCAGAATTGTTTTCCCGGAATATTTTCAAAAATACAGATTTGTTCGATTTGAAATCTAGTACCTACCTTCTTGATTCAAATATGATAGCTTGAAGGATCATGGAGAACTTCATGAGGATCATATGGAAGAAAGATCACCAAATATTTCCATAAGGAGGTAAATGTGCGTTTGGCGATAGGCGGTATCAATACGTGAAAAGACGACCACTTTGGGAACGAATTGCAACACGCGCTCAAAAGCTTCACGACGTGGCTCTACTGAAATTTTCGTTGAAATTATATGAGGAAATTGCGTATTATCGTTCTGGCCAAACCTCCTTTACTTTTCAGCCAAAAATGGTATCAAATGACTAGGTAGGACTCGATGATATTCTGACTGTTGAAACCATGACATCTTAACTACAAAATAGCTAGCGAACTGAATCTTTCAAGGAAGCTTGCGTTTCAAAATGCGGCGGTTGATTTCGTTAATGGGCAAAACCATTCGAATGTTTTTGGGGTGATAAACATTTGAAATGTTTAGGCTATTTCACCAATATCCCGAAATTAGTTTTGTAATATCGATACGCGACATTATCAATGTCTATCCTATCGGTGAAAAATAAAAAATGTTCTAAAATTTTACAAATTTTGATGGAAAAATATTTTACGGAAACTGTTGATCAGGTTCCGATGAAATTTGGCACAGAGCTTGAGTCAATAGTAGTGTATCGTCAATGCCGAGAAAACGTTCTGAAGAGTGATCTGACGACGCCCACAGGCCTTCCGTCCATGGCCGGAGGATATCTCGCTACACATTGTAAGTCAGCCAGTAGTCACCTGACTTGCATACTACGGATTACCGCAGCGAGCGTATGGCCAATTCAACAGTTATGAAGTTGATGAATATTCGGCCTGAAGCATGTACCGAATTGATTCGTCTCAATAAATTATCGCTTATTTCCGGATTTATCGAACACTCGAAAAAAGGGTCCATGGAGGGTGTTTCAATAATAATATACAGGGTGTTTCACCATGAACTGGAAAAACATATATAGCCGTGTAGATGACATTGGGGAAGTCATTTTTGTCTTATGACATATACCTCGTTTCCGAAGCATAAGCGAGATACAGGGTGGATGATATCGGGGAATCCTATCGACTCGAAAACTTCAGGGTTGATTGCATTTCAAAATGCGAAGGTGATGTTCGTTAATGGGCAAAATCAGTCGAATGGTTTCGGAGTTATAGCTATTTTGAGTTTTGAGGTTATTTCCTTGATATTTCGAGAACTACTGAAGCTATTGACTCGAAACTTAGCAGTTAGTTGAAACATAAGGACTTGCAACTTCTCGCGAAACTGTGTTTTTTTCTCGGAAACTATTCATTACATTCGAAAAAATATCGGGCATGCCTTGAGCTCCATAGTTGACAGCAGTACAGCAAATTTCAACTCGATACGGCTACTATTTCCGGAAATAAAATGAAAAAATATTTAAAATTTTTCGATATCATTGTTTTTTTCGGAATAACTCAAGAATAACTGATGGAACACTTTGTGCAAAATTTCGTGATGGTCGTGTCCTCAAAACAAGTTGAAAAAAAATTCCAATTTTTTCTCAAATATTCAATATTCTGTGATCTTCTGCTCATGTTTTTTCCATTAATATCTGTTTGAATATTCGAACTGTCATTCTCGATAGAAATTTTCTGAGCCGTTACTTCCAGAAGATATTTTGTTACGGTCGGCCACTACGAAGAAATTCGTGAATGGTTTTGATCCGCCCAATAATTCCGTAGATATACCCATTCAAAATTGTATTTTACCAATATTTCCAAAAATGCAAATAAGATCGAATTTAAATCCAATTATTTATCGAGAAACCTAGAAAAGCACGGACGTGAGGTCAGCAGCTTTTAGCGCTTGTTCAAATTCGTTAGCAAAGGAGTTGACTGCATATTCAGGGATTGTTTCCGCCAAACGCAGCTTTACTTCCTCATGGACTAATGGAGCTTTTCATTTTATATAGTAACCACGATTTCTGCATGAATTTTCAAGCCATCATATTTTAATCAAGGAATAGATTACAATTCGATCCGTCTTTGTTTCTGGAAATACCTACTGAAAAAATAAAATTTAGAATGTGTGTACCTACCAATCATTGGGCGGATTTAAACTATCAACCAATTCAGCCTTCGTTATTGAAGTACCAACCCATTCTACAAATAACTAGTTTCCAAGTGATTTCTTTCGGGTGTTATTCTGTTCATTTCCCATATTGCCACCGATCGAAAATCTAATAACTTTTGAAAGAATCAACTGACTGACTTGATAATTGTAGAGCACGTTTGGCGTTTGATTTATAGAGCCGAACTGTTGTTAAATATTGACTTCAAGGTTTGTGCCTAATTTAATTGATTCAGTAAACGATTTGTTTCGACAACATTCGGAATTTTCGAAAAACAATTCTGTTTGAATTTTCTAAGAATTGGATCCTCACGAAATGCACTAAGAAGCGCGTTTTATTCTTCAACAAATTACGGAGCTTCAATCTGAATGTCTTTCTTGAAATATTGAGAAACCTACCTTGAAATATTTGTTTTGGTCTGATATGCATGTATAGCGTTAAAATAGTGAAATCAGTAATTCCTTCCTACTATTTTGCCTTATTCTCAGTAAGACTGACCAAGTTCTTTTGGCACTTGTGAATGTAGAAATTTAATTTCGATCCGAAAAACAATCTCTAGGTATGCATGGTGGATACGTACCCCAAAACAACTAAATCAGACTCTATGAGAATAAGGCGAAATGATATCCACTAATATTAGACAATATATGAAATTAGTATGTATTTTATATGACATAATCGCATAAGTCGGACGGGAAAATGTCACGATGTTGAATTTGTCTTGAAATGGGAAAGGATTTGAATAATAATTTTATTTTAAGAATACGCAAAAGAATACATAATATTTTTGTCGAAATTGATTCTGTTTGTCCGGCCGTGTGCGCTGTAACTCTCGAAAGAAAAGACCTAGTGTCCTGAAATTTTCAGATTGAGATCCTGAATATTTCGGTTAAGTTCGTTAATGGGCCAAATCGGCCGAATGGTTTTTGTGCTAGAGCCATTTGAAATTTTGATTTTTCAATTTAAAGCTGCTGACTCCACGTCAGTGCTTTTCTAGATTTTTTTAAGGAATGTATTTTTCACTAATAATTAGACAAAGCATGAAAATTGTGCTTATTTTTATATGCAATAAGTCTGAGGGGAAGAATTCACGAAGTTAAGTTTGTCTTGAAATGGAAAAGCATTTGAATAATAATTTTATTTAAAGAATACGTAAAAGAATACATAAAATTTTTTCAGAAATGTATTGTCCATATTCCTTACAGATGCCAATGGTTTCATCGTTAGAACACCTTGAAGGGCTCAGAAGCCTTGTGCGAAACTTCATAAAATTTCATGAGATATTGAAGTTGCGAAGAAATAATGATTCTTTTTCATATATTTACTGCCTGAAGCACAAAAGTTAAGAATTTAAGAACATGAGTTAGGTATATTTTCTGTTAAAATTAAGATTCAATTCAAATCTTTCTGAATCAGCCTGTAACATTTTCGGAATTATACTTATAATTCGATACGAGCGGTAGTTTACGAATTATTGAGAAAACAAAATTACAATTTATATTATTATAATTATATAAACAAGGGAGGAATTTTAATTGATTCAATTCAGATGATTGATATGGAATAGGATCATTCATATAAAAAAAGCTATTTCTTAATTGCTGCAATCCAACCCGGTGCTACCGCGCCCGAGGCATTGCTCTAACCATCTCGACCACATACTCTGTAGGTTTGTTCGTTCGGTTCCGAGTTCAGAACTGTTCTGGAACGGTTCCGCGATTTTGTGTTTTGGTTCATTTCAGAACCGTTTCAGGACTTGAGAAAACCTGTTTCGGTTATTTTCAGAATCGATTCCGAACTGTTCTAGAACTGTGAAAGGAATTCGGACGTAAGAGTCCGAACTGCTTCAGAATCGAATCGGGTAGTTCGCACAAGCGTAAATTGGCTTTCAACGATTTAAATGGTTAACCTGACTTTTTCGATGTCGTGTTGATTTGGTTTTGGATTATTGTATTTGTTGAGGAAATGGTTGACTGTTAAATTTGAACTTTTGTTTTCGACCATAATTACTTCGCTACGACCTTCCAGGATAATTTGATGGATTTTATTTCCATTGTTCAGACCTGGGATGTTTACTTCTTAAATAATCTATGAATGCAAGAGTCCTCTTCCTCTATTGAATAATGCACATGTCTGAGATTCCTTCATCTATCATTAATTTGTTGGTTCATTTCGAAATATAATTGAAGTACTGAAGAAAATTCAGAAAAATGATTTTTCCGAGAAAAAAATTAAGTGGACGCAAGTATCCCCAAATATATATATGAGATACGTCCATCATTAAATTCATTATTATTTCAATAATTTGTTGTTCATTTTGGAACATGAGAAAATTCAGAAGAACGATTTTACAACAAGAAAAAATTATGTGGACGCAAGTAAACCCAAAAACATTCATATAGTACATCGTGCGACAAGGACTTCCGCATATTTTTTTTTCTAATTAAACAACAGACAATACATAAGACATGATAAACATTCCACTTTTCAGCCAACTCATACAAAGGATTTTCTTCCTCTACAATCCCAATGAGAACCCGAACTTAATTCGTGTTTTGGTTTCAGCGTTTTTAGAACTGTTCTAGGATAGTTCAGAATCTGGCTTCAACAGCGCATCGATTCTACGCAGTTCTAGAACTGTCCTAGGATAGTTCTGAATTTGGGAACCGAAACAAACCTTGTATGTTTCGTATAAAATTTATGCACATATACGACTAATTGATTCATTGTCGAGGTTCAGAATTCACTCATCTACTCATGCTGAAAATGGATCCTGGGGTTTGGAATAGCGATAGGTAATTTTGTATGAAATTTCAATCGAATCGCATTGAAAGTTTCCGAAATCTAAAATTTCAAAAGAACTATTTTTCAGTTTTCTACCTATCCTAGGGTCAGGGTTACCTTTTTATGAGACATCTCGCATATTGAAACGAGGTTAAAATTTTCTGGAAAGTTCGTTTCTTAGCAGATAAGAGTATTTTGTGAAGTTTCCCCGAAAAAGAAAAGTGAGGAACTCAGATCGATTAAAGAAACAAGTTCCGGCACTATGGTCGACCTCCCGACCTCACAGTTATGTCGGCCGCATATGCACCGGTCTACCGGAGAGGTTAACCTGTGCAGGTTTCAGGCCTGAAACTGTACATGTATGGGATGATCGGAGGTCTCGCACATATGCTTAGGTTCACCGTAGGGTGAGAGAAAGAATCGAACTTCACTTCTTCTTCGGTTGCCTGTGCAGGTTGGAGAATCTGCTCAGGTCCGATCCAATACACGCACCGGTTGACCTGTGCAGGTCAACCACTCTGGTAGATCGTAACGTATGCGGCCACCATTAGATTGGTGGTGACCCTACCCATCAGGCCGGACCGATACCAATCACATATATCGAATCAACGAACGAATTGTTTTTTTGTTGGCATTTTGCTTTTCCACTGGAAGACGAAATTAGTACACAAATTGTGTGAATATTTAACCAGTATTATTAATACCTTAATACTCATATAAATGTGTGCTCTGAAAAAAGTAACTCTGAAATTGCAGCCCCCTCATGTACACTTTTTCATTTTTCAACAAACGTCGCGTGTTCTATTTGTAGATACACTTTTGCAGTGGAGACTCTCGTTAAAATTTCTCATTAGGACGTTTCCGTTTCGCAACGCTTTTCAAGTGCGCCATAAAATGCAGCTTCTCCTGTCTGATGAAAAGCAGAAACTTTTTTCTGATATGCCACGTGCTCTTCATTTTTCTGGTCATTGGCGGTTCGTTGAGGCAGACTATAAAATGTTGTTACAAAATATTGTTGGATATCATTCAACTACTTTTCACTGAGACCTCAATCAATTGATTGTTTAAATTGTCTTAGGAAAATTCTAGAAAAGTATTGACCTGAAATCAGGAGCTTTTCAACAATTAATCAACTTTGTTGCCAACGCGGTCACCTATTTACGTGTTGACCCCGCCAAACGCAGCCTCATTTCCTGATCGTAAACACAATTACTTCCGAAATAATCTACTCAGAGACTTGAAGATTGTAGATCAGATTTGGACTTTGATAACGGAAGGCCGAAAGCTGGCACGATGTTGCAGGGGAAACAATCAAGATTATTCAAAGAATATTATCAAAGTTAATGAACACATAAATGGTTGCATAAAAGCAGAATTTCATATGATGATTTCGCAGATATATCCATTCAAAATGTTATTTTTCCACTATTTACAGAAATACAGATCGAATTGGAATTCAGAACTTCATGAAAGAATGGCTACGTGAATTCTCATGTCAAACTTCAATTCAAACAATCGTAAGAAATACTTGCTGAGACCAAATAAAACTTCATTGAATATCCATTTGTAATCGGACTGTACGAGGTTTCCGGAAATGGTATGAAATTCTTTATGTCAGACGAATTTCGTTCTTCTATGAACCTTTTTGGAAGTCCATTCTAAAAAAATCTGAAATTTGTTTGTGAGCAACTGTATTATCGAATAAGTCATTGATAACATAACAAATTGAGTATTATTGACAGGTTTATACGTAAAAGATCCAAGATATTGCTCTAATTGCACGTCACCAATATTCACCATCTGATTAAGACAGTGTAATAGAGAAAAGGATTTTCAAAAACCCCTCAAATATAAAATATAAATACCAAACCACAACATGGGGTAATGTCAGAAGAAAGCAAGGAATTATACGAAAAATCAAATTTTCCTAGAAAAAAATTAATTTTTGCTACTTTTCGAGAACAGTCCTGAGGCAACGAAAAAGAATCAGAAAATGATATATGCATTTATGAAGAGCCCGACTCTTTCACTTAGTGAAGGTATACATACATACAATCATCGAATCGTAGTTAGAGATTATTCTGAACTATGTTTTCACATTTTCCACCGAAGCTAACATTTTTCGGTTCAGAAGTTTCAGAAACAGATTTTACTTTTTTTCTCGATGTATAGAGCAGAAATCAAACATTTTCGGTTTTCGTTTATCTGTCCACATCTTAGCATTTTTCACGAAATATGCGAAACAAACCGTTATAAAATTCTAATAAAAACTGTCATCAACTTTAACTTTGCATCATTTCTGATGAATACTGAGAAAAAGGAGTATTAGCTTCAGAACTCTGGGGTGGATCAAACACTGTTTTTCAAACTGTCAATGTTTCGATTTTTTTCGGGATCTTCTTCAGGACTGCAAGATAATTTGCTCTTAATTTTGAAATATGAATTATTTCAAATATACATAAATTTAAAGGCTCTAATATAAATCTGCCTGGACAATACATAAAACAAGAACATTGAAACAAGAAGTGACTATTTTTGATTTCTGAATTTGTTTATTTTTTTTATAATTTTGATGTATAGGGTTTCTTGGTTTCTTTTCAATTGGTTTTCACTTTTTTTCTCAGGTGTACAAGACTGTAATGGCAAATGTTGAATTTCATTGGAACGTCGACGGTTGGTTCTGTGACAATTCTTTACGTGTGTAATCTATAGGATCGTTGATAAATTCGCCTATGATGTTTTTCGTTGTTGAGTCAAAATAATACTGCCTGCTGGTGTTTCGTTCTAGGATGATAACTCTTGAGTTCATAAATATGTTCGGATGGAATTCCCTGATAAGTCAACTCCATTTTATTTCTGTCAATAAATTGTTGTAAATTGTACTTAAGTTTTCAATATCCGTTCTTATATTTACTCTATCATTTATGGATATACACTCTTACTTTCACTGATACATCTTTTATGGTAATTCACTTCTTTGTATGGTACTTTTACTTCATCAAAGTCAAAAAAGGTCAACATCGAAAAGATGTATTGCAAGGGCAGTTTCTCGTTTTTGTCTTTATTTTTTTCTGGCAATCATATTGGTGTTGGTATAGATCTGATTTTTCAGGTATTGTTTTGTCATTCCAATATACAATAAATTGCAGTCCTTGCTAGGGATTTGGTTGACTGAATTGGATGATATCAATTTTAGAAGGGGATATTTCAATTTTGTGTGAAAGGTGTTCAATTTTTCAAGAGCATAGAAGGCGAGTTTGATGATACTGGTGTGATTCATATCGAGGAATCAATAATTTATGATGTCTCGTTTTTTGACTTGCGTATTAATATCTGCTATTGTACTCGTGAATTTATTCTTTTGGGAGTGTATGGTCTGGTTCACTAGGTTCTTGGGATAATTTTTCATTCACAAAATTTTCTCATTTTTATTTATTTATTATACCAATATTCCTTATTGCTGAGCCTACAGAATCCGAATAAAAGATTTTCATTGTTGGATTTTTTATTGTTGTTGGTTTTATGTACTTGTGGATGATGCGATAAGTAAGTTGAAACCCTGTTGCGAGAAGTGGATTTTGTATCCCCATTTATTGAGATCGATCCGTGATATTTTCTGTTTTATTGTTGTTGTTTTATGTAAAGTCCAAGCAGATTCATATTAGAGCCTTTGAATTAATGTATATTTGGGATTGTCCATTTTTCTCAAATTGAAAATAAATGATGTTGCAGTCCTGAAGAGGATCCACAGAAGGACAGAAACGTTGACTGGTTGAAAAAGAGTGTTTGATTCACCCCAGAGTCCTGAAGCCAATACCCCTGTTACCCAGTACTAAACAGAAATGACGAGATTCGAGATATGGAAATTCTGAAGAAACTGAAGAATATCAGGAATTAATGAGTGCATCCACAAAAAACTCTCCTCCTTTCATTTATAAAGTTACCGCCATATATGTATTTGCAGTGAGTGAATCGATGTTCAGGAGTATTCTGAACTATATAATACAAGTATTAATAATGTTCTTGACTATGTTTTTTCAAACTTTCCATCTAGTTCAAGTACTGTGCATGATGTTTTCTATTCTAATCATAGAGCCATTTTGTTCTCAGCAGAAAGTGAAAAAATTCCTCCAAATTCTATTGAATATAGGAGAGATTTCTCTCTTCACAATATAGATAATTTGCTGAAAGATATTTATGAGGAAGACTGGAATGGTGTATACAGATCTCAACGAATCTTTCAACACTTTCTGTGAGATTTACAAATCGTATTTCAATCTCAATTTCCCTATTATAAGGTTTTACAGGAGGAGAGAGAAATAGTGGGTCAATAAGGCACTCAAGCGAAAACTAATACAACTGAAAAGCGGGTATGTACATTGTAAACACCAACATGAACGTTTAATTGAGTATAATAAACGAAATTTCTATCAGAATGAGATAAACATGTCCAATAACCCAATAAAAACAGCATGGAATGTGGTTGGTCAATTGACAAATAGTACTAGAAAACGTAGTAAAAATTTAACAATTGAACACGAAAATTGTAGGATATCTAACGGCCAAAAGATTGCTGAATTAATGAATGAATTTTTCGTGCAGACGCCAACATAACTGATAATATTCCGAAAACTCGGTATAAAGATGAAATAAAAATTCATAACAACTCAATATTTCTCGCCCCGTTCACAGAAATGTTTGAATAAATCTAAAATTCTGAATAAGAACCAGTTCGGATTCCGTCCGGGTCATTCAACTACTGACGTTATAAATGCTTTCCTGTAGAGTCTAGTGACACATATTGAGTCTGGGGATTGTCCAGCAGGAATTTTCTGCGATTTGAGTAGAGCTTTTGACTGCGTGGATCACCGCATTATCTTGGAAAAGATAAATAAATACTGTATTAGAGGTAATCCGCAAAACTGGATTGCCAGTTTTTTGTAGGAAAGAAAACAATTTGTTACCATAGATCAATCCGTGTCATAGAGACATTTAATTCAGGACGAATAGAAAATGGAATAAGAGTACCCCATGGTTCTGTTTTGGGTCCAGTTCTATTTCTTCTTTATATGAATGATATTGCTGATGTAGTCGGGCATGAGGTGTACCTATATGCGGATGATGCATCTGTCATAATATCGGCAAATGAGGATATCTTGGAAACAAACGTGCTGAAAGATCTTATGACTTGACTATTGACTTGATTGTGAAAAACGCAATATCAATAAAAATTTAAGTATCAACGTGAGGTTGAATGGCACTGACCTCAGGAGAACAGATTCTGTCTGGTTTCTTGGGATTGAGGACGAGTGCCTCACTTGGAAGAAGCACTGTGAGAGTGTCTGTGAAAATTTGAATAGGGTGTGCTTTTTGTTAAGGAACTTGGAAGTGTTCTGACATGCTTTCTGGTCAGCTTCTATCAGTGTACTATGCCCAGGCTCATTCCAGGCTTCTCTATGGCGTTTTGTTTCGGGGGTCTTTCTATTGTTCGAATTATGTTTTTTTTGCCGAAAAAAGTTTGTAAGATGTTTGGTCGGCATTCCTCAGAGTATGACCTGTAGACCTTTCTTCAAATCGTTGAAAATTATCACATTGCCTTCACACTTGCTTCTCGAATTGGCAAAGTTAATATACAAAAATCAGGATACATTTTTGAGGCATGGTGACCAACACCAGTATGATACGCGGACTAGGTGATTTTTTGTGCTCCCAAATTCCAAGTACAGAATTGGTAGGAATTTTCATATTTATGTGGGTTTAGACATATATAATAAACCTAATGACTCTATCAAAAGTGCAAAATCACTATTCACTTTCAAAAAACAATCAAAAGACTTCTTAGTCAAAGAGAGCTTCTACAGCATTGGTGAGTTCCTATCGTATGGGTAATCATCTTGATTTTTTTTTCTGCATTGTTTTTGACTTTCTCCATAATGCTTGTACATTCTAAGGAAATAAAGTTGGTATTGTTATTATTATTATATTCCTACATTTTCCACCGAAGCTCTCATTTTCCGATAAATTCACGAATTTTCAGAGAATAGACGTTGCTTCATCTAGCGATATGTTCGGCAGAAACCAAAGATTTCGTCTATCCTCGGTATCCTATCCCTTCCGAAATAAATCCAATCAATTTTTTTCGGTATGCTCTTGTGTTTTAGAGACTCATTAAATAAGAAAATATCCTTTTCCATTTCACTTGGAACAGTTTTGAAGCTAATTTTCCCTTAAACTTATTTTTCAGATACCCGATATAAAGGTATACAATTTCAGCAGAATGTGGTAAATAGTTTCCGAGATACCGAAGAATAAAAAAATATTTTTTTAACTTTCTAGTATGGTCCTAACACAACTTTGCTCACATTTTCATGTAAGTACTTTGCAATTGCAAACCACGTTTCAAGTCAATTAATCAAATCCATATTTTTCGAGTTGGTGAACTAACAGAATTACAACTCGAGAAATACGAAACCGGCTCCCGACTGATCGCAAACTCAATAACGTTCGAAAGAACCTTCGAAAGAAACCCCACATTTCATACTCTTCGATCTTATCTATATTTTCGATAATATTGGTAGATTAATTGCGGAATCATTGGGCGGATTTTACCCGTCCACGAATTCGGCCATCGTAATGGTCGACCGTAAACAAAATATCTCCAGGAAGAAACGACTTAGAAACTCAATATTTGTAGGGTAGGTTTTGGACTTGATTACGAAGGTCGAATTCTCGAATAGGTAAAATCCGCCTTAGGATTCCTTAGATATGCCCACTCAAAATTTCATTTTCCTGATATTTATAAAACTATAGATAAGATCGAATTGAAATGAAGTATTTGATTGAAAATTGACAGCTAGAACGTTTATAGTATTATGGGTGCCTTCGGTGGGGTCCATTCGTGAAAAGGGCGCAAAAGCTGCTGACTTTTCTAGATTTTGAAAAAACTATTCTTGGAATAGGAGAAAGCGTAGCACTCAAAATAATTTCTTGAGTGCGTTGAGCCCATGCGGCGTAATGTTGGACAAACATCAAATAAATCCAAGCGATATTCTCCAGATTTTCTTGATGGATACACGGCATAATTCTCGATAAGGAAGGTTTATCGAGGGTGACACGAAAAAGTGGCTGAATTTGGGGCTTCATATGTGCATAAGCATTCAAGGAAATTGGACTCAAAAAGAATCAGAATTTAGCTAACCTAGCATGAGAGAAAATGGGTGATTCTCAAATATTCGCTTCTACCAATCGAAAAGCTAGGATCACTGCATATCTTGAAATCAATTTAGAAGTTTAAAGATTGATTATTATCTATTCATGTCCCTGTGTTCATTAAATATTATGAGATGTGAATGAATGTTGGATTGAAAAACACCCAATTTGTATCCAATATCAAATAGTGTTGTTCATATAATTTAAATATAGCGCAACCACTGATGACGTCATAACATAAAGGAAAGAATTGATGACATTTCGCAATCGTTCTTACGAACCCTGCATCATAGAATAGCAAAATCCTAGAACTGCTAACTCCCTACTAAATCAGGGAAACAGTGTGGCCGCCATCTTTTGGGGTCGTGGCGGGAAAATGATAGCGATTCAAATATTCGTGCAAGTACCTTCATACATTTGAAATATTGGCATTTTTATTGTCTCCTATAAATCATATATCAAACCAATATATTATCTGAAAATTTATTGAACCAAATATTTCTCACATAGTCTCTACAGAATGATCATTTATAATGATTGAATCCAGAGATTAACTACTCAGATAGGTTAATTTGTTGAAGGATTCTCATTGATCCAAAATATAATAATTTACTTCAATGAACAGTGATCAAACAGTCCATGCATGTATATGCGGAAATCTTACTACAATAACTATATTGATATTAAGAATTCATTTTACATTGGAATGAATCTGAAAAATTTCAAAAAGCACTGCCATGAAGGCAGCAACTTTTGCGCGCATGTTCAATGTAGATGACCGCTTCAGCAACGAATTTGAACGTGCGCGCAAAAGCTGCTGCCTTCACGGCAGTGCTTTTTGAAATTTGTTTCTGATAAATTACTGGATTTCAATTCGATCTGATCTGTATTTTAGGAAATATTGGAAAAATAAAATTTTGATTGGGTATATCTACGGAATCATTGGGTGGATTTTACCCATTCACGAATTCGACCTTCGTAATTAAGCCACAAACCTACTCTACAAATATCGAGTTTCTAAGTCGTTTCTTCCGGAAGTTATTGTGTTTACGGTCAGCCTAACGGCCGACTGCGTAAACACAATAACTTCCGAAAGAAACAACTTAGAAACTCGATATTTGTAGAGAAGGTTTGGACCTTAATTACGAAGGCCGAATTCGTGAATGGGTAAAATCCACCCAATGATTCCGTAGATATACCAAATCAAAATTTTATTTTTCCAATATTTCCAAAAATACAGATCAGATCGAATTGAAATCCAGTACTTCATCGAAAATAACAGTTCGAAGTTTCATACAGAATTTAATGAGGATGATATGATGAGAAAATCATAGAAATTTTTTTTTTCAAATTGTTCTAATAACACGATTATCACGAAATTTTGCATAAAGTTGTCTTTCAGCATCATAAAACTAGCTGTGAAGTTTAATCAGGACTGAATCAGTATTTCTTGAGTTATTCCGAAAAAATCAACGATATCGAGAAGAAAACCTCGAAATTTGACATATTTTTTTCCCATATCTCCAAAACTTATGATCGTATCGAACTGAAATTTGGTACACTGCTGTGAAATTAGAAGGTCAAAGTGTAAGTATAATTTTTTTTTTGTATGATGAATGGTTTCCGAAAAAAAAATTTTTTTGGAAAAAAATTTCGAAAATTTTTTTTTTTAAAAATTACCGACAATATGATCCTGACGAAATTTGGCTCAAAGTTGCGCGTTGTTGTACTTCACCTAACTGCCAAGTTTGAATCCAATCGCTCAGGTAGTTCCTGAAATGAAAAATAAATAACTTCAAAACTTCAAATGCCTATAACTCCGAAACTATCTGATCGATTTGGCCCATTAACGAACTTGACCGCGGCATTCCGATGCGCAACCTATGCTGAAAGTTTCAAGTTGCTAGCTTGCTTCTGTCGACAGTTATCGTGTCTACGGCCGGCCGGCCGGACAGAATCAATTTTGACACCGGATTCGTCATCAGTCCAACCTAGTCGATTGAGACCATTTTCGGCTCAATCATCCAAAATTACAGACATTTGGACAAAACGATAGCACGCTGTTCCCCTAGAACATGCGCGCAAAAAATTGAAACATCTGGTTATCACAAACATATTTGGTGCGTTTCGAAATTCCCAACTAGAACTGGCCAGTAATTCGACCCGTTCAAGGAAACATTACAAACATTTCTTGATGCTATGAAATTTTAAAGGAACTATCTCTCTAACACAAATAATTCTAATCCAATTCAATCTTGTTCGTGTAAAAATATTAGTGAAATTTACAAATGATAATTAGTCTCATCATACGTTAAAGATTTCTAGTCGAATTATTCAAGTTCGATCATTATCAAACAGAGCTTCCAAACAAAAAAATGGAAGCTGATTTTTGGCAACTTAGTCCATTGGATCCGATCACAATCTGAATAAGCCACTGACTTGCTTATAATCTGAAATTTTATAGGATGATTAATGCTTGAAATTAATTCACTTCATAATATATCTTCTTCATAAGCCAACATTGAACATATATTAAATTTATAAATTTTGGTTTCGTTTGAGCAAAACTAGTTTTGCAACATTTCGGTATTTCTGTACTGTTTTCAATTATAGGTTGAGAAAGTTGTGATATTTCAAACCGAGCTTCCATACAAAAAAATGGAAGCTGATTTTTGGCAACTTAGTCCGTTGTATCCGATCACAATCTGAATAAACCACTGACTTGCGGATAATCTGAAATTTAATAGGATGATTAATGCTTGAAATTAATTCACTTCACAATATATTTACCTTCTTCATAAGCCATCATTGAACATATATTAAATTTATAAATTTTGGTTTCGTTCAAGCAAAACTGGTTTTGCCACATTTTGGTATTTCTGTACTGTTTTCAATTATAGGTTGAGAAAGTTATGATATTTCATAGAAAAAGAGAGGCAAATATCTGACATCTCTCTCTAAATGCTGGGGTCGCCTGTTTCCAAGATAAGCACAGCAGCAGTTTCATACCCCTGCCCTGCATGCGACTAGAGATGGAGGCATGAAGGTTGGGATCAGCCTACTACAGAAAACTATCTATGGCGGCAATTTTGAATTCCAGAACAGATGAGAAACTACTATCGATATCATATTTTAACTGATTAAATGTCTGTATTCAATTCAGTTGTGTTGATATATTTCTTGCGAGTCATCTCGGCAATACCTGCCGAATGTAAACGAAATAGCTTCAGAAAATAAAACACTTATACTCCATTCACTTTTATAAAGTATCCCGGTTGGCCATGATTTAGGTCCATCATGTTTTTGTAACTAAAACCTAGGCAGGTTGGCGCTACTGAAATATCGACAATGTCAAAATAATTCGACACGACGTTGCCAATTTCCACTCTCTTTCAATAACATGAATTAAACAATATCTCATTCAGTTCTATTTTTTCTGATATTTTAGGAATTGCTTTTTTCTGGAAATTGAATATTTGAGTTGACTTCAAAGTGGGTCCATAAAACATAATTCCATGTCTTGCTTTTGACTCGAATACTGCATGATAGGTAGTTTTATGGAGAATTTATCCAGATATCTTGTCATTACACCCAAAGATAATAGACTGAAGCTAAGCTGCATCCCAGTTTAGAAATATGTTGATCCCAATCCAGTGAATGTATCATTCACCTAGATTCCCAAGAACTGTGTAAATGGAGTTAGTTCTTTTGAGGTTAACTGTGACACAGGTTTCGTAGTACCACTACACTTTCATACTGGAATATTTCAAGTTGTGCAACAAGGTTTTTAAATGACTTCTGTAGGCTTATTTCTTGAGAATTTAGAAAAGTAGGGAATTTCATAGGTTTTCATAAAAATTCCAAAACACTCGATTTTTGCTATCCGTACAAGAAAAAAGGATAACTGAATCTTCCAACCATGTTCATATACATGAAATATTTCCAGTATTAACAGAGAAAAAAAATTCTTCAACATTCGCCAGGTCTTTAAAATTATAGAATTCACATATTTTCTCATATTATGCCCATCAGGATTGCTCAACCGAGATATTCAGTAGCTGCACCGGAATTTTCCAAGACTCTAGGTCTTCTCCTTCGAAACTTACAGTATTTATGACCTGACGGAGTGAATTGAATGTGACAATGAAATTTCATTATTTAGGCCAACCCAGTCGTGTAGGATCATTTACGGTCCGTAATTCTAAAATTGCAACACGTTGGGTAAAATGATACCGCTTCATTATACCTCAGAATCAGCACGTAAAAATAAAGAACTAGATGTAAAAAATGCTTCAGTGGCCCTCTTATAACATAATTAAAAATAAGTTTTTTGTCATGATCAGAGAACTACACAGTCCTTGGTTACATCAAGATTAATGAAAAAGATAAGAGTCCGTGATAAAATATGTACTGCATACAACCACAGACACACCATAAAGAACAGTCTAGTAAATTTCATTAACGTTGCGAAATTCTAAGTTACCACCCTACCGCTTTATCTCTTAAACGCAAATTCCAACTCTCCTGTCCCTTGCTTCTCTAGTTGCATGCATAATTTTCACGGGGCGCACATGGAAGGAATTTAAGACGGTGATGGGACGTATAATGAGGCTCAACCTTTACTCTTTGTTCTTGTCACTCAGGAAGGTTCATTTTGGCTTGGAAAGTGCTGGATCATCGTATAAGCAGAGGCCAGAGGTTGCCAACTAAGGCCGCTGGGCCGAGCGCCCTACCAAAAAATATATTGTCCTACGACGCACAACACCATCAAATCTTTGTAAAATAATATTATTTTATTATGGAGCAGCAACCGTTAGTTAACATTCCAACAAAAAACAGAAATATCATACTTTTCGAACGATCTATCAATCTGCTCCCAACAGAATTATTATTAACCTTGGGAATATCAAAAATATATCTCGGCCACGCGAAATTCGCGGCCTCCCGCCATGGCTGGCCGCAAACTGCAGAGGAGCAAACAACAACAGCGAATGCTGACGAATGACCCCAATTTACTCCGAGCTATAAGTACAGTAGTAGAATAATAAGGTCGAAAAGAGAGACACATCTTCAATAGAGTCATCTGTTGCGTAAAATTTTGATTTGGCCCTTAGAGGTCACAATGTAAGGGACTGCTCTGAGAATCAAGGAATATTTAAAGAGCTAAATGATTTCACTGTAGAGCTCGACAAAATTGAAATTTTCGCCTGAAAAAAATGTTTAGTTCTGTCCTAGTCTTTTTTGAGAGATACAAACATATTAAAAATAAGTCTTTGGGTGTACTTTATCGGAAAATAACAGTTCGAATGTTCATACAGAAATTCATGAAGATTTTATAATCAGAAGATCACTGAATATTGAATATTTGAGAAAAAATTTTTCAAATTGTTTTAATGACCAAATCATCACGAAAATTTGCACAAAGTTGTCCATTAGTATTTCCAAACTAGCTGCAAAGTTTCATCAAGATTGAATCAGTAATTTTCAAGTTATTCCGAAAAAAAAGATATCCAGAAGAAAACAGCAAATTTTAATCGGATCGAACTGAAATGTGGCACACTACTGCGACATATGGTGCCTAATTCCTGTGTAAGACGTTTTTACGAATATAATGTTGACAGTTGAAAAGAAATTTTTTCGATATTTACTAACACTACAACCGTTTTAGTAGTTCCAGAATTATCACGGAAATAACCCCAACATTTCAAAGGGCTCTAACTCCGAAACCTCTTGGCCGATTTCACCCAGCGAAGAACTAAAACGTCGCATTTTGAGATGCAACCTTCCCTTAAAGACTCAGGTCGATAGGATTCTCCGTATGCCCGTAATCGTGCATACGAACGGCCGGCTGGAGTGACAGAATCGATTTCGACACCGGACTCGTCATCAGTGAGTCCAACCTAGACGTTTGAGATCATTTTCGACTCAAAATTCGAAACTAACAGACATTTGGACTAAACGAATGCACGCTCTTCCTCTAGAACATGCGCGCAATAAAATGGCGGATCAGATCATAGGAAATTTCCATATCAAGTGAATCTACGTTTCTTTAATTCTTGGAAATGCTGGTTTGACAGAAAAACAAAAATTTATTTGAAATACCAAATATTGCAGGAAAATCATTCTCACGATTAACAATTAACTGTCCGCCGAAGGAGTCGAATAAGACTGCATTACGTTACCATTCTGAATTCTACTCTTCAATCGTTTCGATCTTGTGCATTGATTTCAAGAAATTGCCGCTGACAAATACTTTAAATCGATAAATCAGTAAGGGCGATTCCTATGAATAGCAATTATCATTAAATATTGAGAGGAGAAAGTCGAGGAAATATTGCAAAATAATCCAAAAATATTCTTTAATTTGTACATTTCCCATTCGAATTTCCATAACATTGTGATTGATATCAATCTATGAAACCTTTGGGATGCCTGTAGGGTTTGTTTAAACTGCACGAACTTGAAATAAGAAGCTTGTCTGTATGTTGATAAGAAAGCTCATATTTGTCCTGCGTTTCAACTGGAATTTTCCCTCGGACATCATATAAAAGAATCAACTGAAAAATCTCAGATGTTTATTCTACAACCCTGAAGGCAATCCTTCTGAGTGAATTGTTGGTGTATTCGGATATTGACCGAAGGAAAAACATTGGCCAAAAAGTCTGCTTGGCTCTTGGATTCTAGACTTCGATACCTAAATCGTTTATGGAAATCGAACCAGAAAAAACCCTTATTATTAGTTTCATGAAAGCGGAAACCGAGTGCGTATATAGCATAACAAAACATAAGTGGGGTGTTCTCAACTTGATGTGAAAGATTTCAAAAGGTAACCATCCGAATAAAATGAGATTTCATTCATGAAGTATTGTTTTCAAGCTACATCGCATTTGAGTATAGTAAAGATGTACCTACAGGGTGAACAAAATTCGTTGTATAATCCAAATCCGAAAATATAAAAAGCTTATCTTTTCTAAATTCTGATTTATGATCGGAAATTGAGAAATTGCTCCTTCAATAATGCTGAATAGCTCGTTTTTCTGAACCCGTATTCAAAATCTATTGCTGTTTTCTTCGGGTAATTTCTATGAAAGATTTAATGGTTTGGTGAAAGACGCATAGAATATATCAGGAGTCGACAATTTCCTACTATTACCTACTAATATTTTGGTTCCAAAACGCGATCCTAGAATTGTCAAATATTGTCCTACTTGGCTCTGTAAAGGATGATGGCGCTAAGGTTGCTTTGTGGAGTCCATACAATTATTCCGCTGAATAAAAAATGAATCTATGAGATCCGATGAAATCATTTCCGAAAATTTGAACTAAATATTTGAAATGATAGATTCTTACGATTATGAAATATGAGTTCAACAAATAAGAAACAACTATTCATTAATAATATGAAATATGTATCAGGGAATAAGGAGCAATATCAATATGAGATTTAGCGTAAGTAGAATTTCATGGATATCAGAAGTCATTTCGAAGCTAAAACAACCTTATAAGAACGGAACGGGAGATTTATATATTACTCATGGATTCTATATGTATCGTTTGGACATTAATTGTTTTGAACAACTGTTTGGATTTTTTTTCATGGAAATATGGTTTATACATTTTGTATGTACGTATAATTGAATATTTAATTCAAAAGTTACGAATTTGTTATATACATACGAGGAAATGTTGATGTTTATTAATATTGGAATATGAACTATTCACCATGCTGTTCATTTTCAAACGAATTTTTCAGAAGAACTTCAAACACGACAAATCAATCGTAATATTTATTATTCCAAATGTTTTTTATAGGTATTTTCGAATAGGCAACTCTGAAGGACTTCTTCTCCATGAATTGAATATTGAAATAATAAATACCTCTTATTGCATTGAATCAAAAATATCAAGTTTCAGACTTGTGTATTCAGAGACGAAGGAAGGAAACTTCTATATATTATTATATTTTCGCTTTTTCTGACTTAATGAAACGAATAGTCAGATACCAAAACAGTGTGTAACTACTCTCTTATCCACAATAGTCAGAATTTAAGATTGTCTGAATGAATTTATTCTCGGAAATTCTTGTGGATAATATATATGGTCCAACCCGGACATTCCAAATGAAGCTTTGATTTAACTAGTTTTGATATGACATGTCGGTAACTTCGAAATCCGAATTAGGACAGCAAAGCCGTATTTTGACAACATTTGGACCTCATATTGGACCCAAAATATGTCAAAGAGTGTCCGCACTATGTATTCTATGCATCCCTGTTTGGTGTATGTGATTGTCAACCCTGTCATTTTGAAGCTATGACATGAATTTCTGATTTCGTGATTGTAAGTCATGATGTAGAAAACATAGTGTGCTCATCTGTTTTTAAATTCATGATGTAAGTCCCAATCGAAAGTACTTTTTCTTAAATCATTTTCTGCCTTCTTTCAGAAAATGTATCATATGACGTTATTCGATTGGAAATGGCTGTAGACAAAAATCTTAACTCTTTTCCTGCTTCTCCGCAACAGTGAAATATAAGTACAGTTCATCTCAAACTGAAAACTCAATGTCCAGAATCGCCTATTGTAAAATCATTCTTTTTCTACAATCGATATCCAAAATGAACATTTCGGCTCATATTCGACAACGCAAACGTCATCTTTTTCGACGAATCTCCCTTTGTCTCTTATAACCGACTAAATAAACAAGTGAGTGAAAACGCTTGGTCTCTCTCAATGATCAGCTTTAAATATTGTGCTCACGGTCGTTCTCACGGTCGATCCTAAACACAATAACTTCCGAAATAAACAACTTGGAAACTCGATATTTTTAGAGTGGGTTTGGACCATAATTACGAAAGTCGAACTCCTGAGTGGGTAAGATACACCCAATGATTCCGCAGATTACACAATTTCAAATTAAAAATTTCATTTTTCATATATTTCTGAAAATGTGAGCTTGCAGATTCATACAAAACCTCGCGAGTGTATAATGATCACGAAATATTGCACAAAGTTGTTCATCAGTGTTTTCAATTCAGTTACCAAGTTTCATCAAGATTGAATTGGAATTTTTTGAGTTATAAGAGTTATTACGAAAAAAAACGATACCCAGCAAAAACCACGAAATTTGATATTTTTCCTCTATATCCCCGAAAATTATAAGTACCGTCTACCAGAGAAGGGCAATAACGGTGACATATTCTACCGTAATTCCAATTTTACCGATTTCCTGGAAAATACTATAGAGGAAAACATGAATCCATGTCATTTCGTGGTAAAAATTAGAAATTAAAAACCGACAGTTACTGAATGCCAATTTCATTAATCAAATATTTCAGCCCAATTCAATTAATATTCAATTTAATTCAATATTTTCGGAATTATCCTAAAATTTCTCGCCATTCTTGTATCACTTGGTGAATAGATAGATTGGCTGTCCTTAGGAATTAGGACATATATATTTCTTTTCTTGTTTCCTTGAAAAGAAACTCTCGAATTTCGAGTATTTGAAAAATATCCGTTATATTCGGAAAAAGAGATCCACTTTGTCACAGTAATTCGCAATATTAGGAAAAAGCTCACAGATCTTTGGCCTTTTTGCATAACTACCAGATATTTTTGAAACGCTCGTATTGGACGTATATTTATTATATCTCTTCAGGGTAAGTAAGGTGATAAACATCCAACCAGGTACATTCTATTTTTCGTTTTAATCTAATGACTCTCCTTGTGAGGGCGTCATGAAACTGATATCGAAGTGTCAGTGTTAACTGCCAAAATATCGTCGATCGATAATCGAACTCGAATCAGTTTGGATCGGATCTCCGTGAGGATTTGAATATAACGAGATTAAAGGGATGATGTTTTGATTGGAAAGCTGATATTTAGACCAATACAGGTTGTTCCTGAATTGGGAATACAAACGAAAAGGGGAGATTCCTTCAAAAAAAGTCCAAAAAACATGGGAAACAATACCCATATCATTAAAATAATCTGATGTATCATTTCCTACTAAGTTCGTCAGTGAAATAGATTTTCACAGGATCAAGGAAAGTAGTTTTTTGAAAAAACTCAATTCAACTGACGCCGACGTTTCGCGGATATATTTCCACTTCTTCAAGGCAATCATATATCCGCGAAACGTCGGCATCGGTTGAATTGAGTTGTTTCAAAAAACCACTTTCCTTCATCCTGCGAAAATCTAGTTTAATGATGAACTTAGTAGGAAATGAAATATCAGATTCTAATACCCATATTATTGCATTTCAAAGCCAAAATATGAAAATATAATGAATGAAACTAATGACCGAATTCTTTCCAACCCAGTTAAGTAATAGGGAAAATCTTCAGACGTACAGATTTGTTACAATAATATGAATTTATTCATCCAAATCATCATGACAAACGATGAAGAGAAAACGATTAAACAGCATCACAATTGATTAGATTAAACAACTTAATATAATGATTACGATCATTCCTTTTAATATGTTTCTCGATTTACAAGTGCTTCGAAATAGAAACTGCGAAAGAATTTTCGCCAAAAGATACAAGCTCTCTTTTATGATCAAATAATGATTGAAAATTGGTCACCGTATTTCTACCGTATATTTCATTTTCGGTTTTCTCGAATCTACCGTAATTTGGAAGTGGCAACGCCGTAATTCTGCCCAGAGATGTTGGAGACACTGACTAATCAAAATTGCTTTCAAATAAGTATGATAAGTATTGTTCGAAAATATTTGGATTTTTTTTAAATTCATGATCGAAATTCTGCAAAAAGATGCGCATTAGCATGTTTCAACTAATGGACAAGATTCAATCCAATCACTCAAGTACTTCCATAAATATAAGGAAATAACCTTTTTCATATGGCTATAACTCCGAAACTGTTTGATTCTCTCCATTAACGAACTCAACCGCAACTACCCTGAAAGTTTCAAGTTGATAGCATTCTCCGTACGCTCGAAATGGATTTTAACACTGGGTTCGTCATCAGTGAGTCCATCCTAGTCGTTTGAGAAAATTTTCGGGAAAGACTTCGAGAATTACAGACATTTGGATAAAATAATAGCACGCTGTTCTCCAGAACATGAGCGCAAAAATAAATATCTTTTATTGAATGAGCATCTTACATCACGAAAAGCGTGAAGGTGTAGATTTTAGTGACTTCTCCCATAGTGTTTTCCGTTTTACTTCCGAGTTGTTCTGAATTGAAATTCACTACTTAAATATTAATGATAATATGCTTCATTTCATGTGAAGAAAAATATATTTTACGATGAATTTCCTCGACCTGAAATGCATATGCATAGTTCAAAAATTCTTCAATTGTGTAGGGTTAGATCTTCAGTAGGAGTCTGTACACAAGTTTCTTTAGATATTGTAGTGTTAGTTCTACCCTCATTTAGTTAGCGGTTTTGTTGTGATATCGTATGCAGCTGTACTCTGGTCCTTCTCAGTAAGGGTTATCCTGTGCCGTGGGTATTTTAGTGTGGTTGTTCTTGTTTTGTATTGACTAGTTGTCTTCTCCTCAAAGTAATGCCCATTTTTGAACACGAAAATCAGGCACTCCTGTATATGGATTGCAGCTGCGTTTAGGAGGCCATTCCGTCGGAATGTCCCTTTGCGGGACTCAATTCTCCTCATACCCAACATCATCCGAATGACTCTCTTTTGCATCTTCAATACGTCTGTTATGTGGCTGGAGTTTCCGTAGAACATGATTCCGTACCTCATTTTTGACTCAAAGACTACCTGGTATATTGTTATTAATGATGTAGACGCAAGATGTTTTCTGAGGGCCCCCAATATGTAGCAGATAGAGCTCAGATTTGTGCGCAATTCTGAGATATGTTCATTCCAATTGAGGGATTCATTATGAGGAGACCCCAGAAATATACAGATTTCTGAAGGTGTACGGTGGAGTTTGTCATCTGGATCTGAAAGCCCTCATGTGTGGTTTTGAATAGGCTTGCTTTTGTTTCTCGGCATTTATTTGCAGATTGTTGGCTTTGAACCATTCACTTGCGTGAGCTAATGTTGTCTTTACTGAGTCAGCTGTTTCCGGAAAAGTATCTGCTTTTATACTCAAGTTACACTGTTCGCGATTTTACAGGTTAGAGTTAAACCAGTTTAGTTCTGTTCCCTTTCCACCATATGACTGTAGATTGTCGAAGATGAGATCGGGGGTCAGGCTATCGAATGCCTTCGATAAGTCCAGCATTAATGTGATCATGATCGGGGAGTCCTCAAGAGCACTCAACATCTCGGTAGCAAACTCGAAAACTGCAGTCTATATTTACTTTTCTTTCACATACCCATGTTGGAAAGACGTTAAAATGTCCTCTTCTACTAGTTATGAAGTAAGTTGCATACCAATGGCTGATTCGAATATTTTCGAAAACATTTGGAAGAGCCTTATTGGCCTATAGCTCTTTGGTTTCTTCATTTCACCTTTTTGCGCGCATAGTCTGGGGGAACAGCGTACTATCGTTTTGTCCAAATGTCCGTGATTTTTGAATTTTGAGCAGAAAAAGGTCTCAAGCCTTGGACACGGTAACTGTCGAACGGAGCAAGCTAGCGACTTGACACTTTCAGGGTAGTTCGCCCATCCGTATTACGCAGTTGAGTTTGTTAATGGGCCGAATCGGCCAAATGGTTTCGGAGCCATTTGAAATTTTGTGGTTGTTTCCCTGATATTTCAGGAACTGGAGTGGATGGATTGAAACTTGGCAGTTAGTTGAAGCATAACGACACGAAACTTTCAGCGAAATTTTGTTGGGATCGTATGGTCACCTCTAGCAAACAATACCTCGAATAAAACGGGGTGACTTTTGGAGACCAGCGTTAGTTTTTTTTCAAGAAAGTTTATCGAGAAAATGAAATTGAAATGCAGTGAAAAATGGAAAAATAACTTACATTGCTCATTCTCATCGAATAATTAAGTACATACCAAAAAAAATTTCTTGTTGCTGGAAAATCTAAAAGAAAAATCTAAAATTTTTGATGAAAATTTTTTTTTCTCTGAAAATATTGATTAGATTCCAATGGAAGTCGGCACGAACCTTAAAGTCAGTATACAACAACAATGTTCCAAATTCCAATTCGATCCGATATTTACTTTCGGAGAAAATATGCCAAATTTCGTTGTTATTTGGAATTTTAACGATATTTCCGCAATATCTGAAGATGTACCAATGCAATCAGATTGAAACTTCGTAACCAGGTGGAGATTATGCAACACGGTGCAGAATTTCGTATTGATGTAATAGTTAGAATTTGAACAAGGGCGTAAAAGATCCTGACCTCAGGTCAGTGGTTTTCTACATTTTTTTGTGATTGCAATTTTATTTTTTCATGGGTTATGGGTTATCCACAACCCTTGTTCCTACTTTAATGAATAAATAACTTAATAATATTTCCAAATTCACAGACCAAATAGATATAAAATATGATATCTTGAAAACCATGAACGGAAGACAATAAAGCACGCTAAATTATAGCTGATGATAAATTCACTCCAGCAGGCTTATTATAAGCTATGAAAACATAATCATCCCGAGAGCGCTATTTGAGATATTTATTTGTTAGATCAAAGTGAACTCCCGCGTATCGAATCATACCCTGTCGGTTGGCCTTTGTCTCGCTTTAGAAAACGAGCTCCGGAAGTGGATTTTTTGATATCCGGTCGCTGGCTTGACTTTAGTGCACAAACACATACACTTCAGGACAGATGTTGGGGCGTGTAAGTGATTGAACGGATGAAACGAACTTTTATTGAACGAACGTGTTCGTGAAATAAACACAGTATACGTTTAGAAAGGAAACGTTGAGAATGAGTACCCATCTTGAATGAATATATGTCAATAGGGAGGTCTTCTTTCAGGTTCGGATGGATGATATTCAGAGAAGGGCTAGTAAAGTTTGGCAACCGACCATTTGATAGAACATACAATCGTATATAATGGGTGCAGAGAAAAAATCGAAATATTAGTTTCCTGCGACTATGCGTATTATCGTTTTGACCAAATGTATGTAATTTTAGAATGTTTTCCTGAGAATGAGCTCAAACGACAAGGTTGGACTCGCTGATTCGGTGTCAAATCGATTCTGTCCGGCCAGCCGACCGGCCGGTTGTCCGACCGAGGACACGATAACTGTTCAACGGTTCAGGGTAGGATGATCATCAGAATGCGGCAGTTGAGTTCGGGTAAAATGAGTCAAATCGTTTCGGAGGTATTTGAACTCGTAAGGTTCTTCCTCGATATCTCAGGAGCCGCTGAAGCAATCTTATTGAGACTCAGTAGTTAGTTGTAGCGTTCTGTCGTGCAACTATGAGCTGAATTTTGTTGGGTTCGTATGGTTAGTGAATTAAAAATAAAAGAAAATAAATTTTTCTGCGAGAAATTATTTTCAGAAAACTATTCATCAATTTCCGATGAAATTTCGTATGTAGTTCTCAATATTTCACATAAATGTACCAAATCCAATTCGATTCGGATCCAACTTCCGAAGAATCATAAAATCATATGTAAAATTTTGTGTTTTTTTCTCGGTATAGTAGTTATTTCCACAATAACTCAAGAAATACTTAATCAATTATAATGCAAATGGCAGCTAATTTGAATGCTTACTTACAGCTTTGTGCAAAATTACGGGATGATTGTGTCATAAGAACCGTTTTTTTCTTCTTTCAAGATATTTCTGCAAACATTTTGAACTCTTGGATTGAAATACAGCGTTCGGGCTTTGCACCAAGAAAATCAACCGTGGAGCAGTGATTAGCTAAATTTAAACGAGGCAGAATAAGCACCTTGGACGATGCATGCTGTGGGCGCCCTGAAGAGGCTGTTACCGACGAAAACATCAAAAAGTCCAAAAAAATCATTTCTGATAAATGTGAAGTGATCGATAACGCTGAGGCCCTGAAGATATTAAAGGAACGTGTTGGACATATCTTTAATGAATATTTTGATATGCGTAAGATCTATTCGAAGTGGGTGCCGCGCGAGCTCATAAGCCACCAAAAATAACAACAAGCAGTGTTTTAGAGCTCTTCAACCGCAATAAATCCGAGTTTTTGCGTCTATATATGACGATGGATGAAACATCGCACTATCATTTCTCTCCGGCGCCCTATCGACAATCAGCTTAGTGACTGCACGTGATCAACCGACTCCAAACCGTGGAAAGACGCTTAAGTTAGCCGAAAAGGTTATGGCATCGATATTTCTTGATACGCTTGGTATGATATTCATTGACCATCTGAAAATGGCGAAAACCATAAACAATTCTATAGCGTTATTGGAGAGTTTGGAAGACGAAACTGCAGAAAAACGGCTTAATTTGAAGAAGAATAAAGTGCTGTTTCATCCAGATAATGCAACGTATCACAAATCAATCGAAAAGATGTCAAAATTGCATGAATTGAGCATCAAATTATTTTCGCATCCACCTTACTCTCCAGATCTGGCTTCCACGAACGGTTTTCTATTCTCAGGTCTGAAAAGGATGCTCGTTGAACAGAAATTTTGCGCCGATAAAGAGATAATCGCCGAAAATGAAGCCTATTTTGAGGCTAAGGCCTCCTATGGTAGCTTACGAACTTCTCAGCCTAACTTTGTTCCGTTTTCATCTGTGTTGTTATTTTGCATCAGATGAATCCTTACGATATGTGATCATGTGGAAAAATTTGAGGGCCTCTTGAAAAGAATTATCGAATGGCTCCTTCTGCTTCTCTAAAACCGTTTTCCATAGATTTGAAGGAAAAGCGCAGTCCACTCCTCAATGTCAACAAGCTAGTCGGACAGACTCTTCAAATAAAGAATTTATTTATATGAAATCAAATTTCCGTCAAGGAACAACTATTGAAAGGAAACTATTCTTTCAGCAACGTTTCGGCCCTTTGTTGGGCCTTCTTCAGGCTAAAATGATACAAAAATAAAAGTTAACAATAAAATTAATATAAAATAACAATTTGAGCCATACAGACAACATACAGATCAGCAAGAACAAAATATTAAGAAAGAATCGTCAATACAACATATAAATTCAAAAGCTCAGTAAAGCAGATCTCAAATGAAAACAATTAAATAGGTACTTATTTCGACATCCCAGAAAGATACACTACAGTTATCTGACCGACTTACCGTCAGAACAATAAAACCTTAAATGAACTTTCACATGAAGAAAGTCCGTATTAGAAAAATGAAAAATGTTTTTCGAACAGGGTAGTCTATACATCGATGTATTGTCTTGAATGGTACAATCAGTTCTCCCTCAACAAGAAATCCCGAATAAGCGATGTCAACAACAGAGGTCAAGCAAAAACATATATGATCACACATACTATTCTCGTGTCCATTGGCGTAACTTATAACACGGCAAATTTATTATCTTCAACACTGGCTTATTAAATTCGAATATGCAACATTCAAGGAACCAATATTAGAACGGAAATTGACCGAGTTAGAGTTTTTCTTTATATGTATCATCTCTTTGAAATTCCGTCTGAACCAATTCGTCTCACGGTCCAATATTTCTACATTGTCAAAATCGAAACTATGGCCCAAAGAAACAGCATGAGATGACAACGCTGTAGATTCCTTTTTATTATTACAGTCTCTCCTGTGTTGCGCGGACCTATCACCTAAATATTGCCCAGTTGGGCCTACATAACAACCATCACAATCACCACAATTAATTTTATACACCACACCGGAACATTTCTGCTTGGGATCCCTACTCTTGACTCTAGAAAACAAAGAACGAACCGTCATTTTATAATAAAAAATCACTCTATTAGCACCACGTTTCATAAATTTCCTCAGTTGTTCAGACAACCCACCAACATACAACAATCTACAAGGAACAACTTCACAACCATCCATGTTACCCTCAGAATGTATTCGTTCAACTTCATTGGACGAGTAAAAAGAATTTATTCTTTGGTCAAATGATTGGACAAAAATAATTGCATTACTTCACTTTTATTTCATGTACTTTATTTTAAAATCAGAATGAACTACGTGGGGTGAATCGAAAACCATCACTGTTGGTGTAGGCGCACATCTTGTTTTGGTTTCCACTTGTCGAAACTATACGTTTACCTCAAGATAATATAACATAATTTCAGCTCGACCTGATACTTTCGGAAATATTGGGGAGAAAATATATCAAACTTCGTTGTGTTTTCCTCAGCATCGTTGTAATTTCCTAAATAACTTAAGAAATACTGCTTTGGCATCAAATTTGAACCAGTGAGTAAAAGCTGTTCACCTCACACGTCAGTGGGTTTCTAAACTCTTTGTATTCCTTCGAATTGGTTCGAATAAATATGCTTCAAAATGGCAGGATTACATCATTGATCTTTGTGAAGTAGTGTTATAATATTTGAGATGATGTGTTACACAGATTACTTCTGTTTGTAACCTGAGGTTAAGTTTTCATTATTGAGGATACCGAATGTAGCAACTATACTACCTGTGTTGGGAAGACAAAATCAAAATCATTCTGAAAGGAGGTTTTATAATTTTGCACCTATTTGCGATATTTCCCGTGAACCTTTCTAGCTTTCACGCACTTCTGATGGACATACATATCTTTCGAATCTCTGAATTTTGCTTAAAGCCTCTGAATATTTTTTGAGATCAACTGATAAAAAATTTGTTCTCAATATAAATTCTGTCCATTCGTCCTATATTCGCTTATAAGCACGACAACCCTTGGGAGCATTCAATAACGCTCTAGCAAAATCAAGTTCCGAAATCAAGTCGATATTCGTGTTTAAGCTTTCTAATTGAATATAATGGCACAAAGACTCATAAATGTGGAAATTCGATATGGAATCAGGGTGAAGATTGCAACCAATAAATAGCAAAATAGTCTTAACTGGATGAATATTCATTTTCAATGAATGAATAAACCCAATTTCCTCCAGTCTGTTATAATAGAAATCAATCATTATTCCATTCAAGGCAACTGAACATCGGAAGATATGGTCCTGAATGATATGAAGCTCTGGGATACTCAAGTTCTATGAATTGTGATATTTTGGTGAGTCTGTGAATTTAAATGTAGCCCTCTCCATCTTACCGAGTACGATCAAAGGCGGCCCTGAGTGACTATGTCCTCTTCGTGGATGCTTTGGATTATGACATGGCTAGCTTAGATCCCGAAGAAATATTTTTCAAGATTTCCATCAAATTCAAATTAGATATTACATATACGAATCCAGAATTCGAATTGAAAACTTTTTTCAAGAAAGACGGAGTTTAGGTTTATGCAAAATGTTGTTGGGATAGAATGTCAAATTTTAACAAGCGCACGGTAAAAGCCCCCGTCTTCATGCTAATGCTCTTCTTGATTTTTTAAAAAGCGTTGATATTCTTCCGAATGCGATAGGTTAAATGAATGAACCTAATGCACTCAAATTTTATGGGAAAACTCGAATTGCTAGGCTTTTATGAACTTACATGAACAAATCCTTAAAACATGTATTTCACGTGTTGTTTTCTGGTCGTAACGAATGTTCTGAATACCGAATCAATCATATTACGGAAATTGTATTCAAATATGCTTGTCTTCGTCAAGCAAATGCAAAGGTTCGTGTGATACTACTGCTGGGATGGCGCTGTATAATCTTCCTAATGAAGGCAACATCCAACAGGTTTGAAGTATCTGAAACCCTCTCTGTATTTCCCAGATGAGTTACTCGGATCATCGGTAATAACCGTGAAACTGCACTAAGTTAATTCCTGTGTTAGGGCTTCTTCAGTGCAGACGCTCTGTATGCTTGAAGGATAAGCTCAGATCAACGTGGAGTATTTTTGATTTTTCGACAGACATTTCTCCTTGTATGTATGTCGTTTTTTATTATTATTATCATCATTATTGAATGAATAAGAGTTAAGTAAAAGTATAAACTCAACGTAAAGGCACACTATAATAGTCTCAAAGCACATCACGCAGTTGAACAAATGCATTTATTCCACTTTCAAAAGAATTAACAGTTGGCGCTTGCACAACACTCGCAGGAAGTCGATTCCAACATTGAAACACTCCAATAGATAGAACATTCTGACTGCATTTCTGGTGGAACTTCTCCTTCTTGAGCTTGAATTCATGTCCATGCAATCGAGTGTTCAAGGAAAAAATATGGGACATATCCACACCGAAAGGACCATTGAATGCTCTACATGCAATTATGAGATCTCAACAGGTTCGCCTTGCGGAAAATTTGGTGATTTTGGAGAGCCTTCCCTCGTACGAAGGTCGGACAATACCATAGAGCATACGTATTGCTCGTCGTTGAAACTCCTTCTAAAAGTGTGAGCTATTGAAATTGTTATCATTTGTTACAACTTTGCTATAAAACGTGTGCTCCTTCAAATTCGAAGTAAGAGAGGCCACTCATCCAGGTACCTATCTCACCCAATTTTTTCAAACTTTAGTGATAGAGCAGAGGGAGCTTTCACCTTTCGTCAACTGCTTTCCTCTTGCTTAATTTGTTTTCAAGTTATTTAGTGAACATTTACATCTGAGAAACAAACCTTATTCAGACAATTTCCTTATAGCAATCTGGTGGCTTAAATTGATTTGTTTCAAGTTAATTTTCATGAAGCCATATATTTGTGGTTTCTCTCAATAGTTTACAATGACTTGAAGCTTCAAAATAATGTTATATATCATGTTATAGCCAGTAGTGATCTTTCCAAGTGGTTTTCCTGCTATTATATCATAATAATTTGAAAATGTCATCCTGACATAATACATGTTACAAGTTTTTCACTTTATTCCCGATATTTTATTAGATTTCTAGTTCGAAATGAACAATTATGGATCTATGGGAGATGATTCCCCAATAAAGGGGCCTGTAGCGTTCTTCGTTTATCTGAGGATCTGAAAATCATCGCTTGGAGGACTGAACCTGGTCGAAAGACCCTCTCGGTCATGAGCAAATGTAGGTAATATTATTTACTGCTTCCTTCTGGTTTTCTGTCCCTCTTTCTGTTTCAGATATTATGTCAAGATATTTTGTCGAAATGAATTCAAGATGACGAAAAAATTATTTTCAAATGAAAAAGATGCCATCCATCTTCTATAAACAAATTACTACACTTATGCGGGGAGACAGAATTTTTCCTGAGGTTTTTATCTGTGCTCTTGTATCATACGCAAATATGTATGGTACCCCGTTTACATTTCCTCTGCTAACACTGTGATATATCTTAGAATTGTAATGCTCGTTCTCAAAAGAATATATATATATATATTTGTAAACAAAGGAATTCTCCAGAAAATATAGTACTCACCTATCAGCGATTATTCGGAAAGCAAAAACGAGACAAAAACGGTCCTATTTGTAGGAATGAGATGAAAAGTGCAAATATTTTTTCTAATTGCTTCGCATCTGAATTTACGACCGAAGATGATCTCATGCCTTCTTTAGATTCGCCACGAGCATCTCATTCTCTAACTGAGGTCAAGTTCACCACATAAACGGTCGAGAAACATCTTGTCAATCTGAATCCCTCTTCTGCTCCGAGTCCTGACCAAATGTCTGCCTTCCTTCTGAAAAATTGTTCAGGCGACATCTCTCTTCCCCTTTCTTCAGGAAATCTCTTGCTACCCACACATTACCGGCTGATTGGCTGCGATCCGAGGTCACTCCAATTTTCAAGAAGGGCGACGAGCTTTATGCCGAAAGCTATCGAGTAGTCAGCTTGGTTTCTGAAGTTTCCAGAGTCTGTGAATGTGTTATCCTCGGAGAACTGAGAGAGTTTGTTATTGGTAATAATTCGATTCCCGACTGTCAGCAGAGTTTTTTGCCGGGCCAATCTATTATCACGAATCTCTTGCAGATTATATCTTTCCAAACGCATTTTAGAACTGAAAAGCACTTCAATGCGAATAAAGTATTCATTCATACTGCAATAAATTGCATACTGATAGGAAATATGGAGAAGATTCATTATTTGAAAATAAGAACCTAAAGAATATCACACTCCACACTGTTCAACGATTTCATAGTTCAATTGATTTTTCCATATCAGTATATCATATATTCGTTGAGTATCGAATATGACAAACATTTCGAGTGTCGACTTTTCCCACAAAAAGAGAATGTCAAATATTGCCATGCACCAGATCTCATTTCCGCGAAATAACACATTGAACATTCAACATTTTTTCAGGTTCTCTAGATTCCTAAAAGTGAATTCGAAACGAATTCGATACCTTCTCTGAGAATTCACTTTCCTCTGGTATCTTACGCTCCAATTGTAAATAAGAATGGATACCATAATAACTGCAGCACCCAGGAGATCACCCAGAGCTGGTTCTCTGGTGATTTCAGTATGGTGAAGTGTAATAGCACATAAGAGTCTGTGGTAATAGCAAGCTTGAAAAATACGTGACATTTTGTTTATTATATAGGGGAGATATCATTACCTACGAAGTTTATAAATCACTCTCCTCGATCAAGTCTTCTTGTGACTTCATGGATCGGTGCCCTATAGGTTTCAAAGTTGGCACCAATACACAGCCTCCGATGGTTATACCTGATGGTGATAGGGATAAGGGGAGCATATCCTCAAATAGCTAGATTATATTGTTTAAAACGAGATGAACGTTTTATTCAAAAGTCGCCGAAGATATCGAAGGTATGCAATTGCACAGAGAAAGAGCTTCATCAAGCGATATCACGTTTTGTTTGGCAGTGTTAATATCTAGAATACTGGTGGTTTTACTGATGCGATTGTAGCATCTTTGAGGTATGTCGGAGAGGAAACGGATGAAGAGGAGTTCTCTGAAGCCAGGAAAAACTTGGCTGCTCTCGAAATGGATGATGAAAATGAAGCAGTCTATGTAAAAAACTGAGTTTATACAATCATCATTTCACATAATTATATTTAGTTATGTCTTTGGTCTTTTCATTTATATTGATCACTCAAATATAGTTTTTTTCTCAATATAATCTTTATATCGATTAACTCCGAATTTTCAACTTTGTATTACAAATGTCAACTCCAACATAAAACTGAGGAATAAATCTTTGCATCGAAATTTCGTATAAGCAATATACCAGTATGACCGCCCTAAGGTTTACAGGAAATAGAGTACATCTGCACGGTTTACGAAATGGAATTCATAAATTTCCTCGATACTAAAATTTTGAATATGATTCAATGACTTTTCATGAGATTGATGGAGTTCTGGGATAGGATTTGTCGCGGAACTTTTCTTACCGAAATTCTAGGTCTGACTTCATTCATTTGAAAAAATTTAAAATCATTACATGTTTGAATTCTGGTATCGACAGAGAAGCAGAGTTTCTACCAGATCTCTTCATTCAATCGAATATTTCAAATTTATTCGAAAATTTATTTTTTTTTATCTCGCTTATCTTCGAAGATATTTCAATGGAACAGAAGTCCATTTATGATAAAAAAACAAATATATGAGATCTGAAGCCCAATGCTATGAAACATTAAATTCACCTGTTGAGAAATCACCAGAAAGTTCCATCAGATATTTTGAAAGGCAGCGGCCGACACTCTGTGTGAACTCCTCAATTTCTTCAATTAATGTACCGACGGACGTTATCTCAGGTTGATATTGATTCGAGAATTGAGAGCCCCAAACACTATGCGATGGCCTGAAGAACAGATTACTCCAAAGTTAATGTTCGTATTCTTCAAACACACTATTAAGCTATGACCTGCAAGTGGAGTGAAGGTAGATGAACGCTTTTAAGTGACACACTCTGTGCAATGAGTACCCGAAGAAGGCCTTTCGTTCGTCAACTGGCCATCTGGCAGGCCTAGCCCATAATGCAGAAGAATATTGTTTCTATATTTTTCATTCGGCAACAATTTTCAAGCAGTTGCTCCTGACGAATAGTTCAAATTCCTCGATTTCTACAAATATATTTATACAGGGAATAGTGGGTAAGGCTTCCTTAACTGCCAAACCAAACGTTTTAGGAATTTAGTTGAAAAGCATTCCCTTTGTACTTTCGATTCTGCATCACAGGAAATTATTTTTTGATATACAGGATGTTTCCAAATAAAATTTTTCAACAAATGAGTCGTTTTTCAAATGGAACACCCCTTATATTTTTGCATATTTTCAATGCTCTTCAATACCTCTACCATGATGCAAAATATTAGGGATATTTTTCTAACGGTACGGATCTCAGTCAGAAAAAACTGCAAAATTTCGACGAAACACTAGTTCGCTAAAAGCCCTTTACTGATTTCCAGAAGCGATAGAAACATGAATTTCATCAGGATTTCTTTTAACTCAAAAACTTGCCTAGTCATCGTTCCTAAATGATCAACCTCTTTTGTACAGGGTGTCCGTTATCAATGTCCAAATATGAGGAATTTCGAATTTTTTTTCTCGATGTTTTCAAATGTAACACCCTGTATTTTTTTCCATGATGATGTACACAGTTTGAAAGCTTACATTTTTTCAGAAGTGACTAAAGGGCCATTTTCACTCCTACGTCCAGCAGGCACGAAAAATGAAATCAGAACGGAAAATTTTATTCAAATATTGGATACAAAAACAAACGGGCGTTGAAAAAAACAAAGAAAAATTGTGTTTATGATCCAAGAGATGTTCAAAGTATCGTCCGCCTCCTCTGGAACACTAAGCGATCCCATCGTTGAATGAGCCACTAACCCTCATCAGCATGACTAGAGTAATGCTTCGGAAAGCAGTCACAATCCTCTTTCGCATATGGAAAGCTCTTGGAACTTCATCATACACGATTCCCTTTATGTATCCCCACAAAAAAATCTATTTCGGTGAGATCCGGTGATCTAGCAGGCCATCCTGTCAGTTCGCTCCTACCAATCCATCTATTTGGAAACTGTTGGTCCAGTAAATCCCTCACAGGACGACAATAATGAGCGGGTGCTCCATAATGGTCAAACCTTATTTCATTCCGTATTTTCGTAGGTAACACTGCTAACATTCCGGAAAGAATGTTCTGAATGAAATTCAAATATGCAGTTCTTGTATTTTCTACAGAATAATAATGAAAATTATGCCTATTGACGGCACCTGAATTGTGGAAAGTTGCTTCATCACTATGAATGAAACAAATTCAAAAAATGTAGGGTTCTGTTCGCTTCGAAAACTTGCTCAGAAATTCAGACGGTTTTAAAAATCGCCATCGGTAAGCGGCTGGTGCATCTGAATCTGGTAGGCATGATACTTATTCTTTTTGAAGATTGTTTGAACTGAACGCTTATTTATACTACAGGCTACACCAAGCTCCCTTTGGCTTGCGTGTGGATTTTCAGTTACATGCAGTAAAGCCTCGAGCTCTTTGTCTCCTTTAGTGGCCGATTTTATCCTCTCTTTTTTTTATACTTGACATCTCCTGGCTCTACAAATCTGTTTGAAAGCCTCCGAAAACTCGACTCATGTGAATGTCTTCTTTTAGGATATTCGACAGCATAGGATCCACTGGCTAATAAACAGTCTCTGTGGCACTGCCCCAAAATGAAAATCATATCAACCATTTCATCTTTACCAAAATTCGGAAATAACTTTGAGCTCTGAATAACAATATTTTGATCAATAAAAATAATCGATGTACTTGATAACAGTTCATGCAGCACTGCTCCGATGTGAAAATCATATGAACCATTTCATGAATAATAATTTTTTTGGATGCCGATAAAACTCTGTAATCGTTAGAAAACACAAGTTGCCAATAATACCTATGTATGTGTTACTTATGCGGACAAACATTATCATTTTCATGTTGGACTTCAAAGATCATGATTTTGGAAGGGTTAAAAAAATCTTTCGAAAATTGGTCATTCAGTTTGGTTTCATTGTGTGACTGATTTAAAATATCCGTTAGTTATTATGTTTAATATTCCTGAAATTTTCGGTTGAAATGTCATTTTTCGTGTCTGCTGGACACAGGAGTGAAAATAATCCTAAGGTTAATTCTGAAAAAATGTAAGGTTTTAAACTGTTTACATAATCATAGAAAAAAAAACAGAGTGTTACATTTAAAAAAATCGAGAAAAAACAATTTGAAATTCTTCATATTTGGACATTGATAACGGACACCCTGTCTAAAAGAGGTTGGTCATTTAGGAACGATAACTAGGCAAATTCTTAAGTTAAAAAAAATTCTGATCAAATTCATGTTTCTATCGCTCCTGGAAATCGGAAGAGGGCTTTTAGCGAACTACTGTTTCGTAAAAATTTTGCAGTTTTTTCTGAATAAGATCCGTATGACAGTCGTCAGATCGCTCATCGTGCGTTTCCACTGAGAATAGAATCAACTAGAGTGGCCCGCCACCCAGATACTCGCGATATGTCAAGCTTCCCCCACTCTCTGGTGCCCTACTAGCCGACTCGTACTAGGCGGGCTCTTTTGAGAATTGCATATTTCTGAAGTATAATTCGTTTATCATATCGACCCCCCTTTTGTTTCGATTTATTACAATAGAAAAAATGGGCCTGTCAGTCGTTTTTGAACGCAATAACAGGAAGAGAAATAGGAAAATTGGAAAGTACCGAGGTAAAAATGAGGTTCCTCTCAATCGTTTACCTTAAGATCCCGAATTCAAAGGAAAATGGATTTTATAGATAAGGAGGTATAATTGTGAACAAAACGATTATTGTCGTGTTTAAAGTGTTCAGGTTGAAGAAAATGATTATTATAATTAATCGTCCCTTTGTAGGTACTCAGAAAATGCTATTTCATCGGTTTCTCCGCATTTTCGCCTCATAAACAGCCATCAACATCTTCCAAATCCTCAATGAGAGTTGTGACCCCTCTCCGATTATTTTTCCAGTAGCAGGAAAAATAGCTAAATCTTATCTGGAAAATCAGAACAACTCGAAAACACTAAACAGAAGCCAGTTGAAACGAAAATCGCTAATCTTAAGGACATTGTTGAAAATTGCGGGGACATACGTTTATTCTATTAGAACATGTTGATTTACTGGAGAAAATTTCAAAATATTCTTTCTGCCCTATGAAAAGGGAACATCAAAAAAAATTATCCAGTCTTCTCGTTTCAGAACATAGAACAGCTGGATAAGAAACATCGGCAAAATATCACAGCATTGACCTGATGTCAGGGCTGGTCAAAATACATGCTTGGCTTAATTGAAATACAAATTACAAAATACTTTCTCGCAGGTATTTGAAATACAAAATACAAAATACTTTCAAGTCGGGTATTTGAAATATAAAATACAAAATATAGTATTTTGACTATTTGTATTTGAAATACAAATTACAAAATACATTCAGGTGTTACGTAAAATGTGAAAAAAGTACAACTAATTGAGCTCAGCTATTTTATCGCTAAATAAAGAATTTCCTTTCGGAAACACAAGATTTTTGAATGTAGTATCACACAAACAGCCTCTTGTTGGGGAATGAATAAAACCTGCTAAAGAAAACAATCTTTCTACAGGTCCTGATGGGCAGAAACTTGTGTTATATTGTATGAACACATTTTTACGCGCTAGTTCTGCGGAACAGCGCGTTATCATTTCATCACAATGTCTGTAATTTTCGAATTTTGAGTCTAGGTTGGACTCACTGATGAAGCATCCGTGGTCAAAATTTAATTCTGTCCGTCCGACCGTGTGCGCTGTAACTTTCGAAAGAAAGGACCTAGAGTCTTGAAATTTTCAGGTTAGGTTGAGATCCTGAATATCTCGGTTGAGTTCGTTAATGGGCCAAATCTGCCGAATAGTTTTTGTGCTACAGGCATTCGAAATTTTGATTTTTCAATAACTCGAAAAATATTAATCTGATCGAAATGAAACTTGGTTGGAATATGGACAGTGTTAATAAGAAGAATTATCCATGGAAAAATTCGAAAAAAAAATTATTTTTTTTTGAAAATTTATTTTTAAAATTTTCCTATTTCATTGAAATTTCCAAGTCACCATTTCGCAATGTGAACAAGCGCTTAAAAGCTGCTGACTTCACGTCAGTGCTTTTCTAGATTTTTTATGTTAGGATAATGTTCAAGGATGTGAGCTCTTTGCTCTTATCGTTTTTAGAAGTTGACTAACTCTAACTCTATGATGAAATGACCATTGCGCAGGTCCTTTTCTTCCTTTCCATTTGCTGAAAATATGATTGCTATCAAAAGAACTAGATGAAGCAGATGAACGTCGCGCCATCTGAAGGGAGATTCAGGGACTATTTTCTGTAGAGCGCTCAGCGATAGATGTATTTGTTCGAAAGTATTTCGAAGACAAAAGTATCGAAATACAAAATACAAAATACTTCAGCGTCAGGTATTTGAAATACCAATTACAAAATACATTATCAAGAAGTAATTGAAATACAAATACAAAATACGTATTTGTATTTCAAATACGTATTTCAATTACAAGTAATTGAAATACTGCCCAGCCCTGCCTGATGTACAATCAATCCTTCTTTGATAAAATCTTCGAATGTGTCAAGTTTTTCGAAAAGTATTGAATTGTTCAAATCTTATTTTAATGTTGATGAAATTGTAACTGATAATTGTATTGAGTGATTTGTTCTATTAATTTATAACTTTTTTTATACACTTCATCTGTGTCTAATTGGATGATTAAATATCAACTATCCTAAAATGAGGAAATTATATGATGATCGATGACGAACTTTTGCCACTATTTTACATTTTCTGAATATATCGCAGGATACCTACGTTGTTCAGGGCCTCAGAAGGAAGTTCAAGTGTGAAGAATTTTGTTGGCAAGAACTTCAAACAAAGAAAATACCCCTCAGAATTTGAGAACGAATATAATATCATTCGAAAACGGAGGGAGACAGATACAACCGTCAACAGATGTGAACCGAATTTATATAATCTGCGAAAGAATATTCGAAGCATCAGTTCGGAATAACAATTATTAACAGCATTACCAAATACACCTATGATTTGATTTCGTACGTTCGAACGAGTATTAACTTTTCCATGGAATCAAATCATTTATCAATCAATGGAGAAGACAACCTAAGAACTAGTCGATTGAAAGTATAGAGAAAGTATATTTCACCATCACAATTGAAAAAAAACTGGGACCAGAACTAGAGCATCAATGAACAAAAAGTGCGAAAGAAATTATAAGAATTGATTCATTTTAAAGGATAGTAATAAAAATAAATGAAAATTTGCATTTCGATATGTTTCAATAGATTTGTCGTAACCATATTTTTTCATCAATTGTCATGCATCTGTCAATTCAAAAACTTGAGAGAAATAAAGATCGAAGCGAATAGCACCTCTGAAAGCGATAAAGAGACGATAGGGCACCAGAGAGGGGGGGTGGGTTATAAGTGCACATATTCGCTAGCGCGTCCGCAATACGGTGGCCGCTCTAGTATATTCTATTCTCTCTGGGTGTTTCCTCTATGGTGGCCGAGCACATCCAGTCTGCCCGGCCTGATGTCGGCAGACTCATGGCTAAATGGTATGTAGCTGTAGGAAAACTGTACGGCTAATAACTGCAGGCATAGGAGCCATTACAGGTATTTGGAATGTTATCCAAACATGAACTGAACATTCGTTTTCATTCAAGCTGGATACGAAAAGTTTACCTGAAGATACTTAGAAGGGATGCTACTCTTGGATGATGACTTATCGTCAGTATTGCTCCAAGCTCAGTGGAGTTCAATAAATATAGTTATATACTGAACATGTTATTCTACCAAGCATGCATTGAAAAAATTGTTTCAAATTCAGCCATGCAGGCGAGCAGATGGAAGCTTGTGAAATTCTGTTATTATTCCCGAAACGAATAGTTCAGCAGAAAACTGTACTGATGGTTTCACAGATGCGGTCACCCATTCACATAATGACCCCGCTAAACGCAACTTTAGTTCTTGATAGAAAGCTTTAGCGATCTTCTTTTCATACGGTCCTCATAAAATTCTGCATGATCCTTCAAGCTATCATTTTTCAATCAAGTACTAGATCTGTATTTTTGGAAACATTAGAGAATCACGCTATAAATTTCGAATCTCTAATTTTTTTCTTTCGGAAGTGATTGGGTTTACCCATTAATTTGGTCTTCGTAATTATGGCCCAAAACCTATTTTAAAAATATCGAGCCCTCGAGTTGTTTCTTTCAGAAGTTACTGTGTTAACGGTTGGTCCAATAGCCAATCGAACTTAGAAATTTGATATTGGTAGATTAGTGTCATACCTCAAGATCCAAGGTGGAATCCGTGAATGGGAAAAATTCACTCAATTATTCCGTAGTTACACGTAGCTTTTCAAAATTTTAGGTTTCCAATATTGCCAAAACTATAAACAGGTTGGATCAAATCGAAATCCAATACTCTTGTTGAAAAATGACAGCTTGAAGACTCATGCAGAATTTCTTGAAGACAATATGATAAGGAGATCACCAAAGCATTTCATTAGAATGTAATGGTGGATTTCGCGAGGTCCCACAGTGAAAACATGACCGTTTTGGCAGCGAATTAGAACATGCGCCCAAAAGCTGATGTATATTCGCGTTAGTGCTTTTCTAGAAGTTTTTCGATCTCTTCATCATATGATCCCTAGGAAATTTGAGCTACACGCCACACACACTTAGGAATGGATTCCATTTCGAAGAATCGGTATTTCTAGAAATATTGAAGTAAAAAAAATGGAGTGGATATTATCAGTAGTAATACCCCTAGGGCCTTGATAATATCGAGATAATTTTGACATAGAGAATGCTGAAAGCGTGTTGTTTGATAATAGCCCTCGGCCTCCGGCCTTTGGCTATTATATCCTAATATTATAAGCAACACACTTAAAGGATTCTCTATGACAAAATTTTGAGAATTCATCGCGGCCCGAGGGGTATTCGATAAGATAATTTTTTACTTTGTAGATTTCAAAAAATTGATTGTCAATCTGACGTTTAATTTAAACTTGATGATCCTCTTTGTCGAAAACACCAAACTGAAAACACCACATGTAGGGTATTATCGTAAGTAATATTATAAGGGCATCTAATTTTTCCGAAAAAAATTGAAAAAACACGTTGTTAAGTAATATTTCAACAAGAAGCATGAGTGCTGGTGGCACCTACACGAATGCTTTTTGTTGGAAAATGTCACTTTGCAATGCGTTTTTACGATTTTTTTCACAGAAAAAATTAGATGCCCGAATGATATTCGACAAGACTATTTCATAAGTAACAGATTATTCTGAATGCATTATGTATAGGTAAAAATTTTAAAACTGAAAAACAAGTATATTACGTTTGTTTTCAAAGGTATCGTAATTTTTGGTGACAACTGTCAAGTTTTGGCGCGGGTTAACTCAAATGAACTGCTGACAGCTTCTGCCAAACAGTTTTCCCACCTAGAAACCATTTGTAATTCAAAACTGCGCGTTTCTGATTGGTATTGGTGGAGATTACGACGAGGAAAATAGTCAGTAGTAATACCCCTAGGGTCTTGATAATACCGAGAAAATTTAGTCATAGAGAATGCTGAAAGCGTGTTGCTTGATAATAGCCATCGGCCTTCGGCCTCGGGCTATTATCCTTATAAGCAACACACTTAAAGGATTCTCTATGAACAAATTTTGAGGATTCATCAAGGCCCGAGGGATATTCGATAAGATAATTTTTACTTTGTAGATTTCAAAAAATTGATTGTCAATCTGACGTTCAATTTAAACTTGATGATCCTCTTTGTCAGAACCACCAAACTGAAGACACCACATGTAGGGTTTTATCGGTGTACTCCATGGGCGATTGGATGAAATTTGATACATGACTCAAAATTAAGTAACTTGATTGGTTACTATAGCTAGTAAAAATTATCTGGGAAATCATTGGGTGGTTTTATCTATACACGAAATTGGAATTCATTATAAACCTGCAGATCTGCGGTGAAAATATCGAATGTCCACATGGTTTATTTTGGTAATTATTATTGGAATGATCTTCCGTTGGGCCAACCATCAAAATAAATACTTCCAGAGCAAGTTTGACGAAGGTCGCATTCGTGAATGGACAAAATCCGCACAATTACACCGAAGCATTATACTCGATAGAAATATTATCACATTATTTCTGAAAACACAGGGATGATCGAATTGAAATCTGGTACATCGGTTGAGATAGCTACTTGGATAGGTGACCGCTCTGGATTTGAATTAGGACATGCTCGGATAAGCCCCTGACTTCACGTCTGTTTCTTCCTATAATTTTAGTTGTGGCGTTTAAGTAGAGACGATGTTAAATGTTCGAAAACCTGAACTGAGCATGTTCAGAATTCATGCTAAAATATATATGAATATCTGAACAACAGTCATAAGCCAAAAAAAAATTTAGATTCAGAACGCTGACGCTTGTATACCTATATTGTTTCTGATTGAAAAACAACGGTGAATGTTTATATTTCAGCACGTGTTCACATACAAATTAACTATGATTAATTGCGTGGTATAAATGATTAATCCTTATTAGGAATTTGAACCTCATCATCCACATAGGCGTAGTTAGGTTCAGAAAAATGAAATATTGAATCAATTGGTATCATTGCTGCGCGAATGTTCTAAAGAATTACGTGTTATCACATTGCCTGACAGGCCGGCCGTGAACACGAGAACGGAGTTATACTCATTCAAATTTGAACTACTTTTTCTATCGGACTGAATTAATTCATTAGTAGAAGATTACCGACTCGCAACTGTTTGCAATATATTGCTGGAATCTCAGTTCCGGTGTACACATCAGGTTTTTCAAGCTCCAGCTCAATTGCGGTGCCGTAGTTCTGTGTGCATTCTACTACTGGCACTGATACTTTTACTTAGATCGCAACCAGAGGCAGAGAGAATAGAATATACTGGGTTTGTTCTGGTTCCAAATTCAGAACTGTTCGGGACGGTTCGAGTATGCGCGCTTGAGATTTTCAGACTTAAAACGGCAATTGCGCATACTCGAACCGTCCCAAACAGTCCTGAATTGGTTCTGAAGTCGAAACCAAAACAAAGCTACTAGAGCTGCTGCAGTATTGCGAACGCACTACCGATTATGTGTTCTTATTCCCCCACTCTCTGGTGCCCTACCATCTCTTCATCGGGCCCGCTATATCATGGTTTTAGACGCTTTCATAGGTGTTATTCGCCTCGATTTTCATTTCCTTCAAGTTTTTAAGTTGATAGATGGATGACAATTGATTAGACAATATGTTTTCGACAAACCAACTGAAACATATCGAAATACATGCATTGAAAGGAATCGAAACACGAGAGGAACATATTTTTATTACTGTCCTTTAAAATGAATTAGTTTTTTGAATTTCTGTAGCACTTTGTGTTCATTGATGCTCTGGTTCTGGTCACAGTTTTTTTTCAATTCTAATGGTGAAATATACTTTTAATTAACTAGTTCTTAGGTTGTCTTCTCCTTTGATTGATAAATGAATTGATTGTATGAAAAGAAACAGTTAATATTGAAACGTACGAAATTTAATCATAGGGGTATTTTGTAATGTTGCTATTGATTTTATTCTTCCGAACTAATGCTTTCCATTCTCTCAAGACAAAATCGGTTCACATCTGATGACGGTTGTATCTGTCCTCCTGGATTTTTGAATGATATTAAATTCGTTCTCAAATTCTGAGGGGTGTGTCTTCGTCTGAAGTTATTGCAAACAAAATTCTTCACACTTGATCTTCCTTCCCGAGGCCCTTAACAACGTAGGTATCCTGCAATATATTCAGAAAATTTAAAATGGTGACAAAGTTTCGTCATCGATCATCGTATAATTTCCTCATTTCAAGATAGTTGATACTAATTGATCCAATTAGACACAAATTACTAAATACAATTGTCATTTAGAATATCATCAACACTATAATAAGATTTGAACAATTCAATACTTTAGGAAGAACTTGACACATTCGAAGGTTTTATCAGAGCAGGATTGATTGTACAGAACAATCCTGTGATATTTTGCTGGTGTTTCATACTTAGCTTTTCGATGTTCTGAAACGAGAAGAATTAATATTTTTTTGAGATTCTCTTTTCATGAGGTAGACAGAATATTTTGAAATTATCGTCAGTAAATCACCATTTTCTGATAGAATGAGAGTCTGTTTCTGTAATTTTTCAACAAGGTCTTTTAAATCAGTGATTTTTGTTTCAACTGGCTTCTGTTTAGTATTTTCTAGTGCTTCTGTTTTCCAGATCAGATTTAGCTGTTTTTTCCACTATTGGAAAAATAATCGGAGAGGGGCCACGCTTTGAAACACTCATTGATGATTTGGAAGCTGTTGATGGCTGTTTATGAGGTGAAAATTCGGGGAACCGATAGAACAGACTTTTTTCAAGTTCCTACGACCAGGACATTAATCATCATATTAATTTTCTTCAGACTGGCCATTACGACTATAATCGCTTTGTTTACAATTATACGTCCTAATCTCTATAATCCATTTTCTTTGAATTCGGGATCTTAAGGTAAACGATAAAGAGGAGCTTCTTTTTCACCTCGCTACTTGCAATCTCCCTATTTTTCTTCCTGTTATTGGGGTCAATATGGTAAAAGAATTACACTTCAGAATAATGCAATTCTTATAAGAGCCCGCCTAGTACTCTTCAGCTAGTAAGGCATCAGAGAGTAGGAGAGGCTTGACATACCGCGAGTATCTGGGTGGCCAATCTAGTTAAATCTATTCTCAGTGATCGCAACATAGACCTTATATAACATGGACGGACCTTTACGTCACTTTCAGACTGAATCGATTCAAACGTACATCTAAGAGAGAACGAATATGCGTTTTCTAGGGATAAAAAGGATGGAGCTAGAAGAGGCTTGGAATCTTAAAAAATATGAGGGAGAGAGTAGATACCATTTTGAAGGGTTCAAAAGAGGATGGAGCTAGAAAAGATAAGCCTCTTCTAGCTCCATCTCTCTCTTATGTACGTTACAATCCTCCCTCTCTAAAGCTCCGTCCATGGTATTTGAGGTCTATGGATCGCGAGTACGGCACGTCAACGTCGCCGGATGTGTTTACCTACCACTGATTCTGTGTACTTCAGACCGTAAGATTTGTATCCTCATTCAAGCTATCGAAATGCCGAATTGTGCTGTAGAGATCACAAATATAAATCGGAAGACGAAGTGAACCGCCGCCACTTTTATCTGATGACTTGCTGTGTCGGACGCTTATTTTCGAAATGATTACATATATCTCTATATCTCTAGCTTACGCCATATTATGCGAGTGAGATCATTCTCTATCTCTCTCCACACAAGCAAAAGCATACCAGGGACCGTATTCTTGAATATGATGGTATGAACGTTCTCTATCGTTCCATCAAAAATGCACCTAGTTTCCTTGACAGCAGCCTCGACACGCTTATTTTCTCCCGTTCCCGGTTCAAGAATAGGGACCCTGGATATTTGTATGACGATCCTATTCATATTTTACGGAGTATAGGAGATATAAAATTCGATTGTCGAGTGACATTCGGTTACATGCACAGATCATGTCTACTTGTTGTTTATATTTAACTTAGAAAATCGACGCAAACATATGGCGATCGTTTTACTCTTCAATTCTTGATCGACATTCAGGAATCGGCCCCCTGTACATCCAATTAAGTTTATAGAAACAAAAATTTAATCAACAATTCAATTCGCAAGAGGCAATAAACTTAAGTACCATCGCTAAGACTATTTATTTATCGCGCCTTGATATTCCCTCATCTAGAAGTGATCCTCGGATACGCTTATGATCTGCCATTGTGTATATCCGGCCAGTGAGCACAATGTTTAATCATTCACCTTCTCGGTTGTGATGATGCGGAGAAATGAAATATAGAGCCCTTGAATACACAGGAGGTGATGCCGACAAGTGAGATCATTAATTACGAGTATGGTTAATCATGAAGCAGGTAAAATCATCATAACTCACGCAATTTCTGTAATTTGGTTGTGGATTGATTGACACTTTCCGAATGAAATTAATATCTAGCGCATGTGGATATTTGTTGAGAGCTTAACGAGTTGTGTGTGTGCGTTGAATTAACAGTTATGGTGTCAATTTCTTGAACAACATTCCAAATGGCTGAAACTCTGCGAAGTCCGCGATTTTATTCTCAGTTGGCAAACCGGAATTCCTTTTTGTATGAAATCGCTTAAAAAAAATTCCCACAAAAGCAGTTCCTCAAAATTCAACTACAATTTTTAAATGCTTGCTCTGGGGAACACAAAAAAGGTTTCTTAGTCCACTCACGCCCGATGCTTTCCTTACTCTCTGCCGAGGGTTTTCCCGAAACCAAGGATAATCAACAAAAATACAAAATACAAATACATACAAATGTCTCTGAAGTCAATAATGTGTGAACACTAGCCAATTTCCTTCATGGATATTGAACGTTCGTTTACCCAACATCAATTCCGAAGGGCCACATCACCAACCGAAAAGCTGTTTATTGAGTTAATTTACTCAATTTATAGAAATATTAATACCGTATTCCGTGTATGAATATTGCATGCATATTCTTCGATCCTTGTCGATTCCTCTATTAGATCTTGATTCAAGTAAATTTCGGAAGATTGGCTAAAGGGGAGTTTGTAGGAACTAAAATTAGACGTATAGATAAATCTTATTGCGCGCATGTTCTGGCGTACTTTCGTTTTGTGGAAAATTCTGAAATTTTCGAATGTTGAGCCAAAAATGGTCTCGAACGACTAGGTTGCACTCACTGATGAAGAATCTAGTTTAAATATCGATTCTGTCCGGCCAGCCAGCCAGCCAGCAATGCACGATTACGGGCGTACGGAGAATCCTATCAATCTGAAACTTTTGCGGTAGGTTGCATCTTAGAATGCGACGGCCAAGTTCGTTAATGGGTGGAATCGGACGAAAGATTTTGGAGTTAGAGCCCTTTGAAATTTCGAGACATTTCCGTGACAACTCGGTACCTACTGAAACGATCAAATTTAAACTTGGCTGTTAGTTGGAGTATAACGACCCGCAAAATTTTGTTGAGATCGTACTGTCAGTTGATTGTGAAAAAAAAGTGATAATTTTTTTAGAAAAATTCTTTTATTGAAAAATATTGATGTTATTCGAAAAAAGTTCCGCTCAGACCTTCAGCTTCATATTTCTCAGTAGTGTACCAAATTTCAGTTCGGTCCGACCATTAGTTTTGGAGATATTCGGGAAAAATATGTCAAATTTCTCGTTTTTTTCCCCATATCGTTGTTTTTTGGAATAACTCAAAAAATACTAAATTACTAATGATGAAACTTGGCAGCTAGTTTGAAAATGCTGATGGACAATTTTCTGCAGAATTTCATGATGATCGTGTCATTACAACAATTCAAATTTGTTTCTTCAACTATTCAATATTCTGTGGTTTTTAATCATATCATCATGAAATTATGAGAGTAGGTACTGGATTTCAATTCGATCAAATCTTAGTTTCTGGAAATATTGGGAGAATAACATTTTAAATGGATATATCTGCGGAATCATTGGGCGGATTTTACCTAATCACGAATTCGACCTTCGCAATTAAGCTCCACACCTACTCTACAAATATCGAAATTGTGAGTAGGTTTGGGGCTCAAAGTCAAAAAGTTCGAATTCGTGAAGGGGTGGATTCCGTAGATATACCCATTCAAGATTTTATTTTCCCAATATTTCCAAAAATTAAGATTCCGTCGAACTTATATCCAGTACCTACCTTATCGAAAAATGACAATTCGAAGGTTCATTCAGAATTTCATGACGATATGATCAGAAAATCACAGAATATTGAATAGTTGAAGAAACACATTTGAATTTTGTTGAATTGTTGAGATGACACGATCATCAAGTTCTGCAGAAAATTGTCCATCAACATTTTCAAACTAGCTGCCAAGTTTCATTATTATTGAATAAATATTTTTTCAGTTATTTCGAAAAAACAACGATATCGAGAAAAAAAACGAGAAATTTGACATATTTTTTCCGAATATCTCCAAAAATAATGATCGGACCGAATTGAAATTTGGTACACTACTATGAAATATGAAGCTCGAGGCCTTTTTTCGAATATCATCAATATTTTGAGATCAATATGTCGCTTCATCAGAGGTCCGGAAACAGATTTATGTGTTGATTTTGTGTTGTAACTCGTGGTTGGAATGAAAATTGACAACTGTATATTATCTCCGGCAGATACCTCAATTTTCATTCCAACCACGAGTTATAACACAAAATCAACATATAAATCTGTTTCCAGACCTCTGATGAAGCGACTAATTGATCGCGAAAGCTAAGGTAATTCATAAAGAGTACAACTTAATACTTCCAGCTTACTGCCTCCATATAACCCCATATTTCGAGAGTATTTCACTCAAGATTCCATAATTCTTTCATCAAATTATCTGATACATTTGTTTTTGAAGAGGGAGATATAACATATGGAGTACCACAGAATAGTGTATTGAGCCCTCTTTTGTTTTCAATCTATAAAAATGATCTTCCTCATTCTATTGATCAATCACTCAATGTAATATTATTTGTTTATGATACTAATTTATTCAAAGTTTTAAATCATTTGAGTAGTGTGACAATCGAATTGAATGGGAGGTTTTTATTTGCGTGAAGGATTGGTGCTCTGGATAGAACCAACTGTGAATTACAATGTGGAATCATGCTGGATGGTGTATATCTTGGAGGGTAAATGCACCGAATTTATTTGGGTTCACGTGGACTGAATTATGAAATGGAAGGTTCATACAGCATCCAGCATCATTCGAAGAATCTAGAAATAATATCAGTAGAATCAGGAAGATTGCAAAATTCATTTGATACATAATTTGACTCAGATACAAAATAACGCAAGGTGTTTGTGCATCAAATTGTTTAATTCTTCGCCTGTACAATTTCTTGGTATAGGTATGGAAATAATCTTCTTGGAGGAGTTGTTTCAGTTCGTAATTAAGTGTGAACCATATAGCATTCAGGAATTTTCAGATTATTGTAGGGTGAACAAAGACGTGGGTGTTTGAAGTATATAATTGTTTCTTTTGGACATTATCTCTCTGTAATGGTAAAAAGTGTAAATACTGAGAGATGAATGAATTCTATTCTATTCTATTCTGTGTTGTAAATCCACTCGAAGCTCGAAGTCAAATCAGTACCATAGACAACAAAGAGGACGTCATCTTCCGACTAAACAATTTGAGATATTTTGCATCCTTGTGTTGAATCCTTATCTTGCATGAATAAGCCTGGGAGAAGATGGCACTACCGACGCTTAGCGCGGGAATTTCAATTCATTCATGGATTCACTTCCACTTTGAAGTTATCATGTTTTGAAGAACACGAAATTAGTTTCGCACAACCATTATATTGAAACTGAAATGTTTACCATCTCAATTACTGTAATTGATAGCTTCGAAGCAAGAATACGACACATCGGCAAATATATCAGCTATTCATGAGCCAACAGTTTCATGAATACAACCGGATGTATGTTGGAGGCCAGAGTTAATTTCTGTAAGAAAATTTTTGGGTGCAAATAGTTGGAAAAAATAATAAGAATGTTGCCACTTATTATATTCGAGTGTTCAGGAAAATAGAAAAGAAATGAAGTGGTAAATGGAAAATTAATAACATTTCGCATTCCCCCACAAGAATTGAGCACACCCCAAAAAATATTTCAAAAATAATCACTGAAGCCTGCAGGCAGCACCCCGTTTTCTCTTATTTACCTCGAGATTCCATACATTCCAATTTTATCGCTGCTATTGGCCTGCAGACCGTGGGCGAGTGCATGACCTTGAGATTCTAACGAGGTTTTATGAAACTTGAACGTGACCATATTGCGGAAAGCCCTAAGTTACCAGTCCGCGTTACAGTTTGCTCTTAACGGAGCCCATTTTGAAATGAAAACATTACCTAATATTGGGACACGAAAAAAATCTGAATGAAGTTGAATCTTTAGAACTGTTCTGCAAATATAGAATGGATGAATTTTTCTTGTCTAGTCAATACAGGTGATATTAATAATAGCACCGCATTCGTTGAAACGTGCGCTTGCAGTTGAGCTATTACTATGGCTGGGTGGAAATAATTTCAGAAAAATGAAAATGAATGGTAACAAGAACAACGTATGAATCAACAAGTAACACGTAAACGAACAGGTAACATGTGAACCAACAAGTACATAAAAAAACAAATTCAATATGAATCAACATACAACATTTGACAAATTACATGATAGCAAAAACTAAAAGTGTATGAAATGAAATCTAATGGACAAATATCACATGTTTATCATGTTTCTCAATTATTTCGACCGCATAATTTTTTCATTTCTCTAAACTTTTGATATTTTCTCTTCGCCCACCAGCCTAAACCAGTATGGAATTAAAACTGAAAAGTAATGAACTCTACCTCCTTTGGAGGCTGCAAACATTCCTACCATTTAAAATGAATTATATTTTTCACGAATCTGACGTTCTGAGAGATCAGAAATATGAGCATTTCCAATACAAAAATCCTCTAGGGATGTTATTACATGACCACTAGATATTGCAAAGATGGCACTAGGATAAGTTAGATGCTTCCAGATGAATAATAGATAGTGTGGATCCCATTCATCTGACGAGAGAATAGAAAAGCAGTCCTACGTTTGCATTTCTTCTAGATTCCTCTCAAAATAAAGCGAGTATCTTGCCCGATAAGTTTAACCAATCACATTTTCCTGGGTGACCTGAAAATTCTGCCTACTTTTTGGTGTCTTCTTGGCAAATCTCGCTCCATATTCGAATCACAGCTTTCTACATTAAGAAACAATGTCAAGTTCAATTTTCCCGTATCTAATCATATTTCGAAATATTTCATTCCATTATATTGTGGAAAACTATAGCCAAATCTATCCATGTCCACAGGTGAACAATACTTTTATAATATACCTGTTATATTATTTGTGTTATCCGAGTTCACTGGCACTTCCTAAAATTCTTCAGAGGTTCTTCATTTTCCAAGCATTTCGGAAGTTGAAGGATTTTTGAAGAGTTGTATTAAAACGGCAGGAATGTTTTCTATACCTAGAAGCAATATCATGTTTAATCTTTACGTATCTATTCATCATGTTAATATTTCATTCCTTTATGATATGGAAAACTAAATCCTCATCTATGCATGTCTAACAGTGAATACAAAAAACCTAGAAAAGTACTGACGTGTCAGCTTTCACGCGCTTGTTCACATTGCGAAATGGCGACTTGGAAATTTCAGTAACATTTAAATGAAATATGAATATGATGACAATCCTCATCATTATATGATGTTTTAATTGCACAACAACAATAATTGGAATCGAACTTAGGTGGACCCATTCATAATGTTTATTTGTTATAATTCGAAGGAATTGCAACTGAAGAAAAAGAATTATAACCTCCATTATTCAATTAAAACGATGAAATGTCTAATGAAATTGTATGTGATTCCGAAAACACAAGGATTGGTATCGAACAAAGTTGATTTATTTATTCATAGATTAGAGTGAATCTCAATTGATGTTAAAGTATCACAACCTACTTATTTTTCAGTTAACACAATAGTATATATCTCTGTTTTCAATGAAGATGCTTTTATGATGAATTGATTTCAAAGAACATGTTTCCGCCGAACATGGTAAAGGTACTTCAATACAGGTACTGAAAACTTGTCGAATCACATATTTTTATAGTTAATGCTTAGTAGTGTTATGCAAAAGATAAGGCAATGTAAAATGTTTCCAAAGGAAGTATATTTCTTATTCATCAATTTTCTTCATTCCTTACACATTAGTTTGATTGTATCCACACATATTCGGGAAAGGCTTGCAATGTAAATAGAACACACTCATATCCCACAATTTTTTGAGGAGTTTCCTAGAGGCCTATAAGTATCAGTCACAACAAAGATTTTCTGATGAAGGAAAACAGGTCTTTCATAACATTTTTCCGAAATTTTCATTTACTCCAACCGAGTTCTTTTACTTATTTTTACAGGAGTTAAAATAAGGCGAAAAACTCGCTTTGGTATTAGGAGTTTGCTTTTCAATTTCTTAGTCTTATTTCAATCTTGTGATTCCTGAATCCCGAACAATCGGTTTTTGCATTTCGATTTCAGATATTCGAAGGTCAAGTACCTATTCAATTTGAGAGCTGTTTTGAGGAAGAAAAATTTGTAGTTACATCTGTTAGATTTATCAAGGTCGAAAAGACGCGATTCCCGCAAACGTTGAAGTGATTCGTTTGTCGGTCATTGCTAACACACTAGCCAGAAAAAGAGCACAAACGCCACTTACTGGCCCAGAACCTGTCCGTGGTATAGGCAAATGCACCTATAAGAAAGAGTTTTGAAGAAGGAAGAAACTGAAAGAGGAGCACTTTGGAGGTATCTTCCAGGAATGGATCATTCGAAATACTTCCTTCGAAACTTCAAAATTGAAAGGTCCAAATAGTATTTGGATCTCAGTAAGAATAAGTTACGTTCTTCTCAATGGCTTCCTTACAGGATATTTTTGCCTAGGGACGCATATGATGAGAATAGGCCCATCAGAATGTGGCGAATGTAGATTCACTCGGTTACAGAATTCTTTGACATCGCAAGCCTACGCGAAAAATGTCTTGGACAGGAGAATAATAAGAGAAGTGACGAATTAGACTCATTGAAGCCCTCACAGATACCGGAGTTCATTGGCGCATTAGAGTTGCAGGGCGAGCTGTAGGTAGGTCAGTTGCGAAAACAGCTCTGATGGGGGGCAAAATAGATCTTAAGGTCACAGTGAAATGTAACCCCGTATCAAACCATTAACTATTAACTTTAATGCGTGATTAATGATCATAGTGTTCTGTTGATACCTCTGATAGCAATTACTGGCTTGAAATTATCCACTCTTTTCCCTACGTTAATTTGCTTCAAATAAACGATTAAAATAATTTTTCGTGACGACTTTAGAAAAACTTCACGACTAACCGACATAACCTCGAAATGATAGCGAGAACAAAAGAAGTATAGAATTCTGCCATACTGGATTTGCTTAACAGCATCTATCATATATTTGTATTCTGTGAAAATCATGTAATATATTGTACTCCACTAACTACACGTATTCTGTTAGCCTTGACTACACTAGCTTCGTTAGTATCCGGTGCAAAAAAAAATAGAAAACTTACTAATGAAGCCAACTATAGTGACAAATTGAGAGGCTTAAATAAATGAAGATTTCTCGGTAGTTCCTCCTAACTAGGCGTAGGTTGAAGAAAATTTCCATTCCATTCTGTTCAATTTCGTTCTCATACATCGTTTGAGGAGGGTATAGACTCGTCTCTCGCACAGCGGTACCGCTTTACGTTCACGCTTATTTGATATGAATGCGCAGTCTATATGTTTTTCGATGTGTCTTCATGAACTATACTTTTGTACACTCTTGTAGATAGTGTACCACTGATAAATTGCGGTGTGATTGCACTCTGTTCGTTGCGGAAATGTTGGAAGTTAGTGTAGTCACAGATTACGCGTGCAGAGCATAGAGTGAGGTTATCTCCTGTGATGGTTATATGTAAAAAAAAATCATGGTCATAGACATCTGTTGTTGTCTCTGGCCCTATTTTGATACTCAGATATCAATCACTGGCTTGAATTTGTCAATTTTCTTCCAATGTTCATTTGCTTTGCTAAACGATCACAATTTTTCTCCTTAACGACTCTAGAAAATCTTTCCTAAAGATCTCTATAACCATAATATCAGCTCAACTTCGAAATAGTAGCAAAAAACGCATAGAATTCCGTCAACTTGGATTTGCGCAGAATCATCAGATCCGTTACATACTGACTACACTCATTCTGTCATCTGTTACTACACTCAACTACAACACTCCACCTCTCATTGCAGATCACTGAGAAGTGTAGTTAGTGTACAAAGAACCCAGCCTTAAAATGATAAGAAGGAACATAGTATGTCTATACACTGAACTGAGTGAAAGAAACATTCATAATAATTCCACAGGTAAAGGGATTTGCGGCCACACTTCTAATCACATATATTGATATATTGGTACCGTGTTCAATGAAAATCACGAAAGCTGAATTCGGCAAAATATCTTGCAAGCCGCAAAGCTTTACTTCGACTCGCACTTCGTGCTCCCTATGGAACTTTCACATTGGTTTTGTGTTGGCGACTGTTTTGGATTTGTAATGAATTGAAATTTCGAGAGTCTTCTGTTGATTGTAACGATGGTTGAAGAGGTAGTAAATGAAAATGGACGGGTAAAATGAAAATCTTCTGATGCTTATAGATTGAATCCAACCTAAAAATTTAAACAGTAGCAGTACCGTGTTCTTGCAGACTTTCGTGTTGAATTTGCACTTCGCCTGAGGAGTTATTCTGTTTATAGCTGAAGAAGAGTACCTCCAAGATCTCGTATACCCTTGATAGGGAGCATTTGTTCCACTATAGCAATTTAAAAATGCAGATTTCACAATCAATATCTTGTGGTTCAAGTAACAATAATCAAACAAATTCCGGACGAGTTACTAATCAATTTTAATTGATATCGAACAAAACAAGGAATCTTAAAAACTTCTGTAGGATATGTCTTTCATTCGAATCGAAGATGAAGATTCAAACATGGTGGCATTCCCTCCTCTTCAGTTTCAATGAGCAAAACATCTCCATTAATATTCATTCGGGCGTTCATGAAAACTTCTCTTCCGCACTTCAGATTACCATTGAACATAGTGAAGACCATTGTGTATAGAATGTCGAAATTAATTGAATCGTAGGCACCGCCGTCTGTGCGGTTCACTTCTCCGGGAGTCCGGGAGCTACCTGTATAATTCAATGTTCATTAATTTTGTGACACTAGATCACATAATCTAGTGAGCTAAAGATTTTTCATGGCTTATAATCTGATATCCCAAGTGAGGTCAACTTTTGCAAGGCTTGCCGGATGAAAAGGATAATTCAACAAATTGATTTAGGGAATAAGAGCTATTATATCTTTCATTTTGTCCAAACACCTGTTAGTTTACAATTGTGACCCGAAAATGGTCCTAAATGATGGGGTTAGACTCCTTCACGAAGAATCCATGATGAAATTCGACTCAGGTCTCCGTCCGTCTGACTGACCGGCCTTGCGTGCTTTTACTTTCGAATGAAAAAGTCCAGCTATAACTACCAGAGTAGTTATAGAGCTATTTCGATCAAATTAAAACATAATAATTGGTGGTGGCATTCCAACGTGTAAACTTTCAAAAATATCGTTATGGTAATACCAGTAGAAAAAAAAAATAATTTTTTTTTTTCATGAGGTTTTCACCATATTTCGGTCAAATTCTTCATAAACCTTCAAGCTAACGTATTATGCAGGGCCCCAGATGTCGACAAAACCGGATAACAGGCTAAGTCGTTATGGGCATAAGAAAAATATCAAAGTCATATAGCAATTTGTTGATCGTATTCCTTCAATTAAATATGAAAACACTAATTGTGGGATCTGAATATTTCAATAGAAACATTTATTCACTCTTCAGGCGATGTTTCGCAACATTATTGTTGCTATTTCCAGCTCTACAAAAAAAATACAAACAACAGTTCACACATAATATAAAAGTTTAAAGTTTTACCTCGAATTCAATGATGTTCTTCTTGTTCGTCGCGAACTAATCGCAACAATAATTCATAATAAGCGGCGAACAGCGACGAACTCCTTACTTTCGTCAAAAGCATACGGAATGACGGACATATTGATGAATATTTATATCTATTATTGATGAGTATGTGAACTGAAAAGAAATGCACCCTACTACCCTTCAATAAAACACAAAAAAGAAACACAGATCGTTAATAACACTGGTTAAACAACGAACAGAAGAACACTTAGAAGAAATCTATGAATCATTTGAATAATGGACAGATATAATTCTCCCAACAATCATTCTATCGGAATTGCCTTAAAAATTTTCTTAAACCACCTTGTCGGGCGTATATCTAATACCTACACCACTGTATATGATACTGAGATTCGAGCAGTCTGTTTGCAGGTTGACATTGTCGGCCAAGCTTATTCGAATCACTTCTCCCACGTTACGTTTGAACCGATTAGCCTCCCTGTCCAATACTGTGGCTTCCTCGAATTTGAAGGAATGGCCTGTATCGAAATGGTGTAATGCTAATGCTGTTTTGTAAAATTTTTACTGGTTGTGGTTTTTACTGTAGCGAGCGCCCTCTCTCAGCTCTTACTTAAGTCGCGCGCGCAGTACCAACCCTTGCGTCTTAAGTACCCTACGTCTGTAACGCTTGGCCACATCATCGGTCAACGTACAGGGGGCGCTACAGCGCACGCTGTCCCTAGTAGATCCTCCCAAGATCTCGGAAATACACTCATCCCCAACGGTCTGGTACACACCCTTGTGATCCGCACAAGGGGTGTCCGCTCACGTAGGCATGTAAACGGCTTAGTTTGGCGCATGCCCTGACGAGTACCCCCAAACTAAGCCGGGACGAAACGTGGCACTCTCCCAAAGAGGTTGAAGCTACCTCGCAAACCTTCAAAAGCTTCAGTGGTGACCCCGACGTGATTCATTTCAACGACGGTGTCACAGGTTCTGTCCCTTCGCTTCCAGTGAAAACCTCGCTTGCCACTATGTGATCCTATCCGTTCCTCTCTGGGCGATGGTTCGGCAACCATCCCGAGGAGGTTCCACATCGCCACTTCGCTCTCGTGCTGCAACACGCTGCCCAATGTAGTGCTCACTAATGCACCCGGCTCACTGCACGATATCGAGTGGTATAGGAACTCACAAGTGGCGCAGCGTTTTTCAATCCAGATTTATCACATTTCAAAGGCACGCAACTGCTCCGCATCACGCCGTCATCACGGGCCGCACTTGTGGAAAATCTTCTGGTCAATACGGCCATGACTACATTCCGTCAAAAGCTGACCTCCTCTAAATCGGTCACACTCCTTGAACGACGAGGCAGAGCGCTCTAGCACATAGTCTACACGGCTCAACACAAAACGGTTTGGTCAACCGTGCATCAAACGCCGTACACTCGTGCTCAACAGTGCAGCAATGGCACAACGGCTCGCTCACAGCTGCGTTTTAGAGGAGAACACCTTTTCGGTCTCGGTCACATTCCTCCAGATGCATCTTCCTGGTATCGCTTTCACTGGAAGGGGTGTCCTGTAGCGAGCGTCCTCTCTCAGCTCTTACTTAAGTCGCGCACGCAGTACCAACCCTTGCGTCTTAAGTACCCTACGTTACCTGCCTGTAACGCTTGGCCACATCATCGGTCAACGTACAGGGGGCGCTAGCGCGAAAGCTGTCCCTGGTAGATCCTCCCAAGATCTCGGAAATACGCACATACCCAACGGTCTGGTACACACCCTTGTGATCCGCAAAAGGTGTGTCCGCTCACGTAGGCATGTAAACGGCTTAGTTTGGTGCATGCCCTGACGAGTTCCCATAAACTAAGCCGGGACGAAACGTGACACTCTCCCAAAGAGGTCGCAATCATTGATATGTTGGCTTATTCGTGACTTCAAATATTGTTTCGTCCGGCCAATATGAGATTTCCACAGAAACAAGGTATTTTATAATCCAGGTAAGACAGGGATAGCAACGGTGTAGGGTCTTTTGAACGCGTATATAAACACTTGGTGGACTTGATTTTGTAAAAAACCAACTTAGTGTTGTCATCAAAAATTCATTTCACTTTCTGTGATAGTCCATCAATGAATAGAAACTAATAAAAATTTGAAATGAAGTACTCGGTTATGAAGTGGCGGTTTGTAGATTTAAGTGAAATTCAAACGAAATATGAAAACTTAAAAAGACCTATCAAGTAATTATCAATTATTACCGCCCATTCATTAACAGAACGTTGATACCGATAATGTCATTCACTAACTGCGTGCGGATTTTTTTGAGCTCAAACATGGTTGTTATGAAAGTTTGCGATAGCATTTCGGGAAAACTTTGCCTCGTCCTTCAAGAATACATATCTTAAAAATTGAGAATTTCCAGCTAATTTTCTCAAAAACCACTGACTGAAATGCATTGGGAAAAGTCTCGTGGCAAAAGAGCTTGTACCCTTTGATCATAGTATGGATAAAATTGTTGATCGTGGATAATCAGCCAAACTGTGGACCGAGTAGAATTGATAGCTTCATCAGTTACTCTTGTTTCTGTTCTCTTCGAGAGCCTTCAAAACAGCTTCTTCCAGTTCTGATTTTCGGACTGCTCATGGTCTTCCAATTATACAATTTGCCTTCTAAAAACCACCTGTTTCTGCCAAACTAAGCTAGAGGCTGGTAAATGTTGGAGCTGAAGGCTGTACTCGACTAGAAAATCGCTCCTGGTAAGTACGTCTTGCTTCGCGCGTATTGCCATCCGCAAGGCTAATAAACAAAATGCATATCGGCTAAAGGAACATATTTGATTGAATAATCCATTTTTTCGAAATCAATGTTTTGAAACTTACAGAAACTTCAACAAAACAACGGAACGTTTAACTGTCAAATATTATATAATAACATAAACGTCAAATTCATTTCCCAAGTATTCTTGTGAAAATGAGAAAATAATGGTTATAACTTCAACACGTATCGATTATCAGACTTGAAATTTTTAAGTCCAAAAATATCTAGAAAACGGTTGCTTATAGTGACTTGTAACAAGGGTAGCTTTCCTATGTAGATATGATAGATGAATCGATTATTTCACTGAAAAATGTGCTAAGAAACGCCATGAATCTCCATTGTAAAAAAGAGGTAAAGGTGGCGCCCCCAATGAATGAGAGCAATAATAACATTATGTCCGAATTAGACATCTCAGAAAACCTCTGAATATTAATTTCCGTTTAATTAAGTTCAGTATTTCGAGAGTTATTTGAAAAAATCGAAAATAAAATATAATTTCAACACCTTGTATCCTAGTATATTTATTCGGACAATTCATATGAGAATATTGTGAGGAATCACCTCCTGAAATACTGTGAAGTACTTTCGAATCATGCTGTATATTCACTTAATATTAACTTCTGAAGGTATTCACCAAATAAGCATAGAACTTTTTTCAATGCAATCAGGTTATGCTTGGTGAAATATTAATTTCAAATATTTGGTTTTGCGAAAAGTGAGGCCTGAAAATACAGAACCATATTCAGTTTAACATAATAAAAAAAATATAAAAAGGTTTTCAGCAAAAGGATTGAAATATGAAATATGAAAGGGTTGAATATTTTTCTCGATGTCATAAATATTTATAGTTTTCAAAATAGCTGAAATAAATTTTGCTGAATTTTTCTCATTATCACTTTGTCTTGGCCTATCACGCCAAAGAAGTACACCCATGAAAACTTATAAATCCTGAAGATTTCGTTTTTTTTGTATTTGACGATTATCATAGGTTTTCAGAAGACTCCTCAGAGGTTTTGTCAGGATTTCGGATTCTTAATATGTCCTCACGTTATTCAAAGAACATCACCGTTAATCCATGATTCAACAGTAAATGGTGACTAGAGTGATGGCCGCTATATTCTGACTCGAAAATTTCTTTTCTAATCCAGAGTCGAAACCGAAACCTTTTGATGGGGTGTCCAACGTTCTATTACTGAGCTACCAATATACTCCAGCCAATGTACATTTAACACAAGATATCGAGATTCATTTAATTCAAAAGAGAGGCTTGTACCTCTAGTGATCACCTGTTACACTCCTAAAAGGGAACATGTTTTGTGAATCATGGCTCAAGGCTATGTGACAGAATACACAACGAGTTGATCTAATCAATTCCAATGAACATATAAGAAATCAGGAGGTATTACTGAAATTAGTAAACCTATTGTTCAAAAATCTTTATTCGATATAATTATTGATCTAGTAGCTAGTTGAACTCTTTCTTCCATTACAAATTTCTATTTCCATGAAACTACTTCTGATTATTCTATATTGAAACTAACAGAGATCAAACTTATGCGTAGAGGAATAGCAATACAGATATCAGAAATAATAATCAAACCAAAAAAACAAATTCTAAAGATTGATTATTCAAGTTTTAGTGGAAAAGTTTTCACAACGACGCTCGTTTCACAGTGACTTTTTCACTCACTCCATTATTAGTGAGAAAGTTTATTATAGAGCTAGCATACGTCATATTTAGAAGGCGATTGCTGTCCGCAACATGTGATACAAAATTCGACACTTTGACCGCAATCAAAACAAACTTGTTGACAAAATCGTTACCAACAGAGCCGGATCTAGGGCGTGGCGAGGGAGGCATTTGCCACGGGCGCCAACCATCTAGGGGCGCAGAATTATGATTTTTTTTCTTGAAATGATATTTTTCACCCCAAAGTCCATTCATATTTTAAAGAGGTGCTATAGTGCATGCACCTGTTGTACAATATGTGGCGACAAGTAGTTACCAATTAATTAACAGATGATAAATTTACACTTGTCGATCGCCCTACGATTCCCGATTGCGTCCAGATGTTTGTTATTCCAACACTGAAGACCTCAGTTAGAGGCAAGTTCAGAGGGAGTGTAATGGTTGGAGCTAGCGGAGGTAGCGCTCCGTCTAGGGTCGGTTTCTTGACGGCATGACAAAGAAATTCAGACCGTCCACATTATTATTCCCGAATCGTTCATCACACCGGCTTTGATAAGGGTATTTCGAAGATGTTTACGACCGATAGGCTTGATGAGATCACCCCAGTCTTATTAATACTACTTTTTTTCTGGCATGTGGGATACTTCCATGCAGCGGCGCAGTTGATGGCATCAATTAGAAACATAGGAACCAGGAACTAATCATTATATTTTATCTTATGTGCAATACCGCAAATAAAGTGATCGTGCAAGCGGGCCGGGAAATTATTCGTGCTGGAAATATTTTAGAAATTTCAATCAGGTATGTTTGAATAATTCGATTTGAGTTGAGGATTTTTGTGCGTTCAGTCAAATTATATTCTGTCCTTGCACACGAGAGTCAATCATTTTCGAAAGATATAACTTAGAGACGCAAAATTTATAAGGTTATGATTGGGTTGGGAATATGTCGGCGATATTATCGTTCGAATTTTATTTGCGAGATCCCAAATTATACCGATTCAATTAAAATTACGTTGTACCATAATTACACGAACTTTCATATGTATAAGAAGAAGTTGGAAAAAAAATCAAAATGTTGAGAAGAATAAGATGAATTAATCGTATCTCTAGTATTTTATTAATCAGCTTCTTAGCCATGGGTACTACCGAAATAGGATCAAATATCGATCAAATGAATATTATGATTCTTGAGTTTCACTGAAACATGAAACCTTTTTCTGTCCTCCTGACAATTGTCGAGCATTGAGACAATTCAGAAATAATTATAAACGAGCGCGCAAAACATGCCGATTCGACGTCCATGCATTTTCAGAATCTTATATAATTTTAGGTTGATATAACCAACTGAAATGCCACCCAAGAAACTATCAGGATCGCAATCTCGGAAGATCAGGTATAAAAAATTATTAGACCTAAAAAAAATAATAGTAATATCTCAAGTTACTTTAAGAACGATGCGGGTATTGTGTCGACAAAAAGTGGTTCCACTAGCGAAGCCCAACATGTAGCGGAATTTCATTTTACTTCTTCAAGTACCGAGCCTTTCGTAAGAAAGTATTCCATTTTGGATAATTCGAACAAGAAAAATTCTTTTGACGAGGAATCAGGACTTACTGAGGTTAAACCTGAACCAGTTGATTTAAATGACTCTACATCATGGCCAATTATTATACAATAAGTAATATTGAAATGTTCGTTATGACCTTTGTTGGCATGTGTGTTCGCTAATGTATTTCAGTTTTTCATTTACCCTTTCATTTATTTTTTTTTTGAAGCTTTGAATGCTTATATATTATTTTGAGAATAAATTATTCTATTCGCTTCCTTCTCTACCTTATAAGATACATGGGAGATAATAGTAATTTATTTAGAAATATTGTTTGATATACCTGAGAATCTAATGCTCGTTCTCAAAAGAATATCCTAGGAATAAAATAAATACTATCATTTATGAAAAGTATGAAGTCATTGAAAAAAAATTGAAGAGGGCGCATTTCGATAACTTGCCACGGGCGCTGAAATCCTAGATCCGGCTCTGGTTACCAACCTGCGATACGATACTTCACTCAATTCACGGGGGGATTCTCCAAAAACAACACACTTCTTACGTCCCATAGTGAATTATAGTATTGAAATGATTCAAATAATATTGAAGTAAACAGCTAGAAATATCTGAAAACTCGTTAGAAACTCACCAAAACAGCGGATGACAGATTGACCGGCGGTATACTGTTAATGCGGCATCGTTGCCAAAGCTTGGATTTCAGCAGGTAGATACTGAAAATGGAAATTATTCTTCTTACCACAAATTCAAAACTGAAGAAAAATATCGATCATGAAATGTTTAAATTTCCATATTCAATCGAGAATTATTAAAATTAATATTTTTTATTTATTTAATATACAATTACAATAAGATAATATCATTGCGAATTTCCAAATATATCACACTCGATCGTCCTAATTCAGGACCCTGGCTGCCGGTTCTTTATTACACTTTCCAGTTCCTGCCTGCCGAGCCCTTGATATTGTTTTTCAGCGATAAAATATTGACATTTCTTAAATTCAATATAGTTTGAATTGTTGTTTTTCTGGCTTTGTCAAATGTGACAATATGAAATAGCACCTGAGATGTAATTTGAGCAGGTAAAGTTTCTTTATTGTAATATTCAAGTTTGTTACTGTTCGGCAATTTCACCCTGGCGTTTTTTTCATACAAATGTCATTCGCGGAATTGCCAAGCCACATACTTTCATATTCGAGAAATTGTGCCAGCAACTTTTCATCACTTGTAATATAACATATGATAAAACTGAGCGATAACATTTTGGTATTTCTCGAATTTGATATAGCATGAAATATGAGGTGTCGACTTTTTCCCACAATTACTCACAAAAGTTTCGGATCGAAAACGCGGAACAAGAATTGTTCATGTCCATAAAATCATTACGCTGAATAAAATGAATTGAGCTATAATCTGATTAATTTGATGGAGCCGACATCTGATGGCTCGTGATTTTGATACAAATATCATTTGCGAAATTGCCAAGCAACAAACTTTCATATTACAATCGAGAAATCGTCAAAATTTCATCTCTGGTGGTATTAAGTGGGTTGGTGGCTGTGTACCTACTTAAATTATCAATGATTGATTGAAAAAAGTTATACACTTGTTTTCAATCAATCTAGTTGTATTGCATATATATAATAATAGTCGGCAAAACCAGCAAGTTGGTATAATTGTTTAAGTAAGGATGGTAGTATAGTCTCGAATCAGCATCATAGACGATTCCGATACACTGCTCATGCGCTACGCGGAAGTACGGATCAAACTTCCACCTCAAGAAACATAGAGTGTGATCAGAGACTGTAATACGTCGATTGACGATCTATTGACGCCACTATCCTGTATAAAGTCACTGTAGGATCCAGTAAATGCTCCGACTATTCACCAGTAGATATCGTGATGCAAAGAAATATTCTTAGCTCTAGATCTTATGTTTTAGGTAATTAGAGAATACACATCTGATTGGACTGAAATAGAGTCTTCGGTGTCAATTATAGTAAAATTTCAACGGAATCGGAGATATGATTTCCGAAATATTTGTATTCCTGAAAGAAATTTCCTGAATTTTTTATTGATTTGTTCCTCAGAAAAGAAAGGAAACCTGATTGGGCTCAAATGAAGTATTCGGTTATGAGAAGGCAACTTGGTGATTTCAGTGAAATTTAAATGAAATATGAAAATTTTAAAAAAATATGAAATATTATTATATTTATTTATTTATTTAGTTTACTATGCCTAGATAATTTTGCTTATTGATACTGTTTATCTACCAACCAAGTTTCATTTCAATCAGATAAATATTTTTCAAGTTAATAAAAAATCTAAATTTCAAATGGCTATAACCCGAAAACCATTCGGCACGTTTTCAAACTCTAGATCATTTCTTTGGAAAAATGGAGGGCACACGTACCGTCGGATGAACAGAATCAAATTTGACCACAGATTCTTCATCAGTGAGTCCAACCAATCGTTTGAGGTAAATTTCTACTCAAAATTCGAAAATTACAGACATTATGACGAAACGATAACGCTCTGATCCCCAGAATAAGCGGGTCAAAATACATACAAGGGATCTATAATATTAATCGAATATGGTTCAATGAATACATTGCGACAATATGCCGAATGTGTGTAAATATAAAAATATGATACATATGGACAATGTGTTGAATGCCTTAACATATAATTATGTAATCGCACCCCATATTAATTCAACGTAACATACACAGAGTACCCATAAACATTTGTATATTACTATGTTGCAGCCTGCAAAGTCAGCAGTGAACACCTGCAGTGCTGAGTCACATCCTATAGATAAGATAGCTTATAAAAGCATCTTCTTCCTTGATTCAAAAGAAGAAAAATAGATCTAGAGCTTTAGTCGATAGTCATAGCTTACACAGAATTGTAATATTCTCTATTGTAAATAAAAGTGTTTTTTTTAAAATCAAGTCTTCAACCCAAAATACATAATTGGCGACGAGGATGGGATTGTGCCAGGCCTGAAGAGAAGTGTCCAGTGTACCAGCTCCATATCAGATACCTGTTGGTTTCAACCATCAAGCACACCCTTAAGAACCTGTGGTAGAAGACCAGAGAGTTCGATTGACGGAGTAGCGCCCGCAACGACTTCGAAGACTATCGGTGAGCATTTCCTATTTCTCCCCAGTTTCCCTAATCTGGTAAAAAATTAGTGAACTTGTATAGTTTTCCTAGGTTTCTTTAAAAAACCGATTTTTAAGAGTTTTTTCTAGGTTTCTTAAATAAAAAACCGATTACTATTTCAATATTTATAATTTATAATATTTTTCTAGTTTTTTTTTTTTTATATATATTTCACGATTACGTCGATTAAACATTTTTCGGGTCGTAAAAAGAAAATAAATAAGATGGCTCAAGAGAGAATAGATTTATCCCTAGCTGAAAAATTTGGTATGCTCTTGCCTAAATTTTCTGGCATTGAAAATGAACTTCATTCTTTCATTAAAAGTTCCGAACAATATCTATTGATGTTTGCGGATGAAAATCAAATAGTTAAGAATTATTGTTATGCTGTCGTTAAATCGAAACTGACTGATAGAGCCCTAGCTGAGGTTTCCACATCTGATATTCCTGATAATTGGGTATTATTAAAGAACTTTTTATATAGCAAATTTGGCGATAATATTAATTTAGATGTTTTGATACATAGTTTACAATTTTTGACCAAAAAACCAAACGAAGATTTATTAGCTTTCATTGATAAAATTATTGCTATGAAAATTCGAATAAATTATAGGATTGATGCTGATATAATGCCTGATCCTGAGAAACAAATGTATAAATCAAATATTCGTAAAATTTGTAAAACAGTGCTAATTTCTAATGCCCCCGTAGAACTGAGAACTTATTTAATTACCAACAATGAACTTTCCTTTGACGAAACAGTCAACGCCGTGAAAGATTATCTGTGCAACATGGCACAATACGAATTATTAGATAAGAGTCGTCGAAATAAAAATATGCAACCTTTGAATAAAGCATTCAATTATCAATCGACCTACCGAAATAATTATTCGTTCAATAATCAACCAACCTATTCACATTATAATAGATTTAATCAGCAACATTTTCCGTCTCAGCCGATTCAGTTTCAACAGCGGCAAGTGAAAACTCATTATCCTTCACATCGCGAAGTTTTCGAGAGATCAAATCCACAACGAAATCAAAATACTAATGTTTTTAAGCCCAATCCAAATTATAGAAATAATACTCCGCCTGAAAGAATGTCTATACAAACGAGAAATTACCCGCAAAAACGAGCAAATTATTCCACACAATACAATGTTAATCCACAAAGAAACTTTTATAATAATCGCAATGATAATTACCCAAATAATAACCATCGTAATGAAAATACTCAGAATTTTACGTTTGAAGAATTAACGCACGTTGAACAGGAAAAGCGAAAAGAGAATTTCTATAGCCAATCAAAACCATCTACGTCAAAGATGCGACCTAATGAAAATTTTCGTCAATCAGTCGAAAAACTCGAATTGACTTAAACCAAACGCTAGAATATCATAATCAATTACCCTATGTAGAATTTGAATATCCTAAGTGTAAATTATTGATTGATAGTGGATGTTCCGTTTGTCTGATTGATCCGAAGTTCGCTTATAATAATTTCAAAGAAAATATTTTTAGAGAAGATACTACCCTTACTGCATGTTTCAGATCACAAACGTCAAATGAAAAAGTGTTATTACCTTTATTTTCCGAATTAAAAATGAATGATTGTCATCCCTTTGTTCTTTACAAATTTCATAAAAATTATGATGGTCTAATAGGAGCAGATTTCCTCAATAAATACGATTTGAGAATTGATTTCAAAAATATGGTTTTAGAAAATGATTTTTGCCAAATACCTTTTAAATACCAACAAGTTTGTCAAAATCCTACAAGAATTCCTATAGATTTGAGTCATTTAGAACCCAAAATAAAAAGTCAACTTATCAAAATCTTTCAAACCAATGATAAAGTCCTTCAATTGCCGGGTCAACCATTGAATTTTTCAAGCAAAATAAAACACAAAATTAGAACGATTGATGAAAATCCAGTTCACTGTAAAATTTATCGTTACCCAGAGATACATCGTGAAGAAGTGAAAAATCAAATTGAAGATTTATTGGAAAAGAAAATAATCAGACCGAGTATATCTCCGTGGTCATTTCCCGTAGTAATTGTTCCAAAAAAACAAGACTTATCCGGAAAAACTAAATGGCGTATGGCCATAGATTACAGAAAGTTAAATGAAAAAACTATTGACGATAAGTATCCATTACCTCAAATTGACTCTATCTTAGACAAACTCGGTAATAAAAAATATTTCACAACCTTAGATTTAGCATCCGGATTCCATCAAATTGAGTTAGATGAAAATTCGATTGAAAAGACTGCTTTTACCGTGGAAAATGGTCATTATGAATTTTTAAGAATGCCTTTTGGACTTAAGAATGCGCCAGCAACATTTCAAAGATTGATGAACGAAGTTTTGAAAAATTTTATTGGAAAAATATGTTACATTTATATGGATGATATAATAATATTTTCAGAAACTATTGAACAACATTTAGCTGATATTCATAATATTTTAGAAATACTTGCGTCAGAAAATCTGAAAATTCAGTTAGACAAATGTCATTTCTTCAAAACAGAAATTGAATTTCTTGGTCATGTCATAACCCCTGAAGGTATAAAACCAAACCCGAATAAATTAGAAGCTATTCAAAATTATCCTATTCCGAAAACACAAAAGGAAATTAAATCTTTCCTTGGTCTTATAGGATATTACAGAAAATTTATTCCCAATTTTGCAAAAATTACCAAACCATTGACAATGTGTTTGAAAAAGAATGCAAAAATTAATATTGATGATCCTGATTACATTGAATCCTTTAAATTATGCAAAAACAATTTATTAAATCATCCAATTCTTCGATATCCCGATTTTAATGCGCCCTTTGTTTTGACAACTGATGCGTCAGGATTTGCGATAGGTTCAGTTTTATCCCAAGGAGAACCACCTGACGACCTTCCGATCGCCTACGCGAGTCGTACTTTAAATCCTGCAGAATTTCGATATAGCACGATAGAAAAAGAATTATTATCAATTGTTTGGTCGTGTAAACATTTTCGACCATACCTTTACGGAAAGAAATTCATGATCTATACAGATCATAAACCATTAATTTGGCTATTTTCATTAAAAGAACCGAATTCAAGATTAATGCGTTGGAGAATCAAGTTAGAAGAATACGATTACGAAATCAAGTATAGAAAAGGATCGATGAATAATGCAGATGCATTAAGTAGAATTATATGGAAAACTGACAATGCGAAAACGTATGAAAACTTTTTGAAACTTAATGAAAATAATGATATTCCCGAATCAAATAACGTTAAAGAAAGAGAAGGTAACTTATTTAAAGCCCCTAAAAAGTATTCATTTGCACATTGTGTATCTAGAGATCTAGAAATGAGTAAAGGAATCGCGACAATTTTTAAAAATAAATACGGAAATGTAGATGAATTGAAGTTACAAAATAAGGGTATAAGTGAAGTCGCATTTATTAGAAAAGACGACAAGAATATTTATTACTTAATAACAAAGGAATTTTATTATGATAAACCTAATTATGAAGATGTTTTTGAATGTTTAATTAAGCTTAAAGAATTATGCGAATATAATAATGAGAAATATTTAGCATTACCGCGAATAGCAAGTGGGTTAGATGGACTGAAATGGTCATGCATTTTCAATATGATCAAATATATTTTCAACGAATCGAAAATTAATGTGGTTATTTATTATTTATCAAGAACAAAAAATGAGTATATTGAAGATTTTAACGGAATCGAAGATGACGAAATTTCTTTGATTAATCATATATCAGACGATGAATTAGATGAATGTGTTGATCTTTTAACTAACCCTAACGAGGAATTACCAGTTTTAGATAATGCTGACTTAAGTGAATTAAAAACAGGAAATGTTATTATACATAGCGATATTACAGTACACAGTGGTATTGAAAATCCCATTTTAGAAATTCCTTACACTGAGAGAAGCGTAAATGCCTATCCGTTACAGATTATTTTCAAAACAGCAGCGAATTTTAATGTTATAAAAATCAAATTATACGGAGACAAACTCAGATTCAGAGTGTCCATTAATTCAATTGATAAAGATATTTTTCAGTTTATTAAAGAATTCGTACAACCTAAAAAGTCATACGCAGTATATTTCGCGTCTCAGGAATTGGAAAAACCCTTTATAACCATCTTACAGAATAAATTCGATTATAAAACCCTTAATTTCAAAATTTCAAATATTTTGCTAGAAGACGTAGAAGATAAAGAAGAACAACTTTTGAGAATTCAACAATATCATGAAACAAAGACTATTCATCGTGGCTTAAGAGAAAATTTAATAAGTTTGAGAAAAAAATATTATTGGCCTAATATGAATAAAGATGTTCAAAATTATATTAATGCATGTGAAATTTGCCAAAGGCATAAGTACGAAAGAACACCCATTGAATTACAGTTCAAGCCAAACCCGATAGGATCGAAACCTTTTACACACATCTATTGTGATACCATAAGATTTGGACAAAATTATTGTTTGAGCATTATAGACTCATTTTCAAGATTGGGTCAGTGTTACCCTTTACTTCAGAAAACAGGAACAGAAATTGTAGATAAATTAATAATGTTTTTCAGTCATTATGGCGTTCCTAAAAAAATAACTTGTGACAATGGACTTGAATTTAAAAATAGCGTTGTACAAGATTTTTGCAGAATTCATCAAATTGAAATTCATTACATTACTAATTACAATCCTAATTCAAATGCTTTAGTAGAAAGATTTCATTCAACCCTGATCGAACAAATAAGAACTATTGAATCTAAAAACTCTACATTCCAAAGTAAATTGGCACAAGCTTTGTTAAGTTATAATAATTCAAATCATTCTAGCCTAGAATTAACGCCCATGCAAATAATAAAGGCAGATCTAAATTATTCTTTACCAATCGAACAAACTCACAATGAGAAAATTCAAAATTACGTTGAGAATTATATTGAGAATTTAAATGATATAACAAAACACTTGGAGAAAAATCAAAAGAGGACAACCGAAAAGTTAGATAAATTAAATGAAAGACGTTTAGCAAAAAGTAGTTATGAACTGAATGAAAACCCCACTTTTATAAAAAATCCCATAACGCGTAAACTAGATCCCGTGTACAAAAAAGTAGATGCCCGTGAAATCGATACGCATAGAATTCAGGATAAGAAAAATAAACACATTTATCATAAGAAAATCTTAAAACAAAGAAAAAAGTAGTTGAATATTTTGTTTCAGATCAAGATGAAGTACGTCACATTTATTTTCATAATACTCGAGGCAGTAGAACTGATAACAAATCTCACAATTATTCCCTTAGAAAATAATATCCTTCCAATCTTGTTAGGAAAAGCCTATATTACAAAAAGGCATATACAATTGATTTATCATATTGATTTAAGCCAAATTGAAAACCTAATAATCCAATATCAAAAAGAGATTGATCATTTCAAAAATAAACAATTAGGGTTTTCTCAGACAGCTCATTATCAGTATTTACAACATTCAAATTTAATAAATGTAAAAACATTAGAAGAACTTCTAACTCAGAGAATTCGAGAAAAAAGAGGATTAATTAATGTTGGAGGCAAAATATCAAAGATATTGTTTGGAACATTAGATTCCGATGACGAAGAGCTTTACCAAGGTTATTTTGAAAGTATAAAGAAAAATGAAGAGACACTTATGAGGAATCAAAAACAGATTGCTACTATTATCAATGACTTGAAAAATAAGTACATTAATAAAATTCAGAAACTAACAGAAAACTTCAAATTGCTTCGTACTGTACCCCAATTAGAACGTATTGAACAAATGCATCTTATGACTTTTGAAATTAAAGATATCAAAAATATTTTAGATGAGATTCAGACAGCAGTGAGTTTTGCACGACTGCACATCCTGCATGAATCTATTCTCCCTTACACAAAATTTGCGGAAATTGTCAAAAACGATACTATCATTCCGATGCATCACTTGAAAGATTATTTTCAGATATGTCATACCAAAGTCATTTTCAAAGAAAAAACATTATTGTTTCTAATTTCAATTCCAACGGTTTATGAAGAAAAATATAACCTATACAAGTTTTACTATATACCTCAACGGAATTTGTCCCTTCCTTTCACAAACCCCTATATGCTCACTCGAGACGAGGAACTAAGATGGTCCACGAAACAATGTCATCAAGTAGAAGAAGACTACCTATGTGATCAAGATTCCCTCGACAAGCCTCCGGAATGCATGAAAAATGTTCTGAAAACTCATTTAGAAAGCTGTCCCAGAAAAGAATCACCCGCAACACCAAATTTAAAAACATTGGAAGATGGAAATATCTTGTCGATCAATAATTTGGAAATTCAAGAAAAATGCCCACAGCAAACCAAGTACCATTTTACCCCGCCAATGGCTATAATCCAGTCCAAATGTATCATAAGTAATAATCAAAAGGAAATTTACCCCATCCAAGTTAAAAACGAAGAAAAGTACATCGTTTTACCAAAACCTACAATTTTTACTAATCACTCCAAGGAAGAAGAAAAAGCAGACTTCGAGGATGAAAAGATTCCAGATATCCATCTAGAAGAAATTGAAGATTGGAAATGGAATTCATCGATATCAACATTTATGATTATTTTGATTCTTATAATAATTTTAACAGTAATTTGGGTTATTTGTAAAGTTTTTCATAATTTTAAAGCTACACCTCAAAGAGGTGATACCTTTATCCAAAGGGGGGAGGAATTATGTAATCGCACCCCATATTAATTCAACGTAACATACACAGAGTACCCATAAACATTTGTATATTACTATGTTGCAGCCTGCAAAGTCAGCAGTGAACACCTGCAGTGCTGAGTCACATCCTATAGATAAGATAGCTTATAAAAGCATCTTCTTCCTTGATTCAAAAGAAGAAAAATAGATCTAGAGCTTTAGTCGATAGTCATAGCTTACACAGAATTGTAATATTCTCTATTGTAAATAAAAGTGTTTTTTTTAAAATCAAGTCTTCAACCCAAAATACATAATTATATGAAAATTTATCGGCTCAATGAAATTGAAATAATGTTTACTTGAACGTTGTCACAATAAAAAGTTTCATATATAGGATGTTGGAGAGACCCGGTACAAACGTAACAATTTCTGATTTCAATTCGATTTTGAGTTACCAGTTTTATTTATGATGAAATGAATACAGCCTTACAGAACTCTCAGCTAGACCTACTCCTCAAATATGCATAAAAGATTTGTTCAAAATAGTAGATTTCATAAAAAATCGAAAAAAATAACTATCATTATTTATATCCCCAGCGGCATGACGTAGATAGCACTAAATCCTGTTCAATATTTATAATGGGAGAATATACTATTTATTAAGAATATTTTTTAGAGATAATAGAAACAATAAAACCGATACTCATGAATATTTCGAATCGAAAGGAGCAAAAAAATCCGACCCGGATTTTGCATCCAGTTATCAGCGGGTTTTTTCATAATTTTCCTGATCGTCGGTAAAATGAACTATCCAGGGGCTGAAGTTCATGACTCGTTTCAGGAAAATTTTTCGAAAACAGAATTAATTCATTGCACCCTTCCGCTAGCATTCCCTGCAATACCAAATCCAACAGGACCTTCATGTTTTATAGGGTGTGGGGTTTGCTTCAACTGACATACAACGACTCCCTTGAGCATTGATAGCTATCTATATCAACTGTTATCCATCTCCCACATCCAGTAGAGGATATTGTTCTCACTTGCTTGGTTCCTTTCTGGATCATAATCTTATTCAGATTTTAGACTGTGTTGTCTCATCCATATTTCATATACGGTGGAGACCGTCAGATTTCAGAGTAAGTATACACTAGTCAAGACAGTTTCGAAAAAATATTTGGAATGTGGTTGAGGGGTCTCTATTGAAACTATACAGGGTGATTCGTCCGATTCGAATCGATCGAATCGTTCGATATTTTTGAAATTTTCAGTAGACAATTTTTTTCCAAATAAGCAGTTTTATGTGATAATTTCAGATTGACTGTACAGTTTGGAAAAACCTCCTGAACATTGCGTTTTCAAGACTTCGCTATCCGTTTAAGACCCTACCCTTATGAAGCGACGAGGTAGCTGTATCCAATATTTTTGGCACACCTCCGGTTTTCTGAGAGGAATTTCTATAATAAAACCTAGTAAAGCACTGACAAGAAGTCAGGAGCTTTTGCGCGCTGTTCACTTTTCGTTATATCCACTGAACATGCATGCAAAAGCTGCTGACTTCTCGTCAGTGCTTTTCTAGGTTTTTTCGATAAAGTACCGGATTTCGATTCGATCTGATCTGTATTCTTGGAAATATTGGGTAAATAAAATTTTGAATAGGTATATCTACGGAATCATTGTGCGGAGTTTACCCATTCACGAATTCGACTTTCGTAATTGAGCCCCAAACCTTCTCTACAAATATCGAATTTCCAAATTGTATCTTTCGGAAGTTAGGTATTCTGTTTACGGTTGGCCGTTAGGCCATTCAAAAATCTATTTTACCGAAATTCCCAAAAATACAGATTAGATCGAATCGAAATCCAGTACTGTATCGAAAAATGACAGTTCGAAGATTCATTCAGAATGTCAAGAGAATAATATGACCAGAAGATCACAGAAAATTGAATATTTCAAGGAAAAATGGAATTTCATCATGATTGGATTTAGTATATTTCGAATCATTCCGAAAAAAACAACGATATCCAGAAAAAACACGAAATTTTATATATTTTTCGAACTGTAATATGGTACACTGCTGTGAAATATAAAGCTCAAGGTATTACCCCAATTTTTTCGAAATGAAATGAACAGTTAACTACCGAGAAGACAAATTTTTCGAAAAAAAATTTGAAAAAGAATTTTTAAATTTACTGACACCATGATCTTAACAAAACTTCGCATAAAGTTTGAAGTACCTATGCTCCAATCAACTGCCAAGTTTAAATTCAATCGCTCTATTGGTTCTCAAAATATCAGGGAAATTACCTCGAAACAAAATTGAAAAATTCTTTGTGGGAGTTAGGACAATAATAAACTGAATTAAATTATGTCTATATTCGGCGACGTTTCGCAGAACTTCTTCATCTGCTTCTTCGGGTCTAAAAAATTTACACATTCATAAGATTTTCTGATGAATATCTCAACAAATAACTGACCCTCACAAAAATGAACTACATATTTTCATCTTTTCAATTTGACAGTTTGACCAGATTCAAAATCACAAGACTAAAAGGCCTATTACACTATCCAATCTCCAGGGACCGGCAGGCAGGGACCGGGTAGTGTAATAAGGAACCGGCAGCTAGGTTCCTGATCTGGGGCGATTGAGTAGACCCAATCTGCCGGACCCGGCATACCGTGCAGTGTAATAAGCGCTAGGGAGTTAGGGAGCTCAGTCGCATAGCAACGCAGAGAGCGTACAATACAAATAAACGTGTCATAAGCCTGAATGCGTTATTCTGTGAGATGTCGCAAGAGAAAAAGCAATCTTACTTAATATAGTAGAAATACACAGGGAATGCAGTAACTGTGGAAGAAAGACCACAAAGACTATGTCAATAAAGACTTGAGGAATGATGGCTATAAGGTGCTCTTAGAAATCTAAGGAAATATATAAAAACTGTGATGAAACGACAACAGTCAAGGTTATAATGTTTGATAAGAGAGGTTGAGATATCAAAGAACTAAATCTCGAATCTTGATAAGGGTCTCCAGTGGCTAGAAATCTCAATGTGACGAGCTGTCTTTGTTGTGGACTTAAGCTTTCTCTTAAAATGGTTTCATCTTTTTTATTAACGAAGCAACTAAGTGAGGTAGCTCTCCAAATTAGTCTGTTTCTAGTCTCAAGTAGTTCCATGAATCTGTTTGGTCTAAACAACGAAGTATTTGCATATTTGAGAGTTTTCCTCTGAGGAGCAAATATTTTTTCACCCATACTCCCCTCTCCTTCCGTTTGGTGGATTTCGAGGTACGGACCGCCAAACTCAGCACTAATGCAACTTTTTGTCTTTTCGATAATTTCGGGGACATAACGATTGGATATTCGTAAATGTCACCACGTTAACTTTCAGATGACAGAAGTCAGACCGGTATCTAGGGCAGTGTAATAAGCGACACCCTACCCGGCAAACTAGGCACCCGGCATACCGGGCCCTAGAGATTGGATAGTGTAATAGGTCTAATAGAAACAATCAACAACCACAGCATAATATTCACCTTTCTTCCCTGTCGTTCGTTCAATCAGGTTTTCCTGTCATATGTTTATATTTTATTATGATACTGTTGTATAATTTTCTAAGGTGTTCTGTTTCTGATCTGAAAGTAACGATTAGGTTAGCATTGATGTGAATCATCCCTAAAATATTTCTCTTTCTATAATGTTTCACTGTCATATATCTTCACACTTTCGAAATCGAATCGATAGTCAGCATTAGAAATGGGAGCAAAGGGCAGTTGTCTCTATTTTTCACGTTGTTTACTATGGAGGACGCTATTTCGAACGATCAGCTCAAAACTTCAAATAGCTATAACTCCGAAATCGTTTGACCAGTGTTGCCCACTAACGAACTCAAGCTTGCATTTTGAAATGCAACCGCAAAGAGAGAATATTGCAATATCACTTCAAACGATTTTCCTTTAATTGATAACTTAGTACAATATGAATGAATACATTCAATAACTTCAAGAATTATTTCAAAATACGAGGATATAATTATTGTGAAAATTTCCAGATTAATTGTGCAGTAAAATTAAACATCCTGTACATTGCGTTTCCAAAACTTCTCTATAGATTTCAGATGCTACCATAATGAGTCATTATTCAGGTGTTTCTTATTTTTTGGCACAGCTCCGGTTTTCCGATGAAAAAAATTAAATAGGAGGGTAATCGAGCAAGCTTTGAAGCAAAATTTCGACAATGTTCTTCTTCGATAATTTTTCCTCGGAAAACCGGAGGTAGAATCGGAAACAGATAGCGAAGTTTAGGAAAAACAATGTACAGGTTGTTTTTGCAACCTGCAATCTCAATATGGAATTATCACAATATTATCCCTGTATTTTGGTGGAAATGTTGGAATTATATAGAATATACTCAATCATATTGTACTACAGTGAAAATTTCTTCAAAATTGAATGAGCCATTCCAAGATATTAATAATCAAGTGCATAATAGTAAAATTGATTAGAGCAAAATTTCAATAGTCTCTCTTTGAAACGCTTGAATGGGAACAGATAGCAAAGTTTCTTGAACTTGTTTTTCAAGCTGAATAAATAATCTGAAATTATCACAATTACAACCGAGTATTGTGGAGAAATTTTTGGAATCATTAAATGTGCCCGTTCAAATTGTACTTCACTGAGAATTTCATCAAGATCGAATGAGCCTACCAAAGTTATCAATGAGATAGCACTTGGTTCACGGAGAAAAGAGAGCTCCAGTAGTAATAAACTACATAACCACAAGGACGAATATCTGTTGATTAATCAATGGGATGTTTGTTGATTAATCGACAGATATTAATAAGCATAATCGGTTGGATCGAACAAATCACTCTGTATAGTCACAATAGAGACACCAACCATAAATCAAACATTGTCTGGAAACTGTCTTGAGCAGTCTCAACTTCTGCTGAAATCTGACGGTCTGCTTCTTAATCACCCTGTATATATCACTTGGATAAGAAACCTTTTCAACTTATGATAGGTTACCAAAAAAGTTTTCAACATCATACTCATAGAAACCAGAGGCGCCAGATAAACTTGACTTTTCCATGATGCTTATACATTCTGAGGGAATAAAGTTGGTATTATTATTATTTTTATTAAAGTTGTTGCCTATGAGCTTCTCAGGGATAGTTTCGTGTGCAGTAAAACCCCGCTTCTTTGGGACCAATTCGGATAAAACTCTGGAGCGTTGAATATGAATATTGAATGACATAGTCCTGCAAACATTTTTCGCCTCCGGCAGTAAATACACGGTTGACAACGATAGCCAACTTCTGCATTGTTATTTTTTGTTTTAAGTTTTTTGTGTATGTAATGTGACATGGCAAGCGTCGTATTTCCTTTTCCATACCCTTATTTGCATTTTGTCGTTGAAAAGCTGATCTGTTGCATTTTTGTTGACAGTTGCATCAGTTGTTCCTCTTTCGATCATCCGAATTCGCTGCCGAAGCATCCTGTTTTCATAAAAATAAGAATATAAATGCTTACCGTATGGTTCATCGGGGACAAAAGTAACATGTTACTATGTCCTCCCTGTGTTATGGTAATTTTGTATCCAATCCCGACTGTTCATGCTGCCAATGTATACTATGCAATATGCTCATAAGCCTTGATAAAAATGCGGTATTTCACTCCCGAAATATTGCGAAAGCTCACAAACTCAATTCAAAGTTTTCCGAATAGATGGCGCTGTTACGCAATAAAGGAGTTCTAGTCAATTTACGTGAGCAAGGTGGTTCAAACCATTTTATGTAAAGACTATTATCGACCTATATTGAAACGAAGAAAGGAATTGGTTCTTGGGGAAGAAAGATCTCCATCCCAATCAATAAAAGCAACTCCACCGAAGCCGCGATGTCTATGGGGTACGGTTCATGCTTATTACCGATCATCACAAGGGGCTACTTCGGAACCGCGGATAGGACCTAGGATACTTATTACCTGTTCATTGGAGTCAAGCAGTATTAACATCGCTTCTTTGGTGTAGAAGTTTTGGTGGACTGGATGATTAGCTCTGATCAAGGTGGACGATTTGTTGACTTTTCGACAGATATTCTTCCTTGTGTTTATGTCAGTATATTCAACCATATTTGACTTGATACTTGTACCCAGAAAAAAAATTAGGATGCTACTAAATAGTCTCGAAAAGTTGAACTCTATTGTGAAAAATAATTATAATTTTTTCCTTATACATATGAATGATTTATTCCAACAAAAATCTGCTGGAGAAATTATTGGTCTTGCCGAAGATATGAGAGTCATATACAAGGACACCTCAATCAAAGGAAATGAAGAGGCCAACACTCTAGCCAGAAAGGGAGCACAAACGCTACCTACTGGCCCAGAACCTTTCTGTGGTATAGGCAAATGTACCTATAAGAAAGAGTTTTTGGAGAAAGAAGAAAATGAAAGAGGGGCACTGTGGAGGAATTCTCCAGGAATGGAACACTCTAAAAAGTTCCTTCGGAACTTTGAAATTGCTAGATCCAAAAATCATCTGGATCTCAGTAAGAATAAGTTACGCCTCCTCACTGGTTTCCTCACAGGACACTGTCGCCTAAGGAAGAACATGATGAGAATGGGCTTATCAGAAACTGACGAGTGCAGATTTTGTGGGGAGGAGGAGGAAACCCCTGTTCACCTGATCACAGAATGCCTCGCCATTGTGAGCCTGCGCAAAAGATACCTTGGACAGGAGCATTATAGGAGGAATGAGAACTTAGCCTCCTTGAAGTCCTCACAGATATTAGAATTCATCAGAGCTCTTGAGCTGGAGGGCGAGCTGTAGGTTGCGAAAACAGCTCTGACAAGGGGGCACAATAGACCTTAAGGTCGCAGTGGAACGTAACCCCTTACCAACTATCAACTATCAAGGACACCTCTTGGGAGGACCTGAAACTGAAAACAATAAAGGATTCAGGGAGGATGCAAAAATGGTTCGAACACAATAAGCTCACCTTGAATACTTCAAATCTGATAATCGATGTGTGTTAAGGTATTACCATTTTTTTTTACATATTTCACAATAATGCTCAGAAATTTGATGTATATGTGGGAAGTTTTATTTTTTTGTAGCCGGGTGCCACCTATTCTATTACTGTTGCTTAGTTTGAAAGGGCCATTACCTTTGGGTACTTCCCAACGTTAACACATTGTGTGTTGCAAACGGAGCGTTTCTGGACTTATATATATTTGGACAATCCAATTTAGAAATTCGTGAGGAACCATATCCTGAAAATTGGCGAAGTACTTTTGAATCGCCCTGCATACAGTGATCGCTATTTACTACTCATTCATTGCATAATGCAATTGGTTCATAGGAATAACGAACATATACCTTAAACCAATCTTGTCATCGTTGACTCAATTATTTGGCCTCATTGATACAATGAACGATAACCATCACTGAAACAAACGCATTCATTAAAATGCATCTATCTCTATACAGATTAGATGATTCTGAAAATAATGAATGGTATATTAACCAGAAATATCAACAATTTGGCGTTAACCACTGCTGAAGATTTCTGGACAAATGACCAAGTGAACTGAAATTGTTCCTCAACAAATCAATAACATACTAATATTATGTCGACCGTATAAATTAAATATCGATAACTTCAACCTAGTGTTTTTTATGACCTCATTACTGTACTTCGTTCTGAACATTTGTACAATTTGCTTCGGATGCGTAAGAAGTTCAGTTGGGTTTTTGACTGTATGATAAGACTAGGTAATTTAAACCTCTTTGAGATGGGGATAGATGCTCATAATTCCTCATTCGAATGGTGTACGAAAAATTGAGTAGGAGCTGAACTATAATCGCACGTCTTCCTTCTTATATCCTATTATGATTTTACCTGTAGTGGTTGTAGGTTGGCATCTAGATATCGAATACCTTTTCCCTCATCTTTTATCAGAAAGATATTGCAGTTTCAAATTAGTATGATATTATTACAGCAAAAAAATCAACGCAGGAATCTTATATTACTTATCTGACATATAACATCGAAAACGACAGATATTAAGTCCGTTAAGGATTGCAACGAGTGTTGGAACTATTGGTACAACATAGTATTTAGAACATCGAAATAACACTTCGCAAGCGGTATTCCAGAGTAACATTATCCCACCAATATCCTCACCCATTTGAACTCTCAGGGCATCATACACTATGGGCTAGCGGGCAAGATTTCGCCTCAGTAGATGACCTCAAGGCTATTCAGGTCGATTCTGTTTGCAAATAGCAATATTGCTAGGAAAAAGATATTGCTATCTTAACAAGATTGGAATTATTGGTATTCTGATCAACGATTTTGAGCAATATGTTTTGTCACTTCAACAGGAATCTTGCTATCAATATTGCTATCTTAGCAACCTCAAAATAGTACTTGCAATGCTTGATAACCAGATAGGTTGGAAAGGGAATCCAACAGAGATCCATTTGTTCCAGTATTATTTCTTCCAAGAATTCGAAACTATTGAAGAAAGTGAAGTATGTTCTAATAGAAATGTGTTCAAGGTTCTCTAGAATATTTAATTTTATGGAAAATTCTCAGACTAAAATACTGGCATAGCAAGCAACAGCTGAGATGATTATTCTTATGATCTCAACAACAGCCATCCCTTTGAATTGCCAACAGAAAAGTTCATCGATTTTCGAATCATTAACGCCTGCATAAAATTGCTGCATTTGATATCTGGAAACCAATATTTTATTCGTATCCAGGAAAATGGTCAATTTGACTTAATTGGTTGTCCCGTTTCGTAACATTTTTGAATAAGTCGATATCTACGCATGAATTAAAAAAAGTATATGCTAATGGAAATGTGTTCAAGGTTGTCTAGAATATTTATTTTCAAGGAAAATCCTTAGACTGAAATACAGGCATAGTACCTAGACAACAGCTGAGATGATTATTCTAATCATCTCAACAACACCAATCTCTTTGAGGTGCCAAAACAAATTTTATCGAATTTCGAATTATTTACGCCTGAATAGAATTGCTGCATTTGATTTCTGGTAACCAATATTCTATTGGTATCCAGGAAGTTGGTTATAGGTCGATTTGACTCTTTCCGTTTCCTAACATTTTGTATGTCGATGTATACATGAATCATGAAAGCCGTATAGATAGAGGTTATGTATGAAGTAGGATTATTTTCCTCTTTCCTGTAGCTCTAAAGTCACAAAATACAGTATTGTCAGTTCTAAAATTACCGATTATGGAAGTCCATGATAGCAATATTGTTATGACAAAATTCATAACGAACATTGCTATAACACTTGGAACAGAATACCACATTGCTATAAATAAAAAAGATAGCAATATGACTAGAATAGCAAAGTTCATAGAATACGCAAACAGAATCGACCTGATTGTACGAAGTCTACACACATTATCAAACTCTCACCTGCAAGCGGCTCAGTGTACGCATATGAGAGCCAGACACTGCGCAATGAGTGCCTTTCGTTCGCCGACCGGCCAGCTAACAGGTCTATAGCCCAGTGCGTTCCGTTTCTTCCAGAATTTGCAGAAAATCTCAAAATTTTCGAAGCAGAATCAATTGACACATTCACTGTAAATTCTACAGCTTTTTCTGATCACCGAATTCAAAAGTAGGTAAATAATAATACCATGATGACTGTACGAAGGCATCTCCCAAAACCTTACTTAACGGTTTCTACTTTTTTCAATTCCTTCCGAAATGCAGAACGCAAATTGTTGATCTTTTTCGACTTTGTCAGTTTGCAATCTTCAATTTTTCGAAATATTCGAGAGAGTTGTTACTTCTCGCACCATTTTGATTTCCGTATAAACACAGATGTTCGTAAGATATCAGTTTTTCGAATACAGAGTGTGAAATTTGAAATCATATTTCTTGTATTCTTGAATGAATTTGAAAATAATTATGATATCTGAGTTGGATTGTGGCAAGTGGAAATAGTTTTTAATAGAAAAGTCAAATTTCATGTACGTTTGTCTCTTTCGTAACAGTGGCATCATTTACATATATGTCTCTTAGGTCATTGAAATTTCATAAGTTTTTTTGTACGTACGACTGCACCATGTTTTCTGATGAAAAAATCAAATTTCAGAAAATTTTTGTTTGAAAAAAGATATTCTTGTTACGGGCCACGACGGGCAATTGTTTTCGATTTATTGAGATTTGAATAATCCATGTTTGTGATTATGAAGCTCTGAACCTTATTTTGCGATGGTTCGACCCATTTGACCTTTATAGACGTTATTCCATTCTTGACAACTTTATTTATAAACTCCAATGACAATTTTATATTATTCTTTGAAATTGGTGCATCCTTATTTCAATGCTAATACTGATGGTCAGTATAACGAAACACAACACTTTTAAAACCAAGAGAAATGTTTTTGAATGTATCGAAAATTCACTAATGGTATTGTTTGCTCTTAATATCGTATCAGTGGAATTCGATGATGCAACAGTTATGATGACGTTATTTGCAAAGGTGTTTCTTTTTGCTTGTCAAACAATTCATATAACTAAGAATCGCTACAGGCAAATTGTAAATTTCTGATCCAATACGAATACGATAGTGCATTCACAACAAACTTCTATACCTAATAAAGACTCATAAACTAATAGAACAAGTTTTAAGCCAGATTTAATTTATGTGCCGACAGTTTCCCTTCATCCTCTCAACTGTAGAATTTCCCGAAATGAAACAAAAAGGTTGCATTTATAATCCTTCCGAAAACAGAGTTTGAGTCTAATTTATGAGAAAATAGCAATCTAATCCTGGTAATAACTACTGACTGATGTTGGACGTAATATAGCACACAAAACCTCTCTAGACTTTAGAAATTTATGGACAGAGCTCTCAACTCACCTTCGAGTAAATCCCAGACTAGACTTGATTTCAATTTCTAGTCAAATTGTCAATTAGCTAACCACTTGATGTATTCGCATAACTAGTTGCTTTTGTGTTTTGTACATAACGATGTTGGTAATTCGGAGATTCATACACCCCACAGATAAGTTGGATTTTTCTTGTTTTACAGAACTCGGTGCTTCTATGAGACCTTGTTCGTTTTTGGAATTTGAAGACAGAAATAATTACATAAAAGGAAATTATAATCTCAAGAAGGTCGGTCGGCAAACAGTTTGACGATTGTATATTATTCGAGGAAATTTGGCAAATGATTGACATCCTTCTTGTAATTTTTGTGAGCATGTTCTAGGGCAACAGCGTGCTATCGTTTTGTCCAAATGTCTGTAATTTTCGGGTAATGAGCTGAAAATTGTCTCAAAGGACTACACGATAACGAGCGTACGGAGAATCCTATCGCCTTTGCATTTCAAAATGCATCCGTTGAGTTCGTTAACGGGCAGAATCGACCAAATGGTTTTGAAATTATAGCCATTTGAGATTTTGAGGTTGTTTCTTGATATTTCAGGCACTACTGGAGCGATTGGGTTGCAACTTGGCAGTTGATTGGATAACGACACACAGCCTCTCGCGAAATTTCGTTGTGATCGTGCTGACAGTACATTCAAAAAAAAATTTTATCCAAAATTTTTTCGAAAAAATATTTTTTTCGAAACTATTCATCATATTCGAGAATCAATTTTTCCACACCTTGACCTCTTTCTTTCACAGCACTGCACTGAATTTCAATTCGATACGATCATTAATTTCGCGATTTTTTCTCGATATCGTTGTTATTTTGAGAATTACTAAAAAAAACTGATTCAATCATGATGAAACTTGGCAGCTAAATTGTCATTAAAACAATTTGAAAAAAATTTGCAATTTTTTTTTTCGCAATTTTTCAATATTCTGTGGTCTTGTGATCATATTATGCTCATGAAATTCTGTATGAACCTTTTGGAAATTCGGGAAAATGAAATTTCGAATGGGTACGTACATTTGCGCAATCATTGGGTGGATTTTACCCTTTCACGATTATGGCCTTCGTAATTACGGTTCAAATCTATTCTACAAATATGAAGTTTCTAAGTTGATTCTTTCGGAAGTCATTATGTTCACGGTCGGCCGTTAGTGACGTGAAGTCAGCAACTTTCGCGCCCATGTTCCAGTATTTCACCAAAAGTGAACATGCACGCAGATGGTATTTGTAAAGTTGCAATATCGCAGTTACAGCGACCTGATGCGACTAAAGGATGAACGTCACACACATCGATCAAAGTATTCTGCACTCGAAGGTGAGACTCGCAAGATGCTCCTGGCAGATGGCGCGCTGTAAGTTGTATACTGCAGCGGTCCTTCTGAAAGGTTACAAGTATCGAGAGAACTCTCTGCGGTTCATCCAAGTTAAATTGACCTGTCGATCAATAACAATTGTGAAACAGCTGTCTGTAGTCATTCTACTTGGATCCGCTTCTTCGGTGTAGGTTATTTGGTTGATTGGGTGATTAGCTCTGATCAAGGGGGAATATTTGTTGATTTATCGACGGATATTCGTCCTTGTGATTATGTTATTTATTTTTAATCATTGAAAGACTACACGAAATTCCCCACTCAGATGTGCTTTGGCGATTTTCAACTAGTAACGAAGTTTTGATCTGATTGTATGAGTACTTCTCGAGATATTGAGGACCTAACTTCAAAGTTTCAAATAACAAGGGACATAGTTTTTGCCCGATATCTCCAGAACTGAATATCAGATCGAACTGAAGTTTGAACCACTGTCGTTAAACATCGACTCCAAAGGTGTGCAATTTCGTGATTGATAGGCACTGAAAAAAAAATTTCATCAAGAATTTGCAAAATTTTCGAATCAGTTTTTTAACTTTCTCACGACAAGATCTACACGAAATTCTGCATCAAGTTGCGTGCTGGAGATTTCCATCTAACAAAAAAACTTCAATTTGATCACATTTGTACATCATAACCTCAAAAATTCAAATTGGTATAACTCGGCCGATTTGACATTAAAACGAACTCAACCTAGATAATAAGACTTTAGGCTGCAATCCAAACCCAAAAATTTCGAGACACTAATAATAATATAATAATAATACTTTATTCATCCTTTCAGATACCATAGAGATATATAGGACATGTCAATACATACATAATATTACAACTTAATCAGTTCAGTTCATCTGAACCGAATTCCTCTAAATCATTGTATGCCTTGGAACATAATTTTTTTTACCTCCTTTTTGAATGGTTCTAGGTCCTTCCCTTTCAAAGTTAGAGCACTCACGGCCAGACGGTCGGACGGACGGACATAAATGAATTCGTCCACGGATTATTCGTCAGTGAGTCCAACCTAGATGTTTAAAACCATTTTCAGCTCAAAATTCGAATATAACAGACATTGTAACGAAACGATAACGCGCTGTTCCCTAGGACAAGCGCGTAAAATGAATATATACGCACAAGAACGTCTGTACGTATTTTTGCCCGCTTGTTCTGGAGAACAGCGCGTTATCGTATCGCTCCAATATCGGTAATTTAACAATTGAATGATTGAAAAAAATAGTAGGAATGCGCAATGTTGCCAATTTTAACTTCAATAATTTTCGGGAAAATAAAATTGACACGGGGTGGAAAATGGAAAAATAAATAACATTGGAAATTCTTACAATAAAGTTGAAGCATGCAGACCGTTGGCAGGTGCCTGACCTTGAGATATTAACCAGGTTTTTTGAGACTTGATTGAGGCTGTGTTGCCGAAATGCGCGAAGCGGTAATTTATTAGCGGCGGTAGAGTTTGCTCTGAAGAGCAAACAATACCACCGGCAATTATTTTTCATACATAGTTCTCTTATATCAGATTGTGAAAGAAATTTGGGAACAGCAAGGGTAGGTATAGTTCAAAATTGAAGTTAGTCTCAGCTATCATTTCTTACAATTTTGTGTTTCTTGAATGTGTGAATTGAAGGTTCACATAAATATTCACGCCGTCATTTCACCACAAACTGAAGGCTCACTGAATTTCACATCGACCCGATCTGTTTCCATTTTTGGAAAAATAAAATTTTAAATGGGTCTATCTACGGAATCATTAAGTGGGATTCACTAAACCTGGGTTTCACACAGATACGGTGATCGTGATCAACAGATTGCCCCGTCAAATTTGATCGGCCGATCAACGAATTCGGGTTTCACAAAAGTTCATCACTCCGTCAAAAACGTCGATCAGTCGATCGAGGAAATCAGTCTGACAACCTTGCATTTCGGCGGTTCCGATCATAGACCTAATATAAGATGGACGGAGCTTTACGCCTTACTTTTAGACTGATTCGATTGAAACGTACATGTAAAAGAGAACGAATATGCGTTTTCTAGGGATGAAAAGGATGGAGCTAGAAGAGGCTTGGATTCTTTAAAAAGATGAGGGAGAGAGTAGATACAATTTTGAAGGGTTCAAAAGAGGATGGATCTAACAAAAATAAGCCTCTTCTGGCTCTATCTCTCTATTATGTACGTTACAATTCTCTCTCTCTCTCTCTCTTTCTCTCTTACGCTCTTACATGGTATTTTATGTCTATGGCTCTGATCAACGAAACCACAGTAATGGGATTAAAATTAGATTGTGTTGGTAGATTTCTGTGCGTGAACATGAAAATTGCTTTGTTTTTGTTTATAGTAGATTTGTCATTTCATGATGAATGTGAACTGATCGTAAAACCAAAATGTTGATAGAAAAGAGTCAAGAAATTGAAATGTATTTATTCTTACACAAAATAATGTAATGTGAAATTGCTGAAAACATTTGGAAGGCATTGATTGACATTGCAAAAACTGCACGAATTATTTCGATTGGACTTTGAAAGTAAGATGGTGAATTTTCACATAAATCGAATGAAAGTATTGTTTCTTTTCAGCGGAGAAATAAAATTGCTACTTATAATGAAAATTTGTTTTTATTGCATGTAGATGTTGATTCAATTCCATCTTGATATTATTTTCATAAAAAGCCTTAGTCTTAAAGGGACAATTTCGTCACCGAACCGTTGGCTGAAGGAATTAATTATCAGGGAGAAAAATTAACTTTGTTTCCTGATATCTTGTTTTTTATTGAAATATAATGGATAATAACGATAATCAGAAATCATTTTTAAAATTCTTCAGAAAATTAATTCTCTCTTTTACTTATACGAAGTATTGGTAATAGTAGTTGGTTTTCGAGTTTCTAGCCACAAATCTAGTTGTTTTATAGATATTTTGAATTCCATAAAAAGAAATCGTGGTATTTCAGGTATGAAATCTACATTTCAATGGTTTCAATAAATATAAGTGAATATCTATAATATTTTGTATTATTTCAAAACATTAACGAAAATATATGACTAAAATCATAAAGAAAAAAATACTATAAGAATACAATAGATTATAAAAAACTACGCAAATGGGGGAGCTGCCTAATATTTTGCCACAGGCACCATAGTATCTAGGTACGGCCCTGTTGTCTTTCCATAAGCACAGCACCATATTGTATAGGTTAAGTTTGTGTATTTGCGATGGTGGGAGCGATGGTCATCAGTGCTTACACTGCTGGACGTCTGTTGGCGAGTCGATGCGCAAGCCGAGACTTAACAACACAGAGTCCACGAATGTGGCTTTTCCTACGAGGTGAACACACTATCTTTCGGCAAATCGTTTAAAATTCGGCATACATTTATTAATTTTGAAACATGCGCGAATTATTTTATTCATAAATAAATTGGGCTTATAAATACGTAATGAAATTGGTTGCGTTACTATGGAAACGTTTTAATGTTGAATTGTCAACCTTGACGCATATAAATTCAATTGCTGCTGTTTTCGAACACAAAACAGTATACAATGATGAGGGGTTTCTGGTACTCTTCAAGAGCTGGTTGAGGCAGTGAATACTGCCATTGTACAATGGTACTGCTCCATTAGAATTATTGCCAAAGAAATCAAGACAAAAGTACGAAAATGAATATAAACATTTTATGGACAATCGCAAGAGACCTTTCTCGAAAAATGTAATGACATACTTTCTAGACCTTTGTATAAAGATGAAAATTCAACATTGTGGGCCAATTATTCAATGTTGAAGTCAACCCTTGCAAAATATTATTATTATTATTATTACAAAATTGAGAAGAGAGGAGGCATAAGCCTATTAACTCTCAGAAAAAATACAAAAAAAAATCACAACATCAAAACCCTGAAATATATAAAACAAAACTAAGAGTTTATTGCTTCCAACCGGTTCTTGAGAGAATTTACACTCGGGGCGCATACAATCCGACACTGCAGTGAATTCCACTTATCGAAAATCCTGTTGCACAAGAAATGTTGTCTATGTGATGTCCTGTAGAATTCGTGGTACAACTTGAACTGGTGGCCACGCAGACTGTTGGCATTGAGGACGAACAAACCACTCAGATCACAACCGAAAAAGCCGTGCAACGCTCTGTAAGTCACTATCAGGTCGCCACGCTCACGGTGCTCGTCAAACGAACGAAGCTCGAAAAGGCGTAATCTTTCCTCATAGCCCGGACGAATCGCACCATATGGAAGACGCGTTGCACAACGCTGAACTTGCTCGAGTCTATCACGATCCCCCGCGAGTGCCGTCGCCCAAACAGGACCGGCGAACTCCATGATGGGCCGTACATAAGTGGTATATAGCGTCCTCGCTGTACTCACTGAACACCGCGGAAATGCTCTCCTGATAAGATAGAGCATTCTTTCAGCTCTAGCCACAACATTCCCGATATGAGCCGACCAAGAAAGGTCCGATGATATAATCACACCTAGGTCACTATGCTGTTCGACAGCCTGAAGCGGAAAACCATCGATGCTGTATCGCCTACGCGGATTGTTCCTGCCCAAATGCAGAACCTTGCACTTATTCACATTCACGGGAAGAAGCCATTCGCGACACCACTCAGCAATACCATCCAGATCACTCTGTAGCGTAGATGAGAGCGCTTCAAAAAACAATTTAAAATCATCCGCGTATGCAGGACACGCAGACGAAACAAGCTGTGGAAGGTCAGCCACGTAGATGAGAAAAAGCAGAGGACCGAGCACGGAACCCTGGGGTACACCACTCGTTACAGGTTTACTGCGAGATGAGGACGCACCGACTCTAACTAAGAACTCCCGATCACTCTGAAATGACTCGATCCAGTGGAGTAAGCTGCCTCTGATTCCGAAATGGTTCAATTTGGACAGAAGTCTTCTCAGAGGGACACGATCGAACGCTCTTGAGAAGTCCAAATAAACCATATCCACTGGAGAATTCGAGTCTAGAGATCTTGTCCACGAATCCAAACATTGAAGCAGACACGTTATCACAGAGCGACCAGGAACAAATCCGTGTTGACAATCCGGAATTATTTTATTGAACATTAAGAAGGTAAGTATACGCGAACAAATTACTTTTTCAGCAATTTTTGATACAATAGGTGTTGAGCTGATTGACGATAGTTAGATGCTGATAGTCTGTCCCCTGATTTGAAAATGGCGGTAATCCTCGCAGTTCGCCATGCCTTTGGTACTCCGGCAGAACTCAGGGATGACTGGATAATCCTAGTTAGGGGTCTCGATATCTGATCGGCACAAGTTTTGAGTACCAAGGCAGAAAGATCATCAGGTCCCGGGGAAGTGGAGGGATCGAGCTGAACCAACAGTCCCCTGATCTTCTTCGGTTACCTCTATGGAATCCAGGGAGGCAGCAGACCGTGGGACCTTTATCGATTTTTGGACAAGGCCAATCGATCCTCATAGCTCACCCTGGCCTCTCTCAGAATTGTAGACACCTGATTCGAATACATTCGATGACCATCATACTCCTCTTGAGTTCTATAACGCAGGTAACGCTGTCAAAGATTTTTTTTGGTACGAATCATATTCAATATGTGTTCATTTATCCAAGACTTAGATGGATTTATTTTGGTGGTTTTAGTATACGATAATGATCTCACTTCCTGGGCAAGCAGATTTCTGAATGATTCCCACATAGAGTCTACCCCCCCAACGTCCAAAGCCTTATCCCAGTACACACAAGATAAACGATGCCTCAGCTGGTCGAAGTCATCTTGTGTAGGTTTTCAACTTTGATCTCACAGGCGAGATGGGACTGAATTGTACTGTACCCGTAAAGACACAATGGTCAGAACGTCCGATCGGGTGGCGATATTCAATATCACAGATAAGGTCTTCATCGTGGGTCAGCAATAAGTCTAGGGTGGACGGGTTTTGTACTGGACAATATCGTGTTGGACGATCGATCAATTGAATTAGCCCGGCTTCCTCAATAGCGGAGAGAAATGAAGCGGATGGTGAAGTGCGCGGCAGGTTAGAACTACCGGTCCAGACGATGTCAGCATAATTAAAATATAAATTAATCATTTATAAACAACATGTTTTCAATCATTTATGAAAAACACTGACAAATGTAAGGAAATATAATTTCCTTATAGTAAGGAAAGGAATATATTTCCTAACAGTAAGTAAATCTTGAGGTTTTTCTCTGGGAAATTTCGTCTAGAGTGTCCAAATTTTCTAGCGATTAGCGGAAAAAATATTTTGTGAAACCCAAATACTGCTTGATTGGCAATCAGTGGTCGTTGATCGACCATTTTTCTATTGAGCCGTCAAATCCTCAATCGCCGATCAACTTATATTATTGAGCATAGGAATACGGTGTTGATTGACCGAATAAGCGCTTGATTGCATGATCAGCGGTGATCGACACTTTCTGAAACCGGCGTAACTTTGAGTTTCACAAAGATACGGTGATCGTATGATCAACAGATTGCTCCGTCAAATTTGATCAGCCGATCAACGAATTTGGGTTTCACAAAACTTCATTACTCCGTCGAACACGTCGATCAGTTGGTCGAAGAATACATTCTGACAAACCTGCATTTCTGCTGCTCCGATTAAGGAAACCACAGAAATGGGATGAAAATTGGGTTATGTTTTCAAATTTTCGTGCGTGCACATTGCCTTGTTTTTGTTGACGGTAGTTGCGTCATTTCAGGATGATTTCAAGGTGAAGTGGTTGTTAAACGAATTTTATGATATAAAAGAGAGAAGAAACTGAAAAATATTCATTCTCACACAAGAAAATGTAATGAAAAATTACTGAAATCATTTTGAAGGCAGTATTGGATTGACGTTTGAAAAACTTTAACGACTTGTTTCGATATGGCATTTGGAAAACACCCCTGAAAGTAAGCAATCAATCCATTGGAAATAACCGATGATAGTCAATATCAAATTTCCAGAATCATTATATTTCCAAATATCGAACAATAGCTGTATTCAGAATGGTCAAAAATGGATTGTTTTAATTTGTTTATTGACTCTTCATATGTTCCCGATTTATATTCTTCTGAATATCTATCTTGTACACATATATCTAATAAACTCAACTACGAAAGTAGATATCCTTTGATCCTATATTGCACATTCAAGTCAACAATCAATATATCGCCAAATGACAGTTTACCTGGAATTTTATTGGAAATTATTATACAGTCGTTAGTATATCTTACCAAAAATAACCTCAATCAGTGGTTATCATCCGCGTAAGTGAACTGGAAAAGTTTTAAGGAGCAATATCTGCCATCTCGCATTGCTTGGTTCAAATTAGATACCAATTTCAGATTATTTCATAACTCTGGGGATTTTGTATTCGTTATTTTTTCTTTCTGATGAAAAAAAAAGAAATTATATTGCAAAACATGCCAAAATAGACTGATGACCCAGTAGATTACATCTAAACACTGTGATCAACTGGTTTGATTGCCTAAATTTGTCTAATCAACTTGATTGAGCGTAAAGTGAAGTTTTCATGTTAGTTGGTACTCAACAATGTTTCCAAAACCAAACCAAAATAGTGCTTGATCGACGATCAACGTTCGTTGTTCGACCATTTGTTAATGGAGCAGAACTTGCTCTACAATAATTGTCAAGTGTCTTAGTGTATTTTTTCAGAAAAAATGGTGTTCACGATCTTTCAATCAGGAAGAAAGGCTGTGTTTGGTATGAATAGGTGAACACGTTGGGCGTTGGCAACGTTCAACAAGCGTGTAAAGCTCCTGACTTCAGATCAGTGCTTTTAGAATTTTTCATTATATTTATTTTCAATTTTATGGAGTAAATCTTACCTAGACTGAGAATATTCAATTTGCTCTCAGTTTGTTCATATTCAACTTCATCTGATTCCACTATCTATCTGTGCAATCATAGAAATGTCAGCCTAAAATCAAGTTGAATACAACAAAAATGAGTGCATCATCAACACTCTAAAACTCTAATATCTTATAATGCATAAAAAACATAGGATAAGAAATCGAAGGATGACAACATTTTCCCTAAACCCAAAAATTAATTCTGAAGTTCTTCAATAATTGTCATCGAAGTTTCTATATCCCAATAAATGAGTTTGTTATGTTCATGATGTAAGTAAAACATGGTGTGCTCATCTGCTTTTCCGTGATTGTATTTACCAATGATTACGTCACTTTTTTCATTCAAATTCAAAGCACAGAATATATATATCCTTGAATTTGAATGAATAAAGTGACGTCATCATTGGTAAATACGATCACAGAAGAGCAGATGAGCACACCATGTTTTGCTTATATCATGGTTATAACCATGATGTAAAAAACATTGTGTGCTCAACTGAAAAAAAAAGTGACGGCAGCAAGATTGAAATACAAGGAAATATATATTCTGTGATTCGAATTTGAATGAAAAATGTGACGTCATCATTGGTAAAACGATCACAGAACAGCAGATGAACACACCATTTTTACTTACATCATAGTTTATACTTTGACGAGTTTCTGCATCAAACCATAGAGAGATAACCATTTATGTTAGAAAAAAACAGTGTTGAATATAAATGAGTCAACTTGCTATTCACGAATTAACATGTATAATTCAGTTTTCGATAGATCAATATTTGTCATTTGAAATTATTAACAGTCGAGCATTATTTATAATCAGGTTATAAAATGAAGTTCATTAGTGGTGTGGAAAATTTCCCTATTCCCAAATTGGGCCATTTTAACGGGTAAGTGAATTCATTTGTTTCTTTATTACGCGCTTGTTCTGCGAAAAGCGCGTTATTGTTTATTCCACATATATCTGTAATTTTCGAATTTTGAACCGGAAATGTTGTTTGATGCTCAGGTTTGTGTCTCTGAAAGGAAATGCAAGGTCAAATTGCGTTATGTGCTATAACTTTCGAAAAAAAAAATGGTTTCGGAATTGTTACCACCTGAAATGCTGAGTCCTCACTGACTCCAAAAAGGGCGGTATTCTCATTGAATAGACGACTTCGGTCCAAGTTGCCAACCCACAACCTTCTTCCAAATTTACTATCACTGAGGAAGGGTAATTTCAGAACACATTCAACATGATAAGGTTCGCGTTATTTATAAATATCCGAAAAAAAAGCCTCGGTTCCTCAAACAAGAAAATTCCTTCCAAAGTTTATATAGGATATGTTCCGCAAATAACTTGGATATTTCGGTTGACAGTTTTCCGTTCCGTAAATATGAAATATTCGGTTGGTTGCTGAAAAAAAAGACAATTACGGAATTTAATTGATAAAAAAGCAATCTTTCTGTCACCTGAACCATGATGTAAAAAACATCATTTCCAGAACTACAGTCAATGTTCTATTGTAACATATCCAGGGCATAGAACAAACTATATTCACCTTATGATCAATAGACCATACTCAGTAATTTTCTCATTGTTGATTGTTGTCTCGTCTATGTTCTATGGATCATTAAGTAATTAAGAATTATTCTATACTATGAATATGTTATCATATAGAATTTGGGAAGAATTATCTTGTTTGAGGAGCCGAGGCATCTTTTACGGATATTTATAAGTAACGTGAACCTTATCATTACGAATTTGTTCTGAAATTCCCCCTCTCTTATGATTGTGAATTTGGAAGCAATTTGTGGGTTGGCAATTTGGACCGAAGTCGTCTATAGAAACTAGGTTAACACTTGCAAGATTTCATGAGGGCGATATCACTAGGAAATTTTCAAAAAATTCAAATGCTTCGATATCTTCGAAACTATCTGCTATATGCGGCTAAATTTTGTGTATTTATGAAAGACATATACAGGTCTGGCCAAGACACTCGTCACTATGCGAAACTCCACGTTAATCTAGATCAGTTGAAAATATAGTCTGCCAGTTGAACAACTGAAACCTATGCGCGATGCTATAATCGAATAATCGACTGTTCTGTTGTAGTTTAGTGGAAAGTCTCCAGTCCGCAGTTCCTCGATACGCGATCATGATCTAAGCAAGAATTTGACCCCGGTAATGTTAGCTCCCGGCCGGCCAGCTCCACGGGAACTTTTCATTCCACCACGGTCGAACGCACTCTCGTAATTTTTATGTTTTCTGGACGCGCGAACGTAACAAAATTAGGTTCATCTTATAGAAGAATGGAAGAGCAATGAATAAACAATTTTTTGTTCACATATCTTAACTGTAAGGATCAATTCCAAGATATAATTCAGACAGGTTGAATCTAATGGTTCAGCTTTAATACCGAATTGTAGGTCTTTATGCTGACCGAACAGATTTTCGTGGTCATGTTTTCAGAATAGGCGGCCAAGAAAAATTTTAAGTTCACATTATGCAGGATTGAAAGAGCTATATATGGTTAATTTTTTGTTCACATAGGGTACCCTTGAGGGCCCAGCTCCAAGATCCGAATAGTATGATCCCATCCCATAGTATAAGTTACTAGTTGGAAACTGCTGGTGTTCAAATATTCGCGAAATTTCGTGATGATCGTTTCATAAGTACAATTTGAAAAAAAATAGTTTTGAAATAATTCATATTTTGCGATCTACAAATCTTATGGTTCTCACGAAATTCTTCATGAGCCTTCAAACTCAAATTTTTTCAGTCAAGTATCAATATAAATGCGATACAATATTCAGTTTTGGAATACGTATATCTAGGCAAACTATTAGGTGGATTTTAGCAATCCGCGAATTCGGCTATCGAAATCAAACTTCAAACGTGCTCAACGATTATCTAGTCTATCAGCATATTCTTTCAGTTATTGTGTTAAATATCCGCGGTTAGACCAGCTTGGACTTAGAGATTCGATATTTGTAGAAAAGGCTCGGGGCTCGAAGGCTGAATTCGTAAATAGATAAAGTCCGTCCAATGATTTCGTAGATATACCCATTCACAATTTCATTTTCCCCAGGTTTCCAAAAATACAGATTAGGTCCAATTCAAATCTAGAACCTGATGAAAAGCTATAGCTTATAGGTTCATCAATTTGGGACTCAATTACGTTCATGTTTGACCCTAATTCGATTCGTGAGCACAGCATGTGGTTTATTTTCAACCTGACACCACCGTGTATTAATAGGGTAGAATGGGATATTATAAAAACTGCTTCTATTGTCAAAATCAAAATTTCTTGTTTCAAACCAGAAAGCAAAATTTTTTGTGGTTCATAATGGCGAATTTACTCTTCATTCAATTAGATTACAGTATAGATCAGTTCGGCACCTCGATATGTGATATAGAAGTGGACATCATCCGGATATTTATGAAGAAGAGCTCCCATGAATTGATATTTTTGGCGGTTCTCGTAAGTTCGCGCCATCTTAAGACGGGCGCGCTCTTAGGGAGAGCTGTTTCGTCCCAGCGCCAGAGATGGACTCATCAGATAGGCTGAATCCTTTGGCACTTGCCTATGACAACCGCAGAAGCGGCGTAGTGAGCGATCATGACCGACGCGCTTACGCTGTGTTGGAATGAAGTAGCTAGCGTGCGTCGGTTAGTTATTTATTTCTTGGAAATCACCAGTCGGCACTTATAATCAGACCAACTCATTGGTGGGATACGAAATTTGGATTGCTCTCCTTCCGATTCTATTTCAATTACGTTAGCATTATGAATTCATTCAAGGCTTTACGATCGATAATTATATTTTTTGTGCGACTACAAATCTACAAATATCGATTCTTCGAATGGATTCCCATATTGGGTTCACGAATGCCCTCAGGCTGAAATAAGCACAATAACTCACTACTTAGATACTTGTTATTTTTAAAGCAGGATTGGAGTTCAATTATAAAGGTCGAATTCCTGAATGGGTAGAATCCGCCCATCATCACAGTAATAAATCGATTCAAAATTCAAATTTCCGATAATTTTGAAAATAAAGATGTGTTCGAGTTGAAATTTGAAACTTGCTTGTGAAAAGTTAATGCGAAATTGTAAAGGTTAATGCAAAATTTCTGGGGTAAATGAATTCGAATTTCAACGAGCCCTTGACTTCACATCAGTGTTTCTCTAGAATTTTTCAAATGGCAGTTGCAAATTTACGCGCAAATTCCCGAAAATATAATCTCTCGTTTTCTATTGCAACCCCTTAATTTCATTCAAAATCCCTTCTCTATTGTTCGAGGGTTTTTATTTGAAATTGTTGCTGTAATGCCTGTATCTATTCAAATTATTAGCCGAATATCTAGTTCTCAATAGAACGAGTGTCGAAAATGCAAATATACGTTCGTTAAATGTAAAAGTACGAGTATCCTTTGGCGCGAAAGAAATCTTGTTCAGCCGGTCTGCATGAGAGGTTTGTATATGGAACTCAAATGATTGTTAACTTCTAGGGTGGATTTATTTGCTCTTACGTTGCATTTTCTTTAACTGCACATTATATCATTCAATTTTTGAATGGGAAATAACCCATTCACAATTCATATACATAAATGACTTTGTAACATAGAGATAATCTTCCATATGTCCCATAGACGGATTGATTCCGAGAGTTGGAAATTTGGGTTTGTAAAAATGGAATATAGTACACGGAGAATTTGGAAATGAAGAGGTTTGTATTTAAAATTGTAACTGGAAGAATCTTATAACTGGATAAAATGTTTCACCCCAAACACCTGAAAGTTTTCCTCTGTATATAGTTTCAGGGTTGAGTTGCTAATTTTCAGCTCATAATTCCATTATCTTTCAATATTTTCCACTGACTTGAAAAATCGCTGCAAATTTTACACAAGGGTTTATTATTTTCTCAGCTGAATAACCTAATACCATTAAAATCTTAAATAAACTCATATATCATTCATAACGCAACCATTTTTCACATCAGAATTTGCAGCGTTTTTCTTCATAACTCAGGAATCCCTGATCGTGAATCATCCGGGTTTGAAATTTTTAGGTTGAATTATGCAACTGTATCGACATTGAGAGTTTCATGAAAATTCAGTGGTGAGTTTTCGGGAAAATTTTTTTCCCCGCAACCCCCAATTTTGACTCCTTAGGGTACACCGATCCTGCTGAAAAGGTTGGAGGATCCATCTCGAGCGAGACAAGATTTTTCTAACAAATTTCACGGATTTCGGTTCAGTACTTTCAGAGAAAATCCCCGGAGAGCGAAAGGACAATTTTTTTTAATAGTTCATTCGAATCTACATACTTCAAAATGTGAACTGTGGAATGTTCAGGAGAGGTAATTTTTTCTTGGTAGATCACTAGGGTTAATTATTTCATTTTATCAAATAATGGACCAAAAAGATGTTCTGAATTCATCAAAAATCTATTTTTCTAATTTTTTTCAATGATACAAACATTGCATAAATTCGTTACTCATGGACTAATTTGGATAATTCTTCTTCCTTCAATTTGAGTTTACTTTCTAGGTGATCCCATTGCAAAACAATATACACAAGGTATTCCCGAAAAGAGAAAGAATGATATCTATGTATTTACATGGCGAACAACCTACTTTTTGCGCGCATGTTCTAGGGAAACAGCGTGCTATTGTTTTGTTCAAATGTCTGTAATTTTCGATGATTTAGCTGATAATGGTCTTAAATGACTAAGTTGGACTCACTGATGAAGAATCCGATGTCAAAATCGATTATGTCCGGCTGGCCGGCCTTCACCACGATAACGGGCGTAAGGAGGATTCTATTGACTTCAAAATTTGAGGAAGGGTTGCATTTCAAAATACGAAAGTTCAGTTCGTTAATGGGACGAATCGGCCGAATAGTTTCGGAGTTATAGCAATTTGAAATTTTAAGATTATTTTACCAATATCTCAGAAACAACCACAGCGATTGAATGGAAACTTGGCAGTTATTTGAAGCATAACGACGCGCAACTTTAGTCAGGATTTCGTCGGAACTTTATGGTTACTAAATTCCAAGAAAAATATTTTTCGAAATTTTTTTGGAACAAATTTTTTTTTACAAACTATTGTCCATATTCGAGATAAATCTCGGTTATACTTTGAACTTCATATTTTACAATAGTGTAACAAATTTCAATCAGATTCTGCCATTAGTTTTGGAGACATTGGGAAAAAATATGTAGAATTTCGTGGTTTTCTTCTCAATATCATTGGTTTTTTTGTTATAAATCAAGATTCAATCGTGATGAAACCTCGCAGCTAGTGTGGAAATGTTGATGGACAACATTGTGCAGAAATTCGTGATGATGGTGTCATCAGAACAATTTTAAAAAAATTCAAATTTATTTTTTTCAACTATTCAATATTCTGTGATCTTCTCATCAGATTATCCTTATTAAATTCTGTATGAACTTTCGAACTGCTATTTTCGATAAAGTACTGGATTTCAATTCGATCCGTAGATACACCAATTCAAAATTTAATTTTTCCAATATTTTCGAAAATAAAGAATCGAATTGAAATCCAGTAATTTATTGAAAAAAAATCTAGAAAAGCTCTGCCGTGAAGGCATGAGCGCATATTCAAATTCGTTGCCGAAGCAGTCATCTACATTGAACATGCGCGCAAAAGCTGCTGCCCTCACGGCAGTGTTTTTCTAGATTTTCATTTGGAAATTTGTAAGGACACATTTTCTACATATAGCGAGATACTTATGTCTCGAAATCAAAAGTAACGATTCTCTCTAGTATTAACCAACATCGATGATTTCCCTCTCTACATATGTATACCGTATAGCTTTCACGGAAGCCTGTCTCAAGAAAAAAATCACCAGAAAGGTCCAAAAAAGAGATAAAGTATAAGATATCCATGTTTTCATTTGGCATCTTCGAAGATTGGAAAAATAACGTTCTTTTAGTAAGTAAGAAATGCTCCTACGTATAACAAGATATAGGTATGGAGAAATATACAGGATGCCCCAAAGAATCAATAGCCATAATTCTCTGGATTGCTAAGGGCTTGTATTATAAAACTTATTTTGACCACAGAGAGCAGTTTACTTTCATCTTTGATGCAGATTCCACAAGTTTACTTCTAGTTATCTATCGAAGCAATTTTATAATACCGGTCCTAAATCATTTATTTTTTGATTTCCTTTTGCAGGATTTGAAGTCGGTTCACTACTTTTTTCGAAAAGTCTAAGTTATTCATACTTTGTTAACATTTCATGAATGATAGTATATACAGGGATGCATAGAATTCAAGGTACGGACACTCGTTGACACATTTTGGGTCCGAAATGAGGTCTAAATATTGTCGAAATACGGCTTTGTACTTCAGTTGTCACCGATGGATGCTGACATAGGAAAATCTGCCTTATAAAATCTGAAATATTTACGGAAATTACCGCCATGTAATATCATAACTAGTCAAATCAGAGGATTTTTTTTGATTTTCCGAGTTAGACTATACATTATTTTCAGGAATTTCCAAAAATAAATTCATTTTGACAAATTCAAGTTATGAATATTTATTTCATTCAGCAAATATGTATAATGTGAATACATAAGTCTGAAGTCTGAAACTTGATTTTGTTGAATATCTTTTAATTACAAGACGTATTCATTGTTTCAATATTTAGTGAATAAGAGGAAGTCTTCCAGAGTTGCGTATTTGAAAATACCTATAGGAAACATTTGGAACTATAGATATTACGATGAATTCGTCGGGTTTGAAATTCTTCTGATAAATCCGTACGAACAAGAACATCAAAATGAATATTTCATATTTCAATAATAATAAACATGAACATTTCCTCCAAATATTTTCACAAGTATTTTACAAATGCATGACTTTTGAATTGAATTTTTTTAGGTTCATACAAATTTTAAAAGCCATATTTTTCATGAAGGGAATTCAAACTATCCAATATTTTTTTCTTTTTTGGCTTCGATGCTACTTCTCGAATCCATGAAAGTCTTTTAAAAATGAACCTCATACTCCTCCTTGTTCCACTGTACTTATTTCATATTATTAATGAGTTTAGTTGTTCCAATAACTATTTGAGTCCACTGTGGATAGAATACTGAATACAAAACAGTGTGTAACTACTCTCTTATCCACTTACACTTTCTGCGTCTAACGCACGTTTCGGAAACCAAGTTCCCTTTGTCAAAGACAATTCGTTACTTTACATATCGCTACAGTAACGATACGTCTTTGACAAAGGAAAGTTGGTTTCCGAAGGTGCGTTAGACGCAGAAAGTGTAAGTGGATAAGAGAGTAGTTACACACTGTTTTGTTATAGTTGTTCCACATTTGTTAAACACTTCTAATATATTAATAAGAATCTATCATTCCAAATATCCAATTCATATTTTGGAAACAATTTCATCAGATTATAGCTCAATCCATTTTTATTCAGCGGAATTAATGGTATGAACTTGGCAAAGCGACTCTAGCGCCATCATCGTTTGCAGAGCCAAGTAGGACAATATTTGACAATTCTAGGACCTCGTTTTGGACCCAAAATTTTAGTGGGTAATATAAGGAAAGTGTCGACACCTGATATATTCTATGCATCTTGCTTTATGTATGTAGGAATAGCGACTCACCACCCCTCTTTCCATACAAGGTGTCTGATGACCAGTGGGACAACGCTTGCGTTAACGTAGACTACATCTTTGTGAATTGTGAAATGAAACCTCTCGATTCTTGTTTCAGATAGTACTTCGAGAATTGCAAAAATTTCAAAACGCTTTGATTTCAGAAATATTTAAACGTGCTCAACAAATATTTATATGATTGGTTATATGATTCAAATTGGTAAGAAATAAATTCTCCTCAAATTGATACTTAATATCTCAACAACCGATAGCCATATATTTAGTGTTATCCCCCAGCTGAAACGAAAAATATTCACCTTCCATCCGTAAGTTAACAACTCATAAGTAGTTTGCCTAATGAAGTATTGAAATTGATATCTTATGATGAGATTCCCTATAGCTTAAGGGTTAAGGCAAGGACAAAATATCATTGTGGTAGAAGTTATTCGATAGGTGTTCTCGAGTTCCCAAAAGGAACATCATCTAGCGAATTTAATATTGTAGTGTAAGGGTTCGCTTAAGAGCTTTGCAAACTCAGGTCAGTTATTGGTTTCAGGGGAACATCTATTATCTTAATCATTATTTCTACTTCAACCTGTTTTATATACATAAATGACGCCCTTCCAGAATATGTGGAATGAGGAATATAAATGGCAACGCCGCATCGAGGCTGGAATTCACATCAACGCCCTGCTCAATGTTTTGCTACGTGAGGGCCATCGTTCAAAGATTAAACCGTGAAGCCGGGTCCAGATGAGTGTAATCCGAACAGCGAATGCAATAAGATTGGATAAACGATTCGGCGGATAGTGTGAACGGCACTCGAGCTCAGCCTCGAATAATAGATTCGAATGAATCGTTCGAGTCGAAAACCGAGTCCTGATGGAGCAGAAAGAACGCTGCCTCGAACCATAAAACGCCCCCTGATTTATTGCATTCGCTCTTTGGATTACACTCATTTGGACCCGGCTTCGAACAATTGTGAGGATTATTCATTGTTTATGTTTCGCGAGCGTGTTATGATATTAGCGAAACATAGTAATAAAAGGTTTTCTAGAGATGCAATCAATTAATGTAATAGTGTATTCATAATGAATTTCATTTTGTATTTCGGATTTTTACGGGCTTGTTCCGGGGAACAACGCGTTATCGTTTCGTCATTGTAGCGAGTTCATCCACTTCAAGAAAAACGGAGAAAGGGATGGAGTTGGAAAACGAAATTCAAATCTCCGAAAAATCGTATAAATATATTTCGCTCCGCTCTCAAAAACCACTCCACTCCATCTGCATTCACCGTTTACGACACCGCTAAGAAGATATCCTATACGCTGCAATCCTGACTCGACATCTGCATTCCTCGTTAACCTCGTCGATGCGAAGAAATTCAAGAAGATTCAGCGCTCCAAGAACATCTGGGTTTTTACCACCTTCGACGACGGAAGCGCCCCCGACAGTACCGACCGGCGCTTAAGCATCCCTGGCTCCACGATCGACCCCGGCCCGGCGTCAGCGAAGAACTACCTGTCAACACTCAAGGAGATTCACAACAAGAATTGTTAGCCTGAGTCTTTCAACAAAAAGAATTTTATTGCCTTTCGAATTCACTTTTGTTTTAACACTCGGAAGTAAAATAAACAGGCTAATCCCTTTTCTTTATTGCGTGTTTGCTTGAACGACATTAGCGAGGCACCTGCCTCTCAATGGCCAAAATCTGTTACGTATGTTTGATAATACCACCTGATATCCTGCATGTAAGTTGCTGGCGTGCTCATCTCTTATTATTAAGGTAGTCAAATGATGCTTATTCGGTATTATCATAGGATGTTTCTTATAAAACTCAAATTGGAGTTAGATAATCGACCGCCTACTCTAATCATTCCGAAGTCATCTAAAAATGGATTCAAATCAAACAATTTGCTGTTTTTGCTAACTGATTTTTCTTTCGATAAGCACTGCATTTCTGTACCAAATTCTTCATTTTGAACTATTTTAATGATACTTACTTCAATTTCTGTGTTGGTGAGCGTACCAATTTCCTTTTGTTGTGCCGTTCTTAGACAGTTGTGTTTGAACAGAAGTAAGTATGCTACAACGTGAACCAATTTATTGAGATTTGAGAAACGTAAAATGATGTAATTTTTTTTCTTTGTGTAGGCATTGATCAATGTTGTTACTCTTTCTTCGGGCAAATCGTGGTTAGATGCAAATTTTTTGGGGGCCAATTTTAGAATTTTGAGCTGAAAATTGTCTTAAAGGATAGGGTTGAACACCCTGAAGGAGAATCCTTGCTCACATTTCATTCTGTCCGTTCGCCCGTCTGGCGATATGTGCTCTAACTTTTGGAAGAAAAGACCTAGCACCTTGAAATTTATTGGATAAGATTTATAGTTTGAATATCTCGGTTGAGTTTGTTGATGGGTGGAATCGGTAGAATAGTTTCGGAGTTAGGCCCATTTTGAAATTTTGAGGTTTTATTCTCGATATCTCATGAATTAATGATTCGATCAGATTAAAAATTTGCATAGTGTTTTGAAATACCAACGCACAACTTGGTGCAAAATTTCATCTGTATCTGAGTGTTATAAAACTTTTAAAAAATATTTATTCGAACATTTTGCAAATTTGACACAAACCTCAACATTGATATTTTACAAACACGTTCCAAATTTCAATCCGATCGGTCTTACAAGATCTTGAGGAGATCTACGTGGTGCAGCGAGATCGCTAGCGTCCTCTACACGAGGCGGCCATATTTAGGGTGACGCAAGTGATAAAATGGAGCCATTCTATACAATTGTAGAGGGCGCGAGTCTTGAGTAAGGGCTGAGAGATGTCTTTCACTGCAGAAGAATCACAACGCGCAACTCAAAGCAGTAAATATATAATATAATCTTTTGAAAACGAGCATTACATTCTTAAGTATATCACAGTGTTAGCAGAGTAAATGTAAACAGGGTACCATACATTTTTCCGTATGATACAAGAGCACAGATAAAAACCTCAGTAAAAACTCTGTCTCCCCGTATAAGTGTTGTAATTTGTTTAAAGAACATGGATGGCATATTTTTCATTGGGAAATAATTTTACGTCATCTTGAATTCATTTTGACCAAATATCTCGACATAATATCTGAAACAGAAAGAGTGACAGAAAACCAGGCAGTAAATAAAATTACCTACATTATTTGCTCTCTGACCGGGAGAGTTTTTCGACCAGGTCCGATCCTCCAAGTGATGATATTTCAGATCCTCAGGTAAACGAAAAACACTACAGGCCTCTTATATTGGGGAATCATCTCCCATAGATCTGTTATTGGATATTTTACACTGGAAATCTAACAAAATATCGGGAATAAATTGGAAAACTTGTGACATATATCATGTCAGGATGCAACATTTGAAAAATTCCAAAAAAACGTCTGAACGAATTGTTTTTTTCGGAGACTATCGAGTTCATTTCCATGAAATTAGTAACACATCTTCAGGTCAATATCTGACAACGGTATCCGAAATTTCAATTCGATCCGATGTTAATTCGTGGAGATGTCTTATTTGAAATTTCGAGGTTATTTTATCTAAATTTTGTTGAGTTCTGACTCGATCAGATTTAAACTAGTTGAAGAATACCAAGGGGCCACTTTATACAGAATTTTTGTGAAGTCCGTTCCGATAAATCAACGTGAAGAAAATATTTCTTCGAAAAACTGGTTTTTTTCGGACATTATTATATTTCAATGAGATTGGGCACAGCGTTTCAAATTCGATTTTGATCGGATATTTATTCTCATTCATGGCTTTTTTGCGCGTTCTAGGGGAACAGCGTGCTATCGTTTTGTCCAAATGTCTGTTAGTTTTGATGATTGAGCCGATAATGGTCTCAAACGACTAGATTGGACTCACTGATGATGAATCCGGTGTCAAAATCGATTCTGTCCGGCTGGCCTGCCGGCCGTGGACACGATAACTGTCGAAGGCAGTGAGCTAGCAACTTGAAACTTTCAGGGTAAGTCGCGTATTGGAATGCCGTGGTTAAGTTCGTTAATGGGCCAAATCGGTTGAACAGTTTCGGGGTTGAAGCCACTTGAAATTTTGAAGTTATTAATTTTTTATTTCAGAAACTACTTGAGCGATTGGATTTGAACTGGGCAATTAGGCGGAGTGTAACGACGCGCAACTTTGAGCCAAATTTCGTCAGGATCATACTGTCAGTAAACTCGAGGTTTTTTTCTCGATATCGTCGTTTTTTTCGGTATAACTCAAGAAATACCAATTCAATCCTGATGAAACTTCGCAGCTAGTTTGAAGATGCTGAAAGACAATTTTACGCAAAATTTCGTGATGATCGTGTCATTAGAACAATTTGAAAAAAGAATTCTGTGATTTTCTTAAAATATCATCCTCATTAAATTCTGTATGAACCTTCGAACTGTAATTTTTCGATGAATTACTGGATTTCAATTCGATCTGATTTATATTTTATGGAAATATTGGGAAAATAAAATTTTGAATGGGTATATCTGCCGAATCATTGGGTGGATTTTACCCATTCACGAATTCGGCCTTCGTAATTAAGGTCCAAACTTTCTCTAAGAAAGTAATTATGAATGAAAGGATTGGTTTACGGAGACAAAAGAGCTACAGTAATAATGAGTTAACACAAACCCAACGACGAATATCTGTCGATAGGTGAGGGTTCGGACGATGTCCGGATATAGAGCTGTGTAATTTTTATGCCGAAGGCCGCCAGCCAACTGGTTCGAAGTACCTAGAATTCCTCTCTGCGTTTTCAAGGACAGTATGCCTGATGATCGGTAATGAGCGTGAAATTGAAGTAATTGAATTCCTTAGATCTTCCTTCATTATAGAAGCTTTGGCTAATTGGATGATTGGCCCAGATCAAGGTAAAAATTTATTGATTTATTGACAGTTATTCGTTCTTGTGTTCATGTGAGCTTATCATTACTGGCGCTCTTTCTTCTCCGTGAACCATATCTTTTTTACATTAAACGTTGCCGTCTTGTATAAGAGAAAACCATATAAACCGGGTGTTACCCCATTGTGCGGGTACTTAAAAACTGCGAAGTCGCAGACACTGCCCTCTGTAACGACAATTGGATGAACATCTTGCACATCCCTTAAAGTTTAATTCACTCGAAGTCTAGGGTTCGGAAAATTCCCCTGAGATGGCGCTATATAATTTTTATACTGAATGTAGCCATCCAGTAGGTTTAAAGTATCTGGAATATCTCTCTGCGTTTCCAAAGTGAGACAGACGAATGATCGGTAATAACAGTGAAGCTGCAGTAATTATTAATTCTTTGTATAGCACATGTGTTGAGGTGTTGGTTGATTGCATGATTAGCTCATAGTAAGGTGGAATATTTTCTAATTGATGGACAGATATACTTGTGCTCATGTAAGAAATTATGAATCTACCCATAATAATAATATTTAAAAGGGTTTGGTTTTCTGAAAAATTGAAAACGACCGCTTTGAACAAAATATAGCCTGCGAAAAAATTTCCTTTCAAGATCTTAGCCTAGGATGTAAAGTGCAATGCGCTGATCAAATATGTATCTGCGCACCTGACTACTCGCTAAACAGCAGGGCGAATTCGAGTATTATGAGCGAATTATGCGATGCTGGACCTAAACCCAAGAATAAACTGCATTCGAATATTTGTTGATAATGGAAGTGAAGAAGTGAATACCGCAGATATACTTCAAAATCTTTTCGATAAAACGATGAAAGTGAAAATTAATATCGCTATAATCATCGAGTGATGTTTCCGTGTGGAATGACAAAAATACATCGGGACGACCGCTAGAAATTATGCCAACAAATAGCAATGGCTCTAATACTAAAACTAGACACAGAGTCAGGCCTAGAATTATAGCAAGTTGGCAAAATGCGCCCTTGTTATGAGTTTGAATGATACGATAGCGCCCTGGGCCCCTATTCTTGAATCGGGGAATGGAGAAAATAGGCGTGTCGACGCTGTTGTCAGCGAAACGTGGTGCATTCTTGATGGAACGATAGAGAACGTTCATTCCATCTCATTTCATGAATATTATGACTAGTATCATGAAATGGGCTTGAAGGTTTGCCCAGATATAAATTCAAATAGTTAAATATACCCCTTTTCCAGCAAGAATAATTTCCAGGCCAGCTTTGATAACCGTATTGCACCTAATATATAATAATTTTACATTTTATAGACTGTGATATACTTTCCGCTGTAAAAAAGATGCGAGGAATGAGAAGGGTGGGTTCATCTATCCCCTCGGTCTCAGAGAGTGGAACAAATATCGTAGGGTGGCCGGCAAGTGGTATTTTATTTGATACCTACTTGTCGCGTCAAAGGTTCGACAGGTTCATGCACCATACCACTGCCCTGAAATATGTTTTAAGCTTGAAGTGAAAAAGTATTTTTTATCTTGTGATGCCACGCAGGCGTGGGATAGTTTTTTCAACCATTACAAGGATGAGGTTGAGAAATGGTTTCCAAAGACCTTATGTAAAGTAAAGACTTCTGAGAAACCTTCAAACGAACACCTGAAATTATAGCACTTAAGGAAACACTTGGTTTTCTATATGTGATTGCACCAGTGGGCCCAGGTCACAATAGGGAATATAAGGTTGTGAAAAAGAGTTATGACCAAGCAATATATGGTGCAAGGGGGTCGTTCAACAGTGATCATATCAAGACAGCTGCTGACAAGTCTAAGGCAGCATGGCATACCTACTATTAAAAATCTGACCCGCAGACTAACCCAGTCTCATAAGATTCCTTCAAAAAATGGTTATCCGCAGGTATTAACAAATCAATTAAACAAATTTTTTGCTGAGATCGGGACTTCCCTTGGTAGAGATCGTGCACGAACTGGAAAACTGGATGGTTTTCATGTAGGATCAGAGAAATCATTTTTTATATTTGATGTTGTTATGGTTTTTGTGATATTGATAATGATTGAGACATGTGTTCCGGGAAGGAATAACATGTATGTGTGCCGATGAAGCTGTAGTTAGTTAGAAATAAAACGCAGAATCAAAAGGTTGTTATTAATTACCCTGAAGTTCATGAGTTCAAACCAAATTCATTTGTGCTACAAGTGAAGTAGCAACAGATGTTACTGAAGCTGAGGTAATTTCTGCTGTTAAATCCCTGAGAATAAGAAATCAACCGGTAGCGATCGTATTGATTACAAAATCTATCGGTTATATAGCTGGTCCTCTTGCCCATTTAATGAATCGCTCTTTTACTGAGGGAATATTTCCAGAACAACTAAAAATTGTAGTGGTAAAACCTTTACACAAAAAAGGAGACACAGAAGATCTTAAAAACTACAGACAAATAAGCATACTAACATCTTTCAGCAAAATTTATGAGAAGATTTTTGCCGATAGGATGCTTGAATTCTTCAAAAAATTCAAGATCATTTCCGATTCCCAGCATGGCTTCTTGAAGGGTAGAAATATAGAGACAGCAATATATGAGCTGACTAGAGATGTGATCGCTGCTCTGAAAGGGGGTGAAAAACCGTTGGGACTGTTTTTTTGACCTGTCGAAGGCCTTTGGATTGAAGAACACCAACAATACCAGGCAAATGATTCCATATCTCTACCCCAGTCACTCAACGTCACTTCGAGAAAAGGGCCCTGAATACATAGCAATACAACTCTTCTGTGGGCTCCCTAGACAAGTTCAAGCTATCAACGACCATAGAAGGTTCAAGAGGGAATTCACGAATAATTTTTACAGTGTGAACCTTATTCCATAAATGAATATTTGTTGTTCTCTAAAGTCAAGTAATGCTCAAGTATGTTTTTTATCAATGACATGCCTGCACTTTGTTTACCCCATTTTAGTAGATGAATCGGAGGCAAAATATATATTATTATCATTATTATTTTTATTTTTTTTTTCCTTTAAGACATCGACTACTAAGGTCATTAGCCTAAAATATTTTTCTTTCACATTTCCTTTAACGACTCACGACAGTTACAATGGCGATCCTGAAAATTCTAATTGAGACACTAATTAAGCAGATCACCCAGATTCATCACAGTTTGTCATATATTCGTTTATCTTTCAAAAATTCAATTGTGTTCAAAATATCTTGCTTCTCATGTTAGTTAGGTTGATCCCTCATATTGTGCCGTAAACGATCCTTCGTGTATTTAGGACGTTCATACAAGATATAAAATAATTCACACATAGGTTTGTCTTCTCTTTTTAGAATGTACTGGTGGGTCAGAGTAGTATGGCCTATACGCAATCTGTGCATTCTCGTCATGTCGATGTAAACTATACATAAGGCATCCGCATATAAGGTTTGAAATGCTTCAGTTTAGCGTTGCGAACATTCCATGTTCTCTGCCATTCTGATGATAAGCATTGCTTGACCAAGTTGATCACGTCAGTGACCTCGGTTGTTTTTACATCTATTCCGTCCTCAGAAGCTGCTGCGCCGGCTGCCCGATCAGCCATCTCGTTACCTGTTATACCCACATGGCTTGGTACCCAGATGAATTCAATTCTGCAGTTTTTTCTGTGTAGTTCTACGATCACAGATTGTATTCTCTGGGTTAAGGGGTCGTCTGTATAAATGTCTGCAAGGGAGGTCAATACGCTTAATGAGTCTGTCACTATAATAGTTTTTTCTTTCTGGTATCATAGACAGAAATGTAGAGCTTGCCACATGGCGTATTGTTCCGCGAAATAAATCGAGGATTCTTTAGGTAGAGACCAACTGTGCGACTCCTCTTTTATGGTCATTGCAGATCTCACACCATTTTTGGTTTTGGAACCATCGGTATATATTACACAGTCGAAAGTGGTTGTGTTCAAAACTCTGGAGGAATTCTCTCTGATATAGTTCATGTGGTGTATCTTCCTTGTTTTAAATCTATCAGTTGGGTGGATGTTTCTATTTCAGGAATTGTCCAGGGTGGTATTTCACTGAAATTGTGGGACAATAATTCAGAGATAATAATCTCATTATTTTCGAGATCATCGTTGAATTTTACGTCTGCGGGTCTAGTTATTGTCGGTCTGGCCTGGAATTTTGCTATATTCTTGAAAAGAAAATGATTGTAGATATGTGTATGACATCTCTTTAGACGAATCATATAAGAGCAGAGTAGCTGTTTTCTCCTGAGTTGTAGAGGCATTAGCTCAAATTCACAGTATAAACTTTGAACGGGGCTTGTCCTGAACGCACCAATACACAATCTTATACCCATATTATGAATGCTGTCCAACCCAGAGAGCATCGTTTTTCTTCCAGAGGAATAAGCTCATCACTAAAGCTTTATAGATTTGAAAGAGTTTTTCAGGTTCGGCACCCCATCTGGTTTGTGTGAGTACTTTTATGATGTCAAGGGATCTGCGACATTTCTTTTTTAATTGTTCAACGTGAGATTTCCAATTCAATTTACGTCAAATGTTAACCCAAGGAGTCTTACTTCATCGACATATGAAATGGGATTGTTATTCATGAATAGAGATGGGTCGGGATGGTTTGCAGTTTTCCTACAAAAATAGACACAATTTGTTTTGTCCTCAGAGAACTTGAATCCAATTTTCTGTCCATTACTCATCGATCTCTGCCTGCAGTTTCTCAGTTATTTTTTCCATTTTGTACCCAGAACATGCGATTGCTAGATCGTCAACATAGAGAAGCTTCAACAAAGGAGCGTCTATATCCCCGGCTACATCATTTATGGTGACATTGAAAAGGGGACAGCTCAAGGGGGATCCCTGTAGAACACCGTTCTCTGGACACTTCACAGTTGACATTGTATGTCCAAGTTTAACTCTCAATTGTCTGTTGCTCAGAAATGATGAGATGACAAAGGGCAGGTTTCCTCTGAGTCCAGCTTTGTGCAATTTTTCGAGAATGGCATACCTCCACGTCATATCATATGCGCCTTTTATGTCGAAAAATACTACTACGCAATGTTTCCGTTGTCTGAAAGACTCTTGGACGAAATTCTCAAGAAGATGATCTACCGTCGATCTGTGTTTCCTAAATCCAGCTTGAGATGGAGCATATATGTTATGTTTTTCAAGATAACACTGCAATCGGTTTGTGACTTTTTTTCCATTAATTTTCCTAAGCAGCTTGTTAGGCTAATGGGTTTATAACTTGATGAGCAGCAGGGGTCTTTCTCAGGTTTGAGTATTGGTATGATGATTGCTTGTTTCCACTCATCTGGGTGTTAACCTTCCTCCCACAACTGGTTGTACATATGAAGTAGTTTTTCTTTCATCTCAGTTGACAGTTGTTTCAGCATATCATAAGTGATATCATCTGGTCCAGGAGATATTGAGTGGAGTTTGCAGATCGCCTTTACGAGCTCATTTTTGCTGAAAGACTGATTATATTGATGTGACGATGGTGAGGAATAGTCGACAGAAAAATTCAAGGGGATTTCTCTCAGTTATTTCGTTTCGCGAAAATATGGATCATAGGTCGAGGTACTGCCGACTTTTTCAAATTGCTCAGCTAATAACTCAGCCATTTCCTGTTGTTTGTCGGTCATTTCGTTGAGTGAAGTACGCAGGCATGTTGGTTGACTTTTGAGATTTCTTCGTGATATGGAGTTTATTTTCTTCCAGGTACGTTGAGCGTCCGCATCAGTCTTTATAGAGGATATGATTTGATTCCTGGATTTCTTTTTATTTTCTAAGATAGTTCGTTTAGATGTTCCACGTGCCTTCTTGAATTCAATTAGATTAGTCATAGTGGGATGTTTTTATAGTTATTCAAGGCTCGTTTCTTGGACTGGACAGAATTTTTCACTTCAGTACTCCACCATGGTACTGAATGTTTCAGAACATGTCTTCAGGTTCTCGGTATACTTCTAGTTGCTGAAGCTAGAATAGCGTTCGTGATCGATGTCACGTTTAGGGGGTCAGGTATAATAAAACTCTCCCTGTAAAGGTCCCAATTTGCCCTTGCCGTTAAACATTTCTCCGTGGTGTATGTGATATCCCCGACATTGTCAGTTTCAACTATTATAGAAAAGTGGTCGCTGTTATGTAAATCAGCCTCAGCTTTCCAGATCAGTTGGTTGGATATCTAGCTGCTAGCAACAGTCAGATCAATAGCTCTAAATGTATTTGCTTTTTCGTTGAAATGAGTTTTAGATCCGTCATTCAGAAGTATTATGTCTTCATTCTCCAGCCAGTTTTCCAACTTGAAATTAAATTAACTCCTGAATGTATCCCTATTCGTTAATCTGGTGGTAATGATGCAACCTCTTACTCCCTATCTATTTATTTCAACTTTACAATTAAAAGTTACTATTTACAAACACAAAATCAGGTACAATGAATCTGAGATCCGCGATTCGAAGAGGCACTTATCTTAGAAGTAAGGATCCGGTGGTATGATCCTCCAAAATACAGGTACTATGCAGGTAGTCTAGTTTCAAGAGATTCCAACCAGAATAAAGTCCAGAATTAAGATGTTCCAGTAATAATTAGCTTCGGAATAAAGGTATTCCAGTCATAATCAGCTCCAGTATTCAGGTAATCCAGTAATGATTGCCTCTAGCATTAAGATGATCCAGTCAAACCCCGGGTCCGGTAGTAGGACGTTCAAATGGGCATTAGTCCCAGTAAAAAGATAATTCAGTGGGCAACAGCCCCGGCACAAAGATGTTTCAGTGGGCGATAGCCCCGGTACAAAGACGCCTTTTGAATAGACGTCTTATAAGAAACAATAAAACTTCAAAATTCCACGATGTTAATGAATTACGAAGTTCGTTTATTCGTTAAACTCTAGCAAGGTGTTTACTCTCCAAATTCTTATGCACGAAAAGAAAGAAATTTCCATCGGCTAGACCGAATTAGGGTCACGCATGCGAAACACACACTCAACTGTCAAAGCGAAGTGCGTTTTCCAGCGACCGATCGTATAATCTCAATAAGGCGTTTTTGCTTGAGATCGGAATTGAAATTAATAGTATGACGTATTTTCGCGATGGAAACTGAAATCGACAGTGGAGCGTTTTGTAACGTTACACACACCACTTACCAGGAAAAAAAAATTTTGAAGAAATTTTTTTTAGAAAAATGTAAAGCCAATAAGTTTCGATTAATTTTGAAAAATAGAATAGTTACTACGAGGAAAATAAAGTTCCTTCACGTTGAATGCCAAATTGAAAGTTAAGCCAAATATATGAAAGGGAAGCTAATCTTGCAGGTCACACAGCATAACTGAAACAAACATAAATTCACATGAAATTCATACGGCAATCAAAGAGAAATAAAACTCAAAAGACAATGTTAAAGTTACAGAAAAATGTAAGGTAAGAATCGTCGTATTGGTAGAAAAGTCGGTAGGTAGACAAAGTCAGGAGTCAAAACGTATAGATATAAGAAAAGATAGGTATCGACTTATCGACAGGTAAGGTAGTCTACACGAATCAAATCCCGAAATCATCCAGACTGAGGTATTCAAAATCGACAAAGTTATAAAAGGTAGGCAGCAGTAGTGAAGATAAAGATGTTTCTTTCCGGAGTAATGAAGTCTAACAAGTGGCACGATGCAGATAAAAAAAACAAACTGTTAGGAAAGTGTGGAAGGGAAGGAAGGAATCGAGGAGAAAAAAAAACATATTATCAGGCAAGGTACTATTGATCATATCCCGAGGTGGTTTTCCAAGTTTCAAAGCTCGAAATTTGAAGCTAATTAATAAATCTCACTGAAGGTGTTAAAGATGTATGTGAAGATAATGTAACCAATAATATCAAGAGGTATTTAAAGCTAATTTATCTGACGGAAGATGTTAAATATGTATCAGCGATCACTCCCCAAGCAGGCCTCTCCTAGAAAGCGATCCCCAATATGCGAAAATAATTTAAGTAGACAATAAATTGGAAAAACACTCCCGGAAATACGTAGGAAAGAAAAGATAAGATTGGGCGCCAGCGATTACAAATCGCAAAGTAGGTTCGATATAAGGAAGCGGCAATAGGTAATAGAAATAGGTAATAGGGATAGATAATAGGTAATAGGGATAGATAATAGGTAATAGGTAATAGGGATGGATACAAACTACAGGTAAGGAAAAAGAAAGAGAAGTGTCCGCCCGTTGGTACAAATAATAACTGCATCCAAAAATGCAAGAAAAATAATCTCTATGAGACTCACAGATCAAAGAAAACTTCAAAGTAAATCGCTAACTACGCTAAATTTTCAATCAAGATACTGCATAGCCGCTCTAAACTTCAAAATATTAAAAGATACGTTGTGAGACTCACAGATTAAAGAAAACTTCAAAGTAAATCGCTAACTACGCCAAATTTTCAATCAAGATACTGCATAGCCGCTCTAAACTTCAAAATATTAAAAGATAAGATGCCCACAGGCATAAGATACGATAGGTGTCCGAGACACAAAAGATACGGTATTTGCCAACCGGCATTAGATAAATTGTCATTAGACACGATAAGATACGGTAATTGTCGAAAGACACGGTAAGGAAAATGATACGGTAATTGTCGAATCGAAGGCCTCAGAAAACTTCAAAGTAAACCGCAGACTACGCTCAAATTTCCATTCAAGGCACTGCATAGCTGCGTTAAACTCGAAAGATTAATCGCCATCTTCACGAAATCGACATGTAAACCAAAAAGAAAAAAAACTAATAAATATTTGCACCGGACAGACCGACACTTGCCTTAAAATAGGAAAAGGAGAAAAAGTATTAGGAAATTTAGATACACAAAAAAAACGACCAATCATCACCTCCATCCAAAAACACAACTGCCTTTGTCACACATAACAAGAAATAGAATATTCCACTTTTGGTGGATGCGATAACTTTCATACACCTTGCTAGACAGACATACTACAAACAACAAATTACTATCACACGAACACACTACAATCGTTCACGAATAAACCGCAATAAGAATTGCTTTGACCCATCAGATAGTCGACGGTCAACTTCCCAAGCGTATGATGGCTCCAAAAACTAAGCCCGCCATCAACCAGGCCTACCAAGCATTAAAGGTACCGAGAATGAAGTACATATTTCAATTCGTGAGACTTAAAGTTATTGGGATTCATGATTCAGTTATTCAGAAAACACAAATACAAGATAACAATAAGGTAAAAGTTGGAAGATAGCAATATCAAACATTCAATCTCGGAGCTCAGACTCACAACGAAGTCACCCTCACAACCAGAAAAACGAAAAAGACACACTCAGGGAAAAATGTTACTCAAAAAAAAGTTACTCGTGGCCCCACGTTACCTGCGCCAGTGAAATTAAATTAACTCCTGAATGTATCCCTATTCGTTAATCTGGTGGTAATGATGCAACCTCTTACTCCCTATCTATTTATTTCAACTTTACAATTAAAAGTTACTATTTACAAACACAAAATCAGGTACAATGAATCTGAGATCCGCGATTCGAAGAGGCACTTATCTTAGAAGTAAGGATCCGGTGGTATGATCCTCCAAAATACAGGTACTATGCAGGTAGTCTAGTTTCAAGAGATTCCAACCAGAATAAAGTCCAGAATTAAGATGTTCCAGTAATAATTAGCTTCGGAATAAAGGTATTCCAGTCATAATCAGCTCCAGTATTCAGGTAATCCAGTAATGATTGCCTCTAGCATTAAGATGATCCAGTCAAACCCCGGGTCCGGTAGTAGGACGTTCAAATGGGCATTAGTCCCAGTAAAAAGATAATTCAGTGGGCAACAGCCCCGGCACAAAGATGTTTCAGTGGGCGATAGCCCCCGTACAAAGACGCCTTTTGAATAGACGTCTTATAAGAAACAATAAAACTTCAAAATTCCACGATGTTAATGGATTACGAAGTTCGTTTATTCGTTAAACTCTAGCAAGGTGTTTACTCTCCAAATTCTTATGCACGAAAAGAAAGAAATTTCCATCGGCTAGACCGAATTAGGGTCACGCATGCGAAACACACACTCAACTGTCAAAGCGAAGTGCGTTTTCCAGCGACCGATCGTATAATCTCAATAAGGCGTTTTTGCTTGAGATCGGAATTGAAATTAATAGTATGACGTATTTTCGCGATGGAAACTGAAATCGACAGTGGAGCGTTTTGTAACGTTACAAACTCACGTCCTTTGCTGTTGATTGTTGATGAGCCTCACAAAGTGTTGTGAGCATTGACGTCACCCATTAGTATAAATGGGCTAGGTAGTTGACTCACCAAATTCTCTAGTTCAATGATCTCCCAGTTGGCGTTCGGCAAATATATGTTGCAGATTATTATCTTACTAGGTATGAATGCTTCTATCGCAACGGCTTGCAGGGTTGTGTTCAATGGTAAAGTATTATATACAATACCTTTCTTCATCAGTATGGTGACTCCTCCGCATCTTCTGTTAGCGTTTTCAAAATCTCTTCTAAAAACTTCATATCCTTCGAGCTGGTAGGGCTCTTCAGGTGCAAGATGTGTTTCTTGGAGGCAAATACATACTGGATCTTATTCCCGGAAAAGGATCTTTATATTGCAGTAGCGCCTCTTACATCCTCTGCAATTCCATTGAATCATATTGTTCCTCTTCATGTTCACAGTTTCATATTCAGTCATTTTGAATGTAAGAAGAGTTATGTACAATCAACGAACAACACAAATACAAGTAAACAGTCAGTGTATAAATAAATATGGGCTTGAATAGAAATTAAATAGTGATTTGACAGAGATAATATAGAAATCAAATAGATGTCAAATATAGAATAAATAGAAAATAAATGTGTGAAATAGTATTCAGAATATCACATACAGTGTCAGCTGCTGATATATACTAATTATAGCTTTTCTCCTTGCCTCACTGTATGAGATCTTTTCAGTGGTTTTAATTTTTTGTGTTACCTTTTCTAGAAGATATTTTGAGCATGATTTATCATCAGCTAAGTGTTCTCCTCCGCAATTGAGACATTTGTAAGCGAGTTTCAGGTAGTGCCGGCATGTTTTGGTTGTCCACACGCACATACTTCATTGTTTGTACATCTAATCGCTAAATGACCAAACCTTAAACATCTGTAACATTTCAAAGGGGGTGGTATATAAGATCTTACCTCAATTCTTTTAAAGATGGTGACATCCATTTTCATCGGTAGGTTCGGGGTGTTGAAAGTAAGAATATGTCCAGCAGTCTCGATAATTTCAGTACCTCGCTTACTTTTCATTCTTCTCACATCATGACTCCTTTTTCAGCTAGGCCTTCCTTAATTTCAACTAAACTGCAGTTTAAGAGATCTCGACAATATATGACTCCTCTGCTGTAATTTAGCTGCTTATGTGGACTGACTTCAACTTCGTGCTCTCCCAACTTTTGTAAGGACAAAAAGAATTGGGATTATCTTCGAGTAGACGTTTCTATCAATTTTATTCACTTCTTTGATTGAACATGCAGCATTATACAATAATTTTTTTATTTTGAATGGGCTGACATTTGAGAAGTCAGCACCATCCTTTCTACCAGATACCGGGGGTAAATTTCCGTCGTCTGGTTCATTATTTGTTCAGCGGTAGCTTTACGGGGGGAGGCGCCGCCATGTCCACCTCTTACTCCGAGTTGCTGTAGCCCTGCTAGGTTTATCCAGCACTGTAGTTAGCCATAGGGTCTGTTTCACTTCGAATGACCAACGAAGTTTCCGAGGCTGTGCCATTTGACATAATCCTCATAGGTGTCCCTTTATCGCAGAGACCACACGCCTCTTCAGTTGTGGCAACAAGCTAGGGCCCCAGGCTTGCCACACCCGTACTCATCTCGCGATGAGCCCCCTGGGGGAGATCATTATTATTAAGACGAGGTTGGTAATTTCCTACATATATCGTCTTCGATATATTACTTATCCATGACGGGCCCTTCTTTTGCAAGAAGGGAGCACGCGAGCTGAGCGAGTCTCGGGTCAGCTTAATTTGGTTGCCTCGCAAGTGTGGATGATGTTGAGTGGCTCGCGAGCCGCTCAACACACCGTATATTTGCCTAGAAAAAACTCGGTTTCCGCTAAATACACGGCAAAAGTGAGTCACTCATGCACTCATTTCATTATCGGAAAAACAACAATCGTTTTGATAAAGTGTAACATAATCGGTTAAGATCCCTATTATAATTAGAGGTTTCAACTGATATATTTCCAAACTTCTGAAAGAAGGTACTCATTTCAAGTGTCCAAAATTTTATGTTCTTCTTCGAACCAAGTTTTCTCGGAGTTGTTCTTCTTTCGAATCTATGAAGTATTGGAAATTTGGATATTTTATTATCTGTTACTCTGAAAACAATGCCAACGTTTCGGTAACAAAATTTCCTCTATATCAAGGCTAGAACATAAACAAAGAAAAATAATACATGACTAATTAGAAAAGTTGAATAAATTGTACAGACTAAGTCAATAAAATCAGAGTAATCGAAAACGCGGTGAAGCACCAGAGCAACATCATACAAGAAAATTACTTAAAAAATGTAGAAAAGCACTGCCGTGAAGGCAGCAGCTTTTCCGGCATGTTCAATGTAGATGATCACTTCGGCAACGAATTTGAACATGCGCGTATGACTTCACGGCAGAGCTTTTCTGGATCTTTTTTCGATAAATTACTGGATTTCAATTCGATCTAATCCGTATTTTCGAAAATATTGGAAAAATAAAATTTTGAAGGGGTATATCTATGGAATCAGTGGGTGGATTTTACCCATTCTCGAATTCGGCCTTCGTAATTAAGGTCCACACCTTCTCTACAAATATCGAGTTTCTAAGTCGTTTCTTCCGGAAGTTATTTTGTTCACGGTCAGCCTGACGGCTGACTGCGCAAACCCACTAACTTCCGAAAGAAAAAGCTTAGAAACTCGATAATTGTAGAGAAGGTTTGGACCGTAGTTACGAAGGCCGAATTCGAGAATGGGTAAAATCCACCCAATGATTCCGCAGATATACCAATTCAAAATTTTATTTTCCCAATGATTTCAAAAATACAGATAAGATCGAATTGAAATCCAGTGTTTATCGAAAACTAACAGTTTGAAGGTTTATCCAGAATTTAATGAGGATAATATGATGAGAAGATCACAGAATATCAAATATTTGAACAAAATGAAATTAAATTTTTTATTAATTGTTCTGATGACAAGATCATCACGAAATTGTGCACAATGTTGTCCTTCGACATTTCCAAGTTGCGAACTTTCAATACGACTGAATCAGTATTTTTTGATCTATACCAAAAAAACCAATGATATTGAGAAGAAAACCAGGAAATTCTACATATTTTTTCCAATATCTCCAAAACTAATGACAGTATCGAACTGAAATTTGGTACACTGCTGTGAAATATGACGTTCACAGTATAACTGAATTTATCTTGAATATGAACAACAGTTTCAGAAAAAAAAAATTTTTTCGAAACAATTTTGACAAAAAATATTTTTTAAATTCAGTAACCATACAATTTCGACGAAATTCTGCTCAAAGTTGCGCGTCGTTATGCTTCAAGTAACTGCCAAGTTTCAATTCAATATATGTAGTTGTTTCGGAGATATGAGGAAAATAACCTCAAAATTTCAAATTGCTCCGAACTCCGAAACTATTTTGCCGATTCGGCCCATTAACGAACTCAACTTTCGTATTTTGATATGCAACCCTTTCTGAAATTTTCATGTTGATAGAGATCTCCGTAAGCCCGATATCTTGGTGACGGTCGGTCGGACAGAATCGATTTTGCCATCGAATTAGTGAGTCCAACCTAGTCGTTCAAGACCATTTTCGGCTCAATCATCGGAAATTACAGACATTTGGATAAAACGATAGCACGCTGTTTCCCTAGAACATGCGCGCAAAAACGAGAATATCACAATCACATATTTAAAGGTTATAATCTATGGTTGCACAAAATACATACAAACTCACTCTTCATCATCACATTGACCTATATTATATTAAAATATTTTTGGTTCGAATGATATCCTATGTAATTGTTCTTTTCATGGACTAGCTTAGACTTATTAATTGTTTGTATAAACTACTCAGTCCTTGGACATCCTCTCTTTGGTTAATTGTTTCATTCTTCTCCATAAATATCATCTCACTTATATTCCTAGCAATCTAAAATTCTTACGTCATCAAAGTTAAATTGATGTCACTCTACATGTGAATGCGCAGTTAAAGCTGTTTTATTAGTATTAGTTATGTTTTTACAATCCCTTTTGTGTTGTCTTACTCTGCCTTTAAGTTATTGTATCGTCTGTTTTATTACAATTAAAGCATGGAATTGGATACTCTAAACTAGAAACCAATGTTCCGATATCACTCGTTACACAGCTGGTTGGGAAACATTGGCACGTCATTGGGTGTTACACAGTACTTGATAAAGAAACATTCTCACAAATGATAGATACTTATTTCGATAGAAGTTATATTTAAAGGCCAATACTAACAGCAACTTAACGGTAGGCCGATGGAAGCTCCTGCAAGCCAATCATTTGCTGGCTAGCTATCTCACCAGACATGATTACCATTGATCAAGTCTGGGATTATTTCTACAAAACCGTATCCACTCAAGGAAATTTTTTTCCTTCAATCTTCTAAGATTTTTTCCACATTTTTATGATTCTGCATCACTATAGAAGTAGGTAAATTAAAAGATTCATTCAATTCACTAATGGAATGGAAAGTAACGTCCAACACATAAGAAATATGCGATTAGATTTTTCATGTAAATAACAAGAGGGTTCAAGGAAGTTCGACTATGCATGAAAACAGAAAATTTCACAGTTTACAATTTGAAGTAAGTAGATTTGAATGAACTAATAAAAAAACCTAGAAGAGTACCGAAGTGGAATCAGCAGCTTTTACGTGCTTGTTAACATTGCGAAATGGCAACTTGAAAATTTAAGTGAAATTTGAACGAATTATTAAAATTTTCAAAAAACGAAAATTCCTCAAATTTTTCCATGGATAATTCTTCTTATTAACACTGTTCATCTTCCAACTAAGTTTCATTTCGATCAGATAAATTTTTTTCGAGTTATTGAAAAATCAAAATTTCAAAAGGCTGTAACATAAAAACCATTCAGCGGATGTGGGAAAATTTCAGACATTGTTAAGATACGAAAACGTTCCCTAGAACAAGAGCGTAAAAATCTGTCCGTCCGCCGTCCGTTGTCCGGGGCTTTCCTCTGAAAGCACTGAGCCGAAATCTGTGAAACTTGGTAGAAAAATCATGTATCGCTCGAAACTGATTCTCCAAGCTTTTTCCAACTTCTCAACGTTGATAACTGTCGCATAACTCAACCTTAAAATTTTTATCCGGATGATTTCCGACCAGCGGTCCCTGAGTTATAAAGAAACATGCTGCAAATTGTGTTGTGAAAAACCAATGAGTTATGAATAATATATAATAAGTCTCACTTAACCCTTTTACTACTGAATTAGGAAACAAAAAGACAAACTTGTGGGCTGGATTACAGCACTCCGGGTAACAAAGTGCGTACGTCTATATACGTTTTTAGCAATGTAACAATTATTTTTAGGAACATCACAAATGATATTGGAAAAATATATCATTTCCCTCACAATGGTGAATTCTTATAAAAATAGAGAGCTCCATTTCGGAAAAAATGAAGGGGAAAATGTATTCGAGCGTGAATAAATAAGTTACATAGAAATTCATACAGGAGCTAAAGAATTATCCCAAAAATAGAATGAAAATTCGGCACCAATGAGAATTAAAATTCATTCGAAGATTTACTTTATAAATGAGAAAATTTTAGGTAGGAACAGAAGCTAATATTAGTAGTGTTCTTTCGTACTGATTGAACTGATGGAACTTGTTCCGCGATTAGAATAATCATTTGCAATCACTTTAGAGTTGTGGAAGGGGGAACTGATTGAAACGAAAGAACGATCGCTTCAACTGATCTTTCTGATTGAAGTTATATAAATCACTTCGTTCAGTACGAAAGAACATCACTATTGTAAGAGTGAATGATACCTTTCAAAAGTAGGGAAGACACGAAGTACAATATCACACTCTTCTGTGTGGATGAACCTTCCAGATGTCATTTTACTTACAAAATTCAAATGCGTAAATGGGTAAAATCCACCCAATGATTCCGTAGATATACCCATTCAAAATTTCATGTTCCTAATATTTCCAATAATACAGATTGGATCGAATTGAAATCTAGAGCTTGAAGCTTGAAGGTTTATGCAGAATTTGGTGAGTGTACCATGATGAGAAGATAACCGAATCTTTCTGTCAGGAAGAGAAGGTGCGTTTGGCAGGGTCAATACGTGAAAAGATAACTATTCTGGAAACCCAATTTGAACATGCGAGCAAAGGCTGCCGACGTCACGTTTTTCTAGATGTTTTTTTGTTTTTGATGATCAAAAATTTATTTTTGATATAATTTTAGTTTGAATTATCTAACAATGTGTTCGAAACTGCAATTTTTTCTGCCTCTTTCATTCATTCCACGGCGTCTAAATTGTCACTTTCAGATAGGTCTTCTTACTGTAGTCTCGTTTTCCAGCTTCTAAATTATTATCTGATTCATCAGATTTGATTGAACTTATCAATTCGCACATATTTTCTGCTTTTTTTCCGCAAAACAACAAATCCTTCTATTTTTTTTAACCCAATTGTACCATACTCCTACTGAACTTTGAATATTGTCCAGCCGTCCTTCCCCCCTCGAGTTCACAAATGGTAGGGAAAGACGTAAATAGAGCCGCATTTAAATCCTCGTACGTATAAATACGAAGTAAGCATTGACTTCATGAATATGAGCCACGTACATTTACGGTCATAGCATATCAACATTGCTGGGCAGTATTTCAATTACTAGTAATTGAAATACGTATTTGAAATACAAACACGTATTTTGTATTTATATTTCAATTATTTCCTGACAATGTATTTTGTAATTGGAATTTCATACTTGACGCTGAAGTATTTTGTAATTCGATACTTTTTTCTTCGAAATACTTTCGAACAGATACATTTAGCGCTCTACAGAAAATAGTCCCTGAACCTCCCCTCAGATGGCACCATGTTCATCTGCTTAATCTAGTTTTTCTGCTAGCAATCATGTTTTCGGCAAATGGAAAGGAAGAAAATGTCCTGCGCAATGGTCATTTCTGAAATACTTGTAATAGGGACAGGTTAACTCAAAAACTGTATTTTTTATTTGAACTTCAAGTAAGGTTTGTTGGCCGTTCTTAAACTGTTATTTTCAATAAACTCGTTTGAGTTCTGCGTATTTGACGAAGTTATTAGTAAGAATTTAACGATGGATGATCAAATTCCTTCCTCGGTCCTGGACGACGGCAGCGATGGAGACGAAGTGAATGCGGGAAGTATCCGCCAATCTTAAGTGGAAAGTATTTCACAGTGGTCAATAGCGATAATAGTACCAACAAATCAAACAATGATAATGACAATGTACAGGCCTAAGATTATCTTCAGGGCAGCAATTGTTACTACGGCAAAACTCTACCTTTTTTAATGTCCATAAGAACTAGATTTGATCAGCTGCAGGATTCCAATTTGAGACATTTCACAGATATTATATCATGACTGAAAGAGAGTTCAGAACGAAGCTTCGATGAGTTTTTTCAAATGTCACCTGAAGTGAATGGAGCCATTTTGGCGTCATGTTATCATCCTGGCTACAAAATGCGTTGGTTGCCAGAAATCATCACAATAGATCAGTCAGAGATTTCAAATCTGGATATTCATGCCTTAGAGGCGAATTACAAAAAAAATTAAACAATGCCTGGGAATAGCAGTAGGAGTAGTGAGGAAGAACACGGATTTATTGCTTTTGCGAACAGGGAAAGTGGTCGACCACAGACTTCCAAAATGGAGTTAGAGTTAGTCAGCTTCCAAAAACGATAAGAGCAAAGAGCTTACCATCCTTGAATACTATCCTAATAAAAAAAATGTGTTCATACTATATAGAACAAGTTTGTGATCATCAGGAGGTGAAAAAAGATTGTTTTCTTAAGCTGGTTTTGTTCATTCCCCAACAAGAGGCTCTTTGCCCGATATCACATTGAAAAATCTCATGTTCCTTTCTGAGTGAAAAATTCTTCTTTTAACGATTAATTAATTGGCTGAGCTGAAATAGTTGTACTCTTTTCACATTTCACGTAACACCTGAATGTATTTTGTAATTTGTATTTCAAATAAAATAGTTAAAAGACCCTACTTGAAAATATTTTGTCTTTTGTATTTCAAACACCTGCGAGAAAGTATTTTGTGACTTGTATTTCAATTAAGCCAAGCATGTATTTTGCTCTGCCCTGCATATCAAAGATGTAAAGTTAAAACGTATATATACGGAAATAGCAGTTGAAGTGTTAATATATCAATGTTATTAGGTTATTTAGCTGGGAAGATAATAAACCCTGGTGTCAAATTTTTTTCTCTCGACTCGACGAGGAACCACCATGTTCACTTAGCCTCCTGGCAACATAAAATGGAGTAACAATACCTGATTCAAATAATTCTTCTTTCTGATAAAAGCTGAACTCGAATATTCATCTGTTATAATAATAGGTTGAAAAGTTTAATTGAATCGTAAAATTTTATGACGCAAACGGATGGCTCGATTTGGAAACCGATATTGCGGAAAAGGTATTGGGTGAACTACTCGCGTAAAAGTAATAACCGTGAAAACTGGTAGTGCATTATTATTATCTATAAAAGTGCGATCTGGGATATGAAATACTCGACATCGCATGCAATGTTGCTCCCTGCTATTTCGCACATTGCGGAATTAAACGAATCGAGGTCAGCATAAAGTAACAACGTGAAGTCGACATTGGTGACAATCGATTCCAATATTTCAGAAACAGGGTTATTGAGGAGGTTGTGGATATCAAATCAAGGATTCATGACAATTATCATAGATAAATACATGTCATTCTTCTTTGTCTTGTATAACATTTACATGCAGATACCGTGAATAGGATCAAATAGAAGCATTTTGGAGGGACCCATTTTCATTTCAACACAAGTGTTATCAATTTGCTGTATTGTTCCGGCAAAAATTAGATCAGGCAGCAAAACGCACTAATTTAAAAAAGTACCTTAGCTGGCGAGATTTCGTAGAAAGAGTTCAGTTTTATCGCATGGTTTTGGTAGAATATTTCTTCTTAAGTCATGAACCTCAATGCCACATTTTCCATGGTGTTTCATTATTGTCATTCATTGTAGAGCTACCCTAGGTGAGTCCAAAAAACCTATATATGGTAGATCTAATCAATTCCATAACCAAGCCACAGGGTGTTTCTCGTATTCACCAATATTTTTAATTGCGCATAACTTTTCAACCACCCAGTATAATCCGTTGATATTAAGAACATACTCATACGGGTCCATCGATTCATATTACAGGTATGTATTGGAAAAATATGATATTTTTGTCAAAATGAGATTCAACCCTGTATATTGAAATTTCAAAATTGAATTCAAATATTCTAAAAGTGCAGAAAAAGTTTTTTTAATCAGTTGATTTTCTTATCCCGCACAGTGAACTGCTTATCGAAAATTTCACGGAAAGATTTGATTCAATAGAGAAATTCTACTGAATTCTTCGATAGTTTGAGGTTCGAGACGGAATTGAAATAAAATTTCTTGTTCCACTGATTAGAAACTAGTATTTCATGTTATTTCGAAGGATTATCCTGAAAAATTTCAAGACAACATAAATTTTGAAAATTGTATCCGAAATTGAAACGAATGAATAATTAAATAAATTGAGAAATAAAAATCTCAATTATGAATGACAGAAGAAGTTCAAAGTGACACCGTTTCATTAAATTTCAATTCTAACCCGCCTCAAAATATTACTGATAAAGTACAGATTTCATATAAATGTATGGTGTCCACTCCATAAAAATCAGTTGATTGGGTCACAAATCCTACTAAAACGGCTTACGGATGATATGTATCTATATTCCCTCCAAAAGCAGCATCTTCCTGTATTAATCGAAGGTCCGGTGCAGAAATGTTTTTTTTACATGGTAATGGTGCACCTTATTTGAGAGTTATAGGCTGGAAATTTGACTATGAGATCTGTTGAAATATGTAGATAGGCAGAGGTGGACCGCAAGCCTCTACCGCTGGATCACCAGATTTAAATCCTGTCGATAATTTTTGAAGTTAAATATAAAATATTTAAAATGTTGAGTGCATTCGTCTAAGTAGGGAAATGAGGAGGTCGGAAGGAAATATATCGAAGCCGCCTATGATGAAACAGATATTCATCAATAACATGATCCAAAAAACTGCCAGTAATATTTTGAGACGGGCAAGCATTAAAATTCAACGAAGCGGTGATACTTTCAAACTTCTACCGAGATTCATTTTTGAGATATTCATTTCTTAATTTATTTAGTCATTAATTGTTGTTGATTTCGAATAAATTTCTCAAACTTAATGCTTTTCTGGAAATTTTCCAAAATAATCCTTCGAAATACCATAATATACTTATTTCGAATCAGAAGAACGAGAAATTCTTTCAATTCCATCACGAACTTCGAATTATCTGAGTCTTCAGTGGATTTTCTCCTTTGAATCAAATCTTTCCGTGAAATTTTCGAAGAAGTTCAACGTGCGAGATGAAAAATCAACTGATTCCAATTGAAAATGTTCTGCTTTAAAAATATTTAAATCGGATTTATAAATTTCAGTTTAAAGGGTGTTGAATCTCAACTTGTCTAAAGTCTTATATTTTTCTAATACGGACCTAGAATTTCTCCACTATTTGACTATGCATCGATTGACCTGTATGAGTTCATCATATGTTCTGAATATCAACGGATTCCACTTAGTAGTTCAAAAGTCAAGATCAAGTAACAATATTGGTGAATACAAGAAACACCCTGTATTTTGGTTATGGGATTGATCCACCATAAAAGGTTTTTTTTTACTTTTCTAGGGCAGCCCTACCTCAGGTTACCGTATGTTCATTTACCAATGAAACAACCTATATAACTGGCCTTCCAAAATGGGAGGCCCCTCTGAAATTGAGCTTGTTATTATTTGGTGCTTTGGTATATGCCTCAAAGCATGCGATTATACTCAGAGACATTAGAAGCGTTAAATCCATAAGAAATATCTTTGTGAACTTAATTTTTTATCAACAGAGTTTCTATATTAAAAGTATGGTGTGATAATGATTGCAACGTTTTGGTTTGCAGAAAAGCGTTTCATTTTCGTCATTGTGTTCGAGAAGAAAGTGGTTCATGAGACCTTATAATATTACAGATATGTTGTTGCCCAGTCGTCGACATTTTTCAAGCCATATTTAAGCGTAAGAAAAGGCCTCGAATCGGAAGAAGTCAGCATGTCAGCGATTTTGACAGAGGTAGAATTGTTGCCTATTGAGTTGTGGGTTTCTCCTTTTGCGGAAATTGATATCGTGTCAATTGTACTGCAATAGGAGTAACCCGTGTGTGTCATTTATCGGCAAATGAAAGTAGAGAAATACGAATAAGATCAACTGATCAAACAGGGCGTACCTTAGAACGTCCAGAAAAGTGCTTCAGGCAACTGGCTTTACGGACCGTTTTGCTAATAGGTGTTGAATAGATGATTAATAGAATATGGTAGACCTCACTATATGTTCTCTTCTTTCGACGTATTCGAGGCTCTGGACCCTTTTCGTACGTTCCAAGATTAGTGCTATCTTTAACTGCGGACTACTGTTCGGGTAAATAAATGGTAGTCGATAGGTAAAAACGGAGCAACTCAAATATTGCCCGGTCCTAGAGACTAATCAGACCTTGGATCGACACCGGGATGTTCAGTATTCTAGACAAAAAGCACTGACCATTCACTCATAATGAAAACTGATGAAATCCTTAACGATCGTAGAAACACCTTGAACAGGATGATCGATAGCAATTTAGATTATAACTTAGAAATGTACTGGTGCCACTACATAATAGTTGAGATTTAATAATGGCAATCAGAATGAACACGCTTCTTGTAATTGTAATAATGTAACAAAGACTTACGTGGCTAAAAACGAATATTGAAGAAGTACACTATGCCAAGATGGCTGTGTTTTATTCCATCCTTTGTTCGTTGTAATTTCAAAGAGGGACTCTGTCGACTAACTTCTTCCGTTGTGAATTTTATAGAGAATCCCTGGCGTTTCTGGTTCTCTATAGGTTAGTTTCTCCACCATTGAAAAATCAACGTTCCCTTCTATGATTGGGGAATCAATGAACCGCGAATAAATGAATGAATAAATGAATCAATCACGGTTTAGCACATAACCATTAACGAATTCGACTTTGGTAACTAAGCCTCAAACCAACTATGCAAATAGAAAGCTTTCAGTCATTTTCTTCGGAAATTATTTTGTTTACGGTGGTCTTATTGGGCGATAGTGAACTGCTGCAGTGAATTTTGCTCCAGCATCGGCAACCTGGTCAGGAGTGGCTTTATGGTTGACGAAAATCGAGATAATACTAAGGAGATCAGAAGTTTTGACCAGAGTTTGATAGAATTTGACCTTGACCTTGAACAAAGAGGTCGTGCCACAATTGCTGAAGGCATCGAGAAACAAGATTTAACGTTATGCATCTAAGGATAGCTTGATGTTAGAACTCTAGATAATGGTTGGCTGATTGCCCTTCCCTCGTTTCATCAGGAATGTTATCAATTAATCGTGGCTGATCTTCGCTGTCACAATGAACACATTCCCTCCATGCCTAGATGTTTCCACCGCATTTGTAACATGGTATCTCCATCCTCAACGTCATGTTCAACTTGAATGCCTGCACCTCTGAACTGTATCACAATCAGGCGATTCTTGTTGTTTTCCTTAACAAGGGATCGTTCTTTTGGTATCGAATTCATCGAATATCGCAGAGGGAGATGACACATTTCAAGCTCCACGGGCTCGTTCAGCTGACTTGAAGCTTCCTTTATAATTCGTAGGGTACCCATCGAAAACAATACAACAATTTCATTCCCTGGTGTCCAAGATAACACGGTGCAACAAGAAACCGCCATCCACAACAAAATCCGGACACTTTTAGAATTCAACTTTGGTTGGAAGGAAAAGTCTGTAGAGATTTGTTTTTTTTTACTTTCGTATAATTCTATCCTCATCTCAGAGTGCTACTGTGTGGGGGGCTGATTCAAAAGAGAAATAGGATTCGAACTCCTGTGGTGATTTCATAATGAACGGGATTTTAGCGGAACATGGTATTTGATTGAGAGGGACACTGCAACATTTATTTTTACCCTAGTTTTCACTGCTTGCAAAGGCAGAAGGGACTCTATTCTTTGGAAAAATTTTGCATGCTCGAGGATACTCCTCGGTTATTTGGAGTACGTTGAGTATAAATTCAGTTCATCATGCTCGCATAACCTATATTTGTAACTAGTGAAGATCACGTTACCTGACAAATAATATTTTTGATTGAAATTTTTCTGAATAAGGAGGAAACAGAACGGAGCAGGGTTTATTAAGTGTAACCTCACATTGAGTGAGTTAGTCATACACTTTTTCGAATTTTTGAACTCATGACCATAATTTCTCGGCCTCTGCTAAAGCCTCCCAGAATAGTAGCGAATGCTTAGGTATTCCAATGAAGAGTAGAAAAAACATACCCGGTAAAATTTTGGTCCTACAAATATACGAGTCGATAACCGATCCAATGTTCACTTTCATTCAAAAAAATGTGAGAAATGAAGAAGTTTTGAGTTCAGATGAAGTTTCCTCCGTTTGGCTGTCTTAGAGGAGAATTAAGAGCAGCAGACTCTTTCTGTTTAAAATTCATAGTCACTGCTCAGCAAATTGCCAACAGCATCCTGTTCAAAATTAAATTTCCTACAAGTTTATTGTCATGACATTTTTCGATCGGTGCAGTCCTTTCCTATCTACAGGCGTTAGACATTGAGGCTGGTCAACTGTTGAGCTGAGTTCGTTAAAATCATCTTTCTTCGACAAGCGATTGCGACTGAACAGTTGTACTGATTTTGATGTTTGAAATGTCATCCGATGGTAAGTTTGATCTTTCTTGAAAGGAATAAACTGAGAGGGGAGCACTCAGGAAAAATATTCCGAGAATGGATAATTCCGAAAAGTTCCATCGGAACTTCGAAATTCCAAGGTCCTAAAAGTGTTTACGTCTCTGTAGTAATAAGTAACGCCCCCTCACTGGCTTCCTCACAGGATATAATCGCCTAAGCAAGCAAATGATGATAATAGGCTCATCAGAAACTGAGGAGTGTAGATTCGATGGGGAAGAGGAAGAAACTTCTGTTCACCTGGTTAGGAAATGCCTCGCCATTGCAAGCCTGCGCAAAGAATTATTGGACAGGAGAATTATAGGAGAAATGAGGACTTAGCCTCCTTGAAGCCCTCACAGATACTGAAGTTCATCGAAGAGTGAGTTGTAGGTAGTACAGTTGCCATACAGCGCTGATGAGGAGGCACAAAAGATTTTAAGGGCATAGTGGAATGTAAACCCCTAAAAAACTTTAAATATGACTATACCAATCCAAACATTTTAAGGGTTTGCCGGATACCTTCTAAATACTTTTTATGGATAATAAACCGAAACGATTCCTGAATAAAGAAGGAAAGTTATACGAAATGATGCTGCTAGGCAATTCCCCAGAGCATTATTCCCAGCAGCAAGGTAATTAGAATGGCTGCGGAAATCGTGATTGTGGCTACTTCACCACCTCATTAAACTGGATCATTTTATCTTCTTTCCTGAATTCAATTCCCGATTCAAGGTGCTGGCATTGAAACTCCATATTTCACTTTTTTCAACATCCCACTTTCCCATGAGAATTAGTACCGGTATGCAATATTTCGAAGGGAATCCACTTTTAGAATCTGGAAATATTAGAATTAGAATTATTAGAAAAATATAAAGATGCAGTAAGGTAAACTTTTCCGGGTTGATAAAATGGAGAAACTCATAATGCCATTCCTTCCTTCGTTTTCGAGTCAGAAGCCAAAATTGCCATTAGTGCGATTTAAATTTTGCTCAGTATATCCAAAAGATATATTATATAATTTATTCACCCCCAAATCATTCGCCTATGAAAAAAAAAATACCTACAGTTAGATGACAGTATTCTACAACTACCTATCTACTTAGTTTCATCTGTGTATCATCACATTCAATATTTTGGGTTTTTCTTGATGATTGGTCTGGTGTTGTTCTTGTGGATTTGATTGAGAAGTAGAAAGTTTTTGTTTGTCCAAATTTGAAAAAGTTCTATCCATGAAGTCTCTAGGATATCCATTTTCGACAAAAAATAATTTGATATATTTGAATTCATGTTGAAGAATCTCATGGGTTGATGAATCTCATTAGCTCTATCTTTGACGGTTTCAATGATACACCTCTTTCTTGATGATTTGAATGAAAATTAAGATATCTATTTACATGTGTATCATTTCTGAAGACACTTGTCTCAACATAATCCTAATATTTTCCAATTGAAACATCTAAAAATGAATATACATATATATGTGTATATATACAGGGTGTTTGGTTTCCTTGAACTATTTTAAGGATATTTTGTTCTTTGACGATTTTTGAAAAATCGCTTAATTTCAAAGATACAGGGTGAAAAAAAATGCGATAGCTGCAACATCTTTTTATCAAAAGCACATGTTAGGTGGCTTAATCTACAATAAAGGTTCAGAATGACTCCACAACCTGGGATAATACAAGCATGCATTCTTCCCACAAGTGATTGCCAAACTCAATCAAACACACCCAGATTCATTCTGAATGGAGTTACATCCAGTAATCATCCAATTTTGCAAGTCATCCAAATTTCTTATTGGAGTAGCGTGAACTAATGTCTCTTGAAACCCCACAAGAAATAATCTAGGCATCCCGACCAATCCAGTGATCTGGGTATATTTAGGATTATTTCTACTCTTGTGGAAAATTTGCACGACTCACGACATTGGATAATTGCTGGATGAAACTCCAATCAAAACGAACCTGGTGTGCTTGAAAGTTCATTTTGTTGATCGTTTGCATTTTTCTAGTTTTATTCACTAGGCAATCTTTTTTTCCTAGAATCTGCCCTTGACAAATAGTTTAATCCTGCAATCCGTAAGGACATTTTTCCTCCGGAAAACAGTTTTATTTTTCATTTCGATTAGTTTTGTTTCAGATTTTGGGCGAGAAAACCCAGGAAATACCCAAAAAATAATGCAAAATCATCCCAAAATAAGCTATAATATAAAAACCCGATAACAACCCTTCAAACTGATCAGTAGAGTCTGGGATATTGAGTCATTGATTGATTGACAGTTATGTATAACTTTGAGTATGAATTTTATCACAAGCTGGTAGAGCGTGGTTTCGGCTGTTAAGCCATTCTAAGTACCGTTGTCCCAGATAAGTCGTGAAAAACATCTCTTATTGAGTGAATGATCTCAAAAATTGCAAATGGCTAGGTTTTAATCCGAATGCATTGGGCGAATTTGCAGGGTATTTCAGTCATTTAAAATAGCATAAGTGATTTGTACGTGAGTACCTGAAACACTTTTTATGAAATCAATTTTTCTAACATTCTTTTGAGTGAAAGAGATATTTTTTGGTGGAGGTTGCTCGTGGCAGTGAGTAACGGTTTTGGAGTTTGAAGTTTTTGAGATTTGAAATGATAAATGCAAGTGATTATGAATGACGAAACTATTATTATCAACATTAATTGAAACAAATTGAATACTTCAGTAGTTACTTGAGTTGCGGTAGTATTTGTTTTCGAGAATGGCTGGCACGATTGAGCATGTGTCGGCTCTTCGAATTATAATGAGGAGAGTTCAGCATTGGCACTCTTTATCACCAAAACGAATTAGTCAATTCAATGAAAGAAGAGTTGAAAAATTCATATATATAACTATATTCTTTTGAGATGAGCATTACATTTTTTTTTATATCAAACAATTTGTGTCATAACAGTATTAGCAGAGGAAATGTAAACGGGGTACCATACGTTTTTACGTATGATACAAGAGCATAGATAAAAACCTCAGGAAAAACTCTGTCTCCCCGTATAAGTGTAATGAAATTGTTGTTTTTGATTGAAGGGCTTCTTTTTCATCGACAAAATTTCCTCCTTCCTATGCGATGCAGGTTGAAATCTTGGAAACATACCTGAAAACAAAAAAGGATACGAAAAAACTAATATGAACTAGTAAATGATTTAGTACTCATTAAATTAATTTGAAGTTCGCAATCCATCTCAAAAAAGAATCAGACACCGAATGAATTGCCTCGAAACCATCGTCAAATTTATATATTGGACAAGTATTTACTAAATGTTCTATTGTTTCCTCTTCTTCTCCGCACTCGCACCTTGGACTTTCGACCGAATTCCATTTGAAGAGGAAACTATTACAGCGACCATGACCGGTTCTAAGTCGATTCAAAATGCACCAAATTTTCCTAGGAAGATTGAAACCATGAACTTTTTCTGAAGGATCGCTGATCAAACCTTTGTTAAAAACATTACACGAATTCCATTCCGAACGCCAAATTTCTTTGTCACTTTTATTGGTGTAAAGAAAATCGTTGATCCATAAAGGTTTACGAGATTTCAATCTAGCAATTTTAGAATCCAGAATATAAGACATCATTGGGAATAAATTCGGAAAGGAACGATATTCATCCCAAGACTTTATCACTGCAAAATTCATATCAAGTGAATAAGAGTTGATGTGGTTTTTTGATCCTTCAATTCAAAAAAGTCTCGAAGTACGAAATCATCGAAAGAAAATAATTTTGCAAATTTCCTCTTCATTGTCTAATGACATAGACTCAGGTGACTCTGACTTACAGTTCATCTCATTGATCATTTGCATTTTTCCGATGTTATTCATTAGGCAACTTTTTTCCTAGAAACTGCCCTTGACAAATAATTTAAATTCTGCAATCCGCCAGAAGGTTTTCCATAAATAATAATTTCTATTTAATTTCCAAAATTTTTTTCAGATATTTTGAGTGAAAACCCGGAAAAAACCTGAATGATAATCTATTTATTTATTTATATACAACGGGACAGAGGCCCAATTACAGGTACACATAATATTGTGATGATACATATATGTTACATCCATTCTGAGTGCAAACAAACAAATAACAATTAATTATGTATTGCCCTCGATAAAGATTCTTTGAATCTATGTAGTGACAAGAAAAATAAATCGGTATTTCTTACTCTATTCTACACATTGATGTTAGCGGACTGTAAAAGTGGTGCCTAGAATAAGGAACTTGGAATTGAAGAGTTAAATCTTGATGTAGTACGAGGGAAACAAAAGTCTATCGACGACAGCAAAGTAGATGCGTCAATGTGTCTACGAATTATTTATAGATAAAGAAAAGATCATTCATTTCTCGGATCTTCCTAAGTGAATAATATTTGAACTCCTTCAAAAGAAAATCGTAGCTGCAGTTCCTCATGGGATAGTATCCATGTCTACGGAAAAATATAAACTTAAGAAATCTTCTCTGCACTCCTTCAATGTATGAAATGTACTTCGCCTGAGATGGGTTTCATACTGAACTACAATACGTTAGCTTACTCTTCACCAAGGAGCTATATACAGAAAATATCGCCTCAAAAGGGGTGAACCCTTTACAATTACGCTTAACAAAACTCAAGACCTTCATCGAAATGGCCGTAATATCCTTAATACGTGATGAAAAAGTGAGCCCCTGATCAAATAAATCCCCCAAATTCCTGGATTCAGTTACTTTCCTCAATTGCGCATTGTCTAAGCAAAAGTTGAAACCAATATGGAGTTTACCCTACTACCAAAAGTTATCACCTTACACTTGCTGAGATTCAAAATTAGATCATTTCTCTCACACCCTTCGATCAATCTCTCGAGATGCCTCTGCAACAAATAACAGTCTAAAAGAGTTTTTATCTTTCTGAATAACTTCAGGTCATCAGCAAAGAGAAGTTTGTCGGAAGATATTATATCAAATATATATCATTAATGAGCACGAGCTGTAGTGGCCAATGGTATAAATACGTCGAAATATACTTCTGGACTGTTAAAATATCAAAATATTCGCCCTATGAATCATTTATTAGGAACATCGAGTAGTCCTCGTTTAATGGTATCTATTGCGTAGTCTCTGTTTATCCGCCAGGCGCTTATCTGGGCAGACTGACAATGAAAGGGGAAAATCGATGAAAAATTTGAATATCTCAAACAAGGTTTAGCCTCGACAAACACCATTAAGTAATGTGGGTGCGATGTGTTTGGCTACGAACGTTGATACAGGACGTATTGATAGCCTGAGGATGGGGACTCGTGAATTAATGTATTTCCCACATTATGAATTCACAGGGTCAGATCGAAAAATAACAGCTATTTTCAATAAAAACCCATGAGGAAAATAGAATGAAAAAATTCCAGAGTAGCACTGACGTGAAGTCAGATTTGGGAGACTTTCAAATTCGGTGTCAAAGTGGTCACCTATTCACAAACACAAAGTTCACAAAGTTGTCCACCAGACTTTTCAAACTAGCTGCCAAGTTTCATCATGATTGGAGTAGGTAATATGTTCTGAGTGATTCCGACAAAAGATAAGGATATCGAGAAAAAACCACGAAATTTGACATATTTTTTCACAATATCTCCGAAAATAATAACAGTATTGAATTGAAATTTGGAACACTACTGTGTAATATAGAGTACAAGAAACGATCCGAATGCGTTCCAAATCTAATGAACCGTTTCCGAAAAAAAAAATTTTTTTAATTTTTCGAATTTACTGATAGGACGATCTCAACAAAATCTCGCCAAAGTTGCAAGTCCTTATGCTCCAACTAACCGCCAAATTTCAATTTTAACGCTTCAGTAGTTCTCGAAATATCAGGGATATAACTTCAAAACTTCAAGCGGCTATAACTCCGAAATCGTTTGACCGATTATGCCAATTAACGAACCTAACTTTCGTATTTTGAAATGCATCCAACCCTTTAATTTTAAATCGATATAATCCGCCGTATGCAGGTTACCGTGCATGGGGCCTACGGGACAGAATCAATTTTGACAGCGGATTAGTTATCAGTGAGTCCAACCTAGTCGTTGAAGACCATTTTCGGCTCAAAATTCGAAAATTACAGATATTAGGACAAAACGATAGCACGCTGTTCCCCAGAAGAATTTTATTTTCCCGATATTTCCAAAAATACAGACCAGGCCGGATGTTTTCAGTTTCAATGGCAGGATCATCACGAAATTTTGCACAAAGATGAGCATCAGAATTCTCAAACCAATTTCGAAGTTTCATCATGATTGGATCAGTATTTTACAGTTGTTCCGGATATAACAACGATACCGAGGAAATATCCACGAAATTCGACATATTTTTTTTCAGTTTCTCCGGAAGTTCAAATTTGATCAGTGTAAAATTCAGCAAACTGTTGTGAAGTAAAGAATTCCAGGTGTGTTTAAAATTTTTTCCACATTTGATGGATAGTGTTGAAAATAAATTCGAAAACTTTTTTTTTTCAATTTACCCATCCGAAATTGGCAACAAAATTTAAAGCGGTTGCGAGTTATCATTCTCCAACTAAACATATGGGATCAAATGAAAGCGCCACAGATGCGAATTCCCAGAAAGACGGGTAATTTAAAGGTGTAAAATGTCCGTATTAACTTTGTTTTTGTTCGAAGTTCAGAACTGTTCGGAACGGTGCGAGCATGCGCGATTGCGATTTTGTGTTTTGTTTCATTTCAGACCCGGTTTCGGATTTGATCGTATTGATTTGGTTTTGTGTGTTTTCTTGTTGAGAAAACGGTTAGCTGTTGAATCCAAACTTTTGTTGGGGATAATTCCTTCGCTACGAACTATCATAATAATCTAATGGATTTTACTTCCATTGTCCATACCCGTAATGTTATACTTCTTGAATAAATCTATGATAGTAAGATTATTTTCCCTATTGAAAAATAATGTTTCCAATGAATGTTTCTCTAAAACGCACATACATGAAATACGTTCATAATTAAATTCACTATATTATCATTTTTTGATTATCTTTGAACAATGATTATACCAATCAATCATATTTTTTGTATCTCTCACCTTCAGACTGTTGGTTCATTTTGAAAAATATTTCAAGTTTCGAAGAAAAATTCAGAAAATGATAATTACAACAAAAATTAAAATGAACGTAAGTATCTCCAAAAATAAAAATAATACATGAAAACTGCGCCATATGTTTTACTTATAACACAGATTATAAGGTATTATTAATATTCGTCTTTTCTGCTAACACAAACGAAAGTTTTTCTTCTTTACGATATCAATGAGAACCCGGACTTAGTTCGTGTTCTGGTTTCATCGCTTTCAGAACTGTTCTAGGAAATTCAGAATCATTCTCCAACAGCGCATTGATTCTGCGCAGTTCTAGGACTGTCCCAAGTAAGTTCTGGATTCTGGAACAAAAACAAAAGCTATTGTGTAGAAAGTGTTATAATAATTCTCAAAGGTCATGTCTTGAGCTAGCAATTTGGAAAATACACCATTTCAATATGAGAGGTAAGAAACTCATGAAAATTCCACAGACTTAAAAGTTGATCAAGGAAATAATCGAAAAGAACCAAATCCTGATGCAGAATGATATCTTTTCATAAGAAAAAAATCTAATTTCTGGAAGATATGAGGTTGACTATTAGTACAAATGCAGAAGCATCTAAAGAAGATAATGAGACATCTGACCTACCACCCATGAACATAGATGATAAACAATGATAAGGATAACCTAGAAATTGTTTCAAAGAATGTCAACAATCCAGGTATTTCGATTTAAAAACCAACTACGGAAAAGGTGAAATGGAACTATTTTCTAAACCCACATCGGAAGAATTGTTTTCTTTCAGGTCAAGAAGGCATATGAAAGCAAAGGTTGGTACTGGACCAATGGAAGACACAACATTTGAATCTATAAAAGCAAACAAGCCCAAAAAAACTTGTGGTTGTTTGTACATAATGAAAGTAAATGTAGAGGATGAAGTCATAAAAGACTAGGGTATATAAAAAGAAACGGTAATTTAGAAGAGAATGAAGGTATCGTAAAAGAACTAAACACAAAAACCAAGAAATTTGAGCTGTAAACTCCTACTAATGGACGCAATAAAAATCGCGTATTTTTTTTGTCCAACGTTAATAATAATTTGTGGCTAGAATCTGTCAGTTGGATAGAATAAAGGTTGATTCTCACTATAAGTTCCGTAACCTTCCAGTATCGTTCCCGTAAATTATTATAAGGTGTAAATGAATTGATGTATGCACACTATAAGTTCCGTTCACGTTCCGTCCATCACTGAAATGGGTTAAGTCATATTTTCCACTCAGAAAACAAATGATAGAACTGAAAATCAACGGGGAAAATGTAAGATCAAATCCAGAAAAATTACTTTTAGGCAGACCACAAGGAAGTTTTGCTGGACCCTTGCTTATATCAATTACTAAAAACCAGATATGGAATGAAGTCCCGAAAGAATAAATGCAGTTAACTATGCGGATGACACAAATTTACTTCTATTTGAAAAACTGTTCTCAGTGTTAGAGAGACTGAGATCTGAAATCACCTTAGACTGATGAATGAATGAATTTCTCAACAAAGGAAAAACAAAGTTCATACTTTTCACGACAACACAATCGAAAATTCAGAGGAAATTACAGTGACTTCTAGTCGAGAAATTAGCCAGATACAAGAAACAAATAAATTCTTGGGCATCCATTTAGAAAAAAACCTTAATTAGAAAGAACATAAACTTTCTATGTGAGAAAATTCCATCATATCATCGATTTATGGTCTTAGAATAATAAATGGATATATCCATAGTAATTAGTAGTATTTTTTGGATCAGGGAACATACAATTTTAGATTCAACCGAAAAAAGGAATGAAAATACTAAACAACATGAACTATGATGAATCCATTAGGAGTATCTTCTAGATGATCCACTGATCATTGAAAATAAAAATACGAATATCTTAGCCCAGACATAATTTTACAAATTCTCGAAAGCAGACAGAATAAAGATGACTCGAAATATACAAAATTCTTCCCAAACATAAAAAACGAAAAAAAATTGAAATGTTTCAAAAATAATATTTCGAATTTCTAATTGTGCTGAAACCATACAGTTTAGAGGACTATCTTTACAGTGCGCATCAAAATTATGAAACAAATTCTTTTTCTCAGAAGAAAAATATTTCGCAACAAAATCCTGCGATAGCGATAGAGTCCGTACTCAACAGGAGGTTTGTGATATTTTTAACTCCAAATATCCAAAAAGACCAATCACGAGGTCAACGGTCAGTAAAATTGAAAGCAAATTCACGGAGTACGGATATGTTGGATATAATTCCGAATGCCGGACGACCCAGAACCTCTGAAGACACAAAACTGAATGTCTTGGTGGAAATTGAAGAAAATCCTTACAGTACTTCACGACAGTTATGGGAACATAATAACGTTTCTCAGAAGACTGCATAAAAATTTGGTAATCAAAATTGACCTGTTTCAGGATTTTGTTGCCAAATATTTTTCTTCTGAGAAAATGAATTTGTTCCATAATTTTGACGCGCACTGTATATCTCCTATGTTATTAGTATTTTGACACTTGTCCCCTTCGTTTTCATATTATTATATACTTTTATGTTTATTCAGAATGAAGAGCTATTATTATTATCAACTACTAACTAACATCGAAAAATAACCTCAAAAATTTAAATGAATTCAACTCCAAAACCGTTTGGCCGTTTTGGCACTCTAACGGACTCAAGTGTCAAAATTCGAAATGCAACCTATCCTGAAAGTTCAAATATATATTAAACATTGAATTTTTTACTTCATATACCCCCTTTCGAATCATTCTTATTCTTTTCAGAAATATAAAACAGTATAGTTTTGGCTTTTCTCACGTACTATATTCTTTCTCTATAAAAATAACCCAAAATTATGTGCAAATTTGATCAACCTAGAAAAAATTGACGAAACGTGAACTTAAGTAGAAAATGTTTTAAAGATTACAAGAGCCATATTATGAATCTGTTAAGTTTCGGTCATCAATAAAATATGGCTCAAACGAAAGCAGATGAGTCCAACTGTCACCTTCTTAAAGTTTAATTTGGAATCACCACGTCTATATATACAGAGTGTAACAGCCAAATGGAATAAATTCGATAACGAATAAATGAGGGCGTGTTGGGAAAAACGCTCGGACACGTCGATTTGTAATTTTAAATGCGCATATTTTTCAAGAAAATAATATTATATGGGGTGTTCCATGTGAACGTGGCCAATACCAACTTTCTTATTTCAAATGCAACCCCCTGTATATTATTTATTTTTTGGATTCTTCAGAGAATTTTAGATACAATTCATGCACAATGTCCTATACCTATCTTTAACTTTTTCGGAAATATTAAGTGTTTTCAGATTTAGTGCAAAAATCAACCTTTTAAATGAAAATTATTTCATTTCACCTATTCGGTACATTACACTTAAAACCTCATAAGTAATAATGATTATTTCTTAGTAATTAAAAAAAACAAAAAAAAAACCTTAATGTCAATGTAAGAAATGTTCAAATGCTCGCCACGAACGTCCTGAGAATAAACAACTCTGTTTTTGTTTTTTTTGATTTCTTCTAGTAATGGTTTTTGCTTACTTTCTTCATATCAAGAGATAAATGGGAAATAAGTATTTAGTGTAATGTATCGAATTTGTGAAATAAAATAATTTTCATTTAAAATGTTGATTTTTGTAAAAAATCTGAAAACACTTAATATTTCCGAAGAAGTTGAAGATAGGTATAGGACATTGTACATAAATTATGTCTAGAATTTTCTGAAGAATCCAAAAAATAAATAATATACAGGGGGTTGCATTTGAAATAAGTAAGTTGGTATTGGCCACGGTTGCATGGAACACCCTATATAATTTTATTTTCTTGAAAACTATGCGCATTTAAAATTGAAAATCGACGTGTCCGAGCGTTTTTCCCAACACGCCCTCACTTATTCGTTATCGGATTTATTCCATTTGGCTGTTACACTCTGTATAGTGAAGAAACAAGATATGAAGGTTTGAATTATTCTCTACAAATAAGTATTGTAATGCAAGTTGTGTTACAAGGTATTTAAATGTATTTGTTTCTAGAGAATTCCGAAGAGTTTTTTTTCAACTCCAGCCCAAATTTCCATTTTACCATGACGAGAATCTTCAACACATTCCATTCCAATTTGTGAAACATCCGATCGTTCATAAATCATAAAATATCAATGGAACCCATTCCATGTCCAGCTTCAACAATTGGATGCTGAGGCAACTTAAAGGTCGGCAAACCAGTTTATCTCCACATTCACCACCTACCTGTTCAACAGAAACAAGATCTAGGTGGTTTATTTCCAACCGATTTCACCGCCAAATATCCACCCTTCTAGGTGGCACTCCAGCTAACAGATGATTTTTTTAGAGTCCGTTTTTGAACACGTTAAACAGCTGACGTGACATACCGTGGGGTCAGAATGCGCATAACTTAATGAGATGAATATCTACCTACCAGTTTTTTATAGATTCATGTGGATATAATTCCATTATTTTCACACATTTATTTTGAACAGATGAACTCATTCGGGGAGCATTCGAGGACGGTTAAGATTCACACGAATTATTCAACAGTGTTGAAAAAGCAGCGGGAATTGGTCAGAGAAATATAGAATGTTTATTATTCATCAAAATTTATTGTTTTGTCATCAGAGCATAGGTTCGTCGCTAACCTTCTCCCTGGGAAGGAGTTCTCCAAACTATATTTAATTAAATGCACCTCAGTTATTTTAACGGAAAAATACGTATGGAACAAATATTAAACATTAGAGAAATCTTCTTATAAAAAACGCTGCAAATTTTACACAAGTGTTGAAATTGCCTAAAATGAAATTTGGCACACTGTCGTGAAGTATAGGGTTCAATATCTGTGCAAAATTTTTTCAGATTCAGATAAAAAACTTTTGAGCATCAGCATTTTTTTTCAACCAGCTATCAAGTTGGATGACTTTTCCCAACAACCCCCAAAAATAAATTCAGATCGGGCTGAAGTTTAGTTCCCTGTTGTTCAATGTATGGTTTGAGGTCTGTGAAGAATTTCGTCAGTATCTAATCTATTTTGCGCGCGTGTTCTTAGGGAACTGCGTGCTATCGTTTTGTTCAAATGTCTGTAATTATTGCATTTCGAGCCGAAAATGGTTTTAAGCGACTAGGTTGGACTCATTGATGACTAATCCGGTGTCAAAATCGATTCTATCCGGTCAGCCGACCGGCTATCCGTTAGTAGGCACGATTACAGGCGTACGAAGAATTCTATCGGCGTGAAACATTCAGGGCAGGTTGCGTTTCAAAATGCAACGGCTGAATTCATTAATGGGCAAAATCAGCCAAGAGGTTTCGGAGTTGAAGCCCTTTGAAATTGTGAGGTTATTTCTCTGATAACGCGGGAACTACTGAAATGTTTATATTGAAACTAAGCAGTTAGTATGAGTCAAATAACGCGCAACATTCTGCAGAATGTTTTCAAGATCGTACAGTCAGTAAATGTGAAGTCAGTAGCTTTTGCGCTCATATTCAAGGGAGATGACCGTTTTGGCAACGAATTCGAACATATGCGCAAAAGCTGCTGATTTTTTTTTCTTTTTCAATGATTCAAAATGAAACTTGGTACAGTGATGTAAAATATAGAGCTCTAGGTTTGGGCAGAGTTTTTCTCGAAATCAAAAATTTTGTCGAGTGCAAGATCTCGACCGTATTCTGCTCAAAGTTGCGCGTCGTTATGCTTCAAATAACACGAAGAACTGTACATATTCCTGTCACCTATATAGACTACTCAGGTGATTATCAAATGACCATTTGAGAGTGCCTTCCTCTCTTAATCATTTTTATACAGGGTGATTTTCGTCTTTTACCGAAAATTTCGTTCCGTTATAACTTTTGAACGGTTATCTCGAATTCATTGAAATGTTTAGGGAATATTGTCTTGGAGTACCTTCAGGAACCACCTCGTTCATAATTCTGAAAATCCAGGTACGGCACTGAAAATGTTTATTGGTTTCGTCTTTCGCAGAAATTCCACCCTGTGTTCGATTTTTCCTATGTTGATGAGGAATATTGAAACCTTAATGATTAAGGAGGAAAACTACTGAAAAGATTTCTCCTCACATTCTTGTAGGATTTCCAATTAAAAAATGAATTTCGGTGATTATTTTCGCTTAGCTTTAAATAGAAATTTTCTGATTGAATTCAATACAAGGAGCAAAGAAGTAGCAATTTTACACATCATACAGCATTTTCTTGATTTATTGCCGTTTCCAGGACTGGTTTATAAAATTTCCCAATTTAATTTGGTCTGAGGGTTGGAGCAACCTGTTTGGTCTTTTTTTTGGGAACTTATCAGTTCTGAGCTGAAAAATTCTCAAAATTTCCTAAACTTTCAAGAAATTATACTGTGCGATCTGAATTCTCAAGAATCTCCACATTTTTCGGTTGCTGTCCTCAAACATCTGAATAAAACTTACGGTTCCAGATGGAAAAGGAGAGGAGTCCTGTTCCTTAGCAACCAAGGTTCCCCGATTTAAATCTCATTGATTATTTCGTTTGGGGCGACTGAAAGAACTGGTGTATGCACAACCTCCAAACACACGCCAATAATTGATATAAAAAATTAACTGTTTCAATATTATTAGGAATGATCCAGGTGTAATCGGTAAGGCAGTTAGACATTTAAACATTTAACTATAAGACAAAAAAAATGTGTGGAAGCGGAAGGGTTTCATTTTGAGAATAATCTGAAATAATTGATATTGGCTACGTTAATTTTTTTTTTACCTTTTGTTTATTATTATTATATTTATATTATTATATTAGAATTTTGTCTTCCTCGTTCATGCCTGGTTCAATTTTTCCCAAACAATGTCTCATTTATCGATTTATGACAATTATCATCACGAAAAAATAGGAGATATTCCACAAACCTTCTTTCAAATACTTTTTTCACCTGAGTGAATTTACTATCCAGTCGTCATCTCAAAGTTTGAACTTAAAGAAAACAACTAAAGCCTAACAACCATCGAAAACCCATTGAAAAGGACAGGCAGGGATACCAAACACTTAGCGGCTCGTCAAAGTGATTCATCTCTTAAACTAATACAAATGGTACGAAATGGTAGTCCCATGCGTCTTATAATAGAATAGTTCTTTCAACAATTTCAAGTCTCGATTGTTGGTCTAAGTTTTTGAGAAGCTAAGGGAAATTTCTGCATAATTTGGTGTAATAAGATTGTTCAAAATGATTTCTTAAAAATTTAGGAAATTTTGGGGATTTTGCAGCTCAGAACAGATTAGTTCCCTAAAAAAGACCGAACGGGTTGCTCCAACCCTCAGATCAAATTAAATTGGGAAATTTTATAAACCAGTCCTAGAATCGGCAATGAATCAAGAAAATGCTGTATGATGTGTAAAGATGCTACTTCTTTGCTCCTTTTACTGAATTCAATTAGAAAATTTTTATTTAAAGCTAAGCGAAAATTATCATTGAAATTCATTAATTAATTGAAAATCAAGAACGTTAGGAAGAATCTTTTTGGAAGGTTTCCTCCTTTAGTATTCTGGTTTCAATATTCCTCATGAAACGTAGAAAAAACTATAGACAGGGTGAAACTTATGCGGAAGATAAAAACAACAAACATTTTCAGGGCCAGACCTGATTTTCAGAATTATGAACGACTTGGTTCCTGAAGGTACTCCAAGACAATATTCTCTGAAAATTTCAAGGAATTCGAGATAATCGTTCAAAAGTTATACCTATTCGGATTTTTCTTCAACATCTTAGTAGCCTTGCATTTAAGATTTCTTTCAAAAATGATGTTTTCGCAGTTTTCTCTTCAGAGGTAAGTTTTCCTTCTTCGAACCTGGTCTAGAAAATTCGGCCGTATTTTTCTCCGTACTTTGATGTGCCTCTTGCCTATATTCTAAATCTTTAATATATAAAATTTTTCAAATTTTATGCCTAAATGTTACAATTTTCTAAGTTCATAATTTCATTTGCTCTGTATGAATTTCTACTCACAATCGCCAAAAACTACTTTCATTATATTAAACAAACCCTATTTCTAAAATATAGCTGCAATTTTGTTCCTTCGGAAACCTGATAAGTATATTATATGCAACTTATGGGCCGAGACATAACTTCTATCCTAAATTTACATTTTCTTTGAAATTCTACATATAATTTCCCCTTCTGATTGCTAGTTCTGTTCAATTCAAACCTATCATAATAACTTTCAACAGAATATTACTTAAATTCCTCATAATTTACTACTTCTTGACTAGATAAAGCAATTTTATAAAATTCCAGGTATTGATACAAATTCTTATACTTTCAGATCATGAGAAGCCTGTTGAGAAAGATAATTTGGAGGGGTTATGTGCCCTGAATAAACTATTGAAATATTGGAATGAATTCTCTGGATTTGTTACTGGATCGTGATTGATTTGGATATTTCTTATATTTTATGATAGAATTTACTATGTTTGAGGCCTGGAATTAACTTAATTGTATATTATGATAATGAATGATTGAATATATGCATTTGTGTTCATTGGTAAGTTATTTTTTTATATTTCTTAAATACCGATTTAGAAAAAACCATAACAGTACAGTTCTTCGTGACTCACCCTATATATCAGGATGTATTCGCATCTCAGTACTATGTCTGTTTTAACCTTGTAGATTTCATTAAAATTTAAATCCTCTGTTAACTATCAGCTGATTTAGAGTATCGTAGTGTGAACACATTATTTCGTATTTCCCTCTAGCAAATAATCCTCTCTTATTCACGAATACGCAAAATTCCGAACGATTTCATTCGCGCAAATGCCAAACTTCACTTTTAGACTGAGTGGAAATCAGAAGAGATAGAGGTTAAGTGGTTGTCCAATTTTTCAATTTTTTTCCATTAAATATTGACGATTCTCGAGAGACGGTGTCGCTAATCGTTAGTTGAAGGTTCAAAGGTGATCTATAAACTATATGAAAGAAGTAGTGTGAGATTGTTGTAAAGGCGGAAAAAGGGATCTGAGAACGCATCAATTTTGAACTTTAGGGGCCCATACCTTCCACACTGAGAGATACCGCCTATGTTCGTCTCATGATTTTGTGTTCAGGATAACACACTGCGTACAATGATGTAAATATCTTATTGAAATCTCGGCTACAGGAAATCTTGCGGGTTTACCTTCAGTTCGATCCGGATTTCTCTTTTGAAGACATTGGAACAAATTGTGTCAAATTCTGTTGTTTTTTCCTCGGTATAGTTTTTTCTGGAATAGCTGCAAAAATACTACTCCAATGATGATGAAAGTTGGCAGTTAGTTGGAAAATGCTGATGTCCAACTTTGTACGAAACTTCGTGGTGACCGTAGGTAGCATCAGATCAATCCTGAAAAAATGGTTTTCGAAATTTTCGTCGAAAAAAAGTTTATTTTCAGATACTATTCATCAGATGACTTAAGAAATTTTTATTGACTTTGAACCCTCCATTCCATTACAGTGTACCAAGAAAATATGTCAATTCTTGTGGTTTTTCCTCGGTATCGATAATATTTCCAGAATAACTCGAAAAATACTGATCTAATTATAAAGCTATGTGAACCTGGCAATTGACCTTGAAATTTTCTCGTGAAACCTTTGTGATCGATTGTACCCGGTAGGTACCCGATTGTATGACAAAAATTTTCGTTTGTACCCCTAACGTTTTCCTTATACAGCCATTGAGACTTTTGAATCCACCGACATCCAGAAAAAAATGTTATATTTTTTCACGAAAACTTGGTGAAGGATTGTACCAGATAGGTACCCGTTTGTACTGTGGGGTCGTCTGTTCTGTGGAATCAAACACACAATAAAGAAAACAGATTAGCCTGTTTATTTTTCTGTCGAGTATTACAACAAAAGTGAATTCAAAAGGCAATAAAATTCTCTTTGTTGGACAACAGGCTAACAATTCTTCATCTTAAATCTTCTTAAGGGCCGTCAGATAGTTCTTCGCTGGCGCTGGGTTGTGGTCGCGAGGACGGAAGCAGTCGTCGAGGGTAGTAAACCAGATGTCGATTGAATTTCTTCGTTGGCGCCGGTTGAGATGCAGATGTCGGTCAGGAATGCGGCGTCGAGATTGAATATCTTCTTAGCGGTGATATGCAGATGGATTGGAGAGTTGAGTCAAGTGATTCTTGGGATCGGAGCGAAATGTATTTATGCGATTTTTCAGAGATTTGAATTTCGTGTTTCGACTCCGCCCTTTTTTCCGTTTTTGTTGAAGCGGATGAATTCGCTACAGTACCACTGCTGATTGTAAGCTTGAAAATGGGCAAATTTTAACGAGAATAACTTACGAAAAATGAATGACAGTACTTAACTTAATTATATTCTTTCAAATCTGACAGTACAATATTCCAAAGATAGGAAGATTATACAAACTATTCCCAACATACAAACTATTCTCAACAACCACTTTCATTTTTGCTGAAATCCCCATGGTTTTTCCTACATATTAAGTCCAACATTTTTTTCTCTTCAACTCGTGATTGGCCGATAATCGATGGAACTTTTGTGTGAAAATTCTGTGGTCGATTGTACCCGGTAGGTACCCGATTGTACCACAAAAACTTTCGTTTGTACCCCTAACGTTTTCTCTATAAAGCCATTATAACTTTTGAACCCACCGTCACCCATAAAAAAAAATCGGAAATTCTTCATGAAAACTTGGTGAAGGATTGTACCAGGTAGGTACCCGATTGTACCACTTTTATTTTTGCTGAAATCCCCATGGTTTTTTTACACGTCAATTCGAAAGTTTCTTTTCTCTTCAACTCTTGATCGGCCGATAATCGATGGAATTTTTGTGTGAAAATTCTGTGGTCGATTGTACCCGGTAGGTACCCGATTGTACCTCAAAACATTTTTGTTTGCACCCCTAACGTTTTCTTCATACAGCCATTATAACTTTTGAACCTACCAGCACCAAAAAAAAAAAAATTCGAATTGATGTGTGAAAAAACCATGGGGATTTCAGCAAAAATAAATGTGGTACAATCGGGTACCTACCAGGTACAATCCTTCACCAAGTTTTCATGAAGAAATTTCGATTTTTTTTTTGGGGTGCCGGTGGGTTCAAAAGTTATAATGGCTGTATAGAAAAAACGCTAGGGGTATAAACGAAAAATTTTGTTGTACAATCGAGTACCTACCGGGTACAATCGACCACAGAATTTTCATTCAAAAATTCCATCAATTATCGGCCAATCACGAGTTGAAGAGAAAAAAAAATTTCGAATTGATGTGTAAAAAAAACCATGGGGATTTCAGCAAAAATAAAAGTGGTACAATCGGGTACCTACCTGGTACAATCCTTCACCAAGTTTTCATGAGGAAATTTCGAATTTTTTTTTTTGCCGGTTGGTTCAAAAGTTATAATGGCTGTATAGAGAAAACGTTAGGGGTACAAACGAAAATTTTTGTGGTACAATCGGGTACCTACCGGGTACAATCGATCACAAAATTTTCACGAGAAAAGTTCAAGGTCAATTGCCAGGTTCACATAGCTTAATCATAATGAAACTTCGTTTCGTGTTGAGAATGGAATATTTCCATTATTCAGCATTGAAACGAAAATTGTTCATCTCGGGAAATAGAAGATTCAACATATACAACCCAATACCAGTCAATAATGATACGGAAAACACACCTGAAATATCAATTTACCAATGCATTGTTGCCGAATATGACAAATTTACTAAGAGATCAGAACATTTCATTAAAACCTATAAAAAAGCTATAAAAAATGATTTATTCTGATTTTTTCAGGTTAGATGGTGTACGACAAATACTCAACAATTATTCATACCATTTCTGATCGAATTTGATGCATATTTAAGAATGGCTCTGCTAACTTAATATTAAGTTAGCAGAGCCACCCCTAAAAAAAAACTAGAATCGCGACAAATTTCTTTCTTTCACGACAAATTCTGGACAAATATACGACAATTAATGAGATGGTTTCAATTGACTTCCGTGCAATTGGCTCTGCTAACATTATGGACATAAAGAGATGACAAAATCCATCAGGAAGTGAAGGTGCGTTTGGCGGGGTCAAAACGTGAAAAGATGACCGCTTTAGCAACAAATTTTAAATGCACCCAAAGAATGCTGACTTCACATAAGTGCTTTCCTAGAATTTTTCCACAGATCAGTTGAGGCGACAGTGTAGAAGACCTAAAGCACAGATTTTCTTGTGTTGTGCAAAATGGCGAATGAACTCCTTATTCGATCCGTATACAAGGTGATCAGCTCTGAAATTCAAGAAGGTTATCGTACGGATCATTTCCAACCAAAAATGTTCCTGAATCTTTCTTCATTATAAGTAATCCGCCACAAATTTGGTAAGTTGAGACTTGTGCAAAGTTTTCACAATTAGAAAATTGATACCTGATCTCGAATATTTTTCGAATGAATTCGGCGTATGAGATTTAAAGGTCGGATTCTTTTTTTGATGATTCAATATTACAGTATTTTCTGAAATATCCATATATAATTGCTCAAATTTTTCAATATTGATATCTTATAATATACTTTAGTGTCCTCGAAAGTTCCACGTTCTTGAAAGACAAAATGGTAATAATTAAATCAACTGGAACATAATAATTGCGTCCAAAGACTCAAGAAATAGGTGAACAATAAAAATAGTACTATATAGGAAAAAAGTGTTCTCGGACACATGTTCTGGAAAACAACTTGCTATCGTTTCGCCCAAATGTCTGTAATTTTTCGATTTTCTCCTGAAAATGGTGTCAAACAACTAGGTTGGACTCACTGATGATGTGCGTATGCACGATAGCAGGCATACGGAAGATTTTATCGACTTGAAACTTTCAAGGTAGATTGCATCTCGAATTGCGACGTTCGTTAATGGCCTTAATGGATTCGGATTTATATTCATTTGAAATTTCGAAGCTATTTTCATGATATTTCAGGAAATACTGAAGCGATTGAATTGAAACATGGAAGTTAGTTGGAGCAAAACGACGTGCAACCTCTCGTAAAATTCTGTAGAGATCCTATTTTCAATAAATTAGAAAAACATTATTTTTCGAAATTTTTTCGGAAAAAGTTTTTATTCCGGAAACTGTTCAGCATATTCGGAAAATATCCATTCATACACTGACCTTCATATTTCACAGCAGCGTGTCAAAGTTTCCAAGTTGTTTGTTTTGGAAGTTATTGCGTTTACGATCGCCCGTTACGACTCAGATATTTTTAGAGTTGGTTTGGGGGGATTAATCACGAATTCGTGAAACGAGTCAAATCCGCTGAATGAATCCGTAGATATACCCATTAAATTCTTTTCCGGATATTTCCAATAAAACAGACTGTTATTCATAGTTATGAAAATGAATTACTTGGGTTTTCTAAGCATTGAAATATAGATCATGATTGTTGAAGAACTTGCAAGCAGCATAAAGCGATTTCCCAATTTCTCCCTTCAACAAAGAACGCATTTGACGAAAATATTAAAAAGGATATATCGTACGCATACGCAAAGAAATCGTGGAGTATACTGGCTCAGAATCTATCGATATATAAGAAGAAGATCGGCTCCAATATGGACGTTTGAGGTACAGCCCTACTCATCGATTCTTCCTTCGAAGTCACCAGAGATATCGAACCATCAACCTCAAACCTCAATACACACTGGCCTCGATCTTCAAAAAAAGTCCTTAATCAGTTATAAGGAAGGCTTGCCTCTAAAACAGTAAGATTCCAAAATATCCAGTAACTTTCCATGATTAACACAAGCTATGCTTAGGTCACATAAAACTGCTGCAGGGCACTCTCCATCATTGAGAAAATTGACAATGTTTCATAAAATTCAGTGAAGCCGACTGAGTGGACTTAACACTGCGAAAATCATGTTGTGTGAAATGTATAATATTATTGAACTAACATATCCACAAGGACGAATATCTATCGAGTAATCAACAAACATTCCACCTTGATCAGAGCTCATATTCCAAGCAACCAAAACATCTACACCAAAAAAGCGGCGTCCAAAGAGAATGGTTATAGCTGTTTCGCAGTTCTTACTGATCAGACCAGCTTACCTCTGATAAACCACATAGGAATCTAGATACTTATAACCTGACAGATGGAATACTGCAGTACAACAACGTACAGCGCACCATATCCCAGGAGCATACTTTGATCGATGTGCATGACGTTCATCCTTTTGTCGTATCAGGTCACTCTGCGATTTTGCGGTTTACCACGTGCGTCACGACTTTGGAAACACTCAGTTCATGTGGTTTTCCCACCAGAAGATAACGTCCAACATCTGACAAAGAGAGGAATTGGTTTATGGAGGGAAGAGAGCTCCAGTAGTAATAAACTAACATAACCACAAGGACGAATATCTGTCGGTTAATCAATGAAAAGTTCGTTGATTAATCAACAGATGTTCGTCCTTGTCAATATATAAGTTTATTACTACTGGAGCTCTCTTCTCTCCATGAATCAATTCCTATCTTTGTCAGATGTTGGACATTATCGTCTAGTGGGAAAACCACATGAACATGTTCCCAAATAAGTGGTGACGGGCGTTGTAAACTGCAAAATAGCAGATGCAGCGATCTGATACGACCAAAGGATGAAAATCATGCAAATCGATGAAAGTATTCTGCACTCGAAGGTACAATTTGCAGGAAGCTCCTGGGAGATGGCGCGCTGTACGTTGTTATACTGCAGTACTCCATCTGTCAGGTAATATGTTTCTAGATTCCTATGCGGTTTACCCGAAGTAAGATGGCATGACGATCGCTAAGAACTGTGCAACAGCTGTAACCATTCTACTTGGACGTCGATTCTTCGGTGTAGATGTTTTGGTTGATTGGATGATTTGCTCTGATCAAGGTGGATGGCGGTTGATAAATCGACAGACATTCGTCCTTGTGCTTATGTTAGTTCATTACCACTGGAGCTCTCCTTTCTCCATAAACCAATTGCTATTTATAATATTATGTTTTTCATGGAGCCTAACATTCGTTTTAGAAAAGCATATTCAAAAATCTCCGACAAAGTTTGTGGTACGATAACTGATTTGAAATTTTCAATAGTGTTCATTTTTTTGATTTCTTGTATAGGTGTTACTTTTCCCAACTTCAACTTTGACTGAAAAACATCATATTCGAATAACATTTACAAGGTAAGTTATTGGTTTTATGATTATGCGTAGAACTTTTTATTACGATGGCCGGTATTCCATCCATCCCAGAAGATTTTCTACGCTTAATCTTCGTTATCAGTGTACTTGAGAAAATAATTTTCGCTAAAAGGTTGCAAAAAAAATTCATAGGTGCGACAACTGAGTCATCGGATGCGTCAATATGTGACACAAGCATTGATGAACTTTCTATAAAACAAGAAATGAAATTATCAATGATAGCCTTGGGCTGACCAATCAACTCACCTTCTTCAGTTATAATTATACCTTATGTTCATTTCTTTTATTTGTTATCTCTGATTCAACATTCCATAAGGCTTTAGAATTATTTTCAGCATTGGCTATTTCATTCTGGTAGTATCTTCTTTAGGTCTCCCTGAATAATTTCGAATATTTTTTTTCGTTTTATCATGAACATCAGCAAAGAAATATCAATCTTTTACAAATTCAACAACCTCCTTAATAGCGCACCAGACTCCTTTCCTTAATTACCGAATTTATCCATCCTTTGTCATTTTGTTTAATGTAGTATTTTTGCTTTAGAAAACAATAGTCAAAATCATAAGGTGAGACATTCTAAAATTCTTCAAATGCCTCCTCAAAATAATTAACTTGATAGACCCTAGTCTAATTTTCTTTCTGCAGTGTTTCCCGAAAACTATCTTTGTTAGATTTTGGAAACAATCTTCTGACTTCACTGATTTACTGACTGATTTCTACCCTGAGCGTCACCTTCAGGCTCAAGTACCTATGACACTGCAAATATCTGATCTATAATGGTGTAACTATTATTGTGGGCCATCCCACTATTGCCTCAATATTAAGACAACACATCAGATAACACTGCACACTAAAATTCAAATTACTGTACAAATCAAAATTGAAATAGGAGTGATTCGATTGATAAAATAGATTTTTTTCAGGGGATTTATAAGCTTCTGTTCCTTCTAATTCCAATGGCCAATTATTTGGCTCGTGATATATGTTTTGAATATTTGGATCAGTCTATTTCCAAAATTGAGAGGTAAATCTGAAAGGAATAAGATTCTCTACAACTTACTTTCTGTGACATTTTACGGTAACAGTAGCCATTTTGGACTTAAAATAATTAGGAAGTTACTTCTTCGAGGATTCTTGGGAAAATTGCAATTAGTTGCCCATTTTTATGAATTTAGTGCGGGAGCATGGAAAAACGAATTCAATGTAAAGAGATTTCTCAAAGCGAAAATCGACAGTCTCCGAAAAGTTGTTCCTTCTGTCAACTCTATTGATAAGGAAAATTTGCAAAAACCCGAAACGAGCACCAAACTTTTAGGGTTGTTTGCCAAAATCCTTCATTTTCTGGACTTTTCCGGTTATGGCAAATTTTGAATTCGCGCTTAGCGGCCTAGCAAACAAAATGGTTCCAACTTTCACAACTATGCTTAAGATTCACAACTCAAAATATAAGGGGACTGGACTAAATGCGAGTCCACAACGGAGCACCAAGCCACTGACTATGGCACCGACCATCGCAAATATACAAATTTAACCTATACAAAATGTGTATGTGCTTGTAAAAAGACAAAATGAAATTTGAAGATGAATGCTGAAATAAGTTCTACGGTCAGTACAATGGTCGATAACATGAATCGAGGTTTTTTGATTTGAAAAACAAAGTGTAAAGTTTTCGCGGTGCGGTGCTTGGTTCGATACTGCGATTTGGTGCGCCGTTGTGGATGCCTACTTAGTCAGGTTCAAATTTCAACAAAAAGGAGTGAAACATTGTGTTGGATTTCTGATGATATATCGAAGGTGATAAAACGAACAATCTGTCAAAATCTCCCTTCTGTGTCATCACAGATTTCATTACCAGTATTCTATAGGATATTAACATTACGGATCACATATCCTGCCTTAATCAGGAAATACCATAAATGAAAAGAAATAAGGAGCTTTTGTTTCACTAATGTCTAGGATATTGACGAATGAAGATAAGCCCTACTCCCTCTGGTGGCTATCAGAGTAACCTGAGGTACAGACATTATCATTGACAAGTTAAAAGAAATATCGAGAAATGATAAAGTTTATGCATTTTTCTTGGCGTTTGTGTGATTTCACAAGTGTTTCTACTGAGAAAAAGCAAACTCAAATGTCCCTTTCGATAGATTTCCACAGCCTGGTGAAAAATTTCGAGTTTGAGTGAAAGAAACTTCCTTTAACAAGTCGGACCTGAAAGTGTTGAAGAATCTATGAAAACCTTGGCAACTTATTGTAACTCAAAATTGGTAAACGAACCAACAAGATTTATGGGATTCTGTTACCAGCATTTTACCGATGATGATCAGTTTTATAGAGTTAAGCACGAATTGCTCATGAAATATTAGATCACATTCTTGAAGACAATTTCTTTTCAGGCTCCTACCAACTATACAAGCAGAGTAAGTTACCTAAGAGGAATGCTTTGCCTTCCAGAAATCTGCCTGTTGAACTTATCATTAAGGAACAACTTGAATGTTTTAGTGATAGAACTGACCGATTGAAACAAAAGATTCTCAACAAGGAAATATGTGGTGATGCCGATGAAATCAAAGCTTTACAAGAAGATGCATGTGATATTATATGTTGCATGCTATTTGCAAAACTAATAAAATTTTAACCTACCCAACTTGATTATTGATCAAATACCCCCTCAGATCTTCTAATCAAAAAGTTGAAAAACAGATAGTATTGTAAAACATACTCTACGGAATAATAGACAAATACTCATAACTTTACTATTTACATAAGGAAGGACTGAATTCACACAATATATTGTGAATAAAATGAATACATTCACATAAAACTAATGCTACCTGTACCGTAAGCCTTATTTATTATGTATTGACGAATTAATTCTTCCAACACTCATATGATTGGTCTTGAAAAAGCTGTAATCAATAAGCCTTGTACAGCTTTGAGTTCATCGGCAGTAGCACTTCGAGCGAAGTATTCATCACCAGATATTCCTTGTTCAAACTCTTTTGTTTCAATCGGTCAGTTCTATCACTGAAACATTTACGTTGATCCTAATGATCAGTTCAACAGGCAGATTTCTGGAAGGCATGGCATTCCTCTTAAGTAAGATTCTCTGCTTGAATTAGGGGCCTGGAAAACAATTGTCTTCATGAATGTGATCTGATATTTCATGAGCAATTCGTTCTTACCTCTATAAAAATGATCATCATCGGTAAAATGCAGGTAACAACAGTCTCTCATGAATCTTGTTGGTTGGTTTACCAATTTTGAGTTACAATAAGTTACCAACGTTTTTATAGATTCTTCAACACTTTCAGGCCTGACTTGTTGAAAGAAGTTTCTTTCACCCAAACTCAAAATTTTTCACCAGGCTGTGGAAATAAATGGAAAGGGACATTTGAGTTTGCTTTTTCTCAGTAGAAATACTTGTAAAATCACACAAACGCCAAAAAAAATGCATAAACTTTCTCATTTTCCCGACATTCTTTTAACTTGTCAATGATAATGTCTGTACCTCAGATTACTCTGATAGCCACAAGAGGGAGTAGCGCTTATCTCCATTCGCCAATCACTTGAATTAATTTTTTCCACAGATAATTGGGCTATTGGGAAATATCGAACGGTCGTCAAGGCAACATAAGCGAGATACAGGGTGTTCAATGTCAACTTTGAGCAATATTTTGATAACAGTGGTGATTTATACGTGACTTTTGAAATAACGGTTTTGGTCACATCTTAGTATTTTTTGGTGGTCAATTCAATTTTTCTGTAGAATTCTGGAAGAAGTATTTCAAAATGGAGGAAAACCTACAAAGTTGGAATTTTTATTTTCGATTGCCAAATTGGATAGCATTATTTCAATTAACACAATTTTCTAAGGTTTTCAGTGAAAAAATTTTTCCAAAATTCAAACTCAATTTTTTTTTACATGTCTACAGTGAAAAAACAATTCACTCAAAATTGTTGAAATCTTTCGAGGTTGAACTCACCTTCATTCTGAACACTGGGTTTTCATTTTATAGCCTCCCAAAGGCTCCACTCGGAGTACTCAAATAATTTTCATTTAAGAAACTGGTGGCCCTACGAATACCAAAATTATGCTAATAGGCCACCAGAGTGACCTGGATAGAAATAAGAATTTATCAAGAAAAAAAATATTTTCTAAAAATCTTTGGTAAGAATCGAACTCTCTCCGCATTCGGAAAATACGGTCAAATTCGATGAACTACCGTTGCTTAGTAACGAACGTCATTATAATCAGAATAAATCCAATTTATACGCGACCCTATTGTCCGTAAGTGGAGCGAGTTCGAATCCCATCAAAGTTTTTTGAAAAAAATTTTTTCTGTTGATAAATTCATATTTCGATTCAGGTCATTCTGGGGACCCATTAGCACACTTTTGGCCTCCGTAGGATCACTAATTTTTTAAATAAAAATGATTGGCTATAAAATTAAATCCAATGGATATTTTTTCATTCTGTTTTCACACCAATGTTCAGAATAAAGGTGAGTTGAACTCCGAAAGATTTCAACAATTTTGGGTGAACCTTTTTTCACTGTAGACATAAAAAAAAAAGTTAAGTTTGAATTTTGGAGAATTTTTTTCACGGAAAATCTTAGGAAATTTAGTACATTGAAATAATGCTATCCAATTTGGCAATCGAAAATAAAAATTCCAACTTTGTAGGTTTTCCGCCATTTGGAAATATTTTTTCCAGAATTCTACAGAAAAATTCAAAGACGGTGTATATGTCATGAGGCAAAAATGACTTTCCCAATGTCATCTATACGGCTATATGTGTCTGACCTGTTTATGGTGAAACACCCTGTATACGTTTTGACTATCCATCTTTGATATGCTATCACCGTACATGTACGTAGCCCATATTCATAAACTCAATGCCAACTTCGTATTTATACGAACGAGGATTTCGTTGCAGCTCTATTTACGTATTTCCCTCTTATTTGTGAAATCGAGGGGGAAGGCCGGCTGGAGCATATTCAAGGTTCAGTAGAAGTTTGAAACAATTGGTAATAATTCGGTTCATAAAAATGGTAGGGTTTAAAGTTTTTCCGACAAAGAAGCGGAAAATGTATGCGAATGGATAATTACAATCCAATCTGATGAATCAGATATTGATTAAGAAGCTGATGAAGTAGACTACAGTGACGTAGACCTATCTGAGAGTGACAACTTAGACTCCGTGGAATGAATTAAAGTAGCAGAAAAAATTGCATTTCCGAACACATTGTTAGATATTTCAAACTACGATGATATCAAAAATGAGTTTGAGTTCATCAAAAGCAAAAACATTCAGAAAAATGTGATATCAGCAGCTTTGGCCAGCATGTTCAAATTGGTTACAAAAGTGGTCATCTTTTCACTATTGACCCTGCCAAACGCATCTTCTTTTCTTGACAGAAATATTTGGATACCTTCTCATCATGGTACCCTCACCAAATTCTGCATAAACCTTCTAGCTGTCATTCATCAATCAAGCACTAGAATTCAATTCGATCCAATCTGTATTTTTGGAAATATTAGGAAAATGAAATTCTGAATGGGTATGTCTACGGAATCATTGGGTGGATTTTACCCATTTACCCATTTAACTTCGTGAGTAAGCCCCAAACCTACTCTAAAGATATCGAGTTACGACAAATGACAACTTGAAGGTTCATCCACAGAGAAGCGTGTGTCTTACCTTACTTTGAAAGATATCATTCACTCTTACAATATTAGCTTCTGTGTCTTCCTAATATTTTCCTATTTATAAAGTAAATCTTCGAAACAATTTGATTTCTTACTTGTGATAAATTTTCATAATATTTTTGTGAAAATTCTTTAGTTCTCGTATGAATATTTATGTTACTTATTTATTCACAATCGAATACATTTTTCACTTCATTGTTTCCCAAATGGAGCTTCCTATTTGTATGAGAATTCACCATTGTGAGCGAAATGATATATTTTTTCAATATTATTTGTGAATTTTCCTAAAAATAATTGTAACATTGCTTAAAGGGTATATAGAGGTGGGACACTTTGTTACCCGAAGCGCTGTTATCGTATGTATATAAGCTGCTGTGTGAACGATGACCGTTTTTATACGTTTCTAGCGATTCCTAATTCAGTACATAAGTTGATCTTTTGGTTTCTTAATTCAGCAGTGAAAGGGTTTATATCCGTTCCGAATTGAAATTTGGTATACTGCTGTGGAATAGGAAGCTCAAGGTATGAGCAAAATTGTTTTCGAATATAAATAATAGTTTCTGAAAAAAAAAATTATTTGCGAAAAAATTTTGAAAAAAATTTGTTTTGAAATTGAGTGACAATTCGATCCCAACAAAATTTTTCTCAAAGTTGCGCGTCGTAGTGCTCCAACTAAGTGCCAAGTTTTAATACAATCGCTCCAGTTGTTCCTGAAATATAAGGGAAATATCCTCAAAATTTCAAACGGCTTTAAACCTGAAACCATTCTTTCGATTTGGCCCATTAACGAACTCCACTGATGCATTCCGATGCGCGAACTACCCTGAAAGTTTCAAGTCGCTAGCTTGCTCCGTTCGACAGTTATCGTGTCCACAGCCGGACGGGCAGAATCGATTTTAATACCGGATTCGTCCTTCGTCAACCTAGTAGTTTGGGACCATTTTCGGCTTAATATTCGAAAATTACAGACATTTGGACAAAACGATAGCAAGCTGTACCCCTAGAACATGCGCGCAAAAAATGATGCTGAATTACAGATACTAATGTCATGCGCTCTGATTTGTGGCTTGTGGAGTCTGCGTCGGTGGCGACATTATGAAATACAACGGGTATCCCTTGTTTGGTCTTATGAGTTATTAGGAAAAAAAAAGACAAAAAAGCACAATTATTCTAATCATCTCAGTAGTACCAACAGTTTTTAATGCACGGCGATTTCTGGGTCCTTTTCCGTGGATGGATTATTTGCATACTATAGGTGTTCATGATGTTTCGGGCATAATTGGAACAAATACCAAATACGCCGGAGGGTTGTGCGGACATCCACCTAGTTCTATCTCCTCCCCACCCTCTTGAAATTTATTGACGCTGTATATAAGAGCTACCGTACAAGCGAATAGACCAGACAAGTGTGAACTTTTTGTCTGCATAGGTCTCATATGAGTTTTCAGTTGCATTACATGGTTTATGATCATAGGAGATGTCGAAGCTCTATCATCTCCTAACATTAATCCTTTGCTAGGTTTGAAATGGAAGAATGTTCGAAGTACCTACACGGTTGAAATATCAAACCTTGAATTTCCACAGGGTCATATATTTCATTATGATTGAAAAATATTAATATCATATGACTCAAACTCCCGAGCTGTCTTCTCTATTTTTTTTTGAATATTGACACAATAGAATACTATTCTGTAATCCATATTAAGCCTGAACCCCACATCCTAACCTCCTCCACGTCTATGTTCGCAGGGTGCAATGGTCAAGTCTATCCGAAGACGGTAAGAATCTCGCTGCCTACCGCAATTTCTTCGACCAGTTCTTTCTTATTTTATCCTCCATCTGTTCCTCCCAGCAACTCCGCGGAAACGTAGTCCATTGAAGAGAACCGGCGACAGTGTGCTTGTGTGAGTCGTGCGGAGAACAAATCAACATTCAACATAGGTAGTTAAACCAGTGCAACTGAACGCTGCTCTCGCTTCAAACCAATCTATCTTTCGAGAGAGGGTTCATTGAATCGCGTATACATAGTTCTTAAAACGCAAACGTGATATCATCGCTCGTCATGGCCACAGACATCTGTTATTAAAATGTGTATGTGTGTTTTATCCAGTGGTTTATCAAGTCAATGTCTTCTTTGTTTGAAACGTAAGTAGAAGTTCGTTATATTGGGCGGTATTAAGTACTCAACCGGTTGTTAAACATTGTTCAGTGTGTTTCTTTAGTAATTATCGATTCCGATATAATACTGTCACCTATTTTATCTTCAAAACAAACATTCCTGCTTAAGTGTAAGTGTAAATGTCTGTGGTAAGCAGTATTCGGAACATAACCTCACTTATTCTCAAGTTACAAATAATTCGTTATCATTGCAGGGGAAATGATGAAAGTGATTTGCAAACCATAAAAACAAATACTTGTGCATGACTACTATTTCACTTTGTTCGAACTCATTCAGGTTCTTTTGACATTTTCAGTGGCCTATTCGTTTTTTGAATATGTATTGCGCAATCGCAGTTTATACCTATCCCGAACAAAGAACTGAAGATAATAGACAGTGTGCTCTCCCGCCTTTTGCAATGAAATAAAGATATCCAAAGATTCATAAGAATCATAAGGTTGGTGTTCAAGTATTCCACTTTCTACATTATGCTCAGTTATTATGAAAAAGGCTTGAAAGTAGTCGAAATTATGGAGCAATGTTTACGGGGAGCTGGCAGTCAATATTATTGACCGTAATAATAGAATTCTTTCGATGTACCTTCCATCAAAAATGTTTTTAATGCTTTCGTATATTATCAGTATACTGACGTCAATATTGATACAATAATATTTACTTTTCAAAAGAAATCTTGGGGATTATACATAGGTATATGCTGAAGTGAATGTTTATATTGCATAAAAACAATCTCAATGTATTTGATACATGGTTTTCCCATTGGTATCCTTAATAAATCAAAGTTATTTTTCTTAACTTTGATTTTCTCTGTTAACACTGAAAATATTTCTCCTAAACCTATAATATAGATTCAGTTATGCTATTTTCTTGTACGGAAATCAAGAATCGAGTGTTGAAATTTTTCTGAAAAATAATGGATAGAGTAGTCCGTTACGTTGTGATAGTTCATTCGGGAAAAAATAAAAGTACTCGAAAAACCCTGCAGTAAAATTTCTAAACGAAGAGACAAACCTATGGAATTCCCTATTTTTCGAAATTCTGAAGAAATAAGTCTACAGAAGACATTTAAATACCTTGTTGCACAACTTGAAATACACCAGTATGAAAATGTGGTAGTACTACAAAACATGTGTCACCTCAAAAGAACTAACTCAATTTACAAAGTTCTTGGGAATCTATGTGAACGATACATGGGGTTTTCACTCACATATGTCGAAAATGTTGGATAGCTTGTGATAAATTATTGATTCCAAATTGTCAGGGTTACTATCAGAAAAAGCAAATTTCAATTCTAAAGAGCAAAACGACCTTCGGCATGTTTAGTTTCCAAGCCTGATGATAACGTTGAGATTCAGAGTAGAAATTGGCATTTGGCAACGTCGCTGAGAATTATTTTGACATTTCCGATATTTCAACCTGCATCAGTTTTAAGTAAACAAAAACTTGATAGACCTAAATCATGGCCAACCTGGATAGTTTATAAAAGTGAATGGATTATAGGTATACAGATGCTTACTGAGGAATGAAGCTCGGTGCTATGAGAAATCTGATATTCTGATGTTTTCCTTCTCAACTCTAGTGTACATTTTAACATTCTCGTATTCTATGAAGTAAGTGAAATGGATTCAATTGTTCCCAAGAGAATTCAAGATGGAATGGATATTTTCAATAGTGTGCCAAATTTATACATAGATTTATATATTGAATGTACTTGCAATATTCATAGAATCTGAATCTTCTTCATGAAAGAGCTACCACAGTTTTTGTTTCAGTTGTTAATCTCGAGGTTAATCTTATCTGGAAATTATGACGTATTCCATAGTTTTCTATCATCGAGAAATGCAAGTAACAAAATCAAGGTCGAAATTATGGATACACGTGTTTCCTGCGGATTCTCACTTTCCTATTCATTTTTCAACGATCAATAATTACTTTCATTTGAACCGTATGCTTGTGCACGTAATAATTATTTGTTCACTGTTATGTTAAAATCGAAATGTGATGGCTAATCGCATGACTATCGCTGCCCAGTAGTTAATGAAGTTTGCGCAGCTTTCTTCTGTGTCTCGAGAGGTTTTTTTTTAGTAGGTTTTACGTAGCTATTGTATTCCTAGTTTCCAACGACCCCAAAGCATACCAAAAGAAATTTTAGACGTGGAAAATTATGCTTTGTACTTAATCTGACAATATCGGACGGTACCTATTGACATTTTTCAGCCGACTACCTGGCTCGATGTTCCGAATTTTCTGTATTTTCTAACATGAAGTCTCAAATGGAATCGAATGACTAGAATGAAATTGCTGATGAAAAATTGTCGATTTTTCAAAACGTTTTGATTACATGATCATCGCGAATTTTTTTGCACAAAGTTGAGAATCAGCTTTTTCAAACTAGTCGTCATGGCTGGATTAGTAGTTTTTTGGATTATTTCGAGGAAAATAACATGGAATATGACGTTTTTTTTCGAATTTTCACGAAAGTTGAGAATGGCTCAAAATTAAATTTGTAGGACTCTTGTGGAGTACAGAGTTCCAGGTGTGTGCTAATTGTTTCTCGTCTGTTGAGAAGTTTCCCGGAAAAAATATGGAAAATTTCAATTCAATAATCAACAAAACCACAAAGTTTTGTGAGAAATTGCGCGTTAATAAGCCTAAACAAGTTTCAATGCGATCGCTACAGTAGTTCCTAAAATATCGAAGAAACAACCTCAACATTACACATGACCATAAGCCCGAAACCGTTTAGGCGATTTGGCATACTAACGTCGCATTGTGGAATGCAACATATACCCTGATTCAAGTCGATTCTCCGAACTCGTAGTCTCGGTATTGTATGTATCATCATCAGTAAGTCCAACCTAGTCGTTTGAGACCATTTTCGAAAAAAAATCGAAAATTGACATTTGGGCAAAACGAGAGCAAACTGCTCACCAACTTTTGCGCGCAATTGAATTCAAAGAATTTTTGGCATGAACTATACAGGGTGAGTCTGAGTTGTACATCAAACATAGATTCCTCTCATCAAATGAAACACTTTTTTCATTTATCATTTTTCCAGATTCGCCCCAGCAAAGAGATACAGGCTGTTTAAATTTCCAAAAAAAGCAGTTTTTCTTTTGTAGCTTTGATATGGTAACTCCGAATGAGATGAATTTTGGTGTGAAGTTTTCTATATGGCACATATTCTTCAGTTATCACTTTCATCCTATTTCAAACATTTTCGGAGTTATAGACTCGCCGATTCATAAAACTCTACGAAATTAGCATAAAGAATGCAGATAAAGTTTATCTTATGTCATTATAAGAATTTTCAATCATTTTAAAATACTTGATTATTCTTTATAATTTCGCCTTGAAGCGCACCATTTTGCAGATATTCAACGTTAAATAATATAAAATCGGATAAAAATTTCCAAAATCACCTTAATTTTTATGGATCCGCCCCTGATCTTGTAAAGGACGTATATTAAGCTGGGTTCACGTTAATCCGGACCATAGAATCGAGCATAGAAAACACAGAAATATTTATCTTTTTCGCATAGAACTGCTATTAGGTAGATGCTATTATATCATACCTTGGATTGGTTATTCTCCAAAAGAGATCACAGTAAGAGATATCTGTAGTGAACTTGCAAACAATGCGCAGGAGTGTATTAGCACATTGAGTAATATTCAAATGCTTATAACTTTTTACTTGAGCCGAATCTTGAAAAATGCCTGATGAAAAAAGTGTTTTATTTGATGAGAGGAATCAATGGTTGAAATTAATGTATAACTTAAAGACTCTCCCTGTATAGCTTTTTCGAGGCCTATTCAAATCTCGATTCAAATCCGAAGATCGCGGGCATACATGTACTGATCCAGACCAGACCAACGCTGTCTACTTCTAACAAAAGGTTCGTTTATTGTGTCTCCACCTCGGTCCTCACTAACTACACTATTGTACATCAGTGTAGATCGTGATGTATTTATTATTATTATTTATTGAAATCAGAGTAGAGGTATAATAAACTCACATAAAAAACTGAATTTGGAGTTAACTCCTAGGGATGAACTTAATATAATATATGTGGTTGAAAATAGCAGAAAAAAGAAACCAAAAATTGTATGAAGACACCATCATAACGACGAGGTCACCCATCTGTCAAAGCTTCTTGAATTCATTCACTGAAGATTCTACGACGGTTTCAGATTATGAAGTTCCTGACTTCGTACTTTGTGATGTTGCACATAACCTGGAATATAATTTGGGGGTGTGTGTTTATATGGATATAAAAATAAATTTAAATGTCTCTCATCCTATAGGGATTATACTTACGTGAGTAATTTCCAGCAACCATTACAGTAGACGTTGTAGGATGATCGCTTTTTGCGAAAACGAAAGAAGCATAGAATAATCTTTGATTTGCTGCACTACACTCATCTACACTGACAAGTGGAGGTCAGTAGTAGTCTACAATAACATTTTCATGCAGATACAACGAACGAACCAGTACCAGATTTCAGTTCGATCGGGTGCGTGCATTTGGCAATCTTATTATAATTTCAGTAATTTGGTCTTCGTTATAAAGAGCAAACAGTATCTTCGGCTGATAAATTACGGCTTCGTGTATTTCGGCAACACAGGCCACAATCAAGTTTCAAAAAAACCTTGTTTACATGTCAAGGTCGGGCACCTACCCATGGTCTGCATGCTTTAACGTTGCCAATAGCCGGGAGGAAAGTTAGAATGTGTGAAATTTCGAATTTAATGAGAGAAAATGGGGTGTCCTTCTGTAGGCTTCATTGATTATTTTTCGAATTTTTTTTTCCAGGATGAACTCAATTTTTTGTGAGAATGCGCAATATTATTTTCTGCATTTTTACTGAATATCAGTTCCATTTTCCCGAGAACTCTCGTATATAAAGAACTGGCAACATTGCTCATTGCTAATATTTTTTTCAATCATTTGCACCCAACAATTTTTTTGAAAAAAACTATGGCCTCCAAAGGTCACCCTGCTATATTCAAGGTACTGTTTGCTCTTAAAAGCAAACAAACAAGAAAGAGCTTTGAGACTCGATATGTGCATGGCAGGTCGAATCCATGGAAAGGTTAAGTTTTGTGGATTCCCAGAAGTAGTATTGTTACGTGAATTTGAATTGAAAACTGGAAAATTGTCAGGAAATTCTTCATTATAATGATAAGTGGATGCGCAGGTCAATCAGAAAACGTTATCCCCCAAGCTGTAGGTCTATACATCTTTGATCTGTGTTGGAGTTACTTTATTTGAGGATATTTATTCGTCTAAGAACAGATATGAAAGTTTACCGAATTCCTGGCAATATTTTATATGTTCGCTTGAATACACAATCGCTTTTGAACGGAATCTATTGATATGTCGAGGCATTGACATATTCAACAAAATTCTAATGGATATTTAATTCGAACCTTTTATTTGAGAAGTTGATATCAACTGTCTCTGATACAAATTTTTTACATATGGAAAAAGAATGGGCCATATTTCCGAAACCAAGTCATGCGATCACGAGTTATTTGAGCTATCTAGTCTTCAAGTGCTACTTTTTGGGTTATCATATAAAAAAACTATAAAAACACTGCCGTGAAGACAGCAGCTTTCGCACGCATGTTGACTGGTGAAGACCGCTTTGGTAATGAATTCGAACTTGCGCGCAAAAGCTGCCGCATTCGTGGCAGTGCTTTTTTAGGTTTTTTGGATAAATTACTGGATTTCAATTCGATCTAATGTGTATTTGTGGAAATATTGGAAAGATAAAATTTTGAATAGGTATGTCTACGGAATCATTGGGCGGATTTTACACATTCTACGGAATCATTAGGCGGATTTTACACATTCATGAATTCGACCTTCGTAATTAAAACCTATTCTACAAATATCGAGTTTCTTAGTCGTTTCTTCCGGAAGTTATTGTGTATACGGTCGGCCGTTAGGAACAACTTAGAAACTCGATATTTGTTGAGTAGGTTTGGACCTTAATTACGAAGGCCGAATTCGTAAATGGGTGAAATCTACCCGATGATTCCGCAGATATACCCATTCAAAATTTTAATTTTCCAATATTTCCAGAAATACAGGAAAGATTGAATTGAAATCCAGTATTTTATCGAGAAATGTCATTTCGAAGGTTCATATAGAAAATCATGAGGATAATGTGATCAGAACATCACAGAATATTGAATATTTGAGAAAAAAATATTTGAATTTTTTTTTCGAATTGTTCTAATGACACGATCATCACGAAATTTCGCACAAAGTTGCCAAAAAGCTGCCAAGTTTCGTTCCGATTAAATCATTATTTTTTGAGTTAGTCCGGATATCGAGAAAGAACCACGAAATGTTATATATTTTTCTCAATATCTCCTGAAATTATGGTTGTATCCTAATGAAATTTGGTACATTGCTGTAGAATATTATTTTCAAGGTATGAGCAGACGTTTATTTTTCCGGATTCAAAAAAAGTTCCCGAAAAAAAAATTTTTCGAAAGAAATTTACTGACAGTGTGATCTCAACGGAATTTCGTGCAAAGTTGTGCGTTGTTATACTAACTAAATATCCGGAAATTAATCTCAAAACTTCGAATGGCTTTAACTCCGAAACCGTTCGACCGATTTTGCATCCTAACGAACTTAACCTTGGCATTTCGAAATGAAACCTACCCTGAAAATTTCAAGTCGATACGTACGCCCGTAATAGTGGTGACGGCCGGCCGGCCGAACAGAATCAATTTTGACACTGGATTCGTTATCAGTGAGTCCAACCTAGTTCTTTGAGACCAGGAACTACTGGAGCGATTGGATGGGATTATGGAAGTTATTTGAGGCATATCGCCAATTTTTTTCAAACATATTTTCAGATCGTTTGAAAATTGAAAAAGGAATTTTTCTCTTCGAAATTTTTCTCAAATTTTTTTCCATGAATTATTTGGAAAGAGAACAAACACCATGAACTATATTTCACAACAGTTTACTACTGAATGACAGTTCGATCCAATTAATAGTTGAGTTCCGATATTCCTGGCCAGTACTGGCCAGTATCAGTAATTTCGAAACGCTTTGTACTGATACAAACAGTTACCAAAGCAGTGCCAGTAAAATCAACTGTCAAAATTTACTGGCCAGTACTAGCCAGGAATATCGGAACTCAACTTTTATCTATTGAAAAAATGTCAAACTTATTGTTTTTTTTTCGGTACAGCTGCTTTTTCAGGAAAAACTCAAACAATATTGATTCAATCATGATGGGAACTTGGTTCGGAAACGCTCATGCACAACTTCGTGCAGAATTACGGCATAATCGTGTCATAAGATCTTTGAAAAAAATTAAAATTTTTTTTTTTAGAGTTCTATATTCTGCTGGAAGTTAGTTCAATGTTATCGGATTTCTAAGAAATATTGGAAAAATAGAAATTTGAGTGGAAATCATTGGGTGGATTTTACCCATTCAAGAATTGATGAGCGTTCCCTATTTAGGTCCAAACCCACTTTTCAAACATCGAGTTTATGAGTTGTTTCTGTCGGAAGTTATTGTGTTTACGATCGGTCGTGAGGACGATCGAAAACACACGTACCTTTTCACAACAGGAGCGTACTCTCAAAAGCGAAATATCCTACGTATATTGCCTATTATTATTGAAGTATCATTATGAACCATCCTGTGTTCGCGGGAATGCTGAATCATTGTTATAAACTCCCAACGTTTCATTATCGTTGAAATCCAGATTGTTTCTTGGTATTCAAAGTACAAAAACGAAATCCAAGGTTATAGCAAGAGAGGTAGTGACCTCTTTTCGAGGCGGAAATGACGACTCTGTGGTTTATCTACGCAACTTATCACGGCAGGTGCGTGGTCACACTACGTGCAAACAGTGGCGATTCGTATTTTCAGATACAATCTATAAAATCTCGAATAATTCGAAATCACTATGGTACGAGGTCTTTACAAATTATTGTAACATCGCAGCTGCCTGTGCAGTATTCTTTGCAGCTCTTCACTAAAGCCGGGTCCAGATGAGCGTAATCCGAACAGCGAATACAATAAAATTTGATAAACGATTCGGCGAATAGTGTAGACGGCACTCGGGCTCAGCCTCGAATAATAAACTCGTACGCAGCGTTCGAGACTCCAGTTGAAAACCGAGCAGAAAGAGTGCTGCCTCGAACCATAAAACTCCCTGTGATGTATTGCATTCGCTGTTCGCATTACACTCATCTGGACCCGGCTTAAGGCTCCCGAATTATATAATTGGAATTTCAGAAATGAAGTGGTGCTCATCAGGCACGCAGATAATTAATTTTTTTTCTGAAACACAGAAAGAACAGGGAAATTGAATATCTGCAATTTCGGAAATCGCAAATCAAACATTTATAAACACACAGTTTATAAACTGATAATTCCATTTTTTTATGTTGTGCTCTGAACATACACTCGCTAAAGTCAAATTGAAGTAGAACTTAACTTCTTAATGAATTGTTGGATTGCTTTGATCTCAGAAAAAGACCGAATTTGTAACCACAGTCCTTCACATATATCAATAGTGTCTCTTATAATTTTAAGGTTGAATCCTATTTTATTTAGATATGTGTTGTCCTGTGAAAAAAAAATGTTGAGTACAAATTTGACTCCTTCATCAGACAAACGAGAAAATTCCCAGAATTATTTGTTTTTGATTTTTCGTTTTTTGATACTTTGATTAAATTCTCGAAAATTCGAAAGAAATAATTCTGCAAATTTTCTCGTTTGTCTGATGAAGGAGTCAGATTTGTACTCTGATATATAACAGTTCGCTTTGTGAATTGTGTGCATTTTTCTAGTATTGTTGATCAAGAGTGAAGTATGAATTTATTCCAATACAAACATCCTGAAATCTGTAATGCCTGTACATAATATTTTTCGATACTATTATTGCCTTCAACGTACCACGTCTTCAATGACAAATTAGTAGATGTATAAACTGACATACAATGATTGAGTTGAAAAATTAGAGAACTCGGTAACATAATAAAATACAGTTCAAAAATAATACTAAACGCAGTATTTCATCTTCTATCTTTCGATTTAGAATCATCAGTAGCACTGATGAGGTATTGGGATTTTTGGACTCAATTTTTTCATTGTTCTCTTAAAACAGTGCCGACGTTTCGAAACGCTTGTTTCTTTTTCAAGGCTGAAAATTAACTTTTTGAAAAATTTACACATCAAAATTTGCATCATACGTGATATTAGACATTAAAATCGAATTACAAACCTGGTTTTCAAAACAATATCGTCAATCTATCAATAAAAACAATAAAAATCATCAAAGGTAATCAAAGGGTATTATTTTGGTTTTACAAAGAGACAAGCGGACGTAATGATGCGGTACCATGATGTAAGTAAAACATGGTGTGCTCATCTGCTCATCTGTGATCGTATTTACCAATGATGACGTCACTTTTTTCATTCAAACTCAAAGCACAGAATATATATTTCCTCGTATTTTAATCTCGCTGACGTCACTTTTTTTTCAGATGACCAAAATGTTTTTTACATCATGGGCGGTACCCTGACAACTGACAATTCTACAGAGTTCATCTGTGATTTTAATGTCTGATGTCACGTATGATGCAAATTTTGATGTGTGAACTTTTTAATAATTTTATTTTCAGCCTTGAAAACAAACCAAACCGTTACGAAATGTCGACACTGATTTAAGAGAACAATAAATAAATTGAGTTCAAAAATCCTAATAACTCATTTCACTTTAAAATCTTTAACACTTTCACTTTAGAAAACTAGTGACCGGTTTCACTAAACTGTTTGCTCGCTCAAGGGCTTGATTGTCAATCAACAGAAAATTATGTGCTGGTTTCAGTTCATTTTCAACTGGACCATCGAATTCGAACTGTAATCAACGAGTTGATCGTTCATCAAAAGCATGATGTAAAAAATATGGTGTGCTTCTGTGTAAAATGAGTGACGTCAGCTAGCTGAAAATACAAGGAGTTATATATAGGTTTGTTTTGTTTCCCAAATTCAGAACTATCCTAGGACAGTTCTAGAACAGCGTAGAATCGATGCGCTGTTGAAGCCAGATTCTGAACTATCCTAGAAAAGTTCTAAAAGCGCTGAAACCAAAACACGAATTAAGTTCGGGTTCTCATTGGGATTGTAGAGGATTAAAAACTTCCGTTTGAGTTGGCAGAAAAGAGGAATTTTTGTCATGTCTTATATATTGTCTGTGATTTGATTTGAAAAAATATATGCGGAAGACCCTGTCGCACGATGTAATATACAGGGTCTTTCACGAGGAACCTCACCCATATTTATACGGAAAACTACTGAACGTATTTTCATGAAATTCAGCACTTATAAGTATTTCACGATGCTGATGAAATCTAAAATATTTTCAAGGCATGAGCACCTCCGGTTTTTCCGGAAATGACGTCAACTTCCGTTTTTCAAATTAGAACACCATTTTTTTATTGCAGAAATAGATTCCTTAGAAAATTTCAATTTATTTTGATGTAACATTTTTCAGTTTTGGTTGGAAAATTCTCTCTGAGAGGGAAAATTCGAAAAAAAAATCGAAAATAGAGCTCCGCTGAAACAAGAATAACTTCGAGGTTTTTGGATGGAAAATTTTCATTTTTGGGATTTTCCAAGATGTAAGATTGATGTATCCACTTTAAAAATTGAAATCGCGATTCATGATACAGGGGGTGAAAAAATCGCTTTCAAAGTTAGGGATGACAAAATCGTGAAAAATCAATTTTTTCAAATTAGAACCCCATTTTTTTATAGCAGATATTGAATCTACGTTAAAAAATAATGTGAGTGTATGCATCACACCCTTGCCCTAAAGTGGATATTTTCTGAGTTATTCACAAAAAACTGTTTTTCGTCTTGAATTTTCAGCTACTTCTTTTCCCTTCACGCCAAAAAGATGACATTTTCAGGAACTGTTACTTAAACCATGTTTTAGATTTTACTACCCTAATATGCAAGAGAAAACAGTTACAGGTTGTTCCTAAATAGATGGCGAATTTGGATTCGAATTTGTATCGGAAACCTCTTTATTTCAACTAATCGGCCATCGGTTTTCTCTCCAGTGATAAATAAATAATTCCTTATGAACCATATGCAAAAACTTACCATGTTTTACATTATTTTTTTTTAATGATAGATATCATTATTTACATCTGCCAAATTCCTCTTTATTCAGTAGCATTTTGTGTTTACTATTAATTTGGTGATAATTCGTATTAAGTTATAAAATCGATCACTATGCCTAATTTTACCAATGAAGATTATTTAAATCTCATTCTACTTCATGGAGAATGTAATAAAGTTGTAGATAGAACGATTCGACTGTTCATTGAGAGGTTTCCTGACCGACCCAGACCAACGAGAGATACCATTAACAGAACCATGACAAACTTGAGAAATTTTGGATCTTTCGTTAAGAAAACTACACACAGAGAAAAAAGTGTAGTAGAAGATGAGAACAACGAAATTACAGTTCTTGCATATTTTCGTGTGAATCCTCAAAATTCTCTCAAAGATGCCGAGATTGATCTGGGATTATCTCAATCGAGTGTTTGGAGAATATTAAAAAAACATAAAATGCACATCTTTGGCCACCACGTTCTCCCGATTTAACTCCTTTAGACTATTATGTTTGGGGTAGGATAAAAAATATTGTCTACTCAACTCCCCTGACTGATAAAGAGGACTGCATAGAACGAGTCAGAAATGCGTTCAGGTTTGTTTAGATTTTTAGATTCATAGTTTTGAAACTCAATTTGGTTTTTAAACACTTTTGCAGATCTCTTCCTCCCGATGAAATAAGAAGAGCAACGCACGAAGCATTCCTGAGACGTATAAATAAATGTCTAGAAATTAACGGTCAAAACTTTGAGCATCTTCTCTAGTTATAACTGCGAGAGTTTGCCATGGTTCTCCTAATAGTAACTTGAAGTCGGTTTCAAGAAGGGGTGAAAAATCTACAGCATGGTTCAAATAACAGTTCCTGAAAATTTCATCTTTTTGGCGTGAAGGGAAAAGAAATAGCTGAAAATTCAAGACGAAAAACAGTTTTTTGTGAATAACTCAGAAAATATCCATTTTAGGGCAAGGGTGTGATGCATACACTCACATTATTTTTTAACGTAGATTCAATATCTGCCATAAAAAAATGGGGTTCTAATTTGAAAAAATTGATTTTTCACGATTTTGTCATCCCTAACTTTGAAAGCGATTTTTTCACCCCCTGTATCATGAATCGCGATTTCGATTTCCAAAGTGGATACATCAATCTTACATCTTGAAAAATCCCAAAAATGAAAATTTTCCATCCAAAAACCTCGAAGTTATTCTTGTTTCAGCGAAGCCCTATTTTCGATTTTTTTTTCGAATTTTCCCGCTCAGAGAGAATTTTCCAACCAAAACTGAAACATGTTACATCAAAATAAATTGAAATTTTCTAAGGAATCTATTTCTGCAATAAAAAAATGGTGTTCTAATTTGAAAAACGGAAGTTGACGTCATTTCCGGAAAAACCGGAGGTGCTCATGCCTTGAAAATATTTTAGGTTTCATCAGCATCGTGAAATACTTATGAGTGCTGAATTTCATGAAAATACGTTCAGCAGTTTCCCGTATAAATATGGGTGAGGTTCCTCGTGAAAGACCCTGTATAAATAGTTTTGGCTATACTTGAGACCGCTCAATTTTTTCTCGTTGTAAAAATCGTATTTCTAAATTTTTCTCATCTTCCAAAATAAACCAAAAAATTAATGATTGATAAAATAATGAATTTAATGAGGAACGTTTTTCATTTATATTTTCTGGGACACTTGCGTCCACTTAATTTTTTTTGTGAAAATCGTTTTCCTGAATTTTCTTCAGTTTACTTTCAGTACTATACTTCGAAATGAACCAATGAATTATCGATAGATATATCAATGAATTTAATGATGAACGTATTCCAGATATGTGCTTCTCAGAGAAAAAATCATTCGAAACATTATTATTCAATAGAGGAAGAGGACTATTGCATTAATCGATTTATTCAAGAAGTACACATCCCAGGTGTGAACAATGGAAATAAAATCCATTAGACTATCCTGGGAGGTTGTAGCGAAGTAATTATGGCCAATAACAAAAGTTCAAATTTAACAGTTAACTATTTCCTCAACAAATACAACAATCAAAAACCGAATCACCTAGGCGTCGAAAAAGTCAGGTTAATCATTTAAATCGTTGACAGCCACTCTATGCTTGTGCGACTCACCAAATTCTGAAGCAGTTCTGGAACACTTTGGAATCGATTCTGAAAATAAACAAAACAGGATTACTGAAATCCTGAACCGGTTTTGAAATGAACCAAAACACAAAATCGTAATCGCGCTTGCGAAACCGTTCCAGAACAAATCTGAACTCGGAACCAAAACAAACCTAATACATGAAAGGAGTTCTATAATAGTTTTGTTTTGGTTGCGAAATTCAGAACCGTCCTAGGACAGTTGTAGAACTGCGTAGAATCGATGCGCTTGTGAAGCCCGATTCTGAACTATCCTAGAACCGTTCTGAAGGCGATGAAACCAAAACACGAATTAAGTTCGGGTTCTCATTTGGATTGTAGAGGAAGAAAAACTTCCGTTTGGGTTGGCAGAAAAGAGGGATGTTAATCAGGTCTTATACACTGTGTCCGTAAAATATGGAACAAATTTATTTTTAGCTAAACAGGCCATTTTAAGAAATAATCCTGAAACACGTCGATTTTTGATTTTAATTTACCGTATATTAAAATAATAATCTAATATACAGGGTGAATTAAGTTCCAGTAATGACGTCACCGTAATCCGAATATTGAGACAAAATGGGGGTGTTCCATTTAAAAAAAATGACGGTGACGTCATTACTCGAACGTAATTCACCCTGTATATTAGATTATTATTTTAAAATAAAATTTTTTTTTTGTAAAAATCGTTTTTCTGAACTTTCTTCAATACTTAAATATTATTTCAAAATGAACCAACAAATTATTGATTGATATAATAATGAATTTAATGATGAAAGTATTTCAGATATGTGCTTTTCGGAAAAAAAAATCATTTGAAACATCATTATTATTCAATAGATAAAGAGGACTCTTGCATTGATAGATTTATTCAATAAATAGACATCTCAAGTGTGAACAATGGAAATAAAATCCATTAGATTATCCTGGGAGGTCGTAGCGAAGGAGTTATCCTCAATAACAAAAATTTATATTTAACAGTTAATCATTTCCACAACAAATACAACAATCAAATTAAAAACCAAATCGACACGACGTTGAAAAAGTCAGACTAACCATTTAAATCGTTGACAGCCACTCTACACTTGTGCGAACTACCAAATTCTGAAGCAGTTCGGACGTCCAAACTCCTCTCACAGTTGTAGAACAGTTCGGAATCGATTCTGAAAATATCCAAAACAGGATTACTGGAATCCTGAACCGGTTCTGAAATGAACCAAAACACAAAATCGCAATCGCGCATGCGGAACCGTTCCGTACTCGGAACCAAAACAAACCTATTAATATATGGAATATTCTGTGCTTTGAATTATCACGCGAATTCAAAGCACAGAATATATAACTCCTTGTATTTTTAACTAGCTGGCGTCACTTTACAGATGAGCACACCATGTTTTCTACATCATGATCAAAAGTTTTGTGAAGCCGACGGTACTTTTATTTCACATGTTAAATTCAAACGAGTCTACTTTATCAAGTGGACCCGGTTTAAATTCAATATTCTGAAAAGAAATCAGTGAGTTGTATTTGATTGACGATCCGCCACTGGTATGCAAGTACTGACGGTTAATATCTCGGTTAATATAGATGGAATAATTGAAGTTACAAGATATGTGGAGTTATTATTTGCGGGTGATACGGTGTAGCGAACAATGTGTGGAATCCTTTGATTTCGCGACCGGTGCCGTGGTTGAACAAACTTTCAGGGTCACCGCTTCATCCTCCCGTAGTTGATGAACCGCAATTAGATGGTATTATTCGAAAAAGGATGAGACCTTGAAAGTTGAAAGAACCAGCTGGATAGGCCAGTAACACCGTGTTCTCCTTCCTTTGGAATAAACAATCGTACGATTCCTAATCGTTTCGTTCCAACCAGTCGCCGTTGGTTGTTTAACAAAGCATGTTTGAAACAATAGGAAAATTGTTCGCGAGAAACACGATCTAAATGTGCTGCTTCGACTAATAACATATCTGTTTTTAGCGATTTTTGAAACGGACATGGAGTAACTACTTCCTTGTGTATATTAATTCGTTTGTAGACTCTTTCGGTCTTGCTCAACGCTCTTAGGTAACAAGTGCGGTAATAGTCTGATGAGAATACGGAAATATATTACGATACTATACCTTCTGAACTATGCTTTCTGAATGTATCACTGCATGCCATTCATGTGAGTACCTATCACCTTTCTTTCTTTACTATACAGGGTGTCTCGTTTTCAATACTTCACTCGATACCTGAGTCGTCCTGAATAATTAGAAAATGAAAATTCGTTGCGAATTAGAAATTTCATGATTTTCGAGGTAACTCTCGTAATTTGATAAAGTGAATTATTTTCTCACCCTGTTTCAGTTGTTAATTTCTATGCATTTGTTCTGGTGAACAGCGCATTTTCCGCAACTGTAATTCTTAAATTTTGGAGAGATAATTCAACTATCAGCTTGTCTCCTGAAAAATAATCCATGGTCGAATTCAATTCTGCATTCTTGCCAGTCGTACCGTATGTATATCCTAACCTTCGAAGGAAAGAACCAAGACTATTGTAATTTTCAGGCTAGCCTTGGAGCCTATGAATATCTAGGTTAAGTTCGTTAATTGGCAAAATCGGGTGAACGTTATTGTAGTTATGAGCACGTGGAATTTCGATCTGATGTGATCACAACTTCGATATATGTTGGAGAATACCGACGCACAACTTTACGCGAAATTTCGTGGGGATCGTTGGAAATTTTGAATAAAATTTCAATGTATTTCGGAAGCTATCAGTCAGTTCAGGAATAGAGACTTACAAGATCCCAAATAGCGAACCATGAATGTTCGATCATTGGGAATCACATGATAGGTTGGGACAATACAAAAATGATGTCGGAACCAGATAATCTGAAAAAAAATTAAACAGTCCTTCTGCATTATGTTAAATGGAGGGAATATTTTAACTCATTGTTCTTTATAAATGGATATTTGGCTGAATTTATGGAGAAAGAGGTAGAATCAAAACACTTTCATACCAAGTGAATCTGTGTTGCTGTGGTTTTTTGAAAATGTTAATTTGACATTCTCAAGAAACCAAAAATGAAAAAAAATATAATGGAAATGTTCTCTTTTGCCTGATGAAGGAGTCGGATTTGTACTCTGAAACGTTACAGTTCCCCTTGTAGATCGTTCGCATTGTTCCTGTATTATTCATCTGGCAACTTTTTTCATAAAATCTCCTCGACAAATAGTTCAATCTTGCAATCCAGGCCGAAATAAGCATAAATTCAATACCAATAGTTAATGGTTTGATGTTCAGCCCTCGAATCCTAATGTAAAGTCCAGATTTTATTTCGATAATGCATAAAAATATACTGAAAAATATTTCTTTCGAATTCGGTGATGCAGGTAATACGTTTTCCTATCGAAAAACGGACCCAAAAGTTGACGGTTGAAAGTTCAACCCCTAAACTCCATTTGAAGTAAAAAAATTTTCGATAATTTATAAATCTATCGAATATATAAAATATTTATTTCGCACTGATTATTCCCCTTTCCTCCCATCATAATACATCGATTTTGTATGATGAAACTGAATCGATGCGAACGCCTCTGTTTTCAGATTTCGGATGTTTCTGGAGATTTTATTTGCTACCTTTGGCCGCTTACTCAACACCGGTCGTATAAATTTTCGCTCAGAGTTTTCAACCAACTGTCGAAAATAACCTAAAAATCTCGCAATCGACCTATTGAAATATAGTCATTCCCTATCACCGATATTTCTGATTCAGACGCGGAAAGAGCGAGAGGAAAGATGATCAGAACGTTTGCAGATGCGCGAACGACACAAATCTTGGATCTCCTCGGATCTCCTTTGGATCATTGGATCTTCCCTGATCTCCTCCGGAATTCTTGGGATCTCCTCGGATCTCGTTGGATCTCCCCGGGATTTTATCGGATCTCCTTCCACTGCGACATAAAATCTCCTCTCTGGTTTCCCCCTCGCTCTTACCCATTCACGTTTCCAAATAGGGACTTATCGAGCACCAAACAAACCTGCCCTAAAAATATTGAGTCGTATAAGGACGGGTATTATAAAACTATTTCGGTAGATAACTAGAAGTTAACTCGTAAAATCTGGTTCAAAAATGAGAGTTAACTGCTCTGTGTGGTTCAAACAAGTTTTATAATACCGGCCGTAAGTCTTTCTTTCGGATTTTCCCTATTCTTCAACTCGGTCTTCTTTATAAAGCTCCAAATTTGTTTTACCCATATCGAGTCGGTGTGTTGATTTTGTCCAAATTCATTTTGTTCACGTTGGTGATGGATCGAATTGAAATTTAGTAGTTTTCAGAAACCCCGTTGACGGCTTGAAGATAAATTCAAAATTTCTTGAAAAATTTACTATTGTAAAAACGTTCTTATCAGAAAATCATTCTGCGTCGGGAGGTGTCCATATCTGGATAGGTGGCCGGGACGTCTAAGAACTCGAACCAGCACTCAACAGGTACGAAATTCACTCCTGTGGCACTCTCGAATTTTAAAGTTTACTGCTTCATCAGTAATGCTTCCTGTGACGTGAATGTCGGAAATGATAATAATTATATTTTGAATTGAAATTTGCTATGAACATTTTAATCATGGAGTGTTTTCCTATTATTTTCATAATGCGAACTAAGTATCGTTTTCAAAATTTGTTGGAAACAATCGAGGTCGCAAATTCCAGTTTCGAAGCATGCTTGTGAATTAGTTCAAACTGAATAATTATTCTCATTACAGTTTTTTTTTCATCAACTTTATGGAATAAAAAATCGATCTGGTTATTGCCTGTTCTGGTACTAGGTGCAGAATTTTTTAACACTACCCTTTTCATTCTATCAAACGTTTGTTGGGTTTTGAACAAACTGGCAAGAAATAATGAATTTTGATTAACTTCTTTCAGTTCTCAACCATATATTTGGAGATATATCGTATTTGATTCTCATTTCTTATTATCGTTCTATGCTTGCGAATCGTTTTACTTCACGGAAAAATCCTTAATCTCGAAGATTAAAATAGGTAATAGGTCGCATGCATGTTAAACGAAATATCATATATCTATGTTTTTCTCACTCTATTTCGATGTAAAATCCTCGGTAAAATCATAATGGCGATTGATTTTTTTTTCAATATTTTTATGGATGGAATATTCTATTCCAAAAATGAAAAAAATACCTGCAGAAGAAAAAGACCTAAAATTGTCAGAAAAATCTGTATAAACCTCAAGAAATTTTGTCCCGTGTAAGAAATTCCGAAAAATGATTCTCAGTATTTCCCGAAATTCGATAGCAACATGTTTTGAAACGGAAAAATGTAGGACCGACTGAAAAAATTATATAATATACATATATCCATATGGATGTAATGATATTTTAGTGCAACCTAGCGTAGTGTAGCATTATTTTGATTATATGGAATAATTCCGGGGAGTATGTGGCTTTCACTGATGAACCATCAGGTAGGTATATGTAATGGAATTTGGATAATTCAGAAAATTTCAAAAATATAATATAATATACTTCCATTTAAAAAAATCGAAGTCGCTTCCGTAAAACAGAAGTGGAATTTTTTCGAATATGCCTCATAGGGCCGACTACTGAGCATTGATCATAATGTTTAAAATTTCAGAAACGTGACAAGAGACGCAAATGATGTACTATGACTTAAATTCACACTGTATATGGGTGGAGTTAATGTGAAGAACTCCTCCATTACACTATATAACTATCGAGAAATTAATTCTTCGATGAACATTCTTTCAAATGTATTCAATATGTGTTCTGTTTTTATTTGAACTGTCTGAAGTATAATTTAGCGACAAAAAAGACGAAAAATATCATTTTGATAAATTTTATAGATATAGGTGAGTTGTGTGAAGTAGAGGGTCGAATTTGTTTATTGCAATATTGGAATTTACTACGTACATCAGACGTGAATCGTGAGGATTATTATTCAGAAATTTACGAATAATGCAGCGAAATATGGGGATATATGAGAACAAACCGAATTGGAACATTTCGAAGAGGAAATGACAAATCTGCACGTATTTGGCTCCGAGCTCTCCTCATACATCCGAACATGAAATTCTTTTGGTGTATTACTGGAATCATAAAATAGCACAGTATTGTTCTTATATGATGTAGATTTCGATACACGTGTACCAATCAGAATTTAATAATTCAGAATTTACGACTTCCTTATAGATTCCGATACCCTCCTTTCTGATAACTCAATTTCCGGTGTTTCAAAAACGATAGGTCAATTCGTAATAGCGGACGCCTCCTTCATCATGCGTTAAATTGAAGATACGAAATCTATTAATACAACATTGTAGACAATGAAATTATAATGAACGTTTTGGTGCTGAACTTCGAATGATACATAAAGGCCTTACTTAACACACGGTCGAGCGATACGGTCCTGATCAAGGTTTTGTCGCCTCTATACAATGACTTTCAACAGATAATTTCTTTTATTTTGGAGCGAAATGCTATTCAGACGAGAAAATCATGTCCTGAGAGTCTGATAACGAACGTGTACTAAGGCTATAAATTGATGAACATGAACTATAGCGCCTCACAGAGTTCGTTTTTTGTGAAAATGTTCTTGGGAACGGTGTGCTTTCGTTTCGTCCAAATGTCTGTAATTTCGGAGTTGTTTCGAAACTTCTGGGTTGGACTCACCGATGTCGAATCCGGTGTCAAAATCGATTCTGTCCGGAAGCCCGAGGACACGATAACTGTCCAACGTCGTGAGCTAGCGACTTCAAACTTTCAGGGTTGATCGCGTATCGGAGTGCGGCGGTTGAATTCGTTAATGGGCCAAATCAACGGGATGGTTTTGGAGTTTTACTCATTTGAATTTTCAGAATGATTTCCTCAATATCTTAGAAACCATTTGAGCGATCGCAGAAATTGGCGATGATCCATACGTTTAGTGAATAAAAAAAAGGCCAAATTTTCCTTGAAACAATTTTTTTCGGAAACTGTTCATCTGATCCCCACAAGATTTTGTACAAACCTGAAAATACACACTTCACAACCTAACTTCAGTTATTTTTGGTTTTATCGAATGTCAAATTCTCGATGTCGTTTATTTCCCGGATCGAATAACTGAAAAAGTACTGATAATCACGATGAAACTTGAAAGCTAGTTCAAAAACGCCGATTTTCAACTTTGACAATTTTGTTATGATCGTGTCATTGATTAAGAAATTTTTTGAAAAATTTTTATCCGAAATTATTCATTACATTTCAGAGGGAATTAGCACAAACCTTGAATCCTATATTGCATAAGAGTGGACCAAATTTCAGTTTGATCCGATTCTAATTTTTGGAGATGATGGGGGATAATATTTTCTTGATTTTTCCTCGGCATCGTTGCTTTTTCCGTAATAACTCAAAAACTACTTATCATGATGAAACTTGATATCTAGGTGGAACATGCTGATGCACAAGTTTTACAGAATGCCGTAATGTTATTGGAACAATTTTGAAATTTTCAAATTTCTCTTGAAAAAAATTTTTTCCTGAAAAGTTTCTGTCAGATTTCGACAAATTTTGCACAGACCTTGATCCAAATATTTCATAAAAGTGTGCCAAATTTGAGCAGGATACGATTTTAATTCTTGGACACATTGCGAGAAAATATGTCCAATTTCGTGTTTTTCCGCAGTATAGTTGTTATTGGCGGGATCACCCGAAAAATACAGATTCATTTATGATCAAAATTGGTAACTAATTGCAGAATGTTGATGCTCTACTTTGTTCAGAATTTCGTGATGATCGTGTCGTTCAATTTTGTTGCCAAAGCTTTCTTCTTTCTACTTATTGACCCTGCCAAACGCACCTTCACCTACTGATAGTAAGATTGTGCGAATGGTTTTAGCCTTAGAGCCATTTGGTGGATCTCACATCTCCAGGAAGATTACACAACATTCAGTCCATAATAATAATAATACTTTCATTAAATCCTTCAAGTCACAAAAATGTATTTATAGGACAAGTCAAAACAATTTAAACCTTCTATTGATTCAACAATAATATTCATCACTAGTATAGAAATACTTAGTCATCAATAAGGGCTCAACCACTTTGTTAAATCGAATAATATTATGTGAGGGTATACTACCAGAGTTTGACACCTTGATATAGTGGAGACATTTCAAACTTGGAAGTCTTATGCAAGGGAAATTCTAATTTTCCCTTGTTTCTTGTATTGTGAAAATAATAACTTGAAAATTTCACAATTCTGTTTTTATTCTCCTTCACATATAAAAGGTGTCGCAACATCACTATAGAGACGATCTTAGAAAAGAGATCCTCAGGAAGACCGCGGAATAACGTTAAATATCATGCGAAGTATTCGCTTATGCAGGGGAAAACTCTGCTGACGTCTGAGGAATTAACCCTTGATACAATATTGTAAGATAAATAACTATAGACCAAACTATACTAGACATTAATAAGTGACTTCAGAGGAAGTGTGCCCTCAACTCTACTAATTGCTTATAGTAAGAACAATTAAAATTCTTACAAACAGCATCTGTATGGGAATTACATTTTAGATGTCTATATCAGTGTGGATGCCAAGAAACTTAGTGCTGTGTTTGGTCGGAACGAAAGGCAAGAGTTGAATAACTTATGCATTCTGAGCATCTCTGGACAGAGAAAAGTAAACGAATTACGTTGTTTCTACATTTATTGCTGGAACTGCTTAAACAATTCACACAACTTTTGCAGCTCCTCCAAGCTTTCTGCAGTAACTGATATAGAGGATTCATCGGCAAGCAAAAGAATGCGGACTATTTTGGCTACTGAATTATTGTAGTTAATAATTTGGGGAACAGTTTTGTTAAATTTGTTGGAAGGTTAACACCAAAAAAATAGCAAACCCAGAACAGAGCCTTGAGGTAGACCCATTTACAGCATATGTTTGCTCGAAAAGGAGTCGTGGATTCCAACGGAACGACCCTACCCACTAGATAACTTCGAATCTAATCAGACATCACTCTCCTGAATCCCAAATCATTCAATTTTCCCATGATAAACTGATGAGCGAGACTGTCAAATGCTCGTGACAAGTCAGAAAACAATCCCGTGACATGTGACCCATTCTGTAGGCATTCATAGACAAACTCATCAAAATATATGGCACCTGTTTGGGATGAGAGGCTTAGTCAAAACCCAGGTTGTTCGGTATCAAGAATTTGAAATCTATCCATGTAGTTCATCCTCCAGCTGAACACTATTCGCTCCAATGCTTTCGAAAAGACACTTAAAATAGAAATAGGTCTATATCGAAACATCACTAACATCATATTTTTACGCGCTTGTTCTAGGGAAGAGCCCGTTATCATTTCGTCACGATGTCTGTAATTTTCGAATTTTTTAGCCGAAAATGGTCTTAAACGGTTGATTTGAACTCCCTGAAGAAGAATCCGTGATCAAATTCAATTCTGTCCCTTCGTCCAGCCGTATGTGCTCTAACTTTCGAAAGGAAGGACCTAGAGTCTTGAAATTTTCAGGTTAGGTTTTGATCCTGAATATCGGTTATGTTCGTTAATGGGCCAAATCTACCGAACGGTTTTTGTGTTACAGCTATTTGAAATTTTGATTTTTCAATATCTCGAAAAACATGAAACTTGGTTGGAAGACGAACATCAATTATCCATGGAAAAATTTGAAAAAAAAAAATTTTTTTTCGAGAATTTTCATATCATTTAATTTTCACTGAAATTTCCAAGTCGCTATTTCGCATTGTGAACAAGCGCGCAGAAGCTGCTGATTTCACGTCAGTGTTTTGATGCTTTCGCTATTTTGCAGAGCGACGTTCTGTAGATATACTCATTCGAAATTTTTTATTTCCAATTATTCCAGAAAGATAAATTTGATCGAGTTGAAACCAAGTTGTTGTTTGAAGGTTTATCCAAATTCGTGAGATCACGATATTATATACTGGTTTTTGTCTGGAAGCCTTGCAACTAAGGTACATGGATAAGTGACCTGACTGCACCTGAAAACAATAATAATTCACCTCGGCATTCATAGCATCATTACGCATCATCGAATGAAAGGTATTTCATCATAGTAAACCTTGTGGTACAATGATAGTCATAAGGTTGCAAAAATGTGAAGCTATAGCTAAGGATATTTTCCAAAATAGTCGGTCGTGAATTTTCGTCGAAGAATTAAGCATGAAACAACACGATTGAATTCCTACGAATTCATAAGACCTCTGATTTGGAATTCGAAAGATGTCAATAAGTCCCGGCGACTATCCGAAAAAATCAGCTATTTCGAACACCTTTCACTACTTCAGCCTGTGTAATAAAGGTTCAAATATTTTAACGAAAATAAAATAAAATTTCACGGGTTAGATCTTGTATATTTCAACAATATGAAGTATGTGGAAAAGTGTCGAAAAAATTCATGGTTTTTCGAATTGAGGAGCCCAGAAAGTTTTTTCTATGAAACGAGTATTATAGACGAAGACGCAAGTAGATACAAACCCTGAACTTACTAGCGATAGACTGGAATGGTTTCAAGTATAGAACTAACTGTTTCTTGGGCCTGAAAACTCATTGGATTACAATGAGTTAAGGGTACAGAGTTTTTACTGAATTTGAATTTACTTCTTATACAAGGGCGTTTACTAGAAACACTTTTTTATTTACTATTAATTCTATGGCGTGGGATTTTAATTGAGTGACCATTTTTATCTTAATTTTCATGTCTTACGGTTCAACCTCTGCTTAAATATAAATTTGCATTTTTGTGTGGGTGGATGGTACCCAGTTCTGTGGCGTTCAGAGATTTTATATATGCATGAATGTTTCTTCGTTGACGGCTATGGGTGTACATTTATCCTTCCTAATTGTAAGGTTAGGTTGAAACCATGATTTTCTCACAGGGTGACTGTTGACCCGTAATCCAATGGTTGGTTGTGATCAGAAGACCTTATACCTTATAATGAAAAGATTCCACAGAGGAAACGTGCTGTTGAATATCCAGGAAAATATCTAAATTCTCAGAAACGCGGGAGCAAAGTGTTTTCGCGCGCATATTCAGGGAGAAAGAGTGCTATCGTTTTGTCCAAATGTCTGTAATTTCCGATTTTTTACCCAAAATGGTCTCAAACGACTGAGCATCCTATCGACTGAAACTGTCACGGTAGCTTGCACTTATAATGCGATGGTTATGTTCGTAAGTGAGCAGAATCGGCCAAACGGTTTCGGAGTTAGCCATTTGAATTTTGAGGTTATTTTCCTGATATTTCATAAACAACTGAAACGATGGGATAAAAACTTGCGCAACTTCTTGCAGACTTGCGGATACGATTTTAATTTCAGGAGATATTAGGACGAAATATGTATGTCCAAATTCGAGGTTTTTTCTTCGGTATCCTCTTTTTTTCCAGAATAACTCAATCTAACTTAATCATGATAAAACTTAATAACTAGTTCTAAAATGCAGGTGAACAATTTTGTAGAAAATTTCGTGTAATCGTGTCATTGGAAAAAAAAATTATTTTCAAATATTCAATATTCTGCGATGTAATGATCATATTATACTCACGAAATTCTGTATGATCCTTCGAGCTGTCATTTTTCAATCAGGCACTAAATTTCAATTAGATCTTGTCTGTATTCTTGCAAATATTCGCAACCACAATATTGAGTAAACTTTTCAATGGATACATCTACAGAATCATTGGGTGAATATTACTCATTTACGTATTCGGCCTTAGTAATTACGGTCCGAACCTATTCTACGAATATCAAGTTTCTTAGTTGTTTCTTTCTGAAGTTATTGTGTTCACGACCGGCCGTCCTGGACTCTACATTTGTGCTCTTCTCGAAAGTTATTGTGTTAAAGTTTGAGATAACTTTTGCCAATATTCCCAAAAATATAGATCTCCTGAAAGCAAAATAGTACTCAGTTGAATTATCAAAGTTTCAAGTTTCCATATGATTAAAAACTCACAAAATCGTTTTGGTCTAAGGTTATTGGGTTGGTAGGGTTCAATACTTGTATGGGTAACCACTTTAGAACTGGTGGAAATTTATTGAAACCGCGTAGGTAGCAAAACATAGGGAAATATATTCTTGAAGGACAATTTACCTGTCGTAACACACTTCTCAATATTGGCTACGTAGAATATCAGCTAATTGCGTTTGTGACAGGAAAATATACTCAACCATTTTCACGTTGTAAATTTTACAGCTCATTGATTTTTCTGAATAACGTTCCATTCCTCACAATGGAAGTATCTAAGATCAATATTTAACAAATATGAAATCAAATGAATTTGCCACTGATTTCATCGTTTCAGCCGCCTTCGATCGGAGATTATATTATATTTATAGGTTTGGATATTAATCGAAAACTGAGCGTCAGGGTCAGTGTATTACGTATTTCTTGATGGGTAAATACATTGTTTATTTTAGTTTCCATTGCAATGGGATTACTTTTAGAAAAAAAATTATGACTCGCGTATGTATACTGACATTATGAATAGATGATAACGTAAAAAAATTGATTTTATTGAAATGTTTGGAACGGATCTGAATCGCAAAATAATATTTTGTATAATGCTTCAAATAATAGTGAAAGAATGCAGTTCAATCAAGGGCAGATGTCCAGTATTTCCTATAACATACATGACATGCACATAACACAATACTTACTTCCGAAAAGTAATGCCTGATTGATGAAATTTCAAATATTAACTTGAAGGAATTTGCCAAATTTTGTATTGTTCCAGATTTTTTTTTAATCCTCATTCAACTCAACCCATTCTGTTCATGTATTCGAAAGAATGAAACCTTCCTTAGAGCTTCGTTATCAGATAGTCTATCATCAATTCGGAGCTATGAATTTCATCGATTCGAACCCAAATAGACTGAAACTGTTTCCGATTTGTACTGTTTCTAAATATCAAGTTTCTAACGATATGTTATCGAACAAATTTTCCTGTCATTCCTGTTTCAATTTATCACTTTAAGAGGTTCATTATTCACCAAGAAAGTTTTCATCGACAAAAAGCATAGGTGAATATTTCATTCATCATGAAATCCATCCGGTGCTATCAATGAGGAATGGAACAATTTAAATTCCAACACAACACCCTCGGCGAGAGACAACCAACGAGTTCCATCAGAATCATTTTACCGTTTCATATCGAATCAATCACTATCTGGGCTCAGTTAACCGGCAATCAGTCTCTCATTTCGTCACCTATAGACCAAGGCTTAAAAATGGTATAACGGGCAAATCTTAAGGTCCTATGGAAAATTGAGAAGCAAAGTTGTAGGTAATAAAAAAAACTGCAAGTGTTGTATTGTTTCACATTACGTCAAAATTTATGAGAAAAATTCAAGTAACCAAGTTTTTGGTTTTCATTTTTATCTATAACATAAAAAGTGTTTTCACCGAATTTAAAATTTTATTTTTGACGTTCCAAAGCCACTTAAATTTTTTTCATTGAAAATATAAATTTTTTCACCTTATTTTGACTAAATATCGAAAGAACATCCTAATTGTTGATCAAGAAGTCTCACATCAAAATATCTACTTTCGTTTTTGTTCGTGGAATGGTCTACTTTCTATTGGTGAAAAAGAATATACATTATAATAGTGAATATTTTAAGAAAATAAAAAAACGAACAAAATCGAATTTGAATTTTTTAACATCAACAACATTCATTTAAATTAAAATTTTAATTAAGAAAAGCGTAATATTCCATGTTACCTTGATAATCAAAAAAGTTGTGAATCGAGATATGTATTTACATACTACTATAATTGAAAACCGAATGAATTAATGGTGTTAATATTTAATGAAATCTTCTGCTGTAACACAAAAACCATTCGGCTGATTTGGCCCATTAACGAACTCAACTGAGATATTCAGGATCAAAACCAAACCTGAAAATTTCGAGACTCTAGGTCCTTCCTTACGAAAGTTAGAGTACATACGGACGGACGGGCAGAATTGAATTTGACCACGGATTCTTTTTCAGGGAGTTCAACCCAATCGTTTGAGACCATTTTCGGCTCAAAATTAAAAAATTACGCACATCGTGAAGAAATGGGAACGTGCTGTTCCCTAGAACAAGCGCGTAAAAATATGCAAGATTTCGTTTTCAACGGTTTCGTTGTTATTTTCAGAATAACCCAAAAAATAAAAATACAATAATGATGAAACTCTGTAATAAGTTGGAAAGTGCTGATGCACTTTATACAAACTTTCATGATCATCGTGTTCATGAAACAATTCGAAGAAAAAAGTTTTCGTTTTGTCTTGTGAAAACTGTTCCGAGGAGACCATATTTCACAAATTCCAGTTTTATCCGATTCCAATATGTGAAGATATTTATAAAATGAAAATATCGTGGCTCCTTCCTTGGTGTCGTTTTTATTTCAAGATTCACTGAAAAAATACTGATCCAATCTTGATTGAACTCAGTGAGCAGTTGAAAAAAGCTGATACACTGCTTTGTGCCTAATTTAATGATGTTCGTGTCATCAGAACCAATTGGAGAAAAAAATAAACATTTTTTTAATTGTTCCATATTCTGCGATCTTCTGATCCTAACAAAATTCTGCATGAACCTTCAAGCTGTTATTTTTGGATTGAGTACTGGATTTCAGTTCTATACCATCAGGTTTTTTCGAAATATTGGGAAACTGGGTTTATCCGTGGAATCATTGGCTGTATTGCACTCATTCACGAATTTGGCCTCTGTAATTAAGATCCAAATCTACTCTACAAATATCGAGTTTTTATATTGCTCCTTTCGTAGGAAATTGTGTTCAGGATCTGTCTTTAGGCTGTCCCTAAACACCAATGAATTGCGGAATAAACGGCTTAGAACTTCGATATTTGTAGGGAAGGCTCTGTTAAAGGGTTGAACTCGCGAATGGGTAAAATCCGCCTAATGATTCCGTAGGTATACTCATCCTAAGTTTTTTTTTTACAAATGTTTCTAAAAATAATATTGGATCGAATTGAAATCCAGTACTTCAGACAGAAGCCACGAAACACGAACATGAAAATTTGATGTTTGCATTCCAAATAGGACTGACGTCTGTGTAGAGAGCTGTGATGTAAATTTCAATTCCAATGAATTATCAGATGCAACCTATCATTCAAATACAAAAACTTCCATTCGGATGATTTGGAAACGAGATATAGTAGCACGTATAAAAACGCCAAGTTAATATATAATTAGTTGTCCGAGGACAGACTAGATTGGATGCGGTGATTAAATTTTGTTCGTTTAAGTTTGACGGAATAACAAATTGGGGAAACCGTCCTTAACCTCAGAACTCAACTGGTCGGACCTCGACAATGACCTTCGTGAAACGAATTATAATTTTTGACGATTTGCCGGAATAATAGTTGTTTATACTGTGAGATTAGAGGAACAATGTTCAATGCTGATTACTTTATCACATATTTTCGAGGAGGCGATGAACTCGCCGACATCCGCCGGGTTATTGTACAGGATTTAATAGATTTATGTTTTAATGTGGTATGATAAAATTGATTTTGTGTAAAAAGTCGTGTTCCTGTCATAATTGACAAATGGGGTGAAGGAATCTAGAGAAACTGATAATTGAAAGAATTCGACACTCACTGAAATATTCCGTTTACTCATGAATTCAACAAATTCCGAGATGATTAACTTGAAAATTCGATACGTATTGGTTAAATGAAGACGGACTTCCAATTCTTGAATATGTGACATTCTGCCAATTATTTATCGGTTGAGAATGTAGCTTTACTTCTTGATGGAAATGTTCGGGGATCTTGGTCTTTGTCAAATTCTGTAACTTCAAGCTATCATTTTTCGATTAATTTAATTCGGTCCGATCTGTATTTTTGGAAATATTGGAAAAATAAAATTTTGAATGGATAGGTATATCCACGGAATCCTTGGGCCAATTTCACCCATTCACAAATTCGACTTTCGTAATTACACCACAAATCTACTCTATCGAGTTTCCAAATAGTATTTTTGTACCTTGTTGTGTTAACGGCCGGCCTAACCGCCGATCGTGAACACAAATACTTCCGGAAGAATGTACTTACATGGAAACTTGATATTTGTAGAGAAGGTTCGGGGTTGGATTTCAAATATGCTTTGGTGGTATTTAGTGTTTTTACAAATTCCATGACTATGCTACTCCTTCACGAAAGTTTGCATAACTGGTAGTGTTGCCATATAAGAACCAATTAGGTACCAAATCTTATGAGACCAGATCTTTCGAATTAGAAAAAAAGTTCCCACTAGTAAAACCGTTCAGTACATATCGAACCGATGTATCGTACCCTGTCTACATTTCCTCTGCAATTACTGTGTCAACACATATTGTTAGATATTTAAAAAGTGTACTGCTCATTCTCAGAAGAATATAATAATATACAGGCCGAGTCTTTAAGTACATTAATTTTAACCATAGATTTCTCTAAACAAATAAAAAACTTTTTTCCTGTGCCATTTTTCCAGATTCGGTTCAGGTGAAAAGTTATAAGCATTTAAATATTTCTCAATGTGCTAATACATTCCTGCACTTTCTTTGCAAGTTCAACACAGATATACTTTTATGCAGAATAACCAATCCAATGTTTGAAATTCAAATAAACAAGATTGAAAAACTCATTTACTCACGTAATTCTTATGATTTGGTGCTTTTTGCGATATTATCGCAAGGTAAACATTTCACTTCACTAGACTATTGAAACAGTGATTTTCCACTTGATATTCTTGAGATATTCAATTTCATCCTACTATAAAATTATTCACAATTGCATCCTCGTCCACTCTCATATTTAAAACTACATCATTATTTTTATTTTCATCAAAGCCTCACATGAATTATATGAAATCAACTAACTTACTTAAACACATTAATTGAATTCTATGGAAAGTCAGGTTCATAGACATGAACACCTAGCCTCCATATATTTGTATATAGTATAAGTACATTATAGTGTATGGTATAAGTTCATTAGTTTTATGCGAAATAGATAAATATTTCTGTGTATTCTATGGTTCGGATTAGCTTAGATGGAACTTAATTTACCGCCTTCACTAGCTCAGGGACGGACCCATGAAAATGAGGTAATTTATCGAATTTTATCAGATTTTATAACATTCAACGTTGAATATCTCCAAAACGGGTTCAAGGATAAATTATAAGAAATAATTAAGTGTCCTAAAATGATTGACGATTCTTCTTATGACCTAAGATACACCTCATCTGCAATCTTCCTGGTAATTTCATATAGTTTCATGAATCGTTGAGTCTATAACTCGGAAATTGTTTGAAGTAGAATGAAAGTGATAAATGAAAGATATTCGTCATATTTATAGAAAACTTCACACCAAAATTCATCTCATTCGGAGTTACCATATCAAAGCTAAAAAAAAACTGTTTTTTTTTAAATTTAAACAGTCTGTATTTTTTACTGGAGCCGAATATGGAAAATGGTAAATGAAAGACTCACCCTATATACTCAAATAAATGTTGGATCGAACTGAAATTTCAACTCGCCGCCTGCTAGTTGAATATTTCTTGCGTGTGAATGTTTATTTCGTTCGCTCACGTCAGTGCTCTTCTCGCTTTCTGCAACCATTTTTATCTTAGTGTTCTGCTCTTTGGATAAAGAACAACAGGAAGAAGCATTACGCTTTTCTACTTCGTATATCAGTGGGACATAGGCGCCCATATTGAACCTCCAAGCATGACTCATGTTAGTTAGTTTCTTCAGACAAAGAAGTCTCGGAACATCGTTGTTCTCTCTTCAAAGTGAAAGGAAAGTCGGCCATATGCAACATCCATCCCGGACCCACTAGGTGAGGCATTATGCTCCTTCCTTATGTTCTTTATTCAGAGGTTCTACTTAAGATATCATGTTTTTTGTTCAGGGTTAGTTCTGAATGATTTTCTAAAAACATATGTTCGAAATTGCAACTTCACTGTTTCACTTTGTTGAAAGTGATAACCGAATTCAGTATCAACGATGGGATGAAGGACTATCACATGATACCCTTTACCATTAGGTCTTTTGCATGTAACACGAATTATCATATTTGCATGCTTTTCTCATTCTATATCGATACAGAATCATAATGTATGCTATCTCACACTCCAACAATTCGCGAATTTCGAAAAATTCGGTAATAAAAATCGTCAAATCGGGACTCAAAACCAAAGTGGGTGAAACGCGGTAGATCGCCTCCTACGTCACTCGTTATTCCACGATGCCCCGATCGATACAGCCCAGCGCTGTCTATTGGCTTGCTAGACAGAAAAGTATACGAGAAGAAGGAGAGAGTGGATATATCCCCTCACGTCACGGAAACCGCGAAGCTTCGTCCGTTTGAACAACCGACATGCGGAGCCAAATTTGAAAGAGCATTTTCTCGTTAAAAATTTAAATATTTGATGGCGGTTAAAGTTTTTCAGTGGTCTTACGGATAGAATATTCGATTCCAATGATAAAATAAATTCATGCAAGAGACCTTTTCAAACAGTCGGACATCCCTCTAGGTAGGTAACCCGCCCTATGCAGCTTCACTGCCTAATGAGCACAAGATATTATATATCTAGGCGATAAGGTTCTTTTGGAAAGATTAAATTTCGAATTGTAGTATCAACTGAATTGGTTTGATTTTACTCTGTACCAGGTCGACTTTCTCAATTCAAGTCAGAATCTACTATCACTATAAAGTTTTCAAGTTGCTTCATTATTGTTTTTACTATCCGTGAATCAGCACAAAACTAAATTTCATCGGAAAGTATCCACCAATGAGTTCGACCGAATCGTTCACGACCATTTCCGGCTAAAATTTCGAAATAATATTCTTGCGAAATTATAACCCTCCTCTTCCATAGAGCCCTCGAAAAGAATATACGTTATGTTTGCCTAACAATGGCTGAAGCTTTCATTCGATATTCATTATCCGTTCGAAGAAAGCACTTATAATGTTTCTTGAGGTCTGTGAATTGTTCAACCTAAGTTTCGTTTTTATCAGGTTCTCATAACTATTCATCTAACAATCTCAGTATATCTCGTTGCTATACCTACCGTTATCGAGGATCATTCTGTGGTCCTTATTTCTCCCTTATATTCACTACCCTAATTGCACCATTTGAAGAAGTTCGTTATGCTTCTAATAGCTCTTTGTAGCGATCTTTCATACTGTTATTGTGTTCTGCTTTCTTGCATTATCGATAAGTTTTGAATAATGAATACCTCCTGGTATTGCTTTTCGTACTTTCGTGAATAGGACGAAGGGGTTCGTTATTGACTTTCGTCAAAAAAAAATCTTTTATTCTGAGTATACCGAAGAAAGTTTTTTGAGATTAGGGAATATGAGTTGTAATTATTTCGATACAATCTGTATTTTTGGAAATATTGCGAAAATGAAATTTTCATTGAGTATATTTACGAATAATATTGCACAGGCAGTGCAATACATTTTTAAGAAAAAATAATATAGATTTATTTAATTGAAGTATAAGAAATATAAGAAACTGTTTTCTTTCTCTGTAGGGTGATTTGAGGTTTTTTTTGTTGTTGTTTCATTTGGTTCTTCGTGTGAGCACTCTTACATGTTATTATTACTTAGGCAGTGTTTGTGAGATACACCTTTTGAATAAGATAAATAAATAAATACAAATATCCAGTTCCTTAATTTTTTTTTTGGAAGATATTGTGTTTACCATCTATCGTGAGGTGATTCTGCAGATGTACCCATTCATAGTATAATTTTCGAATTGAAATCCAGTACTTGATTGAAAAATGACAGCTTGAAGGTTCGTATAGAGTTTCGTGGGGATAATATGACCAGGAGATCGCAGAATACAAAATAAATATATAGGTGAATACAGTTCGAATCGAATTGGAATATAGTACTTGATTGAAATATTTTACAGTTTGAAGGTCCACGCAAAACTTCGTGGGGATGATTATGATGAGGAGATCGCAGAATCTCCAATGACATGATCATCAAGAAATTTTGCACACATTTGGGGCACTAGAATTCTTAAACTGGTTACTACGTTTCATACTGAGTGGGTCAATATTTTTTAAATTATTCTGGAAATAGCAACGATATCCAAAAAAAATCCACGCAATTGGCATATTTTTTCCAATCTCCGAAAGTTAGAATCGGATCAGAATGAACTTAACTACTAACAACCAGATTTAAATCCGATTGCTTCAGTTGTTCCGGAAATACGAAGGAAATTTCCTGACAAATTCAAATGACTTTATGGTTTTCCGAACTCGTGTAATCGTGCCTATAGACGACCAGCCAGACAGAATCGATTTTGACACGGCCTTCATCATCAGGGTGTTACACCTAGTCGTTTGAAACCATTCTCGAGAAAAAATCGAAAATTACAGTCATTTCGGCAAAACAATAGGATGCTGCATGCGCGCAAAAAGGAAAAAAGGAAAAGCGTGCTATATTTTTGACCAATTGTCTGAAATTTTCCAATTTTGAGCCGGAAATGGTCTCAAACGACTAGGTTGGATCCACTGATTACGAATCCGGTGTCAAAATCGATTGTGTCCGTCCAGCAGGCCGGCCGTGGATACGATAACTGTCGAACGGAGCAAGCTATCGACTTGAAACTTTGAGGGTAGTTCGCGCATAAGAATGCCTCGGTTAAGTTCGTCAATGGAACAAATCGGCTTAATGGTTTCGGAGTTACTAGTGATTTGAAATTTTGAGGTTATCTACCTGATATTTTAGGAACGACTGGAGCGGTTGGATTGAATCCTGGCAGTTACTTGATGAAAAACGACGTGCAACTTTTAACGAAATTTTGTTGGGATCGTATGAACACTTAATTAATAAAAAATGTTTTTCGAAAAAAAAATTTTTTTCCAGAAACTGTCAATCATATTCGAGAAGAATTTCGCTTATACCTTGAACTTTATATTTCACAGCAGTGTAACGAATTCAAATTTGATACGAATAATAGTTTTGGAGATTTTGGGAAAATTTGTAAAATTTCGTGGTTTTTTCTCGATCTCGTTTTTTTCGGTAGGTATAACCCAAAAAATACTGATTCAATCACGATCAAACTCCGCAGCTAGTTTTGAGATGCTGAAGAATCGAGTCATCAGAACAATTTAATATTCTTATCATATTATCCTTATCGAATTCTGTACGAACCGTCGAACTGTCATTTTTAGATGAAGTGCTGGATTTCAATTCGATCTAATCCGTATTCACGGAAATATTGGTAAAATAGAATTTTGAATGGGTATATCTGCGGAATCATTAGGTGGATTTCACCCATTCACAAATTTGGCCTTCGTTATCAATTTGTAGAGTAGGTTTGGGGCTTAATTACGAAGGTCGATTTCGTGAATGGGTTGAACCGCCCAATTATTCGGTAGGTATACACGAAAAAAAAATTATTTTCTCGACATTTCCAAAAATACAGATTAGATCGAATTGAAATCCAGTACTCATCCAAAAAAAAAAAACAAAAAAGCACTACAGCTTTTGCGCGCATTTTTTAATTTCGTTGCCAAAGCAGTCATCTCCATTGAACATGCGCGCAAAAGCTGCTGTCTCCACGGCAGTGCTTTCGTAGGTTTTCATAATTTCGTCCATATGTGAATAACTACTATTTGTTTTAATTATTTCAGTTGATTAGATTTCGTTTTCCGCTCAAACACTTCTCAAGTCCCCTCAAATGAAAGGCTTAACTGATAGAGCACAAAATATCCCATTCGTCTTCTGAAAAGACTACTCAAATCCACAAAACGACCACTTCTTATCAAATCCTTTTCATTGTATGAAATAATAATGTTCAGACTGAATCTTCGCCAACAGATTTAAGCCCTAGTGCTACGTGCTAAGCTACAGGACAACTGCATTAATTCCGAAAATGCACATAACAGAGCCGACCTCCCCAGTCGGGATTAACTGAGCTTAAAAAACCTCCCTTCTCTTGAATCAAGGCAGGAAACGTAACAATTACTGAAATATTCCACTGTTTGAGCCAACGATCTAAAAGAACGCATTCGTTATTCGAAACGATACGAATGGCTGCGAAAGACCTAATTCATTTGTCCGAAATGTTGAATATTTAAACTGAGTTGGATGAAAAGCGATAAAAAGGCAACCTGGCAGCTTTATTAGAATCGATTTTCCTCCCTTTTGCAATTTGCCATATTCAAGCGGACCGCCGTTCATTCTGTTGCAATGAAACGCTTTTAATTTTCTTTCACTGGCACAATATTTCTTTCATAAGGATTTCTCTCGGTATTTCTTGCGTTTCGTTGATTTATTGGAGTTTAGAAGTTGTTCGAGTACTTTGTAAATATTTTCCCAACAGTTATATGCCGAATTCTTTTAGGACTTGACGGAGAATAATTTCATTCTTTGCTTTTTTTGCTACTCGAATTCAAACATTTACATTCACGTTCGAAAGTTCAAGACACTTTACCTTCTATTTGAGTTAGAATTGCAGCAGGAGGGATTTATTGGTACGAATAGAAATCGGTCCACAACGCTTATTTTTTTTCAAAATGATTCGCGATTCATTTTTCCCAGAGAATTCATAGACAAGCACTGATGTGAGGTCAGAATCTTTCACGCGCTTGTTCAAATCCGGTCACCTATTCGCGTATTGACCCCACAAAATGCAACTTTACTGCATGATGAAAAGATTTGGCTATTTTCGTTTGGTATGGTCCCCACGAAATTTTTTACGAACTCATTACATTATTCAATGAAATATCATCAATTCGATCAGATCTGTTTTTTTGGAAGTATTGCGGAAATGAAAAGTTTGGTGGGTATATCACGAATCATTGGGCGGATTTCAGCCATTCAAAAATTCGGCCTTTCATTTCACCATGATCGGACCAGTATTTTTTGACATTTTTGGAAATCACAGAATTTTGGTAAACGGTTGTTAAAAAGTGTTAAACTTCATTGCAAGCTGATGAGTTGTTTTCAAGGTTATATTTTTTCAACGAAAGTCTAAAAAATTCACGAAAAACAATTTTTTCAGAATTTTCTACCTGTATTAGCCTCACGAAATTCTGCATAAAGTTATGCTTCGGTATACTGCTAACAATGAAGTTTAATTTTGTTAGCTTCCGATCATCTCAGGATATTGGGGAATTCATCACGAAAATTCAAATAGCCAGGAATTTTGACGTATTTCATCTGAAAATTGAAAAAAAGATTTGGAGCGCTATATATGAAATGAAAAAAATTTTATTGTAGAAAAATCTGGACAATTCTTGAAAGAATTTTACAGGGAGTATTCTCCCGAAATTTTACACTATGTCGGTATTCTACTACCAATATCTTTGGAAATTTGAATTTGATCGGACTGAAATTCGGTACACCGTTGAAAATCATATTGATTTGAAAGTCTGCAAAGTCATCGAAATCCGATGAATAGTTTCAGAAGAAACATTTTTTCAATTTACTATCAATCGAGCTATCAATACTCAGCAAAATTTTGCGAACAGTTAATATTCTACAACTCATTACCAAGTTTCAATCTGATCGCATTGGTAGAACTCACCTCTAAAGTTCAAATGAGTTCAACTCCAAAACTGTTAGGCCGATTTGTCCTATTAACGAACTCAGCTGGTGCATTCTTATAAGCAAACTTACCTGAAAATTTCAAGTCGCTTGGTGTTTTCGTTCTCATCTTTTCGTGGCAACAGACGGCCAGCCGGTCGAACAGAATGGATTTTGACATTGGGATTTTTGGTCAGTGAGCTCATATGAAACCATAACGATAAAACGATGTTCACTAGACCTTGCGCGCAAACGCAGATAATACGAAGGCTTAAATTGAACTTCAGCTATTTTAATTCGAGGTTTCGTTCCGAAATCTTCCACATCTTGTATCATGTTAGGAATAAATACGTGAAATGATGACCACTTTGGCAACCAATTTGAACATGCGCGCACAAGCTCCTGACTTCACGTCAGTATTCTTCAACGTTTCTTCAGTCTTCACTTTTTACTGGATTTCAATTCGATCTTATTTGTATTTTTGGGCAAAGAAAATTCTGAATTGCCATCATCTATGGAATCATTGGGCGGATTTTACCCATTCACGGAATCGACCTTTGTAATTAAGCCCTCGCACTACTACACAAATATCGAGTTTCTATATCGGCCGCTCAGCATTTTCAAACTAGTTAACAAATATCATCACGATTGAATCTGTACTTTCTGAGTTATTCTGGAGAAAAATAACGATACTGAGGAAAAAAACACGAGATTTGACAAATTTTTCCACAACTCATCCTAAAATTATAACCGTATCGAACTGAAATTTTGTACACTGCTGTTAAATATGGATTTAAAGGTAGGAGCAAATTTTCTTCAGAATATGAAAAATATTTTCTGAAGAAAAAATTTTTCCGAAAAATTCGAAATTTCTTCAATTCAGTAAAAATTTTATCCCAACAAAATATTGCAAGAAATTGAGAGTCGTTATTATTCAACTAACTGCCAATTTTCTAGTTTTAGTAGGTAGTTCGCTCCGTTCGACAGTTATCGTGCCCATGGCTAGACGTACAGAATCGATTCTGACACTGAATTCTTCATCAGCGAGTCCAACCTAGTATTTTTAGACCAATTTGAGCAGAAATTCGAGAGTTACAGACATTTGGATAAAACGATAGCACTCTGATCCCTTAGGGCTCTACATAAAGTAAAAGAAGGAGTCACCATTTTCGTTTTTATAAATAAGAATCACCCTAATATTTCAGTATAGCAACATTTCATTCGAACCTGGCTAGATTCGGGTCGATACTTTTATCTATGTATCTTGTGGCTTGACTTATTACATATCGAGTTGGGATATTTCGAATGGATATGAAGATAAGAATTTCATTTCCTCTCATTATTGTCAAATATTTATTTAGGGAACATTCACAGTTGATTTATTTCCATAGTATTTGTTCCGTTCCGATCGGTACCAAACGTTGAATGCGCCTGTAAATATTAGATTTTCATCCTTTGGGACTGAAGCGGGAGAACAATTCATGTTTTCCGAACTGGATGTCAACTGGACAATCTACTACGTAGACAACCAATAATTAATTCTACAAAATAAATGATTCTCTTATCCGAACCTTACTTTTATTTTCGCGAGCATGTTCTGCTGAACAGCGTGCTATCTTTTTATCCAAATGTCTGTAATTTTCGAATTGTACGTTAATGAGCCAAATCTGCCTGAGAATATTTCCTCAATGTTTCAGAAACTAGAGTGATTGCAATTCAGTAGTTAGTTGTAGCATTATACCGGGTGTCCCACGAATACCGTTCGTTAAAATATTTTTGGGAAGGAATTGAAATTCAAGTTTGCAATTTCTGACTTAAGCTTTGACTAGAGAGATGACTCCCCGTAATTTTTTTGGGATTAATGAGACTTCCGGTTTCACCGGAACTTTCGTTTTTCGAATGGGAAGCTCTAAATTTTAGTATGAAAATAGATTACTTATTGAATTCTGATTCGTTATAATATAAAATTTTTGAATTTTCCATAGAAATTTCTTTTTTAACTTGAAATTGCGAAAAAAAAAATTGAAAATGGCGCTCTGCTGAAACATGGATATCTTCAAGGTTTCTCATTGAAAAAATGTCGTTTTCAGAATTCCGCGAGAAGTAACAATAATGCTCATGTCACAATAGTCAGAATTGAAAATTATGATACAGGAGGTCACAAAAGCGTTGTTGAAGTTGGAAATTTCGAGAACGTGAAAACTCAATTTTTTCAAATGAGAACCCCAATTTTTATGGCCAGAGTGGAATCTACGTAGACAAATAATATAGTTGTGGAAGTAACACCAATGCCCAATCTGAAATAAATGTTCAATATGTCCTCCATTCTTTTCGAGACAGTTTTTTTCTTCTGAGAAGAATAAAATTCGAAATGTGATCGCGTAGATGGTTTTTTACGAATATCTGAGAAAATATGGATTTAAGGGCACTGGTGTTGTTTCCACACCTATATTATTTTTCAGCGTAGATTCCATTATGGCTATAAAAAAATGAGGTTCTTATTTGAAAAAATTGAGTTTTCACGTTTTCGACATTTCCAACTTCAACAAGGCTTTTGTGACCTCCTGTATCATGATTTTCAATTCCGACTATCGTGACATGAGAATTATTGTTACCTCTCGCGGAATCCCAAAAACGACATTTCTTCAATGAAAAACCTTGAAGATATTCATGTTTCAGCAGAGCGCCGTTTTCAATTTTTTTTTCGCAATTTCACGTTAAAAATAAATTTCTATTGGAAATTCAAAAATTTTATTTTGAAACGAGTCAGAATTTCATAAGGAATCTATTTTCATTTTGAAATATGGGGCTTTCCATTTGAAAAACGAAAGTTTGTGTCACTTTCGGTGAAACCGGAAGTATAGCGAATCCCAAAAAATTTACAGGGAGTCATCTTTCTAGTCAAAGCTTAAGTCCGAAATTGCCAACTTGAATTTCAATTCCTTCCCAAAAATATTCTAACGAACGGTATTCGTAGGACACCGGTATAGCGCTCAGCTTCTTGCGAAATATTGTTGGGATCGTATGATTAGTAAAATGAAAAAAAAAAACAAATATTTGAAGAAAATGTTATTTTCGGGAACTAATCATCAGATGTGAAAAAAAATTGCACACACTAGACAGTCTACATTTTAAAACAGAGTACCCATTTTCATATTGATCCGATTCCAACCTTCGTAGATACTGTTAATAATTTTTCAAATTATGATCTTGTCTTTGGTTCAGTTTGAAAAAGAAATTCAAACCATTTGGCAACTTTTCTTGTGCATATAAATATCCTCAAGAAATTATGCATCAACATTCAAGCTGGGATTTTTCAAACAGTTACTTCATTTCATTTCGATCTAATCTGTATTATGGAAAATAAAATTGCAAATGAATAGATGAACGTTTTATGGATTTTATCCACTCATAAACTTGACCTTCGTTAAGATCCAAAACTACTCTACAAATATCGAGTTTTTAGTTGTTTCTTTCGAAAGTTAGTGTATTTACGATTGCCCGCTGGGACGACCCAAACCAATGGAGCACAGTTACAGCAAGCTTCACTGAATCCTTGGAACGGGAATATTAAACGAGATTCATCTCGCGAAATTTTCGCAGGATTTCACTTCATTGTAGTTTCTTTATTAAATATCTGAACGCTGCTAATCATCCATTATAACATAGTTATAGGCAAGAATGAAAACATTTAATCCAGAATCCTGAAATTACCCAAACGCGAATAGTGTCTTTGCTTGCTTGTTCCAAATTGCGCGGTTTTTGTAAGAATAAATAAAATATAGATGGCGCACTGAATTCGTCTGGGTATTTTGACATTTAAGAAGCGTGATGTAAAACATTTATAAAAATGGATTACTACACGATACAACAACGCGTTCAAATTGTTGAATAATTTTATGAAAATCAGCGTTCTGTGAAAAGTGTTTTCAGAAAATTACGTGAATTTTATGGTTTACATAATCGTCCATCTCAAATCACTATTAGTCGAATTATTAAAAAATTTCAAGAGACCGATTCGGTGGAAGATCAAAAAAGTGAAAAATATAGTCGTAGCGGTCGTTCACAAAAAAATATTGATTTGGTTCGTGAAAGTGTTTCTGAAGAGCCTGGAATGTGAATTGGACGGCGTTCACAACAAGTTGGACTTGGTGGGTCCACAACGTGGCGTATTTTACACAAGGATTTAGCTCTGAAGGCATATAAGGTTCAAATAACACAGGAACTAAAACCATTAGATCATTTAAAACGTTGTGATGTTAATTGGCCACCAAGATCATGTGATTTGACACCGATGGACTATTTTCTTTGGGGTTAAGTGAAGAACCAGGTCTATGAAAATGATCCACAATCAATTCCTGAACTAAAGGATGAAATTATTCGTATAATTTCAACAAAAGTGGACGTCTGCAGAGCTGCAAGAGGAGGCCATTTGACAGATATTATTTTTCGTTTATAAATGTTATAACTGATACTACAATTACCAATAAGAAGTTTTTGAGAATGAATGCAAATTATATGTTTTATTTATTCTTAAAAAAAAACGCGCAATTCGAATCACCCTTGATTACTGATTAAAATTTAGGTTATGAAAATTTTCCATTCGACAATCATTCTGTTATATTATGTTTGGCAATTGTTTTCTCAACAAATATAGTTGGTATTAATTTGGCACCTGAACATCTTAACAAAAATGTTTCTCATATCATTGAGAATATGAAAAATCAGTAGAGCAACTAGCTTGAATGTCATAGTTCAAAATTATCATAATTTGGTAACCTCGTTCATTTGGTGATGTAAGTTAAATTACTCCTGTATTATATATGTATGGAAACCAGATTCAAACACGATTACGACCAACCGAAAAAAAACTGGTGTGATAACTACCAGAAAGTTGATTGGAAATACTATTAGAATTTTTGGGTGGGCTAGCTGGAAGGTTAATGTTAGATAAAACAATATATTGGAAATTTCCCCCAACACGACGTCGGTCATAAATCTTATTGTGAAAAAATTCATAAGTATAATAATAAATTTATTGAAACATCATTGTAAGCCCATGAAAGTGAATATACGTTTTAGAGGTACATATTTTCGTACATTTCAGAAATAATGATCGAGACTCCATATGTTTTCGGTGTAATATATTCAAAAATGATATAACATGATACAATAATCATAAAAGTGAAATAGATTTGAAATGATCCAAATACAGAGATCATAAATATATATATATACAAGGGACTCAACTTTTTTCGGTATTGTGGCAACTTTGAAATTAATTAAAATCGAAAATTTGAGAACTAGGTAACAATAAATACCATAAGAATATAAACCTTAACGCCTTATTTATCGAAAAGTTTCATTATTGTCATCAACAACACTGTTTCCCAGACAATGAACTATATCGGAAGATATTATAAAAGGATGCACAGAATGCGTAGTACTCATATTTAAACAGTGTGCCAATTTGGCGTTTGTGTAATGAATAAATAAATAGTATCGATTTATGAGAGACAACTTTCGGATAAGGAACGGCTCTCCTAAGGATAGAATTTCTGTTGATTCATTTTGTGTGTAATAGGTATATTATGAAGTGAGTTAATATTTGATTGAAGAAAATTAAAATTCTGACGTGGAATCTGCAGAATAAAAAGTATTCTATATAAATATTGAAGTATCATGTAGGGATGGATTGGCAAAGGTGTACGTTTGAAGATCGAGTTACACAAGGATGCAATTTCTTTTACAATAACGCGTTTGTAGTTATATTTTGAGTCCAGTTCATATATAATCGAGAATAATGATAGCACAGACATAGCACCTGCACAATAATAAAGTAGTATATGCTTGCCACATAAGACTGAAGTCACTGAATAAAATATTACTGAAGAATCTTTGTGAAACTATGTTTTTATTATTCCAAATATATCTTCGATCTCATTCTGCTATTTTCTCTCCGAAATAAATGAGTATATCATTGTAACTTTTTCATTTCGATAGTTGAAAGCCCATAAAAAATACCAATGTTAATTCTTCATGCTTCGAAAGTAGAGAATCAATGCCTACTGATGCAATTTTCTCTCTATAATATCATCTGAAATTCAATAGCCTTTAGTCAAAATTTGATTATCAAATCCATTAACTCGTACAAGTTCTTCATCAATAACCAATGAAAACAAAAAAAAATTGGACAAACCGTACGTCAAACTCGTACGAAATCACTCGAAAGAAGGGGTTACATTTCCAAGTCCTTCTTTTGAAACCCTCAAATTCCAGTGTTTAAATTTAACAGTCAGTTAAGACCATTAAACGAGGATTACTTGACTGTGCAAGATAATTTTGTACCTAAACCTTGGTTAGTGACTTAATCTATGGTTTTGTAATACGGTACAAGTAGCAAGTAAGCAATCCCCGAGTCTCCAAATAACAGACGCAGAAAATGGGATTCTTGCTAGAGCAACTATTCGCCTTCAAATCTATCACTACATCTGAATACCCAAATCTCCTTACACAAAAGGCATCTTCATAGTAACTAAGGTTGAGTTCCTGGCACATGATGTTTCCCCTATTTCCATAAATACACATGCGTCGAATTTAAATATCGGAATGGGATTAATAATGCCGTTTCATGAAAACCTGACTAAGGCATTGACTTCTCGTCAAACCTTTAGTTGTCCGTTTTTATAATTCGACCAGATAGTGTTTTTCTATCTTGCGCCCTCACGCTGTTGCCGTCGTCAGTCGATTTCCCCTCATACATGATCAAAACGTTACGATTAATTATTAGTGATCCCCTTCAACCCCTAAATAACAAGGTCTAAAGACGTGATGTATCCGTTTCATCTCCTACACACAATTTTCACATAATTAAACCCGTTATTTTGTAAGTAATCGTGTATGGGCACTCGAAGGACGTATTGCGGCTGTCAGTGACTGAAGAGCCTGTTCACTTTCCTTATGAACCGGTTTTATGGTCGTGTCCTCCGCTCTCAACTTGCGGAAGCTCCGAGATCCCGGTTGCCAAGTTTGAGGATACGCCATGTCATTACTCTTTCCATTATAGCTTAATTTGTGCCGAAATTATGCTTTAATCCCCACGTAGGGTTGCTGTACGACAGCCCCCGAGGACTGTTTCGCAGATTATATCATCCGATTTCATAATCGTATTTAAACTCCAGGGGTCACATGTGTACGTACCTCATTCAAACTTCAATACCCTGGAGAGGGTGCTCGAAATCATGTTGGTTTTGTAATTTTCAATTTCGAAATCTAATTGGAAAACGGATTGGATTTTTATGTAATCACCGGAAGTTCTGGGGGAACTGGCTCTTTAACCTATAGTCCTTTTTTTTCGATTCGACCAATGATTCTGGCCGAGAACATTTATCGAAAAACGTTTCGGAAAGGTCACAGACTGGATCATATACAGGTTATGGAGATTCTAGTGCCCACACTGGCAAGTTGCCGAGGACTGAATTGAATATAGTATATTTTTCCAAACTTCCGATTATGATTCCTCGTCTCTTCATGAAAGTTATATTTCGATACCCTGTTGTCTTCCTGTTTGTACTTAATTCTTTTGTGAAAATGCGCAATGTTAGTTATTTTTTCATTTTTCACTCCATTTCAGTTTTTATTTCCCCGAAAATTCTTCAAAATATGAAAGTGGCATTTCTGCACATTCTTACAATTTTTTTTTTCAACCCTTTGCACCCAAGAATTTTTCTGAGTGAAACGAACTCTAGCCACTCAAAGTCACCCCGTTATATACGTTTGCTTTTAAGGCGTTTTGTTCCATTTTTCGTTGTAGTTTTGTTGATTTTCTATGATTGAGATGGATCTTATGCTAAATTAAGCTATAGAGGTATATTATTAATAATGTTTTTCTTTTCAGAACATCGTGGATAGTTGCAGCCTGAAGAAATTGTTAATCAAACGTACCGCAAAATTAGGTAGGTACCACATTATTCGTGGATTTCCACCGAAAAATACCTACAGACAGTGTAGCTTAGTTTTGGAATTGAGTTTTTTCAGGGGGTATTTTTCATATTTCAGAGAAATTCAGGAAAAAGTCGTTTTTTTACGAGAGTGTACGTCCTGACAAAAGCATGGAGGAATTCATGTATACAGGGTGAGTCTTTAAATTGTACATTAATTTCAACCCTAGATTCCTCTCATCAAATATCACTTTTTTCATTTACTATTTTGCCAGATTCGGCTCCGGTAAAAAGATACAAGCTATTGGAATTTCCAAAAAAAAAAGTTTTTTTTTTGTAGCTGTGGCAGGGTTCCTCCGAATGAAATTAATTTTGGTGTGAAGTTCGCTATGACTATGACTCGTATTCAATCAATATCATCTAACTTCAAACAGTTTTCTGGTTATAGACTTCCTGATTCATAAAACTAATAGAAATTAGCATGAATAATGCAGATAAAGTTTAACTCTAGTCAGTATAAGAATCCTCAATCATTTAAGAATACTTAATTATCCCTTATTATTTGTTCTCAAACGAACCGTTATCGGGATATTCAACGTTGAATCTTAAAAAATCTGATAAAAATTCGAGAAATCGCCTTATTTCCGTGGATCTGCCCCTGAGCTAGTTAAGACAGTGCATTAAGCTATGCTCATCTTTACCCGGAACATAGAATACTCATGAATATCAGGTCTATGCTTTTTCGGGACCAGAGCACAGACATAATCCATGTCTTTGGATCAGACTTTCTATAGAATTCTAGAGTTCAATTAATATTTTTAGGTTAATTGAGTTATTAGCACATTCAGAAATATTTAAATGCTTATAACTTCTTACCAGAGCCGAATCTGGAAAAATGGTAAATGAAAAAGTGTTTTATTTGATGAGAGGAATCTATGGTTGAAATTAATGTACAACTTGAAGACTCACTCAGTATATCCACATTACTTTCAGGAATAGAATACCATGTTGTTAATTGAACGTCTTTCACTGCAAAATATTGTCCGTGTTATGTCGTTGCAATTATCTCGTTTCGAGAAGGATTCAGAAGTATTGCCATCAAAGGTATATTCCATCTGTTAAAATATGAATGTCGTTTTATTTGAACATTTCTTGATTTCTAGGAATTTATTTGAATCAGCTTCTCTTTGCCCTGAAAAATGTTACACAATAGTTTTCTTCCTTGTGACACGTGAAATAATGCACGTGAGGGAGTTGAAAGGGGTAGAAAGTTATGCATGAACAAATCTGTAATGGTCGACTTTCATTCGGTGACAAATTTCATCAGGCACCATCGTATCAAAGTAAATGAGCCATGACAAAGTGCACCTACTGAAAACCTCTCTGAACTGATTTTTCAAAAAAAAAAAAAATTTTTTTTCTTGAAAATTTCAGCACGCCTGTAAAGAAGAGACAAGGACATTGCCAAAAAAGCACCACAAAAAACACTTTCCCTATTCAAAAAATTTAGAGGGTTGATGAGGATGGCACAGGGTGCAACAAAAATGCGCCAACATTTGGTAAAAGTGAAACAAAAATTGACCTGTTTCAGGATTTTGTTGCCAAATTTTTTTCATGTGAGAAAATGAATTTATTAGAATGCTTGGTTTTGAGAAACGAAGAATCAAGGCGCTAATTCGAATCGCTTCTGATTGATAGTAGATCGCGCTGTATGTCACTGGTCACGGCATTATTCTACGGTCAGGTAACAGCTGAAGCTTTCCCTCTTCTTGGTAGAGTGAAAGGCACACGAAAAGAGGGAGAGGGTGTCTGAAATGTAACATCCAATCTCTGGTTCCAAATTTGAATAATCATTTTCTTGTTGAAAATTGCAATTTGACTGCGGTTGAAACCTTTCGGTATTCTTAGGGACAGCGTAATCAGTTCCAATAATGAATGCAAAAGGTCCATAAATAAATGTGTTTATTCGAGAAATTATTCGACAGTGAAAACAAAGAATTGTTTGACATTTCATTCCTCGAAAATGGCATCGAATGAGACGAAATTGCGATGAAAAATAAAAAGTAAAGGAAATAGAAATTGATTTCATATTTTCCAAACTACTTCTGGTGTACCACAATTATTATCTTGCGAAGAAAAAGGACATTACTCCAAAGATATTATGACCCTGTAGATTTCAAGAGGCATGTTAACAATGAGGTGAGAAATATCTCAGCTGAATTTCACTTGAATATATCGAGTAATGCAGATTTTCGTCAAGAAAACATTGGAATAATTCAGCTTTAACTCGAAATCCAAACAATTGTACAGCCCATTTTAGGAGACGTTTATTCTGTATACCATCCAAGATATCGCCTCCCTTTATTCTTTCAATTTAAAAAAAAATTTGTATAGGAGCAGGTATTTCGCAAATATTCGTCGACTGCTGGCACCTCTAAATATATAATCTCATCAGAGTCTTCCGGAACTCTCATTCATTATTATATTTCAATAACGTATTGATCGAGATGGTCAGATAATATTATATATATTATGATCCTCATCATCTCGGGTAGACGATCGTAGGAGTACAATAGACACACACACTATTCGGAGAAATCTCAAACAAAGATGAGAAGAGTCTGCCGGCACAATGGATATAAAATGGATGAGGTAAAGATGAACTGAAATGAACTCGACTTGTTTTTGTTTTTCATGAAGGTACAATGTAAAAATAATAAGTCTAAGTCATAAGAAGTACATATGTGAAAAAGTTCTTACCTATCTAAATTTAACATGCGGTGTCTGAGGAACAAAGTGCTATAGTTTTGTCCAAATTTCTGTAATTTTCGAATTTTTTCCCGAAAATGGTCTAAGGGCCGGTATTATAAAACTTAACTAAAAGTTATCTTTAACTTAAACTGACAGTTTTGACAGCTATGTCCTATCATAATTGTCAAAACTGTCAGTTACAGTTAAAGATAACTTCCAGTTAACTTTTATAATACCGACCCTAAGATTATTAGGTTGGACTCACTGAAGACGAATACAATGCCAAAATCGATTCTGTCCGGCCAGCCGATGACACGATAACTGTCGAACAAAACAAGCTAACAACTTGAAGCTTTCAGATTAGGTCGAGCATTGGAATGCGCCGGTTAAGTTCGTTAATGGGACAAATCGGCCGAATGGCTTCGGAGTCAGAGTCATTTCAAATTTTGAGATTGATTTCCTGACATTTCAGGAACTACTTATGCGATTGAATTGAAACTTGACAGTTAGTTGAAGCATAACAGCGCACAACTTTTCACAAAATTTTGTCGAGTCACTGTCAGTGAATTTTGAAAAAAAAATTTTTTTCGAGAACTGTTGATTGAATCAGGAGAAAACTTCTGCTTATACCTTGAAAATCATATTTCCAGCAGTGTACCAAATTTCATTTTGATACGACTATAATTTTTGGAGATATTGGGAAAAATATGTAAAATTTCGTGGTTTTCTTCTCGATATCGTTGTTTTTTCCGAAATAGCTCAGAAAATAATGATTCAAGCAGAATGAAACTTGGCAGCTAGAAATGCTGATGAGCAAATTTGTGCAAAATTTCGTGAGGATCGTTGTCATTAGAACAATTTGAATTTTTATTTTTCAATTTCAATATTTTGTTTGCATATTTCAAATTCTTCGTATGAATTGAATTTTTTCTGATCACTACCTATTTTGATTAGGAACGATCCTTTGAGTTCGAAAGAGGCTTTCATTACTGACACCAAAAAGATCTGTGCTCCTCGTTACTCACATTTTTCACAATCACTACCTATTAATATTTTGCCACGAAATCTAAAAGTTTGACACAAAATAAATTTGCAGTGAATGTCAGAGTCGTTGCCGTATCGGCCAACGCTCCCGATATGTGATTGAACTATAATCCGAACGAAATGAGCTGAAAGCTTGAAATTTTCTGGAATGTTGCGGATCCGAATTAAGGTGCATCAATATACTAAATCATACTATGGATTTCGTGTTTTTGCGCATTTTGATAATTTTCATTCGATATTCTGAAATTTTCAAGACAGTGTAGGTGTGAATTCATAAACTTCCATGAGCACAACATTTCCTGAATTTCTGTCCTCCGTGCCTATTCTGATTCTTCTTGTCCTTGAAGTACTCCCAGCAGCCTGAACTCTTGACAAATAGAAACACAATTCCTGCAAATCAGACTGGAAATGAGTATTGTTTTCTAAATTTTTTTACCGTTAATAAGCTTTGAAACAAATATTTTCGCTAATTCTGCATTCGATGCAATCTAGAAGAAGAGCAGTGGTGGACATTACCGGTTCTTCGATGAGTAACCGATCTTTTTATGATTATTTGAACAAGCATGCAAAATCATCTCACTTCACGTCATTGATTTCCTATAAGTTTGAAAACAGCTCCAATAGACGGTGGTCCAAGTTGCCAACCCACAAATTTTGTCCAAATTTTCTATCACTGAGGAAGCGTAATTTCAGAACAAATTCGGGTAATCTTTGGATTTCGACAAGTGAAATCAAAACAAGCTCTGCGCATGCTCCAACAGTGCCATTTAGGGAACTATGTTGCCGGACTGTAAAATAAATCCGATGCCACTGGAATGTCATGTTATTTGAAATTCGGTTTCCTCTTTATAATTTGTATAGAATATGCGTTGAGAAGTAATTGAATGCAGAAGGAATATGCCTGAATGAGTAAGTAAGGGCAAAACTGCACTATTTTTATTTGAAGCAGAAATGAAGGTGCTATTTTCTCCAACAATTTTCAATTATGGGACGCCTTTATTTTATTTTCTTATTTGGATTGATACTGTCCTGAATTCAACTAACCTCATCTAGGACCTAAATAAATCAGAAGACGAAATTCAGGTTCACCATCCCAAAATTGAATTTCTTGTGATTTGGGCTGGCAATGTCACGAATTAAACTTACCTAACCCACGACATAATTCATGACATTACTCTTTTTTTATTTTATTTACTTAATTTTCAAGTCAGAATTAACCATCTCGAATGAATCAAGATACTATCACTCAAATCTAGTATTAGGATTCCGCACAATCTGACAACGATGGTCCCTTAATAACACTGTTGGAGTATGCGCAAATCTTGTTTTGATTTCCAATTGTCGAAACCAAAAGATCACCCAAATTCGACACGATAAGGTTCCCGTTACTTAAACGGTGCCTCGGCTCCTCAAACAAGATAATTCCTTCTAAATATAGGTTTTTGTTAAGATCATCTCCGATAGGCTGAAATTCAAGTTGGAATTCCTGATTTCATCTCGATAGTGTCAAGTTTACATAGGATATGTTCCGCAAATCAACTTGGATATTTTGGTTGCCGGTTTTCGTAAAGATGAAATATTCGGTTGGTTCGGGAATAAAAAGTTGATATCGCAATTTGATTGGTGAAAAAGCAATATTTCTGTCGCCAGAACGACAGTCAATGTTCTTTGTTAAAATATCCATAGCGTAGAATAACCTTCATTTACTTTATGATCCAGAGAATATGAAGAAGACAACAATCAACTATGAAATAAAGATTAAGTATGGTCTATGGATCATAAGGTAAATAAATATGAAGCGATTTCGAGCGATGGACCAAAAGCTCCGGTTATAGTTACGTTTATCCACATTGACATATTTTCCTCTGCTTATATGTCAGTTTGGATAACCGTAACTATAACCGGAGCTTTTGGTCCATCGCTTGAAATCGATTGTGATTGTTCTATGTCATAGATATGTGTTACCATAGAACATTCTGGTGGCAGAAAGATTGCTTTTTCATCAATCAAATTCCGTAATTAACCTTTTTTTCAGGAACCAACCGAATATTTCATATTTACGGAACAGAAAACCGGCAAGCGAAATAACCAAGTTGATTTGCGGAACATATCCTATGGAAACTTGACACTATTGACATTAATTCAGGAATCCCAACTTAAATTTCAGTCAGTCGGAGATGATCTTAACAAAAACCTATATTTGGAAGGAAATATCTTAGTTGAGGAGCCGAGGCACCGTTAAAGATTATTCATAAATAAAGCAGCGAACCTTCTCATGTCGAATTTTTCTGAAATTTCCCTTCCCCAGTGTAGTAATTTTGGACGAAATTTGTGGGTTGGCAACTTGGACCTAAGTCGTCTATTGATGCCAACACAAGTTCTTGATTGAAAGATTTTGCATCAATATTTTGTCACGTCCTAGTAGACATGATTTTATGCCAAGGCTGTTGTCTAAAGTATTACGGAATACCGAGTATTTGCACCGACTGAGATAGGTTTACCTTTTCCTTTCTCAAGTACGCGTTTAATGGGAACAAATCTTTTTGAATTCAATGTTACCGCGATGTGCACTGAATGTAATCAGTTGTGAACGATTGCGAATTTAATTAAAATTGGTCAATGTGTCTACAACTTCGAGCTTTGGTATTGAAAATCACATTATATTATTGAATAAGAACATTGTTCCTAGATGGGAGCTTAGTTGAGAAATATTATTATACGCAGTCGTGAAAGTTTTTACGCTTCGTTCTGAGGATCAGAGTGCTTTCGTTCTGCTCAAATGTCTTGAAGGTCTCAATTTTGAGCCAAAAATATCCTCAAACTATTCGGTGGGTCTTTCTGTTAGGAAATTCGTGCTCAAAAGTCGAACTTAAAAGATTGCGGATTTAAATACACCAGTTAGTTCCTTTAATGGGCGAAATCCTTCCTAGTGGTCAACTAAAATTTTAATTTTTCTATAATTCGAAACAACCTCATCCGATCGAAAAGAAACTCAGTTATATTTTGAAGTCCTACGCGATTTCAATGGAATTTCGAATTCTTAAGCCGTTATATTGAAACAATTAAAATTCATAAAGTTGTTTCAAATTCCTAAATGAAACAATTTTCAACTTTCTCTGATTTTACTTATTTTCTCTTTTGTTTCACTAAACCATGACTTCGTCAGGTAATTACCTATTAGAAACTTGTACTTGTAAAACTCAAAAAGATGTTCTTAAACATTGACGTCTGGATAATTAGCATGGAGGGGTGAAAGGTATTCAGGCCATTATTGGGTGATTCTTGAATATAATCCAAAAAGATTGAGTAAAGGGGATCTGTTCAAGTTTTTCTGATTATTCAATCAAATTCGTTTTTCATTGTATACATCCAATGGTTCTGCTTCTTGTCCAGTGAGTTTGTGGTTTCTGCTTTCAGAAATTTAAAAATTCATTAAGGGCAAGACCAAGTGTCTTATAAACGAATTGCATATGTTGAATTTTTGCTCTGGGGAACAGCGCGTTATCGTTTTGTCCGAATGTCGGTGATTTTCGAATAGGGTGGACTCACTGATGACGGATTCTGTGTCAAAAAGGATTATGTCCGGCCGGCCGTCCGTCGTACGGAGAATCCTATCGACCTGTAACTTTTAGGGTAGGTTGCATTTCAAAACGCGACGGTTAAGTTCGTTAATGGGCAAAATCGGCCAACCAGTTTCGAATTTAGAGCGCTTAAAAGTTTTGATGTTATTTTGGCAATAATTGTGGAACTACTGAAATAATTGGATCGAAACTTGGCTGTTAGTTGGAGTATAGCAACGTGCAACATTTGACGAAATTTTGTTGAGATCATAACATCAGTAAATTGAAAAAAAAAATTTTTCAAAATGTTTTTCGAAAAAATTTTTTTTGGCGCGAACTGTACTTTGAGCTTCATATTTTACAGCAGTGTACCGAATTTCAATTCGATATGGCTATTAGTTTTGGAGATATCTGAAGAAAATATGTGAAATTTCGTGATTTTTTTCTCGACATCGTTGTTTTTTTCGGTATAACTCAAGAAATACTGATTAATACATGACGAAACTTCGCAGCTGGTTTGAAGATGCTGGAAGACAGCTTCGTGCTTCGTTGTTTTTTTGTCAAATATTCAATATTCTGGGATCTTCTTGTTGTTTTATCCTCATTAAATTCTTTATGAACCTTCGAACTGTAATTTTTCGATAAAGTACTGGATTTTAATTCGATCTTATCTGTAGTCCTGGAAATATTGGGAGAATAAAATTTTGAATGGGTATATCTGCGGAATCTTTGGGTGGAAGTTATTGTATCGGCCGTCAGCCGACCGTAAACAGATGTCTGTTCTCCTATATCTTCAACGTTTTGTTGCTGAAGTGACCGGTAAGGGCAATATGTCTGAGCTGAATTGTTATTGCTCATATTTGTATCATCCACTGGTTCATCAGTATAGCGGTTTCGTTATATTTCTAGGGCTGTCGTTAGATGACTGTTTTTCACTTTTGAGATATTTTTGTATCTATTTCTACCGGAAGGATTTTCGGAGAATAATGGTCGGTTTCTTAAACAGTATTTCAGCATTCTAGTCTTTTTTCGTTAATTCTGCAGGGGCAGATATTTGGTCATATCCAGGTTGCATGCCTACGCTATCTCATCAGCATACTATGTATGCTATCTCATCTAGAAGGAGATACTTGCTCTTTTTTCATTCTTCATAACAATGGCAAAAGCATAGATTGAAAATATCAAATTTTTCCATACAGAACTATATGCAGGGAAACAAAGATATATTCACAATTAGCGATCAATCGTTTTCTAATAAAATTCACTGAAAAAATTCGCTGTCATAAATTTTCATCCATCTCTGCGAAATCTCGCATTCACCGATCAGAAAACACAGAGGAATCGACTAGAACATAGGCAATGGCTTGAGGCGCCGTTTGGGACAAAAGTGCGTATTCAAATATAGCTAATATATTCATTAGTTGCAGCAATACATTCATTTTGTGTGCCAATATATTCATTTTTCGTTATTATATATTTATTTGCTACGAAACACAAAAAATTTATACTTTGGGTGTTGCAAATATACAGATTCGTGGTGTCCCATATATTTATTAATTCGACCTATCCCAAGTTGTCACGAGAGGGCGCGCCGGCAGCGTTCAGCACATTCCGAGCATATGGCAATATGACGTAGCCATTAGTACAACATATCATCTTCTTGATATGTAGTACCTACACTGGCTGATAGGTGGCTTATAGATTGCCGATATTGAATGCAGAAAACTTACTTTTTTGTAGCATGTTGTGTGTGAATGAGATGAGTAACAATCAATTATCGATAAATGCCCATTTATAATAACATAACCAAATATGTGTTCATTCGTTATCTATCTTGTAGATAAGTAGATATTATGATATTGAAAAATCCTAATAGCAGTTGGTTTGTGTCTTAATACTAGACACATCGTTCATTCATAATCCTTATATAACACTTCTTGCAGTAGCACAAACCAAAGAGTAAACTTAAACTTGTTACTGTTAGTATTTCTAAACAGACGTTTGAATGGGTGCGTTTTCATTTTCATCGAACTGATTAATAGGTGTATCTCCCTCTCTCTTCTCTTATGTTCTCCACCAAAGAAGAGAGAGATACGGGTTAATCGATTTATCAATTCGATGAGAATAAAACCCACCTGATCTCTTTGTAATCTGCTACAACTATATGGTTATGTTATTTGTATCGTGGTCTTCTATTGCTATTATTTTAGAACTTGGAACCATGGAGGTAGGCAAAAGGTAATAGAACTCTGTAAGCTAGATAACTTTCCCAACCATTGCTTACTGTGAGCGACTTATGTACTAATAACTCCGCTAAGTTGCCAAAACTCAGAACTGTACCAAACGCTGCCGGCGCGACCTCTCGTGACGACTTGGGATAGGTCGAATTAATAAATATATTTGTTACCACGAATTTGTATATTTGTGACACCAAACTCATAAATATATTGTGTTTCGTGAAAAATAAATATATTGCTGCAACTAATAAATATATTAGCTCGAAAATAGATATATTTGAAAACACACTTTTGTCCCAAACGGCGCCTAATAAAATGCTATTTGCGACTAATTCTAGAATATTCGTATACAAATTGTGCCAAATTTCTTACGTCAATGAGAAACACGTTGTATGTCATCTCATCAACTTTGCCGTCTCAGACACAATTGAGTACATTCTGCTCAATTACTTCAGTATTCCGCCTATATTGAACAAAATGACGGAAATCGAAGGAATTCTAAATACTTCAGAATTTTAGTTTCCAAATCATCCAACATGGGTTCTATGCCAGTAGAAAATTATTGGTTTTCCATATTTCCACTTCCACGTGTTATTAATTGAATACATTCACCAGAGAAAAGTTTCAGTCTGTAATCATGAATTTGCCTCCACGAGTGGTCACATAAATGTTTTGGATGATATTTCATTCGCTCTTCCATACCTTCCTACTACAAAAATGAGATTCAACTCGCATTAATCCCCTAAGGTAACCGAAAAATAATTCGATCGACCAGCTATGTGAACAGCGGTTACCATTAAATATTCCCGATGTTGTAGTTCGAAGTTTTGGAATGTGTTGGCTTTACACATTTATAATTCACAGTGTTTTTATTTGTTTGGCAAGGCCGCCCCATAAACATTGCAAACTTATTCGTGTTGAAACCCCTTTCCACTCTGGAACGATGTGATGGTTGTTTGAACAACAGGTTGCAATTAAATATCAATGTCTATATGGGGTATCTAAGATTACTTTCCGAAGAACAATCGTAATCAAGTTCAGGGAAGTAGAGGTTCAAGTTCAGGGTAGGAGGGCTGCGGGGAGCCGCCCTCCTATGAAAAATTATGTAAATACATAAACAATTAATTTGTATATTTTAGATCCATGATTTCCTTCTCGAAGTGGATTCAATTGAAATCAGAACATTTTTACTTAGCCCAAGCGACCATATATACTTGACAATAATTACATTAACGTTAAGCGCACTGTGCCGGGCTGTATCTCGAACGCCCAAGTGACATCACCCGTTCCCATGTGAACGGCACGCGTCTCCAGTCAGAGATCAGGGGGCCGATTCTTGAATCTGGATCAAGAATTAAAGAGTATGACAATTGCCATATGTTAACGTCGATTTTCTTAGTTGAATATAAACAAGTATACATGACCTGCGCATGGAACCGAATGTGACTCGACAATCGAATGTTATATCTTCTATACTCCGTACCACTCGTTGATAAGTCGAAGGAAACGGTGATAAGGTTATGTTTTTATTAGGATATTAAATTTCTCGAAATGTTGCTTTCGTTCATTCCTTGAATATTTGCTTGAAAACATAGTCGAAATGGCGAGTAGAACTATCACAAATTTTGCAGATGCTCGAGAAAACTCAGAAAATCGACATAAACGTATGACAATTGTCATAATCTTCAATTCTTGATCGAGATTCAAGAATCGGCCCCAAGGCAAGTCCCACTCGGTTCTCGGTGCCGATTCGGGCTATAGCGCTGTGATTTGGGCGAAAAGTAGCAGCCCAGAGAGGAATAAAAATTTACGCTGAATAGATAGGTTTTGTAGGTGCCAATTGCTTCGCATTATAAAATTGCGTTGATGATTTAAGGACTGACAATGGGGGTGTATGATCTAACGAAATTAAACTTCAGTTCTTTGAGAAAAACAAAGAACGACCTGTGCCCGTATTTAATTTGAGCCGAGTGCAACCCGAATATAAGAATCGGGCGGGGTTTTTGCGGAAGTTTGACGCAAAAATTTACGAAAAAACCCTATGGTTGCGTGGACCGAGATTAATGGTGATACATTTCCAAATTGACACACTGTATATAAGCTCCGATGAGTCTTCCTTACCAGGAAGCTACTTCGAAATTATATTTCCCCCTTTATTATTCTAAATATACTGATTCGATCGGGTTGAAACTCAATGAATAATCCGAACCAGAGCAAACAGAGTTGAAATAGCACGATAGCCCGAAAGGAATGAAAACAGCGAGTAGCAAAATTTTGTTGCTCGTTCGACATCGATCCTTTTCAGGTCGCTCACCAATAAAGTTAGATTGAATTACGGATAATAATTCCTTGCACAATAGTGAAAGTCTTTAGAATCATCATCCACGAGCGCTTAAGCGCTCAATGACAGTTATGTTGGTGTTGGCTAGCTTTTTGCGCGCATGTTCTGAGGAACAGAGTGCAAACGTTTTGTCCGAATGTCTGTAATTTTCGAAGTTTTTCCCGAAAAATGGTCTCAAATGACTAGGTTGGACTCACTGATGACGAATCCGGAGTTAAAATCGATTCTGTACGGCCGGCCGACGGACTGTCGAGAGAAGCAAGCCAGCGACTTGAAAATTTCAGATTAGGTCGCGCATTGGAATGCGGCAGTTAAGTTAGGACAAATCAGCTGAATGGTTTCCGAGTAATGGTCATCAGAAATTTTGAGATTGATTTCCTGATATTTCAGGAACAACTCATGCGATTGAATCGAAATTTGACAGTTAGTTGAATCATAACAACACACTTTTCACAAAATATTTTGAATTTTTTTTTTCGGGAACTGTTCATTATATCTGAAGAAACTACTGTTCATACATTAAACATCATATTTTACAGCAGTCCACCAAATTTCATTCTGATACCACCATAATTTATGGAGATATTGAGAAAAATATATGAAACTTCGAGGTTTTTTGCGCGCATGTTCTAGGGAAGCAGCGTGCAATCGTTGTGTCTAAATGTCTGTGATTTTCGATGATTGAACCGAAAATAGTCTCAAACGTCTAGGTTGGACTCACTGATGACGAATCCGGTGTCAAAATCGATTCTGTCCAGCCGGCCGTGGACACGATAACTATCGAACGAATCCAGCGAGCAGCTCGAAACTTGCAGGGTAGTTTGCGCGTCGGAATGCCGCGGTAGAGTTCGTTAATAAGGCAAATCGACCCATAGTTTCGGAGTTATAGCCATTTGAAATTTTGAGGTTAATTCCCTCATATTTCAGAAACTACTTGGGTGATTGGATTGAAACTTTGTAGTTAGTTGAAGCATAACGACGCGCAACTTTGAGCAAAATTTCGTTGAAATCTTATGGTCACTCAATCAAAGAAAATTTTTTTCCGCAAAAATTTTTTTTCTGGAACCATCGTTCATATTCGAGAACAATTTCAGTTATACTTTGAGCTTCATATTTCACAGCAGTGTACCAAATTCCAATTCGATACGGCTATTAGTCTTGGAAATATTGGAAAAAAATATGTAGAATTTAGTGGTTTTCTTCTCGATATCGTTTTTTTTCCATATAACTTAAGAAATACTGATTCTATCGTGATGAATCTTCGCAGCTAGTCCGAAGATGTTGAGGGACAACATTGTGCGAAATTTCGTGATGATTGTATCATTAGAACAATTTGAAAAAAAAATTGAAAGTTTTGTTTTCAAATATTCAATATTCTGTGATCTTCTCATCATGTTATCCCCATGAAAATCCGTATGAACTTTCAAACTGTCATTTTCGACGAAGTATTGGATTTCAGCTCGATCTCATCTGTATTTTTGGAAATATTGGTAAAATGAAATTTTGAATGGGTATATCTGCGGAATCATTGGGTTGATTTCACCCATTCACGAATTCGGCCTTCGTAATTAAGGTCCAAACCTTCTCTACAAATATCGAGTTTCTGAGTTGTTTTATTCGGAAGTTTTCGCGAACAACATTGCATCAGTTTTAAACTAATTCCATAAGTTAAAGTTAACTTGAAATTATAATAATAATTCACTTTCAAACCTAATCTGCCCTTCATAACACCGGCCCTAAATCCAATTTCTCCAAGTGAACCGTTCTTACCGTGAAATACTCTGTGAAGTACTCCACTTTCAAGACACCCCGAAAAATGTTTCATTATTGAAACATAAATCTAACAACGGAATAGCTGCATTATTGAAAGTTCGTGCTGTGGATTTATGGTTCGGTGCGTATTTAATAAAACAGGTATAATCTAAGAGGGCTTAGTAAGGAATGCAGTCCGTCAACAATGGAAACAAGTAGGGTGGGAGGAGAATGAAGCAGTGACCTGAAAATATTCAGACGTAAATTCCACATAACAACTAAATTGTTTCAGTGTTTTTTCGAACACACGCTGACGTTAGTACAGAGAATTCATCTTATTTGAAGATTATTTTTTACTTCCAAGGCCATCTTTTCTTAGAAATGTTTTTAACACGTTTCTTCTAGAGATTAAGAACATCATTCTTCTTCTCATATGTATGTCGGAGTACTTGAAAAAGAATCCTTGGCCGATTGCAATTCTGCGTCAACCTGTTGACACGATGGCTAATAAACGACTGATTTAGCTGAAATTTGACACAATCATGTTTAATATCATCTTTACGGCATTTGCAAAATCTCATTGAATACCGATAGATGAAAAGTTGGAATTTTTTTTTAAAATTATTTGAAGGAAGGGGTTATCACGTAATTTCGCACGTACTCATGAACTAATTACCAAATTACAAATTGATCGGACCAGTATTTTTCGAGAAACTGGGGAAAAATTCTCTGCATTTAAAATGGTTTTATATTCGAAAATGTTGGGTCGATTTTGCATATCATTGAATACAACCGGCGCAATCTACCCTGAAAGTTCTCAATCGCTATAGCTAGTTCCGTTCGAAAGTTTTTCTGGCATCGGACGGCAGGTCGGACAGAATTGAATTTAAGTGCCGAATCAAGCTGATTCTCGAAAGATTTCGTATCATATTTTAGTTTTTTTTTTTGGATTTTCACTCCCAATATCTGAAACAGAAACATTACAAATTTAATAAAATTGTTTTTTATGGAAGACGCCCTTGCAGTTTGCAGAATTAAACTATTTGTCAAGGGCAGTTTCTTGGAAAACAGATTGCCTAGTAAACAATACAGAATTAATACAGACGATAAAAAACGAAGCGAACTGTGACGTTTCAGAGTACGAATTTGACTCTTTCATCAGACTAAGGAGATAATTCCAAGAATTATTTTCTTTCGATTTTTCGTTCTGATCTGGGACTTTTGTCAAATAGACATTTTCGAGAAAGTTTTTTAATTCTACCTCTTTATTGAGTCAATTCAGCCGAATGGGGTCAATTTCAACAGAAAAATGAGCAAAATTAGTCTCTCCATTCAACAAAATGCCTGTGAGATGTTTTTTTTTTTAATTTGACAACGGATAAGAAATCATTGAGTTGGGCTCGATTTCCAACAACTTGTGCTGTGGAGAGCATTTTTGCACTGCCATAAATATAATAATAAATATTTATCTTGAAAAAATTGCACAGTCCCACATAAAATTGAGCAATAATTATACTTGAGTTAGGAGAAAATAAACTGCCATCCTACGAAGATGACCTGTTGTATTGTCGGTATAGTATAATACTCAGCTGAAAATAATTTCAACAACTATGCTCATGTAAGTGAAATTCTGAAATATATATTTTACGCCCAATAAAAAACATGAGGAGCAAAAAAATTATTAAAAAAACAAGAACATTTCATCAGGATCAGATCCAGCGCAGACGCTGGCAACGCAAACCATAAGATTTATCTCTGCCTCCTTCTGTACAGCAACTGAAGTCATTACCAATATGTCATTTCTTGTGAGGCATCCCAACCAACGAATCCTTCCTACGTTCGAAATGAGTAGTCCTTTTCACGTTCCTTATTGCCTGAGGCTCCTGATCGTAGATTTTCAGACCCATATACGAGATTGATTTTTGTTTAACCGTATTCATACTTTTATCCTCGCGAAATTCAGTTCTTTCTTCATACCTCGTTTCATGATGGTGCTGTATTGATGCTAGTTCTTTTGGTTTATTATTCGATAAAATCAAATAATAAACTTGAATGATTGACAAAAAAAAACTATTACCCCCCCCTGAAAATTTCACAGTTTAAATTTTGGAGTATGTAGATCTGAATGTACTAATAATAAAGATCCGTCGGTCCGCCGTCGGTTGTCAGGGGCTTTTCTCTGAAGGTACTGAACCGAAATCCGTGAAACGTGATAGAAAAATCGTGTGTCACTCGAATTCGATCATCCAAGCTTTTCAGCACGATCGGTTATGATGATGATGATGAGATATGAATAATATACCGGCTGTTTCATTGAGGCTGGCCCCCGCCGTATCTCAGAAACCGTTTATCCTATAATCTCCGGAAAAAATTCTGATGACAATATGCCCCTTAAAAAACTCTTTAAATTTGGAAGTTTAAATTTTTTTCCGAAGGTTATAGAATTAATGGATTCCGAGAAAAGGCCGGTGGCCACCCTTAATGAATCACCCGGTACAGGTTTTATTCAAGATATCAGTGGTATTTGATTATTTAACTGAGGAAATAATAAACCCTTGTGTAAAATTTGCAGCGTTTTTTGTATCTTAACTGCGTTCATGAAAGTCTGAACAATAGCCTGTTACCTTATGTTATGTTCAGGAAGTACTTTATAATTAACAGTCTAGGCAAATGACAATCATATGCAGTCCTCAAACCAGTTGCGGCGTATTGGATATGGGGCCACAAAGACGTGATACATCATCTTAAGCTCTTCCAACACAAGAATTCTCTCTCTTTACTTCTTGAAACATATTCGGACGAACCTGTTCGATAATCAACTATGTAATGTTAATCACAAATTTGGCCTCAAAATATTGATCCATATTTTTCATCCAAAGGGTTTGAGAAAACCCTTAACTTGATTTCTGTATTGAATATATGGATTTTGCCCAATCACGAAGTTTGGACCATTTCAGTTTATACAAGGTGTCCGGTAAACCTTAAACAATACTTTCGCAGGTGATGGACTAGGTCATGACCACTTAGAATACCGAAAAATTTTCAGGTGCATTTTCACCATTTTGGAGATAATGGACATTTTGAAAATTCGTGAAAAATCGCTGCCCTTCCTAGATTTTTTGGATATTATGTTTGTAAATTGGTAGGTACTAATTCGACATATATTTTTTACTGAACATTGCTGATGACCGCTACTTTTTGAATGTATGAAACAATTTTCAAAAATTGATATAATTTTGCGGGAAATGGGGATAAAATGATATATCTGAATTCTACCTATTATTATTCTCGTAATTTTGACCCCAGTATCGGAAAAAACTTATTATCACGTGAATATGAATATTCACTAAAAATAATGCGCACTTTGTCCTCTTTCCGAAATTGTATGAAACATACTCTAATTTTTTCTGGAAGGTCTATTATTTCCGTTGCAAGAGAATGAGGACATATTCTGATCTATCCTCAACTTTCACAATTTTGAGGAAAACATCTTGTTTTACGAATTTTCAGAATGAATTGATGAAATAATGATAAATGATAATGAGTCCATTGCTGCCCGTGGTTATACTTCTACTAACAATCAACTTTTAATCTTTCAAGTAGTTTCTGAAATATTACGAAAAATTACCTCTGAATTTTTAATTACTATAATTTCGATTGTGTTTGGTCAATTCGGTCTTTCAACGAACTCAACCGTAGCATTTGGAAATTCAATCTACCCTGAAAGTTTCAAGTCGATAGGGTGTTCGTTCTCACGTTATCGTACCTACGGCCGGCCGGACAGGACCAATTTCATTTGATACCAATTTCAGCTCAAAATTCTGAAATTACAGACATTTGGGCAAACCGATACCATGCCATCCCACAGAAAATACACGGAATAAACAGCATTAATTTAAAATAATAATAAGAATTTTTACTGGAAGTTCATCTAGTGTTTTCAGAATCCTTCGGTATGTAAAATACACGTATTTTGTCAACAGAGAACCCGCTAATCCTTATGAAGCTCAATTTTAGGATTCAATGAATAATTTAGTTTCCAACAAGTGAAGGCCATCAATTAAAGACGATCGATAATGCGTTTTTGACCTATCAATTTAGATGGTAGGGCAATAATCTTGTAGAAGACATTGACACCAGAGCCTTTTATTATTTTTTTTTTTGAGTTGCTATATCAGTTAGAACCCAAAACCGATTGCTTAATGTGAAGATTTTGTTATTTTATGTTGAATAATCAAAATCGTTAATTCTCGTTATTCATTTCGCTTGTTCTATCTTACAACTTTCACCCGAAGAAGTCGAAATGTCGCTCAGCCGAAACAACTCAACAGTGGGAACCCCAGAATTAAATTCCTCCCAGCAATTTCTGTTTCACCTTGAACATAATCCATAATGAGCTCTTCAGATCGCACTCAACGCGCAGGGTTTCTTTGTTACTAGCGTAACAAATGAAGTCGTACGTAGGGTGCAACAATTTACGACTGGCTGGCAGTTTTTTTCCCCACACTTGCATCTTCCAGCATTAATCTAAGGACCTGTATCGAAAGTGGCCATCGGGGTTCGTTATTTTGTTACCCTCGAAGGGAGAGATAGACCTTTCTAATGGACTCCGAACAGAACGAATCAACCGGAAAGAAATCATCTCCTTTCAGAGAATTGCTGAGTTCGATTCCGCCTCTTTTGCGGATATAATTAGGTTCAAGGGTTTTGGTCGAATTTCTACGGAATCTTCGAATCGAACAAAATTCATATGTGTATGAAGAGATCAATAGATATATTATTTACGACGGAACGAAAGCTATAAGTTCCATCCCACAACACAAATGAAAAAGTAATTTTATCTGCACCAACATTCCATTCTTTTTGCACGCAAGCTCTTAGGACCGGCGTGCTATCGTTTCGACCAAATGTCTGCCGTATCCGAACGACAAGGTTGGACTCAGTAATGATGAATTCGGTGTCGAAATCGATTGTCTAGGTGCTCTAAGTGAGAATTAAGAACCTCATCGGCAAGAAATTTTCCGGATAGGTTGTATTTCAAGAAGTCAGGTTGATGGTTCAAATCGACCGAACGATTTAGGAGTTATGATAATGGTTTCGAGGTTATTTTTCAATATTCCAGGAAATACTTTGGACATTGGATTGACACTTGGAAGTTAGTTGAAGCATAAAAACGACCTTATTTCGTGAAATTAATTGAGATTGCATGGTTCGGAGATGTTGGGGAGATAATATGTCGAATTTATTGGGTTTTTCCTCAGTAACATAGTTATATCCAGAATAATTAAATACTCTATGCTCTGTCATTTTCTAATCAGATTATCCTCAAGAAATTCTGCATGAACCTTCAAGCTGTGAGTTTTCAATCAGGTACTGAATTTCAATTCGGTCTTATTTTGGGAAATATTGAAAAATGAAATTTTGAATGGGTATATATACAGTGCTCGTGAAAATTATGGAACATATTCATTTTCACAGAAGAAAATTATTTGGCAACAAAATCCTGAAACAGGTCAATTTTTGTTTCACCTTTACCAAATTTTGATGCATTTTTGAAGGATTTTTGTTGCACCCTGTGCCATCCCCATCAATCCTCTAAATTTTTTGAATAAGGAAAGTGGGTTATGTGGTACTTTTTGGCAATATCCTTGTATCAGGGGTGCTGAAATTTTCAAGAAAAAATTTTTTTTTTTTTTTAAATTAGTTAGTTCAAAGAGGTTTTCAGTATGTGCTGTTTGTTATGGCTCATTAACTTTGAGACGATGGTATCTGATGAAATTTGTCACCTAATGAAAGTCGACCATCACAGTTTTGTTCATCCACGACTTTCAACCCCTACGTACCCTTTAATGGAAAAAAAATAAATTTTTCATGTAAGGGTTGAAAGACGTTGAAAGTTGTGCATGAACAAAACTGTAATGGCCTACTTTCATTCGGTGACAAATTTCATCAGGTAGGATCGTCTCAAAGTAAATGAGCCATGACAAAGTGCACATATATGTGCACTTTGTCATGGCTCAAGAGGTTTTCAGTATACTGAAAACCTCTTCGAATTAACTAATTTTTCAAAAAAAAATACTTTTTCTTGAAAATTTCTACACGCCTGTAAAGAAGATACAAAGTCCTTGCCAAAAAAGTACCACATGACCTAGTTTCTCTATTCAAAAAATTTAGAGGGTTGATGGGGATGGCACAGGGTACAACAAGAATCCTTCAAAAATGCATATAAAATGCATATGAAAGTGAAACAAAAATTAACCTGTTTCAGGGTTTTGTTGACAAATGTTTTTCTTCTGAGGACATTAATTTGTTCCATAATTTTGTCGCGCACTGTTTAAGTTAGGGAATCTTATGTAATTCACTCATTCACTAATCTTCTGAAAAAAATGATATTAGAAATGTGATCGCAACTGCATTTCTCAGAAAATATAAATTTTAGGGCTTTGGCGTTATTTCCACACAAACATTATTTTTCAACGCACATTCCATTATGGCTTCATAAAAATGAAGTTTTTATTTGCGAAAATTGATATTTCACATTTTCGAATTTGCCAACATTGAAATCGCTTCTGTGACCGCCTGTATCATGAATTTCAATTCTGACTATTGTGACAGGAGCATTGTGCCTACTTCTCGCTGAAGCCAAAAATTACATTTTCAAAATGGAATGGTATAGTACAGAGTATTTTCAAATTGGTGGTTCAAGCGAAACGAGGTGAGCAATTACTTCGATGATTACAATATGAAATTTCTCGAAATTTTGCAAGGAGAGAATCCATTTCTCAAAAACCTAAAAAAGCACTGCCGTGAAGGCAGCAGCTTTTGCGCTCAATTTCAATGCAGATTACCGCTTTGGCAACGAATTTGAACGTGCGCGCAAAAGCTGCTGCCTTAACGGCAGTGCTCATCTAGGTTTTTTTTCGATAAAGTACTGGATTTCAATCAATCTAATCTGTATTCTTGAAATTATTGAGAAAATAAAATTTTGAATTGGTATATCTGCGGAATCATTGGTAGGATTTTACCTATTCACTAGTTCGACCGTCGTAATTAAGCCACAAATCCTCTCTACAAATATCGAGTTTCTAAGTCGTTTCTTCCGGAAGTTAGTGTGTAATTACAATAACTCTCGAAAGAAACAACTAAGAAACTCGATATTTATGGAGGAAGTTTGGACCTTAATTACGAAGGCCGAATTCGTGAATGGGAGAAACCGGACAGAATCTATTTTGACACTGTATTCTTCATCAGTGAGTCCAACCTAGGCGTTCGAGGCCATTTTTGGCTCAACCATCGAAATTTACAGACATTTGGACAAAACGATAGCACGCTGTTCCCAATGCGCGCGATAATTTGAAATTTGTTCTAATAATCATCACGAATTTGCTCAAGTTGCACATCAGCATCTTCGAACTAGAGCCTTGAAATTTCATCATGATTTATTTTTTGAGTTATAGCGAAAAAAATAACGATATCGAGAAAGAAATCACGAAATTTGACATATTTTTCCTCAATATCCCAGAAAATAATGCTCGTATCGAACTGAAATTTGGTACACTGCTGTGAAATTTAATAGAAGTTGCTCGTCTTTATACTCCTCTTTATACAAACTGCCAAGTTTCAATCCAATCGCTTCAGTTGTTTCTGAAATAAAAAATAAATAACGAACTTCATTGCAATACGCGAGCTACCCTGAATGTTGCAAGTCGCTAGCTCACTCCGTTCGACAGGTATCGTGTCCACGGTCGACCGGAAGGACAGAATCGATTTTGCTACTGGATTCGTCATCAAGGAGTCCAATCTAGTCGTTTGAGCCCAATTTCGGGAAAAAATTCGAGAATTGCAGACATTTGGAAAAAACTATAGCACACTGTTTCCTTGGAACATGCGCGTAAAAATGAGGATTTTCCAAGCTGAAGTAAAAATATTACATTTTGATCTCAACATCATATAGAAAGTGTAATTCATAGTATTTAAAATTCCTCTTTGGCGAGTGATCCAATTCATTAAGATTGCCATACCATTTGAATTGATTCGTGTGAGGAAGAAAGGAAAATCGTTAAAATATGAATTTGAACTATCGCGAAAAAGTTAGTGATGCCAGTTTGGTGCACTTATAATTTTTGATTTGTTTTTCTAGCCGAAAATCGGGAATATGCAGAAAGAAATGAGCAGTTTGAGAACCTGATGTAATGACCAACAGAATAAGTTTAACTTGTAATTATCGTTTTCGCTCGGCTCCATCTCACTTTGGTGCAGGTCAGTGATTTCGAAAGCAAAACCATATAATGAACCAAATGTGTAACGAATGAGCGTTCTGGTCGAGTCGGTGATGCAACTCGTTGTGCAACTTTAAAATGTCATTCATCTGTTTCTCGAACGCCTGACGAACACTCTCAATAAGACGTTCCATAGAATTCACATTATCTGGGTCAGTTTCAAAGATGACCGTGTAAATTAATGGGATGAAACTGAAACTATTTTACAATGTTGTCGAATCCACATTCGATGAATTCAGACGATAAGAAGTTCATAAGAACCTGTCACTTACAGTGTCGCTTATGAAATATCGGGTGATTGAAGTCGATTAAAACGACCTCGCTCAATTTTTGACGGGTTTTTTGCAGAAATTATACCCGGTGACATTTAAAGCGTTAGAAGGATGAAATTTTTGCGAAATGCTGTTCTTTTCAAAGGAAAAAACATATTCAACGCACGCCTATGAAATGAGGCGTTCTTTGAAGACGAAGTGAGTTGAAAAATCTAATTTTCGAGTCAATATCAGTTACAGCAATGAACAATTTTTGCGCGCATGTTCTAGGGCAACAGCGTGCTATCGTTTTGTCCAAATGTCTGTAATTTTCGAATTTTGAGCCGAAATTGGCCTCAAACGACTAGGTTGGACTCACTGATGATGAATCCGGTGTCAAAATCTATTCTCTCCGGCCGGCCGGAAGTTTTGAGCTTCGTTTCAACCTAGAGTTTTAAATTTAATTTTAGTCTCCCAAATTTCCATTCGATACGGTTAATATTTTTGGAAATTTTGGAAGAAACTATGTCCATTTTCGTTCTCTTTTTCTCGATATCGTTTTTTTTTGGAATTACTCGAAAAATACTGATTCAATCATGATGAAACTTGGGAACTAGTGTGAAAATACTCATGGACAACTTTGTGCAAAATTTCGTGATGACCGTGTCATTAGAACAATTAAAAAAAAAATTAATTTTTTTTTTCAAATATTCAATATTCTCTGATCTTATGATTATATTATCCTCATTTAATTCTGTATAAACCTCTGAACTGTCATTTCTCGATAAATTACTGGATTTGAATTCGATTTAATCTGTATTTTTGGAAATATTGGGAAAATAACATTTGGAATGGTTATATCTGCGGAATCATTGGGTGGATTTTACCCATTCACAAATTCGGCAGACCGTTAACACAATAACTTTCGAAAGAAACAACTTGGAACCCGATATTTGTAGAGTAGGTTTGGGACTTAATTACGTAGGTCGAATTTGTGAATGGGTAAAATCAGCCCTAACGGCCGACTGCGTAAACACAATAACTTCCAAAAAAACAACTTAGAAACTCGATATTTGTTGAGAAGGTTTGGACCTTAATTACGAAGGCCGAATTAGTGAAGCCCAATGATTCCGCAGATATACCCATTCAAAATTTCATTTTCCCAATATTTCCAAAATCAGGTCGAATTGAAATCCAGTATTTCATCAAAAATTACAGTTCGAAGGTTCATACAGAATTTAATGAGGATGATGTGATAAGAAAATCACAGAAATTTTTTTTTTTCAAATTGTTCTAATGACACGATCATTGAATCAGTATTTCTCGAGTTATACCGAAAAAAACAACGATATCTAGAAGAAAACCTCGAAATTTGACATATTTTTGCCCGATATCTCCGAAAGTTATAATCGTAATTTTTTTCTTTATTTACTGACAATATGATCCTGACAAAACTTGACTCAAAGTTGCGCGTCGTTATGCTCCACCTAATTGCCTAGTTTGAATCTAATCGCTCAGGTAGTTTCTGAAAGAAAAAATAAATAACTTCGAAATTTCAAGTGGGTATAACTCCGAAACTATTCGACCGATTTGGCCCATTAACTAACTCAACCGTGGCATTCCAATGCGTGACCTACGCTGAAAGTTTCAAGTTGCTAGCTCACTTCGTTCGACAGTTATCGTGTCCACGGCAAGCCGGCCGGCCGGACAGAGTCGATTTTGACCCCGGATTCGTCATCAGTGAGTCCAATCTAGGCGTTTGAGACCATTGTTCGCTCAACCATCGAAAATAACAGACATTTGGACAAAACGATAACACGCTGTTCCCCTTAGAACATGCGCACAAAAATACTGAGAATGCGCACTGTTGTGTTGGCACTTTAATATTCACGAAATGTCGAGAAGATAAAAACTGAAATGGAATGAAAAATCGAAAACAATCATTGCGCATTCTTATTAAATAAATAATTAAGTACACAAAAAAAAAATTTCGGAGAATTATTACTGATGCATGCAGAACAACACCCTGCTTTTTCTTATTAATTCAAACATTCGAATATTTCTCGCTGCTATAGACAGCGTTTAAAAATGCAAACTGTGGGCAGATGCTTCACCTCAACTTATTAGCGAGGTTTAATGAAACTTGAATGTGGCTGTGTGCCGAAATCCACTAATAACTTGAATGGTTAAATTCGTCAAATTATCAGGTATTCAACTGATGAATCTTCATTTCCTGAGGATAATACGATTTGAAGATGAAGTTGATTTTATCTTGAGGTTCAGCAGTGCCTTACGGTCCCATTGCCTGTCTCGGCGAGTGTTTTGCTACACATTGTGCGTCAAAATTTTGGAACAAATTCATTTTCTCAGAAGAAAATTAGTTGGCAACAAAATCCTAAAACAGGTCAATTTTTGTTTCACTTCTACCAAATTTTTTTGCATTCTTGAAAGATTTTGTTGCATCCTGTGCCATCCCGGTTCAACCCTATAAATTTTTTGAATAGGGAAAGTGGGTCATGTGGTACTTTTTTGGCAAGGTCTTCGTATCTTCTTTACAGGCGTGCAGAAATTTTCAAGAAAAAAAATTTTTTATTCGATAAATTTAGTTACTTCAAAGAGGTTTTTAGTATGTGCACTTTGTCATGACTCATTTACTTTGAGACGATGGTACTTGATGATATTTGTCACCGAATGAGAGTCGACCATTACAGTTTTGTTCATGCACAACTTTCAACCCCTACGAACCCCCTTTAATGGGGGAAAAAAATTTTCACGGGGGTGGTTTGAAAGGGGTTGAAAGTTGTGCATGAACAAAACTGTAATGGTCGAATTTCATTTGGTGACAAATTTCATCAGGTACCATCATCTCAAAGTAAATAAGCCATGACAAAGTGCACATACTGAAACCTCTTTGAACTAACAAATTTTTCAGAAAATAAAAATTTTTTCTTGAAAATTTCTGGACACCTGCAAAGAAGATACAAAGACCTTGCCAAAAAAGTACCACATGACCCACTTTCCCTATTCAAAAAAATTAGAGGGTTGATGGGGATGGCATAGGGTGCAACAAAAATCCTTCAAAAATGCAAATAAACTTGGTGAAAGTGAAACAAGAACTGACCTATTTCAGGATTTTGTTGTTAAATATTTTTCTTCTGAGGAAATGTATTTGTTCCATAATTTTGACGCGCGCTGTATATTTTAACAAACGCTCAAAATCTCCTGAATTCTTGTAGGTTTTACGTCGAAATTATCTATGTAACTTATATGGATATACCGAATAAGGAAATAAGACCACCAGTTGAAATTAAATCACGTAATAAAGTCAATAGAATAAATATAGTAACGTCAATTCAAAGGATATCTCACGAAAATGGTCTCCACTCTCAGACCTAAATTATTCAAGAAAGTTGCGGTAGGATAAAGCTCCGATTCTATCTCTCCTTCCCACAATTTCTAACCAACCCAAATCCCAAGTTCTCAGAGGCAAGAAGGCAAAAAAACATTTTTACGACTTTGCGTTTCTACTCGACCGAAGCATGAATCCTAGAATTACATATCAAAAATTTACGACAGCACAAGTTTACCTGAAGGTGAACACATAATCCCAATGCGGTTCGAAAAGGTAAAGAGCGTCACAATGCGTCAGTTTGTTGAAGCCAGGTAGATGGGCTTGCTTGAAAATGTTTAGAGGATATACCACAACACGTTCTGAATGAATTGCACCATTACAATGACTGGCTAAATTCTGGAATTAATTTGTTATCCCTGTTGTTGAGTTTGAGACGGGATGGATCCTCGAACAGGTCCATGGATTGACCTTTTGGTGGGGTAAATATCGGAACTTTTCAAACAGATGGTATTCGGTCTGATGTTAACTTCTTAGAAGGATATTTAACTATTATAGTGTTTTTTCAAGGTCCAATTAGGTGACGCTAGTAAGGGCCGGTATTATAGAACTTAACTGGAAGTTATCTTTAACTTTAACTGACGCAGTTTTGCAGTAACTTCCAGTTGAAGTTAGATTTGCAGGGTTATTTTTATCTGGTGGTTTGGGTATCAATTATAGTTAAAGTAAAAATTGAATCCTGGTTTTTCACAGACTCTCTGTCTTTTCGGATGACACAAGGGGAATATAACCTCGATTTTATTGTTCTAATGATAATTTCGGAAACATGTTAGCAAGATATACTCCCATCATTTTTAAAGGACTTTAAATTCACGATGGCGAAGATGCCATGAATATTGTTGAACATCCTCGTTGATAGATTTTCACTTCATTTTTGGAAAACTTTTAAGTGACTATGACGATGATGCCATGAATATTTTTGAATATCCTTGTTGAGAAAGGATGTTGAGAAATCGACTGGACCATTTGAACTAATGGGAAGAAACGGAATTCAAAAACCGATTTCGCTCATCTGGACACCTCTGTACAACTGTAATGGAACAAATATTCTTAGAAATCAGGATTTGACGCCAGTGATGAAAATGTGTTGATTACACTCAGATCTTATGTATCTTGTTCTTTCTTGATAGTTGCTGGAAATTTTGGGGGTATTTACAAATAAACTATACTGGCTGTATTATCGGAAATGTCCCATGGAAAATTGCATACTTATTATCTATTCACATCAAAGTGCCTGCTATAAAGCTCACTCCGGTAAAAATCCAATTTCGAGTTCATCATGACATATAATTGTAATGAAAATATCAGTTACGTTTTATGTTCTACTATTAGAAGGTGTAGATGAAAAAAAATTCATTGGCATTCATTCTTTTCGGTGCCTAATATAACACATAATAGTTGTAAAGGCGTAATGAAACACAATAATTTATACACTTCATATAACTTTTAAGATGAAGGAGAAAATCATCACAATTGCAATGATTACTTTTTTATAATAAAGTCCGAACTTTAGCTGATAGCCGTGTACAAATTCTAGATATCAGGTCTCGATGACCTGGAGCCAAACAGAACATTACCATATTTTTGAATTGAATGACAATTGTTGCAAATTTAGTGTTGAGATTACCAGTTCCAGTGTCAGTTGAAAGTACTTGCCCGTTGGTGAAGGGTGAAATATTTGTAAAAAAAATTCTGCACCTTATTGGATTTGGACTAATTTTATTGTAATTGTACAATAATTCCTGAATTGAACGTATCTCATCATTAACAAAGTTTTTCCTTTTAAGCTTTCATGTCCAATATATTCATCAGTGGAAGTAGTTTTTTTACTTAGGTGACCAAATGAATACCCAAATATCCCTTCCATATAACAAAAAATATAAGAATTTAAAATTGATCATTGCAACGCTCCCTCAAATTGTTGATTAACTTTCTATTTTTATGGAAACCACAATCAATTAAGCTCCCTAATACATGGTGAGAATATTTGTCAACAAAGAATTTGTTTATTCCCATGCTCGTCCGTATCATGTTTTGAAAGGGAGAATTTTTCCAAAGTCCAACTTTTTGAACTCCGAAATTGGTGGTTAGTTTTATCACAGAATTTTTAATTAGTTCCTCCTCATTTTCATATAAATCATCACAGTATATCTTGTCTATGATAAAAATGATACTTTTATAATTCCTACATTTTGAGCAAAAGATTAACTGTCAGTTAAAGTTAAGGATAACTTTCAGTTAAGTTCTATGATACCGGCCCTGAATAATTGAGATCGAATTACTGATTTGTTCTGGAATGACATTTAAGTTGAATATCTTTTCTTTTTCTTCAGGTAGTGAGGAACAGAAAGATCCAAATACATAGGGTTTTGTCGACAAATCCAACTGATAGTAGTCTCTATCAAAGTCAGAAAAGTATTGGTATATCTCATTAGTTTCGTTCGATACTAATACTCCGAAAATATATTCCTCTTGCTTGTATTTGTTTTATTATTGGAATCAATCATTATATCCATAAGAATACTGAGAAAATTCCGTCAAAAATATCAATGTTCAATGATAAAACGATCTTTTAAATTTGATTCTGCATATCGCCTGTTTAAACAAGCTGAACTTCGCGATGTTTCTTGACGTAACTTGTCGATATCAACTCTCTCTTCTTGTGTACCGTCCAGTCTACCATGCCAACCGACAAGGTCGGCTGTATCAATCGTAGAATGATGCTGTGACGTAGGTGATCTACCGTGTTCCACCCAATTTGAACTTGCGTCTCGATTTGATCATTTACCATAGCGAATTATTCAAAATTCGCGGATTGTAAACGTGTGCGAGAGCATTCATAAGGATCTTGTATCGAAATAGATTGAGAAGAACCGAAAATATTATATTTCGTGATTCTTGCAAAAGACCCGTTTCAGATATGTTGATCCGGAGTCGAGTTGAAAATCGTTATTAGTAATGGCAATCAGCTGAAGAAAAAAAAACACTCACTTGAAATAGGGAGCATTTTCACGCTTGTTGAAATTCATTGACGCGATTGGACACATATGAAGGTACTGTTAAACTCAACGCTACTTATTTTCCGATGAGAAAAATTAAGCGATCTCTTGATTCTATAATCCGGATGAAATTTCGTATGAACCGTCAGGTGGCCATTTTACTACCGAACACCAGATTTCAACCCTATCGGATTTTAATGTTTGGAAATATGTATTATGGAAATTAAATCTCGAATATGTACCTATATCCATCATCATAGCATTCAGATGATTTTACCCATTCTCGAATTCGGCCTACCGAATAGAATTCTTTCGGGAGTTATTTTGTTCACCGTCGGTCATTAGATCAGAATTCACGCAATGAATCCGTAGATGATTTGTCCTTTCAAACTCTCATTATACAATTTCCTCGGATAAAAAATCCAATCTAGTAGAAATCTGGAACTCGCTTGTGAGATCACACCTTGAATGTTCGGTCGTAATCACAATTACTTCCAACATAAACGACTTAGAGACTCCATTCTTGTGACTCTGCTTTTGGGCTTGATTGTGGAGGTCGAAATCGTGTTTCCGCAGATATATACATCACTAACTGGACTTCAACTTCCAAAATTTTCAACAATTTAGGGTGAATTTTTTTTTGCTGAAGACATGTGACAAAATAGTTGAGTTTGAATTTTGGAGAAATATTTTTAATGAAAATCCTGGAAAATGGAGAATATTGAAATGATGCTCTCCAATTTGGCAATGAAAATTCCATCTGTGCAGGTTTTATGCCATTTCGAAATCTTTTTCCAGAATTCTACACCAGTATTGAATTGAAAACCAAATAATTCTAAGATGTGACCAAGAACCGTTATTCCAACGGTCACACATAACTTACCACATTTATGCAAATGTTACTCTAAACTGAAATTAAGCACTCTGTATCTCGCTTATTCTACGAAAACGGAGTATATGTCATTAAAGCAAAAATGACTTTCGCAATGTCATCTACACGGCTATTTATGTTTGTCCAGTTTATGGTGAAACACTCTGTATATCCATTTGGAATTTAGTTTCACAATATTTCCGAAAATATAGATTTAATCGAATCTAGTATTCCGTCGAAGAATGACCGCACAATTGTTCATGCAAAATTTCGTGCGTTTGAAATCTACTGAATTATCGATCGGATTGTCACTACATAATTATAATAAGAACTTATTGTATTGACGGTCAACCAGGAGGACAAACATATAAACATGTTTCAGACTTAAAATTAGTAGAACAGGTTTTGACCTTGACAGTGAAATTCGAGATCATTAAAATACCTAACTAATTTTTCCTCCAATATTTCCGGAAGTACCCGTCAAATCCAGCTGAAATTTAGTATTGTTGGCGCGCTAGTTTTCGAGAATTTGTCCGCTCAATTGCCTTCCAAGTTCAAAACTGACGGTGGTTGAACGCTTTATCTTTATTTTTACAAGCACTAATAGGTAATGTACTGATACGTGATACGTGTGTAAATCCCTGACGCTCTGTTCCAAATTCAGACAAAGAATCTTCTAATTATCAACCAAATCAACATAACAACCATCATGAACAACCCAATTCATTAAATGTGATTCCTTATATACATGGACTTTCAGAAAAAATCAGAATAATTGTTGCTGAATTAAATAAAAGAACGATTTTCAAATAAAAAAAAATTATTTGAGATCCATACGAACTAAAACCTAACCAATTAACGAGAAACAAAAATCAAAAATTGTGTTCGAAGTGATCCCTGTATTTGTGGAAAGACATATACAGGGTAAACGTCTTGACCTTTAGATATCAGAAAAGGAGAGCACAAAAACAACCTGAGGAATAGAGACATACAAAAATCCCAAATAGCGAACCATGTATGTTCGACCATTGGGAATTCTATGATAGATTGGGATACAGAAATACTGATGATGGAATCAGATAATTTAAAAAGAAAATTGAAGGTTCTTCTTGCATTTTGTTGAATGGATAGAGTAATTTTCCTCATTGTCCTGTAGAAATAGACCATATATGGCCAAATTCATTCAAAAAAGTGATGAATTGAAAAACTTTCGAACCAAACGAATCTGTGTGAGAACACAGCAGTGTTTTGTCTAGAATGTCAATTTGACAAAAGTCCCAACTGAAAATGAAAAATCGAAAGAAAATAAATCTCAAAATTTTCCCCTTTGTCTGATGAAAGAGACAGATTTGTACTCTGAAACGTCACAGTTCGATTTGTTTATCGTTTATATTGTTTCAGTATTGTTCATTGGGCAATTTGTTTTCCAAGAAACTGCCCTTGACAAATAGTTCAATCCTGCAAACCGCTGGGGCGTCTTGAAACAACAATTTTATCCAATTTTCAATAGTTTGTTTCAGATAGTTGGAGTGAAAAAACCAAAAAAAATCATACGAAATTCTCCCAATATAAGCTTTAATCGATACTCATGATATTAACGTTGAAAATAAGGTGGTGGTTTGTCTCACGCGGTATAACCAAAGGATGAATTTTTACGGATCGATACAAGTCGGCAATACCCGAAAAACTAAAGCGATAAGCAAAGATAAATTATCATTATATCAATTTGTTCTAATATCCACTTTCTCAAGTGCAAGAAAAACTCATCCGAAGTACCCGCACTCATTTCACAATGAGTCCACTTCTCGTCGAGTGTACCTCGATGGCACTAGAAATTTTTTAGAAAAGTTGTGTGTTGAAACTTTTCGGTTGATTATGACGGAACGTGAGCACGATACAAAGTTTCTCGTCGATTATGCTTTTAAATAATTATACCCGTGGCTGTTTCAAGTCGCGAAGTAAACGCGGTGGGATCCTCCGGTTGTGAAAGAACTTGCGCTTTCGTTTGAACGGACCGGCAGAAACTACATTCCTTACATAACTGGCACCGAGATGAGGTCGATGATGCTTCATTTCAATAAACGTTACGTGACCACTCTGGATTTCTTCGGCTATACTTGCTATTTCTACTCGACTGGTTCGGCTACTGTTTCATATTGAATTGTCGCTTTCGTTGCAATTGTATCCGCAGGAAAAACGATAACTAGATTGAAAAATAACTATTTGAGTTCACTGTGGATAGAAAACTGATAACAAAACAGTGTGTAACTACTCTCTAGTCCACTTTAATTTTCTGCGTCCAACTCACGTTTCAGAACCAACGTTTTCTTTGTCCAGAGACATATCGTTACTGACTACAGGTAAAAGTTTACTTGGTGAACAAATGGGGGGTGGCATACACAACCAATAAGGTAGTGCTGGGTTATCAGGGATGAGTCAGATGAATATTTAGAATAATGGGTTACTAATGGGGGTAAGATCACTTTTTAGCAATATATCTCTTCATTTGAACATATGTATATCTTCAAGCTTATTTAAGTGGGTTTTGCCCGAGCTCTTTAGTAGCTTTACGCATTTTTCTGAAATTAAAATACCGGTTGTTGAAACGTGATTGGTGACCGCCGATGGATGGTTGTCACGGATATGGCTCATGTGTTCATTAAATCTCGTGTGGATGTTCCTCGCTGTTTGTCCGATGTAAGATTATTTATCGCGGTCTGAACATTTTATTTCGTATATACCCGATTTTAATTTATCTTAATTCAGATATTGGAATACCGAGAGAAACACTGACTGCAATTACAATTACTAAAATTACGAAGGCCGAATTCGCAATCATCACAAAAATTCGCACAAAAATGTTCATCAGCATTTTCAAATTAGCTGCCAAGTTCCATCCTGATTGAATCAGTGTTTTTCGAGATATTCCGAAAAAAATACCGATGTTGAGAAAAAAAACCGAAATTTGGCATATTTTTTCTGAATATCTCCAAAAATTATTATCGCATCGAACTAGAATGTGTTATGTTACACTGCTGTGGAATATGAAGCTCAACGTATGGCTAGAGTTCTATCGGAATGTCATCAATAGTTTCTGCAAAAAAAAACTTAAAAAAAATTTTGAAAGAAATTTTTTTTAAATTTACTGACAGCACGATTCCAACAATATTTCGCGAAAAGTTGCGAGTCCTTCTGTTTCAACTGACAGCCAAGGTTCAATTCAATAACTTCAGTGCTTCTCGAAATATCAGGGAAATAAACTTCAAATAGCTCTGAACCCGAAACTATTCGATCGATTATACCCAGTAACGAACTTAACCTTCGCATTTTGAAATGCAACCAGCATTCAAATTTTCAAGTCTTAAACTTAATATTTGCACATCGATTATGGGGGTCGAATTCTTGAATGGCTATAGAATCGACTCTATGATTCCGCAGATATAAACATTGAAAATTTTATCCTTCCGATATTTCCAAGAAGACATATCGAATTTAATTGAAGTCCAGCACTTGATTAAAAGTGAAACCTTACAGGTACATGCTGAAATTGGCAAGGATGACAACAAATGAAAATGTATTCGAAATTCAATTTTAATTGTTGTAATGACACGATCGCCACAAAATTTTGTTCGAACTTGCTCCTCAGCATTTGCCAAATAGTAATTAAGTTTCGTCATGATCGATTCAGTATTTTTGGAATTATTTTGGAGACAGTATTGTTGAACATTGATTTCAAGGAATCAGCCAAGTCTAATTGAAACCTGATGAAAAAAAATTCTGCAATTTCGCACGAAGTTGCGCGTGAGTATTTAACAACTAATTAGGTATTATCAATATTTATCAGGAATATATATATTTTTTTGAGAACGAGCATTACATTCTTTGGTATATAACAGTGTTAGCAGAGGAAATGTGTACGGGGTACCATACATCTTTGCGTATGATACAAGAGCACAGATAAAAACCTCAGAAAAAATTCTGTTTTCCGTATAAGTGTAGTAATTTGTTTATAGAACATGGATGGTATCTTTTTCATTGGACAATAATTTTTTCGTCATCTTGAATTCATTTTGACAAAATATTTTGACATAATATCTGAAACAGAAAGAGGGACAGAAAAACCAGAAGTAAGCAATAAATAATAGCACCTACATTTGCTCTCTGACCGAGAGGGTCTTTCGACCAGGTTCAGTCCTCCAAGCGATGATATTTCAGATCCTCAGATAAACGAAGAACGCTACAGGCCCCTTTATTGGGGAATCATCTCCCATAGATCTGCAATAAATTAACAATAAAAATACCACGTTTTCATTGTTACAAGTGTTTATGTATTTTTTTAACATTTAAACTCTGATAAAATTAAAAAAAAAAAATTAATGAGTAATAATAAATAATGAGAAGTTTGTTTTAAGACTAATTTCGAGTATTAACAATGAAAACGTGGTATTTTTATTTTCATTTTAACGTCATTGTACGTCCCCCTCGAAATGACGAAATTTTGATTCTAAACATTTTTTCGTAATGTGCTTATTTTTCGAGTTATTTGGCTGCCTAAGTTAAAATGGGTCACCCTGTATATATATATATATATATATATAATATTTAATATCTAGATGTGCCTTGTCCATTCATGCCAACCAGAACTCACATACTGTAGACCTTAACAATACAAAAATTTTAGATGTGAACAAAAACTACAAAAAAAGATGTATTCTTGAGATGATTCACATTAAGAATCAAGAAAGCACTATAAACAAAAAAACGGATACACAAAATCTGAGTCCGATCTACTCCTACCTATTAGATTACTGCAGCGCCCCCTTCTTTGACGGCCCTGTTGATGAATAAGCAAGACCATTAAATTGAAGCACTATTCACAGATGACATTCGGTGAAGTTACAATTGTGACAGATAACCTTAAAGGCACACCTCATGGGGAAGAACTTTTTAATTGATATTGTAAAACTTTTTAAAGACTGTATCTGTGAGAAAAAATTTAGTTGTTTTTGATGCAAGGAGTTTTCTCCCTTCATTTGATGTTGTTTTAGATCTCACATTCGGTAATATTGATTTTTAAACAAAACTAACTTTTTCTAATGTGTTTGTAAAATTTTTAGCTGCCCTGAAGAAGAAACAAATTGTTTCGAAAGCTTGGCTATGAATAAAGAGTGAAGAAAACTTTGTTATTAATGGTCGATATCCCTTATCTTAAATATTAAAAATAGTACGACCTTTATCTCTAAAAATCTATATATATATATATATATATATATATATTAATTAATTATTAATATATATATATATATATATATTCTTTTGAGAACGAGCATTACAATTCTAAGATATATCACAGTGTTAGCAGAGGAAATGTAAACGGTGTACCATACATATTTGCGTATGATACAAGAGCACAGATAAAAACCTCAGGAAAAATTCTGTCTCCCCGCATAAGTGTAGTAATTTGTTATTAATTTGGCCATTATCAGTAGTGAATAGAAATTCAACTGAATGAGATGTTAGTTCGAAAAAATATGAAAACAAAATTCTTCCACTGTATATGAGAAAGGTGCATTTATTTATCATTCAACCATGCAATTATGTATGCCATATTAATTTAAGTTTCTTTTTCAGGTGAGCTGACTGATGACTTGCATCACAGGAGAGTGATTTCATACGTGAGTCATTGCGAGAAATGCAAAAAAATCTGAGCGAAACGTTGAATGGTGCTCCTCGTTATCCTTATTTCATATGTTTTGGGTCCACACAGGCCTCACAAGTAACTATAATTTTTCAACCTGAGGAATATACGACCACAATGAGTTGGCTGGGGTATTTTAAACTCATCAGCTCGATTTTTCTCTGAACCTACGCCTTGCTTCATTTCACGAATTTCGTTTCATGTTTGCATAGCTACAGTGCTTCATCTTCATGTTCAAAACATTTTTTGCGCGCATTTACTGGGGAACAGCGTATTTGTCCAAATGTCTGTAATTTTCGAATTGTCTCAAACAACTAGGTTGGACTCAGTGATGAGGAATCCGGTGTCAATAGATTCTGTCCGGCCGGCCGTCCGTCCGTTTGCACGATTACGGTCGTACGGAGAATTCTATCGACTTTAAACTTTCAGGTTTCTGGTTGCGTTCCAACATGCGACGGTTAAGTTAGAGTTAGAGCCTTTTGAAATTTTGAGGCTATATCTGTGATGATTCGGGAACTACTCGAACTATCGAAACTTGGCAGTTACTTGGAGTATAACGACGCTCAACTTTCCGCGGAATTTTCGTTGTCAGTAAATTCATTAAAAAAAATTCCAATTTTTTGGATTTAACTCCCTCAAGAAGAATCCGTGATCAAACTCAATTCTGTCTGGCCGTCAGTCCGTATGTGCTCTAAATTTCGAAGGGAAAGACTTAGCGAATTGAACTTGTCAGATTAGGTTTGGAGTCCAAATATCTCGGCCAAGTTCGTTAATGGATGGAATCGGTTGTATAGTTTCGGAGTTGGGCCCATTCGAAATTTTGAGGTTGATTCCTCGATATCTCATGAAGTATTGACTCGATCGAATAGAAACTTCGTGGACAGTGTTGGAATACCAGCACGCAACTTAAAGCAAAATTTCGTGTGGATCCAGTTGTTAGAAAATTGAAAAATTCTATTCGAAAATTGTCAAAATTCTTGATGAGTTTTTTTTCCTCTGAAAATATTCATGAGATTTCAATGGAATTTGGCACATACCTAATAGTCAGTATTTAACAACAATGTTTCAAATTTCAATTCGGTCCGATATTTACTTTCGTAGATATAAGAAAAAAATCTGCAAAATTTCATTGTTATTTGGAATTTTAACGTTATTTCTGCCAAATCTCCAAAAGTACAGATGCAATCACATGAAAACTTCGTAATCAGGATCAGGTGGAGATTACCAACACGCAAATTTCTTGTTGATCTAATAGTCAGAATTTGAACAAGCGCGTAAAAGCTGAACCCACGTCAGTGCTTTTCTAGATTTTTTTCCGTGACGACTTAAGACAAACTTTACAATAAATCAACATCACCTCAAAATAGTAGCGAAAACAAAACACGCATAGAATTCTGTTATCTTGGATTAGCGTAAAATCATGTATTCTGTGAAAATCATAGAACAGATTGAACTACAATAACTACACTCATCCTGTTATCTGTGAGTACACTCAGCTGCACTGAAAATTGGAAGTCAGTAGAGTTAGTGTAGTTAGTGCAGTTCATGCAGGTACAACGGACACACTGAACGAAATTCTGATTGAACCTTTAGGCTATCATTTTTCAAATGAGTATGTACTAGATTTCAATGCGTTCAAATCTGTATTTTGGAAATATTGGGAAAATACAATTATGAATTGGTATATCTGCGAGATCATTGGGTCCTCACAAAAACTTCCGAATAAAACAGCTTACGAACTCGACTTAATAACGAAGGCCGAATTCGTGAATGGGTAAAATTCGCCAATAATTCCATAGATATACCTATGCAAAAACTCATTCCCCCAATATTTCGAAAAATACACATTACATCGAACTGAAATCCAATACTTATTCGAAAAATGACAGATTGAAGGCTCGTGCAGAAATTCATGAGGGTTATATCATCAGAACTTCGCCAAGTATTGCCATAAAGAAGCAAAATATCCTTCAGCGGGGTCAATATGAGTAGATATGCAACATCGGTTCCACCGCAAAATTGGCCATTTTTACATGTAAATCTCCATAAGGAAACCTAAGGTCCGTTCTGGAGAGAAAATGGTACATTGCCGTAGACGTGTGAGGGGTTTTCAAGCTCATTTGGATTTCGGTTTGAGCTGTCTGAATCTGCTTGGGAGCTGTGTTGGAGCTGGATTGGAGCTGTCATGAACTACGTTGTAGCGGACAGCTCCAAAAAGCTCCAAAACAGCAAAGCTGACATCTCCAACCGAAATACGAATGACCTTGAAACCCCCTCCTACACAGCTACGGCAAGGCTCCATTTTCTCCAGCATGGTCCTTAGATTTCTTTATATGAAGATTTACATGAAAAAATGACCTAAGTTGCACTGGAACTGGTGTCGCATATCTACTAATATGTGGAAAAATGACTGCTTTGGCAATCTGAAATTTAAAGTCTAATATTCGAAAAAAGTTCTTCAAAATAATAGTTCTTTGTACATTTTTCCGTGAAAACAAGACATCCTAAATATAAGATAATGTAGACATTAAACATCCTGTATACATCTTGATCCAGTGTGCCTAGTCGAAAAGCCACTCGTTTCCGGTCGTGACGATCTGATCTCGCTATAAAAAGGTTCGTTAAACCGTCATTACGTCCGTCGAGACTGATCTCGATTAGAATTGGTAACGTGACGTATCCGATGTATAACAATGCCCCATACCCCAATGTTTCAACTGTTTAATTGATTCAGCAAGAGCTGTCGCTTCATGATGGAAACTAAATATCCATCAACTCGTGTCGCTTTTGTTTAGGTCCACTATGCCGAGCCGGTAGAGCGTATGAAACATTAGCCTGTATAATCCCGACAAGATAACATTCACCGTTTGATTGGATAAATTTATAAGCGATTCTATCGAATTGTCCTAAACCGTTTTGCGTTGATAATGACCGGGCTTGTTTCACGTTAAAGGTATTAGAGGTGCTATCGTTTCGTTCGAATGTCTAATTTTCTTATTTCGAGCCGAAAATGGTCTCAAACGACTAGGTTGGACTCACTGATGACGAATCCGGTGTCAAAATCGATTCCGTCCGGCCTGCCGTCTGTATGCACGATTACGGGCGTAAGGAGAATCCTATCGACCTGGAACTTTTCAGGGTAGGTTGCATTTCAAAATGCGACGGTTAAGTTCGTTATTGGGCGAAGTCGGCCGAACGGATGTCCTTAAAGCTACACCAGCATTTATGGCACACTTCAAAAAAACATTGCTCAGAATTTTGTACACATTTATTACAAATTTGCGTCCCAAAGCAAAAATTTATTACAGCTCCCGTTTTCCAGAAAAATGGCGTGGGCCAGCTTTAGATTAAAGCTGCACCACGCAGTCTGTATTTTCCAAAACATGCAATATTTAGTCATCGAATTGGCACCAGAATTTCTTACACATTTATTACAGATAAATGACAAGCAAAAAATTCGAAATTATTAACCCCAAGGGGCTAGACACCCCTAAATATTGAATATTCAAGTTGAATATGCATCCAAAAGGTGGACGCTATGAAATTATTCGTTTTTCTTATTTAAACAAACTTTAAACGACATCATATTGTCCGATGATGGGGATGAAGCATCCCCGAACATATCGAAATTCCTATTACGTAATTATATGAACAACGACATAAACTGCGTAACGCAATTTCCCGCGGACGGTACATATACTCGTATCTGTCGGGATATTTCAAATCTCTTGGATATCGCCGATTTTTCTTCAGTTCAAAAATTTATTACAGTAGCCCACGCTTCTCTAACACATGCTTAAGGATTCTAGTGAACTATTGAATCAAGAAAAATATGGAATTAGTATCGTAGTATGTGAAAAAAAAAATTCGAAAAATAATGATGGAGAATTTCGATATTCATCGATTTTTCTCTGTGTCAAAAATTTATTACAGTAGCCCACACTTTTCTAACACATGCCCAAGGATTTTAGTGAACTATTCCATCAAGAAAAATATGGAATAAGTATCGTGGTATGTGAAAAAAAATAATTCAAAAAATAATGATGGAGATCATTATTTTTTGAATTATTTTTTTTTCACATACCACGACACTAATTCCATATTTTTCTTGATGGAATAGTTCACTAGAATCCTTGAGCATGTGTTAGAGAAGTGTGGGTGACTGTAATAAATTTTTGACACAGTGAAAAATCGATGAATATCGAAATTCTCCATCATTATTTTTCGAATTTTTTTTTTCACATACTACGATACTAATTCCATATTTTTCTTGATTCAATAGTTCACTAGAATCCTTAAGCATGTGTTAGAGAAGCGTGGGCTACTGTAATAAATTTTTGAACTGAAGAAAAATCGGCGATATCCAAGAGATTTGAAATATCCCGACAGATACGAGTATATGTACCGTCCGCGGGAAATTGCGTTACGCAGTTTATGTCGTTGTTCATATAATTACGTAATAGGAATTTCGATATGTTCGGGGATGCTTCATCCCCATCATCGGACAATATGATGTCGTTTAAAGTTTGTTTAAATAAGAATAACGAATAATTTCATAGCGTCCACCTTTTGGATGCATATTCAACTTGAATATTCAATATTTAGGGGTGTCTAGCCCCTTGGGGTTAATAATTTCGAATTTTTTGCTTGTCATTTATCTGTAATAAATGTGTAAGAAATTCTGGTGCCAATTCGATGACTAAATATTGCATGTTTTGGAAAATACAGACTGCGTGGTGCAGCTTTAATCTAAAGCTGGCCCACGCCATTTTTCTGGAAAACGGGAGCTGTAATAAATTTTTGCTTTGGGGCGCAAATTTGTAATAAATGTGTACAAAATTCTGAGCAATGTTTTTTTGAAGTGTGCCATAAATGCTGGTGTAGCTTTAAGGACATGCCGAACGGTTTCGCCTCTCGAAATTTTGTGGTTACTTTTTGAGAATTCAGGAACTACTGAAACTATCGGATTGGAACTTGGCAGATAGTCGGAGTATAACAACGCGCAACTTTTCGCAGAATTTTGTTAAGGTATACTGTGAGTAAATTGAAAAAAAAATTTTTTTTCGAGATTCTTTTCCGCAATTTTGTTTTTCGGATACTGTTTATCATATTCGGAAAAAAGTAATGCGCAGACTTTGAGCTCCATATTTTACGGGAGTGTACCAAATTCCAGTTCGATACGATCATAATTTTTGGGAATATTTGAAAAAAGTATGTCAAATTTTGTGTTGAATCTCGTTGCCAAATCGGTCATCTCCTTTGAACTTGCGCGCAAAAGCTGCAGGCTTTTTTGTGGGTAGCTCAAATATTACAATCTTTCCTTAAATAATAAATTTAAAAAAAAATTCTTTCGATATTGATATCTTACGATATACTTTCATTGTCTTCAACGTACTACGTCTTCAATGACAAATCAACATCAACTCGCATACAATGATTGAAGAACTCCAGAAAACGGTAACCTATTGGAATACAATCCAGAAATAATACTAGACACAGTGCTTCTTCTGATTCAGAATCATCAGAAATATTTATTCTACATTATATGTCAAAAACTTACCACGTGTTTTGGCATACACTTCACTACAACGGAGTTTATCAGAGATAGATCCATGAGCAAACTTGTTAAATTGTTGTATTAATAGCCTTTATCAAATAGACTAGTTTGAATTCATTATTGGAAAGAAAACATAAAGTTTCGAGATTTTTTCAGAGTCAAAATCAACTGTCATTTAGTTTTTGAAGTCACTAATATTTGTGGAAGGTTTTTTTCTACCGCATTTCATTTGACAAGGAAAGCAGAAGGTTTAGAATCTGTGGCAATATTGTTTCTATGCACAATTCAACAAGCTTGCGCATGGGTCCATTTCTGCCAAACTACGTTGTGAAGTGTATACGAAAACACGTGATAAGATTTTGACATATAATGCAGAATAAATGCTACTGATTATTCTAAATGGAAAGATAGAAGATGAATCACTGTGTCTGGTATTATTTTGGATTGATTGTATTTTATTATGTTACCGTTTCCTCAAGTTTTTCAATTCAATCATTGTATGCCAGTTGATATAATAATTTGTCATTGAAGGCGGAGTACGTTGAAGATGATGAAAATATATCCAAAGATATTATGTAAAGGTATTACAGAGAAATCTGTATTTTTAATGATGAAATCTTTTTTTCTGGACATACATAAATCAATTTCAAGCGATGAACCAAAATATTTTTGGTTATTCTCGGTTAACCGCAGTGGTTATGTGTCAAAGGATATAATGACGTCACAACCAATAACCACTGTCATTGTCGCTTGAATGTGTTGGTTTAAACCACAAAATACAAATCCTTTTTGCGGTGAGAAAACAATTTTGACTTTTGATTCGAATAAAGGTCAAAGGTTTTGACAGTGTTCGGTTAAACTTTTGTATTCTTAATAATGGATATTCGTGGTGAAAAACTTGCATTACTGTTATTGGGAACTTCTGCCACCGCTTTAACGGTTAGATTTGGAACCTGTACAAGCTAGTAGTTTTATGTAAACAAACAGTAGAAATGTGGTGGAGAACGAATATTTATTGAGCAGAGCTACAATATTTGAAGAAATTATGATAATTTTGTGTTAGATTTCTTGAGAAGAAACTTTTCGTTTGGATCACGATATAAAATCGTGCTTTGAATCGTTCCTGGAGGATAATTTCGATGTTATTTTAGTGTCTATTGCTTGGTGGATCAAAATGAACCAATAAAGTTTACTTGAATTCCGAAAGAAAATGAAACATGTATAACATATAAATGATTTTATTTTTATATCACAGCAGCTTAAGATACAAGCTAAATGAAAAATGTCACAGCTGGTTTAACCCACCTATATAGAAATAAAAAATATTAATGTATTTATATTAATAACTTTAGCAATTATCAATTTTAACAGTATATCTAGTTTTGTCAGGTTTTGAATCAGATCTCTCTCTTTGAATATCACTTTGTGTAGTAAGTGAAGTAGGTAGCTGCAGAAGTACTAGGTAGTCTCTCTGAAGGAACAGCATTCTTCATCAAAATTCTTTCATTTTCATTTATACCTAAAACATATCGACATGAAGTTGTTCTGAAATGAATACATTGTATTTTACCTTTATGAAATCCAGGCCTTTCTTCTATCAACGATTTTCATGCCAGATGCTGTTTCCTAATTATCTTTACTTTCATTTGGCTTTGGAAAAAATGAAAACTTAGGGCAGTTGATGATCCTTTCTTCTTCGAACATGAATTACATTGAGTCGAGGAACACAACAATAGTCATCTCGGGAGGATGCCATTTCGAACTAAAATTTTAATCGGAAAGAAAGATATCGATTGATGAATGTTACAAACACTTTTGGTATACCAAAAGTTCAACTCGGAGAACAACACAAAAATAAGTTTTACTCACCATTCAAGAGTAAATTGAATGTTTCAATATCTTCCACCTGAACATTTCAGTCACAGCTTGATAATTCAGGGAAATCAAATAAATATTTTGACTGTTGACGTTTGCGGCCATTTCAAATATTCCGCAATTCCAACTATTTTGATGGACCGCTCGTGAAAAACAAGTCCAGAGCTGGGTTAAAACCGCAAAATTTTGGTTATAGTTGTGGTCCTTTCACAACTGATCCATGACGTCATGGAACCTGAACCGTTAGAGTAACCGATTTCGCTTGAATGAAATGGTTTAGACCAAAAAGGATTGGTTTTAACCAATCTGTTTTGGTTACTCGCTTGAAATTGGTTATAGTGTGTCAATAGGTTTTTGCGAAGAGCCATAAGAAACAATTTTTGTATCAAAGGGCTTTCGTAATAGGTTTAACCGCATTCGCCCAGTAATTTCTGATCGGTATCAAACCAAGGCTGATCTGTTCGTACACACATCTGTGATTGACATCTGATAGTCAGACCTGTCAGCGGATGCGGATAGTTTTCAAGCAATGTCTCAGGGGTTTGCGAATTGAAGGCTTCTTTCTACATACGCAAAGCAGTGCCAAGCGATATTTGATAGAGGTTGTCAGGGTTTCAGGTAGTATGACGTCAAGTTTTATCAGTTCTGTCACAAAGATCTCTTCGAATCATAGTGCCGAAATGGTAGTATCGGTCATTTGAGATGTACGTGTAGACAGTTTGAAATCGGTCACAAACTGGGCATCCACATTGGTCTGGAAAGTGTTGGAGATTTTGCTGTGCGAACAAACCTAATATCTCGCCCCTCATGCAAATCAGAAAAAATGCGAAAAGAGGTAAACTTTGGTTCGTAAAGGGTCATTTTGTACGGTTGGTTGAAGTCAATTCGTTTCGACCGTGTGTGCGTGATGACGAGTTCAGTGATACCTTGTTAAAAGGTAATTAGATTTTTTCTTACCAAAATGCAATACACCTGGCCATTTCCGTTAGTAATTCCAAAAAATAGAAAAGTTGCACTGACACATTAAAGTGATTGAAAATTTTGTATTGATAGGTCAAATAACAGCATTTCCTGGAATGCCAAGTGCAGAAAAAACATAACTCCCATATACCATAATAGGCATGTTTCTCACAATATTACCGAAATCGTTTTTGCTTTCCAGTTACTTTCTTTACTTCTTCAGAATAATAAATTAAAAAAGTACTAACGAAAAAGGTCGTGTGTACATTTTCGGAAAAATTATCGAATTGCCTTCAATACAAAGTTTTCTTCAACCCCTCGTACCATTTAAAATCTAAGCGGTTGCTCACAGGGTTTATTCCAATTTATTTTAACCAACCATATAAAATGACACCCTACGTACCGAAGTGTACACTTCTTTTTGCTACTTTCGATTTCGACTGGAGGCAGAGAGATATTAAGGATGTTACTTCTTCCAATTAACATACTATGAGATACGCCAGCATACACCTCAGAGTTTAGTAAGAGTAGAGTAGATACTTCAAACAGTCAAGCATATAACACTTTCAACGCTTAACTTCGATTGTATCATCTAATGTTTTGGAAATCCCTAACTTCAGGAGTCGTTTCTACTCATGTGTTTGCATATTTCTAATATCGCCTCTGAAAGCCTGCAGTGTTTTGCCAACGGTAGCGTCTCAATCATTTCATATATTGACTGGGGCGCAATCGTGCTGGACCATGTGAGACATTCGATATGATGGTCGCTTAGCCAAGACGTTATTCGCTATGATGGTACGCTTAGTGATCATTAACTAATATCACTCACATTATACACCACTTCTCCTAGAAGCTATATACACGGCCATTCATCGGAAAGCTGAGCCGCAATGTATAGAGCGGTTGAAAGTTTTGTTTGAGGCACCGTTTGGGACAAAAGTGTGTTTTCGAATATATGTATTTTCGAGCCAATAAATTCATTAGATGCAGCAATATATTTATTATTATATTACGAGTATACAAATTCGTGGTAACTAAACTGCTCCACAAGAGTTAGGGATATCGTATTCAATCGTTTTTTAAAGTATGTAATCTTCGAGAAAATCGCTGTAAAATCATTTAAAACTCAATAACAACTTGAATCGATCAAAAAAAAATCAGTATGAGACATTTCCTCAATCTGGTCGCCTTTTTTCTGAAGTTCTTATTTTGAAATGAAGCAGTTTATCAACGGCTTCGATTTGAAATGAGTTTTCTGAAAATGCCAAGACGTAAATTAATAAACGCTGAGGCTAATAGGGCTATCGGAATGCTACAGGGTGACCTAACTCAGGTAGTTGTAGCGGAAAGGCTCCAAGTCAGCCAAAGTGTGATCTCTACTTTGGAATAGGTTCAGGGAGACAGGTTCCGTGTTGGAAAGACCAAGGCTTGGTGGTCGACGAAAAACAACACCTACTCAGGATCGTTTCATCACCGTTTCGGCGAGAAGAAACCCTATATCTACGTGTAGAATGCTACGGAATACTCTTCAAAATGCAGATGGGGTCCAAGTTTCCATCGAAACCATCAGACGACGTTTGAGAGAGGTGAATCTAGGTTCTAGACGTCCATTAGAAGGAGTTCCATTAACACGTGACCATAAGCGTCAAAGACTGGAATGGGCAAGGCAACATTTCAATTGGAACGATCAATGGCGTAGTGTCCTTTTCACTGATGAATCCAGATATGGACGATTTTCAGATTCTCGAAGAATAAGGGTATGGACAATCCCATGCATACCCCGTAATCGTCGCTATGTCCAAGAAGTCTATCCATTCCGAGGGGGTAGTGTTATGTTATGGGCCGGGATATGTTTCAACGGGCGCACAGATCTACACATTTGTCCTGGGAATATGACCGCCTTACACTATAGGGAGCATGTCATTGAAAATGTGCCAAATTTTCACGCTGCTATTGGTGAAACTTTTCAATTTCTAGACGATAACGCTAGACCGCACCGTGCAGCCATAGTTAAGAATGCGGGCGAGGAGCTTGGTATTCCACATTTACCAATGCCTCCGCACTCACCAGATTTGAATTGCATAGAACATGCATGGGATATGCTCCAAAAAAGATAAGATAATCATCAACCTACCCCAGAATCCTTAAATGATCTGAGTGAGCTTCTGCCCCGTTTATGGAACCAAATTCCCAAGAAATGTTCAACAACCTCGTGTGTAGTATGCAAAGAAGATCTCAAGCTGTTATTGATGCCCGTGGAGGCCATACATTGTATTGATAGTCTTAAAATGCTTGAATTCTCTGGAAATAAAATTTCGTTATTTTACTCTATTTTTCTTAACCACCCTGTATACGCTGCAGACCTACAGGCTAAAATTAACTTGAAATCATATCAATATGAATTTATATCACAAAAATCTTATTTTAACTATATTTTTTTGGAATTTAAGTCAATATCCCTAACTCATGTGGAGCAGTTTAATATGTTTGTTAATTCGACCTATCCCAAGTCGTCACGAGAGGTCGCGCCGGTAGCGTTTAGAACAGTTCCGAGCTCATGGCAACATGGCGTAGTTATTAGTACATAAAATTGCTGATAGTAAGCAATGGTTGGAAAAGTTATCTAACTCCTTTCCCCTCATGGTTACAAGTTCCGAATTAAGAAATAGTAGCTATAGAAGATCACGATTCAAATTACATAACCATATAGTTGTAGCAGATTACAAAGAGATTCCAACGTCTGTACACAAATACTAATGATAACAAGTTAAAGTTTCATTGTTCTACTGCAAGAAATGTTTAATAATGAATGAATGCTATAAAGTTGTCCATAATAATTCCTGAAGTTCCGCTGACCAAATCGTAATTTATAATTTCTTGCCGTAGCAAAGCACCAATCGAATTAAGTGAATTTTAGCCTACTATTAAGATAAAAAAGAAGTGCTATTAGGATTCCTCAATACAATAATATCTACTTATCCACAAAATAGATAATGAAACAACATATCCGTGAATAAACTTGCAATTGCAGGTTATGTACATCTTTGGTTATATTATTATGGATAGGAATTGTTATTAACAATGACCTAATAATATATTATTATTAGTTTTATTAGATCATTGCTGACTAATCTGATATCCGAAGGCAACCTGCTACGATGAATATATTGTTGCAACTAATAAACATATTGGCTCGTAAATACATATATTTGAAAACACTTTTGTCCCAAACGGCGCCTCATCATTATTGAGCTCTTATGAAATTTTGTCTATGCGTTACTGCGTTTTTTGTAGCGAGTTGCATTTATTGACGAATTGGTCATTTTGAACATGATATGATTTCCAATACATATTATTAATGTTAACAAATTTTAAGAGTACATATTTGTTTAGTGAAAAAGTAACATCATCATCATTGCATCCAAGGAATTCGAAAAAATTGAACCAATGTCTGATGATATCAACAATATTCAAGAACTGTGAAATACAACATTATTTGGGTATTTTACGAGACTCTCATTTTGTGTTATCGTCATAAAATTAATTCTGTATCGAAAACACAATTATTATTGCATGCGTGACACTAATTTGAATGAAAAGATTTTTTGATGTTGAATTTGCATCGTTTCTGAAGTATAATTCGCAGGGAAATCAACTCTGAAAATAGTGTGCATGTATCTGTGCTACCCAAAATCGAACAGTTTTCCCGGCGAACAATGCAAGTTTCGAATACTTCTGTGGGTCGGTCATCGTTTTCAGAGAACCGGTCTCGAAGGTATCGTCACTCTTCTGAGTATCGCTGGCGCATACGTGCGTGATTTATTCTCCTGTACCGAACTAAAATATCCTGGAATTTAATCAATCCTCAATTGCCGGTTGCAATTGAATTGAACTGAGAGAAAAGTGATTTCACGTTCAATTCAATTTTCAACCTTATTTAGAGTAACAGATACAACCTCCAACTGAGGAAACATGGAGATTTGAGGAAGGTTTTGGGTCCAGATGTGCCCGTTGATTGGCGCAATCTACCTGATAGTTCTTAACTTGTATATATCTGAAATTTTGTTACAGTACTTCGTACCACTCGTTGCTTAGTCGAGGAAACGGTGATAAGGTTATGTTTATATTCCGATTTGAAATTTCTCGATATCTTGCATTCAGTTTATGTCTTGAATATTTGCTTGAAAACATAGTCAGAATTGCGAATAGGACTCTCACAAATTTCGCAGATGCTCGAGAAAACTTATAAAATCGACATAAACATATGACAATTGTCATACTCCTGAATTCTTGATCGAGATTCAAGAATTGGCCCCTTGGACACACACTTACTCTACGTCGCGCATACTCTAGAAACCACAGAATAGTACGTAAAGCTGCGTTGCTTCACATGAGGTCAGTGTGATTGACAGTTGATTAGCTATATGGAATTCAAGAGGGTCAATTCTTGAATCTCGATCAAGAATTGAAAAGGACAATTGTCACATGTTTGCGTCGATTTTCTAAGTTGAATATAAACAATAAGTAGACATAATCTGCGCATGTAACCGAATGTCACTCGACAATTGATTAATACCTCGTACCACTCGTTCAAGATTCAAGAATTGACCACCAGGCTCATGATTCTCAAGCATCTTCAGGGAAATTGTCATCGGAATCGCCAACAGCCGAACATATAGTATACAAATGTCCAGAGCTGGTTAGCTCAGGAACTTCACATATGGATCGAGAGCCAGTTCTTAATCCTCACAACGTGATAACCAAGGCTCCTAAAGGCGTCATCAGATTCGTGAAACCCCTGACATAGTCCCCGAGGGATAGGTGGATACAACTACAACCCCGATAGTGTACAGTCAAGCTCGGGGACTATCCCATTCATTATTTATATCTATTGCGCGCATGTTCAATGGATATGACCGCTTTTTTGGCAACAAATTTGAACATGCGCGCAAAAGCTGGTTTTTCAATGAAGTACCGGATTTCAATTCTATCTTATATGTATTTTTGGAAATATTGGGAAAATAAAGTTTTGAAGTGTTTTATCTACGAAATCATTAGGCGTATTTCACCAATTCACGAATTCGACCTTCGTAATTAAGCCCTAAACCTACTCTACAAATATCGAGTTCCTAAGTTGTTTCTTCCGGAGGTTATTGTATTTACGGTCAGCCTAACGGCCTACCATAAATACAATAACTTCCGAAAGAAAAAACTTAGAAACCCGATATTCGTAGAGTAGGTTTAGACCTTGATTACTTAGGCCGAATTCGTGAATGTGTAAAATTACTTAATGATTCCGCGGATATACCCATTCAGAATTTTTTTTTCCCAATATTTCCAAAATTGCAGATCTGATCGGATTAAAATACACTACTTTATCGAAAAATGACAGTTCGAAGGTTTATACCTAATTTCAGGATGATAATATGATCAGAAGATAACAGAATATTGAATATTTGTAAAAAAAAATTCGAAATTTTTTTTCAAAATGTTCTAATGATACGTTCTGCACTAAATTTCGCATAAAGTTGGAAATCAGCATTTTCAATCTTGCTGTCAAGTTTCATCCTGATTGAGTCAGTTTTTTTCAAGTTTTCCGAAAAAACAACGATATCCAGGAAAAAAATACGAAATTTGACATAGTTTTCCGAAATATCTCCAGAATTTATTATCGAATCGAACTGAAATTTGGTACACTACTACGAAATATGTAGCTCAAGGCTTGCGCACAACTTTTCTCGAATATAATGGATAGTTCTCGAGAAAAAAAATTTTGCGAAAAATTTTTTTTTCAAATTTGCTGACAGCACGATCTTAACAATCGCTTCAGTAGTTCTCGAAATATCAGGGAAATAACCTCAAAACTTCAAATGATTATAACTTCGAAACCGTTCCACCGATTTTGCCCCCTATCGAACTTAACCTTCGCATTTTGAAATAAAACCTACCCTGAAATATTCAAGCAGATAGGATTCTCCGTACGCCCGTAATCGTAGTGACATAGAATCGATTATGACACTAGATTCGTTATCAGTGAGTCCAACCTAGTCGTTTGAGACCATTTTCGAGTCAGAATTAGAGAATTGCAGACATTTTGATGAAACGATAGCACGCTGTTCCTCTAGAACATTCGCGCAAAAATAAGGAAAATCATGGGTATCCAGAATTATTTGTGAGCAGCGTCCAATTCTTCTTTACCACTGAGATTGTGTTCCGGCAGTTTTGATTAAGCTGTCAGTCTTCACGCGGCTAAACTGGGCGTGTACTTCCTGCGTCTCATGTCATTCGCGACGTCTTTTTCACTTTTCATTAATACTCACCGGTAAAAACTCTACTCTTTTTATCTGGCGTTTCTTCCCCGCTCCATGGTGTTAAAGTTCATTTCGGACGTTTTTCGAGGACGCCTCGATACGGGCTTTATCAAGTCGTTAACTCGAGGAGAATGGACGTGACAACAATTAAAAAGTAATTTATCAGAATGAACTCTTTTGTTGGGTTTCTCCGAAGAAAATGTTGAAATCGAATTCTTTGGATCTTGGCGTTTTGATGCCGTATGTGACACGAATAATTTACAGCTTTAACCTGAAGCACTTTTATCAGGCAAGAATAAGATGTAGAAGGAATTCATTTATCGAAACCATAATTCATCTAAGAATTCCTAACGACTGATTATTGTTGAAATGTGGGACTGGAATTCTAGGTATCTCAATTAGATTGATCTTACTACACACTTGAACCTTAAAATCGACGATTGTTGGTCGTGCAACTGTATAGGCTAGGACTAATAGGAACTTCTATTTTATTTAATTTGAAAAGTAACAGGAATTTGGAATGATTTTATTGTGTCGTTTTGTTAAATTATCAACAAGTTCGCCAACGTTTCGGATAAGTTTTATCCTTTTTCATGCTGTAAACATATGATAATATTAATAAAATAGTTGATTTGTTAAACAGATCCGTCACCCACCTCATTATCATGCATCTAACAAATATTTCGAACCGCACTATAACAGAAGAAATATAATATAATATATAACATCAAAATGATACACATTAAAACAAACAATACGATTAATTTCAGGGAAGACACACAACATCTAAGTTCAATATATTATGCCAACTTGATACATGGAAATAATAGGGTTACTTAGAGATGAGAGGGTCGAAAACAATAATTGTTCGTGTATTCTAGTGTAAAAATGTAGTTTGTTGTTTGTTGATTTGACCGTTTTTACATTTTCGAATATTTTGACTATTTTAACCATTTTATGATTATTCAACTATTTACATACGTGTTTGTTTATTTCTGTACTTTCAACGAGTTTAGTTTGTAGTTTAAGTTTAGGAATACTGGTGGTACGGACAGATTTGCCGACTGATTCGTGAAAATAAGGAGAAGAGCATGTAACCTGATAAGGAATACTGACGAATTGACAGTAACATCACATAACATCACTTTTAATTTAATAACAGAGCGACAAGATTACCACTAACATAATTAAAGAAATATTTGTTAAATGCATAATAATGAGGTGAGCGAAGGATCTGTTTTACCAACCAAGTATTTTATAGATATATTCATATGTTTACAGCCTTGAGGAAGGATAAAACTTATCCGAAACGTTGGCGAAGTTGTTGATAATTAAACAAAAGAACACAATAAAACACATTCCAAATTTCTATTTCATTTTTTTTAAACGTTTAAAAATAGAAGGTACGAGGTGTTTGCCGTAAAGGTTTATTTTTTTTGCTACCCTTTCATGCACTTTTGTTTTTACGCTTGCGTTATGGAGAACAGCGCGTTATCGTTTCGTCACAATGTCTGTAATTTTTAACTTTGTGATTAGTTCTTGCATACTAACACTCAAGTCAATGCGGAATTTCATATGGATCCCCTCATTAGAAAATTTCAAAAATCTTATCATTAGAAAATTTAAAAAAATTTATTATTCCAAAATTTTTGAAATCTTATTGAAAAATTTTTTTTCTCGGAAAGTGTTGATCAGATTTCAACGAAATTTGGCACAAATCTTTGAATCATTCTTCTACAACAATGTTTCAATTTTAAGTCGATACGATATAAACTTTCGGAGATCTATGGAAAAAAACATGTGAAATGATCATTAGAAAATTAAAAAAAAAAAAAATTTTTCAGAAAGTTATTCATCAAATTCAAAAAACGATTTGCTCACACCTTGCTCTATATTTCACAGCAGTATAAGAAAATTCAATTCGATACTGATTCTATTTTCGGAGATATCAGGAACAAATATGTGAAATCGCGATGAAATTTGGCAGCTAGTTTGAAGATGCCGGTAGACAACTTTGTGCGCAATTCCGGGATGATCGTGTCATTGGACATTCGAATTTGAATTCGAAAAAAAATAAAAAATTTTTTTTCAAAAATTCAATATTCTGTGATCTTCTGATCATATTATTCCCATGAAATTCTTTATGACTCGTCGAACTGTCATTTTTCGATGAAGTACTGGAATTCAATTCGATCCAATCTGTATTTTTGGAAATATTGGGAAAATTTAATTCCGCCCAATGATTCCGTAGATATATGATTCAAAATTCATTTTCCAAATATTTCCAAGAATACAGATTAGATCGAATTGAAAACTTTATCGAAAAAAACACATGTTCGAAGGCTATCACCAAAAGTTGAAATGCGCGCCAAAGTTGCTGACTTCACGTCATAATTCGAATGTATATATCAAATTTGGGTGGGTTACGAGTATAAGTGCTGTGTTCTTATATGGAAGTTCCTGATTATGGAAATAAATTAATATAAATTTAAAATTATACACGATAATATAATAATGTAGGCTATAACTCGGAATATTATAATATCTCACCAATTACGGCATGAAATCTCGTGTGTCACATTCCAACGAATCATTGAATATTCCACAATTCGTGTACATTTTGGTCAAACTTTTCCTGAGGGGACATTTAACCTGACATATTCAATTAAATTCGACAATACTTCCAGAATTTCTCATAAAGGGCGAAAACTTTATCCGAATTTTTCTGTTCGCGAAATGAACCTTCGCAGAGAATATCAACTATCCATTTCGAGAATAGCAAATCTTCATACTTTTATTTCAATTTCGTAAATATTGTTCATCGAAACATGCACAATATGTGTTCTTCATAATATAAAAACTGGTTCCATGTCGCAGTTACGTATTCGAACAATAACTAATGGATGTTTTCCACACTGAGACAACTTTCAATTCACGTTATACAGGAATCAGCGAGCATGGAAGTGAAAGAATATTCACTTTCGTCACCCACACTGTATCGTCTCAGATTACGATCGGAGCCAACTTCCACTGAAATTCCAAGAAATCTTATTACGTGAACAGCGTAGAAGTTTGTCCTCAGATTCAATTAACGTTGTTCTATCAGAACAGAATTCGTTTTGGAATATGTCTAAGATTTCCAGTCTTCATCGAAATTACAAGCTCAAATTGAGTGTCATGTTTCGGAACGAAAATGATATCTGATGAACTGAAGGTTTATTTCAAATATTTTCAACTTCGCGAGTTCCTCCTTGAAATTATTTGTGACCAGTATATTCAGAAATTTTGTTTTTCTTTAGGAGAACACGGTGAATATTTTTCTAGTTGATTTTCAAAAGAAATTGGGAATAATGGAAGAAACTGTTTACAATACATTCCAGTACTATTATTCAAAACTCAAGTAGATTGAATTGTCAGATATCTCTGGCCACGTCCGATGATACCCTGGACATTCACGGATAACGGCTTGTACGATTTCATTGGAAGGAACCACTGCTAGATCGACCGAGAATATTTTCAGCTCTGCGCTGTCGCCGCTTATACCGAATAAAAACTAACAACTTAAATATTTCAAATGGAACACCCTGTATCCTATTGCTTTTTTCGATTCGTCGTAGCTTCCTAATATTTCTGTATACAAGATCTACTATTGAAAAAGGTTGGATTTTTCCGGGTAGGAAAAAAAACATTATTAACAGAAAAAATATATAAGCTGCATTTTGCCTAAACGCAATTGTCTTCATACTTATCCTAATCCTGTATAAACTGACTATTAGAGGATCGACAAAATCGTATCCCTAAATACATGTGTGTAATGAACTGGATCAGTTCATTTGTACTTTTCACAAGCTGTTTGATATTGATGATACAGAGTGGGCCATTGAAAACGAAACAGAGCAATTTACGGGCGAATCGGCTTCAGTTGTTGAAATCGCCGGGACAGGTCGATTTTTGTTCGGAGGGGGACACTTTTGCCATATAATTCATTAGTGAAACCCCCTGAACGGGGGTGGCTATTTCATTAGATATTTTTCATTCTGTTTTCACACCAGTGTTCAGAATGAAGATTAGTTCAACCTTTGAAGATTTCAACAATTTTGGGTGAAAATTTTAAAAAATTGGGTACGTTGAAATAATGCTATCCAATTTGGCAATCGAAATCAGAAAATTCCAACTTTGTAGGTTTTCCGCCATTTTGAAATATTTTTCCCAGAATTTGACCACCAAAAAATACTAAGATGTGACCAAATACCGTTATTTCAACTTTCACACATAACTCACCACAGTTATCAGAATATTGCTCAAAGTTGACATTAAACCCTGTATCTCGCTTATGCTTCGAAACCGGGTTATATGTCATCAGGCAAAAATTACTATCCCAATGTCATCTATACGGCTATATATGTTTGACCAGTTTATGGTGAAACACCCTGTAGGTTTCAGGCAGAACGTGACAGCTTTCGTGAACCCCATCGCTATCGCCATTGTGAACTTGATCGCGTATGTGTGGCCTTCCCTTAATAGGTTTTCACTCCCAATATCTAGAGAACTATTAGAAATTTAAAAAAAATTTTGCCTAACGAACAAAATCGGAACAATAAAATCGGAACAACGAAGTGAAATGTAACGTTTCAGAGTATATTGGCAATAACAAAAAATTTGCAGGATTATCCACTTTCAATAATTTCGTAATTCAAGACTTTTGTTGAATAATGCAATATGCTTTAATTCGAAAAATACTTTTTCTGAAATCAAGCTATCAACTCAGGAATTACCACCATTATAGTATTGAAATCACGAAAATCAAGTGGGATGATGAGCTAGTCCGCTAGTTCAACGAAAATTATAATACAGTATAATTCGGGAACCAATCTGATTGCCAGTTTATTTCATATTCCCTCCACATGGTCCAACATGTCTCAGAACTAATCGGTCGACGCAAACTCTTTCCGAATCCTGCCTTGACCAAGGTTATTTTCTATTTGGTGGGCACATTATACGGAATTCTCGATCTATCTATTTATGCAGTCGAAAAGTAATTTTAGTCGACACCATTCTTATCCATCTTCAGATCATAAATTTTATTATTAGGTATACGTAATTCAAAATTCTTAAAATTTCTTCTTCACGTACCGCACTAAGTAAATACGAAAATTTAGGTGGATAAAATTATTGTACAAACACATTAATATGAACGTAAATAATTTTGGCTTATTCATATAACAGGAATTGTTTATAGGTACAGGGTGACTCCTGAGGAAACCGTCAGATTTTAGGCTAAGTTCACACTATAGTGAGGGCAGTTTTGGTTTAGGGTTGGGGTGGTTTGCCTGATTTGGCCGATTTTACATTTACTTCGGTGTGGCTCATTTCATTTTGATGAAATTGTCATTGTTGCATAATATGAATGAGCACACTCAAAAATAGTAAATTTTTTCGAAATACGCAGTTTTAATTGTGATTATTTCGGATTGATTATGCAGGTTGAAAAAACACCCTGTACATAGCGTTTCTAAAATTCCGCGTTTCATTTCAGAATCTACCATTATGAGTTATTGTTCAGGTGCACCCAGTTTTTCACACACCCAGTTTTTCGAAGCAAATTGTTCAATGAAAAAAATATCGAAATTTCACTCAAATCTATTCTACTTTTACTGATAACTCATTCGAGCTTGATGAAGTTTTTGAGATAGTACAAAAGGAATAAGATCATTCAATAATTCTAACATTTTCTCAAAATACAGTCATGTTATTGTGGGAAAAACACTTTTTTTATAAGTAGCAAAGATGTACCATCCCAGAATGCAAAACTCGTCAGTTCTAAAATATTTTTTCGAATTCGAAATCCATATTCAATTACTCATATTCTGTGACGAAACATTAAATTCAGAAAATTACTGAATTAAATTTTCTTGCATACTCTCCGCTTTTCCATAAGAGTATTTTTTCTATGAAACAGCTTACGTTAAGTGATTTCGTTCAATAATGTACCTATCTATTTACGCATATGGAGTCATTTTCTGAATTAAATGTTTTCATTCAGTACATGAGCAATTTAAATATGAATAACGAGTTCGGAAAGACTATTCAAAATCGTTTTGCATTCTACTACCTAGTGCAGACTATTCTCACTGATTTGAAGCCAAATTTCGATGATGTTCTTCGAGAATTTTTTCTCGGAAAACCAAAAGTATGCCAAAAAAACGCAGTGTACGGTGTGTTTTTTCAAAGTACACAATTTATCCAAAATTATCACAATAACAACTGCCTATTTTGAGTTTTTTTTTGGGATATTGAATGTGCACGTTCATATTATAATACACTGGAAATTTCATCGAAATTGTGTGAAGTTATCAATAAAGGTAAAATCGATTAGAGCTTAATTTCGATATCGTCTTGTTTTGAAGATTTTTTCTCTGAAAACCAGAGGTGTGCCAAAAAAGATGAAAAAAGCTTGAGTAATGGTAAAGCAATGATCGAATCGTGAATGGACGGCGAAGTTTTGAAAACGCACTGTGTATACCGGGTGTTTTGTCAACCTGCACAATTCACAATTTATATCAGAATAACGACTGCGTATTTCGAAAAATTTTTCGAAATTATTGAATGTTTTCATTTGTATTGTACTTCACTAAAAATTTCGTCAAAATCGAAAGAGCCGTACCAAAGTTATCAATAAAAGTAGAATTGGTTTAATCGGGCAAAGCCCCCGTTATATTCTGAATGGAGATACCCGACCATAAATCGAACATTGTTTCGAAACTGTCTATTATAGTCTTAACTAAAAATCTGACGGTCTCCTCCGGAATCACCCTGTATTTGTGAAGGTCATGAAATACGAATCTTCCTCGGTTTTATCCCTTAGTGAGTAGTACATATCAATGATAATGGTGTGCATAAGTTACTGAAAGTTTATTTCCATGGGTAAAGCCTTCAGATATTTTGAAAAGAAAAATTTCGAATTATGTAGGCCGTATCTTGATATAAATCCATTGTTTATTAAACTGTTTCAGCCGTTACTATGTGGTAGTTGATTTTAATCATAATTTAAACAAGTTTGGTAATTTCTACGTTTTTACTACCGATTGGAATACATTGTGTGACCGCACAGTTTCGAACTTATTTCAAGTTCATCATCAGACACTGAAGATTCTACAAATGTTACAGAGTATTTATGTGGACACAGATATAAAAGGTGGAAGGAATGGTCATAAAATTAGGCCGAAACGGAAAAAAACATTTTTGACCGTTATGCAAATGAATAAAATTTCAGATGTTATTTGAACTCGTCGAATATTTTGAAATAACACAGTTCTGTTTGTTCATTCATAATTTCAAAATTTTTCCTGTAAACCAACTCATAAATTTCGATGGACTCGAAATAGTTTAGTCTCCTGCCTTTTGCTTCCACATGTATAATTTTCATGTTGTCAATTGTAGGGAAAGGGTGGTTGTTATCGATGCAATGTGTTATTCTAAAATATTCGACGCGTTCAAATAACACCTGAAATTGTATTTATTTGCATAACGGTCAAAAATGTTTTTTCCGTTTTGGCCCAATTTTATGATCATTCCTATCACCTTCTGCACCTGTGTTCACATAAATAAATACCCTGTAACATTTGTAGAATCTTCAGTTTCTGATGATGAACTTGAAATAATTTCGAAACTGCGCGGTTACACGATGTGATCCTTAAATTGTTATATCCAATCGGTAGTAAAAACATAGAAATAACAAAACTTGTTTTAATTACCATTGTTTTTTACTCAACTAAACCACAATGTGTTGATTTCTATTTATTTCGAGTGTTTCACTACGTTTAGTCAACTGGTTCAAGGGTTTCGATCCGTATTTGAGGGAATATTTGGGGCGAGAGTACAGTCTTGTTATTTTTGGAAAAAGTCATTGGGTTCCTAGAGGACTGCAATCAGGAATATCTCGATTCTTTTGATATATTCTTTTTTCTCAAATCATCTAACATCACGTCCTCATGAAATTCTGCATGTACCTCCAAGCGGTATTTGTAGTGAAGTTCTTGATTTCAATATAATTCTATCCGTACCTTAGGAAATATTGGGAAAATAAAATTTTACCATTCACGAATGCGGTCTTCGTTAATGAGGTCAAAATCAATTTTACATATATCATTTTTCTGAACTGTTTTTTTGGGTAAGTTATTTTGTTTACTATCGGCCGTTGGACCGACCGTAGAAAATACATATTGGATCTACATATCGTGAACACAATAACTTTCCAAAGAAATGACCTAGAAACTCGAAAATTTGTAGGTAGGTTTGGACCTTGATTGCGAATATTAGTCAATGGGTAAAATTCACCCAATGATTCCGTAGATATATACAATTGAAATTAAATTTTCCAATATTTCCAATAATATTGATCGGGTTGAATTGAAATCCAGTAATTGAAAAATTACAGTTCCAAGGCTCATGCAGAATTTCGTGAAGATAATATATATGATTAGAACATCTCAAAACCTTTCCACCAGGATGTGATGGTTCGTTTGGCAGGGTCAATACGTTGCTTTGGCAACGAATCTGAATATGTGCTAAAAAGCCGCTGTCTTCACGACCTTGCTTTTCCTGAATATTTTCTTCATTATTTTGAACTGATAAGACAATATGCATCACCATAAATAAGACTTGCCTTTTGAACATTCCAATGGGTATATAAATTCCCGATATAAGGCGAATTAATGTTTCAATACATCCTGAATACGAAATGTACCTACTCGAGTTGAATTGGTGTACATAAAACTCCAGCTTTGCTCAATAAAATCGAGTTGATTGAACTCATGATTTCATAGGAAGTTGCGTATTTTCCAGTTTATTCCAGTTCTAATCGAAGCGAAATCCAGACCCTGAATACGATACAGCGCTGAGATTGTTTAGGATGGGTTATCTAACGTTCTTTTCGTTCCAGAAAGTGTTAATTATCTTGGCTTGCGTATACTAAACGGATAAAAAAACGTGACCATATGTCACAGTTGCAAAGCAGGCAGGAACCAACTTGAATGTATACAATATTTTATTATATACAACTCAGACACATACCACACTCTTTCTTCTTCTTTACGTGCTTTTTCTTGGAAAACACCACGTTATCGTTTTGCTCAAATTTCTGTAATTTTGGAATTTTCCACCGAAAATATCTCAAATGACTAGGCTGGACTCGCTAAATTATTTGAAAAGAAAACTAAAGAGTCCTTTTGCATTTTGTTGAATGGAGAGAGTAATTTTGCTCATTGTTCTATGGAAATAGACCCTTTTCGGCTGAATTTACTTGAAAAAGAGTTAGAATTAAAAAACATTCAAACCAAATGAAGCTGTGTTGCTCTGTTTCCTCAGAAATGTCAATTTGACAAAAGTCTCAACTCAAAACAAAAAATTTAAAGAAAATAACTCTAAAAATGTTCTCCTTTGTCTGGTGAAAGAGTCAGATTTGTACTCTGAAACGTCACAGTTCGCTTAGTTTATCGTTTATATTGTTTTTGTATTGTTCATTAGGTCTGTATTTCAAGAGACTGCCCTTGACAAATAGTTCAATCCTGCAACCCGTAAGCGTGTTTTTCATGAAAAGACAATTTTATTCAATTTTTAATAGTTTTGTTCCAGATATTGAGAAAACAAACCTTAAAAAATTATATATCTACTATGTCTGAAACTATTTTGTATAAAGATGAATGGAAAAAAACATGCTTGTGAACTGCCAGATTGGGGAGAGGTGTGTAGGTATATCAAAATTCGTTTTGTGTAAATATTTATTTTGTAGTGTGTTCGGATAAACACGCTCCGGAAAACCAGCTAATGTTATGAAGAAAGATAATGATAATGATAATAATTTATTAATCACGGAGAGGTCATATGCGACAAAAAAATAAAAACTATTAATATTCTAAATTTCAAAGGAATTGAACATATATCCCTCAACCGAATAGAAACTACTCAAAAGTATTTTCTTGATTTATATTTTCAACTTAGACATTTCCAAAAACTGAATAAGATAAGAATGTGTGAATTATCTGGTTTTATCCTCGTTTTCCATTCGCTTACATTTTTTTTACTGTACAGTTTAAGAAGGAACAAGGAGGGTTATACCATTACTTTATTATCTACAGAAACAGGTGTTTACATTATGCATGATATCTGTTTTCAATGAATCGACACACATACAATTTATTCTTTTGAACTGATTCAGTGTATTGTGAGAACTAAAAATTTGCGGAGACTCTTTCTCGGTTTTTACACTTTCACGCTCGAATTCTCTGCTATCATTTAATTTCTCAGGTAGACATATTCAACTCTAATAAATGTTACGTGTCACACTGTGTGTAATAAAAGGCTTCTCCGTGTTAACTGAATTGGCGAAAGCGGCTCCGCTTTCTGGAAATATTGGAGGATGTGAATTTGTCTGATGGATAATTATCGTTTAAGGGCACGTAGGGCTGCCTGAACATAATTAATTTATGAGCTGGTGTATCACAATTACGATATGTTATGTAGGTATTTAATTAATGTTGTGCGTTTCGCTGGAATATTTGCCTTATAGAGGGTGTTTTTTTAAAACTTGGGAGCTTTGAATAATAATACCAGATGGAAATTGGGCTGGCATGAATTTTTATTATTGTAAACTGGTAGATAATTAATTTTTTCACTATGATTTCCGGCATACCTCCACCGCGGCCACAAGTAACACATAGTCCATGCGATCAGTCCAATCTTTCAACACTTTTATCTATGAATCTGGCCATATGAAGTCAGTGGTGGCTTGAATATAGGCTTCCAATTCTTCAAGAGTTGTTGGTTTGTTGACATACATCAATGACTCTATATAACCCCAAAGAAGTAATCCAGAGACATTAAGTCGCACAAACAGGGTCCACTTAACGGACAACTTCTGGGAATGAAATTTTTACTAAATTGATCTCACAAAACATCGATGCTCAGCTGATTAATTTTCGAAAAAAATGACCCTCGTCATTCATCGTAACCGTATCTTCTTATGCTGTCAACGTATGGAACACACCAAACAGTAGTTTAATTTTAGTTTTAATAAGTGCGAAACGATCAATAACCACACGAATTGCTTGCCCACTGGACGGATTATATTTACGTTAAATAGACGAAGTTCTTTATGAATCACGCCAACGGATTAATTTTCTTTCCTCAATTGAGTTTCCACAATTTGAATGAGTTGTTAGGGCGTTAAACGATTCATGAGTAATGGCCTAATTCAACTGAACAGATATGTCAACACAGTTTGACATTCTCAACTGTCCAACCATAGACAACAACCGTCGAAACTTGTGCAGCTGAAAAAATAACATTTTTATATCTGATGTAGTTATAGCTGATACATTTAGTACGAGATCCGGCTGCATAATCAGTGCGCTCCTCGAGTATTCGCTTGAAACAATTCTTTTACATACATTTGTTAATAGGAGAATATATATATATATATATATATATCTACAGGGTTACCTATCAAATTGTTGCCGCAATTATTTTTGAATAAAAAAATATTAGGTGTTATTCGGAAGAAATTGCATTCACTCATTTTTTCAAATAAGATATCATCCACCTCATAGCAATATATGGGAAGACTTAGAAAAATCACCACTGCCGTCGCGCAATTGGCCGTACGTCTTCACAGCCAGGAATGGACAGATATGATTTCGTTACTTTTTACGTTCATAACGTAGATGTATTATTTATATATCAAATTAAAGCTAATTTTTTTGTGTACGATGACGTAGGGTTGCCTGAGTAAATCTAGCCGAAAATAAGGATTGCTGCCTGTTGAATATGATGCGGCCATATTTTGATGAGCCACCCCGTAGATATATATTCTCCTAATGAGGAGTGTTTGTGGAAAATTGGTTTCAAGTAAATACTCGATGAGCGCGCTAACTCTGCAGCATGTAATTCTGAAGGTAGGGATGCGAAAAATGCTACCATGAATAAAATTCTTCATCTCAAGAAATAAAACAATACATTATTCCGCTTCTTGTGTATTATATCGAGGACCTATGTATAACCATTTCTTAGAATGAAGATACTATTTTAGGACAGGAATAATTTAAAAAGATATTCACAACAAAGTTCAGATTGGGCGTGCAAAAGTTATACATAAAAGTTAAATTGAATCATCCTTAAGATTTCCTCTTGAAAAAAGGAACCACAGAGCCAATACCTACTGGAGGAAAGAAAGCTACAAACCTCAGAGTTTCGGAATAATTTTTTATTTTGATTTTGGTATAATCACATGCACATTGCACATACGGCAACTATTTTTTGCAAAATCAATGCGCCAGCAGTTTCACTGAAATATATTGTCCCTCGAGCTTGAGTCAGGTCAGCTAATTGAGCATTATCATCAATAGGCAAAAATAATTTGTATGCGCCAATATTAGCATCTATCAGTTTTGGCCTGCAGAATTACGATTATAGCAAAGGGCAAAGTAATACACTGGCGACATTTACACATACTGTATGCCAATATTTCCCATAATTCCTTTGTCGAATCGAAATGGTTAGAAACTCATTCACCAGATCTCCACCTAAACGATTTTTGGCAAAATATTTAAATTTGTGTTATTAATCAAGAATTGCATTATATAGTTAGTGTTATTCATGTAGTCAATCTGAAAACATGGAAGGTCGATAACACGATGAAAGGAATTGGTGTATTGGAATTTTGCGAGTAGATTATTTCAAATAATTTAACATACTCAACATGATCTCTTGAAGATCTGTCGATATTGCCAGCACAGAAATCGTCATTTCTAAAGTTCAACTTGTCGAGGATTATATTTCCAGGCATTCATAACATTTTCAAAGGTACAACTCGACTTGAGCTCCACAGACATTAAGTTCATTCCCTGCTTTTTTCGAACAGGTATCTTGTATAAAATCTTGTTTTCATTCTTCCCTCCAGCCCATCAATTTCAACGGATTTGAAATGACTGTACTTAATGTACTACGAACTAGATTGCGTAGGAATGAAGCACGAAGCGTATTTCGAAAACAATGGGACGGTAACGTTACACTGCTCAAGGTGTTATGTTCGGATTAGTGCTTTGGTGCTAAGCATATAACGAGATAATGTTCGCACATAAATGCTTTGCAGTGAAAGACACTGACGTGATGTAAGAAGCGTTCCTTCCTATTCGTAGCCTTCTTGTTAAATAACAGCGGAACCCTTCGTCTGTTTCTACCATTAACTAACTCAACCGATCCTGATATGCAAACAACCATCAATTACTGAATATCTTGAACCGATTCTGCACGAAAACGGGCATAATTGAAATGGAACTCAAATTTTTCATTACCGAACCCAGCTGTTCAATACCATTCTAGGACAACATTCTGAAATCACTGGCATTCGGAAAATTATAGCACGTTGTTCATTATATCTATAACACACGCATAAAATTACTCAAACATAACTGGTCTTTTGTACCCGTTTTGTGAAACACCGCATTTTGACCATATGGTTGTAATTGTTGAATATCTTATCGAAAATATGGTAAAAAACCAATGCCAACTTCCGTCCTGTCCGACCAGCCGTCCGTCCATAGCCAAGATAACTTTCAAACGGAACGAGGTAGCGACTTGAAACTCTCAGGATAGGTTGCTCATCGAAACGCGACATATCGGTTCGATATTATTTTCTCAATATCCCTTGAGCTACTGATGCGATTGAAATTATCTAATTTTATTTTTTGAAACCATCCATCAGGTTTCTATTTGAATCTGAAACAAATCTCAGTTTGATACGATACTAATATTTGGAGATACTGTGGGACAATATGTCAAATTTTGTGTTTTTTTTCTTGGTATCGAAGCTTTTCCAAAAAAACTCAAAAAAAACTAGAAAAGCACTGACGTGAATCCATGTTCAAATTCGTTACCAAAGCGGGGATCTCCTTTGAACATGCGTACAAAAGCTGCTGCCTTCACGTCAGTGCTTTTCTATATTTTTTCAATTTAACACCGCGACCACGAATAGAGCCAGAAAATCGTTATTCTGACAGCACCGCATGATCGACAAATGGAGAATATCATTCGAAACAAAAGCAGTTTTCTGAAGGAATATCACCTTTTCAATTTTAATCATTTGATGTCACTTTCCGTAGACAAATTGGCATTACATGTCGCTTGTTCCCGATATTATACTAGATTTAAAGTGAAAAGTCATGAATAATGAATCTACTAATCGTTTACCTGAGGATCGCTCGGAGGACCGGACCTAGAAGAAAGACCCTTGCAATCAGAGACCAAATGTAGGTAATACTATTTACTTCTTTATGTTGGTTTACGGTCCCTCTTTATGTAGATATATTATTTCAAGAAATTTATTCATAGAAATAAAGATGCCACCCATAATCAATATGTCAGCTTATTCTTTCAACAAATTTCAATTTCACTACACTTCACAAATGTATGGAACCCCTTCCACATTTTCTCTGCTAAAATTGTGATTTATTTACACATGCTCTATCGTTTGTAATTCCAAAGAATGTAATACTTTTTCTCAACTCTAAAGCTTCATCACCGACGCTTTTTCCTATCCAACAACATAAGTATATTTTCGAAACACGCGTTCTCGACAAAACGTACAATGAGACGCAGTCTACACGCCAGTGTAACTTGATTGCGGGTCATTAAACGTGGTTCCCATTTGCGCGCCACTGACCGCCCACAACCTTCAAACAGGTTGTTTATAATTCCACTCGAACAAAGGAAGAGGAGAGAGTATTCTTTGTTAACCCCGGCTCGATCTGTTGATTTCTTATCGGGTTTCTCGACGGATACGGCGGATGTTCTTATTTCTTTCTGGTCATTCGACATGGATAAAGATACCTTCATGTATTTACAAGTGTGTTTGATAATTTGAGGAGATAGGGAGCGATTACAAGGAATCATTTGAATTATCTGCGTTCTGACAGTTGAACAAAATGCAAATGTCAGATGTATGTTCGTCGAACCTATTGTTCTTAAACTTGTTGAGGTATTTCGCTGTGAGATCACACGTGTCTAATAAATAGCGCTCGAATAAACAGATTATGGATTAGTTCAGGATTCTTAAATAATTTGTAGAGAAAGTTTCTTGGAAATGTTTCTGTTGCGCAATCATGACCTTCTGAAATTCACAAGCAATATTTTTTGTGAATATTTCACGTAAGCTTCTGTTTCGAAAGGACAAGGATAATGTGATCGAGGTGGCCACAATCTTGGATCTTTTAGAAATTAAGAATATTCACGAGGGATAAATCGAGCAGCAGAAAAACTGAGAGAACATTACCATCACTAAAAATATCATTTTTACGCTTTGTTCTAGGAAACAGCGCGTTATCATTTCGTCACGATGTCTGTAATTTTCGAATTGTGAACCGAAAATTGTCTTGAACGATTGGGTTGAACTCCCTGAAGAAGAATTCGTGGTCAAATTCAATTCTGTCCGTCTGTATGTGCTCTTACTTTCGAAGAAAAAGACTTAGTGACTTGAAATTGTCAGATTAGGTTTGGAGTCCAAATATCTCGGTTAAGTTCGTTAATGGATGGAATCGGTTGAATTTTCAGGTTAATTCCTCAATATCTCGTGAATTATTGACTCGATCAAACTGAACTTCGTGGACAGTTTTGAGTTACCAACGCGCAGTTTAGAGCAGAATTTCGTGTGGATACAGATGTTAGAAAATCTTTGAAAAAAATTTATTCGAAAATATTTGAAATTTTTCATGAAAAATTGTTTTTCGTCTGAAAATATTGATTATATTTCAACTTAGAGTCAGTATTTAACAGCAATGTTCAAAATTTCAAATCGAGTCGATATTTACTTTCGGAAATATAAGGGGAAAAATGTACCAAATTTCGTTGTTATTCGGAATTTTTAACGTTATATCCGCAATATCTCAAAAAGTGCAAATGCAATCAGGTTAAAACTTTGTTATCATGTGGAGATAACCAACACGCAACTAGGTGCAAAATTTCGGGTTGATCTAATAGTTGGAATTCGAACAAGCGCGTAAAAGCTCCTAACCTCACGTCAGTGATTTTGTAGATTTTTTACTCTATGTATACCGAGAGGAGGAAACTATGAGAATTCGTTACTTATGATTTTTCGCGCTTGTTCTGGGGAATAGCGCGATGTCGCTATCGGAAAGTATCAGAAAAAAAAATCCGCAAATAACTCGAACCCTAATAATATTTCGAATGGGTTGGTCTGCGAAATCATTGGGTAAATTTTACCCATTCACGAAATCGGCCTCCGTTATTAAGATCCAAATCTACTATACAAATATCTAGTTTCTAATCTGTTTCTTTCGAAATTTTTTGTGTTCACGTTCGGCCGTTAGGTTGACTGGGAACACAATAACTTCCGGTAGGAACGACTAAGAAATTCGATATTTGTATAGTAGGTTTGGGGCTCAATTACGGAGTTCGTATCCGTCAATGAGTAAAATCCAACCAATGATTTCGAATGAAATGAAAAATTGAACGATATTCAGCACCAGGTAGGTAATCGAAAACCCGCGTCACACGGTATTAGGTAAACGCGCTTCGAATTTAAATAGAAATGATGTGTTACTATGGAAAGAGCCATCCTCGAAATGACGAATTAAAAACCATTTTTAGAATTTCTCAATCCATCCGGTCACCTTTTGCAATTCGCAGTCGGATGATGAATAATGAATTGGCGATTGATTTTATCAATTTCTGATTCGCATACAGCGGAACTCATATTTATTCACGGAATATTCTTTATCGGATTGTGTTTCCTTGTGTGTTGGTGAAGAAATAAGTTGTTAGAGCGCGATGTTAGACGTGAATGTGAAGGTGTGTGAATTAACTAACGAGACAAGTTTTTTCGCGATTATCTGATCGAAAGTGAATAAAATTGGCATTTTGTGTGGGTTTTTATGATTGTCTAGAGTTTTTTCCCTATTAATATTATCGAAATGAAACAATAAAACTCATAACGTATAAGCGAGCGTACGCCAAACTACTCTCAGTTGAAGCCGGTTCGCAATCTTGTGCTACAAGAAACGCCTTGCGAATTACAGGAATCAAACGATCTATTTTGTCAAGGGTAGCTTCTAGAAATAATTTTGCTTCAACGATATCGGAATGATTTAAACGATTAATAAGGGGAATTGTGACATTTCGGTCTATATCTGACTCCTTCAACAGACGAAAAAATTCGGCCAATTTTTTTTATTGTCTGATGAAGGAATCCGATAAGGTCCCTGAAACGTTACAGTTCATTCAGTGGATCGATAACGAATAGTTTGAATACCGCAAACCGCAAGGACTTTTTATATAAATAATAATTTTTGTTTGATTTTTAATGGTATTAAAAACATCGACAAAATCTGAGAAATAATGCTTATTAATTCTTTCGAAATATCTTTTATCCTTTTATGATATTTGCAACCTTCCGACCCGAATATGCAGTTGTGTTATGAGGTAAATTTATTCTATGATTTCGAAATCATACTTCTATGAAATTTTCGGATTTTGATAGTTTGAGCGGTACTGATTCCATTAAATTTTAAAAAAAGAATTGTTTTTAAGTATCGACATGGAGACTTTGTTCGTGGTTGCAAGAGAAAAATGAAGAAGAATATGCAAGCAACTATTTCGCTGAAATTTCGCACGAACCCTCAAATCTTCATTTTCAACGTAGTTCCTATATGATTTCTTCTGAATATTATCTTTGTTGTTGTTATTATTGCAGAAATAAAATTGTTGAAAAATTAAATTTTTACTGTTCGGTATAGGTAAGCTTCATTACTTTGTCATCCAGTAAGGGGCAAAATCAGCCAGACGGTTTCGGAGTTATAGCCATTTGAAATTTTGAGGTTTTTTGTCTGATATGTCAAGAACTACAGGAGCATAAGAACTTGCAAGTTAATCAAAAAAAATTTCTAAATTTTATTCGAAAATTTTTTTTTTCCAATTTTCGTTACATTCGAGACAAATTTTGGCCATACCTCAAACTTCATATTTCACAGCAGTGTACCAAATTTCATTTTGATACCATAATAAGTTTTGGAGATATCGTAAAAACAATTATTGAATAACGTAATTTTTTTCGATAACGTTGTTTTTCCAGAATAACTCAAAAAAACCTGTCAGTTTCAGTTTCTAGGTTTATTACATCATTTCATCATTCACTTGAGTGGTTATCGAACTGGGATATTTTGTATCATGCTTTTTACATGACGCAAACAAAATTCTCCACAGCGTGTTTGGCTTTTTGAGCTTGATAACTTATATCAGTTGAAATCTTTCACTTTGATAATTTGAATCATATCATTATTTCATCAATTTTCCCTTTGATTCCACAGACAATTTCTAAAAAGTATCTCAATGGAAGCACTATCTAGTAGTTTTCGAAGAATGAATAAAATAAAAGTATAGTCCGTTCTATTTTTGGATATCCAAGTAGTTAAAAAAATATATTCTTATTCTCCACGAAAGCCACGAGTGAATATCGAGGCTTTAAAATGAACCTGACTTTTATATTCCATTGTGGAATCCATAACCACACCTTATGACAAATAATGATTCCATCTGATGATACACCTGGCCTAAATGAAAACAATGATGACTAGGTACATTCGCGACAATAAATTTGAAGAGGCTCGTCACATTTCAATCGGTGCATTCCATCAAGGTCATTCATATCATACTTGAAATGTCCATAAATGTATTCAAATCCGAAACAACGCGGTGCAATATTAGTCACAAAAGGCGAAAAATATACTCGTCAAATAGAAATGTTCGTTGAACTTCTGCTCAACCAATTTAGAATTTTTCCTGTGAAGAGTAATCAACTCGACTTGAGTATTATTGATATAATTTTATAATTATTGTAAAACTACCACAGCAAATGAAGATCTGCCAATTTGACTGATTATTTAAGACGTGTTAAATTACTCCTGACGTTTCTCACTATTGTTGTTCAAAAAAATTTGTACGCGATTGTTTTTAGAATGTGACTATTTAAAATACTACATATTATAATATCGCTATAGGAAAAAAAATTATTGATTTGGAATATTTATTACAACATGGTCCACTCTTATGACATTTGCTTGTATATTTCATATGGCTTTTTAAATATAAACATTAATTTTTATGACACCCTGACTTGCTTGGTTTGCCTCAACTTTTCACGTCTCTGTCCTTCGAATTTTGAAAATATTCTCAAATATTCTTTTCGGGAAATTACTTTATCCTTTACTTAATCAATTGGCAATGAGATTTTTCATTCCCCGAAAAACATCGGTTTAACAGTACATGGCTGGCATCAATTCGGTAAACATCAGTGGAGACTTACTATGGTTCCTTAGATATTTTATGAACCTATAGGTCCTCTATCTACTTGAGTAACTTATATTGCTAATGTTTGACCATCTCAAAAGGTTTCAATTTCCCATTACTCAGGTTCAACACGTTTTTTGCAGTTCTTTTTTAGCCCACTACATTCTTTTCTTTGGTTCTTGACAATTTCTTCATACTCGCATAGGTTCTGGTTCACTTGTGAAATTAGAAACACCTTCATAATGTTGTCCACATCCTCTAAATACATTATCACCAATATATTGCTCATTAGAACTAACAGCGTTTTGCTCCGATGTTTTAGGAATTTTCATTGTGAATTCCGTTGTAGTATTACCACCATTGTAAACAAACACACCTTGAGAATCATCACTCATGTTAAATGCAATAATATTGAACAGAGAAAACTTGCATTTTGTTAATGAGCCTTAATAAGCAGCGGGCTTCAAATTTTCAGTCTAAATTTGAGATCCTTGACTTTCTCGGTATATTGCAATATGCCCGGTCATATTGAAAAAGCCTAGCCTTATTATATATTATAGCTGATTTTAAGGGCTATTACACTACGCAATAACCCGGGCCCGGGAGGCAGGGGTTGTGTAGCGTAATAACCATGGAGGTAAAAGGGGATGGAGCATATCATATATTTCCGTTGTACCAAAAGTGTAGTACATTTTTGAGAACCTTCTGTGGATTTACCCCTACCAATATGGCCGACAAATACAAGGTCAATATTTGTATTCTGTGGTGTATAGCAAATGAGACGAAAATATTCAGTTCAAAGTCGGCCATATTGGTAGGGGTAAATCCACAGAAGGTTCTCAAACCTGTACTGCACTTTTCAAACGTTATGCTTCCTCAACTCTTTTTCTACCTCCATGGTAATAACGAACCGGAAGCCAGGATCCTGACACAGGGCGATCAAGTGGACCCAATCTGACTAGCTTTATACAGCCTGACAATCCTGACATTCAGGGCAGTATCATGACATCGCCGAGAACGTTCATTCACGAAATGAATAGAAGCAGCCGGCATGTAGGGTAATGTAATAAGCGATTCCCGACCCTGCAGATTGGACACCCGAGATGCCGGGCCCTTGAGATTGGATAGTGTAAGAGGCCTTTATAATAAACTGATTTTACTCTCACGCAAGCCTACTATAGGAATGATCATAACGTATGAAAAATTATGTATTAATTCTATATGGCCCGGTGTAAACATCCGGTTCCGATTCCAGTTACACAGAGTGTTCCGTAAACACTACGGCAAAGCTTATTGCAATATAACTAGGGAGTGCCCTAACTGTTGTGAAATAATCCTTCTTAGAAGAGTTTAAATATTTCTGCGAAATTCGCTCATTCATGAAATCATTCAGTAAATTTTGCTAGTTGAAAATTATTGAATACCTTTCATCACCTTTCCATAAAAATAACTTAAAAGTTTTCAGATGAAGTACTGAACTTAAGTTGGTCCTTCTTGGTGGAAAAATATACTGTACTGCACACTGCACATCTTCATCAATAAATTGCACATTCAATGGTGATTTTCAAATTTTTTGATTCAGGATTTTTTTGTGAGGAAGAAATCGGATCTGGATTTTTCATCTCTTGAGATAAATATTTAGTTGCATAACCTATTGAAAATGTTCGAATCTATATGTGAATTTTTAATCGGTCAATCATTCATCCGAAAACATATAATAACAATTGATGTTGGCAATTCCTTTGACCTAAAAAGTTTGGATTTTCATTTTTGCGCGCATGTTGCAGAACAGCGTGCTATCGTCCTGCCCCAAATTTCTATAATTTTCCAGAAAATAGTCCTGGTGCGGTTGCACTCACATACGAATTCGATGTCTAAATCTATTATGTCCGGCCAACCTTCGGTTGTTACGATAACTTAAGAACTTAAGCTAGTTGCTCAGTTGAGGTTGCGCATAAGAATATGCCCGCTAAGTATCTTGATGGCCAAATCGACCCAATAGATTTGTTTGAGTTTGGATTATACTCATTGTCATTGCTTTGGTTTGAAACAAGACTTGAAGATTTCGTAGTAGGTATTCAGCAAACTGAACATTCACACTCAGCTATTTCAAACGGAATTCTCAAGTCCAGAGTTTGCCGGGATATTTGAGTTTCAGACTTTGGTAGAGAGATGTTTAATATTTCTGCATCGAACAAACTGTGCGTCTTTCTGTTCCGGAATACAAGCTCTTGGGGACTATCCTTGGCGCTGTCCATTTGTTTGACTGCTCGGCTTTACCTGGGACCCTATTCTGGAATGTGATGGTATGAATCATCGTTCCATAAAAAATGCACCGCGTTTCCTTGACAACAGCATCGACACCCATCCCCGATTCAAGAATAGGGATCCTGGCGTATAGTGGCTAGGGAAGTGGTAGATCCTTCTTTACAGGCCCTATGTTTTTTTTGTTGGTTGGGATTGAGGGTTGCAAGATTGTAATCTCATCCGGGCAGGAGGACCAAGAATTTTTTTGAATGATGGGTAATATGAACCGTTGTTTTTGGTTTACCTGTATTCTGATTGACTGTAATCAGGAACCGTCTGTTTTGATGCTGTGCAGTTTATAGCAGATGTACCTATGCATTTATAGATGTTCTATTCGGAACAATCTTTGTTTTGGCATGTGGTTGGTCCTAATCGAAATTTCGTTTATAGAATCCTGATGACTTTGTTCATTCCACCAAGGGTCAACTGTCTATATCTTTGTTTCAATTTTTTTGTGGTTATATTTCGTATGCTCCTACTGTTGATAGTCATGCCAGATGTGAATTTTGTTGAAGTATTCTTGATGGCACTGAAAGTATTTTTTTCTGGTGCTTGGATTAATCTTCGTGGATTGGAACTTGGCTCTGTGTTTCACAGATGTGACCTGGGCCACTCTGTTGATATACCCTGGTTAACTCTAAAATAATTTGTTTCTCTTCACTGTCGCTGAACATTCCATTTTGTACTGATGCATGACTTATCGTCGTTTAACAGGTGTGACTGGGAAATCTGTTGGAAAATATATATTTTCTGTGGAAGTTTTTTAAATGTGAGAATGGACGTTGGTCCTCATTTCTAGATGCTGACATTGGTGGTTTTTTATATTTCTACAAGAGACAAATTTTGGATCTTTTGAGGGCGTTGTTTGATTCTTCTGTGGCTTTGAAATTTTCTTCTTCGATTCGGCGTTGGATCTTGTTTATAACGGATGTGGACTGTTCTACACTAATTCTTTTTGGCTTAGATGTGGTAGCGCGTTTTGGCGCTGCTCAGTCGTTTGGCTGCTCAGTGTGAACTGGCTTGTTGCAGGATCCGGAGAACAGACTCTAGATTTGGCCCTGGAAGCAGTAGATTTTTATTCGCAGGCGCTAGTTTTTTCTCGTTGGTTGAGGTTGAGGATTGTAAGTCCTTAATGTCATCCGGCTCAAAGGACCAAAAGATGTTTCTTTGGTTTGTAACAACGCTTGAAAATTTTGTAGTGAATAAGCAAACTGAACAGCGAACTCAGCTGTTTCACAGGGGATTCCTTCGTCCAGTTTGCCGGCATCGATTAAACCCCACCTATCCCGACAAACTGTTAACCTGAGAATCTCCTCTAGAACAGCTGAGCCTGGCTCTAAAATTATCTGAATACTCTACAGCAAAATCTTCAAAAGTTGTTTCAAACCACTCCTTTCATTTTCTGAGGTTATTTCCTCAATACCTGAAGAACCTTTTATGCGACCAGTTTGAACTTGGCAACATTGTTGGAGAATACCGACTCGCAACTACTCGCAGAATTTTGTTGGGATGGTATCGTTTGTGAACATTTTTGTAAGAACATTTTTGTTTCCGAAAACCAATTCTGCAGTTGAAGTCAATATTTTACAACAGTGAACCAAATTTCATTTCCCCCAGCATGGCTTCAGCACGTTTGGAAATTGTTTGTATAATTGGATATTTTTCAGTGAATTAGTTGAGAAAGAACATACCTGAAGTAACAACAGAGCAGATAGTACGAATGATATCAACAAACATTCACTGTTTTATGAAGAAAGGAATATATAGAAAACGAAATTATTCTGTTAGAACAAATTTTTCATTTAATATGTGGAATGATATTCTTTTTGGGACTCGGTGCGCTCGGTTTTGCAGTATTATTTTGAATCGATGATGTATCCAGTTAATTAAAGTTTTCCTACCAAACTGCGACTACAATTGCTATGATTTTCTGCGTTGCAGCCATTCGTGATTTACAACAGTGTAATGATAAGGAATACAGTGAGCTATAAATGATCTATTTCACAAAAAAATGGAAAAATATGACGAGACATAGTAAACATCGTTTCTCTGCAATGAATTCTACCCATCCGTCGCACACCCTATGGCAAATATCATCATAAGACACACCTGGCTTGAATAATATCAACGACTTTGTAAAGTCGCGGCAATAAAATTGAAGAAGTCCAGGGGCTTAAGCCTTGGACCGTGACCGATTCCTAATTACGACGAGGGGATGGGAAAAGACCGGCGGCGGAAATTGCAGTAACCCTATAAAGTATAAATGACGCGCTTCCGTTCCCGTCGTTTCCGTCCGTTTCGTATGGAAACGTCAAAGCTGAATTTGCCGGCGAAAAAGCAATTGCCGGTTTTATGTAAATGTGAATGTTTTAGAATGAGAGGAATGGAAATCAGATGGATCCGAAATTTCCATGATGCTATTTTTTGATAAGATTTCTTGTATTCAACACGAAACATAATCTTTCCAAATATCAATTAAAGGATATTTCAGGAAGATTTTGAATTATATTTCAGGTGTCTTCTATTTATTTTCACTCCCATTATCTGAAAAAAAAACTACCAAAAATTAAATAGAATTATTATTCATAGGAAGCGCACTTGCGGATTTCATGGTTCAAAGCATTTGTCTAGAACAGTTTCTAGAAAAAATGTTGCCTAATATACATTATCGGAATAATGTGAAGGATCAATGAAGTGAACTATAACGCTCCAGTGTTTATACGTAACTCATTCTCTAGAAATTATTGTTAAAATTATTCTGCAAATGAAAGAGATATTGACTATGCAACGTTACAGTTCTAGAGAACATGCGTTTTGTCCAAATGTATGATATTTTCGAAAATGGTCCCGAATGACTAGGTTGGATTTGATGTTGACGAATCCGATGATGAAATCGATTATGTCTTGCCGGCCTCAGCGACTGACAACTGGCAGGTTATAGCATTTCAAAATGCGACTCTTTGGTTCGTTAACGATTTCGGAGTTATGGTCATTTGGAATTTCCAGGTTATGTCCCTACTATTTCAGGAAGTAATTAAGTGAATGAATTGAAACTTGCCAGTTGATGCATGACGACAGCAACTTTTTTCAGGAAAATTATTTTTCGGAGACTGTACATCGATTTTGAGGAAATTCTGCACAAACCTTGAACTCTGATTTGCACAACAGTGTACCAAATTTCAGTTCGATCAGATTATAATTTTTGGAGATATTGGAAAAAATATGTCAAATTCAGGTTTGTTTCCTAGGTAGCTTTTTCAATTACCGAATAACTCAAAAAAAAATCTTATCATGATGTCTAATTAATAGTCGTCATTTGTAAAAACAAACAAACAACTATCGAAGGAAACAACTTAGAACCTCGATATTGGGAGAGTAGGTATGGACCTTACTAACGATGGCTGAATTCATGAATGGGTAAAATCCGCTTAATGCTTCCGCAGACATACCCATCAAAAATTTCACCTTCCCAATATTTCCATCCAAAAACACAGATACAACTCCGAAACCGTATGCCCGAATTCCACCATTGGCGAACTCAACATCGCATTTTGAAATGCAATCTACCCTGAAAGTTCTTCAAAGTCAATAGGGTTCTTCGTTCTGCCGTAATCGTACTTTCGAGTGACCGTCCGGACAGAATCGATTTTGACCAACTGAGACTGTTTCCACTTACAAATTCTAAAATTACATAAATTTGGGCAGATCAATAACACGCCGTTCCCCAGGGCAATCGCGCACTTTAATAGATATATATTTATGTATTATGTGAGAAAATATTAATTTTAAATATTCTGGAAATAATGTTGGGTTCTTTCTGATGGGTGGAAATTACAAATACTTATTTTGCATTATTATATGATGATTTAATAGTATGTTAACATTAATTTTTCAATATAAACCTCTCTTTTCAGGTGGGTATCCAGGTATTTCGGCTTCATATTATTGCTGTGGAATGCAAAACAGATGCTTCTACCCAATGCTGCACTGTGTGTACACTCAAGGAGGGTCCTGTAAAGACGTGTGATTCAGGTAAACGTTGGGCTAGAGAAGAATGGCGAATAAATGCATAAACTGTTCTCTATATATGGATTAAATTTTGGTCCCATCAGGATTATCAAAGATTATTAGTAATATTTCTATCATAGGTGAATTCGGTTTCAATCGCCTTCTTTGTGGGATCGTTGTCATAAAATCATCGGAAATACCACTTAGATGGTTGAACCGATGCCAAGTCAATTCGCAATTCACTTTATGAAATTGAAAGCCCGCCGTTAATTGAACTCTGCCTAGTTGGGCGAACGGCCAACAACAGCATATTCGAGTACAAGTACAGAGAGCATTGGTGAATTATTTTCACTGCATAATGTGCAAAATATGCGAGAATTTAGTATTTTCCAGTTCAACTCTTTTCTTCGACCTCTACATTCGATTCGTCCGTTTGAATAGCTTGGAGCGACAGACCATTTTTTCTCAAGTTTCATAAACTACAGGCTAATTCAACTAATTCAAACTGATTATAATTTTGTGACTAAAATTTTAATGTGAGGGTTTTCGACAATGAATCTCCGCAACTTCCGGATATACCGAAAACAGCCTATTACTTTCTTATTTGAAATGGCTCACCCAGTATATTTTTGAATCACTCAATACTTTGTTCAGTATGACATTTCCAACAATATGCCAAACCTTAGAAAAAAACTCAACGTTTTCTGAGATATTCGAATTGTTATGAAATAATTGTGTCGACGAGGACTCACACTTTCTGTTATGCAGAAGATAGAAAATATTTCATTTCAATTTCTTCAATATGTAGGATTAGAACAAACTTCGCTAGTTGGGCCGTTACTGTGTATCTTGGGGAAATCAAATTCATCAAAACTCAAGATTTTCATAGTTGAACCTATATTTTTAATGTTTTTACATTTCACGTAAAACAAGAGTGACGGGCAACTTGAGCAAAGCCTATACCTAAAATAAAAACTTTCCCAATTATCGAAAAAAATCACTCATATGAAACAATCCATAACAATAATTAATCACATTTCATGAAATGTTTATATGCTTTTTGGGTCTTCACTTCGAATATCTGAAACAGAACTATTAAAAATCGAATAAAAAATGTGTTTTCGTGGAAAAATAATAAAATAATGATTATTCATGAAAGCATCGAATTCAAGCTTTTTAGTGGTTTTCTGTGTCATTCGTATTCAAGTGTATGTGTTTCATTTTTGCGTCAAACGATCGCGCTACAGAAAATCGGATATACTTTCCTGGCCTCGTTTCGATTTTTTCCTTGATAAATAGCGTTGTTTGTAGCTCAGGAATAGGGTTTGCCCCACTAATCCTCCTCTCTTCTCAACGTAGAATCGACTTAAAGATTAAAATATATTTACCTAATTTGGAAATCTTGAGTTTTGATGAAATCGATTTGAATAATTTAATGATTATCTAGGTCCGAACAGCAAACACTGTAAGGATACCACATAATGACCTAATTGAAAATGAAAAAGAACATTTTGAAAACAAAACAGTGAGTACCTACCCTCTAATCCACCTACACTTTCTGCGTCTAAGATATAGGAAACTTGGATAAAAAGTGGATAAGAGAGTAGTTAAACACTGCTTTGTTATCAGTACTCTATCCACAGTGAACTCCTATAGTTATTTCAACATTTTGAGAAATGCTTCTACTGCAGAAATTAACATTAAAGCTTTCTCCCAAAGTATGGCATATTGTTGTAAATGTTGTGTCATCAAACGAGCTAAATAATATGAAATAATATACTGGGTGTGCCATTTCAAAAAGTATTAGACTTTCTGCGGGATAACTGGAAGCTGCAGAGGTCTGAAAATATTTTGGGGAGAAAATTCATTGTGAAAACCCCAACATGCAAATTTTCAGCAAAAAATTATGATCAATTTCCATGAACGTCTAGTAGGCCATTACGGTGAACCTGTACGGAAAAATTATGTTGGCAGTTGTATTTAACTGCAAATTTCAAATGGAACAATCGATTGTCATTTTAAAGATATACACGGGGTGACAATGTATGAAGTAATAAAGATATAGGTGAAAAATGCAGAAGAATTTTTTTTTGTGTTTTGCGATTGTTTATTCCAAATCCAGATTGAAACAATTGTATTAACCAAATAGCTAGAACTCTTTGCCGTTCATTCATAACCAGAGCATAGTCATGATAAATCTGGGAATGATCCAGAATCGAAACAAAACCTGTAAGTTTTGTAGGGATGGCCCATTAAAATCCAACAGCTTCCGCTTTTTTCTAACAAGACACATGTGTCCAAGTTTCTAGTGTTAAAATTATGCTGTGGGGCGGAATCCAAAGTTATCCAATCTCGACGTTGACGTTCGCACGTCGATTGAATCAACAAAGGAAAGCTTTAGTTCAACATTCCGGTACCTCTACAGGTCAACCTCGCTCTTGTCATCGTTGGAATTGAGAAATGGGATGTGCGGGATTTTGGTTGAAATCTTTTAGCCAGGTCATTTTTCTAGATGGTCCAAGTGATCCTGATTAAGTGCATACACAATAATAAATGATGATGATCCGACTATTTCAGGATGAAATGAGAAACCAGGTATTTTTAGCCAAAGTGAATGATTATCTTAGAAATTCAATGGTAGAACGAAACATTATTTCACTTATCATTTATTCATGGAAAAAAGTTTTAGAAGTATTGTGGAAGAATTCACTACCAAGTCTGCAGCTCTTGCCCGCCTGCCCAAATTCGTTGCCAAAGCTATCAGCTATTCACGTTTTGACCCCGGCAAACCTATCTTCACTTATTCAGCGATATTATTTCAATATGTACCTGATATAATTTCTACATGAACCTTCAAGCTATAATTTTTCGAACAAGAACTAAATTTCAATGCGATCTAATCTGTAGGTACAGTCGAAAATATTGGTAGAATAAAATTTTGAATAGGTGCTAGTACGGAATCATTGGGCGGATTTCACAATTTTTACCTTCGTAACTTAGTTCCAAGCCGATTTGGACCATTATGAGAGCATTTTGTTGCCCTACATAACTTAGAACTCCCAAGTCGCTAGCTCGCTCCATTAGACAGTTATCGTGTCTTATAGAAAGCCTGTAAGGAGATACAAAGACATTGCCAAAAAGTACCACATGACCCACTTTCTCTATTCAAAAATTTAAGAGGGTTGATGGGGATGGCCCAGGGTGCAACAAAAATCCTTCAAAAATGCATAAAAATTTGGAAAAAGTGATTAAAAAATTGACCTGTTTCAGGATTTTGTTGCCAAATATTTTTCTTCTGCGAAAATGAATTTGTTCCATAATTTTGACGCGCACTGTATAAGCCATTCCTCCATAATATCATGAGTTATCCATGCATTGAAATTTGATTTCAATGTAGCTAGCAAATCTTCTAGTGAAACATTTCCAAGTGCACATGGAAGGACGGTTTTTCCGATAACTCATAATATCAAAACGAAAAATCGAAAAAAAAATTTCTGAAAATTTTCTCGTTTGTCTGATAAAAGACTCAGATTTTCACTATGAAACGTCACAGTTCAGCTTTGTGTATTGTTTGTATTGTTCCGTTATTGTTCATTAGGCAATCAGTTTTCCAAGAAGATGCCCTTGAAGATTATTTCAATCCGCAAGGGCGTTTTCCATGAAAAGCAATTTTGATTTTAACAGTTCTGTTTCAAATATTGGGAGTGAAAATCCAGGAAAAAAGCTGAAGAATTAATATGGATACCTATTTTGAATGTGTTTTTATTTTTGACCTCTCTTCAGAACTCCACGTCCGTTTCTGGGAGATTTTTCGGCATCACCGGGAAGATTGTGGTGTCCGCGTCTGTTCGATATAGAGGTGTCCGCTTATTGGAATAGGTTTTACATAGAAAATAGTTTAGAAAGTTTCGGTTCCTAAGAGATTGTACGGTTGAGGGAGGTGTCCGCTTTTGAGGAGTGTCCGCTAAGAGGGGTTTTGTTTATGACCTACTATTGGAAAATAATTTTTTTTCCCAATTATTTAAATAATGTTCAAACTAAGGGAACATTCTTCAATCAACATATCCTCCATCTTGGCGGGCTTTTCACGGGACACAAAGTAGAAAAGTTTATAATGAACTAAATGATTCAGGAAAATATTACGATACCATGACACGGAAAATATTTCCAACACCTTCCTACCTATCAGGTATCGCGAGACCAGTATGAATCACAGACTATATTATCGTTCCTTACGAAGTTTATTCGGGTCAATTGGAAAATCAATGATCGTGATATACCACGATAACTTCTAACGTGTTTTTCCATCAACTTCGAAACTTTAGACTTTGCATGTAAGCAAACCGATTATATAGAAATCGCGATTGTTTTATACCGTGTTATACTACTGGCGTCAGGAGTATTTGTCGACAGATATGAAAATTGAATTGGTAAAGTTTGCTTCGAACACATTTTCCAACCGACTATTGTTTAGGATACGAGGAAATAGGGGCACTGGTAGGGGAACATCCCAAGTATGTAACGACGTGACTTGGATTAAAAAGTTCGAGGAATCCTTAAGCACAATTATCTGCAAATTGTCGAGTAGAAATTATTAAGCATTTCGCGAATCATTTGGGACATACACAGTGCTTTCATGATGAAAGGAACAAATTCATTTAAAAATTAGGTTTCTATTTCATGTTAAAATCCTCGGACACGTCGCTTATGATATATTTATTTGGGCATTTTTTGCGATAAAAATTTTTTATACAGGGTGTCTCATTTGAGAGCTATGACTTTGTCATTACTTTTTTTAAATTTATATTATTTCACTTTACAATTCTACGACAAATTCTTATAATTTTTTGTGAACATACCATATGCCTAAACACTATGGATTCCCAGATATAACGGATAGAGTGTATGATGAAAGATACGATATGAAAACACACAAATGTAATTCCTATTTAATTATTGATGATCTATTGTCCGTTTACTTCGAGGTATTTCTCAATTCGATACAATGTTTCCCGTTGCACGTTTTCAATTACTTCTGGAATGATAAGTAATAAGAATTTATCGTAGAATTGTAAAGTGAAATAATATACAGAGTATTACATTTAAAAAAAGTAATGACAAAGTAATAGCTCTCAAATGAGACACCCTGTATACAAAATTTTCATTACGAAAAATGTCCAAATAAATATACTAATCGACAAGTGCGAGGATTTTAACATGAAATAGGAACCTAAATTTTAAATAAATTGGTTCCTTTCATCATGAAAGCACTGTATACTGATTTACATGGAGAAATGAATGTTTTTTTTGAGTTACGTCGAAATATCAGTATTATCTACAATTACTATTATGTCATCCTGACATAATACATGTCACAAGTTTTTCACTTTATTCCCGATATTTTATTAGATTTCTAGTTCGAAATGAACAATTATGGATCTATGGGAGATGATTCCCCAATAAAGGGGCCTGTAGCGTTCTTCGTTTATCTGAGGATCTGAAAATCATCGCTTGGAGGACTGAACCTGGTCGAAAGACCCTCTCGGTCATGAGCAAATGTAGGTGATATTATTTACTGCTTCCTTCTGGTTTTCTGTCCCTCTTTCTGTTTCAGATATTATGTCAAGATATTTTGTCGAAATGAATTCAAGATGACGAAAAAATTATTTTCAAATGAAAAAGATGCCATCCATCTTCTATAAACAAATTACTACACTTATGCGGGGAGACAGAATTTTTCCTGAGGTTTTTATCTGTGCTCTTGTATCATACGCAAATATGTATGGTACCCCGTTTACATTTCCTCTGCTAACACTGTGATATATCTTAGAATTGTAATGCTCGTTCTCAAAAGAATATATATATATATCAGTATTAAAATTTTTTCCGCTGGTATGTTGAAATGCGGGTAAAAATGACCAGGACCTCCATAAATCCGTCAGCCTGTTGAATATATTTATGATTGTGTTAATAAGTCTTGATGATTTTCGGGAACATCTATTAAAATAGATTTTAATTTTCAATTAATTTGTGTCGCTAACTTGTACTTTTTACTTGACAATGACATTTGTTGCAACTGCCATGTTAGCACACCACAGAATACAAAATAGATTTTAACATAGAACCATAAAAGTCATAGAACTGTCTCAGTGTTGCCAATATATCTAATACAGCCTTCGACCGATATTGACCTTCAATGAACTGAAACGGCACTAATAATTATCACTGTGACGAACCGTAATGATATTTGTGAAGCAAGAAATGGTATTTATATCGTGCTGGAAATCGAATATACCCAAAACTCACCAAATAAAGTTTTGCCAAGAATTCATCTCAAAATAACATAGTATGTGATTTTACAATGTCTGTATGAGTATGCTTAGTTTGAGTTAAGATTGGAAAAGTGGTTATGCTATTTTCAAGCTCCCTTACCATTTTAGCGCACATGTCCGGAGAAACAGCTTGCTATCGTTTTATACAAATATCTGTATTATAATGTCGACTTACTTACCGTCTCAAACGGCTAGGTTGGACTCACCGTTGTTGTATCGATTCTGTCCAACCGACTGCCCGACAAAGGACACGATAACTGTCTAAAGAAACGAGAATGGTAGGTCGCAAGTCATAATGCGATGGTTGGGTTGGGTTATGGGCCGAATCAGACTTTCAGAGGTTTCGAAGTTATATATATTTTAATTTTTCAGATAATTTTCTCAGTTCAATTGAAACTTGGTACTAAATTGAAGCATGCCGATGTGCAAATGGTTGCGAAATTTCGTTGGGGTTGTATGGTTAGTAAACTAAAAAAAAAAATCCAAAATATTTCTTTACGCTGACCATAAACCCAATAACTTCCGAAGGAAACTACTTGGAAAGACGATATTGGTAGAAAAGGTGTGATCCTTAATCACAAAGTTTGAATTCATGAATGGGTAAAACCTACTCAATGGTTCTGTCGATATACCCATTCATAATTTCATTTTCAAAATATTACCAAAATTACAGATCGGATAGAATTGAAAACCAGTACTTAAAAAATGACAGCTTGAAGGTTCATGCTGAATTTCATGAGGACCATATGAAAAAAAATCGGTCAATTTTTTCTATCAGAAATTAAATCTTCTTTTGATGGGGGCCTACCTGAATAGCTGACTGTCTGTGCTTTTTTAGGTGTTTTTCACTCACATCGAATAATATAAACTATTTTGTAATACTTAGAATAATTACTTTCGATATTGATTAGTTTGAATATGTATACGGTATTGACCCAGAAACACTGCGATATAAATTGCAAAATATAAATTGTATGAACTGGAATTTTAAATAAATTATAAATTCCACATAACAAGAACCTCATACACATTTTTGCACTCGTTGTTAAGGCACGAATGCAAGAAATCCATACATACTCGAAAAATTTTAATTTGGTCTCGACTTCTCAGCGATTTCAATTTTTACGCGCTTGTTCTGGCAAACAGCGCGTTATAATTTCGTCACTGATGAAGAATCCTTAGTCAAATTTGATTGTGTCGGTCCGGCCGTGTGTACTGAAACTTTCTACAGGAAGGACCTAAAGTCTTGAAATTTTCAGGTTAGGTTTCGATCCTGAATATCTCGGTTATGTTCGTTAATTCGCCAAATCTGCCGAACGGTTTTTGTATTACTGCCATTTGAAATTTTAGATTTTGCGAACTCGAAAAATATTTATCTGATCGAAATGGCACTTGGGTGGATGGTGAACTGTATCTATAAATTTTTTTTCAAAGTTATTAAATTTCACTGAAATTTCCAAGCCATTTCGCACGTGAAAACTGTTGACTTCACGTCATTGAGAGTTGCATTGTTTTTGTCAACGAGTCCTTGTTTCTCTTGTTACCTTCCACTGTTTTTCTGGTCCGTTAATAGAAGTGACTCGGACCTTTTTCTCCGCAATTTCGTAATTTCGGCTGATACGCTTTGCACTCGCAGAAATGAAAGCACGAAAGCGGCAGGGCCTCCTTTCAGCGAATGAATTAATTTGGGTATTGCAGCTTTCTACTCTGTTTTTGATCCCGCTTTAGGAGTTGTTATACTGATATTCATCTCTTCTCACGAACAAAAATATTTTCTTTCAATTCTAGATCGTAGAACACCGGCAATTTCAATGAAAAAAAAATTGCTCCCAGATGTAATTTTTACGCGCTTGTTCTAGGAAACAGCGTGTTATCATTTCGTCACGATGTCTGTAATTCTCGAATTTCTAGCCGAGAATGGTCTTAAACGATTTGGTTGAATTCCCTGAAGAATAATCCGTGGTCAAGTTTTATTCTGTCCGTCCACCCGTATGTGCTCTAACTTTCGAAGGAAAAGTTTCAGCGACTCTAAATTTTCAGATTAGGTTTGGAGTCCAAATATCCCGGTCGAGTTCGTTAATGGGTGAAATCGCTTTTATAGTTTCGGAGTTAGGCCCATTTGAAATTTTGAGGTTAATTCCTCTATATCTCATAAAGTATTGACTCGATCAAATTTAAACTTAGTGGAAAGTTTTGGAATACCAACGCACAACTAAAAGCAGAATTTCGTATGGATCCAGTAATCAAACAAATTTTATTTTATAATTTTCAAAATTTTTCATGAAAATTTTTCTTTCTCTCAAAATATTGATTAGACTTCATTGGAGTTTAGCCCAAACCTTAGAGTCAGTATTTAACAAGCATGTTTCAAATTTCAATTCGATCCGATATTTACATTTGTAGAGATAAGAAAAAAAGTGCCAAATTTCGTTATGATTTGGAATTTTAACGATATTTCCGCAATATCTCAAGAAGTTCAAATGCGATCAGATTGAAACTTCGTAATCAGGTGAAGATTACCAACGCCAACTAGGGGAAAAATTTCATGTTGATCTAATAGTTAGAATTTGAACTAATTTTTTAACCTGAATGCGGAAGGGGGGTTATGTTTTCCAAGTATACATTTGTTCGTATATACTTATATCAATAACTCTAGTACGCAATTTTCGGTAGTCTAACAACATGGACATCAAATGAGAGGTAATGAATGAATGGTACAAAATATTGAGTTCGATGAAAACGCCCCCACTCTCCAGACCTACCCTGCGAAATAACTGGCAAACATGCATGAGGAAGTTTAATCGAACTGAATTACAAAAATAAAACAAATAAGAATAATCCGACCTAATTCAATGCATAGTTGGGAAAATTTAATTTTTTTTCTCTAATATTCTAGTCATACGATCTGAACAAAATTTCTCAAGTTCCTCGTCGTTATGCCCTAACTAACCGCTAAGTTTCAATCCAATAACCTGACTCATTTCTGAAATATTCAGGGAAATAACTGCAAAATGACTATAACTCTGAAACAGTTTTCCTGATTTGATCCATGAACTCAACCGTCGCATTCTGAAATGCAACCTAATATGAAAGTTGCAAGTCGATCGTATTCTCCATTCTCGAATAACAACGCTTACGGCCGGCCAGCTGGACCAGATTTTGACACCGGATTCGTTGTCAGTGAGTCCAGCCTAGGTGAATTTGTGACCTTTTTCAGGCTCAAAACCCGAAAATACAGATATTCGGACAAAACGATAGCTCGCCGTTCCCCAGAGCATGCGCGAAAAAAACCGAAAGAAACTCATAAACACAGAATAAACATCTATAAATATATTGCTTCTGCATTATAAATATCTTGACAAAGCACAGATCCATACTCTCCAGAATCATCCTTGGATTTTGATCCCCTATGACGGCCACATACGCTCCGGTCTACCGAAGAGGTTGACCTGTGCAGGTTTCAGGCCTGACGCCGTTACATGTATGAGATGGCCGTAGGTCTCTTACACATGCACAGGTTGCTTCGAAAAAGAATAGAATTTCGCTTCTTCCCTGGTCGCCTGTGCAGTTCTCAGAACCTGCGCAGGTCTGCTCCAATATACGCACCGGTTGACTCGTACAGGTAGAACTGCGCAGGTCGACCTCTCCGTAGACCGTAACGTATGTGGCCGGCATTATGAATCTTGTACCTTCCTTAACAACCTAGCAGCCGGTTGTGAGCAGAAAGAAAAAACAACTAATGAATGAGAAGTTACTGGAGCTAGTTTTCATGAAGTTCAAGTTCATCAATATGTAAAATGAATCTAAAATTCCGCCATTCGGAATATTGTTTTTCCAATATTTCTGAAAATACATCCGATCAAGATAACATTTGGTACACTTTTGTTACTTGAATTTTATGCCAAATTTCATCGAAATCTAATATATATATTTTCCGTACGATTGTCACGAAATTATCGCATATTTATTCGGGTTAGCGTTCTAGAATCGAACCTAAGCTTCGATATGATCGCATCAGTTTTTCCTGAAATATCGGCAACTATTTGCTCCAGCGTCGTTCAAAATATTGACTAGCATCGACTCTCTTTTTTCTTTATAGAATGGTTTGGTCAGCGAGAATTGAAGAAAAATACAACCCTTTCCAACTTCTTCACGATAACTCATCAAAGCTACGAATATAAGATTGAGAAGATTTGAATCCCAAGATGTGGAAAAGGTAGTCTATTGTCGATTGTCTTGATCAAGAAATTTTGCACAGACTTGGAGTCAATATTTCACAACAGTGTACCGAATATCAGTTGGTTTCGGAGATATTTGAGGAGGAATGCGTTGAAATTTGTTTTTCCTCTGTATAGTTGCAACTATCTTTAAAATTTTACTTTGGGATGATTTTGCAATTTTTTTTCAGGTGTTTCTCGGGTTTTCACTCCCATTAGCTGAACAGAACTCAAAAATCAAGTAAATATTGTGATATATAGATATCGCCTTGGTGGATTGCGGGATTATAACTGAGTATTAGGAGCAGTTTCTAGAAAAAATGTTGCCTAATGAACAATATCGAAATAATGTTAACGATCGACGGATTGAATTTGTAACGTTTCAGAGTCTATAATAATGATTCCTTCATCAGACAATAAAGAGAGTTAATTCAGCAAATTTTCTCCTTATTGTCTGATGAGGGAGTCAAATATAGACTGAAACGTTACCGTTCAATTCGTTCATTGTTCACATTATTCAGATATTGTTCCTTCTCTCCAGAAACTGCCCTTGGCAAATCCCGCAATCTGCAAGGACGTTTTCTATGCATAACAATTTTTTCTTGATTTCCAATTGTTCTTTTTCAAATATTTGGTTGAAGACCTAGAAAACACATGAAAAATAGTTATTTCAGGCATAACTAGAAAAATACTAAAATTCGATTACTAGTTGGAAAGTGATATTGCATAATTATGTGCAAAATTCATAAGAACAATTTGAAAGAAATTTTCAAATTTTATTTTCGCCTACGAATACGATCATGCGCTGAATACTTCAATGTGAAGCTTCTTCATAATTTTATTATATGCGACATCCAGGTCACTCACGTGAATGGAAAACCATATCCTTTCGTGTAGAATTTTCCGAGTTTCCATTTAATTCCTTTATACCCTTCGATGGTATTCAGAGTACATGGATTCGCAATCGAACCTTTATAATTTATAGCTCTATTTTATTAATGTGACCATCGAGACATATATCACATATAAGAAACAGGCGGAAAACACCGAAGGTATGAGAAACGACTCCCTACGTGTTTATATAAATAATACGGCAGGCCGTGACGGTGTGTTTTTCCCGATGAGGAAATATGACATGATTTGAAGAACGAGCACTTCAATGAAACAGTGGTAACGTGGAAATCTGACGCGATGGTTTTTCCGGGAAGGAAAGCGACTGCGACCGACAGGGGAGTCAGTGGTGGTTCGTCGAGAAGAAAATTACTATTTTCTTATTTATAGCCTGATAATTCATTCTGTGATATTTTTGACATTCACTTCAATATTGATTATCAAATTCATGTTCTTCTCTCATCAAGATGTCAGTATGAACATTTGTTTTCGACAGGTCATTTTACAGTTTAATGAAATCATTGAAATTCATTAAACGACTTCGGTAAGCTTGAGCGATATGGCTTTGGTTTGAGAGCTCTAATATCCTCTGCGAATTGGTTCGAAAAAATGTCCCGTATGAAATCCTAAGACAAAACCTCAAAAATATTCAGCATTTAAAATCAATTTGAAATCTTATCATTTTGAATCATATTTTGTCAGTTGGGAAAAACCACCAATTCGGGAACTCTATATTTGTAGAGTAGCTTTGGCAATCGTGAATGGGTAAAATCTACCCAATGTTTCCGCAAATATACCCATATAAAAGTTCATTTTCCAATATTTCCCAAAATACTGTTTGGATCGAAATGAAGTCTGGTACCCGATTGAGAAATTACTACTTCAAGGTTCATGCAGAATTTTATAAGGACTGAATAAAAATAAGATCACCAAATTTTTTCACCAGTAGGTACATTTGGCGAGGTCAATACGTGAAAATATAACTGCCTTGGCAAGGAATTTGAATTTCATGATCATGACGAAATTTTGCACACACTGTGCATCAGCATTTTTCAATTAGCTTCACCATGATTGGGTCAGTATTTTTGACATACCTTTTCCTAATAACGCAAATCATAAATCAGATTCTACTGAAATCTCTAGTGTTGTGAAATATGGGACAGAATTTATTCAAAATATGATAAATAGTTTGAGAAAAAAATGTCAAGAACAATTTCGAATTTTTTTTTATTGTTCTGTAACATTGTCATCGCGGACTTACGCACGAAGAGTGTATCAGCATTTTTCGATTAGCTACCAGGTTTCAACATGCTATTGGATCAGTGTTTCTCGAGTTTTACCGGAAATAACTGGAAAAAACACAATGTTGAAGTATTTTTTCAATTATCACCAAAGGTTTGATTCGAATCGAGCTGATATTTGGTACGCCATTGTGAAATATAGGGTTTGCTTTGCGTGCGAAATTTCGTCAGAATCTGATGGATCGTTTCCGAATTAATTGTTTTCGAAACAAAAATTCAACAAAATTTCGACGAAATTGTTTTTGTTTTGAACTTACCTACCTTAGGATCCCAAAAAAGTTGCACGTCGGCATGTTAAAACTAACTGCCAAGTTTCAGTCCGATGGTTTGAATAATTCTTGATATTTTCAAGGAATGAACTGAAAGTTCACACTTACCAAACCACTGCATTCTTATGCGTGAGTCTGAAAGTTTCAAGTCGCTAGCTCGTTCCGTTCGACAGGCATGTTGTTTTAGGCCGGCTGGACAGAATTGAATTTGACACCGGGTTCGTGAGTCAAAGCTAGTGGTTTGCGATTTTTCTGGGCTTAATGTTCAGAAAATACAGGCATTAAGACAAAACGATACCACACCGGTCCCCAGAACACGCACGCAACAAAATTACAAAAAAAAACAAACGGAAAGATAATATCGTTAAACCATGCTTAAAAAATTCTCTCGACAAAAAATTAAGTTCGCAAAGTTTATTCCCTCTTAATGTAACGCTTGTGATATATAAATTCATGGTCAATTTTTCGCTGAACTTATTACAGATACGAATTGAAAATATGAACGGTCTGACTGTCAATTTTCTCATTCACCAAAAAAGGTTCATGTTTCATTTTGAACCATAGAAAAGCCTTATTAACATAATACATAATGCGAAAGCTCGTTTCACTCTATATGAAATTCAAGGACTGCTAGTCGACGTACGCCCCTGGCCAAGATTATCGATCCCTACGTGGGGGTTATCTTCGGGTTCGGTGCCGGCGCGAACTTCCGATTCCTTTGTTCATTCATTCAGCAGGCATCGGCCTCTGGCTCGACGCCCGCCGTCGTTGGCGATGCCGTTTTGACAGCGACTCCAATGGCAACAGGTAAAATACGATATCAATGACCAGATCCAGACCGTGAGAATGGACTTGACCAATCAATCTACTTTTAACGAGTTACACCGGGTTTTGATCATGAATCGTACATCCATTGATGATTATCGATTATGCCCCAGCCTTGTGATCCAATTCGGAAAATGAATTGCGTGTCGTTGATGAATAAACTGATACATATCATAAGAGTGGACAATCTAGTATTCATTTTTAGCCGAAAATGGTATTGAAAGATTTGGTTGAGCATCATGAAGAATAATCTGTGGTCAAATTCGTTTCTGTCTGTCCGTCGTCCTTCTGCCAGCTCGTATGTGTTCTAACTTTCGAAAGAAAGCAACTAGCGACTTGAAATTAGCAGATTAGGTTTGTGGTCCAAATATCTCGGTTGAGTTCGTTAATGGGCGAGATAGGTCCAACGAGTAGGGAGTTTGGCCCATTTGAAGTTTCGTGTGGATCCATTCGTTACAAAATTGTTAAAATATGTTTTTATGCGAAAATTTTCAAATTTTTTTGCGGGACTAGCTCAGGAAGGAAATCAGTGATTAAGATATATATTCAGCGACGTTTCGCAAGATTTTCGTCTGCTTCTTCAGGCCTAAAAAACATTTTAAAAAATTATCATCACATACACACATTATACGAACAATACAATATATTACCTCTAAAAAATTTAGAGATCCTGAGGTATAAACATGGATTCAACATCAAACAACCCTCAAAATCTCAAATATCAAAGTCTCCAGAGTATACGCGCAATGTCAAAACTTTATAACAAATGATCACAGATCAATGGAAAACCTCACCCCAAAAACGTCCTTATGTCTCATATATGATTGTCAAACTTTTTTATTTCTTCTTATTCTTTGGCATTCAAATGAGTTTCTATTCTCGCCATTGCAGACATCATAAAAACTAATTTGAATGCCAAAGAGTAAGAAGAATCAAAAAAGTTGGTGGTTCAAGTTTGACAATGATATGTGACATAAAGATATTTTTGGGGGTTAGGTTTTCCATTGATCTGTGATCATTTGTTATAAAGTTTTGAAATTGCGCGTACTCTGGAGACTTTGATGTTTGATATTTTGAGGGTTGTTTGATGTTGAATCCATGTTTATACCTTAGGATTTCTAAATTTTATAGAGGTAATATATTGTATTGTTTGTATTCAGTGTGTAGTGATGTTATTTTTTTAAAATGTTTTTCAGGCCTGAAGAAGCAGACGAAAGTCTTGCGAAACGTCGCTTAATATTTAGCTTAGAAATCATTGGTTTCTTCTCTGTCCTAGTCCCGCAAACTTCATCATCGTTTGGTTCATTCCTGGAGGACGCTAATGTAATTATAATCTATTGTTCATATTAATTATATTTCAACAAAATTTGGTACAGAGTCAGTCTTAAAAACCATGTTTCTAATTTCAATTCGATCTGATATTTGCTTTCGGAGAAACAAGGAAAATAATTTCGTTGTTATTTGGAATTTTAAGGTTATTTCCGCAATATCTCAAGAAGTACGAATACAATCAGACTGTAACTTCGATATCAGTTGAAGAATACCACCGCACCTCCCGACCTCAAGTCAGTGCTTTTTTCAGTTTTTTCATTCTGATGATTGAAGAAATATTAAAGGTCAAGTATTTCGTGAACGATGAAAAAATTGAATCATTCCATGTTGAAAAACGAACGATTTAAATTTTGCCTAATAATCTGTTTTCCCATTTTCTGAATGTTTCATCGACATCAAATAAGTCTATCGAAGATATTGTATTAAATTCCGTAGAATAGCACTTGAAGACTCCAGTAGGTTTGGGGCTTAATAATGAATATCCAACTCCAGAATGGGTTAAATTCAGTCGACGCCTGTCATCGTTGGCGGTGCCATTTTGACAGCGACTCCAATGGCAACAGGTAAAACATAATATCAATGACCAGACCCAGACCATGAAAAAGGACTTGACGAATCAATCTACCTTTAACGAGTTATACGGGGTTTGATCGAAAATCGTGCATCCCATTAGTGATTATCGATTTGGCCCCCAGCCTTGGTGATACGATCCGGAAAACGAATTGCGTGTGGTTGATGAATAAACTGATCCATTTCATACGATCCGACAAGAATCTATTAAAGATACATTTTTCATTCTAATGACTGAAGAAATATTGGAGTATTTTGTAAATGTCGAATTAGCCGCGTTGAATGGAATCAAATTGTTCCACGTTGAAGAACATGTGATGTGAATTTTTCATGATAACCTGTTTTTTCACCGTTTTCATAATGCTTTATCGATATCAAATAGGACTATCGTAAACGCAATAATATCTTCCGAAGGTAAGCACATGCAGATACGAGTATGTTTGAGGCTTAACTGAGAACGTCCTATTCATGAATGAGTAACATCTAGCCAATACAGAATATTGAATATTCGAAAAAAAAAATTATTACAATTGTTCTAATGGCACGATCATCACAAAACATTGCACAAAGTTGTCCTCTAGCATCTCCAAACTAGCTGTGAAATTTCATCATGATTGCATCAGTATTTTTTGAATTTTTTCGAAAAAAAAACAATGATATCGAGAATGAACCTCGAAATTTTACATTTTTTCCCAATATCTCTGAAAATAAAATCCGGAAACTCCGGAACTACTATTCGTATCGAATTGAAATTTTGTAAACTGCTGTGAAATATAGAACTCAAAGTATGGGCAAAATTTTCATCGAATATAATCGATACTTCCTGAACAATCAATTCCTTTCGAAAAAAAGGTGGAAAAATACTTTGTTTTGAATTAAGTAATCATACGATACCGACAAAATTTCGCAAAAATTTCGCGTCGTTATGCTTCAAGCAACTGCCAAGTCTCAATCCAACCGTTCCAGTAGTTCCTGAAATATCAGGAAAATTACCTCAAAATTTAAAATGCCTATAACTCCGAAACCATTCTGCCATTTGGCCCATTAACGAACTTCACCGCGGCATTCCGATGCGCGAACTACCCTAAAAGTTTCAAGTTACTAGCTTGCTCCGATTGATGGTTATCGTGTCCACGGACGGACAGAACCGATTTTGACCCCGTATTCGTCATCAGTGAGTGCAACCTAGTCGTGTGATACCATTTTCGGCTCAAAATTCTAAAATTTCTGACTTTTGTACAAAACGATAGCACGCTGTACACCTAGAACATGCGCGCCAAAATGCACGAAGGACTAGAGTCACTCAAATGGATACCCGAAGTCGTTAACTATTTATCGAACAACAGTTTACCGCATTGCATTCGTGTTGCGCCAACGATTACTTCACAAGGGAAAATTTCAGATTCAGGAAATGATGAATGACGTTCGTTCCAATGCCACTGCCAACAATTTTTTATCGCTTGGAGATATTTTTCCGTTTTGTCCAGCCAGTAACTGTTATTCTTTTTTCATAATATACATATATTCCTCATTCGTCACACTAATAATTATTATTTCATATCGTTTTCATGACAGTTGACGTTCGCAGGATAAACCTAAAATGGAAGCAACCAACTGACATGTTCTGCTAGATATATGTGCTTGTTCATATTATGTACATCGAAGTTTGTGTGGAAAAACAGAATAAGGCTTTGTTCACATTTTCCGAATTGTTCGTAGGATGTATTTTTTTATCATTGTCGAAACCCACCAAGAATAATCGCTTTTGAAAGAGCAAGCATGCAGATTTCGTTCGAGCAAAATTTGTGCTACTGCCATTGTTTATAAATGTGTAATGGTGACTTGGGTGCAAGTTGGCATCTAAAAAATTTTGTGAATTTTTTACCACTAAGAAGAAAAATGTCAGAACGAATTGAGGTTCGAGGTATTTGTAAATAAGTATCTATTTATTGCTCCTCGGCTCTTCAAACCAGGTGGATTAATGATCGTGTCTAATTGGTTCAAAGTTTTGTTGGAGCTCCTGATTTCCATTAATGTCAATTTAAAAAACTTGTTTAATTCGGTTGCTAGTTTTCCTTTCGAAAATATGAAAGTTTCGGTTGACTCATGATTAATGTTATGTACAGAATTTGATTGTTGAAAAGGCGGTAGATTTCCTATCACCTGAATGACCATCGGTTTTTGTGGTCATTTCGAATTTTGAAGGTCTGACTGAATCGGAAATCTGAGGTTTGAAAAAACCAAGATCCGGCAAAAAAACGTTTTTTCGGGAACCAATTTAAAATTGCATATTTACCGAAATTATAGATAATTATAGATAATCATAGAAACCTGATGGATATTTCCAGAATTTCTCCAACGTTATAATGACACAGTTCTCACGAAATTGCAGGCTGGTATTCTACAACTTATCACGAAGTTTGAAAAATTCGAAAATTACAGATATTTGGGAAAAACGGGCACACACTGTATTCAGAATAAGCCCGTGAAAACAGATATTTCGGACACATTCATACTTTCGTCAAACGGAAACTCTTCACAACATATACTCCATTCACTTTTATAAACTATCCTAGTTGGCCATGAAATTCTGACACGTTTCACCGTGTATAATTTGAAAATGTTAGGTTATAGTCATTTCCCTGTCAGATCACTATGCAACGTTGTCCTCTCTACATAGATGTCGTAGTAATCACGTATTTTTCAAAATGTGCATTAACTTTGGTCAAAAAATGAATTTGAGAAAATATTATGTGAATTCAATAATTCCAGAGATCCGGCGAATGTTGAAGAAACATTTTTCTCTGTCAATACTGGAAATATTTCACGTATATGAACATGGTTGGAAGATTCAGTTATGCTTTTTTCTTGTACGGAAATCAAGAATCGAGTTTTTCAAAAGAAAGTCTTCAATCAGTGTCTCTTTGGGTGCATCAATAGAAGGAAATTTTTTGTCGTTGCTTTCACTTAAAATATGTTTTATTGTGGTGATGTGCAACTAAAAAATAAATATCTATTCATATAAAATATAACTCCTTGGTTTTCACTCGCATACGTCGAAAATGTTGGGGATAGCTTGTGATAGCGGCGGTAGCTCAGTGGTTAGAGCGCTAGCCCCATGATCTTAACTTTTCCGGTTTTCAGGGGACTGTCCAACCATTCGCTGTTGGGTAAACAATTAACAGTGCTGTTCCTAACGTGGCGCAAGGAATTAGTAACAAAGCCTACACAGAACACACCCGGTATCCTAACTCGCACAAGCTTTAAGCTTCTGAGGGGTTTCATTTGAAGCCTAGGATAGTCGGAAAAAATACAAAAAATACAAAAAAAATACAATAAATTATTGATTCCAAATTATCAGGGTTACTATCAGAAAAAGCAGAGATCAATTCTACATAGGACTTGCTGATGCTTTGTCTCTGCTTCTTAAAAACTACCTTCGGCATTGTTAGTTTTCAAGCGTGATGTAAATCTTGTGAATGATTATGTTCAGCTTGAGAGTAGAAATTGTTATTTGGCAACGTCTCGTCGAATTATTTTGACCTTGCCGATATTTCACGAGTGCCGACCTACGTCAGTTTTAAGTAAACAAACTTGATGAATCTGAATCATGGCCAATAGGGATAGTTTATAAATGTGAATGGAGTATACCTACTGTGTCCTTGACACCACATTTCCATTTCGTTTGACTTGCTTTATACTGGACACCCTATAAATTATTCAAGTTTTCTGTTAACCCATACGAATCGAGATTGAGATTGTATGATCACGTCATTATCCGCCTCCCTAGCATTTCCATCTGACAACATTCGGTTCGGACCGTAATCGATCAATCAATGAAAGATACGCCCGAGAAGAAAGAATCACCGAATTTTCCCCAGAACTTAGTCATCGGACACATCGGGATTCTGGGCAGCGCACAGGGCGTCCGGATGAATGGTCCCCATCAAGGGGTGCGCGTATATTCCGTTCCACCCCCGTGTTTCCCATACGGGGTGCGTATTGTTACGGACAATAATGAGTCATTCTGGCGCTGTTCACCAGGCCGGAATAATAAATCAATTTGATCTTTTGGATAAGTCTCATTCTCATTTTTATTGATCGAACTTACGAGTGGGGTGCGTGGAAAAGACGCCGATTCAGCGTCGGATGCCAAATCAGCACGCGTCGCGCAGATGGTGAATATGTCGGATCCATTCAGAGGAGTAGCGGTGAATTGAATTAGCAATTCATGGGTGCAATTCCGGATGAATACTTTTGATGGAGTATTGTTGCCACCTGATTCGGAGAGTTTATTGTTGGCACTTTTTCTTTCTCTTAAGAGCAAATGATACCTCGAATATAATGAGATGAATTCTGGAGGCCAGAGTTCGTTTTCTTCGAAGAATTTTTTCGGTGCAAATGGTTGAAAAAAATCGTAGGAATGTACAATGTTGCCACTATTTTACATATAAAAAAAAAGCTGAAAAATGAAAAAATAACTAACATTGTGCATTCCCGCTAAAGAATTAAGTACATCCCAAAAAAAAATTCAAAAAAACTCACTGAAGCCTGCAGAACGACACCGCGTTTTCTCCTATAAACTTCGAAATTTCTTCGAATTCTGATATTTCACGCGCCTCTAGGCAACGTTTAAGCATGTAGACCGGGTCCAGCGGCCTGACCTTGAGATATAAGCGAGGTTTGATGACATTCAAATGTGACTGTGTTGCCTAGCTGTAATTTAATACCATGTGGTATCGTTTTCCCTTATAGACACCACAGACCTCGTCGATTTTCAGTAGTAATGTCCCAAGCACATTGATAATAGACGAAATAGTTTTATGACAATCTAAAGCTCGTTCCTCGGTAGAAGCCCGAAACCAAAAGCTGAGGGCCCTTACAAAGCAACGAACTTGAGAAATTTGTCATAAAATTCTGAGGCATTTGTTAATGTTCTAGGGATATTCGACGAAAATTTTTGACTCTTGTCAAACTCAATAGTGTTGTCATAATGATTGATAATTGCAATAATCAGTGTATTGTTGAAATGATTGGATGAAATTGTTTTATATGACATGATTTAATTGGTTGTTAGAACTGTCCTAGAATCTTCATGGTGATATGAAACATTACAAACATCGATTACAGGATATTTTGGGAGGATTTGGCATTATTTTTCAAGTTTTTTTTTTGGGGATTTCACTACCGATATCTGGAAAAGACCGATTGAAAAAAATTAGATGAAACTTATTCTCTGAACATGCACGCAAAGCTGCTGACGTCAAGTCAGTGCTTTCGTAGGTTTTTTTTATGAACTACTGGATTTCAATTCGATCTGATCAATATTTTTGAAAATATTTGAAAAATTTTGAATGGGTATGTATATTTACGGAATCATTAGGCGGATTTTACTCATTCACGAATTCGACTCGCGTAATTAAGGTTGTTGTGTTTACGGTCGGCCGTTACGGATAAAACTGTCCAATAATTCCGCAGATATACCAATTGAAAATTTCATTTTTTCAAAATTTCCAAAAATACAGATTATATGTAAGTAATGAAATTCAGTATTGATCGAAAAATTACAGTTCAAAGTTTTATACAAAATATCATGCGGATATTATGATCAGAGGATCACAGAGTATTGAATATTTGACGGGAAAAAAATTTTTTCTTCTAATGGTACGATCATCACAAAGTTTCCCATCGGCATTTTCAAACTAGTTGCCAAGTTTACTCCGATTGAATTAGTATTTTTTGAGTTATTCCGGAAACACACAACGATATCGAGAAATAATCTAGAAAAGCACTGACGTGAAGTCAGCCGCTTTTACGCGCTTGTTCACATTGCGAAATGGTGACTTGGAAATTTCAGTGAAATTTCAAACTGAAATTTCAATGAAATAGAAAAATTTTCAAAAAAATACTGTCGAATTTTTCCATGGATAATTCTTCTTATTGACACTGTTCATATTTCCAACCAAGTTTCATTTCGATCATTATTTTTCATTGAAAAATCAAAATTTCAAATGGTTGGCCCATTAGCGAACATAACCGAGATATTCAGGATCTCAACCTAACCTGAAAATTTCAAGACTCTAGGTCCTTCCTATCGAAAGTTACAGCGCACACGTCCGGACGGCTGGCCAGACGGACAGAATCAATTTTTACCACGGATTCTTCATCAGTGAGGCCAACCTAGTCGTTTGAGACCAATTTTGGCTCAAAATTCGAAAATTACAGACATCGTGACGAAATGATAACGCGCTGTTCCCAAGAACAAGCACGTAAAAAACACGAAATTTTACATATTTTTTCCCAATATCTTCAGATATTATGGTCGTTTCAAAATGGAATTTAGTACATTGCTGAAAAAAATGATGTTCAAGGTATGAGCTGAAATTTTTCTGGGTCCAATGAATAGTTTCCGAAAAAAATTTTTTTGAAGCTTACTGAAAATGTGATCTCGAACGAAATTCCGTGCAAAGTTATGCGTTGTTATGCTGCAACTAACTGTTGGGTTTCAGTTCAATCGCATGAGTAGTCCCTGAAATAAAATAAGGTAAATAACCCTAAAACTCCAAATAGCTATAACTCCGAAACCATTTGACCGATTTTTCCCATTAACGAACATGGCCACCGTATTTATAGGCGCGACCTAATCTGAAAGTTTCAAGTAGTAGCTCCTTCGACAGTTATCGTGTCGTCTGAATTTCAATTCAACCTAATTGTATTTTTGGAAATATTGGGAGATCAAAATTTGAATGGGTAAATTGGCGGAACCATTAGGTGGATTTTACCCATCCACGAATTTGGCCTCCGTAAATTAAGGTAGAAACCTACCCTACAAATATTGAGTTTCTAAGTTTCTTCTTCCGGTTATTGCGTTTACGGTCGTCCGTTAGAACGACAATTTGGTATAAAATTTCTTGGAAATCCACAAAAAACGCTCGAACAGAAATAATGTGAACCTATAATTAATTAATTGTCAAAGCTTCTCCGATTGGCAATGATGAATGCCAGTGAAGAAACCGTGGAACTCAGACTGGCACCGGGAAATAAACCGGCCGGCTACCGAGAGTTCCATAATACATATTTCTTCGTGATTGCCCTTCGAGGGGCTGACTCATCTAACACTTGATGTTTCCGATGTCCATTTCCTGACAATATCGATCGAATTCTACCCATCCAACCCAATAAAACCTTCAATATCCTAAAAATTTCAATTCTTCACTCTTTTCCATTCGAAACAATTATGAGTGGATTTGAATTCGATACTTCATTGGTGCTATAATATGATATAATATTCAGCTCAATATTTAGATTTTAAAGACATATGGCTAAAATGATAACGGTCCCTTTCCTTGGAACAAACAAATATACTGTTTGCGACAATCTATTCCGCATCAAGCTCTTCCTCAGCTTCATACCAAATGTTAAACCAACAAATTCTTGTCTACAGCACAATTACATCGTGTCTTTCATTTCCCACACGAATGTTCAACTTGATGCATGTAATTTCATTAAGGAACAATAAAGTAACCCCATAGTAATCCCTTCCTGGTTAATACGAGTTAAGGGTGACGATGCGCGAATGCAATTAAACACCCATTAGGAAATTATAGAGCTGTATTCGGTGTTCGCTGAAACCTCATAAAATATTTCAACTGAGAGTAACGACTAAGGCAAACTAAATTTTTTTCTTGCGCATAATTTTTCACTGTTCCTTTATTGATGTGTGAATTTATTAACTTTTCCACCTAATCTGACCAGTACATCGCGATTCGAATATTTTACATATAATGAAATAGGTCTTTATAATTGTAGTTTAAGAATTCTTAATGATGTGCCTGAAGGTTCATTCTTGAGGTCGGAAATTTATCTCTATCCCATATTGACGTTTGAAACCCATGGCAACAAGGGTGAGTTGACGTTTATCCACTCTGTGAATTGTCACACTGAATTAAAACAAACTTCAACTTGAGTTTATCGAACTTTCATCAAAACGTACATCAACATTAACGTTTTCCAATAAATAATACTTACGGTATCTGAAAAGCATTCGAACTCTTCTCTCGTGAATACCTCTGACTTCTTTGCTTTGTTTTCTCTGGAATTTCGCTTCGAAAAAACAGTGACTTTGTGGAATATAAATGTTTTCATTTATATTACCTTTCAATGCTAACATTTTTTTCAGTTGCGAGTTATAAGATCATAAAGATGAAGATTAAATTTTCGTGGGTCGCCTGGAAATGATTTTATCGTTGACTTACTGCTACATAACAGAACGCTACATATTCCCTTTCATAAAGAGTTTTCGATTTCACTGGTATTTCACTGATTTCTGAACCCGCATTCGCTTCTTCTATGATAGCATCTAGAACACTGACCTCGTCGCCACCGCTTGTCAATTTTTTCTTCAAAGACTCTTTTATTTTTTTGACAATTGCAAACAATAGACGACCTCGGCCCAAGTTGCCAACCCACAATTTTTTTCACAAATTTACTATTACTGGGGAACGGGAATTTCAGGACAAATTCGACATGATAAGCTTCGCGTTATTTATAAATATCCGTAAAAGATTCCTCGGCTCCTCAAACAAGATAATTTCTTCCAAGTATGGGCTTTTGTTAAGATCATCTCTGATTGGCTGATTGGGATTCTCGATTTCATGTTAATAGTGTCAAATTTATATAGCATATGTTCCGCAAATCAACTTGGTTATTTCAGTTGCCGGTCTTCCATTCCGTAAATATGAAATATTCGGTTGATTCCTGAAAAAAAGGTTAATTACGGAATTTGATTGATGAAAAAACGTTCTTTCTGTCACCAGAACGACAGTCAATGTTCCATAGTAACATATCTATAGCATAGAACAATCTTTATTCACTTTATGATCCTTAGAACATAGAAGAGACAACATTCAACAATGGAAAAATTACTACGTATGGTCTATGGATCATAAGGTACATAAAGATTGTTCTATGATATGGATATGTTTTCATGAAACACTGATTGTCGTTCTGGTGCATAGACTTAATATGTCTATGTTCTGATGACAGAAAGATTGCTTTTTCATCAATCATTTCCGTAATTGACCTTTTTTTCAGTAACCAACCGAATATTTCATATTTACAGAATGGACAACCAGCAACCGAAATAACCAAGTTGATCTGCGGAACATATCATTTATGAACTTGACACTATCAACATGAAATCAGGAATCCCAACTTAAATTTCAGCCTAATCAAAAACCTATATTTGGAAGGAATCATCTTGTTTGAGTAGCCGATCTTTTACGGATATTTATAAATAACGCGAACCTTATCATGTCGAACTTGTCCTGAAATTTCCGTTCCCCAGTGATAGTAAATTTGTGAAGAAAATTGTGGGTTGGCAACTTGGGCCGAAGTCGTCTATTCAATACGAGCATGTTGCTAGGGCACTGACCCTAGCAACAATCAATCAGAGCTATATCTTTGGTCTCATTTCCCAAATGCATTTTTCTCTGGAGAGTGTTAACCATTCAAGCCTCCTCGAAATGGGATAAAATTTTGTACACAACACGTGAATTATAAATTTTTATTCATTTAATTCACTTTTGGTTGAAAAACTATTACGGCATGATTGTTTAAACGTTATTTCCGGCAAAAATGTGAAGGAGACAACAGATTCGGTTCATTGCATCGATTCTCATCGCTACGATGAAACACGAATTCAAAACCAAAAACCTAGGAACGCAAGCTGACGTAAAATCAGCAGCTTTTTCAGGTTTTCATAAACTACCAGATTTCAATTCGATCTCATCTGTAGTTTTGGAAATATTGGAGAAATGAAATTTTGGGTGGGTGTATCTACGGAATCATTGGACGGATTTTACCCATGCACGAATTCGACCTTTGATATTAAACCCCGTGGACCTGACAGGCGACCGTACACACAATAACTTCCGGAAGAAACAACTTAGAAACTCGATATTTCTATAGAGTAGGTTTGGACCTTATTACGAAGGCCGAATTCGTGAATGGGTAAAATCCACCAAATGATTCCGCAGATATACATATATTCAAAATTTAATTTTTCCGTCAATTCCAAAAATACAGATTTTTTCTCGAATTGTTCCAATGACATGATCATCACGAAAAAAAAATTCTATTTTGATAGCATTGTGCTTACTTCTCTAAAGTTTTACAACTGTTCTCAGGTTGTAGTCCGAAATTATTTTCTCATTTTATTCATTATCGTATTTGCTCGAAAAGATGAATAGAGTCAGATAAATGAACCAATCATTACAGTAAATTCCATATAAGTATGTTGAGTTTATGGAAATCGTTTATTTCAAAGAATGATATCCATTTGGACTTACACTCGGTCGCGAAGATATATTAGGAAATATTCATTTATGGCATTCTGAATGTTCACATCACCGGGCAATTATTTTCATTATAGAAACATGACATTCACAATACGCTCATTTCTTCAATTCCAAAAGAGAATTGTGAAATTTGGTATTGAATAAATATTTTCAATAAACATGGAATACTTAGGTAAGACGTGACAAGTAGGTCAATTGAATATTATAGGAACTTCTATTGAGTGGACTGCAGTGTAATAAATATATTTTCATTCGCCTCATCAACAATACTCCATGACCCCAATATCATGGTTTGTTTTGCGCGCTTTTTTTAGGGAAGAATAGCGTTATAGTTTGGCTCTCATATCTGTAATTCTAGATATTCGAACCGAAAATCGCCCTACGCGGTTGGGTTAGGCAGACTGATGAAAAATGAATGCATTCGTGTTCAAATTCAATTCTTTTCTGCCTACCATTAAAAAAATTTGATCGACTAATCGTGGACGATATGAAAATAGTACAACATTTGACGCAAATAAAAGTTGTTTTTTTCAGAGGTATATAATTTTAAATTGGCAACACTGCTTTAACTGGCGGGCATTTGTCAGCTGTCAAGTGATTCGTGTTTTGTTTGGTATGGCATTTCAACCTGAATAGACTGACGCCTAATGAGTGCTTCCAAATTGTGCAAATTTATTTTGAAAATAATGGTTCTGTTCGAAACACGTGTGGCGATCTACGTTCATTTTACGGTCAACATAATCGTCCATCAGAGCAATTAATTCGACTAACTATGAACTGTTTTAGTTTACAAAGATTAGTGAAATATGCAAATGATAATTGGTCCTAACATACATCAAAGATTTTTTTTGTCAAAATATTTAAGTTCAATCCCTATCGAAGAGAGCTTCCAAACAATAAATGGAAACTGATTATTGGCAACTCAGTCCATTGGGTCCGATCACAATCTGAATAAACCACAGACTCGCTTATAATGTGAAATTTAATAGGACAATTAATGCTTGAAGTCGATTAACTCCATAAAATTATCTACCGACTTCATAGGCCATCATTGAACATTTATTCGGTTTCGGTTGAGCGAAACGTGTATTTCACATTTCGGTACAGTTCCCAATGATAAGTCCAGTATGTTATAATGACATTCGAATATTTCATAGAAAAAGAGAGGAAAGTATCTATTATCTTTCTCTGAATGCTGCGGTCGCTTCTTTCCTAGATTAGCACAGAAGTTTCACCCCTCTGGTTGATCAGTTGGTCTTCGTCTTCCTCCACATTCATTTAGTGCATTTAACAGTACAATTAGCACGACGGCTAAAAAAAAAACGAAAAAATCCATGTTTATACAAACTAAAACGTTTACATTGTTGTAATAGCATATTTCAAATATCGTTCTTTTGTTGACAAAAATGGAGTTCGCAAAATTTATTTTTTTTTGGATGTAAGGCTTTTCCAATGTCACTGAGTAGATAGAGTGAGTATCTCTGTACTTTTCCTCAGATTTCCGTATACTGCAACATCTGTGGAGGTAAACTGCAAATTGAAGGAGCGTGAAAGATTCTGTTTCCTCTGCCCGATCCCAAAGGCTCATTATTTTGAAATAATGAACCAATAGTAGTTTTCGAGTAGAGAAATGTTCTCCCCGAAAGTTTACCAGATACTTTCTCGCTTCGGTACCAAGTTACCCTGCACTGCAATAAACGCCAAGTAATGGGAGATTAATCTTCCCCATCCGTTGTTTCGTTACGTTCGCTGAGAAAATTCCTGTTTTGAAATGTAATCTCAGAAGAATGATCGATTATTATCTCCGGTTTTAAACTGTATATCCACCGCAGCTGTGAATTTGAGGCGCTGTATGGGACAAAAGTGTGTTAGCAAAAATATAATTATATTTATTTCGAAGTCATTACAGGGTGTTCCCAAATTGGAGGTACAAACGAAGAAGGGCTATTCCTCGCATGATATCAAAAAAAAAGTCTCATGACCACGGGATCGCAAAAGTTTCGTTTAGAGATACAGGCTGTTGAAGTCTCAATATTCTCCAATTTTTTTTCATAGTATATGTATTGCACATTGTCATAGATATTACATTACAGGGGGCCAATTCTTGAATCTCGATCAAGAATTGAAGGGTATGAGAAGTATCATATGTTTATGTTGACTTTCTAAGTTTTCTCGAGCATCTGCGCAATTTGTGAGAGTTCTTTTCGCCATTTCGACTATGTTTTCAAGCAAATATCCGTGAAATAAACTGAATGCAAGATATCGAGGAATTTCAAATCGGTATATAAGCATAACCTTATCACCATTTCTTTCGACTTTGCAACGATTGGTACGGAGTATAGGAAATATACCATTCTATTGTCGAGTGACATTCGGTTCCATACTCAGGTCATGTCTACTTGTTGTTTATATTTAACTTAAAAATTCAATCATTGATCGAGATCCAAGAATCGGCCCCCTGAGTTAACACCATGTGACATGCCACTTTTGATTACAAATCTACAGGGTAATATTTTTTCTGGAACACTGTTTCCGGTTCTCCTCCAGAACTTCGTTTCATTGATCCACTGTAGGATTGGAAAATTGTATGAGTTTTATACTAAACTTGATGGTCTCTTGTAGTTTTGTCAAATAAAAATTGTCGAGAAAATCCAGAGTATGCAGACTGCGCTCAATAAACTCATTATTAGATTTTATGGAAAGTTTCTTGATATGTTGCAATGATTCATGAAGGGTCCATAACTCGTATAATCATCTAAAGAAGTGCAGAAACTAACAAAAAAGCTAACTTCAATACCTTGTATCTTGATAACGAAACGTTTGTGGTCCGATGGTCAGGGGCCTTTTTTCCCTTAAAATTGTGCATAGAACGTCTCTTCTCCGATTGTATCTCCTATTCAGTAATTGATATTCATTAGTAACACCAATCCATTCACTTTGTGGCGATGTATTCTTTTTTCGTTCCGATAGCTTTATTTTCAGTAGTAATACCCCTAGGGTCTTGATAATACCAAAATAATTTCGTCATAGAGAATGCTGAAAGCGTGTTGCTCGATAATTGCTATTATCCTTAAGCAAGGATCCTCTATGACAAAATTTTGAGGACTTTTCAAGGCCTTAGGGGTATTCGATAGGATAATTTTCCGCTTTGTAGATTTCAAAAAATTGATTTTCAATCTGACATTTAATTTAAACTTGATGATCCTCTTTTTCGAAAACGCCAAACTGAAAACACCACATGTAGGGTATTATCGCTGTAATCCATGGGTGATTGGATGAAATTTGACACCGGACTCAAAATTAAGTAATTTGATTGGTTACTATATATTTATTCGGAATTCCCATTTCGTAAATATATTGCAACTAGTAAATAAAGGGTGTTCCTAAATTCAAGGACAACCGAAGAGGGTAGATTCCTTGCTTGATTTTAAAGAAAACAGGCCCATAAACATGGGACTGCCGACGTTTCGTTTTTGGTTCGAATTTCTCTAAATCGTCATAAAACTCCGAATTTTCATAAGTTCCTGTAAAGCCAGGTCCAGATGAATGTAATCCGAACAGCGAATGCAATGAAATACAGGGAGATTTATGACGCGAGGCAGTGATTTCTCTGCTCCGTCGGAACTCTGTTTTGAACTCGAACGCTGCATTCGAATTTACTAATCTAGTTGGAGGCTGAGCTCGACTGCCGTCCACACCACCACACTATTCGCCGAAACGTTTTATCACATTTTATTGCATTCGCTGTTCGGATTACACTCATCTAGACACAGCTTTAGTGAGCTTCTATGAATAAATTCATTCTTATTTTTATGGATATTTTTTGATCTGTAGCAATGAGTCACAAAATTCAAACTTTAAAGACCGGTTTATCGAAAACGAAACGTTTGCGGTTTCATGTTTGTGGAACTTTTTTCCCTAAATTCATGCGCCTGTATCGAGTCAAAAACAAATATATTTCCAAACCTACTTTTGTCCAAACGGCGCCTCGTACCCTACACTGCAATAAACGTCGAGTAATAGGAGATTAATCTTCCCTATCCTTCTTGTCGTTACGTTCACAGAGGAAATTCCTGTTTTGAAACGTAATCGTCGAAGAATGATCGATTATTGTCAACCGTTTCAAACTAAATTCCCACCGCAGCAGCGAGAACGCGGGCGAAATAGGAAACAATTACTTGAACGGATTCGGGCGAATGCGGGTGGCTCATTTAAAATTGACAATCGAAGCTTGTTTCCTGCCTCGACGCGAAACTCTCTCACAAAAGGAAACTGAAACTCCGGGGGTCTAGGTCTGTCTGTGTGTTGCGAACGGGTAACTCGAGAACGGAAAGTGCGAAGATCGGGATTATTTTCCCAAGTGCGCTACTTGTCACGTAATCAACGAGCATTGGAAGGATGCGTATTTTGTTCCTATGGGGGGTAGGTGTAATGCTTGAATTACCAGGATGTCTTGAAAATTAAGTGTAAATATTGAATTTTCCGGTCCTTCACATATCTATCACATGTTTATCTGGATGTTCTCTATATATTCCTCTGGATATGCATTCGAATTCTTGTCGTTTCGGAATACTTGACAAAAACTTCAAAATTCACTTCAACAAAGAAAGGAATTGGTCATGGAGAAGAAAGAGCTCCGGTAATGAAACGACAATAGGATGAACGTCATACACATCGATCAAAGTATTTCAACAAATATCAGGAAAATTTTCGATTTACTTTCTATTTCGCAGCTGGTGGATCCCCACAATAGTACAACACAGAGTCCAGGAAAGTGGTTTTCCCTACGAGGTAAATATACTTTTTGTGCGCATGTTCTATGGGAGCATCATGCTATCTTTTTGTCTTACTGTCTGTTACTTTTGAGTTTCGAGCCGAAAATTGAGTTTTGAGCCGAAAATGGTCTCAAATCACTAGGTTGGACTCACTGATGACGAATCCGCTGTCGAAATTGACTCTGTCCGGCCTACCGGCCGTCCGTACGATTACGGGCGTACGGAGGATCCTATCGCCTCGAAAATTTCGGGGTTGGTTGCATTTCGAAATGCGCAGGTTACGTTCGTTAATGGGTCGTCGAATGATTTCGGAGTTATAGCCATTTGAAGTTTTTAGGATATTTCCATGATATTTCGAGAACTATTGGAGGGATTGAATGAAAACCTGGCAGTTAGTTGGAGCGTAAGGACTTGCAACTTTTTGCGAAATTTTGTTGAGATTGTGCTGTCAGTTAATTTCGAAAAAATCATTTATCCAAAAATTTTTTATTCTCGGAAACTGTGTTTTACGTTTGGAGGAAACAGTGGTATTTCCTTGAGCTTTATGTTTCACAGTTGTACAAAGATATTGTGAAAAAATATGTCGAATTTCATGGTTTTTTCAAGAAATCGTTATCTTCTTAAAAATAACTCAAAAACTACTACTTCAATCATGATGAAACTTGAGTCCTTGAATCTTTGCCAAAGGATTCGTGACATTTCAAACACTTGATCGTTTCAAGTATTGAAAAATTGTTAATGAAACAGAAATGTATTGTTTCAAGTTTATTTAATCTTCGGAATAACATCTATCCAACACTATACACTTATCCAAACATTCAGGTACTTGCATTTTTTTTATGGCTTCCAACGACACAAATTTTTGTCCACAAAGGGACCTCTTAAGCCGGAAAAACAAACAGAAGTCACGTGGTGCTGAAGATGGTGTTTTCCAAAAGGTGATTTAAGGGGCCAGGCGGTGAAGGGAGGTTCGACATAATGAAGAAACTGACATATCCAAATGAGAATAATTCAGTGTTTAATGTGAAGAAATTCAACAGTATCTATCTACAAGATTACTTATTATAAAACTAGTACAAAATAAAACCGTATTTATTTCGTTGTGCCTCGAAGAACACCATATTTATGAAAATGCCAGTCAAAACCTAGACAGCAGCTTTTGTGCGCATGTTCGAAGAAGATAACCGCTTTGGCAACAAATTCAAACATACGCGCAATAGCGGCTGAATTCACGTTAGTTAGGATTTTTCGAGTTTTTCTATAAAAAATTTCGATACCGAGAAAAAAACAAAAACAATTTTTGAATAGGGAAAAGGGGTCATGCAGTACTTTTTTGGGAAGATCTTTGAATCTCCTTTACAGGCGTGCAGAAATTTGGAAAAAAAAATTTTTTTTTTTTGAAAAATTAGTTACTTCAAAGAGGTTTTCAGTATATGCACTTTGTCATGGCTCATTTTCTTTGAGACGATGGTTCCTGATGAAATTTGTCACCGAACAGAAGTCGACCATTACAGGTTTGTTCATGCACAACTGTCAATATCTACGAACCCTTTAATCGAGAAAAAAATGGAGTGACATTGGAAATAGTAAATGAGTCATGACAGAGTGCACATACTGAAAACCTCTTTGAACTAACTAATTTTTCCAAAAAATATATTTTTTTGTTGAAAATTTCTGCACGCCTGTAAAAAGATACAAAGACCTTGCCAAGAAAGTACCACATGACCTACTTTCCCTATTCAAAAAATTTAGAGGGTTGATGGGGATGGCATAGGGTGCAACAAAAATCCTTCAAAAATGCATATAAATTTCGTAAAAGTGAAACAAACATTGACCTGTTTCAGGATTTTGTTGCCAAATATTTTTCTTCTGAAAAAATGAATTTGTTCCATAATTTTACGCGCACTGTATAGAATTTTCCTAATGTCAGATGATGTTTGACTTTCATTGAGTGGCCCCTTGAGTGCCCAATTGTCGTCTGCTAGACTATAACAGTGTAGTTTCTTGCAAGTCGTTTACTACCTGAAAAGGCAGACCTAAATTTAGAATGATTTATGATCCGAAATCTTAATGTGATGTCCTAAGTTTACTGTTGGCTCGACTTCGAGAAAGTCACAACTTTGTATCATGATGAATATGTAAAATCGTTAATAATTATGAAAAAGTTTTGTAAAGCACTGACATGAGGTCATCAGCTTCTTCGCGTATGTTCAAATTTGTTGCCATGGCGTTAGATGATTCTGTATCAACCAAATATCAAAGTTTTCTCTGTAGTTTGGGTAAACGAAATTTGGATTTCAAGTTTAGGAACTTTGTCGACCGACTTTAAGCACGATAACGTAGAAATAACTTAGAAACTGAATTTTTTTGAGTAAGGTTCAAGGCTTGAAAACGAAGCTCAGGTTCAACATGCACATACTCTGCCAAACGGTGTAGTTGATAAACGCATCAAATATAATAAATATAATATCAGATAGACGGCTAATATGTACTCAATGGGTTATTCGTGAATATATTATACCCAAAATCGATACAATAACTTCATGTATTTCGAATATCTCAAAATCACGCGAATTATTCATCTAAAGATCTTCAAAATATCAAATATTCTGGAACAACAGACACGATCGAGTTGATTATTATCGATATAAGAAAAATAAATTCAGTTCACAACTTGAGACGATCATCACCAAATTTTACACTACATTGTGCAGGATCATTCGCCAACTGGATATCAAGTTTTATCTTGATTAGATAAGTATTGTTTGAGTTATTCCGGATATAGCAACGATACCGAGAAAAAAAAACTTGAAAAGTACTGACGTGAACTAAGCAGCTTTTGCACGCATGTTCACTTAGGGTCAAATCCTTTGATGGCTGCACCAAAGTAGGAAAATAAGTGCTATAGAGGAATTGTTCTGAAGAGAATCCCCGCAAATCTGACGTGTTTCAACAGAAAAGAATTTTAAAAAATTCCTGGTTTTCAAAGAACTGCAAGTACAATTAATAAAATTTCTGGTTGCATGATATATTCATCAAGTGAGTTCTCGAAATACGCGTCCTGGAAGTCGAGTAATGAGGGAATTCAGTTACAAGCTCGAAAAAGAGTCATTAGGCCGTATGGATACGGTATTCCATTGCGTTTATTCCTGTCTGAAATTGGAAAAGGTACTCGGAAATACGACGTCGAGAACGTATTGAATTTCCTGCAGAAGAATGAGGGATTTTGAACCCCTCAAAAGTTATCGCAATGGATTAATTTCCTCGGAGAATGAGGCGGAAAATTCGTCTCCGTAAGGCGATAGGTTCATCACTATCGTTCGCATTTCTGATTGTCCTCTTTATCGAAGGTATTCTTTTGACTCTCAGGAAGAAAGGATCTGGATATTCAAAATTTGAGAAAATACTGAAAAAGAGTCAGATACTTTTATGCTATCGTTGAAATTCACATTGGAATTATTTTAACTTTTTCGAACGCAGAAAATTTGAATAGTGAGTGACCATCTGTGATAAATGATTTTCAGGCTCTCAAAATGGACACTAGTCAGTCATTACCCATTTCCTGGACAGCATTTGTCTCGAGAGAACATGTGATCTGTCTCAACTAGTAATCTCGAGACTTTCAATTTCTGGTGGACACTTGACCTAATATAACGAGGAGAAACCAGAAGACGTTATTGTGTTCACTGCCGAACGTGAACGAAATGTCGCGTACGCGAATGGATAAAATAAGCCTATTGGTTCCGGAGATACAGGCATTTCAAATTTTTCGTGAATTCGATCCGGATTTGAACAAAATCGTAAGGGCAGTTTCTTAAACGAAATATTTTCGGGATATTTCTTAACTTTTCTAGCAATATTATCCTCGGGAAAATTTGGCATGAATTTGCGCTGTCGTTTTACTTTGAACTGCGAAGTTACAGCCTTATCGGATCAATGATTCCAATTTCTTTGAGAAAACAATATGTCAGATGGCAGTAACTCCAAAAGCATTGAGTGAGTTCTGTTCATCAACCAACTCAACCTAAATTTTCATGTTTCCTAGGATTCTCAGAGGTTTCCCTAAATGTATTTCACAACTGGGGGTCAATCAATCAAGAATTGAAGATTATGACAATTTTCATATGTTTATGTCGTTTTCTAAGTTTTCTCCAGCATCTGCAAAATTTGTGAGAGTTCTATTCGCCATTTCGACCATGTTTTCAAGTGAATATTTAAGAAATCAACTGAATGCAAGATATCGAGAAATTTCAAAAACCGAATGTAAACATAACCTTATCACCGTGTCGTTCGACTTACAACGAGTGGTACGGAGTATAGGAGATATAACATTCGATTGTCGAGTGACATTCGGTTCCAGGCGCACGTCATGTCTACTTATGGTTTATCTTCAACTTCTAAAATCGATGCAAACATATGACAATTGTCAAATTCTTGATCGAGATCATCATTGAGAATATAATATTTGAGATGCCTTCAACTCTGAAACCGCTAGTCGGATTATGCCGGGTAATGAACTTGATCGAAACATTCATTAACATTCCAGTAGTTCCGACTCAATAATCTCAACGGAATGAACAGAGGGGCTCCACATCCACCCACCAACTTCAATTCACTGAGTCGTTTGCTTGGTGACAGTGGGTGCAACCTAGAAGTTTAAGACTCATCTTCGTGTCAGAATTTGAAAACATATTTGAGCAAGTTGATAACGCTGTTCTTCCCTGAATCAAGAGCTTAAAAAAAATAAAGAGTCTCAGAAGATATCTTACAGAATTCGATGAAATTTTGCAAGAAGTTTCTGTCGGATCTCAATTTTGAAAAAAAATATTTCGAAGAAGTAAATCTGAAGCCGAATCCAGATGAGTGAAATCCGAACAGCAAATGCAATAAAATTTGATAAACGATTCGGCGAATAGTGAGGACTGCACTCGAGCTCTGCCTCGAATAATAAATTCGAATGCAACGTTCGAGTTGAAAACCCAGTCCCGACGGAGCAGAGAGGGTGCTGCCTCGAACCTTAAAACTCCCTGTGTTTAAAGCCGGGTCCAGATGAGTGTAATGCGAACAGCGAATTCCATAAATCACAGGGAGTTTTATGGCGCTCTTTGTGCTCCATCAGGACTCGGTTTTCAACTCGAACCCTTGCGTTTTGATTGTATTATTCGAGGCTGTGCTGGAGTGACGTCCACACTATTCGCCGAATAATTTATCAAATTTTATTGCATTCGCTGTTCGGATTACATTCATCTGGACCCGGCTTAATTGCATTCGCTGTTCGGATCTGGACCCGGCTTAAGCCGAGTCCAGATGAGTGTAATGCGAATAGCGAATACCATAAATCGCAGGGAGTTTTATGGTTCTAGTCAGCTTTCTCTCTGCTCCATCAGGACTCGGTTTTCAACTCGAACGATGCATTTGAATTTATTATTCGAGGCTGAGCTCGAGTGCCGTTCACTCGAATCATTTATCGAATTTTATTGCATTCGCTGTTCGGATTACACACGTATGTACCCGGCTTTATGGAGTCATTGGGTTCATTGAGTAATGGGACCATTCCTATAGTGAGGATCCAAACCTTTTGACAAATATCGAGTTACTCAGCCATCAGTGCTTTCTGGAATTCACCCGTGTAATACGCCTGCCTGGATATCGTTGGTTGTTCAACATATGTGTTTAGTATTAACCAAGTGAAGATGCTCAATTTATTTTTAAATGTATTCAGTCAATTGAGTTTTCATGCGATGGCTGGTCTGAAGACAAGGCATTGATTTGTGGATTTCAAACTGTTCATGTGTCAATTCATTTATTGTGAAAGATAATATGGTGGTGAAAGGCTCATATCCATTGATAATAGGACTCGTTATATTATCAGTCTTCTCCAGAGTTGATCCAATTCTATTTCCTCCTGGTCCATATTTCCTTATCTGTATTGCTATCCTCCATGTAGAGGATGTTCCTTAATGATATGCTCTATTTCAGGGGGCAATTTTTGATGACATATTGAGAAAGAAACACGTATGTCTTGAACGTGCTATCTTTTGAGATACAGGGTGGTAGAGTTTCCAGATTTTTTTTTTGAGACGACAATAATGCTATTGCAGATTTCCTATGAAATTTGGTACACGCTTTCACTGCCTGAAGATTAATTCTCTAACCTACACACAGTTTCATTATTTTCACCAGTGGCGTCTGTAATAGTTACGCATTGAATATTTTGGTAGAAAAATCTGTTTCGACACTGCTTTTTCTCAAATTTAAAAATATTTCAGAAGAATTTCGTTCAATTCTAAACAAATATGATTTATTGAGTCAACTTTGTGCGGCCATGGTTCTCGCTCAGAAAATAAGAATTTTTTTACTTCAACCCCCATCAGGTAACACCTGCAACCTTAAAGTTTTTCATGAAAAGTAAGGACTTGTGGTACCTCATTTGAACGGACCTATCATTTCATTTGAAAATCGTTATTATTTCTCGCGAATTTAATAAGGGAAATTAATAGGTTTTATCAGCGTTCTTGACTATCAAGTTTGCCAAGATGTTAATGGCACTTATTTTGAACATCTACTGTCATTTTAAAATTAAAAAGTGACATGTCTCGGGATTTCCGGAAATTGCGTATTATCATATCTACAGACTTGCTTGGCTTAATTGAAATACAAATTACAAAATACTTTCTCGCTGATATTTGAAATACAAAATACTTTCAAGTCGGGTATTTGAAATATTAAATACAAAATACAGTATTTTAACTATTTGTATTTGAAATACAAATTACAAAATACATTCAGGTGTTACGTATAAAATGTGAAAAGAGTACAACTAATTCAGCTCAGCTATTTTATCGCTAAATAAAGAATTTCCTTTCATAAACACAAGATTTTTGAATGTATTATCAGACAAACAGCCTCTCGTTGGGGAATGAATAAAACCTGCTAAAGAAAACAATTTTTCTTGTTAACTATAACTTGTGTTATATTGTATTAACACATTTTTTATGTTAGGATAATGTTCAAGGATGGTAAGCTCTTTGCTCTCATCGTTTTTAGAAGTTGACTAACTCTAACTTCATGATGAAATGACCATTGCGCAGGACCTTTTCTTCCTTTCCATTTGCCGAACATATGATTGCTAGCAAAAGAACTAGATGAAACAGATAAACGTCGCGCCATCTGAAGGGAGATTCAGGGACTATTTTCTGTAGAGCGCTCAGCGCTAAATGTATTTGTTCGAAAGTATTTCGAAGACAAATGTATCGAAATACAAAATACTTCAGCGTCAGGTATTTGAAATACTAATTACAAAATACATTTTCAAGGAGTAATTGAAATACAAATACAAAATACGTATTTGTATTTCAAATACGTATTTCAATTACAAGTAATTGAAATACTGCCCAGCTCTGAATTAATCAAGAATATTTCAGAACTTTGGGGTTTAATTAAAGCCAATATCAATAACTGAGACGGAGAAAATTGTGGGCTCGCCTTTATTTTGAATAAAAATAAGGATGAATTTTCAATATTCACACAACTGATTTCGTATCATATCTGAAGGAATTCATCTGGTTTCACCAAGTCAGACAATAACGTATTTTATATTCTCCGCCAGTTCGTTGCATGAATTCATATCCCTTTTCTTCGCACCCTGGAACTTGTTTATTGTCGGACATAATCCATAAAGTGAAGTAATAAAATTCTACCCGCATCTTCGACATGCTGAAACTATTAAAGAAATAACTTTATGGCGGATAACTCACTCTGTTGGAATCATAATTTCATTTCCAAGGTGATGTGAGGAAATGTTTTTTGATTGACACTCAATTCTTATTTTCAATTGACGAAGAATTCATTATTAACTTCAATTCAGTGTCTTCGCCTGTGTGCTTTCGATCATTTCAAAGCCAGAACTTCGGAACTTGAATTTGCATAGTTGTTGAGGAAAATGAAAACGTGAAACTATTGAATGAAGGAGTAGAATTGCAAATGAGTTTCTTGCGACTAAATTTTCCAAATTAAAAAAAAGAAAGAAGCTTGTTCAAATATTAATTGAATCGAATTGTTTAGTAACAAAACCGCATGTATAATAACTTGTAGATCTCATCTTATCATGAAGGCTAGGTTACTAGGAGCCAGTATCTCGTTCCAGCTACTGAAAACAGATATTCTGTTTTGTTGACTTCACTAAAAACCAATACCAGATCATATCTGTTAAAGGTTTTTCTAGTACTCGATTGATGTAGCAGAAACGAGCCACTATCTCCATGTTATTGACCTCTAGAATAATAAGGACATCATTAAAAATGATATACATTATGGTCCTAAATCTCGAGCCAGACGCTCCAACTTGGAAAAAATCTCACTTTTTTCCCAAACAAATATTTGAACTTAGTACTTCTCCACGTGACTTGGCCTATCATCAGGTTTCGGCTTCACTTCGATGATATCTTGGTCATCCTGTATGTGCTTCCGAAAATTTTGCAAAAAAATAAGACATTAACCGGAAAAACCGTGGAAAAAATAATCGGGAATTCTTTACCACGATAACTCACCATCTTACAAGGTCAAAACACAACATATCTTCCCTAACATGCAACTTTTGCTTCGACCACGAGCTATTTTTTTCCAAAATTCGGAGGTGATAATTTTCGCCGGTTCCTGAAAAGGGGTTCGGGAAATGTTTTGATTATTAAACTTTTTTCGAAGTCGCTGTATTATTTCGGGAGGAGTTTCCTTTGAAAACATAATACAGTAAATTTTCAAGGATAAAACAGTTTTGCTTGACTGACAGTAATTTGTTGAATCCAGACGATATGCAACACCTTTCTATAATGCCTGCCACATACGTTAAAGTCTACCGGCGAGATTGACCTGCGCAGATATAACTGCACAGGTCAACCGGTGCATCTGTTGGAACAGACCTGCGCAGGTTCTCCGACCTGCACAAGCGACCGGAGAAGAAGCGAAATTCGATTCTTTCTCGAAGCACCCTAAGGTGAACCTGAGCATGTGGGCGAGACCTCATACCATCCCATACATGTAACGACGTCAGGCCTGAAACCTGCATAGGTCAACCTCTCCGTTAGACCGGAGCGTATGAGGCCGGCGTTACCTCAAAACACTGACATATACAAAATGGGCTATTTTCTTTACATGAAAATTATGAACCTTAAACTAAATTACATGGACTGGAAGATACAGTTTCCTCACAACAATCCTAGAATTATATTATTTCAATTTCAGAAATATCTCGCCACTAGAGACAAATGTGGAATATTTTATGATTAAATTTCCAGACATGGGGTTTCCGTCTCGTGGGACTCATATTTCAATGCGGATTCCTTGAAATGTACCCTCTGAGACGCGAAGGCTCTTGGAGAATATTAGAAAAACTGAAAAAACTGCCAATTTTTTACCAGGTTTCACTTCCCCTACATGATTTAAATTTGCTGTATGTTCCAGATTCGAATTTATCAAGTACTCCACAGTTCTTTCCAACCCTTTCTCAATCACCCTATCACTCATGAACCTTCCGGTAGAGTTCTATTGAACGAATAGTTCCTCCTGCAGAAACTTTCATGAAGAGTTTTCCATATTATCTGAGTATATTCACCGACTTGCACTGGTTACACTTCTCGTTGAAGGTGCATCTAGACAAATGCGTGACAGAACATCACGTTTCTCACCGCACAGGGACTTTTAGTGCGAAATAATATCGGTTGTTCATGTTAACAAGAGACCGTGTTGACTTGGCCGACACGCCGACACAATGATGTTCTGAATTTTACAGTAACCTGCTGGCATCCTTGATAGAAACGAAAAAATTATCGCTGTTGATATTTCCCATTTTCCCAGATACGTATCAAACGCGGTCTTTGGAACCGTTTGCACTGTATGGCGAGTCTTACGTTGTACATTAATTTTAATAACCATAGATTTTTTTCATCAAAGAAAACACTTTTTCCGTTTGAAGAATTCAATTATTTGTCAATGTGCTAATTCACAATTGAGCTTTGTTCACATGTTCAATACGGATAAAATTCATAGTGTTGTTTGTATTGTAGATTTATCGCTTGAAATCGAATGAAACTTGATTGGGAAAACCCGTCAACTCACACAATTCTTATCATTGGGTGCTCATGCTTATTGCAGTATTATTGTAACGAAAATATTTCACTATTCAAACACTGATCTTCCACTCAGTATTTCTTCAATATCCATTTGTTTCCCCGGTAAGATTGTGCGAAATTTCATCTTCGCTAATTCTCATACTGAAATGAAAACTCTATAAATATAATTTTTAAATTTATAAATGAAATTACTATATGAAATCACTTAATTGTGTAGTAACGCAATTTAACCCTAACCCTAAAAGCATACAAAATGGAGTTTAACTTCTTACTTAGACTTTGTATATGTAATTTCAACTGAAGATTTTCGTCTATCGTTAATCCGAGGGATCTAGCCTGGTCCGCCATCTTTAATGTTTCACCTGCTAATGAGAGATTTTCTGGTGTTTCTACGTTGGACTTATTAGTTTTGAACATGATCGCGTTTGTTTTTTTTGTATTGAGATGGAGTTTATTCTTCCTGAACCATTCTGTTATTCGAACACTACATATCTGTAGAGTGTGCAATAGTAACTCCCCGTTTTTTTCTTGCACAAATACATTTTTCTCATCTGCAAAGTTCAATAATTCATGTGCCCTTTCGTATATGTTGCTGATCTATGAATCAAAATAACGTGCAATAATTGCTGGTGACTCCTGGAATTCCTTGGTTTAATTTTTAACATACTTCACTAATTTGCAAACGGAATTGATATAAATATTTTTTCCGAGAGAACAAACGGATAAAAGAAGGACAAGAATCACTTGCTGATAATTGAGTTTTTTCCATTTATGGTTTCTTCCGTTCGAGATAAGGGAAATCTGATGGTCAATATATCCACTTCCCGTAGACCTTGCTTTAATCATAACGAGAACATTGTGGAACGGTATTTTTCTCTGAAAAGGTTATACAATTTATTTTATACTCGTCGCGTTCAAGCAGGCTGTGACCAAGTTTTCTAGCAATTAAGTGTGTATTTGTATTACACTGAATATAAAGTGGGCGTGGGAGTTGAAATCTCAACAGTACACTATTATCATTTATTCATCGAAATACCTACGGTTTCCTTTTTTTCCAGTTTTTATGAATTCAGTTCTCAGTGATCAAACGAAAAAAAGGATTCAAACCTCACTTGTGCTTTTATAAGTCATAGGGGTAAATAAGTGGGGTCACTCAAACCTTAATCTAAAAATTACTGCATAAAAATTGATAGAATTTAGATCTTTCAAATGGAAATAGTTAGGTAGACCTGTTGAACAAAAAACATTTTGTTACCGTTTGTTTATTCTTGATTTCGAGAATTCGTTCAGTACAGCTGTTCGAATATATTATTAAAAATTCCATCGCAGTAATTGAAACAGTAATATTAATCAATGAAAAATATGCAGATTATGTGCAGAATAAATTGACCACTTCTTTTCATCATTATTATTGCCTATACAGGATGCTATGCTAATTATATTCAATCAGACAATTGTTGAAGCCATTTCAAAAAAAACTTTATACAAACGTTTCTCGTGAACGTTCTTTTGAGATACCGAGTGGTAAAATTTCTAGGAAAATTGTGCAAGCAATTTTATTATTGTATTGTTAGTAGTGGCGTCTGTATGGCTTTCGCATTGATAATTTCTGGAAAAAAATGATACGACACTGCGTTGTCTCAATTTGAAAATCATTTTAGAAATCCTCATTAATTTCCGAACAAATTTGATTTCCTAATTTCACTTTGTCTTACGCATGATTTTCGCTTGAAAAATAAAAAAACTGCTGAATAACCCATGAGGTAACTACTCCGTAGAAATTGCTTGCATATGTTCGATACGAAACCCATACAAAAGCTTCTGGTGAAAATAAAAAAATTACGTATACATCAGAAAGTGTATATCGATGCAGTGAAATCGTGTACTAAATTTCATAGAATAACTGCAAAAGCGGCATTGTGGTTACAAAAAATGATTTTTCTGGAAACAGTTTTACGACATACATTCATATGAAATTGTTTTCCAAAAGTGGCTCCAAAAATCGCTACCTTAAATATCATAAGGACACACTGCAGATAAAATGCACGTAAAATTTGTTTGCTTGTAACTGAGTTTCGATTGGATTGATCGAACTGAAATCTAGATTTCGATTGGAAAATCAGAATTGTTTGATAATTCTGTGGACCACATTAAAAGAAGAGCAAAAAATATTTCTATGATGCCTAAAATAAAATTGAAAGGAAGTCAGTGAATCAATTCAACCTGGCGACTGGTGTGGTGACGAATTTGAACAAGCATGTAAAAGCTCCGTACAAAAAAAACACTGACCTGATGGTCGGTGTTTTTTCTATATTATTGAAGATTGGCCTCATAAAATAGCGTAAATCTTCTAATTTCAAACTTTAACTGCTACAAAATAAACGCTACAATATTGTATAATACAGTAGCAGGCAGAATATCCCTCATTAAGCCGATTCAATTTCAAAGAATCCTGTAAATCCCAAGGTTGCCTCAGTTTCTCCGAAATACGTTCCAGGCATTTTGGCAATTCGGATTTTGCCTTCCTTGAGTAAATATTTGTCGAACGTATATACAGAATCTCATCTCGTAGCTTCGCAAACGTAAACAAGATTGAATCAGAATAATTTTAGTTATTAATAAACTTCGGATAACCTCAACCGATGTAAAATTCATGATTTTCGGGCCGTTTGGGGAAAGTCGGCAACCGTACCTAAGATGGATGAATCGATGTTTTCCAGTTCGGGGGGAGAAACGAATAACGATTTATCAGATTCAATTCCGAAGTATTATATCATGTGATATTGTATCGGAATAAAATGTTCGGAAAGTGATTAATGACTCGGGCGCGTGATTGAACGACTTGTACGAGGGTGAATCGAAAATAAAAAGATGGAAGCAAGTTTATCGAGCGTTTTAAAATGCCCCATAAATAAAAAGCTGGGTCCATTTTCATTTTTACGTTTTCATGCCACCAGGAAAAATGGAAAAAATCTGTAAATGGATCCATTCATTCTGTTCAGTGAGTCATTTTATATGTCAGTTGACAGAGCTAATTCAGCAATTGACACTTTTAAGCTGTCAACTTTGAAGTAGGGGGAATATGTGTGTGAAGGGCCTTCAATTTAGATTGATAGGTTTTTAATTTCGAGTGAAACAATAAAGTTTTGAAATTTTGGGGATCAATTCTTGAATGTCAATCAAGAATTGAAGAGTAAATTAAATATAAACAACAAGTATACATGACCTGCGCACGGAATATAATTAGTGCTGGGACATCGATACAAAACATGTATGTTCACCATCGATTTTATCATCGAGAGCAAACATCGATGTCGCGATAACATCGGTTGTGAAACATCGATGTTTCTAAAACATCGATGTTGAAATTGAAACTTTGGTGAAAACGATAAAGAGCAGCAGAAATGAACGACAAAATATTCTTTTGAACCGTTGAATAAAAATCTAGAAAAGCACTGGCGTGAAGTCAGCAGATTTGTGTGCAAGTTCAAATTCATTGCCAAAGCGGTCAATACGATCTTATCTATATTTTTGGAAATAGTGGAAATATGAAATTTTGAATGGGTATATCTACGGAATCACTAGGGGGAATTTACCCACACACGAATTCGACTTTCTTTATTTAGGCTTCCAACCTACTCTGTAAATATCGAGTTGCTGAGTTGTTTCTTTCGAGAATTTTTGTGTCTACGATCGTCCATTAGATATACGCATTCAAAATTTTATTTTCCCAATATTTCCAGAAATGCAGATGATAGTTTAGAAGGTTTTTACTTTCGTGAAAACAATATGTTCAGAAGATCGCAGAAGATTGGGGCTTTCCTGTCTAATAGAACGTTTCGAGTGAGAGTGGCAGACCTCCATTCATCTTCGGATAATCTCGTTACCAGTGGCGTCCCGCAAGGATCTGTCCTGGGCCCCATTCTATTCTTGCTGTATATGTTTGATCTGCCCCGACTGTTGAAATCTCCATGCGCACTTTTTGCAGATGATACGAAAATATATAACCAATCATCGAATGCGTTGACCCTGCAGGATGATTTGAGGGCTGTGGAGGAGTGGTGTCGAAAATGGTGGTTGCCACTCAACGTCAGCAAATGTCACGTTTTGCACTTAGGCAGAAACAATCCTAAGTCTCAATATGAAGTCGATGGTCACCGCTTGACTCCCGTTGAGCATTACAACGATCTGGGCATCACAGTGTCCCATAATTTGAGCTGGTCTCGCCACGTGGCGGCTGACGCATCTAGGGCCAGACAGATGACCTACATGATTCAGAGATCGTTTAGGGGCTGCAGCTTGGCAACTTGTCGGGCACTTTATTGTAGCTATGTGCGTCCTTTGATGGAATATGCTGGACCTGTGTGGTACCCTTCTCTCAGTAGTGACCAACTTCTCCTCGAGTCTATATAGCGTTGGAATACAAGGATTCCCTTTGGGATAATAAGACCAGAATATCACGCTCGTTTGAGAATGCTTAATCTGCAGACCTTTGAGGATCGACGGGATAGAGGTGATCTTATTGTGACATTTCGGGCTCTGCGTGGGTTCTTTGGTGTAAGTTTAGATCATCTCTACATGAGAAGCAGCACACAACTCCGTGGCCATGCCTTCAAACTGGCGAAAGAAAATTTTAGGACCACACAGCGACAAACGTTTCTTTCCAACAGAATTTTCGAGGGATGGAATGGGCTGCCGCATTGTGTTGTTGGTGCCAATTCGGTGAATTCCTTCAAGAACCGACTCGACAAGTTCATTCGGGACCAGACCAATTATTGAGTGACTGTGAATATGTGCGTTTTCTCCATTATTTCTTTTGTAGTTTATGAATTCCAATTAATTTTGTAAATTTGAGTTTATGGGTGAAAACCCCTACTCTTTATGATTATTAATAATAATAATAATAAATTAAGAAAATAGCTTGAATTTTTTTCCACTTGTTCAAATGACATCATGTATTTTTGCACAAACTCCCAAATCGTTTCCCGGAGTTTGCCCAGTAACTAACTCGACCGTCGCATTTTGAAATGCAACCTACTCTGAAAGTTACAAGTTGATAGGATTCTCCGTACGTCCGTAATCGTGCCTAGGGACAGACGGAATCGATTTTTACACCGGGTTCGTCATCATTGAGTCCAACCAAGTCGTTTGAGACCTTTTTCAGGAAAAAATCGGAGATTACAGACATTAGGAACAAACGATAGCACGCTGTTGTTTAGAACATACACGCAAAAATTAAAAGAATGGAAAAACCATAGGCCAAGGCACCCATTCATCGTAAAACAAGAGCATCATTAAAAGGTTCCAGGTATATTATCTTGTCTATGCCGGTACTCGTTAAGTTCAAGTACGAGAATGAGCTAATAGCTCTGGAAACTATACGATATGATAAAAATTGTATTACAATTATTGATTAAAACATTTACAGATCGATTAACAGCCCTATCTGAATGATAAAATGCAGAAACTGCTTTGAACGACAACCTACATCGACAAATGATACGTGGCGAATCCTCGAATTGTAAGCAAGGGGCAATAAAATAACATCTGAGTAGACAAGCGCCAATTTCAGGTGAGGAATAACCCTGAGGCTATAACAATGAAAAAAGGAACTCTCTTAAAGAATTTTTATATCGTCGTTATTTCGAGTATATCGAACATCGATAGGATAACATCGATGTTTGTGAACTCTAACATCGATGTTGAAAACATCGACCATCGATTACAGAACATCGATATTTAAAAACATCGATGAACATCGCCCAGCACTACCTATAATTCGTACCACTCGTTGCTAAGTCGAAGGAAACGGTGATGAGGTTATGTTTATATTCGGATTTGAAATTTCTCGGTATCTTGCATTCAGTTTATTTCTTGAATATTTGCTTGAAAACATATAGTCGAAATGGCGAATAGAACTCTCACAAATTTTGCAGATGCTCGAGAAAACTTGGAAAATCGACATAAACCTATGACAATTGTCATACTCTTAAATTCTTGAATGAGATTCAAGAATTGACCCCTTGAAGATTCAATGAGGCAGGTTATTTGGAATGAGATATCGATCAAATGCCCACCAACGGTTTGATGCCTCTGCCCCTTCAGATCGCCCCGATTTCTGATCACTATGTACAATGAATGCGGCAGTATTTTTACCAATATCTCAACGATTATTTCCGGATACAGAGTATGTGGCCTGGACTTTTTCTTTCCTATATATAGTCTCGAAAAAAATATCCAGGGGTATCAAATCACATGGTCTTGGATGTCATTTCAGTGATCCTGTTCAATGAAATGATCCTCTCTCAACCAAAGAGCGTAGCCTTAGCTGTATGTAATGTAGCGACATCTTGTTGGAATCACATCTCTTCAGTATTGGCGTTCTGGCCATAAAAATTTGGAAACGTGGACGATGATCTTTTTGGAGTGAACAACTGTGCTGCCACTTCGATTATATTTTTTTTATCATGTACTTCCAAACCGATCATGAGAAGCCAAAGGCTGCATCTCGAAACTGCACGCACTGTACAGGGTGGGCAAAATTCGTTGTCTACTGAAGGGATCTCGAGAAATATAGCAGCTAGGAAAAAACTGATAACACATTCTCTTTTTTCCTGACTAATCAGAATCTGGAAACAGATCCAGCCTATCGCTCATAGATTTTGAGTTATGAACGAAAATTGAAAAATTGTCATTTTCAATAATGCTGAATAACTCGCTTGTTTGAACTCGTATTCGAAATCTGTTCTCACATTCTACAAGCACTTTTTTAGTAATAATTAGAATAAAATATGACTGAATTTTTCAAATCAGCTATTTTCGAGAAATGAAAAGGATTTATGATTTTTTAAATGTAAACTATAGTCGAAAGTTCTCTCACCTTGCTACAAAATTTTTGCTGATTTCATAAATGTATGATATGTTGCTATTCACATGAATATTACATGAGAAAAAAATCAAATACTTTTTTCCTGCTTTTCGATTCACTGTTGCATTATACGTAGGCTGGCGTTACCATAGCGACCGTTGAATATGCAAATTAATCATAGAAATATCTATTCAGCAACCGGTGATTCCAATCATAGAAGCTCAAGTTCACAAAAGATAAATCATATTCATCGGTCGCTATGGTAACGCCAGCCTACTTATAATGCAACTGCAACAGTGAATCGAAAAGCATGAAAAAGGTATTTAATTTTTTTGTCATGTTATATTCATGTGAATAGCAACATTTTATAAATTTTTGAAATCAGCAAAAATCAGATAAGAGAATTTTCGACTATAGTTTACATTTGAAAAATCATAAATCCTTCTTATTTCTCGAAAATAGCTGGTTTGAAGAATTCAATCATATTATATTCGAATTAGTCCTAAAAAAGTGCCTTTAGAATGTAAGAACAGATCTCGAATAAGAGTTCAAACAAGCGAGTTATTCAGCATTATTGAAAATGACAATTTTTCAATTTTCGTTCATAACTCAAAATCTATGAACGTTAGGCTGGATCTGCTTTCAGATTCGGATTAGTCAGGAAAAAAGAGCTCGAGAATGTGTTATCAGTTTTCTTCTAAGTGCTATAGTTCTCGAGATCCCTTCAGTAGACAACGAATTCTGCCCAACCTGTACTGAATAGTATACCTGAAAATAAAAAAAAGGAAATAAAGACCAAGAGTTCTATTTTACAAATATGAAATTTTTTCAAAAATATTTCTTATGACGAAAGTTCCCACAAATTGTGCGTCACTTTTCGCCAACCAGTATTTTCGAGTAGTTTCGAAAATAAATAATGCCGACGAAAAATCAAAGAAATTTGACAAATTTTTTCCCCAATATTTCCGGAAATGAATCTCCGATAAAACTGTAAACAGATACACTATTGTGAAATATTGACTGCAAGGTCTGTGCGAAATTTCTTCGAAAGCCTATGGATTGGTCCGGTAAATGAAAATTCGTAAACAAAAATATGGAGAATTCCGGAAAAAAAGTTTTTCAAGATTTAGTGACCATAAGTTCCCAACAAAATTTTGCAAGTAGACGCATGGTGCTTCATTTATTTACAGTTTATACTTAATTACCTACCAAGTTTTCAATCCGATCGCATAGTTTCTGAGAACCGTTGGGAAGATTAGACCTATTCACGAACTTACCAGCCCGTTTTACGCTTACTACACTGAAATTACTCGAAATAACTCTTGGCAACAGGCGGTAGGCCGGTTGGAAGAAATCAGTTTTCACATCGAATTTTTCATCGGTGATTCCAACCCAGTGGTTCGAAAACATTTGCGAGGAAGATTCTAAAATAACAGACATGTCGTCGACAGAATATGCTCGCTGTTCCCTAGACCATGCTAACAATTACAAATTGCAAATCAGAGTAATTTGAATGAAAGGCTCTTTTTCATTCTGGTTAACTTTCGTACTCTGTCAAATATTTAACTTAATTCGATATCGATATACGTAATACAAACTCTGAAGAGGATAAAATGAACCCTTTCATGAATATGTTTAGATTTCATTCATAAATATCGATATCATAATTAAGGTTTCAGTTTGAAAGATTATTGTGAGAATTGCGGTATGAAATCCATTATTTTCCGATATCTCCCATAACAGTCTAAAGCGATTACGGCTTGATTAATGTCTTCAGATCGAAACAGCGTAACACCAAAGATATATGGTCTGGTAGAATATGATAAAACCACATTCAGTATTCGAAGTGTATAAATTATTACCGCCGAGTTCAATATTAACCTCATTTCGTTGTTTCATATAATGTTCTAATATCAAAGTGCATATTTGTATTAAAACTCCGCTTATGCAAAGGATCAACTCTGACAATAACTAATGATATTCTATTTGAGAGCTGGGCTTGCAAAACACAGGATATTTCGCATTTCCTTGAGGGTGATTGCTAATGTTTGGAACATAAATGACCATACACCGTATAAAATGTATTCGGTATCAACTCTTTGAGTTATTACGTGATTATATTTTGAAATAGCAGAGAGGAAAAATAGAATCGCATGGAGACTTATGAAACAACGTTCTATGATTTATTTATAAGACATTTTCAGTTCAGTTATAGTTTTTCCTGTGTTCTAAAAAATGAAAAATTTTCTGAATTTTCAAAATCAAATTACTGAAAGCATCATGTGAAATGTGGCATAAACTACCTATTGCCTTTCATCCATGATTGTTCACGAGAAAAATTAATGACAAATTATTTATGATTTGGCAATGATCCTGCAGGTTTTTTGTTTCGATTGATTGATTTTGAAAAGTGGAGAATATAGGTTCGTTCAACTGAAAAAAATGCAAGTACGTACTAGTCATAACTTACAAAATATCAAAATATTCTTCATTTATGCCTTAATATAAAAATTTGAGGACATTGAATAAATCTTGAGCTTTCTTTTCATAACAAACATTTTTCTTCTTTTATTATTTCGGTTATCCAACAAGAACAATTTAAAATCAAATGAAAATTCCCAGTTCCCAGAAAAAATGTTGCCTAATGTGTAAACTATCAACGAAGTGCACACTAACGTTTTGTAGTCTGTATATGACTCCTTCATCAGATAATTCAGGGGAAAATTTGCAAGAATTCATTTTTTCCAACGTTTTCGTAATTAGAGACTTTTGTGTCTTTTCATCACGAAAGTGTGAAAAATATTTCATTTTAATTTCAGCAAGTTTTCTTCTAACTGTCTGATGATGTTTATAAGGCAAAATTTCTTCAGAAACTGCCCTTGACAAAGTTTGTTCACCATATATCCTCGAGGGCATTTTCTTTGAATAATATTTTTATTCAATTCCATACAGTTCTTTTTCAAATATAGGGAGTGAAAACCTAGAATAAACCTTGAAAATAATGCATAATCTTTCCAAAATATCCATCAATCGATATTTTTCTTCTGAAACATGTATATTTAGAGTATTTCAGTTTGGAAAAATGAGATTTCGAAGACATGTGTTTTCACAAATATGAGAAAAAAATAAAAAAATTTCGAAGAACCGATGTTCTGAAAATTTCCAATTATCACAAGTCTTTTCATCCTGAATACAAAGTTTGTATTATTTCACATATATAAAGAACGGTTCGCTATCTCCTGTCCAAGAGTTCCAGCATGTTTTTGACCATATCGTTCTTAAATTGTTGCCAAAGTTATGACAAGAGGTCTGGGAGCTGTTGCTTTTAACATTTTTTTTCAACAATTTTTTGGATCTTCTGAAACCAATTTTTTAATCGCGGTTTCAAACTATCCTATGATATTTTCCAAAAGTTTTTTGGTAAGCTACTGTTAATTTGAAGAATTGAAGAAGTGAGCTTGGCTGTCATACTTAATTTATGATTTCTGTTCATTTCTTCGTATCAGCTACCAATCACGCAAAGAAAATTTTGAACGATTATTTTGTGAATTGCAGATACTTTGAGGAAAAATCCAACTTTAACATCCTGTATCCCGAAAACGAAACTTATGCGATACCACGTTGAAGGCTCTTTTTTCTTTAAAATATCCCCATTCGTTCGTACTTGCAATTTAAGAACTGCGTATTTAAGTTGGCGTTGAAAATCGAATAACCTCCAAAATGTTCAGGAGTTATTGAAGTCTCGTTTTTCGTCTCCAAATTTCACACCCATCATCAACAAGCTCTGATATGAAACGACGGCGTGGATGATTTTCCGATATTTCCAGAAGAGGTATTGAGGTTTCTGATAAGTGATCCTCTTGTGACAATTTTGCAGGTTCTGCAAATAAAAATACAGGGATAACTAAAGAATGCAGAGGAAACCATAAACCTTTTATGAATCGTTTCACAATTATATTTCTGTAGGGTAGAAGGAAATATTATTAGATTTATTATTTAAACCTGCTTTGTTTTGTCATTAACTTCCCATACAAGTAAACTGAAAGCATATGTTTCATATTGCAATATGGTCACATACCACCATTACATTCTTGCTTGTTTATTTATACAATCCTATTATCCGCCCGAGTGGATTCAGATATTTATAGAGAATTTGTGTGGTGAACAAACGATCCCGATGTTCGGGGTTGGATGGAATGGAAAGATTTATTGGTATTGAAAGATTTATATTTCCGTATTCGTATATCCTCGAAATCGACAGCTCCGAATACCTCTCTCGCTCGAAAATCAGTGGAAAATTGCGGATTGTAAACACAGCTATGTAGTTCCAAAATTAATAACTCACGAGATTTGAAATTTGTAGAGTAAGTTTGGACTTAAGTCACGAAGGCTAAATTCATGAGTGAGTGAAATACACCCAATGATTCAAATTTTTTTCCTTATAATTGGAACAAATTGAGATTTGATACTCGCTTGAAAAATAACCACTTGATGATTCATGCGAAATTTCGTGAGGATCATAAGATTTGAAAATCGCAAAATATTCATATATTTTTGAAATTTCTACGGACCAATCATCATGAAATTTTGCACATCAATATTTTCTAAATATTTACCAAGTTTCATTTTGATCGAATTCAGTTATTCCGGAAAAAACTTCCCAACTAGGCCCAACAGCCGTTCAATACTGTTTTAGTTTTATGTAAGAAAATATTTCCTACAAAATATCAACCATTAAGCGTGGGTATCCTTAGTTTCATTTCAATGCGTCGATGGGTTCTCGTTGATTGTATTTGATTACACAATTTTTTCAATAACGAAAATAAACCAATGTCATCGAAAATATCGATGAATTGACTACTTTGCTCAGAAGGAACTCATGGATCATACCACTATACAGGGTGTAAATAAATAGTTAAGAGGTGATTCCTTGTCGAAAATAGGGTAGGTGTTTCATACGAAAATTTCTTCGTGGACAGCTCCCTGACGATATGTCGCCAGATAAATGATTTTCAATTATTTTCTCAAGAACCAAACAACTCACAAATTGGAACTAAACAGACAATTTACGCGAGCGAGAAGGCAAAATTATTTCTATGATTTCAAGGGGTAGAGAAAAACACCCTTGAAATTTATTTTACACGAAAATTTTCTCTCATTCATAATATCCATCTGAAATTAAACTTCAGATCGCTTCATTCATTTTGAACAATAAAGATGTCCTGTGATTTTCTGCTAATATTCACTGTTCTCGGAAAAAAAATAATTTACCAACAAGTACGTAGACTCGTATGGATGGGAATTATTTTGAAACTTGGTTTTATCTAGAAGACAGAATGAAGTTTAGGATTGGGTTCCTCTACCCCTGAAGATAATAGAGCAACACTATCATAAATATTTTGAGTGCTTCCTCGCTCGCCTAAAATGTTGGTTAGTTTTTATGAAAATTTTATTTCTGAGAAAAAAATCAAAAATGGCAGAGGCGGCAAAAAAAATTATATAATAGGAATCACTATTTAATTTTTTCGCAACTATTCATTTACAATCTTTATATTTATATTTTGTGGATTTAAATAAACCAACAACAGAATTAACGACTGGATAATAAATATTATACTTCAAATTATCAAATTATTCAAAATAATGGTGCAAATTATTCTCGATGAATGGCTTTTAACGAGAAGTTTATGATCAGAAAACTATTCATAAAATGTTATTGCTTGCTGAATAGTTGGGGACCTAGTCAGGATTTTTGGTATCGGTATCATCTTCATCATGGTGAATCGATTACTATTGGTAATGAAATTTCCATTTGAATTAAAATCCAAACACAATGAATTAATAATATATACCAACGTTTCAAATCGCAATAGATTGCGAAACATGATAAATTACACCACAGTGTTCGATAGAAGTCAAAGTATCAACTTCTAATTATTTTAATATTTTAAAACTCGCGTTCGTATTCGAAGGAATTTAAAATTGTCCCGGTCATGGGTATATATTTATAATTTACGAATAAACAGAACCAGTGTAGGCGTGATAATCTGCGCTGTTATCAATGTAACCGGTAATGTTGATCTTATTATTCATTCGACCTGAAATATTGATGGAAAATATACTATCAACTACCTAAATATAATGTGGTTTGAAATTTGGACTCACCAGTCATGGGTGTATTGTGAAATGGAATAGTTTATATAATTATCGGTTGGTTTGTTCAGTGGAAATATTCGACTGGGTTTCTGGAATGATTCGAATGGGTGCATTCCTTGGCTTCCAGGTGTATACAAGTTCAAACAGGTACCTACCAGCATACACAAGGTCAAAAGTAGTTTGCAATCAGGTATTTTGGTATATTTTCATTTGGTCTCCTCTTTTAAATTTTTGTTTTAGCCGGAATATCATTTTTATGGTCATAACTTTCTCTGTGTATCCTTAGAAATCTCTACACCATCAGAATTCACTTAATATTAAAGAACTTTCAGATGAACTTTGTTCTCTATAGGTAATAATAAGGTAGATAAAGGGTGGGTAATTTGAAGGCAATAATACATTTTCGCCTTGTAGCACGAAGATATTTTTAGTGCATGACACCGGAACACTGAAAATATTACACTTTGTGTTCCGTATTCAGAGTTGATTTTTATATTCCGTGTGTGTATGTTTATTGTATTTTTTTTATAATGAAATACACCCAATCATTTTTATGAACGAAAGAATTCTGGGAGTTCTCGAGTGGATAAAAATCAAGAAAGCACTGACGTAAAGTCAGCAACTTTTTCGCACATTATCAAATTTGTTGCAAAAGCGGTCATCTTTTCACGCATTGACCTTGCCGAACGCACTTTTACAACCTCGAGATTTGCATGAACCGCCAGGCTGACATTTTCCAATCAAGCACTGGATTTCAGATCGATCCAGTCTGTATTTTCTAAAAATTTGGAAAATGAAATTTTGAATGGGTACATTTACGGAATCATCGAGCGGATTTCACCCATTCAAGAAGTGGACTTTCGTAACTGAGCCCAAAAACTACATCACAAATGTCGGTTCAACGGCCGTGAATGGGTAAAATCCACCCAATGATTCCACAGACATAATTCAAAATTTTATTTTTCCAATATTTTTAAAAATACAGATTGGATCTAATTGACATCCAGTACTTGATTGAAAAATGACAGCCTGAAGGTTTGTGCAGAATTTCGTGTGAATAATATGATCAGAAGATCACAGGATATATATTTGAAAAAAATTAAATGTTTTTAATTATTGTTGTGACACGAGCATCACGAAATTTTGGACACAGTTATTCATGAGCATTTTCAATGTAGCTACCAAGTTTATCATTACTGAATCAGTGATTTTCGAGTTCGAAAGAAAACAACGCTTCCGAGGAAGAACTCGAAATTTGGCATATTTTCTCCAATATTTCCGAAAATTATAACCGTATCAAACTGAAATTTGATATACGGCAGTGAAATATTGAGCTCAAGGTGCGAACAAAATCTTTTTCAGCGGTCGGATTTTCTCTGTAATTAGTTGTAGAGTACTAACAAGTAATTTTTTTGGCATCGCATGATAATTGAATTTTAAAGATATATATTTTGTTGAATTTTTTTTTCGGATACTATTCATCAGATTTCAATGAAATTTGGAAAACATGTCAAACTCAATATGAAACAACTGTGCATCAATTGTCAGTTCGATTCTAATTTCATATGTTGAAATATCGTGAACAAAATATGTTAAATTTAGTATTTTTTTCTCGGGTATTGTTGTTATTAATTATGATTTTTACATTCATAGGAATGACGAGGGGCTACTGCACCAAACTACTTCGTATTTTTCCAAAATTGAGGAGTGTAGAGTACTAATAATAGATTCAGATGATATTTAGCCCAAATATTTTGGAGCAATCGATCATCACCCTTTTAAATAAGAGCGTTTCATTTTATACTACATACTTTTGATCGTTTTTCTCGCAAATAAGTCTTTTTGAAGGTTAGTAAAGAGTGCAAAGTTTCAAATTGTGTAGTGGTTTTCTCCTCTACTAAATATTTGAAAAAAATACTCATTCGATCGAATTCAAATTCGGTTATCATTTGTAAGATGTCAACACGGATTTTTTTGCGAAGTTGTGTAACACCTGCAGGAAAAACCGAAAAATTATTTTTCTGAAAATTTACTCTTCATGTTTCATTCACCGAAAAACTTTATTGAATGGATAATGTTTGTTCCACTCATCATGTTGAAAAACTTTTGTTTCTCCAATGGAAATTTCGTTCTCCCAGTTTTCTGCTCAAACACTAAATTCGACCTTTATTTGTATTTTATATAACGGTGTAAAGATTGTGTTTGTTAATACAGAACTGAAATGTCTCTGTTTATCTCGAAATAAACACATTAAAGAATCGAAGCCTGTATAAATACAAAGAGGCTTGTCGTCTCTCCAGAAATCAAAACCGGGAACGGTAGCCTGGGAGGCCTGGGTTGAAACATGAACGAGATAAATAAAACAGACCTTCCAGACATTTGTCTAAACCCGCATAATTACCAGATGTGTAAACCTGCAAGTGTTTGACAAGTGGCTGGTATCTTCCGACCCTGCTACTTGAACAACGGACGCTTCATAGAATCTTCTCGGGAGAATCTGGCAAAAGAATGTAGAAGAATTTTATACGTCGACTGGAGGTCTATTCACAGTGGCGGCTCGTTCAAGCTATTAGTCTTATTGTACACGGTTGGGCGAATGCCTGGAACAAAATTAATATTTTTTTCAACAAGTATAAGTATGAGAGCGCCAACACCCTGTAATTTTACTCGATATTTTGCGACAAAATGGAATATTTCTTTCAACCCCTTGGCTGCAATTCTACCCAATTTTTGTTTTTCAAATTTAAACACATATAATGTTTGGGCTTGTTGGAATGCTTGAGAAGAATGCACTCTTACCATACCCCTCAATTTCTTGGAGTTATTTGATTATAATAATAATAAATTTATTTAAAAAATTATCACATGTAAACAAATACAGTAATGAAATTGAAATAGGTCAGGTGTAGCGCAGCTAAAGCTCAATAACTCCTCGACATGAACTGTAGTATTCATCAATATGATATGGTTCAATATTAACCAAAAACTTATGAACCTTTGTTTTAAAAATCTTAGGTTTTTAAATTTAATTTTAATTAATTCAATTCTGATTTTATATGGAACTGATTGAATGAAACATCCAATTCTGAATTAGGTTTTTTTTTTAGTTATCAATACAATGACTAGGATGAAAGAAACGCACATCTTTTTATGCTTTTTCAAGTACCTCGTACAACCGCTAAATATCTCTTTTCGTTTTTTCAATATTTATACAACTTAGGCAAATTAATGGTACGGTAAAGGAAAAAGGTTGCAGCCTAGTAATTAAAATAAATTTTTCGTCTCATTACCTAAAAATAGAGAAAACTCAAAATCGATATACAGGTTAGAAGGTGTCCATTGTTATTGTTGGAAAAAATATCAATTTTATTCCAGACAACGAAACCAGTGCATCCAATGCCTCGAGACCATTCTGGAAATAGGGATGGGCATGCGCATCTATTTACAAATGTTATTATTACCCGAAATGGCTCCCAGAAAATCGGATAAAACAATTAATACCAATAGGAACATTAAACTTCCATTCAATTCACCCTGTTTATGAATTTAGATATATGTCCTTGATCAATTAGGTTGGACTTATCTGTAGTCAAATTTGATTACGTTTATCTCGTTGGTAAAACTTTGTCAACTTCCGAAAGAAAAAACCTAGAGCCTTCAAATTTCCTGGAGAGGTTTGGAGTGCCAATATCTCGAGTTTGTTTATTGGAAGTCAAAATCCGCTCGAAATTTCGTAAGTTATACTCATTTTTTTACCATTCAAGTATTCTGCTTTCCAAGTTAAACTCCAAATCAGCGTTACAAACATCGAAACATGAGTTGGTTTTACCCTCGGTTTCACCAAAAGCTATTTACGTTCGGTGCTTTTCTACAATTTTTTCTCTACATTTTGACGATTCCCCTGGGTTTAATGGAATCTCGGAGAAGCTGTTAGTTGAAAAGGTTTTGCCAACATCAAAATCGGTTGGGTTTTAGTTTTTTCCATTTGAAAAAATTTCATTCGTATGTGTATATTCTGTATCAATCCAATTGAGGTTTTAACTGTTCGGTGATACTTGTCGAGATAACACCAATCGATATAAATCATTCATGCACCACTGCATGCTAAATGAAATTTATATCCTTCGAACCACTATGTCGCTAGAAAACCGTAAAATTCAGCTTGTTACAAGAGAAAATTTGCCATTGATTGGTTTTCATTTTGATATTGAGATTTCATTTAAATAGGAGGATATTTGCAAAATATATATTTTTCTATTCTACCGATCAACTTTCCAGTGGATATTGCTGAAAAGCTTGTAGGATCATGTCGAATAGTACATAATTTTCTCACCATATTTCTCCTGAAAACCTGAAAGTCATACGGCGGACGAGCAGTCTATTTCGAAACTTCAGTCTTAAAAAGTTTTTTGAAAGAGTGATATACATACAACAATTCAAAACTCTACATTAAACCAATACCTTCTTCAATTATAATAAGTAACCAGTGCAGCAAAAAAATTTCGAATATTCACGATATTCTGCTCCAGATTTTTTTTTTTCAAATAATAATATTGATTTTTTTTTATTTTGTTACAGGTGAGTTCCACAAAATACAATGTCTGGGTAAGAATCATATTGGAGTAATCTCGAACGCGAAAAAGTTTTTAGAATAGACCTGAGCTGGGGCCTTTTCCGAAAATTGAGAGAACAGGGAAAATGATGATAAGATCCCATTTTTCCAATCAGGTATTATTGTTTTGAATTCAAACTTCTTCTTATATGAAAACTAATGTGGCTTATTTTCCATTCCATCTAATACTCATCTATATAATGTTCACAGAATTGAACAAAAGTGAAATAATATCAAGAATCCAAAAAGATTATCCCCGTAGTTGGATTGTGTATGGCGAATAAATCTGGTTGACATGTGCATTCACGGATATATTTTTGATAATGATAACATTGTAGGTCGCATATCGTTGAAAAAAGGGTATCTATTATAACAACTTCCATACAAAAGGTCTCTTTCATGTATCACTAATTATCATATGTTTTTCTCATTCTATTTTGATACTAAATTATAATTTATTTTATCACACACTTTAGCGATTCAAATCGCCAAATCGTGACGGAAGTACAAATTGTGTGAAACGCGATAGATCACCTCCTACGTCACTCGTTACTGCAAGATTCTACGATCGATGAAACATTGGATTACTAGAAAGAGAGGTACACGAGGAGAGAAAAAGTGGATACAACCTAATACTTGTCGGAACGCGCGAAGTTAAATAATAATAATTTGACGGCCAGAAGGTAAAGCCAAATTTGAAAAATCGTTTTCTCGTTGAACATTGAAAGTTTTGACGGCCATTTAATTTTTTCAGTATTCTTATGGATAGAATACTCGATGAAAAACTAGAAAAGCACTGACGTGAAGTCAGCAGCTTATGCGCGTATGTTCAAATTCGTTGTCAAAGCACTCATCTTTTCACGTATTTACCCCACCAAACGCACATTTGGTGATCTCCTCCAAACATGTGCGCAAAAGCTGCTGACTTTACGTCATTGCTTTTCTGGGTTTTTTCGATAAAACACTAGATTTTAATTCGATATGATATGTATTTTTGGAAATATTGGGAAAATAAAATTTTGACTTGATATATCTACGGGAATCATTGGGCGGATTTTTCCCATTCACGAATTCCTTCCTTATTAAGCCCCAAACCTACTCTACAAGTATCGAGTTTCTAAGTTCTAACGATTGATCGTTAACACAATAACCGAAAGAAACAACTCAACACTCGATATTCGTAGAAAATATATCGACCTTGATTACCAAAGACGAATTCGTGAAATCCACCCAATGATTCCGCAGATATACACATTAAAAATTTGATTTTTCCAATATTTCCAAAAATACAGATTAGATGGAATAGGAATCCAGTACTTTATCTAGAAATGACAGCTTGAACGTTCATACAGAATTTTATGAGGATAATATGATCAGAATATCGCAGAATATTGAATATTTGGAAAATACACAATCATCACGAAATATTGCACTAAATTGTAATTCAGCATTTCAAAACCAGTTGCAAAGTTTCATTCTGATTGAATTGGTATTTTTCGAGTTATTCCGAAAAACACAACGATATCTTGAGCAAACCTCGACATTTGATATATTTTTCACAATATCTGCAAAAATTGCCATCGTATCAAACTGAAATTTGATTCACTGCTGTGAAATATAGAGCTCGAGGTGTGAACAAAAATTTTCAAAACTATGATGAATTCGTTCCGAAAAATTTTTTTTCCAAAAATTTACTGACAATAAGATTTGAACAATATTTTGCGCAATATTGCGCGTCATAATACTTCAACCAACTGCCAAGTTTCATTTCAATCGCTGAAGTTCTTCCTGAAAAATCAGGAAAATAATCTCAAAACTTCAAATGACCATAACTCTGAAACTATTAGGCCGATTAACGAACTCGACCACCACATTTCGATGCGCGACCTACTCTGGAAGTTTTAAGTCGCTAGCTTTTTCTGTTCGATAGTTATCGTGTCCTCGGTCGGATAACCGGGCGATCGGCAGAACAGAATCGATTTTGACATCGGATTAATTATCAGAGAGTTCAACCTGGTCGTTATAAACTATTTTCAGGAAAAAATTCGGAAATTACAGATATTTTGACCGAACTATAGCAAGCTGTTTTCCGAGAACATGATCGCAATAATCAAACAAGAGACCTATCGGACGAATCTCAGTTTGGCCAGGAAGATGAGTGATTGAATTGAATGATAAACCCTAAAGAATTAGCTTGATTAATTTTAAATAAAATCAGGAATAGATCGAACAACATTGGAAGCGTTTAGAAACCACCACTCTGCACACCGGTTCATTTCTGAAAGCTTAATTTGGCAGCAATTGTATTCTGTGTTTGCTGTCACATTTGACCTGCAGGTACAACCAAGTAATAGATCTCGAACGTCTCTAATATATGTCCAGACTACTCACTCCATAGTCATTCTTATTGTCGGAATCAAATTGAAATTTATAAATAATTAATTCCCCAAAATGACAAATTTCCCCTCAGCTCTACTTGCTGTTTCTATCCTAAATAATGACATCCGCAATATTGAAGCCGTAGGGCCATAAAAATTCCCTCCTACTGTCAACTCCCTCGAAAAGGTGAAGAGATTGGGATACTTCACTCAGATTTATTGGCTATTTGCGAAGCTCTCTACATTATACGAAAGAAAAATCAATATGGTTCAACCTCGAACGTGATCAAACGTTCGGAATTTATAGTATTAATATCTGTCGGATTGGAAACTTCCAGAATGAAGATCAGACTGAAAGAATTACTTATGGACTTGCCAATAATGAATTAAACGATTTGAACTTGAGGAATGATTTGCAAACATAATGGATGTTTTTTTGTCTGCATGAGAAGTTTCGATGGTTCGAAACCCGAACAACTTAGTCACGAAGTCGCCACTTCATTTCTGTGAAGATGTAAATTTGTTATCATATGTTGATAGGTCTTAAGCTTAAAACGTTTGTCTAACTTGGAATAGTTGAAATGTTGGGGCTATGGAATTACTGATTTCCTGAGGTCATGTTTGTTCTGGCCGTTGCTATCATTCTCATTATCAGTTTTAATCGTTTACTTTCTTTTCGCAGTTGTCAAATGATATGGAACTGAAAAAATGTTTCTTGCCCGTTTTAGTTGCACATAACTGATTGCATTATCTCCATATGATGGTCTTGAAGACCTGAAATAATTGAAATTAATTAGAACAAATACATTCACATTGACTGGGTGATTCATCAGGTTTCAGATGTTTATTATGAGGAAAAATACTTGTTAGTACGAGTAGGTACTATTAAGTTACCGAAGCTTACTCGTTTTATCGAGTATTAACATGGTATTAACTCTAAAATAGCAACTTACAAGCTGTGAGGGAGCTCACCTTAAATGTAAACAATGAAAAGTTTATTGTAAAAGTGATCTATGAAAGTGACATAAACTTGCACGAGTTCTTAACGAGTTTGATTATATCTAAATTAGTTGTATCTATGGTGAATCAAGACGAGGAAAATTCTTTATGTGGTGCGAGGAAATCGACCAACAGTAATACATCAATCTTGGGCAAATTTGAGCTATTTCCCTTAACAAAGCTTTTTCCATTGCTATAGTAGAGAGAAGAAGACAAATCACACGTGAAATAATAGAAAATCAATCCTAATGCGTTATCAAAAATATTCACAACAACAGAACAAAGTGAATGATAGTACTGAAGCGGAATGTACCTGAGCGTGACGTCATGCGCTGTGATTGGTGTTTCAGCCAACATGGCCGATTGCAGTATTTCAATTTTATTGAAAATCTCAATCATCTGAATTTCTTAAATAAAACTAAAGCAGTGTTTTGGGTTTTTATTGATATGAATTTTACCTTTGAACCGTTAAATCGACAATTTTTCGATACTGTCGTCAAGCCTATTGTTTCCGAAGGAATAAATTTGCAGCAAGAATTTGGAATTTTTTTTATGAATTAACTAATTGTAGGATCCCAACAAACGTTTGCTTGCAAATGCTGGTAGGTATTCTACAACTAATTACTAAGCTTTGACCTGATTGCATAGATATTTTCCTAAATATCGAGCTAATAGTTCCATAAAATCAAGTCGGTATAACTCCAACTCGCTAGCTCTTTTCGGACTTAAGTTATCGTATCAATTGCCGGTCGGACATAATTGATTTGCCATCGTCCAACCTAGTGGTTTGTGACGAAATTTACAGACTTTTGGAAGCATGTCCTATGAAACATGCGCGCAAAAACTTTTTGTGGAGGTAAAATATAATTTGTTACTTTGTCACTCGTGAACAATTCAGTGTAATTTCAATGCGTTTTTTCCAGCACCTAAATATTCTCCATCAAATCATGTTCGTTGGAATTGTCGGAGTGTCTCGGTCACCTCTCAACTCCCACGATTCGGATCGGTGTCATATGGAATCATTCGAGTATTATCCATTTTATTTTCTCAGAATGAGTACGATAAATCTCGACTTTACCGAAGAGATAAGTTTCGGGAATAAAATGCCAGAACACTTTTATATTCGGTATGTCATAAAAATTTTCCTCCCATCTCTTTTCTGCGAGAGATCCAAGTCTACCTCGGTTACAACATACAACTCACGAGGATAAGTGAATTCTTCCTCGCCATGATTGAATGGACGACTTTTACTTAAATCGATACCGCTCCCTCCGGCTGTTCAGTTCACCACCTCATCGAAGACAAGCGACGCGACGTGCTGATTTATTATTTATTTCGAGCACTGACGGGCTCAATGAGGAAACAGTTGCTGCACTGAAAATCGTGGTTCCTGTCTTGCTCAAAAATACTTCAAAATTTGGAAATACAATCTTCCGAATTCCTTTAGAGCTCTGATACAGAATTGGAAATGTTATTCCTCATTTTCTGTCTGAAAGTGCTGTGAAATTTTCAGGTCAAGATAATTCCTTCGATAGTTACATACAGGTTGGTCATCCAAGCAGACACCAGACAACTGCTTAGCAATCTTATTTTACCCAATTGGTGATTTATAACATTACTTATCTATGTTTATCTGAGAAAAACGGGAATGAAAATTAAAATATGATCAAACATTATAGAACCGGACGAATAAATGTCGATTATTCAACAAATATTCCCCCTTGATATGAGCCAATCATCCAAAGTCCCTACACTGAAGAAGCGCTACTCTCCTTAAAAACGCAGAGAGGATTCTAAATATGTACTTATTTCCTGTTGTATGAGTTGCCTTCAGTTTAAAAATTATATAGCGCTACTCAGGAGCATCTTAAGAAACCTAACCTTCAAGTGCAGAAAAAAATGAGCATTATTACGTTCATCCAATTGTCGTTTCTGGTCGCTGTATCAGCGATTTTGCAGATTCAAGCACCATCGCGATAGCTTATGTAGTTATCCCAAAAGGCGGTAACGTCCTACATCAAACAAAGTAAGGAGCTGTTCATGGAGAATAAAGACCTGAAACGAAAATTGGATGAACGTCATGCGCATCGCTCAATGTTTTCTGCATCCGAAGGTTTGGGTTCATAAAGTACTCCTGAAATGGCGCTGTCCACTTTTTATTCTCGCGAGTCATCCAAAAGTTAATAAGTATCCAGAATCCTCCTTGCTTTCCCAAGGTGAGTTGGTCTGATGATTCCTTCAGTGTAGGGACTTTGGATGATTGTAGGATTACCTTAGATCAAGGGTAACCATTTTTTGATTTATCGTTGTATTCGTTCTTATATCCTGTTAGATTATACCATTAAGCTGGAGCTCTTTATCTTCCGTACACTATTTCTGACTTTTCAAAATATTCTCTCCTTGCGACTTGTATGTGTAGATTCTTGAAAAACTTGAGTTACTTGATTTATATTTACAGTAATACAGGGTTTCTGTGAACGATTTCACCTTAACAGTTGACTCAAAAATATTCTTCGAAGAATCTGAAAATAAGTAATTGAATTATCGGCTTCGAATCTAAAATGAGAAAAGTATAGAATGCGTACAACATAAGAATATTTCGGAGCCAACTGCCATGTTACAGTTAGATCATTCTTGAAGAACCTGCAATAACCCTAGATATATTGTCATTACACATGTATGACAGTTATAATTTCAAAATTTTGTGAAATATTCTTACTAGTAAACATGATGCAAGTGTTCAATCTCACTGATGAGGTTAGAATTAAAAACGATTCTGAAGTATGGGGAATACATATAACCCTGGTCCATAGGTTTGAAACATCAACTGCGCTATAACGAAGTTCGCCACGAATAAACAGCAAAACCTTTTCCCCCATCATAGCTCATAGAATGGATCTGTAATCTTATGTCTTTTTCAGTCAACTGCTCTCTCACCGTAACCGCCTTTCTTTCTCAGATTTAATGTAAATGGACGAGAAGCACATTCCATTTTTCTATGGCCATGATCTTAAGAGCAAACAATACCTCGAATCAAACTTTTGGAGGCCAGAGTGCATTTTTTTCAGAAAGTGAAAAAATTTTTAAGAATGTGCAATGTTGCCACTTTTTTATATTCAAGAATTTTCGAGAAAATAAAAACTGAAATGCAGTAAAAAATGAAAAAATAACTAACGATGCGCATTCTCATCGAAGAATTAAGTACATCTCAAAAAAAAACTTTTCAAAAAATAATCACTGAAGCTAAAACGACACCGCGTTTTCTCCCAAATTTCACGCATTTATAATATTTCTTGCGGTTAATGGTAACGTTAAATTAGGCAGACAGCGAAAAGGTATATTGACCTTGAGATATTAACGAAGTTTAATAAAATAAAACTTGTATGTGGCTGTGTTGCCAGATAGGCTCCAGATTTTTCTTGTGCTGAGGGTCCTCATTTCCTTTGACTCTACAATCAATTCTAAAGGAATTTTTGCTCTACAATTGTGAATTCAGAGGAAATGCTTTCCCATATTTTTCCTTTTCAACAATTTTCATGATTTCATGAAACCAGATGCAAATCGCATCGGTCCACCAAAATTTCAAACCACTAGTTTGGACTCACAGATGCAGAATCCTATGTCGGATTTAATTCTGTGATATTTCCGGAGGAGAAGACTTAAGCTCTTTAACCTTTCCGGACAGTCTTGGTATTTCGAAATCTCAGTTGAGTTCATTTAGGGGCAGAATCGACCAAGCAGTTTCGGATTTATGTCCCCAGTATCTCGGAAAATACTCACGCATCAGACTCAAACTTCGTAATTAGGTGAAAAGTAACAATTGACAACTTTGTGTAACGCTTCGTGATCGTTGATAGTTTAAATAAAAAAAATAAGAAATTTTTCCGAATTTCACTTAATTATGTTTTTTTTTCGGATTTTCAGATTCTTACTAGTTTTGGAACACGCCTCGAAATGGAGCATTCAACAATAGGGATTTTTGCGTTATAGTCATATTCTTAGTAATCTGCATTAAACATGTTCATTTCGATGGGTGTTCATTTATGCGTCATAGTCGTAAGGATAATAAGTACTACCTTATGATTATACTGTGCTTTTGACTAAGACTGTGATGCATAAATTTGCCCTTACTTCCTGACATATTGGGAAAAAAAACTAGAAAAGCACTGCCGTGAAGGCAGCAGCTTTTGCGCGCATGTTCAATGTAGATGACCGCTTCGGCAACAAATTGGAACATGCGCGCAACAGCTGCTGCCTTCACGACAGCGCTTTTCTAGATTTTTTTCGATAAATTACTGGTTTTTAATTCGATCTTATCTGTATTTTTGGAAATAATGGAAAAATAAAATTTTGAATGGCTAAATGAGGCTAAATGACTCATTGAGCAGATTTTACCCATTCACGAATTCGGTCTCCGTAATTAAGCCCCAAACCTACTCTACAAATATCGAGTTTCTTACTCAATAAACACAATAACTTCCGAAAAAAACAACTTAGAAACTCGATATTCGCGCTGAATTTTTTTCCAATTTGATGAACAGTTCGCGAAAAAAAAATTTTTTTCGGAAAAAAAATGTTTTCAAAATTTACTGATGGTATGATCCCAACAGAATTTCGCTAGAAGTTGCACGCTGCTATACTCCAAATAACTGCCGAGTTTCGATCCAATCGTTACAGTAGTTTTTGAATTATCGCCAAAATAAAGTCCTTACCTCAAAGGGCTCTTACTCCGAAACCGTTCGGCCGATTTTGTCCATTAACGAACTCAACTGTCGCATTTTGAAATGCAACCTACCCTGAAAGTTTCAGGTCGATAGGGTTCTCCGTACGACCTTGATCGTGTCTACGGACGGCCGGCCGGCCGGGCAGAACCGATTTCACACCGGATTCGTCATCAGTGAGTCCAACCTAGTCGTTTGAGACCCTTTTCGGCTCAATCATCGAAAATTACAGACATCTGGACAAAACGATAGCAAGCACGCTGTTCCCCAGAACATTCGCGCAAAAATATATATTTTGCCTCCGAAATGAATTTGATTAAGCGCATAAAAACTCCTGACCTAACGTCAATGCTTCACAAGAATTTTTTCCGATGCAACTTGGAAATAAAAATGTGGAAATGTGTATACACAAATTTGTACTCGAATGCTTCTCACATTTACCCAAGAGTAAAACAGCAGGAATCATCTTTCAGCAAATTTTTTTATTTGCCGTTGAATTCCCTAAATTCATTATTCGAAAAGATATACTCCTTACGGAGGATGACGCAGGCAGCTTCTATTGACTTATAAAACCCTAGAGATAGACATAAAATCGGTTCATCTGAAGAATTCCTTCGTCTTTCGTGAGATAAAATATCTCGATGCGAAATTCAATCCTACGCATAATGACGTGAAGATGCCCAGATACGCCCACACCTGAGACCCCATTCGATTTCCGTTCTCCCATACTCTCTCTACGATAATAAAATAATCTCCGATCGAATTGAATAGAACATTCAGATAGTTCGGATCGAAAATACGGGCACATTTTCATAATCGACGAGGTCGTTCCATTGGTCTGGAATCGTTGATGTTGTTTTGTGGCTAGACGGTCGCTGTCTAGACGGGTCAACCAACCCACCCGGGCCCAACAATAAGCCATTTTCCTACGAATTCTCCAGTTCTGATTAAGGAATGGCAGAGATAAATCGGCGGAGATGAGGCTTATGAAACGGCCACCCGGTTTCTTCTACAGATTACTCGGTTTTTTCGCACCTCTGCGAAGCAACGTTGAGATGGAGAGATATTGGAATTCTGAGGGGAAAACTAAACGGAGGCTGGGAAAGAAATACAGAAAAACTGCTGGCTTTAACATCGATTTATACTGACTTGGGGGAGAAATGAATACACTCCACAGAGGAAAGTATCCAATCGGTGTATCATCGTTCGACATCAACCTCTTAGACAAAACTTTTTTTTTAATTTATTACCGAAATACAGAGTAACAATATGTTACACCATGTGTAGCTCACAGAGGCAATCAAATTACATGTTCGTGAGCTCGGCGTAGAAAGTCCATAAAATACTCCATATTCAAAATTACAAATCAAAAAATCAGATGAAGTGAAAACCCACAAAATAAGCGGGGGTAACATCAAAACCCCACCCCTAATATCCATAATCATGTCGACTATATTAATAAAAATTTTGGCCCCATCCATACAATCTACACAATTACGTTTAAATACTAACATGAATTTCTAACCTTATCACAAATTTAACGAAACCCTTTACTTCAATTTGATCCTCCTACAATAACAACTGCTCAATATCTTAAGTTCATTAGGAAGCAAGTTAAAGAGTCTAAATTGCTCTCCCAAAGCTACTCTTACCCCTGACCGTCTTGAATCTTATTTGCCATTGGATATTCTTGTCCCTAGTTAGGCTTTTTGAATTCTCAAATTCAATCTTCAACACGTCATAATGGAATCTCAGTGACTCCAGTGAAAAAAGCTGTTCCATCGTCAAAGAGTTGTTATGAACGATATTACCCTTTTTGACTTTTTTTGAATTCTTTTTTGATGGTTTGCCAAATCTTTTTTAGATTTGGCGAAGGCTTTTGATACGGTGATTCATAAAATTATGTTGAAAAAATTGAATAACTATGGTATTACAGTTAGAGTAAGTTCATATTCGGAAAAAAAATTTGGGTGAGTATTGTGAGGTGAGTGCGGGAGTTCCCCAGGGCACTGTTTTTGGGCCGTTGTTGTTTGTCTTATATGTAAATGATATGCATGACACTGTACCTGATGTAATTTCTTTAGTGGACGACACTGCTGTTGTGTCTACTGGTAATAATTGGAAGAAAATTGAGGTTATTTTGAATATCTATATCTGAAAGAAATTAGCGCTTGTTTGTCGTCAAACAAACTGTCTCTTGTGAACATATCAGAACTAGAAATCCGAAATGATAACAAGGGAGCAGGATTTTATAGTCTCAAACTTTCTATATTCTATTCACGATCAGTTTCTTCGCATGTTTTGGACCTTAAACGCCATAATCAGAATACAGGTATGTAATAATAAAGGAGCAGGTTACAAACCGATATATAATAGAAAATTTATAACTGAGGAACGACGCTATTTTCTTTTCATTTTATATTATTAGTTCTAGTCTACCTGATATTTTTCTCAAGAATCTAGCGACTCAGGGTCTGTCGCGAGAAGAATCTTGCTCTTTAATGTTACATGCTTGTATTCTGAGGAAGGCACTCGAGGGCCGAAACATGTGAAGATGAATGCTTTGGAATAAAATAAGGAGTTCATTTCAGGTGGAGTTTTGAAACTTTTGACCTCTTTCTTCTTGTGTCCTCCAACATGGATTATAAAAAGTTATTCGCAATGATAGACAATAAGCCCCGGTGTTCACATCAGGCTTTTAAAGCTCCTGCGCCGTTGCGGTGCCGCTCTTATGTGTGCATTCTACCACTGATGCTAAGTACTTCAGATCGTGAGTAGAAAGTACGGCACTGCAAACGCACTGCAGCTGGTAAAATCGGATGTATGCACCGGGCCTAAGTCTTATAAGGGCACAAGAAATTATCATATTAACTCCTTTTCATTGAGTTAAGTCATGTTCGAAAGTTTTTTCCAAATTATCCTATCATAGTGAAATTTTAATTTCCATGTGTCACGAATTCCGTTCGTTAGAATATTCAAAGGAAGGAACCGAAATTCACGTTTGCAAATTCAGACTTAAGCTTTACTGAAGTGATGAATGCCTGTACATTTTTTGAGATTCGTGGGACTTCCGGTTTCACCGAAAGGAATATTTTAAAATGCACTATTCCTGAATTTGAACATCGTTATGCCACTTTTTATGGGAAGTTATGGGTTGTAGCTTTTCTCTGTGTTTGAAGATTACTGTACTGACATATTACGCAATCAAAATTCGTGAATGGAAAAAAATCCTCCCGATGATTCCATTGATATGATCAGTAAGGAGAGTAACGCAAAGAACTTCTTATGGATGCGGTTAATAGTTTTAATGCGTTAACACACGGCTATCCCTTCAGGTAACAAAATGTTACTCTGAAAAGTTACTCAATAACTTGTGGCGTGAGGGTAATGTTTTGTCTAAGTGACACAAAATCACTTCTGACAAAAGTGAAGAGTGACCAAAAATTACTCAAGCTGTTGAACTGCATAGAGTACGGTTCATTACCTTTATTTACATGATTGACTGTTTGAACCCATCTTCTTAACTTTCTGTTCCAAGGAATTGGAATCACTACGTTGAACTTGCCAACTACTTGTGAAGTACCAGTAGTATCTACAATTAACTTAAAATCTGACAAATACTATGCCATGCAACTCCTGCTTACTTACTAGCTGGCCTACCACAGAGGTTCGTTATTTTCTCGTCAAATGCCATTCCAATTTTATGTATATTCCCATATTCAGTTATCAAGGATAAGTGGAATGTCTCATCTTGAAACAATCTGAAAATCAAACATACGGATCTGACGGTGACGTATAGGAATCCTTTCTGAGAAAGAAAAATACCGTCTTTTCAAAAGTCCTTCAACTTTCCGAATGAAAAGAGTCGTTGAATCAACGAAGAATTCTTTCTGCGAGGAGTATTTGGATACCTCCGCTGCCGAAATCCCCTATTTAACTTCGGTGAGGTATATAATAGTCTCCAAGGGACAGGTCCGAACAAACCCCACGCTTCGCATGGAAACACGCACCTTGGGAAACGGCAAGTAGAAGATCCCAGAAAACAGTAGCTATATATTTTCAGTTAAGTTTTACTTTTTCCTGCTATCTGAAAATTTCGATTAAAGGATATTTTGGGAGGATAATTTCTAGGTTCTCAATCCCAATTTCCGAATGAGAATTATTTACAATTAAATGAAACTATTATTTATAGACAACGCCCCACTGTATTGCTGTACTAAAGTTAAAAAAGTATTGAAAAAAATTGACTCTTGCTAATTTTTTCTTGTCTGGTGAAGTAGTCAGATATAGACTCTGAAACTTCAAAGTTGAATTTATCGTGTATATAGTTTAGTTTATTGTTTATAGTTTGGTAAGAGGTTTCATTCCACTGCGACCTAAAGGTCCATTGTGCCCCCTCGTCCGAGCTGTTTTCGCATTGTGGTACTTATAGCTCGACCTCCAGCTCTAGAGCTCTGATGAATTCTAATATCAAGGAGTTCTCATTCCTCCTATATTGCTCCTGTTCAAGATATTTCTTGCGCAGGCTCACAATGGCGAGACATTTTGTGATCAGGTAAACCTGAGTTTACTCCTCTTCCCCACAAAATCTGCACTCGTCAGTTTCTGATAAGCCTATTCTCATCATGTGCTTCCTCAGGCGACAGTGTTCTGTTAGGAAATTAGTGGGGAGGCGTAACTTGTTCTTACTGAGATCCAAATGATTTTTGTACCTAGCAATTTCAAACTTCCGAAGGAACTTCTTAAATTGTTCCATTCTTCGAGAATTCCTCATTTTCTTCTTTCTCCAAAAACTCTTTCTTATAGGTGCATTTGCCTATACCACAGAAAGGTTCTGAGCAGGTAGGTAGCGTTCGTGCTCCCTTTCTAGCTAGAGTGTTAGCCTTTTCATTCTCTTTGATTCCTGAGTGCCCAGGAACCCAGGCTAAGGAGACCTGGTTTTTTTGCCTACTTCATTGAGTTTCCTTCGGCACTCACATATCAGCTTCGAGTCGATGACATAGGCGTCCAGTGCTTCAATAGCAGTCTATCAGAATAGATCACTATGTCACACCCTTGATAGTTTCTTTCCAGGTGTATGTCTATGCCTTTTTCGATTGCAAATATTTCTGCCTGAAAAACACTCGACTAGGAGCCTAGCGATAGTGTACACTTGGTTTTAGGCCTGTTTACTCCAGCGCCGGCCCCCATAGTGGTTTTAGTACCATCTGTATACCATTTAACGATATTTGCTTTGAAGTTTCGGGTAGTATTCTTTTTTCCATTCATCCCTTTTGCATAGCATTGGGTTAAAGTTCTTCTCAATGCTTACTTTTTTAATCATAACATCACTAGGTAGGTTCGCTGATGAGATGTACTTGTTCAATGAAGACCAGGCTCTCTGACTTTTAATTCTCTCATTACCTGTATCTTCCCTAGGATAGCTAGGACTGAGACCTATGATAACCTCAAGTGCTCTAGTATCGTGTACATTAGAAAAACCTGAAGAAAAATTTCGAATGATAGTTTTCATCAACTAAACATACTTCTGGAGCCCATCACTAACTAATCTTATCTTAATGGTCAAATCAAAGTTTTTCCCTTTCAATTATTCTTCTCAGAAAAAGGTACTAAAATTGAGGCAATCTTTTTGGACGTTCTGGTTCATGTAAACATTTTTTAAATTTCAGCTACCTCAGAGAAATTTCCAATTTAAAATCAACCAATCATTCAAACTTTAATTGATTCTACAACATTGAAGGTATTTTTCATGTGGATGCCCCATTCAATATAGTGAACAATTGAGAAATGTTCACGATTTCAGCTCACGTTTGAAGTAAGCTCTAAGGAGGCATCAATATTTTGAAGAAATCTAACAGAAATATTTCTCTGAAGTCTTTCTAATTTGTGTATTTTCTTGGCTCAGCACAGGTTTCTGAAATATGACTTATCAGGCAAAGTTCTTCTTTCTCAAGAAAAGACATAAACTACCCAAAATACGTTTCCTTTTTTCGTTCTCTCACGAATTGTGCATCGATTGTTCTCTAGAGATCACTCTTCTATTGTCATTTGACTCAAAAAATAGAAATCATCGGTCACGGCCACTGCCTCCTGTTTGATATAGATACTTCCAGATTTTCAAGAATCGCGATCCATTATATTCTTAAGAAATCTCGAAAGATGTAATACGTCCATAAGAATGTACCATTAACTCGGATGATGGACTGGGGGTGTAAGTATCAAAAAATGCAGAAAATTTATACTATGTCAGGTCTTAGACGTTTCGGAAATATATTTGCCATCTTCAAGGCTCGCTTCAAAGCTCCACAGAAAATATGGAGGCATCAGGAAATGAAACATGTTGTATGTTAGATGTTAGTCCATCATCTATATAATTGTTTTGGATCACCCCTTCAGATAGTATACCATTGAAGTTTGCTTTTGAACTGATACATGAATGTCGTAGGGCGATAGAGAATAAATCATAGTTCGCAAAATAACAGCGTTTTGAACTACCAATTATGAGTTATTACTTCAGAAATACTAACACAACATAGAAGTACTGCGTGCGTATCAAATCCATAATTCAATGAACTGGTTCTCACCACTTGTTTACAAATCGTTTGGCTTCCACAGTTTATTATCGTTATTCCAAAAACCGATCGCGCAAACATAAAATTCATAAGCCGCGTGTGATAGAACTGCAATAACAACTGGTATTTATAGCGTATATTGTATACGTTAGACTTTGATCAGTGTCATTTTTTAGGACAGCGCCCGCGTCAAACATGAACCTTCAAATCAACGTTGTTTCGTATATTTTCCCCTGAACGTGTAGTAACCTGGATATAAAGCCGATCATATAATTTTTCCTCAATTTCCCTATGTAATAATATTTGTGCTTCTCTATTATTGTAGACAGCAGACTAATTGGTCTCTCACAAAACTCCAAATGGCAGGAAGTGATTATAGAGCTTCTGTGAAGTATTAGACAATATTTTCTTCTTTTCAGTAAAATTCAATCGATATTGGCAGAGGTTCTAAATTATACTAACTGACAAAGAAACTGCAACACCCAGAAGGAGCTGTCTAAATTTTAAACTTTTTTTGTTGAAACATAGATAGTATAGCACGGAGTAAATGATTTAAATTTTGAGAAAAAAATCGTGAAGGTTTTTTCATGCAAACATTTTTGTTGCTTAATTATTTTGGTCGTTCTTTTCAAATTTTTTAGATTAACAACCAACCAGCTGTTCGGGGATATCCAATGTCGATGTTTAGTTGTTGTTAAAATGCCTAGAGCACCTTTACGCGGAATTTATCGCCAGTAAATTTGAAAGAGATCGAATTATTGGTTTACGGAAGACGGAGTTGTCATTTCGAGAAATCGCTAACCGTACGAACAGAAATCCAACTACTATTATGAGATGTTGACGAGCTTGATTTGATAATGCCCAAAATCGAAGAAGAGTAGACACCGGACGTCGAAGGTGCACAAATGAAGTTCAAGATCGACGTCTCAGACTTATGGCCATTAGAGATCGATTTGCGACAATTCGATATTTGGCTTATGAGTGGTTAGGAGAATAAGGCCATCCTGTAACTGTCCGAACGAGTTACCGCCGTAGAAGGTTTTTTGGACTGCAGCATTATCGACCCCATCTTGTGTTACCTCTTATGGTTTAGCGTCGCCGGCAACGATTACAGTGGTGCAGAGAACGACAACATTGGAATGTGGAATGGCATCAGGTCGTCTTTTCTGATGAATCTCGATTAACCTTGGGTGCACATGATGGCCGAAGAAGGGTTAGGTTAGGTTAGGACGTCGGGGAGGAAGACGTGACACTCATTTTGATGTTGAGAGTCATGTACACCGGACAGTAGGCCTTATGGTATGGGGTGCTTTTGCCCATGCAAGTAGGTCACTTTTAGTCTTCATTCGAGGCAGCATGACAGCGCTGCGTTACCTTCAAGAAATAGAGAATCCATATGTTCTCCCTTACCTTAACCAGCTCGAGAATCCAAAGTTTCAGCTAGATAATGCTCGACCTCATGTTGCCAGAGTTAGTTTAAACTTTTTTGAAGCGACCCATGTAAATATTTTGCCATGGCCGCCCATATCCTCCGATCTTCCGCCATAAAGCATGTTTGGGACATCATGGGTAGAAGCCTTGAAAATTTTCCCCAGCCCCCATGGACTTGGGCGGCTCTGAGACATGAAGTACAGGTAGCTGGGTATAGTATCCTTGAAGAAGAAATAGGCCATCTTCTTGCATCAGTGCCAAAACGTGTTGGGGAGTGTATAGATAACCGCGGTGGGCAACAGATTATTAACAAATTTAATAAAAAAATTGTAAACCACGTTTTTTTTTCTCCAAATTTTTATCATTTACTCCTGCAAAAAACAACAAAATTTAAACTGCTTCCTTCTAGGTGTTGGAGTTTTTGACAGTTAGTATATATAGGTATAACAGCGGTACTTATTCAGTATAATTTCCGCGCTAGTTCAGATTCATAGACAGGTTGGCCACTCATCCTTTTACTTACAAAACCAACACTGTTTTGGCTCTTAAGAGCACCATACACTATGCGATAGTCTGCAGGGATTCGCCTCAACAAATGATCTCAAGGCTACTGTTCGAAGACTACACACACTATCAGGATTTCACCTGCAGGCGATGACTGCAAGTTGAGAATGTTGACTATCGTCATATCGCTCATCAGACCGTTTCCTCTGCGTTGGCCACACACTAGCAGTCCTTATGGACTGCAGTCGACAGCCTTACGACTAACTGATAGGTGTGCAGCTGATCTAGGAATACGTTCCGGCCAATAACTGCAGGATATCGTATATGGGGTCATCAGATTGATCAATTTATCAATCTTCCTTTCACGGCATTGTGTCTTCAACTTTCAAGTCAGTATTTCACGATCAATTCAGTTATGTTTTAGATACCTATAACTCTGAAACAGTTAGGTTGTTTCTCCCCATATCGAATTCAACCCGATCATTTGAGCTTCAAACTCGACCTAAAACTGTCCCAACAGAATATAGTTCAACCGGGGAACAGCGCGATATCATTTTGCCCAAATAATCGTAGTTTCAGAAATTTTTGCGGGAAAAACGTTTTTTAGCGACTATATAGTTTCGACCACTGATGAAGAAATCCGATATCGAATTCAATTCTGACAATTACAGGATAACTTTTGACCGTCACGAGCTAGCGACACGAAAGTATTAGGGTAGGTGGTGTCTCAAAATGCGATGGTTGAATTAGTTGGCCAACGCGCAACTTCATGGGGAATTTCGTGGGGATCACATCTGTGGTGAAAAGGCGCACATTATCTCAATAACAATCTGTGCATACCTCCCAAAAAAATGTAAGACGAAAGAACAACAATATTCCGTTTCGAAATTAATTCATGAACATGCCGTGTAATCCATTGCTTCCCTAGAAATCGTGAACAAGTTGTGATTGAACTACTCTTCATTTTCAGAAACATTGTTTATTCTATTTTCAAGTGTCTATCGTTCGTTTGAGTGTACTGAAATTTTCATTAATATACATTTCCTAGTATTGGCAAATCATCGGTACATCAGAACTAAAAGGTAATATCTTTTATTTTGCGAGATTGAGATGGTTCAATCTCGTGCAATCGACGAACTATTGAAAGCCCTGCTGTACTATTCCAACTGCTGTCATGATACTACTTTTCAGCATCGACATCAAAACTGAATGTACTGTGACATGCACTGTGACTCTTCATTTTCAATGAATTATTCATGTGTAAGCTCAAAGAATGGATCCTGGGACAGAAGCCCACGGAACTTCAGATATTAACTAAAATATCAACGTGTTTGTGAGAAACATCCTGTATAAACCCAATCTGAATTTTGAATTCAGTTCCCTTCAGGAAATTCAAGGAAGTGAATACTGATCTTGATGGAAAGTCGAAACTTTTGATAGGTACCTAGGAAAGTTCATAATTACTTGGAACTGAAATCTTCAAGTTACCCGGCACCCTGGATTATCGTCCATGCAGAGGTGATGTGTGGAATTATCTTCTTGAAAACACATTGTTTTCTGTAACTGAAACAGTAGCTACAACTTTACTGTATTCAATTCAGACAAATATATTAATTTTAAAAAATAAAATTGAGTTTAAGGTATAAATAATTCAGCTCGTTAGTCAGTGTGGTTTAAAACTTGATATGTGTAAATCAGTGTTCGAAAAGAATGGCGGCTCTCGGAAGGAAGTGAGATAAAAGATTCTGAAATCTTGTGATGATAAGAAGGCTTAATATATATATATACAAAAAGAACTTATCAGTGTATAGTATTCTTGAATGTTCTGGAGTTATCAGCAATAGATATCCTAGATACAGCGTATCCGTTCGGATGGATTCAAAACTGTTCATGACCGTCAAATTTTCCTGCACTCGGTTAGCTTAACGTTTCAACTGAAAAACCTTGGATCATATCCCGAAGAAATTGATGAGGCTAAATGTATCAATGTATGCAGGGTGTTCTACTGAACAAAAATTTTGAAGTCGAAACTAGGCGGTCTTTCATACTGTGGATGATATATCTGGGATGATGCATTCATTTTAAGGTCTCTTGTTCCATCATAAAAACAATCGGTCACTGCTTCTACATGTTTCTTTTGAAAAACATGGCTGAAAAACAAAATTCAGTTACCAACTTTTTTATCTTCACAACTGTTTACACGAAAAACATAAATTCATTGCAAGCTCATGTTGGATGTCATTTTATTGAACTACAGCCAACCAAATGATTCTGGCTAAGACTTTTAAAACAACTAAAACAGGAGTGAACAGAGTTCCCACAAAACGAAAAATCAAAAGAAAATAATCCTGAGAACTTTCTCGTTTGTCCGATGAAAGAGTCAGATTTTTACTCTGAAACGTCATTATTCGCTTTGTTTAGCTCGGGTGTACACATCCGGTTTTTCCAGCTCCGGCGCCGTTGCGGTGCCGTACTTATGATCTGTACATCTGTAGCAGTGGTAGACTGCACATACACAGCACACATGAGGTGCCGTACTCATGTGTGCATTCTAGCACTGATACTGTATACTTCAGCATTTTTTCCTAGCAATCCAGTGGCTTACTCTGATTTTCCTTTTACTGAGTTTTAACATACAGGGTCTTTCACGAGGAACCTCACCCATATTTATACGGGAAACTGCTGAACGTATTTTCATGAAATTCAGCACTTATAAGTATTTCACGATGCTGATGAAATCTAAAATATTTTCAAGGCATGAGCAACTCCGGTTTTTCCGGATATGACGTCAACTTCCGTTTTTCAAATTAGAACACCATTTTTTTATTGCAGAAATAGATTCCTTAGAAAATTTCAATTTATTTTGATGTAACATTTTTCAGTTTTGGTTGGAAAATTCTCTCTGAGCGGGAAAATTCGAAAAAAAAATCGAAAATAGAGCTCCGCTGAAACAAGAATAACTTCGAGGTTTTTGGATGGAAAATTTTCATTTTTGGGATTTTTCAAGATGTAAGATTGATGTATCCACTTTAAAAATCGAAATCGCATTTCATGAAACAGGGGGTGAAAAAATCGCTTTCAAAGTTAGGGATGACAAAATCGTGAAAAATCAATTTTTTCAAATTAGAACCCCATTTTTTTATGGCAGATATTGAATCTACGTTAAAAAATAATGTGAGTGTATGCATCACACCCTTGCCCTAAAGTGGATATTTTCTGAGTTATTCACAAAAAACTGTTTTTCGTCTTGAATTTTCAGCTATTTCTTTTCCCTTCACGCCAAAAAGATGGCATTTTCAGGAACTGTTACTTAAACCATGTTTTAGATTTTACTACCCTAATATGCAAGAGAAAAAAGTTACAAGTTGTTCCTAAATAGATGGCGAATTTGGATTCGCACATGCTTGCATTATTTAAAGAATGTTCTCCCTTAGGAGATAGATATTCTGACATATTGACTCAAATAATTGAGCCGCTAGTACAGAACCATAATGACTTATGGTATCAACAAGATGGCGCGCCTCCACACAAATCACTCAATGTGTCAAATATCCTCTACAGGCTATTTGAAGATCGATGGTTGGCGAACAATGGTCCACATCTTTGGCCACCACGTTCTCCCGATTTAACTCCTTTAGACTATTATGTTTGGGGTAGGATAAAAAATATTGTCTACTCAACTCCCCTGACTGATAAAGAGGACTGCATAGAACGAGTCAGAAATGCGTTCAGGTTTGTTTAGATTTTTAGATTCATAGTTTTGAAACTCAATTTGGTTTTTAAACACTTTTGCAGATCTCTTCCTCCCGATGAAATAAGAAGAGCAACGCACGAAGCATTCCTGAGACGTATAAATAAATGTCTAGAAATTAACGGTCAAAACTTTGAGCATCTTCTCTAGTTATAACTGCGGCAGTTTGCCATGGTTCTCCTAATAGTAACTTGAAGTCGGTTTCAAGAAGGGGTGAAAAATCTACAGCATGGTTCAAATAACAGTTCCTGAAAATTTCATCTTTTTGGCGTGAAGGGAAAAGAAATAGCTGAAAATTCAAGACGAAAAACAGTTTTTTGTGAATAACTCAGAAAATATCCATTTTAGGGCAAGGGTGTGATGCATACACTCACATTATTTTTTAACGTAGATTCAATATCTGCCATAAAAAATGGGGTTCTAATTTGAAAAAATTGATTTTTCACGATTTTGTCATCCCTAACTTTGAAAGCGATTTTTTCACCCCCTGTATCATGAATCGCGATTTCGATTTTTAAAGTGGATACATCAATCTTACATCTTGAAAAATCCCAAAAATAAAAATTTTCCATCCGAAAACCTCGAAGTTATTCTTGTTTCAGCGGAGCTCTATTTTCGATTTTTTTTTCGATTTTTTTTTCGAATTTTTCCGCTCAGAGAGAATTTTCCAACCAAAACTGAAAAATGTAACATCAAAATAAATTGAAATTTTCTAAGGAATCTATTTCTGCAATAAAAAAATGGTGTTCTAATTTGAAAAACGGAAGTTGACGTCATTTCCGGAAAAACCGGAGGTGCTCATGCCTTGAAAATATTTTAGATTTCATCAGCATCGTGAAATACTTATAAGTGCTGAATTTCATGAAAATACGTTCAGTAGTTTCCCGTATAAATATGGGTGAGGTTCCTCGTGAAAGACCCTGTATAGTTTTGGTTATACTCACGAAAAAAATTAATTTTAGTCAAGAAAAATCACCTTTTTTACGCGCTTGTTCTAGGGAACGGCACGTTTTCATTTCGTCACGATGTCTGTAATTTTCGAATTTTGAGCCGCAAATGGTCTTAAACGATTGTGTTGAACTCAGTGAAGAAGAATTCGTAGTCGAATTCAATTCTGTCGGTCCGTCTGTCTGTCCGTATGTGCTCTAACTTTCGAAGGAAAAGAGTAAGCGACTTGAAATTGTCAGATTAGGTTTGGAGTCCAAATATCTCGGTTGAGTTCGTTTATGGGTGGAATCGGTTGGATAGTTTCGGAGTTAGGCCCATTTTAAATTTTAATTCCTCGATATCTGTGAAATATTGACTCGATCGAATTGAAACTCCGTGGACAGTTTGGAAAACTAACGTGCAACTTAGGGTAAAATTTCATGTGGATCCAGTTGTTAGAAAATTTGAAAAATAATTTTATTCGAACATTTCTAAAACTTTTGATGAAATTTTCTTTTCTCTGAAAATATTGATTAGATTTCAATGGAATTTGGCACAAACCTTAGAGTCAGTATTTAACAACAATGTTCCAAATTCCGACTCGATCCTATATTTAATTTAGGAGATATAAGGAAAAAAATGTGCCAAATCTTGTTGTTATTTGGAATTTTAACCTTATTTCCGCAATATCTCAAGGAGTACAAATCATATTGAAGCTTCGTAATCAGGTGGAGATTACCAACGCGCAACTAGGTGCAAAATTTCATGTTGATCTAATAGTTAGAATTTGAAGAAGCGCGTAAAAGCTCCTTACCACACGTCAGTGCTTTTCTAGATTTTTTTGTCTGTTCCCAAAGATATACAGGGTGAGTCTTTTACCTTGCAGAATATTTTAACAGAAGATTCTTGAAGCTGAAAGAAACACATTTGTCCTCTACCATTTTTTCCGATTCGGCCTAGATAAAAAGATATAGGCATTATAAATTTTCATAATAGGCTAGCCGCCCCTGGAAACCTGAACACTGAAGTTCTTTCAAGCCTAAGATATACCATTTAAATCTTCGAAATAAGCAACTCTGTTGTGAAAACAAGCGTCAACTTACTTTACATTCCAGTTGGTGAAAAAAGTTGTATTTATAGTACAATAAACAAGTTAGGTATTCCAAATTTCTTGGCGATAAAAGTTGAATATTCTTCTTTTGGTTTCATTTTCGATAATGAGGAATTCATCTAACTATCACTTATATTAGCTTTGAGGTTAATCTTCATTTTGTAATTATTAATTTTCTTTGTTTATTTCATTTTCTCCAAGAATTATCAGATTCAGACATAACCCATCCAAACTTTCATTTTCATAAATAAATAAAACAGATGTACCTAATTTATCTATGAACGTACAAACGTTGCCAAATTGACGAACAGAAAGAAAGAATTCTTCGAAATCAAACACACAATATGCTTATTCTATGTATACACTTGTATAGTCTATGATTCTGAACTGAACAATGAATCTGTGATTCCATTCTCAACTTTTAGACGTGGCAACGCGGAAAAATTGAATTCTGTGAATTTTTTGAACAGAGTTGCATTCAGCCAAAGTACCCAATTCTCGGAATTTCACAGATATTTTTCATTTGTGAATTTCAGATTACTCGAAAACGGCGCATCATACGAAAAAAAACAAGGAATACTTTTACTTTCCAAAATGGTCAAAAATTCGTTGAATAGCATTCAAATTACTTTTAAAAGTTGGATTCTTTGAATTTCTGGTATTTTTATGAAATGTTATGGTCATATTAAAGAAACTGGAGGATGTGGATGAAATTTTGTAATCCAGGAGCATTCATCGTATCAATAAAAAACTATATTCCAAAAATCATCTCATTCGATGAGATCGTTCGCGAGATATAATCGAAAATTATTTTTTTTTATGGATTTTCAACAGTCCGTATCTTACGAACCAAGCCGAATCAGAACAAATGGTAAGGAAAAAAAGTGTTTCTTTTGGCTTCAGGAATCTTCTGTTAAAATATTCTGCAAGATCAAAGACTCACCCTGTATAATATTTGATGTACTGATTGCCAATGGAGTACACTTATTTGTTTGCTTTACTTTCATAATATTTAGAGTTGTGTTTTTTCTGTGGAAAAATAGTTTGTTGTAACTTACAATGAATCACTTCAGGATATAATACCTAAGCAGGGACATCAGTTGAAGGAAATAACAGTTTCTACTCCACTGGAAATATATGACATATTATATATTTTGAAACAGGAAAAAATAGCTCATTCAGATATTTTTTTTGTAAGATAAAAAATCATAATTTCATGTTTTACCTACGCAAGACTACTAGTTTGTTATCAGAAAGTATCTCGAAAAAATATAACCGCAGTGTGCCATTCATCCCCCTCTCTCTTTCAGGGTACAAATGTTGTTTTCAAGTAGCGGAACTGGTACCATTTCAGAAATAAATGTATACAATGCTGGTACTTATCCCTCGGAAAAATTACTACTGCGTATTTATTTGTCAGAGTACCTACGTAATTTGAAAAAAAAATCTAAAAAGTAACTGACGTGAAGTCGTGTAGCTATCGAAAAAAGTGTATCAGCATTTTCCAACTTAATACTTAGTGTTATCATGATCGGATCAGTATTTTTGAATTATTTCGAAAATAACAACTACGGTGAAGAAAAAAAAACAAGAAATTTAAATTTAGTTATTGAATTCAACAGCATTGCGATCGAAATAAGATTGTAAGCAGTTGCGCGTTTCTAATCTACAAAGTAACAATTAAGTAATTCTTTATTATTCGGGCAGAACTATATCACGCTGTTCCTTACAACATATGCGCAATGGATATTTATCTGATTGAAACACTGACCATCGATTTGTTGTGACATTGACGGGGGATATTCTTTGGAAATTTCGCTCAACCAATTTAAATTCCAAACAAGTTGTGTACAATTTGCAGTGATATTTTTTCAATCGATCGGATGCAACAGTATCCTTTCAAAGAAGGAACGAGACCTGTCCGACTAATAACAGAGGAATATAGGGTTAGTTATTGGAGAGAGATGCCACCACGCTTGTATACCAGAAGCGGGTAACAGCGTGGGGAAGATGAGGTTGAACAGGGTGGGATCTCCTGAACGAAAAACCCTGCGAATTTGTACAGAGATTCTAGAAAGACAGGATTGGACGATAGTCTGGAATACAGTTTATTGATATTTTTTCCTATTATTCTATAGAATAGGAATTGGTTTCTTGGAGAAGAACAGAGCTCCAGCATTTTGGTTGATTGGATGATTAGCTCTGATCAAGGGGGAATGTTTGTTGATTTATCGACGGATATTCGTCCTTGTGATTATGTTACATTCTATAGAATATTGATAGTCATGTTATGACTTCACTTTGTCTGTGAATGTTCAGTGTGATTACTGAAATATTTGCAGTCATTATCGTCTGAAACTCTAATTTCAATTCAAAATGTTGAAAGTTATACCAATGCTCTTTACTTCAAAATCGTAAATGCAATGTGTTTTGTATACATGAAATATATCGTAACGAAAAACAATTATGTCGTCACAAAAATGAGAAATATATTGCCGCAACTCAAATGTATTGACGCAAAACTCAAAACATCTGAACACATTTTGTTCCAAACAGCACCTTATACCATAATAAGCTGCAACCCTACCGAACCTTCGTTTTCAAAATGTTAGCTTTTCTGGACAACTATAATCCTACTAAGAATGTTTTTCTTCTTCAAGTCCTTTGCTGCTAATTCAAAGAAAAGTATGTCCAGAAATTTTGAAATTCTCACCTATAAAAGAGCTGAATTCGATTTTGAATGAGTTTTCGTTTGAAAACAAGATGTTATAGTTTTGGGAATAGTATTTTGCATTTCTTTGAAATCTAAGTCTTACTTAGGATTGAACTCAGCATGCTGATTGGTCTTTCTGAAATTTTCCCATAGAAGAACTAAGAGAAAACTTGGGCCAAGGTAAGATTCAGTTTCCACGCCTGAATCTTACCATATCCTTAGTTTTCTTTTAGTTCTTCTATGGGAAATTATCAGAAAGTTCAATCCTAAATAAGTCTTTGATTTCGAATAAATGCAAAATACTTTTCCCAAAGCTATCATTACATCTTGTTTTTCAAACAAAAACTCATTCAAAATCGAACTCAGCTTGCTAATACGTGTTTGTAATTCATTTTCCTGAGAATTTCAAGATTTCAGGACATGTTTTTTCTCAAATTAGCAGCAAAGGGCTTGAAGAAAAGAAAACATAGTTAGGATTATATTTGTCCGAAAAAGTAAACTTTTTCTCGAAGCTAATGCAGAAACAAGCATTATTTTGTCCGTCGCCATACCCGAAAGAAGACAAATATGGCAAACGTTGAGAATATATTCATGTTATGGGTGGGACCTGGTATAATTTACAGCTGCCTTTTCGATAAGGTCGGTATTTCTGTTCGACCTTTGGAAGTATGTTGAGTTGTGTGTTCAGAGTGGAGTCAATTTCCCTGAAATATGCTTTTTCACCAACACATGGCTTCTCAATTAAAGCAGTCGCTTTATATCCGCTCTCTTGCCCCACAGCTGGTCCTTTCGGAAGACGATCATTTTCGGTTATTAATAGCTCGGAAAAGAGCTTTGTTCCTACTGTTAACTTTGGAACTCTACTGAACTGTTGTTGATATTGTAGCAATAATTATTATGAATGATCCAATTAATCCAAATCTTTTCTTAACTATCAGCCTTGTTGGTATAGAAAAGTACAATAGATTGCTTACAGAATGGAGAATATTTCATAAATATCTTATTTTTGCTGCTAGTTCACGTCCTGATTTGACAATTGGCTATTAAAAGGTGGCAGTTGTACAATTCTCGAAATTTTCCACAATATGTTCACAAATTCAATGGAGATTTTAAGTTATTATCCATTATTTTTTGAGATAAAAAGGGATCTAAAAAAAATTGATATAACTTTCTTAATATTGAGCTTTTTACTGAAGGAATACTCATTGAACATTGAACTTGTATTCAGTTGTTTCGGTCTTCACTTGAAAGAAATTACTCTTAAATTTTTAAACAATTGTTGGGAAATGAATATCATTAGCGAGAATTGAAAGTTGCTTGGATCATCTATGTCGAATTATACCTTAAACATTCTTTCAGAGTAAATTCACTTTATGAAAACAATGCAATATGAAAGTTGAGAAGCTCCCTTCAACAATTTTTTTGTAGGTTTTCCTCCCTTAGTATCTGCACTCCACGATGTTTTCCGAATCTTTATGAATCATTGCTACAGATCAGGAAAATATCCATGAAAGCTTATAATGAATTTATTCTCTGCAGCTTACTAACTGGATTTTTATGGCAATTTGAATTTTTCTAAGGATTTTGGGAGAAGCGTTCAATTTCTTTTCTCGAAATCGGTCGCATATACGACAAAACTACAAGAAACCAAAGAGTTTAAGCAAAACAGCACAGCTTTTTTTGTACTATTTTCCCAACTAACAGTGGCTCACCAAAACGAAGTTCTGGAGAAAATATAACCCTTTAGATTTGAAATTAATTAGCATGTCACATGATGTAAACTCTAAATATTATTATCTATGCTGAATTTGAGTTGAATATCTTGTGTATTGCAGATACTATGAGCCCAAAACTTGAACAAAATTCTAACTTGAACCCCTAGTATCCCTAAACCGAAACGTATTTGGTCCCATGTTTATGAGTCTTTCTGATTGTTCCCCTAGTTAAGGAACACCCTATATTTTGAAGTGAAATCTGGTATTACTCATGGATCAGTCTTGGGGCCGAATCTCTTCGCTTCAAGGGTTGAAATTGCAGAAAGTATCAATCGAAAAATGGTCAACCGTAGTAAAACTGGACAAACTTTCTCAAAGGAATGAATATTCTACGGTCCATTGTTTTGGAGGCCGAAATAAATGAATAAAGACAATGAATTGGAATCGCAGAAAACAAAATCTATGTTTTGCATTTTTAATTCTCATTTTTCTATATGCTAGGGGGTAGCCAGCCCACTCCTTCGAATCATGTGAAATAATAGACCCGAAATGATTTCAAGTATCGATTAAAACTCAATTTGGGAAGATTTTGCATCATTTTTTATCTGAAACAGAACTATTAAAAATTAAATAAAATTGTGGTTTATTGAAAAGACCCTTCCGGATTGCAGGATAGAACTATTTGTCGAGGGCAGTTTCTTGGAAAACAGATTGTCTAATGAACAATACAGGAATGATATAAACGATAAAAAAATCGAACTGTGACGAGTACAAAACTGACTATTTCATAATGTGGCATTTTATCGTTTGTCTGATGAAAGAGTCAGATTTGTACTATGATACGTCACAGTCCGCTTTGTTTATCGTTTGTATTGTTCCTCTATTGTTCATAAGGCAATCTGTTTTCCAAGAAACTGCCCCTGACAAATATTTCTATCCTGCAATCCTCAAAGGTCTTTTCCATGAAAAACAATTTTATTTAATTTTTAATTGTTGTGTTTCAGATATTGGCAGCGAAAACCCTGAAATACCTAAAAAATGAAGTGATATTGATGGAATATCCGAATGAACGTGAATGCTAGTCTGCGGTCGGCATTACTCGAGGAATTGAAAAGAATTACGTAAACAAATAAGTGGAAGAAAATGGATTGAATTGATTTCGAAATAATAAACCCCTACGTAAATTCGAAGTTGTCATTTGAAATGATTGAAACAAAGTGGATTCTAACGATCAACCCATGTTGGTGAGTAGATGGGTTAATCAGTCTTGAGTATTATAAGCAAATTGAAAATAAATTGCAATATGTATCTATGGCTTATTCAGGAAAGGTATAGTATAATCTAAATATTGAATAACTTAACTCCGAATGTTTTGTGACGGTTATGTGATGATCAATCACTATACCTTTTCAACTTCAAATTGAGACCTAACAAAATCAAATTAGGAATAAATATATCCAAATTGGTACTAAACAAAATCAAATTGGGACTACGCAGATTCAAATTGGGTTGATTTCTAGATACTCAAAAATTAGCAAGTCTTTTACAAAAAATGGACTGCAATTCTTTGCTTTTCAATTGATATCGACTCTTCCTTTTCAATAAGGGATATAATTTCGAATTAAACTCTGGTTTGCGCTCACTAAATACTCTCCTTCGACATTAAAGTGTTAACTTTATAAAGTAATCAGAAAATTCAATTTGAAGAGCAACAAATGTTGGACCCATATAAAAACGATTATTCCCAATTGGAAGTGTGTATATATATATTTCAAATTGGTAAACATGTGGAAATGATTACTCCCGATTTGAAAAATATATATTTCAAATTGGTGATAATCAGTTTCACACAGGTACACCATTCGTTGCTTAGCACTTTAATGTTGAAGGAGAGTATTGAATGACACCAAAGCAGATTTTAATTCGAAAATTTAAAAGAAGGAGATTCGGAATCAATCGAAAAACAAAGAGTTGCAGTACATGAAGAAAACTGCGATTGGAAAGGACTTGCGAATCTTTGGGTATCAAGAAGTCAACCGCCCTAAGGTGGGCAAAAAAACAGAAAAAAAATGCCAACGAAATAGCAGGAGTATATATAGTTCAAACTGAAGAAGCTCATTCACACAAGAACGAATATTTTACCAATATGAAATTTATTATTCCCAATTAGAATGTGTTCAGTCTGAATTTGATTTTGTTTAGTACCAATTTGAATATGTTAATTCCCAATTTGAATGTGTTTAGTCTCAATTTGAAGTTGAAAAGGTAATTGGTGAACTAACTAGAGAAGGTCATCCTTATTGGACCGATCAATTGAGATGTTATAGTTGCGAGATGGCGCAGGAACCATGATCGATTCCTTAATGTATCGAATTTGAAATTTTTTAAACATTACCCGAAATCGTCGAAAGATCACTTTTTTTATTATGTGCCTTTCATCTTTGCCTCCCAAAAAGTCGAGAAAATGTCATCCGAATTTATCTATCCCAAGTTTTAGCTCGTCGCCATACACACCTTATTCAGTTAGTATGGTATAGAACGAAATTCAGTCCCTACTCAATTAGTATAGTATAGAACTAATTGGGGTGGAGAGTTATTCATTCTACAAGGGGATTCATGTATCCTCGAATATACTCAGGTATAATATCAAAACTATTAGTGATATTTTTATAACACCCTGCGACGTTGCCAAACCGGTATTCACAGCCATCCCTATCGCCGGCTACGGATTTCGTCGGAACGAAGCTAATCTAGAATGGAAGAGAGTATGAGGTTCCGACGTCTACGTCGTCGTCGAAAGGACGCTCTCTCCTGCCGCAGACGAGGCGCGTCTAGCCGGGCCAGGCACCTTGTTGCAGCAATAATTCAACTGGAGGTTGCAGCCCTCAGTAGGTAGCCATGGCAACGGCATAAGTCCCCTCGGTTGGCACATCGATCGTCATCCCCTCCTCCCCACCAGACTCGTTAAAACATTTCTCCCCCACAGTTTGACAGCCCCAGCAGAATGCACCCGCGCAAACGACGCCGATGATTCAGAGAACGACGCTGCAACGGTGTATTCAACAAATAATGCCCTTAGATGGCTCCTATGACCGTCTGGTCCTGTGTTATTGTAATACTTGAACCCGCCACCGTGTGTTGTTAAATACACGCATCTGCTAAAGATAGACCTCCTCCACCAAGTGTTGTAGTGTGTTCGGTGCGTGTTATACGATCGGACGAAAATCAAAAATTCGACAACGTTCGCGGTCATGTTGACAACAACGACGTCGTGTTGATAGTTTTCATCTTCAGTGGGACAGTTTTTATACATTTTCGCATCGTCCGAACTTATTATAGCAATATACAACCACTTTCTCAGACAAGGCATCTTTTCGTTTTGTTATTGTCTCGTTAATGCGTGTATTTTGAACTTTTTACGAATGTGCTACTCCTAACACCAATCTATCTTACTTGTTGAAAGAAGTTATTTTTTTTACTAATATTATCAGTCATTAGGTACAAAAATATACTTTCAAACACCAAAGAACTCTGAAAACTCAATCAAAAAGCTTCAATTTTTTCTCGCGGTCCAAATGATTCTTGTGATGTTGATGTAGAATAGATATTTTTATAAACTTGATATTGATTCACTTGCGTTATCTTCGGTTCGCAAATTGTGTGTCTCGAGTGATCATCTCCGTGTCATTGTTGAACTGTTTGCTATGTGTCAACGATCTTGAATCCTTTGTTGTGGTATGGACTATGGTGAAATCATAGGTGTGTATTCGATTTATTATTATTTTAAAACTGGATATTGAACAGTACAGTTTTGATGAGATATAACCTGATTTTTTTTTCTCAGAAATTACTGTCATGATTTTGAGAATTTATCGGTAGAAAATCGATAAATAAACTGTTGAATCTCACAGTTAAGAAATGCTCATTTCGTATTATCGAAGTTATCATAAAGAGGTATCCTATCCAATCTTAATTTTAATAATTCATTTTTGTCCTCAGAACATATTACAGCCAAAATTTGGTTCGACTTATAACACTTATTTTGTCATCAAGAGTAACATAGTAAAATGTTGATTTATAGTTCGCGGTGGGCAGTACTACACTTGGATTAATTGAATCAAAAATATTTTCACGTCTCTTAAAATTCATTGAATTTTCAATTTACTATAACTATCTTGCAAAAAATAATGAAAAATATTGATTCCTTTAGAATCACTTGTCGTGAAATGTAGAGATAAGTAAATTCCAAACAGATATTAATCTCATTCTTCCACGAAGGGAAAATAAACAAATACCAATAGAAAATGTAAATTATTTTTTTCCTTGTTTCTATGCTGTCTTTCGTTATTTTGTGTGTTTAATATTTGCATTGTCCTGTGAATGGGCTAAACTGTTCGACAATAAAGCTATTTTGATTATATTAGCCAGAGGTTTATTTTCAAAATGAAGAGTATACTTGGTGTTCCTCAATTCTAGGTACAAACGAAGAGGCAGATTTCTCGCATGAATTTAAGAAAAAAGTCCCATCAACATGGAACCGAAAACAGTTCGTTTTCGAGATAGTGGGTGTTAAAATTTGAATTTTTCAAGTTTTTTTCTCATACTGTGGGCACTTCACAAGATGATTTTACGAGTTTATAGAATCTTCAAGAATTATTGCTATAGATCAGAAAATATCCATGAAAACTAATAAGGCCGCAGCTTACTCACCTGATTTTATGAAAATTCGGAGTTTTCTGAGGGAACCAAATTTTATTCTCGAAATCGGAATCAGATACGACATAATTACAAGGGACCAAAAAGTATAACAACAAAGCAACAAATAGGTATTGCAAACTTACAGTGGATCATCAGAAAAAACTTCCAGAGGATAACAGAGCACAGCGTTCCGGAAAAAATATCACCCTGTAGATTTGCAATCGACATTGTATGAAATCTAGAATATAATATTCATGCCAAATTTCAGTTGAATATCTTGTGAAACGCAGATACTATGAGGAAAAATTTCGGCAAAAAAATCAAACTTAAACACCCTGCATCTTGCGGTTTTATGTTCACGGGACTTTTTTCCTTGAAATCATGCAAGGAATCTGTCCTTTTCGTTTTTATTTCCAATTCAAGACCTCCCTGTATATACCACTGCATTAGAAATACTGATATTGAAGTTCTCTTCCTAAGCTGGATTTTCACACCACAGGATTTTCTTTTTTTTTTTCGTCATAAACATTGGAATGACTCCTAGATCTCCAATGTATCGAATTGTAGTTTCGAACTGAATCTCTGAATGTTTTGATTCTAAAACGAATGGTTTCCATAATACCGGACAGCTGTAACTATTCTTTATAGGTTCATCAGTTTTATTATAGTGCTCTTACTGATGAAACTGAATTACTGTTAATTGTTGAAATAAACAAGAGTTCAAGAGGATGGTTATGAAGTTCATTTTATGTAAACAGAAAATAATCCATAAGACACTTTTTTCGGCAAACGTGAAAATGGGGCAAATTTTTGTTTTTTCCATAATTCTTTACGTGGCTGAACTACATCCAAAACGAAATTTCAACTTGCGTGTTCAGTAACAGCAGAAAGTGCGCCTATTTGGGAAATGATAAATATATTTGTCAATTTCGTTCACGATATCAATCACGTTGACGAGTAGATATTCCTTGATATAATTGGAAGACGTCGTCTCGGTCAAACACTCATGTTGTATAATTTGTATCGACATAATACGTCAATGATAATTTCTCCACAATATGACTGGAAGTAGGAACAAAATACGAAGCTGCGTTTACTTTTACTGGAAGTTGCACTTATTGCATCGATCGCAATATTGCAGATATGAGGAATGTATCACCGGAAACGATATAACTTGGCAATAAATCCAAGCTTCCAACCGTTCTAACGCGCATTTTTGGACTGCACTTTGTGCACTGGGTAAATGACTCCTACGAAGAAACCATGACCTCTCTGGAACTCGAGCTTCAGGCGTGTTGCTGCTGCAGCGGACACGAACTATAACGATTTCAGTAACAGAATAATGGTGGAATACAGAACGGCAGCCAAATATACTAGTTTGTTCGTAGTATACAGGGTGGTCCAAGTAGTGATGCCAATAGTTTTTTTTTGGATTCCTCATACCTCGGGGTATCCAAAAGTACCTCATGTGTGTTATGCAATTTTTTGAAATTTTCGAGTTATAATTTTGTGGTTTTCAATTCATTATGCCAGCAAGGTTTCAAAAATTCATATCTTCTTATGTAGTAGGTATTTTGAAGATTTTTTCTGAATTAGATCGTCCTGAATGTTGTTTATACACCGAAAATAACTCGGTTTCCTGAAATCACTTAAAAGTTCCAAAAAGAGGCCTGAAAGTTGGAACTTTAGTTCTCAGTAGGATTCACCGAAACATTCAACTTGAATAAAAAATTCAAAAGGGGGTTCTCATAGCTTCTGGCTGAGTTTAAGAACTCCACACGGTCCTAAACTACCGAGATTATAAAAAAAATAGTACTGCATTGGCCTTTTCTTGTTGTGATTGGCCTTCGAAGGCTAAAAATCATTGAACCTCGATTAAAGTTATTTTTGTACTTTCTATCATTTCTATGATAAATTTAAAATCAAAAATGTGATTTCAGAGTTTTATTTTTATTTTAATTGAATTTTCCTGTAAATTAATTGGAGCTCGTATTATTTTTATGTTAAAATGAATTGGCCGAGCAGGGCCTATCGAATAGCCAGACCTAAACCCCAGTTTACGCGAAGTTTTTGAACTCATCCAGAATCATTCCGTCGTGTATTTTTAAATCGGAGTTAAATGTTTGAGTGAAAACTTAACTTCTAACTTTCAAGTTTTTTTGGGCTTCAGTGTGATCTCAGGAAGTTGAGTCATTTTGTTATTAAGACAACATTCAGTAAGATCAGGCCACGATAAAAAAATTTACAAAATACCTACTACATGAAAGGATATAAATTTCTGAAACTCCGCTGGTATAATAAATTTCAAAAAAAACACAAAAAACTTGTAACTCGAAAACTACAAACAATCGCATAATATTTGCTTTCGGGGGGGTATAAGGAAAAAATATGCCAAATTTCGTTGTTATTTGGAATTTTAACGCTATTTCCCCGATATCTCGAAAAGTACAAATACAATCAGATTGAAACTTTTCGATCAGGTGGAGAATACAGACGCTCAACTAGGTGCAAAATTTCGTGTTGTACTAATGGTTAGAATTTGAACTAGAGCATGAAAACTCCCCACCCCACGCCAGTGCATTTCTAGAATTCAATTCATTTCAATTTCAAATATAAAGCAATGAAGAAATACTTCGTTTCACCTAAATATATTCATAGGTTAAATGTTTCGTCCTAAAAATGACTTATTGATACTAATTCAACAGATATGATGCTTATCGATCTTCTCTTATCGGTCCCTTTGTTTTGTGTTTTGATATGAATTCCTGGGTACTGTGTACTTCCTTTTTATGAATTATGTTTTGTATGTAGTGATCTCAGGTCCAACTTTATAAATAATAATAAATACTTTCATAGTTGAGTATTTTTTAATGAGTGGTTCAATTTGTTACCACAAGAATGAGACTAAGGTCGAATATGATATCTTTTTGGAATCAAGAAAAAGAAGTGTTTTCCAAAATTTAAATGATATGAAGGTTTCCCAATTCGAAAAAAAACTAACTAAACAACATTAAATGAACTTTTACTCTGTGAGCAATTAAAACGTTGATAAGAGGTGGGTTATTAATTCAGTGGAATTATATTCAAGGACACTCGTCTACCAGAATGCGGAAAGTAGAGGAAATTAGAAGAATAAGACGACAAACCCTCGCACTCATCATTTCATTTCAGTAAATACTTTCGTGAGATTGGAGAAAACAGCGTGTTTTCGAAAGGGGTTTGACGGAATCCATCTTAGTGAAATGTAGACATAAGTCGAAAGAGAAAATCAGAATCGAAGCAGTACTTCCTTCTTTATTTTTCTGATGCACTCTTCAATGAAGAAAAATTACCCTTTCATGAATGAATAAACCTACATATATACTATCCAAGATTCAATTCAACTCTGAAAGTTGAGAATGGATGGTTTGAATATTCGAAGTCTTCAAATAAGTCTAGTGGTTTTCAAAATGTCGAAACCATATTCGACTGTTGCTTATTGTTGATGGAATCCATCATTAATGTATGACTTTTTTTCAGGTTAGTAGCAATAAGATCATCCCAGTACAAGCATTCCCATTGACAAAATCCAAAATGATCTCTATAATCGTCTCCTTACAAAGTGAGTATTCAGATATCCCATAAGAAGAAAAAAAATTTCACAAATTTCCCACTGATGTTTGTTTACAAGTAAATTTTGAATTCCTCAAAAAAATAAATGAATAGTTATCGGTTAAAATTGTTGTTGTGACTAGTTGTGCGGAATTGATATTGAATTTGATTTATGTCGGAGAATAGTGGGTCTTTTTACGCGCTCGTTCTAGGGAACAGCGCGCTATCATTTCGTCACGATGTCTGTAATTTTAGAATTTTTGAGCCGAAATGGTCCTAAACGATTGGGTTGAACTTCATGAAGAAGGATCCGTGGTCTAATTCAATTCTGTCCGTCCGGCCACCCGTCCGTATGTGCTCTTACTTTCGAAGGACGAAAAGACTTAGCGACTTGAAATTGTCAGATTAGGTTTGGAGTATAAATATCTCGGTTGAATTCATTAACGGGTGGAATCGGTTGCTTAGTTTCGGAGTTAGGCCCATTTGAAATTTTGAGGATAATTCCTTCATATCTCATGAAGTATTGACCTGATCGAATTGAAACTTCGTGGACAATTTTGGAATACCAACACGCAACTGAGTGAAAAATTTCGTGTGGATCCAGTTGTTAGAATATTAAAGAAAAAATTTATTCGAAATTTTTCAAATTTATGATGAAAATATTTTTTTCTGAAAATATTGATTAGGTTTCAATATAATCCAACGTTATTTTTACAATATCTCAAGAAAAACAAATGCAATCAGCTTCATAATCAGGTGGAGATTAGCGACACGCAACTAGGTGCAAAATTTCGTGTTGATCTACTTTTTAAAATTTGAACAAGCGCGTAAAAGCTCCTGACCTCACGTCAGTGCTTTTTTAGATTTCTCGTTGATCTTTTCATGTATTTTGAGGTCCAAGGATGCAATCGATTCTATTGACTCCGTTTAGATCCGGTGTTTAAATAACCCCATATATAATAATCTTGCTGTGATGAATCGCATGACCAAGCTGGCCATTCAAGGGAATTGTTTGCACTAAGGTTCATTGTTTCGGTGAATGTGTTAGTTGTGGTACCACCTTGTTGAAACCACATGTTAGTGATATCCACTTCTTCAGTAATATGCCAGTGTCTGTGTATTTGCAGTCTAGAACTTAGTTCTTTTGCTGCTGTCTTCAACTACGAGTTTTTAATCTCTCGTTCCAGTTAATTCTGGTCAGTTTATTTTCACGTTCTCTAGCAGCCTGGTCCTCGGTCTTTTGATTCTTAGTTTTTTGTTCTCACTATAATTCACGCTTCCTATACTCCCACTATTTTCGTGATTTTCCATTCTTTCGTAGGTTTTTTTGCCCTAAATATTCTTTCATTTTTGTGGTCATTCGCCTGATCTCTTCATTCCTTGTGTACCACTTTGCGTCTAAGGCTTCTCTAAGAGATATGTTCTGAATTGTTTCCAATTTTTTGAAATGCTTTTCATTTATAATCAAAATTTCGCTTCCGTATGTCATGGTCGGTCTGATTCTTGTTTTGTAAATTTTTACTTTCAAGGTCGATTTTGCTCTTATGATTTATGAGGGGATAGATATATCCTTCAATTCTTTTGGCTTTTATAGCTGCTTCCTGTATGTGTTTATTCATATTAAGGTTTCTGTCCGATGTAATTCCAAGATGTTTCACTTCGTTTTCCCACCCTTTTTCTTTATCATTTATTCTTATCTTCATTTTGGGTTCATGTTCCTTGTTTTTATTCCTGAACATCATGGCTGGTTTTTACTTTCGTTTATTTTTATTTTCCATTTTTCTTCAATAATATGCCATATAGTTGTTGAGGATTTTCTTCAAAACGCTCACGACTTCGAGTTTTTACCTGAACGGTCCGGCCCGCTCGATCACGCATTGGCGTTGGAACAGTATTTTAAGTACCGAGCCTGTTGACTAAATTGTCCAAATTCTTAATAGGAAAGGACGATTTTTTCGACCGAAAATATCCCGAATTCTCCGGAATGTAACTTTTACAGATCAACCATATTCACGTTGAATTCTTATTATGTCAATGCAATTTTCGAGTGGAATTGAATTCATTGTGCAAATTGTCCAAGCTTCCACTACACATAGATATGTCAAAAAACGAAATGTTGATGCTGTCATGATCTTTCCTACTATTACATACTAGAATTTTGGGTCCAGAACGCGGGCCTACAAATGTCAAATATTGTGCTACTTAGCTCTGTAAACGATGGTAGCCCTAAGGTCGCTTTGTCAAGTCCATACATTTCTGTAAATTAGATCTGATGAATACAAGAAGTCATTTCGATGCCAAAACAACGGTAAATACGGAACGGGAGATTGATATTACTCATGCATTTTATTGGGTAGTTTGGATCTCCTTTCATAAAAATACGGTTTTAAATTTTGTATGTACCTATTTGTGAATATGTATTTAATTCGAAAGTTATGAATTTGTTATCTACTTCTGAAAATATTTCGAAGGGAAGTTAATGTTTATTATTATTGGAATACAAATCATTCGTAGTATTTATCGTTCCAAATGTTGTCAATAGGTATTTTTGAATACGCAACTCTGGAAGAATTCTTTTACATGAACTAAATATTGAAATAAAAAATGCCTCTTGTAATGACAAGGTATTAAAAAATATCAAGTTTCGGACTGTAATCAGAAATAAAGCAAACTTTCTTATATATTGGCCATTCTGACTGAATTATAACTTTAATGGGTCAAAATGAATTTAATCTCGAAATTTTTGAAAATAATGTATGGTCCAACTTGATTTGACTAGTTTTGATGTGACATGTCGGGAACTTCAGAAAGGATTTCAGATTTCACTTGACAGATTTCTCGATGCCGGTATCTGTCGGCGAAAACTTTGACAAAATTTGGACCGACCGCATCTCGGACCCAAAATATGTGAACAAGTTTCCCTACCATGTATTCTATGCATCTATTTCCGGTGTAACCATGGTGAAAACTAGAGCTCTTGTTGGTATAACCTTTATTTGTTAGTTTTGAATGATATTGGAAGCCTCCAGCGAATGCTTCTACCATTTATCAACCGGCATTATTTTTTTCCTTCCTTAGTGATGGAAATGTGCGTTGTAGTTTTTCTGCATATTGAATGATTGTGAACAAGTATAATGAACATTTCACTTCAAAAGGAAAATGCGAAGTATTGATCTTTTCATGAGCCAATGGAGACAAATGCATTCATTAATCTTTTTAGGTTGTTGAATTCAATACCGAACGATTCACTGCAAAGGTGAAAGTAAAAACAAAAGATGTTCTGTAGAACTCATTATACTGACATAACATTATTATTGTTGTTCCTTCTGTTGCGCTAGTTACATCATTCTGATATACTTCAATATGAATTCGGCGTGTACTCGTGTGATATAAGCTTCGAAGTATGATTTGTGAACGTTTTACTCAGTTATCAAATTACAATTTTCGGTATATTGTGAAGCTTCGCCGTTTATTCTTCTAGGTTTGCATGAAATTGTGAGGAAATGTCAGCGTTCAAGTTTAGAACTTCTTGACATGTAGTCTACTAACTACGGTTAGTCCGGAAATTGTCATTCTTCTGAAACATATAGAAGATTCGAAAGAAGAAAGACCTAAATCGATGTTTTTGACGACAGTCAGTGGTGCCAGATGAAAAATTTCGAAAACAGGAGTATCGGGCGAAAAAAACTGGAGATTTACCTGAAAAAAACGGGAGATTTTCCCAAATATAGTTTTTTCCTAAATAATACAAAATCACGAAACAAATAAATGATTCAAAAACTAAAGTTATGTTGAATTCATAAATAAATAATGGTTTTTAACAATAAAAGCTCTCTTTCATCATTATGTTATCATTCTAATTCTGCTTCTGATTCTGTTTCCGAATCAGTAAGGTTCGACAAATTCAAATAGATCTATCCTTCACACCTCCAGGTACACAGGTAAATAGATAAAGGGAAGCTTATGCATATTTTACCAAAAAAATAAGGTTCTCATTTTTTCAGTCATTCCGGTCCATTGGAAACCCGAAAATATCCGATAATTGTTTATGTAGAGTCGACGTTTCGAGAAACCGGCTGAGGAATTGCAAGGGATGGACCAGTGACTGATTTGGGTCTCTGCCTTCCGCAGAAATCTTTGCTTGCCTTACGCTCGAGGCGGAATTGCTATTCGAAGTTTGCCATATGATCAAAAGATTGCGATATTGCTACTATCAATAATAGAATATACGTATTTTCGGAAATTTTTCAGTGATTGCATAAAAAATAGTCAATAATCGATTTAACTTTCCAAAAAATTTATACATATTTTCTCAATGAAAAACATATAGTTGAAACAGGAGAATAGTAGATTGCATCCAGAAACAGCAGATCTGGCACCATTGACGACAGTTAACTTTTGCCATTAGATGGGCATTTGGCTTTGACGTTCTCTCTGTTCTGTAACAACAGAGGGTTTTGTTAACGGATATTGCCATTGTTGTTGGATTTCGCCTTGTATACAACTACGTCATACTGGCGCCAAGTCTGCCAGCATAATTTCAAGCAATTGACAAAAAAATTTACTTATGTTTTGAGCGCATGAATTGGAATTCTGCAAAAACGTGAATGAATAATCTAAGAAGTGTTAGCGAATCTCTAATTGATTTCACGCCAAGGTTCAGTCATATTTTCAATATTGGTGGCTAAAGCTGTTGGTCGAAATCTATTTTATATTAAACAACATATGTTGTGTAGTACCTTACACTTTTTCTCAAAATCATATGATGATTCTTATGCTTTCAAGTAAATACCAAATCTATATATTTGTCATTGCGATTCTTCCGAAAGCGATCGTGGTCATGAACAGTCTACTAGCCGAAGAAACGTACTCGCTGATGACGAATTTGGTGTGAAAATCGATTCTGTCCGAACGGTCGTCCGGCCGTAAGCACGATTACGAGAGAGCAGAAAAGCCTTTCTACACTTGCATTTCATAATTCGACAGTTAAGTTCGTTGAAGGGAAAATCGACCAAACGGTTCGAGGTTATTTCCCAGATAGCCTTCAAAAATGGTGAGAAGTGAAAAAAATTATAGTAGGATGAAACCCATTAGAAAAGGAAATGAATATAACGATCATTAGAGAAAAAATAATTTAGGGGAGATTTGAGGTCGGGATGTGAAAGGGGGTGAGTGTTTAAGGCTAAAACATGGTTTATTTCGATTTCAGGCAAAACCACAAGTCCTATGGAAAGAGTTGAAAAGCAAAGTTGTAGGTAGTGAAAGGATCTACAACTTTTGTTTTCACACTTTCCTGACAACCTCAAAATTGATTTGAAAAATTCAAATAAATTGGCTTTTTTTATCTTCCGCAAAAAAAAATATTTTTTCGCGAAATTCTGTGAAAAGTAGCCTGCGATATTTCGATTTGAAATATTGATTTTTTCGCCTCATTCCGACTACACATCGAAAAAGCACCCTAATTTTCAATCAAAGAATTCAAAATATCTACATTTTCAAAAAAGTTCATTACTATGGGAAATTTTCTCAAAAAGTGCAAAAATATACCACTAAAATTAACAATCAAATAAATTAATAAAGTTGTATTCAATGAGACATCGTCAACATCTTGAGAATGTTGTGAAATATTCTTCTAATTATATGCGTAGATGCCTATTCATTACCAATTCAAAATAATTCAAATACCTGAGTGATTCGCGGATAATTTCAGCTCATCAAAAGGAATTTCACAAAAGTGGGGAAGAGCCAAGTAGGGTCTAGGCCTTACTTCCTGTTATTCTGAGAAAATTTACTATGGTAATGTATATTTTTTTTAAATCATCAAAAAGTTGAGATTCCAGCAAAAAAAAGCCCACCATTTTTTCCAAGAAGTAGATGTTTTTATGTGAGACTTCGATTGAAAATTGGGGTGCTTTTTCAATATTTGGTCGAATTATGGCGAACAAATATGTCTTTTAATTCGAAAAATTACAGTGAATTTGGATACAAAAAGGTGAAATGAAAAACCAGAACCTTTTTCATTTGAATTTTCCGCATGTATTTTGAGTTTATGTGAAAAAACAGATAATACAAAAGGTGTTGATCACTTTTTTACCTACAACTTTGCCATTAAGTTTTTTTCCATATAGGACTTGTAGTTTGACCGGAACTCAAGATGAACCGTGTTTTTTTACCCTTCCACTTCTCGACCTCAGATCACCCCTAAAAAATTTTTCTTTAATTTTTGCTATATTTTCTTCCTTTCTCCTTATGGATTCCATCCTACTATTATTTTTTTTTGGTTCGAAAAATCATCGAGCCTGGTCTACTAGTGGAGTGATTGGATTGAAACTTGGCCGTTATTTGAAGCATCAACACGCGCTGTTAGTAAATTAAAATAAATATTTTTCGAAAAAATTTCGATCGGAAATGAAAGAATTTTGCTCCGACCTTAAACTCCATATTTCACAGCGATGTACCAAATTTCAGTTTGATACGAATATAATTTCGGAGATATTGGGAGAAAACATCAAATTACATGGATTCTTCCTCAGTAACGTTCTACTAGTGTAACTTCAAAAATAATGATTTGATCATGATGAAACTTGGTTACTAGAATGAAAATCCTGATGAACAACTTCGTGCGAAATTTCGTAATGATCCTGTAATTTAAGAACAAATCGAGAAAAAAAAATTAACTCTTAATTCCGGAGGCCGAATTTGTGAATGGGTGAAATCCTCGCGACGATTTTTTTTTGTTGATTAATCCATATTACTATCCAGGTCATTCTGGAGGCCCATTAGCACAATTTGGACCTCCGTTAAGACCAATTCATATCATCCGACCGGCTCAGTTCAGTTCTGCCTCGCCAGAGAATATTTCAGTGTGTTTTATATGGACTAATTCATATTATCCTTCTATTACCTTCGGCACACATCAAAGAGAATCCTCTGACGCGGCGGAACTGAGCTGAGCCGGTCGGATAATATGAATTGGGCTCTAGGCCACCAGTTTTCTATATGAAAATTAAATACTCCGAAGGAAGTTTTTATGAAAAATCTCGTTAGAATTAGTACATTCTTTTTCAAGGGTTAGGGCAAAGTATCTTTGTCCAGTTTATGGTGAAACACCCTGTATATATGTGGCATTTGCAAACAATCACATGATCAACAATTGCTCTTTCAAAACTGGGTATCCATCTTAGGTTTTATCTACGCACTAAACAAAGCAATTTTTTTTCGAAGCATTATACACGCTGTCCGATATTTCATGAAAAATAAGGTCCAGAGACTAGTTATTCTTTCGAAGTTTCAATATTCATCGAGATCGCTATATATTTATGTGTTTCATGATCACAAATTGAACATTGAAGATCAATTTGGCTGGAAAATATTTTTCGGTGTTCCCAATCAACGCATTCGACAAATGTTTATACAAAAAAACACACATTATACTCATATGGTCTTCTTGTAAATATTGGAAAATAAAATTTCAGAGGGAATCAGTTGGTTGTCTCTTTTGACTGACCCCAAACACAATAGCTTCCAGAATAAACTACTCAAGAACTTGATATTCAAAGAAAATATTTGGTCACGAAAATTAATCTATGAATTTATTATTAGGATACGCCAATAATTCCATATAATAAATTCTTCTGTTTATTCGAAAATTATGTTCGATCGTGTTGAAACCTCATTTTCTCTTGTGAAATGACGTCATGAAGATTCACATCGGGGTTATTACCTACCTGGATGATGTTAGTACCTACCTGATGCTTTTGACTCCAGGTCTGTGCTTTTTATAAATTTAACCCTTCAGTTTTCTTGACCGAAGTGAATTCATAAGGAAAAAAATTCTTCAGTGTGGCCTGCGAGTAACTGTACATTGTCAATGGTAAATATATGGTACCTTGGGGAGCCCAAAAATAAAATTTAAATATGGTCTAAGGCTAGTGGTTTCTGAGATTCCTGGTGATCTATTGATTTTGGCAGAAACTTTGAATTTCGATAACTTGTGAATCATTCAACGTATTCGCTTCAAATTTGGTAGGTATTGTCATCTCGGACAATCGAAGTGTTCATATGACTACAGAAAATTTCGATTTTTTAATTCCAGGTCTAAAGAAAAACTCTGTGCATGAAATATCAATTCGTTGTAAATATCAGCTGATTCTAAATACAGTGCGCGTCAAAATTATGGAACAAATTCATTTTCTCAGAAGAAAAATATTTGGCAACAAGATCCTGAAACAGGTAAAATTTTCTTTCACTTTTTTTTTGCATTTTTGAAGGATTTCTGTTGCATCCTGTGCCATCCCCATCAACCCTTTGAATTTTTTCCTGAAAATTTCTGCACGCCTGTAAAGAAGATACAAAGACCTTGCCAAAAAAGTACCAGATGACCTACTTTAGCCTATTCAAAAAATTTAGAAGGTTAATGGGATGGCACAGGGTGCAACAAAAATCCTTCAAAAGTGCATATGAATTTGGCAAAAATTAAACAAAAATTGACCTGTTTCAGGATTTTGTTGCTTAATGTTTTTTTTTTTCTGAAAAAATGAATTTGTTCCATAATTTTACGCGCACAGTAGAGTTTTTCTTGAATACTGTTTTCCACCTGAGCGGCACACTAGCCGATTTTTTTGTCAATCTAAAATAATAAAATGCTTGTGATTTATTGATTTTGGCACAACTTTTGGATGGCTATAACTTCTGCACCGTTCAAATAATTCGCGTCAAATTTGGGGAGTATTCTTATCCCAGAGGTCATCAAACTGTTCATATGAATCATACCGAAATATTTAATTTTTACCTTCAGGTCTATTGAAACACCCTGTACAAGGAATATCAATTTTTCGCCAATATCGTCTGATTCTTCATAGATTTTCGAAAATTGTTTTCCAGGTGAACGGCACACCCATCATTCTTATTTTTTTCTCAAACATGATTTATCGCTTATGATTTTTGAGAGCTGAGAACGAGTGATATCCTAGAATGTTTGGTGGTCTGCACTATCATGATATACCTTTTAAAATTCTCTTGCTGTTTCTCGTCAATTCGAATTGCAGAAACTCTAAACAAGTACCATATCGTAATACTAAATGTTCGAAAAAAGGGCCACAACTCAAAAAAAAAAATATCAGAATATAATAACCAGCAACAAAATTCATTTGATAAGAAATGTTGAATGGAATATTTATGCGGGCATGTATTTCATGAATAAAAATAATGAGAACATTGTTGGCTGAATATTGCAATTTGAACTTCTAAATGTGAAATAAGCATTTAAATTAATTAATGCAATATCAGGAAAATTTTATTACATTGTGCAGGGTCGCATGCAAGAGCTCTCAAATATCAAAGGCTTCAAAGTATTTTCGATGAAAAAAAAATTGATGGTTGGTGTGTTCACGTGGGAAACAAAATTAAAAAGAAATTTCTATGCAGAATCAGATGAAATTGATATTCCACAAAGTGTTTGTTAGACCCAGAACAGAAATCTAAATTTCCCATTCCTGGTCTGTACGATTTTGATATGGTTCAGATGAACAGTTTGACCGCACGACATACTTGCCGAATTTGAATCGAATAAGTCGAACGATTCAGAAGTTATAGCCATATAAAAGTTCTGTCAAATCACTGAATTTCAAAAATCTTAAGCATTTTATTATTTCCTATTGAGAAAAAATTAACGATTGTTATGCAGAATCATGTGATAGTTACGAAAAATTGATTGTACATAGTGTTTTATCAGACCTGGAACTATAAATCAAAAATTCCTAGTCCTTGTCTGTACTATTTCGGTGTGATTCATATGAACAGTTCGATGTCCTGAGACTACAATACCTCCCAAATTTGATGCGAATGCGTTGAATGGCTCACGAGTTATAGACATCGAGAGGTTTTGCTTGGATCAATAAATCACTCAGTATCTCAGAAACGGATGGCCTTATCCCATATCTAATTGTTGATTTCTGGCTTCCTAAAGCCGAGTCCAGATGAGTTTAATCCGAACAGCAAATGCAATAAAACACAGGAAATTTTCTGGTTCGAGGCAGCGCTCTCTCTGTTCTGTCGGGATTCGGTTTTCAATTCGAACGCTGCTTTTTTTTAGTAGCTATTGCGTGCATGTTCAAATTAGTTGTCAAAAGCGATAATCTTTTTACGTATTAACCCCGCTAAACACACCTTCAATGGGGGTTTTTCCTGAATTTGGGTTATTACTGCAAATGCAAATTTGAACATAATTATTATGGGTTTGATTCATCATTTTCCCAAATTACCTTCAGAAAGTATTCAAAATCAAATTTCAAAATTGGGGTTTGGGATTTGCCCGGCATGCACGAAGTGACAACGGTGTTTAGTAGAATAGCTTTTTCTGCTATGGAATAATGAAATATTTATCCCTATTCTGTGGTACACACGTGTTCTTTATCAATATAACCAAACAATTTCTGTTTGCGATTTGTCAGTAATATGACAGTCTGTGCTCTTCTTTTTCTATTCCTTGGTCGTTGTCTTCTACTCTAACCAGATGGAAGTATAGATATCTCTGTTAGCCTGAACGAAGTAATACAAATGTATGACGTCCTTTTCTTTCCGAGAAGGCTGAGTTCGATATTGCCATATCGTGCACTCAAGACAAATCCCTTTAAATGCAAATTAACATTTTTATTTTTCAGTTTTAGGTGATCAACCTTTTTTTTTAAACATAATATTGAAATTGTATGTTTGAAATGTGATGATTTAAAGGTTTTTCATGAAAGTTACTGCATTTTCGTTTAAAGGAGAAACCCCCATTCCATATGGAAATATTTGTAATCTTTTAATCATACTATCCTCGCGTTCCATCAGCAGGAACGTTCGAGTTGTGATTTTTCAGTCAAGTACTGAATTTCGATACAATCTATATTTTTGTAAATATCGGGGAAAATAAATTCTGAGTGGGAATATCTACGAAAACGTTGGGCGGATTTTACCCATTCACGAATTCTACCTTCGTTTTTACGCCTTTAACTTGTTGTTTGTTTTGGAAGATATTGGGTTTACGGTCGTCATCACGGCTGATCATAAACTTCCAGAAAAAACAACTTCGAAACTCGATGTTTGGTTTTTACTAACGAAGGCTGAATTCATGAATGGGTAAAATCGACACAACGAGACCGCAGATATGCCCATTCAAAATTTCCTAATATTTCCAAACGTGAAACTGAGATCAAATTGAAATCCAGTACTTGATTTACAAATTACAGCTTGTAAATGGATACAGAATTCGCTAGGATAATATGATCAGAAGATCGCAGAATATTGAGTATTGGAAAAAAACAAAATTGTTTTTAGAATAGTTCGAATGCCACGATTATCACGAAATTTCGCTTATAGTGGTTCATCAGCATTTTCAAACTGGTAACCAAATTTCATCATGGTTCAGTCAGTGTTTTTCCGGGTAGAACAACGATACCGAGGAAAAAACACGAAATTTTCTATATCTTTTCCCAATATCTCCAAAACTGCGGCACGAATCAAACTGAGAGTTGGTATATTGCTGTGAAATATAAGGTTCAAGGTGTGGGCAAAATTTGTTTCTTATATGATGAATATTTTCTGGAAAGAGAATTTCGTATTTCTTTTAAAATTCAAAAAGTATAATCCCAACAGGAATATGCAGAAAATTGCGTGTTGTAATGTCCCAACTAACTGCCAAACTTCAACAAAATCGCTCATGAAGTTTCTGAAATATGGAAATAACATCAGATTTCAACACAGAACCCGTTTTGGCTTATTAACGATTCAATCGAAATGACCTACCCTGAAAGTTTCGAGTTGATAGGATTTTCCATTCTCCAGTAATCCTGCCTACAGCTTGCCGAGCACAATCGATTTTGACACCGAATTCGTCATCAGTGAATCCAACCTAGTTTTTTGAGACCATTTTCGGGAAGAATTTCGAGAATTGCCAACCAACATTTCGACGGAACAATAGCACTCTGTTCCCCAGAACAAGCGTGCAAAAAACTGAAAATTGCTAAGAATAGATTTTTCATAAACATTTTTCTTATTATTATTGTCGGTCGAATTTGACCTAGCTAGCACTTGAAAACCTGTTAATTTTGAAATTCTTCTTTTCTCAAAGCCTACTATATCACTCATTGAGTTCACAGCTGCTGTGATTACAACATTCATCTAATGTCCAGTGCTAGATGGAATTCAAATTGTGTTGGTTATCACGATAGAATTGAATTAGAATAAGGGTTTATTGTCATTTCAGAGGTCTCGTCTGTTGAAGCCACCTAGGTACAGTCCCCTATTCTTCAATTCTTCTAATTCACGGTTAAGGGGAAGGGGAAAGTAGTGCGCAAGTCACTTTTAAATGGAGGGTAGTTCGTTTCGTCAGTTGGTTCGGAATTGGTAAACGTACCACCAGATGTTGGAATTATTTTAACTGTATTTTATGTTAATTTGTTTGAATTGTGATGTAACTTTTGTGATGTCGAAATAAGCGAGACGGTTACTAAGTGCAGTGAAAATTTTGTTATTTCAGTATTATTTGTAAGTCCTTCATTTGAGTATATTTTGTTCTCTTTTAACTTGTTGCCTCTTCCTCCTTTGTCTTCGAAGTCCTTTGTTCTTGATCATTCTCATTGTTTGGTATCATCCAATTCATTCATATTTATGTTATATTCGAGCATTATTCGTTGGTTGCAACTGCTTCCAAAGTAGAGATAATTCTTTTGGTATGATTTTAGGACTAATATTTGAACATTTCATAACTTTTCTTAATAAAAAAACGGTTATTGAATTCCCTCGTGAGTGTGGAAATCCAGTTATTCATTTTAATATTCGGTCAATTTCAAAGATAAAATCTTATCTTCTATATTCCTCGAATCTGTTTTCGGGATTTCAATGAATTTTTTTTTGATTCATAAAATCCATGATTATTACTTTTTCAACTTCATTACTAGTGAACATAAATGAAACAATTTGTGACAGTAGAATGAGATCGGAGATATATTTCGAATAATAATGATAGAAAAATAAAAAACCAACTAACAAATGAACTCATTTGATGTAAAGGGTTACGGATCAAAATATGCAAACGATTTGTAAGCTGAATTGTTCAATTTTTTCGAAGAAAAAGGAACTTGTTCTTCAAGTTGGGAATTCTATCAATATGCTTACTGATTAAGCTACGTAAATGAGATTTTATTTTCGGGTTGTTATTCATATATTGAATTCAGATGCGAAATACATTTCAAATCATAGATTTTTCAGATTAAGTTGGTAAAATTCAAACTGAAATTTAATGAATATATACAGGGTGATTCCGCAGGAGATCGTCAGATTTTGGGATACGTTTACACTAGTAAAGACAGTCTCGGAACACTGTTTGGTTTATGGTTGGGCGTCTTTGTTTAGAATATACAGGGGGATTTGTCCGATTCGAACGATTTTACTTTTATTGATAACTTTGGTATGGCGTATTCGATTTCAATGAAATTTTCAGCGTAGTACAATAGTGTTGAACACATTCATTGATTTCAAATTTTTTTTTTCAAAATAAGCGGTTGTTTTTGTGATAAATCCAGATTAATTGTGCAGGTTGAAAAAACGCCCTGTACATAGCGCTTCTAAACTACGCTATCTGTTTACGATTGTACTATAATAAGTCATTATTTCAGAGTTTCTAGTTTTTTTGGCACACTTCTAGTTTTCCGAGAAAATTTTTTCAAAAAATAATAATGTCGAAATTTCGCTCCAATCGATTCTACTTTTATTGATAACTTTGGTATGGCTCATCCAATTTTGATGAAATTTGCAGTGTAGGACAATCTGAATGAATACATTAAATAATCGCAACAATCTCTCAAAATACAGTGTTGTAATTGTGATAATTTTAGAGTTTCATATTAATTGTGCAGTTGAAAAAAAACACCCTGTACATTCCTTTTCCAAAACTTTCTTATTCGTTGCAGATTCTACAATAATATGTCATCACCCAGAGGTTTTTGATTTCTTTGGCACACCTCCGGTTTTTCTAGAAAACATTTTTGAAGAAGAGCATTATCGAAATTTGGCTCACAAGCAGTGAGAGTATTCCGCACTAGGTAGGAAAGCTGTATTGCCCAAGGATGCAAAGTTGTTCGTCACTTCTAAAATATTTTTTTCAAATTCTAAATATATACTGAATTGAATGATTTCATATAAAATATTAGCAATTAAATATGAATTTGGAATTTGAAAAAAATATTTAGAACTTAAGAACTGCTTTGCATCCTTGGACAATACAGCTTTCCTACCTAGTACGGAATACTTTCACTGCTTGTGAGCCAAATTTCGATCATGCTCTTCTTCAAAAATGTTTTCTAGTAAAACCGGAGGTGTGCCAAAGAAATTAAAAACCTCTGAATGATGACATATTATTGTAGAATCTGAAACGAATAAGAAACTTTTGGAAAAGCAATGTACAGGGTGTTTTTTTTCAACTGTACAATTAATCTGAAATTCTAAAATTATCACAATTACAACACTGTATTTTGAGAGACTTTTGAGATTATTGAATGAGCCATACCAAAGTTGTCAATGAAAGTAGAATCGATTGGAGCGAAATTTCGACATTGTCTTTTTTTGATGGAATTTTCTCAGAAAACTAGAAGTGGGCCAAAAAAATTAGAAACTCTCAAATAATGACTTCTTATAGTAGAATCGTAAACAGATAGCGTAGTTTTGGTAATGCGATGTACAGGGTGTTTTTTAACCTGCTCAATTAACCTGGAATTATCACAATAACAACCACTTATTTTGAAAAAAACTTTGAAATTAATGAATGTCCTCATCAATATTGTACTTAGCTAAAAATTTCTCTAAAATCGAATAAGCTATACCAAAGTTATCAATAAAAGTAAAATCGGTCGAATCGGACAAATCACCCTGTATATTCTCAATGGAGACCCCCAACCATAAACCAAACATTGTTTCGAGACTGCCTTGACCAGTGTAAACTTATCCCAAAATCTGACGGTCTCCTCTGAAATCACCCTGTATATATAGACTTTCTCCGAAGCTTAAATCCTGAACTTTCGTGAACAAATTGGAATTCAAATGAACGGTCAAACATTTCCTCCTCTTAAATAGTGAAAATTTCGGTCAGTCAACCTAATTTTCGATATATTTTCTGAAAGTGAGTAAAATTCATCAATCCTTTTTTGTCTGTCTCAACTCCTTCCTAGATAATTGATTTAACTTTTGAACTTGTTGATTTCATGGGACAGTGCGTTATCGTTTTGTCACAATGTCTGTAATTTTCGAATTTTGAGCTGAAATCATTCTGATGAAGAATCCGTTGCCAAATTTGATTCTGTCCGGCCGGCCGTGTGTGCTCTGACTTTCGAAAGGAAGGACCTAGAGTTTTGAAATTTTCAGGTTAGGTTTTGATCCTGAATATCTCGATTAAGTTCGTTAATGCGCCAAATCTGCAGAATGTTTTTTGTGTTACAGCCGTTTGAAATTTTGATTTTCAATAACGCGAAAAATATTTATTCGATCGAATTGAATCGTCATTTCGCAATGTGAGCGAGCGCGTAAAAGCTGCTGACTTCAAGTCAGTGCTTCTCTAAGTTTTTTCATGGAATGATTCACTTGAAAGCAGGAGAAAATTTGAGAAATCAAAGATACCTGTCGATTTAAATATTTCCGCTTCACTACATATCTGAGAAGCTCTAATTATGAAACTTTTTGATAAGCGTCTTATAGTTCATTCCGATTAAATCTTCTGCTCGTCTGAAGAAACGCACCTTCCGAAATATCCCGATGAAAAAATCTAAAACAAAATAATAGATTAATTTGTACAAGTTTTCCAGGAAAAACAATTGAAAACGTTTTTTTTTATTTATTTCACAGATCATTCAAAATTTCCTGGTAATTATTTTTATGAATTCGCTGACATGTAAGGAAGACATTTTTTGTAATAATTCGACATAGATTCTTTCTGTAGAAACAATGGCAATAGACGTTCAAAGAAATTGAGCCCTCTAAAACGTGATCAGCGTGATTATAACGATTAATAAGTAATTTATAAATTAGTCAAGTGATATACCCACACTAAATATGCAAACTTAGGTTCTAAATTAATGCTAGTGGCCTTAATATTTCTGAGAAAATCTTCGCTACAATTTCTAATATTCGCTGCAGTTCCAAAGTACTACTCATAAACAGTTTCCAAAAAATTCATAATCATAAGTTTTAAAACTCCTCATTTTTTCCTTAGTATTCTGTCAAATGGGGATTCACAACTAATTTGTGAAAATGTTCATTTTTATCTCAAGTTCAATGCTACAATACTGTATCATTACAATATAATTCAACTAGAGTCGGTACTCACTTCACTATACATTTCAAAACGAATGGAAAACAAATTTGAAAGGCCTTTCTTAATCATTTTTAATTATTATAAATTAAGGTTGCTCTCAAATTTCGAACATATCTCCATCTTCATTTTTATCACGAGAACAATAATACAATACATTATTTAAAAGGCCTTTCTTAATGGTTTTTAATTATTATGACCTGAGGTGTTGTCAAATTTTGAATATCTCGATGCTGAATAAACATTTCGTTGTTTATGCTTCTTTTTGCATTAGAGCATCGTATGTCGGTTCATTTCTCGAATTAAAAAATTGCTAGACTGAAATTTCAGAACCAATTCTCACAATAAAATATTTTCAGACACATTTTGGTCTGGTTTTCAATTTATATTACCTACATTCAATATGTCTGATTCTCTCCAGTTTTTTATTTCTGTACGGAATGTTCCCAAGTTGAAGTCACAAACGGAAAGGAGACATTACTTGAATATACATACAAAAATATACAAACGCTGCGTTGTCGAAGATTTTTTTCATAGCTTCTTCATTTCTCTGCTTAAATTTGGCACAAATATCGCACTTTGAGGCTTACATCATATCGTATCTTTTAACGCTTTTGAGAAAAAAAAATTCGAGCAATATTAAATGCTTGTGATAATAAAAATTCCCTTTGGTCCTTTGGTGCCCATTGTGAATGATTGCAGTTCTTTGGTAAAGCTTCATCTGTGAATACAAATAATGGTTCGACATTTTGCTTCTCAAAAACTGTATCTACTAGATACGAAAAAGCTACAAGAGATTAAATATAAAGCATAGAAACTTAAATGTATTTTGTGATTACAAGTTATGCATCACGGAAAAATTCTCGAGGGAAAGATTGAAAATAAGTTTGAATAAAATACCACAGGTAATTGAACGTGTATTGATATGACAATCTCAAACTGCATTTTGTCAAATTTCAGCTTAATATCTTGTGATAAAAAGATGCTATGCATCTCGAAAACACTTCTATTGCGTTGATGACACTTCACACCTTTCGGTCGCACCCTCTAAGTCATTTGAACTTCAAAATTATAATCCATGAAGCATTGTTTTCCAGACAATAACGTTCATTTAAAAATATTATTTCAATATTTTTTTGACAAATGTATCAACAGAAGTAAAGCTCATTCAGATTCGATATTTGAGAAATATTGATGTTGATCATTAAAAACATGATGATACAGCGTGGTTCTCTAATCTCACCTAACCCATAACTTCAACTCAAGTTGCGTTTGAGTTTTCAGTAAAACTAATAGCTAGATTGACTCACATTTGTATTCGATTCCCAACTACTATTAGTAAAAAAAACAGCATCCCGATCTATCAGATACGGTCACGGAAAATTAACCAGGACCATAAATTCGAGACAATCTCAGTAACTCTTCAGAAAAATCATAGCTTAGTCCGTCGCTTTCAACGAATTTATTCAACGGAACACGTACCTTTTTTGAATCTTCTAAGATAATATCAGCAGACGTGAGAACCCTAACTGACAACAGATTTACCTGTCTTTTTTGTTCCGCCATAGCCTAACAGAAAACTTGACTGGACCTGTACTATAATAAAATGTTTGAATGGACAAAGTTCCTAAGAAAGGTCATGCGTCTTCAAGAGTTTCTACTCCTCAATAGGAAGGTAACGATCTTCTCATCCTACAGGGTCCATTATCACTCCGAATACCTATCTAAAAATTGAATTAAAATTTTATTTTTAGAAAACGCGCTAGCTGATTGCAGGATTCAAGATATTCGTCAAAGACAGTTTCTAGAATAATGTTGCCTGATGAACAATATCAGAACAATGCGAACGATCAACGTAGTGAGCTATAATGTTTTAGAGTGTATATCTGACAATTAATAGAAAATTTGTAGAGTTATTTTCTCGTCATTATTTTGTAGTTCGGAACATTAGCCAAATTGACATTTTCAAAAAAGCCGCAAAGTAGATTTACTTGACATAAATATTTTTCAATTATATTTTTTCAGTAAATTCAGTCAAATATGTTCCATTTCTTCTGAACAATGGGCGAAGTTATTATCTCCTTTAAGCAAAGTACAGGAGGACTCTACATTTTGAATTATCTGGTTCCGTCTAAGTATCTTTGTATTACCCCAACCTATCACGTGATATCTGAGGAAAGTGTCAGGATAGTCTCTGAAACCATAGTTTCAATTGTTTTATTGTTTAAATTTTACCGATATTGTTCATTAGGCAACTACCCTTGACAAATAGTTCCAATCCAACAATCTGCAGAGGCGTTTTCTATGAATAACATTTTTATTCAACATTAAATAGTATTTTTTCAGCTATTGACAGTGAAAAATTGGAAAACCCCCTGAAAAATAATGCAAAATCCGCCTAACTCATAAGTACTTCGACCTCGACTTTAATAGATACAGCATACTTCATTACTTAAATGATTACAGGGGATTTCTTTTTCTCCATATTTCATCGTTGTAGTCAGTTTAATATTCAATAAAAGTGAAATTATTTCCAGATAATGGCCGCTATGTAGAGACATGAATTTCAGCGCGCTTTGATTGTGAGAACAACAAATTTTTTCTGTATTTCTCGAACTTCAGAAAATAATCTCAAACGACTAGGTTTGAACTCACTGACAGAAGATCCGAAGTCCAAAGTCAATCCTATCCGGCTATCCATTCGTCCATCCGTCGTGACAGCCATTTTAACTTTCGAACGCGATAAGCTAGCACCTTGATCTCAAAGTCGGCCAAACGTTTTTTGTATATTATTCGCATCTGAGAATTCCGCAATAGCACAGGGGATCAATTCTTGAATCTCGATCAAGAATTGAATAGTATGACAATTGTCATATGTTTATGTCAATTTTCTGAGTTTTCTGGAGCATCTGCAAAATTTGTGAGAGTTCAATTCGCCATTTCGACTATATTTTCAAGCAGATATTCAAGAAATAAACTGAATGCAAGATATCGAGAAATTTCGAATCGGAATATGAACATAACCTCATCACCGTTTCATTCGACTTATCAGCGAGTGGTACGGAGTATAGGAGATATTAGCTTTGTTTTGGTTCTGACTTCAGAACCAATTCAGGACTGTTCGGGTCGGTTCGAATATGCGCAATTGCGATTTTGGATCTAAAAAATCGCAATCGCGCAAACTCGAACCGTCCCGAACCCATAATATTCGATTATCGAGTGACATTTTGTTCCATGGGCAGGGCATGTCTACTTATTGTTTTTATTTAACTTGATCCTATCAAATTCAAACTTGGTTATTAGTTATAAAATTCCAAATAATTATAAATTGTTTCAAATCCCAATTTTTTCGGAAACTATATTCATTAGATCCAAATGAAATTCCGCGCAAAACTTGACTTCAGTAGGTAACAAAAGTTTCCAAATTTCAGTTTGATCCGATTCATATTTCTTATGAGGGAGATTTCAGGGAAGAATATGTCAAAGTTTTCCTTGCTTTTGAATTTGTTTCCGAAATAGCTGGTATGATTAATGACTTGGTACTGATATCAATATCGAATCTGAAAATTTCCATATGATACAATTATTCTTAAGGATTAACTTCGAAAGTAGTTTTTGTTCTAATATTCTGTATTGATTCCCGTATATGTGTGAAAGCAAAACTTACCTGGGTTAGTGATCGAGTACGTTTCCGGACACCCCTCTTGAAATCATTCGTAGACAATTTGCATTACGTGATCTAGATCTATACCACCAATATTCTTCTTATATAAAAGGTCAGAAATTCATGAAAGCTCATGAAATTTTTGGTTTGCAGAAATGCCTTTGTGTAGAATTGAATTTTTTAATCAATATCTGATCTTATTCACTTTACTCCTCTATGTTTGTCATATGACTAATTTTTCATATTTTTTACAGGGATGACGGGTAACTGAAGATGGCTTCACCTACCCCTTCAATAGATTCATTGCACAGAGCAAATTCCATTGGATCTTTTGGCGAACACGGAGAATACCTCTCCTTTCCACCCTCTGCCGATTCACCTTTATCGATCACCGGATCTTCACCACCAGTTAGTGAATCCATCGATCGAGATAACGACTCGAACGAGTTCCACTGTCAGCAGTGCAGAGATCCAGTCGGGGAACCCAAAATAATCTCCTGCGGCCACGTATTCTGCTCTAATTGTTTGGACAAAAATCAATTGATCTGTCCTTGTTGTAACACTGAAACTATCGAAGGTATTCTGAATAATTTGCTATTTAGTCCAGAAAACACAACTGAAGTGTTCCATTCTCCAGTAAGGTGCACCGGCTGCAAAACAAAAAAATTAGACGCTGTTGCACGTTGCGTAGATTGTGCCAATTATCTTTGTTCCAATTGCGTCATGGCTCATCAATTCATGCATTGTTTCGAAGGCCATAGGGTGGTCAACCTCACCGATATCAGAGAAGAACCAAAGAATGGTCTTATATCTAACACCGCAACGATTAATGGTGAGAAATCGATGATGTGTCCTAGACACAAAGGGGAAACCCTCAAATTCTATTGTAGAACTTGTACTGTACCCATTTGCAAAGAATGCATAAATATGGAACACCCAGTAGGTATCCACGATTACGAGCATATAGGTGATGCTGCCAACAAACAACTGGAAATCATTCAGCATGCGATGCAAGAAGCTAAAGCTAAAGCTGCAGATGTTAAAAACGTGGTGAAAAATATCGAACATGTATCTGCTAGGCTACAAGTTCAGTTCCAAAAGGCACAAAATGAAGTCAACGATACTTTCATGTTTTACAAATCGATGTTAGAGGAACGCAAGCAAGAGATATTAAAAGAATTAGAAAGCGTTTACTCTACGAAATCTTTAGCATTGGACGTAGCCGGTCAAAAAGGTCAAGATACGGTGGATCAAATTTTCAAAACATGCGATTTCGTCGATAGATTGAACAAATGCGCAACTATTGTTGAAATTCTGATGTTCAAAAAACTGCTAGACACCAAGTTACAAGGTTTAATGAGTTTCAACATCGACCAGAATGTTATGTTAGCTGCAGAGCTCGAATTCGTATCCAACTATCAAGCGATACAAGTGGGTGTTAGGAACACATTCGGTTATGTTAGATCAAATTCTGAAGTTCCCGGTCCAATCAGACAACCACCTATTGCGAGACCAACTGGAGGATCCAGCTCGAGCGGAAGTAGTGTGAACGGTAGTTCGGGAAGTCTTAATGGAGCGATTCATTCTCAATTCTCCCTTGGTGGATCCAGCCAATCGACTTCGCCCTTCGACTCCAATATTATTAGCAAAAGATTCAGCAGTGCCAACAGCCTTGGACCTTTCTCTACTACTATAGGAGATTTGGGAATCAATCCCTACGAAAAATGGTCGAATGGTGGGGGAGAAAGCATTTTTCAGACGAACAATCCTGATCCGTATTCTCTGACGAGCTCCACTCACCCGGATTCAATGCTCGAGTTGACTTCAAAGCTCATGTCTACTGCTATATTTCCTCCAAAATCGCAGATTAAGAGACAGAAAATGATTTATCATTGCAAATTCGGAGAGTTTGGTGTTATGGAAGGACAGTTCACCGAACCAAGCGGTGTAGCGGTGAATGCTCAGAACGACATCATCGTTGCTGATACAAACAATCATCGCATTCAAATATTCGACAAGGAAGGCAGATTCAAATTCCAGTTCGGTGAATGCGGTAAACGTGATGGCCAACTCCTGTACCCGAATCGCGTTGCTGTGGTGCGTACTTCTGGCGACATCATCGTAACAGAAAGATCGCCGACACACCAGATACAAATTTATAATCAATATGGTCAATTTGTACGTAAGTTCGGTGCCAATATTCTTCAACATCCCAGAGGCGTCACGGTTGATAATAAAGGGCGCATTGTTGTTGTAGAATGTAAAGTGATGCGTGTTATAATTTTTGACCAGACCGGCGCTGTTTTGCAGAAATTCGGATGCTCCAAACATTTGGAATTCCCTAACGGAGTTGTCGTGAACGACAAACAAGAAATTTTCATAAGTGATAACAGGGCTCACTGCGTAAAAGTGTTCAGCTACGAAGGTGTTTATTTGAGACAAATAGGCGGCGAAGGGATCACCAACTACCCGATCGGTGTTGGCATTAACTCGAATGGAGAGATATTGATTGCCGACAACCACAACAATTTCAACCTTACCATCTTCAGTCAAGACGGCCAATTGGTATCTGCGTTAGAGAGCAAGGTGAAACATGCACAATGCTTCGACGTTGCTCTCATGGACGACGGTTCCGTAGTGTTAGCCAGTAAAGATTATCGTTTGTACATCTACAGATACGTTCAAGTGCCGCCTATTGGTCTATAAAGGCGTTCTAAAGTCTCCGGTGAGTTCGCAGACAGGGTCTCCAGCCGCCATTCCCTACACTTTTTGTTGATGCATTATTGAATGGAGTGGTCTGATGCTGGTCTGTTGTCATAATGTATTATTGCTATTTATATATGTCCAAAATTGTAAACAATATTTATTCACTATCGCCATAATTTTGTATCGTAGCGTATAATCAATTCACATACTGATATTTTTAATATTTGATGTACGATATGATTATTATAATGACGATGCTGACGCGTTTAGATGACTGGTTATATCGAATCGAAAATTCAGATTATTGACCTGATGATGCTTCTTCAACGAAACAGGGATATTATTGAATTGAATTAAAATATGAACCAGACATCCCGATACATGGGCCATTGTTGAAAATCGAGCATCCGATATTCATAAGATAATTCTATTTTAATATGTGTATGATGCTGTGTATGTCATTTTAATTGATTACATGTTGTTGTTTGCGGGATGCCGCCGCGTTGTTAGCGACCCTAGTCATCCACGAACTATACTTTTATAGACGTTTTATTCAGTTTTTCATATCAAATTTATTATTGCCTGTGCTCAAATTGCACAACGCATTTTTGTAGAAACCGAGTGCCGTGCCCAACCAGCAATTATGACCGCCAGTTTCTTTTTGACATTGATTGTTTCATTTTTATTGCTGCTGCGTATTTCAATTTATTTTTATTTTAACGTTAGTGAATGCTGCAAGTGTGTGCCTGCAATATATTACCAATCTCTATTAATTTAGTTCGTAGTTAGTAGTTTTATCGATAGCCGTTTTTGTTTGTTCTTCAAGCACTCGCTAGGAATTTCCTCCCGGTTTGTTTTCCTCCAATTCCATGACAGTATTATATTTCATTTCAGGAATTTCATGAACGTTCATCTTTTGAATGAATCTGTTCATTTATAATACTCAAACCCCAATCCAGACCATGTTGACGTATGCATTTTAATCATGGAGGAAAACAAACTGACTTAATTCCTTGTAAGTGACACTTTTTCTCGATTGCATATTATAAATGAGTGGTCAATCTACATGGTATATCGTGATTGATTTTTTGTTCTGGCCGCTCAAACAAAGGAAAAATACGACGAAATTCCAATATGTACCTTGAATTTATTGATCCAGTATTCTACTATGTATTGTTTTTTCCCTATATAATTGAAAGTTGTTGTATTTATTGTGCTTAAGTTTTATATTTGTTTTGTTTGAAATACTTAAAATCCGTGATTTACTATAATGAATTGTTTCTTGTTGGCAAATACTATGGGACCATACTGACAGACGTAGTAACGAGTAGACAGATCTGACAAAAAATCAATCATGCATTGAAGTTGTTAATGCTGCCTAGTTTAAGATATTTGCCACGTGTCGCATGTTGACATATCTGCCGAAACTCTGTTTCTGGTATTTCATAAGACTATTAGTAGATGTAGTTTTTCCACTTTATTTTGATTTTATTAATTAATATGAGCACACGATGACGTGATCTCATCTCGCCTCTCTTTTTTTTACGAAATTATTTGGGATCCACGTTTCTAGCGCTCCTTATTCAATCCATCGTTATCATAACTCTATGTATTATTTATATTATTATATACATTATTGTTGTTTTTGAGCCGGAGGCGACGATTATCGAAAAAAACAGTACTGCATGATCTCATGTCTTAGCAGTATCTGTTTGCACTTTCTCACATCACTGGCGCGATTTATCTGGGTGTGCTTCTGACAAGTGTTATGTTGTTTCATATCTTTTAATAGTGATCTATATTTTTCTATTGTTCCTCGACCATCCTTGGAAGCACACCCAGTATTTGATTATCAAACTAAAGCCGTTCGGTCTTTACTTCACTCTTTAACTTGTTGTTATTATTATTATTATCACTTTAAATGATAATCTTGTTCTTAAATTAAATGTAAATTGTTTTGTTTTTCTTTGATTTTTTGTTGTAAATGCTTTTTTTTGATTAATAATACCAGTTCTGGCAGTTTTCAGTTTGTGTTTTCTTTTTATTTCTCCTTTGAGTAGTTTCAGTTGCCTTAATCCCTTATCCTTTCTTTATGCAGCACGGCACGACATTTTAGAGAACCCTCACACCATTCCTTACACGTGAATGGTGCTTTTTGTTTTTATCCTCGAGTGTATAGTATTGATATTAGAATAGGCTATTGTGCGAACAGAAAACTGAAGATCTTTAAAGAATTATTGTTTGTTCATTTCTCCATTAGAGATATTAGAACCCAATTTACACTTGAATGTGTTTTTGGAATTATCTCTCAAGGATTATTCATCCAGAGATATCATAATAAGACTCCATATCTTGAAGTATGACATGAATGAACTTGTTCGAAAAAAGGCTTTCGATTATCCAAATTCAATGTCTCATGAATTTATGAAAGGACTTCAAGTTAATTTCATGCGATTCCAAGCAGCGAATTGAAATTCATTTATGTTCTAATTGGGCTAACAATAATCGACTAAACGTTTTGTTGAAATCGAATCTTTTCTGAGCATTGATACAATGTCAGTCAAGACTTGGTTGTCTTTAATGTTCTTATTGAATGCTGTTTAAAACAATCTTCCTGGGCCCAACTAAGCAAATCCTATAATTATATAGGGGTGTGTGATTTTTTTCGTATCATAGTCATTAGATTAGTAGTATTGTAGCTTCATTGAATAGTAGAAGGCTGTCTCTGAATGGAGATGGACGTCATATTGAATAAGTATTTTTCGGTAAGACTGATCAACAACACATTTCTTCTGATAACCGACCTAGTGATAAGAATGCTGCAAAATGATCAACTAAAGGGTACATGAGCCGATTCTTCATGACTACGCACAACGGTCGTGTACCCCGTTTTTGGTATATTATCACTCAGAGATGTTGCGTTCACCTTAATGTCAATTACTCTAGGGAACATTATTATGTTTTTTACATGTGAAGTGTGTACGAGTTATATATTATATGTTGCCACGTTCAATTAGCTGTACCGATTCTTCACGAATGCTACGGCTAATATGCGAAGTGTTTGTCAATGTAACTTAATCTAATAGTGATACATACTTCGTTGTTTCATATCAAACTTGTATCTTACTATAAAACACTTGGCTTCCATTCGAATTTAATATTTTTCATTCATTTCTTTCCAACGATTTTATATCTTGTTGTGCTGTCTTGCATGATACACTTCAATGGAATATTGTTTAATATTTTGATCTGAATTTCGAACTTTTGTTCTCTGGAACGAAATTTCCATGACCATTCTAATTCTATGTGTAATATGCTTTTCCTATCGTACCAACTAGAATTAGACTTGAAATGGGGTCAAAAATAGTTCTCAGTACAAATATTTTGGAAAATTTATCAAAATCTCGTATATCGTTCCATGCGCGGAAACGATTCCAGCAGGATTGTCTTAATTAATTAGTAATGGACACTCATTTCTATACCGATGCCATAACGAAGTGTTTCATTTATAGTAGGATACAATATTTTACGCGTCCGCTACCTAATAAGCTTCCTATGAACCGCAATTTTAAAATTCTGTCATTTTACATTTACTTAAGCAAATTCCTCTGGTCCGAAAGAAAAGTAATCTTCAACAGACTGTGATCATTGGAAATGCCTTTCCAAAATCCTGAGATGATACGAACCTTCCTTTCTGCGAACAAGAAGATGGTTACCCAAAAATAATATTTGTTCCATGTATAAAATCTAAATAGACGAAGCGTCTGTCAAACCAAAATCAAATTTTTCGAGAAATGTAATTTAAAAAACCCATTGCATCCAATCGATTTGACATTCCTTCTGATGAAAGCACTAAAAACAGAGCAGTCTTAAAATGGTTTTCGTAAGGATATCGAATCTTTCTATTGATCAACCTATGCTGAATATTTCATTTCAGTTCAGCGTTTTTCGAAAATTTATACTTTTATTCTGATATCACAATATAACTGATGTTTTTGAAACATTGGATCATTCCGTGAATTAATATTTTAAAACAAAAAATTGCGTTAATTTTTCAAGTGTCAAAATTAAACTTCTTACAAATATAATTTTTCTGTGGTTTTAACTCCGAATACTAACTCGGTTTATTGCCGAAGGTGCCAAAAGATTTACTCGTAAACTATATCGTAGTTTTTTGGGTCATTCAAGTTAACTGGTTTGGGATCATACGATTTCCTTTTTGAAAGACAGTAGATTTGTGTTTACGAGCATCCATTTTTTTTCAAGATTAAGGTACACCCGGAAACATTTTATCAGATATCGAATATTGTCCTAAATAAAATCGAAATATAAGGAATCTGACTTTATTTTGATCATTTCTTTAGCCAACGACGAAAAAGTCTGATTCTTGATATTTTGTTCTCATTTGAAATACAATGGATGATAACGATAATCAGAATTTTCATGAATATTATCAATTAACGTGTCATGTCTGCCAATGAAAAATTCTGCATAAGCCTGATCAATCGAGACTAGATACATCGTACAAACTGCTTACCGCCGTTTGGTCCTACTGGTGTTGGTTTCCGGTGAAATTTATGCTTCGTGGCAGTAATGAATTATTAGCTCATTTATAGTTGTACAGTGGTTTTCATTCTACGGTAAAGGATGAATGCATTCAAACGGACAAGATCATAATGCGTTCTTTAAACTCTAGGCAACATTTTGAATGCATTTACCATTTTACCCGGAAAATATTCCCATAAAATATGGATATTTTGATCACAGAAAATTATGTTCTGTGATGAGTTTGGAGACAGGTTATATGTATCGCTGTCTTTTCGAACAGCTATAAATGTCAAAAACTGGCGGTTACTTGTGAGAGGAATAGAATAATAGCTTCCCTAGGTATTCAAAAAACCGAGCACTTGTTGAGCGAGCAATATTAATCCCGCTGAGAGAACCTGATACCTCTACATCTTTGGCCGGCTCAACACGTAAAAGTGCAAGCGTTCTCTAGACAATTTCTCGACAAGCTGTTGTTGTTACAACTATGAAATATTGTTATTGCAGATATGCCAATGGTGTTAAAAATAAAAACAATATATATTTTTTATACTGAAAGCACTTCGGTGTCGGCACACTTCGCCTATTTTAGCTTTCTGATTAATACAAATATCTTGGGCTGAAAATATGAATTTGTTAAATGAAAAATTAAAACTTGTATAAAAATTGAGAATAATCATGAGTGTTACAGTAAGTTCCATATTAAGCGTCGATAATGGTAGGAAGACTGACAACATAAATTTTGTTGAAAGAATAAAAGAGTATATAAAAAATATAGGTTCGCGGAGCTCATTGTATTGATTTATTATACAGGACATATTTGTGTGTTGATCATTTTTTTTATGAAATTTTTATCAATGATATCTTTAAGGTAAATTTATTAGTATATAAGTCGAATTTTTGTTCATACAGAATTGTATTTCTCCTTGTTTATATATGTCTTTGTTCAAGTATATTATTTATTGGTAATTCATCTAGTCATCTGCCAAATATTTATATTCATGTTGTATCTGTAAATTATCATGGATATATAGTTATTTTGGAATTCACATTTTTGTTAGCACATTCCTAAATTACTTAATTGAACAGTGTCAAATTACATATTGCATCAACACTGTTCTTGTTTTGGATTTCTAGAAATGAAATAAGAATATCAGCTAATCTATATTTATATACAATCAAAAGAAGGAATTCAGGGGACCTCGTTGCATTTCTATGAAACTTTCAATTAATTGTGCTTCACTTTTCTATTCACTACGTTTCTTCAAATAGAATAAGAGTAGAAGTTAGTACAGCCATAGTTTTTGAACGTTGTCAATATCATTATATCGTAGGTATATTTAGTATTTTTCTAGTTGTAGGGGCAGTCGGGTGCCCTTATTGTTGTCCCCTGTGGTATGGGCTTCTACAAATATTTGCACGTCCAAGTTGAATTTATAGCACGTCATCGGAAAAAAAATCCTCGACTTGTAGATGTTCCTACGAGCATCTCAGCCGCTCTGAATTCTGTAAGCCCAGACCCTTCGTCTGACAGTTCTAGTTGGTCACCTGAGTGACTCCCGAAGACCTCTGGCTGTCAGTTGTCAAAAACCTGCTTTGTCCATCTAATTCGTTCCTGCCAAAAATGATAAGTAAACTGCTAATTTAGTATTTCATAGCAATATAGTGAATGTTTGTTTATACTAATTAGTGCTTTATGAACTACATGTATTCGGCCAAGTACTCTCCTGATAATGTGCTTCTTGGCTTAATTAGACTTACGTCGCATCACGTCCCGACGAAATCGAATTTAAAAACGAATTGTCTTCAGTTTGAAATAATTTTATCTTCATCATACAAATTAGAGTCACGTCGTTTTTTCCATATTGAATATTCAACAGTATCTTCTTCCACTATACAGCAGCAACGAAATTAAACTTGCGAACTCGCCTTGCATTCCGCAAAATTTAGAAATTTGGCGTTATGAGTCCATAAGATGATTGTGTAACGTCGTAGTGGTTATTGAAATTTTGTTTCCCGTTTTATGTTGATTTTAATGAACCATCAGATATGAAAGGAACTCATTTATTAGTTGATTAAATCATAGAGTGTTCGTTTTTTTCGCCTTTTTATAATTTTTCGAAATAGGGTGGATAATATAGTGATTCGAAAGTTTCTAGAATGTTCTAGCTTTGATTTCGAGTTAAGGGCATAAGAAAAGACAAAACCTTTCAATTCATAACAGCATTCATTGAAAATGCCGAATGAGCCACTTTTGAAAATCGTGTAATGCAAGGAATTGAGTGTTCTGCTTCAAACAATAATAATTATGACGGAAATCATAACGAATAAAAAATCGACAATTGTTAGTGAGACCGACAATGTATTTGATCTCTACAGGCATATACCTACCCTACGATTAAAAGATTATCAAAACATAATAGATTGGCCACTACGAAGTTACAATCATTCATTTACATTAGGTCATCAGTTACGGGCTCAAATTGTAAAGAAAGATATGTCATCGAAATGTATTTTGTTGTCATCTTTATATCCTGAAAAATTTCGGAACCTTTCGCCACAATTCCAAGATTCATCTCTGGCCGACTTCTATTGTTGCACGAAGTATGTTTACTAAAATACACGAAATTTTATTTCTTACTACGAAAGCTATTCAATCCCACATGTTCGGGGGTTCGGGGTATATTCTCTATTATACTTCGATTCCTGAAGTAATCTTGGAAAACTATTTTCGGTACCTACTGCAGATTTTCGACCCCTAATGGCAGCCATTCGCTAGGTATGTTTGAAACAACTATTCAAACAAACCCAAAAATCCCTAATCGTTGTCATAATCATACAGCCCACAGGATTTAAAATTTGTGCTCATTTTATCATACCTCGGTTCATTATATTCATGCATCCTACAGAGCTTCCTATTGGCTTTTCAGCTTCTTTTTATTTTCTTTAAATTTTCAAATGTGAAAGCTGTGCACGAACTGTCTCTGACGCAGTTCAAAACGTTATTTGTTTTCTTAGTCTAAAGCTTAACCTCTCAAATGTAAGACTGATACGTTCATTCATGCGTAAAATATTGATATTCTAATTTATATTCGCTAAATTGAATCATGGCAATATGATTATTATCAGTAATAGGTATATATTTTGGAGCTATATTGTTAAATTTTAGATGTTAGACTAATTGAGTGTCTAGTTTTTTGAGTGAAGACTATAAGCCCCCTTCCTATTCTAACACCAGTGTTGCCAGTTAGAGTCTCAATTTTTTTCAATACTCATCCTGCATTCCCGACCCACTAGTTTGAAGAAAAAAGTCTTTCTCACTGCTTCTAACCATCACAAATGTTCAAAAAGTACAGAGTCAGATTGATAATACTAGAGTGCGTTTTTGAGTAGCGGAATCGAGTTAGACTGCTGCGAAAGTTTTCATTTGACTTCAGCCTCTACATATCCACTGTGAAAAATGTTTAGGTAACATTTTCAAACAATTCCATCAGTTTATGTCAATGCTAAAAACCTGCAAACTGATTTAAAGCTAATCGATCCTTCTTGTGCAACGAAACAAAATAAAAATCTCAGAAAATTAGAGGCTTCATTCTCCGGTGGTAAACCGAATAGTAACGCTGATTAGTCCGGAACTTGATGACTCAATTAGGCTGGCATTCCTTCCAAGCTATATTTTGTGTAAATTATCTAAATTCCGTTTTCTTGAAAGCGCATTCTGTTTAATTTAACAAAAACTATGAGTAACAGGTGGCACTACTATTTCTAAAGGGACCACAAGGTTTTTTGTAGGAAATGAATTTCTTCTTTGAATTAGTGATCCGATCTTATATGTAAGAAAAGTGCTTCAGTTTCTGTGATTGATGATATCCACAATTTTAATGGCAGTTTGAATATGGATTAATGAGAAAAACTAATGTGATCTCGCATCATATGCGAATTTTATGTTGAAGTTTCATGGTTGAGAGAAAATGCTTGTGTCCAAATGTTATATAAACAGAAGAATTGATAAAACTGAATATTTGTAGAGTGTGATGTTTCAACCAAATTGAGGACCAATTTTATGTAAGAGATTTTCTCGGAAACTTGCTCATAAGTTTTTACTTCTTGCTGCTATGATTTGGGCACTCTGGTAACACTGGCTTTCTTTCGAGACTGGATAGAAATAATGTTCACTAAGGCCTAGTGAGTTAGTTCTTCTAATCGTCATTTCAACTGATCTCTTCATTATTCTCGATATCAATAATAAGATGCTGTGTTTTCAATTCATTATTGCTATGCGCAGAGTGATCCAAATGAAATTGAGCCTATCTTTCACATATATTACACATAAAAATCTCAGTATGACATGAAAAACCATACACGAGAGGAATTTTGAGAGAATTTGACAACTTTTCGAGGTGATGACAATATGATCAATACATTTGGATAAACCTGTCCCGATCATGAAAATATTCTGGAAGTTGTTGATCAAAATGTTACAAAGTGAGCTGTTTTCGCGTTTGACGTTTTCTTTGGAACTCAACATATTATTATTCCGAATGAGATGGTTTATTTTATATAAAACATATATTATATGATGTTACATTAGTGTGAATGTCACTTGATTATGGAGCACATTATCCGGCTAAAATCATTCCATGTATACACACTGTTGGTCCTGTTACAATAAAAATATCTTAGATTTAGTATGTTGTAATAATAAAGTATTTTTAAAATTGATGAAACCGTTGTGGAATCGGCTTTACAGTCGAATATTTGGTTAATTATCTGTTTACGTTTATGTGGGAAGTTTCTATTTTTCATATAGAACAGTTTCTTGTTAAAATATAAACTATGTGTGCCTAGTCATAGATTTCAGGTCAATTTTAAAATGTAATTTGAGCGTTGTACAGTATCATATTTTGTGTACCAGAATAGGGTTGTTTTCAAATTATTGTATGTGATCCAACGAGAACTAGATTCTCTGAAATTGTTATGACTGTTTCTCGAACGCAATTTGAAGCATATTACTCATCAAATTGAGGCATAATGCGGCATTATTTATATTTTTTAAGACAGTGCTCAGCTTGAATATATTTTAGCAAGATTTTAAGCTTTAGTTTTTTGAAATCGTTGCATTATACCGCTCGCCATCAAGCCATACAAGGTTATAAAACGAATTCTAACTACAAAATCTGTCAAACTTTTAAAGCTAGGAATTTCTGTGTTCGTAATGAAACTGTAGACATCAGTAAGTATAAGAGGATTCCAATATTCACCAATTTCTAGTCATAAGTGAATATCTGAGGTAACAAGTCATCTCGATTTCCGATCACTGATAATCTCTACTGATGAGCTTTCCATATTTGAACAACCTCCACACGAAAGTTGTTGGATCTCCTGATATTTCTACTTAAGAACATTTAACATTCTTATTGATATATTGACGCTATCCTTTTAATGAAATCTTTCATTTCATGTACTGAACTATCTCATTAAGTACAATTTTTGATGATTGAATCATATCAGTTTGTTACATGCATGTATTTAATGCAATGGTGTATAATAAAGCATTTAATTTGCTTCACTTGGGTTGTTATTTAAACCATCTCTTTTTGTCCGATATTCTTTCAGGTTGCTAAATAATCAAAGTGTGCTATAAATGCATTATAATAATTGCCAGATAAGTGAGGTTTAGGACCAGAAGGTACCTGAGGCAGAGACGTCTTTAATTTCTAGAGACGGCTGTGCCTGAGGTAAGGAGGCGGTTGGTGGGTGAAAACGTTGGCAAGCCTGTGTAGTAACTTTGGTTATTTTTATTGTTTTCCATGTTATATCCCCAAAATAGTAGGAAGAGCCCCTAATATTTCATAGGATATCTATGGAAAAGAAATATTCATTAGCTAAAATTTTGTTCATTCATCTTTTTCCTATAGTAATCAAAAGAAATTAAGATTCCGTTCATTAATTATATCTTAACCTGATTGAGCTATTTCTATTCAAACTGAAGCAATGCAAATATAGGGGTTTCATGCTATACGAGTTGTGCAAGGCGCCAAGATTCTTCAAACAGAACCTTTAACTGATAAAATTCAAAGGAAAGCTTTCATAACTCATTGAAAATTTTGAAGAATAATTTGTCCAACAAATATATCTTATTGAGGTTTACCGATTCAACCATTAAATGGCCGATTGGATTACACCGAAAGTACACCAGACTCTGGAGATGTGTATTGGATGGTTTCGAATAATATTCAGGTGTTATCAGCGACATAAATTTCAACCTGACACTGTACCTATATCTGCAATAAAAATCAGTTTAAATAATCGAATTAAGCTAAACTATGTTGGTGCACATCATCACGAACTAATTCAATTTTGACTGATTAATGATCGAATTCAGCCAAAACAGAATCGTCCAACAATTTTTCCTGTGATTTAGTATGAAAGGCGTGAAGATCTGGTGACATTATTTTACCAAGTGATCTGATTCTATACAGATATGGCTTGAGAGCTTTTTTCAATATATTCATATTTTTGTAGATTGTGCAAATATACAAAGAAATGTGGTAAAGCGGGGGGGAGGTCATGGAAGGTGATACAGAACAAGCATCATCATATTAGTCTAAGAGCCCGAGGCGGCCACACTTTTGTCATTATATAAAAGCTTAAAGTTCTCCAGCATTTACCCCCAAAAAAAGTAGGAACCATGGGGGATATGAGGTTCAGACCATAGTGGACTCAGCAGATGTCACGTGACAAAGTTGTCGAATAAAGCAACCTACTTTCGTTGAAGTATAAAGCACAAATTACTCATATTTTCTTCTGAGTACCTAGTATAAAAAATAAGAATTTCTATTGACAGACAGTTTGCTTCAATAAAATGTAATTATGTACTCTCGTCATTTCATAAAATCTGTATTTCATATATGTTTCTTCTGATAGTGGCAAAACCTCGCCAGAACTCAAAGGTACAAACGAGTGCTAAGTAAGTACACTTATTTATCCAGGAGTTTTTAAAATTCGTGGTTTAGAATATTTTGTCCCCCAGAAATTCAACTCTGCCGCACCATGTACCTGCATCCCACGTCGCCATATTGAAATTTTAGTTTGTTACGATGAAAATATTTTATATAAAATCGAACTAGAGAAATTTTACAACAATTTATAAAATCACGATTTTTTTCGGGAAATCAATAGTTTCCACGTACGAATTCTGCAAAGTATACATTAACTCGCGTCATGGCCAAAAAACTTCTTTCCACACCACCTTCGTGGGTGCCAATGGGTTTGTTTTGGTTGCGAGTTCAGAACTGTTCGGGACGGTTCTAGTATGAGCAATTGCGCTTTTGTGTCTGAAAAATACAAATTAATATATTCCCTGAAGTTAATGTGTTTACTGCCGGCCTAACGACTGATAGTGAAAAAAATCACTTCCAGAAGAATCTACTCAGTAGCTTGATAATTGTAGAGTAAGTTCTAATGATTCCGCAGATATTCCCTTTCAAAATTTCAGTTTCCTGATATTTTTAAAAACATAGGGCGAATCGCCCTTCAATGAAAAATGCTACCTTGAAGTTTCAGCCAAATGGGGTCTACAGAACATGGGGCAAAATAACTCTCTCCATTTAACAAGATACAGGAGGACTCTTTAATTTTTTTGGTTCATTGTTTTGTAGAACCTATTTGTCTGAAACTTCAAGGTAACATTCAACATTGAAGGGCGATTCGATCTTTGTTTTTGGAAATATCGGGAAACTGAAATTTTGAAAGGGCGTATCTGCGGAATCATTTGATAGTTCTTATTAATTCGCCAATTCGGCCTTCGTAATTAAACTCCAAACTTACTCTACAATTATCAAGCTACTGAGTAGATTCTTCCGGAAGTTATTTTGTTCACTATCAGTGGTTAGGCCGGCCGTAAACACATTAACTTTAGGAAGAATCGACATAGGGAATATATTTGTATAGTTGGTTTTCAGTTTAATTAAGAAGGTCAAATGCTTTGATGGGTTGAATTCGCCAATTATTCTTTAGATAGTTATACCCATACAAAATTTTGGATCGAATTCTAGTACTTGACCGAAAATTATAGCTTGTTCAAAATAAATCTAATATTTGGTTGAAAAATATGACGCCTTGATCATTTATGCAGAATTTCGTAAGCTCATATCATGCCTCATTTCACAAGAAGACTGCAAAATGGTTTTATGAGGAAGTTAACTACATTGGACATATAGTTAATACTTGGATGGTTAATCGAATGTGTACGCAAGCTCTTAAAAGATCCTGACTTCGCGCCAGTGCTTTTCAAAATTTGTTTCCACTTCGATATCTCAGAATTTGAACATTTTGCTTCAACCGATATTTTACAACCACGTCTTTATATTTCGGATCAATCGAACCTGTGGTTTTAAATACTGTGAAAAGAACGAATGGGTTCTTCTACAGTACCGTCAGGCAATTTTTATTCCTTCACGAACGTGGACCATTTGATTTACCGTGAATTGTATGACATTTATCCCCTGTAGGAGTTACTGCAGTGACTATATTACCATAATCATTGTATAAATCTTTATACAATGCCATAATATACATAGTTTTCTATTTGACTGATTAATTTCCGAATTTCTTCACTTCGAACTGAAGTGAATTTGACAAATAGAACACGACTTGATAACAGCTGACGTGCTGTTTTGACAGTTGAGAGAGACTGGAGGACCAGCAACTGGAAATATGCTTTGATTACTATGGGAAAACGCAATTTGGCTTGTGATGTTATATTAATCTAGAAACTATATCCGAAGTATTTAATATCTATAAATATAATTCTTGCCAGTTGATTCCGCATGTTGCTGGGTTAAGTAAGGCAGGAAATACAATTTAAAACCTAAGTTTCTTTGGAACAAATTAAGATTGTCAAGCTCAAATAATCATCATCAAATTGATGAATACTAGCAATGAGTTGTTGAAGTATTTTCATTTGAAACTATCCGTACCTATGTCGACAGGAACTCCAGTTTTCCATTCAAGAAGAGAGAAATAAGAAAATTTTATTGCCTCTTAAAGGAAAAATCATATTTTCTGAATGCATTCAATCTAGTAATTGCGTTTGAAAATTGGAAAATCAACTGACTCATTATATTGACATACAGTTATGCAATGAAATTGAATTTGGAGCTGATTTTCATTATCAATCGCATACTATCATCTACAATTTTTATTTTTTTATTTTTATTTTATTCGAAAAGGCTACTCAACAGGCAGTAATGACTGCCCTATGATAGAGTGGCACACAGTTACAGAGATAATTACATGGAAGATACGTGCAACAGACAAAATTCAAAGTAAAGCTGATCAAATAGAAGAAAAAAAGTCTCCAACACACAATACAGTAATAACTGAAATTTTCATACGATATACATTCACAGAATCAGGCTTAGGCTACAGAATCATCATGGCACGCTCAAAGAAATCCTATATTAGTCCCCTATACAGAATACGTTTTATGTGTTTTTTGACCGAAATAGAATTAGTTGAAAAAATATTCAAACTTGTATCCCTCACGGTAATAGAGTTAAATTTTCTGAAACATCTGTATAAGGGTGAATTCAACAGATAGCTAGTATGGCTTCTTCCCAGGGTCAAAAGAGGTCTAGATTTTATATTATAGGGAGCACAGTTAATGCACACCGAAGTCAAACTGTAGGAAGAATCCACCAAGTTGTTAAGCAATTTATAGGAAAAGAACACTTCGAAATAATCGCGTCTCAAACTCAAATTTTCCATCTTGTAAAATCTTAGGTTGCTGTTATAGGTGAAATTGTGACGATACCTGTTGAAACGGTAATTAAGAGCGTTTATAAACTTTCGCTGCACTCTTTCAATCCTATCTATATGCACGTTGTAGTAGGGGCTCCAGATCACAGAGGCATAATCTAACCGCGACCTCACAATGGAGTTGTACAATGAAACCACTGAATCCGATCTACCAAACGGTTTGGTTGTTCTCAGAATAAATCCCAAACTTCTCATCGACTGTTGGACCACTTTGTCGATGTGCAGATCAAAACACATCTTAACATCCAACGTTACACCTAGATCCACCACAGAACTGACTTCCGATATATAGTGACCACCAATCCTCAAGTTGGCCGTAATTGGGTTTTTATTCCTAGTAAAAAGAATTTTGTTGCACTTACTCAGGTTCAGGTGTAACCTGTTTACTCTACACTAATCAGAGAATCTATCAAGGTCTTGTTGAAAAAGGGTATAATCGGCGAGCGAATTTATCTCTTTGGATACCTTGAGGTCATCAGCATAGAGCTCCGTATCAGTGTTCTCGAAACAGTCACATACATCATTCAAGAAAATGAGAAAAAGTATGGGTCCCAGATGAGACCCCTGAGGAACTCCAGAAGAAACACTCGTAGAATCCGATTTCGTTCCATTAATGGTCACATATTGTCTACGCTCGGTCAGATACGAAATCAGCAACTCCAAAAGGCTTCCATATATGCCAAAATTTCGCATCTTGGTAAACAGCGTCGGATGGTGTACCCTATCAAACGCCTTAGAAAAATCGGTGTACACAGCACTGACAGAAGAGCCTCTGTCCAAGGACTGAAGAACCCCCTGCACAAAGGGCAGCAAATTTGTCACAACAGACCTCTTCCTGAAAAATCCGTGCTGCTGCGTATTGATATGATTTTTAATTTGAAAAAATAAATTTTTTGAAATAATGGACTCAAAAATTTTTCCTAAATGACTCAGCAGCGATATAGTCCTGTAATTCCTCACGTCATCTCTGTCACCGGACTTATAGACAGGCACGACCTGGGCCACCTTCCAAAGCGAAGGGAATTTGCCTTCTTTCAAACAGTTGTTGAAAATGATATAGAGTGGTTTCAAGATAGCTGGCTTACAGTTTTTGATAAATGTCGGAGGTATCCCATCCAGACCGGGACCCTTATTAATATTTTAGTTATCGATAGCTTCCGAAATCTCTATCTCATAAATGTGAGAAATGCAGAAGGTATTTGAACTCTCCCTCGAATTTACCGAAGATGGTGATGTCCCAGGCTCAAACACACTGCTGAAGTAGTCTGAAAACAATCCACTTATAGATTGGCTATCAGAAGCCAATCTACTATTCCAGTGCACGCTCGTAGGCATCGACTTGCTAGATTTTTTATTTGCTATGAAAGGCCAGAAATGCTTCGGGTCATCCTTCAAGTTATTTTCAGTAAGTTTTACATAGTTGTTATAGTTTTCTCCTTGACAACTTTCCGCAGTCGTGAAAAGCTGAGATAGTCTAGAGTATTTTTGAAATTTTTCCATTTGTTGTGATACTTATTTTTTTCTTTTATATATTTGATGGTTTCTGAAGAAAACCACAGTGGGTAACCCGACTTTCTGATCCTTCTGACAGGAACATGAGCTGCTTTCATGCTATGAATAATGTCATAAAATTTTCTCAAGCTAACGTCAACATTACTTTCCTGGAAGATCTCAACCCAGTTAATTTCATTGAGCTTATTGTTGATTGATACATAGTCAGCATCAGAAAAATTAGACCGAAGGTAAGAATTATTTGAAAGGCCCCTCAATGCAATTAGGTTGAGGTCTATTTCTAATGAAGGATGGTGAGCATCCTCTTTCACAAACGGGGTAGAACATCTCTCTACCACAACTTTGAGTTGAGTAACCGTTGACAAGGTCATAACAAGGTCAAGGATCCTGTCATTTGAGTTTGAGACGTTACAATGCTGGTTGAGATTGATCAATGAAAAATAATCCACAAAACATTCACTATTTGGGTCTGTGGCAATCAAGGGGTAGTAAGATTTTACACCATGATCTAACTCCCATTTGAGTTTAGGTAAGTTGAAATCCCCCAAAATCATAAACTTGTCATTCTTATTGCTCGCAACAATTTCCTCCAACTTATTGAAAAATGAAATAAAGTTATTTTGAACCGCATATGGAGGAGCATAAACACAACATATGTTCAACTTCTTACCCTGACCGATAGCCACAGATACCCATAGTTCTTCTATAACAGAATCGGTTGACCACGCCGGAATAAGTGCGGACTCCAGGCCGCATCGCACACCTACCACAACACCACCACCGTCACTCTTTCCACTGACAATTGGGTCTATATCCCTCCTGAAGACATTGAAACAATCAGGAAACAACTCTGAGCTGGATATCTCACTTTTGAGCCATGACTCCGTTAGACAAATTATATCATAATTAGAAGAACACGCAGTTGTGAAAAATTCATGTGTTTTAGTTCTCAGGCCTCTTGTATTCTGGTAGTAGATTTTCAGTAACTTAGACTTCAAGATGGTTCGTTTATTATACATAAAATAATGCGAAAAATACTTTATTTCAGTCTTTGCAAGACTGTCTCGTCCACGATATGCACAGCTCGACTTTCATCGGTCTTCTTAATGAAGATTTTACAATCCTTCACCCAGCAATATTTGTAGTTATTACTCCTCGCGAATTCACGAGTCTTGTTGTGTAAAAGTTTATAATAAGGTGAAAGATGTTCGTTCACAAAGATCCTGCGAGGTTCGTTATTCGGATTGAATATTGCAGTAGTTAAATCCTTTCCGGCATTTTTACGAAAAGACGTCATAAAAGCACCCTTGACAGAAAAATCGGTGAATTTTACAATGATATTTTTGGGTGTTTTGGTATTCCGTACTGATTGAATGCAAGCAACGAATTTTGGGGGAATCGCCAATTTTTGACAAGCATTCCTGTTTTTTTATGAAGAAAAAGGTCTAAGTCATCACTGATCGGCATTTTAGTAGTCATATTGATATTTAGAGTCATATCTCACACTGAACCCAAACCATTCACTCTTTCAACACACCATTCCTATCTTCTACAGCCAGAAATATCTAGCCGTGTCCAGAAACGTAATAGTTAGTAACACGATAAAATAGCATAATATTCACCCAATATTTTACCTTCATATAAAAGTAATAAGGTACTTCTATAATAAACCACAACACAGAAAGAAGGCAAACTGAACTTCCAGGAGGTTTTATTTTCAATATCCAACCTGTTTCCCAAATCAAAGATTAATTTCATATAAAATGCACCAAATTAACCAACCATAACATCGAAACAAACTTCATATTAAATATTATAAATTATTTAGTTTCATTTATAGCACATGCAACCAGTGGAAAATAATTCACTTGGTGTGATGTTCAAAATTAGCAGGTGCTAGCAAAATTTTCAGGTTCCGTTTGTATAATCCATTAAGAATCTTCAATTGACGGCTTCTTGAATTATAATTTAGCAGAAAGTTTATCTCAATCGTCGACAAATTGCTTATTTACCGGAAAGCAAGGTTACGTTGAACTGATGTGATTACGGAAATCAAATGATTCCACCAGAGAGCAGCATCAGTTGGAAGTGATGCGCGTCAGTTCAAAATCACAACATTGTCAAATAGAACGCAGATCAATTGATTTTTGCATCAGTTTGGAAGTGATACAGCGGCAAATAGAAAGCGCCTATAGTCACTGTAGGAGTTACGAAGGAGCCCACCCCTGTGCGATCATTGCTGAAATCCTGATACACCGCTGCGTACCCAACGCGTGCGTGTTGCTATCACTGCCACATTCGTTATTTTTTCAATGAAATTTACCTGACCACGGATTCTTCATCAGTGAGTCCAACATATTCTTTTAAAACCAATTTCGGCTCAAAATTCGAAAATTACAGACATCGTGACGAGATGATAACGCGCTGTTCCCCAGAACAAGCGCGTAAAAATCTTTGTAATTTTCAATTCTACATTCGTAGTGGCTAAGTTAATCTTCAATCTTCTCTGTTGTACCCCTGAAGAAGTGGAAATATATATCCGCGAAACGTCCGAACTAGTTGATCTGAGTTTTTTCCAAAACCAGTTTCCTTCATCCTGTGGAAATCCAGTTTTATAATTAAGTTTAAAACGCCGTATAAGTATAAACATTTTGAAAATTCCACGGTAGAAACACAGAATAGAGCAGTATTACTTCTCTATTCTGTGGTACAAATATTTATTCGCATCGTGAAAAAATCGAAATTAAAACGGAATATATAACCACAGAAAACCATCAAAATTCTATAAAAAAATGACAAATAATTCAGCAAGCGGACACCTAGAGCCATAATGGAATATCAATAAGGATTAATGAAAGAAAAGTCTTATTCTTCACTCAGTATGCTTCATCTATTTTTTTGTCAATGTAACTACATGTTTCGGCTTACGCCATCCTCAGGTTACAATTTGAGCACTGTAAGAAAATATTATTCATACATAGATTAAGTTTTTCTTTTCCCTATATATGTTAATTGTTTTAAAATGTCCTTATTTTACTTACAAACCCAGTAGCTATGTCATATTAACAAGTTGTTTCCACATCGGCCAATTACCTCGAATCACATTACATGAAAATTCACGATGACTAAAACCATGATGTAAAAAACATGGTGTGCTCATCTGAAAAATGAGTGACGTCAGCAAGATTGAACTACGATGAGTTGTATATTCTGTGCTTTGAATTGGCATGATAATTCAAGGCACAGTATATACAACTCTTTGTATTTTAATCTTGCTGACGTCACTCATTTTTCAGATGAGCACACACACCATGTTTTTTACATCATTAATAAAACGAAAACAAAATAAAATAAAATCCCGAAAAACAAACACACAGTTTTCCGGGATTTTTGAGGTTAATTATTGTTGTCATAGATATCGACAAGTGGGAAGAATTCCTCCTTCTCGAGAAACACAGACAAAATCCCGTCATCCATCCTTGAAAATTCTGAACAAAAAGGGTGTGGTGTTTGTGGAGATAACATTCACAAGTTGAAATCAAGTTTCCTTTGTCAAAGACATATCGATATCGATATGAATATGATAACTTGTGAATAACAAAACAGTGTGTAACTACTCTTTAATCCACTGAAACTTTCTGCGTCTAACGCACGTTTCGGAAATCAAGTTTCCTTTGTCAAAGACATATCGATATGTCTTTGACAAAAAAAACTTGGTTTCCGAAACGTGCATTAGACGCAGAAAGTTTCAGTGGATTAAAGAGTAGTTACACACTGTTTTGTTATTCACAAGTTCTTCCATCCCATTACGCTTGTGCTTGAAAATTTCTAGTTCCTCCCAAACCTCCTGTTCAAACCCGTTCTTATTTTTGTGGAGGTGATCTACATCGGTGTCCGGATCAAATTCGTGTTTAGAGTTTACCGAAGGTTGACTTAACGTCCTTTCAAAATAAGCCATAAATATTTCTGCCATGCAAGGCGATAGACCGTTGCCCATGCTTAGTCCTGGTGGTTGGACACATCCAGTGACGCAAGTGTTATGTTGTTGGTGGATTTGATTTCCCTCAATTTCTCAATTAAGCCGTTTGTATTTTTGACACTGTGAGGTGAATGGTACTCCAACTTTTCCAGAATGTACCTACCGGATACCGTAGTGGAGAGCATTTTTCAGTTATGCAAACTGTGCCTTGAACATAATTTCTTTTGTTTCGATGGATCAATATACTCTCAACTACAAGGACTAAGCATGAGGTAAAAAACATGGGGTGCTCATCTGAAAAATGAGTGACGTCAGCAAGATTAAAATACAAAGAGTTGTATATTCTGTGCTTTGCAATTGCATGTTAATTCAAAGCACAGAATATACAACTCTTTGTATTTTCTGCTAGCTGACGCCACTCATTTTTCAGATGAGCACACCATGATTTTTACATCATGGGACTAAGCATGGGCAACGGTCTATCGCCTTGCATGGCAGAAATATTTATGGCTTATTTTGAAACCACGTTTGTTTTTTGTATTGATGATCCGTTCAGAGATAAAATCCTCATCCGCTATCGCTTTGTGGACGATATATTAATCAGATGGATTGGCAACCCGAAGGAGTTGTCGGATTTTTATATGTGGTTGAACATTAGACACACTAACATCAAGTTCACGTTAGAAATGGAAGAAAATAACATCATCAATTTTCTTGACCTAAAAATTAAAAAAAGTAGATAACAAACTCCAATTCGATATTCACAGAAAACCAAGCCAGTCAGACCACAGCATAAATTCAGTTATTTGCCACCACCATAGATATAAGTTAGCAGCCAACAGATCATGCGTGAATATGTGGTTCAGAGTAACACTGGGTAATGAAGAATTTAACAAAGAGGTTTCCACAATCAAATACATCGCTCAACAAAATGATTTTAATGTTAACATAGTCATAAAAGAGAAAACATGTAGACTACTTACACCTGACAATAATGGAACAAATGGAATAAGAAATTACGTCAGTCTACCCTTTTTCGGAAACATTTCTTACCAAATATCCAACATTTTGAAACAACAGAAAGATATTTGAATTTCTTTCAAACAACAAATACTCTCCAACAACTACTCGTCAAAAAAAAAGATCCTATTGGCGAATGAAGATAAGCGCTACTCCCTCTGGTGCCTATTAGAGTAACCCGAGGTACAGACATTATCATTGGCAAGTTAAAAGAAATGTTAAGAAAATCAGAACGTTTATGCATTTTTCTTGGCGTTTGTGTGATTTTACAAGTGTTTTTACTGAGAAAAAGCCAACTCAAATGTACGTTTCCATAGATTTCCACAGCCCGGTGAATAATTTCGAGTTTGGGTGAAAGAAACTTCCTTTAACAAGCAGGGCCTGAAAGTGTAGAAGTATCGATAAAAACCTTGGCAACTTGTACCTCAAAATTGGTAAACCAACAAACAAGATTTATGAGGGTCTGTTACCTGCATTTTACCGATGATGATTATTTTTATAGAGGTAAGCACGAATTGCTCATGAAATATTGGATCACATTCATGAAGAATTTTTTTCCAGGCCCCTAATCCAAGTAGAGAAAGTTACTTAAGAGGAATGCTATGCCTCACAGAAATGTGATCATTAAGAAACAATGTAAATGTTTTAGTGATAGAACTGACCGATTGAAACAAAAAAGTCTCAACAAGGAAATATCTGGTGATGAATACCATTCGTCACAGTGCTTCTGCCGATGAAATCAAAGTAGTAGAAGGCTTATTTATTACAGTTTTTTCATACCAATCATATGAGTGTTGGAAGAATTTATTTGTCAATCCATAATGAATTAGGCTAACGGTACAAGTAGCATTAGTTTTATGTGAATGTATTAATTTTATTCACAATATATCATGTAAATTGAGTCCTTTCCTATGTAAATAGTAAAGTTACGATGAGTTGTCTATTGTTTTACAATACCACCTGTTTTTCAACTTTTTGATCAGTAGATCTGAGGGGGCATTCGATCAATAATCAAGTTGGGTAGGTATAAAGTTTATTATTCTTGCAAATAACATGCAACATAATATCACATGCATCTTCCTGAACACTTCTAGCTTCTGAGCCTTAAAGATACTCCAAATAATTTGAAATTAATGTTGCCATATGGATCTGAAAATAAATAATATCAAAATACTATCTAACGTCGGAGATATCCCCATAATTTTAGATTTGCTACACTGAATTAGATTCAAGGATGATGCATACCATTTTTATAAGAATGGATTACTCCCAGTTATACTCTCGTCAACTATAAAAGTCTGAAAAGTCTTTGAATAAATCGTGAAATCAAAAATGATCAAACCCAACACTAACAAAGAGTACAAAATCGACCATCAAAACAAAATCTATCTGTATCTAAGGTTCTAAAACTGGCCACCGTGGCGCTGCAATCTTAAATTCAGACGCCAATACCACTTCTAGACAAATCAGGAGTCTACAAACTAAAATGTGGCGAACCAAGTTGTAATGTAGTTTATATGGGTGAAAGTGGAAGAAGCCTAAAGACAAGGATTAAAGAACATCTTATGAGCCAAAGGATTACCTCTTATAATGAGTCAACCTTCGGTAAACATCTAAGGGACTGTAAACACGAATTTGATCCGGACACAATATTTAATATGTTTGTCGTTGATTCGAGGTAATTGACCGATGTGGACACAACTTGTTGATATGACATAGCTTCTAGGTTTGTGAGTAAAATAAGGACAATTTTGAAACAATTAACATATAAATGGGAAAAAAACTTAATCTATGTATAGATACTATTTCCTTACAGTGCTCAGTAACCTAAGGATGGCGTAAGTCGAAACATGTAGTTACATTGACAACAATAGATGAAGCATACTGAGTGAAGAATAAGACTTTTCTTTCATTAATCCTTATTGAATAACCACTTCACAATGGATTTCAGTCAAATAATGGAATAATCTCAACTATAGGAATTGGTTTCACGGAGAAGAAAGAGCTCCAGTAATAATAAATAACATAATCACAAGGACGAATATCCGTCGATAAATCAACAAACATTTCCCCTTGATCAGAGCTAATCATCCAATCAACCAAAACACCTACACCGAAGAAGCGGATCCAAGGAGTATGACTTCAGCTGTTTCACAATTGTTATTGATCGTCAGGTCAACTTACCTTGGATAGACCGCAGAGGGATCTCTCGATACTTATTACTTGTCACCTTTCAGATGGACCGCTGCAGTATAAAAACGTACAGTGCGCCATCTGCCAGGAGCATCTTGCGAGTCCCACCTTCGAGTGTAGAATACCTTGATCGATGTGCATGATGTTCATCCTTTCGTCGCATCAGGTCGCTGTAACTGCGATATTGCAGCTTTACAAAAAACCGTCACGACATTGGAAACACTCGGTTCATGTGGATTCTCACAAGACGAAAACGTCCAACATTTAACAAAGATAGGAATTGGTTTCACGGAGAAGAAAGAGCTCCAGTAATAATAAATAACATAATCACAAGGACGAATATCCGTCGATAAATCAACAAAAATATTCCCCCTTGATCAGAGCTAATCATCCAATTAACCAAATTCTTCGGTGTAGGTGTTTTGGTTGATTGGATGATTAGCTCTGATCAAGGGGGAATATTTGTTGATTTATCGACGGATATTCGTCCTTCCTATTTTTTTGGCAAGAGACAAATGTTGTGCACAGCTTACAAGGGATGATGTTTTTTACATCATGGCACAAGGATATTGTTATTCTATGGTAGCACATGTATTTTTGTATTCTGTGGGTAGCACCCAATGATTTAAATAATTTAATAATATTTACTATTATCGTTGTTCGAGGAGTCCTCCTCAAATAATGCTATTCGCAACTACTGCTAAGCGATACGCCCTCTGGCGATAGAAATTCGAACACTTCCAAGCTAGTAGTTTTTCGACGTGCCTGTTATTCTAACGTATTTTGCTTACTTTGAGAGTTCATTCTCGAGCTTTTGTGTTGTTCTCCGAGTTAAAATTTTGGTATACCGAAAGTGTTTGTAATATTCATCAATCGATTCCTTTCTTTCCGATTAAAATTTTCGATTGTATTAATTCGAAATGGCTTCATCCCGAAATGACTATTGTTGTGTGCCACAACTCAATGTTATTCTTGGTGAAAGAAGAAAGGATCATTTACTGCCTCAAGTTCTCATGTTTTCCAAAGCCAAATGAAACTAAAGTTAATTTGGAAACAGCATTTGGCAGGGAACTCAATGTTAGAAGAAATGCTTGGATTTTGAAATTGGTGATTGGAAAACAGGTCACAAAATACATGAAAGTATGTTCACTGCATTTCTCTGAAGATGTTTATTTTCATAAAGGTAAATTACAATAATGTATTCATTTCGAAACAACTTCATGTCCAGATATTTCAGGTGCAAATGAAAATGAAGGAATTTTGATGAAAAATGCTAATCCTGTAGAGAAACTACCGAGCACTTCTGCAGCTACCTTCACATGCTACACAAAATCATATTCAAAGAGAGTGATCTAGTTGAAAACCTGACAAACTAAATATACTGTTATAGTTGATAATAGCTAAAGTAATTCATATAAATTCATCGATATTTTTCATTTCTATATATGTTGGTTGAACCAGCTGTGACATTTTTCATTTTGTATATGTATCTTGAGCTGCTCTGATATGAAAATAAAATCAATTATATATCTATCTGTTTCCTTTCCTTTCTTTCGAAAACAGAAGCTATTTTTTCATTTTATTGATTATCGTTTGTACACAAAGAGAAGGAGTCATATCCTTTAGACTGAATCTAGATTTGCCACATAATATGGCTTTCATTCAACACTTCTTCACAATGATAAGAGTCCTTGAATTACTCATTGAGATGCCTTTTTTTCCAGAAATTCAAGTAAACTTATATTGATTTAGTTTGATCCACCAAGCAACAGAACAGACACTAAAATAACATCGAAATTATCCTCCAGGAACGATTTGAAGCACGATTTTGTAAGGGTATCCAAAAGAAAAGTCCCTTCTCAAAAAATCTTACTCAAATTTATAATAATTTCATTAAACATTCTAGTTCTGCTTAATTTATATTCGTTCTACACTACATTTCTACGGTTTGTTTACATAAAACTACTAGCTTGGACAGGTTCCAAATTTATCCGTCCGGGCGCTGGCATCTTCGCAGAAGTTCCCAATTATTATTGGGAACTTCTGCGAAGACGCCAGCGCCATAAGGGATAAATTTGGAACCTGTCCAAGCTAGTAGTTTTATGTAAAGAAACCGTAAAAATGTGGAGAAGAACGAATATTTATTGAGCAGAGCTTGAATATTTAAAGAAATTATTATAGTTTTGTGTAAGATTTCTTGAGAAGGAACTTTTCGTTTGGATCACGATATAAAATCGTACTTTAAATCGTTCCTGGAGGATAATTTCGATGTTATTTTAGTGTATGTTGCTTAGTAGATCAAAATGAACATCTATCCAAGTTTACTTGAATTTCTGGAAAAATAGGTACCTCATTAAGTAATTCAAGGACTCTTATCAATGTGAAGAAGTGCTGAATGCAAGTCATACTATGTGGTAAATCTAGAATCAGTCTAAATGATATGACTCGTTCTCTTTGTTGACAAATGAGTGAATCAATAAAATGAAAAGACAGCTTTTCTGCATTATTTCTTTTGCATCTTATTTTGAAAGAAAGGAAACAGATAGACATATAATTGATTTTATTTTCATATCACAGCAGCTCAAGATACATAACCAAAATGAAAAATGTCAGAGCTGGTTCGACCTACCTACCTATATAGAAATGAAAAATATCGATGTATTCATATGAATCACTTTAGCTATTATGAACTATAACAGTATATTCAGTTTTTGTCAGGTTTTCAACCAGATCACTCTTTGAATAGGATTTGTGTAGCATGTGAAGTAGGTAGCTGCAGAAGTGCTCGGTAGTTTCTCTGCAGGATCAGCATTTTTCATCAGAATTCCGTTATTTTCATTTACACCTAAAATATCTGGGCATGAAGTTGTTTCGAAATGAATAAATTATATTTTACCTTTATGAAAATAAACACCTTCAGAGAAATGCAGTGAACATACTTTCATGTAATTCGTAACCTGTTTTCCAATCTTCAATTTCAAAATCCAGGCTTTTCTTCTATCATTGAGTTTCCTGCTGTTCCCAAATTAACTTTACTTTCATTTGACTCTGGAAAAAATGAAAACTTGAGGCAGTAGATGATACTTTCTTCTTTGACCATGAAAAACATTGAGTTGAGGCACACAACAGTAGTCATTTCGGGAGGATGCCATTTCGAATTAATACAGTCGAAAATTTTTATCGGAAAAAAAGGAATCGATTGATGAATATTATAAACTCTTTCGGTATACCAAAATTTCAACTCTGAGAACAACAGAAAAGCTCTAAAATGAACTCTGAAAGTAAGCAAAATACGTTAGAATAACAGGCACGTCGAAAAACTACTAGCTTGGAAGTGTTCAAATTTCTATCACCAGAGGGCGTATCGCTTAGCAGTAGTTGCGAATTAGATGATTGGTAGCACCACAGATCAACTGTCTGTGGTTTGCGGTAGCACTTCTGTCATCGTGTCATCTGTGAAGTTTACATATTTGATGTTCTGTGGTTTACACCATAGACAAGATGGTTTACACTTTATTATATATTAGTGGTTGCATACACGTGGAGTTGGGAAGAAATTTTCCATAAATATTTTGAGAAGTGTGTTCAATAAGTCACAATGGTTCAAAAAAAGCTGAAGAAGAAAGTGGGAAAAAAGGTGGCTGCGGCTCCTCTGGCCGTTAAAAAAGTGGTAGCAAAAAAAGAGGTTAACCCATTATTCGAGAAAAGAGTGAGAAACTTTGGTATAGGCCAAGATATTCAGCCCAAGAGAGATCTCTCAAGATTCGTGAGATGGCCGAAATACATAAGGATACAAAGACAAATGGCTGTCTTACAGAAACGACTGAAAGTCCCACCACCTATCAACCAATTTACTCAAACGGTGGATAAGCAAACCGCAACGCAATTATTCAAATTGTTGGAGAAATATAGACCTGAAACTGAATTGCAGAAGAAAAATAGGTTGAAAGCACGAGCTGAAGCCAAGGTTAGTACCTACAATTTATAGGCGCTTTCTTTTCGATGTTTGGAGCACCTGATTAAATTAGTTATCAATTAACTCAAACTTTTCTAAAATGGATCGCAATGTAGGGAATGGGTTACCAAACTATTTTGGGAGATAACCAGCTGTTGAGATGTGGAATGAGGTTCCAAAATGTCAGTTAATTGCATTCTGTACTTAAAATAATACAGGCCCTTGTTAGCATGATATATGCATCCATAGATGAATCATAATTATGATCGTAGTCTGAGTCGGAATCATTGTATAGGTAAGATAAGCTTTGTGATTTATGACTATGATTCGTACATGCCCATATTGAAATGCACAGGTTTAAGTTCATCCTATGTTAAAGGGCCGCTGTTATAAATCCCAGTTGAACTGTTGAGCTCAACCAAACTGACATATTTTATGTTTCAAAAGTTCAACTATAAGTCGAGCCAGGGTAAGCAGTCTGGCTCAATTTTTGCTTTGTTATTCCGGTTATAATCCGCTTGTTGAAGAATCGAAACCTCAACGCAATGCCATATCGAATGAACACGGTTTTTTTGCAATGGCTTCAGTCCATGTTACGGGATCGAAGCAAGTGCATGCCATTAGTAATAATAATAATAATAATGGAGCTTTATTTCTAGTAAAGGCATAAATAAGATTTAAATTGTACTACCTTCAAAATAAATAGTGTCAACTAAGAAAACAACAAAACAAAAAACTCTACACGATACTTCATGAATTCCTTAACCAAATATGGTTTAATTTCTACTAACAAGTTGAATATCTCTCTCTTGTAGCACCTAAGGTTTGATTCTGTTCTTATAAAAGCTGGAAGTTTGTTGAAATATTTTATACAATAGTGCTCTGTTCCTCTTTCAGTTAATACAAGTCTATGTATTTGATATTTTAATTCGGTTGTTCTGGTGTTATATTTCATGGATGTTTTAGTTTTCGAAGTATTTTTTGTTCTTGAATGTGTATTGCCATAGCTGTGAGAATCGCATTTTTTGTGAATATTCCTCTACATGTTTGCCTGCGTGTCATTTTCATGATTGTGCGCATGACTCTCTTTTGCATTTTGAGCACTTGCTCCATCCTATTTCCACTTCTGTAAAACATGATACCATATCTTATTTTAGATTCAAAAGTTGCTTGATATATCATCTTCAAAGATGATGAATCAACATAGTTTCTCAGAACTCCCAATGAAAAGCAGTTTGGTGATAGTTTTGTACATAGGTTTGCAATATGTTGATTCCAATTCAAATTTTCTACAGTCAACCCAAGGAATCGCGCTGAATTTTGGAGATCAAGTTGGTGTCCCTTAAGGTGGATGTGAGGCTGTTTGAAAGTTAGAATTGTGTTCTTTATAAGGACAGCAGATGTTTTCTCTACTTTCAAGCATAATTTATTGGACTGGAACCAGCGAGTTGCCCGATGTAAAATCTCTTGTACCATGTTTTCAATCTGGGGGAAGATTCCTGCCTTTACTAGAAAATTTGTATCATCCACACAGTTAACCATCTATATATTTGGATTGGATCGTAATATGTCTGCTAGATCATTGATGAAGATGATGAAAGTATTGACGCTTGGATACTTCCTCGGGGCACTCCAAATTGAATGAGTGCTTCTTCAGATGAAGTTCTATTGCCACCACCATCGATTTTCACCCGTTATTTCCGATTTGATTGATACCATATGATAATGATATGATAAAATCCTTAAAGATGAGAATAGAGTTAATCTAACGAGGGCCAGAATAAAATGGACCAGTGCAAGAATCAAAATCACAGTGCGGTAACATATTGAATAAACGATTGTTCTCTTGCAATAGCAGGTTATCAGGATGGGTTTTATACATTGTAACGCCAGCTATCGTTGGGTTGAGGAGATATAATTCTTGAAATGTGTATAATAAACACGAATTATTCTTATCATAGTTATCTCATCTTTATTCAACTTATTAAACAAAACTAATCAAATAGATGCAACATAATTCCTTCAACAGTGTTAAAATGTCTGGAACACACTTCCATATTTTGTTACTTTGTCAGAACTCTGGGATAGTTCACATCGTAATCTATTTCTTTCACTACCAGATAAATTTTGGGGTATGGGTAAAAGATGCAAATATTCAAATATAAGTCTACACCAGAATATATCTGAAAAATCGTATTCCTTCGTCCCTCGGTGTATTTATGTTGCATTTCACAACGAAACAATAACTTGGCCTAGTTCTTCGCCAATTCAATTAATATAAATCATTTTAGCTTGTGAATTTATCCTGAAATTGTTAAAAATGCTGTACTTCAAAACATAAACAAAGCGGGAAAGTGGGGTTGTTTGAACTCCAATCATAGAATTCATAACTTACAATAGGCCACGAGCAGTTTTGACAGTTCAGAGAGATTGGAGGACCAACATAGATATAACATATCATGGATGAGGCCTGTCATTTTGCACTGTGTGAGGATGTGTTGCCGAGAGAGATAGAGCTAGTGGTGGCAGAAAGCCCGCGTATTCCATTAAAAAAGCATTGAATGCGTTTGAAAATTTTGTTTTTTATGCGTTTTTTCTGAGAATTTTTGGAGCAAACATGAAAATAATGAGCACCTAAATTTGCTACAGGATTATTTGTTTTCATAGTTACAAAAATGGAGTACTGGAAATAGCAGGAATTAGGTATAAATGATCGATGGTCCTTTTTTTCTTGGCGCAGGCTTTCGAGATTTTATTATTCCTTCGTCAGAACTAAAATACTTACAATGGAGTAGGAGCATTAAAACTTGAGACTATTTTATGAAAGACTTACGGAATTGATATGGCATCAAATGATGAAAAGTATTATAATCGACATCAATGATAATTAGGTAAGAATATATCTGAAAAATATTACTTTTGAAGATGAATAATATTGAAATTCATAAATTTTGACTTAAAAAGTCGAATGATGTTCTATTCATCTCTTGATTCTGGATTATTGGAATTATGAATTAGAATTAGAATTACTAAAATCTAAATAGGTTAAATAAAAAAAATGGAGCTGAGACCATACCTATCTCTTCTTGAATTCATACTTTTTTCGTTTCGTGCAATTCTACAAATTTCAAGAAGATTTCTGTTTTTAATGTCTTTTTCGAAATCTATTTTTTCTTAATTGTTTTCAAAATTTGGTTATGTTCTTCATTGTTCTAATATTACAAAAAATGTACAATCATATAGCTACTTCAAATTTGAAGGACATTTGCTAGAAGAAAAATAAAAATGCCGATTGATATCGCTAAAATATTTTATTGAATAAATGTTTAATCCAGGAAAATTATTGATGTCTAAAATGAATTAGTTTTGTGAATTTGTGCCGAATTCTGTTGGAGCCCTCATATGGTGAACTCTGATAGTGAAATATATTTTTACAATTAACTTAACCAACTGTAATAGGTGATTTTGCAGTGGATCTTGGTTTTTGAAATGGTCTGAGATTTTACTGAAAACATTACCCAAGTTCAACCTTCTAAGAACATGCATTGTGAATACAGGAACAGTAGACCTAGATATACCAACAGAAGCTCTATTACACTTTGTGCAACTAAACAAATTTTTATTACGTCTTCTGAAGGTTTGCACAGACCTCCTCTATTTTTTTTTTCTAAAAGAGATGACAACGATACCTCACAAAGTAGTGATTGAGCACAAATTTCACAATTTAGAGACTTATTTATTTTTTTAACAGTGAATTCGGCTATGTATGCAATGACATACATATGTTTGTTGTTTTGAGTGTGACTTAAAATACTACTTTGATACAAATCATTTTCTTCAGATGAATTTGAAATATAAGTACTATCAGTAAGGGGGAATCAACAGAATTACTGTGGTTTTCAATGATGTAGCTAACATGCTGTATACTAGTTTGGTCCTACGCTAAACAGTTTGCTTCTCCAGAAGATTTGATCTCCGTGTGTATCAGTAAACGTTTGTATGCTCCTTCAAACTGGCTAGCTGTTGGATTATTGTTAAATCCCCCTTGAGCACGAATAGCAGAAAATAACAGTTCCAAATGATCTTGGCTTAATTTATAGGTTAAAAGAAATTTTAGTTTCCCAGTCAAAATTAAATCATCAATTGAATTTTGTACACTCATTAAAGATATTATAAGGTCAAGAAATCCGATTAAATTACCATTTCTATCTTTCAAATTGCTTATGAAATCAATCTATTCATTCATAAATTTTTTTATGAACAACTGATTTTTCAATGACAGGCCTTTTATATACCACTTTTCCCAAAAAGTTTCGTGAATTTACTACATACAATTTACGAATATATTATTGATGTTACAGCAAAATTTCACAGTTGATTCACACCCAGAAAACTCAAGAAGATTTAGCAGTTGTCCTAAGTAGTCAATGGCGTCTGTACACTACTACTGAATACTTCTACAGCTAATTTTACTTTCATCTTTTCTTTCTCGCAATTCAAATGGCGAGAGCGAATTTTTGTAGCTGCATGAAACCCAGCTTCTTTTTGCAGCCCAACCAAGCAAATGAAGTATTGCCATTGAATTAAACTGTTATCTTTGTCATATATATATTGCCAATCTCTCATTTCTAATTCATTTAATCATATGGCAACGGTCCAATATGATATGAATTTTTTCACCGGTTGAGGGATTTGAAAAATATGGCTTGATGTTGGGCCAAGCTATATCAGCTCCCAGCAGGTTACACATGGCAATATTAGTCGGACAACCATCAAATGTCAGTGCGACCACTTTTGTATCTGTATGTTCTAATTTTAATAAACATTCCGTAACAAGAGTAACTTTCTCCTCAGCTGTTAAAGAGTCTACTAAAAAGTAGGCAATGGGTACCTTCCCATTGTCGTTTTCTTGTAGATTTGTTACATAGTTAATGTACCCCAAATGTCTCTTTCCATTCCACTCAATGTACTCTTTAATAAATAACATAATCACAACTCTTTAATGATCATTTCATCCATAATCAATTCTATTTTAAGTGACTTGCCTTTTTCTTCTTCTGTTTTGGCTTTTACAATAATAGCTCAAATGGCTTCCACTGTATAGCCAGGAGTACCATCAATGGAACCATACCATTTTGTTAACATACGAGGATGGGGTAGGCACTTTTTTGCAAAAAGATTCCCCACATAATTGTAAGCCAAAGAGGAATAAAAATTTAGTGTCAGCGCAAAAGATCTCACGGCAGGTGGAAAAAGGCCTCTGCCTTTCTTTTATTTGTCGAAATATCAGCTGCTTTTCAGCTTCAGGTATCGAATCCTGAAAAATTTCAGAAATGTATTAATAACTGTAAAAGAAGAAACTTCAAATCCTTGTGGATCTGGAAATTAATTATTCAGGAAAAAACAACTAAAGCTCACGCTCCTACCAATATATTTTTCAATGGACCGAATTCTATATGTACCTAATATTCGTTTAAACGATTTGGAATTAATTAATATATAGAAGGCGGTAGTTTAGTGGTTAGAGCGCTTGCCTCATGATCGTAAGGTCTGGGGTTCAAGCTCCTGGTTGGGAAAGAATTTTTCTTATTTTCAGGGGACCGTCCAACCATTCGCTGTTGGGTAGACAATTAACAGTTCCGTTCCTAACGTGGCGCGAGGAATTAGTAACAAAGCCTATAAAGAACACACCTGCTAACTCGCACAAGCATTAGCTTCTGAGGGGTTCCACAACAGAACCTAGGAGAATCAGCAACAATACAATACAATAAAAAAATTCAATTCTCATTCTCATTCAATTTAATGATTTGTACAATATAGTTGAAGGATCAAAGGTTGAAAATAAGTTTGCTATCATTTTCAATTTATATTTTCATTAAATATTAATTTTATTGATTTTGGTAATTTATTTTGATTAAAATATATTTTAATTACAATTATAAATAAAAACTAATAAAAGTAATATATGAACTTGATCAATTTAAAGGTATTGTTTAGGTAGCTAGGTAAAATAATTGATAATATTAGTAATCCTATGCATTAATGATAAAAGCGGTAAGCAATCCTTAAAACTTTTCTGCTTCATGCTTGCATCCAAAAAGCAAAGAAAATCAGAAACACTCTCTTATGATTTATACATTCAAACCAGAAAGCATTCATTAATGAAGATGAAAAAAAGCACTCATTAAAAAAATGCAAACAGCATTCATCAAAAAAGTGCAAATAGCATTCACACAAAAAGCATTTACCTACACTGCCTAAATAATAAGGAATACACTATGGGTATTGTTTTTTGTTTTGTATAGTTGCTGATTCTCCTAGGTTCCGCTGTGGAACCCCTCAGAAGCTAATACTTGTGTGAGTTAGAAGTCCAGATGTGTTCTGTGTAGGCTTTGTTACTTATTCCTTAGGACACGTAAGGAACAGCACTGTTGCTTGTTTACCCAACAGCGAATGATTGGACGGTCCCCTGAAAACTGGAAAAATTCAATCCCGCTAGTAACCTGAGCGATTACTGTAGGACATATACGCTACATATGGCTTATGCACCTACCTTCAAAATAAGTGAGATTTGCGCAGTGAGCTAATTCCTTAAGTTTAAATCGGCGAGAATTCAGAGAACTTATTTTGTTTTTATAACGTGTAGTCTTGATACAGAGCATCTTTATTGTATTTTTCTGTCTTATATTGGTTGCTCGGGAAATCTCCCAATACTTATGACATTTCATTGGATTTTTCAGGTCATTTTCATCAAAATCACCCATATATATTGGATCTTCTCTCTTCCTATAATACAGAGCAGACTCAATCTCTATATAAACTATGAAGGTATTGAATGGTGTAATTATAGGATGAAATAATTTCATACCTTCTCGTAAAAGTATTCTTCGAGGAGTTTTCTTTTTGGTTTCACCAGGAAAGTCGAATTTGGATGGAACTGATCCTACTTCTAATTGTTTATTTCCATGAACATTTATGAAGTAATCCTTTTCAACAAAATCCTTGCTGGAAATCAATGAGGTGTCCGTGGGAACGAAATTTTGTATTCTTACCGCCACTAACCATTTTTTTCTGAGGACTTTGTACTTTGGAAATCTACAAAATACAGAAAGCCTTATCTCTTATTCAGAAATTGGGGAAAAAAATAAAACGAATCAGTTTCAATTGGAAAAAAACCCAGATAAGAAAGATGCCAACTTACTTGTGAAATTTGATATTTTGGCTTTTTTTAAACCTGTTTGTACAGTTAATGGCTGAATAAGATTTAACCATGATCTTTGACTATAATATAAATACTTCAAACAGAAGAAACTCTTCGAAAAATCTAACAAAAATCAAGCTCGACACTTCTAATCAATGCTTTTGAAGGCAATTTGGCGGGCTTCTTGCCACTTCTAGCTCTATCTTTCTCTTGACAACACGTTTCTCTTTACCTCACGGCTTCCATTGTAAGTTATAATTTCTATGAGGACCAACAAATAACCTAAAAGGCATTGTTTACTATGGAAAAAAGCAATTTTTCTCGTGATTTCGTATTCATTTGGGAATTGATATATTCACTTTTTTTCGATAAGGGTAGTATGAATTTGGTGTACTTAAAATGAAATTAGTCCCTGATGTCATAAACAGGAAAATAAACAGACCTTTCGTTAGTTAAGTTCGACGCCTTTCTGCGAGTTGTTGTTTGTTATATAGACACCCAGTTAGGGTGACTAGATTTGGCTTCGATGCAGATCATTGACGATTTAGATCCTTATTTTGTAAAAACAAACAGGAATGTTCATGAAAAACTGGCGAATTTACGAAAATTCCTTACCTGGAAATAACTGGCATAGGTACCCAAACAAAACATTGTCGGTTGCAATCCTGCACCTAAAGTGAGAATCAGCTCAAAATTTGACTGAATTAAATATTGAATGGAAATATTTTCAATAAATCCTGCCTTGTTCAAGTAATAAAGAAATGCTCATGAAGGACTTGTGATTTTTCAAAGATTTTATACCTGGAATCGTTCGGCTTGCCCATATTGAACATTGAGCGTGATATTACTCGATTAAACATGAAAATCAGCTCAAAGTTGAATTTCACTGCATTCCTGAATGTCAATGTTATGAATCAATCCTATCAAGTTCAAGTTTTATTGATTGTGGAGTATGATCTCCATCCTATATTCTTTTCCAAGGTAACTGACAAGTTGGAAAGTAACATTTATTCTGTGAATTTTCAAGTTTTCAACGCAGTTATAGATTGAATGGAATCAGAAAATATGATTTTCCGGTTGAGAACCAATATAATTCCCTCATTTCACACTTTTATAATAGATAAGTTGAGTTCTTCTCCACATCGGGATAGTACCATTCAAATGAAAATACTTCAACAACTCATTAGTAGTTTTCATCGATTTGATGTTGAATAACCAAGCTTGAGTATCTGAATTTACTTCAAAACACAGCCTCACTAAACCCAGCCACACGCAAAAACGGCATCAACAAGAGATTGGGTGGTCTCAGCTCCAATTCTTTATATAACCCATTTTATTCTGATTAATCAATATCCCTGAATCAAGAAATGAATTTCGACTTTTGAAGTCAAAATTTATTAATTTCATTATTTATTCATCTTCAAAAGTAATATTTTTCAGCAATATTTTAACCTACTAATTATCATTGATGTCAATTATAATACTTCAATTCCGTAAGTTTTTGATGAAAAAATGTTCCTCTAGAACATGCGCGCACGAATTAAAAATAATAGAAAATACTAAATACATTAATTTAAGCCAATGTTTAGTATTTATATAAAAATTTTACATTCAATGTAGGTTTGCGACAGTTTCGGCATACTTTTATGGTCCTGAGTAGTAGGAGTTATAGCTGTCTGAAATTATGTTTTCTCAAAGACATAATCTGATAGAATTGTAACAATGGGTCTCTTGCATGTAACACGAATTATCATATTTTTATGTTTTCCTCGTTCTATATCGATACAAAATCATAATGTATGCTATCACACACTTCAATAATTAGCGAATTTTGAATAATTCGGTATTGAAAATGGCCAAATCTTGACTCAAGGTCTAAGCGGGAGAAACACGTCAGATCGCCTCTACGTCACTCGTTATTGTACGATTCACCGATCGATACAGTCCGACGCTGTCTATTGGCTTGCTAGAGTGAAAAGTACACGAGAAGAGGGAGAGAGTGGATATATCCCCATACGTCACGGAAACCGCGAAGCTTCGTCCGTTGAAACAACCGACATGCGGAGCCAAATTTAAATGAGCATTCTCTAGTTAAAAATTGAAATTTTTGATGGCGGTTAAAGTTTTTCAGTGGTCTCACGGATAGAATATTTGAATCCAATGATAAAAACATTCATGCAAGAGACCTATTGCATTCGTGTGAAATGTTGACGCTCCTACTTGTTTAAAATTAAATAGAGATCTTGTCGATTAGAGAATGAGAATTTTGTAATGTGGAAAATATTTGTTTAATCTTCCTCAACCTTCAAGGCGACAACTAACAGTCATGTGCCAAATTTCAGCATTATTGTATATATGTATTTTTGAAAATATTCAGAAAAATGTTTCAAATGGCAAAATAGGTGGATTGTTGCCCATTCATAAACTCGAACTTCGATATTGTAGAAAAATGAAATAAATCTATAACTGAACGCAAACAGACTGATATTTAACTGAGTTACTTAAGTAATTGTCTTCTGCTAACACACTTATTCACTTTCTAGGTTAGTAAAGGAACCAAGAAGGAAACATCCATTCCAGCCAAACCCAATACTATCAAGAGTGGATCAAATACCGTCACCAAACTAGTAGAACAGAAAAAGGCACAATTGGTGGTGATTGCCCATGATGTGGACCCAATTGAAGTGGTGCTACATTTGCCTGCACTTTGTCGTAAAATGGGAGTACCGTATTGCATTGTTAAGGGAAAAGCAAGATTAGGTTTACTAGTGAGACGCAAAACTTGTACTTCTCTTGCTTTGACACAAGTTGATTCTGGAGATCGAACAAATCTATCCAAGCTTTTGGAAGTTATCAAAACTAACTTCAATGACCGTGGAGATGAAATAAGGAAGCAGTGGGGTGGAGGATTACTGGGATGTAAATCTGCTGCTCGAATCGCCAAAATTGAGAGAGCAAGAGCCAGGGAGTTGGCTCAGAAACAGGGTTGATTTCATTTCTTGTATTTTACAGACCAACAATAAATATTTTTAATGTTGGCCATATTTTTTTTTCATCGAACTGCAGTATGTATTCAGTGGCTATTATTTTAAATGTTGAGAACATTGTCAGTTTTTCCCCTGAAACTAGAATAGCTTTAATGAGAAATTGTATAAGCTTGATTCTTCTAGGGCTTAAATGATACACAAATAAGTAATGCTATGCATGTAGAGACGATCTCAATCTGTATTTTGCCGATACTCTTGTTTCGATGAAAAATATTCTTTCGATTAAAGTTATTTATTTTTTCGAAATCGATATCTTAACATTAGGTGATATATTTCAGAACTAGAATTTAAACTTTCTTGAATGAGAATATTAAGTGTTTCTGATCAGAGAAATTTCAGTTTCTACATCTAAGAATTACTCGTTTGAAAAATAATATCTCTCATATTGAGTACAGTCATTCATTGTTACTTTGACCATCGGTTCAACATAAGCCCAAACATCCAAAATATATTGATGCGAATCACGTCTGTTCATTTGAAAGATATAAACACGGTAAATAAATTAATAAATTATTCTTTCGTACATTGAGCACCATATCTCGTTTCAGGAGGTCAAATATAGCTACATCCATATTTCATTTTTATATTGAAAGAGACGGTTGTAAAAACGCGTCCCAAAGACCGTTATTTGATTCAATTTTGCTGTGATTTTACAGTGGTAATGAAAGTGGCCAGTAAAAAAAAGATGAAATATTCTATAAAGAAGAAGATGTGATGAAACTGATTAATGATACTGATATAATTCCCTAAAGCAACAGAAATCTATTCATTATTAAAGACTTATTCCTCATAGAAAAGTGGTATCTTAACTTCGTATATTACCCGCAAGCGATGTATTTTTTGTTTTGATTTGCTGAGAAATGTGACAATAATGTATTTGTGGGATAAACATCTTCATTTGCTACATAATTTGGTTTGATATCTCAAATACTCAAAATTTCGATACACAATTTAGGAAACAGTTCCAAAAATGAATATCATATATATTAGTTCTCAAAGGCACTCAGTAGCTTTTCACCTGAAATAAAAATATACCTTCCATAAAATTTCAAATGTTTCTATCAAAGTGGGTTAAAGTTAGCCGGCAGCTTACAAGACTGTTTAACCAGGTAGTTCAGTTGATTTTTAGAAGCTGGGTCAAAGATAATCGAGCTTGAGGGATAACTTTGGCCCACCTTTATATTTTCAAATAAATGTTTCGAAATGCGAACCAAGTAATTATTATATGAAGCAATGGTAGCTGATATTACCCTTCACTATAATGAACTCTAAGAATTGAGCAATCGCTTCATTTCAAAAATTCTTTAGAAAATAAAACTTAGGTGGGGCAAAGTTACCCCCCATGTAATATGTAATATGATCCCATTACGAAAACTTCTATTTGTTCATGTGGGAACTGCAAATTACGTGTTTGATGTTTTATTTTCAATTGCTTATGTGAAGAATATTCGTGTAGGAATACAAATGGAACATGGAAAAAAAATCGAAAAATTCATTTGTTCATTTAACGCGACTAACTCCGATAGTAGCGGCTGGTCTGTGAGACTTTATTTACCAATATTCCAAAATTTACAGTGGAAGGAACTCGTACTTGGTCTATCTTCTCGTTGCGTTCCAAAGAAATGGTAGTAGGTAGTGATTTCATCGTTCAAAGTAATCACTAATGACGAAATATTTCATCCTACGTTCTGAGAGACTGAAGCGACTCATTACGTTTTAATCTTTCACATAGTTTTTGTTCAATTGTAAGGTCAGTTTTACGTCTTATTTTTTGTGTATGACAAATAAGAAAGTAACATTACTTTTTTTTAGCCATGTGTTCTCAGGAAAAAAGACAAGCGCGACTACAAAAAATGCTACAAATATTAAACAAAAAAAGCAGAGCAAAAGATTGCAAACTACGTACATTCAGATGAAAAAGAATTTGACGGCGTGGCAGAGCAGCTTGACAACAGTGGTTCGGAGTAGATTATTTCCGATAGTGGGAAAAAAATTTACAGCTGTACATTGTCGTTCGTAGGTTTGTAAAACATCTTATGAAGTAAATGAGATGGGTGCCGAGAACAAGACATTTCCAAGGAATGTCAAACGAAAGACCTTCACTAACTTGAAATATGTTTGTTTGACCATTTTTCGCAATGTGAAGGTGTACCATTTTCGTTATTTTTAGTCTTTTCATTATTCGACTTCGATTTTTCTGTATGGGATTGAATAAAGTGATATTTTTACTGAAAAATGCTATTTTTCAAATTCCTCGATATATTTGGAGAAATTAGCAATACTAATTGAACATGCCTTCGCTTAGATATTTCATTGTATTGTTAATCTTATCTACATGTATTTCTCGTCTAACCCAATTCGCCATGCATTTATATGGGCTGATAAATGGATTCGGTCTCTGAGACCGACCCGACTACCCATGTTCAAGTATATCACGCTACCATCCGAGGGTTAATTGTTCTGGAAAAAAATATGAAACTTCAAAAAACTAACCTGGAACAAAAGAATGTATAAGGCAATCCAAACCACGTGACTTTTTAACCTCAAATATTGCGTTTGGAGGGCAAACAAAAGTTTTGTTGCATTTTGCGCTGAGGTTTCAAGCTACTTTTATTGTATTTATTGAGCATTTTGGATAATTATTCTTTCATCTTAAGTGTTAAATCGAATTGTTATGGTGTTTCAACATGCAGAGTACTTATTTAGAGGAGTTATTGCGGGAAAACCCAGACGTTGTTCAAAGGTGAATATGAAACTTTGATTGCTTTTTGCGCGCATGTTCTAGGGGAACAGCGTGCTATCGTTTTGATCAAATGTCTGTAATTTTGGATGATTGAGCCGAAAATGGTCTCAATCGACTAGGTTGGACTCACTGATGACGAATCCGGTGTCAAAATCGATTCTGTCCGGCCGGCCGGCCGTAGACACGATAACTGTCGAACGAAGTGAGCTAGCTACTTGAAACTTTCAGGGTAGGTCGCGCATTGGAATGCCGCGGTTAAGTTCGTTAATGGGCCAAATCGATCGAATAGTTTCGGAGTTATAGGCATTTGAAGTTTTGAAGTTATTTATTTTTTATTTCAGAAACTACTTGAGCGATTGGATTCAAACTTGGCAGTTTGGTGGAGTATAACGACGCGCAACTTTGAGCCAAATTTCGTCAAGATCATATTGTCAATAAATTTTAAAAAAAATTTTTTTCGAAATTTTTTTACAAAAAAATTTTTTTTTCGGAAACCATTCATCATATCCAAAAAAAATTATACTCACACTTTGACCTTCTAATTTCACAGCAGTGTACTAAATTTCAGCTCGATACGATCATAAGTTTTGGAGATATCGGGAAAAAATATGTGAAATTTCGAGGTTTTCTTCTCGATATCGTTGATTTTTTTAGTATTACTCGAGAAATACTGATTCAGTCCTGATTAAACTTCACAGCTAGTTTTAAGATGCTGAAAGACAACTTTGTGCAAAATTTCGTGATAATCGGGTTATTAGAACAATTTGAAAAAAAAAATTTATATGATTTTTTCATCATATCATCCTCATTAAATTCTGTAAGAAACTTCGAACTGTTATTTTCGATGAAGTACTGGATTTCAATTCGATCTGGTCTGTATTTTTGGAAATATTGGAAAAATAAAATTTTGATTGGGTATATCTACGGAATCATTGGGTGGATTTTACCCATTCACGAATTCGGCCTTCGTAATTAAGGTCCAAACCTTCTCTACAAATATCGAGTTTCTAAGTTGTTTCTTTCGGAAGTTATTGTGTTTACGCAGTCGGCCGTTAGGCTGACCGTAAACACAATAACTTCCGGAAGAAACGACTTAGAAACTCGATATTTGTAGAGTAGGTTTGGGGCTTAATTACGAAGGTCGAATTCGTGAATGGGTAAAATCCGCCCAATGATTCCATGGATATACCCAATCAAAATTTTATTTTTCCAATGTTTCCAAAAATACAGATCAGATCGAATTGAAATTCAGTACTTCATCGAAAATAACAGTTCGAAGTTTCATACAGAATTTAATGAGGATGATATGATGAGAAAATCATATAAATTTTTTTTTTCAAATTGTTCTAATAACACGATTATCACGAAATTTTGCACAAAGTTGTCTTTTAGCATCTTAAAACTAGCTGTGAAGTTTAATCAGGACTGAATCAGTATTTCTCGAGTAATACCGAAAAAATCAACGATATCGAGAAGAAGACCTCGAAATTTGACATATTTTTTCCCGATATCTCCAGAACTTATGATCGTATCGAACTGAAATTTGGTACGCGCGCACGTTCAAATTCGTTGCTGAAGCGGTCATCTACATTGAACATGCGCGCAAAAGTTGCTGCCTTCACGGCAGTGCTTTTTGAACTTTTTTTTCCTTACTCAGTTAACTAGTTATTTTCAATAAATCCTAATTTGTTTGCAGGTATATAAAGAAGTTAACAATTTGGATTTGGACACATTCATCTTTTCAACTGGTGAATTAGACAAGTATCAATGGCATTCCACCACTTTCCCTGATATATTCTCGTATATTGTGTTAGCACACAGTTTCTAATCTCATGAACAGATGAAAGCCTACAAAACCCTTGATGCTCACAAGAATTTTTCAGCAGGTTTTGTCTTGAAAGTAGAAACAAGGATTTTGAATGGTTTTCATGTCATTATGACATTAATATGTTGCCTTTGAAGAAAATGAAAGGGACATGGAAGAAAAACATGAAGAATTTACCATTAATGATGTAGGTGTATTTGCTAGTGCAAAGCCTCCACAATTCGGAGCATCTTCAGACAGATTAGTGTGTTGTGAATTTTGTTTGGGAAGAGTGCTGGAGGTGAAGCTCCTCATGCCAATGGCACAAAAGACATCAAGGAGTGTGTAGTTTCGAGAGATAATAACATCACATTAAAACCTGATCACTCATATTACCAAGTGCAGATTTTTATTTCTGATTTGAAATTCTGTGATTTCGTACTCTGCTCTCCGTTACTTTTTCTACAGAACTTGTGATTTTTTTTTATTATGTAGGTGAAGTAGCACCTTGATGGTAATGTATTCATTAAATACTTGAGCACAATTAAATTTATATTATATCTTTTTATAATAGTGAATAAATACAGAACAACACATTTTAGTTTCTTTCAAATATTTTTTTTATTACTGAAACATAGGTACTCTCATAACAAAATAAACATTATAAGTATTACAAACAAATTACAAAACGAATAACTTCACTTAAAAATAATTATGATTTATATGTGGATCACGATTTCCAAGAAACTACAATGCTTAAAATGATGTATGAAGTATAGAAATATTCCCACTTATATACAATTTTGAAATTCTCATCAGTCCCAGGGGAGTGTTTTTAGCTTTTTTTCCAAATCTAATTTTCAACGAGGCAAAGTTGAGCTGCTCGAGTTTTGTAGCCAACATGGTCATTGTAACGTCTGTTTATGTAGCACCATGCTTCCACTATGCCTCCTCAGTATCGCCCGAATCACTTTCTTCATTAAACTGAAAAATAGAAAATTTTTTCAGTACGTATGTCTTATAAGACTAAAATTTGCAGATCACAACTTCTTCCTTAGGACATTACCTATTTGCTTGGTCCATATACTTCATGACTTAATTTCATTCTTTTGTCTGCCGCAAATTTAGATTTACATCACACTTGCGTTTAGAATGGACTATATTGATGATCCAGGTGATGTGATGGGACCCAATCTGGATGATTTTCATCACTCAAAGCACTAGATGCTCCTACAAATTGAATAAATTATAAGTTTGTATTGGAAATAGGATGCTTTACATAAACTGAAATAGGGTACAACATTTACACATATGCTTTATCCTTCAAGCTTGTATAAAACTGTAATATCAAACATCAGTTACACTCATATAGAAATACAGAAATATCTATTTTCTTCTTAGGTACCTACCTGTTGTGAAATGTCTGCTATAGACCCTTCGGTTTCTAATAATTGATTCAGTTAGATCTTCCCTCTTGATGGCTGCTAACCACATTTCCCTTAGTTTCCTTGAAAGATCGTTAATATGTGGGTAATGCCTCAGAGTAACAGTTACTCTGAGGGTAATGCAAAGGGCTTTTCACAGTAGGTACTCCTAAGGTCCCGATTTGAAGGGCTTCCACAATTGACCATTATACATGTTACAGGCATTTTTCTCACTTAGTTCTCACTATTCACTATATTTTTCAATAAAACTAAACGATATTATACACCATTCAGTGTGAAAATACTCAGAAAAAGCTTCCAAAATAGAACTAGTTTACAAAGTAAACAAACTTGTTTGCCCTCCAAACGCCACGTGGGATTATTTTGACAGGTCGTTGGATTCCCTAATATCCAAAAAAACAAAATGATAAGGTATTTCAATTATAATGGCAAAAAAGGCCCATAAAGTACTATTTTTTCTTATGATTTTGGTAGTTTAGGACCGTGCAAACTAAGCCAGAAGCTATGGAAACTACTTTTTGCATTTTCAAAATGAATGTTCGAGTGAATCCTAATGAAAACCGAAGTTCTATCTTCAAGCCTTTTTTGAGTAACTCTGAGTGATTTCAGAAAACTGAGTTCTTTTTGTTATTGAAAAAACATAACTACTACATAAAAAGATATTAATTTTTGAATCTTCGCTGGCATAATAAAAACACAAAAAAATATAACTCGCAAACTACAAAAAATCGCATAACTTACATGGGGTAGCAAACAGATACATATCATAAATATAACATACACATTGCCATGTTCTATGGTATATAGTAATGTAATATCCCTGCTTCATCCTTGTACCGTTCCATGTCCGCCTTTTGTTACATAACATTTATTAAACTGGCTATCTGTCATGTACATGTGTCATATTACTCATTTTTACCTTACATGTTACATTGAAAAGATATTTACTGATATATTACATCTGATATATTTCCCTTCAGTAACATTTATATAGCTGAGATGTGTTTTTCTCACATAACAATTACATAGTTGATATCTACCTTTTTTATATCATGTATGGACCCGATAAATTTCTGATATGTGTCTTATACAGAAAGGATATATTGTTTGGAATTACACGGAAAATTTCCTACAAATCATAATATATTATGTAATATAAATTTATGCAGGGTGACCTAGTTGGTTTTTAATTATATATATACTTAATCAGTTGAATGAGTGTTCCATTTCAATGGAATGTCTTATGACATACATCCCGTTATCGAAGCATAAGCGAGATACAGGGTGTTTAATGTTAACTTTGAGCAATATTCTGATAACTGTGGTGAGTTATGAGTGATCTTTGAAATAACGGTTTTTGATCACATCTCAATATTTTTTGGTGGTCCATTCAATTGTTGTGTGGAATTCTTGAAAAAATATTTCAAAATGGTGGAAAACCTTCAAAGTTGGAATTTTTTATTTTCCATTGGCAAATTAGATAGCATTATTTCAATGTTCTCAATTTCCTAAGATTTTCTGTGAAAATTTTTTTCCCAGATTCAAACTTTTTTATTTACATATCTACCGGTGAAAAAAATATTTCACCAAAAACTGTTGAAACCTTTAAAGGCTAAACTAACCCCCATTCTGAGCACTGGTGTGAGAACATAATGAAAAAATATCCATTGGTTTTAATTTTATAGCCTTCCTAAGATTCCGCTCGGAGTACTTAAATAATTTTTATTTAAGAAACTGGTTGCCCTCCGGAGGCCAAAATTGTGCCAATGAGCCCCCAGCATGACTTGTATAGAAATATGAATTTATCAAAAAAAAAAATTTCAAAAAAACTTTGATGGGATTCGAACTCGCTCCACTTACGGACAATAGGGTCGCGTATAAATTGGATTCATTCTGATTGTAATGACGTCCGCTACCAAGCAACGGTAGTTCATCGAATTTGACCCTGTTTTTCGAATGCGGAGAGCGTTCGATTCCCACCAAAGTTTTTCAGAAAAAATTTATTTTCTTGATAAATTCATATTTCTATCCAGGTCATTCTGGAGGCCTTTTAGCATAATTTTTACATCCGTAGGGCCACCAGTTTCTTGAATAAAATTATTTAAGTACTCCGAGTGGAGTCTTCGGAAGGCTATAAAATGAAAACCAATGGATAGTTTATCATTCTGTTTTCACCCCAGTGTGTTCAGAATGAAGGTTAGTTGAACCTCGAAAGATTTCAATAATTTCGGGTGAAATTTTTTTTCACTGAAAAAAAGTTTATTTTGAATTTTGGAGAAATATTTTCAAAAATTATTTAAGAGAATTGAGTACATTGAAATAATGCTATCTAATTTGCCAATCGAAAATAAAAAATTCCAACTTTGTAGGTTTTCCACCATTTTAAAATTTTTTTTCCAGAATTCTAGACACAATTGAATTGAATTGACCCCAAATAAATACTAAGATGTGACCAAAACCCGTTATTCTAAAGGAAACGTATAACTCATCACAGTTATATCAGAATATTGCTCAAAGTTGACATTAAACACCCTGTATCTCGCTTATGCTTCGAAAACGGGGTATATGTTGAACAAGTTTCAGATGCAAAACCCTTGTATATATGAAAAGAATGTTCATTTATTCTTCTTTTTTTATTATTTTCTTAAATATTCCAGTTTGTTTGGAGGGTGATTGGGGATTGTTATTTTTGTGGGTTTTTTGTTATTGTTGTTCGCGCATCTGAAGAATAAAGGTGCGACGTTGTGTGTGACACATGGACGAACCAACCAGTATCGCCGCAGATGTGTAGGAGAAAGAATCATCATTTTCCGCCGCATAAGAAAACTTCGTCAAGAAAACCGCTTAAGTTAATTTTCGCCGCTGGTGTTCTTTTTTTGAAGAAAAGTGTGGAGCAGAACGGACTTATACTACGCTGGCCAGCGCGACAATCTCCATAGTTTGTTGAGGTGAGTCGTGCCTTTATTCACGTGTTCACATAATTTCGCCCATATCTCCAATTGCCCTATAATCTCACTTCATACAATTCAGTTCATTGTCTCTTCTCGAGAATCGAGTGGTCCTTCCTAAATTATTACTAAAAAATTATACATTGGTCCGAATTCGAGCCGAATAAACCAGAAATTAATTCATGTATTTTTGAACACAGAATTCAATTTGAATTTTTTTCGATAAAATTATTTCAATTTCTTGCATATTGTAGGGAGACATAACATACGGTCATTATCGAAGCATCGAAACTTGTTCCTTTCGTTTCACTTATTCCAAACAAGATTCGCGCAACTCCAATTATTGTTCCTGCGTCTTTGCTGCCTGACAACACGATATTTCAGTTTGTCCGTTTTCATACTTCGGTTTGTTTACAAAAGAAGTGTCACTAGTTGAATCTTGTGTTGGATATCATTTATTTGTTGTTTCGATTTTTCAAATCGAATTATAATGAGTACAGCTCTGAAAAGGATAGAAGCTCTTCGCTGTCTTCAACTTAATCGTATGACAAGTCTTCATCAGCTAGCTAAATTGTGTGATCAGATGTTTCAAAGAGGCCGATATTTCAAGCTAAAATTTTGGATATTTCTGAAATAAAAGAAGCATACATCATTTATCAAACTCAGATTATCGAGTCACAAGCGCAAATTCCTGAAAGGCTGAACGAAGAAGTTCAAGCTTATCAAGCGTTCGAAGATCTATACTACGAGATTCAAGAAATAGCTGCTAAACTGTTTGAGTGTAAAGACGAACCTCAATTGACTACTCCTCAAGTTTCCGCAGATTCAGATCGCTTTATTGCTTCTTTAATGCCTAAGTTACGCTTAGTAGAGTTCGATGGAGATATCACTAAATTTTCCACATTTATAGATATGTATAACAGTTCTGTTCATAACAACCCTGCTATTCCCACGCACGCTAAATTCAATTTACTCCTTTCCTATTTGAAAGGAACGCCGCTAAATGTTGTGAAACATTTACCTATTACTGACGCAAATTATCAAGTTGCTTATGATACTCTTCATAAACGATATGATAATCCCCGCTTAACTGCTCAAACCTATTGGCGAAACATAGTCAGTTTCCCACCTATAAAAAATGATGATCCAGAATTGTTACATTCGCTCCTTGACGTTTTTTCTGAAAATTTAGAAGCTCTTAAACGACTCAATTATAACACTCAATTTTGGTGTTTTCCGCTAGCCAATATTCTTCTTGATAAATTACCTGATGTTTTATTATCGCGCTTCGAACTCGCTAATCAAAAAGCTAACGTAATGCCAACTTATGAAAAAATTTATGATTTTTTAGAGACTCAATGTCATTCCCTGTATTCCCTTCATTCAAGAAATAAATGTAGTGGCTCCAAAACAAGTTTTCTAGCTAAGAACTCTCAATCAATAAGAACTAAAACATTTCTTGGAGCCCAGTCTCCTCGAGCTGATATTCGTACACAAGACGCTTGTGTCTATTGTAAAGGATCTCATTCAATTTATATATGCACCGCTTTCAAAAATAAGCCCGCTCGTGAACGTTACGAAATTGCTAAAAATCGACAACTTTGTCTCAATTGTCTCAGTAATAAACATGACACAAGTAATTGTCAAAGTTCGAATTTTTGTCGTCATTGCCCTGGAAATAAGCGTCATCATACGTTAATACACTTTGTCCGCCAAAACGCTAACAATAATAATCATACGCATAACCTGCAACCTTCTTATTCACATGCTCAAGATCAGTCATCTTCTGCGGCCCCTCGAAGTTCAAAATTTAATTCTTCTAATACTATGCCAACGCCTGAACAAGGTTCGACACAAACTTTCACTCAATGTGGATTCACTTCAGCTCAATCTCAAGTTGTGTTATTATCCACAATTTTGGTGAATATACAGGATGTCCGCGGTAATTTTCAATCTGTTAAAGCAGTTTTAGATTGCGGTTCTCAAACTACATTTTGTAGTCAGAAACTTGCGCAACGCTTAGGATTCCCTAAACGACCTACCCAAACTTTTATACAGGGTGTAGGTGGAAAAAATTTATCATCCAACCTAGGATCCGTTTTCATAAAAATTTGTAATATTTATCAACCTGATATTTTCGTTACTACTCAAGCCACTATTCTTCAAAAGGTGTGTCCTGAATTACCAACTGAAGAAATTGATATTGAAAATTGGCATTTCATCAAAAACATTCAATTGGCAGATCCCGGTTTTTTTCAACCCTCACCGGTACATTTACTCATTGGTATGGACTTGTTTCCGCAAATTATAAAGGGTGAAAAAATTATCAGTTCCGATTCAGGGCATCCTGTCGCTTTAAATACAGTTTTCGGTTACATAATTATGGGTCCTATGAGCAATCACACCAAAACATTGAATTCTGTAAATTCGTTTTTCTGTCATACTGAAAACCAGTTGCTCTCAAATCTAATTTCCAAATTCTGGGATGTGGATTCAGTACCGCAAAAAAATCTGATGAGTCCGGAGGACGAAATTTGGGAAGATTATTTCATGAAAACGGTGTTTCGAAATGAAGACGGAGTATATACGGTCTCATTGCCATTTCGCAACGATGTTTCCAGATCCCCACTTTTTCCAAATATTCGACATGTGGCGCTCAGTAGATTTTTGTCATTAGAAAAACGACTGTTGAAAAATCCTGAAATGTATTCAGAATATTCTAAATTCATGCAAGAATATTTAGATTTGGGTCACATGGAACTTGTCGTTGATGATGAACAGGATTTCGATAGTTATTATATTCCCCATTTTGCAGTGGTGAAAGATGACGCTGTAACCACCAAATTGCGTGTAGTTTTTAACGCTAGTGTACCAGATCCTGCAACGCATTTATCGCTCAATGACATTTTATTGCCAGGTCCTAAATTACAAAAGGACATTGTTCAGATTTTGCTCAACTTCCGTTCCATCCTGTAGCTCTTATTTGCGATATACAAAAAATGTATCGGGGTATTATGGTTACTCCTGAACATCAGACATATCAAAAAATATTGTGGCGTTTCAATCCATCTGATAAAATATCGGTTTATAAATTACTCACAGTTACGTACGGCATTAATTGCTCACCCTATCTTGCTTTACGCACTCTGAAGCATTTAGCCGAAATAGAAAGAGAAAATTTTCCCCTTGCCGCACAGGTTATTCTTCAGGACACTTATATTGATGACGTCACCACGTCATGTGTGTCAGTCGACGCAGCTATCGAGTTGCAAAAACAACTTACAGATCTTATGAAAAAAGCAGGTTTTCATCTCCATAAATGGAGCAGCAATAAAGCAGAAGTTTTGTCGCATTTAGATCCTTCTCTGGTTAATCCTCACATATTTGCTCTTGATTCAGATGATGTCGCCAAAGTTTTAGGTCTCTGCTGGCACCCTTCTAGTGACGAACTCAGATTTAAAATTATTAGTATTCAAGATAACTGTACCAAACGAAACCTTTTATCTCTTTTGGCTCGCTGTTATGATCCCCATGGTTATCTCACGCCTATCACCTTCACGCTTAAATTTTTGATCCAACAAATTTGGATATTGGGTCTGGAATGGGACCAAACTCCTACTCCTGAAATTATACGGCAGTGGGACCTTTACCGAATGGAATTTGAATGTTTGCAAAATTTCAAATTGTCTAGGCATATCGATTTAACCAATGCTGATTCTATAGATTTATGCGGATTTTGTGACGGTAGTCAAAAGGGCTACGCATGCGTTATTTATTTAAGAGTATTGAAGGGTAGTGAATACCATATCTTTTTTCTAATTGCTAAAAGCCGTATAGCTCCTCTTAAGAAAGTTTTGACCATTCCTAGGATTGAACTCCTCGCCGCTTCTTTATTAGCTGATGTTTTGAAATATACTTCGACATGTTTAGAAACAAGAATCCAAATAAATAATATATACGCATTTTCTGATGCTCAAATTGTCTTGCACTGGATTAAATCACATCCAAGTAAATGGAAACCATTTATAGCCAACAGAATTGCTTCCATTCAGGATAAAATTAACGCATCGCACTGGTACTACGTACCTTCATTTTTGAATTCAGCAGATGTCGCGAGTAGGGGTTGTTCACCTAATGAACTTCTCAATCATGCGTTGTGGTGGGCCGGACCTGCATTTCTAATGCAGTCATGCGACAAATGGCCAAATATGCCGTCTAGTAGTTCAGATAAATCAGGAATTTTAGAAAATGAAAAGAGAAAACAAGTTACCTTAATCGCGACTGATTCGTCAAATAATTTCTTAGATAACCTCCTTGAAAATAAATCCGATTTCTATCAAACGGAATATATCTTGGCCTCCATTTTACGCTTTTTAAGAAATTGTAAGCTACCTAAGGACGATAGAAAAAAATCTAATATTGATTCTTCAGATCTTTGGAATGCTTTGAAATGTTTGGCTAAACATGAACAACAAAAATATTTTACAGAAATAATTTCTCAAATCAATGCCAATAAAAAATTACCGAAACCTATACGAAAGTTAAATGTTTTCCTTGATCCAGATGGACTTCTGAGAGTAGGAGGTAGAATTCAACAAGCATCTATTTCATACAATAAGAAGCATCCCATTCTCATGTCACGTGATAGCTTACTCGCTGTACGGTATGTTGAGTATTTGCACAAAAAATACCTACATGTAGGAGTTCAGACCCTTCAATATTTAGTTACTGATGTCTTTTGGATAATAGCAGGCAAGAAACTAATTAAAAACGTAGTTTCTCGATGTGTTCGTTGTTTCCAAGTAAAACCACGCCATTATGAGCCCCTGATGGGTTCATTACCTTCTTATCGTGTTAGTCCACAGAAACCTTTTGTTTTCAGTGGAGTAGATTTCAGTGGCGCTATATCCTTAACTCTTAGTAAGCATAGAGGAGTCAGATCGCAAAAGGGTTATATCTGCCTATTTGTTTGCTTAGCTACGAAAGCTATACACTTGGAGCTAGTCTCTGATCTCACAGCCGAGGCCTTTTTGGCTGCCCTTCGTAGATTTATAGCTAGACGAGGTTACGTTAAAGAGCTTTTTTCTGATAACGGTACTAATTTCGTCAAATCTAATAAACTTTTATTGACCCTCGCAAAAAAAGCCTCTTGCCAAGAAGCTATCACTTGGAATTTTATTCCTCCATCTGCACCACATTTCGGTGGTATATGGGAGTCGGGTATAAAATCCGTCAAACATCATTTAGTTCGGACTATTGGAGCGCAAATACTCAGTTATGAGGAATTGAACACAGTGCTATGCCAAATTGAGGCTATCCTGAACTCGCGACCGTTAACTCCGCTTTCAGCTGATCCCAATGATATTCAAGCACTTACTCCCGGTCATTTTTTGACTCAAGGCCCTCTAGTTTCGCTGCCTGATGAAGACTTTTCAAACAAGCCATTAAATAGGCTAACTCGTTGGAATCTTGTTCAACGTTTGCAGCGCGATTTTTGGCGTAGATGGTCACAAGAATATCTTCATACGCTTCAAGTCAGACAAAAATGGTTGAGAACAGGGTTAGCACCCTCCATAGGCACTCTCGTTTTGATTCAAGACGATACTTGCCCTCCACTTGAATGGCGCCTAGGTCGCATTGTTGAACTGTATGAAGGTCCTGATGGACAAGCCCGTGTTGCGAAAATTCATACTTGTCATGGCGATTTTAAACGCCCTTTAGTGAAATTACATCCACTTCCACTAGAAAATGATTCTCATTTTGGTGGGCCGGAATGAACAAGTTTCAGATGCAAAACCCTTGTATATATGAAAAGAATGTTCATTTATTCTTCTTTTTTTATTATTTTCTTAAATATTCCAGTTTGTTTGGAGGGTGATTGGGGATTGTTATTTTTGTGGGTTTTTTGTTATTGTTGTTCGCGCATCTGAAGAATAAAGGTGCGACGTTGTGTGTGACACATGGACGAACCAACCAGTATCGCCGCAGATGTGTAGGAGAAAGAATCATCATTTTCCGCCGCATAAGAAAACTTCGTCAAGAAAACCGCTTAAGTTAATTTTCGCCGCTGGTGTTCTTTTTTTGAAGAAAAGTGTGGAGCAGAACGGACTTATACTACGCTGGCCAGCGCGACAATCTCCATAGTTTGTTGAGGTGAGTCGTGCCTTTATTCACGTGTTCACATAATTTCGCCCATATCTCCAATTGCCCTATAATCTCACTTCATACAATTCAGTTCATTGTCTCTTCTCGAGAATCGAGTGGTCCTTCCTAAATTATTACTAAAAAATTATACATATGTCATAAGGGAAAAATAACTTTTCCGATGTCATCTATACGGCTATATATGTATAATGATAATCTTTCAAACTTGAATAATCAATAGAACTGTTTCTCTGAAACAATTCTGAAAGATAAATTTTATTTCCTCATACTAAATACAACTTAAAACAAATTCTAATAACAACTCAAACCATACCTGAAACCAAAGAAACAACATTCAATGTTGATTATCAAATCATTTCTTCAATTTCAATTTCCTTTCTATTCACAATTTCAATTATTTTGATACTGTTGTCACTTTGACATCTTATGTGATGTGACATATCCCTCCCTATGATGAAAGTTTTGGTACAAAACTAAACTAATCTGTTTCTCCTTCATATACAATAGGAGTTGGAATGAGCTTAGAAATATGAAATAAATTCGATTCCGTTTTTTGTCGTGTGTCTATTTCGAATAAAGATTTTGATATTTTCCTCGAAATTCTGTATGGTCAAGTCTTAATTCATCTAATTTTTTTCGATTAAGTTTGTTTCCATTTTCAACATAAACTGACTCACCAACATTGAAATTATGTTCCTTTCTGTTCTTATGATATACTTTCTTATTATATTCATGGTATTTGATACTTTTTTTCAAGGCAATTTTCCTATCATTCTCTAGATTATATTTTTGCTTTGTATTCCTTATTTCATTTGGTAAAATTGAAGTATCTTCTCCTCGTAATAAGCTATATATTTAGGACTGAACCCAGTTACTGTGTGTTCAGTTTCATAGTACTTTTTGACACATTTGTGTGCTATTCTTGCCCATCCATGCCTGTTATCCACTTCATTCATTGAACATTTTATTTCATTTACTAATGTTTGATTGAGTCTCTCATTCAAGCCATTAGAAAATGGTGCATTTACTGCTGTGAAAATCATTTTGATATTTTTCATCTCTAGGAAATTCTTGAAATCCTTCGAATTTATACCTGAATACTGATCGGTTAGAAGTGTTTCAATATCATAATCTTGAAGTACTTTTTCTGTAAGCTTTATGAAATCACTTAAGTTTTATGTTTTTGGTGCAATATATAAGCAAATCTGGTGAAATGATCCACTAAGAGATGTAAATATTTTTTAGTGGATCGTGAGCCACCGAATCTACCGATTGTATTTATTGAAACTATTTCAAACGGTTTTTCTGCAGTACCGAGTTGCGATAACAGACCCATTTTCCCTTGTCTTGATTTATTTTTCAAGCAAACTTCGCAATTTTTACACATTTTTTTGATATTTTCTGACAAATGGCCTATATGGCAGAAATTCTTGTGGGTATTCTCTATAAGTTTCTTAGAGAACCCTTCTGACAGTACAATTTTTTCTTTCTTCCTTACTTTCTTGTAATAAAGACTGTTTTTTGAAATGAACTTATTCCTGTTAGTTTTCAAAGCTTTGTTCTCTTCTTGATCTGCCAAAATATCTTCAATTTTTATTATATTCACAATTTTCAATTGATCATCTTCATCCTCTTGGGATTCTAGTACTGGATTTCTGCTTAAGCAATCTGCTTCCAAATTTTCTCTACCTGGACGGTATATTATCTCAAAATCATATTGTGATAAATAGTAAGTGAGATCGCACAATTCCTCGTCTGTTCGAGCTTTAATATTCATTTTTCCTAGAGGTTTATGATCGGAAAATACTTTTAATCATTATCCTATGAGCCAATGCTGCCAATATTTAACCGATTCTTTTATCGCTAAACATTCTAAGTAGATAGCCTTCTTTCTTCTCTGTGTTTCGTTTAGTTTCCTTGAAAAATATGCCACTGGTTTTACAACTTTGGAATTCTCTTGTTTTAAAACAGCTCCTATCCCTTGCAAGCTTGCGTCTGTTTATATATATATTGGTCGGTCCGGACCGAAAATAGCTAAGATTGGCTGAACACAGGAAATTTTTCATATATTCAAAAGCTTTTTGACATTCTCCTGTCCAAACGAATTTTTGACCTTTTCTTAACAAATTATGTAATGGCTCTAGAATTAATGAAATTTTGGGTACGTATTCGTTATAAAAATTAATTTTGCTTAAGAACTGTCTAAGGTTCTTTTGATTTTTTGGCATAGGAAAATTTCGAATTGAAATAAGGTTGTCCTTTATTGGAGAAATTGAGTTGTTCCTTATGATGTGGCCCAAGTATTGCACGGAATCCAATGCAAATGAGCATTTAGAAAGTTTCAATCTGAAACCTTCTTTCATGACTGCTTCTAGCAATTGAGATAAGTGATCTAAATGCTCTTCAAAAGATTTGTAAAAAATCAATATATCGTCATTTAGTTTACGGTAAAATTTGATAATTTGTGTTTTCTTATTATATTACTCAAGATTCTTTGAAAGATGGCTGGAGCAGTTTTTAAGCCAAATGGAAGACAGGTCCATTGGAAATGACCATCTTGAGTATCAAAGCCTGTCTTTCTTCTATCTTCGATTCGTAGTGGAATAGACCAAAATGCCGAATTTATGGCGAGTTTCGAAAAGTATTTGCAATTTCTTGTCTTTATCACTAAATCTTCCATTAACGGAAATGGTTGTGATTGAGGAACTATTATCTTGTTCAATTCCCTAAAATCTATACACAGTCTCGATTTTTTGTTTTCCTCTCTTTTATATGCCAGTATTACCGGAGCAGCAAAGGGACTATAGGATTCTTCAATTATAATTCTCTTGAGTAATTCTAAAATTTGAGTTTCTTTCTCTTTCTTATCTTCAATCCTGCACCTATAAGGTCTTTCACTACAATATTTATCCACGATATGATCTATTCGGGCTTCGTAATCCAACATCATATTTATCTTTTTCAAATATATTTTTATATTTATCTACAAGATTCTCAATAGCTGTTTCTTCATGATAATTCAAATTACTTGTTAGGACTTCAAAAATTCCTATTTCTATATCTTCATTGAAATTCATTCGATGTTCTACTTGTTTTTCGGCTGTTACTTTCTGTTCTATCGCCAATTTTTCATTTTGTATCAGTTTGAATTTTTTTATACAATCTAATCCAATCAAATTTATAATATTAAATTTCATTACACTTATACGGGGAGACAGAGTTTTTCCTGAGGTTTTTATCTGTGCTCTTGTATCATACGTAAAAATGTATGGTACCCCGTTACATTTCCTCTGCTAATACTGTTATGACACAAATTGTTTGATATAAAAAAAATGTAAATGCTCATCTCAAAAGAATATATATATATATCCAATCAAAAAGTCATTTTTGAAATTTTCATTACTTATTATGAATACATCTATGTATTCTTCTATATTCAATATTTTCGCTTGCACTGTGATTAAACCATCTATCTCATTCGCACCGGTAATTGTTCTAATGCTGACTCTTTGCATAGGGTTGTTCTCATTCGATTTTAAACGTATAAGTTTCGAATTTATTGAAAAAATATTTGAACCAGGATCATAAATTAGCCTAATTAATGGTGGAATTATTAGTTTTTTGGATCCGTGTTGTTCAATTCTACTTCTAATATTATGTCATCCTGACATAATACATGTCACAAGTTTTTCACTTTATTCCCGATATTTTATTAGATTTCTAGTTCGAAATGAACAATTATGGATCTATGGGAGATGATTCCCCAATAAAGGGGCCTGTAGCGTTGTTCGTTTAGCTGAGGATCTGAAAATCATCGCTTGGAGGACTGAACCTGGTCGGAAGACCCTCTCGGCCATGAACAAATGTAGGTGATATTAATTACTGCTTCCTTCTGGTTTTCTGTCCCTCTTTCTGTTTCAGATATTATGTCAAGATATTTTGTCGGAATGAATTCAAGATGACGAAAAAATTATTTTCCAATGAAAAAGATGCCATCCATCTTCTGTAAACAAATTACTACACTTATACGGGGAGACAGAATTTTTCCTGAGGTTTTTATCTGTGCTTTTGTATCATACGCAAATAAGTATGGTACCCCGTTTACATTTCCTCTGCTAACACTGTGATATATCTTAGAATGTAATGCTCGTTCTCAAAAGAATATATATATATACTACTACATTGAATTATTAACATGTTTTGTTCTTTCGTCTTTCTCTTTGAACCAGCATTCAGCTGTAGAATGGAAACGTGAGCCTTTCCGTTTATTCCTACAAATTTCACAGGGTAACTTCACTGTATTTTCTCTGTTAGTTCATTGTTTGTCAATTTTCCTTTCAAAATTTTTCTTGTATACCAAATGTTCTAATTTTCCTATTTCATTATAAAGATCTACTTTTCCTATTGTCAGAAACAAAATTTGGTAAACCAGTTGAAATAAGATCTATCAATCTTTTTTTCTTGCTTCTAGCAGAAGTTTCTCTTTTTTTATCGCGTATTCTAATAAAGACCCTTTTTGATATTTGAATAAATCTTGCGAATCTTATAGACAACCAACCCTTACCTGCGAACGTTTTACGAAAATTTTCTCTCCATATTTCCCATTTAGATTGAATGGTCAGTTTCATTAGTGTACAACTATACCAATCCATAGCACCGTTTTCCAAGAATGATCTCAGGATTTCAATTTTTTCATTATCCCTATATATTTTGAACCTTTCGCATTCTTTCTCGAAACCGGGAATGTATCGATCATCAGACCTATATTTTCTACTACAGTTTTATCTTGCCTCTTTTCAATGAATCACCACCATTCAACTGATCTTCAAGAATTTCTTCTAAAAAGATATCTCGAAATTGGAGATTACCACCTTCATCGAAATAGTCAAATCCTCATTCAAATTGATCCATGCCTTTCTGATTTGGTTTCTTTTGGGAATAGAATTTTTGACTTTATTAAATGCTGAAGTCTTAATTACTTCCCTATGGAAACTTGCATTTTGGTAAACATTGGGAATGGAATAAGTACGGCCATCAACTGTTCCAATCGAAGTTATGCAAAGAACATTCGTTTTAGGATCTTCAGCACATATCTTGAAATCAAACCTCAACTTGTTCATTTTAATGATATCAAGAAGAATGTTGTTTGATAATGTTAATCTTTCAAACTTGAATAATCAATAGAACTGTTTCTCTGAAACCAAAGATAAATTTTATTTCCTCATACTGAATAGAACTTAAAACAAATTCTAATAACAACTCAAAGCATACCTGAAACCTGAAAACAACATTCAATGTTGATTATCCAATCTTTTCTTCAATTTCAATTTCCTTTCTATTCTATCTATCTATATCCGGTTTCATAGCGTGCTACGCCTTCCGGTTCCCAGTCTCCAGCCCCTCCTATCTTCCCAGTCCCATAGATTTAGATTTCTTTCAGACATAGCCTTTTTTATTCCATCGAACCATGTTTTTTTGGGTCTCCCTCTCTTTCTTCTATTCATAATTTCAATTATTTTGATACTGTTGTCACTTTGACATATATCTTATGCAGAGCTGGATCTAGGGCGCGGTGAGGGAGGCATTTGCCACGGGCGCCAACCAACTAGGGGCGCAAAATTATAATTTTTTTTCTTGAAATGATGTTTTTTCACTTCAAACTTCATTCATAGTGTGACGAGTACGGCCCTCTTTATTCTAGAATGTGGCCGAATACTCGTCACGCGTATGAGTCACCCACTTTCGAGAGTATTCCAGACATCGCTGGAAATTCCACACGTGATATAAGGGGAAGCGCGGAGCAGCCCAGGGACCAATTCAGCAGAGTGATTCGTAGCGGAAAGAGTTCAGTGAAAATAAATTAGTGTGGATATAAATTGTGAACAGACTTTGATAGAAATACTTGTTTAGTTATTGGAATAGTAGTGTGTAAATAGTGTAAATAAATAGTTTAATCATTCTAAACGTTTTGAAAACTAAGAAAACGTTACATTGGTGTCAGGTGTGCGGTTCGACATAGCTCGAATTGAGTACATAAATTATTGATTGAAATTTATGCCAGTGACTACGAGACGTCAGAACGCAATGGAGACGCAGGCGATAATGGAATTTCTGAGTAAACTCAATGAGAAAATGGATAAACTGGAAAATAAGGCAGAAGAAAATTCCCAGAAGATCAATGAGAAAATGGAAGAAAATTCACGGAAAATGGAAGAAAGTTCTCAGAAAATCAATGAGAAAATGGAAGAAAATTCTCGGAATAGCAATGAATTGGTGAGTCAATTTGCAAGTAAATTGGATGAGAAAATGGAAACTATAAAGGATGAAATGAATAAGGGAATGGATGAAGTAAATGGAAAATTTGATAAAGTTGACGAAAAATTGGACGAGGTAAATGAGAAATTTGATAAAGTTGACGAAAAATTCGAAGAAGTTTATGAAGAAGTTAACGGAAAATTCGAAGAAATATCAGGAATAATTGAACAGCATTCTAAAATAATAAAGTCCCTGAAAAGAATGTCAATTGGAAAAGATTATCCGGCTTCATCACCCTATGACAACATGAAAATGGAAAATAACGGCGAAAGTGGAAAAATGAAGATCAAGCCTCCGACATTTGATGGAAAAGTACCATGGTCGACATATCAAAAACAATTTGAAGCTGCTGTGCTGGCAAACAGTTGGAGCGATAACGAAAAAGCCACAGCATTGATAATAGCTCTAAGAGGAGAGGCTCTTAACATCCTGCAAACGATTCCGGAGAGCCAACAAGCCTGTTATGAAGTTCTAACATCGAAACTTCAGATGAGATATGGTGATGCTCATCTACAACAAGTTTATCATGCCCAAATCAAGAACCGGGTGCAGAAAACAGGAGAAAATCTCCAGGAGTTTGAAGCCGATGTGGCTAGGTTAGTTAGGCTGGCTTACCCAACTGCTCCAGACAGCTTCCTTGAACAGCTATCAATCCAAACCTTTGTAGATGGAATCAAGGACAGTGAAATACAACAAGCCCTGAGACTTGCACGCCCTAAAACCATGGATGATGCCTTAGCTCAGGCTTTAGAATTCGAGGCAGCGAAGCAGGCGTCGCATAGGGGACACGTTCGTGTGAGACAAGTCCAAGAAATAGACCGATCTGTTGAAGAAATCATCAGAGAAGAAGTCAGCAGATTATTACGTACTAAGAAAAAGGACGTTGTGTGCTGGTACTGCAATAACAGTGGGCATATTAAGCGAAATTGTCCCAAAATCGATAAAGAGCCACAGCAGGAAAACTGAAAAGGGTCGGTGATAAGGGGCATAAATAAACCCAAGATAAGGATGCCCCTGAAGTGATAATCCGAGGAATCATGTCTCCGGATTCATCAAGTATAGTTGTTCCCGGAAAAATAAATGATCGAAATGTGAAAATCTTGGTGGACACTGGATCGACAAGAACCATTGTGCGTCCAGAAATAGCTAAAGGATTTAAGATTCGTCCAGTTATGATCAAACTTCGAACTGCGTCTGGACAGGAAATACCAACTTATGGATCGGTCCTCTCCACTATTGAATTGGGAAATATAACTGCAAGGCACGAAGTTCTAGTGGCTGAAATCACGGAAGAAGTAAACCTGGGATTGGACCTCGTCAAGAAACTCGGATGCCAACTGGATATGAAGAATGATGTTCTTCGACTGGGAAATGAAGAGATCCCGTTCAATGATGTGGATGACAAGATATATCGGATTCGATTGACCGAGGAAATCACGTTGCCAGGTCGAACTGAAAGCATAGTAATTGGTAGTTGTGATGATGTTACGAGAAATGGCTGCGTTAAAGTAATCGAACCCTCTGACGATGCAATACTGGCTAAAGGACTGTTACTCGGGAAGACACTGGTAAGGTTGAGAGATACTATTCCCATCCGATTACTGAATATGAACATGTTTCCAGTCACCTTGAAGAAGAACACTTTGATTGGACACGGAGTACCAGTGTACCATATTTCTGGTGGGTTAGGTACTGCAGGAGTCTCGCAGAGCCAAAAGAATACTGAAGAGCTAGTGACCCTTCTCACCTCAAAATGTCAAGATCTTGACCGTAATGAACTTGCCGAAGTGAGAAAACTGATTCAGAAATTCTCCGACGTATTTGCCACTGACGAAAGAACAGGAAAGACCGATATTGTGCAGCATAAAATCAATACTGGTGATGCGCAACCCATCCGACAGCACGAAGAAGGACAGCTATCCCTTACCTAGAATAGATGATACACTGGATACACTCTCGGGATCACGTTGGTTTTCCACCTTAGATTTGAAGAGTGGGTATTGGCAGGTTGGCCTGGATCCAAGAGACAAAGAGAAAACTGCCTTTAGTATTGGGACGGGTCTGTGGCAATTCAAAGTAATGCCCTTTGGTTTATGCAACGCTCCTGCTACATTTGAGCGTTTAATGGAGACAATACTGAGAGGACTCTCCTGGAAGACTTGCCTGGTGTACTTAGATGACGTGATAGTAGTGGGAAAATCATTCCGAGACCACCTACACCACCTGTCCGAGGTTTTCCAGCGACTTCGTGAAGCCAACCTAAAGCTGAGTCCCAAGAAATGCAATTTATTTCGAACTGAAGTGAAATATTTAGGACACGTAGTTTCTCGAGGGGGCGTGAAAGTTGACCCGGATAAGATCAAAGCAGTACAGGAATGGCCTATACCGAGAGACAAGAGTGAATTGAGAAGTTTCTTAGGCTTATGCACCTATTATAGAAGATTCGTATCTGGATTCGCCAAAGTTGCCAAACCTCTTACAAAATTAACAGAGGATGGACAGGAGTACATATGGTCCTATGATTGCGCTGAAGCTTTCACACAGCTGAAAAAGGCCCTGGTTACAGCCCCAATTTTGAACTACGCAAGAACTGAAGGAAAGTTTGTGCTCGACACGGATGCTAGTAATACAGCCATCAGGGGCGTTCTATCACAGGTTCAGGATGGACAAGAAAGGGTGATAGGATATTTCAGCAAGGTCTTATCGAAGCCAGAACGAAACTACTGCGTGACCAAAAGAGAACTTTTAGCAGTCATCAAGTCTGTAGAACACTTCTACAAATATTTGTACGGAAGAAAATTTCTGCTGAGAACGAACCATGCTGCTTTGAAGTGGCTCCTGAACTTCAAGAACCCGGAAGGACAAGTGGCCAGATGGATTGAAAGACTGCAAGAATATGACTTTGATACCGAACATAGAACGGGAGCTACCCATCGAAATGCCGATGCGTTATCAAGACGACCTTGCCCTGAGAATTGCAGCCATTGCTCACGCGCGGAAGACAAAGCCGATGTGAGACGGACCACAGTAGTTGAAGATGATTGGCTACCCCAAGAAATACAACGAGCACAAGAAGAAGTATCCAGACTCAGTCAAAATGTTAAGTCGTATTAGGCACAATGGGAAACGTTGAAGATCGATGAAGGTCTTCTGAAGCGTTGTTGGGAGAATGACGATGGATCTGAACAGAGGCTTCAGTTGATTGTGCCGAAGAGTCGAGTGACAGACGTCTTAACCAGACTACATAATGGAACTTCAGGTGGACATTTTGGGATTACAAAGACGCTAGAGAAAGTCAGGCAGCGGTTTTATTGGATTTATAAGTTTCTAAATTTCAATCAGGTGTGTTTGAATAATTCAATTTTGAGTTGAAGATTTTTGCGTGCTCGGTCAAATTATATTCTGTCCGTGCACACGACAGTCAATCATTTTCGAAAGATATAACTTAGAGACTGCAAAATTTATAAGATTATGTTTGGGTTGGGAATATGTCGGCGATATTATCGTTCGAATTTTATTTGCGAGATCCAAAATTATACCGATTCAATTAAAATTGCGTTGTACCATAATTACACGAGTTTTCATATGTACAAGAAGAAGTTGGAAAAAAAATCAAAATGTTGAGAAGAATACGATAAATTTATCGTATCTCTAGTAATTTATTAATCAGCTTCTTAACTATGTGTACTACAGAAAGAGGATCAAATGTCGATCACTGAAACATAAAACCTTTTTCTGTCCTCCTGAAATTTGTCGAGCATTGAGACAATTCAGATATGAATATAAACGAGTGCGCAAAACATTCCGATTCGACGTCCAGCATTTTCAGAATCTTGAATAATTTTAGGTTGATATACAGTGGCGCAGCCAGAATTTTCGTTTGGGGGGGGGCCCGATACAAATATTCAGGGAGAGAAAAACATATGGTATTTTAATCATCTATTTGAAATAAATGACTTTTACATAATAAAATACTCATACTAAAATAAAAACTTTTATGAAAATATTTTAAAGTGGAATTCTCCGTTTTTTTTTCGCCATTTCGTCCAAAATTTCTTCAACATTTATATTTACATCTTGATTGGTATAAAGGACGGCTAAACTATTCAGTCTTTCCTCCTCCATGGTGTTACGAAGATAATTCTTCAAATACTTCAAATTTGAAAATGACCTCTCAGCTGATGCGGTTGAGATAGGCAAAGTTAAGAATATTTGTGAAAGCCTTTTTATATTTGGAAATATATTAGCATCACATTCAGCATACATTTCAAGAAGATCATCTCTAAAATTCTTGTTGGCATTAATTTTATACCACAGCTGAAGTTCTGCTTTTAATGATACGTAGCTGCAGAACTCCTCGATAAATACATCTTTATAGAGGCTGTGGAGTTCCAAAAAGGACTTCAACTGGCTATCGAAGTCTTGATCGTCATCAGGAAATAGGCATTCAAAATTTGTAATTATCTGTTTATGTTTTGAAAACCGATTCTGGAGATTTGTAATGATGCCATCCAAAAACGGAATGAAAATCGTTATTTTGTAATATTTATAATTTATTGCGGGATACTTCTTATTTTGTTATAAACGGGTTTATTGTAAAATATTTCCATATTTTGGTGAGCGGAAATGTTAGGGATTCGCGTAAATGGAAAAATCGAATGAACCAATTTTCGAAAATTATTTTGTGTCTTTGTTTTTTTTTTTTTTGATTTTCACCAGAGTATATATGTTTCGCAACTTCGATCGATCCGTACACATGTTGGAGAAACTGTCGAAATAAGAATAGTCGTCTTATCGTCGTCTGAAGAGATAGATCGTGAAAATCGTTGATTTGGAAGGTTTTGAAAATTTGAGGTGTCAGACGAGAGTGTATGGTCGATATACAGGAGAAAGGTGAGCCATTTTATTGCTTTGGTGATATCTTTTTCTTTCTCTCTTTGATATATTCATTTCAATTTCATTGTTAAATTTCAGTTCATTAAAATACCAAAGGGTCGCGCTTAAATATGCCCCTATCATATATTTTGTGCCACCATAAAAAAATTAAGATCTTGATAGAGGCCGATTTCGTATCAAATTATCAATTTCCTCAGCGAATTCTGTGGACTGAACGTTTTTAATAATAACGTCTAAAGCGGAATTAAGCTCTTTAATTGTAAGAACTCTATTTGTTGCACCATTTCCCTTATTAATGAATCGATAAACATATGCAACAACTGATTGTATTCTCTCTAAAGATGAAAATTTATTCAATAGCGCAAAAATTATATTTTCTTCAACGACAGCATTGAAGGAGTTCAACTTTTCCTCATTCGAAACTTCCTCAACCGAAACGATTAAATCAGCCGAGAGAGAAAAGTCTTTTTTCAAAAATTCAGGTCCCGCCCACCATAATGAATTATTTAGAAATTCAGAGGGCAAACAACCTCTGGAAGCTATATCAGATGGATTTCACTTCCTTTCGTATGGTGCCAACAACTAGGACTAACTTTTTCCTGAATGAGAGCGACTCTATTACCAACAAAGGCCTTCCAACGATTTGGGGGTGATTTTATCCAAAACAAAGCAACCTTAGAATCAGACCATGCAAACGTATTCGTTATTGTTAAATTAGTCGAAAACAACGATTTAACATAACTCAAAATGTTACTAGTAAGACAGCGGCACATAATTCCAATCTTGGAATAGAAACTTTCTTCAAAGGAGCGACCTTTGATTTCGAAAGAACTAACATTGATTTGAATTCTAAATCCGAAATTTTAACGCGTAGATACGCTACACCAGCGTAACCCTTTTCGCTTGCATCGCAAAAACCATGCAATTCACAGGAAGTTGTTGAAGAAATATTCAAATGTCTTGGAATTTCTAAAGTTGATAAACTCTTCAACTCTGTTTTATGCTTCGTCCACAACGAAACACTATTTTCGGGAGGAGAATCATCCCAACCTATTCCTGAACTCCATAATGTCTGAGTTAAATGTTTGGCAAAAAATGTCAAAGGCGCAAGAAAACCTAAAGGATCGAATATCCGTGCTAACTCAGATAATATACTTCGCTTTGTACATGTTTCCGACAAAATATTAACGTTATATGAAAATGTGTCCTTTGAAGGACACCACTTTCAATACCAAAACTTTGACGATCGAATCATCATCGAAATCTATACCAAACTGTTTGCATTCATCAGGTAAAAAATTCAAAAGTTCCGGACAATTCGAACTCCATTTTCTTAAATGAAAACCTGCGCTCTTAAATATTTCAATCAATTGATTTACAATAATTCGAGCATCCTTTAATGATGCGCAAGCACTTAATACGTCATCAATGTAAATGTCATTGTTCAAAAGTGAAATTGTTAAAGTAAAATTCATTCCTTCATCTATTGCTAACTGTTTAATAACTCTATTTGCTAAATAGAGCGAGGATGCAACCCCAAAAGTCACTGTATTCAAGCAATATTCCCCAACTGGTTCATCTTTCGAAAACCTCCAAAAAATACGCTGCTAATTTTTATGTTAAGGTGAAATCAAAATCTGTCTAAACATCTGTTTAATATCTGTCGTGAATGCAATTGAATTGACTCTAAGACGAATTAATAAACCAACTAAATCATTTTGTAATTTCTGACCAACATACAAAGAATCATTGAGTGACAATCCCGAAGAACATTTTTGAGAAGCATCAAACACAACTCTCAACTTAGTCGTCAAAGAGTCCGGTTTTATCACACAATGATGTAAATAAAATATTTCATTGCTATCGAATGACCTAGTTGCGATCGACATATGCCCAGTATCCAAATAATCCTGCACCTCGGTAAGGCTAGCAGAACCACTTTCGATTTTTCGAAAAAATTTTTGATAAGAATTTATAACTAATTAATTACTAATTTATACCCCTATTTTCATATTTTATACCCTTCTGTAGACTGAGAAAAACTGGTTTCTGCTAGCTTGACGTCAAGCCAGCAGAACACATCGAGTAATAGATATGCTAGTGAAGAGATGAATATGTCAAAATAAAGCTCCAATTTATTACTAATTTATACCCCTATTATAAAATTTTTCACCCTTCTGTAGACTGAGAAAAACCGGTTTCTGCTAGCTTGACGTCAAGCCAGCAGAACACATCGAGTAATAGATATGCTATTGAAGAGATGAATATGTCATAATAAAGCTCTAATTAATTACTAATTTATACCCCTATTTTCAAATTTTTCACCCTTCTGTAGACTGAGAAAAGCTGGTTTTTGCTAGCTTCGAGTAATAGATATGCTATAGAAGCAATAAATATGTCATAATAAAGCTCTAATTAATTACTAATTTATAACCCTATTTTCAAATTTCACGCATATCTCATTTCGGAGATATACCGGGGTGAATAGAAAATTTAAATGGTAATAAGGTATATTAATAGAATATTCAGAAATGAATTCATTCCGCCGGATTCAGAACTCATTCCGGACTTACAGAATATGTTTTCTTAATTAAACAGTTATTTCGTACCTAATTTTCAAATTTTACACCCTCATGTAGAACGAGATTACCTGGGAGGTGCAAACTTGGCAACAATTAAGCTTGCAGAAAGCTCTTTGTAATAGATATGTCATTGAAGAAATGAAAATGTCATAATGAACCACTAATTTATCACTTACTTAGAATCCCTATTATAAAATTTCACGCTTTTTTCATTTCGGAAATATACAGGAGTCAATAGAGAACTCGTGAGGTGATACAGTATTAATCAAATATTTTGAAATAAATTAATTTCTTCCAATTCCGAGATTGTTTCGCACTTACAAAATACCCTCATCATATCTCACTTATGAAGGTACATTATTACATACAGGTTAATACATAAAGGGGTATCTGTGCACAGACAATTAAGTCACACTCATCTTAGCATCTATACAGGTTGATAAATCATATAGTATTGAAATAACTTATGAATCATTCTGGAGTATCTGTTATATTTTGCAATTCTAACTAATTATTTTTGAAAGAATTCGTTGTTATAGCCTCAGAGCTCTTTTTCTATCGACAGTGGTGCCCGTCTATCCAAATGTTATTTTATTACTCATTGCTTACAGTTCGAGGGTTTTGTCACGTATTATTCTTCGATGTTTTTTGTCACTCAAGAGTGTATTTTAGCAATTCGTCACTTGGATTCTGTTGGATTTAATCAATCTCTGGAGGTTTTATTCAATTGTTATACAATTTATATTATAATGTATTAGTCCCCAGAGTCATATTAGCTCGCTTGGTCGGAATTCGTCGTACCTGGAATTGAGGAGAAGATTCCTTGAACCCATCGATGATGCCTTAAGATTTTATTTTTATGAAATATTGTTTTGTATGATCGTAAGATCAACTTAAGACTGATTTCTTAGAAGGCGTCCTCAAACCACGCAGGGTAGAGCGGCCGTCTGTTTTATGTCAATCATCGGGTCGAAAGGGGCCCTATAGAGATAGGTACAGTATTGGCATCTAAACAAGTGATTAGTAGGGGTTTCAACAGAACTAGTATATTATTCTAGCGATTTTGTGCATTTAGAAATAATCGTTCGTACTGATTTGGCTCGTTCTCGAAAAGTGTGAAGTATATTATTCGAAATTCTACACTTGGTGTTTGGTGTGTGTTCTTGAAACAGAATGTGCTCCGAATAAATATTTGTTAGAGATGGAGGCTGTTGAAATCAGGAAACGTGGACGTCCAGGTCAAGTAGATAGGGAAATGGTTATTGACCTGCTCAGTAAGTTTAAGGATGATATTTATCGTGATGACAAAGTGGTCTCAAGTTTAATCCTATTTGGAAAGAATTGGCTGAAAATTTGGGGGGCAAAATGAAGCCCAACTCATTATATATAATGGCATTTCAGAACAGACTAAAAATTTTGAACGGCGACGTTTCTATTGATGAGCCTCTAGATGTAGATGAAAGGCCTTATAGCCCAGAGGGAGCTATTTCGAATGACAGTGATTGTGAAGTGAACATAGAAGAGTTTTCTGTTTTTGTTGCGCGAGACGATTTCTTGAAGTTGGTTGAAGAAAGGCAATATCGAAGAGCGGACAGGCCCTACAAAAAAAACTCCGTACGTAATTGTTTACGTTTAAAGAAAGGATTATGGCAAGCATGGTTGACGAACCAACTCTGGAAGGATGTGAAGCTGCAATGTGGATTTAGATTCAAGTACCACTACTTGAATAGTAATTTAAAATCTGGAAAACTAGAAGGTGAGTTGTTAATATTGACCTACAAATATAATGATTTTTTTCATTGTGTGTATTCGGAATTATTTAGTTCAAGCTTAAATATTCATTGACTTCGACAGTTTTCACGATCATTCCAATCATTAACAGTTGAAATCTTCGAAAATATGTATGTATATATTCTTCTTTCAAACAAAGATATTCTAATTTGTATACACCGCCATAATTTCAGATCCTATCTCAATCCAATTTTCAACTTAGTCTATCTAGTCTGTTTTACACTTCATAGCAGTTCTTATAGCAATAGCATTTTGAGCAAGATTAAAATCATAAGTATCACTTTTTCTTGTCTTCAACAAAATTGGAAATGGAGTGGCATACACCCGCGCACAAAAGTCCTGGCTCGAAAACTGACTGTCTTCGAGTTGTTTTATATATGTTAAAAAATGGTGACAATTATAAAGATTTGAATTTAGAGAATATCACGGCAACACGATCATCTGTGAAAAAAACTCGAAATTATCATTTTTGGGAGATGTTACTATATTTTCCCACATTCGTCATAATTCACTGGAAATGGAATATTTTTTTTATAGATGGTAAGTATTGAGTTCAGTTACTCGTCAGAGTTTGCAGAAAAGTTTAAAAAAACCTTGTTTTTGTTTTTTCAAAATCATCAGAAATAAATTATCCTTAAAGGAACGAATGGATTCATATTATGTCATGAATTAGAAATGAAGTCTTTGCATATATCAACATGGTAGTTCTTTTCTAATAATTCACAAAAGATGCAATTCTTCTGTATATGTGGCAAGTATACGAAATCACGATCTTTCGTCAGGAAATATTATATATCATTTTCAAAAGTGCCTGAAAAATCTTATTCCGAGTCTTGGAGTCCTTCACCTCGAGATTTCTGATCGTTAACGTATTCTATCGATTTTCGATTGCTGTCGGAAAACATTTTCGCAGGTTTTTCGATAGTAGAACAATTTATATGTTTTTATACAGGGTCATTCATTGGTAAATGGGCAGAAGCTAAGGGTAGATAGAGGACACTGAAGTGAGTCAGAATAACCTGTATTTTAAGGATCTATCTCTTTATTTTCAAGATACAGAGTGTTTTATCAATTTTGTCAATTTCTTCAATTACCCAAAACATTCGAACCACCCCATATATTTTCTCGACATTTGGTACGTTTATTCTCCCCAACAACTATATCATACAAACAGAGTTACTGAATTTTTTTTTCAGGTCGGGCCTAGAAAAAATTGATAAATAAAATTCATCGCAAAAGTAACACCCTTTATATAAAAATTCCTCGAATGTTTAGGATATTCGAAAGAAGGAGAAAAAACTGAAAGGAGCTAGGTATTTCTCGTACTTGGGCATGCGATTTTAATACTCAATGAATCTTGTCAAACCTGAAAATTTATCGACACAGTATCCAAAATTTCAAAAAACTTAATTTTATTCGGTTTTCATTTATTTTACCAATACAATTGAATTTTTTGGGTCACAAACTCGAAACGCAACGAAATGCTGAGGTCTGTCGAGGTCAGTATTCGATTTTATTTGACAAATATCTGAATTAAAAACAAACAATAAAATGAGTCCTGAAAAACATAACATTTTCATGAAAAATCTTAATGCTATGAGAAAGCCTGTGAAACACAGAAAGAAGTTTCACAAAAGTTGCTCAAAATGGCCACCATTCTGCTTAATGCATTTATGTGCTTGTTTAATCAGACTAGTTATTGATTTTCTCATCATTTCCCGATTATTTCTCAATTTGTTGCAAGCCTCCTCAGTTCTTTGAAGATGTTGAACAAAATAATCGATTGGATTGAAGTCGGTGCTCCTTGCAGGCCAGTTATGCGGTCCACCCCTACCTATCCAACGATTCGGAAAACTTTCGTGCTGTCCCATCATGTTGAAAATACATGCCTCCAACGTCAAGCAAAACTGGTGACATATTTTGAAGGAAATCAAAATAAACTTCACCAGTTAAAAACGGTTGTAACACGTACGGACCAATCAATCTGTATTGTGAATGGGCTTGTCTTGTAGCAAAAGGATTTTGTTTGGCCCAGACATGCGAATTTTTATAATTATTGATACCATCTCTGATGAATTGTGCTTCATCGCTAAATAAACTTCTGTATATATTCTTCGATTTCGCAATATCCTCCTCCTAAAAACTAGTCGAGCGATTTCATCGCCTAACTCCAACTTCTGAACTTTTCGTACGTAATATGGATGAAGATAATTTTTTAATCTTCGCCATACAGTTGATTGAGTTATATTAGTGATATGACTTATTGTTCTCGGGCTGATTTTCGGATCGTTCTACGCCATGTTCAGAATTTCTGGCTACAAACCGATATGTCTTTTTTGACTTTGTTCGTTTTCTTGTGTCGTCAGAAATTTACCATGTTCTCTGATGTAACTGAATGCATTAGAAAAAGTTTTATTATTTGGTCACCGTCGTTCAGGAAACCGACGTCCATACTCTCTTCGAGCAGCTTTTCCATTACCATTACCGAATCAACAAATATGAATGAGATAGGAATATAGTTTTCGATTTAACTCTTATCGTAAATATAATCAACTATTTTCAAAATCAAACAGGTGACAGTTAAAAAAGATAGAATAATAAGACCTTTATGTCCAAACGAGCACAGAAATGCATTAAGCTAAATGATTTCATTGTCCATCCCGAATTTAGATATCTAATAAACAAATGTTATCGTTTGTAGCGTTCAATTCGGGGACAGCTGTATACGCTAGGTTGGGGATAAAATTTCACGATAACCGCAGTATCGAATAGTGCTGATGCAAAATTACAATTTTATTCAATATCACCTTGCACTGGCGACATATTTTTTGACACTGTTCGCTTCTAATCTGAAGCGATAAGGAATATGAGGTCTCGTTCTAAAAGATAATGTTCTATTCATGGGTCGGCAGATCTTCAAGAAGCCGTTTCGATAACGTTCATATATTCTGCAATCTACAAGATTTATCTTAAACGATGTACTTGGAAGATGAACAGTTCGGGTGGTAACAAATTGTTTCATTGATTTGAATATTACATAAATATTAGGAAATATTACAGAAAAGAACTGACGTGAAGTCAGCAGCTTTAGAGCTCAAAGCGATCATCTTTTCACGTATTGGCCCCTTCAAACGCAGCATTACTACGAAATGATGGTTATATTTGAATCATATTATCCTCAAGAAATTCTGCACGAATTTCTATAAAGTCCTGAATTTCAATTCGGTCCAATAAGTATTTTGGAATATATCGGAAAAATAAAATTATAATGGGTATATATCTATGAAATTATTGAGCAGCTTGCACCCATTCACGATTCCAACCTTCATAAGTAAGTACAAATATCGAGTTTCTAAGTCAGAAGTTATTCGAAAAAAATACGTAAGATTGTTCTGTTCGGATAACAGGATCATTCGCATTTTTCAACTATTTTGAAAGTATTATCACGATTGGATCAGTAAACAATTTTTGAGATATTTCGTGAATGTCGAGGAAAAACCCAGGTCTGTGCAAATCTGATAAACACTTTTTCAAAAAAATTTGTGAAAAAATTACTTTGAAAGCATTGGATCCCTACAGAATTTCGCGAAGTTGCGCATCGGTATGGATTAAAACTAACTACCAAGTTTCATTCCGATCGCTCAAACACTTTCTGAGATGACAAGGGAACAATCTCGAAAATTCAAATGACTATAACTAAATTAGTATTTAAGCAGTTCCAAATTCAAAAAAATTTTCGAAAAATCGAATATTTAGAAATAAACTGATTTCTTCTCATTCCGATTCATTGTTTCGCACATATAAAATACTCTCATCTTATTTCACCAATGAAGCTACATTATTTCGTATTGGTTAATATATAAAGGGTTATGTGTGCGCAGAAAATCAAGTCACAGTCATCGTTACCCCTGTGTAGGTAGATATATCGTAGGTATAGTATATAAATAATCAATATAGAAGTTTCTGTTATATTTCCGTTCCAAACAAATAATTCATAAAATTTCGCTCGTAATAGCCTCAGAGATATTCGTCACCTGCAAGTGGTGAAAATTCAAAACAGGGCTCTTAATTAGTGTTTAATTATGACATATTCTTTTCTTCAATGACAGTTCTTTACTCGCCTGACGACAAGCTAGCAGAGTTCACTTTTTCTCGGTCTACGAAAGGGTGCAAAATAAAAAAGGGTCTGTGCAAATGATGAATTGATAAAATAACTTTGAGTGACAAAAAACATCGAAGAATGTTACGTGACAAAACCCCCCGAATTTCAAGCAAGGGGTAATAAAATAACATCTGGATAGACGGGCGCCAGTTTCGGTAGACAAATAGCCCTGAGGCTAAATCAAGGAATTTCTTTCAAGAATAATTCGTTAGAATTATAATAGGGTTTCTAAGTAGGTGTTAAATAAGTGGTTCATTATTACATTTTTATTTCTTCAATGACATATCTATTACAAGGTGGTTTCAGCAAGCTTGCACCTCCCAGGTATCCTCGGTCTACATGAGGGTGTAAAATTTGAAAATTAGGTACGAAATAACTGTTTAATTAAGAAAACATATTCTGTAAGTCCGGAATGAGTTCTGAATCCGGCGGAATGAATTCATTTCTGAATATTCTATTAATATACCTTATTACCATTTAAATTTTCTATTCACCCCGTTATATCTCCGAAATGAGATATGCGTGAAATTTGAAAATAGGGATATAAATTAGTAATTATTTAGAGCTTTATTATGACATATTTATTGCTTCTATAGCATATCTATTACTCGAAGCTAGCAAAAACCAGCTTTTCTCAGTCTACAGAAGGGTGAAAAATTTGAAAATAGGGGTATAAATTAGTAATTAATTAGAGCTTTATTATGACATATTCATCTCTTCAATAGCATATCTATTACTCGATGTGTTCTGCTGGCTTGACGTCAAGCTAGCAGAAACCGGTTTTTCTCAGTCTACAGAAGGGTGAAAAATTTTATAATAGGGGTATAAATTAGTAATAAATTAGAGCTTTATTTTGACATATTCATCTCTTCAATAGCATATCTATTACTCGATGTGTTCTGCTGGCTTGACGTCAAGCTAGCAGAAACCAGTTTTTCTCAGTCTACAGAAGGGTATAAAATATGAAAATAGGGGTATAAATTAGTAATTAATTAGTTATAAATTCTTATCAAAAATTTTTTCGAAAAATCGAAAGTGGTTCTGCTAGCCTTACCGAGGTTAATCCTGCATACAATCGACATATTGCCGACGAAGTTCATCATTTCTATATAAACGATTTACTATACTGAAAAAGTGCGATCTCTCGCGAATCGTCAAACACAGGAATTAACTTTGAAATAAATGGTATTCAACGATATATCGACCATCAGTATTTCTCTTAGTGGTTTCTTTAAATATTAATTCACAATTACCATCTTCTTCTGAGACGAAATTATGATCAGGTCCAATTCCCAAAATTTTCTCAAACTATTCTCTAAAGATTCATATTCCGACGAAACTAAAAGAGATGACAAGTCATTTTGTGAAATTGATGTTTTCAAATCAACGTGACCTGTTAAGATCCAACCAAATAATGTGTTGATAACGATAGAATGTCGTAACTCGACAGATTTGTCCCCAGACAATTGGGGAATACGGCACTGTGCGGCCACTTGCATTGGTTTCACTTTCCGAGCGAGCTAAGGCGATTCGCCCTTCAAGTGGTTTGTTTATTATAAACACAGACATTTGGGCATGTTAGATTTATTCTTGAGGATATTGGAAAATTCCAGAAAGAAGTCAGTCGGGATCGGAATTCGAAACGATAAGCTTAAGGTCGAAAACGCCGAGGCTCGGCTCAAATATTTTAAAATAGGTTTTTTACGTTTGGTTCATAATTTCACACGATTGATTATTTCGTGTCGGCACTAGTCTAGTAAGATATTCATTTTACAACTAGGAATCGAATTAAAGTGTGTTTTTCTTTAACCGTTTAGTTTGATTTTGAAAACTTTCGAACCTCCTAGACGCCAGATCCTAACGGTGCGTAGGACTTCGGCGGGGAATTCACAACATTTGGCGACCGTGACAGGACAGTTGTTAAAAAGACAATATAGTAGTGCGTTACGAAAAAGAAAAATCGTGGAATTCGGTTGAACAACGTAAAGTAGCCCCACGTAAAAGTTTAGTGTATTTGCGAGTTCAGTTTCTCGGTTGAGTATTTACGAAAGGGTAAAAATGAGCGTTCTCGAAATCACTAAAAAGAATAGGAAGGTACTTCGTATGTGCTTTACCAAATCGGCTAATGACTTAGACGGACATATTAAACAAGTTCCTTTGGACTTAAGTGATGTGGAAATCTCATGGGAGTGTTTCAAGCCCAAGTGGGACAGTTTAAATGTTTGTGATGGTGAAGTCTACAGTTTGATGTTGGAAGACGAAGCTACGGAGGAACACCTGATGGAAGAAATGGAGCAGCGCGAAGTCTACATGAGGCGATTCACAGGTCTGAGATTGAAAGTGGAAAAGCTCATGGAGAAACCTTTGGAGGTGCGCTCGGAAAGTTGTTGTTCGGGTAGGCTAGACCCGAACCAAGGTAGGAGAAAATTCATATTACCCCAGATTAAATTCAAACAATATGACGGCAGCATCAAGGATTGGCTAGGATTCTGGTCACAGTTCAAAAAAATTCATTTAGATGAAGAGATCGATACCTGTGACAAGATTGAATACCTTCTTCAGGCCACTGTTCCTAAGAGTCGTGCCCGTCAAATTGTTGAGAGTTTTCCTTGCATTGACCAAAATTATGTGAAAATTATTGAATGCATGCGAGCAAGATTTGGGCGGGATGACCTACAAATTGAATTCTATGTTCGAGAATTATTGAAGTTGGTTTTAAATGTACAAACCCACAAAGATAAACATTTCGAATTATGCAAGTTGTATGATAATATTGAGACCCAAGTCAGGGCACTGGATTCACTAGGAATCAATTCGGATAAGTACTCTGCACTGTTATTTCCACTTATCGAATCATGTTTGCCACAAGAGTTGTTGAGAATTTGGCAAAGATCTCCTTTCAATTCAAGCTTGGACATCTTGCATGAGAATCGTAATACGGCCAGAATCAATGAATGTGAGGCATCATTGGAAAATAGGTTCAAGAACCTCCTACATTTCGTGAGGTCGGAAGTCGAAAATGAAGAAAGGATAGTATTGGCCAGTGAAGGTTTTGGTTTGACAAAATCCGCAGGTGCAGCTGAAGTATCTGAAAAGAGACAGGAACTACCTTCAGACTCGAGGAAAATGACTGTCGAGAGTCTATTGAACTCTGAAATCGATAGTGTCAAGTGTGTATTTTGCACTAAAGCACATGCAAGTCAAAAGTGTTTTAAGGCTCAACACATGACTCTTGTGGAAAGAAAATCGATTTTGATACAGAAAAAGGCGTGTTTCAAATGTTTGAAATTTGGTCACATGTCTCGTAAATGCAAGACTCGTTGGAATTGCGTTAACTGCGGTGGGGCGCATGTTTCATTAATGTGTCAAGTACAAAGTGAAAAGTCGAAAGAGTTCCCGCAAGGCACAGGAAATTGTCCCCGAGATATACATAATCCCACGGAGAGGACAATGGAAATGGAAATAGGTAGGAAAGCAAGGATACTTTCCCATGCCACATCGACCTCGAAAAATCGAGGAAGTTTAACCCCCCAACGGCCTCGTGGTGGGAGGGTTTTTTCGAAAAAAAAGGATTCGCTACGTCCTGTTCAACGCTCAAGCCCCTTGGAATGTAACAAATCATCTCATGGGGAGATGGTGCAATCCAATCGTCACGAGGAGGAGGTCCACGAAAACCGGGAGGAAGATAGTAATCCGCGAGTGACGCGGGTGAATGAATCCGAATCGAAATGTGCTCCCGGTAGTGATGGTTCTAGAGTAACCCGTAGTGGACGCGTAGTTAAGAGACCACAGGGATTTGACAATTATGTTTAGTTTTAGGAAATATTTGTGAGAAAACGTTCCTAAAGTGAACTTATTTCTCAGGTGGGAGAATGTCGTAACTCGACAGATTTGTCCCCAGACAATTGGGGAATACGGCCCTGTGCGGCCACTTGCATTGGTTTCACTTTCCGAGCGAGCTAAGGCGATTCGCCCTTCAAGTGGTTTGTTTATTATAAACACAGACATTTGGGCATGTTAGATTTATTCTTGAGGATATTGGAAAATTCCAGAAAGAAGTCAGTCGGGATCGGAATTCGAAACGATAAGCTTAAGGTCGAAAACGCCGAGGCTCGGCTCAAATATTTTAAAATAGGTTTTTTACGTTTGGTTCATAATTTCACACGATTGATTATTTCGTGTCGGCACTAGTCTAGTAAGATATTCATTTTACAACTAGGAATCGAATTAAAGTGTGTTTTTCTTTAACCGTTTAGTTTGATTTTGAAAACTTTCGAACCTCCTAGACGCCAGATCCTAACGGTGCGTAGGACTTCGGCGGGGAATTCACAACATGGCTCATTTTTATTATTCTCCACTTTACTAGGAATTAATACGCGTGCAAAAACTTCAGCCGATAACAGCATATCAATAGAACGCGAAGAATAAAATTCAGGATCGGCTAATTTCAAGCATTCAATATGTGGTCAATTAACAGAATGAAAACTAAAATTGGGCATATCCGAACAAATTTTAGACAATACGAAAACTTCAACATCAAATTCATTATCATTGGCGTAACACGAAGCGATTTTACAGGTTAATGTGCCCTTTGGCGAAACATTAGAAATATTTCCTATACCATGTATAGAAGTGGCGATTGGAGTGTATTTTAAACCCAGTCTATTCATACATTTGGATGTAATAAAACTATCTTGACTGGCGTTATCAAGAAGAGCACGTATCTTTTGTTTATTTCCACAAACATCAGTCACAAAAATTTCTTCAGTTGGTAGTAAAACAAACGAATCCTTAGGAACAGTTTCAACATGACTGGACGTTTGCAAAGAAACTGTTGAACCTATAGCACTTGCAGGTACATTCATATTATTCGAAGAATCAGACGTAGTCTCCTTCAACGTCAATAAATTTGAATTTTCTGGTTTTTCCACTAAAGAGCGATTATCTTTGGAAAAATCAACATGCCTGTCAAAATGTAAGAGGGAATGATGCCTATCGTTGCCACATACCCTACAGGACGATCTACTTAAACAATCACCACATCGATGCGATGCTTGTAAACATTTCAAACATAAACGATGATTTTTTGCAAGCACAAATCTGTCCTATGGCGAACGATTTCGAAAAAGATTGCATTTCGTATTAATATGATTCAACGAATTACGAAATACACATTTCATTCCTTCTGTTTCATCAGTATTCACAAGAAATGAAGATTTCGAATATTGATTCTTAGATGCACCGTATCTTGCTGCATTATTAGATTGATTCCGTTTCTCTGACGAATGAGATCTATCATTAACTACTCCTACTGCTTCTAAAGCTTTGCAGTGATGCGACAAATAATCAATTAAATCGTTATATTTCGGAAAGTCAACTTTACTATGATCCATTTCAAATTTTGTTCTAGTTTTTGAATCGAGTTTATCCAAGAGAATATTGAAAAGCGGGAAATCCCAGTCATCTACATCAAAATCCAAATTATCCAAAGCATTCAGATTTTCAGTAAATGCAGAAACCATTTTTCTCAAAATAATTACATTTTTCCCCTTCCAACTTTGGAAAGTGAAAAACTTCGTTCCAATATGACACAGCTAAAATTCACTTGTTATTGTATCTTTTCAACAAACTCTGTAATGCAATTTTATAATTTTCACCCGACAATGCAACACCTTTGACAATCTCCAATGGTTCTTTTCTGGTACTACCCAAAAGATATTGGAATTTTTCAATATTGCTTAGAGCCATATTTCCATCGATCAATGAAAGAAATAAATCCCTATAATTTGGCCATTCTTTGAGAACGCCATCAAAATTTGGTAAAGTAATTTTAGACAATCTGACCTGAGACATTGGAGGCTTATTAGTATCGTGTATACTCTGATCAACCTTCTCAACTAAATTGAAATGAATTGCCTTAATTGCAAAATAATGTCTATCTACAACGAATATTTTCATGAGACTCCAAAACTTCAAAACTCTCGCCTGCCTTTAGGCTTATAATTTTGTAATGACATGCTTCAAATTGTTTGTAAATAGGGTCCAATCTATCTACTCTCATACGAAGTTCTGAAATTATAGCTGAATCGATCTCAACTCTTTGAGCCACCTCAAAAATTTCATTAACACGATTGCTAGCTGTTGTACGATTAGCGATCTGAATCGCTAAACTACCTTGAATGTCCAGTGGCATATTGAAATATGTAATGGAACAAATAATCACAAATCTGTATGAAGAAAATAAAGTCTGACAACAACGCTCGAACGAAAATTAATAGATTAATCGACTTACCTGAAAGGAAGATTAATCCTAATTTTCCGAGCTTGTCCGTAGATATAATTACACACTGTAGTTTCCCGATTTCGAACACTCACGGTACATCTTTAGAGGATTTAAACGTTTTTTCTTTTCCATATGCTACGATATCCCCACCGACACCTGGCCTGTTATTCATTCCTTTGCGCCAAAATCGCAAAGGGGGAAGCAAAAATAACCTATTTCGGGAAGGGTGGGTTGTAATTATATCTACGGACAAGCTCGGAAAATTAGGATTAATCTTCCTTTCAGGTAAGTCGATTAATCTATTAATTTTCCATCGCTTGTCCTACGATATAATTACACACTGTAGATGTTGAAAGTAATAGGCGATTTTGGTAACGAGTAATATATAACCATAATATCAATATTACATAGTAATTTGAGAAAAAATGAGCTAATATATATTATTAATACATGAAACAAATCAATTCAATTTTAAAGAAATATTTTATATATAAATATTATAAGCATATACCCTATATTCAAAGCCTGAGCAATTCCATTTTCCATGCATGTATAAATATTCAAACTTTTTTGAGATCGAGTATACTTTTCACAAACGCATCATTTTGAGGTTGAACTGGTCTATTATAAAATTTAAAAAAAGTATTCGACGTTGCAGTCCATCCTGCAGTATTTCTGATTTGTTCGATAGATATACCTGCTCTATACGCTGCGGAGGAGGATGCATGTCTGGTGCTATGCGATTTGTAAACCGATGTGTTCACTCCGCCATCAGTCAATGTTTCCTTTATCCATTTGCTTATGGATTGTGAGCTTGCTGCACGATACGGCTTTTTATGAGTTAGGATTAGCAATTCGCAATCTTGTCGTTTTGATGCAGTGATTTTCAAATAATAATCTATAGTGGAAGCAACACATATTCCGGGATTCTCTGTATAATATGGAAATATTAGCAACGGCTGTTTCCTGTTGGGACCCGAAGTTTTTATACTATCCGAAATTTTGATTTCACTTCGGTCTGAAGACTTAATTATGTCGTTGATATTTATCTTGGATAAAGATTGCACTCTACTGGCTGTAGTTAATGCCATAAGCGTGACCTTTTTTTGGGAGAGTTTTTGAAAATTGAGTGACTCTAAAGGGAACAGCTTCTGTAAATATTTCAATACTGGTTCCGGGTTCCAAGTGAATTTATATTTGGGTTCGGCTGGTCTGATGTTATATACGCCCTTCATAAATCTATTCAATATTTCTTCATCTTTATTTTCTAGAGGTTTGAAAATCAGATTCAAGGCTGATCGGTATGAGTTCAAAACGGAATATGAACGGCCGTTTTCGAATTCTTCAGTTAAGAATGACAAAATATTTTTTAAATTATATGCATAAGGGTCAGAACTATTTTTTTCACAAAATTTCCAATATTTCGCATAGCCTGTAGAGTATTGCTTGATTGTGCCCGTTGTTATGGATGCAATCATAACAGCAGTTGTCGCCACTGGCACCCCGTATAAATTCCCTACCACCAGGGAAATTTTTTGGTGTAGTGGATGGCTCTTCCTGAAAGGAGAAATGAGTAGATCTTTGACATTTACTATTGAGTATGGTAGCAAATAAATCTATATCCGGTATTCCAAATTTACTTATGATGCATCGAAATACATTATCATTCAAAATTTTTCTGTTTTTATATCTTGTTGACTGTCTAAATTCTGTTTCCACCAATCCAGTTCCGATTAAATTTTTTCTGAATTACGTATAACTGCATTGTAACTCTGATTATTCTTATGCAACGATATACATTTTTCTCTTTCTAAAACTTTCATGCGACAATATCCGTATTTTATGGCAGGACATACCGATACTAATTTTCCTATAAGTCTGGCAAATTCTTTAATAATGCATTCAGTTTTATTTTTTAATCTTTTCAACAATTTTTTGATGTTGATGATCTTATCTCGAGGTAAATATATTTTCATGTTCACAGTATTATACATGAAACCTAGAAACTTTTTGATCTGCTCAGGTTTCAATTTACTTTATTTGATCTGAAGTGTGCAACAACAGGCTTCAGCAGTTTAGTGAAGATATATGGGGCACGACTTAAACCAAAAAGTAAACAATTGAATTCAAAGTAATTCTCTTTTTTAAAATGTGGGGCTTCAATTGATTCATTTAATTTTTTCAAGTTCAAAACAAATCGAAGATCACCGCTAGGTTCTTTGATGTAGAAGTATGGAGAAATAAACTGATTTTTCGTGGGTTTGCATTGAGAGATTGCATTTATTTCTAATAATCTTCTGATCATTGATTTATAAATAGATTTTTCTTCTGGTTTGACCTTTTGTACAGGTTCAAATCTTTGAAGTGGTGGATTAATAAACGGAATTTTTATTCCGGTAACCCAACTCAAGATGACAGGGCTATTTGTCAAAGTTTTCCACTGCTCAACAAACCTAGCCAGTGAACCTACATATCCTACTACCTGATTCATTGTCTCCGTTTGTGTTGGTATGGTGACCGAAACCTGTCTCTCCTGTCCTCCTGTTGTTGTCTCCTGCCCCTCTCCTCCTTCTTTCTTTTCATTTTGAATTTTGGATTCAGGCGCTGGTAGTTTAAATAGTTTGACGTAGAATATCTGACCTGTCCAACTTGGTCTTTAACAGCACTGCTAGAGGAAGACGATGTTGCCCTTTTGATTTCATTGCTGAGCTTTCTCATAGCCTGCTCAGCTTTTAGTTGTTCGGTAAAATTCTTCCCAAATAGATATTCGTCAAGAATGGAATTTTCCGCAACCCCTTTTGCAATCATAAACAACATAAGGCATAATCTTATACTTTCTATGCACTGACAGGGCGTGATGGGCATTAGCGAATAGTCGTGCTGCTTCAGCCAAATTTGGCAAAATCTCATCATTTTTCTTTTGTAATAATAATGAGGTTAATACCGAACCCAGCGCTGACAAACCATGACCCATCTGTTGTTGAATATTTGAGATGAACTGGTCATGATTTGAGGCGTGCTTTGGGAGGCAGCCTGCTATTTCGCCATTCACTTTCGGCGGATTGAGTGATGAACAATTTTTAGGAATTTTGTATTTATTCATAAGTTCTGTTCTTCCCTCCTTATCCATGCCTTTTAACAGCAAAACTTCCCATCTCACCACAATTTCATCATGCAGGGGCTCTCCTTCTTCACCTCCGTTATCTGGTCTATTCCCCAGTAATGTATCAAATTCGGTATTTTCACATAGACCTTGATCAACATCTTGTACTAAGTCAATCTGCAATGGATCACCTGTTTGACTCCTATCAGGTTCATTGTCGATCCAATCTGTGGAAATAAGCTCACATCAGAGACGTTTTTTGTATCGCTCGATACCATGTTAACAGTTGCTATAGCTTTGTTATTGCTGCAGATGAATCACGTTCGAATGAACATATGGGTTTCGTTTTTTATAGTTTGTGTACCGCTCGATACACAGTCATTTTTCGAGTCAAAACTTATACGATTGCTCGATTGACATTTTGTTCTGTAACAAACGTTACTCAAGTGATTTTTCCACCGCTCGATGGAAAAATTCCCAATTTATATTAGTGTATCGCTCGATACAAGACTAATTATGTACATTGTCAATTGACAAAAAACATTAAAGTGGTATTCTTCCCAATATTATGGATTTTCACCGCTCGATGAAAATTTCCACAATGCCACTTTTGACCTCTTTAGGTTTGCAAGTCTGAGTAACGCACGCTACTCGACATTTGCCAATACACATCTTAAGAACCATTTCCTACAATCAGACCAGATAAATTAGTGTTACTCACCCGAGTTATTCGATTCTGAACAACTATCGTTTATTTCTCTGAAGGCATTTTGCAACTCCTTCAGCTGGTGCTTGAGACGTTTCATCTTGGTTCGATTTTCCTCCGAATGGGAAGATCGCGATCTTTTCGGCATGCTTAATTACTCGTTTACGATGCGATGTACGCGAGGTACGACAAAGGAATGAATAACGGGCCAGGTGTCGGTGGGAATATCGTAGCATATGGAAAAGAAAAAACGTTTAAATCCTCTAAAGATGTACCGTGAGTGTTCGAAATCGGGAAACTACAGTGTGTAATTATATCGTAGGACAAGCGATGGAAAATCGGGTATATTTGAACTTTCAATACGCTGAAATCAAATATGCGATAATAAAAACACCATATGACACAGAGATGCGAATTATTTCGAGTTTTATACAGGCTGAACGAAAGAACATATGCTTGCAATGAGAATATGTTATCTGAATGAAAATTAATGATTCTTTATTCCCACTGAATAATGAAATAACCAAATTATATCCAATTATTAGACTAAAAATTCTACTTTAGAAACGAAACTAAAATCTGGCGCAGAATGGACCAATGTTTAAGCGCGACCCTTCGGTATTTTAATGGACTGAAATTCAACAATGAAATTGAAATTAATATATCAAAGAGAGAAAAAAAAAGATATCACCAAAGCAATAAAATGGCTCACCTTTCTCCTGTATATCGACCATACACTCTCGTCAGACACCTCAAATTTTCAAAATCTTCCAAATCAACGATTTTCACGATCTATCTCTTCAAACGACGATAAGACGAATATTCTTGTTTCGACAGTTTCTCCAACATGTGTACGGATCGATCGACGTTGCCAAACTCTGGTGAAAATCAAAGGGAAAAAAAAACAAAGGCAAAAAATAATTTTCGAACATTGGTTCATTCGATTTTCCCATTTACGCGAATCCCTAACAGTGCATTCTTAACGCGTATTTTCAATGGACTATCTCATTATATCGCTACGCACAATCAAAATGCACTGGAGGGCCTTGGCCAGCAAACTTTTAATAGAACGAAAGTATATACCACCCTATAATTTAGGGTTGATTTATTTTTTCATGGTGACACGAACATCTCAATCTACACAACTCAGTTTAAGAGTTCAGTTAGATTATATATTCTCGAAGGTATGTATTCCAGGATCCTATTCTGGGTAGCAAACTATTCATAAAAATTGATATAATCAACTGTGTTTGAAGACAAAAATTTGTTAGTTCAATTTCTTTATTTTGGCTAAAATCAATAATGCTGGATTCACCTCCTTCCTTATTGTCACTTTAATATCGCTCGTTTGTAGATCGTCATATCTCATCCACATGCCATCCCTCCTTCTAGCAATGGCTGAGCAATGTCCTAGTTATCTTTCATTCCAATTGAAATTATGATTGGTATAGTCTACAAGGCCTACTAATTGTAGTGAATGATTTGTATCGTTAGGTATATCGAATGCCGGGCAGGGATTGAGAACTCTTTTTTCGTTAGGAGAACATCCAAGATTATAATATCACCTGCGAACAAGAATGTTTAGTTTTTTTATGTCGGATATCCAACTCATATATATTGTCATGCAGTCATTAGTCAGTTCGTAATACTGAATAACTATAATTTTTTGTCAGTGACGCTGGCAACAGACAAGCAGGAATATTCATATTATATAGTGATAATCAAAACCGTTTCCGTATATAGCAGACATTATATCTCACCCAAAAATTGTTCTGTTATGGTATCTCCCGAACAGTATTTATTTTTGCACTTTCCACTTCTGATTGCACCACTATATTTGCCTATTATTTCTTCAATTTTATATTGAATTAGATGGAACGTCATAAGCGACGTAGGATTTTTTTTTAAATTTCACATCCGCTATTGCATTTGGTTATTTCTGTGTAGCTGGAATGATCTGCAGTGAAGATTTTACGTGCTGTAGAGCCAACGTTATCCTCACAGGTCATATAATAAGCCCCCGGAATTATTAGGCTCTCCAATATTTTGTAGAGGTTCCCTAAGAGCATCCCTCTCAGTTTATACGTGTGGGATCCGAGTCCATGATCTTTCACATGTTTCAACATGGCAAAAAAAAGATTCCTCTTTGAGAACAGAAACCTAGAATGAAATTTTTCAGTCACTTTATTTTATATGAATCCTGATTTGAATAGAAATCAAGTTGTTGGAAATATTTGAATGAAGACAAAGCCCACTAAAGATTAGTTTGATAAGTTACTGGTAGAAAGCAGCTAGTCACAAGATATTCGATGTGATATTTCCTACTAGAGCATTTAAATTTTAAATTGACAAACCAAGAGGTCGTTAGGATTGATCAATAAATCACTTCCCCGAGTAACTTGCAACTACCTATTCATCTCTGGAAATATGATTCTTACTGCTTGGTCCACTTCCTCGAAATCATAAATGGCAACGAGCCATCAGCTGAAAAATGCTGTCGAAAGAACACGTATTCTTCATGATAATACCTTTTCGATCCAGTTTCACTGAACAGAGCGACTTATCATTTCCGTTTCTCAATATCGGAATTTTTTTATGTTTCTGAATGCTGATAATGTCCTTTACGACGCTCTTCTTCTGGCACATGTACAGCGATGTTTTTTTTAAATTTTATTTTCGAGAAACATGTGATTTGTTCCTTTGTCTTTCATCGACTTTCTTATTGGCTACACCCATATTGCCCCAATTATCAAAGTCATGTAACCTTCGGGTTCGCAAATATCTATTGCATCCTCTATATTTTTCTCCTCTATTTTTTCCTCCTCAATTTTTTTCTCCTCTATTTTTTCCTTCTCTATTTTTTCCTTCTCTGTTTTCTCCTCATTGTTAGTCTGAGAACTTACAAGCTTCAATTTTCCCTGCAGGTACATGATGTGTTTTTGTACGAACATATCTACCCTCATGGGCAATTCTACCTTCGTGAATATATCATTTTTTAATTTTCAATAGCAGCACTAGATGGGTTGACGCCTTCAAATTCCAATTCAGTTGCTACTATATTAGTCCAGAGAGGAAGTAATGGCATATCTCTTAACAAATATTCGGCCAGTGGCACAAAACAATAGGCATTCACACGATCTCCATCTTGGTGTGCGATAAGTTCCTTTACAGAAGCTTTTATTCCATCAAACCACGAACTCCAGGTGTTTTTACACAAATTTGAAATTGTTTCGATGGTTTCTTCTGGAGTTTCCGCACTTATCGACAATTTTTCATCATCCTCATATGTAGAACATGTTTCTGAAAAGGAGAAAAGAAAATAGTCATATTTTAGATTTGAACACGTGGTTTTTGAACTCTTTATAATTCTTGCGAAAAAAATCGTGCTTTCGGAAAATGAAGTGGTGGAAACCGTTACAACCGCTACAATTCATGACCACGTGGTCTTAGCATATTCAGAGTGATTTTGTATTCTATGAGTTTTTTCTTCCACAAACTGAGAATAACGCATAATTCCATGACAATTGTTCTTGCAAGAAAACAGTAATATAGGTATATAAAATTTGAATACTGTAATGAGCATTATTTATTTCACCTGTTGTAATCCACTCCATCAAATCTCGCCTTGATTCTTCACAAGCTGTAGCATTACCTCCTTTTAAATGTCCATCTGTTTCCGATAGTGATACTATCAATATATTTTTCATGATTTTTTTCGCTTTGAGTTTGCAAGAATACTGAATCAACTGCCCTATGCATGCCAAATAAAATGTTCTTATGGGTTTTCTCAAGATCTTCAAAAATTGGGAATATTTTTTCATATTGTGAGCTACATCTATTCGCAGAAATATTCTGCGTGTACTCAAATCTGTTTTATTCAAGGAATCAGCATATCTTTCTACAGTTTCGAATTCTGTTAATGCATTCGTCGTACCGTTCAGTAGTGCTTTTGACTAATCTGTAGCACAAGCATCGGGTACTGGAGCTCCCGACCGTCGCCACATTTTCAACCAGTTGCGAATTGCTTGAGTATGAGATATTTCAGAAAGCATATGGGTCACAGAAAATTGACCTTCTGGAACCCCTACTCCGATGGCATGTAAAAATATGCTCTTCGTTTCTAATTTTTCTACCACACCTGCTGTGCTATCAATTCACACACATATTTTTGTTTTGTTTTGAACACGGTTTCTTGTAGGTCTGTAATGCATCATTCGTACTATATTGCACGAAGAATGGATCAAAGCCAATGTCCTCAATGCAATTGACCAGTTCTCCGTACTCGAGAACTTTAAAAGCTTCCAGTGGATTAGGCCTTATATATCGATGCTGCAAATACTCTTTCTTCACATTATACAGAACAGAGGCAGAACGAATGATCGGAGGTTCTGGATCCCCGTTTCTAGTCATAAACTGATTGGCCTTTTCCGATCTATATGCCTCAACATGTTGTCCATACATACTTTGGCCTATTTCTTTTCGAATAGGATTACGCAAATAAGGTTTTCCACATACCCCGATACCATAAACGAAGTGGCACTGAACTATATAGTCGTTAAACTCATCACATTTTCTAATATCGCACGTGACATGACCTCCACATTTACAATATGCTGAAAAAAAATACTGTATTATTATCATTTACAGGAAAAATATAGGTAATAATGAAACGTTCTCCACAAAATTATCCTTTCATTCGCATCCAAAAATCTGTAAAAACGATAATTTTGCAGAGTAATAATTTAGAGACGCAAATTGTTCAGAGCAAGTTTAAAGGTTCAGTTCAGAATAAATAAAATCCACCAAATGGTTTAGTACATGAACGCATCTGAAATTTCGTCATCGTAATACATATCAAAGGTAAGCATCCACTGAAGGCGGATACGGTCTCAACGGTGAGGCAAACATTTCAATTGAATTAGGCGGGCCAGGCAGGGATGCAGGGTTGCCAGAACGTTTGGCTCGATTTCCCCAGTCGAAATTCAAAAATTCCCTAAATTCGGGACTTTTCAAAAAAAATCTCCAATTTATTTTTTTTATTATCATAATTTCAAATTATGGTATTTACTGAATATTTGTTTCCAAATATCTTCAGTAGGTCTCAAAATACCCCAAAAATAAACTGCTTGAAAAAAAAAAATCCCCAATGCAAGTTTGTAATGAATGAGGTTAGTTTTCGCGAAAGAGGAATAGACAGAGGGATTTTTTCGCAGACTTTTTCAATACAAAAACAACAAATGTATTGCTGGTTTATTTCGTCATGACATACAAAATGATACGAATTAATTATTTCGTGGAGAATGATGATGAATTCAAAAATCACCACTTTACTGATCCAAAAATATTTTAGATCACTTTCGTTCATACTTCCGTAATTCAATACTCCGACAATGCCGACGGAAGGTGTAGGGTGGGTCATAAATAAATTGGGGAATTTTACTACCATTCTATCAGAGGTGCCGACAAAGCCGACGCTAAATGGAACTTGTTTATCTGTAACTGTTTATCCTCATAACCGTCATAATAATGAGAGGTAATAAACTGGATTGAAGATCGGAAAGGACGGTCGAGGGTGAAACTTTTATTGGCCTCTCTCTGTCTGTTATGAATCTTGAAAACAACGGTACTTTCGTCATAACATCGTTTCCGGATTCGTAAAATACCGAAAATTGCAATTTTTCTGATTCCCTAATCAAGAACGGGAAAATTCATCAGAACACTAGACTGGATTCGAGTCGAGTTGTTCAAGAACTAAAATCCCCTGATAATACCCAGTTAAATTTTTTTCACCAGAAGAAATCCCCAGAAAAAAAATACCCAAAAAATCCGCAAAGGGAAAAAAAATCCCCTCATTTTTGGGGAAAATCCGCTAATCTGGCAACCCTGCAGGGATGGTCGCATTGACGGTATGAAAAATACGCTTGCTGGGGGATCCTTCGGCCGATTCCCCCAATCTACGGCACTATGACGCTAAGTGTACGCAGTTGCATTTAAATCAAAGCAGGCGGATTACAAAAATACAGGTACGGTCCAAATTCAGCGAGTGGATATATGATGACGATGAGCCCTCCTTGAAACATCAAATCCATTTGGATTGTATGAAAATACTAGGTTCTTCTTGAAAATATCACTACGTAAAATCGAACCTCCAATTTTATTCATCAAAATTACTAACAGAGCTATAATACTTGGTAGATAAATATATAAATACTTGAAAAAAATCCGGAACATTTCACATTACTGTCAAGCAGCACCTGCAATTACTATTTTCTTGAAGTTGATTTTTGAATTATCACCTGCCACTCAATATATGCTCAACAACCAGTATAGTATGTACATATTTCATGTATTTCAAGTTTTACAGTATCGCGAAATTTTATCATCAAATAAAATACCGGATCGAATTGGAATTTAGAAAGTTGTTGTTAAATACTGACTCTGAATCCACACGAAATTTTGCTCTCAATTGCACGTTGGTATTCCGACACTGTCCACCAAGTTTCAATTCGATCGAGTCAATACTTCATGAGATATCGAGGAATTAACCTGGAAATTTCAAATGGGCCTAACTCCGATACTATTCAACCGATTCCACCTATTAACGAACTCAAACCTAATCTGACAATTTCTTCAGGGAGTTCAACCTAATCGTTTGAGACCAATTTTGGCTAAAAATTCGAAAATTACAGACATCGTGACGAAATGATAAGGGCGTCAAAACGCTGCAAATTTCCGATAATCCCGAAAATGAATCATCGCATTCGATTTTGAGATTGGAGTTCAGTGGAATAATCGGTTAACTTTCCATCCAGAATCATATATCTAAGAGTAGATGAAAAGATTGATAACCTAATTTTCAATAGACATCGAGTTTTAGTTTTTGTGAAAAATCAATAAGTTGTAAATAATATCATTGTATATAGAGGGATAGTAGGCTTATGCGCTTGTTAAACTGATTTGAAGCAATTTCGAGCGCCATCTAGACTTATCCTGCCTGTACTTCAATAAAATTGTTCCGTGAAGTGATGATCCCTTTATAAATGAACATTATTTTAAAGAACTAAAATATTTCTGAGAGACAAGGGTAGCTTGACGTGAAGTTTTCTGCATTTCGTATTTCGTCAGTCTGTAACCCAAATATTCAATCCTGTTCCCTCTATACAGTGGCGTGCACTATATAGAATGTTACTGTTTCGTTCATCAAAAATTGAATATCATTTTAAGAAGAATTTATTTTCAATTTGTATTTATATATGGAGATTATTAAAGGTTAATACTTCAGGGGTACTTTCGTTATATATCTCATTCAATTTTCAACTCATATAGATTGGAAGGATCATACATGATTGAAATGAAAAGACCAGAAAAATTTATGCATTTTCAAAAGTTCGTCCATTAGTCATTCTATAAGTATATTCAATGCTGTAGCGTTTAATGTTATATGTTGTCGTGAGATTTTATAGTTAGTTTCCATTTCGAATTAAATTAGGTTGAAGCATTGTATAATATACAATGTTTGGAGATTATAGCGGTTCTCAAGAATTATAGAATAAACTTATTTTCGTTGAAAAAATGGGTGGTCGAATACTGGAATATCACCTTCTTCAAATTTATAAAAGCTAGACAAAGGGTCCGACCCATAGCGAATATGATCTCGAAAGTATAAATTTCTGTTTTGGAATCATTGTATAATGATACACAATGCCGGAATAAAATTTCAGACCGTTTCAAAGTATATGCGGCGGCGTAACTTCAATGTTATTTGAAATAGCTGAAGAAACAAATGTGGAAATTCACAAATAAAATCTACGTGATTCATGTGAAATATATAAATCAGCACTGTACCAATTATAATTAATAATAAACACTAACTAGCATTTATTCAATTGATTTTTCCATTAAAATATTATTCACAATACATTGAATCATTACATAAATTATATACAATAAACATTATTATTTCAAAAATTACATGAATTTTTCTACGCTTCAGTCATTGTACTGTCATTGATGTACAGTGCTGTGACAACATTTCTTTAGTCCCTTATATCAGAATTGGTACCTTGTATTTCACCGTTCGTAGCACTGGGTGTCATAAAAAACATCTGTTGCCGCCCGCTGTACTTTCCACCGAGATTGAGGAGCACATTCATTTTCTATTTAGATCTTTTTTCATCTACGAGTACGAAATTCTAGCAATTTTGTTTATTTGTGAATTGAAAAAATAAAGATATCAAAAGACTTTCGAAAAACTCAGTGAATATACCATTGTATATAATACCTTTCTTCATACAATAATTATACAATCTATGCGTGCAAGGAATTCCTTATGCAATAATGATACAGACAAAACTCTGAAAATTATGGGTTGGCTAAGTTTGTGATCAATTGTTTCAAACATAAATACATTGAAATGTGTGAGGTTGGCATAAACTGGTCTTTTACAAGTTAGGAGAAAAAATTGTTGAAACTCATCGAAAAACCAATTCGAAAATGGGAGAAATTCACCAGACATGACACTTTCTTCTTCATTCATATTATAAATAAAACAGTATGTTGATTTACACTAATTTATCGAATACTTGCGACGCGATTCGTTGACTCTACAACCTGCTTATTATCAGTGTTGAAGGAATCTTCGTTATCCAATGACATTATAAGCATAAGTGTAATGTGCTTGATTCAATTGTAGTGTTACCGAAAACTGTACAGGGTGATTCATTAAGGGTGGCCACCGGCCGTATCTCGGAAACCGTTCATCCTATTACTTCCGGAAAAAAATTCTAATGACAAAATCGGCCCCCAGAAAATGATTAAAAATATTTTCAAGTTTGTAGTTCCCCACTAGAGGGCGCAATCCATCACTTGTAAAATATAATCTCATTTTTTGCGGAATATTCTCCAGCTAACAGTGGTAAAAAATAATAAAATAAGAAAATGCTCTTCTTATTCAACAACTTTTGTTTCAGTAATTTTTCTATATTTCCTTTTTTTTAGTGATGGGATGGAAAAACTTTTCTTCACAAATAAAACACTCTTACTTCTGTATGCGTGAACCGATTTTCATGTAATTTGATTTCATTCGAAGGCCATTAAAAGCAGATCACAAAAAAATATGACAACAACATACCGGGGGATCCAATTGAAAACTGCAGGCTGTTTTATGTCACTTCACCCTATTTGCGCGTTTTACTGGAGAATTTCAAATGCAATGCTATGATTCTAACCGACTGAGAATAAGCTAAGCATTATCACCTATTGACTTGTTAAAACCGCAGACAGATATCTCCGGTCACTCCGAAGATATTAACATTTTTGTAAATTTTGAAGTGACTTTATTCGTCATGACAACGCAGCAGAATACTAAACACACATGAAATGACAATAATACGATAAAATGAAACAAAAATTAGCAACAACGAAAATATTTGAACAAAAAACAACCCTTATACATAATCATTTCAAATATTCGAAATGTCTACCATTTTTTTCTATACATAAATTTAGTCTTTCTTTAGTTGATACTGGTCACAATTTCAGTATGAGAAAAAGTTTCAGCTGCCTGTCGAAATATATGGTATAAATATAATGGTGTTCGGAAAACTAAGTCTTCATTCTCCCCCAAAAATGAAATCTAATACTGTGAGGTCGAGTGATCTTGCTGGAAAAATACTCCCTCGTCCAATCCACCTCTTTGAGAAGACGGTATCTTAATATTCCCTAGCATTAGCAGCATAATGCGCTGGGCAACCATCTTGTTGATACCACACATCTATTCTGTCTTGAATAGCAATATCATCTAAAAGAATTCGAAAATTTTCCGTTAAAATTTCAAGCACCTTTGTCCCGTTAAGTTTCGGATGCTCGAATGTGATTCAGCATAAACACAAGCCAAAACTTTTATGATATTATCCTCATTACGGCTTCTACCTTTTCTATTTTTTCTTCCAACATATTGAACCTTTCAAGTTTGTCGCACTCTTCGTGTCAATCTTTTGAATACTTTTCTGGAATGACGACGTCTTTCAGGATATCGAATCGGGTATTCCCTTTCAGCTACTGCATTTTCTAAACATTCAGCATCAACATTAAGCATATCAAATGCTTCTCCGTTTGAATAATGAGGCCTCATAAACTAGTAGTTTGCAATCGACCTAAATAAATTTTACAGCTATAGAAACCGAGAATAAACAGTAACGCCAAAGCGCACTGGATCTAGATCAGCTTGTTTTGTGAGTGGCATACATTTTTAATAAGTTTTTTCTTTTATTTGATTGTTTAGCTGATGAAATAACTCAATTCTGAATAACTAAATTTCACAGGGTTGATCAACACTTATCGAAATCTGCAAAAATGTTAATATCTTCGGAATGACCGGAGATATCTGTCTGCGGTTTTAACAAGTCAATAGGTAATAATGCTTAGCTTATTCTCAGTCGGTTAGAATCATAGCATTGCATTTGAAATTCTCCAGTAAAACGCGCAAATAGGGTGAAGTAACATAAAACAGCCTGTAGTTTTTAATTGGATCACCCGGTATGTTGTTGTCATATTTTTCTGTGATCTGCTTTTAATGGCCTTCGAATGAAATCAAATTTTGTAAAAATCGGTTCACGCATAAAGAAGTCAGAGTGTTTTTTTTGTGAAGAAAAGTTTTTCCATCCCATCACTAAAAAAAAGGAAATATAGAAAAATTACTGAAACAAAAGTTGTTGAATAGGAAGAGTATTTTCTTATTTTATTATTCTTTACCACTGTTAGCTGGAGAATATTCCGTAAAAAATGAGATTATATTTTACAAGTGATAGATTGCGCCCTCTAGTGGGGAACTACGAACTTGAAAATATTTTTAATCATTTTCTAGGGGGCGATTTTGTCATTAGAATTTTTTTCCGGAAGTTATAGGATGAACGGTTTCCGAGATACGGCCGGTGGCCACCCTTAATGAATCACCCTGTACAAGTACTTCAAACATTTGTGCAAATCAACAAACTGTGTTTAATTTAATTGGATATTTATTCACATCAAATAAAAGTCAGTTAAGATTGAAACTTTTCATATTCAAATTCAGATTTCACAACTTCAAAACGAGAAATATCAATTTAAAAATGATTAAAATAATCCAATGAGGAAATGGCATATTCAAATGAGCAAAGTTTTTTTGAGTTCCCTCATCAAAATTAAAATGAACAACTTTGAATTTGACAAGTCTCAATTTGGAGTTGAAGAGGCATAGTTAAAAACAAAAACATCAATTATGTTGAACAATTGAGAGTTTGATATTTTTTGTAGATTGCCTGGTTTTCAAAGAGCATGAAAGTTCTTTACAATATTTGAATATTCGTGTTCGCAACAGTAAATCAAAAATATATTCTCTGTGATCCACTCTTAAATTTTTGACGATTTTCTTCTTTAAAGTTGACAATACTTTGTCAGTCAATGTTTTATTTATTTGTTTTTCAAAAGTATCTAGAACTTTTGCAGTGAAGTTTTTCAATAGTGGTGTTGCAGATTTCAAACCGCTACCACATCTCAAATTATATTTTTTGTAAAAAATCAACAATCCTCCATCATCGTGTATGTCATCACGAGCTTCTAAACTGGTCCTGCAATCCTCACATTCGAAACGGTCGATGCATTTCTTGATTAAGTATCCTGCAAAATATGATATTGAACATTTTTCCAACGTTGCATCAATATTCGGTTGGAATTTTGAACAAGAAGAAACAGAAATGCTGGATGAATCCGAATGTGAGGATGAAGATTCTTCTTCAACGTTTAATGAGGCGAATACTTCATTATCATTTGCAGGTTCCAGAATATTTTCATCTAGATCTAACATGCTGCCTGCATTAGCACTTTTTGGAGGTCTCATTAAATTCGTTACTATATTAATTTTGAATGCAGTTCGGAATGATTTCACAGTTGGGATTCTGTTATATCCACCTTTCAGGCGATAAACAGAAAATTGATTTTCCAGCGGATCCTGAATGAGTCTTCCGGTGAATAAATATTTGAATCCTTCAACTCTTTGATCCGCTGAAAATTGCTTCACTGCATTTATTATTATTATTATTATTATTATACATCAGACATTGTAAGAAGAAAACCGACAAAACTGTCAGGTCTGGTTAACTTCTTGTTTTTGCCAACTTTGTATATACTTTTTAGGAAGTTATATCCTGCATTTATAGCTGATAAGACTTCGGGATTCTTATCACTTAGAACACGATTGCAGGGCTTGGTTGCTCTGAAACGTGTACTGTTAAGAGCATCGAATAAATTGTTCATGATTATAACAAAGTTGGCTGTATTTCGAGCTGTACTTGAGACCAATTCTTTCGTTCTCAAAGCTGTCATTATTGCAGCATAAACGCTATGACTCATTAATTGGGCAGCCAGTTTAACGTTCATCTTTTCGAAAGAATTTGGACAACAGGGCTCTTCCAGTTTTGCTTCTTTTATCAAGTTCATATACTTTCTTTATATCTGAAAAGCAAATATAATTTCCATTGTATATGAAATCATTGTTCAAAAAATTATTCCTCACACATTTTAACCGATGAGGGACATCGAAAAAAGCATAATATTTCTTCTCGTTTAAGAAAAAATAGGGTTTTTCTTTTTCGATTCCCAACTGTTTGAAACATTTTTGATTTGTGCTTGATAAATCACAAACTATGCCTACTGCTTCTAGTCCTGTTTCACTTAGTTTTTCTAAAGCCCTCGTAATGATATTCAATAAAGAGGAATATGAAACTCCATCAGCTGATACGAAATAGGCAATAGGAATTCTCCACTTGCTATAGATTCCTCTAATCATCAAAACTAGAGCCAGACTTGCCGGAGAAGCTTTTCTCCCAAATTCGCCCAGATCTTCAAAACCTTCAATGATATCAGTTTTTCTGTTATATTCGACAAATCTTTTTATAGACATTTCGTCAAACATCAAGATACATTTTTTGTCTGACCTTGACATTGAATCCGTTTTTAAGGTAAGATTCAAAAAAATTTTCCGATTGAATCCGGGTTTACATCGGAAATTTGTGATCCACGATTTTAATGTAGATACACCTGGTAGGATCATTCCACTCTGACGTAAATATCTATACGTTTTTGGTCCTTTGTAGAATAAGGATAGTGCAGTTTTTTTTTCGGACGGTAACCACGGAGACTTGACCTTGTGTCTTTGCATGATCATGAAAGATTTATGAAAAGCGGTTCTGGGTGCTTCTTCGTGATGAGAAGTTCGATAATGTTTTGCTCTCATTATTTTTTTTTCCTTTGATTTTAATTTCCAGAAAGCTAAGCTTTTCGAAAATAATCTGCAATATTACAGTAAAAATTCAGTTTTGATTGGTTTCAAAACTTTCATTGTTTTTTCAAATATCTTCTATATATATATATATATATATATCTTCTATATATATTCATTAATTAAATAAATAAATCATAAATTGGACTTAAAATCTCAAACCCATAAAATTAATACTGAGTAAAACCGGTTTTGATTGGTTTCACAATTATGAAAATGAATAAAAATAAATCTCATGTTTCTATACGGTTTTCGTGAGTTTAAAGGTTTAACGGAAGAATTTCCGCTTTTTACGTAGAATTTAGTAGTTGACGAAACATGAGCAATCCAAAAAAAACTCACCTGAATGTAAGATCCATTTTTTCATTCTGTCAGAGTTGTTCACAGGAAATCTATACATTTTAGTTGAGGAATCTAACCACTTACTGAGTCCACAGTTGAAATAAACACATTTATTTCCAGCCATTTCTATAATTTAAAAATATAATGTAGGTATAGATTTATAGCATAGGATGTATGCAGTCATATATCGGTATTCAGAGCTTGTGAAAATATAATAATATAAAAAATCCAATTTGTATTCATAATTATGAAATGATTATCATTAATTGAAATGAAAGATCGCACGGAATTTGACTGATTTATTTTCGAATGGAACAGTTATAATATATAATATCATTGTATAAATATATATTCAATGACAATATCATATATATATTTCCGTCTTATTCTTAACACTTAATTCCCTTTTCAAGGCGCGTTATATGAAATTTGATTAATTCAGATAATCACAGTTCATCTTCAGTGAATAAACCAAGTTGAGAGTTTCTTAATGAAGGAAACAGGAAATATGTACCCCGAGTATAATGATTAACCTTAATGTTGTAATAATTGTCTCATTCGAAAATAAATCTGTTCGAAAAACAGAAAAGTTACAGTATTCACTTAACTCAATATGAAATATGTGTTACGTTGGGGAGTATTATAGGAATCAAACACAACACAATCACAAGCTAGAGCATAACCTTAGACAGGCAAAAGTCATAGGCAAATAGGCACATTGAAGATGTTGAAGCTCAATTTATAGGTAAATCATTTCAACTGAAATGTACATAGCAGGTAGAAAGTTCAAAGATCACCTTTTGCAGTACTTATTTGTATCTAACCGATTCACCTAAGTTTCTCTAGGAAATCTCTAGGAAGTTATATAAAAACACACTCTGTATATATAATATAATCTTAACGATTTCACTGAAGAACTGAAAAATGATTTTCTAATTTTTCTTCGGAACTTTTCACAGAATAATATTACCTGGTCTCTATGTTCCGTTAACATTAAGAAAATCCAATTATGCACAAAGTCATCTATCAATGTTCATTCGAATGAACGAATAATTTCACAAATATACTGATGGAATGATTCGTATGAGCATTACATAAAGTATACAATGCTACAAGTACGATATAAACCGAAGTAACGTGTATTTATATATATATATATATATATTTATTTTTTTTTTTTTTTTTTTTTTTTTATTTTTTTTTTTTTTTTTTTTTTTTTCAATCACCATATAGGGTAGGCTATTGAGCAGCCGGGCAATACTTTTTGCCAAGGCTACTCAAACGGACGTTAAGAACTTCCTCACTAGTCTGGTATTTGCCAAAATGACCTCCTTTTGAGCTGTACTCACTATTTCTTTGTCCAATCCTAGTCTCAGGGTATTTTCCACTAGGTGTGTTTCGACCAAACCATTCGTGGACATAACCAAAGGCACTATGGATGTTGCTTTTAGGCTGTACATGTTCTTCATCTCGAAAGCCAGGTCGTGATATTTCTTAAGCTTTTCGACGAACGCCTTCTGCATATTGTCATCCGCCGGGATGGCAACGTCCAGGATCTCCATTGTTCGTTCTTTCTTTTTCAAAAGCAGAATATCTGGTCTGTTGTGTTGGATGGGTCTGTCGGTAGAGATAAAATTATCCCAATAAAGCCTGTAATTCTCGTTTTCTAGGATGTTCTTAGGGCAGTATTCAAAGGGCTTCACTGTTTTCTTTAAGAGTCCGTATTTTTTGGCGATTGCTTGATGGTATACTTTTGCCATCGCGTTGTGTCGTTGCAAATAGTCCACAGGAGCCAGTACAGAGCACGACGATGTAACGTGTTGTATGGACTCGGTCGCTTGGGAACATTTTCTGCACTTATCTGTTGGTATGTTCCGCCCGGTGATGTTCTTAATGTATGATCTGGTTGAAACCACTTGATCCTGTATAGCTATCAATCTTCCCTCTGTTTCAGGAAACAGGTAACCGGCTCTAAGGTAAGTAAGCGACTCTTTTTTATCAACTTGATTATTTTTCAGGCATCCAGGATATCTCCCGTGCAGTGCCTTACTATGCCACTCCTGTGTAAGTATCTCGGTGGTTATTCGCGATGGTTCTAGGTGACCTGCCAAATTCAGAGGACTTAGGTTGTTGTCTTCCTGACATACAGCTCGATGGAACGGTGAGTGTTTGTTCTTAAAATATTCCCTCATGCTACAGACTGTTCTGTCGTGCACTATTTCCAGGTTCTGCAGCCCTCTTCCTCCTTCATGCCTCGGGACATACAGCCTGTTCATGGACGCATGCGGATGGTGGATTCCATGCCTAGTAAGTAATGCCCTTGCTCTTTTATCAATTTCTTTCAGTTCCGATTTAGACCATTTGACCACGCCAAACGAATACGTGATACAAGGAATCGCCCAAATATTTATCGCCTCAAACGTCGCCTTCGAGTTCAACCTACTCTGGAGGACCTTTTTAAATCTATTAAGGAACTTTTCTCTGTAAATATTCTTCATTTCTGTGGTTTTAATATCCAGAGCCTGTTGAACACCGAGGTATTTATAGGATTCCTGCTTTCCCAGATTCGGGATCGTGAGGTCTTCCATTACAGATAAGCCTGCGCCCTCTTGTACCTGGCCCCGTTTAACATGAACCACGGCGCATTTGTCTATCCCGAGCTTCATTCCAATGTCCTCTGAGAACGTTGCCACTATCCTCAGTTGTTTTTTGAGCTGCTCCTCATTTGCAGCATAGAGCTTGAGGTCATCTATGTATAGCTGGTGGTTAATTTTTATGTTCCTCGCCTTTTGTACAATGTAACCGTATATCTGGTTTTTCAGTAATCTACTCAGTGGGCTCAGCGCTAGACAGAACCAGAGGGGGCTTAGCGTATCCCCCTGGAAAATGCCTCTTCTAATTCTGATTAGGGCGGTTTTATAGTTCTCTTGTTTAGTATTCACCACCAGCTGCGTGCGCCATGTCTTCATTAGATGCTCTAAGAGGTTGATGATCGGCCTCGATATTCCATACAATCGTAACGTTTTTATGAGCCAACTGTGGGGTACCGAGTCGAAGGCCTTCTGGTAGTCAACCCACGCCACTGATATATTCCTTTGCTTTTTCTTGACTTGCTTAGTTATTATGAGGTCAGTGATCAGGAGTTCTTTACATCCTCGGGCATTGCCACGGCAACCATTCTGTTCCTGCGGTAGTATGTTGTTCTTGTTTACATGTTGCCAGATGTGGCGGGTCAGTACCCCTGTTAAAATCTTGTAACTAGTTGGTAGGCAGGTGATAGGCCGGTATTTTTTGGGGTCTGTGGTGTGGATTTCCTTTGGCAACATATGCGTGACTCCAAGCGTGAAGAATTCGGGGATTTTTGTGGGGTCTTCTAGGGCTTCCCGGAACAATCTTGCCAGGTGTTCGTGTGTGGCTGTGAAGTGTTTCCACCAGTAGTTCTGAATTTTATCCACACCTGGGGAAGACCAGTTGTTCGTGTTCTTCAAAGTTGTTTTTATATCTTCTGCGGTGATGTTTATGTCCTCCATTTTGAATTTAGTAGATTCCGCCTCTGCATCCTCGATCCAGTGTGCCTGGTCGTTATGCTTCTTCTCTTCTTCCCATATTTTTCTCCAGAACTTGTGCATGGAGTCTTCAGTGGGCGCATTTCCTTATATATATATATATATATATATATATATATATATATATATATATATAAAAAAAAAAAAAAAAAAATATATATATGCAGGGTAGCATCAGCTATCGGGGCGTGACGACCCCGCATACCCGAGTCATCCAGAGCCTCAGGTCAGCATCCTGAGGCTCTGCAGAATATATCGCTCCTATCACTAGAAGCCAGAATCAGGGCGGTAGGGGACAGCGGGCTGGTCCTCTTCGGAGCCGTCAGGAGGCAGAGCCCGATGGGGTCAGCTGTGGTGCAAGCGGCGCAGCCCCCCGAGATGGCACCGTAAGCCAGGATCTCGTTTCACGGAATATGGAAAGAAACTCTAGTTTGGACGAGAGAGGATCTCGTCCCACGGGAGCTTCAAATAGGCGAGATGCGAGAACGCGATGGACGGAGGAGGACAACATCCTTATAATGCGCGTTCATTTTATAGCGAAGGAAATGCAACCAAGAACAGGAAAGACATACAGAGAGTTACTTACAGAATTATGGAATGACACCAACCCGCAGAGACCATCTTACGCGAACCTTCTGGCAAATAGAGTCAGGTGGCTTCTTGAAAGGGAAAAGTTCTCCACCACTGAACTTGACACTATTGCTCAAAGTTATATCCCTCGTGGTGCCCCGAGAAATGCAGAGCCTGATGAGGAAGCACGAATGGAAACCAGATCACATATCCGAATGAGCATACAACCATCCAGGCTAGAACGTAATTATTACCGAAACCTCCAGAAATACTCAGGACTTTCTCCAAGTAAACGAGCAAACATCCCAAGAATGAAGCAATCCAAAGAAATGCTAGAGTGTGTCCTGAAAGTCAACAGGATAATGGAGAGATACATCGATGTTACCGCCACACTGAGAGAGGTGGTCGACTGCGTATACGCTGGAGCAATCACAGTATGCGAAGATCTCAAAATAAGAATAAGCGAGGCCCAACCAACTCGCCGTCAAGAACTGATACCACCATGGAAAATGAGGCTGGAAAAGAAAATTAGGATTATAAGAAAAAGAATTGGCACCTTACATACTTACCTTAATACAGAGATACCGTCCAACAGGATCATGAAGGGAGTACGGCAGATCGCATCAGAATCACGTATTAGAACAAATGGCTCGAACCAACTTCTCAAAGAGCAGCAGATGGTGGTCCTCGACAAACTGAAACAGAAGGTGAAAGCGTTAGGAAACCGCATACAGAGGTACAACGAAAGAGTAAAGAGGTATAGGAACAACCAGCTATACTACAAAAATCCTAAAGAGTTCTTCCGCAAGCTTGAGAACGCAAACAACACGGAAGGAGTGAACCCAGGTGAGAGAGAAATGTTTGAAGTCTGGAAGGGAATTTGGGAGCGAAGGGAGACTCATGATGATGAGGCTTTCTGGATAAAAGACGCTGAGAAGGAGGCAGGAAACTACACCATGGAAGATCTAGAAATTATGGAGGAAGACATATCATCTGTCCTTAAGAACTCAAATAACTGGGCTGCTCCAGGATCTGACAAACTCCATAATTACTGGTGGAAAAACTTCAAGGCCACTCACCATAAATTGGCCAAATTTTTTCAGAGAGCGTTGGCGGAACCCTCCATCATACCAGAGTTTTTCACTTTGGGGGTCACCCATATGCTTCCAAAAGGAAACACCAGTCCTGACCCCAAGGCTTATCGACCCATTACATGTCTTCCTACTGTCTATAAGATACTCACAGGAATAATCACCAAACATCTGTGGAAGCATGTAAGCAAGTACAAGATCCTTGCACGAGAGCAGAATGGCTGCAGAAGAGGTGCCCAGGGCTGCAAGGAGTTGTTAACCATCGATCACCTTATAACCAAACAGGCAAGGAAGAAGTTAAGGAACATCTCGGTCGCATGGGTCGACTACAAAAAGGCTTTTGACTCGGTCCCGCACTCCTGGCTTCTTAAAGTTCTGAAACTCTACGGTGTATCTGGAAACATTATAGGCTTACTAGAACATCTGATGACAACCTGGAGGACGAACTTAACATTCGGCAAAATGATAACACCAGAGATAAGAATCTTAACTGGCATCTTCCAAGGGGATAAACTCAGTACCCTCTGGTTTTGTCTAGCTTTGAACCTCCTCAGCAGGCTGCTCAATAACAACCGATACGGATACCTTGTGGACACCAGGTCAAACATCAAGATTACTCATCAACTGTATATATATGACCTCAAGTTATATGCCGCGAATGAGGAGCAACTGAGGAGCCTTCTCAGGATAGTGACATCTTTCACACAAACCATCAGAATGGAGATGGGGCTGGACAAGTGTGCCACATTACACGTAAAGAGAGGAAAGTTGACACAAGGCGGAGAAATGCTTATTCAAGATGAGGTGGCTATACAAGAACTAAGCCCAGAAGAATCATACAAGTACCTGGGTATACAACAAGCATTGGAGATAAGAACATCAAAACAGAAAGAAGATTTCAAAAATAAATTTTTTGCTAGAATGAAAAAAGTCCTCCGCAGTAAATTGAACTCCAAGGCAATGTTTACGGCAATCAACACATGGGCAATTCCAAGTATAGCCTACTCTTTCGGCGTGATAAGGTGGTCAAGCACAGAGTTGAAGGCGATTGACACACATGTGCGAGTCCTAATGTCGAAATACGGCATCCACCATCCCCATGCATCGGTGATCAGACTTTACATGCCTAGACAGCAAGGAGGAAGGGGTCTGCAAAATGTTGAAAAGGCCCACAATAAAGCGGTAACTGAACTCAGAGAATATTTCCACTCAAAAAACTTACCGTTCTTTCAATCAATATGCCAGGAAGACCACAACATCACGGCTTTAAATCTGGCAAGCAGAAATAACCCACCACAGACGCCATCATCTGGACAACTACTGGAGGAATGGCACGGCAAACCCTTACATGGCAGGTATCCGGAGGCACTGAAAGAAAATAGAGTAAACAAAGAGCAGTCACTAACTTACCTTAAATCCGGTTATTTATTCCCAGAAACCGAGGGGCGTCTCATCGCAATCCAAGATCAGGTAGTGCCAACGAGAGCATACCTGAAACATATAGCCAAAAAGAATATACCGACTGACAGATGCCGGAAATGCTGCCAAGCCTTGGAGTCTATACAACATGTGACATCCTCATGCCCCATTCTTGCACCCAGGGAGTACACCCAGCGGCATAATGCTATGGCAAAAATCTTTCACCAAGCCATTGCCATGAAAGTAGGACTTATACTTACCTCTCGAAGGGTACACGAATACTTACCCAAGCCGATACTTGAAAACAGTCAGTTCAAACTCTACTGGGACAACCCGATAATAACGGATAGATCGGTGCCGCACAACAGGCCCGACATCGTGATCTTTGATAAAGGAAACCGCAAAGCAACAATCATTGATATAACCGTCCCGGCAGATGATAACATAAGTAGAGCGTACACGGAGAAACTAACAAAGTACCACGATCTGGCTTTTGAAATAAAAGAGATACACCAGCTAAGAACGGTAAAGATTCTGCCCCTGATAATCTCCACGAATGGATTGGTTGAGAGCCACCTGGCAGAAAATACGGAGCTCCTTGAACTGGATCAGGAGTTGATAAGTAAAGCTCAGAAGGAGCTGATCCTCTGGACAACAAGAATTGTTAGAATGTTCCTTACAGCTGCCTAGGAAGTCCTTGGTCGTTCAGACCCGGACCTTCTAGAGGAAACTCCCATAATGGTGATTATTAAAAAAAAAAAAAAAAAAAAAAAAAAAAAAATATATATATTAATAATTTGTATACATTATCATCGTATCAGGAAGATTATTACTTATACAATGATATTTTATGATAATAATTACCACTCTCTTCAAATGAAACTTCAGAAAAATAATATCGTGACTTGTGGGATTTAATTGACTACTTATTATGTCATTTGAGGAACTATCAACAGTTTTCAGTATTTGTATCATTCTATAACCCTTTTAAAGATCATTGTTTTTTTTATACAATCTTAAGATCAAGCATTCCTTCTTCAACGTTGGTGTATAAGGTTTTTGAATATTTTCACTGAAAATCAGATGATTTATATCGAATTGGGTGAAACTGTATTCTAATATTTTATCAGTTACATATTAATCGAAGTTGCCGATGTTAAATCAGTTTCAAAATTTTTTCTTGGATATTAATTTGTTTATGGTAATTGTATTCTTCATACAATGTTTTGGCAGAATAAGATGAATGTACTCATTTCTCAGTTCCGCCCATGGTTTATCATCCGAATGATCTGCGATCACAGAGACATCTTAATTGAAAGATTTTGCGCCATCTTTTATCGGGTAGAGTTGGCTACGTAGCTACGGGCCTACGTGGTTCAAGCTACGACATACGACAACCCGAACTAAGAATCGACTCGCCACTGATACCAGCGCTTGTGTCGACATCTATCCGTGGTATCAGGGCCGTCAAATGATATTTCCGTAAAGTTGGCTTACTATCCCTCTTTATACAATGATAATATATAAGTTTTAGTTAATATATCAATGTTATTGGATTATTTAACTGAGAAAATAATAAACCCGCGTGTAAAATTTGCAGCGCAAAAAAAATTCCAAATGCTGACTTCACGATCATTGCTTTTCTAGAATTTTTTTTCTTGAAATAATGATTGCTTTACCTGCAACTTTTGCTGACGTTTGGGACATGTTAACGTATGAGTGTTTGAATATGAATTCACATTTGAGATGTGTTGTTTCCCAAATTTTTTTGATGAAATAATCTTGATAAACGCCAGCTCGAAACACACACCATGATCGCTTTTGTACATTTCTCTTTTGGGTCTTGAATTGTTCATAATATTTAAACTCCACCAAATTCTCGAAATCTTGCTTAGGAATTATGAAATCAAATTTCAAAGGTTCTTCAGAAGCATCCAGAGAACTATTGGCTTCAAAACTGAAGTCTCCGTCAAATTTTTCATCAAATTGAAATTCTTCATTGGTTTTTCTCGAGAGGCAGAATTTTGGTGACCTTATAACTTATTTTTTACATGGTATCTGTTAGTGTGCACCATCACAAAAAAGAAGTAGCTGCCAGTTTATTGTTGACATTTTTCGACAATACTTTCCACTCATCAGCATATCGTTCAACAATTTTGTTTTCTACCACAAGGTCGCTTTTCATTTTCATCACCATACCGACGAACATTTCTTCGTCAAGTAAATTTTTCCGACCTCGTTTTTTTGTCATATTGTGAACAGGAAGTAAATATATAATAGGGAATACAACAAATGTCTTCAAGAAATGAATATTCAGGCCAACCTGTTGGAACTTCACGCCGATACAAATAGATCAATTATTAAAATGTTTATTCGCAGCTCAGTCTAACACACTGGTAGTGGTAGAGACGTGATAGTTGTGAGCTTGTACCCTCTCGGGTCCCTATTGGTTCTCGGTTTGTCGAGCAGGTTGAGTGTCTCGTCGATGTTAGGCAACCTATACCTGAGGTCCAACGTAATAGGTTGGGCGGCCTTTAAACAGGACCGGGCATATACGGTCAACGTATTAAGGCGTTTTTTATGCCTAAATGAATAATGTATTGGCTGGTCGTTTGGAGCTGAAGAAGCTATGCAACTGATCAGTCTGTCTGGCCAGGTCGTGATAAATGAAACGAAGTTTCGCTGGAGCATGGGTATTCCTACTGCCATTTAAAATGATACGACATTCGACGAAAAACGTTTTAGTTTCGCTGGAATATATTATTTACAGTTCACAACACTTGTTTCGTCAATTAAATTTTGACTTGAAATTTGATTGATCAACACACTAATTAATATAAGCGAAAATAAAGGGTTTTACTTTGATATTTTCAAAAATATTAGATGAAAGTACATATATTGGTAGAAATAGTGCGAGATTGAGGGCCGCTGTGGGACAAGCGAGATAAGGATTACCATCACTTTTTTCTTGACTGGAAGTCCGATAATGAGTTCTTGTCTCTCAAGTTTATCTATTCCTCCACGACCATTTATTCTGAACACCTACTCAAAATATTTCTTCTCGTGGAGATCAGATATATCTAAAAGAGTGGAAACTGGCTGGTCTGGTCTGGCCGCTACCAATGTAGGTACAGCTTTCGACGATAAAACGACGCATTTTCGAAATATATATAATTATTCGGAAAAAAGTAATCATAACGGATTTCCATCATAATTCTTTCGAAGTTTATTCACATATACCACTCTTCTTATTCGTTTTTCTACTCGAAATATTCCATTTTCATTCTGAAGCTCGTAAAAATATTGTGAGTTACAATAATTGATTTTGAAAATGAGACAATTCGGGGAATATCGCAATTTTCCATCGTAATAATTTTTTTTTTCACATACCACGATACTAATTCCACATCTTTTTTTATTGAATAGTTCACTAGAATCCTTAAGCATGTGTTAAAGAAGTGTGGGCTACTGTAATGAATTTTTGACACAGAGAAAAATCGATGAATATCGAAATTCTCCATCATTATTTTTCGAATAATTTTTTTTTCACATACTAAGATACTAATTCCATATTTTTCTTGATTGAATAGTTCACTAGAATCCTTAAGGATGTGTTAGAGAAGTGTGGGCTACTGTAATAAATTTTAGACAACGAGAAAAATTGATGAATATAGAAATTCTCCATCATTATATCTCGAATTTTCATAGGACCGTCCATGAACTGCGCAAGGTGTTAGCCAAGAGAGTGCCGAGGAGGAAATGGGTGGTGATCACCGAATTCTAGGCTGCTTGATTGAAGAAGTTAGAGAGTTCGACGAGGAAAATGCCGTGAATGAAGAATCCCGCATAAGGAGCCGTGTGGTGCACCCCAGTTGGGGTTGGTTTGTCCAGTTGGTTTGTACAGGAGAGGGTTGTAAATAACACTCGAAGTACTCGTTAGAGGGTTTAATTACTATGGGCAATTACTACGGCATAACACATCAATGAACGTTCCGCTTCAATGTTCTCACTCACTCTTTTCATGATACAATAACAAAATAATATTATGTTTTGTCAAGGTGTTTACAAGCATATTATGATAACAGACGTGGGAATTCAATATCAATAGGTAATCCATCTAAGCACGTTTTATGGATGATCCGAGGTTCTCTGGACCTTGCTCATCTTCAAGTAATAATTATACAGAGTGTTTAGTCTGACATACGTTACACCTTTCCTCTTTGAGAAAAAAAAATTTTCTACGTAAGCTAAAAAAATTTTTTGATTGACGTCTATCTTACTAATCACATAATTACATCAGTCTCAAGTTATCTGACATCTAAAGTTACGATTTATTGAATATTTATCCAATTTAACTTAATTCTAATCAAAAATAATACGGCTTCACTCTGTTCTTGTGTACCTCTTTGAGTTTGTTTTTGTCCATTTTCACAATAATGTTCGGGTTTCGCACTTTCACTATTTCGTAGGGGCCGTTAAATAAGGGGTCAAGTTTATTCTCAATGTTCTTGTTATTCAAGAGCACCTTATCTCCTACATTATAGCTTATTTCAGTACAATTTTTGTCGAAACTTTCTTTCTTTTTCAATTTTGTCTTCATCAAGTTTTCTCTAGCATCTTTCCAAGCCGTTTGCAACCTATATTTTAGTTCAAGGGGGTAGTTTTCAAAATTGTAGATAGGATCAACCAGGCTTTTTTAATTTTGGGGAATTCTACTAGGTTTTCCGACCACTAATTCGTAAGGAGTATAGAGAGTTGAAGAGTTCACGGTGTTATTATATGAAAAGCACCAATACGGAACCCAGTTACTTCAGTTGTTACTATCCTTGGCTGCATGCATACGAAGGAAAGCTCCTAAGTGTTTATGCGAATTTTCAATTAATAATAATAATAATAATTTATTGATCCTTTAAGACAAGTACCTGTATAGGACAGGTCAGATAAACAAGAAAAAATTTATAAAAATACCCTAATAGAAATCAAGTGAATCATGGAAATAATCAGCAATAGTATAGAAACATTTCTGAATTAATTTAGCCCTAATTACCCTCTTGAACTCCTTGGGTTCCAGAGACTTAGTACGTTTCGGCAGATGGTTGAAGAGCTTGATACACTGATATTTTGGAATATTCAAATTACGTTGTATTGTGTTTGGGGATATGAAATAATTCCTCATTTCTGGTGGAATACTTATGGAAGCTTGAGAGTTTAGTGAATTTTTTTTCATTATCCTTAACATATACCAAGCATCTAGAGATATAAATGGACGCAACTGTTAGAATACCATTTTCTATAAAAGTGGGACGACAAGAGGACATCGGAGCAATATTGAAGATCATCCGCAAGATTCTCTTCTGAATCGAAAATAACCTACCTACATCAGACGAATTCCCCCACAGCATAATATTGTAGGTTAAGTGACTGTAAACTAGACTATAATATATATTAATAATCGAACTCAAGGGTAGCGAGTTTTTTACTATACTTATTGCATAGTAAGAACTATTAAGTTTCTTACATATGGACTCAATATGAGTGGTCCATTTTAAATTTGAATCCACGTAGACTCCAAGAAATCTAGCGTGATCAACCGACGAAATTATGTCATTCAAATGGCGAATAACCAGTCCTCTCTCATCACTTCTCAAAGTGAAGTGAACACACTGGGTCTTCTCGATGTTGATCATGAGAGAGTTTGCTCCACACCAATCAACGAAGCACTGGACCAATTGCCGACACAGCTCCTGCAACTCTTCAAGAGTCCGAGCAGTTACTAATATCGAGGTATCATCCGCAAATAAAAGAATTCTTATTAACTTGATTAAAAGGAAGGAATCAAGACAATTTGCCAAATTAGCCATCATCCTTCTCAAATTAACCGGTAAGTCATTGATGAACAACAGGAACAGGAGTGGTCCCAGAACAGAACCCTGGAGGACTCCAAGGTTCAATTCCCGTTCATCAGAAATAAATTCACCTACTCTGACTGACATTGTTCTACCCTCAAGATAGCTAGAGAGCCAATTCAAAAACACGCCCCTGAAACCTAAGTTGTAGCATTTGTCAAGAAGAAACTTAAAAGAGAGGCTGTCGAATGCTCGTGAAAGGTCGAAGAACAACCCTGCGACGAACTGGCCATTATCAAGACACTCGTGAACAAACTCGACAAAACAAAGAGCTCCTGACTGGGTTGAGCGGCCCGACCGAAAACCATGCTGTGCGTCATCAAGTATTTTATATTTGTCTAAGTAGCTCATCATCCTATCGAACACAACTCGCTCGAAGACCTTCGAGAAGATACTAAGGATAGAAATAGGTCTGTAGTTGGCTATATCATGCGCGACATCTTTTTTATGAATCGGAACAACGAGAGCCCTCTTTAGGAGATGAGGAAAAACGCAAGTACTTACTGAAAGATTAATTACATGTGCGAAATGTGGAGCAATATCAACATCTATCAGTTTCAAGATACTAGAAGAAATAGAATCAATTCCACTACTCTTTTTATTCTTGAGTGATTTTATTGTGTTCAATACTTCATATTCCGAAACAGGATGGAAAAAATATCTTGAGCTCAGCATTTTCGATGTGGTACCTGGAGAAGACAATGAATCCCCATAATAAGCAATGAGCTTTGTTTCAGCGATCGTTGAAAAATAGTCGGCAAAAATAGTCGCCATATCTTTGGCCTCAGTATACAAAATATCACCAATAAGAAGCTCATCAGGTCGACCAACCCTGCCACCCCGGCCAGTCAAAGCATTGACCAAGGTCCATACAGTTCTATTTTTGTTATCAGAATTTTGTATCAGTTGACTATTATATTTCAATTTTGAGCTCTTAATCAGTTGACTATATGAATTCTTAGCTCGTTTATACAAATAATGGGTTGACTGACATGGAAAATTTCTATATAACCAGTGGGAATTCATTAGTTCTTGTTTAGCTGAAATAATATAGGCACTAATCCACTTTTTGACATGACTAAAGGTACTCTTATATTTCTTCAGTGGGCAGCAAGTTTCGAATGTTTCCCGAAATATTGAGCACCTAGTGTTTCGTGATGATACGCTGTTGAATTGAATTGCTTAATTTTGAGCAAAAATAAATAAATAAATATTCTTGATAAGAATTATGTGCCTTGGTCTGTAACAACTTCAGCAGGTATACCATACCTTAAAACAAAGTTTTGAATAAAGATTTTGATACTGTTTCTGCTTCTTCGTTTGGTAGTGGATAACCCTCTACAAACTTGGTTAAGTCGCATTGAATTGTGAGTGTATACTTATGGTTCTCGATATCGGTAGGTAACGGACCTACAAGATCTAGAAAAATTTTTGAAAAGCAGACGAAGCTGTGGTAGTGATTGTCAAAGGTTCTTTCCTAGGTAAAGAATGTTTATGACGTTGATAATCATCACACTTTTTTATAAATTTTTCAACATCTGTTCTTAAGTCGTTCCAAAAATATTCTCTTTTGATATTGTTGAACATGCGTCCGATACCTGCATGTCCACCAGTTGGAAGCATGTGAAAATCATTCAGAATTATTTGTCTTAATTCTTTGTCTTCGATTCGCGTCACGTCTCTGATTATATTAATTTTTAAGGATGTTCCTAAGATTTATTATAGTTTTTATAATTTGACGACAATTCTATAAATTTCATATTGCTAGCTAGCTTTATTAGGTACAATTCTAATATATCATTTTCTGCGTATAATTTTTCCAGTTTCCTCAACGATGTACCTAAGTCGTACGCTGATCGGATGTTCTGATTAATGAAATTGACTTGTGAATTCACATTGAATATTAAATTCTCATTGTACATGACTGAATGTTGATTTTTCAAATTACGAAATTCTTTTTCTGGAAGTGGCCTTAACTCAACACTTTTTGCTGGACGTTTCAAAACTTCAGGGTGATCAATCCTTTTGCCATCGGAGGCGTTTGTTTAGTGTTGCTTGGAACCTTCTTCATTTTTAGTGCGAGACCTCGTCATGACACTAATGTTTTCAACTAATATATTTCTCAATTCTTTGAGTTCTCCCGACTCTAGTTGAATACGTGATAATGCATCCGCTGTGACATTCTCTGAACCTTTTACATAATGAACGGAACGGAATTCAAATGGAATTTTGTTAATCTACTAGAAGGATTAGTCATATTGAACAAATAAATCAGTGGGCGGTGATCTGTTACGATTTTAAATTTTCATCCAAACAAATATGGTCTGAAATGTTTTACTGACCAAACTATTGCTAAAAGCTCTTTCTCGATTGTACAATAGTTGTGCAGTTCCTTACGACGCCACTGCGTCTTAATCGCTCAACGAAGCCTGAAAGGGCACGCATGCACGCAGCATCCACTGATGTGAAGCTGCATTCCCTATATCCCAGTAGAGGGATAACATTACTTATTTAGTCACACAAGCATACACACGTATGTATTTGTAAATCAACTATTTTTGATCAGTATCTTGTTCCATCAATAAACCAAACTAAAAGTAATCAGTGCATCAATTAATCATTCATACAGTCCATTAAACAAACCAGCGAAACAAGTTCAAAATCTGTAGGTACGTGAAGGAAAGCATCTTTTCACCCCGCAGACCCACACAATAGTTCTTTTCCGCTGGATTCAAACATCGCGAAGCAAAGGCCATCAGATGGTCATTAGAATTTGATTAAACTGAACCTAGAGCAAATCTACTAGCATCTGTTCTAAGAATGATTTCATTATTTTCTGAAAAATTTGGATATTGAAGAATAGGTGCCATCAGAAGGACTTGCCTTAAAGTTTGAAATGAATTTTCTTAATCTTTCGTCCATTTAAGAACTTTTCCTTTGCATGACAAGTTGTTCAAAGGTTGAGCGATTTCTGCAAAATTTCTAATGAACTTCCTATAATAATTAGCTAATGCAACAAAACGTTTTAATTCTTCGGAATTTGTTGGCCTTAATCCGAAATGATATGACCTAGATACAACATTTCCTTCTTCAAGAATTCACATTTATAAGGATTCAATTTCAAATTAACCTCTCTCAGGCGTTGTAATACTTTTACGAGATTTTGATTATGGTTTTGCAAAGAATGACCAAAAACTATTAAATCATCTAAGTAAATAAAACATGACTCGTAATTTAAACCTGACATAGCTATTGTCATAAGCCTCGAGAATGAACTGGGGCTTGTTTTTAATCCCATTCCTAGTCTTTTCATTTGATATTGACCTCTTTCAGTTGTAAATGCTGTATATGGTGTGCTATCGGGATGTAATTCTTACTGGTAATATCCTTGCGCTAAATCCAAATGAGAAAAGTAAATTGCTCCTGACAAGGAATCTAGTATTTCAGTAATGTTTGGTAGAGGAAATTTATCACCTTTGATTTGCTTGTTCAGTAATCGGTAATCTTAGACTAATCGAGATTTCTTAACTCCGTTTTGATCCGGTTTTGGTTTATTATTTGATAAAATCAAATAATAAACCTTAGTGATCGACCAAAAAAAAAAAAAAAATTTAACCCCCCTGAAAATTTCACAGTTTACGTTTTGGAGTATGTAGATTCGAATGAACGAATTAAAAAAAATCCGTCCGTCCGCCGTCCGTTGTCCGGAGCTTTTCTCGGAAAGTACTGAACCGAATTTCGTGAAACTTCGTAGAAAAATCATGTGTCGTTCGGGATTGATCCTCCAAGCTTTTCAGCAGGATTGGTGTACCTTAAGGGCTTAAAATTGGGGGTTGGAGGGAAAAAAAATTATTTCTCGGCAACTTAACACCGAATTCTTGGGAAATTCTCAACGTTGATTACTGTTGCATAACTCAACCTAAAAATTCTTACCCGGATGATATCCGACCAGTAGTCCCTGAGTTATAAAGAAAAATGCTGCAAATTTCCAATAATCCCGAGAATGAATCATCGCATTCGGTTCTAAGATTGGAATTCAGTGAAAAAATCGGTTAACTTTTCATCCAGAATCATATATCTGAAAGTAGATGAAAACATTGTTACCAAATTTTCAACATATATTGAGAAATTTCGAACGGATTCGTTAATTATTTCATAAACACACTGTGCAAATGCCCCATCGATGTTCTAGACAATTTCATAATCGTTAGAAGTTCAAATTAAATATTTTTGGGGTTTCTCTCCTAATATCTGATACATACCTACATAACATAACTACAAAAACTAGGATAACAATTATTATTTATAGATATCACCCTGCGAATTCCTGCATGAAACATTAAATTTCTTCATGGAGCTCAATTATATCTTAAATAAAACTTATATACTATTCATAAATCATTGGTTTTTCACAACCCAGAAACTAATTCCATGAAAAAATTCATTTGAAACATTGAAATCTCAATAAATACTCTTGTGTAACTGAATAACCCTTTCACATGCAGAACGCGAATTAAGAAGCGTTATTTAAAATAATGAATACTTCCAAAATATTCGGTCGATCGGAGGTTTCCATCAACTTCGGATTGCGTAGTACAATTATCGTCAACATGTGGATATCCGTTACTGGTTTCAATCGAAATCCAATATTTTTCGTACTGAGACTTTGAAATAGGGGTGAATATAAAAGATAATGAGCATGTATATGATAAACAAATTGGAGGATATATGCAAACAAATCAATTAACAAACCGGAAATCTCATCAATTGTCGAGAATCTAATACTAAGGGTACGAGCCTTAGACTAAGGCAGGAGCCGATAATTGACCTGTTCAGAAGAGTCTGTCTGTACCGGGGACCGAAGACAAGAATATTCCGCATGTTTCAACATCTGGTGGTCCGCATACTACTTGTTTGAATTGAACGTTTTTACATTAAACAGACGTTGGGATTTGACACCCTCTTAGTTGAGTGTATCTGAAAACTATACGGCACGAAATTTCTCTTTTAAAATTATTCAGTCGAATTCAACCTTGAAAGGTTCACGATATATTTGATTTTTACAGAAAAGTTATTGAAAATAACTTTAGGTCTTCAGTTTGTGTATTGGATATTTTGTGAATCAAGTGAACTCTTATGGGATATATGCACTGTGGAAAAATTTTTTTCAGATAAGTTTCACAGGACGGGTGAGTTTTTCTTTTCATTTCAGAACAAAGTTGAATCCTAGTAGGAATCACATCCACACATTTAATATTAGCGGAAAATCTTGAATTTTGTTTTACGTATTTGTTGTTAATTTGAGCGTTTTAGTTAATTTTCCCGAAAGTTTCTCAAGGAATACTAACGCGATCAAATTGAAACATCATAACTAGTTGTGAAATATCGACGCTCAATTTAATGCATGATTTCGTGAGAATTGTATTGGAAAAAAATTGAATTTTTTCTAAACATTTTTTTCGGAAGCTATTCATTGAAGTTCAATATAATTTGGAACAGGTCTTAGTCAACATTTTAAAACCATATTTATTTGCAGAGATATTGGCGAAAAATTTTGTGGCCATTTTAAATTTTGAGGTTATTTCCTTTATATGTCGAAAGGCGCAAACGCTTTCTGATTTGAATTTCATTTCTATTTGTGTAATACCGACACGCAGTTTAATGAGTAATATCGTACTGGCAAAATATTAGTGAAAAATATTTTTCGGATATTTAACTTAACTTTAACGAAAGAAACAACATAGTGACTTGACCTTTGTAAAGTAGTTTTTTAAGAAAACTCAACACCAAGATAATTTTCTTATTTTTCAACTCCAATATTTCATAGGAAATGTGATTTGGAATAAAAAATATTTAAGATTTTTATGAATAACATCCTCTAGGCTTAATTATAAAGTGATTCTTTCCAGCAAAATTTTCGTTATATGTTGATAGGTTTATCTACCATATTTCGGGAATATATTTAGATGAGACCGACAACATGGATACGGTAATTGATTATATCGGTGACAGGACTGATAATTCTGATGATCAGTCGGACATAAAAACTCCATCTCATAGTAATACCACGGAATCACAAAAAAACACGAAGAAAGTTGCTAAAAATCTTTCGCTTTAATATAGCTTCTTCAGGTATCTACATTCTACTGACTGATGGTATGTAGTATAACAAGGTTTAAATATGGTTCGGAACATGCCTAATAATTATACAAGAGCGTAAAAGTGAGAGTAGGTATAAATTGGGGTTTGCCACAGAGTTTTTAGGTTACAGAAAAATATTCAGTAGTGGAGAGCTATTCACATCTGTTTGTTCATTCAATAGGATTTTGCGGGTGTTGATTTCTAACGACTCTAGGAGTTATGTAGGTAATTTTAGTTTCGACGTGGATAATTTTGTAGTTACTATTGAATTTAACTGTTTCACATGAATTTCTTCATGGAATTGATTTTCGTTTGGTGGAAACCCAATGAGTTATAAATAATATATACGATTTATTTGAGATATCAATGGTATCGGGTTATTAAACTGAGAAAATAATAAACCCTTGTGTAAAATTTGCAGCGTTTTTTCGGTAGGATTAGTAATGGTGAGGGCCATTCAGATTTGGCCTCCTCTATAATTCCGTCTTGTAGCATTTTTTCTACTTGTTTATTATTATTCCGATTATTCCGAATATTATGTTTGAAATGAAAGACTTTTTGGCTAGATGTTGAATTTGAATTTTTTACAAGTTCCTCTTCCTTAGCTGATGCTACGGCATCTTTGAGGCTATCGAAATTTCTTGATTTCACGATCGTTCTTATTTCTGTATTCCTTAAACCATTCGCAAATGCTCCCAATGCAATCTTTTCATTTACTTTGGTTAAAACAGGTAATACTTCTGGTGCATTATCAGCTTGAGCGATCGTTAAATCAAGACACAATTGTTCGACTAGCTTAGCAAAATCTTCTATCGTTTTGTTCTCTTGTTTCAAGTTATGGAGTTGGGTTGATAAAGCTGCTGGCGACTTCTTAGTTATGAGGAATTTATGCATGTCTTCCACTAAATCTTCAACTTTCCGATACTCTTTTTCCAATAGTAATTTAGCATTTGGCGTTAATTTAATTTTGAGCACATAATTAATTAAGGAATCTTCAATAATTTCGGCTCTATCCTGAAGTAGTTTTCTAGCTGCTAATAGTGATTTTTCTATTATTGCTTGCCAAGGACTCAATGTTTCGAGAAAATTTGGCTCGGACTTGACATTTTCAATTAATTTCTTGAATTCATATTCTTATTTAGCTAATTCATTGAGAAATTTGTTTACTCTATCGGCTCGTTCCCTACGTTCTCGCCGTTCTTTCTTAATACAATCCAGAAATTTTACGCCCACATCACTCAAATCAGTTGTTCGGTATCATCCATTGACAATCAGACATATCAAAAATTCTTACTGACTTCCTTGTGCTGCTGTACCTTAGACCACATCCTGGTGGCTTCTCCTTATTTCGATTTGAACCTTCTTTTCGATCCCCTTCTTGATCCTCCAATAAAGATACATAATCGCACCAACACACACCAGCAAAAATGCTAGTACTCCCAAGATCTCAGGTAATAATTATACAGAGTGGTTAGTCTGACATACGTTACAGCCGATTAGTCCACGTCCAGAACCGTATTGGCCAGACGTCGATTGAGGGACAGGACATGTTGGACGATCTGAAGGGTGTCGTAAATCAAGTTTACGAGATGCTGGAGGATGCTGAGACCCTGGCCGAGGTTAGGCAGGGTGGTCCAGAACCATTGGGAGAATTCAGTGGGGAAATGGGACGAGCTGAGGTCACTTCCCAGAGGGAACAGGAAGTCGAGCTGATTTCCTTTGAAGAACCCCGAGAACTTAGTCGTCGGGAGAGGGAAGTTGGGGACCTTCTTACGGCCGGATCCGTTCATCAGGAAACACTAAGTGCAGCTAGGGGGGAAAGTGACCTGAGGAACCAATCTGGGTTGAGCGGACTTATTTCGGCTCTACAGTCGGGGACTTATCAGCGGACTGGATTGTCCGTTGACTTTTTTCAACGCCTGAGGAAACGAGCTTGCGAAGCAGTCCGAAGACGACTGGGCCTCACAAGTCCTCTGCTATACGAATCCGAAGGAGTAGGCCCGCTGCAGTAGAATCCACCAGGAGGATGTCTTTTCCATTCTTGGCACCGGAGGAATCAGAATGCTCGTTTAACGCCGAAACCGAAACCATACTTCGACCAGACCCCGTCGACAGGACCGTGGATAACAGGGCACTGAACCGGAGGATACACAAACCCCACCGGAACTGTTCAACAGAAGCCAGTCAGATCAACCAGGTGTGTAGTGGAACCGACACCGACGCCGCAAATACCCGTCCGTCCACGTTTACAAAGAGCATATTCATTTCGATGGAACCACTAGCGTGAATACCTTCCTGGAAGAGGTAGAACAACTGTCAGAAACGAGGAAAGTCAGCCACCAACACATGTTCGAATCCATCTTCGAACTGCTGAGGGGTGATGCAAAGGACTGGTACGTCCCGAGGAGAGGTTCGTTCAGGGGTTGGAACGACTTCAAGGAACAACTACGTGAAGCTTTCCTCCCCCCTGACTATGAGGAAAACCTCTTGGATGAAATCAGGAGACGAACGCAGGGCATGGAGGAAGTTTACAGTTCGTTACCAGGATGCAGAACTTGTTTCTGAAATTGACCGTCAGACCCGTCCGAAGAAGATCAGATCCTCATGATCAAGAAGCGTCTGTTACCATCCCTCCAAACGGCACTGGCTTTCTAGGAAACGGAGTCGTAAAAACAGTTATTGGATAAAGGAAGGGTGTTCGAGCTAGTGCAGTGGCAGGCCGACAATTCCGGACCGGAAAGGATTCATCGACGAAACTCACCTGGTGTACCAAGGACCTCAGTCGAAATCTTCCAAAAACCTAGCCGTAAATGCCGCATATCAGGCGGAGGACCCGCCCATATCACTGCTTTGCCTACGAGACAGGCACTACCTCAGGCCGTTGAACAGAAAGGGGCGAAGAAGGAGCCTAGTTCCAATGAAGTTAGGTCCCAGGAAACTTAGTCACTGGGACCTAAGAGGGTTCAGTTCAAGGACTCTGGAATCCAATGCTGGCGATGTGTAGTGTTGGGTATGACATAACTTCAAAATGACTTTGTAAGAGTAGCTCAGTTTTCGTACTGAGCCGGTACAATGAGCCGGTTCAATTGAGCCGGACAAATTTGAACCTGACGGCACATATGTAGTGACACCTACATTTGGGTAGGTCACTTACAAACGATTCAATGCTTCTAATGAAGTATACTATTAATACGTTTGATTGAATGGCATTATTCGTAATGTCGTTAGATCAATATGACATGACTTTATTGACAATGACATAAGGAATAGAAGGATTAGATATTACAGGTGACGAGATGACAGATTACATTACATTATAGTATTATACTATACACTCATCCCATAATATTATTGAAATCAGTATAGTAATAACTTTGAATGATTATGTTTAATAAATTAAAGAATATGGTTTTATGGATATGGATTAGCTTACAGTCTAGGTGTTCCCTGATTATGGAATATGGACAATCTATCATAAATCATAACCGTTAACTATCGAGGTAAAAATACATTCTGTCGAATTCTTCGGATATTATAAATGTATATTTGAAAGGTTGGCAAAGCATAAAGGTTTTAAAAGAAGTATTTTAATTTTTCTGAGAAAATACGAGCTGATATAACTTTAGAGTTGGTTTGAATTGTATCATAATGAGATGAATAAATAGATTAAACGGTCTGAAATCTCAACATTTGAATGAACTCACTGGGATTCAGAAATCCGGGAAAATTTATGAATATGCATAATTGCATAGCCCAAATCGACCTGATGGTTCTGTGGATGAATTTGTATTGAAATTTTATAGCTTTATAGATGGATTCGAGTAATAGTCAAGTGATTGAATATCACATATATGTTAGCTATGATATACTCTATACCGTTATGAATTGATGATGTGAATGTGATTTAGTTTTCGTGGATATGTAATGTAGAATAGATTGTAATATGCAAAAAAATTATGGAAACAACAATTAACAATGTCATCCTCAAAAATTTATTGACAATGAAACTAGGAGAAAACATAATTAAAGATTGCTATTTAAAAAAGCATTTGGGATGCTTTATTGCCACTCAATCTATTCCTTCTTTCAACAAGTACATGTCAAGCCTCGGAAAATACCCGTTCTGAAGGAACAGAAGTGGCAACAATGCATAACCTTTTTTTGAAAAGCTTGTAGATCCTAGGGTATGCTTCTCTTTTTGAGTCCCACCACTAGGCAGGGTCTTGGGATCTTGGTAGCAGGAGTTCTTCCAGATAGTTGTCTACCTCTATTATGCCTCCTGCTGCTGGATTTCTTTGTTTCAGAACATCATGTACTCTATCATCAAAATCCTCCCATATACTTCTTTTTCGTTTTGTAGATGTAGGACATCCTGAAATGGCTGCAGAAGATAGGGAATTGGTGGCGTCATCTTTCTCCATGGTGGAAACATTTATACGTCCAGCCATAGTTTTGAGATTGGTGCATGTCCTTATAAAATCATGCTCATTCGAGAATCCATACTTCTTGAAGCGTGGATCAAGGAGTGTGCTCTCTGCAAATATGAAGTTTTCCTCTATTTGGGAGAATCTTATTGACATTTCTCTGGAGAGAACTTCCGCCATGTTTGTAACACATGTTGGATGTGTGCCTGCAGAGAGAAACATCTCACATTTTTTCTTGAGGGCTTTTGCGATGATTATAACCTGGAAAACATAACTATTTTATACCGATTCGCACATTAATATGACCACCAACTTGACTGAGGCATTGATTATATTGAAAAAAATATAGTTTTTATTGCGAAATACAGATTGCTTTCCTAACTGAAACAATTAAAATTAAGTAGCATATGAGCCTCGCGGAGGCCAATCAACCTAAGTTCCTTTCACAAACCATCTATTGGGATCATTATAAATTGAAATAAAAAAATTGGCTTGTTTGGCATTTGAATGACTCAAACAATGAATGATTGAATTCGATAAAACATATGTATTATAAGATTCAGATTGGGCACAATATAGAATTCACTAAGGAAAACAAAATTAAGTGTATATCAACTGTGATCAGCAAAATGGTTAATCGGGTGTGTAGTCAATGGTGTATACTTAATGTCTCTGGAAGCTTGGCTCAAGCAATATCGAGACATTAAGTATACACAATTGACCAGATACACGATTAATCATTTTGCTTGGAAGAAAATTATTTAGACATATTCCTAAATAGATAAAGAAAACCTTGATTTATAGTCTACTTTTACCCTGTACAAAAAATTTATCCAGTCAGTTTTCTGAGATTTTGATACAAATCCACCCCTGTTTTTGACCAAAATATAAAAAAGACTTACTTGTGAAATGGTTATGCATTTCTCCGAGCTCATCTCTTCTGTCACCTCCTTAAATACTGAGAGCTTCAACCAACACTTCTGTGTCCTCGCTACTGATATTCTCCAAATCTTGATAATCAATAGCCAGAGTGGAAATAATGCTGGTTTTGATCTCGAGAATTCTCTGCAGCATGTCATAAGTGGAATTCCACCTGGTAGGAACATCCTGTTTTACTCTAAGTTCTGGCTCTCCTAATTTTTTCTCCATGGTTCGAAGTCTCTCTGTGGCAAGGGGACTCCTCCTAAATAGCTCCACAATATTTTTGATTTTTCCGATGAAAGTTTTGAGCTCTTTGAGGCTCGATTGCACAATCAAATTTAATGTGTGTGCAAAACACGGAATTTGCTTCCAGTTGTTCATTCGTATAGCAGCTTTTATATTATTGGCATTGTCTGTTGTGGCCGCCACCACTTTGGAAGCAATGCCCCAATCCTCAACTATTTTTAATAGCTCCTCCGCCAGATTTTCAGCGGTATGTCGGTCTGAAAATGGAATACATTCCAGCATAAATGATTTTGGCTGAGTATTGGAATCAAAGAAGTGAACAGTTACTGCCACATAATTTTCGTTCGGCTTCGAAGTCCAACCAACAGTTTTGATGCATATATAGTCTGCACCTTCTAGTTCACTCCTAACTGTTTCTTTAGTTCGATTGAAAAAATTAGTGAGGAGCGTGTTCGATAGGGTCTTACGACTTGGTAAGTGGTATGCTGGATTCAGTTGTTGAGTGAGCTCTCTAAATTCTGGCGATTCCACCAGATTGAATGCCAAATAAATTTGGACAAACATCTTTACGACAGTTTCGTTCAACTGTTCGTTTTTTTTTACCGATAATGATTTATTAAAAAAATCAATTAATTTAGACTGCTTGGGAATGGAAGAGGCAGCAAGGGTAGGTGGTTGGGACTTTGGTTCTGAAGAAGCGGATGCGGTGGATTCTTCAGGTTTGGAATGCTGGAGTGAATTGGGCTGGATCTGAGTGTCATGACTCTGGCTAGGTGTAGGAATATCAGTGATAGCGTTATAAACATGAAGGTGCTTGCTTTTGGTATAACGAACCAAATTAGAAGCACCACCACCTTTATACGACATCATTTTTCCACAGAAATTACACCTAGCCCTTTCGTTTTTCATGTCGGTGAAAAACTGCCATGCATTGGAGGTTTTTTTTTTCATCACCCATGCTATATCAAGTAAGAAGAAAAATATTAATACAACTCAATTCATGCAATATTATTGGGAACCCTATAGCAAGCGGAGCTATACTATCACGAATTCAATAATCAACTCAAGAAAACAGTAAAAATTTGCAACAAAACTAGCGGTCCCGACAGACGTACAGTTTTAAATCCGATAATTCCAAACTTTTCTGACCGAATTGTGAATTTGAACCATTCTCGAAGACACACGAAAAGTTTCATGAAAATCTGTTCAGCCATTTAGTCGTTCAGTGACCTACACACAAACCTGTATTTTTATAACTCCCAAATTATTGAACGGCGAAAATCGTGTGTAAACATAACTAATTCTCAAGCAAACAGTTACTTATTCATTCAAAACTAAATATATGTTACATACAAACAAACATTCCTTAAATTTATATTCAAACTGAATTCGCACTTGATACCTATTGAACTATATAGATACCTATAAATGAATTTGATCGATTTTTGTAATGAGTATCGTCAGATTTTCCTAGAATATATGTTTATATGTCATAGTAATTCCACTATAAGAATTTATGATTATCATGAGGAAAAGCATATTTTACAAGCTCCATGAAATGAACTTTCAAAAAACAGCCTACAAATATTAAATATTCCCGCCGAATCATTCAACAAAGATGTCTGCGACCTGCGATACACAGCTCTTCGATTCTGGTCACGCGCAGTACTCACCAAACAGCCGCCTATTTGATTTTGAAATTCCCATTCAATGTTATTTCATTCATTAATTTCAGACATAGCTTTTCAAATTCAAAGCTCAACGAGATATGTGTAACCCATACCTTTCATGCACCCTTTCCTTCTATTAATTACATTTAAAGCATTCTAATCTTATGGTTATTTAGCTAAATAACTTAAATTTTCTTACCTGAATAATGATATTCTTCTATCAAATATGTATTTCACTATAAAAATGTCTTTAAAATTCACAAATTCTCTCAAATAAAGCGAGGTTAATGGCACATATAACACAACTGAGATATAACGATGATAATAATAATGCCACAGAGTGAAATTTAATTAAATGAACGTTAATGTCGTTAATTCGAATTTCAATTCAAAAGAACCCCTAAACCTAACGGCAGTGGGAGGAGTGGGAGTATTACAAGGAAGAAGAAAACGAGAAAAGTCATACCAAACACTAGCGATGTGGAAAGACCGGACACATGAGAAGAGAGTGCCGATCTTCGCCTAGGCTGTTTTTTTCTCGATGTGGACGACAGGGGATCCTTTCGAGAGACTGCAGGTGTTCGGAAAACTAGAACGGAGCTGCCTTGGCAGTTCCCGTCTACAGTTTCCCCAGTAGAACCGAAACCGTTAACTCGAGAAAACCGTCCGATAATCACCGTGTACACAGGATGTGAACCAGTACAAGCACTGCTGGATACTGGAGCGTCGAGGTCTTTTTTGAGCGAAAAGTCCGCCAGAGAGTGCCGCAGGGCAGGAATATTCCCGACCCAAGTTCGTGACATATTAGCTACTGTTGCGGATGGCAATTCCGTTGCCGTCAAAGAGGTCTATATGGGCCAAAATTGAAAATTGGGAGTAAACTTATCGCAGCACGATTGTTTTTAGTCCCACATCTACCGATGGACCTGATTTTTAGCTATGGACCTGCTGTCTTCTCACGATTTTCGAATCGACCTCCGTACGACACAATGTTTCATGGGAAGAGAACCGTTAACGGGTCCTCAAACCCCAATAGCTGTGCAGCATAATTCGGCAATCAGCACCCTTACGGCTGGGGAAAAACGAAACCTCGATGAGTTCTTGGAGCAAGAACTTAGCAGTTTCGCAGAGATGAAGAGTCTGACAAACATGATCCGTCACGAAATTACGATCAAACCTGGGACCGAACCGATGAATCAGAGGTACCGTCCGTATAACCCCAAGATGCAAGAGATTGTCAATCAGGAGGTAGATAGGATGTTGGAGGAAGGAATTATCGAACCGTCAAAGTCACCGTGGAGTTCCAACGTCGTTATCGTGAAGAAAGCCAACGGGCAACCCAGGTTTTGTATCGACTTTCGCGCCGTCAATGAGGTCACCGTGAAGGACGCCTATCCACCACCGCACATCGCGGGAATCCTGGATAAATTGAGGCGGGCCAGATATATTTCGACGCTGGACTTAAAACAAGGCTATTGGCAGGTGCCCCTCACCGAAGAAAGCAAACCACTCACCGCATTTGCAGTCCCAGACAGAGGATTTTTCCAATTCAAAGTCATGCCTTTCGGCTTGCACTCCGCAGGGGCTACGTTTCAGAGAGGTTGGAACCGGGTAATCGGCCCGGAAATGGACCCTATCGCCTTCACCTATCTGGACGACATAGTGGTGTTAGGAGAAACATTCGAGAAGCACTTGTCAAACCTGCGAGCCGTGTTCCGCCGCCTCCAGGAGGCCAACTTGAAGATTAACCCGGACAAGTGCAAGTTTTGCAGGAGTTCACTTTAGTATCTGGGACATGTGGTAACAGAGAAAGGAATGGCGACAGACCCTGAAAAGATTTCCGCCATCAATTCTATGGCACTGCCGAAGACCATCCGTCAACTCCGGCGATTCCTGGGAGTCGCTAGCTGGTATCGCAGATTTGTGCACGATTTCACTAAGATAGTGTCGCCACTAACCCTTCTGTTGAAGAAGAAGCAGAAATGGAAGTGGGAAACCAAACAACAGCGAGCGTTTGAAGCTTTGAAGGAAAAACTGAATCTCCCGTGTTGGCGTGCCCGGATTTCTCACAACCATTTACCCTGCAAACCGACCCGTCTGAGACAGGACTCGGCGCCGCCCTAACCCAAGCTTTGGATGGACACGAAGAGTGATTGCCTACGCCAGCCGTACACTCAACGGGGCCGAAAACAACTACTCCGTGACTGAGAAGGAGTGTCTGGCGATAGTATGGGCCATCGACAAAATGAGACCGTACCTGAAAGGCTACCGTTTTAGCGTAGCATGAGCCTTCGCTGGTTGCAGTCGATAAAGTCTCCGTCAGGAAGGAAAGCCAGGTGGAGCGTATTCCTGCAACAGTATGACTTTGAAATTAAGTACCGGAAAGGAGCTTTGAACCGTGTTGCAGATGCGTAGTCACGAGATCGGTTACCTGATCAAAGGGAGTCATGCCTGGCCGAAGATGTGGTGTTGTGTCCGTGGTATGCGAGAAGGTACCAAGAAGTTTCGAAACACCCAGATTTGTTTCCAGATTACCGTATTCAAGATGGAAAGTTGTATCGACATTTTGGAGCTCAAATGACTACACCGAACCAGAAATGGGAACGCCTTGGAAACTTTGCGTACCGACCGAAAACCGTCAATCCATACTGCAGGAGAACCACGACGAACCCGTCGCTGGTCATATGGGGAATGCTAAAACCATTTCCAGGGTGGCCCAGAATAACTACTGGCCCGGGATGTTCCGTGAAGTGGCCAAATACGTCAGGAAATGCCAGCAGTCAGGGAAGATGCAACCCTATAAGATCGGCGAACCGTGAAATACCGTGAGCACCGACCTGATTGGCCCTCTCCCTCGTTCAAGGAAGGGTTATACCTTTCTAGTTATGTTTCAAGACCGTTTTTCCAAGTGGATCGAGAGCAGACCCCTCCGGGCAGCCACCGGCAAAAAAGAGTTTCAGGCTTATTACGATCAAGTAGTGCTGAAGTTTGGCTGTCCCAAAACCGTTATCAGCGATAATGGATCCCAATACGATGAAAGATTGTTCAAGGGAAACCTCAAGGACATGGCAATCCGTCATCGGTTTGCACCCGTATATTCACCCCGTCGAAAGGGCGAACCGGACCATTAAAACGATGATAGCCCAGTTTTGCAAAGGAGATCACCGTAATTGGGACGAACACGTAGGAATTGGCTTTCTCCTTAAATTCGGCGAAACATGAGTCAACAGGGTTCACACCAGCGTTCCTGAATTTCGGAAGGGAACTCTGATCACCGGAAACCAACCGTAGGTTTCAGTCAGTTACCGGGAGCAGTGGGGAGCCCGTTGAAGAACCCACCGTACAAGGCGTGACCCAATACGCTGAGCCTGTCAAGCGACTCCGGAAAACGCCTGAGTTCGTACGAATTCAGCTGGCGAAAGCATTCAACCAGCAAAGTAGCTACTAAAATCTGCGGAGGAAAGAATGGTCATGCAGGATAGGAGATAGAGTTTGGCGCCGTGAACACTCACTATCTTCGGCGGCGGACGGCTTTGCATCCAAGTTGGCCGCCAAATACGCCAGACCATATACTGTTGTGGGAGTTATGTCTCCAGTGGTTTACGACCTTAAGAACATTTCTGGAAAAACCTCCGAAATATACACGTAAAAGACTTGAAACCGTACCGCGGGGATGACGGACGAGATGAGCCCCTACCGTGCGCCTCACACCCCTAAAACCGTGACAATGAGAGCATACAAGACCGTCTCACCGTCCGTTGCCTTTCATTTTAACATCTCTTTCAGAACATGGCAGAATCCGTCGTAGTCGTCTCTTCCACTACCTTGGAGATAAGTCCCACTCGCGAGGGGGTGGAAGAGTCGTCCCGCCCGTTCAAGATGGTTCGTTTCCTGGGGGGATGAGCATTCGAGGTGGCCCGAGAAGACGGCGGCGAAAACTTTGCTATGAAAATAGCGTCTATCAGCGAAGTCTCACTCACGGAGATGGAGCTCCTGCGTAAAGTCCGCCACCCCAACGTCATCGGCCGAGTCACCAGTTACGTCGACGGAGATTAGCTCGCCCTCGGGATGGAATTGATGGAGGACGACCTACACACCGTGGTACAGCGTGAGGGCCCGTTACCGAAGGGAAAAGGCCGAGAAATCCTGCACCAAGCCCTGGCTGGAGTGGCTGCGTGCCAACGGACTGTACATTGTGCACCGACCCTGAAGCCAGAGAATATTTTGGTGAAGGGTCGTCGAGTGTGTGTGGCCGACTTTGGATTGGCTTCAGAGCTGTCGCCAGCCCAACCGACGACGACGCAATTTGCGGGCACCGTAACGTACATGGCCCCGGAGGTAATTCGTCGACAGCCATATGGTCTACCCGCCGATTTGTGGTCTATGGGAATGGTGGCAATATACATGATGACCAGCCGGATCCCGTTTTCGAAGGCTGACTCGAAGGGGATCACCAACCTGCAGCTCCAATACTGGGGCCCGGAGCTGACGAAGCTTCTTCAAAGATGGAGCGAGATGATTGGAAGATTTTTGAGGGTGGTACCGACCGAACGCCCCTCGGTCAGCTGGGGCGCGTCAAAATTCCGCCTGGTCGTTAGAAGTGAGCCGCCAAGAGATACAACAGTCGTGGGTCCAGACTCACCCGGGACTTCATCGCGTGCGGGAGCCCGCTTCCCGAAAGCTGAAGTGGTCGGCCTGAGCTTCCAGGAAGCATTGGAACGCCAGCCAAAAGAGGGGTGGACCATCAGTTTCCGGCAACGGCTACTACAGTAACGTCCGCCAGGCCCGACAGCGAAGGGTATGCGATGGCAGTTCCTTCTGCCTGATGGAACCGTGAGACGACTGCGTCTGCCCGTGAGGTAACCGTCCGTTAAACCGTGAGCACCCTCTTGAGTTATCAAGGGGGAGCATCTCCGTAGGTGAAAAGTATAGAATCCCATACTAAACTGTGGCCGTTTTTTTTCCAGATTGCCATGTCGCAATCCGAGTGGGAACTGATGGACGCCGGTCTGGTGGTGTCGTCACCGGCCAGCGTGGACGACCTGGTAGAGGAGGAATACCGGGAATGGATGCGAGCCAGGCATGAAGGGCAGCAGCAGAGGGGGAATTCTTTTACGTATCCTACCAACCCGAAGGCTTATGACCACGGCCCCGATGGGCGAGGGATTGGGATACGCCCAATCAGCGCACAGAACACTCGGAGTGCTCTGCTACCAGTATGGTTTTAGATCTCAAGTCCTACACCCTCAATGGCGGGAGGAGACCCTATCCAAGTCTCTACTAGCTTTGCAGGTTAGTACCCGAGTTGAAATCGCAACTCACACGCCGAAGGGGGAATTCCCCTTTCTAGCCCATCATACGGGCTTTCAACCACCGCCACTACGAAACCTATCCCAATAGGGCAGACAGGCACACCCCTCCAGGCGAACCCAGAGATGCGCGCCTGCGGGCAAGCCCTCCCGTAGTACCAATCATAGCGTCATTGGTCAGACATGCTCCGGGAACGTATTCCCTAGCAAATTTAGGATCTTGAGAATCCATGCCTTGCTGAAGCAGGTTAGGGTTACCTGTGCGGGTTCACCAAGCCCGTCGGCAGTAGCGTGGAATGGATTTTGAACACCCAGGGATCCGGGCAGTGTCGGTAAGACCCGGCACAGCACCCCTCAAACCAGGTGAACTGATTTTTCAGCCACAAACTGCCGCCCTGCACCACGACTCGTCTTCCTCAGCTTTAAACAAACCAAACGCCTTCTTACCTCAAATCCCCGAGCCGGGACGGACACCCAAATGAGTCAATAGTACTAAGCCTTCCCCCCAATTACCGTCAATTCCCGAGAGACGAATTCCCTCAACGAGTCTATAATTGAGGTCCTCTTCCTGAAGACCTCTCGAGAGAAGCAACCCAGTTGCTCACAACACTCGCACGATTCAATAAGCCAACAAACATTTTCCCGTATGCCAGCCCTAGCCAGTATACTTCCCAGATATACTTCACGTTCATGACTATAATTACCACATTCGAAAACCATGTGTTCCCAGGACTCGGTCGCACCACAAACACATCTGTCGCTTTCGCTGAGGCCCCGTTTATACAGGAACTCGTTCATACTCCCGTGTCCAGTGATGAGATAACCCAAACACAGACCCGGGAAAAACCTCGACAAAGCCAACATTAGGAATAAACCGAAATGTGACCCTGCCCTTACTACTTTCGCTCCACCTTGCCTGCCACGCCTGCCTCAGCGCCAACTCCAAATCAACCGCACTTTCCATGAGACTAAGATCCCTTTCACCAGCAAACTTCCTGTCGAACCCATTCAGAGTTATCCCTTTCTTGAGCTTGTAGCTCACTCCCATTGCAACAGCCACTAAGTCCCATGGCATAACACCCATCAAGACATTCATCGCTTCGGTGGCTACCGTGCGACATACCCTCAAGCATGCTGACATTACCACCCGCTGGTATCTATTTATACTATTTCTTGCATGCTCATGCACCATCTCCTTATACCAGACTTCCGCCCCATACATGGCGCATGCTTTGAACATGCCACCATATTTCACTTTCATCGCTCTTCTGTTCAATTGGGGATTGAAGACTGGGGGTCTTTCTTTAAGACACGCCCCATGCACCCTGCTAGTCTTACTAGCTTAGCCCTTACATCTGAGAAGTGCTCATGGAATCTGAGACCTTCCTCTACTCTCACGCCCAAGTATTTCACACTACTTGCGTACTTGGTGCCTTTCCCATTCAGTTTAACATTAGGTGGCCTATTTGAGGCCAACCTCCCTTTCGGCATCATGCAAACAGTCTTCTGCTCAGAGATGCGCACACCCGCCTCAGCGGCCCATTCGCTCGAAAGCTTCATACATCTCGTCCCCTTCTGCTCAAGCTGAAGGCGACTTTTGCCTTTCACTATGAAGAGCAAGTCATTCGCAAATGCGAATACCTCAATTTCTTCGTTATCGAATAACTTCAATAACTTGTCCAGGCACAATTTTGGTCCCGCAAGAGAACCTTGTGGACATCCACGCGATAACAATCACACAATGGACTCATGCCTTCCTAACACCCTTGCTTCCCTCTCATTAAAATATGACTCCCAAAGCGCCATTTCCTCGCAACCCAACTCTCTCAGTCGGTCCAGGATATACCCCCACCTAAGGTGGTCAAACGCACCTTTAAAGTCAATGAATATGCCCAAGACATATTTGTCCTGTGCCTCATTGACAACCCTCTCAGCGGCTTTCCACGCATCGACAGTTGACTTCCCTTGCGTGAAGCCGAACTGCCTCTCCTGAAGTCTTGCGCTCCAGTCTCTGGACCAAGATTCTCTCCAAGATCTTGCCCAACATCGGAAGGAGACAAATCGGTCTATATGATCCCACTTCAGACCTGGGTTTATCCATGGACTTCAGCAAGACCACAACCGACGCCACCCTCCATGCCCTGGGAAAGTTCCCCTCACGTAAAATTGTGTTGTACATAGACAACACAAACTCAGGTATACATCGCCATATATGCTTAACCATCTCGGGATATATACCATCCATACCAGGGGCCTTTCCATTTTTCTGTCTTTTCACCGCCATGCTCACTTCATCCATAGTGATCTCCTCGTGAGCACACTCATCTTGAACTCTCTCATTACGTTCGGCGTCGACTGGGAAGAACCCATCCATCAACGCATTCATCGTTTCATTCCAATTCTGAGTCATTCTGTCGCCGACTCTCACCCCACTCAGCTCAACCTTTTTCTTCTTCCCCATACATATTTTGTACACCTCCCCCCATGGGTCCGTGTTTCCCATTTTCTCGACAAATCTCTCCCAGTCTTTCTGTTTTGCGTCATGCATTTCCCTCTTATACTTTCCCCTGAGACGGAGATAAAGCATTTTCGTTTCTTCACTTTCGCTACGCTTTCGTGCTCTTTGAAAGTCGACGCGCGCCTTTCGCACTTGTCTCTTTCGTTTCTGTAGGTCAGATGTCCACCAGGTTACCCTGGATGTGGTACTAACTGGCCTTTTCAACATACGCTCATTCACCGTAGTGATCCATCCTTCCAGAACCCTTACTTTTTCATCGGAGCCAAGAGCCTCGTATTGGTCGAGACCAAAACTTCCAGCCTCGGCACAAATTTCGCTCTCATACGCCGGCCAGTCGACGCCTTTAATCTTGTACCTATTTGTCCCAGACCATTTCTTTGCCCTTTCTCTCTCCCAAACAGAGTTATCAGTATACCGTTATGGTCACTGACACTCCAATCACCCGTTGCACCACTGAATGTTTACCATTCAGACCACTTATTCACCACAAGGAGACCCTTTTCATTCACAAAGTCCTCGACCAAAAAGGACAGGGGTCCACACTTCGCCCGTACATCTTCATTCCCTTGCTGAACCACAAGGGAGATGTAGCATTCACATCCAGTCCGATAAGGGCTGGATTGTTCCCAATCTTACTTAGAACTCTCTCAACATATCCCAAGTATGGTTCCAACTCATCCTTGTACTGACAGTACACAGAGACTACATAACCTTCATACAACGTATTCCTGAACCAGATGCATACACCCCTTTCATCTATGAGGTCGGGAATCGGGACGACATCACCATCCCGGTCATTAACCACAATGGCTGCCGAACCGCCGACCGATTCGAAAACTCTCAAGGCGCTTGTCTCTCAAGGTATTTTAGAAAAAACAGAACACTCGGAATGGGGAACACCCTTGTACCTAAACCTAATAAATCAATAAGAATTTGTGCTGATTACAAAGTTACAGTGAACTCACAATTACATGATGCAAGATACCCGATTCCTCGCATAGAAGATATTTTCAGCACACAGAGAAATGGAAAATATTTTTGTGTTTCGGATTTACATAAGGCTTATCTACATTTAGCACTCGATAGTGATAGTCAGAAGATAGCTACAATTTCAACACCTTGGGATACTTATCTTGTGAAAAGACTTTTTATGGGTATTAAGACAGCACCAAATCTCTTCCATAAGGAAATCGATCAAATACTGCACGATCTTAACGGAACAGTTGCCTACTTCGATGATATATTAATAACAGGTAATACATTAGAAGAATGTTATCAAAGACTTATTCAATGTCTTGATCGTTTACGAGCACATAACTTGCAAATTAATAAAGATAAATGTAAATTCTTTGCTACTTCAATTAAATATTTAGGACATAAAATTAGTGCTCAAGGACTTAAAAAATGTCCTGATAAAGAGGATGCTATATTGAAAGCGTCTCCACCAAAAAACATGGATGAAGCTAAATCATTCATAGGCTTAACACTTTATTATTCTCGATTTATTCCGAATGCATCTTCAATCCTTTATCCAATAAATCAACTTCTGAAAAAAAATACACAGTTTAAATGGACAGATACCTGTGAACGATCTTTTCAGTTAATAAAAAGGGAAATTTCCAGTGTTAAAGTTTTAATATCTTATAATGCAGACCTTCCACTTACATTAGCTACAGATGCCAGCCCTCATGGACTTGCTGCCGTTCTATCACACATCATTGATGGGGAAGAAAGACCAATTTACTATGCATCCAGATCACTGACAAGAAGTGAATCTTCATACAGTCAACTAGATAGAGAAGCTACAGCTGTTTATTGGGCATTTAAAAGATTCTATCATTATCTTTATGGTAGAAAATTCACCTTGATAATTGACAACAAGCCTCTGGAAAGGATTTTTCATCCAAACAAGGCTTTGCCTATGATGTCTGCACACCGACTCATCAGGTACGCTGAATTTATTAGTGGATTTGATTATCAAATTCAACATAGAACATGCTAATGTTGATTATTTTTCAAGAAATCCTGTTTTGCTGAATACAGAGTTAATTAACTTCCTAGAAGACTTATCACGTAAATCAGTTAACAATTTCAGTGATCACAGAATCACCTACGATAACTTACAAAAAAATTGTTGAAGAAACCGAACGGAATACAGAACTCAGTACTCTCAAGAAAAAACTTCTTAGTGGTGAAATACAGAACCCAGAACTCACAATACATTCCGGCATCATTATGAGAGGAACGCGAGTATATATTCCAGAAATTCTACGCCCAGCCATTTTAAAGGAATTACATGCAACACACATAGGTGTGGTTAAAATGAAAGGCATTGCCAGATTACTATGCTATTGGCCAGGAATTGATAATGAAATTGAAACCCTTGTGAAAGCATGCCGCAATTGTGCAGAAGTCAAGAAAAACCCAGAAAAAGCACCTCTACATACTTGGCAAGAACCGGAACAACCTTGGCAACGAATACATGCTGATTATGCTGGTCCATTTAAAGAACACTATTTCTTTGTTGTGGTTGATGCGAAAACCAAATGGGTTGAAATATCAATGTCTCACAAAGTTCCAACATCGAGGTCAACTATACAGGCTCTAAATGAAATTTTTGCAAGAAATGGAATTCCACATGAATTGGTTACTGCTAATGCCACAAATTTCAAATCTCAAGAATTCTACAACTTGTAACGTTTTTCTTTTATTCTAGAAAAGTTACATTTATATGCGATCGGCAACTTTTCGCCAGAGAGCATTAAGGTCGTGGGTTTGTATAATCTACTGAATTTTATAAAGTTGTTAGAACTAGGCGCCACTTGATTTATTGAAACATACTATATCAGATACTGAACTGATTGAAAATCAAGAAACAAACAGTACATTCATCATTCAGGTGACAACGAATAAAATAATAAGATTCTCTGTGAAGATTTATAATGGGTAATTCTGTGCAGATTATAATGATCGAATAGGGGTTAGTAATACTCTATAAAATAAAGACGTGCTATGGTAACATAGTTGCCGTCTAAAAGTTCAAACAATATATGCACTTTGCACCAAAGTTTTCCTTGATGTTCAGGAATTAATAATAAATTGGTTGATACTGGCCTTGATGTAAAAAGACTGGATAGCTCTGCTATATATACCAAATGGCAGCAACAGGTCGTTTGCGATACGAAGTATGGTATGTTGTTATGATCAACGTAGGTAAGTAGTAAATCCAATTCTGATACTGTACTTAAAAAAATCTCAAACCTCCAGTAGAAAAACCCTGAAATTCAATGAACTGAAGTTTCCACTTCGTACGAAATCTCATAATAACGTCGAGGCAAACACTCACCTTTTAACAGAAAAAGGGTTCTCAAAAATTCCGATGAAACTTCAGTATTTAATTATTCGAAATACTTGAACGTAATTTGTAAACAACCATCAAATCCCTTTTCAGGTCGGCAGCAATACAAAGAATAGAAAAATCTGGAATATTTGTTATCTACTAACTGAACTGATGAAAATATGAAGACGCATCGACATCGACCGCCACCTGTGTTTAATTTGTATCGAACCGAAACTGTGATTATAAATAAATCTGTTTCATTGAATTGTTCGTAATTAATTCGTATAGATGGACCTAGGATGGAAAGAAGAAAATTGTACATTGCATGAACGAAATATATAACTAAAATATAGAGCAGAGTTTTAAACCGTTACACTACCCCTCTCCTAAAAAAAAAAAAAAAATTTTTACAAAATTTTTTTTTTATTATCGTTTGAAGAACCAATTCGTCATAAGTTTACATTATTGAGCGTCACTAACCCCGGTATTTTACTTCTCAACTTATTCTTCCTCATATCAATTGTTTCTTTGGTTTTATTGTGTTGCGGCCGCAAACCTATCCTAACTTAACCTATTTCAACCTAATCTAATCTACTTATTCTTATCGACCTATTTTAACAACCTATTCTAATCTATCTATTATAGCGACCTATTGTTATCTACCTATTCTAGCAACCTATTCTAATCTACCTATTCTAATCTACCTATTCTAGCAACCTATTTTAATCTACCTATTCTAGCAACCTATTCTAATCTATCGTTATTTGTACAAGCTTATAAACAACCATAGGACAAATCCTGAAGCAGACATGAATAAAAAATAATTCATGGGATGGACACACGTGTACCCAGTTTGACGAAATTTCAAGTTAAGAATCGTTACGATACGGAAATATCTGAATTGGAACCGAAATATGGCTTCAAATCTTTTACGTGCCATTTTCCATCTTCAGAACCATCTAGACCCTCTAAAATATAGCATAACCCGGAAATTTTGCATCGAATTCTACGCAAAACATATTTAGGAACTAGTTTGGCTGAGAAATTTTTTGTGGCGTCCGAGAGCACCTTGTTCCGGCGCCAGACCTTTTCTCCCACATCGAAACTGTAGTTTCTTCTACGTAAATTGAAGGTACGCACATTTCTACAATAGGCCTCATGAAGCCTCTTTCGACTTTTTAAAAAAATACTTGACAGTGGCCCTATACCAGTTGCATACAAATCCCTGTTTTCAGGAAGCAACTGAATACCGTCTGTTGATTCTATCTGACCATAGTAATTTCCACTGATCGGTACATATCTTCCAAAATTTAAGAAAACGGGTGCGAAACCCGTGACGTCATGTTTCGCAGTATTCACAGCGAAAGCAATCTTCTGTAGTTCTTTATCCCATTCTCTATGAACCTGTTCATTGATGTAACACCGGATAGTAGTACCAACTGTTTGATTCGACCTTTCAACAAAATTGCATTGTGGTGAATAAACCGGAGTGAACCAAATTTTTTGTACAGAATATACCTTCGGTAGATTTTTCATCACGCGTCCAGCGAATTGTGTACCGTTATCACATATAATGAATTGCGGGACCCCGAATTTGAGAAAAACATCTGACTCTAAAAATTGTACAATATTATCTGCGGTAGCTCTGCGTAAAGGATGTAAAATTACGTATTTAGTAAACCAATCAGATATCACCAATAAAAAGGTGTTACCGCGCTTTGACCTGGGAAAAGGACCCATTAAGTCTACAGCAATTATTTGCCAAGGCAAGCTTACATTCTTTTCTTTTCCCATCAACCCTAAACCTTGTTGATTATAAATTTTATTAGCTCCACATGTCTTACATAGTCTTATGAATTTTAAAACATCTGCATGCATTTTAGGCCAATAATATAATTCAGTTAATCGGGAAAATGTCTTGAATACACCGAGATGACCACAAGTTGGAGGGTCATGGCAAGACTTTATTATATTTTGACGCTGAATTTTCGGGACTACAATCTTCCATTCGGGAATATTGGAGTCGACAGGTAAGTTTGAAGGAACTAGTTTATAGAGCATATCATTCTCTAATTTCCATTGGGGGTAGGAATTGGGGTTTAGTCGAACTTTATCACACATATTTGAATACCACTTGTCTAAATCACTTTTATCAATCGATATCGTACTGATTTCTTTGGATTCATGAATACGCGACAGGAAGTCGGGAACTACATTATATTTCCCTTTCCGATGGAGCAATTCGAAATCGAATTGTCTCAACCGAACGGCCCATCTAGAAAGTCTACCGGAAGGGTTGGAAAGTTTACTGAGCCATAAAAGTGAATAGTGATCGGTTATGACGGTGAATTTTACACCCTCAACATACGGTCTGAATTTTTCCAAACCGAATATCAATGCAAGAAGTTCGCGTTCTGTAACGGTGTAATTTCTCTCAGATCTTGAAAGAGAGCGACTAGCGTAAGCTATTACTCTTTCGTCGCCGTTTTGACACCGCCCACGCCAGTTGCAGACGCATCACTCTGAATCGTAAAAGGCAGAGCGAAATTAGGAGACGTCAGTATCGGTGAGGCCACTAGAGCTTCTTTAATTTTTAGAAATGCTTCCTCAGCTTCAGCGTTCCAAGAAATAGTTTGACGTTTTTTCTTGCCTTTCAATAGGTCGTTTATAGGAGAGAGTAAAGTAGAAAAATTCTTAATAAAAGCTCGATACCACGAACACATCCCAACAAACCTTTTCACTTCCGTGCTAGTATTTGGACGAGGAAAATTTACCATACATGATATCTTATCTGGATCTGTTTTCAAACCATTACCGTCCACTATATAGCCTAAGTATTTTAAAGATCTACGAAAAAATTGACATTTGTCCAAGTTTACGGTGAGATTCGCGTCTTTGAGGCGACATAGAACTTCCTTTAGAAGGGAGACAAGTTCCTCGAAGTTATCCGAAATAATAATAAAGTCATCAAGGTAAGCGAAAATTTTATACTCGAATTTGGGACCAAAGAGTTTGTCAACAAACCGCTGTTGTGTTTGAGCACTATTTCGCAGGCCGAACGGTGTAACTGTAAACTGAAATAACCCTCTGTCAGGTATACTAAAAGCAGTTTTTTCTTTGGATTGTGACTCTAAAAGAATCTGCCAGAAAGATTTTCTCAAATCAATACTACTAATGAACTTAGCTCCTATGAGGCTACTTAGAATACGGTCTATTCGTGGAAGGGGATAAGAATCATGCCGTGTTATCTCATTAAGTTTGCGTCCATCAAAACAGAATCTATATTCTCCACATTTTTTCTTGACTAGAATAACCGGACTACACCATGGAGAATTAGAAGGTTCAACAACGCCCAAGCTCAACATTTCATCAAGTTCACTATTCAATTTCTGTAACATATAGGGTGACATGGGATACTGCTTTAAACGGAAAGGCTTAGCGTCTCCTGTGTCAATTGTAAGAGAAATTTTATCAGTTCTTCCTAAACGATTTTTGCTACTAACTTCATCATAAGACTTCATTAAACTATCTACTATATTTTTCTGAAGAGCCGATAAGTTTTCCAAATTACCGACTTCAGTTTTTAACCCCACTGCTGCACTAGAAGAAAGCAGCGAAATGTTTCTTTGTTGAACGTGCCAAGAGCCCTCAAGATAATCTAATTTTATAGCGAACCTTTGACAGAAGTCGCTGCCGAAAATCAAACAGTGCATAAGGCTGGGAACAACTAAAGCTTCAATGATATGACATTCATCATTTATAACAATCGGCAAATGAACGGTACCTGTTATTTGCTGTTTCTTATTGTCTGCAGTGTGCACACACTTAGTTTTTGAAGCAAAAATTTTCAAATTGAAAGATTTTATCAGTTCAACGCCTCCTCCACCCAAAATAGTAACGTTAGATCCGGAGTCCAATAAACCGACTATAGGATGGTCCAATAGCTTGACTTCTATGAAGGGTCTGTTATCTAACATGATTGTAGGAGAAACTTGAGATTCTCCGTCTTTTACGAAATAATTCACCTTCCAATTTGAGGCCGCGGGCATAAACAATTGGGACGATTCATGGGCCTCTGAATACGCCCCATAAATTAGTTTTTTGAACATCGCGAGCAAGTATTGACCGTAACATTAGTTAAACCACAACGGTAACAGAATTTAGTTTTTTTTAATTTACACTCGGTATAAAAATGTCCCTTCTTACGACAATTCCAACATTCAAGATTAGTTCTATAATTCGAACCATCATTATTTTGCTCATCTACAGTTGATAATCTAGGTGAATTGTAATACTTTTTGGAATTACTTTTTTCAACCGAATTTTTTTTGAATACAGAACTACTTTCTCGTGAATATTTTTTATGATCTCTATAGAAACTAGATTCTTTGCTCGACTCATTAATGTCTAAATAATTTTCATCTTCCAATCGCTTAACTAGTTTATGAAGTTCGGAAACAGTACAAATTTCGACCATCGCTACGGCCTTTCGATATTCTGGGATTAGACCATTACGAATATATTTTAATTTAGTAGTTTCTGCAGGAATTCTGGTTAGTTGATTGAATAATTCGTTCATTTTAGCAAAATAAATTACAACCGATTCGTCTTTCAATTGTATCCGCCCTTTTATTGTATCCCAGAGTTCATCGTCATGGTAAGATGATCTGAAATCTCGTTTTAAAGCGTCAACTAAACCATCCCAATCCCTAACATCGCCAATTTTTTGTCGGAACCAACATCTCGCATCGCCCGTGAAGAGATCTCTAGCTGAATCAAATAACTCGACTTTGCTTACATGCCTGGCTTTTCTCAATTCTTCAATATTCTGTAAGAATGAAGACAATGTACTCTTGTCACCGGAAAATGACTCTCCCCATTTATAAACAGGTATAGACTTAAACTGACTGAGTGCAGGTTGTGGAAAATTAGATACACCCTGTATACAAGAAGTGCTAGCACTATTATTGGTGGCATTTGGCTCATCTTTTATCTTATCGTATAAATCTGCTTCCAAACTTAAGCCAGCCGCAAATGCCTCGTTTTTGAATGTCGTACGCTCTTCCTCATCTTCTGTCCCTTTACTTATTGGCAAGCGTGAAATTCTGGCTAATACATGAGCTAAACGTGATTTTACTCTTTTAAAAACCGAGTCTTCCTTATTACCTTCGAATTCGATAACCAGCTGTGTTATGGATTCTAATGTTGAATTTATTTCACTTTGTTCTGTTACAAACGAAAATGTTTGATCAAACGACTGGATATCTGAATTTTGACGCTGCAATAACCTACGCAAGAGTTTCCTCTTTTCATCCTGTCCTCTTACTCGATATAACACCTCTTACTCGTAATTCGTAATTGAGTTCATTTATAGACAGATGAACTGGTTTAATTTCGCTGTCCATTTTTCAAAACACAAAAGAAAATCACGACAATTCAACAATCAATCCAATAAGCAAAACATATGTCGACAAATCTGCGATAATCCATCATAACAACAACCAAAAAAAATTGAAAACTTTGGTGCAATGTGCATATATTGTTTGAACTTTTAGACGGCAACTATGTTACCATAGCACGTCTTTATTTTATAGAGTATTACTAACCCCTATTCGATCATTATAATCTGCACAGAATTACCCATTATAAATCTTCACAGAGAATCATATTATTTTATTCGTTGTCACCTGAATGATAAATGTACTGTTTGTTTCTTGATTTTCAATCAGTTCAGTATCTGATATAGTATGTTTCAATAAATCAAGTGGCGCCTAGTTCTAACAACTTTATAAAATTCAGTAGATTATACAAACCCACGACCTTAATGCTCTCTGGCGAAAAGTTGCCGATCGCATATAAATGTAACTTTTCTTTTATTCTAGAAAAGTTACATTTATATGTAACTTTTCTTTTATTCTAGAAAAGTTACATTTATATGCGATCGGCAACTTTTCGCCAGAGAGCATTAAGGTCGTGGGTTTGTATAATCTACTGAATTTTATAAAGTTGTTAGAACTAGGCGCCACTTGATTTATTGAAACATACTATATCAGATACTGAACTGATTGAAAATCAAGAAACAAACAGTACGTTTATCATTCAGGTGACAACGAATAAAATAATATGATTCTCTGTGAAGATTTATAATGAGTAATTCTGTGCAGATTATAATGATCGAATAGGGGTTAGTAATACTCTATAAAATAAAGACGTGCTATGGTAACATAGTTGCCGTCTAAAAGTTCAAACAATATATGCACTTTGCACCAAAGTTTTCCTTGATGTTCAGGAATTAATAATAAATTGGTTGATACTGGCCTTGATGTAAGAAGACTGGATAGCTCTGCTATATATACCAAATGGCAGCAACAGGTCGTTTGCGATACGAAGTATGGTATGTTGTTATGATCAACGTAGGTAAGTAGTAAATCCAATTCTGATACTGTACTTAAAAAAATCTCAAACCTCCAGTAGAAAAACCCTGAAATTCAATAAACTGAAGTTTCCACTTCGTACGAAATCTCATAATAACGTCGAGGCAAACACTCACCTTTTAACAGAAAAAGGGTTCTCAAAAATTCCGATGAAACTTCAGTATTGTTGGTAGTAAATCAACACTTATATTCTGTGACCAATATTCTATGAAAAACCATTAACACTTATCTATGGTGTGTGTATCTGTGAACCACCCCTTGTAACCACGTGTAAAATAAACAGTCTTAAGTTGAATCTCAACGAGTGCGGTTCATTTTCTTTATAAGCTGCTTACAATAATTCTTCCAGCCTAATTTCATCAGGTTATGGGCCCAGATACACTTTTATTCAGTGAAGAATAAAACAGCAATTATTGTTCGTGCTTTGGAACAAGAAAAAGTGAGAAACAGTAAACATTCTGTAAGTTGTTGATCTAAGACTCAAAAGTTGTGTAGTGTAAATTCAAAATGGCCGTCAACTACATGTCGAGTGTCCCCAAATTACTCGGAGTGGTGTTTTGCTATGGAAAACTATTTCATTTTAGAAGGTTATTCTGAATGTCTTTCCGGGAAACAAACGGACACAGTGATGGTGGCCAAGGCGAGAGCGAAATTAATCCTAACTTTAGACCCATCTATCTACGTGCATATCAGAGATAAGAACACGTGCAAGGAAGTTTGGGATACTCTGAAGAACATGTACGAAGATAATGGATTCACACGTAAGATTGGTCTACTCAGAACTTTAATTTCCCTTCGATTAGAAAATTGTAGTTCGATGGAAGCCTACGTAACCCAAGTAATAGAAACTTCAAGAAAATTGGACAGGACGGGATTTCACATAAGCGAAGAGTGGATTGGATCACTTCTTCTTGCAGGGTTGCCCGAGCGTTTCAGTCCAATGATAATGGCGCTGGAGCATTCAGGAATCGTAATATATTCAGATCAGATTAAAACGAAGTTATTAGACATGGATGTAGATGGCGACGTGCACTGCTCAGCAGCGAACGCCTTCGCCAGCAGGACCAACTATCGGAAGCATCCAAAAGGTGGCAGCACAAGTTCTGGACAGAACGTCAACAATACAGAAAATGGCCGTCCAATTCGAAATAAGAATAACAAGATCGTTTGTTACAAATGCAAACAGCCTGGACATTTCAAGAACAAATGCCCTAATTTACATCAAAAGCATGACAATTCAAAAGAAAATACATCGAATGCATTTAGTGCAGTTTTTCTGACATCCAGTTTTAATGATGATGATTGGTATTTAGATTCTGCAGCAACTAACCATGTAACCTCAAGAAAGGATTGGTTAATAAACATTGAAAAAGCCAGCATAGATCAAATAACTGTTGCAAATAATGAGCATATAAGTGTAGACTGCGTCGGACAGGCAAATATAATAACAGTGGTAAATAAACAAAAGTTTGACATCGTGGTTAATGATGTTTTGTTTGTTTCACAGCTTTCGACAAATCTCTTGTCTGTTTCACAACTGACCAAGAGAGGCAACAGGGTAGTCTTCACTGACCAGGGTTGTCAAATATACAACAGGAATGGTACAATGATTGCAACTGCGGACTTGGTAAACAATATGTTTAAGCTGAATCTGAACCAACCCGAAAAATCATTTCTGGCCACTGCAGTGTCAGGAGATATTTGGCACAGGCGATTCGGATACATCAACTATAAGGATCTCTCATCAATGCAGGATGTTGTGCAAGGAATGGATGTTAAGGGAAAACTAAATAATCGTCAACCATGTAATATATGCTGTGAAGGAAAGCAGTGTCGTTTACCCTTCAAGAATGTAGGTACCAGAGCAACACAAGTGCTGGAAATAGTACATGCTGATCTGTGTGGACCGATGGAGGTAAGCTCCTCAGGGGGATCTAAGTATTATTTTCTTCTTGAAGATGATTTTAGCAGGATGACATTCATTTACTTTCTGAAGCATAAGAATGAAGCTCTCAAATATTTTAAAGTTTTTAAATCATTAGTTGAAAACCAGACAAATAACAAAATCAAGGCCCTCAGAACAGACAACGGTGGAGAATTTTGTTCCTTAATTTTCGAGAAGTTTTTGTCGGAACATGGCATTGTACACCAGAAAACGAATCCTTATACACCCCAGCAAAATGGTATGGTGGAACGTATGAATAGGACACTGGTAGAAAAGGCACGTTGTCTGCTTTTTGATGCGGGACTGGAAAAATGTTTTTGGGCTGAGGCAGTCAACACAGCTGTGTACCTCCGAAACAGGTCAGTTGTTACTGGTTTAAAAAGAACACCTTATGAAATGTGGACAAAGAAGAAACCGAACATCAGTGATATAAGGATCTTTGGAAGCGATGTAATGATGCTGATACCTGCAGAAAAGAGGAAGAAACTTGATAAAAAATCCAGAAAAACTATATTGGTTGGTTTCTGTGAGAATACCAAAGGATATAGATTGTACGACCCAGAATCGAGGGCAATTATAAACAGCAGGGATGTGATTATAATGGAGAAAACATCTGATAAACAAGATACATTTAGTCATATTTTCCCAGATGAAGTTGTTCCAGAAGAAGCATCAGTCTCAGTGGGGGAAAATATAGATTCCACTGTTGAAGCTGAAGAATCGCTAAACAGCACCGATGAATACGATCCACAAGAAGAATCAATAAACAGTGACTCATCATATTTTCAGGAGACTAGTGGTGACACAAATGATGAAGTTCGAAGATCGGAAAGGGTGCGAAAGCCAAGAAAGGTTGATGATTTTGTGACATACGCATGTGTAACAGATGGGAACATGGGGGACTTACCCACAAATGTGGCAGAGGCTCTTTCTGGACCTGATAGAGAAATGTGGAAAAAGGCCATTGATGCAGAGTTGAACTCCTTTGAAGCCAACGATGCATGGGAATTAGTAGAAAAACCACAGGATGCAAGTGTTGTTCAGTGCAAGTGGGTGTTTAAGCTGAAGCTTGATAGTGCGGGAAATGTAACTCATAGAGCTCGTTTAGTGGCGAAGGGTTTCACGCAAAAACCTGGTGTTGACTATGACGAGACCTTTTCTCCCGTTGTAAGACATTCTAGCCTAAGATTTCTAATAGCCTTTCTAAATGGATCCTTGAATGAAACAGTGTACATGGTACAGCCTGATGGTTTCAACAAGATTGTTAATTCGAATAAAGTGCTCAAATTGAAACGAGCCATTTATGGCCTCAAACAATCATCCAGAGTATGGTATGAAAAAGTAGAAAATATCTTACTTTCTTTAGACTTTATCAAATCTAAATATGAACCTTGTCTTTTTCTGAAGAACAAAATGAATGTGAAAGTAATGATAGCATTGTATGTAGATGATTTTTTCATTTTTTCCAATTGTGACAAGGAAACAGAGAATCTTAAAAGAGAATTAAAAATCAAAATTTAAAATCAAAGATTTGGGCCGATTGAAACATTGCTTAGGAGTAAGGGTCAATTTTGACAAAACGAAAGGCCAGATAACGTTAGACCAGGAAACTTTTATTGATAGTTCATTATCAAGATTCAATATGAGTGATTGTAAACCTGTGAGCGCTCCTATGGAATGTAATCTTAAATTGGAAAAGGGTGAAGGAAAAAACCTAAATTTTCCTTATCAACAATTAATAGGAGGATTAATGTACTTAGCAGTGCTCACAAGGCCTGACATCGCATTTTGTGTAAGTTATTTAAGTCAATTTAATAATTGTTTTAATGGGACGCATTGGAAAAGTGCCAAAAGGGTACTGCGTTACCTAAAAGGTACTAAATGTAAAGGTCTTATCTTTAGAAAATCAGACTCGCTAAAGTTAGAAGGTTTTGTTGACGCTGATTGGGCAGCGAATATTATAGATAGGAGATCATATAGTGGCTATTGCTTTAAGCTTTCTGGTGCAATTGTTTCTTGGGAAAGTAAAAAGCAATGTTCTGTATCTCTTTCTAGCACAGAAGCAGAGTATATAGCGATCTCCGAAGCATCAAAAGAAGCTATTTATCTGTACAATATGTTTGGAGAGCTAACAGGAAACTTTGAATGCATATCCTTGTTCAATGATAATCAAAGTGCACAGAAGCTGTGTCTCAATCCAACGTTTCACAAGCGAACCAAACATATTGATATACGATATTATTTTGTTAGGGAAACTATAAATAAAAATATTGTTTCTATTCAGTATTTACCTACTAACAATATGCCAGCTGATGTACTAACAAAAGGTTTATGTTTTGCTAAGCATGATAAATTTTTTGAAAGAATTAGGCATATTTGAAACAAATAAATATTGATTTACTGGGGGTGTTGGTAGTAAATCAACACTTATATTCTGTGACCAATATTCTATGAAAAACCATTAACACTTATCTATGGTGTGTGTATCTGTGAACCACCCCTTGTAACCACGTGTAAAATAAACAGTCTTAAGTTGAATCTCAACGAGTGCGTTTAATAAGCTGCTTACAATAATTCTTCCAGCCTAATTTCATCAAGTATTTAATTATTCGAAATACTTGAACGTAATTTGTAAACAACCATCAAATCCCTTTTCAGGTCGGCAGCAATACAAAGAATGGAAAAATCTGGAATATTTGTTATCTACTAACTGAACTGATGAAAATATGAAGACGCATCGACATCGACCGCCACCTGTGTTTAATTTGTATCGAACCGAAACTGTGATTATAAATAAATCTGTTTCATTGAATTGTTCGTAATTAATTCGTATAGATGGACCTAGGATGGAAAGAAGAAAATTGTGCATTGCATGAACGAAATATATAACTAAAATATGAGCAGAGTTCTAAACCGTTACAAACTTTTGTATATCAAATGGTATACAACAAAAATTTTCTGCACCAAATCATCCAGCTACAAATGGACTTGCTGAATGCACAGTTCAAACTTTAAAACAAAAACTCGAAGCCATGAGTGAAGAACCAGGAACCCTTAGAAATAAATTAAATTCATTCCTTCTCAAATATAGAAGTACACCTTTAAAAAATGGAAAAACACTAGCCGAACTTCACATTAACAGAAAGCTACGTACTCGACTTCATTTGATTCAACCTCCTGTTGACAATACTAAAACAAAAGAAAAATATCCAGTTAGAAAATTTTACCCAGGGAGTAGAGTTCAAGCTCGAAATTATTCTGGTTCTATATTGTGGAAATTTGGAACAGTTATAAAGAAATTAGGAAGATTACATTATCTCATCAAACTTGACCATGGATACATACTCAAAAGACATATCAATCAATTAAGAGAAACTGAAGTGGGTTATACAGCACCCCCGAAAAAGACCAAATCATGGAATTTTACAACAAAAGTATAAAAAAAAACGAATACATTCGCAAATATTCAGAAACCAGAAGACATACAAGATCAAGAAAATGCTACTGCAGACACAGTGTTTGAAAACGAGCAGAATAACAGCACAGCTCTTGAAGAAGAACATCTACCATCGAATCAGGAACAGATTCAGTCTAATACAGAAGAGTCATCCAGTGTTCAACCCTTGCGTCGTTCGCAACGTGAAAGAAAGCCTGTCACTCGTTAAGACTTGTAAATATTTTTTTTTAGTGACGGAGAATTGTTAAATCTGTGATAAGTGATAATATCTGATGAAACTTATAATATTTGAAAGAATAATATCCCATGAACATTTCACTAAATTGTCAATGTCATCATAGAATATTAAGAAATGTCTAATGTCATATATTCTTCTATGTACAAGCAATTTTTACGAGCACGTTTTTAATAAACGAAAAGTAGAAAAGTTCTACGTTTAAAATAATACCATTTATTCCCCGCAATACATAACAGTATCTCAACTCTATTAAGATTCTTCCTGATGTACAATCCGGTTTTAGACCGGGTTACAATACCACTAGTACTCTCCTCGATGTCACTGATGATATTTTGCAGTCAGTTGATGAATCTAAATGCTCAGCTTTACTTTTACTCGATTTCAGTAAAGCTTTTGATACGGTCAGGCATGATACTCTACTTGCTTTTTTAAGCTCTTGTGGGATATGTGGGGAGGCACTAAAACTATTCGAGTCTTATCTCAGTGGCCGTTCTCAGGTCGTTAAATTGGGTAATAAGTTTTCTGCGGCCAGACTGGTATTGAGTGGATTACCTCAAGGGTCGGTTCTTGGGCCATTACTCTTCATTCTATATACCAGCCAATTCCCTAAGTTCATACATCACTGCAAGGTGCACATGTATGCTGATGATTTCTAACTCTTCCTAGACTTTTTCATTGATGACTTGAATGTTGCAGCCCTCAAGCTAAACGAAGACTTGTATCGACTATGGGATATTGCAGAGAAACATGGTTTGAAATTGAATGGCAATAAATCATTTCCCCTCGCTTTTGGCTCTAAGAAAAATAAGAAAACGGTTCAAGACTGTCTCAAACTGCATATTTCAAATGATGTCATTGGTTTTGTAGATAATGCTCGAGATTTGGGCTTAATTTAGGATGATTCGATGAGGTTTCGAGAACATGTAGTAAGCGTGATTGGTAAAGCTTATGGGTCTTTGAGAATGTTGTTTCCCCATAGATCATACCTGCCTATCTTCACGAAGCGGCTATTATGTGAGGCTTTGGTCTTATCTAAATTCAATTATTGCTCTTCTGTTTATAGTTTTTGCTTGGACCAAGACTCGCTCGATCGAATCCAACGTGTTCAGAATAACTATATAAGGTTTATTTTTGGGATCAGAAAATTTGAGCATGTATCTCACAAACTTTGAGAGTTGAGTTGGCTCCCAATGAGGCTTCGTTTTGACCATTTTGCCCTTTGCACTTTCCATAATATAATTTTAAAGAGAAGTCCACCTTATCTTTTCAATAAGCTGAAGTACAGATCTGATGTTCACAGCGCCAACATAAGATATAGAAATTTATTGTCATGTCCTCACCACAGAACTTCAACATTTGAGAGAAGTTTCAGATATAACATCTATAGATTGTATAACGTTGTTCCTCGTGAATTCAAGCAGCTCAAAATTGATAAATTCAGCATAAAGATCAAGGATTTCCTTGTCAGTTCCTGCTAACCTGATTGTTTGATAGTCTCCGAATATTACATTATAATATATATTTTTTTTCTTTCTGTATGCACTGTTGTATATGATGATTGTGCTTTTTTTGCTTTTTTATTCACTTCACGGCAATTGCTTTTTTTGTAACAAGGGTTAAGTGGTAGAACACCTCCAGGTGAACTTCCCCTTGAGATTTCTGTGGAAATAAAGACCTTATTATTATAACTTGAGAGCTGCGAAAGTGCGAAGCATCTGTATACAAGATACTGCATGTTAATTGTGAATGTGAATAGTCGATAGGCATTTTGGCAAGGAAATTCAGAAGAAAAATGGAAGGTAAGTTGATGAAGGTATCTTATGATCTAATCATTAATGAGTCGATTTGAAGCACAAAAATATGATATGGTTATAATTTTGCTCATTTGTATTACATACGACCATGCGGTTATACCTATATAATTCTTCTTTTTCCATTATAATCATAAGACAACCATTTACTATTATTGAGCCTTCAGCTCTCGATTCGCTTCAAAGTAATAAAGTTGTGCTTCTAGCTGGGAAACCACTACGTTTTGGCTTCATTCGATCCAATTAATACTAATCAGCCCTTTTTTTTAAAGAAATTTTCAAGATTGTGCAGACGGTTGAGCAAGGTATGAAGCAGCTGATGCTTATACCTACCACTTGGGAACAGAACGGCCGAAATTAGGTGCTGAAAAGCTAATCAAAATAGCGAATTCCAAACCAGAAGCGAACTGGTTCACAATGAACTGTAAATTAAAGAAGAATCATTTAATGACCTACGCAATCGCAGAGGAATAATAAGAAAGAATGCTAGAATATGACGATACAGAGCAAGAGGAGTATGCTGATATCAATTCTAAAAAAGACTCAGAATATTTCCTGAGTCAAAACCTCCTGATATAGATATCAATCATTTGGTTGACAAATGTATGGTAAGGTATTCATATATACTGTATGTTAATTAATCCAGCGACAAATCGTCACGAATACAGTCAATAATGTTGTTAAAATAACGTCTTCTTGCTTTCCAGTTGCCACAAGACAAGCCTGATACTGCTTTAAATTTACCAAGACATGGATCAGGTTTTATATCCAATAATAATTTAGAAATATCGAACCTCAGATCAATAGAAGAAAATATTCCCAGTTGAATAATGACTTAAAAAAGGTTCTGGAGAATCAGGACCTGATCATCAGAAGTCAGAAAGAAATTCTGGACAAAATAGAAAAAAACCAGGTAAGCACCATTCAACACCTTGCTAATTTAATGGCATCACTAGATGTGATGGCTAACTCAGTTATGAGCTCATGCAAGACCAAAAAAGAAAATCTCATGGATGATGACATATTCTTCAATCCTATTGAAACTCTGTCAGAGTTGGAGAAACTTAACGCAAAATTAGCCGATAAAACTGAAATGGATGATTACGTTAAAAAATTTAGCTACATTTGTGGTAGAAAAGGCTCAGGAAATGGAACGAATAATAGCTATATTCTGGTCGACAAAATTTTTTCATGAAAATTCATGACGTTATGTTCCTGGGCAGGAGGAGCTAGAGATGGGAAAGAAAAAATTCCTCTCAAAATATATAAAAATATAATTGCACTCTTCTTCCATGTGGTAAGACTCTCCGATGAGGACTTCACTTTAAAAAATTGTGAAGATTTTTTTAAGACAGTGATAAGAAATTCTACTAAACGCAGTGAGAGTGCCCTAGCCAGGAGTTCGAGATCAAAAATAAGACCAAGGAATCTTTCATACAAGATAAATTGATTTTCTCCTTTTTGACTCGTTATTTACCAAATGTTATGGAACTTGAACAGGAAAATATATTCATTCATTCATCACTCACTCCCATTGGGCTCAACTCTAAGGTTATGTACCCAGTCACAAATTTGTTTTTTAGGTTTTACACTTGCATTTATGCAGATTCAAACAACAAACTTACACAACTACCATAACCTCACCTTGATTCGAACCCAGTACCTTCAGCATCCTAGTCAATCTCTCAATCAACCAGGGAACGAAGATAGTCCAGAATATTTCAACAAAGTAACCATAAATTCTTTCATTTCAGACTAGGAGATCAAAGAAAGAAAATAACAATAGTACTCAGCAGACTGACATGAATGAAAACCTTCTAAATAGTTATGTGAGTTATACAATAATTTTTCGAGTTCCATAATATTGGTTGTTTGCCATCTAGATTCTTGTTGAAGATTGTTGCTTAGATCGAGGCAAATCATTTCGACATAGAGGCGATATCGGAAGCAGAATGGCTACAAGAGACTGATAATGATCATTAATGAATATCGATAATACATGGTGTTTATACTTTTACAATGTGTGCAATGAAGGAATGAAAAATATCTTATCTCTATATTTAATTGCTACCATTTCACACTTGATATCACTAGTTGAATATAGTTTTAGTGGCTTTTGATGATTATTACTAGTTTTGAAAATATTCAAAACTGATGATTTCATGGGAATATCAAAAACATCTTCCAAATTCCTGACAGCATTGCCAGCAATGAAAGGAATATTGTTTTTTAATAAAGCATATTCCATAACCACAATTTCACGATTATGTGTGAGAAACCATTGATTTTCTGTAGATAAGGAGAATCCTTTTAATTCTATTTTCGAGAAAAAGCCCAGGTTTAGCTTGTTTTTCAAGATGGGGAATGAAATGCTACGTTTCCTAGTTACATTTTCACATTGCATGATTTCACTCATCCTGTTTGCAACTTGTGCTAGTGGTGAACTGCCATTTCTCAATAAATTCTTGATTTGATAAAGACGGCTTTCAAATGGATATGCATTGAAAGTAGATAGGGGTCCGAATCTTCGAACTTCTTCTACTAGGTGTGTCAAGTTATGAACATTGCTGGTAATATAATCCTCTCCGTAAAAATCTCTATAATATTCAACATAATTATTGAGTAACGTTTCAGCTATGTGAAGAAAATTCCTATAATGAATTGTTGAACATATAGTTATAGCACAAAAAAGAAGGAGGAAGTGTTGATACACTTGGAAAGGCAAAACATCCTCAAGTATTACTATGCTTAAATAATGTAATAAAGTAGAATATTCAGAACCCTTCCAATGACATAAAACATCTAAGCCTCTTACAGCTCTATGGATTTCAGATGGTAATTTGCATTCCTCTAGAAAATTTGAAACACTAGTAATATCTTTTAGTTATAGTTATTATAGTTATAGTTAGTAAGGGGTTACGTTCCACTGCGACTTTAAGGTCTATATGCCCCCTTGTCAGAGCTGTTTTCGCGACCTACAGCTCGCCCTCCAGCTCTAGAGCTCTGATGAATTCTAATATCTGTGATAGTAATCATCTAAGCCTCTTACAGCTCTATGGATTTCATATGGTAATTTGCATTCCTCTAGAAAATTTGAAACACTAGTAATATCTTTTACACACCATTTAGTCTTGTAACTTCCAAAAGTACCATCCCCCCATCCTAATAGACACCTCTTCATGACACCCAAATCAACCAGGTGAAGGGAATCACCAACCGGAAAGTGTTCCATCAATTGGTAATAACCTTAAGGGAGAATCTTGCTTATGATGAGAACCGCACAACTTTGCACGAAATTCTTCGTTGGTCCTTTTTTCACAACCTGTCCTCGGAAAGTAAACTGTATGCGATATGTGTTAATATTCTCCAACTGTTGTACCCTTGAGGCATCCATGTTTACTGTTGAAGTTGGCTACTCCTGAAAAGTGAAAAAAAAAATATAATGTATCTGGACAGGTATATCATAAACTGTAATTATTACCTTTTACGAACGCCCTAGCAGGTGAATCACATATGAAGCATCTTTCATCACTTCACACTAATGCAATTTCCATTGATGATCAATCCTTCGGCAAAAATCATTCTTGCTTCTTTGACAAAGGGGGTCAAATATTCGGCCAAGTTTGAAGGCTTTCCCTTTCCACAATATATACCTATAACCATGGGTTTGATTTCAGGCAATTCATGAATATTGAACAATATTGGCCAAAATTCAATTCTGCTGCTTTTATATATGGGTAGGCCATCCATACTTATATTCAAAGAAATGATCTTCGGAAGAAAAGGAACTGCATCTCAAACTGGCAGTAAACAGATTTTCAATCCATGATGCCAGTAATGACCGTTTTCTGCAATTTTCACCATTAGAATCGATTGATATGTTCTCAAAAGTGTTCTGAGATCTTGTGGAAGAATATTAGGAATTTTTTCATTGAGTTTGGAAAGCACTCGCAAGGCTGAATGAGAAATATTATAAGAAACTGCCCATTGCCTGATACTTCTTCTGAATTCTGCGTTTCTTTCAAGTTCAGACTCGGAGTAACAATTATCTTCATTGTTTTCGAATTCGATCAGCCAATTATTACCTTGTATTTCATCATCATTAACTACTGATACTGAATCGTCATTTAACTGGTCCATCACTGTGTTCGAATTCTCATAAGTTTCTGGTATTTTCTCTATATTTTGACAAATTTCATCCATGGTAGATTCATTGCAGTCTGTTGTTTCATTCTCCCTTAACTTAAGTGAATCACCACCTTTCATCATATTTTTATAGTAGATTTTTGTTTTTCTTCGAAAAGCACCACTTCTCTTGATTTTCTTCCACTGACTTATGGCCGACATTATTTAAATATTGTACATCGAAATGTACCGTTGATTCGATCCTTCAATGCGTCTCAAATATGAGTTTTGTATGATATTGACATGGAAATTCAATATTGAAAAAATATAATTATAATGTGGTTGCTAAAACGACAATTCACCTATGGAAGCAAAATTGTAACAGAAAATGCTTCTGTATAAGTATTTTATGAGTTTATCCAGAGTAGGTATGAAATAGTTTTTTAATATATTCATAATGAAATTATGAGTGTCCCTAGAATAAATAAGAAAACTACTAAAAAGCAATTCAGTTTTATAGGCAGAATTATTTTATAAGTAAGTTATAAACCTCTTAACAAATAGTTAAGTGATAGTTTTATAGAATATTTATTAATTATGCTGTATAAACATTTTCACGATAAATTTATAAAATTCCTCCATTGTCTACAACATAATGAAGTTTATTTAGCTTTAATAAATAAATCAATATTTTGAACACACTTATATGATGCCTATGAGATGAAATAGTCACGAATCATCGGAGTTATAAGACAACTTTGCTGATTGGGATTCCCTTCCTGTTAAAAACATCCGCGTTTTCACTTTATACTTTGGGATGTCAAAATGGCCAAGTGTCATATTTGTTCGAAACAGACTTCCTCTACTCGCTTTTTGAGCTGCTCTAGGTGTAGAAACTCCTTCCACTTTGACTGTCTCAAATAATCGCCTGAAGAATTGAACTTGGTTGAAGCAAATTGGGTGTCCAGTGATTGTAATCTGGAGGGTCGATCTCTTCGTAGTAAATCATCCTCCTCGTCGGCGCAGGTCGATTCCCAACGATTAGTGTCGGCTTCCCTGAGCTCTGATCAATTTACATTAGAGGAAACTGGATGAGACATCTATCTACTGATATTTCGATTATTAGGGCTAACCAACAAATTCTTCGGTCTGATCTTTCCGAGTGTAAATCTATACTGGAGAAGCACTCTTCTGAAATACTTCGCAACTTTGGCCACCCATTCTCAAACCGTGACTCTCAACATGATTTGGGTATTGCCTCCTGCCCCTCCAGGATTGATCTCTTGGCCGATAGCCACAGGTCCCTCGGAGACGTTGTGAATTCTACTTATCAAAGGCTATCAAGATTTGAAAAGTCGGAGCACTCCACTTGTCCCAATCCAAGCCTCCAATCAACCGAACTACTTGATCGTCTTCGGAGGTCCCACAATGTTTTGATCCGTGGTGTACCCCAGACGAATTTCAATGAAGGCTCTTCTATAGTTTCGAGGATTCTTGAAAGTGTGGCTTCTGATGCGAACTCGCATCGAATCTCATTTGTAAGAATTGGCGCCCCTTCAACCGATCGTCCTAGAATTATAAAAATATCGTTCACGAACCCAATGATTGTTACCAGGATTCTGAAGCATAAAACAATGATTAGGAATGCACCTGACTGGAGAAATTTCAGCATCTCGGCCGAAAAGACACCTATGCAAATCAAGTAACTTAGCCGGAAACGTGAAGAGCTGAAGCGCAGGGTAAATGCAGGGGAATCTAACATCGACATAAAATATGTATCTGGTACTCCTATTATCAATAAAATAGCAGAAACAAAACAGCCAAAAAATTAAATGAGCCTTGTGAGTGGCCTATTGTCTATACCAACGCACAGTCTTTGCAGTCCAAATACCTTGAACTGATAGCTGATGTTGGAGCTTATCATCCGACTTTCATTCTTGTGGCTGAATCCAGGCTTCACCCTGAAATCCCGGACGGCTTGGTGTCGTTGCCGGGCTACTCCATCTGAAGGTACGGCAGCACAACTACGATTGGTCATGGCGGCGTATGTATTTATGTGACTAATACTATTTTTTTTTTCCTTCTCGCTCCAGCCTTCAACACCTAATTTGCAAGGAATAGACTGTTTGTTTATTGATCTCTATAAGGGAAAGTCCTGCTGTTTCTCCATCGGTTGCATCTACCGACCCCTCGCTTGTATATCCGATGGTCAATTTGCTAGTCTACTTGGCAGCTTGTCTACTAACAAACGTAATATATACATAGCAGGCGATTTCAACATGCCTGTCGTCATTAGGCTCATGTCCTCCAAAATCTACAACACTGCTTCTGCTATTCTTATTGACGCTATACGTGACAACAACTTCACTCAATTAGTTGATTTTCCGACACGTTTTCACAATTTACAAACTCCGTCACTCTTTTACTCAGCACTAGTCAACGATCCTGACACTGTTTCAAGCATTGTGCAGCATCCAACTCTAGGTAAATCAGATCATATTATCCTACACTCTGAGTTGCAGCTCATATTCGCTTCCACTCATGACGAATTCATGAAAACCCTAAAAACTATAATACAAACTTCCGTCAGCTTGATGGTTTGGCAGAGGAGGTCGACTAGGTGTCTCTGCTACAGCCAGCTACTGATGTTGAACTTATGTGGAACATTTCCAATGAAACTCTTCAAGGGCTAGTTGGCACTTGTACATCAACTAGAAGAGTTCCCTTCATTCCGTCAAAACCATGGATCGATGCAAATATCCTAAAACTGATTCGCCATACAAAATCGTTGTGGCAGCGCTATACACGTCGTAAAGAACAAAGAAAAAGAACTACGATGTCCATAGGAGTTTCTCAAATTCTCTATCCTCTACAATTGCTGAAGCCTAAAAGGACTACGAAGTAAAGCTAACACGATCTAGTGATCGTAAGACCTGCTTCAAATACGTCAAGTCAACATTGAACACCAAAGTTGAAGCTCCATCGGTTAATGATCAGAACAGAAAGCCGTGTTCAGGCCCAGAGGAGTCTGCAAACGTTTTAGCCGATTCTTTTTCGTCATCTTTCACCCAAGAAACTGGTCCACATCCCGCGATGATCACTCCTCGCGTTCCCGCTGAGCTGAGACTTACTTTTTTCACTGTCCCTCGTGAAGGCCAAACTGCCTTCTCTAAATGTCCAGTCTGCGCCTGGAGCTGACGGATTTTCTGCGAGGCTAATCAAGGAATGTGCAAATTCTCTAGCGCTCCCCCTTTCTCTGATGTTCACTCGTTCATTTGAGTCTTCCTCCCTCCCTTCCTCGGGCGGTGTGCGCGTGTTACGCTTATTTTCAAAAAGAGAGATATCGCTCTATCATCCTGGTCCCAGTCATCGCGAAAATTTGTGAGAGGGTTATATCGGATGAAGTTCTTAAATTTTCACTTGAACACGCCATAATACCTAACTGTCAACATGGCGTCCTTCCGTCCGTGTTGGGAATTCCCTCTTTTCACCGAGAGCTGTTGATAGTGGAGTACCGCAGGGCTCTGTCTTGGGCCCGGTCCTTTTTCTACTCTACGTTTCTGACTTTCCACATCATGTTACCTCCTACTGTTCGCAGTTCGCCGATGACACCTAAATATTTGGTCCCTCCAGTAGCGCCTCTACTATACAAGATGACCTCGACTCCATCTCACGCTGGTGTGAAGACGGGCAGCTGCCACTTAGTGGTGGGAAGTGCATCGTTCTCCACATGGGTGCCCACAATCCACGTCAATGGAGTTGTCATCTCTGGTTCCAGCAGCCATTGTGATTTGGGTGTAATAGTGACAGATAACTTGAGTTGGTCCGATCAAGGCCAAAAGATCCTTATTCCTGATCCAGAGAGCATTTGGCAGGTGTGATCCAGTAACGTGCGCTGCTATATGCCAAACCTATGTTCAGCCCATTATTCCATTATTGAGTTCGGGACCTGTTCGGAGTCCGACATTGTGCCGCGACGTGTCATTGCTCGAGGGTCCCCAGCATCGTGCAACACGCCTCCCTTACGGAATCTCGCGCCCGTCATATAGTGAAAGACTCTCCACAATGAACCTACCAACTTTTATGGACCGGAAGACTCGTGGTGACCTCATCACTACTTTTCGAGCTCTGAATGATCTATTTGGGGTTAGTCTGCGCAACCTATTCACGTTGAACACGGATGGCCGTTTGCGAGGCCAAGCTTTCAAGCGTCGCAAGGAGAACTTCAAGACAGTGCAAAGGCAAAACTTTTTGTTGAACCGGATATTCGGTGTGTGGAACACGTTACCGTTACCCCCTGTTGTGGTTGAGTCAGTGTCGGCTCATTCAAGAACAATTATGACGGTTGGCATTTTAGTGAAAGGAACCTTTTTGTATTTTTTGAGGATAATTGGGGTTATAGTCTGCTCGAAAAGCTCAACCAGGAAATGGATGAGAGTGAAAGCTTTGAAGAGAAATTCCTTGTTTTCAATGAATTTATAGAAAATATGCCTCCAAATGGGTACTAGGTCTATAAATCAGTTATCTAGCGACTTGGAACCCCAATGGTATTGGATTAAAACGAAACGGAATATCCTATTTTCCAAATTTAAATTCAATCGACATATTTTTCATGAACGAATCGCGGTTGAAAACTATAGATAAATTCAACATGGACACGGAGGTATAGTTGTCCTTGTCGAAAAAGGGATCCCCCTCACAGAAATTCCCGAAATAGAATGCACAATAGAGAACGTAGGCATTCAGCTAGCCAACGGTCTGATAATAATAGCCATATACAATAATCCATCCAACAAATTCGGAGAAACAGACCAACGAAACCTTCTGAGCTCAGACAAAACCATTGTTGTCGGAGATTTAAACTTCAACTTTAACCTGTACCTACACAATCTAACAGGATTTCCCAACACCAAAATGGAGCTTTTCGCGGAAGACACCACCATTTATGCATAGTCGATCCACTCAGCGGTATAAAACAAGCTACTTAAGTATAATGTCAATCAACTAATAGCATACTACATATCCTGAAATATCTTAGTTAATGGGGAAGAAAGTTGTTGCATGAGCGATCAAGTTAACAAGATCCGAAGCCAGAAGAAGTTCGAAAGTCGAGCAAGAAAAACATCCCTACCATATGAGCACCTGCCCATATTCGACAAACCTCACACCAGCTATAGAACAGATAGCCAACACTATACAATTCTGTAATTGTCTCAAGATTCTTTGTTATTTGTTATAATTGACACACTCTCGAAAGTGCACTTGCACAGCCACCAAACCACTGATCCATAAACTGTAAATATTGTAAATACTGCACATATGTAAATACCTTAACAAACCAACTAGGGTGGTAAACAATGGAAGTAGGTTTTTGTTAATAACTTTCCTACAAGACACAATACAAAAATTTTGAGTAACGAAACTAAGTAACACAACCTGTAGCCTAAGACTTAAAAGTCATAAATCTGTTGAATTTAGGATAAGCTAAGCAGAAGCCAATAACTAAAACAAATTTGAAATGACTAGGAATAGTTATACGATTGTGCTTTCAAAAAATGAATAAACTACTTTTGAAGCTTGAAGGTGTAACTATCAGCTCACAGATGTGAACGAACAGCTTATTCTTGGTTTGAAACTGATCAGAAATCACTATGCGAATGCGATCAAGTCTATTGCACATGATCTTTGATCTGAATTCATTTTCTCACAGCTGTGCGAACAAACCGTTAGTCGTTTGAGACCATTTTCAGTCCAAAATTCGAAAAAGTACAGAGATTTGGACAAAACAATAGCATTCTGTTCCCCGGAACATGCGCGTAAAGTGGAAAATTTGTCAGCATATTGGTGCTAGCTTCACCCTTGCAGGTTACTACTTTGACATAATCGTTTAGCTGGGTTGAAAGCAGAATGTTCAGACGTCAACTTACGGGCTCGCAGCAGATATATGGTCAATGGGTATGGTCAATGGGTATGGTGGCAATGTTCGCCGCTACCGGCCTGAACCCCTTTGGCAACGCAGATAGCATGTGGGAAGGTTTGGCAGCCCTCGTACTGTCGTACGAGGGTTACGTGCTGCAACTGGTTCGCCTCAAGATGCTGACTGGCGTGAAGAGGATGCTGCAGGAGAATCCGCGGGCACATGCACGCGCGACAGTGAAAACTCATTCGAGGGAACGTCACATTTTTTCAGTGCAGAGAAGCCCGCCCACGACGGGTCGAGGGGGGCTGGGGACGGATGAAGCCATTTCGTGACAGCACCAGCCCGTATTTCGAGGAGACGTTGGTACAAAAACAAGACGCCGCTTGGACTTCTAGCTTCCGCCAACTGGTTCACCTCAAGGTTTTGAATGGCGTGAAAGAAGATGCTGCTGGTGAATCCGTCGGCATGTCAACGTGCAACTGTTCAAGGAAACGTCACATCTTTCCAGTGCGGTGGAGTTCTCTTACGATGGGTCAGGGGGAACGGAGGACAGATGTAGCCGTTTTGTAGAAGCACTAGTCCTTCGAGGAGGCGTTGGCCTGACAACAAGTAGCCGCCTGTACCTCCAGCCCCCTCGTGGTCAGTCCCCCTCGTGGTCAGTACATTGTCGAGGTAGGGGGGCTTATGTAGTTGCAGGCATCTGCAACGAAAACTAAATCTGACCAAATGCAGGGAAGATGCTACTATGGTGAAAAGTTGTGCGAGTTTGCGAAGGGTGTAGGTCTAGCACTGCCCTGTTCTCGCGTGAGCCTGCCAGGATGGCGTCTTGGACTGCCCGGAGCGCTCAAGCGTACTTAGTAACTAGGTAGTTATCTACGGGTTTCAGCGTGCCCACATTACCCGAGCTCCTCAGAGGCTGTTCTAGCTTAATACCTAGGCAGAACGGGGATCGCCAAACCCGAGGTACTCTAGGACCTGACGGACAAAAACCGTCCTGTATACACCGTTCTGACCTAGACATGTCTTAGGGTGAACGGGGAACTTGGCCTAACTGCCCGGTTCGAAGAGGAGTTTCCCTCTATAAAAATCCCTAATCTCAAGGTGTGGCAGACTGCTGACGGGATGCATGGCTGGAGGAAGCTCGGTGCTCGGCCCCTACCGCAGGGTGCTTGGCGAACCCTGCGGGACATTTTTTAGCCTTCCCCCTAGTCCGGGCGCACTGCTAGGGGATGACTGGTACTTCGTCCCATCTCGTGGGAACAACTATGAACACAAACGAAACAAATAAACAAAAACAGGTGGATAAAGTGGTAGTGGAAGAGACAGAAAGTGAGGTAGTAAGCCGAAGGGGCACGGACAGTTCAAAGATGCAAAAAGTCGCATCAAAAAACCGGAATTCTTCTGACAATGAAGACGGGGTAATAAGCGCAGCATCATTTAACAGCGCAGATGATAACGGCTCTAAGAACGGGGATAAAAGTGTCGTAGGGCAGTGGATAGAGAAGGTCTTGAGATCAAAGAGGGCGATCAGTAAGGCCACTACTCGGTACCAATCGGGAAAGGTGCAATTCAATAGGGAAGAGCAAAACATTGTAAAAACCGAATTAGACCAAATGGCTGATTATGATCAAGCTGGCCTATAAGGCGGGGAAAAATGAGGGGCTCAAGGAGCACCTCAAGATCATGGAGGACACCGCTAAGAGCCAGAGGGCTCAAATAGCGGACCTCAACGCAAAAATAAATTCTATCGGGGATATGGTGTTTACCCTGACGAAACGGGACGAGACAACGGTCAAACCGACTCGACAGCCTGCTAGGAAAGCAGAAACAGAAACTGCGAATAAACAAGCGGCAAAGAAACCGCAAGAAAAACTGGACACGGACAGTACGACCAGTACGGACAGTGAAACGGACAGTCAATGGCAGACCCAGAGACGGAACAGACGGACGAACAAAAAGTCATACGCGCAGGCTGTATCACCTGTCAATAAGGTAGCCTACAAGAGCGAAGGATGGAAAACTCCTGAGCAAAAAGGTAAGCTACAAACCCTGGTAGCACTGAAAGATGTAACTGAGCATAGAGCAGTTTCAAAAAAGCTCAAAGAAACAACTAGGGATATCGTCAAAGAAAAGGAATTTAAGAATATCATTCCTTTGAGAGAAGACAAAGTGATCATACAGTGCACTGACCAGGACCAACAGAAGAAACTTAACGAAGCGTTAAGAACGACGGACTTCACGACCAAAAAAGAAAAAAGGACACGACCAACCCTGGTACTAACAGGGATTACCAGAGGTTATACGGACGATGAACTCATCAATCAGATCATTGATGAGAACGACAAAATAAGGGAGGAATTTGGTGGTTCCTTCCAAGCGGACACAAAAATAATTAACCGACGACCTTGTAGGAACGAATACAAGGAAAACGTTACCATACAAACGGACATAGGACATATTCAAGCGTATTGTAAAGCAGGGTAAGCTTTACATGGACATGATGTCGATTGGTGTTGAGGAGCTCGTCAATGTGGCACTTTGCTTAAAGTGTCACAAATATTCAAAATGGCGCCGAACGAAACGGACGTGTCCGATCGCGAAGCTGAAGAAAATTCTTCAAAAAGTGGTTACGAGAGAGAAAAATTGTTCTCGTGCTGCTCAAGAGCATGCAAAATCTATGTGTGCAAGAACTGTTATAAATTGTACCACGATAGTTGTCTCAAAAAGATGAAAAACATCATTTACCTCAACGAAACATGGGTGCTGTGCTGTCATGAAAACTCCACCGGGCAAACAGCCTCTGCAGGAAACGATGGTGAGGTGATTTCTAAACTTGAAATGGAAGTTAAATACTTGAAGGAACTATTGGAGGAAACGCGTGATAAAAACAAAGTGTTAACCCTAAATAATTCATTACTGTTAGATAAAATCCAAACAATACAAAAAAATTCCATAAACAATGATAACAAAATCGACAACATATTACCACAACAACAAATGCACACCACAGAACATTATCAATCAACAAACGCATTGGAAGTAAACAGTTCTATGAACTACGCACAAACAGTGCGAAGAAACCTGCAACTTGAACAGAAAGAAGCACCGAGGCAGAAACAGATGACATTGATGACGACAAGAAATAAAAATAAAAATAACATAACCACAAAAGGTGACATCTTGTCCTCGTCGGAAAATAAACAAACTCCTACTACCCCAAATGTAAATCAACCGAAACTGTCTGAAATAACAACAGACCGTTTTCAGGAAGTAATATATCATAAAAGAAACAATAGAACAAAAAATCTTGGAACAGCGAAAATCGAGGAAACCGATAAGAAAACAGGCTTCTCTGGTGTTGAAAAGAAAGTATGGCTTTATTTACATCGCATCAATAATCACGTCACATCTACTATGATAATGGAATACATTAAAAAGCAGCCAAATTTTGATTCCTGTGAGGTGGAAGTGAAGGAAATAGAAGGAGACCCCAAATTGAATAAAAGATTTTTAGTTGTAGCCCCGTTCAACAAAAAAGATGATATGTATGACCCATCTTTCTGGCCTGAAAATGTAGGAATAAAGCGTTTCAATTTCCCGAAGCATAAACAATTCCTTAGCAAGAACCAAGGAGCTACCTTTTGTGAATGAAGAAGCAAAAAAAGAATCCCTAAATATTTTACATCAGAACATACAATGTATCAGAAACAAGCTTTTAGAAATCGAACTATTTATACACTCACTTACTGATGTTCCGGATGTAATTTGTCTCAGTGAACACTGGATGGATAACGATGAAATTCAATTCTTGAAGATTCCGAATTATTGTCTAATATCGAGCTATGCAAGGAAGATGTATATACATGGTGGAACAGCAATCTTAGTCCGTGATAATATTACTGACTTTGAGAACGTCCAATGGATCAATGACATGAGTATAGAGAAGCAAATAGAAATATCATGTGCTATTAGTAATTCCAGGAGAGTACTAATCCTGTCTTGTTATAGGACCTGTTTGGGTGATGTTCAGGTATTTCTCCATAATTTAGACCTGATACTTCACGAAATAAGTGTGAAATTCAGTAAATATGTTGTAGTGCTCTGTGGTGATTTCAACATAAATATATTGGAAGATAACCATATAAAAAGATATTTTTTAGATATCCTCTCCACATATGATCTACAGCCAACAATTCATAAACCGACAAGAATTACAAAAACAACCAAATCGTTAATTGATAATATAATCACCAACACCACGACATTTAGAAATAATCACAACATAGATTCATTATTGGCAGACCATAACACAGCTCAGTTCATAACAGTTGATAGTGATGGAGTCACTGTTAAGGAAACATGTGTGAGAAAGAGGATTTTCACTAATACTAAAATGGAGCAGTTTTTTTGCAGTTTGAAGGAGGTATCATGGCAAGGAATCTTGAAGCATTTGGATCCAGATGAAGCTTACAATTGTTTCTCTGAGATAATGCGGATACACTTGAATTTGATATTTCCAGAAAAAAATTACTCGATGACTAGAGCAACACATACGTGGATAACAGCCGGGATAAAAATTTCAAGCAACCGGAAGAGATTGATTTGGAAGCAAGTGCAAGAAGGGAAACTATCACTGAACTATTATAAAAAGTACTGTAGTATATTAAAGCAGGTTGTTAAACAGGCTAAGATGATTAGTAATAGAAACTATATAAATGAATCCGAAAACAAAACAAAAGCTACATGGAATCTAGTTAACACCATTACAAACAAGAAGAAAAATAGTGAGGATTCAATTTTCACTTCATTTCCCCACCAAAATGAAAAATATCTGCTAGATCGAATCAATGCCCACTTTATAGATTCAAATATTAACAACAAAAGTACTCATGCTGATACCGATAATATCAAATCATGCAATAATAGCATATTTTTCAATCCACTTGTTGAGCATGAAATATTTCAATATATTTTACAATTGAAAAATAAAAACTCAGTTGGAATTGACCAAATACCAGTCAAATTGCTCAAGAAGTGTGCACCATTGATAACAACACCGTTGACACATATTATTAATCAGATTCTGCAAACCGGACGATATCCACAAAGATTAAAAGAAGCATGTGTAAAACCTATTCATAAAAAAGGTACTAAGGAAAATTTTGATAACTATAGGCCTATATCTATACTGTCCAACCTAAATAAAATCTTTGAACGCATCATCTTTGACAAAATAGTAAATTTTTTTGAGACAAATAACATACTTGTCAAGCAGCAATTTGGCTTCAGAAAAGGAAAGTCTACTATGACTGCAATATATCAGGCACTGACTTCTGTAATTAAATCACTTAACCAGCAAAATACCACAGCAGCTCTTTGTCTAGATCTGTCAAAGGCCTTCGATAGAGTCAGTCATGAGATATTGTTGGCAAAGATGGAGAAATATGGGATAAGAGGGCTACCACTGAAGCTCATTCGATCATATTTATCGAATAGAATGCAGAGGACAATATGTAGAGGAAAAAACGGAAACTTAATATTATCTGATTCCAAAGAAGTATCATGTGGGGTACCGCAGGGTTCAATATTGGGACCATTACTCTACATAATCTATACCAACGATCTGATACAAATTACCAAAAATGATGTCATAATGTTTGCAGATGATGCTTCAATAATATGTAAAGCTGAGAATCAAAACCAGTGCTCAAGAAGTCTTGAGAGTGACATTATGAATATGAATGAATGGTTTCTTAAGAACAACTTGATACTGAATCTGAAAAAGACAAAACTTTTATTATTCAGAGAAAAAAATGAAATAAACCTGAGACACCAAGACTTGAAAATCGAATCAGTTGAAAGTCTGCCCTTTTTAGGAATAAATATTGATAAGAATCTTGACTGGAAGAGCCATGTTGAAATGATTTCACCAATGATAGCACGCTATGGATATGCTTTGAGAACCATACGAATGATAGGAGTAGATGCTGCTCTAACCGCCTACAATGCTTATGTTCAGTCGAGAATAAGATACGGAATCATCTTCTGGGCGAGATCTACAGAAGCTAAACGGATCTTCCTTTTACAAAAAAGATGCTTGAGAATTATCTTCGGAATGAGACAACATGAAACATGCAAAAATGTATTCAGTAATTACAAAATTATGACATTGTACAGTCTGTATATCTACGAGTCAGTGATGTTCATTATAAATAACTATAAAGAGTTCAAAGATCTAAAACTTCAACATCATCATGATACAAGAGGGAAAAATTATCTACAAGAGGATAAACCAAACTACAGCTATTTACAAAAAAATGTAACTTACAGCTTACTAACTGTGTGGAATAAGTTGCCAAAAAATTTTAAATCAATTCCTAGTAGATTACAAAAACATAAACTTAAACATTTTCTTATAAATAAAAGTTATCATGAAATAGGTGAATTCCTTCAGGAAAATGATTTTGAGGGATTAATTTGAGATATGTTAATTTCTCTTATTGTGACTGGATCAACACCTGTATGGTTTTTTGATTTAATAAATATATTACTTACTTACTTACTTACTATGGTCATGTCTCGAAATATTGCAAGGACAAAGACTTATGTCATAAGTGCGGGAGCGAGCATGAAGGGAGATCGTGCAGGAAACAAGCTCTCGACTGTCCCAACTGCTGTAACGTTTGAAAAATTTTACCCGCAACACTTAATTGTCTTGTTTGTTAGTTGTGTTGCCTATGAGCCGCATTTTTATTATTCCTGTTTATGATTATCGTCCATATATGTTTCACATATGGAAGAAATTCTCGAATATCATTTTTAAGACGTATTCAATTCATTTTCGATACTCTGATCTGTTAGTACCAAAAAGTAGCGGTTATTTATTGAAATTTCCTTGAGAAAATCCAAAGTTTTGGGATTAAGAAAAGCCACTATTTTTCAAATATATATTGCTGATTGTACTGTTGGTAATTGGAATAGCAATATTACCCTTTTTGGGGATTAAATCGTAATTTGGCTGAGAAGAGCATCTACTTTAAGGTCGTCCAAACACCTGAGACCTTTTTGTTTGTTATATTATTTCTGGAATCTTATAATCCTGGATTCCCATCTTCCTGATCTGGGTTATATTTCGATCGTCAGGCTGGTCAGAATTTCTAGATTGTTCCATTCTGGATCAACTTCTGGAGACTTCTGTTTTACCTCCTGAAGCACAGCAGTAATTTGGAAATTGTGTATGGAGAAAAACACCCAGTTCTCGATCTGAGAGTTGGTAATTTTTCGGCAATTTCGAAGATTCATGATCCTGGTATGTAAAGAACTTTTTTTGACGTCACAGGAGGCCATTTTCTAATATTTGACATCTTATTGAAATATCCAGCTGATGAACTATATCATAACAAATTTTCCGTAATTGATAACTCTTAAAAAAGGTATTTTCATTTAATTGTTCTTTTCATTCTCTTGGCAATACATATTTTTTGTTTCTCATAAATTCATTCCATAGTTTAAGTAAAATTTAGTAAGTGATAGGTATTCTATGTTTTTTTGCTCCGAATAAATTGTTTCATAATTCAAGTAAATTGATAATTATATCGATTGATATTATACAAGGTGCCCATATATTGTATGATACTGTGAACACTAGGCTTGATCAAGCGTAGGGGGATAATTCCGGTGTATAAACTTGAATTTCAATTTGAATATAAGGGTGTTCAATTGATAATAGAAATTTAAAATTGAATCTATTTTTTTTTTGATAAATTATTTCATTGTTATGAATTTCTGCTGTTTCGGAATTTACGAATTTTGCTGGAGCAGTTTTCTTAGGTAGATTTACAATTTTTGTTTTCTAGTTTTTTTTATTTTATTTTTTTGCTCTGACTCGCTAGGATAAAATACGTTGGCGCCCTATTGTAATCAATGAACTCACCCCATCTCCACTGTTAGCAAAACCGAGGTGATCCTAGCGTTTCTTTTTTTTTTGTTTTTTTATTATTTTTCGACTCAAATTATTTTGGTCATTGTGAATTTGGGTAATTTGATTTAGGCGCTATACTGCAAGGCGGCCAAGATCAGGGTAGATCTGAGGAGGCATACGGCAAGGGATCGTAAATGCCCGATCTACCTGAAGAAAGTCGAGCAAATGAGGAACACCATCGACTACGGAACTTATATTGGATGGGAGAGCGAATAAAACGGACGTAAGAAAGATAAACGCGTGGGCGGAAATGGCGTTGCCGAAACCGGAATGAAAATCATTTGAAAAATGGGTAGGAAATAGACGAAAGTCATATTGTAATATTATTTCATAATATTGGGGGGAAACAAAAGGGGAGATAAAAAGTTAATGCCGAAAGGCGGGAAGCATAAATATAAAATTGTACCTCCAGCTGTTTGCTGGAGTTCCGTCCGTCGGGAAACTTCAAATGACTCCGTATCAGCTGCCGATCGGCTGATGGTACCTTTCGTGTGATCAACTTACTCCGAGGCAAGGTAACCACTTCTACGTCTCTGGATGATCTATTCGCCCCTTCACGATTTCACTGATACCTTTTTTGTTTCAAAAATGAGTAATCAGTACCGAACAGAACCCCAATCAGGGTTTAGGCATAACGACTCTTACTCATCTTCAATATTGGAGTTGAATGCAGATGATTGTAGAGAGTGGCGAATGGAGCTGGCGCCACCCAATCTGAAGGCCGACAATCTCTGAGACCAGCCAACCCGGCCTGCACTGAAAAGCCGAGCCCATAATAACCCCATAACGATGCCAACAAAGATGCTCCTTATCAAGACTAGACGTTACCAAAACAAAATAAGTTCCCTGAACTTACTTCTCGACGATTTGAACCAAAGGAATAAGCTCACTACACCAACCTCGCTCATTTTGAAGGTAGGTACATAAGCCAATTAACAGTACTGTTCCTAAGGTGGCGCACGGAATTAGTACCAAAGCCTAACTTGCACAAGCATCAGCTTCTGAAGGGTTCCACAGCGGAACTAGAGATGGGCAACTCGAGCTGTCCAGCTCGATTAACTCGAGTTACGCTACGCTATGTACGATTCAGCTCGACTGGCTTTTGAATGAACTCGAGTCAACTCGAAAGTAATTCGGATCTAGAGTTCATCACCCGACTCCATGCGTAGAAATCACGATTTCGTGAATCGTCGGTGCCTCTTGTCGTCGATTTCGATCGATAAAACTCGAATTGGTTGGCGTCGTTGGAGGATCGGCAGTCGCAGTCAGCAATAGATCTGCTCGATTTAGTTGTATTTCAGTCTGGATCGATCTCAACAGGGTGTTTGTCTATTACGGATGAATTAAAATTGACTGCCTATAAACGAAAATATATGTGCGTCGTGAAGGGAGTGATTTGAGACTAGAGTTGGATTGGCTAAACTTCATTCATTCATCTACTGACAATGGTCCCCTTTTCGTTATAAATATTATTTTACAGTCATTTCTGAGAGGTGTGATTTTTTTAAACTTTTATCACAATAAATCCATTTTTATATTAAAGTTGGGCACTAACATTTGAACCCTTTATCTTCAACTGAATTATTCCTCATATAAAAGTGAAATGTAATTTAATACATGATTTGTGAGTCAGCTGTTAGCGAGAATCATGAAAGTTCCCACTTCTGAGTCCCAATTCCTTCCAATTTCTATTCCTTCTCACTCAGAGTAGATCGACATCGAGGCATTGCCGCATTGGGCCTCGAGCCGGCGAAAGAATAAAAGTCGAGGCACGAGGGGAACCAACTCGACTCGATACGAAGGCGAATCGGAAGCATTGGCACCGAGTCGAGTCAGCTCGAGTTGCAACTCGAGTAGGCCATCATTTCAACTCGAGTAGATCGAGTTGAGAAATTGACGACTCGTCCCATCACTAAGCGGAACCTAGGAGAATCGGCAATGATAAAAACAAAAAACAATATACATGTGTATTCGTTATTATTTAGGCAGTGTAGGTGAATGCTCTTTGTGTGAATGCTGTTCGCATTATATTCAGTGAATGCTGTATGCGTCTTTTTAAATGAGTACTTTCTGATTTGAATGTATAAATCATAAGGAAGTGTGTTTCTTATTCTCTTTGCTTTTTGGATGCAAGCATGAAGCATAAAAGTTTTAAGGGTTGCTTACCGCTTTTATCATTATTGCACAGGAATACTAATCTTATCGATTATTTTACCTAGCTACCTACCTACATGTGGAAATATTAGGTACATATAGAATACGGTTCATTGAAAAATCTATTGGTAGGATTATGAGCTTTTGTTTTTTCCTGAATAAATAATTTCCAGGTCCACAAGGATTTAAAGTTTTTTTTTTAACAGTTATTAACTTATTTCGGAAATTTCTCAGGGCTCGATCTCTCAAGCTGAAAAGCAGCTGATATTTCGACAAATAAAAGAAGGCATAGGCCTATTTCCACCTGACTCTGAATTGTTATTCCTCTTCGGCTCACAATTATGTGAGGAATCTTTTCGGAAAAAATGATTACCCCATCCTCTTACGTTAACAAAATGGTAAAGTTCCACTGATGGTAGTCCCGGCTATATAGTGGAAGCCATTCGAGGTTTTATTGTAAAAGCCAAACCAGAAGGAGCCTTGCATTTAAAATAGGATTGATCATGGATGAAATGGCCATCACAGATTACAATGAGTGGAAGGTAAAAAGACATTTGGGGTACATTAACTTTGGAACAAATCTACAAGGAAATGACAATTCGCCAAAAGCTAAAAATGCTCTTGTTTTATGGCAGTTGGTCTCAATACAAGGTGGAAGGTCCCGCCATTGCTCACTTTTCAGTAGACTCTTTCAACAGTTGAGGAGAAAGATACTCCTGTAGGGGGTGTTTATTGCAATTAGAACATACAGGTTCAAAAGTGGTCTCAAGAACATTTGATGGTTGTCCGTCTAATTTTTCTATGTGTAATATTCTGGGAGCTGATATACCTTTGCCCAACATCAAGCCGTATTTATTGAATCCCTAAACCGGTGAAAAATTTCATATCATATTGGACCCTTGCAATATGATTGAATCAATTGGAAATACAGCTGGAGATTGGCAATATATATCTATATGATAAAGATAACAGTTTGATTCAATGGCAAAACTTCATTCGCTTGGTTGGACTGCAAGAAGAAGCTGAGCCTAACGCAGCTATAAAAATTCGCTCTCGCCATTCGAATTACGAGAAAGAAAAGATGAAAGTCAAATAAGCTGTAGAAGTATTCAGTAGCAGTGTAGCAGACACCATTGAATACTTAGGACGAGTGCTAAATCTTCCTAAGTTTTCTGGGTGGAAATCAACTGTGAAATTTTGCGTAACTTTTTGGGAAGAAGGTCTCTAAAAGCCCTGTGTCATTGGAAAATCACTTGTTCATAAGAAAATATTAATGAATCGATTGAGTGCATAAGCAATTTGAAAGATACGAATCTCGAGAAACATCAACGCTCAAATCATAACAAGAAGAAGAAATGACATTTGTTTCAGTTAGTTAGGTTAAGTTTTTTCGATGATGAAGAGTTCTATGCACCAATGTATGATGGCACGTTGTATCGCATAACTTTCAAGGATTGAATAAATAAGTTTATAAGGGACAAAAGGAGTTATAATTGATAAATACCAACCATCATTAATGAAAGGTTATGGGCCCAGAGCATCCACAGCGAAAATTATCAGAAAAATAATTCATCAAGAAATAGAGGTTACAAAACACGTTTTCCTGGAGATTGCGAATATAATTTAGTAAAAAGCCCAAGACGAAAAATGGCACATCCAAGTAGAGGATATACAATTGAAATTCTGAATGGCAATAACTTCTCCAATTGGAAATTCAGGATAGAGATGATTTTGGCAGAAAATGGGGTACAGGAGATCACCGAGAGGGAAGTAAATGTTGCTGATTTGGAAGATCAGAAAGCGAGGGTAACTCATTTATTAAGGGACAGTAGGGCGAAATCCTTGATCATACAGTATGTGGATGAAAACCAGGTAGAAAGCTTGAGGAAAAAAAAACTGCATTTTAAATGTGGAGTACTTTGAAAGACAAGTATGGAAAAAGGGTCTACCAAGGCAGTTGTATCTGAAGAAAAGCTTCTATCCTTAAAACTACAGGAAAATGAATCGATGGAGAATTTCCTACAGGTTTTTGAACGTCCGATCCTGGAGTACGCGGGACCTGTATGGTGGCCCTCGTCTCGGGCTGACGAGGTTCTTCTGGAGTCAGTTCAGAGATGGGTTACTCGCCTTCCGTATGGTTTCATCCGTACTTCGTACGAGGAGAGATTGAAAATCTTTAATTTACCTTCCTTTGAAAAGAGAAGAACAAGAGGGGACATGATATTTACATTCCACGCCCTTCATGACCATTTTGGCAAAGATATACGACATCTCTACTCCTTGAATGTGAATAATCTCAGAGGCCATGCATTAAAACTCCGAAGAGAGGATTTCCGAACAAACCAGAGGCAGCAATTTATAACAAATAGAACTTTTCATCTTTGGAACAGTCTGCCTGGAGACCTGGTCGATGTTTCTTCCACTAACGCCTTCAAGAATGTTTACGACTCCTGGCTTACTCGACGGTGATCGAACGACACATCTCCACATTTTACGTTATATATTTTTTTTTTTTTTCATAATCTTTTTCATAGCTGAAGCACATATTTCGTTTGAATGTTATTTTAGTTTGACTTTATAGGCTTAATACCTCTACTCTTATTGTAATTATAATAATAATAATAATAATAAACAGTCCGAGAATTGAAAGCTGCAGGTTCTAAAGTTAGTAATGAGGATCTAATGTGTAACATATTACTGGCCCTACCCAAATCTTACGAAAAAATATCCACAGTAATGGAAAACACCCCAGATATGACCTTCGATGAAGTGAAATACAGACTAAGGGCAGAATATGAAGTGAAGTGAAGTCGATGAGTCTGAGAGCTCCGAGAAAATTATTAAGAATAATGCAAAATCAAATATTTTATGTGGTTATTGCAGTAAGAAAGTGGTTGAGTATTTGAGATGTTTTAAGTGCAAGGTGAAATTTCATCCTTCATGCCTTATAAAAGCGTTTAAAGGATCCCAGGAATGTCAACATTTGATAGGCGATAAAGAATACTCGGTATCGGAGAATGTTGATGAAAGCAACGACCTGAAGTTCCTCAGGATGAAAACAGAGCTTCTGCAATCTTTGATAGAAGAAATGAAAAGCAAAAATGATATTCTTATGGAAAATAATGTACTTCTCGGAGAGAAAATTTCAGCTTTGGAGAAAAAAAATCATGATAAAACAAACGATAACAGAGGTAAACAATTTTCTGGGAGTACCACAGAAACAGAAAATTTGACAGAATCCAGCAGAACGTCAGTGACTTGGAATAAACATAAACAACACATAACCAAACCAATCATTTTGAATGTTGACAAAGCGATCAGTTCTACATCAAACAAACAAGATAATACGCAAGCAGAAGCAGTTCATCGCAAAAACGAGAATCCAAAAGGCACTAGTCCTACTCCGAATAAAGAAACGGATAATCTACCCTGGGAGACAGTTACAAGAAAAACAACACGCAAAAGGACCTTGCTGTCACAAGGTACTAAGCTAATGGAAGATGGTGCGAAGATTAAAGGGGCCCTTCGACGCAAATGGCTATATATTGGTCGAATACAAGGACAGGAAGTAACAGCTGAGGATATAAAAGAATATCTTTCAGAATTCGTAGAAAGCAATTTAATTGAAGTTAATAAATTGAATACAAAAGGCTTCAATTCATCTTTTAGTGTGGGGGTGCCAGAAATGATTCATAGCAGCATAACGAATGGAGATGTCTGGCCTGAGGGTGCAGTAATAAGAGAGTTTAACTTCCAAAATTTTTTCAATCGAAAAAACCAAGAGCCAGCACGATAAAGAATGTTACATCTGAACTTGAACAGTGTGCATGTACATTCCCGACTAACAGGTGTCAGAAGTCTTTAACGTTGATCCATCAAAATATTCAGTCCATAGGTTCATCCTTTTCAGCATTACAGAAATTTGTTGAGGAGCAAGATCCGGATATTCTAGCAATAACCGAGCACTGGAAGACTTATGAACAACTGGAAATATTCAAACTTCAGGGATATAAACTGGTTTCTAGCTACTGTAGGAGTGCTAATAGACATGGAGGATGTGCAATCATCTGTAAAAATAATATCTCTTGTAAAGTTCGTAAAGATTTTCAAGTATGTATAGTGGAAAGGGTTTTTGAGTTTGCTTGTATACAGTTTAATACCTATAACTCTAAATTTCTGTTTTTTTGTGTATATAGACCTAATACGCCTCCAGAGGCTAATGTTGAGATATTTCTTGAGGGTTAAAGCTCATTTTAGAGAAATGTGTAACTGAAAATGTCAAATTCATTTTAGCAGGGGATTTCAATATCGATTTACTGACTGACAATAGTGTAGAGATTTTTTTATGTTGGTTGAAAGCTTTCGAGCTGTAGCAACTATTAGAGAACCCACTAGAGTTACTGAGCTCTCTGCTGCCTGTATTGACAATATAATCACGAATTTTGGCGCGAGTGAGTCTCATATCATAAAAACACATCTATCTGATCATTACGCTCAAAAGTGTATTGTTCCTATTTCGGTAGATATTCAGACACACGAGAAGGTAAAATATAGAAAAATCAACGACGACACTATTGCACATTTCAATGAGAGTCTATCACAGGAACTTTGGAATGATATCAATAATTCGTCAACATTAAATGCGAATGAGATGTGGAACAACTTTTCTCATACTTTTAGATCTCATTTTGAAGCTAGCTTTCCATTGATCGAAATGAAAGCACAGTTTAGGGACAAATTTAATTTCCACGATAACGAAGAAATAAGATCGATAAAATCATTACTCGATAGTGTGTATACTGTTTCTAGTGTAAGAAGTGAGTTTTCAAATTTATATAGAAAAATTAAATATTCGTATGATTAGGCAATAATATCTCATAAACAGAAATTTTTCTCTGATAAAATAATGAACTCTACTAACAAGTCAAAAACTGTTTGGAAAATTGTCAACAATATAACAGGTCGGAAAGAGAAACAGAAGAAAAATATGTCAATGAAAGGTGAGCCTGTTGATATAGCTAACAACTTCAACAAATATTTCGTTGAAATCGCCGCAAACCTCACCGAGAAGGTTCAAACTTTTAGCGATCAGTCAAGGTCGGAAGGATTTCACAGGTCATTTTTTATGTTCGAGATTGAGGAAGCTGAAGTCATTGCGGTAGTTAGGAAGATGAAAAATAAGTCATCATTTGGTCATGATCAAATTCCAATGTCAGTAATAAAGAGATCAATCACTAACATTGTAAGTCCACTTTGTATCATATTGAATAAATCATTTACAACCGGGATATTCCCTGACGAACTGAAAATAGCCATAGTAATGCCTTTGCATAAGAAAGATGATTTCGAAAAGATGAAAAACTATAGACCAATCAGTTTACTGACGTCCTTTTCCAAAATTTTTGAGAAGATTTTAGCCAATCGAATAATTGAATATCTAACCAAGTTTCACCTTTTAAATCCTAGCCAACACGGGTTTGTTCCGGGGCGTAGTGTTGATACGGAAATATTTGAACTCACACAAACAGTTCTTAAAGCATTAGATCAGGGTGATATAACGACAGGATTGTTCCTGGATTTATCCAAGGCATTTGATTGCGTAGTGCATGAAAAGTTATTACGAAAACTCGAAACGATTGGCATTCGAGGCGCCCAACTTGAGCTATTTAGGAGCTATCTTAAAGACAGGAAGCAGAGAGTTCTCATTGAGGTAAATGATGTGCAGAATATGTCAGACGAGAGAGGCATCACATTGGGAATAATACAAGGCAGCATAGTGGGCCCCCTTCTATTCATTATCTACGTCAATGATTTCAGTGCAAGCTTGGCTAATATAAGAGTAATACCATTTGATTATGCAGATGATAAGAATATAATTGTTATCTCTCCTCAGTTGGCCAATCTCAAGTCTGACTTATGCGTGCTTTTGGATAGAGTAGATGAATGGTGTAGCAGAAACGGTTTACTTTTGAATACGGGCAAAACAGAATGCATGATATTCTCTACAGAAAGATCCAAATTGCAATATCCAGATAGCTTTGGCTATGGTGGTCATGTAAACAAATTTTCAGACACGGTGAAATTTTTGGGGTTGCATATTGATCATAACTTGAAGGGGAACGAACATGTAAAGTATCTCGTCGGAAAATTAAACTCTATAATCTATACCTTAAGGGTGTTGAGAGATAATGTTGGTCAGGAGATCCTGAAGATGGTGTATTACTCCAATTTTCAATCGCTTATTTGTTATGGATTAATTTTTTGGGGAGGAAGTTTTCCTACACAACGTATTTTCATAGTTCAGAAACTAGCAATGAGGGAAATTTTCAAAATGGGATATAGAGACTCCTGTCGTGGAGTTTTTAGACAGAACAATATTTTAGCTGAATGGGATTGTATATTTATAAGATATTACTGTTTTTACAAAAACATAGGTCTTATTTCAATGAATACAAAAATCAAAACAATACGAGGCAGAAGTTTCCATACTTCTATCCGGTTCATAATCTGAGTATAATCGAAAAGAGTTGCACATATATGGCCATCAAACTGTTCAACATACTCCCAAAATATGTGCAGGCATTGATTGATCATAAAGCGTTTAGGGGAGAAATTTACGGAATTATATTGAAAATTGAGCCTTACTCCATCGATGAATTCGAGATAGCATGTCGTTCATCAGTGCAAGTTTATTAGAATTGTGTTATTTTAGACCTGTTTGCTTTTCTTTGATATATGTGTATCAATGATTTGGTAAATAAAACTTATTCTATTCTATGAAAAACGGAACTTGACAAAGAAAGTATCAGAAAATGGTAACATGAAGGACACTACAGCTTTTTCGAGTGTGAGAAATGGTTGTTACTATTGTGGAGAAGTAGGTCACTCCAAAAGGGAATGCCCACAATTATTGAAAAACAGAGGAGGTTATTCTATAGGAAGACAGAACACAAGAGGGGGACCACAACGAGGTAGAGGTTTTACCAGAGCTAACAGGTATTACAACAGGAGCAACTACGTGGAATTTGAGCAGAAAAATCAAAGTAAAGTGAACAAAGAATCTAGTGCTCAAAATCAGTCTGAAAATGTGTGTTTCATCGGTGAAAGTGACAACGATAGACAAGCAGAAGAAGACACAGGTATTTTAACTTTCTTTATTGACTTTGGTTGCACTGATCATATGATAAATGATGAATATTACTTTCATGACTATTTGGAACTTAAGAATCCGATCAAAATAGCTATCGCTAAGAATGAAAGTTATGTAACAGGAGTGGGAATTGGGAACATTGAGGTTTTTAGTGAAGTAGGAAAGGAATTGATAAAATGCACTATCAAAAATGTTTTATATGTTCAAAAATTAAGGAATAATTTACTTTCGGTGAAGAAATTGGAACTAGCTAATGTTGAGATCATTTTTGAAAATGGTGAGGTAGAACTTTTTGATACAAATGAAAGGTTATTTGGAAAAGGTGCTCGCAAAAATTTATATGAGATATCATTCAAAGTAGGAGTAAAAGAATATCTTAATATAGAAAGTTCTGACAGTGATTTCATGAAATGGCATCGCAGGTATGCACATATTGGATTTTCAGGTCTTCGGGAAATAATTAGGAATAAAATGGTTGAAGGAATAGACGAAAAAATAAATTTTAATAAAATAGAGTTTTGTGAACCATGTATTCAGGGAAAAATTAGTAGATTTCCTTTCGGGACTAGAAATAAAAGCGAGCAAATTTTGGAGATCATACATTCTGCTAGTTGGTATTCTTCAACTTGGTACGAAACATTAATCGGATCTCATCAATCAATTTTAAAACAAATATAATTTCGAAACCTTTCGGTCAATTCCGACCGCTAACGAACGAGATTTCTAGACTCCGAGTATAAACTCAAAATTTCAAGACTCTATGGCTATATGGTGGGCAGAACAGAATTGAATTTAATCACGGATTCTTCTTCAGGAAATCCAAACTAATCGTTCAAGACCGATTTCGGTTTGAAATTCGACAATAACAGACATTCTGATGGAGCGATATCACCCTGTTGCCACGAATCATATGATTAAAAGATATAAGATATTTATAAACTAAGTCTTTGAACTGTTCCAGTGAAATGATCGGGAAATACTGCACGAATTTGCTCACCAACTTCCAAGTTTCGTCATAGTCGGATCAATATTTTTTGAGTAATTTCGGAAACATCAATTTTTCTCAGGAAATCAGCACGAAATCAGACATATTTTTTTCCAATATCTTAAGTGGTAACGATTCCGATACACTGCTCATGTGCTACGGGGAAGTACCGATAAAACTTCCAGGGAATCACCTCATGAAGTGTAGTGTAAAAAGACTACTGTAATATGTTGATGGACGATCTACTAACGCTGCTGCCATGCATATTGTCACTGTAGGATCCAGTAAGTACTTCGACTATTCACCAGTAGATGCCCTGAAAGGCTTATTTTGAACTAATTTTAGAATTATTCAAAGAATGCATATCTGATTTGACTGAAACAGAGTCTTCGAATTTCCGGTGTCGATTATATAAAATTTGAAAGGAATCAGATATATGCTTTTTGAAATATATGAATTTCTGAAATGAATTCCCTGAATTTTTCTCTCGATTTGTTCCTCAGAAAAATTAGGAGATCTGATTGGGCTGAAATAAAGTACTCGGTTAGGAAGTGGCGGTTTGGAGATTGCATTGAAGTTTATATGAAATATGAAAATTAAAGAAAAAAATTTTTTTTTCAAATTTTTCTATGGATAATTCTTCATATTGCTACTGTAGATCTACCAACCAAGTTTCATTTCGATCAGATAAATATTTTTCGAGTTATTGAAAAATCAAAATTTCAAGTGGCTGTAGCACAAAATCCATTCGGCAGATTTGGCCCATTTACGAACTTAACCGAGATATTCAGGATCTTATACTAACCTTAGAATTTGAATATCCTAGGTTTTTTCTTCCGAATGCTACAGTGCACACAGCCAGCCGGGCGGACAGCTGGACCGACAGAAACAATTTTGACCACGTATTCTTCATCAGTGAGTCCAACCAAGTCGATTGAGACCAATTTCGGGTCAAAATTACAGACATCGCGCCAAAATCATAACGCGCTGTTCCCCAAAACAAGCGCGTAAAAATTATATCTATCAGAAAAATGAAGGCTTAAAGACACAGGCAAAATTTCAGCGAAGTCTGTCCTGTGCCTTCATTTTTCAACCAGGAAATATATTTTAATTCGATCCGATCCAATACTTGGAAATATTGGGAAAATACTATTTTGAATAGGGGAATGAGGTATCATGTTTTGGTTTTAATCACGAAGGTCGTTTTAAAAAATTCCAATGATTCCGTAGTTGATTTACACCCATTTAATTTTTTCAATATTTTCGACAGTAAAGCGTGGATGTTTATGCAGAATATCGTGAGGATCTTATGTTCAGAAAGCAACAAAACCGGTTTATAAGTAAGCTGCGTTTAGCGGCTATGATTTCGAATTCGAACAAGTGCTCAAGAGCTCCTGACGTCACGACAGTGCCGAATTTGTTTTTTCAGATTCTTCCACACAAAATCTGGAGACACTAGAAGCATATTATTTATAACAGAGATATCCTATAGTGAAAACATTCGATTCAACAATGTATCTATCAATACGCTGTCAACAGATGTTTTTGAAATTTTTTTCTCGGAGAATATTGATCATTTTTCAATGAAGTTCAACACAGAGTTGAATGTCAATATTTAAGTTTTTTTTTCGATTTGCAGTGTATCACATTTCATTTTTGGAGATATGAGGAAAAAATATGTCAAATTCTGTTGAAATTTGAAATTTTGAAGTTAAATGCTCAATATCTCAAGAAGTACTGATGCGATCTGATTGAAGCTAAGAGAATATCAATACTCTACCAAGTGCGAAACTCCTTGTGGATGCAGTTGAAAAAATTTTTTCGGAGCTTATTGATCAGATTACAATGAAATTTGGCACAGACTATGAAGTCAACAGTTGTCAATAGTGTCTCAAATTTAAATTTTGTTGTTAGTTGGAGAACACCAACTTTATGAAGCATTTCGTGTGGATCTAGTCTCTATAAAATGAAGAAGAAATTTTGAAAAATTCAACGAATTTTTGTTGAAATTTTTTTCTTGAGGACTATTACAATATACACACCTTGAATTTAATTCCACAATAGTTTTCCAAATTCAAATTGGATCTGATATTTATTTTTGGAGATGTAGTAAAACGAATATGTCAAATTAGGTTATTTTCTCAATATCTCAAATTGTATTGACGCGATCAAATTGAAATATCGTAACAAGTTCAAAACTACCGCCGCGCAACATTATGCAAAATGGCCTGGGTTTGCAATGGTGACAAATGTTAGTAGAAATATTTCGAATATTTCCAGTTTTTTCTGAAATAATTCACCAGATTTCAATGGAATTTGGCATGAACGTTAAGTCAATATTCAACAAGAGTGCTCCAAATTTCAGGTCTATCTTGTATTTACTTCAGGAGATATTGGAAACGAATTATGTCAGATGCTTTGGCTATTTGAAAGTTTGAGGTAATTTCCTCAATGCCCCAAGAAGAACTAACACCATCAAATTAAAACTTTGTAAAATTTGAATAACATTTGGCACAGACCACGAAGTCAATAATTAGCAACAGTATTTAGGGCCATATCATTATGCACATGGCGTGCTGATCTGAAAGAAAAGTGACATCAGCAAGATTAAAATGCAAGAAAATATATATGCTGCTTTGAATTTTAATGAAAAAAGTGACGTCATCATTGGTTTGTACGATCACAGATGAGCAGATGAACACGCCATGTTTTGCTTACATCATTAGCCCGTACTTATAGTTGCCCTTGTAAATTCTCTCGTCCTTGAGGCTTGCTTTTACGTCATTCCTATTCTATAGACACCTAAGGTTGCCTTCAATGCTCCTCGATTGCAAGGAAAGTGACATTTCGGGCTATAGAAAATAAACTTCTAGGCGGCCTTCGGTAAGGCATTCTTGAGGAAGCCATCGAGGAGCGGCTATAAATACGGCCCTTAAAATTTCAGTTTGATCCTATGTCAAACGATCGAGATATTAGGAAAAAAAATATGTCAAATTTCTTGGTTGTTTCGTTTGTATCGTTTTCATTTCCGAAATACCTGAAAAAGAATTCATCTGATCAAGACGAAACTCGGTAACTAGTCGGAAAATGCTGATGAGTAATTTGTCCAGAATTTTGTGATGATCATTTGTTCCGATCAATTAAAATGAAATATTTCAAAATAATTTTTTTATTTGAACAGTGATTCGTTTTCCATACTGCTTAATTTTCAAAAATATTTGTATCATAAATGATGGAAATTATTTATATTCTAGGTTGAACACATTAGTTTTGGAGGACTGCTATGTGTTGCTACATATTATAGCCAACATGGGACCAAGTACATTCTCCTCAAATATGAGGAATCTCTGCTCTGATGAAAAAAAAGGATACAATAAGGAAATGCTCAAATCAATAGAGTGATCAAAAATATCACATGTACGTGCCGAATCTACTGACAGGGGCAGTATACATGAGGAGACGGACCTACTCAGCATGCAGCAAGATGAATCGAACTAGAAGAAGAGTGCCTGAGTGCCTTCTCCCAGGACAACGATTTGAAAAATGAAAGTTTCAGACGTCACGAAGGTCTCAAAAGGATCTATGAGATACAATTGACAATTTAGAAGCACCGGAAGGGAGAATGTAACACACTCCCATAGAAAAAGATATAGTTGATGAGGCGGTAGCACTTGCACTTTTCTGATCAGGTTGACAATAAAAGTACAGATTCGAAAGACGTTTATTTATTTCCCCAATGATCACAGTCATTATACAACATAGGTATTTCTAAAAAAAGGAATACAGAACAGTATTGGATTGAGGTTGGTAGAGAAATTGAAGAATCAAACTTCGCTTCATTTTTTCGTGGTATTTCGAGATACCTTACGAATTGTTATTATAATTGAACGTTGTACGATTGTATTAGTATGCAAATTCAAGGAAGTGCATGCTTTGGTGGGGAGGGGGGAGTTGATGAGGTAAAAATAAATTATAACTTGTGTATACTGGGTGTAACAGAGTTGATGTACAATATTCAAGGAGATGATAGTACAGATCATATCCGAAAAAAATGTGCTCATAATGTTTTCCGCAAACCTCCCGGTTCTACAGATATCAATTCCTTGGTCTTTTTTGGGAACTTCCCCACTTTGCTCTAGAAAAGAGAATACCTACAAATTTCATATTGGATTCCGGATATATATCCTACTAGACTACAAGACCTACGGCAATAAATGTGCCCTTAATCTAAAGAAAACAAAATGCTACATTCTCCGTAATAATTATTATTTCGCTGGAGCAAATTGAACAGGACCTAGAAGAACACAGGTTCAGTGAAAAATTTAGCCCAATAAAGAAAGCAATATGAAATTTGATCCGTCATTTCCTCGAAAAAGGCTGCAGGTGAGGTATTGATTTCATAGTAATTGTGAAAACTTGCCTCAAGTCTCAGCTTCTCAAATATGTGGCTCATTCATTAAGAATAAATCACTGACCTAGAAAAATTAATAAAATCTACCAGAAAACGTAAGCGCCGCAATAGAAATCATTGAAGTACATAGGCAGGTGCCGGAGATAACCTACTGATTTTCTTATGATCTCATTTTGGTTTTCTGGTAGGTATGGAACAATTTTCGAGAATTGAAAGTTGAAGAATGATTTAGAAATTATTACAATGCCTTCGGGTGAAAAAGCCACCACTTTTGTTCGAATTGCTCGATGTACCTTTCACAGTTCCTGCGGATTTCCTCCAATCATATCGCAGGCTTCTTCAATTTCCACCTTCAATTGTTTTATCAGCTCAACTCTACTTTAATAAACCACAGCCTTCAGCCTGTTCCGCAGATAAAAATCCAATGAATTCAAGTCCGGACTCCTTGCGGGTATTGTATCGGATCAAATCATTCAATCCATCTATCATAATAAGCCGCACTGATTCATTCTGTTACTGTGCGTTCATTATAACCCGGAATACTCTCCATTTGAAACCACATATCGTGCTCATGTTTAATGGTGAGTAGATCCTCCAAGGCGTCACCACTGAGAATAGAATTAACTAGAGCGGCCATCACAGAAAACAGATGTATAAGAAGTATGGGCTCCCTACTAATCTATGGAATCCTTTGAATAAAGAACAACTTCATTCAAAGATGGAAACAATTTGGCGGCCATATTAGTCGGGTGTATACCATGATGTAAAAAACATGGTGTGCTCATCTGAAAATTCAGTGACGTGAGCCAGTAGAAAATACAAAGAGTTATATCATTGTATAATTGTATAATAATCATTGTTGTCTTTATACAATGGTTATATATTCTGTGTTTGAATTCACATGCAAATTCAAAGCACAGAATAATGAAAGTGAAAAATGAGTGACGTCAGCTAGCAGAAAATACAAGAAGTTATATATTCTGTGCTTTGGATTTGCATGTTAATTCAGACACAGAATATATAACTCGTTGTATTTTCTGCTAGCTGACGTCACTCATTTTTCAGATGAGCACACCATGTTTTCACATCATGGTGTATATTATAGCGACACCAACGATCACAGAAGGAACTTTATACTCGTTGGCATATTTATGGCGGGAATATTTAAATTCACGGATTGAGTTGGGTTTGTGATAGTATTAATATCGATTTCCTCTGAAATTTTTCATTTCAAATGGAATTTCACTTTCGTTTCTTGATGAACCTGAACCGAAAAGGAAATTCCCTCTTGAAGTGAATAGGAATCGATTACTCACCTTCAATTACATTTGTATTTTCAATCATTTTTAATTTATTCCATCTAATTGAATGTACAGGTTTAATTGACTTTTTATCATGTCGATGTATGTACAGGTTCGAACATTCATTAGTTATTAAGTATTAGAAAAATTCCATCTGTCTACATAATCATCTAAGGTTAAGTCCTACGGAGTCTTTCTTTGAATTCGTTTCAATCCTTGGAACAGAAAAGGTGAAAACCTAAAAATGAAACGTCTGAATTAATCATTCAATTCAGTTTATTGAATTACTGAGTTAGACAATATTAACTGATTTCAGAACTTGAAAGATCTTTGGTATGATGCAGGGCTTTCTACTGACATTTGTCTGTATCTTAAATTTGGAGCATCGATTTTTCTCAAGTCTTATAAATACGGTCTTCGGAACATAACACAACAGATTCAGATCAATATGAATCATTGTACTCATTTTCCAATTCTTTTTGTGAATATCTGGGAACAGCATCTATGCAAAGGCACTCGATCAATCTTGCGAGTTTTTGTCGTGACACGAAAATAATCGGGTGGCCTCTTGGGGAATAACGTACATCTTTAGAATCTGGTACGTTAGGCTCATCATAAACATTTTTACAAAAAGGAATTTAGCGGGTGAATTCAAGTTTCCATAGGAAGGTTTCACTGGAATACAAAAGACTGTATAGAACAAGCAAATTACCTAGCAAGTGAAATAGATTTTATACCAAATCGGATTAATCGAACTTATGAAATATGATTAATTCAACTAAACTGATACTGTTGTGAACAAATACCTTCTCTCTGTCAGTTGTCAATTTCGATTCTGTTCGAAATTGACATCGTTCCAGACAAGAAAGCTATACTTCCTCATCTTCCGTCTCCTTCTGATTGAGTCGGGCCACAGAATACATATGTTTCCAACATTCTACTACAAGGATAGGAAGAAAGAGCTCCAGTAATGATAAATAACATAATCACATGAACGAATATCCGTCGATAAATCAACGAATATTTCCCCTTGATCAGAGCTAATCATCCAATCAACCAAAACACCTACACCGAAGAAGCGGATCCAAGGAGAATGACTACAGCTGTTTCACAATTGTTATTGATCGTCAGGTCAACTTTGATGATTAGCTCTGATCAAAGGGAATATTTGTTGATTTATCGACGGATATTCGTCCTTGTGATTATGTTATTCTACTACAAATTTCCTTCCCCTGGCGGTCACCCAGATACGGTATGTCAAGCTTCCCCCACTCTCTGGTGCCCTACTTGCTGACTCGTACTAGGCGGGCTCTCATAAGAATTACATTATTATAAAACGTAATTCGTTCATTTTATTGACCCCATTTGTTTTGTCCGTCGCAATAGCAGGGAGAAAAAATAGGAACAGACTTTTAATATATCAGAACATGGTGATTTACAAAAAAAAAATAAGAATTTTTTCTGCATTGTGAAAAAAATCTCAAAAAATATCCATTCTTCTCGTTTCAGAACATTGAACAGCTGAGTAATCAGCCAGTGCGTTACTGCGTTGCTCCAGTCCAACATCCACTTAGGCGAGGCGGGTCGCATTGACGGAGAAATACGCTCGCTGAGCGGCTTGTGAGGCCAGTTAATTGGGCTGCCTCGCAAATGTAGACGGTTTTTTGAGCGGGAGCAGAGCGGTGCGCGAGCCGCTAAACTCGATCCATCCGATGTCGGTTTTTACGGTGAGGCAAAAGGATTCGTCAGGCTCAGTTTGGACGGTATACAAGTGTCGCGGAATGTGTTTACGACCTTTGGAGCACACAGCTGCGTTTCGTGACGCAGACCGTCTTGTTATTCTTCATGGGCGTATCCTTTGCTTCGGAGGGTACAATTGAATTAGCGATTAAATAAATTTGCCGATCGAGATTCGAACTTCATGAATTGTCGCGCAATTATATTGAAAATTATAATAATTACTATGCGGTAGATGAATTATTCTCAGATGAACAATATTAATAACCGAGCGTTAGGGCACTATGGAAATTGAAACAGTTTCGAGTGAATATTGAAAGTTTCATTTTCCGATACAGCTTCAAGGTTCATACAAAAAATGTGATCAGAAAGTCTAGTTCTCATGATACAATAATCACGAAATATTCCACGAAGTTATTCATCAGCATTTTCAAACCAATAATCGAGTTTCGTCATTATTGATTATTTTTTCTGAGTTATTCTGGGAAAAACAATGATACCGAAGAAAAAAACACGAATTTTGAATATTTTTTCCCAATATCTCCGAGAATAATGAAGTATCAACATGAAATTTTGGTTGGTACATTGCTGCGAAATATAGGGCACAAGATATGAGCAGAATTTTTTCGAAGACGATCAATAATTCCCGAAAAAAAAACTCTGAAACCATTCAGGGGCTTTTGTCCATTAACGAACTCAATCGTCCCATTTCGAAATGCAATCTACCCTGAAAGTTCCGAGTCGATAGGATCAAACGTACGGCCGTAATCGTGCTTACGGACTGTCGACCGACCAGACAAAATCGATTTTAACACCGGATTCGCCATCAGTGGGGACAACCTAGTCGTTTGAGAACATTTTCGGGAAAAAATTCGAAAATTACACACATTTTGACAAAACTTTAGCACGTCGGTCCCCAGAAAATGCCCGCGAAAATGACAACTCAATTTGGCATTTTTTGCCTCATATCTCCGGAGGTAAATATAGGATAGTATTGAAATTAGAAATATTGCTGTTAAATGTTGATTTGAAGGCTTGTGCCAGATTTCATTGAAATCTAGTCAAAAATTCCGGATAAAAAAAAAAGAATTTTTAAACAGAAATCTAACAAATTTTCGAATAAATATTTGTTTTTAATTGTGTTACAATTGAATCCACACGTAATTTCTCACCAAGTTGCGCGGTGGTATTTTAAGACTTTATACAAACTTTTAATCTGATCAAATAGTATTTCAAGAGATATCGAGGAATAAACTTCAGAATTTCAAATGAGCCTCACTCTGAATATATTCGACCGATTTCAACCACTAACGAACTTAACCGAGATATTTAGACTCTAAACCTAATCTGACAATTTTAAGCTGTTAGGTCCGTCCTTCGAAAGTTAGAGCATGTACGGATGGACGCACGGCCGGGCGGACAGAATTGAAGTTGCCAACGGATTCGCCTTCAGTGTGTTCAACCCAATTTGCACGCGATGTATATGAATGATTTATAGGATATTGTATATTACCAACTGCTGCTTTCTAGTCATAATTAAGAGAAACCGCATTGTTTTATATAAGAAAATCGAACAATAAATTTTCGAAACGTCGACCAAATTCAAAAGACGACTTTGGCCCAAGTTGCCAACCCACAATTTTCTTTACAAATTTACTATCACTGGGAAACGAGAATTTCAGGATAAATTCGACATGATGAGGTTCGCGTTATTTATAAATATCCGTAAAAGATGCCTCGACTCCCAAAACGAGATAGGGTTTTGTTGAGATCATCTCTGATTGGCTGAAAGTTAGGTTGGGACTCCTGATTTCCTGTTAATAGTGTCAAATTTATATAGGATATGTTCCGCAAATCAACTTGGTTATTTCGGTTGCCGGTTTTCCATTCCGTAAATATAAAATATCAGGTTGGTTCCTGAAAAAAAGGTTAATTACGGAATTTGATTGATGAAAAAACGTTCTTTCTGTCACCAGAACAATAGTCAATGTTCTATGGTACTATATCCATAGCATAGAATAATCTTTATTTACTTTATGATCCATAGAACATAGAAGAGACAACAATCAACAACGAAAAAATTACTAGGTATGGTCTATGGATCGTAAAATTAATAAAGATTTTTCTATGCTTTAGATATGTTACTATAAAACATTGAGTGTCGTTCTGGTGCATAGACAATATGTATATGTTCTGGTGACAGAAAGATTGCCATTTCATCAATCAAATTCCTTAATGAACCTTTTTTTTCAAGAACCAACCGAATATTTCATATTTACAGAACGGAAAACGGAAATTTCAGCCTCACAAAAACCTATATTTGGGAAGAATTATCTTGTTTGAAGAGCCGAGGCATCTTTTACGGATATTTATAAATAACGCGAACCTTATCATGTCGAACTTGTCCCGAAGTTCTCGTTCCCCAGTGATAGTAAATTTGTGAAGAAAATTTTGGGTTGGCAACTTGGGCCGAAGTCGTCTATCGGGTTTGATTCACCTTTCCCACAAATAAAGTCCAATACATATAGCCAATATTTTACCACTTATTGATAGAAATAGACATGAACAATCCTACTACTTTTCTTGAATGTACACTGAGAAAAAAGAATCCCGAGAAATTCCGGTTAAATAAATTCCTGTTGTTTAAACACAAGTATTATCATTACTACAGAAAAAGACCGTTATGAGAACAATCTGTACTTGAAATCTAACATGCCGATTCCGGTACAAGTGACTTCTGTCGTATGAACAGGAAAAACAGTAAGTTTAGCAGTGATATTGTACCTTTAATTCATAAGGAATAATTCCTGTGTATATAGAAGAATATTCTGCCATATTTACGAGCCACGACTGTTAAACATACGTAGTTCGGAACCATAAGTGCAACGGGAATCAAACATAGTAAATGTTACAGGAATATCTAGTAGAATATAATCATTTCGTAATATACACCCAACAATATTTGTATGATTAACAGTATGGACCCATTAAATTCAACAGGAATATTCCGTATATCTCACATAAATTCAGATTATCAATGACATATTATTCCTGTTATCTCTACGATCGACGCTACTGTTTTAACAGCTCAGAACTTTTATTGTAACAGAATTCCTATAAAACGCCAAAATAAATCCGCTTCTCTGGGTAAGACGTTCGTGTTGGTTCGTTGGTTGTTGGAACACGCATATGTAGTTGTGGTATTCGCCATTCTTCTGTACAAGTGCAGTTATTGTGAATTTTGCCATTTATTGGAAAAATAGTTATGTATGAATCAAGTGCTGCTGATTATTTATATGATTTGGCCCCTATTCTCTTGGGCTTAGATCAAAGTCAAGATGGGGATGAAGAGGAAATATATACTCCAATCAGTGGATCTATAGTATCAATGGAAATGGCAGCCAGCGAGGATGATGTCGGCGGCTATTTAAGAGGATGGGGTTTAGTAATTACGCAGAAATATTCAGAAGTAAGTATATTTCATCATTTCAAGTTGTTTAGCTGTGAAGTGTCTGTCACTAAAACAACATATATTGAAGTAATCGTAATCAACTTATGAGCATACAAGTATTGCGAACCGTAGATTTCATATGCCAAACATAATGAAGGTAACAGAAATAGTTTTGAACACAAAAAACGAATTAAATAGAATACACATTGAAATAAAAAGAGTTTCAAAACATGTATGAAGTTATAAATTAGTAGTAGAAAGGAAATGTGCCTGGTATTGTGATTTTCCACTCTATGAAACCTATTCTTTTCATCCAAATTTTCTTCTAGTGCCATAATTTCAGTTGTTTTCCGCCCAAGCACCCTTATTCACTCCAGATCCCGTTTATTTGGAAATTTCTGCAAAAACTCGTGTGTTAGTATTGAAATTAATCGAAAAACACATGGAAACGCTCATTTTGCAATAAAAAAAAATCGAACTCGAAAATTCGTGAGTAGTTAAAGTAGATATTTACCATGAGTGAAACATTTAAAACTCTATATTGATTTTTGCTTCACGTTTAAACAGTAAGTAGGTACAGGATGTTGGAAATTACCTATCCATCATCAAGTTCAAGCAATATTAATATTTAAACAAATGACTAACCAGCTTATATCTACCTAGCTTTTCAAAGGCTATACACATTGATAATAAAAAATTATACGGGGTGATCAGATATTCATGGAAGGTTCAGACTCAAGAAGTAGTTGAACTGAACATTCTATTGTTGAATAGTTATTCACTTCAGGACTCAAGTTAGATAGAGATCCCCGAGATCAGCTATAAGTTTTGGCTTTTCCAATTCGTAAAATAATGTTACCCATTGAAGTCATTTTGTCCAGTTTCCATTCTAAGTTCTGAGTTACAACATATCACTTTCTCATACTAACAGGCTGTCTAGTACGTAAATCGTTATTAATTTTTCAATTTCGATTTTAGGTGGAGAAGAACGTTGCAACCTAGAACTTTTTCTTTCTATAACGTATATACTTTATTTGAGTAGCGTTTGAAGAAGCCAAAAAGGTACAACCTAGATGCCATCCCGATAAGAATTAATGGAAGGTTTTATAACACACCTGAGATCGGCTGTAGAAGTGGAGGAAACAATAAGTGGGAGACGAGATAAAATCGCAGGTTTGAAGTTACATTTGCCACTTTTCATTATAATTGTATGCCAAACATTATCAGATATTAGCTCTAACTATGTTATTGTAGACGAAACATTGTGAAAATATCGTTTGTTTTAATAAACAAATTACATTTTGAGCAGATTGAAATTCATATTTTCATACCCGACCTATATTTGAAGTGCATACTCTGTTTTATGGGTATTCCGTCATCAAATTAGGAGATTTGAAAGGATACTAAACAAACTACGCAACTTACAGAAAGATTCCGGTTAGTTCTACCGTGAAGTATTGCTGTAATTCAGGGTACTTTCTGTTAATATTCAAGTGCTATTTTGTACAGGTGCAGCGAAACAGACAATGTAGTTTTGTGAGGCTATTAAAATTACGTAATTTACAGAAATAAGATTTAGTTAATTTTCTTTAGTACATTATGCCGTTTTATCTATCGAGTTCTAAAAATTCCATCAGATAGATGATGGCTACCAGCAGAAATCGCCTTCATCAATGTATCCCTGCTGGCGGCCACTTTTTTCTGATGTCATTTTTAAAACTTGATACATAAAACGGCATAATGTACTAAAGAAAATTAAGTATATCTTATTTTTGTAAGTAACGTAGTTTTTTTTAATAGCTTTTCAAAACTGCACTGTCTGTTTCGCCACACCCTGTACAAAAAATCCCTTGAATATTGATAGGAAGAACCCTAAATTGCAACAATGCTTCACTGTAGAACTAACCGGAATCTTTCAGTAAAATTCCATGGAAACAAATCTCAACTGCACATGGAAATTACTGCCAAAACTACGTAATTATTCAATAGGAAATGCAAGAAATTCCTGTGGAATACTAGATGACTGGAAAAGATTCCTGTAAAAGCTCAGGTTATAAGCTTCGAATACAACTGACTAGTACTGTAATATATGAACGATAGTTCTTTATTCCAACGGAAAATTCCTGTTAAATCAATACTACAGTTCCGTTATGAGTAAAGTATTTCCTGTTCTAGTTTATGGTTCATTACTGGATATTCTTGTAGAAACTGAAGTTTGAAGCTTGGAATACAACTATCTAGTTTGTTTATTGAAAAGGAAATTCCTGTTAGATCGAAATTACAGCTGCGGTAAAAGTAAGGTAGTTCATTGAAATAACTAGAATATTCCAGTTGAATCAATGTTACGTACTGTAAATAGTCACGTATATTCCGGTTTTCGTCACATTATTATTTTCCTGTTGAAATGACAAACTGCAGTTTGGTTGCATTAACTAATATGAATCTTGTTATTTCTAGAGGAATTGAACGACAGGAATTGTCACGTAAATTCAACAAATATTCCTGCTGTCGCTTATATAGGGGGAATTTCCTGTAGAAGTCACCGAATTCCTGTTGTATATCCTGGTGAATTTCTTTGAGTGTAGGCATGTATCCTTCATCTATATCCACCCTTTTTTATAGTAAACAGATACCACTGCCAGTTCTGCAATAAATTATTGAAGATGCCCCTGAATAATATATTTATAGCGTTATATCTTTACATACACATTGGAATATAGACTAATATTACTTTTTCTTCGATTTTTCAGGGAGATCCGTCAAAGAAGACATTGGTGGTAAGAATCGTTGAAATATTCAAGACATATTCCTAGCTACTCATTTCAAATATAAAAACAATTCAGCATGATAACCAAACTATTTTCTTTCAATAAATATAGTACTAATACTCGAAAAAAGTGTTTCCAATAAAGAAAAAAATTTTTTTGGAGATTTGACAAACTTTAGTGATTATTTATTCTTGTTCTTTTCTTCCAGAGACACCTGAAAAACATTAAGTTTGACGCTGATTGCAATCCGAAGGAAGTGGATGGATATGTAAGTACGAAAAATTTTTCGTGAAATATTGTCTTGTGAAAAATAGGCCCTCCTGAATTCATCCGCTAATTGAATATATTGACTAAAAACCTAAGTGTTTCTCAGGTTTTTTTCGATGAAGTAGATACTAGATTGCAATTCGTTCTAATCGGTAGTTGTGGAAACATTGCGAAAATGAAACTTTGAAAGGGTATATCTACGGAATTATTGGGCGGATTTTACCCATTCACGAATTAGACCTTCGTAGTTAAACCCCAAACCTACTCAACAAAAATCGAGTTTCTAAGCCGTTATTGTGTTGGCAGTCGGCCTAACGGCTGACCGACAAAAATACCGATTAGATCGAATTGAAATACAGATTTTCATCGAAATATGACAGTTCGGAGTTTCATACTGGAATTCATGAGGGTAATTTAATTAGAAGATAACAGAATATTGAATATTTGAGAAATTTTTTTATTTATTTTCAAATAGTTCTTATAACACGATCATCACGAAAATTTGCAATAAGTTGTTCCTCAGCATTTTTAAATTAGCTGCCAAGTTTCAGCATGATTGAATCAGTGTTTTTTGAGATATTCACAAAAAAACAACGAAATTTTACATATTTTTTCACAATATCTACAAAAATTATTATCGTAGCGAACTGAAATCTAGTACAATGCTGCGGTATTTCAAGGCTCAAAGTATGGCCAGAATTTTGTCCGAATATGATCATTAGTTTCTTTAACAAAACGCTGTTCGATTGAGCATCACAGTTGCGCTGATTTTATTTAATCTGTTATAAAAACATTGGATCGGCGAGGAATAACCGAAGAGAAAATTTCGTCAATCGGTTCATTTCAAGAGGGTTCTCTATGCGTAAGCTGATTAGATGTCGTTTTTTAGGTTTACTTCGGTCCAAATCGGTCCTGCATAACCAAGGAACAATACAATGCAGTCATCACCACGAATGTCCAAAAAGATTCTAATAAGGCTGTAAGGACCCTGGCAAGATGTTTTTTCTCCAAGCATGAATTAGCCACTTCCTCTATTACGGGTTCTGAATCGAACTCAGGAAAACCAAGAGTTTCGGTGAATAGGTGAGTTGATAAAAAGAAAGCTAACGATTGTTTGATATACCTATCCCATTTGGAAATTACTAACAATATTGTTAGGTATGAGCTGAATAACTCTTTCAGTACTGAAGAATGTATTGATTTACATTGTACCTATGGCAATCTATCATACTTGTGATCATCATTCAATGAACGAAAGCGTAAGCGGTACGTAAACATAAAATTTACGTAATTGTTACGGTGTTCACCTTAGACAAAGGACCTTTGTCTAAGGGCCGTATTTATAGTTGTTCCTTGAGTCTTCCTGAAGGCCGCCTTGAATTTGCTTTTCTATGTTTCTATACAAACAAACTTGTATTTGTTTCCATAGAAACGCAAATTCAAGGCGGCCTTCAGTTCAAGGAAGACTCAAGGAACAACTATAAATACGGCCCTTAGGTGTTCACAATGGCCGTAACAGAAACATGTAATTTTCCTACTTCATCTTATCTTTGTTTCGTACTTACCGCAAAAATATTGGCAACTGTCAAATTTTATTTTATATCAGAAGAAGTTTACTACAGTCATCTTCATTTATTCTTGACAATGTTAGAGATATTATTATTGCTTTTATTGTGAACTTGAGAAGGAGCATGTGGAAGAAAAGGAGCATGAAGGTTGAAATTCATTTGTATTATGTTAATAGAATCATAAACAAGGTATATCTGACAAGCGAAACTCACGAATAATGAAAATATGTTCAGCTTGGATGACCCTAAAGATATCACTAGATTTATACACTTTTCCTTAAGCCATCCGTAAAACTTACGTGAACGTAAATATTACGTTCACCTTTGTGAGCACTGGCATGGAAAACCTATATTTCAACTTTACGTTTTATTTATGAATTGCGTTCGATTTACGTCTAAGGTTACAAAATACAGGTCGACTACTTTTTTGGAATGAACAGAAAACCTCAACATACCGGGTGTTACAAGAATCAGGTACATTCTCGAAAAAAGTTGTTTCCCATCGACTGAAGTAATCGTGTCGACTACTTCCGTTCTAACAGGAAGTAAACGTAACTTTCGATTTTTTATGTGAACTGATGTAAATTCTTGAATATTCACATTCTATGTTGAATTTTAATTAGAATATCGTCAAATGAAAATAAAATTGAGAAGAAAAATTTTCAATCAGAAAATTTTTATTTATTTTTGACTTCGGTTTGATTGTAAGGCTTGATATACATTGTATATTAATTTTTGCCGTTATTGCAAATCAATTTCCTCTAGAAATTGACTATTCGGGCAGAAAGAAACACGTATTTTGTATAGTCCCATATGAGGGGTGAGCCGTCTGCTTCAACTCTTTAATTCTCTAGGTCCATAACATTTTGCACGCATATCATCTGATCAGTGTGGCCGGATGAAGAAATAATTTCAATTATTTTCCGAGCATAGAGCAATATTGTTGTATTATTTTTAACAACAGTACACATTTAAATATCAAGCATAATAATCGAACCGAAGTGAAACACAAAGGAAAATTTTTCTGGTGTTTTTTATTTTTATTGTTGATTTCTTTTTTCGACGGTTTCGCACTCAACATTCAACGTATAATTTGAATATGCAAAAATATACATCACTCCTTATGAGAAAGTCGAAAGTTACTTCTATTTCTGGATAAACTGGAAGTCATAGAGAGACCTACTTTACATCAGTCGAAATTACAATCCGATATCTCGAAAGATGAAGTATTTTTTGGAGGGGGACCTGATTCCTGTGACACCCGTTATAGTAAAAACCTAGAAAAGCACTGACGTGACGTCAGGAGCTTTTTCGCGCTTGTTTCATTTCCAGAGCGGGCATCTATACAAGTATTTACCCTGCCCAACGCAGATTTTTTTCCATATGGTCCTCACGAATTTCTGCATGAACTTCAAGCCATAACTTTTGATCGAGCACTAGATTGAAATTTGATCCAAAATTTTGAATGGATATAACTATCAGAAGAATAATTGGCGAAATCAACCCATTTAAGCATTCGTCTTTCTCGATTGAACTGAATACCTACTTTACAAATATATTCCCCATGTCGATTTTTCCTTAAGTTAATGTATGCGGGCCTTACCACTGATAGTGAACAAAATAACTTTCGGAAGAATCTACTCCAGTAGCTTGATAATTTTAGAGTAAGTTTGGAGTTTAATTACGAAGGCCGAATTGGCGAACTAGTAAAATCTATCGAATTTTTCCGCAAATAAACTCTTCCATAATTTCCAGTTTCCCGATATTTCCAAGAACTTAGATCGAATTGCCCTTCAATGAAAAATGCCACCTTGAAGTTTCAGCCAAATAGGGTCTCCAGAACAATGAGCAAAATAACTCTCTCCATTTAACAAAATGCAGGAGGACTGTTTTTTGCTCTTTGTTCTGTAGACCCTATTTGGTTGAAATTTCAAGGTGGCATTTTTCATTGAAAGGCGATTCGATCTATGTTCTTGGAAGCGAACCTCAAAATCAAATGATAGGAGACTATTGAAATATATTTTGAAATATAAATAATGATTATCAATCTTGCCAGGATAGATCTTAATAGGTTGGTATACTGTGTCTTTTTGTCAGTAAAAATTTATTTGGGAGTGGATTCTCAGGCTGGAATATGCCCGACATAATCACGATCATTATGTCAATGGATCATATGAAAATCTTAAGCTGGTGATGGTTCATTATGTGTAGATGAATCAGCTCAGATAATTGTGGCACAATCCTCTTGTTCTGATGACCCTTTGTTAGGAGTGATTTGATTGAAATCAGAGACTGAAAAATAATCACTACATAAGCAAAAATAGTGATATTTTTGCTAGGACTTATTTCACAAATATCTTTCAAAGTTATGAGGGTGAGACGGCCTTAAGGAAAGCGAGAATATCTTTTGTTATTACAAGTGAATTGCTAATATATGAATTTTTGCAAGAAAACTTAACATCTTTCTACAATGAAGCAGATGAAACTAAAGCTGTTTTCTTAATTTAATATAACGTTTAAGTCAGTAAGATTTATAGAATTTAACATTCTGAAAACATAAACTCATCAGATCTTACCTAGCGCCCTAATCTTTAACATCTTGTAATCCCTGAAAGAAACCTCCTTAAAGCACCTGCAAAAATATCGTATCATCAGCATCATCTGAATTCTGTAAAAAAAAGTTTCATTATATAACGAAGGGAGCACCTGAAAACAGTTGAAACATTTTATCCTTGGCATTCGCTGAATCCTAAAAAAAGAATTTTTCATTGAATTACGAAAAAAAAATTTATATTTACATGGATATTATAGAAATACTAATCAATATCACCACAATTATTGCCACACTCTAGGATATCACTCATAACTTTTCAACAAACAAATTTATGAAGTTATATCATTTTCATTTATCAATAATATCAATGTCATTCCATGAATGTTCTGTCATTTTTGTCAGTCATCCATTGGAACATATCTACGACATACGTTTCTGACATCTCCATTTCTATTCAAAGGACAGAACGAAATTATTTGGGGACGTATGTCCTCGTTTCCACTTCTTCTACTGTCGCTTCACTCCCCTGGCTGTATCTATCCGAGAATCCTGCATCAACTGGTGACGTAGGGGGCGATCCACCTCGTTTTAACCAATGTACACTTGCGTCCCGATCAGGGCCGACGCGAGCAATTCTGGCGCCTGAGGCAAAACAATTTTCAGCGCCCCTTCATATAAAGGCATAAAAAATAGCAATATTTAAGTAAGTCGGAAAAATTGAGGTGGGTGTACATGAAAAATGCTAATCTCGATATACTTGTATGCGTAGGTGTGCAAGTGTGTCCAAGATTTTTTTCAATGTAACAAGAAAATTCCAACTTGTTTATATTTAAGCATATAGGAAAATAGAATAAACTATCACATTAAGAAGAGATTGAAAATAATCATTACAAAGTTGTGTAGATAGTATACCTTCACAAAAAACATAAAAAGTATAATCATAAAATGTGTATGGAAAATTATGAAACTTAAGTGATCGATTTTCTATAGAAGGATCTACCACATAGGTCACCGTAATATGATATGAGCATTTCTTCATATATAAAGGGTTTTTCAACAAGAACTTTGTTTTTTAAAACAAAATAAAACGAAGAATTTAGTGGAAAATTAATAAAATTTTTATTGTATTACAAAGAGAAATTCCGTATGTAAACTATCCTCAAGTTTCTCCATGTTTCTTTACAGTCCTTTGCTACAAAAAAAAAATTACATTGAAGGTATAGATAGATTATAGTAAGCTACGTGTTATGTACACATATGCTATGATTGAAGAGTATGCTTGGATCAGAGCTCATCTACAATTTTGCAAAATCGACCTAATATGATGTTTTGTACCCTTGGCTTATCTGTTTGTGCTCTGTAATAAGGTAATATTGTAGGTGAGCCCTTATTCAAAGCAGACCGCTCAATTGATGTATTTTATTAATTTCAGGTATCTTGCAACAGGCAGCAGTCTCAGAAGTTTGGCGAGCTATTTTATGCGAGGAGAGAGAACGGTTGGAGTGGTCATTGCGGAAACAACGGAAGCTATATGGTCCTGTCTACAACCAGAATATTGGTTGCCTGTTCCAACCATAGATATGTGGAAAAACATTGCTTCCCGTTATGAACAACTTTGGAGTTTACCACACTGTGTAGGCTCCATCGACGGAAACCATGTCAGGATAAAAAAATTCAAAAAGAGTGGATCTAGGAATTTTAATTATAAGGGTTATTTTTCGGTTCAACTAATGGCTTGTTCTGATGCTGACGGATGTTTTATTACCGTTGATGTGGAGGATCTTGGTAGAAACAGTGATGGAGGTGTATTTCGTTCATCTCGTTTAGGTCGTTGGTTACAGTCTGGAGGTCTCAATCTACCACAGCCTTCGCCATTACCACGGGATGAAAATGCACAAAATTTTCCATACTTTTTTTGTGGGGATGAAGCGTTCCCTCTGACAACGTACATAATGCGACCGTATCCTCAACGTACGCTAACGGATAGGAGAAGAATTTTCAATTATAGAATAAGCCTAGCTCGTAAATCTGTGGAATGTGCTTTTGGAATGCTAACATCTAAGTTCCGAGTTTTTGAAACGCCTATAGCTTGTTCTGAAGCAACGGTGATATCTATTATAAAATGCGCATGTGTTCTTCATAACTACATACGCAAAACCGAAGGGAAAATGTATAAGCCAAGGAATGCTGCAGATGAGGTTCAGAACATTCCAAATCAACCTTTGCACCTGTTGAACCGCCATATTAACTTAACGACAGCCGCATCGTTCCGCGAATATCTTTGTGAATACTTTTTGAAGCCTGGCGTAGCTATACCATCACAGTGGATCAATAATGTAGCAGGGCGTGGTGATGAATAGTAATGAAAATGAATAATTGTCTTTACATATATTGTGTGTATGTAGCCCTTGAGAAAATAAAGCTTTGTTAAAAGCCGTGATTCGTGTTTTATTTGAACCGCCTAGAGGAAAATGGAGTACAAACATAGGTTAGCGACAACATTTAATAAAAATGAATAAAAGGAGTTCAATAATAAAACTCACCTGTACTTTCCATTTCCTGCGCTATGGTCTCCCATGCAGCTTGAACTTTGTTTCTATTACTGTACTCTTTCAAATTGTAATTGTACAAGCACGGATGCTTTTCTACAGCTTCCACGAGTTTTGTGTTGAAAACTTGATCTTCAGGCATCGCTTTTTGCTATTATATATATTAAATACACAACTCACGCCAACGGAGGTTTACAACAAACTGTAGTTACATGCAACCGTGCTAGCGGAGTTGCGTGAAATGCAGTTGCGCAACGTTATGAAATTGTAGTTTCTTAAAACTCAGTGTACTCATCTTTCAATTTTCTTATGAACTGGTTTTACAAAACTTGAGTTTCATCTCTCATGAAACCGGTTTCATGAAACCAGTTTCGTCAAAGTGCAGCCTGCCTTACTTGTAATAACCTTACTTGTAATAAAAAATTATTATCAGTTTGAAGACTTTTCAGATCAGTGTTAATTTTTATCTTAAACGGGTAAACACTGATTTTGTTTTCACTATTTTTCCTTAAAACTTGAAAATGAATCTGCATGGTCGGGTTAGAAATGCATTATCCTTAGAAAAGAGAGAAGAAGAGAATTGTGTTAGAGTGGTAACATTGGTGGAGGAAGGTCGTATTCAGCGATATATCGCAGAAAGACTTGGTGTGACTCAATCTGCAGTTTCCTATATTTTAAGAAGGCATAGGGAAAATGGGGATCATCAAAGAGGACCAGGTCAGGGCCGTAGACGCGTTACCAATGCTGTCCAGGATCGCTACATGGTCCAAAAAGTCCTTCGAAACCGGACATTAAAAGCTCCCGTGGTACAAAATGTGGCTAGAAGGAATTATGGAATCCAAATAAGCTCAAGAACCGTAAGAAGACGCTTGAGGGAAAGAAATCTGGCCTTACGGATCCCAGCTAGAGGGCCGCGTTTGACCGTAGAGCACAGGAGAAACAGACTTCAATTTGCGAGAATGCACGTTAATTGGGATTCGGCCGATTGGAGTCGAGTTTTGTTTACAGACGAATCAAGATTTTGCCTTTACTATTCAGATAGACCCATAAGAGTTTATCGAAGACCTAGAGAACGAAACGCACAGTACAACTTCGTTGAAAACATTCGTCAGGGTGGTGGCAGTGTTATGTTTTGGGGAGGCATCTCTTTGGGAGGACGTACGGAGCTAGTGACGCTTCGAAGGGGCAATGTTAATGGTGTTCGGCACATCAGGGACATCCTTGAACCTCATGTAGTGCCATATGCTGAAAACTTTGGTGCTGATTTCTGTTTTATGCAAGATAATGCACGGCCGCACACAGCTCAGGTGACACAAAAATTCCTCCGTCGTGAAAATATTGAGACTACGAATTGGCCAGCTTATAGTCCTGACCTTAACCCCATCGAGCATGTATGGGTATTCGCTTTAGAGCACTTCCAAATCCTCCGAACGACCTTGAAGCACTAACTGTTTCCATTTCTGATATTTGGAACGACATCGATCAAGGCGACATAAGAGAGCTTATTTTAAGCATGAGGCGAAGAGGTGAAGCTGTCATACGAGCTAGGGGTGGAAACACTCGATATTGACAATTTTCTTCATGGTTGTGCTAGAATTTCATTTTTGAGTATTTTTATTCTTTGAATTGAATCATTTTTTGCAATATAATGGCGTGTAATGAGATAATTGAAGTTTTTTTACGTTCCTTATGCAAAACCAACGAGATTTTATGTTTTTAATATTTTATATATACTGATCGATATTTGAGTATAACAAATTTTATATAAAAATTCACTTGAAATGATTGTGTGATCTTATAATTTTGTTCAGTAGTGTACATTATTCATATTCATAATATATATTATATTTCATTATATTCAGTAGGTACTCTCAAATTAGTAGTACTCGAATATACAGAAAGGCTTCAAAGCACCTATTAGATCAAAAGCCTTGGATTAATCCAACGACATTTTCTTGAAGACAAAAGCATATCTGGGAGTTTTAAAAATCGATGGAATTCCTGTGTTAAAACATATGCGAAAACATTTGCTCTTGGATTTACATTGACGATGGAGAGTACATTAGGTTTAGCCAGTGATCTTTCGACGTTGAATGAAAATCCAATATCTTATTTTTTGACTTATAAAAACTCACAAGATCAAATGGATTTTTTTTTCTTGTAAAAGATCCAGAAAAAGTTGCAATAACGATCCAAATACCCAAAAATTAAAATGGCCATTGAGACAGTTGCTCTATAGAATTTCCATTACTTCAAGTGTCAGTGAAAATTGCTCTGATCTTGAAAGAAACTGCACTCCTGCGTTTGAATTCCGTTCAGAGAACAGGCATATAAAAGATACGGACGAGGGTACAAATAAGGATGAACTTGATGATTTAATTCGGTGCTTGATTGACAAAAAGTTGAGTGAGTTCCAGGAAAATGTCGTATTTTAAATCTCTGGCTATATAGATCGTAATGTCATTAAAGCCCCTACTTGTGACCATTGAATAGACAAATTACTATATAGAGAATATACTCCTTCTGAGCACTTCTATACTGCCCCTCCTGAAGCTCATAAATTGTTCACAAATTTTGTTACTCGGAAGGTCTTCTTTATGCTTCAGATATGGTGTATGAAATTCTCCATTTCACAGAGAAGCAAATTCGTCTTCAGTTAGAATGTGTAAATCTTTTGCGTAGTAAAACTAACATAAAGCAAAAAATTATTTATTATGTGATTTATTTGATATTTTGTTGCGAATCAAATCTGTCCTTGTCCTTTTTAGAAATTGCTTAATTTAATTTAAGCATGTAGTAGTAGTGGAGATTATATGTACATGATCCGACTTTCTTTAATTTTATTTACCAACCCCACAGGAAAACAAATTCTCGGAAAGAACATACTTGAATTCTGGAATATTTATGATTTATAATTTTGTTCTGTTTAATCGTCTACTCAAACCGATTTGATTATCAATTTCAATGGTTTGATGGGCCAGACAATAAAAAATGTCATAATCGATCCAGAAGAGCAAGAAGGTGAGTTAATGCACAAAGAAGTTTTTCACATAGTATCTTGTATTCATGATATTTTTTTCACAGAAAAAAGTAATCTTTTATTTATAATTTTACTTTTACAGAAACCGATGACTCGAATTCCGAAGATGATTTTTGCCCTTTTGCACGGAGGGCTCCGCTATTCAATCCCTTAGTCACAATTCCTGTATATTTGCCAAATACTGCTTTATTATTATTGTTGTCCAGGTGGTCGCTAAGGAGGGGTATCGCTCCGTAAAAAGGAGGGCCCCGCTATTCAACCCGTTAAACACCATTCCTGTATAGTGTATCTCAAATTACCTTTGCCATATACTATTGAATCTCACCGATTGCATGCACTTAATTGACTTCACCATTTACTACAAATTGTTTCTGAAGTTATATTTTAATAAAAATCGGTTGGGAGTTTTTCCAAGGCATTCTTTTTCCTCCTGCAAGAGAACCGCACCGAATAGCCAAATTGTTGTTTTATTCATTCTAAACTGAACTCCCTCTCAATCTTCTCTTTCATTTTCTGAATATAAAATTATTTTGGGTTGCAAACACAACGTAGGGTCCTATTCAGTGCAATAGACGATCACAGGGTATTGGCCATGGGTGGGTTTTTGAGTTTAGATAAAAAGGGTCAAAATTAACCCCCGGGTTCGGTACACACTTCAGAAAAGTGTACGTGAATTTTCAAATCTTTGAGCATAATCGAAAAACCCGAGTTTTCCGAAAGTGTGACGAAAAATCCAAAACGAAATTCCGACCATAAAAAATGAGAATCTCAACCAGTGCAGCGATAGAAAGGTCAAGACGAGTTGCTGAATCCCTGAAGCAAGGTGAAGGTGAACCAACTCTGACTAGATCTACCCTTCAGCCCTTGAGAATATCACCCTTCGGAGTTTGGAGTTAGCAGCACAGACACAAGGTTCAAATAAGAGTAAGTTGATCTATTGCTTCCCTAGTTTTTCCTACTTCCCTATCCCAACGGAATAGAGAAATTTTAATTTCTATTGCTAAGAAACAAATTGACTAGAAATTTTTTCTCTCAAAATTGATAATTTAATGAATAAAGAACAAAATTTTCAAACGGAAGCTTATCAGAGACAGATGACTTGAAATTTAATGACGAAGAAATAGATACTCTCCCATTTATACAATTAGAAAATCCACCATGTAAACTATTAGTTGAGTCAGGTTGTTCCATTTCAATAATTGACCCAATGATCGCATAGAATTATTTTCCAAATTCAATTATAAATAAACTACTCAGTTTACAACCACAACTAGTAAAGATTTTCGCAAATGCAAAAACAAAATGTTATTTCCCTTAGACGTGTTTGGCTATAATACAACTTATCCATTTGTAGTATACAAATTTCATCCCCAATATGAAGACGTGATAGGATATGATATAATCTAATGAAAGATTCACAACTCAATTCAGACTTGAAAAACCAAACACTTACTAATAGAATTGTTTCTCATAAACTTCACTTACAAGTTAAACCAAGAGAAAAATTACCCATAGATCAAGATCATTCAAATGGAAATCTCAGAAACCAATTGACCAACATTTTACAAAGCAATAAATCTGTTTTACAATAACCAGGACATCCTCTAAATTTTACTAATAAGACACCACATCAGAACTATTGATAATAAATAATCCAGTTTACGTTAAGAGATATAGATACCCAGAAACTCATATAGAAGAAGTGAAAAATCAAATTCAAGATCTTCTGTATTTCTCCATGGTGTTTTCCTATTGTTAAAATTCCAAAAAAAAAACAGATAAATCAGGTTAACAAAAATGGCGAATGGCAATCGATTATCGAAAGCTAAATGATAAATTTCCAATCGCTAATATTGATGAAATTTTAGATAATTTGAAGGATGCAAAATATTTTAGTACCATAGATTTAGCATCAGTATATCATCAAATTGAATTAGATCAGGAATCGATTGAAGAAACAGCTTTCGCTACAGATAATGAACACTTATAAGTTGACACGACAAAAATTTCGAAAATTCCATGCCTCACAACAGTAGATTCATTTTCTCGACTCTGACACTGTTTTAACTCAAAAGTAAAACAGCAGTCGAAATTATAGAATCACTCATATGATACTTTTCAAATCATAGTACACCAAAGAAAATTAACCTCAGACAACAGTCACGTTGATGAAACCTGGGGATAAGCAGATTGAGACCCCGGCGTTAAGTCAACAGTTCTTGAAAATGGCTCCAAAATTGGAGTCGAAACGTCGAACACTACAAAACATCCAATCCAGAATACACATAGTTTATATAGGTTTATTTACTGATTAATGACTTAAAAATCGATGTCGTAGAGCTATCGCATAGGTTTATCAGTTTAACTATTAATTGAATAATTCCTTATTTCCTTTTTATATAATTAAATATAATGAGTATGTTGCAGAGCTATCGCATAGGTGGATCTATCATCGTCATTGAGCAGTTTCCTACTTTAAGGAAGGAATTACAACCAAGCAATCGCTAACAGCTAAGATTACACCGAACCCTTCTCCAACTGTGTAAAAGCTACCTGGGAAGGAACGAGAAGTGTAGGAGAAGAAGTTTCAATCTTGGAACTAAATTTGCAACTGGCGCCCGAGAAACAAAATTTCAACCGTACAGTCACACCAGTCCGAAAAAAGGTTGTCACAAATTTCGGAATAACTATTTGTATGGTACATATTTCTCCAAATATTTCCGAAAAATAAATATCGGATCCAATATTGACTTCAAGATATGTGCAAAATTTTATCGATATCTACCTAACGATCTGAGAAGAATAATAAGAATTGAATTTTTCATGGAACATCGGGAAAATTCTCAACAAATTTTTTTTAGCTATATATATATATATATATATATATATATATAATATATATAATTAGTGAAATACTATTGCCGTGTAAATTGTAAGAGATAGACGCACAGTTGTCAAATACTAACCTGACTTTCTAAATGTCAATGGTTTGTTGTTCTGCGCCGTTTATATTAGGAATTTCCGAGAATCATTCGTTTTGAAGACTTCACTATCTCAAACTGTTTCCTGTGATTGTTTTTACATGCTATATCATTAATTCATTATTGATGTGTAACACAAAATTTATAGTACGATGTAATTCTTCTTCCAACTAAGATGAATCAGTGGTTCTCTGCCTTTCCATTTGATGTCAACTAAATATAATTGTATGTTTTCAGTGTCCTGAAGAAGGTTCCAATCTAGAACCGAAATATAGACAATTTGATCATCAATCAGTTGTTTGTTCATACCAAGGTCCCTAATAGCTGAGCACCCATAACTAGGTAAGGGTTTCCTTACTTATTCACTGGCAGATTGATTCAAGATCCTCTAGAAAATCAATTTTCTATTTACAAGCAGAGAGAAGGCTATAATATGAATGCCACGGTAAGATTGTTTAGAGCTGCTTTCAAAATGAACATTGTTCTGAATTTAATGCGACCCCCAAAAGGTGCTCGTTCCAACCCTGATTTGGATGAAGATCTAATGAATAATAAATAAATAATGAAATAATAATCCTAATGATACGCTGAGCATGCTGAATATTCCAGAAATATCCAGTGAATCTCCAAGTTCTCTTTTAGATTCATCTGATTCATCAATGCATTCTGAGAGATCGGTCCTCTTGGAAAAAAATGTGACACCGTGTTATTGCTGGTTATCTTACGAAAAAAGTATTGACACTTTTTCAATGTGAAAAATGTCGGCATGACTTAGAGGGTTCGGAGGATATTGTTGCAAACGACGAGATATTAGTTTTTTTTCAAAAACTATGAGTTGGGTAGTGTAGGCGGGTTAAAATATCCCACTCAAAGAACTCACTGAGCTGAGGATGAAATGTTTCAATAAATATATTGAAAAATATTCAGAGAAATCATTTCCCATATCAAAGGGCACCTCGACAGGTAGCTACACAGTGACATCCTGTATGGTTTCAATGTGAGAGTGGATGAACACAGTATATTTTAGATTTATTAATGAGAACTTTTTTTATATAAGTTTTATATATCTGTATCAGATACCATGAAAACACCGAACAAAACAAAAAGTGTAAAATTGGCAATTTTGCAAAAAGCCTGAATTTAAACAAATGCAATAAATAATGATAGGTTACGTTCTCCGAATACCTAAACCAGAAGCGAACCTTCGGTTTTTCGCCCAGACTGAAGATGAGAAAAATATCCATTCTAACATGATTTTATTCACCAAGATCAACATAATTTTTCCTTACAATTCTTTTTAGAGAACGAATGTTTTTCTGTTCTGTGAAACACCATGAAGGATGAATTTGCTTAATGTGCGTGATCTATAAAAAAATTTGCAACAAAATACTTATCACAAATGTAGATAAATATTTAGTAGGAAATATACATCGAGGTGGGAGGTTAAGGAGGGTATACACCCCTTGAGATCTTGAGGAAATTTCTCATTAGAAGTGAAAGATTTGCTAGAGGTGCTGATTTACCACCGTCTAAGAATGTATGAGTTTTGGACAATATGAAAAATATTTTGAATAAAATAAAAATAAGTTATTCATTTGGCATTTGAAAACTTAAAAATGTCTCAATTCCCGTATATACACTAAGTTCCAAAAAAAGTTACGCACTTGATATTTGACCTATCAATTTTAATTTTTTTTTATTTATTGGTAGGTATAAGGCATTTGTCTTCGAAAAAATATATGAGGCAGAAATCCTCTGATGGTATATTCGAACAACGAGGGTACTTTTGTATTGGGAACAGCTGAATCGGGTTCCAGGGGCTTCAATGCCGACTCTCAAAACATTTATATCTTTTCATCATGAAGAATAGAAGAGATGCATGTTAGGGATTCGAATACAAATATTGGGAAATACTACATGTAGGATTGGAAATCTTATCGTGGAAAGGATGAATTTAATTAATGTGACAGATCTATAAATGTTTCGTCAAATTTAAATATCTATGGTTAGGATCAAAACGACCCTTCAAATAGCAGAATTTGATCTTCCATGGAAAAAGTAAATATAATGGATATTGCACATATTTAAAATCTGTAGATGGCATTTTGAGCCTTTCGTCTGTTGGTGAAATGGCAATACGGCAAAAAGTAGAATGGAGTGCGAAAAAATCACAGCATATCTGAACTGGTTTTAGTATCGCGGGCTCAAGAGGTTTTTGTTTCTCTCCACAGCAGTGAATGGACGCTTCGAATGAGATACTTTTTTTTAGATACATTAATTGGGTCATAGGAAGCTTAACTGGTGATTCAGTGTCTCGACAGAATCCAGGAAAGTGAAGGTTCACTAGAATGTATGAATTGGAATCTTCATACAGATGAAATTTCGTTTCTAAGGAATATCATAAATCACATAAGCAATCATATCAATTTTTATATGAACCTTTACTCACAAATGAAAATAGATTTGAATTTGTGAAGTTGCGTATCAAATTTCTGTCTGATTTTCAAGCTAAAATGGCGAACGAGATTTCCTCTAATCATTTTGATTTGAAAATATTCGCAGTTAAGAATGAATTGCATGTAGAAATATTTCCCGATTCATATGAATGAGTGAAGGGATACAGATAGGCAACGATCGATGGTTCTCTGAAAAACAGGAGAACTGATTTCTTGGAAAGAACCAATGATCTAGCGATCAAGAATAATTTCAGCGCTATGATGTGCCGCTTTTATCAAAAAGTACTCACAACTCTGATATGACAAATGGAATAGGAAAATGTTGAAAGGCTACACGAAACAGAAAAGTGGTGGTATGGACTTCGGCATTTTATTCACCAAAAGCATATAATTATGTCCTAAAACCTTCAATGACAGTTCACCGAATTTTGAAATGATATCTTAATGGTAGAGATCAACTGATGGTACTCCTGATTTCGCCAGAGAATCCCTCGTTGCATTTAGTTTGAAGACAGCCAATTCATTAACACCCGATTTATGTAATAAGATTTCACGCAAGTGTGCATTAATGGTTCGAAGAAAGTGCCTGTTGGATATTTTTTTTTGAATGGTTTGAATGCAACAAAAAAGCTGATCTTGTCAAGAATTGCATAGAATTCATGAACGTTCTGCAACCAATTTTTCAATGACAGTGAAGTTGGCTGCAGATTCAGGTAATCATTCTGATTTGAAAAATAGCTTTGCATACCTCAAAACAAAAATGATATTTTGGAAATATCAGTAGGCATTCGAAATCTAAGCATCCAACTTTGGCAATGAAGGAAAGTCGGATTACGACGTCGACATCGGACGTAGTTCCTAACAGTACAGAAAATGTAAGTTCCGCCCATTTAGGTAAAGATCATGATTCTCTGAAGACGGGAACCACACCAAAGAGAAAAATCCAGAAAACGATTCCTAGCAGAAAAACAGTTTCCAATTGGTTCAGTGTATAGTGATCTGCATGAACAAGTTATGAAATACCTAGATTCAATTTCGTTTATTTGTATCACAACAGACGGCTGGACGTCCCTAAGTAACGTTAATTATGACTCCATTACTGTCCGTTATATTGATGACGAATGTGTGTTGAAGTCGCATTTATTATGCTCACTCAAATTTACAGGCAGACACGATTCTGAAAATATTGCATCTGAAGTACTCGAAGAGTTGAAATATTAAGGATAAAATTTTTGCATGCGACACGGACAATGCCCCAAATATGTTGGAACTTGACATTCTATATGTTACAACGCATTATAAGTGCAGTACGATTGCAATTTTGAATCCCGATTCGGTTCCACATTCGTCAAATTATGATTGGCTCGTTATAGAAAAATGCTGCGACGTACGCAAGAGTATTTGAAGAAGTCACTCGAGAATTGAGTAGCGAGAAGTCACTTTCCGATATCCCCATTTTAACCAATGCTCTTTTAAGCATTGTATTCGTATGAGGACCGCGCATACCGACAAACCGGACATTTTCAATGATAGATATTTTACATGATGAACTCAGAAATAGATTTTTCAAAAAATATAGAACTATAGTATAATTTGTTATTATGAACGCCGGGGGCCATTAGTTTTGTTATAATTATGGTTCGGAGAAGAGTAAAGTGTCAAGAGACTGTTGTGGTCTGTTAGAGGTATTCGGTATTCTTGCTCCAGTTGTTGTTTGGTGGTCTAGAAGTCATGTCATGGTAAACAACCGTTATGTAGTATGATTCTTATGATAATAAGAAAAATAAGTGATTAGTAAGAGTTCCAAATATTGTTCAATTACACCCTATGGTCTCCTGCAGAACATAGGATATTCTTTGGGAGGCAACCGTTTTAGATCCTAGGTACAAACAATGTAGGTTCAGAGGTATGGACCCAGATGAGAACATTGTCAAATCCAAGAAAGATAGAATAATATCAAAATTGAGTTCAATTGCTGCCTATAGATGTAATCCGAATGGCCCGTCAGAGGAGCCCAAAAGTGCATCATCTGAAATGAAAAAACTAATTCCACTATTTTGGACGAATTGGATGTAGAAAATTCAGGATATGCTACAACCAGTTAATCCTAGATCAGCGAGTATTGAAATGGATAAATATTTGGAACTACCCCTTCTTCACAGGAAAGATGATCCTCTGCTTCGGTGGAATCTCAACAAATAAATGTTCCCTCTTCTTTCCGAACTGATGAAACGGCGTTTATGCATTATGGTTACATCTGTTCCTTGTGAACGTATATTTTCCAAGCAAGGACAAGTGGTGACTGATCGTAGAGCAAGACTTACTTGCGATAAAGTGTCAAAAATTATGTTTTTGAATTCTAATTTGTGAAAATTTTAATATTTCACAACAGAATATATAATATTGTTTTTTTTTTTAATCTTTTGTTTTTCGAACTTTTCTTTTCGAACTTTTCGAAAATTTCATTATTGTTTGGAACACCTTTTTTTTCATTTTTACAGCATTAGAAATGTAATAATGTTTTTTCAACCTAGATCCTATGATAATTTTCAAATTTTATTTGAATGATTCTGCCCATTCCTAGTTTATTCCGTTATTCAATGATTTATTCGATATATTGAATTCAAAGAAAATCACCTTCGCTAAATCTCCTTTCAAAAACCCATACTCTAGGAAAACCTATGGCCTCACATTTAACGATTCATCCATTCTGGAATCCTTTAGAAAGATCTGGGATATGAGATTGATGCATCTGACGACTGAGAGGAGTGCGTCTTTGTTCGCCGGTTATGTTTTGTTGTAGCGATCAGTTCACGATGAACTAGAACATCATTGAATTCGATAGCTTGAAACGGCAGCCATGAAGTTACGAAAAGGCGTTCGAACTATTCTGGTCCCACGACTAGTATTTTCATATATGAAATATATTTGGAGCCAAAAACTTCCTCAATATCACTCGAAACTTAATTCAGTGCCATCAAGACAGTTTGAGGTCTTTTGTATACACTTTCACATTCGTAGTGAAATTGCTTCTTCTGATTCCGGCAATGCAGTTAATCGGGAAGGCAATTACAACACTCACATGTGGATATGGGGCAATCACTACTCTATTCGAAAATCTGAAGGTAATTTGGAGCAAAATGATTTCCCGGAGACCACGGCATGAAACCGGACTTGACTATTGAAAAAACCTAAGCTCCATCCGAGTACAAGCCCTGATACCACGGGATTATGAATCTCGGGTTGCGTTGTACCAAACCATGCTACCATCCAGGAAGAACCACAATTCTTAAAACAAATTTTGGGTTGGGATGAATCAACATTTACAAAAGATGGTTACATGACCTGAGATGGAAGAAGCACTCCGAATATTTGGTTAGAAAGGTTCGTTCTCTGATACCTCTCCTGAAATCTCTCAAAGCATACTGTAGTTCCCATGTATTAAAGACAGTTTATTTGGTCTTGGTCCAACCCCATTTAATGTATGGTATTCTAGGTTGGGGTGGTAATCTTAAGTCTCATCTCAGTGGAATTGAAGTCACCCAAAGGTGGATATTGAAAACTATTTTGAAGCCAACTTTTTGGGGATATCGGAGTAATGGACTTGAGACAGTTTTTTTTTGTTTCGTTGTCGATCTACCAGAAGATGATACAAAACAACCATATTTATGGCACTCGAAATAGAGGACGCTTGGTTGATGTACCTTTGACATGTAGGACTGTTGGTCAGCGGTCTCATCTCTACCTTGCTTCCAGGGTGTATTATTTCCTGCCGCAACTCAATAGTAAACTTCAAAAAAGTTTTAAAACAATGGATTTTGACTGTACCGAGAAATTTGATAAACGATCTTATAGATATAAAAAATTTTTATGTGCATAACTGATGAACTCGGGAATGACTACAACACACTGCTTGTTACCTTTGGCACCTTCATTCTTTTTTGTTTGTTTCCAGTATAAGTGTGTACGAAAATGTTTTATGTGACCTCGTACAAGGCTTTTCCAACCTCGGTTGGAACCGCCTTCGAGGATCTTTTCAAATAAATGTTTATTTCTTTATTTAGGGTAGAACCTTATTTTCGGTCTTTTGTATTTGTTTTTGACAAAGAATATTTCATATTTTAGAAGGCAATAAACATTCTTATTATTATTATTATGAACCCTCACAATTTACAGGAGTGGCACGTAGAAAGACCGAATTCAATGGGACAAGACTGATCCCCATATCGTTTTTAAGTGAATTTCGAATGGTGTTACGTTAAAATTCCAACGTCAGGGGTTTGTTTATAAATGTTTGTTTGCATGGGAACTTGAAGTATAATTCAAATTGAGTATAGAAAAGAACAGAGAGATCGCGATCATTATACACATTATTTCTTCGTGGATAATCACAGGTTCGATTTTCCGAATGTGAAAATTCTTGAAAAAGAAAAACAATATATAAAAAGAAATATCTTAGAGATGATTCACATTAATTTAAACAAGTCTGTCAATTTTAGATCTGATACTAGTCATCTTAGTTGTTTATATAATCCAATATTGTCTAAATATAAGAATTTGACAAAAAGATAAACTAGGTAGTTCAAACGTGAAATAGTTCAATATTTGACAACCGAAACACGACTTGTTTTGTGACGTCTCATTTATAGGTTATGGTTTGTTGTTTTGAACGTCTTTGTATCTGGTGTGCAATTTCATTTTCCTTGATTTTAATTTTATATTTTAACTTGTATTTAAAATTTTTCCATGTTATATGGTCAGAATTTGCAACCTTCATATTGAGGTATGTAATTTTCTGTCACTTTGTGTATCTGTGTAAAGAAAAATGTTGCTGATATATTTTTAATTTTGTAGGCCTGAGGAAGCAAATGTGAATTTGAGAAACGTCGCCGAATATATGTACTGAACAATCTGACATATTATAATTTGTCCTATTCCCACAATAAAAAAATTTTTCATTATTATACACAAAATTAATTTTATTCAGAACTGAATGATTGAGCACTAGGATTACAATACTGGCCAAAATCTCATGATTTTGTCTCCCACATGAGCGATTTATTTTCTGTTTCTAAAAACGTGCCGATTCACCTTCGAACCGTCAATTTCTAGAACAGTAAGTACAATTTTTTTCGACGCCCCAAAAATTCTGGTTTATTGTTATTCATCCATCGACTAGCTCGCGTATAGAGCTTCGTTTCATAAATTATATTCGAGTCCACATTCGAGACGCCCAATTAGGAATTAAACAATGCATATTGTCTTGACAGCAGATTTTACAATTCATCAATCCTGAAAAAATTATACATTCAAGGAATAATTCGGCCGTAGCCGAGATAAATAATGAAATATCTGAGAATAATTTATCTATGAACGGGTTAGCTAGAGACATTGAAAAGTCCACATCCAAAGATCTGAATTTTAGACTTGACTCAATGAATTTTACGAGCCGATTCTTTTCTTTTCGTATGGATCAAAATTAAAAAAAAAAACAGACATTGTGACGAAACAATAGCCTTCTGTTCCCCAAAATATGAGCGTAAAAATTAGAGCTTCAGCAAATGTAATTTATGGAAGACAAAATTTGTCGAACTAAAGAGTTTTAGAAGGTGATCCTTAGGATAAATCAAACGAAATACTGAATGGTTGGGCAGGTGTACTAGATGAGTTCATTTGCCTAAAAAAATTGGTATTTGCAATGCTTTTTTCATTCGAATCATCGTATATGTGTGAGCAGGTTTTTTCCCAACAGAAAATCATTTTGAATACATACCAAAGCAAGCTCACAACAGAAAATTCAGAGGGGTGTGTAAAATTGAAAGTAACTAAAAATGAATCAGAGAAATACAAGAACAAGGATGGCACTGAATAAGAGTTTAAACAAAATTTTGCCTTCCTTTAAAACATATGTTTCGCTTATAACTTAAATCTGCACAATGATTCGTTTTTGATTGAAATCTTTAGAAATGACGTTGATCTCTTTTAACGCGTTTGTTTCGGGGGACATCGCGTTATAGCTTCGTCACAATGTCCGTAATTTTCGAATTTTGAACTGAAACCGGTCTCAAACTACTAGGTTGGACTCACAATGAGGAATCCCTGGTCCAATTTGATTCTGTCCGGCCATCTGACCGTGCATGATCTAACTTTCGAAAGGAAGGACCTAGAGTCTTTAAATTTTCAGGTTAGGTTTTGATCCTGAATTTCTCGGTTGAGTTTGTTAATGGGCCAAATCCGCCGAATGGTTTTTGTTTTACAGCCATTCGAAATTTAGATTTTTCAATAACTCAAAAAATATCTGATCGAAATGAAACTTGGTTTGAGGACGAACGGTGTCAATAAAAAGGATTAAATGTGGGAAAATTGTGAAAAAAATATACTCTTTGAAAATTTTTATTTTCCATTTAAATTTCACTGAAATGTCCAAGTCGTCAATTCGCAATATGAACAATATGACTTCAAGTCAGTGTTTTTCTAGGTTTTTCATTTTATCAGTTACCTTATTACTTTCAACAATTTTATACATTATTTCGGGTAAAAATTATACATTATTTTTAAGTGGCACTTTGGCTTTGTTCAGAATTGTATACATGGGCACCTGTTGTTTTAAGGTTGCCGGCCCCTGATCTTGATGATTTCATGAACAGAATTGAATTAGTTGGCTTGGAAGGAACTGACTCCAATCAGAGAAGAGGTACTCATTCATACCTGCTTTACTGATCTCTCCCCTGTACGCCCTGTTACCTACCGATAGTAATAGTAATAGTTGCGTCTAGACAGGGAATTTTGTTGTGTATATAACCCATGAAAAATCAAGCAAAAGTGGCATGAGTTCCAACGAAAGAAAGCTTTTATGCAATTTAATCCATTAACGCGATGATAGATTCTTACAGAACCACAACCAAGTAATTATTGAATTCAATATACTCGCAGACCAGAAAAGACGTCTGGTCACACCAACATTGCAATACTCAGAAATAGGATCTACTACCAGCATGCTGCCTACGGTAGTGGCTTCCTTTAACCAGCCTGCAGTTAAAGGAGGATTGAGGGAAAATAGGAATCACATATAAAGTCATACCAACATAATAGTACTCAGAACTAGGATTTGCAAACAGTCAACAGTGGCTCGAAGGAAGAGTTGCAGAGAGCATTCAATACCCACTCACATTAGGGAAAGGTTACGGTATTAGGAGACACTTGTGGTGCTGGGAATATCGTTGGGGTACACATTAATCGTATTAGCTAGCAAGCCAGTTATACGAGTACGAGAACGATGAACCTGGGAGGTTTGATTCATAAGGGAATCCAACGACAAGTATAAATCTACTAAACTGACAAGAAAGATTTGAGCTTGCTTCACCAACGATAATCCTAGGTCCGACAATTGACTAAAACTGACACACGCACATTCGAACCCGGCAGGTGTTACCACTAATGCTTTCGAGGGCTTCGAGCATATCAACTTCATAGAAATGTTAAGAACAATGATAGACGTACTATGAAGCACATCGCTTTTAGTAATTCATGAAGTGAAATATGTACTAAAAGGTTGTTTCTACTCAAATTGAATACACCACAAACAAAACTTTCCATCACGAGACCCTTAGTGCATCAAACATTGGAAGACTCTAGTCATAATCAAGAATTAGATGGATGTGTTCCTTCCTCTTTGAAATCTCAAAACTACAAGAAGCCGCTTGCATTTACACTGTCCACAAACATTCAAAATAATATACATACTATAAATCCGGAGGGCACCAACTGATTTCATCTTTCATCATTACGAAATAGAATAAAACCATGGCGTCAAGTATATGAATAGAGCTAGTGAAATGACTATGTAACCAGAAACTTCATGTCCCTTAGTCAAGGACTGAAACAATACTATGCTTGTAAAACTTTCAATCAGACCAACAACATTCCGTTTATCAGATAGGCGCTAGTTCAGTTAATTTTCACATATTTCCTCATGGCGCCCACATCTTCGTAACATTTTTGAATGCAATTTTTTGCTATCTCCTTACGCTGTGATCTAATTGAGGTTATGCACAAGTTCAGATGAGCATTGCCTGTCACCCCTGGATGCATCGTACTGTGTATTTGTAATAACTTTTTCGTCTCTTATTAACTTATCTCATATTTATTTATATCATATTAAATTATCAATATAGTGAGTAATTTTGAAAGGAATAGCAATAAGCTATTGCTTATCTGGTTTCGCAGCCAAGAATGAAATAAAATCAAAGGGGTAAAACTACCAGTATATCGACCAACTTAAGATCAACACGGGCATCTCTCAATCATATACTCCAGAATGGACAAGATTTGGTTATCGTTTGGCCTGATACTTTCAGTATGGCGATTTCAAATGAGCGTAACCTTAGATTGGGATTGTATATATTCTAGAACAATTCAAAGTTGCTCCTCCTCTAGTGCGCGTGGCCATTGGCTATTTTCCATTTGCAATTCAATTGAGTGTGTATATAGTTAGGCAGTATAAAACTATACGGCATGAGAGAAACAATTCCACCATTTTATAGAAATGAATTTGAGTTGAATCCTGAAGACTTTTGTATCTAACTTCTTAGAAGAGCAGATACATTACAAGGATAGTACTTATTCTTATATGCAGTGGGTGAACAAATTATCGAGGACAGTGCTCATATTTATTGAATTTCTAGTTTAAAAAAAACACTACCGTGAAGGCAGCAGCTTTTGCGCGCATGTTCAATGTAATGGCTGCCTCGACAACGAATTTGAACATGCGCCCGAAAGCTGCTGCCTTAACGCAGTGTTTTTCTAGATTTTTTTTCAATAAATTATCCTCATTAAATTCCGTTTATTCCGGAAGTTACGGCCAGACCGTAAACACAATCACTTCAGAAAGAAACAACTTAGAAACTCGATATTTGAAGAGAAGGTTTTGACCTTAATAACGAAGGCCGAATTCGTGAATGGATAAAAAATCCACCCATTGAGTCCGCAGATATACCCTTTCAAAATTTTATTTTCCCAATATTACACAGTGCTGTCGAACAGTTCGCGCTGAAATTTTTCCCAAATGTGATGTACAGTTCACGAAAAAAAATGTTTGAAGAAAAAATTTTACAAAATTTACGGATAGTATGATCTCAACAAAATTTCGCGATAAGTTGCGCGTTGCTACACTCCAACAAACAGCCAAGTTTCGATCAAATCGTTTCAGTAGTTTTCGAATTATCGCCAAAATAAATTCAAAACTTCAAAGGGCTCTCAAACCGTTAGGCCGATTTCGCCCATTGACGAACTCAACCGTCGCATTTTGAAATGCAACCTATCCTGAGAGTTTCAGGTCGATAGAATTCTCCGTACGACCGTACTCGTGTCTACGGACGGCCGGCTGGGCAGAATCGATTTTGACACCGGGTTCGTCATCAGTGAGTCCAACCTAGTCGTTTGAGACCATTTTCGGCTCAATCATAGAAAATAACAGACATTTGGAAAAAACGATAGCACGCTGTCTCCCAGAACATGCGCGCAAAAACTACTATTTGAGAAAATACAATGGTTTCCAATGGGTTGTTCCATTTGTTATTGCTACAGGTAGGTTTACTTTTGTTTTCGGCGAGTAGCAACACTGGAAACATGCCTTTTCTCTGAATTATAAGTGTTTCTTTTCATTTAGTTATCGCTTGTCAAATATTGTGGTTAGTTGTGATGTGATTTTGACCATAGCCAAACAGGCTATGGTCAAAATGACATCACAACTAACTCTGACAGTTTGAAGGTTCATACAAAATTTAATGAGGATAATACGATGGGAAGATTACAGAATATTAAATATTTGAATTTAAAAACTTTTCGAATTGTTCTTATGACACGATCATCACTAAATTTTGCACGATGTTGTCCTTCAACATTTTCGAACTAGCTGCGAAGTTTCATCACGATTGAATCAGTATTTCTTGAGTTATACTGAAAAAAACAACGATATCTAGAAGAAAATCACGAAATTCTACATATTTTTTCCCAATATCTCCAGAAGTAATAGCCGTAATTGATTGAAATTTGGTACATTGCTGTGAAATATGAAGTTCAAGGTATAACTGAAACTGTTCTCGAATATGAACGATAGTTTCAGAAAAAAAAAAATCTCGAAAAATTTTTTTATTCAAATTGAGTGACTATTCAATTTCAACGAGATTTCGCTAAAAGTTGCGCATCGTTATGGTCCAACTAACTGCCAAGTTTCAATCCAATCGCTGAGGTTGTTTCTGAAATATGAGAGAAATAACCTCAAAATTTCAAATGGCTATAACTCCGAAACTATCAGGCCGATTTGGCTCATTAACGAACTTAACCCAGGCATTCCGATGCGCGAAGTACCCTGCAAGTTTCGAGTCGATAGCTGGCTCCGTTGGACAGTTATCGTGTCCACGGCCGGCCGGACAAAATCGATTTTGACACCGGATTCGTCATCAGTGAGTCCAACCTAGTCCTTTGAGACCATTTTAGGCTCAATCATCGAAAATTACAGACATTGGACAAAACGGTAGCACGCTGTTTCCCTAGAACATGCGTGCAAAAATTCCATTGAATATTGCAATGATACACACAAGTTCAAAAATATTTCATCATCATCGCTCTCATTATGACAGATTGATATATTCAGATGAAATTAGATTCCGTTTCATTACAAGATGTACTAGACCACATAAAACTGTGCACACAAGTTCATACTGGAGTTATCTTCTCAGGGTCTTGGTGTAAGTGTATGGAAACTGAGACCCAATTCTTGAATGTGATGGAATGAACGTTCTCTATCGTTCCATCAAAAATGCACCGGGTTTCCTTGGCAACAGCGTCGACACGCCTATTTTCTCCCTTCCCTGTTTCAAGAATAGGGGCTCAGTTCGATTGGACCTCATTTGCTCACTCGTAATATCCGCCTGTGTTTTGCATATTTACTGTTACATATTGTATCTATAGTAACGGTAGTTGCGCATGTGATAGGTGCAGATATGCTTTTTCGTTGTAGCAGTTCAGTTGAATAATAAACGAATGAAGAATAACGTGTACCAAATTTCATCCCAAATTGAGTAAACCCGGTCTATATCAAATTATATAAACCTATTAAAAAATATCGACAGATATATAACAAGTGGCGACGAGGATATTGGAAATTGAAATTTCAGGAGATTCTCGATAAATTAATCAAGAATGTCGACTTCAGATCAGCCATCCGAACATGTGGTCGGTCATTTACGTGAGTTCGATGTTAATTCAAATGACTGGACAATTTTTCGTCCTCGATTAACGAATTATTTCGAGGCGAATAATATCAAAGATGTCGCTAGAAGGAGAGCTATATTCTTAAACTCCCTGTCGGATTCCTATAGATTGATATTCAACCTATGCATCCCAAGGACACCGGAAAAACTAGCTTATGAAGAACTAGTGAAGCTATTCGATGGGCATTTCGGAGGGCAGAGAAGTATATTTGTTGAAAGAAGAAGATTTTATGAAGCACACAGTGAACCTTATGAAACTATTAAAGATTGGGCAGCGAGAGTCAGATCTTTGGCCGTCCATTGTGATTTTGGAAAAGAACTTCAAATTTGTCTTCGTGATCGTTTCATAATGGGCCTACCTAGTGGACAAATAAGGGATCGTCTGTTCGAATCAGACAATTCGTTGACATTCGCTGAAGCAGTCAAGATAGCGGAAAGCAGAGAAGCGGCAGTCGGAAAATCCGGAAAATCGCCGCCATTTTCGCTCAAGAAAGAAGCCCAGGAATTGTTTCAAGTACGCAGTCGTAGTCAGTTGAAGCCAGCAAATCAAGGAGAAGCTAGTGGGTCACGTGCGGTTTGCTGCGCTGTTTGTGGTCGTAAAAATCACGAAACTGATAAGTGTCAATTTCGCGAGTGTTCGTGCCACATCTGTGGTAAAAAAGGACATTTAGCTCCAATGTGTTATTCCAAGAAGAATAACAATTCTTTTTTGAATTCCAATTCAAATAATTGGAGAAATAAGAAGTCGGGTAAAAAATTCAAAAATTGCAACAATTTCATCGAACAATTTAATTCTGAAGAATTATATTCAATGAGTCACCTTAATGAAAATGAAAAGGTTAATCCAATTTCTGTTCAACTTCAAATTTTGGGTAGAACATTTTCTTTTCAATTGGATACTGGAGCTGCAGTTTCTGCAGTCTCTGATACATTTTATTTAGAGCATTTTCGTAGTTATGAATTGACTGAAACTAGCACCATTCTTTCCCTTTATACTGGTCAAAAATTTAAGCCAATGGGCTGTATCATTCTCCCTGTAAACTTAAGAGGAGTAGATTCTAGATTGACCATTTATGTAATTGAGGGTGGAGGTCCACCAATTTTAGGAAGGAATTTTTTGAATGCATTTGATATTGTATTTGATAGTTTATTTCATTTCAGCTCTGAATTTTCTCCAGAAGTTGTACAGCTTTTTGATGAGTATCCTGAATTATTTTCTCCTGGCTTGGGAACCTTCAATAAGGGTAAAGCTAAGCTATTACTGAAAAACTCAGACTCGGTACATCCAAAATTCTTCAAGGCTCGTGCAGTGCCTTATGCTTTACGAGGTAAGGTAGAAAAAGAAATTAATAGATTGCTGAAATTAAATATTATTACACCAATCGATTACGCAGAATGGGGTACCCCGGTGGTACCGGTCATAAAAAAAAATGGGGATATTAGATTGTGCGGAGATTTTAAAGTTACAATCAACCCCCATCTTTTACTAGACAAACATCCTCTTCCAAAAGCACAAGAATTATTTGACAAATTAGGAGGAGGAATCGAATTTTCAAAAATTGATTTAACTAATGCATATCAACAAATTTTGGTAGATGAAGATTCCGAGAAATTTTTAGTAATTTCAACTCATTTAGGCTTATTTAAATATAAAAGATTACCATTTGGCATCAATGGTGCACCCTCTATTTTTCAAAAATTTATGGAAAAATTATTAGCTGGTATAGAAGGTGTTGTAGTGTTCATAAATGACATTTGTGTCACGGGGAGAAATCGTGCTGAACATTTATCTCGGTTGAGGAAAGTCTTAGAAATTCTTGAAAGTTCAGGGTTATAGAATTCATCGAAAAAATGTCTCTTTTTTCAAAAATCCATTGAATATTTAGGTTATAAAATTGATGCTGAGGGCATTCACCCTTGCGAAAGTAAAATTGAAGCCATTTTGAGAGCACCTAGACCAACCAATGTTAACCCAGATACTCCCACCGTTCTTTTAAAAGACATCGGAAAGATTCCCACAAAACTCACGTTTCAGAACTTTCTGATAGATGGCACCATATCTCATTATTTAATACCGATATTTGTTAACAGACTAAACGTTGGTACTTCTAAATCCCACGATATATAATAGAAAAAAGTGCGAATTCTCCAAAGAATTTTTTTGTGACCTAACATGGCTGACAGGAGGTGAATTTGCTGCTATAATGAAATTTTATGCAAACAGGGCTGTTATATATGTGAAGTGGTGTACTAATACGATGTTCATATAGAATTGAGGTTATATAAATGAATATGAAAGAAACCAAACTAATAAAACATGCATGTTCTTTTAAAAGAACGGTGGGAAAATCAACCATCATTATAAATTTTTTCAGTTATTGGACGAGACCCCTGAAACTTCATGAGTTATTGGAAGAAATCGAAAATGACGACTGGAATATTCCAGATGATATCGTTTTATTTCCGCCAAGGAACGATATCGATACAGATGAGGATTCGGGGGAGGAAGATAATGTGAATTTGAACAATCTACCCGGGGGTCAATTACTAACTGAAATAGAAGTTGCTGGTGCTGGATCAGATTCTGAACACAATTCAGATAGTGAAGATGATTTGCCGTTGTCAATTTATGGAACGAAAATAGTGGGAGACAAAATTGTAAAGAGAAAAAGAATTTACAAGTGGTGCAAGCAAGATTTGAATCGTCAAATAATTCCCTGGAAAAACGCAAATGGACCGAAACAACAGTATACCCCTTTGGAAGCATTCTCTTTATTTTTTAGTGACGAAGTATTCGATTTGCTCATACAGTATACGAATATGTATGCTCAATATCATAATCGAAATGGGGATATTACAAGAGATGAAATGCGATGTTTTTTTGGAGTTCTTCTACTCAGTGGATATACATGTCACCCCAGGCGCTCGATGCTTTGGCAAAATTCCAAAGATACAAATAATATATTAGTTTCGGAAGCTATATCTAGAAATCGCTTTGATTTCATAATGCAGAATATTCATTGCTGCGATAATTATAATTTGGTTCAGAATGATAAATTCACAAAACTAAGACCTCTTATTGAAGTTCTGAATGAAAATTTTATTGCAATGGCCCCCATGGAGGCAGCACACAGTATTGATGAATCTATGGTACCATCCTTTGGAAGTCATGGGTCAAAACAATTCATTAGAGGTAAACCAATCAGATGGGGGTACAAATTATGGACTGGAACCACTAAAACTGGATATATTGAATGGTTTGAACCATATCAGGGCGCAACTACTGTGATTTCTAACAAATATAAAGATTTAGGTCTAGGGATGGGTGTTGTATTACATTTCGCCGATATTCTTCTGGAAAGATATCCTAATATTCCTTTTCATCTCTATTTTGATAACTTTTTCACAACTCTACAGTTGATTGAGGAACTAGATAGAATGGGGTTGAAAGGGACAGGTACAATCAGAGAAAATCGTATCGGCAAGGAATGCACTCTTTCTCCCTCTATGGTTATGAAAAAGAAAGATAGAGGTTCATTTGAGTATGTGGCTTCAGATTCTAGCAATATCGTGTTATGCAAATGGCATGATAACAGCGTTGTTACTATCGCCTCAAATTATGATAAAGTTTTACCAACTGTTCCAGTGAAACGATATTCCCAAAAAGAAAGAAAAAATATTTTAGTGCCACAACCTCAAATAATCAAAAAATTTAATGAGAATATGGGAGGGGTGGATAGGGCAGATCAGAACATCAGCCTTTACAGAACTTCAATAAGAGGTAAAAAGTGGTATTTTCCACTCATATGCCATTCCTTAGATATGGCGACACAGAATGCATGGCAACTTTATAGGCAAGGCGGCGGACCGAAAGACCATCTGTCTTTCAGACGATCGAGGTCGTGGTAATGTACACTGTGCCGTAGAAGTTAGACCTTCGTCAGCAGACACAAGCCAAGCGAGTACCCAAAGTTTTGAAAGTGAAATCAGTGATTTTTATATTGGGTAAGAATAGCAAAATAGAAAAGTATATATAGCATTAAAAATATTTCTACTGTTTCAGAAATATAGAAAATTTAGATTATTTACCTCCGCAACAGCCTGCACGTAGAAAGAAGAGGTGCTGTGTAATTTTGTAAAAGTAAGTAAATTATAATCTACTGATTATTACAATAGTAGCACTATTAGGCGTAACTAATTAAACTGAACATTTCCAGGTATTGTGATAACGATCTTTTCCTTGTGGCCATATAATCTACCTGAATCTGAAAAAGTGGTGAGTCCAACTTATTTTATCTGTATACTTACATTAACAAATCGTTACGGAAATTGACTTTTAATTATTGTAGAAAGAACACGAAATGACAATAGATTTTTTCATTATTTGATCTTGTGTCGAGCAGAGAAGACGTGGTGCATAAGTTATAACGCTTGTTGAATAAAATCAAAGTGCTGTGTAATATCTACTACGTTGGTAAATATTTTTTTAATTATGGATTATCAGGAATGGCTTAGTGATATAGATCCGGATAATGAAATGCCAAATTTAAACCGCGAAAAATTTAAGTATTCTCAATTTCATAATAGTGATAGGATATTTTTGGCATGTTTCTGTATACAGAATATGTGCGATCCTGTCGAGATTAGTTTAATGATATCGCGAGTCAATCCCAATTTCACTTTAGAAAAGCGGGAATTATTTTTGCGCCTACACGGTCACCTAATTAGAAATCCTTCAAAATTTTGTAATTATTACGCATATGATTGTTGCTCGAAAAAAGTTTTAGATTTAAATAAACACGAACGGCATACGGACTTATATATTCCTCAGCCGAACGAAATACCTTTAGTAAGTACAATGACGGATCAAAATTTACCTCAGCGGCTCAAATTCCAAATAATTATGACGATTGGATTAGAAAATTTGACGAATACAGATTAATGCCTGAATTGATGAAGGATAAAGTTAGAAATTCTCCCTTAACAAACGTGGATCGATGTTTTATGGCTACGTTTTGTATTCAAAATTCATACGAACCAGGTAGTTTTTGGAACATGATGAAAACGGTTAATAAAAATTGTACGGAACAGCGACGGTATGAATTTTTACAATATTAACAAATATTAAAAGTAACAATTCCAAACATTGTACATATTACGCTTTCGACATGAGAAGGGGTAGAGTTTTGGATTTAAATAAGCACGTGAGACACGCCGAAGGAGATGCTCCAATAACGGAAATAACTACGGAAAGATATAATCAGGCCATATCAAGTACTACCTTTAACAATGAAAATCCGGAAATTCAAGACGAAACAACAAATAAACGAATATTTGCTGATACGCGTGCGCCGGAAAGTAGCTTCAGTAAGAAGCCTAAGATTAAACTTGATTTTACAACTACGAAAAAATAATGTTTCAATAAATTATTAATAATAAATTTAAAAAGTACCTATACAAGTAGAAATTTCAAGTTCATTAAGTAAAATCATTCCTTTGAAGTAATTAAAGAAACATATTAAATCACTGGGTAAATTCAAAATTTCGAAACCAATTGCTAGAAAAAAATGTTATTCGAAAATTACTAAGGCTAAGAAATATAAGAAAGAAGTTTTCTTAAGTAAGAGAGGGGATGGTAAAGTCAAATATTGAGTCATAACGCCATTCCAACTGTCCATATTCAAAGAATAGTTACCTGCTGAAAGTTTTGAGGTGAGAAGTTTAAAGTGTAAAGTGAATTAAATCATCCATAACAACGTAAGTATAAACAAAATAAATGTCTCAAACTATATGAAATGTTTAAATATTGCTACAAATAAATCGAAATATAAATGTAATATAATATTTTTGTTATATATTAGGAGAACATGGCGTCATCGAGTAATAATGGTGTTAATGTACAGAATGTCGAAATATCCACGAGGGCAAGAAGGGTCAGATCCGGAGCAGTCAGCCGTTCAGCAGCTGCATCAAGTACATCAGCAGGAAGATCAACGTCGAAGAAAGGTAAGAATAAATAATATTTATAAATATCGTAATAAAATATTCGCAAATATATTATACTAGGGCAAGTAACTAATTCGAAATTTATTTATTACAGCCAAGCAGTACTTCATTACTGTGTCATTGCCGGATAACATACCTGCAGGAGTGAATCCTCGAAGGGTTTTCCGCAGGAAATTGGAGGAAGAACTTAGGAGTCTCTCACAGGACGAGTCGTCAGAGGAGGCACCAACCATAACCTCCTATTGTATAGGTATGGAGCCATACGAAGTAACTAACGAGGAGGAAGATTCAGATGCAGAGTATGTATCAAACTATACAGAGACAGGTGAAATAATATATCCTAGTACATCTTCTGCCGACACGTCCGTATCTAGTCAAGCCAAATTTCACTTACACGCGTTTACTCAAACTAGCCAAAATATAGAATTCGATAAAATGCGGGAAATAGTCACTACTATGGACGAAGGTGCATGGGCCGGAGGGGTAGATGTTCAGGCGGTAACTTCTAAAAATAAAGTGATAAAATATATCACGAAATTTCATACGAAGCCACTTAGTAATATGTCAACATCGTCATTTGCTTTTCAATATCATTTATTTGTTTGGGCGTCTAAAAATTATGATAAGCCCTTCGACTCCACTGATCCCTTCGTAATTGCAAATAGACATCAGATGAACTTTTTAGTTACTTATTTAGCTGATTACTCGCGAAAAATGCAATGTTCCTCCGTTCCCAGTATAGAGCCATTGTTACTTACTTATAATTGTCCGTGGACCATCGAGGTCACGGATTGGTTTAATAGGAAAATTACGAGTTACCGACATAAGGACCCCCAATTATATCTTTGGGGAGACAGTAATATGGGGAAAACCCATTTTATCGAAAATGTTTTGGTGGGAACGGAAAAGGCTCCTCGCATATATTATCCTGAAAGGTCAAAATGGGCTTTTTCCATGCTTAATGATTCACTACATGAATTAATAATTTTCGAAGAAGCGGATCTTAGCAACTTTAACCACGGTGTACTTAAACGTTTATTAGAGGGTTCGTCTTTTCCCGCCGAAGTTAAATATGGAAATCAAAAGTGTGTTACATGGAAAAAGCCCGTTATATTCGTTTCAAATTATTCGCCACAGCAACAATGTCTTGACCAGGCGTTGTTGAATCGGTTGAAGGTAGTATATGCGAACGAGCCATACTATATTAATTATACTCAGACCCATGTAGCAACAGTAAATGTAGTAAATACGAATTCAAGTATTTCTAGTCTCAGTAATTCAAGCATACTGAGTGATACCAGTGATAACGTTAGCATCAGCTCATCAAGTTCTTCGATACCCTTAACACGATTAAGACCTAACGTTAGAAGACGTTAATTAGTAAATATGTGAATAATCAATTCCGGACAATAGTAGAATTAAAGTTAACCCTTAAATGCATATTGTTGCTTTTCGGCAACACAAAACTTCTTAGCACTTCAAACTCGCGTTATAGAGAATATCGAATCATTGCATGAAGTATCCGTTCTGCTACGATCCACTCTTCAATAAGCCGCAAGTATCTGTTGGTAGGTGGCGTTTATATTAGTTTATTATTGAGATTTCGTGGTTCGAATGCATCTGCAGAGTAACGTGTTTATATTGACTTTTTTATAGATTCTAGTTTATTCGAAAAAAGTGTTTCAGTGCAAGAAAATTCTATTTTCACATCTGAAGGTATGTATGTCGGATAAGATTGTGTGATTTTGTGTATAAGTAATATATTCTTGATCAAAAAAATCGAATTTTGTTTTGTTGCCGATCGGCAACACCATGCATTCGTGGTATCATTCGTTTTCAGTGCAAGACTGACTGTGCTATTCAGTTGAGTTTATCTTATTGTTATTCTTTTAGTATGGACAGGAAAAATCTTCTGACAGAAAAGGATCTGGAAGAGTACTGGAAAAATTTTACAGGTCTAAGTGATGACGAAATTGACTTCAGCGATGCGCATTGCGATGAAGATCGCTTGATTGGAGGCGATGATGAAGCCGACGTGGAAGAAGACGTCAGAAGTCCTACTGGAAGTGGTGTCCAAGAAGATTCAGAGGATGAAGAAGATAATTTGCCCCTCTCTTCTTTTTTGCCATTGAGAAGAACAGGGCAATCCGTGAAAAACGACATACTTTGGAAATCGAAGTCATTGATTCTGAATGAAGATCAACTACGTTTTCATGGAGATGTAGAAGTTTCGGACCAAATATCGGCATTGGAACGGCCAGTTCAGTTTTTCAACTACTTCTTTTCGAGTGAGTTAGTGAAGAAAATTTTAGAAGAAACCAATTTATATGCGGTTCAATCCAAACCTGAAAGACCACCCTCTTTCAATGAAAACGACATAAGGCAGTTTTTTGGCATACTAATATATACATCATTGGTGAATATGCCCAATACGAGGTCAATGTGGAATGATGAATTGAGATTTGCACCGGTAGCTGATGTGATGCCAATAAACAAGTTTGAGACTATAAGAAGGTTTATACATTTCAACAACAATGACACATTTATACCACGTGATCAAGCAGGCCACGATAGGCTTCATAAAATCAGACCCGTTATTGATTTTCTGAATGATAAATTTTCGTCGGTTGCTTTGGAACAAAATCTGAGTATAGACGAGCAAATGTGCTCCACCAAGGTAAGGCATTATATGAAGCAATATATGCCGATGAAGCCCCACAAATGGGGTTTCAAATTTTTTGTTATGTCAGGTATTTCTGGATTTGCCTATAAATTTGAAATTTATGCTGGCCAAGAAAAGAAAAATGTGCCCACTGGCGAACCTGACCTTGGAGTAACATTTAATTTGGTTTTACGTTTAGCCAGCATTATTCCACGACAACAAAATTACAGACTCTATCATGACAACTATTATACATCAATTCCTCTAATGGTACATTTAGCAAAGAAGGGAATTTATTCCTTGGGTACCATACGCAGAAATAGGGTACCAAATTGTAAATTACCCACTGAATCAACCTTAAAAAATGTTGACCGAGGAACAAGTTATGAATTTGTGGCAACAATTGATGGTGTAGATGTTTCATCTGTTATCTGGAAGGACAATAAATATGTAACATTAGTATCCTCATTTGCTGGAAAAACTCCTATTTCGAAAGTCAGAAGATATGATAGAAAGGTGAAGGAAATCATGGAAGTTGATTGTCCTTATATTATAACTGAGTACAACAGACACATGGGAAGTGTAGATCTGATGGATAGTTTTATGGGACGATATAAAATATACATGAAGAGTCGTAAGTGGTACATCAGAATTTTCTACCATCTTTTAGATATGAGTTTGGTCAACTCCTGGTTACTTTACAAAAGAGTGCATTCTAAAAAACAAGCAGGGTGCAAGTTATTGAACCAAGCACAATTTCGTGCAGAAGTGGCTCATACTTTATGCAACATGAGATCAGTTGCTAACAAACGTGGCCGTCCGAGTTCAAATTTAGAAGAAGAAATTGAAAATAAAAGAAAAAGGGGGCCAATGAACCATATACCTCCATCAGAAGTTAGAACAGACCAAACTGGACATTGGCCTAGTATTGAAGAAAAAAAAATTCGATGCATGCTCCCTAACTGCAAAGGATTTACGCATACTAAATGTGAGAAGTGTGGAGTAGGATTATGTCTTAATAAAAATAATAATTGTTTTAAGCAATTCCACATGTAGTGTAACTTGATGCTATATAGTTAATGCATGATGTTGCCTTTTGACTACAAAAACTTTTTTTTCAATAAAGATGTCAAAATGAAATAATATATTTTTTTCATTATTTTTTCCTGCATAAGAAAGGACTGATCTTCAAGTTTTCAATTTTTTTTCTCCAAAACAAAAAATCATGCATTTAAGGGTTAAACCGATCCCATCAAAACATTAACGTTAGTTTGAGTAAACTAGACAAAATAATCTGAATATGTAATTATTAAAACAAGGGGGCCCCGTATAGGTGGATCTTTGCGCTACGCTGAACCACATAATTAGCTAAACTGAACCAGTTACGCAAAATCCGACTGCAGATTCGTAATCTACGTGTCTGAATCCATAAGAAATGATGTGCATATCGTCATAGCTTGAAAAAAATTCTTACCCCCACTCCTTTGAAAAAAAATTTTATGTTCAAACATCTTCGACCTTGGTATCGTTTCCTATTAAATCGAGGTCGTAGATCACGAATATGGCATTAGAAATCGTCCCGTTTATAAACTATCTATTATCGTTATCTGAGGAAATTGTACTTTCACTAAAAAAATCTACATAGGTGTATCCGTGCGCTACCCTGAACCACATAAGTCCTTATTAAGATCACGTTCGCATACTTCATTTAGTTTATTAGCGAATGTTAATCAGAAATCACCAATAAAAAAAAATTTGCATCCGTAGACAATAAAATAAACGTTGAACAAGTGTTAAGGGTTATCAAATGTTTAAAATTAATATTATGTCATTATGTGGATCAGTAATAATTGGTAGCACCTTAATAGTTTTTTCAAAATAAAATTAATACAGAAATATCATATTTATATGTTTATATCTATTCGAATTGTTATATATCATGTAATCAAGGTGTAGGTCACTAGTGAATGTATATTATGAAATTTTATTTATTAGCGAAATATTTTTTATTTAGTTTCTTATATTCACGAATTTATCTCAATTTAATAGATATATGCAACGGTTTCATAATTAACTTAACTAGTGACCTATTGTTCGTATATTTTGAAAACGAACTATAATCAAAATAATATTTTCACATTACATTTCAAATCGAATGAACGAAAATTCAAGAAAAATGCTTTAAATTGAAGAAAATATCTTTCAAAAATTCCCAAAATATTCTTTAAAATAGCGAAGATGGGAATATCACCCTTAAAGACGTTTTATTGCTCTACAGATAGACCTGGGGTTCCACATCTGGCGTAGATTGGAGTTTGTCCTTGCGGCTAGCCTTTGTGTGCATTTTTACGTATTCATTTTTTGGAAAATCCCACCGTTATTTTGGGTTTTTTTTCAGTTAGGAAGTAGAGAATATGTCTAACGGAAGCATTCTTGTACACAGTTCCGTTGAGATTATACCTCCGTCACCAGACACAAGCCAAGCGAGTACCCAAAGTTTTGAAAGTGAAATCAGTGATTTTGATATTGGGTAAGAATAGCAAAATAGAAAAGTATATATAGCATTAAAAATATTTCTACTGTTTCAGAAATATAGAAAATTTAGATTATTTACCTCCGCAACAGCCTGCACGTAGAAAGAAGTGGTGCTGTGTAATTTTGTAAAAGTAAGTAAATTATAATCTACTAATTATTACAATAGTAGCACTTTCAGGCGTAACTATTATCTTGGGGACTACCCGGGCATGCTTCTACGTCGTCGGCTCGGCCGAACATTCACGCTGCGAAGGTTATGCTGTGCATTTGGTGGGACCAGGTCGGTGTTATTTATTATGAGCTGTTGAAACCGAGCGAAACCATCACTGGGGAACGTTATCGAACTCAATTGATGAGATTGAGCCGAGCACTGCGCGAAAAACGGCCACAATACGAGCAAAGGCACGAAAAAGTGATTTTACTGCATGACAACGCTCGGCCTCACGTTGCCAAACCTGTTAAAACCTACTTGGGCACGCTCAAATGGGAAGTTCTACCCCACCCGCCATATTCCCCAGATATTGCGCCGTCCGATTTTTACTTGTTCCGTTCGATGGCACATGGCCTGGCTGATCAACGGTTCCACTCATATGAAGACATCAAAAAATGGCTTGATTCGTGGATAGCCTCAAAAGACGAACACTTCTGGCGTCAAGGTATTCGAGCTCTACCAGAAAGATGGGAAAAAGTTGTGTCTAGCGATGGGCAATACTTTGAATGATTCATTTGTAACCATTTTTTTATAATAAAGTTATATTTTCATCGAAAAAACAGCGAGAACTTAGTTGCGCACCTAATAATTAAACTGAACATTTCCAGGTATTGTGATAACGATCTTTTCCTTGTGGCCATATAATCTACCTGAATCTGAAAAAGTGGTAAGTCCAAGTTATTTTTTCTGTATACTTACATTAGCAAATCGTTACGGAAATTGACTTTTAATTATTGTAGAAAGAACACGAAATGACAATAGATTTTTTCATTATTTGATCTTGTGTCGCTCAGAGAAGACGTGGTGCATAAGTTATAACGCTTGTTGAATAAAATCAAAGTGCTGTGTAATATCTACTACGTTGGTAAATATTTTTTTAATTATGGATTATCAGGAATGGCTTAGTGATATAGATCCGGATAATGAAATGACAAATTTAAACCGCGAAAAATTTAAGTATTCTCAATTTCATAATAGTGATAGGATATTTTTGGCATGTTTCTGTATACAGAATATGTGCGATCCTGTCGAGATTAGTTTAATGATATCGCGAGTCAATCCCAATTTCACTTTAGAAAAGCGGGAATTATTTTTGCGCCTACACGGTCACCTAATTAGAAATCCTTCAAAATTTTGTGATTATTACGCATATGATTGTTGCTCAAAAAAAGTTTTAGATTTAAATAAACACGAACGGCATACGGACTTATATATTCCTCAGCCGAACGAAATACCTTTAGTAAGTACAATGACGGATCAAAATTTACCTCAGCGGCTCAAATTCCAAATAATTATGACGATTGGATTAGAAAATTTGACGAATACAGATTAATGCCTGAATTGATGAAGGATAAAGTTAGAAATTCTCCCTTAACAAACGTGGATCGATGTTTTATGGCTACGTTTTGTATTCAAAATTCATACGAACCAGGTAGTTTTTGGAACATGATGAAAACGGTTAATAAAAATTGTACGGAACAGCGACGGTATGAATTTTTACAATGTCATACCTATATTAAAAGTAACAATACCAAACATTGTATATATTACGCTTTCGACATGAGAAGGGGTAGAGTTTTGGATTTAAATAAGCACGTGAGACACGCCGAAGGAGATGCTCCAATAACGGAAATAACTACGGAAAGATATAATCAGGCCATATCAAGTACTACCCCTAACAATAAAAATCCGGAAATTCAAGACGAAACAACAAATAAACGAATATTTGCTGATACGCGTGCGCCGGAAAGTAGCTTCAGTTTTTAATAACTAATCGCCACATCAACAATCTCTTGACCAGGCGCTGTTAAATTGGTCGGAGGTAGTATAAGCTGACGAAGTGTTTCTAGTCAGAGTAAGTTAGGCATACCTAGTGATACATTTGATAACGCAAGCATTAGCTCAACAAATTCATCGATACCTTTAACACGATTAAGACCTAACGTTAGAAGACGTTAATGAATGAATATATAATAAATCAATATCCGGACAATAGTATAATTAAAGTTAATCCGTTCCCGTCAAAACATTAGCGTTAGTCGAGTAAACTAGAGAAAATAATCTGAATATGTAAATATTAAAACAAGTAATGTTAGAATAATGCGAATATGTAAATTTGAAACTAAACAGTTTCCGAATATTTAAATAATATCTATACCAACATAACAATAACGTTAGTATTAATAAGCCAGAGAAAATAATGTGAATATGAAAATATGTGAATAAGTAAATAAACCTTATATATTGTAATAAAGATGTTAATATTCAATGGAATTTTTAATATGTCTTGAAATATAACTTTTATCCATTTTATTATTACAGATTTATAAAATATCGCAACAAATCCGCAATATTTTCCAAATCGAACCAGTTACGCAAAATCCGATTCGTAATCTACGTGTCCGAATCCATAAGAAATGATGTGCATATCGTCATAGCTTAAAAAAAATTCTTACCCCCACTCCTTCGAAAAAAAATTTTTTTTTCAAACATCTTCGACCTTGGTATCGTTTCCTATTAAATCGAGGTCGTAGATCACGAATATGGCATTAGGAATCGTCCAGATACAACCGTTAATAAAATATGTCGAAAAGATTGAACATTTTTCGAAAATTTCTCAACAAATCCGAAATAGTTTCTAAATCGAATCAGTTACGCAAAATCCGATGATATATTCGTAATCTACGTGTCCGAATTCATAAGACATGATGTGCATATCGTCATAGATTAAAAAAAAAAATTCGCATAGAACCGCGCATATTCTTACCCCCACTCCTTCCAAAAAAATTTTTTTTTCAAACATCGTCGACCTTGGTATCGTTTCCTATTAAATCGAGATCGTAGATCACGAATATGGCATTAGAAATCGTCCAGTGACAACCGTTTAGAAATGATCTATTATCGCTATTTTCAAATTTTACCAAAAATTTGATCAATTACGAAAAGATTTATTGTCATATTTGCAAGCAATTAATTTTATAAATTTAATTTATTTTAGAAACATGTCTGACGGCAAATATAGTGAGTTCCTTAATGACTTTAATTGTGACGGGAAATTACCGAGAGATGTTATTATTCTTTTTTCGAAGGGGATGATGCGATATAAGGAAAGAGTCATGTTGGCAACCTTATGTCTGCAAAACCACCTGTGTCCCACATACGTTTGGACGTGCATCGGAACCCATAATAGAAACTGTACAGAGCCAAGGCGGCAGTTGTTTATGGAACTGTATAATTCTATTAAGGGTTGTGCGGAAAGCAAGTGTCACTACGTGGCGTATGACAATTATTCAGGTCAATTTCTTGACCTGAATAAACATCGTCCGCACGGAGTAGCCGATAGGACGTTTGCTATCGAGGAATCCCCCGCCCCGATAGCAAAAAGACGGTCACCAGTTGTTTTCTCCACCCCCGTGAAAAAACCACGGGCTGAGGCATATCAAACGTTGGAACCAGGTGCTTTTGGGCAAGAAGGAGCCGGTGGTTCAAGAATTTTAGAGCATGAAGTCACACTAGACGAGATTAAGGCGTTTGTGGCTGAAGTAGAACATTCACAGGGGGATGAAAATTAAGGCATGTTTCAATTTACGAAATAATCGTTCTATGATCGTTCATGGACCGTCAGGATTCTGCGCAATGTATAAAAATGTTATTCATAGCGCTGAATCCTGACGATTCATAGACGGTCATTGAACGGTTATTTCGTGAATTGGAACAAACCTTTATACTCATCCCGGACGTCTTGTTCGGCTAGTGATGACTTCCAGGTCCCCTAAAAAAAATAGTAATAATAAATCAGGTAATGACTGTCATGATTATGGTCAGGTAGGGAGGGAGGGCCATGATGACGAAAGAATAGCAGGTTCATAGATAATAGAAAAAGAGTCATATAAAAATAAATCGGAACCATAATATGAAATTTCAGAAGATGTCATCTAGAAGAGTGTGCTTAGATTGCAGCACTGATGAGGATTTGGGGTACCATATGACTAGGTACTTCAAGGGTAAATTTCGTCCGAAAACCTATGTAAGATTACTTATAATAGTGATACATAAGTTAATCACACAAGGAGAATTCGATCGGGAGTCTATGTTTAAGAAGTTAAATAAACAAGATAACATAAAGACGGTCCTGAAGAGTCTAGGAGGAAAACAGGAATCATTCACCTCGGTCCATGTACAGAAGTACAAATATTTTTCGAATATACACTTCGATCTATTATTTGAAATGGCCAGTCAGTACGATACTTTCGAGTCATACCTGGTACACTTAAATGATAGGGAGTTAGGATCTGTTAATTTCGAACTTCTCTTAGCTAAGTTTGAAATTAATCACGACGGAGATATAAGGGAATCCATCAAATTGAAGACTAGAAGTGATCGGTCCTATTCTCCCGTCATGTTAAGTCAGTACAGGCATGGAAGGCGGCGAGATGACCAGCAAGCCAGTACGTCGACAGTATCAGGTAAAAATGAAAACTAAGATAATATTATGGAATAATAATTAAAACTTAAATTAAAAATTATAGGCATATTATATCTCTCGTACAGACCAGGAGGGCCGAGGACTAGGACCAGGAAACAAAATGAAATAGGTAAATAATTTAAAAGATAAATATCATCAGAAGATATTATTGTGCAAGTCTCCGTCGAGGTAAATTCACCAGTATCTTCAGTCACTCAAAGCTCTCCAAGACTTTCAGCCACTCAAACAATACAAGAACCTTCAGTCACCCATATTACCCCAGTATCATTAGACACTACGGAGCAGCTCACCCAGGCAAAGGATAACGAACCTCGTCCAAGACCTTCAGTCACTCAAAGCTCTCCAAGACCTTTAGCCACTCAAATAATACAAGGACCTTCAGTCACCCATATTACCCCAGTATCATTAGACACTACGGAGCAGCTCACCCAGGCAAAGGATAAAGAACCTCGTCATTCCACTAGCCCTGATTCATCATCGGAATCAAGGACTCTTAGATCTAGAGGTAATATAAAATATTTCAGTATAATATATATCTAAAATAATTACTTCAAATAATAATTATATTATTATGATTGTGTGATGTGGCACGCCACAGGTTTGGAATTTTTATGTTCCATGTAAGTTTTGAGACTAGACTTTACATATGGTCGGAAGTGACGTCAGTGTGCGCTCTTTCAGCCCCTAAATCTGAAGACTAAAATGTGATAGTTTTGTACTGAACCAGAAAAAGACATTCATTCCATCGCAAGACGCCGAACACCAAACAACCTTTGTATCAATTATTTCTTGTGGTGTGAATCAATAAAAAGTACAGTCCATTAAATCGTATATCAATTGAAGCACCCTTTGCTCAACATCTTGTGGTTCATGAAGTAAAATTAGAATTTTACACTTCGTACCACGAGACCCCACAATGATTTCAGTTGTTATTTTGAATGATGTAAGTAAAAAAAAATGGAGAGGAAAAAGAAGATAAGTCATATCATCGGACACTACGTAGGAGCTTCACCAGGACCTTCAGTCACAAAAACTACACCAGGACCTTCAGTCACAGTAATTAACCAGGACCTTCAGTCACAGTAATTAACCAGGACCTTCAGTCACTTATATAACCCCAGGATCTTCAGACATTACGGAGCAGCTCACACAGGCAAAGTATAAAGAACCTTGTCAATCCACGAGCTCGATTCATAAGTGGAATCAAGGACTCTTAGATCTAGAGGTAATATAAAATATTTCAGTATAATATATATGGAAAATAATTACTTCAAATAATAATTAAATTATTATGATTTCAGTTGTTATTTTGAATGATGTAAGTAAAAAAAAATGTAGGGGAACCCCATATCACCCCAGGATCTACGGACACTACGGAGGAGCTCACACCAGGACCTTTAGTCACCCAAACTACACCAGGACCTCAGTCGCCCAAACTACACCAGGACTTTCAGTAATCGAAACCATACCAGGACATTCAGTCACCCATATTACCCAGGATCTTCAGACACTACTGAGGAGCTCACACGGTCAATTTATAAAGTACCTCAACAATCCATGAGTTCTGATTCATCAGTGGAATTAAGGTCTCTTAGATCTATAGGTAATATAAAATATTTTCAGCATAATATATATCTAAAATAATTTATTCAAATTATAATGAAGTTATTATGATTTCAGATGTGTTTGAAGGATGTAAGCAAACAATATGGAGGGGAACGATAAGATAAGAAGTTAATAAGTCATAAGGTTCTACTCGCCAAATAGGGAAATATTTTTTTAAGTTTTTTTAACCAGTCACATGGGACTGTCTATTGTAATGGCGAGGAATTATTCCTTATTCTTTCAACATTGACTTCTTTTCACCACATTTTGAAACAGAGGAATGCTATAAAAGATTGTCTTATGGAAACTGTTTAAAATTGTTCCTCGTAGCTAGGGGGTAGCTATAGCTGCCTCCGTGTGTGACGTTAGCCCCGTTTCGCACCAAGCCAGTCCAGTCCAGTCGAGTCAAGTCAAGTCGGACGCTTCAGGATTGGAATTATTAACTTATCGTTAAAAACAAATGCAATGTGAAATCTAGTTTCACACTAGGCGCGTCGCGTCAAGTCCAATCGCGTCAAGACTTGTTAAGACTGATGGCGACTCAGCCGGTCGAAAATTTGTATGCCAGTCGTGACAGTCGCGTGTACAATGGATGTGGAGGCATTAATTGTGTTAGTGCAAGGAAACGAGCCAATATACAATCCTAAACACCCAAAGCACAGAGATCGGGATTTTATTGCTGCTATATGGAGAGGCATAGCCAGAAAATTGAACACAACTGGTAAGTAAATTGGTATTTATTAATATATGTTGTTATGAAAGATATATGTAACTTAAAAGTCTATATAACATCTCGACATTTCTCGTTTTGCCATGGTACCGAACCTCCTGGAGAAATAAAATATTCTGTTAATTTTTCTCGGACCTGCATCGCTTTTGTATTTGCCCTGTGTATATTTGTAGGTCTCAAGGACTGAAGTTCAAGATTAATTGAGTTTTGTTCCAAAAACTCTGTTTCCAGAATCTTGTCACTTTCGTTTTGAGCTTGGCGTATAAAATTGTGTAATATGCAAGCACTTTTGATTAAGTTTTCTGTTAATTGCACATCCGTTTCTATAGCTTTTTGAAACATAGCGAATTTCTTAGTTAATATGCCAAAAGCACACTCCACCGTTCTTCGTGCTCTGGATAAACGATAATTAAATATTCTATTGGCAAAATTTAAGTGGCGACGAGCATAAGGGCGCATTAGGTTTTCACTCAAAGGAAAAGCCTCATCGCCTACAAAATAGAAAGGTATATTAATGTCTGTATTAAAAATGTTTTCGGAGCTAGGTATATTCAGTGCGTTTGCCTTAAATGCTCTTCCCATTGTAGATTCTGAGAAAACTGTGCTATCGTTGTCTCTACCATAGGCTCCTACGTCGATTAAAATGAAATTGCTGTTTGCATTGGCGACAGCCATTAAAACTACAGAATGAAAATGTTTGTAATTGTAAAACTGAGAACCAGCGTTTGGCGGACATTTTATTCGGCAGTGTTTACCGTCGATGCTCCCGATGCAGTTCGGCATTTGGCAAATTGTACGAAATGATTGACTAATGTCTTTCCATTTTTCTGCTGTAGGCACAGGCATATATAGTGGTTGCAAAATAGTCCAAACTACTTCAGCCAGTTCTTTCACTATATAATGAATAGTACTGATTCCCATCCGAAAAGTGTAGCTGAGGGATGTAAATGATTCTCCTGTTGCTAGATATCTGAAAAAGAAATCGACGTCATTCATTCAATTAATTGCTGTTTAAATAAAATAGATAACGATATTTTAAATTAATTGTCTGTTAAAATTAACAATCGTATTCCTGATTATTGTTTCAGAAGCAGAAGTCAAGGCAAAATGGCAAAATTTAAGAAGCAATTACATGAGGGAAAAGCGAAAGCTGAAAAATGTTCCTTCTGGGGCCGATGCAAAAAGTACGAAAATTACATGGCCGTACTTTAAGTTACTGTGGTTTCTCGATCCAACATTAAAACATAAAGCAACTTCAGGAAACGTTCCAGAATCCGCCATTGTCAACACTAACGAAAATGCTGAGGGTAACACTGAATTTGATTATGAGCTTCAAGAAGAAAGCCAAGAGTCGCCTCAAGAAGAAGAGGACTCTCATCAGCAAAGAAACATTGAGTCAAAGGGAGTTGAAAATAAAATGCAAGATTCTCAACGTGAGCCTCAAAGGGACCATCAGGAGGGGTATCAAGATATTCTTTCGCCAAGTTGTTCTACACGTTCTGATGACTTGCTACTTCGAGGGAAAAAACGAAATAAAAGAGCTGACATCGAAAATGAAATAGATAAAGAATACCTTAAGCACCTAAGTGCAATTGCCGATAAAGCGAACGATGACAAAGACCCTGATTTATTGTTTCTCCGCAGTTTACTCCCATCGATCAAACAATTGAACCCTCTCCAAAATTTACAGTTTAAAGGCGAATTGATAAATTTACTTCAAAAAAAGTTAAGTTCTAATTCAAATACACCACTAAATGCCGTTTTTACTTTGCCTCATTATTCCATTGGTAATGAATATTCGGTAGGACAGGCTAATGAGGATGATTCTGTGGAATCTTATGTACTTCAGAACTTGTAGATAGTTACCTATAGTTTAATTATGATTATTGTTTAGAATCTCATTTTATTTTTTCTTGTAACATTATACTTTTCATAAACATTAGCAAGTTTTATTTGAAATAATTATCTCACCTGAGGAAAACGGCTAGTCGTTCTTCTGGTGAAATGGCAGCTCTATAGTTGGTATTCTCTTTTCGGATCCTCTCAGCAATCAAATTTCTTAGTTGAACAAACAATTCCAGGCTCATACGAAAGTAATTATAAAATTTTTTTGGATTATTCAGTAAGTCCGGAAATAGATGATGAAAAGAACCGAACACTGGTCTTTTTGTGTATATTGGATGAACCCAATACAAATGTCGTTTCTTCGTAATCCTTCTTCTATGTAACCGCCGTAAAATTATCGCCCGAAGTAGTGCATCCATGGTGATACAAATTCTGTAGAACACTGACGCTTGACGCGACGTGATGCGACCAGTGCGAAAAGAAATTTTGACGTGACTTGACTTGACAAGACTTGACTGGATGCGACTAAACTGGACTGGCTTGGTGCGAAATGACCCTTAGGTGTTGCCCTGTAATCACAGGGTCTCCTGACTGAAACCACAAATGCGCGGCTGGCATCTGTTGTTGATTCCGTTTGTTTGTTGTTTTCTACCAAGTGTTACTCATCTTTTACACTTTCTCACCGTACTGATGAAGGCCTTAAGCCAAAAACACGTGTCTACGGTTACTCCATCTGAGGGATATGTAATTAAAAAAAATGTTGTTCTTCTAAACAGTCCCCTTGTTATCCCTGTTTTGTTATTATTTAGTATATTTGAGTAATACGGAGTCTTGCTCAGGTTGCTGGAATCTTACATTCGAAATAGGTCACAGTTCGTTGCAGTAAATGGCATTAGAATTTTAGATCAAACATTTAGTCAAATTCATGGGGAGTGGCTTAGGGCTCCCATTTGGGTTCAATTTATTTATAATCTTAACGAAATATCCCCTTGTTTTGGGTATTCTGATTTTCTGGTTTATGTCGATGATCTGAAGTTTTATTGAAAGATAGAATCTGTTGAAGATTGTTACCTGATCAGAGCGATATGAAACGTTTTTGTCAATACTGTGCACAGAATTTTCTTTTATTGAATTTTGAAAAATATAATGAGATCACTTTTACTCGCAAAGTCAATCTGATTAAACACACATATTCCATAAATAATGAACAGCTCCAAGAGGTTACTTACACTTGTGATTTGGGAGTCAGCTTCGATTCAAAATTGATTTTCAACGAGCACATTGATAAAATTATTAATACATCGAATAAAATCTTGGCTGCGTCATAGTAGTTTCAAAAATGAAAAATCGATTCTGACACTTTTCCATTCCTTCGTATCGAGTAGATTCAATTTTTTCTCGTCCGTGCGGAATCCTCGATATGATTGCTACGTCCATAAATTATAGAGTGTACAGAACATATTCTTAAGAAATTTGACGTTCCGAATTCGAATACCTGTAAGGGGTCATGATTATACAGAGACTGGAAAACACTTTAGCCTGCTCAGTATATCTGATAGACGTAGTTTGGCGGATGTTCTGGTTATCTTCAATAAAATAAAGGAAGACCTGGCGGCGCCCTCTATATTGCAGCGATTATCCTTTGAAATTCCTCAACTTGGTTTAAGATCACACGAAGTCTTCTCTGTTCCTTACCAACGAACGAATATGTCAAAGATTAGTTAGGATTGTGGTCGCCTTGAACACGCTTTGTTGTGGTTTTGATATTTTTGGTATGTCCGTGTCAGCATTGAGAAAAAGGTTCGAAATTTACCTGATGTGAAATTTTTATTGTAGAATTAATAGTCAATATTCGATTTTCCTTTCAGGGTACTTGTACCATTGTTGTGATGTTGTGATGACATTTAATCGGGCAACTTGTCTGTATGTAGTCTTTTGAACTTCAATAAATAAATACATAAAAACAGAAGGCGAATTTTGATGCTGTAACCACAGGTAACCATAGTTTGTGGTTACCCGTGACGTCATAGTTAAGTAGTTACTTCTGTCTGTCAACTCCAAAGATAACCTCACTTTTCTTGCATTCTCGTATCAGTTAAGTTCTCAATTTATTTTATAGTTTGTAACTGAGAACTTATTTTGTTTCTGTCAATATTAATAAGTTGTGATGGATTCACCGATGGCAAAAAGAATGAAAATATCATTGTTTTACTGGTGGAGAACTTTTTTGGAGCCATCAAAATAAAACTGTTGCTTTCCCTGCGGTAATGATGTCGATTCACTCTTGGATGAAGAAAAATATCTCAAAGTGGGTGATACTATTGGTGAATGATGAATATTTTAGATGTGAATTATATTTTGAATCATGGATCCCTAAGTACCTCGAGTATGATTTTTTTGTCTCGATTGGAGAAAAAACCTTTTATTCTTTAATTAGTGTTTTTGGACACCATTTGAAGGAAAAAAATTATTGTAATGGATATTTTCCCATTGATTTAGAAAAGTCATTGCTTATATGTATTGCATATTTAGCAAGAAAGGAAACAATATTGTGAATTTCTGACAAATTCAATGGCATGTTCAACAGTGCATGCCTCTATAACACAGTTTTTAAAGATCATGTCAAAAGACTTGATGCAGAAGTAGATAACTTGGCCTTCCATGCTTATTGCAGAAGAAACAGAAAGAAAATTCAAACAAATATGCGGTTTTCCTGGTGGGTTAAATATTGTTATCTATTGTTTATCGAAATTCCCAAAGTATTCAGTTGTAAATCTTGATCGAATTCACTTCTTTGTCAATTCTTCTTCAAATAAAAAAAAATACTAATTGAGCCATAATATTCAGATATTCAGCCAGTACATAATCATAAAGATGTCACTGTTAATCTTCGCTCTAAAATTTTTCAGGGGTCATAGGGGCCATCGATGGATGTCATATTAAAGCCAAAGTGCCAGTCGATCAGCGAGATAGCTATCAATTACCACTCAAGCTATATGCTCACCTGAGGAGCTGTATTTTAATATTTCAGCTGGCTTTCCAGTCTCGTTACATGATTATTCTCTTAAGAAACATCAAATGATTCATAAAACTTGGTGATTTTTTACAGATACTGAATAAGAGTAGCCTTTGACTAAACATTATAATACTGAGCGAAGATGAATACTTCTATGGACAGTAACCACTTGGTAGGGGACTCCGCTTATTCCTGCATAATTGGCTTATGTGTCCATATCGGTGAGCATTTCGCAGTCTTAACAAGTCACACAAACGCACAATATGTTTTCCCAAATAATGAACAGCAGCATTATGATTTCAGTGATAATGGACGTTTAATGAGAGGGGAGAGGCATTTAACCCTTTAGTGCCCGACGGTACTCCTGTGTACCAACACTTTGGACGCGTCGTAAAACTACACAGGATGCAAACGAAGGCTCGGCGGCCTGACGGTATATTCCAGTACCATTCATGATCCAATAAGAGTATCGATAGTTTCCGCCACGCCCTCTGAAATCTTAGTGTACTCGTTTGTACGCTGTTAGATCCAGTGTGCTCTGACGTTTTCAAATCATTGTTTTGTATTCGTCTCTGCATTTGGTTTTCGATATTCTGCTATTTTTCCTTTGTGAATATTGTTGCTGGTGGCTATACTAAGTAAGTTTATGCTTGAAGAATAAACTTTCGAACATCTTTCTGATTAGATAATTCCCATTTCTCATCAGGACGCAGAAGTACCGTCAGGAAATATGGAAACCAAAAAAATTGAATGGTGGAATAAGAGACCACTTTCATCGAAAGAAATGGAGGACTTTGCAAATGAGATACTCAACGAAGACTTACCACTAGATAATAATATTTTTACAGATTAAGAAGAGAGTGACGCTGAATATGTGAATCTAGATTTGAACAATGATTTTATAGATTCAATACTAATAACAACAGACAATGATGAAGATGTTGCTGACTGTGTTGTTCAAAATCCTCATATGAATTGTTCTGACGTCCCAGAACAGTCTCTTCCAGTTATTGAACTAACTCATCTACAGCGGTTACCGCCCTCCGAAACTAGTGAATGTTCAGGAAAAATAAAAGAAAAAATTCCAGAAAACTCCGTCCAAAAACAGGCAGTGAAGAAATATTAGAAGGAGAAACTCATGATGCGAAACCAGATAACATGGAGAACAGAAAATGGAAGAAAAAAACTTCGGAAGAACGTATGCCTGAATATAAATTCCCCAGAAGGCCCTGTTGTAACAGAGTTCATAGAATGTAACTCAGCTACAGATGTTTACCTTCGTTTGCTTGGAGAATCTCTAGACGATATTTTATTTCAGACTAACCTTTATGCAACGCAACGAAATTACTCATTGAATTTGACTCGAGAAGAGCTTTTAGCTTTTATAGGTATCAATTTTTTGATGGCTTATCATCGATTACCCAGATGGAAGGATTACTGGAATACTGGAGAAGATTTAGGCGTTCCTGTTGTCGCCAAATGTATGACGCGAAATCGTTATGAAACAATACTGAAATTTCTTCATTGCAATGATAACAACTTGATACCAAAGGATAATAAAGATAAAATATACAAGATTCGGCCTTTATCAGATACACTGAACAGAAATTTCAAAGAATGCTATAAGACAACCAGGCGAGTAAGTGTAGATGAAAGTATGATACTCTTCAAAGGTCGGAGCTCACTGAAGCAGTATAATCCTATGAAACCGATAAAGAGGGGTTATAAATTATGGTGTCTTGCTGATCAAAATGCCTATGTAGCGTCATTTGATGTGTACCAAGGAAAAAATGAGGAGTTGAAGCAAGAATTCAAAGATTTCGGCCTTGGAGAGAGGGTTGTTCTTTCACTTACTAAACCAGAGTGGAACAAATGGAAAATAATTTATGCTGATAATTATTTTACATCTATTGTTCTACTGGAAACCTTATACTTGAACAAAACTCTGGCATGTGGAACTATAAGGAGTAATAGACGTGGATTCCCACAAATGATAGCGGATAAAAAAATGAAAAGGGGAGACAATGATTTTCGTGTCTCAAATACGGACATCAGAGTGTTCAAATGGAAAGACAACAGAATAGTGCATTTCGCATCCAACTTTCATAGTACCGAAGAAGTAACTGTGAAGAGGACTCAGAAGGATGGAACCAGGATGGACGTAAGATGCCCATGTTTCGTCATGGATTACAACAAATACATGGGAGGAGTCGACCGGGCAGATCAGTTACGAAGTACATACGGAGTAATTCGCAGGTCACGTAAATGGTGGCATAGACTATTCTGGGGATTCCTTGATATCGCTTCGTGAATGCTTACATAATATACAACCTGCAATTTGAAAAAATGTCCACATTGGAATTTAGAAGATCTGTTTCTTTAGGGCTCATGTCGATGAATTTCAAAAATGTTAGGGACAGGAAATCTGGACCAATAGTGAAGAGACGGAAATACAATTATAGTGTACCTGATGACGTGAGGCTTGGAAATCGTGGATCTCATTGGGTTGTATTTACGAATAACAGAGGAAGATGTGAAATGTGTAGTTCGCGTGCAATACAATCGCGACCTCAGAGCAAATGTTCAACATGTGGTGTATTCTTGTGTTGCAATCAAAATAAAAATTGTTTCCTTGAGTACCATGAAATGGACTGATTTAGATACATGATGACAATATTTTTATTTTTCTAGTAGCTACTTAGTATAAGAATTTTTAATTTTGTAAAAAAATTCAATGATAAAGGGAATAAAATATTTGAGTTAATGAGCGGTTTATTGACACTATGAATGATATTATTCCTGACGGTACTCAGAAGTCCATTTTTTGTTTTTTTTTCAAATATGAAAATAAAACTCTGAAAAAATTTGAGTGGTATTCCAAAGCCATCTACAAACAAAAAATAAGAAAAAAGTTTGTTAATTCAACTTTTTTCGATATTTGGGCACTAAAGGGTTAAAATTTCTACTGTCGAAAACCGGAGTTCGAATGGAGAACGCCTTCGCTCTGCTCGAAGGAAGATGGAGAGCATTGAAAGATATCGATACGTATTTTATGAAAGATCAGTGGGAGTAATTATTGCATGATGTGTACTTCATAATTATTTTATTCTGGAAGGAGACCACTTTGAAGTAGAATAAAATGAAATATTATCAGGGGGGTTCACGAGGGCAATGATGACGCTAGAGGGATGAATAAACGTAGGGAAATTAGCAATTTACTATGGCAAAATAAATAGTTATATAAGAAATCCATTTATAACTGTTGTACGAATTTTCATTGAAATATTCAACAATTGACAACCAATTAGTCTAAAATCTGACCCTCAGTTAAATGGATTCAAAAAAACGCTGCAAATTTCACACAAAGGTTTATTATTTTCTCAGCTTAATGTTCAAATCCTTCAGCGATATTTATCACACTTTATAATTGCGAGTACCACAAGTGAGAAGTGTTACAGTGAAATAAAACAATGTTTAAGATCGTCCGCCAATATCAGCTAGTAAATATTATTCCCGCAAGCGGGAAGTTTTTCTGAAGAAATTCTGAAATGCGAGTAGCCGTATCAAGCCTCTTGCATTTCGGAATATTCATTAATTTCATTTCTTTTTTCAATTCCTACCTGGCTGGAAAAAATGAAGCTTTCCAAAATTGAATCACAGAACTAAAAAAAATTTCCTAGTTAGACGGTAATGGCCAAAATTCAATGTTAGGTCAATAATCAACAGTGCTATGTCAAGGTAAGAATATTTATAGAATTTTTACCCAGAACGCACCTGATATACTAAGTTGAACAAACTATAAGCCTAGGAATAATCAACAAAATGAAGTACCATAGAGTATGAACAAATCTAAGGAAAGTTTGAATTGAATGAATAACACTGAAAGAGGAATTTCGTGGCGAATCATTGTCAGAAACACTCCAGAGGGTGATAAGTGTCCATAGCGATTAATTTTTCCTTCAGTGACGTCGTGACATATTCACGAGAAGGGTGAGAAAGTGCAGAGTTACTTCTCCTCAATTGGTATATTCCATTCCACGGATATTGTTCATCAACATTTCAGAGCAGAATTGCTGAAATTACCAAACTGCGATGTACGTGAGACTTGAAGTGTCGCATCATGAACGATATCCACAGTTTGCATTCCTAACGTTGACGCCACCTATATCTTAATTCTCCTCAGTTGAAGTTTTGAAGATCGGCGAAAAATAAAAGATCAACGAAGATATTCAATCCCAATCACCAATAAAGGATAGGATGGAAGTCAAGCATTCTCGATAATATTCACATGGAGTTATTTCGAAGAACCAATAATGAATTATCCGAATGAGCGAGATTTGATAACCACTTCTAAGAAATAGGTATGTGTAGGTCTGTGTTAGACTCTATGAAATTTGAAATCATTCTTATTCGTAAGTCTTTTGCAGGCGGCTAATGAGTGAGTAGGTAGGAAATTAACTCAAATTCATAAGATTGTAAATAGTAGTAGTCAGAATAAGATTAATGTAAATAGATTCCTTTGAACTTACACAAATTTTCAAACGAGTGAGGTGAATATATCTCGATGTATTGAAAATTTGTTAATCAATCTTTTCATCTTGTACCACTTTTTCCAGAACAAGTGCAGCACAGCGGTCCAAATACCGTACCACATATTTGATCGCGTCGAGTTCCAGACTAGTGATGTTATTATTCGAATTAAAATTAATCGATAATCCGATTATTGAAATAATCGGCATCATCCGATTATTGAAACTGGAGAATCCGAATGATAAATAACCTGAGTCTGCATTGAACCTAAACTATGCTATGCTCGTGATGCAACTCTAAACAATGAATCGCAGAATGGAATAACCTGACGGCCGCAATAACCAAGCGACACTAATAAACGCCGGTTCCCCGTGAATGTTCGGCAATTTCCGATGACAGTCGGTACGTTGAGAACAAGCGGGAGGCGGGATAATATACACTTATCAAATAATGTTGAACTCTCAATAATAAACTCATCTGAAAAATTTTTAGGTGAACGTCATCCAGTATTGGATCTGAATGACTTTTGTTTAGGATTTATGAATGATGAAATGAAACAAAAACTGAAAGATTTTTCAAAAATTATTTGTATGGATGGAACACACGGTACTAACCAGAAGGGAATGGAACTGACTATAATGCTTGTGAAAGATGACAGGAATATGGGATTTCCAGTGGCCTTTTTCTTAAGTAATAGAAAAGATCAGATAACCCAAGAAGTCTTCATGCAAGCATTGCGTGAAAAAGTGAAGGATATTATCGAGCCACAATATTTTATGAGCGACGATGACCCAAAGTACCACAATGCATGGGTAAAAGTAATGGATTCTAGACCAAGAAGACTGTTGTGTACATGGCATATAATCAAAAACTGGATTAAAAACGGAAGGTCCAAGGTTAGAAATAACTCGAGAAAATTACATTTTTCCATGTAGTAAATCTTAAATAATTCATTTCAGATACGAAATGAGCTAATAAAAAAATCGATGAAGGAGGATATGAAGAAAATACTTAATGAAACTGACGTCCATAAATTTGAGATGAAGAGTCAGAACTACTTTATGAAATTGGAGAATTCTGAAGAACACCAATTTTTGAATTATCTCAAGACATATGTTTATACAAATGATATTAACTACAGTAATCCACTTCAACTCACACACACATACAAAACACAAATGCACTTATATTTCCATGTATGTGCACTCATATTCCCATGCATGCAGTCATTCACTCTAAACAGTTTTATCTAACCACGAAGAACAACCAACTAGTCCAATCAAAACAATTCCTGGAATTCTGAGGCATTTTCATAAATAAACTTTTTGCATAGTTTCCTTAAATTAAACTTATTGCTAGCTTTTACCTCTAATGGCAACTTGATGTAAACCTTTGCCCCGATATAACTTACATATATTATTTTAAGCTAAGGTTGTTATTACTCACAGGAATCTGAATATTTTTATTCCTGTTACCACGGAAAAAGTAATTGTGATCTACATAATGCCGTAATGTTTTGTGGCCATGGATATATGAACAGATTTCCAATATGTACAATGACCTTACACTACCTATCTCGGCCGAAAACAGCAAATCCGTGAGATAAAGTCTATTTTTCTTAAATGTTATCTTTAAAATATACTTTTGTATTATATTCAGTTTATGTAAGCTGTTACATAGATCCATATTCCGTTTATGCTTTATGGAGATGTTAAATTTGTATCAACCTTGATGAACATTACAGGTATATTCTTATTGATGAATGTGTATTAATATAATAATAAATAAAAGTGGTTTAAAAGAAGTCTTTCATTTTTTTCGTAATCGCCTCTCAACTCAAATAATCTGATGATACAAACCTGTGTGGGATTGTTACTTGTCCATCATCATTCAAACTATCCTATCAAAGTTTGATTTTACAAATTTTAATACTAAAATCAATTTGATGACATTAATGAATGTATCGAAATACCAAATTCCATTGATTTATTTCTTCTGGAAATTCGTGGACTGCAAAGACGTAATCTTTTGTCTGTTCATTCCTCGCATAATGAGCTGAAATTTTATAATTTTTTTTTTATTATCATTAAAAATAATCGAATTACTTCAGTTTTTTAAAATGTCATTCTGAAAAGGACAAATATATGAATCAACCAATAAAAAATATCCCATGAAATATATGTTGAATATTCCCTATATCACAGTTTCACGAACTTTGGTCGCCTTCCAGGGGAGCCGTGAGACATCTTAAGAGCATAATTAATCTGTCTGATCACGATTGGATCTACTCGTGTCTTCAAAAATATAAAATAAATGATGCAAATCTATATGAATCATCCAGAAATAAAATTATATTATTGTATTAACATATTCGTGAATCGTTTAGTTCGTATAGTTTATTGAACTTAGTAGATTTTCCATGACGAGTAAATTAGCTAACATGTTTTTAAAAAATTTATATCAGGAATACATTACTCCAATCTATTGAAAACATTCAGCCACAGCGAATTTCAATATCACTTCAATCCCAGGAACATCAAACGTCCATATTTCAAACTTTCCGCATAATTCGAACTACCGACTGTCATCGGAAATTGCCGAACATTTACGGGGAACCGGCGTTTATTAGTGTCGTCTGCAATAACCTGATAATCGTATCGGCATCGGGCTTCTCGGCTACATTCGGATTACGGCACGATACAAATAGTATAGTAGCAGGAGCACAGCGCGGATGCCGATGTTTCACCATTCAAATGATTTTTAATTCGAATGATCATTCGAACAAATACAGTGGGTGATCAAATTATTAGAGCCACCTCGAAAAATTGAACTTTTCTCTATGAAATGGTTTGAAATCAGGGTAAAAATCATTTCAATATGCTTTTTATCATTTAATTATGATAATGGAGTATATTTATGTGCAGGAGACAAACTGGCAACCCTGTCGATACCCCCACCAGTTAACTCATGCGCCATAATGTATCGAAGTTGTCATTCCTAGTTATCTAGCCTCGCCGTGCGGTCCTTCTCATCACCCTATTCATTGTTTTCAAAGACGTTCTGGACTCTATTGGTACTTTTAATCGACGAACTATAGTGTTGTTCTTCATTCTCAAGTGAATTTGCCAGTGAAATCTTCGTTCCGCTGTTGTTACAACAATTGAATTAAAAAAAAAAAAAAATTGTGATGGGAAAGTCAAAAGACATCACACCAAAGAAAACAGCAGAGATAAAATCTCTGGTCATGAATACTGATTACTCCAACAGAAAAATAGCATCCATTACAAAAGTTTGGAGGGCAACAGTAGATCGCATAAAGAAAAAAATGGATGAAAATGTTGATCTTACCCCACGACGTAGAGGGAAATGTGGTAGAAAAAAATTACAACACCAAGAGATGAGCGAAAAATACGTGATATTGTGTTGCCAAATAGAAAGCAACCGCGCAGGATACTCACGAAAATAATGCAGGAGTCTGGGGTCAATATTTCACCAATGACTGCTCGACGACGAATAAAGGATATGGGGTTCTCAGCACGCCGACCTGCAAAAAAAACCCTTCTTACCCCAGCGATGATGAAAAGGTTACAATGGGCTAAACATCACAAGGACTGGACAGTTGATGACTGGAAGCAGGTAATCCAAAAATTCGACAATAAATAAAAGGTAAACTAATGAAATTTCTGAATGTTCAAGGTCTGTTTTTCGGATGAGTCAACCGTACAAATTCTGATGGACAGATCTGAATTCGTGAGGAGAAGACCAGGAGAAAAATTTAAGGATGACTGCATCGTGAGAACGGTCAAGCATCCTCTAAGCATCATGGTTTGGTCCATAATCAGCAGTCAGGGAACAGGTCGCCTGTATATCGTTGGATTAACGATGAGGCAGGACCAGTATTTAAAGGTCCTTGAAAGCAAAATGCTTCCTCAGGTCCAAGAGTGGTTCCCAGGTGGACGCTATATCTTTATGCACGATTCAGCTCCATGTCACAAAGCTAAAAAAGTGACTAAATTTCTTTCTGACCGGCAAGTAAAGGTTTTAGACTGGCCTGGTAATTCTCCAGATCTCAACCCGATCGAGAACCTTTGGAAGTTGATGAAGAAGGAAATTTCCAATGAAATGATCACAACAAAGCGTCACTTGATAGAACGTTTAATTGAAGTGTGGCACAGGAGTGAAAAAATAAAAGAAAATTGCCACAAATGCATAGAAAGCATGCCCAGGAGGTGCCAGGCAGTCATAGACGCAAAAGGTGGCAGTACCAAATATTAGGTCTCGGGCAAATTTTTTGGTGTTAACATGTCAATTCCCGATTAAAACTGAATTATTCATATTGTGTTCTTATTTTTGGATGAAAAACTGACAAATTTTCATAAAAAAGTTGCATAAATTTTTCATAAAATCCAAAATTGCCAATTTCGCACTGTGGCTCTAATAATTTGATCACCCACTGTATGTGTAGGTCTGTGTTAGACTCTATGAAATTTGAAATCATTCTTATTCGTAAGTTTTTTGCAGGCGGCTAATGAGTGAGTAGGTAGGAAATTAACTCAAATTCATAAGATTGTAAATAGTAGTAGTCAGAATAAGGTTAATGTAAATAGATTCCTTTGAACTTACACAAATTTTCAAACGAGTGAGGTGAATATATCTCGATGTATTGAAAATTTGTTAATCAATCTTTTCATCTGCTTTAACCCTTACTGGAACGGTGGTACAAAAAATGGAACCACTTTTTCCAGAACAAGTGCAGCACAGCGGTCCAAATACCGTACCACATATTTGATCGCGTCGAGTTCCAGAGTCCAGACTCCAAGCTGGTAACACGCGTCCCAGAGCGCTCTGCTGCAGGTAGCCGATATCCCCACCTAAGTGGAACCACCCACGCCGACCCAAGCCAAGCGTCCGCCATATTGGCACCGCATGGTAAATAACCGTTAAAGAACAATTGAATAGTGGCGTTAAGACAGTGACTTTAATTAGTGCGTTCACAAATAGTGGATTCCTAGTCGAAGGAATCAAAAAAGTGCGAAAATGGACGCTATGAACGCGATGGTTATAGACAATGACAACTTATCCGTAACAAGTGACAAAACGCGAAGCAACAAACGATCTCGAATAAGTGACACGAGCGACCCAACATTCATACACCCTTCACAAACAGCACCCAAGAAGCTGAAGAAAAAAGCCCACTCAGTTACCATCAAAAACAGTTACGAAAATCTACCAGTAGTGGAAGATACAGCCAATCCACAAGCACCTGCACCCCAAACCACAAAACCGAGGAGACCGAAACCGATCGTAGTGAATGGAATATTCACTAAACATAATAAGATCGCAGAAAAAATAAAATCAAAAGTCGATGATTCCATATCAAATATGGATATAACACATCCAACGTCTACTGCGAGCGTTTGGACGACTACGCAAAATTAAAGACGTACTTCATACAGTGTGAACAAAAATTTCACACCTACACCATCAAAGATGAAAAAACACACGCATTCACACTGCGTGGACTGAAAACCGAACCAGAACCCGAAGAGATCGAGCACGACTTAGAAAAAATCCACAAAATTCCAGTGAAGAACATATACAAAATGTCCATGGACGTAAAGTGCCCTCACGTACTCCACGATTATAATAAAAACAACAAAAAAAGTTACTTCGAAATTTATCGTCAGAGCCGCAAGTGGCGGCATCGTATTTTCTTCCATTTTGTTGATATTTCCGTTGTGAATTCTTATATTTTATTCCGCTTGAGCGGCGAAGAAATCTCTCATAAGGATTTTAGAAGAAGGGTTGTAGACGAGTTAGTAGCAGAGAAGATTGTCTCATTAAAGAGAAAACGAGACAACAGTCCGTTAGAAATAAAAAAACATAAACCTCAAGTATCGGTAGAAGTCAGACTTGACAGTTCAGCACATCAGCCTGAAAGAGGCACCAGAAGGAGATGTGCAGTATGCAGCTCGAGAAAAGGGCAAGTCAGAACTGAATGGACCTGTACAATTTGTAAAGTCCCTTTGTGTTTGTCCAAAACGAAAACATGCTTCCAGGATTTCCATTCAAAGGTAAAATTATTCCTTTCTGAATAAACACAGAAAATTTAAATAATTACGAACTTTTATTCCTCGTGTCACCTATGCAAAATATCTTTCCTGAGTAAGGGTTAAGATGGATGAAAAGTTGTCAAATTATTTCACTGAATTCCTACTGATTTGAATCTTAGGATCGAATGCGATTACTTTCGAGATGTGACAATTTCCAGCGTTCTTCCTTACAACTCGCAAACTGCTAGTCGTAAATCATTCGAGTAAATTTGTTTAGATTGGGTTCTCATACAGTAAGCAATGTTGAAAATTTCATGAAAATTGGATGATAAATTTTCGCGAAATAATTTTTTCCCCTTTTCAACCCCTCCTGCTGAAAAGCTTGGAGGATCAACCTCGAGTGACACACGATTTTTCTACCAAGTTTCAACGATTTCCGTTTAGTACTTTCAGAGAAAAGCTCCGGACGGCGGACGGGGGACGGCGGACGGACGGACGATTTTTTTTTATTCGTTTATTCAAATCTACATACTTCGAAACATAAACTGTGAAATTTTCAGGGGGGGTAAACATTTTTTTTGATGGTTTATTATTTGATAAAATCAAGTGATTCCTCATGAATCACTTGAATTTCCATTGTTTCAGCAATATATAGGGAAAAAATGTAACTCCACATCGTTGAATCCAATCCTGTCAAGATAGGACTAAAATTAAGATATTATGTCTCACCATAACAATTTCCCTCCTGATCCACCTTATCTACGAATAATATAAATACAGATTTTTCAAAAAAAATCATCATAGTTCGCACGTGATTCGTTAATAAACGAGTGAATCAGAATCTAAGTGATAACTAGATCCTCTTCAGTTGATTGTAGGTTTTAAATAAAATTTTTAATTGGAAATTGTTCAATAAAACGTTTTTTTTTCTTATTTAGAAAGATGGATTTATCAAAATTAAACAATATAAGCACTCTTTCAGGCACAGACAAATCAACAGTGCATATGAGTATATTGGAAAAGAAACAAGTGTATCAAATTATTGATGCAAAGCTATTAAGTACAATATAAGTTGGGGTGGAGTACTGGATTGCCACAAGAAAAGGTTGGATGTTATACAAAAATATTTCCTCAAAATTATGTACAAAAAAAAATAACTTTTCCCACTAAAGAACTTTATGAGTTAGCTAGATTACCTGACATGCGACAAGTTTATGCCATGAAAATAATAATGAACATTTATGACAATAAAGTTAATATCCGAACAAAGGAACATAATTACCAAACAAGAGCTACCGGAAAAAACTATAAACGCCCAAGAAGCAGGAAAAAAATAGGGCAAAGATGTTGTACCTATATTACTCCCAGATTATTCCCCATACTACCGCAAGAAATAATAAACCTGAAGAAGAGAACATCTTTCAAGAGAAAACTGAAGAAGTGGATATTGAATCACAAAGCCAAAATGCACAAAGTTATCCACCAATAATGACTACCCGGAATTGACACTGAATATGACATTAAATGTGATTATGATGCTGAAACGCACTTTTGGTGTAGTTTGGTCGGAATATATTGGGTGGGCCATCTGTTGGTTTTTTTTTAACCATGAATTTCGATGTCTTGCAACAAACTTCATGGTTTTGTGTTTTGACATATGTCAAGAGAAAACTATGCCAAATTTAATTATGGATTCATTAACAACACAAGAACGAATTTTAGTTATCGAAACTTACTACGAAAATGGGCGATCTGTAAAAAGTACATTTCGCAAACTTCGTGAACGTTTCGGTCGACATAATCGTCCTACAGAGCCCGGAATTAGCAAAATTGTTCAACGTTTTAAAGAAACAGGTTCCGTAGAAGGTCGTAGAGCATATCAACATGCTCGACCAGTTCGTACTCCTGAAAATGTATCCGCTGTAAGTGAAAGTGTGCGTGAAGAGCCATCAACATCGACCAGGCATCGTTCGCAAGAATTGGGCATACCTCGAACCACTTTACGTCGAATTCTGAACGTCGATCTTCATTTCCATCCATACAAGATCCAATTGACACAACAATTGAAACCACAAGACCATCAACAACGCCGTACTTTCGTTGATTGGATGCTTCAAAAAGAAGAGGGATTCTCATCCAAAATCATCTTCTCAGATGAAGCTCATTTTTATCTGAATGGACATGCGAATAAGCAAAACTGCAGGTTTTGGGGCTCGGAAAATCCTCACATTATTCATGAACAACCACTTCCAGAATAGCTTTTCCAAAGCTCTAAGTTCACCCACTTATCTCCCTGGTTTTATAAAATTAAAAAACTTTTACTAATATATAACTGCCCCGATACTAAATCAACTATGTCAGATCAAATTCATAAACCTACTGATACTCTTCCTTCTAACAAGGAAAACGATATCATCGGCAACGTTTCTAAACTACGCGATGTAGATAAAGAAAGTCCTAAACCTAGACTTACTTCTACAAAATCACCTACCGTAGACAAAGGCTCAAACCAACACAAGCCTAAGCCCCAGAAACAAACTCAGTCATCATCTATTAATCATGTACTGATGCCATTTTTATGGTTCCCCATGCTTGGTAAACCCACCTCAAGCGTGTCAAAATTTGTTCTCTCTCAACCACTTCATGCCGAAAAGGTCACTGTTTGGTGCGGATTATGGGCTGGTGGAATCATTGGACCATTTTTCTTTGAAGATGAGCGTGAAAAGTCCGTTACAGTGAATTCTGAACGTTATCGTGGCATGCTGACTGACTTTTTGTGGCCAAAATTAAATGAATTAGATGTGGATGATCTTTGGTTTCAACAAGACGGAGCAACATCGCATACAACTCGCGAAACAATAGGTTTATTGCAAACCAAATTTGGTGAACGCTTAATTTCCCGTAATTCTGACGTGAATTGGCCAGCAAGATCATGCGATTTGACACCATTGGACTATTTTCTTTGGGGTTTTTTGAAGAGTAAAGTGTATGCTAACGCCCCACGGACAATTCAAGACCTCAAACGCAATATTCGGCATGAAATTGAGGCCACAGATCCGCTCTTACTGGAAAAAGTCATCGCAAATTTTGATGTTCGGATGCAAGCTTGTAAGAAGAGCCGTGGTGGTCACATGAATGATGTGATTTTTCACACATAAATGGCATAAATATTCCTTTGATTTTCAATAAAAATTAATGAATTTTTTCCACAATGCATGTGTTTAATTCATGGTTAAAAAAAAAACTAACAGATGGCCCACCCAGTATTTTATGTTTGTATTTTGGATGAAGCCTTTTTTTATGGACAGTGCACAGTTAATATTTTAGGATATTTAACTCTACATTATCTTAGAGTTTGTTTGTACAGAACTCTCTTATTATTATCATTATTATCATTATTATTAAAATTATTATTATATGGAGTGTTTGTTGATGAAGTTAACGGAAAATAAAGTTTTTCGTTTTTCATCCGAAGAGAGTTACAAAAACATTGAAACCACAGTTAAAAGAGCTGAGATCAGGGCATTATGAACTCGTGTTCTTGGACATGAAGGAAATTACGAATTTAGTGTCAAACCCCCCGTTTGAACTGAAGAAATTGTTAGGTGTATTTAAAAACGCTGCAAATTTTACACAAGGGTTTATTACTTTCTCAATTGAGTAACCTGATACCATTGACATCTTGAATAATACTTAGGGGAAAGAAGGGTAAGACCGGACAGTTGGGTGAGATCGGGTACCTTGACTGTGCTGCTGCTACTACTAATGCCAGCTGGTGCACAGAACGTGATCTACATTCCGTAAGCACAGAATAGAGAAGTATTACAGAAGCGACATTCTCCCTTTTTTTAAGTCCCAAATTTTCATGCGCATGCTTCAATCCGCCATTTGTTTGTTAGTTACATCTTCCACGTGCTTGAGTTCATTGCTCTTTTGATAAAGTGCAGTGACCGTTACGTTCGTGTTCGTAGATTCGTTTTGATTAAAAAGTTGAATATTATTTAAAATGCGTGGAAATATCTCTGTATTTCCTAGGGCCAAGAGCATATAAATTTTTCAAGAAGCTCTTTTATTCACCTTCTGTTAGAAGCCTTGAAAGAATTACTCAAGAAATACTGTTCAAACCCGGTCTTAAAAATGAAGTTCTGTATGAAACATTGAAAGTCAAAACAGTTGGACTGCTGGAGCAAGACAAGCATTGTCTATTATGTGTTGACGAAATGTCGCTCAAAATGAATTTATTTTATAATAAAGGACGTGATGAAATTATTGGGATGAAAGATTTGGGAATAGACAAGAAAGAGTTTATTCCAGCACAAAATGCTACTATTATCATGGCCAGGGGGTTATATAGTAACTGAAACCAGCCCATCGCATATTTTTTTGTTGAAAACTGCATGACATCCATTGAACTTGAAATAAACATAAGAAAATGTTTTCGAAAATTAGAAGCTGTCGGTTTAATTGTTTATGGTACTGTCAACGACATGGGGAGTAGTTTTATTTAATTGGCCAACAAGTTAGGTGTTACATCTGACATGCCATACTTTAGAAAATGCGACAGAGATATAGTATATTTTTTTGACACTCCCCATTTAATGAGAGCTACAAGAAACAATTTGATGAAAAATGTTTTCAGGTTCTGTTTTGACCTGAATTGGTTTATTCAGGTGTTTTGGAGTTTCAATAGTAGAGACTCCGTGTGGATGAATTAATCGCACTTGATTAATTCTATTTTTATTAAAATGAAGACACGACCGACGAATATTTTCTGATCTTTATCAGAAAATGTTGATGCTTCTAAAACAAGCAGATAATTGGAGAACTGGTCAATATCGTTGCACTTATGACACGAAGATGTTGTTAAGGTGTATTAAAAAACGCACTTTTAACACTCAACACAAATATATTTTCTTGTATCTGTAAAAGATAACAAGACCAAAATGGTATACAATTTATACAATAGAATCTTCCTTCTATATCTTACGATAGCAAGGTCGAAGCGACATTCAAATGAGATGTGACGATTTTACAACAAAAATTAACGTAGAAGTCTCGTTCATAAAGTCGAGAGCGAATAGTTATTTACTGTACAACGGTCAAATGAATAGTGTTTAAAACTAACTAAAACCTAAATTAAGAAAATTCCCTTCTTCACATTTTAGAGGGAGAATATAAATTTTGATTGGATTTTTTGAATTAAGCGACGCCCTTCTAAGATCCGAAAAAACACCTCGGATTGGCTGGTGCGAAAGAGAGAGCATAAAAGTGTGAAGGAAATTTCCCTAATGGTCTGGGACGATAAATTCTATAAAATGTCATATGTGATGTCTGGATTCTTTGAGTACCACTCATAAAGCTACGATTCCTGGAATACTAAGAGCTTGAAATACATCTCCGTGTTTTCTGTCACGCTAAATCATACTTTATTGTTGGCTTGAGATAAAATGCTCTTAAAGCCGGTGTCAATTGATTTAAAACAAAAATATTGAATTTCGAGTATATTCCTGGGAAACCAAAAGAATTCAAACTCCCACGTTGCAGCAGCAACATACTGCCGGCCTTGAACTATCAAAGTTCAAAACAAAGAAAATAAATATGAAATGTTCATAACTAACAACAAACTAAAAATTATATGTCTACAATATATACAATTTTCAAGTAGTTTACTAATTTTCTAAAGGGAGGGGACACAGTTTTTTCACACAACGTTTATATTCCCCTGTTTTTGTCCTCAAGGTGACCACTCGAATGACGTTATCCTCGCCTGGGTGAGTAGCGATTACTCTCCCCAGTGACCAATGTAAAGGTGGAAGATGATCTTCCTTTATTAGTACCAAGGTGCCAACCTGGATACAATTGCCATCAGGCAGACGTTTATTAAAACATATCAGGTGATTCAGGTATTCCTTATACCACCTTTGCCAGAAATGTTGTTTCAAATGCTGTGCATGCTGCCAAGCCGACAGGCGATTAGACGATACACTGGTCAAGTCTTCCTGAGGAAAACTTGTCAAAGAACTACCTATTAGGAGGTGCCCAGGTGTCAAAGGAATGAGGTCATTGGGATCGGAAGACATGGGCGATAGTGGTCGGGAGTTCAGTATCGCTTCAATTTCAATTATGAACGTCTCTAGTTGTTCATAAGTAAGCAATGTATTACCAACCGTTCGTAGAAGGTGATATTTAAATGATTTCACTGCGGCCTCCCAAATCCCGCCAAAATGAGGAGATTTGGGGGGTATAAAATGCCAAGAGATTTGCTCGTCCTCACAATATCGCTGTAGTGCCTTATTGTGCTTATCAGAGGTGAACAAGTTGTGCAGAGCGTTCAACTCGTTCTTGGCACCTACAAAGTTTGAGGCATTGTCTGAGTAGATCGCGGCAGATTTGCCTCTCCTGGAAAATAGACGTTTGAGGCTCGCTATGAAGGCATCGGTTGTAAGATCACTGACTAATTCCAAGTGAACGGCCTTGGTAGACAGGCATACGTACACGGCTACGTATACCTTCAATTTGTTCCGGTTCCTGAACCGCCTTTCCTTTATGTAAAATGGCCCGCAATAATCTACTCCGACATTCAGAAAGGGTCTTGAAGCAGTGACACGATGTCCAGGAAGCAATCCCATGGAATGATCAGTATGTCGCGGTTTGACTCTGAAGCAAGGAATACATTGATGTATAATTTTCCTAGTAATGTTGCGACCATTTAACGGCCAGTATCGCTGCCGGACCGAATAAAGAGTTGACTGAGCGCCTGCATGCTTAAGGCGCAAGTGCTCTTCGCGAATGATTAGACGCGTTATGGCATGGTCAGAAGGCAATAAAATAGGGTGCCGTTGTTCCGCTGGTATCGATGCGTGAGATAGTCTCCCACCGACTCTCAAAATCCCTTCATCATCTATGAATGGGTTCAAGGGTACAAGACGACTTTTTTCATCTATATTTTCGTTATTTGTTAACAAGGTGATTTCCTTCATGAATCCTGCAGCTTGAGTTGCTCTCAAAATAGTTTTGTGAGCCTTATCCAACTCTGACTTGCTCAGCTGACCGATATTTCTATTTGATGGATTTTTTGAATTGAAAATAAAGCGAAAAATATAGGCAATGATACGTCGTAATTTCGGCAGAGAACTGTATTTTTCCAAGAGCGCTTCATTGTTGGAAAATTCTATTTTCATGCAAACTTTCGATATAAAAAGTGGCTTCATCTCAGGTAATTCAGATATCGTGAACTTGCCTTTGGGCCAAGTATCTGACTCTAGTCCTAACCATATTGGACCATTTTGCCAAATGCGTGTTTTGGTGAGATTATAGGGCGTTTGGCCCCGCGAAACAAGATCGGCGGGATTTTCCCCGGAAGCTACATGACTCCAATGACAAGATGCGGTCAATCGCCTAATTTCTGACACGCGATTGGCTACAAATGTTTTGAGCAAATGAGGCTCGGTATTTATCCACGAAAGAGCAATCGTGGAGTCCGACCACAAGTAAATGGAATCGAACGATAAGGACAGCGCTTTATTTACAACTGTAAATAAGCGAGACAACAATAGGGTACCGCATAATTCTAAGCGTGGTAAACTTAACGATTTTACGGGCGCTACACGTGATTTCGAACAAACTAGTTGCACCGTGATCTTTCCGATGTCATCCACAGATCGAATATATATACACGCACCATAAGCTTTCTCACTAGCGTCGCAAAACCCGTGCAGTTGAATATTAGTTGCTCTAGGAGCCAAAATAAAACGTTCGAACTGGATGCTTTCGATCAAATGTAATTGCTCCTGATATGTTGACCACAATGTATGGATTTCAAGGGGAATGGACTCGTCCCAAGCTACGCCAGCCTTCCACAGGAGTTGAATAATTATTTTCGCGTACAAAATAACAGGCCCTAATAATCCCAAAGGATCGAATAATTTTGCAATCTGCGACAATATCGTGCGTTTCGTATAGACCTTGGGATACCCGGATATGTTTACCGAATAGAATATCTTGTCCTTTCGGGAATTCCATTGAAGCCCTAGTGTTTTCACGGTGGAATCGAGATCTAGTGCTAGATGTGTACTGTTTTGCATTTTTAGAGGATCAGGAATTAAAGTAGGGTCATTCGAAGCCCACTTTCGAAGGTGGAAATTGCCCATTTTCAATAGGGCAAGTAGATCATCTCGGAGAATTTTGGCTTCGTTTCTACTAGAGGCACCGGTCAAGAGATCGTCTACGTAAAAATCCCTTTTCAAGACGGCTGCCGCGATAGGGTACCTGTCACCTTCGTCTTTCGCTAATTGCTGAAGGGCCCGAATGGCTAGAAATGACGCGCATGCTGTGCCGTACGTAACAGTATCCAACGTGTATTCATCGATGTCATCTCCGGGACCGTCACGGTAGAGAATTTTTTGATAACAAACGTCATCAGGGTGCACACGAACTTGACGATACATTTTCTCAATGTCCGCGGTCAAGGCGTATTTGTGAGAACGGAAGCGAGTAAGAATCGAAAATAGATCTTCTTGTATTTTAGGACCCACCATAAGCGCATCATTCAAAGAAATTCCCGAGGTAGATTTAGCCGACCCATCAAAAACCACCCTCAACTTTGTTGTTAAACTTTGTTGTTTTACAACCGCATGATGAGGGAGGTAAAAGCCGGAACGTGTATCATGTTTGACACATTTCGACATGTGTTTTAAATTACGGTATTCTTCAAGAAATTCGGAATATTCCCGTTTCAGAATACTGTCTTTGGCCAGTCGATGTTCCAAACAATGGAATCTCTTGACCGCCAGATGGTGCGAAGTACCCAACTTAGATTTATTATGGTTGAAGGGTAGACGTACAATGTACCTGCCTTCTGTGTCTCTTTGTGTGTTAGCCACAAAATGATCTTCTGCTAACGATTCTTCGGCGGAATAGACCCTTTCGTCAGGTAATTCTTCGATTTCCCAAAACCTTGTTAAATTGGTATCTGAAGGATTGGACGTAACGCTGATATGACAATAAATATTGTTTGCTCGGACGGCATGGTTTATTTCACCGGCTATGATCCATCCCAGTTGTGTCTTCTGAAGAATCGCATTAGGATGATTTTTAAGCGATATTTGACCGATACACAGCAATTTGTAAAATAATTTGACACCGATTAATGCGTCAATATTTGACGGCTGTTCGAATTTTGGGTCGGCTAATTGTATATTCTTCGGTATCTCTAGATTGCCACGATTTATATGAATCGAGGGCATAGCCTTCGTTATTTGCGGAACAATAAGAAATTCTATATTTTTCTCGAATTTGCTGAATTTAGATCTTATCGTAGCTGAGCTAGAATGACGTACGTGAGTGGATATGTCATCCACACCTGTGACCGAAATATTAACCGATTCGCGATCTAGATCTAAGAATTTGGCTGTAGCTTCGGTGATGAAATGCGCTTGGGATCCTGCATCCAAAAACACACGACATGCCTTTGTTTTGCCCTTTTGGTTAACAATGTCAACTATAGCTGTGGCTAATAAAGTTTCCGATTTAACCGACGCATGTAAATTTAGGCTGGATGGATTTCCCAAATGAACTGCGGCTCCATCCGAATTTACCTGAGTTCGTTGGTTAGCTTGCGTGTTGTTGAAGTGAAGAAGGGTATTGTGTTTTTGGTTACATTTCCGACACTTGCCGGCGGAGCACTCGGTCGCTCGGTGACCCTTTCGCAGACAATTAATACACAATGAGGCCCGTTTGGCTGACTCATAACGTGCTGCTGGCGCTAAGGAAGTAAATTTTTCACAATTCTTTATACTATGATCGCTTCCACAATGGGGACAACAAATGACCGTGGTAGTTGCAGAATAAGACTGTTGGTGGCGAATATTTTGACGAGGATTCTGTGAAATCTTTTTTTCAACTGATTGTTGACGTTTGTTCGCACCTTGATAAGACTTGTTGTCCTCTAACTGAGACCGACGCTGTAAAAACGATATCATCTGATCAATCGTGGGCTTGGGAAAATCGTTGCTGAAATCCTCCCACTTTTCTGGAAGGTAATAGTTGAATTTTTCCAAAATGATTGTTATTAATAGCGTCTCCCAAGATTCGACCGGCTCTCCCAAACTCTTGAGAGCTCGAAAATGCTTTTGAAAGCAATCTAGAAATACGCGAACGGTGAATTCCTTTGATATGCAAGGCATATTGAGAAGGGCTTTGGTGTGGCTCTGGCGAATAAATTTTCGATTATCGTATCGTTCCTTCAACAAATTCCACGCGACTTGATAATTATCGGCGGACAGTTCTATCGCAGCAATCACTTCGGCAGCCTCACCGGCAAGGCAACCCCGTAAATAAAATAATTTTTGAATAGGCGGAATCCGCGAATCTTCATTTACGAGCGAGTTGAATAAATCGTGAAAGCCTAACCATGACTCGAAGGATCCCGTGAATGTCGGAAGGGTAATTTTTGGAAGGTTAGCAGCATGACTAATCACATTTGTTGAGCCATTGCTGGTCAATGAGTCTATATCTCGCGGTGTGCCAGATTGAGAACTAATTGAAGCGCGTTTATTCAAAAGGTTGCTACTTATTGCATATAATTCCATATACTTTTCTTCAAATTCAGTTTGATAACTTTCTAATTCATCGGTATCATCTGACAACAATTGTAGTTCAAAGTGAATTTTTTCGAAGCTAGTTCGTGCCGCATCTAATTCGGCAAAATATTTTTCTAAGACAGGGTACTGAATAGTGGCATCGAACTCGTTCAAGAATTTTTCAAAACGCGTGAGCTTACTCTTGGCATTCCCGCGTTTGATTTTCAATGATTTGATTTCGGTGTGCGACATTTTTCTCAATTGGAAATGTTTATAAGCAATTAATTATAGAAGCAATACAAGAAGGAGGAATTCCAATAAAGGGAACTAAATAGGTGGTTCAATGACTTACTACTTGAATTCCTGGCAATATGCAGAAGCACAATTTTTTCGCACTAAACACAATTCGCGAACTTTTCGGATTTCGCGACACAACACTTATCAACGAACTTTCACTCCAATGGTTGTTCTGGAATCTGTTGAATCTGGATTGTCAAGGATCTTCAAGAATGGACTGTATGATTGTATATGAATAATATCCGTGATTCGATGAGATCAGTTGCTTCTTTGATATTATTCGATGGGACTAAAGTTTTTGTGGATATAATCCGGCTCGCTAGGACCAATGTTTTGACCTGAGCGATATCCGGCCCGAAGGACCAATGTTTTGACCTGAATTGGTTTATTCAGGTGTTTTGGAGTTTCAATAGTAGAGACTCCGTGTGGATGAATTAATCGCACTTGATTAATTCTATTTTTATTAAAATGAAGACACGACCGACGAATATTTTCTGATCTTTATCAGAAAATGTTGATGCTTCTAAAACAAGCAGATAATTGGAGAACTGGTCAATATCGTTGCACTTATGACACGAAGATGTTGTTAAGGTGTATTAAAAAACGCACTTTTAACACTCAACACAAATGTATTTTCTTGTATCTGTAAAAGATAACAAGACCAAAATGGTATACAATTTATACAATAGAATCTTCCTTCTATATCTTACGATAGCAAGGTCGAAGCGACATTCAAATGAGATGTGACGATTTTACAACAAAAATTAACGTAGAAGTCTCGTTCATAAAGTCGAGAGCGAATAGTTATTTACTGTACAACGGTCAAATGAATAGTGTTTAAAACTAACTAAAACCTAAATTAAGAAAATTCCCTTCTTCACATTTTAGAGGGAGAATATAAATTTTGATTGGATTTTTTGAATTAAGCGACGCCCTTCTAAGATCCGAAAAAACACCTCGGATTGGCTGGTGCGAAAGAGAGAGCATAAAAGTGTGAAGGAAATTTCCCTAATGGTCTGGGACGATAAATTCTATAAAATGTCATATGTGATGTCTGGATTCTTTGAGTACCACCCATAAAGCTACGATTCCTGGAATACTAAGAGCTTGAAATACATCTCCGTGTTTTCTGTCACGCTAAATCATACTTTATTGTTGGCTTGAGATAAAATGCTCTTAAAGCCGGTGTCAATTGATTTAAAACAAAAATATTGAATTTCGAGTATATTCCTGGGAAACCAAAAGAATTCAAACTCCCACGTTGCAGCAGCAACAGGTTCAATGGTATGGAAACTTCCGGGTCATATATTGTGCAGTTTTATGAAAAAGATAGAACACGAATAAACAGATGTGCTCAAAAACTCTCAGTCCCATATTCATCCCACTAATTTCGAAAAGATGAAAGTGAGTCTTGCCACTCAATTGTTGAGTAATACCGTTGGCAGTGGTTTAAGTAACCACATCAGCTTGGGTGTTTTGCCACAAAAGGCAATGGCAACGGTTACGTTCATCGACAAATTCAATAAGGTATTTGATTTGTTAATCAAGTCACTCAAGACTCTTTGGAAAATTTTTGTGGAAACATTCGTCAACAAGACGGCAACTCCGTGAATTCCACCACAATTCAATTCGAAAGAACTTTCAAGAAGCTATTTTGTCAGAATTATTTTCATAGCAAAACTTCCAATTGCTCAAATGATTCTGACATGGTTCTGACAAATCTCAGTAGAATTGATCAAACTTCTGTAATTACTGTGGGTCGGGTAAATGAACTGACACAAAACCCAGTACTGTCATTACCTGATACAGATTACAGGAATGAAGATTTATTATCTCAGAATGGCTTTACATATGTGTGCGGGTACTTACTGAGAAAAGTTTCAACAGTACATAGCTGTGTTAAATGTTCCGAATTGGGTGGATTCAGTGAATTGGAGACCGGTAAGTTATTGACTTACTACAAGGCATATGACAATATCCTAACCACATATGGCCCGTTTCAAGCTCCAAAAGAAAAATTCATTCAGTATATTTATAAATTGGAAAAGTTATTTTTTGAAAAATTCGACTCTTTTAGTACTGAAGTAGGAATTGGGAAAAGATATTTGGAACTTTTCAGGGAAATAAAATTTTCTCATGACGGTGTTGCATTCGACAAATTATATTTAATCAAATTGTTTACGAGACTGAGAATTTTCTATTCCCTGTAGTTTCCGAATCGCGACCTGACGTCAAATAAAAGCACAAGCAGAAAAATCCAAATTTTGCCATCTGCAGATTTTCAATGTTTCACTAGAATATGGACACTTTGTTGTTAAGTTTTTAACTCAATATATTTTTTCAATGATACGATTGAATCAGAATTTTGAATAATATATATTTGCATTGTTCAATGAAATGAGCTATGTCAGAAGGAAATCTATATCCAGGGGACTCAGAAGATAGGAGGGGCTGGAGTTTGGGGAGGCGTAGTACGCTATGAACCCGGATATATATAAAGTTGTTGTACAGACACCAATAAACTGCAAAAATTTGTCCGTTCAAAAAAGGTGTCCTGTCTATAAAAAATGAGTTATGCCTCAAATATCGTGCAGTAATAATACATACAAGTATGCATATGTAGTTTTAAATTCGCCGCCATGTAGCTTAGCATCCATTCAGTTAGTTCTCAAGGTCACGAATTTTGGGTACATCGATAACAATGGAAATGTCAAGGACTGTCGCTTCTGTAATACTTCTCTATTCTGTGCCGTAAGCTGAGACGACTTAGCGGCAGTAGTATCGAGTCGATGCTGGAGAACGCATGTTGTCAGTTGAGGTAAGTTTGTTTTTTCATGTCGCTCCTCTAATGTTGCTTCCAATTTAAACGATCATTACTTATTGGCATTTATAGTGATGAAAAATTGCTTCAGTGTCAGCTATTATATGATGAATAAAATTTAATATATGCGTAAAAACGAAGAAATAATTTGAATATCAGAGTGGTTTTGGAGCATTTTCTTGAATTCAATACTTTGGGTGAGACCGGGTAGTCCGATTGGGGCGATCCGGGTACTACCCGATCTTACCAGATTATTTCCGTTCTTACAATTATTCTATATTTACAGAGTCAGTATGATATGAAATTTGATGTTGGTTTGAAGCAACTAACGTTTGTCATCCTGTGCCGCCTGGGCCCGAACTCGTTATCGACTATACTCAATAAGCTGTTTCTGCTCTTCTGTTACAGAAATGGAACGTAAGAAGTATGATCTGAATAACCCGAATCACGTTCAAGAAATCATGGGCTTTCTGGAGAATGATGATTTGAAAGACCCTGCAGAGTATGAGGATTTGGGCGAAGAGAGTGATATCGATGAAGTCAATCAATTAACAGTGCTGTTCCTAACGTGGCGCAAGGAATTAGTAACATAGCCTACACAGAACACACCCGGTATCCTAACTCGCACAAGCTTTAAGCTTCTGAGGGGTTTCGCTGAAGCCTAGGATATTCGGAAAAAATACAAATACAAAGTGGAGCAGCGTGAAGGTGAATAATCATCTGAACAAGATGATGAGGACCAATCTTCTGATGAAGGGGGTTCGTCATCTGCCGAAATTGAATATTAGTTGGGACGAGATAAGGAGACCAAGTGGAATAAGAAGCCACCATCGAATAGACGCCGTACACCGTCTCAACACATAATGGTTCACCTTCCCGGTACCAAAGGAAATGCGCGCAACGCTAAAAATGTTTTAGAATGTTGGCAAAATTTATTTACTGATGAGATCATTGAAATAATCGTCACTTACACAAACCAATATATAGATATCATCAAGCATAAATTTTCTAGAGATCGGGATGTCAGACCCACTAATATGAGAAATAAGGGCTTTTATTGGTTTGCTTTATCTAGCAGGAGCTTTCAAAGCTAACCGCCAATGTCTGGAGGAACTTTGGGGGCAGGAAGGTGATGGTATTGAAAAATTTGGTCTCGTTATGAGTATAAAACGTTTCAAACGTTTCGACGACCACACTACACGAGACGAACGTAAAGCACTAGACCGCCTTGCCCAATTCGTGAAGTTTTCCACAAATGTGTCATGAATTGTCAGACCTCGTATTTTCCAGGTGAAAAAGTCACCATCGACGAGATGCTTCCTGGTTTCAGAGGCAGGTGCCCTTTTCGCCAATATATTCCTCTGAAACCAAACAAATATGGAATAAAAATGTTCACCCTTGTCGATGCCAAAATGGCGTATACATATTCTTCATCGCATCGTGACGGGTGATGAAAAATGGATTCATTACAGCAACCCAAAGAGGAGAAAATCTTGGGGACTACCCGGGCATGCTTCTACGTCGTCGGCTCGGCCGAACATTCACGCTGCGAAGGTTATGCTGTGCATTTGGTGGGACCAGGTCGGTGTTATTTATTATGAGCTGTTGAAACCGAGCGAAACCATCCCTGGGGAACGTTATCGAACTCAATTGATGAGATTGAGCCGAGCACTGCGCGAAAAACGGCCACAATACGAGCAAAGGCACGAAAAAGTGATTTTACTGCATGACAACGCTCGGCCTCACGTTGCCAAACCTGTTAAAACCTACTTGGGCACGCTCAAATGGGAAGTTCTACCCCACCCGCCATATTCCCCAGATATTGCGCCGTCCGATTTTTACTTGTTCCGTTCGATGGCACATGGCCTGGCTGATCAACAGTTCCACTCATATGAAGACATCAAAAAATGGCTTGATTCGTGGATAGCCTCAAAAGACGAACACTTCTGGCGTCAAGGTATTCGAGCTCTACCAGAAAGATGGGAAAAAGTTGTGTCTAGCGATGGGCAATACTTTGAATGATTCATTTGTAACCATTTTTTTATAATAAAGTTATATTTTCATCGAAAAAACAGCGAGAACTTAGTTGCGCACCTAATATAATATGGAAATATATGCTGGCACACAGCCCGAAGGGCCTTTCCGTTTTAGTAATAAACCTGCTGACGTGGTAAGAAGAATGGCAACCCCCTTATTTGAGTCAGGTCGCAACTTAACTGCTGACAACTGGTTCACCGATTTCAACCTCATTCATGAATTGAAAACAAAAAAGTTGTCATATGTTGGCTCATGAATTAGTAGTGGAGCACAAGCAGCGAAGAAGTCAAATGACGTCAGGACTGCACACTAGCATGCAAACATAATTTACAATAATTTTGAATTTTATGTATTTTGGATTTGATCTCGATTTGAATAGGGAATACATTTTTTTCAAATTGTTCTTTGTATATTTCTTTATATATTTTTTTTTCTGAATATCCCTATGAAGCTAACTTAATTTCATTTTCGATTATAGATAATGTATAATGAGCTCTCAGAAATGTGCCTATCAGGCACACCGCGCCTGAACTAAGGAGTATTCGAGGAGTGCCTGACGAAGGGTTAAAAACGCTGCAAATTTTACACAAGGGTTCATTACTTTCTCAGTTGAGTAACCTGATATCAATGACATCTTAAATAAAACTTATACAGCGTGCCAAGAAAGTAACGTGACTCGTCAATAATGCTTGGACGAAGAATGATTAAGGAATATCCTGACACCCGTCGATTTTTGATTTCAAAACCAATTTATCCTTGTGCTTTTTTGAATTTGATATTTCTCACTCTACCACCTTCATTTCAAATGGAAATATATGGATTGCGATGCATCAAAAGGAAGGTAATTTGTTTACCTATTCAGCGATGTGGCTTGAGTAGAATTGCTCGTGCCGTTTTTCATTGAAAAATTAGGAAATAATTTAGAATTTGTAGTTAGGACGGTACCGTAATCAGTCCATTATTCTTTTATCAATAAATAATAAGAAGAATAATAATAATAAATTTATTCAATCAAAAGCTGATTGAAATACAATAAGGTTGGTTTCGTCAAAACAGAATACATAACTCAAAACGTTTCACTTTTGAAAATACCAAAAAATTGACTCAAGGAATATGGTTCACAGTCAACAATTGCATTCAACAGATTTGAATTTTGAAAACTTTCAAGTTGGATGTCCTCCTTTACCCCTAGGACTTTTCTGTTAAGATTAAAGAGTGACGTGGGTACAAGTATGTATCTGTGCGCTCCTAGTGTTGTTACAGTTCAAATAAATATTGTTGGAAGTATTCCGAATGAACCTTCATGAAAACGAGTACCCTATATATGTATAGACCATATGATGTTAAAAATTTGTTCTCTTTAAAATTCCCTCTACAAGATTCTCTAAAACCTAACTTCAGTATAATTTTCTACATGAACTTTTGCCTCAGAAACACTTACCTTATTACTAAGGGAAATCCTCGAACCATGGATTTGTAATTTAAATTGAATTAATAATTAATTAACTTTCATTTTTGTTCACATAACTGAATTGGCCATCGAATGGCCTTTGATGCCATAAATCACAAGCAATATTTTTCCAAAAAAAAAACTGTTGAGGTTAAAAGGTATAAACTCCTAACTTTAAAACTGCATGCATTTCTCAAAATTCGAAAAAATAAATTGGCGGGCAGTAGGATATTTTTCAATATTTATTATTTCAAGAATAAGAACCTGACACCAATCACAAATTGTTAATTTTCTAATGAAAAAATAGCTCAACAAATTTTTTTTTCAGTCACGACACTCAATATGCAATGGAATGTACTTCCATTTGATATATCACAATCCATAATATATTACTATTCGAAAAAAACAGTATGGGAGTGTGGTGCGTAAAGGGTGGGAGATTTAGAATGCAAAAAAGCATGGGGAGACCTGCTTTCGGCATTACAGATCCATGGATTCGTGGGCCTCCCTCACTTATATTATTATTAAAAGAATAATGGCCCGCTTGCAGTAGTCCGCAATCACAAATTTTTAATTACCTTTCATTTGATGTATCACAACCCATATATCCCAATTTGAAAAAATAAAGTAGTGGGGTGCAGGCCGTTGAGAAATATCAAATTCAAAGAAACACATTTTTTTTTTTGGTCGATCAATAAGGTTTATCATTTGATTTTATCAAATAATAAACCAAAAACGTGGATCGAACATTTCTCGAGAAAATGAGGGATGAACTTTCGCGATAATTTCTTTTTTGGAATGAGTTTTTCGATGTTCAAGGATATTTTCCGTTGAAAAAGATCTGTACCATCACCTCCTTAAATAGTTCAAATCAAGACTTGTACAACATGAATACACTAATTATATACTATTCATTGAAATAATCGATTACCTGCACTGATTGTAGGTATACAGAGTGAAAAATATTTATATGATTCTCTGTAACTAAAATGAACAAATTTCGACCAAACAAACTTATTTTCATTACAGGTGGTAAATTTTTCATATTCCATCATTCAGCGAGGACGAATCGGGTAGCGAATTCGAACTCTCAAAATCTGAATCGTCAGATTAAAGTTCTGATTCGCTTGAACAGAACGAAACATTGAATAACAGCACGCAAAATAGAATTGTTTAAGAGGATAACGTTCGACACTCTTCAGATTTATCCTTGAGTGCCAATCAACCTGGAAAAACCTTCCAAGGACGATGCTGATATGTTCGTTCAGCCAAGCAGGGCAACTGACAAATCAAAAAAATTATTTTGTATGTTTTGCGGTAAATTTCAATCCAAATCTGCAAGACATCTGGAAACAGTCCAAAAAAAAGAAGAGGGAGTAAAAAAAATCATATTCCTTCCAAAAAGTTGTTCCGAAAGATAAAAATTATTGACAAAATAGGGAAAGTCACAAGTTTTTTTCAACACTTACCAAACCGTTAATGATGGCTAGCTAATCATTTGTCGGAGTACTGGAGCAAATCTTAAAAGAACACCAAAAGACTACGTTGCCTGCCAGAATTGTAAAGGTTTCTTTACCAGAAACAATATTCGTCACCGTGGGAAAAAGTGTTTCTCATACAATGGTGCTAAAAACAGAACGGTTTTTGCTATGGGGCGAAAAGTGGTTGGAAGGATCCACCCTGATGCATCGGATGCACAAGAAAAAATAGTTTCCCACTCAGGAGGAAAGATGAAGTAATACGTGCAATCCGATATGACCACCTCATAATTCTTCATCTCAATGAAATGTACTCTAAAAAATATCGTCTACAACATCAGCATGATGAGCCTCAAAGGAATTATACCCATCTATTGCACAATAAAAGTTGAATACCATTTTTTAGAACACAATAACGGGGAAAATCACAGTAGCTGATAACAATTCACTTCTATGTACAATTATAAACAAATATATTTTAATAGCTCAACTTTTGCCAATAGCTTCTTGAATTGACTTGAAACCATCCTGATCAAGTAATCTAGCCATATACTTTTTTAATCGTGTGACTATGGTAGGGCCTTCATATATTAAGGCAGTATATAGTTGCACCACAACAGCACCAGCTTTTATCTTCTCATAGGCATCTTCACCTGAGGATATACCACCTACCCCTATTATGGGCATTCCCTTTGTTAATTTGTACATATCAGACACCATTTCGGTTGATAATTGCCTCAAGGGTTTACCACTCAATCCCCCCACTTCTCCTGTTTCTGTCTTACAGTTCAAGCTCTCAGGTCTAGAGATAGTTGTGTTTGAGACTACTAAACCGTCCACCCAGCATTCCTTCTTACTGATTGTGTGATGTGGCACGCCACTGGTTTGGAATTTTTATGTTCCATGTAAGTTTTGAGACGAGACTTTACATATGGTCGGAAGTGACGTCAGTGAGCGCTCTTTCAGCCCCTAAATCTGAAGACTAAAATGTGATAGTTTTGTACTGAACCAGAAAAAGACATTCATTCCATCGCAAGACGCTGAACACCAAACAACCTTTGTATCAATTATTTCTTGTGGTGTGAATCAATAAAAAGTACAGTCCATTAAATCGTATATCAATTGAAGCACCCTTTGCTCAACATCTTGTGGTTCATGAAGTAAAATTAGAATTTTACACTTCGTACCACGAGACCCCACATTGGTCCATCTAAGCCCGATTGAACCTGCAATTACATATTGTTTCTACGACGCTGAATTGTGCCATCAAGGGATTGATCAAGCAGAAGCCAGACAGCCTGGATTTCAAGTCATCAACGAACTTCAAGTAACAAGGAATTAGAACTCCGTAAGTCCTTTCCAATTTTTTTCCTTTGAAAATCAAACACTTCCACATTTCTACATTGATCTCTATCTGTGAAACTGTTGAAACATTGTGCATAATTCGATTTCAGCGAATATAAAAACTTACATTTCAACCGCCTTATTTCTACATTGATCTTTATCTGTGAAATAAGTCACTTTGATCTTACTCAGTCACTTTGTTGAGAACTACAATCAATTAATTTCAAATTTTATATTTCTGCATTGATTTCTATCTGCGAAATATCATACAACCTTTTTGTTCGGCTTTCGTATATAATTCTATAATTCATAACCTGATTCAAAATCAGTACAATTAATTCAGAATATCTATATCCGTTGATAAAATACGAATAACAAACAACAAATCGCATTAACATTATATTCTAAACACATTCAATCTTTCTCTGCAAAAAGAATAGGTTATTCGAGATTAGAAATTTATTCAAGTGCCTTCTCTTTCTACGCAAATTTATTGTGCGTTATAATAACAACCTATATTCAAATTTAACTTGATAAAATTTAAAATTTCTCAGAAACCGATCAATTCATAATTTTAAATAACATCAACAATCACAATGACAGAATTAAACGGTTTAGTTATGAAAAGGGGTTATATCAAGGCAACGTTGACTAGGAACGTCAATTTCTTAAAGAATCTCAGAGATAATGACGATAGAATTATCGAAATCCCAAGCAGACTAGAAAAAGTGGAACAACTTTATTTCGAATTTGAAGAAGTACAGAGACAGATTGAAGATGTAGATTCTTTGGATAATTTAGATAAAAACATTTCTGAACGGCAAACTTTTGAAGATGATTATCATCATGTAGTTGGGAGTTTCAAAAAACTCTCAACACCGAATCAGACAAGTTTCACTGCACCTTCAAATAATCAATCTCAAGGAAATTTAAGTTTTAACGGGAATCCCAGATTAAACAATGTCAGGCTGCCACAATTATCCTTGCCTGAGTTTTCTGGAAATTATGATAAGTGGACAACATTCCACGATACATTTAATAGCCTCATACATGAAAATGTTGACCTGTCTAATGTCCAAAAATTCTTTTATTTGCAATCATCCCTTAAGGGTGAGGCAGCGCAGATTATTCAGTCATTAGATTCAACCGAGACTAATTACTCCGTGGCTTGGGATCTATTGAAAAATAGATACGAAAACAAAAAAATAATCATCAAGACACATTTGAAAAATATATTCGAATTACCAAACGTAGTTAAAGACTCTCATACCTCAATGAGAAACTTTCTGGACACTTTCAAAAGAATCTTAGAGCCTTAAAAAATATGAAAGAGCCTGTAGATGAATGGAATACCATTCTACTGTATTTATTAACTGCTAAATTAGATATCAATTCTAGAAAGGATTGGGAAATAAAATGCGCTGCTGAGCAATCACCAAAGGTGAATTCATTCTTGGAGTTTTTACAGGGTCGTTGCCAAATATTAGAAACTCTTGACAGCAAAAATAAGTTTGAAGATTTCCGCAAGAATTACAACAAACCTCAGAACCATCTTTCCACTGAGAATGTTTTAAAATGTCAATTTTGCAAGGAGAGGCATTATATTAATCAGTGCGAAAGATTTTTGAAACTATCAGTTTCGAACAGATTAGCGGAAATCCGAAAACTGCGCTTGTGCGGTAATTGTCTCAAGGGCGGTCATTCGTCACAACAGTGTAGAAGCAATGGCGTTTGTCGTTTTTGTAGTAAACGACATAACACACTTCTACACCTAAATTCCCAAAATCAAGGCGGTTCGATTCGTGCTGAACACTCAAAAAATACAATAGCTCCAAATTCATCACAAGCTGTAACAGCAACTGATCAAGGTACAATAAATGCCTATTCTCAAAATGCGAATGACTTTGTCATTTTATCCACAGCTCGTTTATATATCCTAAATAATGCTAATGAGCCTGTGGAATGTAGAGCTCTTCTTGACAGCGGCAGTCAATCATGTTTCATGACAAAGGATCTGTTTGAAAAACTCAATTTGAAATTCGATAAAATCAACTTGCCAATTATCGGGATTAATGATGTCACTAGCTCTTCAAATATAACCAAACTCACCCACGCAAGGGTTAAATCGAAATATTCGAAATTTGAATTTTCCTTGCCATTTTTGGTAATCAACAAAATCACGGGATGTATACCTCAACACGATTTCGACATCTCTGATATTAGAATTCCTCAGAATATACAGCTAGCCGATACTAACTTTTATCAATCTTCGGGTATCGATATCTTGTTGGGTGCAAATATATTCTACGAACTTTTGCTCTCCAGTCAAATTAGGAACGGTCCTCATCATCCAGTCTTACAAGAGTCGAGATTAGGATGGATCATTTCAGGCCCTTTAGCCACACCCTCCGATAAACGAAAGATTCAGTGCAACCATTCCCGATTCGCAGAAATCCAAAATCGGTTAGAAGCTTTCTGGCTACAAGAGGAAATTTCACCGGACAAACATACCAATCTCACAAGGGAAGAGTCCGAATGTGAAAGACATTTTGCAGAAAATTTCTCCCGCGACGGGTCCGGCAGATTTACTGTTAAACTTCCACTTCGGGAAAATTTCGATTCTTTGGGCGAATCTCGTGAAATAGCTCTACGAAGATTCCAAACTTTAGAACGGAAATTTTCAAGGGACGAAGACCTTAAATCTAAATATGGAAAGTTCATGCGAGAATATTTAGATTTGGGTCATATGTCGGTGGTAGCAGATTCGAACGCGAAATCACCTTATTATTTACCACATCACTGCGTACAAAAGGACAGTTCCTTAACAACAAAATTACGTGTTGTTTTTGACGCATCTGTGAAATCGACAAGAGGAGTGTCACTAAATGACGTATTGAAAGTTGGTCCTAGCATACAACAAGATATATTTTCTATAATCTTGCGTTTTAGATCTCACAACGTCGTTTTCACGGCAGATTGCGCAAAAATGTACAGGCAAATCTTGGTACACCCCGATCAGCAACATTTGCAGTGCATTTTCTGGCGCTTTGATTCGACAGAGCCACTGCGTACTTATAAATTGCATACCATAACGTACGGTACAGGCCCAGCCTCCTTTTTAGCCACCCGTGTTTTGAAACAGATTGCGATCGAAAACAAAAACATATATCCTGAGTCTAGTGACACCATTCTTTCAGATTTTTATATGGATGATTACATATCTGGAGCATACGATAAACTAAGTGCTATAAAACAAATGTCCGAAATCACGAAAATGCTGAACTTCGGCGGACTTCCACTGAGACAATGGGTTACAAATAAACCGGAAATTTTAAACGAGCTGTGTTTGAATTCAAGTAATATTGAATATGTCATAAAGGACTCTCAAAATTCCAAAACCTTGGGCGTTCTTTGGAATGCTCAAGAAGATATGTTTTCTTACATTGTCAGTAAGCAGACAATTCTTAAATTGACCAAACGTTCTTTACGGTCAGTAAAAGCCCAGATATTTGATCCTTTAGGACTGATTGGACCAGTTACTGTTACAGCTAAAATGATTTTACAAAAATTGTGGTCACTCAAATTAGGTTGGGATGAAGACATTCCCGAAAATTTAAGGTCAACATGGTCAAGGTTTTACAGTTATTTACCTGTACTGAACGACATAAATATCCCACGTCATATTTTACTAGAAAATTACACACGTATTGAGATACATTGTTTCTGCGATGCATCAGAAAGCGCATACGGTACCTGTATTTACCTGAGGTCAGAAGACTCACGAGGGGATGTTTGTGTACGTTTGGCTTGTTCAAAATCTCGAGTTGCTCCATTGAAAACAATTACCTTGCCACAACTGGAACTAAGTGGAGCTTTATAAGCTGCCCAACTCTATGTCAAATTATCATCTTCATTGAAAAATATAGAAATCGACAGAACATTTTTTTGGTGTGATTCTACAATCGTACTTGCTTGGTTGAAAATAGAGCCAGCCCGTCTAAAAACGTTCGTTTCGAACCGCGTTTCGAAAATACAGGACATCACTAAAGGTTGTGAATGGAGACATATCCCTACGTCAATTAACCCCGCTGACATAATATCTAGAGGTGTATATCCAGATCAGTTAACCAACATGGAACTTTGGTGGGAAGGTCCGTCGTTTTTAAAAACCGATCTTGAATTTTGGCCAAGAATTGAACATAAAGTCTCTGAAATACCAGAAATGAAGCCACAAAAAACTGTACTCCTGGCTGAAGTACGCGAGGATATTTTACCCAAGTATTCCTCACTTCGAAAATTAATTCATGTTGTTGCTTACTTATTGCGTTTCAAAAATAATGCTAGGATAAGAGGTGAAGCAGACCTCCGCCAAAAGGGTATTTTAACTATTGAGGAAATAGAAAGAAGTAAGCACACTCTTGTGAAAATGGTGCAGTCTGAATGCTTTCACGATTAAATCAAAGGTTTGACGTCCAGTAAGGTTGTATCAGATAAGAGTAAATTGAAATGTTTGAATCCATTCTTGGATCTGCAAGGTATTATAAGAGTCGGTGGAAGGCTTTCAAAGTCCTCCATACCATTCGACAATAAATACCCTATAGTTCTTCCCTCGAAAAATCATTTTACGAATCTAGTCATATTACATGAACATCTAAAGAATCTACATGCTGGCCCACAGGCCGTTCTTTCAGCGGTAAGGTCCGAATTCTGGCCATTATCGGGTCGCCGAACAGTCAGAGCCGTACTCAGCAAATGCGTCACGTGCTTCAGGATTAACCCTTCAAGCGTGAAACAAAAAATGGGCGATTTGCCCTCGAATAGAGTAAATATTTCTCGTCCGTTTTCGGTCGTGGGAATTGATTATGCTGGGCCCTATCTAATCAAGGACAGCAAATTTCGAAATAGAAAATTTATCGAGGCATATATTTGCATTTTCATCTGTTTTTCATCGAAGGCGATTCATATCGAATTGGTCAGTGACCTTACTACGGAAGAATTTTTGAAGGTGTTTAAAAGATTTGTAGCTAGACGTGGTTTATGCACGGATATATATTCTGACAATGCAAGTACAGTTGTTGGAGCTAATAGAGAGTTAGAGCAATTGTTCGTATTAACGCAAAAAAATGAATTTAAGGATTATTTGAACGGGTTGAAAATAAGCTGGCATTTCATTCCCGCCCGGTCACCTCACTTTGGTGGTTTGTGGGAAAGTGCTGTGCGATCCACGAAATACCACTTAAAGCGAATGATGCACAATATCCATTTTACCTATGAAGATTTCTATACTTTATTGACACAGATAGAGTCAATATTGAATTCGAGACCCCTCACTCCCCTCACAGAGGATCCAAACGATCTACAACCCTTGACTCCCGGTCATTTCCTTATTGGCCATCCAATGACTATCATTCCTGAACCATCATTACTTGCCAAGGATTCGAGTTTGGTTTCGAAATACGAGTGGATCCAGTCATTGACCCAACATTTCTGGAATCGTTGGTCCCGAGAATACTTAAACAATCTCCAACCGAGAACTAAATGGACATCTGAGTCGAAGAATGTGGAAGTGGGCTCTCTCGTTCTCCTGAAGGAAGATTCAACACCCCCTAGGATGTGGAAACTCGGACGTATCTTAGAAGTTCACCCCGGTAGAGACAATCGTATCCGTGTTGTGACTGTGAAAACAAATACCGGGACAGTGAATAGAGCAATTACCCGTATTTGCATATTGCCCATAGACAATAAAAACGAGTTGATTTCTTCTTGAAAGGCATATCCTTTCAACGGTGGCGCCATGTGTGATGTGGCACGCCACTGGTTTGGAATTTTTATGTTCCATGTAAGTTTTGAGACGAGACTTCACATATGGTCGGAAGTGACGTCAGTGAGCGCTCTTTCAGCCCCTAAATCTGAAGACTAAAATGTGATAGTTTTGTACTGAACCAGAAAAAGACATTCATTCCATCGCAAGACGCTGAACACCAAACAACCTTTGTATCAATTATTTCTTGTGGTGTGAATCAATAAAAAGTACAGTCCATTAAATCGTATATCAATTGAAGCACCCTTTGCTCAACATCTTGTGGTTCATGAAGTAAAATTAGAATTTTACACTTCGTACCACGAGACCCCACACTGATCAACTCTGCAACATCTTTTCTCTCTTCGTAACTAAGATCCGGAGCAAGTTTCAAAAGCAGTGCTGGTTTGAAATGTTGTTGATAGCTTGAACCACATTAATAAGAGCATTCATGAATTCGCAGATGTACTTGACCCAATTCATTTTGATGAAGCAATTTCATCAATTAACGTTGTCGCTTGGTTGAATGCGAATGACCAAACTTAGAGGGCGCCATCCACAGCATATAGCCTTGGGTCGTTGTTAAAAAAATGTGGGCAAATATAAATCAAGCAAGCTGAGAAAAAACAGAACGGACAAGATTTTCTGAAATTATTGGTAGAGGATATTGGCGTAAGCGTAAACAAAACTGTGAAGGAGACACAAACCAGAGACTCCAGAAGAAAGGTTGAAATGCCCACGAAAAAAAGACATTTCATCTTTCAAGTCTTTTTTGAGAAAGAAAAGACAAGTTGCCAGGACAAAAATAGAAGAGAAATTCCCCAAAGAAACATGCTTGGAGATAGCCGAAGCAAAGCTTTCTTCAGTACAACTCTTCAATCGTCGTGGAGCCGGCGAAACTAAAAGAATATATATCGAAGATTTTGAGACCTTCAACTTAAACGCAAGGTGCCTGTCTTATTATCACAAGAACTGGTGGCCTGTATTCATCATAAAATATAGACGCAATGGGAGTCCATAGGGAAAATAGGTTTACCTGGATTCGAAAAGAACAGGCGACTTGCTTTTCACTGTGAAAGGCAAAGGCCTTCAGCTTGACCAGAAGGGGACAGGATGTATGACACTTTTGAGCGAATGGGCCGCTGAGGCGGGGGTGAGCATCTCAGGGCCCAATACTGTTTACCTAATGCTGAAAGGGAGGTTGGCCTCTATAGGTCAACCTAATGTCTAATTGAATGGGAAAGGCACAAAGTACGCAAGTAGTGTGAAATAGTTGGGCGTAAGGGTAGAGGAGGGTCTCAGATTCCATGAGCACTTCTCGGATGTAAGGGCGAAGCTAGTTAGACTAGAAGGGTTGCATGGGGCGTGTCTTGAGAAAAGACTGGGGACTTAACTGGGGTTGGAAGTGGTATATGACGGCGTGTTTAGAGCATGCGCCATGTACGGGGCAGAAGTTTGCTACAATGATATGGTGAATGAGCATGCAAGGAATAGCAGCTGGTGGTTATGTCAGCATGTTTGAGAGTATGTCGCACGGTAGCCACTGTAGCGATGAATGTATTGATGGGATAGCGCTGAATGGGTTCGACATGACATTTGTTGGCTGAGGCAGGCGTGGCAGAGGCCTTCAGTAAGAGGACCCCAATTATAGACTCGTTGAGGGATTTGTCCCTCGGAAATTGACGGTAACTGGGAGTAAGGCTCGATAGTATTGGCTCATTTGAGTGTCCATCCTAAATTTGCTACGGAATACGTTCCCGAAGCATGTCTGACCAATGACGCTATGGGGCTAGAATTTGTGTCTTTAACACGGGTACTAACTTGCAAAGCTAGTAGAGACTTGGGTAGGGTCTCGTACCGCCAGTGAGGGTCTAGGACTTGAGATCTGGAACCACACTGGTAGCCGAGCAATCAGTGTGTTCTGTGCGCTGATTGGGCGTATTCCAATCTCGCGCTCATGGGGGCCGTGGCCATAAGCCCTCGGGTTGGTAGGCTACAAATCCCCCTTGTTGTTGTTGCACAATAGAGAATCTACGCGCATCTCGCTACAGTGAAGTCTCAGCTGCGAAGGTTATATTCGTCAAATATTATGACAGGTGACAGTTATCATTATCAGAAATTCAATTGGAAGTTCAACAGGAATAGCACGGTTCATAAGCATTAATCCTTGCTTTTTATACTTGAAAATTTCGCTTACTACAACTTCCAGTTTTGATTTGATTTGATTGGAGTAGATAGGGGAAATGTACATGGGATGAGTAATATACCGCACGTTATATCCTACCATCATAGAGGTTAGGTTGATTGAAGTTTCTTAGTAGTTATGCACAAGTGCTCACGTGATACAGGAGCAAGAGTTAAAATTGGTAGGTATCGATGTGAGAAAGTAGCTTGGTATGATCTAAGATAACTTTAGTTTTAGGTTCAATTATGATCTACTTTTGTTGCTGAAGTTTGAAGGAACAGCTTCATGTTAATTGTCGGGAAAAAATTGAGGTTATGTGGAAAAACCAAAGAGCTTGGGATTCTTATTTGATTAATGCGGCGCCTATGATAGACTACACATAGTACGAGATCCAAATGCAGAAATAGTACGCTCGTCGAGTATTTGCTTGTAACCAATTTTTTACATACATTTGTTAATAGGAGAATAAACATCCACAAAAATCTATCAAACTGTGGCAATAAGTATTTTGGAATAAATAATATATCAAGTGATTTTCTGGAAGAAATGGCATTCAATTGCATTTTTTGTTACTTTTTACGTGCATAACGTACGTCTTTCATTTTAACATTAAATCACAGCTAATATTTTTCTGGGTACGATGACGTAGGGTTGCCTGATTAAATCTAGCCAAAAATGACAGTTGCTGCCTGTTGAATTTGATACGGCCACATTTCGATATTCAACTCAGTATATATATATTCTATTAACGAATGTTCATAAAAAATTGGTTTCCAGCAAATACCCGATGAGCGCACTAATTCTGCACCGGGATCTAACACTATGGCACCTGTAGCCACAAAGCGAAAAAAATCGATTTGGGAATATTTCGAAAAGAACGACTCTAACGCAACTTGCAAAATATGCAGTAAATCGTGTCCCTTGGCAGTTCCCAGACACGGACTATAACTAATATAAAGAACCTTTTGAAAAAAATCCATGAAAATGAATGGGATTTCTATTATATTATTTTCAATTTGATTAAGGCAATATTTCAATATTCCCTTAAGATTTTCAAAAGAATCCTGTAATTCGATTCTTTCTTCTATAATCATTCCCATTTTATTCAGTTCTGGTATTCTTAAGCCAGTGTCAACTATCAAAGCTGGATAAAATTAAAAAAACAGAGACCGTGAATCGAACATCCCTAAAATATTTCAAACAATCTACTTTATCAGAGATATTAGAGAAAGTGGTAGCGTCTTTATGGCCTCATATTCATCCGATTTCTATGCGAATAGATAAATGCATTATGGACCTCATCATTGGTGACATGCTACCATATAACATCGTTCAAGGAGAAGCATTTCGCAGACTTAGTTTTGCAGATCCTCAAACACCACCAAGGTACAAACAAAAGTCAGAGAAATATTTTAGAACATCTCATATGCTAGCCACTTAGGAAAAAACAGCGAAAAAAGTTACAGTCCTTTTAGAAAAGACTGAATGGATCAGTTTCACCACTGATATTCGGAGTATTCCAAACGAAGACTTGTTCACTTTTGAGTATCACGGCACATTGTTAGGTTCTAAAAGGAAAAAAGTGATTCTGGCAGCTTGAGCAATGGAAGAAGATCATACAAGGCGATATATTGCACAAAAAATAACTGAAACTCTTAGCAAATTTAAAATAAAAGAGACGATATATGTGGGTATTTGTGATAATGCCTCGAGAATTATTGCAGCCATGCGCCATGGAAATTTCATTTCTACTGGTTGTGTGGCTCATACCCTAGAGCTCGTTATTCATATTTATTTTTCAAAGATACAGTAGATGGCAGTAGTTAAGAAGTGTCGAAAAAACGTGTTACTTTTGCAACATTCAGCTTCGGCCAAAGATTACGCCAAGAACCGAACAATCAGCTTGGTGTGACTCAATATGCAGTTTCGTATGTTTTAAGAACGCATAGGGAAAATGGGGATCATCAAAAAAGAACAGGTCAGGGTCGTAGACGCGTTACCAATGCTGTCCAGGATCGCTACATGGTCCAACGACTGGGTTGTTTCACCAGGGACCAGCGAAGAGCTGCAACATCAGAAATTTTTGAAATAATATTAATACCTGAAACTGAGAGTGTCCATGGGCACCGGAAAATATCGACCTAGGACATTCAGATTTTCGAGGTGCACTAAAGTATGCCAATTTTCCCGATATAAGGTTCATCAATTTCCCAGAAAAAAGATGTGCACATGTTCCACTCCCCCTAATGCACAACCGGTGTGAACTTAACGGCCACTATTAGCGGCCAATTCTCCGATGATACCCGAACGAGGGCACTCAGTGGCGTGCGCCTGCCAACATAAACAAGCCGCCGGTAGAGTTGTAGTAAGCACGTAACGGCTTCGGTTTCCTTGAAACTAGCTGACAATTGTCTTCATTCTTGTTTATTCATCAAAATTGGATGTAAATATCCAGTATATTCGCAGTTTCTCACTTAGAAGTGGATTGAGACTATGATTTCAGAAATCAAATATTGATTTCGTAAAATAGCTGCCACTACCGAGAAAAATGACAAAAATCGATATTGATTCCTAAACATCATTGAAAAAAGACCCTTCTATTAGGAAAATAAGGTCTCGTATTTTGTCCCCCTACAAGGAAATTTTTTATCGACTGTTGAATGTGACACATACTGCTTTCGAACCAGGAATGTTGGCTTCGTTTATTTGCTCTCATTTCTGGGAAAATGGGAAAAAGCGATTCATATTAGGGTATGATATTGAGAGAAGACTTTTATATCAGAAAAACAGGTCTTTATATTTTGTCCCCCTACAAGGAAATTTTTTATCGGCCTTTGAAAGTAAGACATAAAGTGTTCGGACCGAAAATGTTGGTTTGGTTTATTCGCTCCCATTCCTGAAAAAATTGGAGATTCTGATTCTCATTTTGGTATGATATTGAGAAAAGACTCTTATATCAGAACAATAGGGTCTCATATTTTGTCCCCCTACAAGGAAATTTTTTATCGGCCGTTGAAAGTGAGACATGAAGTGTTCGGACCGAAAATGTTGGTTTCGTTTATTTGCTCTCATTTCTGAGAAAATTGGAAAAGGCGATTCATATTTGGGTATGATATTGAGAAAAGACTTTTCTATCAGGAAAACAGGTTTTCATATTTTGTCCCCTTACAAGGAAATTTTTTATCGGCTGTTGAATGTGATACATACTTCTTTCGAACCAGGAATGTTGGTTTCGTTTATTTGCTCTCATTTCTGAGAAAATTGGAAAGAGCAATTAATATTTCAGTATGATATTGAAGAAAGACTTTTCTATCAGAAAAACAGGGTCTCATATTTTGTCCCCCTATAAGGAAATTTTTTATCGGCCGTTGAAAGTGAGACATGAAGTGTTCGGATCGAAAATGTTGGTTTGGTATATTCGCTCCCATTCCTGAAAAAATTGAAGATTCTGATTCTTATTTTGGTATGATATTGAGAAAAGACTCTTTTATCAGAAAAAAAGGGTCTCATATTTTGTCCCCCTACAAGGAAATTTTTTATCGGCCGTTGAAAGTAAGACATAAAGTGTTTGGACCGAAAATATCGGTTTGGTTTATTCGCTCTCATTCCTGAAAAACAAAGAGATTCTGATTCTCATTTTTGTATGATATTGAGAAAAGACTCTTATATCAGAAAAATAGGGTCTCATATTTTGTCCCCCTACAAGGAAATTTTTTATCGGCTGTTGAATGTGATACATACTTCTTTCGAACCAGGAATGTTGGTTTCGTTTATTTGCTCTCATTTCTGAGAAAATTGGAAAGAGCAATTAATATTTTAGTATGATATTGAAAAAAGACTTTTCTATCAGAAAAACAGGGTCTCATATTTTGTCCCCCTACAAGGAAATTTTTTATCGGCCGTTGAATGTGAGACATGAAGTGTTCGGATCAAAAATGTTGGTTTGGTATATTCGCTCCCATTCCTGAAAAAATTGAAGATTCTGATTCTTATTTTGGTATGATATTGAGAAAAGACTCTTATATCAGAAAAATAGGGTCTCATATTTTGTCCCCCTACAAGGAAATTTTTTATCGGCCGTTGAAAGTAAGACATAAAGTGTTTGGACCGAAAATGTCGGTTTGGTTTATTCGCTCTCATTCCTGAAAAACAAAGAGATTCTGATTCTCATTTTTGTATGATATTGAGAAAAGACTCTTATATCAGAAAAATGGGGTCTCATATTTTGTTCCCCTACAAGGAAATTTTTTATCGGCTGTTGAATGTGATACATACTTCTTTCGAACCAGGAATGTTGGTTTCGTTTATTTGCTCTCATTTCTGAGAAAATTGGAAAAAGCAATTAATATTTCAGTATGATATTGAAGAAAGACTTTTCTATCAGAAAAACAGGGTCTCATATTTTGTCCCCCTATAAGGAAATTTTTTATCGGCCGTTGAAAGTGAGACATGAAGTGTTCGGATCGAAAATGTTGGTTTGGTATATTCGCTCCCATTCCTGAAAAAATTGAAGATTCTGATTCTTATTTTGGTATGATATTGAGAAAAGACTTTTATATCAGAAAAATAGGGTCTCATATTTTGTCCCCCTACAAGGAAATTTTTTATCGGCTGTTGAATGTGATACATACTTCTTTCGAACCAGGAATGTTGGTTTCGTTTATTTGCTCTCATTTCTGAGAAAATTGGAAAGAGCAATTAATATTTTAGTATGATATTGAAAAAAGACTTTTCTATCAGAAAAACAGGGTCTCATATTTTGTCCCCCTACAAGGAAATTTTTTATCGGCCGTTGAAAGTGAGACATGAAGTGTTCGGACCGAAAATGTTGGTTTCGTTTATTTGCTCTCATTTCTGAGAAAATTGGAAAAGGCGATTCATATTTGGGTATGATATTGAGAAAAGACTTTTCTATCAGGAAAACAGGTTTTCATATTTTGTCCCCCTACAAGGAAATTTTTTATCGGCTGTTGAATGTGATACATACTTCTTTCGAACCAGGAATGTTGGTTTCGTTTATTTGCTCTCATTTCTGAGAAAATTGGAAAAAGCAATTAATATTTTAGTATGATATTGAAAAAAGACTTTTCTATCAGAAAAACAGGGTCTCATATTTCGTCTCCAATTTTTTCAGGAATGAAAGCGAATAAACCAAACCAACATTTTCGGTCCGAACACTTCATGTCTCACTTTCAACGGCCGATAAAAAATTTCCTTGTGGGGGGACAAAATATGAGACCCTATTTTTCTGATATAAGAGTCTTTTCTCAATATCATACCAAAATAAGAATCAGAATCTTCAATTTTTTCAGGAATGGGAGCGAATATACCAAACCAACATTTTCGATCCGAACACTTCATGTCTCACTTTCAACGGCCGATAAAAAATTTCCTTGTAGGGGGACAAAATATGAGACCCTGTTTTTCTGATAGAAAAGTCTTTTTTCAATATCATACTAAAATATTAATTGCTCTTTCCAATTTTCTCAGAAATGAGAGCAAATAAACGAAACCAACATTCCTGGTTCGAAAGAAGTATGTATCACATTCAACAGCCGATAAAAAATTTCCTTGTAGGGGGACAAAATATGAGACCCTATTTTTCTGATATAAGAGTCTTTTCTCAATATCATACAAAAATGAGAATCAGAATCTCTTTGTTTTTCAGGAATGAGAGCGAGTAAACCAAACCGACATTTTCGGTCCAAACACTTTATGTCTTACTTTCAACGGCCGATAAAAAATTTCCTTATAGGGGGACAAAATATGAGACCCTGTTTTTCTGATAGAAAAGTCTTTCTTCAATATCATACTGAAATATTAATTGCTTTTTCCAATTTTCTCAGAAATGAGAGCAAATAAACGAAACCAACATTCCTGGTTCGAAAGAAGTATGTATCACATTCAACAGCCGATAAAAAATTTCCTTGTAGGGGGACAAAATATGAGAACCTATTTTTCTGATAGAAAAGTCTTTTTGCAATATCAAACTAAAATATTAATTGCTTTTTCCAATTTTCTCAGAAATGAGAGCAAATAAACGAAACCAACATTCCTGGTTCGAAAGAAGTATGTATCACATTCAACAGCCGATAAAAAATTTCCTTGTAGGGGGACAAAATATGAGACCCTATTTTTCTGATACAAGAGTCTTTTCTCAATATCATACCAAAATAAGAATCAGAATCTTCAATTTTTTCAGGAATGGGAGCGAATATACCAAACCAACATTTTCGATCCGAACACTTCATGTCTCACTTTCAACGGCCGATAAAAAATTTCCTTGTAGGGGGACAAAATATGAGACCCTGTTTTTCTGATAGAAAAGTCTTTTTTCAATATCATACTAAAATATTAATTGCTCTTTCCAATTTTCTCAGAAATGAGAGCAAATAAACGAAACCAACATTCCTGGTTCGAAAGAAGTATGTATCACATTCAACAGCCGATAAAAAATTTCCTTGTAGGGGGACAAAATATGAAAACCTGTTTTCCTGATAGAAAAGTCTTTTCTCAATATCATACCCAAATATGAATCGCCTTTTCCAATTTTCTCAGAAATGAGAGCAAATAAACGAAACCAACATTTTCGGTCCGAACACTTCATGTCTCACTTTCAACGGCCGATAAAAAATTTCCTTGTGGGGGGACAAAATATGAGACCCTATTTTTCTGATATAAGAGTCTTTTCTCAATATCATACCAAAATAAGAATCAGAATCTTCAATTTTTTCAGGAATGGGAGCGAATATACCAAACCAACATTTTCGATCCGAACACTTCATGTCTCACTTTCAACGGCCGATAAAAAATTTCCTTGTAGGGGGACAAAATATGAGACCCTGTTTTTCTGATAGAAAAGTCTTTTCTCAATATCATACTAAAATATTAATTGCTCTTTCCAATTTTCTCAGAAATGAGAGCAAATAAACGAAACCAACATTCCTGGTTCGAAAGAAGTATGTATCACATTCAACAGCCGATAAAAAATTTCCTTGTAGGGGGACAAAATATGAGACCCTATTTTTCTGATATAAGAGTCTTTTCTCAATATCATACAAAAATGAGAATCAGAATCTCTTTGTTTTTCAGGAATGAGAGCGAATAAACCAAACCGACATTTTCGGTCCAAACACTTTATGTCTTACTTTCAACGGCCGATAAAAAATTTCCTTATAGGGGGACAAAATATGAGACCCTGTTTTTCTGATAGAAAAGTCTTTCTTCAATATCATACTGAAATATTAATTGCTTTTTCCAATTTTCTCAGAAATGAGAGCAAATAAACGAAACCAACATTCCTGGTTCGAAAGAAGTATGTATCACATTCAACAGCCGATAAAAAATTTCCTTGTAGGGGGACAAAATATGAGAACCTATTTTTCTGATAGAAAAGTCTTTTTGCAATATCATACTAAAATATTAATTGCTTTTTCCAATTTTCTCAGAAATGAGAGCAAATAAACGAAACCAACATTCCTGGTTCGAAAGAAGTATGTATCACATTCAACAGCCGATAAAAAATTTCCTTGTAGGGGGAGAAAATATGAGACCCTATTTTTCTGATATAAGAGTCTTTTCTCAATATCATACCAAAATAAGAATCAGAATCTTCATTTTTTTCAGGAATGGGAGCGAATATACCAAACCAACATTTTCGATCCGAACACTTCATGTCTCACTTTCAACGGCCGATAAAAAATTTCCTTGTAGGGGGACAAAATATGAGACCCTGTTTTTCTGATAGAAAAGTCTTTTTTCAATATCATACTTAAATATTAATTGCTCTTTCCAATTTTCTCAGAAATGAGAGCAAATAAACGAAACCAACATTCCTGGTTCGAAAGAAGTATGTATCACATTCAACAGCCGATAAAAAATTTCCTTGTAGGGGGACAAAATATGAAAACCTGTTTTCCTGATAGAAAAGTCTTTTCTCAATATCATACCCAAATATGAATCGCCTTTTCCAATTTTCTCAGAAATGAGAGCAAATAAACGAAACCAACATTTTCGGTCCGAACACTTCATGTCTCACTTTCAACGGCCGATAAAAAATTTCCTTGTAGGGGGACAAAATATGAGACCCTGTTTTTCTGATAGAAAAGTCTTTTTTCAATATCATACTAAAATATTAATTGCTCTTTCCAATTTTCTCAGAAATGAGAGCAAATAAACGAAACCAACATTCCTGGTTCGAAAGAAGTATGTATCACATTCAACAGCCGATAAAAAATTTCCTTGTAGGGGGACAAAATATGAGACCCTATTTTTCTGATATAAGAGTCTTTTCTCAATATCATACAAAAATGAGAATCAGAATCTCTTTGTTTTTCAGGAATGAGAGCGAATAAACCAAACCGACATTTTCGCTCCAAACACTTTATGTCTTACTTTCAACGGCCGATAAAAAATTTCCTTGTAGGGGGACAAAATATGAGACCCTATTTTTCTGATATAAGAGTCTTTTCTCAATATCATACCAAAATAAGAATCAGAATCTTCAATTTTTTCAGGAATGGGAGCGAATATACCAAACCAACATTTTCGATCCGAACACTTCATGTCTCACTTTCAACGGCCGATAAAAAATTTCCTTATAGGGGGACAAAATATGAGACCCTGTTTTTCTGATAGAAAAGTCTTTTCTCAATATCATACCCAAATATGAATCGCCTTTTCCAATTTTCTCAGAAATGAGAGCAAATAAACGAAACCAACATTTTCGGTCCGAACACTTCATGTCTCACTTTCAACGGCCGATAAAAAATTTCCTTGTAGGGGGACAAAATATGAGACCCTATTGTTCTGATATAAGAGTCTTTTCTCAATATCATACCAAAATGAGAATCAGAATCTCCAATTTTTTCAGGAATGGGAGCGAATAAACCAAACCAACATTTTCGGTCCGAACACTTTATGTCTTACTTTCAAAGGCCGATAAAAAATTTCCTTGTAGGGGGACAAAATATAAAAACCTGTTTTTCTGATATAAAAGTCTTCTTTCAATATCATACCCTAATATGAATCGCTTTTCCCCATTTTCCCAGAAATGAGAGCAAATAAACGAAGCCAACATTCCTGGTTCGAAAGCAGTATGTGTCACATTCAACAGTCGATAAAAAATTTCCTTGTAGGGGGACAAAATACGAGACCTTATTTTCCTAATAGAAGGGTCTTTTTTCAATGATGTTTAGGAATCAATATCGATTTTTGTCATTTTTCTCGGTAGTGGCAGCTATTTTACGAAATCAATATTTGATTTCTGAAATCATAGTCTCAATCCACTTCTAAGAGAGAAACTGCGAATATACTGGATATTTACATCCAATTTTGATGAATAAACAAGAATGAAGACAATTGTCAGCTAGTTTCAAGGAAACCGAAGCCGTTACGTGCTTACTACAACTCTACCGGCGGCTTGTTTATGTTGGCAGGCGCACGCCACTGAGTGCCCTCGTTCGGGTATCATCGGAGAATTGGCCGCTAATAGTGGCCGTTAAGTTCACACCGGTTAATGCACATACGATTATTTTCACCGCTTTTATATCCTGCCTTCCTCGCTCATCTCATTTATTCAACCACCGTTTGCTTTTCTGCTTATATCAAATAACATTTTGATTCGTTAACACTTGATTGTATAGCATTTCATTGATTTCATCAACTTCTCTTCAGATTAAGTATTCTTTTTGTTTTAATTATGATCAACTACCAAATAGTAACGGCTGAATCAGTTCGATATTTAACAACCGAAATGAAGGTTATGAGGTATTGGAAAAGCTGTCTTGAATTGAAAAAAAGAACAAATTAACCAGACCGGATTGTAACGACCATTTTCTTTTGACGGTTTTCTTTTAACTGTAAATGCGGTTAAGGAAATTGCAACCAATGAGCCAATGAAGGTTACAAATAAATATTTACAGGAAGGCTTACTCCTAGCCCATTTGAAAATCAATTTTCTGTATATCATCAAAGAGGAGGATATAACTAAAATCCCAAGTGAAGACTTGTAGATAGTCCATTAAGATGGTCATTATCACTGATTTTATGACACCTCCTATAAGTAAAAACGCAGGTGGCAACCCTGGGATGACGATGATATTTTAATAGGAGATTGAATGTGACCGAAAACCTCCCAATCTTCAGACAAGATCGCTTCATATACGAGTTCATACGAATATATTCAGAGCATGAAATAAATTCATTTCAAGATAATATGACATTAGGAATTTTTCGCGCGAAAGTAAATTTCAATACTCCATAGACTTGTACAACTGAGTTCCCTTCAACTAAAGAGACGACATCGACATTCCGTAGTCATGAAACATCAATAGTCATAGAGGATTCAACGCAAGAATAGTTAGATAAGTTTAATATATTTTATTCACAAGAACTTTTGTCCAGGATGTATAAAAAACTGCACAGAGATTCCTTGATGAATACAAGCTATTGAAAAATCAACCGAAAAATGCTTCAAAAATAGCGATACGAGTTATCAACTTGAGACTTTGAAGAAGAGAAAAATTCGAAATCAACGAAGCTAATGAAATTGAGCAAAACACAGCCGCTTAATCTCTAAAATTCAGGTTGCGGAAAAAAATGGTTAAAGGTAAGTTATTAAACAGGAATATCATAACCTATAACCTATAATATCTTCAAGAACATTACAAAGACGAATTACAAATTTAATTATGGCATGCTTCATGATGTATTGAAAATCTCTGAGCTCAAATGTTTGAATATAAAGAAAGGGATTGATATTTGATAAAATGTCTATTACATCGGTAGAACATAAGATACTTCAATGAGTAAGTATTTTGTAGGTATTATCCTCACTGAGCGTAGCGGAATGGCATGACATGTGTTGATATTTCTAGGATTGCTACACACTGAAAACAGAATGTTATTCGTGTAGTCAGGGTGCTGAATTTACTTTAGGTGGTAAAACTAATTTTGGTGATGCAAATGCTTTAATAACTTGTGAAAAGATTCATTTTGTAACATCATTATTTATAACTAATGTGTATGAATACTATTATGTCAGTTCATTAACACCAGTCTCTCACACTGATACAGTAGGCAAAGTAATTTGTCCAGCTCCAGATGATAAACAACCTGATGACACTCATCAACGAAATAATGAAGGTAATGATACAGGATTTGATTGGTCATCAATTTATTTCAGTCCTTTCTTTTCAGTTTTTAGGATTTTCTGTATATGATAAGATTTATCATGATATTAATTTTAATATTAAAAATTATTCCATATTCAATAGTGAAGTTCAGTTCAAATGTTTGAATATAAAGAAAGGGACTGTCATTTGATATTTGATAAAATGTATATTACATCGGTAGAACTTACGATGGCATGACATATTGTGTTGATATTTATTCTCGGAGGATTGCTACACACGGAAAACAGGATGTTTCTCATGTAGTCAGGGTGCTGGGTTAACTATAAGTGGTAAAACGCATTTTGTTGATGCAAATGCTTTAATAACTTGTGAAAAGATTAATTTTGTAACATCATTATTCATAACAAATGTGTTTAAATACTATAATGTCAGTTAATTAACACCGGTCTCTCACATTGATACAATATTCAAAGTAATTTGTCCAGCTGGTGAAACACTACTAAATATAAAAGGTGATTTAATATACATTCCTCCGGACGATAAACAATCAAATGAAACTCATCAAGGAGATAATGAAGAAAATTATTTGATTGGTCATCAATTCATTTTAGTCCTTTCTTTCCAGTTTTTAGGATTTTTTGTATATGATGATATTTATCATAATATTAAATTCAATATTGAAAATTATTCCACATTCAATAGTGAGTATTGAAAATCTCTCAGTTCAAATATTTGAATATAAAGAAAGGGACTGTCATTTGATATTTGATAAAATGTCTATTACATCGGTAGAACTTACGATACTTCAATGAGTAAGTATTTTGTAGGTATTATCCTCACTAAACATAGCGGAATGGCATGACATGTGTTGATCTTTATCCTTGGAGGATTGCTACACACTGAAAACAAGTTGTCGCTCACTTTTTCACTGACTATTCTAATAATGGTAATCAGTATTTGACAAGATTTTCGGAGAGATTTCTATGGGTACAAATGTCAGACGTAACTTGAAACGTAATAAATTTTACTAGTCATAAACGAAAATTTTCCGGTTTAAAATAATATTGACCATAAAAAGAGTGTTTATTGTGCAGAGCTATAGTGTAGGTGCAGACATTCCGTATCAGGGAGTAAAAAGACAATTCCATGAACGCTGGTCAAATGTTGCGCTATCACGTAACGGTGTTGAAAAAGTTTCAAAATTTAGACGTACTAGCAATGTTTTAAATGTTAAGACAAAAATCGACATGAACGGAGAAGATAATGCTGCGGCTGCAATAGCGATGGATTTCCCAAAATAATAATTAAGGAGGAGGGCACTCGAAATATTCAGTACAACAAATCGATTAGTGCCAGTTTCAATCCTAGGAAATTCTTCGTTCGGGAGATTTTTTGAAAATTGAGAATTTCCCCTTTATCTACTGTACATCCGTACCTGACCAGTGACTGATTTTCTTCGTCATTTCATGTAAGAGGCTTTTCTGCATAATTAATTAATTGTTGCCGGTTATGATTCCAGAAACCCTCCTGTTCTGGAGGTATTCATATTTGAATATTGGTTAGTTCCAATCTATACTTAATTATATTCTTCGTAGTTCATTCGAGCGGCTACGCGATGAAATCTTTAGTAGAGCGGTTGCGTGATGTGGGCAATCGAAGGTTAGTTGGTAATTAATTATGGTGAACGCCAAGGGGTTCAGAGAAACAAAATTTAAGGTTAGTACTATTCATTGATTTGTTTACGCATGCACTGGTGTTTTTATATTACGACTTAAAATCAGTGAACGAACATGGGGAATATTTGAGCTACCTATGACTAAAAGGAGAAGCATTAACATTCTGTCGTGAAAAGGGATTGTTGCCGGCTTCGAAAAATTGTCCCATTCTTGGAACCGCAATGAAGTTATATCACGATAGAGCCCACGGAAGATTTCGATGCACGAGGAGTGGCTGCAATAAAACCATTTCTGGTGCAGCTGGCTCCTTCAGCGAAAGCGAGTTGGATATGCACATCACATTGGCGTAAATATTAATTCTAGAAGTTTAAATATTCTGCTTATTATTTTTCGATCTGTTTAGACTTGTTTTCCTTCACATTAAATGAAAGTTACCATACTGTCAATCTGCATATTCGTAGGTTGCGAAGAGCTTCGGGTGCACAGGATGAGGAAATTAGCTCAGCAACGATATCAGCCTGGTATGTTTACGCTTTCATTTAAATCCAACACGAAATAAATCGCATTTTCATTTTTCACACTCAATATTCTATGGATCAAATCCTGCGAACGAAGTGAAAGTAAACCTTCAATCGTAAGTCTGACAACTTGACTTTATTTTGCTATATAATTATATTCTTAGATACAAGTATTACAGAGAATGAAAATGAATGATCGTTGACCATTTCAACGCCTTACAAGACAATATGCCTCAGCTAGGATGCCCCGGTGTGATTGTCCAAATCAGTGTCTCCATTGTCACCGTAATTACTGTAGACTCACCGTAATTTATGCGAAGCTGCCCAAAATCTACCGTCTACCGTATAAAGGCAATTACGGTGACATATTCTACTGTAATTTCAATTTTACCGATTTCCTGGAAAATGCTATATAGGAATTCATGTCATTTCGTAGTATGAATTAGAAATTAAAAACCGCCAATTACTGAATGCCAATTTCATTCATTAAATATTTTAGCCCAATTCAATAAATGTTCAATATATAATTCAATATTTTCGGAATTATCCGATTTCTCGAAATTCTTGTATCACTTGGTGAATTGATAGATTGGCTGTCCTCAGAAATTTTGTATATTCATTTCATTTTAATTCATCATAAAAATCAACACATATATTTCTCTTCTTATTCCCTATACTCGTAGAAAAAACCCTCAAAATTCTAGTATTTCAAAAATATCCATGTTATCCATGGCACCCCATGACCCCTACATTGCACAAAATTTTGATGCAAGGATCTGGGGTTATTGAAAAAGATATGGTGCTCATAGGACAATTAACAAAAGAGGCAGCCGAAAGAAGAAACAAATGTATGCGTCTCACAGCAACACATACATAATTAACAGATTGCTCTCGAATTCTGATCCAGTCATGACAGGAATGAGACCACGAAGAAAAAGCATCTCAACCTTTCATGAAAGAACCGCTTTGAAATGCTCAAATCTCCAGAGTTTGACAAAACTGACTTCCACCCCGACGATGATCCACTGACCCAGTTAAGACCTGACTTCGACTACCCAAATGTGTTAAAAGTTCTGAATAATCGTCCCCCAAGTGTAAATGTCAATAAAGGTATGATTTAACCCGAATATTACAAAAAAATTGTTTTGGCCGGGTAGATTGATCAAATACTCCTATGTGCGTTGGTTTTAAGAACATCATAGGAAGAATATCTTTCAGTTTTGAATCTCGTTTTGAATAAAGGTAATTATTAATGAATAGAGCAATTCCAGCTGACGTCACAACATGGCCGATGGGGGGACAGGTAAATCACAGAATAGAGAAGTATATATTCTGTGACCGAAGAATGGCATTTGAGAAAACTGACCTCACTTTCCCGCTTTGTTTATGTTATGAAGTACAGCATTTTCAACAATTTCAGGATAAATTCACAAGTTAAAATGATTTATATTAATAGAATTGGTGAATTACCAGGCCAAGTTAGTGTGTCGTTGTGAAATTCAACATAAATACACCGAGAGACGAAGGAATACATTCGCTTTGTTCACATTGGCGAAGAGCGATTATTTGGAGATTTTAGTGATTTTACAAATGAAATTTCGTGATAATGGATCTGATTAACTGATATTCAATGTCAGATGTTAATCATTCAAAACGATATAAATGAAAATTGCAGTATTTATTCTTGTCTTTTAAAGCCTATCAACATCAGAGATAGCATTCATTATAGGTATAACTATTGAAACTGAAACAGTAAACAGCAGAATGAAATCCAACAAATGTATGGAATGGAAAAAACATGGGTTCCAGAGAACTTCTCAGTACTATTTCAAATAACGTTAATGTTGCAAATTATCAAATTACTACAATATTGGTCTGCAGTTGCTATGTCAGTGCTATCATAATATTCAATTATATATTTATTATACTACATATATGTTACAAATAAAATAATTCATATGAAATTTTTTCCTTGAACACCGATTTCGATTCATCCTCAAAAATGCTATCCATATAAAATGTTTTTTATTATGCAGATGCAACATTAAGGCTTTCATAATCTTTAATGGACAATAAGTTCAATTGGAAACATATTACAAACAACAAAATGTAGAAGTTCCATCCTTGGGTAGTCGAACCACGTCGGAATGTGTTCGGTTGAGAACAGAGGAAGTTATCTGGTTCATTATTATTTAAAATACATACAATATTTTGGGAAATCTATCACATAACGAATTGCCTTGATTGGCTTCATACAACATATAGAGATGTGAGTCGTGAACAATCAGGATGGGTTTGTCCATCATAACCCCAGCTATCGTAGGTTGATATCATTCTTGAAATGCGTATAACAAACACGAAATATTCTTATCATGGTTATCTCATCATGATTCAGCTTATTAAACAGAACAAATTGAAGAGATAGTCTAACATAATTCATTCACCAGTGTGGAAATGTCTCCAACAAACTCTACCATAGTTTGTTACTTTGTCAGAACAGTTTTTTCAATTTATGGCGAGAATATAGTATGTTCGCCTTCTCTGGGATAGTTAACATAGTATTCTGTTTCTTCCAATACCAGATAAAATTTAGGGGAATGGGTCGAAAATGCAAATATTTAAATATAAAGTCTACAGTACAATATATCTGAAAAATCGGATTCCTTCTTCTTTCGGTGTATTTATGTTGTATTTCACGACGAAACAATAACTTGGCCTATATATAGTTATTCACCAATTCTATCAATATAAATTGTTGTACTTCATAACATAAACAAAGCGGGAAAGTGAGGTTGTGTTGTTTTACTTCCAACGTTTGACATGCTGTCCCCCCATCAGCTGATTCATCTCGATGAACCATAGATAGCTGGAACTGCTCTATTGACAATTCTGTAGAAAGATCAATGTAAGTCCCGAAGTAACTTGGCACTCTCAAGGTAGATTTTCCAAGTTTATGAAGTAACAATTTTTGATTACAGAAAAGGAAGCCGAAAAAAAAATTAATGGATACCTTCATATCCAAAAGGCCTGAAGTGGTACTTCCAGCCACAAGTAGCAATATAAGTGGACTGAGAATCAATGGAGGTAATTATAAGCATTGACCAATTGATAACAATCGAATATGGCCTTTCATGCAGATTTATCTGAGTGACCACAATGGTTATTTGCAGATTTATTGAAGATACTAAAAATTAACCAAGTTAAACTCAGCCTACTTTTTCAAGTAGCTTGGAGGAACCACCAATCTAATACTTCACGAAAAAAAGGAAAGTAAATTAACAGATATCTGTTAACAGACATAAGGAAAAAATGGGAAAAAATGAGAAGCTCCTCGCATTATTCAAACTATCGATGCAGCACTAAGATCGGTATAAAATTAAATTGCAAAAAGATCTGAAATAGTTCGTGAATTTTTTATTTTTATGTTTGCCCTTATTTGTGATCCCCCATCTATTTAAGAACATTACATCGATGTTAATGATGAACAAACTTGTTGAGTTGCCAGAGATTATTGTTTCCTACAAATGATGTGCTATGAAATCACATTCAGGAGCTAATTGAACACTATCTATTCAAGCTATCACCAGTTGGCGATTATCTTCCTACTCATTTCTCTAAAATGAAAGAGAGCTTCAACCTCGACAAAAATGTATTAATTTTTTTATTTATTTAACCAAAAACGGACTTGCAATTTTTCAAATACTATAAAGTATAATTTCACTCGATATACTAGATACACAGAAGATACCTGTAAACCAGTCATTATTTATTGATATACTGAGGATATTGAGGAGTATCGCGGCATTCCAATATTTGTAATGGAGGACCTAGGAATCAAGAGCAGAAAACAACCAAGCAAGGTACTTGATTTGGGACTGACAACATACGATCCGTCAGTGATGGGAGAGTTTTACAACTCATTCGCCGTCTTACCTGATTTCGCTAGCAATCCAATCTTATTAAATGGGTCGCCGATATGGCAGCAAAAGGTACATAGACGAAGATACCACTGGGCACCAGCGCAGTATAGAATATGGTGTTAAAACAATGTAACGGTAGCTGAAGCCTTCGATCACATTTCAGACAAGAATTAACAATAGTTAACTAAAGATAAAAAAAAGTAACGCTCTAAGTCTCAATCCAAAACGAAAAATCAAAAGAAAATAAAAATTTTCTTCTTTGTCTGATGAAAGAGTCAGATTTGTACTGTCACAATTCGCTGTGTTTATCGTTTGTATTGTTGGAGGATTGCTCATTAGGCAATCTGTTTTCCAAGAAACTGCCCTTGGCAAATAGTTTAATCCTGCATCCGCAAGGGCGGTTTCCATGAAAAAACAATTTTTATTGAATTTTTAATAAGTAGTTCTGTTTCAGATATTGAAGGTAAAAACCCAGAAAGAAACCCAAAAAATGATAAGAAATCCTCCCAAAATAAGCTTTTATCGATACTCAAATTATTCATTATTTCACCAACAATGACAAAACTCCTTTCTATTCCTTATACATAATATATGTTGTATCCCCACATACAATAATGGTTAACAGGAAACCAAGAAGGGACGGGTCGCTCAATATCAACTCAACCTCGACCAATAGTCATATGATTCAAAGTTAAGAAACCAATTTTCTATTTCACAAGTGTGTGAGTGTATAAGAACTGATCAACTGACGGCCATTCAAGACACCATCAGTTTTTATAATTATTATCCTCAAGGAAGCTACAGAGTTTAGTTTACTATAAAAATTGCATATGAACCCTCAAAAACTACATTCCATCAGTCTCCCTTCTACAACCGTTATTTTATGCCTAGATCCCAATTGAAAGAAATTATTAAAATACTTGATTATTTGTATTAACATCACGAGGAATTGAAGCAATATTCCATGTGGAATTATCTCCAATATAATTTGGGTTTCAAATATAAACTTAATGGGTTCAATCTCATTTCGAACAAAGCCAAGAAAACTGTCAAATATCGAATTAACTTCGGACTGATAGTCTATAATGGAAAATAATGAGAAATACTTATTTTGGTTCTTATAAATTATTTGTACCTACCTGTATGGCAACGTGAATATCTTTCTCCTCTTCAAAATTTTGGACTCACTTCTTTCCATGATGCTCTGCCTATTCAGTAGGTTCTGTTCATATCCATTGCCAGTATTCCTCCATGCATTCAGATTCTCCAGTGTTTAATTCGTTTACATTGCACCCTATTTTTTTAATAAAAAATAACACAGGTTAAACACAAATTTAACGACCCCATGTGTAAAATATATACTTAATGCAGCATTTTAGCACCCACAGCTTTCAGGTGTTTAATCTGAGTGGATATTAATGCAAATTTGATTGCTCGAAAGTTTTATTGTTCAAAACTCTACAACTGGTTTTCAATTTGCGGCTGTAAATTACAGAACACGAATCACGATATAATGGAACAAAAAGATTTATTGGGGATTACCATTTAATTAAATATATGTCCCTCACAGATCACAAAATACAGTTTCAACATTTAATGCTGTTGCTGTCATTATAGAATACCATATTTTCTATAAAATAGGTATATCCAAAAAATTTGGTTCGCATCACCACTCACCTTCGGTATTACACAAATACTGTAGACGTTCTGGATATAAAGAAGCACTTTCGCACGTGGTCATTGCCGATTTTGACGGTAATTTTTTCAAACACGTTCTTTTTCACGAAGAATGAGTTGCTGCAATATGGACGTTAACTAGCCTCGACTCTAGAAGATTTTCGGTCAAGATGATTTTGTAATATTCATTATTCACCGGTTACCGATCACGACCTTTTCGACAGTTAAATCACAGACCAACTTCTGTGGTTAAATTTTGAGTTTGACATTTGATTTGACTATGACCACAGAACATCAAATATATGACTATGACACTTTCTGCACAAGATCACAGAATAGAATAGAGAAGATTATGGTTTATGCAGGGGGGTGAAACTTCTATGCGAATCTTGGAAACAAGAAACGTCAAACGACACCAACAATTCACGGTATGCAAATCACGGTATACTCTTTTGATCTGCATTATCAAGCCAATCAGCGTTGAGAATCTAAAAAATTCTTAACCTGAAAGTTGTCATGATGGCGGTTGTTTGCTGTGGAGTTGTGATTATTTTAGCATATAATAATTAATTAATAATATCATAGACCTGATCTGTGATAATATATTGATTTTAGGTAACAGCTGCTGGAAATAATTCGTCTGGTAGTTTCCTGCATTTATTTTTAAATTTATTTGTATATCAGGAATTACAAAGGTTGCCTCTGTTTACGATTGGAATATTGGATCAAATTTATATCCCATAATCTACCCAATGAACATTACCGAATCAGATTCTTCCGAAAGAACTATCCCAATTATTGACTTAAAAAGAAACTCTGCTATTTAGTTCAAGTAAAAACTGATAATATGATTACGTTTAAATGTTCTTTCCTGTCTGTCAAAGCATGAAACTCAAGAGGACCATGGATTTGTGTGCTTCCAAAATAGCGCCTAAGTTTGACAATCATGGGAACATTATTGATGGTTTAAACAACAATCATCAACGTGATGCAGAACTTGTGTCACTGTATCCTTCAACAATTAAACAGACTTTTTCTGAAAGGGAGTTTCAGGTGCTATCTGATATGGGGGGTATCAGATAGCATTGAGGAGATCTTGTTTTGAAACAGGTTTAACTAGTAATTTGGAAACTTAATCGTTTCAGCAGCGAAAAAATCAGGATTCTATGTAAAAAATTCAGAAGAATATATTTTCAAAATTATTTGAACTAAAATCAGTGTTGAGGATTGAACGTATTCAATTCTTTGCTAAATTCATTTCCAGATGGCAGATTTGAGTTTATTGAAGCAAATTTAGGAGAAGTACTAACTTATGGGACTACCTCAGATTATTTTTCCATCGCCCAGGGCTTTACAAACAGTTAAGGAATCAATACCACTTCTATATCGACCTCTTTAACCTGTTTCACAACATTTTAAACTCCAAGTTGATTGAATAGATGATTTATATTGTGCTCTCATATTTGATGCGATATCCTTGAGTTCAGGGTTATTTCTGATAGTTATGTAGAGAAAAAACTCAGACTTGATTGATAAGACTAATATATTTTTCTTGTTTCATACTCCAACTCATCACATGGAATGCCGGAAATTAGGTACCTGAGGAATTATTTTTAAAAGAAGCTATATTTTATTAGGATCATTATGTATTTTATTAATAGTTTATTGAAGAGATGATTCATTTTGTTATTTTGAGTAGATCTTTATTATATGTAGGTATTTCCAAAGTGATTTACATGACCTAAAGTGGTATACTTTTGCTGAATCTGTGGGAGTTTTGAATACCATGGACCTTTAAATAATGAAAAATTTCATGTAATATCTTTGCTTGTTGAAAGTATTCCATAAACATGAAGGTAAAAATCTCTTCAGGTCCATAAATAATTTGTCGAATTAGACTAATAACTGTTTTTTCTGAAATTCTGTGGGAAAAGGTTCATAGAGGTTTTTCGTTTCAAAATGCTTTGTGCAATAATCCCTTGAAGATCCATATGGAATACACTACGGAAACAGCTGCATATATGTATTATTTCAAGCACTGAAACCTTCCAACACTATTGTAGTTAGATTTCATATCTTCATGATTATGTGTTCAATCAAACTAAAACTATTGTTTTTCATCAATGCCCAGAAAGCCAAAATCAATTTCACACATTTTTTAAGTGGGACACTAGTTATTCAAATAAAATCTTTTGTATTGATAGGGAATCAATTATTAAATATAAAATTTTATGTCATAAATCCATAATTTGTTAATGGATTTATTTGTAATCATCATTTTATATCAAATATGTAAGATACGATGACTTCAATACATTTTTGAAATAAAACTTTTCGTTTAATTTTAAAATATGACTACTGTTAAATAATTCAAATAAATTAGTTTCCCGCCGTAATTCGAAATTATTCCCGCCATGACACCAACAAATGGCGGACACTTTGTTTCTCTGGTTTAGTAGGGAGTTAGCACTTCTTATATATTTGTATTCTGTGGGTTTATGTCTAGGATGCACAGAACATCCGAGTTATGTCATAGAAATTAGAAATCATGAATATAAAGTTGAACGCTTATTAACGAAAAAGATTCGAAGAACTCAATATTATCACATTATTTTCATTAAAATCACTTTCCAATATAAAAAAATAATTGACTTTATTTATTTCGTACTTTTGATCGATAATGAACATACCAGCTATTCCGCGACAACCAAATGAATTTTGAGTTGCCTAGCGCCATGTTGCAGGAGGCTATCATAAAATAACAATCATGGTTAATCATGGTTTTGATTACATCATGGCCCTACCCCAGTAACTCTGTACTTGTTAAAATCACTATATCAAGCCCCACGGAAATGCATTCTCTATAATATTAATGGTTTCTTCAGGTGATATTAAAAAGTTTTCTACTTGAGTCAGGACACTTGATATAATGAAGTGAGCAAAAAATTATTGGAAATTAATAATTGAGCGTCATTTTTGGAATCCCTTATTTTCGCTGTTTATTCAAAATCCGAATTAAGATTGCTTCAATAAATAATAAAATTTTAATGTCACCATTTAATTGCTTATTAATCTGCAAAATACTTTTTCAAAATCCATATTAAATGGTGTCAGTAACATTTTGGGCCACCAGGCGGAGAACACGTAGACGTTCGGAGATTACTAGAACAGTCTCGCACAGACAGGGCAGTACTCGCCATAATGATGTCCTCTCCTTAAGCCTGTTCTGTCCCAGAACAGATTCCATGAATTCCTTGGAGTACCATGGCGAAATCTGCAATCGTCACCATTCCTACAGTAGTCTTTCTGATGGAAGTAATAGTCTACGGTTTTGCTGGGCTTTTCGATTTGCTCAGGGTTGAAATTGCATACCTAGATCTGTGTACCTGTCTTCTGAAAAACTACTTCAAGCATGCTTTGTACAACCCGCCAATTCAGTTGATCCAGTCCACAACCTAGCTTGGGGACAGCTAATTTCCTTACCCCAAAGCACTGAAGGTCTTCTTTCAATTTGGTAGGCGGGCTTCTGACAGGGAGTACTGCTTGGTGACTACGTAATGAATGAACCGACCCTCTGACTTCAGTCTCAGGTATTTTCCGATTCGTGTTTCCCCAAAGCTATACAAAAATTCCTGGAAATCGTCATTTCCCTAAGCCGGAACCTCGATCAAACGTACTTTGTCTTCGTCACCCTATGGGGAGCTTCCGTATCCGATAAATTACATCATTTATCCTTTTCACAACTTCATACAGTCCTTCCCACTGTCTCTGCAGTTTCAGTGAAAATCCTCTTCTTCTTTGCGGGTTATACAACCACACCAAATCTCCTGCGGTCAACACTTCTTCAATGGCTTTGATGTCAAAGCGCAATTTCATCCGATCACTTGCTTGCTGTATTAGATTGCGAGCCTTGTCATGAATGTAATCTAGATAACTTCTCAATTTGCTGACGTAATCCTCCCCGGCTACATCTTTTCCAGGCTTACAACCAAACTCAAGGGCACAAGGTAGTCTAATTTCTCAGCCGAACATTATATTGGCTGGAGTTATCTTGGTAGATTCGTGAACCGAAGATTCATATTCCATCGTGAGTAGATGTAAATATTCATCCCAGTCCCTCTGGTGATCAGAGACTACTATTACTACTCGAAATTTCGGCCTTGTTCACAATGCAGCTCCAGAGGTATTCCAAATCCGCAAAAGAATTCTTTGATCAATTTATCAGCAACCGTACTTGCCTCTTGGTTAGGAATACAGTACGCTTCCACCCATTCGGTAAAATAGTCCATCGCTACCAAAATGTACTTGTTTCCGTGGTCTGTTTCGAGAAAGGGGTCCGCAATGTCAATAGCTACTCGTTACATGGGAGTTCCGACATTATATTGCTTCATTGGAGCCTTTCCTTTGCGATAGGAGCCGTTAGCTGCAGCAAAAGTTTCACATGTTCTACAACAGTCTTCAACGTCTTTCTTACAGCTTATCCAATAAAACCGCAAAAAGGCCACCCGAAGTTCCATTATGTAGTCTGATGAAAATGCTGTCACGCGACTCTTCGACACAATCAACTGAAGCCTCTGCTCAGGATCTTCTTCTTGTGCTCGTTGAGTTTCTAGGGGTAGCCAGACTTCTTCAATTACCGTGGTCCTTTTCAAATCGGCCTTGTCTTCCACGGGCATGGTCTTCTTGATAACGCATCGGCATTCATCTCGATTCATCTGGCCACTTATCATTCCGGCATTCTAAAACTTAATAGCCAGCATGATCTCAGCAGAAATTTCCTTCCGTACAAATATTTGTAAAAATATTCTACGGACTTAATGACTGCTAAAAGTTCTCTTCTGGTCACGCAGTAATTCCGTTCCGACTTCGAATAAAACTTGCTCCTAATGACCCTTCCATGTCCATCTTGAAATTTTTCTTCAGCTCTTGCACAGCTTAAGATTGGAGCTGTGACCAGAGCTTTCTTCAATCGTTCGAAGGCTTCAGCGCTATCATAGGACCATATGTACTCCTGTACATCTTCTGATAATTTTGTTAGAGGTTTGGCAACGTTGGCGAATCCAGATACGAATCTTCTATGAAAGGTGCATAAGCCTAAGAAACTTCGCAACTCACCCTTGTTTCTTTGTATAGGCCATTCCTGTACTGCTTTGATCTTGTCCGGGGAAACTTTCCTGCCCCCTCGGAAAACAACGTGCCCTGAATATTCCACCTCTGTCCGCAATAAATTGCATTTGTTTGGACTTTGCTTTAAGTTGGCTTCACGAAGTCATAGAAAAACCTCAGATAGGTTGTGTAGGTGGTCTTGGAATGACTTTTCCATTACTAATACGTTATCTAAGTACACCAGACAAGTTTTCCAGGAGTCTCCATTAAACTCTCGATGTGGCAGGAGCGTTTCATAAGCCGAAGGGCATCATTTTAAATTGCCACAGGCACGTTCCAAGACTGAAAGCAGTTTTTTTCTTTATCCTTCGGGTCTCAGCCAACCTGCCAATACCCACTCTTCTGATTGTAATAATCCCGGATGTGCAGAGAAATATTCATCTCATAGATCCATGTGCAAGAGAACTTATAAGCCCCAAAGGTCGAATATAGGCTTGGCTCAGGGAACTCCAAAGGCTCCTATACTTTTCAACAGTAGTTTTGTCAGAGACCTTCCCGATTTTGTCAACATTCCTGATGTCATAACCATGAAATAGGCAGATTGGGAACTTCTGCGAAGATGCCAGCGCCCTAACGGATAAATTTGGAACCTGTCCAAGCTAGTAGTTTTATGTAAACAAACCTTAGAAATGTGGTGGAGAACGAATATTTATTAAGCAGAGCATGAATATTTAAAGAAATTATTATGGTTTTGTGTAAGATTTCTTGAGAAGGAACTTTTCGTTTGGATCATGATATAAAATCGTACTTTAAATCGTTCCTGGAGGATAATTTCGGTGTTATTTAGCGTATGTTGCTTGGTGGATCAAAATAAACCAATATCCAAGTTTACTTGAATTTCTGGAAAAATAGGCACCACAATAAGTAATTTAAGGACTCTTATTTATGTGAAAAAGTGCTCAATGCAGGCTAAATTATGTGGTAAATCTAGAATCAGTCCAAATGATATGACTTGTTCTTTGTTTACAAACGAGTGAATCAATAAAATGAAAACAGATTTTCTGCTTTAGTTCTTTTGCATCGTATTTCTAAAGAAAAGGAAACAGATAGACATATAATTGATTTCATTTTCATATTACAGCAGCTCAAGATACACATACAAAATGAAAAATGTCACAGCCGGTTCAACCTACCTATACAGGGTGATTCATTAAGGGTGGCCACCGGCCGTATCTCGGAAACCGTTTATCCTATGACTTCCGGCAAAAAAATCTAATGACAAATTCGGCCCCTAGAAAATGATTAAAAATATTTTCAAGTTCGTAGTTCCCCACTAGAGGGCGCAATCTATCACTTGTAAAGTATAATCTCATCTTTTACGAAATATTCTCCAGCTAACAGTGGTAAAGAATAATAAAATAAGAATCTACTCTTTCTATTCAACAACTTTTTTTTCAGTAATTTTTCTATATTTCCTATTTTTTAGTGATGGGATGGATAAACTTTACTTCACGAAAAAAACATTCTTACTCCTGTATGGGTGAACCGATTTTCACGTAATTAGATTTCATTCGAAGGCCATCGAAAGCAGATCACAATAACATATGACAACAATATACCGGGTGATCCAGTTGAAAACTACAGACTGTTTTATGTCACTTCGCCCTATTTGTGCGTTTTACTGTAAAATTCCAAATGCAATGCTATGATTCTAAGCGAGTGAGAATAAGCCAAGCATTATCACCTACTAACTTTTTAAAATCGCGGACAGATATCATTGGTCGTTTCGGAGTTATTGAATTTTTGTAAATTTTGATCAATGTTGATCCTTTCTGTGAGCTTGAATAAACAAGGAAGTGACTTTATGCGTCATGACAACGCAGCAAAATACTCAACACACATGAAATAACAATGATGCGATAAAATAAAACAAAAATTAACAACAACAAAAATATTTGAACAGAAAAACAACACTTACACCTAATCAATTCAAATATTTAAAATGTCTACCATTATTTTCTACACATAAATTTAGTCTTTCTTTCGTCGAGTTAACACTGGCCAAAATTTCAGTATGAGAAGAAGCTGCCTGTCGAAATCTATTTTGAATATCCTCACTTGTAGTGGGGGGTGTTCGGAAAACTAAGTCTTTATTCTCCCCCAAAAGTAAAAATCTAATACTGTGAGGTCGGGTGATCTTTCTGGCCATGGAAAAATACTCCCTCGTCCAATATACCTCTTTGAGAAGACGTTATATGAATATTTTCCAACATTAGCAGCACAATGCGTCGGGCAACCATCTTGTTTATACCACATATCTAACCTGCTTTGAATAGCAATATTTTCTAAAAGAATTGGAAGATCTTCCGTTAAAATTTCAAGCACCTTTGTCTTGTTAATAAGCCAAAACTTTTATGATATTATCCTCATTACGGCTTCTACGTTTTCTATTTTTTCTTCCAAGAATTGAATTTACCAGTTTTTCGAACTCTTCGTGTCAATCTTTTGAATACCCTTTTGGAATGACGACGTCTTTCAGGATATCGTATCGGGTATTCCCTTTCAGCTACTGCATTTTCTAAACATTCAAAATGAACATTAAGCATATCATATGCTTCTTCGTTTGAATAATGGGGCATCATAAAATAGTGGTTTGCAATCGTCCTAAAAAACTTTTACAGCTACAGATACCGAAAATGAACAGTATCGCCAAAGCTTAGTGGTTCTGAATCAGCTTGTTTCGTTGTTTTGATGAGTTTTTTCCTTTCATCTAATTGTTTAGAGATGAAATAACTCAATTCCCCCTGCATTTCACAGGGTTGATCAATAGTTATCAAAATTTACAAAAATGTCAATAACTCCGAAACGACCAATGATATCTGTCTGCGATTTTAAAAAGTCAGTAGGTGATGTTTGGCTCATTCTGACTCGGTTGGAATCATAGCATTTCATTTGAAATTTTCCAGTAAAGCGCACAAATAAGGCGAAGTGACATAAAACAGTCTGTAGTTTTCAACTGGATCACCCGGTATATTGTTGTCATATGTTATTGTGATCTGCTTTCGATGGCCTTCGAATGAAATCTAATTACGTGAATATCGGTTCACCCATACAGGAGTAAGAATGTTTTTTTCGTGAAGAAAAGTTTATCCATCCCATCACTAAAAAATAGGAAATATAGAAAAATTACTTAAACAAAAGTTGTTGAATAGAAAGAGTAGATTCTTATTTTATTATTCTTTACCATTTTTAGCTGGAGAATATTTCGTAAAAAATGAGATTATATTTTACAAGTGATAGATTGCGCCCTCTAGTGGGGAACTACGAACTTGAAAATATTTTTAATCATTTTCTAGGGGCCGAGTTTGTCATTAGATTCTTTTCCGGAAGTCATTGGATAATCGGTTTCCGAGATACGGCCGGTGGCCAACCTTAATGAATCACCCTGTATATAGAAATGAAAAGTATTGATGTATTTATATGAGTAACTTCAGCTATTATCAACTCTAACAGTATATCTAGTTTTTGTCAGATTTTCAACCAGATCATTCTCTTTGAATGTGATTTTTTGTAGTATGTGAATTAGGTAGCTGCAGAAGTGCTCGGTAGTTTCTCTGCAGCATTTTCCTTCAAAATTCTCTCATTTTTATTTACATCTGAAAACATCATGACATGAAGTTGTTTCGAAATAAATACATTGCAGGTAATTTACCTTTATGAAAAGAAACATCTTCAGAGAAATGCAGCGAACATACTTTCATGTATTTTGTGACCGGTTTTCCAATCTTCAATTTCTAAAGCTAGGCCTTTCTTCTATCATTGATTTCCCTGCCAAATGCTGTTTCCAAATTAACTCTAATTTCATTTGGCTTTGGAAAAAATGAAAACTAGAGGCACTAGATGATCCTTTCTCCTTTGACCATGCATAACATTGAGTTGAGGCACACAACAATAGTCATTTCGGGAGGATGCCATTTCGAATTAATACGATCGAAATTTTTAATCGGAAATAAAGGAATCGATTGATGAATATTACAAACACTTTCGGTATTCCAAAATTTCAACTCGAAGAACAACACAAAAGCTCGAAAATGAACTCCAAAAGTAAGCAAATTACGTTAGAATAACAGGCACGTCGAAAAACTACTAGCTTGGAAGTGTTCGAATTTCTATCACCAGAGGGCGTATCGCTTAGCAGTAATAGAGCAATTCCAGCTGACGTCACAACATGGCCGATGGGGGGACAGGTAAGTCACAGAATAAAGAAGTATATATTCTGTGACCTCACTTTCCCGTTTTGTTTATGTTATGAAGTACAGCATTTTCAACAATTTCAGGATAAATTCACAAGTTAAAATGATTTATATTAATAGAATTGTTGAATTACTAGGCCAAGTTAGTGTGTCGTTGTGAAATTCAACTCAAATACACCGAGAGACGAAGGAATACATTCGCTTTGTTTACATTGGCGAAGAGCGATTATTTGGAGATTTTAGTAATTTCACAAGTGAAATTTCGTGGTAATGGATCTGATTAACTGATATTCAATCTCAGATGATAATCATTCAAAACGATATAAATGAAAATTGCAGTATTTATTCTTGTCTTTTAAAGCCTAGAGTATCAACATCAGAGATAGCATTCATTATAGGTATAACTATTGAAACTGAAACAGTAAAATGTTTGGCTCATTTATTCCTGAAAATAAACAGCAGAATGAAATCCAACAAATGTATGGAATGGAAAAAACATGGGTTCCAGAGAATATCTCAGTACTATTTCAAATAACGTTATATGTTGCAAATTATCAAATTACTACAATATTGGTCTGCAGTTGCTATGTCAGTGCTATCATAATATTCAATTATATATTTATTATACTACATATATGTTACAAATAAAATAATTCATATGAAATTTTTTCCTTGAATTCCGATTTCGATTCATCCTCAAAAAATGTTTTACTATCCATATAAAATGTTTTTTATTATGCTGATGCAACGTTAAGGCTTTCATAATCTTTAATTGACAATAAGTTCAATTCGAAACATATTACAAACAACAAAATGTAGAAGTTCCATCCTTGGGTAATCGAGCCACGTCGGAATGGGTTCGGTTGAGAACAGAGGAAGTTATCTGGTTCATTATTATTTAAAATACATACAATATTTTGGGAAATCTATCACATAACGAATTGCCTTGATTGGCTTTATACAACATATAGAGATGTGAGTGGTAAACAATCAGGATGGGTTTGTCCATCATAACGCCAGCTATCGTAGGTTGATATCATTCTTGAAATGTGTATAACAAACACGAAATATTCTTATCATGGTTATCTCATCATGATTTAACTTATTAAACATAACAAATTGAACAGATAGTCTAACATAATTTATTCACCAGTGTGGAAATGTCTCCAACAAACTCTACCATAGTTTGTTACTTTGTCAGAACAGTTTTTTCAATTTATGGCGGGAATACGGTATGTTTGCCTTCTCTGGGATAGTTCACATAGTATTCTGTTTCTTCCAATACCAGATGAAATTTAGGGGAATGGGTCAAAAATGCAAATATTCAAATATAAAGTCTACAGTACAATATATCTGAAACATCGGATTCTTTCGTCTCTCGGTGTATTTATGTTGTATTTCACAACGAAACAATAACTTGGCCCAGTTATTCACCAATTCCATTAATATAAATCATTTTAACTTGTGAATTTATCCTGAAATTGTTGAAAATATTGTACTTCATAACATAAACAAAGCAAGAAAGTGAGGTTGTGTTGTTTTACTTTCAACGTTTGACAGGCTGTCCCCCCATCAGCTGATTCATCTCGATGAACCATAGATAGCTGGAACTGCTCTATTGCGAATAATAAAGCAGTCATAGCCACAGGAAGTTTCTTTGCCTCCACATTTGAAAGAATGTCCAAAGCATTGGAGTTGATTGAAAAGTGGGCAGCGTCAAAATATATCTTCATTTGGTCCCAGAAAAATCTACGACCCTATGTTGTAATAAGACACAATTATCACCTAGCACTCGTTCATTGGAACTTTTTCAAACTTCTATTTCATGGTCTAGGTCTAGTTCTAGGTCGGTCAAATATTTGGGTATGACGATTCACGATAACCTTCATTGGTCGCAAAACATATCGCTTACATGTGTTCTAAATCCCTTCAAAGTATCCACTATCTTTCCGTTTGTTCCATGTGTGGATGGTATAAAGCCAAGCACATTGCAAAGGATAGAAGAAGAATTTCTTATGTTTTGTGGCTATAACTTCTGATGCTGACATATGTCAACTCATGTTTAATCATCGTCTTTATTGTGACTTGTGAGTAAAAAAATATCAATCGCAAGTCGAAAGAAAATCTAATTTTTCCAGTGTTACATTCATATTAAATAATTTGTTGAATGCTCCAATTTCAAGCCAAAATAACCCTTATCGAGTGTTCAATTTGACATAAGTATGAAAAAATATCCTAACAACCCAGTGACGACTCTGGCAAATTACCAGATTTTGTTTTGTTAAACTGGATCGTACCTTGCTGAAAGGGCAATTGGGGAAAAGCCATCAAACTGTGTATCTCAAATAATTTTGCTTTGCGCTCTTCAGCAGTTGTTAAATTTTAGCGTAACATCGTTGAAAGAGAAGTTGGAAAAAATTGATCTTTGTTTGAAAGGAAAGAAACGCATTATTTTGATTTGAAATTCACTTGATAGAGAAAGTTGAGAGGTGAGTGAATATTTAATAAGGGATTTTAGTTTGATCATTTTACATTTTTTTGCAAGTGAATCCACATTTGTTACTTCATGCCTAAGTTTGGTATTTCTGTGAGTGTTCATGAATTAATTTTAGTGATGGTGTTAATATTTCACATTTATGAAGTTATTATTATAAATAATCGGATTTCTAATACATTAGGCGGAACATATAATGTGAAGTTAGTAAAAGATTCGTTCAGGTATGATTCTTTCATCCATGAAAACATGAGCACAAAATTTTGCTCTTATAATCCTATGAATATTAATTTTTTTGCGCGCATGTTCTGGGGAACAGCGTGCTATCGTTTTGTCCAAATGTCTGTAATTTTTTTTAATTAAAGCGTACATATCTGAACTGCATTTCATCAATATTCTCCAATGAATCAATCGAAAAAATTTTTATACGGTTATATTGGAAATCACACAAAAAATTTTGGATGGATTCGACTTACTGCTTTGGATTACTTCTTAACACGAATTTATATGCATGTGTGTTAGTACTGGTTCAGCAAACATTGGGAAATGAAAGTTTGTGAACTGTGTTGTAATAGAAACAGAAGTTTAAATGTGCTAGAGAATTGGCCACAGTAATGCATTGACCTGATATATCATAGACAAACTTCACGATTGAAGCCAACATGTGAGAGAACAGAAAGATCTTTTCTTTGAATAAAAAGGATGGAGCCAGATGAGGCTTGGAAACATAAAAAGGATTGAGCTAGAGCAGGAATTCGGCTTCCATACCTCTAGTTACACATCTCTTACGTGTATGGTTCAATGCTTTCTCCAAGGCTCAGTTCATGGTATAAGGCTAACGTTCACTAATTGGCAACAGTCCAGCTCACGCCACACCAGAATGTTATTCTTTCTATATGATTGAATGGCCTCACTTTGCCGCTACGGAACACTACAAATTAGCAAATGAAAAAATTTCTGTTTTGCCATAGTCTGGGCTATTGCCAATAAGTGAGTGACGGTCTTGTAAGTTCCTTCTGGTTATGCCATGGTATATGAAATAAACCTCATTTTGTATATGTTACACTATTTGTTCATATAGTAATGTAGTTATGGAAACAAAATATTCAAGAAAAAATAATTAAAGTCAGGCTTTTGCTTATTAATTAAAATGGTTTTCACTATTTTATACTGGGAGTGACTATACATCTTAGTTTATTTCAAAGAATAATAGATTAGTTTCAAGAAAAAGAACTGATGTATCTGTCATACAACATACCATCCAGCAATTGAGAACACAGGTAATGAAGCTAGGCCAAAGGAACATTATCGAAGCCCACACAAAATATTCCTGGGCTCCTAACTTGTGCAAGCAATGTGCTCTAGAGAGATATCTAGAAACCTAAGAGGTGAAATACAATACAGTTCTATGCAACCCCAAAAGAACATAGTCTTCATTTTCGGTTTTATGGATTTATACATATTCTGGGAAAAATCCCACCTTCTCCTTCAGTTTATTTTGGAATATCAAATAATAAACCTTGGTGATCGCTGTAGGAAAAAAAATTAAACCCTGATGAAAAATTTACAGGTTATGTGTATGGCAATGTGGAGTTGAACAAATGATTAAAAAAAAATCCGTCTGGATGGCGTTCAGAGTTTTGCTCCAAATGTATGGGAGGGAACATCATGACATTTAGCAGAAGAATCATGTGCTACCCAGCTACCCTGGGATGATCCTTCAAGCTTTTGAACTACATCGATATAAACTAAGGGGTTGGAATTGAAAAAAATACTCGAAACTTGCTGAAAGATTTTCTTGAAAATTCCAATATTTATTACTGTCGGATAAATCGATCAAAAACTTCTAACTAGGGTGATTCTGAAACTTCTTACTAGGGTTATATATGACCAGCAGTTTTTGAGTTTAAAAATATGTTCCACACACACTCAATTGCGAAAAGACGCAATACGTGGAAAGCTAACAGTTGAAATTGCAATAATATCATCAATTTCCTCAGAATTCATCATTTAGATGAAATAGAAATTTCGTATTCATATTATACAGAACTTAGTTGTATACGGGGTGATTTCCGAGGAGACCGTCCGATATTAGGATAATTTTATATTGGGTCAAGATGGTTTGGAAACAATATTTGGTTTATGGTTAAGGGCCTCTATTGGGAATCTACAGAGTGATTTGACTGAGTTGACTTTTATTAATTACTTTGGTATGACTCATTCAATTTTGATGAAATTTTCAGTGTTGTTCAACATGAATGAATACATTTAATAATTCCAAGACTTTTTCAAGATACAGGGTTGTTTTTGTAATAATTTCAGATTAGTTGAAAAGTCATCCTGTACATTGGCATTTAAAGAACTTTGCAATCCGTTTCAGATTCTACCATAGTGAATCGTTATTCAGGAGTTTTTACTTTTTTGGCACACCTCCGGTTTTCCGAGAATTTTTTTTTGAAAAGGGGGATATAATTCAGAACATGAAAAAAATTAAGAAATTCTTTACACTATTATGGTGCAACATTTTTGTTCACAATATTCCGGGTGTCCCACGACTACCGTTCATTAGAATATTTTGGGAAGGAATCAAAATTCACGTTTGCAATTTCGGACTTGAGCTTTTACTACGGAGAAGACTGAGTGTAAATTTTTTGGGATTCGTGGGACTCTGGTTTCACAGGAAGTGACACCAACTTTCGTTTTTCAGATTGGAAACCCCATATCTCTTAATGAAAATAGGTTCCTTAAGAAATTCTGAGTTGTCCCAGTATGAAATTTTCGAATTTCTTTCTGAAAATTATCTTTCAACGTGGAATTCCAATAAAATATTGAAAATGGCGCTATTCTCAAACATGGATACCTTCCAGGTTTTTCATTGGAAAAATGCCGTTTTATGCTTCCGCGAGGAGTAAGAACAATGTTCCTGTCGCAATAGTCAGAATTGAAACGCATGATACAGGAGGTCACAAAAGTGTTGATAAAGTTGGCAATTTCAAAATCTCAAAAATTCGGTTTTTTCAAATTAGAACCTCATTTCTTTATGGCCATATTGGAATTTACGTTGAAAAATAACGTAGGCGTGGAAATAACAGCAATGCCCTAAACGTAATATTTTCTGAGATACTCGTAAAAAAGAATGTACGCCATAACATTTCGGATTTAATACTTCTCAGCAAGAAAATTATTGTCTCGAAGGGAATGGAGGACATTGAATATTCATTTCAGACTGTATTCATAGAAATTCTGAATTTTTAGTTTTGCTTGTAATTTATAGATTGATATTAGAAATGTAATTGTGACTGCATATTTCAAAAAATATGAATTTTGAGGCATTGGTGTTGTCCCCACACCTACATTATTTTTCAACGTAGATTCCAATACGGGCATAAAAAAAATGAGGTACTAATTTGAAAAAACCGAGTTTTTGAGGTTTCGAAATCGCCAACTTTGGCAACGCTTTCGTGACCTCCTGTATCCTTGAGTTTCAATTCTGAGTATTGCGACAGAAGCATTATTCTTAGTTTTCGTGGAAGCCTTGAAACTGCATTTTCCAATGAAAAACCTTGAAGATATCCATGTTTCAGCAGAGCGCCATTTTCAATTTCTATTTCAATTGCATGTTTAAAAAGAATTTTTCGACAGAAATTCAAAAATTTCACTCTGGGACAACTCAGAATTGAATCCGGAAGTCCCACCAATCTCAAACAATTTATTTATATGCAGTCATCTACATAGTAAAAGCTTGAGTCCGAAATTGCAAACGCGAATTTCGATTCCTACCCGAAAATATTCTAACGAACGGTATTCGTGGGACACGCCGATATACAGGGTGATTCATTAAGGGTGGCCACCGGCCGTATCTCGGAAACCGTTTATCCTATAACTTCCGGGAAAAAATTCTAATGACAAATCCAGTCCCTAGAAAATGATTAAAAATATTTTCAAGTTCGTAGTTCCCCACTAGAGGGCGCAATCTATCACTTGTAAAATATAATCTCATTTTTTACGAAATATTGTCCAGCTAACAGTGGTAAAGAATAATAAAATAAGAAAATACTCTTCCTATTCAACAAATTTTGTTTGAGTAATTTTTCTATATTTCCTTTTTTTTAGTGATGGGATGGAAAAACTTTTCTTCACAAAAAAAACACTCTCACTTCTGTATGCGTGAACCGATTTTCATGTAATTAAATTTTATTTGAAGGCCATTAAAAGCAGATCACAGAAAAATATGACAACAACATACCGGGTGATCCAGTTAAAAACTACAGGCTGTTTTATGTCACTTCACCATATTTGCGCGTTTTACTGGAGAATTTCAAATGCAATGCTATGATTCTAACCGACTGAGAATAAGCTAAGCATTATCACCTATTGACTTGTTAAAACCGCAGACAGATATCTCCGGTCATTCCGAAGATATTAACATTTCTGCAGATTTCGATAAGTGTTGATCAACCCTGTGAAATTCAGGAGGAATTCAGTTATTTCATCATCTAAACAATCAAATGAAAAAAAAACATCAAAAATGTATGTCACTCACAAAACAAGCTGATCTAGATCCAGTAAGCTTTGGCGTTACTGTTTATTCTCGGTTTCTATAGCTGTAAAATTTATTTAGGTCGATTGCAAACTACTAGTTTATGAGGCCTCATTATTCAAACGGAGAAGCATATGATATGCTTAATGTTCATGCTGAATGTTTAGAAAATGCAGTAGCTGAAAGGGAATACCCGATACGATATCCTGAAAGACGTCGTCATTCCAGAAAAGTATTCAAAATATTGACACGAAGACTGCAACAAACTTGGAAGGTTCAATATGTTGGAAGAACAAAAGAACAAATGGAAAACGTCGAAGCCGTAATGAGGATAATATCATAAAAGTTTTGGCTTATGTTTATGCTGAATAACATTTAAGCATCCGAAAAATTGCAAGTGTTTTGGGATCGAATTATTCGCTAGTTCAAAGGATACTAAAGGACCATAAACTGCATCCGTATCATGTTGTCTTGCACCAAGAATTGAAAGAGACGAGAAGACTTTTGCAATTGGTTGAAACGAATGCTTAACGGCGAACCTAACGTCCTTCATAGAATATGATGGACTGACGAGGCTACTTTTTCCAGCAATGGTAAAGTAAATTTTCACAACCTCCACTACTGATCATCTAACTATCCATATCGGCAAAGATATGTCAATAATCAGAATCGCTGGAGTGTTTACGTGTGGTGCGGATATTTTGATGGAACAGTTTTCGGACCATTTTTCTTCGATAGTATCTTAACGGGACAAAGGTGCTTGAAATTTTAACGGAAAATTTTCGAAATTTTTTAGAAGATATTGCTATTCAAATCAGGTTAGATATGCGGTATCAACAAGATGGTTGCCCGGCGCATTATGCTGCTAATGTTAGGGAATAAGATACCGTCTTCTCAAAGAGGTGGATTGGACGAGAGAGTATTTTTCCAGTAAGATCACTCGACCTCACAGTATTAGATTTTATTTTTGGGGGAGAATGAAGACTTAGTTTTCCGAACACCCCCAGCTACAAGTGAGGATATAAAAAATAGATTTCGACAGGCAGCTGAAACTGTGACCAGTATCAACTAAAGAAAGACTTAATTTATGTATAAAAAAAAATGGTAGACATTTTGAATATTTGAAATGATTATGTATGAGGGTTCTTTTTAGTTCAAATATTTTCGTTGTTGCTTATTTTTGTTTCATTTTATCGTATTATTGTTATTTCATGTGTGTTTAGTATTTTTCTGCGTTGTCATGACGACTAAAGTCACTTTCTTGTTGTTTCAAGCTCACAGAGTTGAACAACACTTATCAAAATTCACAAAAATGTTAATATCTTCGGAATGACTGGAGGCATCTATCTGCGGTTTTAACAAGTCGATAGGTGATAATGCTCAGCTTATTCTCAGTCGGTTAGAATCATAGCATTGCATTTGAAATTCTTCAGTAAAACGCGCAAATAGGGTGAAGTGACATAAAACAGCCTGTAGTTTTTAATTGGATCACCCGGTATATTGTTGTCATATTTTTCTGTGATCTGCTTTTAATGGCCTTCGAATAAAATCAAATTACATGAAAATCGGTTCACGCATACAGAAGTGAGAGTGTTTTTTTTGTGAAGAAAAGTTTTTCCATCCCATCACTAAAAAAAAGGAAATTTTGAAAAATTACTCAAACAAAAGTTGTTGAATAGGAAGAGTATTTTCTTATTTTATTATTCCCTACCACTATTAGCTGGACAATATTTCGTAAAAAATGAGATTATATTTTACAAGTGATAGATTGCGCCCTCTAGTGGGGAACTACGAACTTGAAAATATTTTTAATCATTTTCTAGGGGCCGATTTTGTCATTAGAATTTTTTTCCGGAAGTTATACGATGAACGGTTTCCGAGATACGGCCGGTGGCCACCCTTAATGAATCACCCTGTATAAGGTATCGGCAATGATTCACACAACAGTTCGTATTTTTTCTAAGTAATACCATAAATCAATTATCATTAATTCCTGGTATGTTGCAGAGCTGCCAGATGTAGTGATCCATCTCGTGAATTCTACCTAATAGGGGTCTTTAAATGAGCAGTGGTTACGAATAGGTTCCACTTCTGAAAAGTACTGGCACATGAACCATTCGCGTAGATGCGTACACTTCAAAACTAGGACTTGTCGAGAAGTGTGTTCCTAGAGGCGTTGGAACTTCAGTAGAAACATCGAATAATTTCGCTAGATTGCATAAAAGCTTCAGTAGGGTGGTTTATCACCATATGGACCTATTGAATAAATCTTTAATTTCAATCAAAATATTCTATTTCTAGTGTACAGGTACTTCCTGAGCCCTTCCTTAGTCTTTGTAGCCTGTTTGGTAGATTATTGAAAAATTTGATGCATCTGTAGTGTGTTCCTTTTTCTGTGAGTGTGAGTCTATGAATTGGGCACATAATGTCATTGGTTCTCGTTGGATAACTATGACTTTTTTCAGTTTGGAATTCGGTGGTATTTTGTAAAACAAATATCAAGCATTCATAGATGTATAAAGCATATATTGTAAGGATTTTGTGTCTTTTGAAGACTCCTCTGCAACTTTCTTTGGCTTTCATTTCTGTAAAGGACCTTATTGCTTGCTTGCGAATTACAAAAATATGCTGGATATATGTGCAGGACCCCCAAAATAAGATACCATATTTTGCTATCGCTTCAAAGCCTGACACATACCTTATGTGTTCCTCCCAATCTAAGAACTCGTCCAGGTAAACTCCGAGAAATTTCGAGGATTTTTCTAGTTGTTGTCTGCTGTTTCCAAGGGTAATCTGTTCTGATATTTCAGCCTTAATTTGCTTTGTCCTGAAGAGGATAGCTGTTGCTTTCTCCTTATTTAGAATAAGTTGATTTGTGTTGAACCATTTCTCAATCTTGATGATCTGTTGACTAGCTTGGTTTATGGTATTTTCTACTCATTTCCCTTATTTCCAATTGTCTGTTCAGAACACGATAAATAATTGAAGGAAAATTTTGTTATTAGCGTAAATCGCTAATAACGCTATTTCATGATATACCGACTGATAGAGGAAGATTTACAAATAATCACAAAGTAAAGTACGGAATGAAGGCTTTAAGTCTTCTACTGATGAAAGCAATAAAAAAATCAAATCCCATTTACCATAACCTGAAAAATTCGACCGATTTTTTACATTTGCCTGTACTTGTTTTTCTTCCACAAATAGGAAAATCTCGCAATCAATATCGCATCCACCAGTATACGCCTTAATGCTCCTAATAATTTCCATTTCTGGAATGAAACAGTAAAACAAATCAAATGGATTTCGACTTTGTCCACGGCGTCTACGTTTAAGCGCATATCCGAACTATAATTCCACAAACGGAGAAAAATTATTAAACACTCCAGGTAAAGATAAAATCTTCAACTCTAGGTATCTGCTAAGCTTGGAATTTTATCATTACTACTAGTGCCCCATATCGGTGAAGGTAGCCATAAAAGGGTGCGGAGACCACTCAGTCACTATGTAATTGTGACCTATTTGGAAACTTTTTTTGCACATTGCTAACGAGAACTGCTTTTGTTACGATTTTTGGAGAAATTAAAATGACATCTGAATTCTTACAATTTTTTTGACTCGATATATGCTCACTTTCTATAAAGTATATTACAATTAGTTTTGGAAAGTATAATACTTCAATTATATAACATTGCGGGGCGATCCTGGCGCTGAACTCTCACCATTTTGATGAAGAAAGTATTTTCTTCCGAATGTATCTACTTAATGAAATAATGATTAATCGCATTACTTGAGTGTTTTCAAAAAAATCAAACAAAAACACAAATATTCGAATCAATATATTAAATAATGCTTTCAGAGTGGACTATGTATCCAGAATGACCCTAAGTATCTGTTGTAGTATTGTTGTAGTTGTAGAGTAGACTATTTCTATCAATCAGCCAAAGTGGAATAAATCAGAGAATTGTTGTCTGGTTCACTGGGGGGCTACAGGATTGTTTGAGGGTGTCCTATCTATTGCATTCAAAGTAGAGGGTCAATAATTATGTTGCAATAGGAACTGACCCGCCTTTCAGAAAAGTAGCGATACCGCCTTCTTGTATTCGCATAAGTACTCTATTTTTCAATTCCTTTCATAAGAGTTTTCAGAAACCGCACAGTAGAGGATTATACCTAGGTTAGTGCATAGTCTTTCTTTAATGTTTGATGAACCCGATTTAAATGAGTATATTTTGGTTTTATTTTGATATACACCTCAGTGTCAGATGTTATAAATATATCATACCATAGTTTCGAATGCGGAATTGCTCTGTTGAAAACTAAATATTATCATTTTACAGGAGGTTACCAGTATGGAAACGCCCAATCCTTCTAATGTAACAACATTACAGCAAACAAACATGGAAATATCTAAAGACTCCAACATGGAATTCAATATTACAACAGAATGGAAATTAAAATTCGAGAGAGCCGAATTAACACCAACAGATTTTGAAGATCACTGGAAGATTTGGGTGCCGCATATTTATTCACCTGGATTGGATGAAGACTGCCTCAGCTGGAACTTCAACGAAGATTTAGCAAACAAATTATTATTCAACCCTTTGATGCAATTTGTGTGTAACGGAGATCCAGCTGTAGTTCTGGAAGAACTTGCTTCCAAAGAAAATTTGTCAAATGTTTGCACGAAAGTCTTCAAAATGGGTGAACCAACTTACAGTTGTCGGGAATGTGGAGCTGATAACACCTGTGTCTTATGTGTTGATTGTTTCAAATATTCAGTACACAGAAACCACAAATATAAAATGGGGACATCTGGAGGAGGTGGTTGTTGCGATTGCGGTGATAATGAAGCCTGGAAAACAGATCCATTCTGTGATATCCATAAGAAAAATCAAGACCAACCCAAACAGAGCATTATCTCTGAAACCTTCAAGGAAAGAACTCGTATCGTTTTTGAAGCTGTTCTTGGTTATTCTCATAGACTTTTGACCACAGAGCAAGTATCTGACTTGAGATTCAGTTCTTCAACAGCAGATGATTCTCTATTTGATATCGATATGTACTGTACTATACTATACAACGACGAGGTCCATACCTTTGAACAAGTTATCAGTACTTTATCTAGAGTTTTGAAGTGTAATCAGAGAAATGCCATAGCATTTGTAACCAGTATAGATAGAGAAGGTAGAGCAGTTGTTAAATGTTCAGATTTTAAAAGTTGTAATGAATTGAGGTCTGAAATAGAAAAGTATACCTCAAGACATGGTAGCAAACCTCTTAAAGTGATTGTTAGTCACGCCCATATTATAGCCCATCAAATTTATGCCATGAGGCTGTTGGCATGGTTGCAAGGTCTTATGGGTAATGCTGCAGCGTTTCGGAATATATTTGCAGAGGTTGCGCTGAAAGAATCTGATCTTCAACCCTGCATAATTAAGAGTATGTTATTGAGAGATTCTTCTCTTTGGAAGAGCGCAAGAACTCATTGGCATCGTTTGTTTATTTCTGGCATGCTACCTGAATATGAAAACAAGAAGGCTTTGGCAAAAATTTTCACAAAAAATTATGGTCATGTTATGAAGGATTACATCAGGGACGATCATGATCACACCTACTCGATCGCTTCATTGTCTGTTCAGCTCTTCACAACTCCTTCTATAGCACATCATCTAATAGAAAATGAGGATATTTTCTTTATGCTGCTGAACACATTCGTTTCCGAATGTGCACCAAAGTGCAATAAAAATGGCAAACTAGAATTTGAAAGGAACCCAGTCTCTATTGGATTTAAGAGAGCTCAGCATATATTGTACGATTTGAAATATTTGCTGGTGTCAGTCCCCGAAGTCTGGACTGACGGTCTGAGGAGGAATTTCCTTCATGGCTTGAATTGTCTATACAATCTACTGTCCATGATGCAAGGTAATAATTAATCTCTCATTGGAATAACTATTATTGCTAAGGAAAAAATTCCACAAAATATATTTCATGTAAGGCATATTTTCAAAAGAATTCAAAATTAAATCACTTACAAAGAATTGATAAATGAGTACTCCTGGCAATAAATGAATTTACAAATATTAAATTCATTAATATTTGAATGAAAACTTATAGTTTTCAAAGGTCAATATCAACTGTCATTTAATTTTTGAGGTTATAAAGATTTTGGAAAATGTTTTTTACCGCATTTCATTTGTCAAGGAAAGAAGAAGGTTTAAGTAAAATCTGTGGCATTATTGTTTCTATGCACAATTCTAACAAGCATGCGTATGGACTTAAATCTGGTTATTTCCGTTGAGGTGAATTGTAAGTGGGAAACACGTGGTGAGTTTTTGATATATAATATAGAATAAATGCTAATGATTCTAAATCGAAAGATAGAAGATGAAACACTGTGTCTAGTATTGTTTTTAGGTTGTATTTCATTTTTTTACCCTTTTCTAAAGTTTTTTACTTTGATCATTATATGCCAGTTGATATAATAATTTTGTCATTGAAGACGTAGAACGTCGAAGACATAAAAGTATATCGTAAGATATCAAATCAATATCGAAAGATATTATTATGTAAAGGTAATACAGAAAAATCTGTATTTAATTGTTGAATTTACAAATGGTGAAGTGTTGTTACAGACAAACACGTCATACTAACCAGATGTCATATAAAGCATAATCTTTGAAAAATTGAGGGATTTCAAATGTTTGGTATGGATTGAGTTTGATGAATGTAACTAATCGAACATAAATATCCACAAAAAGTGAGGAAAAACACCAGGTCACATTGTACAAAAGATTAACGTAAGAAGATTCACCGGCAATTTTAGCTGATGTTAAGTCTAACTTAAAAACGACTTAACCAGCTCGCAGAACAATTGGGATTGCTCATGATGTGTATTCAAAATTGATGTCAGCTAACTGAAACTATGAAAATTCAAAGCACAGAATATGTTGTTCCTTAAATCTTCAAGTTGCTGACGTCACTTTTGAGTGCAAATGAGCACATCATGTTTTTTACATAATGGGATTGCTAATACCAAAACCAGAGAAAAAACCAGTAAAATAGGACCGATCACAGGTTTCCTTTGTTTCTTGTGATTTTAAACCACTGAAGTTACACTTGATAGACGTTCTTTTGTTGTGACTTTGAGTTCCTCTTTAGTTTCAAAACATTCGAAGTGAACGATTCCTTAATCTGTTCCTTGTTTTTGAAAATAATTGAAAACATCGCATAGGGGTACGTAGGTTCGCGAAAACTATGTCCAGTTATAGTGACCGCTGACTTATTTCTTCAAAATGGGTCATAATAAACGACTTGTCAATATAAGCGAAGTCATCTTATCCGAATGCTGTAATATGGAGCTTTATATGGATACCAAACTTCACACTGCAATCAAGTCATATTAAGAGGTTGGTCAATATAGCGGTCGTCATAATAAACGGATTCTACTTTTGCACGCTTTTTCGAATTAGTTTCTAAAGTGGTATTGTCCCCTCCCAAAGCAGCTTTACTTGAAATGAATAGATTTCCTGATATTGTAGTTTCATCAGGACTATAGGTCCTTATAAAATTCTATAGAAACTCTAATCTATAGTCGTAATTTTTTAATAAAATACTACATTTAAGTTATATCTGTATTATTGGAACAGTAAAATTTTGAATGGGTAAATAAAAAGGTACGGTCAGTTTCACAATACTTTTACTGCCGAATAACTCGCTGATTTCAGCTTGAATTCTATTTTTGGATTGAAATGTAATGGAGCTCCTACTTTAATGTTGAGTTGCAACTAGGAAAGAAATTTTCTAGATCGGTACCAGCCACCATTCACTGTTGGGTCTAACAATTAACTGTGCTGTGCTAAGGGTGGCTTGAGGAGACAGTAACGAAGCTCACACAGAACACACCTGATATCCTAACTCGCACAAGCTTCAAGCTTCTGAAGGGTTTCCTTGAAGCCTAGATAATCGGAAAAACACAAATCAAAGTTTTGTGAAACCGGCCGTTACCTATTCAATATTTGCAAAATCTCAGACCTGATCAAGTTGAAATCCAGATCGAAAATGGAAGCTTGAAGGTTCATGCCAAATTTCATCAGGACCATAAGATTTAAACCTTTCAATCTGCAGATGAAGGTACCTTGGGTAAGCACTGAAACGGAAAATAATTTCCATAATATTTTTTTTTCGATACTCAAAAAATTTCGCTCGAGATTGCGCGTGGGCATTTTCCAGCTGATTTCTAAGTTGGAAAGTATTTAAATAAAATTTTTGAAAATTTTTTTCATCGCGAAATTCTGCGCAAGTACGTAAATCAACATTTTTCAATTAATGAAGAAGTCCCATCTCTAGCGGAAATCCAGAGGATCATATTGATCAACTTGTGATTGTAAATTGGAAGGCGCTATGGGCCAAGTGAATAAGATGAAGATTCACCCAAATCCATCATACCAAGAACTTCGAGAGAAAAGACAACCACAAAACACTTTTCGAAAGAAAAATCACTTTTTTTGATTAAAGAGCAATTACGTTTCGAAGGTGATACAAAATTTGCGGCAGCAATATGTGAATAAGAAGCCCGCACTGATCAAACTGCCGACTGGCCTTTAATTCAGGAGACTTAAATGAGTTGCATATACCCCAATTGTACAGGTTTCACACATGATGATGCGAAGATGCGAAAAATTTCGAATAATAATAATATTCTTTATTCTCAAAATTTTTGATACCAATCTTACAATAAAGGTAGCAATGAAATGAGAACAAGTCAACATACTCAATAGAAATAAAAGATCCCTCCAAACAAACAAATACCTATTGTAATCCATTGAAATAATCAATAAACTCAGTTTCATGGTATGTTTCACAATTTATCATGTGATTCAGCAATTCTTTTTTAAACATTTTGTGATTAGTAATTTTTTGCAATCTTTTGGGTAATACATTGAAAAATCTTATAGTGTAGTCCACATTTCTTTCTGTCAGTGTCAAGCGATGATGGGGGTAGAAATATGGGAAAATTCTTCTGTTGTTATTTTTATCTTTATAAGAATCAAAATATTGAGGGTTTTTATGTAGGAACACAATGGACTTGTATATGTGAAGGCCTACTACCGTTAAGAAACCATTACTCTTGAAAACTCCTCTACTTGACTCTTGATAACCCATTTTAAAGATTGTTCTGACTGCCTGTTTTTGAGTTATTAGGAATCTTACTATAAAAGCACTTCCTCCCCATATGGTAATACCATAACCCAACACTGACTGGAAATTAGAGAAATAAATAGTCTTTAGTATATTCACATCAACCTGATTTCTTAAAACAAGTAGGGTATAGTTAACTGTCATGCTCTTTATAATATATAATATATATTTGTTTCATCTGCATACATGTACAGAATTTGATAATCATTTATTAAAGAAGTTGGTAGATCATTCATATAAATAATGAACAGAAGTGGGCCAAGGACGCTACCCTGTGGTACTCCTCTTCTTATAACTTCGTCCTCGGATCTGCAGCTTTGACCATTCTGTTTAACAACCACATGCTGCCTGCGTTCATCTAGATAGCTTTTGAATAGTTTTAGCTGGTTTCCCCCTATACCATAACTTTCTAATTTACCCAGTAATCTTGCATGGTTCACACTATCAAATGCATTCGATAAGTCGAAAAACATTCCAAATGGTACCTGGCCGTCCTCAAGGAAGTTAACCACCTTTCTGATGAACTCAAACATCGCGGTTTCCGTACTTTTATTACGAACTCCATGATGGGAGTGGAGCAAGTCGAATTTGTGGAAGAATTTCAATAATCTGTCAGCTATCAGCTTTTCAAAAATTATTGCAAAAGAGCTAAGTAGGCTAATAGGGCGATAGTTGCCTTTATCTTCAGGATCGCCTTTTTTGAACACCGGTATTACACATGCAGTCTTCAGTACATCCGGAAATATGCCATAATATAAAGAGGAATTGACTAAGAAACACAAGGGTTTCAATATGTGTTCCGCAGTTTTTTCAATCACATGGAGAGGTATTCTATCGTATCCCCTTGCATTCTTGTTCTTAAGTTTCTTGATGGTAGTTAAGATATCATTTTCTGTGACATAGAACATATAGAAAGATCTCAACATTCTACTGGGGTGGTGCCCCTTCATGGTAACAGTTATCCTTGGAGGAGTGTTTACAAAAAATCCATTGAAACTATTTGCATTTTCAGTTGGGTTTCCAACAGGGGTTTTGATCTGGTTTAGATCTTTTGCCAGTTATACTATGTATACCTTCCACACAGCCGACGACCTCTTCTGCGCATCTGTTATAATCTTATAAGTCTGGTCTCGTTTTAATTTCTGAAGTTCTTCATCATATCTCAGGATTATTGAGTTTTTCAATCTCATTGAGAGGAACACTTACTCTGAAAGACGAATTGAACGCATTGAACTTCTTTAAAATCATTTTCGTTGAGATGATGCTTAAACTCTCTTTCAGTCACATTTGGATCTATCTTGCATATATGAACATGCCAAGCTGTTTTACTGCCCTAATTGAAAATTTATTTGCTTGTCCAGTTCCAATAATACTTCTGCTTCGTCTGGTTACTCTTTGAAAATTACCTTCATTTTCTCCACTGAATGGAATGCCTGATTTTTCTAGATTCATCTCATTTGTTGGTGCATGTGGCGTTTGTTGTTTTTCTTTATAGATGTTTGTTGATTTAAGGCCAAGTTGGACAGGCTAGCACTAGGTTCATGTTGAGATATTGGTTGTTTTTCACTAGCCGTTAGCATTAGCTGTGGAGCACCTTCGTGCACAACTCGAGCCTTTTGGGATGATTTCAGAAGAGTATTATCTTCTGCTTTTTCACGGGTACTACGTAGCAGATTTTTATTATCATATACATTTTCAGAATCCTTTCTTTCAGAAGTGAGGATGACTAAGAGCTTCCTCATGTCTACCAGTTCTTCTCTTAAATTGATGAATTCTTTATTTACATCATCCAATTCAGCATAAAGGTCTTGTGATCGAGTATCTGGAGAAAAGGTTGCTGTCCCATTCAATTGGTTACTCAGACTTTCGTTCTCCTTTTTTAACATCTCAATATCTTCTATTTGTTTCTTTAGTTTCAAACTATTTTGATTCATTTTGTTACGCATTGATGTATTTATTTCATTGAGTTTCATATTTGCCGCTTTTAAATTTTCCCTATCCGTTTTAAGTATGTCTAGCTCAGCTGTAATTTTTTCTTTTCCATCCTCTATATTTTTTGTATATTCCACCTGCTGCCTTAGAGTGTCCTCAGGCGATTCGTTTCTTTGTTTCTGGATTTTTGATTCTTCCAGTTCTTCCCGTGATGTATCATCATTTCTGAGCTTATTTATTTCTTCCCGAAGTTTATCGATTTCCTTTTTTAATTTTCTAATTGTGTTCATAATTGCATTTGTATTCGCCATACATTTAGTACAGAAAAATTTTAATTTCCGTTCTTTCAATGAAAGGCTTCTTTCTTCAGTAGCTGTCAATTTTGTGCAATGTGTGCAGTTAATTATTCCACATACATCGCATGCAAAGTGAGTTTAATTATCACCCAGTGCATCGCAACTTTTACACCGCATTTTCCCGAGTCTATTGATCCGAGATTCGATCTGGCAACCTTGTCAGCCCCGAATTTCACAGTTACACGTATTCCACGCACAAGCTGGCGTCAAAGCCTGCTCGAGGAGATATTTCAACCCAACTGCAGTAAGTAGTCCGTATGTGCTACAAGTTGTGTCTGAAGAAAAGCAGTAATTGTTTTAAGAATTCTCATATGTAATTATATTTTCTTTGATTTATAATGTAGCCAAATAGCATCAAACGTGTTTTTCAGCTTAAAAATTTGAAAATGAAGATTTAATTTTTTTCACTATTTTTTTGTGGAAACCTTTCCTAAAAAAATTAAAATTCAAGGATTTAAGGGTTAAGGCGTGTCAAATTTCATGAAAATGTCATGAGTGGTTTACCATCACAGAAACTGTCAACCATTTTTTTCCCTAATATACATTCCTCACGAAATTTTGCATGAATTGATAAGTCTGTATTTTGCAACTATTGACCGAGACTCAATCTAATACCATCGGTACTTGTTTAGGTATTGAGGATATAAACTCAAAATTTCAAATAGCTTCAACATGGGCAAAATGCCTATGTGGCTCAGAAACGAACCTAACCATCGCATTTTGACATGTATCCTACCCTGAATCTTTCAAGTCTATAGGTCTATAGTTATCGTGGCAGCGACCAAGAGGACAGAATTAAATTAGACACCTGATTCCTCATCATTCAGTCTAACCTAGTAGCTTTCGACAAAAAAATCGAAATTTTTAGACATAGTATAGAGACTTGAAATTTCCAGGGTAGATGTGAAGTTTTCTCAATACTACTTCGATCTTGGTAGCTTGATGTTGAATCTAACATATATACAGAATTTCGTGAGAATGATATTACTATAACAATAAGAAAAATATTCTCCCAAAGACAATCTCTCTGATTTCTTTCCAATCCTACACGAACCTTATAGCCGGAATTTTTCTCCAAATTTCAACTCCATCAGATCTGTATCTTTGAAATATTGTGAATATAAAGTTTCGACTGAAATATTTGATTATTAATATCTCAAAAATATTGATATTGGTTGTTTGTTGGAGGATGCTGATTAGCAAACATACATTTCGTGAGGAAATAAACTATAGACAGGAGATCAGCATCTTCGTGTTTGTTGATAATATGAATGGAAAGCGTTATTTTTCAGAATTCATTTGCCTTGGTGTGGATTGAGCAAACAATACGACGTGCTGGTAAATTACGGTTTCGCAGCACAGCTACATTCAAGTTTCATTAAACCTCGTTAATATCTGAAGGTCAGAACTTGCACACTGTCTACATGCTTTAAAGTTGCCAATAGCTGCGTGAAATATTATAATCCGGAGAAATTTCGACGTTTATAGAAGAAAACGGAGTGTCGTTCTGCAGGCCTCAGTGAGAAGGCGCAATGTTAGTTATTTTTCCAATTTTCACTCCATTTGTTTTTATTTTTCCGAAAATTTTTGAATATAAAAAAACGAACTCTTGTCTGCAAAAGTCACCCAGATATATTCGAGTTACTGTTTGCTCTCAAATGTTTTAATACCATAGTGCCCTTGAATACTGTTGTAATGTTGCTTTCGATTCTTATTTGCAGGGATGGATGCAGTTACTAGACAAGTTGGTCAGCATATGGAATATGAACCTGAATGGGAGTCTGCTTTCAACCTTCATATTAAACTGTCATATTGCATTACTCTTATTTTGGTTTGGTGTGGATCAGACAAAGTGGTCCTTGTGAAAGCATACCGAGCGATTCTTAGATGTCTGCATGAGAATCCTTGCTTCGATCCAAGTGAACCATTGGAAGTAAGAGAATTGGCGGATCACAGCACCTCTTGTTTGCATTATGACGTTTCAACACAAAAAGTCTCAATTCATCAGCCTCTTACAAGATTTTTTGCAGGACTTCACTTATATCTTGAAAAGTACGATTTGGCGTTTGACAGTTCTCAGTTTCAAGGTTTGAATAAACCAACACCAGTAGAATTGATTGAACCAATTCTCAGAACACAAGTGTTGGTAGCTCAAGTACATGCCGGTATGTGGAGAAGAAACGGATATGGCTTGCTGAATCAGCTATTTTTCTATCAAAATGTTAAATTTCGTACAGAGATGTACGACAGAGACATAAATACACTGCAAGTGGGTGCATCCCTCATAGAAAGCAATGAATTTTTGATTCACGCTTTGAACAAGTTCAACCTGGTCAATTGGGCTTCCAACGATTTTGACAAGGATAACCTAAAATCTCCAGCTGAAGATGGCATGATGGAAACTATAAATTTGGTAGAGGAATTCCTGCATCTTCTTATTGTACTTGTGGGCGAAAGGCACTTCCCTGAACTCAGTTTTGTAACGCCAGGGGACAGAGTTAAAAAAGAAATAATTCAGCATCTTTGCATAAAACCTTTGCTACATTCCGAACTAACCAAAAATATACCAGATGAAATTAATGATTCTACTGTCATCGATGATATTATAAATGAATTGGCTGATTTTAAACGGGGACAAGGCTCATCTAAGGGTTTTTATGAACTGAAGAGTCAATATTATGATCAATATAATGTATTTTATTATCACTATAGTAAAGAGGAGCTGTCCAAATCTGAAGTCAATCAGAGGAAACGGAGGGCCGATGCTGGACTTCTTGAATGTTGTCCACCCCCTCAGCTGCCAAAACTCAGAGACTCATTCACAATGATCGTTAACCTGTTGCAATGTGATGTTATGCTTCACATATTTCAGACTGTTCTTACACGTTGCTTGGATTTGAGAGCCAGAAGTTTTTCAGAATCACAATTACACAAAGTTTTACATTTGATAGGTTATGGTTTACAGGAAGAGCAAAGCAATAACTATCCTTTCTTCAAATTTGTTGAAAATTCTAACAAATTCAGGCTTTTCCAACTTTTGGAAGAATTGATGACGTGCCCTAGAGTGGATGCTCATAAAGACTTGTTGAAGTGGACTATTAATAAATTTAAGGAAGTCGCTAATCAGTTAGACAAAAATGCAACCACCCCTTGCAGTGAGTCCTATAAAATAGATGACAGTGAAAAAGGAAGAAGAGCAAAACTGGCGGCAGAAAGGAAAGCTAAAATTATGGCTCAGATGGCAGCTATGCAGAAAAATTTCATGCAACAAAATGCCCAACTTTTTGATGAGGCAACTGCAGAAACTTCCAACACCATCAAATCTCCACATTCTGGATCTGCTATGGATATAACAGAATTATCTGTACCCCAGATAGCCCTAGGAAATGATCAATCAAAGGGAGTATGTAGTGAAAAGAGTTACACGTGTATTCTTTGTCAAGAAGAGGAAATAGTTAGGCCCCATGGGCCTGTAATGGTATTAGCTGCTTTTGTTCAAGAATCTAAGGTTTTATGTAGAGATAGATCTTCGGGATCTGACTTGAAGCAAGAAATTTATCTTCAAGCAAATTTAGGACCCGCCCCCCACACTAACACATGCGGACATGCTATGCATAGCAAATGTTGGGAGCAATATTATGAGCACGTTACAGGCAGAGAGCATAGGAGACCCTACAGATTGAGACATCCTGCAAGTTTTGATGTGGACAAACAAGAATATCTATGCCCACTTTGTGAATGTCTGAGTAATACTGCCCTTCCCATCATCCCGTCATTGAGTGTCTTGCAAAGAAAAACCATCAAGTCTGACCTACTTTTCAAAGATTATATAGTATCATTGAAAACCCTCCTAACGAAAAAAACTGCTTACTGTCACGGAGTTTTTAACTGTGATAAAAAATGTCTAAACGAGCATTGTGAAGTTTGCATGAAATATTCTAGGTCGCCAGTACATTTGCCATGTGAAGGTTGTGAGGCTAAGTGGATGGGGCGTCCACATAAAATTTTTTATTCTATCTCTCTTGAACAGGCTCTTGATAAAGATAATAGAAAGTTTTCCTGTCTGTTTTCCACTGAAGACATTGAAATGGACGTGAATCTTCTTAATGCTGTTGAAGCTTTTGCCCAAGTACCATTTTCAAAAGGGACACATTTTCATCTGACACCTTCTCCAAAAAAATTCATTGTGGATGGTTTAATCAATCCCTTCAATTGGAAATCCTTAGCTTATACAATTCATTCTATAGAAATGGTGTTGAGAGATACATCTAAGCCCTTGCTAGGACAATTGTCAAGTCGTCAGAGAGATGGCATTGAAAATTTCATTAAAGTGTGTGCGGTGCTCAGTTGTTGCTCAAAAAGTACAGTGAATAAATGCTATGCCTTGGAGTTTTTAGAAATGTTACTCGATAATAAAGAAGGAGGGCCTTCAATTATGGAATGGGATTCTTTTGGAATTTTAGTAGCGCTCACGTTTTCTTTGCCTAGTTTATCCTTGAAAAGTACGGATGGTGAAACTGAATATCTTTCTGTACATCTTCCAACAGGTGGTACCTTAGAATGTCACACTTTACGTTTAGTTTATACAGCACACATAGTAAAATTATTTCTTCTGGATTCTTTGGAAGAGTCTGGCAATAGAATGGAGGTGGATTGCAGTGAAGATGGTGCTGCAATAGCGAATTTACTTCTTTTAACTGATGAACAGTCTTTGTTGACATGGAATCGCATCCAAGAAGCAGCTGTACCCTTCCTAAGGTGTTGTGTTCTATTTTATCATTATTTAACAGAAGTACCAGCAGCATCAACGCTAGAAGAAATCAGTGGAGATACATTCAGAAACATGTGCGCTTATTTGAATTTACCAGACAACCCTATGGAGATATTTGTTCCAGAAATGTTGGAAATTGTAGAAAAATGGTGTAAACATGCGGAAATACGCAAATTATGTACAGATTCCTCAGTGCATCTTATGAAACAACCCCATGCTGTAGCCCATTTGATAGATCTTCCACTAGATTATAGCGAATTGATAAATAGTGTATCTTCTTTTACTTGTCCTAAAAGTGATCATGAAGATGCACGTAATCCAACTATGTGTCTTGTGTGTGGAGAAATTCTCTGTTCACAAAGCTACTGTTGTCAAACCGATCTTGATAAGATTATGGTTGGAGCGTGTAATTACCATGCACACGTTTGTGGCGCTGACGTAGGAATTTTTTTGAGAGTTCGAGATTGTGAAATACTCCTTTTAGCTTCACCTCATAGGGGTTGTTTCATGCCAGCGCCATATCTAGACAGTTATGGTGAAACTGATCAAGGATTGAAAAGAGGAAATCCCTTACAACTTTCTGTTGAACGTTATAAAAAGCTACAGCTGTTATGGTTGAATCATGGCATACTCGAAGAAATAGCAAGAAGTTTAGAAGGTAGTACTTCTCATGTTGGAGCAACTCAATGGCATCATTTATAGATGAATTAACTATTTCATTTGGTGTTTCATGTTGCATTTTTCACAAAAAAATATTGTAGCATAAGTCTCAAGCCAGTTTGAAAAGCTGTAGCACATTTTAATTTATTTTTGAAATAAAACTGTGAAGTTCTTACAGTTTCTTGATTATGAAGAATACAGCTTACGTACAGTCTGACATCATCGAGATGGACTTCTTCAACTGAATAAGATTGTTATATAAATGATTATTCTTTTCGGTGAACATCTCACGTCTCAATTAATGGAGAGAATTTCAATAGAATAAGGTTTTATCTCGATTGAAGTGAAGGAGATTCAATAAATTTGATTTTTTCTCTTGTTCACACGGTGATTCCTATGCGAGTAGACAATAACAGCATTTGATTATCGATGTTATTCCGAAGGAAAAGTGTCATACTACAAATTCTACATTTCACTTCTTGATGGAGAAACTGGGTAATAATAAAACAAATAAATAAAACATAAAACAATAATAAATTGGAATGTATCCAATTACTGGAGAGTGAAGGAGCCATTGAGTGATGTTTTCTTGGTGCTTATAATTTGTAAATGTTCAATTCATGTGATCTTTAGCGTATATACTAAAGAATTGTAGATTTGGAAAAAATTATAACTTAACGCTAATGATGAAAGGAAGAAAAATTTGTATGATTCAAAATGCTCCATCATGGTTCAACGATAAAGTATAATGAAAAATTTCTTCTGCATTTTGAAATAAAATCCTAGATGTTGGAAGAAAAACTATCTATTTCAAGGTGCAAATGGAGCATATCAGAAAATATTCCTGGAATGTTATAGTTAGTTGGTTATGGATTTTATTGCCTTTTTTCAGTAGAGTGTTGTAGGTTATTTACTAGAATTTTGCAATTAATTCGTTTTAATTTTATAATATGATCAAACTTTAATTGAGCATCAATGAAATTTCAGGAATATGGACTATTTCGAGTAAATGAATACAATAGATTATCTGAACGATGATGGGCTTTAAGCAACCAGTCAAATTACACCTTAAGACTGCCATGAAGTGAAATGAGCATAGCATGTGTTTTATTATTATTTCTGGGAATTGCATGAATGATAAAATGCTGTAGAATCGCCATGTATTTATCTACACAAGAATATACATACTCTTTTATTGTACTTAACAAATATTATATAAATATAGTTTATCCAGATTAATTATCAGTTGTATAAAGGTGCAAAATTCAAGTTGTACATTTTTATTGATAAATATAGTTTAAAGACCTGTTTCTAAATATTTTATTTCTCTAATTTCATGCAAGAACTTATGAATTCACAAATGAATAAAACCAAGAATTTGAAAAACAGATCACATAACATGTATAATTTCCGATATACTGTTTTGTTTTCGCCCGCATAATCTGGGGAACGGTGCGTTATCGTTTTTTCCAAATACCTGTAATTTTCGAATTTTTAGCCGAAAATATTCTTGAACGACTAGGTTAAACTTTCTGATGAAGAATCCGTAGTCAAAATTATTTCTGTTCAGCCGGCCATCCGTGTGTCTTTCCAGGGAAACTAGAGCCTTAGAATTTTCAGAGTAGACTTGAAGCCTACATATCTCGGTTGCGTTCGTTAATGGTCTGAATCCGCCCAATATAAGTTTTTAGCCATCTGAAATTTTTTCTCAATAACTCAAAAATTATTTATAATCGAAATAATTTGTAGATGCGTTGGACCAACAGAAGATTTGTGCATAATTTGTGAGGATCGTATTGAAAAAAAAATTGTTTTACATTTCAGAATTTATGTGAAGGAACTGCAAGACTGCTTCAGTCCATACCCTGCTACAATTCGGTTTCGCAGATCATCGATATTTTTTCTGGTAAAGTCATCAAAACAATTAGAAAAAAAAAATAACATGGCTTCCGTCGTTTTCTACCTGGACCTTCCGGTTCGCAAAATTTTAGGATATTTTTTCTTAGGTGTCCTTTAATACTCGCATACCCCTACAACCGGGAAGAAATAATTAATATGCATTATTCCTCTGTTGTTTCCTGTCAGAATAAACAAGAATAAAATCACATGCATCGGGAGGCATGTGTCGCACGCATATCACTAATGAACTATTATCTGTGTGCGGCGCGTATCCCCGGGGGCATGTGTGGCGAAAATCATCAAAATATGTAGAATTTTGAAAAAGAAATCAATAGCTATTTATGTCTTGTGAATCAGTGGAAGAACGACTTATTTAGGAATTTAGCGCTGGAATAATTCAATACGGTTTTTGATATCGCACTGAAATTGAGGCACAACACATACCGCCGTGAATACGTGTCGCAGTGAACGTGTTAACTCTTATTCATTGACGCTTTTTTTGGCCAATGCTAAAATGCCCGATGCTCCATGGGAATGGTTCGTTATTTTAAATTTTTTTTTGGTCATCCCAATATTATCGGCAGATATATTGTTGTCCATTCTGGTATTGAATATATTCCTACGGGCAAGTTTTTGTACCAAATTCATCTTTTCCAATTTGGATGTGTAGCCAAAAACGTCTGTCAGTTGTTCCATTTGGATCTGTCGTTTCTTTTTTCCATTAGTTTGAGGTACAAGGAAACAGGACATAAATCTTTTTTTCCACTAACCATTTACTATTCGATTAGTTTTTCGAACCACCTTGGGAAGTTTTGGAAAATATTGGGTTCTATTCCACCCGACCAGTGAAGTTTCCCGGGAAATCATATTCTTTTTGGAAATGATGAATTGAGCAATTAGCTGCCTCATTGCCACTCCAAGCCAATTCAAAGGAGCATAGATGGAAAAAATTTTTTTGCAATCCATCTGGCTCATCTTCATCGTAACAGTTCACCATTCTTAAAAACTGTTTGGTTGAAAAAAGCTCAAGAACTTAATTTTCATTCTTCTGGTAAAGTTTGCAATATTTTGCGATTTGAATCGCTAGCTAAACAAGCTGATTTGAAAATTAAACCTTGGAATGGATCGAGCATCATATTCTTTGAAAACTTTTCTTGAATCATCTCTGCCGTGGTGTTCCATAAAGACTTCACAGAGGATTTTTTATAAACTTCGCCCGTTTTCTTTTTCATAATCCTAATATTTCTGGAGTCGTTCATTTATTTAATGTGTGGTTTCTCTTAAGGTTGTTCTAGCCTTAGGCTGGTGGTCCACTGCAAGCGATTTCGAGAGGCGCGATAGGAGCATAAACGAACGAACTTGCTCGACAGATCCAAATGAATACAATTATAGATACCCTCGTCCACTGGCAGCGAGTTCATACGGGCGTTTTAGAGAGAATTCGAGCGGCGCAATCGTATCCCGATCAGTTTGGATCTGCCGCGTCTATTCGCTCGAATAGAGGAGCTATCCGACGGTAAGCGGAATGTGGTTTGACACCGAGATATTTGCCGAAGCTCGTTGTTTATTGTTGGTGAATTTTATATGGATCAGATTGCAAGGTTAATGAATGTTGTCTTTTTCTTGCATTAAACTGACACCCAGAGAAGATCTGTAGGTGTGACCTGAAATTTGACTCTTTGGCAATAATCGGCTGTATAGCATTACAAATCTAATTAATCCAGCGCGTTTTGCCATTATCTCGGTTTTTATAGCTCTTATTATCTCAATATCTATTATCAATTTGTTTTTTAGTCTGTGACCAATTTTATTAGAAACATTTTTTATATAGGTACTCAAGTGTTTTTGGTCCATACGTACCGTATTGATTCAACTACGTTCCAATCAATCTCATATGCTGAACGATCCGTTCGATCACAAAATAAACATAGTTTTTTCTTAATCAAACGCTACGGATTTTTTACTGGTGACCTATTTTCTAAATACGCATGCACTTCTCCAAAATTTGAAGGATTTCTGAATATTTGTGTTACCATCATTTCTTTCGATGTCTGCAGTTTTGAAGTCACGTTCTAGATACAATAATAACATATTCCCCTTCTGAAGGTGACTTTTCACAAATAAAACTCAAATCAGCCATGATTTCGAAGTTCCACATTCATTGTTACCCAGGCCATCAACATTTACACTTCAACTTTCCATTGCAGTATTATAAATGAGTATACGATAGTAATCTGTAAAGTTTTAAAGTTTTTTTCGATTATCAAGATGGCGAATTTTTCTCGATAATTTAATTTTTTTTAAGTTTGAATCAACCATTAGCTATAAAATTTTCCCCATTCCGTAGCAGACATACGCCTGATCAAGTAAGATTTATCCAAGAAATTAATTATTAATTCTGAATACATCCCGAATCACAATTTCTTCAATAAACAGGGAAATCCGAAGTACAAATTCTCATCTACACAAGAACAAGGACGAACCGAAATCTCGCGAACTATCTGCCAGTGGACGACCCCGAAGCCTGAGACCGCTTGGGTCGTAAAAGCTCATCGGAACTCGTAAAACGCGAAGTTCATGAAAGCCCCAAATCGCTTCCAGTGGACGGCCAGGCTTACTCGAGACAAGCTTAATCCTATAGATGGCACTGCATGAAATTTGTCTGGTATCCAACATTTTATTGCATCTTTAACCGACCCTTTCTATTTATTACCCTCTTCAAACACGTGCGCCACTTACCAAGATGTTACAATCCTCAAGTCTTTTCGTATTCCTGAGCTGAAGTTTTTTTTGTATCCTATACACATTCGACTCAAGATTGTGGATAAAATAGTATGTATGTTTGGAAACCGTTGAAAATTTCGATGCTTTGTTGTTATCAATTTTTCATGAACAGGTTAAAAGGGAAGATGATACCAACACAATGAATTTGGAAACGACTGGAATTTTAAAAATGGGAAATTTCGTAAACTTGTTCTACACATATGTCCTAGTTATTCTCGTACTGAGAGGAACGAGTTTGGCAATTTCACCATGTACTTCAAGAATTCTCCAATTAACTATTTGACAAAAATCGCGCTATTTGACGAATAAGTATACATTTCCCAAGCTATCTAGAGTTTGAGAAATGTCAAAGTTTTATCGTAAAAGGCCTATTACACTATCCAATCTCTAGGGCCCGGTATGCCGGGTGCCCGGTTGGGTGTCGCTTATTACACTACCCTAGATACCAGTCTGACTTCTGTCATCTTGAACGTCAACGTAGGGACATTTACAAATATCCAATCGTTATGTCCCCGAAATTATCGAAAAGACAAAAAGTTGCATTAGTGGTGAGTTTGGCGGTCAGTACCTCGAAATCCTCCAAACGGAAGGAGAGGGGAATATGGGTGAAAAAATATTTGCTCCTCAGAAAAACTCTCAAATATGCAAATACTTCGTTGTTTAGACCAAACAGATTCACGGAACTACTTGAGACTAGGAACAGACCAATTTGAAGAGCTACTTAACTTAGTAGCTTAGTTAATGAAAAAAGATGATACCTTTTCAAGAGAAAGCTTAAGTCCACAACAAAGACAGGTTGTCACATTGAGATTTCTAGGGCCGTATTTATAATTGTTCCTTGAGGCTGAAGGCCGCCTTGAATTTGCTTTTCTATGTTTCAATGCAAACAAACTTGTATTTGTTTCAATGGAAAAGCAAATTCAAGGCGGCCTTCAGTAAGGAAGCCTCAAGGAACAACTATAAATACGGCCCCTAGCCACTGGAGACCCTTATCAAGATTTGAGATCTAGTTCTTTGATATCTCAACCTCTCTTATGAAGCATTATTATAACCTTGACTGTTGCCGTTTCATCGAAGTTTTTATATATTTTCTTAGATTTCTAAGAGCACCTTATAGCCATCATTCCTCAAGTCTTTATTGACATATTCTTTGTGGTCTTTCTTCAACAGATACGGCATTTCCCTGCATATTTCCATTATATTAAGTAAGATTGCTTTTTTTCTTGCGCACGACATTGCACAGAATAACGCATTCAAGCCTTTGACACGTTTATGTGTATTGTACGCTCTCTGCGTTGCTATGCGACTGAGCTCCCTAACTCCTTAGCGCTTATTACACTGCACGGTATGCCGAGTCCGGCAGATTGGGTCTACTCAATGGCCCTAGACCAGGAACCTAGCTACCGGTTCTTTATTACATTACCCGGTCCCTGCCTGCCGGGCCCTGGAGATTGGATAGTGTAATAGGCCTTTTAGTAATGGTTGAGTTCCGATATTCCTGTTTACTTGTCAGTAAATTTTTACAGTCGATTTTACTGGCACTGCTTTGGTAATTCTTCGTATCAGTACGAAGCGTTTCGAAATTACTGATACTGGCCAGTACTGATTGGGAATATCGGAACGCAACAAATATCATAAGGGCATCTAATTTTGCAGAAAAAAATCGAAAAAACACGTTGCTAAGTATAATATTTTAACAAGAAGCACGAGTGCTGGTGGCAACAAAAATCCGAGTTGAAGACGAGGATTTTTGCACCTGCACGAATGCTTTTGTTAAAAAATATTACTTTGCAATGTGTTTTTTCGATTTTTTTCACAAGAAATGGTATTTGACAAGACTATTTCATTGATAACAGATTATTCTGCATGCATTTGTTGCGTTCCGATATTCCCAATCAGTACTGGCCAGTATCAGTAATTTCGAAACGCTTCGTACTGAGACGAACAATTACCAAAGCAGTGCCAGTAAAATCGACTGTCAAAATTTACTGACAAGTACTGGCCAGGAATATCGGAACTCAACTTTTATGTATAGGTTTTCAAAGGTATTGTAATTTTTGGTGACAACAAATGTCAAGTTTTGCCATCGAATAAACCGCTGACAGCTCCTGCCAAATAGTTTTTCCATCTAGAAACCATTTGTAATTCAAAATTGCGCGTTTCTGATTTGTGAGGGAAATAGTCGATGAAAAACCAACTTGCTAAGTTTTGCCGGCTTGCGCGTTTCATCGCTGTAAAAGGAGCGTCGCTAGGGAAACTTTCTCACTAAAATCGAATGAGTGGAATAGTCATTAAATTCACATAATAACTGATTGAGTTCTTTTGTGATAGCATTGTTTAAACAATGGTGATGGGTATATCCACCATTGATAGAGGGCTATTTTTGGATTGAAATTGAATTTCTACTTTTACGAGTACCTTCCAAAATAACTTATTAGTCAGTTCCACTAAAACTTAGGAAAACTAACAGATAGCTAGGTATTAACTATTTTGACTTTTTTCACGCAAACATGCACGTCGGACGGAAAATAGTTTGAGAATGGTTCCTCAATACCTCAAGAAGTACGGATCTGATCAGACTGAGGCTTCGTATTTATTTGAAGAATACCAACGTGCAATTTAGTGCAACATTTCCGAGAGATTGTTTAAAAAATTTCAATCTATTTTCGAAAATTATCCAGATTTTTTTTAGAGATTATTGATTAGATTTCGATAAATAGAGAGAAATAAACGATATTTCAATTAGGTCAGATAAATCTGGACTTTGCCTGAATATCTTGAAGATAAGGCTCATTTACAATACAATTTTCGGACACGTTGGAGTCATGGAGCGCCCGACAAAAATAATGTTGCGCGACAATGCGTGCGACCGAATTTGTCGTTGAACAACATTGCAATTAGGACATGGCGTTAACAAATATGGATAGCTGGATAAGATGAAGTACCTCGTAGAACCATTATATGGAATAAATATAATGAGAACTATAAAATCGCATTTTGTTGGACAAGGAGTGAACTGATTCAGATGCATCTACAAAATGTTTTATGCATACCTACAATATTGCAATTAGGACATAGCGTTAACAAATATGGATAGCTTGATAAAATTAAGTTCCTAGTAGAACCATTATATGGAATAAATATAATGAGGACTATAAAATCGCATTTTGTTGGACAAGGAGTGAACTGATTCAGATGCATTTACAAAATGTTTTATGCATACCTACTAACATTAATTGTTTACTACAGTATTGTCGTAAATTTCGACACTTTCTTTCTCTATGTAAATATTGCATTAGGTCATTGTCATCTTCCCTGAGAAATTGAAATACGGAAACATTTGCACGTCAGAATTCATTATTGGTCTAACAACCGGGTACCGCACAAATACCAGCCATGATCAAACTCGAATCGAAGATTTTCAATTGATGAAATATATAACCGGTTGAAATCTCTAGATATCGATTCTTCAAGTAGAATTCCAGAACGAAACGCACTCCAACAACACCTCACAAACATTACGCAGTAGTTAAAGCACTAATTTTCACCTAAAACACTAATAAAACAAACGATCAGAGCGAAAAACTGAAGAATGCGAACGTTTTCGAAAACAAAAGCGTGTATGGGCGGTTGCATAGCACACAATGGTCTATGATAATCCTCTTTGGTAAAACTTGCAACATGGCATTTTCCAGCATCCTTCTGGCCTGATGGATTACGTAGGCTACGCTATAACCTATTATATGAATTTAACCCTCGAAATAGTAGCAAAAACAAAAGAAGCATAACATTCTCTCATCTTTTTTTTTTCTATTTTTAACTGTGCTTGGCCACTACGACCATCGACACATCGAACATTTGTAATAGGTCCCTTTCTAAATACCACTACCTAGACACTTCACAACATCCATGACCTAGCAGGGATTCGAACCCAGTACCTTCAGCGCCCTAGTCAACGTCTCAGCCAACTAGACTACTGAGGCAGTCTTCTCTCATCTTGCATTTGCGAAAAATCAAAGAACAGATTTAACTGTCCCGACTATACTTATTCTGTTATCTGTGACTACACTCAACAACACCCATCTGAACTGAGGAGTGGAAGTCAGTGGAGATAGTGTGCAATAACATTTTCATGCAGGTACAAGGAAGAAACATTATATGCTATTATGCTTACTACTTAGACTCATACTGAATACTGTGAGTCTTAAATTACTCTAACTGAAATTCAATGGACAGTAGGAAACCAGTAATGATGATTATTTACTCAATAAATATATATAAAGAAAATTGTATATCTTACACCTAAATTATAATACGGATTTCTTCTTTCGTTAACAGCAACTTGATGCATTCGAAGATTGTTCACTTTTCTCCATCCTTTCAGTTTTTGTGATGAAAAATTTTTTTTGGTTTTTCAATTTATGTGCTAATGTGAGGAAAATCGATTCTACATTGTCATACTCAGAATCCAAGCGTGCTGATGTCTCGAACAACTGTAAAAATTAAATGATATATGTTAATGATGCCAGGGAAAACGGACGATGATGAAAGCCAAAATCAAGATATAAGTAGATATTTAATCACACAAAATCCAATAATTAGTCTTATTCATTATATTTTAACACCTTAACGTTATAATTCCACAGAGTTCGGAGGTGCAGGCCTGCACATATGATTGTATTTACGATTTAGGATCCATGTTAAAGTACGAGCAGTCCGAACCATATTTGGCAATCATGTCCAATCTTATAATTTCACTAACTATATTTGGTACCTATACTCTATTCACTTTTATAAAGTAGCCCAGTTGGCCATGATTTAGGTCTATCATGTTTTTGTAACTAAAACCAAAGCAGGTTGGCGCTCCTGAAATATCGACAATGTCATAACAATTCGAGGCGACGTTGCCAATTTCTACTCTCTTTCAATAACAAATAACAATTCAGCTCCAGCCATAATAAACTAATAAATTAACATTTCGCTTTGATTCGAAATCGAAATTGAAAGTACATAAAGTAATCTGAAGAAGCAAGGACAGAGTATCAGGAAGTGCTATATAGAATTACGTTCATTCCGATAGTAACTGATATTTTGGAATGGAGACTTATGACAATATGAGGGACTCTTCGAGGCTATTTCAGGTTTGTCATATCTGCTTCTCGATGATTGCAATATCATTCTTCTTGGGGATTTCAATAATCCTATATATGTGGATTGTAAATTACCTGCTTCCCATATTGCTGGCAGGATGGAGGCGCTCGGAGGACTATAGAACTACATGGACTTACATTAGGTCAATAATTTTGTTAATATAAACAGGATTTTGAATCTTATCTGTAGTCGTCCTCAGGTGATAGTGAAGAGGTCTAACTCCTCTCTCGTAACCGTTGATTTACATCATCCTCTCCTGGAGTTTTGTCTAACCTTGCCAACGGGGCATCCTAGGAATAATTTAAAGGGGGTGTTTCCTACTTTCAATTTCAGGAGAGCCGACCTCCCAATGCGCTATGATTGCCTACTGAACTCTAACTGGGGTTTCTTAGCCGAGTATGTTGATGTTGATTTCGCCTGTGCAGCATTCTATGAACATCTTAATGGTATTCTTGAAGCTTGTGTCCCTGAAACATCAGTTAGAACGCCCTGATACCCGCCTTGGTTTGCAGGGATATCACTCTCAAGTTCTGTCGGGAGGCAGAGATAGGTCCATCGAGGGATCCATCAAAATTTTGGGTTTATTTAAATAAGATAAGATAAGATAAGAAAGCTCTTTATTTCAAAACAGTTCATGTTTACACAACAAGAAAAGAAATGAAATAGTGTCATTTAAAAAATACGATTAATGTCCTCCAAAAAACTCCTCCATGTTATATGGTTCCATATTCAGCAGCAGCTTGAAAATTTCTTTCTTGAAAAGTTTAAGAGTTTCTATTCTTTGTATATCCCTAGGCAATTTATTAAAAAGTTTTAGACATCTATACTCTGTTTGCCTTTGCGTAGTAGACAGATTATGTTTTGGTAGATTGAATGCCAATGTTCTTGTGTTATGGTTCTTCTTGCGATTGAAATGTTGGGAAAAGAGATCTTTATTTTTATGAAGGAATATTAAACATTCCTGAATGTACAATGCATACACTGTTAGTATGCCATTCTTCTTGAAGTGTCCTCTACATGATTCTCTGGGCTTTAAATTTTCCATTATCCTTATCGCTCTCTTCTGCAGTATAAACACAGATGAAACATTTCCTGAACCATAGAATACAATACCAAATCTCAGCTTTGCCTCAATGGTTGCATGATAGACTGACTTTAGTACTCTTGTGTTCAGATATTTGGCAATTACCCTGAATGCATAAATGGATGGTCCTTTTTTCTTACTCAGATGTTCTATATGTTGTTTCCAATTCAGTTCCTCATCGATGTGTAGGCCATACTATGAAAAAAAGCGGTCCTGCAATGCTCCCCTGTGGCACTCCAAGTTTCAATTCTTCTGTATCTGATCTTATCCTATTTCCATCTGAGAATATCTCCACCAGCTGAGTACGTTTCCTGAAATATGATGTTATCCAATTCAGTGTTGGTCCTATAATTCCATAGCTTTCCAGCTTGTGCAAGAGCTTATCAACATCGAGGCAATCATAAGCCTTCGATAGATCCAGAAATAGACCCAGGGCCAGCTCTCCATCCTCAAAAGCACCCGTTATTTTCTTTACAAAGTTGAAAATTGCTGTTTGGATTGATTTTCCTTTCAAATAACCATGTTGATTTTTGTTGAATATTCTGTTCTTCATGAGGAATGCCATTATCTGGTTACAAATGGCCCGCTCAAATACTTTTGAAAAGGATGGTAAAATACTGATTGGTCTGTAGTTTCCAAACTCATTCACATCTCCCTTCTTAAAAATGGGTCTAACTATGACTTGCTTCAGTCTGTCGGGAAATATTCCTTTCTTTATGGAATTCGTGGAAGTTCCTCTGTCCAGGGTCAATGAATCTAGTGGTTCCGTACTCAGAGTAACAAACAACATAGAAGGATTGTAGACAGTTTTTGGGTGTCCGCAACATTCTTCATCGACGTAGTCAGATTGTGATATATCTGGAAATGCGCAATGATATTATCTTATTGTAATTGTATATTGAATCAAATAAAAATATTAATTTTAATAATTCTCGGTTGGTTATGGAAATTTATAAAATACACGATCGATATTTTTCTTCAGTCTCGAATTTGTGGTAAGAAGAATACTTACCCTTTTCAGTATCTACCTGCTGAAATCCGAGCTTCGGCATCGATTCCGCATTACACGCCTACTGCCAGTCAATCTGTCATCGTTTTTTTGGTGAGATTCTAGTAAGTTTTTAGATGTTTCTAGCTGTTAATTATTACAACACTTTAATTCAGATTTGCGGAGAATCCCGTGAATGGGGTCAAATATCGTATCACAAGTTTGTTACTGCTTTGTTTTGATTGCGGTAAAGTGTCAAATTGTGTGATACAGTGATACAGAATTTGACACTTTACCGCAATCAAAACAAAGCAGTAACAAATGAAATTTGTTAACATATTTCATGCGCGGGGGCAGCTCCGAGCTACCCAAATCGTCAAAAAGAAGGCAGCATATGTTGTTTGTTACCGTATTATCTACTCTTCGGGATATTGTCGATACTTTTGCAACTTTCTTTGAGGCTGCTTTCGTAAGCTCTTCAGGATTACAACAACACCATGGACTATCTTGAACAAATTCTTCCTATTCCCAATATAAGTGAGGATTGTGTTTTGTGTTGTTCGAAGGAGTGCTGGCCTAGATGATTTTCCATACTTTTTATCAAGAGATTGCGCCATTGTTTTCGCTAAGCCTCCAATTACGCTTTTAAGGTTGTCACTTTCCAAGTTGTGCTTTCCGAGCATTTGATATAATTTATTCATATGTGAAATAATGTGTATAAGTAATATTCAGCACGGTTTCATTAGAGGTCGTTCTACAGCAGGGAACTTGGCTAGCTTTACCCAATATGTGTCTACTACTGTGGATGAGTCCTCTCAGGTCGATATTGTATATACCGACTTCTCCAAGGCATTTGGCAGGCTGGGCCATGGAGTTATTCAAGTTGTCTTCATTTGGCTTAACAATGGATTTCATCCTTTTTCTAGAACATATCTCGCAGATAGAAATCTATTTGTTCAGTGTTTCGGCGTCAGGTCATTTAAGGTCTCCGCGTCGTCTGGTGTTCCGCAGGATTTTATTTTGGGTTCTCTGTTATTAATGTTATTCATGAATGATTTGAATTTATTAAGGCTCTGCCTGTTTCTTCTATATGTTTATATGAGTTGTTTCGCAGTATTATTTCCATCCAGCAGTGGGATTCTGTGCCCTGTGGAATTCTATTCATCGCCTTCTGTCTACACGAGTCGCATTCTGTGCAGTGTCATTGCCGCAACGAGACGTTAAATTCGATCGCCACGGAGCGTTATCTCGGAACGTGTCGCTTTCTATAGTTAACCTCGAAAAGTGTTGATTTTGACTTGAGTGAATGTTACTTAGAAATATGACAAGCAACAGAGTTTATTCGGAGATTTGTGAAATAAAACCGGAACTCTGTAAATGCAATTGAATGTTTTTGTTTTTTTATATACAGGGTCCCGCAACAGTGGCGCGGTGTTCCATTTCTCTAGTTCGGAAACAGATGGAATCTGGTTTTCTATGATAATATTTTATTGCTGGAACTCAACAAATTAAAACTTTGTCATTACCAACATTCAATGCTGCCATTAGCACGCAGGAACTGCATCACGTCGATAGCGAGGAAGAGGAAGAAGCGTAAATCCTGTGCTACCATAAGATAACAATTTATTAACTTATACTTATATTTTTGTCACTGTATATAAGAAACACAGTGCACAGAGTTGATGTACTATATTCAAGGAGGTGATAGTAGAGATTATTTCCAATAAAAAATGTGTATACAACTATTTCTTCAAACCGTCCGGATTTATAGATATCAATCCTGTTTTCTTTTTTGGAAACATCCCTACCCTACTCCAGAAAAGAGAGTATATCTCCGAAACGACAAGACCTACGGCAACAAATGTATGTTGTAGTAAAATGAATCTACCAGAAAACGTAACAGAAACTTCAATGTTTTTATTACGTTTTCTGATAGATTTTATTCATTTTCCTACGTCAGCGATTTTTTCTTGATAAATGTGCCACATATTTGGGAAGCTGAGACTGAGTTTTCATAATTATAAAACCAAAACCTTTCTTCGATCATTTTTCGAGAAAATGGCGGATGAAATTTGCAGTTGATTTCTTAATTGAATGATTTTCCCACTGAAACGGTGTTCTCTTGGTTCCTGTTGAATTTGCTTGAGCGAAACTGAATACAGTGAATGTAGAATTTGTTTTGTTTCGATTGAGAGCACGTTTGTTGCAGTAGGTCTCGACGCTCCAGAGATATACCTACTCTCTTTTCTGGAGCAAGGTAGGGAAGTTCCCAAAAAAGACAACAGGATTAATAACTGTAGAACCGGAGGGTTTGAGGAAAAAGCATATTTTTTGTTGGAAATGATCTCTATCACCTCCTTGAATATTGTACATCAATTACGTTACACCCAATGTATTAAAAGGCCTTGGTGCCAGTTTTGCACTTCATTAGAAGTCTGGAATAAGACATAATGTAAATGTATAGAAATTGAATATAATTCAACCAAGTTGCACTGTCAGAATATAAATATACATTGGAGATTATGATCACAGGAATGCATTTTACTTAGTAATTCTGGTTTATCTTTTAGATTCCACAAACAATTTTACATGCAAAACGTTAGTAATAGTATATTAAGTATCCAGAATGGTAAGGACATTTTACCAATCAAAGAAAATAATTATTGTCTGCGTTCGGTAGTCCGCAACGTTCGAGATACTCATAGCGTTTTTTGCACGATATACACACTTTTTAAGCAACTATAAAATAATCATCCAAAAAATTAAAATAGTCATTCGTCAATACTGTGTAGGAATATAAGGGAAGCCGTTGTCTTGGTGATGAAAGCTTATTGATTGTCAAAGTGACAATAATCAACTGAATTTGCCCATAATATATAGCGGCGGTAGCTCAGTGGTTAGAGCGCTAGCCTCATGATCGAAAGGTCTGGGGTTCAAGCCCTTGGCCGGGAAGGAATTTTTCCGGTTTTCAGGGGACCGTCCAACCATTCGCTGTTGGTAAACAATTAACAGTGCTATTCCTTACGTGGCGCAAGGAATTAGTAACAAAGCCTACACAGAACACACCTGGTCTCCTAACTCGCACAAGCATTAGCTTCTGAGGGGTTCCGCAGCGGAACCTAGGAGAATCAGCAACAATACAATACAATACAATAATAGTTGAGTTCCGATATTCTCAATCAGTACTGGCCAGTATCAGTAATTTCGAAACGCTTCGTACTGGCAGTGCCAGTAAAATCGACTGTCAAAATTTACTGACAAGTACTGGCCAGGAATATCGGAACTCAACTTATATAATTCAAAAATGAGCGATATAGAACCTTCTGAAGATAGCGAAATTCAAAACGTCGGGGACATCGGCTGTTCCGCAGTTATTCCCAAGAAATATTAAATGAATCAATACAAATTGTATTTTAATTATTTCATTATAACAATGAATATTTTCAGTCATTCTCACTTACCGTTCTGTTCGCCTGAGCAACCCATAAAAATGATCTACCGATGTAGAAACAAACGCAGCAACTAACAAAAGTCGTTCTATCGTGCAAAAAATTCTGTTTTTCAATCGATGGAAATTTCAAAACCTGCATGTGACGTCAAAATTTTCTTCTCGCAAACAACATACAATTAATTTCAGTGTCATTATTTTTTATTCAATTTATGCTTCAATATGAAGTTCACTTTTTGCTTATATTGGCAGGCACAAGAATTAGTGAGTAATAAACATAGTTGAGAAAACATGAGTCAGAGGGAACCTCCATGCTAATCGACTGATATTCTACTCAAATATAATTTCAGCATACATATAAATATATAAGATCAGGTTATTGATAGCATCATATTGATAAAGCGGTATATAATTTTTCTTACAGGCATATTATGGTGATCAGCAAAAGTTTGGGCATCGTTTGTGTTTATTGCACTGGAATAATCACATTTATTTCCTACCAGTATTCTAGGAAGATCTGTAGAACAATGCAAATCTACTTCCGAAATCCATCTTTTCAGCGAGTCAAAGGAATTTGCATTTGTGACATCATAAACAAACACTATCGCATTTGCATTTCGATAATAATGTCGAACCATGGTTTTTCGAAATCTTTCTTGTCCTGCAGTGTCCCACAATTGAAGCTGAAAATATAAATATATATAAATAAAACATAAAGTTGAATTTATTTATTAAATCTTCGACATTAGCAGATTCAAGTCCAACGAAGTACCAACATCGATTTTTCAAATCATTATAAGTGTATTTCTTCGTAGTATACCGGGATACCTCACGAATTTCAATTGCAATTGAACGTTAGTTCAATTAGTATGCAAATTCAAGGAATAGCATACTTCAGAGGTGTGTTGTTGTTGCTGAGGTGAATTATAGAATGTATCTTGTTTATATACAGTCTATAATAATAATAATACTTTATTAATCCTTTCAGACACTACAAAGTGTATAGGACAAGTCAAGATGAAAAGAAAATACAAAGTAAGGATAATTCTAGGTATATAATAAATCAGATAAATATTCCCCTACCGAATAAAAACACTTCGATAAAAGCATCATCTTAATTTCCCTTTTGAACTTATGTATACTCAGTGACTTTACTGAGGATGGTAAATGGTTGAATAATTTAATACTCTGATATAGAGGAGAACATTCAAATTTATGTGTTCTGTGTTTGGGTATAAGAAGAGTTTGCGAATTTCTGGTTTCATATTCATGATTACTCGAAAGTGATTTCCACTTATTTACATTCTCTTTAGCATATACAAGACATTTCAAAATATAGATACAAGGCAACGACAATAGTTCATGAGAAACAAATATTGGTTTACATGACGAACCAGGTTTTAAGTTGAAAATCAATCTAATAATTCTTTTCTGTGCAACGAACGCTCTTGAAACAGTAACGCTGTTGCCCCACAGCAAGATATTGTATACAAGGTGACTGTAAACAAGACCATAATATATTTCAATGAGAGAGGTACGAGGCAAAGAGTCTTTGAGCCTATTTATTGCAAAGAAAGCACTCTTAATTTTCTTGCATAAAATGTCGATGTGGGATAACCAGCTTAGATTTCTGTCAATATGGATTCCTAGAAATTTCGTGGTATTAGCTGAAGTTATTATTTTATCCATAAAGCTTAAATTTAGGGGATCTCTATCTTGCTTTTTCAGGCCGAAATAGAGACAGACCGTTTTTTCGATATTAACCATCAAGTTGTTCGAACGACACCACTTCAAAAACTCTGCCATTAAGCTTTCACAAGCCTGCTGGAGCTCCCCACGACTCTGCGCCGCAACAACCACTGATGTGTCATATATATATTACAAAGTATTCAATTTTGGAATACTCAACTGATTCCACAGGATGATAGTATGAGTGTCTTGAGGTGTTTAGCACTATAATTACGATTCACTAGCAGACTGTCGATTTTCACTGAGTTCATATTACAAATTCACTTGTACTGATCACTTTCAAACTAGTTGAGATATTAAATATGTTCAGGGGGTACAATAGTTGAATCTTTGAGAACGAATTTGAGAATTTTGCTTCTTAGCGCGACTTCGCTTTCACAAGCTAGCAAGTGGAGCGAGTGTGTAATTCTATATGTTTACGTGATGATGTTTTTCTTACGACCGCGTTGAAGATATAAAACACACATTACCAGAAGGTTATATATAAATGAAGTGTTTGGGGATTAAAATTCTTAGGCTAAGAATCACATGTTCGGTTCGAAAAATCGAACAAATAGTCATGCACTTCTTAAATTCTACCCGGGATATTAATAGTAAAAATCCAGTAAATGAGGATGCTTGATTTCATGGAAAAATTTGTGTACAAAAAAAACAGACATCTCCTATCCTCAAGAGGCACCACTTTGAAGTGGGATCCAATACACAAACACTGTACCTTTGGTACTGATGTTTCTCTCAAAGCATTAATATTTGAGAAATGTATTCTTGATGTTCTCAAATCGGTTGATGTAAACAATTGAACTACCGATTATAATATGCACACACTTCTTATGCAATGTGAGTATCCTCTTTAGATTTGGACTATTTTCCCAAACTATATTTGCATAGGTGACTGGCCATGAAAACTAGCATAGTGAGCAGTCGATGCTGTTTCCCTAATTTCAATGTGCTTCATTCAATGTAAGGTTAAATTGGCACTCAACAGCTTCTTGTTTGATGCATTGATATGTCCATTCCATTTCAGATCTTGTTGAAATGTTGCACCATGGAATACTATCGATCGCGACTCCCTTCGCACTGTGGAGAAAAGTGAGCCTCTGCACTGTAAAACGACGCCCCAGTCTGCTCACTCACAAAGCTTACTTTCAGGTCGCTATATAAAATCCCCAAACCATTACGGGCCAGTAATCCGTCCAAGGGGAAATGACTGATTTCCATAGAAATTAGTAACTGGGCTGTACTAATTAGGAATTTCGGAACGCGACATCAACGTGACTGATATGAGTGTAGTGAGCAGTTTGCAACGTCATAGGAGACACTAATAGACAAATTGTTTATTTCGAGGGGTAATCCTCTTATTTCATAATGCTGAAGCAATATTCAATGGTTGACGCAGTCGAAGCCCTCAGGTCTACCCAAGTAATAATAATAAGTGGACTATAGAACTAAAGAATCATTTCGAGAAAGATTTTAATTATTGACAACAAGACCAAACAAAGAGAAAATGTTAATGAAAAATTGCTATTTATGATTTTATCCGAACTTGTTTCCTCACTTGTGAATTATGCGTGTTTTTGTGAATTTTATGTTAAGATTTTAATAATATTGTTTTTAGACATCTAAATTTTAATGTAGTTCATGTTATTCCATTTCAGAGCCCTGATGAAGACTTAAGAATAAAGTTGAAACTAGTTGGCCTTTTTTCCGAAAAGTTTGTTTCGTGAAGAAAACCTTAGACCTAAATACCTGCGAAAATTCATTTAAATTCTACACATAGGTCTCATTTTCAAACATCATGAAATTATTTCTTATCTTATTAATTATCGAAAAATTTTTTAATTACTGTCAAAAAAACTTTTCCACCCTGTATCTCAAAAGGCGGTTTCGGAAACTCGATTGGATTAACACGGGTAACTTACCCAAGTCACTCAAATGACAGATGTTGAACGCTCTATCTGTCATTCGAGTGATCGGGGTGAGTTACCCGTGTTAATCCGATCCAGTTTCCGAAACCGCCTATAAAAAAGCAACATTTGAGGTGAGTATGGTTTAGGGATGAATATTAAAGTTCTGTCATCCTGAACAATCAGATGAGATATTAGCTTTTTCTACTCAATTTCGTCTTTTGAACATAAATCTCCAGTCGAAATTCTTAGTCTCTAAGGTGTGGGCTGCTGTTCTCTGAAATAAATTCAATGTTTGGACATTGAATTTATCAAACAATCCCTTCACATATCATTCAAGGGAATTTTACTGTGATCATGAGTGAAGTTTGTCATCAATGCACTTTCTGCCTGTAATTGAGGATCTCCAAATCCAAATAAGGACATAAGGTCCATTTATGCATCATAGAAATAAACATAGACTGAACTGAAAGAAAAACATTAAACCTGCGCATTTCGAATCAAAGCATTTATGCATGATAGTCATGAGTATAAGAAATTAGCACTACCTTATGACTAGGACTGTCCTGAATAAATTGGCCTCAAAATTCAAGGGTACAATTCAATTTTCAACTTACTGAGGACTCAAGGAAATCGATCTGCATTGATTAATTAGACTTGAAGTTTTATTCAAACTGCTGATACTCATGTGCAGTAATTCAAAATCCCAAAAGGACAGATGAAATGATTTGTGCATAAAATCCATGTTCTTAGATTATAAATTGGATATATTGGAAAGAAAATGCTGAGAGTCGTTAAAAGGTTCAAGAATGATTTGTGAACTAACTAGAAGTAGTTAATAACAGTTAGGGACTTAGAGAGGCCATATTTTCAAAACTAAGATAGCCAACTGATTTTCAACTGCAGCTTGATGTTTACAAGACCAAATGTACTGTATAAAAACCATAATCTAATCACCAGATGGCAAAACTTCAACATGAATCACCTGTTAAGTAATTCATTAGAAAGCTAAGGAGTCGGCATCTTGCTCAGGAAATAAACTCATTTTGAAAACCTAAGTAACATGAGAATTGGTCGTAGTTTCAGTTGAATAGAGCCCATTGATAATGGGGACAGCTCACGAAAACATTATTTTTTTGAATCTAACTGCTGATTGTGATATCAGAAAGCGAGAAGCCGACTAAAACTATCGCATTTTCGCTAGCATTCTAAGCACCAAGTTACATACTTCCTTAACATATGAAAGTTATTCTGTTCTATGTGAAAACAATACAAACCGTTATTTTCTCATCACCAATCCATAACGATTTGCTTCGGAAATCAACACCTATTGTCGCTTCAGGAGAATCCAAGAATTTACCTTCGCAGAATCTGTAAGTTAAAGAAGTTTTCCCCACATTTGAATCTCCTACAACAATAACTTTGAAGATTCTTTCTTGTACACAGCTTTCCTTAGTGATTTCTTTTTCATTTTGAGAAACAATTACGTTTTCCATCATAAAAGTACAGTTTTTTGATACTCCGCTTAATATGTTTACTATTTAGTTTTCATGTTTTCATATTTATTTATTATTTTATATGAAGTTGCTAAAATAACAACAGGTTAACACCGGTGTGAAGTTAGCTTCCAAAAGATAGCTGTCAGAGCAGTGTTGCCACCCTCCGTACCGACAGTTTCGGTAGAAAGTTCGGAAAAAATCGGTAGATTTCTGAAAATCATAACTTTTCACCTATGTATGGGTTATTTATTTAGTCTAAATACCATTTATCCGAAATATTGGGCATGAAATTTACTACTAATGAAATATAATAATAAAAATAGATTTTATTAATTAAGAATCATTATTTCAAAAATTTAACTTGTGAACGAAAAGTCCATATTATAACAAATAAATGAGTATCAGAAAAACTAATACCTATTGGAAACAACAAATATGCAAAAAAATAAATATGGTGACATGCCCTCATTGGGGATTCACAAAATTTATCAAGGGGAATCACAAACTGCTCCCAGTTTTGAGCGAGTTATTTATTAACTTAATAAAGAGACAACCTGTAATACATGAATCTGTATTACTTGTGGCAATCTTTGCGTTATAGATCTGCGACGTATAACCATTTATAACTTGAATTATGTATCAAAATATGTAATGGTAAGGAAACCTTCAAAATAATATCGTAAAAGTCATGATTTCCTAGGATACCAGATGCTACATTCACTCCATCAAATTTCGGTAGATTTATATGCTTTTTCGGTAGATCGGTAGATTGAGGAGCAAATCGGTAGATCTACCGAAAAATCGGTAGAGGTGGTAACACTGTGTCAGAGTTCCCGAAGATACCCGAACGGGTTGAGAGGATCAGTGGCGTGCATTAATTCGGCAGCGCAGCAAAATAAGGCTTACGAAATAAATTTTCGACTCGTGAATCTGAATAACGTTCGAAAATGTCATTTGTGTCACTGACTGTGTTGATATAAAATTTTTTAGGAGTTTTTCCATCTAATAATAAATAATAATTAAGCATTTATAGTGCGGGAATACGGGATACTTATATTAAAATGACTTATGGCCATTTTCAAGATTGACAAATGGTCTCGATTCACAACCTCGAACAAAATGTTTATTGCGAAATTTCAGATGGAATGCGGTAAATTTTATATGATCAGCGGAGGAAAATCCCTTTAAATTCTAATATAATTGTATTGTCTATCTAGGAAGATAATCGTTCGTGTCGAATCAATTAAATCCTTTGAAACTTTTTATTATTCAGGTCTGCATTGATCAGCTCTGTATGGAAGTGCTATTTAACATGTCTACATTGACATCCATGAAAATATTTACTTGCTCTGATTGCAGTCACCCCGTTTCACCCCAATTCGAGAAGTATCGAAATCGTCAGCTATCTAGAGCAATTTCGAACTTTTGTAACTTTTTATCCTTCAGGTCTGCATTGATGAGATCTATGTGGAAATGTTAATTAGCATGTGTAGATTAACATCCATGAAAAAAATTCACTTGCTCTGCTTGCAGTCACCCCGTTTCACCCCTATTCGCGAAGTATCGAAATCGTCAGCTATCTAGAGCAATTTCGAACTTTTGTAACTTTTTATCATTCAGGTCTGCATTGATGAGTTCACAACGTTCTTCGACGTCTTCTGATTTCCAGCCTCCATTTGTCTCGGTCCTTCCATAGGTTATCTTCTATCTCCCTCGATCTCATGTCCTTAGTTATTCCCTCTCTCCAACTCAATCTAGGTCTTCCCTTTTTTCTTCTTCCATGTGGCATCCACTCTAGGACCTGCTTCGGCAGTCTATCGTTTTCCATTCTCTGGACGTGCCCGTACCACCTCAGTTGTTTTTCTCTGATGTCGTCAGTAATTCGATGTTCTACTTTCATTATCTCAAGAATTCTTTCATTCCTCACTCTGTCTAATCTACTCTTACCGGCCGCTCCTTTCCAATAATCCATTTCCATAGCTTCGAGTGAGCGGAGAGCCTTCTGTTTTAATGGCCATATTTCACTACCGTAGGATGATATACTTTTGACTATGGAATCGTACACTCTGTGCTTGTTGTTTTTTGAAATTGATTTATCCCATAGTATTCCATTTAGTTGCCTGATTGCTGTTCTTCCTAGGTTGTTTCGGTGTTTTATCTCCTCATCCATACTTCCGTCGTTTCTGATCTGTACTCCAAGATATTTGTATTTGCTGCATTTCTTTATAACTTGCTGTTCCAGTACCAAATCCTGTTGTTCTCCGCCAATACACATATACTCTGTCTTACTGATGTTTACTTCTAGGCCCACTTTTCGTACTCCTCTATAAGTTTCCGTGTCATGTACTCTAGATCTTCGTATTCCTGGGCCAAGACCACCTGATCGACGGCAAAACACAGAGTGTAGATAATTGTCTCACTTAATGGTATACCCATGCCCCGACATTTTCTTTTCCATATCCTGAGAACCTGTTCTAGATAGATTTTGAACAGAGAAGGTGAAAGACAGCAGCCCTGCTTCAGCCCCTTGCTCACGCAGAATCCAGTTGAAACCATTTTTCCTCTTTTTACTTGACTTTTATTGTCTTTGTGTAAATCCTTGACTGCCTTGATGAGGGTTAAACTTATATTAGTTCTTTCAAGGGCATCCCACAGCTTTTGTTGGGGTACGCTGTCATACGCTTTTTTGGGGTCCACGTAGAGTAGATGTATTTCCTGGTTTAGCGCTCTTCTCTTCTCTATTACTTGCGTAAGAGTGAACAGATGGTCGATTGTCAATCTACCGGCCCTAAAACCGGCCTGTTCTTCAGCTTCCATGTCAGAGAACTCCCCTTCGATCTTTTCCAACAAAAGTTTTCCGTATACTCTGGAAATACTACTCAGCACAGCGATACCTCTAAAGTTATCACAGATTTCCTTATTACCCTTTTTATGGATTGTTGTTATGTAGGAGGATCCCCATTCCTCAGGGACGCTTTCTCCATTGAGACATTTTTCAAACAGGTCAGCAAGACATTCGAACAATTTGTCTGTACCATATTTGAGTAGTTCTGGGGGTATATTACCTGGGCCCGGGGACTTTCTATTTTTCAGTCCGCGGCATATCCTCCCGACTTGCTCTTTAATGACTCTTATGGGGGATCCAGTAGTTGTAAGGTGATCATTCTCATACGGTTGGTTGTACTCTGCCCTGTCTTCCGTCAAGAGTTGTCTGAAATGTTCGTCCCACTTCTGTAAAGAAATTGGTGAGACAATGTCTCTCTTCTTGTTCTGCCGAAGAGCTCTCAATGTTCTCCAGCTCTCTGTGTTCTTTGTACCTCCTATATATGAATTGATTTTAGCACAGGTTCTTTCCCAGCTTTTGTTTTTCTTCGCTGCTACTGCTCTATGCACTTGTTTCTGGGCTGATCTGTATTCCTTTCTGCATTGTTCTGTTTTCGTACAGAGATATATGTTATATTTTTCCTTTTTAGCTCTGATTATTTCCTAGATCTCTTCGTCCCACCAATACGGTTTCCTTCTGATCCTCCTCTCTTGTTCTCCCAAAGCCTCTAACGCTGCACCTGTTAAGCATTCTTTTATGTAATCATATTGTTGTTCCGTGGTCTCAAAATATTCTTGTGTGAGTTTGGCGTTTAATCTGGATTGGTACAGTTTTCTAACACTCTCTTGGTCAAAGCTCTCGAGGTTATATTTTTGTTCTCCTTGATTTCCTGTCCGTTGTCTTCGGTATAAGTTTTTTGACTGCTTTGAATTCCGAAGGGGATAATTTTGGCTTTGACGAGGTAATGGTCGCTTCCACATGTTACTCCTCTGTAGGCTCGTACGTCTTGGACGACCATCCGTGTTTGCTGTCGTATGATCACATAATCTATGATTGATTTCAAATTTCTTGTATGTTGGACCCAGGTGAACTTGTGAATTGAGCGGTGTTGAAAGAATCCATTCAGTATTTTGAGGGTGTTATGTTCACAAATATCTATAAGTCTGCTTTCGTTGTCATTTACTGTGTCCTCTCCGAATTGACCTATTATTTTATTCTGCTGTTTTGATCCCGTTCTGGCATTGAAATCACCGAACAGAATAACTTCTCTGGAGGTTCCTATTTTTGATATTTCGTACGAGAGTTGTTCGTAGAATTCATCCTTCTCTCTTACACTGGAATCGTCGTTAACGGCATATATTCCAACAATTGTGACCTTATTCCCCAGCAGAGTTAGGTTTAGTTTGATTATGCGTTGGCTTATTGCTTCCCAGGAATTAACGTATCTCCTTAGATCTTTTCGTACAAGTATGGACACTCCTTGCTGAGCCCTCTTATCAGTACCCACTCCAGAGTAGAAATGATCATAAAATCCCAGATTTTCCGATCCTTGGCCCTTCTTCTTTGTTTCCGTGAGTACTACTATATCCATGCTAGAACTTTTCAATTCTTGAACAACATCATTCAGTTTGTGGGAAAGACCTTGAACATTCCATGTACCGATATTCATTATCCTTTTTCGTAGCTTGAGTCGTCTTCGTATCATCCGTCCTGTCCGAGGCTTGTTGCTGGAATTTTTAACCTTTATGACTTTTTCCGAGTACTGAGTGGTCGGCCCAATGCCTCAACCTCCAACCTGGAGGGTCGGGGTTCGATTTCAGAGTATCCTTCTCTTAGGCAGATTGCTGTCACTATAGCTGGAGAGTTCTGCCCACCCTGCTTGTTGGTCCGCGGGTGGTATTTTATTTCCCACCTACCCGCCGATCTGCTCAACAGATCGGTTAGGGCGTTCCCCTATCCGCCACCTGGGGACGCGCCCTCTAGGGGTTTCAAGCTCCCCCGAGGGTGAGACCTATGTGAAAATGTTAATTAGCATGTGTAGATTGACATCCATAAAAAAAATCACTTGCTCTGCTTGCAGTCACCCCGTTTCCCCCGCCATTCGCGAAGTATCGAAATCGTCAGCTATCTAGAGCTATTTCGAACTTTTATAACTTTGTATCATTCAGGTCTGCATTGATGAGACCTATAGAAATGTCAATTAGCATCTCCAAATTGACATCCATAAAAAAATTCACTTGCTCTGCTTGCAGTCACCCCGTTTCACCCCTTTTCGCGAAGTATCGAAATCGTCAGCTATCTAGAGCTATTTCGAACTTTTGTAACTTTTTATCATTCAGGTCTGCATTGATGAGACCTATATAGAAATGTCAATTAGCATCTCCAAATTGACATCCATAAAAAAATTCACTTGCTCTGCTTGCAGTCACCCCGTTTCACACCCATTCGCGAAGTATCGAAATCGTCAGCTATCTAGAGCAATTTCGAACTTTTGTAACTTTTTATCCTTCAGGTCTGCATTGATGAGACCTATGTGGAAATGTTAATTAGCATGTGTAGATTGACATCCATAAAAAAAAATCACTTGCTCTGCTTATTACGCTCTGCTGAAACGGGGTGACTGCAATCAGAGCAAGTAAATATTTTTATGGATGTCAATGTGGACATGTTGAATAGCATTTCCATACAGAGCTGATCAATGCAGACCTGAATAATAAAAAGTTTCAAAGGATTTAATTGATGCGACACGAACGATTATCTTCCTAGATAGATATATAATACAGTTATATTAGAATTCAAAGGGATTTTCCTCCGCTGATCATATAAAATTTACCGCATTCCATCTGAAACTTTGCAATAAACATTTTGTTCGAGATTGTGAATCGAGACCATTTGTCAATCTTGAAAATGGCCATAAGTCATTTTGATATAAGTATCCCGTATTCCCCCACTATAAATGCTTAATTATTATTTATTATTAGATGGAAAAACTCCTAAAAAATTTTATATCAACACAGTCAGTAACACAAATGACATTTTCGAACGTTATTCAGATTCATGAGTCGAAAATTTATTTCGTAACCCATATTTTGCTGCGCTACCGAATTAATGCACGCCACTGATCCTCTCAACCCCTTCGGGTATCTTCGGGAACTCTGTCAGCTATCTTTCGGAAGCTACTTCACACCGGTGGTATCTTTTAGCAGCTAACTTCACACCGGTCATAAAATGTCGTAGGTAATATATCAAGTTGCTCATTTGTCTTTAATTGTTCAGTAGATTATTCGTTTCGATTTCTATCTTTTGTGTCAAATGCTAATGGCAGATGGAAAGTCAAATAAAAATTGAAAGTTGTCTAATAAGATTCTTTATTGTAAATTGTAATATTTAAAGGGTGTGGTTTTATATTAACTCACTCAGATCATTGGAACAACTTTTCAATTCCTCACTACCGCTTGGGAAAAATCTCGAAAAGTCTTAATCAGTTTTGCAGGTTATGAACGAATCAATTGGTTGAGAATATGATTGTTGAAACCGTAGCTATTATAGAATGTTGTTTTGGAATATAATAACAATATGTCACGTTTGGCCGACTATTTTGTGATAGTTGGTTATGATCACGAGAAAGAAAGTGAGTGTGAGTTTTAACCTGCTCTGTGTTACGTCTAATTGTTTTGTTTCAAGGAAGTGGAATAAGCAGTGGAATTATTTTACAAAGATTCCCTGAAAAAGATTGGGCAGATACTCCATTCATCGAAGGTATAGAATGGGTAGGTTATCCTGAATACTCTAAGAGAACTCAATTGGACCCAATGCAACTGTTGGATTCCATAAGATGAGATATATATCGGAAAATTAATGTTGAATGACAGGACATTGTTTTAATCCTCCTTGACATGTTGAGTAATGGATCCCCTCTATGTGATCTTGTCACAAACCAGAAAAATCACATTAATAGAGAAATTTTTTGGTAGAACAGTTGCACACCCAATGCAAGATGAACTGAGTTCACTCTTTCTGGTTCATGAGTTATTTGAACTATCGGTATCCCCAATGGAATTTGCCATAAGAAAAATTGGTATAGAATTCTATCTATACCCTGCAATGAGAGAATAAATATGTGTCGATAATTTTCCATCTGAAGCGTTGCTAATTCTGGATTTTTCCTGACGAATGTTTTTTGACTTATTTTCATACATTTGTGTCAGTTGAACATATCAAGTAGAAAAATATTTTATTGCTATTGTGTAGAGCAGAGTTATCCCTCAACCTACAACAATTTTTCCTTGAAATACCCCAAAAAATACTAACTTTTTTTTCTTTCACTGTGCTTGGCAACTAAGGCTATTGACAAATTAATTAATTCATTCTAAAGTCTCTTTCAAATTACTATCACCTATACTCAAAACAATATCCCAGACCTAGCCAGGTATTAAACGCAATACCCTCAGCATCCTAGTCTACTGAGGCAGTCATGACTTTTTATGTATTTTAGTTTTGCCAACCTCAAGGATGGACTCTCTCCACAGAAAGGCAAGAACCAAGGTTTTTTGTTTCCGTTCTTACAGATATAGACGCAAACAGGCATTATTGTGCATGCTTATGTTTTAACGAAACCATATCTATCACTCCAAGTAAACCTGCAGATGAGGTAAACATTTTGGTGTTTGTGAGAATATTTCTATTTGTGTATGTTTTAGGAGGAAGATACTATTGAAAATGTAGTTCCTCTGGTTCGAACAATTCCAGCAATATCTCACCATAGTATTATGTATGCCCCTAAGTGTTTAGTGTTGGTTTCAAGACTGGATTATATAGAAACTTTTAGAGTGAGTATATTTTGTGAAATACAGTACAATTGCACTAATATTAACACGCGATCGGATGAATCACTCCGTAATATGAACACAGAATTTTTTGTCTGGACTTCTTTGTAGTATAAACAAACTAGAATCTTACTAGTATGAACCTGTTGTAACTTGCCCATTTTATTCAAAGGAATGAATTGGTTTTCACGATTCATGGTCAGGTATCCATTACCGATTCGTCCTTTCACTAATTGCCTTGTATTGTTTTTTGACAAGTATACTAAACTGAGAAAATGGTGAAAGTGAGTGGAAAATCAAGATGTTTACTCTTCATGAAAAAGCCCAAGTTCTGGAGGACATCAACAAAGGACTGAGTGAGACTTTTCTGGATAAGAAATATGGAATTGCTAAATCAACGGTTTGTTGAAAAAAAAAACTAATTCTAGAGAGAGTAGGCAATTAATTCAAATCGACCAAAAACTGCATTCTGAAACGGCGGTAATGACAGAAATTGATAATCAGCTTTATAAATGATTGAAGAGAACGCCTTGACTCTTTGTGCTACTTTTCATTTCTCTGGATTCAAAGCAAGTGAAGGATAGCTCCAGTGCTTCAAAGAACGTCAAGGTGTGATATTCTTGAAAAAACAGGGGAGAGCCTTTTAAATAAGCCGGAACTCATTGCTCCATTCAAAGCAGAATTGAAGAGAGTCATTTAACACTATGAATTCAACAAACATAAAATCTATAACGCTGATTAAAGAGGATTTGGCGATTGCTACCAAGGGTTCAAGCTTTGAACATAGCCATCGCCAAACGTAATACTCTGGATTTGACTGAGATACTAGCCCTGAAAAACATACATGAAAAACAGGATTTATCGAAATTAACTTCGAAGAAGATTCAGTCTTGAATAACATCATTTTTCTCCACAAAAACCAGTCATTATACTTTACTACAATTTATTTGGAAATATGTGATGGCTTTCTTCATTCAATAAACTTTTTGTAACATTATATGTATTAATATCAATGATATTCATGTACTCAGTTAGAAATACAACCCTGAAAACACATAAAAACATTATTTTTCTTTACCTTCAGAAATATGAATAGTTCCTATAATATGAACAAGCCAGAATTTTTTGTGTTCATATTAACGCGATTGTACTGTAATTCAAAGCTAATTTCTTAATTTGATTTTTGCAATTGAATGACCAATTATTTCTGTTTTATATTCACCTAAATAATAAACATTTTGTAAAGTTGCCTTAATATTTCACATTTCGAAGTGAGTACTTTTCCTCCAACAACAATTAAATATGTACCTATGTGAAAATAGCAACGAATTTCCAGCAACTTTTCTTGCAATTATCTATTGTCATATGTGAACAGAATCAATCACTTAAGCTTCATTTGTTTTGAAGTACAACTCATTTATTTCTTCATGTAAATTGTTTACATCGTGAATTTGCAAACCTCTAATAATCCCATAAAACTGTATTAAAGCTGTACTCGCTAGAATTTCGCTCATTGGTGATTATTTGATATAATTTGTTTACTGAGGGTTTGTTGAAATCATTTCATACAAAGAAACAATTTGGATTTTTTAACAATCCCATAAATCACTCCCTGAATTTGAAAAAATTCTCATTAAAATATTCGTTGCTGCTAATTTAGTGATGTCTGTCTTTTTTTCGAGCTTGCTGAATATGTCTCATTTGGTCAAATAATCTATGACTCATGATTCTCTGAATTACTTCTTAAGCTTGAAAAACTCTTGTAGGGGCCAGAATGCGCATACAATTCAAGTGTTCTGATGTATCATCAAAAAAATTTTATTTCACATTTTCCTTGAATGGGAAAATTCCTTACGCGCTAGAACATTTGTTGCTGTTCACATTTTATGCGAGCCAATATGTTTGTTCAGTCCCAAACTGTTCGAACATGATTCTTACCAGTGAGTGATGCTTTAACGAATCTAATGACTCACATAAAAAGTCGCCAGCAACAGATATTCTCGAGCGTTCGGTATTTTTTCAAGTTCAGGGGTTTGTTAGAGGGTCTGAAATTATTTCACCATACGGAAAAAAATTACCAGCAACAGATATTGCAGCTGCACAAAACTTTTCAATTCAAGGGAATTTCGGAGGTTTTTATAAGAGCACAAATTATTTTACGCTATTGAACATGTTCTGCAAGCCATAAGTTAACAATTTATGCGGGTTTATTTTAAAAGTAATTCCATAGTCTTTTCAAAAATGCCATACAATGGACTTTTTGGGCGCATGTTCAGGGAAACACCGTGCTATCGTTTTGTCCAAATGTCTGTAACTTTCGAATTTTTACCTTTAAATTCACTGATGCCGAATCCGGTGTTGAAATCGATTCTGTCCTGCCAGCCGTTCGTAGGCACGATAACGGACGTACGAACAAACCTGTCGACTCGAAGCATTTCAAGTGGATTGCATTTCAAAGTGTGATGGTTAAGTTCGTTGATGCGTGAAATCTGCCCAAAGGTTTCGGAGTTATGGTCAGTTGAAATTTTGAGGTTATTAATTGATATTTCAGGATATACCTGAGCGATTGGATTGAAATTTGGCAATTTGTTGAAGCATAACTGCAGTTAGAAGATCAAAAAAAAATTTTTTTTCGGAAACTATTCATCAAATTTGAATAAAATTTTACTAGCTCTTCTCCGATCTTCTAATCATATTACGAAGATTGAATTCTTGAGTGGGTAAAATTATCTCAATGGTTTTAATATAGATCAGATCGAGTTGCAATCTTAAGCGATTTCAAGCGATGGACCAAAAGCTCCGGTTATAGTTACGGTTATCCACATTGACAGATTATCCTTTGCCTCTATGTCAGTTTGGATAACCGTAATTATAACCGGAGCTTTTGGTCCATCGCTTGAAATTGATTCTAGTAGTTGAACGTCAAATGACACTTCAAGGTTCATGCACACTTTTATGAGGGTAGTAAGATTAGAAGATCAACAAATATTTCCAATAGGAAGTATAGAGGTGCATAGATAGACCGCTTGGGCAACGAATTTGATCATGCGCGCAATAGCTCCTGGCTTCACGTCAGTGCTTTTCTAGAATTTTTTCTAATACTTACAAAAAATGTAGAATAGTTGCAATGTAACATGAAAATATAAAAAGTCTATTACTAATTGGTCCAATAACAGCATTCCTCAAAATACCAGCGAATCTCACTTGTGGAAAAAACAAAACTTTCAGCTACCATGATAAACATTTTTTTCACTATTTTACTGAATTAGTTGTTGCATTCTTCAGTAATTTCCTTAATTTTTTAGAATAATAAATTAAAGAAGTAGTGACGAAAGTAAAGTGCGATTTTGAAAAGACCATTGCATATCCTAAGAAACAAAGTGTCACACAACGGCCTTTCCTATTTAAGATTTTAGGGGTTGCTGTCGTCACGATCACAGAGTTGATACAAATTGATTGGAACCAACCATATAAAGTGTCCCCGTACGAACCAAAGTTAACTTCTTTTTGCATTTTTTCTGATGTTCCATGGGGAACGAGATATTAAGGGTGGTACCTTCTTTTGCCAATTCCTTGTTATCTGTCGCCATTTATTCTCCACACTTATTACACTATTTTGGCCATTTGGCTGAATTTACTCAAGAAAGAGGTAGAATTAAAAACTTTCAAACCAAATGAATCTGTGTTGCTGCAAAATCGAAAGAGAATAATTCTAAAAGTTTTCTCGTTTGTCTGATGAAAGAGTCAGATTTGTACTCTGAAACGTCACAGTTCGCTTTGTTGATCTTTTGTATTGTTTCTGTATTGTTCGTTGGAAATCTGTTTTCAAATAAGCTGCCCTTGACTAATAGTTTAATCCTGCAATCCGAAAGGGCGTTTTCCATGAAAAAACAATTTTCATTTAATTTTTAATAGTTCTGTTTCAGATATTGGGAGTGAAACCCCAAAAAAACCTAATGTAATAGGTCTATCAAATTTTCGTATCTTGAAGTTAAAAAGGTTAAGGGCCGGTATTATAAAACTTAACTGGAAGTTATCTTTAACTTTAACTGACAGTTAAGTTTTATAATAGCGGCCCTAAATGATGCAAAAATCCTCCCAAAATAAGCTCTAATCGATCTGAATGCTGCGGAATAAATCTTTCTGTGACAGACCGGAGTTTTATAACCCCAGGAGTAGGGTACATGTCCAAATTTTTGGTCATTTTTCATGAGTGGGACTCGAAGTTACGCCCTCATTGGTTGGTTTAACATTCTCTGATGTTCTAGAAAGATCTAAAACTTTACAAAAACGGTGGAAAAGGAGAACAACCCCACCCTTTTATAGCTGCTCATCTGAAAAACTGAAAAAGCAAATGGAAAAAAACTGCGAACTGAGACAATCGTAAACTGCGATTGTTGGACGGATTTTTTTTTCACATAGGATGGAATTTAACATTGATTCTTAATAAAAATAATTTATTTTGTGTGAAATGGAAATTAGCCGACATGAGTTTTTACAGGAAATTTATTCTTACGAAAATTGCTTCGTTACAAACCCTTTCGGTATTTGGAAGAGGTGAGTCGTATGATGATCGGTAATAAATGTGGAACTGCAGTATTCGAATTCCTTGGACAGATTTTCGTAAGTGTAGGGGCTTTGGTTGATTGGATGAATAGCTCGGATAAAGACGGGATGTTTGTTTATTTATCGGCAAATAGTCGTTCTCGTGTGCATTTTAGTTTATATATTTCACATAACGCACACTTTTCCATAAATTCACGAATTTTTGGGAAAAGAGACTATACTTTTTCTCGTGATGTGTTGGACAGCAATCGAAATTTTCATATTTTGCCTCTGAGTATTCACATATTCGCATTTCTCTGATCCTGTCCGAAATAGCCCAAATAAAACCTTACGAAACACCACCCTCTCCTGAATTTTAGCATGATGTTTAGAAATCGCGTAAGAACTCGAAGTAAGTGAAGTCGAATAATTCTATGTAATTTTTCAGATTTGTTGCCAAAGTGTTCAATTGTTTATTCCGCTCAACGCTGCTTGACTTCCAGATAAAAAATTTCAAAAAGCACTGCCGTGAAGGCAGCAACTTTTGCGCGCATGTTCAATGTAGATGACCGCTTCAGCAACGAATTTGAACATGCACGCAAAAGCTACTGCCTTCACGGCAGTGCTTTTTGAAACTTTTACTGATAAATTACTGAATTTCAATTCGATCAAATCTGTATTTTTGGAAATATTGGAAAAATAAAATTTTGAATGGGTATATCGACGAAATCATTGGGCGGATTTTACCCATTCACGAATTCGACCTTCGTAATTAAGCCCCAAACCTTCTTTACAAATATCGAGTTTCTAAGTCGTTTCTTCCGGAAGTTATTGTGTTTACGGTCAGCCTAACGGCCGACTGCGTAAACACAATAACTTCCGAAAGAAACAACTTAGGAACTCGATATTTGTAGAGAAGGTTTGGACCTAAATTACGAAGGCCGAATTCGTGAATGGGTAAAATCCACCCAATGATTCCGTAGAAATACCCAATCAAAATTTTATTTTTTCGATATTTCCAAAAATACAGATCAGATCGAATTGAAATCCAGTACTTCATCGAAAAATAACAGTTCGAAGTTTCATACAGAATTTGATGAGGATGATATGATGTTTCTCATCATATCAAAACTTGTATGATTTTTCTAATCATACAAATTTTTTTTTTTTAAATTGTTCTAATGACACGATTATCACGCAATTTCGCATGAAGTTGTCTTTCAGCATCTCAAAACTAGCTGTGAAGTTTCATCAGGACTGAATCAGTATTTCTCGAGTTATACCGAAAAAATAAACGATATCGAGAAGAAAACCTCGAAATTTGACACATTTTTTCCCGATATCTCCGAAACTTGTGATCGTATCGAACTGAAATTTGGTACACTGCTGTTAAATATGAAGTTCAAAGTGTTGGTGGACTTGTTTTTCGGATATGATAAATGGTTTCCGAAAAAAAAAATTTTTTGGAAAAAAATTTGGAAAAAAAAAAAAATTTTTTTAAAATTAAATGACAATCTGATCCTGACGAAATTTGGCTCAAAGTTGCGCGTCGTTATACTCCACCCAACTGCCAAGTTTGAATCCAATCTCTCAAGTAGTTTCTGAAATAAAAAATAAATAACTTCAAAACTTCAACTGCCTATAACTCCGAAACTATTCGACCGATTTGGCCCATTAACGAACTTAACCGCGGCATTCTGATGCGCAACCTATCCTGAAAGTTTCAAGTTGCTAGCTTGCTTCTGTCGACAGTTAGCGTGTCTACGGCCGGCCGGCCGGACAGAATCGATTTTGACACCGGATTCGTCATCAGTGAGTCCAACCTAGTCGATTGAGACCATTTTCGGCTCAATCATCCAAAATTACAGACATTTGATCAAAACGATAGCACGCTGTTCCCCTAGAACATGCGCGCAAAAAGCATTGGTGAAAGGGGAATAAAATATTTATCCAATATACAGGGTGATTCCGAAATGGACCTTCAGGTTTTGGGATAAGTATACACTAGTCAAGACAGTCTCGGAACAATGTTTGGTTTATGGTTGGGGGTCTCTATTGAGAATATACAGGGTGATTTGTCATTATTTGAGAGTTTCACATTTTTTTGGCACACTTCTAGTTTTTCGAGAAAGTTTTTCCAAAAAAAGACAAGATAGAACAATCTGAATGAATAAATTCAATAACTGCATTAATCCCTCAAAATACAGGGTTGTAATTGTGATAATTTCAGAATTTCGGATTGACTGTGCAGTTGGAAAAAAACAGCCTGTACAAGCTTTTCCAACACTTTCTTATTCGTTTCAGATTATACAATTATATGACATTACTCAGAGGCTTTTATTTTTGTTGGCTCACCTCCGGTTTTCCTAGAAAACATTTTTGAAGAAGAGCATAATCGAAATTTGGCTCACAAGCAGTGAGAATATTCAGAACTAGGTAGGAAAGCTGTATCGTCCAAAGTTGTTCGTCACTTCTAAAATATTATTTTCAAATTCGAGATATATTCTGAATTGAATGACTCATACAGAATATGAGCAATTAAATATGAATTCGGAATTTGAAAAGAATATTTTAGAATCTAAGATAATAAGAATTATTATCACTGCTTTTGAGCCAAATTTCGATTATGCTCTTCTTCAAACATTTTTTCTCGGAAAACCGAAGGTGTGCCAAAAAAAATAAAAGCCTCTGAATAATGTCATATAATTGTATAATCTGAAACGAATAAGAAAGTTTTGGAAAAGAAATCTATAGGGTGTTTTTTTTTCAACTGCACAATTGATCTGAAATTATGAGATTGTCACAATTACAACCCTGTATTTTGAGAGATTATTGCAATTATTGAATGTACTCATTCAGATTGTTCTTCACTGTAAATTTAATCATAATTAGATGAGCCATACCAAAGTTCTTAGTGAAAGAAGAATCGATTGGAGCGAAATTTCGACAATGTCTTTTTTTGATAAAATTTTCTCGGAAAACTAGAAGTGTGCGAAAAAACTTTGAAACTCTCAAATAATGACTTACTATAGTAGAATCGTAAACAGATAGCGTATTTCTGGAAACGCGATGTACAGGGTGTTTTTTCAACCTGCACAATTAATCTGGAATTAACACAATAACAACCGCTTATTTTGAAAGAAAAAATTGAAAATTAATGAATATGCTCATCAATATTGTACTTCGCTGAAAATTTCATTGAAATCGAATAAGCCATATCAAAGTTATCATTAAAAGTATAATCGGTCGAATCGGACAAATCCCCTGCATATTCTCAATAGAGACCCCCAACCATGAACCAAACATTGTTCCGAGACTGTCTTGACTAGTGTAAACTTATCCCAAAATCTGACGGTCTCCTCCGAATGAAATAATACGATCTTCATTAAATTTTCCTTGAGTTTTTGCGTCGGCATTTTACCTACATCTTTAACTAACTACCACGTGTCATATCGATCGGATTAGTATTTTTATTATTTTGGAAACAAGAACAGAATATCAGACGGATTCAACTCCGAAACCTTTCGGCAGACTACCATAAACGAATCCGTTAGTGGAACGTAATTCTTTGAAAATATTTTCCTTCATAATATCACAGACATTTGGGCAAAATGTTTACGCTTTTTTCCTTCACAACGAGCGCCGAAAAATTTGTTGTCACAGGAACTGCAGATGTAGTCTTGGTGGTTGATTTTCAATTGTACACATTCAAAAATATTCAACCAAAATCAATTATTTCTTTGGGATTTGATTTTCTTTATTATCAATTAATTAAATCTGTCCTATTTGCAGAACTGTTTGGGTATTATTTATTCTGTGTACATAGAAAACATTCCAGTGCCCCTTGAAACTCTGGTAGGAAATATTTTGGGATGTATTCAAGTACCACCACCTGGAGGACCCCAAGTTAGGTTCAGCATAGGAGCTGGGGATAGGCAAGCATTACAACCACCCCTTAGTCCCTCATTACCAGTGACCCATACTTCAGTTAACTTATTATTCTCTCAATTAGGTGAGTAATACATAAAATATTATTTCATATTATCTTCAGTTAATATAAGAAAATCGACAGTTAGGTCGACTTCGGGTTAAACTGAAAGTCGACACACTTAACTTGCTTCAGTTTAGTGATGGGACGAGTCGTCAATTTCTCAACTCGATCTACTCGGGTTGAATCGATGGCCAACTCGAGTTGCAACTCGAGCTGACTCGACTCGGTGCTTATGCTTCCGCGCCAACGATTCGCCTTCGTATCGAGTCGAGTTGGTTCCCCTCGGGCCTAGACGCTGATTCGTTCGCCGGCTCGAGGCTCAATGCTTCGATGTCGATTGTCGATCTACTCGGAGTGACAGTGAATAGAGTGCCAACCAAAACCAACTCGAGCTGTATCGATCGACATCGACGACGGGAGGCACCGACGATTCACGAAATAGTGATTTCTACGCATCGAGTCGGGTGCTGAACTCTAGATCCGAATTGCTTTCGAGTTGACTCGAGTTCATTCAAAAGCAAGTCGAGCTGACTCGTCCATAGCGTAACTCGAGTTAATCAAGCTGGATAGCTCGAGTTGCCCATCTCTACTTCAGTTGATAGAAAACAATCTTTTGTATCAATACCTGACACCGGCTAAAATATTACGATCAGCAAAACACGATGGACGATTTTGATGCCAACATTCCCTTTGTTTTTGCTAATATGGTGATTCTACACCAAAAAGAACTGTTAATAATCGATGGCAAATCTATTATCTAGAAGAGTAAAAGTAACTAATCTTGTAATCAAAAAGCATAGTCTGATGATTTTAAATAATTTTACTTATGATTTTAGTTTAACTGTTGAAATAAACCGAGAACAACTATTTGACATCTTCATTCTTCAAACTCTCAAAAGCAACTGTCACAATGTTACCTATACTTCATTCTATCCTAAAAAGTCAGTCGGTTGGCTTGGGATAGGTCTAACAAGTTTTTGTAATCAGAAATAATTCGATGGGACGTTTTCAGTTCTCACATATTTTTATCAATGACTTCATGGTTTGGTTATGTTACCTAGGCTACATTCACTTTTATAAATTCAGTGGGCAGGCCTTGCAATATGCCTACTAATGCCTACAATATGCCTAACTAAAACTAAGTCAGGTTGCCTCTCATGAAATTTCGACAAGGTAAGGCATTACCACATATTTTGATCGAAGATTCTGTAATCTAGTTTATTTACATATAATTAATTGACCTCTTATGTAGAACGGACATTGTCGCGTAGTTACCTGACAGGAGAATAAACCTCACATAAATTTTTGTCGATAATCAAAAAAAGTTGGGTATTCAAAAGTTGGGTATAATGTATATCCAACTCTACGCTGTAAAAACATAATGGAATTTTCCATACTTCCATGGCCTATCGATTTACTTCATAAAAGTTAATGCGGTATACGTAAATACTGGTATCTGTGTGAGAGAGTTGCGTGGTTAGCTGACAGAACAATAATAACCCAAAATTCAATTATACAGAGTGGAATGTGTCACTTTCATGGCCTACCTGACTTTTCTAAAAGTGAATGGTTTATACAGAAAAGTCAACTAATTATGCCATTATTGCTGATTTCATCAAACATATGTCGCGTCATTCAATTCTGAACCTATTAACACATATTTGGCGTTCTCGATTGAGCTTTGGTTCCGGTTCTGGTTAACTTTCAAATGAGATTTTTGTTTTCTGATTGGCTGTGTTGCATCGATCAGCTAATCAGAAAACAGAAAACTCATTTTAAAGTGAACCAGAACCGGAACCAAAGATCAATCGAGGACGCCTATGATTACACCCTTCGATATAATTGCTTACCCTTTGTTTCAATTTGTTCTCCTTATGAAAATCTTGAAGAATGGGCATAAGGCTGATTATCTGACAATAAACATGATTCACGATTCACGAGTATAAATATGGAAAATATGGCTAAAATTATCAAGGCTGTGAGACAAATAGATGCAGTTAAAAGTTTATGCACCAGGATTTCACATAATGTGAGTAAATTAACTGCATCATTTTGCCTTATTTGAATTTTTTTGTGTATTATAATATTATCGTGGAGATGAAGGCTAGGTTATGTCAAATTTATCGAAATTATAATGAAATATTCTTTATTTTTTATTATAATTCCCATGAATTTGACATGATCTAGCCTTCATTTCCATGACAATATAATAATACACAAAAAATCTAAGTGAACAAAATGATGTAGTTGATTTGCTCAGTTTCAATATAAGTCTAGAAATCCGATAGATTAATTATATATGGAAAATAGTTCATTAATAAGCATATCTTCATAAGAGTAATTTGCCTGAAAACTAATGATTCGATTTCATTATACTTCATGAGTGAAAAAATTTGAAATAAGAAGCATAAGGATATATTTACATTAAGGTGCATAGAAGAGAAGTTGAATTCAAAGATTCGCTTTTGTTTTCCCAATGCTGGGGATATCACTAGAATTCGAATGTGGTAGAGCGGCGGCAAGTTTATGGAAATTGATACAGAACTAGCATCATCCTTACTTTGAGTCGCTGAGACCTATCAAGAGTTGGAGTTTAACAGAGAATAAAAACTCATTGAAGAGGCGAAGTTATTAAACCAGTTCAATTTTCGTTCTTTCCCATTCAAATTCCTGAGATTTCCAATTAGAAAACAGCTGTTTTATTCAATGGTTAATTTAATTTCATTGGATTTGAAAACTGAGGTTTTCTAAGAAGTAGCACTTGTAGGCAGCATATATTAGGAAATTTCAATTTCAAGTAAATGAAAATTGTTAATCAATTCATATATATTCATTAAAGAATCAAGAAAAATACGACACATTCAATAGTAAAGATAATGTGCTTAGTTGGGGATTGATAAACTTGGTCCTTCATTAGTGAAAATGATGAAAAGAATGATATTATTCGGAGTATCGTGAAGTATACCTTCTATAAATAGGATTCTTTCTTCATTCGGACACTAATTTCCAAATACATATGCACTGTCCGAACAAAATACAAAATGGGCCCATTTAAAAGTATCTGAGGATCTAAACAATTCTTCGAAGCTAACACAAAAAGATTTCACGCACTTATCAATAACTAAATAATAATCTGAGAAAACATAAATAAATTCAAAATGACAAATTGCCGAATTACCATTATTAGTGTCATGCGCTCTGATTGGTCGATTAGTGGCGTTTATGTCGGTGGCAAGAGTATGAAATACAATAAGTTTCCCCAGTTTGGTCTAATGATTTAGTAGGAAAACAAATGAAAATAAAAGCACCATTGTTCTATGCATCATAACTTACATGATTGTGTAATCTCCATGGCCTAGAAATTCGGGAAATGACATCGCAATCCCAACCTCACACCTCTGGTAATATTTGAAACCCACATTATTACTATTGCAAGTATACCATCAAGCCTAAACTGTTTGCCAAACATGAAGTAAAATATTCGAAAATATCAATTTAATCAACTGAAAACACTCAATATCACAGAAAAAGGAAAACTAAATGTGGTTGTTGAGATGTCCTTTGTGCAAGATAGATTCAGAGATTCCATTTAAGGGAGATTCACCCTATCAACAGATTACAATTAAGTTACGATTCTTGCTAGTGCAGTTCGATACTTTAGAATCAGTTACTACCCAAATCTTCGAATCTCTCTAGCACAAAGACGCCTTTGAGGTTGACTTATTATTGATTTCTTCTTCAGCTTTAATAAGTGAGCATTCATTCTGAAACTTCTTTGCAGGTATAAGGAATGTTTTAGTTCTTTTCTGTGCCATAATGACTGAACACAAAATACTATTTCACTCAAAGAGCTACAGCCGATTGACGGATGCTTGCAGAGCTCTAACAGCTTTAATGTTTCCCTTTCGGTACACACATGTATATATTCCCCTACTGCCTGCGCCTTTGGTCGAGGTCCTTTCAACACCTACTCCATTTATTATGGGAGTTCATTCTTCCCTCAAAAGTGAGGTCGCAGAATTGGTGAGTTCATGCAAATTAGTTCATTCCCTAGATAGCTTAACATTGACTTGCCTGTTATTACTACTCTGTTGGAAGGTGAAGAGGGTTGAACTTTTTTGGGTTTTATGTTCCGATATGTAAAATATCTATAAAATATAGAAATGTGTCGGTCAAAAAATCAATGGAAAAAAATGTTGTAGCGGTTGAAATTTTGTGATTTTTCTTGAAATAATTCGTAAAAGCTTCCATCTGAAAAAATTCGAAAATTTGATTGCGGTGTCCTGTATACATTAAGCAATATTGTAATTGGTGATAGACTTGGTCATAAACAAATATCGATTAAAGGATATTTTGAGTGGAACTTTCGTTTTTCTAGAAACCCAATATGAGTTTTCTCTTCCAATATCAGAAACAAAAGTAACAAAAATGGAGAGAAAACATTGATCACAACTGACCCAGCGTAATGGGAATATGTATATTATTGGTCTAAAGCAATTTTTGTATAAAATTTGCTTAATGAATAATAGAAGAATAAGAAAAGATAACTTGCGTATTTCTGCGAGTGTAATATACGTTTTTTATACTGAGTGTCCAGTTTAGTTACAAGGCTTAAAGAGTTGTTTTCCTGGTAGATTTAATGAAAAACCACCATATGGGGGTCCCGTCCTCAAGCCACTATAGCTATTGCTTTTTCATGGTACACATTACCTTCAGCTAGTTAAACATGTGAGAAATGGATTTGCAACATCACAAAATCATGATTTTGGTGTTTGACGGAGCTGTCAGAAAAGAATCGAAAAGATAAAGATTTCACTGTACTCTGTTAGTTGTTTTCGCATATATCCAGAAACGAAATCCCTACCATAGGTGATTTTTTGAGTTCATCTATCAAGTAGTTGCTGAATTCTATATTCAACGATTCAAAAGTTATTTTACTCAATGTGGATCTCCAAGTAACCGCAATTCTCACTTAGTCCAGTTTTCCGGCCTGTGTGGTTTCCTAAGGATACACGCAGAGTACAATAATAACTTTTGAGATATTGATCTCAGAGTAACAATTTAAAATTTATTTTGTGAATGAACTCAAGGACTAATTAGTAGAACAATGGAAATACAACTGAGTTGGGTATCTGATTTTTTTTGGAAAAACTGAAATGATACAGGGAAAAAATGTCATATTCATTAATTTATTTGAGTGATTTTTATTCGAAATATGATAAGTAAAAGTTTTTTTAATATTTTTCTGACAGCTTCTGGCCATCTGTCTGTCCAAATGATGCCTTTGGGATGTTGCAAACACATGAGTACAATGTTCAATTAGTTGGGTGGCATGCCTACTTCAAAACTCTGTAATTTGTAGGGGGTTGGGGGTTAAGAAGAAGACTACTCATTGGGGGGATTTTTGAACATGAAAACGCTCCAAAAAGGGGACGTACATAATGTCGAAACAATATATTATCCATAAATCCCATTTACTTTTATAAATCTATTATCGATATCGAATTAGAATGTTTTATGGAAAATCAATAAAACATGTTTGTATAATGTTCCAGATGGACGTTATAGTAGCTGATCTCGATGGTGGATCGATCCTCATTCCAGATGGCATTTCGTTACCCCTTCTTCCTGAGCCTTTGTTGAGCCAAACGCAGGAAGCGCTAAGCTTGATACTTCAACCGGAACTGAGCTGTGCCGACCACGCCTTTCCGCCATTGGCGGTCAGATCTCCTCAGGCAGTCATGTTAGACAAGGAAATTCGTTCCGTCTTCATGAGAACTTTTGCTCAATTACTCCAAGGTTACCGAAGCTGTTTGACAATCATCAGGATCCACCCAAAACCTGTCATAACGTTTCACAAGGCTGCTTTCTTGGGGGAACGGAATCTGAAAGACTGTGATTTTACGACGAGAGTACTTGATTGTATGTTTTTTACCACATTCATTGCAGAGAGAGGGCCGCCTTGGAGACCTTGCGATGTTTGGGATGAATTGTACAATGTTATTGGTGAGTTGTCAGAAACTTGATGAAGTCATAGTACATAAGAATGAAAAAGTGCAGGCTTAGACTATTTTTTTCAAACACAAAAAGTGTTAGTTATTTCAGCTATTTAAGATAAATAATATATTAATAATAATTGTTCTTTATTTTTTGAAAGGCAATCGACCAAAGTCATTCAGTCTGTTTTGCCAAAGTTCTTGGATCATGAAAGCTTGCTGAGGAAATAAAACTAGATATACATACATTATTCTCAGAAAAAATAATTATCTCTTGAAAGGGAATTGACAAAATTATGTTTTCAGAAACACCAGAGTTCTTGCTTGTACTTCCTGGGAGTTTTCTATTCTGATCTTTAATCATGCAAAATTTCCATGTTGTGTCCTTGTTGTTCATCAATAAAAGATCTATAGGTTGAATTTTTGTAACCTCATGAAGCTGACCGTTAGGGGATTTATAAAGAGGGTTTTTTGGGATGCTTCATTCTTGTTATGGCCCTTAAGGAAGAGGTTTTGGCTGTAAATAGGATATTCTTTGTTGCTTCATTTGCAGAAAGATATATTGTATGGCAGTACTTCAATAAACGGTGACGTATGGCATCGTATAAGTCAGTAGTTTTTTTTACTTATTCCTTTGTTGTTGTATGTCAATCTTCTGAAATCTTTGCTCCATTTTTGCTTCGTGTTAATTGCATATCGTTGACATTGATTTGTCTCTTGTCAAAGGAAAACTGGTTTGCAAAATGTGCGTTAGACGAATAAAGTGTAAGTGGATTGGAGAGTAGTTGTACACTGTTTTGGGTAAACCCGCAAGATTTTCCGTCGCCGAGATATTAAAAGGATATTTACATCATTGTACGCAGTGTGTTTTTCTGAATAAAAAATGTGAAATCGAGCATAGGCGGTCTCCCTTAATTTGGAAGATATGGGCCCTCAAAGTTCCAAAATGCGTCGTTTTCAGGTCCCTTTTTCCACCATAAAAACGATTTCTCACTTCATCTGTATAGTTCACAAACCACCTTTGAACCTTCAACCAACAATAAGCAACACTCTTTTCGAGAATAATCAATATTTAATGAAAAAACAATGAAATTACTGGACAACCACTCAACCTCTATTCCTTCTGATTTCGACTCAGTCTATAAGTGAAGTTTGGCAATTGCGCGAATTTCATCGGTCGGAATCGTGAACGACAGATTATTGCTGGCGAGAAAAATGAAATATGTTCTTAGTTCTTACTGTTTACTGAGATACTCTAAATCTTCCAATAGGAGAATTCGTTTCTAATGAAAAAATCTACAAGGTTGAAACACATAGTAATGGAATACACCCTCATTGATATATATTTCAACCTACATTTTTTTCATATGTGATAGGCCGCGCCCTTCCCAGATTTCCAATGAAATCGAGATTATTATATAACCCATTTTATTGGAATACCCTGAATCCCATTCTAAACTGGGACTATATCGAAGACACAAAAAAAACGAAGTAGATAACAACCTCCCTATTTTGAAGGGGATAGAAAGAAAGTTCAAACGAAAATATTGAGAGTGAAACCTTAAACAAATATTCTCAACGATTTTGTTTTGATGTTAGAATAACCACCTCTTCTTCAGTGACAGAAGCATTTTCCTTACGATCATATCCTTCGACTGTCCACCATTTCATATTTCCCGCCAGCAACTACTCTTCGGTCATAATAAGTTGGCCAGCGATGAAAAGACGCTGTTGCCAAGCTCCGCTTCAACATTGAGAAGTATTTCATAGAAATATAGGTTAAGTGGTTGTCTAATATTTTCACTTTTCTTCCTTTAAATAATGGATATTCTTGAAAGATAGTGTCGCTGTTCGTTGGTTGAAGGTTCAAAGATGATTTATGAACTAGATTTGAGAGGTGAGAGATCATTTTTATGGCGGAAAAAAGGATCTGAAAATGCAACAATTTGGAACTTTGAGGGCCCATATCTTCCAAACAAAGAGAGACCGCCTATGTTGGCCTTTATATTTTTTGTTCAGGAACTCACACTGCTTACAATGATGTGAATATCTTACTTATAGCTTCGCGACGGGAAATCTTGCGGGTTTACCCTGTTTTGTTATCAGTATTCTATCCACAGTGAACTCAAATAGTTAATTTTATTTTTGACTCGTTTGATATATCTTTCATATTACGATATGTCTCTTGATGAAGGAAACATGGTTTCTGTGACGTGCATGAAATGTAAGTGGATTAGAAAGGAAAATAATTTAGTTTTTTTTTCAGGTGAATCGATGAGATCGGAATCTTTCGATAGCACATTAATTTTAACTCACATACAAGAATTGGCCACCCAATTATACACCAATGAAAGTCCTAATCCACAATCCTACGCTCAAAAAATTTTAGTACCGCCAGAAGGCGCTTTTGCTAGAATACATCAGCCGCCTCTACCACTGTTGAACTCCGAAATGGTGAAAAACATCATAGAAGAAGGCCTATCCAAAAATAATTTGAAATCCAGGTATGTAATAAATGCTCCCTCCCTCTTGAAACACCATCATATATCGATTTTCATTCACTTTATTCTGAGCTCTTACGTTTCCCCAACGTAATAAATTAACAAAGATAGGAATTGGTTTCTTGGAGAAGAACAGAGCTCCAGCAATAATATGTAACATAATCACAAGGACGAAAATCCGTCGATAAATCAACAAATATTCCCCCTTGATCAGAGCTAATCATCCAATCAACCAAAACACCTACACCGAAGAAGCGGATCCAAGTAGAATGACTACAGCTGTTTCACAATTGTTATTGATCGTCAGGTCAACTTAACTTGGATAAACCGCAGAGAGTTCTCTCGATACTTGTTGCCTTTCAGAAGGACCACTGCAGTATACAACATACAGCGCGCCATCTGTCAGGAGCATCTTGTGAGTCTCACCTTCGAGTGCAGAATACTTTGATCGATATGTATGACGTTCATCCTTTTGTCGCATCAGGTCGCTGTAACTGCGATATTGCAGCTTTACAAAAAACGATCAATAACAATTGTGAAACAGCTGTAGTCATTCTACTTGGATCCGCTTCTTCGGTGTAGGTGTTTTGGTTGATTGGATGATTAGCTCTGATCAAGGGGGAATATTTGTTGATTTATCGACGGATATTCGTCCTTGTGATTATGTTACGTAATAAATTAACATTTTTCTGTTCGAATTTTTTGGGACTCCAATTTCGTTTATCAAAAAAATACGAATTGATCTGCAGGAAAAACGATATGGAAGTCAGATGATTTGCATCAGTCTAATTCGAGTTCGCTCAGTAATTACTGAACCACTTACCACTGTTTTTGAAATCCCACCTTTATCTCGATGTTTCAGTCATATGGATATAATGTTGTCTAACCAGTTGTTTGCTAAATCCGTTTTGAACTTAAATCGCACAGTGGTTGCCAATGTATACTGTTTCCCCTTTTTTTGGACTTGATATCTGTAATCTGGCAGCATATTATCCATAATAGACATTATTTGATGGTTCAAGCTTTTTGTATCGAAGTAAATATTACATTTTCATACGATATTGCTTTCTTTTTCATTAACAGAGGGGAATTCAATTGGTGAGTTGCACTTGATGTATGCTTGTGGCTATGTCATTAATGTTCTTCAAATATAAAGGGTTTTTTTGAACAACTGTTAGAAATCACCAAAATCAGCCATTTTCTGATTGAATCTCTGAAGAGTTATTGAGAGCAAAACACCTTTGTTAAGGTTCGTTTTCGCTAATACTATATCATTTGATAATTGCTTGGACAGAATGGTTCCTGTACTAGAGGTCCTGTTTGCTTTCTTTTATTTTTTTTTTCGAGTTTCATTTCAAAATTTGAACTGTACTTAAAAATTTCGCTGAATTGTTCTGAACAGAAAACCTCATAAACCCCCCTTGATAGAGTTTTTAATAAAGTGACTGCCTTTTTTTGCTGAGAACTTCTACGATGTTCAAAATATATACTCCATTTACTTTCATAAACTATCTCGGTTGGTTTTCTCAATTAAAACTGACGCAGGTTGGCACTCGTGAAATGTCGGCAATGTCAAAATAATTCCCAGAGACGTTGTCAATTGTCAAATGCCGAAAGTAGTTTTGAAGAAGCGGAGACAAAGTATCAGGAATAGAATTGAAATCTGCTTTTCCTGATAGTAACCCTGATAATTTGGAATCCATAATTTATCACAAGCTATCCAACATTTTCATACTGGAGTATTTCAACTTGTCCAACAAGGTATTTAATTGTCTTCTGTAGGCTTATTTCTTTAGAATTTCGATAAGCAGGGAATTCCGTTTGTTTGTTTAGGAGTTTCACTGCCGGGTTATTCGAGTTCTTTTATTTTTTTTATCGAATGAACTTTCACAAGGAGACGGGCCGGCCCGGCCCGTATAATGGATAGAGCGGCCCGCTCTATCCATTATTTTTCAGTAAAATTTCAACACTCGATTCTTGATTTCCGTACAAGAAAATAGCTTAACTGATTCTTCCAACCATGTTTATATACGTGAAATATTTCCAGTGTTAACAGAGAAAAAAGCTTCTTCAATATTCGCCAGGTCTTTGAAATTATTGAATTCAAGTAATATTTTCTCAAATTAATTATTTTCCCAAAGTAAATAAACATTTTGAAAAATACATAATTACTACAACCTCTATGTAGAGAGGACAACATTGTGTAGTTGTCTGACAGGAAAATGACTATACCCTAACATTTTCAAAATATACACAGTGAAATGTGTCAGAATGTCATGGCCAACCTGGATAGTTTTTAAAAATGAGTGAATGATTTATTCGAAATCACTTACAACTCACATTTTTCATCCCATTTATTTTTCACTATTCATAAAGAAGTTTTTCATGAATTTGAAAACGACGGCTTGTGCATTGATCGAGATACTACAATTTTATTCTGTCCATCTACCATAAACTGGTATGAATTATGCGCAGAAAATTTTTTAGAGGATTGCATAAATTGGAACTCTTTCAAAGCAGTTGCTGGATCAATAGTCATTCGGCTTTACAAAAGGGAAGATATCAATATATTTATATATATATTTCGAAAGTGATTGATATTATTTGATTTTACCATAATTTGAGACCAATTCAGCTTAAAAGCTCCCTAAATTTTGTGAGTTGAGAGTTTACCTTGGTTGAAATTCCACCTGTTCAAACTGAAGACCGATCAAACTGAAGGGTGGAAAAGTAAATATACTGTTTAAAAAACTATGCATGACTATTTTCTTTAAAGATAAAATTAAAATATCCAATACACTACCAAGCATCAAAATTAACTGAAATATATCTCAATAATTTGAGTGGATCCGCCAAAATTATATGTCTACGCTAAAATTACTTAAAAATGAATGACTAAATCAAAAAAGGGATATAATTAATCAACATGTTGATCAGGAGAATATTATTATCCACAAACATCCACTTGGAAGATCCCAGATCATCTAAAAAAGAAGTAATATGAATGAATATCTTGAAAATATAAAATTAGTCGAAATATCTTTGTAACTTATGATCATTTATGCAAGAGATAATAATGAATAAAAAGTGACAGGAATAATGTTGTGAATGTAAAATTAAGCTTGAAATTTAAAAAATTTATGAAATTAAAACAGTTTTTGAAAATTGGAGAATTATGAATTTCCTTGTAATTATAGTATATGAATAGAACTGAATTGTGTGTGAATTGGAAAATGTAAATGAAAAATTAAATTCATATGAAGAAAACAGAATTTGTTAGTTTTAAACAGACTATAAGGCAATATTTAATGAGGAAGATTTTAAATTTTCAAAATTCCAATTATAAAATTGTCTAATATTGTAATTCAGAAATTAAGGAACTATACTAATGCATATCATAATGTAGGGAAAAATTTGGGCAAATTTTCAATGATATTAAACAAGAAGGAAATCTTACCTATGGCCGGAAAATTGGAATTGGAAAACTTATTTGACAGAACTTGATGCAAGGATAGCCGAAATTAATGGAAAATTCTGAAAACTTATAAATAAAAATGCAATGACAGTGGGAAGTCAGTTTAATTTTTATTTTCATATGAGCAACATCTCCGAAAGAGCTCTCTCCAGAAAAATATTATCGAGACCATGATAACCTAGTTTTCAACAACAAAAAAGGGAAGTCGTAAAACAAAATTGAAGATTAGTATCGGAGAACCAAAATGAATGACGATTGATACCTGTTAATCATTCATATGAATAATTTCCAGTCCCAAGTAACTGTAAAGGTATAATTCCATTATAACAGCAGCACAGGATAAATAAAGACAATGACTGAAGATAACCGATCAGCTGATTGGAATTGGAATTTAAGACAGAATTGAAGCTAAAGGTTAGGAGGAGAACACAGATTAGGAACTAATTTTTTTTTGAACCGTGAGTGGATGAAAGGACTATAATTAGATTTTTATTGAGAATAATTTCATCAAAGAAGAGTTCCAATTAGGTTGATTAAATTTTTTCGAATTAATACATGCATTTCAGATTTTTTTTTATTTCAAAATATTCATTGATAATACATACAGTTGAACTTAACCTGAGAAGAGTTTCTTTGGGCACTTGAATATTTAATATATCATAGCAGTTTATTCTTAACTGTTTATGGATGGATAAACAGGGTGTCTGTAAATAAATGCAAAGTAGTTAGGGAGATGACTCCTCGATGAAAATAAGCAGGGGTAGTTCATATAATTTTTTTTCGAAATCGATCTCCCTTCCAAAATACAGTCTTTGGAAGGCGATGACGAGTTGACAGTTTTTAATTTTTTTTCTGGTTTTAAAAAACACTGAGTCATAAAACTATACCTAATATGAAGCACTAAGTAGATATCACTCACACATTTTTTTCAGATCTCATAACTTCATTATTAGGGGTTGAAAATAACAACCCCTTATGATTTTCCTTCAAAAATTGTTTTCGTGGGATATATTTTCGAAAAATAAAATTCTCTTATGGTTTCCCATTCAATTCTGGAGAAAAAAAGGCTCTTGCAAAATTTCGATAGAGTCGATACTTCCCTCGGAATAAATAAAAACCATTAAAAAACATTAAAAACTGTCAACTCGTCATCGCCTTCCAAAGACCGTATCTTGGAAGGGAGGCCGATTTCGAAAACAAAGTATATGAACTACCCCTACTTATTTTCATCAGGGAATCATCTCCCTAAGTACTTTGCATTTGTTTACAGACACCCTGTATAATAAAACAAAATTTTCTAAATTATATTTCGGTACATATATTCAAAATTATAATAGATAAAGAAATAATTTGGTGCTCAAATTTCATAATAAGAATATTTTTACTAAATCAATCACCAGGTTACCAATCCATAACAATATCATTCATATCGAGAAATTATAGTTGCTTCTAATCAATACCAATTTATATCTTCTAAAGATGTATAATTTTATAAAGAGCTACTTGAGATAATAATAATAACAATACCTATTGCACAAGAACTACAAATGCTATCATAAACATAGTAATATCATCAGAAAAAATCGATGTGTTGTCCAAATATTCATCAAGCATATAATTCGATTTTCTATGGAAGTTACTTTATTCACTGAGGAACTTCCAATTTCGCTACAACACTTTCTTGATTTTAGTATCGAGACTAGTAAGCGCCCAAATGTCTTTTGGCAATGGTTTTACCTATTACCTATAGGCGATAGATCTTGTTTAACGATAAATCTACCTATGTGATAGATATACACTGACGATACATTAATCATTTTGAATGTTGAATATATTAATAGATTGAAGGAAATAATATTAACGATGTACACAGTTGAAATATGGTCCTAAAGGCAGGTGACTTCTAGTCAAGATGTTCCATGATGTTTTGATGAAAGATCGCTGTGGACGTCCCGTTCTAATAATCGTGTCCACAACCCTTCTGCACATACTATCTCATAAATCTTCGAAACTGGCATAAAAGAATTATTGGTCTGCAGTTTTCAAAACCGGATGTGCCATCTATTGATATCGCTAGTAGTATATTCAGTTCAAAGACCGCAGAAATTTGCATTAGGTTTGCACTGGTTCTACCTAAAAGAGTGCTAGTTTCAGGAATAAACTAGTGATCGTTTTTGGGGTGGAAAAAGTGACCTAAATGCAGCAATTCAGAACTTTGAAGGCCTATCTTCTGAACTATGAGAGACCGCCTAGTGTCGACTTAATTTTTTTGTTCAGGAAAACACACCGAGTACATTGATGCAAACATCTAATCTATATATAAATTTGCGAGCTCACCGCTTTATGAACCTGCGATTTGTAGTATTTGCAATTACTTGAATTACTTGAATTTGAAGATATATTCTCTTCTCAACTGGATGTATGATTCATTAATTTTGTACAGGTTATCCAATCTTTTTCCACATTCAATTACTCCTAAGTTATTCTTGTATTTAGTCAATTTCGATTAATTTTTGAAATAGTTTTTTCGAGGAATGATTCATTGAATATTTAGGGAAAATTCTTCAGAAACCAATTTCACTGTTCATCTATTCGATCTTGTTTTATTGTGAGTGGTTTACCCAACTTGAAGTTCAGAATGATTTTCTGTGGAAGAATCTTTTTGGAAATATCTGTTAGGATGGGTATTCATTTGAGCAAATATGCGCGCATGGACGAATAGCGTTCGCGAACACCCAGCGTCAGAATGAAAATGTTTCAATGTTAACTTAAGTCAACGAGACAAATGAAAAAATGTTCGTCGCAAAATTGCTGAAATGAATACCCACCTATATAGCTAGATCCCGCATATTTTTATGTAATTTCATTATTTGCTGTTTGTTCGGAGATCTCATTCCGTAATTCAAAGCACAGAAAAATATGGTATTTTGAGATATGTCAGTCGCTGGATTGGATCTCCTGTTTTATGTCGAATATAGAAGATTAATTTTTTCTTTGAGGCTGTATATATTTTTGTGAATACCCTGCTATCACACCTAAGGAATTAGGTTCTATTGAAATATTCGTAATAAGTTTCATAAAGATATGAACATTCTCTATCGGGTGTAGGTACAATGCTGGCAAAGATAAATTTTGGTAAAGCAACATTGATTTATTGTAAAGGAATGCACAAATGAATCTGAATGTCATGAACATAACATAACATAAAACGAACACTCTTGCTTCATTCTCGTATAGAGATTCAACGTAGCGGAACAGATGATATCACTGCAGCCCCGTTTATTATGACGTGATCTTAACACATCTCTCGATTTTATTCTGACTCTTTAATGGTGATGAAATTGTACTGTTCAATTTTTGAACATTTTGGCGCACATTTGTGAATGGCTTATCAATGATTTTTCGACTTTCGTACAAACAATTTTAATCAAATGATTTATATATCATATCGAAAAAAGGCTAATAGTCAAAAACACCCTACTGTATTGCCGAAAATAATACTTCGGGTAAAATTTCTTTGTTCAATGTGTATAACTCTGTCGCTCCAAAGCTTTCTTGAATTCGCAATGCATATTATTATTATTGATTATTGCAAAATCTATCATTCTCAGGTTAGCTTCATTGAGGCCAATACAACCAAGAATAGTTCCAATGGGACCGTGTATCACAAATTTAAACGAGAATAAGAACATAGTGAGCAATTCTGCCAGAAGACTAGAGGTAATTATGACCATATCAGGTAAACCAGTATTATATACCCTTATTCGCCTGATAACAAAGATGTTATTTGTGAAAATGAGGCGACACATTGGCTTTCTGAAGAGATCAACTGTGATGGAAGTGAAAAACTTACTAAATGGCCTCAGCACCACTGCTTTTTATTAAGGTGCAGAATGGTGCAGGTGTCGTTATCGTTCTCTGAGTATGTAGATTCTGAAATGTTTTCAAGAAATACTCGGGATCGTCGAATGATCACGTCCTTCTATCTTTCAACTTTGGCCCAGAAAAGTCGAGATTTCGTCCGAATTTTTCTATTTCGAGTTCAGCTCGCCTAGGATCTCAGCTCATTCATTAGGTATCTTGCATGTATATTTTTATCATGGAATTATATTTATTAGAACACTGGGAAATTCTATCGATGTCAAAAATTACAATTTTCAACGAGAAAACGATCTTTTAAATTTGGCTCCACATATTGGTGGTTATACGCTCGAAACTTCGCGGCGTTCTGTGAAGTACCAGGCCATACTTCCCCTTTATCTTTTAGTTTAACTTTACCTCTATCAAGGCAATGGACAGCTATATCGATCGTACAGTACCGTGTTTCACCCAATTTTTACTGGTGGCTCGATTCGACCACTTTAATACCGAATTATTCAAAATTTGTGGATTGAGAAAGTGTGCGATAGCATACATTAAGGTTTTCTATCGAAATAGGATGAGAAAACTAGAAAAGTATGATATGTCGTGCTACATGCAAGAGAATCATTAGTACAGAATAGAACTAATGCAGGACATCGAATCTTCTTAGCGATAGATTCACCCTTTTCAGCAGATCAGTTGAGCCAAGTCTCCTGATTCATGGTATGGTCAGCGGTTTACTACTTTTTAGATAACCTGCCTCATATATTACAGAACATATCAATATCAGTTTTCCTAAAATAATTATTTGCGTGTTTCATAACTCAAGAAATTATCTCTATTGCTTTCAAAGACATCAAAAACAAACAAACCAAAATCGGCAATACCCACAGCACCTAAAATATTTGATATCTTTCCTCTTATCTGACAAGTGACATTGGTTACCAAACATACCAGAATGAAATTTGTCACCAAATGAAAGTCGACCATTACAGTTTTGTTCATGCACAACTGTAATGGTCGACTTTCATTCGCTGACAAATTTCATCAGGTACCATCGTCTCAAAGTAAATGAGTCATGACAAAGTGCACATACTGAAAACCTCTTTGAAGTAACTAATTTAAAAAAAAAAATTTTTTCTTGAAAATTTCTGCACGCCTGTACAGAAGATACAAAGTCCTTGCCAAAAAAGTACGATATGACCCACTTTCCTTATTCAAAAAATTTAGAGGGGTTGATGGGGATGGCACAGGGTGCAACAAAAATCCTTCAAAAATGCATAAAAATTTGGTAAAAGTGAAACAAAAATTGACCTGTTTCAGGATTTTGTAGCCAAATATTTTTCTTCTGAGAAAATGAATTTGTTCCATAATTTTGACGCGCACTGTATAATAGGTTCAGAGACCAGTTAAGCAATTTTTTTTTCAACCGTTTTTACTTGTCTGAACCATATATCTGACCCCTATTCAGAATATCTACAGTGTGTCCAAGGATTGGGTCCCGGTAAGGTGCAAATGACGAAAAATTTTCGAGTTAGACTCTGATATTCTGGAAATCGCTCCTGCTTGGTCTCAAACTAAGATGTTGAGAAAATGAGCCAAATCAATTAATATACAGGGTGGTTTAGAACTGATTTAAGGAAAATTGTTAAGACTAAAGCACCCTTGTCTTAAAAGATATCAAGAGAGTTTATTGAGAAAAGTGGTTTAGAATCAAAAGACACGGCTGAATCTCGATTCTCAGATAAATCGATCAACTTTCATTTTGTGAGTAGGTTATGAAAATATTTGATAATATCCATGGTTACAAATGCCAGACGTGACTTGAAACGTAAATTTTATTCGCCATAAACGAAAATTTTCCAGTTAAAAACATGCTGACAATAGAACAAAGAGTGTTTATTGTTAGTGCTACGGCTTAGGTGCAGACATTTCGTATCAGGGAGTAATAAGACAATTCCATGAATGCTGGCCAAATGTTGCGGTATCACGTAACCCTGTTAAAAAAATAGTTTCAAAATTTAAATTTTTGATCATGACAAAAATCTCACGTATACAAAATGCTCATGACCAACTTATAAAGTCAAGGTAGGCTGATTTATCTGAAACTTGAGTTCCTGCAGCAGCTCCTCATTCAAAACAACTTTTCTCAATAAACTTTCTCGATATCTTTTGAAACAAAGGTACTTTACTTTTAATAATTTTCATTGAATCAGTTCTGAACCACCCTGTATATAAATTGATTTGGCCCATTTCCTCAACATCTTAGTTCGAGACCAAGCAGGAGCGATTCTCAGAATATCAGAGTCTAACTCGAAAATTTTTCGTCTTTTACACCTTACCGGCATCCAATCCGTGGACACACTGTAGAAACCTCCTAGATGTTAAAAATCATATCAACGTATTGTATTAATAGAAGATGAATTCAGAATCATCTAGTTCAAATACTATAACCAAAATAATGTTATTTTAAAAACTCGAGTCCTTAACTTTTTTTTTATTAAATGGAACATCCTATTTTCCTATTGTAAACTTGAGTATTAAGAAATTTTTCTAAAACTATACTGGAAGACAAGTGATCTTAACCACGTTGTGAAATTTTCCTATGATTTTATAACTGCTAAATTTCAGGTTTTACGCAACTGCATTACCTGCATTTTTGAAAACAAAATATCAGACGCCAGGAAAACTTTTCCCGCAGTCTTGAGGGCGTTGCAGTCGAAACAGGCCAGACTCGCTCTCTGTAACGAACTGGCTCAGCACGTATGTGGTACCAAGGCCATGTTGGAACATCAGCAGTTCGATCTAGTGGTCAGACTGATGAACTGTGCCCTTCAAGATGATTCTCCGATGGATGAGCATGGAGTTGCGGCGGCTCTGCTTCCTCTGGCTACTATATTTGGCAGGAAACTGTGTACTGGGATTATTCAGTTCGCCTACACATGTATTCAGGTAAGTTCCCTCGTACGTTTCTTTAATTTGATTCACATCCTACATGCTCCTTCTCATTTTTCTTAAAGTTTGACAATCAGCAGTTATATTATTTATAATTATCTATACCAATTTCAAGCGAGTAACCACAACAGAGTGGTTAAAACCAATACTTTTTGGTCCAAACCATTTGATTCAAGCGAAATCAGTTGTGAGCAACTATAACCAAAATTTTGCAGCTCTTGAGTTGAAAAATATGAATAAGCTGAGATGGCTGAAAACGTGAGCAGTAATATATTTCCACCAAGATGTGATTACAATGGTGGACGATGTGAAATTGCCAATTTGAATCTATTGACATTATTTTCACGCGCTCATTCCAAGGTACAGGAGATTTATGATTTTTTGATTTAAATTGGTTTTGAATGACTAGGTTGGACTCACTGATTAAGGATCTGAGTTCAAGTTTGATCCTATCCATCTTGACGTAAACACTTTAATTTACACAAGAGAAAAATCTCTTATCACGAAATTTTTTTGGTAGGTTAACGATTTTAGAGTTGGACCCTAAGGTATTTGGCTGGGGATAGGATACCTGTTGCGTTGAAATTTTTAGCTCCAGTATTTTAGAAAACGTTGGTAGGAGGCTTATTGGTCTATAGCTCTGTCGTTGGTCAGGTTTGCCATTCTTATATACTGGTTTCATAAATGCTTCCTTGAGCAGATCAGAAAAACACCGTTTTCATAGACAGATAAAAGTTAGGGGTTTCACTATTTGTTCTACACAATCTTTACTTATCTCATCTTCATCGCATCCCTGGCGGTTTTAATTTTGATTTTATTTTCTATTTTTATTTTTTTAATTATCATACAATGATGATTGAACGGGTAATCCCCATATAAAACAACAAGATGCATAAACTAAAACTAACGTTCACAATTTCACAGAATATAAACAAAATAAATTCTGCTCCAACTATCAACCCAGTATCCTAAATAAATTGCGTCTGAATGCTGACAAGGTCGAACAAAAGAAATCAATATCCCCATGGACTCTATTCGCCAACACTAAAGATCTGTTGAAAAAAAAATTTCCTCCATAATTGAATCTTTGTAGAATAGGTCTGAATAAAACAATATTTCTTGTAATTCCTGGGGGAAAATTGAAATTACTCAACAGATCGTGTAGACTGTTTTCATTGTTTCTTCTTCTGAGACTGGGTGTAATTTAAGGATGGAGTTAGTTTCCTTTATATGGATTTTAAGTTGTGGCTTTTGGTTACTTTTTGCTTTATCTTTCGAAACCGGGTTTCCTGGTATTTCAGTGTTTAGATTTGTGATACTCTTGATTTTCTCTACTTATTTCCAGACAGTCTTACTTCTATTTTCTGATTTCAGTATTTCCCATTTATTATGTGCACTTTTGTCTTGTCTAAGGACGCTATCGTATTCTCTCTCTGTTCCTTTGTAAAAGTATGTAGAATGTCAGTACTTGCCTTGCAGTTTACCAATATCTCACTCATCGATTTGCGCTTTTTATGTTTTTTTGGATTATCTTATGGGAAACAAATATTTCAATTCTGTTCTGTAGATATTCACAAACTTTGTACACAGAGTTTTGACTTAATTATCTGGAATATCCCTTAATATTTTCCAATCTATATTTCCCAACATTTTCCCTTAATATTTTCCAATCTATATTTCCCAATCTCCGTGTGAAATCTTGTATGTGACACAGTGACGAAGAGGGTAATTACCAGAGCTAATGTTTTCCATTGACTTACCCACAATTAAAGAGGTATCAACAAATAAAATCCATAAAAGCAGATGTGGACCACTTCTCGATTATGGACACAATCTATACTTGAGCTGTAGGAGGAAAATAACAAAAATTCGACATCCTAATAATCCATTGCACAACCCTCCAAAGTCACTGCAATATAATCTACTCAGAATTGAACCCATTGTAGACAGAATAAGGAAACTATCAATAAAATTCGCCAAAAGGCCACACAACTGGGAAATACTGCAATCACGTTTTAGCAACCGGTCATTTAATTTCGAGAAAATCCGTAAAGCTACTACAGAGCTCGGGCAAAACTCACTTAAATACGCCTGAAGTTATATATGTTTTGAAAACAAGAGATAGATTGCTAAACAATGATATTTATACTAACTCATCCTTGATAACCCAGCACCACCCTAATGGCCTAACAATCCTTTCCCTATTGGTCCTGTATACCATCGTCCTCACTCGTTCAGCATGTGAACTTGTACCTGTAGTTAGTAACGATATGTCTCTGGACGAAGGAAACGTGGTTTCCTAACGTGCGTTAGACGCAGAAATTGTAAGTGGATTAGAGTTTATTTACACACTATTTTGTTGACTGACGCTAACTTGATATCTTACCTGAACTATATGTTCCCCTTTGGAAAGTCCGACCACCTAGTCACCTAGTACTTACTACAGAGATTCAGATCCAGGTTGTTCGCAGTGTTCAGAAGCATGAGATAACTCTCCAGTTTACTGGCTACGAGTATCTCAATACCTCAGTGAGGTCAACTGTGGAGGAATGTTCTCCGGTTTCTGCGATTTTGACTCGCATGTGGAGAATATTTCTGGATATTACGCGTGAAGCTGTTGCTGCCAACAAGCGAACCAAAACGATCAGCAAAACCCCACTGGGTAGACAGATCCATTTCAGATAATGAAGCTCGCCCGGCAAAAGAGAGCGTTATGGCGAAGATTTTTTCGCAGTGGCTCATTAATGGATTAGCAAAATCACCGCTCTTTTCCTAACTTTCTTACGTTGTCTATTCAGAAGGCTAAATCTTCCTACGAGAAAAAATTGGAGAGAAAGAAAGACAGGAAGAAGATGTACAAATACGTGAGATTATGCATGAACTCCAAAGTTAGTGTTCCAATGGTAAGAAATTCTAGTGGTACTCCTTGTGCGGACACTTGCGAATCAGCCGACATACTTGCCGAGGTTTTTGCCTCAACATACACCATTGAACCTCCTGGAGGTGTTCCTGTACCTGGAGTCCAGCGTGTTGAAGCAGAGCTTTCTGCGATCGTGTTCGATACTCAGGTAATTCAAAAATACCTCTCTGAGCTCAGGGTTGGTGCGGCTCCGGGAAACGATGGAGTTGCTGCAGCGTTGTGCCGGAGCATTTGCAGTCCCACTCAATTTAAAATTTTCGGAATCACTAAAATCATCGTCCATCCCTAGTCCTTGGCTTCGCCATCGATTACACCAATATTTAAGAAATGAGACAAACTCAACCCACAAAACTATCGTCCAATAAGCATCCTCTCGAATGTCCCAGCAAGGTTTTCTTCACCATCGTTCCACAACTACCAACCTCGTATCATGCCTTGAAACCCTGTCGATATGAGGCGTTTTCGATTGACTCTGGTATCAACTAAAAGTTAACCACAACTGAACCAACCGTTCTCGATTCATAATCGATGACGTCACGGGTGGAACCTGGTTCTGATTTCTAAGAACCAGCTCCTAAGGCTATTCCAAATCAGCGGTATTATCTTTCTCTCTTCAATGTTATGTCGTTCTTTGTTCAAACGTTCGAAAAATTTGTTTACAGGTTTTGGAATTTGAATATAATTTATTACAGATACATTTTTACATCTTCTTAATCACAACAATGGTTTATTGTACTCTAATCAACATTTAATCAATTGCGATTTAACAAAAGTTTAATTCGATTTTTTATTTTCGTACATTTTCGACATTTCCTCGGTATCTTCATTTCCGAAATAAATCAAAACCACTGATCCGATCATGATGAAACTCGATAACTAGTTGGTAAATGGCGATGGGGAATTTCGGATAATCGTGACATAAAAAAATTCATAATTTTTTTTGATAATATTCTGCTATATTCTTATCATATGGTTCTCCCGAAATTGTACGTGAAACTTCGAACTATTATTCTTCAATCAAGTACTGGGTTTAAATTCAATCTCATCCACATTTTTGGAAATATTATTGGAAAAATTCAATTTTGAATGGGTAGGTATATCTGCGGAAACCTTGGTGGGATTTTACTCGTTCACTAATTCGGCCCTTTGTAATGAAGATCCAAATGTACTCAACAAATATCGAGTCTCAGTTTTTCAGATGTTTCTTCCGAGAGTTATTATGTTACGATCCACCGTTGATCTTTGTTAATTATAGTAGATACGGCAGAAGCCAAAAATAGGTTAGGTTAGACACTTAGATGTCAACCGTAACTGTTAACCAATCCATTCGTTTCACTATTCAGTCTGACGTCACAACTCGAACCAAAAACTGAACCGCTGTCAAAAATTCTGTCATTTTAACAGCAACCAGAACCAGAACCAAAGGCCAATCGAGAGCAATGATGGTTAACTTGGATTTTGCGAGGGCATTTGATTGGGTGCCTCGCGGTTGTTTCTTTCTAAGCTGGAGCATCTTGGACTTGGTGGATTTTTGAGGTGGCTCGAATCTCTCCTATCAAACCGTAAATTCCAAGTACTGGTGGGAAAACGTTTACTCAACGGAAGAAAGGGATGTATCATCTGGTGTACCTCTAGGATCTGTATTGGGCCCAATCCTCTTCCTCCTCTTCATATCGGATTTACCGGCTCGCCTCCGGTCGCAATGTTCTTTCTTTGCAGATGATGCCAAATTTTTCAACCTGCCTCTTTTATTCCTCCATTTTCTAGAAGCTGATCTGGATCTCCTTTTAGTCTGGTGTCATGACTGGTTATTACCACTCAATAGGGAGATATGTTGCGTTCTTCATATTGGCAGAAACAATCCAGGTATTTCCTACAACATCGGCGGACACAGACTGCGATCGGTGACGAGTAACCTAGACCTTGGTGTAACAGCCAGTTCAGACCTCACGTGGTCGGACCACATTTTAACTGTGGTTGGAAGGTCTAAGCAGATAACTTTTTTCCTGGGGAAGTCCTTCAAGGGTGCTCATTGTAGTGTATGCTGTTCCCTCTACAAAACATACATCCGCCCGATAATCGAATACACCGAGCAGATCTGGTGGCCATCGACCGGATTTGATGAAAATTCCCTTGAATCAGTTCAACGTCAAGCAACTCGTTTACCTTACACTTACCCCCAGACCATCTTACGGGCAACGATTGATCATATTTGGACTTCGAAGCTTTGCCGAACGTCGAGATCGTGGAGACCTCATCTTCACGCATAGAGCCCTAGCTGGTCACTTTGGTGAGGACTTCAGGAACATGCGTGAGTTGAATTCCAAAAACCTCAGAGTGCATCACTTAAAGCTGTCGAAAGAACCCTACAAGGCAACACCGTGCCAGAAGTTTCTGTCCAACAAGGTTTTCAACCAATAGAATAAGCTTCCATCTACAGTTAAAGAGGCCCCTACCGTCAACACTTTCAAGAATAGATATGATGCATACAGTGCCCAAGATCGCTATTTTTTTTTTCGTTCACCACCGATTTTGTTTGAATTTTCAGTTGAATTTTTTTCTTGTAATAATACAATAACTTTTTTTGGGGGGTCAAATGTTCCTGTTTCGCTATTCACACTTCTGTTGTATATTTTATGGGTTTATAGGTTTTACCTCGCCACTTTTTATTGTCCAAATGAACAAATATACAGGTCTGGCCAAGACACTCGGCACTGTGCGAAACTCCATGTTAATCGAAAGATGGAGAACTGAAACCTGAGCGCCATGCTATATCGAATAAACGACTGTTTGTAACTTTTGCAGGTTGGTGGGGAGTATCCAATCCGCAGGCTCTCGATACGCGATCCCGATCAAAGTATGAATTTGCCAGTATGCCAATCGCACTCTAGACTTGAAGTGTGTTAGACCATATCGGTTGAAAATAAATACTACAATTTCATTCCATTGAAGAAGAGGAATTTATTTGCCACAAATGACAAATAATTTCCTCTGTGAAAATGAGTACTTGCGTTCTTTTTTGCCATAACTGGCAGAAATTGGAAAACAAAAAAAAATTAGAGATTCCCCACCAACCTGCAAAAGAACATTAATTCGATATAGCATCGCGCTTAGGTTTCAGTTCTTCAACTGACGGACTATATTCTCAACTGATCTAGATTAACGTGGAGTATCGCACAGTGCCGAGCGTCTTGGTCAGACCTGTATATGACAGTCCATTTAAAGTCTCAATGCATTGAACTCTCTGATTTTCAGGAACATTCAGTTTGGCAGAATCAACAATTCTGGGAGGCAGCATTCTACCAAGATGTGCAAAAGGACATAAGGGCTCTCTATTCTAATAGGATGGATAATTTGGGTAGCTCTAACCGCTATAATGACTATTTCGTTTCAAAACCAACTTCTCCCAGGGAAAGTAAGGAACTTTCGTGGCAAAATCGACGCTCTGTTGTGGCAAAAATACAAGAAGCTACATCGTTGGAAATAACTGCAGAACAGATGAGAATCTTGAATACAATTGATCCGGAAAAAGCAAAGGAGTTGATTACACAAGAAGAAAATACCATTTATAGTCAGGCGATCCATTACGCCAATAGAATGGTTTATTTACTCATTCCTCTTGATGTTGCTAGTAAACACCACAGACCTGATTATATGGACGAGGAACGAACTTCCAATAGTATAACTAACAGGTGAGTTTTTCAGGTTCTAAGGGAAATTCACATAAACGCTTTGTTAAGGTTTCCGAGTTCACAAATGTTAAGAACCTTTCGAGCATGCGCTATTGCAAATTTGGGTTTTGGTTCATTTCAGAACCGGTTCAGGATTTTTGTAATCTTGATTTAGTTTTGTGCAGAACCGATTTTGAGCTGTTCTAGAACCATGAAAGGAGTTCGGAAGTTAGAGTCTGGACTGCTTTAGAAGTGTGTCATCGATTTGATTGGCTAACCAGGGGGTCAATTATAATAACTATTTGGGTTCACTGTGGATAGAATACTGATAACAAAAAAAATTGTAACTACTCTCGATTCCATTTACACTTTCTGCGTCTAACGCACGTTTCGGAAAACAGAAACTTGGTTTCCGAAACGTGCGTGAGACGCAGAAAGTGTAAGTGGATTAGAGTGTAGTTACACACTGTTTTGTTACCAGGGCGTCAATTCTTGAATCTCGAACAAGAATTGAAGAGTATCACAATTGTCATATGTTTATGTCGATTTTCTAACTTTTCTCGAGCATCTGCAAAATTTGTGACGGTTCTTCGTCATTTCGACTATGTTTTCAAGCAAATATTCAAGAAATAAACTGAATGCAAGATATCGAGAAATTTCAAATCCGAATATAAACATAACCTTATCACCGTTCTGTCGACTTAGCAACGAGTGGTACTGAGTATAGGAGATATAACATTCGTTTGTCCAGTGACATTCGGTTCCATGCGCAGGTCATGTCTACTCATTGTTCATATTTAACTTAGAAAATCGACGCGAACATTATGACAATTGTCATACTCTTCAATTCTTGATCGAGATTCAAGAATTGACCCCAGACTTCCTGTTGGTTTGGTTTTTGATTGTTATATTTATTGAGGAAACTGTTAGCTGTTGAATTTAAACTTTTGGTGTTGAGGATAATTCCTTTGCTATGACGTCCTATAATACTCTAATGGATTTTGTTTCCACTCGACGTTTAGCTTCTACCGTGTTCGGACGTCTGACACTTTTTATTGTATTGAAGCATTTCTATACTGAATTATCTGAAAAATTAACATGATCTTCAAGTGTTGGCGGTTATTCCGAAATGGAAATCGATGGTGGAGGAATATGGAGAAAAGTTCACCACGAAAGGAAACACAGGCCCACATAACACAGGAATCGAAAACAGGCGACTATTAAGATATTCCGACAAAAAATTATCATGTACATATAGGGAGTCCCACTGATGTATCATTTGATGGCCAACAAAACATAAACATTAACTTTGTAAACAAAAATGGGTCTAAGGGTTATTCAATACAGAAAAGATCACACACAAAAAACAAAAACATCCAATCAAACAACAAACAAACAGTCAACATCTTCCATCATAAGAGAACATGAACAACAATAAAATACAGCGATTTAAAAAAAAATCAAGGCATAACAGAAACAACTCTGTCAAAATGGATGAAATAGAGAACATGAATGCACAAAGTTATTCTACATAAATCCACATAATGTGGAACTGAAAAGAACACGAATGGCACCTGTATGGTGTTACAAATTTCTTTATACTGCAGACGTAATTTTGAAAAATGAATTAGATTTCATTCTGAATTCCAACAATGAAAATTCTTCAATTCAAAAAGGATTGGAAGAGCTCAAGAAATAAAACAAAATAATTAAAAAAAAGAAACAACAAATAAGGAAACTCTCATTGAAAGAAAATGCCACAACAATGGAAACAAATATTGAGGAGGAAGACATAAGCCAATATCTAAATAACATCAACATTAAACATAGATATTGCAGAAGAATTATTTCCAGAGCCTCTAACAAAATACTTCAGAATAATAATGGGTTGAATGAATGCATTTGAAGAACTACTGAATAATGGAGTTTTTTTCATTTAAATCAGCACTATTTAGTCTACCTGAGTCACCCCTGTGCCCTGTGGAAAGTGCTTTCAATTCAATCACACGAAAGAAAACTGCACTGTAACACCAAAATGTTTCAAATGTCAAGGTTCCCATAGAATGTCGCACTGTAAAAGCAATAACAAACCCAAGTGTTTAGCATGTGCGGCTGAGGATCACCTGCCCTGATCTACTGAATGCCCTAACCTCCCCTAAAATCCATTGAAGGTATCTGGAACACAAATATTAAATCACTTTCAACCAAGTGAAAAATTTCGATTTGATCATATCTGCATTGGTTATATTGGAAAAATAAAATTTCGAATGGACATATCTTTGAAATCATTGGGGGAATTTTAAGTTTTCACGAATTCGACCTTCTTAATTAACGCCTAAACCTGCTATCAAAATATCGAATCTCTTAGTCGTTTTTTTTTATGTTATTATGGTCAAGGCCGGACTAACTGCCAACCGTAAAATGAGAATCCATTTAGAGGCTTGATATTTGTTGAACAGTTTCGATTATGAAAGCCGAGTTTGTGTTGTCACGGTTTCAAATTTCCAATTTTCATCGTATGAAGTGGGCTTTAGTTTAACTATTTCTGTGACCACTCATGACATCTGTCGAAGGTTATATCCGGAGTCCATTTTGAGGTTGGTTGGCATGTTGGCAGTTAGGCTGACCTCAATCACAATCACATCCGAAAAAAAAACGACTTAGAGACTCGATATTTTTATAGCAGGTTTGGGGGATTAATTGAGAAGGTGGAATTCGTGAAAACTCAAAATCCCCCCCCCATGATTTCGAAATTTTCCTAGTATTACCAATAACGCAGATGTGTTCGAATCGAGAGAGATAGAGATTGTATTTACTGCTTTAGCAAAAAATGGCTTATGACTTGCGTCTTATTGCCAGTGTTATGTACATCAAATTTTGTATTATAATTCATTTTGAGATTAATATAGTTACATTGTATAGGAAAAAAAAGATTACAGTTGATGAGGGTTGTCATTTGAAATCATTAATTGTCTCTATTAGGGTTTTGGTTGGATATTTTCTCTTTTGTTCTTGATCTGGACTCTGTAGAATAACAGGCTGGAGGATTTTAAGGTTGTTGGGATTTCTTACAAATTTCTTTCCTAAGGCCTGAAACCTGACGAGCATGGGAACAATCTTCATTTTTTGGTAGAGTAAGGTGTTAGGCGGGTTGTGTAGTGGGTTATCTGGGTGGCGTAATTTACTTAGTGTTCTCAGACTGCTTCGTTCTGCCACTTCAATGTTATTCAGTGTAGGTCTTCTGCAATTCCTGAATAATAGGTGTCCATATTCTATTATTGGCCTAAATATGGTCTGATATGTCCTAGAAGTTGTTTTGTGGTTTATTCTTCGATTCCCGTAGGTTAGACATCGAAAGTGTTTAGATCTTGCAATTATTAATATAGAATGATTAGTACTTGTAATGATCACTGCACTGATTTAGATTTGTTCAGTGTATCCCTGGCCCAGTTAAAACGATACCTTAGGAATGTTTTCTCATGACATGAGTAATTTAGTTTGTAGACTGGTATATATATCTGAGTGTATATTTTGTTTCATGTTTGGTACCTATCATTTTTGTTTGGTTTCTTTTGTTCAAATGTGACGATATATTTGTTTTAAAACTAGGTGACTACTGTAATCTGGGCTTGTCCCGTTGTATTCCATACCGAGTTATTAAATAAATAAATAAAATTTCCTTCTTTTTTTTGTACGAGTGCAATTTGAAATTCACTTTGTTGTCCACTGTGATTCCCAGATATTTTGTATTTTGGACTGGTTTAATATTGTGTTGTAGTATCTTTATTGAAAGTGAAGTGTCCGATAATTTGTGGCCAAATATATTAAGCTCGGATTTTTTGGGGTTCAGTAAGAGTCTTGTCGCAGAGACCTTGCAGTTTGTCCATTGTGTGTTATGACGACTGTGTCATCAGCGTACTGAAGGATATAACACTCGAGTTCCTCTGTTATCTTGCAGATATGATATACATATATATTATATAATAGTGCAGAGAGGGGGAGAGGGCAGGTACGCCCTGTTGAGGGGTAAAAGATGTCGAGAAGTGCCTGTTGATTTTCACCATCAAGCTTCTCTCTTTCAAGAAGTTCTCTATTATTTTCTGTAGGTAAACTGGGCTGTTCAATTGTTGTAGTTTGTACAGAAGACCTTCATGCCAGACACTGTCGAATGCTTTTTTGATGTCCATGAATATAGCTGCTGATTTGTGCCCTTTTTTCATTGTAGTCTTGATGTTGGAGATCAAGGCAATTATTGGATGGATAGTCGAGTGATTCTTCTCGAAACCAAACTGGCAGGCTGGAATGTTTTGTCCAATTGCAATTTCAAGACGTGCTTTAATTATTTTTTCGAATGTTTTTCCCATTACTGGCAGAAGAGTGATTGGTCGGTAGCTGGACACTCTGTTGCAGTCTGAGCCATGTTTGTGGATTGATATGAGAATACCCATTTTCCATTTTGTTGGAAAGTATCCCGTAATCAGACAGTGATTGTAAATTCTCCTTATTTGGTGTGTACAAGGTAGCATGCTACCAGGTCCATCGGGATACCCAGGTTTGGCAATCGCCGTACTACCAACTTGGTAGCTCCCTGGTCTGCTCAAATCGCCTTGGCACAGGTGTCCTTTTCGAGACACCGCCCCAACACAGTCTTAGTATCCTCGGCATGCGACCAAGCACTGGGATCGATGCACGTCGTGAAGTGAAACGCTGGAGCCGTGAACTTCGACACTCCACTGAAGCACTCGCTCGAACGCACACTTTTACCCAGTAGGTAGGATATCGTACAGTACTATCTGGAGAATTGTGAAGAAAAACCAATTTCAACTAGGTCTCTTGCATGTTACACGAATTTTAATATTTTTATGTTGCTCACATTCTATTTCTATACAAAATCATAATGTATGCTATCACACTCTTGTACAATTTCTCCCTTTGATAGTACTATGTCCTGTTTTTTCCAACTTCTATTCGATGTCCTGTGGCGATGAAGTCCAGGAGTCAGCCCACCTTTTTGGTGTTCTTCCTAAGGGTCTGGTCGTGTTCGGTTTCCCCTTGTACGCGTCCTTAGCTAGCCTATAGTTTTCTATCATCTCGACATGCTCATCTAACAACATCTGGCAACCCGTCGGTGAGGATAGGTCACACTACTCCCCTGTATATCCTGGCCTTGCTGGCGTTCGACATGTTTTTGTTGTTCCATATAGTATTACATATGTGGACAAGCAGACAGTCTTGCTGCTTTATTTACTTGTGTTTTCACCTCATGTTCACCACTTGTTGGATTGATTGGTCATTTAGTGCTAGAAAGGTACACGAGAAGTGAGTTAATATAACCCGGTAAGTCAGCATTAAGAACTTGTTCGACATTTCTCTTGGTCCTTTGAATTGTTTTATACAAGCAACATTTTCTTGTTTTTTTTACTCACGTGGAGTTATAGTTTTCTAATATTCATAATTTATAGTGTTGCAGAAAGCGATAGTGTAGACGCAGAATCGGGATTTGAAGATCAAGAAGCAGGTGAGACAGGCGCTAATGTAATAAAAGTCGTGTCCAGATTCATCGATAAAGTTTGCAATGAGGGCGGTGTTACTAGAGATCACATAAGAAACCTACATCAAATGATACCTGGTGTTGTGCATATGCATATAGAAACGTTGGAGGCGGTTCATAGGGAGTCAAAGAGACTTCCGCCCATACAGAAACCCAAGATACTAGCTCCAAACCTGTTGGCTGGGGAGGAATCTATAATGGAGGGTCTCAGGGTATATTTACTACCGGATGGAAGAGAAGAAAGTGGTGCTGGTTTGTTAGGTGGCCCGCCACTGTTGCCCGCGGAGGGTGCTATATTCCTGACCAATTACAGGATTATTTTCAAAGGAATACCTTGTGACTCATTTGGTGAGTACTGTGAATGTTTATTAGGATGTAACATAAAATTTTTTTAGTTGTAATCAAAAATTCGCCTCTAGGATATTATGAATGAATTCAAAATACATTAACCTTCATACATTTTAGTTATTCCGCTATAAAAAGTTTTAAAATTACGTGGTAAATTCGAACTTAATCAAATGCAATAAGAGTGGGTCCATACCAAAGAGCGCTAGCTTAAATTTATGTTACTCATCATTTATAATGTCACCATAATCTTCATACTAGCTTCCGAGGTGAGATCTCTGGCGACTGGGCGATTCTTGAATCTCGATCAAGAATTGAAGAGTATTGCGATATGTTTGCGTCGTTTTCTAAGTTAAATATAAACAACAAATAGACATGACCTGCGCATGGAACCGAATGTCACTCGACAATCGAATGTTATATCTCCTAGACTCCGTACCACTCTTTGCTAAGTCGAAAGAAATGGCGATAAGGTTATGTTATTATCGGATTTGAAATTTCTCGGTATATCGCATTCAGTTTATTTCTTGAATATTTGCTTGAAAACATAGTTGAAATGGCGAATAGAACTCTCACAAATTTTGCTGATGCTGGAGAAAACTTAAAAAATCGACATAAAAATATGACATTTGACATACTCTTCAATTTCTGATCGAGATTCAAGAATCGGCCCCCTGGATTGCCTTTTTGAATGCATGGTTTGCGAGTATAATTAATGTTCACATATCTTTCTTTGCAATATGTGACCATTCTGCAAACTTTCAGCAAATTTTAAATTCATCCCATCAAAAGATTTTTCCAGGTCGACAAATTTGTATTTTCATTATTTGTAATTATTTAATAGCCCTTCATTTTCCTTGTGTTTCTCATTTAACTTTCTCCCTTAACCTTTTCTTCACAACGATATAACAATTTTAGTCCTTATACAGGGCGAGTCTTTAAGTTGTTCTTTTATTTTAACCATAGATTCATCTGATCAAATAAAACACTTTTTTTCACTTGGCATTTTTTCAGATTCGGCTCAGGTAAAAAGTTATAAACATTTGAATATTTCTGAATCTGCTAATACACTCCGGCACTTTATTTGATAGTTCAACACAGATATCTCTTAAGGTGATCTCTTTTGCAGAATAACCCATCCAATGTTTGAAATTCAAAGAAACATGATTGAGAAAACTCGTTTACTCCCTTAATTCTTATGATTCAGTGTTTTTTGCGATATTATTGTATCGAAAACATTTCACTACACTGGACTATTGAAACACTGATCTTCAAATTGATATTCATGCAATATTCAATTTCATTCCACCATAAGATTTCACACAATTCCTTCCTCGCCCATTCTCATACTGAAAACTCCATAATAATCCTTATTCTTATCATATTTATGAATGATTTGTATAAAATCACTCAACTAACCTAAAAACACATTAATTGAACTTTATGGAAGTCTGGTCTATAGACATGGTGACATAGCCGTCATGTCTGGGTTCTGATCATAGACCTAATTGAAATATAAGTATATTAGTATGCGAAATAGTAAAATCTTTATGTATATTCTATGGTCCTGATAAACGTGGGTGAAGCTTAATTTACAGCCTTTACTGGCTCAGAGGTGTATTCCTAAATATTAGGTAATTTCTCGGAATTTCTCGCTGTTTTTTGTGAGAAAGTTCATTTGCATTCTTCATGCTAATTTTTTAGTTTATGATTTGGCGAGTCTTTAACTAGGAAATCGTTTGGAGTAGGATGAAAGTGATAACTGAACAATATGTATCATAGTTTAGAAAATTTCACACCAGATTTCGTCTCATTCGGAGTAACCATATCAAATCTACAAAAAAAGACTAATTTTTGTAGAAATTTCAACAGCCTGTATCTTTTTACTGGGGCCAAATCTAGAAAAATGGTTAATGAAAAAAGTGTTTTATTTGAAGGAATCTATGTTTAAAATGAATGTACAACAAAGATCACCTTGTATATACTATGAGCCAAATTGAAATACAGAATTCCCTATTCTTAGATACCCTTAATAATCGTGGACAATGATTTTTCAGTTTCATCATCAATATTTCATTTGGTAGTTCATTTGTACCTCTTTTTAACTTTCAAATTATGCAAAGCTACAACTTGATACAATACTCTTTAGGTTTCGATAGTATTTCTGTAACTAAAGGAATTATATTTCAGCATGCGAGAAGGTTGTTGTGAGATCATTCCCAGTAACATCATTGACGAAAGAGAAGAAGATTGCCCTTCAATACCTCGCACACTTGGATCAACAAGAAGGGCTGCAAATCAGATCGTGCACATTTCAATTGATGAAACTTGCATTTGATGAGGAAGTCACCCCAGAGAACGTAGATATGCTCAGAAAACTTTTACACAAAATTAGACACCCACCTAATGTTTTCCATCATTTCGCATTCGCCGGACAAGTGGTAATGAATCAAACTCCACTCCATAAGGGAAAGGAGAAAAATGCCACCCTGTTGGGAATTTCGAAAAAAACTCTGTTGAAAACCGCGAGAAAGGCAGGATTCAAGCAGAAATCTTCGTCAAAGAGGCAGAAATACGTGTTACCGAACATGACAGTTAACAGCAGCAATAAGTATATGACCTCACCTGGTAGAATGACTCTGCCTCTCTCGGATGATTTCAGCCATGACGACGACTTATCAATCGACGATTTTGAGTCAGTACCTCCATCCAGTACCCCTGTAGCTACTGATGCCAAAACCCTGGAGCGCTTGGCAGAAAGAACTTATGTCAGAGATTGGAGAAGGTTGGGCTTGACTACTTCAAACTCCCCCACCACTTCCAAGTCCTCAGCGGACACTTTCAGATTGACTTCTGTGAACTCTATCTATATGATGTGCAGAAGGTGGGTTTCATTAGATGTAATTTCATTTTTCTAATTCGTTATTACTAACCAAAAAGGAAATGATTTATATTGTTTCAGTTCAATATAACATATATGTTTTTTTTTCTTTGCCACTTTTCTGTTTTTATGTGTTCTCATAGTTTACTCACTTTCATCCGAAGGTAGAAATACTTTTTCCATCCATTTAAGGTATAAACTATGATGAATATTTTCGCACTAAACATGAATGAAACTTAATTTTTTTGGACAGCATTAAAAAATTCAATCAATCTGGAGGCCTGTTTCAGACGCACCATCACTTTTTTCGTTTGTTTTTATTCTGTGTTCTATTATAAATTTACCGTATTACAAAGTCGGGTGTTTTTAAGTGGTGGGGATTCGAAATTACAGGGCTAAAAATCAGACAAGTTGTATACCCTCAAGTCAAGACGAATTTGAGGGTTTTTTCTTATTTTCATTTTTTAAATAGAGATGCATTGTGCTAAGATTTCTTCGTGACCGTTCCTATTTAATCATTGCTCGTTTCGGAGTGGTGATGATTGAACACGCATAATTCCGGTCTAAACAGAAGTCACTAACTTTAAATGCTTCTATATCTGACTTTAGACAAACGGCGAGATTTGAGTTTTTTATCTATACTGTCGTATGTTATAGTTTGTTTCATGCTGAAATGATCAGAAAGGCTATATAATAATATGGCAGAGTAAGTCTTCCTTCTACTATTCCTTAATGATTGAATATATTATTACCAAACTCAACAAATCGACAGAAATATTTCATTTTCTCCATCAATTTCTGTTATGATAATTCTCCTGAAATGTTTTATTTTTTCGAAAAATAAAAATATTTCATGACTTCATAGACATTCCCTTCAGGTCCAAAAAATATGGTTATTTTAACTTCAGATATTTGTGAATCAGCTCAAATGGTCATCATATTTGTTTCTTTCAATATTAGTATTTTCGAAAATCGTTGGAATCACTCTGAAACAAATTCTCATTAAAGTATGAATATTTTGTCATCTTTTTCTTACTTGTGTATCAAGATACCTACCAATAAGCTGAGCTTTTATAGATTGATTGAGATTTATTCAATATGGGTACAAGAAATGAATCAAACTTTTGAATACTAGTTCAAAAAATTCACTATTTTTGAAACTTCTGGGAGATTTCTCATTCTTCGTTTCAAACATACAATATGTCAAAATGCTGATAGCTTGTACAAGTCAATCTAACACATAATTCGAATTAGTAGAATAATTGCTTGAATAAAATAAGTCGGATAAGACGCAAGATTTGTTGTTTCTTCGATTCGAAACAACACATGACGATTTTGTAGTAAGATATTCAGCAAACTGAACAGACTCAGCTGCTTCAGAGGGGATTCTTAAGTCCACAGTTTGCCGGAATAGGTGTGATTAGACTTTGGTAGAATGATGAATTATTGATTACTATCTAAAGCTATATGGTTATGTTGGGGACACAAACGAATCCTGCCATTTTACATCACATATTGTTCTTGCCAGAAAGTTCAATGCTACACGACACACTACACTTTTTCGCAAACTCAGCATTCCACCAACGGAAATTCACGGAAATAAGATTAATATAGAATTTAAATGAATAATTATTCACTCGAAATATTTTAATATTTTTAGGAAAATGTTCCGATATTCAACAAGATTCGACTTTGCTAGTAGATCATGTTCTCAAGATGTGAGATCTTAGATGTTCCCAAACTTGATGTTATTTAATTATTGATTATACCTATACCAGCTGACGGTACAATGCATGAAACGTGTTGAGAATATCTGTTCTGAGATAAGTGTACATAAATAAACCTGCAAGATGGAATCAAAGAAAAAATTATTAATTGGTAATTTTTTGACCACAGAGACCCCCCCGATTGAATACCCCCTGCACTTCTGCCCAATCAGAATCATCCTAGAGAAATTCGAAATCCAATCAACTTATTCAAACAAGGTTGAAATTCCCGAAAAATAATTGTGTTATGACAAAGAAAAATTGATAAAAATTTACAATTAACCGTTCAGTGTTGTAGAAGATGATGGATTTGGTCCATTTGTCCACAACTCTCAGTTGAAATTAGTCACTGATTTCATAAACAGGTTGATAGATAGACCTTTCGTAAGTTCAGTTTGCCGTCTTTCTTTGTGTTGTAGTCTATTATATAGGCACCTTGTTACATTCAGATGGAGGTAAAATATTGCGAAAATATTTTGTGATATCAATGTGCTAATAACTTTTTCGTTCCTACTCAGCCAGGTATTCCTGTCTTTAGCAGATAGGGATAGTGTATTGACACAGTGGATGATTTTTGTTTACTCTAAAAAACGACTCAAGGGTGATTACATACGGCTAAAATGCCGATTAGTGATGATTTAGACCTTTTCTTTGTAATACAAACAAGAATGCTTATGAAAAACTGTTGATTCCACCAGAACTTACTAGGAGTTAATCGGCATGCCCTAACAAAACATTGTCAGTAATACTACTGCACATAACGTGACAATTAGCTCAAACTTTGATTGCATCAAATACTTGAATGGAAATATTCCGAATAAATCCTGCCTTGTTCAAGTGATAAAGAAATGCCTGCTAAGAACTTATGATTTTTTTAACATTTCATGCCTGGAATCATTTGGCTTATCCTACTGAAACATTGTACATGATCGTACTCGACCAAACATACTATTTATTTCAGTTTATCATTTTTTAATAAATTAATTCAAAAAAGAATATACCTATCAGATTTTTATCTATTATTTTCGAACATCTCATCTCACCTAATATTAATATTCTTCTGTCCATAAACACCTTCGCTTATAACGGGGCAATTGACTTGTGAATTACTTTTTGCTACATACATACACATTCGAAATAATTGAGGAGGAATTGCCGTTCGATTTACACAAGCCATTTGTCGTGCCTGTTTCACCATTGCCGAACATACGTTATTCATTGAAATAGGTTTGAAAATAACTTACCCTTTTCAGCTACCCGGCCCTTTTAGCCGTTCCTGCTCAAGTGACAGACGAGTCTATAAGGAGGTTCTGCCGTTGCTACAGACAAGGTAGAATACCGGTCACAACTTGGCGGCATCCTAAAACTAAAGCTCTGTTGCTGCGGGGTTCGGGCCATCATAATAAAAGTGTCATGGGAATGTTGAAGGGTCATCCAAATCCAAATACCTCCACAGAAACATCTCACTTTGAACAAGAGAAGTATTTATTAGCTTTGGTATCGGCGACGCCAGTGTACTCCTTGAGACATTCCGGTTGGGGCATGTCTGACAGTTCCCTCAGCATCAACTCGCTACTTCTAGCCGCAGACGATAAGTTAGGAATGACGGCCACCCCTGAAGTTGTGAGAAGATCGAACCCTTTTAATAAAGCTATGGGAACACTTGGGTGAGTATGATGGCCAGATGAAACCGAATATACTTAGTCCTTTTTCTTAAATGTTACAACTTGGTTTTTGATGAATATTGAATAAGTGAAGCGATTTAAATTAAATTTAGTAGTATTCAGCCAAATTACTTTTGAATACCTATAAGGCATTTTATGTGAAAATAAGATAATTATATAAGATATGTTACGGAGGCAGTAGCTAATACGCCTAGAAGCCCAAAATAGACAAGAATGAGGCAATCATGAGTATTCTTGAGAATCTACGAAGATCGTTGAAATACAATCTTGTCATTCGCAACCATACAATATTCTGTCTATAACACCATTTACTCGCATAAAAATGAGAAAATGGGATCAACAACAATTACATGAGGAATAGCATCGTGCACTTTTTACCCCAGAATACATATGTCTAGAAAGGAAATTTTCCCTCTAAAATGGTTTCTGCTTTCAGCGGTTCCAAGCTGGTACTACTTATTATGGACGTCTGGCGGTGATATTTGGATCAAATGAGCGCGAAAACTCAAAATGCTATCTCCAATTGTGGTATCAATTTATTTTGAGCATACAAATTGTCCTATTCTCTAAACTAATTAAGTCACGAAAACAAGAACTACCTACATTACTTCATCTGAAACGTTTAGAAACTCCAACTTTATATATAAAGGAACTTAAAAAGTATCTCATCTTTTTTGTAAGGGAACTTTAAGATACGTATCTTTGTTCCTTTTTCTAGATACTCAAAGTAACTTCGGATACTCTATCAAAAAGTAACTTATCTAGTATCTAGATCCTTTCTCAAAGTATCTTTGACAGCTCTGAATTATGTAGACAACAAATGCATTTTATTTTCTTGAAGGATTTCTACAATTCTTTAAATATTTTTCCAGTCATATTGGATCACCCATTCCTTGACTGAATTTTGTATTGGTGCCACTGTGCCTTCACAATTGTATTTTAAACTGTTGCATTAAATATAGATACAGTGATTGACATTGAAAAATAATTTACAGGAAGTAGTTCTGAGTCAGATTGCAACACACAGCAAACTGATTTGAAATTTATTTGTCCCTATGAAGTTTTTTTCGGTGTAAATGCTTGAATCTCAATGTATTTCAGTATAAGCATAGTATGAGATAAAAAGGATCATGAAAATCACTGAGATACTAAATAAAAAACTGCCTTGTACCACCATTCAAGATTATTTTTATATCTTCCAGTCCTGATGGGTGTTGAATTCAATGTTCCTTCTGTGATGGTCAATAAAATAGGAAAATTTCGAAACTTCCAACGGAGTCTATTCACCTCTGAACAATGGATTGACATTTCACATTTTCGTTCGCAAATATTCTGAAACCAGCATTTAAGCCACAAATCTACAACGAAAATTATTGTTCATTTCTTTTGACAAACCAATACAAAAAGTATGAGGTTGTGTTTGATGTTTTGATGGAAATTTCCTGCGAAACATTAATCAAGCGATGCGAAAGGTTTCATGCCGCTGGTTATGGAACTGCACTAGCACTCCAGGGCCTAGGAGAGTTTCCTCTTCTAATTTACTTTATTCTTTTTCCGCGCTTTTTCTAGACAACAGGAGCGTTTTCGTTTTGTCCAAATGTCTGTATTTTCGAATATTTTGCCGTAAATTGTCTCATATGACTTCGTCGGACTCTCTGATGAAGAATCCGATGTCAAATTCAATACTATCTGAGCGGCCTCTTGATATACTCAAACATTCGAAAGAGTAGATGTAGAATCTCGCATTTTTCAAGGTTGGTTCAGTGCCTAAAAATCTCGGTTATGTACGTTCATGGACAAATCGACCAAACGGTTTCGAGGTTATATCGCAATACTCGCAACATCGCGCGACATTTACAATCGGAAACATTGAAAAAAAATTCGAATCACATTGCAGGTAGAGCTTGAAAGCTCCTGCCTGACCTTACATCCGTGCTTTCCAGAATTTTTTCTACTCTCAACTCCACCAATATCATTTTACAGATCATGGCACTCTAATGTTGTGAACCGAAACAAAGGCATAGTGGCTCTTTAGATACCACATCATCATTTTTTTTTCGGGAGGATTTTGCACTAATTTTCATATCTTTCCAAGGCTTGCACTCCCGTTGTCTGAAAAAAAAAATACTTACAATTGAAAGAAAATTATTATTTATAGAAAACGCTCTTGCCTAGTACGGGATTAAAACTTTTTGTCTGGGGCAATTCCTATAAAAAATGTTCCGCAATGAACAACATATGAATTATGCAAACGATCATCAATGTGAACGTTTCAGAACCTATGTCTGACTCTTTCATTAGACAATAAAGAGAAATTTTGCAGAATGTTTTTCTTTCAATACTTCTGTATTTCAAGTAGCGAAAACCTGAAGAATAATCTACTTACTCATTTCAAAATTGCAAAGAATAAACATTAAAATAAGATATATCATATTCATTCCAATTATTATTATTGCAGCCAATATTTCTATGATAAACTAGTTTTTGCTAGAACACTCACAAATTATTTCATTGATTCGAATTATTTGATTAGATTAGACAAATTGAACATGAGTGAATGTGTTTTAGTGTATTTCCAAGATCATCAGGGGGAAAAGGAGCGCGGAATTTTGGCCGCTGGGGTTCCTTGAAAGACAGGAGGCAAAATTCTCAGGCATCTCTAGCGAACATTCAGCAGAACCGTAATACAATCAGGCATTCTACAGAAGGAGATGGAACATTAGAAGGCGTTCATACTCTTCAAAAATCAGCTCTGTATATTCTAGGCGAAAAGGCTCATGTGAGAGGAGTGAAATTTGACAACGCTCCAAAATCTGACTTCATTCCGGTAGAATATTACGACGTGAGACATACCAAGCAGGCTTTCAAAAAATTGATGAGAGCCTGTATACCCAGTGCGCCATCATCTCAGAATGCAGAGCCTGACCAAAGTTTCTACAAGTGAGTTTGATTTTAGATTAATGTCTTTTCATTGACAATGCCCAAGTTTCTATTTGGAGATTTGAAAAGGACTGTTACAATTTACAGTTACCTCAGCTTTGAATGTTTTATATTTTATCCAAGATTTCATATAAAAGAATAATGTGACTCTGGCCATTTTTGACCATGATGAAAATGTGCGTGAAAATATCTTCCCACATGGAGAAAAAACCATAACCTAAACAGGAACATTTTTCTGCATTTGCAAAAATATGCGAGATGAAATATGCAGTGCCCAAAAAAACTCAATTCGCATACTTCCATATCTGTAGATCTTCAGATTTGAAAAAAAAAACAGTCGGCAAGATGCGAAACTCAAGTTCATCTAGATGTGGTCAAAATCCCATCCGCTGGTGTAAGAATCGGAACCGCAGCGCGATGGTATTACGAATAAACCGCTGTTCTCTTCCAATGGCAAGTGCTATATGCGTTACGCGATCGACGGAATCAGTCGCACTTCAAAAGAGAGGTGCGTTAGACCATATCGTTGAAAATAAATACAACAATTTTGTTTCTTTTTTCAAGAGGAATTTATTCGCCTCAATGAAGTACACAAATGAATGCCTTCTGTGAAAATTAGTAGTTAGGTTCGTTACTAAATAAGGTGCTTACCTTAAACGATCAGCTTACTTCAATAAATGCCCTTCTTAAACTCCGAACCAACTCAAATCAAAAAAGCTAAAAATGAACCTTTGACAATCTCAGGGTATTTGGCGAAATTACTAACTCCCTTTAGGCATTACAAATTTATTAAACTTCGAAATATACAAGTTATACAAATTATTCGAGCTCAACTATGAATTAGCTGAATCTAGGTATCTAATCTCCAAAATTGCTGATTCCACTAGATGTTGATTCTCAGGTACTTTAGTGCAGTACGAAATGTTGAACTTCCAAGAAAATAGAAATAAAATCCAATAGAACAGTATGATTCTCAGACTTAGAGGAAAGGTAAATTTTCAGTCCCAGGGGGCTGTGAATTATTTAAAATCCATTAGATATATTACAACACATGTGCATTCCTTCAGGCCCAAAAAATATCACTATAAATTGACTAAATTTTACACAATAGATAAAATGTAACCTGAAGGAAGCTGTGAAATATTTATTATCGTGAATGGAAAGCAACTAATATGAAGAATCATACACAACACAAACCTGAAAAACGCGCAACAAAAATTTCTGGTCTTTAAGTGAATTGATCAAAATATAATATAATATAAGAAACTGAAACTTACCGTGAATGAAATTTACTCCAAGAAAAAACTGGATCGATATTTAATAAATTAATCAAAGACAAAAGCCGAGTTTTTTAATTCACCGAATTGGTGTGGATCCACCAAATCGTTTTTTTATTGTTGTTTGATTGACGTAACTGTCAAATTATCTAGTCCAACATCCACCATTTATGTTCTATGTCCACCACACTCCACCACAACCACACCATTTTGGTGAATTTAAAAACTCGCCCAAATATCAATTAACGTCGCCATTCTGTCAAATTGAGTGTTTCTGCCTAATTATATCGCTCATATCGACTTGTTCGGCAATTTGTTTACTCGAAGAAGATGCATTGGTTTCACCAGCAGCACACACATCTACTTCTTTTTCAAATGGTTTTCATCAATAGTTTTTGGTAGTTTAGCAATCTTGCAATTACTACTTGTTTGTGAACACCAACATTTCTCGAATTTTTAATTATTTCAGAAACTTGAAGTTACCTTCACACGCAACAATGAATGACTTCATTGTCTCCTTAATCGATTGACCACCAAAGTACCATAATTTTTTTCGTTTACACTAAACATTTTGATTTACGAGTAATGTAGTCTATTTTCAACCGATATGGCCTAACGCATCTCTCGTTTAAAGTGTGATTGATTCAGTCGATCGCCTAACGCGTATCATTTCCACCGCAGACACTAACGCGTATTAGGGTACTGCAGCTCCCCACCACAGATAGCACTTGCCATTGGAAGAGAACAGTGGTTTATTCGATATGACATCACGCTGAGCTTTCAATTCTTCCACTGGCTGATGGGCTTTTGACCTCATCTATATTATCTTTCGCTTCATTACGACTGTCCTTTCCAGACATTTATACCTATTGGACGAGCAGCAAATTCACTAATTTGTAACCCTAGAAAATCTTAACCGTCTTTCACATTGCCAACTCAGTTGATCTGTTAAAAAAGGAGAATTTATCGCTCGAAGATTTTTGTTTTTAATTGACAACCAACATTTTCATTGGAAAATTGAACAAATCAGATTTTTCTCTTTACGACAAGATTTGTACTGTGAAATTTTTAGTGTGCCTCTAAAATATAATTCGCAGGATTTTCTTGTTTATTAACTGCTTTGGGTTCAGATTAATTACTTAATTTCCTAAAACATCAAGACCTTCGATATCTTTGAAATTTTTTGCCACATACTGCTGAAATGTTACTCTTCTACAGTATTACGGGCATCTGTTCAATTAATTATGAAAGTCAGTAAAGGGAAAACTACTATTTCACGTGAAAAGAAAATTAAGTTTTTATGATTGGATGATAAGGTGTTCGTTCCATAAGGGATATTGTGGACAGGATGGGAGAATTGCGAAGATATGGATAAATAGATACAAGACGAAATTTCGATAGCTGTCTTATATATCGCTACGAAACTAATTGTTGTTTTTTCAAAAATTTATGAATTAATCAAAAATGTGGAATTCGGAAAAAAATGTCAGAGAGTTGAGCTTGATCTTGAAACGCGATTCGCTGCTAGTATTCGACGTTACATATCGAAAAGAATCGAATTGTTTTTGAGCGTATTTATTATCTCCTGATTCTTTTTAGTTTCTTCAAAACTATCATTTCTATATCGCAAAAATATTACGTTTGTTGCAAAATTTGATATTTGGTTCAACTGTGATTTAATAGGATGATTTCCTGATGTGTTTGTAATTCAGACTTCGACCACAGACCAACAGACAAATCACTTTGTCGATTGCAGAGGAATCGCGTCTTTTCGACTTCAAAATAGCACAGGTGCCAGTAGAGATCACTCACTGTGTCCATTTGGAATTTTCTTTAAAAATACCTGCAAAAGTCGGAAGATCAAGCTTTTTAGTTTACTTGTTAGCTATATCTCGCGATTTTCTTCAAAATAAGTTGAAATGTCGTTTAAATTTTTCTACTTCGAGAATAAGCTTGCTACGATTCACACCTTATTCAATTAGTATAGTATAGAACAAAGCAACATTTTCTGAGTTATAGAAAGTGTACCAAAGGGACCATTGCACGGTCAATCGTGAAAGACAATCAGACTGTCAATCCCTACTTGAAGCCTCTACACCATGATGTAAGTGAAACATTGTTTGCTCATCTGTGATCGTACGTAGATATGATGACGTATTAAAACTGTACGAACATTAAAAACGCAGAATTATTTTTCCTTGAATATTCAACTTGCTGAATTCACTATTTTGCACATGAGCACACCATGTTTTTTACATCATGATCTACACATATCATTCAAATTGACACTTTGGTCTTCTTGGCTTAGTTGACATTGGAACACCAAACAGCACGGATCTAAATAATGTATCCAAATAAAAATAGTGAAGATGAGACTTGTTTGACCATAATCCTTGCATTGAGCTCCAGAAAAACAATGAAACGCATAGCTCGGACGAAGGAAAGAATGGTTAAAAAAACGTAACCAGAACAGACATTCAACATTGCTGTTGCTCTTTCAAACAAGTCGATCAAAACTGAAGAAAATAATGGTTAAATGACTTAACCATCATTCCGACTGTCACTCTCCTCTCAATTTCACGAAATAGAAGCTCAGATATCAAAATACAGTGTGTCCACGGATTGGGTGCCGGTAAGGTGTAAATGACGAAAAATTTTCGACTTAGACTCTGATATTTTGGGAATCGCTCCTGCTTGGTCTCAAATTAAGATGTTGAGAGAATGAGCCAAATCAATTAATATACAGGGTGGTTTAGAACTGATTTAATGAAAATTGTTAAGAATAAAGTGCCTTTGTTTTAAAAGATATCGAGAAAGTTCATTGAGAAAAGTTGTTTAGAATCGGCTAAATCTCGATTCTCAGATAAATCGATCACCTTTGATTTTGTAAATAGGTTATGAAAATATTTGATAATATCCATGGTTACAAATGCCAGACGTGACTTGAAACGTAAATTTTATTCATCATAAACGAAAATTTTCCAGTTAAAAATATGTTGAGCATAAAACAAAGAGTGTTTATTGTGGAGTGCTACAGTTTAGGTGCAGACATTTCGTATCAGGGAGTAATAGGACAATTCCGTGAACGCTGGCCAAATATTACGGTACCACGTAACCCTGTTAAAAAAATAGTGTCAAAATTTAAATTTTTGATCATGACAAAATATCTCACATATCGGATTGACAAAATATTCATGAACTTATAAGTCAAGATAGGCTGATTTATCTGAAAATTGAGTTCCTATTTACAAAATCAAAGTTGATCGATTTATCTGAGAATCGAGATTTAGCCTTGTCTTTTGATTCTTAACAACTTTTCTCAATAAAATTTCTCGATATCTTTTAAAACAAAGACTCTTAACAATTTTCATTAAATCAGTTCTAAACCACCCTATATGTATATGTATATTAATTGATTTGGCTCATATTTTCAACATCTTAGTTTGAGACCAAGCAGGAGTGATTTCCAGAATATCAGAGTCTAACTCGAAAATTTTTCGTCATTTACACCTTACCGGCACCCAATCCGTGGACACACTGTATATTGAAAATCCATTCATGATTCAATCAGTATTGACCTAACACCTTCAATCAGAATGCCAATCTTAGTTCTGTCTTACATTGTGAAAGGCTCGCCTAATAGTAGGTCTTTTTTTCAGATTAATCGAATGTTCCGAATGGCTCCTTCAGATTCAGAATATAATGCAGCTGTCAGGAGCAGTGGTGGATCTTCTTGACGTTCAAGGATCTTCAGTGGCCATTTGTTTAGAAGACGGTTGGGATATCACGGCACAAGTGTCATCAGTGGCGCAGCTCTGTTTGGACCCATTTTATCGTACAATCGAAGGTTTCAGGGTTCTTATAGAAAAAGAATGGATAGCGTTTGGACACAGGTTCAGTCACAGAAGTAATTTGATATCGAATTCGCAAACCAGCGGATTTGCCCCCACTTTTCTTCAATTCTTGGATGTCATCCATCAAATCCAAACACAATTTCCGATGGCGTTTGAATTCAACGACTATTATCTCCGTTTCCTGGCATACCATTCGGTCTCTTGTAGGTTCAGGACGTTTTTGTTCGACTGCGAACTGGAGCGAGTTGAGTGTGGAGTGGCTGCTGTTGAAGATAAAAGGGGGTCGCTAACGTCGCATCATAAAAGTGTTGACACTGGCTCAGATGAAGAAAGTATTTATCCCGGAGGCAGAATTGGCACCACCATGCAAGGTTCTAATCTTGGTCAGAGCATATTTGATTACATTGAAAAACAGCACAATAGATCACCGTTGTTCTTCAATTTTATGTATATACCAGATTTTGAAAATCCAGTAAGTACAATTATTGATAATAACTTTTTATTCATGGGTTTGATTACCCAAAAGACGTTCAAAGATGAAACAACAGAGATATTTTTGAGCGCATGTTCTGAGGAACGGCGTGCTATTGATTAGTCAAAATGCCTGTAGTTTTTCAAATTTCTAGCCAAAAATTGTCTTAAGCGAGTAGGTTGAACTCACTGATGACGAACCCGTTGTCAAAATCGATTCTGTCCGGCCAACCGTCCGAAGATACGATAGCTGTCGAACGGGGCAAGCAGCGACTTGACACTTTCGGGGGAGGTCGCGCATCGGAATGCGTCAGATAAGTTCGTTGATGAGCCAAATCGGCCTAATAGTTTCCAGATTGAAATCATTTGATGTTTTTATATAATTTCCTCAATATCACAAGATATCACTGAAGCGATCAGATTGAACTTGGTAGTTAGTTGTATTACGCTAACGCGCAACGGAATGCGAAACTTTGCTGGGATCATAAAGTAAGTAAATAAAAAAAAAAACAATTTTTTTTCGGAAATATTCATCAGATTTCGTCGAAATTCTTCACGTTCCTCCAACCTCAAATACCCTATGTGTATGGCATTTCAGTTCGATCTAGATTAAATTAAAAGAGAAATCGAGAAAAATATTTTGTGGTTTGTTCCTTGGTATCGTTATTATTTCCAGAATAACTCAAAAAATACTGATCCAGTCATAATGAAATACGACAGCTAGTTGGAAAATGTCGATGCAATGCGAAATTTCATGATGTAAATTTAAAACGATGTAATTAAAACGATAAAAACAACGAAATTTTTCTAGAAACACATTTTTTTCGGAAGTTATTCATCACCTCTAAAATTTCTAATAGTCATAATCATAATGAACTGATTGAATAAAGCTGATGCGCATTTCGACAGAATTTCATGATTATCTTGTTCTAATAGAACAATTTCGAAATTTATCTTGAAAACATTTTTTTTCGGAATCTTTTTATCAGATCTCTCATAAATTCTGCACCATTTTGTTTAGTTATTTAATTTAAGTCTCAACAAACACCAATAGACGACTTTGGCCCAAGTTGCCAACCCACAATTTTCTTCACAAATTTACTATCACTGGGGCACGGGAATTTCAGGACGAATTCGACATTATTAGGATCGCGTTATTTATAAATATCCGTAAAAGATGCCTCGGCTCCTCAAATGAGATAATGCCTTCCAAATGTAGGGTTTTGTTAAGATCATCTCTGGTTGGCTGAAACTTAAGTTGGGATTCCTGATTCCATGTTAATAGTGTCAAATTTATATAGGATATGTATTGCAAATCAACTTGGTTACTTCGGTTGCCGGTTTTCCATTCCGTAAATATGAAATATTCGGTTGGTTCCTGAAACAGATGTTAATTACGGAATTTCATTGACGAAAAAACGTTCTTTCTGTCACCAGAACGACAGTCATTGTTCTATGGTAACATATCCATCCATAGAACATAGAAGAGACAACAATCAATAATGGAAAAATTACTAGGTATGGTCTATGGATCATAAGGTAAATAAAGATTGTTCTATGCTATGGATATGTTACCATAAAACATTGATTCTTGTTCTTGCGCATAGACTTAATATGTCTACGTTCTGGTGGCAGAAATATTGCTTTTTAATCAATCAAATTCCGTAATTAACCTTTTTTTCAGGAACCAACCGAATATTTCATATTTACAGAACGGAAAACCGAAATAACCAAGTTGATTTGCGGAACATATCCTTTATAAACTTGACACTATTAACGTGAAATCTGGAATCCAAACTTAAATTTCAGCCTAACAAAAACCTATATTTGGAAGGAATTATCTTGTTTGAGGAGCCGAGGCATCTTTTACGGATGTTTATATATAACGTGGACCTTATCATGTCGAATTTGTTCTGAAATTTCCGTTCCCCAGTGATAGTAAATTTGTGAAGAAAATTGTGGGTTGGCAACTTGGGCCGAAGTCGTATATTGCAGGTAATTACATATGTAGAACAGAAACATATCCTAACCTAGAAAAATATTACCTTCAATTCACAAATGTCAGTATTAAAAATATCTACATAAAATGTTGTCACTATGTAATTTCTACAATCATCATAGAGTTTATGGGAGATAAATTAGTTGGTTTAACGTGAAAATTTACTTCGTTTTTGATTCTCAGAGTTATTTTAGAAACTCTGAAGTAAATAAACCAAACACACCCACAATTTAAGTAGCCAATACTTATGTGAACATTGAATATGAAGATCACTGCCCTGAATTGACGCCTTGTATCAAGTGAATACATATTGAAGTTTTACAGCATGGATAAATACAATATTCTAAACGAATATTCATTATACTTCTTTAAATGTGAATACCGCAGAAATCTCTCTTGAACTTTTTCGATTTCATCTATATTAGATACTGTTAACAGCATCCAAAATACAGAGGCATACTCAAGATGAGGCCTCACAAGGGTATTATAAAGCAGGGTGGTAGTTGAACAATCAAATTCTTTTGAACTTATCAAGATCAATCCTAATATCTTATATGCTCTCATCATCATCACACAACCCTTGGCGTCTATTGTTTGACATAAGTCTCTCCTATACTTTTCTCCCTGCTTCTGTTTTGTAATTGGATATTCTTTTTATGTCGTCTGTCCAGCGTGTAGGCAGTCTTCCTCTACTCCACTCCAGCAATCGCTTTTTCCACTGTTTCCCTCTCAACCATGCTAGATGACCTGAACAGTTCCATTTAAGTTTTGCCACTACGCTGATGACATCTTCTACGCCAGTTCTACTTCGCAGATCTTCATTTCTAATGTGATTCCTCAGAGTTATACCCAACATCGACTTCTCCATCGTTATTTGCGTAATTTTAAGCTTTCTGGCAGTTGCAGCTGTTAATGTCAGAGTTTCTGCGCCGTATGTTAAAACCGGAAGCACGCACTTTTTGAGGGCCCTTCTTTTCAGAAAGATAGGAATATCACCCCTGAAAATATCCCTCAGTCATTCATAGGCTGCCCATGCGAGAGTGAGTCATGTGTGCTGTCTGATTATCTCTCGAGATACGAACCTCGTGGCCAAGATATATATAGGCTTCGACCCTTTCAACCTCACAACAATCAATGTCGATGTTTGAACTGGAAACAAGATCTTACATGAACTTTGATTTTTTCATAATTATTTTCAGACCACACACACCCACACCTTTTTCAAGTCATTTATCATTTCTTTTAATTTCCCGAGGTTATCCGAAATGAGGACTTAGTCATCTGCGAAGCGTAAGTAATTCAGATATTTGCCGTCAATATTTATGCCTTTTTTATCCCAATTCATCTGTTTGAATGCTCTCTCAAGGACTGTTATGAACAATTTCGGGGACATCGTGTCGCTCTGTCTCACACCACGACCAATGGGTATGCGGTTAGTAATTTCGTACAATTTTATTGTCATTTCAGGATTTTTATATATGCTGAAAATAAGTTTGGGTATTCGAAAATCGACTCTACATTCTTGAAGTACCTGCATAACTGTCTTTAACTCGACTGTATCGAAAGCCTCGTGGAAGTCGATGAACGCCAATACCAAGGTTCTATTATATTCAGCTGTTTTTTCTATGAGTGTTTTTATGCTTTGGTGGTGGTAAGTTGTTCCAAATCGGCTGCGAAATCCCGCTTGTTCTACAGGTTGATAAAGTTCAATTTTATTTTCCAGCTGTGTTGTTACAATTCTATAATAGTATATGTATTCATATATATTCTTTTGAGAACGAGCATTAATTAATTCATTCTAGTGAAGAGCTTATAAAGATGACTCAAAAGGCTTATTGGTCGGTAACTCTCTAAATCGGATGTTACACCTCTTTCATGGAGAAATATGACGATAGAATCATGTCATCTTTTGGGAATCGAGCTATTGAAGAGGCAGAGGTTGAAAAGATCTCTTAATTTTTCAAGTAAACTGTCGCCACCTATTGGGATTGCATCCGATATCATATAAAACGATTTCAATCGATGGACCAAAATCTCCGGTTATAATTACGGTTATCCACATTGACAGGTAATCCTCTGCCTATATGTCAGTTTGGATAACCGCAACTATAACCGGAGCTTTTGGTCCATCGCTTGAAATCGATCATTGTCTCCACTTGGTGATCGGTTATTTTTTTTTTCTTCAAGGCTAGCTTTATTTCCCCTTTGATGATATCAGGTTTTTTCTCTGATCCTTTGTTGACAATACCTTTGAAGTTAAAAAATCTGCCTAGTTTTCCTCGTCTACCTCCTGACGGTTTCTATCTAGTATCTAATATTTGTTGTAATTTTCCCATGTTTGTTCCTAAGCTTATGTATTTCGCCCTTTCCATTCGTCAATTTTCTACGCAACATCTTTATGCTTATTTCAGGAACCAACCAAATATTTCATATTTACGGAATGGAAAACCGGCAACCGAAATAACCAAATTGATTTTCGGAGCATATTCTATATAAACTTGACACTATTGACATGAAATCAGGGATCCCAACTTAAATTTCAGCCAATCGGAGATGATCTTAACAAAAACCGAGGCACTGTTTAAGGATATTTATAAACAACGCGAACCTTATACTCTCGAATTTGTTCTGAAATTCCCCTTCCCCAGTAATAGTAAATTGGGACGAAATTTGTGGGTTGGCAACTTGTACCTAAGTCGTCTATTGCATGACTCACCGTCGGTTTCACGAAATTTTTGACGGCCGATCAAGTCTTTGATCACAATTCGATTTCGATGGTTCGGCTAAAAATGAACTGAAATCTAGCACAGAATTTACGGCTGATTGACAATCAATCCCTACATGAAAAATGCTGATGCAGAACTTCGTGCAGAGTTTTGGTGGTGATCGTGTCATTCAGATTCATTGCAAAATCGGTCATCTTTTCACGTATTGACCTCGCCAAATGCACATTCACCTCCTGATGGAAAGATTAGGCGATCTTTTTTTCATATGGAAATTTTGAATGAACTTTGAAGCTGACTCTTTTCAATCGAGTACTATAATTTGTATTTATGGAAATATTGCGAAAATAAGATTTTCAATTCACGAATTCGGCATTGGATATTCAAGTGCAAACCTGGTAACAAATATCGACTTTCTGAGTGGTTTCTTTCGGAAGTTATTGTGTTCACTATTGACCGCTAGACTTTTTTCGGGCTGCGATCTTTGGAGTCACTCGGTTCTCATGAACAATGCATTCTGGGTAATAACTAATAATACTTGGCTTGTGTGGGAATCAGAACGGAACTCGATTTCATTGCATACATTACAATAATAAAAGTCTTCTCCAATAATTTGTTTATTACTTCAATGTAAACAACAATGCATTTCGGCAATAACTTGCCATCTTCAGGTACATTCGCAGAAATCAAGTTAAAAAATATACGCGCCTTTTGACACTTGGTTTGGGAAACTGGCGGTAAATAGTCGACCTTACTCAATTACTTGTGTAGACAATGATTATATATACTTTGTTTGTTTAATCAGGAAGGTACTCTTTGAATATAAAAAAACATATTTGACATGTGAACAAATTCCTAATCGAAAAAACCATATCACCATTTCAAAAATAAGTTTATACTTTAAATGCGTATCTTAGTAAATAGATAGATGATTTTGTTACTCGTAGGTACTAAGACCACAGTCCCATTTACCTTGTCTAGATATTTGGGACTACTACTTGGATGAAGATCTACATCATGGCCCAAACTATGATCCAGAAATAGTTCAAATGGATACCCAACAAGAAGAAGAAGCTGAAGCCGCTGATGGAAATGCGGACAAATCATCTAGAAAAGTCGTTACTTTAGGGTAAGTGCTAAGAGTTACTGAAAAGAAAAAAAGGAATCACAAGGATTTACATTGTAACGAAGTGATTTCCATTACTTGGGAATTAATTAATTTGTTTCATTTATTTCGAATTCCCTATTTGAATTTTTGCTATGGCCGTGTTCAATTCCCAATTCTGCAAAAATTAGTTATTAACATCATTTTACGATTTTCATCATGTCCAATCCGATAATTATTTCGAGTAAATTTGAAAAGGAATTAAGGCTTCAAATTTGACAACTGTATATAGTTAGTGAAAGTGGTGTTTTACCTGGTAAGAACCGTTTGGGCTTTTTTTGGCTGTCCGATTAATTTCTGTGCATTTTCCTGTGTTCCATTCCTCTTTTTCGTTCCACACGAGTCGAAATAAATACGCTAAATAATTTGATACTTTAGTAGGTAATTTCTAGATAGTTTTCGGGGACGTTGTGAGGGACATTATCTACTGCCTTCGTTCAATTGCCCTCACATAGGGTATATATTTTGTTGAGATGAGCAGTACATTTTTTCATTTTTTATTTATCAATTGCCCTCACGTAGGAGTTACATGGAGATGGTACTGTGAACAGGTTAACCTCGAATTATTAGGTTGTATCAGACATTATGGGCCGAGTGAAAGATACAGGCTGTGATTCGCGTTTAAATTAGTGAAACGTTCCTGAAGCATCCGGTGCATGCAGTCAATATCTCGGCGGACCAATTTAATATTTCAGTGAGCAATTTCTGGAGTACTTTTGGGGACGTTGTGAGGGACAAAACCTTCATTCGTCTTTCAATGCCCCTCACATAGGGGTTGAATTGGGGTGATACTGTTCCTAAGTTATCCTCGAATTATCAGGTTGTGCCGGAGATTCTGGCATCCCAGAATGTCCGACACAACTCGTCAGTTCGAGTGAAAAATACACACTCTGATTCGAGTTTGAATCGGCGAAACGTTCTCGGGGGTTCCCTTTGGTTCACTGAGTTCTTTGTCGTCACGGCCCTGTGTTTGTTTAGTAATACCCGACAGTATTTTTGAAGTATTTTAGGGTGTACTGTCTGAACCTACGATTCAATTGTCCTTATCTAGGTGCTCAAACAAGTCGAAACTGCTCCCGGAATTCTTCTATTATTGAGTTGGGTCGAACACCCTGTGACGGGCTGTGTATTCAGCCTAGTACCACAGCCTTCTTTGATGCACAAGCCAGGAACATAAAATTTGGCAACGTCTACGATAGACCCCGAACGGCCCGAACCCTTTGCATTTCGCGGAGTTTCTCTATTAGTTTTTACAGTAGCAGTTGGTGTTTTGTTTGTTTCGCGAACGCGTTTATCGGTGCAACAAGTGTTCGAAATCAGTGCAATATATCAATACCAGGTGTTTCAGTTCTGTAACTATTAAGTGTCGTTCTGTAAATAGTGAATTTCCCTTTGGAATACTTTGTTTTCTTGGAGTATCGTTTTGAGACAATAAGCTTAGGAAAATGGTTAAGAAGTGTTGCGTCCCATCCTGTGAAAGTAATTATAAATCTACCAAAATGAAGATTATTTTGGTTGTTTCAGATTTCCGAAGAATGAAGAAAGAAAGCTTGTATGGACCCATCCCGCGAAAAAAATTTATTCATAAAAGTGGAAAAGGGGTCAAAAATCAATAATGAATATTTCGTCAATTTACAGCGAAACATATGAGTTCAATTTTAGAATATATTTCAAATGATGAAGTGGTTTCATCAAAATTGTTGCAGAGCCGGGTTCAAAAATGTATTTTATGTGAACTTACTGTTCATAGCATTGAATTGGACTTTTATTAGTCAGAATTCATAGAAACTTGTAGTTGTGGTTTGAATTCGAAATTCATTCTAAATTCAATTTCCGCCAATTTACTTCTGAATAATTACGTCACTGGTGAAAAACAAAAAGTTAGAAACTTTAATTCGATGATGTTAACGTTTTCATTCGCCCTAATCGAACATATATCCATTGTTGAGTTTCAGAAAAGAGTCATTTTGAGAATTTCATTTGAATTCATGTTATTTTGGCAAGAGATGCCCCTACACCTTCCCGTGGTTCTTGCTGAACAACAAATTGAATAACAACTTCAATGTCATTACTCGAGTTTCAACATCATTTCACGATTATTGAGAAGGAATGAACGCTGCTATTCGATTTATTGACTAAGTAGGGCATAATACTATTATGATTTCATGTATTTTTCGAAAATAAAGTCGTTTAACTAGTTTGACGAAGTGAAAATTGTAGCTTTGTACTCATATTCACTTACGAAATGTTCAAGTGGCCGACCTCTCAGTTTCGATTTCATGCGGCGTTGTCAAACTGTGTTCCAGGCTATTTCTAGAGACTGCTTTGTTTGAACCGCCAATACGTTCACAAGGATACTTTCGATTTGATTGGCCTTGGGATTTATAGTTGTGTAGCGAATTCATCCACTTCAACAAAAACGGAAAAAAGGGCGGAGTCGAAACACGAAATTCAAATCTCTGAAAAATCGTATAAATATATTTCGCTCCACTCACGTAGGCATGTAAACGGCTTAGTTTGGTGCATGCCCTGACGAGTTCCCCCAAACTAAGCCGGGACGAAACGTGACACTTCCCCAAAAAGGTTGAAGCTACCTCGCAAACCTTCAAAAGCTTCAGTTGAAAGCATCAGTCGGAAATACGTGGAGCGTATCGAGAGCGTTGCAAGGCGTGCTATCTGTATTCTCGGTCCTTATATATGGTTTGAGCCGTATAGACACAGCGCCCAGGCCACCCTCCAGGTGATAGGCTTAGTCGAGCTTTCTGAGCCGAGTGAGAGTGAACTTCTCAGCAGGGCATATAAATGTGTTTTGGCGTCATGTCTGCGAGAAAGCCCGTCACGTCACCGGAGTCATTTAGTGGGTGTTCCCTTTAGGCCGAACGCTTCAGTAGTTTGAAATATTTGAATCAACTTGCCTCTTTGAAACACAGGTCAATAGCGTAGCCAAAGCCAGTCATGTCGGTTTACTACTTTCTCTCTTGTCGTAATTGTAGATACGTTGAAAAAACATATGAGGCAACTCCTTGTGTAAATAAAATTATGGTCAACAGTGTCAGTGAAACCGTGAAAGTTTTGTAATATATTTGTTTCTATACGGAGTGAGATTATTGCTGTTATATCTGTCTTCTCCATATACAAAGAAATTATCACTAAGCAATCGCTAACACCTTAGATTGCACCGAACCCTTCCCCAAATGAGTTAATGTTACCTGGGAAGGACAGGGAACGGACTGGCGCCCTAAACTAAATTTCAACGGTACAGACACACAAGCCCAAAAAAAGATCGTCACAACATATTCACAAGAATGACATTTGGGATTGTACAGGAATGTCATTAGGAATATGTATAGCAATGAAAATGTCTTCGTATTGTAATGGCCATAGATTCAAGTGCAGATCAATCAAACTATGTGGAATAGAGTTATTTATACATTCAATCATTGCAGGTACGATTGTATTGATCAATGTGTCCCCGATGCATTCAGTCATTTATTTGAAGAGACTCATCGTTTGGAGTCAGAACTTGGACATTTACCTCAGAAATGGAAGGTCCTGTGGGATAAGTTGGAAGTGAACACCTCCGATTCTTTATCAGTGAGTATATTCTACTTGACGTATTTTTTTCACTAAATCATCATGATATGATTGATCCTTTATTTAGCTCTGTTTCTCCAATTCGTTGGATACAATTCAATTGAAAATCCAATGTGTTGTTCGTAATTTTTTTATTTGACAAAGTTCAGGAGAAATAAATTCTTGGCTATAAAATGGAAATACTTATAGATTTGGGTACCCTATAGTATTCGAGTTTGAAATTCTTTTGCTTGGTATATGTTAATTTTCAATTGGTTTATTAGTTCGAGATAAAGGTGATACTAGCTCCCATCTTCCAATGGAATGTCAATATGATCGGAATTTTACGAATGTTGAGAGGATATGAATAAATATCGTAATTATGTTCTGGAACAAACATATGTATTGTATTCATTAACAGAAAGGCCAATTTATGAAGGGTAAATATTGCAGACTGCATGACTATACATACCAGTTTTTAAGGATTATTGTATAGAATAATGGTGTGACAACATTCAGTTGTTTGCCTACTAAATCATAAGAACAAACAGATAAACAGTGTTGCCGAAAATCATTATTCAATACCGGTAGAAATTACATTATTAAATTATGTTTGCAGGGGAATTGGTAGATGAATATTATATATGTATATTATGTATAAAGCATTTTTAGAATTTATTCTCGCTTGAATATCTACGAAATTCGAGAAACAGGTATATATTTATCAGTTTTGGTTATATCCAGAGATGTCTTCCCATCAGAAGATATATCAAATGTGTTAGGTTCGGTAACGCTGTAAAGGCATTATTAGAAGTTCATATTATCGCCAAATACGCCACCATGTCGAGCGCATGAAAGGTTAATGTAATTGCCATTTTGAATTGATTTGAGTTGTGTTATCCCAAGCATTTTTCAGTTTGAATTCGATTTCAGATAATGTGGTCATCTATTCGTGCGTGACTACTTTCAGTTTTACTTTCGAAGAAGTGTTTAGATCCTCAGTTGTAACAATCCACCCTATCTCTGAATTGAAACTCGGGTATAATTTACTTTATGTAGTTAATGGAAATATCTGAGGATATACACACAGTAATCGATAATCAATTATGCAATGTGAGAATTAAATTAGAACTGGAAAATGTTCCAGCTAGAACAGAAACAAAACGCACATTCAGCTATCCACCTCATGACGAATTGTAATAATTTCCAAATGGAAATGTAGATGTGAACGTTTTGCATTGCACTGGCAAAATATGGATATTTCGAAGCTACCTGTGATATTATAATTCATGAAAAACTTGTATGTTTATGTTAAAATGCGAAAAATCAGGTAAATAAGAAAACATCTAAAATGTGAGGTGAAGCAGTTCGAACAAGTTTTCGAGAAATGCCAGTAGCGACTCATCATTTCCTTGCCTAGGGTTTTTTATCATACGCCTTTGAGAAGGATTGTTTAAGAACTGTTTAGATTGTAAGGTCACATTTGCCTGACGCGCGTATTCGTAAAACTTCAAATTTGTAACAATGCTTCTGTGTGTGTGCGTGCCTGTGTGTGTTGATATGACCAGACAAGCAGTAATACTTGCCTTCGGTGTTCGCGTTCTCTGCTTTATTTTTCGTCAATGTTTGTAGTGTTGTCTAGTGTTGCTATACCGGTACTTATATTTGACCCTTGTAGTCTTCGATTTATTATTTGATTTTTGAATTGATGCTAGGGGTTTTCAGCTCGGCTTGACTTCGAATTTATATTTTGAATTGTGTTATTCCCTGCTGCAAACATACAGGATACTTGATTTATTTTGTATTTTTACACCTTTTCCTTCACTCCCATTTTAATTTTTGAAATGCTGTCTTCAATGATTTCATTATCTATAATTACCTTGCTGTAAAAGTTAATCCACTTTCAATCGTTTTTATAGCAAATAAATTATCAGTTATGAATTCTTAAAATAAAAATCCAAGGAAAAGTAATCATACAAATAAATAATGAATGTGTAAATGTTTCCCTTTTACTTGCAGAGACATGCATCATTCAGTACAGACTTGGTGAGATCGCATGGAAGATTAGTACATAAAAGATCTACGCTGGAAATTCTCATGAGAGGTAAAATGGCTGGTGCGGCTGAGACATCATTGGTTTACTCTCATCCGCACAGATTTGACAAATACAACTACACCACTCCCACATACTGTGATTATTGCGCCAACCTTCTTTGGGGACCAGTAAAGGTAATGATCAGGGTATCATAATGATTTTTATTAGTAATAATATTTCGATAATAATATTTATTTATGCGCTATGTAAAGATATAGGAAAACGTCTACTATATTAAGGGCCGGTACTTTCTGTTGAAGTTATCATATAAGTGAAAATTCTATGAACTTGGCATCACACCATAGATATCAAAGTACGGCTTAGATAGACACTTCCATACGCGAAAACTGCCAACCAACAAACATTATTAAATTCAAATATTAAATTCAAAAAAGTCTACTTGTTACAAACATTAGGTAAATAGTAGATTCTCACAAATCCCATCTCTCAAATAAGAATTGAATCATTCAGTTTTTTCACAACAAATTTCAAATGAATCGTTGATATAATATAATATAATTTCTCTTTTGATATCGAATAAAACATCTTTCCTTGTGCAATCATTGGATCATTGTATTGGTAAAAATGGAAATAATTTTCGCTGCTGATTTTATTTTTGAATAGGATCGTTGGTTAGTTCAGCTGATCGTAAAAGAATAACGATGTTCGGGAAGTAAAGGAAAATTGGGCTCAGAGATCAGAGGTGCCTATATAAATTGAGAACAACCTGAAAACTAATTTAAGGGATGCTTGAAAATGCCTATGATTGTCGATTTTACATATTGTTAGTTCAATACCTATGATTGAAGAATACTTATGGTTCGATTGTTCAGAAAGTTTTCAAAATAATGAGGGAAAATAATGCACTATCATTTTCAATTATGTCGTTTATCAGGAAATTCCCTTTTTCATTTTGTTCAATTGCTTTATCACGGCTCTATCTGCTTTTATCATATTTTGACTTAATTTCAAATAAAATCTCATTCCTAAAATCTCTCATTCCTAAAATCTTTTCCATAAACAGACGTTCTGTATTAACTTTTGTTCAAGCTTTGGGCTTTTTTTTTGGTTCAATTGAAATCTAGAGGAGTATGAGTAAAATACAAATATTATCTTCATTGTTAAAGTCTGCACATCCTTTTGGGATTGCATTTGGGATATGACATAAGAATTCATGGCATATCATCGTTCAGTTTCTGAGACATCGCTCGTTTTCTAGTTTTGTTATCTCATCTTCAAAGAAGGATTTTAAACATAATAACAGTTTAATTCTGATACACTATTGTATACTGTCGCATCATCCAATTCGATTCTGAAGATTCGTTCCATTTTTTTGCGAAAATCATCACCATCTCTAATGTGGCCGATTTTTGCCTTTGAATGATATCTCTTCAAAGTTCCATTCAGGAATTATGGTATTTATTGAATCAATATCAGGATTATTCAGTGGCTCAAATACAATCCTTTTTCAAATCCAGTGCATTCCATTTCTAGTAAAGCACAATAAAAAACATCCAAAGTCAATTCAATACATACGAAAATGTTCTACTGACACTTATATCAGTTCGTCCACCTTAATGCAGTCGACCAGGGTACCTATTCTTGAAACAGGGAAGGGAGAAAATAGGCGTGTCGACGCTGTTGTCAAGAAACCGCGGTGAATTTTTGATAGAACGATAGAGAACGTTCATTCAATCACATTTTACATTCAAGAATAGGGTCAGTTGACTGTCGATGTATGTACTAGAGATGGATTCTTCATTTCATACGACAGAGCGGGAGCGGAGTGATGGTCACAGTCAGTATTCTTTCACAGACTCCCTGAAAGAGCCGTTCACGGACGGCTTTCTCTAATCAACTATTCCTACTCAATGCACTTGAGGTCTTTGATAATAACTGATTGTGAAGTTTTTAATCGAACAGATGAAACTGGTTCATTTTTCAAATTAGAAAAATGTACACATTTCTTTTTTGGTATTTATAATTAGAGCTATCTAATCTATTTCATCAATTGCAAATTTGATTGAATTTTTTTAAATTATTTTACGCGCTTAACCATTTCGTCACAATTTATTTTTTATATACCATAAATACAATCACAATTTATGACAATTAGTTTCAAGCTTGAAATTTTACTAAATTCAACATATAAGATGACATATAAATTGTTTTATTTTCATCGAAATAATTAATCCATTAACCCCTCTCTCTATATATATTGGTGGAAAACACAAGAAGAGGGAGGGAGTTCAATGAAAGTAAAAAACGCATTTTATTTTCAATCTGCTATGCTGTTCCTAAAGTTAGTATCTTTTCTTTATTGGAAATGCCGCCTCATGGTATGTTTAAGAGGTGAATACACATTTTTTATAGTTGGTATCAACTATGAAAATTTCAAAGAATTGAAGAATTCTTGTAACTATTGTAGTATCACCAAGATGATCCCCGGAAATGAACATCAGATCAAATTGAAATTCGAGAAACTTTTGTCGAATACTACCTTCAAGGTATCTGCCGAATTTCATCGAAATCTGGTCAATAAATCAGAAAAACTATTTTTTTTCGGTGAAGAAGTGGATAATTTTCGAAAAAAAAATTTCGTAATTGCGTGTTGATATTTTCCAAATAATTACGAAGTTTCAAAGTGATCGCATTTATACTTCTTGAGATATTCAGCAAATAACCTCAAAATTTGAGACAACGAAATTTGACATTAATTTTTCATATATGTATAAGGATGTCAAATCTTTATTGATAACAATAAAACAGTTTTTGTTTCTCTCTGTAATACGAAAGCTTTATTAGCTATTATTCACACTATTTACATTAGTTTCAAAGTTACCTGTAATATGAAAGAAACAGCAATTAAAGTTTATTATTATCTATCTTTTGATTCACTTGATTAACGAATTATTTTTGATTCACCGCTTTGACGTATTATTCTGGAAACTTCAAAATCTGCTAGCCATCTTATTTAAATGAAGAAAGTACTTTCTTTACATCTCCCCTCTTCACTGTGAAAATTCTTAGGAGAATTTTCATTAGCTACTTTATTCTGGTATTAATTTTGTTATGTGAAATAGTCCTGTTTCTTCGTTTCTTTTTCCGGTTTTAATTCTAAATATGGTATTTGATATTTTTTCTGTTATTTTAAAAGGTCCGATTCTGAGTTCATCTAATTTTCTCCTGTTCAATTTATTTCCGTTTTCAATGTATACGGAATCGCCTGTATTGAATTCATGTTCTTTTCTGTTTTTGTCAAATAGATTTTTATTATATTCGTGTGATTTTATAGTGTTATCAAGAGCTATTTTTCTATCCTTCTTCCAATCTTCTGCATTTTTATGTTCTTTAAGTTCTTCGGGTAGCATATTTGTATTGGTCCCATCTAGTAGATATTTTGGTGTAAAACCTGTAACTGAGTGTTCTGTTATGTTATATTTGTCAACACATTCTCTTGCTATTGTCGTCCAGGCCTTCTTTTCTGTAGATTCATTGAGTCCATTTGAAAAAGGTGCATTTAAGGCTGTATAAATGAGTCTGATATTTTGTCTTTCTAAAAAGTTTTTGAATTCTTTAGAGTTGAGTCCTGGATATTGGTCTGTTAATATTGTATCTATCTTGCTTATTTCTAGTGTGTTTTGAACTATTTTTATAAAATCGGTTGCAGCTTGGGTTTTTGAAGTGTGTATGAGTGCATATCTTGTGTAGTGTCAACTAAAAGATGGAGGTATCTTTTCGTTGATCTCTGACCACCAAACCCACCGATCGTATCAATCGACACTATCTCAAATGGCTTTGTTGCTGGTCCTAATTGTGACATTAATCCATATTTTGCTTGACCTCTAGATTTATTTCTTTTACAAATATAGCATGTTTTGCATATTTTCTTTATGTTTTCTATTAATCTTTTTGAAGTATAATATGGGCATATTCTGTTAGTCAGTTGATTTATGCCAATATGACACCAATCTATATGTGTATTTCTTATTAATTGAATGCTCAATTTCTCTGATAATACTATCTTCTTTTTACCCCTAATTTGTTTATAAATTATACCATGTTCATCTATTGTTTTTTTCTTAAGTTCTTTCAATACAATGTTTTCACCTTGATCTTTTTTTATTTCTTGAATTCTGATTGCATTTACTATCTTCAATGTTTCTTCAGTATTATCTATTGATTCCAATACCGGGTTCCTGCTAAGACAGTCTGCTTCAGTGTTGAGTTTCCCTGGTATGTATTTAATATTAAAATCAAATTGAGACTGGTAATATGTTAGATCACCTAACTCTTCGTCTGTTCTTGATTTTATGTTGAGGTTCTCTAAAGGTTTATGGTCTGAATAAACTTCAAATTTTCTTCCAATCAACCAGTGTTCCCAATATTTCACTGCTTCTTTTATTGCCAAGCATTCCAAATATATAGCCTTTTTTCTTTTTTGCATCTCATTTAATTTTTTTGAGAAATAGGCCACAGGTTTCTCCTTTCCATCCTGCTGTGTTTGTTTCAGTATTGCACCCATACCTTCTAGTGAAGCATCTGTAAATATCTTAATAGGCAAATCTTTATCGAATATTTCTAGCACTGGTTGGGAACATAATAATTTTTTTATTTCTGTGAATGACTTTTCACAATCTACAGACCAATGAAATTTTACATCTTTTCTCAACAGTCTATGTAATGGATCTAGTATTGTTGAGATTTTCGGTATATATTCGTGGTAAAAGTTTATTTTACCAAGAAATTGTCTGATATTCTTCTGTGTTTTTGGAGTAGGAAAATTTTTTATGGATACTAAGTTGTCTTTGATTGGTCTTACTGTATCATTTTCTATTATATGACCGAGATATTTGATTGACTTGGATGCAAACGTGCATTTTTTTAATTTCAGTCTAAAGCCTTCTTTTATTATGGCTTCTAAAACTTGTTTTATATGCATGATATGATCTTCAAAAGTTTTTGAAAATATTAAGATGTCATCTATAAAATTTTCCGTGAAGTTCTTAAGATTATATTTTCTTAGTATACTTGATAGAATTCTTTGGAAGATTGCTGGTGCTGTTTTTAAACCAAATGGTAGGCAAGTCCATCGATAGTGTCCTTCTTGAGTTATAAAACCTGTTTTATTTCTATCTTCTATCCTTAGTGGTATTGACCAAAATGCTGAGTTGATGTCCAGTGATGTAAAATACTTACAATTTCTAGCTTTTACTATTAGATCATCAATAAGTGGAAAAGGTTGAGCTTGTGGTGTCACAATTTTATTTAAATCTCTAAAGTCGATACATAATCTAGTCTTTCCTTCGCCTTTTTTTAATGCTAGAGTCACTGGCGCAGCAAATGGGCTATATGACTCTTCAATTAAATTTTTTTCTAATAGTTTTGCCAGTTGTTGTTCCATTTCATTCCTGTCTTCTATTGTACATCTATACGGTCGTTTATAACAGAACTTATCTACTAAGATATCTATTCTTGCTTCATAGTCTTTCACAGTTCCTATATCATATTTGTCTTTAGCAAATATTCCTTTATACTCTTCTATCAATTGTTCTATTTCAATTTTTCTATTGTCATCTAAATGATTTAAATCTATTTTAAAATCTTTTTCTTCAATGTGTTCATTGAAATTTATTTCTATCGTATCTTCTCTTTGCGATGGTTTTTGGCTTATATTCAGATTTTCATCTTGCCTCAAATTAAATTCTTTTATTATATCTAGGCCTATCAAAAAATCATGAAAATCCTCATTTTCCACAATGAACACATCTACTTCTTTTTCAATATTGAAAATTTGCAATTTTATTTTTGTCAATCCTTTTGTGAATGTTACACCACTAATTGTTTTCAATTGTATTGGGTTCTTATCTTTAATATTATTATTGATAGTTTTTATTATTCTTTTATTTATCAATGAAACTTGAGATCCAGAGTCATAGATCCCTTCTATATTAATCTTTCCTTCCAATACAATATTTAACTTAATTAGTGGTGTGTTTATTCGTTTTTTGGTTCAGCATAAATTTCTACATCTAAAATAGAATTGTTATTCACCTTTTTTGTTGTAGTGTTTTTTTCTCTATATTCTTCATTTTTCTTGAACCAACATTTTTCATTAGGGTGGTATCTCACACCTTTACCCAAATCTTCACACGTCCTACAAGGTTTCTTTTCTTCATATTTTTTCTTTTGAGAATGTAATGTGAATTTTTTTTGAGAATTGTTTTTGTTCACTAGACATTCGAGTTGTCTCAATACATTGAATAAGTCTGTTGTTTCTTTTAGTTCTGACTTATCAATTCTGTTCAAAATAAATTCTGGTAACCCAACTGCTATTAATGCTATAAGTGACTTAATATCCATATTTTTATTGAAATCTATCAAAAGTTTCTCTTTTTTCAAAGCATAGTCAGTTAGCGAACCTTCTCGATATTTAAATGATAGTGCATAAGTAACGTTATTCCATCCATTATCTGTAAAGCATTCCAAAAATCTTTTTTTCCATTCTAACCAACCAGCATTTACTGTCAACCTAATGAGTGTAGATGAGTGCCATCTAAACTTGGTTTATCCATAAATAATTTCAATAATTCAATTTTGTCATCACTTCTATCTATTTGAAATCTAGAACACTCTTTTTCAAAGCTTTCCATCCACTGTTCAGAATTAGTATTATTGCTTGAAAATTTTCCTATCAAAAGTTTTTCTGATATTTGTTTTAAGTTTTTCTCTTCATTCTTATTTTGTGTTGTTTCTATCAGCCTTTCTAATATCTCTTTCAGATTATGATCTTGTGTTTGGTTTGTATTCCCTGCATTTATTTCCTCTAAATATTGATCCCCAAATTGTAAATTTCCATCTTCATCTATGTATGTCTCCTGTAATTCTTTTGTCATTGTTATCCACACTTTCCTTATATGATTTCTTTCCTTTAACGAATGAGCTAGTTTCGTGAAATTGTTAGTTTTTCTCAGTTCTACATGATCTCCCATATATCTTAATTCTTCTGGCAATACATATCTTTTTCCATCCTTTGTACAAATTGAGGTTATGGCAATAACATTGGTTTTAGCATCTTTTGGTGAGGCCACTACCATAAATTCAAACTGTAGTTTCGACATCATAAACAAAATTGCTGTTTTATAAGGATGTCAAATCTTTATTGATAACAATAAAACAGTTTTTGTTTCTCTCTGTAATACGAAAGCTTTATTAGCTATTATTCACACTATTTACATTAGTTTCAAAGTTACCTGTAATACGAAAGAAACAGCAATTAAAGTTTATTATTATCTATCTTTTGATTCACTTGATTAACGAATTATTTTTGATTCACTGCTTTGACGTATTATTCTGGAAACTTCAAAATCTGCTAGCCATCTTATTTAAATGAAGAAAGTACTTTCTTTACATCTCCCCTCTTCACTGTGAAAATTCTTAGGAGAATTTGTTGAATATTGATTTCAAGGTCTGAGCCAACATTTCGGAATGAAATTTTTTTTTAGAATTTTTCAACAATTAGACCCCATACGAAATTCTGCAAAAAGTTTCGCCTTGGTATTTTTCGGATATCTACGAAGTTTTGATCTGGTTTCATTTGTACTTCTTGAGACATTGAAGACATAAGGTCAAAATTGCAAATAACAACAAAATTTACATATTTTTTTTCCATTTATCTCCGAAAGTAGATATGGTATCGAATTGAAACTCAAAACATTGTTGAAGAAGAATAATTCTAAGGTTTGTGCAAAATTTTGTTGAAATCTCCGAGAAAAAAAAATTTTCAACAAAAATTTCAATTATTTTTAAATAATAATTTTCTAACAACGGGATCCATACGAAATTCCGCATTGTTGGTATGTAATCACAAATTTTTAATCCGATCGAAACTATTAAGCGCTGTTTCTCAGAATAAGCGCGTAAAAACTGGACATTTCGTTTAATTGTAGGATAAACTTCGAGAATACGATCTGATAAAGAATTTGTTAAGAGATCCTCTGAAAGTTTGTTGGTCGCTCTTCATTATCCTTTGAAACCATGTCCAGAAATGCGACGTGAACTGCGAGTATGATTAATGTGGCGGTTCAGATAGTGTAAACAGCATTGCTTAGTGTCAAGAAATCAACTTATGATGGATCGGATCGAGCGCTTCCTTCCCCTCTGATCTTGCCGCTTGTTTGAGATTTTGCTCTTCCGATTATACATAGTAAGCGCGGCTTAAGATTATGTCTATTTCGGCTTTATAATTTATGAAGTACAACTGCATCATATTCGATTTGTCAGACGGTTCGAAATTCCATCCAGTTTGGCTTTCTCAGCTAGAAGCCCTAAACTAACCATCAACAACACTGATAATCCAGTGATTTCAAACACCAAAAAGTAAACATTCAGAACAAAATACTGGGTGTTATTTCAATTTTGTCACTTGACCATTTTTTGATTGTTTGTCGAATGAAATCATTTCGATGCCATTTCCAGTTTGGCATACATAATTATTTTCATTAAAATATCTAATCGAATAACCTTGTGTGAAAAACACGAAAAAAGAGGGAGACCGACAGCGATCAATCGATTGCACATTTTAATTGAAATGATAATGGACCCATTCTATATACTTAAATGGACATATATCGAAACTTTTTTTGCAACACTGTCCTGAAATTGAAATGAAAGTTATGATAGTAAAATAAATCTTACAGTATAGAAATGGATTTCACTATTTTGTGACATAAAAATTTCAAATTCGAAGGATATTTTCATCAGTTCCTTCAGCAATCATGGCTTTCTGGGAGTAATTCCTGCTTATTTATTTTTTGTAGACGGGAATAAGATGTATGGACTGCGGTTACAGTTGTCACGAGAAATGTATGGAGGGAGTTCCGAAAAATTGTACAAAATATAAAGCTGTTGATAGCGGAACACCCCAAAGCTTAAATGTCAGTTCTGGGGATAATAATTCTGTTAGTTCAGGTGAGTACTTTCACTCCTAGGATTAATTATTTGGAGACTGTACCAATTGTAATTTAGATACATTTAGGTGCTGACAATTCTTCTAAATCTACATATAATATCTTCCGATATTGATATATTTCCATATACTTTATTGTTTTTGGAACACGGTTCATGAGTGACAAAATAAAATTGAAAAAGTTCGAGATAGATAACATCAAGATCAGATACCCCCTTATTATGATTCGAATCTTATCAGCGTTATCCAACTTTTAATGTTGAGGTAGTTATATCATCCAATTCGAAGGTCCAAAGAAAGAAGATATTATCCTATTGAACAAAAAATGTGCTAATATCATACAGGTTTTCATTAATATTCTTACCGTTAATTTTTCCATATTCAGAAAAAAAGTAGCTACATGACATCACATTCTGTGAAATTATATTTGGCATCATTGTATGAGTTGTGCATTGAGGAACCTCAATTTCCTATCATCACACATCAAAGAAAGAGAACCTCCTATAAATCTATGTAAGAAAAGTGCTTCAAATGAGAGAGAGAGAGAGAGAGAGAGAGAGACCCAGATAGAGAAATGACTATATCTCCCCCTATAGTATATGGAAGACATGAGAAACATTATCATACCTCTCTCTCCCGACAGAATTGTGTCAGTGCGTTTTAAAAAAAAGGCGGATTTTTCAGATTTCCACCTCGAAATCGCAATAATGACAAAGGATGTAGGGTAACTAAAAACGTTAAAACACTGGCAGAAAATAATTTTATTATCTAGTGAAAAAACCTCTTGAAACATCGCTAAATGCCTTCAAAACAAAAACATCGAATGATTTTATAGGATCTAGAGTTCTGGTAACGAAAAACAGGAATCAAGTACTGCCACCATCAGAAAATGATATTAAAACGAATAATAATGAACCCAAAACTCCAAAACCGCCCCAAAGAAATTATCAAATATATTCGAGGAATAGCAATGTGCAGAAACTATGGTCGACAACATACAGGAGATAAACTGGAGTATAAGGGAAAATAATATACTAACTGACGAAGAAACTGCAACACTCAGAAGGAGCTGTTTAAATTTTAATTTTTTTGGTAAAACATAGATAGTAAAGCAAGGAGTAAATGATCAAAATTCGGAGAAAAAATTGGGAAGATTTTTTCATGTAAACATTTTTTGTTACTTGTAGTCGTTTATTGCAAATTCTTTAAATTTTACAACGAATCAGCTGTTCGAGGAGATCCAAAGTCGATGTTTAGTTGTTGTTGAAATGACTAGAGCACGTGTACGCGGAATGTATCGCCAGCTAGGTGAATTTGGAAGAGGTCGAATTATTGGTTTACGGAAGGCGGGGTTGACATTTCGAGAAATCGCTAACCGTACGAACATAAATCCACCTACTGTTATGAGGTGTTGTCAAGAGTAATTTGATAATGCACAAAATCGAAGAAGAGTAGGCACCGGATGTCGAAGGGGCACAAATGAAGTTCAAGATAGACGTCTAAGACAATTGTGGTTAGGAGAATAAGGCCAACTGTCCGAACGGTTAACCGCCTATAATGTTTTTTGGACTGCAGCATTATCGACCCCATCTTGTGTTACCTCTTATGGTTGAGAATCGCCGGCAACGATTATGTTGGTGCGGAAAACGATATCATTGAAATGTGTAATGTCATAAGGTCGTCTTTTCTGATGAATCTCCATTCACCTTGTATGCACAAGATGGCCGAAGAAGGGTTAGACGACGTCGGGGAGAAAGACATGGCACTCATTTTGATGTTGAGCGTCATGCATACCGCACTTTAGGCGTTATGGTATGGGGTGCTATTGCACATGAAAGTAGGTCACCTTTAGTCTTTATTTGAGGTAACATTACAGCGCTGCGTTACCTTCAAGGAAAAGTGGAGCCATATGTTCTCCCTTACCTTAACCGGCACGAGATTCCAATATTTCAGCAAGAGAATCCTCGACCTCATGCTGCCAGAGTTAGTTTAAACTTTTTTGAAGCGACCGATGTGAATCTGTTGCCATGGCCGCCCAGATACCCAGATCTTTCGCCCATAGAGCATGTTTGGGACATCATGGGTAGAAGGCTTGGAAATTTACCCCAGCCCCCACGGACTTTGGCGGCTCTGAGACAGAAATACAGGAAGCTTGGGATAGTATCCCTCAAAAATAAATAGACCATCTTCTTGCATCAATGCCAAGACGTGTTGGGGAGTGTATAGATAACCGAGTTGGATAAACACATTATTAATGGATTCAATAAAAAATTGTAAACACTTTGTTTTTTCTTTCCATATTTCAATCATTTACTCCTTGCTATTCTATCTATGTTTTACGAAAAAATTTAAAATTCAAACAGCTCCTTCTGGGTGTTGCAGTTTCTTTGTCAGTTAGAATATTATCCATCATACATACTACCCAAAGTAGTATAGAACATACAGAATGTGATAAAAATTTACACCAGACAATAGACAAAGATAATATCAGACCATAGGTCATGGACAAAAGACATCAAGGCAGATTCATCTCAAATGCAGAGAGCAGACAAACCAAAGAACCTCTGAAAATATATTCTTTTCAGATCCAGACCTCGCTCAAGATAACATGGAAGTCCACGTATATTATACAAAATACGCAACCACACAGTGAAAACAGAACCACCTAGAGGCAGCTTCAAAATCGTACAATCAGTAAGATGCCAGCATTACGATCATACAATGACATACTGTGATAGACCATTGTTATGCTTTGAATGTAGAGGTCAAAATAACTACATGCCAGAAAAGTAAAAACCCTGCAAAATTGTCTTTTTGCGGCAGATTATGCACTGAGATCTACAAACCTTGTTGAATCAAGGTTCAGAATAATATTTCATGCAAACTACGCCTACATTACTCAGAGTTATGAGATTATCCTGGCTTTTGTTTATTACAAGGATAATGTTTTTTACTGTTGAACGGTGAATGTGAAATATCCTGTGACATCTCTACTTATTCGTTACTAATTATACATTAGTTTCATTGCGGAAGATCTTCAGGCAAGGATTTTTTCAATCGGCGGTTGTTTGGTCCTTCGAGTTGTATTCGTATGTCCATATGGGTTTCAATATAGCTTTATATAGCAGCAGCTTGTTTTCTTTTGTCAGTTTAGATTTTCGCCTCATTAGCCAATACATTTGTCTAAGTTTTGCATCAAATTGTTTACTTTGGGCCTGTACGTGTTTCTCCCAAGTGAGTCTGCTGTCTGATGCAGTCCCAAGTATTTGATTGTTTTCGTCACTGGCATTGTTTTTTGGTCGATTGTGACTGGAGGGCAATTGTTTAGGCGAGTTTTAAATGTTTCTTGAGCCGATTTTGTATGGTTAAATTGCATTCTCCATTTTTTATGCCAGTCGTTTAGTGAGCTTAGATGATTTTGCATGTTTTCTGAGCAGGTGTCAGAATTTTCATAACTAAAGAGGATAGCAACATCATCAGAGAAGGCAGCTGTTGTTGTCTCATCAGTTACTAGTGAGTCTCTCGTATACAGAGGTAGAGCACTGGATCTAGCACAGTACCCTGAGACATTCCCGATCTTATTAGGTTCTGTCCTGATCTTTACCCATATCGGTAAGAATATTTCTGTCAAATAAGACTTCTATAGGAGGAAGTAGTTGCTCTGTAGACACTTCTTAATTTAATCTTTCGAGTACTCTACTCATTATAGGGAGCAAACTGATCAGTCTATTGATGTCCCTTGTAGAGGTAGGCCATTTTTCTGAATCATTGCAATATATCTATATGACTGGAAAAGACCATAGTCTGGGGATTCGATTTTTAATTGTTGTGAGAGAAACGATAACTTTTTTGGGCGCCCTTTCAGGCTTTCGGCTGTAATTAGATCATAGCTGGGTGCTTTTTTGTTGTTGAATGTTCGTATTTGTCTACTTATTTTCTTTGTTCTGAAGGGTTTGATGGTTAGTATCATCTGGCACGGGCTGTCGAGGTATTCGTCGCTGCTTGCTGTATCGTTTCAGTTAGATGTTGTACTGCTTCGTTAATGTCTTACGGCTTTTTTATTCTCATATCTGGATTCAGGTTGTCTTCAATATAAGCTTCAAATATCTTCCAGTCAGTTCTCCCTGTGGTTGGTCTAGGCGGTGCACTTTTCTTGATGTATGTTGAGCTGAGGGTGGCGATTACTGGGGTGTGGTCTGATGATAAATTAAAGTTGGAATTTGATGTGGCAATACCATTTTTTACGAAGAAAAAACAGTTTCGCGGATCTGAGGACCATTATGTAGGTTGTTAGTTGCTCAGATGGCTATAGGTGGCGTTTGTCATTGATTGGAGCGGGTTACGTCCTTGTAGTTGTGAGTCTTGATCCCCAGTGAGTATGCTTTGCGTTGCAGTAACCACCAGCTATAAATTTATTACTGAGGGTGTTGAGGAATATTATATACAAATCTAAAGTTATATTATGTTGAGGTGGGGAATATATAGTGGTGATGTTAAGGTCGCCACTTTTGTGTTTCACCTATACTGTTGTAGTCTGAATTTGCTCTGTTTGATATTTGTCTAGTTCCTGCTGCGACATCGAGTTCCGGATTATGCCTACAGTTCCTCCATGAGCTGTAACATCTGGGTGGGTGGTGTAGTATGTAGAATACGGTGGAATTGAGAAGAATGTTCCATCAGCAAACTGAGTTTCTGAGGCTAGCAAAACGTCTATTTTATTGAGATCTAGGAAGGTTATATTACCTCTTGTTTATGGTTCAATAGTCCATTGGTACTCATTGTGGCGATTCCTGCTATTTTGTTGGACATTTTAGTTCATTTTTTTGAAACATCTGTGAGCTGATTCAAAATCATACTATATTGGTCGATAAGGTGGTTAAACATATTTTTGAACTCTACCAAGAATAACGATAGGTGTTCACCCAATTCTGCTTTCGGTTCTTCTTGAGGTTTTTTTTTCCTGTTTTCTATTGCTTGTGCATGTTTGTTTTGTCATGGTTATAGGAATTCATATCGCTAAATTTTAGTGGGTTTACTAAGGCTGGCAATTGGATTGTATTGTTAGAAGGTGAGAAGTGGCTCCTCATTTCCTTTTTTCATTAAGTCTTCATGCACAGAACATCCTTCATAGTTTGCTGAGTGATTACCATTGCATGAGGCACAAGTGGCTGGTGTATCTTCGGGCTTATTACAAACTTTTATATAATGTTGTTTTTCACATTTCACACAGTTGTATGGCTTAAGGCAGTATGATTTGGTATGGCCATTGTCTTGGCATCTTTTACGTTGTACTATGTCCCGTCTTTTTCTTGGTGGTTTTGTTGTGATTTTGGTATTGCATATAAGCTCTAGTTTATATATTTTTGTTGTTTGCTTGCGGTTACAGATCTACGAATTACATCGGCAGTGGTTCCTTTGATCTTCGATGTCTTATATTTATGAAGTTTGGTACTTTGTATCCTTCTTTGATGTTCGATGTATTATATTCATGATGTTTCGTACTTTGTGTCCGGATTAGGTGGGTTCACTTTTTATCTCTTCAAGAAGTATAGAAGGATGAAGATTTCTGATAACTACTGGGTATGCTTTATCTCCTTTCGTTTGAAAGGTGTGGTGTATAATTTCATCTTGTTTCTGGTGTCTGATCAATTTTCAGTAACTTTCAGTTGTCCTAGGACTAATTTTTATAGTATGATTTGGTAAACTTTTTGTGTAATGGATCTCTTCTTCTGTGATGGTATTTAGATATTTCATCATGGCTGTGTAGTCATAACTCCGTAAACAAAAATCGGTGTTTAAAACTGATTGACCAGTATCGTTTTCGCTGTCTGTTTAATTTTGTATGTTCTGTTGAAATAAGGACGAGAATCGGTTTTTATTGGAGTCTCATATGATATTTGCTGGGGAGAATTATTTCCTTTGCGTTTTTAAACACTGTCACTCATGTCTTATTTCCTGCATGTTCACGTTGTTATCATTTGATGAGCTTTCATGCATTTCATGGGAATAATTAAATTAGTTCATTGCCATGCTGATGTTTTGGGCGGTACTACTGGTGGATATTTGAGTGATTGGTGGAAAACCGCTGAAGTTCAGATCATTTTGAAAGTTTGGTTCCGTTCCGGTAGAGGATCGGTTATAAGACATATTCATTGTCTCAGGGTATGAACACCTTAACCGTGAATTTCTTATCTTTTCGAAGGTATTTCGAATTTTCGCGAATTTTTGCAGATCTTCGAGGCAAAAACTGATATTTCCTTGATATAAATTAAAGTTTTTATTCTATACACTGGTATGGTCACTTCTTGGGTTGAGGCAAAGGTTTTAGAATACGCATTAACTTCGAAACTCAAGGCATAGAATCATGACACATGTGTACTCATACGTTGACCACTCGCGAATACAAGAATTAGTGCTTTATTTTTTTGCCAATACCGTTTTGAAAAAGGAACAAATTTTACAAATAGAAAGAACGAGTTAAAAAATCTATGCAAATCAGGAGCTTACAAAATTCAATTATATTTTCAAACAAGGATTTGCGTGGATTTTTTTAGAATTCGTTTTAATTTTCGTAAGATTGGTTTTATTTTCAAAACAGTGACAGAAAAAAAATACGTTACTAATTTCTAGAAATTGTTTGTGAGATTCATTTTCATAAATGAATTCCCCACATGCAATGACATAGGCAGTATCGTATTCTATTTTCAACAGTTTTGGATTCGCATCACGCTCTGGGGCTGAAGTTATCATTGTCCTGGAATGTCTCGGAATGAGGACCCCCACCACCTCCGACAATCTATATGATGGAGAAAACGCATTTTGATTTTGATCAACACTGGACTTTTCATTTTCATTATCATAACGTCCATAACATTGCTTGCATTGATCCACTCGCGTTGCTTTCTTTTATGCATTGAATATCGTGTCCTTTCAATGCAAATTTCTGAACTTTTATATATTCACCCATACAGTTCAGAATTTATTAAAAATCATGTACTTTATCTGACAGGGAGCGCTCGGCAGACATCTAGTCAACAATTTTATGAGCAATTTTCCTCTAACGTTGCCGAGAACCGAACCCATGAGGGATACTTATATAAACGAGGGGCACTGCTGAAGGGCTGGAAGCAGAGATGGTTTGTTTTGGACTCAATCAAGCATCAGCTCAGGTACTACGATGCCATGGAGGATTCACACTGCAAAGGATACATTGGTAAATTTTTATTTTCATCTCTTTAATTCTGCGGATTGTTATAAATGAATGGAGCCCGGCGGGAATCGGGTTCCTAAGATCTCCAAGAGTTAATAAATTTTCTTATTGAAATATTCTGATTCCACGACTAACGTTTTCATATTTGATTGAAGGAATAATATCAACAACTTACTCGTTCAAAATCGTCTGTGGGGGTAAAACGACTTGATTGAACGTCGTTCAAACTTTCGAACGACGTGTTTAATAACGTTCCAATTCGACTTGACAATTCGTGAGTGCTGGGTATTTAAGTGCAATACGGGGATCATTACTGATATCCGAAATGCTAATTTCACGAGCAGCTACTGTTTACACACTAGATACTTGAAATCGTTAGTTGACTGTTTTGTGAAAAAATTTCACTAGCGCCATCTCAGGAGCATCTTGCGAACCCTAACATGAACGTCATGCACATCGATCAAAGTTTTTCTGAACTCGAAGTTTAGGGTTCTTAAGATGCTCTTGAGATGGCACTAGTGAATTTTCATTCTCAAGAAAGCCATCTAACAAGTTTCAACTGTCTACATCCCTCTCAGTTTTTTTCAAGGTAAGGCCCTTTGACGATCTGTATTAACCGTGAAATTGCAGTGAATTCCTTGGGGAGGTTTTGGTTGATTGGATGATCAGCTCAAATCAAGGTGGAATTTCTGTTAAATTTTTGACAAATATTCTTCCTTGTGTTTATGTTAGTTTATATCATCAACTGGAGTTCTGTGTCCTCCATGAAATATTTCTTACTTTGTTCCGACGTTTCAGAAATGAACAGGAATTGATGTCTGCCATCAAAATGATGTGATTCCTTACGGTGCAAATATTTTTTTCGGACCAATATTTTTTCCTTTCTGATGGACCCATTATTCTCTGATGATAACAGGCATGACATTTTGGCCTATTATACAGGGTGTTCTTTGGGAATCGCAGGGTTTCAAAAAAGCAACAAATTTTAAAATTGCATCGAAAAGTCGATTTTCTTACCAATGTAGAATTTGGAACTGCAAAAAACTTTACAAAATATTCAAGAGCAAAAATAAAATCCCGTATGAGGTATTCCTTCTGATTGAACACGTATTTCCTCACGCTAATCACCAGATAGAACATTTGTAGTGAAACCGTTTTTTTTTCCATAACCATGAATTGAAAAAGTAACTATTTTTGAAGTAGGAAATAACAGAATGGTTTGATTTCTCCATTGCCATAATTCCACAGGACTCTCACACCAAATTGACTTCAGCTTGATGCAACAATATTCGATTAAGTGGCGTCTACAGACTAAGAGCTGAGATCATAAGAAAAAATATCAGAAAAATATTGAGTTCTCAACTTATGATATTTAGGTATTTTTACAATGAATGTATTCTCAGAGTTCTGAAGATGAACAGATTTAAAAATTTAATTAAATTTCATAGCATAACCCTTGGTTTCACAGAACTTTTGATGTCAAACTCGTTGTTAACCGTTCGAATTCGATGGTTGCCTTTAAAGTAAACTGAATTTGAGCTCAGAATTTAGTGTCGATTGGCAATCAAAGGAATTAGCGAACTTCATGAAGCAATCAGAGGCGGACTCCGTTGTTTTCTTCACATCATATTCGCCCAATCTAACAATGACGTAACATGTCTTGATTGATAGATTGTAGGAATCTTGAAAATGTTATACTGCACAAATTGGAAACCCTCTAGATTTTCTTTTTTGCAAGGTATTACTTTCTATATGGTTCTTTGGAGGTACTAAGTCAGGGGGCATCGAGATCAATTCAATTAACATTACCCACAATCTATTACTACCTACAACTGTTAAATTGAGAATTTTATCAAAACGGCCTAGCTAGATTTTTATGATTCCTTGTGATGTAGTGTAACTAAAAAACTAAATCAAATATGTTACCCTGTATAATACATACTGTCACATCTAAGTGATAGTGTTCTGGGTGCTTGATATATTTGCATTTCTTCCTCTTAACCCAGTTGGATAGGGCATTAACTAGCAGTCGTGAAACGTAGGTATATATGTAGTCCATTGCCAAAACTGTAACAAAAAATCATTTGAAATTTTCACAGAAGAAACTCTCAAATTCCGTGTAACAGATGGACGTGGAACAAAAATAAATGCGTGCTTCCTGAAGGTATTGTAACGTGTCCTCAGTTTATCGAAACGTTCAGAATAATTAAACTATTTATTTACACTTATTTACAATAATGAAAAGTAACTCAACAATTATTTCTATCAAAGTCTGTGCACAATTTATTTCCACACTTATTTCATTCTCACTGATCACCGTCTGCTTTAAATAACTCCGCTGAATTAGTCCTTGTGCTGCTCCGCGCCCGTTCGTTCTTTCATCACACTCTTAGCACAGACAGGGCCGTACCCGTCACACTGTCCCCTCCTCAAGCCTGTTTTGCCCCAGAAGAGACTCCATGAATTCCTCGGAAAACCGTGGTAAAATCTGCAATCGTCACCATTTCTACAGTAGCCCTTCTGATGGAAGTCTACAGTTTTGCTGGGCTTTCCGTTTTGATTTGGGTTGAAATTGCATACCAAAATCTCTTTACCTGTCTTCTGAAATACTACTCCCAGCATGCTTCGCACAACCCGCCAATTCAGTTGATCCAGTCCACAACATTATTTGGTAACAGCTAATTTCCCTATCCCAAAGCATTGCAAGTCTTCTTCAAGCCATGCAGCGCTGTCCATAAATTCTGGTAGGTGGGCTTCTGATAGGAATACTGCTTGGTGACTACGTAATGAATGAACCGACCCTCTGATTTCAGTCTCAGGCATTTTGCGATTCTGGGATGCTGTCTCATCAGTTTCTCTTGACGTCCAAATTTATTTCTGAATATTGCTATTCCCCTACTCATCCTTAGATCCGCTGCTACATCATTTTTCATAACTTCATACGGTCCTTCCCACTGTATCTGCAGCTTCGGTGAAAATCCTCTTCTTCTTCGCGGTTATACAACCATACCAGATCTCCTGCGGTAAACCCTCCTTCAATGGCCTTGATCTCATAGCGCATTTTCATCCGATCACTTGCTTGCTGCATTTGATTGCGCACCTTGTCATGAATGTAATGTAGCTCCTCAATTTGCTGACGTAGTCCTCCCCGGCTTATTCTCATAATAATCTTCTGATTTCTTCTCTAATGATTTACTCAATAGGTTTGTCTATTTCTTGGTCTTATCCCTCACAATATTGTCCTCCATGCGACGCCTGCTTCGCTGCCTCGAACTCTAAAGCTTGAGCTAAAGCGTCATCTATAGTTTTAGGGCGGTCAAGTCTCAGAGCTTGTTGTGTTTCGCTGTCCTTGATTCCGTCTACAAAGGTTTAGATTGAAAGCTGTTCAAGGAAGCTGTCAGGAGCAGTTGGGTAAGCCAGCCTGACTAATCTTGCCACATCGGCTCCAAACTCCTGGAGATTTTCTTCTGTTTTCTGCACCCGGTTCTTGATTTGGGCATGATAAACTTGTTGTAGACGAGCATCGCCATATCTCATCTGAGGTTACGATGTTAGAAATTTATAACAGGCTTGTTGGCTCTTCGGAATCGTTTGCAGAATGTTGAGTGCCTCTCCTCGTAGAGCTATAATCAATGCTGTGGCTTTTTCGTTATCGCTCCAACTGTTTGCCAGCGCAGCAGCTTCAAATTGTTTTTGATATGTCGACCATGGGACTTTTCCATCAAATGTCGGAGGCTTGATCTTCATTTTTCCACTTTCGCCGATATTTTCCGTTTTCATGATTCTGTAGGGTGATGAAGCCGGGTAATCTTTTCCAATTGACATTATTTTTAGGGACTCTATTATTTTAGAATGCTGTTCAATTATTCCTGTTATTTCTTCAAATTTTCCGTTCACTTCTTCATATACTTCGTCAAATTTTCCGTCAACTTTTTCATAAACTTAGTCAAATTTTTCGTCAACTTTATCGAATTTTTCATTTACTTCGTCAAATTTTTCGTCGACCCTACCAAATTTCTAACTTACTTCGTCCATTCCTTTCTTGATGGTTTCCATTACTATCCGAAAATTTTCTCATTGATTTTCTGAGAGTTTTTTTTCCATTTTTCGAAATTTTTTTTCCATTTTCTCAGTGATTTTCTGAGAATTTTCTTCCATTTTTCGAGAATTCTCTCACATTTTCTCATTGATTTTACTCACAAGTTCCATGATTACCTGCGTCTCCATTGCTTTCTGAAATCTTGTGGTCACTGGCATAAATTTGAACCGATAGAATTTATTTATTATATTCGAGCGATGTCGAACTGACACCAATGTAACATTTTTTTCGTTTATCAAAACGTTCAAAATGATCAAACTATTCATTTACACTAATGAAAAGTAACTCAACAACTATTTCTATCAAAGTATGTGCACAATTTATTTCCACACTAATTTTATTTTCACCGATCACCTTCCGCTTTAAATACCTCCGCTGAATTAGTCCCTGTGCTGCTCCGCGCCCGTCCTCTTATCACTCGTGGAATTTCTTGAAGATTCTAGACAAGTGGGTGACTCAGAGACATCTGGAGCTTTCAGGAACACTCTAGCACAGACACGGTCTTACTCACGATCACTGGTGATCGAATTACACAAATCACAATGAACGTTATTTTAATATTGATATTGAAATACTAGCTTTTCGCTCTCTCTCTATTTCTGTGAAAGGTGCTTACACTTGCGAAATATATAGAGGGTGCCTACTTTAAAAAGTCCAAAAGTTCAAGGTGAGATTTTACATGTGACAAAAAAAAGTCATATAACACATGGTCGAAATATTTACGGTATCCATCAATTCAACATTTTGTGTTTATACGGAATATCTCAATTTATTTTATGAAATCAATCACACTCTAGTTATTCTTGTAGCCTCATAAATTTGATCACATGTCAAAAAATTCCTTACTGCGGGCGTGGTAAGCAGATAAACATAGAAGTTCTAAGGTGAAAATTATCAATGATATTTTTCCAATAGGTTTATCGATGAAAAATGAATAATTACGATCACGTTTTCTCTTCAGCAAAAACTTCCCCATTTAGTTATCTTTCGAATGACATATTAACTTTTGTACTAGCTGTTTCTTTTCAGCCTCAATATCATGGCTAACATGATAACAAAGAAAAATAAGAAATTACTCAAACGTGTTTTTCTTCCGTTTTGATGCTCCTTCTGATTGAATCAGTTATTTTTCTGATTGAATATTGGAGTAACTCTCACTAGAACTGTTTATTTATCTGTCGAGTCAAACGAATGAACTAAATTTTATTAATACATATTATAAGAAGGAAGTTGAGAGAGGACGAAATGCTGTAACAACTCGCTTCAAATAATTAAACTATAAACCCATAGCAAATGTTCAAAATGGCTCCCGCCTTGTTCAATACATTTCACACATTTTTTCCTACTGAATCTACAACCCTGCGTAGTTCAGAAAGTGTATGACCCATTTCTGCATAACACAATTTGATATTATTTATCAGATCATCTCGAGTTTGAGCGCTCATTTGATAAACTTTTTCTTTTAATGTGTTCCAGACTTGAAAATCCAACAGGGGAAGTTCACGGCTTCTTGGTGGCCATTTTACTGGACCGTACCTTCCAATCCATTGTTTTCCGAAATATTCATTTAGTTGGTCACTTGCATTCCGGCTATTATGAGCTGAGCAGCCATCCATTTTGAACCAAAGCTTCGTCTGTTTTCCTGAGGCATTTCTTTGAGTATGTCTGTTTGACATATTATGCCCCAACTCTGCAGAATTCATTCATTGAATCCGAAACAGTCTAACAGACTGATTGCATGAAATGCCTCAGGAAAACAGACATAACGTTTGGTTTTAAATGGATGGCTGCCCAGCTCATAATCGCCAGAATGTATGAGACCAAATAAAGGAATATTTCGGAGAACAATGGATTGGAAGGTACGGTCCAGTAAGATGGCCACCAAGTGGCCGTGAACTTACCCCTTTGGATTTTTAAGTCTGGAACACATTAATAGAAAAAGTTTATCAAATAAGCGTTCAGATTCGAGATGATAAATAGTATCAAATTATGTTGTGCAGAAATGGGTCAGAAACGTGCTGATCTTCGCAGGGTTGTAGATTCAGTAAGAAAAATGTGTGAAATGTATTGAACAAGGCGGTAGCCATTTTGAACATTTGCTATGAGTTTATAGTTTAATTATTTATAGCGAGTTGTTACAGCATTTTGTCCTCTCTCTTAATTTCTTTCTTATAATATTTATCATATTAGCCATGATAATGAAACTGAAAAGAAACAGCTAGTTCAAAAGTTAATACGTCATTCGGAAGATAAATAAATGGGAATGTTTTTGCTGAAGAGAAAACATGATTGTAATTATTAATATTTCATCGATAAACCTACTGGAAAAATATTAATTATTTTTACCTAAGAACTTCTATGTTTATCTACTTACCACGCCAGCAGTAAGGAATTGTTTGACACAAAAAAATTCTTGTGTTGCAGCCAATTTCATGCTCTTTCGAGACATGTGATCAAATTTTATGAGGTTACAAGGATAACTGGAGTGTGATTGATTTCATGAAAAAATTGAGAAATTCCATAAAAACACAAAATGTTGAATTGAAGGATTACCTACCGTCAATATTTCTACCATGTGATATATGACTTTTTTTGTTGGAAGTCACATGTAGAATCTCGCCTTGAAGTTTAAAGTAGACGCCCTATATAAAAGAATGGCGGAACGGAGAATAAAGAGACCCAGCAATAATAATCTATCACAAACACAAGGACGATAAATACAAATACTCCACCTTGATCTAAGCTCATCCAATCAACCACGGCCTCTACACTTAAAAAGCGCTATCCAAGGAATTTAGATACTGCCGTTTCACGTTTATGACTTATCATCTGACTGATTCACCCTAACCATCAAGTGTAGACAATCTTGAGCAATGTGCATGTGTTCATGTAATTGTCGTTACAGGAAGCTATATCTGGGATTTTTCAGTTTGTTAAGAGCTCTTTATTCTCCGTGATACATTCCTCTGTTGGATGTTAGATGTTGCTGTCTCGTGGGAGAACCACATATATCGGGTGTTTTCTCGTTGTGCGGCTGCTGTACAAACTGTAGAATCGCAGATACAGCCCTCGTAACAACAATTGGGTGAACGATATGCACATCGCTCAACACTCGAAGGTTAGGGTTCCTAGGTGGGAGTCCACAACGGAGCACCGCACCGACTTTCTCGTCGACCGTCACTAATACACCAATTCAACCTATACGATATGCCGCTATGCTCACATAAAAACAAAATGAATTTCTGAGGTTGATGCTGGAATCAATTCTACGGTCAGAACGGGAGCCGATGCCTCGAAAAGAGGTAGATTACGTTTAAAAATAAAGTTTAAAGTATCTGTCCACTAAGTGGCTGCAGATGTGGCGCTGTATAAGTTTTAAATTGGAGGCATTCATCCAACAGGTTTGAAGTATCCAGAATCCTCTCCGCGTTTTCAGGCTAAGTCAAGTCTAATGATCCATAATAACCGTGAAACTGCTGTGAATTCCTTGGAAAGCGCTTTTTCAGTGTAAAGGCTATGGTTTATTGTATTATTAGCTTAGATCAAGGTTGAGTATTCGTTGATACATGATACATTTGCTCGAATGAATACCCACCTTGAGACTTAAGATTGGTAATGGATACAGATTCGGGTAGTAATCTTTTTAAATACCTGTGATTGATAGATCATGTTTACCTTTCATGCCGGTATTTGAAAATCACGAGGATAACAAGCATAACAAGGATTATGAATAGCTTTAACGAAGTGAGCATCACGTCCTTGATTATAGATGGTAGCCTTTTAACAGGAATTAGGACAGGTAGTGAAGAAAAAGACTAAGTTGAACTGAGTGCCGATGTTTCGTCCGTGTATTCGAACTTTTTCAAGGCTGTATAAAAGGAAGTACAGAAATACATCAGTATATCACAGCAAGTCAATCGGAATAATGACCAACCAAATGGCACGTTATATAAATAAATAGGATATGAAATTATATAGAAAGAATACACATTGCGAAATGGCCACTTAGAAATTTCAATGAAATTTGAATAAAATATGAAAATTCTCGAAAAAAAAATTTTTTTTATGTTTCCATGGATTATTCTTAATATTGACACTTTTCATCTTCCAACCAAGTTTCATTTCAATCAGATAAATATTTTTCGAGTTATTGAAAAATCAAAATTTCAAATGGCTGTAGCACAAAAACCATTCGGCAGATTTGGCCCATTAACGAACTTAAGCGAGATATTCACGATCAAAACCTTACCTGAAAATTTCAAGGCCCTGGGTCCTTCCTTTCGAAAGTAAGAGCACACACGGCCGGTCGGACAGAATCGAATTTGACCACCAATTCTTCATCAGTGAGTCCAACCTAGTCGTTTGAGACCGATTTCAGCTCAGTATTCGAAAATTACAGACATTGTGACGAAATGATAACGTGCTGTTCCCCAGAACAAGCGCGTGAAAATTTGATAAGTTGGGCAGCATAAAAACTTGATTTATAGATCGTCGAACCTCAGTTCAGCCATGTTTCACGAAGAGAACTTCAAAAAGATCAGAGAAATCTTGAAAGGCAATAATTACCAGAAAATATTCGTGAATAAAATAATAAACGAATACAATCCATTTTCCCAAAACAATGGTGGAACCCTTAGGTCAGAGAATCAGAATAAAAGATATTTTAGATTTCCGTATATATCAAGCCTGAGTCAGAATATTGCCCGCTCAATAGGATGTGAATCAAAAACTACACAGCTAGTTTTTTATAATCAGAAAACGACAGGAAATTTATTCTTCAAGCCCAAAAATACAACCCCCACGAGAATTGTTTCGATTTCAATAATACCGAAATCCTTGACTTTGAAAGAAACTGGAAAAAGAGAAATATCAGTGAAATGGTTCATATACGATTGAACGATACGGTTAACCACAGAACGGATACCCAGCATCTTAGTCAATTGTATACAAATCTGTTAAACCTGTATCTCGAATCCCTAACTCAGTCATAAACAGGATATATATGTGTTCGGTGTTTGCATGAGATAGCTGCTGCTCTCGAAAATTCAAGGGGAGAAAAAATAAATCTTAATTATTGTTGATATTATTACGTGTTCCCTTCAAACAATTGACAAAGTGTTGTTTCGATGCAGTTTTTCGATCATTAGTAATGATAACATTTCATCTGAATAAACTTGGTGAGCTAGTGTACCAGGGATTTACCCAGTTTAATATATTGTTTGTTTATTTTTTGTATGGACAGTGTGTTATTGTCTATTTATTCAATTTGTTGTTTTATCTATATAATTTTACATCCTATTTATTTATGTCATGTGCCATTTGGTTGGTCATTATTCCAATTGTCTCGCTGTGATATATAGCTTTAACATTTGCAAGAGCTTGCAAAAGAAGAATGCAAACTAATTTGACTACGTTTGAAGAGAACATTTGGCGAAAATTGGAAACTTATGTTTTCTGTTCAATAAGTAGAATAATCATCACTTTTCTTTCATTCAGATTTGGCAGAGGTGATGTCGGTAACACCGGCAGCTGCAGCTCCCGGTCCGCCCAAGAAGACAGATGACAAATCCTTCTTCGATGTAAGTATTATATATAGTCTCTCACATCGCCGTTGGATCGACATCGGAGTTCGATAGATTCAATCAGTATTCTGAAATTCATCGATAAAATTATGTTGAACCCTGTTGAAATTAACACGAATTGAAATATGAAAACGCCTTCATGTTTGAACGATATGTTCGGTTTTTGGTTTCTTTTCTTCAGAATCCAGTGAATTATCCTCGAGGTGTGGATAGAAGTACATATAAATTCTATACTATACTGATGAATGAGTCAATAAATCCGAACTTGAACTCGAAGTAGAAAAATTCGGACAATATTTCTGCAAAGAAGTTGAAAGAAAGATCTAAGAATTCAAACTAAAACCAGTGATTTTTGCCGATGACGAATATTCTTGAAATACTTTCAAAATCGACAGAAAAAGCGAGTTATCATGCTTATACAACATTTTGTCTAGGTTTTTTGCACTGCCGTATTTGATCTGTTGCAAAAGGCGACTCTATCGCTAGGATTAATTAATTGCATTCACTAGTATATAAAGCTACTAGAAACAATCCTGATTTGATCGTTAGGCTTAACTGACACGTAACACATCCCGTCCTAGCTCGAGCTGACCACAATCATAAATCTACGGTCGCCTGTGGTAAGTAGCGAATTCGCATGGAAACGCATCCTATCACGTACACGGCCGTCAAGCTGCACTTACAACAGGCGATCGCCGATTTGTGGTGGGCTCGTGGCCGGCATGTGGTAGGTGTGTGTTAAGCCTAACAACAAAATAATGACCGCAGATTTGTGGTCGGGATGTGTTAGGTATGGGTTAAGCCTTAGGAGAGTTTGAAAATAGAAAAATTAAGCGACGAAGGAGCGCTCAATTAGAAAAATGTGCTAACATAGCAAGAAATGATTCATGTTACTAACGAAAATTATATTGATTCTGAAATATTTGAAACTATAAGAAAGTATAGAATATGTCATTCACGAACTCAACTTTCTCCTTGGAGCTCAAAACTATAATAATAATTAATCATTGTACATTCAGTAGAACCAATAAACATTAAGAAAAAATTTGTCCTAACGTATTGCTCTCTTGTATAGTTTGGTTTACTAGATTGAGTGATTCCTGTATTGTGTATACATTGAATTACGAACCGGCAGTCCTTTTGTTTTTATGAGAGTTCTTAAATCCAAGGTCCTACAGAATTATGTTTAACGACGAATCAAGTATTGGTATTGAGCGGAATAATTTAAAAACGGTATGATAAACATGACAAACCATTGGTTCACAAAGTAAGTCGTTCTCATACTGTTCTGTTAACTCGTTAGTTAAGAGAAAAGTTTACTGTATTTTGGATTGAACCAAATGGAATAAGAATTGAGGTGAATTATAAAATGAAATATTATGGTCCTGTGAACAGCCTGGTATAAATTTCGTGAGTCTTCATTAAAACTGAATTTTCTGCTGTGGTTTGCACAACCTGCAAAACAATTAGAAGGCATAAATTGGTAGCAGGAAATAGGACATAAATACAAATGAAGATGTTGAAAGTTTATTACATAAATAATAATAATAATTATTATAAGATTTGTGGCCTGAAATCATCAATAATAGCGCATATCTCCGAAAGCTGAAGAATGAACACAGACAGAGGAGAGATGGATTTCAATTAGAAGAACTGCCATAAGGGTTATGGATTCCTAAAGAGATATTTTTGTTGTATTATTTTGACATTAACATGAAGTTGAAACATTAATTTAGTTTCCATGAAATGCAACCGCTTTTTAATTTGAATAGGGAAATTTTTGTTGTGACAGCTTGAACCTATTTCTGAACTCAACTTACATTATTTTGTAATTGTTTCAGCTCCGCACCAGTCGGCGCACTTATAATTTCTGCGCCCCAGATGCTACCTACGCTCAGGAATGGATCGAAAAACTACAAGCTTGTCTCCAATGAATAAAAATACTCTCTCTACCCAAAGTTAAGTTAAGCTGAAAAAATCTCCATCTTCTGACAATGGAATATTTATTATTCAAGATATTTATATTTTTTTAAATACTTTGTGATGCATAACTTTATGTGAGATTCAACAAATCATATCGCTAAGTGAATTTATAATGTTCAAGAAAGAATTTTTAGTTGCAATAATGTCTATTTTGTTAAAGCGATATATTATTCCTAGTCTTACGGTTTTTAAAGATTTTGTTCCTTGATAAAAACCCTGAAAAGTGATAAAAAATCATATTTTTTGATGTTGAAAACTCCCGATGCTTTTGCAACAACCAGGTTGTTCAAGTGTTCATTTCGGAATAAAACTGTCATTAAAACCTCAAAATATTTTATCAATAATGAACAGTGAGCACAAATTCAGTTAGATCCTTTAATTGCTGACAAACATAAGAATCAATAGATATAAGTTGTATCCGATGTTGACTTCTGTTAAATATAAGAAATCGTGACACAAGCGATAGAAATATTTCACATTAGTTCTTGGGAATTTCAAACAACATCGTTATCTCAAACCTATCTGTTGTCACACTTATTTCACTAATTAATGTGAGGAAATCTTTATAATTATTATTTATTCTCGAATATTTTGCACATTCCGTATATTTCAGAAATTGTTACTATGTACATCTTGGTGTTCTGGAGATCACTCACCTGCTTTTGTGATTTCTATGTTCTGTTTATGTGATACATATAGCAATGTAAAACTGTTGTTATAAATAAAGAAAATGAAGGATATCAATATTGTAATGAATTTCCTATCATTTGGAACCACCACGCTGCATACTTTGCATTTTAATTTTAAACATTAGAAAAACGACTTCAGGAAATCTGCAAAAATAGTGACGAAACTGATCATCATCCTTTATGGTATACTCGAAAGCACAAAAATCGGAATTGAAACAAAACAGTGCATAACTACTCTTTAATCCACTTTTACTTTATGCGTGTAACACACCTTCTGGAAAGTCTAAGCGGAGTAAAGAGTGTTACGTATTCTTTAGTTATCAGTACCTCTAGCTACAGTGAACACAAATAGTTTACATGAATATGGACGATTTGAAAATTGTTTTGTTTAATGAAAAAGTATGTCTTCAAGTAGCAAGATATTTCTGAAGCAGAATTGAAAATTTTTCACGACTTCTGGACTCTCTCTGATAATAATTGATAGCTATTGACACAGACATGCTTCAGGAACGTGTTCCCTAGCAAATTTAGGATCTTATATAGAATCCATGCCTTGCTGGAAGATCCTAAATTTGGGATCTTTTATAGAATCCATGCCTTGCTGAGGCAGGTTAGAACCCTGTGCGGGTTCACCAAGCCCGTCGGCAGTAGCGTGGAATGGATTTTGAACACCCAGGAATCCGGATGGTATCGGTAGTACCCGGCACACCACCCCTCAAACCAGGTGAACTCATTTTTCAGCCACAAACTGCCGCCCTGCCCAACGACTCGCCTTCCCTGGTTTTAAATGTACCCAAAGCCTTCTAACCTCAAATTCCCGAGCCGAAACGGACACCCAAATGCGCCAATAATACTAAGCCTTCCTCCCAATTACCGTAAATTCCCGAGGAACGAATCCCTCAACGAGTCTATACTTGAGGTACTCTTCCAGAAGACCTCCCGAGAGCAACACAACTGCTCATAACATCCGTACGACCCAATTAGCCAACAAACATTTTCCCATATGCCAGCTCTTGCCAGCATACTCCCCAAATATACATTCCATTCATGATCATAATTACCACAGTCAAACAATATGTGTTCCCAATATTCGGTCTCACCACAAACACATCTGTCGCTCTCGCTGAGGCCCCTTTTATACAGTAACTCGTTCATACTCCCGTGACCAGTGATGAGATAACCCAAATACAGCCCCGGGAAAAACCATTCGTTTCCCTAGACTAAGTCAACATTAGGAATAAACCGAAATGTGACCCTGCCCTTACGACTTTCGCTCCACCTTGCCTGCCACGCTTGCCTCAGCGCTATCTTCAAATCAGCTGCACTTTTCATGGAACTAGAATCCCTTTCACCAACAAATTTCCTGTCGAACCCATTCAGCGCTATCCCTTTCTTGAGCTTGTAGCTCACTCCCATTCCAACAGCCAATATATCCCATCGCATTCCACCCATCAAAACATTTATCGCTTCAGTGGCTACCGTGTGACAAACCTTCAAACATGCTGACATTACCACCTGCTGGCATCTATTTATGCTATTCCTTGCATGCTCATTCACTATCTCCTTGTACCAAACTTCCACCCCGTACATGGCGCATGCTCTAAACATGCCGTCATATATCACTTTCGTCGCTTTTCTGTTAAGTCCACAGACTTTCCTCAAGACACGCCCCATACACCCCGCTAGTCTAACCAGCTTCGCCCATACATCTGAGAAGTGCTCATGGAATCTTAGACCCCTCCTCTACCCTTACGCCCAAGTATTTCACACTACTTGCGCACTTCGTGCCTTTCCCATTCAATTTTACATTAGGTGGCCTATTAGAGGCCAACCTTCCTTTCAGCATCATGCAAACAGTCTTCTGCTCTGAGATGCTCACCCCCGCCTTAGCGACCCATTCGCTCAAAAGCGTCATACATTCCGTCCTCTTCTGCTCAAGTTGAAGGCGACTTCTGCCTTTCACTATGAAGAATAAGTCGTCCGCAAATGCAAATACCTCTATTTCTCTGTTATCGAACAACTTCAATAACTCGTCTAGGCACACGTTCCACAGTTTTGGTCCTGCAATGGAACCCTGTGGACATCGACGCGATAACAATCGCACTACGGTTTCATGCCTTCAGATCACCCTTGCTTCTTTCCCATTAAAGTATGACTCCCTTAGCGCCATTTCCTCGGAATCCAACTCTCTTTGTCGGTTCAGGATATACCCCCACCTAAGGTGGTCAAATGCTCCTTTGAAGTCAATGAAGATACCCAAGACATATTTGTCCAATGTTTCATTGACTACCCTCTCAGCGGCCTTCCACGCGTCGACAGTTGACTTTCCTTTCGTGAAGCCAAAATGCCTCTCTGACATTCCTGAAGTCCTGCGCTCCAGTCTCTGGACCAAGATTCGTTCCAAGATCTTGCCCAGCACAGGAAGGAGACAGATCGGTCTATATGATCCCACTTCAGACCTGGGTTTATCCATGGACTTCAGGAAGACCACAACCGACACCATACTCCATGCCCTGGGAAAATTCCCCTCGAGCAAAATTGTGTTGTACTACTCTTGGTGCAGACGCACTCTTCTCTTGCGCAACACTAACACTTGCGCTCGCCCATGCATCCTTTTGGGCCTGACCACTGAGGATAATCATCCTCCACCTTTTTCATCCATTTCTCCTACTCGGAGACCACTCCCTTGAGCCGCTGATTTTCAGCCGCCAACTGTGCAATAGTGCACTCGAATTCGTTCATACATTTAAGTATGAACGACGCCGCGCTCTTGTTGACTTTATTATCGTCAGCCAAGACAAACTCCCTAAGGTCAGACCCATCAATCTCTGATTCAAACTCAGAGTCAAGCTGCTGCTTCTCCCCCGAGTCGAACTTGCACTACCCGATGAGTCACTATTGTTCCTCTCAAAACTTTTTTCCAGCTCCTTTGTAATTTTTTACTCAGTCCCATGAGTCGAGCGTAAACAAACGTCGCCCCATGGCGGTGACCTCATACCATGAGGAAGGCTAATATGTCTCACGGAGAGCGCCCGGTCTCCGTGGTGAGAAGGTCTCGGGCACAAGCTTCCTCTGGCCATGCATCCCATCGGCGACCTATCTTACCTTAGGATTGGGGATTTTTATTGAGACAAACTCCTCTTTGAGTCGTACAATTAAGTAAAGCTCCTCATTCACCCTAAGACATGACTAGGTCAAGATAGTATGTACAAGGTGGCAAGCCTCCAGTTCCTCGGGACACCTCGGATTCGGCGATCCCCGTACTGTTTACCTAGATAAACAGCCCCTGAGAGAGGCGCGTATAGTAATAATATCATCTGAACACAATAAATTCCATGATTTTTGCTGGTTATTTCATCTCTAAACGATTAAAAAGGTGCCATTATTAGAGCCATTGAATGTAAGGATTTCATCAGTCATTGAATATAACCACCTCAATATTTTTCAACTCTGTCTCAAAGTATATAAAATCTCAAATGACTGAAAATACACCCAGAGGCAGATTAACATAGAACCCTGAAAACGTACAATCACCAGATATGCTGGATAACTGATCTCAAAAGCAAAGATTTTTTAAAACATTAAAAAAAACTTTAGGTTTCTATTGAATAACCTAGTTGTTTCGAAGATATTGTGAAGTAACAACAGTTTTTTTAACACTATTTCATATCATATTTTGTTATGTTATGAAATAAAGACTTGTTGATTAACGGGGTAATCATTCCTAAAAAAATGGAGGACTGACAAATCGTGAGAAACAAGAAAGTAATGACTTAAAGTGTAATATACTTCCACTACAAGTAGCTCCTACATTATTACAATAAACAATTTCTTTTTCCATTGAGTGAAATGAAGGAACAAAATTTCATCATCTGAATCATGAAATTGAAACACACAGTAGTATGTACTTTGAAGTGCTTATTTATAGCATTGTATAAATAATTCTACCTATTATTCTACATTTTACAATGTTATAATAATATGTTGGGATTCATGAAGTTTTCGTGAGGATATAACTGTACCTTTGCAACTGCCAAAATATAATTTTTTAAGGTGGCCTAGGAGGAGAAAAGGATAAATCGAAGAGATGGGCCTTTACCTCCAGAAAAACCATTAAAAGAGCTTCATGCAATTGAACAGTTTCTAGGTAGTCTGCCTCTGGAACCCACACAGATTCGTTCAAATCGACCCCGAATGCACAACATCTAAAAGCATAATAACGAATAAGCGTTTGAGGTGCTATGAATTCTATTGAGAGCATATAGGTTGCCATCTTTTCCTTGAGATGCCAACTCTGCAAAAAGGATTGAAAAATGATCTTTAACTAGATCCAAGCAATGCTCCCAGAACATCAGGGGAAATAATTCAGATTTAGGCAGGCGAACTGGTGTCTGTCTGCAGGGAGGTATAGTATCCCACTTTCTAGAGATCATATTTGTCGATGATGAACTATACTGGAGCTAATATCAACGGTTTATGTATTTTCGATAATCTAGTAATGAACTAAAAGGTAAACCGCGAGTGATGATCTAAAAACTCTTCAAGAAGGTGCTGGAAGTATTCAGGATCGGACATATCTCTGAACATTTGAAAAGTACTCATATAGTACCTTTACCAAGAAGAGGAAGTTTGAAGGACTAAAACTACCAATTAGTCAAGGTAACCATTGAATTCTGTAGTTAGGCGCAATATCTAGTAGTCATCCTAGTTAAGACACTGAGTTGGAACGCCCACATATAGAAACTTTGCAATAGTCAGGCTATCCATTGATTTCTGAAGTAAGGCGAAATATTTTGAGAACCTTTTGCAGTAGAGTCAGGCTATCTATCAGACTGCAGGCAAATCTGCAGGAAAACTTGAGGAATCACCCAAAAACAAATGAACTGGCTGTATATTTATGCATACACACAATAGTGGCTTTCCAGTCATATACGTGTTTGACGCCTCCGGAGCTTGACGTACTGGGGCTCACGCCCGCGCTATTACGAGTAAATGAACAAATCGGCAAATTATGACAAGCTAGACGATTCACAGCTGTGAGTTCATCGATCCCAAAAAGTTCGGGTGGTGCATCAGGGGAAGAGGATAGGAACAACAAGAGTCTGACACTCCTGCGCATTGGAACACAAGTGGGGCGCCCATAGCCAAATAATACGATTAGTTCATCTATGGGGGTGCCTAAGGCGCATCGGCTGCACTCCAGACGGGAGCTACAAAAAGGTTCATATTAATAAGATCTCATATCACGGACGACTCTGTAGTGTCTGGTGGAGGAAGATCCAACAAACACTGGTCCAAACAAACTCACTCTACTACAGAGACAGGTCTGCCTAGCAGGTCGGTGATTTCCATATAATGCTTACAGCAGCCATGGAAGTCCTTCTTGAGTTACCCCCTCTTCACTTATTTCTGGAGATAGACCTGGAATGTACAACTGAATGGTAACTAATCTGTCAATGCCAATATAGATGGAAGGCTCAGGAATGCTGAAAGTACTCACCTATAGCACTCAAATAATGTCTTCAGGTTTGTGGTATATAACGGGTTTAGTGCGCATATTTGAAAAGATATTAATATTGATTACCAATGTGGGTTTCAGTCTGATAAATGAATTAAAAGTTTGTAGGTATTAAAAGTTTTAGAACTTGGAACTGTATATGTACGTAGCCTGGACATCACAAGATCTAATGCGCGAATTTGAAAAGCAATGACAGCAATCATCTCCTCCTTTATCAGACTAGCACGAATGTTGCTCTGTTAAGGGTGATTGTACACGCAGCGTTTATCGCTTCGGTTCGATCGGTCAAAGTAAGCACCTGGCGTTTTCTATCCATAGTCACCACATCCGGACCACAAATCTACGGTCGACCTGTCTCGAGTAGCGAATTGGCATGGAAACGCATCATGGCGCTCACACGGTCGACAATCTGCAGTCGTCTCGATCACAGACGCGGCTTGTCAGCAGTGTGAGCGCTATAATGCATTTCGCCACTAACGACAGGGCGACCGCAGATTTGTGGTAGACTCGTGGTCGGGATTTGGTACTTGTGTGTTGAGACTAATATCGTCGCTTCGCCTCCACTGAAATCCATCGAGAATTCGCTAACACTCCTATTACTCTTAAGACCGATCCGAGGTTGTTAGCACATGGTTTCAATTCTCCCGAGGTACAGGAGCAGGAATCTATGGTACCAGGCCCAGAGTCACCATTTCACTGAGTTTTACACAAGATGCGACCAAGTTCCAGGAAAAAATATATTTAATTGGGACTGCGGCGCACTTAATGCTGATAAAGCAGATTAGAACTATCGGACGCATCTGGAAGCCGCGGCTGACAATCGCGTAAACATAATTTCAGACCGGCCCTGAGCGACCTGGCGAGCATACAGCGTCTGCTAGATATCAAGGCAAAATTTTCAACAGCGATTCAACGGGCAATTTGCAACAAAAAAGATTTACAGAGTCCAATAATCTTCCGTTGAAGAATAAGATTCTAATGTTTTGTGAATTTCACAATTTCTCACTAGAAACATAACTGAAATAAAACTATCATTTATCATTGTACAACATACGAAAGAACGAAATATTATTCTCAAACCAGGGTAGGTTTGAGGATATTTCATGAAGCACACTGATTTGTTGCGTAGCGGTAAAGAAAAAAATATGAAAATATCTCCGGCCCTAGGTAAAAAAGTTACTCTGTGTACCGTATAATGAACACCTAACGAATTCATGTATATATATTATAGGTACAAAATCTGGCTTATTCTCCAAACTTGGTGTTTGAAAACGTTTTTCACCCAGCCTAACTTTCCATTCTTATAAGATTCTAATATTTTGGAACGCTTCTCAATTCGTTTAATGTGCACCGTTGGAAGAACTGACATTTCCAGGAAAAACTACAGCACTACTAGAAGTAGTATGGTGAAAGAAAAGATGATACAATTTTCTTCAGCGCCAATCTTCGGTCAGAGTTTACACGGATACACTGAATACCGTTCCATAACAATAACTGTCCCCTTAGCATATTGTGCAATTTTGTATTCTTTCGATAAGCTGGTCACTTGGAGTACTATTGTACCACAATAAATGGAGTGTACACCATTTCTTTCAAAAGTCCCCAAAAAAAAGTTTGGAGGTGTAAGGTCGGTACTTTGACAATATTTTGAAGAAGCCTCAGAGCTGCACCAGGAAAACTCGGGAGGTACACACAAAATCAAAAATAGGAGAACCGTAGCTGTAAAGTCCAGTTATCAGTTCATAATCTTTGAGATTCAGGCAGTTAGTACAAATTTTGCCTGAGGTGCTTTCTTGCATAGTATATTCAATGTTATAACACCAATAACTACACATTCAGGATTATCATCCAGAAGAGTTCAATGAAGCAGTAAATAAAGCAAAATTATTATATGTGGCTCGATATATTGCACAAACTATGGGTTGAAATCATAATGTATCCTTAGAATAATGCTCAAAGATTTCGTAATATCTTTATGTACAGGCTTATTGGGAACCGACCATGAATACAAGAAATTCTTAATTTTGCAGTTCCACCTGCGACTTCCAGAACTGTCGTCGCGGTATATATTTTGATGCAATATATTTGACAATCTGAATCATGAACAACCAAGATATTAAATAAAGAAGAAAGGCTGCTATTCTGAAATCTGTATCATTTGTCTCCAAAAAGACTTTCACTAATAAATATGAACCTATAAATATTCTGAACGTGCAAAATGAAACAAAAAAACATATTTCCACAAGAATGAACATCATCGTGTTGTGGTATCCCTCCGATCTTATGAACCATCTCAATTGTAAAAGAGGATTAGTCACTTCCATACATCCCAAGCAACAACATGCTGGAGCTCCCGAATGCCTTTTCAACAATAATCTCCTCAAAATGTAAATACAATAAATATGATGTGTGATCATCAAACCAGTTTCTGTTTTGTAATAAAAGCACCAACTCAAATCGAAAATGAAATACCCCAAACTGACGATCAATAATAAATTTTGGGTGTTATTGTTGACCCAATCAGGATGTTCAAAGGGGTCTTCATTGAGGAAACACTGATTAATTCCGACTATACTGGCAGTGAGTCCATGTGAAAAAGTAATGAGTCTGCAGCTGAATTCTGCAGACTTTGTTGGCAGCAGTTTTTTCAGACTGAAATAAGCTAATGTCCACGTGACTGTACTTAGGAAGACAACAGCAGTTATATTGACTTCTTCGTCCTCTTTCTCTATGACATTTCTGTTTTCACCAGGACCTTCGATTTCCATTTATTTTAGAAAAATAGTTTTATATCCTTATGACAGAAATACTTCAGAAATATGTCAAAATGTTCAAATTTGAAGATTAAAACTTCTTATGTTAATTTTTTTTTCAATTCGCCGAAACAAGAAAGTGCAATCTACGAGAAATCGTATAACAATCTTTGGTTTAGCTACTAAGGATCAATTAATTTTTTCCATGGAAGCCCAGAAGATTATCCGTACTTCCACCGATGCAGCATTTGTTGAGTTGAAATCAGATAGTAGGTAGATTCAAGATGCACAGAATATGTATTCTATGATAGATTTAAAGAATAATGCAAAATCCTTCATAATATCCTTTAATCTATATATCAGACTCATAAGACTAAATTAGTTATTGAATATGAGAAATCCTTCAATGTAATACTATAAATATCGAAAAACAACTATAAAAAATGTCGTGACTGTTTCAATTGAATGATTTTACGATATAACATATTAAAAATAACGATTAGATTGTCCACCATTTTCAATCTTCATTATGTTTTTCTAAGTAGAAGAGGTGAATATGAGATCAAAAATAATGCAATTATTTCATTAGCTTTGATCCTACATGACTTCTGTCCACTCTTTACGTTCAAGGCATCGTTTGAACCGTGTTTCGGAGCAGCGTAAGTGTTACGTGCCGTTCAAATGGCATTATCCTGATTTTGATGTTTCTTGTGATCATGCTTGTGATATTTAGTTTGTCTATTGAACCCCACTGAATTGTTATAACCCATTCACTTCTATCAAGTCGGTAGGTCTTGGAATTGGTTTATCAAGTTCTTATATTCAGAAATGGGTGAGATTGGCATATTCATCTGGTCTCAACAGACAAGTCCGCATGGTCAAAGTGATTCCAGATTTATTTTACAAATGAATGTGTTATTAGTGAACTTAATAAAAGTGAAATAATGGAAAATTATCCGAACGAAATTATTTCCTTTATTATATTTTTGCAATTTCGCGGAAATTCGGACCTTAAGGATAGGAACGCACATGCGATTTTCTGTCGCAAAAATGAAACACATACTGTTAATACGAATGCGCGCATATACGACAAGACAATCGCAAATAGTTGCTTTCCTTGCGATCGCGAATATTCAGTTGCGCGACCCAAAATCGCATGTGCAGTTCTAACCTAAGACAAGTATTAAAAAAAAATACCTGGCTGTGCATGCGGGCGATCAGAGATAATCACTCTCTGATAAAGTAAAATTGAACTAGATTGTGATTAATTCATGCTGCCAGCTGGGAATGTCCCACAAAATACAATGAGTTATACAAGTGCAGAACTACAGAGTGACTCACAAACATCCAGCTATTGTAGAATGTAATCCACTAGAGATGAAGTGTTCCACGGATACAACCCTTGGCAAACTATCAAGCGTACTACAAAGAAAAGAAAAATAAATATCATTGCTAACGATGAAATATCTACAAATAACAGATTCAGCCGATTAAGTGAGGAAAAACATGATAGCGCTTCCAAAGCAATGGAAAACCATATGAGAAATAACAACATAATCTACCACATTCACCAACCTAAAGAGGAGCGAGCATTCAGGGAGGTGATTATAAACCTTAATCACTCAACAGCTGTTGAAGATACCAAAAAAGAACTCAACGAACGGGAGCACAAAGTAATAAACATTTATAACGCAGCCAACAAGCAAAGAAACCACTCATTCTATTTTCGTCGATCTAGTACCTTCAGGAAACAACAAGGATTATTCATGGTGAATCAAAAGTACTTTGATAAACTTCAGGAGGTGATACCTCACAATATTCTAATATGAATTGTCCAAATAAATGAATGCATATGTCCGGAAACGCTCCGTTTCTAAGATACAAGGTAGTTTTATTTTGGTTGTTTTCAAATAACTTTCGAAATACTGACCTTAATTAAACAAAAATTGATATTGAGGTGTCAAAGTCGGACCTGCTAATATTATTGCTCCCACTCGTAAGCGGCACCACCTACACCTCTTTTTCATTCATGGAGGTTTAAAACTTTCTTGAGAGGACTTCTAGGACATTTTTTGGTTAAATAATATAATTCTTTATCATATCTACGTAAAAAAGCTACCCTTGTTACGAGACGCTATAAAAAACCGTCACCTAGATATTAAGACTTGAAAATTTCAAGTCTGATTTATTCGATTCGTGTTGAAGTTATTACTATTATTTTTCATTTGTCAAAAAAATGCTTGGGAAATGGAAATGACGTTTAGGAAAGCGCAATAATTTCAATTACCATTTCCTCGTTTGAAGAGGTGATTTCTTTTGGATGCGTCGATGTATGACATCCTTAGCAAAATATTTATTTTTGTATCAAGGGTACAAAATCTGTATTTGCTTCAATGACATTTTTAAGAAATATAAACATTCTATTTCAAGAAATTTTGAATCTGAAGAATAATTTGAAGAAAATTGGGTTGAATTCGAATGAATTCTTGAAAGTGTCCCATCTTCAGCGAATATACAGACATTCAGTCTTCTAGTCATTGAATCTCGTGCCCGCTCAGAAATCATTGGTGTGTTTCTTATTGTTTCACATTCTCTACTATTCAGTTTTGTAGCTCTTCCCCGTTTGCTAAACTAGTGACTTCAAATGTCCCCAAGAATAAAAATCTAACGGGTTTAGATCTGGGGACCTTGGTTCCCACGCCTGGTCAGGTTCCTTCACACCCCTACCGATCATCGATTTGGATTGACAATACTGGGGAATTCCCTGGCTACAACACTTAAATGGGCCGGAGCCCCACCATGGATAAACCACACGCGGATATGAATTTCCAATGATACATTCTGAAGTAATCCCATCAATTCATTTTCTTAAAAGTCTCTGTAAATTGCGCCATACAGATGAAGCAGAAAAGAGAAAGGACCTATCAAGTATTCATAAATTATTGCTGCCCATACATCAACAGAAAATTGATACTGATAATGTCTTTAACTAACTGCATGAGTATTTTCCATAGCCCAAACATGGTTGTTATGAAAGTTTTCGATAGCATTTCGGGTGAAGTTTGCCTCTTCCGTGAATAGTAAATATCTTAAAAATTAAGGGTTTCCAGCCAATTTCCTCAAAAATCACTGACACATAGAAATGCGTTGGGCAAAGTCTCGTGGAAAGAGCTTGACTATGGAAGGGGTGAAATTGTTGATCGAGGATAATTCTCCAAACTGTGGACTGATCACTCTCCAATAATTGCTTCACTGAGTACCTTCGCAATAAACAGGAAGTCCACACCCAGAATACACATCGATAGAACAATGGAATGACTAACGCAGCTTAGTAGAACAACAAGTAAACCTGTCATCAAGACTCAAGGATCCGGAAGAAGTTAACAAAGCACTAGAGTCATTTGTCAACATCTTGAAACAGGCAGTCACCGGATGTACTCCGCATAGCAGGGAAGATGAAATAGCTAAATCAATACCGCTAGGAATTAAACAATTGATAGCTGAAAACGCCAAATAAGATCAAGATGGCAACACACACACACACACATGCTCTCCTGACAAAACCACCCTGAATCAAATATGCAATCTCAAAAACCGACTGAGAAAACTACAGGACAAATCTTTCAGTGATAACATATACAAATTAAACAGATTCGACAACAATATGGCGGCCCATAAATCCAAGAGAAAACTAAAACATCAAATTCCACCGATTAAAAACTCGATACCCCCTAATACTGAATGGACTAGAAGCTGAAGTGTGTACTCCAAACAACCAGACAAAAGATGATGAAATTGAGAGGAGTATCTCTATCAATCCGCATGAAGTACCAAACATAAAATTCCTCACACCAAATGAGGTATATAAAGGAACCACACTGATCAAAAGACCCTGGTATTGTTGGTATAACCCCTAGAGTGATAAAGGAACTTCCTAAGAAAGGCGCATTCTTGCTAACCATTATCTTCAACGCCATATTATTAAGATTGAAACACTGGCCCAAAATGCTTTCAACAGCAGAATCTAATTTGCTGCTGATACTGCCATTCTGGCATCACACAAAGACCCTACAACTGCAGCAGATCCTGTCCAGACAAAATACGGGTCTGGAAAAATAACTCAACATTCGTGCATTCTCTCTACTGCTTCCGTTCCGTTACTGCAAAACAAAGAACCGAGAAGACTTATGAATATAAATAAAAAAAGGGGGCACTGGTGAAATGACAAGGTCAAAATAACTCGGCGGGACGTAGCCAATTCTTAGGGTAGCAAGTAGCTGCCGGGCTGCGACTGCCAGGCAGCTACTGCCGAGATCCGAATCGTACTTTTACATATTTTCATGAATGACTCTATGGGATGGTTCAATCATATACGTAAATAATACGACCTTTGTTTAGAATGTGTCACACTATGGCCTACTGACTGACTTTATGAAAGTGAATGGAGTTATACATGACTTAATGAATTGGTTATTCAGATAATCGAGTTAATGATGAAACTCATATCATAACTTCAATTCAACGTGAAAAAAATTGTCATATTGAAAATATGTATATCACCAATGCAGGTCAGTACAATAACTGTATAACCGTCCCTGTACAGTATAGAGTACATATAATGAACTACAGGTAGGTTGGAACACAAGAATTAATTGGTTTATCAGAAGAAATATTTGTTGGAACGTCGTAAGTTTACATGTTGGACCATTCACCACACCAGGTGGGCTTCAGTAGGAGCAAAACATTGTTCCATAAAGAAAAGGTTGATAGCAGTTTGGATATTCATTTCGTATCAAGCCATTGAATTCCCCAGTTTAATAGGTCTCTTGTATGTAACACGAATAGGTCTCTTGCATGTAACACGAATTATCATATTTGCATGTTTTTCTCATTCTTTATCGATACAAAATCATAATGTATGATATCTCACACTCCAACAATTCGCGAATTTCGAATAATTCGGTATTAAAAATCGTCAAATCGGGACGCAAAACCAAAGTGGGTGAAACGCGGTAGTTCGCCTCCTACGTCACTCGTTATTCCACGATGCCCCGATCGATACAGCTCGACGCTGTCTATTGGCTTGCTAGACAGAAAAGTGTACGAGAAAAAGGAGAGAGTCGATATATCCCCATACGTCACGGAAACCGCGAAGCTTCGTCCGTTTAAACAACCGATATGCGGAGCCAAATTTAAAAGGGCAGTTTCTCGTTAACCATTTAAATTTTTGATGGCGGATAAAGTTTTTCAGTGTTCTTATGGATAGAATATTTGATTCCAATGATGAAAAAAATTCATGCAAGAGACCTATTATCATATTTTCATGTTTTTCTCAATTTATATCGATACAAAATCATAATGTATGCTATCACACACTTCAACAATTCGCGAATTTTGAATAGTTTGGTATTAAAAATGGTCAAATCGGGAGAAACACGTCAGATCGCCTTCTACGTCACTCGTTATTCTACGATACACCGATCGCTACAGCCGACGCTGTCTATTGGCTTGCTGGAGAGAAAAGTACACGAGAAGAGGGATAGAGTGGATATATCCCGATACGTCACGGAAGCCGCGAAGTTTAGTCCGTTTAACCCATCTTGTACCAAGGATCGAAAATTTTTAAAAAACCAACATTTTGTTTGTAATTGTTTATTTTGTTACACTCAAGATTACATTCCATGCGTTAAAAAAAATAATACAAACTTAGAACATAAAAAAAATACTGGTGCATGAACGAACCACTGGGAATAGACATGAAATATTATTTTGGGATACATAGTATAATACTAATAATTATACCTAAAATGTATAATGAAACGAATAAATATTACATACCAGAACTTAACACAAGTTATTTCTTACATAGAAGTTCATTCAAAACAAAAAACGTCAAAATATTTCATGGTGCGGAAACGCACCACTGGTAACACCGAAATTCATTTTTGGTGATACTGTACAAAGCATGAAGTATGTAAATGTACAATGAATGGTAACCCGAGAAAAACAAAATCCCCATAAAATTCAATAGTTCATTTTTTGATAATGTGAATTGATGGCGGTTATTGACTCGAGCATATTTTAGAGAAAAATTTAAAATCAAGTCAATCACTTCATCAAAAAACATAAAAAATATTTCAAGGGGAGTTTTTCCCGAAAGCCTGTTTTTTAATTCCTCGCATGATCGAAATTCATCAGAGATAGGTGTGTGGGTATATTCAATCTCACCCTTCTTCCATTTGATTTTAGAAGCAAGCCTATCGTTTGTAGAAAGCATACGTCTTCTTTTGGATTCCAGTGTTTCATCATCTGATGAGTCCCATTCGGGCTCAGTACTCGAAAATGTACATGGGGGCTCATGAATCTCTAAATTTTTTGGTACATGCAACTTGAAACTTCCAACTATATCAGTCGGTTCCTCTAATTCATGGAGATTACCATCATCGCTCATATCTTCCTCGTCGGTCAAGGTATCCACTTCGGGTGGAATATAAACCGCGTCAATATGTTCTGTAAATAATTTTACCATATTTGTATTATAAGTTTCCAAGAAACGAAACAGAGGAATATTCAATCTACAAAATATAAAATAGGTAAACATGAGTACTACTTACGAGTTTCATTATTTTCCAGTTCCATCACGATCTCCTCCATAGCCGTCTCTAACTCCTTTTGAGTCAAATACCTCCTCGAAAATGGATTGCAATCAAATAGCACGTGAAATACACAAAAGACAAACGAATACTTAATAGCATACAGATCGTGTTCCATTTATTCGAACTGAAAACGCTCACTTGTCCAGACTTGAAAAGCTCAGGTTTCTTTCACGGATAACACCAGTGGTGCGTTCACGCACCAGTAATTATTTACAAAAAATAAACTATGATCTATTTGATATTTCGAATGTATTATTTCTTCTGCGTAATTTACATATTATAGCTTCACAAAAAATGACAACACCTTCAAGAAATGAAAAACTTTACTGGTTCGGATTCACTTCAACGTTTGAAACAAAATTATGCAGAGTTTTTCTTGACTTTTGCGTTGTTATAAAACTTTTGTTTTAAAGGAAAAATCAAAATGTTTTACGGTACCGAATTCTTCCATAGTGATTATAATAAATCATCCAAAAGGATATGCAAAAATGTTTGCTGTATTCAACAAAAAAAATCATAAAATATGTGGTGCGTTAGCGCACCACTGGGACAAAATGGGTTAAACAGCCTATCTATATGCGGATATAAATTTAAAAGATCATTTTCTCGTTGAAAATTAAAATTTTTGACGACGGTTGAAGTTTTTCACTAGTCTTACCTATAGAATATTTGATTTCGATGATAAAAAAATGATGCAAGGGACCTATTCCTTGACTGGAGTTAGTTTCAGAGAGACCTGATCCATGAAAAAATGACTCAACAAATTGGAATACTTAGGTTCATCAATACTTTATTTTTATATGTTTTAACTCATGTTTTACGTATTACTTATGTTGACTTTGAATGTTTCAATAATATTGCTTGGAGACCCACTCAGCCTCCGATCAATTTATTGAACATTTAAGTTCTTTTAATAATTAAAACTCCAAATTAATATTTTCCCTGAATCAAATTTCATTTAAGTCGCAATTATTGTTTTTTACCTGGAGATATTTTGTATCAATACAAACTCATGGTATTAATATCACAGAGTGTCAGCACCTCACATATAACATTTTTCAACTTGGTTATTGACTCATGCAGTCAACATAAATAAATTTGATGATAACTATCATTACAATATTTTCATTGATTAGGGAGGATAGTTGATATCAGCATTTAATGTTTCCACATCTTTTTGTGAGTAAAGATATGTATTCAATACAGAAATGTTTCTTCCTGATTTCAACTTTATTTATCAGAAAATTTATTATTTGGATGGAAAAGCTGCGTCAGTTGATAAAATCTTCATTGAATTGTCTTTCAAAGATACTGTTAGAATACTACACAGGTTGAGCTTGCACTTTAATAATTAACTGATTTTTTTCGATAAAATTCTGTGAAAGTATTTCATCTATTGATGTGAATTCGGTGTATCCAAATCCTTTAGGGTTCATGTCCTGAATTGGTCTCTGAAATGCATCTAAGTTGGGTCGAGTCATCATAGTTTCTTTGATATTTTTGGAAGCATCTCTGAAAAAACACATATTTCAGCATTTGCAATATATATAATTGCAACATTTAAGAAAAAATTTGTTCAGACCTGTTGATCAATGACTCGAACAATAATAGAGAGAGAGAGAGAAAATAACTTTATCCAAACTTTTCAACAGGCTATCGACCAAGGTCTTCCTGCCCTTATACAACTTATATTTTACAGTATGATAATATGTGTCGTACAGTTTTGCGAACCTTCTGTGGATTTACCCATACCAATATGGCCGACTTTGAATTGAATATTTTTGTCTCATTTGCTGTACACCACAGAATACAAATATTTACCTTGTAATTGTCGGCCATATTGGTATGGGAAAATCCACAGAAGGTCCTCAAAACTGTATGACACTTTTGGTACAAGGGAAATATAGGATATGCTCCTTCCCCTTCTTTTACCTCCATGGTTAAGGGTATGTGAGTCTGTGATATTTAGAATGTTTGAAATATTAAAGTAGGTTTAGTAGGTATTGTAGTATCGGTTGTTCTGGTAATTTCCTCTTAGTTCTTCCAGGGTGGGATATCTTGTGTATTAATGGTTCTATTATATTAATGTTGTGTTGCTGACTGATGAATTTCTTGTTCAGTCTCTGTATTCTACTACCTATCGGTTCTATTTTGGTTTTCCCATACATTCATTGGCTGGGTTATGTAGTGGATTGTTTGGATGTCTTTGTTTAGTTATCTTTCATAGACTAGTGCGTTCTGCTACTTCTATCATTTTCATGTTGCTTTTGTTGCACTGACCCAGAATTTGGTGTCCATTTTCTAGCAGAGGTCTGCAGATCATCTTATATATTTTGCTGGCTGATTCCGTCCCAATACCTTCATCTCTGTATGTCAATGTTCTCAAGAGGCTAGCCCTATTGATAGTTGTTTGCTTAGTTGTTTTTATATGCAATTTAAAATTCATTTTGTGGTCAATTATCATTCCAAGATATTTACAATTTGTGCTTGGTTTTAAGGTAGTGTTGTCCAAGGATATAGTCGGCGAATTCTGGTTACTTTTGTGGTGGAAAAGCACCAACTTAGATTCCCTGGGTTTTAGTTTTATTCGCCACTTTCTTAGTCATAAAACCATCCCATTCTTCAATTGTTCCAGTCTCTTTAATGTACCTTGAATACTTTTACCATGTGCGATCAGAGCGGTGTCGTCTGCAAACTGTAAGATATTACTCATTTTGTTTATTAGCTCCTGTGGTAAGATGTCTGAGCAATACAGGTTGTATAGAAATGATGATAGAGGGCAGCCCTGAGGAAGTCCTCATTTGGGGGTGAATTCATTGGAAAGTTTGTTCTTGACTTTTACTTGGATTGTTCTGTCTGTGAGAAATTCATTATTCCACCTTGAGATATATGCGGGGCAGCCGAGATTATGCAGTTTGTGAATCAGTCCAGCGTGCCAAACACTGTCGAAAGCTTTATGAATGTCCATGCATATTGTTGCAGTATTTACATTGTACATTCTGGGCGGATATAATCAGTGGGTGGATAGTTGATGTTTTCTGTTTGAAACCGAATTGGAATTTGGGACTTTTGTGACTTAGTATTTTCATCATTCTGGATTTGATTATTTTCTCGAAGTTCTTTCCAATTACTAGCAGTAATGTAATTTAATGTAATTAAGCTGGTATGAACAATAATTTATAATAATAAATAATTACCCATACAGTCTACGAATATGAACTACAGAAACTATTATTCAATAAAAGAACAAAACCCTTTTGGTGATTTTGTTCATTTACTTCACATACAATTATGGCTGTAAATGGTTTAAAATTTTCGAGCTTTCTGGTATGAACAATAATATATAATAATAAATTAATTACCTATACAGTCTACCATTCGAACTACAGAAACTATTATTCAACTAAAGAACAAAACTCTTTTGGTGATTTTGTTCATTCACTTCCCATATAATGATGGCTGCCGAATAACTTTGAATTAATAAAGAAAGTGATGAAAAAACTTTCTCTCAACTGTAGTGCTTGAGGGTATCGAGAGAACAGTTAATTGGTGAATTTAGGGCCACTCCGATGAATGCGAGTAAACACACGTACGAACTTTTGTCACTTAATTGTTTAGAAATGGATCTGATAAAATCGAGGAATTATTGACATTTGTTTTGTATTGTGCATCAGCACATGCGTGGCTTTTTGTATAAGGAGAAGGTTCAAAGAGTGCCGTCATTCCATCAGTTTGTTTTGCTTCTTTGTTTTAGTTGTGCGTTTGAAGATAATGCTTTTTGAATACATTATTGACTTCAATGTCATAATTCGTACTGACTGGAAGCTTCCCAAAAGTCTTTGTTATTTGTTTGTGTTGTAAGATTTATTGACTGTTGTCAAATTCAATATATAATCAATGTAGATATCAAAAATATTAAATATACCAAGTGGATCTGTATTCAGAAGGAATTCTAAAGAAGCAAAGGAAATGAGCAAAAATTGTTTGTCCTTCAAATTTTCTTGTAGCAATGTCGTTATATGTGTGTACGCCACTCTATTTTCATGAATGCAAATATAAAAGACAATTTAGGAGAGATAAAAGATATACAGTTTTTAATTCAGAAGAAAACACGTGAAAACTCAGGAATTCATTTTAAATCGAATGCTATTAATTAATATAAACCTATTTTCCGAATGTACCCTGCAATTCAACTTCGAAAACACTTTGATGTCCACAGAACTATTGTGCAACCCCGTGCTTTTTACCGGTCAGACAGTGAAGTCTCAATGAACTTTTTTACCTTTCTGGGCGCAACGCCAATCATTTCTTCTGGTTACAGGAACCTGGACCAAGCTGTTGTAGCCCTTTCCTATGGACAACTGCACAACCGCTAAGCAGATATTTGGCTGTTGTAATGGCTTCCTGGTAGTAGCGACAGGTATCATCGTAAATCTTCCCTATGTTCCGTAGATGATAATTGAAAGGACAGTGTCCCGATAGTGCACCTGTCAGTTTCCTCAGTTCTAATATACTGAGTTAAAGAAACTTTTTGGTCGAGCTCGTTGGCGAGGAATAACTCGGCCTGTCTATGTCCACTGACCATCCGCCAGGACTCAAGCTTCTTCTTTTGTGTCCATTCCTTAGCTGCCATCAACTAATGACTGGCTGGCAAGCCGCAAAATGACCCTGGCTCAATAAGCCCCACCTTTCTGGTCAGCTGGTCATACATTTTGTTATGATTCACCCCAGAGGGAACAGGTATTCTAATAAAGTTGACATCTATGGCGTTTCCGATACAGTGGCTATATTACCATAATATAGTTATTATAAATATTATATATTACCGTAGTTTCCGAGTGCTTTGAGTGACATCTTGCACTTCCAGACCAACTAAGGGAATGTCAAATGCTAGTAGGGCAACTGTCAGGTACAATGTAGATCTTTTTTATGCGCTTGTTCAGGGAAACTGCGAGAGTTTTATCGTTTCGTCCAAATATCTGAAATTTTTGAATTTTGAACCGAATAAGGATCTTGAAACGATTAGTTTGGACACCGGGAAGGAGAATCCGTTGTCAAATTCAATTAGGTTCAACGTATGTGCTCTAACTTTCGAAGAAAAGGACCAAGCGACTTGAAATTCTCAAGTTCAAATATCTCGTTAATGGCAGAAATCATTCGGACAGTTTCGGAATTATCCCCATTTGAAAACTTGAGGTTAGTTCTTCCAGCAGTTCGAAACTATAAAATTAGCTGAAGAATACCAGCGCGCAACTTCGTGCAGAATTCTGTAAGGATGTAATCGTTTGATTGAAAAAAAATCGGACATTTTCCACAATTTCGTTGGAAATATTCGGAAAATATTACTCAGATTGCTATCAAATTCAGCACAGACCTTGTAGTAAGTTTTTAAAAGTGTTTCAAATTTTAATTTGATACTATATTCCCTTGTTAATTTGAAATTGTGACTGTAAAATACCGATGTGCAATATAATGGAAAATTTCATCAAAATAATATTGGTCTGGGAATCTAAACTAAACAATAATGCTCCAAATTTTAGTTAGATCTAATGTTTATTTTCTGAGATATTGGAAAAAAATCGTGAATTCAGTGGCTATTTGAAACTTTGTGATATTTTGTCTAACAACCCTAAAAGAACTGAAGCTATCAATAATAAACTTCATTGTGAGTTGAGAAATACCGACACGTTACATCAATCGCGCCTCGGAGATGTTGCGTCGTAATTTTTATGAAAGTAGAGTGTAGGAGGAAGGTTATCTGTAATCACATACATGAGCTCCTTACATTGGTTTCGTTTGAGAGAGTGCCCTGTGTGGCTGCCAGTTTTCTGTTTCCGCTCTATCGCTTCTCTATGAGCCCATTTGTCTGCCTCACAATATAGGGATAAGTTGGCCGATCCAAAATTACTTGCGAAGCAGCGGTTGCGCGGAGCGTAAAGCTCCTGTGATGAGCTTGTTTTCCTGTCGATATTTTAGCCATGGGCCAACCAATAGATGGGAGCTGTATAGCGGAGGATTTTCCGCCTATGGATTCATAGATCCGGTTGATCAGTTCAGGTTTGGGCCCTCACATATTTCCGGCTATCCTCTGACACTAAAAGAAAGGTTTTAGGTCTTTGCTGAAATGGCTTTGAGGTGTAGGCTTCAAGAGAGCTTTAGGTTGAATACCTTCTCTCTCCATAATTCCACCCTTCGGGTAAAGTAGAGCTTCAATATAGCAATATAGCATATATACATAACAATCTGTTACTTTTGGAAGGGTCAAGGAATGTCTCGGAAAGTGATATGGTAGTTGAAGTCTTGTATGGATTTTATTTTAACAAATTGTTGGGGATATTATTCGACAAAGTATAAACATTCTAAAACATTAAGGATGAATCTTCAAGTCGTACAGATTCGTTTCAGGTGAAAATAAACGAGATGTTGAAATTCCCAAAAAAAATTTCTTTTGTAGCTTTTCCCATGGTTATTCTGAAAGGAATGAATTTTGGTGTGAAGTTTTCTTTAACCCCGAGACATATTTTTCAGTAATCACTTTCATTCTACCTAAAACAGTTTCCTAGTTATAGACTAATTTCATAAAATTAGAAGGTATAAGTAAGAAGAAGGCAGATGAAGATGAAGTTTATTTTGAGTCATTATAAAAATCTTCACATAGAGACAATGTCCCAATGTGTATGGAACTGACTTTGCAGAGAATTCATAGAGTTCAATATGTTCACGTTGATTGAGTGATTTCATATTCATTTATAAATCAGAATCAGAATCTTAGCGGGCTGCCATATCAAATAGACAAATGTTTTATTGCAATGGTAAAGTGGGAGGAGCTTTAGGCTCTCCAGTCCGATCGAATCCCTCGAATCTGTTGCACTCCAAGCACAATATGTGTTAATAATAAATACGAAAATTTATTCCATTTTATGCGAGGAATACATTTGCTACACTGAATGACACCAATGATTTCCTCTGTGAAAACGAGTACTTCGGTTCTTTTTCGTCATAAATTTTTCTAGAAGACCATATCACGACAGACGAAAAAATTGAATAAAAACAGGTTATTTTCAAGCAATATCTTATTCGATGGTGAGCCATCCGTAGAAAAGATAACTCATCAGTAATATGGGAAGAATAAGCATTTCAGTATTCCTGTGCTACCTAAAACAGTTTCCTAGTTATAGACTAATTTCATAAAATTAGAAGGTATAAGTAAGAAGAAAGCAGATGAAGATGAAGTTTATTTTGAGTCATTATAAAAATTTTCACATCGAGACAATGTCTCAATGTGTATGGAACTGACTTTGCAGAGAATTCATAGAATTCAATATGTTCACGTTGATTGAGTGATTTCATATTCATTTATAAATTTGATGAAAATTAAGATAATTATAGAATTTTCAATATGTGAATGGGCAGGGATGAAATTGTGCTTAACCTTGTGGCGAAAACAATTGTATATTGCATGAATACCAGATGGAATATCAGTGTTTCAATAGTCAAGTGCGGTGAAATATTTTTGTTACAAGAATACCGAAAAAAAGCATCATATCATAAGAATCAAGTGATTATAGGAGTTTTTTCAGTCATAAATCTCTGAATTTCAAGCAATGAATTGGTCATTCTGCAATACAGTTTACAGTATGAGATATGTGTTGGACTTGTAAACGCAGTGCAGTAGTGTATTGGCACATTGAGAAATATTTATAACTTTTTACCTGAGCCGAAACTGTAAACATGGAAAGTAAAAAGCGTTTTATTTGATGAGGGGAATATATGGTTAAAATTGATGAACAACTCAAATACTCACATAGCCCAGGTAGTGTGAGCAGTGAATTATTTTTAAAATGGTCCCACATAATTCCCTATATTTTGATACCTCGCGGGCTATAATGACCTCCAGGCGAATTGTTGCAGAACGAATTATTTATTCAAATAATTACTTCTGCCCCAAATAACACACCAGTATCTGGCTAAGAATTGAAACGAAATTTGTATGGTTAGGTGTTTTTGGGAGTTCCATATCCACTTTCCGTGTAAGCACCCTGATAAAGTGAAAAACTTCACTGAGTCTTTTGTAGACGTGATTCATATATGATCATGCCATTTAATCTAACGAAATCCCTACAAACTTCATAGGCGATAATAATGCAACCTTAGTGTTGCTCAAAGATATTGGGAATTTGAGATATTTATGTTTTGAATTGATTATTCTAAGAATCATGCAGTTGGTTCAACTCGTTCAATACTCGACTTGAGATCATTGTTGTGAAATATAAACAAACAACAGTAGATCAAGATTATTCGTGTTTATATGAAAGTACCTTACTCAGCTTACTTCCAATCCAAACATTGTTATAGTTGTATTGACAACCCACACCACATCTGCTCTACACTCATATACAAAATGAAATAGAAAAGACCATTGTGCAGTGTGCAATAACTTTCTTACTGTAGTTCGCACAACCTCCTTGGCTACCACTCCCAAGATTGAACATTGATATGTAAATATTTGTATTAAAGTTATTTTCACTTCATCTCTAGAGGGAACGAAAAATCATAAATTCCAAATCCCCATATTTCATATTTTCTCGATGATCGAAACTCAGATTCGGGAACAGATAACTTAAAGCAAGAATATTCTCAAGGCCTATTTGAATTTAGTCAAATAGACTCGATATCAGATATTCCAGAGCTAGTGAGATAATTATCAATAGTATTTTCTTCTAAGGTAGAAATGAGTTTATAGACATTCCTTCTTCCAAGCTTTCAATGAAAATTCTCAATACAACAATCAAAAGCAAAAATTTATCTGACTCACATTGGATGAATAAGGGTAATAGTTAGTCGTCCACTGAAAGGCCAATCTAAAGTGTTATCATGCTCTGTCTTCATCATATGGATTAAGATGGCAATACTATTTGGGTTATTCGGTGATATATTCAGCCTTATGCATAACCTAAAAAAATAATTGACATGATTTATAAGCAAAAGCCAGTGGAAGAGCATTGTACAAGGAATTCTTGTGAGGTTAGTTTTCGAATAAATGAACTAATTCGAAATTGTAAGAAGAATTGACGTAAAGTCAAGAGACTTCACTTACTTGTTCAAATTATTTATCACAGCGGTATTACTTGAGTTGTTGGGAAAATAACAATGATGCTGAGGAATAAACGAAATTTGACATATTTTTTTTCAGTATGTACGAAAATAAATATCGGATTGAGATTAAATTCCATTAGCTATTGTCAAAATATTTACTTTGAGGTCTGCGCCAAATGTCGTTTACATCGGAGAAAAGTTTTTGAAATTTTTGTCAGTTATTAAAGATAAAATTTTCACGAAAATTTATATCAAGTAAGCTTAGGTCCTTGCCTGCGAAAGTTAGAGTACATGACGTCGACGTGCCATACGGCCGGACAGAGCTGAAAAGGTCTCTTAACGAATTATCATATTTTCATGTTTTTATATTGGCTTGCTAGAGAGAAAAGTACTGGAGAAGTGGGAGAGAGTGGATATAGCCCGGTACGTCACGGAAGCCTCGAAGTTAAGTCGTTTCAACAGCCGACATGCCGAGCTAAATTTAAAAGATCATTGTATCGTTGAAAATTTAAATTTTTGACAGCGGTTGAAGTTTTGCAGTAGTCTTACAGATAGAATATTTGATTCCAATGATAAAAAAACCATACAAGAGACCTATTTGACCAGGGATTATTTCTTCAGGGAGTCCAAGCTAGTCGTTTAAGACCATTTTCAGCTCAGTGTTACAGATATTTAGGTAAAGAGATATCGCTCTTGTTGTAAAGAAGTAGCATCGTAATATCCAGCTAATACTAACCTATATCCATTGAGGGACGTATAGAATCCAGGACTATAATGCATTATTCTATTATCATTTCTCATTGAACTAAGCTTAATTTTGAAATCGTTGAAATACCACAAGTAACAACCATTGCAATGCCGCAAGGTCATTTTTGATAGAGCCAATGACTGAGATTGGAGTTGTTCCAACATGTTGGCTATGATTATGTCTTGTTCCCGGCTCTTCTGCTCTAAGATCACATGCTTTTCATAAAGAGCTCTGAAAATACAACAACACATTTCTGAGCTACAAACAAAGTATTTGTTGAAATCTTTCAAAGGTCCCAAAGAATTGACATTTAACAGGCACTAAAAATGTCTTTACATTTGTACCTAATTGCAGTCCACTTTATTTTATTGATTAGAGTGAAAATTCACAGCTGTTTTCGAAATATTTCCAAAATCTCATTAAATCCTTTTTGGTGTGACTACTCAAGCCGCATACCCATTTCCCAACTCATAAATGTAGTAAGATGTACGCTTGGTTATGGTCAATTTATTTTGGGTAACGGTGGGAATCTTCATAGCTACAGATCCTATGAAGTGTCCCCGCACATTCCTGCACCACATATTCGCCTAAAAGCTGTACGGTCTACAGGTTTGGAAAATACAGTCGTCAATAAGCGAAACTCAGCGTCTAGAGGACTTCACAAACCAACGCGGCCGCGGTGGCGTTCAGGCAGCGGTAGCGATCTCAATCAATTCAAAAACATGCATTTTCATGCAAATTCATGTGTTCGAATTGATCGAGATCGCTGCCGCTTCCTGATCGCTACCGCGGCCGCGTTGGTTTGTGGAGTCTTTTACGAGGATCAGAATTCAATGGAACAATGGATGAATCAGAATCTTGGCGGGCTGCCATATCGCTAAACAAATGTTTTCTTGCAATTGTAAAGTGGGAGGAGCTCTAGGCTCTCCAGTCCGATCGAATCACTCGAATCTGTTGCACTCCAAGGACAATATGTGTTAATAATAAATACGAATATTTATTCCATTTTATGCGAGGAATTCATTTGCCACACTGAATGACACCAATGATTACCTCTGTGAAAATTAGTACTTCGGTTCTTTTTCGTCATAAATTTTTCTAGGAGACCATATCACGCGTGTCGAAAAAATTGAATAAAAACAGGTTAATTTCAAGCCATATTTTATTGAATGATGAGCCATCCGTAGAAAAGATAACCCATCAGTAATGAGGTATTGGTCCAGAAAGAATAAGCATTTCAATATTCCTGTGCGTACCTAGTATCCAGAAAAACTTAATGTTTGGATTTTTTCTATGGCGACCTAATAAAAACTTCACGAGAAATCAACAAACCAACATAACCTCGAATACAAAAGAAGCATGTAAATCGTGGAAATCATCTAGGTATTACTTATTTGTATTCTGTGAAAATCATGGCACAGATTGAACTACACTAACTGCACTCATTCTGTTATCTGTGACAACACTCAACTAAACTCAGCTGCACTGACAATTGGAAGTTAATGGAGTTAGTGTAGTTTATGCAGGTACAACAAACAAACCTATGAGAATCTGGCACATAATTTTATGACATTTTTGTAAAAATATTATTTACGGCATATGTCTGCTGCAGCTACGAGTTATATAGACCATTCAATCAGAACAATTTTTCACTACCTTCACCAATAAACCTTGCGTCAATGGTGGCTTGAATATTGGATTCCAATACTCGAAGTGTTAAAGGTTTGTTGGCATTTACCAACAACCTAACATTGCCCCATAAAAAGTAATCGAGAGGCGTCAAGTGGCATGAACGAAAGGGCCAGCTAATATAACCACTTCTGGAAATAAAGTTGTCACCAAATTGATTTTGCAACAAACTTATGATTAATCGTGCTCTATGCCGCTGTCTTGTTGGAAATAAATTAAGTTGAAATTAAGCTGATTAAATTTTGGATATAAAGAAGAATCGGCCAACAAGGCTCGATAGCAATCGCCATAACTCCTTTTCCATTTCGAAATAATTAACAATATTCTTCTACACACGCATTCTTTTTTTGTCTACTTGATGGTACCTGATGAAGAATTGTTTTGGCGTTAAACTATTTTTGATAAATTGTCCAACCTTACTCGACACTAATGCCCACACAGTCTCAACTGTCAAAACATAAACAACCATCGAAATTCTCATGCAGCTAAAAAAACACCCATAAAAAAATCAGGTATAGCGTTGGCCTTCAAACAAGATGACGAAGATAAATGGTCGGTAATTTTGACTGTGAAATGTAATAATCTTACCTAAGTAATTCATCGACACTGCTGGTATCAGAGCCTGAAGGTTGTTCACATTTCGAAGGGGCATCCCAAAACTTAGCCTCCTGAGCTATCACAGAATTCGCTGACTGACTGATTGTCAGTTTATTGCAAGCACCAAGTATCATCTGGAATATCAGTTGTTTTGAAATATATTTTCAAAATTTACAGGCCAACTCACTTCACAAGATAAAATTGCAAATTCGTTAGCTCATTTCTTGTATGTACATTCGACATAAATCACTTCATGAAGCTCTTCAAATATTGCGCTAACCATTGGTTCATTACATATTTATCTTCTTAAAAAAGTAATGATGAAAAAAGGAGGAACTCATTAGTGTTTGTTTATAAGAAAGAATCAGTAGACGAAATTCAAGGGCAGTTTCCTTCATTTTATCCATGTAGCCTGACCAACAGAAGTACCAATGATTATACTTCTATAATTGTAATTAAATCTCTGTCGATATTCTTTGAATTTACCGCCTACATTGAAATTGCGCGAATATCAAACTTTTCATTCACATATTTTAAAATTTTTTGTCTGATACTTTCAATTATATTTCATTAAATATTAAATGTTATTAAAATAAATCGCTGATTCGTTTGTTGACTATATTGTTAATAATCTGCCATTTCTGTTCAATATCCCTCCAAAACGACCTCACTGGGATTTTGTAATATTTATTTTTGTCTTATGTTTAATTGTAGAATATAACCACAGACCAACAAGACAAATCACTTCATCGTTTGCGGCAATCGCGTCTTTACGACCTTGAGAAATACAACAGACATAACCACACTTTCTTCTTCCTCAAAACAGCTGTCAAATTAAATGCTCGACTTTGGAATATCTAAAATCGAAATGTAAAAACGGATTTGTTGGGATTCAGGAATCACAAGATTAAAATGAGACTAAGATTTTTCGAGGAAACCACTTGAAAAGCAAATTTCCAATACCAAAGCGAGTGTTTTCTCACATCTTAAACCCCTATAGAAGAACTCGAAGTAAATAAAAATTTTGGAAAAATGATATGGAAAACCTGTTTATCTTAATCAGAGAATCTTTGTAGTGACACTTATAGGTCTCTTAGAAAACCCCTAAAATCTTCTGGGAGTTTGGGTGTGTTCTATTACATTGCAAACCCTTTTATAATATGTGTGAATACAATCGAATCAATGTGTAAGAAATGAAGAAACTTTAAAATGTATAAACAAGAAATAGACTTCCTTTTAAACTACATTGTCTTATCTTTTCCATAACACCATCAATTATTACTCATATAAATATGTTATTCGTTAAGTTTTCAGTAACTATATTGTAGTAAGTATACCATGTTTACGTGACGTCTGCCAAACTGTTTCAGACACTGGTTTTTACATAATTTAACTCAGCAAGTTGAGTATAATTCATGATTGCCTCACTATTTTTTAATAAAGAATATTACAACAGTAATTCATTAATGAGGTATTTTTTTGGCGAAAACTTGTTCTTTGAAATCAATATATCAAGCAAACAGAAACATTCTGTTGTATTAAATGGAAAATGTATAGGTTGTGATACTTTCACATCAAATGAGATTCATTTCAATATAAAATCAAACAATGAATAGACCAACTTTGTTCGATTCCAATCCTTGTAGTTGTGCAATCATATACAATTTTATTAGACATCCCATCGTTTTAATTGAATAATGGAGGTTGTAATTCTTTTACTTCAAGTGCGATTCCTTTATATTATTATAAAATGAACATTATGAATAAGTCCACCTAAGTTCGATACCAATTCTTGTTGTTGTACAATTAAAGCATATAATGAGGACGTCATCATAAAATAGAGATGACTAAACAATTGATTTTGTTGTAAAAACTTTTTGGATTATATTCTAAAGTGGAACAGTTACGAAATTATTCATCAAATAAATAGGACAAAAATTAATTTCAGTTTGTTTACATGTTTATAACCTCTTCAAGCGAGTCCAAAAGCAGCGAGAGTGACGTAATCCTATTCCTGCAATCTGATTGGCACCCCAAACGCCTGCTAAAATTCTGATTAGCTCGATTCAGGGTCATATCTGCGTTGACATAGATTTCCTAAGTAAATGACGCGAGTGGTTCATCTGGTTAGTCTGGGATATAACGCGAGGGCTGGGGATTGAATTTTAAGACAACTGTGTGTCATTTTCATTTCAGTTCATTCCAACTCATTCATAACATGGAGTGGTTTAGCATCGACAAATGCAGCCTCAAAAACAGACAACCTTTTTCAATACCAATACAAGGAACGATCATTGTTCAGCCGCAACTTCAGAACCATTTTGATGATTTTTTGCGTTCGATTCAGAATACTTCCGAAGTGGTCCCATTTCAAAATGAGTTATAGAGGGTGATTCAAAAAATGGTATAATCAGATCGATGTTTTTTTCAAGGACAACCACCATTTTTTTATATGAAATTGAAAACTACGCATTTTTCCACGTATAGGGAGATATTGATGGTTTCTCTTTCCCTGTATCCCGTAGAGCTCTGCGGTGGCCTTTTTTTGAGAATGAAAAATAGAAGGTGTCTATGCTTTCAATTGGCGTCCGCCATAATATTTCGATTGGAAAGAACACTTACTTCTTTTTACAGCAAGATATATTTGGTGAAATATACAGGGTATTTTATCTAGATATGAGATTTAATACAATCGATGTTTTCTCAATGGCAACTGACATTTTTTCATTGAAGAATTGAAAAGGACTCATTCACCCACATCCAACGAGTTAATTGAAGTAAATATATAGGGTGTCTCAAAATAAATGATAGAATCCATTCTCTGGATTATCATCCAATATCGAAGAATTCTTTTTCTCAGTATCCTGTTTAGTTTTTCATAGAGACATTTTCCAAAGTAGAAATATAACAGGTGCCCCAAAAAAATTAAATACAATCGGCAACCACCATATTTGAATCGGAAATTTGGAAAGATCACGTTTTTCTACTTAAAGCAAGATATTAATGGTGAAATATGCAGGATGTTCCAAAAAAGATAAGATATATCTTGATTCTTTTAACGGCAAATACCGATTTTTTTATGGAAAATTAAAAAGATCCAATTTTTCACGCCTGAAAAGATAGTTATGGTGAAATATACAGGTCTCTCGAAAAACAACAGACATAATTCAATCGATTATTAGATAATTTCTCTCTCCCTGTAACCGTTAGCTTGACAAGAATGAAATATATAGTGTGTCCTAAAAACAAAACGGTGTATTCGATTGACAACTTCAATATCTGTATAAGAAAACTAGAACAGGTTCTTCCACTATGGCAAGATTTTTATGGTAAAATAGACAGGATGTCTCAAAAAATCACTCCGAAAATTGTCTTATGTACAAATCTTTCTCAACGATTTATTTTGCCTATAGATTCACAGAGATCCCAATCGTGTCTCAGAATTTTGTTTGCATAACTGTGTTTTTGATGAACCTCTTTCAAAGATTTTATTCAATTCATTGTGTTGTGAAAGAAAACATTTCGACAAAAAGAAAACTGACTTCGAATGTTTTAACTGAAAAGAAGAAAGAAAATTTTTTTTCACAAGACTTTATTAGCTTTCTATAACGCCGTCCAATGCGTTCAAGAAACCACTTATTCCATATCCATATGAATTCGAAGTCGGTGTCAAAGAAACTATAATGAAATACATAAATACTTAGCTACTGTTACTTCACATCTGAATTCACTTGCCATAGACATAAAGAAGTATTTTAGTTCTATGATTTGAAGTCAGTTTTTTTCGAAAATTGGATTTTCAGCATATTTTGTACATTTCTATAGAACAATGTGCGAAATTATTTGTTTACAACTATCCATTAAACAATCAGTTAAGCATTCAAATTTGTTTTCTGTACTATCTAAGAAGTAACTGAGCCACTAATTTATGTTGCTTAATTTTGAAGGATATACTTTGTCCAAATTTTGAGTTGTAAACTACTCTTTATATATTATCACCTGCAAATCGAAATGCTTTCTACAAATGATTCTGTACTCCAAGGAGTTCTGAAAATTAGAAAACTTTGTGAAATTTTTTTGTCCCAACCATAGAATTGATCAACAATTGAAAGCTTTGTGAAACTGACTTTTCAGGCGACCACAAACTGGCATTAATGCTGGCTATACATGTATGTCATCGGTGCATGTTCAGTGATGTTGAGAGTGCGTAAATAAAAATCAACAGACATTTATAACCCTCAAGAAGTACGGACTGTCTTGAATTCTAGAATTCACCAAACTAGTATTTTTGATACACCAAAAGCGATTTCAAGCAATGAACAAAAAGCTCCATTTAAAGTTATGGTTATCCAAGCTGACATAGGCAAAGGTCTGTCAATGTGGATAGCCAGAGCTTTTGCTTCATCGCTTGAATGTAGTGGGTTTTTTGTTATTGGTTGAAATGACGTGAATGTCATATTATCTATGTAAGCGTTCTGTACTCTTGCTTGACATTATACTACCTATATGAAGTTATTTTATTAGATTAGCTACAGATTACGAGTTAGTAAACCTAAAAACCCAGGGATCAGTAAATACAAATTGACTTCCAAAGAGGTCTATGTGGATGTGAATTGAATTGTAGCAGGTTAACTTCACCACTCACTACTTACATTCAAATGTTTATGAATCTGTTGCTTCAAATGGTTCTCCAATTCAATTTCATCTTCAAATTTGTCTTCACAACCCAAATGTACAAAAGAACATCTCAATTTCTCATTCTCTGGAAGTTCAGGCAGTTTGAACTGACAGATAAGTAGATGACTTTCAACGTCTAGTGGATTCAGCTGTTCTAAGCAACCTCTAATAATGTTCGGACACTTAGTTCGTTGCTGATTGATTTCCCTTCTAGTGAAATTGTCAGGAAAAATATCATCTTTTGTGAGATTCATATTATCTACAGGACATCGTGGATTTTCACGTCTGAAATGATACGAAGAATATGACATTTCCAGTTTGCAGATTGAATTACAGAAACAATCCACTTCATTCAATGCTATAATTAGCTTTGTCTTTATGATTTATACATCAGTTGCTTAAAGATGATTATAAACCATACATCGAACGTTGATATACTTACTGTAACCATGATTCTATACATCTTCTACAGAATCTATGCCCACATGAAGTGAGGAGTGGGTCTCTCAACCAAGCCAAACAAATAGGACACTCAAATCTTGCTTCGGGGGCAAGATATGAGTCATTTATTGAACTTTCTTGAGCTAATGACTTTTCAGGAAGAGAATTGGAGGTAGCCATTCTATAAGTTCATTCGAACTGATTTGAAAAAATTCAAAGAGTTATGATAAATCGAGATCGTCCACAACTGTAGGTAGGCCAAAATTTGCAGCAATTCTTCCAAAATATGAAATCCGAAATCCCTTTGCTTGATGATATTCACAGAACATCAAAATATAAGAAGTGCAACCTGCCTTGTAAACTATGCGCAACAATTGTGACATTTCTCCTGTCATAAAATAAGTGGGAATATTCCATTATGGTTCTAGGGGGTGTCCGCCAGTTGAAGTATATGTCATTTTTCTCTAAAATTACATTGGTGCTCTGTGGTTCAGTTAATATTTCTGATTATTCTGTGTTCTAAATTTAAATTGAATGGAAAGGAATTTTTGTCTTCAATTAGAAGAAAGCTTTATAAATTATAGTTTATTGAATACAATAATTTTTGCAATTACATGTGTGTGAAAAACTGTATTGTAGGATAAACAAGTATCCGATATTTGTCTTTTACCTAACGAAAGATGAATACTTATAACACAGGTTGCGGTTTTCTGGACCAAACAAATACAATTAGCTCCTAAAAAAACCAAATAAATCCATAATAAGGGTTGAAGAAATATTTCTGAGAAGGTTAGCACTGATTCACAACAATCCTAATGTTGTCACAAAGATTAATATATTCACTTCACTAATTTTCAATAACACTGATTCATCAAGGGAGGGGAGCGGCATCCAAAAGTCCAAGGAAACTGCCAAAATCATGTAGAAATCTTCAGTCCAAGTCCTTCCTGGCAATACCACTTTTCTAGAAAATCAATCAACAATTAGACGATGAATATTGAAATAAAGATTAACTATAAATACTCCGAATTAATCTTTTAAAGATAAGACTCCCAATAAGATAGTTCCCTGAATGAAGTTCATTAAGTAGTACTCCACTATGCTAGTAGAAAATTCACACGAATTAAATTTATGAACTGTGAGAATAATAAGTGATATAATCCCAGGTAAAACTTTCGCACCCGGCCAGTAATTATTATTCTTAGAATATGGGAAATATATGTCATGTTTCTGATGGTTCAACTGAAAAGATTTTTAGGCTGGAATTGCCGAATATACATACCTAATAACATATCAAATTAGGTCTATGCGTATATACAATGTCCCAATAAATTAACTGACATTATGCCATAGCCTTTGTATTAAGATGGACTTTCATACTGTTTTCACTAGAATCTAAGATTGAAAAATTGTGAATACACATGCCTAAATGATGGATTATTTGTACTGCATAGGTAATGATAGTCAAAGTAATTACCATTTTTTTTATCTTATCATGGTTAAAAATTAGTGCTTGAGCTCATACATAAATGATTCCTCCGAATTCAACATTATCTGAATCCTGAAAATAAATATGGTTACACATATTACACCTGAAAAGATATTAACTTCATATTACACGGGTATTATTTTAATTTCAATTTTGAATATCAATAACAAACTGCCACAAAACACGCCAAAAATGAAATTGGCATATCATTTGACATAATGTCATGTCATTCCTCCATTTCGATATATCCACGACATACGTTTCTAACAGATAAAAATAAGTGGAAACGTATGTCCTTGTTTCTACTTTTCCTACCGTCGCTTCACCCCCCTGATGATATTTGTAAACATTCAAGGCCACAGATTCACAGTTCGAGGCACAGCACAGAATACAAATATATTCGAGTTTATATATTTGTATTCTGTGTTCGAGACAATGTTCCAGTCATAGAATAAAATGAAAAAAATATATTCTTCTTCGCTCTCAAAAATTGTCCTATGAAGACCAACTGGCTCTTAATGTCTTGATAACCCAAGGCAACAATGATCTAATAATATATGTAGTATTAGATCATTGCCAAGGCAGTAATCATGATCGATTTCAAGCGGGTTACCTGTAATAACTGCGGTAATTTTTGGTTTTGTCCTTTTTGTCTTAGAAGGAATAACCACTCTCTGTCGCTTGAAAGATCTGTCATCAGGTTATGGTTGTGTGCGTGGTTTGCGTTTTTGCGCGCATGTTCTAGGGGTGTCATCGTTTTGTCCAAATGTCTATAATTTTCGAATTTTGTGCCTAAAGATATCGAAAACGTCTAGGTTGGACTTACTGATGACGAATCCGGTGTCAAAATAATCGATTCTGTACGGCCGGCCGGAAAAGCACTGACTTGAAGTCAGCATAGCCTTTGCGCGCATTTTCACCTTTTATGATATCCTTTGAACAAGCGTGAAAAAGCTGCTGACTTCACGTCAGTACTTTTCTAGGTTTTTTCGATGAAGTACTGGATTTCAATTCGATCTAATATGTAGTTTTGAAAATATTGGAAAATAACATTTCGAATGGGCATATCTACGGAATAGGCCGACCGTAAACACAACACTTACGGAAGAAACGACTTAACACTCAATATATGTAGGGTAGGTTTGGGTGCGGGGATTCATATTACGAAGGTCCAATTCGTGAATGGGTAAAATTCGACACATATGATTCCGCAGATATATACCCTTTAAAAATGTTATTTTCCCAATATTTCCAAAAATACAGATTAAATGGAATAGACGACTTCGGCCCAAGTTGCCAACCCACAATTAACTTAGCAAGTTTACTTTCACTGGGGAACGGGAGTTTCAGGACAAATTCGACATGATAAGGTTCGCATTATTTATAAATAACCGTAAAACATGCCTCGGCTCTTCAAACCAGATAATTCCTTCCAAATATAGGTTTTTGTTAAGATCGTCCCCGATTGGCTGAAATTTAAGTTGGGATTCCTGATTTCATGTTAATAGTGTCAATTTTCATAGGATACGTTCCGAAAATCAGCTCTGTTGTTTCGGTTGCCGATTTTCCGCTCCGTAAATATGAAATATTCGGATGGTTCCTGGAACAAGCGCGTGAAAAAAGTTATTTACGGAATCTGGTTGAAGAAAATGCGGTCGATTTACTGTCACCAGAACGATTTTCTATGGTAAATATCCATATCATTGAACAATCTATGATTACTTTAGGTTTGTTTTGGTTCCGAGTTCAGATCTGTTCGGGACGGTTCTAGCATAGACCAATAGTCTGTGGTTCTGAACTCGGTACCAAAACAAACCTAAAGTAAACAAAAATGGTTCTATGCTATGGATATTTACCATAGAAAATCGTTCTGGTGACAGTAAATCGACCGCATTTTCATCAACCAGATTCCGTAAATAACTTTTTTCACGCGCTTGTTCCAGGAACCATCCGAATATTTCATATTTACGGAGCGGAAAATCGGCAACCGAAACAACAGAGCTGATTTTCGGAACTTATCCTATGAAAATTGACACTGTTTGCATGAAATCAGGAATCCCAACTTAAATTTCAGCCAATCGGGGACGATCTTGACAAAAACCTATATTTGGAAGGAATTATCTGGTTTGAAGAGGCGAGGCATGTTTTACGGTTATTTATAAATAATACGAACCTTATCATGTCGAATTTGTCCTGAAACTCCCGTTCCCCAGTGAAAGTAAACTTGCTAAGTAAATTGTGGGTTGGCAACTTGGGCCGAAGTCGTCTATTGGAATCCAGTACTTCATCCAAAACTGACAGTTCGAAGGTTCATACAGAATTTCATATGAGGATAATTTGATCAGAAGATCATAGAATATTGATTATTTGAAAAAAATCTGCTTACCTCATGTCGGTGCTTTTTTAGGTTTCATTTCAGGGTTGGTATTATAAAACTATTTTAACAAATAATTATAAGTTAACTCGTAAAATCTGGTTCAAAAATGAGAGTTAACTGCTCTCTGCGGTCCGAATAAGTTTTATAATAACGTCCCTGAAGCGATGCATTCGATCGAGCAAAGAAAATACGATTGGCGTGAGGATCTATCGAAAATTCACTAATCATTTGGTGAAAATAAAGACAGGAATCAGACGATTCTCGATGAATTTCGTTATTGGATTTGAATTCTGAATAAACTATTTTCTGGTGTACCTAGACATTAATAACGGACACTGACACTTTATATCCTTATGTATAGAAATCAGGAGAAATGAGTTATTTCACTTATTTTGCACATATACTTACATTCTGTATGGTAGTTAATTGCTGAAATTATGCACATATTTTTACCAAAGATCTTGGTTGCGGATGTTGTATCATTTCCGTTGTGAAAAATATGTTCGGAACTTAATGGCATTTCTGCTAGAGATGAAGAATACTAAATATTCGATTTGGAAAGTAAAAAGAATGAAAGACATGCAAAAATCAACAATTATATCGAGGAAAATGTAAATGTAAAATCTTCCTTTATGGTTTTTGTAGCAGAGAGTTCCATTTTAGTGGTAGACTCATCAGTAAGACTTAAATCAGCTTCACTCTACATTGTTCTACTTTTCACACAAAATTTGACAAATTTATGAAAACCTCTGTACAAAAAATAATTAAAGTAAGGTAAGAAGTAAGTATCCATCTAATCAGTTCGATCGACCTCCGCGTACGATGGATCCGATTGACAATCGGAAATTCGGATTAAATCGGATTAAACTACGTCGAAGCCTTCGTTATCAAGTCCAAAGCCGTATCCAAATGAATGTAATGCGAACAGCGAATGCCATAAATCACTGGGAGTTTTATGGCGCTCTTTTCTGCTCCGTCCTCGGTTTTCAACTCGAACGCTGCATTTGAATTTCTGAATAAAGAACATATGTTGTTCTTTATTCAAAGATTTGAATCTTTGAATGTATTATTCGGGGCTGAGCTCAAGTGACGTCCATACTATCCGCCAAATCGCATATCAAATTTTATTGAATTCGCTGTTCGGGTGAAGCCGGGTCCAGATGAGTGTAAAGCGAACAGCGAATGCCATAAATTACAGGGAGTTTTATGGTTCGAGGAAGTGTTCTTCCTGCTCCATCAGGACTCGGTTTTCAACTCGAACGATGCATTTGAGTTTATTATTTGAGGCTGAGCTCAAGTGCCGTCCACACTATTCGCCGAATCGTTTATCAAATTTCATTGCATTCGCTGTTCGGACTACACCCATCTGGACCCGGCTTAAATCGGGTCCAGAAGCTGTGTAGGAATATAAGGGAATCCGTTTTCTTGGTGATGAAAGCTTATTGATTGTAGGTGGTCAATGTGACAATAATCAACCGAATTTGTCCATAATATAATTTAAAAATCTAGAAAAGCACTGCCGTGAAGGCAGCAGCTTTTTGCGCGCATGTTCAAATTCGTTGCCAAAGCGGATATCTACATTGAACATGCGCGCAAAAGCTGCTGCCTTCACGGCAGTGCTTTTCTAAATTTTTTTGTCGATTAATTAGTGGATTTCAATTCGATCTGATGATATTTTGGGAAATATTGGAAAAATGAAATTTTGAATGGGTATATCTACGGAATCATTGGGCAGATTTTACCCATCCACGAAATCGACCTTCGTAATTAAGCCCCAAACCTACTCTACAAATATCGAGTTTCTAAGTCGTTTCTTCCGGAAGTTATTGTGTTTACGGTCGGCCTAGCGGCCGACTGCATTTCACCAATATTTAGAATTTTTTGATTGGAAAATCTTTTTTTCGAGCAACTCTTCATCAGATTTCGCCGAAATTTTGAACCGGCCTTGGAATCAAAACTTTACAATAATGCTCTAAATTTCAGTTCGATCCGATATTTATTTTTGCAGATATTCGAATTAATGAGTGGCTATTTGAAACTTTGTGATATTTTCCTCAATTACCCTGGAAGAACTGAAGCTATCAATAATTAACTTCTTTGTCAGTTGAAAACTACCGCCTCGTAGCTTAATGAAGAGATCGTACGGGGAGGAAATTTTGAAAAATAATTTTTCGAGAATTTTACAAAATTTTTTTCGATAAAGTTTTTTTTGAAACTATTTATCGTCCAGCTATAAAGTTTGGCACAAACTTTCAGATAATTATTTAACAGCTACTGTGATCGGTATACATAAGATCATTTTACGGATCGAAAGTCAATAGTTCGGAGGGGGGAGCAGCGACGACACCAATTATTGTCTGAAATCGGTAGTTCCTAACGCCGGGTCCAGATGAGTGTAATCCGAACACCGAATTCAATAAAATTTGATAAATGATTCGGCGAATAGTGTGGACTGCACTAAAGCTCAGCCTCGAATGCATAGTTCGAGTTGAAAACCGAGTCCTGACGGAGCAGAAAGAGCACTGCCTCGAACCATAAAACTCCCTCTGTGATTTATGGCATTCGCTGTTCGCATTACATTCATCTGTACCCGGCCTAAACTAAAATGGTACATTGTTCACCGAGTAGACAGCCTAAAGCAGGGTCCAGATGAGTGTAATGCGAACAGCGAATGCCATAAATCACACACAGCTCCGTCAGGACTCGATTTTCAACTCTAACGATGCATTTGAATGTATTATTAGAGGCTGAGCTTGAGTGCCTTCCATACTATTTGCCGAATAGTTCATCAAACTTAATTTCATTCGCTTTTCGGATTACACTCATCTGGACCACGCTTAACATTCCTGGAAGACTGTGAAGATTGCTAAAGCCGGGTCCAGATGAGTGTAATGCGAACATCGAATGCAATAAATCACAGGATGTTTAAGGGTTTGAGACAGAGCTCTTTCTGGAACGATACATTTGAATGTATTATTCGAGGTTGAGGCGGATCCCGAGTGCCGTCCACACTATTCGCCGAATCGTGTTTCAATTTTTATTGCATTCGCTGTTCGGATTACACTCTTTTGGACACGGCTTAGGTTGAGGCGCAAGCAGGGTCCAGGAATATGGCTTTTTCTACGAGGTAAGCATACTATTTTTCCGCGAATCGTTTCAAATTCGACAGATATTGATTAATTTTGAAAAAATCGCGAATTATTTCTATTCATAAATGAATATGGGGCTTTGAAATTGTATAAATGTTGAATTACCAAACTTGACGCATATAAATTTGATTGGTGGTGTTCTCGAAAACAAAACAGTTTAAAATGATAAGTGATAATGAATTTTCCGTTTCTGGCACTCCTTCAGAGCTGGTTTGAGGCAGTGAATACCGCTTCATTAGAATCATTGCCAACGAAATCAAGAGGAAAGTACGAATATGCATATGAACATTTTATATGGACTATCGGTAAGTCATTCACCGTCATGATGTAAGTAAAACATGTTGTGCTCATTTGCTCAACTGTGACAGTATTTACCAATGATGATGTAACTTTTCTCATTCAAATTCAAATCACAGAATATATATTTCCTTGTATTTTGATCTTGCTGACGTCACTTTTCTTTCAGATGAGCACACCATGTTTTTTCATGCTAACCGTTCTGTTTACCTTAGCAACCACTAAAAATTATCTACTGATATAGGAACTAGCTGGGTAACTAACAGAAGTCGTTCTGTCGTGCATAAAGCATTCAACAATTTCAGGATAAGTTCACAAGTTAGATTGATTCATATTTATAGAATTGGTGCAATTGGGAACTTCAGCGAAGATGCCAGTGCTCTAACGGTTAAATTTGGAACCTGTCCAAGCTAGTAGTTTTATCTAAACAAACCTTAGAAATGTGGTGGAGAACGAACATTTATTAAGCAGAGCTGAACTAATCAAAGCATAGACAAGATATATTGATTTGAAGATATTATTATAATTTTGTGTAAGATTTCTTGAGAAGGAACTTTTAGTTTTGATCACGATATAAAATCGTGCTTTAAGTTGTTTCTGGAGTGATAATTTCCATGTTATTTTAGTGTCTGATGCTTGGTGGATCAAAATGAACCAATATCTGAGTTTACTTTGAATTTCTGAAAAATAGGCACCTCAATAAGTAATTCAAGGACTCTTATGTCTCTCATTAATGTGAAGAAGTGCTGAATGCAGGCCGTATCATGTGGTAAATCTCGAATCAGTCCAAACGATATAACTTGTTCCCTTTGTTTACAAATTGGTGAATCAATAAAATAAAAACAAATTTTCTGCTTCAGTTCTTTCGCATCTTATTTCTAAAGAAAAGGAAACAGATAGACATATAATTGATTTTGTTTTCATATTACAGCAGCTCAAGATACACATACAAAATGAAAAATGTCACAGCTGGTTCAACCTACCTACATTGAAATGAAATATATTAATGTATTTATATGAATAACTTCAGCTATTATCAACTATAACAGTATATCTAGTTTTTGTCAGGTTTTAAACCAGATCACTCTTTTCGAATTTGATTTTGCGTAGTATGTGAATTAGGTAGCTGCAGAAGTGCTCGGTAGTTTCTCTGCAGCATTTTTCTTTAAAATTCTCTTATTTTCATTTACAGCTAAAAACATCATGACATGAAGTTGTTTCGAAAAGAATATGTTTTAGTTCACCTTTATGAAAATAAACATCTGCAGAGAAATGCAGTGAACATACTTTCATGTTTTTCATGACCTGTTTTCCAATCTTCAATTTCTAAATCTAGACCTTTCTTCTATCATTGAGTTCCCTGCCAAATGCTGTTTCCAAACTAACTTTACTTTCATTTGGCTTTGGAAAAAATGAAAACTTGAGGAAGTAGATAATCCTTTCTTCTTTGGCCATGAATAACATTGAGTTAATGCACACAACAATAGTCATTTCGGGAGGATGCCATTTCGAATCAATACAATCAAAAATTTTTATCATAGAGACAGTATTCGATTGATGAATATTACAAACACTTTCGGTATACCCAAATTCCAATTAGGAGAACAACACAAAAGCTCGAAAATGAACTCCAAAAGTAAGCAAAATACGTTAGATTAACATGCACGTCGAAAAACTACTAGCTTGGAAGTCTTCGAATATCTATCGCCAGAGGGCGTATCGCTTAGCAGTAGTTGCGAATACTGCTAGGTCAAGTTATCGTGACGTTGTGAAATGAAATAAAAATACACCGAGAAACGAAAGAGGAATTCTAGTTTCCAGATATATTGTAGTGAAGACTTTATATTTGAATATTTGCATCTTTGACCCATTCTTCAAAATTTAATTTGATATTGGAAGAAACAGGAAACTTTGTGAATTATCCTAGAGAAGGCAAACATCCTAGGTTCACGCCTTGAATTGAGAAAACTGTCCTTTCAAAGTAAAAAAAAATTGGTGAAGTTTGTTCGAGATATTTTTACACTGGTGAAGGAATTATGTTGGACGATCTATCTAATTAATTCCTCCTCTCTATATATCTTATACAAAGCCAATCAAGGCAATTCGTAATGTGATAGGTTTCAAAAAATATTGCAGGTATTTATAAGAATGAAATAGAGAACTTTCGCTGTTGTCAATGAAATATGTTCCGAAATGGATCAGCTACCCAAGGATGGAACTTCTATATTGTGTTTGTGATATATTTCGAATTGAAGATGATGGAAGAGCTATCATTGCATCTGCATAATAAAAAAACATGTTATATGGATAGTGAAGTATTTTGTGAGGATGAATCGAAATCGGTGTTCCTTTCAAGATCGACTAACACAAGGATGAAATTTCATTAGAATTATTTTATTTGAAACATATTTTAGAAAAATAAATATAAAATTGAAGATAATTTATAGTACTAACACAGCACCTGCAGACTAATATAATAGTAATTTGATAATTTGCAACATATCACACTATTTGAAATAGAACTGAGAAATTTTCTGAAACCTATGTTTTTTCCATTACCTACATTTGTTGGATTTCATACTGCTATCTATTTTCAGGAATAAATGAGCCAAAAATTTTACCGTTTCACTTTCAATAGTTCTACTCATAATGAATACAATAAATTGGTTAACCAAAATAATAACCGGTTACTCGCTTTAATCGACTGTGGGTTCAACATTTCGCATTTCGCTTATATATTATCAATTTCAATTCTAACACTTCATCAAATCATTCATAAAATGTCCTGCGAGTAAAGTGGAAAGCTGCGCTTCTGTTTGGCCACCACTTCTGTTTGGAAATCGTTTTCTACTCCCATAAACAAGATATACTCCTCCTTAAACAATGATTGTAGCATTTTTCATAAAAAACTAATGATTGTAGTAGATAGAGCAATACTTGGAAATCACGACAAAAGATAGGTGATCGAGTCAATTTATTGTCATTTTATTTTGTTGAAATGAACTGAAAAGACAGACGTACGTGATTTCTATTTCACCTCAGAGATTTTACAATAATTCTCATTTGATTATAAGTAGTATAATTATTGATTTTCGCGTGAATATACAGGTCTGGCCAAGACACTCGATTGGCACTATGCGAAACTCCACGTTGATCTTGATCAGTTGAGAATAAAGTCCGTCAGTTGACGAACTGAAACCCAAGCGCGATGCTATAACGACTGTTCTTTTGCATGTTTGTGGTTTATCTCTAGTTCCTCGATACAAGATCAAAGTGAGAATTTGTCAGCCGCCCTAAAAACGTGAGATGCGTCAGATCGTATCGGTTGAAAATAAATGATTGAAATGCTCATATTTTCATTAATATTGACCCCAAATCTTAATTTATTTATAATAATAATTTTTTAGTTGAAGGAGTTATAAAGTAATTATGGGTTTTTCTGTTGGCGTTTCGAAGAATTTTGAACACATTCATACTACGGCACCAGTGTGTCGCATATAATACATATTTGATGGCATAAAACAGCATTTTCCGCCAGTATTCTTGATTTTGGGAGATTTTGGTTTATGACCGGTGCTCTAGAGGCTCAACGGTTGCTCAAAAAAATTCACATATGCAAAATGTACTAAACTTAATCTTGATTTTATATGCAACAAGCTCTCCTCGAAAAAATAACTATTTCTGGTCTCGAGTGACCCAATTTTTAACATAATAAAGATGATACACGTTTTCCTAGCGTTCTGTTTTCCTAAAACTTTTGGTGGTATTGGAGGGCGGAGAGGTATTCGAGGGCAGGGGATAGTTCTTAAGCAATTGAAACACTTTCCAAATCAATTTGTTTATTCAACTAAGAAGTGACTTGTACGAAGCATCATACAGAACTAGTTCTTCAAACGATCCTAAAATCCAAATCATTTCACATTATAAATTTCGATGTGATGGCATCTTCAGATAAAAATAGGAAACAACCTTTTATCCACGAAAATCGCGAGGAACCGAACGAAACATAATTCTAGCACATCCTATATTGTTTGAGTATTTATTATATAGAGATCGTTGGAAACATGATCTTAAGATTTCAAACGATTCAGCACAAGTTAGAATGGCTGTTGCACTCGGCTCACGTAATTATATACTCCTTCCACTTTCATGAAGTCAGTTGGTATGCCTTGAAATAGGTCTATAAAATTTTCGTATCTTGAAGTTAAAAAGGTTAAGGGCCGGTATTATAAAACTTAACTGGAAGTAATCTTTAACTTTAACTGACAGTTTTGACAGTTGTTTCAGGACATAACTCTCAAAACTGCCAGTTAAAGTTAAAGATAACTTTCAGTTAAGTTTCATAATACCGGCCCTTAGTGAAATGTCGTTAACTAAAAAAATCCTGCGAGACGTTGTCACTTCCTACAAAATTCAATCAATAAAACTATGGTTTGATTAGGTTACATATGTCATCACTGCGACCTCTGTGTATTACGTACAACTCAGCGTAGTTATCTGACAGGAAGATTATTAGAAAATTATATAGAGTGGAATGTGTCAAAATTTCATGGCATACCGACTGACTTCATGAATGTGAATAAAGTAGTACATAAATACATTTATACAATATATACAGCATTGAAAGTTTTCAATAACTTAAACCTTATACTGAAATCATAATGAAACATGGACTTCTCTTCTTCTTCTGCATTGTTCTCGGTTCCCTCTGAGAATTGAAATAATTTATCAGGGTTGTACAGTGTCGATTATTTTGGAATGTATATATCTACAAATCCCTCATTCTTAATCCCCTTTTTCTTATTGGTAGGATGTTCTGGGATTTCATCTGGAAAGGCGAATAAATTAATTAATAAACAAATACTTCATTTAATTCCATCCAAGGAACAACGATTTGTGGTGTAAATTCTCATATTTTGGAATCACACACGAATTTAAATGCAACTTTTTATTGAGCACCACATACTTACATTCTGTGTGCGTTGTCCCACACAAAGTAGTATTGGAATTCATTGGAGATAACAAAAATGTGATATCATAATGTAGTTCAGTTTTGAATACGGGTGTATGTGTGGAATAAGGAAGTAAATAAAGAAGTGTTTCTCTCACAACCGACCGGAACCCTCGAAGCCGGTAGAGATGAGTGTAATCCGAACAGCGAATGCAATTAAATTTGATAAACGATTCGGCGAATAGTAAGTGAGGACTGCACTCGAGCACAGCCTCGAATAATGGATTCAAATGAATCGTTCGAGTTGAGAATCGAGTCCTGACGGAGCAGAAGGACCGCTGCCTCGTACCATAAAACTGTGATTTATGGCATTCGCTGTTCGCGTTAAGCCGGGCCCAGATGAGTGTAATGCGAACAGCAATAAATCACAGGGAGTTTTATGGTTCCAGGCAGCGTTCTCTCGGCTCCATCGCGACTCGGTTTTCAATTCGAACAATGCATTTGAATGTAAGAATGTGTTATTCGAGGCTGAGCTCGAGTGCCGTCCACACTATTCGCTGAATCTATTATTTTATTGCATTCGCTGTTCGAATTACACTCATCTGGACCCGGCTTAATACGAAGTGTCCAAAACGGGTATCAGGTGTTGTATAATTTGAGATGAAAAATATAGACGCTGTTTATAATTTATGTACAGGCAATGAACTGTGGAGTCATTTTGGGAAATAATACATTCACCCTGCCAGCACTGCTCCAACCGCGAAAGAAGATTGAAATCAAAGCGTTAACACTACTGAGAATATAATTATATTCTGTTTGGTTGGGAAAGGAAAGGAATTCAACCAGAATGTTTTCAGGTTACTGAACCATCTCGAGCTTTTGCTCTATAGACTTTTAGGGTAGGTTACATTTCAAAATCGGTAGGTTGAGTCTGTTAATGGGTGAAATCAGCCAAAGGGTTTCGGAGTTAGAGCCTTTTGAAATTTAGAGGTTATTTCCGTGATAATTCTAACTACTGAAACGATTGTACTGAAACTTGGTAGTTAGTTGAAGTTTAACACGTATTTCTTAAAAATTTTGTTGAGATCGTACTGTCACTGAATATAAAAAATTTGTTTTTCATTTTCGAAAAAAAGGACTGTTGTGAAGGAAGCAGCTTTTGCGCGCAGGTTCAAATTCGTAGCCAAAGCGGTCATCTTCATTGAACACGCGCGCAAAAGCTGCTGCCTTCATGACAGTACTATCCATTTCTCCACATTTGGCTCAAATGAAAAGATACTGCATATTGAAATTTCCAAAAATGAAACGATTTTTCATTGTAGCATTGACATAGTTATGCCGAATGAAAGCAATTCGGTGTTGAGTTCTCCGTAACCCATATTCTGCAGTAATACTCAAAACGGTTTCCTATCATTATAGATTCGCCGATTCATAAACTGAGGAATATCATGAAAAATGCAGATAATGTTTATCAGTAGTCACAAAAAGAAGCTCATTTGAGAATATTTAATTATTCTCTTAAAATTCCCCAGAAGAAAACCGTTTTCGAGATTTTCGTCGTTGAATGCTATGAAGTTTGATGATAATCACATTTTTTTTTGATCCGCCCCTGAGCATTTGAAGTCCTCAAATTAATTTTCACCAACGTTCATCTGGACCGCATAATACCTGGAATGCTTGAAAAAATTGCGAATGAAAGAAGTATTTCGTTTGATAAGGAGAATGTGTGGTTGAATTTAATTGCCAACTTAAAGTCTCAAAGTATGCAAGGCATTAATTTTCAAGTTGGTAGCAAGTAATGGCCACCTATTGCAACTTCGTATAGGTATACTTGCGAGTGTCATTCAAATTTTAATTAAATGGAAGATATGAATCTTCAATCCCGAGTTTTTTCTTCTTGTGGTTCAATTCAGATTGAAATGGAGAAATCCCAAACTTACCTTTATGTCTATGACTTCCTCTGAGTATTATTTTTTCTAGCTGTATAATTGGTGATTCGAAAACCAAACTCAGACAGAATCCAGCAACGTAGGAAAGGACAATATCAGATGCAGTGAAGTTGAACTGAAAAAATAGAAAATATGCAAAAATGTTATAATATAATAAGGGTATCATAATGTTACTTGACTTATGACTTGGGTTTATGATCTATGAACATTTCAAGTCCCTTAGTCTGTCTTTTGAATGGATATTCTAGTGTCTAGGAACAAGCAAGTAAAAAAATCAGATTAAATTCTCTTCTACATGCATAATTTTTCTGAAACGGTTTTATTGTGGAAAAGGCATGTTTAAAATATTCCGCGTTCATTATTCTCAGAGAAAAGATGAGACTTATTAGGGATTAGATGAAAAAATTAAATGGGTATATATTTGATGCATAGCTCGATACATTGGTTTCTGTGCCAATTTGAAACGTATATTCCACTCAAATTAATCTGAAACAAGTTTGAGGATATTCCCTTCAAAGTACGAGTCAAAGACCTGATTCAGCTGGGAATTTATTCATAAGTTTCAAGATAAAACGAATTTTCTCCTGAAACTGGTATCCATATTTTCATTCGTCGTACATGAAAATCATCGTCGATCAAAGAAGAAAAAGAATTGGAGAGAATTCTGATTGCTATACAGGGTGTTCCTAAATTGCAGAAACGAACGAAGAGGAGAGATTCCTCGTAAAAATTCGAGAAAAATGAGTCCCATAAATATGACCCCACAAACGTTGTTTCGTTTTCGAGATACAGGGTATAGAAATTTGAATTTTCATTTCCTCATAGTATCTACACTTCATAAGATGAGTTTACGAATTTATTGAATCATAATGAATCATTACCACAGATTGGAAAATATCCCTAAAAACTAATTATGAATTTATTCACCGCAGATTACTAACTGGACTGTGGAAAATTCGAAGTTTTGTGAGGATTTGAGGGGAATCATATTTTCCCTCGAAATCGGAATCAGATACGAGAAAATTACAAGGAGCCATAAAGTAAAGTACAACAAGAAAGATTCTTTTTAAAACTTTTCGAACTGAATTTTCTCACCAAAAAAACGTTCTGGAGGATAACAGGGGGTTTGTACCTCCAATTTAGGAACACTCTGTATATCTCTGTTTGCCATACGTAATAAAGAGGATTTTTATAAATGATTGAATCATCACAGTTTTCTATCACAGAAATTCGTTCTAGGTGCACGGCAAGCATACCTGGACCTTCGAAATTTTATGACATTGTTCGGGACATAGAAGCGTCCATTAGGCGGACGGACCGATGTATGATGCTGAGTCCAGTACAGCGTTCCGGAGCAATGATGCTCTAGTGGAGTGGACGCAGTTGCATACAAATGCAGATAGTATGGTTTTTCCTCCATGCGATGAGCACCGGCCCTTTCGCCTAATGGACCTTTAGAGAGGAGACGATTTTTCAAAGCGGTATTCTTACCATGTTGAACATTCCTGTATATGTTGGCGATCTTGCAATTCCGGCTGTATACAGAAGGACTGCACCTTGACAGAGATAGGCTGTGTAAGTGATTCTACCTAAGAGAGCCCATGGCCTCCAGTTCAAGAATGGTGCGAACCATGCTGAAAGGAATATGACTATAATCAGTGATACTATGAAATCAGAAGAGTCTCTGGTTTACATTTACAAAGTGAGCAAAAATGGCAAAGAATATCCAAATCATTCACAAGATAATAATATACTCAACATCCAACGTCATAAAGATTTATAAAAAGGCAAATGCATGTTGGGAGAAACGCAGGTATTCAACAAAATTTATAGTTTATTGTTGATTTTAACTGAGAGTACACTCGGGTTTCGAATAGGTTTCATGCATCTAACTCCATTTGTATTCAATTCTGAACAACCAAGCACATTTATTTCTATAATCGTTCATGAGGAAAATGATGAGTGTAATTTTCATGGCGTTTTCTATAGAAAATATTTGTTCTGGTAGGAGAAACAACTTGCTTGAAAGTATCCCCCCCATTCGGCCTTAGATTGTATTGTATTTGTATTGTATTTTTTCCGAATATCCTAGGCTTCAACGAAACCCCTCAGAAGCTTCAAGCTTGTGCGAGTTAGGATACCGGGTGTGTTCTGTGTAGGCATTGTTACTAATTCCTTGCGCCACGTTAGGAACAGCACTGTTAATTGTTTACCCAACAGCGAATGGTTGGACGGTCCCCTAAAAACCGGAAAAGTTATTTCCCGGCCAAGGGCTTGAACCCCAGACCTTACGATCATGGGGCTTGCGCTCTAACCACTGAGCTACCGCCTAGATAACTGAAACGAAAACCGCAAAACAGTTCAACTTTAATTCAATTAAATTTTTTCAATTCATTTTCATCTATAAGGAAGAAGAAACTTGTGGAAAAACTTTATGTTTATTGTTCTCGAGATAATTGAGAATACACGAACCAAATTTTTACAATGAATTATAATCTGGCGTATATGACATTATTTAATTCTTTGGTAACGGTATGTATCATTACACCCCATTATTTAATTAACACATTTTCATTGTGGAATTCAAGTGAAATGTCAATAAATGAAGATGAACCTGATGAGATATACTTCAAATCCATTTGAAATAAGGAAAAAATTGAGGGATGTATACAACGTTCATCTATTTGTCGTTTCATTATCTATTCCTACTGTATTGACTCAGATACCAGGAACAATTGAACAGACAAATTGAAAGATTAAAAGAAACTAGAGAGGAGATTATAAAACAGTGATGAATAATAAAATGGTGAAATAGAAACAAGTTTGAATTTTTGCGATTCTTCCACTCATCGAGAGAAAATGATTAATTGGATTCTTCTTAAGTAAACCCCTAGGTATAATTTTTTCATTTATCCAACTCTTCCTTTACTATCATATCCTCAGGACAATGTTTCCACTTTTTACGGAAAGTTATATGTGGCCTCAAAATTCTCAAAGATGTATCAATTTAAATTATATCATTCAACCTCTTCTTTTCGTTGAAGAATCAGAATGGGTTGATAGGTATCTTGGCACCACTGATTCTGTTGATACTTCTCATCAGAAGAAACCTTGAAAACCCCAATTAGAACGAATGTACAGGGTGTTTTTTTTTTAGAGGAAGGTATAGAACTTGAGTTGGTAACACTGTTTTAACTGTCGGCCATTTCGTCAGCTGTCAAGTGATTTGTGTTTAGTTCGGTCTGGCATTTCAACATGAATAGGTTGACACCTGAACAACGCCTCAAATTTTTTTTTTCGAGTCATTGGGGAAAATTCATATTTAATCGATTTCAATTATGGTCTATAACCATAGCCGGATCTAGGAGGTGGCGTAGGAGAAGGCGCAACTAGGGGCGCGAAATTTAGAATTTTTTCTTGAAAATATTGACATTTCTCCTTGAAGATTCAGACATATTTCAGGACGGTGCTGCGGAGCATAAACCGGATGTAAAATGTAGGTCGACAAATTGTCAAATGCCAGATGATAATTTTACTTATTTTTACTTTCGACCACCGAGTAGTCGAACCTTTTCGAAAGATATAACTTAGAGACTCCAAATGTTCTGAGTTCGTTAATGGGCAGAGTTCATTCTATGGGCTCGAAGATTTATTTAATCATTAGAATGTTTTTCTCATACTCATTATCCTTTTTCAATACATTTGTGAGTTTTATTCATAACCTTATTATAATATGGTAGATTTTTGGGAAGTTTTCGAAATACAATGCATACTTTTGTTGTTATTGAAAAATAATAATCCTCTAGGGCGCATTCCCACAAAGTTGCCACAGGCCTAGACGCTAATTTTGGCGCCTTTTTGCGCGCATGTTCTACGGGAACAGCGTGCTATCGATTCGTCGAAATGTCTGTAATTTTCGAATTTTGAGCCGAAAGTGGTCTCAAACGACTAGGTTGGACTCACTGATGAAGAATCCGGTGTCAAGCTCGATTCTGTCTGGCCGTCCGGCCGTGGACACGATAACTGCCGAACAAAGCCAGCTAGCGACTCGAAACTTGCAGGGTAGTTTGCGCATCGGAATACCGCGGTTAAGTTCGTTAATGGGCCAAATAGGCTGAATAGTTTTGGAGTTATAGCCATTTAAAATTTTGAGGTTATTTCCTTCATATTTCAGAAACCAATGGTGCGACTGGATTGAAACTTGGCAGTTATTTGGAACATAACAACGCGCAACTTTGAGCAGAATTTCGTTGAATTCTTACGATGACTTAATATTAAAAGAATTTTTTTCGAAAAAACTTTTTTTTTCTGAAACTATAGTTCATATTCGAGAACAATTCCAGTTATATTTCGAACTTCATGTTTTACAGCAGTGCACTAAATTTCAATTCGATACGGCTATCAGTTGTAGAGATATTGGGAAGAAATATGTAGAATTTCGTGGTTTTCTTTTCGATATCGTTGTGTTTTTTCGATATAACTTAAGAAATACTGTTTCAGTCGTGATGAAACTTCGCAGCTCTTTCGAAGATGATGATGAACAACGTTGTGCAAAATTTCGTGAAGATCGTGTTATTGGAACAATTTAAAAAAAAATTTTTTTTTCAGATATTTAATATTCTGTGATTATCTGATCATATTATCCTCATAAATTTCTGTATGAACCTCCAAACTTTCATTTTTCGATAAAGTACTAGTTTCCAATTCGATCTAATTTGCATTTTTGGAAATATTGGGAAAAAAAATTTTTTAATTGGTATATCTATGGAACCATTGGGCGGATTTTTCCCATTCACGAGTTCCACCTTCGTAATTAAGCCCCAAATCTTCTCTACAAATAACGAGTGTCTGAGTTGTTTCATTCATTGTGTTAACACAATAACTTCCGGAATATTTGTAGAGAAGATTTGGGGCTTAATTACGAAGGTCGAATTCGTGAATGGGTAAAATCCGCCCAATGATTCCTTAGATATACCCATTCAAAATTTTATTTTCTCAATATTTCCAAAAATACAGATTAGATCGAATTGAAATCCAGTACTTTATCGAAAAAAAAATCTAGAAAAGCACTTTTTTGAAGGCAGCAGCTTTTACGCGCATGTTCAAATTCGTTGCCTAAGTGGTCATCCCCATTGAACCTGCGCGCAAAAGCTGCTGCCTGCACGGAGTGCTTTTCTAGATATTTCTAGACATTTTCTGAGAGATATGAACTATCACGTACACCTTTGAATGTCAATCCTTGACCATCTTAACATTTCATATGCCCCAAATGAATGATTCTAGGAGATATTGACTAAGCCAATAAATTGTATGTGTAAAAGTATCTGTGAAACGTTCCATCGAAAAATTCTTGAAAATGATCGAGCTATAAACTATTTGAGGTTACCTCAATAACTCGAAAACATGAATGGCAATTTCTGTTTTCACCAATGCATTTGCAGGGAAAAAAGCGGAGAAACATGTTGTTCAGTTCTGCTCAGCTACTATGGTTGTGGGGAGAAAGCTCAGGGTACTCGAATTTCGACCCTGTACAATCAGATCCTCAAAACTCACATCTCAAACTTACCTCCGTAGCCCTCCGACACAAGAATGATGAGTAACGTCATAGTGAAGCTCCACAAGAAATGATGCAATGAACCATACAGACCAGATAACAAATAGTCGGTTTGTTCAGTTGGTATATAAAACAGGAAGCCGGTAAAAATGATAGTCATTGCCATCATGACTCCTAACACCCAGGCGGGGTAGACCAAATGGTTGGGTATTGTAGTTCCCGATTTCCTCAACCTGAATTTCAAGTATCCTCCCAGCACCCCGATAAAGTATGGACTCATCCTCATGTGACTTGGAATGTAAATTGATTGAAAAGTTTGGTTGGCAACTGGATCTCGAAGTAGCCTGGAAAATGGAAATTTTTGTGCTTACTATTCATCAATATAATAGAAGAAGGAAAACCTATCATGTCCTGGTTGATAATCAAATTAATTATTTCCCATACAAATTGGTTTGACTACTTGTTCCTGGAAATAACAAACCACTTAACATTTCTCAACCAAGCTTGGTAATTTCATCTCTATGTTATTAAAAGTTTAATGGATCGAAACCGTTATGGAATTTTCATTCAATTATTGGGATCAGAAAAAAATACAATTGAAAAAATGATATTCTTTGCATCTCCTGAAATCTGCACGCCACTGTTTTTGCAAGGATGTTCTAGTCCTTCGGGAACTGCGTGCTATAGTTTTGTCCAAATATCAGTGGCGGTTGCTCAATGAGGTAGCGGGGCCGCGCGCCCCCTCTGAAAAATATATTGTCGTACGACGTGAGACACAAGTTATTATTATTAAAATAATTAATATTTTATTAGTAAACAGCTACTTCTAGTTGATATCAAACAAAAAACATGAATATTAATTCTTTCTAACGATCCATCAATAGCCGCCAATAGAATACGTCTTTATTTACCGTGAAAATATCGAAAATTTATCTCGGGAGCGCGAAATTCGAGGCCTGACGGCCAGGCTGGCCAGGACCCTCTTATAGGAACAAACAACCACAGCGAATGCTATCGAATGACCCCGATCAACTACGAACTAAAAGGACAGCAGGGCCGCGAAATTTCTGCGATCTCGGTTCGAGTTCAGGTGCGGTCGGATTCATTACTGCTGTTTGTTGCGTCGATGAACATCTTTTTGCTTATTTACGTGTTTATTATTTTGTCCGGTGATAATATAGACTTTACCTCATTGGTATTTTTTGTGTGTAAGGATTCATAATGAATTCACTGAGCAACATTCTTGAACTGAATTTTGATTGGCAGGATAAGCCGCAATTATTCGATTAATTAAAAAAAAATAAAGAAACTGGACTGGCCCTTGCCAGTTACGAAGTTATCACAAAAACGAAAAGCCGGGAACAGATCTTTACGCGACGTTTTTCAATAGACATTTACAACAAAAGAAATATGTGAGCGTGAAATTCGAAATTTTGTTCTCCGTGTTTGTTATTTTATACAGTTGACTCAAGAATGGATCCCAACTGGGCTAGAAAAGGAATCAGTTTGTTACACCATCTTCCATCAGAAAAAATGAGGAAACATGAATAGTCTCGTTACAACATCGATTCTTCCACTGCCTTTGCCTTACTTGGTAAGGTAAATTTCATGTCGCATTTAGGCTCTGCATACAGTGAAAGCATTATTTTACATAATATTAAGGTCTATAAAAATGGACACATTTAAAAAAGTCATCTATTACGTAAAATTTTGTAGCACTTTGGATTTGGCCCTAAAGGACACCCTGAAAGAGACTGCTCTGAGAATCAAGGAATATTTAAACAGCTTATTAATGTTTCTGCAGAACTTGACAAAAATTAAAATTTTCTCCTGAGAAAAATGTAATGTGCTGTCCTTCTCTTTTTTGAAAGATACAGATATGTTAAAAATATGTCTTTTTTCGCCGCCGCCGTCGTCCTTTCCTCCTACCCATGCCACTCAACCTACAATCTTTACTACTTGCCAAATATATGAAATTTTCCAATTTTAAGCTGAAACTTGTCTTCGACGACTAGGTTGGACCAACTGATGATAACGAATTCGGTGTCAAAATCGATCCTATTCGGCCTGTCATCCATAGGTAGGTACGATTACGTGCAGTACGGATACTTTTATCGGCTTGAAACTTTCAGAGTAGGTTGCATTTCTAAATGCGACGGTTGAGTTCGTTAGTGGACAAAAACGGCCAAATGGTTTCGCAGTAACAGCCATTTGGAATTTCGATGTTGGTCGGATATTATCATTGAGTATTAACCCACTTTAATACTCAATGATATTATACAGCAGCGTACCAAATTTCACTTTGAAACTTTTATAATTTTCCTCGGTATAGTTATTTTTTTTGGAATAACTAAAAATACTGAAAAACAACATTGTGAAAAATTTCGTGATGATCATGTCATTAAAACAATATTCTCTGTGATGTTCTGAACCATGGATGTCCTCACGAAATTCGGGATGATTCTCTGATCAATTCATAATCCTCTCGAAATTCAGTATGAACCTTCAAGATATCATTTTTTGAACAAGAACTGGATTTCAATTAGATCTAATTTGTATTTTTCGGAATACTGCAAAAATAAATTTTCAGTGGTTATTTCAGCGGAATCATTAGTTGGATTTACCCATTAACGAATTCGAATTTCGTAATTGAGGCTAATACCTACTTTACAAGTATCGAATTTCTAAGTTGTTTCTTTCGGAAGTTTTTGTGTTGACGATCGGCAATGAGGAGGACCTTAAACACCGCAACTTCCTAAAGAAACGAATTCATTTTAGAGGAGATCTGGGACTCAATAACGAAGGTCGAATTCGTGAATGGGTAAATCCGTCCAATATGATTCAGTATCTAATACCGATTCAAAATTTTATTTTCCCGATATTTCCAGAAATACAAATTTTACAGAATTGAAATCCACTTCTTGGTTGAAAAATGACAGCTTGAAGGTTCATGTAGAATTTCGTGAGGATATGGGACAATACGTAAAAAGATGTCCTCCATGGCAACAGATTTGAACATGCACGCAAAAGATGCGTCAGTGCTTTTCATGGATTTTCTGATAACATTATGACGAATCGATTAAAGCTTACTTTGGGAGGATTTCGCATCATTTTTTCAGTTTTTTTTCTGGGTTTTCACTCCCAATATCGGAAACAAAACTATTGAAAATTGAATAAAATTGTTTTTCATGAAAAACGCCCTTGCGGATTGCAGGATTAAACTATTTGATAAGGGCAGTTTTTTGTAAAACAGATTGCCTAACCGGAATAATTCAAACGATAAACAATGCGAACCCTGCCGTTTCAGAGAACAAATCTGGCTCTTCCATCAGACAAAGGAGAAAAATTCAAGAATAATATTCTTTCGATTTTTTGTCTTCAGTTAAGACTTCTGTCAAATTGACAAAGATTGTTGGCAATAAAGCTCAAAATTGTAAAATAATAAAATATAATCAGGATGAATATTTGTCGATAATTCAACATACATTCCATCTGGATCTGAGCAAGTTATCCAACCAATCAAAACATCTACATCGAAGAAGCGGGCCTAAGGAGTACAATTACTGCAGTTTCACTGTCCTTACCGATCATCAGACTGCCTTACCTCTGGCGACCGCTGAAATAGGACTCAAGATACTTACAACCTTTTAGACGGAAAACTGCAGTATTAACCACATATAGTTAAGATATTCTTCGTGAGAACCCAGAAAAACCCCCAAAAAACATTATGATGGCTGCGAGGTAGCTTCAACCTCTTCGTCCTGGCAGAGTTTGGGGTTCTCCGCTCTCATCAGACTGCCTTACCTCTGGCGACCGCTGAAATAGGACTCAAGATACTTACAACCTTTTAGACGGAAAACTGCAGTATTAACCACATATAGTTAAGATATTCTTCGTGAGAACCCAGAAAAACCCCCAAAAAACATTATGATGGCTGAGAGGTAGCTTCAACTTCTTCGTCCTGGCAGAGTTTGGGGTTCTCCGCTCTCGCCAGGGCCTCGCCAGAATAAGTCATCATGGACAGAATATATTGAAATATTCAAGTACAAGAATTGCTACAACTAACAAGATCAACTGAAATCTGCAGAATATACAGTGTTTCTTGTCCGGGGAAAAAGGGTATTTTCAGTTCGACCGGAAGGACTATATTAACAGAAATCATGTCAGATACATTTCATAGCATTGGGTACATCGCCATATCAGCTAAATATCCTATTTTTCGATTGTCATTCCAAAAATATTCAATTCCAACCAAGAATATATTCATCTAATATCGTCCAAAACACCCAGATCCGTAGGGGCGTTCGTTTATCACCTCAGACTGCTCGAAATAGCTGCTCCCGAGGAGTTCGTTTATTACATCCAAAGCTTATTCGCCAGAGTATTTTGATGGAGCAAAGCGATTTTATCTGTTTTTGTGGGGTTAAGCTCACAGAATACAAGAATATTGGATTTGACATCTTGCTGCTATCTATCAGTGTTATGTAGTGAACATTTTAGATCTCCTGTATATAAAATCGACAATTTGCCATCTTTTAGTCTGTGCATATGAATGCGCATATGTTGATAAGGAAGAATAATTTGTACCGTTCAGTTAGTTCACATGGAATTTATTGGTTTTTATACCTGTTTCTTTTGTTTACACATCGGCGCTAGATGACCTTGTCCACCACAATTATTAAAAGAACAATTGCTGTAATGACAGTTGCTGTCTTCATGATTTTTCCGACCACAAATTTGGCATGCGTTTCTTCTCTCTTTTACATTTGAAGTTCCAGGGTTATCTGTCATCGATCACGTCCATTTTGGGAGTCGTTTGACATTAGTTGAGTTCCGATATTCCTGGCCAGTACTTGTCAGTAAATTTTGACAGTCGATTTTACTGGCACTGCTTTGGTAATTCAACGTATCAGTACGAAGCGTTTCGAAATTACTGATACTGGCTAGTACTGATTGGGAATATCGGAACTCAACTATTATCCTCAGAACTGCGAAAAATTGAGTTCCGATATTCCTGGCCAGTACTTGTCAGTAAATTTTGACAGTCGATTTTACTGGCACTGCTTTGGTAATTGTTCGTATCAGTACGAAGCGTTTCGAAATTACTGATACTGGCCAGTACTGATTGGGAATATCGGGACGCAACAAAAGTGTTAATTTTCATTTTTGACAGAAAATGATAGATTTACAATTTCTTCCTGTCTAATGGCTGCTTCCTTGTTTCCGGCTATCCGCATGGAATCTTCAAATGATATTTTGTGATTTTCTTCGAAAAGTCTATCACGAACTGGTCCCTTTGGAGGCCCCATGATGAATCGATCCCGCAGGCAAATTGTCAGCTCCTCACCGAATTTGCATTGAACTGCCAAACTTCTCAAACGGGCTGTCCATTCGTTCACATTTCCCTCATTCCACTTCACATCACTGTAAAACTGGTATCTAGCCGCAAACACTGAATCTTGCTTGTCGAAATGTGTACTAAATAATTGAATTAGCTCCTCATAATTATTCGATTCTGGTGTCTCAGGTAGACACAAACTGAATATCAGACTATAAGAGTTTTCAGATAGGAGGTTCAACTCTCTCAGTTGGCCTTCCATATTTTGGACATTTTGCTTCGTGATATTCGTTTTCTTAGGGCCACTTGCACCGTATTACAAAACCAAAGATTAGGATCATAACCAAGGTTTAGTTGCACCGTCACGTTATCCACGTTTAATGGCCTTAACTGACTATTAAATTTAAACCCTGGAATTTGGGGGCTTAAAAGAAGGATTAATGGTAAGCTTCGAAATCTAACCCTACTTTCGAGCGATTTCCTTCAAGTTTGACAGTTTTCTGGACGTTATCTCCAGTTTGTTTACATTTTTCTTGTTTTCCTTGGACATTCATGAAGAACTCGTACGAGTTAATGGATTTGATTATCAAATTTTGATCAAAAGTTATTGAATTCCATATGATATTCATGAATAGAATAGAATAGAATAATATAGAGAGATAATGACATCAGTAGGAATTGATTCGTATCTTTTAAAGCATGAAGAATTAACATCAGTATTTCCATTGAGTTCGAAAACTCAATGGTATTTCTTATAAGCCTTCAACTATTTGAAATGATAAAGTTACAATGATATGCTCATTCATTTCCAAGAGCGAATAGCAGAATGAAATCGAAGACATATTTGGAATGAAAAAGCATAGTTTCATGAAGATTCTTCAGTACTATTTTATTTAGTGATATATTACGCGGAAAGCTATCATATGCTACTTGATTATTTTGCAGGAGCTGTCTCTGTGCTATCATTATCCTCGATTATATATTAACTGGACTAAAAATATAACTACGAACGAATTGATGTAAAAGAAATTTCCAATCCATCCATACATGATACTTCAATATTTATATAGAATGCTTTTTATTCTGCGGATCTCACATCAGAGTTTTCATTATATTCGACCAAAAATTATAAATCAATACTATTTATTTATTCATTTTACAAACGTCAGGATTGTTATGCCATGCAGAAGCTCACATCTTATGATATTACAAAATATAAGTTTATTCGAGTATATTGCTATGAATTTGAATAATGTTTAAAGCCTGAGGCAGAAGTAAGAGCACAGGTCTGTGGTAAGAGATCCCTTCTTTTAATGATAATAAACAAGTCGGGAACATTACATGCAATATTTTTATGGGAGCTATAAAGTCTGTCAGATATATTTTTCCGGTGGGTTTTTCAATAGATGTATCTTGATTTCTCATATCTTATGGAAATATGGTAGAACCCAAAAAAATGAGTGTCATCTTTTGAATTCAAATATTCCATTAATTAGTAATGAAATAAACAACATGAAGCTAGTCAGAAGTACCAATTCATGAGAAAGTAAGCAGATTTGTGGATCAACTTTAATCTAGTTACATTCAGCCTCGGTGCAAGCCGAATATTTAAACCAGAGTTTAATAAGTTTATCGTCGCTTAACTAACTGAAGCTTAGGACGAAAACGGTGCAATTGGCCCTTAATGTGAAGAAATAATCCTCGTCGCCACTGTTATATCGCTAACTTGTAGCGATACTTATTCCTCATGAATAAAATTGCAAGTTTAAATAATGATTTATTTCAGATCGTATTAACAGGAGAATTCCATGTGGACTAACTAAACGGTACAAACTATTCTTCCTCATCAACATATGCGCATTCATATGCACATACTAAGAGATGGCAACTTCGATTTTATATACAGGAGATCTAGAATGTACACTACATGACAATCAGCCCCTAATCATTTCCGTTCAATTTTCATTTTGTGTCAAGTACCTTAGCCCCGTTAGAAGTTATTTTTTGAGTGACAATATACATAATTAACTTGTGAATTTGCGTTTATCCATTCTCAGTCAATTTGAGATGCAATATACATATAAAATGTGAAATCCCGCGAAAATAATCATTTTCAGAATTCCCCTACATCTTGGCAAAGGGCTCAACATTTAAAGTATTCTGGCCCTCATGCTGAAACAAAAATTCGAAAAAAAACTTGCCGCTAAGGCCCCCTAACTAACATAGGTCAAATAATTTCATCAACTCGTTTATGAATAAATAATGGTTCAAACAAAGTTCAGTGAATTCATGTAACTGTGAAACATTCTGAAGTGATGTTTGTGTAGGTGATTTGCAAATTGGGGTACTGTTTCTTCAGCAAACCCCACTATTTTCTGCAAAACAATGCGTTTATCGTTCTTCATTGTTATCAAACATTATTTGATATGCTTTCTAATTAGCACTGATAAAAATACATTTATGACAAACTGAGAAAAAACACTACAGAAAATTAATAATATAATTAACAATTTTGTCTCGACGTCAGTCTATTGTACACAGATGAATGATATCAAATATTTATAGTCTGTGTCGTTCGTTTACTTCAGATAATATTTGATAAATCCATAAGATCCTTCGCCTCTCTACTATCTGAATAAAACTCAAAGACAAGACTTCAGTTTAGCTGATCGAAACTATTTATTTTCGAGTATGATGAAATAATTGTTTCATGACCAAATGAGAGTATGAATAACTCAGGTTATACCTAATACTTGTCCGAATATTTTCATGAAATTCTCGAAGTATTCCTGGAAATTTCCATAGGTGGTGGGGAATAATTTATGTAGAACAGCAAAAGTAATTCAAACCCGGAGAAATTTATACCTATACCGGAATCACCGCAGCTTTGGGGCATATGTTCATACTACTTGATTAAAATTCATAAATGTTTGATAAATTAACTGGTTCGGTAAAAGAATGATTCTAATTTCATCTTTCGTTATTCAACGCAATACAAGAAATTGTGACATTGTGGTGTAGGTTGAAGGTTTATTATTCACTGGTTAAATTGAAATATTAAGATGACCTATTTCCTTGTTATTTTTCACTAACCTTCGAATTTTCCATCGACAATCATATGAATCATTCCAATAGTAATTGTTTGAGATTTTACTCAAGGGAACTTTGTATTCAATCTTGAATTCAGGGACATCTTGATAGGTGGATATTAAAGAGAGGGTATTTAAAAATATAGGTTGGCTATTAGCTCTTCAATTTCGAATTTCGAGTATAGAGACGAAATGACCTACAATTCACTGTTTAGAAGTCTCGATATGTAGATAGATGCATTTCAATGAATATTTTATTATGTACAAATTCCTCGTTTGGAGGAGCATAAAAAATTCGATCTTTTTTAACCTCCAGGATTTTCACCTATTTACGAATTCAAACTACGTTATAATCCCCAAAACTGCTCAATAAATATTGAGTCTCTTTGATATTTCTTCCGGAAGGTATTGTGATTATGATCACCTGATAGACAGAGCAGTTTCGGCCTTAATTCTGGAGGCTAAATTCGTGAATGGGTGAAATACATCAAATAATTTCAGTCAAAATATTATTTTTTCAATATTTCCAAAAATACCGGTTGGGTCGAATCGAAATCAAATTTCAAACTTCGTAGAAAAATGACATTTTAACGATCTAAGCAGAATAATGTGGGGACCATATGCTCAGAAGATTTCGAAATCCATTCATCAGGTAAGCAAGTGGAAGAGCTCTCAATCGTATTCCGCTAAAATTCCGCATAAAACTTCATCCGTAATTTTTCAATCAAAAACTAGATTTCATTTCGACCTGATCTGTATTTTCGAAAAAACTGAGAATAAAGTTTCGATTAGTTTCCACTTTCTACGGAATCCTTAGGCGGAGTTAACCCATCCATTAATTCGACTTCCGTAGTTGAGCCTCAAATCTGCTATACAAATATCGAGTCTCTAGGTATTTTTTTTAGAAGTTAAGTTCAAGATAGGCCTAAAAGCGGATAGTGAACACATTATCTTCCGAAAGTTCAGAGTCGGTATTAGTAGAGCAGGTCTGAATTTAAAAAAAATTAATGGGAAAAATCCGCTTTATGATTCCGCATATAGCAAGTATATTTTGCCAATATTTCCAAAAACATGAATCGATTCGAATTGAATCCCAGTTTTCGATTGAAGAATGAGTTTGTAGAAGGGCCATGCAGAATTTCTTGAGGATAATATAATAAGAATATCGAAAAATATAAAATATTCAATTAACTTGAACCAAAACTTTGCATCATACTGTTGAGGAATATTGAATTCATGTGCGATGCCAACTTGAATTGAGATCTAACGGAGAAATTTTTTTCAACAAACATTGAGAAATCTTTCGAAAAATTTTCAGGCCGCTAGCTTGTCCCTTTCGACAGTTATCGTAGTAACAGCCGGCCGGTTAGAATCAGAGTTCAACCCAGTCGTTTATTACTATTTTCGATGAAAAATCGATAAAAGGAGACATTTGTACAAAATCATTCAAGCTGCTTCCCAGAACCAGGGCGCAAAAGAAGGTTTCATTTGAAATTCTCATTGCCTCTTGAGTCCCTTGATCTGGTTTTGAAAAAATTGTAATATCGTCAAGTAGGTTTATCGTTGCTTAGGAACAACTTTTTGGAAAATGTAGAATGAATCCCTCTTCAAGTCATCATCCTTGAAGAAACCTTATTCTTCGACGAAGCATTCCCGGACGTACCTTCATATAAGACCTAAATTGAGGTAGGTTGTGAAAATAACATCTAAATTTATTTTCATTAGTCCAGGGACACTCTTTATTGAACATGCAACAACTGTTTCCGGAAAGTCTTTTCTCTTCCCCAACTATTTTGGAGAATGATCTCAGTTAATCGATTCCGATTCGAATTTTAGATGAGGCGTGGAAACCCGGAAAACCTTGAATTTTAAATCTCGAAATATGATTTATATGAAATTAATCCATATTTGCATCTTTATATACGCCTTCGCACAAAGTCTGGCATCCGGCTTGTTTAGTTGAAGATCCTTACGCGCTTGTTCTGAGGAACAACGCGTTATCGGTCGGTCCAAATGTCTCTTATTTTCGAATTTTGAGCCGAATTGAGCAGAATTTTGTGCGCATCAATCAACTCAATTTTTTTTTCAAAATTCTCCTAATTTTTGTTGATACAACCCAGTTTTTTCGGAAAATACTAACCACATTATGATAATTCACCACAGACCTTGGAGTCAAAATAAACAACAGTGTTTCAGATTTCGTATTGATCCGATGTTTACTTTCGGAGATATAATTTTTTTTTTTGATATTTCGTTGTTAGTTAGAAATTTTGAGATTATTTCCTCTTTTTCATCAAGAAATACTAGAACAATTAGTTAAAGCATACTGCTCCTCAATGTGATGCAAAATTTTTCTCGAAAATTATTTTTCATCAGGATTAGATGAAACTTGGCATAAGCGTTGAAGTTAAAATATAATAACAGTGCTCCAATTTTCAGTTTGTAATTCATTCACAGAGAAAGTTGATTAAACTTCAGTTTCGTTAGGATTGTGCAGGTAGAAAATTTTAAATAAAATGTTTTTCCAAAACTTTTCATCAGCCTGCACTAAAGTTTCAAATTAATGGCACAGGTCTGGAGGTCACTTTGTAACAACATAGTGCTTTTTAATTTCAATTTTAGCGGATAATATACGGAGATATTGAGAAAAATTATCAAACTTCGAGTTTTCGTTTTTCAAACGAGTAGAGTAGATTTCAATTCGATCCAATTTCAGTTTTGGAGACATTGGGAACATCTTGAATGGGTATATCTACAGAACCATTGGGAAGATGTAACCATTGTATAAATCTTCCGTTTTTGCGCGCATGTTCTAGGGGAACAGCGTGCTATCGTTTTGTCCAAATGTCTGTAATTTTGGATGATTGAGCCGAAAATGGTCTCAATCGACTAGGTTGGACTTACTGATGACGAATCCGGTGTCAAAATCGATTCTGTCCGGCCGACCGGCCGGCTGGCCGAGTACACGATAACTGTCGAACGAAGTGAGCTAGCAACTTGAAACTTCAGGGTAGGTCGCACATTGAAATGCCACGATTAAATTTGTTAATGGGCCAAATCGGTCGAATAGTTTTGGAGTTATAGCCACTTGAAATTTCGAAGTTATTTATTCTTTATTTCAGAAACTACCTGAGCGATTGGATTCAAACATGGCAATTAGGTGGAGTATAACGACGTGCAACTTTGAGCAGAATTCTGTCGGGATCATATCATCAGTAAATTTAAAAAAAATATTTTTTTCGCAATTTTTTTCCAAAAATTTTTTTTTCCGGAAATCATTAAACATACCGAAAAAAAATTCTACTCACACTTTGAGCTTTATATATCACAGCAGTGCAACAAATTTCAGTTCGATACGATCCTAACTTTTGGAGATATCGGGGAAAAATATGTCAAATTTCGAGGTTTTCTCCTCGGTATCGTTGTTTTTTTCAGTATAACTCGAGAAATACTGATTCAATCTGCGGAATCATCGGGTAGATTCTACTCATTCACGAATTCGGCCTTCGTTATTAAGGTCCAATCCTTCTCTACAAATATCGAGATTCTAAGTTGTTTCTTTCCGAAGTTATTGTGTTTACGCAGTCGGCCGTTAGTCCGACCGTAACCACAAGGCGGCAGCCTTTGCGTGCATGTTCAAATTCGTTGCTGAAGTGGTCATCTACATTGAACATGCGCATTTATATAATGATGTTACCAAGTCACGAATTCTGCCTTCTTAATTAAACTCTAAACCTTCTCGAGAATGATCAAGTCCCTAATGCCCGTACGCATAGTCCGATCTAGAACTCCTACCTGAGAAATTCTCCGCTGGGACAAGCTCAAGTATTGACTCATGTTTAGTAAGGGTTCTATCCATTTAACAAACCTTCGGCAATTCTCGGCGAAGCTCATGGATATCGGTAAAATCTAGAATGTTCTCATGTTTGTCGCACTGAATTTTGCTATTATATTTTATGACAGTATCTCTTCAAGGTGTCAAAAAAGCCTGTTAAGCAGGGTCCAGAATATTGTAAAGCCGGGTCCAGATGATGGAATAAAATTTGACAAACGATTCGGTGAATGGTGTGGACGGCACTCGAGCTCAGCCTCGAATAACACATTTAAATCGTTCGAGTGAAAACCGAGTCCTGACGGAGCAGAAGGAGCGCTGCCTCGAACCATAAAACTGTGATTTATGACATTCGCTGTTCGCGTTAAGCCGGGCCCAGATGAGTAAAATGCGAACAGCGAATGCAATAAACCATAGGGAGTTTTATGGTTTTAGGCAGTGTCCTTTCTGCTCCATCAGGACTCGGGTTTCAACTCGAACGATGCATTCGAATGTATTATTCGAGGCTGAGCTCGAGTGCCGTCCACACTATTCGCCGAATCGTTTATCAAATTTAATTGCATTCGCTGTTCGAATTACACTCATCTGGACCCGGCTTTATATAAAATGCCGACAGAGTGTATGATTTATGGCATCTGTGTTGCTTCCGAAAAAGGGAAGTGCCCACTAGCATGGTAGTCATTAAGAACAGGGCAACTGTGTATTAAGTTCTGCAATTACTATGATGAATTCGTAGAAAATCATTTTCATTTCCTGAGAGCAATCTGTTCATCGAAAATCAGTTGAGCAGTTTCATTGAACGCTTTCGTATCTTCGGACACTTTAGATGAATTGAATTTTTAAATTCTCTGCACAAATCGATATTATCGTACATGCGGTATCGTACATAGGACAGAACACCAAGATTATAATACAAAGAGCAACGCTGGGTTGTGAAAAGTCACAGAAAACGAAAAATCTTCGCTATTTTGTGATAACGTCTTGCTTGAGCACTCCTAAAGGTAGGTCGTTCGTAGACTTGAGCAAGCATGCCACCAAGCACTGGCGAAGTAGTGCTCGGCTGTCAAGTAACCAATATGGGATGGACGCATCTTCTTAGGACGTTCTGAAGTACGGAGTATCGACTATGCGTACGGGAATAAGTGGATTCGGTAGTTATTTTCTTTACGATCGGTGGTAGTGCCAGCCGTAAATACAATAGTCTGCGAAAGAAACGACTCTGTGACCCGATATTTATAAAGTAAGTTCTTAGGCTTGATCCGTGAATTGGTAGATCTTTTTAATGGTTCGTAGATACACCTATTTGAACTTTAGTCCCAATATTTCGAAAAATAAAGATGGGATCGAATTGAATTCTCGAAGTTTGCCAACGAAGGTGGCAAGTAACCACAAAGTTAATAAAATTTCATCATCATGACATGAAGAATATTATTGTATTTTTTCCGACTATCCTAGGCTTCAATGAAACCCCTCAGAAGCTTAGAGCTTGCGCGAGTTAGGATACCGGGTGTGTTCTGTGTAGGCTTTGTTACTAATTCCATGCGCCACGTTAGGAACAGCACTGTTTTGGGACGTACATATTTCTTCTGTGAGAATGCGCAATGTTGGTTATTAATTATTAATATATTATTATTTCACTCATTTTCAGTTTTCATTCTCCCGAAAATTCTTGAATATAAAAAGTGGCAACATAGCACATTCTATCAATTTTTCAACCATTTGCACCAAAAAATGTTTTTGAAAAAAACGAACTGTGGCCTCCAGAAGTAACCCCGTTATATTTTAGGTATTATTTGCTCTTCAGCAGAATTAATCTCGTCGAAACTTTCAGTCAAATCCAAAATTATAAACAAGCCATTATTACGTATTCAAGATAGGGTACTCACTTCATGTAGAGAAGTAGGAACGGCTGCTCCTTATTCTTATATATAACTAGAAAAGGCACCACTACTGCTATAAGGATCAGAACTGAACAGCAGAATACTCCAATCTTCGGTCTCTTCCAAAGCAGATAGGCAGCGAATGGCACAATCAAAAAGTAGTGAGTATCACAGGTCAGGTACCAAGATTGGAACATACACTAAAGAATAAAATTAATATCTGCATTTACAATTCCATTTTGTACTCACCAATTGATCGATTTTAACGTAATTATTAATATACAGAAGATTGGCCCACCAAGTTGATAGACAACGTTCTTGCTCGACTCCTATTCTCTCTTGCCAGAAAGGCCCATCACCCATCTGGACAAAAATTGTACAGTAAAATGCAATAACCACAGCATATGCTGGGGTCAACCTGAAATAAGATAAGGCGGTTGATGAAACCTGAATAGTACTGTTATTTTTAGTTGTCTCACAGTTGACTTGTGACAAGCTATAGTTGAGCCTAACAGAATGACTCGGGCTAGAAGACATCAAAATAATCACCATGTAAGAGTTGACTAATGAGATGTTAGATTGTCCTTTCGCAAAATTAGCCGACGTCTTAATTGTACTGCAATGACAGTAATGCGTGTGTATCGTATTTGGACAAATGAAGTAAAAGGAACACTAAGGGAATCAAATGGTCAACCGAGGCTTACCACAGTAGGTCAAGATGAGCGTTTTAGACAAATGGCTCTACGAGACCATTTTACTACCCAAGTCAGAGTGCGGATGCCGTATTCGAACAATTGGACTCTCCTTATACCTTCCACGATTAGTAATGCCTTCAACTGTAGACCACTATCGTCGACTTTTTATCTGGTGCAAAGAACGCCAGGAGTAGGAGGCAAAAAGGCGTAGTATCGTATTCAGCGACGAATCGCAATTCGATTTAGGTATGCTCGACAGCCGTGAAAGGTTGAGACTCCACCATGGAGACCAACGAGATATTGCGTTCGCTGCGGATAGGCATGTACATATGACTGTAGCTGATATAGTTTGGGGAACTTTTGCCTATGGTAGGCGATCACTACTTTTCTTTGATTGAGGCACTATGAAGGCTTTGCTTAATGATGATGGTGCCCTATAAACCACGATACTGCCTTATTTAAATGGTCGACCAGGCGTAATTTTGCAGCAAGAAGAAGCAGGTCCCCATATTACTCGTCGAACTATGGAAGCTTTGCCTGTTTATAGGATTTGAAACCCATCGAAGATGTCTTTGATATGACGGGAAGGACTGTCCAATTCACACCAACCTCCACAGAATCTGGCACCGTTAATTCACGAAGTTCAAGTTGCTTACGAGCTGACATCTACCATCTTATTTCGTCGTAGCCTAGACTTATACTAGAGTGTTATCAAATACAGGGTCGTCAAACTCATTGTTTTTTTTTGCTTCACTGTCAATGAAACTTTCTGACAATGATATGGTTTCATTCTTGATGTGAGACCACTACATTGCCAATCATTGGGATCACAATTTTAAAAGAAGGCTCGAGAAATCTCTAAAATCATAGTATGAAACAACAAATGAAAAAAGAAGAGAAACACACAGGAAATCCCATAAATGGCAAATGAATTTGATGAAAATCTAGAAAAGCACTGACGTGAGGTCAGGAGCTTTAATGCGCTTGTTCAAATTTCGTCTATTAGATCAACACGAAATTTTGATTACTAAATTTTAATTCGGTTGGACAGACAGAATCGAATTTGACCACGGATTCTTATTCAGGGAGTTCAACCCAATCGCTTAGGACCATTTTCTGCACAAAATTCCAAAATTACAGATATCGTGACGAAATGATAACGCGCTGTTCCCTAGAACAAGCGCGTAAAAAATCCTACCGTGAACATCATTGTAGGATGTAATTCATGGACTGTATTGGATATGGAGTGAATTCATCGTGTTCCGCACACCACGCATATTTGATCGTGAAAAAACCGCTGTCCTTTTCAGATCGAGAAAAAAGAAATTGATGGAAATTTGATCCAAAGATTTAGAAATCTTGTTTCATGTAGTCCGCTCCAAACAATCATGATCATCTTGTGGATGACCTACAATGAAGTTTTATCGAATAGGTAATTGTGAAAAATCCCAGCTGGGAATCGAACCTAGATCTACGTAATTACCAGGTTGGGTTCCCAAGAAGTACTGATGCGATCAGTTTGAAGCTACGAAATAAGTTGAAGAATATCAACGCAAAATTTTATTCAAACTTTTCTTTTTCTCAGGAAATTGACAAAATATTCCTGAAAATTTTTCCAAGTTTAGTTGATGGATAAACAAATCGTAAGGACTAGGCAGCATCGGTCATGTCAGATGGTATTCATTTTATATTTGGTGATCATATCATTATATTCCCTTACGAAATGTTTGCCTGCACTTTTGAATGGTATTTTCAATCTTGTACTGGTACTTCATCCACTTCAATATGCATTTTTGGAAATATTGGGTAATGAAATTTTGAATGTATATATTTGCAGAATCTTTGAGTGGATAAATAAAACTCCAAATGTAATCTGAAGTCATCGAGTCGGTACGTATATTACTTCGTGGTTTTTGTGCTTGCTTCTGAAAGACGCGACTTGGAGACTCGAAATATGTAGAATTTGAAGCTCAATTATGAAGGTCGAATTCGTAAATAGGTTGAATCTATCCAACAAAAGTACTTGCTCGAGAAATGATAGCTTGAAAGATTATAAAGAATTTCGTGAGGACCAAACGAAAAGAAGAGTTGGTCAAATCTTGATTTTGGGAACTTATGCTGTATTTGGCGGGGTCAATACCTACGTCAATAGGTGATCTCTTAGGCAATGAATTTGAGCAAAGGCTTAAAATCTCCTGACCTCAGGTCAGTGCATTTCTTGAATATTCTTCAGTGTTGGATTTTTATTAACATCATGCAGTCACAGAATCATTTAGTCGACATACAGTGGAGTCCATAAGGGTGTTACTTTCGTGTCATAATTTTCTGATCTTGTAAGAATGAAAGGAAATATGCAGGATTAAGCCTATTCAGTATTTTAGAAACAAGGTCTCACATATGCAGTGCCAACGTGAACTCATATGAAGAATTCATGACAAATAAAATTATCGATGAATCAGAGGCTATATGACTGAAAAGGATTGGTGATCTGAGGGTTAGGAGAAATGTGGTTGCAGATATGAAAAATTAATTGATGATCGAATTAGAATCCCCGGAATATTGAACTTTGGGAGCATATTGTCAGTGATATGATAATAAGCACTATGAACACGTTGTGAATCATCTGGAAAAATTGCAAGCAGAAATCGATATTTCGTTAATTCGGACCATTTGATTATTCAAAGTAACTAATTTGTCGGAGTGCTCATATAGAATGGCCAGATGGCTCTCCAGATCTGTGCCATCAAGACTTATTCTTGGGGGACACTTTGAATCTCGAATTAGATATTGATTTTCTGGACGATTCCTTACAAATAAATTCTGGAAGTCCATAATAGTTATAAATTGAGTTCTTATTAAATTCTCTTCAGAATCTTTGCAAATGGTTTATTTATTCGAATCGAAGGTTTTATAAAAATTTTCATTCGATACTTATCATATTCGACAAAATATGTATTTTCGAGGCAATATATCTATTAGTTGCAGCAATATATTTATTTTGTATGCTGATATATTTATTTTTCACGAAACACAATATATCTATGAGTTGGGTGTTACAAATATACGAATTCGTGGTAACCAATATATTTATTAATTCGACCTATACTAAGTCGTCACGAGAGGTTGCGCATGCAGCGTTTGGTACAGTTCTGAGCTTTTGGCAACATGGCTTAGTTATTAGTACATAAGTCGCTCAGAGTAAGCAATGGTTGGGAAAGTTATCTAACTTACAGAGTTCTATTACCTTTTTTCCTACCTCCATGGTTCCAAGTTTAAAAATAATAGCATTAGAAGATCACGATACAAATAACATAACCACTTAGTTGTAGCAGATTACAAGGAGATTAGGTGGGTTTTCATTTTCATCGAATTGATAAATCGATTTATCCATATTCCTATCTTCTTTGCTGGAGAGCATAAGAGATAAGAGAGGGAGATACACCGATTAATCAATTCGATCAAAATGAAAACGCACCTATTCAAACTTCTGTTTACAAATACTAACAAAAACAAGTTTGAGTTTACTGTTTGGTTCCTGCTACTACAAGAAGTGTTAACTAAGGATTATGAATGAATGATGCATCAATTGGCATAACACTGTGTAAAATGTCACTTCGTGAAGTACCGTTGACAAAATCGTAATTTCACATTTCTTGCCGTAGAAAACTACCAACCGAATGCACTAAATTGTACTCTAGTATCAAGACACAAACCAACTGCTATTAGGATTTCTTTATATAATAATATCTACTATTCTACGAGACAGATAACGAAGAAACATATCTTTGGTTATGTTATTAAGAATGGGCATGGTCAATGGCGCATTGATTGATCATTGATTATTACTCATCTCATCATACACAACATGCTACTAAAGAGTAAGTTTTCTGCTTTCAATATAGACAATCTATAAGCCATCTATCAGCCAGTGTAGGTACTACACATTAAGAAGATAACTACGTGATATATTTTACTAATGGCTTCGCCATGTTGCCATATGCTCAGAATGTGCTGAACGCTGCCGGCGCGCCCTTTCGTGACAACTTGAAATAGGTCGAATTAATAAATATATAATATATTGGACACCACGAATTTGTATATTTGCAACACCCAACTCGTAAATTTATTGTGTTTCGTAGAAAATAAATATATCGGAACGAAAAATAAATATATTGGCACACAAAATGAGTATATTGTTCCAACTAATAAATATTTCGGCTCAAAAATATTTATATTTGAAAAAGCACTTTTGTCCCAAACGGCGCCTCATACAGTACAATCGGTTCAGTCAGTCAGTCAAATTCTCATCGAACAGAAAACTCTTATACTGTACCTTATGAAACGATGAACATATATCATTATTACGTTGATCATTTTCTGTCTCTTCTCAATTTCAAGAAGTATCAAGTAGCACGCCAAAAATCCAGAAATTGTGAAAAATGTATCAACAACGATTGGTCCATTGAGCAGGGCTGAAAATTCTGCTTTCCTGTAAATCTGCAAAATCAATAATTATAGAAGACATAAAGGCTATTAAAATATTAGCAGGATCATTTGCGCTGCTCCCAACTGAGATCACATTGTGATCACAATAAAAAAAAATCTGGAGAATTACTCTTATCAGCAGCTTTTGCTCGCATATTCACATTTGGCCGATCTTAAACACAATCACTTCCGAAAGAAACAACTTATAGACCCGATATTTGTTGGTAGGTTTTGACCTTGATTACGAAGGCCGAATTCATGGACGGGGAACATCCGCCCTGTGATTCTACAAATATACCCACTAAATATTTAAATTTTTTCCGTATTTCCAAAAAAAAAAAGAAGGATAGGATAGAATTGAAATCTGGTACAACCAGCTACCAAAAACCATTATGAATGGATCAGTATTTTTTTTCCCAATATCTCAAAAGATTAGGATCAGATTCAACTTAATTTCCATAGAATGTTCTTGAATCTGGTATTCGAAGATTGTATAAAGTTTTTAATTTTCAAACAAGTTGATGAGTTTCAATAATTTCCAGTAACTTCGAAATCAATTTTTGTATCTAACTGAAATTTGTTGCGCACGGTTGTGAATTTACCTATAATACAATCTCATTAAAACTGATTACCTAAATGTCGCGCGTCGGAGTGTTTCAACTGACTACCAAGATCGAATCCGATCGCTCTGGTAGTTCCTGAGATATTGAGGAAATAACCTAAAAAATTCAAATGGCTATGACTCAAAAACCGTTCGGCCGATGCATCACATTAAAGATCCAAACCGTAAAATTCTGATGCTCATTCTTCCCCAAATTTTCAAGTGGCCAGTTGAGTCTATTCGACAGTTGTCGTGTTTCCGTCAGGACAAAATCGATTTTGACATGATGGTTAATATTGCAGAAACTCAATAGAGGCCTTTCATTATCTAAATATGTTGGGCTCTTGGTAAGTCTTGCAGAATTTGAATCGAGATCATAAGCAATCAGTAATATCTACTATTAGACCATTTTTTTTAAGGTTCCATTATTCTCTTAGAATAATGTTTAGGTTGAAAAGGTTTATTTATGATGTAAATGTCATTTTTCGACTGACAGAATCATCGGAAAGTTCTCTTTATCCGCTTAGGAGGAGAAATAGTTGCTATGTCAACGGCAATTTCGGGAACTTGATCGTATTAACACAGGTAACTTACCCGGATCACTCAAATTACAGATGTTGAAAGCTCTATTTGTCATTTGATGGGTGACTCGGGTAAGTTACCCGTGTTAATTCGATCAAGTTTCCGAAACCGCCTTATGACTTACTTTTCAGTCGAAAGAAAAAGTTTCAATTATAAAAAGCGTGAATGTAGATCAATCCGAAAGTCGATATTCAGATTTTCATGAATTTCAAACATTTTAAATCGAAATAACAAATTTAATTCGGAGAAACTGACTTTTCATGGCTCGCTCCTCGCAGTGCGGCAGATAAACCAAAGCTCGCCATGAAAAGTGACACTTCACTTCCTTCTGTAATAATAAAATTCAAATGAAATGGCGGTGTATAATAATCCTTCATTCAATTGAATTTTATTTTGGGATACAAATACCATAAAATTTTTTATATATATATGCTGCTTGTTTCAATTAATTACACCAGTCTGTTAGATACCATATCTAGGAAAGTAAAATTAGGGGATCAACGACAAAGTGATATGATATAACATCAAGAGAAATCCGCTCTCTCCTTTTTTAGCTTTAATTTTTTCCTTGGGACATAAGAGAAGAAATAAATGAAATGTAATAGAAATTTTCCAGGATTTTGGATTTTTGGTGACGAAATTTTGATCCAGAAGAATTTACCGATATAATAAACAGTCAATACTCTTTCATTAAATTCACGTACGAATTCGAAAATAACGGTTCCCTTCCATTTTTAGACTTAAAATTATATAGAGACAACACCACAATAATTAATTTTTTAAGAAAAACCTGTTAAATTGAGATTTGGAATTGAGAAGGTCCTTTTCAAAATACTCACACTTTCCACAAATACTGGATTTCCCACAGGAGAACTCACGGAGAACATAATTCTGTGACCCATTATAATTAGGAACATGGAAATGGTTTTCATTCCATGCATGCATTCCATGCCGTCATTGGTGTTAGATTCCGATGCCATCTTTTTTATGGTATGTGAATATGAAAAGGCTTGAAGAATGTCATGGGCTTTTCCTGAAAATATTATTTAATATATGTCCCATTGAATGTTTATGGAGATTATCATTATCATAATTTCGTGCTGAAAATTTGCATCTGGGGGTATCTGACAATAAAAGTTCTCCTTGAAGTATTTTCAGACCCTGCAACTTCCGGTTCGAGCGGAAACAGTTTTATTATTTCTTATTTCGAATGCCATATCCAGTATATTATTGCATCATTGGATAGCTTGCTTGGTGACCTTTACAACAATAGGCTTCACCTCGAATTCATATGAAAAAAATGGTGTCGACTCATACTTTTTCAATATGACATATTTCGCTTTCAATTTCTCCAATTTGTAGTATTAAAACAATGTTCGCTATTTAGATCGAAAATATAAGGGGTATTCATGAGAGGATCAACTTGGATAAATCAAAATCAGCAAAATTGATTTTCGAATAAGAACCCATATTTTTCAATCTTCAATCGATTTTACGTGAAAAAAACAGGAAGGGAGAATACTCAAGCAATCCTTATGCGTAAAATGAAAACTTCCGTTAAATTATATCAACATTTACTGAATTCTAATAAATTGTTGTCAGTTGGAATTGTTGACAATCATTAACATGAGTTTTTTCTTTCCAGATATTACCGAAACTATTTTTTCTGAAATCTCTCCTGTCGAATACTAGAAAAAATTCAAGAAAAATACTTTTATGTCAAGAAAAATAGGGGACTTCTATAGACGACGGTGTTGATATAAAAGGATATTCAACAAATGATTTTGGTTGTAAAATTGAAATATATGAAATTATGGTAATTTGTAAAGCAGTCTCTTCGATGCAATGCAATTAACACTATTGGCATTAAAAATTTTTAATGACTCTTATAATCTCGTTTCAAAAGTTCTTCGAAAAGCCAAATGTTCCGGTTTCCCTCTAGCAATCTTGTGAAGATACCAAACATTTTGTTCAGCCATGTAAACATAAGGTGAAATCAGTAGAAAATACCACTTTTTACCCATATGGAAATTCTGGATAGGTTAATATTTTCATTAGCCCTGTCTACGCAGCCCATTTCCTATATATTTGCTTATAATTTCGGGTTGAGGAACCTGTAAGGCATTTGTCTCCTTCTGAGAAAATATCTCCACAAATATTGTCGGAAAAACTTCAGATTTATTTGATGCCGCAGCTACGACGCTATTGTCATGCCATTTACATATATTGTCAGGTCATTATTAGGAGAAGTTTCATTTTCGAAGTAGTCTATCTTCTTCTGTCTCATTTCTGCTGCTGACTTGAGTTTGCAGTTCTTTTTATTCCTCGCAAATAGGATCAGTTGGCAGTTTCGAAGAGGTGGAAAAATCGTCTAAACAAATGCCATTAGGCAAACTCATTTTTGATTCTAACACATCCACAAACTATATACCATATCAACAGCGTCCTTTCAAAAGGACAGTGAAGTTTAGCGACATGCCAAAATGTAAATAGCGTATGGAAGCCGAATACTTTTGCTTGCTACGACATAACTTAGTGTATTCTCACATGCAACAAATCATGTTTTAACCAATAAATGACATTCTCTCCTTTGATCACTTATATTTCTGATCTATTTAGGAGTCTATCAAAAACATTTGAAATCAAAACACGTTGATAGTATGCATTCATGTTGAAAAATCCGAGGAGCGACATTTTTGTTTCAGTAATTATATTGAAGGGTTCTTTGAGATGTCTCTTTAAAAGGACAACTCGAAAAGCTTTGATTTCAGGGATATGGTTCGCCTAAGTAACCTCCTCTTTATTTTTACGTAGAATCGACTGAAAGTAACAAGAATATATGTTTCGAAGAACTTGAGTTTTGATGATTAAAAAGTGAAATAACTTATTTCCGCTTTATTAGTCTGATTTATTAGTTATTAACTTGAGTTTTGATGAATCCAATTCGTCCGAGTTGAAGACGAAAAACGTCGACCACAATATTTTCATAAGCATTCAAATAACCGTTGAGTTTCTACCCAAGGTTAAGGATATTGTTGTGGATGTCACCTAGGTGCAATTATATACTGAGAATGCCATTTGAACTGAGAAAGTAGTAGGCTGTCTCCTGTAAACTAGAGTACCTACTGAAAATATTTCTCCGAAGGAGTTCATTGTCGGAAAGCCCGTATGTATCCCTATTAATAACTATTGAATTCAAAAGTGATGAATTTGTGACATACTCGTGAAAATATTTTTTTGAGTAAATATACACATTTATCACGACTGAAATATGAATAAATCTTTTTGCTGTTCATGCTGTAATAGAAAATTGCCACAATAATTTTAAACCAGACGAATTAATCGTATCTTACGGTCCGAATATTTTCTATAGGTGTTTTGGAATTTTTACCCATGAAATAAAAAATACAATATTGAACATTCAAAAATATCGAGTTTCAGTTTTGTGTATCGATTTAAGCTTATCTTGGGAGGATTCCCTTCATTTTTAGGTTTTTTAAGGGTTTCCACCCCCAATATCTGAAACAGAACTATTGAAATTAAATAAAATTGTTTTTTCATGAAAAACAGCCTTGCGGATTGCAGGATTCAACTATTTATCGAGGGCAGTTCCTTGAAAAAAAAATTGCCCTAATGAACAATACAGGAACAATACAAACGATAAACAAAGCGAACTGTGACGTTTCAGAGAACAAATCTGACCCTTTCGTCGGACAAAGGAAAAATTTTAAGAATTATTTTCTTTCGAATTTTAGTTTTGAGTTGAGACTTTTGTGAAATTGTCATCAGGTTAATTTCTAAGACACATATATCTGAACTATGGTTTACCTGCCAATTTATAAGATCCCATGCCTTCCAGTTTTGTAATTAAATGGTATAACGTGGCAACTACTCCAAATGTTATAAATCCTCCAACAATGCCCCTACAAAAAAAATGCATTTTGCTTTCGACAGATAACATTCGACGATCCACTTACATGAATATGTAATCTGCGTTATTGAAATTAAAATCCCTTTCTACTTGACAGTTTATGGGATTGACATCAACGTTTAAGTTGAAAGGTAAAATATCTTTCACGAGATTTATTTTGTTTCTGATGGAATCCTCCAAATCTTTGTAGGTACAGGAGGAAGGTATACAGAAAGTATAGTACACCTGATCTCTCGATTGTTTGGAACCATCTTGGGCATATTTCTGAAAAAAATCTCACTATTCAATCTAGAATTATAATTTTAAATAATGATGATTATGCTGAATATATTAAAGTTATCATAATTTTAAAATATTCAATAAGATCGTAAAATAATATAAAAGAAAATACATTGTTGAACAATAATACCGGAAATTTCCAGCAATAACTAATTCGATTAAACATAAGTTGATTTCAGTTTCATACTTGGATATTGAGAATAGAACGAATTAGTTGAATTCGTCATTGATTCAAATAAATGGAACTGAATTCATTTAATGTTGAGCAGACGTTTGTAATTTTCGAAATTCTTCCCGAAAATGGTCTCAAACGACAGGGTTAGACTCACTGATGAAGAATCCTATCCTGTTCAGATGGTATAGTCAATTAATAAAATAAAATTGGTACTATCTGTATCCTTGTTACTTTTGGAATAACTTCAAAAATACTGATTCGATCGTGATTAAAATTGGTAATTAGTTAGAGAAAGCTGATGTACAATTAGGCATGAATGTTCTTAATGGTCGTGTCATTAGAACAATTTCAAAAAAATTAAGCGAGACGGCTGAACATGAGTTCTTCTGAATTGCAAGGAAGAATTCTGGATGTTACAGTTCATTCCTGTAAATTTTGTTTTATTTGTTCCCTGAAAATAATCGAAAAAACTAATCACAACCATTTTTATCATTCTGAAATACAGCATCTAACCTGCCAATCAAACTGCTAAAGAGCAAACAGTGTCTCGAATATAATGAGGTGACTTTTGGAAGCAAGAGTTCGTTTTTTTATGTTGCCAATTTTTCATATTCAAGAATTTTCGGGAAAATAAAATTGACCTGGAGTAAAAAATTAATAACATTGCGCCTTCTCATGAAAGAACTAAGTGCATCCCAAAAAAAAAACAAAAAATAATCATTGAAGCCTGCAGAACGATATCCTGTTTTCTCACATTAACGTCGAAATTTCATGCATTTTAATATTTGAATCTACATGGAGTTATATCCTGTCTCTTGATGATGAGAATCGGAATGTTTCACGATCAAGGACGAATATAAAAATGATATCTTGCTTCATAACTCAAATTATTATCAGGGGTGATCTGGGATGGATAGGGACTCAAGTACTCCTTTATTGATATTTTTGCATTACCCTGAAAATATTTGACACAATCAACCTCTGGTGTCGAACATAATAAGGACGACCTTAAACACAATAACTTCCGACAAAAAGGCTTAGAGACCCGATATTTATAAAGAAGGGTTGGACTTTGGAATTATATACCGAGGTCGAATTCTGAATGGTTGAAATCCACTCACTGATTCCGCAGATATATGGCCATTCAAAATTTTTTCCTCCAACATTTCCGAGAATACAAATCGGAAAGAATAGAAACCCGAACTCGATTGGAGAACGACAGCTTGAAAGTCCATGTACAATTTTGTGAAAATCAGACAATAAGGGGATCACAAAATAGATATTAGCTATTTGAGAAAAAATATTTAATTTTATTTAACTGTTCTAATGACCAGATCACCCTGAAATGTCTGAATTTGAAAACTTTTTTCGTTATCTAACGATACGAACCCTAGGAAATTCTGCAAAAAGTGTGCGTTGCCATGCTACCTTTAGTTGTCCAGTTTCAATACATAGGTAGTTTTGGAGATATTTAGAGAAAAATCTCAAAACTCAAGTCACAAGCTTATTCCTTTCTCTAATAATCGTGGCAACAGACGGCCCGCCGGATAGGATTTAATTTTTCACTTCAGTTAGCCCATTGTAGTTTTTTAAGATGATTACCGCCAAAAAATTTGGAAGTTAGAAGACCTTTCTGCGAAATGATGAGGAATTGGGGTAATTTTTCGTGTTTGACTGGCTGTACCTTGAGAATTTTTTGTTGAGTAGATCATAAGCTACAATGTATGAAAAAATTATCCGATTCCATCGGGATCCAATTTTCCATATTTGTAATCAATGCGCAGTCCCGGATTTTTCGTGTTTGACTGGGTATAGCTCGAAAACAGTTCATTAATTCGATTATTGTCTGGTACATTTTCAGTTCAGTAGGTCATAAGCCACAACATATTGAGAAATTAGCCGATTTCACGGAGATCCGATTCTCCATAGAAATAGTGCGGCGTCCTTTCCGTATTTGTTTCAATTCACGCCGCTTTTATCCCTTTCATCATTTGCAACATTTGCTACTATCTCCAATTATTCATAGTTTCAACAGAATCACATCAGATCCGTCGAATAGTCCTACTGGGAAGACCAATTTAAAAAAAAAACCTAGAAAAGCACTGTCGTGAAGGCAGCAGCTTTTGGGCGCATGCTCAATTGAGATGACTGCTTTGGCAACGAATTTGAACATGCGCGCAAAAGCTACTGACTTCACGGTAGTGCTTTTCTAGGTTTTTCCGATAAAGTACTTGGTTTCAATACGATCTTATCTGTATTTTTGTAAATATTGGGAAAATGAAATTCTTAATGGGTATATCTACGGAATCATTGGGCGGATTTTACCCATTCGAGAATTCGACCTTCGTAATTGAGCCCCAAACCTACAAATATCGGGTTTCCAAGTCGTTTCTTCTGGAAGTTATTGTGTTTGCGATCGGGTTTATTTTCCCAATGTTTCCAACAATACAGATCAGATCGAATTGAAATCCAGTACCAGTATCGAAAAAAGACAGTTCGAGGGTTCATACAGAATTTCATGGGGATAATACGATAAGAAGATCACCGAATATCGAATATTTGGAAAATATAATTAATTTTTTTAATTGCTATGATGATCACCACGAAATATTGCAAAAAGTTTTCCTTCAATATCTTCGAACTACCTGCAAAGTTTCATAATGATTGAATCAGTATTTCTCGAGTCATAACGAAAAAAACAACGATGCCGTGAAGAAAACCACGAAATTTTACATATTTTTTCCCAATATCTCAAAAACTAATAGCCGCATTGAATTGAAACTCTGCTGTGGAATATGAAGATCAAGATTGAGCAAAATTGTTTTTGAATATGATCAATAATTTCTGAAAAACATCATTTTTTCTCGAAAAAAATTTCGAAAAACGATCCCAAAAAATTGGCCTGGAGTTGCGCATCGTTATGCTCCAATTAACTTCTAAGTTTAAATCTAATCGTTCCAGTAGTTCCTGAAATATCCGGTAAATAACCTCAAAATTTCAGATAGCAATAACTCCGAAACCATTTGGCCGATTTGGCTCATTAACGAACTTAACCGCGGCATTCCGATGGGCTTCCAAGTCGCTAGCTTGCGCCGTTCGATAGTTTTCGTGTCACACGGACAGAATTGATTTTTACACCGGATTCGTCATCAGTGAGTCCAACCATTGAATAAAATGGATTAAGAGAGTCGTTTGAGACCCTTTTTGGCTAAAAATTAGAAAATTACAGACATTTGGACAAAACGATAGCACGCTGTTTCCCTAGAACATGCGCGCAAAAACGCGCCAAGTACACTATCTCCAAGGTGGCGTGGAAACTTGTGCATATTATGACGATAACTCTTTGGTTCGTTATATCTCAAAAACGTTGGCTTCGAGAAAAAAAGTATCTTGGCATTTTTAACAGCGAATTATCTGATCTACAATTTTTGTCTGGGCTAATGTCATCATTAAACTAACCATTTTGCTGAAAATCTCAAGAACCCCGTTTTTGTGACTTTTGAGTACGAATAAAATTGTTTGCAGGTTTCAGATTGATGGGGACTATAAAAATGGTATTTTGACTAATCCTACCAATTTTCAGCCGACTAGGAATTATTTTAACCAGATCCCTATTTTTCTGTCTAATTAGACCGACTACATAACCGCTGTTCGGATTACACACATCTGGTCCCGGTTTGAATAAAACATGCACCTGAAAAGCTGAATTTGTAGTGCCACACCACAATAGAATCTTATTTCAATTTGTTTTATTGCATCAGAGAATTATCACGGTACCAGTTTTGAGAGATTGGCTCTTTATAATTGTAACATAATTGTAAATTTATGATTCATAGATTTCAAAGTGAAAAACTTACAGCAATTTTATGCCATGTTGTTATGTTGAATATATTTTCATATAAGTCATACTCCAGCACATGGCCTTTCCTCACTTGTACAGGACTGAGGGATTTGATCTTGAAATGTGCCATGCAGTGTTGACCAGAAAATCCGATTTCCTCAGGTAAATGAACTTTGATACACTCATCGAAGTTACCAGTGTCAAATATGGATCCAAAGAAAATACCACTTGGAAATTTGGTAGAAGAGTCGAACACTGAAAAATGAAAGAAATTATTGAATTAATGAAAGAAGATTGAAATTGGAGTATGTAGATGAAATTCATGTAGAATGCCTTGAATCTTTTCAATTATTAGGTAGAAAAACTCCCAGTGTTATTTTTCTAATATTTTCAAAAAAATCGATACGATAGAATTGATATCGAGTACTTGGTTTGAATGTGAAGAACCGAAAGTTCATGAGAAATCCCAATGGGATCTGACTCGGGGAATATAAAACTCAATCAAAAAGGTTCCTTCTCCAGCGGAAATCTGACCTCGTTCTCTTGAATGAATTGGTTTTCAGCTGAGGCTTGCCATCAGTCTCCTACTTTATATCGATACTGCTGCGTTTGTGTTGTTTTGGTCCCCATTAAAGAATATGATCCATTCATTTAACTTCTTCTTGTCTGGCTATATCACCTGCACATCTCCATTCATTCTTTACTACTCTTTTCTTGACATCTTCCACTGCAGTTCGATTTCTTATTTCAGTTAGTTATTTTGTCTTTCGATCTCATTCCCAGCATGACTCGTTTGATAGCCTTTGTGTTATTCTTAACTTGGTTGCATATTGAAGGGTTAGTGACATACATGGTCGCCACTCCATGTCAACACTGGTAATATACACATGTTAAAAACCTACTTCCCTTTTTAGGTTAATTGGTAGATTGGAGTATCTCAATATGAATCCCAATTTTACTGTGGCTTCTCATATCTCGCGCAGTCTGCCATTTATTTTAGCAACTTGATTTTTTTTCCCCATCAGTTTCGCTGTACAGCCTGGATGAATGTATTCCTCCACTTTTTCCAAGGTAGTATTCCCTATTCTACATATTGTGTTATCTGGGGATAATACTTTTGTTTTTCCGATATTTAAAGAAATTCATCCGATATCATTTCGTGCTCATCTATCATATCATATCAGGCGCTATTAAGACCAAACAGTACCTCGAATATGACGGGGGGACTTTTGGAAGCCAGAGTTTGTTTTTTCAAAAAAGTTTTGGGTGCAAATGGTTGAAAGAATAGTACGAATGCTCAATGTTGCAAATTTTTATATTCAAGACATTTCGGGAAATGAAAACTGACATGGAGTGAAAAATGAAGAAATAAATAACATTGCTCATTCTCAGAAAAGAATTAAGTACACTAAAAAAAAACTAAAAATAATCAGTGAAACCTGCAGAACGACACCCCGTTTTCTCATATTCACGTCGAAATTGCTCCAAATTCTGATACATCGCGCGGCTACTGGCAACGTAGAAGCATGCAGACAGTAGGCATGTGCCTGATCTCGAGATAAAAACGGGTTTTCAATAACTGAAGCCTGCAGAACGACAACCCATTTTCTCCAATTAACGTCGAAATTTTACGCATTCTTATAATTCCCGAGGCTATTGGTAACGTTAAAGCATGAAATACGTGGGCAGGTACCTGACCTCGAGATGCTTAAGAGGTTTTTGAAACTTGATGGCTGTGTTGCTGAAATCTACGAAGCCGTAATTAATCGACCGGCGGTTCTGCTTGCTCTTTAGCACTAATTGTTTGACATAGCAGTTGACGTTTACACTCCGGCATTCCCTCGAATACGCGAATGAAAAACCTGGGTTCAACGGTTCAGAAGTTATAACCAAATGAAATTTCAAGGTTATATTGTCAGTATCTTGACTGATATGTTCAGATTGAAATTCCGTATATAATACGGAAAATAAAAAAATGGTAAATTTCACCAAAAATTTTCATTGAAGAGTGAAAGCAACTGACATCACGTCAGTGCCTTTCTAGAATTTTCTGATGAATATTTTCAAGCAATGAGGAAATATACAATTCTATACTGGTTAAATCACTATAGGTAATAGTAAATACAATAACAATTACCAGGGCGACGTCCGATGACAGACGACCCTGTAAACATTGGGCTTGAGCATAACACAAAAGGGATAACGGATGGTCTTCTGGAAAATCTAGAGAAGCACTGACGTGAGGTCAGGAGCTTTTACGCGCTTGTTCAAATTCTAACTATTAGAATCAATGCGAAATTTTGTACCCAGTTGCGTGTTGGTAATCTCCACCTGATTACGGAGTTTCCATCTGATTGTATTTGTACTTCTGAGAAATTGCGGAAATAACGTTAAAATTCCAAATAACAACGACATTTGGCAAGTAAATCTCAAATCGAATTGAGATTTGGAACATTGTTGTTTGAAACTGGCTCTGAAGTTTGTGCCAAATTCCAATCTAATCAATATTTTCAGAGAAAAAAAAATTCATCGCAAATTTCGAAAATTTTCTAATAAATTTTTTTAAAATTTTTGAACGACCCGATCCACACGAAATTTTGCTCTGAGTTGCGCGTTGTTATTCCAAAACTGTTCACGAAGTTTCCATTTGATCGAGTCAATACTTCATGAGATATCGAGGAATTAACCTCAAAGTTTCAAATGAGCCTTACTCCGAAACTATCGAACCGATTCAATCCATTAACGAACTTAACCGAGATATTTAGACTCCAGACCTAGTCTGATAATTTCAAGTCGCTAAGTCTTCTCCTTCGAAAGTAAGAGCACATACGGACGGACGGACGGTGGACAGGATCAAATTCGACCACGGATTCTTCTTCAGAGAGTTCAACCCAATCGTTTAAGACCATTTTCGGCTCAAAACTCGAAAATTACAGACATTGTGACGAAATGATAACGCGCTGTTTCCCTTGCTATACAGACACTACAGAATTTGACCACACGGATTCACCATCAGTGTCATATTTCCGGTGCAAAATTCGAAAATAACTGACATTCTTGTTCGCTAGGACAAACGAGTAAACAAGGCAATTTCACTTGATCTCAAATGCGATACAGTGTGTGATTACAGTATGGAATAAGGGAAACTGTAACTTCATTCATACCTATGTGAAAAGCACTGACGAAAGATCAGCTTTTGCACGCATGTTCGAACTTGTTGCCAAGGCGTTAAGTGATTCTACTGATTCTATAGGTATTAAGTGGGAATTATGGCTTTGATATTGGTCTGATCATTGCGTATTAAAACGAAAAAATCAATAAATTTGTGTTTATATTTTGGGTAGTGATATGTTTACGATGTTCTTGGTGTTTTCATTAGAGCCATGGATTCGATGTTTGAATGAGAGCTAACCGTCATCGATCAACGTGACACTAGCTGAATTTCGACCTGATTATGTGGGAATTTTGTCAATATTGGGATGCCGAAATTTCAAATGCGTTCATAGTTTAGAAGATCAATGCATTTAGGATTCCGTCATCCCAATATTCAGAAAAATACAGACGCGATCAGGTCGAAATTCAGTACACGGATATACGAGAACATGAGCTCTCATCCGACCATCAAATCCATGGCTTCTATAAAATACTTAGTACTACGATTTCGCAAAATCACTAGAGTCTATCATTCCAATTTTCCCATAAATATCAGATATTTCTGAAACAACAGACGCAATTGATTTGAAATTTATCAACTAATTGCCAATTTTTATTGTGAACCCAAAATGGAAACTTTCAATTAGGTATAAGTGAGAAATTCATTTTTATTTTTATTGTTCTAATGAAACGATCATCACGAAATTTTGCATTAGCTTTTGCCAACTGGTAAACACGTTTCATCATCAGTATTTTTTTAGGCATTTCAGAAATACGCATGATACCGAGGAGAAAACCGCGAAATTGGAACTATTCTTTTCCCAATTTTCCAGGAAATTCGAATCAGATCACATTCAACTTTGTTACACTACTGTTGAATATTAACGTTAATGTGTATGCAAATTTTTTTGCAATAAAATCGATGGTTTTGGAAAAAAACCCATAAAACAAACTCGGGAAAAGTTTCGTAATTATTTCGAAATGTGTACTAACAATATGAAATCCCAACAGTATTCGGTGCCTGGCCTGGGATTTCAAGAATGTTAGTATAAACAAAATATGTTTCCTAGAAGATGGTAAATCGAGGGACTATTACGGTCTACCAATATCACTCCTCGAATAGAAGATATTGTTGTGATCCTGGACCCAGCATTTTATGATATATTTGTCTTTTCTTGATTTTCCAACGTCGCAGTCTGAATTCTTTGGTTTCCAGCAATATGCCCGAAATTCAATATTTTTTGGTTTAAATCAATTGACACCGGCTTTAAGAGCATTTTATCTCTAGCCAACAATAAAGTAATATTTTGCATGACAGAAAACACGCAGATGAAATTCAAGCTCTTAGCATTCCAGGAATCGGAGCTTTGTGGGTGGTACTCAAATGATCCAGACATCACATGTGACAGTTTATATAATTTATCTTATTAGGCCATTTAGGGAAACTTCCTTCACACATTTTGTGCTCTCTCTTTTGCACCAGCCAATACGACTTGATTTTTCGGATCTTAGGAGGGCGTCGCTTAATTCAAAAATCCAATCAAAATTTATATTCTCCCTCTAAAATGTGAAGAAGGGAATTTTCTTAATTTGGGTTTAGTTAGTTTTTAGACACTCTTCATTTGACCGTTGTATAGTAAACAACATTCGCTCTCGAATTTATAAACAAGACTTATACGTTAATTCTTGTGTTGTAAAAATCGTAACTTCTCATTTGAAAGTCGCTTCGACCTTGCTATCGAATAAGATATAGAAGGAAGATTCTATTGTGCAAATCGCTTGTATACCATTTCGGTCTTGTTATCTAATACAGATACAAGAAAAAACATTTTTTGTTACGTCTTAAAAGTGCGTTTTTAATAAACCTCAACACCATTTTCGGCTCATCAGTGCAACGATATTGAACAACTGGTCAACAAGTTCTTCAATTATCTGCTTATTTTAGAAGCATCAACTTTTCTGATAAAGATCAGAAAATATTCGTCGGTCGTGCCTTCATTTTGATAACGACAGAATTAATCAAGTGCGATTAATTCAACCAAGCGGGGTCTCTACTATTGGAACCCCCCAAACACCTGAATAAACCAATTCAGGTAAAAACATATATATTTTATAGTGACTCCTCCCACGAAAATAATAAACCGTTTTATTCAGTACCTCGAAAATAACGGGGTGACTTTTTGAGGTCAGATAGATTTTCTAGTCCAAATGCTTGAAGAAAATAGTGAGAATGGGCAGTGTTGCCACTTTTCCATGTTGAAATGGAGTGAAAAATGGAAAAATAACTAACATTACGCATTCCCACAAGAGAATTAATTACATCCCAAAAAAATAAATTTTCCGAAAATAATCACTGAAGCATGCAGGATGACACCCCGTTTTCTCATATGAACGTCGAGATTTCACGCATTCCAATATATATAGCTGCTATTGGGACCGTTAAAGCATGCATACCGTGAGCAGGTGCCTGACATTGAGGTATTAACGAGGTTTCATGAAACTCGAATGTGGCTGTGCTGCCGAGACCCACGAAGCAATAATTTGCCAGCCCATGGTACTCTTTGCTCTTATGGAAGGAGTTTTCGCAGACTGCCAGATAGTAGAGAAGAAATCAATTCAAACGAAAAAGATAATAGAACCGACAAAAAAACTTGGACCGATTTCTTTATTTCAAAATCATCGACTAGCAGGTAATGAACCATTTCGAAATTAAAAATTTCTTCCACAAAACTCAAAAAGCACTGACAGGATATTAATCCCACCAAACGTGCCTAGTTTCTGACGGACAGATTTTATGATCTTATCATTTTAACGTCACGAAATTCTGCATGAAAAATCAAGTCGTTATTTTTAAGTCATGTACTGAAATTCAATTCGATCTCATCCCTATTTTCGAAAATATTAGGAAAATAAAATTTTATATGCTCAATAATTCTTGGGATACATATTAAATTGAAATATTGTCGTACTTAGTCATGGGGGACCGCGCGGCTTCCAATGTTAACAAGGGCATCTGAACCTGCTGATTCACGTATACAACGAGCACAAGTCAAAATAATAGAGGTACTTCGAACACGTTTATTTCACGTACATCGAAGTCTTTGTTTCACATGGAAATGGGCGGATTATGCTATTCACAATCTTCTACGGAAATAAAACTTGCTTACATCAAGTTAACACGTTATTCTCGTAGCGATAATTCATCCTTCTGTATAGCTGTGCAGACGGACGGATAAATTAGAATTCAGCTAAGATTTCTTCCAGTAAATAAGTTTTTTGTATTCATTCGGGAGCTTTGGACGAAATACAAGACAATAATTGAAGAGTAGACTCGAATGGGAGCTGAGAGCCGAAATGAAAACCTAGAAAATCACTGACGTGGGATCAGGAGCTTTTACGCGCTTGTTCACATTCGAAGCCATTTCCTCAAGACATTTTGCATGAACATTTACACAGTCATTTTTCAACCAAGAGTAGAATTTCGATTCGATCATATCTGCATTATTAGTAATATTAGGAAAATAAAATTTCGAATCGATATATCTACGAAATAATTGAGGGGATTTCATGTTTTCACGAATTCGACCTTCTCAATTAACCCAAAAACCTGCTATAATAATATGGAGCTCTTATGATCGTTTTTGTCGGATGTTATTCTGGCCAATACGAAATATTTTTTCCCTTATATCAAATTGAGATTTAATAAACTGTTGTCGAATAATATCTGCCAGGTCTGTGCCGAATTTCATCGAAATATGGTTGATAAATCAGAAAAACTATTTTTTTTTGATGAAGATGTGGATAATTCTCGAAAAAAAGTTTTCGTGGTTGTGCGTTGATTTTCTCCAAATAATTACGAAGTTTGATATGATCGCATTCATACTTATAAGGATATTGAGGAAATAACTTCAAAATTTCAAACAACGAAATTCGAAATCAATTTTTATTTATCTCCGGAAGTAAATATCAATCTCATTGAAACTTGAATCATCGTTGTTGAATATTGATTTTAGGATCTGTGCCGAATTTCTTTGAAATCTATTCAACAGTTTCGAACAAAATTTGTCAATAAAAATTTAGAATTTTTTAGAATGAACTGTTTTTTGAATTTTTTAACAATTGGATCCGGTTTCAATCTGATCGCATTTGTTCTTCTTGAGATATTGAGGACATAACGTCAAAGTTTCAAACAACAACGAAATTTTAAATATTTTTTTTCCATATATCTCCGAAAGTAAATACCGTATCGAATCGAAACATTGTTGTTGGAGAATCATTCTAAAGTATGTGCCAATTTCGTTCAAATCTCATTAACACTCATTAACGAGGAAAAAAATGTTTCAACAAAAATTTTAAAAATTTTCGAATACATTTTTTTAAGATTTTATAACAACGGGGTCCATACGAAATTCCGCATTGAGTTGCGCGTTGGTATGCAAGAACTAATTGCTAAGTTTTAATTAGATCGAATCAGTACTTCATGAGATATCCAGTAATTTACCTCAAAATCTCATATGAGCATAACTTCGAAACTGTTTGGCTGATTATGCCCAATGACGAACTTAACCGAGATATTCAAGATGAAACCACTATCAACCGAGATATTGAGGCTCCAAACCTTCGATATGAAGTACATAAGTTCGGCTGGCCGGAATGCCAGACATATTGGAATTCAACCACGGATTCATTTTCAGTGAGCCCAATCATAAATTTTAGACATATGGGCAAAATGTTAACGCACTTGTTTCCTAAAACTAGCGCTTCGAAACTTAGCATTACTGCGAAATTCAATTATTTGAATATAGTTCACGAATCTGTCCACCTTCAAAACAGAGATACATAGTATATATGCAATTATTAAAAAATTCATATTCCAATGAATTAGGTATAGTTTATGCAAGATCATCCTACAAATGAGTCTGACATATAATAACAATTAGCATAGGTACCATTTATAGAACCATTTGTAATACTTTCACCTAAATACTTCAAATTCTGCCTTTAATGGCTTTATGGATTTCTATCTAATTTATTTGTGTCGACATTTCATGAATTCATATGAAATTTTCCAGAATGAGATGATTAAACGAATTGAAATCGAATGAGCAACCTTCAGAGGAATATAAGGAAACGATTTGTACCAAACTCACTCCTCTGCAAGTACATTAGCATTCGCATCGGGGAGTATGGAAAATCCATTTATACAGGGTCCCGCAACAGTGGCGCTGTGTTCCACATCTCTAGTTAGGAAACAGATGAAAATCAGGTTTTCTATGACGTTATCTTATTGCTCGAACTTAACAAATTAAAAATGCAACACAGAGTGTTTCATTTTTTCTGGGCGGGTCACCACTTTGTTTTTCAATTGGAAACCTGCATTTTTATTAGTTTTGCGGTTTCTACGGGAAAAATAAAATATTCTTTATGCATCTTCTACCCCAAAAATATCAACGGTTTTTGAGATATTCTGCCTGACAGGTCTTTTTTTCCAATATTGGTCACTCTGAGTATTTGAAATCATTAAGTTGTGTCAAGTCCCATTGGAATTTATTTCTGGTCAAATATTGTATATTGGTTACGCTCTTAAACGGCATATCTGAAATCGAACTGGGATATACAGTGTACGAAAAACAGCCTGCCACATATTAGAAATGAAAATTGGCAGAATCTTCCTTATTTTGAATGGATCACCCTAAATTTTATCGATCCATAAGAAACACCGAAAAAAGCTCTACAAATTTCGTCCAGTTGTCCTTATAGTTCAGTTCACTAGTTCAACTTTGAACAGCTCATTTTATGACAAATGGCAATTATTTATATTTCTTCGCTATGATTTCGTTCAACGACAAGAGCCGGAATTGATCGCTTGCATCTTCGATTTCGAGATTTTTTTTTAGATACTCGGCAAAGTCGAAATCTCACGTTTTTGAGTTTACTGGTTAGCATTTTCTCACAAATTTCTTCTAGAGAAGTCGAAATGTCGTCCGAATTGTCATCTTTCGAGTTCAAGCTCTTCACGATTCATACCATTTTCAAATAGTATGGAATCGAGTAAAAATTTTTTTCCAAAAAAATTTTTTTTTGGGATCTGTTTATCATATCCAGAAAGAAGTTCCACTTGGACTCTAAGCTTTATATTTCACAGCAGTGTACCAAATTTCAGTTCGATACGATCATAAGTTTCGGAGATATCGGGAAAAAATATGTCAAATTTCGAGGTTCTTTTTTCGATATCGTTGCTTTTTTCGGTACTCGAGAAATACTGATTCAATCCTGATAAAACTTCGCAGCTAGTTTGGAGATGCTGAACAACTTTATGCAAAATTTCATGATGATCGTGTCATTAGAACAATTTCATATCATACATACATTCTGTATGAACCTTCGAACTGTAATTTTTCGACAAAGTACTACATTTAAATTCGATCTGATCTTTAATTTTGGAAATATTGGGAAAATAAAATTTTGAATGGTTATATCTGCGGAATCATTGGGTGGATTTTACCCATTCACGAATTCGGCCTTCGTAATTGAGGTCCAAACCTTTTTTACAAGTGTCGAGTTTCTATGTGTTTGCTTTTGGATGTTATTGTGTTTACGCAGTCGGCCGTTGGGTAATTTATCGAAAAAAAAACTAGAAAAGCACTGCCGTGAAGGCAGCAGCTTTCGCGCGCAAGTTCAAATTCGTTGCCGAAGCTGTCATCTACATGCGCGCAAAAGCTGCTGCCTTCATGGCAGTGCTTTTCTGGATTTTTCCCACTCTTTATATCCCAGTTCGATTTCAGATGTACCGTTTGAGAGAGTAACTTGAGAGGGATTTGGCACAACTTAATAATCTCTAATACTCTAAGTGACCAATGTTGGAAAAAAGTATGTCAGGCAGAATATCTTGAAAACTGTTATTTTCGTGGTATAGATAAGGTGTATTTTATTTTTCATGCAAAAAACGAAAAAGAAATAAAAAATACAGATTGCCAATTAAAAAACCAAGTTGGGACTCTTGAAAAACCCTGTATGACCGAAAACATTTTTGATTCGTCGTGTTCGAGCAATAATTGTTGGGTTTTGTTGCCAAATATTTTTCTTCTGAGAAAATGAATGTTCCATAATTTTGACACGCACTGTATACTGAATTTAAATTCGATCCAACGATTTTAGACTAGAAGCATTTGAAGAGTAGGTCTGGGGCTTAATTCCGAAGATGGAATTCATGAATGGGTAAAATCCGCCAAATGATTCCGTAGATATACCCATTCAAAATCATATTTTCCCAATATTACCCAAAATACAGTATGGTTCGAATTGAATTCTGGTACTCATCGAAAAATGTTATCTTGAATGTTTCATGCATGGGGACTATAAGAAAAAATGATCGCCAGGTCTGTCCATCTGGAAGTTTGAGTTTGGCAAGGTCAATACGTGAAGAGCCGACCGCTTTGGAAACGAATTTTACCACGCGCGCAAAACCTTGTTTTAGAAATATTGAGCGATCAATAGAACAAGGAATGTGAAAATGCTGCTGAATTTTTGTCGGTGAAATTTCAATACGCTACTAAGAGCCTGATGCCAACCGTGTTTCTCAAAATTCGTCTGACTTGACATGAATTTTGATCCATTTTTATCTATTTATCAGTTGAAAAACAAGATGAGATTTCAAAAATTCGATCAGAAACAACTTGTTTGAATAGAAATGAGAAAGCCTTCGCGGGAAATTTCCAGGTTTACTAGTTTCGTCGTACCTACTTTTGTTGTTGACGTTTTCTTTCTCAATCATTGCAAGAAAATTCAGCCACTAATTTGTCACCATAGAACTAGTAAAATGTATATATTAATTTATAGTGTTTGTTTACATAAGCTGTTCTAAATTTGAATAGTTAATTAATTGCCAGGTATAAGTGAAAAGGAAAATGTGTTCCGAATGTGAAGTTGCAGTTGTTTGGTATAAATTTGACTAATTATTTTTACGAACGGTCGAACAGAAACGTTTGAATACAATTTTTCTTGGATTGTGAATGAAACTTTTGTTTGGATATGGGTTGGATATGCTATTTCAGAAATTGTGTTTGAAATCTTCATGACATGTTTTGGATATAAATGGTGGGATCATTCTTTTCGCCCTCTCGATATCTGTTTTAGGATATTCTCAAACAATTAACAAAAACAAATGATGTTCAAATCATTTGAAAAAATGGAGTTTCTCAATACAGTCTTGGAGAAGTGGTAAGAAATATTTCTGAATTGAGAGCGGTTTGAAATTTTCTTCATTTTCGGAACGCACCCTGTATATTTATGATTTATTTGAGAAACAATTGTGCCCGCATCAACTAGTTTCATTCAGAATTCACTGGTATTATTTGATAGCCCAACGATATTTTTTTGCATAAGTACATTATTTTATGCAATGAATTTGTATAATACTGAGTTGAGCTTGAATATTCCAGATTTCGAATTTCCGATTTTTCAAGATGTTTTTTTCTACTAATTGATTGATTTTTTTTCCAATCATGAATATTTAAAATGTGGCTGGAGCAAATTCGTAATGATCATCCTAGAAAGGAATTAATCGATACCAAATATTGGGAATTAAATGCTGATGTTCGTTAAATACCAAAAAAATATCGAGAGTGCAATTGCTAAAATCACTCCTAGACTTTTTAATTAGGATGTAATGAATGGAGAAATTATTTTCCCCGAAATTTTGCTTTACTTATGCCGAATTCAATATTTTCATTCCTTACACTATAATATTCATGAAAGAAAATTCTACAAAAGTTCTGTCTGATGTGAGCTTCTATGCGATTGTGTGAATTCCTTGCCAAAGCAGCATCTCTTGAGTTATTGAAGAAATATATTAATAACAACGGATTTGACATATTCCTCTCCCAATATTCTGGCAAGTGAATATCGGATCAAGCTGAAATTTCATAGTGTTGTTAAAAACTGACATTATGGACAGTGCTAAATTTTCTCTGTTTATATATTTTCGCAATTTTGGTACCATATAATACCCATATTTCGGTAGTGAATTCTTAGGATGGATTTGAATTCATTCAAAAAATCATCTTTGAACGGAAAATTTTCAAAAATTATAATGAAATCGAAGAACTGGTGAGTATCCAATAATATATTCAATTTCTGAAAATCAAAAATTCCATGAGAAAAACCAAACTTTGAAATTTCAAATTCTATCTTGCACTTAAAGGAAACACCAAAAGAAATTGTGAAATAGAACAAACTATAGTTTTATGCGGAATAGCAGACGAATGATTAAAGGAAAATAAATGAAAATTCCACCTACTATCAGTCGCCCAAACAGTGAATTTGGAGAGCTCCTCCTTGTACAACAAGCTGTGTTCCCTGCATTTTCTATTTGCAGAATCTATAGTTGGTATCAAAAAGTCCAATGGATTCACAGTATTATTGTTGAGTAATAACTTCAAGTCCAACGACACTGCCCTCCCGAAAAATAGCGCGAGAATAAGTATTCCCAAATTTGAGATATTCATGTTGACAATCCGATTTGCCACTAAATGGATCAGGAACACGAACACGACTATATACTGGGTACCTAAACAAAACTGGTCCTCGGTGTTGACTAATAATTCTACCATTTGTTTTATTATTTATGGATTCGAAGGATGCACTTTTCTCATTTTGGTAATTTCAACCTGTTTTTATTTCCATAAATACTCTACATGCTTTCTTCCGCAATAAAAGATAATACGGTTTTGAACGACAACTACTACGATAATATGTTATTAATATGGAGTTTGAGTATCACTAACTGCGATTGGATGGAGGGTATAGTTAATTCGCTTCAATTCAATACGTTGAACCTTCCATTCTATGTGAATCTGCAATCAAATAAAATCATTTTTGCGCGCTTGTTCCAAACATAGTGCTATCGTTCGGACCAAATGACGGTAGTTTTCAGATTTCCTCCCAAAAATGGTCTTAGACGACTTGGTTGGATTTACTGATGAAGAATCCGATGTCAGAATCAATTCTGTCCGGCCAGATCAAGCGTCTTCAAGTTATAAAAATGAGCCGTTTTTGCTCGGTAATAGGCCGTATCCGCGGAATGATTTTGGAGTTACACTTTTGAGGTTATTCATACAGGATGTTTCATCATAAACTGGTCAAACATATATAGCCGTATAGATGACAGTGGGAAAGTCATTTTTGCCTTGTGACATATACCCCGTTTTCGTACCATAAGTGAGATACAGGGTGTTCAATGTCCACTTTCTAAAAACTGTGTTGAGTTATACGTGACTTTCGAAATAACGGTTTTTGGTCACATCTTAGTATTTTTTGGTGGTCTCTTCAATTGTGGTGTAGAATTCTGGAAAAAATATTTCGAAATGACAGAAAACCCACAAAGTTGGAATTTTTCGTTGCTGTGAAAACAGAATGATAAAAAATGGTTTTCATTTTTCAGCCTTCCAAATATTCCGCACGGAGTACTGAAATAATTTTTATTTAAGAAACTGGTGACCCTACGGAGGCCAAAATTGTGCTAATGGCTCCCAGAATGACATGGATTAAAATATGAATTTATTAAAAAAAAAAATTTCAAAATATCTTTCATGGGAATCGAACTTGCTCATGGAACGGACAATAGTCCGAGTATGAATTAGATTTATTCTGATTATAATGATGTCCTTTACCAAGCAACGGTAGTTTATCGAATTTATTCCCTATTTTCCGAATGCAGAGAGCGTTCGATTCCCACCAAAGTCTTTTAGAAGATATTTTTTTTCCTGATAAATTCATATATCTATCCAGGTCATTCTGAAGACCTATTAGCATAATTTTGGCATCCGTATGGCCACCAATTTCTTGAGTAAAAATTAGTAAAGTACTCCGAGCGGAATCTTCGGAAGGCTATAAAATGAAAACCAATGGATATTTTTTCATTCTGTTTTCACACCGGTGTTCAGAATGAAGGTCAGTTCAACCTCGGAAGATTTCAACAATTTTGGTTGAATTTTTTTTCACTGTAGACATGTAAAAAAAAAGTTGAGTTTGAATTCTGAAAAAATTTTTTCACGGATAATCTAAAGAAATTGAGTACATTGAATTATGAAAAAATAATTCGGCAATCGAAAACAAAAAATTTCAACTTTATAGGTTTTCCGCCATTTTAAAATATTGTTTCCCGAATTCTACGGAACAATACTAAGATATGACCAAAAACCGTTATTTCAAAGGTCACGCATAACTCACCACATCTATCGGAATATTGCTCAAAGTTGACATTAAACACCCTGTATCTCGCTTATGCTCCGAAAACGGGGTATACTTATGTCATAAGGCAAAAATGACTTTCCCAATGTCATCTATACGGCTACATATGTTTGACCAGTTTATGATGAAACACCCTGTATATCAGGGACTACTTCTGTGATTGTTTTGAAACTTGGTAACTGGCAGAATACCGATCCGCAACGACTCGCAGATTTTTGGTAGGATCGTATAGTTGGTTTCCGGATAAAGTAATCAGATTTCCATTAAATATAGCATATACCTGAGAAATAAGAAAAAACCTAGAAAAGCACTGACGTGATGTTAGTAGTTTTTGCGCGCATGTTCACTTTTTGTGATATCCTTCGAACATCCGCGCAAAAGCTGCCGACTTCACTCAGTGCCTTTCCAGGTTTTTTCGGTAAACTACTGGATTTCATTTCGTCTATTCTGCAGTTTTGGAAATATTGGAAAAATAAAATTTTGAATGGTTATATCTGCGGAATCATTGGGCGGATTTTACCCATTCACGAATTCGACCTATGTTATTAAGCCCCAAACTTACTCTACAAATATCGAGTTTCTAAGTAGTTTCTTCCGGAAGTTATTGTGATTGGCCCAACGGCCAACCGCAAACGAAATAACTTCCGAATGAAATTACTCAGAAACTCGAATTCGTGATTCCGCAGATATACCCATTCAAAATTTTATTATTCCAACATTTCTGAAAATATAGAAAAGATGCTGAATTGAAATTCAGCATTTTATCCAAAAATGACAATTCGAACGTTCATACAGAATATCATGAGGCTAATTTGATCAGAATATTACAGAATACTGAATATATGAAAAAAAAATTTGAATGTTTTTTTTCAAATTGTTTCAATGGCAAGATCATCAAGAAATTTCGCACAAAGTTGCCCTTCAGCATTTTCAGAATAGTTGTCAAGTTTCATTTCGATGGAATCAGTATTTTTCGAGTTATTCCGGAAAAAACAACGAAATTCTATATGTTTTTCCCTATATCTCCTGCAATCATGATCATATCGAAATGGAATTTGGTACACTGCTGTAAAGAATTATGTTCAAGGTATGAGCAGTAGTTGTTTCAGGATTCATTGAACAGTTTTCAGAAAATGAAACTCTTCGGAAAAAATTTCGAAAAAAAAATGTTTTCTTTGAATTTACCGACAATGTGATCTCAACGAGATTACGTAAAAATTTGTGCGTTGTTATGTTTGAACTAACTGTCAAGTTTCTATTCAATCGAATAAATAGTTCCTGAAATACCAAGAAATTATTCTCGAAATTTCATATGACCATAACTCAGAAATCATTCGACGGATTTGTCCCATTAACGAACTCAACCGGCGCATTCCAATGCGCATTCTAATCTGAGAGTTTAAAGTCGCTAGTTATCTTCTTTAGACAGTTATCGTGTCGTCAGCCGGCCGGACCGAATCAATTTTGACACCGGATTCGTCATCAGTGAGTCCAAACTAATCATTCGAGATCATTTTCGGGAAAAAATTCCCTAGAACATGCGAGCAAAAAATCGCTTCTCTGTATCGTTATTTCCGGAATAATACTGATTCGGTCATGATGAATCTTGACAACAAATTAGAGAAGGCTGATTCTCAATTTTGTGTTATGATAAGGAATAACGATTATGGTTTCACATGTTATCTTCAACATCTATCCACATCTTAATCAACTGATTAAACCGATTTTTATGAGTATTTATATCCAGTTGTTTGAAGGTGCTCATGTGAAAAAGCTGTTAACCAAATTCAATTTATCGATGTCTTGGAAGTATATACATCCAAAAATCACTGCAGAAATTGGTGGATATTCTTTGGGATATTTGAATTCCAAGACAAAAAAATCTTCTACTCACCAAGTAAAAGTTTCATTGGATCAAGGTTTTTCGAGTTATATTACTAGAATAACATTTCAGATGATTGTAACTCCGGAACTATGGAAGGATTCAGATTTTTACAAACCCAAACTCGAAAATTAAGATATTTCGTCTCCCAGAACAAGCGAGTGAGAAAGTTCATAATTATGCGGGGAATTTTCCACGTACAGTACCGGCGGTATTCATGAAACTTGGCAAAGCAATTATATCTCTCCCACGAATTCTGTGAATATACAGTGCCGTTAGAATTATGGAACAAATTTATTTTCTCAGAAGAAAAATATTTGGCAACAAAATCCTGAAACAGATGAGTTTTTGTTTCACTTTCACCTAATTTTTATGCATTTTTGAAGGATTTTTGTTGCACCCTGTGTAATTCCCATCAACCTTCTAAATTTTTCGAGTAGGGGAAGTGGGTCATGTGGTACTTTTTTGGCAAGGTCTTTGTATCTTCTTCACAGGCGTAAAAAAAATTGCCACATGACCCAATTTCCCTATTCAAAAAATTTTGAGGGTTGATGGGGATGGCACAGGGTGCAGCAAAAATCCTTCAAAAATGCATAAAATTTGGTAAAAGTGAAACAAAAATTGACCTGTTTTAGGATTCTGTTGCCAAATATTTTGCTTCGTAGAAAATGAAATTGTTCAATGATTTTGACGCGCACTGTATGAACATGGGATTCACAAAATTTTTTCAATAAAGAAAATAAAATTAAAAACAGTTCATGAAATGTTTCTCGACTGGAAGTTTCGTTGTAAGACCGATTAATTGATCAAATTCTAAGAACTGATAAAGAAAACATAGTTTTTGTAATCTTTGAGTTAGTCTCTTTTGTCAAAGATTTGTACAAGGTGACCATGTTTAGTGTTCCTTTGCGTTTTTGAGCGCATGTTCTGGACAACAGCGTGCTATCGTTTTGTCCAAATGTATGTGATTTTCGAATTATTCCCCGAAAATAGTCACAAACGACTAGGTTGGTTTACGGTATCAAAATCGATTCTGGCCGGCTGTCTGTAGGCACCATTACGGGCTCACGGAGGACCCTATCATCTTGAAACTTTTTAGGTTGATTAAGTTTCAAAATGCGACGGCAAAATCGGAGTTATAGAGGGGAGGTTATTTTCCTGATATCTCAGGAAGTACTGAAGCGACTGGATTAAAACAGTTAAAAAGTTGAGCATAACAACCCTTTAAAACTTGCAAAATTTCTTTGGGATCGTAGGGTCAGTTTGGATCTATTTTTTCGGAAACTATTAATCATATTTTAAAAATATTTGCTCATAGCTTGGGCTCTATATATCACAGCGGTGTGTCAAATTTCAGTTTGATACGGTAATAATTATTTTTCGAGATATTGGGAGATAATTTGTCAAATTCAGTATTTGTTTCTTCGGTACCTATCGAGGGTTATTCTTCGGTATCGTTGTTTCTTCCGGAATAACTCGAAAATTCGAATTCAATTTTAATGGAACTTGGTTACCAATCTGAAAATACTGATGTACAAATTTGTGCAAGATTTCGTGATGATCGTGTGATAACAGTTTGAAAAATATTTAATTGTAAGTAACGCATGTTATGTTTTTATTTTTATTTATTTTTTTAAATTTTTATCGCCAGCACTACCAACCAAATATGTTCGATTAAAAATTGGGAAATTAACGATATTTTAGTAAGCGGGTAAAAAAATTAACCCATTCATTTCATGTAAGGTTCCGTTATTTAATAGGGCTATGTCAAGTATTCCGTTGAATAAAAAGTTCATGAACCGCTGGTCTAGACGAGCGCTCCACAGGTTATCATCGGAATTGAGTTGATTGAAATGACAAGTATTTGACAGTTTTAGCATACAATTAAATTTGATCATTTTGCGTTATATGAAACAAATTCACCAAATAATGTCAATATTATACGGATAATTACATTCAGTACAATTATCAATCACTATGAGGAAACGATTTAGTTTGACAGGTGTCGAAAAAATTTCCCGCCGAATATCTGTCGGCCATTGACAAATGCCTCATTCGTCATAAAATTATTTCGTCTATTATAAATGTCCTATACAGGGTGAGTCTTTGACCATGCAGAATATTTTAACAGAAGATTCTTGAAGCCAAAAGAAACACGTTTTTCCCGTACCATTTTTTCCGATTCGGCTTGGTTCGGAAGATACAGACTGTTGAAAATCCATAAAAAAAATTAATTTTCGATTATATCTCGCGAATGATCTCATCGAATGAGATTTTTGGAATATAGTTTTTTATTGATACGATGAATGTTCCTGGATTACAAAATTTCATCCACATCCTCCAGTTTCTTTGATATGACCCTAACATTTCATAAAAATACCAGAAATTCAAAGAATCCAACTTTTAAAAATAATTTGAATGCTATTCAACGAATTTTTGACCATTTTGGAAAGTAAAAGTATTCCTTATTTTTTTTCGTATGATGCGCCGTTTTCGAGTAATCTGAAATTCAAAAATAAAAAATATCTGTGAAATTCCGAGAATTGGGTACTTTGGCTGAATGCAACTCTGTTCAAAAAATTCACAGAATTCAATTTTTCCGCGTTGCCACGTCTAAAACTTGTTAATTTTCTGTCTTTCCATTGCCTATCTCGTTGACAATGGGATAGTTGTCACGATCCAAACGCTCCTCATTTTATACAGAAATCTCTTCAATCTGAATGAACTATCACATCTTGAAGTTATTTGTTTTGTATCCATACAATTCCAGTGATGTATTCATCAGGTTTTCCATACTATGATTATTATCACCAAGACGAAATAAGAAGTTTCTCCAAAATAGGCTTCCATCCCAAAACTATATCTGTGTAATACAGTGTTGATTCGGTCCTGAATCCATTCATGAAGCTTCCTTTTCAATTTCGAGCTAATTTGTGTAGTATAATTGATTAACTTCTCACTTTTCCATGATAATGGGGATTCTTACTGGTTTGAATGCAATCTTTCTGCTGACCCAAATTTCTTGAAATTATGTACAGAACTTTGATAGTATTTATTTTGAGGTATTCTTCAAATGCGCTTTCATAACATAACAACCCATGGTGGAAGAAAACCACCATGACATAACCTTAAAACCACGGAGTCACAGATTTATAGTTCAGTTCAGAATCATAGACTATACAAGTGTATACATAGAATTAGTATATTGTGAGTTGTTTGATTTCGAAGAGTTCTTTAACTTTCGGTTCGTCAATTTGGCAACGTTAGTACGTTCATAGATAAATTAGGTATATCTGTTTTATTGATTTATGAAGATGAAAGTTTGAGTGGGTTATGTCTGAATCTGATAATTCTTGGAGAAAATGAAATAAACAAAGAAAATTAATAACTACAAATTGAAGATGAATCTCAAAGCTAATATGAGTGATAGTTACATGAATTCCTCATTATCAAAAATGAAACCAAGAGAAGAATATTCAACTTTTATCGCCCACGAAATTTGGAATACCTTACTTGTTTATTGTACTATAAATACAACTTTTTTCTCCAACTGGAATGTAAAAAGTAAGTTGACGCTTGTTTTCATAACAGAGTTGCTTATTTCGAATATTTTAATGGTATATCTTAGGCTTGGAAAAACTTCAGTGTTCAGGTTTCCAGGGGCGGCTAGCCTATTATGAAAATTTATAATGCCTATATCTTTTTATCCAGGACGAATCGGAAAAAATGGTAGAGGACAAATGTGTTTCTTTCAGCTTCAAGAATCTTCTGTTAAAATATTCTGCAAGGTCAAAGACTCAACCTGTATAGGGATTACTGAAAAATAAGTTATCGCAAATTCTACTCTCATAATAATGAAATGTGAAAGATTTCAATAATATATGTCAGAAATTTGAATGCAATAGTTTTCACTAGGCGGTTAACATTAATGAGTTTGATAATTTCAGGAATTGAAAAATTCTGCTGGGTCGTGAATAAATATCCTAGACAACGATCTTGAGTTCACATCACCTTGACCGCTAAACAAAAATAAATCGTTCAAGGGTCACGCTAATTTTGAAGAAAAATTCACGTACAAATGAATTTCAACAACAAAGCTTAGTTTTGATTTCTTAAGTAAATATTTTCGAACGTATTATGTAAACTTAAACATGAATGAATTGTTTAGGTACCTATCAGATTGATAGGACACCCAATGATTTTTGCGGTAATCATTTTACTCGAATGTCTCTCTGTAGTTTTCGAATTTTGAGCTGAAAATGATGTCAAACGACTTGGTTGGGATCAGTGATTTTTTATGAAAAAAACAACTTTTATTTAATTGTTCTGTTTCAGATATTGGCAGTGAAAACGCAGGAAAAACCTAAGAAATGATGGATGCTTAATCCTCCTAAAATAAGCTTTAATCGATACTTTCAGTGATTTCGAATCTGATATCGAAATCGATTACTTCCGTTCGACCAGCCGACGACACCCTCACTGTAGAACAGAGCAAGCCAGCAACTTGAAACGTTCAGGGTAGGTCACGCGTCAGTCAGAAGGCGGCGGCCAAATCAGCCCAATGGTTTCGGAGTTATAGTCCGTTGGACTTAGGAAATCAATTACTCAATGTTTCACGAACTATTCGAGTGATAAGAATGAAATTTGGTAGTAAGTAGGGACACCCTGACTCGAATCTACGTGCCACTTCAGTTGGAATTGTAAGCGTAGTAAGTGTTTCTCAGAACTTTTTGGTTTTCGAAAACTATCGATCATATTTCCACAGAATTTCGCACATACCTCGAGATCTGTAATTCTACAACAGTATACCAAATTTCCAGATCGATCCGAAGTTTAATTACGGATAGATCGATGGAAAAAATTGTAATTGTGATACTCAAGATGTTTAGACTTCGTGTGAATAAAAATGACCCTGCGCAATTTTGATACTAAAGAAAATGTCTCTGAGGATTTTGCACTACAATTGCAATTGATCTGTCCAATAAAAAAGTTTTTTGGTAGGATCAGTTGATGCCTTTCTCTAGATAGTGTTATTCATAAAAAAACACAGATACCTTCATATAATATCTTTAGATATCGATATTTTCCGATATACTTTCATTGTCTTCAACGTACTAGCGTCTTCAATGAAAAATTATATTGATAATTTTTTTTTCCAGACAGTTGAAGTTACTTTGTGCAAAGTTAATACCTAATTGGATGAGCGCTCAGGCCATCAATTTGAATGAGCGTGTGAAAGCTTATGACATCACATCAGAGCTGATCTTGAATTTTTTCTGAAGCACAGCGATGTCGGCAATAAAATATTTGGTCAAGTATCGATAAATAAATACCAAAATGTCGGTTCGAGAAAATGTTGATGAATTTCTGACTTTTGAATGACGTGGAAGACTGAATTTGCCCAAATCCTTGCGATCTTGTTTCATCAATTTATGATTTCAGGTCAAAGTCTTGTACGGCTAAGTTTTTTCATTGATGAAGAATTCATCGTCAAATACGATTCTTTTCGGGGATCTTGCCTACGTAAACACTGAAACTTTCGAGAAGAAATTGGAAATTTTGTGGCTAAGGGTCGGTATTATAAAACTTAGCTGAAAGTTATCTTTAACTTAAACTGACAGTTTTGACAGTTATGGTAGGAAATATCTGTCAAAACTGTCAGTTAAAGTTAAAGATAACTTCCAGTTGATAGGTTGCGCATCCGCGGTTAAGTTCGTTAATGGGCCAAATCGGTCGAATAGTTTCGGAGTTATAAGCACTTGAAGTTTTGAAGTTATTTATTTTTATTTCAGAAACTACTTGAGCGATTGGATTCAAACTTGGCAGTTAGGTGGAGTATAACGACGCGCAACTTTGAGCGAGCCAAATTTCGCCAGGATTATATTGTCAGTAAATTTGAAAATTAATTTTTTTCGAAATTTTTGTCCAAAAAATTTTTTTTTTCGGAAACCATTCATCATACCAAAAAAAAATTCCACTCACTCGTTGAACTTCATATTTCACAGCAGTGTACCAAATTTCAGTTCGATACGATCATAAGTTTTGGAGATACCGGGAAAAAATATGTCAAATTTCGAGGTTTTCTTCTCGATATAGTTGACTTTTTCGGTATAACTCGAGAAATACTGATTCAGTCCTGATAAAACTTCACAGCTAGTTTTGAGATGTTGAAAAACAACTTTATGCGAAATTTCGTGATAATCGTGTCATTAGAACAATTTGAAAAAAAAATCTATGATTTTGTTATCATATAATCCTCATTAAATTCTGTATGAAACTTCGAACTGTTATTTTTCGATGAAGTACTGGATTTCAATTCGATCTGATCTGTATTTTTGGAAATATTGGAAAACTAAAATTTTGATTGGGTATATCTATGGAATCATTGGGCGGAGTTTACCCATTCACGAATTCGACCTAGAATCTGGATATTTGTGGAGAATGTTTGTATCTTAATTACGGAGGTCGAATTCGTGAATGGGTAACGCTGAAGTTGTCATCTACATTGATCAAGCGCGCAAAAGTTGCTGCCTTCACGGCAGTGCTTTTTGAAATTTTTTTATTAATTTTCCTGTCTCGATTATCTCGAAATACTAGTTACTTGTTTCGAGTCTTTCTTTAAAAGGAATACATTTTTCTTTAAAATATTGCTATTTGCAAACGGATAGGTCTGAGCGTCCCTTACTGCACATAACCCCGATATTCGAATGAGCAACCTAGAAAACTATAATGCTCTAGGTCTAGGTCTCTAGGTCTAGGTTCCTTCGAAAGTTTACGGCAGATCGAGTGGCTATACTGAGCCAATTCGATAAGGAATTTTTCATCATTCAATTCGACCATTTCTAGAATATTTAATTTCGGATGCCCTTTTCTCTAACAACATGGGCATTGAATATTAAGGAACTTTACCGAGAACGCAAATTTGTAGTCGTTAATCGTTAATCAGTTCTCTAGGTCTAATGCAACCTCTGAGAAGCTGAAGCCTGTACTATCTCCGAAACCAGGTGTTTTTCAATATTTCCAAAAATACAGATTAGATCGAACTGAAACACAGTATATGATTGAGAAATGGCAGGTTGAAGGTTCTCGCAACAATTTCGTGAGGATAGTAAGATGAAAATATCGCAAAATGTAGAATATCTGAAAAAAAAATTAAGTTTTCGCGCGCATGTTCTAGAGGAACAGCGTGCTATCGTCTCGTCAAAATGTCTGTTATTTTCGATGCATGAGCCGAAAATGGTCTTAAACGACTAGGTTGGACTCATTGATGACGACTCCGGTGTCAAAACCGATTCTGTCCGGCCGGCCGGTCGTAGACACGAAAACTATCGAACGGAGCCAGCTAGCGACTAGAAATTTGCAGGGTACTTCGCGCATCGGAGTGCCGCGGTTAAGTTCGTCAATGGGCCAAATTGGCCAAATAGTTTTTGAGTAATAGCCATCTGAAATTTTGAGGTTATTTCTCTCATACTTCAGAAACTACTGGAGCGATTGGATTGAAACTTGGCAGTTGTTGGAGCATAACAACGCGCAGCTCTTAGCGAAATTTCGTTGAAATCGTATGGTCACTCAATCAAAAAAAAAACATTTTTTTAAAAAAAAATTTTTTCCTGAAACTATTGTTCATATTCGAAGAAAATTCCACTTATACCTTGAACTTCATATTTCACAGCAGTGTACCAAATTTCAATTCGATACGGCTATTAGTTTTGGAGATATTGGGAAGAAATATGTAGAATTTCGTGGGTTTCTTCTCGATATCTTTGTTAAACTCAAGAAATACTGATTCAATCGTGATGAAACTTCGCAGCTAGTTGTTGAAGGACCATTGTGCAAAATATCGCGATGATCATGTCATCAGAACAATATAAAAAAAAATAATTTTTTTTCAGATATTTGAATTTATGTGATCTTCACCTCATATTATCCTCGTTAAATTCTGTATGAACCTTCAAACTGTTATTTTTCGATAAAGTACTGGATTTCGATTCGATACAATCAGTATTCTTGGAACTATTGGGAAAATAAAATTTTGAATGCGGAATCATTGGGTGGATTTTACCCATTCACGAATTAGACCTCCGTAATTAAGATACAAACATTCTCTACAAATATCCAGATTCTAGGTTGTTCCTTCGAAAGTTACTGTGTTCACGGTTTCCGGAAGAAACGACTCAGAAACTCGATATTTGTAGAGAGGATTCGAGGCTCAATCAAGGTCGAATTCGTGAATGGGTAAACTCCGCCCAATGATTCCATAGATATAGCCATTCAAAATTTCATTTTCTCAATGTTTCCAAAAATACAGATTAGACCGAATCGAAATCCAGTTCTTCATCGAGAAATGACTGTTCATACAGAATTTGCGCGAATGTTCAAATTCGTTGCCAAAGCGGTCATCTCCATTGAACATGCGCGTAAAAGCTGCTGCCTTTACGGCAGTACTTTTTTAGGTTTTTTAAAATTGTTTGAATGACACGATCGTTACGAAAATTTGCACGAAGTTTTTCATTATTATTTTGGAAGTATTTTTGAGGTATTTCGAGAATAAAGATACAGGGGAATAATAAGCATTTGACATATTTTTTTCCAAATTCTCCGAAAATTACAATCCGATCAATCTGGAATTTGATGAACTGTTGTGAAATAAACAGACCAACGTCTTTGCAAAATTTTGCCGGAATTGGACGGGTATATTCCGGAAAAAATTCTGATGAATGGAGTCCCAACTAGTCATTTCAGCTAACTGCGGCTCAAAATTCGAAAATTATAGACATTTGGAACGATAGCACGCCGTCTAACAGAACATGCTCGCAAGAATAGTTGTGATCTGACTTGATTCGAATTGACGTATCGGAAACTTCCGTAATTATTTCATATTTTATATGGCTGATTTCTTGATCTTGGCATTCATAGGCGAGAATTTATGTAGAACAAAAACTCTGTGTCTTGACAATATTTTGATCGCTTTTCGGACCCAAAATATGTCAAAGAGTGTCCGCACCTCAGACCTTTGTCTAAGGTTTGTATTCGTATTCTATGCTTCAATCATAAGACAGTGGAGATTGAGATTATATATTTTTCAGGTATCCTTTCACATCTTCAATATAATCCAGTCTGTATAACCAGACGCTTCGCCATTCATATAATGAAATACGACATCATGAAAAATGCACCCACCAGCCTTGACTACAAAACCTGATGATTATAACCCTCAGTCTATCTCTTTCTTGAACGCCAGTAATATTCCATTACTAGAGTAGGGTCATCATACTCCATTTCTTGCATTTTTCGGTTGATCATAATTTACCTGAATATGTCGCCCGAGGGTTAATGAACTCATAATCTGAAACACGGAATGAATTAAATGAAAAATACTAAAAAATATTGTTTCATTGTTCCTCTCTAGATATGTCAACGAAAATAAATAGTTTCTTAAAGTTGTAGAACGGAAAACTCCTATAGACACTCTTATGTCGTGTTATTCAATAGTTCTATGAAACAGATAAGCCATAATTTCTGACCAAGATGGTAGGTGTGCATTTCTTGTACGACAGAAGTTACTTTCTTAATGGCACTACTATTTTTGCGCACATGGAAAACAGCGTGCTAACATTTTGAAAATGGTCGTTTAGGTTGGACTCCCTGTCATAGGGAAAATTTTCTGTGATCTTGATTTTTGCCTATGTATAACATTTGTTAATCTACAGTGCGCATCAAAATTACGGAACAAATTCGTTTTCTCATAAGAAAAATATTTGGCAACAAAATCCTGAAACAGGTCAATTTTTGTTTCACTTTCACTAAATTCATATGCATTTTCGAAGGATTTTTGTTGCACCCTGTGCCATCCCCATCAACCCTCTAAATTTTTTGAATGGGGAAAGTGGGTAATGTGGTTCCTAGGTACGCACTAATAACATACCTACTAAAGATCATAACTGAAGCGCAGTGTTTCACACATTCTAATTTTTCACGTGAGGGGGTTGAAAGGGGTTGAATGTTGTACATGAACAAAACTGTAACTAATTTTTCAAAAAAAAAATTTTTTTCTTGAAAATTTCTGCACGCCGGTGAAGAAGACAAAGACGTCGCCAAAAAAGTACCACTTGACCCACTTACCCTATTAGAAAAATTAAGAGGTTGATGGGGATGGAACAGGGTGCAACAAAAATCCTTCAACAATGCATAAAAATTTGGTAAAACTGAAACAAAAATTGACCTGTTTCAGGATTATGTTGCCAAATATTTTTCTTCTGAGAAAATGAGTTTGTTCCATAATTTTGACACGCAGTTTATATGTGCTCCTCTTTGCAGAATATTTTTTCAGTGAATCGATTGGAAAATATATTCGGAGGATGGTCAATGCAGAAACCGAAAAAAAGTTTGAGTGTAAATAAGGAAACTCGTAATTTTGGAAAACATAAAATTATTGCTGGAAGAATTTTGTTCTTAACTTGCTCTTAAGGACTTCAGGAAATACCTTAAGTTCCATTAATTTCACATATGAACCTATTTCCATCAATTTCTTATGGGGTTCGAAGGGTAAAAGTTAGGGATTTTTATTTTAACCGCGATTGTTTTGGGAAAATGTGTGCTGTTTTCGAATTTTTAGCCGAATATGATCTCAGATGACTAGATTGACTGGACTCACTAATGCAGAATCCGATGTTAAACTCAATTCTTTCTGGCGAAGGAGGCATTTGCCACGGGCGCCAGCTAACTAGGGGCGCGAAATTATAATTTTTTTCTTGGAAATAATGATTTTTACGCGCTTGTTCTTGAAACAGATCGTTATCGTATCGACAAAATGTCTGTAGTTTTCGAATTTGAGCTGAAATTGATCTCAAACGACTAGGTTGGACTGATGAAGAATCCGGGGTCAAATTCGATTCTGTCCGGCCGGCCGTCTGGCAGTCCCTGTGTGCTCCAACTTTCGAAAGAAAGAACCTATAGTCCTGAAATTTTCAGGTTAGGAATTAATCCTGAATATCTCGGTTGAGTTCGTTAATGGGCCAAATGTGCTGAATGGTTTTTCTGTTATAGCCATTTGAAATTTTGATTTTTCAAAAACTCGAAAAGTATTTATCTGATCGAAATATGAAATTTGGTTGGTGGATGAGCAGTACCATTAGAAATAATTGTGCATGGAAGAACTTGAAAAAGAATTGTTTTTCGAAAATTTTTATATTTCATTTAAATTTCACTGAAATCTCCAAGTCGCCATTTCATATCCGATTACTTATTTCAGCCCAATCAGACTTCCTAATTTTCCTGAAGAACGAATCAATAGAAATATTCAGGTTCAAGTTTCTTAATGAATTCATATATTTCAGAAAGAATATCTCAAATTCCGTTGAAATTTTACTCTTTATACTCTTTACACCGAAGACTCCATTTTAGTCCAATCAAATATATGTATTCTTTGAATTATCCTTAGCGTTAGATTAAGAGGTTAGAATATTTGTTTGCATCAACCTCTCACGAAATCTACTGGTGAATGGTAGAAGCATTTACTGAATCGTACAGTGACTTCCGAGTACCGCGTAAGCAGTGTATCGAAATCGTCTATATGATGCTGATGCTAGACGATACTACCATAATTACTTAAACAATGACAACAGACTGGCGCAGACCTTCGGGTCACTACTTAACAAGAGTGTTTAAAATTTCAGCTTGATCAGATATTGGTCTTGGGAGATATTGGAAAAATATGTCTGATTTCGTGTTGATTTCCTGAGAATCATTGATAGTTCCGATCTGTATTTTTGGAAATATTGGGAAAATTAAATTTTTAATGGGTATATCATCGTGTGGATTTTACCCATTGACAAATTTGGCCTTCGTAATTAAGGTCCAAACCTTCTCTACAAATATCGAGTTTCTAAGCTGTTTCATTCGGAAGGTATTGTGTGAACACAATAACTTTATAAGAAACGACTCAGAAACTCAATATTTGTAATGAAGATTTGGGGCTTAATTACGAAGGTGGAATTCGTGAACGGGTAAAATCCGCTCAATGATTCCGTAGATATATCCATTCAAAATATTATTTTCTCAATATTTTCAAAAATACAGATTAGAACCACTTGAAGTTTACTATCGTAAAAACAATAACTTGTAGAGTAACTTTGGGACTTAATGACGTAGGACGACTTCGTGAACGGAGAAAATCCGCTTAATGATTCCGTAAAGATACCCATTCAAAATTTTATTTTTCCAATATTTCTAAAAATACTGAAGCTGAACCTTTGTTGGGAAATGACGGCTTGGTGATTCATGCGGAATATCGTTAGTATTATGTGATAAGGAAAGATTGTAAAATTGTTTTATACCGAGGTGAAGCTGTGCTAGGCAGATTGGAAACATGCATAGGCGACCGCTTTGATATCGAATTTGAAAAGGCGCGTGAACGCTTCGGATTACACGTCAGTGTTTCTATAGATATTTTTCTAATTTGTGTGTCAATATTATCCTGAGTACTAAAACCAGTGCATTTTGATGCGCAACCTGCCTTGAAAATTTCGCGTTCGAAAGCTCCAGAGGTTTGGTAAAAATGATAACGCGCTGTTCCCCAGAACAAGCATTACCAATTCTCATCGGAGAGCATGCGATATCTACTTGAGCACGCATAGCAATAACATTAATTACTCAAAAAGATTGCTTCTGCTAGAGCTGGTGAGTCGAACGGAATAAGGATAAGGAGCTATCGACTCGAAACTTACAGGATATGTTACGTATGAGAGTGCCACAGTTGAGTTCGTTAATGGGCAAGAAGGATAAATTCCCCAATATCTGAGAAGTTGTGCTGAAATCCACTCTTCCAATAATTTTTAATATTTTTGTATTGTACTTGCCTACTATCATTGTATAAAGACTCTTTAAACAGGGTGATTCATTAAGGTTGGCCACCGGCCGTATCTCGGAAACCGTTTATCCTATGACTTCCGGAAAAAAAATCTAATTACAAACTCGGCCCCTAGAAAATGATTAAAAATATTTTCAAGTTCGAAGTTCCCCACTAGAGGGCGCAATCTATCACTTGTAAAATATAATCTCATTTTTTACGAAATATTCTCCAGCTAACAGTGGTGAAGAATAATAAAATAAGAATCTACTCTTTCTATTCAACAACTTTTATTTCAGTAATTTTTCTATATTTCCTATTTTTTAGTGATGGGATGGATAAACTTTTCTTCACGAAAAAAACATTCTTACTCCTGTATGTGAGAACCGATTTTCACGTAATTAGTTTTCATTCGAAGGCCATCGAAAGCAGATCACAGAAACATATGACAACAATATACCGGGTGATCCAATTGAAAACTACAGATTGTTTTATGTCACTTCGCCCTATTTTTGCGTTTTACTGGAAAATTTCAAATGCAATGCTATGATTCTAACCGAGTGAGAATAAGCCAAGCATTAGCACCTACTGACTTTTCAAAATCGCAGACAGATATCATTGGTCGTTTCGGAGTTATTGACATTTTTGTAAATTTTGATAAGTATTGATCAACCCTGTGAAATGCAGGAGGAATTGAGTTATTTCATCTCTAAACAATTAGATGAAAGGAAAAAACTCATCAAAACAACGAAACAAGCTGATTTAGAACCAGTAAGCTTTGGCGATACTGTTCATTTTCGGTATCTATAGCTGTAAAAGTTTTTTAGGACGATTGCAAACCACTTTTTTATGATGCCCCATTATTCAAACGAAGAAGCATATGATATGCTCAATGTTCATTTTGAATGTTTAGAAAATGCAGTAGCTGAAAGGGAATACCCGATACGATATCCTGAAAGACGTCGTCGTTCCAAAAGGGTATTCAAAAGATTGACACGAAGAGTGCGCGAAACTGGTAAGGTTCAATATCTTGGAAGAAAAAATAGAAAACGTAGAAGCCATAATGAGGATAATATCATAAAAGTTTTGGCTTATTAACAAAACAAAGGTGCTTGAAATTTTAACGGAAGATCTTCCGATTCTTTTAGAAAATATTGCTATTCAAAGCAGGTTAGATATGTGGTATCAACAAGATGGTTGCCCGGCGCATTATGCTGCTAATGTTAGAGAATATTCATATAACGTCTTCTCAAAGAGGTATATTGGACGAGGGAGTATTTTTCCATGGTCAGAAAGATCACCCGACCTCACAGTATTAGATTTTTATTTTTGGGGGAGAATAAAGACTTAGTTTTCCGAACACCCCCCACTACACGTGAGGATATTCAAAATAGATTTCGACAGGCAGCTTCTTCTCATACTGAAATTGTGGCCAGTGTCAACTCGACGAAAGAAAGACTAAATTTATGTGTAGAAAATAATGGTAGACATTTTAAATATTTGAATTGATTAGGTGTAAGTGTTGTTTTTCTGTTCAAATATTTTCGTTGTTGCTAATTTTTGTTTTATTTCATCGCATCATTTTTATTTCATGTGTGTTGAGTATTTTGCTGCGTTGTCATGACGCATAAAGTCACTTCCTTGTTTATTCAAGCTCACAGAAAGGATCAACATTGATCAAAATTTACAAAAATGTCAATAACCCCGAAACGATCAATGATATCTGTCTGCGATTTTAAAAAGTCAGTAGGTGATAATGCTTGGCTTATTCTCACTCGGTTAGAATCATAGCATTGCATTTGAAATTTTCCAGTAAAACGCACAAATAGGGTGAAGTGACATAAAACAGTCTGTAGTTTTCAATTGGATTACCCGGTATATTGTTGTCATATGTTTCTGTGATCTGCTTTCGATGGCCTTCGAATGAAATCTAATTACGTGAAAATCGGTTCACCCATACAGGAGTAAGAATGTTTTTTTCGTGAAGAAAAGTTTATCCATCCCATCACTAAAAAATAGGAAATATAGAAAAATTACTGAAATAAAAGTTGTTGAATAGAAAGAGTAGATTCTTATTTTATTATTCTTTACCACTGTTAGCTAGAGAATATTTCGTGAAAAATGGGATAATATTCTACAAGTGATAGATTGCGCCCTCTAGTGGGGAACTACGAACTTGAAAATATTTTTAATCATTTTCTAGGGTTCGAATTTGTCATTAGATTTTTTTTTCCGGAAGTCATAGGATAAACGGTTTCCGAGATACGGCTGGTGGCCACCCGTAATGAATCACCCTGTACAATGCTACTACCGTTGTTTAAACAATGCTACTTCATACTCGAAAAAGTGAATAGGCAACCCACCGTAATAATTTCGCATATATGTGTTTGCCTACAGTATCGCCCAACTCGAGTATTTAGCTCCCAGTTTTGCAATGGGTTTTTTAAAGGGTGTTTTTTAGAGGTGTAGAACTTTGAAATGGAATAAAACAAGGATGAATTTTCAAAATTGACATGCAATTGACCTTATTCAAAAGATAATCTTTTGGCATAATAATTTGAAAATGCTCGCTCGAACGTAATCTAATCTCGAGGTCCAATTTTCATTTTTTCCAACATTTGTGTCCGTATATCGGCAATAACGCGGCGAATGTTGTACTCCAAGTGGTCGTTCGTTTCGGGCTTATCGGCATAGACTAGCCAATTCACGGGTCCGGAACGTGAATTCATGCGTTTATCGAACGTTTCCTTCAGTAAATCAATTGTGGCACGAGCTGTGTGACATGTTGCGCCGTCTTTCGGAAACCACAGCTGCTGCACATCACGGATGTTCAGTTGAGGAACGAAAAAGTCAGTAATGATGGCTCTATAGCGGTCACCATTGACTATAACGTTCAGGCCAGCATCGTCTCAAAAGAAGTACGGACCAATGTTCTTCTGTTCTCCCTGTACGACGTCTGTGAATGCGTATTATCAGTAACGGTAAACCTGGTCCATAGTTGGTCGAATTATTTGCTCCGTTGGAAGATTATGTTGACAGTAAAATGGACGTAGAGCGCGATACGTATTTCGAACAGAACCATTATTTTCAGAATAAATTTGCATAATTTGGAAGCGTTGTTGAGGCGTCAGTCTATTCATGTTGAAATGCCAGACCAAACTTAACACAAATCACTTGACAGCTGACAAAATGGCCGCCAGTTTAAACAGTGTTGCCAACTTGAAGTTCTATACCTCTGAATAAAAAAAAATCTAGAGAAGCACTGACGTGAAGTCAGCAGCTTTTACTCGCTTTTTCACATTGCGAAATGGTGACTTGTAAAATTCAGTGAAATTTCAATGAAATATAAAAATTTTCAAAAAAAATTTTCAAGAATTTTTTTGGATTTTTCCATGGATAATTTTTCTCATTGACACTGTTCCTATTCCTACCAAGTTTCATTTCGATCAGACAAATATTTTTCGAGTTAATGAAAAATCAAAGTTTCAAATGGCTGTAGCGCGAAAAACCATTCGGCAGATTTGGCCCATTAACGAACTCAGCCGAAATATTCAGGATATCAACCTAACCGGAAAATTTCAAGACTCTACGTCTTTCCTTTCGAAAGTTACAGCGCACACGGCCGGACGGACATAATCAATTATGACCACAGATTCTTCATCAGTGAGTCCAACCTACGAATTGTCCATCTGATCGCGTCAGTTGTTCGTGAGATATTGAGGACATAGCCTGAATATTTCGAATAACAACAAATTTTAACATACTTTTTTTGGGGAATGTATATCGGATAAAATTGAAATTAGAAATTGTTGGTCAATATCGACTTCAAGGTCTGTACCAAATTTCATTGACAATAAAAAAATTTTCAACGAGAATGACGAAAATTTCTTGAATAGGGAATGTAGGTCATGTGGTCCTCTTTTCGCCAGGTCTTTGTATCTTCTTTACAGGGGTCAGGGTTGGGCAAAATACATGCTTGGCTTAATTGAAATACAAATTACAAAATACTTTCTCGCAGGTATTTGAAATACAAAATAAAAAAAATACTTTCAAGTCGTGTATTTGAAATATAAAATACAAAATACAGTATTTTAACTATTAGAGCACTCAGCGCTAAATGTATTTGTTCGAAAGTATTTCGAAGACAAAAGTATCGAAATACAAAATACAAAATACTTCAGCGTCAGGTATTTGAAATACCAATTACAAAATACATTTTCAAGAACTAATTGAAATACAAATACATAATACGTATTCGTATTTCAAATACGTATTTCATTTACAAGTAATTGAAATACTGCCCAGCCCTGACAGGGGTGCAGAAATTTCAAAGAGAAAACTTTTTTTCGAAAATTAGTTAGTGATTTTTCGGGTGGTACTTCAGTGCCAAAATAAATTTCCAATGTCACTGCATTTTTTTCTCTATTAAAGGGTTCGTAGGGGTTGGAAGTTGTGCATTAACAAAACTGTAATGGTCGACTTTCATTCGGTGACAAATTTCATCAAGTACCATAGTCTCAAAGTATGAGCCACGACAAAGTGCACATACTGAAATCCTCTTTGAAGTAGGTAAGTTTTCAAAAAAAAAATGTTTTCTTGAAAATTTCTGCACGCCTGTGAAGAAGATACTAGTCAAAAAAACACCACATGACCCACTTTCCCTATCCAAAAAATTTAGAGGGTTGATGGGGATGGCACAAGGTGCAACAAAAATCCTTCAAACATGCATAAAAATTTGGTAAAGTGAAACAAAATTGACCTGTTTCAGGATTTTGTTGCCAAATATGTTTCTTCTAAGAAAATGAATTTGCTCCATAATCTTGACGCGCACTGTATGTCTTGCGAGATTGAGGAAATAACCTCGACATTTCAATCAACACCAAAATTTTACATTTTATCTACATTTTCTATAATAAATAGCGGATCACATAGAAATTTGATATATTGTTGTTCAATATTGACCTGAAAGTATATGCCAAATTTCATAGCAATCCGTTCGATAATCCCAAGAAAAAAAAGTTTTCAACAGAATGTGGAAAAATGTAAGAATATTTTTTTCATTTTCTGACTACTTAATCAAAGCACTAAATTGCGCGTTGGTATTCTTCGAATGATTAAGAAGTTTGAATTTGTTTGCATCAGTACTTCTTGAGATATTGCGCAAAAAACGTTAAAATTAAAGACCATCGATATTTCGCATATTTTTGGTTTATTATTTGATGAAATCAAATAATAAACCTTAGTGATCGACCAAAAAAAAAAAATTTTCAACCCCCCCTGAAAATTTCACAGTTTACGTTTTGGAGTATGTAGATTTGAATAAACTAATGAAAAAAAATCCGTCCGTCCGCCGTCCGCCGTCCGTTGTCCGGGGCTTTTCTCAGAAAGTACTGAACCGAAATCAGTGAAACTTGGTGGAAAAATCGTGTGTCGCTCGGGATTGATCCTCCAAGCTTTTTAGCAGAATCGGTGTACCCTAAGGGCTCTTAATGGGGGTTGGGGGGAAAAAAAAATTATTTCTCGGAAACTTACCACCGAATTTTCATGAAACTCTGAAAGTTGATTACTGTTGCAAAACTAAACCAAAAAAGTTTCATCCGGATGATTTCCGACCAGTGGTTCCTGAGTTATAATGAAAAACGGTACAAATTTCCAATAATGTCGAAAATGACATCATCGCATTCGGTTCTAAGATTGGAATTCACTGAAATAATCGGTTTACTTTTCATCCAGAGTAATACATCTAAAAGTAGATGAAAATATCGATTACCAAATTTTCAACACATATCGAGAAATTTTTAGTGGATGCGTTATTATTTTATAAACACAATTTGCAAATACCCCATCGATGTTCTTGACAATTTCATAATCGTAAGTAGTTCAGATTAAATATTTTTGGATTTTCTCTTCCAATATCTTAATCATAACTAGTGAAAATCGGGTAAAATTATTATTTATAGAAATCACCCCGCGGATTACGGGATTTAAGATTAAATTTCTTCATGAAGCTCATCCATATCTTGAATAAAACTTTTATTTTATTCATAAATCATTGGTTTTTCAGAACACAAAAACCAATTCCATGAAAAAATTCATTTGAAACATTGAAATCTCAATAAATACTCTTTTATAACTGAATAACACTTTTGCATGCCGAACGCGAATTAAGTAGCGTAATTCAAAATAATGCAGATTTCCAAAAAATTCGGTTGATCGGAGGTTTCCATCAATTTCGGTTTGCGTAGTATGATTATCGTCAACATGTGGATATCCGATACTGGTTTCAATCGAAATCCAAAATCTTTCGTACTGATAGTTTGAAATAAGCGTGAAAATAAAAAATAATGGGCATTTATATGATAAATCAAATTGGAGGATATAATATGCAAAAAAATCAATAACAAACTGCAAATCTCATCAATTGTCGATTGTCGAGAATCTAATACTGAGGGTTGGAGCCTTAGACTGAAGTTAGGATCCGATCATCTGTCTACCTGTTCTGAATGGGGACTGTGCCGGGTCTAGACCTAAGACAAGGGATATAGCGTAGACAAAAATATACCGCATGTATCGTCATCTGGTTGTCGGCAAACTACTTGTTTGAATTTCACGACTTTACATCAAACAGACTTTCGGATTTGACACCCTCTTGGTTGAGTGTATCTGACAACGATAACAACGAACGAAATTTATAATCTAGAATTATTCTTTCGAATTCAACCTGATGAGGTTCACGATATATTTAATTGTTACAGAAATGTTATTGAAAATAACTTTAGTTTTTCAGTTTGTGTGGTGAATACTTTGTGAATCAAGTGAATCGGATATCTGCTGTGGAAAAATTTATTTTTTCAGATCAATTGCACAGGAAGATTGAGTTTCTTTTCATTTCATTAATATTTTTTAAAACAAAGTTAAATCCTAGTGGAAATCACATCTACACATTTGATATTAGCGAAAAGTCTTGAATTTTGTTTTACGTATTGGTGTTAGTTTGAAAGATTGAGTTCATTTCCTCAGTGTCAAGAAAAACGAACGCGTTCGGATTGAAACATCATGACTAATTGTGAAATATAGACACTCGATTTAATGCAAAATTTCGTGAGAATTGTATAGTGGAAAAATCGACATTTTTTTTTCGAATACATATTCATCAAAGTTCAATGAAATTTGGTACAGGTTTCAGAGTCAACATTTAGAAACAGTGTTTCAAATTTCAGTTTTGACCGATATTCATTTGTGCAGATATTGGCAAAAAATTTCGTGACCATTTTGAATATTGAGGTTATTTCCCTAATATCTCAAAAAGGGCAAACCCTATCTGATTTGAAGTTCATTTTCAGTTGCAGAATACCGACACGAAATTTAATAATTGTGGAAAATAGTTAGATTTTCAAAGAGGTGAAACGACTGTGGAACTTCTCTTTTCATTCAAAAAATTATTTTAAATTTTGCTACTCAGTTAGCGTTCTGCATGTGGAAATGTTATTCAATTATACTAGTGTATTTATTGAGATTTCTATGTTCGCATGAATTATTTCATGGAATTGGTTTCTGTCTTGTGAGAAACCAATGATTTATGCATAATATATAAGTTTTTTAAGATATCAATGGTATATTGGGTTATTTAACTGAGAAAATAATAAACCCTTGTGTAAAATTTGCAGCGTTTTTCTTATATCTCCGAAGGTGAATATTGGACCGAATTGAAATCTTTGACATAGTGAGGAAGTTTTTTAAAATCATTATTCGTAAATTCGAAAGTCGATTTTGATCAGCAATATTTCAATTTTATCCGATATCCATTCACCCTGGCCTCCACAAGTCACTCCGTTATATTTGAGGTATTTTTCGTAAGTCGGGCATCAGTTTTCGTGCAAACCGATATCGAAAGATAATACTAAATTAACATAGTCACAAGGACAAATATCCGTCGATAAATCAACAACTATTTCCCTCTGATCAGAGCTAATCATCCAATCAACCGAAACATCTACACCGAAGAAGCGGATCCAAGGAGAATGACTACAGCTGTTTCACAGTTGTTACTGATCTTCAGGTCAACTCACCTTGGATAAAACCGCAGAGGGAATCTCGATACTTGTCACCTTTCAGATGGACCGCTGCAGTTCAACAACATACAGCGCGCCATCTTCTGGGAGCATCTTGCGAACCCCACCTTCGAGTGCAGAATACCTTGATCGATGTGCATGACGTTCATCCTTTAGTCGCATCATGGTCGCTGTATCTGCCATTTTGCAGCTTTTACAAACACCATCACGACATGGAAACGCTCAGTTCATGTGGATTCCCACAAGACGAAAACGTCCAACATCTAACAAGATCGAAATCTTCGGTGTAGGTGTTTTAATTGATTGGATGATTAGCTCTGATCAGGGGGGAATATTTGTTGATTTATCGACGGATATTTGTCCTTGTGATTATGTAAATTTATTATTACTGGAGCTCTTTCTTCTCAGTTAAACCAATTCCTATCTTTGATAATACTCAATTTTCTAAGTGAAGCTCAAGATGAAAAAGTCGTTGAGTTTAATGTTTGCCTAACTTACGTGGGAAAACTTCCTGAGCGAAGTTCTACTATGAAAAGCGGACTAAAAAAATCTTGAGAGTGAGGATAGCCTCACTTTTTTCAGTACGAAAGGCAATTGCTTATCGGATATCGGCGGGTATAGCTCTGGAAAAATATGTAGATAGTTCCGGGAGAACGGTAGGTCCTTCGGGACGAAATAATGTTAGGAAATTCAGTAGCTTGAATGATCAATAACAGAATAGAGTAAAACTCGATGAAACCATTTCCTTTCCAGTAGACTAGCGTTTTTGGTGACAGTGCATTTGGAAGCTTAGCTCGTGTTTTTTTTCGTACCGAAAAAAGGTACGGAACCGGTAGATTCGGTTATGAGATAGTCCGAGCGAGGGCAAGCGAGAATAGCTTGTTTTTTTTTTGTGTGCCGAGGAGGTTTGGGAACCGATGATATTGTCATTGTCATTGTAGAGTCCGAGTAAGCGACGTGTGGAACTAGCACTTGGTAAGAGTTTGAAAAAATGTTTGGAGTATTTCGTAGAAGGAGAGCCGTTTATTTTAGTTACGCAGCAAAAATAGATTTCTCATGGAATAGAGGTCACTGTCGGAGTTGGTGTAGGTATAGGTGTATAGTCTTCAGTTAAATCTATTGAAATAAGCTGTGCACTAGTCAGTGGCATGTCGTTATGCATGAGGTCGGAGGGGCGCAGGTAGTAAAGATTATAGGTTGAGTGGCATATAGGTAGGAGTAAAGCTCGACGCCGGCAGCGATAAATTTCACACCCAAAGGCTTATTCTCATCATATTTGTATCTTTCAAAAAAGAATAGGACAGTACAGAACATCATCAGGGGAAAATTTCAATTTTCGTCAAGCTCCGTAGTGAAATTAATTAAATCTTTGAATATCCCTTGATTTTCAACGGCAGTCTCTTTCCCCGTGACCTCAAAGGGCCAAACCAAAAGTGCTTCAATATTTTACGCAACGGATGATTTTTTTAATATGCCTATTCTTTTCGACTTTATTATAATGTAAAACGGGGCTTTCTATGTATGCAGAGCTTAACTGTGACATAATATTCATCTTACCAAGTAACGTAAAGCCAGTGCAAGAATCGATATGATCAAGAGACGATTTATGATTCATAATTTTTTCTGGAAGATGGTGTAAGTCACTGATTCCTTTTCTTGCCAGTTGAGTTCTTGAGTCAACTTAATGAAATAACAAACAAGAAAAACATCATAACAAATTTTATTTCACAACCACATATCCAGTTAGGATCTATTTCATTTGGCTTTCAGTTTCCAAGTTTGCTATAACTATATATCTGGCAAGGGCCGGCCCAGTTCCTTAATTTTTAATTTATCAGCAATTGCAGCTTATGCTGCCTATGAAAATTTCTTTCAAGGATGTTGCTGACTGAATTCATTATGAATCTCAACACACAAAGAAAACACCAGCAGCACGAAGCCTTCAACATCCACCCGACAAAATATTAAACACTAAAACACGAAAAAAGACGTTCATTGACTCAGTGAACAGCAGTAATAAACTAAAACGCACCTGAACTGACTTAACTGATGACGAAGTTTCGCGGCCTTGCCGTAGTTATAACTCGAAGTTGAACCACAGCATTCGCTATGGTTGCTTGTTCCTATATGGGGGTTGCGGCCAGCCAGGCCGTGAAGGCGCAAATTTCGCGCGCCCGAGAAACATTTTTGGTATTCCCACGGTCATTTACGACGTATTCTGTTTGGGGCGGATTGATAGATTGTTAGAAAGAATTGATGTTTGTGTTTTCTGTTGGAATATTAACTAGCGTTTGCTGTTTTATCATGAAATATTTATTATTTCAAAAAGAACTAATTGTGTCGTACGCTGTACGACAATGTATTTCTCAGGGAAGGTGCGCGGTCCCGCGTCCTTATTAAGCATCCGCCACTGGTACTAGTGAGGAAAAGGTAGGTTGATTTTGGAGAATGTATGTTAATGTGATTAACCCATCGTATTTTGATTTCATTTCATTATATTCGTAGTTAAATAGAACGAATTGAAATTGATAGGTTTTACTGATGTCCCAATGAGAGATACTGATTCGAAGTGTTCGAGAAATTTGTCTGTTTTTATGTTATAAACCTGATAGTATGAAACCTCTTGATCACTGAATTGATTTTACTGTAGTTTGAGATGGATTGAAGTAGGTTTTTGATGAAATTAACCTGTTTGTTTTAATAGATGAAAAACTCGATTTGTGTGAGGAAATTTGAATAAAGCATATAAGTGTGCTCAATTTGGGTTTTTCTTTCCCGAGTTCTTGTCCCTGAGAAAAATATTAAAATATACAAAACTGCATAGTGCACGATCTCACAATCCTTTTGGACAGTTTTAGTTGAATAATGCAAGTTGGGATGGCTTAGGTTTTTTTTAGAAAATTTTATCCTGATAATGTGAATGGTGAAAGTTGAGAAATTAAGTAGCTAATTTTTATTCTACTTAATTTTACGAAAGAAGTTAAAAATTCTACTTCCAAAAATGGTGGCAGAGTTACAGTTAGTTAGTTCAATAATCTCAAAAGTAAGTATAAAGTCCCTATTTCTTCCATTTATCTAAAGACCTTTCATTCCATAAGAGCATCCAGTACAATTAGAAGTTTTGAGATTCGCAAATCTGTCATTTCTGATCCAAAAACTGGGAAACCTAAAAGATTCAAATGGAAAACGATACTTCCTTCGGATAGAAGCAAGTAAATTTAATTCGCATTTCTGTGATGGTATTCATTGGGTGAGATATCCTGTGAACCAATGATTCTATCCTACACCAGCCTCACAGTGAAACGCGATGGGGGAAGAAAAATCTTGATGAATAGTTTGCATAATGGATAGATTCAAGTACTTGTACATTATTAGAAAGATACAGTGGCGGATTAACCAGTACGTTTAGTACGCTCAAGCGTAGGGCTCCGAGGTCCTATATTCAAATTCGCACTGCAAGTAAAAATCAAGAATAACGTAAAATCTAAAGCCGCGTATAGACATGGGATCGGAGATGCTCTTGAGCATCTCGCGAAAAAATAGACACAGCGAGGCAGCCTTGAGCGAGATGTGAGGCCAAGTCGAGCCGCAGTGGCTCGAGAGGCCCTTTCCAGTAGTCAGTAGGTACAGCAGCGTAGTAAAACAGGCGTTGATGATTTTACGAGAATTCATATGTATCAACGTGTACTGATATGACGAATAAGAATGATGCTTGTATAAAAATTATTTAATGAGCATGACTGGGGAATCTAGGTTTTGATGGAATATGGTTGGAGGTACGTAAAATTGCCCAATGATCTAATTATTCCATATGAATATTGAACATTATAGGCTTATTCACAATGATTCGACAACCAAATATATATATTCACATTGTGAATCAAGCGGAAAAGTCAAGAACATAATTCGTTCAACCCACATGCTGAATCGAAAAGTCACACAGTATTCTATTATTCAAAACTGTTTTACCCATACTCACTCACAACTGTTTCAATTTTCATGGTGCCCTGGCCCTGGCTGTAGCATTTCCCTGTTCATTTCGGTAATTCGAACTTTTTACGGCAAAAATTTCGAATCATCTAGAGTTAATATCATTACAGACTCGAAGTAGGCACTACCTTGATTAATACGCTTATAGCAAAATACCAGAGAGAAATCTGCTGAAACATTTCATTACAGTGGCTTTGCAAAAAAAACGAGATTATAACTATTATTGATAGATATTTTCCATCTGATAAATAACCGACCGCAAAGAAATCATTATTATTTTCAATATGTATAACAATTATCTCGCCTCGCAAGCATCTCAGCTTGATACGCCCATGAATAAATACTAGACGGACAGCGTCACGAAACGCAGCTGTGTGCTCTGAACATCGTAAAAACATTCGAGCGCTGCTTATTTGCCGTCCAAACTGAGCCTCAGGAATCCTTTGGCCTCGTCATAAAAACCGACATCGGATGGATCAAGTTAAGAGGCTCGCGCACCGCTCTGCTCCGCTCAAAACACCGTATACACTTACAAGGCAGCCCAATTACCTTGCTTCGCAAGCAGCTCAGCTCACGTGTCTCTATGCAGCATAAAGCTGCGTACAGAACCGCGAGCTGAGCGGCTTTCGAGGCAGTTTAATGGGGCTGTCTCGCAAGTGTGTACGTTGTTTTGAGTGGTTTGTGAGCCATTTCAACAACGCAAAGCTGCCTCACAAGTGCCTCGCAACTGCCTCGAAAGCCGCGCAGCTCTCGTGTCTATACGCGGCTTAAGCTTACGCTTCTGCATGTTTTCTCTCATAATTCTTATCTGCCTGCAATGAATTCCCAAAGGGGCGTAGAAAAGTTATGGGCATCCCTTTGAGATATAGGTACATACCACCATCAATATTTTGTGGAGGGGGGGATACGAAGTGTATGGCACTTGCTTGGCATTCAGAATACGCTATGATTACAGTTAACCTTTATTTGGGAAACAATTTTAGAACGCTCCGATGAAGCTCCTCTCAAAATTTAATGACACTTTGGAATGTTTTCCCGAAAAAAGTCTCAAACGATTAGGTTAAATTCACTGATGACGAATCCGGTGTCAAAATCGATTCTGTCCGGCCATTGGTCATTCATATTCACGATTACGGGCGATTTTCACCTGAAACTTTTAGGGTAGGTAATTCGAAGGTTCAATTTGATAATGGGATAATCGGCTGAATGGTTTCAGTTTATAGCCATTTGAAATCTTTAGATTATTTCTCTGATATTTCAGGACCTACAGGTGAGATTGTATTCAAACTTGGCAGTTAGTTGAAACACGATGACGCGTATATATATCTTGAGCTGTATAGTTCACAGCAGTATACCAAATTTCGGTTCGATACGGTCATTATTTCCATAGATATTGGGAAGAAATATGTGAAATTTCGTGGTTTTTTTCCTCGATAAAATGCTGATTTACAACTTGGATCAATATTTCGTGATGATCGTTTCATTGATTTCCTGAACAAATTTTACTCAGGAAATTTTGTTTGAGCCTCCTCCATCTAGTATTTCCATTCGATCTCGATCTCATCTGTATTTTCGGTAATATTGTTTGGAAATAAAATTTTAAGTAGGCATACCTTCATAATCATCAAGAATTCGGCCTCCGTAATGAGGGTACAACCCTTCTCTACGAATATCTAGTTTCTAAGTTGTTGAGTGCTTACGATCGGTCGTTGGGCGTGATATAACGAAGAGTCTGGATTATGATACAGCATTAACAAAATTTGCAGATATGAGAATGAGAAAAAATATCCCTTTGATTAGTTTCTCGGCCTTTCATATTATTTTCAGTTTTCAATGATTTTCTCAATTAATTCTGCTTGAAAAATATTTTTGAAAGAAATTTAAAGAGTAGAGGGGGGACCCAAAAGTTTCCAAACGTATATAGGGTCCCGGAAATCGTCGATCCGTCACTTCAAACTTCAAATACATGATACCTTAGGCCAAAGAAAATGTGCCTCTATCCTGAATTTTTGAGATGATAACGATCTTAGCCATACCGCAAATATCATGAGAGTATTTTCGAGAACGAGATTTTTCGGACATATTGTCCAGACAATTTTGATATCGATCAACATCTTGTGAGCCATATAAAAATCCACAAGTATTGAATCAATAGAGCTCAACAAAATCCGAGGAAATTCAGGAAATCCCTACCTACCACTTAAGAGGGACAAGGATATTCTGAAAAAAAGGTACAGACTGAAGGTAATTTCAGAGGTCTCATTTTACTAACACATTTATAAACATAAATAACATATAAATAAACAATATTTATGGACATTCAATATTTTCATTGTTTGGATTCCCAATCATTACTGGTTTCAAAATCTTAATTTTGTTTTTTCTCACCACAGCGACAGTTTCCATGGGTTCCCCATCGGAACTTACAGGAAGGGCCATTTTGAACATATGACTACCATATATTTCTGCTGAAAGGTACATTCTGAAACCTTCTACACCTGTAAAATAAATGGATATGTATTATAAGAGAGATAAAATGTATAAATATAGTCTGTGGAATTATAAAGATGCCAATTCAAAAAAGTGCGACTGTTGATATATCGGACCCCAAGCAGAATCCTAGAAAAGCACTGCCGTGAAGGCCCCAGCTTTTGCGCACATGTTCAGTGGAGATGACCGCTTTGGCAACAAATTTGAACATGCGCGCCGACTGTAAACACAATAACTTCCGAAAGACACAACTTAGAAACTCGATATTCTCAGAGTAGGTCTGGACCTTAATTACGCAGGCCGAATTCGTGATTGGGAAAAATCCACCCAATGATTTCGCAGATATCCCCATTCAAAATCTTAGTTTTCCATTATTTCCGAAAATACAGATGAGATCGAATTAATATCCAGTAATTTATCGAAAAATGACAGGTTCTTGCAGAATTTAATGGGGATAATATGATCAGAAGATCACAGAATATTGAAAATTTAGAAAAAAGTTTGAAATTTGTTTTTTCAAATTGTTCTAATGACACGATCATAACGGAATTAAAGTTGTCCATCAGCATTTTCAAACTAGATACCAAGTTTCATTATGACTGAATAAGCATTTTTTGAGTTATTCCCAAAAAACGATATCAAGAAAAAAACCACGAAATTTATCATTTAACATTTTTTCCTAATATCTCCAAAAGTTATAACCGTATCGAATTAAAATTTGGTTCAGTGCTGTAAAGTGTGAGTATATGTATTTGCAACTCATATACGGATGCTTCACTCAAATCAAACCGAAATGCCATTGAGAGGGTGCACCAATTCCTATATTTGGGGTCTATAATAACAGACTAACTAGATCCGGATATGGGGATTGAAAGTAGAATAGCAATGGCCAAGACCACGTTTGCGAAAATGAAGATTTTTTTATGGAATGACCACCTTAACCTGAAATTTAGGCGGAGTGCTATGTTTGGCTGTTGCTTTTGTTTGGTGTCGAATCATGGACCTTCAAGTTGTCAACACTGAACCGCATTGAAGCATTAGAAATGTGGATACACAGACGTATTCTCAAAATTCTCTGGACATGACACAAAACGAATGAAGAAGAGCCAACAAGATAGAGAATTGCTTAATGCCATCAAGCGTAGGAAAACATTTTATGTGGGCCATGTGATGAGGGGTTGCCGCTATCGAATTCTGTAGTTGATAATCAGCGACAAAATAGAAAGAAAAGGGATGTAGGAAGAAGGCAAGCCTCGTGGCTCAAAAATGAAAAATGCAGGTCAACTTTGCATATGGCACAAGATCTAGAAGCCTTCTGAATGGTGATCGCCAACGTCGGGCGAAACTGATAGGACACATGAAGAATAAAACACTGGGGTGAAATATAGAACTCAAGGAATGCCCGAAATTTTCACCAAATGTAATGAATAGTTCAAAAAAAAAATTTTTTTTAGAAAAAAAGATTTTTTTTTGAATTTACTGACAGCATGATCTCAACAAATTCCGCGAAAAGTTGGAAGGCCTTATGGTCAAACCATCTACCAAGTTTCAAAATATCGGGGAAACATCCTCAAAACTTAAAATGGCTATAACTCTGAAACCGTTCCACCGATTTTACCCCTTAACTAACTCAACCTTCGCATTTTTAAATACAACCCACCCTGAAATTTTCAAGTCGATAGAATCCACCATACGCCCGTAATAGTGATGACGGCCGGTCGGACAGAATCGATTTTGACACTGGATTCGTTATCAGTGAGTCCAACCTAGTCGTTTGAGACCATTTTCAGCTGAATATTGTCTTGAAGGATTTGGTTTGACCATTGAGTATTGATTATTATCATTTTTGGTTTTATAATCAATGGTTTGACTCAGTGATGAGAAATTCGAAGTGTAATTCAATTCTGTGGAACCGACTGGCCCTCATTCCATTGTCATGATACTTTTCTTCCGGATTTGGCAGAATATTTTAAATTTTTTAGGGAAGATAACATATCGGCAAGCATCTATTGGGTGAATCTCTGGTATGGTAAATGAGTTCCGGAGATATGGATATTTGAACCCAACCGTGCTGGCTTGAATTTCCTCACATCAATCCACTCTACTGTGCTTAAAACTTTCATGTAGACCTGTAGGGTGAAAATAGGAAAACAGGCGTGCGAAAGCTGCTGACTTCTATTTTGTACAATTCTGGAATTTCAAAAGGATGAAGAGCCTATCAACTTATTACCTCTATAACGATAAATTTGTAATTTTTCCTCGTTCTCAAGTACCAGCAGTAAAGTTTCACCATTTGCAAGTTCTAAAGACACTAAAGAAGTTGGATTGTTAGTAGAAATCTCTTGAAATACAGTGTTGGTGGAATAATCTTCGTATATCTGAAAAAAATCTTCTGGTTATTCCTTTGAATATAATAATAATTAAAGATATTCAATATGGTATATGCTCAGTTAATATCTTTTTACTCTTCTGAATATCGAATAAGGTTACCTTTATCACATCGACGTTCCTTTGGACTACTGTGTCTTCATGGAAAACTATCGCAAGGAATGTTTTTCTCAAGCTTTTTGGTCCAACGTTGATAACAATTACATTGCTGTTGTTTCTTCCAGGTACTATATAGTTTTCGTAGCTTTTCATCTCCCCTCTGATAGTAGAGCTCTCGAATCCAATTTCGTTATCAATTATCGGTTCGTCACGAAGCAGTTTGATGATTTTTTTTCCTGTTCTGATTGCCAATCCTGTACCAACTCCTCGGGGCATAAATGCTGCATTATCTGCTATGGTGAAAATATTCAATTTACTTGAAAGAAAATTCTTCAAGAATGAAATAAAAATATTCTCGAAAATAATTAAGAATTTGGTTAGCAGGAAAATGATCAAATATATTATATAATAACTCATTTAGGGAGAACACAGAGATGTGTGTTTTTGATATGGCGCTGTGCACAAAATGCCGTGCTCAGTGCTCGTTAATATAACCTGAGCACTTTTGCTCTCCTAAGCACGTTGCTCGCAAGCGGTAGATTGAGCTAGTGGTTTGCAGAATTTCTGAGAAGGCTTAGTGTATACTTAGTAATGCGAAATAGTGTTTCGGAGCACCATAGTGCCGCCGAGTACCGTAGTGGGCTTCAAATTGCTAGAGTGCTCCTGAGCACTGTTTGTGCTTCCAGGCAATGCAAGCACCTTGGGAATTTCTTGGTTAGTGAAATGGTATGAACAGCAGCCTTGGATGATGTGTAATGGAATCTATAAAAAATTCGGACAAAGCACTGATGTTATTGTGTGGTCACAAGATTTGACATGCTTGTCAAATGAACAGGCAGAGCGGATATCTATCAGGTACCTACTCAGCTCACCCTAGGCTGCCTGTTTTGAAAACAATATCAGAACTTATTACCAGGTACTAACTTTCATTTCCATCGGATCAGTATTTTCTCAGTTTCGAAAACAACTGTAAAAATAGAAACAAGTGAAGTGAAATAAAAATCGAGAAGCAAGAGAATTCAGAAATCAAACAACAGGAAAGCAGAATTAACATTACGCTTCAAGAATGATAACCTCATAAGAAGAAGCAAGCTGAAGAATACAGGCAGTTCTACTCGCTGTCCATGTGTCAAACACATCATTGAACGCATTGCCGAATGGCTATAGCTTCGAAATAACGGAGCGAATTTTTCCCATTAATGAACTTAACCAGCATATTGGACTCCAAACTACTTTCTTGGAAATGTGTAGTGTTCAGTTACAAATGCTCATAATTGAGTTTGACCATAAATTATCCATTAGTTACTCTTACCTCACCGTAAAAGGCTGCTCTAATTAAAAAAAAACATACTTCCTCAATATTTCCAAAAATACAAACCCAACCCATATAAATCTGGAACAATGACGCAGATTCCGGTCATTAACGAAAATAGGCGCCACATTTGGAACCGCATTCCACCATGAAACTGTGGACCAGACGGACAAATATTTTAAATCCCACCAAGAAAAAATTTCCTTCGTAATTGAATCCTTTGGGATATTTGCTGGCACAAAATTCTAAAATAACAAATTGAATGATAATGTACGTATCGATTTGACCCTATCATGGACGGATTTCGCATCATTTTATAGGTTTTTTCTAGGTTTTTACTCTCTGTTGCTTCCGAAAAGTCTGAATTATTTTGGTTCTCAGGAATATGCCAGAAATTCAATATTTTTCGGTTCAAATAAATGGACACCGGCTTTGAGAGCCTCATATTTTAAGTCAAAAGAAACATTATTATTTTGCATGACAGAAAAAACTTTGATGAAACTCAAGCTCTTATCATTTCAGGAATCGGAGCTTGATTGGTGGCTTACTTTGGTTGCTCGAAGAATCCAGACGCCGCATGTTAAGGTTCATAGAATTTATCATCCCAGATCATTCAAGGAAATTTCCTTCACACATTAGTGCACTTTTTACACTAACCAATCCGAAGTATTTTTTGGGATCCAGAAGGCCGTCGCTCAGTTCGAGAAGCCAATCAAAATTTATATTCTCCCTTTACAATGTGAAAAAGATAATTTACTTGATTTGGGTTTCCCTAGTTTTGATCACTTTCCATCTGACCATTGTACAGTAAACAACAATTCGCTCTTAAAATTTCAGATAGGACCTATACATTAATTTTTTCGTATTGTTATAATCGTAACTTAGTATCAAAAGTGATAAGAAGGATTCTTTTGTGAAAAATCACTTGTATATCTCTTCGATCTTTTTATCTTAAACAGATACAACAAAATACATTTCGTTACGTGTTAAACGTGCGTTCTTTAATGAACCTCCAACATTTTCGTTCAACATTATCTGTGCAACAATATTGATCAACTAGATCAATGTATTCACTAAATGTGTTCTGGTTATAGAAGCATCAACACTCTGATATAATCAATCAGTAATTCATTCGTCGGTCGTGTCTTCATTTCAATCACGACAGAGTTAATCCAAAACGATTGATCAAACCACACTGGGTTTCTATTGTAGAAACCGAAAACAACCTGAATAAACCAATACATGCCAAAACACCCCTAAGATCTGGAACAGCACTATAAAAAAATCAAATAAACATTGTTTTTGTTTGGAACTATTTGGATTTCAAAAAACTTAATAGGTGTACCAACGTAAGAAACAAATTATTTATAGAAAGAAATATTGCCGGAACTGGGGTACTGTCCCCTTATGCCCTTCTTCAATGTTGCAAAATCAAACCGCTAACAGTAGAGTGCTTAGTGCCCGCGAAGACGAGGTACTTCCTGAAAGTGCTTAGCATTCCAAAAATAAACCGGCATTGTGCTCGGAGTTCTACTTCCCATCAGAGCTCGACTTCAATCTGCTTCCGTTGAACCCTCTGTTGAAAGAATATTGGCAAGCTTTCGAAATTTGAGTGATGGTTTAAAGACCATTTCAGATAAAAAGGGAATGGATGATTTCATCATTCAATATCAATCCATCCCCTTCTTTAAAAACGAGAATTTAGGAGAACACAGGAATTACGGGTATTTCCAGTGGAACTCCGGCCACTGAATAGAATATTTTGGGGTTGAAATGAAAGGATTCTTCTTATAATTAATATAATAACAAAGATAGGAATTGGTCTAATGGAGAATAAAGAGCTTCAGTAATAATGAATGTACATAATCACAAGAACGAAGGTGGGATTCGCGAGATATTCCCAAAAGATGGTGCGCTGTAAGTTGTTAGACTGCAGCGGTCCATCTGAAAGGTGACAAGTATCGAGATTCCCTCTGCGGATTTATCCAAGGTGAGTTGACTTGACGATCAGTAACAACTGTGAAACAGCTGTGGTCATTCTCCTTGGATCCGCTTCATCGGTGTAGATGTTTTGTTGATTGGATAATTAGCTCTGATCAAGGGGGAATATTTGTTGATTTATCGACAGATATTCGTCCTTGTGATTATGTTAATTAATATTATAAGAAAAGTTTACAAAAAAGACAAAACAATTGATATCTGTGAAACTGAGGTTTTGAGGAAACAGTTATGAGCCCATTTTATGTTGGAAATGATCTTGAATATTGTACTTCAATTCTGTTACACCCTGTATATTTAGCCCTAGGTCAGGAGCTTTCACGCACTTGTTCAAATTCTTACTATTAGAACACGAACCTAGTTGCGTGTTGGTAAAATCCACCTGGTTAGGGAGTTCCAATCCGATTGTATTCGCACTTCTTGACATTTGCGATAAAATTCAAAATAACAACGTAATTTGGAACATTTTTTTTCCTAATATCTCCGAAAGCAAATATTGGATCGAATTGAGATTTGGAACATTGTTGTTAAATACTGACTCTAAGGTATGTCCACTGAAATCTAATTAATATTGTCAGAGAAAAAAAAATATTTCATTAAAAATTTTTAAGATTTTCAAATAATTTTTTTTTTCATTTTTGAACAACTGAATCCACACAAAATTTCGCTCTTAGTTGCGCGATAGTATTCCAAAACTGTCCACGAAGTTTCAATTTGATCGAGTCAATACTTCATGAGATATCATCGAGGAATCAACCTCAAAATTTCAAATGGGCCTAACTCCGAACCGATTTCACCTACTAACGAGCTCAACCGAGATATTTGGACTCCAAACCTAATCTGACAATTTCAGGTCGCTAAGTATTTTCCTTCGAAAGTTAGAGCACATACGAACGGACGGATGGACAGAATCAAATATGACCAAGGATTCTTCTTCAGGGAGTTCAACCCAATCATTCAAGACCATGTTCGGCTCATAATTCGAAAATTACAGACATCGTGACGAAAAGATAACGCGCTGTTCCCCAGAACAAGCATGTAAAAAACAAATCACTGATCACTTCACCGTGTATCGGCTTCACTTGCCGAACTTGAAGAGCGTAGTGCCATAGCTGCAATATGATTGGCACCTCTAACCGCCAAAAAATGCTTCTCAAGTACGGATAGGCTAGATTTAGGATCAGCAATACGTTCACATCCATTCGCTTCAATGAAGTAAGTGGCTAAGCTGTGGAATCGGCCTATAAAGTAACTAGAACTGAGTCAGGGCGGTACCTTTGAAATGTCGTCAAGCTCCAAATAATTCGCGAAACGTTGTCAAGTCCTACAGATTTTTATCAAGGACTCTATGATTTGATTTACTTGCATACGTAACTACTACCATTATGTTGAATGTACCGTTGCGTAGTTATTTGACAGAAAACAAACCCAACCAAACATTTTTCAATTATACTGAGTGGAATGTGTCAAACTTTCATGGCCAACCTACTGACTTCATAAAAGTGAATGGAGTACAAGCTTAATTTCGTTTAGTATATATATTCTTTTGAATTACATATATTGAATACTTATCTCTCACCTTCACGCATTTTCCATCTTCTATAGTGGCTGACAGGAATGGCCTTCGAAATGTCTATCTTGAATTCTGTAACGCTATTTTTATCAAGGCCATAAAATGTAAGTGGCACAAGTGATTCTTGTATGATCTGTTGGTTATCGATGTTCTGTAGTTTCTGAAAAACAGTTCTTTTGAAATTGTTTTAGGGATTCTGTGATAATTAGTTGATATTCACAGATTTGTAATAATCTAAGAGCTTGTAGAATGTTAATTCCACTCCAACCATGAAATAAAATGTCTGTCATTTATGAAAATGAAGTTTCTCAAAACAATGTCCAAGGAAAAGCACGGCCCGAAATCTTCGAAAAACTCTATGGAACTCAGCTTTTTGCGAGGCAGGAATCGGGAAAAAATGAAACAACGAAACCTTCTTGAACTTCCACTTGAAGATAGCTCGGATAAATCCGCCAAGTGGTATAAATGTTCAAAACTAACCCTTCAATATTCAAGACAATGAAAAGAATCTTGTGCACAACGCAACAAAGAATCATTTCTGCAGAAGCTACCTTTAGTGTACCTTTTATTCCTCAAACTGTATGAGACTTTCGAGGCAATGATCGAGCAGCTCCGTATACAGTGCGCGTCAAAATTATGGAACAAATTCATTTTCTCAGAGGAAATATATTTGACAACAAAATCCTGAAACAAGTCAATTTTGTTTCACTTTTCCCAAATTTCTATGCATTTTTGACGGATTTTTGTTGAGCGCTGTGCCATCCCCACCGACCCTATAAATTTTTTGAATAAGGAATGTGGGTCATGTTGTACTTTTTTGGCAAGGTCTTTGTATCTTCTTCACAGGAGTACAGAAATTTTGAAGAAAAAAATTTTTTTTTTAAATATTAGTTGGTTCCAAGAGGTTTTCAGTATGTGCACTTAGTGTCATGGCTCATTTACTTCGAGACGATGGTAGTACCTTGTGAAATTTGTCACCGAATGAAAGTGGCCCATTACAGTTTTGTTCATGCACAACCTTCAACACCTACGAACCCATTAATGGAGAAAAAAAATGTTTTCAATTGAGGAGGTTGAAAGAAGTTGAAAGTTGTGCGTAATGGTCGACTTTCATTCGGTGGCAAATTTCATCAGGTATCATCGTCTCTAAGTAAATGAACCATGACAAAGTACACATACTGAAAACCTCTTTGAAAAAAGATATTTTTTTCTTGAAATTTTCCGCACACCTGTAAAAGAAGATACAAAGACCTTGCCAAAAAACTATCACATGACCTACTTCCCCTATTCCTTCAAAAATGCATATAAATTTGGTAAAAGTGAAACAAAAATTGACCTGTTGGCAACAAAATCCTGTTTCAGGATTTTTCTTCTGAGGAAATGAGTTTGTTCCATAATTTTGACGCGCACTGTATATCGAATAATGAGGTTACGGTTGGGTAGCTCGGAGAGTCATATTCATAGTGCCGTTTATTTTGCTAGGCTGATAGGTGATATAAGGCGTCATGTTTTTTCACGAAATTATATTCATTTTTGAACACATATATTCATTAATTACATCGAAGATATATTTAATTTCTATCAGACACGATATACCTATACGACTTGGAAGTTTCCGATATATGAAATGTTGGATCTTATATGAAGGGTGTTTTAGAGGTATAGAATTTTGAAATGGAATAAAACAAGGATGAATTTTTGAAATTGACATGAAATTGACTTCATTCAGAAGATAATCTTTTGACATTATAATTTGAATATAATTTCTGGCAGACTTTTTCCAACATTTGTGGCCGTATATCGGCATAACGCGGTGACTGTTGTCCTCCAAGTGGTCGATCGTTTCGGTCCTATCGTCGTTACAAAGCGACTTCACATATCCCCACAGAAAATAGTCTAGCAACGTTAAAATCGCACTATTCACGAACCCGAAATGTGAAATTATGCGGTTATCAAACATTTCTCTTAGTAAATCAATTATGGCATAAGCTGTGACATATTGCGCCGTCTTGTTGAAATCACAGCTGCTGCACATCATGGTTGTTCAATTGAGGAACGACAAAGGCAGTAATCATGGTTCTATAGCTGTGCACGATGGCGGAATGACTGATTCGGAACGTACTCTATGCTACGCTCTACAGCAGCAATGGCTTCTTCTGTTTTCACTGAAACGGTCCATAGTTAGTCCATTATTGCTCTGATGGACCATTATGTTGACCGTAAAATGGAGGAGAGCGCGATGCGTTTTTCAAAGAGAACCATTATTTTCAAAATGAATTTGCACAATTGGGTAGCGTTGTTTAGGCGTCAGTCTATTCATGTTGATCAAACTAAACACGAATCACTTGACAGCTGACCAAATGGCCGCCAGTCGAAACAGTGTTGCCAACTTAAAGTTATATACCTCTAAAACAAATTACCCTTTATTCAATCACTAGATTTACCAGTGTTGATTTTGATATGATTTGGGAATATTAACTGCTTTTCCCTAAATATTTGTACCGAGTGATCATCGTCGCAACCTAAGATTTTAATCAAAATTACTGGAAACTGTATACTTTCGACGCGCCATCCTTGAGGTTGATCTTCACATCGAATAATTAATAAGTATATTGAATCTTAAATTTCTATATACGTGAACCTCCCAACTCGTAAATATATTGTATTTGGTAGAAAACAAGTATACCGGAAAGAAAAATATGTATATCGCCACAAAAAATAAATCCTTAACCGCACCTCATAGATATAGCCGGTCAGCGGATTGATAGATCGTTGATACAAAAAGAGCCTTAAGAGCAAACAATATCTGGAATTTAACTGGGTGGCTTTTGGAGGTCAGAGTTCGTTTGTTTCAGAGAATTTGTTTGGTGTAAGCAATGTTGCCACTTTTTAGAAGACTTCTCGGGAAAATAAAACCTGAAATGTGAAATATGGAAAAATACCTAACGTTGCGCATTCTCACAGAAGAATTGAGTATATCTCAAAAATCAATTTTCGAAAAATACTCACTGAAGTCTCGGAATCACACCCGGTTTTCTTCTATAAACGTCGAAATTTCTACGAATTCTAATATTCTACGCCGCCATTGACAAATTTAAATCATGTGGACGGCATTCGGATGATGCGCGACCTTGAGATATTAATGAGGTTTAATGAAACTTGAATGTGGCTGTATTGCCTAGTCGTTTTTTACCACCACCTGGTATTTGTTGCTCTTAAGCTACGGATAGAGTGGAGATGAGAGATATAAGTCGGGATATTCCTCTGAGGAAAGAGCCGCGTGCATGCAGAAAGCAGAGAGTAGCCAAAGCAGAATGGGGAGTATTGAGAAAGGAATCAAGTAAGAATTGACCTAGAATATGGACACTTTTGATTATTTGTCCCTGCATACCTCATTTCGAGCACTTTTCGATCACTAATTGGCTTTTTCTTCAAAATCACTCCAATCGATAAATTCACATTAATTTTCTCGAGGAAAAACCGGAAACAACAATGAATAAAACGACATATTCAAATATAGGGACTGAAGTAGACTGGAGGATTTTCTTAGTGCGTTCGAGCGAAGAAAATGAACTGGTTTGGTTTCAACGCTTTGCTCCCTTATCGAAAAACTGCTCATCATCATCAGAATGAAACTCCCTGTTCCTGTCATATTAGACACTAGAACAGTGTTAGATTTCACCAGCTGCTTTTTTCTGCACGTTTAACTTAAAGTTAAAGAAAATTCAGATCTGGCAATGATATATTATTGCGAAATAAAACTATTAGGAAATGTAAACAATAAATATCGACAAATGTGATTGTTTGATGACGAAATAATAGACTCACTGTGAGAGTTCCATTGCTATACTCCCAAACGAGAGTACCATTATCTTCACAATCACTATTAGGTACAGTTTTCACAACGAAGAAAAGGCTATCATCACCACGCACTGATATGATTTGAGCGATTTCACCCATCGTGTATTCGGAGTATCTAATGAAAGTTTCTTCTTCTAAATGGAATAGGTCGATTTGGCATGACCCTACCCCATTTAAAATGATCGATGGTTGGTCGAACTGAAATGAATCACATGAGTATAAATTCACTAAGAAAATGGGAAAATTTACATTAAAGAAGTGTGCTTTCCTTATCATTTGCCGATATTCCAGTAGTTGTATCTCTTCCAAATTCCCGAATTTGTACGTCTGTTTTTTGGACTTTTTATTCAGTACATGGATATCCCTGCAGATATTCTTGAGGTCTTCCTGAAAAATGATGAATTCTAATGAGGTAATGGAATAAAATTCAAGGATAAATGATATATTGTAACATGAAATTCCAGAAAAGCACCGAGTTGAAGTCAGCAGCTTTTGCGTGCATGTTCAAATTCGTTACCAATGCGACCTTTACGTATTGACCTCGCCGAACGCACTTTTGGTGATCTTCAAATCAAGCTATCATTTTTCAATGAAACACTGGATTTCAATTCGAATTTGTGTCCTTGGAAATATTGGGAAAATGCAATTTTGTCGTATCAAGACCTATCGAAAAAACCACTACTTCCGAAACAATCAATTTAGGAACTGGATATTCGTAGATAGATTGGGGCCTCAATTACGAAGACCGAACTCGTGAATGATTTCTATCCACCCAATGATTCCATTTTTTATTTTCCCAATATTTATTGACCCTGTATTTTTTGAGTTTTTTCCAATATCTCCAATAATGATGAACGTATTAAATTGAAATTTGGTGCATTGCTGTCAAATATGAAGCTCAAATATGAATAGAATTTTTCTCAAACATGATGTCTGTGTCAGTGTGTTAATTCAAAACTTTCATATCTTGGCCCCCATACTAAATCAGAAAAAATGCAAAAACACATAAACTCTTAGTAGGGTGACATTCAACAGGGTTGGTTCCAATCAATTGTTACCAAAAGTATTGACAGCAACCCCCAAAACCTCATATTGGAAGGGAGGTTGAGTCACACTTCGTTTTGAAGGCTATTCTATGACATGTTCAAAAATGCCGTACACCTTGAGGTTGGTTCTCACTATACGTTCCATAACTTTCCAGTATCCTTCCCGTAGAATTTTATAAGGTGTAAATGAATTGATGTATGCACACTATACGTTCCGATCACGTTCCGTCTAAATGACATTTTTGCCTACTAAATTTTGACGTAAATCATACGGAAGAGACACTGGAAGGTTACGGAACGTATAATGAGAATCAACCTTCGGTTATCTTGTTTGTACTTCTTCATTTAATTTTTCTGAAAGAGTGCCAAAATATCAGTAGGATGCAATAATAAATTCAGGAATACTGTGGTCAAATTGTTTATCATGGCATCTAGAAGTACGATGATAACCTAGTAAATGCTGTTATTGGACCAGTAAGTGAAATATTTTTCCCCCTTTTCTTGTTTTATTGTAACTCCTACTATCGTTACTATTCTAGTCTTCTTTTTTATTTTTCGGAGGTACCTACTATCAGCAAAAGTGTAAGTGTGTGTCATTTTGGGAAGAGCAATCAAATAACCTTTGGACCAAGGTGTCAATCGACTGCCCTTTCTTTTTGAGATTTTAGGGGTTGCTTTCATCACGCTCACAGGGTTGAAACAATTCGATTGGAACAAACCATATGAAATGCCCTTCTACCATAGTTGATTTTTTCGCATTTTTTTTAAAATTTTGAATGGGGCAGAGATATTAGGGGGACACCTTTCAGAATTGACACCCTGTGAATAGCCCTGAAAGTTATGAAGCTAGATATTTCTATCATACACTTTTAGTCCATGAATTCAACTTTGGGTCCACTTCAGTAAGGTGTCTTTTTTGAACTCATATTCGGAATATGTCGAAAAATATTTATTTTTCACCTTCCTTTCAGATCGCCCTATCGACATACACGATTTTTATTTCATGTTGTAATACAGAAACACTGCATGATAATTACTTTGTTTCAAAGCATCAGTATTTTGTTCGTGAAGTGTTGGACAGTAATTGGAGTTCAATAATGGGCTGCGAAAAAAATTTTCTTGTCAGGGTGTATTGGCTTCCGTTCACTTTCCTGCAAACACTATGAAGACGATGCCTTCGGTGGCATAAGAGCACAGTAGAAAAACCTACATAGAAAAAGTTGCTTCTTTCAAATCAAACAGTATTCATGAGTATTCTAGAGATCGTGGTTTCGCATTATCATATCACAGATAGAATGGTTGAACTTCTATTCAATAGTTTACGCTCAAATAATATAGTGAATTTCATCATATAGATACTTACAGCGTATTGTACTTAAATAATATAGTGAATTTCATCATATAGATACTTACAGCGTACTGTACTTCCATCATTTCCTTATAGTCCTTCTCAGCTTGAATCAGTTGACTTTCTTTGGCTATATCAAAATCGAAAATACCATGCACACTCTCCAAAGAGTCTTCGAAAGTGAGGTTGTTTCTGAAGTACCACGGAGCGAGAATAACTTGAGGATCCTTAGTTGAGACTTTGATCGCTCCATTTTCCCAGTCGGACATGTTAATCGAATTGACGTAACCAGTCGCTTGTATGTTAGATTCTATAACTGTTTTAGAAGAGAAGTTGTAGGTTGCTGTTAAAGTTTGGTTTGTGTCAGTTGTGACAATTTTATCGATTGGATATCCATTGAGTAAACCTCCAACCTCGAGATTATGCTTTATGAGAGTGTTGTTCGTGAAGTATATTTCTGATAGGATCGTTTGATCTTGGTTGCTCTGAAAAATGAATATGTAGAGATTTTCGTGTTGCAATTCAGTTAAGTGTGAGGAAACGCAACCCGTGCAGCCATTGGTATGTCTTTGTGGCCAGACAAGATATGTAAATTCGTTGGATATCAATGTTGTATTCGTGAGGTAGCCCGATATTCATGTACACTCATTGCGTTTACATCAAATTGATATCTAAATGTTATTAAAGTTCTATGGGGAATTGTGTCTGAGATAGCATAGTTGATAAGATGGCATAAAACATGTTTTTCAGTTGTCGTTCAAAATTTGGCACAATTTGTTTATGCATAATAATCCAGAATAATACGCAAATAGCCATCTGTTTGAGTTCTAGTCGATTCAGTTGTGTTTTCTGGTCGGTTCATGCGGGAACAGTTTGCAAAGATTGCTGAAAATTCATAAGAGCGAAAGTTTCCTGTGAATATTCATGAAGAAACGGTCGATCGGTACTGTGAAAATTTTTTGTTATTCTGCATCTAGTCTGTATGAAAATAATGTGTAATTTTCAACCTTCGCTTTTGCCATTGTTATAAATAATGAAAAGAGAGCAGGTATCTCCTATTGGTTGAGTTGGCATAGATATAGAATGCTGACGAGATGGCGTAGGCATGCCACCTCAACCTGTCAATATGTATGCCCCTTCAGAAGTTAAAAGTATTAACTAGAATGCTGAAATACATAAGGACTGATGGTCGGTTCGTTGAAGAACAAACCGACCATCAAGATCTCCGAACATCCTTCCGGTAAAAAAAGGATCAAACATTTCTGAAAAGTGATTACCTAGTTATCTTCCGGTAGTCTGAGAAATATACTAGCTTGCTATATTGATGAGCCATTGGATGATGCAAATACGCGTTATAACATTTCAGTTTCAGATATATCGCCCTTGCCGACCTCTTCAGCAACAAAACGTAAAAGATATTGGAGAACAGAGATATACGAGCATTCAAATACCTGAATAGGCCAGTGGTAGAAATGGTTACGTAGCAGGTGTCTACTGAACGATGTATTCCTCTAACCCTGTTCTGAAGAAATATGGTAAAGATACAAAAGATGTCGTCGGTGCTTTCATGCAGAACATACATAAGTCGATAAAATGATAGAAGAATTTGTTTGAGATATATATAGGTCATAATTTGTTAGGTATGCTATCTCATCCTTAGTGTCGCAGCTGGGACGGCATATGCATTCTTTTTCAGTTTTCTTTCATCCTCTGAGGTTATATAAATATTCAAATTTAAATGAACCTTAGCATAAGCTATACCTTGCACTACTTTTTCTCATCATCCCAACCTTCTTCAAATACTTATATGAAAGCATATTAGCCTCTTCTCAAAACGTATGTTATCTGAAACACATTTCTCCTATGTACGTTGCTCGTCCAAGATGTGCGGTTATTGGATATCCAAATTCCTACGTCCGATATAATATGTTTTACAAAAATACAAATTGATGGTTCCCCAACAAACACAAAATACAGCAATTGTGCAGTTACTGCATTACAAGTGCCACCGGAATGCAGTACATAAAATGATGTATTGAAACTGCACACTGCAGTCTTTTAAATACAGCTGCTGTACAGCTTTTGTACAACAAAATCGAAATGCTGTATGAGACAACGCTGTCTCTGTCTTTGATGCTATACCAGAGACCTACTCTGCCGGTTGAGCCGTTGTCGTTTTTGATTCAAGCTATTTGAACTGACTGTTTGTTTCAAGATGACTGTGTTGGAAGTGCGAAAAACAAGTGTATGGACATGATAAATTCCCGAAAAAACGAAATAAGGCAAATTAGGTGTGTGTGTGGCTAAGTCAGTTTAGATGATGCCGTTTCTTTCGGAACTGGAATAGAATAGACAATAGTAGAAAACACCTGGGTCTCTACCTGAACTGGATAGGGCCAACAAAGAAACATAATTTCGAAGTACTAACATCAATGAAGAAATTTAGGTATTTTATTCACACAAGGTAGAACTTTTTTTGTTTATTAACTCATTTTTCTTCACTCTAAGTTGCTGTACGCAAAAACAAAGGGAGCAAAAATGATTCACCGACCGATATTGAAACAACCATCGCGGTATGATTGAGAAATATGTACTTTAGAGGAATCAGAAAGGTCACCCAAAATATATTATATTTATAATGTTTGATATCGCCGATATTTCTGTAAATTCTAGTTTTTTCTATTAAAGTCATGTTCTAGTGCAATTTTTCATTTATTTAGTTGAATTTGCTATGAATTACATTCCGTAAAATGCTCAACATGAACTAGGTTAACCCAACTCCTAAGACAGCCAGTATGTTTCAGGAATCAGGCTCACCTCCGAAAAACCTATATTTTTCAAGTAATCGCATTGGAATTCTAAACATGCATACTACAGACTGTCTTTCATCGACTGAAGGTAAATAGAAATTTTTATTTTTTTTTCGCTTCAACCGGAAATGGCCGAACGATATTTTCAAAGAATGTTGTGTATATTTTTATATATTTGAATTCCATGCTGAGTTTTTGGTGAAATGTCGTGAAAAATTAAATTGTTTGAATATTTTTTTGTAAAGTAATCAATATTTAGACACAGAAAAAATTGCAGAATTTTTTCTACCGTAAAGCATAGATGTCGAATATGCAAATATATATATATACATCACATCATATAAGAAAATCGAAATTATTCGGCAATTTCCGAATAAACTGGAAGTAGTGGACCTTCTTTTTTCACATCTGTCGATGGTAAATAATTAAGTATCAATGTGCAAAGTTTCAATTCAATCTCTTAAAAAATAATTATTTTTTCGGCAGTGAGTCTTATTCCTGTGAGTCTCGTTATACAGCCGAGCTTCTGCTGCATTGTTGCTGCTTAGAAACTTCATATCGAAGTAGTACAGTTGGTGCATTATTACTACGTACAAACTGCATTACAACGAGGCATAGCTCCTTCACAACTGCTGTATAGTGGCTGTACTTCGATCGCATTTTGAGCTGTACAGTTGCGATGCAATTCGGCGGGACATATACGGTCCGTTTCGATACAGTTAGGTGCAGCAACGCTGTACAGTTTTTTTACTCTTGCTGCGTTTTAGTGTTTGCTGGGTCCAGTGAAAAATTGTATTGCTGAATTGATGATTTTCATCGTTTATAAAAGAAATCAGTGAGATAAGATTGTATCTCCGCTTCGCCTACGAATGGATGAACTATTTTCCGACGCCGGTTAGTTCACACTAATAAATACTTGTTTTTTGATCTGTTATTTGTACCTACATGAACTACACCAACTACACTACCCCTGGTAACTTCCAATTCTCACTGCAGCATAGTTGATTGAAGTCACAGATAACAGAATTAGTATTTCGTATAGTTACTCTGTTATATGAGTTCCACTCAACGCAAATCCAAGATGACAGCCTTTTATGCTCCTTCATTGTCGCTACAATTTCAAGGTTAGTGGTTATGAAGATTTGTCGTGAAGCTTTTTCAAAGTCGTCACAGAAAAATTCTGATCGTTTGGGAAAAGCAAACGAACGTTGGAAGAAATTCGGAAATTTCAATCCAATTATTGCTATACCTAGATAACAGAATAGGACCCGAGACAAAGATATATATGAACATGATTCAAGCATGAAGTGGAGGCCACATAGACGCATTCACGATCAAGATGGAGTTCACGATCACAGAAAGTAACCTCACTCTATACACTGAACTCTTAATCTGTGACTACACTAACTTCCGACAGTTCCACAACGAACAGAGTGCAAACTCACAACAAAACACACAGAACGGTATCAGTGGAGTCGTAGTTCCTGCAGGTACAACGAGCAAACCTATTATCAGGTCACCTCAATAGATCTCCCCAAAAGATTAATATGACACACCTTTATATATTTAATATGGATATCTTTAAACTTGAGCTCTGCCTCACAACCAACATGTCACTATTCCTACTCATATTAGGAATCGCGTTTCGACATAATTCACACCATTTGAAGTGTGGTACAGGTGAGATCATGCATAGAGACTGAATAGATATAAAATGTATATTTGATATAAGTTCAATGGAACTCAAATAGACTCCCAACTAAATGAATATTAAATGGATATTCGTTAGATGTCCGGTGTAAATTCGATATAATTACAACTGAAATGGATTTCCAATAAAAGTGCATCAGGAATGATTCTGGATATCCATTGTGTCGGAATTGTATCATGCACTGCATCACGTAGTCTAATCTGAACGTCAACTGGCTGCATAAAGAATTCAGTTATGTGGTCTGGGAGCAAGTTCTTCAATATTTATGTTTTAAACATATTTATTTTCAAGTCGAATATTATTATACCTATCCCGCATTTATTTTCTCAATGAAAAAAATTCCATTGCCACGAAAAATTTCGAGTTTCAACGAGAGAACGATATTTCAAAGTTTGGTTCAACATATTGGCTATTCAATTGCCTCAAAACTTCGCGGAATTTCGTGAGGTAATGTTAATTCTTCACTCTCTCTTCTCATGTACTTTCCACTCTAACAAACAAATGGGCAGCGTCGGCTTTATCGATCGAAGAATCCTGCTGTGACGTATGACGTAGGAGGCGTATACTGCGTTTTACCCTCGGTTACACCCAATTAGAACTTGCGTCTAGATTTAACAATTTCCAATACCGAATTACAAAAAAAATTAAATAAATGATGATCCTTTATCGAAATATGATACTTATTTAGTATCATACCAATTAAAGGGATATATTTTCCATATAAATATGTTTATGCAATTTCAGTTTCTCTTAAGGTCAATAGTAGTTACGGAAAAATGAAAAAAAGTAAAATTTTTGTCTGACGATTTTATGCATTAGTCGACAAACTCATGAGCGGCATTTTGAATAGCAAACGCACCCCCTCGAGAATGAATGATCAGCAGATTTCTAATTTCTTACGACAATATCACTTTCACGATATTACAGTTACACGTATTCAGTAGAATCTATTCTGATTATCCCGCAAATATGTATAAGTGTATGATAATATCAACAGTACAAAATGTTTAAGGACATATCCCTCAGGTGGAGTAACCGTAGACACGTGTTTCTGGCTAAAGGCCTTCGTCAGTACGGTGAGAAAGTGTAGAAGATGTATAACACTTGGAAGAAAACAACAAACAAACGGAGTCAACAACAGAAGCCAGCCGCACATTTGTGGTTTCAGTCAGGAGACCCTGTGATTACAGGGCAACACCTAACGTCACACACTCCACCTGAGGGATATGTCCTTAAACATTTTGTACTTTTAAACAAACCCCTCGTTATCCCATTCTGTTATAGTTAATATCAACAGTTTTATCATTTATACCCTTTTGGAATGGAATGTCGGTATACCTACCAACATGCTATTTGCGTATTCTTTCCGTAGATCGAACCCATTGACTGAATCTTCCACAGTGACATTATTGAGAAAAACCACATTCTTTGTGAAAAATTCATCGATATCCTGTTTAGAACCCAGTGGAATTGATTTAGACATGTCTATTTTGTTGAGTACTTTGGTGATCAGTTTCTCATTGAGTGTAATGTTTTTGAAATGGTAGGTACCTGAAATGAAAAAGAAGATGTCACATCTCCTTATATGCTCGAAAAATAAATTCAGTTTATAGCTCACTCCAAGAAATTAAAGCAACAGATACTTTCTCGAGAAGAAAATCACTATCACAACATATAAATAAATGTTATTCGTGGTATATGTTCATGTCGAGTGTTTTATCTCGGGAGTATATATTTTCACAATTTTCCCAAATCCTTCAGGTATAGCCTCTCCCATTATAAATCTTCTTTAGTGACACAGAAACAATGTAGTTCAATTTTTCACTTTTATTCGATGCAAGTCATTTCTACCCATCAAGAATGCTAATTCATTCGTTCGAAATATTTTATTTTCCTTTCTTTTCATAAAAATCATTCAGTACTCTATAGGTACCAGTATGCATTTTTGAGTACATATGAGATGCAAAATTTCACAAACAGGTGTCCTCACCCGAACTTTCATCAGATGATTCCCTGGTCTTCCCGCTGTGAATCTCAAATCTGTAGCAACTGATCAGCCAGTATTTAAGCTTTATATCCCCGGTCGATTGGTTCGTTAAGGGTGTTGCTTCCGTAATCAACGACCTTCAAATTCAATCTTCAATGAGTTGATAGCCTCCATTATAACGGTATTCCCAAGTAACACAAATTTCCCGGCGAGATATCTGAGAGGTCTCTATCCGGATCTCATGCGAACTCCTACTGTGATCGACAAAGTGGTCATAAACACAGCATGAATTTGTAATGCGAGCTCCTAAAGTTATTGCAGACATGAGCAGAATTAGAGATTCACATTGCCAGTTCCTATAATCATCCGAAATGTTACCTTAATGGATAATTCAAAATGCTAATTCCTAAAGCCACCACAGACGTAACAAGAATGGGAAGTCAGCATAGATGTAACCAAAATAGAAAATTCTTAAGGAGAGCTCCTGAGGCCACCCCGCATTACAATTGAAAATTCCCATTACGTTCTTGAAGCTCAAAAATTCAATCGAAACTGCTACAAATTTTTCAGAGTGTCGACGAATATGAGATCCGACGTTGTTCCTGAAGGAATCATCCATAATTTTTTTTCATTTATCCTTCTTAGTAGTATGGATATATTTTTCCTAGAACCGCTCCATTCATTTTCGACGTACAAATGAATATTCAATTTCGACCGCGCTAAGCAATACTCGAAGCTATCTAACCAACAGACGGCATATCTTATCCACGGATCTCGCCATCCCGTGGATCTCTGGAAAAGTAGATTTGCAGTTCCTTGAGGGGATTCGTGTGAATTTATGATCTGAGTCAGTAGTTTTTAATTCTCTTCGCCATGAGAGCTATGTGAGCGACTTTCCTACACACCTATCATAGTGGGAAATTTCATAATTTCCACATGGAATATCTTCATCTTTGAGAATATCGCTGTGGCGGACATTTAGAGGAAAAAAGTGCTCCTTGTGACCTTTTGGAGAAGCAGCAGAAGTACTCTCCATATTCTGAAAAGATATCACTGGAATATCTTTCAAACCTCTCTGTGTTGCCTGGGTTGTGTATTTCACAAAATAATCATCAAGTAAACACATCCAATTTCATGAAGTTTTTCAGAGTCCGGAGAGTGAAGTTCTGGCATCAGCACATCATCATTGAGGACATTGAGGTGAAAATTACAATCCAGCCGAATCTATTCACAGTCATAAAATTACTCAGGTTCCTGTCGTGAAGGTCCGAAGATGAATGTTTAATTCAATATAGGCTTTCCTCCCACATTTGGGGAATACGCAGCGAAGATAATGGAAGAAAATCATCAATCATCATTTAAAATTCGCTATTTTCATTTTTTGGTGAGAATTCTGAATTGTTCCTCTTCGTTTTCTTACCACGAAATCGCTAGTGCTCACATTACGATCCATGAGTTAATACTTCTCTACAGAATACTGCGTCAATAAACTGACAGACCATTACGGAACGAAACTCCCTGCAGTGAGAGTACTGGGATAGTGCTACAGAGCCGGATCTAGGATTTTAGCGCATGTGTCAAATTATCGAAATGCGTTCTTGAGGAGTTAATTTTTCAATAATTACACAATTCACATAACTGAAAGCATTCATTATTTCTTTATATAACTATATAAATTTTCGGAGGAATTGCATTAAACAGATCCCACTCTTCTAATGCCGAAAACTTCGGTGGACAGCTTAGTTTGTTTTTGTAGAGCATGGGTACCAACGTGAGCTTCGATAAAGTTATCTCCGCTGGTGATATCAACATCAACAGCAGATCAGTTTCTGCAGACGTAATTGAAGAATATTTGAACATCTTGTCCGAACATGGTTTTGTTTTTTTTATTAACGAGTTTACTAGGGTGACTCCAACATCATCTAGTTGTATAGAACACATTACTTTGATGTTATGCCATGTGTCATGAGAACGAATATAACCTACCACTATTCGACTTCTGTCACAGTGAGAATGAGAGCTGAATATAACAGAGCCAATGGTGAAAATACTAACGTGAAAAAAATTAATGATAATAAACTTGAATCTAGGTTGGAGAATGAGAATGAGTTGGAGAATGAGAGCTGGAATGCAGTTTTCAGCTGTTAGGATGTATCGTCGGTGGTCGACAATTTCTATTCAATTTTCAATGAACATATTGAGATCACATACATCACGAAGAAAGGTGTTGTGGTGGATGATCCATCGGAGATTGCGGAGGTTTTCAATGGTCACTTTGCAAACATTGGTGAAGTAATGAGGGCGTAATTGAGAGATCACGTGGAGGTGTCGGGGCGTGGTGGATGTGAGAGTGATTCTATGTTTCTGGAAACAACAAGTGAGTAACGAAACTTTAAAGTTTGGTACATTTTATATTCAAGCCTCTGTTTCACATGATGAATTTCGCCTTCGAGGGATGCGAAGTCTCATCACAGTTCAAAATTGCCACAATAAAGCTTTTTTTATTTAAAGCTGGATGAAAAGATTGCGCTGATAATTACCGTCCGGTATCTCTGACTTGTGAATATCAAAAGTTTCAGGATGTCATAGGTTCCTTAACGTCGAGTATTCATAGTGCTGTTGATGCTTCCAAGCCATGCCTGGGTGTGTTTATTGATTTGGAAAAAGCCTTTGACACTGTAGACATAACCTTCTTCTAGATAAATAAGAACGGATTTTCATAGGAACAAATGTTCAGGAACTTTTCCGAAACTACTTGCAGGGTCGTATGGAGTAGGTTCAGATCGGTGGTGGGATGAGTGGTGTTAGGGCGGTGACCTGTGGTGTGCCACAGGGGACTGTACTCGGGCCTGTACTCTTCATAATTTACTTAAATGACCTTCTCAGTTTGAGCACTTCGAGGGTGATCATTCCATACGCTGACGACACGGTACTGGTATGCGTGGGAGATTCTTGACGCGATGTGAGAAGGGCTATAGCAGGGGACACCGGAATTATTTCTGACTGCTTCAGTAGAAATTGTATGACCATGAATCGCGCCAAGAGAAAGATCATACCGTTTACGTCATATAGGAGATGCTTGCCAGAGTATGATACTACGAGCATACTCAATGTCTCGGTGCCACTGAGTTACTCAACAAAATATCTCGGTATTGATATCGACTCATTTTTGAGGTTGGATATTCATATCCATAGTGCCGTCAATAAACTTCGACCACTAATATATAGGTTCAAACAACTGAAAAAGTTTCTACATGTAAGACACCTGAAAATAGTGTATCATTCATTGGTTGCGTCGATCATACAGTTTGGAATATTGGGATGGGATACCGAGGACAGCATTGAAACCTGTTGAGGTTATCCAGGAACGTCTCTTGAGGGTTGCCTTCAACAAACCCCCGATGTATTCCTTGGATCAGTTACCCAGGGATGTCCAGGTTTTAGATATGAGACAACTCTTCTGTTCGGGAATAGGGTGGAAGCGCGAATTTTGTCTGTAGAGAGATGGATTTCCATGATCTTGTGGATCCCTAGGTTTAGTTTTCAACTCATTATGTCTGTCTCTGAGTCGGACTATTATAACTGTGATGTTTCTTCTTTTCTTATTCGAAAGTTTTTTTGTATTCGAGTTTTGAAGGCGTTTTATTAATTCGGTGATATTTCCACTTCACTTACTACATGAAATGTCTTTTTGGTATGCAGTACATCATTCAAGCTTGTTACAAACAATATAACAATTAAATTTTGAGTATCATGTCGGTCGTGGTAATATTTCTTGGAGTGTCTGTAGAAAAACAACTAAGATTTGGAATACATAAGCTTACCTTCGAGAAAGCCTCTATTCAGGAAAATTGCATTTTCTTTGAAACTATCCATGTTTAATCCTCGTATCCACTTCGTAATTAGATTCGTTTCTATCAAAAGACTATGAGCAAAAACATTTTCCCCAGTGAATTTTACCGGGCTGTCGATGGTATTATCGGTTAATTTATTCAAATAGACGATGTTATCATTGTTATCCGAAATGCTTACGCCATTGAGGCTTTCAGCAATCTCCAAATTTCCATCAACATATACCTGAAGTAAAATATTTCATTAGATACAGAATTAAACTCAAGAAAAATGTTAAATGGAGGGCAAGCGCTCACGCCTGTACCCATTAGATCCTCTCAATATTCCATGATCCTAAACATCTCTGGCGATCTGCCATACTCATTTATGATCCACAGAAAGACTCTGGCGCATGCCCAGACGAGAACCTCCAGACTAAACCAAATACAAACCAGGGACCCCCAAAGAAGTTGAACTTCCTTGCAAACTATTGCTGCCCGTACCTGTAGTTAGCAATGAGAAGACAGTTATCCCCGAATCAAATTTTATCTATATTCACCTACTTTTTTTCATAACAGAAAATTTGCCGCACATTTGCGAAACTATGTCAAACTAGTCAGATATCAATTAGGTACTTGCATATCAATTTGCTCGAGAATATTTGGTAACAACTAGTACACCCATGCGAAACTGTACTCAAATATATTCGAATCACAATTTATCTGGATCTGTCCGAAATCATACACTCTTTCTGACTTTTCTTCATGATAAAGAAAAAACTCTTCAGTATATAACTCAAGTGGGAAAATTGTTTATTATATCGATCAAAACAATTGAACATATTTCTGACTGATTATTCCTGATAGTTGTACATTGTATCACTTAAATACTTCCCTGGTTTCTGCGAAACTTAAACCACACCTCTGAACCATGTTCAAAGTTATGATCAGGAAATTTTCATGATTTCAATTAGAATTAATTTCATTGTACATTGAGGGTGGCTACCGGCAGTATCTCGGAAACCGTTTATCCGACAAGAGGGCGGAATCTATCACTTGTAAAATATTATCTCATTTTTTACGAAATATTCCCCAGCTAACAGTGGTAAAGAATAATAAAATAAGAAAATCCTCTTCCTATTCAACAACTTTCGTTTAAGTAATTTTTCTATATTTCCTATTTTTCAGTGATGGGATGGATAACCTTCTCTTCACAAAAAAAACACTCTTACTTCTCTATACGTGAACCGATTTTCACGTAATTTGATTTCATTTTAAGGCCATCAGAAGCCGATCACAGAAAAATATGACAACAACATACCGGGTCATCCAATTAAAAACTACAATCTGTTTTATGTCACTTCACCCTATTTGGGCATTTTACTGCAGAACTTCGAATGCAATGCTATGATTCTAACCGACTGAGAATAAACCGAGCATTATCCCCTATTGACTTGTTCAAACCGCATACAGATATCTTCGGTCATTTCGAAGATATAAATATTTTTGAAAATTTTGATAAGTGTTGATCAACCCTGTGGAATTCAGGAGGAATTGAGTGGTTTCATCATCTAAACAGGTAGATGAAAGGAAAAACCCATCGAAAATGTATGTCACTCACAAAACAAACTGATGTAGATCCAGTTTGCTCTAGCGTTACTGTTTATTTTCGGTTTTTATAGCTGTAAAATTTATTTAGGTCGATTGCAAGTTACTAGTTTATGGTGGCTCATTATTCAAACGAAGAAGCATATGATATGGTTAAGGTTTATTTTGAATATTTAGAAAATGCAGTAGCTGAAAGGGAATACCCGATACGATATCCCGAAAGACGTAGTCATTCAAGAAAAGTATTCAAAAGATTGACACGAAGAGTGCGAGAAACTGGGGCGCTTTTTTCGAGTCATCCGAATCACTTTCGCATGCGAAAGTGAGGTCTAGATTCGGCAGAATGTGACAGTTTGGCAACGTCTTGTTTTTCCTTAGAATTTGTATTTGTACGCAATCCTTATTACATACTCCAAGTTGACATGATATTCAAACGAAAACACAGTGGATACTTATTGTTGATATGGGCACTCCTTTTGATTTAATTATTATTTCTGTCCTCTTGTGAACTAATAGTAGTGATGAAGTGAATATCCGAAAGTTGATGTACGAAAGACGATGTGGATGTAAGCCTTGTCAAATAATGATTTAAGGTAGGATATATATTATATCGTACCCAAATTCTATTTGTAATATATGTCATCCTGACATAATACATGTCACAAGTTTTTTACTTTATTCCCGATATTTTATTAGATTTCTAGTCCGAAATGAACAATTATGGATCTATGGGAGATGATTCCCCAATAAAGGGGCCTGTAGCGTTCTTCGTTTATCTGAGGATCTGAAAATCATCGCTTGGAGGACTGAACCTGGTCGAAAGACCCTCTCGGTCATGAGCAAATGTAGGTGATATTATTTACTGCTTCCTTCTGGTTTTCTGTCCCTCTTTCTGTTTCAGATATTATGTCAAGATATTTTGTCGAAATGAATTCAAGATGACGAAAAAATTATTTTCAAATGAAAAAGATGCCATCCATCTTCTATAAACAAATTACTACACTTATGCGGGGAGACAGAATTTTTGCTGAGGTTTTTATCTGTGCTCTTGTATCATACGCAAATATGTATGGTACCCCGTTTACATTTCCTCTGCTAACACTGTGATATATCTTAGAATTGTAATGCTCGTTCTCAAAAGAATATATATATTTGTAATATTTATGATTAGTTTTGTTTTAGGTATCGAATGGATATATCGTCACCTGAATGTCTAAAATCAATTACTCAGAGCTTCAGGAATTGAATTATGCTGTGAATATAATACATATGAGGTGTCGAAAAGCAGTTTCGTTACAAGGTGTAAACGCAGACTTTTAAATATCTACAATCTTACGAATACTTTGAAGGCTCAAAAACTGTTAGTAATTTATAGGTACAAAATATTGATAACAATATCAAAATAAATAAAGCATATACAATATGGAGTGTTTTATTTAAAAATTCATGGTTGAACTGAATTTTCTGAATACTGAACAAAGCATTTTAAATACCTAATTTGAACTGTAGTCTTGGTGATCGCAACAGAAGTTGCATGTATACACTGAAAGAACAGTTTGGTTACACTAAGTAAAAATTATTAACAGTCACCTAATCCGTTATTGAAATATGGCTTATCAAATATTTGTTTTGTATAAACAAATTATTTGTTCATGCCTTGATAAATGAAGACTTATTTAAGGTGATTATACATTTATTTCATCATATTATTCATTTATTAATAGTGAATAAATATTTTGTGGTCTATGCTCAATATGGCATAACTATAAATAAATTTTGTTCTTCGGATATTAACGAATATTGAAAGTAAATTACTTATCATTAGTAATGAACAAATATTTTGTGATTATCAATCAATGTTTATATCAGTGGAAAAAACATGGAGCTGGATTTCTTCATATGTGGGTATTGGTAGCAATGAAGCAATATATCTTTCATGCAAATCATTTATTTTCAAAATCAAAAATAATTATTATTTTTTATACTTGAAACAATGCTCAATATTATGCATTAATTGAAGAGTCCATTTACTAAATAAATGCAGCAGTACATATATTTATGTTTTATGAAATAATTAACTGACATCTTCCTATTTACTACATACAACGAAGTTTGGAATAAAATGTTATGACAGTATTGCAACAAGAAATAAGAGCTATTCTGAAAATAACAATAAACAATAAATTCAATCACTGACTCACTTTTTTCCTGAAGAATAGTTCCAACACGTCAGAAGAGAATATTTGAGAATTCGTATATAGAATGAATTGAATTAGGTTTTTCTTATCAACTCAAATTGCTTAGAATCCACACAAGAAATCTGTTTCGTTGAGTTCAAGCCTTTTTTGAACCATATTTTCTGTACGAGGCACTATCTCATTCAGTTTTCTTCTTTCTCATATATCTCCTTTGGCAGTTTGAAGGGATTCATTCCATTTTATGAAAAATTAATCATTTTTGAAACATGTTTCGCAAATATAATCAGAGCCAATTATCTTAATATTCATTGGTTTACAATACTGCCTTTGTATACCTGAGTCATAATCAATGTATAACCAAATTTCGACCTGCCTTTGCAAAATTTACATTTATCAAGTTTTTGATGCACGAACTACCCATGTCGAATATAGGTTAGGAAAAATTAATAGTGTATACATACCTGATTTGTTTCCTCTTCTTTAACAATTCCAATGTTTCATTTCAATATCACTATGAATGCTAAGAGCCTCAACACAAAAATCAGACCCGATGGAACGATCAGATACTATAACATTATTGACACCACGCACACGATAATCGACGAGTCTGAACACGACCTGAGGTGACTCTGAACAGCCCCGAATCATAATAAACGTGAATATGTATTTATTAATAGCCACCCCATTATATATTGATAGTTACCAAAACTTATTGATGAGAAATATTCGAATCTTTGTAATGGACAAATTATTTATCGTTAACTTATTTTCTTTGTAATAACTGAATATCGCTGTAACAAATGCTTTGTTTATAGATAATATCAAAACATATTACAAACAGTTTTAATGATTCAGCTATATTGGTTGTGAATATTATTTACTTATTCTTAACAAATTCGGAAGAAACAAAGGTTTATTCAGTATGACTGAGATTTTTCTTTCAGTGTAGTTAAATTGAACTCGAATGGTAATTTTGTAGGTACTCAGTTCATCAGAAATCCACTTCAACTAGATTAATGGGTCTAATATTTATTTTTATTTATTTTTTTTTATTTAATTAATTTTTTCCAAATGGAGGTTTTCTCAAAAATGAATGAATTTTTTTTCGGTTAAAATACAGTTGATTAATATTATACAGGGAAAAATTGTCGGAGAATATTCACAAGAGCAATGCAACAAACAATAATATTCTTGAACGTGTTCTATATAAATAATTGGTTTTTGGTAGATTGAACTGAAAACTTTGGTGGATTAAACTGAAAACTAATGATTTTCTACCTTCCCTATGCTAAGAAAAATTAATTTTTCATATACAAACGCGAGTTTCTCCAAAATAGTTTTTAAATGTTTCACCTTCAAATGAGGGTACATATAAGCATATTTGTTCTTGAATTTAGATCCCATAAAGGGCGAAGTAACTTGATTGGGATTATTTTTATATCTTACTCGTTCTCGCTTTCTCTACTTTTCGGAATCCAAAAAAATCCTATATACAGCGCTGAAAATGTGAGAAATTAAAACGTTATAGTTAATCAGGAATCAATAAAAGTTTTTTCTGGATCAACTTTTCCACCCGGGAAGGAAGTTTTTTTTGAATAAAATTGGAAATTTTATATTGAGTATGAATAAGATACTTTTCAAGTGCGTGAAGTTAATAGCTTTGCTCTATGGATTAATACACGGTTTTAGAAATAGCTAAATAATAATTAGTGAATCCGCATGCGGATTTGAATCCACCTGCGAAAACGAAGCTATGCGAAAGCTCATTCACTGCTGCGCAAGTGCATATGAGTCATTTTTGTACCGTGCAAGTGATCATCACACCTAGAAAATGATGCATTTGATCATTTCCACCCTTTCTTGTGGTAATTCGGCTTTTTTATGTTAAAAAGTTATTTTAGAGTTCAGAATAATCATTGAAACATTCAAAATTATAATGAAAGAGGTGTTTTCGTGAATAAATCTTGCCCAAGTACACCGTGAACACCACGTTGCCAAACTGTCGCATGGCCGCGAGAGCTCGTAGACGAATTGAATTCGGATGAGCTCGAAAATAGCGCCCCTGGTGAGGTGCAATAAGGCTTATATTTATGCTAGCACATTTAAGCATCCGAAAAATTGCAAGTGATTGAATTATTCTCTAGTTCAAAGGATACAAAAGAACCATAAACTGCATCCATATCATGTTGTCTTGCACCAAGAATTGAAAGAGAGAGATTTTGGTAAACGACTTTTGCAGGTTACTTTTTCTAGCAATGGTGAAGTAAATTTACACAATAGCCACTACTGATAATATACCAACCAATATTGGCAAAGGAAAGTTAATGATCAGTGCGTCTCGTTTGATGTAGATGGGAGATAGATATGGACATCAATTTGTGAAGCTTCCGTACTTAAAATGTGCATACCTTATTGAGTCCAAAAGCTAATAGGTTAGGTATCACAATATTGCGTTTTACAATGAGTGAACCGATTCATATTTTATGAATGTTATCTCAATTTATTCGAACAGATTCATATACAATTACAGAAATCAATTACAATGAAAGCTTGACTCTTACTATTCGGTGTACATCATACAGGGTCCCGCAACAGTGGCGCGGTGTTTCACACCTCTATTTAGGATTCAGATAGGAATATGGTTCTCTATGATGTTTCCTCATTGCTCGAACTACACAAATTGAAAATGTGTTTTGTCATACAGGGTGTTCCATTTCTTCTGGGCCTTTTATACATATCTTTACCAAAAAAATATCAACGGTTTTTGAGATATTCTGCCTGACATGTCGTTTTTCCAATATTCGTCACTCAGGGTATTTGAAATTATTAAAGTGTGCTTAGTCCCATTGGATTTTTTTTTTGGTCAAATACTGTACCTTGGTTACTCTCTCAAACGGCATATCTGAACTGGGCACTCGAACTGGGATGTACAGGGTATAAAAAAACCTTGCCACATATTGGAAAAAACATTATCAGAATCTTCCTTATTTCAGATGGAACACCCTATATTTTATCGATCCATACGAAGCCCAAAAAAAACTCTACAGATTTCGGCTAGTAGGCCTTACGGTTTTGTGCACTAGTTTTCCTTTAAACAGGTTATTTTATGAAAAATGGCAAGAATTCATATTTCTTCGATATGATTTCGTTCAACGAGTTGATATTTATATGATAGTTATAACTGTGGTGGCCCGCTAGGTCACCTGATTTAACAAAACTAATTTTACTCATGGGGATCCATAAAATATGGTTCACGTCGAGCCCCCAACTTCTTCCGAAATGATGCGGCATAGAAAAACGGATACTCTTCGCAAATTACACCAGCTGTCTTGAACAGTCTTTCGAACATGGAACTTTCAAAATGGAAAACATGTTTAACATTTCAATACCAACTTTCATCAAACTTATGTTCTCCCAGCGATAGATAACCTTTTTTGGACCGATCATTTGAGATGTAGGTGCAAAAAACCTTGTAATAGAGATTTTCGAGTAGCAAAAAGGAGCAAGAGCCGGGATCGATAGCTTGAGAATTTTTTCCAAATTCTCGGCAAAGTCGAAAGCTCACGTTTTTGAGTTTACTGATTAGCTTTTTCTCGTGAATTTCTTCCAAAGAAGTCGCAATGTTGTCCGAATTGTTCTCTTTTGAGTTTAGGCTCTCCAAGATAAACATCTTATTTGAAAAGTATGGCATATAAATATTCTTCAGAAAAAGAGCTGTTTTGAGGTTTGAGATGAAATTTTATGAGCTTTTTTTGGTGTTTCTTTTGGATCGATGAAATATAGGCTGTTTCATTTGAAATAAAGGAGGTTCTGCTAATTTTTATTTCCAATGTGTGGCATGCCGTTTCATACCCTGTTTATGCCAGTTAGTTTTTAGATATACCGTTTCAGAGAGTACCTAAAGTTCAATATGCGACCACGAATAAATGCCAATGGGACTTCGCACAACTTAATAATCTCAAATATTCTGAGTGACGAACATTTTAAATAAAAGACATGTGTGGCAGAATATCTCGAAAAGCGTTGATATTTTTTTGGTGAAGATATGCATAAAGTGTATCCTATTTTTCATGTAGAAACCGAAAAAGTAATGAAAAATATAGGTTGCCATTTAAAAAAACAAAGTTGGGACCCGCCCAGAAAAAATGGAACACCATGTATGACCGAAATCATTTTCAATTCGTCGAGTTCGACCAATAATTAAACATCATAGAAAACTAGATTCCTTTCTGTTTCCTATATAGATATATGAAGCACCACGTCACTGTTGCGGGACAGTGAACAGGGTGATTCTTCAAGTTTTACATTAATTTCAACCCTAGATTCCTCTCATCAAATAAGACACTTTTTTCATCTGCAAATTTTTCTAGATTCGACCCCGGTGAAAAGATACAGGCTGTTGGAATTTTCTGAAAAAATCTTTCTTTCGTAGCTTCGACATGGTTACTCCGAATGAAATGAATTTTGGTATGAAGGTTTCTATGAATATGAAAAGTATTCCACTGTAATCACATTTTACTTCAAATTGAGCTTCTCCTACGTTTACCCGGAACATAGAATACACAGAAATATATATCTATTTCACCAAATATAATGAATGCTATTTCGTGACCAGTCCAAAGACATAGTTCATGTCCTTGGACCAGACTTTCCATGGAATTCTTGAGTTCAATTAATGCTTCTAAGTTAGTTAGGTGATTTCATATAATTCGCTTATAAAATTGATGAAATTTAGGGGAATCATGGAATTTTCAACTCAATGTCACCCGTTCAACTTAAGTGAGAGTTTAATTCCTCCGTAATAATTTTACTCCCATGCTATTCACATTTATATCATTCCGAGTTCTATTTCGGGTTAGGATGTGAAGAAAATAATGACCCAAAGGGTCTGGAATAGCGGTTGGTGGGATGGTTTCTGGAGTTGCAATTCACTTCACTGATGTTATCTCAGGCGTGAATGTGATGCGCACCATAATATCTCTGAGATTATTTTGTGTTGGCCACCAGATATCAACCAAACTCCAGAATTCCTGCTGAGACGAATTCAAATCTTGAAAGGAACAACAATACCAGAAAGATATGAACTTGCATACAACCATCAAGCAGCAAATTAGAAACAATGCTCATTCTGTACGATTATCACACACTTATCTCCCGTCCAAAATCCAATCGGATATCACCGGATCAAAAATAGCAATTCGTGAAAACAAAAATTTATGCATCAAATGTTTGAAGCAAGTAAAAAAATGTTTTGAGACGCCAATAAACTCTACCGTCTTCCGTGAAGAAAAACATTTAGTTCTGATTACTTGAATATAATTTCCATCATAAAATATCGAAATTCGACGAGGAAAGCCAATCAGAAGAGATTTGTTGCATGTTTAGGTATAGTAATTGCACTAAGTTTCACCACTGGTGCGTACGTTATATTTCATCATGTCTCTTCTATTATAAATCAGAACAAGCCCACAATCTCTTATTAATGCTACTGCCCTACGAATTGAAAATTTGAAAGTTTGTGAATAACTGTCAATCCAAAAATTCAAACCATAAATGACGAAGGATCTGATAGCGATCAGGTGTCGAGTAGGATTTAGATTCATAGAATTCTAGGCATTATGGGAGAATTTATGCTTTGAATTAACATGCAAATTCAAAGCATAGAATAAATAACTCCTTGTATTTTCAAATAGCTGACGTCATTTATTTTACAGATGTGCAAACACCATGTTTTTTATATCATGAACATTACCCATGATGTGTCTCCATATCAGATTTCCAGTAATCCGAAGTCCTGAACTTAGCAACAGAAGGTTTCTGCAAAAAAATCGGGTGAGAGCCGCAAAACACAACGTACATATTATTTTTCCAAATCAGATTACCAGTAAACTAAAGTTGAGCCAATTGAAATTATTTGCAAGCCCAGCACTCATTTCATCACGAATAACGAAGTCACTTTCACTGCGAAAGTTAACATCGACCTGGACCAATGGATAAAACACTTATTATCCGATCTCACACTGAACAAGTCTGGTCCAATCGATTTACTGTCGGGTGCAATCGAATACAAAGAAATCATCTTGAAAGGAATCCATAAAAGTTGGACTGTTAGACCATAAAACAGAATTCGGATGGTAAAAATATGGAAACCCAACGAAAAAAACCGGAAAAATTGAAATGTGTCATAACACGTGCTAATGAAAAATTGGAATTGAAAAAAAATGGGAATTAGAAGAGGCAGTTAAGCCTGACGAAAGGAAGACGACCGAGGAGCAACAACTTTGTGAAGAAATTTATGATGGGACCATCGGAAGAAATACTGACAGCAAGTCACAGTACCAATTCCATTACAGGCCGACCAAGCGAATCTTGGTAATTCGAGACCCAGAGCAATGACAAGGTTACTATAACTCGTAAAACGATTAGTAAGAAATCATGACCTGGGTTATGCTTACGTTGAGTTCATGAACGAATACCAGAAACTAGGACATATGGAGGATGTCGACCCGGAGACGTAAACAATGGAAACTACTATATACCTCACCAAGTACTCATTCGTGAGGATAGCACAACCACTGAGAGTCATTTTTGATGCATCATGCAAAACTACAAAGTAATAAGTTTGAATGAAACCATGCTGATTGGTTCCAAATTGTAACTGGAAATAATTTATATACTATAACGGTGAAGAACAAGAAAGATTGCCTTCACCGCTGATATTGAAAAAATGCACCGACAGATAAAGATAAAAAAGAACGATCAAGATTATAATAGAATTCTATGGAGATCCTCACAAGTCGAACCAATAAAATAACACAAATTATCAACAGTAACATACGACATTGATTCAGCACCCTAACTTATAACTTATAAAAACCATTCCATAAATAGCAAATGATGAACAAGTATGATTAAGCTTGGCATCAATAGAATTTCACGTGGATGACCCACTATCGGGAGCAGATAACGAGAACGAAGCTATTAAACTACAACAAGAATTAATCGAGACGTTCAAGTCAGCTAGATTCACATCACTCAAATGAGCTAGTAACAGCAAAAATCCCGTGAAAATTTTACAAACGGAGTTCCGAGGCAGTGCGGAAACTTGGGTATCCACGGACAACGCACTGCAAAAGCATCGGAACGAATAATTTTGTTATATACAGCTAAATTATTCGATCCATTAGATTGGCTAGCCCTAGTAATTATGAAGGGAAATTGATCGTTCAAGAACTTTTGCAAATCAAACATTCATGAGACGAGAAAAATCCAGAACAGTTCGAGCATCGACGACTGAAATTTCTAGAACAAATACCGTATTTTGGAGAGATATCAATTCCAAGATGGACAAATCAAACCAAAAATTCAAAACCTGAACTGCATGGATCTGCATCTGAAAAGGCTTATGGAGCGGTAATCTACATGAAAACAGAAACAAACAACAAAATCACCCTGGTAGTAGCTAAATCAAAAGTTACTCCAATAAAACCAAGACTGTGTTACCGAGAAGAGCGAAATTTATGAGGAAAACTATGAAGACGCTTGAGCTCGAGAACACAACAGTTTTCCCGTGTACAGATTCTGCAATCACACTTTGTTGGATTCAAAGGGACAAGTTAACAGAAAAATGATTGCCGACATGATTTCAAAAGGAATAGAACCGTAGAATAAATATTATACAGAACAAACTTTGGTGGAGTCAAGCAGGAAGAAAAAAAAATGTGTATATGCAACAATCAACGCAAACTCGAAATATGACATTTTAGAAAAATTCTCAATATTATTCGAGTTACGGCATACTGCAATCTCTTCGGTTACAATTGCCACAACGAGAGGCCTAGACGCAATGAGAGGAGAGTCATGCCACTCAATAAGCTTAAAGCTGCCTTGAAACAATCTAAACCCCTTCAATGATAACGAAAAACTCCTCAGGGTTGGTGGACCACTACAACTATCGTTATTTCCTCACGCTGCAAAATATCCTATTATAATTTCATCAAAGATTCATCTTACAAAACTACTCATACAAAAGGCTCATCGAAAAACTCTTCATGGTGGAAATCGACAAACACTAGCGGAGAAAACAGTGAAAACCGTCATAAATAACTGTACAAAAAGTACATACTTCAATAATAAAACAGCCCAACAACTGATCGGACAACTGCCAGCTTGTAGAGTCACTCCATATTCCGATAGAGTAATCACCTTCATAGAAGCAATCAATATTTTTGATGATAAAATAAACAAGATGATTCGGAGTTCAAGATCAAATTGCAATGACAGGTGCACAGTGACATTTCATTCCTCCCTCCTCACCACATTTTGGAGGTATTTGGCTGGAGTCGAATCTATGGAGCTCCATTTGAAATGAGTAATTGGGAACGGCACCCTGACGTTCGAAGACCCTACAACCTTGACGCTCCAAATATAAGAATTTCTTAATTCTCAACCGTTATCTACTTCAACAGATAACGTCAACCACGCATTGGATGATATCAGCACCGATCTAAGTGGAAGATCGAAAACTACCCAAAAAAGAAATAAGAATTTTGCCATGTATGGTCATCATAATACCTACATCAACAACCTCAACGATACAAATGGAAGCATCTAGAAGAAAATATCGAAGCAGACGACCTAGTCTTAATAAAATATGACAACATTGTACCAGGAAAATGGCCATCATGAATAATCACGAAGGTTCATCCAGACAACGATGGTCTAGTTCATGTAGCAACTGTGAAGGAATCGGTCAGATGCTCATCAAATGTCCTAGCTACCCAGTGAGTCCGGAGAGGAACCAAGTGTTACCAAAAGAAGAATGAAAAAACACCTAATCCCCTATGGAAAATTGCCATCATTATAGTTATCTTCCTGATCCAAATGAAAAAAGAGGCATCTACATACAAAATTGTGAGCATTGGTACGGGCTCCTGTATAAAACATATTGGAAAGGCCAGAACAGAAAGGGAAATTTTTTGGATAGAAGTACAATGTGAAAAACCGAAATTACTAGATGATAGGAAACAACTTCATGAAGTAGTGATGAAGATGGAATAAATATTTGAAATATCTATGGAAATATCAACCACGACAGAGTGTACAGAATTGATTGACCACTTGAAAGATATAAAAAAAAACATTAAAGAATGATGAAGAAAAACCATTAGATTGGTTGAAAATGGATAGAATCAAATATCAACGAGACGAGGATGGATAAGCGAGGCACATTAAGCCGCGTTCAGATACGGAAGCTGAACTGCTCATGAGAAGCTCGCGGAAAAATAGACACAGTGAGGCAACCATCAGCGAAGTATGAGGCCAAGTCGAGCTGCATTTCCTCTTTTCAACAGTCAAACATATTTTACTAATTTCACAAGGACTCACATGTGTCACAACTTGTTAACAAGTTTCATGCGAGGGGGCAGTTCCGAGCTCCCCAAATCGTCAAATATAAAGCACGAAATGTCAACGTCTACTTATATAGCTGATGAGAAAATTAAAAAAATTAATTAATGAACAAGATTAGGGATCTATGGTTTTGAAGGAATGCGGTTGGGGATATGGAATATTGATTAGAGTTCAAATTATCCCATAGGATTATTGAACACAAGGAGCTCATTGTCAATGTGAATCAATCGAAAAAATCGAGAGTAGAATTCCATACTCTCGATAATTTTAACCTACTGTTCATTAATCTGCATGAAATATCAGGATCGCCATGTGTAATACTCGCTAGTTCTTGGTTCTTTGTATTTCATTCATGCAGATGATTATGGGATATGATAATTCACATCAGTTATAAAAGATTTATTATTTGCAGCCACAGAACATACTCCCTGCATCCCAATAGTAGTACCTACAGACCTCCATAGTCATAACATTCCAAAGGATGAGGCTGAATTGAATGCGTTTGTTTATTCCTTCAAGCGAATAATGAATTATATAACAATCCTTGATGAATGAATTAGATCACGTCACAATATAAACAGGGTTTCATCGTCATTGAATCTTCTTCGAAACACATTGTATATCTCAATTGACGCGAAAAGCTTTCATATAAGGAGATGAATGGATGATTGTCAGTCCTTTCAGACACTTCTCTCAAAACGTTAAATTCATTTTATTCTCAGGAATTTATTTTATTTCTTTCTCTGGTGAAAAAACTACCCAAAACGAAATTCGAACTTTTTTTATTACCCTGCGAAACACCAAAATTCTGACAATTTAATGAAAACTCGAATGAAATGCTTAAGGTTCACAAAAACTACTTACCGGTCCAGCGAATTCCATTTCATCTGGGAAAATAAGGTTTTCGTTGAAATATGCAATATTTTCTATAATATCGTAGGAATCTCTGTTATTGATATTTCCCAGAACTTCTAAATCTTTTATGTACATAAGACGATCGAAAGTTATATCACCTGAAAAAAAGGAAACCTATATCTATATGTTTGTTAGGGAAATCAGATGTGAAAACATCGGAAACTTCACCCTCATTCTACGAACTCGCTCAGAACATTCACAAATCAAATCCAAATCATGACTGATAATCAATATTTTAAGTGAACAACTCTACTTGGAGGATGGTTAATTGGTTTGTGTTCGTGATATTTTCTTGAAGATGGTTTGGTATAAAGTGTGGTCGAAGTAAAGACGTCAATAATTTTTTTTCAGATTCCTCACACCTAGGGGTATCAAAAAATACCTTATGTATGTTACGCAATTGTTGTTGTCTTCAGCTCATGATTTTTTTGTGTTTTTTCAATTCATTATTATTTTCATTAAACACAGTTTAAAGTTTAAGAAAAGCCTATAAACTCACAGAAAAATATATATAATCCAATAAAAATTAAAAAGAAAAGAACAGTGTAAAAGTGCTTGAAGAGCGAGAAATAAACACGAATTATCTGAAGAAAAAACAAAACTATACCAAAAGGTTCCTTTCACCCAAATGCCAACCGTCATAATAGGTCTCTTGCATGTATTTTTTTATTATTGGAATAAAATATTCCATCCCTAAGAATACTGAAAAAACGATTTTTCAAATTACGCTCCACATATTGGTTGTTTAAACACTAGGAACTTCGTGCCTTCCGCGACGAACCCCGATATATGCACCCTCTCCCTCTTCTCGTATACCTTTCTCTCTAGAAAGCCAATGAGCAGCGTCAGCTGTATCTATCCGGGCTCGTGGAATAACGAGAGAGGTAGGAGGCAATCTACCGAGTTTCACCCACTTTGGTTTTGCGTCCCGATTTGACCCTTTTTAATACCGAATTATTCGAAATTCGCGAATTGTAGAAGTGTGAGATAGCATACATCATGATTTTTTATCGAAATGGAATGAGAAGAACATAAAAATATGATAATTCGTGTTACATCATATTGTTATGTTTTCCCATTCCATTTCGATGAAAAATCATGATGTATGCTAACTCACACTTCAACAATTCGCGAATTTCGAATAATTCGGTATTAAAAATCGTCAAATCGGGACGCAAAACCAAAGTTTTTGAACGAGTTCACCGACACTGAATCAACCACAACAGGAGGTAACGCGTTCCACAAACCTAATATCCGGTTCGTCAAAAAGTTTTGCCTTTGCACTGCCTTGAACTTCTCCTTACGAAGCTTGAAAGCATGGCCTCGCAAACGGCCATCCGTGTTCATCGTGAATAGGTTGCGCAGACTAACACCAAACAGGTCGTTCAGAGCTGGAAAAGTAGTGATGAGATCACCACGAGTCCTCCGGTCCATAAAAGTTGGTAGGTTCGTTATGGAGAGTCTTTCACTTTCATTATGTCAGCGAGGTTTCTACTATTCATATTTTTTATGTGGTAGATATGTTTCAGGTTGTTTTTTCGGGACATGATCGCCCTGAATGTTAGACTTAGAAGCTAGAACTTTAGTTTTCAGTGGACTTTGCAAGGTCCTAAAGTCCCAAAATTATAAGAACTATTAGGCTGGTTTCGTTGTAATCAGTTTTGGAAGTCGGCTAAAAATAGGCTAAAAACGTTGGAACACGATTGAAGATATTTTCTATTTTTTTCATTTTTATATTAAATTGAACTTAAAATGTGAATTACTGTAAAATAACTGTAGCACTTGTAATTTCAACAATAATTTTGGTCTCGTCACTCTTTAAAAACCAAAGCATATTTCAAACTTGGAAGTAGTGAAATATAAAGCACACATTATTTAAAAAGTACTATTTACTACAATAAATCTTCAAAATCCATTCCTCCAACTTGAATACATAATCATCAACGGATTAAAAAGTTGAATTCTTATTGCCTGCTATTCGAATATTTTTGTTTTATTTGTCTTTCACTCCTGGAAGTTTCTGTCTCGATTCTGTTCCGTTGTTGCTTTCCGTCGCGTACACAAGCTCTTCATAAAATCCCCACATAAAAGGTTTGTTTTGTTTTCGAGTACAGCTGTTCTGGAACGGTTCCGCATGCGCGATTGCGATTTTGTGTTTTGGTTCATTTCAGAACCGGTTCAGGATTTCAGTAATCCTGTTATCCTGGTTATTTTCAGGATCGATTCCGAACTGTTCCAGAACTGTGATAGGAGTTCGGACGTAAGAGTCCGAACTGCTTCAGAATTGGGTAGTTCGCACAAGCGTAGAGTGGCTGTCAATGATCTAAATGATTAACCTCCCCCTAAAAATATTTATATATTACCTACCTAGTGCGACAAGGACTTTCGCATATTTTTAATTAAACCACAGGCAATGAGAGCTGATTAACATCCTTCTTTTCTGCCAACTCAAACGGAAGTTTTTCTTCATCTACAATCCGGATGAGAACCCGAACTTAAATCGTGTTTTGGTTTCATCGCTTTCAGAACTGTTCTAGGATAGCTCAGAATCGGGCTTCAACGGCGCATCGATTCTATGCAGTTCTAGAACTGTCCTAGGACAGTTCTGAATTTCGCAACCAAAACAAACCTAAAATGATCGATGGGGTTTAGGTCGGTCCTGAACGCCCAACCCATCTTCATGTAAAAATAACACAGCTACAGTTATTATTTTACAGGAATTTTGATTAAGGTTACTCTGAAATTACATTTTCAAGTTGAATTCTTGATGAAATGAAAATGATGAAAAGTAGAAATATAACTTTAATCGTGTTTCAATGATTTTAGCCATCCGCCTTCGAGAGCCGATTACGACAAGAAAAGGCTAATAAAGTACTATTTATACGCGCTTGTTTGTCGTATGATATCGTTAGCCTAAGACCGTGCAAAGTTTTTAAACTCATCCAGAAGCTATGAAAGCTCGTAGTTGTATTTTTAATACTGAGTGAAATTTTTAGTGAATCCTACTGAAAACTGAAGTTTTATCTTTCAGGCCTTTTTTTGGTCAACTGAAAAAAATTTCAAGCAGCTCAGTTATTTTTGTTATCGAAACAACATCCAGGGCGATTATGTCACAAAAAAAAATTTGAAAAATAACTACTACCTACATAAAAAGATATACATTCTTGAAATATCGCTAGCATAATAAATTCACAACACAAAAAAATATAACTCGAAGACTACAAAAAACCGCGTAACATACATGGGATATTTGGATAATATCTTTAAATTCGTAAAATCCTCGATGGTTAAAATAACCTGATACTCATTAAAATGGAATATCTTATGAGTTATTCAAAATTCTTTGATTCAAAAGGTTCCTTGATTATAAGAGAGACCATAAAACAATAGTATGCCAGTAAATATTTTCAATCCACATTTAATTAAATTTGGATCAGCTTGTATTGAATGATTGACTTCCAGCTGGCAAGCTTGCATTTAGATGCCCCAGAAAAAAATTCTTTATATCCGAATTTGGAAAATTAATTTGTTCTATGTACATGTCCTACATTCGCAATAGTGCATGCAATAAATAACAATAAAAGTTATATGGATAATTTTCGAACGGATCTATAGGTTATTCCTCAGAATTGAGATCTGAAATATTCTTCGAGAACTCCCAAATTTATCTGAGTCACTTAAAGAATATATAATGAAGTTCTTTTTCCAAACGGCTGAAAACTGTATGCGTTGTATCGACGCTCTTTTTATTCACGATGCTGGATTGACGGAATAAATATTGAGAAAAATTGAAAAACCACTGACGTGAAGTCAGCAGCTTTTACGCACTCGTTTACATTGCGAAATGGTGACTTGAAAATTTCAGTGAAATTTCAATGAAATATAAAAATTTTCGAGAAAAAAAATTTTTTTTTCGAATTTTTCCATAGATAATTCTTCTTATCGACACTATTCATTTTCCAAACAAGTTTCATTTCGATCAGATAAATATTTTTCGAGTTATTGAAAAATCGAAATTTCAAATAGCTGTAGCACAAAAACCATTCGCCAGATTTGGCCCATTAACGAACTCAACCGAGATATTCAGGATCTTAACCTTACCTGAAAATTTCAGGACTCTAGGTCCTTTCTTTCGAGAGTTACAGCGCACACGGCCACACGGACATAATCAATTTTGACCAACGATTCTTCATCAGTGAGTCCAACCTAGTCGTTTGAGACCAATTTCGGCTCAAAATTCGAACATTGTGACGAAACGATAACGCGCTCTTTCCCAGAACTCGAAATTGCGAATATATCGAAATGAAGAAAAAAAGAAATATCTTCCTGCTATCTGTGAATATAATGACTCGATAGTAAATATATTCGCAAAACATCTTGTTGTCTCAAACGGCACCTCACAATCGAGTCTTCAGATTCGTTATTTCCGAACGCACTCTGTAACGAGTGAGATATAACATGAAATGAACTCAATGAATGGATGAAATATCAAACGAACCTTTAATTATGAAAATATCATCACGATATTCGAAATAGTCTTTTACTTCTTGTACGGACACATCATTGATTTTTTCAGATATGTTTATGTTATTCTTGAAGGTTACATTTCCAAAAATTTGAATTGGTGCATCAATTATTTGATTGCCCTGTTTAGTTAACAGATTTTCAATAGGAACGTTGTTCAACTTATCGGTTTCAATCAGTTTTTGAACAACGAAGCCTTTTTGGAAAACTTTCAGACCCTTAATTTTCACAGCAGTTTCGTTAGTGTACAAAATATCCTCTTGTAATTCTTCGAGAGGTACGCCACTCAGTTTTGTCACCCTCAGATTTGAAAAGAATACATTTCCCTGAAAATAATTATTACAAACAATGTGAATTTCAAAGAACTTTTGTTAGAATAAATACCTCGATAACGACTGATTTCTTTTCAAGTTCTTGAATTTCTTTCAGGGGAATTCCATCCATCTGTTCTACTTTCAGGTCTTCTTTCACAAAAAGCTCTGGAACAGGATGCTGAATTACTCTCAATTCAAAAAAGTCTATACTAATATTGTACCACTCAAAAACAAACCAATCAGAAATCTGGTGAACCTTGGCATTAAATACACATTAATCTTGATTAATAATAATAGCAATAATGAAAGCAATTCTGAAAAAGCACTGATGCGAATTCATCACGAAATTCTGTACAGAATTCTGCATCAGCATTTGCCAACTAGTCACCAAGCTTCATCAAGATCGAATCAGTATATCTTGATTTTTCTCCGAAATATCTATATACCAAACGAGAAACTTCGAAATTTGGTATATTCTTCCCAATATCTATGGAGATAAATACTATAGATCAAACTGAGATTTGAAATACTATGGTTATACAGTGACTCCAAGGTATTGACCAAATGTCACTGACATAAGATGGATAGTTTCCGAACAAAAAAACTTTCGGCAAAACTATTATCTTTTCACACAGAAGACCTTCACGAAATTCTGCATGAAGTTTGGCGTCAGTATTTCCCAACAATCCAAGTTCAAATCTGATCGCGTCAGTTTTTCTTTAGATATTGGGTAAACAACCTTAAAATTTTGAATAGCTTCAAAATTTTTCATATTTTTCCCTTACTTCTCCGAAAATGAATATCGGATGAAACTGAAATTTGAAGTGCTGTTGTTGAATATTGACTTCTAGGTATATGTTGAATTTCATCGAAATCTGATTTACCTTGTGTGAAAAAAAATTTTTTCAATAAAATTCGGTGAATTTTAGAAAAATGTTCATTTAAGTTTCACCCACAAGATCCCAACGGAATTTCCTTAAAAAATGTGCTTGAATATTTTCCAACCAATAACAAAGTATAAATCTGATTGCCATTTCATTACTTCTTGAGTTAATGTTTAAATAACCTCTATATCTTAATTAACAATAATATTAGACATATTTTTTTCCAATTTGTCCAAAAACAAATATCGAATCAAACTGAAATGCGAAACTCTATTGCTGAATATTGACTCTAATGTATGAGCCAAATTCCATTGAAATTTGATCAACAGTCTCCGAAAAAATTATTCATTTTGGTTTATTATTTGATAAAATCAAATAATAAACCTTAGTGATCGACCAACAAAAAAAAATTTTTAACCCCCCCTGAAAATTTCACAGTTTACGTTTTGGAGTATATAGATTTGAATAAACTAATAAAAAAAATCCGTCCGTCCGCCGTCCGTTGTCCGGGGCTTTTCTCAGAAAGTACTGAACCGAAATCAGTGAAACTTGGTAGAAAAATCGTGTGTCGCTCGGGATTGATCATCCAAGCTTTTCAGCAGAATCGGTGTACCCTAAGAGCTCAAAAAAATTATTTCTCGAAAACTTACCACCGAATTTTCATGCAACTCGGAATGTTGATTACTGTTGCAAAACTAAACCAAAAAAATTTCACCCGGATGATTTCCGACCAGTGGTTCCTAAGTAATAAGGAAAAACGCTGCAAATTTCCAATAATGTCGAAAATGACATCATCACATTCAGTTTAAGATTGTAATTCACTGGAATAATCGGTTTACTTTTCATTCAGATTCAGACATCTAAAAGGAGATGAAAATATTGATTACCGAATTTTCAACACATATCCAAAAATTTTTAATGGATGCGTTATTATTTTATAATCACAATTTGCAAATGCCCCATCGATTTTCTTAACAATTTTAAAATAGTAGTTCAGATTAAATGTTTTTGGGTTTTCTCTCCCAATATCTTAAACATAACTACTGAAAATCGGATCAAATTATTATTTATAGAAATCACCCTGCGGATTACGGGATTTAAGATCAAATTTCTTCATGAAGCTCATTCATATCTTGAATAAAACTTTTATTTTATTCATAAATCATTGGTTTTTCAGAACACAAAAACCAATTCCATGAAAAAATTCATTTGAAACATTGAAATCTCAATAAATACTCTTTTATAACTGAATAACACTTTTATATGCAGAACGCGAATTAAGTAGCGCAATTTGAAATAATGCAGATTCCCAAAAAATTCGGTTGATCGGAGGTTTCCATTAATTTCGGTTTGCGTAATACGATTATCGTCAACCTGTGGATATCCGTTACTGGTTTCAATCGAAATCCAAAATCTTTCGTACTGACAGTTTGAAATAAGCGTGAATATAGAAAATAATGAGCATTTATATGATAAATCCAATTGGAGGATATAATATCCAAAAAAATCAATAGCAAACCGCAAATCTCATCAATTGTCGAGAATCTAATACTGAGGGTTGGAGCCTTAGACTAAAGTTAGGAGCCGATAATCTATCTACCTGTTCTGAACAGGGTCTGTGACCTTAGACAAAGGATATAGCGTAGACAAAAATATTCCGCATGTATCCTCATCTGGTTGTCAGCAAACTACTTGTTTGAATTTCACGTCTTTACATCAAACAGACTTTCGGATTTGACACCCTCTTGGTTGAGTGTATCTGACGACGATAACAACGAACGAAATTTATAATCTAGAATTATTCTTTCGAATTCAACCTGATGAGGTTCACGATATATTTAATTGTTACAGAAATGTTATTGAAAATAACCTTTGTTTTTCAGTTTGTGTGGTGGATACCTTGTAAATCAAGTGAATCGGATATCTGCTGTGGAAAATTTTTTTTTCAGATCAATTGCACAGGAAGATTAATTTTTTTTCATTTCATTAATATTTTTCAGAACAAAGTTGAATCCCAGTAGAAATCACATCTACACATTTGATATTAGCGGAATTTTGTTTTACGTAGTGGTGTTAGTTTGACAGATTGAGTTTATTTCCTCAGTGTCAAGAAATACGAACGCGTTCGGATTGAAACATCATGACTAATTGTGAAATATAGACACTCGATTTAATGCAAAAATTTTTTTAAACATTTTTTTTTCGGATACATATTCATCAAAGTTCATTGAAATTTGGTACATGTTTCAGAGTCAAAATTTAGAAACAGTGTTTCAAATTTCAGTTTCGACCGATATTTATTTGTGCAGATATTGGCAAAAAATTTCGTGACCATTTTGAATATTGAGGTTATTTCCCTAATATCTCAAGAAGGACAAACCCTATCTGCTGATTTGTAGTTCATTTTCAGTTGTAGAATACCGACACGAAATTTAATAATTGTGGAAAATAGTAAGATTTTCGAAGAGGTGAAACGACTGTGGAACGTCTCTTCTCATTCAAAATATTTTAAATTTTGCTACTCAGTTAGCGTTCTGCATGTCGAAATGTTATTCAATTATACAAGTGTATTTATTGAGATTTCAATGTTCACATGAATTATTTCATGGAATTGGTTTCTGTGTTGTGAGAAACCAATGAGTTATGCATAATATATAAGTTTTTTGAGATATCAATGGCATATTGGGTTATTTAAATGAGAAAATAATAAACCCTTGTGTAAAATTTGCAGCGTTTTTTAAATATTTTCTACCAATGCGATCATAACGAAGTTTTACATAGAGTTGCGTGTTGCTATTTCCAAACTAATGAAGAAGCTTCAGTCTGATCGTGAGCTTTTGGAGAACGAACTTCAAAAATTTTTATGGGTATACATATAACTCTGAAACTGATTTTACCTATTAACTAATTACCCGTAAAATTTGGCCTAGCCTTAAAATATCAGATCTCAAGGTTCTCTCTTATGGTGGTAAGAAGAGCGCACAGGGTTGGACCACTGAGAAATGAGAATAGAATTAACTAGAGCGGCCACCCAGATACTCGCGGGATGTCAACCATCCCCCACTCTCTGGTGTCCTACTATTAGGGTGCGCGCTATTATAAGAATTGCATTGTTCTGAAGTTTAATTTTTGACCCTATTTGTTTTGACTGGTTTCAATAGAAAGAATGGGCGTTTTCGTCTGTTTTGAACTAAATAAAAGGGGGAAAAATAGAAAAACCTTGAATCGTATACATGGATGTAAATACTGCAGAATTGAGAAACAAATCATATTCAAAATGGTATTTTGGAGATCTTTTGTTTATGGGACATTGACATAGTGATTGGGACAATAAAATAGAATAAAACTTCACCTTTGACACGCACGTTCCCGGATGAAATTTTGTTCATCATTGCATCTTCAGTTTTCTCCTCATTTAATACGATTTGACACAATGCTTTATCAGCCCGGCAATTTATCCTATCAGTTCTAGCACTTTCCATTATAATATCCTCCCCTAAATTTTGAGCTTCACTGTAGCTTAGACGAGTACTGGTGAAATTCTTCAAGTTCATTTCAACGAAGAACCCTTCCACGTTCCTTATGACACTCAAATTTTCTACTTGTAACTCGTCTAAAACAGTCTTGTGATCGATGATCCTGTCACCGATGACGGTATAAAAGTTTTCGACCGGGATCTCGTTCAATTTTTCCTGTACTTCTAAGTTTTCAGCCTCCAATTCCTCAAATATGAGGATGGACGAAATAAACTGTTCACCAGATGTTTTAACTGCTTCTTGATCAAGCTTGGTAACATTTATCATGCCTATCAGTTGCTTTGCTTCAACGTCTTCGATACTAACATTGCCGTTAAGCTGGGGTAAATTCAAGACTTGCGCTGTGTCTTTGGTAACTATTTGATCTAAAGGCATTAGATTTATGGAATTCGACGTTATTCCCAAGTTATTCCTGATAGTGAGGCCTTCAGAAAATTCTTTTATTGAGTTTATCCTCGAAGTGTTTTCATCCTGAAACACAAATTTCATTCGTTTAAATGATAGAATTGTTTATTCAGCAGAACTCAGTGAAAGCACATTAAAAATGCAGTCCTCAAGAAAACAACTGTATTTACAATATCATTTTGTGTAAGGTACGGCCGAGCGATTGGAACCTCTGTCTGACGGACGACAGTTCCGTCGGTAGCTCGAGTCTCAAGGTGAGAAAGAAATATTCTTGTCCAAGGCGATTCATCACGCCAAAGCTTCACTGTACTTTCTCTGTGAATGTGATGATTGAATTTAGTCTTCCTTCATAGTTATTTGGTATGAAGAAGTATGCTTTATTAATACAGTAAGGTAGCTAATGCAAACACAAGATTCCGATTTATCATTTGAGCTTGATCTTCTACAAACTGCAAAACATTCTTTGAGGATCTTAGGACAAAATTTAAGTCGGAACTTAACATTTGAGGCAATTTCGACCCCAAATCCAAAAATTATAGATGCTTGGGAAAAATTATAAAAAATTTGTCATAAAAATGCAACTGATTAGCAATCTGTATAAATGGGTATACATACTTTTTGCTTCTGATGATACCTAGTTTTCATTGAGTATTAGAACTGTCGTACTGTAATGATAACATTGTGTCATAGCATTATAAGAGTCGAGATTACCTTTTTGAATGTTTTCACGTATAGTTATACCTATTAGTTTGTCCTGATTTGTACTTGACTGTCCATTCTATTGAATGTTTTTCCCTGAGTATAATTTTCATCACAATTTAAAATCATTGTATTCGTAAATGAATTTATATGTTTTCGGAGCGAATCAACCATTGAGCGTGCTATGGAGAATACCAACGTGCAAATAAGTGCAAAAACTTGTGTTGATCAAGTACTTAGAATTCGAACAAATGAGTAGAAGCCCTTACTTCACGTCATTGCTTAACCAGAAATTCATATAGGCCTAAATTCACCTGTTTCAAGTAAATACAACATTATTGAGTGAGACACTGTCGTCGAGCTATCCCCTGCCTCAATCAATTCAACCATTGAGCGTGCGCTTCTGTTGGGTAAACAACTGAGAGTACTGTTCCTGGAGTAAAAAAACAATGATCAAACCTATGCGAAGACACCAGACTCAATATTTCAGGTTTGATTTACACTTGTAAAGTCCTGACCCGACCGGAAGGAAACAAACACGATTAATCGACTCCCGACCAGACCAGACAGATGTAACGTCCTTCTATAGGAGAGGGCACGTATTTTCACGTGTATGTTTTCTTTTCGGCTTCATCCGACAATCTGGAGTCGTAGTCGGAAGAAACTCTGAAGGATTGACGGTTTGCAATGTAGGATTAGCCTAAGACGTTACGAACACCAGTCCAGTATTCTTATGTTGAGTTTGTCGATATGTGATGCATCAGAATGTGATACCACATTTCCTTCAATCGAGTTCAAATCCAATACCTCGAGATGAAAATATTACTTGAAAGTTCAGGTAAATTTTCAGCGAAAGCTGGCTTATACCGACCTATTTAATGCCCGTACGCATAGTCGATACTACGTACTTGAGGACGTCTTAAGTCGACGCGTCCATCCCATATTGGTAACTTGACCGCCGAGCACCACTTCGCCAGTGCTTGGTGGCATGCTTGTTCAAGTCTACGAACGACCTATCTTGAGGAGTGCTCAAGCAAGACATAATCACAAAATAGCGAAGATTATTCATTTTCTGTGATTTTTACAACCCAGGGTTGTTGCTATTTTCATTATAATCTTGGGTTTCTGCGCAATGTGTGATACCGCATGTACAATAATATCCTTTTATGCGATAATTTCAAAGAACCTACCATTTGAAAATTCAATTCAGCTAAATATTGTCCGAAGATACTGAAAATTTTAATGAAACTTCTCAAATTTTTTTCGATGAACAGATTGCTATCAGGAAATGAAGATAATTCTCTACGAATTCATCATATTAATTGCAGAACTTAATACATATACTGGACCTATTAATAATGACCATCATGCTAGGAGGCACTTCCCCTTCTTCGGAAGCATCATATATGCCATAAATTGGCATTTTATATAACAGAACTACGGTTCGTTTTACGGGGCGGCTTCTTTGACACCTTGAAGAGTTACTTTCATATAATAGCAAATTTTCAGTGCGACCAACATGAAAACGTTAAAACATTCTAGATTTTATCGATATCCATGAAGTCCGCTGGGAATTGCCGAAGGTGCGGTTAATGGATAGAACCCTGTCTAAGCATGAGTCAATACTTGAGCTTGTCCCAGCGGAGAATTTCTCAAGGAGTTCTAGATCGGACTATGCGTACGGGCATAAGTCTTTGGATCATTCGTTTAAGTGTTTAAAGTTAGTTTCGCTCGGAAGCATACAATCGAATTTGACCACAAAATTATTAATTCTTCTTATATATTCTTAAATGTTCCGAAACACTACGTCAAAGGACCCAATTCAATTGAATTGAAATTTATGTATTATTGCTGAGTTCTGACCTTGTAAATTATATCCTGTAATATCTTTCCGTAATTGAGGTTATCCATATATTCAACAATGACAGACCCAGTTACTTCAAGAGCTTCAAAATTGACATTAGATGTAACATTGAATGTGTTGGCCAGAGTTGGATTAGGTAGAAAATTGTTGAGTCGATCTCCAATAGTCTTGCCATCATGCTGAAAAAAAAACCAAAAGCGAAATATTTCAAGTTTAAATAAACATCCTAAATTACTTAAAAGGATTCGATGAAACAAGATACATGGGACATTTACTTCACCTCGTAAAACTTTTGATGCAAATGGGTGAATGGGTAAAATCCGCCCAATAATTTTGTAGGTATACCCATTCAAAATTTTATTTTCCCAATAGTTACAAAATTACAGATTAGATCCAATTTGAATCTAGTAATTGATAGAAAAATAATAGCTTGTAGGTTTATTAATTTGGGACTCAAATACAAAAATGTATGAATGGGCGTAATGCGCTGAATGATTCATAGACATACACATTCAAATAGGTATTTCCAAAAATACGGATCGAATTCGAATCTATCACTTGATTGAGAAATGATAGCTTGGAGGTTCATGCGGAATTTCGTAGGACTATATGAAAAAGAGATGCTCAAATGAGTTCATGAAAAAGTAAAACTGCGTTTCGATGGATCAATAAGCAGGTGACTCCTTTGGCAACGAATTTAAACAAGCGCGTGAAAGCTCCGGACCTCAAGTCGGTGCTTTTCTAGCTTTTTTTTGATTCGCCTCGATTTACATTGACGCTTAACAAACTACACAGCATCATTCGCACTCATTCCATAGCGGAGAGAGTTTAAATATTTTATCAAGAAGTTTGTTGAATGGCAAACAATGGACTTCCTTCTTGGCGTTAGGGGATGAATCCATTCAGAACACAAAAGATTCTGCTAACTCGTCCGATCCATATGACAGCATACAGCATACCTAGGTTCTTAGGTTTTCTTGGATACTTATTTCATTTTATGATAATGTCCTGTAGTTTATTCGAGAGGCTGATAGAGTTATTTCTCATCTAACCATACTACCCAAATTGAAGCTTACCAGAAATTTTCTTGTGATCTCTAAGTTTGAAAAAGATGCTTTGCCAGTAATATCTTGTGGAGTGGAAAGTGTGAAAAAATCATCAGATTTGTATTCGTTGATATAGTTTCCATTTGTATTCAGAACTTCACTTGTAACAGCCTTCTTGAAAACTTTTCTTCCTAGAACGTTATGTTGAATATAGTAGTCCGTTACCTTTTGATGATTCATTGGCAAATAGAATGAGAGAAATTACTTTGTTTTCTTTCGCTCTATTTTATTGAAAATTTTACAGTGACCTGAGTTTCGTAGTACTACTACATTTTCGAACTGGTGTATTGCAAGTTGTGCTGCAAGGTATTTGAAAGTTTCCTGCAGGTTTATTTCTTGAAAATCTCGAAAAGCGGGGAATTCCATAAGCCCGTCTGTTCGTTCAGAACTTTTACTGCCGGGATATTGAGGTACCTGAATTAGTAGATTTCCAATGTTCGTTAAATATCCTATCCCTACTTTCTCGTCGGTTCCAAATCTAGTTAATCTCAAAATTCTCTAGAACCAAGCCTGCAGTATAATGGCGGATTAACCGGTACGGTTAGTACATATAAGTGAAGGGTCCCGAGATCAACAGAAACTCTCGATCGAATCAACATATCTTCAGAATGAAAATGAATCCTGCAAGTGGAAATGAAGAATAACGTATAAATTGCCAGAAAGTTACATTAAATCAAAAATTCCGCTATCGCATGTTTTCTCCGATTATTCTCATCTGCCTGCAATTAATTCCAGCAAGTGAGCCAGAAATATTGTCAGCATCCCTTTGAAATATTGGTATGGATAAGAATATTTCATACCATTCTGTATGAATTAGTTTGTTGGTAATCGGAAAATAAAGCCACAATGACGTTGTAAATCCTGAGAATATTTATATTTCGTTCTAACTCTGTAACTATATCAGAAACGTTATACTTATATTCTGTTTTATCAATTTTTGTCTAATGAATTCGATTAAATTAATTTTAGTTCCTTTTGATGAATCGTTTTATAGTTCCAGGGAAATATGATTCAATATGGCTTCCAAGATGATTGCTTATACATGTTCATGAAAAGTAATGAAACAAATTAATTTGGACGAAACCGAATTTGAATCTGCAAATTATTCGTGAAGAAGCAACATTCGTCGGCTTGCTCTTCATTGAATGAAAGCAATGGCGCTTTTGTTACATCCGATTAACGACCATATTCCCATTATCCCAAAGTATTTTCACGACATAATTACCCTTCTTTTGAAGGAGCCGCTCTGAACATTGAAAATGGAAAGGTGGAACCTAGATAACGAATTGGTTTTCATAGATGGCGGTGTGTAAATCACAACTGAAAAATTTTGATTATATGGAACTCATTCAAACGTATCAAATTAAAACAAGGTTCAAATAATTGGAGCAAAAAACGTAAAAAAGAAAAGTGAACACCTTCCGCTTACTTCACGATTAATTGGAAACGAGAGTGAATCACTCAAAAACTGGAAATGATATTGAACTAATTTCAACAAAACAAATTGAAACAAATTTTTATGAAGTTGGCACTAAATGTTATGAATGCGGATAAAGAACATCTACTGAAGATATCGAGAGTTTTCAGAAAAACAAATTAGGTAGTTATTATTGGCATTAAAATTTATCCCCAACCTGGAATTTTTGGTGCGGAGTGTAAAGTCAGTAACAAATCATAGAATTGATTGCTCGAAAATTATGATTGTACATAAAAAGTTATAGTATACGAAACAAATTGGAACGAATAGATTACTGACTATTTAACGTAGGTTCAAAATTTGTTCTTACAATTCATCGCTAATTTCATGCTGCCTAATTATAGCTTACAGTAATATGGGAAGTAGTTCTAGAACGCATCAAGGAATTCTTCCAAAACTCAAATACCTTATTTGGATTTGCAAGGTGAATACCATTTACGAGACTTTTGAGAGTCAATTTTTGGAAGAGATAAATTATTTAGGGTCGAGATCTGGAATAGACTGAATATACTGTTAGTTCCGTCTATCGAGATATTACCGTGCAATTTGAATGTATATCTTTATATTTGATATAGGAATCTTTCAAGAATCGATTGAAGTCTATTTTGGGGGGATTTCGCACAATTTTTTAGGATTTTCACTCCCAATATCTGAAAGGAAACTATTTAAAATTAAATAAAAAATTTTTTTTTTTCATGAAAAACACCCCTGCGGATTGCAGTTTCTTGTAAAAAACAGATTGCCTAATGAACAATACAGGAACAATACAATACAAGAAAGGGAACTATGACGTTTCAGAGTACAAATCTGACTTTTTCTTAAAAGAAGAAAATTTCAAGAAGTAATTTCGATTTTTCGATTCGATTTGAGACTTTCGTCAAATCGACAGTTTTGAGAAAATACAGCGACACAGAATCATTTGATTTGGGAGTTTTTTAACCTTCTACCTCTTTTTCAAGTAAATTCAGCCTATTTCACCGAACAATGAGCAAAATTACTCTCATCATTTAACAGAATGCAAGAGGTGATTTTTTTTCAAATTATCTGATTCCAACTTCAGTATTTTGTATTGTCCCAATCTATAATTTGATTCCCAATGGTTGAACATACATGGTTCGCTATTTGGGATTTTTGTATGTCTCTATTCCTTATGTTGTTTTTGTGCTCTCGTTATCTGATATATAATAGTCAAGACGTTTCCATAAATACAGGGAATACTATAGACACAATATTTTGATTTTTGTTTCTCGTTAATAGGTTTGGTTTTAGTTAGTATGGATCTCAAATCATTTTTTGATTTGAAAACCGTTCTTATATTGAATTTAGCACCGATACTTCTGATCTCTTTTGAAAGGGATCTTTCGCTATACATTGGAAGGATAAGTTCCAAAACGCTCTAGTAGCACTATGAAGAGGATCATAAAAGACAAAAATCACTGAAGTATCTCAGTTCAAAGAGTATCTAAAACTCTCAAAAATTTAAAATAAGTACGATTTTTGCAGAGATGATAACATAATTGATGACGAGAGAATGCTTGGAGTTTTTCGAACGTAAGTGTGCTGATGCTGAAAGGAGAATATTCTTATACTTCAAACTTTAATACCTGGTACCAGTATCTCGAAAACCGGTCCTATGTTTATGAGACTTTTCTTCTTGAAATTATGCAAGGAATCTCCTCTCTAAGTTTGTACATGCAATTTAGGAATACCCGGTATATAGCTTTTAAGTCATTTATAATTACGAGTTGTGCAGCAGAGCGTTATTCATGATAAAAAATAAATGTGAAACACATATTGAGAAGAACAGACAGCAGTTCTTAGCAATACTTTCGATTAGAAGTGATATGATGAAGAGTCTGGATTTTCATGCGGCAATAAAAGAAGTGGCAGAAGTGAAAATGAGAAAAAAAGTTTTCCTGAATAGTTATTTGGTATTTCATATTATATTTGATTTTTATTAGTTTTTTCGTAGAAAGAAATATTGATATGTCTTTCACATTTGTGTTCATTTTAATTAATCTGTCACAGTCCAATTTATGTTACTTATATTTCATCAATAAATTTTATGTTTGTTTTGAAAATACCAAATACTGATCGAAAAAGTAGAGGAGGAAAGGAGTTCAAAATTTTTCAAACATAGGGCCACTGGCTTGCAGAACCCAATCGAATACCTTGTTATGCAAGTTGCAATACACCTTTTTGAAAATATAGCAGTACTATGAAACTCATGTCACTGTAAAACAATATACATTTAATATTGATTCAAAACAAAATAAATTCTATTATACTATTTTATAAACGCAATGGGCAGTATGAGAAAATTTGTTTGTGATATCTTACACACAATATAATGTACTGAATTGAAAAATAAATGAATGAATTACATCCAAATACAAGATGAATTATGTATAATATATTACCGGATAAAGCCACTGGCTGTTGTTCATTTATTGAAATGAAGGATTCGGGGAACTGAAGATCATTGACGTAATCAACTTTGGAGGACTTATTAATGGTTACATTCTAAAATGAATAAAAAGTTTGTATAACCAGATATTTGTTCATGGGTCTTTCTTACCCCGTTGATTATCACAGTGCCAGGTATGTGATTTGGAATATTCACCAAGCAAATTTGCTTGAGCAGCTCCTCAAAATTGTCGCCATTCACCCTTCTGACTGTCACGTTATGTGGAACAAAAACAATGGACCCTCCACCAGTAATATAGTCTAATTTTCCAGTTTTAGACCAATCTTCAGGAACCGGTAATTTATCGAATTCTCGTGTGTAAATATTTTTGACTTTCATTGTTTGGAAAGGAAGTGTATCTGAAAAATTGATTATTTTCCATTATACGCGAAACAATAAAATCGGCCAATAATTTTTCAATTTCATATCATACTGTAAATTTGCAGTTCATACACGTTGAACTTTCAATTGGACAATAATTATAAATATAGATTCCCCTTATCAAATAAAACCTTATTAATTTACTATTTTTCAGATGCGGCTTTCAAAAGAAGATACAAGCTGTTGAAATTCGAAAAAAAATCAGTTTCTTTATAGCTTAGACCAGATTTCTTCGAATGGTTTTTCCTTCCTATAGACTCATCGATTCATCAAATTCAAAAAATCAGCTTGAAACATGCAGGTACAGTTAATCTTAAATTATTATGAATTTTCATCCATCTCAAAATATAGAATTATTCTTCATAACTTCCTATTTGTGACCACACCACATATTTCGGAGATTAAAGTTCATAATCTGTGGATTTGACCATTGAGAAAATTCTCATTGTGACTGGTTTCATATAAAATATGAATTCGATAAAATAAGGACAGTTATTGAATATTCCAAAGAAATGGTCGAGGATGAAATAAGTGAGTCAATGAGTTTTCACAATCAAATGAATCTCTGAATTTCAAACACTGGATTGGTTTTTGTTCAAAACATATTACAGTAAGATATATACAGGGTGATTCCGGAGGAGACCGTCAGATTTTGGGATAAGTTTACACTAGTCAAGACAGTCTCGAAACAATGTTTGGTTTATGATTGAGGTTCTCTATTGAGAATATACAGGGTGATTTGTCCGATTCGAACGATTATACTTGCATTGATAACTTTGGTATGGCTTATTCGATTTCGATGAAATTTTCAGCGAAGTACAATATTGATAAGCACATCATTTTCAAAATTTTTTTCAAAATAAGCGATTGTTATGGTGATATTTTCAGATTAATTGAGCAGGTTGAAAAAACACCTTGTACATCGCGCTTCCTAAACTTTGCTATCTGTTTACGATTCTACTATAATAAGTCATTCTTTGAGAGTTTCTAATTTTTTTGTCACACGTCTAGTTTTTAGAAAAATTTTCATCAAAAAAAGACAATGTCGAAATTTCGCTCCAATCGATTCTACTTTTATTAATAACTTTGATAGGAAATGGTTTCATGGAGAAGAAAGAGCTCCAGTAGTAACAAATAACATAATCACAAGGACGAATATCCGTCGATAAATCAACAAATATTCCCCCTTGATCAGAGCTAATCACCCAATCAACCAAAACACCTACACTGAAGAAGCGGATCCAAGTAGAATGACTACAGCTGTTTCACAATTGTTATTGATCGTCAGGTCAACTTAACTTGGATAAACCGCAGAGAGTTCTCTCGATACTTGTTACCTTTCAGAGGGATCGCTGCAGTATACAACTTACAGCGCGCCATCTGCCAGGAGCATCTTGCGAGTCTCACCTTCGAGTGCAGAATACTTTGATCGATGTGTGTGACGTTCATCCTTTTGTCGCATCAGGTCGCTGTAACTGCGATATTGCAGCTTTACAAACAACCGATCAACATTGGAAACACTCGGTTCATGTGGATTCCCACAAGACGAAAACGTCCAACATCTAACAAAGATAGGAAATGGTTTCATGGAGAAGAAAGAGCTCCAGTAGTAACAAATAACATAATCACAAGGACGAATATCCGTCGATAAATCAACAAATATTCCCCCTTGATCAGAGCTAATCACCCAATCAACCAAAACACCTACACTGAAGAAGCGGATCCAAGTAGAATGACTACAGCTGTTTCACAATTGTTATTGATCGTCAGGTCAACTTAACTTGGATAAACCGCAGAGAGTTCTCTCGATACTTGTTACCTTTCAGAGGGATCGCTGCAGTATACAACTTACAGCGCGCCATCTGCCAGGAGCATCTTGCGAGTCTCACCTTCGAGTGCAGAATACTTTGATCGATGTGTGTGACGTTCATCCTTTTGTCGCATCAGGTCGCTGTAGTCATTCTACTTGGATCCGCTTCTTCAGTGTAGGTGTTTTGGTTGATTGGGTGATTAGCTCTGATCAAGGGGGAATATTTGTTGATTTATCGACGGATATTCGTCCTTGTGATTATGTTATTTGTTACTACTGGAGCTCTTTCTTCTCCATGAAACCATTTCCTATCTTTGTTAGATGTTGGACGTTTTCGTCTTGTGGGAATCCACATGAACCGAGTGTTTCCAATGTTGATCGGTTGTTTGTAAAGCTGCAATATCGCAGTTACAGCGACCTGATGCGACAAAAGGATGAACGTCACACACATCGATCAAAGTATTCTGCACTCGAAGGTGAGACTCGCAAGATGCTCCTGGCAGATGGCGCGCTGTAAGTTGTATACTGCAGCGATCCCTCTGAAAGGTAACAAGTATCGAGAGAACTCTCTGCGGTTTATCCAAGTTAAGTTGACCTGACGATCAATAACAATTGTGAAACAGCTGTAGTCATTCTACTTGGATCCGCTTCTTCAGTGTAGGTGTTTTGGTTGATTGGGTGATTAGCTCTGATCAAGGGGGAATATTTGTTGATTTATCGACGGATATTCGTCCTTGTGATTATGTTATTTGTTACTACTGGAGCTCTTTCTTCTCCATGAAACCATTTCCTATCTTTGTTAGATGTTGGACGTTTTCGTCTTGTGGGAATCCACATGAACCGAGTGTTTCCAATGTTGATCGGTTGTTTGTAAAGCTGCAATATCGCAGTTACAGCGACCTGATGCGACAAAAGGATGAACGTCACACACATCGATCAAAGTATTCTGCACTCGAAGGTGAGACTCGCAAGATGCTCCTGGCAGATGGCGCGCTGTAAGTTGTATACTGCAGCGATCCCTCTGAAAGGTAACAAGTATCGAGAGAACTCTCTGCGGTTTATCCAAGTTAAGTTGACCTGACGATCAATAACAATTGTGAAACAGCTGTAGTCATTCTACTTGGATCCGCTTCTTCAGTGTAGGTGTTTTGGTTGATTGGGTGATTAGCTCTGATCAAGGGGGAATATTTGTTGATTTATCGACGGATATTCGTCCTTGTGATTATGTTATTAATAACTTTGATATGGCTCATTCAATTTTGATGAAATTTGCAGAGAAGAACAACCTGAACGAATACATTCAGTAATTGCAACAATATCTCAAAATACAGGGTTGTATTTGTGATAATTTCAGAATTTCAGAATTATTTTGCAGTTGAAAAAAACACCCTGTACATTGCTATTCCAAAATTTTCACTCGTTTCAGACTCTACAATAATATGTCATTATTGAGGGGTTTTTGGTTTTTATGGCACACCTCCTAGAAAACATTTTTGAAGAAGAGCATAATCGAAATTTGGCTCACTTGCAGTGAGAGTATTCTGCACTAGGTAGAAAAGCTGTATTATACAAGGATGCAAATTTGTTCGTCACTTCTGAAATATTCTATTCAAATTCGAAATTTATTTTTCAATCGCTCATTTTCTGTATAAAATCATTCCATTCAGAAAATTACTTAATTTAATCTTTTTGCGAACCTCCGCTTTTCAATGAAAGGTTTATTTCTATGAAACAGTGACGTTATGTGATTTCGTTCAGCAATGTCAATTGGAAATTCCAAAAAAATAGGTATTAAAAAAAAGGGGGAAACCATTTCGAAAATTCAATGTGAATTTTCTGTTGATCCTAAAGTTCACTGGTCATTTGTTTCGTATTATGTTCAATATTTGTTTTCATGTGTGTAGATTTGTTTGGTTTATGTGCATATGAAGTAATATTCTGAATTGAATGATCTCATACAGAATATGAGCAATTAAATATGAATTTGGAATTTAAAAAGAATATTTTGGAACTTAAGAACTGCTTTACATCCTGCGAATATATAGCTTTACTACCTAGTGCAGAAGATTCTCACTGCTTCTGCGCCAAATTTCGATTATGCTGTTCTTCAAACATTTTTTCTCGGAAAACCGTAGGTGTGCTGAAGAAATTGAAAACCTCTGAATGAAAACATATTATTGTAGAATCTGAAACGAATAAGAAAGTTTTCGAAAAGCAATGTACAGAGTGTCTTTTTCAACTGCACAATTAATCTGAAATCCTGAAATTATCACAATTACAACCCTGTGTTTTTGGATATTGTTGCAATTATTGAATGTAATCATTCTGACTCTTCCACACTGCAAATTTTATCAAAATGAGCCATGCCAAAGTTATTAATAAATGTAGAATCGAGTGTGCCAAAAAAATTAGAAACTCTCAAATAATGACTTTTTATAGTAGAATCGTAAACCGATAGCAAAGTTTCGGAAACGCGATGTACAGGGTGTTTCTTCAACCTGCACAATTAATCTGGAATTATCACCATAACAACCGCTTTCTTTGAAACCAATGAATGTGCTCATCAATATTGTACTTCGCTGAAAATTTCAATCGAATAAGCCATACAGAAAATATCAATCAAAGTAAAATCGGTCGAATCGGACAAATCACCCTGTATATTCTCAATAGAGACCCCCAACCACAAACCAAACATCGTTTCGAGACTGTCTTGACTAGTGTGATCTTATTCCAAAATCTGACGGTCTCCTCCGGAATCACCCTGTATTATCTGTGTTGAACTTATGAAAAAGAGTGTATCTGAACATTGAGAAATAATTGAATGCTTTTAATTTTTTCTTTGGAGAGTGGAAAAATTAATTGATTCGATGAAATGAATCTATTGTTGATATTCAAGTGCAACTCAAAGGCATGAAAATTGAAGAATGTTCAAAAACTTCAAAAATGACTTAACCAGCAAATTATATGTGGTACCATCGACCTCTCTTCCTTCTTCAAAATGAATGATATCCGTTTTCATCGTAAAATGTTTCAGAGGTACAGATTAATATCCCATCTGAGATGACTGTGGATATATAGGGTGAGCCTTCAAGTTATAAATTAATTTCAACCCTAGGTTATTTTCTTTAGGGCCACTAGCACCGTATTACAAAACCATAGATTAAGTCCATAACCAAGGTTTAGGGACAAAATTGTCTTGCATCGTCACGTTATCTTCGTTAATTGGCCTTAACTGACTGTTAAATTTAAACCCTGGAATTTGGGGGTTTGAAAAAAGGATTAATGGTGAACTTTAGAATTTAACCTAATTTCGAGCGATTTCGTACAAGTTTGAAATTTTTCTGGACGTAACGGCCAGTTTGTTTACATTTTTATTTAAATAGGTCATTTGTGAAGAACTTGTATGAGCTAATGGATTCGATAATCAAAAAGTAAAAGATCGATAAAGAGAAAAAATTGCATCATTAGGCATTCTCATCTCCCGAAGCCTGAAGAATTAACATCAGTATTTATTATAAGCATATCCTTAATATAACTATTTAAAATGAAAAAGTAAAAAGTGCATGCTCATTTCTTTCCAATAGCTAATAGCAGAATGAAATCGAAGACATATTTGGAATAAAAAAAACCTAGAAAAGCGTGAACGTGAAGTCAGCGCACCTGTTGCACGATATGTCTTTGACAAAGGTTACTTGGTTTCCGAAACGTGCGTTAGACGCAGAAAGTGTGAGTTGATTAGAGAGTAGTTACACACTGTTTTGTTATGGTTTGACATTCATTTTGGTTCAAAACTGAAAATCACAAACACTGAGACAAATGATAACGCTTCTGTTCCGTAAAACAAGCGCGTGATGAAAGAAAATAGCTTTTTGCAAAAATGTGATCGAGTTGAAATATGAAACATTGTTGTTAAATATTGACTTCAAGGTATGTGCCAAATTTCATACGCATCTGATCAGAAGGATGCCGAAAAAAATGTTCTCGAAACAATTTGTTGGAAATTTTTAACGGTAAGATCAGCTCAAAATTGTGAACAGTTTGCGCGTTGGTATTTCAACTCATGAAGAAGCTCCAATTTGATCGTATCAATTAATTTTGGAACAAACTAAGCCGGGACGAAACGTGACATTCTCCCAAAGAGGTTGAAGCTACCTCGCAAACATTCAAACGCTTCAATTTACTCAATTTTATCCAATCAATTAGATCTACTGATATGTTCATTACCAATACTACCTCACTGTAAAATTTCTGGATGATTCGATACTATGTTTATTGAATAAGGTGAATCGTGGCGAGCTTGATCTCCAAATAAAAAAATTCGGATGAGTATTTTCAAGAAATCACAAAATCAAAACAGTAAGGAATCGATCACGGCTCCTCTGCCACTTTGCAACTCTGGAAAATGGCTCTGGTGCCGATGTCTTTTTCTGAGATTTTTGCAATAACATTGAATTGAAAGGTCCAAAGAGGATTATTTATCTCTAAAATACATTGATAGCCTCTACTAGTTTGTTCTGAGATTTTTAACTGGATAAGTTTTCTTAACCTCTACTATGAAGATATGGCCCAGTTCATTATGTCATAACATAAAAATTAAGTGTCTTTTTTATGCAGATTGACAGGTCCTTCTGATAACCTTGTCTTTTGAGATCAATAAAATATTAGTATTATTTTTATTTTATCTTAGTTTGTTCGTATACAGTATCCACAAATATTCCAGCCATTTCGAGTAAACGGAAGAAGAAGAATTTATTTATAAATCTCTGTTTAAAAAATTCTGCTCAAACCTTGATATAAAATATACTTCAGAAACATAAATTCAAAAATTACCTCCTATGTGTGCATCAGTGATTGGAATCGACATGGAAGGCATTCCGTTAATCGAATCTGTCTTGATATCCTTCATGACTGCTACAGGTTTCTCGAAAACTACATTGCCACTTACAGCGATGGTATCAGGACCATGAAACATTATATTTGCGCTATTGACGCCATTGAAGGTATCGAAAAATAAATTTCTCACATCAAGATCTGTAAATGTTTTTGTTCCCCCTACAGTTCGGTTTGTGTCCTTCCTGTGAAAAAATATTTATTTTAATCGGTTCCAGGATGAAAATATGGGAATTAATACGATGTAAAATTATACAATGGTGAAAAATTTGAGTTACCTATATTGTTCAGTTTATATCGAAGAAGATAAGATATACAGTCAATATATCAATCTGAAATAGTACCACACTCTTCAATACATCGGTCCTCATGCAAAATCAGGAAATATTCAAAAAGAGTTAAACTTTGGTTCGTGAGGAAAATTTTCTACTGTTGGTTCCAGCCAGTCAATCATGAGAGCCTGAACTTTAATGGGATAGGGGTTCATTAACACCTTGTATTTGTTAAAGACAATTCGGTTTCCTTTTCAAGAATAACGTACACTTGGATTTTTTTTTCATTTGAAATTTCGATTTTTCGAAAAATATTCATCTGATCGGAATGAAACTTGGTAAGAATACGAACAGTGACAATAAGAACAATTATTCATGAAAAACTTCGAAAAAAAAGTTTTTTTTTCTCGAAAATTCTGAAAATTCCAAGTCATCATTTCGCAATATGAACAAGCGCGTAAAAGCTGCTGACTTTAAGTCATTGCTTTTCTAGAAATGGTATTCTAGGAAATGCTAGAACATTTTTCATTATTTTCAGGTTTCATCGCACCCCTGTTTTCGTAAATATTCTACTTTTTTCCGGAAGTAATAACTAAAAAGCCACGTATTACACAACCACTTTTCTCATTCAAGATTTCAGGGGTTGCTATCATCACCAGGGCTGGGCAAAATACGTGCTTGGCTTAATTGAAATACAAATTACAAAATACTTTCTCGCAGGTATTTGAAATACAAAATACAAAATACTTTCAAGTCGGGTATTTGAAATATAAAATACAAAATACAGTATTTTGACTATTTGTATTTGAAATACAAAATACAAATTACAAAATACATTTAGGTGTTAAATTTGAAAAGAGGACAACTAATACAGCTCAGCCATTTTATCGCTAAATAGAGTATTTCCTTTCAGAAACACAAGATTTTTGAATGTAGTATCAGACAAACAGCCTCTTGTTGGGGAATAAATGAAACCTCCTAAAGAAAACTGGTCCTGATGAGCACAAACTTGTGTTATATTGTATGAACACATTTTCATATTAGGACAATGTTCAAAGATGGTAAGCTGTCTGCTCTTATCGTTTTTATAAATTGACTAACTCTAACTCCATGTTAAAATGACCATTGCGCAGGACCTTTTCTTCCTTTCCATTTGCCGAAAACATAATTGCTAGCAAAAAAACTAGATGAAGCAGATGAACGTTGCGCCATCTGAAGGGAGATTCAGAGACTATTTTCTGTAGAGCGCTCAGCGCTAAATGTATTTGTTCGAAAGTATTTCGAAGACAAAAGTATCGAAATACAAAATACAAAATACTTCAGCGTCAGGTATTTGAAATACCAATTACAAAATACATTTTCAAGAAGTAATTGAAATACAAATACAAAATACGTATTTGTATTTCAAATACGTATTTCAATTACAAGTAATTGAAATACTGCCCAGCCCTGATCATCACGACCACAGAGTTAATATATTGATTGGAACTAACAGAATAAAATGACACCTTACTAACTAAAGCTTACCTCTTTCTTCTTTTCTGAATCTGCATGGGGGCATGCCAAATTCAATCTTGCAGATTATTCTGCTTGTCCGAATGATCAGACATATGTCGTGTAATTCGAAATTTATCAGACGTGTCGTTGCTCGTCGTCCGATTTCTATGGTTCTTTTTACGTTCGATTCAGATTATATAGTATGTTCCAAAAAGGTGCATAATTAGATCGATTTTTTTCTTTGGCAACAACCAATTGTTCATAGGAAAATTGGCAATTATAGATTCTTCTTAACTATTTGAGTCCACTGTGGATAGAATACTGATAACAAAACAGTGTGCAACTACTTTCTAATCCACTCACACTTTCTGTGTAGCGTTAGTAGATAAGAGAGTAGTTACACACTGTTTTGTTACACATTCTTCACTTATAGCGGGATATTTATAGTCGAATACATGGGTGGTCTCAAAAAATCAATAGGACCAATTCTCTCGATTATTAACCAATATCGATGATTCATCTCTCTCTGTATCCCATATAGATATTCGAAGGCCTTTCTCCTAGAATGAAATATACAGAGGTTTCCGAGAAGGATATATAATAAAATCTTTGTTTTCAATTGCCAACCACCATTTACCAGTTAGAATTGGAGAGTTAAACAGATCAACTACTTCTAAAAAAAAATTAATTAAAGCTATGTTTTGTCTATGACAACTGACAACTGATTATTGGAGAACTGAAAAAACATCACATGTTTATACGTCTTGTAAGATAATTGAAGTAAATTGCTGGGTGATATCTCAAGTATCATTTGGCTTAATTATCTTGAGTATTTACCAATATCGATAATTTCTTTTTCTCGTACCCCGTATCGCTTCATTGTGGCCTTATCCAAGGATGAAATAGACATATAGAGTATCTCAAAAAAGAAATATAAGAAAACCATGTAGTCAATGCCAATCGCCATATTTGGATAGAAAAATTGAAGAGATCACGTTCTACTACTTAGAGCAAAATGAAATACCGTTCCAAATAAGAGAGTAATAACTGTGTTTTTTCAAGAGCAGCTACCAACTCATTCTTTTACGAATACAAAATACTTACGGTGAAATATATCAATAGACATAATTCTCTCGATTACAAAATTATTTTCTTTTTTCTTTTCACGGTGGCCTCATTCAAGAATGAAATATACAGAATGCCCCAAAAAAACTATATCAAAATCGATGTTATAGATGGCCAACTACCATCTGTATGAGAAAATTGGAAAGATCACGTTCTCACACTATGGCAAGATGTTCATGTTAAAATATGCAGGATGTCTCAAAAAATTACTCTCATAAGTGATTTGCCCATAGCCCTATGATGATCACAATCGTTTATTTGAAGCGGTATATATATTTGTCTCGAATTATTAATTAGATTATTCGCATCTTCATTGTGAATGAATCCGTTTCAATAAAATGTGTCTCAACATCCCATATGACATAATATACAGGGTGATTCCGGAGGAGACCGTCAGATTTTGGGATAAGTTTACACTAGTCAAGATAGTCTCGAAACAATGTTTGGTTGATGGTTGAGGGTCTCTGTTGAGAATATACAGGGTGATTTGTCCGATTCGACCGATTTTACTTTTATTGATAACTTTGGTATGACTCATTTGATTTCAATGAAATTTTCCGCGTAGTACAATAGTGCTGAAAATATTCATTGATTTCAAATTTTTTTCAAAATAAGCGCTTGTTATTGTGATAAATCCAGATTAATTGTGCAGGTTGAAAAAACACCCTGTACATAGCGTTTCCTTAACTACGCTATCTGTTCACGATTGTACTTTAATAAGTCATTATTTGAGAGTTTCTAGGTTTTTTGGCACACTTCTAGTTTTCCGAGAAAATTTTTTCAAAAAATGATAATGTCGAAATTTCGCTCCAATCGAGTCTACTTTTATTGATAACCTTCAGAGCTGTGCCGAGCACTGATGGAAAGTGCTCCGAGCACAAAGCACTAAGTCCTTTCGAAAAGTGCTCCGGAATCTCGAGCACTAAGCACTCATTTTTTGTGAAATGCTCGCGATTACCAAGCACTTTCAAAAAGTAATTCGTTTACACGAGCACCGAGCACTAAGCACTTTTTAATTTGAAACTTCGACTATAAGACTTTTTCAGCCAATTGTCTATAATTTTGACATTTCGGTTTTTCGAAGTCGGAAAACCATCCAAGGGCCGACCATAATTCGGAACCCGAACAGAGCTTTTCTCCTTTGAGATTTATCGTGTTTACGACTGGACAGAATCGATTTTGACTACGGATTCTTCATTAGTGAGTCCATTCTCGGTTTAAAATTTCAAACTTACTGACCGACATTCGATCACTTCCAAAATATAGTTTTCGCCATAATAATGTGCTGTCGAAATAATGGAAACATAAAGACATGGCTCAGAGAGTGCATGGCCTACGGCGAACTCGTTTTTTCGCTCATGTTCTAGGGAATAGCGTACTATCGTTTGTTTGGTGTTTGGTTCGTCTGCAATTTTCGAATTTTGAGCCGAAAATGGTCTCAAACGACTAGGTTGAACCCACTAATCCGGTGTCAAAGTCGATTCTGTTCGGCCGGCCGTACAACCGAGGACCCAATATCTGTCGAACGGAGCAAACTAGAGGCTTAAAACTTTCAGGATAGGTCGAGCATCCGAATGCCGCGGTTATATTGGTTGATGGTCACAAGCGGCCCAACGGTTTCAGCGTTATAGCTATTTGAAATTTTGAGGTTATTTCCCTAATATTGAAACTTGGCACTTAGTTGGGGCAGGATGACACGCAACTTCCTTAAAAATTTTGTTAAGATCGTACCGTCAGTAAGATTGAAAAAATGTTTTTAACATTTTTTCAGAAAAATTTGCATTATCGGAAACAGTTCACTACATTTGAAAAAAAAATGCTTATACCTTGAACACCATATTTCATAGCAGTGTTTCAAATTTCAGTTCGATATGTTCATAATTCTCAGAGATATTGAAAAAAATATTTGGAGGAAATTTGGATGATTTTTTACTCAGTATCGTTATTTTTTGCATCTTTGTGCGGAATTTCGTGATGATCGTGTCATTAGAACAGTCTAAAAAAAAATTCTTTTCAAATATTCAATATTCTGCGATCTGCTGATCATATTATCCTCACGAAATTCCGCGCGAACCTTCGAGTTGTCATTTTTCAATCAAATACTGGATTTTAATTCGATCTTATCTGTATTTCTGAAAATTTTTTGGTTTACCTTCCTTTCATCCTTCGATGAAAATACAGTTTCAATAAGCTGAATTTTAGATTAATAGAACCCTAGATTCTTGATATCGAAACATTGACAGGACAAACTGTGAATATGAAATTTAGAATGGGTGTATATACAGGGTTTTACAACAAGAACTTTGTTTTTCAATGTGGTAACACCGGCACCACATGACAGTTTTGACATTTAGTTTTTTGACGTATTTGCAGTATATGCTTTGGCAATTGTTACAATGAATTCAATTTCGCTCGAAAATCGCATTAAAATAATTCAAATCCACTATGAAAATGGTCGTTCTGTTAAAGTTAAATTTCGTAAAATTCGTGATATTTTCGGACAACATAAACATGCGAAATTGCCGCATTTGGGCTTTTGAAAATCCTAAAGCAATTATTGAGAAGCCTTTGCATGCTCAACGTGTCACTGTGTGGTGTGCTATGTGGTCTGGAGGTGTGATTGGGCCGTTTTTTTTCGAAGATGAGGCTGGAAATGCGGTAACAATCAATGGATCACGCTATAACGAGATGTTAACAACTGAATTTTGGCCTATTATTGATGACATGGATGTCACAGAAATGTGGTTTCAACAAGACGGTGCCACATGTCACACAGCCAATGAAACGATCAATTTATTGCAAACCAAATTTCCCGATCGCATAATTTCGCGAAATTCAGCTGTTAAGTGGCCGGCCAGATCGTGTGATTTAACACCACTGGATTATTTTTTGTGGGGCTATGTTAAAGACAGAGTTTATACGGAGCCAATCGAATCGATTACAGCCTTAAAACTCAAAATCCGTGATGTCATTAACGAAATAGACCCTCCATCTTGCCAAAAAGTGATTAAAAATTTTGATGAAAGAATCAACGTCTGTCAGCGTGGTCGTGGTGGACATTTGTCAGATATCATTTTTCATTCATAATTGCCGAACTTTTCTCTTTGTAATACAATAAAAATTTATTCATTTTCCACTAAATTCTTTGTTTTATTTTGTTTTCAAAAACAAAGTTCTTGTTGAAAAACCCTTTATTACGAAGGTATAATTCGTGAATGGATATATCGATTCAAAATTTTATATTCCCAATATTTCTCCAAAAAACGCAGATAATATCGAATTGAAATCCAATACTTGACGTGTTTGACTCCCTGATGATGAATCCGTGATCCATATCGATGTGTGACTATTCGGCCATCCGTAAACACGATTACTCTCCAAACGAAAAATCTAGAGCCCTGTAAAGTTGCAGGGTAGGTTCAGAGCCTAAATATCTCGGCAAAATTCGTTTATAGGCATAATCGGTCGGGAAGTTACAGTGTTATTGACGTGAGTATAATTATATATTTTTGTCCCTAACTTCTAAAATGGACAGCTTCGTGCCAAGTTTCGTGATGACCGTTTAATCAGGACATCAAAAAACAATATTCATTTCTATTCTTCCCATCATATTACAAATAATCTGATTCAATTGATATTTATAGTATTTTAATGAAGAGATTGGTCATCTACCATAAATGACTTAAATCACTCATCCAGGATTCAGTTAAGCTCAAGAAATATATTTTTCTTGAATATTCTAACTTTGCGATACTCCTGAAATTTCTCACGAACCTGCACACAGTCATACTACATCAAAGAATGCAAAATATCCTTTCAATCAGATCATTAGGTCCGAAATTATAGAGAAAAAAAACAATGAAATTTTAAATGTGAACCGGTCGAGTGTGTGACATACGAATACGAAAATTTATTAAGTATAATCCACGTGACTTCACGTCAGTGGATTTCTTGAGATTTTCAAACACTCTTCAGAACGGAATTCTAATATCTTCATGATCGAGATAGAATACGAAATATTGTATCTCGATGTTCCCAGCTGAAAGCTCACGCTTTGACACTTCGACTCTGAAAGCATTCTATTATTTTCATATAATAGTGGCACAAAACTAAACTTAAACACATATATCACGAATGTGTCGAATGAAGATCCTTGTATTCCTTGTCGAATGTCTCCAAACACCAGAGACAACCGATATATCAGTTCTCTTTGTCTACTTCAATCACGCGATAGCCCGACATTTTCCTGTTTCGACAAGTCTATGAAGGGCTTAGTGCTTAGTAATCCCGAAAAGTGCTTCGAAGCCCTAAGGTGCTCGGGAGCACTTTGCGGTGCTCGGGAGCACTGCGGTGCTTGGGAGCACTTTCCGGTGCTCGGGAGCACTTTGCGGTGCATAGGAACACTTTTTTTCGAATTACTAAGCACTAAGCCTTCTCAAAAAATTCTCGAAGCACCAAGCACTAAGCACCGGCTTAATAAAGTGCTTGGGAGCACAGTGCTTAGGAGCACAAAAGTGCTTCGAGTGCTTTCACGAGCACTAAGCACAAGGCTTCGGCACAGCTCTGATAACCTTGGTATGGCTCATCCAATTTTGTTGAAATTTGCAGTGTAGAACAATCTGAATGAGTACATTCAATAATCGCAACAATCTCTCAAAATACAGTGTTGTAATTGTGATAATTTCAGAATTTCAGTTTATTTGTGCAGTTGAAAGAAAACACCCTGTACATTGCTTTTCCAAAACTTTCTTATTAGTTGCAGATTCTAAGACAATATGTCATCATCCAGAGGTTTTTTATTTCTTTGGCACACCTCCGGTTTTCCTAGAAAACATTTTTGAAGAAGAGCATTATCGAAATTTGGCTCACAAGCAGTGAGAGTATTCCGCACTAGGTAGAAAAGCTGTATCGTCCAAGGATGCAAAGTTGTTCGTCACTCCTAAAATATTCTTTTCAAATTCGAAATATATTCTGAGTTGAATGATTTCATACAAAATATTAGCAATTAAAAATGAATTTGGAATTTGAAAAAAATATTTTAGAACTTAAGAACTGCTTTGCATCCTTGGACAATACAGCTTTCCTACCTAGTGCGGAATACTCTCACTGCTTGTGAGCCAAATTTCGATCATGCTCTTCTTCAAAAATGTTTTCTAGGAAAAACTGGAGTTGTGCCAAAGAAATTAAAAACCTCTGAATGATGACATATTATTGTAGAATCTGAAACGAATAAGAAACTTTTGGAAAAGTAATGTACAGGGTGTTTTTTCCAACTGCACAATTAATCTGAAATTCTAAAATTATCACAATTACAACCCTGTATTTTGAGAGATTGTTCCAATTATTGAATTTACTCATTCAGATTGTTCTACACTGCAAATTTAATCAAAATGAACTATACAAAAGTTATCAATGAAAGTAGAATCGATTGGAGCGAAATTTCGACATTGTCTTTTTTGATGGAATTTTCTCAGAAAACTAGAAGTGTGCCAAAAAAATGATCTCAAATGATGACGTTTTATAGTAGAATCGCAAACAGACAGCGTAGTTTTGGAAATGCGATGTACAGGGTGTTTTTTCAACCTGCACAATTAACCTGGAATTATCACAATAACAACCGCTTATTTTGAAAAATTAATTTGAAATTAATGAATGTCCTCATCAATATTGTACTTCGCTGAAAATTTCCTTGAAATCGAATTAGCCATACCAAAGTTATCCATAAAAGTAAAATCGGTCGATTCGGACAAATCACCCTGTATAGTCTCAATAGAGACCCCAACCATATGCCAAACATTATTTTGAGACTGTTTTGACTAACGTAAACTTATCCTAAAATATGACGGTCTCTTCTGGAATCACCCTGTATATTTTATGGAATGTTACTGTTCTCTCAAAATTGTTTTGCGCATACTTATCCTATACTTATGAATCTATTTCGAAGATTTTCGTCACTTCAGTGAGCATTCCACTAAAAATCCAAGAAAAATACTTTTATGCGCCGTCTAATGCGTTCAAGAATTCAGTCTGTTTTGTAATCATTATTATTTGTTCATTATAAATTTGAAGCCAAGTAAGCTATGACCAAATACCCACATCGCTACTGTTAATCCAAATTTTAAATCACCGCAGCCGAGATTGAAATAAAAAATACAAACTCATTTTGTACCGACTTCAAATTCATATGAGACAAATGGTGAAAATAACAAAAAAACAATGATTCAGGTTCAAAGTGGGTTAAATATCGAGCACGTTAAAGCTCGTGTATCCACGTTCCTCAGCCCTTTTGTCTAATTGGAGTCGATAAATTATTCCATTCCGAAACAATAATTACCCTTTCCACACGAAAATTTTACTGTCAACCTTTAACATGTGTGCTCTTAATCATAATATATCTGAGATATTTGAATATCTTCATTGGAATACAAATACTTACCTTACAGTATCTTCAAAAACTTGGCTTAGTGGCTGTTCATTAATAGTTCCACCAGAAACAATTTCAGCTGAAGCACGATCTATCGATGTTTTTCCATTGATAATGATTTTCTTAAAATTTCCAACCCTTTCCATTGCTTCAATCTTATCCATCTTCTCCTTCAATTGACTCAGACGTTCCAGTAAATCATTCAGTTTTTCGTTCAGATCAACATTATTTCTTGAGCCAACAATTAGTGGTTTCTCTGAGTTATCAACTGAGAGGAGTTTTTCCTTATTATGTGATGCACTTCTTTCAGTATCATTTCCCTGTACTGGTTGTCCTTCAATTGGTTTAGCGACGACTGGATCAGAAGTCATATTCCCCAACTTTTCATCCAGCAGTTTCTACAATGAAAATAAGTTTTTTGAGAAACTCAGTAGTTTTCATTGTGTGCTTTCTGTCTTTAAATTTATATGAAACATAGTGTGTGTAAGATATCATCGAAATTTAATTCTTCCGAAAGACCCTTCAATAGCAATATGTATAAAATGTCATTCTGCAAATGTATGAATCCACATAACTCTGGCGCATAAATCAGGATGAATCAGACGAATGGCATGGGTTATGTGGAATTTGAGGATCTGCCCTGTAATCGGTAGTACAGAATGCCCAATGTGGTAAGACTCGTATGAGGCGTATCACCATTCTGCTGGAATGACATGTTTTTGGTGGCCATTTTATCTGAATCACACCTAAAGGAAAGTAATAACCTTCTACTAGCTCTATTCATGGACGGTGATGGCCTGACCTTATAAATACGGACACATGACGCCGCGAACCTAGTGCCGCATCAAACAGTAACTATTTCGGTATGCATTCAATGCTGAAGGATTTCTTATTGTTTGGTATGATGAAAACCAGGTAAGTTTACGAATTCTCCAGGGGCCCATTCAGCGAGCACTTGTCATATCCTCTGACCTCTCAGTTTCAACAACTAGGCCAATTGAATTTCTTACGGTTGCAGGTCCAAGTCATGACACGAGCTATACAGGGTCTTTCACGAGGAACCTCACCCATATTTATACGGGAAACTACTGAACTTATTTTCATGAAATTCAGCACTCATAAGTATTTCACGATGCTGATGAAATCTAAAATATTTTCAAGGCATGAGCACCTCCGGTTTTTCCGGAAATTACGTCAACTTCCGTTTTTCAAATTAGAACACCATTTTTTTATTGCCGAAATAGATTCCTTAGAAAATTTCAATTTATTTTGATGTAACATTTTTCAGTTTTGGTTGGAAAATTCTCTCTGAGCGGGAAAATTCGAAAAAAAAATCGAAAATAGAGCTCCGCGAAATCGCGATTCATGATACAGGGGGTGAAAAAATCGCTTTCAAAGTTAGGGATGACAAAATCATGAAAAATCAATTTTTTCAAATTAGAACCCCATTTTTTTATGGCAGATATTGAATCTACGTTAAAAAATAATGTGAGTGAATGCATCACACCCTTGCCCTAAAGTGGATATTTTCTGAGTTATTCACAAAAAACTGTTTTTCGTCTTGAATTTTCAGCTATTTCTTTTCCCTTCACGCCAAAAAGATGACATTTTCAGGACCTGTTACTTAAACCATGTTTTAGATTTTACTACCCTAATATGCAAGAGAAAAAAGTTACAGGTTGTTCCTAAATAGATGGCGAATTTGGATTCGAATTTGTATCGGAAACCTCCTTATTTCAACTAATCGGCCATCGGTTTTCTCTCCAGTGATAAATAAATAATTCCTTATGAACCATATGCAAAAACTTACCATGTTTTACATTATTTTTTTTTAATGATAGATATCATTAATTACATCTGCCGAATTCCTCTTTATTCAGTAGCATTTTGTGTTTACTATTAATTTGGTGATAATTCGTATTAAGTTATAAAATCGATCACTATGCCTAATTTTACCAATGAAGATTATTTAAATCTCATTCTACTTCATGGAGAATGTAATAAAGTTGTAGATAGAACGATTCGACTGTTCATTGAGAGGTTTCCTGACCGACCCAGACCAACGAGAGATACCATTAACAGAACCATGACAAACTTGAGAAATGTCGGATCTTTCGTTAAGAAAACTACACACAGAGAAAAAAGTGTAGTAGAAGATGAGAACAACGAAATTACAGTTCTTGCATATTTTCGTGTGAATCCTCAAAATTCTCTCAAAGATGCCGAGTTTGATCTGGGATTATCTCAATCGAGTGTTTGGAGAATATCAAAAAAACATAAAATGCACCCATATAAATTCAATAGGGTTCAGCATTTGAAGGAAACTGATTTCGTCAGGAGAACAGAGTTTTGCGAAGCTATGATGATTCGATTTCAAGAGAATGAAAACTTTTTGGACTGTATAATTTGGACAGATGAATCTAAATTCACAAAGAATGGTTCTTTCAATAGGCATAACAGTCATTATTGGGATGAAGAGAACAACCACCACTTCAGACAATGGAACTTTCAAGAGACCTGGAGTTTCAATGTTTTTTGCGCCATCAAAAATAATGCAATTCTCGATGTTCACATTTATGATGGGACTTTAACTGGTAAGATAGAACACTACACATGTTTGCATTATTTAAAGAATGTTCTCCCTTAGGAGATAGATATTCTGACATATTGACTCAAATAATTGAGCCGCTAGTACAGAACCATAATGACTTATGGTATCAACAAGATGGCGCGCCTCCACACAATTCACTCAATGTGTCAAATATCCTCTACAGGCTATTTGAAGATCGATGGTTGGCGAACAATGGTCCACATCTTTGGCCACCACGTTCTCCCGATTTAACTCCTTTAGACTATTATGTTTGGGGTAGGATAAAAAATATTGTCTACTCAACTCCCCTGACTGATAAAGAGGACTGCATAGAACGAGTCAGAAATGCGTTCAGGTTTGTTTAGATTTTTAGATTCATAGTTTTGAAACTCAATTTGGTTTTTAAACACTTTTGCAGATCTCTTCCTCCCGATGAAATAAGAAGAGCAACGCACGAAGCATTCTTAAGACGTATAAATAAATGTCTAGAAATTAACGGTCAAAACTTTGAGCATCTTCTCTAGTTATAACTGCGAGAGTTTGCCATGGTTCTCCTAATAGTAACTTGAAGTCGGTTTCAAGAAGGGGTGAAAAATCTACAGCATGGTTCAAATAACAGTTCCTGAAAATTTCATCTTTTTGGCGTGAAGGGAAAAGAAATAGCTGAAAATTCAAGACGAAAAACAGTTTTTTGTGAATAACTCAGAAAATATCCATTTTAGGGCAAGGGTGTTATGCATACACTCACATTATTTTTTAACGTAGATTCAATATCTGCCATAAAAAAATGGGGTTCTAATTTGAAAAAATTGATTTTTCACGATTTTGTCATCCCTAACTTTGAAAGCGATTGTTTCACCCTTTGTATCATGAATCGCAATTTCGATTTTTAAAGTGGATACATCAATCTTACATCTTGAAAAATCCCAAAAATGAAAATTTTCCATCCAAAAACCTCGAAGTTATTCTTGTTTCAGCGGAGCTCTATTTTCGATTTTTTTTTCGAATTTTCCCGCTCAGAGAGAATTTTCCAACCAAAACTGAAAAATGTTACATCAAAATAAATTGAAATTTTCTAAGGAATCTATTTCTGCAATAAAAAAATGGTGTTCTAATTTGAAAAACGGAAGTTGACGTAATTTCCGGAAAAACCGGAGGTGCTCATGCCTTGAAAATATTTTAGATTTCATCAGCATCGTGAAATACTTATGAGTGCTGAATTTCATGAAAATACGTTCAGTAGTTTCCCGTATAAATATGGGTGAGGTTCCTCGTGAAAGACCCTGTAGAATTCGCCAAAATTTAGTGTGTGAAAGGCCGAGTTCTAGTGAATGATGCGAAATCAACTGCTTCATGGTGCACTTACACTGGGCAACTTGACAGTACAGCACGAGCCAGTAGACTATCACCAATAACTGAAATCGTGTAAACACCACTGGCATCCAGTTACTCTTCCAAGCTAGTGGAAGGAAGACATTAGCTTTATAATTGAGCCAATTTGCTCAAGTCAGCGGGAATGTCTACTGGCTCCGATTAATGTACCTTCACGGACAACAGCAATGTTTTCGGGGGATCGCGCACTTCATCATCGTATAAGTGACTCTCATTATTTACTGACCCAGAGAACACAACACTATTTGTGGGACGATTATTTCAGCGACAGTAAAATGTAGTAGAATAAGCAAAATCCGTGTGTGGTCGCCTGAACAGAAATGCAACTTTGATAGAACAATTTAACCATTGAACGTATTGTTCAACTCTGTATCTGTCAACGGAGATTCAAAAGAACAGACAGAATTTGACAGATATAGCATCAGCAATATAATCTCTATCCAGTGTCAGAGTTCCTATTGAAAGAGTCTTTTATATAACCTCATTATAAGGAAAACTGTCGATGGCAAATATTCACGATTTTTTTCTTCTGATTCTCGAATTTAGAGGTGAAAATGTTTTCACTGACCAAAAGATGATCAATGCGTGGTAAAATTCAATTATATCTGGCCGATCGAACGTATGCGCTATAACTATCCAAAGAAGACTCCTAGAGTCTTGAAATTATTTGGAGTAGGTTGAGATCCCAAATATCGCGATCGAGTTTCTCAAACGGCAAAATTCCAGCTAACGGTTTCAGAGTTATTCCCATTTTAAATAGTTTGGAAATTTCCTGAATATCTCGAGAAGAACTGATGCAACCAAATTCAAGCTTGGCATTTGTTGGTAGTAGGATGCCAATTTGTAATCATCAAGATTTTTGTTGAAAGATTATTGTTCGGGGAACTATTGCTTGTAGAAGCCGATAATCACTTCAGAATATTCGAGGCAGTATGATAGCTGCGCGTTATGTGGAGGATGACCTATACGAACCACTCCACTACATTGTCCTAATGGCCATCCATTCGTCTTTTCCAACAAGTCAATGCATATTGCACGTCGAAATATGATCATCCTTCAAGAAGCTGACGTTAAGGCCTAGCCATGGCCACCCCGTTCAACGGATTCAAATACCTTTGAACATGTTTGGGATATGATGGGGCGGAGACTTTCCAACTGCACCTCAACAGATTTTGGCATAGTTAATTCACGAATTTCGAGCACCGAGAATAGAATAATTCTATTGTATCATAGTTGAAGTTGCTTTCAAGCAGACATCGACCATATTGTTTAGTCGATGCCAAAAAGTGTACAAGATTGTATTCAGCTACAGGGTAGTCAAAAACAATATTATATCTTTATATGAGACCAATGCCAATAAATTCAGTTCACGAAGTTATTCTTTCTAGATATAACATTTCTGATGTCACTAGGTATATTGAATTCAAAAAAATCTACCTGATAAAGGCTATTGATATAACAACTAAAAAATATAGATTTCTGTATAGTACCTTTATGATTCAATATCTTACGATATACTTTTATTGTCTTCGATGTACTACGTCTTCAACTGGCATACAGTCTAGTATTACTTTCAGATTGTATTTCATTATGTAACCCTTTTCTCCAGTTTTTACTTCGATCATTGTATGCCAGATGATTAAATAAAATTTTGTCTTCGAGGACAATAAAAGTATATCGTAAGATATCAAATTAATATCGAAAGATATTATGTGGAGGTACTATAGACAAATCTGTATTTTTTTATTGTCACTGAGTATAAACCTAAATAAAACAAATTGGGGGAAACTAATTATTAATAGTTCTTTGGGATCCCACTATTGAAACGAGACTCGACAAATAACATAAAATTGTAGTACGAAACCGAAAATGTGAGATAGCGTCCGAGACTTCTCATTCAGATATTCACTAAAAGTTTTGAGAATCTTGTGAAACATTGGCGTTGTTTTAGCTATGGAATTCCCAAAGATCCTGGTAAAGTTGAAGGTTTGCACTGACATGATAAAGTGTGATTGGTTCTGAACTCCCTCGAAAAAGTTGAATTCTTTGAAACCAGTATAAACATTCAGATAAGAAATTCTTGGAAAGCATTCAAATGAAGTCAGCTGCTTTTACGTGCATGTCAAATTCAAAATAAAAATGTCGAACTGTTAAATGGCTTAAATACACCCAATGATAACAACTCAAAGATTCATATAGAATTCCGTGTATACGTAATGATCAGAAGATCACAGAATTTGGAATATTTGTTTGATTTTCGAATTGTTCTAATGACACGATAAGAGCGAAAATAAGAGTCGGATTGAACTGAAATTTTGTATACTGTTGTGCAATAGAAAGTTCAAGGTCTGCGGAAAATGCCTCTGAAATATGATGAATAGTATTTGAAAAAAAAATTCAAAAGAAAAATTTCGAATTCTCTCTTTCAAATTTTCTAATGATACGATCCCAACAAAATTTAGCAAACAATTAAGAGAAAGTATGCTCCAACTTGTGGCCAAGTTTCAATTCGATGACCTTTGTAGTTTATGAGGTATTGCGGAAATATCCTCGAAAATTTAAATGACTGTCACTCCAAAATCATTAGGCAGATGTGAACACAACCTTTTCAATCTGAGATACAACCTATCCGAAATGTTTCTAGTCGATAGTCGAAGAAGATTCGTTTTCACGTAATAGTGTGTACGGCCGGCCAGAAATAATCGATTTTGACATCGGATTCGTCATCATTGAGTCCAACCTTCCGCTGTAAGAACAGTTTCGGGAAAAAAATTAAATTGAATTAAAATTAGTGAGATTCAGAAAAAACGATATCAAACTATTTCCCAAAGGAAGCGCGTAAAATCTTTTTTTTTTAATTTTGGGCGCTCTTCTGAATTTATCCGAGAGTACGCATATCGAATGTTTTGGTTTTTCGAATCGAGTAAGCAAACTCTCAACAAATACAAAAACTGGAATCCACCAGTAAATTTTTGGTTCTGTACAAAATACACTTCAATCTAATTGTTTTACCTGCAATCGAATTCTGGTCTCTTTCAATTTATTCATCTGTTCACGTACTGGACTTTCAATATCTCTGACTTCAAAATTGATCCTAAACAAGTTATGCGGACTTCTTTTCGACAGTAGTAGAGCCAAATTGTTTCCGACCGAAACAGCAGCAGCTCCATCAATACCAACAGAATCATGTGAAGGTGCTAAACACTGCAAGGAATTGAACTTCTCTCCGAATGTTTGACATGGTATATCCTCGTGTTCTTCGAAATGTTGACCGTTGTAAATAAAGGATTCGGTTTCCAGCGAATGATGTGAACCATGCTCGACGAATCTCTGGCCAAAGAGGACGAAGTTCTTTCTAAGGTTATTCACTCTAACTGGCATCCAATAGCTCAAACCTTCTAAATGGGAATTTGCGATCTGCTCCAAGATTATCTGATTCCTTTGAGCAAACTGGTATATTCCTGAAAGATGAGTTGAAAGTGGGTTTAGTTGTTGATCTCTTGGAATATACCTTGAACAATGAAAAATATTTAATTTTTGAATCGGTAGAAATATATATCAAGAACTTGAGTTGTCTCAAACATTTTATGGACTATGATTTTTTTATACTACAATAGAAATAATAGGTCTCTTTTATGTTACACGAATTATCGTTTTTCATGATTTTCTATTTCGAAACAAAATCATAGTGAATGCTATCAGACACTCTAACATTTCGCGAATTTTGAATAATTCGGTATTAAAAATGGTGAAATCGGGACACCAGTTCACATTGAGTGAAACGCGGTAGATCGCCTCCTACGTCAATCGTTATTGCACGATTCTCCGAACGAAAAAGCCAATGCTGTCTATTGGCTTGCTTGAGAAAAAGGTAGACGACAATGAAGAATGAGTGGATATAACCCGGTACGTCACAGAACGTTTCGCCTTTCAACTATATCTGGAGCTAAATTCAAAAGTTTGTTTTCTCGTTGAAATTTCAAATTCTTGATGGCGATTGTTTTTTTCGGTATTTTTACTGATAGAATAACATTTTGATTCCATTGATAAAAAAAACATGTAAGATGCCTATTACAATTGCTTCACAGCTCAGGTGGCAAGACAGAAATAAATTCACAAAAATTTGTTCATTATAACCTTGTTGGTCTCGGACAAAATTTTCACGAAATGGAGGTGGGATTGTTGCTTTAAAAGACCCTATTTTCCTTCTTGTAATCATCCTTCACAGACACTGGCACAGGTAATGCATGAAGTTCAATTATGAGAACAAGGTGCGATAAGCAGACGTCTACATCTGCATCTCATTTTGTCGATGTTTGAAAGTGTACAGTCTTGCCGAACACTTTTTTGCGGATTTCATCAACATGAGATTTTTATTGCAAATTCTTTCGTTTGTATTTGAATTTTCCGATTATCCTAGGCTTATTGGAAAGTCATTAGAAGCTTTGTAGAAGTACTTCCCAAAACTAGGAATAAACACCAGATAGTAAATGGAAACAGTGGAACCACAGATCACGCCAGGGTCCCTATTCTTGAATCGTGGAAGCGAGAAAAAAGGCGTGTCGACGAAAGTTTTTTTGAAAAAAATTTTTTTTTGATAAATTCATATTTCTATCCAGGTCTCCGAGCGGAATCTTTGGAAGGCTATGAAATGAAGCCCAATAGATAGTTTCACATTCTGTTTTCACACCAGTATTCAGAATGGGGGTAAGTTCAACTTTGAAAGATTTCAACAATTTTGGGTGAATTTTTTTTTCACTGTAGACATGTGAAAAAAAGTTGAGTCTGAATTTTGGAAAAATTTTTTCACGGAAACTCTTAGAAAATTGAGTACATTGAATAATGCTATCCAAATTGGCAATCGAAAACAAAAAATTCCAACTCTGTAGGTTTTCCGCGATTTTAAAATATTTTTTTCCCGATTTCTACAATACAATTGAATTGAGCACTAAAAATACTAAGATATGTCAAAAAATCGTTATTTCAAAGGTCACGCATAACTCACCACAGTTATCAGAATATTGCTCAAAGTTGACATTAAACACCCTGTATCTCGCTTATGCCTCGAAAACGGGGTATATGCCATGAGGCAAAAATGACTTTCCCAATGTCATTTATACGGCTATTTTTGTTTGACCAGTTTATGGTGAAACACCCTGTATATGTGAAGGATAGAAGTAACATATGTTATAGTTTTGATAGTATGAAAAAAATCAATTCAATAATATAATAATATACAGGGTATGGTACTTGTCTCAGATGCCAACGTGTAGCCAGAATCAAGAGGCCAGGTCACAATGGTTATCCGAAAAATATGAAAGTAATATATTTCAAAAATTATACACATTTAAGAAAAGTTGATAGTGATGCCCACGAGACCAACGAGACGTGACTCTCCTAAAGTCTCGTCTCGTCTCGTTTTTGAAATCCAAGTCTCGTCTCGAGTCTCGATCGAGAGTCTCGAAAAAGTCTCGGAGTCTCGTGCCAATGCATTATTTGTGTCAGTTTGCAATCCTCAGTTGATCGCAACATTCCATCATATATCTGAGAGAAATTTCATGAAAGCGTTAGTTGTTACTCCTCTTACCATTTCTATTTACGTCTAAACACAGATGTTCGTAAGATATCTGTTTTTCAAACACAAAGTGTGAATTTGGAAATCAGATTGCTTGTATTCGTGAATGAATTTGAAAATAATTATGATATCTGAGTTAGATTATGGCACGTGGAAATAGTTTTCAATAGAAAAGTCAAAGTTTATGTAAATTTGTCCCTTTCGTAGCATCGTATACATCTATGTCTCTTCGGTCATCTGAAATTTCATAACTTTTTTGTATGTACGCCTGCACTATGTTTTCTAATGCAAAAATCAAATCTCAGAAAATTTTTGTTGAAGAAAAGATATTCTTGTTACGGGCACTACGGGCAATTGTTTTCGACTCATTGAGATTTGAATAATCTATGCTTGTGATTATGGAGGTCAAGCTTTTCAATTCGAAATGAGGTGGATTACTTGAAGAAAATATATTCTGTTTGAATTTCATTCTTGAATAGGAATCGGCATTTATTACCATTTGATACTAATAATGATGACAGTTACTGAGACAAATTCAATACTACATTAGTTAGTTCGAATAAGTTATAATCGATTCATATTAACCGAAAATATGTACTCTAGTATGACCTCACTATCTATTCTCAGAAATGAATAACTTCCGGATATACACGGTGATTCCGAAGGAGACCGTCAGATTTCAGCAGAAGCTTAGACTACTCAAGGTAATATTCGATTGATGGTTGGGGGTCCCTATCGAGACTCTACAGGGTGATTTGTCCGAATGGACTGATTTTACTTCAATGATAATTTTGGTGTGGCTCATTCGGCTTGGATGAAATTTCCAGTGAAGTCATGATATGAATGAGCACATTCCATAATTCTAAATTATTTTCCAAAATACTGGGTTGGTATTGTGATAATTTCAGTTTAACTTTGCAGGTTGAAAAAACACCCTGTACATTGCGTTTTCAAAACTTCGCTATATGTTTACGATTCTACCATAATAAGTCGTTTTTCAAGCATTTTAATTTTTTGGTACGCCTCTGGTTTTCTGACATTTTGCTTGAATGAATTAATTTTTATTGATAATTTTAGAATGCCTCATTCAATTTTAGTGAAATTTTCAGTGTAGTACAATATGAACGAGAACCTTTAATGATTTCAAAATTTCTCCCGAAATACATGGATTTAATTGTGATAATTTCAGAATTATTGTGTAGGTCGAAAAAACACCCTGTTCATTGAGTTTCCAAAACTTCTCTATCAGTTTCCAATTCTACCATAATAAGTCATTATTCAGGCGTTTTTAATTTTTTTGGTCTCCGAGAAAAAATTTTCAGAAAAGAACATTATCGAAATTTCGCTCCAAAGCAGATGAGAATATTCTGCACTAGGTAAAAAATCTGTATATTTCAAGGATGCAAAGCGGCACCTAAGTTCTATGTTTCCTAATTTATATTTGATTGCTCATATTCTATTTGGAATCATTTGATTCAGAAAATTACTTCATATGCGTAAATGAATACATTATTGAACGCAATCTCTTGACGTCCGCTGTTACATAGAAATAATCCTTCAATAGATAATCGGAGGTGTGCAGAAAAATTAAATAAAGTAATGTTTTTAATTGAATGATTGTATGTAGAACATATAGAATAGATGAGTAATCAGATATGAACTTCGAATTTGAAAAGGACGATACAGCTATACTACCTAGTATAGTCATTGCTTTCGAGCGAAATGTCGATAAATGCTCTTCTTTAAAAAGTTTTTCTCGGAAAACCGGAGAAAAATTAGAGACACCTGAATAATGATTCATTATGGCAGAATCTGAAACGGACAAAGTTTCAGAAACTCAATATAAAACGTGTTTTTTGAACTTGCTCAATTGGTCTGGAATTATCACCATATCATCCCTGTATTTCGAGAGATATGTTGAAATTATTGAATGTACCCATTCATTTGGTAAAACACTGAAAATTTCAACAAAATGCATAGAAAAAGCCATACTAAAGTAATCAATAAAAGAAGAATCAGTTGGGTTAAGTTTTTAAAATTTGTCCTTTTTGAAGGTTTTTTTTTTTCTGGAGGTGTGCCAAAAAAACTGGATACACCTGAATAATGAGTCAAAACGGTAGAATCTAAAAGAGATAAAGGAGTTTCAGAAACGCAATGTACAGGGTGTTTTTCAAACCTGCGCAATCAATCTGAAATTATCACAATACCAAGCGCTTATTAAAAAAAAATGCTAGAATTTTTGAAAATGTCATCAAAATCGAATGAGTCATACCAACGTTATTGATAAAAGGAAAATTGGTCGAATCAGACAAATCACCCTGTAGTCTCAACAGACCCAATCATAAACCAAACATTGTTTCGAAATTGTCTTAACTAGTGTGAACGTATCCTTATATCTGACAGTCTCCTCCGGAATAACCCTGTATATAATATTTATAAAGGTATTCAGCGTTTGGAATCAAGCGATAATTCACACTTCCACTAGAGAAAATCTTGAGTTGTTCCATTTCTCACAAGCGTTCTGAAAACTCACAAATTCGAAACACCCTAACGAAACCGAAATAATGTGGGGAAACAATTTCTGCAAATTTGTCTCATCCTTGTCTGACATTAATGGCTTATTGAGAACAATAATTTTAGAAAAAGATCAAGGCTGATCTTCGAAAGAAAGTATATGTTTTTTTGTAGAATATTGTTGCAAATATGGGATAGGATAGTCGGAACCTTTGTGTTTGAAATAGAATGAAAGAAATTAGTTTTTTTAGCATCACTATATTTTATTAGGGTTCAAAAATGACCCGAGTATCGTAGTAGGTACTTCATTTTCGAACTGGTTTTTTTCAAGTTGTTCAACAAGGAATTCAAATGTGTTCTGCAAGCTTATTTCTTGAGAATTTCGAAATGTGGGGCATTCCATTGTACCATCTGTCCGTTTAGATATATTACTGGCGGGTTATTCAGATACCTGTAGCTTTCCAAGTAAACCAAAATGCACAATTTCTTGCTGCGCGTTAGCAGATGTGGCTTTCCAAGATTATCCATGGTTTTTTTCGAAGAAATGGCGCGCGAAATTGGAGCTATCTTTTCGTTATTTGAGAGATGCGTGGAGCACTTTGAACCTTATTTTGCGATGATTCAACCTGTTTGACCTATATAGAAGCTAATGCATTCTTGAAAACTTACTTTATAAACTCGAATTCTTACATGACGGTATAAGTACAATTAAACATTATTCTTTGAAATTAGTGCATCTTTATTTATTTCAATGCAAATACTGATGATAAGTATTACAAAACAAAAAACTTTTATAATGAAGAGGAACTGTAATGGAGCACAGAATATACTGTTGATCGCTTATCAAGCCCTTGATGGGACAATCGTAGTTTTGTGTAATCGGCCATGAGGGATTTTATCAAGAGATGGAAATATGATTGCATTAATGTTTCTGAATGTATCGAAAATTCACTAATCATCTGATCAATATAAGAACGAGTCTGAGACGAACTCTGATGAATTCGATTAGTTCATATTTGCTGTTTCTCAAACTGAACACGAATATTTCATGATTCGTTATCACGGTGCACTCACCGCATTTGTATCGAGCTCTTCAATAAGTTAGGAAAGAATATGATCATCGAAGCCTCAATGCTTGGCTGGATGTATTTATCTTATCGATTTCTGAGTACGATTGATTCAATAAATAATAGGAAGTTTAGCAATTAAATTCTATTCAATGTGAAAACGTTCTGTTGAAATCCATCAACTTTCAGCCAATAAAAATAAAACATGATTACATTTTCATGGGAATGAAATGGCACCTCACGAGACTTTCGACACCAACAGGACTTTGGTACGAGACTCGAGACGAGACTTCATGAAAGTCTCGTTTCGTATGAAGAATTCACGGTCTCGTCTCGTTTTCGAGAAGAGACTCTCGAAAACGAGATTCACGTGGGCATCACTAAAGGTCGAGAAAAATTACAACTTATGACAGTTTTTTTCAGTTCTCTCGTTGCAAGTATTTACATTTCTATATATTTTAAATCTGTTTTGTAATCCTTGATAATACTTCTGTAAACTTCGGCCTGAAGTTTAAACTCAGCTCCCCAGCTTAGAGAAAAATGTCTCTTCTTCCTCAACTGAATATTTGAAATTAATACTTCGCTCAGCCTAGGCTGACTATACTGAAAAAATTAAATGCAATGCGAATTTGGCAGGTAATTTTAAAAAATTGGCGCATTCAATAAAAATTCCAAAACAGTATGATACCTACTATTATTTCTTACCTTATGACAGTTTTCTTGCAAGGTTTCAGTTTTCAAATAATTTTTCTTACTTACTTGAAAATAAACCCCAGTCTATGAATTTAAGATTATAGTTTGAGACTAGGACTATTTTCAAGTGGTTAAGAAATCCATGGAACAAAGTGAATATGTCCTACTTTTTTACCCTGAAGGTAATTGATTTTCTTCGCTAATAAAGTTTCGATTCGTTGAATGACACATCAATATTTAGGATGCTTAGGTTCAATTCACAAGATATATTTAAGTTGCATATTGTTCAAATTATTTGAAGGCTGAGATGACTACTACAACAGCAATACTCAAGAGGCGCTCTTAAGACCGCAATGCAATTTCCTCCTCTTCAAAAAAGATCTGTTTTTCATGGTGGAAATATGATAACGTGGTGTAACTTGGGTTTTTTCCTCCTGTTCGCGCGTGAAGTCTTTCAGAGAAATGATTCCGATCTCTTTTACCTGCTCATCAAATACAACCAAAACACGTGTAGCTGTTTCTTGTAAATTTCCACGGATTATTTTTGAGTTGAAGATATTTAAGAGCAAACAAACAACAAATGGTTGAAAAAAATCGTAGGAATACGCAATGTTGCCACTTTTTCATTTTCAAGAATTTTCGGGAAAATTGAAGGGAAATAGAGTGAAAAACGGAAAAATAACTAACATTGCGCATTCTCCCTAAGGAATTAAGTACATCGCAAAAAAAATTCAAAAAATACTCATTGAAGCCTGCAGAACGACATCCCGTTCTCTCCTATAAACGTCGAAATTTCTTCGAATTCTAATATTTCACACTCCTATAGGCACCGTTAAAGCATGTAGACCGGGTTCAGCAGCCTGACCTTGACATATAAGCGCGGTTTGATTACATTTAAATGCGGCTGTGTTGCTTAGCTGTAATTTACTACCACGTGGTATTGTCTCCTCTTAAGTACTCTAAAATGCCTGCCTAAACTGTGGACGGTTGTGGTAATTATTCGACAAAAACTTAAGACACTGATGGGCTGCATTATAGTATTCCAAAGAATGAAGACCTTTGCATGCAACGGATAAATGCCTGCCAGCGAAAAACGAAATTTAACCTCGAAATACTAAAAATCAGAAAATCTTTTCGTCGTGCGGACTGGATACAGTTTATTTCTAGAGGCAATTGGAACCATCCTAGCTTTTGAAAAATATTCATGTATTCATATTATGGAATGTTGGTACAGCCACTTTCATGGGAATTTATGAAGAAAGAAAATTTCATTTTCAAAAACTCAATTGATATAGTTAAACATAATCCTGAATTTATTAGCTTGAATGTTTGCATCCCTGATGAAATTTCACTGTGTATGGCGCGTACTAGTACGTACATTAGATTGCGAGACTTTCATGATGAAGAGATAACATCTGAAAATTGTAAATCAATCAAAAAATAAAATGAGAAAATACACTTATTGCAAAAATAAATTTGAAAATTTTATTTCAACATCCCCTCCTAACAATTATATCGTTTTTGGGATATAATATCATGGAATTCATGAATAATTAGGCATTGCATCAGAGTTTCTGAATACAGATCACTGAAAATCTCTGAATATTTCTATAAAACTTTCCATATTTTTCTTTACAAATTTACAATGCAAGATATTGATGCTACTGCAAATGGAAATATTCAAATACTTCAATTCTTTCATCAAAATGAAGCTTGTTAAGAATTGAGTTGAAAAATATTTACACAAACTCTGAATTGAAAGCCATGTTGGTCCTACTCCTGTAAATATTTTCAAGCACTTTCGCTCAGTTTGATGAATTTTTTCCAGAATAGAGAATATCTGGGGTTCAGTAAATACTTTATTTCCTAACTTATTGTTTTTAGAAATGAAGAACTTTCGTAAAATTTATTTTGAGTTCCTATACTAGCGATTCCGATCTAGTCATTTTCCTCTACTTTATCCAATACAAGTAATTTTCGGCCCACGTAATTCGAAAAATATTGATTTTATTGGATCCCATACGTATTTCACAGAATATATTCAAATCAATCAGAAAGCAGATCATGGATATCACCAGGTTCTCGTTGAGGAGGTTGAAAGGCGATCTCATAATTACTTATAGATCGCTACGTGGTCTCTTCGGTTGTGACCTCAGTCTTTTTTTTGTGCTCAACCAGAATAACCTAAGAGGACACGCGTTCAAACTTTCACGAGAGAGATCCTTTACCACCGCAAGGCAGTCCTTTATTTCCAGCAGAGCATTCGAGGTTTGGAATAGATTGCCGAACGAAATAGTTTGTGCGCCTAGTGTGAACTGTTTCAAGAACCACTTTGACTTGCGGGCGTCGCAGAGTGCTGTGGAATTGTGACAGTGCGTTCATTTTCTTTATGTTATTTTCCATTCATTTGTGGCTCGATTTTTCTTCTATTAATTTTCAATTGACATTTTTTTCTCTCTGACAGCATTATTTTTTTAAACATAACTTTGAGTTTATAGGCGATACCTCAACTCTGTATCAAGTTATAATAATAATAATTACCAGAAAAATCACATCAAAAATCCATTTCGATAGTTCAAACTATTGAAGTATTTTACCAGACTGACGTCAAAGCAAGCGAAAAGGAGAGGTTTATGAATGCGTAAAAACACAACATGCTATATTTCCACCATGATCCGCTTATCAGACCGGCGAATCCCCCGTGACTTAGCAAACAAGCTGCCTTCGTTGTTATTTGCCGTAGCTCAGCTAATTTTTCTGTTGCCGATTCCCAGTAAAATGAAATATCCGATTCAAGTCACGGGAATATATCAATCCATTCAATATTTAAAGCTACGGCCTTGAAGAAAGCCATAAGTACCTATGGCAATGATTATTTTTAGATAATATGCAAAAAAATTCATCAAAATTAAAGAAATAATCAGCATAAGTATCATACCATTCGCAAATCCTTCTTCATGAAATGTGCCAATTTTTCAAGTTACTTGTCAAACTTAGTAGGTATAGTTTTTTTTCAGATCAGTCAATTGAAGCTAGGTAAAGTATTGAATTCAAATATTACGTTACGCAAAACTCACAATTGTCTTCCAGACTGGAGTAGGTGGCTTCGAATTCCAGACTAGAGCATACAAAAGTATTATTCAGGATTGCATACCAAAAAAAAATATAGTAGAGTAAAGTTTCATTTTGATCATCATCTGAGACACCTGTAAAGTGAGATATATTTTTTGTTGTGCTACTGATAAGAGAACTGGAAATCTTCCATTATTCATACGTAAATCAATTTCTGACTCACCTGCCTCTAATCCATTGATCGCAAAAAATGATTTATGGTTTACTTGAAAAGCCACGACTTGATCAATTCCTTCTGCAGTAATATTTTTGTATGTGTGGAAATCGTTGTCAACATATCTGAATATGCGTAATTCCCCGACGGATTTTATTGGTAAAAGTAAGTTGAAACTACTACGAAATGGTATTATGTCGAATTCTCCTATCGGACCTGGCAGTTTAATAGTTTCGACCAACCTACGATTTAACATATAAAATTTTTTTATGAAAATCACAACAATCTCACCATAATTTCTGTTTCATCACATCAAAATTATAAATGTACATGGTACTGCCAGAGGATAAAAATAATTGATTTCTCTCTAATACATTATTAGAGCCAAATTTGATTCGATCTGCATCATATCCTAAATTCCAAGTCCATATAAGCTCCTGAAAAAATTGATATTCATACAAGTCAAAAAAATGAACTAGATGATCTTGAGGAATAACAAAAGGCTTAATGAATCGGAATAAAGCCTTGTTCGAAAACGATTGAATCTTACATAACAAAATTCTAGAAAAGCACTCAGATAAAGTCTGGATATTTTACGCGCTTGCTCGAATTCTAAGCGATTTCTTCACAAAATTTTTCTTTAACCTTCACGCTGCTGCTTTTCAACCGAATAAGTACTTTATTTGATTAAAGGTTTGAGGATATATCCACGGATTCATTAGGCGGATTTTACCTATTTACGACTTCGATTTTCTTATTCGAGCTCAATTAAACTAACTGTTTTTCGAAATATTATTCAACTTTCAACTTCCATATAATAAAAACTCACCAATGTTCCAACATCAAACCAAAATAATTTTTCATTCGGTGAAATACAAACAAGGAATATTCCTCCACTTCTTCGGTTCTTATAGGGAACCTGCACCAGAATGGCATCTTTGATGCTTTCTTCTACTTCTAAAAACATCAGAAAACTGCTCTGAAACTTCATTTTACTAAGTAATTCAAATTATTACCTTTTGAAATTTTAGATATATTGAAATCGGATGGATTATCAGTTTTTGTGACATTCAAGAGTAGGATAGTTCCACCCGAAATTCCGACTGCGTATGAATAATATCTTGAATTTATTGATCTCCAAAAATGAACTGATTTAGTCAGTGAGAATTTCTCATCGATGGAAACATTTTTCAAAACGAACTCTGAAAATAATTTTTGTTCTTAAATATAAGTAGCTACAATATGATAAAAACTTACCATTTCTGGGTCTCTCGGATATGCCCATGAAGTTGGAATGCCAAAGTTTGCTACATGACGAACTGACGATTATTGAGACTAGAAATAGCGAGCTCTGTAGAATGTGCATTTTGAATATCTTATAATTGAATTCCCATTTGCTTGGCTATTATAATTCTTCAGAAAGAAACAAATGTTGGTGGAGATGTTTATGTTCTTAGTATGTGATTCAATCAATAATGAAGTGTGAAATTAATTTAATAACACAATATGCACAGCGGATGCACATGTGTTGAACCAGATTAGAGTACTAGCACATACAAAAATGTGTACCAAAATATTTTGGAGACGACTATGAATTATACAGTGCGCGTCAAAATTATGGAACAAATTCATTTTCTCAGAAGAAAAATATTTGGCAACAAAATCCTGAAACAGGTCAATTTTTGTTTCACTTTTACCAAATTTTTATGCATTTTTGAAGGATTTTTGTTGCACCCTGTGCCAGCCCCATCAACCCTCTAAATTTTTTGTTTAGGGAAGGTGGGTCATGTGATACTTTTTTGGCAAGGTATTTGTATCAATTTAACAGGCGTGCAGAAATTTCAGAAAACAATTTCTTGAAAATTTCTGCCTGCCTGTAAAGAATATTCAAAGATCTTGCCAAAAAAGTACGACATGACCCACTTTCCCTATTCAAAAAATTTAGAGGGTTGATGGGAATGACACAGGGTGCAACAAATATTCATCAAAAATGCATGAAAATTTGGTAAAAGTGAAACAAAAATTGACTTGTTTCAGGATTTTTTTGCCAAATATTTTTCTTCTGAGAAAATGAATTTTTCCTAAAATTTTGACGCGCACTGTATATCTCCTCATATAATATCATGAGTGAAATAATAATAATGACTGATCTCCTTTGTGATGGCCCATTCTGTTTCTTTGTGTCAACCGTTAAGATGGGTCAATTTCAATTCGGTTGTACGTCAGGCCGTTCAATCTTTTTTTCTAAAAAGAATCTGTTGTCTATTCGCGATAAGCTTACGTTCCGAATGCTTCAGTTCAGAACCTTTTTTTTGCAAAAACCTGGCGGATTTTTTCAGTGCTAGATACATGAGAATGATTTTTCAGTAATTCAATAACTACTGAATCGAATTGAAACGCAATATGTACTTCCCAAGTAACGATACGAACAATGATGCAAAATTTCGTGCGAATGCTATTGTATTCTATTTTATTTTAATGTTGTCGATTTTGATATAGGTTCCGCTGGAACCCCTCAAAAGTTAATGCTTGTGCGAGTAAGTAGAACGGGTTTGTTCTGTGTAGGCTTTGTTACTAATTCCTTGCGCCACGTTAGGAACAGCACTCCTAATTGTTTATCCAACATCGAGTGATTGGACGGTCCGCTGAAAACCGGAAAAATTCTTTACTGGCTAAGGGCTTGAACCCCAGATTATTCGATGATGGGGAATGAGTTCTAACCACTGAAGTGTTAGATGCTCTGTCCAAATAAGAAAAAAACGAATATCGAAATCTTTCTGCTTGATGGCGCTATAAGAGCCCTCAGACTATTTCTCAGAAGGGTCCTGAATTTCAAACTTATCGTTTCTTCTTTAATTGATTTTATGCCTACGAGTTAGGCAACCCAACATGTTCACGACTCAACATTCATTTGGGGATGTTGGGAACATAAAATTTTGAATGGAAAATCGAGGATATATTTGAATGGGATTCATCCATTCATGAATTCGCCTTCGTGGATGGAGTCAAGATCAACAGTTATGGCTGTTAAGTTATTTACCTTGAAAATTATGATATCAACGGTGGACCTGACAGTACAGAAATAATAAATAAACTATTTCAATATCTAATGCACAATCAAATTTCTATAATTGAGGAGGTATGTTTGTCCAGCCATCTGTTAACACAATTATATTCGAAAACAAGGCATATATAGTTTTTCTTGCTCTCGTTCTGCTCGGAAAGTATAGTTTACAACATTGTACCAATGAATTTTAGTTCGATACTCTTTGAACTTTCGGAGATATTAGGAAAAAATATAAAAGATTACGTATTTTTTTCGAATCGTTATGATGAAATATTTGGTGAAACTTTGTGCGAAATTCCGGGATTATATGAACACATTTTTTCTTCTGACTATGGGATATTGAAAAAAATGCCTTGAACCTCACAATCCTCAACAGTTTACGTCATTAAAGCAGCATACGATTTCAATTTTCGAATATATTAGACAAAAATATCTAAAATTTCTTAGTTTTTCCTCGGTATCGTCGTTGTTCCCAGAATAACTTGAACATTTACTGCCTTACGGAGACCAAACTTGCTGATTGGGTGAATGATGCTGATTCGAACCTCGCGCAAAATTTTCCCATGATAATTTCTTTAAAACAGTTTCTGTATTTATTTTTTTTCAAAAATTTTTTTCGCAGAAACTCCAAAAGAGACTATGAACGCTTCATTTAATTTCAGTTTACCAAATTTCATTTCGAAAGATTTTAATTTTAAGAGATATTGGGAAAAAATATATCAATGTTTTTTCGGTACCGTTCATCTGTCCGTAAATAGTGACTCAAAGAATACTTATCCAATCATAATGAATCTTACTAGCTATTACAAAAATGCTGAGCAACAATTCTGTGACAACTGAGTGATGATCGTGTGATAAGAAGAAGTGGAACAAATGATTGATTATTTTTTATATTCCATCTGCGAAATCCTAGGGTAGATTTTGACCATTAACGAATTTGGCCTTTGTTATTAAGGTACAAATGTAATAACTGGATGGCTCTTTATTTTTTGTTTTTCAAAATTATTGAACTTACAATACAAACTGTAATCTCTGTCATCATTTATAAAAGTAGGATTAAATTTCACTCAAAGAAACTAATTCATCTCAACTTACATTATTCTACTGAAATTGTCCGAAAGGAATGAGAGTTCGTGCTCTATGCACTAGGATAGAGTCTTTTGTTTTAATATTTCTCTGAGGAACAAGAAATCAGGAAAGAAAAACCCAAATGGAGTACACTTATATAAACTATATTCAAATTTCCTTACTTACACAGATCGAGGTGTTCATCAAAATGAAAACAAAAAGGTCAATTTTATCAAAAAATTACTTCAACCAATACTTTAATACAATAAAATTCATTAATTGAACGAGAGATTTCTCACTATCATGTTTATAACATAACTACAGACAAATATCTCAAATAGACTTTTCGAATCAGTTTTCCTTCATTGAGGAGACATCAGTAAAACCCATCAATTTTAACTCATTGTGTCTTACCAAAAATAAAATGAAAGGAAATCGAAATACGGTGGGTTAATCACATTAACATAGATTTTCCAAAACGATTTACCTTTTCCTTACTAGTAGAAAGCTTATTCCAATAGGTGTACCCGAAGACCATACACCACCTCCGACAGTGACCTCTATTCCATGAATACACTATTTCCGCCGCGAACTCAAACGGCCTTCCTACCAAGAATAAAATGAACCCTTCTCTCAAACTCTTACCGGGAGCTACTTCTACGAGTCCCTTACTTTGACTCTACAATGACCGAATCCATCGGTTCCGTACCCTCCTCGGCACACAAAAAACACAAGCTTCCGGCTTGTCTCTCGCTCGGACTCTCTAATAACCGATTCTATCGGTTCCGTACTTTTCTCAGCACAACAAAAAAAAACTCACGAGCTAACTTCGCAAATACACGGTCACCAAAAACGCTACTCTACTAGGAAGGAATCGGTTTTTCAAATTCACTATTAACTATTATTGATCAACCCAGCCGTCGAATTTCCTAACATTATTTTGTCCCGAAGGACCGCCCGTTCTCGCGGTACGATCTACATATTTTTTTTCTAGAGCTATTCCCGCCGATCTCCGATATGCAACTGCCTTTCGTACCAAAAAAGTGAGGCTTTCACCCCTCTCAACAATTTCTCTTAGTCAGCTTTTTGAAAGAGAACTTCACTTCTCCCACGTAGGTTAGTCAAAAGTTCAACTCCACATTTTTCTTATCTCGAGCTTTAGTTGGAAAATATACTCTTATCTTTCAATACCGGTCTGCACGAAAATTGATACTCGACCTAAGAACAATATTCTCTTTCACGACATCCGGCCGTCTGAAATAAAAACGAAACAATATTCGAAGCTACTTCGTCTCATTGCTTCGACTTCTTATCAACCCTTTCCAGACATCTCAATTCGAAATATATTTCACACGGATATTAAGCTCTTACATTGTTACGATCGAAAACTTGAAAATTTTCTACCTCAGGTATTACACAAACATAGCTTACAAATATCGAATTTCTACATTGTTTCTTTCGGAAGGTCTTGTATTAACGATATGCTGTTAGCGTCAAGTCGTCAAGTCTTTCCATCAGGAAGTAAAAGTGCGTTCGACGTTGTTGATAAGTGAACAACTTGTCCGCTTTGTCATCAAATTGAACGAGCGCGTAAAGGCCCCTGACCTCAAGGCAGTGCTTTTCTTGTTTTATTCTACGGTATGTGTTGAGATCTAGGTATTCCCCCTGAGTTCCTAGAAGGCCAAAGGATTCGAATTTCGAATATAAAAATCGTTAATTTCTGGTCAATTTAACGAACAATTCTGATCGAATTGAAACTTAGTGGTAAATTTCAAATAACGACTCAAAGGATATGTAACATCTGTAGAGTGGTCTCATGAAACCAACCAGTGTTGGCCAGTTATAGCTATGCAATCAAAACATATACCTATAATTCCAGAAAGGAGTGCAAAACAATTACAAAGCGAAAAGCCTCAGAATTTTTCGTGAAGGATTTTATCCAATCCTAAATTCGAACTTTGTTATCAGGCTCCAAACCTATCATATAAATTTCGAGTCAATAAGTTGTTTTTTAAAGACATCGTAATCGGGCTGTGGGCAAACGGTATGCATTATATCTTCTGAAGGAAATTATATAAAACTCTAGAGAAGCTTGGAGCTTGATTGCGAAGGTGGCCTTCCCATAATCCCGTAGATATGATACTAACGTAACTTTGCTTGAACCTCAACATCGTCATTTTTGCGCGCATGTTCTAGGGGAACAGCGTGCTATCGTTTTGTCCAAATGTCTGTAATTTTGGATGATTGAGCCGAAAATGGTCTCAATCGACTAGGTTGGACTCACTGATGACGAATCCGGTGTCAAAATCGATTCTGTCCGGCCGTCCGGCCGTAGACACGATAACTGTCGACAGAAGCAAGCTAGCAACTTGAAACTTCCAGGATGAGTTGCGCATCAAAACGCGGTTAAGTTCGTTAATGAGCAAAATCGGTCGAATAGTTTCGGAGTTATAGGCACTTGAAATTTTGAAGTTATTTATTTTTTATTTCGGAAACTTCCCGAGCGATTCGATTGAAACTTGGCAGTTAGGTGAAGTACACTGACGCGCAACTTTGAACCAAATTTCGTCAGGATCATATCGTCAGCAATTTAAAAAAAAAATTTTTTCGAAATTTTTTTCCAAAAAAATTTTTTTTCCGAAAACCATTCATCATATCCAAAAAAAATTATACTCACACTTTGACCTTCCAATTTCACAGCAGTATATCAAAGTTCAGTTCGATACGATCATCAGTTTTGGAGATATCGGGAAAAAATATGTCAAATTTCGAGGTTTTCTTCTCGATATCGTTGATTTTTTCGGTATAACTCGAGAAATACTGATTCAGTCCTAATTAAACTTCACAGCTAGTTTAAAGATGCTAAAAGACAACTTTATGCAAAATTTCGTGATAATCGTGTTATCAGAACAATTTGAAAAAAAAATTTCTATGATTTTTTCATCATATCATCCTCATTAAATTCTGTATGAAACTTCGAACTGATATTTTTCGATGAAGTACTGGATTTCAATTCGATCTGATCTTTATTTTTCGAAAATTGGAAAAATAAAATTTTGATTGGGTATATCTACGGAATCATTGGGCAGATTTTACCCATTCACGAAACGACTTAGAAACTCGATATTTGTAGAGTAGGTTTGGGGCTTAATTACGAAGGTCGAATTCGTGAATGGGTAAAATCCGCCCAATGATTCCGTAGATATACCCATTCAAACTTTTATTTTTTCAATATGTCCAAAAATACAGATATGATCGAATTGAAATCCAGTAATTTATCAGAAAATAATTCCAAAAAGCACTGCCGTGAAGGCAGTAGCTTTTGCGCGCACGTTCAAATTCGTTGCTGAAGCGGTCATCTACATTGAACATGCGCGCAAAAGTTGCTGCCTTCACGGTAGTGCTTTTTGAAAATTTTCAACTTAGCACTACTACATTTAAATGGGATCGAACTCGTATTTTTGAAAATATAGGGAACAGGAAATTCGTGATCAGTATTTTGTTTCTTGAAGTCAAGCATATTGGGCAAAACTCGTTGTCTAGTGAAGCGATCTCGGGAACTATAGGAGCTTGCAGAAAACGAACGACACTTCATATTTTCAGATTATCCAAATCCGGAAAAAGAACTGGTATAGCGTTTCTAGATTTTGAGTTATGATCGGAAATAGGAAAATGCCCTTTTCAATAATTTTCGAATTTCGAGCCAAAAATGGTCTCAAATGACTAGATGACGAATCCGGTGTCAAAATCGATTATGTCCGTACGCACCATTACGGCCGTACGGAAAAATCTATCGACTTGAAAATTTCAGGCTTGGTTGCATTTCAAAATGTGAAGGTTCATATGAAACATAGTGTGTGTAAGATATCATCGAAATTTTATTCTTCAGAAAGACCTTTCAAATTTCAATATGTATGAAAATGTCATTTTGCAAATGTATAAATTCACATAACTCTGGCGCATAAATCAGGATAAATAAGACGGATGGCATGGGTTATGTGGACTTTGAGGACCTATGTGGTTTGTTGCTTATTCGCATAACTTCAGCACTAGTGAAGGTCAACAATTAATCCTTCCAGAGGATAACATTTTTGGACCGATAAACTGAGACATTAGTGTAAGTGGTAAGAGCAATCAGCAGCACAGTTTACATTTTGTATGTATGTAGATTTGAATGAATGAATAGAAAAAAAATCCGTCCATCTGTCGTCCGTTGTCTAGGGCTTTTCTCTGAAAGTACTGAATCGAAATCCGTGAAACTTGGTAGAAAAATCAAGATTGATCCTCCAAGCTTTTCAGCAGGATCGATGTACCCTGAGGGCTCAAAATTGGGGGCTGTAGGGAAAAACATTATTTCTCGATAACCTGCCACCCAATTTCATGCAACTCTCAACGTTGATTGCTGTTGCATAACTCAACCTAGAAATTTTTACCCGGATGATTTCCGACCAGTGGTCCCAGAGTTAGAAAGAAAAACGCTGCCAATTTTGGGGCTCAAAACCAATGAGTTATGAATAGTCCATAAGTTTCCTACAAAACATTAATGGTATTGAGTTATTTATAACTGTGAAAATGAACTATGTGTAAAATTCGCAGCGTTTTCCCAGAATAACTCAAAAAATATTATTTCAATCATGATGGAACTTGGAGGCTAGTTTGAAAAGGCTGATGGACAACTTAGTGCAAAATTTCATATTGATCGTGTCATTACAACAATTTGAAAAAAAATTCAAATTTGTTCTTTCAAATATTCAACATTTTGTGATTTTACCCATTCACGAATTCTACCTTCGTTATTGAGATTCAAACCTATTCTACAAATATCGAGTTCCTAAGTTGTTTCTTTCGGAAATTATTATGTTCACGATCGACTGTTGGGATTTGGGATATAAATATGTCTAATTTGCAGGCAATTCTAAATTTTTAAAATGTTTTTTTGGAAAGAAGAACTAACGTGATCGAAATAGAACTCCTATAGTTAATTGCAAAATACCGATGCTCAACTTAATGCAAGGATTCTTGAGAATGGTACAGATAGAAATTGAAAAAAAATCAAACATTTCCTAAATTTTGTGAATTTTTCCTTCGGTTCGGAGTTATCTATCAGATTTCAACCAAATTTCTCAGAAACCTTGAAATCACTATTCAACAACAAAGTTCGATCCGGTATTCATCTCTGGAGATATTAGGAAGAAAATATTACAAATTTAATGGATATTTCCTGGGTTTATGTTGGTAACAAGTTGCCGTGATATGCTGATGTACAAATTTGGGCCAAAATTGATATTCGTCTGATTACAAAAATTTTCAAACGTTTGTATTCTCTTATACTTATTTTAAATCTTGCAACCTATATTCCATAATTATACGGTATTCACGAGATTCTGCATGAACATTCAGACTCTTATGGTTTTCAAACAAGTACAGGGTGCACAAAATTCGTTTTCTACTGAAGGAATCTCGAGAACTATAGCAGCTAGAAGAAAACTGATAACACATTCTCTAGCTCTTTTCCCGACTAACCCGACTCTGAAAACAGATCCAGCTTATCGCGCATAGAACTTGAGTTATGAGCGAAAATTGAGAAATTGTCATTTTCAATAATGCTGAATAACTCGCTTTGATTGCTAGTAGAAGAACTAGGTTAAGCAGATGAACATCACGTCATGTGAAGGAAGGTTCAGGAACTTTTTTCTGTAGAGCGCTAAATGTATTCGTTTGAAAGTATAATATTTCCTGGAAAAGATTATCGAATTACAAAATACTTCAGCGTCGGGTATTTGAAATACTTATTACAAAATACATTTTCAAGAAGTAATTGAAATACAAACAAAAACTACGTATTTGTATTTCAAATACGTATTTCAATTACAAGTAATCGATACACTGCCCAGTCCTGGTGGTAAAGCCGGCTGTGAACACAATAACTTAAGAAAAGAAGGACTTACAGATTCGATATATTATGTATAGTAGGTTTGGGGCTAAATAATGGAACACGAATTCGTGAATGATTGAAATTCTCTCGAAGATTTCTTAGATTCAAAATTTCTGAAACCATAGGTCCGATCGAATTAAAACCTATTTCTTGGTTCGAAATAATAATTTAGAGTTTAATGCAGAATTTCTTGAGGACCACATGAAAAGTTGCGTTTTGAAAGGTCAATTCGTTCAAGGGTGATCGCAACGAATTTGGACAAACGCGTAAAAACTCAACTCAGTACTTTTCTAGAATTTTCATCTGCTTCTGCATATGTACTGGATCAGACTAGGAAGGATATATCCTCTTCATCACCCCCTTGGTTACGCGGCTCTGTTCTTTCATTTTATCTATCACAAATGGAAGAAAAATGATAAAATGAAATTTCTCCAATAATTGAATGAAATACTTTATGACAGAACTATTGAAATTAAATGGTAGGAAATTCCTTCTTACGATTTACTATTAACATTTTTTTTTCCTTTATATGTGCCGGGATACTATGTCCATCTACACATCTTCAAGTATTTACTTAGATTCTTTTCAAATCACCACCACCTATACACTTTACAACATCCATGACCTCGCCGGGATTCGACCCCGGTACCTTCAGCATCCTAGAACATGTTTCCACCCTCTAGGCTCCCTGGTCAAAGAGTTTTAAATTAACATTGATTACGTTTATATCTCACAGTTGCTTTGGTAAAGCCAGCCTACTTATAATTCAACAGCGGAATTAAATTTTCGATTTTTTGCGATTTTTGACCGAATAGCGACTTATGATAAATTTTTGATACCAACAAAAATGATATTTCCGACAAAAGCACTCCCGATTATGAATTATATTTGAAATTTATCTCGAATTCTTGAAATAGCGGAGTTGTTTAATTCAACCATAACACTAATGAATCACTTGAAATGAAGCTACCTACTATAAAAATTAGCCATAGATTTTGAATACGGGTTCCAAAGAAGAGAGTTATCCAGCATTTTTGAAAACGGAAATTTTTCCATTTTTGAATCTAACTGAAATATAGAAACGAGAAGACGGTTTGTTTTACGTATTTGTATAAAAGAGCTTAAAAATATGTGATTCGTTTTCCTCCATCTCCCACATAGTTACCAAACGGATCCGTTCTTGTCTCGAAATTTTTCACTATATTCACGAAGGTTACTCTTAAGTGAGACATCAGCCAAGATTCTAAGATTCATAGAGAATGGTCCAGTTCAATTGGACATCGGACTTTTAACGCGCTTGTTCTAGGGAACAGCGCGTTATGACTTCGTCACGTTGGCTGTAATTTTCGAATTTTGAGCCGAAAATGGTCTTAAACGATTGGGTCAAACTCCCTGAAGAAGAATCCGTGGTCAAATTCAATTGTGTCCGTCCAGCCGTATGTACTCTAACTTTTGAAAGGAAAGATCTAGAGTCTTGAAATTTTCAGGTTAGGTTTTAATCGTGAATACCTCGGTTGGGTTCATTGATGGTCCGAATCTTCCGAATGGTTTTTGTGTTACAGCCATTTGAAAGTTGAAAATTTTTTTCCTGAAAATTTTCATATTTCATATAAATTTCACTGAAATTTCCAAGTCACCATTTCGCAATGTGAATGAACGCGTAAAAGCTGCTGATTTCACGTCAGTACTTTTCCAGATTGTTTCACGAATATTTTTCAAATTTTTCGATATAATCAATGTCTAGTTATCTCTCAATTCACCAGAATACTTATTTTTCGATGTTCATTAGGATCTCCTGATAACTTTCACGTTACAGCCTCCACGTCTGTCATGATGGTATACTTGAAAGCGACAAAATATGTCTAACTGGATAACTCAATCTATCAATAATTAATCACTCCAACAAATTAGTTGCAGGAAGATTTTAAATGATCAATTAGCCCTTTAATATTCAATCATTAGTTCTGGTAACGAGGTCACTCAATTTGTAAATTAGAGATCGATGAATATTTCAACGAGTCTAGGTACATCATGAAGATGAATACCTGATAAATGAAATGATACATTCAGAGCAAAACGTATATACCTCGAATATAACAGAGTGACTTTTGGAGGCCAGAATTTCAACTTGATAAGGATAATATTTTAGGAGATATTGGGAAAAATACAAAAAATTCGTGGTTGTCTTCTCGATATCGTTGTTTTTTTCGGTATAACTCAAGAAATAGTGATTCAATAAAGATGAAAATTGGCAAGTAGTTGGAAATTATTGACGGACGACTTTGTGCGGAATTACGTGATGATAATGTCATTAGAACTATTCGAAAAAAATTCAATTTTTTTTAAAATATTCAATATTCTGTGATCTTCTTATCATATTATCCTCATTCAGTTCTGTATGGACCTTCGAATTGTCATTTTTCGATGAAGTACTGGATTTCAATTCTATCTGATCCGAATTTTTGGAAAATTTTTAATGGGTATATCTGCGGAATTATTGGGAGTATTTTACACATTTACGAATTCGGCCTTTGTCATTGAGGTCCAAACCTATTCTAGAAATATCTGGGTTCTCAGATGTTTCTTTCGGAAGTTATTGTGTTTTGTTATTTGTGTTTTGTGTCTAACGGTCGACCATAAACACAATAACTTTCGGAAGAAACTACTTAGAAACTCGATGTTTAAAGAGTAGGTTTGGGTATTAATTGAAAAGGTCGAATTCGTAAATGGATAAAATCCGCCTAATGATTCCGTATATACTCATTCAAAATTTGAAATCCAAAAAAACATGTTTCTCACTAATATTTATTCGTAAAACGAAATAATGAACATTCTAATTTTTGTTTCTATAGGAGTTTCAGAATTAATTATCAGATAATATATTTCCGAAATTTAAATCCGCACATTTTCAAACTCACTTTCACTGCTGATTTGCATTTGATATCTAGGGGAGAGGGGGGCGAAACTGGCTAGCTGAGAAAAATTTACAATAAATTTTTTTTATTTATTTTCATTGGTTGGCACTTGATTCGTGCATGCCGTAGTATATAAGCCAAACAGTGAAATGAGTTTAACCTAATAAAAAACAGTAAAAGATGAAAAAACCAAAAAAAAAATTATATTCTATTTTACGGTTTTGCCCCAACCCTCCTCCTTCTGAGCTAGACTCTTGAGCTTTCTGTTTTGTCATTTCTTGTTTTTGTTTTTTTTTATATCACAATCTTTCTCTTTGACTGCAGGGTTTGGAAGGTTTGGTTTTTAGTGCGATATTGTCTTCAAGCTCTTTTTTTACGGTGACTCCGTTAGGACGGCGATTCTTCCTCTTACGCGGTTACTTGTGGTTACTTTTCGTGCACCAGGTGGAACAACTAATATATCTTTCGGGGAGACAGCAAACGAAGAAACTTTGGATCTTTTATAAAAACTAGTAGGACTAATTGTAAAAGTAAACGATTCTGTTGGAAGATCTTTTTCAGGCGTAATTTCTCTGTTTATCCGTGCTTGAGACGGCCCATCAATGGAAAGCTCTTCAGTGTTTTATTCAAGATTTATTTCAGAAGCTCCAGCTACAGGAGAAGAGCTTCTTAAAATAGTAGCAACTTGTGGGTTTGGAATATTATTGGTAATTTGCTCTCCACGTTTCGTGGATTTAGCTTTTATTCCAGAGGGTTCTGGGGCAGGACTTCTATAATTTGGTACTACAGGCGTGAGCCCTAGTGGAACAAAGTTTATCGTTTGTTTTTCACGTTCTGTCGTTTTAGCTAGAGCGAAATCAACCTCATTGAAGACATTTCTATCGAGTGGATAGATGCCTGTTTTTCTGAAGCTTGAAACCGCAGTTTGGATAGTGGCGGGTTTGTTGTATGCAATACCAATTGCGGATATTTGATATTGTGTCACCACTCTCCCAGGATTATTTCGATACCAAGTTTCAACTTGCAGCCTCTACGTGCAATGTGAAGGAAAGCAGAGCAAAATTATTTCATTTTGGCCTGCAAGGTCGATCAATGCAATGTTTTTAGTATGGGTAGAGTGACCATCAAGAAGGAGCAGAACTGGATCTTCTCTCGATGGCTTGACACGATTGATGAAATGTTTCAGCCATTCAACAAAAATATTAGACTGCATCCAGCCAATTGGATGGCATGCAGCTACTGTTTCAGCGGTGCACCGTCCAGCAATTCAGCCTTCACCTTGACACTAGGAAAAATTGGGAGAGAAGGCACGTATTGCTCTGCAGAGGAGAATGACATTGCTGCAGTTATTAATTGGTTAAGTTCACCTGACGCCAAAGTTCCCAGTTGCCTGCGATTTCTCATAGCAATTACCTTGGAATGACTCTTTGGCACTGTAGTGAGACCTGTTAAATCCTTGTTATAGATTATAGTGGAACGATACTCATATTTGTCAACTGAACCAGTTAAAAGATCAAAAAAATTCCCAACTACCACTTGATTAAAGCCCAATGCTTGAGCTGGTTCTGGGGATCTTAACGACAAATCTGGATGACGTTTGAGGAAGCCTTTGAGCCAGCCCAATCCAGCTTTTTGATTCTCATGATTGAACTGGTGTTGAAGCTGGTTTCTTTCGGCCAATTGAAATGCTACATGTCTCAATTCAGTAGTTCCAAGGCCAGATAAGCGGCTCTCAATATGCTTAATGTATACCACTTACTCCGCTTCTTGTTCTGCAGAGAAACCTTTTTTGAATTTACCCATTCCTTAAAAAAATAAAAAATGAGTAATATTAATTCATTTTTGGTAGCAATTCAAAATTTGGTTTACTCTCAGAAACTCTCAGAAACCATTACCCTTACCCTTACACTAACCCTTATCCTTACCCTTATCCTTACCCTTACCCTTATCCTTGTCAATTATCTTTAAATATGTAAAGTTGAAACAATGGGTGCGTTTTTATTTTCATCGAACTGATTAATCGGTGTATCTCTCTCTCTCTCTCTTCCTTCGTTCTCCACTGAAGAAGAGAAAGATAGAGGTTAATCGATTAATCATTTCGATGAAAAGAAAAACGCCCCCAATCTGTAGGTAGAAATAAATATAGGTAGAATAAGATAACATACCAAAAATTCACGTGGTTCTGCACAACACTAATAGATGAACACGCACAGCCATGAGAACTTGTGGAAATACTGGCGTCTATAAGAGAGATCAACGTATGCAACGTGAACGGCATTAAAGGATTCTACAAACCAACGCGGCCGCGGTGGCAAGCCGGCAACGCTAGCGATCCTGATCAACTCAAATAGATGAATTTGCACGAAAATTCATGTTTGAGTTGACTGTGATCGCTACCGCTGCCTGATCGCCACCGCGGCCGCGTTGGTTTGTGCAATCCTTTAGTCGCCGCAAAGGGGAAAGAGTGGGGATACCCGCTTATGCCTCTATACCCGGTTTCGCCCCCTCAACCCTACTCTATAGCGATAATCGTGCCAAACTCAACGAGAAAACTGACATTTATTGTGATGATGAATTCTTGTTCAACCGTACAGCAAGTACAAAAATAAATGCTACGTCAATTTTACCAAAAAGCTGAGATATATAGGATGTGAGTAAAAGCAGCAGCAGTCGTTGCCATCAGCTAAGAGAATAACTCTTGAAGTATTGAATATCATTCTGCAGAGATTTTATTGGCAGTTCTCAAATGAGATAAGGGGATGAATACCTTTTTCTGTTTGTTTTATTGAATTGTACATTTTTCCTGTGATGATTTTGCTAGCAATTTGCCGAATATACTTAAGTTTCCGAGAGATTTCCAAGATCGTCAGTTTCCACGTCACCCATATGCACGCACATTTTGATTCGTGAATAGAACGAAAATAATATTTTCTATTAATTCACTACATTCATTTGAAGGATTCACCTCCACCAGGGAACGTTTCATTAAAAATATTCTTCATAGAAAAAATATCAGTATCCAAGGAACTTTTATGGATAATATTCAAGGCACATTCTATTTCATTTACCTGCAGAAAAACAGGAAAAAAGTCGATCGAAACACATGAGAAGTATTAAAGAACAACTCTGGTAGATGATCCTGATTCATCGAGTTCATGGTTGAGATCTCAATTCGACTGGCTACTTCTTTAGACGTTTTTGAAAGATGAAATGCCTAGTAATTATGCACCCACTTCGAAGTTTTCATTCCAAAATTGATAAGAAAATCATCAGAACGAAAATTTTGTTCCAGGAATGCAGTTCTCTTTTATGGTAGCGCTGACGATTATATCACCATAAGTATTAGAATTATTGCAACAACTGAATACTAAATTATTGAAATCGTTAGTTCTAAAGCCTCACCAATACGAACTGATATGTTTTATCCCTGTAGTGTTCGTTGGTATATTCGTAGGTTAAAAAATAAGTCATTATAAGATTATGTATGTTACAGTCGAATAAAACCGAAATAGAATATTGTAACCTCAACAGCAAACATTTATCTGGATACACTTGAGCGAGAAATGTGATATGCAATCAAATACACCCGAAATTTGAAGAATATTTCACAATTTTCGTCGAAATGCCATAAGGAATATCACTTCTAAACATAACGTTATTCCTCTAAACAGCTGCAGAACCGCATCTCCTTCACTCCTTCTTATGGTAGGGTCGATTCCTCTCTCCCTAGGTGCCATTTAGGGTAGTTTTTCCTGAGAATCGACCAGCACAATCATGTTTCTCTCGATTTTGCTTGTGGTGATATATTCTTCCGATAGATATTTTGCATACCTGGTGATGCGTCCGCGATTGAATATCGAAGTGACTGAATGTACTATTCTTGTCATTATCAAAATAATACATCTCTGTGATCATTCCCCTCAATTCATTTCGACTGTATTAAGAATAACTCTGAGATTGGTTATAGTTTTTTGGAATGAATTTTTGATATACCCAGAGACTTTTCAAAGTAATTGGGTTCATTCGTCACGCACAACCTTTACAAGTAGATATCCAAGTTTTTCCTCTGGAGGGGAGCTTTAATTTTCTGTGGATAGAAGGTGAAATGAGGAAATCAACTAAAAGTATGAACGAGACCAGGAGTGTCCAGCCAATCAAATGTTACTGATTTGCGTTATATCTTAATATGTGTTTACTCCTTGATATACAATTAGGTATGTTGATAGGACGAATATAACAGTAAAACTCTTGAAATAAACCTTACTTTGAAATTCTGATTTAATTTTCACATTTTCTCACATTTTGATGATGGGATGGAGTAGCATGAATTAATGAGTGTATCTTGATGTATCCGTTTTTGGGAAAAAAAAATGAGCCAACCAAAGTTCCCTGCGTTCTGCTTCAATATCCGTCAGATGATGGTTGCCATTTCTAAACCGAATTTTCACTGAAGCATTTCATAATACATACACTATTACACGTCGCACATCCGCTCTGTCCTTCCATTGGATCTTGCCCTGGAAGCATGATTTCATGTCTGGGTAGCATTTGTCCCTGCAAAATATAAATCAGTTCGTACAGCTATTGTGTGGATACTAAAAGTATGCGAGAGCAGCACAGAGTTCCTACGTGAATCAATCATAATAATCAGAATAATAGTTCATGGACAAAAAAAAGAACCTGTTTAAAAATAAACTAACATTATACAAGGACGAATATCTGTCAATAAGTCAACAAATATTCCACCTTGATCTTAGCTTATCATCCAATCAACCAAAACATCTACGGTTACTACAGTTTCACGGTTCTTCCTGATCATCAGACCGACATACCTTGGGAACCGCAGATAGGACTTCACATACGCATGACCAGATGCGCAATCGTTGAGATCGTATGTTTAATAAATAAAAAAAATCCAAATTCTTCTTGAAGACATATTTTTTTCAAGATCCATCCATCAGATTTCAAAGAAAGTTCGCACAGACCTTAAATCTAATATTTCCCAATAGTGAATTAAACTTCAATTCGATTCGATTTTGATGATCAGAAGTATTGAAAAAATACGTTTTGTCGAATTTGGTGTTTTTTCCGGGTTATCGCTCTTCAACAAATTCTGATCCAATCATGATGAGAATGTATGCGGAATTTTGTGATGATCGTGTCAGTGGAACGGTTCGAAAAAAAGTTTGAATTTTTCTCAGATATTCTGTAAGCTGCTAAAGCGTATTTCACGTATTGACCCCGCCGGAAGCACCTTTATTTCCCGAAGAAAAGATTTGGAGATTTTTTAATCATATTATACCCACGAAATTATGCAAGATCCTTCAAGAGTTCTTAAGGCCGATCTTAAACACAATAACTTAGAAAGATAGACACCGAATGCTCCGCAGATATACTCGTCCAAAATTTCATTTACTGATTAGATCGAATTGAAAAATCCATGAGGAACTTGGAATAAAACCTAGAAAATCACTGGCGTGAAGTCAGCAGCTTTTGCGTGAATGTGCATTTTTGGCAATATCCTCTCAATATGCGCGCAAAAGCTCTGACTTCGCGTCAGGGCTTTTCTAGATTATTTTCGATGAAGTACTGGATTTCAATTCGATCTAATCTGTATTTTTGGAGATATTCGGAAAATAATATTTTGAATGGGTATATCTACGGAATAATTGGACGGATTTAATACATTAACGAATTTGGTCTTTAAAAACCTAGAAATATCTAGGTTCTAAGTTGTTTCTTTCGGAAGTTATTGTGTTGTGTTATTCGTGTTTTGCGGCTAACGGCTGACCATAAACGCAATAACTTTCGGAAGAAACGACTTAGAAACTCGATATTTGTAAAGTAGGTTTGGGTATTAATTGCGAAGGTCGAATTCGTAAATGGATAGAATCCGCCCTATGATTCCGTAGATATACCCATTCAAAAGTTGAATTTCAAAGAAAAATGTTACCCAATAATATTTATTCGCAGAACAAAATAATGAACATTCTAATTTTTGTTTCTATTAGAGTTCCAGAATTAATTATCAGATAATATTATTTCAAATCAGCATATTTTCAAACTCACTTTCACTGCTGCTTTGCAACATCTATTCTATAGCGATTATCGTGCCAAACTCAAAAAGAAAACTGACATTAATGGTGATGATGAATGCTTGTTCAACCCTACAGCAATTTGAAGGACAAAAATAAATGCTACCTTAATTCTTCCAAAAAACTAAGATATATAGAATGATAATGTGAGTAAAAGCAGCAGCAGTCATTGCCGCCAGCTCAGAGAATAACTCAAGTTTTGAATAGCATTCTGCAGAGATTTCATTGGCAGTTCTCAAATGAGATATGAGGGTGACTCCTTTTTTCTGCTTATTTAGGAGATTATTAAATTGTACATTGGATTTAATCCATTCCCGAATTGGACCTAGGCTTTTAAACCCCAAACCTATTCTCCAAATATCGAGTTTTTGAGTTATTTCTTTCGGAAGTTATTGTGGATACGGTCGGCCGAAAACACAAATAACACAACACAATAACTTCCGAAAGAAACAACTCAGTACCTAGATATTTTTAGAGTAGGTTCGAACTAACGGCTGACCGTAATCATAATAACTTTCGGAAGAAACAACTCAGTAATTCTATATTTGTAGAGTAGGTTTGGGCAGTGTTTCAAGATGCAACCTACCTTGAAAGTTTTAGGTCCATAGGATTCTCCGTACACCCGTAATCGTGCATACGGACGGTCGGTCAGAATTGATTTTGACACCGGATTTGTCATCAATGAGTCCAACCCAGTAGTTCGAGACCATTTTTGGCTCAAAATTCGAAAATTATAGTAGATAGGATAGTACGCTGTTTAGCTAGAATATGCGCGCAAAAAATGGCATCTTCAAATTTCATGCATAATTTCGTGAGAATAATAAGATCGGAAAATCGCAGAATACCTATTGAAAAAATATTGGATTTTTTTTTCGAATTGTTCATCAGGAAGTTTCGTACAAATTTGTCTATCAGTATTTTCAAACTAGTTACCAAGCTTCATGATGATTGATTCAGTATTTTTTGACTTATTCCAGAAATATATATATATATTTCTAAATATTGGGGAAATAAAATTCTGAATGGGTATATCTGCGGAATCGCTTACGTGGATTCTCATAATTCATAAAGTTGTTTTTATCGGAAGTAAGTGTGTTCACAGTCGGCCGTTGGTACGGCTTATTTTTCCAATATTTCAAAACTGAAGATCAGATAGAATCTAGTACTCAACTAAAAAATGACACTCTGAAGGTTCATGCAGAATTTCATGATAACCATATGAAAAAAAGGTCGCCCGATCTTCTTATATTTATTCTTATTCAAACGACTATACCATCCTCATGTTGGGTACAATGTATTGTAAAATTTCTAGAAAACACTTATCTGAAAGATTGCCGTATAATCTTGAATGCATCCATTTTCATTTTTTGTTTCATTGAAAGAGGTAAGGGCAATTTCCGGTGCTTTCGATAAATTAATACTTTTCTTGTTTGATTATTTAGTTGAGAGAGTTTTCTTCAGAGAATATTTCACTATGATAATTTACAGAAATAGCCAATCAATAGAATCCGACGTACCTCTAGACGGACGAATTTCATGATAAACCTGTATGTAACGAACGGAATGATAAAAGTATGAGTGGTTCCTAATAACCTTTCAGGAAGGGAAATGAAAAAAAAACCATTTTGAATTTTTTATCAAAATAAACAATTACAATAAATAAAATGTTATTAGATCTCAATCTAGGCATATCAACGTTTGAAATCTTCCGAATAACAGATAACAGTGCAAAAATTCGTCACATCAATTCATACCTATACAAAAAAAGATCTAGATGAAGCAACATGAACCAGTAATTCCAACAAAGTGAAATAATATATACAAATCTAAATAAAACAATTGGAATTCTACGGAAGAATATTCACTGAAAATCAGTCTTTTGAAATAGTTCTGTTCACAATTGATTGTTCCTGAAATTTCACAGCACATTATCAGTTTAACAGTTCATACAGAATTCTCACACACCAACATTTCAGTTATTGTTAACGGAATAGAAACGACCTGGATCGCCTACCTTCGGTTGAAATCTGAGATTAACGTGTGTACCCTTCGTATTATCAACATCCAAGAAAGTGTTCCAGTCTATCATGTAATAAACCCCACTAGAATATTTCCTAGCAGTAGATGTTTCAATTTCCTCCTCGGGCAACTTGCCAAAGGATTCTTCCAAAGACAATGTATCCTCTTTCGATTCTGTAACTGCTGCTGTTTGTGGAGTAGTAGTGGTTGTTTCAGTAGTGATCTCTTGTCTCTTAGGTTTTGATTTGTGAGTATCCTCATCATTATTGAGTGGATCAATTTCATTATAAATCTGTTCCCCAAGAGTTGATTTTTGAGAATCATTCAAAACTTTTGTGAATTCCCTCAACGTATCTAAATCGAACTTCTCGAAATCTTCTTCAGTAGCCGAACCATTGATCCGTTTCAGTGTCTTGATGAGCTCAACCAACTTATCTAATTGTTCTTTCTCTTTTTCCACTATTTTCTGGTCTGTCGGGTTGAAAACTACGCTAGTCAGTGTTCCCTTTGTTGTTGAGTCCGTATCGACAAGAACATTACTTTCATTGATATTTTTTGATTCACCATCAGTCCATTCAACAACGGAGCTTTTTTCTGCTATTGGTTTCATGGTCGCTTCAAAATCGTCCATTTTTAAGATTTCTGGATCATTAATAAGTGGTTTCTCGGTTGTTGAGATTTCTTCAGTAGAAAATTTGACCTCACTTGAATATCCTCCAAATGTTTCATTGTTATTCGATAACTGCGATGAGTTTACAACTTGAACCGCTTCTTTAGGCAGATTATTGATGTTCTCTATATCTTCGGCGGAAATATTCTCGTTTTCGTATGGATCATCTATTCTATCGTTTCTTGAGGTAGAAATAGAGTTTTCGGAAAGATTTTTCTCAGATGATTCATTCTCAGTAGCAATTTCATTTCTTAATCCCAAATTTGTAACGATTCCAAGCATAGACTCTGGAACTACTGATAGATCTAGTCCTGGAGGTGAATCAACCCTTTTCTTGATCTTCTTACTTTTTCTAGCATTCCGTCCCAATCCAAAAGATGCCAACAGAGAATCTAAATCTTTGTTAGTCGTGCCATCTTCTGGTATTGGTTTGAATCCAACATAAGACTCGGGATTATCCTGAATTATTTCGGAGCGAAATTCATCGTGTTTCCTCTTAACCTTTTTTTCCGCTTCTGGATTAGGTATTAGGCCAAATGTCATCAGCAAAATTCTCATGTCTGGACTTAAATTATCAGCAACTTCACCAAACTCAGGCATAGGTGTTATGGGAATAGGAGTGGTACTAGTGGTGGTGGTTGTCCTTGGAAATATTGTATTGCTCTTTATGGCGTCTTCTAATACAGTGTCATTCCTTATGGTGGAATCCAAGTTTAAATCTCTCAAGATACTCTCGAAACCATCTGGTATGACAAAATTGCCAGGGAGAGGTTTGAATGTTGAGGCCGCTCGGAATTCATCTTCATCATCCCCCAAAAGTTGGTTTGAAATAGGTTTGAAAACTGGTCCTGCACGAGTTAGTTCATCTGAAGGTTGTGGATTTACTTCGCTGTATGGATTGAAACCAACTGATTCGTAGGGCTGAGCTGAATTCGGTGGATATTTCACATAAACATTATCTTGGTGACTCTCATCTGTGTTCAAATCTGGTACCTCTGTGGTTGTTGTTCTTCTTGTGAACCTATAATAAACTGGAGGTCTAGTTACTCGGATGGCATTTTCTGGAAGGAATTTATCCATTTGCCCATTCGGAACCTGATCACTGGAATGAGGATCTCTTTCCAGTTCAGTGGTGGTGGGAGTAAAAGTAGTTCGCCTCCGCCTTCTTGTTGGTCTGGTAGTCGTTGGAGGTCTTGTCCTTGGAGGTCTTACTCTTCTACGGAACGTTGTAACTTCTACAGTTGCTACAGTTGTAGATTCGGTTGTCATTGGAGATGTGGTGTCATAGGGGATTTCTGATGTCGATGTTGTTGAAGGTTTCGTTGGAAAGGTGAATTTACTGTTTGTTTTAGTGGCATTCCTTCCGAATAGTCTATTAGCTTCTTTCTTGGCACTAAAAGTTGGTTTCTTTTTTCTGGTTGCTTTTTTGTCATCGTTTTCCCTATTTTCATTGTCGATAAGCTCAGTGACAGGTCTCTTCGTGAATAAATCTTCCATAGTTTCCCCATTTTTATTCGGAGAATACGGCATGACTAATAGAACCGATTTTCCGATTCTATTTTTATTTAAATTTCGGAGCTTTTCCATATCCTGTTTGGTTATGTTCTCGATAAGATCTAGTATTTCACCCTTCGTCAATCGAGGTAAATCTGGACTGGCTTTCAGAATATTCTGAACTTCTTCGAGGGTAGCCTCTAAAAAGTTTCCATTATTATTGTTAAATCTGTTCTCGAGTTGAGGCGTTGGGCTTGGTTCTAAACTGTTAATTTCTTGTGCAGTAGAGAAATCGACATCCGGCATTCTAAAGGAATTCGTTTGTGGCACACAGGTAGTTGAATGGAGGAGTACCATGAAAAAAGTCACCAATATGTAATCCTGAAAAGAAACAACAATATCAACATATTTCGAATAATTCATGTAATCGTGTACAGCATTCAGTTTACAAACATGAGGTAAGGACGTTTATTATCGTTTCCTATGAGAAAACTTCAATGTTTCGACATCAAGGGGAAGTAGCAAAAACAGACATCCTCGATCGCAGTAAAATTTCATGTTAATTGACAATTAACTAGTTCTGTTTTGAAACTATTCTATGATCTGTTCGAACCTGTATTTCCAATATCGAAATACAGGTCGAGAAATCGCATAGAAAGTAAGTACCTATATATTTTTGCAGTCAGTGACTGATCACGTAATGAACGACCAAAATTCAATTAACACACTTATATTAGTAGGAAGGTAATGTACATAACATTATTGTCATATATGGGAGTCACTTCCTAAAGATCATTGCTCTTCATATATCATCTGTCTTTAGATAACATCCGAAAACATCAACTGAATTCAATGAAAATAATTTAGATAAATTGTGCTTTTTTACGTTTCGATATTTTTATGGGACGTTCGTAAATACAGACTGGTTCTTGTCATTTGCATTTCTCCAACATAGTCATAACAAGTATATATTGGATATTTTCCACTTGGTAGAACAAGAAATATTTTTGCCAGTTGGGCGGGCTCCATTGGGGAGAAATATAATACACCTATTAATTTTATTTATTTATTTATTCACCCATGCACACTAAAGTTTAAAGTGACAGAAATTGCACATGATGAAAAGTTTACGTCAAGTGCTACACGACTTGATTGAATGTTAACGTCCATTTTCTTTCGAGATTTATTCACTCATAGGAATTTGTTACCATACAAAATTTCAACTATGAATATGCATATTGAGTGTTTTGAAATGAAATACTAATTCTGCAAACTTCCGAAGAAACCTTTGAACTGCTAAAAAAACATCTTTAATTCCAAGAATTCAAGAGTCTAGAGGAGCCTCACCTGAAATCAATGTGTTTTTGAAAATTGGCAATGATCACTCAAAAGTTACTTGAACTCATTAAAATTTATTATGCAGAAAAATGACTAAATGACTATCAGGAAATTTGACAATGTTGCTGTAGTATAATGGAACAATAAGAACACATTTATTATCACAATATTGAAATATACTATGTAGGACGTCTAAATGAATGAATCCTCCTCATGTTTTCGATACTCACTAGATAATTCACGAAAAAGTGCAAACTGTCTATGACGAAGTTTTTTTTAATTTTTAAGGTTGTCCGGTATATAACTAGAAAAGGTTTCATAAAAGAAGAAACATAAATTCGACGAATTCTTATGATTGTACTGTCTATGGCGAGAAAACGGGAATGAATAAAACCACTTTAATATTGTGTTGGATGACATTTCACATTCCTTATTGAGTGGATTGCTTGAGGTAAATTCATCTTTTACTGATTACCTGTGTCAATTTTCCATGTTATAATGTGTTATTCTTTCAAAACAAAATGTTTTAATTAAAAATAGTTTGGGGCAGGTTCGTTCATCTTCTCAATTCATAGTAGAAACACTACGTACCACTGGGCACTTCCTCCCATGCAGGAATTGAGATTCTGCTAATCCTTCAAGTCGTCATTTTTCTACGGAATAGCTACAATCCGATCGGTAAAATTTTGAATGGGTACGTTTAAAGAGTCATTGGCTATATATTACCGATCATAGAATTCAGCGGATGACAGTGAAACGTTTTCTTCGGCCAACTTCGAAACACTTCAACAGTAATTACATGAGATTGGTGTTTGGTGTGACAACTATTACTCCTTCAGAACGTGAATGAATGCTTTTAGCCACATATTGGTAGAAACAACCCAAAAAAGGAATAAATCAATGATGTCACGCTACAAAATGTGTATCATAAGACAATGGACATCAGGCGGATGTGATATTGCCACCTGTGAAGTCCGTTAAACCAAACAAATGAGGGCATTGTTGTAAAATGGTGACCCGGTGTGGTGGACCTACAGATGTGCCGACGAACACTTACTTGAGTCAGTGCATCGTTGGAAACCAGCATACCATATGGAATAATTAGCCCTTTGTACGAGGACAGACTCAATGTTTTCTAGTTCCTCCTTTTTTGATCACGATGGTGATTCAATATTTTCTTCCAGATCGCTGTGTGGTGATTCGGTGATCTTATTCGTGATCTGTACCTATACTCTGAACGACAACAGTTCAGAAGGACATCAGTTTAAATCGTAGAAAAATAATTTCAGGACGTCTCAACGACATAGTTTTTGGATAAAGAAAATCTTCAAAAGATGGAGCCGTTTGCCGAGTATCGTGGTAGATGCTGGAACATTCGGTGGCTTCAAGAACGCTGCTACTCATTTGTGAAATTTTTTCTGTTTTATTTTTTGAGTTTATAGAAACTCAACTTGTATTTATGATATTAATAGAAGTTGCCTTCAATTCAAAAACCTTACCATTTATGCTCTTTCAATACACCTTATGATTATTTAGATTACTCCATTTGAAAAATCGGAAGATCGTATTCGGAATTTCTGCGAAGATGCCAGTGCCCTACCTGTTAAACTTGGAACCTGTCCTAACTAGTAGTTTTATGCGAACAAACCGCAGAAATGTGGTGGAGACCACAGATAACAGAGAGAGTTATCTGTTATCTGTGACCACATATTACAGAGTGAGTTATCTGTTTTCTGGGGTGGAGACCGAATATTTATTGAGCAGAGCTACAATATTTGAAGAAATTATTATAACTTTGTGTCGGATTTCTGAAGAAGGAATTTTTCGCTTGGATCCCGGAATTGTGCTTCAGATCGTTCCTGAAGGATAATTTCGATGTTGTTTTAGTATCTGTTGCTTAGTGGATCCAAAGAAACCAATATCTCAGTTTAGTTGAATTGCTGCAACACTATGCGCCTCAATAAGTAATTCAAGGACTCAAATTGATGTGAAGAATAGCTGAATGCACGCCATTTTTTGTCGTTAATCTAAAATCAGTCCGAATGATATGACATATGTTCTCTTTGTTCACAAACGAGTGGACCAATATAATGAAAAGAAAGCTTTTCTGCTTCAGTTTTTTTGCATATTATTTCGAAAGAGGAGGACGCAGATAGACATATAAATGATTTTATTTTCATATCACAGCAGGTTCAACCAAAACTACCTTTATTCAAATGAAAAATATTAATGTATTTGTATGAATAACTTTAGCTGTTATCAACTATAGCAGTATATGTAGTTTTTGTCAGTTTTTTAATCAGCTCACTGTCTTTCAATATGATTTTGTGTAGTATGTGAAGTAGGTAGCTGCAGAAGTGCTCAATAGTTTCTCTGAAGGAAAAGCATTTTTCATTGAAATTCTCTAATTTTCATTTACAACTAAAAACATATGGACATGAAGTTGTTCGGAAATGAATGATCCATTGTAATTCACCTTTATGAAAATAATCATCTTCAGAGTAATGCAATGGATCTTTCATGTATATCGTAACCTGTTTCCAAACTTCAATTCCAAAATCCAAGCCTTTCTTTTATCAGCTAGTTCCCTGCCAAATGCTGTTTCCATATTAACTTTACTCTCATTTGGCTTTGGAAAAAATGAAATCCTAAGGTAGAAGATGATCCTTTCTTCTCTGACCATGAATTGACTTGAGACATACAACAACAGTCATTTCGGAAGGATGCCATTTCGAATGAATAAAATGGAGAATTTTAATCGTAAAGAAACGAATCGGATAATTAATAGTACAAACACTTTCTATAAACCAAAATTTCAACTCTGGGAACGACACAAAAGCGTGTGTTCGAATTTCTATCGTCAGAGGGTGTATCGCTTCTCAGTAGTTGCGAATTACGAAGCCTATGTTTTTAAAATCCCTGTACTATTTGTCAATTCTTTGATTATACGTCAATGAATTGATGGGGCATTGGTAAGTTGAATCGGGAAAATAAATAATATATAGAGTGTTTCGTTTTAAATATCAAAGTTGTTAGTACTTTTTCATATAAGCGGCAACACCACAGCGCAGAAAATTTTATAGATTGATAGATCATTGATACTTACCCCATATTCAAATTTTCTATAAAATCATACTTTCCGTTCTTTGTAAAATACAGGGTATCATCGAGCGTGGACTGAAGGAAAATGCCTACGACATAGCGGGAGCCATAGTTCAAACTGAGAAGGCTCAGACAACTGCAATTCACAAAGGAACGAATATTGTACCGAATGCAATTGGTTATTCCCAATCTGAGTCTATTAAATCTCAAATCGAAAGTACCAATTTGAATATTTTAATTCTTGATTGGATCTTGTTAGGTCTCAATTTGAAGTCGAAAAGGTATTGCTGACGAAGTCTGATGTATTATAATGTGCCGAATTTCGTGATGATCATCGTTTAGGTTTTTTATGGGTTTTCACTCCCAATATCTGAAACAGAACTATAAAAATTAAATAAAATTGTTTTTGTCGTGAAAAACGCCTTTGCGGATTGCAGTATCAAACCATTTGTCAAGGGAAGTTTCTTGCAGAACAGATTGCCTAATGAACAATGCAGGAACAATACAAATGATGAAGAAAGCGAACTGTGACTTTTCAGAGTGCAAATCTGACTGTTTCATAAAACATAGCAACAAATTTCAAGAAAAATAAAAAATGATGCGAAATCCTCCCAAAATAAGCTTGAATCGCTATTCGTGATGAACTTTTCAATGAAACTATATGAAAAAATTCGATATGCTTTTTTGGCACACGAAACCCAAAAGCTGATGACTTGAAATACTTATTATAAAGGTTGTGTGTTTAGAGGTAAGTTGGCAATACTGTTTTAGTTAGCGGCCATTTTGTCAGCTGTCAAGTGATTCGTGTTTAGTTTGGTCTGGAATTTCAACATGAAAAGTTTAACGCCTGAACAACGCTTCCAAAGAGTGCAAATTTATTTCAAAAATAATGGTTCCGTTCGAAATACGTATCGCCGTCCACGTCCATTTTAAGGTCAACATTATCGTCCATCAGAGCAATCAATTCGACTAACAATGGATCGTTTTCACACCACGTTTACTCTAAGTGATAATACGTCGTACAGTGAGAACAGAAGAAGCCATTGCTGCTGTGGAGCGTAGCGTAGAGGAAGGCCAGAATAAGTCTATTCTCCATCGTGTACAGCTGTAGAGCCATGATTGCTTACTTTATTGTTCCCCAATTGAACAACCATGATGTGCAGCAGCTGTGATTTCAGCAAGACGGCGCAACATGTCACACAGCTCGTGTCACAATTGATTTACAGACGGAAACGTTTGATATCCGCATAATTTCACGTTCGTGATTTGGCACTAAGATCGTTTTCGTTAAGGACCACATTCGCCATGTCATTGCCGATATACGGCCAAAAATGTTAGAAAAAATTATGAAATCCGAGACAGCCTTGGCGGTTAAATGCCAGAAGTTATATTTGAATTATAATGCCAAGAGATTATCACTTGAATGAAGTCAATTTCATGTCAATTCTAAAAATTCATCCTTGTTTTATTCCGTTTCAAAGATCAATGCCTCTAAAAAAATCCCTTTACTTGAGGGGAATGACTTCCAAAGCAAATGACTGAATTTATCAAAGTTAATGAAATACGACTATTCAAAATGCTTTCATGACCGGTCTCCATAATGGTTCCCTCTTAATAATATGAATAACAGATTCAAGTGATTAACTAACATATAATGAGCTGAATCTTCCTATGATGAGTCGTCAAGTTCTTCAATTCACCGATTAAGAATTCATCATTCATAAAGTTCATTACGTTTCCTTCGGCGATACACAACTTCGTTGGACTTTCATTTATTACCACTTTCTCGATTTCAAGGTCAAGCCGGTCTGCCAAGGTTTATATAGGACAAATCTGATTCATGGTTTTATGAATGTAATATGCGATCGATGATTCTTTTCGCTGAAAAGAAAGCGAAAAAGCATTGGACTTTTATGTTATTGAAGACACCTTATTCCTATTTCTTCCGTAGTGCAATAGACTCAGTACACTGAGAAATCAAGGTCAACTAGTTGCAATTGAAACTTTTCTTCTGTTTTCGAATATTTAAATCAAATTTTGAAATTTCAATATAGAGTGTGTTGAATCTCAACTTGGCGAAAGTCCCATATTTTTCTAACGCAGACCTGGAATTTTTCAATTATTTTAATATGAATCGATTGACCTGTATGAGGTTATCATATATTCTGAATATAGACGGATTATACTGGGTGGTTCAAAAGTTATGAGCAATTAAGAATATTGGTGAATACAAGCAACACGCTGTATCTTGGTCATGGAATTGATGAGATCTACCATATAACGGTTTTTCGGACTCGTCTAGGGTAGCTCTACCTCAGGGGGCCGACTCACCATTGTAAAATATAACGTCCAAAATTTTGATTTTCGTAATATTTTAAAAAATACACGAATCGAATTCAAATCTTGTTTCTGACTGCAAAATCATTGCTAAAATTTCGTGACGACCGTATTAAATGGAAATCGCCAAGTCTTCCTATAAGGAAGTATTTGATGAGGCCAATACGTAAACAGGTGACCGCTTCGGCAACGAATTTGAACTTGAACGGAAAAGTTTCTGACCTCACGTGATTGCATTAATAGGATTTCATATGATTACTTGCTTTCTCAGCAATTCAATTAATAATTCCCCCCACAAGAATGCATACTAGTTCCAACTGCCATACTCAAAGTTCTTGAACATTGATATCAATAATCCGATTTGAATTATTGAATAAAGAATTTTTCTATCTCTTTTATGTTCACCCGAGGGTTTCGATGAGATTATTTCACGAACAGATTTTGGATAGGAATTGATTCATGGAGAAGAAGAAGCTCTAGTAATAATAAACTAACATAACCACAAGCACGAGAATCTGACGAAAAATCAACGGATATTCATTCCATCTCCATAAAAGCAGAGCATCTTGCGAAGTGTAACCTTCGATGTGCATTACGTTCATCCCGTTGTTGTATCAGATCGCTGCATTTACATTATTGCAGTTCACAACATCCGTCACGACTTGGAAACACTCGGTTCATGTGGTTTCCCCCAAGTTGGTTGGTTGGTTGATTGGATGATTTGCTCCGATCAGGGTGGAATATTTGTTGATTAATAGACAGATATTCGTCCTTTTAGTTATGTTAGTTTTTGGATATGTTCACGAAATATCCTCATGAAAGTATAACTGATAAAGTTGAAGAGCAATTGAAATAAAGGATGGAAGTTTAATTTTGACTGATTCTGCTTATAACGCAGAAGCAATTTTTATGAACAGATATTTTTTTATTTTTAGTGATGTCATAAGCTCTGGATTCATTTTTATTTCATTCATGACTTGCCTTTCAGATATTGATAGATGGAATCCATGAAAGGTTTGCAGCAAGTTCTCCCCAGAATATTCTCCAACTGACCTAAGAATTCGTGAGGACTGGAAATGGACCGAGTCAACTTCTAACCTCAACAGTATCGAGCATCGTATTCTACTGCACATTAATTCAATAAATGAGCACCTTTTATTGATTGTTTTACACTGAATAATCTGTTCTGCTTCCCTGATTCTCCTCATAAAAAGTCCATCGTTAAATATCTTTTAAATATCAACTGTTGGTACCAAGTTCATTCATCGTGTCTTCGTTCATTTATATTTATTGAAGCTACATTTGCAAGAATTTAAGGAATAGTTTTTTAATCCAAAAATTCGAAACTTGGGCTTCGCTTCAACCTATTTTGATAGATAATATGCAATTGAGGTATGAGCACATAACATCATACACATTGAAATCAGGTAGAAAAATGAGTGAAAAGTTTTTATTAACCTCATATCGTGTCATAAAACAGGCATAAAGCATACCTTCTGTCCAACAAACATTCTGCCATGTATTCATATCATAATTTTTTCAATCTCTTAGGAAATTCGTGGATATTACCTATATTGCACCCTTGTCCGGACGGTCCTAAACACTAGAACTTTCAAAAGAACTGAAAAATTCGAAGTAGTTAGAAAATGAAATGGTTATGTTTGTTGACGGGCACAAACGCCTCAATTATTACAGTGCAATTGGCCATTATACGCGTTCATTCTGGGGAACAGTGCATTATCGTTTTGCCCAAAAGTCTGTTATTTTTAAACTTTGAGCGCTTAACTATTGGGTTGAACTAACTGATGAAGAATCTGTGATCAAGTTTATTTCTGTGTGGCCGTACAGACATGTATGCTCGCTCCAACTTTCGAAGGGAAGTATCTAGAGTCTTGAAATAATCAGTTTTGGTTTGAATCTCACATTTCTTCGGTTTTTCGAAGTTTTGTTGAAAATTCGGCACAGACCTTGAAGGCTTCATTCAACAACAGTGTTAACATTTTTAATTCGATTCGATAATCATTATCGGATATGAGTATAGGAAAAAATTGTCGAACTTCGTCGTATTTCCTCAATATCTCACAAGGTGCCGATGCAATCAGACTGAAACTTTGTAGTTAATCGAAAAATACCAACACACAACTTGGTGTGAAATATCGTGTGGATTTTTCTATTGAAAAATAGTTTTCCGTTTGATTCGAAAATTTTGAATTTGTTCGACAAATTGCTGTTTTCGGAGACTTTTTATGAGATTTCAATGAAGTTCAACACAGGGTTTGGAAACGATATTGAAAAACAACGTTTCGAATTTCATTTTGCTCTCATATGTATTTTCGGATAAAAAGGCCAAAAAATAGGTAGGGTACAATGCTTTAGTTGTTTGATATTTTGAGGATTCTTTCTAGGTAATTGCCAATGCGATCAGATTTAAACTTAGAAATTAGTTGGAAAAAGCCAACGCGCAAAATTTAGTGTGGATCTAGTCGTAAGTAAATAATTGTATTCGAAAATCTTCTTGAACTTCCTTGAAATTGGGAATTGGGAAAGTATCCTTAAGATTTCAATGAAATTCAGCAAAAACCTTCATGTCAATATTTATTTCGATTTGATATTTTTAGGACATATTGGAAAAAAAGATGCCAAACTTCGGGGATATTTGAGATTCTGAAGTTATGTCTCAACATCTCAAAAACAACTCATACGATCAGACTCAAACTTCGTGGTTAGTTGTAGAAAATAAATGTGCAACTTTTCGCAAATATATTGTCTGTTCGCTAAAATTTTCCGATTTTCTTCCAAAAAAAAATTTGGTCGGGAAACTGTTGATCAGATTTTCATGAAATTCAGCAAAAACCTCGAAGTCATCACAACAGGTATCAAAATTTCAGTTCGATCGTATATTGTTCGCTGAAGATATTCGGAAAACATATTTCAAATATCTGGTTATTTCCTAGGAATCGTTGACATTTCCGAAATTCCCCAAAAAATACTGAAACTGTAATTATTCATTGAATTACTGGATTTTGATTCGATACGATCTGTATTTCTGGAAAAAATGTGAAAATGAGATTTGTTATGGATATTTCTGCGGAATTATTCGCGAATTTGGCTTTCGTAAAATACTATTTTGCAACTCGATATTTGTACGGTAGGCTTTTGGTTTAATTTTGAAAGTCGAATTTGTGAAATGGGTTAAAATTGTCCAATGATTCGGTAGGTAACGGTACCCATTCAATTTTCATTTTTCTGATATTTCCAAAAATAAGAATAGGATAGGATAGAAAGCTAGTACCTCATAAATTCATGTAGAATTCTGCGTGTAGAGTGGTTTTTGGCGTAGTCAATACGTAAAGAGGTGACCACTTTGAAACAAGCGCGTGAAAGCTCCCGACATCTGATAATTCAAACGATTTTCACAAGATAATTTTAAACTGAGTTTTAGTAATCAACGACTCCTGGTGTTCCGTAAATCGATCGAAAGGCTTCTCTTTATTGCCATAAAATTAGCAATAAGCTTCATTTAGAATCCCAAAGTTTACACTATGCAATATGGACTCAAAAAATAATAAATAGAGAAATATTGGGAATTTGGATTATTTATTTAAACAAAGATGGATGATAATATTTCACGTCAAAAAATAATTATCAGATATGCAATGCGGTATTTTCCCATGATTGCTAAGCTTTCGCAACAATTCAATGTAAAATTTCACCTCCACAAAAATTACTACCATTTCTAACTGAAATAAAATTCCTAAACATTGGAATCAATAAAAAATTGAAAATTAACTGTGAATTCTCTTTTTCGTCATCATTATACTGGAGAAGTTCCTACTCTACATAGTGATTATTGAGATATCACCGAGTCCTAAGCTCACCTTGTGATGAGTTTCTTGACCTTTATCTTGCAAGAAATAATGTTCAAACCGAAGACGATACATAACAACATACCGTTGTTCATTGATGGACCATTATGTAGCGATGTGTATTGAGAAAGAATATGCATCTTCAGGAAGTTACTGAATTGACCAATTTTCTCGGCGGCAAATTGTGGATACAATCATTCTCGTTTGAGGGAAATACTTGAAGAGAAAGCCTATGAGGACGTGACGGCTCATTCTATTGTATCGCATTTCGATCAACGTGAATTATCAGATTCATCGACTGGTATAATATTGTCCCACCATGTTCGTATTTTTGCCTAAATGTCTTTTATTTCCGAATATATCTCGAGAAAAATTTTTTAGATAGCTCATGCATCTCAATGTGCCAGTTCCTTGCATTAACAAGCGAAATTCGTCCGATAGTTTCGTAGTTACAGCCATCCGATATTTCCCTCTATAATTTTAAAAATATACTGACCTGATCAGATTGAAACTTAGTAGATTGTTGAAAAGTACATAGTATCGACACGAAGATTTGTGCCAAATTCCGTGACCCTTTCAGCAATTTAGGATCTATTCGTTGCATTCTATTGGGATGTTGATTTAAGCTCACATCGGGCGTCGATTAAATCAGTTTTGTGAAATTCGCCTTCACAGAGGTTCCACGTGAAAGCGATGTTGGATTCTTTTGAGCTGGTAGGTCACTTATTTACAGTAATCATCAGCAAAATGATATGGGGGCTAAAATTTCAAGAGGTGTGGAATATAATTCGAAAAACACTAAAGTCTTTTACCGTAATTTATGAATTTAATGAATAGAATCGGATCAAAATATAATTTGGTGCACTGTGGTAAAATAGGGTTTCAGCTCTGAGTAAAATTCTTTCGAAATAAGATAAATTCATTTTTTGAAATCTAACTAAAAATGGAATATTTGTGAATTATTCCGCATGCTTGAGATTTCTAACTGATCCGAGAAACAATCACCTACGAAGAAAATATAAACTATCTCTTTATTTTTCTAGGGACAATATCTGATCGAAACATGACATAGAACTTGTTCGCATCAAATTCATGTTTATATTAATTTTCTCTTCGGTTCCTGATTATTTCCTGTCTCAAGAAGTATTTTAGCAGCACTCATCCTGACGAAATGACACTATCCTCATTCCATAGAAAAATGCCCAAAAATAACGTTTCTGCTCCTTTATCAATAATCATACCCATTCATGTAAAAGATGAGCATAAGCGAAGGAAGCAAAAATTTACTCTGCATCAAGTAAATTGAAATTTCGAAACTGAAGGCACCCTCTCCCCCTTGAGGAGTTTACTGAATATTTAGGCATGTGTACTTAGTGACTTAGATTGAATATGTGTTTTCAAGAATCAGGATAGAGAAGATATTTAGGAATTTTCGAATTCTTATAAAATGCTTCTACAAAAAGATCCGATCCTGCTGAAATTTTGAACTCGTTTCTAAATTACTCGAAGGCTGATAAAAAATTTCAGCTCAATCTGACAATAATTTCGAATTTTTGGAAGAAATATTTCTGTAGTGAAATGATTTTATTGAAATTTACATTGATCTTTATTGATGGAAAATAACCTCAAACCAAATTGCATTTTGATCGGAATGGTATTCTGCTAGTTATCAAGAAAAAGAAAATTACATGGTATATGTCCGTAACCTTTGAGCAGATCTTATGTATATCAATCGACGCATATTCAGATACAACTCGACAATTTCGAGCTTCAGGGTCCCCTCATTCTAAGTGAGATTTTCAACGGCTAGCCGGAGATAGAAAGAGAATTGAATTCGGAGAATTCCTCAAACTGATCGCTCAAAAACCTTTTCGGCATAAAATCACAAAATGAAAGGAATTTGGAAAAATGACGGTGCTTTTTTCGCTAGATCAAGAGCGCCAAATCAATAAGGCTCATCCTACATCCTGCATATCTATCGAATTCAGGCCATTGCGCAACTTCATTTGACCTACAGATAGTTCCTAATATTCCATAGATCAAGGATTCTAACGCATCCTCTACAACACTAAAACTGTTTAGAAGACATTCTCTTTGATTTCTGCGCGCATGTTCTGGAGAAGAGCTTGATTGCTACCGCTTTGTCCAAAAATTTGTAATTTTCGAAATTTTCCCGACATTGGTTTGAAACGACTAGGGTGGACTCCCTGATTACGAATCCATTGTCAAAATCGATTCTGTCCGGCTAGTCGTAGGCACGATTACTGAAGAAAGGAGAACTCTATCTACTTTAAAATTCAGCGTAAGTTGCATTTCGAATTGCAATGGTGGGTTTGTTAACGGGAAAAATTCGCTAACCGGTTTTGGAGTTATAGTCATTTGAAATTTCGCGGTTATTTTCCTGAAATTTGGACCAGACTCTCAACTCTATATTTTACAGCAGTTTACCATATCTCAGTTTGATACGATTATAATTTTCGGAGATATTGGGAAATATGAGTAAAAATCCATGTTTATTCCTTGTCGGTATTGTTTTTCTGGAATAACCCAAAATATACTGACTCGATCATGATGGAACTTGGGAGCTACTTTGCAAATTCTAATGGATAACTTAGTGTGGAATTTTGCAACGATCATATTATTAGAACAACTTTGAAAAAAAATTTATATTTTTCCTTCAAATTTTTATATTCTGCAATCTTCTGAATGTCTTATCTTCACAGAATTCTGTATGAACCTTCGAGCAGACATTTTCCAATCAGAACTGAATTTCAGTTCGACCTAATCTGTAATTTTGAAAATATTAGAAAAATAAAATTCTAAGTGGACATATCTGCGGAATCTTTGGAGGGATTTTACCCATTCACGAATTCCTTTACCTACGCTTCAAGTTTCGAGTTTTCGAGCTGTTTTTTCCGTAAGTCATTGTGTTTACGATCGGGCGTGAAAAAGACCGTATTCACAATAAAAATCCGAAAGAAACGACTTAGAAACTCGATATTCGTAGAAAAGTAATTTGTCGGTCGTATTCAGTTTCGAGTTTGAAAAAGTAGCAATTAAGTTGCGGAACGTCGCTCAAAGAGTGAGTAGATGTTTGTAGAATAGGTCGAATGTCGAATTCGTGAATGGGAGAAATACACCCAATGACTCTGAAGATGCACCCATTCCAAACTTTATTTTTCCAACATTTCCAAAATAAAAATTTGGATCGAATTGAAATCAAGTAGGTACTTGAATGAAAAATGACAGCTTGAATGTTAATGGAGAATTTCATGGTGATTTTATAACGAGAAGATCATCAGTTCTTTCCATTAGGATGTAAAGTATTGTTGGGCGAGGTCAATAAGTGAAGAAATCACTGCTTTGGCAACGAATTTGAAAATGGGCGAAAAAGCTGTGGAATTCACGTCAGTGCTTTTCTATAGAAATTTTCACCGTAAACACACTCACCATGATTCTAGACTTTATCCAATAACCTCACAAATTAAGTTCACTTCGATGTGTTCAAACAATTCATTCACACATACCGGTAACTGGTGAAAAGGGTCAAGACGATCGTCTACAGTAAGTGCTTCTTAGCGTTCAAGAAGCCGAGCGTTCGTATGATATACGACTACTTTCACAATCTTTCTCCTCTTCAATATATAACAACCTGATAAAAGCAAGACTCCTGGGAGGTGGCAACTCCAAATTGTGGAGCTGCGGGGGTGTGATACTAATCACTCCAAATTTTAATAGGAAGGAAGTAAAGTTTACATTGGTTCTTCAAGAGATACATTATGGAATCATAACCACAGATGAATGAACACATAATAAGATCATTTTCAGTAAAAGTTTTGTTTGGGAATTTTTGTGAATTTCTCGATGATGAGAGAGTTATTTGTTATGAAAGGAAGTTTAGTGGATCATTACCTCCTCGATGAAATAATTTCATCATTAGTTCGATTTTCTACACGTTCAATTATGTTAGGCACCTCACATGATAAATATCCTTTACAATCTACAAATAAAGAATAAATATTGTCGATCTTTTGAGCAGATATTACTCTATCGATATTCTTGATTGTAGAAAGTTATGAAGAGTGTTTTTTCAAAGCTATAAAACTTTGAATTGGAATAAAACAAGGATGAATTTTTAAAATTGACATGGAATTGACTCCATTTGAAAGATAATTTTTTTGCCATTATAATTTAAATATAATTTCTGACCGCTACGGCTGGCTCGGACGTAATGTAATCTGTAGGTCCAATTATTATCAATCACTTTTTCCAACATTCGTGAAATCTTCACACAAACGCAGGCTGCCATCTTTCTTGAACACATTCTTGGGCACATTCTGCCCATTCACTGTAGTCTACAAGTGACCATATACCTAAGGAAGTGAAACGATCAATTTCCTTATCTACTTCATCTCTAATGGCATAAGGCAATGGCCTTGGTTTATAAAATTTCGGTGATTACAAGGATCCTTCAAAACTATTTCTGCGACACCCTTATCCAATTGACCCAATTCATTAAAAAATAAATTTTCAAATTCCAACAATAAACTAGATAACCCACCTACATAATTTGAATCTCTGTCACTTGCAACAAAATTACAATCTCCAAAATTAATAAACTCCAGAAATTTCGCCCTAATATTGGAGAACCACTTCCTTCTATGACATATAAGTCCACATCTTCCGTAAAATTGTTGAATGTTAACATTCAAATACATTACACTGTCTTAAGACTTTCTTCTGCTTCAACATACCTCAATTTCAAGTTCATATACTTGGTGAATCTGATGGCAATAATTCCATGTAATTTCACGGTCTTTGCAGAATACTTTGATTGTTAATATTGATGGAATGAGTGTCAATAAGTTAAGACAAAAAAGGCGCTTCTTCAATTAGAATATAGAGCAAATTCAAACTTCAGCTCAATCAGCTGTAGAAGATCAAAGTTTTCACACTAGGTTCAAATAACGTTACAATGTATTGGAAGAGATTCATGCTAAGTTTCAGGAAATTAATAATGCAGTAATTTCTATACTTGCTACAACATGAAGTCCTGATTTTGAAATTGAAATGAAAATCAGAAGTTCTTGTTTGAATGATTATTTCACAATATAAACGATTTATTCTAGAATGTTTCGTGAATCTGGTTTCGAATTCAACTCAGACTAACGAAAATTCTTCAAATGTAAAACTTCTAAAAATCTCTTTACCTTCATTTGATGGCAATCATAGAAATTTGCCTAAATTGTTGGACATGTTTACAAGCATTTTTCATAAAAACCTAGAAAAGCACTGACATGAAGTTAGCACTTTTGGTGATATTCTTTGAACTGCACGTGAGTGCTTTTCTGGGTTTTTTTCGATAAAGTACAGGATTTCAATTCGATCAGATCTGTATTTTTGAAAATATTGGGAAAAAAAATTTGGGGTAGGTATATCTGCGGAATCATTGGGTGGATTTTACCCATTCACGAATTCGACCTTCGAAATTAAGGGTCAAACCGACTGAACAAATATCGAGTTTGTAAGTTGTTCCTCTTGGAAGTTTACGGTCGACCGTTAAGACCGTTATACAACCATCTTGTGTCTCAGTTCTACTTGCAACAGTTCAAGTCGATATAAAGGATGGTTTTCGTAACCATGCATAGGATTCTGGTTCTCGGGTTAATATCATTACTCAAAGTTGTGTATATCGTTTAGGATGGCAAGTATCGTATTCACATTGTTCACTTTGTGGCTTTGCAGGAAATGCTTCATCCTCGAATCGAAGTGTTAATTGCACAAAAAGACCAAAAGGCTGAGTTAACCCATCCTTCACATTCGATGTTTAAAAAAAAAAATATGTTCAAATATGCCAAATTCTTATCTACAGGAAATCTTGGAATTCCATTTCTGATTTGATGTTGGCTGATACAAAATTCGATACTGCCGGTCCTGTCGATGTGCTTCCTAGTTGGAACAGGTGAAGAAGTTCCTCAAGTTAAAGCAGCGTCTGCTGAGGACGAATTGTGCGAGCAACTTCTCGTAAAAAACGTTTCTCGCAATTCATCTGGTTGTTAAATGGTGGCTCTGCCCTTCAAGGATGAAAGTACTTCCTCGTTTGGTGATACATACTCATTGGCACTACGCCATTTTACTAGTTTAGGAAGTAGTCTTTTAAGATCCGTAACATTATACAGGGTGATTCCGGAGGAGACCGTCAGATTTTACGATAAGTTTACACTAGTCAAGACAGTCTCCAAACAATGTTTGGTTTATGGTTGGGGGTCTCTTTTGAGAATATACAGGGTGATTTGTCCGATACGACCTATTTTACTTTTAGTGATAACTTCGGTATGCCTCATTCGATTTTAATGAAATTTTCAGGAAGTACAATATTGATAAGAACATTCATTAATTCCAAAAATTTTTTCAAAATGAGCGGTTGTTATTTTGATAATTCCAGATTAATTGTGTAGGTTGTAAAAAAACCCTGTACATCGCGTTTCTGAAACTTCGCTATCTGTTTACGATTCTACTATGATAAGTCATTAATTGAAAGTTTCTAATTTTTTTGGCACACCTCTAGTTTTTCGAGAAATTCTTGTCAAAAAAAAGAAATGTCGAAATTTCGCTCCATTGTATTCTACTTTTATCAATAACTTTGGTATGACTCATCCAATTTTGATGAAATTTGCAGTGTGAAACAATCTGATTGAGTAAATTCAATAACTGTAATAACCTCTTAAAATACAGGGTTGTATTCCCGATAATTTCAGAATTTCAGTAATTTTGCAGTTGGGAAAAAAAGCACCCTGTACATTGCTTTTCTCATTTTCTCATTCTTTTCAGATTCTACCATAATATCTCATTATTGAAAGGTTTTCAGTTTCTTTGGCACACCTCCGGTTTTCCTAGAAAACATTTTTGAAGAAGAGCATAATCGAAATTTAGCTCACTAGCAGTGAGAGTAGCCTGCACTAGGTAGGAAAGCTGTATTATCCAGGAATGCAAAGTTGTTCGTCACTTCTAAATATTCTATTGAAATTCGAAATTTATTTTCAATTGCTCATATTCTGTATGAAATCATTCCATTCAGAAAATTACTTAATTTAATTTTTTTGCAAACCTCCGCTTTTCAATAAAAGGGTTATTTCTATGAAGCAGTGACGTTATGTGATTTCGTTCAATACTGCCGATTGGAAACTGAAGAACAATATGAATTCGAAAAAAAAGGAAACCATTTCGAAAATTCAATGTGAATTTTCTGTTGATCCTAAAGTTTGTTCGAAATTTGTTTCCATGTGTGCACATTTGTTTGGTTCATGCACATAAACATATGCACATATGAAGTAATATTATGAATTGAATTATTTCATACAGAATATGAGCAATTAAATATGAATTTGGAATTTGTTTAGAACTTTAGAACTGCTTTGCATCCTTGGAATATACAGCTCTACAACCTAATGTAGAATCATTGTATTATATAAAGACAATTGTCTTTATACAATGGTAGAATATTCTCACTGCTTTTGCGCCAAACCTCGATTATGCTCTTCTTCAAACATTTTTTCTCGGAAAACCGGAGGTGTGCCAAAGGAATTAAAAACCTCTGAATAACGACATATTACTGTAGAATCTGAAACGAATCAGAAAGATTTGGGAAAGCAATGTACAGGGTGTTTTTCTTTCAACTGCACAACTATTTTGAAATTCTGAAATTATCACACTTACTACTCTGCATTTTGGGAGATTATTGAAATTATTGAATATACTCATTCCGATCGTTCTACACTGCAAATTTCATCAACATTGGATGAGCCATACCAAAGTTATGGATAAAAGTAGAATCGATTGGAGCGAAATTTCGACATTGTCTTTTTTTGATAGAAATTTCTCGGAAAACTAGAAGTGTGCCAGGAAAATTAAAAACTCTCAAATAATGACTTATTATAGTAGAATCGCAAACAGATAGCGAGGTTTTGGAAACGCGATGTACAGGGTGTTTTTTTAACCTGCACAATTAATCTGGAATTATCAAAATATCAACCGCTCATTCTGAAAAACATTTTAGAAATAATGAATGTTCCCATCAATATTGTACTTCTCTGAAAATTTCATTAAAATCTAATGAGGCATACCAAAGTAATCAATAAAAGTAAAAACGGTCGAATCGGACAAATCACCCTGTATATTCTCAATAGAGACCCCCAACCATAACCAAACATTGTTTCGAGACTGTCTTGACTAGTGTGAACTTATCGTAAAATCTGACGGTTTCCTTCGGAATCACCCTGTATAGAGAATAAAGCGAGCTTATGAAAGATTACGAAATGTCGTTGGTATCCACTGAAGATATACCTTCAAATTCATACTATATTACTCATATTTGCGTGGTTGAACCGTAAATCGTTTCAACAAAATTAAGAGTGGTTTCCGATGCTTCAGCCGAAGTTACCAGATATTTTTCGCTCACAAAAAAACTTAATTGCTCTTTTACTTCAATTTCGAAATTATAGATTGTTTTTTCGGCAGATATCAAACAAATGTATCAGCAAGTCTTGATGAAGCCTGGTCGCAGAAATTTTCAGCGGATTCTTTGGAAATTTTCGTCGTCAGGAATCATTTGATTATATCAATTAAATATCTTCACATATGGAATCTGCGCCGTTCCCAGCCTTTGAACTTCGATACAGTTAGCAAGGGAGGAACCTCTGAATAAAGAACATCAGGAAGGAGCTTAAGGCCACACATCGTGGGCCCGGAATGGAGGTTGCATATAGCCGACTTGTCTTTCACTTTGAAGGGAGAACAACTTGTTCCGAGCCTTCTTTGTTCGAAGAAACTAACTAACATGAGTCATACTTGGAGGTTAATATGGGCGCGTACGTTGCAGTTATATACAAAGTAGAAATGTTCTCTCGGGTGCTCAAGATGTGGTGAAGGCTTTAGAAATTCAAAGGGAACTCATTCTCCTTTTGCAGAAATGAGGTTTCGATCTGCGGAAGTGGAGTAGCAATCATCCAGAGTTGCTGGAAAATATTCAAGTTGAATATCAGCATCAGTGTTCGATTGGGTTCGGAATGGATTCTGCGTTGAAGATTTTGGGTTTCCAAACCATCACAGCATTGTTTTTCGTATTTTGTTGAGATGAAACAGAGACCTGATTGCACAAAACGGTCTTCATTCTCGGACATCTCACGTATATTCGATCCGTTGGGATTTCTTCCCTAAGTTTTTCTCTTAGGTAAACACTTGCTACAACATATTATGTGAACTCTGGAAATCCGTTGGGATGAGCTGTTGCGAGTAGCAGTGGGTTTAATAGCCAAAAGTCCAGAGGTTTTATTTTAAGTAATTTTATTTTAAACTTATTCAGCATTCAACTTAGGTACATTCATGTTCAACTATCTACTCTACTCTGTCTGTGTCATTCATCTGCGCAATAGCCAATTCAAAACTGAATGTCAATGTCAAGAATTAACATAGATGTTGACATTAAAAATTAATTTTGAAATTATAATATTTATATCTTTAACACCCTCTCCTAATTTCAAAATTCCAAAAAAAATCAAAATTTTTCTAACAATAAATTTTCATGAGTTTACATGAACTTTGACTTGAATTTTTCAAACTTAATTTTACTTAATGGTTTAGTAAAAATATCAGATATTTGTTCTGACGTTTCACAATAATCAATTTTCAATAGTCCTTCAGAAATTTTTTCATTTATAAAATGGTAACGCACATCAATGTGTTTACTTCGTTTTCCAAACTGTCCATTTTTGATAATGTTTATAGCACTTTGATTGTCCATATTTAGGTTTATCTTGACACTGTCACCCGTTAGTTCTTCAATCACTGATTTTAAATATAAAAGTTCTTTGGTGCATTCTGCTGCTGCTATAAACTCAGCTTCGGTGCTCGATAGAGACACAATTGGTTGTTTCCGGGATGTTCATGATATTGGACCACCACAGTAATAGATTATATATCCAGTTGTGCTTTTTCTTGTTTCTCGGTCTCCAGCAAAATCGCTATCGCAATATGCAATCAGCTGTTTGTTATTTGAATTCATCTTGTAGCTAATTCCTTCACGTTCCTTTCCATTTAAATATCTCAAAATGTTTTTGGCATTCAGAATGTCTGAAGATTCAGGCTTATCCAATTTTCTACTGCAAAGATTTACTGCAAATTGTATGTCGGGTCTAGTTTTATTTGTCAGATACAGTAAGCTGCCAATCAATTCTCGATATGGAAACTTCTGTGAAGTCTCATCAACTTTGTTACCTTCTTGTTTTGAGTATTCATCCATTGGTGTCGATCTTCCTTTAGCATTCTTCATATAGAACCTTGTTAAAATATTTTCACAGTATTTTCCCTGAGTTAGATATGTTTTATCACTGGTTCTAGTTATTTCTATTCCCAAAAATGAGTTAGGGTTAGTATTGGTTGTCATTTCAAATTCTTTATTCAATTGCTTTAATAATTCATTAATCTCCTCTTCATCATACCCAAAAATAATGCCGTCATCAACATAAATTGCCAAAAAAATTGTTCCAATTTTATTCTTGAATATACATGGCTCTGTTTTAGTAGCTGTGAGATTCTTTTTAGATAAGAATTCAGTAAAATATTTATTCCAATTTAGAGATGCTTGTTTCAAGCCATAGAGAGATTTTTGAAGCAAACATACCTTGTCATTTTCCTTATAGCCTTCCGGAACTTCCATGTATATTGTTTCGCTCAAATGCCCATATAAAAATGCTGTTTTAATATCGAATTTCTTCATATGAAGGTTTCTATTTGTAGCTTAAGCAAACAAAATACGTAAGCATGTTATATTTACCACTGGGCTGAAGGTTTCTTGGTAGTCAATACCATTTTGTTGTTCAAATCCCCTGATCACTAGTCTGGCCTTGTACTTTCCGTCATCCTTTACCTTAAAGATCCATTTATTCGTCAATATATTGTCATGCTGCACCTTATCTTTGTCAACATAGGTCCACACCTTGTTCTTGTTCAATGAAGTCTTCTCATCTTCTATTGCTGCCATCCATTTGTCCTTATCTTCAGAATTAACTGCCTCTTGATATGATAGCATAACATAGTCTCTCAGCTTTGCTGGCATTTTTGTGTTTCTCCTTGGTCTTTCTTCTTCATCTACTTTTATATCAGCTTCCCCTTCTTGGATTGTTGGCTCTTCGTCTAGGTTAGGTTCTACCTCTTCTTGTTGGAAAGTTATCATGGGCTTCATTTCTGAAATTTTATTGTTTATATTATTACCTTTTTTGAATATTACGTCTCTAGATATAATTATTTTTTGATCTTGCTCATCCCATAGTCTATAACCATTGATACTATAACCAATAAAGGTAAATTTTTGACTTCTCTCATCCAGTTTCTTCCGATATCCCAAAATTTTTGCATATGCATCATTTCCGAATATTTGTAATCTTGATATATCTGGCCTCTTCTTAAACCACATTTCTGCTGGTGTCACCTTTAAACTTTGTGTAGGGCTTCTATTTAGTAAGTATGTTGCCATGTAAACAGCTTCTCCCCAAAAAATCTTCTCCATTTTGGAATCAAAAATTAGAGCTCTAGCCTTTTCCATTATAGTCCGGTTTAATCTTTCTGCCTTTCCATTCAATTGTGGTGTATGTGGTATAGTTCTGTCAATTATTATTCCTCTAGACCTGCACCATGACTTTAGGTCATTATTTATATATTCTTTACCATTATCACATCTCAAAACTGATACTTTAAGGTTGAAGTGAGCTTCTGCTTCTAATATATATTCTTTCACATAGCTAGTTGCTTCATATTTTCCCTGTAACAAATAAGTTTTAGTGAAATGAGTATAATCATCGAGAAAGGTTATCATGTATTTTTTATTGTCCCATGTCATTGGATCTGTTGGTCCACAAACGTCTGTGTGAACTATTTCGAGAGGTCTACTTGCTTGTTTTCTTGATTTGTCGAATGGAATTCTTGTTTGCTTGGCCTTCACACATACTTCACACAAGTCATCTAGTAATTCGCAATCTTTTTCATCAATATCCATACCATTTGTCATCTTTATCAAATTCTTCATACCGGTTACACTCAAATGTCCTAGTTTCGCATGCCAGTCTTGAACAAGTTGTCTTCTATCCCTAGTCAGCATTGCTTCTTCTCTGTTCTTTTCATTCTTGATATCAATTGTGAACAAACCGTTTTCTTGTTTTATACCTTTTATTATTGGCTGATTGTCCTTGAAAACAGTCACCTCATTCTTGCTGAATTTTACTTCACCTCCATTGTTTGTGATCGCACTGACAGATAATAGATTCTTGCTTAGTTCTGGAACATATAATACATTTTTAAGTACACAAGATTTTCCATCCACAGTTCCAATATTTCTTGCTTCCATGTTTTGATCTTCTTTTGCTGTGTTTATTTCTGTTGTACAATTTTTGAGGTTATCTAATAGTTCTCTGTTGTTCACCATATGTGAAGTAGCCCCTGAGTCAACCACAAATTCTGTTATTTGTCTTTCCATCTTATTTGAAACCATAAATGCTAACTTTTTTTCTTCATCATTTGTCTGTTTGTTTCTGAAGAAACAATTTTGAGTACTATGATTCGTTTTCTTACATATTGTGCATTTCCTTTTAAAACATGATTTTGCTTTGTGACCGGCCTTGCCACAGTTGAGGCATTTTATTTTATCAAATTTCCGATTTTCAGCCTTGAATGCTACAGCTTCTTCAGTTTCATTTTTGATTTTTAGTTTTGATTCTTCATTTAATAATCTGGCTATCAGGTTTGTCACTGTTCTATCCTTTAATGGTGTAGATTCCCAAGCAGTACTAAAATGTTTGTAATCATCGGGTAATGTAACCAATAATTTTGACATGAACATAGAATCATCTATTTTGTGTTTCAATGATTCCAACCTACAAACTATGTTCTGCAAACAGCTTATGTGCAGAGAAAGATCAGTGCCTTTTTTATAGGAGTAGTTGAAAAAATCCTTCAATAAGCTGCACTTTTGTTCCTCAGTGCCCTGTTGAAATATTCCACATAACTTCTCAAACATTTCCTTTGAGGTTTCACAATTCATGACGTGATTTATTAATTTCTTATCGATGCTGGTTACGATGATTTTTTGTGCCCTGGCGTCCTTTCGTTCCCATTCCACCATCTCTTCTGGTCTGGTCAGATCTTGAAATTTTCTGCTACCATTTACAATTTCCCAATTTCCAAATGCTTTGAATACTACAGTTATCTGGAACTTCCATATTTGAAAACTTTCTGCGTCCGTGAGCTTCTCTATAGAAATTGCTTCGTCATTTGGAGGAGCCATTTTGTACGCCAACGGTGTCTTATCTTGAATTTTATTTCTTAACTCTTTACCTTTCTTTTCGTTTGTTCTGGACTATTCTGGGCCCATAACCTGTTGCGAGTAGCAGTGGGTTTAATAGCCAAAAGTCCAGAGGTTTTATTTTAAGTAATTTTATTTTAAACTTATTCAGCATTCAACTTAGGTACATTCATGTTCAACTATCTACTCTACTCTGTCTGTGTCATTCATCTGCGCAATAGCCAATTCAAAACTGAATGTCAATGTCAAGAATTAACATAGATGTTGACATTAAAAATTAATTTTGAAATTATAATATTTATATCTTTAACATGAGCCAGTACCCGTTGGTGTATATAATGAATGGATTTCATGTAAATCTGAACTTTCGGAGCATTTCAATGTGGAAATTTCTCGTTTTAGATTTCAGGAATCCTTCGTTGAATGCGAGTTACATTGATTTGCAGATAGCAGTAAACGGTTATGCTGCTGATACTTATTTTGGGATAATTTCCAATAATCTTAAGTGGCACCAGTTAAAAGAATTTCACTGTCCTGATTTGAACTCTATGCTGGTCCAAGTTAATGTCCTTTGTGTTGAAAACTTAAAGTGAAAAAAATTCCATAGATTGATGTTTCGCTTGGGCTGATGCAACAGTCGCGCTCACATGGATAAAGTAAACGCCACATTGTTGTTCAAATAGTTGTAGCTTTTATAGTGCGATTCATCTTCAACTCGCAAAATTCTAGTTTCGAAAGGACTGTAGTATTGTCGGCTTCAGCGTTGAAGGATTCTCTTCTTCAATTGATCAAAAAAAAGAAAAAACAAACAATATACTGTTACACAAGAACAAACTCATTGCTGAGCATCTCCGTAAATTAAACCCTTTCGTCGATGATGAAGGAATTCTCAGAGTTAGCGGTCGGTTAACATACTCAGTTTTATCCTACGACCATAAGAATCGTGCTTTCCTGTCTTATTGCCATGTAAACAACGTCTAACCGATCTGACTATTGAACATTTCCACGAAGTTCATTTATATCCGGGACATGAAACACTTCAATTTCTTCTTTCACAGCTGGTTAGGATATTTTCTCCTAGATGTTCTATTCATCGAGTTGTTTCAAAGTCTTACGTTTGTTTTCGATGAATCCTAAACCAATTCAAGGCCTCAATGGATAATCTTCCCGTTGTAAGAGTCACTTCCGTGAAACTTTTTCAGTGTGTTGGTGTGGATTTTTGGGAACCATTTTTCACGTTTCCGCCCAAATCTAGAGGCATCAAATCGCAAGAATCTTTTCGTGTGCTTCACAACAAAAGCAATTCATTTAGAGCTTGTTTCGGATCCTCTCCCTATGGCCTTTCTTGCAGAGCTCCGAAGATTCATCGGTCGTAGATGTCGTTGTAATGAAATTTTCAGGGACTGTGGTACAAATTTCAAGGCAGCTCATCGTGAACTTCTTCAATACATGAAGGAAGCAACCGAGAAAGAGAGAATTAACTGGAATTTATATCCTCATTTCGCTCCGCATTTCGGTGGATTGTGGAAATACGGAATGAAATCAGTTCAATCTCACGTAAGTCATCATAGATCGAAAATTGACTTAGAGAATTTGAAACAGTGCTTGTGCAAGTAGAGGTAGTATTATATTCTCGCCCTCTTAGCCCTAAGAGTAGCGGACCCAACGATATCTCTGCCCTCACTCAACAAACTCTACGCTTCGAAGCATTTCTTAACTTTTGCTTCCCTAACCGCCTTTCCTGGACCTGATCTTTCGGGCACTACTTGAACCGACTCTACCGGTGGTAACTTATTATGCGCTTTCATAGACATTTTTGGAAACACTGGCATAGTCAGTATCTTAAGATAGTAAAAAGACGAGGTGTTGTCACCCTTACCTAGTATTCTAGTGCTCTGTAAGCAGAAACTCTGTGAGCGGAACTCTTCAAAGACCTGTGGTGAACTTATGTCCATTACCCGAATAATGGACATAATATAATATTTTTTGTTGTTCGTTATTGTGTACATTTTTTTCCTCAAGGTTCTCGGGGTATTTTAAGGTTGAGGAAAGTTTTCGATTCAAGTTTTTTCTTTCGGTAAATCTTTCATATTGAGGTGGGCTATTATGTCACGGTTGCACCTGTGAAATCATGCCTTTCAACGCGAAGTAGAATTTCGCGAAATATGTCTGTTGAATAAGGCATGTTCCTTCCTAGAGAGTTCTCTCGACAATCAAGTGTGTTTTGAATTGATTCTGTGTATTTTTTCAAGAAGAATCTACAATTTTTCTATGGAGATTTTTCCAATTATTGAATTCACGTGAAAAGATAGGTAGTAGTACTGTCTTTTCAGTGACTTGTTCGTTTCATTTCATTTTCTTTCTGGTTCGATCAAATATATTTGAATTTTATGTCAGTATTTTCGTTTTTCATTCAAATCTCAAATACAGTCCTTTTCCCCGAAGTACCATGTACATCGATTTTATTGTCAGATAGCGATCAGAACCTCAAGATCAATTTTTATTATATCTTTCCTTCACTATTTCCAATAGTGTTTTCACTGTGTGAATAGTTATTATTGGACGGGAAGAGCCCTCGCACAACTTTCGATCATGTGCATTTCTTTACGTTTATTCGTGTATATAAATCGGTTACAATTACAATTACAGTCATTGTAACTCGATTTGTTAAGTCTAGTGTTTGTCTTCGTCAATGACATATTATGTTAATTCATCAACTTTATGGTTTAATTGTAGGGGGAGGTGGCCCAAAATGATCCCCCTAAGCTAAAAATAACTGTAAAAATAAAAGTATACAAAAGAAGGAGCTCAAATGATTTTTTTCCCAAAGCTGGAGAATTGTACCTAAATGCTGTTTCGCCAATTTTTTGATATGATGTGGAAGCAAGTTTTTAAGGCTAGAAATGTGCATATTCACAAAAGGATCGTTTTACCCTAATAGGTTCGGCAAAATGATCCCCTAAGTATGGGCCGAATGATCCCTAGGTAAAGATGCACTTAACCTTTTTCATGTGATGAAATATCCCATTTACGTCAACCGAATTAACTTTATTCGGCTCATCCAAATTAACAAACAATATCAAATTGCCGCACAGCAACAATAAAAGTGTTAAGAAACAAAAAAAAACAAAAACTACTAGAACTCAAAACGAGTTGACTTTTTAAGTCGTCTGATAACTGTTTGCACACTTTGTTCACTTTGGAATGATCAATACAATAGTCACAACAATATGGATCACAGTCATTATCGTCATTTCACCCAAGACAGTGGGGGATCGTTTTGCCCCGACAGTCTGCATCTTGTATTAGATCATGGTAACCTGGTGCTAACTCTGTTCAATATTTATTGTAAACTCGTCAAATGTAAGACAAAACTATGTGTTTTCATAAAGTACACAGCAACTCAATGTTACTATTACTATAAAAACACCACTACAATAGATCGATAGCACCTACCTTAGATCAAACCGCACAAAGAACACGTTTTATCAAATATTTTCATGAAACGATGTTACATCAGTTCATTTAAATTCTCAAATGATCATTACAACTCGAGTGACCGTAGGTACGCGTTTGAATCACAGAAAGCAGCATTTGTTCTAAAAAAAAGGGGGAGATCATTATGCCCGCAGGGATCATATTGGGCCATCTTCCCCTATATATGAGTGGATTTTTTTTGCTTTTAACTGATTGTGAACCTTGTTTTGTCCCTCTAGTGGTGAATTATTGTCCAGATTCATTTATAACATCTAAGTTAATTTAAAAAGTTGCTAATTAAGCTTCGAAAATTTTGAAAAAATCCAACGAAACCTCAGCATAATTTAATGAGCTTGTCCAACAACATTTGGTGTCTTATTCCTGTGAAACAAACATCGTACAATTAAAAGAGACGTGAAAATCATGAACATTATTTCATTCCTTTCATCATACACTGAATAATGAATATCTTGTGTAGGTTATATCATTGTTTAGGGAACTCTGGAAACAATGAAATATTATTGAAATCCAATCCAGAGAAATCATTCCTCATATATTTTCATTTGAATTTTCTATTTCATTATGATTAATATTATTCTTATCGGATGCAAGTAATTGTTGATTGATTCTCTTTGGGCCGTATTAATAGTTGCTCCTTGAGGCTTACTTACTGAAGGCCGTCTTGAATTTGAACTGATCGGGAAGCAAATTCAAGGCGGCCTTCAGTAAGGAAGCCTCAAGGAGCAACTATGAATACGGCCCATAGTCACTGAAAATTCACTCTCTCAATTCATTTTCTATGAAATGTGTTTCAAACTTCAAATCTTATATATTTGGTCTGCCTTATGACCGTGTTATAATGTCGTTAATGAAAGTTGCTTCATACATAAACCTCCTTTTATTATAAAAATTATTGTTAAGCCACTGGATACCGGAAAATAGTGGCTGCCGTATTGGTCAACGATCGCGGACTCGTATTCGACTGATCGCTCCATCCCTTTTCAAAGAAAGTGACCAAGAAATTCCTTATTCTAAGAGAATTTTGGTGGATGCGCTTTTATGCTTCTTGGTTCACATGCACGCAAAAGTTAGGAAAAATTCAGGATACACCCAGCACCGCGAAACATTTTTGATTATTGAATGCATTAATGGTTCGTCATATTCTTAGATTATATATCCCAGATATATTCAAGAATACATTATAATCTGATATTTGCCCATATCGTAATTTTCATTACCGTTTGCTTATCTGCTTGTATCGAAAAGCATTTTGATCCGTTGGAATTTGATTCTATTATATTTTATTGGTTTGGTCAGAATCTGTACAGGGTGTGCAAAGTTGGTGATAACTGAACTTCAACATTAACCCTATATACTTCTTGTTTTCGAAACTTAGATTTTACTGCTATCATTAGTCAATAGGACAGAGGGACCTTTCATTTGTAATTTCAGCATTTCGAATGAAAATAGGTCATGAAACTGAAAGAATCCGATTTTTATAATCGAAACATGTCGTCCTGGACAATAAAAATGGTTTTTTTCAACAGTGTTCAGACTATTTATTTCCCTAGAGTATATTATTCAACACTGATGGGCTTCAAGGAGGTTAAAGAATCCGGATTTCTTCTTTGTAGAATACAAATATCACATCATCTTCATGGAAACTTTTCAGGTACGGAGATATTCACCTTTCGAAAGAATTTCAATGTAAAATGTATTCCGTTATGGCTGAGTGTAATGATGAAATACTGTCAAAAATGCAGTGGCGTGCATATTTCGGCAAATATATAATATAATATAATCAAAATATTTTTTGATCGGATACTCGTATATCATCGTTATCCGTTTTTGTAATGATCTTATTTTCCTGAAAATTCAAGAATTTATTCATTCATTGATCCAAAATATAATACTTTACTTCAATGAACAGTGATCACACAGTCTAAGAATACACGGAAATCTTACCTACAATAACTATTAATATTCAGAATATATTTTACGTGGGAACAGGGGCGGTTATAGTTCTTTTTCATGGGGGGTGAAGGATGGGGTAATAACTATTGAGAACCAATTAATCAGGTACACAATATATATACACCTCATTGTCATTTATGTATATTTGGGAAATTACTTATTCAAAATTATGGCATGGACTATTTTGTGCACCACGTTAAGAACATTTTTTTCAGGTTTTACATTGTCATGGGGGGGGGGGGTTATTACCCCCATTAACCACCTTGCGTGGGAATGAAACAACAAAATTGAAACGTCCAGTTATCATAAAAAAACCTTTTAGTTGCTTTATTTCAAATTCCCAACTAGAACCAGCCAGTAATTTGACCCATTCTGAAATCACTGATTTTTTCTTCCAGAAAACATTTCTTGCTGCTACGAAATTTTAAAGGAGCTAGCTCTCTAACATAAATAACTCCAATCCAATTACATCCTGCTGGTTCACAAAGATTAGTGAAATACGCAAATAATACAATAATTGGACTCAAAACATACGTCGAACGATTCAAATTCAATCATTATCGAATAGAGCTTGTAAACAGAAAATGGGAACTGATTTTTGGCAACTCAGTCCATTGGATCCGATCACAATCTGAATAAGCCACTTACTTGCTTATAATCTGAAATTAAATAGGTTAATTGATGCTTGAGATGAATTACCTCATAATATATTTACCTTCTTCATAATAAGCCATCATTAAACATAAATTTTGGTTTCATTTTAGCGAAACTAGTATTTCCACATTTCGGTATTTCAGTACAGTTTTCAATTATAGGTTAAGTTAAGAATGTTATGATGACATTCAAATATTTCATAGAAAAAGATAGGCAAATATCTAACATCTCTTTTTGAATGCAGTTTCATCCCCCTGGCGTAAACCATAACTATAAGTTATTAAGAACTCATTTGCTTTGGTTTGAACCATAATTATTCGTAACCGAAAATCTACTGATTCCCAGATATATGAGTTATTGTGATTATCAATAGTTGTCTGCCACTTTCGAATTTCATAATTTATGTATTACAAAATCTAGAAAAACACTGACGTGAAGCCAGCACCTTTTACGCGCTTGTTCACATTGCGAAATGGTGACTTGGAAATTTCAGTAAAATTTCAATGGAATATAAAACTTTAAAAAAAAATTTTAAAAAATTAGAAAATTTTCGGATTTTTCCATGGATAATTCTTCTTATTGACATTGTTCATATTCCAACCAAGTTTCATTTCGATCAGATAAGTGGTTTTCGAGTTATTAAAAAATCAAAATTTCAAATGGCTGAAGTACAAAAACCATTCGGCAGATTTGGACCATTAACGAGCTTAACCGAGATAGTAAGGATCTCAACCTAACCTGGAAATTTCACGAGGTCCTTCCGTTCGAAAGTTACAGCGCACACGGCCGGACGGACAGAATCAATTTTGACCACGAATTCTTCATCAGTGGGTCCAATCTAGTTGTTTGAGACCAATTTCGGCTCAAAATTCGAAAACTACAGACATCGTGACGAAATGATAACGAGCTGTTCCCCAGAACAAGCGCGTAAAAAGTGTTCGATAGAATGCAATCACTAAAGTTGCCCTTCAGCAAATTTTATTATGAGCAAACTTTTGAACATCCGGCATGACAAACAATGCATGTGTAATCAAAATAAATCGAAATCCTAAGTGTAATAGTACTAATCCTTTTTGCGCGCATGTTTTAGGGGAACAGCATGCTATCATTTTGTCCAAATGTCTGTAATTTTCGATGATTGGGCCGAAATTGGTCTCAAACGACTATATTTGACTCCCTGATGACGAATCCAATGTCAAAATCGATTCTGTCCTTCCAGCCGGCCGTGGACAGAATAACTGTCAAACGAAGGAGCTAGCGACTTGCAACTTTCAGGGAAGCTCGTGCATTGCAATGCCGTGGTAAAGTTCGTTAATGGGCAAAATCGATCGAATAGTTTCGGAGTTCTAGCCATTTGAAGTTTTTATTTTTCATTTCAGAAACTACTGAAGTGAAAAATTAGAAAATTTTCTTGGAAAATTTTTTTTCTTCTGAAACTATTGTTCATATTAGAGAAAAATTCCAGTAATACCTCGAACTACATGTTTAACAGCAGTGTACCAAATTTCAATTTGATACTGCTATTAGTTTTGGAGATATAGGAAAGAAATAATATGTAGAATTTCGTGGTTTTCTTTTCGATATCGTTATTTTTTCGGTATAACTCAAGAAATACTGATTCAATCGTGATGAAATTCTGCAGCTAGTCAGAAGATGTTGAAGGACAACATTGTGCAGAATTTCGTGATGATCATCGTGTCATCAGAACAATTTAAAAAAAAAATTCAAATTTTTTTTTCAAACATTTAATATTCTGTGATCTTCTCATCATATCATCCTCATTTAATCTGTATGAACCTTCGGACTGTCATTTTTCAATACTGGATTTCAATTCGATCTAATCTGTATTTTTGGAAATATCGGAAAATAAAATTTTGAATGGGTACCTATATCTGCGGAATCATCGGGTGGATTTTACCCATTCACGAATTCAGCCTTCGTAATTGAGGTCCAAACATTCTCTACAAATATCGAGTTTCTAAGTTGTTTCTTCTGGAAGTTATTGTTTTTACGGTCGACGGTTAGGCAATGATTTCGTAGATATACCCATTCAAAATTGATTTTCTCAATATTTTCAAAAATACAGATCAGATCGAACTGAAATCCAGTACTTTATCGAAAAAATCTAGAAAAGCACTGCCGTGAAGGCAGCAGCTTTTGCGCGCATGTTCAAATTCGTTGCCAAAGCGGTCATCTCCATTGAACATACGCGCAAAAGCTGCTACTTTCATGGCAGTGCTTTTCTAGGTTTTTAACATCTAATAGAGCATTGTTTTACTTTCTTGAGAGCTATCATATCATTGTCTCATGAAAGTAACCCAAAATCATAACTTACTAGAGACTGGATCAATATTCAAAAAATTTAGCAAAAATGAATTGAAAATCACAAAACTCAAATGTCCCTCGAACTATTGATTTTCGGATACCAATAAATATGGCTCAAATGAGTCATACAAACAGCTCCTCCAAGGTTTACGTCTAATTTGGTATCACTCTGTATAGTGAATACCTCCTGCACAACAACACTCACTCTTTGAATTCAATCAATGGAATAATTTGTCATTAAAAATATATGAAATGATAATAAACCGAGAACAATCTTATCTTTTATTATAAAAATAAATTGAACCAGAATAAAACACAAACTCAAGCAATACGAATAAAATAATGAAAAAAACATGAAAAACTACTGAACTATACCAGTTAGCTGATTTCTACATTATAGAATCGTTTTGGGTCTCCAATTTTAGGTTGGAATCTAAGATTCACTCGAGTTCCTTTCACATCATCGACATCCAAAAATGTATTCCAATCGAATAAATAATAGAATCCCGTTTTTCTAGCCACCGTCGTGGGTTCTGGGGCAGTCGTCGTTGTGGTTGTTGATCCTCCAAATGAAGCCTCTAGATCGCTCAACGGTGCATTTATTGGTTCTTTTGGTGAATCTTTAGATTGAGGAATTGATAATACACATTTTGCCATGAAAACTGCTGAACAGAGCAGTATTATCTGAAACACATTACTCCATTTATTAGAATCAGGAAAAAGGACCTAAAGATTTATTTGCATGTATAAATTTGATATTCGGGTAATGCAAAAACTATGCGCAAAGTGCACGCGAGATTGTAAAATCGCGTGTCGGCTACTCTAGTAATAATAAAACTGTAAGCAGTTTGAGTTGAACAAATAAAAGCTTTCTGGGATTCATCCATGCTCAAGACTATTCAGATTCAATATCGATTTAATGCTCATTTTGGGAGAATTTTGCACCATTTTTTAGGGTTCTTCTGGGTTTTCACTCCCACTTTCAGAAACAATATTATTAAAAAATCAAATAAAACTATTTTTTCATGAAAAACGCCCTTGCGGATTGCAGGATTAAACTATTTGTCAAGGGCAGTTTCTTGTAAAATAGATTGCCTAATGAACAATATAGGAACAATACAAACGATAAACCAAGCGGACTGTGACGTTTCAGAGTACAAATCTGACTCTTCCATTAGATAAAGGAGAAAATTTTGATCAAGAGGTGCATTCAATTATCTCAAATTGATTTCTCTTCTTCTTCCAAATTCATTCTCATATGAAATATTCACACAATGAAAAATATGGGCAGAGTCATCAATGAAGAAATGATGAACTATTTCATCTTCTAATCGTAATATCTCCTGTTGGAGTCTCACCTTATTTTGCCTGAGAAAACTTACTCTTTTTCTAATCAAAATTTATTTTTGATTTTTTGTCTTTCGTTACTTTCAACAGGTAGTTTAATCCTATGAAACTTTGGAATAACTTCATCATTTCTCCATCTGCACATGAAAGTGAGGCTGTTTTCTGTTTGTGATAATTTCTCATATAATTCTTCCAATTTTCTGAAAAAAACGTTCGATAAAGGTCCTTACGTTTCCTTTACGTATCGATTAAAGCTTATTTTGGGAGGGTTTTGCATCATTTGTTAGGTTTTTTTCTGGGTTTTCACTCCCAATATCCGAAACACAACTATTAAGAATGAAATAAAAATAAGCTTCAATCAATACTCAAAAGAAAGGTATAAGCCTTTTTCGATCGCTTGCTTCAGAAAATTGGAAGAATTATATGAGAAACTATCACACACAGAAAACAGCCACACTGCCATGTGCAGATGCAGAAATTATAAATTAATTCAAAAGTTTCTTAGGATCACAATACCTTCTAAAAGCAATGGAAGCAAAAAAATCAAAAATAAATTCAGTTTTGTTTTGATTATAGAAAAAGTAAGTTTTCTCAGACAAAATAAGGTAAGACTTCAACAGGATATATTACGATTAGAAGATGAAATAATTCATCATTTCTTCATAGATGGCTCTGCCCATACTTTTCATATAGGAATGAATTTGAAAAAAGAAAAGAAAGCGAGTTGAGAAAATTCAATGCACCTGTTGATCAAAATTTTCTCCTTTGTCTGATGAAAGAGTCAAATTTGTACTCTGAAACGTCACAGCTCGCTTTGTTCATCATCTGTTTGGTTCCTGTTTTTTCACTAGGCAATCTGTTTTCCAAGAAACTGCCTTGATAAAAAGTTTAATTCTGCAATCCGCAAGGGCGTATTTCATGAAGAAACCATTTCTATTTAATTTTTAATAGGTCTCTTTCAGATATTGGGAGTGAAAGAGCAAAAAAAACCTAAAAAATCATCAGATTCATTCTACCTGTGCTATGACAACCTCTCGCGTTGACGTTTTTCAAATTGTCAAAACGAGCTTCTCGATAGTGAGAAGCCGACTTGCAATATCGCACTCGAGCTCGTCCCCAGTTTTAAATGGGCCATGTCATAGAGGTTGCAGTATTTATTTTGGTGTCGATTCATGTCAGATATATATACATAAGAAGGGTTGCACCCAGAAGGTTTGACATTTTTCGGCAATATGGTAGTCTTATCGACGAAATCAGATGGTTGATGTCTACTCGTGACAACTCATTTCAGGGACCTCGAACTTCGTCAATTAAATATCCCCTTAGTCTTCGGAGTTTGGTGCAAATTGAACAGTATCCTTGTCATTACATCCTACACATTTTCAATGGGAATTAAATACGTTAAAGGGGATGGACACTTCAAACGCTTAAGTTAGCTTCTCAAAAAAAGTGCAAAGTTCGACGAGCACGGTGGAAATGCTCGTTGTCTCGTTGAAAAAGGACGTCGAGATGGCCCTATAGATTAGGATTGTAGAGTGGCTTGAAGAATATTTCAAAGATAACGCTTAGTTGTCATACTGTCGCTAATAAAGAAGAGTATCACGATTGCATAGCAATTAGACCCCCACCACAACTATTAAGCTACCTTTTGGGTGAGGGAGATTCGGGTATTTGGGTAATCGGAGATTCTTCCCTATTGGCCGATGACGATCACGTGAGCACCTTAACAGTCCTGTGTACAGGTGGGCCAAATTGGACACTTTTCAATGGAAAGTCCTTCTTCTCCACTAGATAGACGAAAACTGATGGCGGTGTATTTTCATGAGAAACTCATTGGCGAACTCTGCAACTCCATAGCATTCTTGTAGTAACGATTCTCGGCAAAAATATAATTTATGAGACATCGCTGTGGAAATATTTTTTTCGAATGAGATCCCCACTATATTTTCACATATTGCGATAAAGCTTATGGTTACCATTCCAAAACTAAAGCATACTTTTATGAAGTAATGTTCGAGATATCGAATGCTCAAACTTTACCGCATGAACTGTGTTGCGGTGGAAATGAAATAATAAGAACATTTAACATTGATTGATTTATCCAAGATCCATTGACAAAATTCAATGAGTCATTCGAAATCTCCAGGCATGAGGTGAAATTGTTTAAATGAACCTTTGATGATTGAGATTTCCATAATTTCAATCAATATCGCATACTCCAAAGCCCACAAAAAGTTGAAAATTCTTTATGTCGAACATAACTCTAGAAAAATATCAAGTATTCTATAATATGAATTGAATATTGAAATAGTAATTTCAAGCTCTATCCATAAATGTGAAAATTTACTGTTGGTCCCATTTGAAAAAAATATTCTCATGGAGATGTCTAATAAAATATCAGTTTCAAAAAAATTCAATCAACATCATTGAGGAAGAAGTTTCTGCGAGAATTTATTCACATTAATGAAAACATTTCAATAGAATAGAAGTTGAAGCAATAGTTCCGAAATGAACAATTGCGGAAAACTCCCAGTAAGTGTGTCATTGTGATAGCTAAGGAGTTGTGGTTCTCGCTAATGAGTATCTCATGAGAATTGGCTCTCATGTACTGACATCAGTACACACACAGGACTTCCCATTCAAGAGTGTCCAATTTGGTCAACCCTGTACATGACCCTCAACAGTGAACGCATTATTATGTCGCAATTCACGATACCGCCTTACCCTTCAATGACCATCTCGTCACTGAATGCGACATTATGCCATTCTGCCTTCCACTGCTGCCGTTTTCTGCATCAGATTAAATTTGCGAGAAAAAGCTTACCAGTAGACTCAAAAACGCAAGCTTTCGACTTTGCCGAGTATTTAAAAAAAAAAAATCAAAATCGACGCAGCAAGCGATCGATCCCGGCTCCTGTTCCTTTTTGCAACTAGGAAATCTCTTTTACTAACTTTTTCGCACCTACATCTCAAATGCTCGGTCCAAAAAAGGTTATCTATCGTTAAGAGAGCATAAGTTTAATGCAAGTTAATATTGAAATCTATGTTCAACATGTGTTCCATTTTCTTGGATGAAGTCTATTCGAAAGACTGTTCATCCCTGTGCGAGATAGCTGGGTGGAATCTGCGAAGAGTATCCGTTATTCTATGCCAAATCTTTTCGATATAAGTAGGTGGCTCGACGTGAACCATATTTTATGCATCCCCCCATAAGAAAAAATTTGGTTTGTTAAACCAGGTGATCTAGCGGGCTACCACAGTTGAAACTATCATATCAATATCAAGTCGTTGAACGAAATCATGGCGAAGAAATATGAATAATTGCCATTTTTCATAAAATGAGTTTTTGAAAGTAAACTAGAGAAATTAACCATAGGGACTACTGGGCGGAAACTGTGGAGCTTTTCAGTTTTTTATGGGTTTTCACTCCCAATCCCTGAAACAGGAAAAAACAATTTCGTTCAATTTTTAATAGTTCTGTTTCAGATATTGGGAGTGAAAACCCATAAAAAAAACCTGAAAAATGATGCGAAATCCTCCTTAAATAAGCTTTAATCGATATGTAGAGATTTTATTGGTGCTTGTACAATGTTTGAACAGAAATAAATTCCAATGGGACTCGGCACAACTAAATAATTTCAAATACTCTGGCGAATATTGGAAAAAAAGATATATCAAGCAGAATATCCCCAAAACCGTTGTAATTTTTCTTGTAAAGAGATGTACAAACAAATTTAAATATTTAAAACTACAAACATCATCATCAGAATAATTAATCGATTAACTTCTATCTGTCACTTATTAAACATTTTCTGCAGTACCTCTACATAATATTTTGCGATATTAATATCTGAAGATCGACTTGTATCATCTTCATCGTATTACGTCTTGAATGACAATTTTTTTATCAAGTAAACTTGTTTGAATTTAAACTTTCTGTATCTTCTTTTGTGGAAAATACAAGAAGAGAAAGAAGGATATATTATTATACTAATCATTTCGGAATTCCACACGATCCTTTACGTTGTCATTTTTCGATCAATTACTGGATTTCAATTTGGTCCGATTAAGTGATATTGAAAATAATAGAACAATAAAATTTTGAATGGAAAAATAAGCGGAATCATCAGCCGGATTTTACCCATGAACGAATGCAGCCTGCGTAATTAAGGTCCTAACCTAATCTACAAATACTGAATTTTTGAGTGATTTCTTTCGGAATTTATTGTGTTTATTATCTGTTTCTCTTTTAAGAACATTGTGTTCACCTTCAATTATCACGAAATTTAATATCGCAATTAGTATCCGAAACATATTGGGTAAGACATAATGATGAAGTTCTTTAATTCAATAATTATCTTCTCGGTTCAACAATAATAATAATATTCATCAAGGTGGCTATGGAACACCGATGCAAACCCAAATGTGCGGTATCAATGCATTAAGATATTTACAACCCATAATTCACAAATGTATTATAAAAGGTATCCTATCTGAAAATCTGAAATTTAATCCATTTCCGGAAAAAATCGGAACTTGAATCGCAATTGAAACAGTTAAGTGAGAGGTTGGTTATTTATTTATCACATTTCACTCATTGTTAAACCGCTCCATAAATCTTCATCAAAAAAAAAAGATAAGGTGAAATTGTACAATGATATTTTCATAATTGAGTTGATATGGGAATCTTCATTTAACAGAGAAATGCAAGATGAGTATTACGTTCTTCGACAAATAAACCTATATATATGTATATTCAATAATTTACCCGAAGATTGAGCTATTGCTCTGGAATTACTACCTTCGTATAGTGTATAGTAAAATATTCACGAATAGTTTTTCACGAACAATTTAGTTTGTCTGCACTTTTAAACGAATTATTCCTCATATAACCACAACTTTCACTACTGAATGTATTCCTATGTTCAATTACATAATTCTCGAAGATAATAAAAACGTAAATGACCCAGAAATCATGAGAGAAACATGTAATCGTCAATGAAAATTTACGTCAGATCATAGAATCTACAGGAACTCACCTTTATCGCCATTCTTGTTGGTATTTTGATAATCACTCTTCGATTGATTCTTCGGTTCTTTTACTTCTGACTGCTTTCACACAAATGAGTGTCACTTAATCGACTTGCAAGAAAAACCCCTTCTATTGGTGACTCAAGGCTGAAAGTTTCATCATTGGTTAATTTCCAATGATTCACAATATACTCACTAATGAAGTTGCGTTTCAACATTACCAAATTAAATTACTGAGAATTGCCAAAATATCGAAATATATTATTCTCATATTTTTCTACAAATGCAAGAACCCTAAATTATTTTTTTATGGGACATTTATTGATATCTTATCATCAAGGGTGGCACATGTAGAACTGTGAATTATCAATGAAATATACAGTATGTCAATTTGTTTCAATGCTACCTTAAATGTCCAGCCATGCAAAGTCAGAAAAAACCTAGAAGCGCACTGACGATAATTCTGCTAACTTAATATTAAGTTAGCAGAGCCATTCTAAAATATACATCGAATTCGATCAAAAATGTTATGAGCAATTGTCGAGTATTTGTCGTAGACGATCTAACCTGAAAAAACCAGAAAAAAACATTTTTTATAGCTTTTTTATAGGTTTCAATGAAATTTTCTGGTTTCTCAGGAAATTTATCAGATTCGGCAACACTGCATTGGTGAATTGATATTTCAGGTATGTTTTTCGTATCATTATTGACTGATATTGAGTTGTATATGTTAAATCTTCTTTTTCCTGAGATGAACAATTTTCGTTTCAATGCTGAATAATGGAAATATTCCATTCTTACGGATATACATCGACGTAACTTTGTGATACAAGAAAGTTGATTAGATGACCGTTTTTTCTTCCGGAAATGAGCTGAACGATTGGATGACGACGAAAACATATTTGTCGTGAAAGAAAAAAATTTGTCGCGCTTCTAGTTTTTTTTTAAGGGGTGGCTCTGCTAACTTAATATTAAGTTAGCAGAGCCATTCTAAAATATGCATCGAATTCGATCAAAAATGTTATGAGTAATTGTCGAGTATTTGTCGTAGACGATCTAACCTGAAAAAACCAGAAAAAAACATTTTTTTATACCTTTTTTATAGGTTTTAATGAAATTTTCTGGTTTCTCAGGAAATTTGTCAGATTCGGCAACACTGCATTGGTAAATTGATATTTCAGGTATGTTTTCCGTATCATTATTGACTGATATTGGGTTGTGTATGTTAAATCTTCTATTTCCCGAGATGAACAATTTTCGTTTCAATGCTGAATAATGGAAATATTCCATTCTCACGGACAGGGCCGGCGTTAGGGGTGAGGCAGCGAGGCAGTCGTTTCAGGCGCCACTCTGCCAGGGGCGGTTAGGGCAATATCGGAGGGCCACATTTTCATATTTTATTTAAATCCCAGGTTATTGAACATACAGCCTGTTTCGGGTCTGCTAATGCTGCAGTTTGAAAATGTGTAAACATTCACCCTAACCGTCATAAAAGTCTATCTTATCATCTTTATAATTAGATTCGATGAAATATGCGGAAGCCACGCGTGTCACTGTTAGTTTTATTACCGCACTTTATTACGCCGACAAAGGCGTACTGTCTTCGTCGGTAGGTTGCCCCACACCCCTCGACGGAACCGACTCCCTACTGGTATTCTCGAAGATTTCAGTGTTTTTTTTGCTGATGTTCTATCTAGGGGAACAGCGTGCTACGACAAATACTCGACAATTACTCATAACATTTTTGATCGAATTCGATGCATATTTGAGAATGGCTCTGCTAACTTAATATTAAGTTAGCAGAGCCACCCCTTAAAAACAAAACTAGAAGCGCGACAAATTTTTTTCTTTCACGACAAATTCTCGACAAATATACGACAATTAATGAGATGGTTTTCATTGACTTCCGTGCAAGTGGCTCTGCTAACTTTATGGACATATAATTCAGCAGCTTTTGCGCGCATGTTCACTTCTTGTAATATCCTTCGAACTTCACGTCAGTACTTTTCTAGGCTTTTTCGATAAAGTACTGGATTTCAATTCGATCTAATCTGTATTTTTGGAAATACTGGGAAAATAACATCATGAATGGGTTTATATATGCAATCATTGGGTGTATTGTACCCATTCACGAATTCGGCCTTCGTAGTCGAGGTCCAAACTTACTCTACAAATATCGAGTTTCTAAGTTATTTTTCTCGGAAGTTATTGTGTTTACGGTTGGCCGTTAGGCCTTACTGCCAACTTTGAAACTCGGTATTTGTAGATTAGGGTTGAACCTACAAAACGAAGGCCGAATTCATGAATGGGTAAAATCCAACCGATGATTGCTCAGATATACCCATTCAAAATGGTATTCTCCTAATATTCCCGACAATTCAGTACTTTATCGAAAAATGACAGTTCGAAGGTTTATACAGAGTTTCATGAGGATATGATCAGAAGATCACAGAATATTGCGTATTGGAAAGAAGAAATTTGAAATTTTTTTTTCAAATTCTTTTTTGACACGATTATCACGAAATTTTGCAGAACACTGTTGTGAAATATAAAGTTCAAGGCGTTAGCAGTCTGTTCATCGAATATGATGAATAGTTAAAAAAAAAATCCGAAAAAAATTTTGAAAAATGGTTTCTCCAAAATTTACATTTTTTAACCAACTGTCAATTTCCGATCCAATCGCTTTGGCAGTTACTGGAATATCAGGAAATAACCTCAAAATTTCAAATAGCTATAACTCCGGAACCATTCAACCGATTTTGCCGGTTGACTAATTTAACCGTCGCATACAACCTACTCTGAAAGTTTCAAATCGGTAGTATTCTCTGTGCGCCCGTAATCGTGCATATGGCCGGACTGCCAGGCATAATCGATTTTGACACCGGAGTCGTCATCAGTGAGTCCAACCTAATCGTTTGAGACCATTTTCGGCTCAAAGCACGCTGTTTCCTTAAGCCGCGTACAGACACGCGAGCTGAGCGACTTGTGAGGCAAGTTAATTGGGCTGCCTCGCAAGTGTAGACGGTTTTTTGAGCGGGAGCAGAGCGGTGCGCGAGCCGCTAAACTCGATCCATCCGATGTCGGGTTTTACGGCGAGGCAAAAGCATTCCTCAGGCTCAGTTTGGACGGTAAACAAGTGTCGCGGAATGTTTTTACGACCTTTGGAGCACACAGCTGCGTTTCGTGACGCAGACCGTCTTGTTATTCTTCATGGGCGTATCCTTTGCTTGGGAGGGTACAATTGAATTAGCGATTTAATAAATTTGCCGATCGAGATTCGAGCTTCATGAATTGTCGCGCAATTATATTGAAAATTATAATAATTACTATACGGTAGATTAATTATTCTCAGATGAACAATATCAATTCCGAGCGTTAGGCACTATGGAAATTGAAACAGTTTCGAGTGAATATGGGTAACAGAGTTATGAATAATAGAATAGAGTGTAACTTATCGTTCCATTATGAGATTTGCATAAACAAAGGCTTATAATTCTAGAGAGTATCGATTTCTACTCTAGAGTTTTTCGGTTGATTCACAATGAAAATATGACTTTCGTTGTCATATCATTGACAATAATTTCCTAATGTTCAATGTTTCTTGGGGATAATTTGGTCATTTTCAATTTTGCCAAAATATCAAAGTTTGCCATATGCATATGTGTTCATGAGAGTTTCATTAACAAACAAATCAAAAGCATCAAAACTCAATATTTTCAAATTAGAACCTTAATTTTTAACCTCTATATATTTTTTTTCAGTGAGATTTATTTGGTTTGATATCTACGTACCCAATCAATTCCGAAGAACACAGCTCATGGGAGTTACAAGGGTATCACAGGAATAAAGTCCACCCCCCAAAAAATTTATATTTTCCAAGATATCGGATTAAAATTTTGGATATTGATGCAGCAGATTGTTTCCCGTCGACTGAAATAATTAATGTGTCTATGACTCAAGCGGAGGAGGACACAAAAATTTTTGATTTTATTATATAAACTGATGTATATTTTTATATAATCGAATTATTCGTTGAATTTTGAGTGGAATACTATCGAAAAAAAATAATTATTTCAACAAAAAATTTTTTTTCGAGAAATTTTTTTTTACCCATTGAATTCGGTCCGATAATAATGCCCGATAATAAATTTTTCCCATTATCACCAATAATTGAAATTTAATTCCTTACTATCATCTTGTGTCTAGTTTCATGAAATTTTGCACGCATATCCTCTGATCATGGATCAGGATTGAGAAAAAATTTCATTTATTTTCTAACCATGCATAAATTTTTCGATATTTTGATGAAGAATTCGATTTTATAACTTTTCACAAAATTATAAAACGTAAATTACTACAGTGTGTCCACGGATTGGGTGCCGGTAAGGTGTAAATGACGAAAAATTTTCGAGTTATTCTGATATTCTGGGAATCGCTCCTGCTTTGTCTCAAACTAAGATGTTGAGAAAATGAGCCAAATCAATTAATATTCAGGAAGGTTTAGAACTGATGCAATGAAAACTGTTAAGGATAAAGTACCTTTGTTTTAATTTTTGTTTGTAATGATGTTTTCTCAGCATTAAAAGTATTTTATTGTTATGAAAAATTACTACTGATATGTATTTATTTTAAAATCAGCAAAATTTTCGATCATGACAAAATATCCCACGTATCGGATTAACAAAATGTTCATGACCAACTTATAAAGTAAAGGTATACTACTGATTCATCTAAAAATTGATACGATGTCAAAAACAAAGTGTGTTTTGATGAAAAATGTTTTCTTCATTTTTTTTGGCATTTTACTCATCAAAATATCAGAGTTATAACAATAAAAAGATATAATTGTTATATTTAAACCTTGAACTTACTCAACCTATTGCATGGAGAGGAAACTGAGAGACTGGATTACTAACCAATCCAATATATTAATCTTTCACAAATATCTACATATTTTTACAAACAATTTCTGAGCTCAGATTAGAGAAATACAAGAAAAGTAACACTTATCTAACGGTCGACTAGAGCATGTGTGTTGGTGGTCGAAGATCTCAGGTCGTAGGCCTTTTTAATCCAATTTTGGTTTGTGCTCTTGAACTGCTTGGTATCACAGGTGGAATTGCAGGTAGTTACGCAAGTTGGTATGTCCTAGTCCCAAAAGTACGTAATAAATCAGGTGAACAGGTACTCGGTATCCAAAAGATGAGAACCCAGAGAGTAAGGTTCCAAAAAGTTAGATTCCAGGAAGTCAGTTTCCAGGAAGTGAAATTCCAGGAAAAGTCAGGTTCCGGGAAGTTAGATTCCAGGGAAAGTGCTAGAAAATTCGAACAAAATTACCACATGTTCATTTGTGTTGGCTTTACCCTCCAGTCTATCTTCCAAAATTTTAAGAGAATGAACAATGACAAAATTCAACTAAGAAAAATACATAGACTGGAAAATAATCCACTTGAAGATCAATAAGATATGAACAGATACACTATTTGAGTCGCAAAACCTCCTGGCCACAATCTCTCAAAATGGCGTTCCTACATGTGACGAAATATCGGAAAAAGCAAATAAAATTGATATATTAGGTCATTCAGAACAGTTAAATTAAAAGTACTTACCCCTAATACTTAATATCAGAGCACACAGGTAACAACTTCTCAAAATCAATGAGAATACCAAACTCAATTAATCGATATTGATCGTTAATATAAAATCGATCTTTGCACCTTGAAAACTCTGCCAGAAAAGAAAGAAGGAAGCCGAACGAAGGAGCTCTGAGTCGCACCTTCCTCAGACGCGATTGCGCAACAGTATCGAGAACACAGAGTTCGATATGTGTCAAGTAAAAATTGAACTACTGAAGTGTTTAACTACTACTTCGTTTATATTATTGTTAAAATGTAGTTTTAAACCGTTACACACACCCATTACCCCTAAAAAAAATATAATTTTTTTTTCTGAAAGATCGTTAGAGAATCTGGCAAAGTATTCAACTTGCAATAAAAAAAAACTGACCAGGAAAAGATGTGAAATACATTTTGAAAAACTGATTCTAGAGCTTAATTCTTCACTTCGGAGAGATCGACACCAAGACATTCTGCTGAAAAAAAAAAAATTTAATGAGAAAAAAAAAACGTGCAATATGAAAACAACTTTCTTCAACCATAGTAGTAACCGTTAGACACTAGAGATACTAGAAAGTGACACCTCATGAGCCAGAATACCAATTATAAGATATCGTGAGCAGGTTCAACAGTTGTTCGTCGACCATATCAAATAGTGCGATAATGCGTAATAATCAAGTCCAGCAAAATCCTTGTATATTTGATGTTCAAATCTACCCAAATGATAGATCAATCATAACAAAAGACTTTCTTAGGTTTCCTACATACATTGTACTTATGTCCCGTTTTACCACAGTTCGAACATCTCATTAGAGAAATTTCAGCTATAGAAAAATTCTTAGAGAATCTTTGATGACCGTGACCTAAATTGAAAGTATTTTCCACCCTTTTACATAAAGTCGTTAACTGAGCTAAGGTACTAATGTCTTGTAAAACTAAAGCTTTGGTGAAATCAGGTAATAAATTAGATCTGATAATATCGACCATTTCTTGTTCAGAGGGCTTTGTAGTTAATCGGTTAAATTGAGCCTCAAGTGACATAATAAAAATATTCACATTTTCTGTTACTTTTTGTTTCCGAGATCTTATATCGCTCAATAAAGTCTGATCATAATTTGTACGTAAAAAGGTTTCTTTCAGACCTTTAACTAGTTCTGACCAGTCCGTAAAACTCTTACTTACAAAATGATTATGCCACCACAACCAGGCATCTGACTCAAAAAGATCTGAAGCTGACTCAAAGAGATCGGTATCCGTACAACCACGAGAAATTTTCAAAGTATCAATCAACTCGAGGAAAGGCATCAAAGGTTCCTTGCTAGAAAATTTTTTGAAACTCCATTTATAAACAGGAACTTTCTTAGAAGAAAAAGCAGATATATTTACATCTGAACCTTTAACTTGTCAAGCTCCGATTCTAAGTCTATTATTTCCAACATAATTTCTTTTTTCCTATCTCGCTCTTCATCTGACTCTGGTGCAATTCTACGCAACCTATGCGAGCAATGAGATAACCTATCAGTGATTCTTTTAATTTCATTGTCAGAAGGTGTAACAGACAATTTAGAAATAACATTTTTTAAATCAGCAATCGACAAGTTCAATTCATCAAAAGATGCCTTGATCGGATAATCATCCTTAATCTCTACAAAACTGCGATCCCCTTTTTCCTGTGCTAACAAACCCCTCAAAAGTCTACGTTTTAACTCTACTGTAGGTGGAATTTCCTTACCAATTCTGAAAGTGAGTTCATAAGCAAGTTCATGAGTTTTCAAGTTATTTGGATTCATTGCGGCTACTATGGTTGAAGAAAATAAAATTCAATCAAATGAAAATCAGAAAAATCAATAAGATATCACCCAAAGTATCATCGGTTCAGAGCTCAAAAATCTATTCTCCCCTCCAAGCAAAAGTGAAAGAGTTCAAAGCAAGAAAAAACACAAATCGTGGCCCCACGTTGGGCGCCAATTTGTATAACAATAAAAAGATATAATTGTTATATTTAAACCTTGAACTTACTCAACCTATTGCATGGAGAGGAAACTGAAAGACTGGATTACTAACCAATCCAATATATTAATCTTTCACAAATATCTACATATTTTTACAAACAATTTCTGAGCTCAGATTAGAGAAATACAAGAAAAGTAACACTTATCTAACGGTCGACTAGAGCATGTGTGTTGGTGGTCGAAGATCTCAGGTCGTAGGCCTTTTTAATCCAATTTTGGTTTGTGCTCTTGAACTGCTTGGTATCACAGGTGGAATTGCAGGTAGTTACGCAAGTTGGTATGTCCTAGTCCCAAAAGTACGTAATAAATCAGGTGAACAGGTACTCGGTATCCAAAAGATGAGAACCCAGAGAGTAAGGTTCCAAAAAGTTAGATTTCAGGAAGTCAGTTTCCAGGAAGTGAAATTCCAGGAAAAGTCAGGTTCCGGGAAGTTAGATTCCAGGGAAAGTGCTAGAAAATTCGAACAAAATTACCACATGTTCATTTGTGTTGGCTTTACCCTCCAGTCTATCTTCCAAAATTTTGAGAGAATGAACAATGACAAAATTCAACTAAGAAAAATACATAGACTGGAAAATAATCCACTTGAAGATCAATAAGATATGAACAGATACACTATTTGAGTCGCAAAACCTCCTGGCCACAATCTCTCAAAATGGCGTTCCTACATGTGACGAAATATCGGAAAAAGCAAATAAAATTGATATATTAGGTCATTCAGAACAGTTAAATTAAAAGTATACTTACCCCTAATACTTAATATTAGAGCACACAGGTAACAACTTCTCAAAATCAATGAGAATACCAAACTCAATTAATCGATATTGATCGTTAATATAAAATCGATCTTTGCACCTTGAAAACTCTGCCAGAAAAGAAAGAAGGAAGCCGAACGAAGGAGCTCTGAGACGCACCTTCCTCAGACGCGATTGCGCAACAGTATCGAGAACACAGAGTTCGATATGTGTCAAGTAAAAATTGAACTACTGAAGTGTTTAACTACTACTTCGTTTATATTATTGTTAAAATGTAGTTTTAAACCGTTACAGAGTATCAGTTCATATGAAGAAATCGAAAGTATAGTCTATTTCCTTTCAAATCGGAAGTCGTAGATACACCTTGTTTATATTGATGGATGGAAAACAATTAGTACTATCAATGTCTGAAATATCAATCCGATGTCTTGTGAAATGAAGATTTCTTTCATGTGTGAACCTGATTCCTGTAACGCGATACGCCCATGAAAAATATCAAAACTGAAGGCATCACGGGAGGAAGCGATGTTTAGGCTGATATTATTCCTTTGATATTTTGCCGATTCCATGAGCGTACGCATAGTGATAGAGATGATAATGACATTGACTCTGGATATTCGATATTAATAATCATAATAATTCCGAGTTGTCCAAATAAAGAATGAAATGTAAATGAATTGAAAAACGGTCTCATTCGATCTCTAAACCTATCTTTTACCTATAAGCAAGTTATGAGGTTATGAGGTGGATATCTCTTATTTGAATGACCAAGGGGTTCAAATTATTAAAAGTATCAATTTCATACTCTCGATTCTTTCAGGTATTCACAATGTGTATAGCTTTTTCTTTGTCCTATCAATGACATAATGCGCACAATCTTTTATATTCCTGTGTATATATATTACTTTAACTAATAAATAAATTGAATTGAAAATAATTATATTCTGATACACATTTTTGTCCCAACCTGCGCCTCATAAAAAACTAACACCCCTAATCGGCGTATATGGACTACACTGTCTATCAACTTGATCTTGTCTTGAAGACATAGTTAATACGCTGTTATCACACTCGATATTAAAAATGATCAACGTCTGACTACGCCGCTGTACAGACTACTGGATGGATACAACCAATGGGGCTCGCGAGCCAATGCCGGCTCGACTTGGCCTCACATCTCGCTCAAGCTTGCCTCACTGCGTCTATTTTTCCGCGAGCTGCTCATGAGCAGCTCTGCTCCCGTGTCTGTACGCGGCTTTAGAACATGCGCGAGTTACAATTCCATAGGGAATTGCCGTAAGATGTATCAGCGGTATCTCGACGTACCCATGGGAAGTGCTACCGCACTTTTTACGCGCTTGCTCTGGGGAACAGGGCGTTATCATTTCGTCACGATGTCTGTAGTTAGATTTTGAGCCGAAAATGGTCTCAAACGACTAGGTTGTCCATCCGTGTGCATTGTAACTTTCGAAAGGAAGGACCTAGAGTCTTGAAATATTCAGGTTAGGTTAAGATACTGAATATCTCGGTTAGGTTCGTTGATGGGCCAAATCTGCAGAATGGTTTTTGTGCTACAGCCATTTGAAATTTCGATTTTTTGATAACTCGAAAAATATTTGTCTGATCGAAATGAAACTTGGTTGAAATATGAACAGTATCAATAAGAAGAATTATCCATGGAAAAATTCGAAAAAAAATTTTTTTTTTGAACATTTTTTTAAAAATTTTTTATATTTCATTGAAATTTCACTGAAATTTCCAAGTCATCATTTCGCAATGTGAACAAGCGCGTTAAAGCTGCTGACTTCACGTCATAGAATAGATTTTCATCTATTCAACTGCGTGTAGATGTAATAAATAGAACTAACTAACAACATCATTACAAAGTAGTAATGAACCTTTGAAATCTTGTTTCAATAAAGTTTATTACTACTACTACTAAAACCCATGCGATGTAGTTAGTTAGTTCTGATAATACATTTCTAGTATGACTAGTCAACACATTTCTCACACTTAATTATTTTCCTGTATCATAGTTTTTAAAAACACGTTTTGAGCTCTCTAAAACGTAGTTCGCGCGAAAATGGAGAATAACTTTGATTCGTAGGGAGACATTTCACGCGGATGGTTTAAATCCATTTGTATCAACCCTTTACCTGACCATTTTTGCTGGTACTCTTTCAATTTATTATTCTGAAGAAGCGAAGAAAATATCTGCAGAATACAACAAAGAATTAAGTAATATTGTAAGGAAACTGTTTATTTTTGGATCTAGAAGTTATGGAGTTCTATTTTTCTCTCCCACAAAATTAAGTGTTTTTCTTGGAAATGCTGCTATTGGATCTATTAGAAAATTTTCTTCGTGAGTTTCTGTGCAACTCTTACTATCGTAACCATTCTAAGTGCCTATTCTTCTTTGTTTTCCGGAAGTTCTAATAGAAAATTCTAAAAAAATACTGAGGCTAGGTGATAAGTTTCAACAATTTTTTTCAAATTCATTACCAAAGCGGTCATCTACTCCCTGATGGAAAGATCACAACATTCTGAATGATCATCAAGCCATCATTTTTCGATCGAATGCTTGATTTTAATTCGATCCGATCTGTATTTTTAGAAATATTGAAAAAATATAATTTTCAATGGATACCTTCATAAACGGAATGAATCGGCGTATTTTACCCATTTTCGAATTCGAGCTTCAAAATTAAAATGAGAACCCACTCTACAAATATGGAGTCTGTGAGTGGTTTTCTTCCGCAGTTATTGTGTTACCTTATGCCCAAGTTGTCACAGAAAATCGAAAAAAGAAAAAAAAAAACCGAATATGAACATCAAATGATCAATGTAAACAATGGTATCAGAACACCGGATTTGGATGACAGAAATAGCATTGAGAATGGGAAATGGAATGTGGTTTCGTATGATAAGAAAAAACTGAGACTGTCGAATCTTCCACCCAAAAATAAAGAGTTAATGTGCAATGGATCGAAAACAAATGATGAACCAAACTCCTTCTCAGCCTCCACGTGTAAAAAATGGCCAGGAAATATTTTGGGGAGCAGGATGTTGAGAAATACTTGAGGAATATTGTTGGGCTAGGTGATGAAATCGTTAAAAAGCTAGACACTTTAAGGTGGTAAACTACCTCGGTAAAGCTAGTAGAACCACCTTCGATTATTTCGAAAAGAATTTGGAACTTATTAAATACTAATTTTGTACCCTAGTTCCAGTTTCTACACCCTTCTGTAAACCGAGAAACCTCTAATTAAATACTTATTAAGACCCCTATTTTCGCATTTTTCACCGTTCTGTAGACTGAAAAAAGCTGGTTTCTGCTAGCTTGGCGTTAAGCCAGCAGAACACATCGAGTAATAGATATGCTGTTGAAGAAATAAATATGGCATAATAAAGCTTTAGGTGAGAATGAAGAGATATATGTACTATAGTATCGGCAGACATATGCAAAATGTATCGACAAGTTTTGGTTGATTCCAAACAGCGGCACCTTCAGCAAATTTTTTGGCGATCTAATCCTAGAGAACCTATTTGGGTTTATCAGCTCAATACAGTTACGTATGGTACCGCAGCCGCCTCATTTCTTGCTATTCGTTGCCTGCAGCAGCTGGCTGATGAACATATGCAGACATTTCCCGAAGCTTCTGTGGTAATATCTAAAGATTTTTATGTTGATGGCCTCTTGACTTCGTCAGATTCATCAGAACATTTGACGATTCTCGTCAAGCAAATTAAAGATATTTTGAGCCTTGGTTGTTTCGAACTCCGCAAATGGATTTCGAATGATCCGGAGGTTCTCAAATTCGTTCAAGATTCTGAGAGGGAGTCGGAAATATTGCAGCTCGGTCCTCAGGATAATAGGAAAACATTAGGTCTTAGGTGGTCCTGTCATTCAGATGCTTTGTTATTTAACATCAATGAGAATGAAATCAATCGAAAGGTGACAAAGCGAACCATATTGTCCGCCATAGCCCAAATATATGACCCTTTAGGTCTATTAAGTCCAAGTATAATTTTGGGCAAAATATTACTACACAAACTGTGGCAAAAAACTTTCGAAATGATCTCACTAAACTTAACAATTTGCAAATTAATAGACATATAAAGTGTAGTTACTCAGTGAGAACAGAATTGCATGCATTTTCGGACATGTCTAACGATGCGTACAGAGCCTGTCTTTACGTGCGCAGCATTAGCGCAAATGAAAAAATTTCGGTCAATCTTTTGTGTGCCAAGTCGAAAGTTGCTCCTTTGAAAACATTAACTACGCCAAAGTTAGAATTGTGCGGTGCACTTATAGCAGCTCGATTGGTAGAAAAAGTAGTCAAATCTCTTGATATTCGTTTTGATCAGATTTACTGCTGGTGCGATTCCACTATAGTACTAGGTTGGGTCAATCTTGCACCCAACACTCTGAAAATGTTTGTAGCAAATAGAATTGCAGAAATTCAAGAAAAAACGGAGTCAAACAGTTGGCGCCATGTTAATGGAACAGACAATCCCGCGGATCTTCTATCAAATAATCTCATTGCGTCTGACTTATGGTGGCATGGCCCAAATTGGCTCAAAAAACATTTACGCGAATAGCTGACATTTTGTAATCAACCGGAACGAGATTTACCTGAACTCAAAATACAAAACGATTTATGTATGACGGCACATTCACAAAACTGTTTCCCTATCGAAAATTTCTCTTCGTTCCCAAAATTGAAGCGATCCACAGCATATTGTTTGAGATTCGTGAATAATCTTGAGGTTCCAAAAGGTCAAAGAGGTTCTAGGCCGCTGAGTTAAGATGAAGTGCAAGGTGCTCTGATTTTCTTAACTAAAGTCATTCAAGCGAAGCATTTCTCATCTGAAATAGCACTTTTGTAGAAAGGTTAAGCAATTCATGCTAAGAGCAAAATTATCAGCCTCACACCCTTTTTGGATAAAGATGAAATTTTAAGAGTAGGAGGTAGATTAAGTAAATCAAATTTCAGCTTTGAAAAAATTCATCCTATACTACTTATATACTAAATTTTTGGCCGATCTCTGGTAGGAATACAGCGAGAAAATAAGACTGCATCAAATGCATTAGAATGAAGGCTGAGGCAAACCCTCCATTGATGGGAGATATACCGCGTGATCGTTTAGTTCCAACCCCTCCATTTTCTATCTCAGGGGTGGAAAACGCCGGGCCATTCATATTGAAGGAGCGTAAAGGTCGGTGCAATAAAACATCTAGGGGATGGGTATCCTTATTCATCTGTTTCGCGACAAAGGCTATTCACCTTGAGGTGGTCACTGATCTCACGAAGGAAGCTTTCTTGAGTGCTTTGAGACGTTTCATTTCGAGAAGGGGTAAACCCTCAAAAATTTACTCTGATAATGGAACCAACTTTGTCGGTGCCAAAAATGAGCTTGAAGCTTTAGCCGCAGTTCTCAAAGATGATGAACTGCAATCATATTGCTGTAATGAAGGTATTGATTGGATTGATTGGAAATTTAATCCCGCAAATTCTCCTCATTTCGGTGGTCTGTGGGAGGCCGGAGTAAAATCCATGAAATTTCACCTTAAGGGAGTTATTGGCAATGCAAATCTTGCTTATGAGGTTTTTATACAAGTTGAAGCAATTTTAAGTTCCCGACCACTCTCACCATTTTCCTCAGATCCAAATGACCTAAATCCAATCACTCCTTCACACTTCCTTATTGGAAGACCTCTTACTGCCTTACCAGAACCAGATTTAGATGATGATCAAGGAAAACAGACTAGATCGTTTTCAAAAAATGCAGAGATTCCAACAGCACATTTGGAAACGTAGTGGCGAAAACTAAGTCACAACATTGAGATTGGCACACTTGTGCTAGTTAAGGATAACAATCTTTCAAGAATCAAGAATCAACCATTTCTTAAAACTCATAATCGATAACTATGTTATACAAATGAGGGCTCATATGAGCATCTTGATGCAAAGAGTATTCGATCCTTCGACAGCCTCTTCGTAACTGAGAAAACGCGTTTGCTTGTTTCCTCTGCAACTTCCTCCACTATGTTGGATTCTTAGTAGATATTCACCCAGGCAGCGATTGCACCATTCGTGTTGTTTCGATTCAAACAGCACGAGGTCTAATTCGTAGAGCAGTGACATCAATTTGTCCTTTGCCGGTCAACTGTGATAACACTAAGTGATGCAGTGACAGTGAAAAATAGTGCGCAAAGACGCTTCTACCTATTTATTGTTAGAATGCAATTAATACTAAGGCCTATGGCTATATGATGTAGAATGCACTTTTAGTTTTCTATGTTCTACTTTCTGTGTGATATTCTGTTCTTGACCATTTGACAATTGAGTACTTGTAATGTCGCCATGTTGTAATAACAAGGTTATATGGAAGCTTAATAAATCACTCGTTATACGTGCTAGTTTAATTAATCCATCAGGTTATGTGCCCAGATGGTAGGTTTAAAATAACGAGGAATATAGCAAATTACTTATTTTCAATATAATTCTGAAAGTTTGGAAAATACATAGACATATTAAACTCTCTGGACACGGCATACGAACCCATTTGTGAAGAGTCGAATGGGGATAATGAACCAAGTGAGAGGTCCGAGAGAGAGATAGAACTTTCAAACAGATTCATTATTATAGTCTATGGCTTCAAACTAATCTGTCTTATTTTTGCCGTATTCTATGATGGTTTGGCCCGCCCTAGTTCCCTCTTTGTCGGCCCGCTTCCTCTCTCTTTAAGCCATGTCCATATAGTTTTATAGGTCTATGGGAAAATATCATATCTAACCTTAAAATGGCTGAAGCGCTGGACAAGTTCGTTGTCGAAAAATATGGTATAATGCAATTCGATGGAACTGGATACGATCACTGGCGATTTCGCATGGAAATACTATTGGATCAACATAATGTGAAAGTCTGTATTAAAGGTGAACGCAGTAATCCCGACGAAACATTCCTGAAGCTGGACAAACAATGCAAGTCTCTCATAATACAATGCATTTCTAATTCCCAACTACAATATGTAAAAGATAAATCCACTGCCTATCAGATGTGGAATGCATTAGAAAAAGTATTTCAGAGGAAAGGTGTTGCTTCACAGTTATACCTGCGTAAGAAGCTTTTGACAATGAAGTTCAGTGATGATTCACTTGAAAAATACTATGTGAAGTTTGATGAAATAATCAGAGAACTGAAGTCTGTTGGAGCAAAACTAGAAGAAACTGATGTAGTTTATCACTTGTTGTTAACGCTACCAAAAAGTTTTGACAATATTGTTACTGCACTAGAAACTTTGGATCCTGAAAAATTGACATTGGAATTTGTCAAGGGAAAGTTGTTGGACCATGAAATGAAAATAAAAAATAGTTCAGATTCACCTGCAAATTCTGCAGCCTTTTTAAATCGTAAGCAGATGTTTGGGACAAAATCAACAAAGAGCCCATGGCGTGTAGAGGCAAGTAAAAATGGAGGTAACAGCAGTAATCATCAATCATTCAAATGCCTTAATTGTGGGAAGAAAGGACACACAAGAAGTCGATGTTGGTTCCGTAAACAAGCAAATGAGGTAGAAAACGAACCTGAAGAAAAGCATGTGGCATTTCCTGTTATAAAAGATAGACCTGGTCGTGTGCAAGAAGAAGTAACTGTAAGATGGTATATCGACTCTGCAGCGACAGATCATCTTGTAAATAAATGATATCTACATATTTAGTTCAGTCAGGGATTTGGAAAAACCCATCAAGATATTTGTTGCTAAGTCGAATGAGTATTTATTGGCTACAAAGGTAGGTAGTATCTTGAAAGATTGTAAAAAACATAAAATAGCTGAGATTAAGAATGTCTTATATGTAAAAGACCTTCGTCATAATTTGCTCTCTGTTCAATGTTTAGTTAAAGAAGGATTAAAGGTCACGTTCGTAGAAAGTAAGGCAATTATAGAAAGAAATTCTGTTTTATTATCAGTTGGAAGTAAAATAAATAGTCTTTATCAGATTGAATTTGAGGTGTTTAAAAAACATGAAGCAAATAATGCCTGTTCTGATATTAATATTTGGCATGTGAGATTAGGTCATTTGGGTTACAGTAATGTTTTAAATTTGGCAAGATCTGATATGGTTAAGTATATAGACTGTAAGCAAAAGTCAGATACAAAATTGAATGAAAGCAAGTGTGAAATTTGTATACAAAGTAAAATGACAAAGTTACCATTCAACAAGCATTCTAGTAGGAGTACAACTAGACCACTAGAAGTTATTCATAGTGATGTTTGTGGACCAGTCACTCCATCAACTTATGACAATAAAAAATATTTTGTTACGTTTCTTGATGACTTTACACATTTCACAGTTGTATATTTAATAGAAAATAAATCTGAAGTTTTTGAATGTTTCAAAAAATATGAGGCATTTGTATCTGCAAAATTTTCGGTTAAAATTGCAAATTTGGTATGTGATAATGGTGGAGAATATTTATCCAATCTTTTTGTAAGTTTTTGCACAACCAAAGGTATTCAAATTTGTAACACGATACCTTATACTCCTGAACTAAATGGTGTTGCCGAAAGGTTGAATCGGACTCTTTTGGAAAGGTCTCGAGCTATGATTCTACATTCAAAGTTGGATAAAAAGTTTTGGGGTGAGGCTATTCTATGTGCAACATACCTTTTAAACCGAAGTCCCACCGTAGCACTAGAGAATATTACACCAGCAGAAAAGTTTTATAATAAAAAGCCTAGCATAGGTCATTTAAGAGTTTTTGGTTGTCTCGCTTATATTCGCATACATAAAGGAAAACCTGAAAGTAAATTTGATTCTAGAGCAGAAGCAAGCATTATGCTATACCCATAATGGATATAGGTTGTGGAATCCTAAAACGAATAAGATAGTGACAGCTAGAGATGTAATATTTTGTGAAAATCGAAGATTGGAAGATTTGCTAACAACTGGAATTACTGAGATTGAATCAAACTGTGATACAACTAAGATTGAAAACCAACAGGAAGTAGATGAACAGGAATCTTCAGAGAATGAAATTGATGAAACGGAGGAAACACAAGAACTAAAAAGAAGTACTAGAGCGAAGAAAGTACCTTCAAGATATCAAGATTTCAATATGGAAATTGATCACTTAGCAATGAGTGTTGAATCCTTTATAAATAATGTACCAAAGCGTCTGGAAGAAGCCAAGTCTAGAGATGATTTCCATTTATGGAGACAAGCCATTTCAGAAGAAATAACTTCTCTAAAGAATAATAATACCTGGACTCTCGTTAATAAACCACCAAATATTTCACTAATTGACAGCAAATGGGTATTTCGTTTAAAGAAAGATGACAAAGGGAATATTTGTAAATATAAGGCAAGACTAGTAGCAAGAGGATTTATGCAACGAGGAGGTTTTGATTATGAAGAAACGTGGGCACCTGTTGCCAGATTATCAACAGTTCGAACATTAATTGCAATAATAAATCATAAAAATTTAGCCGTTCAGCAAATGGATGTAAAGTCAGCATTTCTCCATGGAACAATTACCGAGAATATTTATATGACAGTACCAGAAGGTCTGAATTATGGAAACAAGGTATGCAAGCTAAATAAAGCTCTGTATGAATTAAAACAGGCCCCTTACTGTTGGAACAAGAAATTCAATCAATTCGCAGTCAAACAAGAACTAGTTAGATCAGAAAATGACCCCTATCTATACTACAAGCATATAGGTAATACAGAAATATATTTACTACTATATGTTGATGACATAATTATAGCTAGCAATAGCAAAATTGAAGTGAACAATTTGAAAGAAAAACTGACGCAGACTTTTGAAATGCAAGATATGGGTGATTTGAAGCAATTTTTGGGAATAAACTTGAGAAGAACTGAAAATGGAATTTATTTAAGTCAAAAGGATTATATAAAAAGTATATTGGAAAAATTCAGAATGCAAGACTGTAATGGATCAAAAATTCCCATGAACATTAATAAAGTAATTCATGATGAGAAAAAGACTACTAATTCTGTGAAGAAACCAATTCGTGAATTAATAGGGTCTTTGATGTACATAACTCTAGCAACACGTCCTGATCTTAGTGCGTCTATAAATTTTTGTAGCAGAATTCAAAACAACCCTACTGAAGAATTGTGGATTCTATTGAAGGGAATATTAAGGTACTTGAAACAAACTATGAACTTTGAGTTGTTTTTTGACAATAAAGTGTCAACTGTGTTGGAAGGATATGCCGACTCAGATTGGGCAGGAGATGAGACTGATAAAAAATCGACAACCGGGTTTTTGTTTAAAGTGTTCGGAAGCACAGTCTGTTGGACAACAAAAAAGCAGTCAACTGTAGCAATCTCTTCAACCGAGGCTGAATATGTTGCTCTTGCAGAAGCACCACGTGAGGGTATTTGGCTTTCTAATTTATTAAAATCATTTGGTTTTGCAAAAACAACTTTTACAATTTATGAAGATAATCAATCTTGTATTGAACTTACACGAAAATGGGAACATAAGAGATTGAAGCATATCGATGTGAAATATAACTTTATTAGAGACTTAGTAGAAAATAAATCATTGTCTTTTAAATACATTAACAGCAATGATCAAACTGCAGATATCTTAACTAAAAATTTAAAATATCCATTGTTTTCAAAACATAGATTTCATTTAGGTCTTAGAGAGTAGATATAAGATTTGTATTAATTGTGGCAGGGTGTTAGAATGCAATTAATACTAAGGCCTATGGCTATATGATGTAGAATGCACGTTTAGTTTTCTATGTTCTACTTTCTGTGTGATATTCTGTTCTTGACCATTTGACAATTGAGTACTTGTAATGACGCCATGTTGTAATAACAAGGTTATATGGAAGCTTAATAAATCACTCGTTATACGTGCTAGTTTAATTAATCCATCATTTATAACCCTTTGTAGTTCTTATTTTTTTACTTAATTGTTTGTTTTGTTCTCATTTTCAGTAATTTTTTTGTTTTCATTTTGAAAGATTTTAATCTTTCAAGGCCGGGGGCATGTCTACGCCACTGTGCCGAAGAACTGCATTATCTCTTTGGTTTCAAAACTTGAAGATTTCAGCTATGTGAACCTGGCAATTGACCTTGAAATTTTCTCGTGAAAATTTTGTGATCGATTGTACCCGGTAGGTACCCGATTGTACCACAAAAATTTTCGTTTGTACCCCTAACGTTTTCTCTACACAGCCATTATAACTTTTGCACCCAAAGGCACCCAAAAAAAAAATTCGAAATTTCCTCATGAAAACTTGGTGAAGGATTGTACCAGGTAGGTACCCGATTGTACCACTTTTATTTTTGCTGAAATCCCCATGGTTTTTTTTATACATCAATTCGAAATTTTTTTTTCTCTTCAACTCGTGATTGGCCGATAATTGATGGAATTTATGTATGAAAATTCTGTGGTCGATTGAACCTGGTAGGTACTCGATTGTACCACAAAAGTTTTCGTTTGTACCCCTAGCGTTTTTTTTATACAGCCATTATAACTTTTGAACCCACCGGCACCCCAAAAAAAAAATCGATTTTCTTCATGAAAACTTGGTGAAGGATTGTACCAGGTAGGTACCCGATTGTACCACATTTATTTTTGCTGAAATCCCCATGGTCTTTTCTACACATCCATTCGAAATTTTTTTTTCTCTTCAACTCGTGATTGGCCGATAATTGATGGAATTTTTGTATGAAAATTCTGTGGTCGTTTGTACCCGGTAGGTACTCGATTGTACCACAAAAATTTTCGTTTGTACCCCTAGCGTTTTTTTTATACAGCCATTATAACTTTTGAACCCACCGACACCCCAAAAAAAAAAATCGGAATTTCTTTATGAAAACTTAGTGAAGGATTGTACCAGGTAGGTACCCGATTGTACCACATTTATTTTTGCTGAAATCCCCATGGTTTTTTCTACACATCAATTCGAAATTTTTTTTTCACTTCAACTCGTGATTGGCCGATAATTGATGGAATTTTTGTATGAAAATTCTGTGGTCGATTGTACCCGGTAGGTACTCGATTGTACCACAAAAATTTTCGTTTGTACCCCTAGCGTTTTTTTTTATACAGCCATTATAACTTTTGAACCCACCGGCACCCCAAAAAAAAATCGAAATTTCTTCATGAAAACTTGGTGAAGGATTGTACCAGGCAGGTACCCGATTGTACCTTATTTATTTTTGCTGAAATCCCCATGGTTTTTTCTACACATCAATTCGAAAATTTTTTTTCTCTTCAACTCGTGATTGGCCGCTAATTGATGGAATTTTTGTATGAAAATTCTGTGGTCGATTGTACCCCGTAGGCACTCGATTGTACCACAAATATTTTCGTTTGTACCCCTAGCGTTTTTTTTTTATACAGCCATTATAACTTTTGAACCCACCGGCACCCCAAAAAAAAATCGAAATTTCTTCATGAAAACTTGGTGAAGGATTGTACCAGGTAGGTACCCGATTGTACCACTTTTATTTTTGCTGAAATCCCCATGATTTTTTTTTACACATCAATTCAAAATTTTTTTTTCTCTTCAACTCGTGATTGGCCGATAATTGATGGAATTTTTGTATGAAAATTCTGTGGTCGATTGTACCCGGCAGGTACTCGAATGTACCACAAAAATTTTGGTTTGTACCCCTAGCGTTTTGTTTATACAGCCATTATAACGTTTGAACCCATCGGCACCCCCCAAAAAAAATCGAAATCTCTTCATGAAAACTTGGTGAAGGATTGTACCAGGTAGGTACCCGATTGTACCACATTTATTTTTGCTGAAATCTCCATGGTTTTTTTTACACATCAATTCGAAATCTTTTTTTTCTCTTCAACTCGTGATTGGCCGATAATCGATGGAATTTTTGTATGAAAATTCTGTGGTCGATTGTACCCAGTAGGTACCCGAGTGTACCACAAAAATTTTCGTTTGTACCCCTAGCGTTTTCTCTATACAGCCATTATAACTTTTGAACCCACCGGCACCCCAAAAAAAATCCAAATTTCTTCATGAAAACTTGGTGAAGGATTGTACCAGGTAGGTACCCGATTGTACCACATTTATTTTTGCTGAAATCCCCATGGTTTTTTCTACACATCAATTCGAAAATTTTTTTTCTCTTCAACTCGTGATTGGCCGCTAATTGATGGAATTTTTGTATGAAAATTCTGTGGTCGATTGTACCCCGTAGGCACTCGATTGTACCACAAAAATTTTCGTTTGTACCCCTAGAGTTTTTTTTTTATACAGCCATTATAACTTTTGAACCCACCGGCACCCCAAAAAAAAATCGAAATTTCTTCATGAAAACTTGGTGAAGGATTGTACCAGGTAGGTACCCGATTGTACCACTTTTATTTTTGCTGAAATCCCCATGATTTTTTTTTACACATCAATTCAAAATTTTTTTTTCTCTTCAACTCGTGATTGGCCGATAATTGATGGAATTTTTGTATGAAAATTCTGTGGTCGATTGTACCCGGCAGGTACTCGAATGTACCACAAAAATTTTGGTTTGTACCCCTAGCGTTTTGTTTATACAGCCATTATAACTTTTGAACCCATCGGCACCCCCCAAAAAAAATCGAAATCTCTTCATGAAAACTTGGTGAAGGATTGTACCAGGTAGGTACCCGATTGTACCACATTTATTTTTGCTGAAATCTCCATGGTTTTTTTTACACATCAATTCGAAATCTTTTTTTTCTCTTCAACTCGTGATTGGCCGATAATCGATGGAATTTTTGTATGAAAATTCTGTGGTCGATTGTACCCAGTAGGTACCCGAGTGTACCACAAAAATTTTCGTTTGTACCCCTAGCGTTTTCTCTATACAGCCATTATAACTTTTGAACCCACCGGCACCCCAAAAAAAATCCAAATTTCTTCATGAAAACTTGGTGAAGGATTGTACCAGGTAGGTACCCGATTGTACCACATTTATTTTTGCTGAAATCCCCTTGTTTTTTTTTACACATCAATTCGAAATTTTTCTTTCTCTTCAACTCGTGATTGGTGAAGGATTGTACCAGGTAGGTCCCGATTGTACCACTTTTATTATTGGTAAAATCCCCATGGTTTTTCTTACACATTCGAATTTCTCTCCTCAACTCGTGATGGGTCGACAATCGCTGAAATTTTTCTGTTGGCGATTGTACTCGGTAGGTACCCGATTGTACCATTTCCATTTCTGTTTGAAACACACCAATTAAAAATTATTGAGTGGAAATTTGTGGTTCGTTGCACCCAATTTCACCACAAAAATATTCGTTTCTCTACCCGAAGTTTCTTCTATACCGAGTGTTCTACAAGCTCTATGACAAACTTTGACAGATGGTAGCTGTGCTTATTCTGAACATTTTTTTCCTATGAACATAGGTCTGATTCGTTCTCGTTTCGAAGTTACAAGCATTTGAAAAAATGTATATCCATGTTTTGATCAAGTAGACCGACATAAAATATAAATATAAATGGAAAGATCGAGGAGGACCAATACAATGGGCACCTCGTTCGCCTGATCTAAATCCTTTTTTTTTATTTATGGGGACATATGAATCAGCTTGTTCATCATGTAGAAATCGAATCGCATCAACATTTACTTGATAGAGATCAAGATGCAGCAAACCAAATACGAAACGACCCAAATCTGATCCGCCGAGTAACGAAATCTTTAGTTCGTCGATGTGAAGCTTGCATTCAAGCCGAAGGTGGATATTTTGAACAATTTTTATAGTATCAAAATTTCCATTTATAATTATGATTTGAAAATGAAAATATAATTTTTCAAACGCTTGTATCTTCTTAACAAAAACGAATCGGATATATGTTCATACGAAAAAAAATGTTCAGAATTAGAACAGCTACTATCTGTCAAAGTTTGTCATAGAGTTTGTAGAACACCTTGTATAGGAAATGTGGGACTAATCGTCAGCCCACAAAACGGATTGAATTCTTCTGTTTGTATTCTGTGATCAGTTTTACCAGAAAAGAACCCGAGAGTACCTTTGATATTTTCATCCAAATACCCAATCGTAATAGGTTAGTATCGAATGGTATTTTTATTTGAAATGTTGGGTTTTTTTTCAGCTTTTCTCTAGTTCTCTCAGCGAACTATAAAATGCTGAATCAGAAAAAATGTATCCTTTTGCGCATTTGTTGCTAAGTAACATATTCTTTTCGCAACGGAAACTTCTATCTGGCTTTAGTTAGGTTCCTGTGTGTCAGCGAATTTTTAAATTAAAAACCCTTCTGGACCTGCTTCAGTTACTCTAGTATCGAAGCTGATATGAGTGAATTTTAAGACAATTTGTTATATCTACTTCAGAGAAACCTTGTCATTAAAACCAACGTGGATCATTGGGATTCTGGGTATAAGGTTATAATATATATATATATATATATTATATTATTATTTATTTTCACCGAATTATTTTTATTTCCAACTGGCATTATGCTTGTTTTATGAACTATAGGTGTTAGAAATTATTTTTCCTCATACATACTTCTGAATTATTTTCTCAAATATTGAACGCGTTTCGAAAAAACGTCGCCACTCTCACCTTGGAATATTTGCATTACTGGAAATGGTGGAGTCCTCATGGCTGATCATAAACACAATAAATTCCGAAAGAATCAACTAAGAAACTCCATATTTGTACAGAAGCTTAGAACCTCAATGACGAAGGCCGAAATCCAAAATTTGATTTTCCCAATATTTCGAAAAAATTTCGTGGAAATAATTCGATCAGAAAATAACGGAATATAGAATATTTGAAAACAAAACTTGAAATTTTTTCCTCAAATTGTTCTAATGACATGATCATCACGAAATTTCGCACAAAGCTGGCCGTCTGCATTTTCACACCTAAATTCCATCGATTATCGGCCAATCAGGAGTTGAGGAAAAAACAATTTTCGAATTGATGTGTACGAAAAATCATGAGGATTTCAGCAAAAATGAAGATGTTACAATCGGGTACCTTCATGGTACAATCCTTCATCAAGTTTTCATGAAAAAATTTTTTTGGGTATCGGTGGGTTCAAAAGTTATAATGGCTGTATAAAGAAAACGTTAGGGGTGCAAACAAAAATTTTTGAGGTACAATCGGGTACCTACCGGGTACAATCGACCACAGAATTTTCACACAAAAATTCCATCGATTATCGGCCAATCACGAGTTGAAGAAAAAAAATTTCGAATTGATGTGCAAAAAAAACCATGGGGATTTCAGCAAAAATAAACATGGTACAATCGGGTACCTACCTAGTAAAATCCTTCACCAAGTTTTCATGAAGAAATTTCGATTTTTTTTTTTTGGGGTGCCGGTGGGTTCAAAAGTTATGATGGCTGTATAAAGAAAACGTTAGGGGTACAAACGAAAATTTTCGTGGTACAATCGGGTACCTACCAGGTACAATCGACCACAGAATTTTCACACAAAAGTTCCATCGATTATCGGCCAATCACGAGTTGAAGAGAAAAAAAAATTTCGAATTGATTTGTAAAAAAAGCCATTGGGATTTCAGCAAAAATAAAAGTGGTGCAATCGGGTACTTACCTGGTACAATCCTCCACCAAGTTTTCATGAGGAAATTTCGAATTTTTTTTTTTGGGTGGGTTCAAAAGTTATAATGGCTGTATAGAGAGAACGTTAGGGGTACAAACGAAAATTTTTGTGGTATAATCGAGTACCTACCGGGTACAATCGACCACAGAATTTTCATACAAAAATTCCATCAATTATCGGCCAATCACGAGTTGAAGAGAAAAAAAAATTTCGAATTGACGTATAAAAAAAACCATGGGGATTTCAGCAAAAATAAAAGTGGTACAATCGGGTACCTACCTGGTAATATCTTTCACCAAGTTTTCATGAGGAAATTTCGAATTTTTTTTTTGGGTGCCGTTGGGTGCAAAAGTTATAATGGCTGTGTAGAGAAAACGTTAGGGGTACAAACGAAAATTTTTGTGGTACAATCGGGTACCTACCGGGTACAATCGACCACAGAATTTTCATACAAAAATTTCATCAATTATCGGCCAATCACGAGTTGAAGAGAAAAAAAAATTTCGAATTGATGTGTAGAAAAAACCATGGGGATTTCAGCAAAAATAAATGTGGTACAATCGGGTACCTACCTGGTACAATCCTTCACCAAGTTTTCATGAAGAAATTTCGATTTTTTTTTTTTGGGGTGCCGGTGGGTTCAAAAGTTATAATGGCTGTATAAAAAAAACGCTAGGGGTACAAACGAAAACTTTTGTGGCACAATCGAGTACCTACCAGGTACAATCGACCACAGAATTTTCATACAAAAATTCCATCAATTATCGGCCAATCACGAGTTGAAGAGAAAAAAAATTTTCGAATTGATGTGTAGAAAAAACCATCGGGATTTCAGCAAAAATAAATGTGGTACAATCGGGTACCTACCTGGTACAATCCTTCAACAAGTTTTCATAAAGAAATTTCGATTTTTTTTTTTTTGGGGTGCCGGTGGGTTCAAAAGTTATAATGGCTGTATAAAAAAAACGCTAGGGGTACAAACGAAAACTTTTGTGGCACAATCGAGTACCTACCAGGTACAATCGACCACAGAATTTTCATACAAAAATTCCATCAATTATCGGCCAATCACGAGTTGAAGAGAAAAAAAATTTTCGAATTGATGTGTAGAAAAAACCATCGGGATTTCAGCAAAAATAAATGTGGTACAATCGGGTACCTACCTGGTACAATCCTTCAACAAGTTTTCATAAAGAAATTTCGATTTTTTTTTTTTTGGGGTGCCGGTGGGTTCAAAAGTTATAATGGCTGTATAAAAAAAACGCTAGGGGTACAAACGAAAATTTTTGTGGTACAATCGAGTACCTGCCGGGTACAATCGACCACAGAATTTTCATACAAAAATTCCATCAATTATCGGCCAATCACGAGTTAAAGAGAAAAAAAAATTTCGAATTGATGTATAAAAAAAACCATGGGGATTGCAGCAAAAATAAAAGTGGTACAATCGGGTACCCACCTGGTACAATCCTTCACCAAGTTTTCATGAGGAAATTACGAATTTTTTTTTTTGGGTGCCGTTGGGTGCAAAAGTTATAATGGCTGTGTAGAGAAAACGTTAGGGGTACAAACGAAAATTTTTGTGGTACAATCGGGTACCTACCGGGTACAATCGATCACAAAATTTTCACGAGAAAATTTCAAGGTCAATTGCCAGGTTCACATAGCTGAAGATTTCCTAACAATTCATCCCTAAACCTTCAGTTTAGGGACCATGTGTTTGAACCCTGCGTTCTATTTTTAGAATAGTAGGTAAAATTTCTCTTTACACCCCAGAAATACTGGTTCATTTCATCATTCATTGAATAGCTCACATACAGAGCACATCTTTGTTTCATTTCCATGTAAGTCCACATTCAGGACGCATCATTATGAATTATACAATAAGTATTGTCTTACAAACAGTATTTATAGAAAAATTGATAAAGTCCACCTTCAGGACACTTCAGTGTAAATCATACGAATAAATATTGTCTTACAAACAGTGTTTATATTACATCAAAATCAAGACAAAAGTACAGATAAGAGCAACACATCTAATCTGAAATTATCACAATGACATCCCCGTTTTATGAGAATTATGTTGAAATCATTGAATGCACTCATTCATATTGTACGACACTGAAAATTGCATGAATATTGAATGAGCCACATCTAAGCTAGCAATAACAGGGAGAGGTTTGCCAATAAAATTGAAAACGCTTTGAATGATGACTCATTTCGGCGGAATCGTTGACAGATAGAGAAGTTTTGGAAAAAGCAATGTGCAGGGTGTTTTTTTAACTCGCACAATTAATCTGAAATTATCACTCTAACAACGATGTAGTTTGAAAAATTCGTGAAATTTTTCATTACACTCATTCATATTGTACTTGAGTGTGAAAATTTCATCAAAATCAAATGAGCCATACCAAAGTTATCAATAAAAGTAAAATCAGTCGAATCGGACAAATTACCCTGTAGAGTCTCAATAGAGACTCCTTGACAACGAAGGGCTTCATTACGAAGGTCAAATTCGTGAATGGGTTGATCTGACCAATGATTCAGTAGATAAAAGCATTCAAAATTTTATTTTTCCAATATTATATTGAATTGAAATCCATTACTTGATTGAAAAATCAATTAAATATTAATTAATTAAATATTTCGAATAAAATACGAATTCTGTTTTTCAAATCGTTGTTAGTACACGATCATCACGAAATCTCGAGCAGAGTTGTTTATCAGCATTTAGTAAAACAGTAACCAATTTTCATCATTCCCGAGTTATTCTCATCAAAACATTTTTCTTCCAATATACCTAAAAATAACTATCACATCGAACCAAAATTCTGTACACTGCTGTGAAATGTAATGTTGAAGATCCGAGCGAAATTGCTATCATATACGATGTATAGTATCGAAAAAAATTGTCGAAAAAAAATTTTTTTCGCGAAAAGTTGAGCGCTATTATACTTCAATAACAGCCAAGATTCGATCCATCTTTCAGATAGGTCCTGAAATATCACGGAAATAACCCCAAAATTTCAAGTGACAATAATTACGAAACCGTTTCAGCCGATTTCGCCCGTTACCTAACTCAATTGTCGCATTTTCAAATGCAACCTCCTCTGAAACTTTCAAGTTTATAGGATTTTCCGTACGCCCATTATCGTGCCTCCACTGAAAGAACAGTTTGGTTACATTAAGTAAAAATTATTAACAGTCACCTAATCCGTTATTGAAATATGGCTTATCGAATATTTGTTTTGTATAAACAAATTATTTGTTCACGCCTTGATAAATAAAGACTTATTTAAGGTTATCATACATTTATTTCATCATATTATTCATTTATTAATAGTGAATAAATATTTTGTGGTCTATGCTCAATATGGCATAACTATAAATAAATTTTGTTCTTCGGATATTAACGAATATTGAAAGTAAGTTACTTATCATTAGTAATGAACAAATATTTTGTGATTATCAATCAATGGTTATTTCAGTGGAAAAAACATGGAGCTGGATTTCTTCATATGTGGGTATATTGGTAGCAATGAAGCAATATATCTTTCATGCGAATTATTTATTTTCAGAATCAAAAATAATTATTATTTTTCATACTTGAAACAATGCTCAATATTATGCATTAATTGAAGAGTCCATTTACTAAATAAATGCAGCAGTACCTACATATATTTATGTTTTATGAAATAATTAACTGATATCTTCCTATTTACTACACACAACGAAGTTTGGAATAAAATGTTATGACAGTATTGCAACAAGAAATAAGAGTTATTCTGAAAATAACAATAAACAATAAATTCAATCACTGACTCACTTTTCTTCTGAAGAATAGTTCCAACACGTCAGAAGAGAATTCTTATATAGAATGAATTGAATTAGGTTTTTCTTATCAACTCAAATTGCTTAGAATCCACACAAGAAATCTGTTTCGTTGAGTTCAAGCCTTTTTTGGACCATATTTTCCGTACGAGGCACTATCTCATTCAGTCTTCTTCTTTCTCATATATCTCCTTTGGCAGTTTGAAGGTATTCATTCCATTTTCTGAAAAATTAATCATTTTTGAAACATGTTTCGCAAATATAATCAGAGTCAATTATCATAATATTCATTGGTTTACAATACTGCTTTTGTATACCTGAGTCATAATCAATTTATAACCAAATTTCGACCTGCCTTTGCAAAATTTACATTTATCAAGTTATTGATGCACGAACTACCCATATCGTAAATAGGTTAGGAAACATTAATAGTGTATACTTACCCGATTTGTTTCCTCTTCTTTAACAATTCCAATGTTCCAATTCAATATCACTATGAATGCTAAGAGCCTCGACACAAGAATCAGATCCGATGGAACGATCAGATACTATAACATTATTGACACCACACGCACACGATAATCGACGAGTCTGAACACGATCTGAGGTGACTCTGATGAACAGCCCCGAATCATAATAAACGTGAATATGTGATTATTAATAGCCACCCCATTATTTATTGATAGTTACCAAAACTTATTGATGAGAAATATTTGAATCTTTGTAATGGACAACTTATTTATAGTTAACATATTTTCTTTGTAATAACTGAATATCGCTGTAACAAATGCTTTGTTTATAGATAATATCAAAACATATTAGAAACAGTTTTAATGATTCAGCCATATTGATTGTGAATATTATTTACTTATTCTTAACAAATTCGGAAGAAACAAAGGTTTATTCAGTATAACTGAGATTTTTCTTTCAGTGTACGGCTGACTAACCGGACAGTGTAGATTTCAACACCGAGTTCGTCATCATTGAATACAACCATTGAGTATTAAAATTGAGTTTATTACTCAATGGTACAACCTAGTCGTTTGGACCATTTTCGGGAAAAAATTCGAAAATAACAGACATTAGGACGAAGCGATAGCCCGTTGTGCCCCAGAACATGCGAGTGAAAACCTGCAAATATCACTGTAAATGACGAACCGCTACGGAAATTCAGGTCATACGAAATCAAAGAATTATACGAAATACCAAATTCTCGTAGAAAAGGCCATTTGTTGCGAACTTGCAAAAATATTTCCGAGGAAAAGAAACCCAGGAATCAATGAATGCATACATGAAAGACTCAATTCTTTCTCTTCGAAAACTTTTTTTGGCAAATACTTGTGGTTTGAGAATAACATGAGCTATGTTTTCGAACCAAAATGTTCGCCTTTCTTGTATCTACCCAAATCGTCGCATTTCTACGATCGATCGAAATATCCGAAATGAACCCATTTAAATCAACACCACTCACAACATTTTTTCTTGATGTCCTTTGGTTTAGAGAGATATCAGAATTTCCGGAGGATCATGTTCATGATATGAAGATTGCGAAATCGTTTTATCGAGAAATGTCCGCTATAGCGGTCACACCGCTTGAGCAACTTCTCAATAAAACGATTTCGCAATCTTTATATCATAAATATGATCCTCCTGAAATTCTGCATGATATCTTAGAAACTATCTGTCATATGCTGCTGAAATTTTAATCTTTCATAACAGATATCGATTTATAAAATGAGTTGTATGAACACACAGCTCAAAGCTATTTCACTTGAATAGAAATCTATAAGGCTTTCTGATTTGACAACTCTCTAAACCAAAGGACATCAAGAAAAAAAATTGGTTTGAAAATATAGTTCATATTATTCTTAAACCACAACATGGTGATATTTCCATGAATACATATAGCAGTCAATGATTCCACGTTCATAGAGGATATCCTATGCATAGGTAAGTAAAATATTCAAAATAAGTGTGATTATTATAATGACAACTGTCCATGAATAAGTATATTTCAGTTTTCCATTTTTCTTATCTGAAAGTTAATAGAAATGGCGAAACTTTATCTTCGCAATTATGGAAAATGATATTCAAATTGGTTCAAAAATTTCTTTTTCACTCATTCAATTACCTATATGATCAGCTTGAGCATGTGCATACCGATAATTTTTGTCCTTTTCACCAGCATTGTATACATTGAAGGTATGGATTTTTGGAATGATAACACTTCACAACTGATCCATATTTTTTAGGGATAGATATCAATTTAAATTACTGCAAATTCCAATGCAGCCAAAAATGTGATAAATCAGCAGAAGAGTCCAATCCAATTATATCAGCGAAAACTCCTTCGGGTAAGTAAACAAAATTCAGGTGAAATTTAACTTGACATTTTACTTGTTATTGCCATATCTTCCCTAGATACAAAATTTCTTCAATAAAATATTGATATTCTATTGGAGCATATTATAATATGCATATTGCAGAGCTCCACAATGTCTGGATTTGGCAACATCTACATAACGTTCGTTATTTATGTTCTCATTTTCCTATTTAAGAAATTCCTCTCTCCCTCAGTACCCTTCGCAAATCAACGAATTAAATTAGTTCTTCCATTAGCGTTGCCATTTTTTCGCGCTTGTTCTGGGGAACAGCAAATTAACGTTTCGTCAAAATTTCTGTCATTTTTGAATCTTGAGCCGAAAATTGTCCTCAAAGATTGGGTTGAACACCCTGAAGGAGAATCCTTGGTCAAATCCAATTCTGTCCGTCCTTTCTCCCCTTCATGCAAGATTGTTGTTTTATTAAAATCTGTAAAATGGTTGCAAGTTATACAATGTGTGGAGAAGCCAGTTGTGGATTTGTTTTGAAAATAATGCTCCGGAGGGGGCGGTGAGACATTTTGAGAATTTGATGGAGCAAATGATAAGTTTGTCCTCCAGTGTGGCGTGTATAAAAAAACGCCAAGATGATCTCTTTTTACAGATAGCAAGATATACTGATGCGATCGAAAAACACTCCATGTTGCTTACTGAACATGAAACCGAAATTAAATGTCATAAGGACAGTTGATCTGAGCTTCATCAAACTCAGTCAGAAACTATTTAGTCAATGGCAAATCAGGTTAAGAATATATAGTCCAGTCTTGACAGTCGTCACTTTTGACGCAACTCCAGATATTCTGGACCGATTACGTAGATCATGCAATATTATCATAGCTAATGTACCTGAGACTGCCAGTGAAGCGGAGGATCGGCTTAAGGCCGCAGAGATCGTAGATTATATACAAAGACTATCTAGTACGTCATTGGTGAGAGAGGTTAAGACTTCCAGCACGAGACACATCCAGACCCAGATGGATGAAGTTGTCGTTTGCAAAGCCGAAAATTGTTACCAATATCCTACGCAATAAATCGTCCCTTAAAGGATATCTTCAGTATCGGGGTGTTAATATCCAGGATGACAAAATGAGGGATCAAATCGCAATACTCAATGCACTTAGGGAAGAGCTGAGGGTGCGACAGGGCCATGGGGAGCGTGATTTAACTATAAGATACATTAGGCATGTTCCAACTATTGTGAGTGGCAAGTCTTCCGGAGGGTCAAAAAACTGAACAATCTCAACTTATGGCCTATATTATACACCAACATTCAGTCTTTATCATCCAAATTTCTCGAGCTCTTAACGTATACTAATATGTACAAACTTTACATTTTATGCTTGAGAGAAACCTAGCTTGGACCAACAATAAGCGACTCTGTTTTTTCCATTTCGGGATATCCCCTTTATTGCTGAGATAGTTCTGAGATCCCAGGGCATCGGAGCGTTTGAATTTCCATTTGCGACGAGATCACGGATAATTTCAAAGTACATGTGGACCATCAGGTTTGGCCTCATATAGATAATCTGTTCGTTGAGATCTCTGATTACTACACCCCTTTTCTGATAGGATGTGTCTATCTACCTAGTCCTTGCCCTTCGGACACCGAGTGTTCAGTTCCTCTCGGATGTTGTCGCGTGTTCCAAAAACGTCCTCATCACAGGAGACTTCAATTGTCCTGATATTGACTGTTCGCTGCCGCACTTGCCTTCGCCTAGTTCACCATCCTACCCCTACGCAGAATTCATTCATAATTCAGCAACTTGTGTCGCGTCCCACTGGATTCAGAGCTGGAAAGACCCTTTTCCTTGTGGAACTTTCGTAGCATCAGACTCCAACCTAATTTCTGACATAAATTATCTGCCACCATTCGGAAAACCTGATCATTCGGTGTTGACGACAGAGATCCAACTGCAGATGACTACCAATTCCCAAAAACGTGAGAAAACTCTTAGATTTATTGACTACGATAAGGTATAAGGTTCCTGAATACCTCCACAATATCAACTGGGAAAATGCTTTTTTGGGCCCATCCGACATCGATTCAATGAGGTGGATATTTCTCAATTATCCAAGGGAGGCTGAAGCTGCTAATGAGCGACTTAAAACCATCAGGGAGAATCCGCTGAAACCTTGGATAGACGAGCACACCATGAAACTTATGAAAGAGAAGAGGACACTATGGTGAAGATACACGTTCTGGTTCACCCGTTGACTATCAAAATCACCGTACATTTTCTAACTATGTCACAGCGGCGATACAGCAAACGAAATCTTCATGAGAAAAAAGGCTGGTTACATCCAAAAATAAGAAGGGTTTGTACAAATGTCAGATCATTCATGAATTCCAAAGTGAGTGTACCAACAGTTAGAAACTGTAATGGTGATTTATGTGGAAGCGTTAACGAGTCGGCTGGTATACTTGCAGACGTTTTCGCTTTATCTTACACCATTGAACCACCTGGATTACCTTCAACTCCTAGAGTTGATCTCATTTCTGCAGAGTTGTCTGATGTGGAGCTCGACGAGCGGATGGTAGAAAATATCTATCCGAGCTGAAGATTGACGGAGCACCAGGAAATGACGGAGTAACGGCGCGTCTACTACAGCGTTGTGCCTCTGCATTTGCGGTCCCACTAAATATTATTTTCTCGGAATCACTAAAAACATCATCCATCCCGAGCGATTGGCTTTCTGCGTCAATAACCCCAATCTTCAATCAGCATCTTGTCATCCGTTTCGAAGGTTCTGGAGAGTGAGCGACCGCGTCGTGCAGTTCTGCTTGCCGAGTGGTATAATACCTAACAGTCAGCATGGCTTCCTTCCTCGTCGTTTTACAACTACCAACCTTCTCTCATGTCTTGCAAAGTGGAATTCAGCATTGGACTCCGGAAACCCTGTTGACATAGTTTATTTAGATTTCGCGAGGGGTTTGACCGAGTGCCACACCATCGTCTTCTGGCAAAGCTAGAGCATGTTGGAATCAGGGGCCAATTGTTGGGGTGGATAAGATCGAGTACGAGTTGGAAACGCTCACTCATCTGCGGAAAGAGAGGTAACATCTGGTGTGCCGCAGGGCTCAGTGTTGGGAACAATTCTATTTCTTTTGTAAATATCAGATTTACCGTACCTTCTGACTTCGTACTGTTCCCTGTTCGCTGACTATACGAAGCTTTCAAACTTACCACTAAAGTTCTCCCACCTTCTACAAGCTGACCTGGTTATCCTTTCGAACTGGTGCTGGGACTGGTTGTTGCCTCTTAACATTGTCAAATGCTGTGTATCACATATTGGTAAAAATAACCCACACCTACCTTACATCAGCGGACATCAGCCCAAATCGGTTTCAAGCCATACAGACATTGGGGTTACAATTAATTCTGATCTAACCTGGTCAGATCACATTTCTAATGTTGTTGCAAGAGCGAAACAAATGATTTTTCTTTTCGGTAAGGCTTTTAGTGGTTCTGATGTCACCACGCACCGCTTTATCTGTAAGACTTATACACGCCCAATTATGGAATATGCAGGACAGGTTTGGTGGCCGTCGTCCAGCTTGGATGAAAATTTACTCGAATCCGTTCAACGAAAGGCTACCTTTTGGTTACCCTAGACCATCTTACGAAGAACGTCTGAGCATGTTTGGAATTCCCACCTTTGCCGACAGCCGTGATCGCGACGACCTTATATTTGCTTTCAAGGCTCTAACTGACCAGTTTGGCGAAGAGTCAAAGAATATGTTTCAATTGAATAAGAACAGCTCAAGAGGGCACCATTTCAAGCTGTCGAAAGAAGCTTTCAAGACGACTCAACGACAGATGTTCCTTCCAAACAGAATATTCAACATGTGGAATCAGCTACCATCTCAAGTTGTTGAAGCACCTTTTGTCAATGCGTTCAGAGACAGATTCGATGAATGGCAGTCTTCCCGTCACTGAATTGAACAATATATGTTTATATTCTTTTTTTTTGTCTCTTCAATAGTTTTCATTTCATGTATTGTTTTCATGGATTCTCTTTCATTTTCACATACCTATATTATTGTTTTTGGGTTTGTAGGTGTCACCTCGACCCTTGTTGTTGTTTGAATAAATAAATGAATATTGATGAATTCCTGACCAGGGAAATTCACATTGATAAGGTCTGCTTGAGATTATCTAGTGTAGGTTATGGAATAAAGATTTCATCTTAACATTCTCAAAATAAGATAGGAAATGGTTTCATGGAGAAGAAAGAGCTCCAGTAGTAATAAATATTCGTCCTTGTGATTATGTTATTTATTCTCAAAATAATTTATCATGCCAATTTTGAGTCAATTTTGAGGAATGGAATCATTTTCTAGGGTCGAAATATCAAGATTAATTCAGTGTTTGCTACCCAAAAAAGAGTTTTGAGATGTATTTGTAAATTAAACTACAGAGAATCTTTTAGAGGAAAATTTCGCCAAATGGAGTTGCTAACTATTTATGGTTTATATATTTATGAATGTTTGCTTTTCGTTTTCAATAATAGAGAAATGTTCAATATCAACAGACAGCGTAGGTTTAATATGAGAAATTAAGATCTTTTTATCCCGCAACATAGATTGACTTTGACAGAGAAGGGTCCATACTATGTGTGTACCAAATTATTTAATAAACTGCCTGAAAATGTGAAGAGATGTTATCATTTAGGAACTTTCAAACAATTGATGAATATTGTTTAATTTTTCAACTTGACATCATTTCATTCATTATGTAAGTATTTGTAAGATCTGGAATAAAGAAGATTTATCTATCTACCTATCTATATAACTCTTTGTTTTTTCTGTTAGCTAGTGTCACTCACTTTTCAGATGAGCGCACCATGTTTTTTACATGATGGTCAAGTGTACGGCATCTATGAAGGTATGAAGGGACCATCGTATTTCCGTCAAAACAAGGTGTCACTCGAGCCCAATTCTCATTTGAGATTTAGGGGTTGCTGTCACTACGTTCATTATTTAAAAAACATGATGTGCTCATCTGAAAATTGAGTGACGTCAGATAGTTGAAAATACAAGAAATTGTACATTCTGTAGGTACTTCAAATTAACATGCAAATTCGAAGCACAGAATATTTAATTCCTCGTATTTTCAATTGGCTGAGGTCACTCACTTTGCAGATGAACACACCATATTTCTCACATCATGACTACACTATAGGGTTGATACAAATTGATAGGAATCAACCCTATGAATTGTGCCCATACGAACCAAAGGTAAAGTGCATTTTCTTTGATTTTGCATGTGGGCTGAGATATCTTTATATTTTGTGCTTTGAATTTGAATGAAAAAAGTGACATCATTATTGGTAAATTCATTCACAGATGAGCAAACCATGTTTTGCTTACATCATGATACGTACCTTATATTGTGTATTCATAATTTTGGGTGAGCTGAGCTATAATTCATTGCTTTGATTGAAGCTAGGGTCGGATATCCGTTTTGTTCCTCACTAACATTATTGAATGTTCATCAATACTGGGTCTAGTACTTTCTTTCTCTCATTCTTTTCAAGAATAATAAGCAAGTATATAAAAATTCACCATTCATTTTTTTTCAGCTTATTACTGGAGAGACTTTTATGGCGTAGCCCCTATAGATGCCTATCCATTAGGTCCACCGACCCAATTTCCACAAACATATCTGGGCGTGGTTTATGATCCTTCTAGAAATGGAACTTTTGTAACAACCATTTATAATGGATTAGATTATGTTTATACCGTACTGAAAAATAAAACAGTGAAAGTAGACAAGCAAATACAGGTTAGTCACAAACAGCAATTTCGAAACTCGAATTATGTATCTATCAAAAAGTTGCACGAATATTATATTCGACATGCATGTTTGTTCCTTGTGCCCTCATGAACTACAATATTGCACACCTGTGTAGATCCCTATAGCACCCACAACTTTCGGTGATTTTTGTTAGAAACTTGTACGTTGTTCGTTGCTGAATTGTGGAAATCAAGTAAAGTCAATGATTATATTTATATTTTATATTGGTAGAAACAATCCCGAACTGTCATACGTGCTCATGGGGCGACCTCTTGTCGTTGTCAGGAGCCATTGTGACCTTGGCGTAGTGGTGAATTCCGATCTAGATTGGTCGGAGCATATCTCGACAATCTGTAACAGGTCCAGGAGGACTACCTATCTCATTAAGCGCTCATTCGGCGGCTGCAATATCCAGACCGCTAAGTTGTTGTACACAACTTATGTGAGGCCAATTCTGGAATATGCGGGTCCAGCTTGGTGGGTCGCCTTAAGATACGACTCCCACCTTCTTGAGTCCGTGTAGAGATGGTGCACCAGAATTCCATTCCCGATCACCTCTCGACCAGACAACCCTGCTAGATTGAGACTGTTTGGGCTGACCAGCTTCGAGGATCGGCGTGCCAGGGGAGACTTGATCGTGGCATTCTGAGCGATGCATGGTTTCTTCGGTGTGGACCTCCGACAGCTGTTCGTTCTGAACCGAAATAACCTTCGAGGCCATGAGTTTAAACTTGCCAAGGAACTATTTCGTACTTCCTGCCGAATGAACTTCCTGTCCAATCGAGTCTTCGAGGCTTGGAATCGCCACCCCGTAGAGGTGGTAAATGCGAGTTCAGTGAACGGGTTTAAGAACTCATTCGATAGACTTATGTGAGGTGCTTGTGTGAAGACGTTTTTATCATTAACAGTTACTTTTTATAGTGCAGAATACTTTTCTTATGTTTTTTTCATTTGAGTTCATAGGTAACATGTACCTCCACTCTGATTCATATTTAATAATGATAATAATAACAAGGTACTTTCTTATTCTGTAAGGTTACACTGAATCTGGGGTTTATAGTGTGTCGTTATGAGTGTTTATTTGGGCGATGTTTAAAAGAAAACGGGTTTTGCAAACATATTCATTTTTGAGGAAATATTATTCATACAGGTTCTGACATATATTCATTTTTCATCACATAATATTTAGTTTTCGTTCCGATTTATTTTTTTTCTAAGGTTTGGAAAAGGAATGGGTATACAAATATATTTATTTTTCTTCTTTCTTCATTAGTTTTTCGGTAGACATGGCGCTTACGGTCGTCCTCACGGCTGATAGTTAGCACAATAATTTCCGAAGAAGACAACTTAGAAAGTCGATATTTGTGAAGTAGGTTTGGATAATAACGAAATTTGAAAAATCTCATTGTTTCAAACTGAAATTTGTACAGTGTAATAGTTTCAAGGTGAAAATTTCTGAATTTATTGATAGTACGATCTCAAATGAACCCTGAAAAGATGCGCGTCAATATGTTTCAATTAACTGCTTAGTTTCGATTCAATCTCTGGAGTGGCTCCTGAAATATCAAAGAAAATAACCCTTAAATTTCAAATGACTATAAATCCTAAATCTATTTTACCCATAAACAAATTGAACTGTCGGATTTTGAAATGCAGACTACTCTGAATGTTTAAAGTTGATAGGGTTTTCCATTTTCCCATATACTTGTACAGGATTTTCCAATAGGTACTTGACAACTTTGAATTCAATTTTTGAACGCAACCTCTCACTATTCATCAAACTGTCACTGTCAATTTATTCAGTAAACCTCACATATTCATCATGGTAAAGAACATGAACGAACAACGTCTGCAAATTATAAAAATTTACTACAGAAATTCGGAGTCTGTATCTGATACTTTAAGAGCGTTAACTTATATTTTCGGTCGTAATTCCCGCCCTAGTGAACAGGCAGTAACAGGTTAAGTGGAAAAATTTGAGTCTACATATTCGTTGTGTGATGTTGCAGTGCCAGTGAGATAACGGGTTGGTCGAAGTGTCGAAAATATCGCTGCCGTTGAAACGTCCGTAGCAAATGATTCAAATCAGTCAATTCCACGGCGTTCTCAAGAGTTGGGCATTGCCCAGACCACTTAATGGGAGATTTTTGCGTAAGGATCTTGTTTTACACCCAAACAAGATCAAGCTGACTCAAGAATTGAAGCCGATGGACCATTTGAAGCGACGTACGTTCTCCGATTGGGCTCTGCAAAAGATGCGCCAAGATGATCAATTTCATCGCAAAATCATCTTCAGTGACGAAGCTCAGTTTTGGCTCCATGGGTTCGTCAATAAGCCAAATATAAGATATTGGTTGGGTGAAAATCCACATGTGCTTCATGAAACACCACTTCATTCCCGAAAATTAATTGTTTGGTGCAGTTTGCATGCCGGCAGCGTCATAGGGCCATAGTTTTTCGTCGACGATAATGATCGTCACGTTACTGGAATGGTGATCGTTATCGCACCACGATTGACGATTATTTTTGGCCCGAATTGGAAGATATGGAATTAGACAACATGTGGTTTCAACAGGACGTCCCACGAGCCAAACAGCACAAGTTAGAATCGATTTATTGAAGAGTAAGTTTGATCAGTGTGTTATCTCAAGAAATGGACCAGTTTATTGGCCACCTCGTTCGTGCGATTTAACGACTCTAGACTCGTTTCTTTGGACCATGTCAAGTCACTGTTCTGTGCCAACAAGCCGACGACGTTGGAAAAGCTCAGAGCCAACATTGAACGCGAAATTGCAGCCGTTTCGGCCGAAATGTGTGGCCGAGTCATCGAAGATTGGGTCCAACGAATCGACTGCTGCAAACTTGCCCGCGGTGGCCATATGAACGAAGTCGAGTTCCATTCATAAATGTTTTGATTGTACTTCAACCCGATAATAAAGTTTTTGAAATATCTCAAACGGTTTGCATTTTATTTTGAAAAAAAGTTGTCAAGTCCTTATTGGAGAACCCGATACTACGGCCGGCCGGATAGAATCGTTTTTCACACCAGATTCATGAGTGACTCAGACCTAGTCGATTAAGACTAGTTTCGGTCTTATTTGGATGGAACAACATCACGATTTTTACCAAAACATGAATTCATAAAAATCAGTTCAAATATGTCTAAATTCGAGGTGTCTGAAATTCCTACAATTTTCGGAAAACAAAATTTTTATCTGAAACAACAATGGTCAGCCGATTTCAGATATTTCCCAACTCACACAGATGTCCTCAAAATTTACCTAGAGTTTGCTACCGCTTTGACATGCAGGTCGAATTTTATAGATCGTCGCACATGCAATCAAAGACACGAATTTCGTAGCGGCCACAATTTTTGCAACCTAAGCCGCGTACCGACACGCGAGCTGAGTGGCTTTCGAGCCAGTTGAGTGATTCGCGAGCCAGATCACACCGTCCACACTCACCTGGCAGCAAAATTAAATTACCGCGAAAGTAGCTCAGCTCGAGTGTCTGTATGCGACTTGAAGTTTGAATGTGGCATTGCGCGAGGGCGCCCTTTATTTATATCATTTAGCTGTGGGGGTGTCAACCTATTTTTTGTAAAATCCTTTTCTAGTATCTTTGAATTACATGGGCATAATGGGTACAAAGTTTAAGTGAGAAAATATTGTTGTTCCGCGAAAGAACGAAAATTATATTCATTCACGATATTATTCCTTTATTGAGGGTGTGCCAAAGTGCATAATTCTACTTAATTTTTAGATTTTGTGCACAAAACATCCAGAACAATTACATTGGCTCAAAGTGACCAAAGAGAACGTTAAAACTGTTCTTTCCACTTATCAACGTGTGCGAGGTTATTATCATGAAGAGTTGGTCAACAACAAGGCGAAACCTTTTCATCACTACATTGTAAAAACCAACAAGTGCCGTTTTCCTTACGCTGGGGCTATTTTTGCTGTGGGGGCAAAACTAGAATATTCATTAATTGATGGTTCATTTGATACCACTGATCAATATTTATGGCTCTTATATAAGAAGGATCCATCAGGAATGACAGGATCGTATTCTCCAATGAGCACCTTGAAAGGGAATTTCAACCTGGAAGCTAAGACTGGTGAGTATTATCAGTAAATATTGAAGATTTTATCATGACAATGAATAGATAAACGTCTTGAACATTCGCTCAAGGATTTCTACACTCGAAGTTTAGGACCAGTGAGGTCCTTCTGATATGGCGCTGTATAATTTCCATACTGAAGGCATTCATGAAACAGGTATGAAGTACCTAGAATCCTCCTTGCATTTTCGAGGTGAGTCGGCCTGATGATCGGAAATGGTAAACCCGCAAGATTTCCCGTCGCCAAGATATCAGTAAGATATTTACATCATTGTGAGCAGTGTGAGTTCCTGAACAAAGAATGTGAAGGCTAACAAGAAGAGACCGCCTGTCTCTCCTTGTTTGGAAGATATGGGCCCACAAAGATCCAAATTGTTACATTTTCAGGTCATTTTTTCCACCATAAAAATGATTTCTCACTCCTCAAATATCGTTCATAAATCATATCCGAACCTTCAACCAACGATTAGCGACACTTTTTTTCAAGAATATTCATTATTTAAGAACAGGAAAATATCAGACCGCAACTTAACCTATATTTCTATGAAATATTTCTCAATATTAAAGCGGAGCTTGGCAACAGCGTCTTCTCATCGCTGGCCAACGTATTAGGACAGAAGAGTAGTTGCTTGCGGGAAATATGGAATGATGGACAGCTGAAGGATATGCTTCTGTCACTGAAGAATAGGTAGTAATTCTAACATCAAAACAAAATCAGTGAGAAGGTTTCATTTTCAATATATTCGTTTGAACTTAAACCTTTCTACCCCCTTCAAAATAAGGAGGTTATCTAAAGTCGAACTTCTTTTCTTGATGTGTCTTTGAGATGGTCCAGTTAAGAAAGAAATTCAGGGTATTCCAATAAAATGGGTTAAATAATAACCTCGATTTACTTAGAAAACTGGGTTGGACGCGATCTATTACATATGAAAAGATATGTACCTACGTTGAAATATATATATCAGGGTGTATTCGCATTCCGTTACTATGCGTATCAACCTTGTAGATTTCATTGAAAACGAAATCTCCTGTTGGAAGATTCAGAGTATCGCAGTAAGCAGTAAGAACATATCAGTTCATTTTTCTCGCCAGCAATTATCTCATAATCTGTCATTGACGAATACGCACGATTCCGACCAATGAAATTCGCGCCATTGCCAAACTTCACTTTTAGACTGAGTCGAAATCAGAAGGAATCGAGGTTAAGTGGTTGTCTAGTATTTTCATTGTGTTTTCATTAAATATCGAATATTCTTGAAAGAAAGTGTTGATTATCGTTGGTTGAAAGTTCAAAGGTGATTTGTGAACTATACTGAAGAAGTGGGAGATTGTTTTTATGGTGGAAAGAGGGACCTGAAAACGCATCAACTTGGAACTTGGATGGGGCCATATCTTCCAAACTAAGGGAGACCACCTATGTTCGACTTCACATATTTTGTTCAAAAAAACACACTGCGTACAATTATATAAATATCTATTTGATATCTCGGTGGCGGGTTTACCACGAAAACCTGTTCGGCCGACGTGAGGTCTTACAATTCGTCCCTTGAAGCGGACTCTTAGAGGTAACCATTATGTACGAAAAATAAACTTTTTGAAGCTCTTTCATGCCTCTATCGAATAGACCCAGGTTCATTCTTGGCCGCCCATTCGGAAAATTTGAAAAACACTAAAATCTATTCTGTCGGCATGAGATCGTACAATTCTGATCTTGAAGCTGGGACTAGATGTAACCAATGTGTATGGAAATTTCATGATTTATAGCTCTTTCAGTCCTCTATGATATGAACTCAATTCGGCTGGCATGACATCATACAATTCGGATCTTGGGGCTGGGCCTTCAGGAGTAGCCTATGTTAACGAAAAAGTAACTATTTATAGCACTTTCATTCCTGCATAGTGTTAACTAAGATTTTTCAGGTCGCTTATTTTGAAAACACGAAATTCGCGACAATTGTTTTGCTGGCAGAGAACCAACAATTCGGCTCTTGGTGCTGAAACCTCAGATATAACCAATGCGTTGGAATGATTAACAATCTATAGCTCATTCATTCTTCTTCAAAATAAGCTCAAATTCATTCTTGCCCGTCTATTCGGAAAATATGAAAATCACGAAAATCTATTCGGCCGGCATCAGATCATACAATTCGGATCTTGAAGCTGGGCCCTTAGAGCTAACCTATAGAACGAAAAATGATCTACTTATAGCTCTTTCATTCCTTCATAATATTAACTTAGTTTTTTTTTGGCTGTCTATTCTGAAAACATGAAAATCACGAAAATTTGTTCGACCGGCATGGGAACCATCGATTCAGCCCTTGGAGCTGGGCATTTAGAGGTAACCTTCTTCTTCTGTTGGTGCCTATCCATTCTGAATGTTCGCTAACCTGATAGCGACACGGACCTCATCAATTGCTGCCCGAAATAGCGTTGTGGTTGTTGAGTTGAACTAAACTCTGAAATTCTTCAACCACGATATACTTCGTCGTCCAATGCTTCTCTTTCCCTACATTTTTCCCTGCAGTATCAGTTGTAGAAGTCGATAACTCACCGGATTTCTCATAACGTGACCCAGGTATTCAAGTTTCCGTTATTTTACTTGGTACAAGATCTCCTTTTTCTTGTTGAATCTCCGGAGAACTTCTGCATTCGTGATGTGGTCAACCCATAAGATCTTCAGAATACGCCGTTACAACCACATCTCAAACACCACTAATTTCTTGCAGAATGCTTCTGTTAATGACCATGCTTCGACGCCATACAAAAGCACTGGAAAGATATAGCACCTCAGGAGTCTTATTTTGGTCTTCATAGCTAAGGTACTCGTAAAAAGCTTTTCCATTTTAAAGGAAGCCACTTCGGGCTATGTAGTCCATATTTTTCAATCACGTCTACTATATCCTGTCCATTAACCTCTGCGACTCATGTATATCATTCGCCATAATAACGGTGTCCTCTGCATTTCTAATGTTGTTAATCATTTCTCCATTCAAAACAATGCCATCTCCACTGTCCTCAGGGGCTTCCTTAAAGATGTATTTTGAATAGATATTGAATAGCAGAGGGGATAACATGCATCCCTGTCGAACTCCTGTCCTTATCGAAACTTCATCAGACTCCTCATTTCCTACTTTAACAGATGAAGCTCGTCTCCAGTAGAGATTGGCAATGTAACCTACCTGAATGAAAAATTATTCATATAATTATGTAACACGTCTCCGAAAGTCCGTTTTTAAAAAGAGTTTATCTTTCTAGGTTTCTTAATCAGAACTTTATTGAAAGCTAAATGAAAAGAATACACTACGGAAGGAGGAGTTTAATTTGTGAGCCCTAATAAGCTTTACAATGGTCAGATTAGAACTATTATCTCTTACATATTCACTTCAAAAGAAAAGAAAGAAAATGAATAGTTTGAATAATCTAATTCTTTGAAGAGCGGGTCGTTGCTATGGGATGAACTTTTCCCCTTTTGACGGCAACGTCCTCGTTGTCAGCGGATTCACCTGGGTCCTTGAGATCGATGTGGATAATTCTCCTTGGTTTGTACAAAAGGTCTCTTATTCTTGCTCTGGTAATCGTTACGATGAAAATTCCAGTAATTATGCAACAGAGCAAAATTCCAGTTATGGTATAGTGTGTTAACTGAGATATTAGATGTAGGTGCATGGGTTGGTCCAAAAGTTTCTCAGCTTCTTGTAGGATCGAGTCTGGCTCTTTCAGGTGCCTTAACTGAAGCTCAATTTTCTGTCTGGAGTTGAAAGAAATTTTCGAAATATTTTGGATTTTTATTTCGAAAATTGGAATGAAATCGTCAAAAATTGAATTCTCAATGATAATTTTGCAGGGAGAATCCAGTAAATTTGTTCCTTGGATAGGCTTCTTCATTATGATACCATGGCAGTCTTCTAGTACCATCTGAGATTTGTTGAACAGAGACAGTAACTGTTTATTCTTTAAAACATGGATAATTTTGAAATCATTGTCGATTAGAATTGTTCGGCAATATTCTGGTGTTGATAAAGTGCAATTTTCCTTGGCAGGTGGCTGGAGGCATAGTACAATGGAACTATCTATGGTACGACAGGCTTCATTGGTCCAATATTCTTGGTTATGGATTGTTATCGAGCACTTCTTTGGTGGAATAATAGCTATATCTTGGTGGTTAGGTATAGGGTACACTCGGGAGTAATTAGCTATGAATTCTTTAAGTATGGGAATTTTAAGGAGGAAACTTATCATTTTATTCGTTCCTACAACAGATATCTTTGAAAATTCTAACATTTTGTAAGGATGAACCCGATTAATTGGCGATAGTTCCTGTGGTTTATAAATTTGATGAAGATATTTCTCAATAGATTGGAGTTCATTGACTTTGATGAGTTCTAAATTTGGTATTTCTTTGATTGAAAAACTAATTGTTCTTTCAATCATAAGTAAATGATTGAGTAAAATTTCTGATTTGAATATTTCATTCCGTACAAGGATTGCAAGAGATTCTTTAGATTTAATTTCTTCAAACAGTGATTTTGTTTTTTTTGAATATTTTGATTTAACAAAGCTACATCATCTGAGTACCTCTTAGTCAAATGATTAGCAAAAGAAGTTAATTTATCTACTCTTTCTATTTCGTTATTTCTAATTTGATGTAGTTCTTCAAGATTATCATTTATGATTTTTAGATCATCGTCGTCTAAGTTTCCAGTAATAAATTTGATGCCTTTTCCAATGAAATTAGCCAAACCTCTCTTAACCTTATTATTGTTTTCAAATTTTTGAAGTATTTGCTCTATCTGGACATGAGTTGCATTCAACTGAAGGCAGATTTTATGATGAAATTCATCGTAGGAATATTTTTCATGAAGTTCTTTAAAATTAAGTTTCAATTGATCGTAACTATTCATCAAATTAGTTAAGTTAATTGTGAAAAGGAAGTTATGATAGTGATCAAGTATTCTTGCTTCACTTAAGGGCTCTTCAAAGTATCCGTTAGTTATTATTTTGAAGACCTGAAGGGCCTGGTAGGTTCCGGTCAATATCAGGAGGGATATTGGTATCCTGAAAAGAAAGGATATTTTTTCTTAATTTCTTTACTTTTCTAATATGAGCTGTGGTTTCTCGAGATTTCTGAGTTAAACCACTGATTTTGTTAGGTTGTTGATGTTCGACAGTAATTTTTTCAAAGGGAGGGTCAGTTTTTCTAGGTCTGTTCCTCTCAACATAAACTTCTTTTTGGTCTAAATTTGGAGGGACATTTCGATTCTCATTCAATCTATCTAAATTTTTCTGTGCTTTTTCTCGATTTCGTTCGTAGATATTGTCGAAAAATAGCAAAATTTCTTGTTTTCTCTTTTCATTGTATTGTTCATACACAGTCATGGTTAAATCGAATTCTGGTGGTTTATCGTAGGGTCCGTACAGTAAATTAAAAGGCGAATAACCAGTGGCAGAATGTATCGATTGATTATAAATTAAAGTAGCGGTGATCATGAGGTTGGAACGGTTCTCATTTGGATTCTTCAATTTAAGAATTTCTAGAATAGTTGAATGATATCTCTCTATTGGAGAGTTAGAGCTTGGGTTATTTACAGTGGTGAAATGTAAATTTATATTGTTAAGTTTGCAAAATTCGATGAATGTTTTATTATGGAATTCTTTCTCTTCGTCACACACAATTTTCTGAGGGATGTTATGATGAGCCAAAAAATGTCGTAATTTATTCAAAGTAGTAAGACCAGTACCATCTTTCACAAGGTACGATTGGGCGTATTTAGAGAATAAATCGATAATTGTTAAAAACTTAGAATTTTGAAAAGAAAATGTATCCATGTGAATAACTTCAAAAGGTCTTTTCGCTGGAAGGGGACCGGAAAATTTCAATTTATAAGGATGCCTTTCGTATTTAGATTGAAGGCATAATTCACATTGATTGATAATTTGGGTAATTATTTGTTTCCTTTTAGACCAGTAGTACTTTTTTGATAAGTGATTGTAGGTTTCTGAGATACCGTTATGATTTTTATCATGATATTCGGAAACAATCTCTTTTTGATTTTCGTCACAATTGACATCCAATAAATAAATTTTACCGATAAAAAGTTTCACTGAATAATTAAATGACTCTTTATAGAATCGAACGAATGGTAGTCGTAACTTATTATCTCCAAAGTAAATTCCGTAGGTTTCATTCGGTCTGAAGATTTCTTTAAAAAGGATGGAAAAGTCTGTTTCTATTCGATTTTGTCTTATTGATACAATAGTGATGTTCTTTCGTACTGAACGAAGTGATTTATATAACTTCAATCAGAGAGATCAGTTGAAGCGATCGTTCTTTCGTTTCAATCAGTTCTCCCTTCCACAACTCTAAAGTGATTGCAAATGATTATTCTAATCGCGGAACAAGTTCCATCAGTTCAATCAGTACGAAAGAACACTACTATTGTAAGTATTTTTCCCGAAAGGTTTCGTATATTTCAAGTTATATTGCTCCCCTATATTCAAAATAATTCTGTTTGGGTAAATTTTCACAGATGATTCGGTGATTGGTATAACTTTTCCGTTATCTTCTTGGGTGGAATGAATGGTAGCATCGGAGTTATTATCTTGGTTTTGATTTTCAGGTTGGTTAATCAGATTTTGATTGTTTTCTGAATTTAAAATTTTTTCTACTTCGTCGTCTTCTAATACTGGTATTTCATCAGTGTTTGGTAAAATTGAAGCTAAATCGACATTAAGGTCGTTGTCTGTCAGTAATGAATTATCGTCGTTTTCTCGATTATTAATCTCAACACGAGAAAGTGCGTCAGCAACTTTGTTTTCTTTACCTTTGGTATAAATTATGTTGAAATCGAATTCTTCCAATTTCAATTTCCAACGTATTAATCGAGAATTGGGTTCTTTAATTTCATAGAGCCATACAAGGGGATTATGATCGGTTTCAATGGTGAATTTTGGTCGAAAAAGGTATGGTCTGAAATGTTTGGTGGAATCTAGGATTGCCAGTAATTCCTTTTCAATTGTGGAATAATTTTTCTCGGCTGAATTTAAAGTTCTTGAATAGTAAGCTACAGGACGATTTGATTGTGAAAGAACACTTCCAACGGCTATATTTGAAGCGTCGGTAGTTAATTTGAAAGGTTTTTCAAAATCTGGGTAGACCAAAATTGGGGCATTTGTTAATAACTCTTTACATAATTGAAATGCGTGTAAATATTCAGGATCGTCAGGTTTTATTTTTGCGTCTTTTTTCAGAAATTTAGAGAATGGTGAAACAATATGTGCGAAATTTTGTATGAATCGGCGGTAATAACCTACCAAACCTAAAAATGATTTTATTTCCTTCACAGTACGTGGAATGAGGTAATTGTCTATGGTTTTTAATTTTGAAGGATTAGGAGATACTCCTTCGGGGGTTATGACATGTCCTAAAAATTCTACGTTTTTACTTAAAAATTCACATTTATCGAGTTCGATTTTGAGATTGAATTCTTTGATTTTCTGAAATATTAATTTCAAATGGTAAATGTGTTCTTGTAATGTTTTAGAAAAAATGACGATGTCGTCCATGTAAACGAAACAAAATATGTGGAGATATTTTTTTAATACATCGTCCATAACACGTTGAAATGTGCTTGGGCCGTTTTTCAATCCGTAGGGCATACGAAGGTATTCATAATGACCGTTGTTAACTGTAAAAGCAGTTTTCTCGATAGATTCCGGATCCATTTCTATTTGGTGGAATGCTTTCGCCATGTCAATTGTTGAAAAATAGCAACTTTTTCCAAAGCTGTCCAAAATTTCTTCAATTCGTGGGAGGGGATATTTATCTTCAACAGTTTTTTCATTGAGGTGGCGGTAATCTATGACCATTCGATATTTCTTTTCTACGGACGCATCTTTTTTCTTGTCTACAATCCAAACAGGGGCACTGTAGGGTGAAATTGATCGACGTATGATTTTGTCATCGAGCAGTTTTTGAATCTGTTTTTGGATATTTTTTCTCATGTGATGAGGGTGTTTAAAAGATTTAACATAAACGGGTTCCTTGTCTTTGGTTCTAATTTTGTGTTTGACTGTATTACTAAATGAGAGATCGTAGTTTGCATTATAAAAGATATTTTTGAATTCGCTACAAAGTTTTAAAATTTCTCGTTTTTCTTCAGAATTCATGTGGGCGGTTCGGATATTTTTCGCGAGATTAAAATTCTGAGTTTCTAGCGGAGGGTTATATATTTCAGTTTCTAAAATAGATTTTGCCTGTATTCTTTCGGAAAAATTAATTTGTACTTCATTTTCGATTGGTTGTGCAATCGGTATATAACAAAATCCATTTTTTTGCGTGAGCAATGCATTCGGGAGTCGAAAATTGTTGAAAATTTAGTTTGGGTAATAAAACATCACCATTTTCTATAGTGACAGGTACTTTTACGAAATTTTTCGCGGTAAATTTGCGTGGTTGGATTTTAGTAGAAGAATATTCAAGGGTAAAAGGTATTTTTAAATCTCTGATTTCTAATGTATGAGTTTTGTAATCAATTTTTGCACCTAATTTTTGTAGATCAGATGTTCCTAATAAAGCATCGAATTTCTTGTGCCAATCTACTACATGTAAATGAATATTCTCAAAAATTCCTAGTTCGTATAAAATTGAGAAATTGAGATTATCATTCGCCTGTATTGTATTTCCTAAGCCTGATACGCTAAATTCTTCTTTAAATAAAAATTGGGAAAATTTTTCAAATGCGGGTTTTCGATTTATTACAGAATTTGTAGCACCTAAGTCGATAAGAATTCTTAAATCAATATTTGGAAGGTAAATATGAGGTGATTTTGATTTTATTTTCACACAATTCAAGTCTATGTTTTTTCGAATTTCGAGGCTACTGTCTGAAAATTCTCGTCTTCTTCATTATAATTTTCCGAATTTTCTGGAAAATCAGCGATTTCGTCATATTCGCAAGTTTCAGGTTCAAGATCATAAAGATTTTCATTCTCGGATTGTACGTTAAAGAGTTCCTGTGACATCTAATTTGGTTGTGGTTGATTTTGTGAAAATTGTCTCGTAGAAACAGACATAGGTATGCATGGTTGTCTAAATCTATTCCGTGTCGAAATTGACATTGGAGTGGGTTTCGGTTGATTTTTAATCAAATTTGAACCTGGTTTGGTTCCAAAAACTTGTCGGTTGGTTGGGAAATTTTGATTTTTCGAAATTGGTTTATTTATAGGGTACGGAAAACCTTGAGTTGGATTTGTTGCCTGATGTTGATTATGAATAATCGGTTTTCGATACTCATGATTATTTCTATATTGGTTGTTGGAAGGAGGGAGGAAAATTGGTTTTTTATTTGCATCTTGTGATTTCCTGAGAAATTCGCAGTATTCCCATTTTTGTTTTCGGTTATCATAATGTTGGCATTTATTAATACATTAATCTAAGGAGTTTAATTCAAAATTGCTAATGTATGTCCTATAGGGTTCTAAAAGTCCAATTCGAAATGTTTTCAAAGCCAATTTATTCATGTCATGTTTTTTATACTGTAAATAATTTTGATCTTGAATTTTCAAAGTCAAATGTTGTAAAACATCGTTCAAGCTTTTCGATATTCTACTATAATAATCTAGATAACTTTCATTTTTTCTCTGAACGCATTGAGAAAGTGATGATACTAATAAATCCTCATTTCGTTGATCACCATATCTCTGTAATAATGCACCTCTAATAGAAATCCAATCTAGAGCATTTTGAAAAGCAATGAAATCCCTAGCTTCACCTTTAATTTTTGATCTGATAGCAAAATTCAAAGCATAGGTTAAGTCAGGGCTTAATCTTCCCTGAAGATGACTCACTAGATAATCTATTTCATTTATAAAAATTGACAAATTGTCACCAGGAGAATATTCCGACATAGAATTTAAAAGAACTTGAATGTCTTGTCTGGACATATTTTCTAGAATGGTTGCGTTAGAAGAAGTTTGGTTATTCATTTCTGAGTGCATCAAATTTCTTCTTGGATAGGGTTGAAATCTACTTTTTCTAATTAATTGATTATCGTCAATAAATTCGATTGATTCTAATGTTTTTTGATTCTCAGCAACTATCTCCAATTCGTATTGAGGTTCACTGATATCTGTCATTTGAATTTAATTGATGGGTTTGAGGAATGGACTGATGGACTTACAACACCAAGATATTCATCCTAAAGTGTACAGGTCTTCCTTCTGGATCGAAGTGGTTGTTTCTGGAATTGTCTTCCTTCTGGCTTGGATGTTGATGGTTTGGTTTGATATCGCACTAAGAGTTAAAACTCAACGGGATTTCCTCGAACACGATCCGGTCACAGTTCGTATTCACAATGGAAACTAATTTCGGTTTTTTTCGAACTAAAACCCCGTTGCGATATCCTGTTCGCAGCGCCAATTATGTAACACGTCTCCGAAAGTCCGTTTTTAAAAAGAGTTTATTTTTCTAGGTTTCTTAATCACAACTTTATTGAAAGCTAAATGAAAAGAATACACTACAGGAGGAGGTGTTTAATTTGTGAGCCCTAATAAGCTTTACAATGATGGTCAGATTAGAACTAACTATCTCTTACATACTCACTTCAAAAGAAAAGAAAGAAAATGAATAGTTCGCATAATCTAATTCTTGGAAGAGCGGGTCGTTGCTATGGGATGAACTGTCTCATAGGCGGAATCCGGTAGCATGGAGTTCCCAACAATATGTAGAATTTTTATTCTTCTATAAAATGGACTAGGGTTTATTTTCATTATGAAAATATAAAATCAAAAAAATCTCTTTGGCTGCCATGAACTCCCCCAATTCTATCTTGGAATTGGACCTCAGAGTTAAGATATGTGAAAGAAAAAATTTTTTTCCTTGCTCTTGTCCCATACAATGAACCTAATTTTATTACGTTCGCCGGTCCAGAAGTCAAAAAATTTACGAAAATGTATTCGACCGTGGTGGAATGAAAGTTCCTGTGCAGCTGGCCGGCCGGGAGCTAACATTACCGGGGTATAAGACGTTGTTGCGCCTTGGGGTGAACACACATCATCTGAGCGTTTCCGAGTCGTGGTGGGTCTAAAATAATCTGCCACACCGCAGTTTTTGGTCCTTGCAAAGATAAATGGAACAACGTTATGCACATCTCGTTTCAAAATCCAACATCCAAATGGGCATCAGTGCATGAAACTCGACAGACTGTGAAGTATTCGAATCTCCATTATCTAAATTGCATGGATAGTATTTGATATGTTCACATTGTAGATATCTTGAGTTGTAGAATGACTAGCACAAATCAAGGTCAAATTCGATTCATTGAGGCAAATTCGTCCTTCCACGAATTTATTTATTTATTTATTTACATAATTTGGAACCCCAACAGGATATACTACCGGACTAGAATAGATAGGTCCAGCACGGCCAAACTCTGTTCTTGCTTTTTTAAGATAAAAAAATCCTTGCTGCGTAGGTTGTATTTGGTGATGTCATAAAGCCTTTGGAGTAGACATTGACTCTTGAGTTGTTTATTTTCGAGTTTATAGAACAATTTGCATTGTTGTAGTTTTACTAATTAGACAACCCTCAAGTATGGGTATGTCTTATATACTTATCCATCTGAAGAAATATATAAGACATACCCATACTTGAGGTTTGACAAATTAGTAAAACTACAACGATGTAAATCGATTTATAAACTCGAAAATAAACAACTCAAAGAGTCAATGTCTACTCCAAAGGGTTCATGACATCACTAAATACCGCCTACGCAGCAAGGATTTTGTTATCTTGAAAAAGCAAGAACAGAGTTTGGGCGTGCTGGACCTATCTATTCTAGTCTGGCAACAGTAAACAGTTTGTCAAATGATATCAGAAAACATTTGAATAAATGTAATTACAATAATTTCAGAAAACTTGTAACAAGTCGACTATGTTAACAACCACTGTGTTGATTTATAGTTGTATAACCTACATAAATATTCTACCCAATTACAGTGGTTCACTACAAACCAATATCCCACTACATAATACAAGATTGTGAAAAATACATTTAACGTAAACAGTGAAGTCTACAACCTACCCGATAACAACTAATTACAATTTTTATTCAAATAAAGAAGCAATTGTCTCTTAAATTCAACTAATGACATACTGAACATATCTATTTCACTATTGTGCCAGTTATAAAAACGAGTAATTCTCAAAAAGATTGAATTATAATACAGAGGTGTTCTAGCTTGCGGTATAAAAAATAGGTCCTTTTGAGGCCACCGAACAGGGCCGGCGTTAGGGGTGAGGCAGCGAGGCAGTCGTTTCAGGCGCCACTCTGCTAGGGGCGGCATTTCGGGCAAAATCGGGGGGCCACCTTTTCATATTTTATTTAAATCCCAGATCATTGAACATACAGCCTGTCTCGGGTCTGCTAATGCTGCAATTTGAAAATGTGTAAACATTCACCCAAACCGTATTAAAAGTCTATCTTATCATCCTTATAATTAGGTCCGATGAAATATGCCGAAGCCACACGTGTCACTGTTAGTTTTATTACCGCACTTTATTACGCCGACAAAGGCGTACTATCTTCGTCGGCAGGATGCCACACACCCCTCGACGGGACCAACTCCCTACTGGTATTCTCGAAGATTTCAGTGTTTTTTTCATCTTGCTGCTGATTTTATGATATTTTGGTTTGTCTGTTTTCGCCTGGTAACGGCACTCGACTGCGAGCTAGGCAACCCTATCGATGCCGTATGATATCCATTATCGTTCGTTCATAATCATAATGTGTTGTGAGAAGTGAATATAACACCTATCATATATTCAGTAATCGGCGTAGCAGCAACTCGGGAATTACAAAGAGGAAAACGTAATGCAAGAAGTTGGCAGTTTTTGCGAGCCTATTGTAACGAGTACGGCCCTGTCTATTCTAGAATGTTGCAGAAAGCCCGCGACGTCTATGAGTCACCCGCCTCGCTAGAGCGTTCTCGAAATTGCCAGAAATTCCACATGAGATAAAAGGGTGAGCGCGGAGCAGCACAGGGACCAATTCAGCAGAGTGATTCGTAACGGAAAGAGTTCAGTGAAAATAAATTAGTGTGGATTTAAATTGTGAACAGACTTTGATATAAATAGTTGTTTAGTTATTAGAATAGTAGTGCGTAAATAAGTGTAAATAAATAGTTTAAATATTCTAAACGTTTTGAAAAACCAAGAAAACGTTACATTGGTGTCAGGTGTGCGGTTCGACATCGCTCGAATTGAGTACATAAACTCTATTGATTGAAATTTATGCCAGTGACTACAAGACTGCAGAGCGCAATGGAAACGCAGGCGATAATGGAATTTTTGAGTGAAATGAATGAGAAAATGGAAGAAAATTCTCGGAAAATCAATGATAAAATGGAGGAAAATTCTGAGAAAATGGAGAAAATGGAAGAAAATTCTCGGAATAGCAATGAATTGGTGAGTCAATTTGCAAGTAAATTGGATGAGAAAATAGACACTATAAATGGAAAATTTGATAAAGTTGACGAAAAACTGGACGAAGTAAATGAGAAATTTGATAGAGTTGACCAAAAATTCCACGAAGTTTATGAAAAAGTTGACGAAAAATTTGACGAAGTATATGAAGAAGTTAACGGAAAATTTGAAGAAATAACAGGAATAATTGAACAGCATTCTAAACTAATAGAGTCCCTGAGAAGAATGTCAATTGGAAAAGATTATCCGGCTTCATCACCCTATGGTAACATGCAAATGGAAAATAACGGCGAAAGTGGAAAAATGAAGATCAAGCCACCGACATTTGATGGAAAAGTCCCATGGTCGACATACCAAAAACAATTTGAAGCTGCTGCGATGGCAAACAGTTGGAGCGATAACGAAAAAGCCACAGCATTGATAATAGCTCTACGAGGAGAGGCACTCAACATTCTGCAAACGATTCCAGAGAGCCAACAGGCCTGTTATGAAGTTCTAACATCGAAACTTCAGATGAGATATGGTGATGCTCATTTACAACAAGTTTATCATGCCCAAATCAAGAACCGGGTGCAGAAAACAGGAGAAAATCTCCAGGAGTTTGAAGCAGATGTGGCTAGATTAGTCAGGCTGGCGTACCCAACTGCTCCAGACAGCTTCCTTGAACAGCTATCCATCCAAACCTTTGTAGATGGGATCAAGGACAGCGAAATACAACAAGCCTTGAGACTTGCACGCCCTAAAACCATGGATGATGCTTTAGCTCAGGCTTTAGAATTCGAAGCAGCGAAGAAGGCATCTCATAGAGGACAAGTTCGTGTGAGACAAGTCCAAGAAATAGACCGACCTGTTGAAGAAATCATCAGAGAAGAAGTTAGCAGATTATTACGTACTAAGAAAAAGGACGCTGTGTGCTGGTACTGCAATAAAAGTGGGCATATTAAGCGAAATTGTCCCAAAATGGAAAAAGAGCCACAGCAGGAAAACTGAAAAGGGTCGGTGATAAGGGGCATAAATCGACCCAAGCTTTGGATGCCCCTGAAGTGATAATCCGAGGAATCATGTCTACGGATTCTTCAAGTATAGATGTTCCCGGAAAAATAAATGATCGAAATGTGAAAATCCTGGTAGACACTGGATCGACCAGAACCATTGTGCGTCCAGAAATAGCTAAAGGATTCAAGATTCGTCCAGTTGTGATCAAACTTCGAACTGCGTCTGGACAGGAAATACCAACTTATGGATCGGTCCTCTCCACTATTGAATTGGGAAATACAACAACAAGGCACGAAGTTCTAGTGGCTGAAATCACGGAAGAAGTAATCCTGGGATTGGACCTCGTCAAGAAACTTGGATGCCAACTGGATATGAAGAATGATGTTCTTCGACTGGGAAATGAAGAGATCCCGTTCAATGATGTGGATGACAAGACATATCGGATTCGATTGACAGAGGACATCACGTTGCCAGGTCGAACTGAAAGCATAGTGATTGGCAGTTGTGATGATGTTACGAGAAATGGCTGCGTTAAAGTAATCGAGCCCTCTGACGATTCAATACTGGCTAAAGGACTGTTACTTGGGAAGACACTGGTTAGGTTAAGAGATAGTATTCCCATCCGATTACTGAATATGAACATGTTTCCAGTCACTCTGAAGAAGAACACTTTGATTGGACACGGAGTACCAGTGTACCATATTTCTGGTGGGATTGGTACTGCAGGAGTCTCGCAGAGCCAGAAGAATACTGAAGAGCTGGTGACCCTTCTCACCTCGAAATGTCAAGATCTGGACCGTTATGAACTAGCCGAAGTGAGAAAACTGATTCAGAAATTCTCCGACGTTTTTGCCACTGACGAAAGAACAGGGAAGACCGATATTGTGCAGCATAAAATCAATACTGGTGATGCACAACCCATCCGACAGCACCCTAGACGTCTTCCTCTGGCAAAAAGAGAAGAGGCTGAACGAATTATTGAGGACATGGCGAGAGAGGGTGTCCTTGAACCAACCAATAGCCCCTGGACGTCGCCTGTAGTGTTAGTGAAGAAAAAGGACGGGTCCACCAGGTTCTGTGTAGACTATAGGCAGCTCAATCAAGTTACGAAGAAGGACAGCTATCCCCTACCGAGAATCGATGATACACTGGATACACTCTCGGGATCACGTTGGTTTTCCACCTTGGATTTGAAGGGTGGGTATTGGCAGGTTGGCTTAGATCCAAGAGACAAAGAGAAAACTGCCTTTAGTATTGAAACGGGTCTGTGGCAATTTAAAGTGATGCCCTTTGGTTTATGCAACGCTCCGGCCCCATTTGAGCGTTTAATGGAAACTATATTGAGAGGACTCTCCTGGAAGACTTGCCTGGTATACTTAGATGATGTAATAATAGTGGGAAAATCATTCCAAGACCACCTTCACCACCTATCCGAGGTTTTCCAGCGACTTCGTGAAGCTAACCTAAAGCTGAGTCCGAAGAAATGCAATTTATTACGAACTGAAGTGAAATATTTAGGACACATAGTTTCTCGGGGGGGCGTGAAAGTTGACCCGGATAAGATCAAAGCAGTACAGGAATGGCCTATACCGAGAGACAAGAGTGAACTGCGAAGTTTCTTAGGCTTATGCACCTATTATAGAAGATTCGTATCTGGATTCGCCAAAATTGCAAAACCTCTTACAAAATTAACAGAGGATGGACAGGAGTACATATGGTCCTATGATTGCGCTGAAGCTTTCGCACAGCTGAAGAAGGCCCTGGTCACAGCTCCAGTTTTGAACTTCGCAAGAACTGAAGGAAAGTTTGTGCTCGACACGGATGCTAGTAATACAGCCATCGGGGGCGTTCTATCGCAGGTTCAGGATGGACAAGAAAGGGTGATAGGATATTTCAGCAAGGTCTTATCGAAGCCAGAACGAAATTACTGCGTGACCAGAAGAGAACTTTTAGCAGTCATCAAATCCGTAGAACACTTCTACAAATATTCGTACGGAGGAAAATTTCTGCTGAGAACGGACCATGCTGCTTTGAAGTGGCTCCTGAACTTCAAGAACCCGGAAGGACAAGTGGCCAGGTGGATTGAAAGACTGCAAGAATACGACTTTGATACCGAACATAGAACGAGAGCTACCCATCGCAATGCCGATGCGTTATCAAGAAGGCCTTGCCCCGAGGATTGCAGCCATTGCTCACGTGCGGAAGACAAAGCTGATGTGAGACGGACCACAGTAATTGAAGATGATTGGCTACCCCAAGAAATACAACGGGCGCAAGAAGAAGATCCAGACTTGAAAGTAATCCTGAGTTGGAAGAAGAGTGGTAGACGACCTACTTGGGAAGAAGTATCCAGACTGAGTCAAAACGTTAAATCGTATTGGGCACAATGGGAAACGTTGAAGATCGATAAAGGTCTGCTGAAGCGTTGTTGGGAGAATGACGATGGATCTGAAAAGAGGCTCCAGTTGATTGTGCCGAAGAGTCGAGTGACAGACGTTTTGACCAGACTACATAATGGAACTTCAGGTGGACATTTCGGGATTACTAAGACGTTGGATGTTAGGCAGCGGTTTTATTGGATCAACTGTAAGAAAGACGTTAAAGACTGGTGTAGAACATGTAAAGCTTGTGCTGCAGCTAACGGTCCTAACGGCAAAGGGAAGGCTTCAATGAAGCAATATAACGTTGGATCTCCCATGGAACGAGTAGCTATCGACATCGCGGGTCCCTTTCCCGAAACAGATCACGGAAACAAGTACATTTTGGTAGCAACGGACTATTTTACCAAATGGGTGGAAGCGTACGGTATTCCTAATCAAGAGGCGAGTACGGTTGCCGATAAATTGGTCAAAGAATTCTTCTGCAGATTTGGAATACCCCTAGAGCTACATTGTGATCAAGGAAGAAATTTCGAGTCGACATTATTCCAAGAAGTTTGTAGAAAATTGGGGATTAATAAAACAAGGACAACAGCTCTACATCCCCAATCAGATGGCATGGTAGAACGAATGAATAGGACCATGGGGAAACATCTTGCCAAAGTAGTCTCCGATCACCAGAGGGACTGGGACGAATATTTGAATTTATTTACCATGGCATATAGATCTTCGGTTCAAGAGTCTACCAAGGAAACTCCAGCCAATATAATGTTCGGTCGAGAAATTAGACTACCTTGTGACCTAGAATTTGGTTGTAAGCCTGGAGAAGATGTAGCCGGGGAGGACTACGTCAGTAAATTGAGGAGTAAGCTAGATTACATTCATGACAAGGTGCGCAATCAAATGCAGCTAGCAAGTGATCGAATGAAAATGCGCTATGACATCAAGGCCATTGAAGGAGGGTTCACCGCAGGAGATCTGGTGTGGTTGTATAACCCTCAAAGAAAAAGAGGACTTTCTCCGAAGCTGCAGAGACAGTGGGAAGGACCGTATGAAGTCATGAAAAGGATAACTGATGTAGTTTACCGGATACGGAAGCTTCCTAGAGGAGAACCGAAGGTCGTCCATTTCAATCGATTGGCTCCGTACGCGTCAACACAGGATGACGAAGAAGTACGTTTCATCGAGGTTCCGGCGAAGGAAAGTGACGATTTTCAGGAATTCATGAACAGCTATGGGGGAACACGAGTTGCACGGTTTGGCGTTACAAAGAAAGTTCATCAAGACCTGTTTACAGTTCCCGAGAAATACTCTCTTGCTCATTGTGTAGCAGCGGATCTAAGGATGAGTAGAGGAATAGCAAGAGTATTCAGAAATAAATTTGGACGTCAAGAAGAACTGATGAGATTGCAGCTCAGAATCAGAAGTCAGAGGGTCGATTCATTTATTACGTAGTCACCAAACAGTACTCATATCAGAAGCCCACCTACCAGAATTTATGGACAGCACTGCATGGCTTGAAAGAAGAACTTCAATGCTTTGGTATTAGGAAATTAGCGGTCCCCAAACTAGGTTGTGGACTGGATCAACTGAATTGTAGGGTTGTGCGAAGCATGCTTGAGGTAGTCTTCCGGAAGACAGGTATAGAGATTTTGGTATGCAATTTCAACCCAAAGCAAAACGTAAAGCCCAGCAAAACCGTAGATTGCTACTTCCATCAGAGGGGCTACTGTAGAAATGGTAACGATTGCAGATTTCATCACGGTCCTCTGAGGAATTCGTGGAATCTGTTCTGGGACAGAACAGGCTTAAGGAGGGGACAGTGTGACGAGTACGGCCCTGTCTATTCTAGAATGTTGCAGAAAGCCCGCGACGTCTATGAGTCACCCGCCTCGCTAGAGCGTTCTCGAAATTGCCAGAAATTCCACATGAGATAAAAGGGTAAGCGCGGAGCAGCACAGGGACCAATTCAGCAGAGTGATTCGTAACGGAAAGATTTCAGTGAAAATAAATTAGTGTGGATTTAAATTGTGAACAGACTTTGATATAAATAGTTGTTTAGTTATTAGAATAGTAGTGTGTAAATAAGTGTAAATAAATAGTTTAAATATTCTAAACGTTTTGAAAAACCAAGAAAACGTTACACTATTTTAGGGAATAGCTTGCTATATTTTGTCCAAATGTCAGTAGTTTTCGAATTTTGAGCCGAAAACGGTCTCAAATGACTAGGTCTAGGTCGGACTTCCTATGAAGAATCCGTGGTCAAAAGTAATTCTATCCGGCCATCCGTGTACATAATAACTTCGGAACTGATGTAGTTAGGGATTTGAAATTTCTAGGTTGGGTTCGGGTCCGGAATTCTGCGGTTAAGTTCGTTAAGGGGCCAAATCCATCCATTAGCTATTGGCATTTGAAGTTTTCACTATTTTCTCCGTATTTCCGGAACAATATATCTGATCAATTCGAAATTTGGTATTTAGAAGAAGAATAATGACTCGCAAACTGGTGAATATCGCGCCTTCAGAAAATTTTAAAAAAATATAGAACATGTTTTGGCAAAATTTCGTAGGATCGTAAGATTAGAAGATTGAAAATTTTTTTCATCAGTACATGTCGAATACGATTCAGCGACCATAGATAAATCCTCTCCTTTTTCTATGAACCGAAATATTCCCATCGGGTTTCAGACATAACCCAATGTCTTTTTGCGCGCATGTTCTGAGGAACAGCGTGCTATCGTTTAGTCCAAATGTCTGTAATTTTCGATGATTGAGCCGAAAATGGTCTCAAACGACTAGGTTGGACTCCTGATATCGAATCCGGTGTCAAAATCGATTCTGTCCGGCCGTCCGTATGCAGGATTACGGTCATACTGAGAATCTTATCGACCTTAAACTTACAGGGTAGGTTGCATTTCGAAATACGACGGTTAAGTTCGTTAATGGGCAAAATCGGTCAAACGGTTTCCATTTGAAGTTTGGACGTTATTTTGGCGATAACTCAGAAACTACTGGAACCGTTGGATCGAAACTTGGCAGTTAGTTGAAGCAGAGCAACGCGCAACATTTCGAGACATTTTTTAGGGATTATACAATCAGTAAATTAAAAAAAAAAATTTTCCGAAATTTTTTTTTCCGCGAACTGTTCATCACAGTTGAAAAAAAAACTCGCGATTTTTAAGCTCCATATTCCACAGCAACGTACCAAATTTCAATTCTATACAGTTATTAGTTTCGGAGATATTGGGAAAAAATATATATAATTTCGTGGTTTTCTTCCCGATATTGTTGTTGTTTTCGGTACAACTCAAGAAATACTGATTCAATCACGACGAAACTTCGCACCCAGTTTGAAGATGCTATTCGGTGATCTTCCTATCATATTATCCTCATCAAATTCTGTATGAGCCTCCGAACTGTTATTTTCGATGAAAAACTGGATTTCAATTTTATATATTCTGTTTTTTTTGGAAATATTGGAAAAATAAAATTTTGAATGGGTATATCTGCGGAATCATTGGGTGGATTTTACCCATTCACGAATTCGGCTTGCGTAATTAAGGTCCAAACCTTCTCTACAAATATCGAGTTTCTGAGTCGTTTCTTTCGGGAGTTATTGTGTTCACGGTCTGGCCGTAAGGTATAATATTATACCTACACCTACACAATTATGTTATTTTTTCCTTCTTTTTTCAATGTGATATTTTAATCTATACAATATTTTTTTTCCATTAAAAAAAACCTTGGACACATTTGATATACCTAGGTATATAAGTATATCGAGATAAGCATTTTTCATTTACACCCATCCAATTTTTCCGATTAACTTGAATTTTGCTATTTTTCATGCTTTTATACGATGGGGCGCAAAAAAATTTTTTTCCTCAGGTGTCAGAATTGCTCGCGCTGGCCCTGCCACCGAAGAAACGTACATTAAAATAAATACCAATCAAATCACCATCAATCAAAACCACTGTTCATAATGCGATACAAGAATGTTTGATCGAACATTACCCGCCTTGCTTCTAAGCTTACCATACGATATGTTCTGAGCCGGAAGTAATAAGATGGACAAGTAGCGCGTTCGTTTCCGAAACGGTAATGTAAGTTTTTAGTGAATTTGCTCTGAACCATTTCTAATCTATTTACATATTCATACAAGAAAGGAGTCCAGTTCGGAGTAGCATACTCTAAATTACTACGTACAAAGCTGCAATACAGAGTCCTGACAGTGTCCACATCATTGAAATCCTTAGAGATCCTCAAAATAAAACCGAGCATCCTCAAGCCCCTCGAGACTACGCTCGCTATATGATATTCAAAAGACAACCTAGAATCAAGAAACACCCCAAGATCCCTGATGCATTCAACCTTGTCTACTGTGATACCATTGACAGTCAACGGAAGTGCAAAGATATTAGTGTTTTTCGTGAATGATAGGTGTTTACATTTTTCAACATTTAATGACAGATACCGCTCCGCACAGAAAGCAGCGAATCTATTAAGATCATCTTGAAATTCAGCGTAATCATTTAAACTGGCGACTGATTTGTACATTTTCTAGTCGTCCGCATGAATTTCGAAATCAACATATACAAAGAATTTTGACACATCATTGACATATAAATTAAAAGGAAATGGACCCAAATGCGACCCCTGTACTACCCCCGAAGTTACGTTGTAAAAAATAGACAAAATCCCATCAATAGCTACATACTGAAGTCTACCCGACAAATATAATTCGATCCAACGCAAAAGTTTTCCAGAAACTCCATAATCTGACAATATTTTCAATAACGTTCCGTGATATACCTTATCGAATGCCTTCGCGATGTCCGTATAAACCACATCGACCTGTATACCCTAATCAAAATTTCTTGAGATAAAAATCTATATATGGTGCTAGATTAGTTAGTACTAAACTAACCTTTCCCTAACGAAACCGTGTTGTCTCATACATAGTTTGGTGCTCAACGATAGGAACAGATTATCGGTTACAATAGATTCAAATAATTTTCCGAAATGGCTCAATATAGAGACAGGTCGATAATTAGATATTATATTTAGTTTATCACTTTTATGAATTGGGATTATTCGAGCGATTTTCCATTGACTGGGAAAAATACCGGTTCGTAAGGATTGATTGAATAGCAACTGAAGTGGCAAATCCAGAGTGTGGAATTGAATCAGGTGCTGGACCTTTATTAGAATTAAGATCATTTCTCTTTTTCAAAATCGCATCCCTCTGAATACAAACAATATTTATATTATCAAATTTGTTTATTTTATGATCATCTTTCTTGTAGACAACTTATTTGTAAGGATTGTGAAAATACCTGCGAAGTAGTCCCCGAACGCATTCACAACATCTTGACCGCCGTCGTATACATTATCATTGTGAGTCATCTGGCTAGGAATCCGTTCACTTTTTCTGTTTTCCGAAACATACGACACGAAGTTTTTAGGGTTGGAATTATTTTCCTTCGAAAACTGCCGAGTGAGGTTGAACAGCTTTCTTTTATTGTAAGAAAGACTTACGTTGATATATTTAGTCTTCTCTATTCCATCAAAGCCAATATTACTCGTTTTAATTTTGCTCGTATCTCCTTTATATGCGCGCAAAAATTCATCTCTGTAAGATTTGCTTTTAAAGTCGATAACAATGGGTCTAGACCTGTTATCATTCTTTGGCATATAGTTGATTCTGTAACAACCTTCTATAAAATCACATTGGTAATGCCTAGGTTAGATGCAATTTTTTCGACAATATTTAGAACGTTTTCATCCTTCTTCTCAGGTACTCCGATGACATCCAAATTTTTTGACTTTAGCTGTTGTCGCCTCATCTCTGCATTGTCTGCTTCCAGAGTCGTTAGCTCGGTATCATGATTTTTCAATTTAGAACTGCCTTCACTCAAAATCATCGATTTTATTACCATAGTTCAACGACTCCAAGAACTTGTTCTGCTGGCCGGTAATAGCAGCCAAATCGGACATAATTTTATCGAGCTTTACATGCATATTGGTGTAACGTGGAGCCTCCCTACCCTTAGTGGCCTTATGCCCGTACGCATAGTCCGATCTAGAACTCATACCTGAGAAATTCTCTGCTAAGATAACCTCTAGTATTGACTCATGCTTAGCAAGGGTCCTATACATTACACAAACCTTCGGCAATTCTCGGCGAAGTTCATGGATATCCGTGAAATCTAGAATGTTTTCAAGTTTTCATGTTTGTTGCACTGAATTTTGCTATTATATAACAGTATCTCTTCAAGGTGTCAAAGAAGCCGCCCCATAAAACGAACCGTTATTCTGTTAAATAAAATCCCGACAAAGTGTATGATTTATGGCATCTGTCTTGCTTCCGAAAAGGGGAGGTGCCTACCAGCATGATGGTCATTAAGAACAGGGTCACTATGTATTAAGTTCTGCAATTACTATGATGAATTCGTAGAAAATCATTTCCATTTACTGAGAGCAATCTGTTAATCGAAAATCAGTTGAGCAGTTTCATTAAACGCTGAATTGTATATTTAAATAGAAGGTTCTCTGAAATTATCGCACAAAACGATATTATCGTAAATGCGGTATCGTACATAGTACATAACACCAATATTATAATACAAACAGCAACGCTGGGTTGTGAGAAGTCACAGAAAATGAATAATCTTCGCTTTTTTGTGATTATGTCCTGCTTGAGCTCGCCTCAAGGTAGGTCGTTAGTAGACTTGAGCAAGCATGCCATCAAGCACTGGCGAAGTAGTGCTCGGCTGTCAAGTAACCAATATGGGATGGAGTCGACTTAGGACGTTCTCAAGTACGGAGTATCGACTATGCGTACGGGCATTAGTGTAGCAAGTATCGCATACCCATTTCAAGCCTCCTTTTTGTCCGGACGTCTTCAGCATATCAGGGGGAATTCCCAGGCAACTCCAATGTATTACATTAACGCATGAGAAACATCGAACAGTCGGTTTATTTCTGCTAACAGATGTAGCACACGACAAGCATTTCGCTGGCATATTACAGATAGAAAAAACACAATCAAAATTAATATTTCGTCGCTTACTCGGGAAGCGCAAAATCTTAAGAGCGTCCCCGTAAAATTTCGACAATTATTACTGTTGTTAACGCTTTAAACCACGAAAGAAAACACAGAACTCAAAGAAGTAGACTTCATATGTTCACAGTCTTGAAAATCACTGATTAATGTTGAAACTGCACAATATTTGTCAAATTACATAAATAAAATATTCACCTGCCTACCACGGTCAATGTTTATTGATAAAACTCTGGAGCACTAATATTATCCTCAAAATTCCTCCACTATTAAACATGATTAAATATTATATTATTATTAATACCTACTTTTCCGAGATATTCGTGAATAATGAAGTACCAAACCGCTTATTCCGTAATTGTATGAGTAAGTGTTATATATTTCAGATATCAATTCAGCCCAATTATCCACAAAAATTACTATTGGCCCATGTTCTGCCAGCTGTTCCACTGACGCCAAGATTACAATGGATAGTACGAATAAGATGGCAAATGCTCTGAAGCTGTCTGCATCTATGGGTGAGTGGATTAATTCTGAGTTCATAATTATCCAAAATTGCGCCGATTTGCAGCTTACTATTGGAGACCGACCCCAGTAATTAAACAGGACGAAGCGTTTTTGGCTGGTGAAGATTACTTAGGCTCCTTATACATAGGCCAAGCATATATATCGAATAATCTCGACGTTGGCTCATCTAACCTTAAGACTGCTACGGTAAACGAAGTCATTGCCAATGTTGAAACTAATTTTCAACATGTAAGTATATTTTGATAATAATTTTTAACGGTATTCTTCTAGCAGTGGACAAGCTTGCACTGTAAAGCTGGCCCCCTTTAGGTCGGTGGAGCAACGCAGCTCTACGCTTCGCGGCAAACAGCAGAAGTAATGTGATGAAAGTTCAAGCCAAAATGATTACGTCGGTAACGCGGCTCTGCGCGGTCTAAAACTTTATTCTGTTTCTGCGTAGAACCGTTGAGCGGACGTTTACAGTCCTGAAACTATTCTAGGATGTTTTGAAAACAGTTCAACCTATATGAAAACCCGAACAGGTCTAAAGACAGAGAGGACAAATTGATGTTTTTAAAATTTTAATCAGTATTAGTGATAGCATGAATACAAACTAGCAGTTAGAATACGATTGACAAAACATCATCGAATCCATCCATCATTTGATTGATGAGTATAAAGAAAAAAAAAAAATTTCTTCTCATATTCCATTTTTCAAACGAAATACTCATAGCAACTGTCTCCAAAAGTATGTTACAATTATATACAAACCAAAACAGGTACAGAGATGTTTCCAACGGGTCAATCATGGAAAAACCAACCGGGCTCCTAGCTGAATAGGTTTAACCTATTCACCATTGTTAAGTGTCAAACTTTCATGGCCAACGACCTCATGGTACCGAGGGGAGAGTCCGATTTGAAAGAGCCGATGTTTTTTTCCTAGCTACTCATATTTAATCAAAGTTTGAATTCACTCAATACTTGGCAACACTGGATAGCTGTCATCCATAGCTAGCCAGTATTGCTAAGAGTAGAGTGAATTCCGACTTCGATAGAATATGGAGTGTTAGTGGAAATCTCACTGGCTGGTTCATAATACCCTCCCTAATAGTCACGAGAGCAGGTCTATAGATGATGATATTGATGATTTTTTTCATAGTGATATTAGAATTTGAAGTGCGATGATTAAAATACCGGAGTGACAACTTTCAATTGTTCCCCTACTAAATGGTTAGACGAAATTGGAGAATAAAAAAAAGGAGAAGGAAAACTCTGCAGAAACGATCTATTTGCGGGGAAATTGGTATATGGAAATTATATATTTTTCTCATGATATAAAATGTGAATGCCTTGTTCTGGGAAATAGCGCGTTATGGTTTTGAGTCGAAAATACTCCTGAACAACTAGGTTGGACCCTCTCAAGAAGAATTCGTGGTCAGAAATCTATGACATCTTCTCCTCTCTGCATTTAGTGTACACACCATGGGAGCGTGTCCTGGCTATTCCCAATAGGAAATTTATAAACACATTGAATGAAATCCATGAGATCCATTCTGTCAATATCTTAGGAATCTCATATATGATTGACAGATCTGCACCAAGATGTTCTTAATTTTTCAAAATTTCAATAGACGACTTCGGCCTAAGTTACCAACCCACAATTTTCTTCATAAATTTACTATCACTGGGAAACCGGAATTTTAGGACAAATTCGACATGATCTTTCTGTCATCAGAACGACAGTCAATGTTCTATGGTAACATATCCATAGCATAGAATAATCCTTATTAACTTTATGATCCATAGAACAAAGAAGAGACAACAATCAACAATGGAAAAATTACTAGGTATGGATCATAAGGTAAATAAAGATTGTTCTATGCTATGGATGAAATACTGATTGTTGTTCTGGTGCATAGACTTAATATGTCTATGTTGTTGTGACTGAAAGATTGCTTTTTCATCAATCAAATTCCGTAATCAACCTTTTTTTTCAGGAACCAACCGAATATTCTATATTAACAGAACGGGAAGCCGGCAACTGCAATAGCCAAGTTGATTTGCGGAACATATCCTTTATAAACTTGACACTATTAATATGAAATCAGGAATCTCAACATGAATTTCAGCCTGACAAAAACCTATATTTGGAAGGAATTATCTTGTTTGGGGAGCCGAGGCATCTTTTACGGATATTTTTAAACAACGCGAACCTTATCATGTCGAATTTGTCCTGAAATTCACGTTCCCCAGTGATAGTAAATTTGTGAAGAAAATTGTGGGTTGGCAACTTGGGCCGGAGTCGTCTATTGCTCTCAAGCTCTGATTCTCAAATATGTCAAGTTCGATAAATAAAAACTGTCAAATAGATCATCTCGCAATCGAACATCGACAGCTGGACGTTGTGGCGGGTCGCCAACTCTAGACCCTGCAGAGTAATTAGGTTGCAAAATATGCAACAATTACCTGCAACGACTTCAATGCCTCAGCAGAACATTTTTTCGCAAAGAGCTTGATGGGCCAAGCGATAAAAAATAGGATTAATAGAAAAACTTTTAGATAACAATCTCGGCAGAATTGGGACCATAAGATTTGCTCATTGAAAATATATTAGAATTGAACACGAAGTGATTAAACACATTCTAATTTTAAGTTCAACACATTTTACTTATTTCAGGTGCTAAGCACCAACAATCCGAAACTACTCAAGTGGGTGAATACAACAGCTCAAGATTTTTCCAAACAAGATAAAAATAAAATGATCCCTGGGGGTGCTCGCGAAAATGGTACAGAAACTTTCGTCTGTCGAGAAGTTGATAAGGCGTTGAGCTTGCCAGGAAGTGCACGGGTGTTGGAAACTGGAACCTACTGTTATGCCCCTTACGGTCCTGTTGAACAATATCAAATATTGATGATCAATCCAACAATTATCGACCCAAAAAGTGTGATCGATAAAGGAATTATAAAAGAAAGTCCTATTAAGGATGGTACAAAAATCAAGCTGAATGGCTTTTGATTTTTTTGAATTACAAATGCTTATTGAATTCTGTAAATTCTGAGAATAAAATATGATTTCGAGACTTGAAACGGCTTTTGATTGTACAAAAAGAATGAGTATGAAAATCTACATGAAGGTACCTAAATATATTACTATATAAATATTTGAAAACTGAATGAATTTGTTCCTGATTTTATGAATCGAAAGATTTTCAATGGTGATTTTTGAAGAGAGAGGGAAGGGATCATTCATAAAAGTTTTTAGTTATAACCCTGTAACGTTACAAAACGCTGCACTGTCGATTTCAGTTTTCATCGCGAAAATACGCCATACTAATAATTTCAATCCCAATCGCAAGAATAACGCCTCACTGAAATTATATGATCGGTCGCTAAAGAACGCTCTTCGCTTTGACGGTTGAGTGTGTGTTTCGCATGCGCGACCCTTCAAACTCGATCCAGCTGATGGAAAATTCTTTTTTTTTTGGTACGGAGAAGTTGAAGATTCAACACCTTGCTAGAGTTTAGCGAATTAACGTACCTCGTAATCCATTAACATCGTGGAATTTCGAAGTTTTATTGTTTCTTATAAGACGTCTAATCAAAAGGCGGTAAGTACTACGTATATCCCGACCAATATTTTTTGCTTTTATGAATGCCAAATTGTGATATCTGATTTATTTCATTCCATGCAGGTTACACAGGTTAACATTTTCCTTTGTATAATATTGTGCATTTGATTTCTTGTCTCATTCTTATTATCGAATGACGTGCTCTTATTCCTGACTTCTAGATATTTCATCTCATATTTATTAGTTTGTAAATTATTTCAATAACGTCTAGAGTCACTGGAAATGAGATCACGTGTTACAAGCACTATTTTGTAGTTTTGAAATTTGCAGTCATTGTACCGAGGCTACCGCCTACTGCATCATCTTTTTACCGGGGCTAACGCCCACTGAACCGTCTTTGTACCGGGGCTACCGCCTACTGCATCATCTTTTGTACCGGGGCTACCGCCCACTGCATCATCTCTTTACAGGAGCTTACGCCCACTGAACCATCTTTTTACCGGGGCTACCGACTACTGGATTATCTTTTTACCGGGGCTAACGCCCATTCGAACATCCTACTATCGGACCCGAAGTTTAACTGGATTATCTCAGTACTAGAGGCAATTATTACTGGATTATCTTAGTACTGGAGCTGATTATGGCTGGAATACCTTTATACCGAAGCTAATTATTACTGAAATATCTTTACTCTGGACTTTGCTCTGGATGGAATCTCTTGAAACTGGACTACCTGCATTATACCTGTATTTTGAAGGATCATACCTCCGGATCCTTACTATCAAGATAAGTGCTTCTTCGAATCCCGGATCTCAGATTCACTGTACCTAAATTTGTATTTGTAAATAGCAATTTTAATTGTAAAGTTGAAATAAATAGATAGGGAGTAAGAGGTTGCATCATTACCACCAGATTCACGACTAGGGATACATTCAGGAGTTAATTTGATTTCAACCCCTTAGTCAGCAAAGTTGAAGTACTTCGAAATGAGTTCATAATAAAAAAAAAATCATTTCATTCCTATCCATGTTTTGGAAAAATTTGATTGAGCGAAATGACAATTTTTGCATTCCTGAAATGATATCAACATACTGTGAAAAATATGGACCTTTACAGCATTTTGCTTCAGAAACTTCTTAATAACACACATTTGATGATCTGGAGAATTCAATTGGGTATTATAAATGTGCAACTTCTTCAATTAATTTCGAATATGTGAATGGGTGCAATCCACTAGCTGGTTTCGAATATTTATAATATATACACACGAATGAATGGCCTCAATTTTTCCGAAAACTTAGTATGCTGATTGTGTCAGATTCAGCATTCGGTGGTGAAATAATGATTTCAAGCCCAATGCAGCATTTCAACGAAACCATACAGAAAGTTTACGATATATTTCCTTTTCTGAAAAAAGCAACGTTTTGGAGATCTACATTATACTAAGTGACATTATAGAGTCAGTCGGCAGGCCACGAAAGCTTGACACATGCACTCTGTAATTCAAAAATGTTGACTTGTAGTAATTTTCCGGTAGATATCTACAGGGTGTTGTCTGTTCTACACATAAGACCCATGCATTGATCAGTATATTTTGTTCAAACATATATCTTTACAATGATGAATATTTTGGACAGTCAGTAGACCTCCATCTATAGAAATGCTGGATATTCACTGGATCTGCTGCATTATCCGCCTAAACAGAATGAGAATTCAATCGAATTTTCAAAATGAGTTCTTTGAGAAATTAATTTTCCGATGAATGAATATTTTTCACGGTAGGCCTAGGAATTTGACTTCAGGCTGGCCGAAAACACATTTGGCTGGGTTCAGTGTCATCGAGTGCTCCTGGAATCTTGCGAAGACGATTCTGAGGTGTTCCATGTGTTCTTCTTCGGATTCTGAGGCGATTAGTACGTCATCGATATAGCTGAAGCAGAAGTCAAGTCCTCGTACTACTTCGTCGATGAATCGTTGGAAGGTTTGAGCAGCGTTCCTAAGTCCGAAAGACATGAATGGAAATTCGAACATTCCGAAGGGTGTCGTGATGGCTGTTTTGGGAACATCCTCTTCAGCAAGTGGTATCTGGTTGTAGGCTCGAACAAGGTCCAGTGTGGTGAAGATGCTCTTTCCTTGCAGGATGTGGGCAAAGTCTTGAATGTGCCTGACTGGATATCGATCTGGTATTGTGCGGGCGTTGAGAGCTCGGTAATCTCCGCAGGGTCTCCAACTGTCGGTTGACTTTTTTGGTGCCAGGTGTAGTGGGGATGACCATGGACTTTTGGATGGACGTGCAATTCCTAGATTGATCATGGTTTCGAATTCTTTCTTCGCCGCTTTGAGTTTTTCTGGTGCCAGGCGTCGTGGTCTGGATGAAAGTGATGGACCAGGGGCTGTTTGGATGTGATGCCTTGTATGGTGCTTGATGTTCATCGGGACTCCCTCAGGTCTCGTTATGTTGGGAAATTCCATGAGGAGGTCGTGGTACTTGGATGAACCGCTGATTGTTTTGATGACCGGGATGTTGCATTGTGTGGCTTCCCCTCTGGTGGTGAGCTTGGTGGTTCCGTCCAGGAGGCGCTGGTTTCTCACGTCCACCAGTAGATTGTAGAAACTGAGGAAATCGACTCCAATGATTGGCTTGGAGACATCTGCTACGACGAATCTCCATGTGAAATTGCGGCGTAGTCCCAAGTTGAGCGATAGGTTGGTTGTACCATATGTTGCGATGTCTGTACCATTGGCTGCTGAGAGGGTGTAGTCGGACTTCTCTCGTCTTCCAGAAGTTGCACTGCGAGGAAATACGCAGAGATCGGCGCCGGTGTCTATCAGGAACTGCCTCTTGGATTCCCGGTCGGTGATGAAGAGACGGCGCGGTGCTGGGCTGGGATCACTAGCCGTCATTAGTGATTGCCCCTGTCGTTTCCCGACTGGAAGGAGCAGGGTTGTTTGCACTTCCTGGAGTTGCTTCCAAACTGTAGGTGGTACCAGCAGAATCCATTGGTGCGTTGTCTGCTGTGGCTTCGGGACCTGGAACGTTCTCGGTGTCGCTGTTGTGTCGGCCGTCTGCTGAGGGCTGCCACTTCTGCTCGGAGTGCTGCGATCTCTTGGTTCAGTCCCAGGGTGAGCTGCGCCATGTGGACGTTCATCATCGCCTCGAGGGATTGCGTCGACGTCGTTTCAGCGATCTGGGATGCGGGTGGTTTGGAGGCCTCAGCGATGTTGTCTACGTGGGCTGCCAAGTCCTCTAGCTCGCTGTCCTTGACGATGGTGAGGGCTACTTGGATCTGTCTGGGTAGTCGGCTCAACCATAGGGTCTTCATCAAAGCGTCGGGTACGTTGGCATCGGCTAGGCCCCTCAAATGTCGGAGGAACTGTGATGGTTTGCGGTCCCCAATTTCTTCCCGTTCGAGGAGGCGGCGTGTTTTCTCTTCCTGGGATGTGCACAGCCGTCGGATCAGCTCCGTCTTGATTGTGAAGTAGGCCTCTGACGGTGGTGGCTTCAGGATGACGTCCTTCACTTCTGTTGCGAACTTCGCTGGTAGGGCCCCTACTACGTGTCCGAACTTCGTTTTGTCCGAAGTCACGCCGGCACTGGTGAAGATTCCTTCTACGATAGCGAACCATAATTCCGGGTCGGCGGAAATGAATTCTGGCATCCGGACTGCGACTCTGGAGATTTGTGCTTCGTCGCTCTGCATTTTGCCGATTGAGGTACGTTCTTCCTTCCTTCAAGAATTCGGTTCGGCCCTGATGTCGTCTACGCCACTGGAATTCCTTATTGCGGTCGTCGGGGGTCACCATTTTTTGGGGTCGTCTGTTCTGTGGAATCAAACACACAATAAAGAAAACAGATTAGCCTGTTTATTTTTCTGTCGAGTGTTACACAAAAGTGAATTCGAAAGGCAATAAAATTATTTTTGTTGAAAAGGCAGAGTCTAACAATTCTTCGTCGTAAATCTTCTTAAGGGCCGTCAGGTAGTTCTTCGTTGGCGCTGAGCTGGTAGATCGGGAACTAGGGATGTGTAGGCGCCGGTCTTCGAGGGGGGTAAACCAGATGTCGATGTGTTGGAGCTTCTTGATACGGATAAAGATGGAATGCAGATGTCGGTCAGGAATGCGGCGTCTGGATCGAATATCTTCTTAGCGGTGATATGCAGATGGATTGGAGAGTTGAGTCAAGTGAATTGGTGAGCGGAGCGAAATATATTTATTCGATTTTTCGGAGATTTGAATTTCGAGTTTCGACTCCGCCCTTTTTTCCGTTTTTGTTGAAGCGGATGAATTCGCTACATTATTCAACCTGTGTATACCTCACAGTATGTATGTACAAATTTTGAGTTGCACCTTTCGTATTCTTCACAAGATATTTTTTTCTCAACTTCTTTCGTCACAATGTCTGTTATTTTCGAATTTTGAGCCGAAACAGTTCTTGAGAGATTGAGTTGAACACCCTGAAGAAGAATCTGTGTTCGAATTCCATTATTTCTGTCCGTCCGTCTGACCGTCCATCCTTCCGCATAAGCTCTAAATTTCGAAGGAAAAGACCTTGCGACTTTGAATTGTCAGATTTTTGGAGTTTCAAATATCTTTGTTGAGTTCCTTTTGGGGGAATCGTGCGAATAGTATCGATCTGAAATTTTGAGGTTAAGTTCTCGATATGTCATGAAGTGCTGATTTGATTAGATTAAAATTTTGTAGATAGTTTTGGAATAACTTAATCGCTTAAGTCACTGCAAAATTTTGTGTGGATCTAGTTAGAAAATTCTAGAAAAGAATTTATTCGAAAATTTTTCAAATTTTTTTTTTTCCGAAATGATTGATAAGATTTCAACGAGAATTGGCCTGAAGTCAGTTTCTTACAACAATTTTGAAAATTTCAATTTATTCCGATATTTTCTTTCGGAGATATCAGGAAAATAGTATGGCGAATTTCATTACTATTTGAAAACTATTTACGAGAATATTCACAATTTGTCTCGAAAAAAATCATTTTTCGGAAATATGATATTTTCTTAAAATTTGGCACAAAAAACAAACAAACTAACAATTCGTCGGTGGAGAATTCTGAAAAATAAATGAAATGGATATTCATCGTAGAATAATTTCGAATATTTGCCAAGTTAACAATGCATTCTCATTTATCCTATAAATTCTTCTGAATACCAAAGTGAATAGTTGATTAGCAGCAATGTGCCTTCGAAAATGGAGATCCATAAATCTGAAACATTGTTATTCATAACAAGGTAACATAACATACTCGCCGATACGTTTCACAAATTTAATAAAAATTTTTATCATTAACATTCATGTTTCCGATTTCAACCCATTATTAACACTGAAAATAAAATACATACACAAAAATTATACTTCGAGAAACAGGTAAGAACGGAGAGAAGCGGAAATCTTAATGATCCTTGGGGATTGCAAGTTTATGTTTAAATGCGGCTGATATTTCCAAAAGTTCTACTGTTTCCATCTTTGTGTGAAATTTTCGTCTAACCTGAATCTATGAAATGGTTACAAGTGATACAATGCTAAGAGATGCCAGTTGTGGATTTCTTTTCAGGAAAAGACTTTTTGTGTTCTTCAGTTCTTACTTTGAGAGGCTGACCAGTTTGTTATATATAGAATGCAAGACATTCAGCACAGAACAGTTTATAAACACCACTTAATTCAAAATCAATCAGCCTATCCTTACCATTAAAAAAAGGTAGAAAAGCACTGACTCGAAGTTAGTAGCATTTGCGCGTATGTTCACTCTTGGTGATATTCTTTGAACATGCGCGCAAAAGCTGCTGACTTCACGACAGTGTTTTCTAGTTTTTTTCGATAAAGAACTGGATTTCGATTCGATCTAATCTGTATTTTTGAAAATATTGGGGAAATAAAGTTTTGAATGGTAAATCTGCGGAACCATTGTGTGGATTTCACCCATTCCCGAATTTGACCTTGGTATTTAAGCCCAAACCTACTGCACAAATATCGAGTATTCAAGTCGTCTCTTCCAGAAGTTGTTGTGTTCAAGGTCGGCCGTTAGAAACTGGATATTTGTAGAGTAGGTTTGGACCTTAATTAAGACGACCGAATTCATGAATAGGTATAAACCACCCAATGATTACGCAGCTATACCTATTCAGAATTTTATTTTGGCCAAAACTTCCAAAAATACAGATTAGATCGAATTAAAATCCAGTATATTATCGAAAAATAAAAGTTCAAAGTTTTATACAGAGTTTCAGGAGGATTATATATCATCAGTAGATCACAAAATGTTGAATATTTGAAAAAAAGAATTGAAATTTTGTTTTCAAATTGTTCTAATGATACGACCATCACGAAATTTTGTACATAGTTGTCCATCAGCGTTTTCAAACTAGCTGCAAAGGTTCATCGTGATTGTATTGTTTTTTCGACTTATTCCGGAAAAAACAACGATATCGAGAAAAAAATATGAGGAATAACCTCGAAAATCCAAATGGCTATAACTTCAAAACCATTCGGCCGATTCGGCCCGTTAACAACCTCAATTGTCGCATTTTGAAATGCAACCTACCCTGAAGGTTCCATATCGATAGGATTCTCCGTACTCTCGTAATCGTTCATACGGCCGGACAGAATTGATTTACCCAATAAACACACACACGTTGAAAATACGTTTATTTGTAGTTGATTCCGTTGATTTAACGTTACCAGTTGATTGCGTAACGTTATATTTAAAACGTTAATTCAACCAAAGGTAGATTCAACATATAATAAACAAATACAATTCAACTCTTCATAGCAGTAACCATGAAGCAACGTATCCACATCGTACCTTTATACACGTATATCAAACTACGACTGAAAAACATCATATCAACTTTGAGCACGACAAGATTTAGCAACTCGAAACCTATTGAAAAAACCTCAATCTACGCTCAATTAATTTTTTTAAGTATATTTAACGTCATGAACTAAAGCAATTCTTACCCGCTTGAACAATAACATAGAACAGATGTTCCGTTATAACGTGTCGACATTGTCTTTTGCAATCTTTACTAAGTATTACCTTCTCTTGAAAATTTTTCTTCAAGGATCATTGAATTAGAGAATTTATTGTTAGTTGATTAGTAGTATCCTTCCCTCGTTTTTGATTAGATATTAGTTCGAAAAGTTTCGATTTAAACCTAATCAATTCATTTTTGATTTATTTCAATAATTTCTCAACTTCATTCTACACATGAATGCAAAACGTAATTATTCTAGCACTCAAACAGAAAATATTCTTGAAAAGATTTGTTAGATGATATATGAAATCTATCAATAGATGCAGTTTCAATTATTCTGTAATAAATGCAAGATGCCTGGTTAATTACTCAATACCATTCAAACAATAATTATATTTATGGTAAGTATTATTTTACAGCTGCTATCAGGAAAATAATTCGGTGCTGCGACTAATTTGCAACTTACTAACATGTAACACGATGAAGGCCAAGCAGAAACGAAACGCATAATCTTATTTCTTTAACAAAATTATTACTTTTTTAGTACAATTCAGTGTAATATTTCGTGTTGTTTTCCATATTCCAATTTCTTATCTCTATTTTCTTATCCGTTTGTCTAATAATAAATCATTCGTCTAATTTGATTATTCTTCGCTTTATCATTAATTATATGTTCGGGTCCTTTCCTTGATTGAATATTTTTGCATTTTTTCTTGAAACTGATTTGCTTTCCATAAAAATCATTAATAACCACGCGGAATTATTTTGTATATTTCATTATTTCATTTTATGATGGGTGACCAGAGTTTTTTTTGATTTTAGCAGTAGGTTCTTAGGGATGAACTGACATGAAAGACTTTTTCAAATGGAGCAGAAATAATTCAAAGATATTGAATTGTTCTTTACAGAAAGTGAGGGAAGAAATAAGAAACAACTTAAATCGTTGATAACCCGTTATGAGGTATAGTTACGTTAAAACCGAAAAGTAACGTTATATTTCAGTGGATTTTTTGTTGCAATGTGAATGTTTCTAACGTTTAAATAACCTTGAAATAATGTTACAAAGTGACGTTACTAAACTACGAGAATGCATCGTATTTCCTAACGACATTTTCCTGGTTTTTCAACGTTGTTTGGAAGTGGCGTTACTAAAAAAATTCAACGTTGTTTTTACGTATCTGTGTTTATTGAAACCGGATTCTTCATCAGTGAGTCCAAACTTCATCGTTTGAGATCATTTTCGGCTCAAAATTCGCAAATAACAGTTATTTCTACAAAACGATAGCACTCCGTTCCCCTAGAACATGCGCGCAAAAATATTGATCTCGAATTTATCTTATTAGTACATATATCATCAATATCATTTTGCTTTAATCTTTCACACAGCTTGTCGGAATATAAATGTTCAGTCGTAGTTGACTTTATCATTGAATGAAAGTCGGAAATATCTTCAATCTTGTTTTTGTTATATTAATGACAGTACAAAAACAAATTAATCCCATAACTGACAGAACTCTCATAAACTCTCTCAATTCTAAATTATTAGATTTCAACATTTCTCTGGGCCACACAAAAGCAATCAATCTATACGTCAGTAATCTAATTTTAGCCTCCATATTTTGTGTACCAATTCTCCAGAGGATGTTCTAACATCAATAATCCTCATACGGCCATTTTTTTCAGAGTAAGTTTTTAGCTATGTGAACCTGGCAATTGACCTTGAAATTTCCTCGTGAAAATGTTGTGATCGATTGTACCCGGTAGGTACCCGATTGTACCACAAAAATTTTCGTTTGTAACCCTAACGTTTTCTCTATACAGCCATTATAACTTTCGAACCCATCGGCACCCAAAAAAAAAATTCGAAATTTCCTCATCAAAACTTGGTGAAGGATGGTACCAGGTAGGTACCCGATTGTACCACTTTTATTTTTTCTGAAATCCCCATGGTTTTTTTTACACATCAATTCGAAATTTGTTTTTCTCTTCAACTCGTGATTGACCGATAATTGATGGAATTTTGGTATGAAAATTCTGTGGTCGATTGAACCCGGCAGGTACTCGATTGTACCACAAAAATTTTCGTTTGTACCCCTAGCGTTTTTTCTATACAGCCATTATAACTTTTGAACCCACCGGCACCCCAAAAAAAAAATCGAAATTTCTTCATGAAGACTTGGTGAAGGATTGTACCAGGCAGGTACCCGATTGTACCACATTTATTTTTGCTGAAATCCCCATGGTTTTTTTTGCACATCAATTCGAAATTTTTTTTTTCTTCAACTCGTGATTGGCCGATAATCGATGGAATTTTTGTGTGAAAATTCTGTGGTCGATTGTACCCGGTAGGTACCCGATTGTACCTCAAAAATTTTCGTTTGTACCCCTAGCGTTTTTTCTATACAGCCATTATAACTTTTGAACCCACCGATACCCAAAAAAATTTTTTTTGATTTTTTCGTGAAAACTTGCTGAAGTATTGTACCATGTAGGTACCCGATTGTACCACATTAATTTTTGCTGAAATCCCCATGGTTTTTTTTACACATCAATTCGAAATTTTTTTTTTCTCTTCAACTCGTGATTTGCCGATAATTGATGGAATTTTTGTATGAAAATTCTGTGGTGATTGTACCCGGTAGGTACCCGACTGTACAACAAAAATTTTCGTTTTTACCCCTAACGTTTTCCCTATACAGCCATTGAGACTTTTGAACCCACCGACATCCAAAAAAAAAAAAATGTTATATTTTTTCATGAAAACTTGGTGAAGGATTGTACTAAATAGGTACCCGTTTGTACCACTTTCATTTTCGCTGAAATCCCCATGGTTTTTCCTACATATCAATTCGAAAATTGGTTGGCTGATAATCGATGGAACTTTTGTGTGCAAATTCTGTGGTCGATTGTACCCGGTAGGTACCCGAAATCGAAATCGAAATTTCTCCATGAAAACTTGGTGAAGGATTTTATCAGGTAGGTACCCGATTGTACCACGTTTATTTTCGCTGATCTACCACCAGTTGTCATATTGTGCGCACGCTAATTCGGAGCTCCGTAATTAAACTCGATATACTCGAAAATTACGAGCGAGAAATTATTTTCAATAGTGAATACCATATCTGTTATTTGTGCACTAGGCGAGAGTGGTCGAAGATTTTAGTTTTCTGAAATATAAACTTGTAAAACAATAATTGTTTTGATATTGCAACCCGTCATAGAGGTATAGCATCGGTAGGAAAAGCAGCTGGTGTGAGTGATAAACATCGTTATCGCCGCAGATAAGCGAGCTGGATTTCGGAGTTGACAGAGGCGGACTCAGGTTTAATTCGAAATCGCGAAATCGAAATATTAAGATGAGAAACGAAGAGGAATATACTAGCGATGAAGGTAAAAGAAGAAGGAAAGAAGAAGAGGAAACATTTACAAAAAGCAGAAAAATTTTTCGAACACCACAAAAACAAAAACCAAATACTCAGGATGATAAAATGGATAGAATGATGGAAATGATGGAGAATATGATGCGGGAAATGAAGGAGATAAGATCTGAACAGCGGAGTTACCAGACAGAAATGAAGAAGTTGAGAGAAGAAAATGAACAAATAAAGAAAGAAAACGAAAATCTCAAAAGCGAAATCAAGATGATTAATTCTAGACTAGAGATTATAGATAGAGATAAAAGAAGAAATAATGTAGTGGTCAGTGGTCTAACTATGAATGAAACCCAACAAGACTCAATACAGGATAAAATGAGTCAGTTTTTCAAGAAAAATATGGAGATAGAGCCTCTTTTGAAAACTGCCAGGAAAATAGGAGTGAAAACTTACCTTATCGAATTGGAGAATACGTCGGAAAAAATGAAGTTGATGCGAAATAAGAATAAACTAACGAACTATACGGATGAAGTAGTTTATATAAACGATGATATGACGAAGGTACAAAGGGAGATACAGGAAAAGCTAAGATCGGCTGCCAAGGAAGAGAGAGGAAGAGGTAGGAATGTTAAAGAGGGTTTTCAAAAGCTAATCATAGACAATGTGCACTTTAAATGGAATTATGATATAGGAAAAATTGAGAAATCAATGTCAAAAAACTATTGAAGAGGATGAAGGTAGGAACGGAATTGAAAATTACGACTGAGCAGAATAAAGGACAACGAGACGGTAGAACGAGCGTAAGAGATGTATGGAGGATAGCAACATGGAATGTGAGAGGTTTAAGTGGAAAGGAAGATGAACTGGAGACTGAATTTGAGCAAATGGAACTGAAAGTTTTGGCAATAACGGAAACAAAGAAAAAGGGAGAAGGATCAATGAAAACAAGAAACGGCCATTTGTTAATATATAGCGGAGTGGATCGAAATACGAGAGCAAAAGCAGGAGTAGGATGTTTAATAGAGAATAGAATATCTCGGAGTATAAATGGTGGGAAAAATTGGTCCGAGCGGATATTGTCAGTGGAAATTAAAGGTGGAAACAACGAGATAACAACAATAATAGTGGTGTATGGGCCTAATGAAGATGACAGCTCAGAAACTAAAGAGACATTTTGGGAGAACTTAACAGAGATTACGGAAGAAGCGAAAGGAAAAATTGTTATCTTGGGAGACTTCAATGGCAGAGTAGGTAGAAGAGACAAAATGTATGAAGAAGTAATGGGGCCCTTTGGAGAAGAAACAAGGAATAATAACGGTGAGCGACTACTTAACTTTTGTATACTTAATTCTATGTTAATAACCAACACACTTTTTGAACATAAAAATATCCATAGATACACAAGGGAGGTTAGTAGCCGGGGAGAGAAATCGATAATAGATTATATATTGGTTCAAAAAGAAATTAGATCAACTGTTTTAGATTCAAGAGTAAGAAGAGGACCAGAAATAGGCAGTGACCACTACGTAGTAATAGCTAAAGTCAAAATGGATGGAATTAGCACAACGAACAACCGAAATAACCAGGGGAAAAAGATGGAACACGAATGCCTGAGAACTTACAAATTAGTTAACAGAGAAATTGCTGAACGATACCAAATAGAAACAGAAAGGAGATTCGAGCAAGCAAGATATAAACAAGAAGGCTCTTCACTTGACAACATGTGGACTAAATTCAAAAATATAATTATAGAATCAGCAAGAAAAGTTTGTGGAAGTTACAGGAAAACAAATAAGAAAAAACAAACAGCATGGTGGACGAAAGAACTGAAAGCTGAAGTGAAGATGAAGAAGGAAAAATGGAGAATATACTTGAATGAAAGAACTACAGACAATTACCAACAGTATAAAAACCAGAGAAAGAAAGTCAAAGAACTTATATTGGCACGTAAAAAGGAAAAATGGGAAGAATTCGGGGAAAAAATGGAAAACGATTTCAAGACTAATCAAAAACTGTTTTATGGAGTCCTGAAAGCGCAAAGAAATAGACAAACGAATGAAAGCGTAAATATAAAGAATAAAGAAGGAACTCTATTGAGGGGTGACGATGAAATAATGGATAGATGGAGAGAGCATTTTCGAGAACTACTGGATGGGGGACATAGCGAGGTAGAAGATACATACGAACAGCAAGAAAATATTGAAGAGAAAGAATTTGAGGGAATAACTCTGGATGAGCTGAAACAAGCGATATCATCATTGAAAAATGGAAAAGCTCCAGGAAATGATAAAATAACATCAGAGATGCTTAAGAACTTGGGACGAATAGGATTGAACACATTGCTGGAGATATTTGAAAAAGCATGGAAAGATGAAATGATACCAGACGATTGGCAAACAGCCTTAATAGTTCCAATATATAAGAAAGGAGACAAACATAATTGTAATAATTACAGAGGTATAACTTTATTGAGTACAGCTATGAAACTCTACGAGAAAATATTAGACAAAAAGATAAGACAGAAAATAGAGTTAACAATGGAAGAAACACAGAGTGGATTCAGGAGAGGAAGGAGTATTCAAGATCATATATTCACTATGAAGATATTATGCGAGAAAGCAAAACAAGAGAATAGAAGATTGTACTTGGGCTTTATTGATCTGGTGAAAGCTTTTGACAAAGTGAACAGGGAAAAACTGTGGACAATACTGAAGAAACGAGGAATAGATAAAAAATTGATCTGCATTATAAAGAATATATATAGATTGAATAAAAACCGGATTGTTAGCCACAATAGAACATCAAAAACATTCCACACAAAAACAGGACTAAGGCAAGGAGGAAGTTTGAGTCCGGTACTGTTCACTATCTTCATGGACGAGATTTTAAAGGAATGCACAAGAAGAACAAAAAAATTTCACGTAGGACACAAAAATATGCAGCGGGTGGAAATATCAGAATGTGCTTTTGTAGATGACATTATCGTGATTACTGGACGAAGAGACGATTTGCAGGGAAATATGAAGATATGGGATGAAGTTGTCAAAAAGTATGGAATGGAAATAAATAAAGACAAGACAAAAGTTATGGTGATAGGAAACTCAGAAGAACTTAATATAGAGCTAGACGAAACAACAATAGAACAGGTGAAAAATTTCAGATACTTGGGTGTCGAAATAGATGAAGAGGGAAAACAAGATGTGGAAATTAATAAAAGAATAGAAAACACAGTTAAATTGTACCATACGATGAATAAGAGTTTCATAGGTTAAAAGGAAATTTCCCAAAGGACAAAGATGAACGTGTATAGAGCAATATATAGACCTACCCTGACATTTTCATGTGAATCATGGGCCTTGAACAATAAACAGAAAAGTAAAATCCAAGCAGTAGAAATGAAATACCTAAGAAGAGTAAAGGGCGTAACCAGAATGAATAAGATAAGGAACGAAAGAATACGTGAAGACCTAGAGATTGAACCAATACATGATTTCGTAGAAAGAAGACAACTTAGCTGGTGGGGACATCTGAACAGAGCAAATGTGGAGAGACCTGTTAAACAGATATGGGAAGCTAGAATTCAAAAGAGGAAAAGGAGAGGAAGACCAGAGCTGACGTGGAACGAAACAATCACTGAAATAATTAATAGGAGAGGACAAACATGGAATGAAGCAAGGAATATGGCTGGGGATAAGAAACGGTGGACCAAATTTGTACATAGAAATGAGATACTTTGATTTTGTATATACTGAAATTCAATTAAGTTGAAATGGAATACCCTACACCATTATATGGTAATTGGGTTTTTTGATAATATATATATATATATATATTATTTTCGCTGAAATCCCCATGGTTTTTTTTGCACATCAATTCGAATTTTTTTTTCTTCAACTCGTGATTGGCCGATAATCGATGGAATTTTTGTGTGAAAATTCTGTGGTCGATTGTACCCGGTAGGTACCCGATTGTACCTCAAAAATTTTTGTTTGCACCCCTAACGTTTTCCTTATACAGCCATTATAACTTTTGAACCCACCGATACCGAAAAAAAATTTTTTCATGAAAACTTGGTGAAGGATGACCATGTAGGTACCCGATTGTATCATCTTCATTTTTGCTGAAATCGTCATGGTTTTTCGTACACATCAATTCGAAAATTGTTTTTTCCTCAACTCCTGATTGGCCGATAATCGATGGAATTTAGGTGTAATTAGTTAGTTGATAGTTTCAGATATTGGGAGTGAAAACTCAGAAAAAGCCTAAAAATGTTGCGAAATCCTGCCAAAGCGAGCTTTAATCGATACTTTAAAGAAAGGTTCTCTCTCGTTCGATGAAAGAGTCAGATTTGTACTATGAAAAGTCACAGTTTGCTTCGTTTATCCCTTCTTTACAAGAAACTACCCTTTACCAATAGTTAAATCCTGCAATCCGCAAGGGCGTTTTCCCTGAAAAAACAATTTTATTTAATTTTCAATAGTTCTGTGTGAGATATTGGAAGTGAAAACCCCAAACAAAATCAAAAAATGATTGGAATTTTTATTTATTACAGGTATTGAGCACCAACAATCCAGATGCTCAATTGGGTAAATACAACAGCTAAAGATTTCTTGAAACAAGATAAAAATAAAATGATTCCTGGGGGTGCTCGCGATAATGGAACCGAAACATTTGTCTGTCAAAAAGTTGATAAGGAGTTGCTTCTTCCAGGAAGTGCACGAACTTTAGAAACAGGAACTTACTGCTATGCCTCTTATGGACCTGTTAAAAAATTCCAAGTATTGATGATCGATCCAAATATAATCAACCCAAAAAATATAGTCGATGCAGGAATTATAGGCGAACGTCCCCTTACGAATGGTACCAATATTGAGCTCACAGGTTACTGATCATGAATTCCACATAAATTTTGTAAATTTTAGAAATAAAAATTATGATTGGAGTACTTGAAATGGCACATAAATTTCCCAAAGAGGATAAATATGGAAGATGACCACATGAAAAATATACTCCACCTGAGATGGCGTCTTATTGACATAATTTTTTCCGTCATTTTACATCCACGACGTCTCCGACTAATATATGATCCATTAAAGACGTTCGATCATTGACTGAAATAAGACGCCAACACTTTCTACGTCTAATAGACGTCTTTTTACGCGCTTGTTCTGGGGAACAGCGCGTTATCGTTTCGTCACACTGTCTGTAATGTTCGAATTTTGAATTGAAATTGGTCTCGAACGACTATCTTGGACTCACTGATGAAAAAGCCGTGGTCAAGTTGATTATGTCCGTCCGACCGTCCGGCTGGCCGTGTGCGCTGTAACTTTGGAAAGAAGAACCTAGCGTCTTAAAATTATCAGGTTGATCCTGAATAGTTCCGTTATCTTCGTTAATGCGCCAAATCAGCCGAATGGTTTTTGTGGTAGGTCAAATCAAGCTAGTCGTTTTCGACGTATTTTGCTTAATTTCAGAGTTCATTTTCGAGCTTCTGTGCTGTTCTCTGAGGAGAGATTTTGATATACTGAAGTGTTTGTAATATTCGTTATTCGATTTCTTCGTTTCCGATTGCAATTTTCGATAGTATTAATTCGAAATGGCATCCTTCCGAAATGATTATTGTTATGTGCCGCAACTCGATGTTATTTAGGGTCAAAGAAGAAAAGTTCATCTACTGCCTTAAGTTTTCATTTTTTCCAAAGCCAAATAAAAGTAAAGTTTATTTGGAAACAGCATTCGGCCGGGATCTCGTTGATAGAGGAAAGCCTTGAATTTTGAAGATTGAAAAACAGGTCACGAAATACATAAAAGTATGTTCACTGCATTTCTTTTGAGATTATTATTTTCATAGAGGTAAATTACGATGTATTTATTTCAAAACAACTTCATCCCCAAATGTTTCAAGTTGTTAATGAAAATAAAAGAATTTTGATGAAGAATGCTGTTCCTTCAGAGAAACTACCGAGCACTTCTGTAGCTACCGTCTTCACATACTACACCAAATCATTTTCAAAGAGAGTGATCTGTTTGAAAACCTGACAAAAACTAGATATACTGTTATAGTTGATAATAGCTTGAATTTTTCATATAAATACATTGATAATTTTTTATAAAGGTTGGTTGAACCAGCTGTGACATTTTTCATTTAGCTTGTATCTTTAGCTGCTGTGATATGAAAATACAATCATTTATACAGGGTGTCCCGGGAAGAATGCGACAAACGGATACCATGAATCAAGGTCATCAAGGAGGACACATATCACGGGCTTTTAATCATCTGTGGGCCTTCGTTTGGAATATACAGGGTTATATTCATCTGAATGGTGAAATTCCCGATCGCCCGATTGATTTCAAATTTTGAAGATCTGTCATCCTTCAGGATCGCCATATTTCAGTATTTCTGAAATTGAATAAATCAGATAAGACTTCAGACTTTTCCTATTTTCGTGAATATCGGATCACCCTGTACGTAAATATTATTTTTTCGTTTTCAAGATTCAATTCAGAATAAAAATTCAAAATCTCTGCTCGGCACCGTCATACAGGGTGATCGATAAACATTCCCTTATAAGTGATATTTTCATAGTTCGATAAATTTTGAACTTATCCGAAAAATTATTTCGAACTATGCAGTTTTGTCACATTTACGACTGTATTCCTTAAATTTTTCTCAAAATGAAAAACCAGATCCAGACTAGGAAAATTTTATTTGATATCGGATCACCCTGTACGTCAAAAATCTGTTTTTTTTTCATTCTTATGAGTTCAGAGAAGCAATTCATCAAGAAAATCAAAAATCAAACGCTGCTTGGCTGAAGAAAAAAAATGATTTTTTCACTTGGCTTGATTGATATTTTCATTTATTTATTTATTTTTTATCTTGTTGTTTATTGCTATAATTATTTACTCAATTTTCATGACTGATGAATTGTGTTTTCAAGATTTTATTCCGATTACCTCTCACATTTTCAAAAATGAACAAATAGCAGTATTTCAACGATACTTAAAATCACTTTCTGCCTTGAATTTCTACAAGTTTAAACTGAATTCTCAGTCACTCGTTCCCAAGTGAATTATTGAGATGAATTATAAAGTTACATGAGGCTTACAATATTGAAATAATGATAAATATGACAGCAAGCCCATTGAAAAAATCAAATTTTTTTTCAGAGATAATATTTATTTATGACCCTATGTGATGGTGCTTAGCAGAGTTTCTTGATTTTCTTGAGGAATTGCTTCTTTGCATTCATGAAAATGAAAAAGAAAACAGAATGTTGACGGGCAGGATGATCCGATATCACCGGAAATGTAAGAAGTCTGAAATTTTCCTCGTCTGAATCTGGTTTTTCATTTTGAGACAAATTTAGGGAAAGCAGTCGTAAAAGGTGACAAAACTGCATAATTCGAAATTATTTCACTGATAATTTCAAGATTTATCGAACTATGAAATATCACTCATAAGGGAAGGTTTATTGATCACCCTGTATAACGGTGCCAAGCAGAGATTTTGGATTTGTATTATGAATTGAATCTTAGTGGTTACGAAAACGAATAAAATCATAATGTTTACGTATAGGGTGATCCGATATTCACGAAAATAGGAAAAGTCTGAAATTTTTCTACTCCGGATCTGATTTATTCAATTTCAGAAATATTGAAATATGGTGATCGCAAAGGGTGATAAAACTTCGAAATCTGAAATCAATCTGTCGATTAGTTCAAGAGTTATTGAACTGTGGAATTTCACCCATCAGATGAATATCACCCTTTATATTCCAAACGAAGGCCTTCAGGCGATTAAAATCTCTTGATATGAGTCCTCCCTGATGTCTTTGATTCACGGTATCTGTTTGTCGCATTCTTCCCGGGACACCCTGTATATTTATCTGTTTCCTTTTCTTTCGTAATACGATGCAAAAGAACTAAGGTAGAAAAGCTGTGTTTTCATTTCATTGATTCAATCGTTTGTAAACAAAGAGAACACAAGTCATATCATTCCGACTGATTCTAGATTTCCCACATAATATGGCCCGCATTCAGCATTTCTTCTCATTAATAAGAGTCCCTGAATTACTTATTGAGGTGCCTATTTTTCCAGAAATTCAAGTGAACTTAGATATTGGCACATTTCGATCTACCAAGCAACATACTCTAAAATAACATCGAAATTATCCTCCAGGAACAATTAAAACCAAGATTGATATCGTGATCCAAACGAAAAGTTCCTTCTGAAGAAATCTAACACAAACTTATAATAATTTCTTTGGATATTGTAGCTCTGCTATATTAATAACCGTTCTCCACCACATTTCTACGGTTTGTTTACATAAAATTACTAGCTTACACGGGTTCGAAATTTAACCGTAAGGGCGCTGGCATCGTAGCAGAAGTTCCCAATAGGTGTATAAAAAACGCTGCAAATTTTACACAAGGGTTTATTATTTTCAGTTAAATAACCCAGTATACCATTGATATCTTAAAAAACTCATAAATTTTGCATAACTCATTGGTTTCTCACAGCACAGAACCCAATTCCATGAAATGATTCATGTGAACATTGAAATCTCAATAAATACACTTGTATAGTTGAATAACATTTCCACATGCAGAACGCTAACTGAGTAGCAAAATTTAAAATAATATTTTGAATGAGAAGAGACGTTCCACAGTCGTTTCACCTCTTTGAAAATCCAACTATTTTCCACAATTATTAAATTTCGTCTCGGTATTCTGCAACTGAAAATGAACTTCAAATCAGATAGGGTTTGCCCTTTTTGAGATATTAGGGAAATAACCTCAATATTCGAAATGGTCACGAAATTTTTTGCCAATATCTGCACAAATAAATATCGGTCAAAACTGAAATTTGAAACACTGTTTCTAAATGTTGACTCTGAAACCTGTACCAAATTTCATTAAACTTTGATGAATATGTATCCGAAAAAAAATGTTTAAAAAAAAAATTCGATTTTTCCAATACAATTCTCACGAAATTTTGCATTGAATCGAGTATCTATATTTCACAATTAGTCATGATGTTTCAATCCGAACGCGTTCGTATTTCTTGATACCGAGGAAATAAACTCAATCTTTCAAACTGACATCAAGACGTAAAAAAAATTCAAGACTTTCTGCTGATATCAAATGTGTAGATGTGATTTCTACTAGGATTCAACTATGTTCTGAAAAATATTAATGAAATGAAAAAAAACTCAACCTTCCTGTGGAATTGATATGAAAAAAATTTTTTCCACAGCAGATATCCGATTCACTTGATTCACGAAGTATCCACACAAACTGAAAAACTAAAGTTATAACATTTCTGTAACAATTAAATATATCGTGAACCGTACCAGGTTGAATTCGAAAGAATACTTCTAGATTATAAATTTCGTTCGTTGTTATCGTTGTCAGATACACTCAACCAAGAGGGTGTCAAATTCGTCAGTCTGTTTGATGTAAAGACGTGAAATTCAAACGAGTAGTTTGCCGACAACCAGATAATGATACATGCAGAATATTTTTGTCTACGCTATATCCCTTGTCTTAGGTCACGACCAGGCACAGACCCCATTCATAACAGGTAGAAAGAGCATCGGCTCCTAACTGTAGTCTAAGGCTCCAACCCTCAGTACTAGATTCTCGACAATCGACAATTGATGAGATTTGCGGTTTGTTATTGATTTTTTTTGCATATTATATCCTCCAATTTGATTTATCAGATAAATGCTCATTATTTTTTATATTCACGCTTATTTCAAACTGTCAGTACGAAAGATTTTGGATCTCGAATGAAACCAGTAAGGGATATCCACGTGTTGACGATAATCATACTACGCAAACCGAAATTGATGAAAACCTCCGATCAACCGAATTTTTTGGAAATCTGCATTATGTTAAATTACGCTACTTAATTCGCGTTCTGCATGTAAAAGTGTTATTCAATTATAAATGAGTATTTATTGAGATTTCAATGTTTCAATTGAATTTTTTCATGGAATTGGTTTTTGTGTTCTGAAAAACCAATGATTTATGAATAAAATGAAAGTTCTACTCAAGATATGAATCAGCTTCATGAAGAAATTTAATCTTAAATCCCGTAATCCGCAGGTTGATTTATATAAATAATAATTTGATCCGATTTTTAGTAGTTATGTTCAAGATATTGGGAGAGAAAACCCCAAAATATTTAATCTGAACTACTTACGATTATAAAATTGTCAAGAACATCGATGGGGCATTTGCAAATTGTGTTTATAAAATAATAACGCATCCATTAAAAATTTCTCGATATGTGTTGAAATTTGGTAATCAATATTTTCATCTACTTTTAGATGTATGATTCTGGATGAAAAGTAAACCGGTACTTCCAGTGAATTCCAATCTTAGAACCGAATGCGGTGTTGTCATTTTCGACATTATTAGAAATTTGCAGCGTTTTTCTTTATAACTCAGGAACCACTGGTCGGAAATCATCCGGGTGGAAATTTTTTGGTTTAGTTTTGCATCAGTAATCAACGTTCAGAGTTTCATGAAAATTCGGTGGTAAGTTTTCGAGAAATAATTTTTTTTCCCCCCAAGCCCCCATTTTGAGCCCTTAAGGTACACCGATTCTGCTGAAAAGCTTGGAGGATCAATTCCGAGCGACACACGATTCTTCTACCAAGTTTCACTGATTTCGGTTCAGTACTTTCTGAAAAAAGTCCCGGACAACGGACGGCGGACGAACGGATTTTTTTTATTAGTTCATTCAAATCTACTTACTCCAAAACGTAAACTGTGAAATTTTCAGGGGGGGTTGAATTTTTTTTTGTTGGTCGATCACTAAGGTTTATCGTTCGATTTTATCAAATAATAAACCAAAACCGCTTTACCTCGGTAAAGCTAGCAGAACCACCTTCGATTTTCGTTAAATTTTTTGACAAGAATTTGGAACTAATTAAATACTAATAGGTCTTTTGCATGTAACACGAATGATCATATCTTTATGTTTTTCTCATTTTATATCAATACAAACTCATAATGTATGCTATCACCCACTTCAACAATTCGGGAATTTTGAATAACTCGGTATTAGAAATTACCAAATCGGGACTGAAGGTCGAATCGGGAGAAACGCGTCAGATCGCCTCTACGTCACTCGTTATTGTACGATTCACCAATCGATACAGCCTGACGCTGTCTATAGGCTGGCTGGAAAAAAAGTACACGAGAAAAGGGAGAGAGTGGATATATCCCCATTCGTCACGGAAACCGCGAAGTTTTGTCCGTTTGAACAACCGAGATGCGGAGCCAAATTAAAGAAAACATTTTCTCGTTGAAAATTTTTGATGGCGGTTGAAGTTTTTCAGTGGTTTTACGGATAAAATATTTGATTCCAATGTTAAAAAAATTCATGCAAGAGACCTATTGAGTACCCTGCTTCAAGATTTTACACCTTCCTTTGAACCGAGAAAAAACTGGTTTCTGCTAGCTTGACGTCAAGCCAGCAGAATACATCGAGTAATAGATATGCTATTGAAGAAATGAATATGTCATAACAAAGCTCTCCGGGATCCGGGATCAGAGCCAAGTAGAAAACCTTTTCACAAGATTCACACAACAGCTAAGGTTAGTTTAACCATTTCCGCCTGAGTAGCATTAATGTGTGAACTTTATTATATACAGGCTCTTTCCTTCACTCCGATATCAAACATCGGAACTGACAACATTATTTATTTGTCGATCCCAAGAAAGACACGCACCTATATCTATTTGGGGAGAACAATCAAACACTGCGGAAGATTGTCAGAAAAGAAGTACCTAGGCCAAATGTATGTGATATACAGGGTTTTTCAACTTTGTTTTTCAATGTGGTAACACCGGCACCACATGACAGTTTTGACATTTAGTTTTTTGACGTATTCGCAGTATATGCTTTGGCAATTGTTACAATGAATTCAATTTCGCTCGAAAATCGCATTAAAATAATTCAAATCCACTATGAAAATGGTCGTTCTGTTAAAGTTACATTTCGTAAAATTCGTGATATTTTCGGACAACATAAACGTCCTTCTGAGACCGCTATCAAGAATTTGGTCGCGAAATTTGAGTCGACAGGCTCGGTACAAAATGTGCCAACACCAACACGTGTTCGACCGGGTCGTTCAACAGAAAACATCGCTGCCGTGAGCCACAGTGTTGAAGAAGATCAAAAGTTATCAAGCCTTACAAGATTCAACTGGTGCAGGAATTGAAGCTGACCGACCATTCAAATCGCCGTAGATTCGCTCAGTTCATTCAGGAACAACCTGTTGGTTTTTCTCAAAAAATCATTTTTTCAGATGAAGCACATTTTCATTTGTCAGGGTACGTCAACAAGCAAAATTGCCGCATTTGGGCTTCTGAAAATCCTAAAGCAATTATTGAGAAGCCTTTGCATGCTCAACGTGTCACTGTGTGGTGTGCTATGTGGTCTGGAGGTGTGATTGGGCCGTTTTTTTTCGAAGATGAGGCTGGAAATGCGGTAACAGTCAATGGATCACGCTATCACGAGATGTTAACAACTGAATTTTGGCCTATTATTGATGACATGGATGTCACTGAAATGTGGTTTCAACAAGACGGTGCCACATGTCACACAGCCAATGAAACGATCAATTTATTGCAAACCGAATTTCCCGATCGCATAATTTCGCGAAATTCAGCTGTTAAGTGGCCGGCCAGATCGTGTGATTTAACACCACTGGATTATTTTTTGTGGGGCCATGTTGGAGACAGAGTTTATACGGAGCCAATCGAATCGATTGCAGCCTTAAATCTCAAAATCCGTCATGTCATTAACGAAATAGACCCTCTATCTTGCCAAAAAGTGATTAAAAATTTTGATGAAAGAATCAACGTCTGTCAGCGTGGTCGTGGTGGACATTTGTCAGATATCATTTTCCATTCATAATTGCCGAACTTTTCTCTTTGTAATGCAATAATAATTTTATTCATTTTCCACTGAATTCTTTGTTTTATTTTGTTTTAAAAAACAAAGTTCTTGTTGAAAAACCCGTTATCTGAAATACCACCTCACAAAATATTCAACTGCTGTGCAGTAATTGGTCGGATTTTATTAGGTATGATATTAGAGTTCATAAATATCTGAGTTCGAACTCCGTAGGTATTCTGGTTAATTATTGTAAATTGTTGGGCTTTACCCTTCTGGTATTGAACACCATTCATCTCATGATTAAATAAGCGTAGTTTTTCTGCATTTTAGATATTTGTTTTCACCCCAATCCATCAGTCAAGATCCGAATCCACCCCAGCCGTACTGAGCGGAGGGCAAGTGTGCTACTTCAGTAGAAAAGTGGTGCACTATAAATTCTGTTTCATATTACGTACCTTTAACAACGAGGTAAAGTGTTACAAATGGCGCCCAAATCTTAGAGTGGCCGCAATCGACCAATGTGTGTCCCTTTCACTAGGGCGACGTTATTAAAGGGCTTGTTGAGAGCTTGTTAGAGTCTGGTTTTCAGTCTTGATCTAGTATAGCTTATCTCCGAAATTATCACCGAAAACTATCCGTAGTTATATAGTTATAGTTGGTAAGGGGTTACTTTCCACTGCGACCTTAAGGTCTATTGTGCCCCCTTGTCAGAGCTGTTTTCACAACCTACAGCTCGCCCTCCAGCTCTAGAGCTCTGATGAATTTTAATATCTGTGAGGGATTCAAGGAGGCTAGGTTCTCATTCCTCCTATAATGCTCCTGTCCAAGGTATCTTTTGCGCAGGCGCACAATGGCGAGGCATTCTGTGATCAGGTTACCAGGGGTTTCCTCCTCCTCCCCACAAAATCTGCACTCGTCAGTTTCTGATAAGCCCATTCTCATCATGTGCTTCCTTAGGCGACAGTGTCCTGTGAGGAAACCAGTGAGGAGGCGTAACTTATTCTTACTGAGATCCAGATGATTTTTGGATCCAGCAATTTCAAAGTTCCGAAGGAACTTTTTAGAGTGTTCCATTCCTGGAGAATTCCTCCAGAGTGCCCCTCTTTCATTTTGTTCTTTCTCCAAAAACTCTTTCTTATAGGTACATTTGCCTATACCACAGAAAGGTTCTGGGCCAGTAGGTAGCGTTTGTGCTCCCTTTCTGGCTAGAGTGTTGGCCTCTTCATTTCCTTTGATTCCTGAGTGCCCAGGAACCCAGACTAAGGAGACCTTGTTATTCTTGCCTACTTCATTGAGTTTCCTTCGGCACTCCCATATCAGCTTTGAGTCGATGACATAGGAGTTCAGTGCTTTAATAGCAGCCTGACTATCAGAACGGATCACTATGTCACACCCTTGATAGTTTCTTTCCAGGTTTATGTCTATGCATCTTTCGATAGCAAGTAGTTCTGCCTGAAAAACACTCGAGTAGGAGCCTAGCGATAGTGTACATTTAGTTTTAGGCCCGTATACTCCAGCGCCGGCCCCCGTCGTGGTTTTAGAACCATCTGTATACCTTTTAACGGTATTTGCTTTGAAGTTTTGGGTGGTGTATTCCTTTTCCCATTCTTCCCTTTCACATAGCATTGAGTCAAAATTCTTCTCGATGCTTACTTTTTTAATCATAACATCACTAGGTAGGTTCGCTAATGAGATGTACTTGTTCAGGGAGGACCAAGCTCTCTGACTTTTGATTCTCTCATTCCCTGTACCTTCCCTAGAGATTCTAAGGATAGCTTCATGGGCTACCCTTTTGATCACTAGATGTAGAGGACTGAGATCTATGATGACCTCAAGTGCTCTAGTCGGGCATGTTCTCATAGCCCCAGTGATGCAAACACAGGCAAGCCTTTGTACCTTGTCGAGTATTTTCCTCGTGCTTGTCTGCCCTGCTTGAGCAAACCAAACAACTGCCCCGTATGTTATTATCGGTCTTACAATCATGAGGTACATCCATCTCAGTATTTTAGGGGGACACCCCCAAGTTTTGCCGGATAGTCTTTTGCACACCATTAAAGCCCTTATCGCTTTACTAGCAGTAATTTTAACATGCTCATTCCACAGAAGCTTACTATCTAGGGTGATTCCCAGATATTTGACTTCAGACTGGTAGCTAATTACCTACCGATTTTCAAAAAGTTTTTTCCAGTTTTCAGGAGTGTCATTCGCATTTAGAATTACAGCGTTATAAATTCATTTTGTTGTTCAATGAAAGTGTACGAGATGGGGACTCCAGTGTACTATAGTGTTCATCCAGATATATCCATTGGTGAGCATAAGAATTTAAGGATCGTCCTGTCTTTCCGTTTGATTCTCTTGTGTTTCCGATCGGTATAATTTCCATTTCCATTCCGATATTCCTGTCCGTGATTGATTCACTATCAGTACCGCATGGACACGTGGCGATAAGTGTTTCCTACTGCCCGGCCTTTTCGCATGTGGGGAGTTAAATTCAACTGGTAGTCGGAGCATCGTCGTATCAGTAAGATCCTGTTTGAATTAGTGATGTAATTTAAATTTATTTTCGGTAAGATACAATAAAAGGAATACTTTAATGTTTTTCAGAAATATTCTTTTTATTCTGTTGGAGATAAGTAAATAAATATACAGGGGGTGATGAAAGTATATCGCGCCGGTTGTTGGGATTCCAAGGGATTCTTATTTGGCTTGGCTGTTCTATGGATAAAAACTCTTGTGGAGCACCCCAGGTGGTTGTCCAGCCCAGTCTTGAAAAATTTGAGCCCTGTTGCCTTTTAGTTCACTGGTCTTTGTCCTTTTAAGGACATACGTCGTGTCTAAGGGTGGTTTTTCGAGTGTGTGTCCGTTGGATCTTAACCCTAAACCCGTCTTTCATCGCACAGATTGTCTGGATTCCGGAGGATACTTATTTGGCTTGGCTGTTTGTTGGATAAAACTTTTGTGGAGCAGCTGAGGTGGTTGACCGACCCAGTCTTGACAATTTTGAGCCCTGTTGCCTTTTAGTTCACTGGTACTTGTCCTTTTAAGGACAGACTTCGTGTCTAAGGGTGGTTTTCCGAATTTACTCGTTGGGTCTCAACCCTAAACCCGTCTTTTATCGCACCGGTTGTTGGGATTCCGAGGGATTCTTATTTGGTTTGGCTGTTCGTTGGATAAAACTTTTTGTGGGGCCCCCGTGGTGGTTGTTTAGCCCAGTCTTGACAAATTTGAGCCATGCTGCCTTTTAGTTCACTGGTCCTTGTCCTTTTAAGAACAGACTTCGTGTCTAAGGGGGGTTTTTCGAGTGTACTCGTTGGGTCTTAACCCTAAACCCGTCTTTTATCGCACCGGTTGTTGGGATTCCGAGGGATTTGGCTTGGATGTTCGTTGGATAAAAACTTTTGTGGTGCACCCCAGGTGGTTGTCCAGACCAGTCTTGACAAATTTGAGTCTAGTTGCCTTTTAGTTCACTGGTGTTTGTCCTTTAAAGGACAGTTTTCGTGTCTATAGGTAGTTTTCCGAGTGTGTTTCCGTTGGCTCTTAAACCTAAACCCGTATTTTATCGTTTTGGTTGTTGGGATTCCGAGGGATACTTATTTGGGTTGGCTGTTCGTTGGATAAAAACTTTCGTGGAGCACCTGAGTTGGTCGTCCAGCCCTGTCTTGACAAATTTGAGCCCTGTTGCCTTTTAGTTTACTGGTACTTCGTGTTCGAGGATGGTTTTCCGAGTGTACTCGGTTTTCCGAGTGTACTCGGTTTTCCGAGTGTACTCGGTTTTCCGAGTGTACCAGTCCGATTTTATTCAAAAATTTTTCTCTTTTGGAAAATTAGCAGGATTTCTATGAAAATTTCAACGAAACACATAGGATTACATGTAGCACAATTTTCTTCATAGGTTACTTATCATTACGACATACCGAAATTGCTGAGCTTATTTTTTCCTAAATTTTTATTTCTGGGAAATAGGGCGGACTTTCGGAAAAATTCAAACGGCACAACTCGGTATGTGTATAGCACAATCTATTTCCGCCGTTTACACCCACTTTTTCGAAAAGTTTTAGCTGTCCTTTTCAAACATTTTGTGGAATATCTCTAGAACCGTATGGAATAAGAGATAAATGTCAACAGCACAAAGCAGCATAAACCTAGTTGAATTCAGCAAAAAAAATTTTTTCGAAAATCGAAAACTGCTGGGCCAACTTCACATTTATCTGGGCTGTCCATTTTGTACATTTTGTGGAATATCTTGCGAACCGTCTGGAATAAAAAAAAATCCAAGCGCACAAAACAGTACAAACTGTTCACAATTCAGTCCAAGAAAAAAAAACTTCGAGGTGTCATTTTTCATTGAAGGGCGTTTGATATATGTTTTTTGAAATATCGGGAAACTGAAATTTTGAAAGGGTATATCTGCGGAATCATTCGATAGTTTCACTAATTCGCCAATTCGGCATTCGTAATTACAATCCAAACTTACTCTACAATTATCAAGCTACTGAGTAGATTCTTCCGGAAGTTATTTTGTTCACTAACAGTGGGTAGGCCGGCCATAAACACATTAACTTTAGGACGAATCGACATAGTGAATATATTTGTAGAGTAGGTTTTCAGTTTAATTAAGGAGGTCGAATGTTCAAATGGGTTGAATTCGCCAATTATTCTTTAGATAGTTATACCCATTCAGAATTTTGGATCGAATTGCAATCTAGTACTTGATACAAAATTAAAGCTTGATGTTCATGCAGAATTTCGTGAGGACCATATAAAAAAATCTGTGTTTGGCAGGGTCAATTCTTGTATAGATGGCCTCTTTGGCAACAGAACAAGCGCGTAAAAGCTCCTGTCCTCACGTCGATGCTTTTCTAGAGTTTTCTACACCTATTTGTCTTCATTCTGCTACCATACCAAGTTTTATCAATAAAATAGTATTTTTCAATTATTATTATTATTATTTTTCAAGAAACAATCCGTTGCAGATTTCCTCTTCCCACGAAACTCTACGACAGTGATCAATGTTTTCTATTCAGAAATTTCAAAAGTTCAACCCCTCATCCTTCCATTTTCTTGGCTTATGACAATGAGTTTTCTCGAATGAAGTAGACTAATAAGTTCTCCAAAGTTTTCATTGATCCTAAATTTTATCTCAAATTATTTATTTCCTACAAACACAAGCTGATAGAAGTCTGGGTGGGAAAAGTTTTTATTCATTAGCTGTTCAGAATGTCCATTGGTGAACTGAAGAGTAGGAAAAGGTCACCGTCGAACACAGCCATTAGGATTTTTCGCAGTCCTCATAAAAATTCTAAAGTCAGCAGCTTTCGAGCTCAGATTCTGAGGTAACTTTGAATTTTTCCAAAAATACAGATAAGATCGAATTCAAAACCCTTACTTGATTGCAGAATGACAGCTCGAAAGTTAGTACAGAATTCATTGTGAATAATATTATCAGACGATCACAGAATATGGTATACTTATTTGAAAAAATTTTTTTTTTTGACACGATCATCACGAAATTTTGCACAAAGCTGTTCATCAGCTATCAAGTTTGACTATCATTGAATGGTTATTTTTCGAAATATTCCGAAAAAAAACAAACATACCCAGAAAAAAATCACGAAATTTGATATATTTTTTCAGCAGAATCTCCGAATCGAATCATGGTATCGAACATAATTTTATACATTGCCGTGGAATATAAGAATCAAAGTCTTTCTTCAGAAACAAGTTTCAATCCAATCGCTCAAGTAGCTCAAATTTGAATGAAATATGAAAATTTTCGAGAAAACATATTTTTTTCTTCAAATTTTTCTATTGATAATTCTTCATGTTACTACCGCTTATCTACCAAACAAGTCTCATTCCGACCAGATAAATATTTTTCGAGGTATTGAAAAATCAAAATTTCAGATGGCTGTAGCACGAAAACCATTCGGCAGATTCGGCCCATTAACGAACTTAACCCAGATATTCAGGATCTTAACCTAACCTGAGAATTTGGAGACTTTAGGTTCTTTCTTTCGAGAGGATTCTTCACCAGTGAGCCCAACCTAGTCGTTTGAGACCAATTTCAGCTCAAAATTCGAAAATAACAGACATCTTGACGAAATGATACGCGCTGTTCCCCAAATTAGTTAGTTCACAAATCATCCTGAACATTTTCGCAACGATCTGCTGTGTATACAATGTTTGATTGAAAAACACAATTCCATCATCCGCCAAAGATATTTGCTTCACACAACAAACAAATTTGAATAGAAATGTTGGGTGAAACATTTTCTTAGATGAGAAATTCTCATTTCATCTCGAATGTTCGAATGATGCAAGAGAATACCTAATTATTCAAAATTCAAATGAAAAGGTAAGTGGGAGGAAATCATCTGCGTATTCTGTTAAACCTATAATAAACCTTTGCGTAAAATTTGCAGCGTTTTTCACCCGGCGCTTATTTGTGGTATCGTTAACCATATAGCCTTATGTCGTTGGGATCTCCTAGAATCTGGATGTTTATTCATGAATTCGTGTCAATTAATACACTTACCAGACAATAGCACCTTATTCACTGAAAATATTCGAAAAAACCTTGAAAAGCACCGACGTGAAGTCAGCAGCTTTTACGCGCTTGTTCACATTGCGAAATGGTGACTTGGAAATTTCAATGAAATTTAAATGAAATAGCAAAATTTTCAAATTTTTCCATGGATAATTTTTCTTATCGATACTGTTCATCTTCCAACCAAGTTTCACTTCGATAAATATTCTTCGTGGTATTGAAAAATCTGAATTTCAAATGGCTGTAACACAAAAACCATTAGGCAGATTTGACCCATTAAAGAACTTAACTGCGATATTCAGGAAATTCAACCCAATCGTTCGAGACCATTTTCGGCTCAAAATTCGAAAATTACAGACATCGTGACGAAATGATAACGCCCTGTTCCCTAGAACAAGCGCGTAAAAAGTGTTACGGTAAGAAAGAAAATATCTAATCATATAATTATATCCTAGTTTTTTCATTCCTCTTATCTTGAAGCGAATGGAGAAGATGCATTAAGTAGATTGGGGTTTATCTATACAATTATGAAAAATTATACTGAAAAGCAGTAAAGTGGTTTGAAATAGCCAATGTATATATCATATGAAACCAATATTCATTCACCTATGCAATCGGTCTGAAAATGTTCTCAGCAAATATTTTTGTCATTTTCACCAGTATTTTATGCATTGAAGGTAACAAGACTGATTATGCTTCTAAAATTGGATTATTAGTAAACATTTTTTTCCCAGGATTGGACATCAATTTGAAATACTGCAAATTCAAATGTGGCGATTCCTGTGAGATTCCAAAAGACAAGTCCAATCCGATTGGAATCGTGAAACCCCCTGAATGTGAGTTGAAAAACAAAAGAAAATCAAATTTCATACCTATATACAGGGTGAGTCACGAGGAACGGTACATATTCCTACCACGTATAGAGAGATTCGGAAAATCCAGATCCGGCTTTGAAAGTTTTTGTTGTTCATGTCTTTCGCAAAACCTTCACCCTGTGTATGTTTTTTTCTAAGTTCGATGAAGAATATTGAAACCACAATGATTATGTGGGAAAACTGAAAAATATGTTTCCTAACATTATTGCAAAATTTTCAATCGAATAATGAATTTCAGGGATTATTTTCGCTTAGGTTTGAATGACAATTTTCTCGTTGAATTCAGTATAATGAGCAAGAGTAAGTATCACTTTTTCACATCATACAGCAGTTTCTCAATTCAGTGCCGTTTTCAGAACCAGTCTATGAAAAATTCCCAATTAAAGTTCTTCTTAGGGTTGAAACACCCTATTTGGCCATTCATTGAGCACTAATCATTTTTGAACTGGAAAATTTTCAAAACTTCCTGAACTTTCAAGAAATTATTTTATGCGATCTAAATTCACAAGAACCTCCACATTTTTCGGTTGCTGTCCTCCACCATCCAATTGAAACATTCGGTTCCAGATGGATAGGAAGAGAAGGTCCTTTTCCTTGGCCACCAATCACAGAACGAAAAACGCACGTGAATCTAATCAAATTCAGCCTTACGACAATGTATTTGGACATTAATTTTCAGCCGATGCTCAAGGTCATTGATATAATGTCCTGTTGGTCATTGTTTAATGTTCGAGTGATTGTATCAATCCCCCATGAGCATTAAATTCATCACCAGCATTTGATAACCGTTAACATTATCTCAATGACCAACGACATTAATACCAGGTCACGAGTACATCGATCCATCAACAGCAGTCCTTACATCAATGGTCCCAGGGCATTGAATTCAGGCTTATCGGTCATTGTATCAATGTATTCTGGACATCAACTAATCACTCAGGTACATTGACGTGATTCCAAACAACATCAATCTAAAGGCGTGTTGTTGTGTTTTGGATTTAAACCAAAAAGTACTATTTTTTTTAATATAAAACAATATTGAACGAAATGATACCTCAATACACATATATAAATATATTTGCAGACTTATGTTTCGAACGAAATTTTGTAGAATTAGCTTAGATTTGTATTTTTCTTCAATATCTTTCAGATTCATGAAATATGTCTATATTTTGATTCGAATGTAATATTTTTTGGGGATTGTGTTGTTTTGATTCCATTGATGTCAGCAAGTTGTCTTATCTATACTTTATATTTCTCTTTGCGAGTTTATAGGGTCATATAAATAACTTCATTCCTTTTCGTATCGAATTTTGATGGTGAAGATGCATACTTGCATCATGATAATCGAAAAGGAATACATCAGATTATAAAATGTTTCTCATTGGACAAACTTTATTGGGAACATGACTATCGTCAAAGTCACCGAAATAATAATAAAAAAAAATATCATCTGAAAAATTTATTCAACATTCGTTAGGAATTCACATAAATCATGGGTTCTTGAAATATGAGTGCTAAAATTTGAAAGCAAAAAAATAATAAGTTTCAATGAATTACCGAAACAGCATAGGTACGTTCTCTGTAGGTTAGCTAAAATTGAAAAGATAAAAAATGTTTAAAGAACATCTCCATTGCTCTGACAATATCGAAAAACTTATACTGTCGAATTATGTGCATACTTCTTGAATTTTCGGAGTATCCCCACCAGTGGCATGAACACGGGGTTTTATGGCTTGTTTTTTCGAATTAAGAAACAGAATCCACTCCCATCACTTCCTGTGTTGGTCTTCCGAGGTATGGAGAGGCACTCTCGAATTGTAAATTTCATGGTATAAGATCTTTCTGTATTGTATTTTTTCACCATTCCTGAAGTGCCCAAATGACTGCTGCACCTCGTCCATCTAAAAATAAGGCATTTTTTCCGTCTTGTATAAAAAAAAAAACACTCCTGGAAGAGAATTCAATTTATATGAAATTAATTTATGACTCAGATGATCTCAGAACTTATTCCACTTGGCTAGCCTAAAACAATTAAAATAAAAATTGGTATCAAAACTAGATAACAGAAAAGATTTTATCTATGACGTCAGGAAAACAAAATCGTTTTTATATTATAAATCTTACTCACCTTCTAAAATTCTCGTTAGAACTCATAGCACAAGTTGTGGTGAACTTCAAGCACAATGGGAAATCTTCCCGATATGCATCCACTATACGACTAGACCAGAAGTAAACTTGATACAACAGAAAAATAGCACGATGATTGTTTTGAGGTTCGCGTACATCAATTGATGAACACGACAATTGTAATAAGGAATCAGGACATCGTTTGATGACCTAAAGCATTGATAATATAACTCCAGGGCATGAATCAATCACGCTGATACATTGATGTGATGTATACATAGCATGGATCCATTACAATTGGCATTATCACTAGGTTTCGTTATGATCGCCCGTGCCTTGTATTGATCACTTCCAGGACGTTAATTCAATATATTTTTTACATTGTCCTGAGGCAAATTTCCTTGATTTGATGTATTTCATCATCAGTACAATGTAATAAATACATTATAATAATGGCCTCAATCACTGAAGTGCATTGTTCTGATCAATTTTTGACATTGTCCCAATGTACAATATATCATTGTAATCATCATGTCTGTACGGTTAATCACCTGAGGTGATTAATATCAGGCTCAGTATTATTTTCTGTAAGGTCCCCCTATTTAAATCCTATTGATTATTTCGTTTCGGGACTGAAAGAACAGGTGTATGAAGAACCTCCAACCATACGCCAATAATTGATAGAAAACATAATTTACTGTTCATATTTTATTAGGAACGATGCAAGTATAATCAGGAAGGCAGTTAGATATTTAACTAATAGACAACAGAAATGTGTACAAGCTGAAGGGTTTCATTTTTTGAAAATGATCTGAAATAATTGTTATTGGATATGTTCATTTTTGTTCCATTTTTATGAAAAATTTTGTCCTCCTCGTTCATATCTGGTTGAATTTTTTTCAAACAATGATAGTTTATGTCTAATTTATGGATTTATGTCAATTATTATCACAAAAAAGGGAGAGATATTCCATTATCCTCTTTTTGAATACGTTCCTTCACTTCAGTGAATTCATCATAAAAAATTTCGAAGTCAAAGAAAACAACTGTAGCCTAACAACCATCAACGACCAATTGAAAAAGACAGACGGGGATACAAAACACTCAGGAGCTCGTCAATGTGATTTATCTCTTTTTACACAAACAGAAATGAGCTACGGAATGATAGATCCATGAGGTTAATAATAGAATATTTCATGTAGCACGTAGGTAATAGTTCTACTAATGATTTCAGCGTCCTGATTGTTGTTCTAAGTTTTCGAAAGGTTAAGGAAAATTTCCGAATAATTTTGTGTATTAAGATTGTCTAAAACAATTAATTGAAAGTTAAGGAATTTTTGAGAATTTTTCTGAAAGAAACAATTGAATTGGAAAATTTCCACAAGCCGATACTGAAAACGGCACTGAATTAAGAAAATGCTGTATGATGTGTAGAGGTAATACTTAATCTTGCCCCCATACTGAATTCAACAAGAAAATTGTTATTTAGACCTCAGTGAAAATAATCACTGTCATTTATTATTTAATTGAAAATCCTACAATAATGTTGGGAAATTTCCCTCTCGATCATTATAGTTTCAAGTTTCCTTATCAAACATAGAAAAAACCATACACGGGGTAAAATTTCTGCGAAAGACAACAAAAACAGAAACTTTCAGAGCCAGACCTGGATTTCCAATTGCGAACGAGTAAGTTACTTAAGGTGCTGCAAGACAATACTGCCCAAAAATTTCAATTGATTCGAGATGACCGTTCAAAAGTTATGACGGATTGAAGTTTGCGGTAAAAACCGAAAATCAGCCTGTATAACATTTATGAAGAGGAGAAGGTACTTTTCAATGGTCATTTGATAATCACCTGAGTAGTCTTTATACGTGGTAGGAACATGTACAGTGTTCGTGCAACTCGTATTCCCCAATAGCTATTCATGAATTTCTGGAAATCGTCGTTTTCCTTCGCCGGAACCTCGAGGAGATGTACTTCTTCTTCGTCACCTTGTGTTGACGCGTACGAGACCAATCGATTGAAATGAACGACCCTCGGTTTAACTCTGGAGAGCTTCAGTATTCGGTAAACCACATCATTTATCCCTTTCAAAACTTCGTACCGTCCTTCACACTGTCTCCGCAGCTTCGGTGAAAATCTTCTTCTTCTTTGCGGGTTATACAACCACACCAAATCTCCTGCGGTGAACCCCCCCTAAGCGTAACAAGGTAGTCTAATTTCTCGGCCGAACAATATATTGGCTGGAGTTTCTTTTGTAGATTTTTGAACAGAAGATCTAAACGCCATCGTGAATAGATGCAAATATTCATTCCAGTCCCTCTGGTGATCGGAGACTAATTTGGTTAGATGTTTTCCCATTGCCTATTCATTCGTTTGACCATGCCATCTGATTGGGGATGCAGAGGTGTAATTCTTGTCTTATGGATCCCCAATTTTCTACAAACTTCTTGGAATAACGAAGACTCGAAATTCTGCCTTGATCGCAATGCAGCTCTAGAGGTATTCCAAATCTGCAGAAGATTTCTTTGACCAACCTATCAGCATCCGTACTTACCTCTTGATAAGGAATACCGTGCGCTTTCCACCCATTTGGTAAAATAGTCCATCGCTACCGAAATGTACTCGTTTCCGTGGTCTGTTTCGGGAAAGGGGCACGCGATGTCGATAGCTACTCGTTGCATGGGAGATTCTACGTTATACTGCTTCATTGGAGCCTTTCCTTTGCCATGAGGGCCATTAGCTGCAGCACAAGCCTTACAAGTTCTACACCAGTCTTCAAGTTCTTTCATACTCTTGATCCAATAAAACCGCTGTCTGACTATCTCCAGCGTCTTAGTAATCTCAAAATGTCCCCCCGAAGTTCCATTTTGTAGCCTGGTCAAACGTCTGTCACTCGACTCTTCGGCACGAACAACTGAAGCCTCTGCTCAGATCCATCTTCATTTTCTCAACAACGTTTCAGAAGACCTTTATCGATCTTCAACGTTTCCCATTGTGCACAGTAAGGCTTTAAATTTTGACTGAATCCGGAGACTTCTTCCCAAGTAGGTCATCCACCGTTCTCCTTCTAACTAAGGATTACTTTCAAGTCTAGATCTTCTTCTTGTGATCGTTGTTTTTCTTGGGGTAGCCATTCATCTTCAATTACTGTGGTCCGTCTCACATCAGCCTTGTCTCCCACACGTGAGCAATGGCTGCAATTCTCGGGTCTTCGTGATATCGCATCGACATTTCGATTGGTAGCTCCCGTTCTATGTTCGGTATCGAAGTCATATTCTTGCAGTCTGTCGATCCATCTGGTCAATTGTCCTTCCGGTTCTCAAAACTCAAAAGCCATTTAAGAGTAGCATTATCCGTTCTCAGCAGAAATTTTCTTCCGTACAAATATTTGTAGAAGTGTTCTTCGGACTTGATGACTGCCAAAAGTTCTCTTCTGGTCACACAATAATTCTGTTCTGGCATCGATAAGACCTCGCTGTAATATCCTATGACCCTTTTTTGTCCATCCTGAACTTGCGATAGAACGTCCCAAATGGCTGTATAACTAGCATCCGTGTCGAGCACAAATTTTTTTTCAGCTCTTGCGTAGCTCAAAACTGGAGCTGTGACCAGAGCCTTCTTCAAGCGTTCAAAGGCTACAGAACAATCATAGATTCATATGTACTCCTGTCCATCCTCTGTTAATTTTGTAAGTGGTTTGGCAACGTTGGCGAATCCAGATACGAACCTTCTATAATAGGTGCACAAGCCTAAGAAACTTCGCAATTCACTCTTGTCTCTCGTTATAGGCCATTCCTGTACTGCTTTGATCTTGTCTGAGTCAACTTTCACGCCCGCAATTCACTCTTGTCTCTCGTTATAGGCCATTCCTGTACTGCTTTGATCTTGTCTGAATCAACTTTCACGCCCTCACGAGAAACTACGTGTCCTGAATAGTTAAAATCTGTTCAAAATAAATTGTGTATTTCTTTGGACATAGCTTTGGCTTGGATTCGCGAAGTCGCTGGAAAACCTCGGACAGGTGGTGTAGGTGGTCCTGGAATAATTTTACCACTACTATCACGTCATCTAATTACACCAGGCAAGTTTTCTAGGAGGTTCCTCTCAATATAATCTCCAGTAGAAGCTAAAATGTACCTGGAGCGTTGCATAAGCTGGGGGACATCAATTCAAATTGCCACAGGCCCGTTCCAATACTAAAGGCAGTTTTTCATTTGCCTCTCGGTTCTAAGCCAATCTGCCAATACCCACTCTTCAAATCCAAGGTGGAAAACCAACGTAGTCCTGAGAGTGCAGCCAGTGTATCATCGAATTTCAGTAAGGGATGGCTGTCCTTCTTCTTAACTTGATTGAGCTGCCTATAGTCTATTAGGGAATCTGGTGGACCCATCCTTTTTCTTCAATAACACTACAGGCGACTACTAGGGGCTATTGAATGGTTCATTGATACCTTCTCTCGCCATGTCTTCAATAATCCGTTCACCCTCTTCTCTTTTTGCCAGAGGAAGAGATCTAGGGTGCTGTCGAATGGGTTGTGCATCACCAGTATTGATTTTATGCTGCACAATATTGGTCTTCACAGTTCTTTCGTCAGTGGCAAACACGTCGGAGAATGTCTGAATCAGTTTTTTCACTTCATCTAGTTCATGACGGTCAAGCTCTTGACATTTTGAGGTGAGGAGTGTCGCCAGATCTTCAGTATTCTTTTGGCTTTGCGAGACTCCTGCAGTACCTATCCCGCCAGAAATATGGTACACTGGTACCCCGTCTCCAATCAAGGTGTTCTTCTTCAGAGTGACTGGACACCTGTTGACATTGAGTAATCGGATGGGTATACTGCCTGTCATTCGTACCAATGTCTTCCCGAGTAACATTCCTTTAGCTAATATTGCATTGTCACAGGGCTCGATCACTTTAAAGCAGAAATTCCTCGTAACGTCATCACATTTACCACTCATTCTGCCTTCAGTTCGACCTGGCAACGTGATGTCCTCGGTCAATCGAATCCGATATGTCTTGTCATCCACATCATTGAACGGGATCTCTTCACTCCTGTTGGCATCCAGGTTTCTTAACAAGGTCTAATCCCAGGATATCCTCTACCGTGATTTCAGCTACTAGAACTTCGTGCCTCGTTGTTGTGTTTCCCAATTCAATAGTGGCGACAACCGATCTATATGTTGGTATTTCCTGTCCAGACGCAGTTCGAAGTTTGATCATAATTGGACGAATTTTACATCTCCTAGCCTTTTCAGTTTTCCTGCTGTGGCTCTCTTTCTACATTTAGAGCCATTTCGTTCAATATGCCCACTTTTATTGAAGCACCAGCGCACAGCTTCCTTTTCCTCAGTAGGCAATAATCTGCCTTAATTATTTCCTGATGATTGCTTCAACCGTTCGGTGCATTTCTTGGATTTGTCTCACACGAAAGTGTCCTCTACACGACGCCTGCTTCGCTGCCTCGAATTCTAAAGCCTGAGCTGAAGGATCATCCATGGTTTAGGGCATGCAAGTCTCATGACTTGTATTTCACTGTCCTTGATTCCGTCTACAAAGGTTTCGATTGATAGCTGTTCAATGAAGCTGTCTGGAGCAGTTAAATAAGCCAGCCTGACTAATCTAGTCACATCGGCTCCAAACTCCTGGAGATTTCCTCTTGTTTTCTGCACACGGTTCTATATTTGAGCATAATGAACCTGTTCCGGATGAGCGTCGCCATATCTAATCTGAAGTTTCGATGTTAGAACTTCGTAACAGGCTTGCTGACGCTCCGGAATCGTTTGCAGAATGTGTGTGCTTCTCCTAGTAGAACTATTATTAATGCTGTGGCTTTTTTATTATCGCTCCAACTTTCTGCCAGCGCGGCAGGTCCAAACTGTTTTGGATATGTCGACCATAGCACTTTTCCATCAAATGTTGGAGGCTGGATCTTCAACTAAGCACTTTGGCTGCTATTTTCCGTCTTCGAGCTGCTATAGGGTGATCATTATTTTAGAATGCTGTTCAATTATTCCTGTTATTTCTTCAAATTTTTCGTTAACTTCTTCATATACTTCTTCGAATTTTTCGTCAACTTTATCCAATTTTTCATTTACTTCGTCCATTCGTTTCTTCATTTCATCTTTTATGGTTTCCATTTTCTCATCCAATTTGCTTGCAAATTGACCCACCAATTCATTGCTACTTCTTTCATTTTTCCACTGATTCTCGGAGAATTTTCTTCCATTTTCTCATTGATTTTGTGCGAATTTTCTTCTGCTTCATTTTCCATTTTATCCATCCTCTCATTGATCGTGTGAGAATTTCCTTCCATTTTCTCATTCATCCTACTCAACAATTCCATTATCGCCTGCGTCTCCATTGCTTTATGAAATCTTGTAGTTACTGGCATATATTTGAATCAAAAGAATTTATTTATTCAATTCGAGTGATGTCGAGCCGCACACCTGACACCAATGTAACGTTTTATTGGTTCATCAAAACGTTTAGAATAACGTTACTATTTGTTTACACTTATTCACACTAATAACAAATAACTCAAAAACTTATTCTATCAAAGTCTATGCGCAATTTATTTCCACACTATTTACTTTCACTGATCATTTTCTACTCTATAAGATTTCGAATAACTCCGCTGAATGAGTGTCTGGTCCTGTCTGCTTCGCACCCGTCCTTATATCACTCGTGGAATTTTGATTGACAGAAGCTCTTAGTCAGGCGAATGACGCATAGACATCCGGAGTTTTCTAGAAGATTCTCGCGCAGACAGGGCCGTACAAGTCACAATATATATTGAAGAACTCACTGCGGGTAAAACTGCTGAACTTCCAATAGATGTCTACATAAGACGACAAGAGTGAACTGACGTTGTTTCAATAAGGTGCCGGTGGTGGTTGATGAGTTATTTGTGAGAACGGAGTGGGTGCGTGTTGAACTTCTAGGTAAGCTCCGTCTTTGCACCTTCATTACTGTAACTGACAGAGGGTTTTTCTTAACTTTTCAATTCGAGCAGAATCATCTCTTCATAAGCTCTGTTCTGATACATTCACTTTCAGGACAAATTGATAGGAAGATGTTGATATATTCATTTACGTTATGGATAGTGCAAGTTGACACACATAGTATCTGGGTAAAATGGCATGGCTTCTTTTCTTAACAACGTAATAATATTATTTCAAATGGTGTACTCTTATCACAAGAAGACTTATATAGGAGGGTGGAATGAAAATAATGTAACGTTTTCTTAGTCTATCGAAACGTTCAGAATAACTAAACTATTTATTTACACTTATTTACACACTACTGTTCCAATAACTAACCAACTTATTCTATCAAAGTCTGTGCACAATTTATTTCCACACTAATTTATTTTCACTGAACGCCTTCCGCTACGAATCACTCTGCTGAATTAGTCCCTGGGCTGCTCCGCGCCCGCCTTTTCATCAATCGTGGAACTTATAGCTATTGCTAGAACGCTGTAGAGAGAGGCGGGTGATTCATAGACGTCTGGAGCTTTCTGGAAAATACTAGCACAGACAGGGCCGTACTCGTCATACTGTCCCCTCCTTAAGCCTGTTCTGTCCCAGAACAGATTCCATGAACTCCTCAGAGGACCGTGGTGAAATCTGCAATCGTTACCATTTCTACAGTAGCCCCTCTGATGAAAGTAACAGTCTATAGTTTTGCTGGGCTTTCCGTTTCGCTTTGGGTTGAAATTGCATACCAAGATCTGCATACCTGTCTTTTGGAAGACTACTTCAAGCATGCTTCGCACAACCTGCCAATTCAGTAGATCCAGCCCACAACCTAGTTTGGGAACAGCTAATTTCCTAATCCCAAAGCATTGAAGGTCTTCTTTCAAGCCATGCAGTGCTGTCCATAAATTCTGGTAGGTGGGGCTTTTGATATGAGTACTGTTTGGTGACTACGTTATAAATGAATCGACCCTCTGATTTCAGTCTCAGGCATTTTCCGATTCTGGACTGCTGTCTCATCAGTTCCTCTTGAAGTCCAAATTTATTTCTGAATACTCTTGCTATTCCCCTACTCATCCTTAGATCCGGTGCTACACAATGAGCAAGAGAGTATTCCTCGGGAACTGTAAACAGGTCATGATAAACTTCCTGTGTGACGCCAAACCGTGCAACTCGTGTTCCCCCATAGCTATTCATGAATTCCTGAAAATCGTCTTTTTTCTTCGCCGGACCCTCGATGAGACGTACTTCTCCTTCGTCATCCTGTGTTGACGCGTACGGAGCCAACCGGTTGAAATGGACGACCTTCGGTTTTCCTTTGGGAAGCTTCCGTATCCGGTAAACTACATCCTTTATCCTTTTCATAACTTCATACGGTCCTTTCCACTGCCTCTGCAGCTTCGGTGAAAATCCTCTTCTTCTTTGCGGGTTATACAACCACACCAGATCTCCTGCGTTGAATCCTCCTTCAATGGCCTTGATGTCATAGCGCATTTTCATCCGATCAGTTGCTTGCTGTATTTGATTGCGCACCTTGTCATGAATGAAATCTAGCTTGCTCCTCAATTTACTGACATAGTCCTCTCCGGCTACATCTTCTCCGGGCTTACAACCAAACTCTAGGTCACAAGGTAGTCTAATTTCTCGGCCGAACATTATATTGGCTGGAGTTTCCTTGGAAGACTCTTGAACAGAAGATCTATATGCCATGGTGAATAGATGCAATTACTCATTCCAGTACCGCTGGTGATCGGAGACTACTTTGGCAAGATGTTTTCCCATGGTCCTATTCATTCGTTCTACCATGCCATCTGATTGGGGATGCAGAGGTGTAATTCTTGTCTTATGGATCCCCAATTTTCTACAAACTTCTTGGAATAACGTCGACCCGAAATTCTGCCTTGATCACAATGCAGCTCTAGAGGTATTCCAAATCTGCAGAAGAAATCTTTGACCAATTTATCAGCAACCGTACCTGCCTCTTGATCAGGAATACCGTACGCTTTCACCAATTTGGTATAATAGTCCATGGCTACCAATATGTACTTGTTTCTGTGATCTGTTTCAGGAAAAGGGCCCGCGATGTCGATAGCTATTCGTTCCATGGGAGATCCTAGGTTATATTGCTTCATTGGAGCCTTCCCTTTACCAAAAGGATTGTTAGCTGCAGCACAAGCTTTACATGTTCTACAACAGTATTTAACGTCTTTCTTACTGTTGATCCAATAGAACCGCTGCCTGACTTTCTCCAGCGTCTTACTAATCCCGAAATGTCCACCTGAAGTTCCATTATGTAGTCTGCTCAAAACGTCTGTCACTCGACTCTTCGGCACAATCAACTGGAGCCTCTGTTCAGATCCATCGTCATTCTCCCAACAACGTTTCAGAAGACCTCTATCGATCTTCAACATTTCCCATCGTGCCCAGTATGACTTTACATTTTGACTCATTCTGGATATTTCTTCCCAAGTAGGTCGTCTACCACTCTTCTTCCAGCTCAGGATTACTTTCAAGTCTGAATCTTCTTCTTGTGCTCGTTGGATTTCTTGGGGTAGCCAGTCATCTTCAATTACTCAAATCGGCTTTGTCTTCCACACGAGAGCAATGGCTGTAATTCTCGGGGCATGGCCTTCTTGATAATGCATCGGCATTGCGATGGGTAGCTCCCGTTCTGTGTTCGGTATCGAAGTCATATTCTTGCAAACTTTCGATCCATCCGGCCACTTGTCCTTCCGGGTTCTTGAAGTTCAGAAGCCATTTCAAAGCAGCATGGTCCGTTCTCAACAGAAATTTCCTTCCGTACAAATATTTGTAGGCGCAATCATAGGACCATATGTACTCCTGTCCATTCTCTGTTAATTTTGTAAGTGGTTTGGCAACGTTGGCGAATCCAGATACGGATCTTCTATAATAGGTGCATAAGCCTAAGAAACTTCGCAATTCACTCTTGTCCCTCGATATAGGCCATTCCTGTACTGCTTTGATCTTATCGGGATCAAGTTTCACGCCCCCTCGAGAAACCACGTGTCCTAAATATTTTACCTCTGTTCGGAATAAATGGCATTTCTTCAGACTCAGCTTTAGGTTAACTTCACGAAGTCGCTGTAAAACCTCGGATAGGTGGTGTAGGTGGTCTTGGAATGATTTTCCCACTTCTATCACATCATTCAAGTACACCAGGCAAGTCTTCCAGGAGAGTCCTCTCAATATAGTCACCAAAGGTCATGGAGAGGATACTGAAGACGAGAATAATAAAGTTTTGTGATAAACATGGGATCATTTCACAATGTCAGTATGGCTTTAGAGAGAAAAAATCAACCGAGGACGCAATACAGCATCTGACATCTTATATTTACAACTCGCTAGATAAGAGCAAACCATCCTTATGCGTCTTCGTTGATCTCTCTAAGGCATTCGATACCGTCTCTCATGAAAAACTTCTCGACAAGTTGGACAAATACGGTTTTAGAGGGAAAGTCTATGACTTGCTGAGGAGTTACTTAACGGATCGAGAACAAAGAGTTCATATAGATGGAGAGTTAAGTGAACCCATGTATGTGAATTACGGGGTGCCACAGGGCACAGTGCTTGGACCACTCTTGTTCACGCTCTATATTAATAGTTTGTTGAGTGTTAAGATCAGGAACAGAATGATTTGCTTTGCGGACGACGTGGCGCTTTTTTGCGAATCGGATTCATGGGAATCGTTGAAAACAGAGGCTGAAGCCGACGTCAGAGAATTAGACAAGTGGTTCAGATACAACATATTAACACTTAATCTGGAAAAAACACGATATTTACCATTTTCCTCGTACTCAAGTGGATTACCGCATATAGGACCTCTGGTGATCGGAACGGGTTCGCATATTCCAGAAGCGGACTCAATCAGATATTTGGGTGTAACAATCGATCGACATCTTAGGTGGGATCTACAAATTAAGAGTATGGTTAATAAGTTGAGAGGTATATTATATAAATTGAAATATCTGAAAGATTACCTTGATTTGAGGCACCTCAAACTGCTGTATTATGCGTTGGTCCAGTCACAGCTGACGTACGGAATTGTCGGTTGGGGCGGCGTAAATGATACCCACCTAGAAAACTTAAATGTAATCCAACGATGGATTTTGCGGGTTATTTATAGTAAACCACTTACATTCTCGAGCGACAGTCTATACGAAGAGTCCGAGCTGCTCGACGTGAGGCAACTTTTCTGCTTAAACATGCTGATGAATATGAAAAAGTCCAAAATAACATCCGATCCTATAACACACTGTTACAACACCAGAAGTAAAATGAACTCTTTGAGCGTACCCCGTTGCGATAAAACTGTTGGACAACGTTGCTGCGACTACCTTGCACCGAAACTTTTCAGCCAGCTTCCCCCGGAAATAAAGAGGATTAATAGTGTTGGTTTGTTCAGGAAACTGTCAATAGAGTGGATAATTTCTTACGGAAGAACAAGACTGCATGTTTATATCAATCAGAAGGATAGATGAAGTGGGATTAATGAAGGGAGTTTGTGATTAAGTGTTTTGGTAGATTGTGATATTTTTTATTTGTTGTGTTTTACCAATCAGTGGAAGATAAAATCATTTGATTATGATGACATCACTTACAAGCGATAGCTTTCCGGAGCTAAAGCTTCTGTGATTAATTCATTTGTTCACATTTTTTCTAGGTTTGGTTATTCTTTTTTGTACTGTACGTTTACCTTTACTCCATACGGTACTCCATGTATCTACTAGACTGTAATTAATTCGGTGAATAAATATTATTATTATTATTATTATTATTAAACGCTCGAATGTGGCCGTAGCGTTGCATAGGCCGAAGGGCATCGCTTTAAATTGCCACAGCCCTGTTCCAATACTAGAGGCAGTTTTCTCTTTGTCTCTTGGATCTAAGCCAACCTGCCAATACCCACTCTTCAAATCCAAAGTGGAAAACCAACGTGATCCCGGGAGTGTATCCAGTGTATCATCAATTCTCGGTAAGGGATAGCTGTCCTTCTTCGTAACTTGATTGAGCTGCCTATAGTCTACACAGAACCTGGTGGACCCGTCCTTTTTCTTCACTAACACTACAGGTGACGTCCAGGGGCTATTGGATGGTTCAATGACACCTTCTCTCGCCATGTCTTCAATAATCCGTTCAGCCTCTTCTCTTTTTGCCAGAGGAAGACGTCTAGGGTGCTGTCGGATGGGTTGTGCATCACCAGTATTGATTTCGTGCAGCACAATATCGGTCTTCCCTGTTCTTTCGACAGTGGCAAACACGTCGGAGTATTTCTGAATCAGTTTTTTCACTTCGGCTAGTTCATTACGGTCAAGATCTTGACAATTCGAGGTGAGAAGGGTCACCAGCTCTTCAGTATTCTTCTGGCTCTGCAAGACTCCTGCAGTACCTATCCCACCAGGAATATGGTACACTGGTACCCCTTGTCCAATCAAGTTGTTCTTCTTCAAGATGACTGGGAACCTGTTGACATTGAGTAATCGGATGGAAATATTGTCTGTTATTCGTACCGATGCCTTCCCCAGTAACATTCCGTTAGCTAGGATTGCATCGTCACAGGGCTCGATCACTTCAACGCAGCTTTTTTTGTAACGTCATCACATATACCACTCACAATGTCTTCAGTTCGACCTGGCAACGTGATGTCCTCGGCCAATCGAATCCGATATGCCTTATCATCCATCCACATCATTGAACGGGATCTCTTCATTTTCCAGTCGAAGCACATCACTCTTCATATCCAGTTGGCATCCAAGTTTCTTAACGAGGTCCAATCCCAGGATAACTTCTTCCGTGATTTCAGCCACTAGAACTTAGTTAAGTAAGTTGGTATTTCCTGTCCAGACGCAGTTCGAATGTTGATCATAACTGGACGAATCTTAAATCTTTTAGCTATTTCTGGAGGCACAATGGTTCTGGTCGATCCAATGTTTACCAGGATTTTCACATTTCGATCATTCATTTTTCCGGGAACTACTATGCTGGATAAATCTGTGAACATAATTCCTCGGATTATCCTTTCAGGGGTATCTACAGCTTGAGTAGATTTATGCCCCCTATCACCGGCCCGTTTCCGTTTACCTGCAGCGGCTCTTTTTCTACATTTTGAGCCAATTCGCTTCATATGCCCACTTTGATTGCAGTACCCGCACACAGCATCTTTTTTCTCAGTAATCAATAATCTGCTGACTTCTTCTCTTATGACTTCTTCAGCAGGTTGGTCTATTTCTTGGACTTGTCTCACACGAACGTGTCCTCTATGCGACGCCTCCTTCGCTGCCTCGAATTCTAAAGCCTGAGACAAAGCATCATCTATGGTTTTAGGGCGTGCAAGTCTCAGAACTTGTTGTGTCTCACCGTCCTTGATTCCGTCTACAAAGGTTTGGATTGATAGCAGTTCAATGAAGCTGTCTAGAGCAGTTGGGTAAGCCAGCCTGACTAATCTAGCCACATCGGCTCCAAACTCCTGGAGATTTTCTCCTGTTTTTTGCACCCGGTTCTTGATTTGGGCTTGATAAACTTGTTGTAGGTGAGCATCACCATATCTCATCTGAAGTTTCGATGTTAGAACTTCATAACAGGCTTGTTGGCTCTCCGGAATCGTCTGCAGAATGTTGAGTGCCTCTCCTCTTATAGCTATTATCAATGCTGTGGCTTTTTCGTTATCGCTCCAACTGTTTGCCAGAGTAGCAGCTTCAAACTGCTTCTGATATGTAGACCAGGGCACTTTTCCATCGAATGTTGGATGCTTGATCTTCATTTTTGCACTTTCATTGCTATTTTCCGTTTTCATGATGTTATAGTATGATGTTGCCGAATAATCTTTTCCAATTGTCATTCTTTTTAGGGACTCTATCAACTTAGAATGCTGTTCCATTATTTCTGTGAGTTATTCAAATTTTTTGTCAACTTCGTCAAATTTTCCGTCAACTTTTTCATAAACTTGGTCAAATTTTTCGTCATCTTTTTCATAAACTTGGTCAAATTTTCCGTCAACTTTATCAAATTTTTCATTTACTTCGTCAAATTTCTCGTCAACCCTATCAAATTTCTCACTTACTTCGTCCATTCCTTTCTTCATTTGTTCCTTGATGGTTTCCATTACTTTCTGAGAATTCTCTTCCATTTTTCGAGAATTTTCTTCCATTTTTTCATTCATTTTACTCAATAATTCCATTATCGCCTGCGTCTACATTGCTTTCTGAAGTCTTGTGGTCACTGGCATAAATTTCAATCAATAGAGTTTATGCACTCAATTCGAGCGATGTCGAACCGCACACCTGACACCAATGTAACGTTCTCTTAGCCTATCAAAACGTTCAGAATAATTAAACTATTTATTTACACTTATTTACACACTACTGTTCCAATAACTAACCAACTTATTCTATCAAAGTCTGTGCACAATTCATTTCCACACTAATTTATTTTCACTGAACACCTTCCGCTACGAATTCTGAATTAGTCCCTGTGCTGCTCCGCACCCGCCCTTTCATCAATCGTGGAACTTCTAGCTATTGCTAGAACGCTCTAGGGAGAGGCGGGTGATTCATAGACGTCTGAAGCTTTCTGGAAAATACTAGCACAGACAGGGAGGGGCCTTGCAAGTAAAATACAATTTCGTTCGCATTGGTGTTGATTTTACTATCCAAGTGTGTTAAAAATATATGTGTTCGTTTTTTCCATTTTTTCTTAATAAAATTCAATATCTCCCAAATATTTGCTTTCATCGGAGGATTTTTGATTTTACAACAAAAAGTGTCATATTCGAAGATATGCCATTTTGCCCAACATAGGTTTTTTACATGTTTTGGGTTATCACAATTTTTTCTTTGTGTAAAATTTTTCAAATGCATTTCTACTCTTTATAATGAAAAGTTAACCTTATTGGCTAGAGACCCAATACATGGGGATCTCTTATTTTTCATCCACATAAAACATCCCCGCTTTCAAAAGATTGTATGCCATCTTGCCTACCTCTCCCCTAGTTAAGTTGTAATCTCACTTTTGCAGCCTCATCTTGTAGTTCTTCCAACATATCAATCAATGCCTGTTAATCTTTTGCAAATACTGTAATATCATCGGTAAATCTTAGATTATACAAGTGTATGTTCAATCCTTCGTTTTTCCATTGTAGCTTTTTGAAAATATCCTCGAGTACTAAAATGGATGGTTTTGGAGTAATTGCTCTCCTTTGTCGAACTCCTCTTTTGGTATTTATTTTGTTCGATGTCTTATCGACATTGTCGAAGTCCTATATATCTTTTCAATAAGGTTTATATAACCCAATTTTAGGGTATATGTTCTTATGTTAGGCACTTATTGAAAAGTTTCACTACTTCTTATCTCGTCTTGATGTCACTTTCCTTGATCATTCCAGGCAAAATTTTGTCTTTTCCTACCGCTTTGCCATTTTTCATCTGAGTTAGCCCCAGAGCCGGATCTGGGACGTGCCGAGGGAGGCATTTGCCACGGGCGCCAACCAACTAGGGGCGCAAAATTATGATTTTTTTTCTTGAAATGATGTTTTCTCACTTCAAAGTCCATTCATATTTTAGAGCGGTGCAATATTGCATGCACCTGTTGTACAATATGCGGCGACAAGTAGTTACCCATAAATTGATGATGATAAATTTACACTTGTTGGTCGCCCTACGATTCCCGATCGTGTCCAGATGTTTGTTATTCGAACACCGAAGACCTCAATTAGCGGCAAGTTCAGAGGGAGTTTAATGGTTCGAGTTAGCGGTGGTAGCGCTCCGTCTAGGGTCGGTTTCTTGACGGCATGACAAAGAGATTCAGATCGTCCACATTTTTCGCCGAATCGTTGATCACACCGGCTTTGATAAGGGTAATGTATTTCGAAGACGTTTACGACCGATAGGCTTGATGAAATCACCCCAGTCTTATTAATACTACTTTTTTTCTCGCATGTGGGGTACTTCCATGCAGCGGCGCAGTTGATGGCATCAATAAGAAAAATAGGAATCAGGAACTTATCGTTATATTTTATGTTATGTGCAATACCGCAAAATAACGTGATCGTGCAAGCGGGCCGGAAAATTATTCGTGCTAAAAAAAGTTTGAAAATTTCAATCAGGTATGTTTGAATAATTCAATTTCAAGTTGAGGATTTTTGCGCGCTCGATCAAATTATATTCAATCATTTTCGAAAGATATAACTTAGAGACTGCAAAAGTTATTGGGTTATGTTTGGGTTGGGAATATGTCGGCGATATTATCGTTCGAATTTTATTTGCGAGATCGCAAATTATACCGATTCAATTAAAATTGCGTTGTACCATAATTACACGAGTTTTCATATGTATAAGAAGTTATAAAAAAAAATCAAAATGTTTAGAAGAATACGAATATCGTATCTCTAGTATTTTATTAATCAGTTTCTTAACTATGGGTGCTACAGACAGAGGGTTAAATATCGATCAAATGAATAGTATGATTCTTGAGTTTCACTGAAACCTGAAACGTTTTTCTGTCCTGACATTTGTCGAGCATTGAGACAATTCAGATATGAATATAAACGAGCGCGCAAAACATTCCGATTCGACGTCCATGCATTTTCAGAATCTCATATAACCAACTGAAATGCCTCCCAAGAAACTATCAGGATCGCAATCTCAGAAGATCAGGGATAAAAAATTATTAGAACTAAAGAAAAATACTAGTAATATCTCAAGTAACTTTAAGAACGATGCGGGTATTGTGTCGACAAAAAGTGGTTCCACTAGCGAAGCCCATAATGTAGCGGGATTTCCTTCTACTTTTTCAAGTACCGAGCCTATCGTAAGAAATTATTCCATTTCGGATAATTCGGACAAGAAAAATTCTTTTGACGAGGAATCAGGACTTACTTAGGTTAAACCTGAACCAGTTGAGTTTAATGACCCTATATCATGGCGAATTACAAAAAGTAATATTAAAATGTTCGTTATGTACCTTCGTTGGCATTTGTGTTCTCTAATGTATTTCAGTTTTTCATTTACACTTTCATTTATTGTTTTTTTGAAGCTTTCAATGCTTTTATACTTTTTTGAGAATAAATTATTCTATTCGCTTCCTTTTTGTTTTCTTCATACCCTCATTATCGTATATTAATACGTTTGTGAGTTTTCTTCACTACCTTATAAGATACATGGGAGATTATAGTAATTCCTAAACACATATTGTTTGATATACCTAAGAATCTAATGCTCGTTCTCGAAAGAATATATTAATAGTAAAATATCTTAGGAATAGAATAAATACCATCATTCATGAAAAGTATGTAGTCATTGAAAAAAAAATTGAAAAGGGATCATTTCGATAACTTGCCACGGCCGCTGAAATCCTAGATCCGGCTCTGGTTAGCCCTATCTCGGGCATTCCTTTTGGGTTGACATTTACTATTCGAATTTTGTCGTCTCTCGTCATGGTGTTCGTTGTTTTGGATTCGTACAGATCTCTATAGAAAGATTCCACTACTTTTTTATATGTTGCCTGTCTTGTACTTTGTTGTTTTTTATTTCTGTAATATCTTTCTTAGGTGTGTTATGTAATTCTCTGTTCTAAAAGGTATTGTACTCGTTTCGTTTGATGTTCAAGTATATTCTTTTTCGCCATTTTCTTGCTGTTTTGCTGATTTCTGTGTATTCAATAGTTTCTCTTTTACCCTCGGTTATCAGTTCTCTCCTTTTCTCTAGGAAATGTTTGGTTTCTATCGACAATTTGTCCGCTGTTTCTTTAAGAATTTTTGTTATTCTTCTTTTTCTATTATCTAATAGCTCTTCTGTTTCTCCTGAATAATTGAAAGAATTTTCATTCAGCTTTTGTTGCATGTATGTTTCCTTTCTTTCCGCTTTTTTTCTCTAACTGTTGCTCGTTTGTTCCATCTTCTTTTTATTTTTGAGTTCATGAGTAGTTTGCATCTCACTATCCTGTTGAAGCTTTTGAAGGTTTGCGAGGTAGCTTCAACCTCTTTGGGACAGTATCACGTTTCGTCCCGGCTTAGTTTGGGGGAACTCGTCAGGGCATGCACCAAACTAAGCCGTTTACATGCCTACGTGAGTGGACACCCCTTGTGAGGAACACCAGGGAGTGTACCAGACCGTTGGGGATGAGCGTATGTCCGAGATCTTGAGAGGATCCAACCGGGACAGCGTGCGCGCTAGCGCCCCCTGTACGTTGACCGATGATGTTGGCCAAGCGTTACAGGTGGTAACGTAGGATACTTAAGATGCAAGATTGATGAGCCGTGTAGACTGTGTGCTAGAGCGCTCTGCTTCGTCGTTCGAGGAGTGTGACCGATTTAGAGGAGGTCAGCTTTTGACGGAATGTAGTCGTGGCGGTATTGACCAGAAGATTTCCCACAAGTGCGGCCGTGATGCGGAGCAGTTGTGTGCCTTTGAAATGTGAGAAACCTGGATTGAGAAACGCTGCGCCACTTGTGAGTCCTATACCACTCGATATCGTGCAGTCAGCCGGGTGCATTAGTGAGCACAACTTTGGGCGGTGAGTTGCAGCACGAGAGCGAAGTGGCGATGTGGAACCTCCTCGGGATGGTTGACGAACCATCGCCGAGAGAGGAACAGATAGGATCACACAGTGACAAACGAGGTTCTCACTGGAAGCGAAGATGATCGCGAAGGGACAGAAACTGTGAAACCGTCGTTGAAATGAATCACGTTGGGGTCACCACTGAAGCTTTTGAAAGTTTGCGAGGTAGCTTCAACCTCTTTGGGGAAGTGTCACGTTTCGTCCCGGCTTAGTTTGGGGGAACTCGTCAGGGCATGCACCAAACTAAGCCGTTTACATGCCTACGTGAGTGGACACCCCTTGTGAGGAACACCAGGGAGTGTACCAGACCGTTGGGGATGAGCGTATATCCGAGATCTTGAGAGGATCCAACCGGGACAGCGTGCGCGCTAGCGCCCCCTGTACGTTGACCGATGATGTTGGCCAAGCGTTACAGGTGGTAACGTAGGATACTTAAGACGCAAGATGCGACTTAAGTAAGAGCTGAGAGAGGGCGCTCGCTACACTGTGATTGCTGTTAGCCTCGAATTGATCGGCTACATCTATGTTTTGTATTGAACTGTGAACGGCGGGCTATTCCTTGTCAATTTGCGTTTCTCTCCCTTCTCGGAGAAAGTATACATCAGATGAAGTATTTATTTTTCTAGAAAGTTTGCTAACATTTCCCTTTGATTTCTAGTGCCCAGTCCAAATTGTCCTATGTGTGTTTTTTTTGGTTCCACTCCCCTGCCCATTCTTGCATAAAAGTCTCCTGCTAGCAAAGTGTATTTCTTGCTTCTCTCTTATTGCTCTCGTTATGTCTTCGTATATCGCTTCCACCTCAACATCATGTGAAGAAGTTAGATCATAAGCTTGTATATATTTTAGTGTTATATTTCATTTATGTTAATTACGACATATATTACTCTGTCAGATATTGTTTTGAGAATTTTCAGGTTTGTCGATAGTATTGTATTTAGCAAAATTCCTTCATTACTATCATCATACTTTCCTCCGTAGAACATAGTTTATCTTGAATTCAAATGGAGGTATTGTTTTCCTCTTATCCTTGTTTCGGCTAGGTCTACGCTGTCTCAGTTCATTTCCTCTAATTCAATTAGAAGTTCCTATGTTCCGATGTATCTTGTGTTGTAATTTGGCATGTAAGCAATTCGTTGTAGTTTTTTAGGTCCTTTATCATTTTGTTTTTTTTTCATGGATATCGTTTTTTTGCTGACTGAGATATCGGTGTGGGATTGTGAGGTACCTCTACTCACTTGAGGTATCTTTTATCAACAATCTTCTTGCTGTTGAAAGGTTTTGGCAAACACCACGCTTGCGTCTTTGTGAGTTTTTGTATCAGCCGCTCCTAAACTGGAGAAGAGACGCTGTTTCCAGCCACCAACTCTGGGTAAGACGCTGCGTGGGAATCTTCTTGGTTTCACCTTCATCTTTTCTAGAACTTATCGGCATAGGTGACCCTGTCGGTAGTTACGCTACCGCCGACATCGCTCCCTGGATAAAGGTTACTTAGCCCTCTCGCCACTACAAGGTCTAGATTCCCCTAGGGAAGGGCATTTAATAAATATGTTATAAAAAATTCGGTTTTCAGTCACATTTTTTTCAGCTTATTACTGGAGAGATTTCTATGGCATAGCACCAATAGATGCCTTCCCATTGGGTCCACCGACCCAATTCCCACAAACATTTATTGGTTTGGCCTATGATCCTTCGATGAATGGCACTTTTGTAACTACAATTTATAATGGATTAGATCACGTTTATACGGTATTGAAAAACAAAACAGTCAAAATAGACAAGCATATACAGGTAGGGTAGACAAGCATATACAGGTAGGGTACAAAGATTTTTTTGAAAGTGCATTTCTGATTGAAAAGTTGAACGTGAAGTGCTCCACCCTTCCAACGATAGCACTGAATTAATAGTGAGTTTAGAGAGTAAAGCTAGCAATATTTTTATCATGATGGAGCAAGAAAAAAAAAGTATTTCAACATCAAAGAGCAATAAGAAGGAAGAAACTTAACAGTAGTGACCCACTACTCCCCTTATAGTGAGAGTTGAAATTTCAAGGTGGCAAAGAAAGTCGATCTCCGCCGAATCGACTTGAATACAAGAACTCATCAGAACTTTCAGGGGGTGCCAAATAATCTACTAATGAACTCTATATGCATAAATATACCAGTGGCATTATTAGCATCACATATAGATGGAATAATTTCGCGAACTTCATTTTGTGTTAACTGAATGACCTTTTTCAAATCCTGCTATGATAGCGATATCAACGTTTCATGAAGAGTTTTTTGTCATTTTATTTGTGAAGAAAGCGGCTCATGGAACCTGAATAACACAGTTATTTTTAGTTATTGCCCGGCAGTCGCCTTTAGTGTAGCCAAAGTTGAGCGTAACTAAATGCCTCGACTTCGTCGAAGTCAAAACTATTACCCAGTTAGTGATTTTTACGGAGGTATAGTTAATACCTTTACGGATGTTGGTTTGCACTTTCACGAAATCAGACCAAGTGTTAAATATTCTGCAATGACAGTAATGCGTTTATGTAGGGACAAATAAAGGTAGAGGAAGACGAAGAGGGGCAACTGGTCAACCTAGGGGTAGCACAGAAAGTGAAGACTAGCGCTCTAGGCAATTGGCTCCATGAGACCGTTTGGATTCTAATTGTCAAATCACCAATTAATGGCCTGGAAAGCTACCTATGCGTTTGGAGTCTTTTCATACCGATCATCATAAGTGCTACTTTCAGCAGGACAGCCCACTTCCCCATAATGCTCGTCGAACTATGGACTTTCTCCAAGAAGATCACGTCCACGTTTTTGACGTGGTCTTTCTGTTCACCGGATTTAAATATCATTTAACATGTGTCGGATATGATGAAGGACACTGTCCAATTGCACTTACATTCACAGACGATGGACCCGGTTAATTCACGTTGAGTTCGAGTTGATTGAAACAATTTGCTGCGAGCAGACATCTACTCTCTTATATCTCGTGTACAGAAGAGTGTATTCAGCTGCTGGCTCTTCAAAAATTATTATATTATTATTGTTTTCTTCTTGAATTGAATTGAATTTTCTGAAAATATGATTATTTCATTCTTTCTGTAAGACTACAACATGACTAAAAAATGAAGTTCAGGAAGTTATCCTTTCTGGGTGTAATCTTCTAAAGCCGGGTACAGACACGAGAGCTGAGCAGCTTTCGAGGCAGTTGCGAGGCACTTGTGAGGCAGCCTCACGTTGTTGAAATGGCTCGCGACACCGTGCACACTTGCGAGGCAGCCCAATTACCTTGCCTCGCAAGACGCTCAGCTCTCGTATCTGTACGCGGCTTAATGTTATTGAGTGTATACTGTTTATTAACTTCAAGGAATTCGAGCATCTTTCCCAAATTTTCCTTTCATATTCTCCTTTACGTTCAACTTTCATTTTTGTTAACAGTAACATTCCTTTCCTCTTTATTATTGTGTAAGTTTCTTATTTTATTCAGATTTTATGTACAAAACATCCAGAACAATTATCATGGCAAAAAATAACTAAAGAAACTCTAAACATCATCACAAAAACTTACCAGCTCATGAGAGATTCTTATCACTCAGAAATTGTGAACGACAAGCTGAAAAATTTTAATCATTACATCGTCAAAACCGATAAGTGCCACTTTCCATATGCTGGAGGCGTATCGACTTTGGATGATAAATTAGAATACTCATTGATTGATGGTTCATCTGATGCAACTGATCAATACTTATGGCTCGCTTATGAAAAGGAACAACCAAAATCTAGCGAATCATCTCCTTCAAAGATGTCTTTCAGTGCCAACTCTGGAGCTGAGGTTAATGTTGGTGAGTAGAATGCACAAAACATTCTAGTAAAAAGAAAAGCAGTGGCGTGAGGTCACAAGCTTTATCGCGCCTGTTCAAATTCATTGCCAAGGTGATCACCTATTTAGGTTCGTAGTTCGCCAATTTATTACCGGATGTAAAGATTTGGCAGTCTTCTTTCCATATGATCCTCACGAGATTTTGCATGAAACCATCATTTTTCTATCGAGCACTGGATTGCAATTCGATCCAATCTGTATTTTTGGAAATATTGGGAAAATTAATCTGAATCATTGGGCTTACTTTACCCATTCGCTAATTCTACTTCAGAATCAGAACGTGAAACTACTCTACAAATATAAAGTGTCGAAGGGATTCCATTCGGAAGTTATCATGTTTACGGCTGGCATAACCGCTGATATTTCACAAAATATCTCCCGGAATAATCTATTTCGAGACTTGATTATTGTAGAGTAGATTTGGAGTTAAATCAAATATGCTGAATTAGCAGATATACTTAACCAATCTTTCATTTTTTCAAAATTTCCAACAATGCAGATAGTATCGAATTGAAATCCAGTATTTCAATGAAAAATTGTTATCGGATGTGTATTCTTTGAGGAATTCCAGATATAGAATGATATCCAAAAAATCTGAGTTTGTTCCAATATCTCCGAATACCATTATACAATCAAAATGAAATTTCCAAAACTGTTGGTAAATAAAAAAAATTTCGAAAAGAAATATTCATTTGAATTTTTTCCTGTACGATGCACACGAACAATTGCAGAAAGCTGCACATCGGTATGCTCCAACTAGCTAGTTTGAATCAGATGGAGTTAGTTTTTTTTGAGATTTCGGGGAAATAGCTAATGAACATTAATATAAGTAATTCTTTTTCAATATCTCATAAAGAAACCTGGGATTAAACTAAAAGTTGAAGCACCTCTGTTAATTTTTGACTCCAAGGTTTGTGCCAAATTTCATAGGAATCTCATTGATGATCTTAGTGGGAAAAATTTCCAGCGAAAAGTAAGATAAGTTTTCGAATAAATCTATTTTTGGAATTTTTTGCAATTTCTCATTGAGTTATGGGTTGGCATTCTCCAACTGACAACAAAGTTTCAATCTGATCGCATCAGTACGTAATGATCGAGTACGTAGATATAGAGAAACTACACCTCAAAATTTCAAAAACCGACATTTGACACATTTCCTCATTGATATCTTCGAAAATAAATATCAGACCGGATAGAAATTTAGACGATAAATTTTATCGAAATCTGATCGATAGTCTTGCTGATGAAAAAAAATTTGGAATGAAATTTTCGAGAATTTTTCAATTTTCTAGATAACCAGATTTCTCAACTAATTACGAAGTTTCAATCGGATCTTAGGAAGTCAAACATATTTAGATTCAACATATTTTTTCCCTTTATATCCGTAAATGAATATGGGATCAAATTGAAATTTGAGACAATGTTGCTGAATATCGACTTCAAGATTCGTGTGAAATTTCACTGAAAAAGGAAATTTAACAGAAGTTTAGAAAATTATTCGATGAATTTTTCTTTGAATGTTTGAACGAATAGATCTATACTACATTACACTGGGTCAGGCCTTTGTATTCGTCAGCTGACTACCAAACATCGATTTGATCACATCAATACAAATATTGAGTTCCAAATTAATATAATACCGAAACCGTCGGACGGTCGGACATAATTCATCTCGATCAAGGGTTCTTCATCAGTCATTTCAACCTAGTGGTGTTATATGATTTTCGGCTCAAAATTCGAAAATTACAGACATTTGGAAAAAACGATAACGTATAGTTCCCCAGAACAAGCACGTAAAAACGCTCAAAAAATGTCAATCAGCACGTTTCAAATTTCCAAATATATTAAACACAAAAATGAAGGAAGTACATGAAAAGTTCTTATTTATGGAGCAGATTTGGTGATTTTCATCCTGGCAAATTAATGGAGGTGCGAAATTTCAGTCAAATCTGAGCAATATTTTCTGAGATATTATGTTCTAAATTTTTCAAATTTTTCTAGTTATACAACACTCAAGGAAATGTTGCATAAATCCCAGCTTACCAGAATAATTCTTAAAATAGCCATCAAGCTGAAAACTACACACAGTTGAAATATTTCACGTATTATTAACTCCACCAAGTTATCATTTTCAATTCGTTGGTACAAATTTATTGGAACAAACCGAATGTTTTTTGTAGTTTTTCTGATTTTGCATGGATACCGAAATGTTAAGGGTTAAGAGTGGTTCACATTTCCAAATTTACACACTTTAGATCGTGTGTATTGACATGGTTTTCAAGGGCCAGTCCAGGCAATAGGACATTTTCATTTTGCCAAATGTCAGTTATTTTCGATTTTTTTTCGCTAAGGTTAGTCTCCTTGAATAACTCTATCCGGCCAACTGTCAGTGCTCTAACTTCCGGAGAAAAAATCGAGAGTCTTAAACTTTTCTGTATAGGTTTAGAGCCTAAATATCTCAGCTAAAGTAGTTAATTTGCAAAATCGGCCGAACGGTTTCGAAATTAAACCCATTTGAAATTTGAAGATTAGTTCCTTATATCTCGAGAAAAACTGATACAATCAGATTTAAATTTTCGAATTAGTTGAAGATACCAACATGAAACATAATGATAGATGTTGCAGAGATATAATCGTTATAAATTGTTTTGAAATTTTGTTCAGAATTTTTTTTGGAGAATATTAATGAGGTTGCAACGAAATTAGGAACTCCTCGACTCGATATTCAACAACAGTATACCAATTTTCAATTCGATCTGATATTTATTTTCAGGGATATCATTCAAAAGTCTGTCGAATTTCGTTTTTGAATATTTTGAGGTTATTTCCTCAATATCTCTAGATAGTCTGATGCAATCATATTGAAACTTTGAAATTAGTTGTAAAATGCTGATGCAAAAGTTCATGCGAAATTTCTTGGGAACCGTACCATGGAAAATTTCAAATGAATCTTGTTCGATAATTTTCCAAATTCATCAAATTTCAATGAACAAAGGTGCTTCAAATTGCAGTTTGATCTGATATTGATTTTTTGGGTTTTCAAACTTCCTAGTTTATTCTGAAATATCGAGGCACGAGGTTATGAAAATTTCGTGAGGTTCGTATTCGCAAAAAAAATGGTTTTTAAATTTCGGTATGAATATCTGCGATAAAGAATTTCTTGACCATTTACTGATTCGTTCCAGCGTGAATATGATACAAATACTTATCTAAAAATGTTAGTGGTTCGTTATATTCGAATTTCTAAAAATCGCATTAGTTATTTACGACGAATTATTCAGATTAAAATTTTCTTGAATCTTGGGAAATATTTATACATGCTACATGTGCAAAGCAATTTATTGCAACTGAAATGGCTAATTCGGAAATGAGATAAATCGTTATTATATTTCAGATTCCAATTCAGCAAAATTTTCTATAAAAATTACTATTGGATCATGTTCTGCAAGTTGTAGCAATGAGGCCAACATACCTTTGGATAGTACGAAGAAGATGGAAAATGATCTGAAGCTTTCTGCGTCTATGGGTAATAGGCTTTAATTTTAGATTTAGAACTAGCCGAAATCGTTTCAATTTCTAGCTTACTATTGGCAACCGAGTCCAGTTATTGATAAGGAAGAAGCACTACTGGGCGGTGAAGATTACTTTGGCTCCATATACATAGGACAAGCCTACCTCCCAACTAATATATTCGACGTTGGTACTTCTGACTTAAAGTCCGCTTCTATAAATGAAGGTTACGTCACCGGTGTTGAAAGTCAATATTACCAGGTGAGTATACCTGAATTCTCCCGTGGGCCCACAGGAGGTTTTCCATTCCAAACTGAATACTATTGACTCGGTCAGCTCGCGTGTCTGTATTCCGATTATCCTCAGCAGGCTGAAAATCCCCATAGTCTATGCGATGCCTTCGCCTCAAAAGATGACCTCAAGGTTACTGCCCAAAGGCTACGCACACCATCAGACTTTCACCTGCATTCGGTCTCAGTGAATTTAGATGAACTCCTGTGAGTACCACACACTGCTGCCTGAAGGCAGCCTTTCGTTCGCAGTTAGGGCAGCTGACAGACCTGAACCAGAAAGAACGTTATTGTTTCAATATTGATCATCAGGCAACAAGAAAAACTTGCTCCTGACAAACAGTTTTAATTCCGCAATTCGCAGGGACGATTTCTATAAATGAGAATTTCTATTTAATTTTTGATTGTTCAGATTTTTCAGATATTGGGAGGGGAAACCCAAAAAACTTCGGGGAAAAAGGCAAAATATCCTCAACTAATATCTTATATAAACTCGACAGTGGTTCATTCGCAGGTCGGTCACACCCAACTGTCAGCCTATCTTCTTTCTGAAGCCAAAAACAAACTCAAATCCTAATACCGTACTGGTGATGTATGTGAGCATCATCCGCCGAAGAACCTGACTTAATATATCTCATTTTTTGTGTTCTTCTCGAAATGCAGAGTGCAAATTGTTGATTTCTTCAACTGTATCGATTGTAGCAGATGGTATAGTTTCTTTGCAAAATTCCAAGAAATCACCTATGCCTTGTCCTTCCGCCTTCTGTTCACGTTATTGTCAAGCTGGTTTCGGCAATGCGGTAATCACCGGTAGTTAATTGTTCAATTAAATGAAACGAATCGATTAGGTACGGAGATTCGCCGTGCGCTCACCTGCGGTGAAACCCCATATTCGTCGTATGAGAGACAGACGACTGCCGGCCAACTGATAATGTTTCGCAAGAGAACCTCCGACCAGGGACGGACAGGTCTATTACAATCACCAGATCGCTCTTCTGGACGTTTCCTATGCGTTGGCCACACGCAATTAATCCACATGTCATGACGTCGATATCCTCGCGGCTAACTGATAGGTGTGTGGCTAATCTCGAAAGAGTTTATGGCGTTAGTTCAGTGGTTATAACTCATGCCTCATGATCGTAAGGTCTTGGGTTCAAGCCCTTGGCCGGGAAGGAATTTTTCCTGCAAAGAATTAGTAACTAAGCCCATACAGAACTCACCCGGTCTCCTAACTAGCACGAGGCATTAGCTCCTGAGGGGGTTCGCAGCGGAACCTAGGAGAATCGGCAACAACACAATACAATTAACTCCAGGTCATCGCATAAGTTATGGGTCCCATTAAAGTCGCTCAGTTCTCAGATGCGTGCGCAGCTTATCGTTCACTACCATTTCACATGCTGGATAGCCGTTTTCATGATCGTACACATTAAGTTAGTTCCTTTTGAAATGATATTAACGTTGGATGATTCAAAATTAAGTGGAGCAATGGAAGCTTTGAGTTGTGGCAATTAATGGGGGAACACAGATTTAGTTCCAATTCATAGTAATAATGGTGTAGTTGAATACACCATAGTGTAGGTGCTCAAGCGGTTAGGAACCTGTACCTAGAATGTAAGGTCAGGGATTTAATCCTGAGGCCAGTAAATAAATTTTCAGGTTATTTAGTGACCATATACCATGAATAGCAGAACCATCGATGTATTGGGCTCTGCTCTCCTGAATCAATTTTTGGTAGTGTTATTCCCATTCTGCTGAACTTATCAACTCTATGCGAGCTTCATCTTCATTTGGCTTCTTCAAAGATCTCAGCAAACCCCATGTTTCAGAACACTTCTTACCGACAATGTAGTTATTTATTTCCTAACATTTCCTATCCCAGATATTATTCTTCTCTATTCGAATCAGTTTTCTCCGATAATTCTTGGTTTTTTTTGTAATTCTGAAGATCGTCTTATTTTTTTGTATTCAGCCACTTCAAATATAGCGGTTTCTTACTTTCAACCATGATCTCGATCTCCTCATTCCACCATATTTTCTTACTAGCTTTCATCTTTTCCATGCCCATTGCCTCCTCCACAGTTTCATGCGAGCTCGCCACAATGTTATTGTAGATCTCCATGTACGAGTGATTACGTATATCTATCAGATTAGCATCTAACCGTTGTTGATAAAGTCGTTTTGTAATCTCATCTACAAAACTCCCTAGGTTGTATCGGGGCAATTCATGTTTCTCTTAATCTCCAGTCCCTGCATCTTTCTTGCTGCAGAAACTTTTGAATGGAAATATTACTTTGGCACGCACAAGATGATGATCCGAACCACAGGTGATCCCACGAAGTACCCGAATGTCATTCCATTTCAGGTTGGATGTTTGTTTACTAATTATGTAATCTATAATTGTTCTTAAATTTCGTGTACTCTGAGTCCAAGTAAAGCGATGCTCTTGTGTTTGTAGAAACCGTTAGTTATCCTCAAATCATGGTTGTCACACAGTTGAATAAGACGATGGCTATTATCATTGACTGTCCCTTCGCCGAATGGTCCTACGATTTTATTATTTATCTGGCATGGTTCTGCTATGGAAGTTACCAAGAAGGATGACTTCTCTGTGGTTTCCTATTTCCAATAAAATATCTTCGAGTTTTTCGAAGAAATCTTGTTTGATGTTTATTTTTTCAGCGTCTGATGGAGCATATGCAGCTTTTATGACGATATTGTGTCCATACAATGTGAGTTTAACTTTGAGAATATTCTGATCTATTGTTTCCCAGTTACTAATTTTGTTCTTGAGACTTTTGCGAATCAGCAAAGACACTCCTCTTGCCGCTCTTTTTTCCTTTGGGACTCCTGTAAATATATGTATGTATTCCCCCACGACCTCAGTACCAAGTCCTTTATTCTTCGTTTCGGTCAGGGCCACGACATTGAAATTAAGTTTTTTCAAGTCCAATGTGATGAGGTGGATCTTCTGTTTGATACTCTGTACATTCCATGTTGCCAATTTCATTAACCTTTTTCTCTGATTAGTCCGTTAACCCGTCAATCCATCCGAAATTCCGAGGCTCTGTTTAGGCTTTTTGGTATTTTTTTAGTTTTTATGAGTATTGAAGAACCAGTCCAATGCATCAACCCCCAACCTTGAGGACAGGGCTGGTTTTTGTTTTACGGTGAGTATTTTATTTTCTCACAACCCTCTGAGTCAACCACCTCAGTGATAGACCCAACGAGCTTCCCCCAATTCCAAAGGGGGCGCGCCCGATGGAGGTAACCAGCAAATCCCCTGGCATGAAATGACTCACATATGTGACTTATTACTAACAAATTGGCAAGCATGCGGTGGCCCTAGCTCGAATGACCATCGTAGTTAACCTCCTTGTTATGCGCTATCGACATCTACCGTGACTCAACGAGAAGCGTCGACCGCGACCCACTTGTTCTGTTCATACCCTTATACGTCAATAGTCATGGGCGGATCTAGTCATGTACTGCAGAGCTGCAGAAATACACCAAATACTGTTAAGATGATAAGTTAATTTTTTTGGGAACTAGTAAAAATTCACATGCGTCTGTCTTCAAACGGTGACGCCATTGCGCAAGATTGTGTGAGCCGGATCGTTATTTCACTACGAATACTATTCAATACCAAAATATTTTCACCTTATATCTTTTCCAAGATATGCCTCCTTTATACAGGGTGTGCAAATTATCTCTGGGCAAATTTCACATTGTAATTCTGTAGAAAATTCGAGGCAGAACAGTTTCCATAGAGTATGGACCAATTATCTTCTGTTGTGAAGTTTTTCAAGATTTTAAAACGTATCAATACTAAAAAACTATCGTCTTTCTCTGAATTCATTGTAGAACGGAGGAAAGAGTGAAAAACTCTTCCCAGACTAGGGTGGACATTTTATGAAGCGCTAAATTTATATAGGGCGGTAAAAAAATTCTGAACCTTCCTCCAGTCCTGAATTTGGATCGAATAAATTCAAAATATCGAAAAATTAACACATTGCATTCATGTTTAAAAACTTCCTTGTTCTTCAAGCTTTTCAATGAACCATAATATATTTGAAAATACTACATTTTATGGATATATCGACCAAATAATGTCAGAAATCATAAGAAAATATTTTCTCTCGATTGAAAATTAGTTGAAATGGTAAAGGGGTAAAAGGCAACATTAGATTGGCTATAATGGGATGTTTGCAGATGTTTTTCACTCACTCTGTATAATAAGTGCTATTATTTTTGATTCCTCGAAGATTCGAACATTTTGAACGTTTCATAATTGTTTCACCAAAAAAGGCATATATGGAAAACTATAATCCTAATCGTGAATCTATCGTACACCATCGGAAAGAGCGAAAAATTGTTTGTTGGAGAATGGCAGTATCATCTATATCATATCAACTATTTTTGATTAAAGTTTATTTTTTTTAATACCGCCCCAACTAATATCTCATGAAAATGATGTTCCAAAACTACCTCATTTACATTAAAGTGGTTGTTACATTATATCAAATTAAATTTTCATATTTACTGGTCAATAAATATGAAACTGTCAAAGAACAAAAAGTGAGATATCCACTATTCTTCATTATTCGAGCAGCTTCTCGTACTTTTAATTTTCGGATAGAATCCTCAGCTTCTCGCAAGTGCCCAAGTCGTTGCCTCAGCATATTGCAGCAATTATGTATTCTTTCGAAAAATTGGTCACGATTATGACTTGGGGTACTATGCACCGTTTCTTTTGAATTAATAAATGAAAAAGTCTGGGACTGTGAGGATGGCATCTGGAGCAGGCCAACATTTTGAAGAAGACTGATGAAATAATCGAACGTTCGCAGCTATCACGAATGTTGATAAAAATGTTCAGGTGCAAAATAATCCTTACATTTACATTACCTTCTATTCTGTTAGACTGAACGTACAACTTCCTTTAACGAAAAAGAGGAATGAAAATCTAAAGCTGGCATTCGGCAGAGTTGGCTTCTAACATCTCATAATACACAATTTAAATGAAGTTGCCAATACTTCACTTAGGATATTGAGCTTTCAAAAATAATTTAATATGTGAAAACTCAATGCTTAGAAGCATAATATTTCTTCATGATTTCTAGCATTTTTGCTCGATATATGTCTATAAAAGTGGAGTTTTTCTTGTTTACCTCATTCAAAAGGTTGAGAATTAGGCAGTTTTTGCATATGAATTCAATAAATATATATTCTTTCGAGAACGAGCATCACATTTATTGGTATATCACAGTGTTAGCAGAGGAAATGTGAACGGGGTACCAAACATTTTTCCGTATGATACAAGAGCATAAATAAAAACCTCAGCAAAAACTCCCCATATGAGTATTATAAATTGTTTGAAGAACATGGATGGCATCTTTTTCATTGGGAAATATTTTCAGCGTCATCTTGAATTTATTTTGACAAAATATCTCGACATTATATCTGAAACAGGAAGAGGGACAGAAAACCAGCAAGAAGTAGTAAATAAAATTACCTACAATTGCTCTTTGACCAGGAGAGTCTTTCGGCCAGGTCCGGTCCTCCAAGTGATGATTTTCAGATCCTCAGATGAACGAAGAACGCAACAGGCCCCTTATATTGGGGAATCATCTCCCATAGATCCATGATAAGATATTTTACACTAGAAATCTAACAAATGATCGCGAATTAATTGAGTGACACATATGAAATCAATGTGTTCATTAAACGATATTCAGATGAAATTCCGGATGGAGAATTTTCAGGTTTTCTCCTTCACCCCCCTAAAAATAGATTAGTGCTTCACAAATTGTCCACGAAACTAGCCTATAGTCTGGAAATAATTTCACGCTTTTTAATATGGTGTACAATGAAGTCAGGTCGAGATGACAGTTTCTAATTTCTACCATATGATCTCAGTGAGAAAATTGAGAAACATTATAAAACATTTGAATCTTGAATAACTTCATAGCGGAAGATAATTGGACCATTGCCTATATGCATTTTTCGTTGCAGATTGCCTGTTGAATCACACTGTGAAATTCGGCTATGGATAACTTGCATACCCTCTGTATAATTGGTATAATCAACACACTGAATGTCACTTCAAGTCACTTTCTTGCGCTGATCGTTTTCACTTCACAATTCATTCTTTCAATCTCATTTTATTGAGTGCCTACTTCGAGTTTTACATTACCAAAAAACAAACATCTCACATATCATCAACATTAGAAATTTCATAATGGTATGAAAAGACAAGTTTTTCATTATTTTCTTACCAAGAAGAAGACGGTTTCAACTAGATCTGATCAGAATATCAATTCCTGAAACAAATCTTCTCAACTTTGAATTATAACTGGCTATATATTGGATCTACATTATCCTCAGGTATGACCTAGTTTTTACGATATGTCTAGGTTTATTCAAACTTTAGAGGAAATCTTGGGAACAGTAAACAAGGTACTGATATATTTATGCTCTTAGTTATATCATTGTTAAAGGACAATGTCAACAATGGTTATATATACCCTATGAACAATAGTCAAATGTCGATAAGGTAGGTATACCTATCCATGAAATATTCCTCCAATCCTGGGATATTGAAAATTCAAAGGAATTGTTAACGGAGAATAAACAGCTCCTGTTAAATAAAATAAACGAACATGATGATTGGAAGAATATCGGTCTATAAATCACTGAATATTCCTTTTGGATGACGTCACGATTATAAAATTACACAGTGCCAACTCAGGAAGACTTCACGAATCCTAACCTTCGAGTGCGAGCGAGGTGCATGATATTCATCCAAACCGCTCAAAGTTTCAGCACTCAAAAGGTAAGTTAAGGGCACCTGAGATGGAGCTGTATAATTTTTATACTCCAGGAAAGTCATCTAACAGGTCATAAGTATCTAGTATCATCTCTGTGTTCCTCAGGTGAGTCGTTCTCTTGACCGTTAAATTGCAGTAAACTTATTCCTTGGACAGCGCTTTTTCAGTGTGAAGGCATTGGTTAATTTGGTTGATTAGCTCAGATCAAGGGGGAATATTTGGTGATTTATACACGGGAATTCGTCCTTGTGGCATGTTCGTTTATAGTGGATAATGAAAGTACTTTCGCATTCTCAATTAATAACGAGTACATATTTTTAGAAAGTCATTCCACCAGAATATAAAGTTTGAATCGCTCCATACAAGAATAAGAAACTCTCGTTTTAGAATATTCATTACATTATCAATTCAATTATAATACTCTGGAATATACAATATATTACAAGACCCGGATAATAATTGTCGATTGTAAATAATTTATGTATTTTCACGAATAAAAGTCCAGATGATTTTTTGTGAATAATTCTGAGGAATCATTTGCGAAGATTTCTTAAGGCCTTAAAAATCAATAATTCACCATCATTTCCACATCAGGAACTCTCAAGAATGGTTGAATAAATTCGAATTTTGATAATAAGCTCCTCAACTTCGTCGTTGATTTTAATTCCAGATAACTACATGTTTGTCTCAGTTCAATATTGAAAGTTTTACTTTTTACAGGTATTGAGCACCGACAATCCAGATGCATTCAATTGGGTAAATACAACAGCTGAAGATTTATCGAAACAAGATAAAAATAAAATGATTCCTGGGGGTGCCCGCGATAATGGTTCCGAAACATTTGTCTGTCGAGAAGTTGATAAGGCGTTGCTTCTGCCAGGAAGTGCACGAACTTTAGAGACTGGAACTTACTGCTATTCTGCCTATGGACCTGTTGAAGAATTTCAAGTATTGATGATCGATCCAAATGTTATCAACCCAAAAAGTATAGTCGATGCAGGAATTATAAACGAACGTCCCCTTATGAACGGTACCAATATTAAGCTCACAGGTTTCTGATTTTGAATCATGAATTCCAAATAAATGTTGTAAATTTAAAAAATAAAAGTTATGATTGCACTACTTGAAATGGCACAAAAATTTTTCAAACAAAAGAAATATGGAAGATAATTAAATGGAAAAAATACAGGGTGTCCGATAAACCTTTACCATATTCAAACTGGTAATGCTATTCTACTAGACACCGTTTTCACTTCGTGCATGCCTGGCAACTCCCAAACCCCAATTTTGAAATCTGATTTTGAATACTTTCTGAAGGTAATTTGAGAAAATGATGAATCAAACCCATAATAATTATGTTCAAATTAGCATTTATTCTGCTTCGAATTCATCAAGATGAAATAATGATAAAAACAATAAATCTACAGTTTCATTGAATAAATTCCGCAATCAAGTTCCAAAAGAAAAAACTCAATCTTTTTCTATCCCTTCTGTTGATCGGCTGGGTGAAGCTGGCAATTGACCTTGGACTTTTCTTATGAAACTTTTGTGATCGATTGTACCCGGTGGATACCCGTTTGTGCCACAAAAATTTTCGTTTGTCCCTCTAACGTTTTCTTTATATAGCCATTATAACCTTTGAACCAACCGGCACCCGAAAAAAAATGATATTTTCCATAAAAACTTGATGAGTCATTGTACCAGGTAGGTACCCAATTGTACCACTTTCATTTTTGCTGGAATCCCCATGGTTTTTTCTACACATCAAATCGGTTTTTTTTATCTTCAACTCGTTATTGGCCGATAATCGATGAAATTTTTGTGGGGAAATTCTGAGGTCCATTGAACCCGGTAGGTACCCGATTGTACCACAAAAATTGTCGTTCGTAACCCTCACGTTTTCTTTATACGGCCATTAGAACTTTTGAAGCCACTGGCACCAAAAAAAAAATTTTTCTTCATGAAAGCTTGGTGAAGGATTGTACCAGGTAGATACCCGATTGTACCACTTTTATTTATGCTGAAATTCCCATGGTTTTTCAATTCGAAGATTTTTTTCTTCAACTCGTGATTGGCCGATAATCGATGGAATTTTGTGGGAAAATACTGTGGTCGTTTATACCCGGTAGCTACCCGATTGTACCACAAAAATTTCCGTCTGCACCCCTAACGTTTTCTTTATACAGGAAATATAACAAATTTTGAACCCACCGGCACCAAAAAAAAATTGAAAATTTTTCATGGGTGTAGATTGTACCAGGTAGGTAGCCAATTGTTCCACTATCATTTTTGCTGAAATCTTCATGATTTTTCCTACTAATCAAATCGATTCTCTTTCTCTTTATCTCGTGATAGTCCGATAATCGATGGAATTTTTGTGTGGAACTTCTTTGCTTGGTTGTACCCGTTTGGTCCCATTTCCACTCAATAAATTTCTAATTGATGTGTAGGGAAAACAATAAGGTTTCAAACAGAAATGAAACAATCGGGTACCTATCGAGTAGAATCGACTACAGAATTTTCACACAAAAATTCCAGCAATTATCGGCCCATCAATAAAAGTGGTACAATCGGGTACCTACCTTGGTACAATCCTTCACCAAGTTTTCATGAAAAAAATTTTAATTTTTTTTGGGTGCCGGTGGGTTCAGAAGTTATAATGGCTGTATACAGAAAACGTTAATGGTACAAACGGGTTACTACCGGGTACAATCGATCACAAAAGTTTTACAAGAAAATTCCAGGGTCAATTGCCAGGTTCACATAGCTCTGTTGATTTACCCAACAAAATAGATGAGACATGCTAGACCAATCCTACAGCCCTTTAGATCTATGAAGTGAAATCCTTTGGTTTATTTCACTTGAGTTCTTTGGAAAACAAGTTTACGTTAGTTGAAGACGACATAACACTTTTTAAAACGTCCTTCTTAAAAAAATGTCATCTCTGCAAGAAGGGATATGAATCAAGTCAATTTTCATTATAAAATTCCGTAGAGCAATTTATTACTGTCTGGTGCAAAGGCGATATACTTTCAAGAAGAAGAAACTTTCAGTGTGAGGACACTTTCTCAAAAGACACTGACGCGATCGAGCTGATACTACGTAATTAGTTGTAGAAAACAGACAGGATAGTGATTTCTCTGAAATTCTCCAAATTTCTGTCGCAATTTTTCTCAGAAATCGATGATCGTATCTCGAACAAATTCGACTCAGAATATTGAACTAACATTTTAAGATGGTGTTGAATTTCAGTTTTATGTGATGATTCCTTTCATCAGTATCGTTGATATTTCAAAAAAAATTGAAATTTCTTGTAAGCTATAGTTGGTTAATGATCATACGCAAATTTCTGACAAATTTCGTGATGATTGCATCGTTAAGACTGTAATATATTCGATATTTTCTTGGTGAATAATAGGCCAACAGCTTTTTGAGTATTTTTAATACTTTCTAAAATTTCTAATATCTTCGATGGCACAGGTAATGTGTTTATTCTTTCAATGATAATTTCAGAATGACGCTGCTGAGCGCGATCATAAATGCATGCGCAATTACAATCATGAACGCATATGTGATATGTGAAACCGTGCTAGTCAAATTAACAATTGAATTGAAATGTTTCATTCAGGAATATCACACATCTTCCACCCAAGTTGGGAACAAATCAACGAAAAACCGGAACCATCAAAGATATCATTTATATATACATATAAATACATATATTCATTTTAATCTAAATAAAATTCATACTTCCATCAAAACCATATTATACTATAAACAAAAATAACAATCAAAATTAATGTTTCAGAAATTTCTTCCAAACCGTTTAATATTTTAGTCGATCTGGAGCTTTAATAACTCTTTTTGGTCGACTTGAAGCCACAGACAATGCTAAAGGTTCGGAAATATTTTCAGTTCCATCAGGAGCCTTGAGAAAACATTTTTTACTAGATCCAGAAACAATTGAAGTTTGCTCAGTTATATAAACCTAAGACGGAGGGGTGATCAGTCCAGGCTCAGTAACTGCAAGTTTATCAGAAGATGAAGAGTCCACAGGAGTTACATGTGGAGAATTTTCACGTTGTAATTCTCCTGTAAACCCTTGTGGAGAAATAAAATGAGGATTTAAATCAAACCTAGAACAAGTATCGCTTCGATCTTCAACTCCTAAATCTTTTAACACTTTACCTTCAAGATGTTTATCTGAATGATTTTCAAACCCTACAATTTGACCCAAATGTCTACGCCACGTAAGTGGTTCATTAACAAGCCAAATCAAATAAAGACGATTTCCCAATGGTTTTACTACTATCCCTTCTGCCCAAGTAGGTTTCGAAGGGTTGCGATGATCCTTAACGTAAACTTTTTGTCCAGAAACAAAGATGAGATTCCTTTTTCCTTTGAAATATTTTTCTTGTCTTTGTTGCCCCTGCTTAACATCATCTCTTAATAAATCAAACCTTGTTCGGAACTTTCTCTTGAACAAAAGCTTGGCTGAGCATTCACCAGTTTCTGAATGCGGAGTATTTCGATAGTTTAGCAAATACCTGTTCAATAATGTTTCTAATGATGTTCCCTGATTCCTAGAATCTTTGAGCGCTTTTTTTAGTTCATTTTTTATGGATTTCACTGCATTTTCAGCGGCACCATTTGAGCTTGGATGCCATGGTGGGGACTTTATATGTCTTATAACATTTAATTCACAGAATGTCATAAATTCTGACGACGTGAATTGCGTTCCGTTATCTGAAACAATAATATCAGGAAATCCATAGCGAGCAAAAGTTTCTCGCAATTTCTCTATAGTTTCATTGCTAGAGGTTCTCGTCATAATGAAAACTTCAGGATATTTCGAGTATGCATCGGTTATTATTAAAAAGCCCTTGGACTTGAACCGTCCCATAAAATCAACATGAATCCTATTCCAGGGCCTATTGGCTGGGTTCCATTTAATTAAATCGGCTTTTGGAGGATCAGAACGCTCTGTCATACAAACATGATAAGAATTGACCAACTTTGTAATCTGATCATCCAAATTAGGCCACCAAAAATAAGTTCTGGCTTTTTCCTTCATTTTTGAAATACCCATGTGGGTTGAATGAAGCTCCTGCAACAAGTGATGTTGCAATGTTTCAGGAATTATAATTCGATAACCCCACAGTACAACACCCCTATTGCAATAAAGTTCATTCTTCTTAAGGAAATAAGGTTTCAAATTTTTCGGAATTTCTGAAGGCCAATTACATTCTAAATATACTATAACTTGACCGAGAACTGGATCACTTCGCGTTTCTTTTCTAACAAGATGAAATTTCACAGGCAATCCTTCCTCTATAAAATTGAAGTAATCGACCCCTTCTTTAGCTAATTCACTACTTCGCAAAGGTAAACGTAAGCACAAATGTTAGAACTACCTGGAATGTACTTTAGTTCATAATCAAAATCAGATAAGTAAACCGCCCATCTTTGAATTCTTCCCGCGGTCATTACCGGAATGCCTCTTCTTTCCCCGAATAAAGCTAGTAGGGGTTTATGGTCAGTACAAATCATAAATTTCCTCCCTAATAAATATTGGCTAAGCTTTTTGACTGCCCAGTATACTGCTAACGCTTCTTTATGAATAACCGCATAACTATTTTCCGCCTTGGAGTATGTTCTCGAAATGAAACAAATTGGTTTTTCTGAACTTTTTGAAAAATTATGAGCCAGAACGGTCCCTATACTTTTGTTACTTGCGTCACAATACGATCTGATTGGCAGATTAGGGTCAAAATGACGAAGTACTAATTATGACGTCATTGCCTTTTTGGCATCTTCGAAAGCTATTTGACAATTTTCGTCCCATTTAAAAATATTTCCTTTTTTAAGTGAATTGTACAACGGTATAACATGGAAGACAACTTTGGAACAAATTTCCCTTAATAATTTATCAACCCAACGAAAGATCTAACCTCACTAACATTACTAGGCGATGGGGCGTTTAAAACGGCTTCCACCTTGGTGGAATCTTTTCGCAGATAATTAGTGCATTATGTGCCCCAAATATCTTATTTCTTTTGAAAGAAATTCACATTTTTTAAATTTAGTCTGAAACCTGCTTGCTTTAGTCTTTTCAGTACCGCTCTCAGATTGTCCAAATGTTCAGACACAGAGGATCCTGTAACGACAAGATCATCTATGAAACAAACAACATTATTTAGGCCTTGAAGTACTTTTTCTATAATACTCTGAAATTTTTGACACGCTGGTTTCGTTCCATATGGAAGTATATTTATTTTAAAAATACACTTATGGGTACTCCAGCTCAAAAGTTCCGAAGTTTCTTCGTCTAACACAAGCTGATTATACGCATTGAGAAAGTCCAGCTTCGTGAAAAGTTTACCACCTCTGAGTTTTAGAAAAAGCTCCTCAATTTTCGGCAAAGGATAATTGAAATCTTCTAAATACTTATTTATAGTGGATTTGTAGTCCGCACAAAGTCGAATGTCGCCGTTAGGTTTAACCACTGGTACCAAAGGTATACCAAATTTACTATTATTAAATTTGGTTATCACGCCTTCCTTCTCTAATTCATCGAGATCAGTTTCAATCTTCTCTTTAAAAGCGAAAGCTATCGAGCGAGGTTTGCAGAAAATGGGTTGTACATTATCCTTCAAAGGAAGACTAACCTTCTAACAACAAATCTATAGCAACCTAATTCCGTTTTGAAAACTTCTTCGAATTCTTTCGAAATATTCTCAAGTTGAGATTCCTCAAATGACGAAACTCTTCTTAAATTCTTAATAACAATTACCTCAATCTCTCTAGTCATATTGTTACAACTTGCAGTAAAATTTATCTTACCTATTGGTCTGATCACACCACCGTTGTAGGTTGTAAGCTTCATCTCCACAGGCCTTAACAAAGATCGAAAATTATTGAAATGTTCAAGAAAAAAATTTTCTGGGATCGCCGTAATCCCTGAACCAGAATCTATTTCCATTGATATCGATTTACCATTTAATTTCACCTCCAAGGTAAATGGTGCTATTAATCTATTTAGATTAGAAATTTGAAAGACATCGATATTATCGAATGATTCTACAACATCATTAGTCAAACCTGTGCCATTGTCCCCTTCTGATATGAAATTAACATTCCTGCATACTCTGGCAATATGTCCAACTTGTTTACATTTTTTACATTTATACTTTTCATAAGAGCAAGTAGCAAAATTGTGATCCGTTTTACCAAATGCGTTACACAATGACTTGAAATTATTGAATTTCTTCTTAATGACATCGGAATTAATATTACACTTTTTTGTGTTTCTTTTGTAATTTTGATCGTGAGAGTTTTTAAATACTTTAATTTTATGTATGGGTTATTCATTCTGAATGGAATACTTTAATATTGCTTGACGGTTTAAGGCAATTTCAACCAAATCAAACAGTTTCTTTGTTGGTTCTTCTTCGAATAGTCTCTCTTGAATAGAACCTCTTATTAAACCCGTAACAAATTTATCCCTCAGTACCTGATTGAAACAAGCTCTAAACTTACACGTGCTTGCGGCGTTCTGCACTCTGGCAAACCATTCATTAACTGTCTCTTGTGGCTACCTTCGAAGAAAATGGTCTCCTCAAAATTTCCACCAATTCTTCATACGTCTTCGAACTTGGTTGATCTGGATAGCACAGGTCCCGTAGAATCTGGTATGTTTTTGATCCCACAATAGTCAGCAATACAGCCGTTCTTCTTGCATCTTCAATGCCATTAGCTAGCATGTACTGTTCCAGGCGTTCCTGGTAAACATCCCATTCTTCACTCCCCTCGAATTCTCCGATGGAACCAATTTTTCCAAATATGTTCACAGTGGAATTTGCCATTTTGTTTAACCGACTGCGCCAATTGTAATATATTCGATATTTTCTTGGTAAATAATAGTCCAACAGCTTTTTGAGTATTTTTAATACTTTCTAAAATTTTTAATATCTTCGATGGTACAGGTAATGTGTTTATTCTTTCAATGATAATTTCAGAATGACGCTGCTGAGCGCGATCATAAATGCATGCGCAATTACAATCATGAACGCATATGTGATATGTTAAACCGTGCTAGTCAAATTAACAATTGAATTGAAATGTTTAATTCAGGAATATCACAAAGACCATTTGAAAATAATTTGAAACTTTTTTTCAAATATTTTATATTTTGCGAATTTCCAATCATATGTGATTCTACGGAATTTCACATAACTTCAACCTGTCAAGAGCTGGATTTAAAAATTGAATGAGTGTGAAGGAGAATTCATCTCATACTTAAGATATAATATTAGATTATTTGGTCTGTTTTTCACGGGAAAGAATAATTACCTATTTGTGTAAAATTCGCAGTATTTTTTCAGAACAAAATTCTCAGAAAATCAATGAGAAAATGAATAAAATAGAGAATAAGGCAGAAGCAAATTCTCGGAAAATGGAAAAAAATTCTCAGAAAATCAATGAGAAAATGGAAGAAAATTCTCGGAATAGCAATGAATTGGTGAGTCAATTTGCGAGCAAATTGGATGAGAAAATGGAAACCATAAAAGATGAAATGAAGAAAGGAATGGACGAAGTAAATGTAGAATTCGATGAATTTGACGGAAAATTAGACGAAGTATATGAGAAATGTACTTAAATTGATGAAAAATTCGAATAAGTTCATGGAAAAGTTGATGTGAAATTCGACGATGTTTACGAAAAATTTGACTGAAAATTTGATGAAGTTGACGAAAAATTCGAAGAAATAACAGGAATCATCGAACAGCATTCTGAGGTGATAGAGTCCCTGAAAAGAATGTCAATTAAAAAAGATTATCCGGCTACATCATCCTAAAACATCGTGAAGGCGAAAAATAACAGCGAAAGTGCTAAAATGAAGATCAAGCCTCCAACATTTGATGGAAAAGTGCCCTGGTCGACATCTCACAAACAGTTTGAAGCTGCTGCACTAGCAAACAGTTGGAGCGATAACGAAACAGCCACAGCATTAATAATAGCTCTACGAGGACAGTCACTCAACATTCTGCAAACGGTTCCGGAGAGTCAGCAAGTCTGTTATGAAGTTCTCACACCGAAACTTCAGATGAGATGTGGAGGTGCTCACCTACAACAAGTATACCATGCCCAAATATAGAACCGGGTGCAGAACACTGGAGAAAATCTCCAGGAATTTGAAGCCGATATGTGGCAAGATTAGTCAAGCTGGCTTACCCATCTGCTCCAGACAGCTTCCTTGAACAGCTATCAATCCAAACCTTTGTAGACGGAATCAAGGACAGTGAAATACAACAAGCTCTGGGACTTGCATGCCCTAAAACCATAGATGATGCCTCAGCTCAGGATTTAGAATTCGAGGCAGCGAAGTAGGCGTCGCATAGAGTGGACACTTTCGTGTGAGACAAGTCAAAAAAATAGACCGACCTGTTGAAGAAATCATCAGAGGAGAAATCAGCAGATTATTGCGTACTAAGAAGAAGGATTCTGTGTGCTGATATTGTAACATTATTGGGCATATTAAGCGAAATTGCCTCAAGTAGAAAAAGGGCCACAGCAGGGAAATTGAAAATAGACCGTCAGATAGTGACAGATTTAGATGCCCCATTTCGCATACAAGCCAAAAATAGGGTTGAGAGGTACATCGATTTTGGGTAAAATGAAAGGAAATTCACGCTTGGCCCATGGAGACAACATATAGAAAAGTTGATTTTCCAGAACAGAAAAAACTGTCGCTGATATTCGCACGCAAGCCGAGTTCACTAAAGTGATAATAAATATAACCTGGATTGGGTTGAAATGAGGGCGTAATCTTGCAAGAATAAATTGAGATTTCGAGTGATTTTCGCGTACTAGCCCTTCGGAACTATGGAAACTCACATCGTCATCAGACCGGAAAATTTATCGGAAATTCTTTTCGTTTTTTCAGTTACTTTCGCATATACGAAATCAATGATAATTGAAACCTATGAATTTGAGAAGCTGTTAACAAATAATGGGTGGAATGTAGAGCGTGGCCTTCAAAGTTTCAGAACATGAAGAAGTTGCAGGAAATGAGTTGTAAATTGAGACCATTTTCTCACGCAAGCGAGGTATATATTATTAGGTGTATGCTTAGAAGAGGGTATTTTTAGTCTTAATACCAAAAGGCTTTAGTGTCAGACATGGCCATCATATTAATAATGCATATGTTTTTTCACGTATAGCTGACGAATATATTACAGAAATCCCCACCATTATCTTATATATGCGCTGTGGCATATATCTCCAGAAAAACTGATTCTAAGACTACAAGTACAAGTCTTGAGTGTAATAAATGAAGCATATATGTTAATATTTATTCAAAGATACAATTTTCAGTTTCTTTGATATAAAAAGTAGATATATTTCTGAGAAGTTCCAAATGGTCATTTTTTTCAAGTTGAATGTTATTTGTCTTTTGGAATATAAGCATTATCCATATTATTTGACCTTGAAATAACGCTTTCAGCTAAAGGTTGAATTATTTTTTGAAGGAATTTCAACATCATCGTCACAAATATATTGTATGAATAATGAGAGGGTACTTTTTGGTCTGAATTAGAGAAAAACTCAATTTGACGGAATGCCGACGTTTCGATATATTTAATATCTTCTTCAGGGCTCTACAATAAATGACACAATAATTAGGGTGTGAACATGATAGAAAACAACATTATGATATTCTCGAGTGGAATAAAAACTGTTAGGAACTCGGAAAAGCAACGAGTTAAACAGAGAATTGATCACAAACCTAGTAGGTACTAGTAAGGTCACAAAAATAACGAACAAAGTATAAATAAAAATCGTCAATACAAAAACATTCAAAATAATTTTGAAACAATTAAAATAACTTTGAAACATCGATTTCCATTGAAAAAAACAATAAGAATGCAACAAAGTGTACATCGGACAGACCAACAGGTACCTAAAAACAAGACTGACTGAACATAAAAGAGACTGTATTAATATTCACAATCCTGCCCGAACAAAAGAAAACAATACAGCATTGGCTGAAGACTCATTTAGTGACCTGCACTCTTTCGACTTCGATAGGGTAGTCATTTTGGACACACAGGCGAACTTAAGGAAAAGATTATTTTGTGAAATGCTAGAAATAAAAAAAGAACCTAACTCACTCAATAAAAGGAGTGATACTAATAATCTTAATACAGCCTATTTCGATCTTATCCAGAGAATAAAAAAAGTAACATCTAAATAATAATCTTAACAGTTCGTCACCTCGACACACACCTTTTTCAATCCTCTTTCCCGATGTCTGATAGATAAAATAATGCATTCTATATGTAGCATCCACCAGTCTCTGTTGTTGACATATTCCACTACACTGTTTTCGCTTCATTATGATCGGTACTGTTTCACCCGAATTTTATATTATTAATAAGGTGACAAGAGAGACCAACTGACAGTGTGAGTAACAACTTATGGTTTTTTTCAATGGAAATCGATGTTATTTTAATTGTTTCAAAATTATTTATTAATTGTTTTTGTATTGACGATTTTTTTTATACTTTGTTCGTTATTTTTGTGACCTTACTAGTACCTACTAGGTTTGTGATCAATTCTCTGTTTAACTCGTTGCTTTTCCGAGTTCATAACAGTTTTTTTTCCATTCGAGAATATCATAATGTTGTTTTCTAACATGTTGACACCCTAATTATTGTGTCATTTATTGTAGAGCCCTGAAGAAGATATTAAATATATCGAAACGTCGGCATTCCGTCATATTGAGTTTTTCTCTAATTCAGACCAAAAAGTACCCTCTCATTATTCATACAATAGTGTTACTTAGGTCGTTAAATCATCATAATCACAAATATATGCCGGCGCATTTCAAATCATAACAAAATTAGTGTATGTATTAAAAACAACTTGAAGTCAGCACCTTTAACGCGCATGTTCCCTTTTGATGTTATCCTTTGAGCATGCGCTCAAAAGGTGCTGATTTCACGTCTATGCTTTTCTGGATTTTTTTGAGTTATTCCGGAACATGTGCACAAAAAATAAGATATCGAGGAAAAAACTACAAAATATGACATATTTCTTTCAAATATCTCAAGAAATTTAGTACACTGCTGTGAAATATGAAGCTCAAAGTTTGGTTTGGATTTTTTCCAAATATGTTGAATACTTTCTGAGAAAGTTTTTTTTCGAAAGAAATTTTGAAAACAAAAATTTTATTCACTGGCAGTATGATCTCAACAAAATTTGGCGAAAATTTGCGCGTCGTTATACCCCAACTAACTGCCACGTTTCGATCCAATTTTTCCAGTAGTTCCCGCATTATCACGGAAATCCCTAACCTCAAACTTTCAAAAGGCTTTAACTTCGAAACCGTTCAGCCGATTATGCCCATATTAATGAACTTAACCATCGCATTTTGAAATGTAACCTACCCTGAAAGTTTCAGGTCGATAGGAATCTCCGTACGACCATATTCGTGCATACGGGCAGCCGGCCGGGCATAATCGATGTTGACATTCTGGCGAAACAATAGCACGCTGTTCCCGTAGAACATGCGCGCAAAAATTTCTGCAGCAACTAACCATTCAAAATTCTAGAAGAGCACTGACGTGAGATTAGGAGCTTTTATGTACTTGTTCGAATTCGTTGCCAAAGCGGTCACCTATTCACATTACTTCCTGATGGAATGATGTGACGATCTTCCCTTCTGACGATCCTCACGACATTCGGCATAAAGTTGGTAACGAATTACGAAGTTTAAATCTAATTGTGTCAAATTTTCTTAGGATATTGCACTAATAAAGACATTCCGAATGCCAGGAAATTGGACATAAAATTTTCCCCATATCTCCGAAAATAAATATAGTTAATTCGAGAAATATTGACTTCGAGGTTTATGCCGAATATCATTGAAATCAGAAACATCCACTTCTTAGGGTCGGACAAAGATGAAGTAGACGGCGACACGGAAGGAATTAGTGAGACCGACGACTACAACTTAGATATAATTCAGATTTCAACATGAAGGAGAACATTGTACAACCAAGCTGTTCCCTCAATTATCCATAAAATTTCATTCCTTTCAAGTAAATAATATGTTCCTTTGAATAAGGTCTTGAAACCACCTTTTCTGAGCATATTTCAAAGCGCATGGGAGGGAATTCTATAGAATTTTTTTGTCAGCTTTTTTGAATAAATGTATGTATATGATATGATGAACATCTCCGACACTCAAGCCTTTTGGAAGTAAGTCCCAGAATACTATTTTTTACGCATATGCGAAATGGCTAGCGTGAGAAAATAGTGTCCATTTCCATACAATTTCCTGCAACTTTTCCGCGCTAGCCTTCGTCTCGGCCACATCCGATAAACATGCCAATTTTATTTTACTGTTCATCACAACAATAGCTCTCAATGCTCCTGAATGCTTGTATGCGAAAATAACTGAAAAATCGGAAAGAGTTTCCGTTGAATTTTCCGTCTCCAAAATCAACTTATCCATGCGCGCCACTCAAGCCATTATGTTTTTCGTACTGGTGACGATGTAAGTTTCCATAGCTCCGATGGGCTAGTATGCGAAAATCACTCAAAATCGCAATTTATGTTTGCAAGATGACGCCCCTATTTCAACCCTTTAGCCTCACGCAACACTAAAACCTTTGGTATTGCGAATCCAGGTTATATTAATAGGTCTCTTGCATGTAACACGAATTATCATATTTTTATGTTTTTCTCATTATATATCGATAAAAAATGATAATGTATGCTATTACACACCTCAACAATTTGCGAATTTTGAATAATTCGTTAGCGGGAGAAACGCGTCAGATCGCCTTCTACGTCACTCGTTATTTAAGATTCACCGATCGATACAGCGGACGATGTCTATTGTCTTGTTAGAGAGAAAAGTACACGAGAAGAGGTAGAGAGTGGATATATCCCAGTACGTCACGGAAGCTGCGAATTTTCGTCCGTTTGAACAGCCGACAACGGAGTCAAATTTAAAAGATAATTCAGCAGAGTTCTCGTTGAAGTTGAACTAGTTGTTGAGTAATTTGTTATTATTGTAAATGAATAGTTTCCTTATTTTGAACGTTCTGGCAAATCAAGAAAACGATACAATATCCATAAAAATTAATAATAAATTTATTCACCGCAGCTTATAGTATCTGGATATTCATGAGAGTTTGAATTTTCCCGAGGACTTCGAAAGTTTCGTTTTGAATTTTTTTCTCGAAATCGGTAGCAGATAAGGCAATAGTACAAAAGACCATAAAGTTCAGCATAACAACAGAGCTTCCTCTTACAATCTTCCGAAATAACAGTGTCTAACCGGAAAAAAATTTTGAAGTAAACGGGTGTAACGTTACAAAACGCTCCACTGTCGATTTCAGTTTCCATCGCGAAAATACGTCATACTATTAATTTCAATTCCGATCTCAAGCAAAAACGCCTTACTGAAATTATACGATCGATCGCTAAAAAACGCACTTCGCTTTGACAGTTGAGTGTGTGTTTCGCGTGCGCGACCCTAATTCGGTCTAGCCGATGGAAAATTCTTTCCTTTTCGTGCATAAGAATTTGGAGAGTAAACACCTTGCTAGAGTTTAACGAATAAACGAACTTCGTAATCCATTAACATCGTGGAATTTTGAAGTTTTATTGTTTCTTATAAGACGTCTATTCAAAAGACGGTAAGTACTACCATTGTATACAATGGTACCATTGTATAATGGTATACAATGGTACTACGTATATCCCGACCAATATTTTTGCTTTTGTGAATGCCAGATTGTGATTTCTGATTATTTTCATTCCATGCAGGTTACACCGCTTAACATCTTCCTTTGTATGATATTGTGCATTTGATTTCTTATCTCATTCTTATTATCGAATAACGTGCTCTTATTCCTGAGTTCTAGATATTTCATCTCGTATTTATTAACTTGTAAATTGTTTCAATAACGTCTAGAGTCGTTGGGAATGAGATCACGTGTTACAAGCACTATCTTATAGTTTTTAAATTTGCAGTCTTTGTACCGGGGCTACTGCTCACTAAATCATCTTTGTACCGGGGCTGTTGGCCACTTAAACATCTTTGTACCGAGCTATCGACTGCTGGATTACCTTTTTACTGGGACTAATGTCCATTTGAACATCCTACTACCGGACCCAAGGTTTAACTGGATCATCTTAATACTAGAGGCAATCATTACTGGATTATCTGAATACTGGAGCTGATTATGACTGGAATACCTTTATTCCGAAGCTAATTATTACTGGAACATCTTAATTCTGGACTTTATTCTGGTTGGAATCTATTGAAACTAGACTACCTGCATAGTACCTGTATTTTGGAGGATCATACCACCGGATCTTTACTTTTAAGATAAGTGCCTCTTCGAATCGCGGATCTCAGATTCATTGTACCTGATTTTGTGTTTGTAAATAGTAATTTTTAATTGTAAAGTTGAAATAAATAGATAGGGAGTAAGAGGTTGCATCATTACCACCAGATTAACGACTAGGGATACATTCAGGAGTTAATTTGATTTCACGGGGACAGAAAATATATCTCTGTAGATCTGCAATCAAAATTGGCATGTCACATAGTGTGAACTCTCAATTATTGAATTATCTATCCAAATTTCAGTTGAATATCGTGTGAAATGGAGATACTGTGAGAAAAAAATCAAACTCACCCTGTACTCGAAAACGAAACGTTTGCGCTTTATGAGTATGTCTACTTTTGTCATCAAGCTTAGGAAAGGAATCTTCCTTTTTCGTTTATACCTCCAATTCACGAGCACCTGTATACCACGTTTATTCCTGGAAAGTCTTCTAAGTACAGCAGCCATTTTAGGATCAGAAGGACACGGACGAATATGATAAATAGAATCAAGAAGCAGCAGTAGCCACGTTGAGATAACCAATCTACCTAAGCAAAAAAAAACTAGAATAGCACTGACGTGAAGTCAGCAGCTTTTGCGCGCATGTTCATTTTTGGTGATATCCTCTGAACATGCGCGCAAAAGCTACTGACTTCACGTCAGTGCTTTTCTAGGATTGTTCCGGTAAATTACTGGATCTCAATTCGATCTAATCTGTATTTTCGAAAGTATTGGGAAAATAAAATTTTTAATAGGTATATCTATGGAATCAATGGGCGGATTTCAACCATTCACGAATTCGACCTTCGCAATTGAGCCCCAAACCTACTCTACGAATATCGAGTAACCCTCGACGGTAAACACAATAGCTTCCGAAAGAAACAACTTAGAAACTCGATATTTGTAGAGTAGGTTTGGCCTTTAATTACGAAGGCCGATTTCGTGAATGCGTAAAATCCACCCAATGATTCCGCAGATCTACCCATTCAAAATTTTATTTTCCCAATATTTCCAAAACACAGATTAGATCGAATTGAAATCCTGTACTTTATTGAAAAATGATAGTTCGAAGAGTCAAACAGAATTAAATGGGGATGATATGATATGAAGATCACAGAAATTTGAATATTTTAAAAATAAAAATTTGAAATTGCTTACCAAAATTCATCTCATGACACGAACTCCCGCAGAAAGTTGTCCATCAGCATCTTCGAACTAGCTGCAAAGTTTCATCATGATTGAATCAGTATTTTTTGAGTTTAACCGAAAAAAACAACGACATCGAAAAGAAAACCACGTAATTTTACACATTTCCTCCAAATATCTCCGAAACCAATAGCCGTATCCAATTGAAATTTGGTACACTGCTGTGGAATATGAAGCTTAGGATACGAGCAAAATTGTTTTCGAATAGGATCAATAGTTTCTGAAAAACATGCTTTAATTAAGTGGCCATACGATCCCAACAAAATTCTGCTCAAAATTGCGCGTCGTTATGCTTCAACTAACTCAAGTTTCGATCCAATCGCTCCAGTAGTTCCTGAAATATCAGGAAAATATTCTCAAAACTTCAAATGGCTATAACTCCGAAACCATCCGGCCGATTTGTCCCATTAACGAACTTTACCAGCGCATTTCAATGCGCGACCTAGTCGGAAAGTTTAAAGTCGCTAGCTGGCCCCGTTCGACAGTTATCGTATCCTCGGTCGGACGGACGGCCGGCCCGACAAAATCGATTTTGACACCGGATTCGTCATCAGTGAGTCCAACCTAGTCGTTTGAGACCATTTACGGCTCAAAATTCGAATATTACAGAAATTTGGTCGAAATGATAGCACGCTGTTCCCCTAGAACATGTGCGCAAATTCAAGATACTCAGAAGGCAGACACAAGGTGTTGGTGCAGACGACGGACCACTCGTATGTAGCAATTAGTTTTGGATTTTTGGAAGCTGGCAATCTGGTAATGGTTTTTTGGGAATTCAATCTGGGTATAGAAAACCTGTAAATTATTGTTAAGTTCTCCGATTTCAAGAGGGAGTCTCATCATCGGAAATACATAGGCTATGCAAATCAGGAACAATTTTTATGACACTTGTTATTAAGGACAATGGTCACAATCATTTGGTTAGTGAAAGTTACTTTCAAGATTCTTGGACGCTTCTAGGAAAAATACCAAACTTTCCAACCGAGGCACACTGAGGATTTGCATCAGAAGCGACATCGTAGAGAATCATAGAAATGGAAGCCAGTTACTTAATAGGATGCATCTCAAGTAACATGCGGTTAAGAGATTATATGGTACCTTCATAAGCGGACATGCAATTCAGACTGAAGTAGAGCAGGATCAAAGTACCGCTGCTGGAGGAATTTCAGGCTAATTAGTTTCAATTTTTGGTCAGTGGATTCACCACAACTTTGGGGTAACGATTATCTGTCAAGAGATCAACTTCGGAAGTGTATGATACAAACAACATCCATTTACTAATTGACTGAGAATGGTTGGATGATGGATCACTATGACGACGTAATTCAGGATACTTTTCAAGGATGGATTCACACTCCGTCAGGTCCGACTCCAAGGTTGATTAATTGGAAGGCCTTGTTGATGGATACATCATTGGATATCTAACTCAGCTTTGCCATGAGAAAGAAATTTATAATCATTCAAGCAAGCTAGTGGAGTTAGTTGGAATGAGGAAAATGAGAATATTTAATGACTACCAAGAGTTCAAAGTTCGGCCGCGATCATGTGTAATATTCATTGCTCTACAGATAACTATGACCTAATATTAAAGGGAATGAATAAAACTGTGAATATAAAGATATGTATATATATATATATATATTTAAACTTTGCTTTTTAAGAGTCTATGAATTTCAATATTTACTCTAGGAATAAGGGTATAACGACTCGTTTTGGGAGAAATTAAGTGATTACTCTTTTTTCTTCGCCAAGCTTTCGAATTGTTTTTAATTCTTCATCAGGGCTTTGAATTTGAGGTTAAAGGGAGAAATTTTCTCAGCTATAAACATCCTTTGTCTTACAATCTAAAATAATTCATTTAGGACATTACAACATTAATTTCACAGTTTAAAAACACTTATAATAAATAGAGGTTCAATAAATAGTTAAAATAATTGTAAATATAAAAGTTAAAATTTCTTGTGTCAATTCATTTTATTGTCATGAGAGTTTCAATATATATATTTATAAGTTCCTCTGAATACATTCGATTAACCACTGTTAAAAGAATATAATTGTTTTCATCTTTATTGTGTTGGTTTTTCGTATTGTTGCGTTTTCTCAGTGTTTCTCTGATTTGAATATTGATTTTTTTTCGTTGAAAGGTTTTCATTTTCACTTGCTGCCTGTTTTTACCTATTACATTAGTTGTTGGATTTCGCTATCGTTTCAAGGCATATCACAATTATTAAAAAAAATGTTCCTCGGTCTATCAAATAGCTTCAGTTCACATTAAAAATTGAACTAAACACAATTCTCACCAGACGTAGATTATTCTTTCACTTTTTGTTTCCTATTTTTGTTCTTATGATTTTTCCTCTCTGTGGAGTTACAAGAGGAGTCTACTTCTACACCACTATCTGGAGCACTCGTGTTATTGTTTTGTGATGTGAGACAGGTGAGCTCAATTATGTTTTGACTCTGGAAAAAATCCGAGCTAGAAATTTCTGGAAATAAATGAAATTATCCTAAGTTTAATTGTGAGTAGGAAGCAGAAATAAACGAGCAAAAAATAAAAATATTAGTCGTTAGTTAAGTAGGTAGATTGAAAGAGTTTCTGGCAAAAAGCGAAAAAGCACATTATTGAAGATGGAATGAATATCCAATATATGAGTAGCCTTGAATTTCACTCTGTAAGGTAAACTTTACATGTAGGACAATACTGAAAATATTTGTTATTTTTTTGCTAGCTCCGAATCAAGAGCTCATCTAGAAAGTTGTTTACAAAACTCAGATGATGTACTAATGAAAACTTTCAAGTCAGTTGAGGCTTCATCATTATCATAGCGTTCTACAGGGCAGAGCGACTACAAACTGAAGGAAACAAACAAAGGTAGTGTGCAGGAACAGGATTTTTGGAGAAATCAAATTCCAGCTTGAGGGGTTGCTAGATTTTTATTGTAACAGAGAATGGCCGTTTACATATTACACAATTAGAACATGAATGTTGGTACAAAAATCAAATGCTGTAAGATATTCGGAAGGCAAATGAACTCACCTAACACCAGAGCACCACTTTCCTAATTATGGTCACAATAGACAACTATTCAACTATTTTTCGCTCTCTATGGCTGTTAATTAATCTCACTCAGTACTCTTAAATTATAGCAAATCCAATCACACCAGATAGAAATTTCAAGTGAATGAAGTACCTTCTCGAAGTGAATCAGCGCAAGATCAAAACTACCTACACTACTCAACCCATGGCATGACCAAAACCATACCTGTTCAACTTGCCCGTAGTACGGAAACGTTGTTGTCAGTTTCTGTACGACAGATAAATCAAAAGAAAAATCATAGCATACCTACAACAATAACTAATTTGAACAGTAATAACTGATGCATAAAACTGACTAGAACTAGTGTTATTACAACTGAACCACTTTCTTTATTTTACAGTTCCAATATCGTGAGTATGATATTTCTTCAGGTGACTGACATGAAACATTCCTCTTTCTTTTTCGTTATTCGGATATTGAAGAATATATGTTACTAACCCAATCTTTTTCTTGATTAGGTATGGACCTTCATAAAGCAATAAAAACTTCTTAGTTTCCGTTTTCAGAGAAGAAGAAGAGACATTTGCTTTAAGTAAGACGACATCACCGGTGTTAAACTCAGTCGGAGTACTATAAACTTTTAATCGATGTCGAGCTGCGCGACGGGAGGCTTTATTTTCTAAGCTTTCCTTCGCAAGAAATAATCTATGATTCGAATTGACCTCAATATCGGCAGTGAAGGATGAAAATTTCTCCGGTAGAAACTTCGGTCTCTCGACGCCAAATTGAAGCTCTAAGGGACTAAACCCAGTAGACTCATGCACCAAGCAATTGAAAAAACATGCAAATTTCTGAACTTCATATGCCCATTTTGTATTTTGCTCATGACAATAAGTTCGAACTAGTCGGCCTATTTCCTTCATTATTTTTTCGGAGGGGTTTGATTGAGGATGACAGATTGATGAAAAAACATGTTTTACCTGTATTTCAGTCATAACGCTCTTCCACTTCTTTGAAGTAAACTGAGTGCCATGATCTAACAAAATCGATTTCACCCTACCCATTCTCGGAAAATAATCTTTCAATAACCTACTGACAATAACATACAACATACAACGTCACATATTTGGAAAAAACATCCACTAGAACAAAAATATATTCCACTCCACCACGACGTGGTAAAAGGCCATATAAGTCGAGAGCAACGAGGTCATTTGGCCCTGATGGAATGATGGCAGTAGGAACTACTTTTGGCATGGGACAGTTTTTTTGCTTTTTGACAGATATCACAACATTTGATCACTCTTTTTATATAACGTGACATATTATTCCACCAAACTTCGTGCTTTAATGCCTGCCAAGTTTTGAAACTTCCAAATGTCCAAGAGACTCATGATAAGCAATTATCATAGCTTCCACCATACATCTCGGTATGCATACTCTATAAAAGTTGTCATTTTCATTTCGAATATACAACAATCCTTGTCTCACAAGAAAACGTTCACTCAGCCTTTCGTCCCGATTAAAATTTTCAAGAATTGATCCCAAATTTGTATCCGATCGTTGGTACTCTGATTACTTATTGAGAGACTTCACAAAGTAATTAAGCAATCTTATTAGAGACATTAACTTGAACAACTTATCCGAAGGAGTAGGAGGACGAATTGCTGAATATCTAGATAAAGCATCTGATATTATATTTTGGGAACCCAGAATATATCTTAGATCAAAATCATAATCCTGTATTGCCAATGCGTAACGAGCTATTCGGGAAGACAACAATCTGCACGTCTTCAAATAAGTCACCTGTTTTGACCTAATTGGTTTATTCAGGTGTTTTGGAGTTTCAATAGTAGAGAGTCCGTGTGGATGAATTAATCGCACTTGATTAATTCTGTCGTTATCAAAATGAAGACACGACCGACGAATATTTTCTGATCTTTATCAGAAATGTTGATGCTTCTAAAATAAGCAGATAATTGAAGAATTTATTGACCAGTTGATCAATATCGTTACACTTATGACACGAAGATGTTGTTAAGGTGTATTAAAAACGCACTTTTGACACGTAACAAAAATGTATTTGCTTGTATCTGTATTAGATAACAAGACCGAAATGGTATACAAGTGATTTGCACAATAGAATCTTCTTTCTGTATCTTTTTCGATAGCAAGGTCGAAGCGACTTTCAAATGAGAAGTTACGATTTTTACAACACAAGAATTAACATATAAGTCTTGTCTATAAATTCGAGAGCGAATGTTGTTTACTATACAGCGGTCAAATGAAGAGTGTTTAAAACTAACTGAAACCCAAATTAAGAAAATTCCCTTCTTCACATTTTAGAGGGAGAATACAAATTTTGATTGGTTTTTTGAATTAAGCGACGCCCTTCTAAGATCCGAAAAAACACCTCGGATTGGCTGGTGCGAAAGAGAGAGCAAAAATGTGTGAAGGAAATTTCCGTAAATGGTCTAATAAGATAAATTATATAAACTGTCACATGTGATGTCTGGATTCTTTGAGTACCGAAATATCCCACCCACAAAGCTCCGATTCCTGGAATGCTAAGAGCTTGAATTTCATCTGCGTGTTTTCTATCATGCAAAACTATACCTTATTGTTGGCTTGAGATAAAATGCTCTTAAAGCCGACGTCAATTGATTTAAACCAGAAAATATTGAATTTCGGACATATTGCTAGGAACCAAAGAATTCAGACTCCGACGTTGGAAAATCAAGAAAAGACAATATATCCTAAAATGCTGGGTCCAGGATACGGGAAACAACATCACCGAATTATTATCCGTATACACTGTGAACTTTCTTCCTAATAAATAGACGCGAAATTTGGGAAGTGCCCAAACTACCCCCAGGGCCTCCCTTTCATTAATGCTGTAACGTCGCTCCCTATCTAAAAGAAGACGACTCGCCCACGCTACTGTGCGGTGATGCCCGTCCACTATCTGGAAAAGCTCTGCTCCCAAACCCACATCTGACGAATCAGTACTGACACAATATTGCACCTCTTCCGAAGGGTGATACAACAAAGTATTTTTTTGTAAACATGTCTTTATTCTTTCGAAAGCTTCAACTTCTGTATTTGTCCATATCCATTTCGCCTTTTTTCTTAAAAGTTCAGTTAACGGTGCAATTAATTCCAAAAAATTAGCTCAAAAAGAGCGATTGAAATTCACCAAACCCAAAAAATATTTCAGCTCTTTGTGATTCTTGGGTGGTTGATAGTCTTTTATGGCCTGAATACGCTCCGGATCAGGAACAAAACCCGAAGAATTAATAACATATCCCAAAAACGGGATGTTCTGTCTGAAAAACTTACACTTTTTGAGCTTCAACTTCAAACCAGCTCTTTGTACTCGAGCATACTTTTCTCAAGTTGAGAATATGCTCCTCGAATGTGCACGAGACAATGAACATATCATCGATATATTTGATGAGGAATTTACTGAACTCTGGACCAAAAATTTCATTTAAGCAACGAGTAAACGAACTCACACTGGTCGTCAAACCGAACGGAAGCACGCAAAAAACATATGTAACCCCGTTGAATCTAAAGCCAAGGTATTTCTGGGATTCTTTGGACACGAGAATTTGCCAGTAACCATTGGTTAAATCCAATGACGACATGAAGCTACAGCCCGAAATTGAATGAAGGATTTCCTCAACTGGCATCGGAGTTTCATATTCTCTTTCCATAACGGTATTTAGGAACCTTGCGTCCAAGCATATGCGTACCGTCTGATCTTTTTTAAGTGTTGTCATAAGGGGCCAAATGTACTCGGTTGGTGCCCTTTCGATAATATGTAAGGACTCCGTTTGATCTAGTTGCGACTATATAGCCTCTCTATGCCCTACAGGAACGGGATACTGCTTCAAGCAAAATCCTTCAGTGTTGCGCAACTTTACTACATGCTCGTATTCGAGAGTCAAGCCCGGAATATCCGAGAATATCCCCTTAAATTCCTCCAGTAAACCACGAAAAACAAGTTTTTGATCGGTGGAAATATCGCAACTCTGAATGACTACATCCAATTCTTCCGCCGATGGAGTGCCCTTATCTCTGTACTCCGGTTTAAGATGTGCAACCGATTTTCCAACGATGATTTTCAATCCTAATGGGGAATCAGACAGTGTCTGATGCTCAAAGTGATATTCCTTCACGCTGAACCAGGAACTATCATGTTTAAACAATATTTCAGCCATTCCCAGACCAATTTTAGCATGGACAACCTGCAAGAAGTCACATCCCAAAATGAGAGGATAAGCCAAGTCTGGTATTACCAAAAACTCCTGAATAAACTTGCAATCAGCAACAGAAAAAGTAATCAAAGCCTGTCTCTTAACTTTACGTTGACGATTCCTAAAGGCGCCTGTTACTCTGACTCCTGAAAAGTTATATCCTGGTAATGCGATGACAATTGCATCCATGCATCCTCACTCAAGGCGCATATTTCGCTTCCAGAATCCACCAACGCGGGAAACTCAAAACTGAAAATCTTTAACAAAATGGTTGGGGATCTGGTCTCCGAATACTCATAATCGAAATTACATTCCTCCAACAGTTCTTCAAGGGGGTTATTTTGAGGTAAGAGAGATCCCTTCCGTAACAACTTCACGTCGGTATCTACTATTCGCGAAGTCGATCGAAGTTTTCCGAATTGTCATCATCTACCGATTGCTCCTCCCCAACTCCTAGATCAACATCTAAGACAGCAACCCTTTTTTGTTTAGTCGTATCATACTCTTTCTTAAATGGTTCACGGTTTTCTCGAGAATAGTTACTTGAACTAGAATGATTATTCTGTCTATCACCTGAAAAACTTTTCCTCACGCCCGAAAAACTAGGTCTATCATTTCGAAATGACTGAGAAAAATTTCGAGTTCGGGACGAAAAATCAACAGAAAAGTCATCCTGACGAAGCTTGAACATTGCTTCCTCTAAACTTTGAGTTCCGATCAACATGCAGGAAATATTTGGTGGAAAATGTCGAGCAATTGTTTTCACCAATAATGCCTCATTATAAGGTGGTATCAAAAATTTTGCTTTCACCACATTTTTCATAAAGTAACTTACAAAATATGTCTGCTCCTCCTCTCTGAAATATCCTGAATGCAACTCTAATCTGACCTGAAGCTGTTTCGTTTCCGACCAAAACTGCTCGATAAAAACCACTTTGAAACTTTGAAAATCAGGAAACAAATGCAAATACGCTTGTGCCCACAAGGACGCAGATTTCCTGAAATGACTTTTCAAAATTGAACGAAAATAACTATCAAATATTATATTCCCACTACTCAATAAATATTCCAGTTGTTGAATGAACTCAATTGGATGGGAACTATCTGCTGTATCATCAAAATCTGGCAGCTGTGCATCCACTTCACGAAAGCTTACGTCTCATATTATTCACATTAGCATTCAAACTGAGATTTTGTAACACGGATAGCAACCTTGTGATATCTTCAGTCACACTATCATTATTAATAATCTTATTATTTTCCATTGATTGTGGTCTTAAATTATTTACAGAATTTTGAGATTGAATGAAACGTGAGGAGTTCACATTATGACTTCTAGATTCCTGAGATTTTGCCATATTACCAGTTGCATTTTGAGATTCAAAAAATCTATAGGGTTCTTTCAAATTATTTTTATGAGCTACATAGCTCGGCAGATTAACTCTAGGATTATTTATGCTAAATTTATCAAATGCATTGAAATTTGTAACATTCTGAGGAAGGTTGGAATTTTCCTCTCTAACTGTGTTTACTATTGGAAATGAAAACCTTGGTACATCGTTTAGAATCTTATATTTTGCACCACCGCCATTCATAGGCTGATCTCGTATCGCCTGCAAATTATCGGGTATTCTAAAATAATTTGAAGAATTATTTCCATTCTCCACAGTACATGCAATTTGTTGTTCAGTGTATTCTGAATTTGTCGGTTCCGGAAAAACAGCTGCTTCGTCTTGCAACGCATTTTTAGATTCGATAAAATGTTGCACATGTGAAATATTACTAGGATTCAGTTTTCCGTTTGACTGAGAAATATTTAATTCTTAACTTATCTCAGGAACAGATGTTGAATGTTCAATATTCACGTTTTTTGGCTGCATCGGCGAAATGAAGAATTCACTCTTACTTTTTCTATTTGTATGCTTTTCTCTCTTCTGACCATTTGATATACCGTTGAGACTTGATGAATTTTTCCTAACTGCCCCTTGATCTAGTAAATTCTGAGACAAACTTCTTGAACGGCTTCTCAATTGATACCCTGTATCCGGAGGCGAGTGGCATTCTTCCCTGCAATCTAGTCTCACGTTGAGCGCCAAGTTGTGCAGGAACAGGATTTTTGGAGAAATCAAATTCCAGCTTGAAGGGTTGCTAGATTTTTATTGTAGCAGAGAATGAGCTCTGAAAACTAACATATTACACAATTAGAACATGAATGTTGGTACAAAAATTAAATGCTGTAAGATATTCGGAAGCCAAATCAACTCACCTAACACCAAAGCACCACTTTTCTAATTATGGTCAATATAAACAATTATTCGGTTTTTCGCTCTCTATGGCTGTTAATTAATATTACTCAGTACTCTTAAATTATAGCAAATCCTATCACACCAGATAGAAATTTCAAGTGAATGAAGTACCTTCTCGAAGTGAATCAGCGCAAGATCACAACTACCTACACTACTCAACCCATGGCATGACCAAAACCATACCTGTTCAGTAGGTGTTCTTCATAGTTGTCATTTTTCCCTTATGTGCGAAAATACTCTTGTAAAGCAAAGTCCTGTGTTACTGGTTTTTTTAGGGAATAATAGGCAACACATAACAAAAAATGTAGTTATAAATTTCTGTGTTGAAATGAAATATTCTGAATTCACTTTCAATCCTCAAAATGTTCATCCAGGAATACATTCAAAAGGGGTCAGAGTCATTTCATGAGGAAAATCGCAATAATGTCAGGAGCTTTTGCGCGAATGTTTGTTGGTCTGTTCACGCTCGTACATGTACATGAAAGAATTCTACAAGTGCAGGAAGAATAGTGAAGACATTCATGGATCCTGGCTGAAAATGTCCACAATGTCAATAAGTCTATGGAACCTTTTGACAGATTTTGACCAATATGGAACCAGTTTAGAGATCCAACTCAATTAGAAATCTTCAAATCTCAAGCAAATTCCGTACAAAAGTTACTGCGGCAACGTCAGATCGGAAAGAATTGAACTCTTCTGAACTTTCTCACCTGTTGGTCTAACCTACTAGTTTCAGAGCATTTTCGATTCGAAATTCCAAAATTACAGACATCTGAGCAAAAGAGTGGCAGGATGTCCTCAGAACATGCTCACAAAAAGGCACAAGAGCGCTCAGCGACAACACTGCTTCAGGATAAGTATGATCAATCGCACCACTTATAAGTGCGATTCCTAAGGAAAGAATAGCAATTTGAGTACCACATTTTCCAGAATATGAGAGAAAGGTTTGAGTTGAGATTCTATTAAATTTGGTGGAGATGAATTTTAACTGTGTTCATTAGTCTTTGAAATATTTAAACTAAAGTCACAAACTTCATTCACAGCTGAACTTATGAGCATATTGATTTGTCGCTTGCGTGGCTTCTTTCTAATAACCCTGGAACCATCCAGAGTGATATTTTTATACTCATTGATATGCAAAGAACCTCTTGAAAAGTTCTTGTATTTTCAGCAGATGTTGCGTACCTCAACTATAGAAACTCGGTACCACTTAATCGATTTTTGGTAATTCACTAACTTAGGCAATAATTTCACCACCGAAGACGGTGCTTATCAATTATAAGCTACTCAATTTAGCATTTCGATTCAGGTCTTGATGTTAGGGAGAATATTTGTCAATCACCGTTTCTATCAAATATGGTTAGTACTGCTGAGCTTAAGAAGTCAGAGAATATCTGAATGTTATATTCCCCATATATAGTATGGTTAGGGCAGTGTAAAAGATATCTATCCGTTGAGCATCTTTCCATTTTTCATTGCAGTAAAAAGTAGTTGCTTTATGTCGTAGGATAATCATGTGTCATTTAAATTGAAAGAATGGTTTCTGACGGAAGAAATGTAGTTACAGTGCTTCGATATTGGGTGACCTCCCAAGTGATTTTGATTTCCAAGCCACTAATTATCAACCTATCCATTTTTCAGTTGAATGATAGCATGGTGAATGGAGATTTGATAGAGCATTATATATATATTATCAGCAATGCAAAGGATTTCATGTTGTGAATTACGCCTTGGAAAATGAAGGAAATTTAAATAATTAAAGTTTGCGAAGAATATCTCACATCATTTAGGATCACTAGAAAAGACCTCACCTTATTTTCAGTATCTGCCGAAGGATCAGGAGTTATTGTTATCCTATTAGTAGGCAACACACACCCGTTAGTTCTGAAAAGGGTACGAGGACTGACGACGTACTCATTACCATCCGCTTGAATGTGATGCTGCTCAGCAGTTGGCTTCTGACGATCGGCTACAAAAAAGGAGAGATTGCTTACAGCCACTTCAACTTATTCCTGGAGGACAAAGTACAAGCAATTGTTTTTCGAACTTATTCCCAGATAACATAATCATTTAAGCTGATCAGGTCAATCTACAAGTCAGGTCATCATGATTTCACAGGTGAGAATTATGAATTGAAATAAAATATCATGCCGGTTCGCGGTCCTAATACGATAAACACTGGCAAGAAAATTGAATACTTTCCTGTGAAATTTTGAAAACTGGACTTAGCTTGCTCGGCTCATTTGAATATACCATATAAATGTAAAGATGAAGATGACGATTATGTTTAAATTTCAAAGGAGAACAAGAATTTGATTATCGATTCGGTCTTCATTTAGAGGAAATTCTTTTCAAATAAATAATAAACTTCAATTTATTCAATATATTGTATTTCAACAATTGTTTCACCGTAAGTGGTTCTTTCGGATTAGATTTCAAACTGCATCAAAAGCATGTCGTAAAATACTCCATAAGCTGAAGTCAACATGGTACAATATTTGCACCCAAAAATTGCATTTGTCGCATATTTTACGGAAATTATAGGCAACAAAGGGACTTCCAAAGGATGCATCAAGGAATGAAGAATTTCAGGAACTACACTTTATACAGCAACACTCAATCCTTTTAATATTTGGTTCACCTACGGCTGGTTTCGCAAAACTTTGATTTTCAGTGAACAGTAAATTCCGTGCTCGATTTCAGTTCATTTTCAAACCAACCATCGAATGCAACCCTTAATCAACGAGTTTGTCAGAAGTCAAAAGTTTTGTGAAACCGACGGTTAGTTTTTTATGAATATATTTCTTAGCTGATTTCAATAAATATTTCTGTTTCTGTTTCTGTTGATTACATCATATAAAATTCAGAACGACATTTACAGGAAGGCATGTTTACTTACATGTCACTTTTGGTGTCGACGGTAGATTCGACATTTACGGAAAACAAGGAATCAGATGAGTTGAAAATGAGTCTCTTGAGTAATGAATATTTGAAATATTTATGGCAGATGAGTCTTGCTCTATTAATCTGAAATATTGTCTATATAGCAGGGCTGCTGGTAAAAGATATTAGCAACAAATTTGCTATTGCAAATAGGGCACCCTGTTGTCCCTGTGCTCTTAGGAATCTCAATAGCTCAATAGAAAGTGGAAAGAAATTTCAAGAAAAAATGTCCAATAATCATACATAAGTCCACAAAGTAACTGTTATTAAAGAAATATTTATGGTAGTAATCACAATATGATACAGGAATATATGACGTCGGAAATACTTGAAATAAATAGGAAAATTAATTACAAAACAGAGTGTCGATACTCAGAATGTATGAGAATCACCAATTTCCATGACAATAATAATCTATTACAATAAATAATACAATGTCAGCATTTTAAACAGCCTTTAGAAAAATGAATTGAAGAAGATTAATTTCGTAATTTAATTTCGTAAGTCATCTTTGTTGACACTGAATGTCTTTGCGGTTTGCACAAATGGAAACTAGCAATAATATTTGCGATCTAAAAAATTCGAGAAACTTCAAAGAAAAACTCGAAAATTAGCGTAATTAGCGTATATCTCTTCGAAAGCTGAAGAACGATCTCACTGATGTCAATTTTAAAAAATCACTTATTGTCTACCACATGCCTGGCATGCATGGTGTACGATCATATTAATATTTTGCAAAAACTAATTTGATTCAAGAGGCTTTTCGCAACACCCATAAATATTTCAACTGGCGAATAACAAACATTTAGTCTTAGGATAAAATGCAGATCAACTTTGTATTCAGACTCACAATTATTATGCGAACATACAAGCAATCATCATGAGTGCACTCAATGTAAGACCACTTCTTACACTCAATCCATTGCACCCATTTTTCATTTTGTTAACTATTGCTAAATGGTTCCAAGCAAACGAGGCAGAAGGAGAGTATCTGAGTTTTTCTTTTCCTCTCATTTTAGTGTTGATGATAACTTTTCCTAAGCCTTTTTCTTTTGCAGAATATTTTTTCTAGATTGAAATATTGGTCTTTTGGCTATATTTCTCCGGTTGTATTCTTCTTCAATTGCAGTTTTTTCAGGAGTATCAGTAAGTTTCGCTGTTTTTCGTATTCCACCAGCTTCCCTCGTTTCAGATCGTGCTTCAGGTCGTGGTAGAGGTCTGATATCATGGGGAGAAAATGGAATTGTCTCCCATCGACTTCATTGACAGCCTGTGGAATCCTGTCATCTCTTTGCAAAGGACGATCCAACACAGAATATGGTGCTAAGTCAACCATGGTAAAGATATTTCTATTGATTGGACTAATAGCAGTGCATGCAAAACCAGCAGTAGCATTTGCATCGGTAAAGTTCAACTACTGTCGTTCAACTACTTACCTGAGATGTACCAGAAGCATATATATGAGATAAATAATATCGGCCTATTGAAGAAAATATTCAAAGGATATATACTTAGCGTGAGTAGAAATACTGTACACGATATAATGGTGACCGGTGAAAGGAATAGCCACCCCAGCAAACAATGAATCCCTGGCCGGCGTCTGGCCCAATGAAGGCCAAGTCGGCAACATGCTGGCATCGGCAAAGCAATATCGGCAAAATGCCGGTCCGATGTACGGCATCCGCCAATCGGGCACATACAATCCAGCCACTAATGGCCTGATACTATAAAAACGGTACCGGGCAATGAAATCATCGGCAGTTTTCCGGCCCGACGTTGGCCAAGTCGGCAATACGAACATGCCGGCCCGATGTTGGCAGTGCAGCATCTCCAATCAAGCCGAAATATGGACACAGATAACAGCGAGAGTTATCTGTGAATATGGATTTGTTTATTGCTTTGAATTCATCGCATAAATTATCATCGAAATGAAAGTTTACATTTTGATTTTTTGCCGTGGTCAAAATTCTGTTGTCCCCAAAGTACGACGTCTAATTTTTGAATCTGCCGGGCTTTTTCCCCACCATTGGCACCATGACCGTCACGTCAACTGTCAAGCCGCGATCGTGTCTGTCTGTATGGCGAAGTTTTGAAATTGAATTATATGTTAAGTTTACCAGCAATTTAAAGTGCTTGTTGTTTAGTTGTCAGATAATAATCTTTAGAAGAAAAATATGTCTGATTCAGCTGAAGGGAGGTAAGTGTTAATAATATCCATATCTTATTCCTCGTTTGCATGACAAAATTTTGAGGTTATAAATTATTTCACTCTACTTTAAAGTTCTTAGAACTCTTTTTGCGAGTTGTAATTTGTAATCATGTTCAAAAATTATTCGAGAAGTCATAAGTATAAAATGATAAGCAAAAATATGTTTCCCTCACTGGAAGTGATGAGGCAATGTCAAGTCAATGCACAAGGTCTATTTCTGATAATACCTCTAGACCAGAATTGCGTTCGTATGTAAATGAGCCTATTCCATCAACTTCTGTTACCGAAACGGAACCTACAATTCATGAGTATTTATTTGAGGTTTCGGATAGTGATACAGATTCTTCAGTTAGTGATACAAATTCTTCAGTTCTAGTGTTCGTGACAATGTGATAAGTTCAAGTGATTTTTTGGTCAAATGGTCTCTTGAAATCAATATTACTCATAAGGCACTCTCTAAATTTTTGTCTGAGTTCGCTAGCAAGCCAGATGTCACAAATTTACCAAAATATGCTTGTACACTTTTAAAAAGACCTACCAAATTAAACTATGACATTGTTGGATCGAAACAATATTATTATTTTGGTTCGACATACAATGGCAACAAAATATAATGTGGACAATTATTAGACAACTAACTTCAGTATACAAATATTTAATTTTAATTTTCAATTAATGTTCACATTCTGTTTAACATATTTTCATGATGTTTGAGTCTTTGAATGTACTTGTCTATCTATCCTGTATTTTATTCGTAAGTCATGCCTTGAACTTTATATGTTTATTTCTTTTCAGTTTGTCTTCGACAAAATCCCCTGACGTGACATGCAACTGAGGCAGAAATTACCTTGGTAGTGAAAATCTGGCTTGGAACAGCTCCTGATAGACAACATAGGAAAAGAGGACTGTTCCTCTGAAAGACTGTGATAATTTCTTACTGTGATGTGCTTTTTCCAAAGATTTTATTCTGTTGCTTAAACGAACAGCATTGTGATATTTTTTTTCTAGAAAATTCTGGTTTGTTTTTCATATTGCGTTTTTCATCTATTCATGGAATTCATGTTCCCGATAGTAATGTTCATTGTATCAGCATAAATTTTCAGAATATCTATTTTGCCTTTTTTTTTACTCTCAACTGTTACACGTTCCTCTTACAAAGTCTCAAAAAAAATTTTCTTCATCCCAAAATAGGTATATGTCAAAAATGTAAATATCTATTTTGATAACAAAAACCTTGAATTATTTTTTGAACAAGTCTGTAAACCTATTGGTAAGGTGTATGTTTGACTTTCTAGGTAGAATTATTCCTCAAAAAAACATGTTAATTTTGACATTTTTGAGTTTGTGGCTGTATTGATATTGCTTAACTTTCTGTTGACACTGAAGCCTCATGACAATAATACGTAACAATAAAGTATTATTTCAAGTTTAGATCATGTTCATCATGAACGATATGCGATATGGATTATCATCTAAAGATATACTTTCTACTGAGCTTCAGTCTGAACAGAAAATTGATCAATAAAAAATCATAAGAAGCTCTTAATTCTCAAAATGAACGTGGTTTTTCAAGGAATTAATTAATATTGTCAAGAGTGCACCAAAACAATTGTACTTAATCTTCAGTGGGCCAATACCAACCCTCAAGAGTTGGTTACATACCGGGTTTCCAACGGACCAGCAATGATTGCCACTGTTTTTCCTTCAAAGGCCCATCATACAAAAGGTGCTGTAATATCGGCCAACAGGCATTGGTCCTACTGATGGCCCGTGTGTCCTTATGGAAGTGGACCGGTAATGGTCACAGGCATCTTGCCATTACGGCCTAGTCTGGCCAGCATATTATGGGCCGGCATAATGCCGACCAAAATTGTTTGCTGGGACAGCACAGGATGATGTTGGGATGTTTCTTGTCGGGGTTTATGGTCGATATTTGTTGTCACATTTTGTTCTGTCTGATATTAAGGCACACTTACGTGTACACGACTACCACAGATAAATGTACATCAGCAGATATTAATACCCACGCACAACTTCGGTTTAAGTGGGGAACTTATGTTTGTTTATTGTTAATTGTTTTTTTTGGAATTGTGCTATTTGAAATTTGAATGAACATTATATCTATCTATCTAACTGCAAGGAAAAACGCTTCCCTGACAATCCCAGGAATATAATGTATAGTCATTATTAGCCAGGATTGTTTCGCATCCAGTTAACAGTGGTACTGTTTATCATATTCTTGAATGGTCCGAAAACTGCCCTATCTAGGGGTTGAAGTTTATGTATGCAGTGTGAAGGAAATGATAGCAGAGTATTTCATTGATATATGGGACACATAATTGTCGAGCAAAAGCAGACAATTTTGATCAATAACAGGCTTGACTTGTTCCTTGAAATATTCTAAAAACAGCAGGAACGCATTTTCTTGCATCCACTCACTAAAATTTCCAGCACCAGCAGAGCGAAAAGGACCTTCACGTATCATGTGGTCTTGAAATCACTGCAATTGAACTACTAAAACTGGAGCCCTGTGTCCCCCTTTTGCTTCGATAGCAACAGCATCTGATATCAATCTTCCACCTTCAGCAGAGGTTATTGCGCCCACTTGCTTAGTTCCTCTTGTTGGGTTTTTGGATTTTTGTCACCACTGTCTCATCCATATACCGTATATTTTTTGGCTCGAATTTAAACCTTCACATAACTTGTGATAGGTTATAAAATAACCTATTTACATTATGCTCATTGAAACTTGAGGCTCGCGATAAACTTGTTGCCTGTGGGATTCTCAGAGATAAGCTTCTGTACCCTGTTAAAAACCCAGAAAACCACTCTTTCCCCGCAATTTGTCTCTCATTCCATTTCTTCGGGTATTTTTTTTCATGCTTCGTGGGAACCAATCTGGAGTAAACTTTGGAGCATTGAATTACATAGTCCTGTGATTTTTTTTCTTTGGCAATGCAGACGCGGTTGAAGCTACGGTAACCAACTTTGGCATTGATATTCCCCGATTCACATTCGTTTATGTATCTGTGCAATGTGACATGGTAAATATTGTATTATCTTACCAATGCCCTCATTTCAATTTTGTCTTTGAAATGCTTATCTGCTGCTTTTTTGTATTAGTTGTTCCTCTATCTGTCTTGCTAATTTGCTGCCATGGCATCCTATTTCAATCAACACAACATCTTCATGTAAGAAGAATATGAAAAGGACATTTATGCAACATTATAGTTGATAGGGGACAAAAGTAACATGTAAATCAAATTTAGACCATCATCTTAAGAGCAACCAATACCACGTGGTGCTAAATTACGGCTAGGCAACATTGCCACATTCAAGTTTCATTAAACCTCGTGAATATCTCAAGGTCAAGCACCTGAATAGCAGTGTACATGTTTAAAGGTTGCCATTGGCCGCGTGAAATCTAAGAATTCGTAGAAATTTCGATGTTTATAGGAGAAAACGAGGTGTCGTTCTGCAGGCGTCAGTGAGTATTTTTGAATTTTTTTTTGGGATGTACTTAGTTCTTTTGTGAGAATGCGCAATGTTAGTTATTTCCCCAATTTTCACTCCATTTCTGCTTTTATTTTCCAGAAAATTCCTGAATATAAAAAGTGGCAATATTGTGCCTTCCTACAGTATGTTTTAACCATTTGCACCAAAAAATTTTTTTAATAAAAACAAACTCCGGCCTCCAAAAGTCACCCCGTTATATTCGAGGTATTGTTTGCTCTTAAAATCACGTTGATACTTAATTAATGGAAATGAAAAAACTGCGTGAAATCACGTATCCTGCTCTTATACAACCTCATAGCATGCTATGGGTTCTAAAACCATAGTAAAGCCGATGTAGCTAGCAAATATTCAACAGGAGCATGAGCAGTTTCCACCATTAGACATCTCTACACAGCTATTATTACTTTCGACCCGCTGTTACTTTTGGACCCGGTCTCCCCTAATACGAATTTTCACTAGTAATCCAATTAGAAACTCCAAATAGTCGTTGTGTAGAAATAAACGTTCTTTGCCAATGCCAATATAAACAAAGTGCAATGTCAAACTTGGGGAAGGGATTCTCAAGTTATACGACCACTTCTGTAGCAGTAGCATCACAGACCAACAAGACAAATTACTCAACCGTTTGCTGGTTTTACTGCCTTTCCACCTTGAATCGCGTATTCTCAGCTGCAATGTGATTGGGCACCCCAACGCACCCCAAAATGCTTGTAGTACACAGATAACAGAGAGAGAATAGATGAGACACCTCCTTACCCCCACCATAGGTACTGTTTTTAAGTCTTGGAGCAAACGTATGAGGCCGCTGCATGCGCAGTTAATTCTTTTTCCGACCGATAGGTACCGCCACCATGGACGTTTTCGATTTCATTTCAAAAATGCCAGAACAACCATGATTGTTTTTGTTTAACTTAGGTTCTTGTTAGCGAAGGAAAAGTTTGTGTTGAGTACATCGTCATCTTGTCGAATTTAAAATTTCGATGCCAGTGTAGGTATGTTTAAAGTTTGACTTGGTACATGAAATAGCAAATTATAATGTCATTCATCAAGAAATGTTGTGTATCTGGGTGTCAATACGCAGAGATTTCCTAAACCCAATCCTAGTACTTATCACTTTCTGGGAAGTATAAATAGGTCTTATGGTTGATGCAATTCCTACATTGGGTCTACCAGGTAAGTTTTCAAAAAGTAATTTGCTTATTTCGTCCGGAAAGATGATTGTTAACGTAGTTCAATTGCATTTTTCTAAACTAAAATTTTTTTTTTTCCGAATGGGTATTTTAGATTTGGATATTTCCATCAATCAACCGGTGTCTTCATCAGTATCTGGAATAGATGGCAAACAAGAGCAAACTTGCAAGCAGAATGTTATGGAGGGAATATCAAAAGCTCACTAGATGAGTGGATTTTATATTCAATGCTGACTACAGCCATCAAGAGGTTGAACGCTCTACGATTCAAACATAGGAATGAGTCTATGGAGAAACGGTTAGCTGCCGCTAAACAACTCAGCATGAAGAATGATTAAGTCAATATTTCCAAGTAGTGAAATTCACCCACTTAAAATTTTCTGCAGTCACAAGCGAGAAACCAAAGTTAGAAGGTAAATGGATGAAGGTTCACTTAGATGAAGAGGTATAGCTTTATGAGGTAAGTTCTCATAACAAAGCTTTAACAGCTGATCGATAGGTTTTTAGTAGAAAATTTTTTTCAGGGCTTCTGCAGTCACTTTTATTTTCAGATATTAAAGATAACCAGAGGCTTTTCCCAGAGGCTAATGGAACTGCAGACCTAACTCTCTTTTTGGACAACCTCTTCGATTCCCTGAATGTAACCAGGAACTCGAGGTCAACAGCGAAACCTTTGAAGAGGCCAGTGAGAAGAGGATCTGAACATGTAATTTTCTGGAGGCAGGCAGTGGATGTTCTTAATTCCATGGAATTTGTCTGCCCTATAAAGAAACGGTTTGCTGTTGTACCGAGGATTAAGAACTTATTTCGTAATTTGAAGGGATTCTTATATTTGAGAGAAAAGTTCTAAGTAAAATGAACATGACTTATAAATAATGAATTTCAGCACATGGAGTAAGAAACACTAATCCTACTTGTTCTATACTATACTAATTGAATAAGGAACGCATTCGCCAATTTGTAACATAGACAATCTAACCGCTAGGTCTTTTACAATGCTGTCTCTGACATTTAAGAATAGGCGAATCTATCTCGAAGGAAATTATATGGTCTACACTAGTTAAGACCTAATAAAATTATTTAAAACTTTAATCATCAACAATTTTATAGCAGTCCACTCGGCGAGATCAAATTGCCGGAAAGATATGGCCACTGAGTGTTTAGATAATCTAAGATACCCTTGTTTATATGAGCGGTGCAATTTGCAAAATAATTTTCAGATATAATTTTATTAGAGAGTGTGCTGTATGTAGGAATAACTTGCTCAGTCATAAAGAACTAGTGAAATATCAAGATTATATTCACTCTAGGAAATATAAATTCGGAAATTTGATCCAACTGGGAAACAGTACTTATTTTTTAATTTCTCAATCTTTCAATTGCTTTTTTTATATAATGACTCAAATTTTTGAAAAAAGAAATCTTCCTAAAGTTCTGGAAAAATTTATAATTCAAAATTTAAATTTTCAAATCATGAAGTATCCGTCACAAGACCTTCATGAAATATTGTATGAAACAATTGTCAGGTGTTCCCTATTCCGGTGGACAAAGCAAGTCAATAAAATAGCAACTTGGGCTGATACAAAATTTTCAAGATTTTTATTGACCAACCCTGAAAAGAGGTTGATTGACCCGGTTAAGGTCCAAGCAAAAAATCATTTTTATCCTAGAAGAAAAACTTCCAAATAAATGTTTCTCTTTAGGTCGAATAAGGGTCCGATCTGATAGTGTCTATGGAGCAGGTATCCACTATTACGTGATTTTTTCTTCATCACTATCATTTATATATACATAAATTTATTTTATAGTTTCTACCCCTGCTTTATGTAAACCACATGAATGTCAATTATCAATTGATAATAATAGTCTAAAATTATTATTTTTCAATTTACCTCATAAATTATTCATACTTGAAAAAACAAATCATTGTTAAAACCTCAGACAAAGGTTGAAACTGTATATTTATATTTCATTTATATAGTATATATTACTTCATTTATATAATTCTCATTTGATTTTTGATTTGTATTTCATTTTTCGAATGAATTCAAGATGAATATGCATATATTTTAGCATATTTAATTTTATTTTGAGAACTAGTTAATTTGAGTAGGAGAAAAAAGAGCAAATAGTAGTATTTTATTTCGAACACAAGTTCAGAAGAATTGGAAGTAAATTTAAAAACTCCCGCCAAGTGTCGGCAATACAGTTGTCCGTGTTAAGTTGGTAAGGCAGTTTTCTTAGAGGGATTTTGTTCACAGAGCAACCGCTATGCGTACAGAGACAAACAGAATTTCAACCTTTAGAACGGCAGTGTCCCATCTATTCTCTATGTGTTATCTGTGTTGTAGTATACGGCTACGCTCGATTCACGGTCACGAACACATGGATTTCCTAAGTATCTGCTTGGTCTGTGGTAGCATACTTGCATACTGGATCACGAATTTTCTCGCCACCAACAGGGTGTCAAGAATGGTGGCGCGAAATAATTGCCAGGAAATTTCAAGAAAATCGGAATGGCTACAAATATACTGCGCAGTACTGTTCAGGAGTTTAGGAACGCGGGGTAGTATTGACGTGCACGCACGAGGTTTACGTGACAGTTGAGTTGTCACCAAATTTACTCTCGGAAATTTCTGCTGACAGTTGATGTGTTGATATACATGACTTTGGTAAGGGAAAATCAACTTACACTCAACAGTATATATTCTTTGAGAAGATTAATGCCTTTACAGATTTGAATAACTCACAAGCAGGGTGCGCTATTCCAAGTATGGAGTTTTCCTACTATTTCATCGGAAATATCCATGAAAAGTATACCACTTGAATTTCGATGGGGTGTGCATATTCCATTCATTTATATCATGTCAGTCGACAGGCTATGGAAAGCCTGACACATACCACTATGTCGGCCTAACAGCCGACCGTAAACACAATAACTTCTGAAAGAAACAACCTCGATATTTGTTAAGTAGGTTTGGACCTTAATTACGAAGGCTGAATTCGTGAATGGGTAAAATCCACCCAATGATTCCGCAGATATACCCATTCCAAATTTTATTTTCCCAATATTTCCAAGAATACAAGATCGACCTGAAATCCAGTAGTTTATCACAAATGACAGCTTCATATAGAATTCAATGAGGATAACATGATCAGAAGATCACAGAATATTGATGATTCAAAAACAAAACTTGAATTTGTTTTTTAAATCGTTCTAATGACACGATTATCACGAAATTCTGCACAAAGTTGTCAATCGGCATTTTCGAACTAAATACCTAGTTGTATTATGATTGAATAAGCATGTTTCGAGTTATTCCGAAAAAACAACGATATCAAGAAAAAACAACTAAATTTTACATATTTTTTCCCAATATTTCCGAAGATAATAAACGTATCGAATATAAATTTGGTGCACTGCTACGAAATATGAAGCTCGAAATCTGCGCTCAATTTTTTTCAGATATGAAACAGTAACCGTAAAAAAATTTTGAAAAAAAAAATTTTTTTCTATTCACTGACAGTATGATCTCAACGAAATAGCAGGCTGTTTCCCAGAACTTGTGCGCAAGCAATTTTAGGTTATAGTTATTTTTCAGTCAGATAGCTGAGCTGCGTTGTCCGTTTTACACAAAGGTCATAGTAATAACAACGTATGTAACTTAACCAAACCATAGAATCATTCATAAAAAAATATGTAAGAATCGATCAGATTATTTTGACCATGACGACATTTCACTAGTGCCAACCTGGCTCAGTTCTAATTACAAAAACTTGATAGGCCTATTTTAAGGCCTACCGACCGACTTTAAAAAAAGTGAATGAAGTACACTTTCAGTTAGTTAACAAATCATCCTAAACATTATCACAACTAAGTGTATACAATGTTTGATTGCAACAAACACGATTCCATCATCCGCCGAAGATATTAGGTTCACAAAACAAACAAAATTGAATGGAAATGTTGGTTGAAATATTTCATTATACGGAATTCTCATTTCAACTCGAATGTTCGAACGATGAGAGAGAATACCTAATTATTCAAAACTCAAATAAATAAGTAAGAAGGAGGAAATTATCTGCTTATTCTGTTTATCCAAAAATAAACCTTTTCGTGAAATTTTCAGCCTTTGTCACCTGACGGTTATTTGTTGTATCGTAAGCCATATAGCCTTATAAAAATAGGAATTGATTAACGGAGAAGAAAGAGCTCCGGTGATAATAACCTAACATAATCACAAAAACGAATATCTGTCGATGATGAATTAACAAATATTCCACCTTGATCGTCCAATCAACCAAAACATCTACACCCAAGAAGCGGACCCAAGGAGAATGACTACAGCTGTTTCACAGTTACTGGTGATCGTCAGGCCATCTTACCTTAGATAAAACCGCTGGGTAGGGGATCTAGATCCTTGTCACCTTTCAGATGGAATACTGCAGTACAACTACCTACAGCACGCCATCTTCCAGGAGCATCTTGCGAATCCTACCTTCGAATGCAAAATACTTTGACCGATGTGCATGACGTTCATACTCTTGTCGCATCAGGTCCCTGCATCTGCGATACTACAGATTACAAACTCCGTCACGACTTTGGAAACACTCGGTTCATTTGGATTCCCACAAGACGATAACGTCCAACATCTAACAAAAATAGGAATTGGCTAATGTAGAAGAAAGAGCTCCAGCAATAATAAACTAACATTATCACAAGGACAAATATCTGTCGATAAATCAAAAAATATCCCACCTTGGTCAGAGCTAATTGTCCAATCAACCAAAATATCTACACAGAAGAAGCGGATCCAAGAAGAATGACTACAGCTGTTTCACAGTTATTACTGATCGTTAGGCCATCTTACCTTGTTAATGTCGTTAGGATCTCCAAGAATCTGAATGTATATTCATGACTCCGAGTCTATGAATACCAGATAATAGCACCTTATTCGCTAAAAATATTCGATAGAGGTGTCATTAGTAAAAAAAAATGTCTTATCGAAATCATATTTTAGATTTTCTATTCCTCTTATCTCAAATTGAATGGAAAAGACGCAGTAATTATATTGAGGTTATCTATTATGGAAAATAATTCTGAAAAGGAGTAAATTGGTCTGAAATAGTCAATGTATATATCATATGAAACCAAAATTCATTCACCTATGCAAGCAGTCTGAGAATGTTCTCAGCAAATATTTTTGTCATTTTCACCAGCATTTTATGCATTGAGGGTAACAATACTTATAACACCTCTAATATTGCTTTATTAGTGAACAATATTTTTCAGGATTGGATATCAATTTGAAATACTGCAAATTTAAATGTGGTGATTCCTGTGAGATTCCAGAAGACAAGTCCAATCCGATTGGAACCTCGAAACCCCCTGAATGTAAGTTGAAAAACAAAGATAATTAAATTTTATAGCAATGAATAATATCGTTCCCAAATATTCAGAAAGTAAATAATATGACTCTCAAGGAACTAATTCATTGAAATAATTTATTCTTTACGGAAACGTTTCGAGAAACTTTGTTCTAAAAACAACACAAAGGCATGAACATGCAAAACACTAAACTATTACTCAAACATCTGTTTTTTTTCTGTTAAGAATTCGTATGATCTCATTTCGAAGCTGAGTGTTGTTGCGGATATCCCTGAAGATCATGTGTTGATAAGCATAGATGTCAAGTCATTGTTCACTAATATACCTCAAGATTTGATAGTGCGTCTGGTACAAATGAATTGGGATTCATACAGAAACTTCGTCGATATTCCACTAGACGTGCTGATCAGTATTGTCAAATTTGTTTTTGAAAACAGTTATTTTCAGTTCAACGGAAGATTTTACGCACAAGTGAGAGGATCGGCTATGGGTAACTCAGCTTGACCTATTTTGGCAGAATTGGTAATGAACAACTTGATTAAGTTTGTTCTGTCTGTGCTCGGCTCTTATATATCTTTTATCCTCGTTTATGTTGATGATATTATTATGTCAGTACCTGAAGGTATGGTGAATGAAGTGTTAACGACTTTTAACAGTTTCCATAAAGACCTCCAGTTTACACATGAGATAGAGGTAGATGGTAGGATCCCATTTTTGGACCTATGGTTGATCAGGGATGGTGGTTGTATAAAAACAGACCTATATTCTAGACCTTTGGCATCCCACAGAATATTATTACATTTCAATTCCGTACACACAACATCACAGAAGGTGGCAATCATTAAAAGTGTGAAACATAAAATTCTTAATGTCTGATGTATTCTTTCATTCGAAGAATTTTAAACAACAATCCATTATTTTATGTCAGAATGGATACCCAAAATCTCTGGTCAACGAGATTTTTCACAGTTCTAACCAATCTCGTGTTTCATCTAGTCTCATGAGCCCAGACAGTGGGAACGTTAGATTTTTCAAGCTAATATATATTCCAAAGTTGAGTCAAATACTAACTAAAATTAGTAAAACATGCACGATCATATCATATTATAAGAAAACTGTGAGAGGTTTGTTTTCCAGATTAAAAGATAAAGACCCCCCTATGAGAAATTCGGGCTTGGTTTACAAGATTGATTGTTCTGACTGTGACGGCAAATATATTGGACAAACGAAACATTATTTCGGTTCCAGAATCAGACAACACCAGGTTGACTGTATAAAACAGTTTGAGTCAACTGCTCTTTCCCAGCATGCAAGGAATGAGGGACATAAATTTGACTTCGACAAAGCTAGGGTTTTGACGGGAGAGGCAAATTGGTTTAAACGAAATTTTTAGAAATGTTATGCATAAAAAGTCACCGGAATTCCATTAATTCGAGATCCGATATAGGTTCACTCAGTATCGCATATTCCGGTCTGATAAGTGAAATTTATATTTAGTTTTTCAAATGAACATATTTCGGTGTCGTGTAGTTTATTCCTTTGTATCTTTGTTGTTACTCATTCATCATCCAATATCAATACTGATACGTCAAGAAAATTTGTGAGTCCCTGAAATGTTTTTAACGCCTATTTCAACCAATTTGAAATGTTCAAATGATCTGAATAATTAATTATTCATTAGGTTAGTCGGTGAGGTTTTTCTTAGATTGTTCGTATTTTCTGGTGGATTCACCATCGAAAATTCAATCATTTTACAATGTTGTATTTACAGTTTTACCATTATGTTTCTGTTCCAAGTGATAGTTTAGTGTTTTGAATGTTCATGCCTTTGAGTTGTTTTTAGCCAGAGGAAGAGAACAAAGTTTCCCGAAACGTTGCTGTACTGAATAAATTATTTCAATGAATTAGTTCCTCACGACATTATTTACTCTTTAAATTTTATTTTTAACTATATTGAGTTCCATATATAATAACATTGACATTATAATGTAAAGTATGTTGTTGAATTACCTAATGATTGTAATGCTCTGTGAAAACTGCATTCAAACAAGACTTTTATCGTGATTTGTAACGTGAATAAATATTAAATATAAACTTTTTGTATTCAGAAGAATTAATTCAATCAATGAAAAGGATACATTAATTGTCTCAATTCCTAACCAATCAAAATCGATGTGGGCGTGGTCTCTTTGGCGCCAGTTTGAATTGAATTTCTGCTTGGAAGTATCTGAAGTTAACAAAACTGTCATCATCTCACGTTGTCCACAAGACGTTAATATATATGTGGTGTACTGTTAATTGTACTGAACTGTTTGTATTTCAGTAGAATGTATAGTAATAAACATAATATTACATTAATTCAGTATATTAGCATTTGATAATAAGGTATATTATTATAAACAAACAGTAAAGTACATTGTGCTTTACATTAGTATTTCTACATGTTATTCATTCAGTATATTGGCCAAAATTAAGATGTTTTTGCCTCGTTGTGTATCAATCACCATTTTATTAATAAATAAATTTAGATGTGGAGAACGTGCTAGGAATATCACGATGAATTATCACAATGCATGATGAATTCTGAATCTTCGGGATATCCCGAAAAAGATATTATTCAGGTTCTTAATATATTCTAAGATAATCAACTTTCTTTAAATTATTGTCTGAGCAACACTTCATTTATTTTATTAAATATATAGTATTTTCTAATTTAACTTCCAAATAACTAGTATTTCTCAAAATATTCTACTTAGCACTTTTCTATCTGCAACTCCGTGAAGGATCCATATTTCAACAATGATTCAGTTTAAAATTCACCAAATTTTCGTTATAAAATAGTTAATGAAGAGTAGGTTATTACTTTAAAAGAATAAGGAACAGAAAAAATATACATAATAATCATATTTGAAATTGTTTTTATTATAAACTTCGAGCAAATTATCACAATAACAAATGAAAAACTTAATATTCGATAACTTCCAGGGTTAGTAATCCAAAGCTAACAAAGAGAAAACAGTTTTTTCATATCATCGATTCAAATCCCAACTTAACATATGAATGTCATTTAGGATTGTCTGAAACTAGCTCCCAACTCCCCTACACCTGAACCAAAATGCAATATTTGTATAAATACAGAGTACATTTCAATCCAAAATAATAAAATTCTAAAATTGAATACTTTTACTGTGTTTCTTCAAAAAAGTAAGCATTGCTAAGAGAGTGTTAACTATAATTATTATTGGCACCTTAATATGTTAAGAACTGTAACTATTCACACATCGCATTAATCCTCACCTTCAAAACATCATACACATTTCACAATTTCTAAGCATCTTGAACATTACCAATATTAACTACACCTAAGCTATATAAAAACAGAAACTACCATCAACCTTGTAAGATAAAGATATACATTCTTTACATAACGAAAAACTATATGAAAAGATTCCGAAAATGATGAATTTAAAACGTGCGGGAAAGTTTTATTTATCATTTGGAAAATACGTTTGCTTCTTGTAGGTTCATTGAGATATAGTGTATCGTTTTCATCTGAATGTGGAGAAACTAAAACACTGACTCGCTTCTTGCTGATGTAACTTTGAGAGTCTGCTGTTATCGAAACATCCACATGTGCCACGTGTGTTTCAACAAATGTTACTGTAAATAAGTCTAATAAGAGGTAATAAAATCAGATTAATACGAATATATGCTTAGTTAATTGTTATTACCATCTGTCAAAATTTGAAATGAAAATCTTGAAGGGCATATTCCCTGAATATGAATACTTCCTCCTAGCTTCACGTTACATTTTACACAGTTACTTTGGTATCCTTAAATTCAACACAGTTGATTCTCAATGGTCAGAAGTGTCCTTTCTACATACTTCTATAATTGCTTCTTTTACAATAATAGTACACAATTCTATCCGCCTTCTTATTTTCAACAGCCCTAGTACAAGCACAATTAACATGTCTGTTTTCCTCTCCTTGCCATGCTTCAAACTCTTCATGGCTTCTGAAATTAGTAATACTTTCTGTGATTTTCATGTTGTGGATATTTGTAAAATGCTTATCAAAATCATTAAAGGATGGAAACTTCTCTCTGTATTCATTCGGACTAAGAGAACACATAATATTCGGCCTCCTTTCCAAGTATGGAGAATCATGCTTATGTATTTTCCGGAGGTGCCTGTTTTTATTAGATAGGCTGGTAATCTCCTTTCGATATTCTTTACAAATAAGTGGATTCACTCTGCAAGAAACCCGAAATTTCATCAAAAAACTATTCCATAATGCATAAATTAAACCTACCTTACAGTGTCCATAATTTAGGGGAAAATCTCAAATTGTGTAGCAAAGTAATGATAATTGCTGTTTCAAAACGTCTGGACAATTTGCACTGCTAATTATTCTTCAAAATATAACAGAACAGTAGCAAGTATCAAGTCGTGAGTCGATTAAAGGTTAGTAAACAAAACACAGATTGCGTTGAGAGAAATCCCGCCAAGATCCAGCCGATCAATAACCGACTTCACACGAATACTCTCGGAATTCCTCGGAAGCGCTTCGCATTCGATTGGTTAGGAATTGAGACAATTAATGTATCCTTCAATGAAACGGGTGTCACGGCATTCAGGTTCACATCCCGGAATTTTTTATTTTCCAAGATATCTGGTTGAAATTTTGGACATTGGTACTATAGATCTTTTCCATCTACTGGGGAAGAAAAGGAAGAAAGTGTGTTAGTCTAACCGGAATTCGAGCCAAAAAGGACTGTGGAGTTCCTATTTTTCCATATGATGAGATGTGTATTTTGTGAATTCAAATTTTTCGTTGAGTTCTAAGTGGTATCATCATCGAATAATTTTTCTATACAAAATTTCATTCGAAAAATTGATGATATTTTTTTACTTCGAATCTTCGGGAATTTTTGTTTGAATCCCTTGCATTCCTTATGATAAGACTTCCTTACGTCCGAGGACTCAAGCAAATTATTCCTCAATTTTTGGCTAGATATTTTCATTTATTTCTTTTGAACATATTCCACCCAAAATATAACGTATAATTCGAATGTGCAGAAATATACATCAGCTCATATCGATAGTTGAGTCCCACACATACACACACACCTCGTTTAACTCAGTAGGTGGAGAACAATCTGTTGTATCGATGCCAGAAATGTCATTCTGATATCTTGTTTCGCCTATCTCTCTGAAACATTTCTTTCATAATTTGGCCAAAAGCACCGTCCGTTGGTTGTAGGAAAGAGCTGTTCCGTTTATGTTAATAGTTCGTTGCTGTCCTCTCGGTAACATCTCACACAGAGTCATAGTCTAATATCAGTTTGGGTAGTTAACTAGAACTGAGGCCTTGATGAACAGCTCAGCCCGATAGTTTGAGGACTGCTTAGGCATTGTGCCGACCCAGACTCAACCCTTATGAAAGAGGGGTGAACCGAGAGTATGGGCAGTAAACCTTGTGATGCTCCGAAAACTCAGATTACCTACTAATAGTCTGTACGAAAACGCTCAACCCATGAGTAAACACACACAGGAAATTCGATAGGTGAAGCACTAACAACTGGATGCCAAAAGGGCTTCATGCTTGATAACACCCCACTAAGTAGAACTCTAATATAAGATTGAGTAATTCACCAGAACTGAAGCCGGCATATTCAGAGAGTCGACCCATGTTCTACTCAACATAATAGTGAGAGGACGGCGGTTACATTATGCCGACCCAGATTCAACCCCTATGCAAGGGCGGTTTAATTAAGGGTACACCTTGTAACGCTCGGAAAACACACATCCTATTCACTTATAGTTTGTGAAAAATACCGAGATAATAAATAAACAAGCACAGGATATTCGGTATGAGAGCCAAGAACAAATGCCCAACGGCGTGTATCCTGCTAAGTTGAAGTATCAGATTTAGGAATCCGTCAGAACTGAACTCGTGGTGTTCAGTTCAACCTAATAGTTCGAGGACTTCGTACACACTTCACCAACCCAGACTGAACACCTTTGTATAAGGAAGGTTGAACAGAGGTTGCCTGTACACCATGTGTTGCTCCGAAAACACAAAAACTACGATTGCAAGTATTTCTGCCTGAAAAACACTCGCTTAGAGTAAGATCCTAAATATTGTGTATACTTGGCCAATATACTCCAGCGCCAGCCATAAAGGGGTATTTACTTTTAAGTTTTGGGTAGTGTATTCCTTTCCCCATGCCCCTTTTTAACACAGCATTGAGTTGCAGTTCCTCTCGATGCTTAATTTTTTAATCATAACATCACTAGTGCCCGTACGCATAGTCGATACTCCCTACTTGAGAACGTCGTAAGTCGACGCGTCCATCCCATATTGGTTACTTCACAGTCGAGCACTACTTCACCAGTGCTTGGTAGCATGCTTGTTCAAGTCTACGAACGACCTACCTTGAGGCGTGCTCAAGCAAGACAAAACCACAAAATAGCGAAGATTATTCGTTTTCTGTGAGTTTTCACAACCCAGCGTTGCTGTTTGTATTATAATCTTGGTGTTCTGTATTATGTACGATACCGCATGTACGATAATATCGTTTTGTGCGATAATTTCAGAGAACCTTCCATTTAAAAATTGAATTCATCCAAAGTATCCGAAGATACGAAAGCGACAAATGAAACTGCTCAACTGATTTTCAATAAACAGATTGCTCTCAGGAAATGAAAATGATTTTCTACGAATTCATCATAGTAATTGCAAAACTTGATACATAGTGGCCCTGTTATAAATGACCATCATGCTAGTAGGCACTCCCTTTTGGTTTATTATTTGATTTTATCAAATAATAAACCTTGGTGATCGACCAAAAAACAAAAAAATTACCCCCCCTGAAAATTTCACAGTTTACATTTTAGGGTATGTAGATTTGAATGAACTTATAAAAAAAAATCCGTCCGACCGCCGTCCGTTGTCCGGGGCTTTTCTTTGAAAGTACTGGACCGAAATCCTTGAAACTTGGTAGAAAAATCTTGTGTCTTGTGTTTTTACCCGGATAATTTTCGACCAATGGTTCCTGAGGTATGAAGAAAAACGCTGCAAATTTTGGGGTGAAAAACCAATGAGTTATAAATATTATACAGCGTGCCAAAAAAGGAACGTAAATCTTCAATAATTTTTGAATGAAGAATTATCAAGGAAAATACTTGCACCCGTCGATTTCAAATTTCGGAAGCAATTTATCCTGTTTCTTTGAATTTGATATTTCTCACCCCCAACGCCACGCACCCCCCTACTTAAATTGTTCAAATTGGAATATATGGGTTATGATTCATCAAATGGAAGGTGATTTGATTACCTACTCAGCGATTTGACTAAAAAAAGAATTTGTTGTGCAGTTTTTCAATGAAATATTAGGAATTAATTCATAATTTGTGATTGGAGAGTGCTGCAATCAGACCATTATTCTTTCAATAATTATCATTATGGGAAATCCACAAATCCATGGATTTGTAATTCCGAAAGCAGGTCTTCCTATGCTTTTTTGGATTCGAAATCTCCCCCACCCTTTACGTTCCACAACCCCATAATTTTTTTTTCAAATAGTAATACATATATGGATTGTGATATATCAAATGGAAGTACAATCCATTGCATATTGAGCGGCGTGACTGGAAGAAGAATTTGTTGAGCTATTTTTTCATTAGGAAGTAAACAATTTATGAGTGGTGTCAGGATCTTATTCTTGAAATAATAAATGTAATAAATGTTGAAAAATATCCTCCTACCCGCCGATTTCTGTTTTCGAAGTTTAAGAAATGCATGCAGTTTTGAAGGTTTATATCATTTTTTAGATTTTTACGAGTTTTCACTCACAATATCTGAAACGGAACTGAGTAAAGTAAATAAAAATAATTTTCTACCCTCAAACCTCAACAGTTATTTTTTCGGAAAAATATTGCATGTGATATATCGCATGAAAGGTCATTCGATGACAAATTCAGTTATGTGAACGAAAATGAAAGTTAATCATTAATTCAATTCAAATTACAAATCCATGAGTTCGAGGATTTCCCTTAGTAATAATGAAAGTGTTTCTGAGGCAAAAATTCATGTTAAGAATTACACTGAAGTCAGATTTTAGAGAATATTGTAGAGGGTATTTTGAAGAGAACACATTTTCAACATCATATGGTCTATAGATATATAGGGTACTCGTTTTCATGAAGGGTCTGTGAAGGGTTTATCCAGAATAATTCCAACAATATTTAAACTTTACCAACACTAAGCGCATAGATACATACCATTACCCACGTCACTCTTCAACCTTAACAGAGAAATCGTCCTTATAAATGGGCCGAAGGCTATTTAATGCTCTACCCCACGGGTTGAGGAGGACATCCAACTTGAAAGTTCTTGAAATTACTCTTTATAATGCAATTGTTGACTGTGAACCATTTTCTTTCAGTGAATTTTTGATTTTGAACAAGTGAATTGTTTAGAGTTATGTATTCTGTTTTGATGAAACCAACCTAATTGTATCTCAATAAGCTTTTGATTGAATAAATGTATTATTATCATTTTTATTACAGAGCGATAAATTATCGACTATACGTTAAACTTCAAAAATTAACTATCGGGAACACAGTTACTGATGATAATGTCAACAAGTAACAAGATACCAACAAATTAAATAATATATATTCATATGGTTTACAGTTCATCAAAAACAAAGCCAATATAAATAGAAGGAATAAAATATAAAGAATTCTCTGTGCACCTGAATGTTGAGGAGTGCAGCGTTGTCCGTGATGTCGGTGTTCTAACCTTAATGTTTTTCTGTAGTAAATGTTTTTAACAACAAAGAAGAGATCTATTGGCCAAATTGAAGATTTATATACTGAATGATTGAAAGATCTGTTGATGATGAATTTTTAAGTAATTTGATGAGTGTTGTCTATATAATTTTCAAGAAACGGACATTGATGACGAAGATTTATTCTGGTATAGTTTTGATATAGCTAAACTGTCATTACCTCGACTCAAACGTGAGTGGTCTTGTAAATTTTGGTTTGTATGTTACACAGTATGTATGTTTTTTGTAGGTTCCTGAAGAAGCTAATAAAATCAGCGAAAGCTAAAATGATTTAAAAAGAGTTTTCGGATAGTTCATTTTTGAAATATTATTATTACTATCAATTAATAAAAGAATAATGGTCTGATTGCAGTAACCTCCTGACTACAACTTCTAAATTATTTCCTAATTTTTCAATGAAAAACGGCACAAGCAATTGTACTATAAGCCACATCGCTGAATGGGTATTCAAATCACCTTTTATTTGATTTATCACAACCCATATATTTCCATTTGAAAAAATAAAGTAGTGGAATGAGAAATATCAAATTCAAAAGAGCACAGGTTTTGAAAGCAAAAATCGACGGGTTCGAGGATATTCCTTAATAATACTTCGTACGAGCATTATTGACGGGTAACGTTATTTTTTTCGCACGCTATATAAGTTTTATTTAAGATATCAATGGAATTGGGTTACTTAACTGAGAAAATAATAAACCCTCGTGTGAAATTCGCAGCGTTTTTTCGGAAGCAACCGATATCCATGAACTTCGCCGAGAATTCCGAAGGTTTGTTTGATGGATAGGACCCTTGCTAAGTATGAGTCAATACTTGAGTTCGTCTCAGCAGAAAATTTCTTTGGTAGGAATTCTAGATCGGACTATGCGTACGGGCGTAGGTTCGCTGATGAGATGTACTTGTTCAGAGAGGATCAGGCTCTATGACTCTCAATTCTACCGTAACCTGAAACTTCCCTAGATATATTTGGGTATTTGGTTACCTAAGTAAAAAAGTCCTTTTACTTTTACCCTTGGTAACGGATATCTGACATCCTCCAAAAATGGATTGACAGTAATCTTATAATCTGCCCATAAACATATAGTCCTTTCGACCTTAGAAATAACACTTCTTTTTCATGTTTATAGCAACCTAACTTTGGACTAAATAACTCACTATATTTGGCAATCAGTTTATCTAAATCACCATCTAATGCATGCAAGGGTTAAACAACTACATCTATTTTGAAATTAAAAATAGTCATGATGTCTTATCCAATTAATGCTCTATATCCATTTTTCGCAATTAGAGAAATCCACAATTTGTTTGAATTGCTTCGTATCTTACCTCTACATTAATTTGTCCTTCAGGAACAATAATTGAACCATCATATGCTTTCAAATGAATATTTGTACTGTACAAGGTTACATTTCTAAAAGCAACATGAGTTTCAAACATTTTGTAGGGTATCGAAGATCCAGAGTCGATTTCCATCTTTATGTTATGATTATTTATAAGAACAGATACAAAAATTGGTTTGACTGAATCAAAGGTATCTAAGTTATGCATTTCTATAAAATCAACTTTTTCAATTTGTTCAACAACTTCTGTCACTTCATTTGAATAAACATTAAATTTCTTATTTTCTTTACTTGGTTCTTTTTTCTTTTACATACCTTAGCTAAATGTTCTACCTTTCCACAAGTACGACATGTGTAATTTTAGTAACGATATCTCGAAAACACATGGCTTGTTTCACCACAGACATACCAGTGTAACTCCTTTTTCGCTTCCTTTGCTGTACGGTCACTACCAGTCGAACGTTGTCTTTCCTCTTTTCCTTGAAACTTCTTACTGAATTTCCCCATCTTATGAATATCAGCTGTCGTATTTGTTGCCAACGCTGCCTCCTCACATTCGAAAACTGTATCAAGTATTGATCCCTTCTTCATGTACAAATTTGTCTCTCAATTTATCAGTCAACTGAGCACCAAACTTACAGTTGATCGCCTTGTTTTTAATTCGTGCATACCATCTTCTTATATTTTCATTTTCATCTTGCTGCAAGTCATAGAACTCGTTTCTCTCCTTGAATAAGGAGATTTTTTCAGAGAATTGATCACGTAGAAGTAAACACAAGTGGTCATATGTTTTTTCTTTTGGCTTTTGTGAATCACATAAGTCTTCTACATAATTAGCCAAGAAAAACTGCTCCAATCTCTCTTCATATAACGAAAAATCTTCTGCAAAATTGTACACAGGTACAACACCCAAGCTTGTCCTGTACATTGTCTTCGTTCGAAAATATTTTACCTCGCCGCCAAATGTACTGTATCTTCCCAGATACAGGATAAAATAAAATTATTTTGATTAATTGAAAATATATTTAGAATTCAGGAATCTACAACATGTTCCTAGCCTAGCTTACGCATTCAATAAAGAACAACAGGAAGGAGCATAACGCTTTTATACTTCGTATAAAAGTGGGACATAGGCGCCCATATTGAACCTACAACTCATGTTAGTTAGTTTCTTCAGACAAAGAAGTCTCGGATCAAGTTGTTCTCTCTTCAAAGTGAAAGAAAAGTCGGCCATATGCAACATCCATCCCGGGCCCACTTTGTGAGGCATTATGCTCCTTCCTTATGTTCTTTATTCAAAGAGCTTACGCTGTTACTATTAGGTTATATTTCTACCATAGAATAATACATACATACATAGAATAACCTCAAACTAACATCAATGTATTACATTTTGCCTGAGCAATTCAGGCAAAATATTGTCTGCTCCTACCACTTTGCCATTTTTCAGCTGGGTTAGCCCTTTCTTCAGTTCTTCCATATCTATCTCGGGCATTCCATTGGAGTTGACATTTAGTATTCGAATATTATCGTCTCTTATTATTGTATTTGTTGTTTTTTGGATTCGTACAGATCTCTATAGAAAGATTCCACAACTTTTAATATATGTTGTCTGTCTTCTACCATGTTGTTTTTCGCATCTTTCATTTTTGTGATATCTTTCTTAGGTGTCTTATGTCTTTCAGATATATTCAGTCCCTTGTTCTGTTCTTATAGGAATTGCACTTGTTTCTTTTGATTTTTAAGTATACCTTCATTCTGTTTCGTCACTTTTGGTTTCTGTGTATTCAATAGTTTCTCTTTAACCCTCGGTTATCAGTTTTCTCCTTTTCTCTAGGAGGTGTTTTGTTTCTATCGACAGATTGTCCGACGTTTTTTTTGAGGTCCGATTATTTGTCCTACTGTTTCTTTTATAATTTTTGTTGTTTTCTAATTCTATCATCTGATGACTCTTCTGTTTCTTCTGAATTATTGGACGAATTTTCATTCAGCTTTTGTTGTATATATGTTTACTTCCTCTCTTCGTAGTTTGTTCCGTCTTTCTTTTTTTATATTTTCGTGTTTATGAGTAGTTTGCATATAGCCATCCTGTGATTGCTATCGGTGTTGAATTGATTGATGTCATCTACGTCTAGGATTAATTGTAAATGGCGGGAGATTATGAAGTCACTATCATTCTTGGTTTGTCCATCCGAGCTATTCATTGTACATTTGAGTTTCTCTCTCTTTTAGATGAAAGTATACATCAGATGAAGTATTTCTTTTCCTAGGAGGTTTGTTTACACTTTTTCCTTCATTTCGGGGGCACAGTCCGAACTGACCTATGTGTATTTCCGTTGATTCTGCTCCCCTGCCCATTCTTGCATAAAAGTCACCTCCTAAAACAGTGTGTTGCTGGGTACTCTCTCATTGGTCTCGCTATGTCTTTGTATATCGTTTCCATCTCATCATCATGTGAATAAGTTAGAACCTATCTTACTCTTTCACATTTTTTTTTACCATTACTACATCAGATATTATTGTTTTCAGAATTGTCAGGTTTGTCGATAGTGTTGTATTTATTAATATGTCTCATTGGTATCATTATCCTTTCCTCTGTAGGACATAGTTTGTCTTGAATCTAAATGGAGGTATTATTCTCCTCTTCCCCTTGTTTCGGCTAAGGCCACGATGTCCCAGTTTATTTCCTCCAATTCGGACTCTGTTTCAAACAGACGTTTCTTTGTTTCGATGGTTCTCGTGTTTTAAGTGGCAATGTTCAATAAGCAATTCGTTGTAGATTTGCTAAGTATATTATCATTTTGTTTTTCTTTTCATTGCTGTCGTACTTTTGCTGGCCGAGATATCGGTATGGGATTGTGAGGTACCTGTACCCACTTGAGGTATAACAAAAAAATGTTGTTGAAAGGTTTTGGCAATCCAGAACACCACGCTTGCATCTTGGTGAGTTTTGTATCAGTCGCTCCTAAACTGGAGAAAAGACGTTGTTTGCACCCGCCTACTCTGAGTCAGACGCTTCCTGGATGAAGGTCACATAGCCATCTCACCAGTACAAGGCCTAGGTTCCCCTAAAAAGGGGCACTTAATAATTATAGTATGAAAAATTCGGGTTTCAATAACATTTTTTTCAGCTTATTATTGGAGGGATTTCCATGGCATAGCACCAATAGATGCCTTTCCGTTGGGTCCACCGACCCAATTTCCACAAACATTCATTGGTTTGGCGTATGATCCTTCGATGAATGGCACTTTTGTAACTACAATTTATAATGGATTAGATCACGTGTATACAGTACTTAAAAACAAAACAGTTAAAATAGACAAGCAAATACAGGTAAGTTTTTTTTTTAAATGCGTATTCCTGATTGAAAAGTTGAACGTGAAGTGCATCACCCTTTCAACTATAGCACTGAATTGATAGTATACTCAAAATTGAGTATCGAGAGTATAGCTAGTAATATTTTCATCGCGATAGTACTAGGAAAAAGAAGTATTTTAACATTAAAGAGCAATGATGAAGAAAAAAACTATGCCACCCTCAGGTACCAACTTGTTCATAATTCTGAAAATCCAGGTCCGGCTTTGAAAATTTTTGTTGTTTTGGTCTTTCGCGAAAATTTCACGCTGTGTATGATTTTTCTATGTTTGATGAGGAATATTGAAACCATAATGATCATGGAGAAGAACTGCCAAAAAGATTATTCCTAACATTATTGTACGATTTTCAATTGAATAATGAATACCAGTGATTATTTTCGCTTTGCTTTAAATAACAATTTTCCAATTGAATTCAGTATAAGTGGCAAGGGTAAGTATTACCTTCACACATCATCCAGCATTTCCTTAATTTATTGCCGTTTCCAGGACCGGCTTATGAAAATTTCCCAATCGAATTCGTTCTCCATATAACTTTATTTACCAATAAAGCGCAATTTACGAAAGATGGTGTTGTCAATTTGAGGAACATTCATATTTGGGCCGACAGAAATCCCCCTGAAATTCGCGAAGGACGTTTTCAATTAAGATATTCGGTAAATACGTGGATTGGGGTAGTCGATAACCAGCTAATAGGTCCACATTGATGGCTCGTTGAGTGGAGAAGTTCATTTGGACTTTTTACAAAATATTCTCCCCAACCTATTAGCTAATGTTGATTTTCGGTAGTTCTACTTTCATTACCTCGACATTTTTCGGTTGCTGTCCGCCAACATCGGAATGAAACATACGGCTCCAGATGGCTAGGGAGAGGAGGTCATATTCCTTGGCCACCAAGGTCTCCCGTTTTAAATCCCATTTATTATTTTGGTTTGGAACGAATGAAATAACTGATGTATGCGAAACCTCCAGACACACGCCAAGAATCGATAGAAAAAATAACTGTTCCAATATTATTATACGCGATCCAGATACAATCAGGAAGGTAGTTATGGACATTTAAATATAAGAAGACAGAAATGTATGGAAGCTGGAGGAATTAATTTTCAAAATAATCTACAATAATTGTTATTGGTTATGTTAATATTTGGTTTTAATTATTTCCATTGAAAATGTTGGCTTCCTCGTTCATGTTATTTTTTTAGCAATAATGGTGTGACGACCTTTTCTCGGGCTTGTGTGACTAAACGGTTTTGATTTATTTTCTCGGGCGCCAGTTGCAAATTTTGGTCCAAGGTTGCAACTCCTTGTCGTACACTTCTCTGTCCTTCCCAGGTAGCCTTTACACAGTTGGAGAAGGGTTCGGTGCAATCTAAGATCTTAGCGATTGCTTGGTGGTAATTTCTTAGTTTGTAGAGAAGACCAATATCACAGGAATGAAACTCACACTATGTATGTACAGATATATTACAAATTTTCACGGTGTCACTTACACTGTTGACCACAATTATATTTACACAAAGAGCTGTCTGATGTTGATTGTCGATGTGTCTCAACTTATTATGATATGAACAGTATTGATATTTACACAATATAAGAAATGATCAAACAATGAAATAATGTATAGTCAGATGTTAAAAAAAAACAGAAATGTGCAATCTTGAACTAAGCAGAACGGTGAACGGTAGTGAGAAATGAGATGAGCGAGCAGAGCAGGTGATAAAAGCGGTGAAAAATGGCGGTATCGACAAATTTGTGAATGACGGACAATGAGAGCATATAATGAGCAAATACAAGTGAGAAAGCAGTAAACGGCCTGAAGGGCGCACCCACTTCAATTTATAAACGTCACGGCCAACTAGATCGACAGTACCTCCGTGTCCGTATTACCGGTTCAAACCCCTAATACTAGGTTGAATGGTTCGCCCGAGCTTAGCCCAGGGCGTTCGACGCAACCCAATAAAAGAGGAAAATCCGGAAATAATGTCGATCTACTCCAAAATACTGTCGAGTACGACTAACCAAAATACAAGGCCGTGACGACAGAGCACTCCGTAAAACTAAAAGGAACTATCGGGGACGTTCCGCTAATTCAAACCCGAATCACCGTCTGTATCTTTCGCCCGTGCTTAGCCCAGAGCGTCGGATACAACCATATAATTCGAGGATAACTCAGGTACAGTACCACCTTGATTCAACCCCTATGGAAGGGCAATCGAACAAAGGTTGTAGGCAATGTCCCTTACAACGTACCCGAAAGCAATCCACAAATGACCTGCCAAAATATTACGCTAGTGCTCCGAATTACAGAATGAACAAACCGCCTATTTCAGGAACGTCTCGCTAATTCAAACTCGAATCACAGCCTGTATCTTTCGCCCGTGCTTAGCCCAGAGCGTCGGACACAACCAGAAAATTCGAGGAATAACTTGGGTCCAGTACCACCTCAATTCAACCCCTGGAGAGGGCAATCGAACTAAGGTTGCAGGTAATGTCCCCCACAACGTTCCCGAAAACACTACAAAAATTATCAGCTAAAATATAACGGCAGTATTCCAACACACGAAATGAACAAATCGGATATTTCAGAAACGTCTCGCCAATTCAAACTCGAATCACAGCCTGTATCTTTCACCCGTGCTTAGCCCAGAGCGTCGGATACAACCAGATAATTCGAGGATATCTTGGGTTCAATACCACCTCAATTCAATCCCTATTGGAGGGCAATTGAACTAAGGTTGTAGGTAATGTCCCCCACAACGTTCCCGAAAACACCACAAAAATTATCAGCTAAAATATAACGGCAGTATTCCGACACACGAAACGAACAAATCGGATATTTCAGAAACGTCTCGCTAATTCAAACTCGAATCACAGCCTGTATCTTTCACCCGTGCTTAGCCCAGAGCGTCGGATACAACCAGATAATTCGAGGATAACTTGGGTCCAGTACCACCTCAATTCAACCCCTATTGGAGGGCAATTGAACTAAGGTTGCAGGTAATGTTCCCCACAACGTTCCCGAAAACACCACGAAAATTATCCACCGGAATACCAAATAATGCAGCCACACTATTACCCGATTTGTATTGAACGGAAAATAGAAATGGAACACAGGAAAATATACAGAAATCAAACGGAAAGCCGATTAAAGCCCAAAGGGTTCTTACCAGGTAAAACACCACTTTCACTCACTGTATACGGTTGTCAAATTTGAAGATTAAATTACTTCCCAAATTTACTTGAAATAATTGTCGGATTTCACACGATAAAAATGTTAATAACTAATTATTGCAGAATAGTGAACTGAATCGGGAATAGCAAAAATCTGACTAGACTTAACGGCTCGAAATACTCTCAAAAAGTTGCCCATTCCGTCTGGACAAGTCCTTTTATAACTTCGGAAAAGTGGGGATGTCACATGTCCAAAATTTCGAGAAATTTCCTAGAGTAGGATGTTTTACGGTTCCCTGATTGGTTCATTCAAATTCCTTTGTTCTCTGAAAGAATTATACAGCGGGTCACGTAAACACGCATTTACCCGTTTTTCATACAATTCAATCTCCGAGACCGCCGTAAACATGTGAAAAACTGCGATAAGCGATAAATCGCCGAGTACGGCATGGTTTTTATACATAGGACGGAAACTGAAAATGCATCGAAATAAATATGATAGAATAATTCCTTTTGATAGGAAATTTCTCAAAACGAAATATAATTAATTCGACAATTCTTAAATGATGAAAATCACTTAGTTGAAATAGGTCGGAGATTGAAATGCATCGGAATAGATTTGATGTAATAATTCTTTCATTCCTGTTAGGAAATCTCTCGAAATGAATGAAACAAAATGATTGATTTCTTAGTAACGAAAATCACTTCGTTACACAGGTTCAGGTCTCATTTTTGGATTTATGACAATTTTATAACAAAAAAGTAGGAGATATTCCATTAAGCTCCTTTCAAATACATTTTTTTTCTTTAATGGATTCACTATCCAGGCATCATCTACAATTTTTAACTTAAGAAAACAACTATAGCCTAACAACCATCAACGACCAACTGAAAAGGACAGACTGGGATACAAAATACTGAGGGGCTCATAGAAGTGATTTGTCTCTTCTTACACAAACAGAAATGAGTCACGGAATTGTGGTTGCATGAGGCTAATAATAGAATATTTCGGGTAGCACGTAATAGTTCTATTGACTATTTCAACGTCTCGATTGTTGTTCCAAATTTTCGAAAGGCTAAGGGGAATTTCTGCATAATTTTGTGTATTAAGATCTAAAATAATTAGTTGAAAGTTTAGGATGTTTTGACAATTTTCCAGCTCAGAACTGATTATTTCTCAATAAACGGCCAAACAAGGTGTTCCAAAATTAAGATCAAACTGAATTGTGAAATTCTCATAAGCCAGTCCTGGAAACGGTACTAAATTAAGAAAACGCTGTATAGTGTGTAAAGATGATACTTACTCTTGCTCCTTATATTGAATTCAATGAGAAAATTGTTATTCAAAGCTGATAATAATAATTTCTGAAATTCATTATTCAATTGAAAATCGTACAATAATGTTAGGAGAGATATTCTTGGCAGTTTTCCTCCATGATCATTGTGGTTTCAATATTCCTCATCAAACATAGAAAAAAACCATACACAAGGTGACATTTTTGCGAAGGACAAAAACAGCAAAAATTTCCGAAGCCAGGCCTGGATTTTCCGAATTATGAACGAGTTGATACCTGAAGGTACCTCAAGGCAATATTCCCTGAAATTTTCAATCGATTCGGGATAAACGTTCAAAAGTTATGACGGATTGAAGTTTGAGGTAAATACCGAAAATCAGCCTGTATAAAATTTATGAAGAGAGGAAGGCACTTTTAAATGGTTATGTGATAATCACCTGAGTAGTCTCTATATGTGGTAGGAAGATGTTCAGTTCCTCTTGACTCACCCTGCGTTCAGTGACATTGATAGCATTACATACAAACGGATCAATAACTTCGCAAACCTCATTTTGTATTAACGGAATGACCATATTCAAAGCATACTATGATAGCTATATCAACGTTTTAGTTCACATAAACGAAGATTTTTTTGTCATTTTGTTCGTTAAGAAAGCGGTTCATGAAACATGAATAATCCAGTTATTTTTGGTTATTGCCTGGCAGTCGGCTTGTGTTGAGCCATAGTTAAGCGTAACTCAATGCCTCGAGTTCGTCAAAGTCAAAATTACTACCCCGTTAGTGATTCTCACAGGGGTAGAATCGATACCTATACATATTTTGGTTTGTCCTTTCACGAAATTAGACCTCGATATGAATGTACTGCAATCACAGTCATGCTTGTTTGTCGTTCATAAATGGACAAATAAAGGTAGAGGAAGAAGAAGAAGGCAAACTGGTCAACTTAGGGGTAGCACAGACTGTCGAGATAGGCGCTCCAGGTAACTGACTCCCCGAGACCGTTTGGATACTACACGTCAAATCACTGATTAATGGTCTGGAAAACTAGCTATGCGTTTGGAATCTTCTCATACCGATTACGATAAGTGCTATTTTTTACTGCGGACCACTATCATCAACATTTGAACAGGTGCAGAGAACGGCAACAAAGATAGGCAGAATGGCATAATGTCGTATTCAGAGAAGAATCGCTATTCTGCCTAGAAAATAGGAATGGACGAAGGGCGTGAAAGGGTAAAACGCCGCATGGATTGGTAGCCCATCACCACTTCTGTTTATTCGAGGTAGTATAAGAGCTGCGCGTTATGTTGATGATATTCTACAATTCACTATACTGCCTTATCAGAATGACAGTCTACTCGTCCATTTTCAGCAAGACAACTCACTTCTTCATATTGCTCGTCGAACTATGGACTTTCTCCAATAAGATGACCTCAACGTTTTTGACGTGGCCGTCCTGTTTACCGGATTTAAATCTCATTGAACATATGTGGGATATGATGGGGGTGACTGTCCAATCGCATTTACCTTCACTGACGTTGGGCACAGTTGAGTTCGATATCAACATCGACCATCTTATCTCTTATGTGCAGAAGAGTGTATTCAGATACTGGGTCTACGAACAAATTATTATTTCATTTTTTTCTTGCTGTAATTGAATTGAATTTTCTGAAAATATCATCTCATTCTTGGAGTAAGACTACCACAGTGCCACAAAATGAAGTTATTCTTCATGAGTGTGATCTTCTAATGTTAATGAGTGGATGCTTTCTATTCACTTCAAGAAATTCGAGGACGTATTTTGAAAAGAATGAATAAAAATTGAAGGTTTCCCAATTAAATATGTGTTCCTTTCAACTTCTCCTTCACGTTCAACTTTCATTTAGGTTTATCAGTAACATTCCTTTCGACCTTATCGGTATTGTGCGAATTTCTTGTTTTATTCAGATTTTATGTACAACACATCCAGAACAATTATCATGGCAAAAAATAACTAAAGAAACTCTTAAAATCATCACAGAAACTTACCAACTCATGAGAGATTCTTATCACTCAGAAATTGTGAACGACAAGCTGAAAAACTTTAATCATTACATCGTTAAAACTGATAAGTGCCATTTTCCATATGCTGGAGGCGTATCGTCTCTGGATGATAAATTAGAATACTCATTGATTGATGGTTCATCTGATACCACTGATCAATACTTATGGCTCACTTATGAAAAGCAACCACCAAAATCTAGCAAATCATCTCCTTCAAAGATGTCTTTCAGTGCCAACTCTGGAGCTGAGGTCAATGCTGGTGAGTAGAATACACAAAACATTCTAAAAAAATTTCAAAAAGCACTGCCGTGAAGGCAGCAACTTTTGCGCGCATGTTCAATGTAGATGACCGCTTCAGCAACGAATTTGAACGTGCGCGCGTACCAAATTTCAGTTCGATACGATCATAAGTTCTGGAGATATCGGGAAAAAATATGTCAAATTTCGATGTTTTCTTCTCGATATCGTTGATTTTTTCGGTATTACTCGAGAAATACTGATTCAGTCCTGATTAAACTTCACAGCTAGTTTTAAGATGCTGAAAGACAACTTTATGCAAAATTTCGTGATAATCGTGTTATTAGAACAATTTGAAAAAAAAAATTTATATGATTTTCTCATATCAGCCTAACGGCCGACTGCGTAAACACAATAACTTCCGAAAGAAACAACTTAGAAACTCGATATTTGTAGAGAAGGTTTGGACCTTAATTACGAAGGCCGTATTCGTGAATGGGTAAAATCCACCCAATGATTCCGTAGATATACCCAATCAAAATTTTATTTTTCCAATATTTCCAAAAATACAGATCAGATCGAATTGAAATCCAGTACTTCATCGAAAATAACAGTTCGAAGTTTTATACAGAATTTAATGAGGATGATATGATGAGAAAATCATATAAATTTTTTTTTCAAATTGTTCTAATTACCCGATTATTACGAAATTTTGCATAAAGTTGTCTTTCAGCGTCTTAAAACTAGCTGTGAAGTTTAATCAGGCTTGAATCAGTATTTCTCGAGTTATACCGAAAAAATCAACGATATCGAGAAGAAAACCTCGAAATTTGACATATTTTTTCCCGATATCTCCAAAACTTATGATCGTATCGAACTGAAATTTGGTGCATTGCTGTGAAATTAGAAGGTCAAAGCGTGAGTATAATTTTTTTTGGATATGATAAATGGTTTCCGAAAAAATATAATATAAATTTTTAAAAATAACCAACAATATAATCCTGACGAAATTTGGCTCAAAGTTGCGCGTTGTTGTACTTCACCTAACCGCCAAGTTTGAATCCAATCGCTCAGGTAGTTTCTGAAATAAAAATAAATAACTTCAAAACTTCAAATGCCTATAACTCCGAAACTATTCGATCGATTTGGCCCATTAACGAACTCAACCGCGGCATTCCAATGCGCGACCTACCCTGAAAGTTTCAAGTTGCTAGCTCACTTCGTTCGACAGTTATCGTGTCTACGGCCGGCCGGCCGGCCGGCCGGACAGAATCGATTTTGACACCGGATTCGTCATCAGTGAGTCCAACCTAGTCGATTGAGACCATTTTCGGCTCAATCATCCAAAATTACAGACATTTGATCAAAACGATAGCACGCTGTTCCCCTAGAACATGCGCGCAAAAAAGCATTGGCGTGAGGTCACAAGCTTTCACGCGCCTGTTCGAATTCGTTGCCAAGGTGATCACCTATTTAGGTTCGTATTGATCCCGCCTAACGCCAATTTATTACTGGATGTAAAGATTTGGCAATCTTCTTTCCATATGATCCTTACGAGATTCTGCATGAAACCATCATTTTTCGATCGAGCACTGGATTGCAATTAGATTCAATCTGTATATTTGGAAATATATATATATATACAGTGTGTCCACGGATTGGGTGCCGGTAAGGTGTAAATGACGAAAAATTTTCGAGTTAGACTCTGATATTCTGGAAATCGCTCCTGCTTGGTCTCAAACTAAGATGTTGAGAAAATGAGCCAAATCAATTAATATACAGGGTGGTTTAGAACTAATTTAATGAAAATTGTCAAGAATAAAGTGTCTTTGTTTTAAAAGATATCGAGAAAGTTTATTGAGAAAAGTTGTTTGGAATGATTAGCTGCTGCAGGAACTCAATTTTCAGACAAATCAGCCTACCTTGACTTATAAGTTCATGAATATTTTGTTAATCCGATACGTGAGATATTCTGTTATGATCAAAAATTTGAATTTTGACACTATTTTTTTACGTTACGTGATACCGTAACATTTGGCCAGCGTTCATGGAATTGTCCTATTACTCCCTGATACGAAATGTCTGCACCTAAAGTGTAGCACTCCACATTAAACACTCTTCGTTCTATGGTCAACTTATTTTTAACTGGAAAATTTTCGTTTATGGCGAATAAAATTTACGTTTCAAGTCACGTCTGGCATTTGTAACCATGGATATTATCAAATATTTTCATAACCTATTTACAAAATCAAAGTTGATCGATTTATCTGAGAATCGAGATTTAGCCGTGTCTTTTGATTCTAAACAACTTTTCTCAATAAAATTTCTCGATATCTTTCAAAACGGAAGCACTTTATTCTTAACCACCCTCTGTATATTAATTGATTTGCTTCATTTTCTCAACATCTTAGTTTGAGACCAAGCAGGAGTTATTTCTAGAATATCAGAGTCTAATACAAAAATTTTTCATCATTTACACCTTACCGGCACCCAATCCGTGGACACACTGTATATCTACAAATATAAAGTGCCAAAGGGATTTCTATCGGAAGTTATCATGTTTACGGCTGGCCTAACCGCTGATATGTCACAAAATATCCCGGAATAATTATATTTAGAGACTTGATTATTCTGGAGGAGATTTGGAGTTAAATAATAAAATATGCTGAATTCTCAGATATACCTAACCAATCTTTCATTTTTTCAACATTTTCAACAATGCAGATCGTATCGAATTGAAATCCAGTACTTCAAATGAAAAATTGTAATCAGATGAGTATTCTTTGAGGAATTCCAGGTATAAGAATGATAACCAAAAAATTTGATAAAGTTTTTCCCAATATCTCCGAAGACTACGAAGACTATACGATCAAAATGAAATTTCCAAAACTGTTGGAAAATAAAAATAATGTTTAAAAGAAATATTCATTTGAATTTTTTCCTGTACGATGTAAACGAACTATTGCAGAAAGCTGCACATCGGTATGCTCCAACTAGCTACCAAGTTTGAATCAGATGGAGTTAGTTTTCTTTTGAGATATTGGGGAAATGGCTAATGAACATTAACATAAGTAATTCTTTTTCAATATCTCTTAAAGAAACCTGGGATCAAACTGAAAGTTGAAGCACCTCCGTTGAGTTTTGACTCCGAGGTTTGTGCCAAATTTCATTGGAATCTTATTAATGATCTTAGTGGAAACAATTTGCAGCGAAAAGTGAAATAAGTTTTCAGAAAAACGTACTGATCAATCATTTTTAAGATATTGAGAAACTAAACCTCAAAAACCGACATTTGACACATTTCTTCATTGATATCTTCGAAAATAAATATAAGACTGAATTGAAATTCAGACGATGAATTTTAACGAAATCTGATCGATAGTCTTCCTGAAATTTAGAATGAAATTTTCGGATATTTCTCAATTTTCTAGATAACCAGATTTTTCAACTAATTACGAAGTTTCAATCTGATCTTATGAAGTCAAAATTTGAAAGAACCAACGGAATTCAACATATTTTTCCCTTTATATCCGAGAATAATTATGGGATCAAATTTGAATTTGAAATAATGTTGCTAAACATCGACTTCAAGATCCATGTGAAATTTCACTGAAAAAGGAAATTCAACGAAAGTTCAGAAAATTATCCGATGAATTTTTCTTTGAATTTTTCAACTAAAGGATCTATACAACATTACCCTGAGTCGCGCCTCTGTATTCGTCAGCCGACTACGAAATATCGAGTATCAATACAAATTTCGACAAAAGAAGTCTCAAATTAATATAATTGCGAAACCGTTAGACCGATTTGCCCAATAACAAACCAAACCTAACCTGAAAACTGCAAGACTTTAGGTTCTTTCCTTCGAACCTTAGATCACACAAGGATGGTCGGACATAATTCAGTTTGATCAAGGCTTCTTCATCAGTCAGTCTAACTTTGTAGTTTCATATGATTTTGGCTCGAAATTCGAAAATTACAGACATTTCGAGAAAACGATAACGTATTGTTCCCCAGAACAAGGTCGTAAAAACTCTCAATGAATGTCAATCAGTACGTTTCCAAATTCCTGAATATATTAAGTTCATATTTATGGAGCAGATTTGGTGATTTTTATTCTGGCAAATTCATGAAGGTTATGCGAAATTTCAGTCAAATCAGTCAAATTTTATGTGATATATATATATATATATATATATGAGATATGATGTTCTGATTCTTTTAAAAATTTTTTAGTTTTACAACCCTCAAGAAACGTTGCATAAATCCCAGCTTACCAGAGTTTTTATATGGTCCTCCCGAACTTCTGCATGTGTCTTCAAGCTATCATTTTCGTTGATACACATTTATTGGAACCAACCGAATGAAATACAAACCAGAGTTCACGTATTTTTGTAGTTTTTCTGCTTTTACATGGATACCGAGATGTTAAGGGTTAAGAGTGGTACACATTTTCAAATTCACACACTGCAGATCGAATGTATTGACATGGTTTTCAATGGCCAGTTCCAGGAACTGGGACATTTGCATTTGGCCAAATATCACTTATTTTCGAGATTTGAGCTGAAAACGTTTTTTGAAAGGATAAGGTTAGACTCCCCGAATAACTCTATCCGGCCAACTGTCAGTGCTCTAACTTTCGGAGAAAAATCTGTTTAGCATAATCACAAGGACGAATTTCTGTCGATAAATCAACAAATATTTCCCCTTGATTAGATCTAATCATCCAATCAACCAAAACATCTACACCGAAGAAGCGGATCCAGGGAAAATGACTACAGCTGTTTCACAGTTATTACTGATCGTCAGGTCAACTTACCTTGGATAAAACCGCAGAGGGAATCTTGATACTTGTCACCTTTCAGATGGACCGCTGCAGTATAACAACGTACAGCGCGCTATCTTCTGGGAGCATCTTGCGAATCCCACCCTCGAGTGCAGAATACCCTGATCGATGTGCTTGACGTTCATCATTTCTGTCTCGGTTTAGAGCCTAAATATCCCAGCCAAATTCGGTCGAACGGTTTCGAGCTTATACCCATTTGAAATTTTAAGGTGAGTTCCTCATATCTCGAGCAAAACTGATGCGATTAGATTGAAGCTTTCGAATTAGTTGAAAATATCAACATGAAGCATAACGATAGATTTTGCGAGGAACTACTCGTTATGAATTATTTTGAAATTTTGTTCAGAAATTTTTTTTCTGAGAATATTAAGGAGCTTGCAACGAAATTGGGCACTCCTTGATTCGATATTCAACAACAATATACCAATCTTCAATTCGATCTGATAATTATTTTCGGAAATATCATTCAAAAATCTGTCGAATTTCGATCTTTGATATTTCGAGGTTATTTCCTCAAAGTCTCGAGAAAGTCTGACGCGTTCATACTGAAACTTCGTAATTAGTTGAAAAATGCTGCCGCGAAACTTCATACGAAATTTCTTGGGAACCTTATCATGGAAAATTTCAAAGTAATCTTGTTAGAAAAAATTCCAAATTAATCAAATTTCAATGGAATTGGGCAGCACAGATCTCGAAGTCACTTGTCTTATTTATCAGTGCACGAGGTTATGAAAAATTTCGAGAGGTTTGTATTGGCAGAAAAAAAATTTGAAAAATTCACCAAATTTTTTTCAAATTTCGGTATAAATATCTGCTATAGAAAATTTCTTGACCATTTACCGATTCGTTCCAGCGTGAATGAGATACAAATACTTATCTGGATGTATTACACGATTATTAGTACCTACGTGAAGTTATTCGATGGATAAAAAATGTCAATGGTTCGTTATGTTTGAATTTCTAAAATTCAGGATTTATTTATTTAGGACGAATTATTTCAATGAAAAATTTCCTGGATCTTGGGGAATATTCATACCTGCTACATGTGCAAAGCAATTAGTTGCAAATGAAATGGCTGATTTGGAAATGAGATAAATCGTTATTATATTTTAGATTCCAATTCAGCAAAATTTTCTATAAAAATTACTATTGGATCATGTTCTGCAAGTTGTAGCAATGATGCCAACATTCCTTTGGATAGTACGAAGAAGATGGAAAATGATCTGAAGCTTTCTGCGTCTATGGGTAATATGCATTAATTTCAGATTTAGAATTAGCCAAAATTGTTTCAATTATTAAAAAATACAGATTTCTCTGTAGTGCCTTCACATAATATCTTTCTATATTGAAATCTTACGATTTATTTGTAGCGAATTCATCCGCTTCAACAAAAACTGGAAAAAGGGCGGAGTCGAAAGACGAAATTCAAATCTGTGAAAAATCGCATAAATATACTTCGCTCGGCTTCCAAAAATCACTTGACTCGACTACTCTCTCCAATCCATCTGCATATCACCGCTACGAAGATATTCGATCCCGACGCCGCATTCCTGATCTGCATTATTTCAACTTTAACCGGCGCCACGAAGAAATTCCAGAAGGTCCAACATCTGGTTTACTTCCTCGACGACAGAGGCCCTTTTCGACGTCACCGACCCTCCAAGCGCCAGCTACCTATCAGCACCCCAGGGGACCTACGCCGAAGAATTGTTAGCTTGTTGTCCAACAAAAAGAATTATTGCCTTTCGAATTCACTTTTGTGTAACACTCGACAGAAAAATAAACAGGCTAATCTGTTTTCTTTATTGTGTGTATGATTTAACAGGACAGCACCCCACAAATTGGTGACCCCAGACGACCGCAATAAGGAATTCCAGTGGCGTAGACGACATCAGGGCCGACCCGAATTCTTGAAGGAAGGAAGAACAAACCTCAACAAGCAAAATGCAGAGCGACGAAGCACAAATCTCCAGAGTCGCAGTCCGGATGCCAGAATTCATTTACGCCGATCCGGAACTATGGTTCGCTATAGTAGAAGGAATCTTCACCAGTGCCGGCGTGACTTCGGACAAAACGAAGTTCGGACACGTAGTAGGGGCCCTACCAGCGAAGTTCGCAACTGAAGTCAAGGACGTCATCCTGAAGCCACCACCGTCAGAGGCCTACTTCACAATCAAGACGGAACTGGTCCGACGACTGTGCACATCCCAGGAAGAGAAAACACGCCGCCTCCTCGAACGGGAAGAAATTGGGGACCGCAAACCATCACAGTTCCTCCGACATCTGAGGGGCCTAGCCGATGCCAATGTACCCGACGCTTTGATGAAGACCCTATGGTTGAGCCGACTACCCAGACAGATCCAAGTAGCCCTCACCATCGTCAAGGACAGCGAGTTAGAGGACTTGGCAGCCCACGCAGACAACATCGCTGAGGCCTCCAAACCACCCACATCCCAGATCGCTGAAACGACGTCGACGCACTCTCTCGAGGCGATGATGAACATCCACATGGCGCAGCTCACCCTTGGACTGAACCAAGAGATCGCAGCACTCCGAGCAGAAGTGGCAGCCCTCAGCAGACGACCGACACAACAGCGACACCGAGAACGTTCCAGGTCTCGAAGCCACAGCAGACAACGCACCAATGGATTCTGCTGGTATCACCTACAGTTTGGAAGCAACTCCAGGAAGTGCACACAACCCTGTTCCTTCCAGTCGGGAAACGACAGGGGCAATCATTAATGACGGCTAGTGATCCCAGCTCAGCACCGCGCCGTCTCTTCATCACCGACCGGGAATCCAAGAGGCAGTTCCTGATAGACACCGGCGCCGATCTCTGCGTATTTCCTCGCAGTGCAACTTCCGGAAGACGAGATAAATCCGACTACACCCTCTCAGCAGCCAATGGTACAGACATCGCAACATATGGTACAATCAACCTCTCGCTCAACTTGGGACTACGCCGCAATTTCACATGGAGATTCGTCGTAGCAGATGTCTCCAAGCCAATCATTGGAGTCGATTTCCTCAGCTTCTACAACCTACTGGTGGACGTGAGAAACAAACGCCTCCTGGACGGAACCACTAAGCTCACCACCAGAGGAGAAGCCACACAATGCAATATCCCTGTCATCAAAACTATCAGCGGTTCATCCAAGTACCACGACCTCCTCATGGAATTTCCCAACATAACAAAACCTGAGGGAGTCCCGATGAACATCAAGCACCATACAAGGCATCACATTCAAACAACCCCTGGTCCATCACTTTCATCCAGACCACGACGCCTGGCACCAGAAAAACTGAAAGCAGCGAAGAAAGAATTTGAAGCCATGATCAATCTAGGAATTGCACGTCCATCCAAAAGTCCATGGTCAACCCCACTACACCTAGCACCGAAAAAGTCAACCGACAGTTGGAGACCCTGCGGAGATTACCGAGCTCTCAACGCCCGCACAATACCAGGTCGATATCCAGTCAGGCACATTCAAGACTTTGCCCACATCCTGCAAGGAAAAAGCATCTTCACCACACTGGACCTTGTTCGAGCCTACAACCAGATACCAGTTGCTGAAGAGGATGTTCCCAAAACAGCCATCACGACACCCTTCGGAATGTTCGAATTTCCATTCATGTCGTTCGGACTTAGGAACGCTGCTCAAACCTTCCAACGCTTCATCGACGAAGTACTACGAGGACTTGACTTCTGCTTCAGCTACATCGATGACGTACTAATCGCCTCAGAATCCGAAGATGAACACATGGAACACCTCAGAATCGTCTTCGCAAGATTCCAGGAACACTCGATGACGCTAAACCCATCCAAGTGTGTTTTCGGCCAGCCTGAAGTCAAATTCCTAGGCTACCTCATTTCCGCTGAAGGCACTCGCCCACTACCAGATAGAGTTACCGACATTTTGGAGTATCCTCAACCAACCACAGCCAAGGAACTCCGCCGATTTCTAGGTATGATAAACTTCTATCGTCGTTTCATACCCAGAATATCAGACACTCAATCACCCCTCAACGACCTACTGGTACCGAAGCTCAAAGGGAAGGCCAAAATCAACTGGACTCCAAAGGCTTCAAATGACAAATTAATATATCAACTGGCATGCAATAATTGGAGTAAGAGAAAATGGTAACATGATAAAATACAAACCAAAATAATACTAGACACAGTGTAAGTCCATATCAACTGTCATTTAGTTTTTTAGGTTATATTATTATTATTCTTTCGTGGTAATCACATCATCCCAGCTAGCAGCCCCTCTAAACTGGGAAGACGGCAATCTGCCAATCTGGGCTCAGCTCATAAAGGCACCAATGTGAAGTTGGCAGGTAGAGCTGGCAGGCAAAACTTCCGGAGATTCCCGAACGGCCAGCGGCGTCGGAGAATTTCGTGAATTCGATGGGATCCACTCAGTTTATGTTCAATATGATGGAAGTTATACCTCATCCGAACTGACGGAATATATACAAACAATTTATTATTATTATTACTAGCGCTGTTCTCAATTATAATAAGATGTTTTCTCATGAAAGTAAAACACATTTGTCATAGTTAAATACTTGCACTCGATTTGGAAAAGGATTCTTTCTAGTGTCGGACTGAACAAATTTTCTAGAATTTTTTAGGTATTTTGCCCACAGCAGCTACGATGAAATGAATGCGGATGCCTTCTAATGGCTAAGGAAAATATGTTTTTCATAAAATAATGGCTTGCACTTAATTGGGAAAAGAATACCAGAGTCGGATTGAACAAATTTTCATTACTTTTTTTAGGTAATTTTCCCCTCAGCAGCTGCGATGAAATGAACACAGATGCTTTTCAATAGCTAAAAAGAACCCGTTTTTTATGAAATAATCGCTTGCACTTGATTGGGAAAAAATACCAGAGTCGGATCGAACGAATATTCATGAATTTTTTTAGGTACTTCTGCCCTTAGCAGCTGCGATGAAATGAATACAGATGCTTTTCAATGGCTAAAAGGAACTCGTTTTTCATAAAATAGTCTCTTGTTCTTGATTGGGAAAAAATACCAGAGTCGGATCGAACGAATTTTCATGAATTTTTTTTAGGTATTTTTGCCCTCAGCGGCTGCGATGAAATGAAAACAGATGCCTTTCAATAGCTAAAAAGAACTAGTTTTTCATAAAATAATCGCTTGCACTTGATTGGGAAAAAATACCCAGAGTCGGATCGAACGAATTTTCATGAATTTTTAACTTTTTTAGGTACTTCTGCCCTCAGCAGCTGCGATGAAATGAATACAGATGCTTTTCAATGGCCAAAAGGAACTCGTTTTTCATAAAATAGTCGCTTGCACTTGATTGGGAAAAAAATACCAGAGTCGGATCGAACGAATTTTCATGATTTTTTTTAGGTACTTTTGCCCTCAGCAGCTGCAATAAAATAAATACAGAAGCTTTCTAATGACTAAAAAGAACCCGTTTTTCATAAAATAATCGCTTGCACTTGATTGAGAAAAAAATACCAGAGTCGGATCGAACGAATGTTCATGAATTTTTTTAGGAACTTTTGCCCTCAGCAGCTGCGATGAAATGAATACAGATGCTTTTCAATAGCTAGAAAGAACTCGTTTTTCATAAAATAATCGCTTGCACTTGATTGGGAAAAAAATACCAGAGTCGGATCGAACGAATTTTCATGAATTTTTTAGGTACTTTTGCCCTCAGCAGCTGCGATAAAATGAATACAGAAGTTTTCTTATGACTGAGAAGAACTCTATTTATTTCATGGCAGCTGCAGAGGACAGAATACCCTAAAAATATTCATGAAAAGTTGTTCGATCCGACTCTGGTATTTTTTTTCCAATCAACTGCAAGTGATTATTTAATGAAAAACGAGTTTTTTCAGCTATTGAAAGGCATCTGTATTCATTTCATCGCAGCTGCTGAGGGCAAAATACCTAAAAAAAAATCATGAAAATTCGTTCGATCCGACTCTGGTATTTTCCCAATCAAGTGCAAGCGATTATTTTATGAAATACGAGTTCTTTCTAGCTATTGAAAAGCATCTGTTTATAATTAATCGCAGCTGCTGAGGGCAAAAGTACCTAAAAAAATTCATGAAAATTTGTTCGATACGACTCTGTTTTTTTTTCCCAATCAAGCGCAAGCGATTATTTCATGAAAAACGAGTTCTTTCTAGCTATTGAAAAGCATCTGTATTAATTTCATCGCAGCTGCTGAGGGCAAAAGTACCAAAAAAAATTCATGAAAATTCGTTCGATCCGACTCTGGTATTTTTTTTGCCAATCAAGTGCAAGCGATTATTTTATGAAAAACGAGTTCTTTTTAGCCATTGAAAAGTATCTGTATTTATTTCATCGCAGCTGCTGGGGGCAAAATTACCTAAAAAAATTCATGAAAATTTGTTCGATCTGACTCTGGTATTTTGTTCCCAATCAAGTGCAAGCGATTATTTCATGAAAAACGAATTCTTTTTAGCCATTGAAAAGCATCTGTATTCATTTCATCGCAGCTGCTGAGGGCATAATACCTAAAAAAAATTCATGAAAATTCGTTCGATCCGACTCTGGTATTTTTTCCCGATCAAGTGCAAGCGACTATTTTATGATAAACGAGTTCCTTTTAGCCATTGAAAAGCATCTGTATTTATTTCATCGCAGCTGCTGAGGGCAGAAGTACCTAAAAAAATTCATGAAAATTCGTTCGATCCGACTCTGGTATTTTTTCCCAATCAAGAGCAAGCGATTATTTTATGAAAAACGGGTTCTTCTTAGCTATTGGAAGGCATCTGTATTAATTTCATCGCAGCTGCTGAGGGCAAAATTACCTAAAAAAAGTAATGAAAATTTGTTCAATCCGACTCTGGTATTCTTTTCCCAATTAAGTAGAAGCCATTATTTTATGAAAAACGTATTTTCCTTAGCCATTAGAAGGCATCCGCATTCATTTCATCGCAGCTGCTGTGGGCAAAATACCTAAAAAATTCTAGAAAATTTGCTCAGTCCGACACTAGAAAGAATCCTTTTCCAAATCGAGTGCAAGTATTTAACTATGACAAATGTGTTTTACTTTCATGAGAAAACATCTTATTATGATTGAGAACAGCGCTGGTAATAATAATAATAAATTGTTTGGATATATTCCGTCAGTTCGGATGAGGTATAACTTCCATCATATTGAACATAAACTGAGTGGATCTCATCGAATTCGCGGAATTCTCCGACGCCGCTGGCCGTCCGGGTATCTCCGGAAGCTAAAATCGTTTCCTGAAAAAGATACTCGAACTAGATGGCGTCACCGTCGAAAGATACTCGACGTCAAAACGGTCGAAAATCGCATGCAATAGTCTCACAGGGTCGGCAAATAAGAGACTCTGAGAATCTTGGTTTTTGGGTAGGCAAAGCCATTTGATATATCGAGTTTAGGCTTAGGTCCGTTTCCTTTCCGTCGCTTACTGTGAACTATGTATCGTTAAAACGATTAGAAGTGTATGGGCCATATTTTGTAGATTTTTAGGTTCGAACAAGAGGTATTTCTTGCTAATCACCTCTAAAATAGAAATTCCAGAATCTTGGATTCCGGGTAGGCAAATACCATTTGATGAAAAGAATTTGTCTTCAGTCCATTTCTTTTCCATCGCTCACTGTTAACTTCATATTGTTAATATGATTTTGAAGTTTATGGGCAATATTTTGTAAGTTTCGAAAGTCGAAAAATATCTTATTTTTCGCTGATCACCATTGGAATAAAAGTGCTGACGTGAGGTCAAGAGATTTTGCCCACTTAAAATTTTAGAAATAGATCGAATTGAAATCGAGTAGGTTATGATCGAAAAATGACAGACAGAAGGTTCATGAAAGATTTCGTGAGATTCATATTATTATGATAGAAAGACAAATATATAATATTTAAAAAAAAAAATTTTTTACGCGTTTGTTTTAGGGAACATCGGCGGTAATTGTTTAACCAAAATGTCTGTAATTTTCGAAGTTTGAGCCGAAAATGGTATAAACGATTAGGTTGGACTCTCTGGAGAAGAATCGGTGGTCAAATTCAATTCTGTCCTGCCGGCAGTGTGTCCTTACCTACTGTTACTTTCCAAGGAAACGACTGAGCGACTTGAAATTCTCGAATTTTGTTCGTGGTCCAAATATCTCTATTTAATTCGATTGAAGGTGAAATCAGTCAGGCGGTTTCGGAGTTATGCCCATTTCAAATTTCTATGTCTGTAATTTTCGAATTTTTTTCTTCAATATCTCGAGACGTACTTATGCCAGCTTGAATCTACGAACTTAGTTGAGGAATATCAACTTGTAACTTGGTGCAGAATATTATGAGTATCCACAGGCTTGGAAATTGAAAATTCTGATTTTTCTTGAAAAATCCCAGGTTTTCGGAGAGTGAATCAGATTACAATGCACATTTCAATTTTCAGTTCGGTCCGTAATTTATTTTCAGGAATGTCAAATTACTTACGTGGCTATTCAAAATTTCAACATTATTTTCTTGAACTCTCTGGATGAACTAACGCTAGTCAAGTTGAAACTTCACAATTAGTTCGAAAATACCAACGGGTAGAAAATGAAAAAAAAATGTTCTTCGGAGAATTTTCGATATGTTTGTTTTAACGAACTGTTTTTTCAAAAGAATATTCATTCGCCTGCGATAGAGTTTGACACAGACCTTGAGGTATTCAAAATTTCAGTTTGATTGGATATTAATATTCTGAGCTATTGGGAATAAATATTTCAATCATTTTGCTTATTTTCTGCGTTTTTTCCGGAGTCCTTCACTAATGCTAACCCGATCTTGATGAAAGTTGAAACTCATTAACGAATGCTGATGCGCAAACTTGTGCGAAATTTCTTGATGATCGTTTCATCAGAACACTTCACAGGAAGGAAATTTTGTTTTCAAGTATTATATATTTTGCGATCATAATAGATGGTCTTCACGAAATTCTGCAGCAATCTAAACGCTGTCTTTTTACGCGATTGTTCTGGGGAACAGCGCGTTATCATTTCGTCACGATGTCTGTAATTTTCGAATTTTGAGCCGAAATTGGTCTCAAACGACTAGGTGGGACTCACTGATGAAGAATCCGTGGTCAAAATTGATTCTGTCCGGCCGTGTGCGCTGTAACTCTCGAAAGGAAATACCTAGAGTCCTGAAATTTTCAGGTTAGGTGAAGATCCTGAATATCTCGGTTAAGTTCGTTAATGGGCCAAATCTGCCGAATGGTTTTTGTGCTACAGCCATTTGAAATTTTGATTTTTCAATAACTCGAGAAATATTTATCTGATTGAAATGAAACTTGGTTGGAAGATGAACAATGTCAATGAGAAGAATTATCCATGGGAATTTCACCATTTCGCAATGTGAACAAGCGCGTAAAAGCTGCTGACTTCACGTCAGTGCTTTTCTAGATTTTTTCAATCAAGTACTTGATATGGAGTCGGGCCAATCTGTATTATCGAAAATATCGAGAAAATAAAATTTTGATATATCTGCGGAATCATTGGGTAGATGTTACCAGTTTGCCAATGTTTCCTTCTCAATTGAACTTCATACAACCTTTAAGTAAATTCTATCGGTAGTTATTGCGTTTACATTCGGCGTTCAGCAAAGCCTTAAACACAAAATGTCGAGATCCGATATTTATATATAAGAGTAGGTTTAGGGCTTAATTACGAAGCAGGATTCATGCGAATAGCTAAAATTCACCTAATGTTTCGTAGACATTCTTATTCAAACGTTTATTTTCTCAATATTTCCTACACAGGTCGGATCGAATTGAAATCTAGTATTGGATTGAAAAATGATATCTTGAAGATACATGAAGAATTTTGTGTGGAATAGATGAAAAGAATATCGTCAAATCATCCATCAGTAAGTAAAAAATCTTGAAAATTTCAATAATTTCTTTGAAATTTGGTTCACCTCGAAATTAATATTCGTCAAATGCGTCAGCTTGTTCCGATATATATTTTCGGGATATTGAACAAAAATTATTCATATTGAACAAGCACCTGAAAGCTTGGTCTGACGACAAGATCCTCACGAAATTTCGCATTATTTTACGCATTTGCCGTTTGATTATGATAAGATCAGTTATTTTTGAGTATATTTTGGGAGTGAACAACAATACCGAATATGACTAATTTTTTTTCGTTATCTCCGAAAATACATATCGGAAGAAACTGACTGTGCTGTCGAATATTAATTCCAAGGTTAACACTAAATTTCAATAAAATTATTGAAATTTTTAAGATTTTTTCCACATAAATAAAATGATCGAAACAAACCGATGCCACGATGTCGTATTCATTCGAATAAGTAACATGTGACAAAGTTTCATTTACATGTGAAAGACTTCAATGAAGAATTCATCATGCGAACTATAACGAATCAATAATTTCAAGAAACATTGGACCAAAAAGCAATTGAGAGCGATTGCTGTATTAACAAAGAATAATAAATAAACCCGTTCTAAGTACGTCACACGTGCGTTCAGCGGGGCGTTTGTCAGATCCCCGGGAATAAGAATTGTCCTTCTGACTTGAATGAAGGTCAGATCTTTCCACAATAACTTCACTTAGGGAACACCTTACTCAGCAGGTATTGGACGCAAGATATTTCTAATGGGGATGATTGAGGAAATTACGAATATCTATTAGAAATTTTGCAGTTTCGAGCTGTGAAGAGAGAATTAGTATTATTTCTGTTTGATGCAGAAAGAATAACCCATTGAGAATATAAGGCACCATCTTTCTGTTTTTATTTTTGACACATATTTATCATCGGTTAATTAATTATTTCGGAAAGACCGAAGTCAAGAAATTATGGAAGAAAATCACTAAAATCACTATAAAGTGAAATACGAATACTTGAAAATGTTAATGAATATATTTTGAGTACTATATTCCAAGAGTTGTGGTTAAATAATTGCTTGCACGAATGTATCCTTCACCCACTATCCGTACAAAATATATCAATATATCCTGAAGCCATCCCTGGATTTTCTAATGCTTTTCATATGAATTTATGACGGGGGCACCTCTGTACGGGCCATAGATGTATCAAAATAATAGGATAATACGTCTATGGTACGGGCTCTGATTTCAGAGTTTTCAAATATTTTCGCTAGATGTCGCTTGAAAACGTATGAAATCGTTTTTCCATAGGGTTGTCCTACTATTTTGTCTTTATACATTGGTTGTAGACTATGTGTTCGCTATTGTTATACGCACAATGTAACAAGCTTGCGCATGGATTCTGTATCTCTTGTTATCCGTTGAAGTGAAGTACCGTTGAAAAACATAAGGTAAGATTTTAACATATAATGTAGAATAAATGCTTCTGATGATTCTAAACCGAAAGGTTAAAGATTAAACACTATGTCTAGTATTATTTTTGTATTGTATTTTATTATATTATCATTTTCTCAAGTCTTTTACTTCAATCATTGTATGCCAGTTGATATATTAATTTGTCATTGAATACGTAGTACGTTGAAGACAAGAAATAAATCGTACGATTGCAATATGAAAGATATCATGTAAGGGCACTACAGAGAAATCTGTATTTTTAATAATTGTTTTGATAGCCTTTATCAAGCAGACTCATTTGAATTTAAAATTGTTCCAATTTACAGCTTATTATTGGCAACCCAGTCCAGTAATTGATAAGGAAGAAGCACTATTGGGCGGTAAAGATTACGCTCGTTCCTTATACATAGGACAAACCTACCTCTCAAATAATATATTCGACGTTGGTTCTTCTGACTTAAAGTCTGCTTCTATAAATGAAGGTTTCTACAACGATGATGGAGCTCGATATTACCAAGTAAGTATACCTGAATTCTTCTGTGGGCCCACAGGAGGTTTTCCATTCAAAACTGAATACTATTGACTCGGTGAGCTCGCGTGTCTGTATACCAATTATCCTCAGCAGGCTGAAAATCCCCGTAGACTATGCGATGCCTTCGCCTCAAAAGATGACCTCAAGGTTACTGCCTGAAGCCTACACACACCATCAGACTTTCACCTGCATGCGGTATCAGTGAATTTAGATGTACTCCTGTGAGTACCACACACTGCCTGCCTGAAGGCAGCCTTTCGTTCGCAGTCAGGGCAGCTGACAGACTTGACCCAGAAAGAACGTTATTGTTTCAATATTGATCATCAGGCAACAACAAAAACTAGCTCCTGACAAACAGTTTTAGTTCCGCAATTCGCAGGGACGATTTCTATAAATGAGAATTTCTATTTATTTTTTGATTGTTCAGATTTTTCAGATATTGGGATAGGAAACCCAAACAACTTGGAGGAAAAATGCAAAATTTTCCCAAAATATCCTCAACTGATATCTTATATAAACTCAACAGTGATTCATTCGCGAAAGGTCGGTCACACCCAACTGTCACTCTATCTTCTTTCTGAAGCCAAAAACAGACTCAAATCATAATACCATACTGGTGATGTATGTAAGCATCATCCCCCGAAGGACCTGACTTAATATATCTCATTTTTTTGTGTTCCTCCCGAAATGCAGAGTGCAAATTGTTGATTTTTTCAACTGTGTCGATTGTAGCAGATGGTATAGTTTTTTTTGCAAAATTCCAAGAAATCACCTATGCCTTGTCCTTTCGCCTTCTGTTCGCGTTATTGTCAACCTTTATTTTTCATAAGCATAGCTGGTTTCGGTAATGCCGAAATCAACGGTGGTGTATTGTTCAATCAAATGAAACGAATCGGTTAGGTACGGAGATTCGTCGTGCGCTCACCTGCGGTGAACCCCAATAGTCGTCGTATGTGAGACAGACGACTGCCGTCTGACTGATAATGTTTGGCGAGAGAACCTCCGACCAGGGACAGACAGGTCTATGACCATCACCAGATCGCTCTTCCGGATGTTTCCTATGCGTTGGCCACACGTTATCAGTCCGCATGTCATGACGTCGATATCCTCGCGGCTAACTGCTAGGTGTGTGGCTAATCGAGAAAGAGTTTATGGCGTTAGTTCAGTGGTTAGAAGTCATGCCTCATGGTCGTAAGGTCTGGGTTTCAAGCCCTTGGCCGGAAAAGAATTTTTCCTGTTTTCAGGGGACCGTTCGACCATCCGCTGTTAGATAATATAAGCAATTATCAGTGCTGTACCTAACGTTGCGCAAGGAATCAGTAACAAAGCCCATGCAGAACACACCCGGTCTCCTAACTCGCACGAGCATTGGCTCCTGTAGGGGTTCACAGCAGAACCTAGGAGAATCGGCAACAATACAATACAATTAACTGCAGGTCATCGCATAAGTTATGGGTCCCATTAGAGCCGCTCAGTTCCCAGATGCGTGTGCGGCTTACTGTTCACTACCATTTACCATGCTAGATAGTCGTTTCCATTATCGTACACATTAAGATAGTTCCGTTGAAAATGATATTTACGTTGGATGATTCGAAATTAAGTAAAGCAATGGAAACTTCGACTTATGGAAATTAATAGGGATATATGTATATATATATATTCTCAAAAGAATATATATATATATATATATAGGGAAATCCAGATGTAGTTCCAATTTATAGTAATACTGGCGTGAACAGTTGAATACATCATAGTGTAGGTGCTCAAGCGGTTAGGAACCTGCACCTAAAATGTACGGTCAGGAATTGAATCCTGAGGCCAGGAAATAAAGTTTCAGGTTATTTAGAGACCTTCCGAACATTGGTTAACGAACAGTTCTATTCCTGGCGTGGCATTAGGAAGCAGTAACATAGCTCACACAGAACACACACGGTTTACTAACTCAACGAGGGAGTATTAAGCTTAGATGTTCGGGGTTTAATCTGGTTCAACTTACTGTAAGGAGGGGTATTCTGGTTCAACTTCATGTATTGTGTGGTGGTTTTCAACCGAAATAAACATATATTTTTTCTATTCCATGTAGTGTTATCCGAACAGCGAATGCAATAAAATTTGATGAACGATTCGGCGAATAGTGTGAACGGCACTCGAGCTCAGCCTCGAATAATACATTCAAATGAATCGTTGGAGCATGAAACCAAGTCCTGGCGGAGCAGAAAAAACGCTGCCTCGAACCATAAAACTCCCTGTGATTTATTGCATTTGCTGTTCGCCTTAAGCCGGGTCCAGATGAGTGTAATGCGAACAGCGAATGCCATGACACTGGGAGTTTTATGGTTCGGGGCAATGCTCTTTCTGCTCCGTCAGGACTCGGTTTTCAACTCGAACGATGCATTTGAATGTATTATTCGGGGCTAAGCTCGAGTGCGGTCCACACTATTTGCCGAATCGTTTTTCTAATTTTATTGCATTCGCCGTTCGGATTACACTCATCTGGACTCAGCTTTATGAAGCACTAAATTTATATAGGGCGGTAAAAAAGATTTTGAACCTTCCTCCAGCCCTAAATTTGTAAGTTAAAATGGATACAGTGGAAAAGGCAACTTGTAGATTCGGTTTAATGAGATGTTTGAAGACGTTTTTCACTCACTCCTGTCTAATACGTGCTATAATTTTTCATTCCTCGATGATTCTTATATTTTGGAAGGTTTTATAATTGTTTCATCAAACAAGGTATATATGGAAAACTATAATCCTAATCGTAAATCCATCGTACACTATTAGAAAAAGCGAAAAATTTTTTGTTGGTCTATGGTAGTATCATTGACGTTTCCCTGAAATATTACGGCTACTTGGATGGTCGAGAAAAAATATTATAGTATATTTCTTTCAGTAACTATTTTTGGTAGGTTTATTTTCAATACCGCCCCAAATAATATCTCGTAAATATTTTGTTCGAAAACTATCTCATTTATATCAAAGTGGTTGCCACATTGTATTGAATTAAAATTTCATTTTCATGGTTCAATAAATGTGAACCTGCCAAAGAATAAAAAGTGAGATAGGTATCCACTATTCTGCATTATTCGAGTACCTTCTCCAATTCAAAGCGTACTTAATTTTCGGATAGAATCCTCAGCTTTTCGCATCAAGTGCCCCAGTCGTTGCCTCAGCATATTGCAGCAATTATGTGTATGTCGAAAAATTCATTTCATTCATTTTTATTTACGAGAATACACTTAAAACGTTTATAATTAATTCACAATAATTTAACTAATCTCTTTGGCCGATGTATCCGTCGATCACGCACGTTTCATGATCTGAATTTCCAATGTCTCTTTCAACATTTTCCTGATCTAGATCTACAACGTCTTATTCAACATTTTCCTGATCTAGATCTACAACGTCTCTTTCAAAGTTTTCCGGATCTAAATCTACAACGTCTATTTCAACGTTTTCCTGATCTAAATCTACAACGTCTATTTCTACGTTTTCCTGATCTAGATCTACAGCGTCTGTTTCAACATTTTCCTGATCTAGATCTACAACGTCTCTTTCAGAGTATTCTTGGTCTAAATCCTCAACGTCTCTCAATTCGTGAGGAATGATACTATGTGGCATCTTTCTAAAATACTCGTGAGCATATTTATATGTTCTCTTATTAATCAACGATTTTAACAAATATCTATCTCCATTTAAACCTTCTACAATGACAAATGGTTCTCTAAATTTTGGATCTAATTTTGTTTGATGTCTTTCTTCATTTTTCAACAAAACATGATCCCCAACTTTGAAGTTGATAAATTTTGCTTTCATTACTATCAAATCTACGTTTTTCGTACGAGGCTGTATTTTTTATGTTTCGTCACGCTAAATTTCTTAAGGCATGAACATCAATTGCTTCATTATCTTCAGCAAGTGTCATTAGTCCAAACGGTTTGGCTACTTTTCCTATTAACATTTCAAGAGGGCTAGCTTTAATCGTCCTATAAACCGTACAATTTAGGGATAATTCAATTTCTCCTAATGCGTTTTGCCCTCGGTTTTGCCACGACCTCTGGCTGGTTTCAACAGCGGTAAGCATATTCTTCAGAGTACTCATAACACGCTCAACTTGTCCATTTGCCCGACTAGCCGCTGTTGCTATCAAATGCAAATTAATATTTTGAGATGAGCAGAACTTCTCGAATTCCTTGCTGGTAAAACATCTACATCAGCAATAACTCGTGATGGAACCCCGAATAAGGATATAGACTGTTTCAGAACTTTAACTGAATTACTTGCATCTATATTCAAAGTATGATGTAGTAAGACATGTTCTGTGAAATTGCCGATAATTACTATAACATATTCTTTTAAATCATTTTTGCCACTAAATTTTCCAGTGATGTCCATATGTTGAGTATGCCAAGGAACGCTGGTTCTTGGAATTGAATGGAGTTCAACTTGATTTTTTCCAGATTTAGATTTCGAGACTCTACACGTAATGCAATTTTCTACGAATTTTCGGACTTACTTTGTCATATGTTCGAACCAATAATGTTCAAATACCTTATATAAAGTTTTCTCCCACCCTAAAATTATGGATTCATGAACATGATTGATTACTGACCACCTAGGAACAATAGGAAGACATTTTGTTCGACCGTTTCTTTGAATATTCCTACAAAGTATTCCTTTATGCAATTCATAGGTTTTGAGCAGGTCATCAGAAAGTTCATTGTTGTTTATTTTTGAAATGAAAGTTTTAACGTCATCATCGCGTTGCTGTTCTGAAAGAAGCCAGTCGCTTGTAATTTCATCTGAATTAAACGCTTTTCGAGAAACTTTGAAACTGCCTTATTTTAAGATTCTTTAGTTAAAATATTTCTAGAGAAAAAGTCGGCAGGAGCCGTACGTTTTCCTTCTCGATACACAATATCAAACGTGAATGCTTGCAGAAATGCCCACTACCTATGTACTCTGAAAGTTAAATCATTCTTATTAAGTGATGATTTCAAGGAATTACAGTCTGTATATACTGTGAAATGCCGTCCATATAAATAATGTCGAAAATGTTTATTGCGTTGGCAACAGCCAGAGTTTCTAACTAATGAGAATGATATCTAGATTCAACGGAAGAGGTTCTCTTACTGAAAAATTCAATCACCCTAGGTTTGTTATCAACTTTTTGCTGTAATATCGCACCGTATCCATCAGAGGTAACATCAGTAAATAATTCAATAGGATATTGTGGATCAAAGATCTTTAGCACAGGCGCGCTAGTTAAAATAGAATTAATTTTTTTCGAATGACTTAATGTTCAGTTTTCCACTGAAAATCTCTATTATCAGATGTCAAACAATAAAGAGGACCAGCAAATTTGGAAAATTTCGGAATGAACTGTCGGAAATAAGAAGCCAAACCCAACAATTGTCGTGTCACTGATGTTTGAGGTAGCGGTAACGATACAAAGGATTGAATTTTTCGCGACTTGGGTCGAATTTCTTCATTTTCTTCTTCAAACCCAACATATTCAATTCTTGTCATGAGAAATGAACATTTTGTTACATTGAATGAAAATCCTGCAGTGGTCAATACTTCCAATACCTTTTCTAATCTTTCTAAGGACTCGTCTGTTGTTTGGGCAATAATCGAGATATCATCCACATAAACAATGACATAAGAATAAACACGTTTACCTTAAGCTTTTATTATAACACGCTGAAGAACTGCCGTAGCATTTTTCAAACCAAAATGGTTCAATGGAATTTAAACATACAGGGATTTGATGAAAACCACTAGCCATATCTAAACAAGCAAAATATTTTGCTTCACGCAACCTAGCGATTTGATCTGATATTGAGGGTAGTGGATATTTATCCGATACTGTGTTTGAATTTAACTCTCTATAATCCACACACAATCTATCAGTGCCGTTCTTTTTCTTGACTAAAATAATAGGACTCGAATTAAACGGTGAGCGACTAGGACGAATAATATTAGCGTTTAATTTTCTTTCTTTCTATTTCTTTTTTGCTATCTGCTAGTCGATAGGGACGTCTTTGTACTGTTTTATTTTCATCAATTAATCTGATCCCTAAGTGTCCAGTTGTAACACGATTTCTAGGATTATTTTCAATGAAGTAATTCGAAAATTTTGATAATGTTGATACAACACGTTGTTTTTCATTCTCATCCACATAAGTTTTGATATTATTCAAATCAATCGACTTGTTTTGATTAATTTCAGTGCACACATTTATTTTCTTATCATTTCTCAACAGAATGAAATTTTCACCTACAAGCCTTACTTCGCAGCCCTGTTCGAGTATTTCACAACCAATCACGATATCATATTTTATACAACCGTCTGGAACTACGTGAAACAGAACTTCCAATCGATGTTCATTAATGTCAATTTCTGTAAGAACCTGTACTTTACTGTAAACTCCTTAACCCTTCAAACTGACAACAATATTGAATTTTTTTCCTGATGATTTGGCAACTACATTATCCTTAACTAACGAGCATTCTGCTCCAGAATCAGAATAAAACTGATGTGACTCACCACATTGTCTTAAGATACCTGTTGGTAAAACAGTCACACTGTTAATTTGTTTCCTCTCACCAAAATTGCGATCTGTATATCCTTTGTTTTTTTTTTGGACACGCCACTGCAATGTGCCCAGGCTCACTTGAAACAAATAACTGATTTTCCAGCATTATGTTTCAACTCCATAGCTGGTGCAACCTTTTGTGATTCTGTTCTATTCTTCTTCATTAAACATTCGGCAATTTTATGACCGAGCTTACCGCAGCAATGACATTTGATGTTTAATGTCGGCTTAAATCTTTTCTTTGATGTTGAACTATCTTATTGGTATGATGATTTCCTTTTATTGTAGGAAAATGCTTGCAACAATTGTTTAAGTTGCGTTCGTGTGGATATGTCAGTTGTGAACAATAACCTATTCAGAAGATCATCTTATAACGCAGTATGAGCCATTACTGTGCTAATTGCAATTTCTTCAATAATCATTGATTTCCATCGGGCCAATATCAAACTAAGCAAGCGATTTCCATAAATTGAAAGGCATTCTCCATCGTTCGGACGGCTATTCGACAATTTTATTAATGTCGCAGCTGCAGTCTCAGGTTTGCTGTATCACTGAATAAACAACGTTTTGAACTCGGTACATGTAATGCGAGCGTAGCAGGTTTGTGATAGCCATTGTGAGGCGCTTCCTTACAAACATTTGCTCAATGCAATAATTAGTGCACTACCTTATATTGGTTTTTCAGACATACACAAATCGACTGTAGTGCACCAAGCAACAGGATCCATCTCTGCTGCCTCGGCATGAAATTTAGGAAATGTAAAATTATCACCTGATCACGATTCACCCGTTTTGACTTTGTGCAGAAGGTTCATAAAATTACGATTCTCCATGTCTAATATTGTTCGCCATTTTTCTTGATAAAGTGGCATTTTCGAGTCATATCCCACTTCAGATGTCGAAAAATTCATTTCATTCATTTTTATTTACGACAATACACTCAACACTTTTATAATTAATTCACAATCAACTAACTAGTCCCTTTGGCCGACGTATCTGTCGATCACGCACGTTTTAGCTCTCGATACATACTGCCTTCCCTCGCACTTTTCAATTATCTACCTCATAATGCCTCTTACACAGGGGATTTTCCAAACTTCTGAGTATAGTGCGTAACCGTGCGTGATCCACGGCCACGTCAGGCAACACACAAGGGGTTACCTAGCCAATGCTAATAGTCTACTCAACAAACTGAACACTAATTTCTCCGACGTATTCTTTCGATAAAATGGTCACGGGTATGACTTGGGGTACTATATACCGTTTCTTTTGAATGAATAAATGAAAAAGGCTGGGGTGTGAATGAGGATGGCACCTGGAGCAGGCCAACATTTTGAAAGAGACTAATGAAATAATCGAACGTTCGCAGCTATCACGAATGTTGATAAAAATGTTCAGGTGCAAAAGCACCAGTATATTTCTGCACGCCTGTGAAGGAGATACAAAGACTTTGCCAAAAAAGTACCACATGACCCACTTTCCTATTCAAAAAATTTAGAGGGTTGATAGGGATGGCACAGGGTGCAACAAAAAACTTCAAAAATGAATAAAAATTTGGTAAAAGTGAAACAAAACTTGATCTGTTTCAGGATTTTGTTGCCAAATATTTTTCTTCTGAGAAAATGAATTTGTTCCATAATTTTGACGCGCACTGTATATACCCTATGAACAATAGTCAAATGTCGATAAGGTAGGTATACCTATCCATGATATTCCTCCTATCCTGGGATATTGAATATTCCAAGGAATAGTTAACGGAGAATAAACAGCTCCTGTTTGATAATATAAACTAACATGATGATTGGAAGAATATCGGTCTATAAATCACTAAATATTCCTGTTGGATGACGCCTTGAATATAAAATTACGCAGCGCTATCTCAGGAGCACTATTTCCTAATCCTAACCTTCGAGTGCAGATAATTTCGAGCGAGGTTTCAGCACTCAAAGGGTTAGTAATAAAGGTCACCTGTGATGGAGCCACTGGCGTATCTAGCCTCAGTTTTCAGGGGGGGCCGTGGCCCCTAGTATTATATAGATATATATTGGCAATATATATATTTATGTATATATATTTTAACGCTGAGCAACGAGAAAAGTACGCTATGATAGTGCTTGAAAAATTTTAATATTACAATATACCGGGTGTCTCACGAATACCGTTCGTTAGAATATTTTTGGGAAGGAATTGAAATTCACGTTTGCGATTTCGCACTTGAGCTTTGACTAGAGAGATGACTCCCTGTAAATTTTTTGGGATTAGTGACTTCCGGTTTCACCGTAAGTGACATTCGTTTCTCAAATAGAAAGGCCCAAATTTTATAATGAAAATAGATTCCTTACTGAATTATGACTTGTTACAATGTCAAATTTTTGAATTTTCGATAGAAATTTCTTTTTAACGTGAAATTGCGAAAAAAAAATTGAAAATGAAGCTCTGCTGAAACATAGATATCTTCAAGGTTTTCCATTGAAAAAATGTCGTTTTTAGGATTCCGTGAGAAGTAACAATAATGCTCCTTTCACAATAGTCAGAATTGAAAATCATGAAACAGGAGGTCACAAGGGCGTTGTTTAAGTTGGAAATTTCGAAAAAGTGAAAACTCAATTTTTTCAAATTAGAACCTAATTTTTTTATAGCCAAAATGGAATCTACGTTGAAAAATAATATAGGTGTGGAAACAAAACCAGTGCCTCAAAATTCATATTTTCTGAGATTTTTATTCTTCTCAGAAAAAAAATACTGCCTCGAAGAGAATGGAGGACATATTGAACATTTATTTCAGATTGTTCCCATAGAAATACTTGATTTCCAGTTTGTTTGGCACCAGTATTATATGGCATCATGCCTTCTGAACTAAGGGCTGAAAATTTCTCCAGAAAAATTATGAAATGGATCAAGTCGAGGAATTTGGATTTTTGGAGTGGAATATTTAGTAGAGTCAATTTTGTTCAAACCGCGAGAATTTTTTTTGTTGTGAATGAATTATTATTATTTATTTTCTGAGAACATTGGCGGTTGTTTTGGATGTTGAGATTTTCTGTTTTGTCCCTCCACGAACAAGTCTTATACATTTGTGGATTTAAAATTTGTTTATTGGAGTGTGCTTTATATGATTGTAATTTAGAAAGTGTTTTTATTTTGCTTCAATAAACATTATTATTATTATTATTATTTGGGAATATGGATATCAGAAATGTAATCGCGACTGCATGCATATCTCAGAAAATATGAATTTTTGGGAATTGGTGTTTCTTCCACACCTATATTATTTTTCAACGTAGATTCCTTTATGGCTATAAAAAAATGGGTTTCTCATTTGAATAGAGTTTTCACCATTTCGAAATTTCCAACTTCAACAACGCTTTTGTGACCTTCTGTATCATGATTTTCAATTCTGACTATTGTGAAAGAAGCACTATTGTTACTTTTCGCGGAATTCTAAAAACAACATTATTTCAATGAAAAACCTTGAAGATATCCATGTTTCAGCAGAGCGCCATTTTCAATTTTTTTTTTCGCAATTTCACGTTAAAAAAGAAATTTCTATCGGAAATTCAAAAATTTGACATTGAAACGAGTCAGAATTCAGTAAGGAATCTATTTTCATTTTAAAATTTGGGGCTTTCTATTTGAAAAACCAAAGTTGGTGTCATTTCCTGTGAAACCGGAAGTCTCACGAATCCCAAAAATTTACAGGGAGTCATCTCTCTAATCAAAGCTCAAGTCCGAAATTGCAAACGTGGATTTCAATTCCTTCCCAAAAATATTCTAACTAACGGTATTCGTGGGACACCCGGTATATGATGAACCTATTAACATATCGATTCATATTGAAATCACTAATTATAATTATCTACAATAAATTTTTCTACGCTGTTGACTGAAACAATCTACAACACTTTCCAAGTCCGCATCAACATCCTTTTCAATGAACAATAAAGCCAAATCTGAATGTCTGTCTTGATTCATAATCGTTTTCATCCAATTAAAATTCTCCTCATGTCAGAAAAAGACCTCTTGTATGTCGCACTCGAAATAGGCAAAATAGTTGCAGCTCTAAAAAGCTGGTAGAAATTTGGGGGGGGCCAGAGGTACTTCAGGGGGGGCCTGGCCCCCTCCTAAATACGCCAGTGGATGGAGCTGTTTAATTTTTATACTCCAGGAAAGTCATCTACAGATCGTAAGTATCTAGTATCATCTCTGTGTTTCTAAGGTGAGTCGTTCTCATGATCGTTAAACTTCAGTAAACTTATTCCTTGGACAGCGCTTTTTCATTGTGAAGGCATATTGGTTAATTTGGTTGATTAGCTCAGATCAAGGGGGAATATTTGATGATTTATCCACGGGTATTCGTCCTTGAAGCATGTTAGTTTATATTAGATAATGAAAGTATTTTCGCATTCTCAATTAATAAAAAGTAATTACATATATTTTAGAAAGTTATTCCACAAGGATATACAGTTTGAATCGCCCCATACGAAAATAAGAATCTCTCGTTTTAGAATATCCATTACCTACATTTCCAATTCAAATATAATAACTGTAATATGGAAGATCAATATATTATACGAGCATGATGATAATTGTCGATTTAATAATATGTGTATTTTAACGAATAAGGATTTTTTGTGAATAATTCTGAGAAATCATTTGCGAGGATTACTTAAGGCCTTAAATATTAATCATTCACCATCATTTCCACATCGAAAACGTTCAAGAATGTTTGAATGAATTCGAATTTTGATAACAAGCTGCTCAACTTCGTCGTTGATTTTAATTGTAGATACCTACATGTTCATCTCAGTTCAATATTGAAAGTTTTATTTATTACAGGTATTGAGCACCAACAATCCAGATGCATTCAATTGGGTTAAGACAACAGCTAAAGATTTCTCGAAACTAGATAAAAATAAAATGATTCCTGGAGGTGCCCGCGATAATGGTACCGAAACTTTTGTCTGTCGAGAAGTTGATAAGGAGTTGCTTCTTCCAGGAAGTGCACGAACTTTAGAAACAGGAACTCACTGCTATGCCTTTTATGGACCTGTTAAAAAATTCCAAGTATTGATGATCGATCCAAATATAATCAACCCAAAAAATATAGTCGATGCAGGAATTATAGACGAACGTCCCCTTATGAACGGTACCAATATTAACCTCACCGGTTTCTGATTTTGAATCATGAATTCCAAATTAATGTTGTAAATCTTAAAAATAAAAGTTATGATTGCACTACTTGAAATGACACAAATTTTCTAAACAGGAGAAATATGGAGTATGATCAAATGGAAAAAAAAACAGGGTGACCGGTAAACCTTAAACCGTATTCAAACTGGTGATAGATAAGGTCATCACCATTTGTCTTGGAAATTCGTGAAAAATCACTACCTTCCTTCGAGGTTTTGGATTTCGTCGGTCTAAATTAGTATACTGGTTTGGCATCCTTTTTCCTGAACATTGCAGATGAGTGCCGCTTCTTGGGCGAATCAAACAATTTTCAAAAATTGCTAGAATATTTCGAGAAATAGTGATGAAATGATTGATTTGAATACTACCTATTTTCATTTTTTTAATTTTGCGTGTGACACGTGATAACCACGTGAAGGTAGTAACATCCACTACAGAAATATGCGCACTGACCAGTTTCCATGAAATTGTATGGACAGTTCGCTAATTCATTTGTGAGGGATAATATAAATTTCCATCTAATAGGAATGCGGTGATATTTTGGTGTATGGTCTGAACTCACAATTCTGACGAAAAAAATATTCTGCTTCGAATTCATCAAGATGAAATGATAAAATAATGATTAAAACAATAAATTCACACTTTCATTGAATAAATTCCACAATCAAGTTTCAAAAGAAAAAAACTTATTCGTTTTCTATCCATTCTGTTTATTAGCTATATGAACCTGGCAATTGATTTTGGAATTTTCTTGTGAAACTTTTGTGATCGATTGTACCCGGTAGATTCCCGATTATGCCACAAAAATTTTTGTTAGTACCCCTAACGTTTTCTTTATACAACCATTACAATCTTTGAATCCACTTGCACCCAAAAACAAATTGATTTTTCAATGAAAACTTGATGAATGACTGTACCACTTTCATTTTGCTGGAACCCCATGGTTTTACCTACACATCAAATCGAATTTTTTTTTCTCTTCAACGCGTGATTGGCCGATAATCGATGGAATTTTTGTGTGGAAATTCTGTGGTCAATTGTACCAGGTAAGTACCCGATTTACCACAAAAATTTTCGTTTGTACCCCTAACGTTTTCTTCATACAGCCAAGCATGATACAAATACATGGTATGCTACAAACTTTCCTTATTTGCGCCAGCTTTGCGCATCTCGAAATGACGTAGTCATACTAGAGACCACGATTGGCCCAATACAAATACCCGGTATATACTATTGGACATGGGAAGAGAGATGGAGAATGATCTCACTCACACAATATGACGTATTGTTCGAGACGAGAAAGCATTTACTTAGGAAGTGTGCGAGTGAAATCATTCTCCATCTCTCTTCCCATGCGCAATAGCATACCGTGTATTTGTATCGTGCAGCCAATATAACTTTTGAATCCACCGGCGCCAAAAAAAAAATTAAATTTTTCATGGGAACTTGTTGAAGGATTGTACCAGGTGGGTACCCAATGGTACCACTCTCATTTTAGCTGAAATCCTCATGATTTTTCCTACACATCAAATCGATTTTTTTTTATCTTCTACTCGTGATTGTCCGATAATCGATAGAATTTTTGTGTGGAAATTCTGAGTTTTATTGTACCCGGTAGTTACCCATTGCTACTCAATAAATTTCTAATTGATTGTAGGGAAAACAATAATGTTTCAAACAGAAATGGAACACTCGGGTACCTATTGAGTACAATTGACCACAGAATTTCCACACAATAATTCCAGCGATTATCGGCCCATCAATAAAAGTGACACAGAGAGGTTTTAAAGATATCCCGGCGATATCTTCTCAGAACATTGAGAGTACTTTTTCTACTTCTCTAAGAAGTCACAGGAAGTTCTATTTTTACTCCAAATGTCCGTCACAGCGATATTATCGAAGAGATCCTGAAGATATCGCATGCGGAAATTCTCAAACTTCCCACAATGGGAGGTCTTTGGGAAATTCGCTCACACAGTCTCATGGCGAAGAGTTTAAGAAATTCTCAAATACTTCCCATCGCGAGAATTCAAGGAGTACGACATGCGATATTTTCAGGAAATTCCCCTGACGAAAATATCCGGAAGTACAGATATTAACTTGTGAATTATATTTCTGGAAAGATTCCTGATAATAATTATATAGATTTTGTGCCGACTTGCTTTGAGAAAATAGCAGCATTAACACACAGCACTTTGCCTACACAGATAAAAAATCCTCACGAGTAGCGTCTCAGGTAATATACCCAAGACAAGGATTTACAGATCTACTTTACCAGGGATCCGCGAGATGGCGAGCTCCTTGATCAAAACATCCAGGCGATATCGTAACATACGAGCGCTTGGATTGTCGGTTCTTACGTCTGGTGGTTAGATGACTTCGAGTATTGTTTAGCGCGGTCGAAATTTATATTCACTCTTCATTCGTATTTCGGATATGAATGAGATCTGCGAGATGGCGAGATCCGTGAATAAGATATACCAGACGAAATCGTAATATGAGCGCTTAGATTGTCGGTTCTTACATCTGGAGGTTAGATGGCTTTGTTGAATATTGATTTGTATTTCAGAAATGAATGGAGATTAATTATCGGTTATTAGAAAAATATATCCATATTCCATAATACTATGATTGGTATATGGAAACAAAATATTGATTTGGAATCCCTGTCAGTATTTGAATGAGAGATGCGTTGATGATTTCTTTGGGAAAAACAACGGATCTTAGATTGGTCGATATTCTGACGAATCTGAGAAAAATATGAAGCAGTTTCGATTAATTTTTGGCTTTTCTGTTTTCTTCCGAGAATTCTCGAAATTCTTCAGATTTGAGAACGTAATTTCCACTCGCATAATGTTGTACAAGTTTGCCGTTGTCCAACCGATACTTGTGGTGAGTTTCAATACAGAAATATGATAATGTGAAAAAGAGAGCATTCTTTGCGCTGAATGAAGTCATAAATGCTACTCAATTAGGTTCGTTTCGTAATCAACTAGTAAACTAGTCGATAACTATAGTTTTAGTATAAAATCATTGTATAAGGAAGGTCTTCATTCAATAACAGAACTAAAAATTTTCTAGACACCTCTTACTTGTTAATACAGGTTTCAACCTGAAATGCATTTACTCCTCCACCGAAAGTATAAAAACGCCGTGATTTTGTACCACAAAATTTTTCATCATAACCTTCCGGAAAATCCGGCACCATAAAAGCCACTAACAAAATATGATAGAGTCAATGTGAATTATGTTTTAACATATTTGTTTTTGGTATGTTTGCCGATTATCCTATTGGTTTCTAGGAAGCCTCTCCGAAGTTATTCATTTCGTTCTTATGAATCAAACACATATTTTGCCTATATGTATAAATAGTGGACAACGAAATGAATTTATCTGCAATTCCTCTTTGTTCGAACTACGCACGAGGGATATCGTAAAAAATTCTGCCTCATGTTCGGGATAACTTCAGGAACGTTAAGACAATTTTCCATTGTTGTTACACTCGGGATGATCTTTGGAGCTCGCATCGCGAATTTCCTATTCTGGTTATGACTGTGATAACTTTAGGAACTCGCATTGCGAATTTCTTATTCTGGTTACGCCTGGGAAGACTTAAGCAACTTGCATTGCGAATTTCCCTTTCTTGTTCTGTCTGTGATGACCGTAGGAACTCGCATTGCGAATTTCCTATTCTGGTTTCATCTGAGATGACTTTAGGAACTCGCATTGCGAATTTCCCTTTCTTGTTATGTCTGTGATGAGTTTAGGAACTCGTATTGCGAATTTCCTATTCTGGTTACATCTGAGATGACTTCAGGAACTCGCATTGTGAATATCTAGTTCTGGTTACGTATGCGATAACTTTAGGAGCTCGCATTGCGAATTCCAAAATCATGTAGTGTTTGTGATCACTTTAGGAAATCACTTAAGGAGTTCGAGTGAAAGCCGGATTAGGACTTCTCAGATATCTCGCCGGGAAGTTTGTGTTACTTGGGATAGCTCTGTTGATTTACCCAACAAAATAGATGAGACATGCTAGACCAATCCTACGGCCCCTTAGATCTATAAAGTAAAATTCTTTGGTTCATTTCACTTGAGCTCTTTGGAAAACAAGTTTATGTAACAATTGCAACTGACATGGGACAACTTAAAAGGTGTCACCACATGCTATGTCAGGGGGATAGGGTTAATACGGCATATAACACTTTTTAAAACGTCCTACTTAAAAAAATGTTATCTCTGCAAGAAGGGATAGAAATCAAGTCAATTTTCATTCTAAAATTCGTTAGAGCAATTTATCGCTGTCTTATGCAAAGGCGATATACTTTCAAGAAGAAACTTTCAGGAAATGCTTTGCCAACGTATCCACGATACTCTGAGTGTTCATGAGGGTGCATCCACCCAATATTTCCACGTCAGTTGTACTTTACGGTTGCGTAGACTTGTTCCATCAAATAACCCAAGTGAAATGGATTAACATTAGTACACAGGTACTCGGCAATATGCGAAACTACACGTTAATTTAGAGAAGAAAGTCCGCCAGTTGAACAACTGAAACCTAAGCGCGATGCTCAATCGAATAAACGACTGTTCTTTTGCATGTTGGTGGCGAGTCTCTCTAGTTCCTCGATACGCTATCCAAGCCAAACTTGCGTAAGACCATATCTGTTGAAAATAAAATGAGATCCCTTGCAAATCGAAATGTTTAGCGTAAAAAAAAAAGTTCAAATCATAAATTAATATTTTGGTGTTCATTCAATTCAAGAGACAATAAATTCATTGTTACCTTTGAAGATGTACTTCAAGTCCAAAATAATTAAAAAATCCAGGAAAGTGGGTGTTTACAAACATGCAGTAATTGCAAGATTGACAACACCAAAAACCATCAGTGAAAATCACCTGAAAAAAGAAGTAGATGTGTGTGCAGCTGTTGAAACTAGTGCACCTTGTTCGAGTAGACAAATTGCTGAACAAGTCGATAATAGCGATAGAAGTGTTCGGAATATTTTGAGAAGGAATGGTTACCGATGTTATACGGCCAAAACGAATCAATAAATTTCTCCAGAGAGGACATCAAAAGAATGGAATTTTGTGAAATGATGATGGAAAAAGAGAAGAAAAATAGGTTATTTCTGAGCAATATCTTATTAACCGATGAGTGATCGTTTTCCTCGAATAGGAAGCATAACCTATCAGTAGTAAAGATATTAGTCTAGGTAGAATAAGCATCTTAGAATTCCTGTGCGTACCCAGTATCCTCAAAAACTTAATGTTTGGACAGGAATACTGGGGTATTACATCATCAGGCTATTTTATATCGATGGTAACCTAAACGCTGCCAAATATCTTTAGCTTCTTTGAGAATCAAATTATTTCGACAGTTCGACAGCTACTAATTAATTTCGATGATGTCTGCTTTCAACAAAAAATGGCTGTCCAAGTCAAAACCCGATAATAGCCACACAATATCTGAAGGCGACTTTTTTGGACCATGTCATTTCTACAAATGACACGATCAAATGGCCCCTAAAATCACCAGATTTATTTCCAAATGATTTTTTTCTCTGGGGACATCTGAAAAATTTGGTTTACGGGCACGAAATTGATAGAGCGAAGACTATTAATGAACTAAGGTTCAAAATAATCCAACTTTGTACCAAAATAGCAACTATGCCGAATCTGCTCAGAGATATGAAATTATCTCTTTACAATAGATTTGGCTTCTGTTTAGCACAACTAGGTGGATCATTTGAATATTTAATTAAAAATTATCGACCTTCAATTTCACATTTTTCAGAATTTCTGACTGTCGTAGAATTTATTTAATTTTCAAGCCAGTTTTGGCAAAAAGAACCCAAGTACTCATTTTCACAGAGGAAATTATTTGTCATTCATTGTGGCGAATAAATTCCTTTCTTTTTCTTCAATGGAATTAAATTGTCGTAGTTATTTTCAACCGATGTGGTCTAACACACCTCACGTCTGAAGTGCGACAGGCATACTGGCAAATTCTTACTTGATCGCGATCGCATATCGAGGGACTACGGACTGGATGCTCCGCTCCAACCTACAACAGAACAGTAGTTTATTCGATATAGCATCGCGCGTATATATATATATATATAAGAGATAGTTATGGGTACTCAGCTATTGGGGACCTTGGCAATAGTATTTCACTAATTATATATATATATATATATATATATATATATATATATATATATATATATATATTCTCAACGGACGTAGAGTTTCGCATAGTGCCGAGTGTCTTGGCCAGACCTGTATAATATTACCTACATTGTGTTTCTGGCCTGGAATATATTTCGACCAGGTCCGTTCCCCCGAGCGATGATATTCCGATCCTCAGATGAACGAAAAGCGCCACAGTAACCTCATATTGGGAAATCACCTCCCATATATCCATAACTCGATATTTCACACCAAAAATTTAATGAAATGTCGGGAATGAACTGAAAAACTTTGGTTGTTTGATAGAACAAGTTTTTGCAATAATTGCAACTGACATGGAACAACTGAGAAGGTGTATCCAGATGCTATGCTCAGAGAATCGAGGTAAAGGGGCCTAACACTTTTTTAAAGGTCCTTCTTGAAAAAATGTCATTTCGGCATCAAAAGGGATAGAAAACAATTAAATTCTTACTCTGAAAATTTGTGCATTGCAATTCTGCAAAAACTACAAAATTTTACATATTTCTTTCAAATAGCTCAAGAAATTAGGTACACTGCTGTGAAATATGAAGCTCAAAGTCTGCTTTGAATTCTTTCCGAATATGTAGAATATTTTCTGAAAAAAAAATTTTTTTTTTTAAATTTACTGACAGTTGATCTCAACAAAATTTCGCGAAAAGTTGCGCGTCATTATACCTCAACTAACTGCCTCGTTTCGATCCATTTTGAAATGCAACCTACCCTGAAAGTTTCAGGTCGATAGGATTCTCCGTACGACCATAATCGTGCATACGGACGGCCTGCCGGGCAGAATCGATTTTGACATTTGGACAAAACGATAGCACGCTGTTCCTCTAGAACATGCGCGCAAAAATTTCTGCAGCAACTAACCATTAAAATTTCTACAAGAGAACTGACGTGAGATTAGGAGCTTTTATGCACTTCAAATTCGTAGCCAAAGCGGTCAGCTATTCACGTACTAACCCCCCTAAAGGCAGCTTTACTTCCTGGTGGCATGATATGACGATCTTACTTTCTGATGATCCTCACGAAATTCTGCATAAAGTTGGAAACGAGCTACGAAGTTTAAATCCAATCGTGTCACTTTTTTTTAGGATATTGCACTAATAAAGACATTTCGAATGCGACGAAATTGGACATAATATTTTTTCCCATATCCCCGAAAATAAATATAGATAATTTGTGAAATACTGACTTCAAAGTTTATGCCAAATAGCATTGAAATGCCGAGAACAACTTATTACGAAGACGATGGATACATCAGAAACACCCACTTCTTAGGGTAGGACAAAGATGAAGTAGACGGCGAGACGGAAGGAATTGGTGAGACTGACTACTACAACTTATATATAATTCAGATTTCAACATGGAGAAGAACATTGAAGAACCAGGCTACAATTATCCATAAAATTTCATGTCCTTCAAATAAATAATTTGTGCCTTCGAATAAGGCCTTGAAATCACTTTTTCTGAGCATATTCCAAACGGCTTGTGAAAATAGTGTCCATTTCCATACAATTTTCCTGCAAATTTTCCGCGCTAGCCTTCGTCTCAGCCACATCTTATAGTCTTTTTCAAATCAATTTGGTCAAAACGATAGCACGCTGTTCCCCTAGAAAATGCGCGTAAAAATCGAGATACTCGGAAGGCAGACACTAGGTGTTGATGCAGACGACGGACCACTCCGTATGTAGCAATTAGTTTTTGATTTTTTGGAAGCTGGCAATCAGGTAATGGTTTTTTGGGCATTCAATCTGGGTATAGAGAATCTCAAAATTATTGTTGAGTTCTCTGATTTCAAGAGGGAATCTCATCGTCGGAAATACATAGGATATGCAAATCAGGTACAATTTTTATGACACTTTTGTTATTAAGGACAATGCTCACGATCATTTGGTTAGTGAATATTACTTTCAAGATTCTTGGACGCTTCTAGGGAAAATACCAAACTTTCAAACCGAGGCACACTGAGTATTTGCACCAGAAGCGACATAGTAGAGAATCATAGAAATGGAAGCCAGTTACTTAATAGGGTGGATCAATGTACCGCTGCTGGAGGAATTGCAGGCTAATTAGTTTCGATTTTTGGTCAGTGAATCCACCACAACTTTGGGGTTACGATTATCTGTCAAGACATCAACTTCGGAAGTGTATGATACAAACAACATCCATTGACTAATTGACTGAGAATGGTTAGATCATGGGTCACTATGACGACGTAATTCAGGATACTTTTCAAGGATGGATTTACACTCCGTCAGGTCCGACTCTAAGGTTGATTAATTGGAAGGCCTTGTTGATGGATACATCATTGGATATCTAACTCAGCTTTGCCATGAGAAAGAAATTGATAATCATTCAAGCAACCTAGTGGAGTTAGTTGAAATGAGGAAAATGAGAATATTACATGACTACCAATAAGTTCAGAAATTTCGGTCGCGATCCGGTGTAATATTCATAGCTCAACAGACAACTATGACTTAATATTAAAGAAAATGAATAAAGTAGTGAATATATAAATAGATATATATATATATATAAATTGTATAACGAAGCTACGGACACACCAAGAAATGCTTAAACAAAAAATCGCTGCTTTAGGAAATCGCCTGAGGCGGTACCATAAGAGGACCCAGAGATATCAGCAAAACAACCAATTCGCGAACAACCAAAAAATGTTCTTCAGAAAAATAGACCAACAAAATGACCGAAAAACTGAAAATCCCCCAAACCCGAATAAAATGAAGGAGCACTGGTCTTATATATGGTCAGCAGAGAAGGAACACAATAGAACGGCTCCCTGGATTGAAACAGAAAGAAAGGCACAACAACACCTGCAAGAAATGCCCAGAGTGTAGGTGAGTGAGGGAGATGTCAGGGAAACAACCAGAAGAATGAGGAACTGGGTTTCTCCCAGCGTGGATGGAATCCACAATTACTGGTGGAAAGCCTTGACATCTTCACACAAAGTGATGGCGCGACTTGTAGAGGAAGCATTAGAAAACCCTGAGATCATTCCTAAAAACGTATATGGTGCCAAAGAAGGGAGACTTGGCACAACCTGAAAATTATAGGCCAATCACCTGCCTACCGTCCGCCTATAAGATAATAACATCTACGCTAGCCCACAAGATTAACACACACCTCAAAAGCAACAACATTATGGCCTGGGAGCAGAACGGCTGCAAGATCAAGAGTCGGGGCAGTAAGGAACTCCTGGTTATAGACAGAGCGATCACTAGACAAGCAAAGAAGAAAAACAAGAACATAGCCGTCGCCTGGATAGACTATCAAAAGGCATTTGACTCTGTCCCACACTCGTGGCTGATCGAAGTTTTAGAGATCTACAAAATAGAAAAGAGGGTGATAAACACGCTCAAATTCCTGATGACCACATGGAGAACTACTTTATCAGTGAGTGAAGGCGCAGAGACTTACGAAACACCTGAAATAAGAATTCGAAGAGGCATCTTCCAGGGGGATGGGCTGAGTCCTCCCTGGTTCTGCTTGGCGCTCAATATTCTAAGTCGTATGCTTAATAGATCAGCGTACGGATACGCCATCGACGCCCGAACAAAACTGACGCACCTTTTCTATATGGACGACTTGAAGCTCTAAGCTAGAGGACGATCACAGCTGGAGGGGGAGTTGGAACTGGTTAGGAGCTTTAGTGATGACATAGGCATGACTCTGGGACTGGAAAAATGTGCGGTAATAACAGTGACAAGGGGGAAGATGGCGGAGGAGGAAAACATAAGGCTGAGGGATGGTAGAGAAATAAATAGTCTAAGTACGGAAGAAACATATAAATATTTGGGTATACAACAAACATTTGAGATCAGACAATCAGAGAATAAAGAACAAACAAAAACAGAACTACTTAGAAGGGTGAAACTAATCTTGAAATCACAGCTGTCATCTAAAAATAAAATAATGGCCATAAACATCTGGGCTATACCGTCGTTCCTGTACACAGTTGGAACACTCGCCTGGTCTAAAACGGACCTGCAACTAATAGATAGAAGAATTAGAACCACGATGACTCAGTTCGGCCTACTGCACCCCAATTCGGCTATTGAAAGATTATACTTACCTAGAAAAGAGGGAGGCCGAGGCCTGTGCTCCATAGTAGAAACCTGTAAACAAGAAAAAATTAACATCACAAATCATTTCAAGAACACAAACTTACCTATACATCAATGGGTGGCAACATATGAAAGTTTGGCACAGGAAACAAACGATGACGGACAGGACAGAGAAAACCCAGCAGAACAACTCAGGCAGAGCTAGCAAACTAAGCAACTGCACGGCAGGTTCTAAGCAAGCCTGCACCAGGAAGACGTAGATATAGCAGCTTCCAATACCTACCTGACTCAGGGCTACCTCTTCCCGCAAACAGAAGGAACGATCTTAGCTATTCAGGACCAAGTGGTGCCCACCCGAAACTATAGCAAACATATAATGAAACAACAAGTAGAAAACACCAAGTGTCGACTGTGCAATAACGCTGAGGAAACCACTCAACATCTACTATCAGGATGCTCAGTGATAGCTAGCACAAAATACCTGTCGCGACATGATAACACGGGTAAGGTGGTGCATCAACTTATGTGCCTGAATAAGAACCTCATACAATATTTCACGCCGCATCATCTCTACGTTCCGGAGGCAGTTGTTGAAAATGACGAAACAAAGATATACTGGGACCTCACTATACTGACTGACTTGGGTACTGAACATAATAGGCCTGACATGGTGGTATGGAATAAGAAAACAAAAACTGCAACAATCATCGACTTCGCAGTTCCACTGGACCAAAATATGGGAAAAACATATGCGGAAAAAATAAGGAAATACGAAACGCTGGCAAGGCAGATAAGAGATATGTGGAGGCTAAAACGAGTGGAAATAATACCATTGATTATAAGTGCTAATGGGCTGGTGCTCAAGAAAACAGTACAACATCTTGAAGAACTAGAATTGCACCCTAATACCATCTCATGGATGCAAAAAGCGGTGTTGCTGGGTACAGTCAACATCATCAGACAGGTCATCTTTCCTCACTAACAGATGTTCTCTTGGTACAAGGGACCTGAGAATTTCTGTAAGAGGTGCCACATCACGTGTGAAATAAAAAAAAAAAAAAAAATTTATAAGTTCTGTTGAATAGATTCGATTAACCACTGTTAATAGAATATAATTGTATTCATCATTTTTGTGTTGGTTTTTCGTATTTGTTGCGCTTTCTCAGTGTTTCTCTGATTTGAATATTTTTTTTTCCTTGGAAGGTTTTCATTCCTGCACACACTGTCGTATGATGTTATTTGAATATGTAATTTTTATGGTATTTCCATGTAGTTCGATGTTCACCGGTTGAAATAAAGGCCTTATTATTTTCATTCTTCCAACACCATAACTTATTCTCTCAAAAAGGACATCAGCTGAAACCCTTTAGGCTGTGTATATATAACATTTCCTATGAAAAATATAAGGTTAATCAAAATCCAAATGGATTGGAAGATGTTTTAATGATTTTAGTTTACGGTTGGGCGGAATAAGAACTATTGCAACAAAAATAACATCAAGAATTCAGTATGTATTACTAGGAATAAATAACTATTATCAGACAGAAAGTTGTACATCGGATGGCAAGCTCTATGTTTATATATAAATATATACAAGATTCAATGAAGTACAGATTCAATCAAACGGTTTTCTAAACCATTTGTGGCTCTTTGAAAACAAAACATTCAGTTCCAATATTTCTCCATTATGATAAAATCCAATGTGATATCTGATCTAACTTATGAGAAAGGCACATTTGAATCAAAATTCCAAGTTAATAGTTTCCTGGTATGATTTCACTCACAACTGAAATAGTGGTATCAAAAATCAATTATTTTGTTTTCCGAAATATTCAATAGTTACCCAAACTGGAAAAAAAACATTGGTAAATTATTTTGAATTATTAAGTTAGTTCTTAGAGATAACACAACTGAAATAGAAGTAGTAAATTATCTCAAAAATTATAATTCTATGAAGGTTACAACTCAGGTGTGAAAAATTAAAAGTAACTTTCACATTACCACACTGTCAACGTTCCGATTCTGTATCATCTAGATCTAAAGGAACATAAAATGATTTAATATTATAGGGATCCTGTTGAGATCCTGTGACAGAAAAAAAATAGTTTATTTATCAATAGAGAAATATCGTATGGAATGTAACTACAAATTAAAGGTTGCATGTAAAAGGCTACCTATTGAAAATAAATTAACACTAAATATTCTATAAAATCAATACATCAATAAATAAATAACGATTTCATTCACTAGTCTTGAGACATTTTCAGATATCCAGTTTGATCAGATAAAAATTTTACAAATAATTTTATTTACATCGTTTATTTACAAATAAAGTATTGAAGTTAAAATGATTAATGGCAGATAAAACTATTTCATTTTATAATTTTCGAAATTCTAGCAGATGAGTTTTGAACTTCAACTCTATATTCCACAACACTCTGTTTAATCAAGCATAAGACTGTTGGAAATAAATCTATTATATGTTCGATCACAATTCAATTCTGCTTCAAATTTCAGATTACAAATTATGGAGATTACAAGTTCATCAAAGTTTTCAGAAACTCACTTGCTGCCTGTTTTTACCTATTCCATTAGTTGTTGGATTTCGTTATTGTTTCAGGGCATATCACAATTATTAAAAAAATGTTTCTCAGTCTATCAAATAACTTCAGTTTACATTAAAAATTTAACTAAACACAGTTCTCACCAGACGTAGAATATTCTTTCACTTTTTGTTTTCTATTTCTGTTCTTATGATTTTTCCTCTCTGTGGAGTTACAAGAGGAGTCTCCTTCTACACCACTATCTGGAGCACTCGTGTTATTGTTTTGTGATGTGAGACAGGTGAGCTCAATTATGTTTTGACTCTGGAAAAAATCCGAGCTAGAAATTTCTGGAAATAAATGAAATTATCCTAAGTTTAGTTGTGAGTAGGTAGCAGAAATAAATGAGCAAAAAATAAATATATTAGTCGTTAGTTAAGCAGGTAGATTGCAAGAGTTTCTGGCAAAAAGCAAAAAAGCACATTGTTGAAGATGGAATGAAAATCCAATATATGAGCAGCCTTAAATGTTTCTGTGTACGGTAAACTTTACATGTAGGACAATAATGGAAATATTTGTTATTTTTTTGCTAGCTCCCAATCAAAAGCTGATCTAGAAAGTTGTTTACAAAACTAAGATATTGTACTGATGATAATGTTCAAGGCAGTTGCGGCTTCATCGTCATCCTAGCGTTTCTACAGGGCAGAGCGACTAAAAAGTGAAGGAAACAAACAAAGGTAGGTGTTCTTTATAGTTGTCATTTTTCCCGCATGTGCAAGAACACTCTTGTAAAAAGGATATTACTGGTTGTTTAGGGAGGAATAGGCAACACATAACAAAAAATGTAGTCATTAATTTCTGTGTTACAATGAAATATTCCGAATTTAGTTTCAATCCTAAAAATGTTCATCCATGAATACATTCAAAAGAGGTTTGAGTTATTTCATGAGGAAAACCCCAATAATGTCAGGAGCTTTTGCACAAAAGTTTGTTGGTCTGTTTACGCTCTTCAAGTACCTACATGAAAGAATTCTATAAGTGCAGGAAGAACAGCGAAGACATTCATGAAGCAGGGTTGATAATGTCCATAATGTCAATAAATCTATACAACCTTTTGACAGATTTTGAACAATATGGAACCATTACAGAGGTCCAACTCAATTAGAAATCTTTAAATCTCAAGCAAATTCCGTATAAAAGTTACTGCGGCAACGTCAGATCGGAAAGAATTGAACTCTACTAAACTTTCTCACCTGTCGATCTAACCTACTAGTTTCAGAGCATTTTCGACTCGAAATTCCAAAATTACAGACATCTGAGCAAAAGAGCAGCAGGATGTTCCTCAGAACATGCTCACAAAAAGGCACAATAGCGCTCAGCGACAACACTGCTTTAAGATAAGTATGATCAATTGCACCACTTATAAGTGCGATTCATTGAGAAAAAATAGTAATTTGAGTATCACATTTTCCAGAATATAACATCTGGAAAGAAGGGTTTGATCTGAGATTCTATTAAATTTGGTCCATTCGAATTTTAACTGTGTTCATTATCATTAGTCTTTTAAATATTTAAACTAAAGTTACGAACTTCACTCACAGCTGAACTTATGAACATATTGATTTGTCGCTTGCGTGGCTTCTTTCTTATAACTCTGGAACCATCCAGAGTGATATTTTTATACTTATTGATATGCAAAGAACCGTTGTATTTTCAGCAGATGTCGAGTACCTCAACTATAGAATCATACAAAAGGGTTAATTTTTTCAATAGACTTGGCACCACTTAATCGACTATTGGTAATTCACTAACTCTTAGGCCATAATTTCACAACCAAAGACAGTGCTTATCAATTATAAGCTACTCAATTTGGCATTTCGATTCAATTTTCGATGTTAGGGAGAATATTTGTCTATCAGTGTTTCTATCGAATATAGTCAGTACTGCTTAGCTTAAGAACTCAGAGATTATCTGAATGTTATCTTCCTCATATATAGTATGGTTAGGGCATTGTAAAAGATATCTATCCGTTGAGTATCTTTCGATTTTTATTACAGTAAAAAGTAGTTGCTTCATGTTGTAGGATGATTATGTATCATTGAAATTAAAAGAATGGTTTCTGATGGAAGGAAAGTAGTTACAGTGCTTGGAGATTGGGTGACCTCCCAAGTGATTTTGATTTCCAAGCCACTAATTATCAACCTATCAATTTTTCAGCTGAATTCAACTCCAATTAACATAGAAAATCAGACATGATATCATGGTGAATGGAGATTTGATAGAGCATTATCTATTTTTTTTTTTTTTAGACTTAGTAAGTCTAATGAGAAAGTATACATTTAACTGTTTATTGTAAAAAACTTGTACTTTATTGTAGAAGCCCTGAAGAAGCATTAAATAAATGCGAAAGCTTGGCGAAGAATAAAGAGTCCACTTTATTTCCCTCCAAATGACGAGTCGATAAAGCCTTAAAGAATCCTCAACTATATATATAAATATATAAACTTCGGTTAAAATATATTATCAGCAACGCAAAGGATTTCATGTTGTGAATTACTAACTCCTTGGACAATGAAGGAAATTTAAAAATGAAAGTTTGCGAAGAACATCTCACATCATTTAGGATCGGTTGCAATTACACTTGAAAAGACCTCACCTTATTTTCAGTATCTGCCAGAGGATTAGGAGTTATTGTTATCCTATTAGTAGGCAACACACACCCGTTAGTTCTGGAAAGGGTACGAGGACTGACGACGTACTCATTACCATCCGCTTGAATGTGATGCTGCTCCTCAGCAGTTGGCTTCTGACGATCGGCTACAAAAAAGGAGAGATTGCTTAAAGCCACTTCAACTTATTCCTGGAGGACAAAGGACAAGCAATTGTTTTCAAACTTACTCCCAGATAACATTATCATTTAAGCTTTCAGGCCAATCAACAAGTCAGGTCATCATAATCTCACAGGTGAGAATTATGAACTAAAATAAAATATCATGCCGGTTCGCGAATGATAGCTCCTAATAAGATAAACACTGGCATGAAAACTGAATACTTTCCTGTGAAATTCTGAAAACTTCACTTAGATTGGTCAGCGCATTTGAATATACCATATAAATGTAAAGATGAAGATGACAATTGTGTTTGAATTTCAAAGGAGAACAAGAATTTGATTTTTGATTCGGTCTTCACTTAGAGGAAATTCCTTTCAAATAAATAATAAACTTCAATTTATTGTATTTCAACAATTGTTTCACCACTGTGGCTTCTTTGGGATTAGATTTCAAACTTCATCAAAAGCATGTCGTAAAATACTCCATAAGCTGAAGTCAACATGGTACAATATTTGCACCCAAAAATTGCATTTGTCGCATATTTTACGGAAATTATAGGCAACAAAGGGACTTCCAAAGGATGCATCACGGAATAAAGGAATTTCAGGAACTACACTGGACACAGCAATACTCAATCCTTTTAATATTTGGTACACCTACGGCTGGTTTCACAAAACTTTGATTGTCAGTCAACAGTAAATTCTGTGCTCGATTTCAGTATATTTTCAACCCAACCATTGAATGCAAACCTTAATCAACGAGTTGATCAGAAGTCAAAAGTTTTGTGAAACCGACGGTTAGTTTTTTTGAATATTTTTCTTAGCTGATTTCAATAAATATTTCTATTTTATACTGTAGTCTTGATTACATCATATAGAATTCATAACGACATTCATAGGAAGGCATGTATACTTACAAGGTCATTTATGGTGTCGACGGTAGATTCGATATTTACGGAAAACAAGCAATTAGATGAGTTAAAAAATGAGTCTCTTGAGCAATGAATATTTGAAATATTTATGGAGAATGAGTCTTGCTCTATTAATCTAAAAGATTGTCTATATAGCAGGGCTGCTGGTAAAAGATGATAGCAAAAACTTTGCTATTGCAAATGGGGCACCCCGTTGTCCCTGTGCTCTTAGGAATCTCAATAGCTAAATAGAAAGTGAAAAGAAATTTCAAGAAAAAATATCCAATAATCTTACATAAAACCACAAAGTAACTGTTATTAAAGAAATATTTATGGTAGTAATCACAATATGATACAGGAATATATGACGTCGGAAATACTTGAAATAAATAGGAAAATTAATTACAAAACAGAGTTTCGATACTCAGAATGTATGAGAATCACCAATTTCCATGACAATAATCATCTATTACAAAAAATAATACAATGTCAGCATTTTAAACACCCTTTAGAAAAATGAATTGAAGTTTTCATGAGAAATCAACAAAAAAACAATATGTTTCAACTTATGAACAAACCCTAAAAAGATTGAAGAAGCGAAAAGACTTTAAGAATGTGGTAGTATGTTGTAGTATACTACAGCTCTCAATTTAAAAATTTATGGGGTTGCACATACTTGGGAGTTTCAGAATTAATGTATGTATCTCAATATACTGTAGAGTGACACTAATAATACCCATCCAGAAGATTTTGCACCTTACAAGTCTAATGAAAAATAGTATTGAATACAGCCTGAATAAGATATAAGGATCAAACCCTCAAAAGATTGAAATAGTGAAATGACTTAAAGAAGGGTTGTGCATACTTGGCAGTTCCAGAAAAAAAAATCCCAACATACCTTAGGGTGTGAGTGAAACGAATACTAGGGTTTGAACCTTGCAAGTCTACTTGAACACATTATAACCCATATAAGACAAGCACGACTGACGTACCTCTCAGGAACAGGTATACAGGTGTGTAAATGACAGTCAGGAAGATACCGAACTGAACGTTTGAGATAAGGGTCCGAATGGAGCAGTTGAAGAATTAAATTTCAGTGCGATGAGATATCAAATAAACGACTGTTCTCTTGCAATGGCGAAGTGAGGAGGCTCCAGTCTCTAGAACATATCGTTTCAAAATAAATTTTATGAAAGTAATAAATTGTATAACAAAAGAAATTCTAAAAAATGCGAAATCGAAGGTTGAAAAATTTAAATGTTCAAATAATCCATCTTCTGTTATAAAACAGTATTCAATTCTATTATAAGGTGATAATTTCATATCTCTGAGCAGATTTGGCATAGTTGCTATTTGTGAAGTTTGGATTATTTTGAACCTCTACTCATTAATATTTGTCCCTTCATCAGTTCCTTGTCCATAAATCAAATTCTCAAGATATCCCCAAAGAAAACATCTCTGGGAGATAAATAAATCTGGTGATATGGAGGGCCATTTAATCTTGCCATTTGTATAAATTACATGATCCTAAAAAGTCCGTAGATATTGTGAGAATACTCTTTCGATACGACTTGGACAGCCACCCTTTTGAAAAATGTCGGCATAAATTGATTCTCTGAAAGCTCCAACTATTTGGCCGAGTTTAGGTTACCATCAATAAAAAATGGCCCTATGATGTAATTCGCCAGTATTCCTGTCCAAATATTAAGTTTTTGAGGATAATGGTTAGGCACAGGAATAATTACATGCTTATTCTTCCTAGACTGATATCTAACTACTGATGCATTATGTTTTCTATTCATTAAGAAAGGTGACTCATCAGTAAATAAGATAATGCTTGGAAAGGAACTATTTTCATTCTCATTTTCCATCATCATTTCACAAAATTCCATTCTTTTGATCTTCTATAAAAATTTCTTGATTCGTTTTGACCGTATAACATCGGTAACCATTCCTTCTCAAAATACTCCGAACACTTCTATCGCTCTTGACTTGTTTAGCATTTTGTCTACTCGAACAAGGTGAACTGGTTTCAACAGCAGCACACACATCTACTCCATTTTTGCTCATGGCATGGCACTGCAAACCTTCCCTACTTTGCCATTGTTAGAGAACTTTTATACAATAAGCATCGCACTTAAGTAGTCATATTTCAAATGCTCCACTGGATTTTGAACCTCGTTCAGATTACTAAAGTTTCGTATCTTTCCGACTGTCTCTTCCAGATCTGTATGCGAGATGAAATAATAATTTTAACTTACTTTCTGCGTTCATCCTCTGCCACCTGCGACATCCGACGAGAACAGCAATGCCAACAAGTACAAGGCCACCACCAACAACTCCAACTGCTATTAGGACATACAGGTTTCCGAAACTAGGATCAGATTCAGTTGAGGCGACAGTAGGTCCAATGACAGCGGGTGACTCTGTACTTGGTAAGGCTGAAAAATTAAATGAACTTGATTATACTGAAATAATATCCACTATTATGGCAACAAATTGGTGAAGTGAGCAAATGATGTATGACTAATTATGTACATATTGCATTTTCCAATGTGAATGCCATACAAAATTGATGAATTTACTTGACAGAAAAAGAAAAAGCTCCAACGCTATATATAACTCGAGTAAGTGCGGAAAAGTAGCATGAGTGTTGAGTGCTTGTTTAATTATTATGTTCCTACGTGAAAAATAGTTAAACGAAATAATTCCACAGTTAGAAACTTACCAATAGGGTTTGTAATAGTCTTTATTATATCATGTTCTGAAATATCGAAAAAAAAAATAGAATTAGTGACTGATGCACTAATCCTTCGTTACAATTCACATGTTCTCTTTTATTCATTTGAATTTGAAAGAATTCTTTAAGTTGTGTTTGAAAATCCAAAATAGAGCATAAGTGTTGTGTGTTTATGAATTCAGTATCATATTGTTGAAGGGATCTCTATTTTTTAACTCACCTAGTGTCCTAGCTTTCATTGTTTGACTGTATTCGCTAGCTGATTTAGAGTTGAAACTTTGCAACTTGATATCATAGACTGTGTCAGGTTGAAGGTAACCAAGAACGTATGAATTGATATTGTCTCCATCGACAGTTACCCTCGTATAATCTCCTGCTAAACTTGCTGATATAAAACTTATGTAAAATCCATCAATTGTTTTGTTTGGTGTTGGAATATACTGAAAAGAGATTGGAGTTGAAGTATTATCCAGCGATATTGAAAAAAATTAAGTTGAATGCAAATATGTTTCATCTACAGGTGTTCCAAAAAAAGGTGACTTATATCCTCGTAAGTAAACATCGGATCAGATTGAAATTTGAAACGTTGAAATTTAGTCAGTATTTATGGGAAAAAATTTTTTTCAACAAAAATTTGAAAACTTTTTGAATTAATATTTTTTCAATATTCGGATCCACACAAAATTTTGCAATAAGTTGCGTATTGGTATTTCAAACTATATACAAGGTTTTAATCTGATTGAATCGTTACTTTGTGAGATATCGAGGAATTAACCTTATAATTTCAAATGGGCCCAACTCCGAAACTATTCGACCAGTTTCACCCATTAATGAACTTAACCGAGATATTTGAACTCTTAACCTAATCTGAAAATTTCAGGACGCTATCTACTTAGAGCACGGACGGACGGACAGACAGACGGATTCTTCGTCAGGGTGTTCAACCATTGTATAAATAAACTAATATGTATAAATACAATTATACATTATACAATGGTTCAAACCAATCTTTTAAGACAATTTTCGGCTCAAAATTCGAAAATTACAGACATTGTGACGGAACGATAATGCGCGTTCGAAAGAACAAGCGCTTGAAAACAAATTCATGGGATGTATCAGCTTCCAAACCATATTCGTGAATAATTTCATTACAATGTTGCCAGTAGTTTCGGACAAATCGTGAAAAATGTCTATGATTTTTTTTTCTTTAACGGTATCTTGAAAAGGTTTAACGTTACGGAAATTTTATAAAGAACCAGTCCCAATTATTTTTCAGTTTTCTACCTATCCTAAAGACTTGGTCACCTTTTTACCTTTATCTGAAATACATATAAATTTATTGTCATACTGATGAACTAGAATATACTTTTTTTGTACTATGCTTTTGTAATTTCTGTATGTTACGGTTCAAAAAAACATTAACTCAGGTTATTTATACCAAGAAAGCAAACAACAAAACGGACTGAGCATTGTTTACTAGAATTATTTTCAATTACTTTTTGATATTTGCTCTCTGATTGAATATTTCTTTGAATTCTGACCTTCTGAATGACACAAAATTCTGGACAAAGTTGTGCATCACCATTTTTCAACTAGTTACCAAGTTGACTAAACCAGAGTATATTATTCGAGACAATCCGGAAATAATATTCGAGGAAAAAACTACAAAATTTCATGTATTTTTTTTTAATATCTCAGAATTGGATCAAACTGAAATTTGTTTACAATTTTAAATTATGGCATTCAAGGTCTGTGCAAAGCTTATTCGATAATTTTTGTTCAAGAGAATTTTATAATTTATTTTTAATTGATATAATATCATGATCATCACGAAACTCTCCACAAACTTGTGCATAACTAATTTCAAACTAACTACCAGGTTTCATTATAATTGGATTTATTTTTTAGCTTTTCCGGAAATATTAAGAAGACTGAGGAAAAAAACTTTAAATTCACATATCTATCAAAAATTTAAATGGAATTGAACTGCAATTTGGTAGTCTATTATGAAACATGAATTTTTTTCGAGAAAGATTTTCGAATTTTTTTTAACTGTATTTATGACATACCACCACAAAATTTCGCACGAAGTTGAGGTATTCCAGAAATAACAACGATAACGAGAAAAAAAAACCATATCATTTTGCATATTTTTTTCCGTATTATTTGAAAGATAGATCTGAATCGAACTGAAATTCGGTAAAAATAGAGTTCGAGATAGGGGCGACATTTTGTCGGAATCTGATAAATAGTTGAAAAAAAATGGAAAATTCTGAAAAAATTTTTTTCAGAATTTCCCAACAAAATATTGCTATTGGCTTCGCGTCAGTAGTTTCTGGGATATTGAGGAAATAATCTCAAATGACTAACCATTTCGCCGATTCGGCCCATTAACGAACTTAATCGCCGCATTCTGATGAGCGATCCACCCTGAGAGCATAAAGTATAATATAGATATGTTTTCTATGCCTGAGAGTGTCTAACTTGCTCCGTTCGACAGTTATCGTGTCCTCGGCCCGGCAGAATCGATTTCGACACCGGATTCGTCATCATTGAGTTCAAATCTAGTCGTTTGAGACCATTTTCGGCTGAAACTTTACAGAAAATGGATAAAACGAAAATACGCCGTTCCCCAGATCATGCGCGCAAACACGAAACAGGATGCCTGATACTACACTTATTATGTAATCTATTTTTTAATTTTATTCATCATGTGCAAGTTGATATAATTTGAATAAGATCCAGTCACTATAGGGTAAACATTTTCAGTATCAATGTCAATTCATCAAAGGGCAATCCATAGTAATCAACATCAGGGGGCCGATTCTTGAATCCCGATCAAGAATTGAAGAGCATGAAAATTGCCATATGTCCCCGTCGATTTTCTTAGTTAAATATAAACAACAAGTAGAAATGACCTGCGCATATAACCGAATGTCACTCGACAATCGAATGTTATATGTCCTATACTCCGTACCACTCTTGGCTAAGTCGAAGGAAACGGTGATAAGGTTACGTTTATATTGCGATTTGAAATTTCTCGATATCTTGCATTCAGTTTATTTCTTGAATATTTGCTTGAAAAAATAGTCGAATTGGTGAAAAGAGCTCTCAGCTTGCAGATGCTCAAGAAAACTTGGAAAATTGACATAAACATGACAATTGACATACTCTTCAATTCTTGATCGAGATTCAAGAATCGGCCCCCTGGTTGGTAAAATTTTCTTAAATTAACTGAATGGCAAACAACTCAAATAGTGGGCGCACGTGTAAACTTAACCTTACCTTGATATAATTTTGATTCTGTTTTTCATGAATAGTGATCTTGGGACCATCAAGGACAGAGAAAGATATCAAAATCGAACAAAATCACCTTAAATTGTATCAAAATATTTTGAACTATTCAATTCAGTTTATAATTACCTTCCAATAAATTTTCACAGCCGTAGTGTTGATGGGCTCAGTTTGGGTAATCAGTGGTGCAGGTGGTTTATTGTCCAAATCGAAATCCATTTTCCTCAAGTAAAACTTATCTGAGTTATTACTCAGTTTATTGTCATTATTGCTGTAAACTGCAGCAATTCTAAATCTATAAACATGATCTGGCTTTAAGTTGGTCACATCATAACTTCGAATATGTGGAGCTATGTCCTCATTGCAAGTCTTCCATCTAGAACCCTTATTCCTATGATGTTCGTTGTGTTGTAATGGCCCTAATTCTCTATACTGAACTTTGAAAAACATAATTGGCAATCCAGTATTAGAGCCAACTGACCATCTCACAACAACAGCTTGGTCATTCAATCTGGTGACTGTTGGTTTGTTTGGTGGTATCATCTTTGGTGGTTTCAACGGTCTTGTAGGCTTCCTTGGGGGTTTTTTTCCACCATGACGATGATTCGAGGGTTGCGTTGGTATATCTAAACTTGTTGCAATCGGTATCACTCTTAAACTTATTGCACTATAAACAGTCTTCACTGCGTTGGTAGCGAAACACTGTAAATTTCCAGCATGTCTTTTTTCCACTGGATTTATTACTATTTTATTTTCATGTGTTTCTATGGAAGTGTCGTTTTTTACACTATATCCGTTCAAGAACCACGCAATATTAGGTTTAGGTACTCCTTTCACCGTGCATTCTAAATCCAGTTTGTCGTTTTGTTTTACATCTGTGGTGTTCAAGAAACATTCAATGCTTGGCTCTTCATAATAGATGAGAGTTATTCGCTGTGATATTCTTCCATAGTTGTTGGTGTGGTTGCAGACATACACACCTTCATCTGATGCTGTGATATTGTTGATTTTCAGTCCACCACTCATCAGTTCAGTGCGAGGTTGAGGTAGCTGTCCATTTTGTTTATACCAAATAACTCTAGGAACCGGATTACCAATGGCTGCACATTCGAGGAATACCGACGAACCTGAATGGAAATATGAAATTTGACGGAAACGTGGTAATGAACATTATTAGTATTATTACTGAGGTAATAGATGAGGAATATATCTGCAATTGATCAAGTATTACCTATGCAAAATTCAATTATTAAGGATAATTGACCTTTTACATTAGTTCGTCAATTTTGCTTCGTACAGAATGAAGAAAGGTGAATTGTTATATAATCCAGGAAACTCAAATAAAGATGAAATTTCAACTTAGTTCCTCTCATGATTTCTTGAACTACAAAGAGAAGCCATTTCAGTATAAAATTTTCGGGCAAGAATGTGTATACTTGAAACGTTCCGTTCGTAAGAAACAGGTCTGACTTTTCAGGATTCCAGATTATTTGATAATAAATTTCTTTATGTATGTTGTGGAAAGAATTTAACGAATTCAAGACGACATGAGATTATCGATAAATCGACAATATTTCTATTTTAAAACCTTTTCCTGAATACTGATTTTCAAAAGACGCATTCCAGGTGTTTCTTTCCAGAAAAGTCTTTCAGGGCCAGAGTTAATTGAACTATTTCACATAATCCTGATAGTAATTAGTTCTTGAAGTTATGGAACACACTAAAAACAGTATAAGTTACCTTTTACCACCGTATAGTTGCTAGGAGGTTTCACTAAAAAGTAGGGAATTTGTCCTTCCACATAAGTTGACACTCTCAAATTCAAGGATTCCTTAGACATTCTTCTCGGTACTGTAGGCAAGCTTGCACCACATTTGTAAACGCCTGTATTGTGATTTGTCACATTTTCGATAACAACAGCTTTTATTTTACTAGACAGTTCTGTTGGCTCTAAATATTGGCTATCTTTATAGTAATCGACAAAAGGATCTTGGTTAGAATATGGTAGTTCACATTTCCAAAGTATAGTATTTCCGGCAACGACATTTAATTTTTTGTCTCCTATTTTTGTGAAATTATCTAAGGTGGCTATGGTTACTCTAGAGGGAACTGATGCTATCACAGATGCTCCGTAGTATGCAAGACATTGGTAGTCCCCTGCTACCCGCTTCTGGGTATCCTAAAATGATACAAATATATTCATTCAGCGGAACAGGAATAATAATTTTAATTATTATAATTAGACAGAATGCGTGAAAACTTCTTCAAACATTTAATTATACTGAATAAACAAGTTGCTGTTCACTACTATGTCCCAACTAATTTTAGTGAGGAGTGAAAATATTTTATGTTCCAAAAATTGAAGCTATAGAAAAACTTGAAAGATGGCAGTTTCTGTACGTATATTCAATAAAATGTATTCATCCTAAGATATATGGAGTAAATTCGATAATAAATTTTGAGCTGGACAAGGTTTCATAATTTTTCTCTTCACCGAACTATAAAAAGTGCTCCATAAAACGTCCACGCAAGCACAGTTATCTGTGGAGAATTCTCTCCTCTTTTCTATGGTATACAATGAATTTGGTTTTTAAGTTATGCTATGTTTCAAGCGAAAAAATGGTGAAACGTTCCAAATACAAGAATATTGAATAACTTTACCATAGAAGATAATTGGACCTTTGTCTATAGACATTTTTTTTGTTGCAAATTTCCTGTAGAATCACTCTCTGAAAGTTGGCCAGAGGTAACATGCACACCCTGTATATAAACACTAAATGAATGATGGGGAGAATTCGCCATTTTGCAACGCCAGAGAAACTCATTCTTGACTTCAGTCCATCTCACTGCCTACTCAATTGAACTTTTGAAAAGAAAAAAGATCGATAGCCAAATCTAGTTCTTTTATTAGCTCATTGAAAGCAATAATTAGATGATAAAATAGTAGAATACTTGGAATAATGTATTTTAAGAGCTCGTTATGCTTCGCATAGAACGTTGACTTTGCTTTGTTGGTGAAGCGAAATATTGAAATATTCGTTATAATTGGAAGACTTTGTGGAAACGATCATTTATGTTTCAATCTTATAGGAACAAGAACCCCCATTCCAACGAATTTTGTACTTACCTGAACTTTCACATTCAGAAAACTCTTTTTATCTTCTGTATGATCAGGATTGATGAGAATATAAGGTGCTGTATTGAGATCTATAACTGCCTTAGAATTATACATATCCCTATCGGAAAAAGGGTAGAATTTCCATAGGAACTTGTCTGGTTCTATATTCATTTGGCAGATCAATCGGGTTTCGAAATCGATTGGTAATATCACATTTTCTGGACTGTTCACCATGTATTCATGATCTGAAAAAAGAAATGCCATTCAAGAGTTGACTATAACACCGAAGGACTGAACGTGAACACAGTAATTTCCATAAGAAATAACAAGAATAAACGTTATTTGAAGCGCAAGTTCGGACCTCAATTACGAGAGTAGGATTCTTGATTATAAACCGGAAACATTAATTCAATAATTCCGTATGTATAACCATTCGAAATTTCTTTGAATATACATGTAAAATTTCAGAATAATACTACTGATTCTTTCTGAAATATACAAATTTCGAGATGGAAAAACTGAACTCAATTTGTCATTTTTATGATGATACGATCCTTATGAAGTTTCGCTCAAGTTTTCATTCAACAATCAATTACCAGGTATCAAGTTGATCGCATCAGTATTTTTGACTCATTAAATCATAATTGGGTCAATATACACATTGTTCGTGAATTGGAGTTACCAACGAAAAGGTGAGATTACTGGCATAATTTTAAGGAGTCCCATAAATATGGGACCGTAAACGTTTCGTTTAAGAGATACAGGGTGTTGAACGTTTGACTATTTTTTCAAATTTTTTACTCATAGCATCTGCATTCCACAATATCTTCTACTGAAATTTGGCTAAGCTATTACAATTTTAGAGTAAACACCATGTGACATGCCAGTTTTGACTGCATATTCACAGGGTGATATTTTTTCTGGAACACTGTTCCCTGTTTTCCTCCAGATTTTTTTTTGGTGAGCCACTATTAGTTTCGAAGAAGATATAATGAAGCTTTGTTAATATCAACTATTAACATTATGGTACCTTCTAGTTTTGTCGTATCTGCTACCGATTTCGAGAAACAAATTTCGAAAGATCCTCTCGAAATCCTCAGAAAAATCCGAATTGTCCTAAAAATAGTCAGTAAGCTGCGGTGAAGGAATTCATTATTAGTTTTTATGAATGTTTTCCATTATCTGTAGCAACGACTCATACAGATTCGACAAACTTGTACAATCATCTTGTGCAAATATTTTGAGGAAAAACTCAAGAAAAAAAATCAAACCTTAACACCCTGTACCTTTTAAACGGGAAGTTTGCAGTCACACGTTCATGGGACTTTTTTCCTAATATTATGCAAAGAATCTAGAATTTAGGAACACCCTGTGTATGTTTCATAACAAAATAATCGCCGCTGATGAAAATAGAAGATTACAGATCGGTTATAACGTTGTTCAGATTTTTCCCATTAGCGACTCGAACCCACAAGGGTCTAGGTATTTGAATTTACGAATTTCAAAAATAATTATACATTTAAATAATCATTTATTCTTTATAAAATGAAAAACTCACCTGAGCTTACAGACACAACCCACATCGTCAAGGCGTAAACAATAGTATAAAAGTCCCTTATCGAGCCGTCCATGTTTCTGCATGCCTGGAACAAAACTGGAGGTTTATACGATGTTATATACTTTATATGGCTTAGTACATCCTTTGATATGTCACATACAGACCACCCTAGATTGCCAAAGCCCTTGAATTGAGTATTGTATTACAACCCCCTATTATTGCATACCTATGCATACCTACTTGAATTCATTGAAATCACATAAGGACTTAAAAGAGTAAACTCTTTAATGAAAACGTTAGCTACCTGAGCTCATAAAGTTAGGATTTTCGCGAAAAATAGACGCGTTTTCGCATCTTTTCCGTAAAACTGAAGCGCTTCAGAGTTAACATCTTGTAGGAATGTCAATTTTCAACCGAAAGTATGTTTGAACGAATAGGAAATACTAGTGCGGCCTATCAATTAATCCGACCGATAGTTCGTCTTTTTGAACAGATCGATTGAAGTTATAGTGTGAAGACACTTGCACGGGAATCATGTTGTAATATAGCAAAATGGCGAAGGAGCCGGGATCGATCACTTGCTACGTCGGTTTTGAGAATTTTCAAAGATCATGTTATCCATTCCTATTTTTCACCTCTGCTCAGAAGGTCGAAAGGTGGTCCAAATTTTTCTATTTCGAATCTAAGCTCGACCCGTCATATCTTATTCAATTAGTATAGTATACAGGGTGGGCAAAATTCGTTGTCTACTGAAGGGATCTCGATAACTATAGCAGCTAGAAGAAAACTGATAACACATTCTCTAGCTCTTTTTTCCTGACTAATCTGAATCTGGAAACAGATCCAGCTTATCGTTCATAGAACCTAAGTTATGAGCGAAGATTGAGAAATTGTAATTTTCCATAATGCTGAATAACTAGCTTGTTTGAACTCGTATTCGAAATCTGTTGATACATTCTACAGGCACTTTTTTAGGCGGAATTCAAATATAATATGAATTTTTCAATCCAGACATTTTCGAGAAATGAGAAGGATTTTGGATTTTTTAAATGTAAACTATAGTCAAAAGATCTCTTATCTTGCTACAAAACTTCTGCTGATTTCGAAAATGTCTCATATGTCGCTATTCACATGAATATTACATGAGAAAATATTCATTACTTTTTTCCTGCTTTTCTATTCACTGAGTGGGCTGACGTTACCATAGCAATGATTCAATATGCATTAACTGAGTGGACTTGCACCTCTATGATTGGAATCAGCGATTGCGGAAAAAATATTTCTATGGATAATTTGTCATAGTTCTTAAGATCAGCAATATTAAGGGTCATTAGGGATAATAAACAGATTTTCTATTGCTAACTCAAGAACTTTGACAAATTAACCATAGAAATATTTATTCAGCAATCGCTGATTCCAATCATAGAGGCGCAAGTTAACACGAAGATAATGCATATTCAATCGTCGCTATGGCAACGTCAGCGTACTCATAATTCAACAGTGAAAAGAAAGGCAGGAAAATAGTATTAACAATTTTCTCATGTAATTTTCATGTAAATAGCGACATATGATATATTCTTGGAATCAGCAAAATTTTGTAGCATGATAAGAGATCTTTCGACTATAGTTTACATTTGAAATATCCAAAATCTTTCTCATTTCTCGAAAATGGCTGGATTAAAATATTCAGTCATATTATATTTGAATTACTCCTAAAAAAGTGCCTGTAGAATGTATCAACAGATTTCGAATACCATTTCAAACAAGCGAGTTGTTCAGCATTATTGAAAATGACAATTTCTCAATTTTCGCTCATAACTCAAGTTCTATGAACGATAAGCTGGATCTGTTTTCAGATTCGGATTAGTCAGGAAAAAAGAACTCGAGAATGTGTTATCAGTTTTCTTCTAGCTGCTATAGTTCTCGAGATCCCTTCAGTAGACAACGAATTTTGCCCACCCTGTAGTTAATTCATGAGGATTTATTAATCCAATTTTTTTCTGTCGACCTAAATTTTTGAAGAAAAGTCGTAGAAAATTAAATGTTCATGGTTCGTGGGAAATAACTCAAATGGGACACACTACCTTCTGTACTATGAAAAGAAGTCTCGAAAGTTCACGTGAAATTCGTGATGATCCAACAATAATAGATATTTACACAGGTTTAACCAGATATGTGGTATGTTCGCTGTATAAACCATAAACGATAATATTTAAAACCATAGTAGGTCGTTTAGCACTGATGTCGTGATTTGGTTCAATTTCCACTTTTTTCGATGCTTAACAAAGTTTAAGCGAAGGATTTAGTCCAGTTTGATATAGGGTTAATGAGGGGAGTGCAGAATCTGGAATATAGTGTAAAGTTATGGGTGGATATAAATGTGGACGTTCAATAAAGCGATGAGGATGGGTGTTGATTGAATTGAATTTTTTCTAGCAAAAAAATTAGCCAAGCCATCATAGGATAGCATCATTTATGAAAACGCAAGAAGCATGGTTTATTCTGTGCATCTTGGATTAAGGCCAATGCAGATGCACCAGTGAAAAAATGTTGAATTTATTACGGCATTACGCGATTCTCACAGGCACTGACAAGTGGAAGGTTGTAGGTGTAATGTTCAACATAAATGTCTTGTTGAAGCACCGAGCGAAACTTTAGTATTGCTACATATATAACGAATCGATTCAAGGATAAAATGAATACAGTTAATAAAATGAGATATAAATTTAACTAACTCATAAAAGAGTGCATAAAACAACGAATAAATGTAAAAAAACAAAAGAACCGTCAAAATACTATAAACCTGCGTTGCTGAAAATAAACGATATTGTATTGGGAAAGTTTAACGCGGTTGTTCTGGGAAATAGCGCATTATCGTTTCGTCACAATATCTGTAATTTTCGGATTTTCAGCTAAAAATCGTCTTTCACGAGTAGTAGGTTGGACTAACTGAAGAATACGTGGTCAAATTCAATTCAGTCCTACCGCATGTGCTGTAAGTTTCGAGAGAGAAAAATAAAGCGTTGAAATTTTATCTCAGTTAAGTTCGTTATAGGGCGAAATCGGCCGAACAGTTTCGGAGTTATACTAATATGGAATTTGAGGTTAATTACTCGATATCTCATAAAGTACACACTGACTCGATCATATTTAAACTTGATAATTAGTTTAAAAATACCAACACACAACTCAATGTAGAATTTCATGTGGAAGCAGTGTTCAAAAATTCCTAAGAAATGTTCTTCTTCACATTTTTGGTTGAAATTTTTTTTCCTAGAAAACTGCTGATTAGATTTCGACGACATTTGGAACTGACCCTGAAGTCAGTATTCTTCAACAATGTTCCGGATTTCGTTTGGATTCGACATTTACTTTCGGAGATTTAAGGATTTTATGTCAAATTTCGTTGTTATTCGTAATTTTGACATTTTTTCCTCATTATCTCAAGAAGTAGAGAAGTGATCAGATTGAACTTAATGATCAGTTGAAGTATGCTAACGCGCAACTAAAAACAGAATTTTGTGTTGATCATAAATGTCTATTCCACTATCCAAATTCAAGAGCCCGGTCTATCAGGTGCTCGATCTGCCGCCTAACGGTCTCAACCAAATTTTGCAGAAATGCAATGCAAATGCGCGGGAAATAACCTCAAACTTACCTGACTCCAAAGTCGTTTTTTCGATTCAACATATTAACTAACTAAACCGTTTCATTTTGAATGCAATCTACCTTCTTGATATCATTGAGTAGGCTCGCAAAAAAGGCTCTCAGCCCTCAATAAAGGGAAGGTTTTGGGATCTAAATTTCAACCTGAGCGGTTTTGCTAAGAGTAAGATATAATTTATGGTACCTTATACCACAACTTTCATAGTGCATACAATTTCATCAGGCGAATACATCATTGTTTTTCAGACAATATATGATTTTTTTCGAAATTTGTGGAATAAATTCTTCTCTATCATTCTCGTTATAACGAATCGGAGTAAAAATACAAAAAATTGACTGATACCTGAAGAAGCATATTACCCCATTCACTTTTATGAAATCTCCCAGTAGGCCATGAAATTCTGACACATTTCACCGTGTATATTTTTAAAATGTTAGGTTTGATTATGCTGAATCTGAATTGTTATTATTGAAAGAGAGTAGAAATTGTCAACGTCCCGCCGAATTATTTTGACACTGTTGATATTTCAGGAGTGCCAACCTGCCTCGGTTTTAGTTATAAAAACTTGTTAGTCTTAAATTATGGCCTACCGGTAGACTTTATAAAAGTGACTGGAGTATAAATACGCACACAGTTGCCTGAGTTTCAACTTATATGATGTTTTCATAACCAGCGCGCCCCATTGATGGGTTATTATCAATCTGAGATTCATACATGAATAAAGGTGCCTAAGTGAAATTCAGAAGTGCAGGCCCTCCCAAAAATCGGTTCCCAATTTTTCACAAACGAAATGATATTCGACTATAGCCATAACGCAAATGATTTCCAGGGGGACTTTGAGGTCAAACATTTAATCGTAAATAAAATAATATGCCCACATGTTATAATCACCATGTTACTCAATACTTACGGCAATCAGTAGCTTCTTAACAGCGACACCGGCTACATGAGGAACTTGATCGAATGTCGCAACCAGCGTGGGTGATAGGCATTAGACTCTGAAGGACTTATAAATTCGAGGAAATTGGCACTTAATCTTGCATTGAAATCACCAAACACGTGCTATATAGAAAGAACTTCCGTCTTTGATGGTACTTTGACTCTGACAAAATCCGGCCATCGCTTTCCGGGAAAAGCATGGATATAAGTATCTGTTATAAATGATTTTTGATAAAAATATCAGTAGAAAGGTATACACTAACCAGCAAAAAACCGACTACTAAACATTTTTGTAACGTTTTGTGTGCGTGTCTAAGATTATGAGCCGCGAATGGGTTTGAAAAAATAGGTTAGGCCGATGACGAATCCAGTATCAAAATCAATTATGTACGGCCGTAAGTACGATTAAGAAGTATCCTATCGACTTGAAACTTTTGAGGGTAGGTTGGATTTTGAAGTGCGACGGTTAAGTTCGTTTACAGGTTGAGTCAGCTAAACTCTTTGGGAGTTCTAGTCATTTGGATTCTTGTTGGACGCGAATGATTAGTCAATTGAAGAAAAAATTATTTCGAATTTTTTTTCCTCGAAACTATTTATTAGATAAGACACACCTGGTGCTCTATATTTCACGAATGTGTAACGAATTTCAACATTCGGAGATATTGGGAAAAATATGTCAGTTTTCTCAGACTTTTCCTCGGTATCATTGATCCATTCATGACTTTGAAACTATGATGGTATTTTCGATCCTAAATTAACTCTATTTCTTATCTACGAGTGCCATAGATACGTCGAATTTTATCAACACAAATATTAGAAAATGATTCGGGAAAACCGACTAAAAAGTTCCTTTAATACCTGCTCTATATGGAAAAGGACAATAATAGTAGCATTGAGTAATCAGTTCGAATATGTGCACACACAAAGTTTTCATTATTTTCATCTGCATTTTATGCACACAAGATATCATAAGGTAGTATGAAATGAGTTTATAATGAATCTATATTTTTCAGGATTCGATTTCAATCTGAGATACTGTAGATTCCGATGTAGTGATTCCTGTGAAATCCCAGAAGACAAGTTCAATCCTGAAGGCAACGCAATACCTCCTGGAGTTGAGTCAGGAATGAATAAATTATGAATATTAATCAATGAAATAATACTACACTCACTGTGAGGCAATGATCATTCAGTACAAGTTTCTCAAAAAAGTTGAAGCTTTTCCATCACTTGGGACGGGAAATTTAAGAACAAACCATCATGTTGAGGGTCGCGATATATATGGATATTGCTATCCTGGACTCAGCTTCTTCTAAACAAGTAGGTAATATTGAATCCAAATGTCAATATTTGTGAAGATCAGGTCTCATTGGCTGAAAGTTGAGTTAGGGCTCCTAATTCCACGTCAATAATGTCAATGTAGTTTACACAGAAGGATATATTCCGTAAATAAACTTGGATATTTCAGTAGCTGGTTTTCCGTGGATATGAAATGTTTGGTTGCCTACTGAGAAGGGGGTTACAAACGGAACTTCAATATTCAAACTGAAGAAACTTCTGCTGCAGTCAGTGAAAGGATAATAATGACTAATGATAACATATCAGCTTAGCTAGAGCCCCAACACAACCTTCAGCCAATCAGCATGATCTTCACACGTATCGATATATAGATCCAACTACTTGGTTTTAAAAACCGAGGCACAGGTAACGGATATTTGAATGGCTCAGAGAACAATCAACCTAAGTCCATTTGTAAGAATTTCAGAGGATAGCATTATTTTTGTTTCGTACGAGGGTTTCAACATATCTTATCATTTTCCAAAAATCCATTTATTTTCTACGTGGAATTAATAAGATATATAGGTCCTATGATTTCTCATTCTCGAACAGGTGGCCGATTCTTGAATCTCGATCAAGAATTGAAAAGTGTGAACATTGTCATATGTTTATGTCGAAATCTAAGTTTTCTCTAGCATCTGCAGAATTTGCGTGAGAGTTCTATTCGCCATTTCGACCATGTTTTATATATTCAAAAAATAAACTGAATGCAAGATATCGAGAAATTTCAAATCGGAATATAAACATAACCTTATTGCCGTTCCTTCGAGTTAGCAACGAAAGGTACGGAGTATAGGAAATATAACATTCGATTGTTGAGTGACATTCGGTTCCATGCGCAGGTCATGTCTATTGAGGCTGCCGGGTAGAAGACCCATCCATTAGATTTTATGGTGTTACAAAATGTCAAATTCAATCCTGTTTCAATCATTCAAGCAGCGATCAGTACACGGGGGCGCATGATTCACAGGGTATTCCATTTTCCGAGTGAAGCGTTGTTAATTCATCAAGGTAAAAGTTAACTTATCAACGACTATGAGTGAACCCTAGTTAGTATCTTCCATCGCATCCCTAAATTTTTCTAAGTTTCACATTTTATTATCTATCCGAGGTATTGGAGAATATTAATTTGCATCCAAGTTTTCATAATGATCGCGAAAACCGTTCAAGTATATGAAAAATTCAGGGACAAAATGATGTTGAATTGAACAAAATAGAATATTCCTCTATCATAACCTGTTACGGCATTTTGAAAAAATCTGAAGAGTTGAATAAGATTTGACACTGAAATTATGGTTACTCGTGAATATAATTCACTATACTTCAAATTCGAGATTCGAGACCAAGGAATTCTGCATTAACCTTCAAGCCGTCGAATTTCAACCAACTAGTAAATACCAACTTTTGTGAAAATCTTGGGAATATAATTTCGAATAGATCCTATTCCGACGTAATAATTGGGCGGATTTTACTCATTCACGAATGTCGAATTCGTAACTAAACTCCAAAACTGCTTCAAAAAGTCTCGTTTTTGCGCGCATGTTCTGCGGAACAGCGTGCTATCGTTTTGTCCGTTTCGAATTTTGAGCAGAAAATGGTCTCAAACGACTAGGTTGGACTCACTGATGGCGAATCCGGTGTCAAAATCGATTTGTCAGGCCGACCGGCCGTCCGTATGCACGATTACGGTCTTACATAGAATCCTATAAACCTGAAACTTTAAGTGTAGGATGCATTTCAAAATGCGACGGCTAAACGATTTCAGAGTTGGAGCCCTTTGAAACGTTGTTCCGTGAAGTTATTGTATTTACGGTAATCAGAACGGCCAATCGTGAACACAATGAGAATCCATTCGGATAATCCATATTTGTGGGGCCAGTTCTTCAAAAGGTCAATTTCGTTAATTGGTAGAATACACCCAATAAATCGTCAGTTATGTCCAATCGAAATTTCATTTCGGCAAAAATCCAAATGGAAACACTCAATTAAACCTCATCATAAAACTTAACTGGAAGTTATCTTTAACTCTAACCGACAGTTAAGCAGTAACTTCCAGTTAAAGTTAGATTTTCAGGGTTATCTTTATCTGGTGGTCTGGGTATCAATTATAGCTAAAGTTAAAATTAACTCCTGCTTTTCCACAGATTCTCTGCCTTTTCGGCTGACATAAGGGGAATATAACCTGGATTTTATTGATGTTATGATATTTTCGGAAACATGTTAGCAAGATAAATTCGCTTCATTTTCAAAGAACTTTTGATTCACGATGACGAAGATGACATGAATATTGTTGAACATCCTCGTTGAGAGATATTCACTTCATTTTTGAAGAACTTTTAAGTGACTATGACGATGATGCCATGAATATTGTGGAATATCTTTGTTGAAAAAAGGCATTTAGAACTCGGCTGAAGCATTTGAACTTATGGGAAGAAACGGAATTCAAAAACCGATTTCGCTTGTCTGAACACTCTGTACGCCTATAATAGAACACATATTCTTAGAAATCTTGCTTTGACGCCAGTGATGCAAATGTATTGATTACACGCATAGTTTATGCATCTTGTTCTTTATTGATAATTGCTGGAGATTTCAGGGGTTTTCACAAATCAACTAAACTGACTGTATTATCAGAAATTTCTCATGGAAAATTGCACACTTATTATCTATTTACATCAAAACGCCTGCTATAAACCTCAATCGAGTAAGAATCCAATCTTGAGAGTTCATCATGGCATATTATCGTAATGAAAATATCAGTTATTCTTTCTGTTCTACTATTATTAGATGTAAATGAAAAAAAATCATTGGCATTTATTCTTTTCGGTGCCTAATATAACAGATAATAATTGTAAAGGCGTAATGAGGCATGATAATTTATACACATTATTTAACTTTGAAGATGAAAGAGAAAATCATCACAATTGTAATGGATCCTTTTCTTATAATAATGGAAAAACTGTAGCTGATTACCGTGTACAAATTCTAATATCAGGGCTCGATAACCAAGACCCACACAAAACATTACCATATTTTTTAATTGAATGACAATTTTTGCAAATTTAGTGTTGAGATTATTACCACTCCCAGTGTCAGTTTGAAGTAGTTGCCCGTTGGTGAAGAGTGAAGTATTTGTGAAAAGATTCTGTACTTAATTGGATTTGGACAAAAAAAAAGGATTTGTTTATTCCTATCATGTTTCGAAAACGAGTAACCTTTCGGTACCCTTTCCGTAAAATATTGTAAGGTGCAAATGAATTGATGTGTGCACATTATCCCTCCCGGTGACGTTCCGTTTCCATGCCATTTATGCCCATTAAATTTTTACGGAACGGATACTGGAAGATTACGGAACGTAAAGTGAGAATCAACTTCAATAATGCCATCATTATGATTGAATATCATCCCCTTTTGGTTTATTATTTGATAAAATCAAATGATAAACCTAAGTGATTGACCAAAAAAAAAAATTCAACCCCCCCCTGAAAATTTCACAGTTCACGTTTTGGAGTATGTAGATTTGAATAAACGAATAAAAAAAAATCCGTCCGTCCGCCGTCCGTTGTCCGGGGCTTTTCTCTGAAAGTACTGAACGGAAATCTTTGAAACTTGGTAGAAAAATCGTGTGTCACTCGGGGTTGATCCTCCAAGCTTTTCAGCAGGATCAGTGTACCCTAAGGGGTCTAAATGGGGGGTTGGGGAAAAAAAAAAAATTTTTTTCGAAAACTTACCACCGAATTTTCATGAAACTCTGAACTTTGATTACTGTTGCATAACTAAACCTGAAAAATTTTACCCGGATGATTTCCGACCAGTGGTTCTTGAAATATGTAGAAAAACGCTGCAAATTTCCAATAATATCGAAAATGAATCATCGCATTCGGTTCTAAGTTGTTCAAGATATCAACGGTATATTGGGTTACTTAACTAAAAAAATAATAAACCCTTGTGTAAAATTTGCAGTGTTTTTACATTCATCACATATCAGAGATATTTGGACCAGGAAAAAAAATAGTGCCTTTTTTATAAATAATACATGTCCATACCTTTTTTTATTTCATTTGCTGTGTTCTTTTTCCAACGAGTAACACATCAGGAAGGGAAATCCTGAAAATAAATATAAAAATTATATGATTCATCCCATTAGAAATCACAAAAATGAGGAATTTTCATACATGAGAGGACATGATTTTTTTCGCGACTAGTTAGAAATCATTGTCGAACTATAGAGTGTTCGTTGACAGTGTTAAGGTGAAAATAGTGAAAATCTGTGCATGTTGGCAAATTATATTCAAAGCACCTCACGACCAATGATTTGGGGATGCTTTCTGAAAGAAACATTAAAATTGTTCTAACTCAAGAAATATTCAATTTGAATCAGTAGTGAAAAATTCCTTCTCGAAATTCCAGGTTTGTAATAATAGGAATTTAATTTTCTCATGGTAAACTTATGGCACATTACTATGTCCTTCTTTGAAAAAAGTTAAACGCAGATATCGGAAGAAGGCCCGTTAAGAGAATTTTCAAACCACTGGAGACGAAATTTTGCGGCAAAATTCTTCTATTGTAATATGAAAGTTTTTTGCTTGGCAATTTCGCTAATGACATGGTATGCCGGGTAGGGTGTCGCTTATTACACTACCCTAGATACCGGGCCATACCTGATTGTGCGCTCCCGACGTTGTTATGATACTCCTCTGTATGCCGGGTGATGAGGGGAGCTAGGCAGACCAGGAGCGCTATTCTTGAAATCTGGGAATTGATAAAGTGGGCGTGTCGACATTGTTGCTAAGGATACGCGGTGCTTTTTAGACGATAGAGCACGTTCATACCATCGCGATCAAGAACAGGGACCCGGGTCCACTAGATCGCTCTAGATAATTACCCTAGATGCCGGTTCCTTATCAAGGCTGATTCTCACTTTATGTTCCGCAACCTTTCAGTATCCTTCCCGTAGAATATTATATTATATTTTAGCCCACTAAATTTTGACTTGAATCACACGGAAGGGATACTGGAAAGTTACGGGACGTATAGTCAACTAGCGTCGCTATGGAAATATTCTGACAAAAAGTGGAATGAGTAAATTAGTCATATAAAAATCTTCAGTCTCTATTTAGCATAGTATTTCGCGTCACCTAAAATGACAAATTTCTCCCTATACCTTCTTCTACATAACAGATAACGTATGTTGAACTGTTTCAGCCGTTACTACATATTTGGTAGTTGTTGATCATAATTAAAACAATTTTTTTATTACTATATTTTACTACCAACATTAAGATGTTTCACAATATGCGGGATTCGCATTTTTGCGACTTGTTTCGAACTTTCGTTCCTCTTCAGGCAACTGATCTCTAAGCATCCTGCATCCTGTGTATTTGCAGACTAGAACTAAGTTCTCTTGCTGCTGTCTTTCCGGTTACTTCCGGTCAATTTTTTCCAGGTTCTCTTTTAGCCTGGTCCTCGGTCTTTTGATTTTCCTATTTTCGTTTTCATAATCATAATTCACGCTTTTCCTTATTCCGCTGTTTTCGTGATTTTCCATTCTTTCGTAGGTTCTTTTTGCCAGTTTCGTTATATATTCTTTTATTGTTGTGGTTTCAGTCATTTGCCTGATCTCTTCATTCCATGTGTTCCACTCTGTTTCAAGGGCTTATCTAAGAGTTATTTCCTGAATTGTTTTAAGTTTTTCGAGGTGCCTTTTATTCATAATTAATATTCCGCTTTAGTATGTCATAGCCGGTCTTATTATTTTTTTGTAAATTCTTACTTGGGTACTTTCTCTAACAATTTATGAGGGGATAGAGATATCCTTTAATTCTTTTGGCCTTCATTGCTGCTTCTCGTATGTATTCATTCATATTTAGGTTTTCGTCCAATGTGATTCCAAGATATTTGACTTCGTTTGCCATTCTATTTCCTTTTAATTTATTTTTATCTTCATTTTGAATTCATGTTCCTTGTTTTTATATAAGAATTTTATTTTCATTCTTTATTTTTTGTAACCTTCGGTGAGCTTGTCAATATGAGTCTGTAGTCTTTTAGTCGCGCTGTTTTCTGTTCTTCCTGAAGCCAGTGCTGCTGTATCGTCTGCGTACGGTCCAAGTATGATTCCTTGAATTTTTGGTATATCACTGGGGACCTCTGGACAGTTCTTATAGCAGGTTCGGAGGTTGGTTTCCCCAAATGATTTCGAAGATATATCCATTCGGAGTTTTATTTTTCCAGTATGACCAAAAATGTAGATGTGTTCGAATCGAAATTCTGTACTCGGTTGAAAAATGACGGCGTCAATGAAAGCTCCTGACCTCGCGTCAGTGCTTTTCTAAATTTTTTTAGTTCATGACTAATTCTCTCCTGTTTTTGATGCAGCGGAAAGTTAGCATACAAATCTTATAAATGATGCATGTCACTTAGATCAAGTTAAAACTCAGGATATGGATAGAGTTAATCATGAGCAATTTTGGAATTACATTTCCAAAAATTACTCATTGAAATTTCATAATTTTGTGTTTAGGGAATGCATTTCCGTATGCATTAGTATAAGGATACATATATTGAATTGAAGAAATTTTCATCACTTATAAACCATCCACTCAATTGAAATAATCAAAAGTAATCAGATATGAGAATGATATAAAAAAAATTCTAGAAAAGCACTGACGCGAAGTCAGCAGCTTTTTCGCGCATGTTGTAATTCGTTGCCAAAGCAGTCACCTTTTCACGTATTGACCACGCCAAACTCACCTTTACTTCCCGATGGAAAGATAAGGTGATCTTCTAATCATATTATCCTCACAAAATTCTGCATGAATCTTCGAGATATAATTTTTCAATCAAGTACTTCATTTCAATTCGATCCAATCTATATGCATATATACGGAGTTATTGGGTGGATTTTACCCATTCACGAATTCGACCTAAGTGATTTAATCGAGCCACAAACCAACGCAACCAATATTTACGAATACAACAATTCGCTAATCTTTTGCGAACAGCAATAAATATTCGAATGCGATGTATTATATCATTTGAAGCTACCTAAGTGTTGAAATAAATTTCTGTATCAGCAAACCCACTTTCCACTATCTAAAATGCCATGGTATCAACAGTTGATGTAATTATATTAAATTACTTTGAAAATATTTGAGTGGTCTGAAAATATCAACACACAATATTAGCTACCCACGGAAAAAGTTGATGTTTTATATTCATGATGAATATATACATACGGAATATATTCGTTGTTTTTGCTTTCATTATATGTTCAAAAGGTATCAAAATATAATAAAGTAGTTCGTTCATTAAATTTCATTTTGCAGGATTCGATTTGAAACTGAGATATTGTAGATTTCGATGTAGTAAAGTTTGTGAAACACCAGAAGACAAATCAAATCCAGAAGGCAGCGCAAACCCCCCTGAAGGTGAGTAAGGCCGTACAATTTCGAACATACAGAGCGTCATGCATAATTTGATTTGATTACAGCAACCCCTAACTTCTTAAATGGGAAAGGGGTTTGGGTGGCACCTCATGTCGGAGGTAATTCCATGGCCTTTTCAAATATGTCACTTGACCTCTTTTCTTGATACCTCTTCAATGTATTATTCTGAAGAAGTAACGAAATTAACTGGAAAATGCAAGAACAAATTCAGTGATATTTGGAAATAAATGTTAATCATGGTATTAAGAATTTCTGTTTTCAATGATCTTGGGATACTATATGAAGTGCTGTTTTTGGATCTATCCTCAAAAAAATATTTTTTCATCATATTCATGTTTCATTGCAACTCTTCTGATAGTAACAATTCCACTTTTCCTTGATTTTCCGGGAGTATACCGTATTTTTGAAATGAAAATCGAATTACCTTTGAAACAAGGTTCCACTCAACTTTCCTTTCCATTTGAGATTTTAGGGGTTGCTAATATCACGCTTAGAGAGTCGACACAAATGGCTTGAAAACAAGCCGTATAAAATATCCCCTAACGAACCAAAGCTTACCTCTTTTTGCATTTTTTCGATATTGTTCTAGGGGAAGAGCGTGCTATCTTTTTGTCCAAATGTCTTTAATTTGCGAATTTGGAACTGAAAATGGTCTCAAACATTGGTAGGACTCACAATCGGGTGTCAAAAATCGATTTTGTCCGGCCGGCCGGCTGTATGCACGATTACGGGCGCACGAAGGATATCCTATCGACTAGAAACTTCCAGGGTAGTTTCAGAATGCGAAGGTTGAGTTAGTTAACGAGCAAAATCAGCCAAATGGTTCTGAAGTTATAGCAATTTGAAATTTTGAGGTTATTTTCCTGAAATTTCAGCAACTACTGCAGCAAATATATTGAAACTCGGCAATTAGTTGAAGCATAACGACACTTAATCTCTCGCAAAATTTCGTTGAAATCGTGCTGTCAGTAAATTTGAAGAAGAATATTTTTCAAAATTGTTTTAGAAATTTTATTTCCAACTATTTATCACATTCGAAAAGAAATTTGCTCACCCCTTGAGCTTTATATTTTACGGAAGCGTACCCAATTTCAATTCGATACGGTTATTATTCTCGGAGATATTGGAAGCTAGTTCAAAAATGCAAGTTTGTATGAAATTTCTTGATGATCGTGTCATTAGAAACATTTTCAAAAAAAAGAATGAAAAATAGTCGTTTTCTCAGGAAATACTCTGACTATACAGACGCAATCGTGATGAAACTTGGCAGCTAGTTCAAAAATGCTTACATACAACTTTGTGCAGAATTTTGTGATGATCGTGTCATTAAAACATTTTAATAAAATCATTCTTTTTCCCAAATATTCAATATGCTGCGATCTTCTGGTCATATCATCCTCATGAAATTATGTATGAACCTACAAGCTATCATTTTCCGACGAAGACCTGTATTTCAATTCGATCTATTATGTATTTTTTCCGAAATATCTAAAAAAAAATTCAATGAAGTCAGCAGCTTTTACGCGCTTGTTCACATTGCGACATGGTGACTCCGAAATTTCAGTGAAATTTTAATTAAATATAAGAAATTTTCTCGAATTTTTCCCTGGATAATTCTTCTTATTGACACTGACACAATATTTTTCGAGTTATTGAAAAATCAAAATTTCAAACACCTGTAGCACAAAAACCATTCGGCAGATTTGGCCCATTAACGAACTCAACCGTGATATTCAGGATCCTAACCTAACCTGCAGATTTCAACACTAAAGGTCCTTCCTCTCGAAAGTTACAGCGCACACGGCCGGACGGATAAAATCAATTTTGACCTGGGATTCTTCATCAGTGAGTCCAACCTAGTCGTTTGAGACCAGTTTCGGCTCAAAATTCGAAAATTACAGACATCGTTACGAAATGATAACGCGCTGTTCCCCAGAACAAGCGCGTAAAAACTAGAACAGCACTGATGTGAAGTCAGCAGCTTTTGACCCCATGTTCAAATTCGTTGCCAAAGCGGTCATCTCTTTTGAACATGCGCGCAAAAGCTGCTGACTCTACGTCAGTGCTTTTCTAGGTTTTTCTTATATTGCATGAGGACCGAGATATCCAGGATGGTATCTTTTCATATTGACACACCAAATTCATTTCTTTTATGAAGTTTCCATATCGAAACAGTGTGTAACTACTCTCTAATCCACTTACACTTTCTGCGTCTAACGCACGTTTCGGAAACCAAGTTTCCTTTGTCAAAGACATCGTTACAGGTAGTAACGATATGTCTTTGACAATATGGCGCAAAAATGATTACTTCCCAATAAAACGCTCTCAATAATATTCTTATTCAATATAATACTTTTCAGCTTATTACTGGAGAGACTTTTATGGCACAATACCAACAGATGCCTATCCGTTAGGGCCATCAACACAATTTCCGCAAACATATATTGGCCTGGCGTATGATCCTTCGAAGAACGGAACATTTGTAACCACCATTTATGATGGATTAGATTACGTGTATACTGTTCTCAAAAATGAAACCTCCAAAATAGACAAGCATATTCAGGTGAGTAATGAATATTGCTTATAAACTCACTTGATTTACATACCGGGTGTTTAACCATAAACTGGTGAAACATATATAGCCGTATAGATGACATTGGGAATGTTATTTTTGCCTTATGACATATACCCCGTTTTCGAAGCATAAGCGAGATACAGGGTGTTTAATGTCAACTTCGAGCAATTTTCTGATAACTGTGGTGACTTATGTGTGACCTTTGAAATAAAGGTTTTTGGTCACATCTTAGTATCTTTCGGTGGTCCATTCAATTGTCCTATAGAATTCTGGAAAACATATTTCAAAATGGCGGAAAACCTACAAAGTTGGAATTTTTATTTTCGATTGCCAAATTGGATAGCATTATTTCAATTTACTCAATTCTCTAAGATGTTCCGTGAAAAAATTTTTCCAAAATTCAATCTGAACCTTTTTTTTAAATGTCTACAGCGAACAAAAAATTCCACCCAAAATTGTTGAAATCTTTCGAGGTTGAACTCACCTTCATTCTGAACACAGGGGCGAAAACAGAATGAACAAATATCCATTTTTTTATTCAGGTCATTCTGGGGTCCCATTAGCAGAATTTTGGCCTCCGTAGGGCCACCAGTTTCTCGATTAAAAATTATTTAAGTACTCCGAATGGAATCTTTGGAAGGCTATGAAATGAAAACAAATGGATATTTGTTCATTCTGTTTTCGCCCCTGTGTCAATGTTCAACCTCGAAAGATTTCAACAATTTTGGGTAAAATTTTTTGTTCACTGTAGACATGTAAAAAAAAGTTGAGTTTGAATTTGGGAAAAATTTTTTCACTGAACATCTTAGAAAATTGATTACATTGAAATAATGCTATATAATTTGGCAATCGAGAATAAAAATTTTCAACTTTGTAGGTTTTCCGCCATTTTGAAATATTTTCTCCAGAATTCTACAGAACAATTGAATTGACCGCCGAAAGATAATGAGATGTGACCAAAAACCGTTATTTCAAAGGTCACGTACAAATCACCACAGTTATCAGAATATTTCTCAAAGTTGACATAAAGCACCCTGTATCTCGCTTATGCTTCGAAAACGGGGTATATGTCATAAGGCAAAAATTACTTTCCCAATGTCATCTATATGGCTATATATGTTTGACCAGTTTACGGTGAAACACCCTATACGTGGTAGATTCAAAACAGTGCCTAACTTCTCACTAAACCACTAATAAAAGTTATAAAGGGTATTTCTTCAAGATCTCGAGAACTTCAATACAATTCATTATTCATAGTACAAGACAGAAATATTGTTGGAATATTTTTTTCATCGTAATCTGATGAATAATTTTAAGTGTGATTTCTCGCAGATGTCGCCACCGCGGCTACGATTTACATGGTCCATTCGATCAATTTTTCACTACTCTTTGCAATAAATCTTCCAATGTAGCTGGTTTGTCGGCAAAAACCAATTTCTTAACATAGCCTCATGAAAGTAATGGAGAGGAGTTGAGTCCCACGAACGGGGAAGCCAGTTGACAGGAACACTGATGAAAATCAAGTTGTCATCAAATTGGTTTTGCAAAAAATTGAGGGATAACCGCTGTGTGGCAAGTTGCACCGTCACGTTGGAAAAAAATTCGTCGATGTTAAGCTGTTCAATTCATGTAAGGAGAAATCAGTCAGCATCAGGCCAACAAGTTGAGAACAAATTGAGATTGCGGCAATATTCGGCTCGGTGCGCACATTTCTTTTACTTGTTGAGGGTCTTGAATCACGAAGGGTGAAATAAGTACGAAAACGATCAATAACTGTACTAACTACTTGTTCACTAGGCCAATATGTTGACCGTTAAATGAACGAGGTGTTCTATGAACACCGCGAACAGATTTATTTCAAAGTGAATTCCCACAACTTGGAAGCCTTCTTCTTGAGTTGAAAAATTTTTACTAAACTTTATACCATCGAAACGGCTCATGTAGCTGCTAAAAAACCACCTATTTCTTCCGGGGTGTAACGCACGTTTCGGAAACAACGTTTCCTTCGTTAAAGAATAAATCGTAACAGTAACGTACGGGTTCCGAGGTGTATATATTCTAGAAAATGAATAAATCCTACCCTGGTTACAATTATATCAGAGAGATGAACCGGACTCAAAAATATATTTGACATAATGTCATTCCAGAATAGACGAATTAGAGTTTGATTCGTTTCAGATTTACACATAGATGCACTGCACATTGAAAATATTATGTGATAAAGATTTGCTGTCCCAGCAAGAATGATAGTTTTTTTCTATACCCAAATGACCAATACTATCTTTCAGATTTATGATCTTAGCTTTTATCTACTGCTGGACATTCATCCCATCATAACGTTCTTGCATTTTCGACATCCAACTATTTCACAGCATGATACAGGGTACTACATAAGTTTTGGGATGATCTATGGATAAACTATCAGTTCGATGTTTTGACTGCCCAAAAATAATATCGTTTGAGCTGAGGTGTGAGATCATGCATTGTCATGATGAGGAATAGGTCCCTTGCATGTAACACGAATTACCATATTTTATGTTTTCTTATTCTATATCGGTACAAAATCGTAATGAATGCTGTCACACAATTCAACAATTCGCAAATTTTGAATAATTCGGTAATAAAAATGGTCAGATCGGCACTCAAGGTCGAAGTGGGACAAACGCGTCAGATCGTCTTCTACGTCACTCGTTATTGTACGATTCACTAATCGATAAATCCGACGCTGTCTATTGGCTTGCTAGAGAGAAATGTACACGAGAAGAGGAAGAGAGTGGATATAATCTGGTACGTCACGGAAGCCGCGAAGTTTCGTCCGATATGCGGAGTCAAATTCAAAAGATAATTTTCTCGTTGAAAATTGAAATTTTTGACGGCGGTTGAAGTTTTTCAGTAGTCTTACGGATAGAATATTTGATTCCAATAATAAAAAAATTCATGCAAAAGTCCTATTCATCTTCTTGGCATTCTGGAAAATAAATAATGTTGAATTATACAGAATTGAACTTTCTACTTTTCTCTAAGGGCACTTGACGATGTTTACAGCTATTTCGAATAAAGAGAGATGATTCAATTCGAAGATATTCGTGCGAGAACAACTTCTCTTAGATTCGGCTAGAATGAAAACACATACACTACATTGTTGTTCAATTACGGGAGAAGACGACAGATCCAACAAGAAAAATTATTTTTTACTGCCAAATGTTCATTGTAGTGGAACTTATGCCGAAGTATTCCTCAACCTCATAGTATGTCATATATGACGACTTTGCAATGAAAGTTCATGCACTCCTCTAAAGAAGTGCGGCCATAATATAGGGTCTTTCAATAAGGACGGGTCGATTTTGACATGAAATAAATCAAATGTCTGTAATTTTGGATGATTGAGCCGAAAATGGTCTCAATTGACTAGGTTGGACTCACTGATGACGAATCCGGTGTCAAAATCGATTCTGTCCGGCCGGTTGGCCGGCCGTAGACACGATAACTGTCGAACGAAGTGAGCTAGCAACTTGAAACTTTCAGGGTAGGTCGCGCATTGGAATGCCGCGGTTAAGTTCGTTAATGGGCCAAATCGATCAAATAGTTTCGGAGTTATAGGCATTTGAAGTTTTGAAGTTATTTATTTTTTATTTCAGAAACTACCTGAGCGATTGGATTCAAACTTGGCGGTTAGGTGATTGCCATGGTGATTTGGCATTACTAACTGAATAAAAAAATATAGGTTAGAAAGACGACGTTAAAACAACATGGCCGCCACAGGCTGCCAACATCGACCCGTCCCTATTGAAAGACCCTATAGGTCACTTGCATGTATATTGTCATCATTGTAGTCGATTCTCTCCACAGATTATTGAAAAAGTGCAATCGCAGTCAAAAGTTTCAATATTCAACGAGAAAACTATATTTCATGGAACGAGTCATTATCCAGTATCTTTCTCTCTCTCTCTCTTCACGTCAACGTTTCACCTTTAAAGCTAATGGACAGCGTCGGATATACCAACCGTAGAATCGTAATGTGGCGTGTGACGAAAGAGGCGATCTACCGCGATTCACCTAGTTTAAACTTGCGTCTCAATTTTACCATTTTTGATACTGAATCATTCAAAATTTTCGAATTGTGAATGTGTGTGATAGCATACATTACGATCTTGTATGGGGATAGATTAAGAGAAATATAATTTGATATTTTGGGTTACATGCAAGAGGCCTATTGGATTCGGAAAACTAGCGGAGTATTGTGTCTTGGGATGGTGGGTCATCACCCAAAATCGCAGCGAGTTGATCGGCACAAGGGGTTTTGCTTCATTCACGTCATGACTAAGAAAATGATAGCACGATTTAATTCCATTATCGACCAAGATGAATATTTGAAATATAATGAAAAAAGCATTCTAAGTGCGTTTACCCATGATGTAAAAAACATGGTATGCTCATCTGAAAAATGAGTGACGTCAGCAAGATCAAAATACAAAGAGTTTTATATTCTGTGCTTTGAATTTGCATGTTAATTCAAAGTACAGAATATACAACTATTTGTATTTTAATCTTGCTGACTCATTTTTCAGAGAGCACACCATATTTTTGCGCGCATGTTCTAGGGGTACAGCGTGCTATCGTTTTGTCCAAATGTCTGTAATTTTGGATGATTGAGCCGAAAATGGTCTCAATCGACTAGGTTGGACTCACTGATGACGAATCCGGTGTCAAAATCGATTCTGTGCTGGTTGGCCGGCCGTAGACACGATAACTGTCGAACGAATTGAGCTAGCGACTTGAAACTTTCAGGGTAGGTCGCGCATTGGAATGCCGCGGTTAAGTTCGTTAATGGGCCAAATCGATCGAATAGTTTCGGAGTTATAGGCATTTGAAGATTTGAAGTTATTTATTTTTTATTTCAGAAACTACTTGAGCGATTGGATTCAAACTTGGCAGTTTGGTGGAGTATAGCGACGCGCAACTTTGAGCCAAATTTCGTCAAGATCATATTGTCAATAAATTTTAAAAAAAATTTTTTTCGAAATTTTTTTACAAAAAAATTTTTTTTCCGGAAACCATTCATCATATCCAAAAAAATTATACTCACACTTTGACCTTCTAATTTCACAGCAGTGTACTAAATTTCAGCTCGATACGATCATAAGTTTTGGAGATATCGGGAAAAAATATGTCAAATTTCGAGGTTTTCTTCTCGATATCGTTGATTTTTTTGGTATTACTCGAGAAATACTGATTCAGTCCTGATTAAACTTCACAGCTAGTTTTAAGATGCTGAAAGACAACTTTGTGCAAAATTTCGTGATAATCGGGTTATTAGAACAATTTGAAAAAAAAAATTTATATGATTTTTTCATCATATCATCCTCATTAAATTCTGTATGAAACTTCGAACTGTTATTTTCGATGAAGTACTGGATTTCAATTCGATCTGGTCTGTATTTTTGGAAATATTGGAAAAATAAAATTTTGATTGGGTATATCTACGGAATCATTGGGTGGATTTTACCCATTCACGAATTCGGCCTTCGTAATTAAGGTCCAAACCTTCTCTACAAATATCGAGTTTCTAAGTTGTTTCTTTCGGAAGTTATTGTGTTTACGCAGTCGGCCGTTAGGCTGACCGTAAACACAATAACTTCCGGAAGAAACGACTTAGAAACTCGATATTTGTAGAGTAGGTTTGGGGCTTAATTACGAAGGTCGAATTCGTGAATGGGTAAAATCCACCCAATGAGTCCGTAGATATACCCAATCAAAATTTTATTTTTCCAATGTTTCCAAAAATACAGATCAGATCGAATTGAAATTCAGTACTTCATCGAAAATAACAGTTCGAAGTTTCATACAGAATTTAATGAGGATGATATGATGAGAAAATCATATAAATTTTTTTTTTCAAATTGTTCTAATAACACGATTATCACGAAATTTTGCATAAAGTTGTCTTTTAGCATCTTAAAACTAGCTATGAAGTTTAATCAGGACTGAATCAGTATTTCTCGAGTAATACCGAAAAAATCAACGATATCGAGAAGAAAACCTCGAAATTTGACATATTTTTTCCCGATATCTCCAGAACTTATGATCGTATCGAACTGAAATTTGGTACGCGCGCACGTTCAAATTCGTTGCTGAAGCGTTCATCTACATTGAACATGCGCGCAAAAGTTGCTGCCTTCACGGCAGTGCTTTTTGAAATTTTTTACATCATGCGTTTACCGATGGAAATGTCAAACGATTGGAAACTTTTGACATATTCATATCAGTGTTTCACGTATGAATTAATTATTTTACGTTTAGTTGATTATCATACTCGGATATATATATATAAGTTAGAAAGAATTAATTTTTATCATGTAAAAAGATTTTTCGAATGTTCGAAAATGAACGAATATGTTCAATGAATTATACTTTCTGGAAGAATGACAAGAATTGAAACAATTAATTTTATTTTTTGACAGATCTTATGTACAAAGTCTCCCGGTCAACTTTCTTGGGTAAAATTAACCAGCCAGAATTTCAAAACAATAACCGCAACTCAGAAACAGGTGAGAGGTGCCTATCATATGGAACTCGTCAATAACGAACCGAAAAGTTTCTCTCACTTCGTGGTGAAAACAAATAAGTGTCATATTACATACGCTGGAGCTGCTTATAGTATTGGTGGCGAGATAGAATACGCATTAATTGACGGTTCTTCTGATAACACTGATCAATTCTTGTGGCTTATATATAAAGACACTCCAGAAAATAATCCTAGTGAGCCGTCCTCATCGAAGACCTTTTTCAGTCATCACTATGACTACCAAATCAGACCTGGTAAGTTCCCACTCAGTATCCGTTGAATTATTGAATGAGGGTATTTTACTGAATTTGGGTTATTTATTTATTTGAGCATAATTATTATGGGTTTGATTCATAATTTTCCCAAATTACCTTCAGAAAGTATTCAAAATCAGATTTCAAAATTGGAGTTCGGGATTTGCTAGCCATGCACGAAGTGACAACGGTGTTTAGTAGAATAGCTTTTTCTGCTATATCATAATGAAATATTCATTCCTATTCTGTGGTACACATGTGTTCTTTGTCAATATAACCAAACAATTTCCGTTAGCGATTTGTTAGTAATATGACAGTATGACAGTCTGTGCTCTTCTTGTTTTATTCCTTGGTCGTTGTCTTATACTCTAACCAGATCGAAGTATAGCTATCTCTGTTTTCCTAAGCAAAGTAACACATTTTACGTCCTTTTCTTTTCTAGAAAGCTATATTCGACGTTGCCATATCATGCACTCAAGACAAATTCCCTCAAATGCAAATCCCCATTTTTATTTTTCAGTTTTAGGTGATCAAACATTTTTTTAAAAATATAATATTGAAATTATATGTTTGAAATGTGATGTTCTAAAGGTTTTTTATGTAAATAACTGCCTTTTCGTTCAAAGGAAAAACCCTCATTACAGAATTTTAACGGCCGACCGTTAACACAATCACTTCCGAACGAAATACCATAGACTAGACACTTATATTAAATTAAATTTGAAGCTAAGTTACCATAGTCGAATTCACCAATGAGGAAGTTCTCTTAAATGATTACCGGTCGAAATTTTATTCTCATAATATTTCCAAAAAAGAATGTCGACTAGAACTCGTATACTTTCCGGAAAGATCACGAATTCTGGATTTTGTCGAATAAAATGAACACTTTGACTCTTAACCATATGATCTACAAATTTCATGTTCGACATTTCTCGTATTTACCATAGAACTACTCGCCGAAATTTAATTCGATCGGAACGATTGTTTCCTGAAAACACAAGGAAAAACTCAGGTTTGCTTCACTTCTATAACTTCTGAACCGTCGGACGGATTTTGCGTCGGGGTGATTACGCCGACTACAAATTCTTTATCAATGAGTTCAACTTGTACGTTTGAGACTATTTTCGGCTCAAAAATCGGAATTTATAGATATTTGGGCGAAGTTATATCGATTTGGTCAATAACTTCCTTGCACGTAACTAGAAACACAATATTTTTTGTTCTTCTCAATTCTCTTTGGATACAAGATCATCTCGTATGCTATCACACACTCACACAATTCTTCAATTTTGAATATTTCGGTTATATAACTGATAGACTAATCGATTCAATAAATAAAAGTCTTAGAAAAGCACTGACATGAAGTTAGCAGCCTTTGAGCGAATGTTCAAATCCGTTGCCAAAGAGGTCCCTTTTTTACGCTCTTGTTCTAGAAAACAGCGCGTTATCATTTTGTCACGGTTTCTGTAATTCTCGAATTTTGAACCGAAAATCATCTCAAACGATTGGATTGAACTCCCTGAAGAAGAATCTGTGGTCAAATTCAATTATGTCTGTCCGTCCGGCCGTCCCTCCGTATATGCTCTAACTTTCGAAGGAAAAAACTTAGCGATTGGGAACTGTCAGATTAGGTTTGGAGTCTAAATATCTCGGTTAAGTTCGTTAATGGGTGGAATCCGTTGAATACTTTCGAGGTAAGGCTCATTCGGAATTTTGAGGTTAATTCCTCGATATTTCATGAATTATTGACTCGATCAAATTGAAACTTCATGGACAGTTTTGGAATACCAACTCAGAGCAGGAATTCGTATGGACCCAGTTGTTGGAAAAGTTAAAAAATTTTATTCGATAATTTTTTATGAAATTTTTTTTTTCCGGAAATATTGATTAGATTTCAATATAATTTCGTACAAACCTTAGAGTCAGTATTTAACAACAATACTCTAAATTTCAAATCGATCCGATTTTTACTTTCGGAGAAGTAAGGAAAAAAAATGTGTCAAAATTCGCTGTTATTCGAAAGGAGCACAAATGCAATCAGATTGACCCCGCCAAAGAGAGCTTTACTTCTTGATCGAAAGATTTGGAAATCAAAATATCAATTTTTCCATCCAATCTGCATTTTCCGAAATATTTTATATGCATGAATTATATAAACAATTTGAATGGGTATATCTACGGAACGATTGGCCGGCTTTTACCCATTCACGAATTCGACATATACGTTGACATATTTTTTTCCGAAATTTTGTGGAATGAAATCGAATCGCACGGAAACGATGTAAACTGTTGTGAAATATTAGGTTCAAGCTATGATCTGGATGTCGTAAAAGTTCGATGAATAGTAAAAAAAATTTTTTTTTTCAATTTTTCGAGTTTCTCTTTAACCAACGAACCATCCGAGCCCAAGTTTCAGTCGGATCGCTTATGAGAAGTTTTTGAGACATTGAGGAAATTACTTCCATAATTAAAATGACTGTAACGCCGAACCTTCCGGCCCATTTCCCCCATTAACGGACTCGACCGTAGTATTCGGATGCGCCATCTACCTTTAAGTTGCTAGCTTGTTCCTTTCTTCTGCTATCGTGTCCTTGGGCGGCATGACAGAATTGATATTTACGCTAGTTTCCTTATCAGTCAACCTAGTCGTTTGGGATAATTTTCGGGAAAAATTTCGATAATTACAGATATTTGAACAAACCTGAATCAAGCTGTTTTTCCATACGGCCTCCACATAGAGTTACATGTAAGTGATGTATTTATTGGTGAAGCATTCAAATCATGATTTACTTGAAGAGGATAATTCTCCAGTTCAAATTTGCAAATCAATTTGTTTGCCCATAAATCATGTAGCACTCATAAAGTCATTTATTTCGTAAGTTGCTAATTTATTTTCATATCTTTCAGATTCAATCGTTCCCAAATTTTACAAACAAATAAATATAGGATCATGTTCTGTTACTTGTACCAATGAGGACCAGAAGAGTATGGGCAAGATTAAAAATGATGTCAAGCTGTCTGCATCTATGGGTGAATAGTCCTAATTTATTTTGATTTATATTTACCAAAATTTGTCCCAATTTTCAGCCTACTATTGGAAACCAAATTCTGTGATTAATGAAGAAGAAGCGTTTCCGGCGGGTGTAGATTACGGTGGTTCCAAGTATGTAGGGCAAGCCTATGTATCAACAAATATGTTCGACGTCGGTTCTACTGACCTGAAGTCTGTTGGGATAAGGGAAGAATTCACCGTTATTACCGAAGATCAATATTTCCATGTAAGTATATTAGATTTTTTTCAGAACCTGTTCTTCAGAGTTAGGTTGTGTTTTCATTTCAATCAGATCGATAAGTCTGGAGCTCATGAACGAACGAATTAATGACTCATTTATCCCAAGTGCGGCGGCTCTTAGTAGTTTCAATTTCAATATTAATGTGAGGGAAGTGTAATTCATAACGCTGATAGCGGACGCAGTAAAGGGAGGCCACATATACGCGATCGCGTTCACGATGGCAATCGCGATGATGTTCCCGATGGTGGTCACGTTTTGCCCGTCATGCGATCCCGTCTGAACGCTGACAGGTCGAATAAAGATCGCCACAAGTGTGTGATGCTCCAGTAGTTAAATGTAATTATCTGATCGCCATCACCATCGTAAACGCCATCGTGATCGGGATCGCGTATATGTGGCCTCCACTTTAACGCTGGATCAAGTAGCGAAAATTTCCGAAAAATTATTGGTTTGTAACCGTAGCTTATTCATACTCATCATGGAATCTAGAAAAACCTAGAAAAGCGCTGACGTGGAGTCAGCAGCTTTTGCGCGCATGTTCGTTCACTTTCGGTGATTCGCGTGAAAGCTGCTGACTTCACGTCAGTAGTTTTCTAGGATTTTTCGAAAAATAACTGGAATTCAATTAGATCTAATCTGTATTTTTGGAAATATTGGGAAAAACTATTTTGAAGGGGTACTTATATCTACAGAATCATAGGGCGGATTTTACCTATTCACGAGTTCGACCTTTGTTATTGAGCTCCAAACCTACTCTACAAATATCGAGTTTGTTTCTTCCGGAAGTTATTGCATTTACGGTCAGCTGTTTTGTTTTGTCAATATTCCAAAAAGTACGGATTAAATCGAATTGAAATCCAGTACTTTATCGAAAAATGACAGTTCGAAGATTCATACAGAATTTTACGATGATTATATGATCAGAAGATCACAGAATATTGAATATTTGAAAAAAAAAACAATTTAAATTTTTTTTTTAAATTGTTCAAACGACATCATCACGAAATTTTGTACAGAGTTGTCCATCAGTATTTTCGAATAAGCTGCCAAGTTTCATCATGATTTAATCAGTATTTTCTGAGTTTTACCGAAAAAATAACAACGATATCACATGTTTTTTCCCAATATCGAAATTAATAACCTTATCGAACTGAAATTTGGTTGACTACTGTGAAACATGAAGTTCGAGGAATTTACGGAATTTCTTTCCAATATAATAGTTCCAAATCAAAAATTTTTTTCTCAATCAAATGACAACATGATCTCAACAAAATTTCGCTAGAAGTTGCGCAACTTTGTGCTTCAACTAACTGCCAGGTTTCAATGCATAAGCTCCAGTAGTTCCTGAAATATCAGGGAAATAACCTCAAAATTTCAAATAGCTATAACTCCGAAACCATTCGGCTGATTTGGCCCATTAACGAACTTAACCGCGGCATTCCAATGCGCGAACTACTCTGAAAGTTTCAAGCCGCTAGCTTGCGACAGCACTCTGTTCCCCTAGAACATGCGCGCGAAAAGGGGGCATGTTCTAGGTCTCAAAAATTACTTCATAAATCTACACTCTGTCACTCTAACATAATATATGCTACTTCAAGCTAGCCATACTAACCGAAACATGCAATTCTTCTGATCAATTTCTGTTGAATTTGTAGTAGAATATGAATATCACGCCATACCTCTCTGACTGGTATTAAGAGTCGCCCTACGACAAAACCCATTCAAAATTTTATTCTCCGGAAATACAGATCGTATGGAAGCGAGAACCAGGACATAATTAACAATGACAGAATTTCATGGGGGTCATATGATAATGAGATGGCAAAATATTGGACCAAAATTCTCGATTTTTTCAAATTCATCAAAATAAATTCTCGTACAAGAAAACGCGTCAGAATCTGCCAGCTGGTAACCTAGTTTAATTACTTTCGGTTCAGTATTTTTTGAGTAATTTCGTATATTAAAAACCCAGAACAGCACTGCCGTGAAGGCAGCAGCTTTTGCGCTTTTGCGCGCATGTTCAATGGAGATGACCTCTTAGGCAACGAATTTGAATATGCACGCAAAAACAGCTTCCATCACGGCAGTGCTTTTCCAGATTTTTTTCGATAAAGTACTGGATTGCAATTGGGTCAGAGCTGTATTATTGGAAATATTGAGAAAATGAAATTTTGAATGGTTATATCTACGGAATCATTGGGCGGATTCAACGGCCGACCGTGAACACCACAACTTCCAACAGATACAACTCAGAAACTCGATATTTGTAGGGCAGGTTTGGGCCTCAACGGGGGTTTTTTCTGAATTTGGGTTATTACTGCAAATGCAAATTTGAACATACTTATTATGGGTTTGATTCATAATTTTTCCAAATTACCTTCAGAAAGTAGTCAAAATCAGATTTCAAAATTGGGGTTTTGGATTTGCCAGGCATGCACGAAGTGACAACGCTGTTTAGTAGAATACCTTTTTCTGCAATAGAATAATGCGGGGCCTACGTGAAATAGATTACGTAGGCTACGAATAATGAAATATTTATTCCTATTCTGTGGTACAAACAATTTCCGTTTACGATTTGTCAGTAATATGACAGTCTGTGCTCTTCTTTTTCTATTCCTTGGTAGTTGTCTTCTACTCTAACCAGATCGAAGTATAGCTATCTCTGTTTTCCTAAGCAGAGTAACACATTTGACGTCCTTTTCTTTCCAAGAAAGCTGAATTCAACGTTGCCATATCGTGCACTCAAGACGAATCCCTTTAAATGCAAATCCCCATTTTTTATTTTTACAGTTTTAGGTGATCAAACATTTTTTTGAAAATATAATATTGAAACTATATGTTTGAAATGTGATGTTCTAAAGGTTTTTCATGAAAATTACTGCATTTTCGTTTAAGGGAAAAGGCCCCATTACAAAGGCCGAATTCGTGAATGGGTAAAATCCATACAATGATTCCGCAGATATATCCGGTCAAAATTTTATTTTCCCAATATTTCCAAAAATACAGATCAGATCGAATTGAAATTCGGAAAATTACAGTTCGAAGGTTCATAAAGAATTCGATGAGGATAATATGTCAAGAAGATCACAGAATATTCAAAATAACGAACTTGTCTTTCAGCATCTCCAAACTACCCGCTAAGTTTCATCATGATTGAATCAGTATTTCTGGAGTTATACCGAAAAAACCACGATATCAAGAAGGAAACCACTAACACACTACTAACAGCCATATCGAATTGAAATTTGGTATATTGCTTTGAAATATGGAGCTCAAAGTATGCGATGAATTTTCTTCAGATGTGATGAACAGTTCGCGACAAAAAAAATCTTCGAAAAAAATGTTGGAAAAAAAAACCGTTTGGCCGATTTCGCCCATTAACGAATTTAACCGTCGCATTTTGAAATGCAACCTACCCTCCAAGGATTCTCTGTACACCGGAATCGTGCCTACGGACGGACGGCCGGCCGGACAGAATCGCTTTTCACGACAGATTCGTCATCAATGAGTCCAACCTAGTCATTTAAGACTATTTTTGGCTTGAAATCCGAAAATTACAGACATTCGGACAAAACGATACCACGCTGTTCCCCAGAATATGAGCGCAAAAATATAAAGAAGAAATAACCACACGAAATATGACATATTCTTACCAATATCTCTGAAATTAAATATCGGATCGAACTGAAACCTAATACTCTATTTTGAATATTGATCCATGTCCAATTTCGTTGCATAAGTTTGCGTGTTGGTATTGTACAACTAATCAAGGAGTTTCTATCTGATCACATCGATAGAATATTAAATTTTGAACGGATATATCTCAGGTATCCTTAGGTGGATTTCATGCATTCGGCCTTCGTTGTCAAGGTCCAAACCTACTCTACAAATTTCGAGTTTCTAAATTGTTTCTTTCAGAATTTGAATACGCGAGCAAAAGCTGCTAACTTCATGACAGTGCATTCGCAACATTTTCTATCTCCATCTTCGTTCTCGAAATTGAATGTTACTTTATTTCAGGTATTGAGCACCAACTACCCAGAAGCACTCACGTGGGTCAATACAACAGACCAGGACTTTTCCAATCAAGATAAAAATAAAATGATTCCTGGCGGTGCCCGCGATAATGGCACCGATACTTTTGTATGTCGAGAAGTCGATAAGGCGTCGATGTATCCAGGAAGTGCACGAGAGTTAGAAACTGGAACTTATTGCTACTCTGAGTGGGGTCCTGTAGGAAACTTTCAGATATTGATGTATAATCCTCAGCATTAAACAAATAATTTGTTCCATATTAATACCCAGATGAATCTATGAACAATTGTTTCATTTAACAATACCATATGTCGACAATGACGTTTGACTGAACTAAGACTGGATTTTTTTCAATCCAAATATTACTATCGAGATCATCCACAACAAAGTTACATGAACACCAAGATGGATACAGCATTCTCTTAAGCAAAGCCTCCACACATAATAAGCAGCACAATGTTTCACAGTTTTATGGATTGTCAGAACGACTCACTCGCTGAATTCCGGAAAGGTTATACATACTTAATACCTGTAGGAGGATGCTTATGCGGAAAGAATTTCACTAGTACCATCTCCGGGTTACGCTACGGTGTAGAGGCTTTGGTTGATTGGATGAAAAGCTAAAATCAACGTAGGGTATTTTTCGAGTATTCCTCCTTTTGTTTATATAAGTTTACGTTTATTATAAAATTAGAGCTCTTTCATCTCTATCAACCATTTCTTTTTTTTTCCAGAATGTTATCACTTTATGAACCAGTCGAAGAAGTGAAGCAATTGAAAGTATAACGAAAACCATGAAGATTATAAATATACAGGGTGATTCAGGAGTACTTTGACAAACTTCAAGGGGTGATTCGTCACAATGTTCTAATACGAATTGTCTTCATAAATATATGTCCGAAAACGCTCCAGTTCCCAGATACAAGATGTTAAAGTTTTACGGACCCAAAAGAATAGAATAATAGAATATGTGGCGTACCCTACAAAAAATCAAAATTACTTACTTAAACTTTAAATTCATTTCCTAAGTATTTTTGTTAATTATGTAATATAATGTTAATAACTTCAACGCGCATCGATTATCAGCCTTGAAATTTTCAAGTCCAAATATCTAGAAAACGGTTGCTTCTTATAACGGCATCCAACAAGGGTTGATATGTTACGTAGATATAATAGAGAAATCCATCATTTTACTGAAAAAAAGTTTAAGTAAAGTACGCTCGAAAGAGTTATGAATCTCCATAAACGAAAAAGTGGTGAAGGTGACGCCCGTACGAATTAGAGCAATAATAACATCAAGTCCGAACTAAACACCTCAAATAAACCTCTCAATACCAATTTTCGTTTGATGGAGGTAAGTATTTCGAAAGTTATTGAAAAATCTAGAAAAGCACTGACGTGAAGTCAGCATTGTTTACGTGATTGTTCACATTGCAAAATGGTGACTTGGAAATTTCGGTGAAATTTCGATGAAGTATAAAAATTTTCGAAAAAAAATTTTTTTACAATTTTTCCACGTAAAATTCTTGTGATTGACACCGTTCATCTTCCAACCAAGTTTCATTTCGATCAGATAAATATTTTTCGAGTTATTGAAAAATCAAAATTTCAAATGGCTGTAGCACAAAAACCATTCGGCAGATTTGGCCCATTAACAAACCGATATATTCAGGATCTGTACCTAACCTGAAAATTTCAACACTCTAGGTCCTTCCTTTCGAAGGACGGACAGAATCAATTTTGACCACGGATTCTTCATCAGTGAGTTCAACCTAGTCGTTTGAGACCAATTACGGCTCAAAATTCGAAAATTACAGACACCGTGACGAAATTATAACGCGCTGTTCCCCAAAACAAGCGCGTAAAAAAGTAAAAATAAAACTTCAACACCTTGTATTTTGGAAACGGTGCTTTTCCGGATATATATTTATTTGGACAATTCATGATATAATATAGTAAAGAATCACCTCCTGAAGTTTGTCAAAGCACTTTGGAACTACCCTGTATATGCACTGTTCGTGATATTGCTGGAACACTGAACTAGCATTTGGATATCCATTCTCATATTCAATCTTGTGTTTCGAAATAATCTCGGATTTCGAATTGTGAGCCATTTTTTGTATAGGATATGGAGTTTTCATCTCTATTTAAACTATACCTTAATATTTCTTCTCAGGCTAGTTTGGGTTTTTGCCTCTTATATCTGAAAAAAAACTTTTAAAAATGAAACCAAAGTTATAAGTTGAAGAAATCAATGTCCATTATTGAAATAGGAAAGTATTGCTGCCGTGAAGGCAGTGCTTTTCTAGATTATTTAGATAAAGTACTGGATTTCAATTCGATCTAATCTGTATTTTCAGAAAGACTGAGGAAATAAAATTTCGAATAGGTCTATCTAGGGAATCATTGGGCGGATTTTAACCATTCACGGTTTAGATGTAGTCAAGCCCCCAACCTACTCTATAAATATCGAGTTTCTAAGTCGTTTCTACCGGAAGTTATTGTGTTTACACAATAACTTCCGAAAGAAACAACTTAGGAAGTCGATATTTGTAGAGAAGGTTTGGACCTTAATTACGAAGGCCGAATTCGGGAAGGGGTAAAATTTACTCAATGATTCCGCAGATATGGCCATTAAAAATTTCATTTTCCCAATATTTCCAAAATTACAGATTAAATCGAATTGAGATCCAGTACTCCATCGAAAAAACACAATTCAAAAGTTCATACAGAATTTGATGAGGATAATATGATCAGAAGATCATAGAATATTGAGTATTTGAAAAAAAATTAGATTTTTCTCAAATTGTTCTAATGACACGATCATCACGTAATTTTCCACAAAGTCTTTCAGCATCTTCATCAGGATTGAATCAGTATTTTTCAAGTTATACCGAAAAAAACAACGTTATCGAGCAGAAAACCCCAAAATGTTACATATTTTTTCCCAATATTTCCAAAGCTGATAGCCTTATCGAATTGAAATATATTTACTACTGTGAAATATGGATCTCAAAGTATGCGCTGAATTTTGCTCAAGAGCGATGAACACTTCGCGAAAAAAAAATTGTTTTCGCAAATAATTTTGAAAGAAATTTTTTCAAAATTTACTGATGGTATAATCTCAACGAGAAGTTGCGCGTTGCAATACTCCAGCTTACTGCCAAGTTTCGATCCAATCGTTCGAGTAGTTCCCGACTAATCGCCAAAAAAACGTCAACACTTCAAAAGGCTCTAACTCCGAAACCGTTTGGCCGATTTTGCCCATTAACAAACTTAACCGTCGCATTTTGAAATAAAACTTTCGCATTGTTCCAACATTATTTTTGGGCGATAGTTTTTCACAGAAACTGGCTCTGGAATATTGTTTGTTCAACCTATTCGCAGGGGTGATTTCTATAAATAATAATTGTTATTTAATTTTATATTCTTCTTCAGATGACGGGATCGAAAACCCAAAAAAAACCTGAAAAATAATGCAAAATTCTTAAATCGATAGGTGAACAATGTTAACATGATCTAGTCATGAAATCACCAAAAGCATCGGATTATTCTTTTTTGAATAATCAATAATGTTTCCATGAGTTGCAATCGTAGCCATAGTTTTGGAAGTATAAAATCATGAGCAGAGTTTTTTCATAGACAATAATAGGGATCCATTTTTCTGATGGATCTGGTTTCGTTATGTCCACTCTGTAGATGGTGGGATATGAGTGTGATCTTATTATAAACAGAAGCAACCTCGGTAATTCCTGACATAATTATGAATAAAAAATTAATGGATGAAACTACCATACGAATTATTTCCATCAACTATTATAATGATCGCAAACGTCGTACCTTCTGAAGGCTGTTGTCATTTTCGAAAAAAAAGGAAAGAAACTGATTATTGACCCCTGCTTCTGCCCATTGAGGCGAAAATTGTCTACGACTAGGTTGGACTGGGACAGCTAATTTCGTTCATGAGCCAAATCGGCCGGGTGGTTTCCGGGCTGTAGTCAATTGAACTGTTGAGATTATTAAACTAATACCTCAGAAACGATTGGAGCGAACGGATTGAAACTTCGTAGTAAGTTGCAGTGTACTGACGCGAAACCAATACCGAATTTTGTTGGAATCGTATGGTGAGTTAATTGTTGAAAAACTATTTTTTTGATTTTTTTGAAAAAAATATTTGGTTATCTTTGATTTTCGATTTTTGGTGCGCATGCACCAACAGTGTCATTTAGGGATGATCGCTGCCAGATTGTGAGTGAGCCTAATATTTGATTTCGGTCATCGGATCTAGATTCATCAGAGATGATTAATTCTACCTTGAAAACAAAGTCCAAAAAATAATAACTGTATTGGATGACGTGAGTATTAGTTTATTTAAGGACATTGCCAGTCAAAATCAGAAGAAATCAAATTTGGGATAGTGCACTTGAATTTCGTTCTCTGATAAGTTTGATCCTAGGTAAGGTTAGTTTAATTTAGAACATTCCCAATCTAAATCGAAAAATAAGAATAAGGGCGTCCCATCATTGAAAACCCTTGAAAAACATACTATATCTCTGTTTAAAATGGCCTAATTTACTGAATCAAACATATTCCTTTCATAATCAGTTTCCTTTTTGGAGAACAGCGTGCTATCATTTTGTGCAAATGTCTGTAATTTTCTAATTTTGAGCCAAAAATGGTCTCAAACGATTAGGTTGGACTCACTGATGACGAATGCGGTGTCAAAATCGATTCTGTCTGGCCGGGCGTGGACACGATAACTATCGAACGGAGCAAGCTAGCGACTTGAAACTTGTTAGGTAGTTCGCGCATCGGAATGCCGCGGTTGAGTTCGTTAATAGGCCAAATCGGCCAAATGGCTTCTGAGGTATAGCCATTTGAAATTTTGAGGTTTTTTTCATCATAGTTCGGGAACTACTGGAGCGATTGGATTGAAACTTGGCATAACGACGCACAACTTTGTACAACATTTCTCCGAGATCGTACGGTCGCTAAATTTGAAAAAAAAAATTCAAAATTTCAATTTCAATTCGATACTGCTATTAGTTTCGGAGATATTGGGAAAAAATTACAAATTTCGTGGTTTTCTCCTAGATATCGTTGCTTTTTCGGTATATCTTAAGAAATACTGATTCGACCTGGATGAATCTTCGAAGGTAGTTTGAAGATGCTGAAAGACAACTTTCGATTTTTTTCGATAGAGTACTGGATTTCAATTCGATCTTATCTGTATTTTTGGAATTATTGGGAAAATAAAATTTTGAATGGGCATATCTGCGGAATCATTGGGTGGATTTTACCCCTTTACGAATTCGGCCTTCGTAGTTAAGGTCCAAAACTTTTCTACAAATATCAAGTTTCTAAGTTGTTTCTTTCTCAAGGTTTTTACGTTCATGCGCAACTTTACCTCCTGAGGGCGATTCTTGGCGATACATCATTTAATAAAGTCTTCGTGAAAATTCTGAATGAACCTTCAAGCTATGAGTTTGCAATCGAGTTTTTGATTTTAATGCGATCCAGTTTGCATATTACGAAATATTGTATTTGTGTTCTTGTATTTTCCGATTATCCTAGTCTTCCAAGAAACCCCTCAGAAGCTGAAAGCTTCTGCGAGTTAGAATCGGGGGTGGTCTTTGTAGGCTTTGAGGCTGTGTCCTCACGCCACCCTAGGAACAGCACTGTGTTTTTTTACTCAGTCAGCATTCCTAATTGAGGTTCAAACCTGCTGATTTTTCTAAAATACAGATTGCATTTAATTAAATCTAATAGATGATTGAAAAACCATAGCTTGAAGATTCATGCTGTATTCCATGGGGGCCGTATTGAAGGAATACAGCCAAATCTTTCCATCACGACGTAAAGAAGCATTCGAAGGAGTCAATACGTGAAAATATGCCCGCTTGGGCAACAAATTTGATGAATTCTCGTCTAAATTTTTTATCGATTTAGTCTTTCAGAGTTTTGGTCATTTTCTTCTCCTGATACTCGATAGTTAATTTTCATCAGTTATAAACCATCCACTTAATTGAAATAATCAAAAGGAATTAGATATAAGAATAACATGAAAAAAATTCTAGAAAAGCACTGACGCGAAGTCAGCAGCTTTTTCGCGCATGTTGTAATTGGTTGCCAAAGCAATTATCTCTTACTTCCTGATGGAAAGCTTATGTGATCTTCTAATCATATCATCCTCACAAAATTCTGCATGAATCTTCGAGATATAATCAAGTACTTCATTTCAATTCGATCCAATCTATATGTATACCTACGGAATCATTGGGTGGATTTTTCCCAGTCATAAATTCGACCTTAGTAATTCAATTGAGCCGCAAACCTCCGCTACCAATATTTCTGAATACAACAATACACAAATATTTTTCGTACAGCTATAAATATTCGAATGCTATGTATTATACCTTTGAAAGCTACCTAAGTGTTGTAATAAATTTCTGTATCAGCAAACCCACTTTCAACTATCTAAAAAGCCATGGTATCAGCAGTTAATGTAATTATGGAAAATTACTTTGAAAATATTTGAGTGGTCTGAAAATATGAACACACAATATTAGCTACCCATCAGGAAAAAAGTTGGTGTTTCAGATTCATCATGAATATATACATACGCAATATATTCTTCATTTTTACTTGCATTATATGTACAAAAGGTATCAAAATATAATAAATTAGTTCGTTCACTGAATTTCATTTTGCAGGATTCGATTTGAAACTGAGATATTGTAGATTTCGATGTGGTAATGTTTGTGAAACACCAGAAGACAAATCCAATCCAGAAGGCAGCGCCAAACCCCCTGAAGGTGAGTAAGAAAAGACCCGCAGATTTTCGAACATATATAGTGTGCCATGCAGAATTTGATTTGATTACAGTAACCCCTAACATTTTAAATGGAAAGGGGGTTTGGGTGGCACCTTGTTTTGAAAATAATTCCGTTCACTTGACCTTTTTTGTTTATACTTTTCAATGTATTATTCTGAAGAAGTTACGAAAATAACTGAAAAATGCGAGAACAAATTCAGTGATATTTTGGAAAAAAATGTTCATCGTGGTATTAGGAATTTCTATTTTTCATACACTTGGGATACGCTAGTATTCAATGATGTCCTGTTAATGGTTCGATCCTCAAAATTGTTTTTCATCATATTCATGTTTCATTGCAACTCTCCTAATAGTAACTATTCCACTTTTTTTAATTTTTCGGGAGTACATAGAATTTTTTAAAAGGAAATCGAATTACCTTTGAAACAAGGTTTCACTCAACCTTCCTTTCCATTTGAAATTTTAGGGGTTGCTAATATCACGCTCAAAGGGTTGATACAAATGGCTTGAAAACGAACCGTATAAAATATCCCCTACGAACCAAAGATTTCCTCTTTTTGCGTTACTTTGCTCATGTTCTAGGGGAACAGCGTTCTATCGTTTTGTCCAAATGTCTATAATTTGCAAATTTTGAGCATAATATGGTCTCAAACGACTAGGTAGGACTCACTTATGACGAATCCAGTGTCAAAATCGATTTTGTCCGGCCGGCCGTACGTATGCACGATCACGGGCGCACGGAGGATTCTATCTACTTGAAACTTTCAGGGTAGGTCAAATTTCAGAATGCGAAAGTTACGTTAGTTAGCGAGCAAACTAAGCCAAATTGTTTTGGAGTTATAGCAATTTGAAAGTTTGAGGTTATTTCCTGATATTTCAGCAACTACTGCAACTATTTATCACATTCGAAAAAAAATTTTGCTCATCCCTTGATCTTTATATTTTACAGTAGTGTATCCAATTTCAATTCGATACGGTTATTATTTTCGGAGATATTGGGAGCTAGTTCAAAAGTGCTTTGTGCAAAATTTCGTGATGATCGTATCATTAGAACATTTCAAGAAAAATCAAAATCGGTGTTTTCTCAGGAAATACTCTAATTTTACTGATTCAATCATGATGAAACTTGGCAGCTAGTGCAAAATCTCTTATATATAACTTTGTGCAAAATTTCGTGATGATCGTGTCATAAGAAAAATGTTAAAAAAAAATGTTTGTTGTTTTCTCGGGAAATACTCTGATTATACTGATTCAATCATGATGAAACTTGGCAGTTAGTTCCAAAATGCTTATATACAACTTTATGCAAAATTTCGTGAGGATCGTGTCATTAGAACATTTCAAAAAAAAAATTCAAATTTTTTCCAAATATCCGACGTGTGGATACACCATCAAACCTCAAGACCAAACAGTAACAGGCGTCATCGAGTTGGGTCGAGTTATTAGATTCTTTAGAAATGGACTGGTCAATTTTCGTCATCGAGGATTTTAGCAACACAGTCACATTCAAGGTCTACGGTGTTCATGCTGCAACGATGCCAACAGCAGCGGGAAGTATTCGAATGATTTGAATTTTATAAATCCCGACGTCACAAGGACAAAAAAGGGTCTTGATTTCAAATTTTTTTTTTGTATGCACAATGGTATTTGTTTTTCCATTTCACTCCATTTCCAAAAATTCTTGAAAGTAAAAACTGGCAACATTTCGCATTCTCACAATTTTTCCAACCATTTTCACCCAGAAAAATTTTTGACAAGTACGTAATGCGGACTCCAAATGTTTCTTCGTTATGTTTTACGTAACGGTATGCTCTTATTGAAATTTTTTTTTTCTTACCGTCGTTATGAAGACGGCTTTAAATAAGAAAAGACATTTTGGAGAAATTCATTCATTTATTGAGAAAAAGAATACCAACAGAAACTTCAACCGAAAACAGTATTCACACATTTACATGTATTCTGTGATCAAAGCCTTCGAAACAATATGTAATTATCATTATCGCAAAACAAAATTATAATAAAATAAACAGGAAAAACTTTTCAATTTCAATGAACAACTCGCATTATAATGAAGTTTAAACATTTTTTTGAATTACACGAAGGAAACATCGAAAGGATCTATATTGAGAGAGCTCGAGTTGAACTCTGTCAAAATCTTACACATGGGCGAATTCTGAGTGATACTCAATCTACGAACCGGAATGCAAAAAATTTCCCTCGATCTGAGTCTCCTCTCAGTATCCTAAAAATACACTGATTGGAGACAAGAAAAACCTAGAAAAGCACTGACGTGAAGTCAGCAGCTTTGTGCGCATGTTCACTTTTGGTGATACATCCTTTGAACATGCGCGCAAAAGCTGCAGACTTCAAGTCAGTGCTTTTCTAGGTTTTGTTTCGATAGATTACTGGGTTTTGTTTCGATCAAATCTGCATTTTCGGAAGTATTGAAAAAATAAAATTTTAAATGGGTATATCTACAGAATCATTGGGCGGATTTTACCCATTCACGAATTCGTAGTTAAGCCTCAAACCTACTCAGCAGATATCGAGTTTCTAAGTCGTTTCTTCCAGAAGTTATTGTGTTTACTGAACTCGATATTTGTAGAGTAGGTTTGGACCTTAATCACGAAAGCCGAATTCGTGAATGGGTAGAATCCAGCCAATGATTCCGCAGGTATACCCATTAAAAATTTTATTTTCCCAATATTTCCAACAAATACAGATAAGATCGAATTGAAATCCAGTAATTTATCGAAAAATGAGAATGAGAAATGATCAGAAGATAACAGAATATTGAGGATTTAAAAAAAAATTGAAATTGTTCTACTGACATGATCATCACGAAATTTTGCACAGAGCTGTCAATCAGCATTTTGAACTAGATACCAAGTTTCATGTAGTTCTGCATTCGTAAATACCATTATCACTGGTGTCTTTGTAGAAGTAAAATAAATGAATAAAAAGAAATGAATAAATAAATTATGATTGAATTAGTATTTTTGGAGTTATTCCAAAAAAAACGATATCAAGAAAAAACCAGGAAATTTTTCATATTTTTTCATAATATCTCCAAAAAAAATAACCGTATCGAATTGCAATTTGGTGCACTGCTGCGAAATACGACACTCAATATCTGCGCTCAATTTTTCTTCAAATATGATGAAGAGTTTCCGAAAAAAAAAATTCTGTAAATTTACTGACAGTATGATCCCAACGAAATTTCGCGAAAAGTTGCACGTCCTTATACTCCAACTAACTGTCAAGATTCGATCTAATCGTTCGATAGTTTCCGAATTATCACGAATATAACCTCAAAATTTCAAAAAGCTCTAACTCCGATATCGTTTGGCCGATTTTGCCCATTAAAGAACTCGCATTTTATAATGGAACCTACCTTGAAATTTTCAGGTCGATAGGATTTTTCGTACATACGGACGGCCGGCCGGACGGAATCGATTTTGACACCGGATTCGTCATCTGTGAGTCCAACCTAGTCGTTTCAGAGTATTTTCGGCCAAAAATTGGAAAATTACAGACATTTTGACAAAACGATAGCACGCTCTTCCCCAGAACATGCGCGCAAAAATGATCTTCCCTATAAAACGCTCTCAAAAATATTATTATTCGATATAATATTTCTCAGCTTATTACTGGAGGGACTTTTATGGCACAATACCAACAGATGCCTTTCCATTGGGGCCATCAACACAATTTCCGCAAACATATATTGGCCTAGCGTATGATCCTTCGAAGAACGGAACATTTGTAACCACCATTTATGACGGATTAGATTACGTGTATACTGTTCTCAAAAATGAAACCTCCATAATAGACAAGCATATTCAGGTGAGTAATTCATATTCCTTATAAACTCATATAATATATACATACATGGTAGATTCAAAACAGTGCCTAAATACTCACTTATCCACTAATAAAAGTTACTAAGGGTATTTCGTAAAGATCTCGAGAACTTTTGATAATATACAATATTAATAATAATACAAGACAGAAATATTGTTGGAATAAATTTTTTATCATAATCTGATGAATAATTTTAAGTATGATTTCCCGCAGATGTCGCTGCCGCGGCTACGATTTACATAGTCCATTCGATCAGTCCAATTTTTTACGACTCTTTCCAATAAATCTGGTCGTATGGCGTCAATGATGGCTCACAATGTTGCTGGTTTGCCGGCAAAAACCAATGACTTAACATAGCCTCATAAAAAGTAATGGAGAGGAGTTAAGTCCCTAGGACGCGGAGGCCAACTTATGGAAATTGAGCTGTCATCAAATTGGTTTTGCAAAAAATTGAGGGTTAACCGCTGTGTGGCAAGCTGCGTCGTCTCGTTGGAAAAAAATTAGTCGATGTTAAGCTGTTTATTCATGTAACAAGAAATCATTCAGCATCAGACCAACAAGATTAGAACAAATGAAGATTGCGGCAATACTCTCCTCGGTGCGCACATTTTTGTCTTGTTGAGGGTTTTGAATCAGGAAGGGTGAAATAAGTACGAAAACGATCAACAACTGTACGAATTACTTGTTCACTAGGCCAATTATGTTGACCGTAAAATGAACGAAGTTTTCTATGAACACCGCGAACAGATTTATTTCACAATTTGAAAGCGTTGTTCTTGTGTTAAACGATTTATGGTCAACTGCTCAACCCTACTGAACAGAAATGTCAAAACAGTTTGACATTCTTAACTGCAAAACTTAAGACCATCGAAACAGCTCATGCAGTTGAAAAAACACCCATTGCTTGATGTGTCGCACGTTTCGGAAACAACGTTGCCTTCGTTGAAGATTTAATAATAATAATAGATGATAACAGTATACAGTAATAGCTATGTTCGCGGGTCCGATTCCGAACCAGATCCGTACCGAAGGCATGCGTACTTTGAAGAAGAGCGTTCGTGCGTCGCTCAATTCCGAACTAGTAGTTACTGTTCTTCCTAGTTCTGTGTTCGTGGTTTAAATGGATTCTGTACGAAGTCGATTCCGAACTGGTCCAAGCAGTTCCCGCACTGTTGGAAGAACTAGTGGTTCTAGATTGTTTTATTCTAACATAATTAAGTTTGGGCAAATCAGTGGATATCTGCATATATACCTAAGCATTTAAACAAGCAATTCTTGTACATATACATGCTGATTCCGGAGGAGACCGTCAGATTTTAGGATAAGTTTACACTAGTTAAGACAGTCTCGAAACAATGTTTAGTTTATTGTTGGGGTCTCTGTTGAGAATATACAAAGTGATTTGTCCGATTCGACCGATTTTACTTTTATTGATAACTTTCGTATGGCTCATTCGATTTTGATGACATTTTCAGCGAAGTATTATATTGACGAGCACAATCATAAATTCCAAATTTGTTTTCAAAATAAGCGGTTGTTATTGTGATAATTCCAGATTAATTGTGCAGGTTCAAAAAAAACACCCTGTACATTGCGTGTCCAAAAATACGCTATCTGTTAACGATTCTACTATCATAAGTGATTATTTGAGAGTTTTAAAATTTTTTGGCACACTTCTAGTTTTCCGAGAAAATTTCATCAAAAAAAGACATTGTCAAAATTTCGCTCCAACCGATTTTACTTTCATTAATAACTTTGGTATGGCTCATCTAATTTTGATAAAATTTGCAGTGTAGAACAAACTGAATGAGTAAATTCAATAATTGCAACAGTCTCTCAAACTACAGGGTTGTAATGGTGATAATTTCAGAATTTCAGATCAACTGTGCAGTTAAAAAAAACACCCTGTACATTGCTTTTCCAAAACTTTCTTATTCGTTTCAGATTCTGCAATAAAATGTCATTATTCAGAACGTTTTAATTCATTTGGCACACCTCCGGTTTTCCGAGAAAAAAATGTTCGAAGGAGAGCATAATCGAAATTTGGCGCAAAAGCAATGATAGTTATTCTGCACTAGGTAGTAAAGCTGTATATTCCAAGGATGCAAAGCAGTTCTTAAGTTCTAAAATATTCCTTCTAAATTCCAAATTAATATTTAATTGCTCATATTCTGTATGAAATCATTCAATTCAGAATATATTTCGAATTTGAAAAGAATATTTTAGAAGTGACGAACAACTTTGCATCCTTGGACAATACAGCTTTCCTACCCAGTGCGGAATACTCTCACTGCTTGTGAGCCAAATTTCGATTATGCTCTTCTTCAAAAATGTTTTCTGGGAAAACCGGAGGTGTGCCAACAAAATTAAAAAAAATACTGACATATCATTCTAGAATCTGAGTCGAATAAGAAAGTTTTGAATGTACAGGGTGTTTTTTTCAACTACACAGGCAATCTGAAATTCTGAAATTATCACAATTACAACCCCGTATTTTGAGAGATTGTTCCAATTATTGAATTTACTCATTCAGATTATTCTACACTGAAAATTTCATCAAAATTGGACGAGCCATACCAGTTATTGAAAAAAGTTGAATCGATTGGAGTGAAATTTCGACATTGTCTTTTTTCGGAGAATTTTTCTCGAAAAACTAGAAGTGTGCTAAAAATATTTGAAACTTGAATTGAATTGATGACTTATTATAGAAGAATCGTGAACAGATAGCGTAGTTTAGGAAACGCGATGTACAGTGTGTTTTTTCAACCTGCACAGTTAATCTGGAATTATCACAAAAACAACCACTTATTTTGGAAAAAAAATTTGAAATGAATGAATGTGCTCATCAGTATTGTACATCGCTGAAAATTTCAATGAAATCGAATAAGCCATACCAAAGTTATCAATAAAAGTAAAATCGGTCGAATCAGACAAATAAATCTCCCTGTATATTCTCAATAGAGACCCCCAACCATAAACCAAACATTTTTCCGAGACTGTCTTGACTAGTGTATACTTATCCCAAAATCTGACTGTCTCCTCCGGAATCACCCTGTGCAGATATGCAATAATTAATTATTCGTTTGAGGGTATAATATATGCCTTCAAAGATATAAATAAATATAAAGGTTATATTTTGCTTATCTTGAAATACGCAATTTTACACAAAAATATATAGATAACAGCTCCGAGGTGCATGTGGATCATGTTCAGACAGCGTATTGTATTTCAAGTTAGTTAGTTTTATGTTACTCAGAAAAAGACTATTCATGATAGCTTTTCCCGAGCGATGTTTTGAATCTCGATCGTAAAAGTGAACAAGATCACAGAATTACTGCAAGTTGTTGAAATGTCTGAAAGTGAAGGATAGTTTGAAGAAGTAGTGCCTTGTGCCTTACGTCTATTCTAGGGGTTCTACTTCGGTTCCGTAAACGTTTGTGCTGAAAGGAATTCGGAATTGGTTCAGAACTAGACATGCGCACTGTGACGATTCTGGGTGTGAGTTCAGAATTGGTTCCTTATCCGACTCGCGAACATAGCTAATGTAAGGGTTCTATTCGAGAAAATGGATTAATCTCACCCTGGTTACAATCTATGTCAGTGAGATGAACCAGACTTAAAAATATATTTGACATAATGTCATTCCAGGATAGACGAATAAGAATTTGATTCCTTTCAAATTTACACTTGAATGCACTGCATATTGAAAATATCATTTGATAAAGATTTTCTGTCCGATACAATCTATGTCAGTGAGATGAACCAGACTTAAAAATATATTTGACTTAATGTCATTCCAGGATAGACGAATAAGAATTTGATTCCTTTCAAATTTACACTTGAATGCACTGCATATGGAAAATATCATTTGATAAAGATTTTCTGTCCGAGCAAGAATGTTAGATCAGTTTTTTGCTACACTCATGTCAACAAGGTAAATCATAATTCACTCACTCAAAAAATCAATAATATCTATCACAATTTATTCCATCGTATTCCACAGTATGATACATAAATTTTGAGTTGATTTCCGGATAAACTATCAGTTCGATGTTTTGACTGCCCCAAAATAATTTCGTTTGAGCTTATGTGTGAGATCATGCGTTGTCATGGTGGAGAATTCATCTTCTTGGCCTTCTGGCAAACGAATGATGTTGAACCATTCACAGTTGAACGTTCTACTTTTCTCTAAGGGCACTTGAAGACACTATTTCGAATAAATATGCGATGATATAATTCCAAGATATTTGTGCTAGAACTACTTTTGTTGGATTCGGCTAGTTTAAAAACCCATACACTCCATTGTTATTCGATTTCGGGTTCATAAAAGCATCCAACAAGAAGAATTATTTTTTACGGCCAAATGTTCATGGTAGTGGAACTTATGCCGAAGTATAGTAGGTTTGTTTTGGTTCCGAGTTCAGAACTGTTATGGGACGTTTCCGCATGCGCGATTACGATTTTGTGTTTTGGTTCATTTCAGAACCGATTCAGGATTTGAGTAATCCTGATTTGGTTATTTTCAGAATCGATTCCGAACTGTTCCAGAACTGTGAAAGGAGATCGGACGTAAAAGTCCGAACTGCTTCAGAATTGGATAGTTCGCACAAGCGTAGAGTGGCTGTCAACGATTTAAATGGTTAACCTGACTTGTTCGACGTCGTGCTGATTTTGATTGTTGTATTTGTTGAGGAAATGGTTAACTGTTAAATTTGAACTTTTGTTTTTGACCATAATGACTTCGCTACGACCTTCCAGGATAATCTCGTGGATTTTATTTCCATTGTTCACACCTGGGATGTAAACTTCTTTTACAAATCTATCAATGCAGGAGTCCTCGTCCTCTACACTTATGCGGGGAGACAGAATTTTTCCTGAGGTTTTTATCTGTGCTCTTGTATCATACGCAAATAAGTATGGTACCCCGTTTACATTTCCTCTGCTAACACTGTGATATATCTTAGAATTGTAATGCTCGTTCTCAAAAGAATATATATATATATATATTGAATAATAATGTTTCGAATGAATTATTCTCTGTAAAGCACATATCTGAAAAACGTTCATCATTAAATTCATTATTATACTATCAATAATTTGGTGGTTCATTTCGAAATATAATTGAAGTACTGAAGAAAATTCAGAAAAACTATCTGGGGTTTGGCTTCATACATATCGTAACTCAGAGAATGATCGATTTGAAGTATAATAAAAAAAGCGTACTGTGAGTACGTTTACCAATGGAAATGTCAAACGATTCGAAAGATTTGACATATTCACATCAGTGTTGCCGTATCTGAAATTTTAAGTACCAATCCTCCTGTATGAATCAATTATTTTACGTTTAGTTGATTATCACACCCCGATGTATATAATTTAGAAGGATATAATTTTTATCATGTAAAAAGATTTTTCGAATGTTCGAAAATGAACTAACATTTTCACGAGTACCACTAGAGGTGAAATTATTTCCGGAAATTTTTTTCGAGCTCATGAATATTTTGAAAATTATCTCGAGTCGAAGACGAGGGATGAAAGTATTCATGAGCGAGAAAAAATTTCTGGATTTAATTTGACCTCGTGTGGTATTTGGTAAGAAAATTCCACACCAAATGTGTTTTTTTCCAATAACTTTCACTCCATAAAACCATATCTGCAAACTGACTTGGGCCATCACCAGGATATAATTGACGCAATGAGTTCTTCTTCAACTTCTGCAAAGACAATCCAAGAATCTCTTGATCAAGAACAAGCAACTTCCAATCAACCAGCCATAGTATATAATGATTGCATTTTATATAAACATTAATCATAATAGTCCAAAGAATTTAGAAAATATATGAGCCTGTAGTTGAAATGGATCAAAATCATCATGTGAACAAATAAAAATTAGATTGTCAAAAAGAAATATTCTGTCATTATAAAAGTCAAAAAAAATTCCAGTATAATTCGCTGTTCGGTACTCACGAGGCAAAAAATTTCCACAAAAATTCATCCGTCAGGAACACACGTTCTGATTGGTAAAAAATCACATGTTTGAAATTTTCAATGAATTATACTTTCTGGAATCATGACAAGAATTCTAACAATTAATTTTATTTTTCGACAGATTTTATGTACAAAAGCTCCAGGTCAACTTTCTTGGGTGAAATTAACCAGCCAGAATGTCAAAACAATAACCGCAACTCAGAAAAATGTCAGAGGTGCCTTTCATAGGGAACGCGTCAATAACAATGCGAAAACTTTCATTCACTTCGTGGTGAAAACAAATAAGTGTCATATTACATATGCTGGAGCTGCTTCTAGTATTAGTGGCAAGATAGAATACGCATTAATTGACGGTTCTTCTGATATCACTGATCAATTCTTGTGGCTTATGTATAAAGACACTCCAGAAAATGATCCAAGTGAGCCGTCCCCACCGAAGCCCTTTTTTAGTCATCACTATGAATACCAAATCAGACCTGGTAAGTTTCCACTTAGTATCCGTTGAATTATTGAATTACAGAATTTTAACGGCCGAACGTTAACACAATCACTTCCGAAAGAAATACCATAGACTAGAGAGTTATTGTAGATTAAATTTGAAGCTAAGTTACCATGGTCTAATTCACCAATGAGAAAGTTTTATTCTCACAATATTCCCAAAATTGAAGACCGACCAGAACTAGTATACTTTCCTGAAAAATCCCGTATATGGAGTATAGAGGTTGTCAAATAAAATGAATACTTTAACACTCAACCATATGATCTTCTACAAATTTCTTGTTCGACATTTCTTATATTTTCCATACAACTTCTCGTCGAAATTTAATTCGGTCGGAACGATTCTTCCCTGAAAACCCAAGGAAAAACTCAGGTTTGCTTCATTTCTGTAACTTCTGAACCGTCGGACGGATTTTGTGTCGGGGTGATTACGCCGACCACAAATTCTTCATCAACTTGAACGTTTGAGACTATTTTCGGCTCAAAAATTGGATATTACAGATGTTTGGGCAAAGTTATATCGATTTGTCATTGCAAGTAACTCGAAACACAAAATTTTTTTTTGTTCTTCTCAATTCCTCTTGGATACAAGATCATCTCTTATGCTATCACACACTTACACAATGCTTCAGTTTTGAATATTTCGGTTATATAACGGAAAGATTAATCGATTCAATCAATAAAAAGTCTAGAAAAGCACTGACATGAAATCAGCAGCCTTTGCGCGAATGTTCAAATCCGTTGCCAAAGAGGTCTCTTTTTTTCGCGCTTGTTCTAGGGAACAGCGCATTATCATTCCGTCACGATGTGTGTAATTTTCGAATTTTGAGCCGAAAATGGTCTTAAACGATTGGGCTGAACTCCCGTGGTCAAATTCAATTATGTCCGTCCATCCCACCCTCCGTATGTGCACTAACTTTCGAAGGAAGAGACTTAACGACTGGAAATTGTCAGATTAGGTATGGAGTCCAAATATCTCGGTTAAGTTCGTTAAATAGTTTCGGAGTTAGGTCCATTAGGAATTTTGAGGTTAATTCCTCGATATCTCATGAAGTATTGACTCGATCAAATTGAAACTTTGTGGACAGTTTTGGAATACCAACGCGCAACTTAGAGCAATTTCGTGTGGATCCAGTTGTTGGAAAATTGAAAAAAAAATTCATTTGAAAATTTTTGATGAAAAAATTTTTTTGCTGAAAATATTAATCAGATTTCAATGAAATTCGGCACAAACCTTAGAGTCAATATTGAACAACATTGCTGCAAACTTCAATGCGATCCGATATTTAATTTCGGAGAAATAAGGAAAAAAATTGTGCCAAATTTCGTTGTTATTTGGAATTTTAACGTTATTTCCGCAATATCTCAAGAAGTACAAATGCAATCAGATTGAACTTCGTAATCAGTTGGAGATTACCAACACGCAACTAGGTGCAAAATTTCGTGTTGATCTTGTAGTTAGAATTCGAACAAGCGCGTAAAAGCTCCTGACCTCACGTCAGTGCGCATTTCTAGATTTTCATGTATATTGGCCCCACCAAACAGAGCTTTACTTCCTGATCGATAGATTTGTAGATCAAAGTATCAATTTTCAATCATGTACTAGATTTTACTCCCATCCAATCTGTATTTTCCGAAATATTTTGTATGCATGAAATATATTAAAAATTTGGGTATATCTACGGAATCACTGGGCGGATTTTACCCATTCACGAATTCGACATACGTTGACATATTTTTTTCCGAAATCTTGGGGAATAAAATCGGATCGAACTGAAACGTAGTAAACTGTTGTGAAATATAGGGTCCAAGCTATGCGCGGGATGTAAAAATTCGATGAATAAGAAAAAAAAAATTTTCAAAATTTTTCCAATTTCTCTTTTATTTACCAAACCATACGAGCCCAAGTTTTAATCTGATCGCTCAAGAAGTTACTGAGACATTGAGGAAATCACCTCCATAATTCAAATGACTGCAACGCCGAACCATTTGGCCGATTTCTCCCATTAACGGACTTGACCGTAGCATTCGGATGCGCGATCCACCCTTCAGTTGCTAGCTTGTTCCTTTCTTCTGCTATCGTGTTGTTCGGCGGCATGACAGAATCGATATTCACGCTTGTTTCTTCATCAGTGAGTCCAACCTAGTCGTTTGAGGGCCATTTTCGGAAAAAATTTCTATAATTACAGATATTTGAACAAAACTAGATCAAGCTGTTTTTTCCCTGGAACCTCGACATAAAGATACAAGCAAGTGATTTATCGAATAATGGAGCATTCAAAGCATGATTCATTTTGGAAGGATACTTCTCCAGGACAAATTTGAAAATCAATTTACCCAATAAATCATAAAATCATCAATTCCTTAAGTTGATAATTTATTTTCATATCTTTCAGATTCAATCGTTCCCAAATTTTACAAACAAATAAATATAGGATCATGTTCTGTTACTTGTACCAATGAGGACCAGAAGAGTAAACGCAAGATCAAAAATGATGTCAAGCTGTCTGCATCTATGGGTAAATAGTCCTAATTTATTTTTATTTATATTTACCGAAATTCGTACCAATTTACAGCCTACTATTGGAAACCAAATTTGGTGATTAAAGAAGAAGAAGCGTTTCCAGCCGGTGTAGATTTGACTGGTTCCAAGTATTATATAGGGCAAACTTATTTATTAAATAATATGTTCGACGTCGGTTCTTCTAACCTGAAGTCTGCTTCGATAAGGGAAGAATTCGTCTCTGTTCTCGAAAGTCAATATTACCATGTAAGTATATAAGATTTTTTTCAAAACCTGTTCTTCAGAGTTAGGTTGTGTTTTCATTTCAATCAGTTCGATAAGTCTGGAGCTCATGAACGAATTAATGACTCATTTATCCCAAGTGTGGCGGCTCTTAGAAGTTTCAATTACAATATTAATGTGAGGGAAGTGAAATTCATAACGCTGATAGCGGACGCAGTAAGGAGAGGCCACATATACGCGATCGCGTTCACGTTGGCAATCGCGATGATGTTTCCGATGGTGGTCACGTTTTGCTCGTCATGCGAGCCCGTCTGAACGCTGACGGGTCGAATAGAGATCGCCACAAGTGTTTGATGCTCCACTAGTTAAATGTAATTATCTGATCGCCATCACCATCTTAAACGCCATCGTGATCGTGATCGCGTATATGTGGCCTCCACATTAACGCTGGATCAAGTAGCGAAAATTTACGAAAAATTATTGGTTTGTAACCGTAGCTTATTCATACTCATCATGGAATCTAGAAAAACCTAGAAAAGCGCTGACGTGGAGTCAGCAGCTTTTGCGCGCATGTTCACTTTCGGTGATGCGCGTGAAAGCTGCTGACTTCACGTCAGTAGTTTTCTAGGATTTTTCGATAAATAACTGGAATTCAATTAGATCTAATCTGTATTTTTGGAAATATTGCGAAAAACTATTTTGAAGGGTTACTTATATCTACAGAATCATAGGGCGGATTTTACCTATTCACGAGTTCGACCTTTGTTATTGAGCTCCAAACCTACTCTACAAATATCGAGTTTCTAAGTTGTTTGTTTGGAAGTTATTGCGTTTACGGTCGGCTGTTTTGTTTTGTCAAGATTCCAAAAAATACGGATTAGATCGAATTGAAATCCAGTACTTTATCGAAAAATGACAGTTCGAAGGTTCATACAGAATTTCACGATGATTATATGATCAGAAGATCACAGAATATTGAATATTTAAAATAAAAACAATTTAAATTTTTTTTCAAATTGTTCATACGACACCATCACGAAATTTCGTACAGAGTTGTCCAACAGTATTTTCAAATAAGCTGCAAAGTTTCATCATGATTGAATCAGTATTTTTTGAGTTTAACCGAAAAAATAACAACGATGTAGTTTTCTAGGATTTTTCGATAAATAACTGGAATTCAATTAGATCTAATCTGTATTTTTGGAAATATTGCGAAAAACTATTTTGAAGGGTTACTTATATCTACAGAATCATAGGGCGGATTTTACCTATTCACGAGTTCGACCTTTGTTATTGAGCTCCAAACCTACTCTACAAATATCGAGTTTCTAAGTTGTTTGTTTGGAAGTTATTGCGTTTACGGTCGGCTGTTTTGTTTTGTCAAGATTCCAAAAAATACGGATTAGATCGAATTGAAATCCAGTACTTTATCGAAAAATGACAGTTCGAAGGTTCATACAGAATTTCACGATGATTATATGATCAGAAGATCACAGAATATTGAATATTTAAAATAAAAACAATTTAAATTTTTTTTTCAAATTGTTCATACGACACCATCACGAAATTTCGTACAGAGTTGTCCAACAGTATTTTCAAATAAGCTGCAAAGTTTCATCATGATTGAATCAGTATTTTTTGAGTTTAACCGAAAAAATAACAACGATATCACATGTTTTTTCCCAATATCGAAATTAATAACCCTATCGAACTGAAATTTGGTTGACTACTGTGAAACATGAAGTTCGAGGAATTTACAGAATTTCTTTCCAATATAATAGTTCCAAATCAAAAAAATTTTTTCAATCAAATGTCAACATGATCTCAACAAAATTTCGCTAGAAGTTGCGCAACTTTATGCTTCAACTAACTGCCAAATTTCAATGCAACCGCTCCAGTACTCCCTGATATATCAGGGAAACAACCTCAAAATTTCAAATAGCTATAACTCCGAAACCATTCGGCTGATTTGGCCCATTAACGAACTTAACCGCGGCATTCCAATGCGCGAACTACTGTGAAAGTTTCAAGCCGCTAGCTTGCGACAGCACTCTGTTCCCCTAGAACATGCGCGCGAAAAGAGGGCATGTTCTAGGTCTCAAAAATTACTTCATAAACCTACACTCTGTCACTCTAACATAATATATGCTACTTCAAGCTAGCCATACTAACCGAAACATGCAATTCTTCTGAGCCATTTCTGTTGAATTTGTAGTAGAATATGAATATCACGCAATACCTGTCTGACTGGTATTAAGAGTCGCCCTACGACAAAACCCATTCAAAATGTTATTCTCCGGAAATACAGATCGTATGTAATCGAGAACCAGGACATAATTAACAATGACAGAATTTCATGGGGGTCATATGATAATGAGATGGCAAAATATTGGACCAAAATTCGATTATTTTAATTTCATCAAAATATTATAAATTCTCGTACAAGATAACGCGTCAGAATTTGCCAGCTGGTTTAATTACTTCCGGTTCAGTATGTTTTGAGTAATTTCGTATATTAAAAACCCAGAAAAGCACTGCCGTGAAGGCAGCAGCTTTTGCGCGCATGTTCAATGGAAATTACCTCTTAAGCAACGAATTTGAATATGCGAGCAAAAACAGCTGCCGTGACGGCAGTGCTTTTCCAGATTTTTTTCGATAAAGTACTGGATTGCATTGGTTATTGGCTGTATTTTTGGAAATATTGAGAAAATGAAATTTTGAATGAGTATATCTACGGAATCATTCGGCAGATTCAACGGCCGACCGTAAACACCACAGCTTCCGAAAGATACAACTTAGAAACTCGATATCTGTAGGGTAGATTTGGACCTTAATGGAGGTTTTTCCTGAATTTGGGTTATTACTGCAAATGCAAATTTGGACATAATTATTATGGGTTTGATTCATCATTTTTCCAAATTACCTTCAGAAAGTATTCAAAATCAGATTTCAAAATTGGGGTTTGGGATTTGCCAGGCAGTGACAACGCTGTTTAGTAGAATAGCTTTTTCTGTCATAGAATAATACGGGCCTACGTGAAATAGATTACGTAGACTACGAATAATGAAATATTTATTCCTATTCTGTGGTATTTCCTATTCGGTGGTACACACAATTTCCGTTTACGATTTGTCAGTGATATGACAGTATGACAGTGCTCTTCTTTTTCTATTCCTCGGTCGTTGTCTTCTACTCTAACCAGATCGAAGTATAGCTATCTCTGTTTTCCTAAGCAAAGTAACACATTTGCCGTCCTTTTCTTTCCGAGAAAGCTGAATTCGACGTTGCCATATCGTGCACTCAAGACAAATCCCTTTAAATGCAAATCCCCATTTTTATTTTTCAGTTTTAGGTGATCAAACATTTTTTTAAAAATATAATATTGAAACTATATGTTTGAAATGTGATGTTCTGAAGGTTTTTCATGAAAATTACTGCATTTTCGTTTAAGGGAAAAACCCGCATTACGAAGGCTGAATTCGTGAATGGGTAAAATCCATACAATGATTCCGCAGATATATCCAGTCAAAATTTTATTTTCCCAATATTTCCAAAAATACAGATCAGATCGAATTAAAATTCGAAAAATTACAGTTCGAAGGTTCATACAGAATTTGATGAGGATACTATGTCAAGAAGATCACAGAATATTGAAAAAAAATGTTCCAATTGTACTAATGACACGATCAAGACGGAATTTTGCACGAAGTTGTCTTTCAGCATCTTCAAACTACCCGCTAAGTTTCATCATAATTGAATCAGTATTTCTGGAGTTATACCGAAAAAAACCACGATATCGAGAAGGAAACCACTAACAGAATACTAACAGCCGTATCGAATTGAAATTTGGTATACTGCTGTGAAATATGGAGCTCAAAGTATGCGCTGAATTTTTCTTCAGATGTGATGAACAGTTCGCGACAAAAAAAATCTTCGAAAAAACTGTTGGAAAAAAACCGTTTCGCCGATTTCGCCCATAAACGAACTTAACCGTCGCATTTTGAAATGCAACCTACCCTCCAGGATTCTCTCCAGAAATCGTGCCTACGGACGGACGGCCGGCCGGACGGAATCGTTTTTCACGCCAGATTCGTTGTCAGTGAGTCCAACCTAGTCGTTTAAGACTATTTTTGGCTTAAAATTCGAAAATTACAGACATTTGGAGAAAACGATACCACGCTGGTCCCCAGAATATGAGCGCAAAAACATAAAGAAGAAATAACCACACGAAATATGACATATTCTTACCAATATCTCTGAAATTAAATATCGGATCGAACTGAAACCTAATACACTATTTTGAATACTGATCCATGTCCAATTTCGTTGCATGAGTTTGCGTGTTGGTATTGTACAACTAATCAAGGAGTTTCTATCTGATCACATCGATACTCTATGAGATATTGATATTTTTTTTCAAATTTTTTTCCTGGAAAAATATTTTTTTAGAATTTTAAATTTTGAATGGATATATCTGAGGTATCCTTTGGTGGATTTCACGCATTCGGTCTTCGTTGTCAAGGTCCAAACCTACTCAACGAATTTCGAAGTTCTAAATGGTTTCTTTCGGAATTTGAATATGCGAGCAAAAGCTGGTGACTTCATGTCAGTGCATTCACAACATTTTCTATCCCCATCATCGTTCTCGGAATTGAATATTACTTTTTTCCAGGTATTGAGCACCAACTACCCAGAAACACTCACGTGGGTCAATACGACAGACCAGGACTTTTCCAATCAAGATAAAAATAAAATGATTCCTGGTGGTGCTCGCGATAATGGCACCGATACTTTTGTATGTCGAGAAGTCGATAAGGCGGCAATGTATCCAGGAAGTGCACGAGAGTTAGAAACTGGAACTTATTGCCACGCTGCGTGGGGTCCTGTAGGAAACTTTCAGATATTGATGTATAATCCTCAGCAATAAACGAATAACTTTTTCCATATTAATACCCAAATGAATCTATCAACAATTGTTTCATTTAACAATACCATATGTCGACAATGACGTTTGACTGAACTAAGACTGGATTTTTTTCAATCCAAATATTACTATCGAGATCATCCACAACAAAGTTACATGAACACCAAGATGGATACAGCATTCTCTTAAGCAAAGCCTCCACACATAATAAGCAGCACAATGTTTCACAGTTTTATGGATTGTCAGAACGACTCACTCGCTGAATTCCGAAAAGGTTATACATACTTAATACCTGTAGGAGGATGCTTATGCGGAAAGAATTTCACAAGAATTTTGCACGAAGTTGTCTTTCAGCATCTTCAAACTACCCGCTAAGTTTCATCATAATTGAATCAGTATTTTTGGAGTTATACCGAAAAAAACCACGATATCGAGAAGGAAACCACTAACAGAATACTAACAGCCGTATCGAATTGAAATTTGGTATACTGCTGTGAAATATGGAGCTCAAAGTATGCGCTGAATTTTTCTTCAGATGTGATGAACAGTTCGCGACAAAAAAAATCTTCGAAAAAACTGTTGGAAAAAAACCGTTTCGCCGATTTCGCCCATAAACGAACTTAACCGTCGCATTTTGAAATGCAACCTACCCTCCAGGATTCTCTCCAGAAATCGTGCCTACGGACGGACGGCCGGCCGGACGGAATCGTTTTTCACGCCAGATTCGTTGTCAGTGAGTCCAACCTAGTCGTTTAAGACTATTTTTGGCTTAAAATTCGAAAATTACAGACATTTGGAGAAAACGATACCACGCTGGTCCCCAGAATATGAGCGCAAAAACATAAAGAAGAAATAACCACACGAAATATGACATATTCTTACCAATATCTCTGAAATTAAATATCGGATCGAACTGAAACCTAATACACTATTTTGAATACTGATCCATGTCCAATTTCGTTGCATGAGTTTGCGTGTTGGTATTGTACAACTAATCAAGGAGTTTCTATCTGATCACATCGATACTCTATGAGATATTGATATTTTTTTTCAAATTTTTTTCCTGGAAAAATATTTTTTTAGAATTTTAAATTTTGAATGGATATATCTGAGGTATCCTTTGGTGGATTTCACGCATTCGGTCTTCGTTGTCAAGGTCCAAACCTACTCAACGAATTTCGAAGTTCTAAATGGTTTCTTTCGGAATTTGAATATGCGAGCAAAAGCTGGTGACTTCATGTCAGTGCATTCACAACATTTTCTATCCCCATCATCGTTCTCGGAATTGAATATTACTTTTTTCCAGGTATTGAGCACCAACTACCCAGAAACACTCACGTGGGTCAATACGACAGACCAGGACTTTTCCAATCAAGATAAAAATAAAATGATTCCTGGTGGTGCTCGCGATAATGGCACCGATACTTTTGTATGTCGAGAAGTCGATAAGGCGGCAATGTATCCAGGAAGTGCACGAGAGTTAGAAACTGGAACTTATTGCCACGCTGCGTGGGGTCCTGTAGGAAACTTTCAGATATTGATGTATAATCCTCAGCAATAAACGAATAACTTTTTCCATATTAATACCCAAATGAATCTATCAACAATTGTTTCATTTAACAATACCATATGTCGACAATGACGTTTGACTGAACTAAGACTGGATTTTTTTCAATCCAAATATTACTATCGAGATCATCCACAACAAAGTTACATGAACACCAAGATGGATACAGCATTCTCTTAAGCAAAGCCTCCACACATAATAAGCAGCACAATGTTTCACAGTTTTATGGATTGTCAGAACGACTCACTCGCTGAATTCCGAAAAGGTTATACATACTTAATACCTGTAGGAGGATGCTTATGCGGAAAGAATTTCACTAGTACCATCTCCGGGTTACGCTACGGTGTAGAGGCTTTGGTTGATTGGATGAAAAGCTAAAATCAACGTAGGGTATTTGTCGAGTATTCCTCCTTTTGTTTATATAAGTTTACTTTTATTATAAAATTAGAGCTCTTTCATCTCTATCAACCATTTCTTTTTTTTTCCAGAATGTTATCACTTTATGAACCAGTCAAAGAAGTGAAGCCATTGAAAGTACAACGAAAACCATGAAGATTATAAATATACAGGGTGATTCAGGAGTACTTTGACAAACTTCAAGGGTTGATTCGTCACAATGTTCTAATACGAATTGCCTTCATAAATATATGTCCGAAAATGCTCCAGTTCCCAGATACAAGATGTTAAAGTTTTACGGACCCAAAAGATTAGAATAATAGAATATGTGGCGTACCCTACAAAAAATCAAAACTACTTACTTAAACTTTAAATTCATTTCCTAAGTATTTTTGTCAATTATGTAATATAATGTTAATAACTTCAACGCGCATCGATTATCAGCCTTGAAATTTTCAAGTCCAAATATCTAGAAAACGATTGCTTCTTATAACGGCATCCAACAAGGGTTGATATGTTACGTAGATATAATAGAGAAATCCATCATTTTACTGAAAAAAAGTTTAAGTACGAATTATTTCCATCAACTATTATAATGATCGCAAACGTCGTACCTTCTGAAGGCTGTTGTCATTTTCGAAAAAAAAGGAAAGAAACTGATTATTGACCCCTGCTTCTGCCCATTGAGGCGAAAATTGTCTACGACTAGGTTGGACTGGGACAGCTAATTTCGTTCATGAGCCAAATCGGCCGGGTGGTTTCCGGGCTGTAGTCAATTGAACTGTTGAGATTATTAAACTAATACCTCAGAAACGATTGGAGCGAACGGATTGAAACTTCGTAGTAAGTTGCAGTGTACTGACGCGAAACCAATACCGAATTTTGTTGGAATCGTATGGTGAGTTAATTGTTGAAAAACTATTTTTTTGATTTTTTTGAAAAAAATATTTGGTTATCTTTGATTTTCGATTTTTGGTGCGCATGCACCAACAGTGTCATTTAGGGATGATCGCTGCCAGATTGTGAGTGAGCCTTATATTTGATTTCGGTCATCGGATCTAGATTCATCAGAGATGATTAATTCTACCTTGAAAACAAAGTCCAAAAAATAATAACTGTATTGGATGACGTGAGTATTAGTTTATTTAAGGACATTGCCAGTCAAAATCAGAAGAAATCAAATTTGGGATAGTGCACTTGAATTTCGTTCTCTGATAAGTTTGATCCTAGGTAAGGTTAGTTTAATTTAGAACATTCCCAATCTAAATCGAAAAATAAGAATAAGGGCGTCCCATCATTGAAAACCCTTGAAAAACATACTATATCTCTGTTTAAAATGGCCTAATTTACTGAATCAAACATATTCCTTTCATAATCAGTTTCCTTTTTGGAGAACAGCGTGCTATCATTTTGTGCAAATGTCTGTAATTTTCTAATTTTGAGCCAAAAATGGTCTCAAACGATTAGGTTGGACTCACTGATGACGAATGCGGTGTCAAAATCGATTCTGTCTGGCCGGGCGTGGACACGATAACTATCGAACGGAGCAAGCTAGCGACTTGAAACTTGTTAGGTAGTTCGCGCATCGGAATGCCGCGGTTGAGTTCGTTAATAGGCCAAATCGGCCAAATGGCTTCTGAGGTATAGCCATTTGAAATTTTGAGGTTTTTTTCATCATAGTTCGGGAACTACTGGAGCGATTGGATTGAAACTTGGCATAACGACGCACAACTTTGTACAAAATTTCTCCGAGATCGTACGGTCGCTAAATTTGAAAAAAAAAATTCAAAATTTCAATTTCAATTCGATACTGCTATTAGTTTCGGAGATATTGGGAAAAAATTACAAATTTCGTGGTTTTCTCCTCGATATCGTTGCTTTTTCGGTATATCTTAAGAAATACTGATTCGACCTGGATGAATCTTCGAAGGTAGTTTGAAGATGCTGAAAGACAACTTTCGATTTTTTTCGATAGAGTACTGGATTTCAATTCGATCTTATCTGTATTTTTGGAATTATTGGGAAAATAAAATTTTGAATGGGCATATCTGCGGAATCATTGGGTGGATTTTACCCCTTCACGAATTCGGCCTTCGTAGTTAAGGTCCAAAACTTTTCTACAAATATCAAGTTTCTAAGTTGTTTCTTTCTCAAGGTTTTTACGTTCATGCGCAACTTTACCTCCTGAGGGCGATTCTTGGCGATACATCATTTAATAAAGTCTTCGTGAAAATTCTGAATGAACCTTCAAGCTATGAGTTTGCAATCGAGTTTTTGATTTTAATGCGATCCAGTTTGCATATTACGAAATATTGTATTTGTGTTCTTGTATTTTCCGATTATCCTAGTCTTCCAAGAAACCCCTCAGAAGCTGAAAGCTTCTGCGAGTTAGAATCGGGGGTGGTCTTTGTAGGCTTTGAGGCTGTGTCCTCACGCCACCCTAGGAACAGCACTGTTTTTTTTTTTTTACTCAGTCAGCATTCCTAATTGAGGTTCAAACCTGCTGATTTTTCTAAAATACAGATTGCATGGAATTAAATCTAATAGATGATTGAAAAACCATAGCTTGAAGATTCATGCTGTATTCCATGGGGGCCGTATTGAAGGAATACAGCCAAATCTTTCCATCACGACGTAAAGAAGCATTCGAAGGAGTCAATACGTGAAAATATGCCCGCTTGGGCAACAAATTTGATGAATTCTCGTCTAAATTTTTTATCGATTTAGTCTTTCAGAGTTTTGGTCATTTTCTTCTCCTGATACTCGATAGTTAACGCAGTCAACGAAAATGATTCGTAACGATCTAATCCTTATGTTTATCTGCACAACAAAGGCAGAAAATATTAGACCGCCACCTCCACTTTTACCTGGCCATCCTGCCAGGTAGCATAATTATTACAGTCTCAGGCGATAAAAAATATAATGCTGGAAGGTATTTTATCTCTTATCTCGAACCATTTTCGAAATGATGAATTGACAAGAGTCAGGCCCTAAACCGCCTTTCCGGTTTCGGCTCTGGTGAGATCTCGTAAAAGATGTCCCATTTAGTTCTCTTTATGGTCCTTTATTTCTTCAATGGTACGTGAGTACCTGTGGAAATTAGTCGGAATGTCCCATTTTACTACTTGGTGCTGAATTAAGATATTTGGAATACAACAAACCAACTCTTTCATCTCCGATGTCTGACTGATAGGAATCAGCGTAGCTTGACAAACGATAGGAAGACCGAGGAGATAAAAAAATTGAGAATAGCACTGATACGAGGTCAGCGGGTTTTGCGCGTTTGAAATTCGATGCCAAAGTGGTGTTCTTTTCACGTATTGACTTCGCCAACACTTACTTATGGACAAATAGGCCATCGTCTTTTCATATGGACCTCATAATTCTCTGCATGAACCTTCAAGCTCTCATTTTGGTTAATTATTTGATAAAATCAAATAATAAACCTTAGTGATCGACCAAAAAAATAACCCCCTTTAAAATTTCACAGTTTACATTTTGAAGTATGTAGATTTGAATAAACTGATAAGAAAAATCCGTCCGTCCGCCGTCGTTGCCCGGGGTCTATCTCTGAAAGTACTGAACCGAAATCAGTGAACTTGGTAGAAACATTGTGTGTCGCTCGAGATTGATCCTCCAAGCTCTTCAGCAGGATCGGTGAACCCTAAGGGCTCAAAATTGGAGGTTGGAGGGGACCAAAATTATTTGTCGAAAACGTACCACCGAATTTAGATGAAACTCTCAATGTTGACTTATGTTGCATACCTCACCGTGAAAATTTTTATCCGAATGATTTCTGACCAGTGGATCCTGGGTTCTAAAGAGAAATGCTGCAAATTTTTGGGTGAAAAACTAATAAGTTATGAATAGAACATATATATTTATTTCCTCAATATCTAGAGGAAAACAGAAGCGATCACATCGGAACTTCGTAATTATTCGAAAACTATCAACGCATAACTTACCGCAAAGTCTCCAATCATGAAAAAAATTTGAAAAAATGGTTTCATCGAAAGAATATTTTTATTTATTGAACATATTTCGCTGAAACTCGGCACAGACCTTGAAGTTAGTCTCCCACAACAGTTTTCCAAATTGAAATTCGATCTGATGTTCATTTCCGGAGGTATCAGGAAAAATTATGTAAAATATTTCGTTGTTATTTGAAATTTTGAGAATATTTCTTCAATTTCTCGATAATTATCGTCGCGATCAGATTCAAACTTGGTATAAACCTTGAAGTCAATATGCAAAAACAGTTATGTAAAATTCAGTTCGATCCGAAATTTGTTTTCGGAGATATTGAAAGATGAAGGTTTTTCCTTAATATCTATCAACTATGTGGTGAGTTGAAGATTACCAACGCACGACTCGATACAAAATTTTGTGAGGATCGTATACAGGGGTAGAGAATTGTTAAAAATTATTCGAAAATTCAGGAAATTTTTGTGGGAACTTTTTCATCAGATCTCAACAGAATTGGCAAAAACCAGTTTCATCCGATATTCATTTCGGACATATAAAAGATGACGGTTTATCCTTAATATCTCAAGAAGAACAGACGCGATAGAATTTAAACTATGTGGTGAGTTGAAAAATACCAACACACTACTCATAACAAAATTTCGTGAAAATCATATATACGGATAGAGAATTATTGAAAATTATTCGAAAATTTAGGAAATTTTGTAGAAAATTTTCAACCGGAAACTATTCATTTCAACAAAATTGGCAAAAAAGTTCAGTTTCACCTTCGGAGATATTGGGAAAAAATGTGTCAGATTTCTTGGTTATTTTCTCAGTAGATTTACAGAGTTTCTCGAAAAATTCTGAGATAATGAATTTCGAATGGAATATTGGATGATTTAAACAATTGACCAATTCAACGGTTGGTAGTTAGGCTGACCTCAACCACAAGCACATCCGAAAAAAACGACTTAGAGACTCGATATTTTTATAGCAGGCTTAAGGGTTAATTGAGAAGATCGAATTCTGAAAACATGAAACCCCCCCTATTGATTTCGAAGATATATCCATTCGAAATTTTATTTTCCGAGTATTACTAATAATGCAGATATGTTCGAATAGAAATTTAGCACTTAATTGAAAAATGACGTTCAGGTTCTTGTGAAATTTACAGGAAATGGCTTAGGATGTGAACAAGCGCGTGAAAGCTCCTGACCTCACGTGCTTTTCTGGATTTTGTGCGCGCATGTTCTAGGGGAACAGCGTGCTATCGTTTTGTCCAAATGTCTGTTATTTTCGATGATTCAGCCGAAAATGGTCACAAACGACTAGGTTGGACTCACTGATGATGAATCCGGTGTCAAAATCGATCATGTCCGGCCGGACGTGGACACGATAACTGTCGAACAAAGCCAGTTAGCGACTTGAAACTTGTAGGGTAGTTCGCGCATCCGAATGCCGCGGTTAAGTTCGTTAACGTTAAATATTTTCGGAGTTGGAGCAATTTGAAATTTTGAGGTTATTTCCCTCATATTTCAGAATCTAAAGAAGCGATTGGATTGAAACTTGGCAGTTAGTGGGAGCATAACGACGCGCAACTTTGAGCAAAATTTCGTTGAAATCGTACGGTCACTTGATTCAAAAAAAAAGTTTTTTTCTGAAACTGTTGTTCATATTCCAGAACAATTTCAGGTATACCTTGAGCTTCATATTTCACAGCAGTGTACGGAATTTCATTTCGATACGGCTATTAGTTTTGGAGATATTAGAAAAAAATATGTAGAATTTCCTTCCTGATATCGTTGTTTTTTTCGGTATAACTGAAGAAATACTGCTTCAATCGTGATAAAGCTTTGCAGCTAGTTCAAAGACGCTGAAGGACAACATTGGGCAATTTCGTGTTGATAGTGTCATTAGAACAATTTGAAAAAAAAAATCGATTTTTTTTTTTTCAAATATTCAATATTCTGAGATCTCTTCATCATATTATCCTCATGAAATTTTGTATGAACCTTCAAAATGTCATTTTTCGATAAAGTTAAGCCGACCGTAAACACAATAACTTCCGGAAGAAACGACTTAGAAACTCGATATTTGTAGAGAAGATTTGGACCTTAATTCCGAAGACCGATTTTTTGAATGGGTAAAATCCACCCAATGATTCCGTAGATATACCAATTCAAAATTTTATTTTCTCAATATTTTCAAAGATACAGATTAGATCGAATTGAAATATAGTAACTTATCGAAAAAAACCTGAAGAAGCACTGCCGTGAAGGCAGCAGCTTTTGCGCGCATGTTCTAATTCGTTGCCAAAGCGGTCATCTTCATTCAACATGCGCGCAAAAGCTGCTGCCTTCACGGCAGTGCTTTTCTAGGTTTTTTTTCATGTCAGTAGTGTTTCCGATTATTCTCCAATATGAGGAATATTCCTAACCAACTTATACCAGCATTTTGAATCCAAGCCATTTCTTACAACAAAGCGTGAAATGACTACATCAGATTCCTTCAGATGACACATCAATTTATTCCGTCTAGACCCAAGCAGCAGATACCCACAACACCAAGGGTACTTACCAATTTCAATAACAAATACTTGTTAAGATGCTTCTAGATTATAACTTTTTGTTCGATGACTGGGTTCTTTATCCCTTTTCATATGGGATGATTCGTTATGCTACGTCTTTTGTTACAAAATGCAATATCATGATCGACACAAAAAGCGAGGTTTTCGTGTAATTTCTGTCGTTCTCTATTGAGAAGTCGAAGAAAGAGAAATGGAACGATTCTTGGGAAAACCGGATCAGTTGTAACATGATTGAATTAAATTCAATTTCAACTGAGTTAATTCACATTTATGGTTCACGATTGAAATGATTATACAGAGTGTTTCACCAAAAACTGGACAAACATATACAGTCAATTTGAGATGGCACCACCCTTAATATCTCGACCATCTTGCAAAGAAAAATGCAAAAGGAGGTAATTTTCTATTCGTAGGGGTAAAACACGGTTGGTTCCAATCATTTTTTATCAACCCTGTGAGCTTGATGACAGCAGCTCCTAAACTTTTGAAAGGGGAGTGAGGTTTAGTCACATTTTGTTTTAAAGGTTTCTGCTGATATTTCCGTAACCCATTATTTTGAAGAACTGAAGAAAATAACTGAAAAATGCAACAGCGAATTCGGTGATATGAAACCATTTTTTATCGTGGCATCTAAAGTGCTGTTTTTTCACAATTGGGATTAACCAGTGTCCTAGGAAATGCTGTTATTGGACACAGAGCTGTCAGAAAAAGTATCTTGATTTAATGGAAATTTATGAGATAGCAAAAATTTAAAAATTCACCCGAACAAATGTTCAAACGCACAAATGGAATTCCACCCCAGCTATCACCCTGAGAGTTTGATATAGTCGAAAGTTTGTTCTGTAAGATTTAGAACGCACCCGTTGTTTATGTCAAATGTCATGTCACGTCGTCAATGTCTGTCTACTCTGTCAATTGTATCCTGAAATCTGTTGTTTAATTTTTATATCGAGAGTGCATGTTGCATTTTTTAGTCTGTAAGTTTGGACGAGTAAGGGCCGTATTTATAGTTGTTCCTTGAGGCTTCCTTACTGAAGGCCGCCTTGAATTTGCTTTTCTATGTTTCTATGCAAACAAACTTCTATTTGTTTGCATAGAAACGCAAATTCAAGGCGGCCTTTAGTTGAGGAAGCCTCAAGGAACAACTATAAATACGGCCCTAAGTATTGTATAATCTGAAAAAAACGTCATTACATTATTTCCCACTTAAAGAGCTCCTGAAGATGCCTTAACAGGGCGAAACATGTAGAGCGAATACTATAAATAAGAGATTCATTTTCTTACGAAAATTCTTGTTATTTTATATATTGAAAATGGATTATGGTCGATTGGTTGATAGTTTGTTTCTTATAACTTTGGACCAATGTGTGAGAAGTTGGTCCAGCTATTTTCGGTTTTCAAAAAACATTTTTCTGTGATGAAGTGTTCTTGGATCGTGCTGATTTGTGCCGTCGAAATTTTTTCATTCCGGTTCTCAAGATATCTTACAAAATATCTAAAATAGGCCAACCGAGCACTCTTCAACAGCTGAAATAAATTGTGCTGTACATATACTAAGTTGTGCCTTTTGAATTTTTCTGGAACTCCCTGTAATTTTCCAAAAAATCAAAAATGGTAACTTTTCTTCTCGAAGTAGAATGAAAAAATTTAAGCTAAATTTGTGCTGACTTGTGTCATAAATATTTCCACAAAATTTTGTCGGATTTCCGATAAAACGCGGAAGTAAAACTAAAGTTAGCCCAGTACTCGTTTTTTCGTAATCAAAATGTATATGCCAAAAATTGTGATATACGTAAGAAAATTTGTGCCGTTGAATTGTTCACGAAAATCCTACTAATTTTTCAAAATAAAAGATTTTGAATAAACTTTGAGACTATCTTACTTCAAAATTCGAATCTCCAATTCTGGCGTCTATAAAATTCGAGCATACAAATTCTGCTATTCTCTAAACTAACTCTGGTCGAGAAGACAAGAAAACAAAAAATACATTACTTCATCTAAAACGTTAAGAAACTCCAACCTCAAACTTCCTCATAAATAGAAAAACTTGAAAAGTATCTTATCTTTTTTTAAGAAGAACAAAAAAGATCAAGTGTATGGAATTTTTGAGAAGGTGGGTAAATAACCTTTCAAACAAGATTTCACTTAACCCCCTTTCCATTTAAGATTTTATGGGTTTCTGTTATCACGTTGACAGGATTGATACGAATTGATTGGAACCTTGGATGCATTTTTCCTGATTTTGCATAATTTTTTTTCGATCATTTCATATTTTGCGACCTTCTAATGATATATTATGCTCTGAGTTTTTAGTGATATTGGCAAAATAAAATTTTTAATGGCTATGTTTGGTTGTTCCACCAGTAAAAATCTCTGCTACCACTTTATTTTAGAGTAAATGGAGAACCTATGATGTGATTGTTTAACACTTTAAAGATTGATGCTAAGTGATACAATTTGTTTCATAAAATGCTACACCGTGCTAATGATTGAGAGATACTTCGCTCTCTGAATATATTAAGTGAATGTGTCTGGGGCGGCTGTTTTTATTGGAATGTGTGAAATATAAATCTTGAGGGCGCATAGGGCTGTCTAATCTCAATAACGTACAGGGTTTCCACGATTATTATGAACTGATACTCTGACATAATGAGTGACTAAATCCTGAACAGGCTATATCTGACGAATCATTGGATAGAATTTAGTCATTCACAAATTCGTCCTTCGTTGTTAAGTTCCAAACCTATTCTACAAATATCGAGTTTCAAGGTTGTTTCTTTCGATAATTATAGTGTTCACGATTGTGAGCGGTCGATCGTTAACACCAACTCCCGAAAGGGACAACTTAGGAACTAAATATTTGTAAAGTAGGTTCGGGGCTCAATAATAAGTTTGAATTCGGGAATGGTCAAAATCCGCCCAATGATTCCGTAGATATACCCATTGAATTTCTTTATATTATTTCTGTATATTGATATTTAATACATATTGGATCGAATTGACATCAAGTACCTTATTGAAAAATGATCTTTTGAAGCTTTATATCATGGAAAAAATATCTCCAAATCTATATCGATCAGGACAGAATCAATTTGAAATCTAGTACTAGATAGAAAATGACAAAAATTTATACAGAATTTCGTGAAGATAATATGATTAGAAGTTTTCAAAATTGTTCCATCAAGATGTAAGGTTGTGTATACGTGAAATGACTTCACGTTAGTGCTCTTCAAAATTTTCTTCATTTCGACTCGTAACTGTGAACCACAGATAGAATATTCAAAATCTCAACAGTGTCAAACAAGATGAGTCCACGGCGATTCCAGATTACTACGATAAAGTTCTCCTTTATCTTATGTCTTCTATTCACTAACACCTCATCGGTATATCATAAAGATAGAAAGCATCAAACCTTGAAATGCGAATGAAAAAGTTGATGATAATCATATTCAAATCCCAAATGACTTCTGTCTATCTAACGCCGACGAATTTAATGAGACTCTCGAGAGGATGAAATCGATTGAAACGCCTGTTCAAGGTATCTCGTTTTTATTCATTCAGTCAAGTCATGTAACTACGGGTTTTTAAGGGTTTCCAGAGTTCGAAACCGTGTTGCGAAGACCGTTGGAGCGTGTACAATAAAACCATAATTTTATTGGGAGTTAGATTCCACATCGTAACTTGTAATCATAAAAATTGTATACCTTCAGATGTTGCCATCCGGTTTTTTTGTGCCTGGGTTCCTTATGCTGGTGCTAGGATTCTTATCGACCCGTGTTATTTCTAGCGTCATTTTTTTTTCAGAGGGTTGTTTGTTCTTGATTCTCAATCTTGAATCGACCTTGTCTATTCAAGCTCACTTTGTTCATTTCCTGAAATATACTCAACTACGAAATACTACTTCACTTAAAAGACGGTTCATGATTCCGATCATGATTATTGCATATGTACAGTTTATCATAGATAATCTATTGAAACCAGTCTCAACCTGGGCAAACTTGTAGGTCAAGGGATATTAGTTTTTGAAAATGCCATTTCATTCAGATACATTTTACAGTGTGCATTAATACTATCCATAGATTCATCAAACGAGGATACTAAAAAAAGTACAAGCTTATGCTTTTTTAAAAAAAAAACAGATTTTCTTCTGTAGCCTCGATATGGTTATCCCGAATGTTTTGATTTTGCTGTGAAGATTTCTATAATTATGACGCATATTCTTCATGCATCACTTTCATTCTATTCAAAACAATTCCCTAGATATCGACTGGCTTATTAAAAAAATATAACAAATTAATAAATAGAAAGCAGATTATGTTTATAACAAGTCATTATTAGAATCTCCAATTATTTCAGAATACTCAATTATTGCTGATATTTTCAGTAGAGATACCCCTAGGTCCTTAATAAACCGAGATAATTTTGTCATAGAGAATGCTGAAAGCGTGTTGCTTGATAATTGATTATTCTTAAGCAACACGCTTAAAGGATTCTCTATGACAAATTTAAGAGGATTTATCAAGGCCCGAGGAGTATTCGATAAGAAAATTTTTTTGCTTTGTAGATTTCAAAAAATTAATTGTCAATCTGACGTTTAATTTAAATTTGTTCATCCTCTTTGTCGAAAACACCAAACTGAAAACACCACATGTAAGGTACTATCGCTGTAATCTACAGGTGATTGGATGAAACTTGACACATGACTCAAAATTAAGTAATTTGATTGGTTACTTTAGTTAGTAAAAAATGATTCAAGATATACAATCCTGAATGTTATCAAATCTGATAAAAATTCAAGAAATTCCCCTATTTTGTGGATCCTCTTATCAGCTAGTAAGTGTAAGAATTAAGCTTTACCCACGTTCATCCGGACTACAGAATACACAGTTATTTCTTTTCAATAAAGAGAATACTTCCCCATTTTGTGACGAGACTATAGAGTTCTCTCGACTACTATGGACCAGGCTGTTCAGAAAATTCGTTGAGTTGAATTTATGTCTGTACACTGATTGTTGTAATTCCTGTGATTCATTTTTGATGAATTACAGGTTGCCCGTATTGTACTTGTAAATGTGCAGATTTATATTAGCACATAGAGAAATTTTGAAATGGTTATAACTTTTCAACTGAACCAGATCTGAAAAAAATGGCAAATGAATAGTTCTAAGTGATAAGAGAAATCTATGGTTGAAATAACTTTATATCTCAGAACAATAACTGAAGATGTTGTGATTTACATATGGTTTAACAACAGACGTAGGGACACTGACTTCGCTTTTCCTTCACACTTAATAACGATGTGAGAGAGAAGAAACGAACTCCTTCATGAAGTAGATAGGAACATAAATCGATTCTTTGCAGATCGCTTGCTTGATGACTAATAACTTCTTGGCTGGAGAGCAAACAATACCACGTGGTGTACAATTACGACCAGGCAACCCAGCCACATTCCAGTTTCATTGACCGTTAATATCTCAAGGTCAAGCACCAGCATCGCGGCATACATGCTTCATCGTTGCCAGTAGCCGAGTGAATTCTTAGAAATCGGAGGAATTTGGAAGTTTAAAGGAAAGAACGGGGTGACGTTCTGCAGACGTCAGTGAGTATTTTTCGAAATTCTTTTTCCTAGGATGTAGTTAATTCTTTTTTGAGAATGCGCAATGTTAGCTATTTTCCCATTTTTCACTCCTTTTCATTCCATTCATCACATCGAGAATTCTTGAATATAAAAAGTGGCTACGTTGTGCATTCTTACGATTCCTTTCGACCAATTTCCTAAAAAAACTCTGGCCTCCAGAAGTCACCCCGTTTTATTCGAAGTATTGTTTGCTCTTTAGCAAAGTGTATTTATCATTACCAAATCAAGATAGGAAAAGTTGTACAAGGGGAGATGGTAAGTATATTTTGGACAGTGCCAGACCATCAGAAGACGAAATTGAATTGAGGGAACTTCCTTTGTGACTTTTCAGGTCCAAGGTAAGGTTGAGTTAGTTTTACTCAGGACAGCGCAGGTCCAAATCAGAAGACAAAATCAAATGATATTGTCTGAAATTCAACAAAACTAACGGGAGATCTTAGCAAAATCTCCGCTTTGAATTGTTGAAAACTGGAGCGTTTTCATCTTCAAGAACCATTGCTTCATCATATAAAATCATCTTTCAGACATTCCAAATTCTTCTAACTGAAATATTTTTTGATTCCAATATCAGTAGATGTTTGAAAAGCTATGGACGGTAAAATGGAAGATTTTTTTAAAGATAGTTGAAGCCTCATATTTTCAAACGTACCCAGAGATCAGATTTTTCAGGACATTACTCACTTTGTTTCCTAAAAGCTTCTTTGGTGGAGAAAGTATATTGGTAGAGAAAATTACAGTCCACTACACCTGAACTTGTATTTTCCTTCAGAGGATATAATGCATTTCGGCAAGATAACTTGTTATCTATAGGAAGGCACGGAAATAATTATCAACAATTGAAATTTGATAGAAGCCCGATCTGAAGGGAATGAATAATTTCAAGTGGAGAAGACTCTGATTCGTTTCATCTCCATTATTCAGTATTGAAAAATAATAGGACGAAGACCTTCACTGACACCCAAAATAACAAACTAGGCACCCTCTCGATATGCATTGGTGAGAAGTGTGTAGCACAACAGGAAGTTGAAAAACACCGTCGCAAGCAGCTAACCGGAAAGATATATTGCCAGACATCGAATAGGACAAAAAAATTGAATTTCGGAGTATCCGAATTTCATTATCGATACAAAAAAAGGAGGATTCTCGTCGACCATCACGAGAACAAAAACTGGAGTTATGGTACTGAATTATGATGAGGCGACATTGCTACCGCTAGAAATTTGTAACAGGTTTCAGCTGAGAAGTATATCTCGACTTACTGTATCCGAAGTTGAATCTTTAGGTTTATTCGTGGTACCTGCATGAGAATATTATTGTACACTTACTCCACTGACTGCCCCTTCTCAGTGCAGATGAGTTTAATTGAGTGAAGTCACTGATAACAACAAATTCAAGATGACAAAATAAAGCAAATCAACGTAGGAAGGAAGAGGACGATTTAAAGCCAGTGATTGCTACCTAGATCACAGATAGGAACGAAACAGAACAACAGGGACGATATTCTTGAATGTGATGGAATGAACGTTCTCTATCGTTCCATCAAAAATGCACCGCGTTTCCTTGACAACAGTGTCGACACGCCTATTTTCTCCCTTCCCCGATTCAAGAATAGGGACTCAGATGTCCTTGAGCATCATTTATATTCACGCATAACCCTCACAGCAGATAACCTCACTCTATGCATTGCACGAACAGACTGCAAGTTCACAACAAAACACACAGCACGGTATCTGTGCTACACTATGTACACTGGTTTATAATAGCGTAGTTCAAGGAGAGACAACGACCAAACTTATAAGCATCTTTTGTCTCGGCAATTATATTGGACTGAAGAGACACTGAACCCGGAGGGTGAACCTTCTAGTAGAGTGTTGGAAACAATTTTCAGTGCCACGTACCCGACTTTACCTGGAGGGTATGGAAGATGAGGAAGTATAGCTTTCTCTGTCGGGCAGAATTTCAAGTTCGCGTCTACTTGAAATTCACAATTGACTTTTTTATATACTTACAATTTTCGCTTGCAAAATATATTGGATTGATGAAAAAGCAATCTTTCTTTCACCAGAACGACAGTCAATGTTCTATGGTAACATATCCATGGCATAGAACAATCCATGGTGTTTTACTTACATCATGGAACAATCTATAGTTGAGTTCCGATATTCCTGGCCTGTACTTGTCAGTCAATTTCGACAGTCGATTTTACTAGCACTGCTTTGGCAATTCTTCGTATCAGTACGAAGCGTTTCGAAATTACTGATACTGGCCAGTACTGATTGGAAATATCGGAACGCAACATTTACCTCACGATTCATAGACCATACATAGAATTTGTTTCATTGTTGATTGTTGTCTCGTCTATATTCTTTGGATCATAAAGTAAATAGGGATTGTTCTATGCTATAGATATGTAACCATAGAACATTGACTGTCGTTCTGGGGACAGAAAGAATTAGGCTGTTTTTCAGGAACCAACCGAATATTTCATATTTACGGAACGGAAAACTGGCAACCGAAAGAACACACTTGATTTGCGGAACATATTCTATATAAACTTGACACTATTTACTTTTAACGTGAAACCAGAAATCTCAACTTAAATTCCAGCCAATCCCAGATGATCTTAACAAAAACCTTAATTTGGAAGGAATTATCTTGTTTGAGGAGCCGAAGCATCTTTTACGGATATTTATAAATAAAGCGAACTTTATAATGTCGAATTTGTTCTGAAATTCCCCTTCCTCAGTGACATTCGGAAGAAATTTGTGGGTTGGCAACTTGGACCGAAGTCGTCTATATTGAGTATTGGTTTAATACTCGATGATGTTAGCTATTTATTTCATATGCCATACTGATTAGCAAATTCCTTTGATTCCATTGATATGGGATGATTATCAATCGAACCGATGTCTTGTACCTCCTATTGAAACGTGTATATGTGCAAATGAGTGGTCTCGTATTTTCTTTTTACAATGTATCAACAAAGTCAGTGTTATTGAAATGTCAAGACCTCCCAATTTGTTTGAACTCCTGTTAACACTTACAGAATCTAATTTGCGTTCACTTGAAAACTATACTCATCAGGTTTCATTGTGTTTCATTGTTTGGTCTGGTGGAGAGTTATTGGTAAACACTTGCTTGTATACAGACTATCCACGCAAAAATGTTAGAAATTAGTTTCAAGATTTCTCAATCAGCAAACTGAGGTTTTCTGCAGAATTCAAACTAGGGAATTTCCATGCCGGGAGTTCGAAATATCAAATTTTTCTGAATCGTGTTTGAAAAAAACGTGGAGATCTTTCCGAGGATCGATATACGTATGCGCAATAACGTCACAACATAGTTTCATAGATCTAAACAGAATTAATTTCCCTTTTTTACAAAATCAACTTTCGATATAACCTTTTCTCGTCACAAATATTCAAGTGGCTTACACCAAATAAAGATTTTGTGAAGAAGTTAATGCTTCTGATGACTATTCGAAATTTCATATTTCCATGATCCCTTAAAATATTGATGTGATCGAATGTCGTTGAATACCGACGGCTTGAATTTCACGCGAAATTTTATCAAAATCTGATTGATAGGTCCCTCAACTCAGCTTTACTTCCTGATACGATTTTACAATCTAATCATATGTTTTCCCCATCTGCTGAAAATCACAAGAAGCAGCATAGCATTGGGCCAAATACCTGATAATTGGAAAAGGGCAAAAGTAACCTTTATCCCAAAAACAGGAAAAAAAGACTGGACTGATCCCAGATCCTCTGGGTCCATTTGCCTAACTTCGTTTTTGCTCAAATCTATGGAGAAGGTAGTAGATAACTACATAAGAACGGAGAATCTGGAGAAAAAGCCACTCCACAACTGCCAGGATGCGTACAGGGCGGGACGTTCTACGGAAACTACTCTGTATAGGCTGACTGAAGGCATCCAGAAGACTCTGAACAATAAAGAAATCGCATTGTGCGTTTTCCTAGACTGTTGCAGAGGGGCCTCAAAATTATTGAGCAGTGGTGCTTATCAGTGGGTCTCAAAATCAACCCAGCAAAGACCACAGTACTTCCCTTTAGTCGGAAGAGAAACCTTCCAGCTATGAAGTCCATTTCGGTAAATGGAGTTGTTGTATAATGGAAGTCTGAAGTCAAATATCTGGGAATCACCCTAGATAGTAAGCTTCTGTAGAATGAGCATGTTAAAATTACTGCTAGTAAAGCGATAAGGGCTTTAACGGTGTGCAGAAGACTATCCGGCAAAACTTGGGGGTGTAACCCTAAAATACTGAGATGGATGTACATCATGATTGTAAGACCGATAATAACATACGGGGCAGTGGTCTGGTTTGCTAAAGCAGGGCAGATAAGCAGAAAATACTCGACAAGGTACAAAGGCTTGCCTGTGTTTGCATCACTGGGGCTATGAGAACATGCTCGACTAGAGCACTTGAGGTCATCATAGATCTCAGTCCTCTATATCTAGTGATCAATAGGGTAGCCCATGAAGCTATCCTTAGAATCTCTAGGGAAGGTACATGTAATGAGAGAATTAAAAGTCAGAGAGCCAAGTACTCTCTGAACAAGTACATCCCATTAGCGAACCTACCTAGTGATGTTATGATTAAAAAAGTAAGAATCGAGAAGACCTTTGACTCAATGCAATGTAAAAGGGAAGAATGGGAAAAGGAATGCACTACCCAAAACTTCAAAGCAAATACCGTTAAATGGTTCTGAAACCACGACAGGGCTATCGAAAAGATGCATAGACATAAACCTGGAAAGAAACTATCAAGGGTGTGACATAGTGATCCATTCTGATAGTCAGGCTGCAATTAAAGCACTGAACTCCTATGTCATCGACTCAAAGCTGATATAGGAGTGCTGAAGGAAACTCAATGAAGTAGGCAAGAATAACAAGGTCTCCTTAGTCTGGATTCCTGGGCACTCAGGAATCAAAGGAAATGAAGAGGCCAACACTCTTGCGTGGTATAGACAAATGTACCTATAAGAAAGAGTTTTTGGAGAAAGGAGAAAATGAAAGAGGGGCACTGTGGAGGAATTCTCCAGGAATGGAACACTCTAGACAGTTCCTTCGGAACTTTGAAATTGCTAGATCCAAAAATCATTTGGATCTCAGTAGGAATAAGTTAAGCCTCCTCACTGGTTTCCTCACAGGACACTGTCGCCTAAGGAAGCACATGGTGAGAATAGGCTTATCAGAAACTGACGAGTGCAGATTCTGTGGGGAAGAGGAGGAAACTCCTGTTCACCTGATCACAGAATGCCTAGCCATTGTGAGCCTGCGCAAAAGATATCTTGGACAGGAGCATTATAGGAGGAATGAGAACTTAGCCTCCTTGAAGCCCTCAGAGATATTAGAATTCATCAGAGCTCTAGAGCTGGAGGGCGAGCTGTAGGTTGCGAAAACTGCTCCGACATTCGTAATTAGTCGAAAAACCTGCTTAAGCATTATAGACTCTCTAAGGATTTCCTTTCGGTCGTTAAGCCGATCCATCTTCTTCGAAAAAAGGGCTGAAAATTCTGGACTGCCTGTTGTCATTTTTTGGATACTGAATGTCACTAAATTCCAATTATGCGATAGGGCTTGCCTGCCATATTGTTTATTTCGAGAAATCCTCAACGGTCATTGTAGTTGATCCATAGATTTGTTCAATTTGTGGTGTTGATAAATTTGCTTTTTTTTTCGGATACTATTCAACGAATTTGAAAAAATTTCTCATAGTTTGGGCCCCATTTTTCACAGCATCATACCTAATTGTCGTTTTAATGGCGGCATAATTTTTTCGGAGATGTTGGGAAAAAAATATGTCAAATTTCGTGATTTTTTCCTCGGTATTGTTGTTTTACCCGAAATAACTTGAAAAAAATACTGATTCAATCGTAATGGAACTTGGAACTTGTTTGAAAATGCTGATGAACAACATTGTTCAAAATTTCGTGATAATCGTGTCATAGAAACAATTTAAAAAAACATTTAATTCTTTTAAATATTCAAAAGGTACCCTGCGATCTCCTGATCATATTTTCTCACTAAATTCTGCATGAACCTTCAAACTTTCTTTTTTCAAATCAAGTACTGGTTTCCAATTCGATCTTATTTGTATTTGGGGAATATTTTCTTTCTCTCTCTCTCTCTCTCTCTCTCTCTCTCTCTCTATCTCTCTCTCAGGGAGGATTCTATGGTCCTCAAATAAAAATTATTGAATTTTAAATGATAATTTTCATGGAAAGTTTTTTTTCATAAAATGAATAAAAAGTCCTTATAGTCCTCACCCACGGCTCATTCATTCATGTCGCTATTTAATTCGTTTTCATTCTGTGGTTTCGCGTACAACCTCCAAATATTCTGGTGTTTGTTATTTATTCATCGTGCTCCAGATTTCCAAGTATAGACTTTTGCAGATTGATTTCTAGTCTTGCTTCGTTCAAATATTGATTATTTCTTCTATTTTCAGACCTCGGAGAATTTATCCCTATTTCACTCAATTCGATTCATTATGATTTGATTTATGGTTTGATTTTAGCGACTGGAATATCACGATGTTATTCAAACTTTTGAGATGGACAGCAACAGTCTAAACGATGGTTGGAAATGGACTAAACTGTGTGTCCGATTTCCCATCTATTTATAATTCAGATAAATTTTTCTCAAAATCACAGTAGCTTGGTCTGTCAAAATTTCTTCGAAAACGATGCTTTCTTTCTACTCAGAGGTAAGTTTTCCTCCTTCGAAACCACTCTAGGAAACTCGGCCTTATTTTTCCACACATTAGATATACTATATACTACGTTCTTAAATTATGACATACAAACATTTCTACAAATTTCAACCTAAATGTAACGATTATTCATTATGTAGAACCAACCCTATTTCAAAAATATTACTGCAATCTGGTTTTTTCAAACACCTGATAATAACATGTTTATATGCCAATGATTGGTGGACGCCTATTTTCTATCACAAATTTCTATTTTTTTTTCACAACTATTTTCTGCTGAAAATAGATATTTATGTTCAATTTAAACATATCATAATACCTTCCAATGAAAGATTGATTAAAATCTTACCAATCTATTAGTTTTCGACTAGATAATGAAGTTTTGAAATTCAAGTTATTTATTCAAAGTTCTGTCAATTTTCAGATCATAAGAAGCCTATTTAAATGGATAAATATCAAGGATAATGTGCCCCGAAAAAGCTGCTGAAATACTGGAATCAAAGTCTTTCATTTAGTGTGTGGATCATGGTTGATTTATACATTTCTTTTATTTTCAACAGTATTCGCTATGTTTGATGCCTTGATTTTTTTAATTGTATATTGTGGTAATGAATGATTGAATCAATGAAATTCGTGTTCAACGGTAAGTTATTTTTATGTTATTTCAAATCATCAGGAAAAAAACATAAATATAGACTTTCTTAGTTGTTTCTTTCGGAAGCTATTCAGTTAACGATCGGTCATTAGGCAAGGTCAATACGTAAAAAAATTACTGCTTTGGCAATGAATCTGAACATGCGCGCAGATACTGCTGACTTAAAATCAGTGCTTTTCTAGATTTTTAATCATGATGAATGTTCAAGTGTCTGTAAATAACACAAAGAAAATTCGTATGACCACACGTTTCGAATATGTTAACCATTATTATTATGGAAATTCGATATGATATTGTCACATCTGACATATTTATATCAAGCCTTAGTAAGAATGAGTTCGAACTATCGAGTGTCACTATGAAAGAAGGCCTTCAGTGAAATACCTACCAATTTAATGCGAAAAAACAGTTGAGTTCTGCGGTTGGTTTATTCACAGCCGTCTTCAATTTTTACAGACTGCTGGTTTGGCGCTTTTGGAAAGTGAAGAGAATCATCGCACGAAAATTTGCTCGATTTACATTTTGGACCAGGATGAATGTTCGAGTGTCAGTAAACAACATTAAAGGCACTCGTATGACCACACTTTCTGAGTATGTTCACCATTATCCTCCTTGAAATTTAAGAGAATTTCATATTTGACATTCCTGTCAGTGTTGCCATATTTCAAAACTTAAGTGAAAACCCTCTTACGATTTAACTACCAATGTACCACTATAAAAGACAGCCTGATCAATTCCGCCATGAACAATTTCTCATCTACCTTTGAGATCCCGCAGACTAGCTTTGCATTCCTATAAATTTATTACACTCCTATAATCGCAGTTGGGTCCGGTGGCCGCAGTGACCGACCCAGGCGATGAAAATATTCAACATTCCAGTAAACGGTCAGCACGGCTATGGCAATTTCAATAAATAAACGATTGGAGAGCGGCCCCCGAAAAAAAGCGGTCAGAACCTTGTTAAATTGAGTTAAAAATGTCACCAGGCAAAAAGAAACGAACTCAGCAAGCGGCGAAACAAAAGGGAAACGTAAAACGTTCTGAGAATCGGCAAGCATGGCCTGTAGAATTGAATTGTCAATTACAAAGAGACCAAAAAGTAAAAAAACATGTGCCTGGTAGAGAGCACGGAGAACATATTGAATAAACTTGCTGGGCAGGACAGGTCCGAGGAATTCAGGATCTATAGCCAATGCCACTGTTCAAAAATTTTGCGAACAAGGTTATTATTAGCTTTCCAAATATATTCCATTCACTTTTATAAACTATCCCAGTTGGCCATGACATTTTGACACATTTCACCGTGTATATTTTGAAAATGTTAGGTTATAGTTATTTTCCTGTCAGATAACTACACAATGTTGTCCTCTATTCATAGAGGTCGTAGTAATTGAGTAGTTCTTCAAGATGTGAATCTTTTCTGTTGACACTGGAAATATTTTCCGTATATAAACATGGTTGGAAGATTCAGTTATGCTATTTTCTTGTACGGAAATCAGGAATCGAGTGTTGAAATTTTTCTGAAGAATAATGGATAGAGTAGTCCGTTACTTAATGATAGTTCATTCGAAAAAACATCAAAAGTACTCGAATATCCCTGCATTAAAAATTCTAAACGAACAGACAAATCTATGGAATTCCCTACTTTTCGAAATTCTCAAGAAATAGGTCTACAGAAGACATTTAAATACCTTGTTGGACAACTTAAAATACTCCAGCTATGTCACCTCTAAAGAACTAACTCAATCTACGAAGTTCTTGGGAATCTATGTGAACGATACACTGGGCTTTCACCCACATACGTCGAAAATGTTGGATAACTTGTGATAAATTGATTCCAAATTATCAGAGTTACTACCAGAAAAAGAAGATTTCTGTTACTTTGTCTCTGCTTCTTCAAAACTATCTTCGGCATTTTAGTTTTCAAGCATAATTATTGTGTTGAGATTGAGAATAGAAATTGGCACTGGCATTTGGCAACGTCGCTGAGAATTATTTTGACATTACCGATATTTCACGTCAGTTTCAAGTAAAAAAACTTGATAGACCTTAATCATGACCAAGCGGGATAATTTATAAAAGTAAATGACCTAAGTCATGTCTTGGTGCGAGAGCTACCAATTTCATTGATGCGATGGTGCGAGTTACAGAGTACCCAAAGCCTTGTACAAAAGCGAATGCGGTGATATAATAGTATGTCCTAACATTGAGGATTTCAGAAAATTTCCAAATATAATTCATAAAACTATTTTCCTGATAAGGATCGCTGTATTACCCCGGTTTGTGGATTCCAAGTTAACAAAATAGGATTTATCCAGAAACCTTAAATGCTGAACCTTGCTGATGAGTGGGAATTTAAAACTTACTGGGTGATTCACTTATTTTGGTAAACCCATTTCCTTCGAAAACGGCTAGATTTTTTTATTCTGTAAACGCCGTACGGTACAATGTTTACTTGGGGTGCGTTTTTCCGGCGAAGAACATCAGACAGAAGGGCAAGCGTCGTGAAGCGGTCATTTTTTTCCCAGAAACGCTCACCTTCACAATACCACTCAATAGATAATTTCATTAATTTTTTTTTGCAACTATATTTTTTTTCCTTTTCACACCGATAGCGATCTGCAACGTGTTTAGTGTTCATTCTATTCCATTCATTTTTTCTGTATTTTAACAATATGATTTTGTTTCTTAAATTCGAGGAAGCCTCGAAAAATTTCGTGCAAGTAATCAAAACAGAGTGATTAAAACTAAGGTAGCTCCGAATAATCGATTCGGCTTGGGTATCCGGTCGCTTCGGCCTACACTCCAATTATTCGGTCTTGGCCGGAGCAGTTGTCCGATTATGCCGAAGCGACGCTATAAAATTTCTTGTTGATACGTTTAGATTATGCTGTTATTTATTTTCTTGCTGAAATTTACCTACAGTATGATCTGAACAAAATTTCGCGAAAAGATTCGCTTCGTTATATTCCAACTAACTGCCAAGTTTCGATTCTTTTGTTTCAGTAGTTCCCGAATTATCACGGAAATAACCCCAAAATTTCAAAAGGCTGTAACTGCGAAACCGTTGAGCCGATTTTGCCCATTAATGAACTCAACCATCGCATTTTGAAATGCAACCTACCCTGAAAGTTTCAGGTCGACAGGATTCTCCGTTCCGTACGACCGTAATGCACATAGACGGCCTCACAGCCGGCCGAACAGAATCGATTTTGACATTTAACAAAACGATAGCACTCTGTTCCTCTAGAACATGCGCGCAAAAATTACTGCAGCAACTAACCATTAAAATTTCTAGAAAAGCATTGACGCCAATTTGGGAGCTTTAAAGCACTTGTTCAAATTCTTTGCCAAGGCCTATTCACCTATTCACGTATTGACTCCCCTAAAGGCAGCTTTTCTTATGTCCATAAAGTAAGCAGAGCCACTTGCACGGAAGTCAATGAAAACCATCTCATTAATTGTCGTATATTTGCCGAGAATTTGTCGCGAAAGAAAAAAATTTGTCGCGCTTCTAGTTTTTTTTAAGGGGTGGCTCTGCTAACTTAATATTTAGTTAGCAGAGCCATTCTAAAATATGCATCGAATTCGATCAAAAATGTTACGAGTAATTGTCGAGTATTTGTCGTAGACCATCTAGCCTGAAAAAAACAGAAAAAATATTTTGTTTATAGCTTTTTTATAGGTTTTGATGAAATGCTCTGGTTTCTTTGGAAATTTGTCATATCCGGCAACACTGCATTGGTAAATTGATATTTCAGGTATTTTTTCCGTATCATTATTGACTTTTACCTAAATATTAAGTTAGCAAAGCCACCCCTTTAAAAAAAAAGAGCGCGACAATTTTTTTTCTTTCACGATAAATATGTTTTGGTCGTCCTTCAATCGTTCAGCTGATTTCCGGAAGAAAAAACGGTCATCTAATTAACTTTCTTGTATCACAAAGTTACGGCGATGAATATCCGTGAGAATGGAATATTTTCATTATCCAGCATTGAAACGAAAATTGTTCATCACTGGAAACAGAAGATTTAACATATACAACCCAATATCAGTCAATAATGTTACGGAAAACATACCTGAAATATCAATTTACCAATGCAGTGTTGCCGGATACGACAAATTTCCTAAGAAACGAGAACATTTCATTAAAACTTATAAAAAAGCTATAAAAAAATTCTTTTTTCTGTTTTTTTCAGGCTAGATGGTCTACGACAAATACTCGACGATTACTCAAAACATTTTTGATCGAATTCGATGCATATTTTAGAATGGCTCTGCTAACTTAATATTAAGTTAGCAGAGCCACCCCTTAAAAAAAACTAGAAGCGCGACAAATTTTTTTCTTTCATGACAAATTCTCGACAAATATATGACAATTAATGAGATGGTTTTCATTGACTTCCGTGCAAGTGGCTCTGCTAACTTTATGGACATGCTTTTCTTTCCGGTGGCAAGATGTGACGATCCTCCTTCATTATGGTCCTCACGAAATTCTGCATAAAGTTGGTAACGAACTACGAAGTTTAAACCTAATCGTGTCAGTTTTTCTCGGGAGAGTACACTTATAAAGACACTTCGAATGCCACGAAATTGAAGACGATATTTCCCTCCGTATCTCCGAAAATAATTATAGATAATTTGCTCAATATTGACTTCAAGGTTTATGCCAAATATCAATGAAATACCACGAACAGCTTATTACGAAGACGATGGAAACATCAGAGACACCGACTTCTTAGGGTCGGACGAAGATGAAGTAAACGGCGAGGCGGAAGGAATTAGTAAGACCGACGACTACATCTTAGAAATAATTTAAATTTCAAGATGAAGAAAAACATTGCAGAACCAGGCTGTCCCTACAATTATCCATAAAATTTCATTTCCTTCGAATGAATATTACGTTCCTTTAAATAAGGTCTTGAAATAACTTTTTCTGAGCATATTCTAAAGGGCTTGTGAGGAAATTCTATAGAATTTTTTGTCAGCTTTTTCTTGAATAAATTTGTGTATATGATATGGTGACTATTTAAGATACTCAAGCCTTTTGGCAATTAGTCTCAGATCACTATTTTCTACGCATATGCGAAATGGCTGGAGTGAGAAAATAGTGTCCATTTCCATACTATTTTCCTGCAACTGTTCCGCGCTAGTCTTCGTCCCGGCCACATCCGATAGTCATGCCAAGTCTATTTTACTGTTCATCACAACAACAGCTTTCAGTACTCCCAGTATGCGAAAATAACTGAAAAATCGAAAAGAATTTCTGTTAAATTTTCCGTCTCCAAAATCAACTTATCCATGCGCGCCACTCTTGCCATTATGCTTTTCGGACTGGTGACGATGTTAGTTTCCTTAGTACCGATGGGCTAGTATGCGAAAATTACTCAAAATCACAATTAATTTTTGCAAGATTACGCCCCTATTTCAAACCCTTTAGCCTCACGCAACACTAAAGCCTTTGGTATTGCGAATCCAGGTTATATAAATTAATTATCACTTTAGTGAACTGGGCATTCGTGCGAATATCCGCGACTAAATCAGTTTTTTTCTGTTCTGGAAAATTAACTTTTCTATATGTTATCCCCATAGGCCAAATGTGAGTTTCCTTTCATTTAACTCCTAATCGATGTACTTTTCAACCCTATTCTTGGCTTGTATGCGACAATGAAGCGCGCAAATCTGTCCCTATCTGGCAGTCTATATGAGCTTTTAATTGAATAAAGGCGTGCACTAGTATTGAATGTGTAGAAAAAACAAGCTGCATTTGGTGCTCTACAATACTTTCTCTTTCTTCTAGGAAACGCAGCCCACAAACTATTGATTACAGCCCACTCGAAAGGTGAACCAAGGAGAACAGATGGAACTGAAGCAATTGCATTATTTCGTTTTTCATAAACTAATTTATCTTAAAATGGAAAGTTAACACCTACCGTTCAGTGGACAGTTGTTAAAACTTATCGAACATGTAGGCTGATTGATCAACTAATAAAATGTACTTAATATTACCCGGTATTGCATGAGAAATCCCTTTTAATAATACAGTGTGTCAATTTGAAGATTACCGCCTTAAACGTCCTGGCTCTATACAAAATTGGAAAATATCAAAAAAGGGTAAACCTCGGTTTGTAGGGGGACATTTTATACGGTTGGTTCCAATCAATTTGTATAAACCCTGTGGGGGCGATGACAGTAACCCCTTGGACTCCAAATGGAAAGGGGGAATGAGTGACACCACGTTTTGAAGGTAATTCGATGGTCCCTTCATAGATGTCGTACACTTGACCTTTGTGGTTAAAGTTTTTGCGCGCATGTTCTGGGAAACAGCGTGCCATCGGTTAGTCCAAATGTCTGTAATTTTCGAATTTTGAGCCCAAAATGGTCTCAAACGACTAGGTTGGATTCACCAATGACGAATTCGGTGTCAAAATCAATTCTGTCCGGCCGGCCATCCCTATGCACGATAACGGCTGTACGCAGAATCCTATCAACCTGAAACTTTCAAATATTGGGAAAAATATGTAAAATTTCGTGGTTTTTTTCTCAATATCGTTGTTTTTTCAGTGAACTCAGGAACTACTGATCAAATTATGATGAAACTTATCAGCTACTTTAAAGATGCTAAAGGACAACTTTATGCAAAATTTCGTGATGATCGTGTCATTAAAACAATTTAAAAAAAGATTAAGATTTCCTAAAAAAATTCAATATTCTGTGTTCTTATCATATTATCCTCATTAAATTTTGTATGAACATTCGAACTGTCATTTTTTCATGAAGTAGTGGATTTCAATTCGATCTAAGGCCAGAAACGCACATGCGCGACTGGATATTCGCGATCGCCAACAAAGCAATTATTTGCGATTATTTGGTCGTATATGCGCGCATGCGTATTTGAGAGTATGTTTCATTATTGCGACCTAACGATCACGCGACATAAAATCGCATGTGCGTTTTTTGCCAAACCTGTCATTTCGGATATATTGAGAAAATAAAATTTCGAATAGGTATACCTGCGGAATCATTGGGTGGACTTTACCCATAGAACAATTTTTTTTAAATTTCAAATTTTTTCATTCAAATACTCTATAACCTGAGATCCTCAGGAAATTCTGTATTAACCTTCAACCTGTCATTTTTCAGTCAAGTACTGGATTTCAATTCGATTCCGTAGATATACCCATCCAAAATTCTATGTTTCCAATAGAAACTTCCTTGTAAAAAGACAGCTTGAAGGTTTCTGCAGTGTTTTGTGAGGATAATATGACTAGAAGATCACCAAATTCTTCCATCAGAAGGCAAAGGTGTATTTGGCGAGGTCAATACATGAAAGTATGACCGCATTGACAACGAATTTGAACATCCGCGCAAAAGCTGCTGACTTCACGTAATTGCTTTTCTAAAACGATTGTATCAATAATTTCGCTCTTATTATCACTGTTGCACAATGTTTTCTACATAACACCCCATTTTAGAATATTGACGACTTGAGGAAACAAAAATTGAACTAAAAAAAAGAATTGAAGTTACCGTTATTCTTTTATATTGAAGACTATAAACTGATTTCCTATGTCATTTTTCATAGAAGCATATGAAAATGACCTCTAATAGCAATTCAGTACTTCTTACGATTATTCGGCTTTCGAATAATCTTTCATTTTGCAGCGAGTGCTGTCTATCACTTTTCCCACTTATTGTGAAATTCTAGTTGAATCAATTGTATTTGGTAAATCAAATTATTATTCGATACACCGAACGAACTTTTAATAGAAAATAGATTTCATTTTGGTGCACCTCCACAAAAAATAACTACGGACATAATACCTTGTAATCAAAATGCTACGTGTGCGACAAGAAACGAACTATAGGCCTGCACTTATTTTCCTGTGGTTGGTATCTGCGACAGTTTTGTGGTTGTTATCGACGACGCGTTTTATTTGTGGTCGAAATGGACTGCAGAATGTCGGCCGTGTGAGACATATGATGTTTCCTTACTAATTCGACAGGCGACTGCATATTCGTGGTAAGTGTGAGTTAGATCTAAGAGTAGAAGGTTACCAAATAGAAAATTGAAAATGCAGGTATGTGAGTAAGTGAAGGAGCATAAAATTAACAAGAGCTGAAAAAAACAACATTTAAATTTCGAGAAAAGCACAAATGATGTCAAGTTCTTTCAAGCTCGTGCTCATTTGTCTATTCATTTTTCTGATAAAAGTGTCCACAAGGTAGCCAACCTTTTTCTCAACCAGGAAGCGGAATTTTATCTGACGATTTCTTTTGGGAAAAAATTTTCACCTTGGGAATAACCTGCGATTTAACCAACGGAAAATAGAAGAAGAAAGACGGCATAGGTTGTCTACAATTATGATGATTTATTGGAGGCCGATCGTAAACACACCGAAAGGAACAGCTTAGAGGCTCGATATTTGTAGAATAAAATTGAACTTTGCCCAGGAGTGTCCAATTCGTGAATAGATTAAATTCATTCCGTGACTCCGCCGATATATAAGAGTATAGCCATTCAGAATTGTATCTTTCCCATATTTCCAAAAATACATATCCGACCGAGTTTAAATCTTTACCAGGTTATAAAAAAACCATATGTACCATCGAGCTGAAATTCAATATACAACACGGTGGTTCAATGCCAGTTCCTGTCAAGTTCAGAGAAGTCTGGCGAATAATTTCAGGATAAAACTTTCGAATAGCAATTTTGGAAACTTTTGTGCAGTTTTCAAAAGTAATCTTTGATGAAACTATCCTCACGCTATTGCGTGTCAGTATTTCACAAACAATCGTCAATCACTAGGCTTCAATCTGATCGCACTAGTAATTTCTGGTATATTGAGGAGATAACCTGAAAGTTTTGAATGGATAAAACCATTGACAGGATTGTGCCATCGCATTTGGATACGCAACAAACCCTGAATCTTTGTCTCATTCTTTTCGGAACTCATTATGACAATGGCCAGACTGACGGCCAGCCGGACATAGTTGAATTTGATCAAGGATTCTTCATCAGTCTAACATTGTATTTCCTCATACAGTGGTCCAACCTAGTGGTCTAAAATCATTGTCAGCAAAAAATTCAGGACTAACAGACATTTCGAGCAAAATGATAGCACTCTCGTTCTCTAGAACGAGTGTTCAAAAAACTGACGTGATTTTGGTGTTAACCTGCGAACCTGCGAACATGCGCGCAAAAGCTGCTTTTCTAGTTTTTTTTTAGATAAAGTACTGGATTTCAATTAGATCTAATCTGTATTTTCATAAATATTGGGAGAATAAAATTTTGAATGGTTATATCTACGGAATCATTGCGAATCATTCACTCATTCACGAAATTCGGCCTACGTAGTTAAGGTCCAAACGTTCTCTTCAAATATCGGGTTTCTAATATGGTTCTTTCGAAAGTTATTGCGTTTACGGTCAGCCATTAGGTAAACAAAACAACTTTCGAAAGAAACAAATTAGAAACTCGAATTCGGAAAGTAAAACTTTGAATGGGTATCTGCGGAATCATTGGGTGGATTTTACCCATTCACGAATTCGGCCTTCGTAATCAAGGTTCTCTTCAAATATCGAGTTTCTAATATGTTTCTTTCGAAAGTTATTGCTTTTACGGTCGGCCATTAGGTAAGCACAACAACTTCCGAAAGAATCACATTAGAAACTCGAATTCAGAAAGTAAAGTTTTGAATGGGTATATCTGCGGAATCATTAAGTGGATTTTACCCATTCACGAATTCGGCCTTCGTAAGTGAGGTCCAAACCTTCTCTACAAATATCGAGTTTCTAAGTTGTTTCTTTCGGAAGTTGTTGTGTTTACCTAACAGCCGACCGTCAACACAATATCTTTCGTAAGAAACATATCAGAAGCTCGATATTTGTAGAGAAGCTTTGGATCTCAATTACGAAGGCCAAATTCGTGAATGGGTAAAATCCATCCAATGATTCCGTGGATATACCCATTCAAAATTTCACGTTCCGAATTCGAGTTTCTAATTTGTTTCTTTCGGAAGTTGTTGGGTTTACCTTACGGCCGACCGTAAACGCAATAACTTTCGAAAGAAACATATTAGAAACTCGATATTTGAAGAGAGCATTTGGACCTTAATTACGAAGGCCGAATTCGTGAATGGGTAAAATAATCCATCCGATCATTCCGCAGATATACCCATTCAAAACTTTACCTTCCGAATATTTTCATAAATACAGATAATATCGAATTGTACTTAACCGAAAAGCTACAGATCGAAGGTTCATACGGAAATTCATGGGGATAATATAATCAGAAGATCACAGAGTATTGAATATTTGAAATTTTTTTCAAAATGTTCTTAAGGCACGATTATCACGAAATTTGGTACAAAGTTGTCCATCATGGTTTTCAAACTAGCTGCCAAGTTTCATCATGATTGGAACAGTATTTTTTGAGTTTTTCTGAAAAATCAACGATATCGAGAAAAAAACACGGAATTTTACATATTTTCTCCCAATATCCCCGACAATGAAGATGGTATATAATTGAAATTTGGTACACTGCTGTGAAATATAGGCCTCAAGGAAAAAATTTTGGAGAATAATTTTTTTTTAATTTACCGACAGCACAATCAAAATAAAATTTTGCGAGAGGTTGCGCGTTGTTATTCTCCGACTAACTGCCAAGTAGCAATCCAATCGCACCAAAAGTTTTTGGAGTATCAGGAAATAACACCAAAATTTCAAATGACCATAACTCCGAAACCATTCGGCAGATATTGACCATTTATGAACTTAAATTTCGCATTTTGAAATGCAACCTACTCTGAAATCTTCAAGTCGATAGATTGATCCATACGTCCGTAATCGTGCGTACCGACGACCGACCAGAATCAAATGTGACACGGATTCGTCATCAGTGACTTCAACATAGTCGTTTGAGACCATGTTCGGCTCAAAATTCGAAAATTACAGACATTTTGACAAAACGATAGCACGCTGTTACCCAAGAACATACTATATATACATAATACATAATAGGCATGATACTTTTCCTTTTCGGATTGATTCCGATCCATATGAAGTAAACCTGCTCTTATGATCCAAACGGTGAACTCGCATTGCGTATATAGTAATATCGATCAACGTCTCAATCAGGATGAATGGCATTTGAGTTAGTGGGATAATACGTAGGACAACTCATTCATTACCTCATTAAGAATTGTGGAATGAGTGGAAGGCAGCCTACACAGATAGCAACGTTACGAAATATACGATGAGAATTCATTCAATGCATACAACTAAATAATATAAGAAATTAGGTTCAGTTCTGTAGCAGTATTTTTATTTTTCAATTAATACACTGGCTACAGTTTCGAGGACAATTCTCCTCTTCTTCAGGCTGAAAAAGAAAACGAAAAACATACAGATCGCATCAGGCAAGGTTGATACGAGAACAATCAAAAATATTTCTTCTCTAGTCTTGTGAGAACTTACCATCTATGTATTAAAAATGATAAAACCTTCATCAATAAGATGATTACATTGACTAAATATTCCCATTTTATAAATCTATGTATCAGTCAATCTGCGAACAGTCATTGAAATTCAATTCTACTTATATATAGAATTATAAATTTGGAATACTTAATCAATGTTATATTATTGATGAAGGTTTTATCATTTTTTAATACATAGTGGTAAGTTCTTACAAGACTAGAGAAGAAATATTTTCTTGTTGTTCTCGTATCCCCCCTTGCCTGATGCGATCTATATATTTTTCGTTTCCTTTTTCAACCTGAAGAAGAGGAGAATTTTCCTCGAAACTGTAGCCGGTGTATTAATTGAAAAAAAAATATTGCCACAGGGCCGAACCTTATTTCTTATTGATGACTTTTGGCAACTAGTTCCTTATTATTGCTACTCATCATCTACTAGGAAATATGACAATGTTATTTGTTCTATACCTTCTGTGAATGTTGTTTATATCCTTCACTAGTAATATTTTCTTTTGGGAGGTGGGAGGTAAAAACAGGTATTAAGTTGCCTAGCTATTTCCTATCTTACAAGAGAAGTTCTTAACTATATAATGTAAATATAATATGGATGTAATGAATGTAGAGACATATGGTTGAATAAATTGAAAATTGAAAAATTGAACAAAATAATATGGATATTCAGATAGTTTTCACATTTTGTGGGTGTAAATGGTGAAAGGGGAGAAGTATACTGAAAGTTAGAGAACTGTTGTGACATGTCGACTTCAAGGTCTGTGTCAAATTCCATTGGATTCTGATTGACAGTTTTCCAAAAAAAAAATTTCGAACAATAATTTTGAAATTTTCAAAGAAGAATTTTTTAGAATTTTTTACAGCTACAATCCTCACGGTTGTGCATAATGTTGCGCGGGGGTATTCTGCAATTAGTTACGAAGTTTCAACCCGATCGTGTTTTCTCCTCAATAACTCAACAAATAAACCTCGGATCGAATCGAAATTTGGTAACCTTTTGTTGAATATTCATTCCAAGGTCTGTGCCATCTTTCATCAAAATCTGATCGGTAATATCAGGAAAATAATTCGTTCCAATAAAAATTTCAGAGAATTTTAAATGGTTACAACCCCAGGCCGATTTTGCCCATAACCGTACTTGAAAGCAAACAGTACCGCCTACTGATCAATTACGGCTAAGTAAATTTGGGCAACACAGCAACATTCAAGTAGCAAAAAACCCTCGCTTGTATCTCAAGGTCAGGCATCTGCCCAAGCTCGTGCTTTAATGTTGCCAATAGCCGCGGGAAATATTCGACGTTAATAGGACAAAACGGGGTGTCATTCTGCAGACTTCAGTGATTATTTTTTGAAGATGAATTTCTTTGGATGTACTAAATTTTTTTGGCAGAATGCGCAGTGTTAGTTACTTTTCTATTTTAAACTCCGTTCCAGTTTTATTTTCCCGAAAATTCTTGATTATAAAAAGTGCAACATTGCGCAGTCTTCCCATTTTGTTCAACCATTAGCACCCAAGAAATTTTTTGAAAAAATCGGTCTCTGGCCTTCAACAGTCACTGCGTTATATTTGAGGTACTGTTTGCTCTTAACCGGGACATTTTACCTGCAAACATAACCTGAAACTTTCAATATCATAAGTCCTTTTTCCTTGAATATCACAGCACAAACGGATGGCATAAGAGAATTACATTTGACCACGGATTCTTCAGGGAATCCAACCTAATCATTTGAGAGCATTTTCGGCCCCAAATTCGAAAATTACAGACATTTGAGTGAATTATATCGCTCTGTTGCCCAAAACAAGCGCCTTGAAATTGGCAAGCCGTTACTAATATACCATATTATGTATATGTTTTCTCGAAACTTCCATATACATCCAAGTTAAATATTCTTTTTCACTAAATGCGTCGATAACACTTTCGGGACTGAAGAAGTTGGATTGGAATTACACGTCACTACAACTTTGTCACAAGTAGATAGCAATTACATTCAATTTTTAGAAGAAAAGATTCGGAAATATCAGACATTTGGACAAAATATCATCGTGCTGTACACTGAAACATGCGCGCCAGAATATAAACTTCTAATGCATGTATCTATAATGAATATGCTATGCTCTAAAACGTTAACATGTACAGCTGTAGATTGGCTGATTTAAATATCCCACTCTTTATTGGTTTGTGGCCTCTTTTAGAGACACAAAATGTTTTATTCATTTCGATCATTTCTTCAGTGTCTCATGATTCATTTTTTTTGAACTCTTTTTATTCATCCGAACCCTCATTCTATAGAATGTGGCACCCTATAAATTGGTAGCAATCATGGAAAGCGTCTCTGGACTTCTTTTGAATATAACTTGGAATTCTCGGGATGTATTCGACACCACCTCAATGTCCTGTGGCTGAGTGGCTCAAGCCGGGTCCAGATGAGTGTTATCCGAACAGCGAATGCAATAAAATTTGATAAAGATTCGGCGAATAGTGTGGACGGCACTCTAGTTCAGTCCCGAATAATACATTCAAATACAATAATGCATCATTCGAGTTGAAAACCGAGTCCTGACGGAGCAGAAAGAGCGCGACCTCGAACCATAAAACTCCCTATGATTGATTGCACTCGCTGTTCGCATTACTCTCATCTAGACCCGGCTTTATGGGACATAAAACTTAATATTTTCATCTCACGTGGAACAGCTGAAACCAGCTCAATTCATTTTATTGATAGGTTAGATATATGTATCATGAATTTCCGAATTTGAGCCGAAAATGGTGTAAAACGATTCGTCCGTGTGTGCTCTAGTTTTTGAAGGAAACGGCCTAGAGCCTTGAAATATGCAGATTTAGTTTGTGGCCTTAATATCGCGGTCAAGTTCGATATTGGGCTAAATCGACCGAACGGTTTCGGAGTTATACTAATTTGACATTTTGAGGTTAGTTACTCGATATCTTAAAATTGAAGAAAAATTAAGTCGAAATATTTTCAAATTTTTCTTTAATTTTTTTTTCTGTGGGATTATTGGTCATGATTCGATGAAATTACGCACACAGTTTGAAATCGGTATTCAACAGCAGTTCAAATTTTAATTCGATCCGACATTAATTTCCGGGGATATAAGGAAAAAAAATTGACAAACTTCGTTTGTTATTTGAAATTTTCAGGATATTTTCTTAATATCTCAAGAAGTAGATACTGACGAGATCACATTGAAACTTCGTAATTGGCATGAAAATGCCAACGCAACACTTAGCTTGAGATTTTGTGTAGATCCATTCTATTGTGTAGGTTGATAATTCTCAAAAAAATGTTATTTGAATATTTTTCGAATTTTCATTGAAATTTTTTTTTCTGGGAGATTATTGCCCACATCCCGATAAAATTTCGCACAGATCTTGAAGTCGATATTCAACAACGGTATTTTCAATTTCAATTCGATCCGATCTTCATTCTCGGAAATTCAGTTTGGAATTTCCTCGAAATATTTCTGAATTTCCGTTGAAAATTTTTTCCTAGGAGACCATCGAACATACAAATCTTCTAGTCAATATTCAACAAGAGTGCTCAAAATTTCAGTTCGATTCGATATTTCTTTTAGGAGATATTGGAAGAGTTATATGTAAAATTTCGTATCTCTTTGGAATTATTAGGAAACTGTTCACAGATTTCAATGAAATTTGGCACGGACCTTGCAGTCTCATTTCAGTTTGACGGTATCTAAATAAATCTTCGGCGATTTTGGGAAAAATATTTTAAACATAAGTATCATTTTCCAACATTTTATATTTTTTCCTCCTAATATCTTAACCAGAACTATTAAAATTAACCATTTTTATTTAATTCCCAATAGTTCTGTTTCATATATTAAAAGTGAAAACTCAAAAAAAACCTAAAAAATGATATTTCAAATTTTCTAGTTATTTTCCAGGTATCCTGTATATTTTTTGATGATGCTCCTTAGATAAGATCAATGAGGAACAAAATATTTAAACATTTTTCCTCAAATATTTGATATTTGGCGATGTACTACTCATATGGTCTCCACGAAAATCCGCATGAGCCTTCAAGCATTCTGCATGGAAGAATTTGATGAATGAAAATTTGAATGAGAATGTATAACTGCGAAATCATTGGTTGGATATTTGAAGAGTAGGTTTTCCATTTAATCAAACTTTTCTTCAGATGACAGCGTTGGAGACTCATTTGAATATCATCTCACCAAGATGAATTTTCAGATGAACGAACAATTTTATAATTTTTACCTGTAGCGTCGGTCTGGGTTTTGCATTGAAAATTTCTAGAGAAAAAATCTAGAAAAGCACTGCCGTGAAGGCAGCAGCTTTTCTAGATTTTTTTCGATAAATTGGTGGATTTCAATTCGATCTATTTTGTATTTTTCGAAATATTGGAAGATAAATTTTTGAATAAATATATCTACGGAATCATTGGGCGGATTTTACCCATTCACGATTCCGACCTTCGTAATTAAGCCACAAACATACTCTACAAATATGGTGTTTATAAGTCGTTTCTTCCGGAAGTTATTGTGTTTACGATAGTAACAACTAAGAAACTCGATATTTGTGGAGAAGGTTTGGACCTTAATTACGAAGGCCGAATTCGTGAATGGGTAAAATCCACCCAATGATTCCGCAGATATACCCATTCAAAATATTATTTTCCCAATATTTCCAAAAATACATATTAGATCGAATTGAAATCCAGTACTCAAAATGAAAGTTTTGAGGTTCATACAGAATTTAATGATGATGATATGATGAGAAGATCAAAGAAATAAAACCATTTTCATCGTAGTTTCAGACGCGCGTTTGATTGTTTCCTCTGCAACTTCTTGCCAACCTTTTTAGAACCATTTTCATCGTAATTTCAGACGCGCGTTGATTGTTTGGTTGGCACGAAGTTGCAGAGGAAACAACCAAACGCGCATCTGAAACTACGATGAAAATGGTTCTAGAAATCCGAATAATGCCGCTAATTGATGAGTTCCGATGGAATATTAAATATTTGAAAAAAAAAATTTGAAATTATTTTTCATCTTCGAACTATCTGCGAAGTTTCATCTCGATTGAATCAGTATTTTTCGAGTTATACCGAAAAAACAGCAATATCGAGAAGAAAACCACGAAATTCTACATATTTTTTCTGAATATCTCCTAAACTAATAGCCGCATCGAATAGAAATTCGGTACACTGCTGTGAAATATGAGGTTCAAAGCATAACTGAAATTTTTCTCGAATATGAACAATAGTTTCAAAAAAATTTTTTTCAATTGAGTAATTATACGATTTCAACGAAATTTTGCTTGAAGTTGCGCGTCATTAGGCTCCAACTATCTGCCAAGTTTCAATACAATCGCTTCAGTAGTTTCTGGAATATGAGGTAATTAACCTGAAAATTTCAAATGGCTCTAACTCCGAAACTTTCCGGCCGATTCGACCGACTAACGAAATTAACCTTTGTTTTTTGAAATGAAACCCTTCCAGAAATTTTCAAGTTGATAGAATTCTCCGTACGCCCGTAAATGTGGTGACGGCTGGCCGGACAGAATCGATTTTGACACCGGATTCGTCATCAGTGAGTCCAACCTAGTCGTTTGAGACCATTTTCGGCTCAATCATCGAAAATTACAGACATTTGGACAAATCGAAAGCACGCTGTTCCCCTAGCACATGCGCGCAAAAATGGTACGACACTGCTTTCTCTCAAATTAGAAAATTATTTTCGAAAATCTTAATTATTTCTGAACAAATTTGATCTCTTCATCTTTCTTCGTTCGGCGCATGACTTCTGCTCGAAAAAGAACAACTCTTTTTTTTTTCAATGTCGAATAACCCAAAATATCATGAGGTGACCATTAGGTTGAAATATCTAGAGTATCAGCTGAAATATTTAGCAATTTGTAAGTGGTACGATCTTCATTTTTAACGCGAACACGTTGCGCCAGCGAAGGTTAAATCAGAAAATCAAATTTGATTTAGATTTGAAAAAAAAAACAATGTCTTACCATTTTTTCCCTCCAAAAATATTCAATGCAAAACCTCTACTGATGCCACACGTAAAATAACAAAACTATTTGTAGGTACCTCACATAATCAGGTCGATTCTGTTTGCAAATAGCAATATTGCTATGAAAAAGAAATGGCTATCATAACAAGATTGGAATTATTGGTATTCTGATCAACCATTTTGAGCAATATGATCTGTCACTTTAACAAGAATCTTGCTATCAACATTGCTATCTTAGCAACCTCAAAATAGTACTTGCTATGAATGATAACAAGATAAATTAGAAAGGGAATATGGCGGGAAACCATTTGTTTCATTACTATTTCTTTGAAGAATTCGAAAATCTTGAAAATAGGTAAGTATGTGGGATATGAAATGTGTTCAAAGTAGGGATTGTGAATAATTAATTTTAAGGGAAATTCTTAGACTGCAAAATCGGTACATTAGAGATACCAGCAATCCCTTTGAGATGCCGAATGAAAAGTTCACCAAATTATTCCGCCTCAATAAAGTTGGTGTATTTGATTTGATTGAAGAGTTGAGGGGATTTGTTGATGAGCCAACTCGAAAGGATACTGTTCCATTTCACTTACAGGTTTGTATTCGATTATTGATTGACTTGCTGGGAAAACTAAAATTTAAGTCCTGTTAAGGTTTTTGCGAGTCTCCAGTTTTTTGCTCATGGCAGCTATCAAACTATAGTTGGAGTTGACTCGAATCTTGGAATGAGCCAACCTGTTGTTAGTAGATCCATAAATAGAGTTACCATTCTTATATCAACGTATTTGCTCCCACGTTATGTTAAATTTCCTTCCAGTGATGAGGATGTGAGAAATGCTAAACATGGGTAAGTTTTGTAGTAGCCATACTATTGAATTGATGGAATATCATTTTTACATTTGCAGTTTTTTGAATTCAAATTTAGGCTTCCCTAACACAATAGGCTGTCTTGATTGTACACATGTTGCAATTACTTCTCCGAAAACTGATGATCCCATACATCCGGCTGTTGCATATATCAATAGGAAAGGTTTCCACAGTATAAATGTACAAGCTGTAAGTATGACTAAATAATAATTTTTTTGATATACCATGAAATGATTGTTTTTTAGATTTTTGATGCAAATTTGATTATAACGAATATCAATGCCCAGTACCCTGGAGCCACCCATGACTCTGCTATTTGGCACGTTTCAAAGATTCACAGTCATATGCGAAGAAAGTATGTCGAAGGTAGAAGAAACTGCTTTCTTCTAGGAGATTCTGGGTACCCAATTCAGCCCTGGATTATGACTCCATTCCTCAATACCCTGCCTAACAGCGCTGAAGAAATGTACAATATTGTTCATTGCCGTACAAGAAATATTGTTGAAAGAGGCTTTGGAGTTTTGAAAGCTCGTTTTAGGTGTCTTCGAAAAGATAGAGTTCTCCACTATAGCCACCTCATAGCATCACGGATCATCTGTTCATGTGCTGTATTGCACAACATTTGTAGGAAACATAATTTACCTGATGAAATTGAAGATGAAAATGTGGATGATCCTGTGGATGAACATGTTAATCATCCTGAAATAATAGATAGTACGTTCGATGCTTATGAATTTTTTTCTAGCACAGTCTGTTTGCTTACAACCTATTTGAACATATTCTTCTACTGAATTTACCTTTGAATTATTTTTTATTTCAGATAATAATGATCTCACTGAAGGACAATTCATAAGGAGACAAGTTATGTCCCAGATTCAAGAAATATTGCGATAATTTATATTGTATAACACATTATGAATCTCAAAAAAACTTCAGTTAACATAAACATGAATATTTATTGTAAAAAATCAGTCTTTTATTAAAATCAACAATTAACTTAAACGCTTTTCAATAAAATAAAAAAAATTCAACATGACTATTTCTATGTGAAACAAAAAAATCAATCGGTATTTTTTATAGCATCAGCCAGTTTGGCCAATGCTTCAGCCAGTTGTGAAATGGATTTGGCCATCTCACTCACAGCAACAGCCATTTCTTCTGTGCTCTGGCTGTAGCTCAGAGCAGCTTTTTCTAATTTACTTGTATTACTAATTTTTTTATTTTTTAAAGATGGTTCTTTCCGAACTGCACCTAAAAAAGATATAGCATTTGAGTATAGGATAAAGTGTTTTAAATCCAATTAAAGTACAATAATATTTTCAATGGTAACCAAAGAATGCTCACCCTTTTTTTTTTGAACGGTAGTGTTCATGCCCATTCTTTCACTTTCTGAATGCTCAGCAAGTACCTCTATATCTAAACAAAAGTCAATATTTAAGTATGGAATACTGATGTGTAAAGAGTATAATTGTCAATATCAGAAGTTAGTACATATATTTCCAATCCTAGGAACATGATACTCACCACTGTATATTGCATCTGCATTATAGAAAGAAGAAGAAGGTTCAACTTCAATTGTTAGAATTTCATCGCAGTCAAGTTCTGAATATTGTGAGGGAATTCTTGATGTCCCATTATCTGGGTCCACCTCCTCTGGAGCACCGGGGCATCCAACTACGTGAACCCAACCATATATCGACATCAGGCGATTCTCAAATTCTGATAAATCGATACATTTGTATCCTCCACCACCCGTTTTTGAAATGCTGGTCCTGTACATACGAGCTTTCTTTTTTGTTTTTGATTTCCATTCATATAAAAACTAAAAATGAAAGTTGGTTAGGACAAATATTCAAATTCTCATGAAATTGAAAGTTTGCAGAATGAAAATTCATAAAAGGATGCTACTTACAGTTTTCCACTGTTTCTGATCTTTTCTTGCTCCGTTTTCCACCCCATTTAACAAATTCGTGAGTTCAACCCACTTAGAACTTATTTCATCGGTGTGAAGAGGATGTGACTTGCCGGTCACCAATATTCTGTTGGCCTCTAGGAAATTGATAAGGACCTCCATTTGTCCTTTGTTGGTTTTTTTACTCCGTATCATTTTCAGATTTTTTTCAATTGATTAAATTGAAATTGAATTAAAAAGTAAATATCACAAATCACCAGAAGGGTTAAAACCACAGAAAACTTCACCAAATGATGATGAACTAGTGAATTTTCTTCTTTCTTGTAGCTCTAAAGTCACAAAATACAGTGTTGTCAGCTCTAAAATCACCGATTATGGAAGTCCATGACAGCAATATTGCTATGACAAAAATCATAACAAACATTGCTATAACGCTCGGAACAGAATACGTAATATCATAGCCATATTGCTATAAATTAGAGAGATAGCAATATGACTAGAATAGCAAGGTTCATAACAATACGCAAACAGAATCGACCTGAATGTCTCTTGATGCAGTGAAAAGGTTTACCAAATTCAACAGAAATATCTGTTATAGCATCATTGTGATTATGAAGAAAAGATTTTTCTTCAAGGAACCCTATCAGCTGTTTCTCAAATGTATGCACGTTTACGACATACGTTCATAAAAAGTTTTTCTCTCAAAATGGCTCCAAGAATCACCGCTCAAATACAGGGTGTTCCTGAATAAGTGTATCAACGGACAACGGTAGATTTTTCATGGAAAAATAACATTCTTTTTTCTCTTCCATTTTTTCCTCCGGGTCTTCTTTTCAGAGATACAGGGTGTAAAAAATTTATAATTTTATCTGTTTTTTTACTTTTATTAGACGTGCCAGTGACGGAGATACTGAATTTGCACACAGGTTTTACCCCTCCCCCCAACTTTTACACCTCTGAACGAATTTGCATTTGTACAGCCAATTCTGATGCGCCAATGTGTTTCACATAAAAATGGTTCTAGTTCATAGCTGTAAAGTGAACCGTTTTCGAGAAAACTGGCATTTTATGATCAAAAATTGAAATAAAGCAGTATGACAATTAATCAAGGCAACGGGTTTAATTTCGAGCAATTCTTATAATCTTGTTAACTTTGGTCGCTCAAAATAATGAAAAACAACTTCGCAATTTAAAATTGAACACCTAGTTGTCAAATTCTATTGAAGTGAATAAACTCTTTAATTATCACTAATAATTTTTCCAATTACAAGAAATTTTCAATGCGTTAGAAAATTATTTTTGATCATGTAATGCCAGTTTTTGAGAAAACGATTCACTTTAGAGCAATGAACCAGGAGTACCTTTTTTATGTAAAGCACATTTGCGCATCAGATTTTGCTGTGCAAATGCAAATTTGTCCAGTTGGGTAGAGGTTAGGGGGTAAAACCTTTTGTGCAAATTCAATATGTCCGCCACTGGCACTTTTAATAAAACCGAGTTAGGGGCAAGAAAGTAGCTATTATTAGTGACAGTGTGTGTACAAAATCTCAATTCTGTAATTCAAACGGTTTCTGAGATATTAGCAAAAAACTGAATAAAATATAAATTTTTGACACGAAGACCCGGAGGAAAAAATGGAAGAGATAATAAAATGTTATTTTTTCATGAGTACATTATACAGAAACTTCTGAAACATTGGATATAAACTCCAATTTTAATCTCGATATTCAAGTGGAATTATTTCCATTTACAATCTCGAAACAACTTATCGACACGAAGAAGTGAGTAAGTGCTATTTTGAGCAGATCATCGTTAGGTACCTGCAGCGATTGAGGCATCAGGGAAAGAATATGTTTGGTGCGTCAGTCATGCACATTTTTGCTCGTGGAAGTTGAATCACCTTCCGCTAAAAAGCCGAGATGAGTGTTCCAAATGGCCGCACCTTTTCGCTGTGAGCAACCCGAGCCCAACGATCCGGTACATCATGGTAGACGGTGAGTTGATCACACGCCAGGGTCATGGGAATCTCTCCTGGTTCCGAAATACCAGACTTGTCTGCCGATGTTTAAAGGTCTGTACCCACTGCAAGGGAGGAATCGCAACCTTTGTGGTTCGATAACAGCCGGTTTCGCAAAGCGTCACTCAATGTTGCTCACGCAATCAAGCTATTTATATGTCGATGAACATCATACTCTGCTCAATAATCTAAGTAAATCGGGAATCAACGATTTGACGGCCCAGGGGGATGACACTACTGTGCTAATCTCGGAAACAGGCGACTCCAGCATTTAGAAAGAGATGTTAGATATTTGCCTCTCTTTTTGCGCGCATGTTCTAGGGGAACAGCGTGCTATCGTTTTGTCCAAATGTCTGTAATTTTGGATGATTGAGCCGAAAATGGTCTCAATCGACTAGGTAGGACTCACTGATGACGAATCCGGTGTCAAAATCGATTCTGTCCGGCCGGCCGTAGACACGATAACTGTCGAACGAAGTGAGCTAGCGACTTGAAACTTTCAGGGTAGGTCGCGCATTGGAATGCCGCGGTTAAGTTCGTTAATGGGCCAAATCGATCGAATAGTTTCGGAGTTATAGGCATTTGAAGTTTTGAAGTTATTTATTTTTTATTTCAGAAACTACTTGAGCGATTGGATTCAAACTTGGCAGTTTGGTGGAGTATAACGACGCGCAACTTTGAGCCAAATTTCGTCAAGATCATATTGTCAATAAATTTAAAAAAAAATTTTTTTCGAAATTTTTTTACAAAAAATTTTTTTTCCGGAAACCATTCATCATATCCAAAAAAAATTATACTCACACTTTGACCTTCTAATTTCACAGCAGTGTACTAAATTTCAGCTTGATACGATCATAAGTTTTGGAGATATCGGGAAAAAATATGTCAAATTTCGAGGTTTTCTTCTCGATATCGTTGATTTTTTTGGTATTACTCGAGAAATACTGATTCAGTCCTGATTAAACTTCACAGCTAGTTTTAAGATGCTGAAAGACAACTTTGTGCAAAATTTCGTGATAATCGGGTTATTAGAACAATTTGAAAAAAAAAATTTATATGATTTTTTCATCATATCATCCTCATTAAATTCTGTATGAAACTTCGAACTGTTATTTTCGATGAAGTACTGGATTTCAATTCGATCTGGTCTGTATTTTTGGAAATATTGGAAAAATAAAATTTTGATTGGGTATATCTACGGAATCATTGGGTGTAACGACTTAGAAACTCGATATTTGTAGAGTAGGTTTGGGGCTTAATTACGAAGGTCGAATTCGTGAATGGGTAAAATCCGCCCAATGATTCCGTAGATATACCCAATCAAAATTTTATTTTTCCAATGTTTCCAAAAATACAGATCAGATCGAATTGAAATTCAGTACTTCATCGAAAATAACAGTTCGAAGTTTCATACAGAATTTAATGAGGATGATATGATGAGAAAATCATAGAAATTTTTTTTTTCAAATTGTTCTAATAACACGATTATCACGAAATTTTGCATAAAGTTGTCTTTTAGCATCTTAAGACTAGCTGTGAAGTTTAATCAGGACTGAATCAGTATTTCTCGAGTAATACCGAAAAAATCAACGATATCGAGAAGAAAACCTCGAAATTTGACATATTTTTTCCCGATATCTCCAAAACTTATGATCGTATCGAACTGAAATTTGGTACGCGCGCACGTTCAAATTCGTTGCTGAAGCGGTCATCTACATTGAACATGCGCGCAAAAGTTGCTGCCTTCACGGCAGTGCTTTTTGAAATTTTTCTATGAAATATTCGAGTGCCATCGTAACATTCTTAACTTATAATTGAAAACTGTACTGAAATACCGAAATGTGGAAAAACTAGTTTCGCTAAAATGAAACAGAAATTTATGTTCAATGATGACTTTATTGGTAAATATATTATGAAGTAATGCACTTCAAGCATTAATTATCCTATTTGATTTCAGATTATTAGCAAGCTTATCCAGATTTTGATCGGCTCCAATGGACTAAGTTGCCATAAACCAGTGTCCATTTTTTTTTAGAAGCTCTGTTCGATAATAATTGAATTTTAATCGTTCGACGTATGTTTTGAGACCAATTGTTATATTATTTGCGAATTTCCCTAATCTTTGTGAACGAACAGGATGTAATCGGATTGGGATTATTTGTGTAAGAGAGCTAGCTCCTCTAAAATTTCTTAGCATCAAGAAATGTTTCTAATGTTTTCTGGAAGAGAAATCAGTATTTTCAGAATGGGTAGAATTACTGGATGGTTCTAGTTGGGAATTTGAAACGCAACAAATATGTTTTGTGATAACTGGACGTTTCAATTTTCCTGTTTCATTCCCACGTAAAATGTATTCTGAATATCAATAGTTATTGTAGTAAGATTTCCGAATATTCATAGACTGTGTGATCACAGTTCGTTGAAGTTAAGTATTATATTTCGGATCAATGAGAATCTTACAACAATTAACGCATCTGACTAATAGGTCTCTTGCATTAATTTTTTTATCATTGGAATAAAATATTCTATCCGTAAGACCACTGAAAAACTTCAATCCCCATCAAAAATTTCAATTTTCAACGAGAAAATGCTCTTTTGAATTTGGCTTGGCATTTCGCTTGTTGGAATGGACGAAACTTCGCGGTTTCCGTGACGTATGTGGATATATCCACTCTCTCCCTCTTCTCGTGTACTTCTCTCTCTAGCAAGCCAATAGACAGCGTCGGGCTGTATAGATCGGTATATCGTACAATAACGAGTGACGTTGAGGCGATCTGGCGCGCTTATACCGCTTCGCTCCGAGTCCCAATTTGGCCATTTTTAATACCGAATAATTCAAAATCCGCGAATTGTTGAAGTGTGTGATAGCATAAATTATGATTTTGTATCGATATGGAATGAGAAAAACATAATAATTTGATAATTCGTGTTACATGCAAGAGACCTATTAATATCTGGATTCAATCATTTATAGCCGACAATAAAAATTCCAATAATTCAAAGGTATGAAGGTATCTGCATGAATATTTGAATCGCTGTCATTTTTCCCGTCACGACCCCAAAAGATGGCGGCCACTCTGTTTCTCTGATTAAGTAGGGAGTTAGCGCTTCTAGGATATTGGTATTCTATGTTTTCACCTAGATGCATAGAATATATCAGATGACGACACTTTCCTTCCACTACACAATAAAATCTTGGGTCCAAAATGGGGAGATAGAATTTTTAAATATTATTGTTCTAAACGTTGATGGCACTAGGATCGCTTTGTCAAGTCTATACATTTAATTTCGGTTAATAGAAATGAAGTGTGTGATTTGAGCTTTTGAGATTATTTCCTGGATATCCCAGGAGCAATTACTAGAGCGATCGTATTGAAATTTGGCAGTTAGTTGAAGCTTGCTGACGCACAACTTATGGCGGAATTTTGGTAGAATCGTATAGTTAGAATATTTCGAAAAAAAAATTTTCGGAAATTTTTGTCGAAAAATTTTTTTTCGAAAACTATCCATCGGATTCCGACAAATTTTGCGAATACCTCAAACTCTATATTACACATAAATGTAACTAGGTGATTCAAATTTGATCAGGATTCAAATCTTAGAAAAAGGGTTCGAATTTTCTGGTTTCTTAATCGGTGTAGTTATTTTTTCCAGCATAACCCAAAAAATACTTCTTCAATCATTATAAAACTTGTTAATTAGTTTCGAAATGATGATGAACAATTTTGAGCAAAATTTGGTGATGATCGTGTCATTATTTAGAATTTTTTCAATTATTTCACAGGGTGTATCATAATATATGCGCAGGATATGTAATAGTTCGTCCGAAAATATGAAGAAAGTTTTTATCAACTTACCCTCTAAAATGCACCATTTTCGAGAAGGTGTTGACATTGAAAAAAACTCGTTTTTGCGAATACCTCCGGAAACTTTTATCGGACAGAAATAAGCTTTCGTAAGAAAGTTTTCAATCATAATATGCTATGTTGTGCAGAATTTTTTTTAGTATTAATTGGTGAAGGTTTTGAAGGAGTAGTGTATATTTTTCTCCACAACTTCTACGTTGATGGAAAAAGTACAGTCTTTGAGACGCCCATTTGAACCGCCACCATTTTCTACTGAAAAAAAGTACTCTGTGTCGTAACGTTTAGATAAATTTGATTCAGTTGGAAAAAATCATTTGAAAAAATTGATCATGTTTGTCAATATAAAAGTTGACTTTTCTCGAAACCGTCGATTTTAGAGCGTATGTAGTACTTTCTGGTGTAGAAAACAGTGGCAGTTCAAATGAGCGTCTCAAAGACAATACTTTTTTAATTAGCGTAGAAGAAAAAAACACCGACTATTTCTTCAAAACCTTCACTAATTAAGATTAAAGAAAAAAAAAATTCCGCACAAAACAGCTCATTATGATTAGAAAATACTCACAAAAGGCAGAGATATTAGCAAAAAACGATTTTTTTTCCACTTTGTACACCCTGTATCTCGAAAATGGTGCATTTTAGAGGGTAAGTTAGTAGAAGCTTTTCTAATTTTTCGGATGATATATCCCATCCTGAAGTCCTGCGCATATATCATGAAACATCCTGTATATTCTGAGATATTCTGATCAAATTATCGACCCGAAATTCTGAACCTTTCGAGTCATTTTCAATTAAGTACTGGATTTCAATTTGACCTAATCTGTATTTTTGGAAATATTGGGAATTTTCATTTCTCGATAAATCACTGGATTGAAATTTGACCTAATCTGTATTTTTGGTAACATTGAGAAAATGAAATTATGAATGGGTATATCTGCGGAATCATTCGGTGAGTTTACTCATTCACGAATTCGGCCATCAGTATCAGGGTACAAACCTACCCTAAAAATATTGCGTACCTAAGTTGTTTCTTCCGGAAGTAATTGTGTTTATGATAGGCCGCGAGGAATATCGTTTTGGGCTTAATTACGTAGGTCGAATTCCTGAATGGGTAAAATCTGTCAATGATTCGGTAGATATGCCCATTCAAAATGTTATCCCAGTAAACCCAAAAAAACAGATTGCATCGAATTAAATTCCAATACATCATTGAAAATTTCAACTTGAAAGTTCATGCAGAAATTCGTGAGGATATTATGATTAGAAGATCACCAAAACATCCATTGGGAAAAGGAGGTGCTTTTGGAGGGGTCAATACATAAAATGATGTCTGCTTCAGCAACCAAATTTAACATGCGAGAAAAGCTGCTGACTTCAGGTCAGTGCTTTTGTAGAATGCTCGTAGAGTCAGACCGGGGCTTAATAATAAAGGTCGAATTTGTGGATGGGTCAAGTCCGCCCATTCATTCAGTGGGTGGAGTCAATACAAGGATGGGTAATCGCTCAGACCTCGAATTCAAACAAATGCACAGAAGCTGCTGACTTCACTTCAGTGCTTTTCGCATTCGTGGATATTCCAATTTTGGTTTGATGAAATCAAATAATAAACCTTAGTGATCGACCAAAAAAAAATATACTTCATGAGGCTCAATTATGTCTCAAATCAAACTTATATATTATTCATGAATCATTGAATTCTCACAACACAAAAACCAATTCCATGAAAATATTCATTTGAATTGTTGAAATCTCAATAAATACTCTTGTATAACTGAATAACCCCTTTCACATGCAGAGCGCAAATTCAGAAACGTAATTTGAAATAATGAATATTTCCGAAAAATTCGGTTGATCGGAGGTTTACATCAATTTTGGTTTGCGTAGTACAATTATCGTCAACATGTGGATATCCGTTACTGGTTTCAATCGAAATCCAATATTTTTCGTACTGAGAGTTTGAAATAAGCGTGAATATAAAAGATAATGGGCATGTATATGATAAAACAAATTGGAGGATATATGCGAAAAAATCAATAACAAACCGAAAATCAATTGAAGAGAATCTAATACTAAGGGTTGGAGCCTTAGCCTAATTAATGCCAAATTCCGTGAGAATTGCATTGAAAAAAAAATGAATTGTTTTTGAAAAAATTTTTTTCGGAAACATATCCATCAAAGTTCATTAAAATTTGGTACAGGTCTCAGAGTCAATATTTGAAAACCAATTTTAGTTTGACCGATATTTATTGGCGGAGATATTGGCAAAAAATTTTGTGACCATTTTAAATTTTGAGGATATTTCCCTAATTTGTCAAAAAGGGCAAACGCTATCTGATTTGAAATTCACATTTAATTGTAGAATAACGACACACAATTCAATAAGTATGGAGAAGAGTAAGAATTTCAAAGAGATGAAATGACCGTGCAAGGTCTTTTCTCATTCAAAATATTATTTTGAATTATGATTCTCATTTATTCACAATTATATTGTGAAAAACCAATGATCTATGCATAATTATAAATTTTAATCAAGATATCAATTGTATTGAGTTATTTAACTGAAAAAATAATAAACCCTTGTGTAACATTTGCAGCGTTTTTGAAGTGTTTTAATACCTGAAGAAGTGGTTGGAATAGTAGTATGATAAATGGCCAAACGGACAGGGACGATGCAAGTAATCCTGAAATTGTCGGCCTTCACGCTGGAATCCCAACATGATGGCAATAACCCAAAACATTCTTCTGATCGAGAAGGTATTCGCAGTGTAATGATATGGTTCGCTTTTAAAATCTCTAATTGGCTTAACGCACCGGCGAATATAAAATATATTTGCAGAACGCGAGGAGAATTTTCATCAGCATCCTACGATGACGTTCTCCTTGAATCTGACAGGGATTAAATGATTCACATTAATATAATTGTTGCAAGAACATGCATGAACTAAGGTCCTTAGAAGACTTGGTTAACCTGAACTTTTTCCGTCGCGAAGACATCGATTAAATATTTGAATCAATGCGAACAGTGTGGTCTGAGGAAAAAATCTGCAATCGAAACAAGGCGTTACCTTATAGAGCAGAAAATATGCTCCCCCAAAGTTGTAATTAGACCAACAATACGTTCACTAGCTTCTATTGCAGATTCCACAAATAATCCTTGAAACATCACACAACTACACAGGCCTTAGAGTTTAAATTTTGATTATATCCGATGTTGACTTTCGGAGATATAAAAAAAAACGCTGCAAATTTTACAGAAGGTTTTATTATTTTCTGAGTTAGATAACGCAATTCCATTGATATCTTAAATACAATTTTTAATCATGCAAAACTCATTGGTTTTTCCGACAAAAAAACCAATTCCATGAAAATATTTATGTGGAACATTGAAATCTCAATACATACTCCACATGCAGAACGCTAAATGAGTAGCATAATTTAACATAATATTTTGAAGGAGAAAAGACGTTACACAGTCTCTTCACCTCTTTAAAAATCTTACTCTTTTCCATACTCATTGAACTGCGTGTCGGCATTCTACAATTAAAAATGAAGTTCAAATCAGATAGCGTTTCTTTTTGACATATTAGGGAAATACCCTCAGAATTTTAAATGGCCACGAAAGTTTTTGCCAATATCTCAGCAAGTGAATATCGGTCAAACTGAAATACGTAAAACAAAATTTAAGATTTTCCGCTAAAATCGAATCTGTAGATAAGATTTCTACTAGGATTCAACTTTGTTCTGAAAAATATAAATCAACTAAGGCTCCTACCCTGAGTAGTAGTATTAAACTCTTGACAATTGATGAAATTTCCGGTTTGCTATTATCTCATTATCTATTACTTATATTCACGCTTATTTCAAACGCTCAGTACGAAAAATCGAAAAATATTGGATTTCGATTGAAACCAGTAATTATTTGATTTCATCAAATAATAAACCAAAATATGTTAGTTTCGTTGTTATTTGAAATTTTGACGGTATTTCGTCTTTTATTATTGTTATCCGAGATGTACAGGTTATTTGATCAATACCTGAATAGATACAGACTCCATCTGATTTGAACCTGGTGATTTGTTAAAGAACACCTACGTGCGTTCTAAAAATCATTATTCGAAAAGTTTTGAATTTTTGTTGGAAACAATTTTTTTTTCTGAACTATTGATAGTATTCCAATGGATTAGACACATACCTTGAAACCGATATAAACCAACAATGTTTCAAATTCCAATTTCTATTGGAAAAGAATATGTTGAATTTCGTTGTTATTCGAAATGTTGAGGTTATTTCCTCAACATCCCAAGAAATATTGACATGTAGTTATACAATACTGCCACTCATCAAAACAAAAATGACTTGGGAATTACAATGGTGAAAATGCGAAAACAAAATTTTTTCGGAAATTTTTCGAATTTTTTTTCCAAAAAAATAGGTTTTTCGGAAACCATCAATCAGACTGCGATAAAATTTGAAATTAAAATTGCGTGTCAATATTCAGCAGAGATGCTCCAAATCACAGATTTTGATCAGATATTTATTTTACGAGAAATAAGGAAAATAATATCAGATTTTGTTTGAAATTTGGAGGTATTTTCCTCGATTACTCAAAAACAACTAACATAAACAGATTTAAACGTCGTAGATAGTTGTAGATTACGGATTCGCAAGTTTTGCGAAACTTCTTAAGGATCGTACGTTCAGAGAATTGAAAAAAAAATCTTTTAGAACTTTCCAATTTAATTTAAAAATCTATTTTTTCAAAAACCTTTTGATTTTGAAGGAATTTAGCGTGGACCCTGGAGTCACTATTCAGCAACACTGTTCAAATTTTCGGTTTGATCGTGTTTATATGTCCGGAGATATATGAAAAAAAAATTGTCAAATTTCTTGGTTATTTGCTAAATATCGTTGATTCTTCCGAAATAGGTACCTCAAGAAATTCTTAACTGATGAGGATGAAAATCGATAGCTGATCAGCAAATGTTCGCAGAATTTCATGACGATCGTTCGATTAAGTCCATAAAATTTCAAATATTTTATATTTGGCGGATCTTACCATAAGGTCCTCAAGAAATTCCGCATGAACCTTCATGCTGTCATTTATCATAGAAGTATTGGATTTCAATGCGATACGATCTGTATTTTTGGATATTTTGAAAGAATTTAGTTTTAAATGGGTATATCTGCGGAATCATCGAGAGGATTTTACCAATTCGCGAATTTTGCCCACGTTATTAAACGTAGCAAGTCTTAGTAGGTAGATTCTATAAGTTATTCTGTTCACTAATGGCAGTTGGGCCGGTCGTAAACACAATAACTCCAGAAATAAACAACTCAGAAACTCAATATTTGTAGAGTAGGTTGGGACCTCAATTACGGAGGCCAAATTCGTGAATGGGTAAAATCCACCCAACGAAAAACGATTTAGGTACTCAATATTTGCGGAGTACGTTTTTTGTTTGGTTACCAAGGTTGAATTATTGAAATGGTAATGTTTTCGTACATGAGGGCAACTCATTCAAAATTTTATTATTTCAATATTTGCGAAACCGTTCAATTAAGAAGTAAAGCTGCGTTCGACGGGGTCAATACGTGAACAGTTGACTGCCATGGCAACGAATTTGATCAAGAGCGTAAAAGCTCCTGACCTCACGTCACCGCTTTTCGAGATTTTATGAAAACGTTTATATTTTCAGTATCACGAAACGATAATCCGGCTATTCATTCATTTTTCCATGGAGTGCATAAAATTCCTCAGAGAAAATATTCCATAATCTTCTAGTGGAACAAGCTCCGAAGAATCAATTGATATCGACCAAAATGATTAATTCCATCAAATCAAATCTTAATTTCAGCAACTTCTGCAAAACGACTGTCAAAAAGTGTCTATACATCAGAGATGCTCTTCGCAATCGGCTGATTCATATCCATTCCGTTATTGATTTCACTCTGGATGGTGAAAAATTGCCAAAGTAAACAAGCATTCGGAAATAAAATAAATATTAACACATATGAATTCCCCCAAAAATAGTGATCCGTGAGGAATATTTTCAGCGGGTTTCCTTGCATGACGTCATCGATATAAGTTGACAAAATTAGTTGAGGAAATATTTCATTTGCCAAGCAGAAATCAACAAATAACTCTTTCATCTACCAATATCCATTCACATAATTTTCCACTTAATATCGAATTAATCCAGTAAATGAATAAATAAAAGTCGACAATAGACAGGAACCGACAAATAAATCTGGATGACAAATGAAGGCGTAGATGAAGCACTCAAAAATATGAATTAATATTCATTTATTAAATTATGTAAATAAATTCGAAAGGCAAACTATAGAAGGAATCCCGTAATATTTCAACAACAATTTTGACAGGGGAATCGCCAAGTTTATTTATAAATCAGAGAGTGGCAGTTTATTTTAAACCTCTTAAAATGAGGATGCGACAGTATAAGATAGATGGGAGAAGTTTGGTTGATATTATTCATTCAATTTGGGATATACTAAACGATAATGTTATGAAATACCTTTAATGGATAAAAATATTTCTTACCTTATCCATGAAGCGCCATTAAACATCTATTTTGAATCGTCGTCATTACAAATCTGGAAAAAATGTTGAGTTCAATGACAGAGCAAGTGAATCAAAACGTAAAATATAATAATTTTTGTATTAGTTACATATGACTTTCAAGTGACTGTGACATTTGGAGCTGAATTTGTCCAAATAGTTGGTACAGATTTAGAAGCAGTAGATACTCACTTCTGCCATGGATAAAAAACTGTTTATGCTCTTCGATGCGAGTATGTATTTCACGTTTACAGAGCAGGTGCTTCTCAAAGTAAAATATGATTTAATTGCACGCTTATTCTAGGATTCAGTGATGAAGAGTTCATGATCCAATAAAAATTTGTTCGTAAATGAGTGAAATGTGGGGAATACTCCCAGTAGTTTCGGAGACACAGCTATCCTATTTGTTCTCAATACTTCGCATGGTACCTAAGGGGTGTTTTTTTGAAGGTATAGAACTTTGAAATGGAATAAAACAAGGATGAATTTTTGAAATTGATATGAAATTGACTCTATTCAAAAGATAATCTTTTGGCATTTGAATATCATTTCTGGCATATGACCGTCACGGCTGGCACGGACGTAATCTAATCTGGTGGTCCAATTTTCAATAATTTTTTCCAACATTTGTTGCTGTCTATCGGCAATAACGGGGCGAATGTTGTCCTACAAGTGGTCTATCGTTTTGGGCTTATCGGCGTACACTAGCTAATTCACATATCCCCACAGAAAATAGTCTAGCGGCGTTAAATCGCACGATCTTGGGGGCCGATTCACAGGCCCGGAACGTGAAAATATGCGGTTAACAAACGTTTCCTTCAGTAAATAAATTGTGCCAGGAGCTGTGCGACATGTTGAGCTGTCTTGCTGAAACCACAGCCGCTGCAGATCATTGTTGTTCATTTGAGGACCGAAAAAGTCAGTAATCATGATTCTATAGCGGCCATCATTTACTGTAACGTTCTGATTCGGGTCTTCCTCCACGCTACGCTTTACAACAGCAATGGCTTCTTCTGTTCTCACTGTACGACGTCTCTGAGGATGCGAATTATCAGTTAGTGTAAGCGTGGTGCGAAATCAGTACACATAGTGAGTCGAATTAGGCTGGTCGTCCACTGCAAGCGATTTCGAGAGGCGCGATAGGAGCGTAAACGAACGAATTTGCGCGACAGATCCAAATGAATGGAATTCTAGGTACCCTCGTCGACTGGCAGCGACTTCATACGGGCGACTTCGAGAGAATTCGAGCGGCGCAATCGTATCCAGATCACTTTGGATCTGCCGCTTCTATACGCTCGAAAAGAGGAGCTAGCCGTCGGATAGTGGAATGTATAGTTTGTGAACGGAATATTTGTTGAAGCTCGTTGTTTATTGTTGGTGAATTTTAGATGGATCAGATTGAAAGGTTAATGAATGTTGTCTTTTTTCTTACATTGAACTCACATCCAGAAGTTCTGTACGTGTATAGTAGCCTACCTGAAGTTGGACTCTTTGGCAATAATCGGCTGTATAGCATTCCAAATATAATTAATCCAGCGTTTTTCGCCATTATCTCAGGTTTTATAGCTCTTATTATCTCAATATCTATTATCAATTTGTTTTTTAGTCTCCGACCAATTTTATTCCGAACATTTTTCTATATGCTCAAGTGTTTTTGGCCCATACGTACTGTAATGATTCAACTACGTTTCAATCAATCTCATATGCAGAACGATCTTTTCGATCACAAATCAAACATAGTTTTTTCTTTATGAAATGCTACGGATTTTTACTAATGACCTGTTTTCTAAAATACACATGCACTTCTGCAAAATTTTAAGAATTTCTGAATATCTGTGTCACCATCATTTCTTTCGATGTTTGCAGTTTTTAAAGTTTTGAAGTCACGTTCTAGATACATTAATAACATATTCACCTTCTGAAGCTGACTTTTCACAGATAAAATTCAAATCAGCCATAATTTCGAAGTTCCACATCTTTTGTTTTCGAAGTACCCAGGTCATCAACATTCACACTTCAACTTCCATTCCAGTATTATAAATGAGTATACGATAATAATCATTCATTATCAAGATGGTGAATTGTTTCCGATAATTTCATTTTTTTTTAAATTTGAATCTACCTAAGCTCAAAAATTTTCCCCATTCCGTAGCTAACATATGCCTGATCAAGTGAGATTTATCCTTGAAATGAATTATTAATCTTAACATTGAAACAAATAAAACATTTGACTTGGTTCACAATTTTCAATTCGAAATATTTTGTTGACATGCATGTTTCGGGTTTTACTCCATTATTAAAACTGAAACGAAAATACATGGGACTACACAAATATACATCAATGAATTATTAATTCTAAATCCATCCCGTATCACAATTTCTTCAATAAACACGGAAATCTGAAGTAAAAATCCTCTGCTACGCAAGAACAAGAACGAACCGAAACCTCGCGAACTATCTGCCAGTGGACGACCCCGAAGCCTGAGACCGCTTCGGTCGTAAAAGCTCCTCGGCGCTCGTAAAACGCGTAGCTCATAAAAGCCCCAAATCGCTTCCAGTGGACGGCCAGGCTCAATCGCACTGCTGGACGATTTTGTTGACCATCACTTGGTAGCTGACAAAATGGTCGCCAGTTAAAACAGTGTTGCCAACTTGAAGTTCTATACCTCTAAAAAGACACCCTTTATATGGTCGTTCTGGTCATGCCACACAAAAAGTTTTGCGATTCACATACAGAGTGACAATCTCTCCCCCAGTTCATCTTCGTTTCTATAGTTGATATTATCTTTATATTCCATTGCCTTCTGGTTAAATAATTGGTACTGAGCGGGGAAAAGAATTCTGAGTAACATCAAGGTACCGTTTGAAAAAATGGTCTATTTCGAACCACAATTCTAGTTTTATGGAAAAGGCGATAGTAATTATTTTGATTATTTTTGTCCCATTCAGAAATCGAAAATTAGTATCATTTCCAAGAAACCTGATTTTTTCCTGATACGCCAAACAGTGTCAACTAGTGAGCGTGTTAATTGTGTCAAATTTCAGAAATTTAGGACGAGAAACAATCCGACGAAATAGGTGTGCTATGAGTATGTGTCAACCTATACATTGATTAAAGTTTTAATTTAGGTTTTGTCTACCTCCGTTTTCACGTAGAATCGATTAAGAGATCAAAAAATGTAGGTTCCTATTTCAAAATATTTGAGTTTTGATGCACATATTGGCAAAATTCAAAGTGAAAATGATTATTTTGATGAACTCTTCCGCTGTAGAGATAGTTGAAAAAGTATGAGTCCACGTCAATACCATTTTTTCCTATGAGAATTCAAATATCTCAGAAAATTTCGAGGTTTCACCGGAGGAATAAAAGATTATTGAAAATGTTACCAAACAAGCTATCTAATGATTCTATAATATAATGGATGTGCCATTTGAAAGTTGCAGAAGTCTGAAAATTTTCGAGAGAAAGTTTATTGCCGAAAACCCCAAAATGCAAATCTTCAACACAAAATTACGATCCGTTTTCCGTAAAACTCCAAACGGCAATCCACTGTGATGAACCCTGTATACACATTTGAAATTTCAGTTTGACGACATTGCAATAATTCGATTTTTAGAGAAATACTTTTTTGGTCGTTCGTTCAAGGACGGTTTTGGTTTAAAATTAAAATTACTCAACAACGTGCAAAACTCCTCACGCAATATCTGTTATGAGCTTTTTCCGAAAATTATTAGGTTGATTCTCTTTGCTGTGCAAGAGTAAGCTTGTCAAATTTATCATGGAATGGAAATTGCGTTGTGGTTTATTCAAGATAATTTTCGAATTGTTTCCCGTCTCATATCTCGAAAGAAATATGAATCCATTCCATACATATCCAATCAACTACATACGAACAAAAGTTCCCACTGAATAATACCTCCGAAGAAACTAATCATAGAGGTATTTGCCTTCTAAAAACACGTCCGATACCCCATGAATGCGCTTGAGGATCATCAATTCATGTCATATAAAGGCTCAGAACAGCGGCTTGGGTCATTATCATCAATTTCCCATTATTGCGGAAAAGAGGCCTGCTTTGACCATCGAAAGGTCATACCTGAATACAGAGAGATGTGCTACAACACAAAAGGCAAATTCGTACTAGGAATTTACGGCTAGAATTAACATCATTAGCGTATGTGTTCACCACAACCAGGCTGTAATTTTGCGATAGATGCCTCCATAAAATCTTTTATTACTGATATCTGCGTTGGCTTATTCTGTCAAGAGTTCGATGAGCCTGGGAAACTTAGATGGATTACATTTACTGCCTGATGCGAAATACAATATTCTCATCCAAGCCCAAGATTCGAAGAACGAGTGTTCAAAATAGACTATAATTAAATTGTGTGCAAAAAATATGATTCCTCGGGGCCGTTCAATAAAACAAGTAACAATTCACAGATCTCATAGCTGGCACAAGCATATAGCTTCTGAAGGGGATACCTAAAAAAACCTAGGATAATCAGCAACAAAATGAACTTCTGAAATCAATCAAATATTCGTTTTTCGTTATTTGTTTGGTTGGGTTTACTTTCCTGATAGATAACTGTATTCAACTGAATCAAACCATAGATTCTTTGATGAAAATGGTGTCACTTGGAAAGGTCTCGACGAATTATTTTGACCTTGACTACTTTTCACGAGTTAAAATTACAGAAATTAGATAGACTTTTCCAAGTCCTACCGAATGACTTTATAAAAGTGAATGGACTGTGTGACTAGTAAGATAAAAGTCAAAATTAATTATAAGAATGAATGGAAAAGATCCCTGGTCTCTTATTTTATGTGATCATGGGGCCTTGAGAAACATCTGTCTGCTGTCAATTTTCTACGATGTAGTTTGCAGTGTCCGTTAAAATATTATACCAAATCAAAAAAAATCATATTCTATTTTCACATGCTTTGGCTGGCTGTGATACAACATCAGCATTGTTCGGTACAAATGAACAACTTTGAACCTTTCTGAAAACCAAGATTTAATTGAATGTAAGATTTCGAAGAAGTAAACTGCACTACAGAAAAAAATGTTTTATAGATAGTTAACGTTTCTTATTGTCTTATCGCAGATGCAGCGACCTGATACGACAAAAGGATGAACGTCATGCACATCGATCAAAATATTCTGCACTCGATCGTAAGATGCTCCTGGAATATGGCGCGCTGTACATAGTAATACTTCAGAATTCCATCTGAAAGGTGACAAGTATCTAAATTTCTATTTAACGGTTTCATCCAAGGTATGATAGCCTGACGATCAGTAATAACTGTGAAATAGCTGTAGTCATTCTCCTCGTATCCGCTTCTTCGATATACATATTTTGGTTGATTGGATGACTAGCTCCGATCAAGCTGGAATATTTGTTGATTTATTGACAGATATTCGTCCTTGTGATTATGTAAATAATAATTATGTAATTATGTAAATAAATGATTCATTTCGTATATTCGTTGTAAAACAGCTGTCACAAATAAGACCAACGGAAGTCTACAGCAACAAGAGGAATATAGACCAGGGTCGATAAATTTTTGAATCAAAAAAATAATAGTGAGATGAAACGCATTGAAACCTTTAAGCTGTCATTTTTCGAGGAGGTAGTGGATTTCGATCGGATCTGATCTGGGTTTTTGAAATGGGTGGAATTTACTCATTACCGAATGTAAATCCAATAGTCCCTTGAAAAATGACAGCTGAAAGGTTCATACAGAATTTCATAAGAATAATAAGGTAAGGAGATCAGCAAAAGTGCGTTCGGTGGGGTCAAAAGATGACCGAATTGGCAACGAATTTGAACATGCTTGCAAAAGCTTCTAACTTCACCTCAGTGCTTTTCTTTTTTTTTCTATAACCAACAAGAACCTCTACAACGACGAGTCAGATTTAAGTCCCTTATCCTCCGGTTTATCGAATATGCAGACACCTAGAATTCTCCGATTTATAGTCAACGCAAGTTTATTATGTCGAATGTATTGCAATGCTCGGCGCCATGCCTGTATCAAGATGGAGAGAGTTCAGTTTATGGCACTATCGTCGTAGTACCGGCTCCCAAGAATGCCGTTCTGGCTCCCTTGCCCTGCGTGCGGGTTTTACCTTGGTATTCTGTTCTGTTGCCAGCTTACCAATCTATGCTATTATAAAATGAACTCTATGATATTTAGTGGACTGTGGGGACAGTAGTCTAAACACTCTGACTTTATTGCCGACGTTTCGAAATATTTTATTTCTTTTTCAATTAATATTGATATATTATGATATTCATATAATTTTGACTCAGGTCAAAATTATATCAATATAATTAGACATATAAGATGACTTTGTTTCAAACCAGCAAGTATGTTATTGGAATTAGTTCTATTTTCTAATGTTTGCAATACATGAAACACCTGTATTGTAATTTAGAACCATAGATCAAAGTGAATTTGTCTTTGTTTGAAATGGTGGTTAGTATTGAGTGTATGAGCGTGAAGATCCTTGTAATTCGTCTTTTATTAAATCCGATTGTATTGTAATTTGTAGATCCATCTAATCTTATTGTAATTTCGGCCTTTGAAAAAGAAATAAAAGATTTCGAAACGTCGGCAATAAAGTATAAGTGTTTAGACTACTGTCCCCACAGCCCACTAAAAATTATAGAAGTTATAATCTAGGGTCGCAAAATCCATATTATGATTATCAAATAAGTTTGTCTGTCTTCCTGATTATTTTTTAAATACTAAGGACCTGCCAACACCCCGTTGGGAAATCGAATAAAATTATACTTGGCGAGTTTTCAGTGAAAATTTGAGCATAGACGTCAATTAATAGGTATAAACAGGATGTTCCTAAATTGGAGGTACAAATAAATAGGGAAGTACTAGCGTTAATTCTAGATGAAAAGACAAATGAAAATGGAACCGGAAACGTTTTCGGGATACAGGGTATTCAAAGATGATTATACGAGTTAATCGAATCCTTATGAATCATTGCTAGAGATCAGAAAAATACCCTTAAAAACTCATAATCAATTCATTTTTAAGACGATTTGGAATACTCTGAGGACTTCGAGAATATAGTTCAGAATATTTTTCTCGAAATCGGTAAAACAAAACAATGAGAAAACATAAAGTTCAGTTTACCAAAAAATTTGTTTTTACAATTTTTCAACTTAACAGTGGCTCACAAGAAAAGATCTGGAGGAAAAGAGGGAACAGGGTGCCACAAAAAATATCACCTTGCAGATTTTTCCAGAAATTGACATGTCACATGGTGATAACACTGCGAATTGTAATATCTATGCCAAATTTCAGTTGAATATCTTGTGAAATGCAGATACTATGAGAAAAAAACTCGAAAAAGATTCAAACTTCGGGACCCTGTATCTCAAAAACGTTACGTTTGGGGTCCCATTTGTATGAGACTTTTTTTCTCAAAATTATGCAAGCAATCTCGCCAAGCTCTAAACGTAGATGCATAGAATATATGGTGCGGACCCTTTTCGACACAATTTGGTCCGAAAAGCGGTCCAAAAGTTGTCACAGTACAGACTCATTGTCCTTTTTTTGTCGATAGATGCTGGCATCGGGATATCTGCCTTATAAAATCTGAAATATTCACGGAAATTGCCGAGATGTCATCTCAAACAAGTCAAATCGGAGCTTTTTTTATCGTCCAAGTTGGACCCTATACATACATTTATTATTTTCTTCACAAAAAATGAAGACTACCCATTACTAGGGTATCCGACCGACAAAAAAAATCAAGACTTGCAATTTGGATCAATGGACTTTTCGACATTTTTCAAGTTATTTCCTTAAAATCGCAGTGAATTTCGGTTCACCCGTAGAGTGATTTTTGATATTTTTGGCAATTTAATAGAAGAATCATACATATATCTCGAAGTATCTCAAGATGTGAAATATAATCTCTAGTTCAAACCATTATAAACATGACATTAGTTGAAAATAATGCCTACCATAGATGCAAAGAATAAATGGTGCGGACACTCTTCGACATATTTTGTGTCCGAAATGCGGTCCAAATGTCAAAATATAGCGGAACTGTTCTACATAAGTTTTCGCCGATAGATGCCGCCATCGAGAAATCTGCCATGTTCACTCTGAAATATTTACGGAAGTTACCGCCATATCAAATCGAAACTAGTGAAATCAGAGCTTCTTTATGATTTTCCAAGTTGTACCGTACCCTACATTATTCTCAATGTTCAAGAACAAATTTCAGTTGTAATATTGATTTCATTCAGTCGGAATGGCAAAGAATACAGATTGAGGTAACCTTCATCCCTAAATACACAAATTTGAGACTAGATTTTTTCAATATTCATAACAGAAAGTATTTTTTATTTCAATACTTATTTAATGAAAACAGATATTCCTGAGTGTCGTATTCAAAAACACGAATAGGAAATAGTTGGATCGACGTTATAAACGATTAATTCGTCTGGTTCAATAATTTTCTGACGGATTCGTTTGATTACATAAAAAGTAATAAATAATTCATATTTCAATGATAATTAACCTAAACAATTCCTCGAAATATTTTCATAAGTATTTTGTATGGAATAATCAATTCAACTAGAACTTCTGTGCTAAACTTGATTGGAATCCGATGAATAGTTTCCGAAAACAAAATATTTCTCACGAAGAGTTTTGAAAATCGTCGAAAATAATTGTTTTTTGTTTTTGCTCGCACGTTCTAGGAGGACAGCATGCTATCGTTTTGTCAAGATGTTTGTAATTTTCGAATTTTGAGCCAAAAATGGTCTCGAACAACTAGCTGAAGTCACTGATGACGAATCCGGTGTCAAAATCGATTCTGTCTGGTCGGCCATCCGTATGCACCATTACAAGAGTACGGGGAAACCTATCAACCTGAAACTTTCAGGGTAGGTTGGGTTCATTAATGGGCGAAATCGGCCAAGAGGTTCCGGAGTTAGAGCCCTTCGAAATTTTGAGGTTATTTCCCTGATACCTTGGAAACTACTGAAAAGATTAAATTAAAACTTGGCAGTTAGTTGGAGTACAACATCGCGCAATTGTTCGCAGAATTTTGTCAAGATCGTACTGTCAGTAAATTCGGAAAAAAATATTTTCGAAAACTGTTCATCAAATTCGAAAAATTTCGCAGTATTGTACCAAATTTCAGTTTGATCCGATAATGAGTTTTGGAGATATTGCGAAAAAATATTCAAATTTTTTTTTTCAATATTCAATATTCTGTGATCTCCTTATAATATTATCCTCATGAAATGCAGTATTGGATTTCAATTCGTTCAAATCTGTATTTTTGGGAATATTGAGAGAATAAAATTTTGAATCGATAAATCTGTTTAATATTTGAGTGGATATCACCCGTTGACAAATTTGGCCTTCGTAGTTAAGGTCCAAATCTACTCTACAAATATAGACTATCTAAGTTGTTTCTTTCAGAAGTTGTTATGTTTACAGTCGGCAGTTTTGAAATCCAGTACTTTATCGAAAAAAACCCTAGAAAAGCTTCTGAATTTACGTCTGTGCTCTTCTAGGTTTTTCTCAAATACAATCCTCACGATATTCTGCGTTATTTTGCGGGTTACTGCTTCAGTTTATTGAAAAATAGTAAACTCATAACGTCATAGAAAAAACTAGTTGATATGTGTGTGATAATCAGAAATGATAATTCCTGCATATTCAAATTCGGCTAGAGTTAAAAGATACATGATTCTATCATATGGAAAAAACTTAAATTACAAAGCGCTTGCTCAGATCGATGAATGAAAAGAACCAGCTCTTTCCGCAGCTGCGAAAATATGCACTTGATATCTGTATGGAAAATGAATATGTAAAATATAAAAACAAGCTGCTCAAGCCCATTGATTCAGCAAAAAAATACTTCAATGACTGCATCAAGGAATGTTGTAATAAACCGAAAATATTATGAAAACATTTTAAGCAGGTTAACACCAAGAAATACAACAAGCAAAAGATTAAAAATGTAACGGATGAAATTTTAATTGACAAGGAGGACATTGCTCGTGAATTTAACATGTTCTTTACTCAGCTGGGAGAAAGGTATGCGGAACGTTCTATTTGTGAGTGACAGCCTTTTTTGTCTCCACTGATGCGAAGGAGGTGGAGGGCATGATAGAGGAAATAGGAGTAGGAGGAGCCCCTGGTATTACCGGAGTGAGTACTGAGACTTTGAGTCATATTTTTAATGCGAGATTTCCAGTTTGCCCCAAAACTGGCGTTATTGAACCTGTTTATAAAAGTGGGGATAAGTGTCTAATATCTAACTATAGACCGATCAATTCAATTTCTAACATATGGAAAAAAATAGAGAAAGTCATGAATAAAAGAATACATACGTTACTTGAGAAAAAAAGAACGGCTTTCGTGAGGATGTATACACGAAGAATGCAATTAGAGATCTCACACAGCATATTTACTATGAAATGGACAGAAATAACCTCCACAGGTAACCTGTGGAGTTCCCCAAGGTACGATTCTTGGACCATAGCTGTTTATAGTTTATATAAACGATCTACTGAGGATGAACGTTGATGGGAGGATGATAGGTTTGCTGATGATATGCCCTTGATCTCCGAAGATGGAAATTGGAAGACCCTAAAAAAACTAGTTGAGAAAAACCTTCGAAGGGTTCCGGACTGGCTTAGTCATGACAACCTGACATTGGACATAAACAAAAGTCCTTTCACCTTCCATTCACTTCTTATGATTCAGGACTTTCGAAATTGGGACCTGGGTAAATGGTCTATTTCGCTTTGGTTCAGTCCCAGCTATCATCTGGAAACATTGGATGGGATGCAGCACAAACAGTTCATAAAGAGCAAATGTATGTCGTACATAGATTGATACTAAAGATAATACTCGGAAATCATCTCTTGCTCCCTACGGATGAGCTATTCAAGTTGTCGAGGATAATGGATGTAAGCCAACTTCATTTTTGGAAAACCATGGCCCTTGTCATAAAAAAAAGATTAAACTACAGCCAATAGATTATACCCAGTGTACAAGATATGTACATATCAACTTTCGAACACTTCATGTTAACTAAACGGTGGGATAGAGATCTGAGACAATCCATGAACAACCGGTCGTTCGTGAGGAACATGGCCTGGTTTCTGATCAATTGATGAAATACATAAAATATTAATGGAATAATGAGGAATGCACTTGACTATTAATCACCTAATGAACATATAAAGAGATCTTTGGAGAGAGCTATGTTCGTCTCTTTCTGTGGGTAACTGATTTTGTCCCTGTATCTATGACTATGTTTCAGACTGATTGAGTGGTTTCAAATAACTGATTTGTAGGTTTTATTGAAGATATTTACTGTCCATTTGGGAAATATACATTCAATTCAATGAATGGAATTTGATATTCTATTAATGGGAATATCATAATAAATTGATTTCACTGAAAGAGGACTTCGATATGATTATTGAATATTTCATGATTCAGAACGCTAACTCTGAATGTTTCAGGGAATATTGAATTCAACAATGAAAAATTTATAACTACGAAGTTATAAACCGAAAGTTCCTCTATGACACATAATCCTCGTAATTCTCTCGGGTCATAAATCTTTAAAATACTTCAGTCGGTTGATACCTCTATGGATATCAAATGATTCCGCTAATTGTCATCATCAGGAAGATTGAGTCGATAAATCAATTCGCGAAAAAGATTTAATGATGAGAGTAATTTCATTCGCAATTAAACCAAGATTTTCAAGAGGCAAGAGTGCCGAAGAATTTTAATGATTCGTTATACAGCAATTTCCTACGTATTAATCAAAGACCGTAATTAGACATGCATTTTTTAACAGAATTAATGGATCAATCTCAATAGTCTTTTGTAATCATGGGCAGTTTAAACAAATTTGAAATCTAATGGTTTTTTTCTGCATACAAGAGGCAAAAATGATTGACGGTCTTAGAAGTAGTTGTTTCTCTACTGGGCAACATTTGCGTTCCAAACCTCGAAATCATTGTTTGCTAATGACTTATCCGTTAGTCGGAAAGAGTTGTTACTGATTCTGAAATGGCGAAATCTGCCTGGGGAAAAACTTATAAGAACTAACAATAACACGGTTCTTCTGTGGTTCTACTCTTCTTTGGTCTGTAACTGAAAATTCAGTTACTTCAACTAATCTCTCCTCAGGACTATGATACTAATTTCAAGTTTTTCGTTCTAAATAAAGCCAAAACTGACATTCTTACACGAAGTTAGTCCTCACTTGTCTAAATCTGCATTCCAAAACTTGAATGCTTGTCCGTTACTTCGAATAAAAATCAATTGAACTGAGTCTAGAAGGGTTAAGTCAGAAAAACTGAAAATAAACTGTGTAGTTATTCATTCTTAGGTCAGTTTTCATGTTCGACTATAGTAACATCAAGTGAAATGAATTCGGACCTGAAACTAAATTTCAAGTCATTCATTTTCAATGCAGACGAAGTTTGTTAACCGTATGAGAGGTTTGTTCCCAACAGGACCAAATTTGCCCTCCAATCCTCAAACTGATTGTTTGTTAGTTACTTTATCGTTGCTCTGGAAGTTTTTCAATAGACATCGTGAACCATAGGTAGAACAAAGAGATGTGAGTTCTGTCTTCTCCTATCAACTTGAAGTGGAGATTGCGTGCTCTATCTCTCTCTCTCACCGTAAACGCTTTTCTTCCACTCATTCCACCAAAGACATAAAGACATAGAAACATGGGAATAAGCTCACAAAAACGGTCACCTCTAGAAGGTGACGAACCTAGCTACTCCTATCAACGTAGATCTAAAAAGGAGAGATCCCCTATCTTCCTCTATCTACTTGAGGATGTGATAACATCTTTCATCTTTCACTCAGGAGTTCTACATTTTATCCACAAACTTGAAGTGCTAGCGCTAACCATATCTATGTTCATAGTATGAATCTTTGAAAAAAAGTCATAAACATAAACATAAATCAATTTCAAGCGATGGACCATATTTCACCAAATTGGTTTCAAGCCAAAGGATAACCTGACATCACAACTAATCGCCACCGCCTCCATCGCTTGAATGCATTGGTTTCAACATAGATGCATAGAATACATATGATGCGGACACTCTTTGATATATTTTGGGTCCAATGTTCAAATGTTGTCAAAATAAGGCTTTTTTGTCCTACTTCATTTTTCGCCGATAGGTGCCGGCATAGAGAAATCTGCCGTATAAAATATGAACTATTTACAATTTACCGACCTGTCATATCAAAGCTAGTCAAATCAAAACTTCTTTCTGATTTTCCGAGTTGGACCATACATTATTTTCAAGAATTTCGAAAATAAATTTATTTTGACAAATTTAAATTATGATTATTCATTTCAATCTGTCAGAATGGCGATAATACATATAAAGGTTTCCTTTATTTAGTTCACGGAAAGGAAGTATTCCAGAGTTGCGTTTTCAAAAATACCTCAAGAAAACATTTGGAACGATAGGTACTACGACTTATTTGTCTGCTTAGAAATTTGTGTGATAAATTCGTATGAACAACAGAGTGAATATTCATATTTCGATTTCAATTATAATAAACATGAACATTTCCTCGAAATATTTTCATAAGTATGTAAAAAAAAAAAATTCATAACTTTTGAATTGAATAGGTATTTAATAGGTACATACAAAATTTATAAGCCATATTTTTATGAAAGGAGATCCAAACTTTCCAATAAAATCCATAAGTAATATCCATCTCCCGTTCCGTTTTCACAGTGGTTTTGGCTCCGAAATGACTTCTTGTATCCATCCGTGAAAGTGTTCTTACAATAACCCACATATTGCTCCTGATTCCCTTGCACATGTTTCATCTTATTAATGAGTAGATATTCTACGTTTGTCCAATTATATATCAGTAAGAATCCATAATTTCAAATATCTATATATCAATTATATTCAGTGGAATTAAATGTAAGCACTTGCCAAAGCGACGTAAGCGCCATCATCGTTCACAGAGAAGTAGGGCAATATTTGTCAATAGGTAGGTCTCTTGCATGCTCGCTTGCATGTAACACGAATTATCATATTTTTATGTTTTCCTCATTGTATATCGATACAAAATCATAATGTATGCTATCACGCACTTCAATAATTAGCGAATTTTGAATAATTCGGAATTAAAATGGCCAAACCGGGAGTCAAGGTCGAAGCGGGAGAAACGCGTCAGATCGCCTCTACGTCACTCGTTATTGTACGATTCACAGATAGATACATTCCGACGCTGTCTATTGGCTTGCTAGAGTGAAAAGTACACGATAGGAGGGAGAGAGTGAATATATCCCCATACGTCACGGAAACCGCGAAGCTTCGTCCGTTTAAACAACCAACATGCGGAGCCAAATTTAAAAGAGCATTCTCTCGTTATAAATTGAAATTTTTGATGGCGGTTAAAGTTTTTCAGTGGTCTCACGAATAGAACATTTAAATCCAATGATAAAAAAAATTCATGCAAGAGACCTATTCTAGGACCGCGTTTTGGACCCAAAATTTGAGTGGGTAATAATAATAGGAAAGTGTCGACACCTCTTATATTCTATGCATCTTGGTTTCAACCATAAAATACAATCTCCTTTTCGGTTTGAAATCTAACATATATCAGTGACGGATAGTCTGTGAAATAATTCTTGTTATTCCTCTACAGATACGATATACTCGAGTATAAGCATCGGCTTTCGATTAGATCAGCGGTTTTGCAATAATGGGGAAAACAAGAAAACATGCTACAGGTCCAACTCGGAAACCGTTAGCCTACCATCAAAAAAATTTCGAGACAAGAGATTTTCCCTTTCGTAAATTATAGTGTTCACGTTTAGATGGACAGGATCGAAGTTGACCTCAGATTCTTAATCAGTGATACCAGCCTAGTCATTCAAGGCCAATAAAGACCAAAAAGTAGAAAATGATAACGCTCTTGTATTGATTCAAATTGTCAATTTCGTCATCCACCATTGTAATCACATCTTCAGGGAAATAAATTACTGCTCACGTTTTCAGCCATCTTAGCTAATTCATATATATGTCCCGCTGTTTCGATGGGCCGTTCATGTAAAACAACTCTAGAGCTGGGTTAAAACCGCAAAATTTTGGTTACAGTTGTGGCACTTCACAACTGATTCATGACGTCATAGAACCTAAACCGGTAGAGTAACTGATTTCGCTTGAATGAAATGGTTCAGACCAAAAAAGGTGGTTTGAACCACTCTGTTTTGGTTACTCCGTTGTGACCTAGAAAAGCACTGACGTGAAGACAGCAGCTTTTGCTCGCACGTTCAAAGGATATGACCATGAGTGAACATGCGCGTAAAAGCTGCTGACTTCACGTCAGTGCTTTTCTAGGTTTTTTTTCAACTACAGAACAAAACTTCGATAAAATGTAAATATAAAAAGAAATATAATATAAATAAATATAAAATTGATATAAATATTGTTTCAGTTTTACTTTTTGGGAACGAACCGTTCGAAGGCATGGTTACAAAGTGAAGATAAAGATAACCTCTCATTTTCACAGAAAAATATATTTTTCAATGTTGCGTTATCCGTCACAATAACACTCAAAAATCTTATCCCAAATAAAAATTTAACCTAAATGAAACGACTCGTATGAAATAATCGCACTGTAGAGAAAAAACCAAGAAAGAAGCTAGTCGGGTGTAATAATAATAATAATAAGGTTCTTTATTTTCTACAGGTATACACCCAGTTACAGAAAATCTTACAAGTAATATTAAATATTAAAGGAGTGACAAAAAAAAATCTCAAGTTGATACAAAATAAAGATGAAATCATCAAGCATAACAAAGTAAAAGCAACAAAAACATCCATTTTTGAACACAAAAATATTTTTCTTTTTTCAAAACTAATCATTGCAGCTCATTTCAATCAAGTAACAACTCCAAGAAGATTCTACTAATAAAAGCAAAATTATCGTAATTTATATCGAAATAACCCGAAACCCCGTTGAACAAAGAACACATATGCCTTATAGGTGACTGAATAAGTGAATTCGTTCTGTGAGTACTCAAATAGAATATTTGACTGGATCTTGAATTCAACCTTGGGACCAGAAAATCAACAGATGCAAGAAGATCAGGACAATCCATGTTACCACGCAGAAGGTTGTAAAGAAATTTTAGGGACATTAACTTAATGCTGGTTTCAAGTGATCTGACCCCAAACCAACTCAACAAATGTATCTGATCGGAGCCTCTCACCGGCTAAACACCATCTTCCCCCCAAACCAAATATTTTAGAAATTTTCGCTGTACTGATTCTAAATGGCGATGGTGGATGTTATAGATGGAGTGCCAAATAATACAGCCAAAAATCATTCTGCTTTCAACTAACGAGTCAAACAATCTCAGAAGAGTACCAATATTCACGAAACATCTAGCATTGCGTACAATAAAACCATAAACTCTGAATGCAGAAGATAAGGCAGAATTTATATGAGGGTACGAAGGTTAAACGCTGGTCGAATGTAATGCCCAGATCCCTAATATCGTCAACCCTTTTGAAGATACAGTATACTCAAAGTATATAGTATGGATCTTCCTAGTATATGTAACCACATTACACTTCTCAACATTCAAATCCAATTTGTTCACTGCACACCAATCTGAAAAGGCATTCAGACCTATCTGTAAGTTGATACAATCATTAACGATCATTATTTTAAGAAATATTATCAAATCATCGGCATACATAAGTTTAAGAGTATCAATGGAGTACATCAGATCATCAATGAGTAGGAGAAAGAGAAGTGGTCCCAAATTAGAGCCCTGTGGCACACCAGATCCCGCCGCAATATCAAAAGAAGAGTGTCCCTCGAAGTAAACAAATTGACGTCATCAAAGTAGAGAGAGCAGAGCATATTCTTCAATCTTTTTGTTGAAATAAAACAATGAATACTCCCAAAACTGAGCTGGGAGCGAGTTGTAATGTTTAGCATCACAGAAGGAAAAACTGCGCCGAAACAGTGCCGTGCAGTGTCTAGGAGTCACTTCCAAGTTCTTTTTCCGTGTATTAACCCGATTCAAGGAACGATATAGGGTCAATCGATTCCGCAAGTAAAATGGAACATTGGTCTTCAGAATTTGGACATTTGGACGAAACAATAGCACTCCGTTCCCAGAACATGCGCGCTGCATATAAACCTTCAGCGCAATCCGTAATATACCCATATCAAATATAAAGCCGGGTCCAGATGAGTGTTATGCGAACAGCGAATGCCATAAATCACAGGGAGTTTTATGGTTCGAGGCAGCGCTCTTTCTGCTCCGTCAGGACTCGGTTTTCTACTCGAACGCTGCTTTTGAATGTATTAAGCCGGGTCCAGATGAGTTTAATCCGAACAGTGAATGCAATAAAGTTTGATGAACGATTCGGCGAATAGTGTGGACGGCACCCCGAGCTCAGCCTCGAGTAAAGCCGGGTCCAGATGAGTGTAATCCGACCAGTGAATGCAATAAAGTTTGATCAACGATTCGGCGAATAGTGAGGACGGCACCCTAGCTCAGCCTCGAGTAAAGCCGGGTCCAGATGAGTGTAATGCAGCGCTCTTTTTGCTCCGTCAGGACTCGGTTTTCAACTCGAAGAATGAATTTGAACGAATCATTCGAGGCTGTACCTCGAGTGCCGTCCACACTATTAGCCGAATGGTTTATCAAATTTCAATGCATTCGTTGTTCGGATTACTCATTTGGACCCGGCTTGATACATTTAAATGCATCGTTCGAGTGGAAAACTGAGTCCTGACGGAGCGGAAAGAGAGCTACCTCGAACCACAAAACTACCTGTGATTTACGGCATTCGCTGTTCGCATTACACTCATCTGGACCCGGCTGTATTCGAGGCTGAGCTCGTCCACACTATTCGCCGAATCGTTCATCAAATTTTATTGAATTCGCTGTTCGAATTACACTCATTTGGACCCGGCTTAAAGTATCTCCACTGCAATGCTTTGGGATCAGGAGGTTTTTGCCGACTTCTTCCTCATAACAGAAAATAAACTGAATTTCAAATCAAATCGCAAATACGACGTTGAATCAAAGAATCCAGCGAATACCAAAGTGGCAAGGAAAATAAAATACTAGCTAAGAACGAGAGGGAATAGCCTGAATACAACAACAAACAAGGAGTTCCGAGCAAGAAACCGCACACAATCGGTTTAACATTCCAGGTAGATTATGTGAAACATTTCTCTGGTGACAGGTGTCAAACTATGAGATACCTAATCTCAAGACAGAATGCCGACAAAAGAAAAGAGAAACTTCTACTACTGAAAACCACATGCTGTTTTGCGATCATTCCAAAGCGTGTACATTTTGTTTACATAATTTCTGCGAATATTTTAGGGATTTAACAACCGACCTTGAAATCATGACAAATGTGTGTTGGGATAACAATACAGGTGAAAGGCACTTGAAGTAATGACCAGCTCGGTCAATTTTAGAGATGAAGAAATAGAGGAACAAAAGTAAAAGATTTAGTGGAAACAAACTTACTCAATATAGCTCTGATCTTTTCACGGGAACAGCGCGTTTTCGTTTCGTCACAATGTCTGTGTTTTCAAATTTTGAGCTGAAATAGGTCTCAAACGACTAGATTGTATTCACTGATGAAGAATCTGTGGTCGAATTTGATTCTGTCAGTCCGAATATTTATCTGCAGAGAAATTAGAAAAAATATGTCAAATTTCTTGGCTGTTTCTAATTTTGAGAGGATTCCCTAAATTTCCCGAAAAGAAGTGAAATTGTCAAAATAAAACTTCTTTAATGGTAATGCCAACGCATAACTTTCGTTATTTTTTTGAAAAATGTTTTTTCGACGGCGGAGTTTGCTTACTTGCCAACTTGGCCAAACGGTTTCCGAACTATGGTCATTTAAATTTTTGAGGATATTTTCCTAATATTTCAAGAATTACTTGAGCGATTGGATTGACGCGCAAATATCTGCAGAATTTTGTTCATTCAATATGGCTAGTAAATTTAAGAGAAAACCTAGAAAAGCACTGACGTGAGGTCAGGAGCTTTTAGGCGCTTGTTCAAATTCTAACCATTAGATCAACACGAAATTTCGCGCCTAGTTGCGTGTTGGTAATCTCCACCTGATTACGGAGTTTCAATCTGATTGCATTTGTACTTCTTGAGATATTGCGGAAATAACGTAAAAAATTTGAAATAACAACGAAATTTGGCACATTTTTTTTCCTTATATCTCCGAAAGTGAACATCGGATCGAAATGAAATTTGGAACATTGTTGCCGAATATCGACTCTGAGGTTTGTGTTGAATTCTATCGAAATATGATCAATAGTTTCAAAGAAATTAAATTTCAAATTTTCGAACACCTGGATCCACACGAAATTTTGCTGTAAGTTGCGCGTTTGTATTTCGAAACTGTTCATTTGACTCCAACCCTAATCTGACAATTTAAGGTCGCCAAGTCTCTTCCTTCGGAAGTTAGAGCACATACGGACGGACGGACTGAAATAATTGTATTTGAACACGGATTCTTTTTCAGGGAGTCCAACCAAATCGTTTTAGACCACTTTCATGAGTAATATCATAAGGGCACCTAATTTTTCCGAAAAAAATCGAAAAAACACGTTGCTAAGTGATATTTTAAGAAGAAACATGAGTGCTGGTGGCAACAAAAATCAGAGTCGAAGACGAGGGTTTTTGCACCTGCACGAATGCTCTTAGTTAAAAAATAGGTTTTCAAAGGTATTGTATAATTTTTGGTGACAACTATCAAGTTTTGCCGCGGGTAAACTCGAATAAACTGCTGACAGCTACTGTCAAACAGTTTTTCCACCTAGAAACCCTATGTAATTCAAAATTGCGCGTTTCTGATTGGTGGAAATTACGACCATTACAACCATTGAGACGAAACGAACAAAGCGTTAAAATTAAAAAAAAAAATTTCGACAACTATTTATCACCTTTCAGAAATTTTCTGAACAGACTCATATGTACTAAAAATTCATTTGATCGGATGAAAATTCTTGGAGGTATCATAAAAAAATATACTTTTTGGTGTTTTTTCCTCGGCATCGTTGTTTATTTGCGTAATAGCTCAAAAATACTGATCCAACCATTATGAAATTGAAATGTCATTCGATTCGAAAAAAAATTTCAAATTTTTTTCAAAGATTTTATATTCTGCGAGACTTTCTTATGATATTATTCCCACGAAATTCTTTACGAACCTTTCAGCTATCATGAATCAAGTACTAAATGTCAATTCGATCCAATCTGTAGTCATCTGAATATTGCGGAAATAGAATTTCGAATGGAATCATTGAGATTCAAGAATTCGTTCTTCGTAATTAAGTTACAAACTACGCACAAATATTGATATTCTTATTTCTTTCTGTCGGAAGATATTGTGTCTACGATCGGCCGTGAAGACGAAATAGTTATTTCGAAGACTACAAAACTCAGCACACTCGACAAAATATTGCCCGAAGGTGGCATAGCTCATCACGTATCATCATCATCGCTTATATCCGAAAAAAGGTGGTAGGTCACCAAGCAATAGTCACTGACTCGATGTCACCTACACAACTGAATATTATGAAAATAATCATCGACTTTCTGGTATAACATCCTGATTACTTATAACTTATACTTATCCCGAACTATCATATACATGATGCAACAGAAACGTTCAACTCGAGTTCAACATGTCACCTACCGTCAGCCACCCTGTACAAAGCAATGTCTGAACTGTCGAATATAATTTTGATACCCATTAGTTACGTAGAACTTATGCGCCAAGTGATACAAATAGGAAGTGACAAAAATATTCTTTATGGTCTGACATCTCCGGAATCCAAAATGGTCCAGAAATATACTATATTTCCTGGTGGCTGTCCCCAATCGCTTGGCGTCTGAGCATTATTCTGGTGCCAGGCACCGAAAAATATTTATATGCATTTGTGCACACGACTCAAAGCAGGTAGAAAATTTTAAACCTTGCTTCTTTCTATACTTATGAATATAACTACCTTCTCCTTTGATATCCTATAGTACATAACAACGGCAATGAAATTTCAACGACATCTATCAAATACTGATAACAGGTACCTCATAAATTTAATGAAAATAGTCTTTGGCCAAATTCATGAATGGTTAAAATCCGCCCGATGATTTCGTAGATACAACCATTCTAAATTTTTTTCATTCGATGTTTTCAAAAATACAGATCGGATCGAAATGACTTACAAACATCTAGAAAAGCACTGCCGTGAAAGCAGCAGCTTTTGCGCGCATGTTCAATGTAGATGACCGCTTCGGCAACGAATTTGAATTTGGGCGCGAAAGCTGCTGCCTTGACGGCAGTGCTTTTCTAGATTTTCTTTCGATAAGTTACTGGATTTCAATTCGATATAATCTGTATTTTTGGAAACATTGGAAATTATTGTGTTTAAGCAGTCGGCCGTTAGGCCGACCGCCTTACGGCTGACTGCGTGAGCACAATAACTTCCGAAAGAAACAACTTAGGAACTCGATATTTGTAGAGAAGGTTTCGATCTACGAATGCCGAATTCGTGAATGGGTAAAATCCACCCAATGATTCCGCAGATATACCTATTCAAAATTTTATTTTCCCAATATTTCCAAAAACACAGATCAGATCGAATTGAAATCGAGTTCTTCATCGGAAAATTACAGTTTGAAGGTTCATACAGAATTTAATGAGGATGTTATGATAAGAAAATCACAGAATTTTTTTTTCATATTGTTTTAATGACACGATCATCACGAAATTTCGCACAAAGTTGTCTTTCAGCATCTTCAAACTAGCTGCGAAGTTTCATCAGGATTGAATCAGTATTTCTCGAGTTATACCGAAAAAAGCAACGATATCGAGAAAAAACCTCGAAATTTTACATATTTTTTCCCGATAACTCCAAAACTTATAATCGTATCGAACTGGAATTTGGTACACTGCTGTGAAATATGAAGCCTAAAGACCGAGTGGAATTTTTTTCTGGATATGATAAACGGTTTTCGAAAAAAAAAATTGTTTGGAAAAAACTGTTGAAAAAATTTTTTTTTTTTATTTACTGACAGTATGATCGTGAAAAAATTCGGCTCAAAGTTGCGCGTTGTTGTACTCCACCTAACTGCCAAGATTGAATTCAATCTCTCAATTAGTTTCGGAAATAAAAAATAAATAACTTCAAAACTTCAAGTGGCTATAACTCCAAAACTATTCGACCGATTTGGCCCATTAACGAACTTAACGGCATTCCATTCTAATGCGCGACCTACTCTGAAAGTTTGAAGTGGCTAGCTCACTCCGTTCGACAGTTATCGTGTAATGGCCGGCCAGACAGAATCGATTTTGACACCGGATTCGTTATCAGTGAGTCCAATCTATTCGTTTGAGACCATTTTCGGCTCAATCATCGAAAATTACAGACATTTGGACAAGACGATAGCACGCTGTTCCCCTAGAACAGGCGCGCAAAAATGATAGTTTGAAAGTTCATGCAGACCATATATAAAAAAGAGATGACCGAATCGTTCAATCAGGAAGTTAATCTTTATTTGACGGGGGGTTAATATGTGAAAAGATGACAGTTTTTCCAACGAATTTGAACAAGCTCGTAAAAGCTTCTGACCTTGAGTCAGCTGTTCTAGAATTCTTCAGTGATATTCGTTTGCCTCACGAAATTTTAAGTGAATTTTCGTTGAAGTATTTTAATTACGTAGGTATCGAATTTCTATTCTAATAACACATTCGAACTAAAATTATTGATGCGAGCGAAAATATTTTTTCACAGAAAACTCCAAAAAAATAATGGGGCGGATTCGACCCATTATCGAATTCAGTCTGCTCCTTACGAATTATGACCCCAAACCTAAGAAAACAATTAGTCTATACTTGAACTATTCCTTTCATGAAAGTAGAAGATCCTAATGGATATTTACTTCATTATCTTTAGAAACCCTAAGATTGTAAAGACTCATGTTTTCCGGAGATTTTTTTTAATTCTGTTTATTCAGCAACCTCGAGCAGTCGAACAGTTACTTCATTTACATATTTGAATAAACTACGAAGGTATTCAATTTCCAGAAAATATGGTGCGAAACCTTGAATATGAGAGATTTCAGAAAATTAAAGTTTTTTCGATAGTTACAGGAAATTTTACGACAGTGTGGAAGAATGTGTATCCTTACGAGGAACCATCAATATATATTTTGTAATTTCAATATACAGTGATGCCCCCAATTTGTTCTGCAGTAAATTTGGGATGTCGAAAAACACATCGATTTCTTATGTTTATATATTCATTAGAAGTATGTTGGGTCATAATGTTTACGTCCATTTTGGTAAAAATGGCTTGGGAATGTTGAGAACTCTTCGAATCAACAATCAGAATTAAATATTCAGAACAGATAGCTTTTGCACTAATGAATAAATATCACAGAAAATGTTGCACAGAATATCTCACCAAATTTTCCCATTGCAAATGTCTTCGATTGACAGGTCAGCAGATTTCACTGGTGATATCGATGATCATTTAAATATATAAGTGAATTTTTTGTTGAATTAAGATGGGAATCTTGTTACTCAAACTCGGATATATGTTTTTCAAATTCAGCACGATCAAAGGTTCAAAACCCTTGATGAGTCTCGTGTTAGCTAGAGCACAACATCATCCTTATTTTGTTGATTCTGTGCTGGTGCCAACAGCTAATTTTTATAATGGAATTGAAGGCAAACTGAAGCTGTGGTTGTTGAAGAAATTTGGCATTCCAGCCCAGATGGAAGTACTAAATCGAGATCAATGTATAGAAATGTCAACGTATTTGATAGCTGAACTGTCGAGTATTTCCGTAGCAATCTATTTCATTCTAAGCGCTTATTGGTCAAGCAGAGAAAAGCAGCTAAAGAAAGAAGAAGATGAACAGTTAGAGATTGCTGAACTACGAAAAAGAATAGATGAACTGAGATATCTCAAGGAAGAACAAAGAAAAAATATTGCGGATCTGGGGGAACTAATTGATAAAATGAAAATGAATGTCTGAACAAATATATCGAAAACCTTATTAAAGTTGATATTGGAAAAACCTCTTAGTTTTCCTTCGCCACGAAATTAACCAAGCATTGGTTTCTATGTACGTAATGTGGTTTTCTCAACATAATCTGCAGTCGAAGCTGAGCAGGATGTCTTAGACTGAAAGATATGGGCCCTTTAAAATTTCGGAAAATTATTCCTTATCGTTTTGTCAAAATAATTTCAATTTTGGATTTTTTCCAGAAAATGGTCTTGAACGACTATGTTGGACTAGCTGATAAAGAATCCAATATCAATCTCGATTCGGTCACCCATTCGTTAGTTGACACTTTACCTTGAGTGAGACTAGCGACTTGAAACTTTTAGGGTATAGGTAGCGTATCGAAATGATACGATAAATTTCTAAATTGTAATCAGAAAATAGCCAACGATTAACTACTTGCAAAATTTTGTTGAAATCGTATGGATTCAAATTCTTGCTGGGAAAAGTTCTATTTCGTGAACAGTGCATCAAATTTCGATAAAATTTTGCACAGGCCTTGGAGTCAATGTTTCACAACAGTGTACCGAATTTCAGATTGATTTATGTCAATAGACGACTTCGCCCCAAGTTGCCAACCCACAATTTTCTTCACAAATTTACTATCACTGGGGACCGGGAATTTCAGGACAAATTCGACATGATAGGGTTCGCGTTATTTATAAATATTCGCAAAAGATGCCTCAGCCCCTCTAACAAGATAATTCTTTCTAATTATAGGGTTTTGTTAAGATCATCTCTGATTGGTTGAAATTTAAGTTGGGATTCCTGATTTCATGTTAATAGTGTCAAATTCATATAGGCTTTGTTCCGCAAATCAACTTAGTTATTTCGGTTGCCGATTTTCCATTCCGTAAATATAAAATATTCGGTTGGTTCCTGAAAAAAAGGTTAATTACGGGATTTGATTGATGAAAAAGCAATCTTTCTGTCACCAGAACGACAGTCAATGTTCTATGGTAACCTATCCATAGCATAGAACAATCTTTATCTACTTTATGTTCCATAGAACATAGAAGAGACAACAATCAACAATGGAAAAATTACTAGGTATGGTCTATGGATCATAAGGTAAATAAAGATTGTTCTGTGCTATGGATATGTTACCACAAAACATTGTTTGTCATTCTGGTGCATAGATTTTATATGTTCTGGTGATAGGAAGATTGCTTTTTCATCAATCAAATTCCGTAATTAACCTTTTTTTTCAGGAACCAACCGAATATTTCATATTTACAGAACGTAAAACCGGCAACCGAAATAACCAAGTTGATTTTACGAACATATTTATATATTATTAGCGGCGGTAGCTCAGTGGTTAGAGCGCAAGCCCCATGATCGTAAGGTCTAGGGTTCAAGCCCTTGGCCGGGAAATAACTTTTCCGGTTTTTAGGGGACCGTCCAACCATTCGCTGTTGGGTAAACAATTAACAGTGCTGTTCCTAAAGTGGCGCAAGGAATTAGTAACAAAGCCTACACAGAACACACCCGGTATCCTAACTCGCACAAGCTTTAAGCTTCTGAGGGGTTTCGTTGAAGCCTAGGATATTCGGAAAAAATACAAAATACAAAATACAAAAAATATCCTTTATAAACTTGACACTGTTGACATGAAATCAGGAATCCCAACTTAAATTTCAGCCTAACGAAAACCTCTATTTGGAAGGAATTATCTTGTTTGAGGAGCTGAGGCATCTTTTACGGATATTTATAAATAACGCGAACCTTATGTCGAATTTGTCCTGAAATTCTTGTTCCCCTGTGATAGTAAATTTGTGAGAAAAATTGTGGGTTGGCAACTTGGGCCGAAGTCGTCTATTGTCTGAGATATTTCGAAGAATGTAAAATATCGTGTTTTTCCTCGGTTTCATTGTTACTCCTGGAATACCTCCAAAAATACTGATCCAAACTCTGATTTCATGAAATAATAAACCAAAATCGAAATAAAATTTCAAAACTTTTTTCTCATTCTCGAATTCGGCAAATCAAGATCCAAATATTCTCTACAACTATAGCTTCTAATTGGTTTTTTCGGTAGTTGTATTAACGAGGCCGTGGGGTTAAGTTGACAACGAATTTAAACATGCGCGCAAAAAGCTGCTGACCTCACATAAATAATTCTCTAGAGTTTTACGAGCTCGTTTTGGAGAACAGCGCGTTATCATTTTGCCCAAATGTCTCTAATTATACAGGGTGATTCCGGAGGAGACCGTCAGATTTTAGGATAAGTTTACACTAGTGAAGAAAGTCTCGAAACAATGTTTGGTTTATCGTTGGGAGTCTCTATTGAGAATATACAGGGTGATTCGTCCGATTCGACTGATTTTACTTTTATTGATAACTTTGGTATGGCTTATTCGATTTTAAAGGAATTTTCAGCGAAGTACAATATTGATGAGGACATTCATATTTCAATGTTTTTTTTTCAAAATAAGTGGTTGTTATAGAAATAATTACAGGTTAATTGTGCAGGTTGAAAAAAACACCCTGTACATCGCATTTCCAAAACTATGCTATCTGTTTACGATTCTACTATAATAGGTCATTGTTTCAGAGTTTCTAATTTTTTTGGCACACTTCTAGTTTTCTGAGAAAATTCCATCAAAAAAAGGTCGAAATTTCGCTCCAATCAATTCTAGTTTCATTGTTTTACTTTGGTATGGCTCATTCGATTTTGATGAAAATTGCAGTTTAGAACAATCTGAACGAGTACATTCAATAATCGCAAAAGTCTCTCAAAATACAGGGTTGTAATTGTGATAATTTTGGAATTTCAGATTAATTGTGCAGTTGAAAAAAAATCACCCTGTACATTGCTTTTCCAAAAGTTTCTTATTCGTTTCAGATTCTACAATAATATGTCATCATTCAGAGGTTTTCAATTTCTTTGGCACACCTTCGGTTTTCTTAGAAAACATTTTTGAAGAAAAGCACGATCGAAATTTGGCTCACAAGCAGTGAGAGTATTCCGCCGAGGTAGGAAAGCTGTATTGTCCAAGGACGCAAAGCAGTTCTCAAGTTCTAAAATATTCTTTTCAAATTCCAAATTCATATTTAATTGCTAATATTTTGTATGAAATCATTCAATTCAGAATATATTTCGAATTTGAAAAGAATATTTTAGGAGTGACGAACAACTTTGCATCCTTGGACGATACAGCTTTCCTACCTAGTGCGGAATACTCTCACTGCTTGTGAGCCAAATTTCGATAATGCTCTTCTTCAAAAATGTTTTCTAGTAAAACCGGAGGTGTGCCAAAAAAATTAAAAACCTCTGAATGATGACATATTATTGTAGAATCTGCAACGAATAAGAAAGTTTTGGAAAAGCAATGTACAGGGTGTTTTTTTTCTCAACTATACAATTAATCTGAAATTTTGAAATTATCACAATTACAACACTGTATTTTGATAGATTGTTGTGATTATTGAATGTACTCATCCAGATTGTTCTATACTGCAAATTTCATCAGAATTGGATGAGCCATACCAAAGTTATCAATAAAAGTAGAATCGATTGGAGCGAAATTTCGACATTATCATTTTTTGAAAAAATTTTCTCGGAAAACTAGAAGTGTGCCAAAAAAATTATAAACCCTCAAATAATGACTTATTATAGTAGAATCGTAGACAGATAGCGAAGTTTAGGAAACGCGATGTACAGGGTGTTCTTTCAACCTACACAATTAATCTGGAATTATCAGAATAACAATCGCCCATTTTGAACATTTTTTTAAAAATAATGAATGTGCGCATCGATATCGTACTTCGGTGAAAATTTCATTAAAATCGAATGAGGCATACCAAAGTTATCAATAAAAGTAAAATCGGTCGAATCGGACAAATCACCCTGTGTATTCTCAACAGAAACCCCCAACCATAAACCAAACAGTGTTCCGAGACTATCTTGACTAGTGTAAACTTATCCCAAAATCTGACGGTCTCCTCCGGAATCACCCTGTAGAATTTTGTTTCCAGAATGGTTTCAAAGGATTGGGTGGGACTGCCTGAAGAAGACTCAGTGCACAAATTCAATTCTTTCCGTCTATCCAGCCGGCCGTGAATCCTGTAACTCGAAGGAAAATACCGAGAATCTTGAAATTTTCAAGATTTAGGGCCTAAATATCTCGGTTGAGTTCGGCCAGCTGAAATGTTTATTCCTCAATAACTCTGAAAATACTGATCTGATTAAGTTGAAACTTGGTTTGCAGTTGTCAAGTACCAACATGGAGATGTATGCGAAATATAGTCAAGATAATATCACTAGAAAATTTTCTGAAAAAATATTTCCAAATCATTCGATATCTCAAAAACTATTAGCTTCCTAATTTTTGCAACCATTTGCACCCAAAATTTTTCGAAAAAACGAGCGCAGGGATCCGATTCTTGAATCTCGATCAAGAATTGAAGAGCATGTCAATTTTCATATGTTTATGTCGATTCTCTAAGTTTTCTTGAGCATCTGCAATCTGAGAGCTCTATTCGCCATTTCGACTATTTTTTCATGCAAATATTCAAGAAATGAACTGAATGCAAGATATCGAGAAATTTTAAATCGGAATATAAACATAACCTTATCACCGTTTCCTTCGACTTAGCAACGAGTGGTACGGAGTATAGGAGATAATACATTCGCTTGTCGAGTGACATTCGGTTCCATGCGCAGGTCATATCCGCTTGTTTATATTTAACTAAGGAAATCGACGCAAATACATGGCAGTTATACTCTTCAATTCTTTATATAGATTCAAGAATCGCCCCCCTTGTCTCCAAACGTCACCGCTATATTCGAAGTACTGTACCTATGCTCGTCATTCAATGGTACGAAATTTGAGCTGAAGATACATCAATTCAGGACTCTGGTTGCTCCAACGAGCTTTCCATATTTGTGTTCATTTAGTACATTGAAGCATAGGTCTTATCAATATCTTGGCGACAGGAAAATTTGCCGGTTCACCTTCATATTTCTCCTTATCTTGTGAAGATACATATTGAGCTGAATACCTGTCTATTTTCCTTCCTTACGAGTCCCAAATTAATAGTGTGCAAATATCATACTGTTGACATATGCAACCATTTCCTGGCATATGATAGGGGCCTCGATTTTTTTTTCGGGCACTATTGATGGTATTTACTAAATATCAACAATAACAAAATAAAAATCACTTATCTAAGATCTCAAATTGTCAACATTTCCGTCATGAGATTTGGTGGTTTGATAAAAAAAAACATAAACAGATAAACATTTTATTTCATAGTTTTAGTTGGATACGTTGAACGCAAAAGTGAAACTATATTCTATATTCTAATTCTAGATGAAAAAATAAACAACAATTAAATACAGATTTTTCTGTATAACCTTTACATAATATCTTTCGATATTGATTTGATATCTTACGATATACTTTTATGTCTTCGACGTACTACGTCTTCAATGACAAAATTATTATATCAACTGGCATATAATGATCAAAGTAAAAAACTTGAGAAAAGTGTGAAAAAATGAAATACAACCTAAAAACAATACTACTCTCAAGTTTTTTACTTTGATCATTATATGCCAGTTGATATAATAATTTTGTCATTGAAGACGTAGTACGTCGAAGACATAAAAGTATATCGTAAGATATCAAATCAATATCGAAAGATATTATGGTAAGGTTATACAGAAAAAATCTGTATTTAATTGTTGTTTCAATAGCCTTTAACAAGTAGACTTTTTTGAATTTAATATTTGAATGAAAACTTATAGTTTTCAAGGGTCAATATCAACTGTCATTTAATTTTTGAGGTTATAAAGATTTTGGAAAATGTTTTTTACCGCATTTCATTTGTCAAGGAAAGAAGAAGGTGTAAGTAAAATCTGTGGCATTATTGTTTCTATGCACAATTCTAACAAGCATGCGTTTGGACTTAAACCTGCTTATTTCCGTTATTGAAGTGAAGTGTACTTAACAAACACGTGGTGAGTTTTTGATGTATAATATAGAATAAATGCTACTGATGATTCTAAATCGAAAGATAGAAGATGAAACACTGTGTCTAGTATTGTTTTTAGGTTGTATTTCATTTTTTCACACTTTTCTCAAGTTTTTTACTTTGATCATTATATGCCAGTTGATATAATAATTTTGTCATTGAAGACGTAGTACGTCGAAGACATAAAAGTATATCGTAAGATATCAAATCAATATCGAAAGATATTATGTAAAGGTTATACAGAAAAATCTGTATTTAATTGTTGTTTCAATAGCCTTTAACAAGTAGACTTTTTTGAATTTAATATGAAAAAATAAACATTGTGTACAACCGTACCCGAAGTGATGAAAATTGATTGAAAGTTGATACGTTGTCCTTGGCGTTTGTGTAATTTTACAAATGTGTTTACGGGGAAAAAGCAAACTCAAATGTATCTTTCGATAGATTTCCACAGCCCGGTTAAAAATTTCGAAAAAATTGCTGAACCGAAAATTAGATTTATGAGAGTCTGTTACCTGCATTTTACCGATGAAGCACGAATTGCTCATGAAACATCAGATCACATTCACGAAGACAATTGTTTTCCAGGCCTCTAATACAAGCAGAGGAAGTTACTCAAGGAATGATATGCCTTCCAGGAATCTTCCTGTTGAACTGATGAGTCTCAACGAAGAAATATCTTGTGGTGAATACTCTATACGAAGTGCTTCTGCCGTTGAAATTGAAGCTGCACAATGTTTATCACAGCTTCTTCAAGAACAGTCTAATGAGTTTTGGAAGGATTCATTTGTCAATCATAATTAATTAGTCTTGGTAGCATTAGTTTTACGTCAATGTATTCAATTTATTCTCGAGATATTGTGTAAATTGAGTCCTTCCCCATATTAAGAAAATGTTATTATCATTTGTCTTTTTTGTCTTTTATTCCGAAGAATTAACTATACAATACTATATGTTGTATAACTTTTTGATCGGTTAATTTCAGGGGGTACGTGATCAATGATCAATTCGTTTGAGTTAAAAGGTTGACAGTAACTTAGTTTTGCAAGTAAGATGCAACATAATATCAGATGCATCTTCTTGAATCCTACAAGATGCTGCAAATGATTTAGAATAAATATTGCCATTCAAAGTTCAAATGAGTTGATATTCAAAACCTTCTACTAGTAATTAAAGCATTGCTTCCCTGCATTAGAAAAGATGAAATATTACTTCCTCATAAAAATTAAATATGTATAGTTAAAACCGCCTCTGTTAACTGAAAAAGTCTTTGAAAAAATTGTAAAATCGAATTTTAACCACTCAAATATACAGTCAAACACTAGAAAACTAGATAAGGTTCTTCTGGCCACCGTGGTACTGCAATATTAAATTCAGACGCCAACACGCACCGATAAATGTAATTGCGCAGCCCCTTAGTATGTTCTATTATACAAAGTATTTCACCGGGATGTGTGTCGATGCTCATTTCGACAATACAAAGTCCTTAATTACGAAGGCTTAATTCGTGAATCGGTAAAATCCGCCCAATTATTCCGCAGACATACCCATTCAAAATTTTATTCTCCCAATATTTCCAAAAATGCAGATGAGATCGAATTGACATCCAGTACTTGATTGAAAAAACACAGCTTGAAGATTCGTGCAGAATTTCGTGAGGATAATATGAATGAAGATCGCAGAAAGTTGAATATTCAAAAAAAAATTGAAAATTTGTTTTTCAAATTTTTCTGATGACGGGTTCATCACAAAACTTCGAACAAGTCGTTCATCAGCATTTTCAAACTAGTTTCGAAGTTTCATCATTATTGAATCAGTTTTTTTTGAGTTATTCTGGATAAAGCAAAAATGGAATGAATTATAATGCCACCAAACAGAAAGTTTGTACACTGTGAAATATAAATTTCCAGATATGACAAAATTTTTTCTTCAAACACAAATTTTTTTATTTAATTTACTAACAGTACAACTCACAAAATTTAAAAAAAAAATGCGAGTTATTATGAATCAACTAACTGCCAAGTTTCAATCCAATCACAGGTAGTTTCTGAAATATCAGAAAAATAACCTCGGTATTTCGAGGGACTGTAACTACGAGGCCGTTTGGTCGATTTTACCCATCGCATTTCCGAATGCGACCTATCCTGAAAGTTTCATGTCGATAGCGCCCTCCGTACGCGATCAATCGTGCGTAAGGACTGCCGGCCGGCCGAACGGCTAGCCGGACAGAATAGATTTTGACACCGGATTCGTTATCAGTGAATCTGACCTAGTCGTTTGAGACTAATTTCGGAACAAAATTCGAATATTACAGACATTTGGATAAAACGATAGCACGCTGTTCCCCAAAGTATGCGCTCAAAAACATTCTTTGTTTCGGCAAAGACAGGAATGAACATATTTCCTGGAAAGGTTTCTATTTTAATGAGATTAAGATGAGGATCATCCTATGTACTAGTTATTGTTCCTGATTCCACTTCAACTGCTGTTATATGTCACAAAATACAGATATAACTGGTGTCCCAAGAATACCGTACGTAAGAATATTTTTGGAAAGGAATCGGAATTCACGTTTGCGATTTCGGACTCAACGTTTGACTGAAGAGATGACTGCCTGTGAATTTTTCGAGATTCGTGGGAATTCCGGTTTCACCGTAAGTGACACCAACTTTCTTTTTTCGAATGAACCCCAAAATGTATATCTTCCTGGTTTTTCATTGAAGAACTGCCGCTTTCAGGCTTCCGCAAGAAGTAAGAATAATGCTTCTTTCGTAATAGCCAGAATTGAAACTCATGATACAGATGGTCATAAAAGCGTTGTCAAAGTTGACAATTTCGAAAAAGTGAAAACTCAATTTTTTCTAATTAGCACCTCATTATTTTATGGCAATCATAAAAATCTATATATCTATAATAACACCAATGCCCTTAAATCATATTTTCTGAGATTATCGTAGAACACAATGTACACGATCACATTTCAAATTTTATTCTTCTCAAAAAAAACATTATTGTCGCGAAGGGAATGGAGGACATATTGAACATTCATTTCAGATCGAGTTCATAGAAATTCAAACTTTTTGGTTTTGCCTGTATTTTTGAGAAGATTGATATTAGAATGAATGTAATCGGGACTACATATCTCAGAACATATGAATTTTAGGGCATTAGTGTTATTTCCACACCTACATTATTTTTAATGTAGATTCCCTCATGGCCATAAAATAATGAGGTTCTAATTTGAAAAATTGAATTTTCACGTTTTCGAAATTGCCTACTTTGACAATGCTCTGTGACCGCCAGTATCATGCGTTTCAATCTTGGTTGTTGCTACAGAAGCATTATTCTTACTTCTCCCGGAACCTTTAAAACGGCATTTTTCCAATGAAAAACCTGGAAGATATCCATGTTTCAGCAGAGAGCCATTTTCAATTTTTTATTGGAATTTCACGTTTAAAAAGAGTTCTTGTCGCAGTCGTTCAAAAAGTTTACTTTAAGATAACTCAGAATTACACAGGGAATCTATTTTCGTTGAAAAATATGGGGCTTTCCATTCGATAAACGAAAGTTGGTGTCACTTCCTTTTCACAAATCATATTCATATTCAGTCATCCCTCTAGTAAAATCCGAAATTGCAAACGTGACTTTTGATTCCTAGCCAAAAATATTATAACGAACGGTATTCGTGGGACACCCGGTATATTGAACAATTATGAGAGAGTTGAAGCTCTGCCTCATTTTCAACTTCTAATTGAAACCTAACAAAAACAAATTGAGAATGAACATATTCAAATTAGAACATACTGAACGAAATCGAATTGAAACTTAACAGATTCCAATTGGGAAAAATCAATTTTATATTGATACAATATTTGTTCCTGAGAATGGATCTTCTGCGAGCTTTCTCAGAACTATGATCTTGCTGCGTGCGTCGATGGCATTTTCATTCAGTTTTTTTGCTCGTCTGAGAGCAGTTGATTTCATGATACCCAAAGATTCGCAAATCCTTTTCAGGCACCGTCTCCTTCATGGACTGCAATTCTGAACTTTCCAATTGATCCCGAACCTGTTCTTTTTAACAGAGAACATATTTCTGTACTAAATCTTTGGTGTTCATTCGTTAAACATTCTCTTTCGACAGAAAGGTGTTAATGTCATGAAGTAATCAAAAGGTTGAATTAAATTGATAGTTCTCAATTTGAAAATGTTAAGCCTAAATTACGCAATAAAATTTGATTAACGGACGACTCGGCGAATGGTGTGGACGGCACTCGGGGTCAGTCTCGAAAATACATTCAAAAGCATCGTTCGAATCAAAAACCGAGTCCTGAAGCCGGGTCCAGATGAGTGTAATGCGAACAGCGAATGCAATGAATCACAGGGAGTTTTATGGTTCGAGGCAGCGATCTTTCTGCTCCGTTGGGACTCGGTTTTCAACTTAAACGATACATTTGCATGCATCATTTGAGGCTGAGCTAGAGTGCCGTCGTATTCTATTCCTATTCGCCGAATTGTTTATCATATTTTATTGCATTCGCTGTTCGGATTACACTCATCTGGACCCGGTTTGACGGAGCAGATAGAAAGCTGCCTAAAACCATAAAATTCCCTGAGATTTATTGCATTCGCTGTTCGCATTACACTCATCTGGACCCGGCTCAACAGCGAATGCAATAAATCACTGGGAGTTTTATAGTTCCAGGCAGCGTTCTTTCTGCTCCGGCAGGACTCGGTTTTCAACTTTTTTTTTCATAATTAAAACAAATTTTTGGATACATTATTTTACTACCAACAATTATCAGATATTTTTCGATATGTCGGGTTTGCATTTTTGCGACTTGTTTTGAAATTTCGTTCATCTTCAAGCAATTGACCTCTGAGTACATGGTACAGGGTATTTATGCAAATTCAGGTAAAAACGATGTGATAATAAAAGTGACAGTTGAAGGAATTTTGTCTGCAGCAGATTATAGGAAAAATACATTTTTGGGGGAATTGTTAGTATGCAGGTATGTATGATTTTTTTTTAATTCGAATTAACGTGTCTCGACATCTAGATCATTGACACGGGGTACAGTACACATTAACTTATTCTATATATAAAACTGAAAATATTCGAAGCTTAAGAAACTAAAATTTGAAAATACAAAAGATCATATACAATTGCAAGGTTGACATTCTTTGAGAAACTTAAGAGCTAATTCAATTTGTTTTTCTGTTTTGAGGATATTTCCAAGATCCTCACTCAACCCTAGTCTACGTCAGTTATCTTCGTGATATGGGCAGATAGATAGTAGATGTTCAACAGTTACACGGGTATTGTGGCAGTGCTCGTATTTGGGTTGATTGTCTGAAGTTATCAGATAGCTGTGAGTTAGCCTGGTGTGACCTATTCGAAGCCTTCTTACCACGGTTTTATCTTTTCTGCCCAAATTAATATATGGTGGATTATAAATTTTGGGTTGAAACATATGCAGGCTAGTGCTAGCTCCTTCCCATTGGGCTTGCGATTCCTGTAAGGATCTCAGCTTAATACCGGTGTGAACTTAACGGCCACTATTAGCGGCCAATTCTCCGATGATACCCGAACGAGGGCACTCAGTGGCGTGCGCCTGCCAACATAAACAAGCCGCCGGTAGAGTTGTAGTAAGCACGTAACGGCTTCGGTTTCCTTGAAACTAGCTGACAATTGTCTTCATTCTTGTTTATTCATCAAAATTGGATGTAAATATCCAGTATATTCGCAGTTTCTCACTTAGAAGTGGATTGAGACTATGATTTCAGAAATCAAATATTGATTTCGTAAAATAGCTGCCACTACCGAGAAAAATGACAAAAATCGATATTGATTCCTAAACATCATTGAAAAAAGACCCTTCTATTAGGAAAATGAGGTCTCGTATTTTGTCCCCCTACAAGGAAATTTTTTATCGACTGTTGAATGTGACACATACTGCTTTCGAACCAGGAATGTTGGCTTCGTTTATTTGCTCTCATTTCTGGGAAAATGGGAAAAAGCGATTCATATTAGGGTATGATATTGAGAGAAGACTTTTATATCAGAAAAACAGGTTCTTATATTTTGTCCCCCTACAAGGAAATTTTTTATCGGCCTTTGAAAGTAAGACATAAAGTGTTCGGACCGAAAATGTTGGTTTGGTTTATTCGCTCCCATTCCTGAAAAAATTGGAGATTCTGATTCTCATTTTGGTATGATATTGAGAAAAGACTCTTATATCAGAACAATAGGGTCTCATATTTTGTCCCCCTACAAGGAAATTTTTTATCGGCTGTTGAGTGTGATACATATTGCTTTCGAACCAGGAATGTTGGTTTCGTTTATTTGCTCTCATTTCTGAGAAAATTGGAAAAAGCAATTAATATTTTAGTATGATATTGCAAAAAGACTTTTCTATCAGAAAAACAGGTTCTCATATTTTGTCCCCCTACAAGGAAATTTTTTATCGGCCGTTGAAAGTGAGACATGAAGTGTTCGGACCGAAAATGTTGGTTTCGTTTATTTGCTCTCATTTCTGAGAAAATTGGAAAAAGCAGTTAATATTTTAGTATGATATTGAAAAAAGACTTTTCTATCAGAAAAACAGGGTCTCATATTTTGTCCCCCTACAAGGAAATTTTTTATCGGCCGTTGAAAGTGAGACATGAAGTGTTCGGACCGAAAATGTTGGTTTCGTTTATTTGCTCTCATTTATGAGAAAATTGGAAAAGGCGATTCATATTTGGGTATGATATTGAGAAAAGACTTTTCTATCAGGAAAACAGGTTTTCATATTTTGTCCCCATACAAGGAAATTTTTTATCGGCTGTTGAATGTGATACATACTTCTTTCGAACCAGGAATGTTGGTTTCGTTTATTTGCTCTCATTTCTGAGAAAATTGGAGAGAGCAATTAATATTTAAGTATGATATTGGAAAAAGACCTTTCTATCAGAAAAACAGGGTCTCATATTTTGTCCCCCTACAAGGAAATTTTTTATCGGCCGTTGAAAGTGAGACATGAAGTGTTCGGACCGAAAATGTTGGTTTCGTTTATTTGCTCTCATTCCTGAGAAAATTGGAAAAAGCAGTTAATATTTTAGTATGATATTGAAAAAAGACTTTTCTATCAGAAAAACAGGGTCTCATATTTTGTCCCCCTACAAGGAAGTTTTTTATCGGCTGTTGAATGTGATACATACTGCTTTCGAACCAGGAATGTTGGCTTCGTTTATTTGCTCTCATTTCTGGGAAAATGGGAAAAAGCGATTCATATTAGGGTATGATATTGAGAGAAGACTTTTATATCAGAAAAACAGGTTCTTATATTTTGTCCCCCTACAAGGAAATTTTTTATCGGCCTTTGAAATTAAGACATAAAGTGTTCGGACCGAAAATGTTGGTTTGGTTTATTCGCTCCCATTCCTGAAAAAATTGGAGATTCTGATTCTCATTTTGGTATGATATTGAGAAAAGACTCTTATATCAGAAAAATAGGGTCTCATATTTTGTCCCCCTACAAGGAAATTTTTTATCGGCTGTTGAGTGTGATACATATTGCTTTCGAACCAGGAATGTTGGTTTCGTTTATTTGCTCTCATTTCTGAGAAAATTGGAAAAAGCAATTAATATTTCAGTATGATATTGCAAAAAGACTTTTCTATCAGAAAAACAGGTTCTCATATTTTGTCCCCCTACAAGGAAATTTTTTATCGGCTGTTGAATGTGATACATACTTCTTTCGAACCAGGAATTTTGGTTTCGTTTATTTGCTCTCATTTCTGAGAAAATTGGAAAAAGCCATTGATATTTTAGTATGATATTGAAGAAAGACTTTTCTATCAGAAAAACAGCGTCTCATATTTTGTCCCCCTACAAGGAAATTTTTTATCGGCCGTTGAAAGTGAGACATGAAGTGTTCGGATCGAAAATGTTGGTTTGGTATATTCGCTCCCATTCCTGAAAAAATTGAAGATTCTGATTCTTATTTTGGTATGATATTGAGAAGAGACTCTTATATCAGAAAAATAGGGTCTCATATTTTGTCCCCCTACAAGGAAATTTTTTATCGGCCGTTGAAAGTAAGACATAAAGTGTTTGGACCGAAAATGTCGGTTTGGTTTATTCGCTCTCATTCCTGAAAAACAAAGAGATTCTGATTCTCATTTTTGTATGATATTGAGAAAAGACTCTTATATCAGAAAAATAGGGTCTCATATTTTGTCCCCCTACAAGGAAATTTTTTATCGGCTGTTGAATGTGATACATACTTCTTTCGAACCAGGAATGTTGGTTTCGTTTATTTGCTCTCATTTCTGAGAAAATTGGAAAGAGCAATTAATATTTTAGTACGATATTGAAAAAAGACTTTTCTATCAGAAAAACAGGGTCTCATTTTTTGTCCCCCTATAAGGAAATTTTTTATCGGCCGTTGAAAGTGAGACGTGAAGTGTTCGGACCGAAAATGTTGGTTTCGTTTATTTGCTCTCATTTCTGAGAAAATTGGAAAAGGCGATTCATATTTGGGTATGATATTGAGAAAAGACTTTTCTATCAGGAAAACAGGTTTTCATATTTTGTCCCCCTACAAGGAAATTTTTTATCGTCTGTTGAATGTGATACATACTTCTCTCGAACCAGGAATGTTGGTTTCGTTTATTTGCTCTCATTTCTGAGAAAATTGGAAAAAGCAATTTATATTTTAGTATGATATTGAAAAAAGACTTTTCTATCAGAAAAACAGGTTCTCATATTTTGTCCCCCTACAAGGAAATTTTCTTCTTTACTTCTTTCGAACCAGGAATGTTGGTTTCGTTTATTTGCTCTCATTTCTGAGAAAATCGGAAAAAGCAATTAATATTTTAGTATGATATTGAAAAAAGACTTTTCCATCAGAAAAACAGGGTCTCATATTTTGTCCCCCTACAAGGAAATTTTTTATCGGCTGTTGAATGTGATACATACTTCTTTCGAACCAGGAATGTTGGTTTCGTTTATTTGCTCTCATTTCTGAGAAAATCGGAAAAAGCAATTTATATTTTAGTATGATATTGAAAAAAGACTTTTCCATCAGAAAAACAGGGTCTTATATTTTGTCCCCCTACAAGGAAATTTTTTATCGGCCGTTGAAAGTGAGACATGAAGTGTTCGGACCGAAAATGTTGGTTTGGTTTATTCGCTTTCATTCCTGAAAAAATTGGAGAATCTGATTCTCATTTTGGTATGATATTGAGAAAAGACTCTTATATCAAAAAAATAGGGTCTCATATTTTGTCCCCCTACAAGGAAATTATTTATCGGCCGTTGAAAGTAAGATACAAAGTGTTTGGACCGAAAATGTCGGTTCGGTTTATTCGCTCTCATTCCTGAAAAACAAAGAGATTCTGATTCTCATTTTTGTATGATATTGAGAAAAGACTCTTATATCAGAAAAATAGGGTCTCATATTTTGTCCCCCTACAAGGAAATTTTTTATCGGCTGTTGACTGTGATACATACTTCTTTCGAAGCAGGAATGTTGGTTTCGTTTATTTGCTCTCATTTCTGAGAAAATTGGAAAGAGCAATTAATATTTTAGTATGATATTGAAAAAAGACTTTTCTATCAGAAAAACAGGGTCTCATATTTTGTCCCCCTACAAGGAAATTTTTTATCGGTCGTTGAAAGTGAGACATGAAGTGTTCGGATCGAAAATGTTGGTTTGGTTTATTCGCTCCCATTCCTGAAAAAAATGAAGATTCTGATTCTCATTTTGGTATGATATTGAGAAAAGACTCTTATATCAGAAAAATAGGGTCTCATATTTTGTCGCCCTACAAGGAAATTTTTTATCGGCCGTTGAAAGTGAGACATAAAGTGTTCGGACCGAAAATGTTGGTTAGGTTTATTCGCTCTCATTCCTGAAAAAATTGGAGAATTCGATTCTAAAATTAGTTTAATATTGAGAAAATACTCCCTGTCCTTGTCTCCCTAAAAGGTAATACTTATAATTAAGTCTTTAGCGCATATTTTTATACACTAATATATATATCCTACACAGATCGAATGAAACAGCCAGGAAACATTTTTTTCAGAATAACTGTAATTCCTTGTAGGGCGACAAAATATGAGAACCTGTTTTTCTGAAAGAAAAGTGTTTTCTCAATATCATACCCAAATATGAATCGCCTTTTCTAATTTTCCCAGAAATGAGAGCAAATAAACGAAACCAACATTTCTGGTTCGAAAGGAGTATGTATCACATTCAACAGCCGATAAAAAATTTCCTTGTAGGGGGACAAAATATGAGAACCTGTTTTTCTGAAAGAAAAGTGTTTTCTCAATATCATATCCAAATATGAATCGCCTTTTCTAATTTTCCCAGAAATGAGAGCAAATAAACGAAACCAACATTCCTGGTTCGAAAGGAGTATGTATCACATTCAACAGCCGATAAAAAATTGCCTTGTAGGGGGACAAAATATAAGACCCTGTTCTTCTGATAGAAAATTCTTGTTTCAGTATCCTACTAAAATATTAATTGCTTTTTCCAATTTTCTCAGAAATGAGAGCGAATAAACGAAACCAACATTCCTGGTTCGAAAGCAGTATGTATCACATTCAACAGCCGATAAAAAATTTCCTTGTAGGGGGACAAAACATGAGACCCTATTTTTCTGAAATAAGAGTCTTTTCTCAACATTATACTAATTTAAGAATCAAATTCTCCAATTTTCCCAGGAATGAGAGCGAATAAACCAAACCGACATTTTCGGTCCAAACACTTTATATCTTACTTTCAACGGCCGATAAAAAATTTCCTTGTAGGGGGACAAAATATGAGACCCTATTTTTTTGATATAAGAGTCTTTTCTCAATATCATACTAAAATATTAATTGCTCTTTCCAATTTTCTCAGAAATGAGAGCAAATAAACGAAACCAACATTCCTGGTTCGAAAGAAGTATGTATCACATTCAACAGCCGATAAAAAATTTCCTTGTGGGGGGACAAAATATGAGACCCTATTTTTCTGATATAAGAGTCTTTTCTCAATATCATACAAAAATGAGAATCAGAATCTCTTTGTTTTTCAGGAATGAGAGCGAATAAACCAAACCGACATTTTCGGTCCAAACACTTTATGTCTTACTTTCAACGGCCGATAAAAAATTTCCTTGTAGGGGGACAAAATATGAGACCCTCTTTTTCTGATATAAGAGTCTTTTCTCAATATCATACAAAAATGAGAATCAGAATCTCTTTGTTTTTCAGGAATGAGAGCGAATAAACCAAACCGACATTTTCGGTCCAAACACTTTATGTCTTACATTCAACGGCCGATAAAAAATTTCCTTGTAGGGGGACAAAATATGAGACCCTATTTTTCTGATATAAGAGTCTTTTCTCAATATCATACCAAAATGAGAATCAGAATCTTCAATTTTTTCAGGAATGGGAGCGAATAAACCAAACCAACATTTTCGATCCGAACACTTCATGTCTCACTTTCAACGGCCGATAAAAAATTTCCTTGTAGGGGGACAAAATATGAGACCCTGTTTTTCTGATAGAAAAGTCTTTTTTCAATATCATACTAAAATATTAATTGCTTTTTCCAATTTTCTCAGAAATGAGAGCAAATAAACGAAACCAACATTCCTGGTTCGAAAGAAGTATGTATCACATTCAACAGCCGATAAAAAATTTCCTCGTAGGGGGACAAAATATGAGACCCTGTTTTTCTGATAGAAAAGTCTTTTTCCAATATCATACTAAAATATTAACTGCTTTTTCCATTTTTCTCAGAAATGAGAGCAAATAAACGAAACCAACATTTTCGGTCCGAACACTTCATGTCTCACTTTCAACGGCCGATAAAAAATTTCCTTGTAGGGGGACAAAATATGAGACCCTGTTTTTCTGATAGAAAAGTCTTTTTTCAATATCATACTAAAATATTAATTGCTCTTTCCAATTTTCTCAGAAATGAGAGCAAATAAACGAAACCAACATTCCTGGTTCGAAAGAAGTATGTATCACATTCAACAGCCGATAAAAAATTTCCTTGTAGGGGGACAAAATATGAGACCCTATTGTTCTCATATAAGAGTCTTTTCTCAATATCATACCAAAATGAGAATCAGAATCCTTAATTTTTTCAGGAATGGGAGCGAATAAACCAAACCAACATTTTCGGTCCGAACACTTCATGTCTTACTTTCAAAGGCCGATAAAAAATTTCCTTGTAGGGGGACAAAATATAAGAACCTGTTTTTCTGATATAAAAGTCTTCTCTCAATATCATACCCTAATATGAATCGCTTTTTCCCATTTTCCCAGAAATGAGAGCAAATAAACGAAGCCAACATTCCTGGTTCGAAAGCAGTATGTGTCACATTCAACAGTCGATAAAAAATTTCCTTGTAGGGGGACAAAATACGAGACCTTATTTTCCTAATAGAAGGGTCTTTTTTCAATGATGTTTAGGAATCAATATCGATTTTTGTCATTTTTCTCGGTAGTGGCAGCTATTTTACGAAATCAATATTTGATTTCTGAAATCATAGTCTCAATCCACTTCTAAGTGAGAAACTGCGAATATACTGGATATTTACATCCAATTCTGATGAATAAACAAGAATGAAGACAATTGTCAGCTAGTTTCAAGGAAACCGAAGCCGTTACGTGCTTACTACAACTCTACCGGCGGCTTGTTTATGTTGGCAGGCGCACGCCACTGAGTGCCCTCGTTCGGGTATCATCGGAGAATTGGCCGCTAATAGTGGCCGTTAAGTTCACACCGGTCAGCTTAATGGCATTTTTGAGGTCTGTATGGAGCTGCATTTGGGTCACAGGTAGGTCAGAAGTTCGTGCTTGTTTCGAGGCCTGATCTGCAGCTTCGTTTCCTGATATACCAACATATGATGGGATCCAGATTATAGTGGTGGAAATATTTTTGTTCGCTTTAAGGGTATGGCATAGTTCTTGAATTTGCTGGACCAGAGGGTTCTTCGAGTAAATATTGGCTATGGATTCAACCGAAGATAAAGAGTATGTTAGTATTGCGAGCTTTTGACCTGGGGTGAGAGAACTGCAGAGATTTATATACTGCAAAGAGTTCACCGGTGTGGATGCTGCAGGAGGATGGAAGTTTGTAGGTAACTGGAACATTCGACTTATTGATGATCGAGCATGCTATTCCCTGCTCCTCTTTTGAAGCATCGGTATATATTTCTTCGTCAAATTTTTCATGCCCAATTAGCTCAAGTGAGTATTGTTTAAGAATTGTTCCTGATGTTTCTCGTTTGATGTATCTATGCAGAGAGGTGTTTTTAGCCTTGGGTGGTATCTAGACCATGGGATGTTTTTCGGGAACTCAATGGGGGATGTCGAGGTGACGTCTATGGGACTCAAGTTTTACATTGCAATTTGTGGAATTGAAAGCAAGGTCATGGGCTTCATAGTGGGCAGCTCTGGTGAAGCTTCAAGCAGGTGTCGCACTGGGTGATTCGGGAGGGCAGACACTTTGGATATGTAGGTAAGGAGAGTTTGCTGTCGACGCTAGTTGAGCGGAATTTCTTGTGCTTCAACGTGTAAATTTATTTATGGGCTGGATCTGAATGCTCCAAGGGAGAGGCGCAGAGCAGCGTTGGGTATGATATTGAGTAAATTCAAATTAGATTTGCTAGATGTGGAGAATAAAGCATACTCCCGTAGTCAAATCTTGAACGAATGAGTGATCTGTAGATTTTGAGTAGTATTTCTTCGTCACAGCCCCATTGATGGTGATGTATGATTTGAAAGCATTGAAAATTTGGGAATTGCACAAATCCGTTTAGTTCCTCATTTCTCCCAGAATATTTCTCTGCACTAATTTAAAAATTTCAAGGGTAGTTGAATTTCATTTCTTTCGATTGAACATGTAACAATTTAAGATTTTCTATCGATGGAAAAAAGTGGCTATTCTCAAGGCAATGGGTTGCGACGGTAGACTTGCTTTGATTTTTGAACAGAACATTTACGAAACGATGCATTTGAATGTATTATTCGAGGTTGAGCTCGAGTGTTGTCCACAGTATTCACTGAATCGTTTATCAAATTTTATTGCATTCGCTGTTCGGATTACACTCACCTAAACCCGGCTTTAAATACCAATTTTAATATAATTATTCCCAACTTGATTTTGTGAAGTATCAATTTAATGTTGAGAAGGTAAGTATATAGTCATATTCGCTTAACATAGTCAGTAGGATTACCTAAATCGTGCCTGTTTTCAGAATGGTATTAGTAAATTCATTCAATTTAGATGAGCCACTCCCCAAGTGAAACAAAACCTTTCAGATATATCTGATTTGATATTCATGACCGATATCAAGACAATATCAAAACGACCGCTGCTATATCGGGTGATTCTGGCGTCATTCATAGCCTATAGCTCTTTCAATCGAAAGTAGTAATTTAATAATCATTATCTATTCCGAAAGATCCCACGCAACTACTTCTTACCGGCGTTTTTCTCCAAATGATATGGCAATATATCGAAGGCGCCCATATAAGGATTCCCACTTGAAACATTCCCAACAAGAGATTTTGCTTTGAATCTTGATCACTATCTATGGTTTGTTATTGAAGTTGAACACTCTGAAATTAGTATGCCGGTCGGCTTGGTATGCAATTGGAGATGTGTCAAATACGCAGTTGTTATTTCATTTTCGAGATCAATTTTATCTCAGGTAGAATATTATGATTAGGAGAGAAACCATAATCATCTGAAGAATATTTCTCCTTACATGATACGAATTCGTACCTGAAATCATAGTTTTGGTGGGTCCAGATAGGAAAACACAAAAATTATTCATATATATTTTCAGTACTTTCGACGTTATCTATTTCCGTGAAGAGTATAAAGATGGGTATTGATTTGAGCAAATGTGCGCGCACGCATGAATCGATTTCAAGCGATGGACCAAAGGCTCCGGTCATATTTACGGATATCCAAACTAACATAGGGGCAAAGGATTATCTGTCGATGTGGATAAACGTAACAATGAACGCAGCTTTTGGTTCATCGCTTGAAATCGCTCATAACTGTGCAACAAATGGGTAGTTTGTCATTTTGACGTACGTCCACATTGAGTATATTTATACGGACACTGAGCGTTCGCCTACGCTATCCGTGTGAGCACGAACAGCGTGCGCGCTCATTTGCTCAAATGAATACCCACCTTCATACTTACCGTTGGTTTCATTAATCTTTTGACGGCCAAGTAAAGTTTTGTGAAACCGGCCTTCAGTAAGTCTAAAATTTATTTTGAAGCTCTAAGATTCAAATTTTTAGATTTCCCAACTAACTTTTTCTCATGGAATATCATACGAACCAATGAACATCGCCAATTTTTTTTCTGGTCCATGGATCGGTTAAAGAACATCAGCCGAACGGTTTAGGAGTTATAGTCATTTGAACTTTTTAAATTTTTTAATCAATATCTCAGGAACTAGCGGTCGTATATGGTTATAAGTTGTAGCGTAGTCACTCGCAACTACTTGCGAAATTATGGGATCGTAAGGTAACTGAATATAAAAAAAAATTCGAAAACTATTCCTCGAATTTCAACGAAAGTCTGCACCAACCTCGAAATCTTAATTTCACAAGAGTGTGCCAAATTTTAATTCGATTCAGATTCAACTCTCGGAATAATGAAAAAAAATACTGATCCAATCATAATGAAACTTAATCATCATCAAAACAAGTTTTGTAATTTCTATATTTTTACTACCAATTGGTATTGGATATTACAATTTAAGGGTTACATTGTGTGACCGCGCAGTTTCGCTCTTATTTCAAGTTTATCATTATTAACTGATAATGTTACAGATCTCACAGAGTATTTATGTGAACACAGATACAAAAGGTGGTTGGAATGGTCATAAAGTAAGGCCAAAATGAAGAAAACAATTTTTTTACCGTTATGCAAACAAATTCAATTTCAGGTGTTATTTGAAAGCTTCAAATATTTTAGATAACGCAGTTCTGTTTGCCCATTTATAATTTAAAAATCATTCCTGTTAACCAACTTAAATTACGATGGATTCTAAATAAATGCCTTTTGATTCCACATGTATAATTTTCATTTTGTCAATTGTAGGGAAAGGGTGGTTAATATCGATGCAATGTGTTGCGCAGGTGGAACATCGCTTATTTTTGATGAAATCCATTCGATGTTCGTTAAATCTAGTTTTGAATGAACGTCCTGTCTGTCCTATGTACCTATTTCATATTGCAGGTTGAACATGCTTACTCATAAACTCCTGATTTACCCATGACCATTCCTATCACCTTTTGTACCTGTGTTCACATAAATACTCTGTAACATTTGTAGAATCTTCAATGTCTGATGATGAAGCTGAAACTGCGCGGTTACACAAAGTAACCCTCATATTGTAATATCCAATTGGTAGTAAAAACATGGAAATTACAAAACTTGTTTCAATTATGATTGAAATAAACTACCAAATAGTGCAGACTGAAACAGTTCAAAATAATGAAACTTCATAGCTAGTTGAAAAATGCTGTGCATAACTTTATGATGATCTTGTCATTGAAATTCGTTGTCGAAGCGGTCATCTTTTTACGTATAAACCACCGGATATACAGCTGTTATTTCCGTCTTATTTTCGATATCAATTTTATCTCAGGTGGCTAACTATGACAGTGAGAGATACCATTAGCTTCTTTCTTATTGCGTTACACGAATACATCCCTGAGATGAAGTTTTCGCGTGAAAAATAATATGATACTCAGAAAGTCTCAAACGTATTTTGAAGCTGCAATATTGTAAATTTAAGATTTCTCATACAAATTCATTTTGAAACCGCCTTCTATGGTAAATAGGAAAATATTCCTAGGACTTTTTCAATCTCGATGTCCCCAAAACCCCAGTTGAATTGACAATGGCTCGGTTTCTCCGGAACGATTGATTCATTATTTTAACGTCGAAAGATTTCTTCGCATAATAATTATACCAAGTTATTAAAACAGAAGGCTTAATTCGTCTGTGAGTTTTTTTTTTAATTTTGCATTTTGGATTTCCTAATTTTGTATGAAGGAACTTGCTCTGCAATAAATGACAACTCAATTATAAATTTTGAAAATATAACGAGGAAAACAATCACATAGAATGATTTTCCTCTAATAATTCAACGGAAAATGCAGACTGCTCTCCTAAACAATGTGCTCCTTTCATTCTTTAATTCGATCTGAAATGTACAGAAAAAAAATCTGGAAAAGCACTGACGTGAGACCAATAGCTATGACGGTTACCGATACCGATAATTTTCAATCTTACCTATTCACTATTTCTTGGGGACCTCATCTCAGAATTTTAAAAGAGCAGTGAAATCCACCACTCTGAGACTGTAAAATTTCCAGATTTCAGGGATTTAGCTGCTTGATTTCAAGAACATATCGTTCAAGGAAAAAATGAACAATATATGATGTACTGTCCACCTGCATCCGAATCTTGTTTAACATTTTCGAGGCAATCGATTTATTGTTGTAAAATGTAGTGCAGTGGCGGAGGGCTGGTGGGCACTTGAAGCAAGACAAATCATGGGGTTCTCTTTTGTAAGAATCCGGTATCAAAATCGATTGGTAGTTAGTTGTAAAGATGCGTTTGCCGGGGTCAGTACATGGGAAGATCGCCTTTGCAACGGATTTGAAAATATGCGCAATAGCTGCTGACTTCGCTGCATTGCTTTTTTCAATTTTTTTTTTATTGGATCGGAGTAATAGTAAGACGTTTTCCATGCACCTAAGCGTATTCGCATAGTTATTGAGCAGGAAATCAGCTTTGTGTAAGAGTAGAGTAAGCGTAAGGTTGAGGGTAACTGTAAGGGTGAGAGTAAGAATAAAAGTAGGCGTATAAGGTTAAGCCAAAGAGCAAGGGGTAAGGTATATTTTTTAGGCTTTCTGGTTTATGAAAATGAACTAATAAAATTTGTATTTATATAAAACGCTCTTGCGGATTGCGAGATCCAAAATATTTGTCAAGGGCAGTTTTTTGAACAAATATTGCTCAAGGAACACTATCGGAAAAATACAACGATTCTAACTTTTCAGTGTCTCAATCTGACGCCCTCATCAGACAATAGAGGGGTATAATCTGAATAATTTTATTGGATCACCATTTTAGATTATGAGAATAGAGAGAGAAATTTGTGAAATTGTTTTCCATCAATACTCTCGTATTTCAAGACAGACTTGAAACACGAAAGTATTGGTGGGTCTATATGAGCCATTCAAAAGCCAATCGACCTGAGTCCAGTCTTAAAAATTTCACCGAATAGCATTATTGATGTTTCATGCTGATATTTAAATATATCTTATGATTTCTGAAAATTCTCGTTATTTTCCACATGGTATAGTAGTTAAGACATATGAGTCTTAGGATTTATTATTCCTGATGTTAAATTCCACAAATTTTCTCTTTATTTGTCTAATGTGGGAGTCAAATATAGACTCCGAAACATTACTATCCGTTGATAGTTTGAATTATCCCGATATTGTTCATTAGGCAACATTTTTGGTTTTACTGCCCTTGACAAACACTTAGTTTGAATCCTTCAATCCAGAAGAGCATTTACTATAAATAATAGTTTTTATTAGTTCTTTTTTCGATATTGGGAGTGAAAAATAATAATGTTCAAAACCGGCAGAACGGACATACCTAAATTTGACCGAGGATTCTCCAATAATGAGTTCAACGCAATCATATAAGGTCATTTCCGGCTCATCATTCGAAAACAACCGAAGTCAGGAGAAATAATAACGGTATTGATTCCTAGAACAAGTATAAGAAAACAATGCACTCGATATTGTTCTAAGACGCTAGACAAGTTCCGAAGAAACATCGCATACACACTTTCGTTCGAGCTCTGATACCGAACGAAAGCCTGAAAGAGTATTCATTTGATTCACCAATGAGAGAGATACTTTTTTGTGCGAGTAGAAAACTAGAAAAAATCGATACATTTCAACAACTCCTGAACTAGGAATATATCACAGCTATTCAGATATCCATAGTCTATACATGTGATATAAGCATGCATTAAAATTCTAAAAATTCTAGAACTGGCGTGAATTCAGCAGCGTTTTTGCGCAAATTTTTTTGCCTATTCAAGTATGGACCTCGCCAAAAGCATATTTACTTACTGGGAATGATTTGGCGATCTTCTCTTCATATGGTCCTCACGGAATTCTGCATGGACCTTCAAATACTATGCATTCAAAATAGATTCGAGGTATACCGGTTGTCCCACGAATACCGTTCGTTAGAATATTTTTGAGAATGAATCAAAACTCACGTTGGCAATTTCGTACTTGAGCTTTTTCTATAGAGATGACTGAATGAAAAATTTTTGAGATTCGTGGGACTTCCGGATTCGCCGGAAGTAACACCAACTTTCGTTTTTTGAATGGGAAGCCCTATGTTTTATAATGAAAATAGATTCCTTATGAAACTCTGAGTTATAATTGTGAAATTTTTGCTTTTCTGTCGAAAATTTTTTTCTAAACGTGAAATTCCAATAACAAAATTGAAAATTGTGCTCTGCTGAAACACGTATATCTTCCAGGTTTTTCATTGGAAAAATGCCGTTCCAAGGCTTCAGCAGAAAATAAGAATAATGCTTCGGTCGCAATATTCAGAATTGAAACTCATGATACAGGAGGTCACAAATGCGTTGTCAAAGTTGGCAATTTCAAAAACGTGAAAACTCAATTTTTGCAAATGAGAACCTCATTTTTTTATGGTCATCTTGGAATCTACGTTGAAAAATAATGTAAGTGTAGAAATAACACCAATGCCTACAATTCATATTTTTTGGGATATGCAGTCACGATTACATTTCTAATATCAATCTTCTAAAATACAAGCAAAGCTAAAGTTCAGAATTTCTATGAATACAATCCAAAATGAATGTTCAATATGTCCTCCATTCCCTTCAAGACAATAATTTTTTTTCTGAGAAGTACAAAATTCGAAATGTGATCGCGTACATTGTTTTTTACGAATATCTCAGAAAATATGAATTTTCCGCAATTGTTGTTATTTCTACAACTACATTATTTTTCGACGTAGATTCCAATGTGGTCATAAAAAAGTAGGTTCTAATTTGAAAACCCCGAGTTTTCGAGGTTTCGAAATCACCAACTTTGTCAACGATTTTGTGACCTCCTGTATCATATATTTCATTTCTGACTTTTGCGACAGAAACATTCTTTTTACTCCTCGCAGAAGCCTCAAAATGGCATTTTTCCAACGGGAAGCCTGGAAGATATAGATGTTTTTGCAGAGCACAATATTCAATATTTTCATTGGAATTTCTTGTTAAATAAGAATATTCTGACAGAAATTCAAAAATATCAGATTAGGGCAACTCAGAGTTTCATAAGGAATCTATTTTCATTATGAAATACGGGGCTTTCCATTTGAAAAACGAAAGTTGGTGTCACTTCCGGTGAAACCGGAAGTCTCACGAATCTCAAAAAATTTACATAAGTCGTCTCTCTAATAAAACCATGAATCCAATGGGGCGAACTTGAATTTTGAATTCTTCTCAAAAATATTTTAACGAATGGTATTCGTGGGACACAGGGTGGTATAATAGAATATACATAATAAAAATTTGAGTGGGTATATCTACGAATCATTGGGCGAATTTCGAAATAACTATCTAAATATCCAGTCTCTACGTGGTGTCTTTCAGAAGTAATTTCGGTTACGCCTGACCTAACCTGCGATCGTTAACACAATAACTACCGAAATAATCCATTTACAGGCTTGAATATTGTGGAGCAGGTTTGGAGTTTTCTTACGGAGGCCGAATTCACTAATTCCTCTCCAACCAATGTTCCCGCTCATATCAAATTGACATCCAATACTTGATCAGAAATTACAGCTTGAAGGTTCATGCATAATTTCGTGAGGTTCAGATGATCAGAAAATTGATTGAAATGAAATATTTGAGAACAAAATTTTGAAACCTATTTTTTGTGATTGTTCTAATAATGAAACGATCATCAAGCAAGTTCCCACGAGTTTGCTCATCGGTATTTTCCAATTACTCACAGTATTCCAACATTATCGGATCAGTTATTTGGCAGTGATAATGATACCAAGGCATTAATCACGAAATTAAATTCTTTCTTTCAATATCTTCAAAGAGAAATATCCAATCAAGTTGCAAGCTGATTAATAGTTTTGAAGCAGACAATTACTTTCAACGGAAATCTAGTTAATTCTCGATAAACTATATTTTCAAACCTGTGCTATCCTCACAAAATTCTGCATCAGGTTATGTGTCAGTATTCTACAACTAACAATAGAGTAGAATTTTCCTAACGCCAGTTCTTCTCGAGTTATTGCGAAAATAATCTCAACTGAAAAAAATATCGGATCAAATTGAAATTGAAGTTCTCCGGAAAAAAAATACAAAGACAATTTTAAAAATTATCGATAAAACATTTTTCAGACTTTTTTACCTACATCCTGCTCACGAAATTTTGCATTATGTTGTTGAATTCAACCACGGATTCACCTTCCAGGTGACAAACCTGAATCGTTTAAGACCATTTTTAACTCAGAATTCGAAAATTACAGACATTTGGCAAAACGATACCACGCTGTTCTCCCAAGCAAACGAGTAAAAAAAGACATTAAATAGGCAGTTGAGACAAAACACATTTTCAAATGAAATATACATGTGAGCACAAAGAAAAATACATTGCATAGATAGCATGTTCATTACTCGTGTAATGTTTCTCGGTTCTCTTCAGGTCAGTTACCAATATCGTTGTTTTCCGAAATAATTCATATTCAGTAAACAGATTTCATAATTTCAGGGAATATCATCAATGCTCGATCTTTCTTCGCACTTTTTGATATCTTCGCAATTTGTCCCCATATGTGGATGGACTAAATGATTTCTAATCATTCCATCTGCAAAGCAGAGGTTCATGTATCGGTAAAACGTCATACAAAACGCAGACTTCCAATGTTTCAATATAATTTCTGATTTCCTCCTTTTTGTTTCCTTTACCAGCCAACATCTATATAAACAGGGTGATTCCGGAGGAGACCGTCAGATTTTAGGATAAGTTTACACTAGTCAAGACAGTCTCGAAACAATGTTTGGTTTATGATTGGGGGTCTCTATTGAGAATATACAGGGTGATTTGTCCAATTCGACCGATTGAACTTTTATTGTTAACTTTGGTATGGCTTATTCGGTTTCAATGAAATTTTCAGAGTAGTACAATAGTGTTGAACACATTCATTGATTTCAAATTTTTTTTCAAAATAAGCGGTCGTTATTGTGATAAATCCAGATTAATTGTCCAGGTTGAAAAAACACCCTGTACATAGCGTTTCCTAAACTGCTCTATCTGTTCACGATTCTACTATAATAAGTCACAATTTGAAAGTTTCTAATTTTTTTGGCACACTAGTTTTTTGAGAAAATTCAATCAAAAAAAGATGTCGAAATTACGCTCCAATCGATTCTACTTTCATTGATAACTTCGGTATGGCTCATTCAATTTTGATGAAGTTTGCAGCGTAGAACAATCTGAAAGAGTACATTCGATAATCGCAAAAGTCTCTCAAAATACAGGGTTGTAATTGTGATAATTTTAGAATTTCAGATTAATTGTGCAGTTGAAAAACAAACACCCTGTACATTGCTTTTCCAAAACTTTCTTATTCGTTTCAGATTCTACAATAATATGTCATCATTCAGAGGTTTTTAATTTTTTTGGCACACCTCCGGTTTTCCTAGAAAACATTTTTGAAGAAGAGCATGATCGAAATTTGGCTCACAAGCAGTGAGAGTATTCCGCACTAGGTAGGAAAGCTGTACCTATTGTCCAAGGATGCAAAGCAGTTCTTAAGTTCTAAAATATTCTTTCAAATTCCAAATTCATATTTAATTGCGAATATTTTGTATGAAACCATTCAATTCAGAATATATTTCGAATTTGAAAAGAATATTTTAGAAGTGACGAACAACATTGCATCTTTGGACCATACAGCTTTCCTACCTAGTGCGGAATACTCGAGGGGGAAACCACTAGAGATATTTCGTGGCAAAAGATTGCCTCCCCTCAGGATCTCCTCAAGATCTCCTCGGATCTCCCCGGATCTCCTCGTATCTCCCCGGGATCTCCTCGGATCTCCTTGGATCTCCCTGGGATCTCCTCGGATCTCCTTGGATCTCCCCGGGATCTCCTCGGATCTCTCCGGGATCTCCTCGGATCTCTTTGGATCTCCCTGGGATCTCCTCCTTATTTCCACGGATCTCCTCGTATCTCCTACGGATTTACTCGGATCTCTTCGGACCAATTCACACGAAGTGCTATATTTCAGTTCGTCTAGAATATTCTGAGGAATTCAAGCTAGACCCGATATTATTTGTGGACCTTCCTAAGATATTCTTCGAGATTAAAATTGAAATATCTGGTGTGAAGACGAGTCTCTCTCGGAGTCTCTTTCCCGGTCTCGCCTAACGGCTGATCTTAAACACAATATCTTCCGAAAAAAACCACTTTGAAACTCAAAATTTGTAGAGTATGTTTGGACCTTAATTACGAATGCCTAATTCGTGAATGGGATTAGCCACTTAATAATTCCGCAGATATACCCGTTCAAAATTCTAATTTCCCAATAATTCCAGAAATACTTACATAAATTAAATCGAACTGAAATTCCGTTATTCATCGAAAAAATACATCTTGAAAGTTTATACAGAATTTCGTGAGGATAAAATGATCAGGAAATCGCAGAATATTGACTCTTTGTATGAAAAAAATTGAAATTTTTCTTGAAAATGCTCTAATCAATAAATTTCGCAAAAAGTGGATTATCAGCATTTTCAAACTAGGTACCAAGTTTCATTATGATTGAATCAATATTTTTGAGTTATTCCGGAAAGAACAATGATATCGAGGAATTTGACATATATTTTTTCCTATAGGTATCTTTATAAAATTATAATCGTATCAAACGTAAATTCGATACTGCTGTAAAATATGGAGCTGAAGGATCTCCTTCAGCGTGACATTCCGAAATTAAATTTGCGCGTCGTTATATTCCGACTAACTGACTATAACACCGAAACCATTTGCCCGATTTGGCTCATTTAACAAACTCAACAGCCTCATTACGTTGAGCGACCCACCTTGAAAGTTTCATGTCGCTAGCTTGCTCCGTTGTACAGTTATCGTGTCGTCGGCCAGAATCGATTTTGTCAACGGATTCGATATCAATGAATCCAACCTAGTCGTTTGAGGCCGTTTCCGGGAAAAATTGCAAACATTTGGATAAAACGATAGCAGAAAATGCGCGCATAAAACAGAAATGAAAAAATTGTGTTTTTAGTATTCCCTGTATTTGTGGAAAGACATAACATCATCATCTCGGCCTTTAGATATAGGAAAGCGAGAACATAAAAACAACACAAGGAATAGAGACCAACAAAGATCCTTAATAGCGAACCATGAAAGTTCGATCATTGGGAATCACATGATAGATTGGGACAATGCATGAATACTGATGTTGAAACCAGATAATCTGAAAAAAAAATTTAAGAATTCTTCTGCATTTTTTTAAATGGAGGGAGTATTTTAACTCATTGATTTTTAGAAATGGACCATATTTGGCGGAATTCACTAAAAAAGAGGTGGAATCAAAACACTTTCATACCAGGTGAATCTGTGTTGCTGAGATTTTTTAAAAGTATAAATTTCACGAAAGTTTCAAGAAACGAAAAATCAAAAGAAAATATTCCTGATCATATTCTCTTTTGTCTGATGAAGGAGTCGGATTTGTACTCTGAAACGTTACAGCTCTCCTTGTAGATCATTTGCATTGTTCCTGTATTGTTCAATTGGCAATCCTTCAATCCAAAAGGCCAAAATAAGCATTAATTCAAAATCAAGAAGTTAATGGCTCAAAGTTCAGCCCTCGAACCCTTATGTAAAGTGCAAAATTTTTTTTCGATAATGCATAATGATATGCTATAGAATATTTTTTCGATTTTCGTGATGCAGGTATTATGTTTTCCTATCAAAAAACGAACCCAATAGTTGACGGTTGAAAGTTCAATCCCTAAATCCCATTCGAAGTGAAAATTTCCTTCGATAATTTATAAATCTATCGAATATATAAAATCTTCATTTCGCACCGATTAATCCCCTTTCCTCTCATGAAACATCGATTTTGTATGATAAAACTGAATCGATGCGGACGCCTCCGGTTTCGGATATTCCTGGAGTCTGCACCTTTGGACCGTCACTCAACACCTGTCATATGAATTTTCGCCCCGAGTTTTCAACCAACGGTCGAAAATAACCTTAAAATGTCGCAATCGACCTATTGAAATATAGACATTCCCTACCACCAATATTTCCGATGCAGACGCGGAAAGAGTGAGAGGGACGATGATCAGAACATTTGCGCATGCGCAAACGACACACAAATCTTGGATCACCTCGGGATTTCCTTGGATCTCCTCGGGATTTCCTCGAATCTCCTCCGGATCTCCTTGGATCTCCCCGGATCTCCTTGGATCTCCCCGAATCTCCTCGGATCTCCCCGGGATCTCCTCGGATCTCCTTCCACTACGACATAAAATCTCCTCCGTGGTTTCCCCCTCGGGAATACTCTCACTGCTTGTGAGCCAAATTTCGATAATGCTCTTCTACAAAAATGTTTTTAGGAAAACCGGAGGTGTGCCGAAGAAATTAAAAACCTCTGGAGGATGAAATATTATTGTAGAATCTGCAACGAATAAGAATGTTTTGGAAGAGCAATGTACAGGGGGTTTTTTTTCAACTGCACAATTAATCTGAAATTCTGGAATTATCACAATCACAACACTGTATTTTGAGAGATTGTTGCGATTATTGAATTAACTTCAAGAACCGACTCGACAAGTTCATTCGAGACCAGACCAATTATTGAGTGACTGTGAATATGTGCTTTTTCTCTATTGTTTATTTTGTAGTTTATGAGTTCCAATTAATTTTGTAAATTTGAGTTTATGGGTGAAAACCCCTACTCTTTATGTTTATTAATAATAATAATAATAATAACTCATTCAGATTGTTCAACGCTGCAAATTTCATCAAAATTGGATGAGCCATACCAAAGTTATCAATAAAAGTAGAATCGATTGGAGCGAAATTTCGACATTATAATTTTTTGAAAACATTTTCACGGAAAACTAGAAGTGTGCCAAAAAAATTAGAAACTCTCAAATAATGACTTATTATAGTACAATCGTAAAAAGATAGCGTAGTTTAGGAAACGCTATGTACAGGGTGTTATTTCAACCTGCACAATGAATCTGGATTTATCTCAATAACAACAGCTTATTTTGAAAAAAAATTTGAAATCAATGAATGTGTTCAACACTATTGTACTACGCTGAAAATTTCATTGAAATCGAATGAGCCATACCAAAGTTAACAATAAAAGTTAAATCGGTCGAATCGGACAAATCACCCTGTATATTCTCAACAGAGACCCGCAACCATAAACCAAACAGTGTTCCGAGACTGTCTTGACTAGTGTAAACTTATCCCAAAATCTGACGGTCTCCTCCGGAATCACCCTGTATATTTTATTGATATGTATGTATTCGCTGTTGATGTGAATGAAAAAGGAATCAAATTACTCGAAGCCGTTTTAAATTCATCATACAGTGTCAATTTGGAAAAATTACCACCCTTAAATATCTCGGCCTCATGCTAAATCAGAATAATAGCACAGAAAGTCTACTTTGGTTCGTAGGAAGATATTTTATACGGTTGGCACAAATTAATTTGTATAAACCCTAAGGGAGTGATGACAGGAACACCTAAAATCTTAAATAGGCGGGGGGGTTTGAGTGGCTCCTTATATTGAAGATAATTTGATAATCTATTCAAGAATGCCGCAAATTAGACTTTTTTTGTTAGTACTTCTTCAAATTGTTATTCTAAAGAGGTGAAGAAAATAACTGAAGAATGCAACAAAATATTCAATTATATTGTGACAAAAATGTTCATGATGGCATCTGGAAATCAAGTTATTTCCACACATGAGATTCCCTGGTTTTTTGGGATATGGTATTGTTTGACACATTTGTGAAAATTTTTTTATCCTTTCCATATTTCATTGCAAATCTTACTATCGTAACTATTCTCTTTTTTTTTGTTTTCCGGAAGAAGTAACACAAAAAGGTGCAGGATACAGCATTTTAGAAAAGTCAATCGAATTATCTTCGAAACAGGGTGTCACTCAACCTTCTTTCCCATTTAAAATTTTAGAGATTGCTGTCATCATATTTACAGGGTTTATAGAAAGTGATTGGAACAAACCGTAAAAAATGTCTTCCTACAAACCATAGTTTTCCTCTTTCTACATTTTTTTCCTGATTTTGTATGAAGGCCGATATATTAACGGTGGTAACTTTTCGAATTGACAGTCTATATATTTCTCTGTTCATTGCAGACCAACGCTTTAACGGTATGTTGCTGAAAATAATGCCTGTAAGTCCGGGTAAAGCACACTGTACCCAAGCCTTCACATATACCCTCGCATATACCCTATTCACTTTTATGAGTCTATCAAGTTTTGTTACTTAAAACTGACGCAGGTTAGCACTCGTGAAATATCGGCAATATCAAAATAATTCGACGAGACCTTGCCAATGCTAATTTCTACTGTCAATAGTCTCAATCTCTATATATAATCATCACGCTTGGAAACTAAAAATACCGAAGGTAGTTTTGAAGAAGCAGAAACAAAGTATAAGAAAGTGCTTTGTAGAATTTAAATCTGCTCGTTCTGATAGTAATCCTGATGATTTGGAATCAATAATTAATTTATCACAAGCTATCCAACATTTTCATACTGGAGTATTTCAAGTTGTGCAAAAAGATATTTAAATTTCTTCTGTATGCTTATTTCTTGGGAATTTCAAAAAGTGGGGAATTCCATAGGTCCGTCTGTTCGTTTATGAGTTGTTCTGTTGGGTGATTCGAATACCTTTTTTTTCGAATGAACTATCACAAAGTAACGGACTATTCTGTTCATTATTTTTCAGTAAAATTTCAACACTCGATTCTTGATTTCCGTACAAGAAAATAACATAACATAATCTTCCGACGATGTTTATATAGTGCAATATTTCTATAAACAGATAATAGAGTTTCTTAAAAATTCGCAAGGTCTTGGGAATTATTGAATTCACATAATATTTTCTCAAATTCATTATTTTCCCAAAGTAAATTCACGTTTTGAAGAATACGTAATTACTATGTACAGAGGACAACGTTGTGTAGTTATCTGACAGGAAAATGACTATAACCTAACATATACACGGTGGAATGTGTCAGAATGTCATGGCCAACCGGGATAATTCATGAAAGAGAATGGAGCATAATGTTCCTCCTGCAATTTGAATTTTCCAAATAGAGTGAACCCAATGAAGAATTAATTCATCTTCTAAAGAAATTACTGTACAGACTCTTTAGAACACTGTTTTTCGAAGCTTTATAAGCACGCGCTGACGTTTTGCGATGATCCGCCACTGGTGAAATGATATATCATTTCAATTGTGTATACAGCATCACTATTATAACATGATTTCAAATTAGCTACTTCCAGATCTATTACATAGAATGTTTTTCCTCTATTCGGTTCCGAATGGATATAAAATCGGACCTCATCAAAAGGACACCTGAATGTTATCGACCAAACATGAATTCTGCGGCAATTATTGTATATTTGGGAATCGTTGCAATAGCTTCCGGGGTAAGTGTAAATTGAATATAGTTTAAATTAAGTTTAGTTAGTAACGATATGTCTCTGGACGAAGGAAACGTGGTTTCCAAAACGTGCGTTAGACGCAGAGAATGGATTAGAGAGTAGTTACACACTGTTTTGTTAAATATAGTTGATTAAAATTTCAATGATTCGCGTGACTTCCAACCTATTGGGAACTTCTGCGAAGATGTCAGCGCCCTAACGGTTAAATTTCGATCCTGTCCAAGGTAGTAGTTTATGTAAACAAACCAATGAAATGTGGTGGAGAACGAATATTTATTGAGCAAAGCTGCAATATTTGATATTATAATTTATGTCATTAGATTTTTGTCATAAAAGAGTGAACTAATCTTACTGCTTCATTTTCAAAAGTTATACTTCTTATAAGTGATAGTTCTGATGCCGATTCTTCAGGCTTTAAAAGACAAGATTCAATATTAAATACTGCAACTTTTCTATTATACCGTTATTAGTGTGAATCATTTGGGATCGAATAGCAGTTAATCAGGACCATTATCACGAAATTTCACTTGTTTTTCACTAAAAACTCCAAAATGATATTCAATATACGTTATACGTCCTTGGCTTTTGTGAACGAAGCTGATGTCACAGAATAGAAACATTGACATATGGAACTCTAGAGATTTATAACTCCATTATGTTTTCTGCTTAGCTAGTGTAGATATCGACCTATAGACTACAAATACCTACAGTGACTCTGTACGCTTGTATAGAGTCACTATGTACAGACCTAGGGCCTTCTGCGACATCTGCCAACGCGCCGATGAAATGATATGCTCCCTCAATTGGGGGTCTTCTTTTATTTTTCTTATAATTCAAAAAATACAGATCTGTTTGGGCTGATATAAGGTACTTTTCACTTATTGATACTGTTGATCTACCTTTCCTTTCGATCAGCTAAATATTTTTCAAGTTATTAAAAAATCACAATTTCAAACCTAACCTGGGAATTCCAAGACTCTAGGTCCCTTCTTTCGAAAGTTAGAGCGCACACCGACAGTCGGGCGGACAGAATCAAATTTGACAACCTAGTCGTTTGAGACTAATTCCAGCTCAAAATTCGTGAATAACAGACATTGTGACGAGATTATAACGCGCTGTACCCCAGAACAGGGGCGTACGAATTTAACGAATTAACGAATATAACTGCGCGCCAAATCTGCTGACTCAAGAAAAGTTCTCTTCTAGAATTGTTTAGGGTTATTATTGAATGAAAGCATTCTTTAATATTTTCTCCCACAAAAAAGAAGTTCAGGTATGACCAACTCTTGAACCACAAAAATATCCTTTTGTTTTTAGGCGATTTTGTTGAAAGAAAGAGAAATCGTTAAAATGATGGACGAGTGTGCTGAAAGGTATAAAATCACTCCAGTAGACATGAACAACGTGGAGGAATATTTGAAAAATCCTCCCGAAAGGTTGCTCTGTCATATGAAATGCATTTCGGAGAAAGATGGCTCTTTAGACGAGAATGGGAGGATGCATCAGAAAAATTTGGACATTTTCTTGACCGCCCTGCAGCTGGACGAAAAAGAGGTAGAGAGAGTAAAGATATGCGTGCAAAGAGTACCGCCCATCAAAGAGTGGATGGACATGAAAGCCCTGAGTGACTGCTTTCCAAAATTCCCTTGAAATTTGTGTTTTTGTTGATAAAGGATGATAAAATTGACAATAATTTTATAACACCGAATGCCGCAGGAATCCGGTTCCCCCCCAAAAAAAATCTCTTAATCCTGAACCACAAGGTTGGACTGTCTGAAGAAGGAACGAATGTCAAATTAAATTATGTCCGACCATCCGTCTGGGCGTATGTGCTGATTTAACTTTACATGGCAGAAACGAAGAATTTTGATATTTTGCTATATTGGTTCGGGCTCAGGTTTGGGTTCCGAATATCCTCGTTGAGTTCGTTAATGGGTGGAATCAGCCTAAAGATTTCAGAGTATGCCCATTTGAAAGTTTGAGGTTGATTTTCCAGCATCTTAAGAAGTACTGATGGGATCAGCTTGAATCTTGGATATTAGTTGAGGAATGCCAATGCCCAAATTAGTTAAGAAATTTATGGAGACTTAGTTTTCAAAAATATTCGGAAATTTTCCTGATTTTTGTTGAAAAAACTCGGTACAATTAATATTTAAAAATCAATGTTGTCAAACTTTTTTTCCATGAGAAGTTTATTTCTGGAAATATTGAAAAACAATGTTTCGTTGTCGATTAGAAATTTCGAGATTATTTCCTCAATTGCTCAAGAAATACTGAAGGGACTGAGCCTCAAAAGGATGCAAAATTTCTTAGGGATGGTATCGGTAAAATCTTACGAATATTTTTTTAATTTGGAACCGCCCCTGATGTCAAGATTTAACACTAGTGCTCTAATTTCCATTTCGATAGGAAATTCATTTTCAGAGATACTTCAAAAAGAATATGTCACATTTCCTGACAATTCGAAATTTTGAGATTGGTTTCTTGATATCTCTGGAAGAACTGACGCTATCGGGATGATCTTCACTTTGAGCTGGAAAATATTGACACCTAAATTCAGGCAGAATTTCGTGGATATTGCACAGGTGGAAAATTAAAAAACTGTTTTAGAGAATGTTCCATATTTTTCGTGGAAGAAATTGTTCTTTCCATAAACATGGAATTCGGCCTGCAGTTAAGTTTAGCACAGATCTTTAGGTCACTATTTGACGTCAGTGATTTCAATTTCAGTTCAATATATTTATTTTAGAATTTATTGATAAAAAAATATGTCATGTTGATGCGAGTCTGGCCAACAGAATTTTATACAACTCCCATACACCTCCTACAGTGCTCCAATGAATTTGAATGGATTCTCGATGAAGTTTCATCCAGTGTTTTTTTTCATTCTAGAGGAACAGCCTCGTTTAGTCCAACTGTATGTAATTCTTTATTCTTTTCCCGAATTCGGTCTCAAACGACTAGATTGGACTCACTCGATGACGAATCCAGTGTCAAAATCGATTCTGCCCTGTCGAATTTAGTGAGATAGCGACTTGAAACTTTCAGACTAGGTCGCGCATTGGAATGCCGTGGTTGAGTTAGTTAATGGGCCGACTTGGCCTGACGGTTTCGGAGTTATGACCATTTGGAATTTTGAAGACCTTTTCCTCATATTTCAAAAACTACAGAAGGGACCAAATTGAAACTTAGCAGTTAGTTGGATCATGACGACGCGCAAATTTTTTCGGGATTTCGTAGGGATCGCATTGTTTCTGGATACAAAAACAAAATTCTTTGAAATTTGTTTCCGAAACTATTTTTCACGTATTCGAAAAAAATTTTGCCTTGGCCTTAAGATCTATAATCCACAGAAGTGCACAAATTGCAGTTTGGTACGGTAATAATTGTTGGAGATATTGGGAAAAAATCTGTTGTGATCGTGTCATTAGAACAATCTGAAAAATATTAAATTTTTTTTCGTTTAAATATTCGATATTCTCTCGGATATTCTGTGAATTTTTGATCATATTATCCTCACTGTATGAACCTAACAGCTGTTATTTCTCAATAAAGTATTGGATTTCATTTCGATCTTATATGTATTTTTGGAAATATTGGGAACATAAAATTTTGAATGAGTATATCTGCAGAATCATTGGGTGGACTTTACCCATTCACGAAGTCGGCCTTCATAATTGAGGTCCAAACCTACAATGGCTTCCGGAAGAAACGGCTTAGAAACTCGATATTTGTAGACTAAGTTTGGGGCTTAATTACAAAGGTCGGATTCGTGAATGGGTGAAATCCGCCTTCCGCCCCTATGGTTCCGTGGATATACCCATTCAGAATTTTATTTTGCCAATAATTCTGAAATACAGATGAGATCAAGTCGAAATCCCTTACTTCATTGAAAAAACCTAGAAAAGCACTGACGTGAAGTCAGCAGCATATTCAAATTCGTTGCCAAAGCGGTCATCTCCCTTGAAGGTGTGCGCAAAGGTGCTGACTTCATATCAGTACTTTTGAAGGTTTTTTAGTAATGTTGTCGATATAAAATTTGGAATGGATATATCTGTGAAATCGTTAGGTGGGTTTCACCAATTCACAAATTCGACCTCTTTCAATAGAACCTACTCTACAAATAATATCGATTCTGTAAATGTATTCCCATATTTCCCATTGTGTTCAATACAATTGAGCGTTAGGCCGATCGCAAAAACACAAACATTTTCGGAAAAAAAAATACTAAGACTTGATATTTTACGATCTTTAAGAGAGTTTGGAGTTAATGGGAAGGCCCTCGGGAAGGTCGAATTTGGAAAGGGTTAAATCCGCTCAATGATTACGTAGATCCATGCGAAATTTTATTCGCTAAATACATATTATCAATAATACAGGTGTAATAAAGTTGAAATTTAGTAGATACTTGGTTGAAGGTGAATACAAAATTCTTGGACGAAATGGGTTCGAATTTGAACAGGCGCGTAAAAGCATATGACCTGACTTCAGTGCTTTTCTAGAATTGTTTAATTCTTATTAGGTGCAAGTAATAAAATATCAAATTTTATGGTCGTAGGAGTATTCTCTATAAATGAATAGTTATTCATACGAACTTCCAATCTGATGTTCTAAGAAGTATTTTCAGTTCGAGAAACATTATTACCTGCGAAGTATTGTCAATCAAAAATATCAAGTTATTATAATTTCAGTTAAAGGTAGGTTCCTATGTAGGCATCACGTAATTTCACATTTCTATAGAAAAGTTCAACATACAAAGCGAAATGTGAAACAATTATTCACCAAACACGTCCTTATAAATCATGTACGATACCTTAGAGATTCGGTGAAATAAAAAATGAGTTCAAAAAGTTCTAGTTTATCACCCCGTACAACAAAAAAATCGATTAAGTAGCAACACTCATGAAGCAATCTCGAAGATCAAACGAACAATTGAAATTCCATTTTAAGATTGCATTATCGTACGTACATAGGTACTGTGTATTTTTCATATCGATTGTTACCAGCTACCTACCATCTACTGATACAATATAAATGAATATCGAATATGTACAAGGAACTATCTAGGGAACTATAGTCTGCTTCCATTTTATACGATGATACCTTTGTATAACGTAATTAATGCATGATAGATTGCTTGAATTCCAATTATAGGAGTATTTACATAATAGGGAATTCAGTTTTTTCATCAGACCTATTCGGAAATTCAGTATCGATATTGAATTTGTGTAGGATTTTTCATAATCTCCCTATTCAAGATTAAGGACATATCATCATATTTGTTCGGAATAATTCAATCTATGAATAAGATTACGACAGCAGTTAGCTTTATTACCTACCAACAAACCCACCAATATATTCAATGAGAGCAGTAAGCAATATAAATATATTTGACCCAGAGCGATAAAGTTCCAAGAATTGCTGATTACTATTACTGAAGATTAAAATGCATCCCAACTGACACAGATTTTAAGATCACACAATTCATCCCAAAATAAAATACTTTTCCTTTTCTTTATCTTGTAGCGTTAAATCATATCAATCAAACAAGACAATCAATGGTAAACAAAAGCATACAGAACTAACCTTATTTTTATCGGCGAAAATGCATTGTCAAACGTCAACCAATTAATAACCTGTCATCCACTCACGTCATAACACACTTAAGATAATTCAAGTCACTTATCATAAACAAACTGATGTTTTGTGTTCGTTCTCGTAGGAAGTCATTTATTTGGTCCATGCGGTAAGAAATATTTCATTCGCGTTACCTACTGAGCGGGTATCTGAGCGCTTACTGCTTAAGCTTATTTGTTGTTTAGCCAGAACTTGCGACCCAGCGAGTCAACTACTGACTGGAATGTAAGACAAGTTTCGCTCATTCCTACAACCTACAAGAAGCCGTAGGGTTCACGGTTATGTTCGGCCGGCCTAAAAACACAGGTGCATGGTCTTGGTCTTGGTTGAGGAACTATTGGATTTACATCAGTTCGAAGACTGACCAAACCGCAGGCATAAATACGAAATGTTGAAATGGTGGTTGCATAGTCTACTCTACCTTATAACCACGAATCTGTGAACACTGAAATGTTAAGATGGGAATACGAGCATTCTGCGGAAAAACCACCTCGTAAAATATAATGAAGTATCTCGTACATTGTGAAGTTAATTGAGGAGTATCATCTACCTTTGATTCAGAACTGTATATGTTATTTCGACAATATGAGTTTGTTTTTGGGGAAAAATTCGTTAACATTTGGCTAAAATTTTTGTAATTTCCGTAATTTTAACGAAATTGGTTTCAACGACTAGGTTGGACTCATTGATGAAAAATCCGATAGAAAATTCAATTATGTCTTTTCGTTTCGACGATAATCTGAGAACGGAAAAAGCTAGCGACTTGAAAATCGACTCAGCAGAGTTGGGTGCGTATTGAAAAATAATCCATAACCGGGCCTATTTCCCCATTATACCTATTAACGAGCACTGATACTTTGAGTGTGAAACCATTGTATAAAGACAATTTGACTTTATACAATGGTGAAACTATGTGATTAGTTGTAGCATTGTATGAAGATAGATAATAGTTTTAGTATACCGACGCGCAACTTCATATAAAAATTTGATAGGATCGTATCGCAGATTCTAATGAAATTTGGCACAATCCTTGGAATTGACACTCAACAATAGCTTTTAGTTCTGAAATACTCAAACTTCATTACTATATTGCACCAAATTTCTGTCTTGTAGGGTTGGTTTGGACCTGAATTACGAAGGCTGAATTCGTGAATGGGCAAAATAATTCACCGAATGATTGCGCAGAAAATGACTATTCAATATTTAATTTTCCCAAAAATACAGACTGGATCGAATTGAAATGCAGAACTTGATTGGAAGATGACAGTTCGAAGGTTTTTACAACATTTCGTGAGAGTAATATAGTCAGAAGATCGTAGAATATAAAATATTCGAAACAAAAATTGTTTTTTTTTCAAATTGTTCTAGTGAGATAATTCATAATGAAATTTTACACTAAGTTTTTCATCATTATTTTCAAACTAGTTACCAAGTTTCAACATTACTGAATCAGTTTTTTTTCGAGTTATTTCGGAAAAAATATCTGAAAACCTAAAATAAAAATAAACCACAAAAATCGACATATTATTCCCCGAAAATCAAACCGTGTTGGATTGAAGTTTGGTACATTACTGTAAGGTAATCTAGGGTTCAAATCTTTCAAATCTGATGGATTTATTTACGAAAAAAAAACTTTCAAAAAAAAAAATTCGAAACAAACTTTTCTTTAAATTCACAAACAATGTGTGTACGAGCTCAACGAAATCATGCAAAATGTTGAGCGTAGTTATTCCTCAACCAACTGCCAAGTTTTAATCCAATCGCTGCCTTGGATATCAGGTGAATAACCTCAAAATGTCAAATGACTGTATAACTGTATTAACGAACTTAAGCGTCGTATTTTGACAGCAACATTCAACCGGTCCTAAAAAGTTTCCATTTTGACACCGGATCCAACGTATAGTCGTTCGAAACCATTTTCAGGAAAAATTTCGAAAATTAGAGACATTTGGTTTAAAACGATAATAACGCTGTTCCACAGAACATGCGCGCTAAAAAATATCAGAGTTAGTTATAAGTTATTATTTCCTAAGTATTATCATTGTTTAAGGAAACAATGGTATTATTGTTATTAACGAAGCAACTCGAAAACTATTTATCCGATTTATGATGAAACTTGGTAATGAGTTACCAAATAATGAGGCTGAATTTTGTGCGATATTTCGGAATAGTCGTGTAATGTGTAACTGAACAATTAAAAAGTAGTTTATTTCCTTTGTGTAACAGAGACAACGCGGAAAAAATTTCTGGACGTGAAATGAACGATATCTATCATTATCTCCGACGAAAATGTCACTACTTTCCTACCTAAACAGAATTGAATTTGACGTTAATATACTTTTTTCATTGGTCTATCGAAGGTTGAGGAGAATGATTGTTAGAACTTTAAGAATTTAAAGTATCTGGCAGCTAGTGTTCAAACATAAATACAATTAATTACGGAATTTTCGGATATTATTTGCATTAACGGTGATATAAATGTTGATAGAAATAGAAGGAAGAATATAACAGAGGAGCTTGAAGATGTTATTAAAGCAACAGTGGTTAGAAAATGGCGTCGAGAAATAAAGTTGTTCCTGGGATGATTTGTGGGAAATGCTCAAAAGATGTGAAAGTATATATTGTTTGTAGAAAATATTCGTCAATATATCACCCTGGTTGTATAGGCAAAATAAATGGTACGTATACGTCGGCTCTGACGCTGTAGTAATCTGCTGTGATGACTTGAACGAGAAACTTTGTGCCCAAAAAAACCAGAACAAAATGAAGAAATTAATACAATAGCAAAAAAGTTGTCAAACAATAATGAATCCTTATATGTGAGATCAATATCGGGTGATTTAAGTCAGAATGAAACAGTGGAATTACCTGAACTGAATTCAGGTGTTAATTATAGCAGAAAAGGCTTAAGAAAAAGAGAAACAAAAGAGGTCAGTTCGAAATACCTGAAAATAATCATCGATCAAGAAGATGTCTTGATTATGGAACTAAAGAATAAAATAGATTTTCTTGAAAAAGATATAAGCCTTTTGGAGAAATTTGAAGATGGTAGGAAAAATATAAAACAATCAATATCACAATTATCAATACAGGCGCCACTAATAATTCTCAAATCGAAAGTTGGGAAATCCGTAGTAGATAATATGAAAGATAAAATAATGGGTCCGATAGTAAGACGATCAATGAAGATATGCGACAGTGGCGTGTCGTGATGTATGAGGTCGGGGGGCGCCGTTAGTAAAGACTGTAGGTTGAGTGTGGCATAGGTAGGAGAGAAGCTCAACGCCGGCGGAGATAAATTTTCACCCGAAGGATTTCACCGATAAAAAAACCTAGAAAAGCACTGCGGTGAAGGCAGCAGCTTTTGCACGCATGTTCAATGGAGATGACCGCTTTGGCAACGAATTTGATGCGCACAAATGCTGCTGCCTTCACGGCAGTGCTTTTCTGAGTTTATTTTCGATAAAGTACTAGATTTCAAATCGATCTAATCTATACTTTTGAAAATATTGAGCAAATAAAATTTTGAATGGGGAATCTACGGAATCATTGCGCGGATTTTACCCATTCACGAATTCGACCTCCTTAATTGAGCTCCAAATCATTCCTACAAATATCGAATTCCTAAGTCGTGTCTTCCGGAAGTAATTGTGTTAACGATCGGCCATACGGTTTCAACGAAATTCTGCTCAAAGTTGCGAGTCCTCATGCCCCAACTAACTGCCCTATTTCAATCCAATCGCTTTAGTAGTTTCTGAAATATGAGAGAAATAACCTCAAATTTTCAAATGATTTTCGTTTCCCAACAATAAGACTTATTCAATTTATCGCGATAGTTGTTTTAAGGTTGATCGAAATCATTGATTAAACCACAATGCAAAAAATTCTCTACTCCGTTGTTGTTCCTATTAATTATTTTATCATTTCTACTCTTAGTGAAAACTTTTTTTGATAAGTAAATAAGGTAAATTCGAAAAAAAATTGATAACTTCAAGTTGTTGACGTCCAACTGGCAATGGAAAGTTCCAACGTCAGCCCTCAAACATTTCTCAAATCGCACTGTATCGTCCGTTTCAAAATGAATTTCGCATATAGTACTATACTTCTAGGAATTGCTTTTATCCGTGATTGCTTCAGTTCATCATTTTTGGGAAACGAAAATACAATAACATACTGTGACGAGTACGGCCCTGTCGGTGCGAGAAAGTTCCCGAAAGCTCCATACGTCTATGAGTCATCCGCCTGTTACTGGAGCAATCACTAGAAGTAGTTCCACGATATATATAAGGCCGGGCGCGGAGCAGCACATCAGGGACTAATTCAGCGGAGTTAATCAAAGCGGAAAGTGATCGGTGAAAATAAATTACTCTGGAAATAAATTGTGCACATACTTTGATAGAATTAGTTGTTCAGTTATTAGAAAAGTAGTGTGTAAATAAATACTTTAATTATTCTGAAACGTTTTGATAAACTAAGAAAACGTTACAATATTTTCATTCCGAAGACTGTTAATGCTCACGCAGCTAAGAACAAGCATTTATTAGGCATGAGTTGAAATGTATCATTGTCTTGACAAAGTCAAACAAATTCCAAACGGGAGCACAATTAAAAAAAATTGTTTTTTTCAGGAAAAACGCCCTTGCGTTAACAAAACAGTGTGCAACTACTCTCTAATCCAGTTACACTTTCTGCGTCTAACGCACGTTTTGGCAACCAACCAGTATCAAACTATTTGCAAAACACTCTTTCAACAGACAGAACAGAAAATTTCAAGAATTATTTTCTTTCGATTTGAGACTTTTATTAAATTGACAGTTTTGAGAAAACAAAGCAACACAGATGTATTTGAATTTTTTTTAATTCCACCTCTTCTTCAAGTAAATTATTCAGCCGAATAGGGTCTTTTTCTACCGAACAATGAGCAAAATTACTCTCTCCATTTTACAATAAAATGCAAGAGGACTCTTTGATTTTTCTTTTCAAATTAGGTATCTCATTCCAACATCAGTATTTTGTATTGCCCCAATCTATCATGTGATTCCCAATGTTCGAACATACATGGTTCGCTATTTGAGATTTTTGTTTGTCTTTATGTATTATTATTATAATCTAAAAAATGATGCGAAATCCTCCCAAAAAAGCTTCAATCGATACTCAAAGTAGCACTTCACTAACTTTTTTACCAGTAGAAAAATAAATTCACTCGATTACACACAGGTTTCTTAATCACTGGCTGATGTGATTTCACAACGACACAATGTAAGTGTACAAGTTAATGCCTAGTTATTTAACGCTTATATTCCACATATGTCGTTACATAACTGTCAAAACTATCAGTTAAAGATGATTTCCAGTTGAGTTTTGTAATACCGGCCCTCAGATAAACTTTATGCTAAATTGTAATTCAAGAAGCCATCAATTTAAGATTCTTTAATGGATTATATAAACGGAACCTGAAAATTTTGCAAGCACCCACTAATTTTGAGCATCACACTAAGTAATTAGCTCTCGTGTGTCTGTATACGCGGCTTTATATATGCCTCTTCTGGTTCTGCTCTGTAGAAGAATAGGGAAAACAATAAAATATTATTTTATTTTCACAAAGAGAATTTTATTTTACCTCATCTTTGTTGGAAATCGAATGATTTTTCAGTACTACATATGTTACGTTAATAAAAATAACAAATTGGACTTGAGAAAAGATTATAGGTATGTGAAGAAACAAATAAAAATAGAACAATACCGTTGAAAAATGGTTTTATATTTCACATATTCTTCAGTTTACCGAATAATCGAACTTTTACAATCTGGTCTTGATCTTCCAGTTTTTTCAATAATTGTTCATAAGCTTTTTTTGTCCTCGCATCATTATCCATACAGGAGATATGAGGCAGGAGATCTATTACTAATACAAAATGAACTAGTGATGACTTTTCTTCCAGGAAACTGTATAAGAAATTTAATAGACTTAAATCGTCATTCGGATATAATATATCTAATATTATATACAAAAAATTATAGAATCGATTCAGTATCAAATAACCGTATTTCTCAACAAAAGATGTAAATGAGCTGCTCATTTTACCAGGTAGTGATTTCTCAATATTATCAGATTGAATTTTATACTGAACCAAATCTAAAAACCAAATTTCTTCAAAAATTTCCTCAACTGGAAATGCCTTCACTAAAGCATCATTGAAAAGTTTAGGAAAAAGTTTATCGAAATTTTCTGCATTCATCAGAAGAATATCTTTGGCAATTTTGAAACAAAATTCATTCAGCAAACAGAAAGTTTTTTTATTTCTCTCAACATCATGTAGGGTTTTTTCTCTAAAATCAATAAATATTCTGCACAATGAATTAGCTTTTTTTTCACTATTTTCTCCATGCAATAGGAATTTTCTTGCGAAATCAAATAGATTATCGTTAATAGAAATCTTTTCAGTATCGAAAAGATTATTTTCAATTATATTGAAACAGAATTCAACATTTAAAAGAATTATATCCTTGGTTGTCAAGTTGTTGATAAGAGCCAATCTATTGTCATCAAAATTTTCATTTTTCTTTTTGTATTTCTCCAAGATATTCCAAACTATTTCGATGAATTCTGAACGGTATTTTATAGGGAAATGATGAACTTTAGTTATAATCTTGAATATATCTTGCTGTTCCTTTCTCAAACGTGTTAAACATCTTTTAAGAATAATCCAACACTCAGGTATGTTATTTCTTATGAAAACTTTGTAGCAACTCATAAACATGTGTTCCCTAATAGAAGAATTTTTTTCCGATGAATGTACTTCTTCAAACTTCAATAAAATTTTTTCAACTGGAAATATAAGACTGGTAAGGAATATTGTGTGCTTTCTAACTGAAACAGCTTTGTTATTCAACTGCTGTAGAGCAGAGTACAGCTGGTTTTCAGGAATTCTGTGAAAACTGCTATAAAGAGATGGCAATGCTGACTTCAAAACATCTCCTCTACAATATCTTATTAAAGTTGGAAGAAGCATCTTGATATTTGTAGACAATTTACAATATCTAGCAAGAGCTTGTTGTATTGCATAATATTTCTTAGTAATCTCATCAATTTTATCAACCTCAACTCTGTCCACCTGAGGAACATATTGTTGCATGAATGAATCCAAATCATTGCTTTCCATGAAAAAAACCAATATACAGATTAAACCTGAACATCTGCAAGGTTCAGAATTTTTTAGTTCTGCTAAACATGATTTCACAATAGAGTTTGGTATTTCTAGATGAGCGTATTTTTTCAAACTATGGACCAGATCTACAGTACCATTTTTCAGAATAACTCCTATTTTGTTTAAATGTTCTTTAAGGACCATGGGTCTATACTTCACAAACCATTTTGTAATGGTATTATCATTGTGTTTTTCAAAATTAGTCCAATACATATGATCAACATATGAGCTTGTCTCGTTTCTTTTCTGATTACAAATCAAATACCTGAATACTTCCTTTGTTTTTCTTGTCCTCCTATTAATTTTTTCATTAGAATTAAGTTCATTTATGGCCTTCAAAATATTTTGCTCATCAGAGAAACATATAGGCTCTAATGGGTATTTTGAATTCCATTTCATTAAACTCAAAGCAATTTCGATAGCAATTTCATTTTGTCTGTTGGTTACCGCAGGTAGAAACTTCAGAAAAAGAAACTGCAACACTTTTTGGAAATCTTTGTTGTCATAATTGAATTCTGATAAAATCAATGGAGCTTCATTCAATAGGGTTAGCACATGCTCATCTATTGGTTTTTGATTGAGATACAAGAATTTTATATATTCTACAAATATTGGATGAAATATTTGTTGTTTTTTAAACAGTTGTATACTGATTATAGAATGAATGTATTGCCAATGTTCGGCCCCAAACTTGTTCACATCCAATTCCTTATGAACTGTTCTAAGGAAATTATATATGATTGTTACATCACTATTCCTATGACGATCACAAAATGATTTCAAGATATTTGCAAAAGCAGCATAGTCGTTCATCAATCTACAAGTTGATATCAATGTGTTGAATATTGTTTTTTTGTTTTTAATAACATGTTCTTCTTTGTCTTCTCTGAAGAACATAGCATATTTCCTCTTTTTCAACATGTATTTGTTTATATTTTGCCTATTTTCGAATTTGGCTACCCATTTTTTTTTCTCATCATTATCGAGAATTAACTCTATCAGATTTTCATCCATGTACTGTGCATGATCCCAAAGACTTTGTTTATAAACTTCTTCAAATGTGTTGAAGTATAATTCATATTGTTTCTTCCTAGGGTAGTACTTAATGAGTGATCTAGTATAATTGATATGAAACTGTTGTAAACTCTCTGGAAATAAATTCCTAAAGAATATTGGAAAATCAGTTCCTAACCTTCGAACTAAGGCATCTTTACGAAGAACTGTACAGTAATCATATGGATTATTTACAATTTTATCCCTTTCAATATCAACATACTTTTTAGTACTCTTCTTACCCAATTTAAGTTTAGGAATATCAAATTTCTCACATAAATTGAAATAAAATTGAGGATCCTGTTTTCCTATATATAAGAAAAAAGAACTCCACTTATAATAATCAACATTCACACCATTTACTTTCAACATATTGAAGTACAGGTCTATTATGGCTTTATCTTTTCGAAACAATGATTTCAATTGAGCAGCTGAAAATTTGATAGAATATTGAACACATGATTCCTCAATTTTCTTTTTTGAGCAACCTGGTAAGAAAACAAGAGCAGCAGATATTCCATATAGATTAAATGTTTTTTCGAAATATTCATCAATTACGTTCACGTCTCTCACATTCATGAGAATTCTTTTGAAAATTTTTGAGCGAATGGAAAATGATAATCTGGGTACCAACTTCTCAAAAAACTGAGTTGGAGTATATAAATGATTAAGTTCTTGAATAAACCAATCTTGACGCATGATTTTGCAAGCACCAATTTCATCACCATCAGTGAGTATTTCAATGAGTTCATTTGTTCTTCTGAAATAGATGAGAAGTTCAAACTTATAAATCTCTTCAAGGTATGTTACTGGTTTCAATCCTTGTATTATATCATCAAGTGTATTTGGAGTTGAAGAAGTGATACTTGTCATCAAAGAGTGTAAAGATTTTTTCTTTTCACTTAGAGTAATCCCCTCCAAAGAATGAAATTTCAGGTTGAAATCATCAGATTCTGCCATGCTAGGAAAATTAAGGCTTCATATCAGAGTCAATTATTTGATGTAAAAAGGATATGTGTGTCATTCATTGTAGAAGTGACTTTCATCTCCATATTCCTCGACTCGAATTGTACTTTCATTTCCCGGCACTGTACCCAGAATAAACAAATAGTGTCATTTTTGGAATAACACTACAATTAATGGAGTTGCTTCACTAATTTTGACAAAATTTGACTTTATAAACAGTAAAATATTGTTTTGAAAATGTGGAGTTACACCACTTTTAAAATGAACGACACATGTATCGCTCAGGTCTGGCCTACTATATGGGAATGTGGGTAGCTCCAGAGCTGACCAGGTGCACAAAATAGGTACAGATCTGCACAAACTAAATTATCAAAAAGCACACTTTTTGAGCCCAAAAAAGCGCCTGATAAGTTAATTCCATCACATAATTAATGGATAAATATTTGCTCATATAATGTCTTTGTATTCTTTCAGGTTGATAAATTAATAGAACAATCAATTTCAATTGAATTAGACTTACTTGGGTTGAAACTGTGAATATGAATATCAATAGTTTGTGTATACTCGCCAAAAACTCAAGTACTCCATTTTTATTTCCAAATTTCGACAGAATTTATTTTTAGATTTGCACGTAGTGTTGACAAAATCACTATCTATCGAATTCTTCACTTCAAGGCTGAACTGAGGAATTTGCTTTCAATAATAGTAACATTCATACGAGTTATTTATCCACTGGAGTATATGTAATGTAAAATTTTTGGGACTTGAGGTGATTTGAAGACCTCTAAATATGTGCGCTTCAAAACGACAGAATTTAAGAATCAGGTAACTGTTAAGAAGAAGTCATAAGCACATAATACAAATATATCATAAGCCTCCAGATTTGGCGTACAGATCGTTACCGATGATGGCGATGATTAATTTTTAGTTCCATAACAAAAATAAAAATGTCATTTCACTCATGATGAACATAAACGAAAGTGTGGTTAAGGACATGGTAATGTTGATGTTCACAAAGAGCTACGATCGAAAGACCGACAACTATAAACATAGATAATTTTCGAAAGAACTTCACAAGCAAATACCATGTACAATTTATACAATGAAACATGAACATGTAGAAATTGACTATAAAGAAAAATATGATCCGATTTATTGTAGCCGTCATAGTTGGAATGGAATTATTTTGGAAAAAAGCATTAGCGATCTCATATTTTTCGAAAAAATATCTCTGCATGCCTCTCTCGATATGAATACTGCTTCAGGATGGAATATAACATGAAATGAAATGAAAATGAAATCAAAGATCAAATAATTCCTTAGGATTAAGAAGTAGATTTTAGATCAGAGCTATTACTGACGTATTAGCTCAAACGTCCCACTCATTTCCTATGTTGTACTTCAAAATACAATGTACTTCCATACCTAAATTTGAATCTTTCGAAAAAGAAAATACATTTTCTTTTCAGTACAGAAATGATTATCTCAACAAGAACGACAGATATGGTATATGTAATATTATTGGCAAAATGACAATATTTGCACTACATTCAATTCAATTATCTCGAAGAATTCTTTCATATAAAGGGAATAATAATAATATGTTGTTCGCGCCCAAGTTTGAATCCCATCAGTTGTCAAAAGTTTGGCTTCGTCTACAAACAAAATTCATCATATGTTTGGGTGGCATGAAAAATGGTGTGCTATTGATGAAAACAATTCAATTTCCTAGAAAAGGTGAGTTGATCTATTTATTTTTCTTTTTGTCACAGGGATATGCTTTAGTGTGTTTATATTGAATTCTGTTTCATGCCCGGGTTTTGTTTTAATTTATTTTAAATAAAGAAAATGCTGTGTAACATCACGTTGTCTACTCGAGGTAATGGCCGAATTTTTGACCTATATAACAACAAAAAATTGAAATAACAGAATTGTAGAGAATAATTTGAGCACATGACTGCTAAGACTGTTTATCGAAATTTAAATCTTTTTCTCGATTTCATTTAAAAGGCAGCATGTGATTTAAAAAATCATGAAACCTTGAGTGCTTAATTTACCAAATTTGGAAGAGGTTAAAATTAATTTGGACACGGGGAAAATAGTTTCATAACAACTATTGTTAATTTCAGATTACCGATTATATTCTTGATCGGTTGTTTTATTTCTTTTGAGTTTGAATTTATTCAGGTTCTATTTTGGGGAATCTATGTATATTGTAGATGTCTAAATATTGTTTAGAGATGATCATGGTCGTTAATGATAAAATGCGAAATTCTTATCTGTTAAGTCAAGTGCATCAAAACACAAAATATTGATTGGTTTTACCCTGATCGAAATTTATCAAATTTGGGAAGAATCCAGGAACGAAAAAATTTCTTGGAATTTCTGAGGACCACTTGAACACAACCGTTATCTACCTAAGTCAAGACAGGCAGAAAGAAATCTGATGAATTGTTTCCAGTGTGAATTATATTTTCGAAATTTCACGATGTTAATATTTGTTTTTAAACCTGACACTTTCGAAAAAAGGGTTATGCATTTTATATTCAAGGCCTAGGAATCCTGCAAATGCAAAAGATAATCCATTTCAATTTAAAGCCATCTACAATGCGTCAGATATCTCTTCTGTTGCTATAGCAACAATGATGCTATAGAAAGACGCATGCAGTGTAGCTGCGCCTGACGTTTTGTCATGTTCGGCCCATATTCTTGACGAAAGAAAGAGAACCTTTCCTTGGTTATGTCCATCTCCATCCATAGATGCACATAGACTATGGTTTCCATGACTACCATGAATTCCTAGTCCTAGCCTACTTTGAAAAATGTACAAGTGATGAAGCAGTCTGGGCGAAATGTGTAGGTGTTCTAATATCAAATACAAACTCTAATATTCGCTCTAAATTCGTATTTTTCATGCACTTGCTCCAGGAAACATCAATATCATTTTGCCCAAAAAAGTCTTAAGAGTGAAGAGGCCATTAGATTGAGTGAAATTGATGAATTGAGCTCAATTCATTCGTTCTAGAAAATTTAGATATTAATTTAAGTATCCCAGTATTCTTTTGGCTGGAAATAGGTGTAATAAACGAAAATTTAGGCGAAAAATGGTCGAAATTTTTTTATTTTTCTCAAATCACAGATCTATTTTGGTATTATAAATGCGTAATATTGAAGTTGATTTCATTTGTCAATCCATAAAAAAAATTTCTCCCTGAAAATCATAAAAGCAGAAAACTGTTAACATCCACCATTCTCTTCATCATTTTGTATCATCTGGCCAAAATAATTCCATCGATCTGACCGTGTGCAAATGAATTCCAAGCCGGAAAATTTGAAAACCTAACGTTTTGGAATTTGTAAGGTTGGCGTGGACAATGAATCTCTCGAGTTCGTTAATGGGTAGAATCCACCTCAGCCAAACGGTTTGGGACATCAAGAAAAATAAATCCTAGATCGATTAAAACGTATTATACCTAATTAAAAACATGTTTCACTTTAATTTTTTTCCAATGTTTTTTATTTAGGAAATACTCATCCGATCAAATTGGAACTTGGTAATTAGTTTTGAAAAGCTGATTCGCAAGCTTGTTCAGAGCTTTTCATCTTAGAATTAGATGGAATATGCTAAAATTTTGCTTCAACCTTCGTTTCATTTTTGGAAATACATTTTGGGGAAAAACCTGCGGAATCTGATTGTGGATTTTCCATTTATGAATTAGATCTTTATCACGTTTCAAACTGCTCTACAAATATCGAGTTTAGGCAACCGTACTCACAATTACACCCACGGCAGATAGATATGATCGGATTTGAATCGAGTACTTGGGTGAAAACTGAAGGCTCTTGTTTGGTGCAAAATTTCATTGCAATCTGAATGTTTTCAATTGAGCCAATGATTCCGAAGATATATCCATCCGATCTTGCGATTCGAAAAATTAATAAATCAGGTACTTGATGAAGGACTCCATTTATACATATTGCGTAATAACAGATTTCATCGCCGTTCTTCCAGTTTCAATCTTTTCTTCTGATTATTATTATTAAATGTTCTCAACGATTAGATTGGACTCTCTGAAGAAGAATCCGTGTTCAAGTTCAGTTTTGTCCGTCCGACGGTCCGACAGTCCGTGCGTAAGTGCTCTTAACTTTCGGAGGAGAGGACCTGGAGTGTTTAAATTTTCAGTTTAGTTTATGTGCATAAGTGGCTCGGATAAGTTCGTTACTGGGCAAAATCGGCCCAATAGTTTCGGAGTTATACTAATATAACTAACATTTTTCATAAATGAAAAACTTTTTTCTTGGCAAATTTTGATCAGATTTCAACGAAATTTGGCGGAAACCTCAGAATCAGTATTCAAAAACAATGTTTCAAATTACCTACCTTATGTACACTGTTTTCGAAGCATAAGCGAAATACAGGGTACTTAATGTACCCTGTGCGGTAAGTTATGCGTGGCCTTTGAAATAACAGTTTTTGGTCACATCTCAGTATGTATTTTGGTGGTCAATTCAATTGTGGTGTTGAATTCAGGAAAAAAATTCAAAATGGTGGAAAACCTGCAAAGTTGGATATTTTAATTTTCGATTGCCAAATTGGATAGCATTCTGTGACAAAATTTTTCCCAAAATTCAAACTCGACTGATTTTTTACATGTCTGTAGTGAAAAAAAAAATCACCCAGAATTGTTGCAATCTTTCAAGGTTGAACTCACTTTCATTCTGAACACTACTGTGTAAACAGAATTAAAAAGTAGCCAAAATTGTGCTAATGGGCATCAGAATGTTCTGGATAAAAATATGAATTTAAAAAAAAAAATAAAAAAAACTTCGGTGGGAATCGAACTCTCCACATTCGGCCATTACGGTCAAATTCAATGAAGTACCGTTGATTGGTAACGGACCTGAAAATGATCAATTTATACTCAAGTGGTAACCTGACCCTACTGTCCGTAAGTGAAGCTAGTTCGATTCCCACCAGAGTTTTTTTGATACATTCATATTTTTATACTGGTCATTCTGGAGGCCAATCAGCACATTTTGGCCTCCGTCAGGCTACCAGTTTCTTGAATGAAAATGATGTGAGTACTCCGAGCGGAATTTTTGGAAGGCTACAGAATGAAAACCAACGGATATTTTTCTATTTTGTTTTCACACCAGTGTTCAGAATGGAGAGTAGTTCGATCTCGAAAGATTTCAAAAATTTTGGAAGCATGTTTTCACGGAAAATCTTAGAAAATCGAGTACTTTGAAATGATGCTATACAATTTGTCAATAGAAAATAAAAAAATCCAATTTTGTAGGTTTTCCGCCATTTCGATTTTTTTCTTTAAAACTCTACACCACAATTTAGTTGACCAACAAAAAATACTAAGATGTGATAGAAAACCGTTAATTCAAAGATCATACATAACTTACCATAGTTATCAGAATATTGCTCTAAGTTGACATTAAACACTCAGTATCTGGCTTATGTTTTAAAAGCGGGGTATTTGTCATAAGGCAAAAATGTATTTTCCAAGGTCATCTACAATGCTTTATATGTTTGTCCAGCTTATGGTGAAACACCCTGTATAAATACGCCATCGTTCCTCACTCTTCCAATGAATCTTCAGAGTTAGATGGCCCTGAAAGTCGATGTTTAGGTTAGTTCCGAATAATTGAACATATGAATTGTGCATTGCATTATCAACTGAAAATGTTTCTCCCCACTTGTAATTAATTTCATGAGATTTTTCAACGTATTCATTTCTGTATTTTTTTTAGTTTGAAACTGTAGGATGTCCCCAGAGCGCATGGTATCTCCAGATGATGATCAAGTTGCCACACCAAAAATGTCAGTACCTGCTAGTCCAGTCGCTGGTACACCTGTTTGTGAAGCACAGAACCCTATTTCTCTTCTTCTAGCTGTTGCTCATGCACAAAGTAGCAGTAAAAGTCCTGACGATGACTTGACTAGTTTATCCTGGTTACATGAAAAAGATTTACTCAAAGGTACATTAGTGAAACCTGCGGAAGGTTATGATTTTACCTAAGCAAAATTAAAAAAAAAAAAATTACATGGAAATGAATACTTACACATGTATCAGAGTAATAACAGTGAATGAAATATTTGTTTCTTTTAGGAATGAACATAAATCCGTCGCCATCAAACAGCACAAATTCAACTCCAAAGCAGTACTTTGCTCTAACAAGTATTCTTCCTGACCAGTCCCCTACAAGCGATTACGTGGAAGATTCATCCATATCACCTGGGGAATCTTCAAATAGTTCCCTCACTTCAAGTTTTCCCACTTGTCAGAATTATCAGAATACCCAACAAAAAAACAAACATCCACACAATATACCTTATGACCCTATGGTCCATACCAACAACAAACCTCCATACTCCTTTTCATGTCTCATATTCATGGCCATAGAAGAATCACCGCAAAAAGCTTTGCCTGTGAAAGAAATTTACTCCTGGATTCTGAATCATTTTCCATATTTTCAAAACGCTCCCACTGGATGGAAAAATAGCGTTCGCCATAATCTGTCATTGAACAAATGTTTCCAGAAAGTTGAGAAAGCCCCAGTAAGTTTTTTTTGTATAAGTAGTTGGTAATCAGTTATATATTGAGAAACTTATGCATTTCACATTTCCTCAAAGCTAGTGACGTTAGTAAAGTGGCACCTGGCCAATGAGTCTTCTGCATGGGTGTTTTTTCATTATTGGAATCGATAATTCTACCTGAAAGAAACATTGGAACTTGCGTTTTGATTTTACCAATGCTACTATCAAATTATTCAAAATTCACCAATTCTGAAAATGTGTGATTGCATGGATGATGATCATTTATGGAAATGGATTGAGATAACGTAAATGTCTCTATAAATTATAAGGACAAAACAAAACACCACTTTGGGAAACTCCCGCATCATATAGTGGTGGACCAAGTAGTGACGTCAGTAATTTTTTTCTAGATTCCTCACATCTGTAACGCGATTTTTGGATACCCCCAGGTGTGAGGAAACCAAAAAAAAATTATTGAGATCACTACTTGGACCACCCTGTATAGTTCAAGGTCTATCAGGAACCTATGCAACTCTCTCTGAATAGGTCTCTTGCATGTAACACGAATTATCATATTTTTATGTTTTGCTCATTCTTTATCGATACAAAATCATAATGTATGCTTTCACACACTTCAAGAATTAGAGAATTTTGAATAATTCGGTATAAAAAATGGCCAAATTTGGACTCAAGGTCGAAGCGGGAGAAACGCGTCAGATCGCCTCTACGTCACTCGTTATTGTACGATTCACCGATCGATACAGCCCGATGCTGTCTATTGGCTTGCTGGAGAGAAAAGTACACCAGAAGAGTGAGAGAGTGGATATATCCCCATACGTCACGGAAACCGCGGAGTTTCGTCCGTTTAAACAACCGACATGCGGAACCAACTTTAAAAGAGCATCTCTCGTTAAAAATTGAGATTTTTGATGGCGGTTAAAGTTTTTCCGTGGTCTTACGGATAGAAAATTTGAATCCAATGATGAAAAAAATTCATACAAGAGACCTATTAGTCTTTGACTATATGCCTTAATTGCTAACGACAACTTCTTGAAAAATTTCATGTAATACGAGACACTGTTGTTATTGTTATTGTTTATTTTTGTTTCATGCATTCAGCAAGCAGTGGCTTCTCAAATGAAATCATCTGGAATTATATCCATCATGAAAGTCAAGCAATGTTCCAATTGAAAATAGTTATATTTTTCGAATTTTTATGATTCCCGCTGAATTTCTACTCTTAATAACTCCAATGAAAGTAACTTGAAAGGTTTTAAACGAAAAAAAAAAAAACATCTGGAAGATAGTCATGAGTTTTTTCAAAGATCCACCCTTCCTTCATGTTAGTTGAAAATATATTCGATAACTTTTAGTTCAGCTCAAAGGAGCTTGTTTGTTTTGACAAATAATTTATGAATGTGCATAACACCTTCAATTAGGACGCACACCGTTTAACCCAAAACTTTTGGGAAAAGCTTTTGTGCTCATTTTTTCACTCATCATACTCACTTGACTATTCCAAATATATTATTTTCCAGGTGTTTTCTGGGATTTCACTCCCAATATCTGAAAAAGAACTATTAAAACTCCAATGAGTTTTTATTTATAAAAAACGGCCCTTGCGGATTGCTGGATTCAAACTATTTTTAAGGGACAGGTTCTAGAAACAATGTGTTTTCTTCATAATTCTTCTTCCAAATTAATTAATTCATGAAGATCACAACTCTCCTTTTCGTCATTCTAGTTGAAATTATATTCAATAACAAATACTGCCGTCCTAAGCAAGAAGGCAGTATCTCCAATTTTACTATTTTCGAATTTCCTCTTCCTATAGGCTCCTTACACGATTATAAGTATACCTTACAAAGCTAGAGGCGTTCATCCAATGATTGGATGAACGCCTACTGCTCTCTAGCTTTGTAAGGTATACTTATAATCGTGTAAGGAGCCTATAGGAAGAGGAAATTCGAAAATAGTAAAAATTGGAGATACTGCCTTCTTGCTTAGGACGGCAGAATAGTTTATTATGATGCTTTAACGACCTAAGTAACACTATTGTATGAATAATGAGAGGGTACTTTTTGGTCTGGATTAGAGAAAAACTCAATTTGACGGAATGCCGAGGTTTCGATATATTTAATATGACAGTGTGAGTAACAACTTATTGTTTTTTTCGATGGAAATCGATTTTTCAAAATTATTTTAATTGTTTCAAAATTATTTTAATTGTTTTTGTATTGACGATTTTTATTTATACATTGTCCGTTATTTTTGTGACCTTGCTAATACCTACAAGGTTTGTGATCAGTTCTCTGTTTAACTCGTTGCTTTTCCGAGTTCCTAACAGTTTTTTTTTTCACTCGAGAATATCATAATATTGTTTTCTATCGTGTTCACACCCTAATTATTGTGTCATTTATTGTAGAGCCCTGAAGAAGATATTAAATATATCGAAACGTCGGCATTCCGTCAAATTGAGTTTTTCTCTAATCCAGGCCAAAAAGTACCCTCTCATTATTCATACAATAGAATAGTTTATGACAGTGCAAAACCATTTAAACCCTTCGGACAGACTGTTCATGGGCGTGATCCTTCTTCTGCTAAACATTTCTACACGACATATATCCACCCAGTTCTTGAATCTGCTGGCCCAGAGTTGCACCCATGGTTATGCAGAGATATAAATCTTTTGGAGTAGATTGAAAGGAGAGCTACTCAGATTATATACTTTTTGGACTCGTGCGTCCCAGTTACCAGGAAAGGATATCCTGTATAAATCTCAACACCTTTGCTCAGAGACAGTTGCGGGTTGATTAATAATCATGTATAGGACTATAGGTCGTTGCAGAAACTGCTTGGCTGTGACTTTCGATATCTTTTTCATTATGAATCACAATAACCTGAGTGGTCACGCATTCAAATTTGCCGGGTAGAGATTCCGTTCCACCATGAGGCAATATCTGAAATATTGCGCCAAGTCAAATCGACTTTTTGCGCGCATGTTCTAGGGGAACAGCGTGCTATCGTTTTGTCCAAATGTCTGTAATTTTGGATGATTGAGCCGAAAATGGTCTCAATCGACTAGGTTGGACTCACTGATGACGAATCCGGTGTCAAAATTGATTCTGTCCGGCCGGTTGGCCGGCCGTAGACACGATAACTGTCGACAGAAGCAAGCTAGCTACTTGAAAATTTCAGGATAGGTTGCGCATCAGAATGCCGCGGTTAAGTTCGTTAATGGGCCAAATCGGTCGAATAGTTTCGGAGTTATAGGCACTTGAAGTTTTGAAGTTATTTATTTTTATTTCAAAAACTACTCAAGCGATGGGGTTCAAACTTGGCAGTTTGGTGGAGTATAACGACGCGCAACTTTGAGCCAAATTTCGTCAAGATCATATTGTCAGTAAATTTAAAAAAAAAAATTTTTCGAAATTTTTTTACAAAAAATTTTTTTTTTCGGAAACCATCCATCATATCCAAAAAAACTCATACTCACACTTTGATCTTCTAATTTCACAGCAGTGTACTAAATTTCAGTTCGATACGATCATAAGTTTTGGAGATATCGGGAAAAAATAAGTCAAATTTCGAGGTTTTCTTCTCGATATCGTTGATTTTTTCGGTATTACTCGAGAAATACTGATTCAGTCCTAATTAAACTTCACAGCTAGTTTTAAGATGCTGAAAGACAACTTTATGCAAAATTTCGTGATAATCGTGTTATTAGAACAATTTGAAAAAAAAATTTCTATGATTTTCTCATCATATCATCCTCATTAAATTCTGTATGAAACTTCGAACTGTTATTTTCGATGAAGTACTGGATTTCAATTCGATCTGATCTGTATTTTTGGAAATATTGGAAAAATAAAATTTTGATTGGGTATATCTACGGAATCATTGGGTGGATTTTACCCATTCACGAATTCGGCCTTCGTAATTAAGGTCCAAACCTTCTCTACAAATATCGAGTTTCTAAGTTGTTTCTTTCGGAAGTTATTGTGTTTACGCAGTCGGCCGTTAGGCTGACCGTAAACACAATAGCTTCCGGAAGAAACGACTTAGAAACTCGATATTTGTAGAGTAGGTTTGGAGCTTAATTACGAAGGTCGAATTCGTGAATGGGTAAAATCCGCCCAATGATTCCGTAGATATACCCATTCAAAATTTTATTTTTACAATATGTCCAAAAATATAGATATGATCGAATTGAAATCCAGTAATTTATCAGAAAAAAATTTCAAAACGCACTGCCGTGAAGGCAGCAGCTTTTGCGCGCACGTTCAAATTCGTTGCTGAAGCGGTCATCTACATTGAACATGCGCGCAAAAGTTGCTGCCTTCACGGCAGTGCTTTTTGAAATTTTTTATGTTTGGACCGATTGCCGTCCGATCTTGGTGCACCGAGCGTGAATTGTTTTAGAAATAGACTTGATGATTGGACTTGGGAAAATAATTTTTCTGTTTAAAAAATAACTTCACTTCGAATTGTTTTTTCTCTGGGTTATTTTGGTTCCGTAATTTTTTTTCAATGTAACCTTGATATGATGTGAATTTTTGTTTGAGTTTAATAGGTATTAGCCTTCACTCTGTTTTATTACTTGAAATTAATAATAATATTATTGTTTATTGTATTTGATGGATTGTAGGTGATGAATGATGAAAGCATAATATCAGGATTCATTTGTTTACTGACTTGAAATCGGTTAATCAGATATGAAAAACTTATATGTCCTGAAAGAATATCTGATTCTCCAGTACTATTCAAATTCATGTCGAAAAGTGCCTTTCTGTACATCTGAATGTATTACAGTAGTCATTTATAATATTTTTTATTATTATATAATAATTTTTCTAATAATTTCAGAACCTAGGTAAAGGATCACTCTGGACAGTGGACCCCCAGTATAAACCAAATTTGATTCAGGCTTTGACTCGTTCTCCCTTTCATCCTTGTTCAAACTTGGACACGTCTTCCTATTTAAACAATAACCTAAAAACGAAGGTTGAAAAGGTAGATAAAAAATCCCCTCAATCCATATCTCGTCTTCCAGATCCCCATTTGTTCCCCTTCTTATCTAAAACACTGGCTTCTGTTGAAATGAGTACTCCCATCAAGCGCGAAGCATCTGATGACTCTTTAGATGCAGTGGATGCAGCGACCGTCATGTTGAGTTTGAAAAATGGTCCCACAATGAGGCAGAAGAAGAAAATTGTAGGGCATGTTGTCACTACCTTTCCTAGTCAAGATCATACATATAGTGCTGCTAATTCTTCAGTATCCAGCGAGAAGGATGAGGCTTTTGAAAGTGATGATGGACGGTGAGAAATAATCATTTTTGCCGTAGATTACTATGAAGTTCCAATTCATACGTGTTAGGTGCGGTGTTCACATCCGGTTTGTGCTGAGGCACACCACATGATATCGAAGAAAGGGTCGTGGGTGGGAGTGGGACGACTTGATTCTGGAAATATAACGTCTTTATTAAGTATTTGTTTACTTTTCGAAAGCTATTCCTCTTTGTTATCTCTGGTTGGTTCAAAGTGAGCTTACTCGAAAGAAGAGTTTTTTGATATCACAATATAGCAAAGTATATTTGGCGACAGTTTGAGATGTTATTTGGTTGCTGATTATGTTCACGGCTGATGGTAAATAAAATATCATTCGAAAGAAACAACTTACAAACTTGATATTTGCAGAGAAAGTTTGGACCTTAATTACGAGGGCTGTTCACTTTTCGTTGTCTGGCGAAGATCAGCATACATTAATTATCGTAAATCGTATACGAAATTCCTAGGAATCCATATTGATAGACATCTAAAGTGGGATACACATATTAATGTCGTTCGTACAACACATTGTTCCTATTATGCTTTGAGCTGGATTAAAAACTCACTTCCTTTTAGTATAACACAATACTATGGGGTAATTCCTTTGACATTGGCAGAGTTTTCATAATCCAGAAACGCATCATTCTCTTAATGTTCCACTGCGCTCCACGATCCTGTTTTCTGATTTCTTAGAAGATGGCATCCACACTGTGGCCTGTATATTCATTCTAAGATTTTTAATATATATGAAGGACAACAAGAGCTATTTTTTAAATTATGCAAGCTCACAATACGTGAAATAAAGAAACCTTTTTTTTTTTTACGAGCGCCGAGGAGCTTTTACGACCGAAGCGGTCTCAGGCTTCGGGGTCGTCCACTGGCAGATAGTTCGCGAGGTTTCGGTTCGTTCTTGTTCTTGCGTAGCAGAGGATTTTTACTTCAGATTTCCGTGTTTATTGAAGAAATTGTGATACGGAATGGATTTAGAATTAATAATTCATTTCAAGGATAAATCTCACTTGATCAGGCATATATTAGCTACGGAATGGGAAAAATTTTTGAGCTAAGGTAGATTCAAATTTAGAAAAAATGAAATTATCGGAAAAAAATTCACCATCTTGATAATGAATGATTATTATTGTATACTCATTTATAATACTGGAATGGAAGTTGAAGTGTGAATGTTGATGACCTGGGTACTTCGGAAACAAACGATGTGGAACGTCGAAATTATGGCTGATTTGAATTTTATCTGTGAAAGTCAGCTTCAGAAGGTAAATATGTTATTGATGTATCTAGAACGTGACTTCAAAACTTTAAAAACTGCAAACATCGAAAGAAATGATGGTGACACAGATATTCAGAAATTCTTAAAATTTTGCAGAAGTGCATGCGTATTTTAGAAAACAGGTCACTAGTAAAAATCCGTAGCGTTTTATAAAGAAAAAACTATGTTTATTTTGTGATCGAAAAGATGGTTCTGCATATGAAACGTAATTGAATCATTACAGTACGTATGGGCCAAAAACACTTGAGCATATAGAAAAATGTTCGGAATAAAATTGGTCGGAGACTAAAAAAACAAATTGATAATAGATATTGAGATAATAAGAGCTATAAAACCCGAGATAATGGCGAAACACGCTGGATTAATTACATTTGGAATGCTATACAGCCGATTATTGCCAAAGAGTCCAACTTTAGATAGGCTACTATACACCTACAGAACTTCTGGATGTGAGTTTAATGTAAGAAAAAAGACAACATTCATTAACCTTTCGATCTGATCCATCTAAAATTCACCAACAATAAACAACGAGCTTCAACAAATATTCCGTTCACAAACCATACATTCCACTTTCCGACGGATAGCTCCTCTTTTCGAGCGTATATAAATATATTTTGAATGCTATACAGCCGATTATTGCCAAAGAATCCAATTTCAGGTAGGCAACTATACCTACGGAACTATTGGTAGTGATTTCAATGTAAGAAAGAAGACAACATTCATTAACCTTTCCATCTGATCCATCTAAAATTCACCAACAATAAACAACGAGAAACAAAAAATACTTCGTTCCAAACAACATTCCGCTTCGATAGCTTCCAGTCGGATAGCTGCTCTGTTCGAGCGTACAGACGCGGCAGATCCAAAGTGATCGGGATACGATTGCGCCGCTCGAATTCTCTCGAAGTCGCCCGTATGAAGTCGCTGCCAGTCGACGAGGGCACCTAGAATTCCATTCATTTGGATCTGTCGCGCAAATTCGTTCTTTTACGCTCCTATCTCGCCTCTCGAAATCGCTTGCAGTGGACGACCAGCCTAAATGGTAGGTAGGAGAAGAGTGGATGGTGCATAACGTTTGAAAAGTGTGGTACAGTTTTGAGAACCTTCTGTGGATTTACCCATACCAATATGGCCGACTTTGAACTGATTATTTTTGTCTCATTTGCTGTACACCACAGAATACAAATATTTACCTTGTAGTTGTCGGCCATATTGGTATGGGAAAATCCACAGAAGGTTTTCAAAACTGTACGACACTTTTGGTACAAGGGAAATATAGGATATGCTCCCTCTCCTTCTTTTACCTCCAGGGTTCCTACACAGGATTTTTAAGTTTGAATCGTCTCCAATTTATCAGAGCATCAACATTTTCAATCATCTACCTCTCCGCCTAACGGCCGATCGTCAACACAATAACTTACGGAAGAAACGACTTAGAAACTCGATATTCATATAGTAAGTTTGGACCTTGATTACAAAGGCCGAATTCATGAATGGGTGAAATCCACCAAATTGGTCCGCAGATATACCCATTCAAAATTTTATTTTACCTTTATTTCCGAAAATACAGAAAAGATCGAATTGAAATCCAGTACTTGATCAAAACATGATTACTCTCGAATCGAAATTTTCGGTGTAAAAGAAAAAAATTAAATCATAAAATGGTATTTTATGGTCAATCAATTCAAGAGACAATAATTTTTGTTTTTCAATTTCATACTTTTGTAGAATTTAATTTATTTTCAAACCATTGTGACGAAAAAGTACCTAAGTTCTTGTTTTCACAGAGGAAATTATATGGGTAATTCATTGTGGTAAATAAATTCCTCTTATACAATGGAATAAAATTGTCATATTCATTTTCAACCGATAAGGTCTAACGCATCTCCCACTTAGAGAGCCACTGACAAACGCTTCCTTTGATCGCGTATCGTGGACTGCAGGCCCCACCACACATATTCAACTTGCCATTGAAAGAGAACAGTCTTGTATTCGATATGGTATCGCGCTGAGATTTTGTTTCTTCCACTGGTTCATTTTATTCTGACCCTCGAAAGAGCTGGGTTTCGAATCTTACCGACTGTATTTTCCAAACCTGTATAGTTGAAGATTATGAAAGCACTGACATAATGTAGTACTATACATATATATGTAGTAATCTGTTCATTTGCTACAATTCACAGTATTTGAAGTAGTACTGAAAAGTTTTCACCACTATATTTCCATTCCTTCCGTATGATTCATTTCATTCTGCTATTTGTTTTTGGGAATTGATAGCCAACCATTCTTACTGCTTCATTTTCAAAATAATAATAACTTATAATGAATGGTATAGCTGATGCTGATTCTTCAAGCTTAAAAAGACAAGATTCAATGTCGAGTACTGCATTTTTTTTGTAGGTTTTTTCAGGGTTTTCACTTCCAATTTTTAAAACTGCAATTATTCCTTTATATTGTGTTTACTGTCTATCACTTGAGATTGAAGTAAGTCGGACCCATTATCACGAAAGATGAATTAGGGATGTGTTTGAGTAATTCGGGCTCTGAATCACGATTTTTTTGCATAATGACATGTGAATTGATTGCAGGACGATTGAGCTACACATATAAAACACCTTCGGAAAAGTACCTCAGATATTTGATTCAGACTGATTCGACGTTCTGTTAAAATCATCGTTCTATTCGGAGTCTGCAGAGTATCATGATAGGGTAACTGATGGTGTATATGATCTGGCTTAATCTTTATTGGAAACTTGCAGTGCAATTTTTCAGAGCTACATACATAGGACATTCGTAAAGGTTATTAAGTCTAATTCATGTTTTGGTCGATTTCGAAGTTTGGGTTCAGATTAGAAATTTGCGGTTGGCCTAATGAAATTTATTTTATCTAGTAGTATAAAGAGCATTTCTTGTGACGGTCTGACATACAAACTGTTGCATTTATCTTTTGTCCAATTGTCTGTGGCAAATAGTTGAAGAAATCGACCGGCATTGAAACTTAATAAGCGTGAATAAACAAATCATCACCATTCAAATAAACAGCAGGTGAACTCGAAAATTAACACTGAATTTCTCCTTAAAGTTGAAAGCTTGGTGCATAATTCGAAATTTCTATGCTAAGCAAGGAACCAATGTTATTTGATTGAACAATTATTCACGAAATTTGAATTCTCTTTTCAGAACTGAAAATACTATAATAGTTTCTATTTTTCAGGCCTCGAAAGTCTTCTTCCTGTCGTAAAATTGACTTCAAGGATGATGAAGAAGAGAAAAAAATCAAGGGTGCAGAGACACTGTTGCATTTTGCAGGAGTTACAAGAACCCGAACCTTTTGTGAACCTTCAAGAAAAAAAATGCGGGCTTTGAAATTTGAGTCGGAAGATAACATAGATGAGAAACAAATTCCTTTTAAACCAAGATTATTAAGAACAAAAAGAAAAGAAATGAAGCAGAAATATGTTAACAACAATAATAATAATGAATGGGTGAAACATAGGAAGGAGCTTGAAACGAGCTCAAGTGAAAGGTAATGTCCAAGGAAAAGTAATCAGACTTGTTTTAGTTATATTTTTTAGAGAGAATAGTTGATTTTCAGTTGAATTCTCCAATGCATATTTTATCAGAGGATTATATAAGGTTTATCTCAAAAACAAATAGATATTTGGTGAGATGAGTCATTGAAGAAAAATGCTTTTCATGAGAAAAAAAGTTTTCATTGAAAAGATAAGTAATCAGGTACAATACTTCAAATATATTATTATTTATTGAGTAGAAGACCCAATTTCTATTGTTATTGCATATTTTTCAGTCTGAATATGAATGACCAAATATATAATTATTTGAGATACCCGGTAATACAAAGAATATTCTTATGGTGAAAAGGATAAATAGTATTATCAAACCTGAAAATTGGGGAAATTTCATTTAACTTTTTTCATAGTTGAAAAAAAGTGTTCTCGTAAGAATTTGAGCCATTCAAATAATATATCATTCAGAAAATTACAAATGGAAATTATTTTTGTACAGAAGATATTGATACACTTGGCACCTTCAAAACTTAGCGTAAAGTATATCGATTTATACTAAAATATTATTTCACTCCAGCATTAATGATATTTTATTATGAACATGATGGAAAAACTTTTGAAGTTGTACAAAGCAATACAATTTTGAATTTATCCTTTTCATATCGAAAATATATATCAGATAACAACCCTATGATAGCTTTTCCGAATACACTAACCAATTGAGTTTTTAAACAAATATTTTGGTATATTTCACAGAGATATTTTGTTTATTTTATTTTCAATGGTGTTTTAATGTTCAATGTGTATCATGATTTGCTTGAGGAGGGTTGTGGTGCTACATACTTAAATTGTGAGTGATCACAAATTGTTACCAAAATTTAGGTGTAAGAATCTTAATTTGGAGTGCAATTGATTCTTGTGCAGGAAATGATTCTTGTTTGAAGCTTGGTTAACAAACTGAAATAGTTTCCATCCTGAATGCAGCTTTTTTCATCGTGGATCATGCATCAAGTATACTAGCACTATTTGCATTGAAACATTTAATAGGAGAGAGAATAAATACAATAGGTGAAAAAGTAAGTTCTTGTTTTTACTTTACATTCTGAAACTCCACAACAGGCACAATGCTCATTGAGATGTCAATGTGAGTAAGTTGAGGTTTGCTTTGTGCAACAATTCATACTTTTATACCGCAGAAATAGATGTTAAAAGTGGTTTAGTTTCGATCCATGAAAGATCTGTTTTCATAACTGCATTCTATATACCAAATTTCATCAACGAAGCCTTCACTGAACATGCTTACATGTATATTAATTCTCGTTTATCTGAGAATCTCTGAATTTTCTTGCTTGAGAAATGCACAACTGTTTCAAATGTTCTCCAAAATTTCATCATGAATGAAATAATTTTGTTTAATGTATATGAATGAGTTATTTAGTAGTAGTAGTAGGTTGGGAAAAATATCTCTGTTTTTATATTTATTGGTCGTGATATAAATAAGAATTTTGGTGGAAAAATTGAATTCCCACAAGTGTGAGAATGTCACTGATCATTTTCTGAGGTTAATAAAAAGCAATAATGAAAAGTCTCAATTGGAGAATTAGTCATGAAAGGAAATCAAAGTGATAAGGTAGAAAAATATAGTTGAAGCTATATATTTTTTCTATTTCCCGTGATACAGAAGAGATCTTCCTTATGTACATAATATAAAACAATCATGAACTTTCTGACTTTTATGAGTGTTTTGAGCAAGGTCAACCTTCGTCAATTTATTGGTATTTACGTTCGCCTATTCATGGTAAAGGACATCAAAAGTGGCATTTTCATTTGCATTACCAACAATTCGTTATCTCTTCAAGTTGTCAGATCCTTCTTGAATTTTTCATAGGAGTTTTCTTTTTTTGACCCAGCTGATTTCTTGCACTGAACATTCATAATTTATGGTCATTATTCTTGAAGTGAAGGTATTCTAAATATTTCAATCTAAAGCAATACTATTCTGCCTGACTTACACAGTAATACTCAATTGTTTCTAGCTTTTTACACCCATTATGCAATTTGATTATTACATTTCGTTCTTTGTCATGAAGTGTGATGTATTTTGATGAGGGTATTCGCGCTTCTGATATATGGTTTATTAGGATCGTGATATCATCCTTGTAGTATGAGAAGTTTGTAACTTCACATGAAAATTTTTCGTAACCCTTTTCTTTTAATATGCACATCATCTTTATGCAAAGGAGTACAAAAATGGTTCAGTACATCTTCATTTTATGTTTTGATGAATGGTGATAATCCCCAAATTATTGTTCCTCCTAATTCAATTTCAGTTAATGTGCTATACTTATCTATATTTGTGTATAAATGAATAACTGAGTTTGAAAAATGTGCCAAAAGATTTATTTATTGCTTCAATGTTGATAATTTTGGCATCTGTCTTCCACTTTTATATATAAATGTGAAATTCTTCTAAGAGTCTAACTTGTTCATGGGTTTTTTTTTATTTCATAAATATTTATTGACAAATTTATTTCCTGATTATTCGGAATATTCATATTGTTGTGAATTGAACTTTATTATATTTCAAGCTATTGAAAATAAACACAGATATTTTAAGGCGTTTTTTCTTCCACGATTAATGTCAATTGTGCATTCTTGTAAGAGTGGGTTGCAACAGAGTTGCTCCAGTTTCCAAAAAACACTCGCTTTCTTCTTGGTTGATGCTTGAGGCACCTGAGGTCCTCCAAGCACCTACCCATACCCTTGATACAACAAAATGGCCCCTACTCATTGATGTGGTAAAATATAAAACTCGCGTCTTTATCATCTGACAGACAATAATCGATTTTATTAGGCCCCTGATGAGTATGGGCCTAAAAAAGTTTTTTAAGCTATTCATGACCGCATTGAAAAATAAAATTTGAGCAAAGTTTTATTGAATCAGTATATCATTTGGTATGCATATAAAAATATTGCCCGATTTTATCAGGTCCATGAGAGATGCAATTCAATAGTTTCACAAAGTTCGGTTAAATTCTATATTCATTGCGTCCATTAGTAGGATATAAGTCTCCTCGGCTGATATTCATGGAAGGGATTGAAAAAATTCAAACATGGATGTTTGATTTTTGTTTCTCAGACGACATTTGGTTAAGTTCTTTGTATATTCATTTGACACATAGACTAATAATAAACAATAATAATGTTTATTATTAGTCTATGATTTGACAATAGCAACAAACAAAACGAGCCCATATATAATTTCACAAATCAGCTACTTTTAGTTAAGGTTTCATTTTACGTGATAAGCATATGAATGAAGTATGAGTTTCATTATTATTATTCATTAAGGTGGAGTTCATACAGCATACTGATGGATTCGAAAAATATATAATCGCACGATTTTTTGCCAAACTGTTGTTTTCTCATCCGTCCTAACAGGATGATATCTAACGGTTTTAAACAGTTGTTGAAGAAGAAAGAGTTGAAATTTTTCACCTACAAACAGAAAAACCGTGCGCTCCTTGAGGGTATATTTATACTGCGAATCAAATGAGAAAACAAAAACCTGAAAGATTATCAATTTTCATGTAAAAAAATCTTTATTTATATTTTTGGATGCGTCAGTTCCTATCATTCACGATAATAATCATTGGTAAAAAACAATACAGTTAATCAGCAATGTACGGCTGAACCATTTTTGGAAATTGGCCGCCACCATAAGAACATTGAAACTAATATGTCTTTACCACCACTCTTGCATATATACTTTTTATCAGTGGAATCGAATATTTCATTCATAAAAATATGTATTGAAAATTTTCAACCGCATTCAAAATTTATATTTTCTACTGGAAAGCTATCTTTTAAATTTGGCTCCACATATTGGCTATTTAAAAGGTAGAGACTTCGCGCGTGGCGTATCGGGTACCTTTAACTTCAGCAAGCCAATGGACAGCTTCAGCTGTATGGATCGTAGAATTGTGCAGTAACAAGTGAAGTAGAGTTGACCTACCGCGTTTTACCCAATTCGAACTTGCGTCCTGATTTGAACATTTTTGATACCGAATTATTCCAAACTCTCGAGTTGTTGAACTGTGCGATAGCATATGCAGCATGATTTTGTGTCGACATAGAATGAGAAAAACAGAAATATAATTCGTGATACATGCAAGAGACATAAAACTCAACACAACAAGTCTGTTCCTACACACTCTGGAACTAGTTCTGAATCGGGCGGAGTGTGCGCATATCGATATTAGCGTTCCAACAAATTTCGAACTGGTTAGGAATTGCAAACCAAGTGTTCCAACGTAAAAAGAATTTGTGTCAGACCAGTTCTAGAACGGTGAATTCAGTTCTTGGGTTTAGGCAAGAACTGAGAAGGAGGAATTGAATCGGTCATCTGTTACATGCCATTCGAATGCAGCAAGGGGTAATAAAACCACATCTGGCAGAGACGGGCTGCATTTTTCGGGTGACAAACAGCCCTTAGGCTATGACGAGGGAATTTCTCTAAGAATGATTCGTTTCCAACACTTTAGAACTATCTATTCAGAATTAGTCCCGAACTAGAATGAGCGAAGATGTGTGAATTGATTCAGTTCTGAATGAGTTCAAGACAGTAACAGAACTGGGTGTTGGAACAAACCTATTGTATGTGCGTCAGTGTAAACGTTTTCAGGGACATCATCCCACACACCCAAAGAGTAACTATTCATTCCTTTGAGAGCACAGAACTATCGACAAAATACATGGGCTGCGTTCGCTGCGTGTGCCGTTACCATATCTTGATGGAATCAGACACGTCTGATTAGGAATTGTCTTCTTTATACCTCAAAAGAAAAGAAGCTCGCCGAGTTCACACAGTTACAACTCTCCCATTGGCGTCTCCAAGGGGTTTCTAACTCAACTGTTGGAAGCTGCGTAACATACTGTAACTTTTCGGCTTGCAGGGTGATTTGTGTGATTATCTCCGATTTCCTAGTGCCCAATATTTGCAGTTTTGCCGGTTCACCATTTTTAGATGAAAAAGACGAGTTTCATCAGTAATCAATGTCATGAGGTCCCCTTTTTGATAAATACAACTGCCAATTGGTCAAGGGTGGAAAGGCAGATCTATATATATTACGGCTCAGTGTGCGAGTACTCATACGAATTTCCGCGGAATGGTTTCGAGCAGATCGACATGAACTGCGCAGAAGAGCTTTTCCGACTTGTTCAAAATTTGCTGGGATTAGAACTGTTCGTGGAATATCTAGGTACTTTTTGTGGTAAGTAGTGTGGAGTTGTTCCAGGTGCCAAACTGCCCATGTACGTCTTTCCTTCATCATTGATTTTTCATGAATATAGGTCTAAAATATCAATATTTTTATTGTATATATCATTTATACAATGATATTGACATTGAAAACACTGGGTTCATGTGAATTCCCACAAGACGAAAACGTCCAGCATCTAACAAATATAGGAACTGGTCTAATGGAGAAGAAAGATCTCCAGTAATGATAATAAATAAACATAATCACAAAAACGAATATCTGTCGTTCAAAGTATTCTGCACTCGAAGGTGGGATTCGCAAGATACTCCTGGAAGATGGCGCGCTGTACTTAGTTAAGGCCAATTCATACTATCCGTTCAGTTCAGTTCCGTTACGCCAGAGAACCTTTTAGTGGGTTTTATATGGACTAATTCATACTATCCGTCTACAACTCTTCATAGCCTAAAAGCCAATGGCGGCCAGACCTTCGATATTTAATAAAAGCTGAAAATTTTTCTGTGCGTGTCCCCTATACAGGTAAGAACGACCAGGGACTATAGAGTTTGGGTAGTGGTTACTTGGGCAGGTAACAGGTAGTAAAGGTGTATAAAATAGTACCTTAAATTCGTTACAGTACAAAGCTCTATTTTTTTATATTTTATTAGGGATAACTTTAGAAATCTCGTCATCCATTGCCGAACACTATGACAGTTGCTACTCCCGGCCAGACACTCCCCAATTTCAATAAATTAAAATTATACTTTCGTTACAGTATAAGAGCTAAATTTTATAAATGTAACTTGGGGACCTATGAAAAAATGTTACCTCAATAGCCGGACAGTTCTAATGGTTATTACACCTTGCCAGACACATTGAAAGTCCGCTGTAGCTGCGAGCGCGAGGAAACTACTGTTCTAGCGGGTGCGAGTGCGATACGGCGCTCAGGGCCGGTATTATAAAACTTAACTTTTACTTTAACTGACAGTTATTTCCTAACATAACTGTCAAAACTGTCAGTTAAAGTTAAAGATAACTTCCAGTTAAATTTAATAATACCGGCCCTTAGTCGACTGCGATCTTTCACTGCGCATCAGCTGTCTTTTATTGATGTATTGAAGAATTATGTGTATCTACAACCACGTGTTACCATTGATATTAGAGTTTACCTGGATTTCATGCCATCAGAGGTTGTGATTTTAACCCTGCATTTTTCCGAAAAGGAAAATCAATACTATACAAGAATTTAAAAAAAAATCCCCAGTATCAGGAAGCTTTCAAGAACTTCGGCAACAGCGAATTAATTGAAAATTTAGATTTTCAACGAAACATCTTCAATATTATTCAGAGATTTATATGCAATGTTTACAATGTCCCTCGTGTTATTGGTGTTGATGACGCTAGACTGCAATTATTCATGGACTCGTATACAGTTTCCGATGTAAACGAAGCTTTTGACCAGAAAAAGTTGCGAAATTTTGATGCTAGCAATCTACCACCTTGCAAAAGCGAGCTATATTGCAACAATTTCTGCGAGCAAATGATATATGTCCATTTGGAATAATGCTCATCTGAAAAATCCAACCATATGTCAACCAGACAATAACGGCTTGGTATTGAAAAATGACAAATACCAATTCAAATGGTTTTCAGGAGATCAACTACCAAGTCATGTTAATGATTCGCTTAAAACTCAATCAGGTATGTAATTATTATGACAAATTATTGTAAATAATTTTTTAATTATTCATAATTGTATAAACTTGTTTATTTTTTTTTTCAGAAACTGACGAAGAAGGCGATATTGAAGACGATCATGACATCGACTGGGCCAGTAGTGACAGAGAAAATGAAAGTATCGACGACAAAGAATTAATATTTTTTTTACATGTAATAATGCTCTTTTTTGTATATTATAATAATAAAATTCCATTTTCTACTCTATATAACATGTCTATGAACGTAATAAAATAATTTTTTTATTGGATATCTTTAAAGATCGCAATCGACTATGCGCTCGTGCTCGCACCTACAGCGGACTTTCAATGTGTCTGGCAAGGTGTAAAAACCATTAAAATTGTCCGGCTATTGAGGTATTATTTCATAGGTCCCTAAGTAATATATATATAAAATTTAGTTTTTATACTGTAACGAAAGTATAATTATAATTTATTAAAATTGGGGGGTGTCTGGCAGGGGATAGCAACTGTCATAAGTGTCCGGCAATGGATGACGAGATTTCTGAAGTTATCCCTGATAAAATATAAAAAAATTGAGCTTTATACTTTAACGAATTTGAGGTACTATGTTATACTCCTTTACTACCTGTTACCTGCCCAAGTAACCACTACCCAAACTCAATAGTCCCTGGCCGTTCTTACCTGTATAGAGGACACGCACAGAAAAATTTTCAGCTTTTATTAAATAACGAAGGTCTGGTAGTCGTGGGCTTTTGAGATGATTATCTCAATTTCTCGAAATGAAGTGAGGTTTTCAGAATTAAACTTCCTTGATAGATATCCCAACGCATAACTTTCGAGATTTATGATGAAGAAATTGTTTTTTCGGAAACTATTCATAACCTTACCATGGAGTTTGGTACATGTATATCTGCAGGATCACAAGATGGATTCCAAGAATTTGGCGTTCGAAATTAAACTCCAAACCTGCTCTACAATTATTAAGTATATCTAAGATTCTCTCGGTACTTATTGTGTTTACTATCAGCGGTTAGGCTAGACGTAAAGAGGTTAATTATTTCAGCCGAATTCGTGAAATTGACAAGCGCGTTAAAGCTGCCCATCTTTTTCTAATAAAGGTGTCATTCTCTGTCTGGCAAAAATAAACATGGGGGGTATAAAGTTTCCCGCTGCACTCATCGCACACATAACTGTCACGTTGCTTCCTCGTTCGCCGCTTGTAACAGAACCTACTCTTCTTTGTCCTTTTTCGGAGAGCACTTCTCCTGGGTCTGTCACCAGGTTGATGCCAGTTTCGTCAGCATTGTAAATGTTGTTGGGAATAAACTTATGTTTTTCCAATAATTCGCCAAGTTTATCATAGAAAAGCGTAATTTCTCCTTTGTTGAAAGCAGAAATTCTATTTCAGCTTGTCGCTGCAGCTTTTCGTATAGAAACTGAAGGATTGCGTCTCATAAAGGCGTGTACCCAATCCAATCCAGCTGATTTGTTGCATTGATCAAAATTGTTTTAGATATTGTTGAGCTCCGAATATTTATAAACAAGTTTACGCAAATCTGCGACATTGAGTCCATAGTATATAGCAAACCCAACAACTTAACTTGTTCGGCAATTTCAGTTTTTTGCTGTTGGGTGAAAACGTGCTTCCGAACTAGTCTTGGGTTAGGCATGTTTTCATTTTTTAGTCGATCTCTCAGAGTAGGTCATGTTATGTTACATTGTTTTGCGGTTATTCTTTTCGACAAACTTCCTTCAATCAAGTTTCAGCAGATTGAAGGTCTTCTTCGGTCCAAGCCGCTTTAGCGGTGGTCCTCTGACGATTTCTTGGCATATCTACAACATTAAAAAAATGAGTCATTAAGGGATAATGGCGCTCAGATGAGGGGTATAACCCCAAACAGTCATTTTGTAGTTGGTTTGATATTTAAAAGAAGTCATTCAATATTGTTGAAAATTGATTATTGCATTATCACAAAATGGAATAAATTATTGTCAGAAAAACGAGATTAATAATTAAATAAGCATTGAAGTTTTGGACTCACCGACAAAAGCACCCAACTAAAAATTAGATCAACGCAGCCGGAAAACGAAGAAACGCACTTAACGTTAACTTGACGCCAGCTGACTGTCGGTTGCATCGCTGTTCGTAAGAGACCACCTTTCGTCGAGCTTCACGCCATAAGGAATTTTGCTACGTTCCGGTGAGCGCTATTCCCCCTGCCTACCCTAATATTGTTTTTCACCATATTCAATTTTTAATTTTTATATCGTTCAATGTAGAGCCCTGGAAAAGATATAAAAGAGATATTGTAACTTTTGAATGGCGCAAATGTTATGTTTTCACGGTTACGCTTAATATATATAACGTTTTGGTTTTAACGGTCGTTCTAAAAGTAGACGTATTGCCAGACGTTTTTGTTACCGTTGCGTTAGTTATCAAAGTTTGTTTAGGTTATGTGAGACGTCAGATTTTTGTGTTACAAACTCACGTTCGAAGTCCTATAAAGTTTAATAATCATTTGCGTTTCTGCATTACCTAATTAGTTTTTGATTCTGTACAAAATGAAAAAGGAATCGGAAGCGATAATTTCAGTTAGTGCTATAGCAGACTAGGGGCCGGTATTATAAAACTTAACTGGAAAGTTATCTTTAATTTCAACTGAACCTTTTGACAGTTATGTTCTAACATAACTGTCAAAACTGTCAGTTAAAGTTAAAGATAACTTTCAGTTAAGTTTTATAATACCGGCCCTAAGTGGAACTAGTTATATTGCACAATATAATCGGCATGGTTCAAACTAGTTATTCCTAATTTCAAAGCCTCCATGTTGCTCCCAAAAGTATTTCTTAACTCGTGAAAATGTAACAAAAACATTCATGTGAAAAAAATTGGCTGTGGTAGAACCAGGGGTTTGAAACTCCTGTGCTAATCTTGAGGACCCCAGCATTTAGAGAAAGATGTTCGATATTTGCCTCTCTTTTTCTATGAAATACTCATAACTTTCTTAACCTATAATTGAAAACAGTACAGAAATATCGAAATGTGGCAAAACTAGTTTCGCTGTAACGAAACCAAAATTTATAAATTTAATATATGTCCAATGAAGGCTTATGAAGAAGGTGAATAGTTTATGAAGTGAATTCACTTCGAGCATGAATAATCCTTATAAATTTCAGATTATAAGCAAGTCAGTTGCTTATTCTGATTGTGATCGAATCCAATGGACTAAATTGCCAAAAATCAGTTTCCATTTTTCTGTTTGGAGGCTCATTTATTTGATAATGATAGAACTTGAATAGTTCGAATAGAAATCTTTGATGTATGTTGAGACTAATTATCATTTGTATATTTCACTAATATTTTTACACGAACAAGAATTAATTGGATAAGAATTATTTGTGTTAGAGATAGGTAGCTCCTTTAAAATTTCATAGCATCAAGAAATATTTATAATGCTTCCTGAACTGGTCGAATTACTGGCCAGTTCTAGTTGGGAATTTCGAAACTCAACAATATGTTTGTGATAACTGGATGTTTCAATTTTTCAGACTCATAGTTATTGTAGTTAGTTATATACATGCATGGACTGTTTGATCACTGTTCATCGAAGTAAATTATTATATTTTGGATCAATGAGAATCCTTCAACAAATTAACCTATCTGAGTAGTTAATCTCTGCATTCAATCATAATAAATGATCATTCTGTATAGCGACTATGTGAAATATATTTGATCTAATGAATTTTCAGATGATATGTTTGTTCGATTTATGATCTATAGGAGACAATGAAAATTCTAATATTTCAAATGTATAAAGGCATCCGCACGAATATTTGAATCGTTGTAATTTTTTCCGCCACGACCTCAAAAGATGGCGGCCACTCTGTTTCCCTGATTTAGTAGGGAGTTAGCACTTCTAGGATTTTTTTATTCTATGGGTAGAACCAATAAATCTTAATGTCTAATATCAGTTGTGTGTATTATGAAATAGATATAAAAGTCTGAGGAACTTGTGTAATTAACAACAAATACTAACAAACAGATGACAGTGATCGGAGCCGGAAACACCCGAAGCTTAACGAATCCTTCCGATATAGAATAGCGCAACGTAAATTGCGGCTCGTTATTTTCCGTAAATAGAGAGTTATTGCAGTGTCAAATTTGTGTGACGTTATTAGCGCAAACGTTATTTTTGACATCTAAGCATGCGCAGATTCAGTTTCAGAATAACGTGACGTTAATTGGGAACTTCTGCGAAGATGCCAGCGCCCTAACGGATAAATTTGGAACCTGTCCAAGCTAGTAGTTTTATGTAAACAAACCTTAGAAATGTGGTGGAGAACGAATATTTATTAAGCAGAGCTTGAATATTTAAAGAAATTATTATAGTTTTGTGTAAGATTTCTTGAGAAGGAACTTTTCGTTTCGATCACGATATAAAATCGTACTTTAAATCGTTCCTGGAGGATAATTTCGGTGTTATTTTAGTGTATGTTGCTTGGTGGATCAAAATAAACCAATATCTAAGTTTACTTGAATTTCTGGAAAAAAATGCACCTCAAGAAGTATTTTAAGGACTCTTATTTATGTGAAGAAGTGCTGAATGCAGGCTATATTATGTGGTAACTCTAGAATCAGTCCAAATGATATGACTTGTTCTTTGTTTACAAAGGAAGGAATCAATAAAATGAAAACAGATTTTCTGCCTTAGTTCTTTTGCATCGTATTTCTAAAGAAAAGGAAACAGATAGACATATAATTGATTTCATTTTTATATTACAGCAGCTCAAGATACACATACAAAATGAAAAATGTCACAGCCGGTTCAACCTACCTATATAAGGAAATGAAAAGTATTGATGTATTTATATGAGTAACTTCAGCTATTATTAACTCTAACAGTATATCTAGTTTTTGTCAGATTTTCAACCAGATCACTCTTTTAGAATATGATTTTGTGAAGTATGTGAATTAGGTAGCAGCAGAAGTGCTCGGTAGTTTCTCTGCAGCAATTTCCTTCAAAATTCTCTCATTTTTATTTACACCTGAAAACATCATGACATGAAGTTGTTTCGAAATAAATACATTGTAGGTAATTTACCTTTATGAGAATAAACATCTTCAGAGAAATGCAGTGAACATACTTTCATGTATTTCGTGACCTGTTTTCCAATCTTCAATTTCTAGAGCTAGGCCTTTCTTCTATCATTGAGTTCCTTGCCGAATGCTGTTTCCAAATTAACTTTAATTTCATTTGGCTTTGGAAAAAATGAAAACAAGAGGCACTAGATGATCCTTTCTTCTTTGACCATGAATAACATTGAGTTGAGGCACACAACAATAGTCATTTCGGGAGGATGCCATTTCGAATTAATACGATCGAAATTTTTAATCGGAAAGAAAGGAATCGATTGATGAATATTACAAACACTTTCGGTATTCCAAAATTTCAACTCGGAGAACAACACAAAAGCTCGAAAATGAACTCCAAAAGTGAGCAAATTACGTTAGAATAACAGGCACGTCGAAAAACTACTAGCTTGGAAGTGTTCGAATTTCTATCACCAGAGGGCGTATCGCTTAGCAGTAGTTGCGAATAGCGTTAGCGACTATCGTTATTTACGGAAAATTGCGAGCCGCAATTCACGTTGCGCTATATCGGAAGGATTCGTTGAGCTTCGGGTCCTTATATGCAGAAGCCCTTTGAGCGAACAGTATTCATCACACCAGATATTTCCTTGTTGAGACTCTTTTTTTTCAATAGTCAGTTCTATCACTAGAACATTTACGTTGTTCCTTAATGATCAGTTCAACAGGCAGATTTTTGGAAGGCATAGCATTCCTCTTAAGTAAATTTCTCTGCTTGGATTATGGGCCAGGAAAAAAATTGTCTTCATGAATATGATCTAATATTTCATGAGCAATTCGTGCTTACCTTTATAAAAATGATCATCATCTGTAAAATGCAGGTAACAGAATCTCATGAATCTTGTTTGTTGGTTTTTATCGATTCTTCAACACTTTCAGGCCCGACTTCTTCAAGGAAGTTTCTTTCACCCTAACTCCAAATTTTTTACCGGGCTGTGGAAATCTATGGAAAGGGACATTTGAGTTTGCTTTTCCTCAGTAAAAGCACTTGTACAATCACACAAACGCCAAGAAAAATGCATAAACTTTCTCATTTTCTTAGCATTTCTTTTAACTTGTCAATGATAATGTCTGTACCTCGGGTTACTCGGATAGTCGCCAGAGGGAGTAGCGCTTATCTTCTTCATTCGCCAATAGCATATATATTTGTATTCTGTGGATAGAACAATCTTTATTTACCTTATGATCCATAGAACATAGAAGGGATAACAAACAACAATGAAAAAATTACTAGGTATGGTCTATGGATCATAAGGTAAATAAAGATTGTTCTATGCTATGGATATGTTACTTAGGGCTGTATTTATAGTTGTTCCTTGAGGCTTCCTTACTGAAGGCCTCCTTGAATTTGCTTTTCTATGGAAACAAATAAAAGTTTGTTTGCATAGAAACATAGAAAAGCAAATTCAAGGCGGCCTTCAGTAAGGAAGCCTCAAGGAACAACTATAAATACGGCCCTATAAAACATTGATTGTCATTCTGGAGTATAGACTTATTATGTCTATGCTCTGGTGACAAGAAGATTGCGTTTTCATCAATCAAATTCCGTAATTAACCTTTTTTTCAGGAACCAACCCGAATATTTCATATTTACAGAACGGAAAACCGGCAACCGAAATAACCAAGTTAATTTGCGGAACATATCCTTTATAAACTTGACACTTTTAACATAAAATCAGGTTACTTTTACGAATATTTATAAATAACGCGAACATTATCATGTCGAATATGTCCTGAAATTCCCATTCCCCAGTGATTGTAAATTTGTGAAGAAAATTGTGGGTTGGCAACTTGGGCCGAAGTCGTCTGTTAAACTGCCTCGCAAGACGCTCAGCTTGCTTGTCTGTACGCGGCTTATTATGATGGCGCTCTGGGACCGTCAAGTAGAAAAATGTATGTCATTGAGATTTTTTGACATTTATAATATCTGAAATGTCCACATCAAAAGATAAAAACTTGTCTACTCAAACCGAAGACAATGTCCTGAATTTAATTTCTTCAGCTCGAATTGCTCTACAAAATGGCGATTTCGAAACAGCCGAACAAGATTTGATTCTTGGCCTTGCGATCAGTAATAACACAGGAAATTTCACTCAAATACCTTACATTTATGACATTTTATCTGCAATGGCGTTCTCGAATGGTAATCTGGAGAAAGCAGCAAAAATTCTTGAAGAAGCTGTGAAGGAACTTGTAATACTAGGTTTTCCACGAAATCATCGTCACATTACCGACTTCAGATTTCGGCTGGCTCGAATTTTCGGTTCTCTAGAAAAGTCAGAAAATGTCGAAAAGGGATTTGAAGATACTCTAAAAAAACTGAGGAAAGAATTGGATACTGGAAATAGTTCCTATCATTCAAGCATCCTTCATGCAAATTTTCTTTTCAGATATGGACTTTATAAAGTACGTCATAAACAGTATATTGAAGCGAGGGAAATTATTAATAACGCTCTAGAACATTTTAAAACTGATGCTTTTCTACATACAAATTTGATTAAACCCATATCTTGTACATTGAAGGATTTGTGTTCCATTATAACCAGTGACGAAAAAGCGGTTGCTGATTTAGCCGACACATTACCTTCATTGAAAATATCTGTACCATCCAAAAAATCCAAACATCGAACATATTTTTCAAAGGAAAGTATTCTTTATAAATAAGTCTCCATAATGATAATTGTTCCCTATTTTTCAAATGTCCATTGATACAAGTGCTTCAGCCTTATTATCATTATATTTACTGTTGTATATTTTTACTCATCAAGCTTATTCATTAAAAACAAAGAAATATGAGATAATTTCATTTTGATGAATTGTCAGATAAAACGACATATGGATGAACATCATTCACTTCACCCAAAGTTCTGCACTCGTTCCGTAAGGTGCCCTGAGATTGCGCTAGTCAAATTTTGTTCACAAGACCGCCATCTCACAGGTAATGGTAAGTATCATGCCTTTGACAAGGTAAGCGTTATTGATCATTGGTAAAAAGCTTCAAATGCTCTGGTTGAGAATTTCAATGTTTGATTAGATCGAATCATGGTGAAGAATGCCTTTATGTACCGTCAAAACTTCGACCCTCTTTTCATGTTGATATCAACTGATTTGTGCAAAATTTTATCTTACACGGCATTTTGTATGTAGGCACTATGATCACTATCGAATTGTGATATTCGAAATATTCCAGGTAGGTTTTAGGGCGGTCGTCCACTGACCGCGATTTCGAGAGGCGCAATGAGAGCATGCACGAACGATCTTGTGCTACAGATACAAATGAATAGATTTCTAGCTAGCCTTGTTCATGGGAAACGAATTCAGAAGGGCTTTTACGAGAGGAATCAAGCTGCGTAATTGGATCTCGATCAGTTCTGATTTGTCGCGCCTGTACGCTTAAATGGCGCGCCATTAGTTCAGCGGTTAGAACTCATGCCTCATAATCATGAGGTCTGGTGTCAAGCCCTTGAGCGGAAAAGAATTTTTCGGACTTTCTGGGGACCGTCCATTCATTCACTGTTGGGTAAACAATTGACAGTGCCTTTTACTAACGTGGCGCAAGGAATCAGTAACAAAGCCCACACAGAACATACCCTGTCTCCTAACTCGCACAAGCATTAGCTTCTGAGGGGTTCCACAGCGGAAACTAGGAGAATCGGCAACAATACAATACAATATACAGTATACGACGGAACGCGGAACATTGTGAGGAAACGAGATATTCGTTGCAGTTTGTTGATTATAATTGGTAAGATGGATCATATTGAAACTTTAAAAGTATTGTTTTTCTTCTTATCTTAGATTCCAGTCGTTCTGTAGGTGTAATCGCTTCCCAGAATTAGGATTATTCAGCAAAAGTGTGTGAAAAACGAGAAATTGGTTGAAGTTTGTTGATTATAATTGGTGAGATGGATCATTTTGAAACTTTAAAAGTGTTGTCTTTCTTCTTATCTTGAATTGCAGTCGTTCTGTAATTGCGATCGCTTCCCAAAAATTGGATTATTCAGCAAAAATCGAATGTATAGAAATTAAAATATATTCAATCCAGCTTAAACCCTTGCAATGGGAGATAATAAGCTGGAAACTCGAACGCACCTTGGTTTTGGCGTTCGCAATGTATCGTTTGAAGTCACGTGAGATCTCGAAACTACGTAGAGTTATTGACGGTTCAATTTCAGAAAAATCAGTGTTCTTTGAATTAATCGGTTATTATAGCTTTGTTTATCTTTACATCTTCCTTAAAAATGGTTTTTGGACGAATATTATTCCTTACGTCTTCTCATGCGCTCAGTTGTTCCCAAGTCAAACATACTATAATGATGCTTATATACTGCGTTTAAATCTCACTGTTAATGATCTGTTTAGCTACAGATTAAACGAAACATTATGGAATATTATTGGTGGCCGGTTTCCTATACTATGTTATGCATACTCGTGAAAGTTAAAGTAGTTATGAATGTTTATTTGACCATCATACTTTTTGATGCTTGCAGTTTTCAAATTTTTCAAGTCACGTACAAGATACACTGATGAGATTATTCAGTCATAATTTCCAAATTTCTCCTCACTCGTTTCCAAACAACCGTGGTCATCGACATTCACACTTTACCTTCTTGTATTACAGTACTATAGATGAGTATACGATAATAATCTAAAACCATTTGGGGATTTTTTCAATTCATCAGCAAGATGTTTGGATTCTCCCAATCATTTCTTTTTTGCGCTCATATTCTGGGGAACAGAGTGCTATGATTTTGTCCTAACGCCTGAAATTTTAGAATTTCCTCACGAAATTGGTCTCAAACGACTAGATTGGAGTCACTGATCACGAATCTGGTGTGAAAATTATTTCTGTCTGGTCGAGGACACGCTAACTGTCGAACAGAGCAAGATTTGAGACTAACAGGGTAGGTTGCGCATTAGACTGCTGCGGTTGAGTTTTTTAATGGATAAAATCAGCCGAACGGTTTCGGAGTTGAAGCCATTTGAAATTTTCTGATTATTTTCCTGTTATTTCAGGAACTAATCAAATCGATTGGATGGAAACTTGGCAGTTATTTGGAGCATAACGACTCGAAGCCTTGAGCGTGTTGAGATCGTCCTGTCAGTTAACCAAAAAAACAAATTTTCGAAATATTCCAATTTTTTTTTCGAAAACTAATCATCATATTTCAGACCTTGAGCTTCATAATTCACATCCGTGTACCAAATGCCAGTTCGATAAGATCATTATGTTTGAGGGTATTGGGAAAAAACGCCTAAAATTTTACACAATGGATTACTATCTCCTCAGTTGAATAACCCAATACCATTGATATCTTAAATGAAACTTATATATTACTCATAACTCATTGGTTTTTCGCAACACAATTTGCAGCGTTTCACTTAATAACTCAGAGACCACTGGTCGGTAATCATTCGGATGGAAATTTTTAGGTTGAGTTATGCAACAGAAATCGACATTGAGAGTTTCATGAAAATTCGGTGGTAAGTTTCGAGAAATCATTTTTCCCCTTCTACCCCTAATTTTGAGCCTTCAGGGTATACCGATCCTGCTGAAAAGCTTGGTGAATCAATCTCGAGCGACACACGATTTTTCTACCAAGTTTCATCAATTTCGGTTCAGTACTTTCAAAGGAAAGCCGCGGACAACGGACGGCGGACGGACGGATTTTTGCGCGCATGTTCTAGGGGAACAGCGTGCTATCGTTTTGTCCAAATGTCTGTAATTTTGGATGATTGAGCCGAAAATGGTCTCAATCGACTAGGTTGGACTCACTGATGACGAATCCGGTGTCAAAATCGATTCTGTCCGGCCGGCCGTCCGTCCGGCCGTAGACACGGTAACTCTCGACAGAAGCAAGCTAGCAACTTTAAACTTTCAGGATAGGTTGCGCATCAGAATGCCGCGGTTGAGTTCGTTAATGGGCCAAATCGGTCAAATAGTTTCGGAGTTATAGGCACTCGAAGTTTTGAAGTTATTTATTTTTTATTTGAGAATCTATTCGAGCGATTGGATACAAACTTGGCAATTAGGTGGAATATATCGACGCTCAACTTTCAGCCAAATTTCGTCAGGATCATTTTCTCAGAAAATTTAGAAAAAATTTTGTTTCGAAATTTTTTTCCAAAAAATTTTTTTTTTTCGGAAATCATCCATCATATCCAAAAAAAATTCAACTCACACATCGTTGATTTTTTCGGTATAACTCGAGAAATACTGATTCAGTCCTGATAAAACTTCACAGCTAGTTTTTAGATGCTGAAAGACAACTTTTTGCAAAATTTCGTGATAATCGTGTCATTAGAACAAATTGAAAAAAAAAATTCTATGATTTTCTTATCATATCATCCTCATTAAATTCTCTAAGAAACTTCGAACTGTTATTTTTCGATGAAGTACTGGATTTCAATTCGATCTGATCTGTATTTTCGGAAATATGGGAAAAATAAAATTTTGATTGGGTATATCTACGGAATCATTGGGTGGATTTACCCATTCACGAATTCAGCCTTCGTAATTAAGGTCCAAACCTTCCCTACAAATATCGAGTTTCTAAGTTGTTTCTTTCGGAAGTTATTGTGTTTACGCAGTCGGCCGTTAGGCTGACCGCAAACACAATAACTTCCGGAAGAAACGACTTAGAAACTCGATATTTGTAGAGTAGGTTCGGGGCTAAATTACGAAGGTCGAATTCGTGAATGGGTAAAATCCGCCCAATGATTCCGTAGATATACCCATTCAAAGTTTTATTTTTCCAATATTTCCAAAACCGTGAAGGCAGCAGCTTTTGCGTGCATGTTCAAATTCGTTGCTGAAGCGGTCATCTACATTGAACATGCTCGCAAAAGTTGCTGCCTTCACGGCAGTGCTTTTTGAAATTTTTTTCTATTAGTTCCTTCGAATCTTCATACTTTAAAATGTGAAATGTGAAATTTTCAGGGAGAATTACTTGAATCATGATGAAAAGTGGTTACTTGTTTGAAGATGCTGATGAACAACTATGTGCGAAACTTTGTGATGATCATGTCATTAGAACAGTATGGAAATAAACCTAGAAGCAATAACGTGAAGTCAGCAGTTTTTGCGTTCTTGCTCTTTCAAATTCGTTGCCAAATCGGTCATCTCCTGTGGACTTGCGCACGAAAGCTGCTTACTTCACGTCAGTGTTTTTCTGGGTTTTTCTTAATTTTAACTCTTCCTAGAAAATCTACTCCATTTCGTAGTCAACTTTGCCTCATGAAGTGGGGTGTCCATGAAGTATCTTACTTACTCTGAATCTACCTCCACTGACAATTTCTTCAACAAGCTCGGAAATTTGTAGTATCAATCTTCCTTTGGTATGCAAGAAACCAAAGATTAAAAAGATTCTTTAATCTTTGCAAGAAACAGAATGAACAGATACTGAACGAACTATCTACCTCAAAGCCTGAGTCCGCTCGGGTCGTAAAAGCTCGACAGCTCACGTTTATGCATAGCTTCATATATTATCTTGAGCAGTATACATGGTGAGTCTTTAAGTTGTGCATCCATTCTAAGCATAGATTCCTCTCATCAACTTAAACACTTTTTTCCATACCTTTTCTCTAGATTCGGTTCCGGTAAAAAGATACGGGTTGTTGAAATTTCTAAAAAAAAAAATGATTTTTCTTTATTTATTTTATTTATTTATTTATTCATTTGAACAGGAACCTCTACAGAAAATCCCAATTAAATCTTAAATTATACATTTGCATATGTGGCTCAACAAAATAAAGTATCTAACAAACAAAAAAGCACCCAGAAAAAAATGACAACAAATGAACCAAAATGTATCAATTTAAATTACATATTCTGTATATATGCCATCACTGCTCTCTTATAAACCTGTACACTCACATCAAATACATCAATTCTGCTCAAGTGCCAATTACAAATTTCTTCGTAGCTTGCCTATAGTTATTACGAATGAAATGAGTTTTGGATGAAAGTTTTTCATGACTATGATACTTATTCCCCAGGTATCGGTTTTATGATACTTAAACAGTTTCCTATTTATAGACTCGCTGACTCATAATACTATCAGAAATAATTATGGCGAATGCAGATGAAGTTCATCTTGAGTCACTATAAAAATCTTCAGTCATCTTAACACGTTGAGCGCCACGTGCACACCGGTGGACATTTTGAATTTTCAAAGCAGGACCAAGTGATCACTGGTGGTCATTGTTGATTTTCATAGATCGGACAGCATGACCACCCGTGGTCACATTATGTATTTTATTGGGGGACCGCGTGCTCATCGGAGGCTACGTTTTCTATTCAGTTTAACATTAGGAATGTAAGGTTTGGTCCCAGGGTGTGACCATTTTTCACTTGGACTTTGTAGTTTGGTCCAGCAATGTGTACTAATTACTGGATAATAATTGGAAAGGAAAACTCCATATTTCGTGATTGGATCATATTTATTTGAACTTTCTGTAGCATTGAAACTTTATGAAATTAATATAAAAATGTCTTGACATAAAGTATATAAAAAAAATGTATATTATGGCGAAAATATTTCAAATGAAAACAAGAATGAATTTAACCAAACGAAACTTCTCTGAAAATTAAAGTACACTTGAAATTATCAAACTTAACAGAAATGGTTCATTTATGATTATTAAAACATGATATACACATTGGTTGTTCACATTGCTCGCAAATTGTGTTGACCTTTTTAGCATTTTTTCTAGCATAAGCGGAATTGTGCTGCCTTGACATACTTTTGTAACACATACTACATCTCTTTCTGGTCACCCCCTTTTGTCCCTCCACTTCTTTTAATGTGTGTATTTGCCTTTGGGAAACTGTAGAAGTTGTTGTTCGAGCAGGTAATGGCATATCCAATTGATTAGTAGATTCTACCAGAGACGAAACAATAAATTCCTTGAATCGAGTTATGTTCATCTTTTTGTTATTTACCTTGTTGAATAAATTTAAGGCGTTCACAACTGTCGTAGCTGTTATTAGATGAAAAAGTAAACGTTTATACCATTTTACGGTACGGCGACAATATGGAGCGTATGCAGCCATTTGATCAGATAAATCTATAAATGTTTTTCCTTTGTTGTAATCTAAGACCATATCTGGCTTGGTACATTCTCTACCTTTTTTAGAAAAAGTTGTAAGTGCATCATTATGTTTGGTACTTAGCATTAGCACATTTCGTTTATCTTTCCACTTCAGTACCACTGTTTTATTTTCATTCTGTCGTGCTACTACTTCCCCTTTTTTCAATTTTGCTTTTGTCACTTCTGGAGGATTACCCTTTCGATTTACCCTTAAAGTTCCAACGAGATGTGTCTTGTTCTCAATCATTTTATCGGCTAATGAGACGCTTGTATACCAGTTGTCCGTAAAAAGTGTTCTTCCTGAATTCAAGAGTCCATCCATCAACTCAGTTACAACTTTTTCCGAGACTGCTATGTTTTCTGTCCTCTCCTTGCCAGTGTAAACTTTAAATGCCCAGGTATAACCTCCTGTTACAAAAAGTTTAAAAACTTTTATGCCATATCTATGGCGTTTGTTTGGTATATATTGCCGAAAATGTACTCTTCCACGGAATGGAACGTTACCTTCATCAATACAAACAATATTTTCTGGTACATATGCTTCTTGAAATTTGGACTGGAGCATATTCAGGGCATCGGATATTTTATAGAGTCGATCATTCAGATCTCTTGGTTTTTCATTATCACAGGTATGACACATGCTCAATATATTTTCAAATCTATTGCGGCTCATTATAGTAGGAATTTTATTTTGATATATAAGGCTCCTTGACCAATAATCCCTTAGTTGTGGTACTTGAAACAAGCCCCTCCAAATAATGATTCCCAAAAATTTACGCATTTCCGATTGATCGGTATCAACCCATTTTGAGATTCTTGTTTTACATATCTGGCTTCCGGAGTTGGCGGCGGTAATGATCTTTTGTGAAGCAAACCTGTTAGTTTCGGTAACGAACAGATTTATAATATCGTCATCTATAAAATACTTGAAAAACTCCACCGGATCTTTTCCAACCAAAGCAGCAGCTATGTCTGGATTTACTCCTGCATTTGTGGGCATTTCATTGAAGGTAAGACGGTCTCCATTAACAGGCTCCCATTTTCGACTATTTATTAGGTTTGCTAGTGGGACAATGTCTTCGAGTTCTTCCTCCGAGCTATTTTCACATTCTTCAGTATCAGATTCTGAATCAGAACTGCTCTCCCCTGGCTGAAATTCTCGATCATCGGTCGCGTCATCCGAAAACCCAGTTATTTGATCCTCATCACTAAGATTATCGAGATTAGCGGCAATTTCGTGAAGTTCTTGATATGTTAAAGCTTTTTTTTCTATTCATTTTGAATCAATCCCTGAAAAAAAAACCGATATTGAAATTAAAAACGAGATGCCCACTGGTGGACATTTGGTGCCGAAATGTGTTTTAACATTCTGGGACTAAGTGACCACCGGTGGATCATAAAAATAAAAGAAAAAAGAAGTACAAAAACTAGATTCTATTTATCACTTATGAACACCAAAAGTACTTACTCGATGTGAAATGTTTGTTTCACTGACTTAACGATGTTGGTCCCAGCAAGTCACAACAAGAACTGCTGAACGTCAGCAAGCGGTCTACTGCGCAGAATCGAGAATGACCACCGGTGAGCACGTGGCGCTCAACGTGTTAGAATACATAATTATTCTTCATAATATCTTCTGGAACGCACTGTTTTCGAGATAATCAACGTTCAATGTTATGAAATCTGAGAAATCTCCCAATTATTGTGGATCTGCCTCTGAGCTTATGAAGGTTTAGAATTAAGAGGAGGCCACATATACGCGATCGCGTTCACGATGGCGATTGCGATGGCGTTCACGATGACGGTCAAGTTCTGCCCGAAGCATATATATGCGAACAGATCAAGAACTTTTTTCTCAGTGTCTATCAAAATCTCTATGGAAACGACGTTATATTTCATTAACGTCATGCGATGCCGTCTGAACTCTGCCAGGTCGCAGACAGATCGCGACAAGTGTGTGCTGCTCCACTAATCAATGTTATTATCTGATTGCCGTCGCCATCGTGAACGCCATCGTGATCGCGTATATGTGGCCTCCGCTTAAAGCTCCGCCCACGTTCATCTGGAACACTGAATATTTCGTGTTCATAGCATACACAAAGAGACGAATTATCCTTGTCTATGGACCAGACTTTCTATAGAATTCATTCCATAGAGTTCAGTTGATGTGTTTGGGTTAGTTCCCATAGTTGAATTCATTCATAAATTTGAAAATAGAGGGATAATCATGACATTTTCAATATGAGAATGCGTCAGGATGGAACTGTTTATAATATCCACCGATATGGTGGAAACAACTGAACATTCCATGAATATCGAATGGAAGATCAGTGTTCACTGGTCAAGTGTAGTCAAATGTTTTCGTTAAAATAATATCGCAAAAAGCACCAAACCATAAAATTTAGTGGATTGGTTGTGCGAAACAGATTACCGTTACAGACATGTGGTGAACTTGTGTGCAGGAATGTATTAGCACATTGAAAAATATTTAAATGCTTATTACTTCTCATCTGAGCCGAATCTGGAAAAATGGCAAAAAAATAAATGTTTTTTGATGAGAGCGACCTAAAGTTGAAATTAATGTACAACTCATAAGACGTAGACACGTTTTGAAATTCGAATACTCAAATTCACTCAAATTTATTGATGTAATCGAAAATGTGTTGAAATTTTAATTTCTATATGATTTATAATGAATGCATTCCAAATGTAGGTACTGGACATCCAATCACGTAAAACATACTATGTAATTATTACAATCTCAATTTCCCGAAAGACAAAACAACCGAAGATCTATTAAAAGTCGGTTATGTTTTTTCCTTTTCTATTTCTTCTATAAGCTTATTTGCTTGGAGATAAACCTCTTGATCACTAAACATCTTGGCCAATTTTGCAGCCTCAACTGCACTACTTTTAGCATTTTCTGCCGAATTCATTGTTCTATATATTTTAGCTAACTTCACGTAACACTTAGGCAAATCTGGACTTCCAATACCTTTTGCCATAAGAATGGTATTCTGCATCATTTCTAATGCTACTATGTTATCTCCTAAAGTCATATTCAAATCGGCTAATGTGTAAAGAAGGACCATTTCTTGATAGGGACTTAAGCCTTCAATCTTATAAGAATATTCGTATGCAGCGTTGAGCATTTTTTTAGCGTCATCGAACTCTTCCATTCTTATCTTGTGAAGGGCATACCAAAATAGAATATTAATGAATAAGGTTCCTGTTTTTGAGGAAAGATCACCAGAAGCTAATTTACTCTTTTGTTCATTCAAACAAGTTCTAAATCCTATTTCGGCTAGGTTGCTTTCTCTATAGGAGCTATAAATTCTTGCTAGTCTCAGTTTGAAGTCAACTATATGATTACTACTTTCAGGTACCCCAACTTGAATGAGTTTCTCAATCACACTCACAAGAAGTTGCTCTGCATTTTCAAGATTTCCTTTAGCGAATGCTATGGCGGAAAGAATATCGTACATATATGGCATACCTAAATACACTTTGTGATCTTCACTTATCTTCAAACCCATGTGGAGAATACCCTCCGCTCTTTCGGTGTCTCCTTTTTCTAGAGCGATTCTTGCTAAGGTGATGAGGTGTAATATATTATCTTCGACATCTGCTTCTGTAGCTGGTTTGATATTTTTCTTTGCCAATCCAGATAAAGCCAAACATGTAGAAAGAAGAGGGGCGAGTATAAGGTTTTCTTTATATTGTAATTTGATACCTTTTCGAAGAGCAATATTCCTGCTGATTAAAAATTTGCATTGCCTGTGTAACACGCCTGTCTGACGAATGGTGCGTAGTATTTTTGAACAAAAATTCATGTGGACGCTGAAATAGACTGGAATTTGATGAACGATGTGTGTTTTGAAATTGCCAATGTATTTGTTTCTGAAAAATAAAAGTCAAAAGTTTTGACAATATAGGTTTAACCACCACAGAACAAGATGTATTTAATACCTACTATTAATCATTGAAATGTTTGCTCCATGATGTTAGTCATGATGTAAGCAAAACATGGTGTGCTCTTCTGCTCATCAATGGGCGTATTTACCAATGATGACGTCACTTTTTCCATTCAAATTCAAAGCACAGAATATAGATTTCCTTGAATTTGGATGAAAAAAGTGACGTCATCATTGGTAAATACGATCACAGATCAGCAGATAAGCACACCATGTTTTAGTTACATCGTGATGTTAGTTAGTAAAACATGGTGTGCTCACCAGCTTATCTGTGATCGTATTTACAAATGATGACGTCACTTTTTCATTCATATTCGAAGCACAGAATATATGTTTCCTTGTATTTCAATCTTGCTGACGTTACTGTTTTTTCGAGTGGAGCCGATAGTCTAGCTCTCCATCACTCTTCATACAGGGCAGTATTATAGTACTTTCAGGAAAATGCCGGCGTCTAGAGTAATATAATAATAATATAATATAATATTATATTATTATATTATATTATTTTATATATTATTATATTATATTACTCTAGATGCCGGCCTCTTCCTGAAAGTACACTCTCGGCGTTGCTATGATACTGCCCTGTATGCAGGGTGATGGAGAGCTAGGCAGATCGGCTCCACTCGATCGCCTAGATCAGGACCCTAGCTGCCAATTCCTTATTATACTTCCCGGTTCTGGGCTTCCAGCTTTGATATTGGGTAGATGTGTCAGAGATCTTTCAAATATTAAGCGACACCCCATCTGGCATACCCGGCACCCGTTTTGCCAGGCCCTGGAGATTGGATAGTAAATAGGCCTTATACTGGGCCTTTGAGATTGGATAGTATAGTAGGCGTTTAAAAAATTCTGCTGCTTTTACTCTCATTCGTTTTCCTTTTAAATCAATAGACCAAACTGGGGTGTACCAGTTGTATTTCATACTGTCCTACAACGCAGACGCCATCAATCGACCAATCAGAGCCTCCGCACACAGGTCTTAGGCGGTCTCGATGTGGTTGACGCGATTTAGTCGATTCGATCGTTTTGTCCAATTGTCTGTAATTTTCGAATTTTGAGCCAAAAATGGTCTCAAACGACTAGGTTGGACTCACTGATGACGAATCCGGTGTCGAAATCGATTCTGTCTGGGCGTTTGTACGCACGATTACGGGCCTACGAAAAAATCTATCGACTTTCACCTAATAAAGACGATTTATTATTATTATTATTATTATTATTATTATTATACTTGAAATTTTCAAGGTTGTTGCATTTCAAAATGCGAAGGCTAAGTTTGTTAATGGGCAAAATTGGTCGAATGATTTCGGAGTTATACGCATTTAATGTTTTGAGGATATACCCTGATATTTCGCGAACGGAATTGAAACTTGGCAGTTAGTTGGAGCATAAGGACTTTTAACTTTCTGTGAAATTTTGTTGAGAACGTGCTGTCAGTAAATTTTTAAAAAACAAAATTTTTTTCTCGGTAACTGCTCTTTACATTTTGGTCGTCACTTGAGCTTTATATTTCACAGAATTTCAACAAACTATTACATCATATTATAATTTTCGAAGATATTGTGAAAAAAATATGTCAAATTCCATGGTTTTTCCAAGATATCGTAATTTATTATGCAATAACTCGAAAAATACTATTCCAATCATGATGAAACTTGGCAACTAGTTTTGAAATGCTGATAGACAACTTTGTGCAGAATTTCTTGATGATCGTGCCATTAGAAGAATTGCAGAAAAATTACACTCATGAAAGGGATCTCCTATTTCTGTACTAGATACGCGAGAACTGATGTCGGTGTCTGAAGGTCAATTCTCAGGAGGAACTCATTGGCGAAAACCGCAGATATCACTATGGAAATATATTCTCAAAATAGGGCACTCAGTATATTTTTTCATATTTCGATAGAGCTTGATATTGCCTTTTCAAAATATAGAATACTTGAAATGTTTCTGGAGTTCGAGATATTGAATTTTCATCTTTTATCTTTGAGTAGGCTTTGGAGGGTGCGATGGTGAATGAAACCATGAAAATGCTAGTTATCCAACGTCTATTGAAACAAAAAAGTTCTGCTCAGTTCGCAACTTCTGTTCAAATGGGAATGGGATATATTAGTCTCCTTCAGACCAAACGTATGAAATGCATAGGCAGCAAGTGATAAGTATCCTGAAAACGATGACATCCTTTCAAATGAATATAATGTCACTCTTCCAATCTTGAATGATTAATAAAAATTATCATATTATTATACAAAATACAACTTATAACAAAGTTTAACAATCCAAAATCCTACCGCAAAACCAAAAAAACAATGTTCAAAGTTGATTATCCAATATTTTCTTCCAAAAAACTGAACTGAATATTTCTTTCGATTCACAATTTCAATAATTTCAATTCGGCTGTCACTTTGACATCTAATGTGATTTGATAAACATTAAAATCCTTACATCTCTCCCCCCTGCAATAAGAGTTTTGGTACAAAACTGAAATAATCTGTATCTTCTTTATATATGCATATGCATTCAATATGTCAGCGAGTAAAGAAGTCGATCCGGGTCTCTCTATACAATTAACGGTTCCTCAATGTGGGTACTGTAAAAAATCAATAATGATAAATTATTCTAAATGTGATATTTGTCATAAAACGTTCCATCCTGGCTGTGGTTCGAAAATAAAAAAGTGCTGTGATGTGGAAATAACTAACACAGTTGTAAGTGACAAATCCGGGGCTTTATCCCCACTAGTGGAACCATCAGTGAAAACTTTAACTAGTGAATCATCCAGCAATGATCTTCTACTCAGGATTATTTTCGAACTTGAATCCAAAAATAATATCTTGCTGGAAAATAATTCTCTTCTTAAATTCAAAATCTCTTCTTTGGAGAATGAAATTCGAAGGAAAGATGAAGAATTGAACATACTCGGGAAGCAAAAAAGGTCAACACATTTAATATGTGGGAATTCTAGCGATCATAAGGAGTCATATTCCCGCAGTGGATCAGTGTCATCTGGGTGCACCGCAACTGAGAGTCATCAACGAACAGCATTGGATTCGAATACAGTGCTTACGCGTTCTTCAACTGAAGCTCTTGCCAATTCGAAGTCGAAATTAAATAAACGAAAGGGTTGTGAGGATGTTGGCATCAAAGTACCTGCGGACGTGGCTCTGAATGATACTCATGCTGGTTTGTCTGGCTGTCCGGCTGCTCTGAGGGATGATGTCGTCAACAATCTCTCTGTCCGAGAGAGTGATGATGAGTGGAAGGTTGTGAGTCACAAACCAATACGCAAACGGAGGAAAGCTTTGGTTGTTGGTAGTTCTGCTGGTTCTACCTCTGTTGAAGGATTGGATAGATACAAAGCCTTTCATGTGTCGAATCTGAAGCCGGATACAACTGAAGATGATTTACAAAATTTTCTAAAACAAAACTTCTCAAACGTCATCTGTGAGAAGTTGGTATCACGTTATCCGGAACAATACGCTTCATTTAAAGTATCGATTCCGAGTTCTGAATATGAAAAAGCACTTGACAGTGCAAACTGGCCAAACAAAGTTAATGTTCATCATTTTTTCCATCGTCGCAGAATCCTTCGACCACAAATGGAATGAAGTCTTCCGTCGACGCTGTTCCACAAACTGTCATATTTGGTGTAATCCAGCTAAACGTTCAATGTCTTTCAAATAAACTAAATAATTTGGAAGTGCTCTTAGAGGCAAATCATCCTGATGTGCTCAGTGTCTCGGAGCATTGGTGCAAGGTGGAAAGTGTTGCGTCCATGGTATTGCCAGGTTATACACTGGCTGATTATTTCTGCCGCTCTTCGAGGGAACATGGTGGATCGATACTATATACGAAGAATGGGCTCAAGGTTAAAAACCTAAAAGTGTCTGAATTCTCTGTGGAAATGCACGTAGAAATCTGCGGTATTGAGGTTATGGTTAGTGATGCAAGATTCGGCGTTTTGAGTGTTTATAGACCTTGCTCAGGTAACATTGATCTGTTCATTGAAAAAATGTTTTGTTGCTTACAATTTTGTATGTTAAATGTAGATTGCATTTTCCTCTGTGGTGATCTAAACATCGATTCACTAACAACAAATTCCAGCAAAACTAAACTTCTTTACGAATTGCTAGATTGCTTTAATCTCACAAAAACGTCTGAAATTGCAACTAGAGTCTACATTAATATAAATGGCATCACTTCTACTTCTAAAGTTGATTATATAATCTCCAGTTCAAATCTCTGTAATTATAAATGTACTGTTTTTGAGCCTCACATAAGTGACCATAAGGCTATGTTGTTAAAACTGTATTTGAAGCCAGTAGTATCTGCTCCAAAAGCCAGAATTCCTGTTAGAAACGTTAATCAGAACAACCTTGACAAGTTGATTGACTGCTTGTCCGAAAGTAATTTTGTAGATATTTACTCGGAGAGTGATGCTGACCTATGCTTTGAATCATTTAGCAATGAAATCCTGTACTTTTTAGACTTATGTTGTCCTGCCAGGGATGTTCCTGCAACTAATTTTCGCACAAATTGGATAACATCTGAGATAAAACAGAGCAAACAGAACTTGACCAATTTATATTGGCTTCATTCAGTTGTACGTTCGCCGACGACTCTAATCAATTATAAAGCTGCGAAACGGCAACATAACGCACTAATAAAAGGTACTAAACTGAAATATTACGGTTCAAGAATTGATAACTCTGATAATAAGAATAAGACTCTGTGGAATATTGTTAATAAGTTTACTTGTAGAAAAATTAGGGCACAGGACCCAGTATGTATTAATTTAGATGGTATTAAGTATAATAATCCTTCGGAGCTGGTCAACATTTTTGCTGGTCACTTCACATCAATGGCTAAATCTAAGTTGAAAACTTGTTATGGTGACAACTTGTCCATTTCTTGTACCACAGTACCTTTAGTTGTTGATACTTTCTATTTTTATCCAGTAACTAAGTTGGAGGTCCTTGATGCAATTAAAAATCTGAAAAACAAGAACTGCGTAGGGTTACATTCCATCTCGACCAAAATAGTGAAAGGCATAGCTGAAGTTATTGGCGAGCACTTTGCCCATGTCATTAACCTGTCAGTGTCGACAGGTAAGTTTCCAAATACTCTCAAAGAGTCCATAGTGATCCCGATACACAAGGGCGGTAACCTGGATGAAATCACAAACTATCGTCCCATTTCGATCCTAAGTGTTTTATCAAAAGTTTTCGAAAGAATTGTATTTGCAAGGATGTTTCAATATCTGAGTAAATACAAAATACTCAATCAAGCTCAACATGGCTTCACGCGTGGGCGGTCAACTAAAACGGCTGCTCTTGAATTCATTGAGTCCGTGTATGGCTGTATGGATCGCAACTTGCATGTTGCTGGCTTGTTTTTTGATCTGTCCTGTGCCTTCGACACGCTTTCTTTTGAGTTCATTATGAATAAATGTTACAGCTTGGGGTTCAGGGGAATATTTCTTGATTGGTTACGTAGTTATCTCCATCAGAGAACTATGCGTGTTAAGGTTGGTTCCACTTATTCAACTAAATTCAATATCGATAGTGGTGTTCCCAAGGCTCCGTACTGGGACCATTATTATTCTTGTTGTTTATTAATGACTTGCCCATTCACTTGGCCTTATTTTTGCTGGTCCTCTTCGCCGATGACACCTCCGTTGTGATCTCGGCGGAGACTGCCGAGGAGCTTCGTCGGGCGTGCGAGGCGATTATACGTCAGTTCGTTGCTTGGTGCCGGTCGAACAGAGTGATTGTAAATGTGAATAAAACAGTTTGCATTTACTTTGGTTTCAAAAATAATCCCGTTGACACTTTGGAAATTTATCATTCGAATTTCTTCATAAAATCTGTTGTAGGTAGTAAATTCTTGGGTATATATATTGATAGGAACCTCAGCTGGTCCACGCATATTGATATGCTTTGCAAAAAACTAAACAGCTCATTTTTTGCCATCAGTAGAGTTAAGGATATGCTCCCTCTTAGTTCCTTGATCCAGGTCTATTACAGCACCGTTTATAGTATACTTTCCTATAACATCTTACTCTGGGGTGACTGTATTGACTTCAATAGAGCTTTCACCGCTCCAGAAGCGGATCATTCGACGAATTTACGACCTAGGTTCTCGTACATCCTGTAGACCAAGTTTTGTCGCAAATAATATTCTGTCTCTGCCGTGTATTTACATATTTAAGTGTTTGCTGTATGCAAAGGAAAATGAAAAGAAATGGACCAGGTTGTCTAATAACCATGAATATGTCACTAGAAATCAGGATATTTTACTTCTACCTAAACATAGAACTCGTAAATTTGAAAAATCTCCAATTTACCAGTGTATAAAAATGTATAATTGCCTTCCTAAATTTCTGAAATCTCTCAACTTCTTAGTGTTTAAAAAGAAAGTAAAACTTATATTGTTATCTAGATGTTATTACTCTGTAGCAGAATTTTACCAGGATTGTCCCCAATTGATTGATGTAGGTTGAATTTGTACACCAATGTATATCTGACTTGTCCCATACACAAGGTTGTGTCTTGAGGGATCAATAAATGTTATTATTATTATTATTATTATTATTATTATGCTTGGTGAAGGCAATAGTAGTTGGGCAGATGTTTTTGATTTTTCTATTCTACTCTGAAGTTCGTTTGTTCCCTGTCGTATCTTAATTCCTGCTATGGTAATAATTGTTGTCTATAACAGTGACTTGAAGTTTCTGCGTTAATCTTCAAATATCTCATACTGTCTTTATGTCCGTTCATTGTTTTTGGCTATGATTCATTTGCAGTCTTTAGTACTGGTCTTTTATATTGTTCGAAATTTCTTCATATTAATTAAACTTGAATGCTCTGATTTCAAAGTTTCATTTAAGTTTTTCCAGTTACCATTGGAATTTCTCAATTCATTTATTTCAGAATTGAAGACTTCCATATGTGATAATAAACTGAAAACATTCACATTTAGTTTCTCTTTCAGGACAATATTCCTATTTTGATTCTGTTCAAGTACGCTTTCATTCCGGAGATTATGATTTTCAAACTTCTCATTAACCGTTAAAAGCTTGACTTTCGTTAAGGAAAGTTTTTGCTGAAGATTTAATTGTTTTGTTGGACATTTAAACTTTGTAAGTATATGTTTTTCTTCTCTTTTCCCAAACAATTCAATAGTTTCTGGCGATCGGCTATATCGTTCAGAAGAGTGTTCGATATTTCTTCATTTTGGGACCTGATTGTTTCCAGTTGTTGATTAAGATTCGAAATAGTTTCTTCTTTATTTTGCTGATTAATCTCTTTTTCTGATGATTCATTGGCATATGCATTTTTTTCAGTATCTTCTGTGCGATTTTGGTAGAATAAATATTTTTTCTTCTAAGCTATTCTTTTGAATCAAACTTAGTGTTTTCTGTATATCGATTTGCTCCTTCATTTTATTATCTTGATCAATTTTTTTCTTTAGTTTCACAGATTAATCTTTTTCATTCATTCTATAATCCTGCATCTCTGAATTGAGGACTGTGTGTTACTTCTCTTCATTTGTGAAATGTTCCTCTGGAAACCTTCTCTTCTTTCAGGATCTCCATTTAATCTTGCAATTTAGATATTCTATAATCTTATTTTTCTAGGATTTCGTCATTGTTCAGAGCTTCATTTGGATATCCTGAAGATTTCTTCTTGATTTTATTCATTTCATCATTAGTGCTGTCATACCGAGATTGGTGGTTTTTTGAGTATTAATATGCTTTATTCAATTTCTGCTGCAATTCTGATTTTTCATTGTTCCCTTCAGTTATTTGTCCTTTCAATTCAGCCTTCAATATAATGCCTGACTTTTCGAGTTTACTATATTTTTCTTTACGAGGGCCTTCTGAATTATTAAGTCGGTCCATTCCTCCTGCTCTTGATATTGTTGATGTTGACATAATATCTACTTCATCATTTGAATTTTTAACATGCTCAATTCCTTCGTCTTATTCTTTAAACCAGCATTCAGGTGTAGAAAGAAAACGTAAGCCCTTGCCTCCATTTTTACAAGTATCACAATGAAACTTTTCCGTATTTTCTCTGTTAGTGTACTGTTTGTAAATTTTTTTCCCAAAAATTTAAATGTATACCAAATATTTTAATTTTTCTATTTCATCATGAAGATCTTCGTTTTTTTCCAGTTTTTCTCTATCAACCATATTAAAAACAAAATTTGGCAAACCAGTTGCAATGAGACCTATCAATGTTTCACTATTAAAAGATTTTCTTGCTTCTTGCAGTAGTTTTTTTTATGTGGCGGATTCTAATAAAGACCCGTTTTGATATTTGAATGAAAATGCATCTTGAAGAAGACCAACCTTTACCCGCAAACGTTCTACAAAAACTCTTTCTCCATGTTTCTCATTTAGATTGAGTGGTCAGTTTCATCAGTATACAGGGTGGACAAAATTCGTTGTCTACTGAAGGGATCTCGAGAACTATAGTAGCTAGAAGAAAACTGATAACACATTCTCTAGCTCTTTTTTCCTGACTAATCTGAATCTGAAAACAGATCCAGCTTATCGTTCATAGAACTTGAGTTATGAGCGAAAATTGAGAAATTGTAATTTTCAATAATGCTGAATAACTCGCTTGGTTGAACTCGTATTCGAAATCTGTTGATACATTCTACAGGCACTTTTTTAGAGGTAATTCAAATATAATATGACTTATTTTTCAATCCAGCCAATTTCGAGAAATGAGAAGGATTTTGGATTTTTTAAATATAAACTATAGTCAAAAGATCTCATATCTTGCTAAAAAATTTTTGCTGATTTCAAAAATGTATCATATCTATATCTATAGATTTAGAAGAACTCTTCATTTGAGGAGCTTTCGAACTCAATTCTAGAATATCAACTAGTATTTTAGAAGAATTTTTCGTACTTATGTGCTTGGAAAAGAAGCCCGGCTCTTCGGACATTCATTTAATTAAATTATCCATTCTTTGATATTTTTAAATGAAGTTCCTTTTTTCATGAATTCTGAGAATACTACGAGTTTTCTCCAAACCATCAACTTTTTCAATGGAACTTTGACATTGCATTATATTATTTGCACCACCGCACAGTCCAACGCCTACTTATATCTAATGGAAAAAGCTGAAAATTCAATATATCCTGCATGACCCACAAAAATATCAAGTAGGTAATATGTAAAAATATACGGGGTGTCCTATTTTCAAAAAAATATTTTCATAGTGATATTTCATAAAATATCAGTTGGCAGAAAATTCAATTAACGTCATTGAATTGTGAGAAGTTGTTACGAGAATGTTTTCTCAGATAAAGAAAATTTTTAACAGAAGAGAAGTTACAACAGCATTTCTGAAATGAACCTTTTCAAAATACACGCAGTAACTATGAAACGGTTATAGCTATGGAGTTGCGGATTTCGCCAATGAGTTCCTCCTGAAAATTGGCCATCAGACACCCACATTAGTTTTCCTCCATCTAGTACACAAATAAGAGTTCCCCTCTAAAAAAAAATAAACAATAAATTGAAAATAATAATAATAATGATAATACGGATAATAATAATAATAACAATGATAATAGTTATAATAATATTAATAATAATTGTTGGATCTATTGAAATACTGCTCCGAGTTGCGCATTTTTATTCTTCTGTAGTGAACCCTTCACTCAGCCCTTACAGACACGCGGGTTGCAATTTATCGCTTGCGTCGAGAGTACCCTACATCAACCGCCTGTACCATATGGCCGACTCGTGCATAGGGCGCTAGCGCTCCCGCTGCAACTCGTAGATCTTCTCAAGATCTTATAAGACTGCGCGTCTCTCTGGTTAGCTCCGCAGTGGTACATAAGCAGAGCTCTTCACCAACGTTGAAGGCACATTAAATCATCATTGCCATCCCAGGTTCGTACCTAAGACTAGACCGTGTGCCAGGAATTCAGCCGACTAGTTCCCTCTTTATAGTTGTCTCGAGAGGAATTGAAATCAGCCAGCCTTTGACCCGGAGACTCGAGAGTGTGAAAGGCATGAGCAATCCTGAGATCATTGAATATGATGCACGATCTTTATACGTGGTCTCTAGATTGAATGCGACCACAGCGTCATCAATCAGGCCCAACAGATGCAGATTTCTGTTAAAAGGACCGTTGCCTGATATAAAGGAGGTCAGAGGGAAACTTAGTCGGAACCAAGTTCTGATGCGAACTGCAAGGGGGAATTCAGTTAAACGTTCAGTCTGATTGCCGAAGAAAAGCGTGGTAATGCAGAGATTCATCGGCTCACCGACGAATCTGTGTCATCCTATCGGGAAGAACATCTGGAGGGATAGGCGGGAAGAATAGCTCCCCAAACGGGAATGGCTGGCTCCTCCTGAGACTATACATCGCCGTGCGGTGGGAAATGTAGCTGTCAGCTGGGAGACTACCAGACACCTCCTGAAGGGATGATGTGGCAGCGGTGCTACCCAAAGAGGTGACCATCAGCAGGAAGTGGCGCTGGGCGGAGGGCACGTCGAACGTGCGTGTGACTCAGGCGGTATTACCAGACGGAAGCGCAGTACTGAATAGAAGGCAGAAGGATAGATTTATAGAATAGTATAAAAAATTTGCGCTGATTACCTCCGAGAGCGCGTATTAAGCGGAACCATTTCCAGGCTACCACCTAGGATATCTCGTGCGGAGCCGCAGCATGAGAAATGAAAAATAGGCTGGAATCAATCAACACACCAAAAAAGCGATTGTCCGAAGCCCACCGAAAATTGCCTGTGGGCGGTCGAATAATATGGGGACGGCTCGAATCCAGAGACCCCGTCAACATGACCGCGACCGACTTGCTTGGAGAAATGGAGAGCTTATTACCTACGAGCCAATCCAACGTCACTTCGACGAGACGCGAAAAAGAGATCTCCTAAGCACGTCGGCTCTCAGCGCTCACCACCAACGCGAGATTGCCTGCGTAGGCGATGGCAAGGCCGGGCTCTCCCTGGAGAAACAAGAGCAGCTCGTCAAACACCAAGTTTCTAATGAAGGACCAGAATGGAACCTCTAGCGCAGCCCTCAAAAAGCTTACGACGTCGGGAAAACGAGTGGCGGAAGAAATTGATACGCCGGTCAGAGAGATAACTCCGGAGGAGCTGCAGCTGATCGAAATGAATCCCGATGTCACGAGCACGACGGTGGATGCTGGGTCACCCAAGGTTTTGGAACGCTTCCTCGATATCAAGAAAGAGGGCCGCAGCAGCTCAGAGGTTGTGCGTTTACGTAATAGTCTAATTCGTATCATGCTTTGTTGATGTGGACTCCGCCAGACCATGAGGAATAGGATAACCTGACGTCAGTGTCTCACCTCAAGATATTGTAGTCGGTATCGGTAGACACTGATGAATTTAGAAACTATATGAAAATCTCGTTGAGCACTGACGTGAGATCAGGTCCTTTAACGTGACTGTTCGAGTTGTTAGTACTATATCAACACAAAATATTGCACCTTGTTGTACGTTTGTGTTCTTCAACAGATTACGAAGTTTCAATCTGATTGTATTCGTACTTGTTGAGCTATTAATTAATTTCTAAATTAATAAATTTTCAAGATCAAAGCGAAATTTGGCATATTATCTCCGAAAGTAAAGATCGTATCGGATTGAAATTTGGAACTTTGTTGTAAAATACTGATTTTAAGGTTTGTGCCATTCGAATCCTCACAAAATTTTGTAATAAGTTGTGCGTTGGTTTCGAAAACTTTATACAATGTTTAACCCATCAACGAAATTAACCGAGATATTTGGACTCTCAACCTTATCTGACAATTCCAAGTCGCTAGGTCTTTTCCTCCGGAAGTAAGATCACATACGGGCGGACGATCAGCGGGATGGACGGTCGGACGGACATGATTAAATTTGAGCACGGATTCTCCTTCGGGGTGTCCAACCTAATCTTTTAAAACAATTTTCGGCTCCAAATTCGAAAATGTTCTCCAGAATAAGCGCGTTAAAAACAGCGACAGTGAAGTCGCTAATGAGATGGAATTTTTGATATGCTTATCCCACAATTGATGAAAGGGAGTTTCTGATCTTCCATTTGTGGTTCATTCTTTTATTATTGAAGAGATTCCCATTCTCACATCAGTTCACCCAAAAGAAATTGGAAGAATAATTTATGCTTTCAGTAATAAAATTGCTGTGGAAACAATGAGATTCCGTTATTTCTATATACTCATGACACCAGTTTTTCAGATTTTGGCTTATGAACTTACACTTTTGAGAACTGATTGACGTTATGAAACGTCGTACTTTGTGTAACTAGTTCGAAAAATGGAATTCAAAATTATTTAACTGTTATAACCTAAGATAAAAATGAATTATAAATTATTATAGATACCGGTAACACAATCATTGCAATCTTTCAAATTAATTCTCGACGACAAACCGGTTTTATGGTTCGCACTGACTGTAATTTGGGAAGTGGGGGAGATTGCATTAGTATATCATGTACGAACCTTTTTTTACGCGCTTGTTATGTGGAACAGCGCGTTATTTCTTCACGATGGCTGTTATTTTCGAACTTTGAGCCAAAATTGGTCTCAAACGACTAGGTTGGACAACCTGATGAAGAATCCGTGGTTAATATTGATTCTGTCCGACCGGCCGTCCAGCCAGCCGTCCGACCGTGTGCGCTGTAACTTCCGAAAGACAGAACTAGAGTCTTCTAATTCTCAGGTTAGGTTAAGATCCTCAATACCTCGGTTAAGTTCGTTAATCGGCCAAATATGCCGAATGGTTTTTGTGCTACAGCCATTTGAAATTTTGATTTTTCGATAATTTGGTTGATTGATGAAGAGTAGCAATATGAAGAATGATCAATTGAAAAATTAGAGAAAAAATTTTTTTTTCAACTCAATCAGATTTCTTCATTTTCCTGAGGAAAAAATTAATAAGAAAATTCAGGAAATTTATTTTAGAAATATATGTTTCAAAAAGCATATCTTCGATTGAAATTTTATCTTAATCGACAGCAAAAACTCGAAGACTCGGTTCCCAGTATAAACATATATGTATTTTTTGGATTTTCCGAAACATAAGATGTAAAAAATATTCCTTTGCATTGACCGTTCACCGTACAGTCACATTTTGCGGGATAGCGGCTTCTGTTCACGCCCTACATATGGCCTACACATTCACTTCAGGAAGAATCGACATAGGAAATATATATGTAGAGTAGGTTTTCAGTTTAATTAAGAAGGTTGAATGGTCAAATGGACTGAATTCACCAATTATTCTTTGGATAGTTATACCCATTCAAAATTTTGGATCGAATTGCAATCTAGTGCTTGATCGAAAATCTACTTGAGCCTAACGGCTGACTGCGTAAACACAATAACTTCCGAAAGAAACAACTTAGAAACTCGATATTTGTAAAGAAGGTTTGGACCTTAATTACGAAGGCCGAATTCGTGAATGGGTAAAATCCACCCAATGATTCCGTAGATATACCCAATCAAAATTTTATTTTTCCAATATTTCCAAAAATACAGATCAGATCGAATTGAAATCCAGTACTTCATCGAAAATAACAGTTCGAAGTTTCATACAGAATTTAATGAGGATGATATGATGAGAAAATCATAGAAATTTTTTTTTTCAAATTGTTCTAATAACACGATTATCACGAAATTTTGCATAAAGTTGTCTTTCAGCATCTTGAAACTAGCTGTGAAGTTAAATCAGGACTGAATCAGTATTTCTCGAGTAATACCGAAAAAATCAACGATATCGAGAAGAAAACCTCGAAATTTGACATATTTTTTCCCGATATCTCCAAAACTTATGATCGTATCGAACTGAAATTTAGTACACTGCTGTGAAATTAGAAGGTCAAAGTGTGAGTATAAATTTTTTTCGATATGATGAATGGTTTCCGAAAAAAAAAATTTTTTGTAAAAAAAATTTCGAAAAAAATTTTTTTTTAAATTTACTGATAATATGATGTTAACGAAATTTGGCTTAAAGTTGCGCGTCGTTATACTCCACCAAACTGCTAAGTTTGAATCCAATCGCTTGAGTAGTTTCTGAAATGAAAAATGAATAACTTCAAAACTTCAAGTGCCTATAACTCCGAAACTATTCGACCGATTTGGCCCGTTAACGAACTTAACCGCGGCATTCTGATGCGCAACCTATCCTGAAAGTTTCAAGTAGCTAGCTTGCTTCTGTCGACAGTTATCGTGTCTACGGCCGGCCGGCCGGACATAATCAATTTTGACAACGGATTCGTCATCAGTGAGTCCAACCTAGTCGATTGAGACCATTTTCGGCTCAATCATCCAAAATTACAGACATTTGGACAAAACGATAGCACGCTGTTCCCCTAGAACATGCGCGCAAAAATGAATGTATTTAGAAGTTTGCAGCATGGATTCCGGGTTGGTCTCCGACTACAGATATTTTTTAATTAACAGAAAATAGTGAGATAATACCTTTAAGGCAGTGTACTGAGCACGGATTTTCATCTGGTTTTTACGGTAGGCCTACCCCACGGATCTGCTGTGATTAATTCGAAAAAAGAAACATATCGGCAAGGGTTGAAAATGATGAAAGTGTATATTTAAAATAATCTAGGAAAGCACTAACGTGATTAAGGAGCTTTGACGCGATCGTTCACATTCGAAGCTATTTCCTCAAGACATTTTGCATGAACCTTCACGCCGTCATTTCTCTACCAAGTGCAGAATTTCTATTCGAACACATCTGCATTATTGGTAATACTGGAAAAAAAAATTCGAATTGATATATCTTCGAAATCAATAGGAGGGTTTCAAGTTTCCACGAATTCGACCTTCCTAGTTAACCCCAAATCTGCTATAAAAACCTAGAAAAGCACTGATGTGTGGCCATGAGCCTTTACGCGCTTGTTCCGTTGCCAAAGCGGTCATCTATACAAGTATTGACTCTGCCAAAGGCAGATTTCTTTTTTCATATGATCCTCACGAAATTCTGCTTGAACCTCAAGCTATAAATTTCGATCAAGTACTAGATTGCAATTCGATTCAAAATTTTGAATGGGTATAATTATCTAAAGAATAATTGGCGAATTCAACTCATTCAAGCATTCGACCTTGTTAATCAAACTGAAAACCTTCTCTACGAATATATTCCCTAAGTTGATTCTTCCTCAAGGTAATGTATTCAGGGCCGGCCTAACCACTGATAAATAAGCAAAATAACTTCCGGACGAATCTACTCAGTAGCTTGATAATTGTAGAGTGAGTTTGGAGTTTAATTTCGAAGGCCGAATTTGCGAACTAGTAAATATATATTTCCTATGAAATTTTAATTTCCCGATATTTCCGAAAACATAGATCGAATCGCCCTTCAACGAAAAATGCCACCTTGAACTTTCAGCCAAATAGGGTCTAGAGAACAATGATCAAAATAACTCTCTCCATTCAATAAAATGCAAGAGGACTACTCTTCAGTTTTTTTTTGCTCATTGTTCCATAAAATTTTTGAAAGGGCATATCTGCGGAATTATTCGATGGTTTTCACTAATTCGCCAATTCGGCCTTCGCAATTGAACTCCGAACTTACTCTAGAATTATTTATTATTATTTTGTTCACTATCAGTGGTTAGGCCAGTCGTAAATACAATAGACATAGGAAGTATATTTGTAGAGTAGGTTTGCAGTTTAATTAAGAAGGTCGAATGCTCAATTGGGTTGAATCCGCCAATTATTCTTTGAATAGCTAAACCCATTAAAAATTTTGGATCGAATTGCGATCCAGTACTTGATCGAAAATTATAGCTTGAAGTTCATGCAGAATCTTGTGAGGACCATATGAAAAAAATCTGTGTTTGGCAGGGGTCATACAAAGCTCATGAAAGCTCCTGACCTCACGTGAGTGCTTTTCTAGATTTTTTCTCCAATATCTCCCAAGACGAATGAATATCCGATAAAGCTGAGATTTGAAACACTGTTGTTGAGTAGTGACGATTCCGGTAGACTGCCCATGCGCTACGAGAAAGTACCGATAGAACTTCCAGGGAATTACCTCATGAGATGTAGAGTATGAATAGAGGCCGATGTCCCGCATATTGTCACTGTAGGATCCAGTAAACGCTTCAACTATTCACCAGTAGATGCCGTGATAGGTCGATGCGAACAAATATTTATGAACTTATTATTAGGATTATTCAGAGAATACATATCTGATTGGACTGAAACAGAGTCTTCGAGTTTCCGGTGTCGATTAGAATAAAATTCAAACGGAATTGTAGATATGCTTTTTGAAATATATGAATTTCTGAAATAAATTCTCTGGAATTTTCTCTTGACTTGTTCCTCGAAAAACTCGGGAAATCTGATTTGGCTGAAATAAACTACTCGGTTGTGAAGTGGCGGTTTGGAGATTCCAGTGAAATTTAGATGAAATATGAAAATTTTCAGAGAAAAACTCTTAACCTAACCTGAGAATTTGAAGTCTCTTGGTTTTTTCTTTCGAAAGTTACAGCACACATGGCCAGACAGCCGGATGGCTGGCCAGGCGGATAGAATCAATGTGAGTCCAACCTAGTTGTTTAAGACCAATTTCGGCTCAAAATTCTAAAATTACAGACCTCGTGACGGAATGCTTCCCAGAACAAGCGCGAAAAATCGAGTCTAAATCGTTTTTCTCGGACGTGATTGTGGATGAGGTCAGCCTCACTGCCAATCTCAAAATGAGAATTCATTTAGAGACTTGATATTTGTTGAACCGGATCAATTACAAAAGCCGAATTCTCGAATCGGTAAAATCATCCAATGATTCCGCATATTTATCCATTCGAAATGTGGTTATTTCGGCATTTTTTGAGTAACACTTCAAAGAACAACAATACCGAGAAAATAATCAAAAAATTTGCACATTTTTTTCCTTTATCTCCGAAGATGAATATTGGCTCGAAGTCAAATTTGAAACACTGTTGTGAAATATTGACTCTAGGTTTTTGTCAATATTGTTGAAATCGGATGAATAGTTTTCTCAATTGAAACATCCAGAATTTTTGAATACCTTTCAATAATTTTGAACCTCATATATGAGCCGCACGAAATTTTTCATTAAGTCGTGCTTTGGTATTATTTAACATACCGTATAGTTCTAATCTGTTCCCTTCTGTTCTTCTTGAGATATTGAGGATATAATCTTAATCTTTCAATATCTCCTTAAATGAATATCGAATCGAACTGAAGTTTCAATCTGATCGCGTTAATAGTTATCGAGATAGTGAGGAAATATTCTGAAAATTTCGAATGACAACGAAATTTGACATGATATATATCCGGAAATAACATCAGATCAAATTGAGATTCAGGAAACTGTTATGAAAGACTAACTTCAAGGTCTGTGCCAGGTTTCGTCGAAATCTGGTCCATAAATTCAGAAAAAAAATTTTTTTTCGATAAAGATGTGGAATGTGGATGTGGATGTTTAACCATTGAGGACACACGAAACTTTTTGGTAAGTTGCGCGTTGATATTCTTCAAATAATTACGAAGTTCCGATGTGACTTCTTCTTTACTTTTCGAGATATTGAGCAGATAACCCAGAAGCTTCAAACAACGAAATTTTACGTTTTTTTTCCATATATCACCGAAAGTAAATATCGTATCGGATTGAAAATTGAACCATTATTGTTGAATACTGATTTCCAGCTCTGTGTCTTTATTTCGCTGAAATCTGATGAACATTTTCTGAAAGAAAAATTTTGCAACAGAAATTTCAAACTTATTCGAATAAACATTTCTTCAAAATTACCGATACGACATTTTGCAATAATTTTCGCGTTGGTATTCTTCATATGATTATGAAATTTGATCTGATGGCATCTGCACCCCCTAAGATATTGAGGAAAAAATTCAATCAACGAAATTTGACACATTCTTGTCCATCTATATTCGAAATGTAAATATTGTATCGGATTGAAATTTGAAACATTGTTGTTGATTATATATAATTATGTTTTTGAGGGAAGAAACCTTGTTTTTAAAAAATCGACTTTATTAATATTTATTAATAGGAAGCGTTTACAATTTATCTGATTACTGTCTGATTACTATCTCCTCGAGATTCACTGGTTTATCGTATTTAATACATCGGTTTGTCTGAACAAGCACAAATTCATGTGGGAAATAATATTTGCAACTATGCAACTCTAGTGTTCTCATATGGAGATTCTTATTAGGAAATAAGTATTGTGTACTACAGGAAAGAAATGTGGGTATTACCTAACTCCTCCCCATTTTGGTTAAAGGTATCACCTTGTGGTGTAGCTTTAAAATTGAAATTTTTGAATTTTTTTAGAAATTTGAAAATTGAATAAATCACAATTATTGTTATTATTGTTATCATAAAATAGGAAAAATATGAAAATGCAATTGGTTGAAGACTCCCTTGGTCCAATTCTTCTAATTTGATATCTGGGATGTCTTCTTCCATCAATTCTTCTTTCGTGTGGTCCTGGGAAAATCGTGTGCATTTTGGTAAAATAATAAATTTGTCTGCACTAATCGAAGTGGCTGGAACAATTTCTTTTTCAGTGTTATTAATGGTACATTCAGTTCGTAAAACAGCTATTTCTGGTATGAAATGGTACTTCGTCTGTTGAGGGCATTTTTCTCTGATTTTCTCATTTTTGATTGAGAGAATACTTCCATCTTCCAATAATTTCAAGTCTCGTAGTGGAATTCTTCTAACTCTTGGGCAATTTTCGGTGTGATTTTTGAGGATATTCTTCATAAATTTCGGGATTTCTTCTAATGAGTCTTAATCGCATAGGTAGTCGTTCTCTACTGGATGGCAATGATTGGTAGACCATTTCAACTCTTCTTCTCGTGAGAGCAAATAGGGATTGGTATAAGGAAGGGATTCGTTATTTTGTGGGATATAATAAAACTTGTATAAATCATATTGTTCTTTATAAACTAATGGAATCGATATAAAAAATAATAGAGTTTTGTTTTTGAAAATAACTTTCGTATGACACAATTGGTAGTAATCTTTCAGATGATGAACTGGTATGATATTTTCATTCTTGATCAATTCTGAGAATTTGGAATATGGTAAAACTGATTCATGTAACAAATGTAACCTTGCAAAACTTACGGCTGTCTGTATTTCATCTAAGACATTTTTAATTTCTTTCAATTCAAACATCAAAAGGTGCATTTGTTGTACTTCTTCTAATTGTGGTACAATTTGAAACAATTTAAGGTTTTCGGACATCATTTGGAATTTATTGATAAATTTATTTTTAAGACCGTTAACTATTACAGCAATCTGTTTTTGATTTCTAATTAATTCTTCTTCGTTATTTTTGATACTTTGAAAATAGCTTTGATATAAGGCTTCATCGTCAGAATCTAATGTTCCGAATAGAAATTTTGAAATTTTTCCTCCTAGGTTAACTAATCCTCTTTTGAATCGTACTTTCTGATTCAAGAGTTCTTCGAGAGTGTTAATGTTTATTTCATTTGAATGTCTCAAATATCTATAATTTGCGGTTTGAGCAAAGTTCAATTTCGAATTTTTGTAGTTATTTATTTCGTTTTGATAATCGCAAATGATTTCTTCTATTTTGTTAAGATCTATGTGATAGACCAGTTGTAAATTCTTATGACTCAAATAAGCTTTTCCTAATAAAATGGGTAGTATGTTATTTTGGATTTGAGTAGTTTCCGAAGATATTGAAAAGGTGATAATTTTAGATAGTATCAGAAGTAGAATACATCGATCCATTTTGAATCTGAAACAAAATTTTCTTTGTTTCAAAATTTTCTTATGATAAATGTGTTTTTTTTTCTTATCTTGAATACGATTCTTGTCAATTTCAGTTGCATCTATCTTTTTGAAAACAGGATCTAATTTTCGAGTAATTGGGTTTTTGATGTAAGTAGGATTTTTGTTCAAAGGGTGATCTTCTTTTGCTGATCGTTTCTCGTTAGTTTTTTCCAAACGTTCGATATTTTTCTGTCTGTTTTCTTCCAAATGTTTCGAAATATCGTTAAGGATTTCGACGTAATTTACGACATAATTTTGTAATTTTTCATTGTGGGTCTGTTCAATTGGTAATGAGTAATTCAAATCTGCTTTAATGATTTGCATGGTTGTCATCTCCAAACTCGAATGATTTGAGATATTATAACTCAGTAATGCTTGGGAAAGTCTATTTTGAAAAGTTAAATTTTTCTCTGCAATTGTTCTCAATTGTTCGATTAATGTTGAATGAAATCGTTCTACTATGGAGTTGGAATTTGGATTACAGTTTGTTATGTAATGAATTTCGATCTTATGTACCTTACAAAAATCTTGAATAACATTATTCTTGAATTCTATACCGTTGTCTCAAGTAATTTTGTTGGGAATACCATAATGGCTGAAGTAAATTAATAATTTATCTAAAATTTCTGTTCCTGTTTTGTGTAATGAAGGGTAACATTGTCCAAGTCTGGAAAAAGAGTCATCGATACTTAAGCAATGAGTTAGATTAAATCTTATAGTATCGCAGTAAATGTGGGTAAATGGTTTTGATCCGATTGGGTTAGGTCTAAATTGTAATTGAAAAATTGTGGAATTGAAATATCGATTAACTGGGCGTTGTTGCAATTGAATAGGTTGTGAGAGGAAATTCGGATGATTTTGATTTAATTGATTGTAATTTGAATAATTTCTTTGAAAATCTATAGGAATTCGTGGTGTATGGAAGTCGTTAGTTGGGACTTGACGTCTATTATTTTGAATATTTGGTTTTCGTGAAATTTGTGTTTTATAGTGTAAGAAAGGTTGTTGATAATAATAGAAAACTTGCCTGATGAAATTAACCATGTCATCGTAATTCATTATGCCGTGACCTCTAAGGGCTGTACTCAATTCCGGGTTGATATTATACAAAAGAACTCGCGTTGCTACTTTAGAAGCGATGTTTTTCTCTTGTTCTTTTTCAGTGATACTCAATTCTGATAGTTCTACTTGGTAATCGTATTTATTTTTTAAATCAACGATTTTTTCTAAGAAATCTAAATCATAGTCGTTTCGTACTCGTTCGGCATTTTGGAGATCCCAAAATAGTACCCTCAAACTAATTTTTTCTTCGAATTTTAATTTTAAAAATTTTCTCAAATCTCCCAATTTGGAGTAATTCTTTCGTTACTACTAACTATTTCGCTAGCATTTCCTATTAATTTACTTTTTATAATATCTATAACTGCTTCATTCAAAATTGCATCATTTGATGAGAATCTACTATTGAATCTATCGCAATGATTGATAAATCGCGTAAGATTTGCAGGGCTACCATCAAATGGAACTATTGATTGGGCAAAAAGATTCATTAGTTTCATTTTCTCGAAAACATTATTACCGTCTTGGGTCATTTTGATTTCTTTAATTTTTAATTTGGATATTGAATCAATTAAAATATTTACGGGCTCAATCTTGATCGATTAAAAAATCAAAACTTATAAACTAGGTATTTGCACAAAAAAAAATATACAAGTTTTACTCTCAAAACTGTAGGGAAAAGAATGGATTTTATGGGTTTTTTAACTTTGGGCCAGGTGAATGACTGGGGAAATAGAGTACAGGAAATTGCTTTTTCTCATCTCCCTAAAGTCCCTGAAGATTTTTCGTTGAAGTCGTCGAAGGGCCCTACTCAATCGATCGGGGCTTTTGGTTTCTGTTCCTTTGTTCGTGGTTGTACCTTCGCAGTTGAAACTGTTAGCCTTAGAAGATTCTCCGTGGATCTCTTGAATTTTTGGGTCACACTTTTCTTCTGTTCAGGACTGGCACAATCCCATCACCTCGTCGCCAATTATGTTTTTAAGGGAAGAAACCTTGTTTTTAAAAAATCGACTTTATTAACTATAGGAAGCGTTTACAATCTATCTGATGACTGTCTGATTACTATCTCCTCGAGATTCACTGGGTTACCGTATTCAATACATCGGTTTGTCTGAACAAGCACAAATTCATGTGGAAAATAATATTTGCAACTATGCAACTCTAATGTTCTCATATGGAGATTCTTATTAGGAAATAAGTATTGTGTACTACAGGAAAGAAGGGTTGGTATTACCTAACTATATATATACATATATATCCGGAAATAACATCAGATCAAATTGAGATTCAGGAAACTGTTATGAAAGACTAACTTCAAGGTCTGTGCCAGGTTTCGTCGAAATCTGGACCATAAATTCGGAAAAAAAATTTTTTCGATAAAGACGTGGAATGTGGATGTGGATGTTTAACAATTGGGGACACACGAATTTTTTTGGTAAGTTGCGCGTTGATATTCTTCAAATAATTACGAACTTTCGATGTGATCTCTTCTGTACTTTTCGAGATATTGAGCAGATAACCCCGAAGCTTCAAACAACGAAATTTTACGGTTTTTTTTCCATAAATCACCGAAAGTGAATATCGTATTGGATTAAAAATTGAACCATTGTTGTTGAATACTGATTTCCAGCTTTGTGTCTTTATTTCGCTGAAATCTGATGAACATTTTCTGAAAGAAAAATTTTGCAACAGAAATTTCGAACTTATTCGAATACACATTTCTTCAAAATTACCGATACGACATTTTGCAATAAGTTTCGCTTTGGTTTTCTTCATATGATTATGAAATTTGATCTGATGGCATCTGTACCCCCTAAGATATTGAGGAAAAAATTCAAACAACGAAATTTGACACATTATTGTCCATCTATCTCCGAAATGTAAATATTGTATCGGATTGACATTTGAAACATTGTTGTTGAATACTGATTCCAAAGTCTGTTCCAAATATCGTTTTCCGAGAAAAAAAAATTTTCAACAAAAATTTCAATTGTTCCCGAATAATTTTTTTTTCATTTCCTAACTAATAGATGAACACAAAATTTTGCGTCTTGATGAGCGTTGATATCTTTGAACTGACTACAAAGTTAAAAACGTTAAATTTCAAAATGATAACGAAATTTGGCATATTTTTTCTTTATATCTCCGAAGCTAAATAACGGATATAATTGAAACTTGGATAATTGTTGTTACAAACTTATTCAGAAGTGTAGGCCAAATTTCGTTGAAATCTGATTTTTGAAAAAAATTGAAAAATATTCGAATGAATCGGTATCTACAAAATTAATCACAATCACCTGAACATTCTCGTGTCGTTTATTCGTAAAAAAAAAGTTCGCATATGTTGATGCAGCTGTATTCGATGCTTCCTCAATTACGCAGAAATTATAGCTGAATCAGAAACGGCATTTGGATAACACACTTATGTAGACTCATCAAAGGGTAGCAAAATATAATTACCTATTACCTAGGTAGTTGGTTTGTCAATAATGGGGTCACACAAAGTTCACATGCATCATCGTAAACATGTTATACCCTCTCTAATACTGGGAGTAGGTTACTTAATTATTTATACTGTGAAATAGAATGCATTGGGATTCAACGGTCATACATACAGACATATAGGTTCGAACTGCTAAAGCATGCTTGAATATTTTCAAACACCGGACCTCGTACGTCCCGTTTTACATTAGAAAGTGGTTTTCAATTATTTGTGTGATTTCTCAAACATATTTTCAACTGTTGGATGATTTTTTTAAGAATTTGGCTCATGAAGATTGATTCTTACTATAAGTTCCGTAACCTTCCAGTATCCCTTCCGTATGATTTACGTCAAAATTTAGTCCCTTATGAAATAATCGCCTGCCCTGAAAATGCATGTTTACAATTATGTTCATTTCAATTTTACTAGAAAACTATAAGGAATATCGAAAAATGCTTCACATAAAAGGTGTTGACTGATAACGCTAGATTCAAAGAGATTTTTCGAAATTTCAACAGGACGAATAGTTTTCTTAAAAATAAGAAAATGTGTTGTTGAATCCCCTTGGCCGTGGGCCGAAGCTGAACGTGAAGATGCGAGTAAGGCGCACTCTTTCGTTAAAATGGGTGTTGCACCAGAAATAAGTGATCTTATGCATCGAGGCGTCCATAAGGTTCAGTTTAAGGATCCTTCAAGTAACATTTACGTTGTTCGCCCATTTTTCAGATATCATTTTTTAAATAATCAATTTCTTACATGTGTATGAATATGTTTAAACATATTTTATTGAGTTTCTGTTGACTTGTTGATAAATATAGTTATTTGCATAAGTTTACAAATCAGTTTAGTGGATGAAATTAATTTTTCCAGAATTTTTTTAATATGTATTCGAATATATTTAAGTATTTCTTCGTTTTCTGTTGAATTGCGAATAAACATACAAATACATGCAAACTTATTTGGATAGTCGATCAAAGGACATTTGGGGAGGATTTTGAATCTTCTCCTCCCCTGCTCCCTCTGCAACTGTAACAATTGTTTCGGAACATTTACATAAAGATTCACCTTTACATCTTGGGGAAGGTGAATAAATTCCCTAAAAGTGGTTTTGAACCTAGAAAAATATATACGAAAATCCCTGCTATAATTTTTTTCTTTGATAACCACTGGGATTTAATTCATAAAATCAAGTAACAAACCAACATATATACAAAGATTCCTGATGCAATCACTTCGCAGACCGAGTGATAGTACTTCGAACTGGCAGGCAAAAATATCTCTAAAGAACATTGTAGTTAAGAAAAAACCTAGAAAAGCACTGACGTGACGTCAGGAGCTTTTACGCGCTTGTTTCGTTGCCAAAGCGGTCATCTATACAAGTATTGGCCCTGAAAAACGCAGATTTTTTCTTCATACGGTCCTCACAAAATTCTGCATGAACCTCAAGCCTCAAGCTATAATTTTCTACAAATATATATATATATATGTCGATTCTACTGATAGTGAACAAAATAACCTCTTATAAGAATCTACTCATTAGCTTGATAATTGTAAAGTAAGTTTGGAGTGTAATTACGAAGTCCGAATTGGCGAATCGGTAAAAACTATCGAATGATTCCGCAGATATACCCTTTCAAAATTTCAGTTTCCCCATATTTCCAAAACATAGATCGAATCGCCCCTCAATGAAAAATGCCACCTTGAAGTAAATATGGACGACAGCTTTGGCAACAGAACAGGCGAGTAAAAGCTCCTGTACCTCACGTTAGTGCTTTTCTAGATTTTTGGTTTATTATTTCATCAAATAATAAACCTAAGTGATCGACCAACAAAAAAAATTTTCAACCCCCCCCCGAAAATTTTACAGTTTACGTGCTAACGAACTAATGAAAAAAAATCCGTCCGTCCGCCGTCCGTGGCTTTTCTCAGAAAGTACTGAACCGAAATCAGTGAAAATTGGTAGGAAAATCGTGTGTCGCTCGGGATTGATCCTCCAAGCTTTTTATCAGGATCGGTGTACCCTAAGGGCTCAAAATGGGTGGTTGGGGGGAAAAAAATTATTTCTCGAAAACTTACCACCGAATTTTCATGAAACTTTGAAAGTTGATTACTGTTGCAAAACTAAACCAAAAAAAATTTCACTCGGATGATTTCCGACCAGTGGTCTCTGAGTTACAAAGAAAAACGCTGCAAATTTCCAATAATGTCGAAAATGACATCATCGCATTCGGTTCTAAGATTGGAATTCACTGGAATAATCGGATAACTTTTAATCCAGAATCATACATCTGAAAGTAGATGAAAATATTGATTACCAAATTCTCAATACATATCGAGAAATTTTTAATGGATGCGTTATTATTTTATAAACACAATTTGTAAATGCCCCATCGATGTTCTTGACAATTTCATAATCGTAAGTAGTTTAGATTGAATATTTTTGGAGTTTCTGTCCCAATATCTTAAACATAACAACTGAAAATCGGATCAAATTATTATTTATAGAAATCATCCTGCGGATTTCGGGATTTAAGATTAAATTTCTTCATGAAGCTCATTCATATCTTAAATAAAATTTTCATTTTATTCATAAATCATTGGTTTTTCAGAACACAAAAACCAATTCTATGAAAAACTTCATTTGAAACATTGAAATCTCAATAAATACTCTTTTATAACTGAATAACACTTTTACATGCAGAAGGCGAATTAGGTAGCGTAATTTAAAATAATGTAGATTTCCAAAAGATTCGGTTGATCGGAGGTTTCCATCAATTTCGGCTTGCGTAGTACAATATCGTCAACATGTGGATATCCATGTCCTTAAAGCTACACCAGCATTTATGGCACACTTCAAAAAAACATTGCTCAGAATTTTGTACACATTTATTACAAATTTGCGTCCCAAAGCAAAAATTTATTACAGCTCCCGTTTTCCAGAAAAATGGCGTGGGCCAGCTTTAGATTAAAGCTGCACCACGCAGTCTGTATTTTCCAAAACATGCAATATTTAGTCATCGAATTGGCACCAGAATTTCTTACACATTTATTACAGATAAATGACAAGCAAAAAATTCGAAATTATTAACCCCAAGGGGCTAGACACCCCTAAATATTGAATATTCAAGTTGAATATGCATCCAAAAGGTGGACGGTATGAAATTATTCATCATTCTTACTAAACAAACTTTAAACGACATCATATTGTCCGATGATGGGGATGAAGCATCCCCGAACATATCGAAATTCCTATTACGTAATTATATGAACAACGACATAAACTGCGTAACGCAATTTCCCGCGGACGGTACATATACTCGTATCTGTCGGGATATTTCAAATCTCTTGGATATCGCCGATTTTTCTTCAGTTCAAAAATTTATTACAGTAGCCCACGCTTCTCTAACACATGCTTGAAGATTCTAGTGAACTATTGAATCAAGAAAAATATGGAATTAGTATCGTAGTATGTGAAAAAAAAAATTCGAAATATAATGATGGAGAATTTCGATATTCATCAATTTTTCTCGTTGTAAACAATTTATTACAGTAGCACACACTTCTCTAACACATGCTTAAGGATTCTAGTGAGTTATTTCATCAAGAAAAATATGGAATTAGTATCGTAGTATGTGAAAAAAAAAATTCGAAAAATAAGGATGGAGAATTTCGATATTCATCAATTTTTCTCGTTGTAAACAATTTATTACAGTAGCCCACACTTCTCTAACACATGCTTAAGGATTCTAGTGAATTATTTCATCAAGAAAAATATAGAATTAGTATCGTAGTTTGTGAAAAAAAAAATTCGAAAATTAATGATGGAGAATTTCGATATTCATCGATTTTTGTCTGTGTCAAAAATTTATTAAAGTAGCCCACACTTCTCTAACACATGCTCAAGGATTCTAGTGGACTTTTCCATCAAGAAAAATATGGAATTAGTGTCGAAGTATGTGAAAAAAAAATTCGAAAAATAATGATGGAGAATTTCGATATTCATCAATTTTTCTCTTTGTCAAAAATTTATTACAGTAGCCCACACTTCTGTAACACATGCTCAAGGATTCTAGTGAACTATTCTATCAAGAAAAATATGGAATTAGTATCGTGGTATGTGAAAAAAATAATTAAAAAAATAATGATGGAGAATTTCGATATTCATCGATTTTTCTCTGTGTCAAAAATTTATTACAGTAGCCCACACTTTTCTAACACATGCCCAAGAATTCAAGTGAACTATTCCATCAAGAAAAATATGGAATAAGTATCGTGGTATGTGAAAAAAAATAATTCAAAAAATAATGATGGAGAATTTCGATATTCATCGATTTTTCTCTGTGTCAAAAATTTATAACAGTAGCCCACACTTCTCTAACACATGCTCAAGGATTCTAGGGAACTATTGCATCAAGAAAAATATGGAATTAGTATCGTGGTATGTGGAAAAAAATAATTCAAAAAATATTGATGGAGAATTTCGATATTCATCGATTTTTCTCTGTGTCAAAAATTTATTACAGTAGCCCACACTTCTTTAACACATGCTCAAGGATTCTAGTGAACTACTCCATCAAGAAAAATATGGAATTAGTATCGTGGTATGTAAAAAAAAATAATTCAATAAATAATGATGGAGAATTTCGATATTCATCGATTTTTCTCTGTGTCAAAAATTTATTACAGTCACCCACACTTCTCTAACACATGCTCAAGGATTCTAGTGAACTATTCCATCAAAAAAAATATGGAATTAGTATCGTGGTATGTGAAAAAAAAAATAATTCAAAAAATAATGATGTAGAATTTTGATATTCATCGATTTTTCTCTGTGTCAAAAATTTATTACAGTAGCCCACACTTCTCTAACACATGCTCAAGGATTCTAGTGAACTACTCCATCAAGAAAAATATGGAATTAGTATCGTAGTATGTGAAAAAAAAAAAATTCGAAAATTAATGATGGAGAATTTCGATATTCATCAATTTTTCTCTGTGTCAAAAATTTATTACAGTAGCCCACACTTCTTTAACACATGCTAAAGGATTCTAGTGGACTATTCCATCAAAAAAAATATGGAATTAGTATCGCGGTATGTGAATAATTCAAAAAATAATGATGGAGAATTTCGATATTCATCGATTTTTCCCTGTGTCAAAAATTTATTACAGTAGCCCACACTTCTCTACCACATGCTTAAGGATTCTTGTGAACTATTCAATCAAGAAAAATATGGAATTAGTGTCGAAGTATGTGAAAAAAAAAATTCGAAAAATAATTATGGAGAATTTCGATATTCATCAATTTTTCTCTTTGTCAAAAATTTATTACAGTAGCCCACACTTCTGTAACACATGCTCAAGGATTCTAGTGAACTATTGTATCAAGAAAAATTTGGAATTAGTATCGTGGTATGTGAAAAAAAATAATTAAAAAAATAATGATGGAGGATTTCGATGTTCATCGATTTTTCTCTGTGTCAAAAATTCATTACAGTAGCCCACACTTCTCTAGCACATGCTCAAGGATTCAAGTGAACTATTCCATCAAGAAAAATATGGAATAAGTATCGTGGTATGTGAAAAAAAATAATTCAAAAAATAATGATGGAGAATTTCCATATTCATCGATTTTTCTCTGTGTCAAAAATTTATTACAGTAGCCCACACTTCTTTAACACATGCTCAAGGATTCTAGTGAACTATTCCATCAAGAAAAATATGGAATTAGTATCGTGGTATGTGAAAAAAAAAAATTCAAAAAATAATGATGGAGAATTTCGATGTTCATCGATTTTTCTCTGTGTCAAAAATTTATTACAGTCACCCACACTTCTCTAACACATGCTCAAGGATTCTAGTGAACTATTCCATCAAGAAAAACATTGAATTAGTTTCGTGGTATGTGAAAAAAAATAATTCAAAAAACAATGATCTCCATCATTATTTTTTGAATTATTTTTTTTCACATACCACGATACTTATTCCATATTTTTCTTGATGGAATAGTTCACTAGAATCCTTGGGCATGTGTTAGAAAAGTGTGGGCTACTGTAATAAATTTTTGACACAGAGAAAAATCGATGAATATCGAAATCCTCCATCATTATTTTTTTAATTATTTTTTTTCACATACCACGATACTAATTCCAAATTTTTCTTGATACAATAGTTCACTAGAATCCTTGAGCATGTGTTACAGAAGTGTGGGCTACTGTAATAAATTTTTGACAAAGAGAAAAATTGATGAATATCGAAATTCTCCATAATTATTTTTCGAATTTTTTTTTTCACATACTTCGACACTAATTCCATATTTTTCTTGATTGAATAGTTCACAAGAATCCTTAAGCATGTGGTAGAGAAGTGTGGGCTACTGTAATAAATTTTTGACACAGGGAAAAATCGATGAATATCGAAATTCTCCATCATTATTTTTTGAATTATTCACATACCGCGATACTAATTCCATATTTTTTTTGATGGAATAGTCCACTAGAATCCTTTAGCATGTGTTAAAGAAGTGTGGGCTACTGTAATAAATTTTTGACACAGAGAAAAATTGATGAATATCGAAATTCTCCATCATTAATTTTCGAATTATTTTTTTTTCACATACTACGATACTAATTCCATATTTTTCTTGATGAAATAACTCACTTGAATCCTTAAGCTTGTGTTAAAGAAGTGTGGGCTACTGTAATAAATTTTTGACACAGAGAAAAATCGATGAATATCGAAATTCTCCATCATTATTTTTTGAATTATTTTTTTTCACATACCACGATACTTATTCAATATTTTTCTTGATGGCATAGTTCACTAGAATCCTTGAGCATGTGTTAGAGAAGTGTGGGCTACTGTAATGAATTTTTGACACAGAGAAAAATCGATGAATATCGAAATTCTCCATCATTATTTTTTGAATTATTTTTTTTTCACATACTACGATACTAATTCCATATTTTTCTTGATGGAATAGTTCACTAGAATCCTTGAGCATGTGTTAAAGAAGTGTGGGCTACTGTAATACATTTTTGACACAGAGAAAAATCCATGAATATCGAAATTCTCCATCATTAATTTTCGAATTTTTTTTTTCACATACTACGATACTAATTCCATATTTTTCTTGATGAAATAACTCACTAGAATCCTTAAGCATGTGTTAGAGAAGTGTGGGCTACTGTAATAAATTGTTTACAACGAGAAAAATTGATGAATATCGAAATTCTCCATCATTATATTTCGAATTTTTTTTTTCACATACTACGATACTAATTCCATATTTTTCTTGATTCAATAGTTCACTAGAATCCTTAAGCATTTGTTAGAGAAGCGTGGGCTACTGTAATAAATTTTTGAACTGAAGAAAAATCGGCGATATCCAAGAGATTTGAAATATCCCGACAGATACGAGTATATGTACCGTCTGCGGGAAATTGCGTTACGCAGTGTATGTCGTTGTTCATATAATTACGTAATAGGAATTTCGATATATTCGGGGATGCTTCATCCCCATCATCGGACAATATGATGTCGTTTGAAGTTTGTTTAAATAAGAATAATGAATAATTTCATAGCGTCCACCTTTTGGATGCATATTCAACTTGAATATTCAATATTTATAGGTGTCTAGCCCCTTGGGGTTAATAGTTTCGAATTTTTTGCTTGTCATTTATCTGTAATAAATGTGTAAGAAATTCTGGTGCCAATTCGATGACTAAAGATTGCATGTTTTGGAAAATACACACTGCGTGGTGCAGCTTCAATCTAAAGCTGGCCCACGCCATTTTTCTGGAAAACGGGAGCTGTAATAAATTTTTGCTTTGGGACGCAAATTTGTAATAAATGTGTACAAAATTCTGAGCAATGTTTTTTTGAAGTGTGCCATAAATGCTGGTGTAGCTTTAAGGACATTGGATATCCGTTACTGGTTTCAATCGAAATCCAATATCTTTCGTACTGACAGTTTGAAAAAAGCTTGAATATAAAAAATAATGAGCATTTATATGATAAATCAAATTGGAGGATATAATATGCAAAAAAATCAATAACAAATCGCAAATCTCATCAATTGTCGATTGTCGAGAATCTAATACTGAGCGTTGGAGCCTTAGACTAAATACTTGATTGTCTCAGTCTTTACTTGTCGGAAATTCATCTTGATGATTAAAAAGTAAAATTACTTATTTCCGCTTTATATATTTATTTTCACAAAAGTTCAGTTCTTTAAAAGAACTGTATCCCAAAAATGTAGTCAGTTACCATACTCACCTGATGAAGTCATGTTATCATGACGAAACAATTGTTGTAAAAATAAATATATAAAGCGGAAATAAGTTATTTTACTTTTTAATCACCTTAGACTAAAGTTAGGAGCCGATGATCTATCTACCTGTTCTGAATGGGGTCTGTGCCGGGTCGTGACCTAAGACAAGGGATATAGCGTAGACAAAAATATTCCGCATATATCATCATCTGGTTGTCGGTAAACTACTTGTTTGAATTTTCCGTCTTTACATCAAACAGACTTTCGGATTTGACACCCTCTTGGTTGAGTGTATCTGAGAACGATTACGAACGACATTTATAATCTAGAATTATTCTTTTGAATTCAACCTGATGAGGTTCACGATATATTTAATTGTTGCAGAAATGTTATTGAAAATATCCTTAGTTTTTTAGTTTGTGTGGTGAATACTTTGTGAATCAAGTGAATCGGATATCTGCACTGTGGAAAAAATTTTTTTCAGATCAATTGCACAGGAAGGTTGAGTTTTTTTATTTCATTAATATTCTTCAGAACAAAGTTGAATCCTAGTAGAAATCACACCTACACATTTGACATTAGCGGAAAGTCTTGAATTTTGTTTTACGTATTGGTGTTAGTTTGAAAGATTGAGTTTATTTCCTCAGTATCAAGAAATACGAACGCGTTCGGATTGAAACATCATGAGTAATTGTGAAATATAGACACTCGATTTAATGCAAAATTTCGTGAGAATTGTATTGGAAAAAATCGAATTTTTTTTATACATTTTTTTTCGGATACATATTCATCAAAGTTCAATGAAATATGGTACAAGTTTCAGAGTCAACATTTAGAAACAGTGTTTCAAATTTCAGTTTGACCGATATTTATTTGTGCAGATATTGGCAAAAAATTTCGTGACCATTTTGAATATTGAGGTTATTTCCCTGATATCTCAAAAAGAGCAAACCCTATCTGATTTGAAGTTCATTTTCAGTTGTAGAATACCGACACGAAAATAATTGTGGAAAATAGTAAGATTTTCAAAGAGGTGAAACGACTTTGGAACGTCTCTTCTCATTCAAAATACTATTTTAAATTTTGCTACTCAGTTAGCGTTCTGCATGTGGAAATGTTATTTAATTATACAAGTGTATTTATTGAGATTTCAATGTTCACATGAATTATTTCATGGAATTGGTTTCTGTGTTGTGAGAAACCAATGTTATGAATAATATATATGTAAGTTTTTCAAGATATCAGTGGTATATTGGGTTATTTAACTGAGAAAATAATAAACCCTTGGGTAAAATTTGCAGCGTTTTTAAGACCATTTTCGGCTTAAAAGTCGAAAATTTCATTTGGGCGAAACAATAACAGATAAAGGTAGATTCTCCCTATACGTTCCGCAACCTTACCGCATCCTTACCGTTTCGTCTACATAAATATTATAAGGTGTAAATGAATTTATGTAAGAAAGTATCCTTCCGGTTATGTTACGTGGTCATGCCCATTTTGTCTAGTGAAATTTCGATTCGATTCAATCTGTATTTTTGTAAATATCGGGAAAATGAAATTTTAAATGGGCAGTTCGAAGGTCCAGGCAGAATTTGGTCAGGATAATATTAATGGAAGATCGCAGAATATAGAATATTTCAAACAAAATTTTTCCAAATTGTTTCGATATCATGATCATCACGAAATTACGCTTAAAGTTGAGCAACAGCATTCTCAAATTTTTAGAATGCTTTCACAACAAAACTTGAAAATGATCTTCTCAGTTGAAGAGTTAAAAAAACGGAAATCGTTGATGAGCACGTAGCTTTTTAATTTTTTCCAACAAATATAAATTATGACATACATTGAGGGCATATTATATAACTTTTTTGACAGATAATCAGCAGTTAACTTATGAAATGTGGTTCAGAAATCTAAATATCTAGAAAAGCACTGACGTTTGGTCAGGATCTTTTACGAGCTTGTTCAAATTCTAACGATCAGATCAACACGAAATTTTGCACCTAGTTGCTCGTTGGTAATCCTCACCTGATTTCGAAGTTTCAATCTGATTGTATTCGTACTTCTTAAGATATTGCGGAAATAATGTGAAATTCCAAATAACAAAGAAATTGGGCATATTTTTTCTACGAAAGTAAATATCAGAACGAATTGAAATCTGAAATATTGTTGTTAAATACTAGTTTTAAGGTTTATGACAAATTCCATTGAAATCTTATTAATATCTCGGAGGAAAAAACTATTTCATCAAAAATTTTAAATAATTTTTTTTCAAATTTTTTAACTGGATCAACGCTGTAAAAGCGCTTAGCGCATCTTCGATATCTGATCTTACATCCTCACGTTGGCCCTGACGGGATGAAACTGATTCAATAGCCAACGTGTGGACGCCTCGCCAAATAAGCCGACCAACGTTGGTACCAGCGTTGGGGCCAACGTTGGATCCGGCGTTCCAATTTTGAACCCTTAAAGTGTCTCCGCTCACATCTCCGTTCAGTATAAGTATCGGAAGAAGATGAATTTCCCAATTTTAAATATGTTGTTGATTTGAGTATCATATGTCAATTCTTGGTGGGAGAATGAGAGGAAAGTATCTACGGATAAAATAACTGAGGTTGATATATCTACTTTTGGTGAATTCTGCGTGACTGGGTTGATTGGCGCAGGATTAAAAAGGCAGCGGGTTCTTCTTTCACGCCATATTTGCTAGACGTAATTCGGAGTTTTTCATTGTTGGAAATTTGAGAAATTTCATTATCTCCAAATATTTGGGATTTATTCCACGAAGATTCAAGAAGTGTTTCTAAGATTGCCGTGCATCGTTTGGAAAACTGCAGAAGCATACATCCTCAGACGGATTTATCGTAATTGTTCAAAGACACCAATTTATCATTCCTAGGTCAAGGACGGACTGAAGCCAATTTTTTTTGGGAGGGGGGGAACATTTCCAACTGTACGTTGAAGGAATAGATAAATAGTGCAATTCTCAGAAATAAGTTGAGACTTTTTAAGCTTGTGATAAATAGCCGAATCAAATTGAATTCGAAATTAAAAATCGACGGATGCGTGGATTCTTCTTAATAATTCTTCTAACAAGAATTAAAAAGTTATATTACTTTTTTGACACGCTGTATACTATTCATAACTCATTGGTTTTTCACCCCAATTTTTTTTTCTTGATAACCCAGGAACCCTGGTCGGAAATCATCCGGGTAAAAACTTTTACGTTAATTTATGCCTCAGCAGTGAAAGTTTCATGAAAATTCGATGGTAAGATTTCCAAGAAAAAATTTTCTCCCTTCCAACCCCCAATTTCGAGCTTAAGGGTACACCAATACTGATGAAAGGCTTGGAGGATTAATCCCGAGTTACGAACGAGTTTTTTATTAAGTTTCACGGGTTTCAGTTCAGTACTTTCAGAGAAAGTACAACGGACAACGGATGGCGGACAGACGGTTTTTTTATTAGTTCATTCAAATTCACATATAAATGTAAACTGTGAAATTTTCAGGGGGGGTAATTTTGTTTTCGGTCGATCACTAAGGTTTATGATTCGATTTTATCGAATTAGATTAGATTAGATTAGATTAGAGAAGGGGCTATGAGGCTATGCTTAACCTCGCTGACACCTTGACCTAGAGATCTATTTTGCAACCCCGCGCTGTTGACCAGTCAGGTAGCAAGGCCTCGATAAACTTTACTACCTTACTGGGTGCTACACCCATTATTCGTTCCGGTTTCAAGAAACAGGAGCCAAGATGCCGTAGCCTTCTCCAGAGGACAGCTTCACATTTGCATAGCAGGTGTTCCGCTGTCTCAGTGGCTTCTTGGCAGAAGTGACAGGTATCATCAGGAACCTTCGCCATGTTCCGAAGATGATAATTCACAGGACAGTGTCCCGTGAGTATACCTGTCAGTTGTCTCAGTTTCAATTTGCTAAGTGAGAGGGCTTCCTTAGTCCAGCTCGTTGAGTATGAGAGGAATGACTTAGCCTGTCTCTGTCCTTCAATCCTTCGCCAGGATCTGGCATTCCTCTTTTGTTCCCATTCTTCAACCGCCCTTGCTTGGTGGCTTGATGGGAAGCCGCAGAATGGCTCTGGTCCAATGAAGGGGGTTGATCCCCCCTTCCTTGCTAGCTGATCAGCCATTTCGTTACCATGCACTTCAGAATGAGCAGGCACCCAAATAAGGTTGACTTGATTATTTGATCCGAGTGCGTTGAGTGACATTTTGCATTCCCAGACTAGCTTTGACCGGATTAACGGTGAATCAAGCGCCAGTAGAGCTGCTCTGTTGTCAGATAGTATGTATATCCTTTTTTTCCGGTAGTTACATCCCGCACAATATGCGATGCACTCCCTTATGGCAAAGGTTTCCGCTTGAAATACCGATGGACAGAAGCCCATTGGCAGGGCTAGTTGTAATGAGGGGCCGTATACACCGGCTCCGACTCGTCCATCTTCGGTCTTTGAGCCATCCGTGTAAAATAGCAGAGACTCTGAAGGGAAAACCACTTCGCCGTTACTCCATTGGTCGCGACTTGCTATTGTCACGCTGTAGTTTTTCTGAAACTCGTGTTTCAGGGTAAGATTATCTGTGACCACATTTAAAAGCCCCTTAAATTCATTCAGAACGCGAAGATGGCCTTTGTAGTCTCCAGTTTTAAGCTTCTGCTCTCTCGCCACCCGCAGAGCCCACCTAGCCGCCTCACTTTCTAAGAATAGTCCTAGAGGAGGCAGGTCCAAGATAACTTGCATGGCAGCAGTCGGACAGGAGTGAGATGCTCCTGTTATAGATAAACATGCAGTTCTTTGCAATTTGTCCAGGGTATTTTGTCCCGTTTGTGATTTCGCCTTCGGCAGCCAAATGAAGGCTGCGTAGCTGACGATTGGTCGCACAATGGATTTATAGATCCAGCTGGTAAGTTCCGGTTTGAGTCCCCACGTACTTCCGACCATCCTCTGGCATGCGAAGAGAGCTCTCTGGCCCTTGTTAATCACTGCCTTGAGGTGTAGGCTCCAAAAGAGCTTCTGGCCGAAGATAACACCAAGATATTTAGTGTGATCTGTGGGGGCTAAGGCGATTCCTTCCATCGTAATTACTTTTAGAGAGAGCTTCCTTCTCCTAGTAAACGGTACTAGAATCGTCTTTTTAGGGTTCACGCTGAGTCCTTCTCGGACACACCACTCGTGCTTTAAGGTGAGGGCATTTTGCCAGCGGTCACAAACCGTACCGTCATGCTTGCCCCGAACCATTATCACAAGGTCATCGGCGTATCCGCAGATCTCAGAGTACGCATCTGAAAGCATTTTTAGGAGGTCATCAACGACCAACGATCATAGTAGTGGCGATAAACAACCTCCCCCCGCCTCCCGGTTTGAAGGATTCAATGGCCCATCGAATCCTCTCCTCCGTGAAAAGATTGTCAGCTATTTTCCTAGCCCTTCTTCTGGGTGTAGAAGAGTTCTGGCTGGGTTTGCTGCCTTGAAATATTTGGGAGCCTGGGAAGTGAGTCTCTAGCATTAAAGACAATGTTTCATCGTCTGTGCTAGTCATCTCACCGTCCCTTTTTTCAAGCTGTCCCAGACCATTGTCATGATCTTTCGATAAGGCCTTCTGGAGTCTAGCAGCCGTGGGCGTCCCCTGAATGCTTTCACAGAAGGCACGCCACGACCTTCGTTTGGCCTCCCGAAGTTCCTTGTTGTACTTAGTTGTTGACTCTCTGTTCGCAGTCTTGTCTTCTAGTGTCCTAGTAGTAGACCACTTATTGTACAGTTTGCGGGCGTTCATTCGTAGCTTTGATAGATTCGAATTCCACCAGGGTACGTTTTTGTTGGAAATCGTTTCCCTGGGTTGGCAACTGCCCTCATAAGCGGCTAAAATCCTACTTTGGAGATTTTCTGCCATCAAATCTATGCCCTCGACAGAATCAGTTCCTCGGACTCCTAAGAGCTCGTTGTTGGTCTCTAACAGACCAAGGTAACGGTCCCAGTCTGTCCGCCTAGGATTTCTTCTGGGTTCTTGTAGCATTGGCTGCAATCCTATGTCGAACCGGATTTGTCTGTGATCAGAGAGGGAGGCCTCCGCTGAGACATGCCAGTTCGAAATTTTATTTGTAAGGCTGGGCTGATAAGTGTAAGGTCTAATGCCTCTTCTCTTATCGCATTACGGAATGTAGACTCACTACCCTGATTTGCTAGACCCACCCTTTCAGTTTCAAGAAATTCAAATAGAGAGTCACCACTTTTATTGATGTTGGAGCTCGCCCATACAGAATGACGAGCGTTGCTATCACATCCAATGATGAATTGCATATTCTTCTTTTTGCAGTATCTCACTAGGTTCGTTATCTCCTCTTGTGGGGATAGCTCATCCTCATGGTGGTAGGTTGAAGCTACAACAACTTTGACACTACCACCGGGAAGGCTTGCATCCAGCACTACTGCAGCGATATCGCGTTGTATAGACCTAGAAAGAGGCATATATTTAATATTTCTCTTGATATATAGAGCTGCCCTTGGAGCAACCTCTCCTTCATGATATATCAGTTTACCTGAACTCTCAGGAAGTCCCCTGATCTTGATTCCGACGACCCAAGGCTCCTGGACCACCATGATATCCAGGTTCTGTTTGATCAACCTCCAGAGGGCCGCATCTGTAGCGGCCTTGGCATGGTGAAGATTGATTTGAAGACACCTAATGACGTTTCCTTTGGTCTTCACTGCGGTGCTTCCATGGCTTCCCCTTGTTCCGGGGAATTGGCCCCCGGTCTCGCTCTTCTCGAAAGAGAGGCGAGACCCAGACTGGCCTTTTCTTGGCCTCCTTAGGTGTGACTTTCTCCTTTTCAGAAGGACCAGCCACCCCCATTGGAACTAGCGAGGAGCCTCCAGACAAGACGCCGAGCATTCCGTTCCCACTGTCACAGGAGCCGGAGCTAAAGCGTCAGGACTGTCAGCCGCCGTCTCACCAGCAGCCGCCGGGGCCTGACTGTTGGTGGGCTTCTTCACCCAAAACCTCACCTTACCTACTCTATAATTGACTGTGAAATCTAGAGCTTGCAAGGCTTCCAGGCTTGCACCGAAATTTGAGAAATTTATAGAGCAAAAGAATGCTAAATCACTTTTAACAAAAATAAATTTCAATTTAAAAAAACAGAAGTAAAACTTTTGTGAACATTTTTTCGGAAAATGGTGTAAAAATAGACTTACATAGAATTTATGCTATTATTGAGTTAGAACATCCTAGAAATAAAAGAGAACTTTTAAGACTGTTAGGTATGGTAGAATATTCGACAAAATTTATTCCCAATTTATCTCATATTACTAGTCTACTGAGAGAACTAACTCGAGATAATGTTATATGGCACTGGAAAAGGTCACAATCGAATGCTATGAAATGCTTGAACGAACTATTAACTTCAGCACATAGATGCATATAATATATATAGTGCGGACACTCTTTGACATATTTTGGGTCTGAAATGAGGTCCAAATGTTGTCGAAATACGGCTTTGTTGTCCTACTTCAGTTTTCGTCAATAGATGCCAGCATAGGTAAATCTGCCTTATAAAATCTGAAATATTTACGGAAGTTACCAACTTGTCATATCAGAACTAGTCAAATCAGCACTTCTTATTATTCTGAAGAATTTCCGAAAATAAATTCATTCTGACAAATTTAAATTATGATTATTTATTTAATTCAATCAGAATGGCGATAATACATATAAAGGTTTCCTTCGTCTCTGAATAGTCTGAAGCTTGATATTCTTGAATAACTGTTCATTACAAGAGGTAAATGTCTCAATATTCAGTTTATGGAATAATTTAAAATGTGTATCTGATTAATGGGGATGATTGGGAAATAGTTTCATCAGATCAATCAGATTATAGCTCAATTAATTTTTCTTCAGCGGAATTAATTGTATGGAATGGACAAAGCGAAAGCGACCTTAGCGCCATCATCGTTACAGAGCTAAGTGGGACAATATTTGACAATTCTAGGACCGCGTTATGGACCAAAATTTTAGTGGGTAATAATAGGAAAGTGTCGACACCTGATGAATTCTATGCATCTTGTTCAGCACCAATATTGCGTCCTTATGACATTAAGAAACCTCTCGTTATTCGAAGCGATGCGTCAATTGATGAGTTTGAATCTTTTGCTTCTGGGATATTAACCCATGCTGAAAAATATAGAAATGCACTGCCGTGAAGGCAGCAGCGTTTGCGTGCATGTTCGATGGAGATGACCGCTGTGGCAACGAATTTGAACATGCGCACAAAAGTTACTGCCTTCATGGCAGTGCTTTTCTCGGTTTTTTTCGTTGAAGTGCTGGATTCAAATTTGATCTAATCTGTATTTTTGAAAATATTGAGAAAATAAAATTTTGAATGGGTATATCTACGGAATCATTTGGCGGATTTCAACCATTCACGAATTCGGCCTTCGTAATCAAGCCCCAAACCTTCTCTACAAATATCGAGTTTCTAAGTAATTTTTTACGGAAGTTATTGTGTTTACGGTCGGCCTAACGGCCAACCGTAAACAAGGAAGGAACAACTTAGGAACTCGATATTTGCAGAGAAGGTTTTGACCTTAATTACGAAGGCTGAATGGGTGAAATCCACCCAATGATTCCGCAGATATACCCTTTAAAAATTTTATTTTCTCAATATTTCCAAAAATACAGATTAGATCGAATTAACCATTTTCGGTTCAATCATGATAGCACGATAGCACGCTGTTCCCCTAGAACATGCGCGCAGAAAAGATATGCTACAATTGAGCGGGAATTATGTGTTTGCGGTTGAAAGATTCAGTTATTATTGTTACGGATGAATGGTGAAAGTGAAAACCGATCATAAACCACTGGTTAATATATTCAAAAAAGATATTAATGGGGTCTCCAGCATGTTATTTAGAGCTACATTGGAAGATTTTGATAGGATTGAACACTTGGTTTTCCATACTAATGCTATAGAAATTTTGCCTGTGTCTGTGGAAAATAAAAAAAAATTTTGAAATATACTTTAGGGGACGAAAATTTGATGAAATTGAAAACATTTATTGAAAATGTTTGGCCTAAGCTAGTACCCAAGTTTCCTGGCGAGCTAAAGAAGTTTTCGCAAGTTAAAGAGGAAATCTTTATTTCGAATGATTTTATGTTCTTTGGCAATCGATTAATCCTTCCGGCGCAATCACGACTAAAGTTCTTGAAAACTTTACACAAGGGTCATATAGCAATTGATAAATTGTCCAGAAATTGCTAGAGATATAGCAACCTTATTTTCAAAATATGATATGTGTGCAGGTTTTGAAATAATAATTCAAATCTGCCAATTTCACAACATTCTATAGCTAACCGACCATGGAAGAAATTGACAAGTGACCTTTTAACATTAAAAAAAAATGATTATTCAGTTATTATAGATTACTATAGTCGTTGGATTCAGCTGATAAAACTAAATAAATCTAAAAATAAAAATCAAATAATCAAAATCTTCAATAGTGTATTCCGGAGATAAAGTATTATTCGAGGATAGAAATATTTAGAAAGAAGGAGAGATTGTTAGTTTATGCAAGGAACCGCGATCTTATCATGTCAAAGATGATCAGAATAGAATTTTCAGAAGAACTAGATAACACATTATATAACTTACTGAGAGTTCTGAATTCCAGAATAATGTGAACAGTGAGATAAAATGGTCATTCGAAAATCATGGAATGTTTGAATGTTGTTTTGAAGGTGAATAGGACAAGATTTAATTCGAGCACTTTCGAAAATAAACGTTATGTCTATAATTTAAGAGGGGAGAAAAGAATCAATTATAAAGAGTAAAGTTGATCGATAAATATGTACGTATTGAATAAAATAATTTTAGAAGTAAATTATGATGCTAATTGGAAAGGGTGTTTAAGAATATGTTAGAAATAATGATAGAAATTGTATAGTTATAGTTATAACGTTGAGCTAAGTAAAAATGAAAAAATATAGGTATATGAAATGATGACTTTGGGGAAATATGTAACATAGACAACTATGTGAATAGTTAGGAAGTAAGAATAATGATACGCCAGATGAGAAACACCAATGAATGTAAAAAATCCGTACTCACTCAATTATCTCAAGAACCGGCATAAAATTGAAATCCAACGATAACGCTTTAGATTCAACCTCCAACATCTGCACGCACCGCCTTGCTGCTCATAGACGTTGGTGTTTGTCATAGACTTAGGATGATAGGTCTATGGTGTTTGTTATCAATATATGGAGAAGTAAGTCGAGGTTACCTTCAGCTACTCTCACTAACATCGAAACCCACACCCTTCTCTACTGTAGTTGCGGGACTACTCAGTATATTTGAGATCATTTATAAATATATTTAGCCATCAAGAAAGTTGGTAGCAGATTCGATGCCCAACGTGGGCGTCTTTATCAGATGACGCAGAAGTTTCATTTAGAATTCCCTTTAGCAATTAAATATTTGCATATAGACTCGTGTTGTTTGCGAGGGAGTCGATATACCTTTGATTGGTGTTGTTAATTTTCTTTTTCTGTGAATATCGCTCTTCCATTCAATATGGAAAGTAGGCTGGAAATTATTAGGTTAGAGGAAGATGGGTTGACTTATTAGTTAAGCTGTCGAGGGTTTCCGAAATCAAACTACTGAGATCATACAGAATGAAAAGAGGAAATATTTTCCGCAGATTTTTCATAACGCGGACAGAAAAGAAATGTGGAAGCAACCGAAGTACATAAATATTGGTAAAACTAAGGCAAGAAATGAAATTCCGGTAGGTTTGGGTGATGCTAACAGTCTGAACCAATATTTCAGAGATTTTATTCCACAAACTGATATTTCGAGGTCTGCTGATATTATAAAATTTCAAAATGATAATTCATTTTGTGTGTTTGGGGAGGAGATGGACTTTGGTCTTGTAGATGACATAACAGTCTCCAGATGTTAACATTGTTAATTCATGTATGGTTGAAAGTTACTATCCAGAACTGTGGAAGGAGTCGATTATTCTACCAATTCCAAAGGGATGTGTTGTCAGGGGCTGTTTGCCCAATAAGCATTCTTCCAACTATGTCCAAGATCCTTGAAGGGTAATGTGGAGCTTATTTGAACAAGTTCAATGTCATTCCGGAAGACCAATCAGGTTTTCGATCAGGCTATAGCTGCGCTACATCATTGCTTAAGGTAACGGATGATATTTTGACGGCCACCGATAATGGGTTCATAACGGTCCTAATTTTATTAGATTACTCTAAAGCATTCGACACTATGGTTCATGAGGTTCTTCTTGCGATTATGCATTTCACCGGATTTTCTCCGAGTGCTGTGGCGCTCATAAAGAGCTATTTGTTTCATAGGAAGCAAGGGGTGAAATATGGTGACAAACTTTCTGATCCTTTGTTGGTTCTGACGGGTGTCCCGCAGGGATCAATACTGGGGCCCTTGCTCTTCGTGCTTTACACCCATTTCAAAAGATTCTTCTTGAAGTACTGTCTTGTACACTTTAATCAGATGATATCCAACTTTACTTCAGCTTTCCTGTTGATCAGGTTGAGCAGGGCATAGCTAAGATTAACGAGGACCTCCAGATAATGAGTGAGGTTGGTCTGGAACATCAACTTACACTGAATCCAACTAAATCGCAGGCATTTTTTTTTAGGAACAAGGTTGTTTGCAAAATGTTAAGTGAAAGTGCTCAATTTAAGATTGGGAGCGATATGGTTCCAATAGTGAGCATCGTGAAGAATCTGGAAATTCTCATGGATAAACTTTTCGCTTCAGGGGGCACATTGCGTTTTGTGTGCGGAAATCAATTATGAACTTGCGTATGCCCAATCCTCACAGATCTTCTCTTCCCGAAAAACTGAAAACAACGCTCTGCAGTTCGTTGGTGCCGTCTCACTTCAATTATTGTTCGCCGGTCTTTTTCGCTTGTTTGGATCATGAAACGACCAGGAAGGTTCAAAAGATTCAGAATTCCTGTCTGTGATTTATCTATGGTATAAGAAAATTCGAAAGAATAAGTTACAAGCTGGCTGAAACTATATGGTTTAATATGATGAACATGTTCAAACTTTCAGCATTGATTCTTTACCATCGCATAGTGTCCACTGGAGTACCTTCATACCTTCAGAGGAAAATAAGATATAGATCTGATATTCATAGTTTAACATCCGAAATCGTGGACTTACATCAGCCCCTGCTCACAGGAGTACCTTATTTGAAAGATTTTTCACGTTCAGCATCTACATACTATACAATAAGTACATAAATCGCAGGCCACTTTCACTTTGTGCATTTAGAAATCGTGTCTGGGATTCTCTCTTCAGAGAACAGTGTGCATCAGTAGTTTGATATTTATATTCGTATTCAAAAGTATATTTGTATATTCTTTTCTTCCTTGGAAACGTTTATTCATCTTTTCCTTTTCTTTTTCTGTAGTCTCTCAAGGCAAAATGATGGCCAATTGATTTTTTTTTCAGGGTTTGCGTGGTAGAAAAGAGGGTTTGCACCCAACTGCACTCCGCCCTGTGATTGAATTTATCAAGTTTTCTTTTTATTTGTTAATTAATTATTTATTATAATTATCAATAAAGGCCTATTATTATTATTATTATTATTATTAATAATCCCAAAATTGTTGTGAAGATTAGAAAAACATTACGGAATATTCCCAAGTATGAGGAAAAAGTTCATTGCTCAATTATCAGTTATTTTGAGAATTATTCTCTTTCGAAAAATCGAAAGGAAAAAATTTTCAGAATTTTCTCCTTTGTCCGATGAAGGAGATTTGTAATATGAAACATCACAGTTCGCTTTGCTTATCGTTTGTATTGTTCCTGTATTGTTCATTAGGCAATTTGTTTTCCAAGAAACTGCCTTTGACAAATACTTTAATCCTGCAATCCGCAAGGGCCTTTTTCCCCAACAAACACAAAATACAGCAATTGTGCAGTTACTGCATTACAAGTGCCACCGGAATGCAGTACATAAAATGTTGTAATGAAACTGCACAATCTCTGCATTGGTGATACTGCAGTCTTTTAAATACAGCTGCTGTACAGCTTTTGTACAACAGAATCGAAATGCTGTTAGAGACAACGCTGTCTCTGTCTTTGATGCAATACGCAGACCTACTGCGCCGGTTGAGCCGTTGTCAATCGTCGTCGTAGGTCATGCTGTTTTGTAACTGAAATTTGTTCTTTGTGTCGTTTTTGATTCAAGCTATTTGAACTGTTTGTTTCAAGTTGACTGTGTTGGAAGTGCGAAAAACAAGTATATCGACATGATGAATTCCCGAAAAAACGAAATAAGGCAAATTAAGTGTATGGCTAAGTCAGTTAAGATGATGCCGTTTCTCTCGGAACTGGAATAAATAGACAAGAGTAGAAAACACCTGGGTCTCTACCTGAACTGGATAGGGCCAACTAAGAAACAGAATTTCGAAGTACTAACATCAATGAAGGAATTTTAGGTATTTTATTCACACAAGGTAAAACTTTTTTTGTTTATTAACTCATTTTTCTTCACTTTAAGTTGCTGTACGCAGAAACAAAGGGATCAAAAATGATTCACCAACCGATATTGAAACAACCATCACGGTATGTACTCATTTTAGAGGAATTAGAAAGGAACGAGAGAGTCACCCAATAATATATTATTTTTATAATGTTTGATGTGGCCGGTATTTCTGTAAATTCTAGTTTTTTCTATTGAAGTCATCTTCCTAGTGTAATATTTCTTTTATTTAGTTGAATTTGCCATGAATCACATTCCGTAATATGCTCAAAATGAACTAGGTTAACCCGACTCCTAAGACATCCAGTATGTTTCAGGAATCAGGCTCACCTCCGAAAAACCTATATTTTTCAAGTGATCGCATTGAAATTCTAAACATGCATACTACAGACTGTCGTTCATCGACTGAGGGCAAATAGAAAATTATATTTTTTTTCGCTACAACCGGAAATGGCCGAACGATTTTTTCAAAGAATGTTGTTTATATTTTTATTTATTTGAATTCCATGCTGAGTTTTTGGTGAAATGTCGTGAAAAATTTAATAATTTGAATATTTTTTTTTGTGAAGTAATCAATGTTTAGATACAGAAAAAATTGCAGAATTTTTTCTACCGTAAAGCATAGATGTCGAATATGCAAAAATATAAACATCACATCATACATCTAAGAAAATCAAAATTATTCGGCAATTTCCGAATAAACTGGAAGTCGTAGACCCTCTTTTTCCTCATCTGTCGATGCTAAATAATTAAGTATCATTGTGCAAAGTTTCAATTCAATCTCTTAAAAAATAATTATTTTTTCGGCAGAGTATGATTCCTGTGAGTCTCGTTATACAGCCGAGCTTCTTCTGCATTGTTGCTGCTTAGAAACTTCATATCGACGTAGCACAGTTGGTGCATAATTACTACGTACAAACTGCATTACAACGAGGCATAGCTCCTCCACAACTGCTGTATAGTGGCTGTACTTCTATCGCAGTTCGAGCTGTACAGTTTTGATGCAATTCCGCGGGACATATACGATCCGTTTCGATACAGTTACTGCACCACTATCGGTGCACTTCATGAGAGAAATCAAGAAAAGCACGGCCGTGAAGGCAGCAGCTTTTGTGCGCATGTTCAATGTAGAGAAACCCTTTTGCAACGAATTCGAATATGCGCGCAAAAGCTGCTGCCTTCACGGCAGTTCTTTTCTATTTTTTATCGATAAATGACTGGATTTCAATTCGATCTAATCTGTATTTTTGAAATTATTGGAAAAATAAAATTTTGAATGGGTATATTTACGGCACTATTGGCGGGTTTCACCCATTCACCAATTCGACCTTCGTAATTTAGCCCCAAACCTACTCAATAAATATCGAGTTTCTAAGTCGTTTCTCCCGGAACTTATTGTTTCTCGTACAAAGAAGTGGATTGAGGCATATTTAGCCTATGTTGCGGAAGTACAGCCTTCTTGTAATTCTAGCTCTGAAGAGAATAACACTTCAGATCCCATTTGTTGTCGGAAAGTGGGCCATCTGAGATCTTCATGTTCTAGTTCTAGGGACAAGTCTTATTGTTACCTAAGTAGTTTGGCGGGGTATACCGTTAAAAACTGTGTCAAATGTGTAGATGATCGGTTATCATTCTCTCAGTCCAAATTTACAATGCCGATCCCTGAGTTTTCATAAATGGAATTGAAGTTGAGCAGAAAGTAGTGCTCGATTGTATTCTTTCTAGCACTCTCGGCGATGGGCGTCCATACTTGGATTTAAATATTTTGCACGTGAAGATATTGGAACTTCTCGATTCTGGTGCATCTCGAAATTTTGTCTGTGGTAGGGGTCGGAGTATTTTGAAAGACTTGGGTCTGCCTTCGACGGAGGAAAAGCCTATATCATGCACAGTAGTTAACGGCGGGTAATGTTTTATTCAGGGTTCCATTAGGGTTCATATAGGTCTTCAGAGGAAAGTAGGCTATTGAATGTTCTTATTTAGCCGTCCTTGCATCATTAATAATGGGAACCGACTTTTGTACACTGATGGGTATCGTTCCAGATCTTCTTAAGACAGGATGGCATTTCTCATTTGAGTGTTGTCCCGTCTTGGAACATATCAGTGCTCTATGTTCTGAATCAGAGTTGACAGATCAACAGTCATCTTCATTACAATCTATAGTTCCTGACGCCTTTGATACGATGGGTGATAGACACTCACTCAGTGGAGCATATTATTGAAACACATTCGTCTCCAATGAAGCAAAAATATAACCCTATTAATCCGGTAATGCAACCCCATGTCGATTAAGGAGCTTAATAAGTTGAAAGCTTATGATGTTGAGCTATCTAATAGCCCGTGGTCTTTTCCTATGCTACTCTCAAAGGAGAAGCATGGATATTATCATTTTTGGGTTATTTATCGGAAATTTAATAGGGCGACGGTAAATAATGCTTATCCAAATCCATTTGTGTTCGCAACATTAGATGAACTCAATCATTAGATATCAAATCAGCCTAGTTCAGGTTCCAGTAGCCGATAGGTTGAAGCCTTTGGCTGTCTTTTGTGTATCGAATCGGGGACTGTTTCAATTTAAGTGGCTCTCCATGGGTTTTTCGAATTCTCCTGCTATGTTCCAAAGATTGAGCGACATAATCATAGATCTTTTCTTTGGAATCATATATTATCATCTATTTTAATGACATTGTGATTGTCACCGATTCATTTGAAGAGCATCTGGAGACTCTGAGGGAGGTATTCCAAATCCGAAGGCTTCAGGAAGCCCGGCTCACATTGAGTCGAAAAAGTGTCAATTCTGTTGATCAGAATTTAAATATCTGGGTTATGTTGTCGATCATAATAGATTACATGTGCATCCTGAAAAGGCCGTACTGACTATTCAAACTCCAAAAACAGTATATCAAGTGCGTCTAGTTTTAGGTTTGGCCTCCTAGTATCGTCGATTTGTTCAAATCTTCTCATACTTGGTGAGTCCACCTACAAGTCTTCTACACAAAAATGAAAAACTTGAGTGGAATGAGGGCTGCACAGTGGCATTGAATAGGATCAAGAAAAGTCTTGTTTCGGCCCCTGTCATACCCTATCCTGACTACTCTCTAATCCCTTTATGTACAGAATGATGCCTTCGATTTCGGGCTGGGTGCAGATTTGTATCAGGCAGATCTGTGCCAAAGTCTTGTGCTTAGTGCTCGTGAAAGCACTCGAAGCACTTTTGTGCTCCTAAGCACTGTGCTCGCAAGCACTTTGTTATGCCGGTGCAAAGTGCTTGGTGCTTCGAGAATTTTTTGAGAAGGCTTAGTGCTTAGTAATTCGAAAAAGTGCTCCTAAGCACCGCAAAGTACTCCCGAGCACCGCGAAGTGCTCACAAGCACCGCAGTGCTCCCGAGCACCGCAAAGTGCTCCCGAGCACCGCAAAGTGCTCCCGAGCACCGCAAAGTGCTCCCGAGCACCGCAAAGTGCTCCCAAGCACTGCAAAGTGCTACCGAGCACCGTATGGCTTCGAAGCACTTTTCGGGACTACTAAGCACTAAGCCCTTCATAGACTTGTCGAAACAGAAAAATGTCGGGCTATCGCGTGATTGGAGTAGACAAAGAGAACTAATATATCGGTTGTCTCTGGTGTTTGGAGACATTCGACTAGGAATACAAGGATTCTCATTCGACACATTCGTGATATATGTGTTTAAGTTTAGTTTTGTGTTATGAAAACAATAAAATGCTTTCAGAGTCAAAGTGTCAAAGCGTAAGCTTTCAGCTAGAAACATGGAGATAGAATATTTCGTATTCTATCTAGATCATGGAGATATTAGAATTCCGTTCTGAAGAGTTGTAGAAAATCTCAAGAAATCCACTGACGTGAAGTCACGTGGATTATACTTATTAAATTATAGTATTCGTATGTCATCCTGACATAATACATGTCACAAGTTTTTTCACTTTATTCCCGATATTACATTAGATTTCTAGTTCGAAATGAACAATTATGGATCTATGGGAGATGATTCCCCAATAAAGGGGCCTGTAGCGTTCTTCGATTATCTGAGGATCTGAAAATCATCGCTTGGAGGACTGAACCTGGTCGAAAGACCCTCTCGGTCATGAGCAAATGTAGGTAATATTATTATTTACTGCTTCCTTCTGGTTTTCTGTCCCTCTTTCTGTTTCAGATATTATGTCAAGATATTTTGTCGAAATGAATTCAAGATGACGAAAAAATTATTTTCAAATGAAAAAGATGCCATCCATCTTCTATAAACAAATTACTACACTTATGCGGGGAGACAGAATTTTTCCTGAGGTTTTTATCTGTGCTCTTGTATCATACGCAAATATGTATGGTACCCCGTTTACATTTCCTCTGCTAACACTGTGATATATCTTAGAATTTTAATGCTCGTTCTCAAAAGAATATATATATATACACATCAAGGTTCACATTTAAAATTTCATAATTTTTTTCTCTATAATTTCGAACCTAATGATCTGATTGAAATGATATTTTGCATTCTTCGATGTAGTATAATTGCGTGCATGTTCGTGAGAAATTCCGGGAGTATCGAAAAATTAGAATGTTCAAGAAAAATATATTTCTTGAGCTCGACTGAATCCTGGATGGGTGATTCAAGTCATTTATGGCAGATGACCAATTTCCACATTCTACTACTATAAATATCAATTGAATCAGATTAAAAGTTATATGATGGGAAAAATAGAAATAAAAAATTGTTTTTTGATCTCCTGATTAAACGGTCATGAAACTTGGCACGAAGCTGTCCATTTTATGTAATGGGACAAAAATATATAATTATGCTCACGTCAATAAAACTGTCATTTCCCGACCGATTATGCCTATAAACGAAGATATTTGGGCTCTGAAACTAACCTGCAACTTTTCAGGGCTCAAGATTTTTCATTTGGAGAGTAATCGTGTTTAAGGACGGCCGAACAGTCAAACACATCAAGTATTGGATTTCAATTCGATATTATCTGTGTTTTCTCGAGAAATATTGGTAATATAGAATTTTGAATGAATAAAACTACGGAATCATTAGGCGGATTTACCCCATTTACGAATGATACCTTCGTTATATGTATACCCATTCTAAATTTCTTATCCCCAGTATTCACAAAAATGAAGATCAAATCGAATTGAATCCACTCCTTCAATGAAAAATGACATGACTCAAATATAAAATTTGTGGAAACAAAATTTTGAATTTAATTTCAATCTAACTAAACGATCATCACGAAATCGTACAAATTTGCTCATTAGCTTTCGTCAACAAGCCTAACAGCTGATAGTAAACACAATAACTTCCGAAGGAAACAACTTAGAAACTTAATATTCGTGAAGCCTGAATTACGTAGGCCGAATTCGTGACCACTCACGCAATGATTCCGCAGAAATAGCCATTCGAAATTTTAACACTCAATATTTTCGAAATTACAGATAAGATCGAATTAAACTCCAGTATTTGATTGAAAAATGACAACTTGAAGGTTCACACAGAATTTCGTGAGGATAATATGATCAGAAGATTGCAGAATGTTGAATATTAAAAAAAACTTTTTTTTTAGATTGTTCTAATGACACGATCATTACGAAATTTCGCACAAAGTTGCAAATCAGCAATTTCAAACTAGTTACCAATCTTACTGACGGTACGATCTCAACAAAATTTCGCAGGAAGTTGCGTGTCATTGTGCCCCAATTGAGTTCCAAGTTTCAATATCAGGAAAATTACCTCAAAATTTCGAATAGCTATAACGCTGAAACCGTTGGGCCACTTGTGCCCATCAACGAACATAGCCGCGGTATTCGGATGCTCGACCTATCTTGAAAGTTTTAAGCCTCTAGTTTGCTCCGTTCGACAGACATCGGGTCCTCGGTTGGACGGTCGGCCGAACAGAATCGACTTTGACACCGGATCAGTGGGTTCAACCTAGTCGTTTGAGACCATTATCGGCTCAAAATTCGAAAATTACAGACGAACCAAACACCAAACAAACGAAAGTACGCTATTTCCTAGAACATGATCGCAAAAACGAGTTCGCCGTAGATTATGCACTCTCTGAGGCATGTCTTTATGTTTCCCTCATTTCGACATTATATTATTATCGCGCAAACTATATTTGGAAGTAATCGAATGTTGGTCAGTAAGTTCGAAATTTTAAACCAAGAATGGACTCACTAATGAAGAATCCGTAGTCAAAATTGATTGTGTCCAGTAGTTAACACGATAAATCTCAAAGGAGAAAAGCTCTGTTCGGGTTCCAAATTATAGTCGGTCCTAGGATGGTTTTCCGACCGAGAAACCGAAATGCCAAAATAACAGACAATTGGCTGAAAAAGTCTTAAAGTCGAAGTTGCATATTAAAAAGTGCTTAGTGCTCGTGTAAACGAATTTTTTGAAAGTGCTTGGCAATCGCCAGCATTTCACCAAAAATTAGTGCTTAGTGCTCGAGATTCTGGAGCACTTTCCGAAAGGGCTTAGTGCTTTGTGCTCGGAGCACTTTTCATCAGTGCTCGGCACAGCTCTGGTATCAGGTACACCCCGAGTTAGGCGAAAGAGTGATATGCTACCTCAGTATTTCTATAGATAAGCATGAGCGCGAATAAAGTATAACTGAGACGGAGTGTTTGGCGGTCTAAGTAGAAATCCACAGAGGCTCATCCAAACGAAGCATTGAACCAAGCACCACATCGCTAAAACTTTCGGCCTTGATTTATAATGCAAAACAACCTCGAATCAAGTAATCGACCTTTGTACTGACCGAAGAACTGAATCCAGCATCTACCTTCAAAATTCATTTTGTCTTTCAATAAGCACTGCATCATAACCTATGCAATGGTTAAATGTGTATATTTGCGATGTTCGGTACCATGGTTAGTGCTTGGTGCTCCGTTGTGCACTCGCACTTATTCGCCATTGAGAAGCTTCGTCCCTACTTGGAGGGAGTTCCTTTCATGTAGAGTCTGGTTGACTAAATTAAGAATTCCTCATTTTCGTGATTTTCATGAACCAAGCATGTACTGAGTGCACCAGGAATCACGTGGCGCCCCTCACACTAACATCAAAACCCACACCCTTTTCCACTGTATTTGCGGGACCACTGAGTATTTCAGACCATTCATAAATATATCTAGCCATAATGAAAGTTGGTAGCGCCGTTTCCCAGGACATGCACTCAAAAAATAAAGTGCAATCTTTTTGAGAGCATGTTCTAGGGGAACAGCTTGCTATCGTTTTGTTCAAATGTCTGATTTTTAGATTATTGAGCCGGAAATGGTCTAAAACGACTAGATTGGACTCACTGATGACGAATCCGCTGTCAAAATCGATTCTGTCCGGCCGGCCGTGGACACGTGGGTATATCTGCGGAATCCTTAGGTGGATTTCCCCCCTAACGGTCGACTGCGTAAACACAATAACTTCCGAAAGAAACAACTTAGAAACTTGATATTTGTAGAATAGGTTTGGGGCTCAATTACGAAGGTCGAATTAGTGAATGGGTGAAATCCGCCCAATGATTCCGCAGGTATACCCATTCAAAATTTTATTTTTCCAATATTTCCAAAAATACAGATTAGATCGAATTGAAATCCAGTAATTTATCCAAAAAAAATCTGGGAAAGCACTGCCGTGAAGGCAGCAGCGCGAGTTCAAATTCGTTGCCGAAGCGGTCATCCACATAGAACATGCGCTCGAAAGCTGCTGCCTTCACTGCAGTGCCTTTCTAGATTTTTAAATTGGATAGTGCCATTTTGTTGTCAACTGGGTTATTTATTCATTTGTAGAATTAAAAACAGTCAGATTTTGAAACAATGGAGAGGAACCCACTGTAGGAGAACTCATCTCAGGTTCAAACAATACTGAAATTAATAGGAGCCCCATTCAAAAGAGAATATGAAACCAGCAACCTCCGTATGCATTATACCAGGAATATGAACAATTCTCCGAAGGAACAATAAATTCGCTGTTTTTGGGTGGGTGGACACATGTATCTGCATGTACAATGGAAATAGTTCTTGCCTGTATCATTCCACGCAGCTCGAAAATGGCGTTTATTGAATATTTTCTTGCCTACATTATAATGTGAACGAAAATGATGTGAATGGCTTATAGTATATATGTCTGCTGCAAACATTTCATTGATTTATCACGCCACTGATATGATATCATATTGTATTTCGTTTTTCGCTGCTTTGTTGATTGTAATTCCTTCAATTTATGATTTCACGTTCGATGTGTCATGATCTCATTCTACCAAACAAACAGATCAATGACATTTGATCTCGCTTTTTTCCCTAATTTAATTTTTTGGATGAAGATTTTCCATATAGCTGTTTAAGAGTACTTTTTTCACACGAATATTTTGTGGGTCTGTTTTATTGAATTTTATTTTTGCAATGTTCATTCGTGTAGGGACTAACACACTACACAGGGACTGTAACAGTTTCTCGAAACCAATAAATATTTTTTTTAAATAATTTTAGATATCAAACTGATATCATGATAGAAAAGCAAATATTTAGCATGATTGGCTGTGTAGATTTTCCGTAGTTTAATAGGTAATGAATGATGTTTGATCATCTCAACTTCCAATGGTGGAAATTTCAAACTTTTTCTGTTTGTGTCTAGTTTCGTGGTGAATAGGTTTGTCATTAGTATTTTGTACTTGTATTTTGTACATCAGAAATGATTTTGAAGGGGATTAGTTTAGCTTCAAAGGTCTGTAAAAAGGAATTTTTTTAATTCATTCAAAATTTTTCAATATCTCATTGATTATTTTACTTGTAAGTTACTATCTAATTTTATTCTGAGAATTCGGAATTGTGTCAGATTATCTTGGTGAGTTTTCATGCAGTCATTCTGATAAAGTTGAATGGAATCGTTTAACAATAGAAATTGAATTTCATAATTAAAAGTACCTTTCTTATATTTTATTTCATATTTGTACTCGTCCAGCTTCAATTTCCACCTCATTAGTCTAGAAATTGGTTCCTTCTATAGATTAAATCATATGAATGGTTTATAGTCTGTATAAATAAAGAATTTCTTTCCGTAGAGGCAAGGAGTAAAATGACTAGTAGCCTGAACGATCACTAACAAGTCTTAATCGATAGTATAGTATCGGGTTCCTGCCTCGTTGAAAGTATGGCTTCCAAACGCAATGGGTTAATCAGACGCTTGGATCTGAGCTTCTATTTATACGAATGCATTAACGATATCGTACTTGGTTTAGAACCAAGTAGAACTTAAATATTGATATGTAAACCGATCCCACACTTCCTTTAAATTATAGAAATACCTAATATTGCACGATAGCTTCGACAAGGCATCGACCGCTATCGTTCTGCTGAATCAGCAATTAGTATATAAGACCTTATTCTTATCAAATCCATCGAAGTCGATAGATATCAGTTGTGTAGAACATATGTAACATTTTCTGAATAAAACTTCTCTTAGTATTTTTTAAAAAGTGGTTTTTCGAGAGCAAAAACATAATTGGCGACGAGGATGGGATGTTGCTAGTATTACTATAGAAAAGTATACGTGAATTTCAAATCTTTGAGCATCATCCAAAAACCCGAGTTTCTGAAACTGCGACGAAAAATCCAAAGTGAAATTCCGACCAAAAAAAATTAGAAGCTCAACCAGTGCAGCGATAGAAAGGCCAAGACGAGTTGCTGAATCCCTGAAGCAATTGTAAGGTGAACCAACCCTGACTTGATCTACCCTGCAGCCCTTGAGAAAATCACCCTTTGGAGTTTGGAGATAGCAGCCCAGACACAAGGTTTAAATAAGAGTAAGTTGATCTATTGCTTCCCTAGTTTTTCCTACTTCCCTAGCCCAAAGGAATAGAGTAATTTTAATTTTTTTGTTAAGAAACAAATTGAATAAAAATTTTTTTTTTTTTATCTCAAAATTGATAATTTAATAAATAAATTTAATCAATTAAAAGTAAATATGACTCAACCAGCAGTTAATCAAACCTCAGTAGATATTAATGACTTAAAATTATTCGGTGATTTATTACCAAAATTTGGAGGTAATTCTCATGAATTACAAGCATTTCTTGTAGAAATAGAAAATTACATAGAAACTTTTGGACGAACAAACGTAGCTAAGATTGATCATTACTGTTTTGCAATGATTAAGTCAAGAATTATTGGAGAAGCCCGTATAATCATAAATTCAGGACCTATCCCTAATAATTGGATAGAACTAAAACGTATTTTGATTGATAAATTCGGATTCAGAATTAATTTTGACGTTTTACAAGATACATACCAAAACATGAGAAGGTCACATAGAGAATCTTTACTTGACTTTATAGAGAGAATCAAACATACCAAATTACAGTTCGATTACCAACTGCAAATGCAAAATTTCACAAATAACGAACAAATGATTTATAGGAATATTTCGGAGAAAATCGGACAAAGAGTCATTTATAACAATGTAGATGAGAATGTTAGAAATCTATTAGATAGTAACAATAAAAACTTCGACGACACTTGCAAAATGCTGGAAAATCGCGAAATAAAAAGGCAACAATTAAATTTCAATCATTTTAAATCATTTTCGCAGAATCCTCAAATGAAACAAGAACCACGAAATACGCAACCCTACACAAACAATATCCCGAACCATCAAAACCAAATTACGTATAGAAATTTTCCCAATCAAATAGAAATGAATAGACAAAATATAAATCCAAATAATAATATGACTTTTCCAAGTCAACCCATTCAAATTCAACCTCGAATTCAACCTAATCAGAAATTCTTCACCAACGAACAAGTTTTTGGCAAACAAAAAAATGTTTTTGAACCAAGTCCAGATCAAAGACGAAGTAACAAACCAGAACCAATGTCAATTAGAACACGAGTGTTACCACAAAAACGACAAAACGACTCGACAAGTATAGTCCAGAGAAAACCAAATTATCAACCTCGAGAAAATCATTTCAGGCCTAAAGCTCCAACAACCTTTATTTCGGAAGAACTAACAAACACAGAAGAACAACTAGAAGTATTTGAACAAGATCAAAATTTCAGTGATGAACAAGAATTTTATGGCCAAACTGAAGATCAAATTCCCGATTTATACCACGAAGATCAAAATTTTCAACCGCAAGCCTATCAGAGACACATGACCTAAATTTTAATGACGAAAGAATAGCTACTCTTCCTTTTATACAGTTAGAAAATCCTTCATGTAAACTGTTAGTTGATTCAGGTAGTTCTATTTCAATAATTGACCCAATAATCGCATATAACCATTTTCCAAATTCAATTTATGAAGAAGCTACTCAGTTCACAACCGCAACTGGTAAAGACTTCTGCAAAAACAAAATGTTATTTCCCTTAAACGTATTTGGCTATAACACAACTTATCCATTTGTCGTATATAAATTTCATCCCCAATATGATGGTGTAATAGGATATAATCTAATGAAAGATTTACAACTAAATTTAGACTTAAAAAACAAAATACTTACCAATGGAATTGTCTCTCATGAACTTCACTTACAACAAGTTAAACCCAGAGAAAAATTACCGATAGATTTAGATCATTTGAATGGAAATCTTAAAAACCAATTGACCAAAATTTTACAAAGTAATAAATCTGTACTACAATTACCAGGACAACCTCTAAATTTTACTAATAAAATAAAACACCACATCAGAACCATTGATAATAATCCAGTTTACGTAAAAAGATATAGATACCCGGAAATTCATAAGGAAGAAGTAAAAAATCAAATTCAAGATCTTCTAAACAAACATGTAATCAGACCAAGTATTTCTCCATGGTCTTTCCCTATTGTTATAGTTCCAAAAAAATCAGATAAATCAGGAAAACAAAAATGGCGAATGGCAATCGATTATCGAAAACTAAATGAAAAGACTATAGATGATAAATTTCCAATCCCTAATATCGATGAAATTTTAGATAATTTGAAGGATGCAAAATACTTCAGCACCATCGATTTAGCATCAGGTTATCATCAAATTGAATTAGACCAAGAATCGATTGAAAAAACAGCTTTCGCTACAGATAGTGGACACTTCGAATTTTTAAGAATGCCTTTCAAATTAAAAAACGCCCCTTCGACATTTCAAAGAATAATGAACAAAATTTTACAACCTCTTATCGGAAAAATTTGTATTGTATACATGGATGACATTTTAATATTTTCAAAAGACCCAGATAAACATTTGGCAGATATTCAAACAGTGTTAGAATTACTCAAGAAAGAAAATTTGAAAATTCAATTAGACAAATCTTATTTTTTCAAAAACGAAGTAATGTTTTTAGGATTCAAAATTTCGAACAAAGGTGTAGAACCTAATCCAGAAAAAGTAGAAGCAGTAAAAAATTTTCCAATACCGAAGACTCCTAAAGAAATCAAATCATATTTAGGCATGATAGGATATTATCGAAAATTCATTCCAAATTTTTCTAAACTCACGAAACCATTAACACAATGCTTGAAAAAAGACTCAAAAATAAATTTTAACGACCCGGACTATCAAGAAGCTTTCAACATCAGTAAAAACATGTTATTAAATCACCCTATTCTCAGATTTCCAGATTTCAATCAACCTTTCATTCTAACCACCGATGCATCAAAATATGCAGTAGGCGCAATTTTATCACAAGGAAATCCACCGAATGACTTACCGATAGCTTTCGCAAGTAGAACTTTGAATAAAGCGGAAATAAATTATTCTACTATCGAAAAAGAATTACTTTCGATTGTTTGGGCAACAAAACACTTTAGACCCTATTTATTTGGTAGAAAATTCACGATCTATACAGATCATAGACCACTGACATGGTTATTTTCATTAAAAGAAACATCCTCAAGGTTAATGCGATGGAAAATAAAATTAGACGAATTCAATTTCGAAATTAAATATCGAAAAGGTGTTAATAATAATGCGGATGCCCTTTCTAGAATTAAAACGGAAGAATTCAATGTTAATGAAGAGGAAGATTCACTATCAGATCTAGAATCAATTATACCTCATATATCTCACGCCGATCTCAATTTACGAAAAGAAGATTTCGATGAACTTTTAAAAATTAATGATGACGAAAATTTAGATTCTGAAACTATTCACTCAAACGAGGAAGATCCAATATTAGAAATTCCATATACCGAGCGTTCAATAAATGCTTTTCAATACCAAATTATATTCAAAAGTGGAAATCAATTTAACGTTTCCAAAATGAAATTACACAAAGCATCAAAATTCAGACTAATAGTATCCATTTCAGAAGAAACTCAATTCACAAAATTTCTGAAAGAATATATCTCTCCAGAAAAAACATATTGTGTTTTCTTTCAAAACAAAGATATGGAAAAACCATTCATTCAATACGCACAAAATTTATTCAAATCAGGAAGTTTCAAATTCAAAATCTCGAATACTTTCTTACAAGATGTAGAAGATGAAGAAGATCAAATAGAAAAAGTCAAATTATACCATGAAACTAAAACAACTCATAGAGGCATACAGGAGAATGTAGAAAGCATAAAGAAAAAGTACTATTTTCCCAAAATGTTTTTTAAAGTTCAACAATTCATCAATAGCTGTGACATTTGTCAGCGTCAAAAATACGAACGAAAACCTAATAAATTAATTTTCAAACAAAATCCTATCGGTGAAAAACCTTTTGAACACTTGTACGTTGACACGATAAACATTTCGAAAATTCCATGTCTCACAATAGTAGATTCATTTTCTCGACACGGACAATGTTTTATACTCAAAAGTAAAACGGCAGTTGAAATTATAGAATCACTCATACGATACTTCTCAAATCATGGTACACCGAAGAAAATTACAACCGATAATGGCACGGAATTCAAAAATATTTTATTACAGGAATTCGCTTCGACCCATAACATAGAAATCCACTATGTAACTAATTACAACCCCACTTCAAATTCTATTGTGGAAAGATTTCATTCAACCTTAATAGAACAAATAAGAGTAATAGAAGATAAAAACTTGAGTTTAAGAGAAAAACTAAATAGAGCCTTATTGAGCTATAATAACTCAATTCATTCCACACTGAAATATAGCCCCTTACAAATTATTAAGTCAGATTTGAATTATAGTCTACCTCTAGAAAACACAGATAATGAAAAGGTATCAAATTACATAGAACAATACAATCAGAATTTAAAGGAAATTTCGGAAATTTTGACAAAAAACAATAAGAAAAATGAACTCAAAAGGCAGAAAGAAAATGAAAAAAGAGAGGAAAATGTACCTCTAGACGAAAATCGCAAAGCATATCTGAAATTACCAGCTGACGCAAAATTAAAACCCCGATTCAAAGAGTCCAAAATAAAAATCATAGATAATATACTTATTAAGGAGCCTGATAAAGGACATGTTTATCATAAAAGCAGAATAAAACAGCGAAAGAAATAATCATCATTTGTTTCAGGATGGTTACCCTTCACGTACTAATTTTCCTACTCTTTCTGAAATTCAACATTTGTCTTAAAACAACGGAAATTCGTAATAACATTATTTCATTCAATGGTCCCAAAACATATATAGTAGAAAAAGATCACATTCTTATGTATCATTATAATCTATCCCAAATGAACTCAATTTTAACTAAGCACGAAGAAATTCTAAAAAACATGACAAATTCTAATGAAACCAACGAAACAATGACACACTACCTATACGAGTTGACGTTGAACCAACTACTTTCCAATAAACAGACTTTACGAGAATTGATTCCAAACAGGAATAAACGAGGACTAATAAATTTAGGAGGAAGAATTTCAAAATTTCTTTTTGGCACATTAGATGACGAAGATGAGTCTCTTTATAAAGAATATTTTCAAACCTTACAGAATAATGTGAGCACCCTGAAAGTCAATCAAAATAGAGTTATTAGCGTAATTAATTCATTATCTGATAAATTCCATAATCAAAGTAACATAATGATCAGTCAGATAAATAAATTCATGAAACTACAACAGGTTTTAGACAAAATAATTCTTTTACAATTTGAACAAATCAAAATTTGTAAAATGCTATCAGAACTTAATACGGCTGTCAGTTTTGCCAGACTACATTTATTGCATGAATCAATATTACCCCTAAATTATTTCAGAAACTACATCCAAAGCAATGATTTATTAGAACATCTGATATACCTAAAAGATTTCTACTCAGTCTGTTTCACTTCAGTTAAAGTTCAAAATGAACAAATAATATTTGTAATCAAGGTACCTTTGGTAAATCCAATCCCTTTTGATACCTATGAATTAAAATTCATCCCTTTCCTGAATACCTACCCAATAGATCAACCGAAATATTTATTGGTCCATCAAGAAGATGTCAAATGGTCCCTCTACGATGAATGTCAGCAGGTGGAAGAATCAATGTTATGCCCTCAGAACAGTTTAATGCAACCGCCCCTGTGTTATAGTGAATTCGTGAAAGAAAAACGAGAAAATTGTGACAGAAAAAGTGCCCCTAATATGACAGACTTAATTTTACTGCCTAATGGAAATTATTTATCTATTTTTAATGATAAAGTGAAAGAAAATTGTTCAGGACAATTATCTTACGAACATTCTCCAGGAAAAATCCTGTTAATAGAAACAAAATGTGAAATTTCAAATGGCGAAAAAACATTTCGACCATCAACAACAAACCATATTTATCACAAATTTCAATTGATTGACCTAACAATGTCAAAAATTAAAGAATTAACTATAAAACCTATTAATTTCTCAAATTTTAATGACTCAAATTTATACAACTGGAATTTACATCCAAACTTTATTTCCACAATTTATTTTTTAATAATAATCATTTCAATAGTAATAATCACTATTGCATTATATAAAATTTTTATAATAACTTTTAAAAAATTAATTGATCAACAGAGTTCAACCACTGGGATTGAACTCAGTTCTTTAAAAGGGGGAGGTGATATGTAAACCGATCCCACACTTCCTTTAAATTATAGAAATACCTAATATTGCACGATAGCTTCGACAAGGCATCGACCGCTATCGTTCTGCTGAATCAGCAATTAGTATATAAGACCTTATTCTTATCAAATCCATCGAAGTCGATAGATATCAGTTGTGTAGAACATATGTAACATTTTCTGAATAAAACTTCTCTTAGTATTTTTTAAAAAGTGGTTTTTCGAGAGCAAAAACATAATTATATATACAATAGAGGTATAGAACCGTCATCTGGTGTGAACTCGGGCAGTGGGGGTGAAATTGGACATTCGGTATTTTTAGCACTATTATTGTCAAGGCCATCATCATATTCAGGTGGCACGATCAGATTTGCGCTGGTAAGCTCAGTAGATGTCAGAAGCTAGTGTGGAGAAGTGTGTTTTGTTCCAAAGTGGCAACAGTGAGATATTTTGAGAATTATGGAAACTCCGGAAAGAGAGTTCTATGGACAAAAACCGTTAAGGTCTTGAACCTTCATTCATGTGATACTCAGTTTAATAACTTACTGTTAAAAATGAGACACAAAATTAAAAATTACTTATGCACATTTTTCTATTATTCGTTCTCATATTAAAAAAAAATTTGCAGATGGGGTGAACTCGGACAGCATGGTTCGACAATATGGAAGTAAATTAGGAGTTTATTTCATAAATTACATCCATGATAATTTGGAGAGGTCACTCTCCGATATAAAAGTGGGACGGCTCCAGAATATTCCAATATTCCAAAGTCAACGCTGGGTGACAACAGTCGACAAATTTATAATAAGAGACAGGGTGTCAACAGAATGGAAAGAAAAACTGTTAGTTGATAGCATTATGTCATTTTGTGAGTGGGGGTTTTCCATGACACAATGTGATATACAGCGGGTAGTCAAAAATAGATAGACTACAATTTCCTGAATTAAAAATACCATAATGATGAAATAGGCAACATAATATTGAATTTCAGAATTGTTTTTGTTTTTTCAATGTTATGTTCCTTCCTATGATATTTCAACTCATGTATTTTATTTTTGATTCTTTGACGTGGAATAATAAATAGAACGATATTTTAGGCGAGTCTTTGCTCTTTCTCGGTGGGTACCTAATATTTTATAACCTTGGATAGTATTGATAATGAGTCAGTGTCCAAATTCGTCCCACACATAGGGGGGAATTCGGACAATACATAGAAAAAAATACATATAAAAGAAAAATAGAGGGGGACATTTTTTGTCTGCAGACTCTGAAGAAAAGGTGCCAGATTATATATTAATTTTTTTACAATTTTTGTATCATAATTAAATATTGTAGACCAAAACAACTGCAAAATTAGTCCGAATTCACCCCGGATGACGGTATACAGTATTACATACTTATACAGAGTGTATCTGAATAACACCGAAAAATGTAAGGGATGATTCCGTGATGAAAATTAGAGTAGGTATTTAGTATAAAATTTTTTGAAGAACCTTCCCCGAAAAAAATACATCCCTCCGAAGATTAACAACAAAAATTTTTCCCCTTTTTTATTCTCCCTATATATTGAGCAAAAGATCCGACACTTGGTGAATATCATTTGTCAATAAAACTGCATATTTGAAATTTGTTCAACCCTGAAGTATGCAAAAAAGGGGTTAAAATAGTCAACCCCTAAGATATCTTTTTTACAAGTTTTTTTTTTATTGAAATTTTCCTCTCCAAAAAACATAGCGCAACAGCCCAATTCACACAACTTTTTTCGAAAACTTAAGCATTTACGAGAAAAAAAGAACTGTTAAATAGCATTTTATTGAACAACACCCAAACAAATTATGTTTCTACTAGTCCAACACTTTTACAACTGACAAAATAGCGAACAATGAGAGAAAACCTGTCGAATAACGATAATACAATTGTAATAAATGTTGAAAATGACCGCATTCAGCTTCAATACAAGCATTTACTCTTCTCATTGAAATGCGTATGCGATGAAATATGCCTGCTTAATTTCTCATCGTTTCACACCCTGTTTCAATGCGGTTTCGCAGATCATCGATATTTTTTCTCGAAATACTTAAGTTTTTGAAAAAGCTCAGGGAGATAAAACAATTAATAAATGAATTGGGCTTTTCTGGCATGTGGTTCAATCTCAAGCCCTTCTAAGCATACTTCAAGGTTGGAAAAATTCGAAAATGTGCAGTTTTATTGACAAATGATATCCACCAAGTTTCGTGTCTTCAGCTTCATACTAAGGAAAAATAAAAAAAAAAAATTCTGTTTATCTTCGGAGGGGTGTAACTTTCCGGGGGGAGATTTGAAAAATTTTATACCGAATACCTGTTGTAATTCGTAGTGGGTTTCAATTTGTAATTATGTATTTATTACTCATTGTGATAGTTTCAATTTATCTGAATGAAATAAGTAACGTAAGAGAAAAAAGGCAGTCTCAAAACGTGTGTTACTTTTTTCGTATATCCTCTTAACTCTACCTAATCTAACCACAGAAAACCAATCATACCATTATTTTCAACTGTCACAGGGTTGCCAACTATCATATATGACACACGCCTCCCTAAAAGATTTTTTTTTAAATATATTTAATCTTTGGACAGGTCTTCTTATCCTAGCACTTCTCCTGATCTGAGGTAACTCTAGGGCATTCGAGAGAGGATCCTCACTTCCGTTGTGAGAATTTGCTAAAGTTGAAGTTTCTGAATTTTCTATTGTCGAAGCTCTGTCACTAGAATTGAATTTAGCTTGCTCTTGAACTCCATCATCTGTTTTATATGTAAAAGACGGCGGTGGAACGATTTCTGATACATGTTCCTTAGTTACATGATCACCTATCCTTATGATCTGATCAATATGTCGTCTGACTGTTCTATTATTATCTAGATCAATCAAATAATGAAATAAGCCTTCTTTTTCCTTGATTTTTCCGAAAACTCATTTATCACCTATATAGTTTCTTACTGCCACACGGTCATTTATTTCAAATGTTCTTGCTATTTTCTCTTTCTTACAATCTATCACAGCTTCTGTATATGTAGAATTTGGCATAATTCTATCAATAATAATAGTGATAATAATAATTTGTTCCTCCTTTAAGACATCATAGAATGTGTAGGAAAAGTCATCAAGAAAAAAAATGAAATAATATTATGAAAATAAAAAGTTGAAAACTGTTATGAAGTTGAAAACTTAAAACTTGAAGATTATGATAGCATCTTTCAATCAACATTGATTTCACTTCCTTCTTAAATCGTTTTTCACCAATTCCTTTGAAATGTTTAGGCAAGTGATTATATAATTTCCTTCCTGTGAAGGTTGGTGACGACTCATACTTTTTAGTCTTATGTTTGGGAATACATAAAATATCATCATGCCTTGTGTTGTACTCATGAAACTCAGTACATGTTTCGAGTTTTTTCAAATTTTGATGAACATACATAAGACAGTTCAACATGTATATAGATGGAAATGTTAATATTTTATTTTCCTTGAATATAGGACGAAATGAGTCTCGAGGTCTCAGGTTGAAAATGAGACGAAGTATTCTCTTCTGTGCAACAAATACACGCCCAGCATCTGGGGATGAACCCCATAGAACCACATTGTAGCAAAGATTACTACATACAGTGCTGAAATACACTCCAACGAGAGAATCCAATGAAAATGAACTTGAGCCGAGAAATAGCAAAGTAGCTTTTACTGATTTTATTACATATGTGGTCAATGTGGAAGGACCATCTCAATTTACTGTCCACGCGAACTCCCAGAAAACTAACACTCTCCGATGACCTGAGGCTGAAGTCCGAAAGGTTGACAATGAAATCAAGACTGTCCCTGATCTGAAACTTGATGATTTTGGTTTTCTCCAAATTAACAATCAAGGAGTTCCTTCAGTCCCAGACAATAAATCTTTCGATAAGAGACTCACAAATCCTTCTCAGTTCCTCAATACTACGAGCTCTAATGGGCAAGGACGTATCATCAGCAAACAGAATCATAATGCAAGCTACAATATGCTGAGGAAGCTCGTTGGTGAACAACAGAAAAAGAAGAGATCCCAAAACTGGCCCCTGAGGGACACCTTTCTTGGGATAATATCTTCGGGAATGGGATTCACCCAGCTTAACCACCATAGATAGGTTTGAGAGGAAACTGCGAATCCAATCGAGGAATACTCCTCGGAAACACATTTGATACATTTTCTCAATGAGAAACTCTAGCTGAAGGCAATCAAATGCGTGAGTTAAATCAAAAAACACTCCAGCAACTTGATCACCATCTTCCAATGAGGAATAAACGAATTCGAGAAACTCGCAGCAGGCACTCTGAGTTGATTTTCCAGCTCTGAGGCCATGCTGACGACTTGACAGGATGAAAAATTTTGAAAGATAATCATACATTCTACGGCAGACTATCCTCTCGATTACCTTAGATAGCTGACTCAGCAAAGATATTGGACGATTACATCATGGAACAATCTATATTTACCTTATGATCCATAGAACATACTTATTAATTTTTCACTCTTGATTGTTGTCTGGTGTCTCGTCCATGTCTTATGGATCATAAAGTGAATAAAGATTGTTCTTGCTGTGGATATGTTACCATAGAACATTTACTGTCGTTCTGGTGACAGAAAGATTGCTTTTTAATCAGTCAAATTCCGTAATAATTTTTTTTTCAGGGACCAACTCAATATTTCATATTCTCGGAATATAAAAGCGGCAACCGAAATAACCAAGTTAATTCGCGGAACAAATCCCATATAAACTTGATACTATAAACATGAAATCGGGAAATCCAACTAAAATTCCAGCAAATCAGAGATGATCTTTATAAAAACCTATATTTGGAAGAAATTATCTTGTTTGGGGAGCCGAGGCATCCTTTACGGATATTCAGAAATAACGCGAACCTTATCACAATCATTTGCATTAATTATTTGCTCTTCCTCCCTCTATACAGGGTGATTCCGGAGGAGACCGTCAGATTCAAGGATAAGTTTACACTAGTCAAGACAGTCTCGGAAAAATGTTTGGTTCATGGTTGGGGGTCTCTATTGATAATATACAGGGTGATTTGTCCGATTCGACTGATTTTACTTTTCCTGATAACTTTGGTATGGCCGATCCGATTTTTATGAAATTTTCAGCGAAGTACAATATTCATGAGCACATTCATTAATTCCAAATTTATCATTTATCGGACAAATCACCCTGTATATTCTCAACAGAGACCCCCAACCATAAACCAAACAGTGTTCCGAGACTGTCTTGACTAGTGGAAACTTATCCCAAAATCTGACGGTCTCCTCCGGAATCACCCTGTATATATACATATAATATTGCCTTCGAACTTTTACTTCATATAAGATCTTCTGAGTTGCATGTGGAGGAAATGTCTACTGAAAAAAAGGGGACACTCGGATTATTTGAAGTTGAAGGCTTCTGGCCAAAAGACGGTGGTAACAAATTGCAGCCATATCCTTTTTCATTTTTTCCTGGTTTTTCATCTTTGGACTCATCATGGTTCTTGGCTTGCTAGGGCATATGTACAAAATTTTTGAGAGTAAGTATTTCTCTGATGTTGTTCATTTAGATTTAACATTCAAAGTAGTTTCATCAAGCACTAATGATTAGTAGGTGGGTGTTAAATGAGTAGGTGTAAATAATTTGTCAACTGATGTTATTATCACATGACAAAAACATATTCTCAATACTCCAAATAACTGCCCTAAGAATTTATACTCAGTTCGTATATTTTGAAAGGTTCCAAATATCAAGAGGAGCTTGGAGACAAGTGATTCCCAACAAAATATTTCAGGATTCACGGTTGTAATATTCAGGGGTTTCCTTCAGTTCAACATTTTTGGTTTCACGGAATAGTTCACCTGTTCCGATTAAATCAATTCAACTCATATACTTATGCAGCCTCATCCAATTTGACCACATAGTTCGGAAAAGCATCAAAAGCTAAAAGCTAGTGAACGCAACAAAATCCTAATAACGGGCGGGAAGAGAGGGTGATTTTAACGATTCTAACGACACTAAAAATATAGTCATATCTTTTTGATAGTTTCACGGATAGAAATTGGTGACGAAAATATGTTTTACTTGCTGTAATAAGAACTACTAACCGCCCTCATTGGGCCTTTGAACGACATTTAACTTATGCTGGCTTCTTTTCTCTTGCTGCCGGCCTAACGGCCGGACCGTAAACACAATAACTTCCGAAAGAAACAACTTAGAAACTCGATATTTGTAGAGAAGGTTTGGACCTTAATTACGAAGGCCGAATGATTCTGCAGATATACCCATTCAAAATTTATTTTCCCAATATTTCCAAAAATACAGATTAGATCGAACTGAACTCCAGTATTTCATCGAAAAATTACAGTTTGAAGGTTTATTCAGAATTCAATGAGGATAATATGATGAGAAGATCTCAGAATATTGAGTATTTGGAAAAAAAATTCGAATTTTTTTTTCGAATTGTTCTAATGACACGATCATCCCAAAACTTCGCACTATGTTATCCTTCAGCATCTTTGAACTAGCTGCAAAGTTTCATCACGATTGAATCAGTATTTCTTGAGTTATACCGAAAAACACAACGATATCGAGAAGAAAACTACGAAATTCAACATATTTTTTCCCAATATCTCCAAAACTAATAGCCGAATCGAATTTGAATTCGATACACTGCTGTGAAATATGGAGGTCAACGTATGACTGGAATGGTCCTCGAATATAAAAAATGGTTCCAAAAAAAAATTTGTTTCGAAAAAAATTTTGACAAACATTTTTTCCAATTCAGTGACCATGAGATTTCAACGCTTCAACTTGCCAACTTACTGCCGAGTTTCAAACCACTCGCTTCAATAGTTTAAGAAGTATGAGGAAATTAACTTCAAAACTTCAAATGGCTCTAAACTCCGAAACTATCCGGCCGATTCGAATTCAACCTTCGTATTTTGAAATGCAATCCTTCCTAAAATTTTCAAGTTGATAGAATCCCCCGTACGCCCGATATCGTGGTGACGGCCGGCCGGACAGAATCGATTTTGACACCGGAATCGTCATCATTGAGTCCAACCTAGTCGTTAAAGACCATCTTTCGGGTAAATCATCGAAAATATAGACATTTGGATAAAACGATAGCACGCTGTTCCCCTAGAACATGCGCGCAAAATCCATGAGTTTAAGTTTAATCATAATATGATATTTGCAAGAAATAAACTGATTTTAAATCATTCGTGTTGAATTGAAAGAATTTAAACATTACACACAAGAATTCCACAACAATCGTTTGAAATATCTCTTTTCTCCTTTGTTCAATACATATAATCTCATTTCCAAGTAGTCAACTACCACTTCCATTCGACGTTCTCCACGTTTCTTCATAACACTTGTGAATTCATTCAATGTGGACTTCTCAAGTCTCAACACGAATTCTATACAACTATTTCTTCAAAATTTCCAACACTTAAAATCTAAAGGTGTAAACTCAGGGCTCCTGGATGATTATGACTGAAAGAACATGGCGGAAAGTACGACGTGTATATATAATGAAATGACAGAGTTCGGTAGCCTTGAACCGATCCGAGTACAACAGCCATTCTAACTTGCGCTGTATTATGTTACTGAAAATCTCTGAATGATATTATTTCGAACTACACAGGATTAAAAGAGTAATATTTATTTCCTTTTCCCACACTTTTCGCAGAGGAACATGTAGATTCATTTTCTATAAGATGCTGGGACATCAAAATTCACAAAGTGAAGTAATTTGGATTGTAAGATCATTTTGGTGAATCGGTTCTGTATGAGACTTTGTACAAGTCACTTCGAAGTTTATCAAATCAACAAATTGATTTTTAAACCGTCTTAATCGATTGAAAATAAAATTATTTATAATCTCCCCGAAAAAAAATTAAAAAATGCCGGGTACAACTTGAAATCTATGAATTGTGGAACATTTATGCACCGGGGTTGTACTAAGTACTTTTACGATATACATAGTTGATGAAAGTAGAATTAAATGTTGTGAATTCGAAGAAAGTGTGGTTAACCAAGAAAATAAATAGTGACAGTGAAGACCAGGGACATAGCTACAGGGGGTGCAAGGGGTGCCAAGGGCACGGGCCCTTCTGGGGCCCGGATTGACTTTTTCAGCATGGGAGAATAAACATTTATTCAATTCATACATGACGAAGATTTATAAATATGAAAAATATCACAGCAATCATAATTATGTATCAGTATCTTTTTCTCGCCAAGACGAAGAACGAAAAATTTACCACAAATGAACTACTTATCATTTTATTTTTCTTTGAAATCAGCATGCAGTAAAAATCGGACCCTTTTAAGCCGCGTGCAGATGTGTGTTATTCGAACACCGAACACCCCAATTAGCGACAAGTTCACGAGGAGTATAATGGTTCGAGGCAGCGCTTTTTCTGCTCCATCGGAGTCGGTTTTTTTTAACGGGAGCCAAAGGGATTCGAAGTGCCGTCGTTTATCACATTTTATTGCACTCGCTGTTCGGATTACACCTACATGGCTCAAGGGTTTATGAGTTTATTATCGCTTTCATGATGACCACTTTTATTTTTGCACTACGAGCACCATTCGTCCCAGAGAATGAATTATGCCCGTACGCATGGTCGATACTCCGTACTTGAGAAGTCCTAAGTCGAAGCGTGCATCCCATATTGCTTATTTGACAGCTACTCCGCCAGTGCTTGGTGGCATGCTTGCTCAAGTCTACGAACGTCCTACCTGAGGCGTGCTCAAGCAAGACATAATCATAAAATAGCGAAGATTCATCGTTTTCTGTGACTTTTCACAACCCAGCGTTGCTGTTTTATAATATTGGTATTCTGTACTATTTACGAGACCGCATGTACGATAATATCGATAATTTCAGAGAATGTACCATTTAGAAATTCAATTTATCTAAAGGTGTACAAAGATACGAAAGCGTTTAATGAAACTGCTCTACTGATTTTCGACAAATAGATTGATCTCAGGAAATGAAAATGATTTTTTATGAATTCATCATAGTAATTGCAGAACTTAATACATAGTGGCCCTGTTCTTAATGACCATCATGCTAGTAGACACCCCCCTTTTTCGGAAGCAATACAAATGCCGTAAAATAAATCCTTCTCTGTCGGCATTTTATATAACCATGTTTGAAAATAAGACCTATGTGTAGAATTTAAATGCATTTTCACAGGTATCTAGGTCTAAGGTTTTCTTCACGAAACAAACTTTTCGGAAAAAAGGCCAACTAGTTTCAACTTTATTCTTGAGTCTTCATCAGGGCTCTGAAATGGAATAACATGAACTAAATCAAAATTTAGAAGTCTAAAGACAATATTATTAAAATCTTAACTTAAAATTCACCAAAACACGCATAATTCACAAGTGAGGAAACAAGTTCAGATAAAATCATAAATAGCAATTTTCACTAACATTTTCTCTTTGCATGGTCTCGTTGTCAATAATTAAAATCTTTCTCGAAATGATAACAACTACTTGCATGGGGAATCATTAAGAAGTGAGGTTCACAAAGTAACTAGTTTATTGGAGTATGCGCGGATCATGACGGCAGGTAAACACCTGGGATTGAACAATATCCTCCCATTTATCTTTGATTTTTCCAACTAAATAATATTATACTGTATTCAGATTTTCTATATCATTTCTCTTATTTATTGAATTTTTGTTCTGTTTTATGGATATCATCTCGTGAAATAACCGTTTTTTTAAATTGGTTTGCTAACCTAATATTCTTATCGAGCCTGGATCAAAATTAAATGAGTCTAGGAGATCCTTTACTAGGTATGGAAAATAATTTAGCCCTAGTAACATCTGACAAAGTGATGGAGGAAGCTCAGGACTTAGCCATTCAAAAATTATATTTTGAATTACCTTTTTTTAAAAGATACGTTGACGATATTATCACTTTGAAACTTTCCAACAATGAATTTCACGAAAAGAACATCATCAAGGTGAAATCAATTCTGGAAAAAATGGCTATCCCACCTAGTTCATAGAAAAAATTCTCTGCAAAAAAGAATCTGAGCACCAAAGACCACAAGAAGAAGAAAACAAAAAATACTTCAGATTAACTTCTCGGAGAACAGATCAAAAATATATTTGCCAAATTGAACAAGAATATAGCTTTCAAATTCGACAATACAATAAAAAAACTTTTCACAAAAACTAAGAGTGCAATTCCAAAAGAACCACATAGTAATATCATCTATGAAATATCATGTAAAGATTGTCCTGCCACATATATTGGACAAACGAGTCGTTATCTAAAAGACCGAATTTCTGAACACAAAAGAGACTCATTGAACATACTTAATCCTTTGAAGAACAAAAAAGAAAATAATACGGCATTAGCTGAACATGTAAAGGATCTCCTACACTCATTTAATTTTGATCCAGGCTCGATAAAAATATTAGGTAAGCAAACCAATTAAAAAAAACGGTTATTACACGAGATGATATCCATAAAACAGGACGAAAATTCAATAAATAAGAGAAATGATATAGAAAATCTGAATACAGCATGTTATCATTTAATTGGAAAAATCAAAGATAAATAGAAGGATATTGTTCAATCCCAGGTGTTTAACTGCCGTCATGATCCGCGCATACTCCAATAAACCAGTTACTTTGTGAACCTCACTTCTTAATGATCCCCCATGCAAGTAGTTGTTATCATTTCGAGAAAGATTTTAATTATTGACAACGAGACCAAACGAAGAGAAAATGTTAGTGAAAATTGCTATTTATGATTTTATCCGAACTTGTTTCCTCACTTGTGAATTATGCGTGTTTTTGTGAATTTTAAGTTAAGATTTTAATAATTTTGTCTTCAGACATCTAAATTTTGATGTAGTACATGTTATTCCATTTCAGAGCCCTGATGAAGACTTAAGAATAAAGTTGAAACTAGTTGGCCTTTTTTCCAGAAGTTTGTTTCGTGAAGAAAACCTTAGACCTAGATACCTGCGAAAATTCATTTAAATTTTATATAACGATTCGTCTTATTCTTCTTTGACACCTTCAAGAGATACTGTTATATAATAGCAACATTCTGTGCGACAGACATGAAAACGTGAAAACATTCCAGATTTTACCGATATCCATGAACTTTGCCGAGAATTGCCGAAGGTTTGTTTAATGATAATACCCTTGCTAAGCATGAGTCATTACTTGAGCTTGTGTCAGCGGAGAATTTCTCAGGTAGGAATTCTAGATCGGACTATGCGTACAGGCATTATTGCTGCTGGTCCGATTTTATTTATTATTTTCCCTTATCTATCCCTTTTGCCGCCCTGGGATTTTTGTCTTGGTCATCTGTATATTATACTTACCCAATGTTTTCAGTTTCTTGTATCATTCTCGTCACGCAATTCCAATAGTGCAGTTCAAATTATTGTCAAAGAATTCTGAGTTATTCGCATCAAGAAAAAGTCTTTGCTGTGTTACATTTTAACTGCATCAGTTTTGAATTGACTATTGCCCATACGCTTAGTCCGATCTAGAACTCCTGCCTGAGATATTCTCCGCTGAGACAAGCTCAAGTATTGACTCATACTTAGCAATGGTTTTATCCATTAAACAAACCTTCGGCAATTCTCGGCGAAGTTCATGGATATCGGTAAAATCTAGAATATTTCACTTTTCATGTTTATCGCACTGAATTTTGCTATTAAGCTACCTTTTGTGCTAGGGAGATTCGGATATTTGAGTAATTGGAGATTATTTCCTTTTGGCCGACGACGATCACGTGATCGTCGTCAGCCAATAGGGTGAATCTCTCGACCAATAGGATGAATCCCCGATTCCCCAAATACCCGAATCTCCCTAGCACAAAAGGCCCCTTTATATGACAGTATCTGTTCAAGGTGTCAAAGAAACCGCCCCATAAAATGAACAGTATTCTGTTATATAAAATGCCGACAGAGTGTATGATTTCTGGCATCAGTGTTGCTTCCGAAAAAGGGTGTGCCTACTAGCATGATGGTCATCAAGAACAGGGCCACTATGTATTAAGTTCTGCAATTACTATGATGAATTGGTAAACAATCATTTTAATTTCCTGAGAGCAATCAATCTATTTATCGAAAATCAGTTGAGCAGTTTCATTTAATCATTTCGTATCTTCGGATACTTTTGGATGAATTGAATGTTTAAGTGGTACGTTCTCTGAAATTATCGTACAAAACGATATTATCATACATGCGGTATCGTACATAGTACAGAACACCAACATTATAATACAAACACCAACGCTGAGTTGCAACAAGTCAAAGAAATTAATAATCTCCGCTATTTTATGATTATGTCTTGTTTAAGCACGCCTCGAGGTAGATCGTTCGTAGACTTGAGCAAGCATGCCACCAAGCACTGGCGGAGTAATGCTCGGCTGTCAAGTAACCAATATGGGATGCACGCTTCGACTAAGGACGTTTTCAAGTACGGAGTATCGACTATGCGTACGGACATATATTAGGTAAGAACAATCAAGTAATCAAACGAATACTATTATTTCGATTAATTTGGTTAGTTATTAAACATCTTTTTTTCTCACATTAGAGATATGACTAAACGAATAAACGATTTTTTTTTCAGATTACTCCCCCCAAGAAAAAAACCTGCGTTAGCTCTTAGTGACTGTTTGAGTTTTGTTTTCCATCATGAGCCAATACAGGCATTTGTTAGGAGCTTCGAAGAAAAAAGGATCTTTTCCGACCTTTCGAATGGTATAATTGGTCAATGAAAATTTCCCAAATGGGCTGTTTACAGCTTTGGTGGACCTTGAAAATTTCAAAACGAATTTTCTATCGCTGACCAAATAATGAAAAACCTGACCCTTTTCTGACCTTTTCTTTCGAATGGTATAAATGGTAAGAAGTCAAAAGTTCGCTAATGGGGTATGCCAACATCTTCGGTCGACCTTGAGAATTTCAAAAGGTCCATAACAATGTTTCTATTGCTGACCAGATAATGGAAATACCTGACCTTTTTTGATCATTTGCTGACCTCTAAAGTGGGTCAATTGGTCAAGTAAAATTCCATTAATGGGGTGCTAACCTTACTTAAGTCTTAAAGCTTCCATTCTTGAAGAACCAATGTTCGAAAATGAATAACGTAAGTGGATACTCTTAATGAATCCAATACATCGGACACGATATGCCATTTGATAGATTTTAGCTTGAATTTTGGGTGAGTTTAAAAGAAGTTTAAATTTCAACTAATTAATTTTAACTTCAAGAAGCATATTTTGTATTTGGTCATCACAAGCTTTAACTAGCCCATGAAGGTCTGAGGTAGATGACTTCTACTGTAAGTAGGTCATTCTACTGTAAGTAGGTCAATTCAACTTTTCGGGACAGTTCAGGTTTGTACTAGAACCAACTTATTGATTACAATGATAACTATCCATAGTCAGTTCAATGAATCTAATGCAAGATCGAAATGACGTTCACATTAAAACAAGATCGGAAATATTTGAATTGATTATTTGCATAGTTCATTCGATCCGTTTTCAAATTCACTCTAACGAAGCAAAAGCTTTATTTGAATAATTGTCATACATGCTAACAAAAATTGGGGTAGACATGACTAGTTGGATCAATCATCCTTCTTTTTGTATCGAAACGCAAACTTTGTTGGAATGACCGCTTGTTGTTTGAATTAATCATTTTCTTTCGTCTGTCCAACAACATTTGGGTTATATCCAAACTTTTGTCATGATCAAATCAACTAGCAAATATTCATTCTGTTCACTATCATCATTTTGTTTAATCAATTAATTCTTATTTTATTCGAAAAAAATATTCGGTGACTTTGACAAAATATTTTTTTCGTTCAAGAAATACTTTATTGATTTGATATGAATATTCATTCTGAAAAAAAAATTCATTTTACTCATTATGATCAAATATTTTGTCGTGCATATATGACACCTTCAATCGGTTGACTGAAACAAATTCTGTTTCATTCAACCAATCCTTTTTTCTGTGCATAAAAATTTCCGATCCACCCCAGTTTAAGAGGGTGGTTTCTTCCTGTGATATCTCGGAAATCTTTGCTGATCGATATTTTCCAGTGGAGATAGTTCATGGAACCAATGCATTGTGATTGCACAAAGCGTACTTTCGGTACCGTTGAAAAAATTTAAGATCGGCCCCATTTTACGCGGAGTTCATTTTTGTGATGTTGATACATCTGATTTTTCGGAAAACTTTGCTGATCGATATTTTTCAGTGAATATTTCATTGATACAATGCAATACTTTGTTTGCCAACATAAAAAAACTCAGATCCATCCCCTTTTGAGGGTAGATTATTCCTTTCATTTCTCGGATATCCTTGCTGACCGATATTGTCCAGATATTGTCGCATATTTCTTTTGCTACCATACGAAATTTCAAGTCCGACTCTTTTAAGGGTAATTTATCCTCGTTGTTTTTGAAAGTACATTAGAGACCGAAAGTTTTCAGTGGAAATCTACACCGGAAAATTTTGATCAGCAAGTATTTCTGAAAAATCTCGAAAATGAACTACACTTTGAAGGGGGCGGATCCAAATTTTTATGGTGTCACCAAAAGCATTATACTTTCAGTCATAATGTAAGCAAAACACGGTGTACTCATATGCCCATCTGTGATCGTTTTTACCGATGATGACGTCACTTTTTTCCTTCAAATTCAAAGCAAAGAATATTTTTTCCTTGAATTTTAATGGAAAAAGTGACGTCATCATTGGTGAATATGATCACAGATATGCTGGTGAGCACACCATGTTCTACTTACATCATGCGTTCAGTCAGGCATCGTTTCAATAAAATCTCCACTGAAAACTTTCGGTCAGCTGAGTTCTTGAGAAATTACGAAGATAAACTACCCTCAAAGGAGTCAGACCTTAAATCTTTATATCGTGGCACAAAGGGTATGCGACGTAAAATCGAAATGATTTGTTCCGATGAGATATCTTCTCTGGGGTAGATCGATCGGCAGGGATTTCCGAAACATCACAGGAATAAGCTCCCCTTAGAAGGGGTTGGATCTGAATTTTTATGATGGCATCAGAATGATGCAACGTTAAGTCATAATGCATCGTTTCAATGAAATATCTCTACTGAAAATTATCGGTCAGCGAACTATTCGTTGAGGTAGGGCAATTGAAATTGAAGGTAGGGAAATGAAACTTTTCATTCATACCTAAAATATCATGGACGGAGCGTTAGAGAGAGGATTGTAACGTACATAAGAGAGAGAGATGGAGCTAGAAAAGAAAATCTATTCCAGCTCCATCTTTCAAATCCTTTAAAATGTCATATAATCTCTCCCTCATCTTTTTCAGGATTCCATGCCTCTTCTAGCTTCATCCTTTTTATCCCTAGAAAAAACATATTCGTTCTCTCTTACGTGTACGTTTCAATCGATTCAGTCCAAAAGTGACGTAAAGCTCCATCAATGTTATACCATACATTTTTACGTATGATACAAGAGCACAGATAAAAACCTCAGGAAAAACTCTGTCTCCCCGTATAAGTGTAATGAAATTGTTGTTTTTTATTGAAGGGATTCTTTTTCATCGACAAAATTTCTTCTTTCCTATGCGATGCAGGTTAAAATCTTGGAATCATACCTGAAAACAAAAAAGGAGACGAAAAAACTAATATAAACTAGTAAATGATTTAGTACTCATTAAATTAATTTGAAGTTCACGATCCATCTCAAAAAAGAATCGGACACCGAATGAATTGCCTCGAAACCATCTTCAAATTTATATATTGGACAACTATTAACAAAATGTTCTATTGTTTCCTCTTCTTCTCCGCACTCGCACCTTGGACTTTCGACCGAATTCCATTTGAAGAGGAATATATTACAGCGACCATGACTGGTTCTAAGTCGGTTCGAAATGCACCAAATTTTCCTAGGAAGATTGAAATCATGAACTTTTTCTGAAGGATCGCTGATCAAATCTTTGTTGAAAACATTACACGAATTTCATTCCGAACGCCAAACTTCTTTGTCACTTTTGGTGTAAAGAAAATCGTTGATCCATAAAGGTTTACGAGATTTCAATCTAGCAATTTTAGAATCCGGAATATAAGACATGATTGGGAAAAAATGTTGGTTTCCTGAACCAAAGCAGAAGCATCGTATATGGGTAAACATTTGCAGTACATAACCCATGCAAGACTTGGTAGTATGTAATCATACTGTGTTGCACTTTTTTAAGCGCTTGTTCTTAGGGACAGCGAGTTATCGTTTCGTCACAATATCTGTGATTTTTGAATTTTGAGCTGAAATTGAACTCAAACGACTAGGTTGGTCTCACTGATGAAGAATCCGAGATTAAATTTGATTCTGTCCGGCCTGCCGTCCGTGTTTGTGCTCTCACTTTCGAAAGAAAACACCTTCAGTCTTGAAATCCTCAGGTTAGGTTTTGATCCTAAATATATCGGTTTTCGTGTTACAGCCATTTGAAATTCCGATTTTTCAATAACTCGAAAAATATTTATCTGATCGATATGAAACTTGGTTGGTAGATGTGCAGTAGCAATTTGAAGAACTATCCATAGAAAAGTTCGGAAAAATTTTTTTCCTCGAAAATTTTCATATTTCATTCAAGTTATACCGAAATCTGAAAACCGCTCCTTCATAGCCGAGTACTTTATTTCAGCCAAATTTTTTTTAGAGGCATAGAACTTCAAGTTGGCAACACCGTTTTAACTGGCGGCCATTTTGTCAGCTGTCGAGTGATTTGTGCTTAGTTTGGTCTGGCATTTCAACATGAATAGACGGACGCCTGAACAACGCCTCCAAATTCTGCAAATTCATTTTGAAAATAAAGGTTCTGTTCGAAATACGTATCGCACTCTACATCCATTTTACGGTCAACATAATCGTCCATCAGAGCAATTAATTCGACTAACTATGGACCGTTTCCGCGAGATAATCCTCAAGTGTATATTGAGACACCATTACATCTAGAAGAACTGACTGTTGGGAGTGGTGGAATCATTGGTCCGTACTTCTTTGAAGAGGATGCTGGCCAGAACGTTACAGTCAGTGGTGACCGCTATTGAGACATGATTACTAGTTGTTTCGTTCCTCAACTGAACAACAGTGATGTGCTTCAGCTATAGTTTCAACAAGACGGCGCAACATGTCACACAGCTCGTGCCACAATTTATTCCCTAAAGGAAACGTTTGATTACCGCATAATTTCACGTTCCGGGACCGTGGATTCGCCTCCAAGATCGTGCGATTTAACGCCGCTAGACTCTTTTCTGTCGGGATATGTGGATTCGCAAGTCTACGCCGATAAACTCGAAATGATTTACTACTTCGAGAACAACATTCGCTGCCTTATTGCCACAAATGTAGGAAAGAGTGATTGAAAATTGGACCTACAGATTACGGTCAATGCTCACTTATCGGCAACAGCCCAGCCCGCAGCACACTGGAATTTTATTATTTCAATATAATTGACTAGTACAACATTTGATCGCTACGGAACGTGGCAAATTAGTAGGGAAATAAGTTTCCGTTTTGCCGTGATCCGGGCTGTTGCCGATAAGGGAGCGCTGGCCTTTGGATTACGTTCGAGCCAGCCGTGGCGATCATATGCCAGAAATTATATTCAAATTATAATGCCGAAAGATTATCTTTTGAATGAAGTAAATTTTGATAATTCACCCTTGTTTTATTTAATTTCAAAGTTTCGTACTTATAAAAAAGACACCTTCACTAAGCCTGATATTTGAATGAGCGCGGATTGTATCCACTGAATTCAAACCTTTTCGTTCCTGCAATTTTGTGAACCTTTGTAGCCGCTATGTCATGAGGACTACAAATTCGATATAGAGGGCACACACAGCCAGGCTCACGCATGTCGTTGCTGTGAGAGCGGTGATCGAAGGTATACGAAATATTTATCTACTAGCTGCTTGACCTGGCTTCGCACGGGTGGTGTAACTAAAAAAAATAACACTTGTAACGAAGCAATTCTTTGTTTAATTTTCGTTCCGCTGAATCGAAAGAATACTGACACATATGTATGTGCGGTATGTCGCGAGTATCTTTGGTCAACAGATGGGCGTGGTCAGGCTCAGCAGTGCTGGCGGGTATAAATTCGCGTGCGTAATTAGGTCAAAGGGAAGTCGTTGAAGCGACAGTGTGACCACCGATCCGACACCGCCGAAGAAGTAAGTAATCCCAGAGGTTCCGCATGGGCAAGGTATTAGGGTAAGACCATATATTTTCTCTTTGCTGGTATTATTGTATTATTCGCCTCTATTCTTCCCCACCTTTTCCTATCCTGCATTGCTCAAGGCCTTCGAGGTCGTGTAGTAGCTTGAAACGGCCTACATGACTTTAGGGGTCTTAGAGTGTGCAAGGGTGTGTATGTTAGCTTGAAACGGCACATCATGCACCCTTGTATCGTTCCTACCAGCCGCCCGAATTCCTCAGGATTGTGTAGTAGCTTGAAACGGCCTGCATGACCCTTTGGATTTCAGGGTATACAGGGATGTGTGTGCTAGCTTGAAACGGCGCATTATGCATCCCCGTATCCTTCCTACCATCCGACTGCCCGAATTCCTCAGGATTGTGTAGTAGCTTGAAACGGCCTGCATGACCCTTTGGATTTCAGGGTATACAGGGATGTGTGTGCTAGCTTGAAACGGCGCATTATGCATCCCCGTATCCTTACTACCATCCGACTGCCCGAATTCCTCAGGATTGTGTAGTAGCTTGAAACGGCCTGCATGACCCTTTGGATTTCTGGGTATACAGGGATGTATATGCTAGCTTGAAACGGCGCATCATGCATCCTCTTGTCCTTCCTACCCGCCGACCGCCCGAGTTCCTTAGAGTCGTGTAGTAGCTTGAAACGGCCTGCATGACTCTCCGGAGTTCGAGATATACAGGGATGTATATGCTAGCTTGAAACGGCGCATCATGCATCCCTGCAGAATCCTTTCCGTAGCTTCACCTACCAATCCCCGTAATTATACCAGCAGGTTTTAGGATCATTTATTCACAATTGTCGTATATTTTGCCCATGCTAAACCTACCGCTTGCTATTTCTGTAGATTGCTTTGTATCTATTTTCCGCACGCACTTTCGCTTCATCCCGGCTTCCACCGCATGATTCCGCATTTAACTTTGCTTACATTACCATTTTCACTCATTCCGTAGATTTTTAAAGGTTCGTACCCAGGTACCGTTTTAAATGCATGTTACATCCCGCTTCTGCTTCTGCACCGTTTGCTCACCCTTTCACCCTGCATACCATCAGCATGTAGAAAATTCACCGAATAGAGGTTTTATTATTATTATTATTGTGTGTTTTATTTTCCTGGATAACATCTTGACATACCTACTCAGAGACAGAGGACTACTCCGACTTCTACGAACATCCGAACCCTGGACATAACCTTCTCTGATTGTAGCTCCCGGACCCCTGTGGGATACCGCCCACAGGTACCGAGTGTCCTCAACACTATAAACTAGAGGTGGCGCCCGAGGTCTCTATTTTCGGAGGAGAGGTTAGCAACAAATGGAGACACTTAGGGAAAGGACGTCACAAATGGCGCCCGAGCAGGGACCCTTGTTCGCAGATTGTTGCTGAAATCCGCCGAAATATCCCTGATGACTGGATGGAAAAAAGGGAGAGCGAGTGCAGAGGAGCCGAGGAACCAACCCGTTCTGAATCTGCCACCGAGCATCTGGACGAAGCTTTGAAGATGAGCGAGTGCCGATTACCGATCTGATCTAACTCCGACCGCATTCCGACCGCTATCCGACCGCATTCCGACCGCAATCCGACCGCATTCCGACCGCAATCCGACCGCATTCCGACCGCAACTCGACCGAAATTTCCCAGAAACGAGATTCAACGGACCAGGAGGACATCGAAAGATGCCGAGCCAGAATAGGAGTTGTATTGCGCAGGATCATGGCGAACTCCCACCGCCGACATCAGAGGGGGAAAATGATATATAAGGAGTCGTCCAGAAGAGGAGAGGACAGTAGCTAAATCGCGAAGGAAGAAGAAGCAAGTGATTTAAATTCTGTACCGATCTACGACTACAAGTGGACCAGAACCGTGAAGATGACCAGCAACGCCGAAGGAACCCTACCGACACCCACCGCAGAACCCAGCACCAGTTGGATCTACAAGCTGAAGAAGGAAGAGCTGGAGACAGAATTGGACAAGTTCCGCCTCAACCCAGAGGGGACCGTAGAGGAGATGAGGAAGAGACTCACCAGATTCATAAAGAGTGGACAGGCCACTCCGAACCCGTCAACCCAGGCAGGACCACCAGCATTTCCAGTGGTGCCACCATTGACCGTGAACACATCCAGCCCTGCCAGCACAAATCACCCCGAACCGATCGATTTGCGCAAGTACGGCGTCCACTTCAACGGTACAGGAGATCCGGCCGCATTTCTGGAAGGATTGGAAGAGATCCGCACCCAATTACACTTGGACCCGCAAAAGATCCTGGCCGGAATACCACAGATTCTGACCGGAGACGCATCTCTATTGTTCCGGAATAACAAGCGAAGCTTGGCGACCTGGTCTACTTTCATCGAAGCTTTCAAGACGTTCTATTTTCCGACAGACTACTACGTAACCTTGGAGGAAGAAATCCGCCGACGCCGCCAGAAGCCCGGAGAAGCCGTCACAAAGTACATAACGGACCTCCAGACGATGATGAGGAGACACGGAGGGTACGACGAGGCACAAGAATTGTCAATGCTCCAGAGGAACCTATTACCCGATTACCGGCAAATGCTATGGAGTCAAGGAATCAACGACATATCCACGTTCCTGAGGAAGGTCCGTGAAATAGAGACCCTGAAGGCAGAAATCCGATGCCAGAATAGGACACCTGCATCACCTGAATCACCGAGTGGACCGGCAACACCTAACCGACCGCGGCCAGCGCATCAAGTCAGATCAACCCCCCCGACCAGGTCCTTACTTTGCTGGAGATGCGGACAAGCAGGCCACGTAAGGGGCGACTGCCGGAATCCATCAGTAATATTTTGTTCCAGATGTGGAAGAAAAGGAGTGATGAGCAAGGATTGCGACTGTCCCAGGCCGGAAAACTGAAAAGGGCACGGTTTGTCGCGAGGCCATACCCGACCCTTGTACCCTCCGCCTCGTGTGCCACCGCCGAACTTTATGTAGACCGCCGCCCTCATCTGGAAGTCGAGATATTGGGGAAGAAATTCCGAGCCTTGCTGGACACTGGAGCCTCTAAGTCCTACTTTGGTGATGCCGTGAGGGACCTATGTAAGATCCAGAAGCTGCCCACAATAAAGGAGAAGATGCCGAACGCACTCTTGGCCGATGGGAGAATAGTAAGAATACCGTTTGCCGTAGATATCCCGCTGAAGATCCAGGAAGAAATAGTCCAGATGTCACTCATGTATCTACCCCGAGCGAATCATGATATTTTACTGGGGATGGATTTCCTGATTGAGAACGACGTTCAGCTACGTCCGGCCACGGGTGAAATCCTACTTAACAAGAAAGTGCCGCATACCCAGGATGTGAACATGATTGCCGAGGAGAGTGTAACGGACCAGTGTACAACCCCCAACTTGGAGCTGACACCGCAAGAACAAAAACGGCTTCAGGAATTCTTGTCGGAGGAACTGGCCAAGTTCGAACGCATTAAAGGAACGACACCTTTGGTAGAACACAAGATTCACCTCCTGAAGAAGGAACCGATAAAGCAGCGCTACCGACCGCAAAATCCGAAGATGCAGAAAATCATCAATGAAGAGGTAGACCGAATGTTAGCCGAAGGAATTATTGAACCTTCCAATAGTCCTTGGAGTAGCCCGATCGTCGTTGTCAAGAAGAAAGATGGAAAACCCCGTTTCTGTATCGACTTCCGACAGGTGAACGAAGTTAGCCGTAAGGATGCATACCCACTACCGTACATCTCCGCAATACTAGACCGTCTCCGCACCGCGAAGTATATCTCCAGTATAGACTTAAAGCAAGGCTATTGGCAGATTCCACTTTCAAGAGAGTGCCGACCGATCACCGCCTTCACCGTACCCGGTCGTGGACTATTCCAGTTCAAGGTTATGCCTTTTGGGTTACATTCCGCCGCCGCAACTTTCCAACGGTTGTTGAACTGTATTATCGGACCAGACATGGATCCTCGGGCATTCGCCTATCTAGATGATATCATCGTATTAGGAGAAACTTTTGAGGAGCATTTAGATAATCTGAGGGAAGTGTTCCACCGTTTACGAGCAGCCAATCTCCAACTCAACCCTGAGAAATGCGAATTTGGGAAACGTTCTCTTAAATACCTGGGACACGAGGTCACATCCAAGGGAATTGGCACTGATCCAGACAAAGTCGCAGCGATCTTAGAGATGAAACCACCGACCACGGTCCGTGCCTTACGACGTTTTTTGGGAGTTTGTTCCTGGTACCGGAGATTTATACCCAATTTCTCAAGGATCGCAGCACCTCTGACAAGTTTACTCAAGAAAGGTAAAAAATGGTCATGGTCCGACGATCAACAAAGTTCATTTCAAGAACTCAAGAAGTGCCTCACGGAGTCACCAGTACTAGCCTGCCCCGATTTCAGCCGACCGTTTCAGCTACAAACAGACGCTTCGGATGAAGGCTTAGGAGCGGCTCTGCTACAACATCAGGATGGACATGACCGTATAATTGCCTACGCTAGCCGCACATTACAGCCTGCTGAACGAAATTATTCTTTAACCGAAAAAGAATGTCTCGCCATCGTATGGGGTATAGAGAAAATGAGGCCTTACCTGGAGGGTTACCGCTTTACCGTCATCACCGATCATCAGAGTTTGAAGTGGTTACATTCTATCAAGAGTCCGACCGGACGGATTGCCCGTTGGAGTGTTTTCCTACAACAGTACGATTTCGACATCAAATACCGAAAAGGAGTATTGAACAAGGTTGCCGATGCTTTATCCCGAGATCCGCTGCCCGAACCAACCGCTTCTGTGCAAACCGAGGGTACCAACGACGGAAAGGCGGAGACAATCACCCGAAACCAGTGTCCGTGGTACAATAAGAAAATGAAAGAAGTCCAACAGACACCCGAGAACTTTCCGGATTATTCCATACGTGGAGGGAAATTATTTCGACACTTCTGGGACTTCAGCGACCTCAAGGAAGAAAAGGACACCGATCCTTGGAAACTATGTGTACCAACTTACCAACGTCTACTGTACTACAAGAGAACCATGACGTACCCACAGCCGGACATTTAGGCATCGCCAAGACCGCCGCTCGCATAGCTCGGTGCTTCTATTGGCCGAACATGTACCGTGAAATCAGCAAGTACGTTCGAGGGTGTACAGTCTGCCAGTCTTACAAACCGTCACAACAACAACCACCCGGAAAGATGCAACCGAATCCAGTCTCCAAACCATGGGAAACTGTAAGCACCGACTTGATAGGACCGCTTCCCCGGTCTTCTAAAGGAAATAGCTATTTAGTTATGTTCCACGATCGGTTTACCAAGTGGACCGCATGCCGACCGATCCGCCGAGCAACTGCCGCCGCTGTGACCAAGGCACTCTACGAGGACATCATCACACGTTTTGGGTGTCCCAGAACCATCATCTCCGACAACGGGTCACAATACGATAGCAAGGTTTTTAAGGGAATGTTGGAGGAAATGGGAATTCAACACCGAGTTACCCCTGTCTATACACCGCAGTGTAATCCGGTCGAGAGGACGAACAGAACCATGAAGACTATGATCGCACAGTTCTGCGAGAACAATCACAAACGATGGGACCATCATCTGCATGAACTCACCTTCGCCATAAATAGTTCTCGACATGAGTCAACAGGTTTCACCCCCGCCTTTCTGAACTTTGGCAGAGAATTAGAGGCGCCAAAAACTATCTACAGGGAGGCCACTAAGAATCCCACAGAAACGAGCGATGTCGAACCGTGTCCAGTTTCCCTGCAAGAACGCACCGACCGCTTGGAAAGACTTCAGGAGACCTTCATTTTGGTACGCCGTCAACTAGCTCAGGCCTTCAATAAGCAGAAGAGGTACTATGATCTCCGTCGCCGGGCTTGGAGCTGTCATCTAGGTGATAGGGTGATGAAACGGGAGCATCCTCTTTCGCGTGCTGTTAATGATTTCGCGGCGAAGTTAGCCCCCAAATACACCGGACCGTTTACCGTTTGCCGAGTCATATCGCCAGTAGTGTACGATTTGCGGGATGAAGCAGGAAAAGTAGTTCGGAGAATACATGTTAAAGATCTCAAACCCTACGGTGAACCGACCAATTATGTTACAGACGATATGCCGAAGTCGACTAAGCCGCTAAAGATGAGGGCACCTCCGAAGCGAAGGGAACAGAAACCGGTGTTCCCCGACCTCGTGGTGCCCAGGTTAATAAGCCCCCTTCCGCCGACTCCACCGCCGCCGCCGACCAGAGAGGAGCTTGTAGAACGGTTTGGGCAGCTGTTGGAGAAGCTACCCCCAGGCCCTGATAATTGGACGCCGGACGTTTGGGCTTTGGCCAAAATAATCCGTCCGCATGATTGGCCGCCCGGAAAATACTTCCGATTGAAGTTAACCGTCGGACCTGAGACGAAATGGGTCAAGATCCCCGCCGCCCCCTGAAAAATATTTAATTTCTATTTTTTTTTGTTGCTTTTGTTGTTAATATAAAGGAAAACCGAACCGTCTTTTTCTGTGTCTTAACCCTCCCGTATATGTCTTACAGATCCGACAATGGCAGATAACGTGCTGGTTCTGCAGGAAGAAGTGGTGCTCGAGCCAGGCACCGCCTCGGGCGACGACGGCCGCCAGACCAACCCAGGTACCAGGAAGGACGAAGGGAAACCCGCACCGAAGAAGTTCGATCCGCTTTACCTCCCGGTAAACCAGTTCCCGCTATGCTGGCGTTGTGGATATCCTGACCACGACCGTAGGACTTGCCAGAGACCCGCGCTGACCTTTTGTTCCAGGTGTGGACGAGTGGGAACCCGCTCGGACCAATGTAGGTGTCCGCCGAAGAGAACGACGGAAACACGGCCAGTACTTCCACGCTCCAGGGACCAGGGAGTGCAGTGCGATCTCATCCGGGTGATGGCTTCCGGTAGCCCAGGGTGGAATTTGGACAAATAAGGTTTTTTTTTGTGTTTTATAAGTGAATAAAGATTTTGATTTTGACTATATTTTCTAGATGATTTAGCATTGTAAGGTTTAGGTATTTGAAAAGAGGAAACTCGTTTCCTCTTTTCTATCCGAAGAAGGAGGGGGATGTAACGAAGCAATTCTTTGTTTAATTTTCGTTCCGCTGAATCGAAAGAATACTGACACATATGTATGTGCGGTATGTCGCGAGTATCTTTGGTCAACAGATGGGCGTGGTCAGGCTCAGCAGTGCTGGCGGGTATAAATTCGCGTGCGTAATTAGGTCAAAGGGAAGTCGTTGAAGCGACAGTGTGACCACCGATCCGACACCGCCGAAGAAGTAAGTAATCCCAGAGGTTCCGCATGGGCAAGGTATTAGGGTAAGACCATATATTTTCTCTTTGCTGGTATTATTGTATTATTCGCCTCTATTCTTCCCCACCTTTTCCTATTCTGCATTGCTCAAGGCCTTCGAGGTCGTGTAGTAGCTTGAAACGGCCTACATGACTTTAGGGGTCTTAGAGTGTGCAAGGGTGTGTATGTTAGCTTGAAACAGCACATCATGCACCCTTGTATCGTTCCTACCAGCCGCCCGAATTCCTCAGGATTGTGTAGTAGCTTGAAACGGCCTGCATGACTCTCCGGAGTTCGAGATATACAGGGATGTATATGCTAGCTTGAAACGGCGCATCATGCATCCCTGCAGAATCCGTTCCGTAGCTTCACCTACCAATCCCCTTAATTATACCAGCAGGTTTTAGGATCATTTATTCACAATTGTCGTATATTTTGCCCATGCTAAACCTACCGCTTGCTATTACTGTAGATTGCTTTGTATCTATTTTCCGCACGCACTTTCGCTTCATCCCGGCTTCCACCGCATGATTCCGCATTTAACTTTGCTTACATTACCATTTTCACTCATTCCGTAGATTTCTAAAGGTTCGTACCCAGGTACCGTTTTAAATGCATGTTACATCCCGCTTCTGCTTCTGCACCGTTTGCTCACCCTTTCACCCTGCATACCATCAGCATGTAGAAAATTCACCGAATAGAGGTTTTATTATTATTATTATTGTGTGTTTTATTTTCCTGGATAACATCTTGACATACCTACTCAGAGACAGAGGACTACTCCGACTTCTACGAACATCCGAACCCTGGACATAACCTTCTCTGATTGTAGCTCCCGGACCCCTGTGGGATACCGCCCACAGGTACCGAGTGTCCTCAACACTATAAACTAGAGGTGGCGCCCGAGGTCTCTATTTTCAGAGGAGAGGTTAGCAACAAATGGAGACACTTAGGGAAAGGACGTCACACACTAAGACAAAATATATTATGTATTAAAAAAACACCCAAATGTCTAAATTATACTTTATTGCAATGCCCTATTATGTACAGTATTTTTGTTTTTCTCTTCTTGACAGAAAACAAATAGAGCAGATGGATTGCAAACTCTTGGACAGGCGACATACAACTGCCCATGCGAAAAACAGAGCAATTCAAGGTGTTTCGGTAACTCAATGAAAAATGAAAAAGTAGAGAAAATAAGATGAATAATTTGAACCAGAAAAAAAAAGATATGTTGGAAGCACTCGAAGGCCTACCTTGGTAGATGATTCCTCCAGAATGGTAGTTTGATGTTCCAATGAAGATCTTCTTTCTTGGTTAAAACTCGTGAACGGTGAAAATAGAGCGAAGTGAAAATGACGAACGAAAACTGACCAATCGAGAGATATGCTTAGTACGAAATCTTTCGACGACTGACTACGTCATCCATATGCTGACAGCCGTAAGAAAACTTCCAACACATTTAACGCGGCAAGAAATAAATACAAATAAATAATGAATTGAAACTACCCTGATAAAACGTTCGTTTCGAATCCGTAGAAATGATCAGGAATGAACCTAAATATGAAAACGGAGAATACAATGAACAAAAAATACTAAGTGTTGCAGTAACATAACCGCCCACCTAAAATATACGTATTTTAACGAGAAAAAAATAAAAAAGCTGATACAAAGAATACACAAAAAAAAATTATTATTGCGCGGGAAGCGGGCAAAGTTTTACAACTGGTCTCTGGAGTGTATTGTGAGCGGTGCGAACAGTTGCAACTCGTGCTACTCCATCAGCTCCGTGGTGCAACTTTTCGATACGGGCCAAGCGCCAACGCAAGGGGGCGACTGGTCCGTCGTTAATAAGCACGAGCATACCTGGGTTCAAAGGGCAGGCAGAACATTTATTCCATTTTTTTCGCTGTTGTAATATATTCAGATATTCAACATGCCAACGCTTCCAGAAATTACGATGGAGACGAGTAAGCAGTTGCCATCGAGAAAGCCTATTCAGAGGCAGATGAGACAAATTCTCATCTGGCAGAGCAGTAAGTGGTTCTAATGTCAGGAAATGACCTGGAGTCAAAGCTGTTAAGTCGTTGGGATCGCTGCTCAAAGAACAGTGTGGTCGAGAGTTTAGAACCGCCTCGATTTGTGTCAGTACCGTGTACAGTTCCTCATAGGTTAACCTCTGTTCGCCTACAAACGCAAACAGATGCTGACATGGTAGAAGTGCTGGGTGTTTACTTTCATATGAAAGGCCTGAAAATGCGAGGTGACCGCCCACCCTGAGAACTCCATCGTCGGCGAGAAATGGATTCAGTTTTCTGTAAGGCCTTGAGACAAACCTTTTCTTACGAAGATTATCTCGTCACTGAAAACCTCCATTTGAACCTGCCGGACTATAAAATACAAGGATGCCTTCAGTTCTGATGCGAATAATGCACCTTTCTTACGCGATGAAGGATGAAGGCTATTGTGGTAAAACCTGAAAACATACGCTTGAATGTTCTGGATTTTAGAAAGGGATGAGAACTTGGACAAAAGATCGTTAATGAAAGATTGCTGGACGATCGTCGTCAATACAATTCGGCGCTCTTCCTCCAACAAGTGGGGATTGTCAGACTTGGCAGAGACATCACCGAAATTCAATGCTTGGTTCATAGACAACCAAAGAGGACCTGACCACCACATAGCACACTTTGTCAGTTTAGAAGCTGTAAGTCCACGAGAGCCGAAATCAGCCGAATTGTCCTTGGATTCTACATGGAACCAATTTTCCGGAGGTATGAGATTTTGTATTTTCGTGGTTCTATTACTCACAAAAGATTTCCATTTATGTGGAGACGTCTTAATCCAGGCTACAGCAACGGTGGAATCTGACCAAGCGAAGATATCACTTATCTGAACTGTGGAGTAAGTGGATATTATAAAATTAAGTAATTCAGCTAAGAGTAGAGCAGCGCATAACTCCAGCCGAGGAAGAGAAACCCTTTTAACGGGAGCCACTTTAGACGTTGCGCAAATAAAAGATGTATCGACCTTCCCGGAAGAATGTACGAATCGAAAATAAGCCACAGCAGCGAAGCCCTTTTCGCTGCTATCCCCAAAACCGTGCAATTCACATCTTAAGTGAGATCGCGGAAAAATATGTCGTGAAATTTGTAAATTTTGCAATTCAGGAAGTTCGACTTTACACCGATTCCAACAGTTCACTACTTCTGAAGAGGGACTTTGATCCCATTGTAAGCCTTGAAGCCAGAGAACCTGGATCAAATGCTTTACAAAAAAAGTGAAAGGTGTTAGAAATCCTAGGGGGTCATAGATACGTGCAAGTTGAGATAAGATGCTTCGTTTTGTACAGATTGAGTCAATTTTTGTAGCAGAAAATGAGAAGGAATCTGAAGAAGGATTCCAACGAAGACCGAGAATTTTAACGAACTCGCCCTCATCGAAAGAGAATGACTGCCCCAGTTGATGTTCGAGAGGAATTTCCTGTAGAATTTCGGGATGACTGCTCGACCATTTTCGAAGTTCAAAACCTCCACACTTCTAAAGAGAAATTAGGTCATTCTTGAGACTGATAACACTCTCAAGATCATCATAACCAGAAACTATGTCATCGATATAAACATCATCTCGAAGAAGTTGAGAAGCTTGGAAATAAGACTTTCCCTCATCGTCGGCCAATTGGTGCAAAACTCGAAGAGCTAAAAACGGAGAAGAAGATACTCCGTAGGTGACAGTATTGAGCTCATAGCACTTGATCAAATCTGAAGTTGCGAATCTCCAAAGAATCCGCTGATACTTCCTATGAGGGGGGTGAATCAAAATCTGGCGATACATCTACCGAATATCAGCAGTAAATACGAACCGGTGTTTACGAAACCGGAGGAGCACAGTAACAATATCCCTCTGTAGCTTTGGACCTACTAGCAGACACTCATTCAGAGAGGAATTGTCAGAAACTTTAGCTGAGGCATCAAACACGACCCTCAGTTTCGTGGAAGAACTCCCTGGTTTCACAACACAATGGTGTGGAATGAAGTAAGAATCATTTTCCGTTGTTGTTGTATCTACCAGAGTCATGTGTCCAGATTCCAGGTAGTCCTGCATAAACTTACAGTATTCTGAACGAAGAGAAGAGTCCCTATTGAGTCGACGTTCCAATAAAAGGAATCGACGTAATGCCATGGAGTAAGAATCTCCAAAACACCTAGGGGAAGGGGTTTTGAATGGCAGCGAAACTATGTAACGTCCAGTGGAATCTCTACAAATGTTTTTTTTGAGATATCTTCACAGAGTAGTTCTTCCTGTGAATGGACCACGGGATTATTATTATTATTATTATTAATAAACATAAAGAGTAGGGGTTTTCACCCATAAACTCAAATTTACAAAATTAATTGGAATTCATAAACTACAAAATAAACAATAGAGAAAAAGCACATATTCACAGTCCCTCAATAATTGGTCTGGTCTCGAATGAACTTGTCGAGTCGGTTCTTGAAGGAATTCACCGAATTTGCACCAACAACTCAATGCGGCAGCCCATTCCATCCCTCGAAAACTCTATTGGAAAGAAACGTTTGTCGCTGTGTGGTCCTGAAATTTTCTTTCGCCAGTTTGAAGGCATGGCCACGGAGTTGTGTGCTGCTTCTCATGTAGAGATGATCTAAACTTACACCAAAGAACCCACGCAGAGCCCGAAATGTCACAATAAGATCACCTCTATCCCGTCGATCCTCAAAGGTTTGCAGATTAAGCATTCTCAAACGAGCGTGGTAGTCTGGTCTTATTATCCCAAAGGGGATCCTTGTATTCCAACGCTGTACAGACTCGAGGAGAAGTTGGTCACTCCTGAGAGAAGGGTACCACACAGGTCCAGCATACTCCATCAAAGGACGCACATAGCTACAATAAAGTGCCCGACAAGTTTCCAAGCTGCAGCCCCTAAACGATCTCTGAATCATGTAGGTCATCTGTCTGGCCCTAGATGCGACAGCCGCCACGTGGTGAGACCAGCTCAAATCATGGGACACTGTGATGCCCAGATCGTTGTAATGCTCAACGGGAGTCAAGCGATGACCATCGACTTCATATTGAGACTTAGGATTGTTTCTGCCTAAGTGCAAAACGTGACATTTGCTGACGTTGAGTGGCATCAACCATTTTCGACACCACTCCTCCACAGCCCTCAAATCTTCCTGCAGGGTCAACGCATTCGATGATTGGTTATAAATTTTAGGAATTAGGAAGTTCTTCAAGTTCCCAAAAGAACCTTAAGGTTGAGTTCAAAGATGACTCGACAGTTATGTGAAACGAACGAGCGATTGGATTCGAAGACAATGTTCCACCCATTAACACCCATCCGAACACTGTTTCAAGAGCTGATGGTTCACCCTTCTTACCCTGCAGGCGACCATCACGAAGTAACAAGGGAAACAATTCTGCTCCAAGAAGCAAATCAATACCTCCTGGGCTGTGAAAGCTCGGATCCGCCAGCTGTAGGGAGGAAAACGATTCTGAAGAGAAATTAATCTTAGAACTTGGTATGTTCGAACAAATTTTGGGTAAAACAATGGCATCGAAAGTGAAAGAGGGGTTAACGCTGCCTCTAGGACGTATGGTACAATTCACACTTGAGGATGACGGTGAAGAAAGACCTTTGTGTCGGTAGAAGCCAGCCTCTCTTCCTCAAATCGGCTGCAGTTATAAAACACATGTTCAGGGCTATCGACCTCCTGAAATATATGGCACAGATTTGTTGTCGTCTTGCCTTTATTTTGGGTGTAGGTCCCAAACGAGCCATTTTCCGTGAGGAATTGGGTTAGGAAATCGTCCGTCCTCCTGAATCTGCCTCTAGGATGTATGGTGCAATTCACACTTGAGGATGACGGTGAAGAAAGTTCTCCTATACCATGAATATTCAAAAATGACTTACACCTTGAAAGGCCCAAAGAGGAAGCACGTCTGTTTGAAATGATATTATTTTGAGAGCCACTATCCAACAGAACTCTAACAGTTCTATAGTTTCCCCAGATATCAATAATTTCTACTTGAGCAGTGGCGAGAAGTACATTTCCCTCAGATGAGACGGTCGTGGTGAACTATTGGGCGGCACCAGATGCGTTGAACTCTATACCGGTGGATGATTGAGGGTGATTGTCTGGAATTTCAGTATGAGCAACAGTATTATGAAGCAGAGAATCATGTTTTCCAAGACATGAACGACAAGTGGATTTCGATGAACATGCAGAAATATCATGTGCTGAATGAAGACAATTGATACACCATTTGTTTTTTCCTAGCAATATCTGATCTCTCAATTGGTGTTTTAGAAAGAAATGAATAACATTTATAAATGCTGTGAGAAGATTGGCAACAGTTACATCTGATCTTAGGAGAGCTTTTATCGGATTGTGTAAGAAAAATTGAGGTGGATTTATTTAAAGATTTCCGAGAGTTATTGAGATTTTGAGGTAGTGGACTGTTTTTTGATTTAGGTGAAATAGAAAGAGCAACGGATTCGAGAGCCGTACACTGATTCGAGAGAAACTTTTGTAATATTGAAAATGATGGAATATCAGTAGAGCATTTTTGTAATTCAAAACGTTTTATGGTAGCATTATCTAGCTTCTGTATCATAAGGTGAACAAGAATAAAACTCCAATGGTCAACCGGTGAGCCTAAATTTTTTAAAGCAGATAAATTTTCAGAAAATGTATCTAGTAATTTCCGTAATCCTTTCACTGACTCATGTGTCAGTTTTGGAACGTTCATAATTTCCTGCCAGTAAGAATTCGCTAATAGGCGTTTATTTTGATACCGTTTCGTTAAAGTATCAAATGCGATTTGATAATTCTGGGCAGTTAATGGAAAACCTTTCAGTAGCGATAGTGCTTGAGAAGTCAGAGAACTCAAAAGATATTGAAATTTTTCAATATCTGACAAATCCGCATTATTATGAACCAAACTGGAGAAAATATCGAAAAAAGTGGTCCAGTCTTTGTAATCTCCACTAAATATCGGCAGCGAAATCTTCGGAAGTCTAACATTAGGTACACGCTTTGAATTGTTAGGTAACACATTATCATTTTCACAGAATAAATTATTGAAAATGGTTTTAATTGTGAAATAAGTATCGTTGAAATTAGATTTTATAGCCTTTTCTGCTTGTAAATCGGGATTCTCAGTTACAGAAATTAATGCGATTATTGATTTATGGGCATTATGAAAAGATTCATGAAGATGTTCTAATTCTTCATATCGCAATCTGAATCTAACATGGAGACTCTGATCAGTGACAGCTAACTGTGCCAGAGATAAAATCTCTTCAATATCATCACTATGGAGTTGACGTAAAGCATAATTCTGTTTTAATTTAAAAACACTCATCTCGACAATCTTGCTTATTTCTTAGTTGTTAAAGCAGCAAACTGATAGCTATCCAACACTTAGTTCTTCAGTTGATTGAGAGAATTTAAAAAAAAGTACTGAAAAAATGAGAAACAAAGCAGAGAGAAAAAAAAATATAACAGTTTCGAAACGACCGCTGAATCAAACAAAATGAAAAAGAATAATAATCCGGCCCGCAGGACCAATGTTTCGGTAACTGAATGAAAAATGTAAAAGTAGAGAAAATAAAATGAATAATTTGAACCAGAAAAAAAAGATATGTTGGAAGTACTCGAAGGCCTACCTTGGTAGATGATTCCCCCAGAATGGTAGTTTGATGTTCCAATGAAGATCTTCTTTCTTGGTTAAAACTCGTGAACGGTGAAAATAGAGCGACGTGAAAATATAGCGAAGTGAAAATGACGAACGAAAACTGACTAATCGAGAGATACGCTTGGTACGAAATCTTTCGAGCGACTGACTACGTCATCCATATGTTGACAGCCGTGAGAAAACTTCCAACACATTTAACGCGACAAGAAATAAATACAAATAAATAATGAATTGAAACTACCCTGATTAAACGTTCGTTTCGAATCCGTAGACATGATCAGGAATGAACCTAACTATGAAAACAAAGAATACAATGAACAGAAAATACTAAGTGTTGCAGTAACATCAAGGTTTATTCCACAAACTTGTAACGATTGACCTTGTGATTTATTTATTGTCATTGCAAATGCAAGTCGCACTGTAAACTGGACAAGCTTGAATTCAATAGGAAAATCAGATAGTGGAATTCTTAGAATGACATCCTCACCTTTGAACTTTCCTATGATAATAGTACCTTCTATCAAGTTTGTAAAAACTCTTTCAACAGAAAGTCTAGTTCCGTTACACAATTTTTCAGCTGCAAATTGTGTGGAGGTAATTCTGGTAAATCCAACGAATTCAAGAATTTGGTTGGATAATTGACGATAATGGAATCGATCGACTTGAAAGAATGTATTGGTCCATCAATTTTATTTTGAAATCTTGATTTCAATTCATCAACATCCTTATTTTTTGGCGCTAAAATGGCTCATTCGCTTAGCCAAGCATGGTTTCCATATTTTATTTGAATATCTGGGAAGACTTTTGTTATCAATTCGTCCTTTGACGTTGTGAACTGACCAAAGTTTGGTGGAAAAGAAATGAGACCATTAGAAGTGGCAAAATGAATTTGGCCATTGCCAGTATCCAATAATGTTTTTGTTAACAATGCCGCCGATATATCACTTTGTAAAGCCACTCTCATATTGATTGTTAATCTGAGATTGTCAACATATTTCCATGAATTCGACGCCTTCAAGCAAGCATATAACTCATTCACAGGCATTATTCCCGAGTCGTATCTAAAATCAAAGGAATAAGGAATGTTGTACCAGTTCCTCCGGGCGCATCAAGGAAATAAATACCTCCATTGTCCTCATCAATTGATTTCATGACTGTATGAAATGCTGACCTTTGATGCTGATTTAAAAGTGGGAGCTTACTTTGTAAGGATTCACTCAATGCATTTCTATCATATTCCTTTTCTTCTTGAAATTCACTATTAAATAAATCGTGCATGGGGCGATCAGGCACTGGCATTTCTAATTAATACGACATCTTGCAGGGCATCATTAAGTACAAATCCTGTAAAGATATCAATACCTCATTATGTATCTCAGCACTAACTTCTAGTTCTGGATTGGCTCTTGTTGATTGTACTCGATGGAAAATGTCTTCAGCGATATGGTCTTTTTATATGTCCCATAAATGATGAGGCTTCAATGGATAGCATGTTGAAATTATGATGGCAAAAAGTGACCGTATTTGATATAAAGAAGAAGAAATATCAGCATCGGAGAGTGTATGATCCCAATGAATATCATCCTCTAATAAATGTGAACGTTGAGAGGCTTCTCGATATGTTGCCCATATTTCACCATAGAACATGCGCGCGAGGTTTACTGCTGCAACTAACCATTAAAAATTCTAGAAAAGCACTGATGTGAGATAAGGAGCTTGTTTGAACTTTTCAAATTCGTTGCCAAAGCGGTCAACTATTCACATATTGACCTCCTAAAGGCAGCTTTATTTCCTGGTGGCATGATGTGAGGATCTTCCTTTCTGATGGTCCTCACGAAATTTTGAATGGTAGGTAACGAACTACGAAGTTTGAGTATAATCATGTCAGTTTTTTTGGGATATTGTACTCATAAAGACATTTCGAATGCCACGAAATTTTATACAATATTTTTACCATATCTACGAAAATAAATATAGATAATTTGTGAAATATTGACTTCAAGGTTTATGCCAAAAATCATTGGAATATCAAAAACAGCTTATTACAAAGACGATGGAAGCATCAGGAATATTGACTTCTTAGGGTCGGACGAAGATGAAGTAGACGACGAGAAGGAATTAGTGAGAACGACGACGACAACTCAGATATGATCAAAATGAAGAAAAACATTGCAGAACCAGGCTGTTCCTACAATCATCCATAAAATTTCATTTCCTTCAAATAATTGATAATATGTTCCTTTGAATAAGGTCTTGGAATCACTTTTTCTGAGCTTATTCCAGAGGTTTTGTGAGGGAACATGTTGGAATCCTACAGATTTTTTTTGTCAGCTTTTTCTTGAATGAATTTATGTATATGATATGATGACCATCTCCGACACTTGAGACTTTCGGCAATTAGCCTCTGTGATATATTGTCATCAATTCAGGATTGTATACAATAATCGATCAATGTAACATATGTGCGATTGTAACAGATACATCAGTCATAAATAAATCTTCAAACCGACAAGTTCCCTTCATTCAATAAAAGCTGAATTCCAAACGAAAGTAACTCCTTCAATTTCATTTTCACAATCGAAATTTGTACATTCTTGATGGATGAAGATACTAGAGTCACATAATACCATTATCTACGCATATGCTAAACGGCTAGTGTGAAAAAAACGTGTCCATTTCCATACAATTTTTCTGCAAGTTTTCCGCGCTAGCCTTCGTCTCGGCCACATCCGATAGTCATGACAATTTTATTTTACTGTTTGTCACAACAATAGCTTGCAATACTCCCAAAGGTTTGTTTGCGAAAATAACTGAAAAATCGAAAAGAAGTTTCGTTAAATTTTCCGAATCCAGAATCAACCCGTTCATCGCGTCTGGTGACGATGTGAGTTCCCATAGTTCCGATGGGCTAGTATGCGAAAATCACTCAAAATATCAATTTATTTTTTCAAGATTACGCCCCCATTTCAACCCTATAGCCTCACGCAACACTAAAGCCTTCAGTATTGGGAATCCCAGTTAGGTATATCAATTATCTCTTCAATGAATTCGGCTTGTATGTGAATATCATCGACTAAATCAGTTTTTTTCTTCTCTGGAAAATCGACTTTTTCATATGTTATCGCCATGGGTCATGCGTGACTTTCGTTTCATTTCACTCAAAATTGATGTACTTTTCAACCCTATTCTTGAATGTATGCGGAAATGGTGCAATTCACACTTGAGGATGACGGTGAAGAAAGACTTTTGTGTCGGTAGAAGCCAGCCTCTCTTCCTCAAATCGGCTGCAGTTATAAAACACATGTTCAGGGCTATCGACCTCCTGAAATATATGGCACAGATTTGTTGTCGTCTTGCCTTTCTTTTGGGTGTAGGTCCCAAACGAGCCATTTCCCGTAAGGAATTGAGTTAGGAAATCGTCCGCCCTCCTGAATCTGCACTTGGCATAAGGGACCACGTCCGGAATCAGTTTCGCGACCACTGTTCGTCTTGCGAGTGCCACCGTTCCTGCCACCTTCGAATTGTTCAAGCCCGGGCCATTTTACGGTTTCCGGGCAAGCGACTTCCAATCCTATACAAAAAGCAGTTCTCGTCAATCTTCTTTGAAGGCTTATGCGCTGGTGAACTTTCTTCTTTTGATGGATAGAAGCACGGCAGATTGGCGCTGCATACAAAATCGTGCTCTGAACAACGGAGTACAAAACTCCTTCTTTAAAATAGCCTGGACCTCCAATATTCGGCATTAGTTTCTTGATCGCCTCAGTTTTTCGTTCCTCCTTTTCGACAATGAACTTTATGTGCTCGCTAATGTTCAGGTTTATTTTCAAGATGACTCCCAGATATTTCATTGATTTCACCTGTTTCAGCTCTGTTTGCCCAACTTTGCTATTCAGTCCGTCTACCTTGCGCGGGCCCTTCATGACCAGGACTTCGTCTTGTCCATCGCCACCTAGAGGTGCTTATTCTTTATTCACTTGGTCAGTGTGAAGACCGCCGTGGTGACCTTCTTCCTCATCGTCAACTCGTCCTGTGCCTCAACCACAATGAGCAGATCGTCCGCATATGCCACCTTTGATACGCGCTCCGGCATCGGTAGTTGAAGTAAGTCATAACCTGATCATAAAGAAGTCCGAGATCTCTTACTTCTATTTTTCTTTCTGAAGATCCATTTGATAATCGAAAAAAACTGGACTTCTGAACCACGTTATAGTAAATGTATTACATTTTCCGAAAGTGAGGTTAAATCTATTCCTACAGCTCATAGATATTATCCAAATCCTTCTTCAGTGAAATACAGTCCCTCAATGTATGTGAGGGACATCTTTTTATCATCAGCAAACATAAAGCATCCTCAGATCTGGATTACTTTGAACAAGTTATTGATAAAAAGAATAAGTAAAAGTGTACCCAAGTTAGATCCCTGAGAAATTCAGGAATTAGCATCAAATTCACCCGACGAGTTCCCGTGATGTCTAGCTCTAAAAAAACGACCATCTAAATAACTTATCAACCTCAGAATATCGTTCGTCCATCCAAAACGCATGTATATGTCATAAGGCAGAATGACTTTGTCAATGGCATCTACGCGTCATTATATTTGTCCAGTTCATGGTGAAATATCCTGTTTTTTTGGAACATGCTCTAACCACGAATATTGTGCTAGAAGAACGTAATTTTCCCAAATTTCAGATTTAAATATGGCGATTGCCGATTGTAAACATGTGCACAGAAAAAAATGTACACTGTAAGCAAGATAAGTGATCTTGACTGAAAGCATAGTGAGACTCATATATCCGCAAAGATCACTAGACTCAATACAAAATTCACATTAGTTTTATACGCATCAGTTCACTTCTCTTCCATTGAAGAAAAACAAACTTTAAAATAGTATAGTAACATTTATTTTGAAATATAGCAAAACTTCAACTGGGAATGAGTGAAATTGAAATGTATATAGCTCTGTCTTTCAGCAAAACTTTTTCAACTTTCCCTGAAAATTGTATATACTTATTGTGTGTATAAGAATATTACAACCAAGAATAAGTATGAATCCATTAACCCCACAACCATTTGTTTTGAATGATGTCACTACTTGAGTGAAAAATCATCTAGTATCCCTCCAAGTATAGTGAAATTCATATCAATTCAGATGTACCTATTCTTGACTATTGCTTAACTTTCATTCATAAAATAATACAGATTTTTCTTCAATGATATAGCTTTTTCTGAAATACCTTTTCAGAATATATTTCGATATTAGTATATGTTACCATGATTATAGTAAGATTTAGATATCGAAAGATATTATGTAAAGGGATTTCAGAAAAATTTATATTATCATGGAAAAATAAGTATTATTCAATGATTGTCTTAATAACCTGTATCAATAAGACTTGTGTGAATTCAAAAAGTTATCATTATTTCAACACTGAGCTAACAAAAATTGAACCAATACTACTTTTTGAAATGTTCAACTATGTGAAATCGGAGAAACAGATCCCAGATTCCTGAAACTGAAATTAAAAAAAATTCTTGTTGAAAATTTTTTTTTAAAGGCATTGTAGTGAAGATATAGGTTTTTATGAAATTATACAACTGTGAACTTTCAACATATTTTTCTATTTTTTCGATATCAAGATAAATTAAGAAATTCATAGCACAAATATGCTTGCTGAAAAATAATAATTAATCTTATCACAGTCCTAACGTTGTGCTGATTAATGTATTATGCTTGTAAACAAAATTCATAAATACTTCCTTCAAAATGCACAGGATTGATTTTATCTTATGCTCATTTTTGTGGCCATACTTAAGATGGATGTTTGAAAATTCGGGCCTGCCTATAAAATAATGAGTGGAATCAACACTAGGGAGTATTATGGTAATATAATATTTCATCCTGTATTATATGAGCCAGGTCTATCGCAAATACATAAATATGAAATAGGCATAGGAACATACAGATTTCTCCTTGATTTTCTTTCAGTTTTTTATGAATGTAAGACTAGGATCTTCCATGCTAGAAAAAAACCAAATGTAGGTACGGTTTCCATCAATATCTCTAGATCTATAAGAATGACTATTAGAATAGGACACTACATAATTTTTCCAAGAAGATGCTATCCTCACTGTGAATATAGGTACTCACCCTTGCATGATGGAATCAACCATGCTTCCTCCTCTCCTTTCATAATAATTTCCATTATTAGAATTACAGATGATGACGATTCGAAAATCACTAATTGTTGCTGCTCATGTTCTTTGTGGATTCGCGCATAGTGAAACAAATATAAGTATAGTTATATCTACTGACTGCACTCTATCTGCGTATAGAATATTAGCCTGTTCTTGGGTGGAGCTGTACCCGAATTATTAAGAGATTTCCTGGATTTCAACGAAGATAGCTATGCGCAATGTACTTTTTGCAACTATTTCATCAATAGAATAGTTCCTTCAATTGAGAATTAATAATCTAGTTCGAAGAATGATTTATTTTTTATTCAATGCCAGAATTGGGCTACGATCAACTTTAAATGGATTTGTCTTGAGTTTTGCATTTTCTTTACGGAATAGAAAATTCAATGAATGGCATGCATTCTTGCTATAACACTAATGATATTCTCGTATTGAGAATACAAAATGAGGTGTATCGCACTCTTGGAGAACAAGAATATCGATATTTTCAAAATGAAATTAATATTCTCTACTCTCAAGAAAAATAATTTCAAGTGAAGTATGATAAAACTTAGATTCAGAATATTTCGTCAAGACTATCTTTATACTTTAATGTAAACTATGATTTTTTTCCGTGTATTTTATTATTCTTACGCGCTTGTTCTTCATTTAGTTACAATGTCTGTAATTTTCGAATTTTGAGCCGAAAATGGTCTTAAACGATTGGGTTGAACCCCCTGAAGAAGAATCCGTGGTCAAGTTCAATTCTGTCTGTCCGGCTGGCCGTGTGAGATGTAACTTCCGAAAGGATAGACCTAGAGTCTTGAAATTTTCAGGTTTCCCAAATATCTCGGTTGAGTTCGTTAGTGGGCTCAATCTGCCGAATGGTTTTTGTGTTACATCCGTTTGAAATTTTGATTTCTCAATTACTTTAAAGATATTTATCTGATGAAGTAAAAACTGGTTGGAAGATGGACAGTATGGATAAGAAGAATTATCCATGGAAAAATTTGGAAATTTTTTTTTTAATTTTCATATTCCATTAAAATTTCATTGAAATTTCCAAGTCGCCATTTCGCAATGTGAGGAAAGATGCTCACTTCACGTGAGTGCTATTCTAGGTTTTTTTTTCTAGACACTACGTTTATTTCGTTCTTGAAAAATGACTATATACGGGATACAGAGAAAAAGTTATCATCGATATAGATATTTTACTTCAGTTATCTTGCTAGATGAAGAAGAAGGTGCCCGTTTCAGTTTTCCCCTGAGAATTGTCAGATGTCATCGAGAAAATATCGATATAATTCAATGTCTTCTTAGAACACCCTGTATATTTTACCAAACATATCTTGCTATGAGTAGAAGAAAGTGGTCCTTCCAACTTTCCTTTTCAAATATGGTGGTTGCCAATTGAAAAAATGGATTTCATTAATTTTTTTTTGGGACACCCTGTTTATTTTATCCTTGAAATATTGGTTAATAATCCAGAAAATTGAACCTATCAGTTTTTGAGACACTCTGTTTATTACATAATGATTGTCTCGATACACGTGGACTTATATAATTTTTCAATTTCTCCAGGCATTGATTGTGAGAAAAAGTCTGGACTCTATTGTACACTCGGTTCACTACTGGCAAGGAGAAAATAAAATCTTGACATTCAAGGAAGGACTGTGAAATTTTCAGTGGATTTATTGTTCAGCGCTATTTATGGTTCGATATCTATAATTTTCATAATTCAAAAAATTCTTTTCGAGCCAATGTTCTAGGGAACAGCGTGCTATCGTTTTGTCCAAATGTCTCTCATTTTTGAGCTTTTTCCAGGAAGTGTTCTCGCACGACAGGACTGGACTCACTGATGACGAATCCGGTTACAAAATCGATTCCACTCGACCGTCCGACTGACGACACGATAACTGACGAACACAGCAAGCTAGCGATTTGAAACTTTCAGATTAGGTCGCGCATTGGATTGCGGCGGTTGAGATTTTTAATGAGAGAAAACGGCTGACAATTAACGGAGTTTTGTCAATGGAACTTGAATATTTATCTGATAATTCAGAAACTACTCGAAATTTTTCTTCGAAAAAATTTTTGTTCGGGAAATCTGGAAAAACTTGATTTTTGCACGCATGTTCTAGGGGAACTGCATGCTATCGTTTTCGAATTTTGAGCCTGAATTGTTCTCAAACGACAAGGTTGGACTCACTGATGACGATCGACAAGTTGGGTTCGTTAATGGATGAAATCGGTGGAAAAGTTTCGGAGTTAAGGCACTTTGAAGTTTTCAGTTTATTTCACTGATATTTCAAGAACCAATTAAGCGATTGAATTTTGAAGTTGGCAGTAATTTGGAACATTATTTCATTGGAATCGTGCTCAATAGATTTGAACAAAAAATTTTTTTCTAATTTTTTCCGGATAAGTTTCTGAAGAAAAAATTCTTCAGAAACTTTCAATTCTATTCTATTCTATTCTGATCAGCACAGCAGTGTACTTCATTTCAGTTTGATGTGGTAGTAATTTCTGTGGGGAAATTGTGAAATAATATATCAAATTTTGTGTTTTTTTCTCGAAAACGATTGAAAATGCCGACGAACAACTCTGTGCAAATTTTCGTGATGATCGTGTGTCATTAGAACATATTGGAAATAAAATTTCCAATTATTTTATCTCAAATATATACTTTCTTCATGAAATCTAGATGAAAATCTGGATTTCAAATCGATCTCATCTGCATTTCTGTAAGCATTGGGGAAAAAAACTTTGAATGTGTAAAACTGAAGAATCATTGGGTGGATTTTACCCATTTGAGTTATTGTGTTTACGGTCCGCCTTTAGGCCGAATCTCGATATTTGTAGAGTAGGTTTGAGGCCCAATTACGAAGGTAGGATTCGAGAATGGGTAAAATCCGCCCAATGATATCGTAGACATACCCAATAAATTTTTTTTAAATATTTAATATTTAATTATTATTTAATAATACAGATTAAATCACATTGAAATCTAGTACTTTATCGAAAAAAACCTTGAAAAGCACTGCCGTGAAGGCAGCAGCTTTTGCGCGTGTCAAATTCGTTGCCAAAGCGGTCATCTCTATTAAATATCCGCACAAAAGCGGTTGCTCTCTTTTAGGTTTTTCTTCGATATCGTTGAATTTTCAGGAATATCTCGAAAACTACTTGTTCAATCGTGATGCAATCAGGCAGCTCGTTTGGAAATGCTGATGGCAAACTTATCTGCAGAAATACAGATTATATCCAATTGGCATCCAGAACTTCATCGTTAAATAGCAGCTTGAAGGTTCATACAGAATTTCATGAGGATAATATGATTAGAAGAAAACCAAAAGTGCATTTGGTGGGTTCAATACATTGAAACATGAACGCTTTTGCAACTAATTTGAACACGCACTCAAAAGCTTCTGACTTCACGTCAGTGCTTTTTTGCGCGCATGTTCTAGGGGAACAGCGTGCTATCGTTTTGTCCAAATGTCTGTAATTTTCGATGATTTTTGGAAATATTGGAAAATAAAATTTTGAATGGGTATATCTGCGGAATCATTGGGTGGATTTTACCCATTCACGAATTCGGCCTTCGTTATTGGGGTCCATACCTTCTTTTCAAATATCGAGTTTCTAATTTGTTTCTTTCGGAAGTAATTGTGTTTGTAAACACAATAACTTCGACTTGGAAACTCGATATTCGTAGAGAAGGTTTGGGGCTTAATAACGAAGGTTGCCCAATGATTTCGTGGATTTACTAATTCAAAATTTTATTTTCCCAATATTTCTAAGAATATAGATTAGATCGAATTGAAATCCAGTACTTTATCGAAAAATAATAGTTCGAAGGTTAACGCAGAATTTAATGAGGATAATTTATCGAAAAAAAATCTAGAAAAGCACTGCCTTGAAGGCAGCAGCTTTTGGGCGCATGTCCAAATTCGTTGTCGAGGCGGTCATCTACATTGAACGTGCGCGCAAAACCTGCTCCATTCACGGCAGTGCTTTTCTAGATCTTTTCTACTCCATTTCACCTATCGAACTATTGATAACATGCATAAATAAAGCAACTGCTGCATAGGCTCCTTCTGGTAGTCTCAAGTCCAACGACCTACAATCAGATGTTAGAATACCTAATGCAAATGATCGTTTCAGAAGGAACGAAATATAACGTGAAGAGCAATTCCTAAGAACATACTGAAACTACTTTCGGCTGAGAATTGAATATACAGGGTGTTTCATCAGTGAATGAACATACCTACGCAACATGAGGAACAATTAAACCGATAGTTCAATAATCAGATATATCTTCTTTCTCATTCTCCAATTTGGGCATGTTTCCCTATTTCTTTTTCGCCTCCATACCTTATTGGGTCTCAGGTTATCACTAAATCTCTTACTCGGTCATCAATCACTTCGGTGATCCAAAAGTGATTTATTGCAAGCAACTATCAAGGTCCGTGTAATTCGGTTCATGCGTCTGTGTATTTTAGTATCTGCCATGTCTGAGCGTCTTTCAGCATTGTTGGTCATAACACAATCTTATTTTTGCCTAAGCGATTTTGTTTATTTCGAATCGTTGAGGCACGCTGATATTTTAACATCCAGGAAATTAAATTTGGATTTAGATATCGATAACACCTTATGGAATAATTCGGCTGCTTGCTCGGAAATTTACATTTCTACAATCGAATTGCCAGCGTAAAATAGGATCTAAATCTCTCTGTCAAGCATTCTGTATTCACTCAGTTAACGAATCTTTCTTATAATTTTTTGTCCATAGTGATTGCAGAGCAGAGTACCTACTGATATGGGTTCGTTAAGCTTATTGTTAACTTGAGCTGAGTTGAGCTCGGTTCATCTCGTATATGTTTCCAATGGTCAGGCGGTAGGGAACAAGACAGCTGTCTCGTATAAAGAAGAATGAGCTGAATGAGTATTAGAAATATAAATGCGTCATTAATCAGTGTGAAGTCTATAATAGCTCTTCAGAAACTCGTGCACCACTGATCTGGAATTTTGTTGCAGTACTCTTCTTCGTATCGTCTTTCACGTCAGATTTTTTTCTACCACTTCAATAGTTACATCCTGTGGTAAATTCTCATTGACTATGGGATCTTTTGATTTTCAGATGTCAGTGAAATATTCAATTCATCTCTTCTCTTTGATCTGACTTGCCTAGTAAATTGATCATTCCGAAAGCCTTTCCGAATGAGTATTCTTTGTTTGCTTTGCCAAGTTTGTTTCTTCATTTCTGACCTGCTTGTGATCTAAGTAGTTTTCTGCTGTTTTGAGTATCTATATTTGGAGAAGGCAATCGTCCTATGACTTATCATTGTCTTCAATTATTTCGTTGTTGTTGTGATAGGCTACATGAGCTACCAATGCCCCCTCAGCAGCTGTCTTGAAATTTCTCTTGAGTTTTTTCGAGCTTGTGTAAACATCTCCAACTCTTCCATAGAGGATTTGTTTCTATGTCCTTCCTCAGTGTATTTTGAGATATTATATTTTTTCTTTTTATTAATTGGTTGAACTTGTTTTCTGGGTGGGAAATTCATTTTGATTCTTGCTAGTGGTGACTCTTGGCCAACATGTCAGCTGAATTCGGAGTTTTCAGCACCAAAATCTGGCCCAAATGTATATATCTACGGATAATTATATGATATATTGTTTGTTCTGTGTCCCTTCGAATGAAATGATCTATACTAGTCCTTTGGTTTGAGAGTGATAAAATTCTAGAGAAGCTCCGACTTGAGCTCAGGAGCTTCGAGGCTCTTGTTGAAATTCGAAGCTTTGCTTAATGATGGGAATCTTCTTTTCTTATCTGGATTCTGGGCCGACAAAACGAAGTAGCTGCACAATTGCACTGAAATATATGCAAACAGTTCAGTATAACAGAAAACAAGAAATAGTATGAGCACGCGCCAGATCTATTCACTGACACCCGAAGGTAAACATCTCAAGGACGGGCAAATACAGACAGACCGATTCATTAACGCCACAAAACCGGACATAGTCCTAAAAGACAATACCTGCTAATAGATGTCGCAATTCCGCCCAAATATAACATCACGCAGAAGGAAGCTGAAACGCATCTTAAGTAAAAAGACCCCCAAATTGAGATACAGCGAATGTGGAATATGAAAACTTGTATAATACAAATTGTCATCGGAGCAACAGGACTCATGTCTGGTTCAACCTGCAGCGGGATTAACGAATCTTTTCAGTATAGAAAAGGCAGTGATACTGAGTACAGCGCACATAATACGCAAAACACTATGAACCTACAAGCAAGAAACACCCTAGGTATGGTCTACACCTGGTGTTCCCCACGAATGCAACCATGGAACAACCATGTGATGAAACAAGAAAATAATAATGAATAATTAAATGAGAACAATTAGGAAATGAGAAAAAATGCCACTGTTTTATTACTTATCTTATTTCAAGCGACTTGGATACGTTGCTTGATGATACCCCCACTTATTTTCTCAAACGAATACACAGAATATTTCAAAAAACCGTAAATAATCGACATGATTGAAATCTGGATATCTGGTGGTTCAAGTATTGTATTCCATGAACCTATATTTTGCTGATAATCCTAGGTTGCGAGTTGGGATATCGCGTATGTTCTCTGTGGGCTTTGTTTTGTAAATGTGTCCCCTAGGCCAACCTAGGTGAAATACTGTTTGTTGGAAATCGGAGGTTCAGATTTCATTAAGCTGAAGCAACTGATTGAGTTGAATGTAATATTTCGAAACGACACGTTTATACATTTATATGTCAAACGAGAAGCATAATCTTACATACAGGGTATCTGTTAAACCTTGAACAATATTTGAATAAGTGGTGGAATGGGTCAAGATCACACGGAATTCGAAAAAATGTTGGGTAAAATATTCACCGTTTTAGAGAAATTTCGGAATTTCGTGAAAATCGCTATGTTTTGGATACCATAGCTCCTAATTGGATCATATTTTCACACGATCGATTATTTCGTATCGGCACTAGTCTAGTATATTCATTTTACAACTAGGAATCGAATTAAAGTGTGTTTTTCTTTAACCGTTTAGTTTGATTTTGAAAACTTTCGAGCCTCCTAGACGCCAGATCCTAGCGGTGCGTAGGGCTTCGGCGGGGAATTCACAACAACTACTACTCATAAAACATGAAATGAGGAATACTTTCGTATTTGTATTCACGAATGATTGATGAGAGGTTGGAAATATTTCCTTCTATAGCCATTACTGAGGGTTAGCATTTGAGAAAATAATAAACCAGAAATACTTCCATCTTTCTTCCTTGTTTTGAGGCTTCTCTATAGAAGTAAGGGAGAGTCGCATAATATCGCATAGGTTCCTAATATCGCATAGTAAGGTATTTCTTAAAGTAAGTAGCCCCATGTAGCTGCGGGAGTCTGTAATAATACTACCCCAAGCTGCTTAGATTATACAAGAGCTACAGATTTCTGCAGCAAGTTTTGTTCGCTATTTCATTTGTTTACATAATTGATGCTGCATGAAAATATTACTGCTGCAGATTAGGAGCCAAACATTATTAGAAGGTTACATATTTTTGCGAAAATATTATGCTAGTTCTTGTTTTTATTTGATTAAAATGTATTCATAAGAAGCTTCAACCTTACTATCATTAGTTCTAAATATCGCACATATGCGATACTGGGATCACCATCTATCCGATATTAAGACACCATTTTTGAAATTGTGATTTTTGAATTCCAAAATATGTTTTTTTCATCTGATGAATAAATCAAGTTTGACGCTTTCGTGATATCAGAAAATATAGGTTTTTCAATGGTATACGAAAACATACTCTTGATAGGTAGCTGAAAACTATTTTTCATTCGTCAAAACAAAAAAGTATCCGATAATAGACACCTTTCCTGTATTTGACGGAAATCTATGATACGTGGTAGGATATTTGTTCCCAAGAATTTCACAACGAGGGGTTGAAAAGGAAGAACATCTCTCCGATATTCTGACGAATTTCAATATAAGTTCAATGTTGATTACTGTTTATCTATTCATTTTTAGTTAGTTCATGAAGCTGTAGCATTCGGATAATATCATTCAATTATTTTTTGTCAGAAAAAATTTTCGACCTGCAAGAAATCCTCTTCACACTGTCTGTATTGGCGGACCATCCTAAATTTTGAATCATATTTTCTCTAAATGTATCATAAACCTTTGTAATGAATCAGGAGGGAAATTGAAGGCACCTTAAAAATCCTATGAATTAATCAATCCAATGAAGGAATCAAAAAAATCGTCCATCCACCTTCTACCGTTTCTTATCTATATTTCGTTATCCGGAGGTTTTCACCGCAAGTACTAAAATGAAAATCGGAGTAACTCGTCGTTACTTATTGCTTCATAACTTCAAACTATTATCAATAATTCCCGAAATGTAAATTCGAAACGAATATCCCATTGAAAGAGACTTTCTGCTCTGATAATAAAAAGTATATCTTATCACAGAAAAAATCACACGACAAAGAACTAATGATCCCTTGAGCTTAACCTCATTTATATATTTTTCAGGAGAAAAGAGGAAGTGCAATCCCAACTTCAACATTTTGGTTTATATTCGAATCTCTGACGTGCTGGAAAGGACAGAGCCTAGAGGATGCAGTAAATTAAAGTCATTTCTCTTTTCAGCAGCCACATTAATCTGAGTTTTTCATTTTCAGAGTGTTTCGCTGGCGGAAGAAGTATATGAATTTCCTTGGTATAATTTAGATCCATCTGCTAAAAATATTTATAAAATATTTTATCGTCAGGTTCAAGATAAATTACAGTTGAAATGCCCACCGTTGATCACCATTAATTTCGCCTTCTATTACGAGGTTTGTTAAAACAATACATTAGAGTTTGAGTAAACTTCGTGTTTATTGAATGGAATTTTTTTAAAAATCGATAATATATACTCAGTTCACTTTTATCAAGTCTCTCGGGTGGCCATGATTGTCTGACACATTTTACACTGTATATTCTTAAAATGTTAGGTTGAACTCATTTTCCTGCCAGATAACTAAGCAACGTCGTCGTCTCGACATAGATGTTGTAGCAATTGCCTTGGTTTCAGCACTGACATGAAGTCAACAGCTTCTGTGCGCCTGTTCAAATTCGTTACAAAAGCGGCCATTTTTTCACGTAGGTATTGACCCCGTCAAACGCACCTTTACTTTCCGATGGAAAGATTTGGTGATATTCTAATCATTTTATCCTTACGAAGTTCTGAAATAACCTTTAAAGCTAACAATTTTCGATCGAGTACTGGGTTTCAAACCAATCCAATCTGTATTTTTGGGAATATTAGGAAACTAAAAGTTTGAATGGGTACCTATATCTACGGTATCATTGGGCGGATTTGACCCATTCTCGAATTCGACATTCGTGATCAAGCCCCAAACTTACTGTACAAATATCGAGTTCTAAGTCGTTTCTTCGGGAAGTTAATGTGATTACGGTCGTAAACACCAACGCCTTTTATGGTATCCAATAAGCGTCGATTCAGGCGTTTGGTACATCCCACAGCGCCAAAACGGTCCACTTGGCACTCTGATCCGTAATCTCATGGCTTCGCATTCAAGGAAGCCGGAGATCTGACTCATTTAATGTTTGAGAATAGGTTGAGATCGTTTTGACCCCAATGCCTGTGATCATTCGCTTTACCGGATGAGACTCGTACGCAACGAGCGCCAGCTATCCTGACGTAAACTTCGGAGGGAACCAGCTACTAGATTGTTCGATTAGTTTTTCCCCCTGTACCCAGTTCCGACGATAGATTTGTACGTCAGAATCACTATGAACCTCCATCAGGGTTTCTTCTGACTTCGTCCTGGCCAGGCATAGTTGACCATCTTTCGGGTTCCAGCGCCCAGATAGCTCAATTATATCTTGAGGACGTACTTGGGATATCGGGCAGGGATATTAGTATATGATATCCGAATTAGGCTATAGATCATCCTCGGGATATCCTGAGGATATACGATGATACTAAGTGGGAATCCCTCAGATGGCTCCCCACAGACCATAAGCTATATCCAGAAGACATCCTGAGGATGACTTATTCAGAAAAGTGGGAACTCTGCTAGCGGTCCTGAGTTGACTATATGACATCCCTAATTCAGAAAAAAGGGGGGGAAGAGTTTCACATTACAGGGACATTGGACTAAAGCAAGTAACCTGTAATTTCAATAATTTTTATCTTAAAAAAAGCCTACAAAAAAAGGAAATATTTCATATCTCCCAACTCATTGCAGGATTAAATCATCTGCTTACATCTCTCTACCCAGCCAGCAACAAATTTTTCCATTTTTTTCCCAGTGCTACGAATTTTCGCATTTTCATCAGCGTCTGAAAGAAAATATTTCAATGGAAATAATAAATTAGTTGCAGAGTTACTTTGGTTACTATTTATCAATGTCGTTATATTCAATACACCAAAATTCCCTCTTCTTCTTCGTCAGTTAAACTGCATTGCGGTTGTCACTGATTGGAGGAGTCATTGCCTCTCTTACAAATTCATAACTATTGTTTTTTCCGCATCGTGCAATCTCTTTGGCCTAAAATTAATAGTCGGCAAGTTAAATTAACATTATAACAAATGACATCAGACAGTTGCAAACATATAGTGTACTCATCTGCAAAAAAAGTTGGTATTTTCATACGTCAACATTTGTACGTACGATCACAGCTGAGTAGATGAGCACACCATGTTTTACTTACATCATGGTTGCAAACACTTTTCAACACAAAGCTATCCCATTTTGACCATTCAGAACAACATTATTCAATCCATATCAACGAGGGTAAGATGGCAGTTAAATACTCAGTGACCTAGCAACCATCAATCAAAGCAATAAATTTATCTTATATTTCCTTAAATACTTTTTTTTCTGAGAAGAAATTATTATTTAAATCCTCATCAAAATGAATTGAAACTTCGGGCTCATAGTTTGAATTTTCCACCCATGAATTCATTCAAATCATTTCATGTACAAATAACTATTAATTGAACTCACAACTAGATAAAAATTTGCCTCGTCACTTGAAAAAATCTTAAATGTCTCCAGATCTAAGCTATTCATTGGAAAGGTTATATCCATAGACTCATAATAATTAGTTCATATTTTATCGTTTGCTGGTGTTTGGGCTTCCTTTAGGTTTTGTTTCATTCTCTTCACATCTTGTACAATATCCACCACAATACTCTAGATAAGGCGACAATGCATAATCAGATTCTGAACCATACTTTGATTACCTAAAAAGTTTCACATATATAATGGATTATCGAACTGCATCTGATCAATTCAAAAATGTTCGAATAATTTTTGACAAAATGATTCGCTTGTTGCATGCATTATTTCATATTTCCTTGGTTTGATTTGTTCCACTCATTGTATTTGACTGACATATAGAACAATATCATGAGCAATAAAATATCCATATTTCAAAGCTTGTTCCAACAACAGTAAACTACAAAGTACTGAAAAAACTTGGCTGCTTGATAATTCGGCTAATGGTAAACCATTAATATTGATAAAAGTTTAACTGAGCACTTTTCATTCAAATTTCAGATTTACTCATGAGTTTTGTAAACAATTGTATACCCCTAACCGGAACCAACAGATACAGCTGGTACCACACATATTGTACCCGGAAGTGCTCAGGCATCCCTCCACAAGTTTGAATGAATTCATATTGGTATAACATTAATTATTTTATTTCAAACATTGTGATGTATCGCCCATCTAACTAATGAAATAGAACAAACATCTGCTGTGCTCACCTTAGAGTAGTTAACTAATTTCAATATTTGACAAACCATGTGTAAATAAAAGTCTCCTTCGGTAAAGTTTTTTCTAAAGAATAATAGGATGATGGAACATTAGTTAACCCATTTATGTTGCAAGAACTCATTGAATTCTCAGAATTCCATTCACTGTACTGATTGCTCAAAAGTATGTGTCCTCAATTATAGATGCTTAAATCCTACAAGTTTGATCTTCGAGTTCTTGTATTGAATTGTTGTTTTGTCGTTGGGCCCCTTTGTTATATTTCTTAGCTAGTTAATGAATTCGTATACTTACATACCACAGGCTATAAAATACAGCAAAAATCACTGCCGAAATCCACTTTCGAAATGGACGAATGCAGAACGGGTCTACTGGAGACGAAGCATAGCATGTAGCGTTTAATTCGGGGACATCTGTATAAGCTTAGTTATTTGGGTTGTCTTTATACCGATTCCGATTTATTCAAATTCGCGCGATGTTTATGCGTTTTTTTGGCACCATATATGGCCCGATAATTTCATTCTCTTTCGAGGAACTGGACTCTTTATTGTACTTGGGAAATTCGATGCGATATATCCGAGATATTCTCTTAGTGAAAATCCAAGTTATTTTGGATCAAGATCTTGTTCTTATTTCTTCAAATGTACTGCATGTTTTGGTGAATTTACTAAGCAATATATTTACCCTAATAGGGGATTATTTAAGTACAAACCAGGATTTTCCTGTTTCTTTTGAGGCCGCTTGATATCAAAGTGAGTTGTGTTCTTTTTGTATCATTAGTTCTTTTTTTAATACGGCATAATATTAATGTGAGGCATTTCTGTTATTATAGGACCTTTTTTCCTCATCTAATTGGTTTTCCATCTCTAAATAAGGTCTAGTACAAGACGAAACTGAATTCTGGCTGATGACTGAGATTTATAGGAAAACGGCCCACAACATCTGGGAAAATTGAATGTTACAGTTCCTCGGCTTACATCCTTTTTTTTCCTGAATTTGGAGATAGGTTTGAACATAGGTGTAATTATTTCGGACAAAATTTTCAGCCATCGTTCATTTGGTATGTAGAAGGCCAATTTTCTCTTTTATGGATGCTGATTTGAATCAAGGAAATAACGGGACAAAAGTAGTTAACCGGTAAATTATCTTTATCATTAAAATTTAGAACCTTTTATGTGCATTCACTATTGATTAATTTGTTAATGTCAAGATTTTAATGGTATTTTATCGACATCTATAATGATAATCTTGTTCATATTTCAAAATTCTAAAACATAACCTAGTTACTTTTTTTGTGAACTATTTTCGCCGATTTTCTTGAATTTCAATTACTATTTAGCATATTTTTTTGGCTCTTTGGCTTATATTCGAAATTTTGATAATCACTTTTTTTTTGTAGACCTTTCTCCTTATTTCACTTCAATATTAACAAGTGGATTTTTTTTTTCAACGCTGGTAATGTTCAATGATATCACCTATGTAGAATTTATGTCAGCTCGGAAAATTCTGACATATTTCTTTTTTTTATATGAAAATCGGGTGATTAAAATATATGTTTTGGTGTTGAATCATATAAATTCAGACCATATGTTTTATATAAACTGTGAACTGATCTTGATCAAGTGAGGTACCCCACATGAATTTCATTGTTTTATGATATTTTTCAGCTTTATTCTTAGGTAGATTTAGAATTCGTATAGCTGATCTGGTTTTGAAAATATAGGGAAAATTTGAATATATATGTGTATTTTTTTTTAATCATTGACTCATCTCATCCTCGATTTGTTTATCAACAGACATTGTTTTTCCAATATGTTTTCCTTCGGTGTTTAGCCGATGTGACTATTTTTTGTTTGAGAGTCACTCAATCAAATACGTTGGCGCCCTTATTAAGAACATCGTGAACCCACGCCGTCTTCACTGACAGCTGACCTAGGTAAATTAAGTGAACTCTTCATTTGAATAGAATTTGGTAGTTTTCAATTATTTTTTGTTTAAATTTTTTTTTAAATTTGGTTGAGACAAGAGTTGCGCTACAATCATACAGTGAGTTTAAGTGTTTTGTGATGCCCATAATTAAAATTCGGCCAAGCCAAGATTCCGTACCTAGAAAAGAAGCGAAATGAGAATATAAGTCAAATGTCAATCTGAACCGATCAAAGATTATGAACCACAGAACATAAAGTAATATGAACTTAAAACGATTCCAAGCGATGGATCAGAATCTCCGGTTATAGTTAGAGCGTCCGCACACGGGTCGACACGATGTGGTCGACGAGATGTGCTCGACTCGAACAGTGCGACGTCGGCAAGTTCGTTCGTCATAAGATCCAAGTTTATTCAATATTGACCATGGATTATTTTGCTAAGAGACATAAAACAGCATAATTGCTCCATTCGTTGGCATCACCAAGTTTCTATTGAATTAATTGGTAGGAAATTTCCTATCTACGTCAGGATATTTATGGCAAAATACACAGGGTGTACCAAGAAGTTAATTTCCACAACTCTACTGTTTATGGATATATTTTGATGATATTCCTTGGTTTTCATTCAGTATGGCTTCAGGGTGGGCTCATTTCAGAATGAGATATAGAGGATGTCTCAAAATATTAATTAGAACTATTCTCCTGTTTATATATCCATTTTGATGATTTATCTTCCTCTGTGTTCCGTATGGCTCCACAGTGGTTTGATTTTTGAATGAGATATACAGGTTGTTCCAGAAATTATCTAGAAAATCACTGACGAGAGGTCAGGAACTGATACGCTCAAACTCCTGAATAAAGTTATTAACGTTGACCCTGCCAATTGCAACTTCATTTTCTGATGGAAAGATCTGGCTCTCTTTTTTAATATGGTTCACACGAAATTTTGCATGAACCTTCAATCTGTCATTTCTCAATTAAATACTACATTAAAATTCGATCCGATCATTAGTTTTGGAAAATTTAAATGGGCATGTCTACGAATCATTTGGACGGTTTCAACCACTCACGAATCCGGCCTTCGTAATCAACAAGCCCGAAACCTACTTTATTATATTGAATTATATATAATTATTATGGGGTGTCAAAGAAGCTCCTTTCGGAAATGATTGTGACTACGGCTGGCCTAACCACCGATCATAAACACAATAACTATAGCGAAATAATCTACTCAGGGACTTTACTATTGCAGAACAGGTTTGGAGTTCAATAAGGAAGGCAGAATTTGCGAATTGGCTAGGTAGGTATATTCACCAAATGCAGGTATATCCATTCAAAATTTCATTTTTCTGATATCTCCCAAAATACAGTTTGAATCGAATTGAAATGAAGAACTTGATATAAAAATGAGAGTTTGAAGGTTGATGCACAATTTCGTAAGGACCATATACTATGATAACGAGGAAACGAGCACGAAACTTGACATATTTTTTCCGATCTCCGCATATAAATATCCAATCAAATTGAAAATCGAAACACTATTGTTAAATAGTGACCTCGAGGTTTGTGCTGAACTTTATGGTTTTTTTGTGTTCATATATTTACCTCGTACAATTAGGTATATGGTGAGGAGTTTTTGTGCATTGATCGAACGAAAAATGTGAATTATACGTGAGCATCTGCGTATTAGATGATAGTTTTCACGGGCATATCCTAGGAAACGAGAGTGAATATTTCTATCACAGAAGTCTGATATTTTGCACCAAAAATAGTTTTGAACGATTAGGTAGGACTCACATATGAAGAATTTCTGGTCATTTGCAATTTATCCGTTTGATCAGTTGTTAGCTGGAACCTTAATACAGATAATATTTGATCAATATCCATCTAATGATTACGGCGATATATGCATTCGAGATTTCATTTCGCTAATATTTCCCAATATCAAATGGAAATAAGGTATATCGCTTGGAAATGAGATTCGAATATTTGAATATAAATCCCTGATTCTTCGATTTCCACGAAAGGTATTTGACGACAAACTTCCAAGTTTCATTTGATCGGATCAGTATTTCCCGAGTTATCTAGGAAATAAGAGCAGAATCATTGCATTCAGATGTGCTCTCTAGCCTGGAAATTTCAAATCACTGGCATTTTTTCTTTGTAAATCATCTTAGAAGAGGATGGACGGGCCGACAGAATTGATTTTAACCCCAAAACTCTCCATAAATATGTCGATATTAATCGCTTAAGCTTTTGGCTGAAAATTCCAAAAACCAGACTTCTGGACATAAGCACGCTGTTATCGAGCTTCCTGGAACATGCGCTCAAAAATTACGCATCATTGTTCGCATCATTTCGGGTAATAAGTTTCGATTCGTTTAAGAACTTGTCCAAGCACATACAACGGCCGTGATTTTCTTTAGTTTTCATAGGTTAAAATATTATAGATATATATTTTTGTGTGCCAGGACAGCGTTCAATTCGTTCGAGGAGGTAAAGATAATAAGAATTCACAATTTTAATTATGAAGTCAGTTGTATCGCACATAGTATTTTCCCTGCGCGAGGACGGAATCGGGCAATCAATGGGAAGATTCCATCATTAAATGTAATTATATGATCAATTCCAAGACAGATTATGCATGATCCTCAAAATCTCGTTGAAAATATTAAAGAATCATATTTATATCGTTTCTATATCGGAAAGCTAGCGACGTACGAACCTCTCGAACTTTCTGCTTCCATGCCAGTCGCGTGAAACGAGGCATGCGAACGGAACTCAAATGTACTTTTCGAAACGACCCTTTGAATTGCTTGGGAAGCCGATTCGAAAGTCGAGACTGGATCGCGTCGAGCACATCGGATCGGACCCGTTTGCGGACGCCCGACGCGTGAATCGTACAACCCGTGTGCGGCGTTAGCTTGAATTGCCTAGGAAACCGCATCAAGAAACGAGGCTGGAAACGCGTCGAGCCCATCGGATCGACCCGTGTGCGGACGCTCTTCGGTTACCACATTGACAGATTATCCTTCGCCCATATGTCAGTTTAGATAACCGTGAATATAACCGAAGCTTTTGGTCCATTGCTTGAAATAGATTTTAGAAATTCCTAATCGGTGTGACCGATTAGCAATGATCTAATAATACATAACCATGATGAAAAAAACATGTTGAGCTCATCTGAAAAAAAAGTGACGTCAGCAAGATTAAATGCTATGAATTTGAATAAAAAAAAGTGACGTCATCATTTGTTAATACGATCACAGCTCAGCAGATAAGCACACCATGTTTTACTGACATTATGTACCAACATACATTATTCACATTGCTACATTGAATGTTATTGTATGTTTTATTAGATCATTTCCGATTTTTTCATGATCGACAATTGATATTCATTGATCTCAGCCTTCAGATATATTGAAAAAAAGTCGGATATTTTACATTATTTAATGATACTGCCTAGATCCAACCCGTAAACATTCTTGCTCTTATTGGAATTCGAACCAGCAATCTACGCCAAGGCGCATTTCGAAAAATTTGACGTGGATTGCATCGCAGCTACTAAAAGACATATCTATTTAGTATATACGAATCGTGAATGATAGGGATATCCCAAGTTGTACATCCCAAGTATGTTCTCTCAATGTTGTAAATTTAACGTGTGTTGCAGTTACTCAGGGGACATACTTAGTGTATATGAACCCTAAATCATAGGGATATCCCCAATTTTATATCCCCTGTATATCCTCCCAATGTCCTGGGACATACGGCATGAATAGGATATTGAGGAGATATACTGGGGATGTGGTGTGCTATCTGAGCGTGTACGCTCGGTTGAGTTTTATTATATCCCATTGACTCGCGCACACGCTTGACTCCTTGGTCGTAAACACATTGACCTCAGGAAGATGAGTCAGAAGCTCGATATTAATTATCTCAATCACGAAGCCGGAATTTGTGTATAGGTAGAATCTTCCCAATGATTCCGTAGGTATACCCTACAAAATTAATTTTTTTCAATATTTCTAAGAAAACAGATAAGAGGGAATTGAAATCCAACACTTCATGGAAAGATGGCATTTTGAGGGTTCATAAAGAATTTTATGCGGATAATATAATCAGAAGATCGCAGAATATTGAATATCCTGAAAAATAAACCTGACTTTTTTTGAGATCTAATGACACGGTTTCATCAGAATTAGATTAGTTTTTTTTTTGATAGGAATTCGTTCGAAAATATAGACTGTTAAATTCATAAAAGAGGTTATCTCGTCCCAAAACAGAATTTCTTTTTTTTTTGGATTAAGAATAACAAAAATCTTGAAATCATTGCTGTAACAGAAAAGGAGAATCAACAGGAATTTGAAAATAATATTACCTACATTTCTTTCCTGGAAAGATGGGTCTCTCGACCGAATCTTGCCCTTCAAGCGTTGATTTTTCAGATCTTCACATGTACAAAGAACGCTAAATGCCCTTTATATTGGTGATAATCACTGCAACAACATGTTTCTGTCCACATAAAACTTTGTGTTCATTTACCGTTCTGTATTTGTAACCCACTGCTTTTATGATTTTGCAAAGTGACATACGTTATTAATTTGTAACGAAGCAATTCTTCAAATTTTAATCTTCGCTCCGCTGAATAGAAGTTAAAGGGTTTTCCAGTAAGAGGTGTTATTTTGATATTCAAAGAAAAATGCCATTTTTCAATATTAATGATCGGATGTTTATTTCATTATAAAGAAGAAGCTATGCCGTTAATAGTGGAAAATAACATCAGGCCAATGACCACCACGACCACGCTTAAAGGAACATATCCTTTTATTGTTTTAAGTTTTCCATAACCAAATCGCAAAGTGGCTGCCCTATGTCCTCGATAGCCTCACGAATTCCATCTTTGAGGTCTTGAATCGACGCTGGGCTATTGGTGTAGACCTTCGCTTTCACGTGGCCCCAAAGGAAGAAGTCGCAAGGTGTTAAATCACAAGATCCCGGTGGCCAATTGTGATCACCTCATCGAGAGATAACACGGTCCGGAAACTTTTTCCGCAAAAGATCAATGGTTTCGTTGCTTGTGTGGCACGTAGCGCCGTCTTGTTGAAAGAAAACGTTGTCCAGATCAATACCATCCAATTCCGGCCATAAAAAAATCATTAATCATCTCTTGATAGCGCAATCCATTCACCGTAACTGTTGCTCCAGCCTCATTTTCGAAAAAGTAAAGTCCAATGGCTCCGACGGACTATACAACGCACCAAACAGACACATGTTGGGGAAAGAGAGGCTTTTCAACAATAACTCTCGGGTTTTCCGAGCCCCAAATGCGACAATTTTCCTTGTTGGCGAATCCAACGAGGTGGAAATGGGCCTCATCACTCAAGATGATTTTTCGATGGAATTCCGGATCGTTTTCATGCATTTCAACGACCCAATCAGCAAAGACATGACTTTGTTGATGATCGGCCTGCTTGAGTTCTTATGTTAACTGAACTTCATGAGCCTTAAGAACCAAATCTTTATGCAAAATACGTTGTAATGACGTTTGTGGAATGCCTTATTCCAAAGAACGACGAGGAATGGGCAAACCTGGGTTTTCTTCAACACTTTCGGCTACAGCAGCAATATTCTCAGCTGTTCTTGAGCGACGTCCACGGGTTTTATTCTTCACATCACTAACTTGTCCCAACAGCTCGAATTTTTTCACCAATTGCTTTATTGCGGTCCGACAAGGTGCTTCACGACGACCCAAAAATGTTCGAGATTCACGAACTGCCAAATTTTCACCATTTTATAGTGAATTTCAATAATTTCAATGCACTGTTGAAGCGTGTATCGTTCCATTTTCATTAATGGCGTAGTTTCTACTTGTCAAATGTCAAAAAATGATTGCTTCAAAAGTGACGTCTACAGAAATAGCGGGCTATTCAAAATAACACCTCTTATTGGAAAACCCTTTATATCGATGCATTTGTATGTGCGGCATGTGGCGATTGCCTATATTGAACAGATGACGTGGTCAATTTTCTTACCCTTTCCTGTCCTGCACTACTTGAGGCCTTCGGGCTTGTGTAGTTGCTTGAAATGGCCTACATCACTTATAGGGTTTCAGGGTGTGCAAGGGTGTTTATGTTGGCGCATCATGCGACCTTGTATCTTTCCTGCCGATCTCTTTAATTTCTCAGAGTTGTGTAGCAGCTCAAGACGGAACACATGACCCCTATAGGGATGTGTATGTCAGCTTGAAACGGCGCATCCTGCATCTCTGCGGAATCATGACCGTATATCCACCTACCCATTTTCTTATGTTATGTTAGCAGTTTTGAGTATCAGTCATTCTCAATTTATATTCTGCCCATGTTGAACCCACCCCTTTGTTATCACCGCAGAATACTTTAAATCTATTTTCCTTTACTTGCTGGTCCATTTTCATTAAATTCTTAAATTTCTCAAGGTTCCTCTGCTTCTGCTCGTTTGCTCAACGTTTCACCCAGCACACCATCAGAATTTAGTAAAGTTAACCGAAAGGAGTTTCATTATTTTGTGTGATTTATTATCCTAAATAACATCTAAACATACTCAGAGACAGAGATCTACTCTGACTTCCACGAATATTGAAACCCTTAAAACAACCATCTCTGATTGTAGCTCCTGGAACCCTGTGGGATACCAGATACACGTACAGAGTGTCCTCAATACTATGAAGTAGAGATGGCGCCCGAGGTCTCTGTTTTCGGAGAGAAGGTTCGCAACATGCTGAAATTCACCGAAATGCCCCAAACAACTTGAAGAAAAAAGAAAGAGCAAGCACAGAGGGACCAAGGAACTGATCCATTGTGAATTTACCTTTGAGCATCAGGACGAAGCTTGGAAGATGAGTGATTACCGAATACCGACGCGATCACATCCCAACCGACCGCAACACTACCGCAACTCGACGAACCGGAAGGACATGAAAATACGCCGATTCAGACTAGGAGTTGTAGTGCACATGCCTTAGAGAAGAGCAGGAGGTAGTATTTAATTCGCAGAGGATGAAACCACAAGTGATAAAAATTCTTACTACTACAAGTTGACTAGAACCGAGAAGATGACCAGTAGAGCCGAAGGAATCCTGCCGATAATTACTGCAGAACCCAGCACCAGTTGAATCTATAAGCTGAAGAAGGAAGAGCTGGAGATAAAATTGGGAAAGTTTCACCTCAACCGAAAGAGGACCGTAGTAGAGACCAGAAAGAGGCTCACCTGATTCTTCGAGAGTGGACAGCCCAAAGTGAACCTGTCAATCGAGGCAAGACTGCGTCGTCATTGACCGTTAAAACGTTTAGTCCAGCTGGCACAACTCGCACCGGACCATTCAGCCTGCACAAGTAGGGTGTCCAGTTCGACGACATGCAAGATCGAAGTCATATTTCTGAAACGCTCGGAAGAAAGAGCCATTCAAACTTGAACACGCTAAAAACTCTGGCCGGGATAGCGTCGATTCTGATCGGAGACTTATCTGTATGATTCTGGAACAACAGTCGCAGCCTGATGAAGCTTTTATATAGTTTCATTCCGATGCATTACCCACAGAAAGGAAAAATATTCCGAATTCACTCTTGGCCTATTTGAGAATGGTTATCCAGATTATGATTATGTTATTTGTTATCCAGATATTTCTCATGTGTCTATCCAGCGCAAATCATGATATTCTACTGGGAATGGATTTCCTCTTTCAAGGCAACGTGCAGCTACATCCGGCCACCGGCGAAATTCTGATCAACGGGACTTGTTCTTGTCTTTACAAGGAAGGATTGCATGTTGCAACCATGTTTCAAGAGCATGTATCCTTTACTAACTACGAAAAACAAAATAACTAAAAATTAAAAACAATGATGCAAAACTCAAAAGCATATTGTAACGTTTTCTTAGGTTATGAAAACGTTCAGAATAATTAAACTATTTTTCACTATTATTCACACACTACTGTTCTAATTACTAAACAACTTGTTCTATCAAAGTCTGTACACAATTTATATCCACACTCATTTATTTTCACTGCTCACTTTCCGCTTCGAATAACTCCGCCAAATTAGTCCCTATGCTGCTCCGAGCCTGACCTTATATATATCGTGGAATTTCTAGCGATTGCTAGAATTTATCAGAAGGCTCCAGTCATAGGCGTCTGAAGCTATTGGGAACTTTCTCGCACAGACACGGCCGTACTCGTCACACTGTCCCCTCCTTAAACCTGTTCTGTCCCAGAACAGATTCCATGAATTCCTCGGAGGACGTGGCGAAATCTGCAATCGTCCCCATTTTTACAGTACCCTTTCTGATGGAAGTAACAGTCTTCGGTTTTGCTGGGTTTTTCGGTTTGCTTTGGGTTGAAATTGCATACCAAGATCTGCATGACTGTCTTCTGGAAGACTACTTCAATTCAAAACTACTTTCAATTTCAATCATGCTTCGCACAACCCGCCAATTCAGTTGATCTAGTCCACAACCTAGCTTGGGAACAGTTAATTTCCTAACCCCAAAGCATTGAAGGTCTTCTTTCAAGCCATGCAGTGCTGTCCTTAAATTTTGGTAGGTGGGCTTCTGATATGAGTACTGTTTAGTGACTACATAATAAAACCGACCCTCTGACTTCAGTCTCAGGCATTTTCCGATTTTGGACTGCTGTCTCATCAGGTCCTCTTGACGTCCAAATTTATTTCTGATAACTCTTGCTATTCCCTTATTCATCCTTAGATCCGATGCTACACAATGAGCAAGAGAGTATTCCTCGGGAATTGTAAACAGGTCTTGATTTACTTCCCGTGTGGCGCCAAACCTTGCACCTCTTGTTCCCCCATAGATATTCATAAATTCCTGGAAATCGCCATTATTCTTTGCCGGAACCTCGATGAGAGGTACTTCTTCTTCGTCACCTTGTGTTGACGCGTACGGGGCCAATCGGTTGAAATGAACGACTTTCGGTTTTCCTCTGGAAACCTTCCGTATCCGGTGAACTACATCATTTATCCTTCTCATAACTTCATACGGTCCTTGCCACTGTCTCTGCAGTTTCAGTGAAAATCCTCTTTTTCTTTGCGGGTTATACAACCATACCAGATCTCCTGCGGTCAACCCTCCTTCAATGGCCTTGATGTCATAGCGCATTTTCATCCGATCACTTGCTTGCTGCATTTGATTGCGCAACTTGTCATGGATGTAATCTAGCTAACTCCTCAATTAACTGACGTAGTCCTCCCCGGCTACATCTTCTTCAGGGTTACATTCAAACTCTAGGTCACAAGGTAGTCTAATTTCTCGGCCGAACATTATATTCGCTGGAGTTTCTTTGGTATATTGTTGAACCGAAGATCTATAGGCCATGGCGAATAGATGCAAATACCCATCCTACTCCTGCTGGTTATCGATCTACTTTGGCTAGATGTTTTCCCATGGTCATGTTCATTCGTTCGACCATGCCATCGGATTGGGGATGCAGAGGTTCTTGTCTTATTAATCACCAATTCTCTACAAACTTCTTTGAATAACGTCGACTCGAAATTTCGTCCTTGATCACAATGCAGCTCTAGAGGCATTCCAAATCTGCAGAAGAATTGTTTGAACAATTTATCAATAACCGTACTTACCTCTTGATTAGGAATATCGTACGCTTCCACCCATTTGGTAAAATAGTCCATCGCTACTGAAATGTACTTGTTTCGGGAAAGGGGCCCACGATGTCGATAACTACTCGTTTCATGGGAGATCTGACGTTATACTGCTTCATTGGAGCTTTTCCCTTACCATAAGGACCGTTAGCTGCAGCACAAGCTTTACATGTTCTACACCAATCTTTAACGTCATTCTTCTAGTTAATCCAATAAAACCGCTGCCTTACTTTCTCTAGCGTCTCAGTAGGTAATCTCAAAATGTCCACTTGAAGTTCCATTTTGTAGTCTGGTCAAAACGTCTGTCACTCGACTTTTCGGCACAATCAACTGGAGCCTCTGTTCAGATCCATCGTAATTCTCCCAACAACGCTTCAGAAGACCTTTATCGACCTCCAACGTTTCCCATTGTGCCCAATACGACTTAACATTTTGACACAGTCTTGATACTTCTTCCCGAGTAGGTCGTCAACCACTCTTCTTCCAACTCAGGATCAATTTCAAGTCTGAATCTTCTTCTTGTGCTAGTTGGATTTCTTGAGGTAGCCAGTCATCTTCAATAAGTGTGGTTCGTTTCAAATCGGCCTCGTCTTTCACACGTGTGCAATGGTTGTATTTCTTCTTGATGAAACATCTGCATATTCCTTGATCATGTTCAAGGTGACTGTGCTTATCCTCTCAGGGGCGTTTTTTGCTTGAGTCGATTTGTGTCCCTTATCACCGACCCTTTTCAGTTTCCCTGCTGTTGCTCTTTTTCATCTTTCAATATGCTCAGTTTTATTACAGTATCAACACACAGTATCCTTTTTCTTCGCACGCAATAATCTGCTGATTTCCTCTCTAATGATTTCTTCAACAGGTCTTTCTATTTCTTGTGCTTGTCCCTCACGAACGTTTCCTCTATGCGACGCCAGCTTTGCTGCCTCGAATTCCAAAGCATGAGCTAAAGCATCTGCTATAGTTTTAGGGCGTGCAAGTCTCAGGACTTGTTGTATTTCACTGTCCTCGACTCCATCAACAAAGGTTTGGATTGATAGCTCTTAAATATCTTCCCAGCTAATTAAGTTCACAATCCTTAATTTATCATCTTCGTCCCCTTCAGGTCCCAACAAAGGATTCCTGCTCAAGCAGTCTGCCTCCAAATTATCTTTACGTAGACGGTATATTATTTCGAAATCAAACTGTGATGAAAAATAAGTGAGATCACCTAATTACTCACCCGTTCTAGCTTTTATATTCGTTTTTTTCTAATGGTTTCTGATCTGAAATATTTTGAAATGTTTGCCTTAAAGCCAGTGTCACCAATACCTCACGGATTTCTTTATTCCCAACAAACACAACATACAGCAATTGTACAGTTTCTGCATCACAAGTGCCACCGGAATGCAGTACATAAAATGTTGTATTAAAACTGCACAGTCTCTGCAGTGGTGATACTGCTGTCCTAAAAATGCAGTCTTTTAAATACAGCTGCTGTACAGCTTTTGTATAACAAAATCGAAATGCTGTATGAGACAACGCTGTCTTTGTCTTTAGTGCTATATGTTTCGTTATCGTTGTCCGGTACCACAGACAGTGCCGGTTGTGCCGTTGTCAATCGTCGTCGTCGGCCATGCTGTTTTGTAACGCAAATTTGTTCTTTGTGTGGAAAACTATTTTTTGTTCAATCGCGCTATTTGAATTGACTGTTTGTTTCGAGTTGACTGTGTTGCAAGTGTGAAAAACTATAGTTCCGACATGATGAATTCCCGAAAAAACGAAATAAGGCAAACTAGACTGAACTGTGTGGCTAAGTTGAATATTTAGATGATGCCGTTTCTTTCGGAACTGAAATAAATAGTGGAAAACATCTGGATCTCCACCTGAACTGGACAGGGTCAACAGAAAACAAAATTTCGAAGTACATAAACATCAGTGAAGGAATTTTAGGTATTTTATTCACACAAGCGGTAGAACTTTTTCTGTTTATTAATTCATTTTTCTCCAATTTTGCTGTACGACAGAACAAATAAGGGAGCAAAAATGATTCACCAACCGTTATTGAAACAACCATCACGGTATGATTGAGAAATATGTACTTATTTTAGAGGAATTAGAAACGAGAGAGAGTCACCCATAATATATTATATTATGTATTTCTGTAAATTCTAGTTTTTTCCATTAAAGTCATGTTCAATGTGCAATTTTTTTTAATTTAAATGAATTTGCTATGAATTAATTCACGTTAAATGCTCAACATGAAGTAGGCTAACCCGATTCCTAAAACAGCCAGAATGTATCAGGAATCAGGCTCACCTCCGAAAAACCTATATTTTTCAAGTATTCGCATCGAAATTGTGGACATGCATACTACAGACTGTTCTTTATCGACGGAGGAGAAATAGGAAATTCTGTGTCTTCTGGTCTAACCGTAAATGACCGAACAATTTTTTTAAATAATATCGTGTATATTCTTATATATTTGAATTCCATGCTGAATTTTTGGTGAAATGTCGTGAAAATTAAATAATTTAAATGTTTTTTTTGTAAATTAATCAATTTCTAGATACAGGATATATATATACATCACATCATATAAGAAAATCAAAATTTATTCGGCAATTTCCGAATAAAGTGGAAGTAGTAGACTCTCTTTTTTCACATCTGTCGATGGTAAATAATTTAGTATCAATGTGCAAAGTTTCAATATAATCTCTTAAAAAATAATTATTTTTTTCGGGAGTGAGTCTTATTCCTGTGAGTCTCGTTATACAGCCGAGCTTCTGCTGCATTATTGCTGCTCAGAAACTTCATATCGAAGTAGCACAGTTGGTGCATTATTACTATGTGCAAACTGCATTACAAAGTGACATAGCTCCTGCACAACTGCTGTATAGTGGCTGTACTTCAAACGCAGTTTAAGCTGTACAGTTTCGATGCAATTCCGCGAGACATATACGGTCCGTTTCGATACAGTTACTGTACCACCATCGCTGCACTTCAAGTGCAGCAACGCTGTACCGTTTTTGTACTTTTGCTGCGTTTTAGTGTTTGCTGGGTTGTTATGCATATTAAGTAAATTGTTTTTTTTTCGTGATCCATAACTTTTAGGGAAAATATGCCACCTGTTTTTAAATTTTGGGTTTTTCGTTCAGTTGTGGCTGTTTTGATACTGCACTGCCGTTTAAACTTGCATCTGTGTATTTTTATAGGTATTGGTAAGTCTGGATCAAAGATAGCTAATACTGGTTGAGGGCAGGGGAAACATGTAGTCAAGGGCTCTTCGACAGTCTTTCGACCAAACCAATTCTTGTTCTTTTTTTAAAAAGTTATGCCGGGGGTCCAGAATTAGTGGAATCGCTGGTAAATACTCATAATGGAAGATGATTTTTTCTAATGATTGCCGAACATTTTTTTATTTTCTGGCACAGGAGTCCAGTGCAAATGTGCTCTTTGACAGTTTCAATTTGAACCCTTCCCTCATAGTTGCATCTTATAATTTAGATAGATAGCCTATATGAACTTCGACAGATTTCAGAAATATTAATATATTTCATCCATGTAGTTGACTGTAGAGTTTGATGAATTATTTTTCCTCATTATTCTGGGTGATTCATTAAGGGTGGCTACCGGCCGTATCTCGGAAACCGTTTATCCTATAACTTCCAGAAAAAAAATCTAATGACAAAATCGGCCCCTAGAAAATGATTAGAAATAGTTTTAAGTTCGTAGTCCCCCACTAGAGGGCGCAATCTATCACTTGTAAAATATAATATCATTTTTTACGAAATATTCTCCAGCTAACAGTGGTAAAGAATAATAAAATAAGAAAATACTCTTTCTGTTCAACAACTTTTGTTTCAGTACCTTTTCTTTATTTTCTATTTTTTAGTGATGGGATGGATAAACTTTTCTTCACAAAAAATAAACTCTTACTTCTGTATGCGTGAACCGTTTTTCACGTAATTTGATTTCATTCGAAGGCCATCGAAATCAGATCACCGAAAAATATGATAACAATATACCGAGTGATCCAATAAAAAACTACGGGCTGTTTTATGTCACTTCATTCTATTTGTGAGTTTAACTGAAGAATTCCGAATGGAATGCTATGATTCTAACCGACAGAGAATAAGCCAAGCATTATCACCTATTGACCTGTTAAAATCGCAGACAGATATCTCTGGTCGTTTCGGAGATAATAACATTTTTGTAAATTTTGGTAAGTTTTGATCAACCCTGTGAAATGTAGGAGGAATTGAGTTGTTTCATCATCTAAACAATTAGATGACAGGAAAAACTCATCAAAAATGTGTGTCACTCACAAAACAAGCTGATGTAGATCCAGTAAGCTTTGGCGATATTGTTTATTTTCTGTTTCTATAGCTGTAAAATTTATTTAGGTCGATTGCAAACTTCTAATTTATGATGTCTCATTATTCAAACGAAGAAGCATATGATAGGCTCAATGTTTATTTTGAATGTTTAGAAAATGCAGTAGCTGAAAGGGAATACCCGATACGATATCCTGAAAGACGTCGTCATTCCAGAAAAGTATTCGAAAGATTGATGTTGTAAGAAAAAATAGAAAACGTAAAAGCCGTAATAAGGACAATATCATGAAAATTTTGCCTTAATAAGACAAAGGTGCTTGAAATTTTAACGCAATATCTCCCAATTCTTTTAGAAAATATTGATATTCAAAGCAGGTTAGATATGTGGTATCAACAAGATGGTTGCCTGGCGCATTATGTTGGTAATTTTAGGGAATATTTAGACACCGTCTTTTCCAAGAGGTGGATAGGATTTTTCAATGACCAGCAAGATCACCCAACCTCACAGTATTAGATTTTTATTTTTGGGGGAGAATAAAGACTTAGTTTTCCGAACACCCCCCACTGACGAGGATATGCAAAATAGATTTCGACAGGCAGCTGGAACTTTGTCCCATACTGAAATTGTGGCGAGTGTCAACTCGACGAAGGAAAGACTAAATTTATGTATAGAAAATAATTAAAGACATTTTGAAAAGTTGAAATGATTAGGTGTAAGTGTTGTTTTTTTGGTTCAAATATTTTCGTTGTTGCTAATTTTTGTTTTATTCTATCGTATCATTGTTATTTCATGTGTGTTGAGTATTTTACTGCATTGTCATGACGAATAAGGTCACTTCCTTGTTTTCTCAAGCTCACAGATAATGATCAACATTGATCAAAATTTACAAAAATGTTAATATCTTTTAAATGACGAACGATATCAGTCTGCGGTTTTAACAAGTTAAAAGGTGATGTTGCTTGGCTTATTCTCAGTTGGTTAGAATTATAGCATCGCATTTGAAATTCTCCAGTAAAACGCATAAAAAGGATGAAGTGACATAAAGCAGCCTGTACTTTTTAATTGGATCACCAGGTATATTGTTGCTATATTTTTCTGTGATCTGCTTTCGATGGCCTTCAAATGAAATTAAATTACGTGAATATCGGTTCACACATACAGAAGTGAGAAGCTTTTTCTTGTGAAGAAAAGTTTATCCATCCCATCACTCAAAAATAGGAAATATAGAAAAATCACTAAAACGAAAAATGTTGAACAGAAAGAATATATTTTTATTTTATTATTCTTTACCACTGTTAGCTGGAGAATATTTCGTACAAAATGATATTGTATTTTACAAGTGATAGATTGCGCCATCTAGTGGGGAACTACGAACTTGAAAATATTTTTAATCATTTTTAAGGGGCCGATTTTGTCATTAGAATTTTTTTCCGGAAGTTATAGGATGAACGGTTTCCGAGATACTGCCAGTGGCCATCCTTAATTAATCACCCAGTATAGTGCTCGAAATTTTTTAGAAGATAGCTAGTGATGTTTTCAATCCAAATGGTAGGCGAGTCTCCTTGGATGACAAAGCCTGTTCTTCTCCTTCCTTCAATTCTAAGAGAAATATATCAAAATGCGGATTTCATATAGAGTTTTGACAAATTTCCGCAATTTCTTGTTTTTACCGCCAAATCTCCAATTGGTAGTAAAGGTTGTGATTGAGGGACTATTATCTTATTTATTTATCTGGCTGTATATATATATATATATACATATATAATTCGTTCTAATAGTCAGCCATCGTTGTACGGTAGTTACGACCTACTGATGTGCCGTTGTCAATCGTCGTCGTCGGCCATTCTTGTTTTGTAACGGAAATTTGTTTTTTGTGCTGTAAATTCGTTTTTGATTCTAAGTCAATCGCGCTATTGGAACTGACTGTTTGTTTAGAGTTGACTGTGTTGCACGTGTGAAAAACTAGTGTATCGACATGATGAATTCCCGAAAAAACGGAATAAGGCAAATAAGACTGAACTGTGTGGCTAAGTTGAATATTTAGATGATGCCGTTTTTTTCGGAACTGGAATGAATAGACAATAGTAGGAAACATCTGGGTTTCTACCTGAACTGGACAGGGCCAAACAAAAAACAAAATTTCGTGGTACATAAACATCAAGGAAGGAATTTTAGGTATTTTATTCACACAAGATATAACTTTTTTCGTTCATTAACATATTTTTCTCCACTTTAAGTTGCTGTACAAAAAAAACAAAAGGGGCAAAATGATTCACCAACCGATATTGAAACAACCATCACGGTATGATTGAGAAATATGTACTTATTTTAGAGGAATTAGAAAGAAACGAGATAGAGTCACCCAATAATACAGGGTCTCTCACGAGGAACCTCACCCATATTTATACGGGAAACTGCTGAACGTATTTTCATGAAATTCAGCACTTATAAGTATTTCACGATGCTGATGAAATCTAAAATATTTTCAAGGCATGAGCACCTCCGGTTTTTCCGGAAATGACGTCAACTTCCGTTTTTCAAATTAGAACACCATTTTTTTATTGCAGAAATAGATTCCTTAGAAAATTTCAATTTATTTTGATGTAACATTTTTCAGTTTTGGTTGGAAAATTCTCTCTGAGCGGGAAAATTCGAAAAAAAAATCGAAAATAGAGCTCCGCTGAAACAAGAATAACTTCGAGGTTTTTGGATGGAAAATTTTCATTTTTGGGATTTTTCAAGATGTAAGATTGATGTATCCACTTTTAAAATCGAAATCGCGATTCATGATACGGGGGGTGAAAAAATCGCTTTCAAAGTTAGGGATGACAAAATCGTGAAAAATCAATTTTTTCAAATTAGAACCCCATTTTTTTGGCAGATATTGAATCTACGTTAAAAAATAATGTGAGTGTATGCATCACACCCTTGCCCTAAAATGGATATTTTCTGTGTTATTCACAAAAAACTGTTTTTCGTCTTGAATTTTCAGCTATTTCTTTTCCCTTCACGCCAAAAAGATGACATTTTCAGGAACTGTTACTTAAACCATGTTTGAGATTCTACTACCCTAATATGCAAGAGAAAAAAGTTACAGGTTGTTCCTAAATAGATGGCGAATTTGGATTCGAATTTGTATCGGAAACCTCTTTATTTCAACTAATCGGCCATCGGTTTTCTCTCCAGTGATAAATAAATAATTCCTTATGAACCATATGCAAAAACTTACCATGTTTTACATTATTTTTTTTTAATGATAGATATCATTAATTACATCTGTCAAATTCCTCTTTATTCAGTAGCATTTTGTGTTTACTATTAATTTGGTGATAATTCGTATTAAGTTATAAAATCGATCACTATGCCTAATTTTACCAATGAAGATTATTTAAATCTCATTCTACTTCATGGAGAATGTAATAAAGTTGTAGATAGAACGATTCGACTGTTCATTGAGAGGTTTCCTGACCGACCCAGACCAACGAGAGATACCATTAACAGAACCATGACAAACTTGAGAAATGTCGGATCTTTCGTTAAGAAAACTACACACAGAGAAAAAAGTGTAGTAGAAGATGAGAACAACGAAATTACAGTTCTTGCATATTTTCGTGTGAATCCTCAAAATTCTCTCAAAGATGCCGAGATTGATCTGGGATTATCTCAATCGAGTGTTTGGAGAATATTAAAAAAACATAAAATGCACCCATATAAATTCAATAGGGTACAGCATTTGAAGGAAACTGATTTCGTCAGGAGAACAGAGTTTTGCGTTGCTATGATGATTCGATTTCAAGAGAATGAAAACTTTTTGGACTGTATAAATTGGACAGATGAATCTAAATTCACAAAGAATGGTTCTTTCAATAGGCATAACAGTCATTATTGGGATGAAGAGAACAACCACCACTTCAGACAATGGAACTTTCAAGAGACCTGGAGTTTCAATGTTTTTTGCGCCATCAAAAATAATGCAATTCCCGATGTTCACATTTATGATGGGACTTTAACTGGTAAGATAGAACACTACACATGTTTGCATTATTTAAAGAATGTTCTCCCTTAGGAGATAGATATTCTGACATATTGACTCAAATAACTGAGCCGCTAGTACAGAACCATAATGACTTATGGTATCAACAAGATGGCGCCCCTCCACACAATTCACTCAATGTGTCAAATATTCTCTACAGGCTATTTGAAGATCGATGGTTGGCGAACAATGGTCCACATCTTTGGCCACCACGTTCTCCCGATTTAACTCCTTTAGACTATTATGTTTGGGGTAGGATAAAAAATATTGTCTACTCAACTCCCCTGACTGATAAAGAGGACTGCATAGAACAAGTCAGAAATGCGTTCAGGTTTGTTTAGATTTTTAGATTCATAGTTTTGAAACTCAATTTGGTTTTTAAACACTTTTGCAGATCTCTTCCTCCCGATGAAATAAGAAGAGCAACGCACGAAGCATTCCTGAGACGTATAAATAAATGTCTAGAAATTAACGGTCAAAACTTTGAGCATCTTCTCTAGTTATAACTGCGATAGTTTGCCATGGTTCTCCTAATAGTAACTTGAAGTCGGTTTCAAGGAGGGGTGAAAAATCTACAGCATGGTTCAAATAACAGTTCCTGAAAATTTCATCTTTTTGGCGTGAAGATAAAAGAAATAGCTGAAAATTCAAGACGAAAAACAGTTTTTTGTGAATAACTCAGAAATTATCCATTTTAGGGCAAGAGTGTGATGCATACACTCACATTATTTTTTAACGTAGATTCAATATCTGCCATAAAAAATGGGGTTCTAATTTGAAAAAATTGATTTTTCACAATTTTGTCATCCCTAACTTTGAAAGCGATTTTTTCACCCCCTGTATCATGAATCGCGATTTCAATTTCTAAAGTGGATACATCAATCTTACATCTTGAAAAATCCCAAAAATGAAAATTTTCCATCCAAAAACCTCGAAGTGATTCTAGTTTCAGCGGAGCTCTGTTTTCGATTTTTTTTTCGAATTTTCCCGCTCAGAGAGAATTTTCTAACCAAAACTGAAAACTGTTACATCAAAATAAATTGAAATTTTCTAAGGAATCTATTTCTGCAATAAAAAAATGGTGTTCTAATTCGAAAAACGGAAGTTGACGTCATTTCCGGAAAAACCGGAGGTGCTCATGCCTTGAAAATATTTTAGATTTCATCAGCATCGTGAAATACTTATAAGTGCTGAATTTCATGAAAATACGTTCAGTAGTTTCCCGTATAAATATGGGTGAGGTTCCTCGTGAAAGACCCTGTATATTATATTATGTATAATTTTTGATATGGCCGGTATTTCTGTAAATTCTAGTTTTTTCAATTAAAGTAATGTTCCTAGTGCAATATTTTTTTCATTTAGTTGAATTTGCTATGAATCACTTTACGGTATATGCTCAACATAAACTAGGTTAACCCGATTCCTAAGACAGTATGTCTCAGGAATCAGGCTCACCTCCGAAAAATCTATATTTTTCAAGTTATCGCATTGAAATTCTGAACATGCATACAACAGATTGTTTCTTATCGACTGAGGGGAAATAGGGAATTCTGTGTCTTTTGGTTTAAACGGAAATGGCCGAATAAGGTTGTGCTAATTTTTATATATTTGAATTCCATGCAGAATTTTTGGTAAATTGTCGTGAAATATTGAATAATTCAAATATTTTTTTGTAAAGTATTCAATATTTAGACACAGGAAAAATTGCAGAAATTTTTCTACCGTAAAGCATAGAAGTCGAATATGCTAAAATATATACATCAAATCATATCAGAAATTTTCTTCTATTTCTCCTTATCTACATCTATATAATTTTCTAGTTTTTTGGGGATTTTCATTTCCAATACCTGAAGCAGAACTATTGAAAATTTAACAAAAATGTTTTTCATGGAGAACGCTCTTGCGAATCGCAGGATTAAACTATTTGTCAGGGGCAGTTACTCAGAAAACAGGTTGCCTAATGAAAAATACAGGAATAATACGATCGATGAACAGAGCGAAATGTGACGTTTCAGAGTACAAATCTGACTCTTTCATCAGACAAACGAAAATATTTTAGAATTTTTTTTATTTGATTTTGCGTTTCCAGTTGAGACTTTTTTTATCGATACTTACATCTATATGGTCTTTCATTTCATTCGTTATAAGATATTTTCTGGCTTCGTAATACCTTCTAGTGCCTATATCTGCTATTACATTCTTGAAATCTATTATTTGATTCGTTTTAGTTTTTTCTTCATGACGATTTGTCATGTGATGTGTTGAAACGTTCAAGATATTCACTTCAATATTTTTCTATTTCATACTTATTTATTATTTTATTATATTCGGAAACTTTTTGTTCTATGTCTATTTCTTCATTCTGTATAAACTCAAATTCTTTCATATAATCTACTCCTATAGAAGAATCATGTTTGGAAATCTCATTATTAAATAGGAGCACATTCATGTAATCTCCTCTGTTTAAAATACGTATTTTTGTTTTGATGAAAACATCTTCTTCATGAACGCCCTCAATAAATTGATTCGAAATTATAAATGTTACATTGGAAATTGGGTCATAAATAGACGGTAAAGTATTATTTAATTTAATATGCAGTTCAATCAATTATGGCACCATTAGTTATTTGGATTTTCATCAATCAGTTCTACATCTGAAGATGAATTGTTTACTTGTTTAAATATATAACATTTTCTTTCCAATATGTTGCCAGGATGTGCTTTGGACAATTCAGCCTTACTGTAGAATTGTCCTACTCTGCTGCAGCGTGAGTTATTGTTTCTTCATAAATATCTTTTTATCCGTTTAATTTTGCCTTCTCTCGTTGCAGTTGTCTAGTTATCGGCTCTTGATAATGATGATATAAGTCATCGAAACTAGTAGATCGGACAGGATTTTGCTGTCCTTAATAAACAGATCCACCAATAATATGGCTTCATGAATTCCCTACTAACATAGGGACATTGGTGGACGCCAAAGGGTTCAGGGAAACAATAGTGAAAATGAGATTTCTGTCGTGTCCTATTAGTATTGCTCAAATCATCGAATTAATGCGGATTTTTCTCGAAGAAAAAAACGCATTCTAAGATATATATATACCAAAAAAGGTAGGTTTTTTACTTCTCCTTAATTTTCCCCTACAAAATTCCCGATACTTTCGACCAAGGATAAACCTCAGAGCAGACTTCTGGAGTACGAATATTTTACAGCTATCAGAACTGCCACCCCTAACAACAATACCATATCTCATCAGAGATTCGAAATTTGCGAAATAGGTAGATCTCAAAAGCTCCTAATCCTCTCGCTGAGACAGTACTGTAAGCGAGAACAAAATACGATTGAGACTTTTACTCAGCTCTCATACATGTAAGTACCAGTTCAAGAAGCAGGCAACATGAATTCCAAGGAACTTCGTTGATAATGATATTCTGACTGTGGTGTCGTTGAAGCTAATAGTTGCTAGAAATTCTTCATCAGATCGGGAATATAACACATTCTGTTTTATTGACATTCAATGAAAGATCATTTTGACAACACCAGTTACTTTTTGAATCGAAAACTGACTGGGTCTGGTCGATGCTCGCCCTCAAGTCTTTATTTCGCACTACGGCTTTAGCGTCATCTATAAACAACAGTAGTCTTATCATTCCCAAGATGGGAAACAATAGAGTTTTTGGCAGATCATTCATATATAGCACAAGAAAGAGGCCCCAGAATACTAACGCATATAAACAATTTCTTCGTCAGGTAATTGAATGCCATCGCTCGTGTTAACACATACTTTCTGTGATCTATTCTTCAGATAACCCCGTATTCTTTTCAGTTGGGAGTCACGAATACCATATGATTATAATTCTTGTAGGAGCTTTTCATGGTTTACACCATCGAAGGCCTTCGATAGATCCATGAGAAGTCCAATAGGTAACTTCCCTCGTTCAAGTGCGTCGATAATCCCAAAAGTCAACTCGTAAAGAGCAGTGGCAGTGCTCCTTCTGCGCAGATTACCTACTTGACTTCCCGAGAACAAACATAATTTGTGGAAAAAGTTTATTTATCAGTGCACCAATATCTTCTCGAAAATTTTTGTGAAAGAAGTGAGCAGGCTGATTGGGCGGTAGTTGCCAATATCATCAGGATCACCTGTTTTAAGTAAGGGTTTGATGACAGCTGATTTGAGTGCAGATGGAAATGTAGCCTCAGTGAAAGCTCGGTTGATGATGAGCATGAGAGGATTTGCAATTATATGAATGGATTTTTTGATCACAGACATATATTATCTAAACCACAGTTATATTCGAGATACTGTATGCTCCTAATTGTTTGGAAAAATCTGCCTGGAAATTAAATTTTTCTCCGCAGTAAGAGATTCATTTTGAAAATACATTTTCTAAGGGCATCACAATTTGATTAGAAATCAAGATTATATAAATCACATAGTCCCAGAAAAAATATACCGTGAGCTGATTGCTCACACTAATGAGACTGCGAGCAAGTGTCTTTTATGCTTTCTTATTTCTATAGAGTGTTAAATATGTTAGAATTCACGGCGACGAGAAGATACTCAATTAGCTAAATTCAACAACTGTAAGCAAGATTCAAAGTTGCGTGTAAATACCACACCGAATACATCAACACATCTCCTACAAACATCTCAAGCACCTTCCCAACCGAAACACTAATTAGATCACCTTAATTATTCTGCTTATAAACCAAACATAAATTTGAATTAAACCTCTATTTATTTTTCGTTACTATCCTTGCCGAATATGTTTGTTGGTTTCCTCTGGCACATGTATACAACGTGGAGAAGTATTAAGGACAGTGGCGTGACTAGATAGTCAGAAACTATTTTGCGCAAAAAAGTAATAAATTTTTCAGTTCTTATCAAGTCGAAACGTGAATACTCCAAGGAATAATTTTTATATCTTGCACTGAAGCGAATGGCACAGCGATACTACTTGTTTTGACCTGAATTGGTTTATTCAGGTGTTTGGGGGAGTTTCAATAGTAGAGACCCCGCTTGGTTGAATTAATCGCACTTGATTAATTCAATTGACGAATATTTTGACCAGTTGTTCAATATCGTTGCACTGATGAGCCGAAACTGGTGTTGAGGTGTATTAAAAAACGCACTTTTAACACGTAACAAAAATGTATTTTCTTGTATCTGCATTAGATAACAAGACCGAAATGGTATACAAGTGATTTGCACAATAGAATCTTCCTTCTATGTCTTATTAGATAGCAAGGTCGAAGCGACTTTCAAATGAGAAGTTACGAGTTTTACAACACAAGAATTAACGTATAATCTTGTTTGTAAATTCGAAAGCGAATTGTTGTTTACTACACAACGGTCAAATGAAGAGTGTTTAAAACTAACTAAAACCCAAATTAAGAAAATTCCCTTCTTCACATTTTAGAGGGAGAATATAAATTTTGATTGGATTTTTGAATTAAGCGACGCCCTTCTAAGATCCGAAAAAACACCTCGGATTGGCTGGTGCGAAAGAGAGAGCATAAAAGTGTGAAGGAAATTTCCCTAATGGTCTGGGACGATAAATTCTATAAAATGTCATATGTGATGTCTGGATTCTTTAAGTACCACCCATAAAGCTACGATTCCTGGAATACTAAGAGCTTGAATTTCATCTGCGTGTTTTCTGTCATGCAAAATATAACTTAATTGTTGGCTTGAGATAAAATGCTCTTAACGCCGGTGTTAATTGATTTAAACCAAAAAATATTGAATTTCGGGCATATTGCTGGAAACCAAAGAATTCAGACTGCGACGTTGAAAAATCAAGAAAAGGCAATATATCATAAAATGATGGGTCCAGGATACGGGACACAACATACTCCCGCGCCTTGAACCATCAGGTTCAATATAATTGGATTGATATCTTCGAACAAATGAATAGTTAACAGAATATTTACAAACAAAAGAATTAAAAATATAGATCAATTACTATAATTAGAATGATGTCTTCCAACAAGTGAATAGTACATAATATTCACAAAGGAAAAAATTAAAAATGTAGATCAATTACTATGATTAGAATGATATCTTCTAACGGATGAATAAATAGTACATAATATTCACAAACGAAAAAATTAAAAATATAGATCCAATATAGCATATGATACGAATTAATGTAATATTCACAAATACATAAAACATGAAACCTGAATCGAATATATATATGCATGAACTGCAACCAATAAAAAGTATGTTTACAGACTCATCAATCAGAAAAAAAATCTGGAATACATAGCATGCAAACAATCGAATTGGCAGAACTATATTACTAAATATTGATAGGTAAACTGAATTAACAGATATGATTGAGTCAACAAGCTACTACCAAGAAAAACCTTAACAAGGTGCAAAATTCCAAACAAGAAATAGGTGTAGAAGTAATATGTTCGAAAAAACGTAGCTTTTTTTTCAATAGGAGACCGCTTGTCATAGTACCACCAATGAGGAAAATGAGAGGTGTAAGGAATTACTTCATTTACGCCAGATGCCATGAATGATAGGAGAGAGAAGTTAAAAAACGGTTCTATATGGTTACTAATGCTAGTAACAGCGTTTCGATGAACGTGAACAATATTCGTAACATTAAACTCCAAATTATAATCATATGCGAAGCTATTTTCAAGTTTTATATTAAACGAAAATGATGAAACGCTTAGAATGCCTGGTAAAGGTACGTAGTTTTCATAGGCCATCAAGCAGTAATATACAGTATAATAGACTGATTCCAAAAGTGACAAGACAATATGTTTCATGGTAGACACAACAGATTTAGAATAACCCTCCTTGTTTCTTGATACATCGATCGGGCTAGCATGAATGACAAAAGCGAAATATGTATTTTTGATTGAGCCCGGAACTGCATAATACTTCGTACGGCTATTACTAATCGAAAATATTTGATGACATACATGTCCAGGAGGTGCGCGGATATGATGGTATGTTTTAACAATAAGTGCCAAAATAAGGGATTCTACATATTCCGCATAATTTATGACCTTTTCCATCATCACCAGATAAATAAACTTATAATTCGAATTAACATACTCATGTACACCTATGACTAAAATATATAAATATAATTGGTCAGGCTCCGAGAATTTTAGTACAGCACTGTTGATAACATGTGCATGAGTTTTATGATCGTTCCGTTTTTTATTGAGGTGAAGAAGTGCCTTACACTTTTCGAGACACCCTCTGTATTTGCCGGCGGAACAGTGAAACGGGTCGCGATATTTAAACGAAACATAGATATTTAAGGAAGCCTTTCTTGAACGTTTACAAATTGTACGATTTCGACCGGACATTTGATCTATATCTGCGGTGAAATTACCTAAAGGCGAACGAAAACGAGGGATGAAAGAGTTCGACTCATTTTGAATATTTTGACCTGCTATTAGGGACTCGTTCAAGGAGATTACCGAGGAGGTAGCGAAAGTATCTACTTGTATTGCAGCTGGGCAATAAAATTGTTGATGAACATCGGTTTCTTCAAAACTCGAGAGGTCTTTGAAATTGAAAGGTTCCGAACACAAATTCGGATTCCTTTCGAAAGGGTCGCACACTTCGAAGTTTGATTTATTGCCTTCCAAGTGTGGCCGACCAACAAGGCTGTCATTAGGCTCATTTCGGTTATCGAAATTATCTTCGCACCGAGTTTCTTCAGATAGCTGCGTTTCATTTGATGCTTCAATAATTGCATCAGAAAATTTAGAATTCATGCTATTAATGCAAGGCATATTCTTGGTTTTCCAGATTAATTTCTGTGAGCATGAATTTGATTCAAATTGAGCACTGAGTGAAGTGCGTTGGTTCAACAGATTGATAGCTATCGTATATAATTCTATCCACTTTTCCTCAAATTTATTTTGATAAATTTCTAATTCGGCTAATTCGACGGTTTCATCTGAGATTAATTGTAATTCTAAATGAATTTCTTCGGAGTTAGTGCGCGCGGCATCTACTTCATTAAGATATTTTTCTAAGAGAGGATAGTGCTTAGTTGCATCGAACTGGTTCAGGAATTTTTCGAATTGTTTGAGTTTAGTCCTGGCATTTTCGCGTTTGATTTTCAATATTTTTATTTCGTTTGACGACATTTTTTCGATAAAGCAATAATCAATTAATCAACATAAAGAATACAAGAATGAGGAATCCGAACAAAGGGAAATAACTTGGTGGGTCAACGACTTACAACTTACAAGCTGGACAATTCCTCACAATATGCAGAAACACAATTATTTCGCACTTAACACAATTCGCGAATTTTTCTATATCGCGGCACAACAACTCATCAGCGAACTTTCACTCCAAGGGTTGGTTTGGGATCCGTTGAACCTGGGTTGACAAGGATCTTCGAAAGATGGACTGTATGATTGTATGTGAATAATATCCGTGGTTCGATGAGATCAATTGCTCCTTGGATATTATATTCGATGGGACCAAAGTTTCCGTGAATGATATCCGGTTCGCTAGGACCAATGTTTTGACCTGAGCGATATCCGGCTCGATAGGACCAATGTTTTGACCTGAATTGGTTTATTCAGGTGTTTGGGGGGGTTTCATTAGTAGAGACCCCGCTTGGTTGAATTAATCGCACTTGATTAATTCAATTGACGAATATTTTGACCAGTTGTTCAATATCGTTGCACTGATGAGCCGAAACTGGTGTTGAGGTGTATTAAAAAACGCACTTTTAACACGTAACAAAAATGTATTTTCTTGTATCTGCATTAGATAACAAGACCGAAATGGTATACAAGTGATTTGCACAATAGAATCTTCCTTCTATATCTTATTAGATAGCAAGGTCGAAGCGACTTTCAAATGAGAAGTTACGAGTTTTACAACACAAGAATTAACGTATAATCTTGTTTGTAAATTCGAAAGCGAATTGTTGTTTACTACACAACGGTCAAATGAAGAGTGTTTAAAACTAACTAAAACCCAAATTAAGAAAATTCCCTTCTTCACATTTTAGAGGGAGAATATAAATTTTGATTGGATTTTTGAATTAAGCGACGCCCTTCTAAGATCCGAAAAAACACCTCGGATTGGCTGGTGCGAAAGAGAGAGCATAAAAGTGTGAAGGAAATTTCCCTAATGGACTGGGACGATAAATTCTATAAAATGTCATATGTGATGTCTGGATTCTTTGAGTACCACCCATAAAGCTACGATTCCTGGAATACTAAGAGCTTGAATTTCATCTGCGTGTTTTCTGCCATGCAAAATATAACTTAATTGTTGGCTTGAGATAAAATGCTCTTAACGCCGGTGTTAATTGATTCAAACCAAAAAATATTGAATTTCGGGCATATTGCTGGAAACCAAAGAATTCAGACTGCGACGTTGAAAAATCAAGAAAAGGCAATATATCATAAAATGATGGGTCCAGGATACGGGACACAACACTACTTACTGTAAGTACAAGCACTGTTCTACAATTGAGGAGTTCAGGAATTTACTTGAAAAAATATTGTTGTTATTAAGACATCAACGAAACAAAACGAATCGAAAGTTTAATATATTCATATATCAATTTTCGATAAAAACAAAACATTGAAAGTCATGAACACATATTATCCATAAACAAATAACAATTTTTATTGAACAGACACAATCACAAGGACGAATATCCCCAGTAGAAATAAACTAACATAACCACTAGGATTATCTGTCGATTAACAAACAAACATTTCACCTTGATCAGAGCTAATCATCCAATCAACCAAAACAACTACACCGAAGAAGCGACGTCCTAGGAGAATGGTTAGGGCTGTTTCACAGTTTTACTGATCTTCAGACCAACTTACCTTGGTAAAACCGCAGAATAGAAATTTCGATACTTATCACCTCTCAGATGGAATACTGCAGTATAAATGCGTACAACACTTCATCTCCTAGGTGTCCTCTGCACTCGAAGGTAGTATCCTCAAGATGCTCCAGGGAGACGGCGCGCTGTACGAAGCTATACTGCAGTAATCCATCTGATAGGTGATAGGTATCCAGATTTCTACTCTGCGGTTTATCCAAGGTAAGTTGGTTTGACGATCAGTAAAACTGTGAAACAGCCCTAACCATTCTTCTCGGACGCCGCTTCTTCGGTGTAGGTAGATGTTTTAGTTGACTGGATGAATTGCTCTGATCAAAGTGAAAAGTTTGTTGATTAATCGACAGATAATCGTCCTAGTGGTAATGTTAGTTTATTTTTACTGGAGCTCTCTCTTCTTCATGAACCAATTCCTACCATTCTCATTTACATCATCATTCTGGCCTTATTTTTCGCGAAAGAATCAATAATTTCAGTCAAATCTAGATTAGATGCCTTTCTTGAATTTCTCAAATTATTTTCAGTTTAGTGAAAGAGCTTGCAGCTTCTGCAGAGGTGACTGGACCTGAACAGTAATATCGAAATAAATAATTCTGTCAAGAGTAAACAATACCACGTGTCGGTAAATTACAGCTTGGCAACACCGCTACATTCAAGTTAGTTTCAATGAACCTCTTTAATATCTTGAGGTCAGATACCGGCACGCTGTCTACATGCCTTAACGTTGCCATAGCCGCGTGAAAAAGTTTATGGGAGAAAACAGGGTATCGTTCTGCAGGCTTCAGTGTGGAATTTTTGAAAAATTTTGATCAGGGTTCACTTGATTCTTTCGTGAGAATGCGCAATCTTAGTTATTTTGCCCCTTTCCACTCCATTTTAGTTTGATTTTCCCGAAAATTCTTGAATATAAAAAGTGGCAACATTGTGCATTCTCACTTCTTTTTCAACCACTTGCACCAAAAAATTCCTCGAAAAAAACGAACTCTGGCCTCCAAAAGCCAAACCTCGTTATATTCGATGTATTGTTTGCTCTTAAGTGGCATTCAAGCATTCCTAATTCCGCAATAATTTCTTTGTGAAATTCTTGAATTGTCCATGCCTCATTTGATATGGATATAAATAGGTGGTAAATATTGAAGAACTGTAGAGAAAAATTTGAGCCATTTATACCAAAATATCTATTTGAATTGGAGTCAATTTTTTCACAGTGGTGTCCGATTCGCCTGTGATTTATAATGAGGAACAAAATAATACACAAAATTATGAGATACACATCCAAGAAAAAAGCCAGCATCAAGCAACAAATTTTTCGAATTTGCGAACTGTTGAGACACGACAGCGGATGAAAAATGTGAGAATGTGCGAAATACCAATTACCTATTGCAAGAGCCGCAAGTTATTTCAGTTCTGATTCAAAGCCTAATTTTTCAATTGACCAAAAAAAAACAGCGAGAATTTCGCATTCGCAGCTGAAAGGGATAAATAGAATATTAAACAACAAATGTGCTTCCCAACTGGATGGCAAGGAGGGCGAACGGTAACAGATGTTTTTTATGACAACCAGTCTTAAGCTGGATTTATAAACTTTTCGTTCCCGTTCCCGATCGCAGCTGACGTTCCCGCTAACGTTCCCGTTGACCGCTGGCGGTTCGAAACGAACTATACCCCTTTAATAAACTTGACGTTCGCCGTTCGGCCAGTTCGCGTTCATGAGGTTTTATAGAGGTCAAATATCCTGTGAATTTGGGTTTCCTTTGTTAAAGTTGGAAGAATATAACCAAACCAAGCGTAACTTATCAATAAACAAACCAATCTCCGAATTATAAGAGCATCTTAACCTCACTATATTGGTTAAGATACGAACAGGAACGTCAAAAGATAAAACATGGTCATCTCGAACTGCAGCGGAAAAAACAGGAGAGCGGCACATTATCAGTCAGCTGACGCATCTGCGGACTTTATAAATGCCCCTGCGCATTTAGTGCATTTTAACTTTGAACGGGAACGTCAACTGCGAACGGGAACGGGACCACCGGCAAAAAAGGACTTCTCCTGATACGAGAAACGCGTGTGATACTTCAAAAAGTCAATTTTATTCGAGTTGTTATATTCTAAGCGAAAACCAATGGGGATTTTTCCTGAATTTGGGTTATTACCGCGAATGCAAATTTGAACATAATAATATATTATATATATTTTGGGTTTGATTCATCATTTTCCAAAAATTCCTTCAGAAAGTATTCAAAATCAGATTTCAAAATTGGGGTTTCGGATTTGCCAGGCATGCACGAAGTGATAACGGTATTTAGTAGAATAGCTTTTTCTGCTATCGAATAATGAAATATTTATTTCTTTTCTGTGGTACACACGTGTTCTTTGTCAATATAACTAAACAATTTCCGTTTGAGATTTTTCAGTAATATGACAGTATGACAGTCTGTGCTCTTCTTTTTCTATTCCTTGGTCGTCTTCTACTCTGACCAGATTTCGATCTGGTATTGCTATCTCTGTTTTCCTAAGCAAAGTAACACATTTGACGTCCTTTTCTTTCCGAGAAAGCTGAATTCGACGTTGCCATATCGTGCACTCAAGACAAATCCCTTTAAATGCAAATCCCCATTTTTATTTTTCAGTTTTAGGTGATCTAACATTTTTTTAAAAATATAATATTGAAATTATATGTTTTAAATGTGATGTTCTAGAGGTTTTTCATGAAAATTACAGCATTTTCGTTTGAAGGAAAAACCCCCATTGAATACCTACATGTTACTTACGTTATATTATAAATTATAATTGATACAGCGGTGATTTGTACAGGTTGATTCCAAATCTGATATGAACTTCGAGGAAGTAAATATGACTAATTTTCTGCAGGTTTTTCAAGCTCCGGTGCCGTTGCGTTGCGATATTCATGTGAGCATTCTACCACGGATGCTGTGTACTTCAGACCTTAAGTACGGCACCGGAGCTGGAAAAACCGTATGTGAGCACCGGACCTTATGGGTTAACGGAAATCAACAGTTACCGGGAAATTTGGATTCTTGTGATTTTCGAACAGTTCTTAAGCTTAGTTCATTATTCGTCAATTTCTTCTATGTCGACCAATAACTTTTGAGTATTTGTATCAGACAAAGATATGATACGTAAGTAAAAAGCGAAACTATGCGGTAATAAAAACACAGAGTATTTTTCTTACACTTGGGATATCAATTCCTTTCGATTATTCTATACGCTGGACATTCGAAAGATCAACAAACATAATCACAAGAACGAATATCTGTCGATAAATCAACAAATATTTCACCTTGATCAGAGCTAATCATCCAATCAACCAAAACATCTACACCGAAGAAGCGGATCCAAGGAGAACGATTACAGCTGTTTCACAGTTAAAACTGATCGTCAGGTCAACTTACCTTGGATAATACCGCAGAAGGAATCTCGATACTTTTTAACTTTCAGATGGATTACTTCAGTATAACTACGTACAGCGCGCCATCTTCCAGGGGTATCTTGCGAATCCTACCTTCGAGTGCAGAGTACTTTGATCGTATCAGGTCACTGCAACTGCAGTTTTGCTGTTCTAAACGTACTTCACGACTTTGGAAACACTCGGTTCATGTGGTTTTCCTACAAGACGATAACGTCCAACATCTGACAATGATGGGAACTGGTTCATTGAGAAAAGAGAGCTTCAGTAGTAATACTAACCTAATCACAAGGACTAATATCTGTCGATAAATCAACAAATATTCCACCTTGATCAGAGCTAATCAACCAAAACATCTACACCGAAGAAGCGAATCCAAGGATGATTTGAAAAATCTGTGAAACCAGTGAATGCATTCCAACGAACAGTTTCAGTGAATGAGGAAGGAAAATGGCAAAGTTTCAGAATAATTTTGCCATACATAAATAAAGTGTGGAATTCGAAAGTTATAGTCAACTTTCGAAAAACACAAGAACTCAAATATGTATCTCGGACACAAATGAATTTGGCTCGAACGACAGTGAATGTGTCATGCTAACCCCTCCTTAAAGGGTCAAGCCGACTTCGGAATCACCCTGTATATTACAAATATTGAACTGTACAGCCGTTACTTTTTGGTAGTTGATCATAATTGAAACAGATTTTTATTATTTCGTTGCAGCTCCAAAAACTATGAGATGTTAAGAGCGAACAATACCTCGAAAAAACAGGGTGACTTTTGAAGGCCAGAGTTCGTTTTTTGCGCGCATGTTCTAGGGAAACAGCGTGCTCTCGTTTTGTACAAATGTCTGTAATTTTCGAAATTTGAGCCGAAAATGTACTCAAACGAATAGGTTAGACTCAATGTTGACGAATCCGGCGACAAAATCGATTCTGTCCAGCCGTCCGGTCTCTGGCAGTCCGTATGCACGATTACGGTCGTACGAAGAATCCTATCGACCTGAAATTTCCAGGGTAGGTTTAATTTCGTAATACGACGGCTAAGTTCGTTAATGGACACAATCGGTCGAATAGTTTAAGATTTAAAGCCTTTTAAAAATTTGATGTTACTTCCGTGATAATTCGGGAACTACTTGAACGATAGAATCGACATTCAGCAGTTACTTGAAATATACTGACGCGCAACTTTTCGCGGCATTTTGTTGAGATCACACTGTCAGTAAATTAAAAACATTTTTCAAAATTTATTTCGAAAAAATTTTTTTTTCTGGAAACTATTATTTATATTCGAGAACAATTCCAGTTAAACCTTGAAATTCATATTTCACAGCAGTGTACCAAATTTCAATCCGATACGGCTAGTAGTTTTGGAGATATTGGGGAAAAATATGTAGAATTTCGTGGTTTTCTTTTCGATATCGTTGTTTTTTTCGGTATAACTCAAAAATACTGATTCAATCCTGATGAAACTCTGCAATTAGTTCAAAGATCTTGAAGGACAAAATTTTGCAAAGTTTCGTGATCATCGTGTCATTTTTTTTTCAAATATTCAATATTCTGTGATCTTCTTATCATATTATCTTCATTTAACTCTAAATGAACCTTCAAACTGTTATTTTCGGTGAAGTACTGAATTTTAAATTCGATCCTGTGTTTTGGAAATATTGGGAAATTAAAGTTTTGAATGGGTATATCTACGGAATCATTGGGTGGATTCTACCTATTCACGAATTCGGCCTTCGTTATTGAGATCCCAACCTCTTCAAATATCGAGTGTCTTAGTTGTTTCTTTCGGAAGTAGTTTGGATTTGATTGCTTCCTTCACGGCACTGCTTTTTTATATTTTTTCGAAAAGTTTTTTGGGTCCAAATGGTTTAAAAAAATTGTGAGAATGCGCAATGTTGCCGCTTTTATATATTAAATAATTTTCGGGAAAATGAAAACTGAAATGCAGTGAAAAATAGAAAAACAAATAACATTGCGTATTCTCATTGAAGAATTAAGAACATCCAAAAAAAAAATTCAAAAAATAATCACTGAAGCCTGCAGAACGACACCCTGTTTTCTCCTGAATTTCACGCATTTCCAATATTTCTTGCGGTTATTGGCAACGTTATACTAGGCAGACATCGAGGAGATATATTGACCTTAAGATGTTCACGAGGTTAAGAAACTTGCATGTGGGTGTGTCGCCTAGCCGTAATTTACCAACACGTGGTAATGTTTGCTCTTAAACATTATGTAAGGTTCACATTTCTGTGACTCGTTTCGAATTCTCGTTCATCTTCAGATTCTTTAGACCACTGCCCTATGAGCACATGCTACAGGGTATTTATGCAGATTCATGTAAAACGGAGGGATAATAAAAATCTCATCTTGTCACGTATTGATCCCGCCATATGCACCTCTAGTACCCAGAGAAAGTTTGGTTGAACTTCTGATCATCTATCCTCACGAAATTCTGTATGCACCTTAAGCCTGGGTATTTTCAATCAATCGGTTCAGTGCGATCATTTCTGTATTTTTGAAAATATCGGGAAAATTAGCTTTTGAATGGATATATCTGCGAAAGCATTCGGTGGATTCCACTCATTCCAGATTCGGCCTTAGTTAATAGGGTGCGAACCTACTCTACAAATAACGAGTTGCTAAGTTTCTTTAGGAAGTTATTGTGTTTGCGATCGGCTAACCATAACAATCGTATTTTGAGAAGTCGGGTCAGGGCTTAATTACGAAGGTTGAATTCGTGAATGGGTAAAATCCGCTCAATGATTTCGTAGAATAAAAATACCCATTAAAAATTTCATTATCACAATATTACCAAAATACAGAAGATGAGATAAAATTGAAATCCAGTACTTGATTAAAAATGACAGCTTGAAGGTCATACAGAATTACGTGAGGATGATATGATAAAAAGATGGTCGAATATTGAATATTTAGAAAACATTTTTTTCTTAATTTTTACTGATGCTACGATCATCACTTAATTCCTCACAAAGATGTTCATTAGCATTTTCATAATAGTTACCCAATTTAATTATGATTGAGCCAATATTTCTCGATTTATTCCGGAAAAACTACGACATAGGAGAAAAATCCATGTAATTTGACATATTTTTTTTCCAATATCTCCGGAAGGTATTCAAGATTTGGTACACTGCTGTCAAATATGGGGCTCAACGTATAAATAAATATATTCCGAATATGGTGAATCATTCCCGAAAAAAAAGTTTTTTCAGAAAATGTTGAAAGAAAAGTTTTTTTGATTAACTGACAGTACGATTTCAACGAAATTTTGCAAGGATTTGTGTGTCATTATTCGTCAACTAATTTTCAATTCCATCACGAGAGTAGTTGGTGAAATATCAGGGAGAAAACCTCAAAATTTCAGATAGTTGTATCCAAACCGTTATTCCGATTTGGCCATTAACGAACTCAACGGCGACCTTTCGATGCGCGTCCTACCCTGGAAGTTCCAAGTCGCTAGCTTGTTCCGTTCGGCAGTTATCTGGTCCTCGGTCAGACGGCCGGTGAGTCCAACCTCGCCGTTTGAGACTTCGGTAAAAATTACGGACCATCGGACAAAACGATAGCACGTTGTTCCCCAGAACATGCACGCAAAAATATAAATCTTACCTAGTGCTAATTATTAGTGAACAATATACTATCGAAAAATTAGTTTTTATTATATATTTGAAATAAATCACATAGAGTTTATGCGAAAATTTTTCACATATCAAGTTTTTCTCATATCAAGTTTTTCTCATCTAGTTTCAGTTTGTTTGCTGGTCATAATGGGAACCCCCTAAGCTTGGGGGCTACCTGTATCAGTTACGCCGCTGATTCTTGACACGTCATTTAAATGGATATAAATGAATCCATTAGGGAAGGGGAACGCATGCAGTGTAGGGAGTATTCCCTATGAATGGGACTCTCAAAGGTATTATCATTGTACAATGCAGAAAAATCAGGGTTGAATATGTTTGATCTCATTCATTGGCACCATTTTATAGTTAAATGCATGTCAAGAATGGATTAGAACCCTGAGAAGCCCCAATTGAAGATGCACCCCTTATTTGATTTGATTCACAGGGCAAATAAGTAATCTTACTGAGATTATCGTCATGCATTATGCATGAATCGTTTCATTGCGGTGGGGGTCGAATTTGAGGGGTTGAATGTTGAAGGATAAATCATTATGTTCTGATTGTACAATATCCAAAATCGCCGAGATTCTTATATGAAAATTGGTTAGGTCAGGTAAGGTTAGGATTTGTGTGAAGTGGGCCCAGCTCTTCTCGATTTGCGAAACATGTATGTACTGAGTTTTTCTAGGTTAGGGCTACTTTAAGCCCTCGATTTTTTTTAATTTTGTACGGTTCTGTAGATTTCTGAGGAGTACGAAATCGACTCTGGAACAACTTTTCAGAGAAGTGAAGGAAATAAGTATTGTAGCAGTTGATTGTTGATTTCATTTTGTGAAAAATTATCCCATGGGATAATTTAATGAAAATTTCATTTTATCAATTACACTCAGTAATATATATTAATCAAATTTGCTTGACAGGCAGTTCTATAGGAGTTAATTGTTGTTGTAATAAAATTCTATTTCATCAATTTCACTGTTTTATATACTTATTACTGTACGACCGGTTTCGGTGATTACACCAGTATCAACAATATATATTAATCAAATTTGCTTGAGAAACAGTTCTATAGAATTTGTTGTTGATTCCATTTTGTGAAAAATCATCTCATTTGGTAATGTGCTTGTCGAGCAAATCTGACTAATATATATTATTGATAATGATATAATAACCGTAACTGATCGTACAGTAATAAGTAAATGAAACAGTGAAATTGATAAAATGGATGATTTTTCACGAAATAAAATCAACAAATGACAATTTTAATTGAATCAACCAAATTGGATTTGATGATCAAAATTATCCAAAAATTGGAAGATGAAAACAAGTTATGAATGGAAATAATCAATTAGGATAGGCGCACACATGCGATTTTCTGTCGCGATTTTCTGTCGCAAGAAAGCAAATATTTTCGATTATTTGGTCGTATATGCGCGCATTGTTATTCAAGAGTATGTGTTTCATTTTCGCAAAAATATCGCAAAAATGAAACACAAAACCTTGAATGAGAGTGCTCGCATATACGACCAAATAATTGTAATACACAATCTGTTGGCGATCGCGAGTATTAAGTTGCGCGACAGAAAATCGCATGTGCACGCCTAGCCTACTCAAATATAAATTTCATTACTTGAGAAAACCATATCAGAATTCGAACGCAAACAAGAGCATATCGAAAAAACATCTCATAAACAGAGGGAATGTGCGATAGCACATTAACAATTCAAAGTGAGTCATAATATTGAGAAAACTGTAACTGAAAATACTGAACGAATTAATAACCATGTCGTCCCCTTGACGAAGATAACAAAGGAAGCGGTACCAAGACTGCACAAAGAGTTGGAATTAATCCAGGAATAAAAAATGTCAGAAATTATAAACCATATGAAGTTAAAAAATGTGAAGGATAATCGGGAGAATGTTAAGATTACAAATATAAAGGAGAAAACAGAAAACAGAAAAACAACATGTATGAGGTACTTGTGAAGTTGTTGGAAAAGATAACAACTTCACCAGCCAAGAAAAAAATGCAAGGTTTTTCATCAGTAAACTTAAGGAACATGCAACTGAAATTTGTATTGAATATTATATAAAACAGAGAACACGATTTGGAAGGGCGAATGTGGAGGTGAAGGAATAATTCTCCTAGGAGAAAAAAGGGAAACACAAAAGCTTTTGAGTGAATGAACGTGGGGATATGCAAGAAACGGTGCCCAGAAAATTCTTCTTTGTAGGAAACCAGAACCGAACAGGCGAGAAAAGATTTCATGAAAAAAAACGCTGCAAATTTTACACAAGGGTTTATTATTTTCTCAGTTATATAACCCAATTTACCATTGATATCTTGAAAAACTTATATATTATGCATAAATCATTGGTTTCTCACAACACAGAAACCAATTCCATGAAATGATTCATGTGAACATTGAAATCTCAATAAATACACTCGTATAATTGAATAACATTTCCACATGCAGAACGCTAACTGAGTAGCAAAATTCAAAATAATATTTTGAATGAGAAGAGACGTTCCACAGTCGTTTCTCCTCTTTGAAAATCTAACTATTTTCCACAATTATTAAATTTCGTGTGGGTATTCTACAACTGAAAATGACCTTCAAATCAGATAGGATTTGCCCTTTTTGAGATATAAGGGAAATGACCTCAATATTCAAAATGGTCACGAAATTTTTTGCCAATATCTGCACGAATAAATATCGGTCAAAACTGAAATTTGAAACACTGTTTCTAAATGTTGACTCTGAAACCTGTACCAAATTTCATTGAACTTTGATTAATATGTATTCGAAAAAAAATTTAAAAAAAAAAATTCGATTTTCCCAATACAATTGTCACGAAATTTTGCATTAAATCGAGTGTCTATATTTCACAATTAGTCATGATGTTTCAATCCAAACACGTTCGCATTTCTTGACACTGAGGAAATAAACTCAATCTTTCAAACTAACACCAATACGTAAAACAAAATTCAAGACTTTCTGCTAATATCAAATGTGAAGATGTGATTTCTTCTAGGATTCAACTTTGTTCTGAAAAATATTGATGAAATGAAAAAAAACTCAACCTCCCTGTGAATTGATCTGAAAAAAATTTTTTACACAGCAGATATCCGATTCACTTGATTCACAAAGTATCCACCACACAAACTGAAAAACTAAAGTTATTTTCAATAACATTTCTGAAGCAATTAAATGTACCGTGAACCTTATCAGGTTGAATTCAAAAGAATAATTCTAGATTATAAATTTCGTTCGTTGTTATCGTTGTCAGATACACTCAACTAAGAGGGTGTCAAATCCGAAAGTCTGTTTGATGTAAAGACGTGAAATTCAAACAAGTAGTTTGCCGACAAGCAGATGATGATACATGTGGTATATTTTTGTCTACGCTATATCCCTTGTCTCAGGTCACGACTCGACACAGACCCCATTCAGAACAGGTCTTCGGCTCCTTACTTTAGTCTAAGCCTGGCCGTCCACTGGAAGCGATTTGGGGCTTTTATGAGCTCCGTGTTTTACGAGCGCCGATGAGCTTATACGACCCAAGCGGTCTCAGGCTTCGGGGTCGTCCACTGGCAGACAGTTCGCGAGGTTTCGGTACGTTCTTGTTATTGCGTAGCAGAGGATTTGTACTTCGAATTTCCGTGTTTATTGAAGGAATTGTGATTCGGGATGGATTTAGAATTAATAATTAATTTCTTGGATAAATCTTACTTGATCAGAAGTCTTATGTTAGCTACGAAATGGGGAAAATTTTTGAGCTAAGGTAGATTCAAATTTGGAAAAAATTAAATTATCGGGAAAATTTTACCATTTTGATAATGAATCGGAAAAACCTTCAAAACCTTACAGATGTAGGTGGCTTAGTTCAATTGAGTAGCCCGAAGACTGCCAAACAGATTATTATCGTATACTCATTTATAAGACTGCAATGGAAGTTGAAGTGTGAATGTTGATGACCTGGGTACTTCGAAAACAAAGGATGTGGAACTTCGAAATAATGGCTGATTTGAGTTTTATTTGTGAAGAGTGACTTTCAGAAGGGAAATATGTTATTAATGTATCTAGAACGTGACTTCGAAACTTTAAAAACTGCACACATCGAAAGAAGTGAGGCTGACACAAAAATTCAGAAAATTCTTACAATTTTGCAGAAGTGTATGCGTATTTTAGAAAACAGGTCACAAGTAAAAAATCCGTAGCGTTTGATAAAGGAAAAACCATGTTTATTCTGTGATCGAAAGGATCGTTCTGCATATGTGATTGATTGGAACGTAGTTGAATCATTACAGTACGTATGGACCAAAAACACTTGAGCATACAGAAAAATATTCGGAACAAAATTTGTCACGAACTAAAAAACAAATTGATAATAGATATTGATATAATAAGAGCTATGAAACCGAGATAATGGCGAAACGCGCTGGATTAATTATATTTGGAATGCTATACAGCCGATTATTGCCAAAGAGTCCAATTTCAGGTAGACTACTACACCTACAGAACTTCTGGGTGTGAGTTTAATATAAGAAGAAGGACAACATTCATTAACCTTTCAATCTGATCCATCTAAAATTCACCAACAATAAAAAACGAGCTTCAATAAATATTCCGTTCACCAACCATACATTCCACTTGCCGACGGATAGCTCCTCTTTTCGAGCGTATAGACGCGGCAGATCCAAACTGATCGGGATACGGTTGCGCCGCTCGAATTCTCTCGAGAACGCCCGTATGAATTCGCTGCCAGTCGACGAGGGTACCTAGAATTCCATTAATTTGGATCTGTCGCGCCAGTTCGTTCATTTACGCTCCTATCGCGCCTCTCGAAATCGCGTGCAGTGGACGACCAGCCTAAGGCTCTAACCCTCAGTATAAGATTCTCGACAATCGACAATTGATGAGATTTGCGGTTTGTTATTGATTTTTTTGCATATTGTATCCTCCAATTTGATTTATCATATAAATGCTCATTATTTTTTATATTCACGCTTATTTCAAACTGTCAGTACGAAAGATTTTGGATTTCGATTGAAACCAGTAACGGATATCCACAGGTTGACGATAATCGTACTACGCAAACCGAAATTGATGGAAACCTCCGATCAACCGAATTTTTTGGAAATCTGCATTATTTTAAATTACGCAACTTAATTCGCGTTCTGCATGTAAAAGTGTTCTTCAGTTATGAAAGAGTATTTATTGAGATTTCAATGTTTCAAATGAATTTTTTCATGGAATTAGTTTTTGTGTTCTGAAAAACCATTTATGAATTTATGATTTATGAATAAAATAAAAGTTTTATTCAAGATATGAATGAGCTTCATGAAGAAATTAAATCTTAAATTCCGTAATCCGCAGGGTGATTTCTATAAATAATAATTTGATCCGATTTTCAGTAGTTATGTTTAAGATATTGGGAGAGAAAATCCAAAAATATTCAATCTGAACTACTTACGATTATGAAATTGTCAAGAGCATCGAGGGGGTATTTGAAAATTGTGTTTATAAAATAATAACGCATCAATTAAAAATTTCTCGATATGTGTTGAAAATTTGGTAATCAATATTTTCATCTACTTTCAGATGTATGATTCTGGATGAAAAGTAAACCGATTATTCCAGTGAATTCCAATTTTAGAACCGAATGCGATGATGTCATTTTCGACATTATTGGAAATTTGCAGCGTTTTTCTTTATAACTCAGGAACCACTGGTCGGAAATCATCCGGGTGAAATTTTTTTGGTTAAGTTTTGCAACAGTAATCAACCTTCAGAGTTTCATGAAAATTCGGTGGTAAGTTTTCGAGAAATAATTTTTTTTTCCCACAACCCCCCATTTTGAGCCCTTAGGGTACACCGATTCTGCTGAAAAGCTTGGAGGATCAATCCCGAGCAACACACGATTTTTCTACCAAGTTTCACCGGTTTCGGTTCAGTACTTTCGGAGAAAAGCCCCGGACAACGGACGGCGGACGGACGGATTTTTTCTTATTAGTTTATTCAAATCTACATACTGCAAAGGTTTATTATTTGATTTTATCAAATAATAAACCAAAACAGAATAAATCAAGTAGGAATACATCACATAGTGGCATTAAAAACTTATCGAAACCAAACGATTATCAATGATGCATTATTAATTATCAGAACATGCGGTCAATAGAAAATGCAGTAGACCAATTCGAAGTGTTCCTTGAAGAGCATGAAGACGGGAAGGTGCTCTGTTTGAGTGAACTTTAGAAAACTGGAGAACAACTGATGAGCTACTCACTAGCAAATTATGTCCTGGCAAGCTTTTTCTGCAGAGGAGGTCATCATATATGTACCATATATGTAGGAAATAATATGAAGAACTTACTTAATAAGGAAAAAATGGAGCGAATGTCGAAAATAAGGCACGATGAATATTCTGCAATTGGAGGTACGGTAAGTAATGACAAAATTATAGTAATAAGCGTCTACATGCCTTGAAAGTGTAACATTTCCAGGTAGTACACTACATCCCTAGAATATTCTATTCCTGGCGCATGTCGCAGGACATTGGGAGGATATACGCGGTATGTACAATTGGGTTTTTATATATATGATTTAGGGTTCGTGTATAACAAGTATGTCCTGTGAACAGCTGGAACCGCATGTAAAATTCTCGACATTGAGAGAACATACTTGAAATGTACCACTTAAGAAATTCACTATGATTCAGGGTTCGTAAATACCAAATATGTTCTCTAGTAGCTGCAATGTAATGCACGTTAAAATTTTCGAAATGTACGTCGACTTAGATCGTTGGTTCGAATTGCAATAAGAGCGAGGATGTGTACGGGTTGAATCAAGGTTGTATTACTAAATAATGAAAAATATTCAACGTATGGTGTGGAATCGAATTATTTATTTTTTCAATATAACCCGAGATCTGAAGGCTCAGGATCCATGAATGTCATTTGATGATTAATTACACTTTATTTATTTATTTATTTATTTATTCATTATACATGTAGGTTGCAAACAGTACAATGTACCAACAAAGCAACCACAAAGCCATGTAAGGTTTGTTGCCAGATTTTGAAATCTTCTAGTTCAGGATCAGAAATCGACAAAAAATTTCGCCGGGATATTTCTTTTGGTCTGAGTATCCGTAGTCTGGATACTGATTAACTTGTTTCGAATTCATAACTCTACTTTAATAAAAATATTGCATTCATGCTGGCTACATACGTGGTCGTCTACCGGAGAGGTTGATCGGATACGGAGAAACTGAGTATGAGTGAGAGACCCCCTACCATCACATATTCATAATTCCCGTAACGGCGTCAGGCCTGAAACCTGCACAGGTCAACCTATCCGGTAGACGGGTGCGTATGTGGCCGGCATTATATGTCACTTGATTATACAATCACTACAGTAACAATGTTTTATATCACGATTCGTTTGAATAAAGAAAAAAATACCCAAAGATTGCTCTATTCTGGCCAGAAGACAAACCTAATTCAGTTCAGTTATGCCCTGCGCGGCACAGGATGCTTAACGATTTTATTTCATTTTGAATATTGAATATTTCGTTGCTCGTCGGTTAGATGGGGCTTGAAAAAAATTTTACTGGAGTATCCCCGAGGTCAGGTGCCGCAGAGTGACCATGGACTGCGGCATGCCCTCAGGGCCATGTGTCGCACATAATTTGAAAACGCAATATTCTATATTCGCAGTGAACGTTTTTACTCATTTATATCACAAAACTCATGGCATTGTCAGATTAAGTAATAAAATGTCGGTTTCCGAAATCATACTACCTGCATTTTTCTCCACTGTTTACTGATTGCTCAAAAGTATTAGTTTCAGCAATTCTAGCAGCTTCAATCCCACAAGCTTTAACTTCCAGCTCGGCTGTTGCCCATTTTTCTCGTTTGGCCGTTATGTAATATTTTTTCCCTTGTTTATTAATTTTTTATACGATGCAAAATTCAGGCGAAATTAACTTTCGAAATGGACGATGCAATACGAGTCTACTAAAGCATATCCTAAAGTAAGTTTATGTTAAAGTGTTCTGTGGAGACCGTCATCGAAATCCGCCAAGCCAAGATTTCATACCACGAAAAGAAGCAAAACAAGACAAGATTGCGATCAACACAGAATTACAGAATCTGTCGCATGTCAAGATGGGCAATCTGAACCGATTGTAGATTATGAACCACAGAATATAAAGTAATATATATGTATTTTATAACTTTACGCCGAAAATGGTCTCAAACGACTAGGTTGAACTAACTGATAACGAATCCTGTGTCAAAATCGATTCTGTTTTCTGGTCTTTGATGGTGAACCTTGGATCATAGAAAACTTCTTCATGCTAAGTGGTAAATACTCAAATTAACCCCATATTTCCCAATAAATCACCAGATTTTTAGAAGTTGTTAACAATACGATAATCGCGAAATGTCGCACAAAGTTGTACACCTACATTTTTCAACTAGCTTCTAAGTTTGATTATACTCGGAGTGTTATGATTATCAAGGAAATAAAAATAAAATTGAGGAAAAAAACAATATAAATAGTTAAAAAGTTAAAATATTGTATGATTTCCACGTTTGACCTCAACGGACCATAGCTTGTTCACAGTGCTTTATCATATTCTTCAATAGGTATATCGAGTCCACTTGTAGATTATTATTCATATCATATCTGAAAGTTGGCTATTAGAGTAGAAATAATATTGATATTAGTAAAACTGTATATTTTTCAATCTTAATGGCTGAAAGGCGATGAAATTCTGAAAGTTTTGGAACGAAATCCTCTTATATTGCAATACAAACATATAAATTCTTACCACGTGTACTAAAATACTTTCAGCTTAATTTCATGGTCTATTCAAACCGAATTTTCAGTTTATAGGATCATTTCACAACCGAATTATAAGTATACAGCATTTCTGGCATTCCTGCGTTGTATGTATCATTCGATGCGAGGAATATCGTTTATCCGTCAAATTGCCTATGAAGGGAGAATTTTGAGTCGATAATGTCATCGCTAGATATTCTGAGGAAGTATGTGCAGTCAAATACAAGTTGTACGTACGTGATTTGTAGCATATGTGAATACGATTTCTCGAAGAAATAATAAAATATCTCGAGTAGATTTATTTACGGAATATTTGATTGGAACTAAATTAGAAATACAGGTCTGATGGAATTAAAATATATAAATTAATTGTGTGTGTGAATTGCTTGAAATTTTATGCAGAATTTCATGGAGACAGTGTTTGAGCTTACTACTAGAATGAGTTCCTACTACCCTGCTTTCAATTCTAGCGAGCTCGCAAGAGATAAGGATTTCCCCCAATAATCTATATAAATAAAAATGGATCTATGGTCTATCGATATTTTGAACAAGCACTACGTTCAAACGACTGTACCAAATTGGATAATTTTTTTTTTGTTGTGTTCATTATTCTCAGGTCTAGGTTTGTATAACGGAATAATTCCTTTTTCCTCCAACCATAGAACTCTATTAAACTTGAGTATGAAGTATTCGACAAAGCGAGCAATCATAGAGTACTTTGACACTTTGACGTTCGACACTTAGGTTGTAAGGTTACTGCATTTACAAAAACAAACCACCTGTGGTATTTGTTATTTACAGTAAAACGTGTTTCCTGAAAGTTTTTAATAGCATTGTGTTTGATATTAATCGTTGTGTTGTGTGTTTGTGTTACTCATTATCATTTATAAAAATGCCATCAATGAGGCGTCCAAATATTGGTCGGCGGACGCGTAACGCAAGACGACTTTCAAATCAGCGATTGGACAACAGAATGAGAGGCTCTCAAGCAAGATCTGTCTCAGCTTCGGATGAATCCATACCATCGATCTCAGGCGAGGTACAACAAAATATAGTATCAAATGAAAACATCAACTTTGAACGTATGGCATTTAGATATGATCCCACAGTCGATTATGCTGGCAAGAATGTTTCATTTCGGAACTATGAGCATTATTTGTCAATACTGTAATGCTCTGAGATATCCAAACGAAATCCCAGGATTATGTTGTTTGAACGGAAAAATCAAATTGCCACAACTGACAACGCCACCAGAACCTGTGAATTCGTTACTTTCAGGACAAGAACCTCTATCAAAACATTTTCTGCAGAATATTCAACATTACAATAGTGTGTTCCAAATGACATATTTTGGTTCAAACATAATTGAGGAACGAGGTTTCAACCCAACCTTCAAGGTATTTCATTTTCTATATCAAACAAACATATTACACATTGATTATAACATTACCTGCTAACATGAAAATTCTGTTAAGACTCATTAACGAAACTTTTCTAATTTTTTTCAACAGATTCAAGGACAAATTCACCATCGAGCAGGAGCATTGTTACCACCAGTTTATGGTGATTAACAAATTTCTCCAGATTTACTTCCTTGGAAATTCTGAGAATGAAGTAAATCAACGTTGTGCCATCAATCGTGCAGCAAGATGAAAAATCATCGTGCAATTGCAACAACTTTTGCATGAACATAATCAATTGGTACAATTGTTCAACACAGCCTTAGAAATGATCTGACGAATATAAATTAGTAATTAGAGCAGATAAAAGGCCAGCAGGAGAACATGAGAGATGTTTCAATGCACCAACGTTAAATGAAGTTGCTATTGTAGTAGTTGGAGAAAATATAGAGTCTCGCGACATTGTAATTCAACGACGTGATGGTGGCAACCTCAGACATATCAGTGAAACACATCGTATGTATGATGCTTTACAATATCCACTAATATTCTGCCGATGAGAAGATGGAAAACCTAATTTTTATCATGATGATTAACCCAGCGACTGGTGAGTATTGATGAGTCATATTATGAAAGAATATAGTAAGAATGCATTTCAATAAGATATCTTCAGAGAATAAGGTCCTTAGATTTGTGCACCCTGTATTATTTTCTACTATATTTTCATAGTTTTTACCACCACTTCGTCAGAGTAATGTTGTTTCAAAAATTCTATGTTTCAATTCCTTATTAATGTTGATTATTCTCTTACAGGTCAGGAAACAAACAAGGTCAGCTCGATGAATTTTTATGCATATCGTTTCATGATTCTACAGAACGAGGACAACCATATTTTGAAATGCCGCCGATTGTTCCATCAGTTCGCTGTTGATATGTATGTTAAAATTGAAACTGAACGTCTAACATATATACGTTTGAATCAGAAAAAGAAAATTCGTTCAGAAAATTATATTCATTTGCGCGATGCCATGAACGCATATGGAAATGGAAATAATGTCGATCGACTTACTATTTTACCAGCAACATATGTGGGAAGCCCCAGACACATGCACGAATATGCGCAAGATGCTATGACTTACGTGCGTCATTATGGTCGACCAGATTTGTTCATGACTTTCACGTGCAGCCCAAAATGGTTCGAAGTCACTGATTTGCTATTGCCTGGTCAGTCATCCAGTGATAGTCATGACATCACAGCATGAGTATTCAAGCAAAAACTCAAAGCGCTAATGGATTTCATTGTAAGATATCATGTTTTTGGAGATGTACGATGTTGGATGTATTCGGTAGAGTGGCAAATAGAGGGTTGCCTCATGCTCACATTCTCTGTGGATGGCTGAAAAAATCAGACCAATGAAATCGACTTAATCATCAGTGCAGAAATTCCTGATCCAGATGCAGATCCAGAAATGCATGAAATAGTGATAAAAAACATGATACATGGACCGTGTGGTGAACAAAATCGTGAATCACCATCTATGATCAACAACAAATTCTCCAAGCGTTATCCACGTGCTTTATTGGCAGAGACAATAACAGGTAATGATGGTCACCCCCTGTACCGTTTCGCTCTGTTGAAGATGGCGGTAGAACAATAGCGTTGAAAGTTAAGAATAAGGATGTTGTAGTCAACAATACCTGGGTTGTTCCATATTCGCCGCTACTGTCAAAAAGATTCAAGGCACATTGCAATGTTGAGTACTGTAATTTGGTAAAATCTATTAAATATTTTGGCAGGTACGTCACAAAAGGCAGCGACATGGCTGTTTTTGGTATTACAGCTCCAAATAGTAACGATGAGGTGTCACAATATCAGATGGAAAGATATGTTAGTAGCAATGAAGCTATTTGGAGAATTTTTTCAGTTGCCATACATGAACGTTATCCCACTGTAGTTCATTTAGCTGTTCATTTAGAGAATGGACGAGTTTATTTCACGGCAGAAAATGCGGCGCAGAGGGCTGAACATCCACCAGCCACAACGTTGACAAGCTTTTTTGAGACATGCATAAGAGATTCATTTGCAAAAACATTGCTTTACCAAGAAATGCCAAAATACTACATACACAAAATACACATGGAATGCATCATCCAAAAAATTCCAATGGCGAAAACGAGGACAGTCCGTACCGGGATACGTGAATGTTTATTCAACCAATGCATTGGGGCGCATTTACACAATTGACCCGAGCAGTGAAGAATGTTTTTACTTGCGTTTATTATTGCTGAATGTTCGTGGACCAACTTCCTTCGAATATTTGCGAACCATCGATGGTGAAATATGCGCAACATATCGAGAAGCCTGTCAACGTTTACATTTATTAGAGAATGATATACATTGGAATCATACACTCTCTGATGCTGTTATTTCTTCTACTTCATATCAAATCACTTTTTGCCATCATAATTTCAACATGCTATCCATCGAACCCTCAGCATTTGTGGGACAAATACAAAGACCATACGGCTGAAGACATTTTGCATCGAGTACGATCAATAACAGCAAATCCAGAACTAGAAATTAGTGCTGAGATACATAATGAGGTATTGATATCTTTAGAGGATTTGTACTTAATGATGTCCCGCAAGATGTTGCATGAATTAGGAATGCCAGCGCCTAATCGCCCCATGCACGATGTATTTAATCGTGAATTTCAACGAGAAAAGGAATATGATAGAAATGCATTGAGTGAATCCGTACAAAGTGAGTTGCAATGACAATAAATAAATCACAAGGTCAATCGTTACAAGTTTGTGGAATAAACCTTGAATTGCCCTGTTTTTCGCATGGGCAGTTGTATGTCGCCTGCTCGAGAGTTGGTAATCCATCTGCTCTATTTGTTTTCCGTCAAGAAGGAAAAAATGTTGTACATTATAGGGCATTACAGTAAAGTATAATTTAGACATTTCGGTGTTTTTTTTACTACATAATATATTTTGTCTTAGTGTTTTTCTTTAGTTACACCTCCCGTGCGAAGCCGGGCCGGGTAGCTAGTTTGTCTATAAATGCCGACGTGATTTTCTACTCATTCAACTAATCGTATTATGTATCTGCAATTATCTGTAGCTTTCCATGTTTTTGCGATCGTGGTCTTGAACGACAAACGACCAGGTAAAACACACTGATAAAGAACCCGTAGTTGCATTCAATTCTGTTCTGCTAACCTTTGCCACGATGACTTCCGAACGGAATATGTCTTCGACTTTGAAACTGCAGGGACGGTTGTGCATCTGAATGCATCTTTCATTATCCTGGAAAAAATATTTTGATTTCGTTCGGAAATACTCTATGTAGGATTTCACTGAACTTGGCAAAATCCTTAGAATCAATATTCAATTCGTGAAAATTTCAGCTTCATGGGATCTATGTATTCTCAAAAAAACTACTAGGTTATAATACTATATGGATAAAACTTTTGAGTGTATTTTTTCCGTTCATGAATTCTGACTTCTCCGTCAAGCTCGGAACCTGCTATTGAATTGCAAGTCATTTGTTGTTGGTCATAGAATAAGTTTCGAGATTCTTGAAAACAGGCTATGCCGGTATAGCTTGCAGTTCGGAATCAATTTTCCAACGTCCTGGAGCCGACAGAACAACCATCACGTCGTATGGTGCCACCAACCTATTGTTGAATTTGGTGATGCGCCGCATTTATCGTAGTTCCAAAGCCTGAAATCAGAGTCGACTGTCTCAGATTCTACAATTTACTCGAAGAAAAGAAAATTAAATTGTCCTAGACGAAACCAGCTGAGTGATACTAGAGGGTAAACAACATAATGCAGTATAACAGTTACAAAGATATAAGCAGTTATTCCGAATATCACGAGGTTTTATGACGTAACTAGAATTGATGGAGAACCGATGATTATCAAACTCCAAATGTTGCATCGAATGAAAACTATGATGCCTAATACCAAAGGAGTTCGAAGCTGAGTTGGATGAATTTGGAACCATGTTTAATCCGATAATTTCACCATTAATCAAACTTTCATGGTCATCCCCCTCACATATGGCCCCAAATAAATACATTGGTAGCTAAGAATCGTACGGATATTACCCATCTCCTCAAGCCTGCTTAATTTCAGAACCTTACTACCCGAAGCACATTTATGACTCTGTTCACATTCTGCACATTTTCCAAACTGGACTTCCTATAAATCTACGAATGGATACCGGGTGCTTGAGAAAACCTTTCGAAAATAGCCATTATGACAACATAAGCAATGTTTGCTTCCTATTCGTGTCTTTCTTACTGAGGAACATTGCTCTCCGCCTTTCCAACGATTGAATTCTTACTTGATGAGTCGACGAGAGTAGTTGTGTCTTGCGAGCTCCCGACAATCTCTTATAATAATACCTAAGCAAATATCCCCTGAAAGTATATATAAAAACTAAATAAAGATTATGCCGCTCACACGTGAGCAAACGGATCAATCAAAATCTATAGTGAACATGACAATGAAGCAACTATGGATAGAGCCGGATTTTACAGAAACGATCGTCAGTAATGTATTGGATGCAATTTCGAAAGAAGTAAACAGAGAACTGTTGAAGATCGAAGAACAGCTGCGTGAAATCAGGGAAGTAGACGAATCTGAAATTAAAGATGTAAAACAAGCAATGAACGAACAATATGGGCAGCCAAAGTGAAAAGATTCTACGGAAATAAGATCCGCTGGAACAGGAGAGCAGGAAATGTAATCTTCGCATTTTCAATTTGAAGGGGGATATTTCTCAAATTAAACAACCTCCATATCAAACAAAAAATATACGGTATGGAAAGGCTTTTGGAAATTGTCATTAAAGAAAATCTAACACCTATGAGGCTGCAGCTTATGTATGATGCCATAAGGCGTTTGAGTCTGTCGAACGTGTGTACTCGCAATGGTAGGGGTGTTGTCAAAATAAACAACCATTTATGGCGATTTATGGGATGAGTGATTTGGAATGACCTTGTTGACTGCATTCTAACTTCTTGGTACGGTTCTTTTTCAATTTGAGTTTTTTATGTAGTTTTTTTCTTTTGATGCCGACTTAAGCGTGGATCTATTTGGGGTTATATTTTGTAATTGGGAGTAATATAATGGGATAGCAAAAAACAGCCGGGCTTATTTGCTGGGTGCAAACTTCATATTTGATGGGCTTCAATTTCTTTGGTAGTAGTTAAGAGATGTTCGAACTCCTCAATATGGGCGGGATTAAGTGAAGACGAAGGTTGTGGGTAGCATTGAGGAGGCTGTGTCAGATGAAAAGTTGAATGTTTTAACGATTATACACAGTAATATCCGTAGTATTCGAAAAAATTTTGAGGAGTTTGTTTATTTGGATTCAGTAAAGGAGAAATTAAGCGTCATTGTATTGTCGGAAACATGAAGTGTGGAGGAGGTGAGCGATTTTAATATTCTGAATTTCAGCATTTTTACAGCGACTCTAAATTTAATAAAAACGACGGTCTTATAATTTATGGTCGAGACGATTTCACCAGCCAGCTAGTAAATCATTCTCTGACTGAGTCTGTCTTGTGCAGATCAACTATAAATCTTGGCGGGATTCAGGTGGGCATCACAGCATCTTACCGTCCTCCATCAACTGACGCAAATATTTACATCGCCGAATTGAATGAGTATATGCAGAACTCAGATGAAAATCCTATTAAAATTTTGGAGGATTTTGGAGATATCAACTTCAATATATACGATAAAATTTCTTTAGAGGTAAACAGTTATACAGTGTGTCCACGGATTGGGTGCCGGTAAGGTGAAAATGACGAAAAATTTTCGAGTTAGACTGTGATATTCTGGAAATCGCTCCTGCTTGGTCTCAAACTATGATGTTGAAGAAATGAGCCAAATCAATTAATATACAGGGTGATTTAGAACTGATTCAATGAAAATTGTTAAGAATAAAGTGTCTTTGTTTTGAAAGATATCGAGAAAGTTTATTAAGAAAAGTTGTTTGGAATAACGAGCTGCTGCAGGAACTCAATTTTCAGATAAATCAGCCTACTTTGATTTATAAGTTCATGAATATTTTGTTAATCCGATACGTGAGATATTTTGTCATGATCAAAAATTTAAATTTTGACACTATTTCTTTAACATTTGGCCAGCGTTCATGGAATTGTCCTATTACTCCCTGATACGAAATGTCTGCACCTAAACTGTAGCACTCCACAATAAAGACTCTTTGTTCTATGGTCAATATATATTTAACTGGAAAATTTTCGTTTATGACGAATAAAATTTACGTTTCCACTCACGTCTGGCATTTGTAACCATGGATATTATCAAATATTTTCATAACCTATTCACAAAATCAAAGTTGATCGATTTATCTGAGAATCGAGATTTAGCCGTGTCTCTTGATTCTGAACAACTTTTCTCAATAAAGTTTCTCGATATCTTTTAAAACAAGGGCACTTTATTCTTAACAATTTTCATTAAATCAGTTCTCAACCACCCTGTATATTAATTGATTTGGCTCATTTTCTCAACATCTTAGTTTGAGACCAAGCAGGAGCGATTCCCAAAATATCAGAGTCTAACTCGAAAATTGTTCGTCATTTACACCTTAAAGGCACTCCATCCGTGGACCCACTGTATAAACATGCTAGGTGAGAATGGCTTCATTTCTCACATTAATGCCATAACTAGGGAAACCGAAGATTAAAGCAGTAAATTAGTATAATAAGTATACAAGTTAGTATAATAACCCCTATACATGAAAGCGGTGATTAAAAAGATCGAAATAATTACAGACCCATCTCTGTCATAGTCACTTTCACGAATATCTTTGAAAAATGTTTGAAGGAAAGACTTGTCACCTTCTATAAACAACATAATGTGAAATCGGATGGGCAAATCGGTTTCAGAAAGAATTCACTACTGAGCACGCGGTTCTGGACCTGGTACGGAAGCTTGTGGTGAATTTGGATGTATCTGAAAAGTGTTTGATTGTATTTCTTGATTTAGCTTAGGCTTTCGACACAGTGTCACACAATATGTTGTTGAATAGGTTGAACAACGTGGGTGTGAGATGTCCTGCTCACAGGATTCTAGAATCTTACGTGACAAACGGAACCCAAAGGGTAAATGTAGAAAATTGTCGGAACGATCCATTACCGGTGTCGATGGGTGTGCCTCAGAGGACGGTTTTGGTCTGGTTCTTTTTTAAATATATATGATTGATATTGCGAAATTGATTAATTTCACTGGCTACATCATATCATACGCAGATGACACCGCAGTCATCTTTGTTGGTGAGTCTTGGGACACACTATACGGGACCGTGGAGAGAGGATTGGCCGATTTCTACAGTTGGCTGAATTTCAGTTTGTTAAGCGTCAATTTTTCAAAAAGTAGGTTCATCACGTTTAGTATCACGTGTGAGAATCAACCTAATACAAATTCAATCAAAATTCATAGCAAAACATGCATCATCCGTAGATGCGCTTGTCCATCGATTCAGAGAGTAGATCAAATCAAATACTTAGGAATAATTGCAGACAGATATCTGAGGTTGAATGCGCAGGCGGCCTTTGATACTGAAAAATTAAGACAACTCCCACATAAATTCTATCTTTCAAGAGATATTCTGAACGAAAGAAATTTGCTAAAGCTTTACAACTCGTTGGCGGAATTGGGTGGGAGGACAGGACTCTGTGTGGTGATGCACGGAGAAATCTAAAAGTAACACAAAATAGTCTGATGAAGATAATAATGAAGAAAGATTGGCGATATTCAACGGATGCTCAACATAAAGAAGCAAACCTTCTCAACATAAAAAAAAACGATTTACTTACCAATCACTGCTACATATATTTTCCATGCCTCAGCCAGGTATTTATATGAATAGGAAGTATAGTACAAGATCAGTTAAAATGAATCACTTGAGATTCCACTGTATAGAAAGAGCCACTCACAACGTTTTATATCTTATCTTGGCCCAAAATTTTACTCATATAAATGCATTCTCCCCATCTCAGACGAACCCAAGATAAACATAAATTCAAAACGGAAAGAAGGAACCTCATCATGAAGGATCAGATGAGCTGTGATGCCTGAATGAATGCGAAACTGATTGTTTTTGTGATTATACTAAAAAAGAATTCCTGCTGATATTTCAGTTATAATTCTTGAATAAGGTTCACATACCTTTGCGCTCAACTGAGTTTTCCTCGCTTTTCGCCTTAGACATCCCATGGTCTACCTACCTAAGCACATCAAATAATAAATAATTGTATATTTTAGTCCAATCAAGGGGTGGAAATTATCTAGCACAAGCACTTCGGTGCTTAGATGTGTTTCCCCTCTAAGGAGAGGATACAACTCGAATGAAATTAATTTAGGTATATTTGCAATGTATTTTGAATTGCTGTTAGCATTAATGTGATTTGATTTGATTCATAGATGATGTAGTAGCATGAGCATGAGTAGCATTGTGTTCCAGAACAAATAAAACATCTCCAAATCATTTTTGCGAGAATTCAGCTAAACTCGATAACTGGCTTTTTATGGCCTGTTTAAAGTTGGATTTCTGGACAACTTTTTCTTCGTTGAGGGCGGACGTCGACTAACAGACACCTTTTATCCAGGAATCAAATGAACTCACCACAGCAGAGGAATTCCTTCCATGCCTGGGTATGACATTCCTACCAACAAGTCATATTGTGGATATTGAATTCTCAATGAATAGGAAGCTAGGAATAGCCACCCAGAAGTTGGCGTAACCCTACAGTGACAGCACAATCAAGAGCGATAACCGCTAGCTTTTCTCTCAAACAGCAGAAGCGTGCAACGGAACATGAGGCCATGAACTCTTTGCTGTTCACAATTCAAATCCTTTCCGTAAATTGTGACCAAAATGTCAAACAGCAGAAGCGTGCAACGGAACATGAGGCCATGAACTCTTTGCTGTTCACAATTGAAATCCTTTCCGTAAATTGTGACCAAAATGTCCAGGTTGATGCTCTCCTATGAGTAGAGGAACTTTCAGCTGCAGTTTTCGCTGAGTCTCAGGAGAACGATGACGATTAGAAGAAACTTTTACAGGGTAACACGGGATGACGACTGAAAATGGTCAAGTCAATGCAATCAATCATCGCAGTTGACTGCTTTCAATCTCTACACCGTTGGCTACACTTCATTATGAAACCATTTCTTAAGTCAGCTCCAGAAGTCGTCTTCTACTTTGAATGGATGTCCCTATTTTCATACTCCATTGAGAGTAACGATGGGTTAAGATGGACAGTTACAATCATGGTTGTTCGATGAATTGAATTATTATGACTGGCATCAACTATCCGCGATCTACCGACTACTACAGTGCAGAAAATGGAATGGTGAAATGAAGCCATCAGCAAATGGGGGCAGCTCTCGAATGCTACCTGAATAATTGATGAACGCAACACATCCAACGGTTCTATTCGAAACTGAAGCATTATGGCGACAAGACCTCGAAAAGGTATCTACGAAACGCTTTAATGGTGAACCAGTTCGATTACTAGGAGATTTGCTCGAATCGAAGGAAAGTGAAACCGAAAGAAAATCACGTTTCAGAATTCCTATGAAACTTGCGAAAAAAACCTACAAGAACACTGCCGTGAAGGCAGCAGCTTTTGCGCGCATGTTCAATGGAGAAGGCCGCTATGGCAACGGATTTGAACATGCGCGCGAAAGCTGCTGCCTTCAGGGCAGTGCTTTTCTAGGTTTTTTCGATAAAGTACTGAATATCAGTTCGATCTAATCTGTATTTTCGAAGATATCGAGGAAATGAAATTTTGAACGGGTATATCTACAGAATCAATTGGGTGGATTTTATCCATTCACGAATTCGACCTTCGAACTAAGCCCCAAACCTTCTCTACAAATATCGAGTTTCTAAGTCGTTTCTTCCGGAAGCTTGATAACGAAAGTCAAATTCATGATTCGATAAAATCAGCCCACTAATTCCGTAGCCTATTGGCCGACCGTCAACACAATAACTTCCGAAAGAAACAACTTGGAAACTAGATATTTGTAGAGTGGGTTCGGACCTCAATTACAAAGGCCGAATTTATGAATGATCAAAATACATCCGATGATTCCGCAGATATACCCATTCAAAGTGTTATTTTTCCAAAATTTTCAAAAATTCAGATTAGTTCGAATTGAAAAGAAATACTTCATCGTCGGAAAATGACAGTTTTGAGTTTTGTACAGAATTCAATGAGGATAATATGATAAGAAGATCACAAATTATTGAATATCTGAAACAAAAACTTTGAAATTGTTTTTTTTATAGTTCTAATGACAAGATCATCACAAAATTCAGCACAAGATTGTCCTTTAGCATCTTCAAACTAAGTGCAAAGTTTCATCATGATTGAGTCCGAATTTCTTGAGTTATACCGAAAAAAACAATGATATCGAGAAGAAAAACCACGAAATTTTACATACTTTTTCTCAAGATCTCTAAAACTTATAGCCTTATCGAATTCAAATTGGTACACTGCTATTAAATATGAAGCTCAAGGTATGAGGATGTTTCGGGAAAAAAAATTGTACGAAAAATTCATTTTTTTTTTAATTGAGTACCAATACGATCCCGACAAAATTTTGCACAAAGTTGCACGGCGTGATGCTCCAACTAACTGCCAATTTTCAAATCAATCGTTTTAGCAGTTCCTGAAATATGAGAGAAGTAACCTCAAAATTTCAAATGGCTATAACTCCGAAACTATTCGGCCAATTTGGCCCATAAAGCCGGGTGCAGATGAGTGTAATGCGAACAGCGAATGCCATGCACAGGGAGTTCAAGGGCGCTCTTTCTGCTCCATCAGAACTCGGTTTTAAACGCGAACGATGCATTCGAACGTATTATTGGAGGCTGAGCATGAGTGACGTCAACACTATTTGCCGAATCGTTTATCAAATTTTATTGCATTCGCTGTTCGGATTACATTAATCTGGACCTGGCTTTAACAAACTCAACCGCGGCATTCCAATGCGCGAACTACCCTACAAGTTTCAAGTTGCTAGCTTGCTCCGTTCGACAGTTGTCGTGTCGTCGTCCGGCCGGACAGAATCGATTTTGACACCTGATTCGTCATCAGTGAGTCCAACCTAGTCGTTTGAGACCATTTACGGCTGAAAATTCGAAATTTTCAGACATTTCCACAAAACGATAGCACGCTGTTCCCCTATAACATGCGCGCAAAATGCTGCAAATCAGAACTACGGTAACGAGAATGTTCCGTTTTCAAATATCTAGAGATAACTAAATATTTCTCCAAAAGCCCGTCTACCACTTCTGTAGGATAGATAAGGTACGAACAGACCAAGTGGGTCGCGGTTGAGGTGGAGGTCGCAGTCGATGCTGCTAGTGGAGTCGCGGTCGTTATCAACAGCACATAGCAAGGAGGTTACCTGCGATGCTCAGTCTAGATAAGACCACTGCATGCTCGTCAATTCATGAGTTACTTTACTGACATTTGTCAGGCACCTTTTTTGGCATGTAAAAAATTCGTTACTCACGGCCAATTGTGAGTTATCACAGGTCCGTAGACAGTTACAGAGTGAACAGTATAGGCTTCCTCATCTTTAAATTGGAGGAGCTAGCGCAATGTTTGGGAGTGAAATTTTTCATATTTACACCGAGGTTGTGTAACACTTAAACTTTAGTTAATGAAAGCAGTAAAACAAAAATTATAGTGCACTTCGTTTTTTTCTGCAACGAAGAACACTTGCCTCAGCTCAGAAGGGATGGGCTGGATTCGGATCTCGAGTAGTAAGGTTAAACAGTTTAAACAAAAGTAACTAGGTCGGGTGATGCCCTTTTATTCTCTATTACCTATCAATCGGTTTATGAAAAATACAATTTCGTGTTATGCCTAAGGAGTTCGAACTCAGATTGTACAAAAATATAATTAATATAAACTAATTCAAGTTTTGGTCTCAATCATATTCCAAAAGACGCAATTTTCGCTTTGTATACTCAATAATAAGACGTCAAGATTGGAATCATATAGAAAAGATGATGAGGTTGAATACCTCGTATACTCAGCCTGAACCTTCAGGGTTCCTTGGTGGAAGAAAAATATCCCTGACACAGTTGAGGATGTGAACCTCCGTAGGTCTTTTGGACCTTTTAAAATGGACGAGACGTCCCTCGGATACTAAGGACAGAGAAAACGACCTCTTCGTCCTTGATTTGAAGCCTCAGTTGTTGTAAGGCTTGTTTCTGTGTTAATGTTATCAATATATCTATATAGCTCTAATCCCGGATTCCGTTAAATTATCCTCCATCCAGATGATAATTTTTGGAGCACCTCGTAAGTATTAATTTATCCCAATTTATTGGAAAACAACTCTTTATCAGTAAGGCAGTCGTTTGTTCTACCGCTTACGCATTAACATTTTGAACTGAATTAAAAATTGTCATGTATTCCTCGATTTCTTTTCATTCTCCTGATTCGATTCTCTTCTATCCTTGCCCAACTCCGCTCTCTCGCTCCCTCGCATATCATTCGAGTTCGCGCAAAATTAAACCGTAACAGTTGATACCTCGCCTCGAAAATTATCGACTATGCCTTTCTTCAAATCCTTCAGGATTTTCAGGAGAGGTTCCATAATATTTTTATTGAGCAATTCAGTAATATTTTGACTTGGTGAACAGCCCATTCAGATGTATGTTGTAAGGTACTTATATTCAGTTTAAGAATTCTAAAATTACATTATATGGAATTTTCTACGAAAAACATCATTGCATCATTCACGCGAGTTGCGATGAAGGAGGATGGCAACTATGCCTCGAATGCACCAATCACAGGAAATATTCTTGTAGACCAGACAGTGGGCATACATGAAAAACAAATTATTTGATTTTCAAGCGCATCGATATGAACTTTCTGGACGGCATTGTTTTCCTTTACTACGACTTACCTCTATCCTCCTTTCTTCATCTGTGTGTTTGGTTAGCATGGTTGTCGACATCGACTGCGACCTGCGACCTCTACCTGACCTACGATCAACTTGTTACTTCGTACCCTAATACTGAATTCAACAGCACATTTCCGAAATGTTCACCTTCAACCTATGTGCGAAGGAATCAATACTTATCTACGTTATAGTGAAAGAGGCGTACATAATTGCCGATTGAGTTCTCACCGAACAACAATTATATTTCGGGGCGATTTAAAATATGATTTTCTTGATCTGGCCTTCTCGTAGTTACTGCGTGAAAATGTTATTCTACATTACACTTCACAGATTTCCACTGATCAGTGCTGATGGATGAAGTAGAGTGTAATGCATTGTAGTTCTACCCTTTTGCCTACTCTGCGTTAATCTAATATAACGGAATATTCTATGCTTTTATCATTCTTACTGATGATGCTTATCTTACGATTTACGAAGTTATGTATAATACTATATTTATTGATAGAAATTACTCACGCAAGTGAAATTCCCATCGTTTGAAAGACATTTGTAATCATATAATCAAAGGTATATTGCATGGATTGCGCCTATTATTTGAGAATGTCAATGGAAGTAGGTAACGATGTAAGCGATACCTATGGGTACACCCACGTTTGTACTAGCCTGACCGAATAAATTAACTGTGGTGCTACTCTTAAGAGCAAGCAATACCACATGATGTCGAGTTACGACTAGGCAACACAGCCACATTCAAGTTCCATTTAACCTAGTTAATATCTCAAGGTCAAGCACCTGCATCGCAGTGTATATGCTCTATCGTTGTCGATAGCCGCGTGAAACCTCAGAATTCGTAGAAATTTCGACGTTTATAGAAGAAACAGGGTGTCGTTCTGCATTTGCCAGTGAGTGTTTTTCGAAAATTTGTTTGAGATGTTCTTGATTTTTTTGTGAGCATGCGCAATGTTAGTTATTTTCCCATTTTTCACTCTATTTCAGTTTTATTTTCGCGAAAAGTCTCGAATATTTAGGTTACCTTGGCTCTTATTAATTGTATGAATAAATAAATAAATAAATATAAAAAGTAGCAACATTGCGCATTCTTACAATTTTTTCAATCATTCGCAGCAAGAAAATTTTTTGAAAAAAACGCACTGTGAACTTCAAAAGTCACCTCGTTCTATTCGAGGTATTTTTTGCTCTCAACACACTTTTCGAGAGAGTTGAATTCGGAAGGAAAATGTTGCGAAATTTCAAATCCGCATCCGTCAGCTTCTTCTCACGATATGATTCGTCATTAAATGCGCAAGCGATTTCGCGACATCGTTGATGCAGACCGAAGGGTGCTTTTGCCATAGGCGCCGCTCGCTGTCAGTTTTTCCGCGACTTCGTTAGGGGTAAGTTTCGTGCGGACCCTTCGAATCGTTTCGCGCCTTCTGACGTGCCATCACGTGTGGATATTCGCTGTTTTTTGGAATTGTTTCCCGTGGCTTTGAGATCTGTCTGGAATTATAGAACAAGGTAGGTAATTACTCGTTTTATTCGAATCGAACCCTAATCATTTAGTTGAACGATAATGATTCAATCGAGTGATTCAATCACGACTTATTCGATACAAACTCCGTAATTAGATACTGAACGAACATGCAGGAATACTGTTTGGTCTTGTCTCCGGGAAAATATGTTGATTGTATCAATGAGCTTCAATTTTTCATAGTATATTGATATTTAGTTGATCTGTATTGAACAGTTCAGTAGTTAATGAAACATATTCAATTACAAAGTTTTTCTGATTTTTCTTTACATAATTTCTTTCTATATCGATATTTTAAACTTGCGTTTAAAAAACAAATTGGGTTGAAAAACAAATTCAATCATTTTATCGAATGGCATATAATGAGTGGAGTAAGAACTCGAGAAAGCGTTAACATGATGAAATACAATACAAAAATAATACTAGACAAAGTATTCAATTTTCTATCATTGAACAAAGCATTGAAAATGGCATCAAAAGAATCTATTTTATATGTCAAAATTTTACACGTGCTCTCACCAACACTAATTGATCACAAACGAATGAGATCCACAAGTAACTACCGACTAGCTTGCCAAATGCTTGTGCATAGAACAGAATGCCATCAGTTCCATACCTTCTTCTTTCTGGGATAGATGAAATACTATGATGAAATCTTTATAACTTCAAGAGTTAAACGACAGCTGATAAATGACTCTATAAAACTTTTGTTTCATTTCGAATATTAGATTCATACGAGTGATTATCTTGATAGCTCTCATTGAGTAGAGTCATTTGAATTTAATATTCAAAACATTTTCATTTTAATTTGAATGAATTTGAAAGAATTCTAAGTTTCATGAATATTGTTGGAATATACATGGTTGAATAAGTGATACCTGAACTACAACTTCTTAATGTTAAAAGCAAGAAAAAAATGTAGGCCACATTCCGCGTGTCTTTTCAGTGGAATGCTTTCAACAGGATTCCTCTATTTTTCCTTTGTTTCAGATTTCAGAGCCAAAATCAATATTTGAACAATTTCAACTTTGGTCTTCATATAAGTCTCTGTTGGTGATATCAACTTGATATGAAAACCTCGAGATAAACCTCATACAACTTTTTTTATAGCAATTCAGTGGCATACTGCGTTTTTTCGAAGGGGTTTCCTTGCTCAGCTATTGAATAACGTCCACATTTCTATCATGAAAAAACTGCGAAAACATATATTATATATTGTCAGTGACATTGTCTAATTTTTTCTAAAGGGTTTTCTTGCTGTGCTTTTATAACGTTTTTATTCTCGTAGAAGTAATAGTTCATATTGACCAAGAAAGGCTCAGTTTATGCTATAATATATCAGCAAAAAAATCTTTTTGAGAATAATCAAACTACGCCACTGATATATGACCTACTCTATATTTTGAGGCAGCGCTCTTTTTGTTCCGTCAGGACTCTGTTTCAGGCTTGAATGATGCATTTGAATGTATTATTCGAGGCTGAGCTCGAGTGTCGTCCACACTATTCGCTGAATCGTTTATCTAATTTTATGGCATTCGCTGTTCGGATTACTCTCATCTGGACCAGGCTTCACACTCATATGGACCCGGCTTTAGAATTCGAGAAATTTGGACGTTTATAGAAGGAAACGGGGTGTCGTTCTGCATTCATCAGTGGGTAGATTTCGAAATTTTTCTGTTGGGATGTACTTAATTCTCTTGTGAGAATGCGCAGTATTAATAATTTTTCCATGTTTTACTCTATTTTAGTTTTATTTTCGCGAAAATTCTCGAAAATAAAAGAGTGCTTTCTAACGATTTTTTCAATCATTTGTACCGAAAATTTATCTTGAAACAAACGAATTCTGACTTCCAAAAGTCACCCCGTTATATTCGAGATATTGTTGGATCTTAAGCACCGTATGATTTATCTCATTTGGGTAGCATACAAGCATTAATTGAACATATGACTCCTATCACACACTATAATGAAATAATTCAACACGTTAGGAGCTGTGAAGAGATACTTGTTTAAACCTTCATCGAACAATCGAAAGACTTAGTTTCAATGTTCAGATATATATTCAGATAATTTTAGTGATTGTGTTAGAGCGTAGCAAAATACCATTTTGTGGCGATATGTTTCAATTCATCTACTACAGTGTGTGGAATTCGACGGAAAAATCACGAAAGCGAATGGAAAATTTCAAGAGTTTCATAATTTTCCAAACTGGGATATCCTCAGAAATTTCATTCAACGAAATGGCCACGCTTGATGAACAGATGTTGCTGTGGACAATAAAAATGACTTTATGAGTTTACAGTGCGAAAGTTCAATATGATATACAGAATATCCATTCGAAAAGATACCACCCTTAATATCTTGGCCTCCATGTAAAATCAGAAAAAGGCAAGAAAACGTGAACTTTGGTTCATGTACGGTTGCTTCCAACCAATTTGTATCAACTCTGTGAGCTTGATGAGAGCAAGTGCTAAAATATTTTATCGGAAGGGGGGGGGGTCCTATCTTGTTTCAAAGGTCTTAAACGATTGGGTTGAACTCCCTGAAGAAGCTTCCGTGGTCAAATTTGATTCTGTTCGTCCGTCCGAATGTGCTCGAACTTTCGAAGGAAAATATTGATAAGATTTTAATGGGATTTCGCACAAACATTAGAGTCAGTATTTAACAACAATTTCCCAAATCTTAATTCGATCCGATATTTACTTTCGGAGATAAGAGGATGAAAATTCTCAAAAATTTCGTTGTTATTTGGAATTTGAACGTTATTTCCGCAATATCTCAAGAAATACAAATACAATTGGATTGAAACTCCGTTATCAGGTAGAGGTTACCAACACGCAACTAGGTGTTGATCGAGTAGTTAGAATTTGAAAAGTCGCCTTAAAGCTCCTGACCTCACGTCAGTGCTTTTCTAGATTTTTGTTGGTTGAACAGTTACTCTGAAGAAAGTGAGTATGAAATATGGAAATTTTTTAATTATTGATACGAAAACAACATTTTCTAGAAAACTAGAGAATTCTGCGTGTGGAAAAACGGAAACAGATTATGAAGATTTTTTTCGCAATACTAATGAACTCATTGTTGAATTTTCAGTTATTTCCTTCACCATTTCAGTTTAATTGATTGAAAAAGAACTTTCAAAAAGGTCAAGTGTACGAAAGTTTTGAAAAGACAATCGAATTAGTTTTGGGACAAACTGTCAATCAACCCCCTTCAACCATTTATGTTTTCAGGGGAAGTTGTCACAAGCCTCACATGGTTAATACAAATTGATTGCAACAAACTGTATAAAATATACGAACCAAGGTCTCTTTTTCGATTTTTTTAAATTTTGCATGAGGGGTGAGATATTGAGGGTGCACCCCCTTTTTAATTGGCACACTTTATAACGGGGTGTGCTTGCTATCTCTGACCAAATTTCACGAAGTGATTTCACAGGCAATTTGCAACAAAAAAGTTTTCATAGGAATATGCTCCAATTCTCATCCGTTGCAAACTTATTCAAGATTCTAATGTTCAGTATCGTAATTACCGTATCAGTATCGTAAAGGTCGAAAAACTCTCAGTTTTGTGGATATTTCATGGAATACCAACCAGTTATAGGTCGGCAAAGAACTAAAAGAAAATTGAACTTTACTTTAGTTCCAAATTTGAAACGAATTTACTATGAATGTCGTGTAGTGAACCCTTTTTTTTATTTTCACGCAAAAACTGCCTTATTTTTCAGTGACGTATGATACATTGAAGAATATATTCATTCTAATAGACGAATCGACTGACTAATGCACGGAACCATGTATAAAAATTGACGACTTCATATAAAAACGCTGTAAATTTTACACAAAGAATTATTATTTCCTCAGCTTAATGTGCAAATTCTTCAGAGATATTTATCACACTTTATCATCGCAAGTGAGAAGTTTCATAATGAAATGAATTTTGAAGATTATCCGCCAATATTAGCTAGTAAATATTATTCCCACAAGCGGGATTCAAAGGTTTTCTGAAGAAATTATGAAATGCGAGCAGCCGTTTCAATTCTCTTTCATTTCGAAATATTCATTCACTTCATTTCACATTTCAATTCCAACCTGGCTGGAAAAATTAAATCTTTCCAAAATTGAATCATAGAACTAAAAAAAAAATTTCCTACTTGATTCTCACTATACGTTCCATAACCTTCCAGTATCCTTCCCGTTAAATATTATGAGGTGTATATGCATTAATGTATGTACACCAAACGTTCCTTTCACGTTCCGTCTAAATGACAGAAAAGAAATCCTACGGGAGGGATACTGGAAGGTTACGGAACGTATAGTGAGAATCAACCTTTAGACGGTAATGGCCAAAATTTAATGTTAGATCAATAATTAACAGAGCTATGTCAAGGTTGACGTGAGGATATAGTTAAAGTTTCTACCCAGAACGCACCTGATATACTAACTTGAACAAACTAAAATATAATAATAATATATATAAGCCTAGGAAGAATCAGCAAAATGAAATACCATTCAATATGAGCCAATCTAACGAAAGTTTAAATAGAATGAATAACACTTTAAGACGAATTTCGTTGCGTAACGTTGTCAGAAACTCTCCAGAGGGTGTTAAGTGTCCGTTAACTCTTTATAGCGATTAATATTTTATCCAGTGACGTCGTGACGTATTCACGAGAACGGTGAGAAAGTGCACAGTTAATTCTCCTCAATTGGTATATTCCTCTTCACGGATATTGTTCATCAAAATTCAAGAGCAAGCTTCCAACAAAGAAAAAAAGCTACACTATTATAGATTCCATCACATATGGGAATACCTGCTAATGAAGAAGCAGATCGAGAGGCAAACGACGCTAGATACTCAGGTACGCGCGTGAATTGCATAACTAGTTACGACCTTAAGAGCTTCTACAAGAGCACCGTCATAAACGAATGGAGCAAACAATGGCAGCAAACACCCTCCAAGCTCAGTCTGATAGAGCCAACCATCCGAAATCACGCATCGCAATTTATTACCAACAGAAGAGATCTAATTACCCTACGAAGATTACGAATCGGACACACCCTAACAACACACTCTTATATCTTTAACAAAGAAGATGCTCCCAAATGCACCTATTGCAATGTACATCTCTCAGTTGAGCACATTTTAGTCCAGTGTCCAGGCCTACAGACTAAAAAAAAAACCCATGATGTCCCCCCGAAGATAGAAGACGCCCTCAACATCAGTAACCCTCAAGAACGGAATACCCTCGAGTTTATCAGAGACATCAATTTAAGAGTATAACTGTTTATTTTGTATCTCACTGCAATTAATGTAATTAATTAATCTAATGTAACATGAACGCTAATGACCTAGTTGTCGAAGCGTGTATTTAATAAAAAAAAAAAAAAAATTCAAGAGCAGAATTTCTGAAATAACGAAACTGCGATGTACATGAGACTTGAAATGTCGCATTATTAACGATATTCACAGTTTCCATTTCTAACGATGACGCCACGGGAGTACAGAGAATCCTATCGACTTGAAACTTTCAGGGTAGGTTGCATTGGAAAATGCGACGGATAAGTTCGTTAACGGACAAAATAGGCCGAATAGTTTTGGAGTTGAAGCCATTTGAAATTTTGAGGATATTTCCTGATATTTCAGGAACTAGTATAGCGAATGAATTGAATTTTGGCGTAGTTGGCTTACCGACAAACAACCTCTCGCGAAATTTTGTCGTGATCGTGCTGTCAGTGAACTTAAAAGGAATTATTCTTCGAAATTTTTTGTGAATTTTTTTTCGAACCTATTCATCATATTCGAGAAACAATATCACCACACCTTGAACTTTTTATTTGACAGCAGTGTACCGAATTTGAATTCGATACGATTATTATTTTCGGAGATATTGGGAAAAAATATCTAATTTTTTTTCTCGAAATCGTTGTTTTTTTCGAAATAATTCGAAAAATATTGATTCGATCTTGATGAAACTTGGCAGCCAGTTCGAAAATGTCGATGGTCAACTTTGTGCAGAATTTCGTGATGATCATGTCATAAGAACTACTCGAAAAAAAGATTAGAATTTTTTTCAAATATCCAATATTCTGATTAAATTATCCTTATGAAATTACGTATGCACCTTCGAACAGTTATGTGTCGACAAAGTACCGAATTTTTATTCGATCTTATCTGTTTCCAAAAATAAAGATTAGATCGAATTGGAATTCAATTTCGAAAAAAACCTAGAAAAGCATTGACGTGAAGTCAGCAGCTTCTGTGCGCATGTTCCAGGTTCACCAAAAGTGAGCATGCCCGGTAAAGCTGCGGACTTCACGTCAGTGCTCTTCTAAGTTTTTGTTATTCGACAGTTTCACAACACAACAACCTCGTTGATATGAATGAACCAGTGTATGAGCATAATTTTCATGGGGAATCACATGAAGTTATTCAGAGTGAACTCTGAGCAAAGGTTTTTGATGAAAAAAATTATTATCTTTTACGTAACATAATCACAAGGACGAATATCCGTCGATAAATCTTATCTTTTACGTTCCCAACCATCCTAGTAGCCATAGTGTTCCAAAGAAATGTTGATGATACTTCCTATGTGCAATATAGAATTTTCCACTCTTTTCAATAATGTAAAATGATTCACGATTACGATTATTGTTTTCCGGGTATGCCTTCTTCATTGTGGAAATATTGTTGAAAGTTTCCAATTATTAGAAATTCAGAGCCATGAAAATCAGAGCAGACACTACTTAGGGTTATAAAAGTTCCGAAACATCTAATCATACCGAAGTAATAAGTCACCTTCTCCTACTTTATCTATTATAACGAATTTAAAATTGGGAATTTATAATAATATTTTTCTCTAGTTTCTGGCGTTATTCGGTTGATAATTCCATAAAAATGTTCTTATGTGTTTCACATCACAGAAAACTTACGATGTTAGTTTTCAAGTTATACTAAATGTTCAGTGAAAAAATGGTGAAATGTTAAAAAATATAAAACTTTGAGTCAACCGAAGATAATTCGCCATACTCTTTAAGACCTATTTCATTGCGTACTGCCTGAAGAGTTACTTTGTGAATTATGGCTGAAAAATATTGTACTCCCAGTATATCAATGACTAGGAGACAAGTGGGGACGGACCATAGAAATATTAAACTCTCTGGACACGGCGTACGAATTCATTTCTAAAGAGTCGAATGGGGATAAGGAAGCAAGTGAGAGGTCCGAGAGAGAGATGGAACTGGATCGGGCAGACCATAGACAAGATACACGATACAAGTATCCGGTATTCGTTAGCGCATGGAGAGTGAGATGAAGAATGATCTCACTTGCACAATATGACGCTGAGCTAGAGATAAAATCAAGCATTTACTAGATTAGATTACTTTGAAATTTTGAAAATTGGTGATGAATGTGTACATAACTCCGATATGAATATTCGAAATGATTAATCAATAACAATATTTGACAAATGACTCTTTTTCTTTCAAATTCTCTCGGGCTGGTTTCCGGAAGGTATTCTTAGCTCCAAATGATTTTTTCCTAAGCAGCGTACAGATTCGCAAGCTGAGTGGCTTCGGGAGTACTTTAAATGGGCTGCCTCAAAAGTTTATACGGTGTTTTTAACAGCTCGCGAGCTATTCAACACCATCCAAACTTGCGAGAAAGCCGAATCAAATTGCGTAGAAAGTCGCTAAGCTTGGGTGTCTGTACGCTGCTTTTGAATTTTGTGCAGAAAATGGTCTCAAATGATAAGAATGCACTAAATAGTGAAGAACTGTACGAAATTCATTTCTGCGCTCGGATTCATAGCAATTATACATTCATTCAATTTTTTAACACTCTTTCCAAATTATAGTATTTCACTTAAGTTTTATATATCTTCCTACAATTAATGAAACAACACGAATTTACTATTATTCTTTACTAGTGAATCCGGTTTAAAATGAGGGAAATCAAATTCTGTTCGAAAAGCTCACAAAAACATAAAAAAAACGAGAATTACATCTTCCATAAGTCTTTATATTCTGATTCAGAATGAATTAAAACAAAATCTGCTTTGAAATAATTTCGAAAACATAAATTTGACTTGCAAAACTTTTGAAAAAAAATGTAATTCAAACATAAACTTATAATTATTATAGTCTATGGCTCAATCTGATCTGTCTTATTTTTGCCGTATTCCATGGTTTGGCCGCCCTAGTGCCATCTTTGTAAGCCTGCTTCCTCTCTCTCTGAGCCATGTCCATGTCTTATAAGTCTTAGGGACGGACTATGTACTGAAGAACCGACATCATATCGAAAGCTGTCAGTTCTTTTGATCTTCTTGTTGTCGGGAAGCCGTGCCTGAACGTGGTTCCATATAACATCACCATCAACTTAGTAGCTGATTCAGAAATCTTGAAAATTATTAAAGTGATATAATTAAATAGTCCATAGTTCAATTGATGTCCATTACCAGCTTTTACCTGCGGCTTCGCTGATACTGGCGGATATATCTCATATAGTTCTTCCCTTCTCCCATTGTGTGGTATGGAATTTATGAAATGATTTCAATTAAGGTAATTCTTCGAATGCAATTAATGGTTTTAATATGTTTACGAGGCTTTGTTGCATTTAAAATCGTTTCAGGACAGGTCATGGTCGCTTTAATGATTTGCTTTCCGAATAAAAATCTGCCGGGTTTCCAAAATGCGTGTGTGATGGAAAAAAAAAAAAACGCTGCAAATTTCATACAAGGGTTTATTATTTCCTCAGTTAAGTAACCCAATACCATTTATATCTTAAATAAAACTACAGCGTGCCAAAAAAGAAACGTAACTCGTCAATAATGCTTGTACGAAGAATTATTAAGCAATGTTCTCGCACCCGTCGATTTTTGATTTCAAAACCAATTTATCCTGTGCTTTTTTGAATTTGATATTTCTCACTCCACTACTTCATTTCTTTAAATGGAAATATATGGATTCTGATACATCAAATGATAGGTAATTTTATTACCTATTCAGCAATGTGGCTCAAAGTAGAATTGCTTGTGCTGTTTTTCATTGAAAAATTAAAAAATAATTAAGAATTTGTTGTTAGGAGGGAACTGTAATCAGTAATTCATCAATCAATAATAAAAATAACATGTTTATTCAATCAAAAGTTTATTGAGATACAATGAAGTTGGTTCCATCAAAACAGAAAACATAACTCAAAACAATTCACTTTTACAAAAATAAAAAAATTCACTCGAAGAATTTGGATCACAGTCAATAATTGCATTATACAGAGTAATTTTTAAAACTTTCAAGTCGGATGTCCTTCTCAACCCTTGGGGTAAAGCATTAAAAAGCCTAAGGCCCATGTATAAGGGTGAATTTTCTGTTAAGGTTAAAGAGTGACGTGGGTACAAGTATGTATCTGTGCGCCTGGTGTTGTTACAGTTTAAATATTGTTGGAAGTATTCTGGATGAACCTTCATGAGAACGAGTACCCTATATATGTAGAGACCATATGATGTAAAAAATTTGTTCTCCTTACAATACCCTTTTTAAAGAACAAAAACACCTTATTACTGATAGAAATTCTCGAACTCATGAATTTGTAATTCAAATTGAATTAATAATTAACTTTCATTTTCGTTCACATAACTGAATTGGTAATCGAATGACCTTTGATGCGATATATCACATGCAATATTCATTCCAATTCAATTTCATTCACAAAAAAAAAACTGTTGAGGTTAAAGGGTATAAACTCCCAACTTTGAAACTGCATGCATTTCTCAAACTTCGGAAATAGAAATCGGCGGGTAGAAGAAAATACTTCAATATTCATTATTTCAAGAATAAGAACCTGACACCAATCACAAATTGTTAATTTTCTAATAAAATAATAGATTAACAAATTCTTTTTTCAGTCACGCTTCTCAATATGCAATGAAATGTTCTTTCATTTGATATATCACAATCCATATATTACCGTTTGAAAAAACAGTATGGGGGTGTGGAGCGTAAAGGGTGGTAGATTTCGAATTCAAAAAAGCATAGGGAGAGCTGCTTTCGGAATTACAAATCCATGGATTCGTGGATTTCCCTTAATAATAATTATTAAAAGAATAATGGTCGGATTGCAGTACTCTCCAATGACAAATTGTAAATTGATTCCTAATTCTTTATTGAAAAAAAGTACAACAAATTCTTTTTTTAGTCAAATCGCTGGGTAGGTAATCAAATTACCTTTCATTCGATATATCAAACCCCATATATTCCAATTTGAAAAAATAAAGTAGTGGGGTGCGGGGCGTTGCGGGTGAGAAATATCAAATTCAAGGAAAAACAGGATAAATTGCTTTCGACATTTGAAATCGACGGGTACGAGGATTTTCCTTAATAATTCTTCGTTCAAAAATTATTGATGAGTTACGTTACTTTTTTGGCACGCTGCATACTATTCATAACTCATTGGTTTTTCACCCCAAAATTTGCAGCGTTTTTCTTTATACCTCAGAAACCACCGGTCAGAAATCATCCGGGTAGAAATTTCGAGGTTGAGTAATGCAACAGTGATGAATATTGAAAGTTTCATGAAAATTCGGTGGTAAGTTTTCGAAAAATGATTTTTTTCCCACCCCCAATTTTGAGCCCTTAGGGTACACCGATCCTGCTGAAAAGCTTCGAGGATCAATGCCGAGCGACACAAGATTTTTCACCGAAGTTTCACGGATTTCGGTTCAGTACTTTCAGAGAAAGCCTCGGACAACGGACGGCGGACAGGGGATGGTGTACGGTGGACGGCGGACGGATTGTTTTAGTTCATTCGAATCTACATACTCCAAAATGAAAATTGTGAAATTTTCAGAGAGGGTAATTTTTTATTTTTTTTGGTCGATCACTACTATTTATTATTTATTATTTGATTTTATCAAATGATAAACCAAGAGAACACCTGGTTTTATACTCAATCCATTTGAAATTGATGATGATTTATGAGCTATAAATTCAGTATAAAATTCTGTTCAAGAAGGATCGTTAACTTCTAGCTAATTCAATGAATACGATTTCTTATATCTTTATATATAAAAATAACTCCTCATTTCCCTTGGTTATGGCATCCCCCGTGAACTTTCTGCCCAATTCCGCTCATTAGTTTTTGTTGTGTTTCCTGTTATGAAATTTAAATTAAAACCCAAACTATCAACTCCATGATACCTCTTACATCGTACCACCAATACAGATAAAAGTCTTCAACTTTTCATTCCATATTTCATAGATTTTTCAACATTTCCTTCGTAACACCAACTCTCAAAAAATAACGAATTGCAGCAAAAAATGATAACCCAAACCACACAATTGTAAAAATTCGCATGAAACACTTGAACAGACAATTGAACGAATCACTCACTTATGAAACTTAATAGCAGAATTACACTCCATCGCGACTCGCCAACACATCTTGAAATCAGTGCAGTTTCGACCCAAGAACTGAGGTAAGTGTTTCATATGTTTGTCGAAAGAGCCTTCAATCAGATCTTGTGGATATCTCAGAGATCAATAAAGCGCCGATATCCCAGAAATTTACCTTTGCCAATGAGCAGACAGAGTTTGACTGTTTGCCATTCTTAAAATCGATACAAAGTGATTAATTCAATGTTACACATTATTAATTCATTTGTGAACTGCTTATCTGCGGTTTTAACGAACAGGCAAGTTGGATTAGTTCGACATGTATATTTGAATATATTTGTGTGTCCACATGGATTTTTATTGAGCATGTTATAATTGTTCAATTTCATCTAATAGTATACAGATGTCATTAATTGTGTAGTTTTCGGCAATTTATGCTCTGTCCCATTCATTATAGTTGTTGACGTTTCCATATATTTCGAGAAAATTAAATTTTAAAGGGCTATATCTACGGAAACATTGGCGGATTTCACCCATTCACTAATTTGACCTTCGTTATTGAGCCCCAAACCTACTCTACAAATATCGAGGTTCTAAGTCGTTTCTTCCGGAAGTTATTGTCTTTACGGTCTGCCTTACTGCCGATCGTAAACACAATAACTTCCTAAATAAACGACTTAGAAACTCAATATTTGTAGAGAAGGTTTGGACCTTAATTACGAAGGCTGGATTCATGAATGGGTAAATCCCACCCAATGATTCTGCAGATGTACCCCTTCAAAATTTTAATTTCCTAATATTTTCGAAAATACAGATTAGATCGAATTGAAATCTAGTATTTTATCGATGAATGAAAGTTTGAAGGTTCATACAGAATTTAATGAGAATAATATCATAAGAAGATCACAGAATATTGAATATTTGAAGAAAAAAATCGATTTTTTTTTCAAATTGTTCTTATGGTACGATCATCACGAAATTTTGCATAAAATTGTATTTCAACATCTCCAAACTAGCTGCGAACTTTCATCTTGATTGAATCAGTATTTCTTGAGAAAAAAACAACGACACTGGGAAGAAAACCACGAAGTTTTACATATTTTTTTCCAATATCTCCGAAACTGTGAGCCGTATCGAACGGAAATTTGGTACACTGATGTGAAATATTGAGCTCAAAGTATGCGCTGCATTTTTTTCGAATATGATGAACAGTTCGCGAAAAAAATTTTTTTTTGAATAACATTTTTTCAACATTAACTGACACAAAATGTCAACAAAATTCCGCGGAAAGTTGCGCGCTGCTATACTCCAACTAACTGCAAAGTTTTGATACAATCGTTTTAGTAGTTCCCTAATTATCGCTAAAATAACTTCAAAACTTTAAAAGACTCTGACTTCGGAAACCGTTTGACCGATTTTGCGGTTTAGCGAAATTGACCGTCGCATTTTGAAATGCAACCTACCCTAAAAGTTGCAGGTCGATAGGATTCTCTGTACGACCGTAATCGTGCATACGGACGGCCGTCAGGCTAGCCGGACAGAATCGTTTTCGACACCGGATTCGTTATAGGTGAGTCCAACCTATTCGGTTGAGACCATTTTCGGCTCAAAATTTGAGAATTACAGATATTTTGACAAAACGATAGAACGCTGTTCCCCAGAACATGCACGCAGAAGGGTACTTTAGTATGACACCTACAATTAATTCACATATTATGTGTAGTTAGTCACGGTCATTTTCACAAATCAGTATCATTGATGAATTTAAACAGAGAACTGGTGTCAGAATTTGAAGGAAATCTCAATGTTTTTTGCGAATATTTTAATGACTAGTTATTATGGTGTGACCTTTTTTGCAGCTTTCATTTGTTTAGTAGTGTTGGTAGGTTTATAGTTCTACAACCTAGAAAAGCACTGACTTGAAGTCAGCAAGTTTTGCGCGCACGTTAAAAGGAAATGACCACTTTGGCAACGAATTTGAACATTCGCGCAAAAGCTACTGATTTCACGTCAACGCTTTTTAGTTTTTTTCGAGTTATTCGAAACAGAGGAGAAAATATTTTTTCACAATATCTCCATAAATTATGATCGTATCGAACTGAAATATGATGCACTGCTGTAAACTGTGAAGCTCAAGATATGACCAAATTTTTTTTGAATGTCATGAATAGTTTTCGACAAACAAATTTTTTTCGAAACTCCCGAGTTTCAATCCAATCACTCCAGTAGTTTTCGAAATGTCAGAAAAAAAATCTCGAAACTTCAAATCGCTCCAACTCTGAAACAGTTCGATGGATTTTACCCATTAACTAATTCAACTTTCGCAGTTTGAAATGCAACCAATCCTGAAATTTTTTGTTCGATAGAATCTTCCGTACGCCCGTGATCATGCATACGGATGGCCAGCCGGACGGCCGGATTCCGACACCTGATTCGTCATTAGTGAGTCGAACTAAGTAGTTTGAGACTATTTCCGGCTTGAAATTCGAAAATAACAGACATTTGGACAGAACGATAGCATGGTGTTCCTCAGAAAACATGCGCGCAAAAAACGAAATCATAGACTTTATAACAAAACTATAGTACGCTGTTTTCTAGAATATGCTCACCAGAAAATGATAGCGAGGCTGGAATTCTTCCTTTCACAACACATTTCAGATAATTATCGAAATGGATTAAATTTTTTTTTCTACAGGTGTCTGAGAAAATTGAAGGAGTTATACCATTTTTTGGTACGTACAAGCTCGCAAAATCATCCGCCCGACGTGGTGTCAGTTACGTTTTTGGACTTTTTATAACAAGTCCCAAGCTAATAAGGTATCCACGAAGCTCAGGAAGTTTCAATTTTATTGAATTAAGTCGAACAACTTTCTCTAAATTTATGAGTTGGATCAAATTGTTCGGATTTCCTAAGAGTACGTCAATTCAGTTTGAACTCATTGATTGTTCTTTCGATTACCCTTCTGTTCACTCCTCTGATTTTTATTTCACTCATCAGGTGAAGTTATATAAGATTGAAATACTTTTTTATTCAATTATGCAATCTTGTATGGTAGACATTTTCAGCATTTTTCACATGAAAGTGTTCACAAGGCGAAACGTAATATTCAAGTTGACGTAAGTCTTACAGGTAGCTGGGAATACGCAAATCGAACGTAAAGTGTGTGATATTTTCAAGGTGTCCGAAGTTGAATGAAGTTATGTTCATTATTCTTGACTTTCGTTTGTCGAATATGTTTTGTTGTATGTATACTATACTAATCGAATAAAGTGTGAAGCGTGGTGAGATTGAACTCGCACTAAAACAGTCGGATCATATTTCGACTCGTGGGACAAAGTTGAGAGATGAGGTTAACGAGTAGAATGAAAAGTGTGTCATTTCAACGATTCCCAGTGTCTTTCAAAAAATTTCTAATTCGAATACAGCGAAGAATACATTCCGACCCCTGCGCCATTTTGCAACTCGAGAAAATAGCTCATTTGTAGGTTTGTTTTACCGGGTATTTTGCAATAACATTTCAATTGATCGGACAAAAAAGGATTACCTATCGCTTGGATCAATTCATGACTTTCTCTGGCTTATGCTTTTAACCACATATTACAAATTTTAATCTTTATGAGTGTGTTTCGTTACATGAACCTTCTCGAGATCTCAATATTATCATCTCTCACATTGTGAAAAATAAATGTAGACAACTTTTACCACTTCAAACTATCGTGAACACGTTTCAACAACATCCGAAATTAGCAGTTATCAAAATTTAGACGGTCGGTACGGAGCGTACAAGATAAAGGAGAAAAATGACAGGTTTATGTAACGTACATTGTGAACACCGTGAAAATCGCATGAATATTGCGATGAAGTTGAGCTCACGCTTACGTTCATTGTGAATCGACCATTATCTTTTCTTGGAGGATTGATGGTTGTAGAGCAGGTTTGGAGTTAAATTCCGAATGGTTGAAATTCGTTTTATGATTCCGCAGATCCAGTTCATTATTAATTTTTTCCAGTATTTCCGAATTGAAATACATATCAACTCGAATTGGAATCTAGTACTTGATTAGAAAAATGACAGATGATAGGTTCATTAGAATTTCGTGGACCGAATGATTGGAAGAATGCAGAATATGATATATGTGAAAATAAAATTTGGGAAGTTTTTCTGAATTCTTCTAATGGAACGATCATAACGGAATTTGCGCATTCAGTATTTTTCAGCTATTGACTACTAACATTCATCATGATTCGATCAGCATTCGTAAAATATATCGGAAATAATGATACCAAGAAAATGGATACGAAGCTCGATTCTTTTTTCCCATTATCTCGAACGAAAAGTATCCGATTTTATTGGAATTTAAAATACTGTTATTGAATGATGACCCCAATGTCTGTTCTCAACTTCATTGCCACCTGATGAATAGTTTGAAAAGAAATTGTAAAAAAATCGTAAACATATTTGTAAACCTTTTCATTTTATTTCATTTGTAAGATTTCTATGAAATTTCGCAGAAACTGAAAGTAAGTTCTAGAGTTAACAATAAACTTTAGTTTTGAGGACTTCAAATCTTCCTGATATAACAATGAAATCTGCTGAAAATTCCGAAAAGCAACGAAGTATGGTATATTCATTCTCAATAACTCTGAAAATGAAAATCAAATCAGACTGAAGTTTGACACACTTTTCTTCAATATTGACTTTAGGGTCTGTAACGAATTTCATCGAAATCTGATGGGGAATATTCTAGAAATGTTTCTCATGAATCAGTTGAAATATATTCGAGTAACTTTTGCCCATACAATTCTCACGAAATTTTTCATTATGTTGCTCGTCAATATTCCCTACTAGTCACGCTGAATAAATCGGATGACGTTAATATTTCCAGGTATATTGGGAAAATAAATATAAATTTGCCATTAGTTTTTGCAATGTCTCCTCATATGAACATAAGGTCAAGTTGAAATTCGAAATATTATTGCTCATTCAAGATCTGTGCCGACTCGCATCTAAATGCGGGCCATTGTGTCGTTAAATTTTCCAGAGAGAATTCTAACCGAGGTGCACTAATTTCGGAGCTTCAATCTGATCTTATCAGCAGTTATATTAAGAAACTAACCTCAATATTGCAAAAGTCCGTATCTGCTTCGCCGATTTTGCTCATTTACGAACTAAGCCAGGGTATTCAGACTGCAAAGCTAACATGAAAATTTAAAAACACAAGATCCTTTCTTTCGACATTCAGATATCATTCGGACAGACTCACAGAATTTAGTTTCACTACAGATTCTTTTTCAGAGAGTCTAACCTTATCGTTCGAGGCCATTTTAAGCTCGAAATTAAAAATGAGAGGCTTTTGGTCGATTGTAACGCGCTGTTTCCCAGAACGAGCGCATAAAGTATTGACCTTCATTTCTCTGATAAATGGAATATGTTAAAAAACACTTTCAAAAATCATTATGACTTGAAAAAATCAAATGATAGTTGATACTGACTGAAACTTTTGTCTCGTTTTGAATAGTAAACTCATTACTTGAATTTAATACTGGTGGATTCTTTCAAATATGAGGATGATGAAAAGTTAGTGTCAGACTTATAATAGAGAATCAACGCTCTTTGATGGTTTGCGACGTAGCTTCAACCTCTCACAAATCTTGAGTTATCACATTTTAAATGAATGCCTACATTCAGATTTGATTTCATTTAGACTGCTGTTTTTCCTCATATCGCGAATAAAATCATATCCACTGTAACAATTCTGAAATAATTTTCAGTAATATGCAATTGTGTTTCTCAAACTATTCATCATGCGAATGACATTATTATTATTATTATTATTATTATTACAAAATTGAGAAGAGAGGAGGCATAAGCCTATTAACTCTCAGAAAAAATACAAAAACAAAAAAAATCACAACATCAAAACCCTGAAATACACAAAACAGAACTAAGAGTTTATTGCATCCAACCGGTTCTTGAAAGAATTTACACTCGGGGCGCATACAATCCGACACGGCAGTGAATTCCACTTATCGAAAATCCTGTTGCACAAGAAATGTTGTCTATGTGATGTCCTGTAGAATTCATGGTACAACTTGAACTGGTGGCCACGCAGGCTGTTGGCATTGAGGACGAACAAACCACTCAGATCACAACCGAAAAAGCCGTGCAACGCTCTGTAAGTCACTATCAGGTCGCCACGCTCACGGCGCTCGTCAAACGAACGAAGCCCGAAAAGGCGTAATCTTTCGTCATAGCCCGGACGAACCGCACCATAGGGAAGACGCGTTGCACAACGCTGAACTTGCTCGAGTTTATCACGATCCCCCGCGAGTGCCGTCGCCCAAACAGGACCGGCGAACTCCATGATGGGCCGTACATAAGTGGTATATAGCGTCCTCGCTGTACTCACTGAACACCGCGGAAATGCTCTCCTTATAAGATAGAGCATTCTTTTAGCTCTAGCCACAACATTCCCGATATGAGCCGACCAAGAAAGGTCCGATGATATAATCACACCTAGGTCACTATGCTGTTCGACAGCCTGAAGCGGAACACCATCGATGCTGTATCGCCTACGAGGATTGTTCCTGCCCAAATGCAGAACCTTGCACTTATTCACATTCACGGGAAGAAGCCATTCGCGACACCACTCAGCAATACCATTCAGATCACTCTGTAGCGTAGAGGAGAGCGCTTCAGAAAACAATTTAAAATCATCCGCGTATGCAGAACACGCAGACGAAACAAGCTGTGGAAGGTCAGCCACGTAGATGAGAAAAAGCAGAGGACCGAGCACGGAACCCTGGGGTACACCACTCGTTACAGGTTTACTGCGAGATGAGGACGCACCGACTCTAACTGAGAACTCCCGATCACTCAGAAATGACTCGATCCACTGGAGTAAGCTGCCTCTGATTCCAAAATGGTTCATGATGACATGAAATGAAGATTTTCATTTATCGTGGTGAGTATTGAAAAACAATCCAAGGTGCGGAGAGATTGTCAATTTATCAAGCCATGATAGCTCGAATTGCTCTGGAAATGTGCGGCAATCATCATTCGGGAACATAAAGATGATAGATATCATTTGATTCTGTCAATAACCACACCTTATACCCAATATTAATCATGATTATCGTTAAAAATCCACCGACATTGTATAGCACTACGAAAGCCTGTGATTCTGAATGTGTAATAAGTGTCAGCAAATTGCATGCATTGATTCATCATTTCAACTTCATTGACCTATTGTGAAAATTGATGGATCAGGTCCACTCCATTGATGTTCATAAAGTCAGTCCTAGGCCTTGGAATATATTTATCAAGTTTTTGTATCTAGGAATTGGCACTTTTAAAATTCGTATTTCACCCAATACTAGCCAGAACTCAAATAGGATAAGAAGTTGGATTTCTTTGTATGAACTGGTTGTTGAGTAGTCACCGAAAACAAATTCAAAAAAATTTTGGACAGGAATTCATACAATTGCCAGTAAATTGGCGTCCCAGTTTTGTGACGATGACTTAAAGAGAATAAAATGATGTGGTGCAAAATATCAGGATAAATGTGATTTTATATTCTCAATCAACCAACATCAAAAATAAACCTACAGAATAAAAAGTCTGGAAAAGCACTGACTCGAGGTCTGAAGTTTTAACGTGCTTGTTCATATCCGAAGCCATTTCCTCAAGACATTTTATATGAACTGTCACGAATTCGACCTTCCTAACTAATCTCCAAACCTGTTATGTAAATATTTAGTCTCTATATAATTTTTTCGGATGTGATTGTGGTTGCGATCAGCCTAACTGCCAACCGTAAAATGATAATTCATTTAGAGGCTTGATTCGTTGAACCAGTTCAATTACGAAACCCGAATTGGTAAAGTCATCCAATAATCTCGCACTCTTGGGAAATAACCAGGAACTTTGACATATTTTTCCTCAATATCTAAATATATAAAGAAGATACATATCGGATCAAACTGGCTCTGGGGTTTTGCCAATGTTATTGAAATGTGATGAATAGTTTGCAGTAAAAAATCTTCAATAAAAATTTTCAAAATTCTCGAATGATTTTTAGCAATTTATATACCTATATACGATCCCACGAAATTTGGCATTTAGTCGTTTGTTTGTATTCTTCAACTCACTACACAGTTTGAATCTGATCGCGCCTGTTCTTCTCGAGATATTGAGGAAATACCCTTGTTCTTTGAATATCTCCAAGAATGAATATCGGATCAAACTAAAATTTGGATAACTGTTCTCAATATTGACTTCAAGGTATATACCAAGCCTCAATCTAATCGTGTTGATAGCTATCGAGATATTGGAGCTCTTAATTTCAAATGGCAATGAAATTCGACGTAATTTTTCCAGATAGTCCGGAAATTAACATCAGATCAAAATGAAGTTTGAAAAACTGTTGGCGAAGCTAACTTCAAATTCTGTACCGAGTTGCATCGAAGATCAATTAATACATTCAGAAAAACTAAAATATTTTTTCTCGATAAAGATATAGATGATTTAAGAAAGAACTTCTTTTTAAAATTCTTTAACGAGTGGAGAGGCACGAAACTTCGTGGTAAGATGTGCGTTGATATTCTTCAAAGTCAGAGGCAGTTTCGACGTGATCGATTTTTTTTTCTTGGAAAATTTAGAGAATAACTTCAAAATTTCAACGAAATTTGACATAGTTTCTCCATATATCCCTGAAATATCGTATCGCATTGAAATTTGAAACATTTATGTTGAATACTGAGTTTGCGCCTCATTTCGTTTTAATCTGATCAACATTTTCCGAGAAAGAGAATTTTTCAACGAAACATTTTTGAATAAACAATTTCCAAGAATTTCCTAACAAGGATCCATACGAAATTATGAAATGGGTTTCGCGATGATATTCTTTATATAATCAAGAAGTTTCGATCTGATTGCATCTGCACTTTTTGAGATACCGAGGAAATAACATCAAAATTTCAAACAACAAGGAAATTTGACATACTTTTTTACGCGCTCCTTCTGGGAAACAGTTATCGTTTCATCATAATGTTTGTAATTTTTGTATTTTGAGCCGAAAATAGTCTTGAACGATTAGGTTGGACTCCCTGAAGAAAAATCCATGGTCAAATTCAATTCTGCCCTTCAGGCTCTCGTCCGTATGTTCTCTTAATTTCGGAGGAAATGGCCTAGCGACTTGAAATTGAAGATTCTTAGTCCAAATATCTCGGTTGAGTTCGTTAATGGGTAAAATCGGTCATCATCAGCTCATTTGAAATTTTAAGGTTAATTCCTCGATATCTCATGAATTATTGATTCAATCAGATTGAAATCTCTGTAAACTCTTTCGGAATACGAACGCGTCACTCAGTGCAAAATTTCGTGTGGACCTAGTTGCTGGAAAATTGAAAAAAAAAAAATTCGATTTTTCTTAAAATTTTTGTTGAAAATTTTTTTTCGGGAAATATTCATCAGAGTCCGAAGAAATTCGGCAGAAACCTTCGAATCGGTATTTAACAACAACAGTCCATATTTCAATTCACAATTATATGGTGATAACCAACGCAAAACATATTGCAGAATGTCGTATGGATCCAAATTTCTGAAAAATTTTCATTCAAAAATGTTTTCTTGAAAAATTCCTTTTTTCTCGGAGAAGGTTGATCAGATTTAAGCGAAATGAGGCGCCGTCCTTGAATTGAGTATTCAACAACAATGTTTCAAATCGTTAATATATTCACTTTCGAAGATATATGAAAAAAAGTTTAAAATTTCGTGGTTTCAAATTTTGTGGTTATTTCCTCATATTTCGATATTTACAGAATCGATCCAATCGAAACTTCGTAATTATTTGAAGAATAACAACGCGCAACTCACCACGAATTGTCGTGCGTCTTTAATAGTTGAAAATCTTGGAAAAATGTTTTTTCTAAAACTATCCACATCTTTCTTCTTTATCTAAAAAATATATTTCTTTCTGATTTTATTGACCAGATTTTGATGAAACTCAGCACAGATCTTCAGGTAAGTCTTCCACAACAGTTTTTCCAACTTTAATTTGATCTGATGCTTATTTCCGGATATATCAGGAAAAATTATGTCGAATTTCGTTGTTATTTGAAATTTTGAGAATATTTCTTCAATTTCTCGATAATTATGACCGCGATCAGATTAGAAATTTGGATAAACTTCGAAGTCAATATTCAAAAACAGTTCTTGAAATTTCAGTTTGATCCGATCTTTATTTTCGGAGGTATTGAAAGATGAAGGTTATTTCCCTTTTACCTCAAGAACAAACGAGATCAGATTTAAAATATGTATTAACTTGAAAAATATCAACGCAACAGAACTGGCAGAAACCTAGTCAGTATTTCACAACAGTGTTTTAAAGTTCACTCTGATCCGATATTTATCTTCTTTACATATTCAGATATGCGAAAAATGTGCATTTTCTCATATTTTTCCTCGGTATTGTTGTTTTTACAGATTAACTCAAAAAATACTGAAATAATTAAATTTCGAATGAAGATATATGCGGAATCATTGGATGATGTTAACAATTCGTGAATTCGGCTTTCGGTATTGAACCGGTTCAACAAATGCCAAGTCTGTAAATGGATTCTCACAGCTATGGTTGGCTGTAAGGCTGACCGCGACCACAATCACATCCGGAAAAAACACTCAAGAGACTCGATATTTTTACAGCAGATTGGGGTATTAACTGTTAAGGTTGAATTCGTGCTCAAAATCCCCCCTAATGATTTCGAAGGTATATCCATTCGAAATTTTATTTTCCTAGTGTTATCAATAACGCAGATGTGTTCGAATCGAAATTTTGGACTTGGTTAAAAAATGATGGCGTGAAGGGTCATGCAAAATGTCCTGAGGAAATGGCTTCGAATGTTAACAAGCGCGTTGAAGCTCCTGGTCCCACGTCAGTGCTTTTCTTGGTTTTTCCATAATATATATTTCCAGAATTAAATATCGTATCGAGTTTCAATCTTGAATATTGTTGTGGAATACTACTGTTTTAGAGATCTGTCCCAAATTTCTCCGAAATCTGATCATCACTTTCCGAGAAAAAAATTTTTCAGCATAATTTTTTTCGAAAAACGTTAAAATTTTAAATAAGAACGGAATGAGGCATATTTTTTCCTTATACCTCCGAAAGGAAAAAATCATATAAAGTTGAAGTTTTAGGCCAAATTTCGTCGAATTCTGATCATTCTTTCCCGGGAAAAAGCAGAAAAGCATTTTTTTTGAGATTTGTAGTCTGGTGAAGTCAAGTTTTTGGTTATTCTGGCTCTCAAAATCTAATAATCTTATAATGATGATCCCGTTGCCAATTTTTGGGGAAGTGTACATTAGCTTCCGAATCGATTTCCATTTGAAAAATGCCCACCACTACTTTGTGAAAAAAAATGGTCCTTCATTACTGGCCATAAAATAATGGTAATAGACAGGGTAATGAAATATCACCGGAATACCACAAAATGAAAGATAGACGAAGACAATTTTATTGTCCATTTGTGAGGGAAGAAGATTGAACATCTGATAGATTGAAATCAGTTCAGAAATCCATTCACCTGTTAGCTCTGTTACATAGAAACGAAGTTTCAAAAAACGTCAACATATCCAATAATAGAGTAACCAATCTTGCAAAGTCATAATACTTTATGAAAGTCCTACTTTCAGTATATCATTAACCAAAAAGGAATTACCTATTCCTACCTTTTTGAAAGACCTAGAGTATTGCGTGCAAAACTTGCAATTGAGTACAGAGGAGAAAGATCTGTTAAGGTCTGAGAACGTTAATATCCTGACAAATTTTTGGCATTGTTTTCAACCAAATGCGAAGACCAATCCAATTCAAAAGGCTTACAATAGCACTAGTTTTTTCCTCAGGTAACATCCTGAACTGATAGTCATGAGGTCTGATAAAGGCAATTCAACAGTGGTTACGTACAGGTCGGAATATTTTGACTGTATGAAGAAAATGTTGTCGGACGAAAAAACATATAGAATAATTAGTAGTGACCCTACCAACAAATTTCAAAAGAAAGCGAATGATTTGATTGGGAACTTGAAACTAACAATATAATCGATATCAAGCTGTCTCGAGAGATGAGACGTTACGATTCTGATTCACCAAAATTATATGGCTTACGGAAAACCCAAAAACCTGAAATTGCATTAAGACCCATTGCTAGCTGTATTGGTTCACCTACTCACAACCTATCGGTTCTTGTCCACAAAATATTGGCCAAAATAAATTCCACATGTCCGTTTACAGTAAAGAATTCCTTCGAGTTTGTTGCTTCCGTAGGAGATTTAACAATACCTGAAGGCCATGAGCTGGTCTCACTCGATGTTGTGTCGTTATTCACAAACATACCTGAAGATTTGATAATTTCCATTATAAATAAAAAATGGCAACACATTTCTGCGTATACAGAGATGGATAAACAATTGTTTCTCAGAATAGTCAACTTTCTGTTCAATTCAAGCTACTTTAAGTTTGATGGTGAATTCTATGAGCAGAGGGATGGTTCCGCTATGGGCAATCCAGCTGGTCCATCATTAGCGAATTTAGTGATGACTGAACTCATTTGTGAATGTCTGAAAAAGTTGAACTTTGTGTTAACATTCATTAAACTATACGTTGACGATACTTTTTTGGTCAATCCAACTGAAAGCGTGGATCACCTTCTAGAAACATTCAATGCATTTCATCCTCGCATCCAGTTCACTATAGAGAGGGAAACTAACTGCAAATTATCGTTTTTAGATGTAGAGGTATGTAGAAACGGTGACAGAACTTTAAGCACACAGCGGTATATGAAACCTACCAGCTCAGGAAAATTGTTGAATTATAGATCTGATACGTGCAAGAAGTATAAAATTTCGGTTATAAAAAATCTGTTATATAGGGCTTTAAACCTGAGCAGCACTGAATTCCATCATTACAACCTCATTAAAACTAAACAATAAATGCTACATAGGAAAAACAAAACAGTTACTCTCAAATAGAGCCAGACAATATGAAATGACTGCAATGAGAAATTCAGAGATAAGGACGTTAAAACAGCCCTAGCCTCGCACTCTCTCAGTGCAGGCCACCAATTTGACTTCCAACAGATTTCAATCTTAGATGGGGAGAGAAATTGGATGAAAAGAAATCTAAGTGAGATGATTCATATTAATTTGAATAAAGATATCACAGTTAATCATAGGAGTGATACTCAGGGACTGAGTCAATCATACAATCCCTTGATTTCATTATTCGAACAATTCAAATACCCTTAAAGCGAACTACAGTGTTATGTTTGTTAGATCGTTTGTACGACAGATATTCATTCAATATTGTCTTTGTTCGTCTGTCATGTGTGATTAGTTTCTTACACTGTATTATCCGCATATCCATGTTAGTTATTCATAAGTTTACCTACAATTTTAAGCCAATTTACAGCTTCATGTTATTTGTTTATTTATTGATCTGTTTGCAATGTTTAGCGAATTTATAGCTTACGTTTTATTATGAGACAAAGTGTTCTTCTTTCTTTTTATATGCCATTCACATTATTCTTAGACAACTGACAAAACTAGGTAAGACGAATAGTCCCTGCTATGTTACATATTATCTTTGTTTTCAGTTTTGTTTTCAATTCTGTTTCTTTTAGTCTTGAGAAAGTCGAAATATATCGACGAAACGTCGACTTTGTTTTTAGTGGTTATTTTTTACGTGAAGTCCTAAACCCGTGATTCTATCCCTTAATCAAATGGAAGGACGTGAAGAGCCAGTTGAACTTTATGAAAGGTTTGAAATACTTGAGGAGTTGGTTTCGGCTATTTGTTTGCTTATCTACCAAAGTCGTTGTATTTGGAGCTAGTCATAACCTCATTCAAGAATTGTTCCATACGATTCCAAAATTGTTTTGAGAAGTTGTTTTCCTTCCATTTTCTTCAATATTCAACCCCCATCAACTTCGACCTTTCTTGCTCATAAGTTGAGTCTCCCTGGTGAGTCTCAGAGAAATGCGTGTTCAATGTTATCTCCTTGAAATAATGAAATAATGAGAAATCCTTGTTTGAATGAACTAATTTTTCAATTGGAATATTTCCACGGTGCAATGGCTTGACTCGAGGTATGGCCAACTGTGATATTGGGGAACGTTCATCTCACATCGAAATTGCAAAGAAACTCAATTTAACAAATTCTCAGGGAGTCCTTTGATACTTGAAAATACTCTCCTTCGAAATTCCCATTTCAACGGGATTATTGATTATAAATTTCAGTCCGAACCACATGAAGTCAAATAATAATAATAAATTCTCCTAAGATACAGTACTGTAATTAGAGGTAGAAAATATTACGCAATATTTTATAGGAAGGTTGAAGATTGAGCTTGACAACCCCGCCACCATTAACTTTATTTTGTGCTACATATTTAGATTTTAGGTGGAAGATGTTAGTTAGAATACATTGAAATTTTATTCACATTTCAGAACAGTAAGAAATTTGATTTTTATTTGTTCACATTTAACATTTTATTCCACTCTATTTTATTATAATGTGAATAAATATTTTAGAGATACAAGAATTTCTGTGTAAATTTCTCCTTGTCTGATGTATCTGATGGATCAATAAATTTATTATTATTATTTTTATTCATATTTTTATAATTATTTTTATTACAATTGAATAAGTGGAAATAGCGGTTTGATCTCTAGCCATTTTTCTTCCTATTGTGGAGCAGTTGGACGGAATCGCAGCCTTTTGCTTAGGGCTTAGTATTGTTAGATATTACTTAACCCCTTCAGCTTCAAGGACCCAGGCAATTCTTTATCAACAAGGCCATTACAAGACACTATTTTCAGCACAACAGTCGCTTTCACTAGTAGGTGGATGTTATTCAATTCATTAGCCATATTTTCTTATTTTCTCCTGTCTAGCCTTTCTCACATTCTCGTCAAGGGGTATGGTGACGTCTATAATGAGGGCGGTTTATTATTATTATGTTGGATTTTCTCGTCTGTTATTACCCCCATATCCCAGTATATCTTGATTCTCTCATTTTCCAAAAAGTCCACTGCTTGCGTACTTGTAAAAGGGTTCAATATTTTTCACAAGTCCTTCGAAACTTTAAATTTTTTGGTGCAGGATTCCAGCCACCTTGTTGTGTCTATCTAGGTTGTCTTTCAGAGCAAGTTATTATTATTATTATTATTAATATTTTTATTATTATTTTATCATTATTATAATTATTATTATTCTCGTAATATCCTTCGTGGGTGGGGTAACGATTATTTGTGGGCTGGGTTGCGAATTAAAATAATAGTGATGCTGGTCAAAGTTGATCTAGGACAATCTTCTACGGAAAAGGTTGCATATTGAGAGGATAACTGAATGTTGCATTCTCGCCATGAGAAATTCTGGTAGATTTAATTTTCCAAGATGATTCTTCACGGTATTCAGTACTACACCCGTTATTGAAAATATGATAGGATGGATCTTCACGATTTCTATTTGCCATCGTTCCTTTATCTCTTGGGCCATTGCCTGCTTCTTCTCGTTGTATATTCAGGTCGATTCTGTTTGCAAATAGCAATATTGCTAAGAAAAAGATATTGCTATCATAACAAGATTGGTATTCTGATCAACGATTTTGAGCAATATGATCTGTCACTTTAACGAGAATCTTGCTATCAATATTGCTATCTTAGCAACCTCAAAATAGTACTTGCTATGCTTGATAACAAGATAGGTTAGAAAGGGAATCTTACAGAGATCCATTTGTTTAAGTATTATTTCTTCCAAGAATTCGAAAATATTGAAGATAGGGAAGTATGTGGTAATAGAAATTTGTTATTTCATGGAAAATTCTTAGAATAAAATACCGGCATAGTAAGCAACAACTGAGATGATTATTCTAATGATCTAACAGCCATCCCTTTGAATTGCCAACAGAAAAGTTCATCGAATTTCGAATCAATAGCATAAAATTGCTGCATTTGATTTCTGGAAACCAAAATTCTATCGGTATCCAGAAAATGGGTCAATTTGACTAAAATTGGTTTTTCTGTTTCGTAACATTTTCGACTAAGTCGATGTTTACATGAATAAAAAAAGTATACGCTAATGGAAATGTGTTCAAGGGTCTCTAGAGTATTATTTAATTTCAAGGAAAATTCTTAGACTAAGATACAGGCAAAGGCAACAGCTGAGATGATTATTCTACTCGTCTCAACAAATGCAATCCCTTTGAGGTTCCAACGACAAAGTTTATCGAATTTCGAATTATTAACGCCTGAATAAAATTGCTGCATTCGATTTCTGATAACCAATATTTTATTGGTATCCAGGAAATTGGTTATTGGCCAATTTGACTCGTTTCTTTTCCTAACATTTTTTATATCGATGTTTAAATGAATAAAGAAAGCCGTAGATTGAGGTTATGTATGCGAAACCATAAAGATAACTCACGAAATAGGGTTATTTTCTTCTTCCTTGTAGTTCTAATGTCACAAAATACAGTGTTGTCAGCTCTAAAATCACCAATTATGGAAGTCTATGATAGCAATATTGTTATAACAAAATTCATAACAAACATTGCTATAACACTCGGAACAGAATACGTAACATCATGGCCATATTGCTATAAATTAGAAAGATAGCAATATGACTAGAATAGCAAGGTTCATAGCAATACGCAAACAGAATCGACCTGATTGTCTGTATACTATAGGTGTTCATGATTGCATAGTCTATTAGGTGTACAGTTTTCTCCTTATTCAACCATACCGTTGTGTCTGGTCTGTTATGGGCTACTGTCTGATCTGTTTGGATAGCCCTGTCCAGTACAGGATGTAGTCTTCTGTTCCTGACACTGGTTTATTATGATTATTATTATTATCAATATCATAATACCAAAGACGAATATCTGTCGATAAATCAACTGATATTCCACTTTGATCAGGGCTTATCATCCAATCAACCAAAACATCTACACCGAAGAAGCGGATCCGAGAAGAATGACTACAGCTGTTTCACAGTTTTTACTGATCGTCAGGTCGACTCACTTCTGATAGAAACGCAGAAGGAATCTCGATACTTGTCACCTTTCAGATGGACCGCTGCAGTATAACAACGAACAACAACAGAACGAGAACGAACATCTCGCCATCTTCTAGGAGCATCTTGTGATTCCCACCTTCGACTGCAGAATACTTTGATCGATGTGCATGACGTTCATCCTTTTGTCGCATCAGGCCGCCGTATTTGCGATTTTGCAGATCACGAACAACCGTCACAACTTTGGAAACACTCGGTTCATGTGGATTCCAATAAGACGATAACGTCGAACATTTGAAAAAGATACGAATTGGTTCGTGGAGAAAAGAGAGCTTTAGCAGTATTAAAATAACATAATAACAAGAAAGAATATCTGTCGATAAATCGAAAAAATTTTCCACGTTGATCAGAGCTAATCATCCAATCAACCAAAATATATACGCCGAAGAAGCGGATCTAAGGAGAATTACTACAGCTGCTTCATTGTTATTACTGATCGTCAGGTCAACTTACCTCGGAAAAAACCGCAGAAGGAATCTCGATTGTTGCCACGTTTCAGATGGACCGCTGCAGTATAACAACGTACAGCGCGCCATCTTCTAGGAGCACCTTGCGATTCCCACCTTCGAGTGCAGAATACTTTAATGCATAACATCCTCTTGTCATATCAGGTCGTATCTGCGATTTTTCAGATAACAAACAACCGTCACAAATTTGGAAACACTTGGTTCATGTAGATTCCCACAAGACGATAACGTCCAACATCTGACAAAGATGGGAATTGGTTCGTGGAGAAAAGAGAGCTCCAGCAATATTGAAATAACATAATCACAAGGATGAATATCTGTCGATAAAATCATAGTCAATATTATTTTCATCATTATTATTATTATTATTATTATTATTATTATTATCATTATTATTCACAATAATCATACCATGAATTCATTTCTCTACAGAGTTAAAAGCGTACACTTTTACTGAATTATTCGAACCTTCACTAAATATCGTGTTAAATTTGTTACCGTAAGGACCTTGACAGCTTTGCACTGGTTTTACCACTGTAAACTGCACTGCTGATCGCGGATTTTCAAGGACTATATTTAATATCAGTTTTGTGTGAAGAACAAAACAGCAAGTATTCGTGAATATCCATCCGTTCTAACGGGTTTTTCAACAAGAACTTTGTTTTTCAATGTGGTAACACCGGCACCACATGACAGTTTTGACATTTAGTTTTTTGACGTATTCGCAGTATATGCTTTGGCAATTGTTACAATGAATTCAATTTCGCTCGAAAATCGCATTAAAATAATTCAAATCCACTCTGAAAATGGTCGTTCTGTTAAAGTTACATTTCGTAAAATTCGTGATATTTTCGGACAACATAAACGTCCTTCTGAGACCGCTGTTTGGGCATTTGGGCATCTGAAAATCCTCAAGCAATTATTGGGAAGCCTTTTTCATGCTCAACGTGTCACTGTGTGGTGTGCTATGTGGTCTGGAGGTGTGATTGGGCCGTTTTTTTTCGAAGATGAGGATGGAAATGCGGTAACAGTCAATGGATCACGCTATCGCGAGATGTTAATAACTTAATTTTGGCCTATTATTGATGACATGGATGTCACTAAAATGTGGTTTCAACAAGACGGTGCCACATGTAACACAGCCAATGAAACGATCAATTCATTGCAAACCAAATTTCCCGATCGCATAATTTCGCGAAATTCAGCTGTTTAGTGGCCGGCCAGATCGTGTGATTTAACACCACTGGATTATTTTCTGTGGGGATATGTTAAAGACAGAGTTTATACGGAGCCAATCGAATCGATTGCAGCCTTAAATATCAAAATCCGTGATGTCATTAACGAAATAGACCCTCCATCTTGCCAAAAAGTGATTGAAAATTTTGATCAAAGAATCAACGTCTGTCAGCGTGGACATTTGTCAGATATCATTTTTCATTCATAATTACCGAACTTTTCTCTTTGTAATACAATAAAATTTTATTCATTTTCCACTAAATTCTTTGTTTTATTTTGTTTTAAAAAACAAAGTTCTTGTTGAAACACCCTTTATATGGCTATGCAGTAACATGTATCGAAGTAGTTACATGATGCCAATACCTCGCCAGGCCGTAGAGCAAACGAATGGATTCGGTTCATTCGATTTAGTGATGCCCACGTTTCATAGAGTTTCAACTCTGATTCGAGGTGAGACAAAACTTTTGCGAATTCATCTCTCGAGTCCTCAGAGAAAGCTTTGAAACTCACATGAAGAGTAAAATTATATCTCATGGATCTGGGACAGAAAATTATAAATAGAAATCGGTAAAGTAACGAATGATCATGTCTTTCAGATAGGAAGGCTACAGGGGCCTCTGAATGGGAAAAAGAGAAAAGTACTGACGTGAAGTCAGCAGTTTTTGTGCGCATGTCAAATTCGTTGCCAAAGCGGTCATCTTTTCTCGTATTGATCCTCCAAACGCACCTTTCCTTTCTGATGGAAAGATTTGTTGACCTTCGTATAATATCCTCACGAAATTCTTCATGAACCTTACGGCTGCCATTTTTCAATGAAGTACTGGATTCAAATTCGATCTTATCTGTATTTTTGAAAGTAGCGGTGACATAAAATTTTGAATGGGTATATACACGGAATCATTAGGAGGTTTTACCCATTCACCAATTCGACCTTCGTAATTAAAACCCAAACCTATTCTACAAATATCGAGTTTCTAAGTCGTTTCTTCCAGAAAAAAAAACGGATAAGATCGAATTGAAATCCAGAACTTGATTCAAAATAACAGCCTGAAGTTCAATACAGAACTTCGTGGGAATATTATGATAAGAAGATCGCAGAATATTGAATATTTGAAAAAAAATTGATTTTTTCTGAAAATATTTCGAGGATCTGACCATCACGAAGTTTTGCACAAACTATACTTTCAGGAAAACTTTTTATTGAAAAATCTAAAAAAATATTGATATGGAGTAATGCCTTCGGGTGCGCTTATGTAAACGCATTATCTGTCTAGGTACTCAACTCGCCCATGCTGCTTGGTTTCTGAGAAAATTATCGTAAATTAATAACAACGTATTAACTTCCATTCCTATCCAAACCAACTCTTCAAGAATACTTCTGGCTTGAAATTTTGAAATAAGAGACATTTGGACGATATGATCACGCTTTCCCTCCTGGGAACAAGCTCGGAAAATCGAGAAAAGCCATTCAGGTAACGACTAAACGCGTCCAGAAAAAAATACCTTTTCCATATTTTCAGAAATGAGATGAAATTTTATACTTATGTTAGAAATAACGTACTGAAAGTCTTGCAGCTACATCTGGAGACTACTTATAGTCAGTAATTCATAGAATTTTCATTTTCATTCTCATCTCTTTATATTCAATGTTAGCCCCAACAATTACTACTTCCCATTTTATTTGAAGTTTGAAGTTTTGTTCTGTCGATTGAATTTGGATGTTTGTAAACATTTGATTTTCAGTCTTCGATTTCATAATATCAGGCAACTTGCTGAGAAAATTGTTGTGAAGTTATTAATAACTGATCTATTTGGATTCTGAAGATGAAGAATTAATTACATAGGTTCCAATTTATGAAGATAAAGACTTTCTCTTCTCTCCTTACTTATAGTCAGTTTACGGCAGTTGAAGTGTTCAAGACCGTTAGTTCAGACGGATAATTGAATTCGGTCATGCAAAGTATATATTTTCTAATCTTATACTTGGAGACACTTTGACGGTTCAAAATTCTAAAATACAAAAAAAGTGATAATGTAATCAACATATCATCGAACTGTAACAGTAATAGCAATCACGAATATTTGAAACCGGAAAAGAACATGGAGATGAAAATTGCATGTAAACTACGAAGGCTCACTGAATATGGTAGTAAAATTAATTCTACTATGGTGGATATCAGAATGACCCGATAGATTATCGTAAACAAGTTAGTGGAAATGTCAAGAAAATAGGGAAAGTTTATGCATTCCCTTGCCGTTTCTGTAATTTTACGAGTGTTTTCACGGAAAAAGCAAACTCAATGGTTCCTTTCGATGGATTGCGACAGTACTTTAAAAATTTCGAGTTTGGGTTGATCTTTCCATTTAGGTGAAGATGAATTGGACCAATTTGAGTAGATGTTTCTAATAGTACAATCTAAATAACTTTTATTTTCTCATTTTGTAGGCTACTTGAAAATAGCCCATGATAATAATGATAATAATGATATATTTATTCATCCTGGAAGACAGTATAAATACAGTATAGGACAAGTCAAACAAAAATATCGAAAATACAAACTTATCATACATAATGAGAAAAATTATCGTTCAAATATCCCTGACACTATGATAACTCTTTTTTAACAAAAGTTCCTTTACTGCGTTACAGAAATCCACTCTGTTCAAAGGTTTAATTGTACCAGGAAGGTGGTTGAATAATTTCATGCCCGGATATCGAGGTGATGTTTCGTACTTGTTGGTATTATGCCTTGGTATATAGAGGGTTGCGGCATTTCTAGTGTTGAATTCATGAAAATTTCTTAGTTTCGCACTATCTCTTATCTACTCGTTTATATATATTAAGCATTTGTACCTACATATATACACATGGAGCAGTCAACAGTTCATGTTCCATGAAAAGAGGCTTACAGGAATCTCGTGGATTCAAACCAAACATTGTGCGCAAGATACGTTTTTGCGCTATGAATACACGATTGAACTCAACTGAACTGCCTCAAACAATAATATTATATGCAATAAACTGTATATCAAACTATAGTACACTCCCAATAATGCTTTTAGGGGAAGTAAGTTCTTCATCCTACATATGACGTAAAAAGACTGGCTAAGTTTACCAGGATGTTATTATCTTGTTGGAGAACAATGGGACTACTTTTTCTCAGTTCGAATTCAACACATACAGTTTTCCATATATTGACAATGATAGCGTTATTCTGACATCACTCGTTGAACTTTTGTACCAGCAGCTCACATAAACCAATAAGTTGGGGAAGAATTTTGGCTGATAGAGCGAATGAAGTATCAACAAGAATGATAATCATTTTTCCACTAATGTGGTAAACCACATCGTTTATGAAGAAGATACACAAGAGAGGGCCTAATACTGAAACTTGTGGAATGCCCATACCCACCCTATACTCATCCGACCAGGAATCACCCACTCTGACAGAGATGCGACGGTTCAAGACAAAATCGAGCAACCACTCCAGCAATACTCCCCTGAAACCCAAACTGTTCAACTTACTCTCGAGAAACCTCGGTGATATGAGGATACATAAGTTGTCTCAAATTCTAGCCAATCAAAAGCGACGCGCTTCCGAGGGATCCCGAGAGCATTCGTGTGAAGTCGATTATTGATCGGCTCGATCTTGGCGGGATTTCTCGCAATATGTGTAATCTGTGTTTATGTTTACCAACCTTTAATCTACGAGTTGATACTTGCTACTGTTCTCATATATTTTGAAGAATCATCAGTGCAAATTGTCCAGACGTTTTGAAAAAGCAATTATCATTACTTTACTACACAATTTCAGATTTTCTCCTAAATTATGGAAACTGTGAGGTAAGTTTAGTTTATGCATTATGGAATAGTTTTTTGATGAAATTTCGGGTTTCTTGCAGGTTGAATCTACTAATTTGTGAAGAATATCGAAAGGAGTTCACCAGCGTATCTAATAAAAACAGGCACTTCCGGAAAAAACATAAGCATGATTCTCCAAAAGTGGAAAGGAAAAAAATTCCCTGAAAATACCGAAAATATTGATATTTCCCAAAGGTGCAAAACCACAGGAAAGGATTTGATCGCTGGGTTCAAGCTAGGTGAAGTACGAACAGAAAGACGAAAGACGAAATTGTGGCGTAACGGGCCCCTTTTTTCGCTTCTCACTTTCGTATTCTTGCAGGAATAATGGAAAAAAGTGACATTTCTACGAAAATCCGGTAAAAATTCGCCATTTCATATTTTTCTGTGGACTCGGCCGAGATCGGCTATCTGCGCGGCCTTCGGTCTGGGTTTGGAGGTAGAATCCACTACTGTAGCGATGAATGGCAACATCGAACTGCGATTTTGTGCCGTTTTTGGTGAAAACTTGTACAAAGGCGGCTCTGGAGTTCGGAGACGATCGGGTACTTCTGTCAATATTCTCAAGCGTTATGTGTATTGTCAATTGTCATTAACATCATATTGCATATAGCATCCTTTATGGAATATACATTGAAATTGACGAAAATAAAGTTGATTAAGGATGGAAATGCATTGAGAAGTTTCAATAAATGGTCAATACTGCCTAATTCCAACTCTAACAATGATTATTTCAAGAAAATTCAGGAAAATACCGATTATGCTACGTTTACGAAAGAAAACAGTAAGTATCACCTACAATTGAACATAACTTAACTTATCACAAGTTCTTCCAGCCCGAATAGTATGAGGAAATATTCATTTTCAGATGTGTCAGATATTTTAAGAGAGAGGTATACGGTATTATGTTATTTTCATTTATCAAATATGTCAAGTATGGTAATTTTGTAGTTCTGAGATGTGTGTGGTCGTATCGTTGAAGTGAAATGCCATTCAAGCGTATACAAAGGAAGAAAGCCTTTAAGAGGTTGTAGAATGTTATATGAATCTCTCAAAAATCTCACTAATGCCCCCTTGAGAATTCAATATATGTTGAACCATTTGAATTTTATGGTGGGTAATCGAATGTCGATATGGATAATTTCTAATGTTCTGATGAATTGGAAACTTGATCATGGCAAATTTATGTATCACAGTCCTAGGCTTAATCAAGCATACTTGTAGAAAGATGGAATATCATCATTATTTTATGAAAAAAGGGGAACTCAATAGGTTTCGAGAAGTGGAAATTGCAGAAATACTATGCAATCTATAGATGGTTGAAATAATATACAGCTGGTGTGGAATAACACTGCATGATACTAACCCTTGTTACATTTATTCATAATTGTGCATGAAACAGGAATATTCAATAGATTTTTACTATTCACAAGAGGTTAATCTCCAAAAATCACAAGCCGATGTAACATTTGATGTCAACTGATAAAAGAAATGATAGAAAAGTGTGAGAAAGAAGCTTACATTATCACGAAACGTATGAAATGTATTCATTCTATACAGGGTCTTTCACGAGGAACCTCACCCATATTTATACGGGAAACTACTGAACGTATTTTTATGAAATTCAGCACTTATAAGTATTTCACGATGCTGATGAAATCTAAAATATTTTCAAAGCATGAGCACCTCCGGTTTTTCCGGAAATGACGTCAACTTCCGTTTTTCAAATTAGAACACCATTTTTTTATTGCAGAAATAGATTCCTTAGAAAATTTCAATTTATTTTGATGTAACATTTTTCAGTTTTGGTTGGAAAATTCTCTCTGAGCGGGAAAATTCGAAAAAAAAATCGAAAATAGAGCTCCGCTGAAACAAGAATAACTTCGAGGTTTTTTGATGGAAAATTTTCATTTTTGGGATTTTTCAAGATGTAAGATTGATGTATCCACTTTAAAAATCGAAATCGCGATTTATGATACAGGGGGTGAAAAAATCGGTTTCCAAGCTAGGGATGACAAAATCGTGAAAAATCAATTTTTTCAAATTAGAACCCCATTTTTTTTATGGCAGATATTGAATCTACGTTAAAAAATAATGTGAGTGTTTGCATCACACCCTTGCCCTAAAATGGATATTTTCTGAGTTATTCACAAAAAACTGTTTTTCGTCTTGAATTTTCAGCTATTTCTTTTCCCTTCACGCCAAAAAGATGAAATTTTCAGGAACTGTTATTTGAACCATGCTGTAGATTTTTCACCCCTTCTTGAAACCGACTTCAAGTTACTATTAGGAGAACCATGGCAAACTCTCGCAGTTATAACTAGAGAAGATGCTCAAAGTTTTGACCGTTAATTTCTAGACATTTATTTATACGTCTCAGGAATGCTTCGTGCGTTGCTCTTCTTATTTCATCGGGAGGAAGAGATCTGCAAAAGTGTTTAAAAACCAAATTGAGTTCCAAAACTATGAATCTAAAAATCTAAACAAACCTGAACGCATTTCTGACTCGTTCTATGCAGTCCTCTTTATCAGTCAGGGGAGTTGAGTAGACAATATTTTTTATCCTACCCCAAACATAATAGTCTAAAGGAGTTAAATCGGGAGAACGTGGTGGCCAAAGATGTGGACCATTGTTCGCCAACCATCGATCTTCAAATAGCCTGTAGAGGATATTTGACACATTGAGTGAATTGTGTGGAGGCGCGCCATCTTGTTGATACCATAAGTCATCATGGTTCTGTACTAGCGGCTAAATTATTTGAGTCAATATGTCAGAATATCTATCTCCTAAGGGAGAACATTCTTTAAATAATGCAAACATGTGTAGTGTTCTATCTTACCATCATAAATGTGAACATCGAGAATTGCATTATTTTTGATGGCGCAAAAAACATTGAAACTCCAGGTCTCTTGAAAGTTCCATTGTCTGAAGTGGTGGTTGTTCTCTTCATCCCAATAATGACTGTTATGCCTATTGAAAGAACCATTCTTTGTGAATTTAGATTCATCTGTCCAAATTATACAGTCCAAAAAGTTTTCATTCTCTTGAAATCGAATCATCATAGCTTCGCAAAATTCTGTTCTCCTGACGAAATCAGTTTCCTTCAAATGCTGTACCCTATTGAATTTATATGGGTGCATTTTATGTTTTTTTAATATTCTCCAAACACTCGATTGAGATAATCCCAGATCAATCTCGGCATCTTTGAGAGAATTTTGAGGATTCACACGAAAATATGCAAGAACTGTTATTTCGTTGTTCTCATCTTCTACTACACTTTTTTCTCTGTGTGTAGTTTTCTTAACGAAAGATCCGACATTTCTCAAGTTTGTCATGGTTCTGTTAATGGTATCTCTCGTTGGTCTGGGTCGGTCAGGAAACCTCTCAATGAACAGTCGAATCGTTCTATCTACAACTTCATTACATTCTCCATGAAGTAGAATGAGATTTAAATAATCTTCATTGGTAAAATTAGGCATAGTGATCGATTTTATAACTTGATACGAATTATCACCAAATTAATAGTAAACACAAAATGTTACTGAATAAAGAGGAATTTGGCAGATGTAATTAATGATATCTATCATTAAAAAAAAAATAATGTAAAACATGGTAAGTTTTTGCATATGGTTCATAGGGAATTATTTATTTATCACTGGAGAGAAAACCGATGGCCGATTAGTTGAAATAAAGAGGTTTCCGATACAAATTCGAATCCAAATTCGCCACCTATTTAGGAACAACCTGTAACTTTTTTCTCTTGTATATTAGGGTAGTAAAATCTAAAACATGGTTTAAGTAACAGTTCCTGAAAATGTCATCTTTTTGGCGTGAAGGGAAAAGAAATAGCTGAAAATTCAAGACGAAAAACAGTTTTTTGTGAATAACTCAGAAAATATCCATTTTAGGGCGAGGGTGTGATGCATACACTCACATTATTTTTTAACGTAAATTCAATATCTGCCATAAAAAAATGGGGTTCTAATTTGAAAAAATTGATTTTTCATGATTTCGTCATCCCTAACTTTGAAAGCGATTTTTTCACCTTCTGTATCATGAATCGCGATTTCGATTTTAAAAGTGGATACATCAATCTTACATCTTGAAAAATCCCAAAAATGAAAATTTTCCATCCAAAAACCTCGAAGTTATTCTTGTTTCAGCGGAGCCCTATTTTCGATTTTTTTTTCGAATTTTCCCGCTCAGAGAGAATTTTCCAACCAAAACTGAAAAACGTTGCATCAAAATAAATTGAAATTTTCTAAGCAATCTATTTCTGCAATAAAAAATGGTGTTCTAATTTGAAAAACGGAAGTTGACGTCATTTCCGGAAAAAACGGAGGTGCTCATGCCTTGAAAATATTTTAGATTTCATCAGCATCGTGAAATACTTATAAGTGCTGAATTTCATGAAAATAAGTTCAGTAGTTTCCCGTATAAATATGGGTGAGGTTCCTCGTGAAAGACCCTGTATAGGGAGTTAAGGTTTATCTTCAGTATATGTTCCGTAATACTCCTGTATCCCTTCCATATGTGCTACATCAAAATTTGGTTGGCAAAAATGGCATGAGGATGGAACATAATTTACACCTTATAGTATTTTTTAAGGTTATGGAATGTATAGTGATAATCAACCTTTATCAAGTTGAAATTCATAACCACCTATAAGTAACCACTAATTTTTCTTTATATAGGTATAATTCCTAATGTATGTGTTATATGAAATGAGATGAAATCATCTGAAGTGAAATTTATCTATTGTAGTAAGGTATTCTTAATAATTTTGTGTATCTCACAGGATATCTGTCATTTTTTGAAACTATTGTGAGAAAAATTACAAATAAAGTTGAACCAACAACATCAAGATAGAATATGGTATATAGAGGCTTATGCAGATATTGTTTGAAAACAATGTGAAACTTCTTAAGTTGAAGTATGCAACATACCTGATGAAGGCTATCGATTGATGAATACTTCACATAAAGCCCTAACACACTTCTCTAAGGCACAAGTTTACTCGAACTCATTAATTTAATTATCTCTTCTTGGCATTTTTTTGTATCACTAAATATATTCTATTGAACTATACTTTGCTATCGTTATCAATAATCGATTAATAAAAAATTAATTCAATATGCAGTTTTGCATTTGTCCTCTATGGAGAACATGATATATCGGTTACTCAATTATATTTTAATTTGTCAATTATGAATTGGTCCTCTCCATTAATGAAACAGAAAATTTAAATGTTTATAATACTGTAATTTCTTTACACATGACTATGAAGGCATTCATTATAATTTCTTTCAATGTCCTAAACATAATAGGTACTTTCGTTTGCATAGAAAGTGTTACACTTTCTATGCAAAAAAAAGACCTAATAAATCCGACTACTTATATGATCCAAATGAATGACTTCATGTTCTGGTGATTCTCGGTCGAAAGGTGATGTACTTGAAATATTGAAATCCAGTAAATTTGCGACATTGGAAATTCCTGGAAAATGAACATCCTTATGTATAGTGAAGATTGAATGGAAATAGTGAAATTTTTCACTATTATTGGTGTCGTTTCAAGAAATTTAATTGAATTTTGATTTCATAGTCAATTTTATGTTTGCATGTGAGGCCTCGATTATCGTCTATCCTCGAACTGAATTTTGACTAAATCGTGCCTTCGGCCGACTGTAAACACGATAACTTTGCAGAGAAATAACTTAGACACTCGAAATTTTCAGGGCAGGTTTAAAGCTTGAAATCGAAGGTCAAGTTCGGGATGAACAAATTCCGCCCTACGGTTAGTAGGTGAACGCGTTTGACATTTCATCATCTCAATATTCACAAAATACAGACACGATTTAGTCAAAATTCAGTTCGAGGATAGACGATAACCGTGATCGAATTTTACACTAACTACTGATTTTTTCTAAATTTATAAAGAGTGTGCTTCGTTTTTAATAATTCAGTCAACTATTCAACTGATCTTCCACAAAAGCCAAATCTACACGCTAGGTAGAACTGGGCACTTCCTACGTAGGTATCGTTCAAGTAGATCTACTGTCAAGATTGATCTATCGCTAGGTAGATCTGGGCGCTTACTACTTTATTAATAAAATGGTAATTGATAAACAGCGAGGCTAAAACATTTTAATTTTGGCCATAATGTACTTTTAATCAAATGGTGATTCAGTGTAATAAACTGAAATAATATAATATTATGGTTTTTACTGTGAATTCTACTGAAATACAAACGATTCAGTACAATTTACAGTACACGACATATACATTAACTTCTTATGCACAACGTGAGATGATGACCAATTATCAATATCAATTAATTCCAAGCAGAAATTCAATTCCAATTGGCACCAAAGAGACCACGCCCACATCGTATTCGATTGGCTAGGATTTGAGACAATTAATGTATCCTGGTGATATGCAGTAGAAGGCACGCGACAGATCAAGATACAGTCCAGCCACCAGAAAGCTGTTATTCAGTGATATGTGCACATAATCGAAAAAATCGAGACTTGCCGTCTCACTTGAATGACCCGCCCTGAAGCCATGTTGGGCATCTACAATACTGTTTAATTAATTGAGAAAATTCATCATACGATTAAGAATTATTCTATCAATAACCTTTTAAAAAAATCTTAGAATAGAAATGGTTCGATAATTCGATATATCCTGAAAATCCTTTTTTTATGCACTGGGATCACAGTAGCACATTTTTACATATCCGGAAAAATCCCAGAGTTAATTGACTCGTTGATTAGATGTGCTAAATGGTCAACGATATTGAGTGATATTATTATTAAAATTTGAGCAGATAAAAAGTCAACTCCCGTACATTTTTAATTTTGATAATACTGATAGCATCCATAACCTTCTGACAATCCACCGGGTGAAAATAAAAAGTGCGATTAAAAATATTGTACCGACTGACTCAGGGTTGCGAATATTTCTGTTCTATTATTCGAAAACTCAAATCATCTTGTTTCATTTACACTGAAATCATTCATTTGATAATGGACGTATTAGACATTAGCTGGATTTCCATTAATCCGTCATTCGATTTGGATATTGCAGGAGTTTCGACAAATGGACGAAACTGTCAATTTGCGTACATCCGTTATTCGACGGTATAATTTTACGCTAGATGGACGAAACCACAGAATCAATTTCGATGCATTGGAAATCTCAAAACAAAACTATTGTGTTTCAGTGACAAAAATGGAATTTTTTCTGGAATTTATTCATTCTTCAAATGTTTCAGCGATGACAATGCTGCTTTCCGTCATTAAAACACACGCAGTGTTGAATCCAGGGGAGGGCACGGGAGGGTCATACCCTCCCTAAGCGTGGCCGATACACCCCCTGAGCAAAAGACTTTCCCTGATTACAAAATTTTATTTACTTTCTAATATGCTTCCAGGATGCCATTCACTTAGATTCAATTCAGGTTTAGTTCGGTTTCTGACTGGAATATTACGATGTTTTGAAAAATTTTTCGAGGAGCAGCTACGGTCTTGACGATGGTTGAAAATGAACTAAATTCTCTGTGCTCGAGCTTCGGTATTTATACCTTCATTAAATTTTCTTCAAAATATAGTCGGGCCATGACTTTTCAAAATGCCTTCCAAAATGATGCTTTCGCAGTTTTCTCCTCAGAAGTAAGTTTTTCTTCTTCGAATACCTGATCTAGGAAATCCGGCCATATTTTTCTCAGTATTTTGATGTGCCTTTTGCCTATATCTAAATCTCTAATATACAAAATTTTTCAAATTTTACGCCTAAATGTTACAATTTTCATTTGCTTAGTATTCATGAATTTCTACTCACAATTGCCAAAATATGCTATCATTATATTAAAAAAACCCCATTTCTAAAATATAGCAGCAATTTTGTTCCTTCGGAAACCTGATAATTACATCATATGCAATTTATGGATCGAGAAATAATTTCTATCCTAAATTTACATCTTATTTGAAATTCTACATCTAATTTCTACTTGTAATTGCTATTTCTGTTCAATTCAAACCTATCATAATAAGTTTCAAGAAAATATCACTTAAATTTCCCATAATTTACTATTTTTTGACTATATAAGGCATTTTATAAAAGGTATTGATACATATTCTTGTACTTTCAGATCATCAGAAACCTTATTTTTTAGGTTTTTATGGGTTCTCACTCCCAATTTCTGAAACAGAACCATTGAAAATTAAATAAAAATTGTTTTTTTTTTCATGAGAAACGCCCTTGCAAATTGCAGTATCAACTATTTGTCAAGGGCAGTTTCTTGCAGAAAAGATTGCCTAATGAACAACACAAAAACCATACGAACGATACAGAAAATGAACGTTTCAGAATACAAATCTGACTCTTCCATCAGACAAAGCAGAAAATTTCAAGAATTATTTTCTTTCGATTTGAGAATTTTGTCACTTTGACAGTTTTTTTTGCAAAATCCTACCAAAATAAGCTTCAATCGATATTCATGAGAAACCTGTCGAGAAGAATAATTTTGAAGGATTATGTGCCCTGAATGAACTATTGAAATACTGGAATGAAATTCTCTGGATTTGTTACTGGATCGTGATTGATTTTGACATTTCTTATATTTTATGATAGAATTCACTATGTTTGAGGCCTGGAATTAACTTAATTGTATATTATGATAATAAAAGATTGAATATATGAATTTGTGTTCATCGGTAAGTTATTTTTTATGTTTCTTTAATACCGATTTAGAAAAAAAAACCATAACAGTACGTAAAGGTGCGCACTCCTGCGCTTTCGTCCTTCTTGCGTCCTTCATCTTGAGCTTTTCAACTTGCGCAAGCAATTCCTGACCACATTTGGGCGTCAGCTGACTTGCACGGTCGATCGTAACCCAACACTTCTTCCGAAAAAAGTACCTTTGCAAATCGATATTCGTAGACTCGGTTTGGACCCCTACTGTGAAAGCCGAATCCGTGAATGGGTCAAATCCACTCAATGATTGCACAGATATACCCATTGAAAATTTTATTTTCTCGATATTTTCAAAAATACAAATTGTATGGAATGTGGATCCAGTACTGGAATGAATATTGTAATTTTTGAGAATCTTCATTGCTGTTTCGATCCTTGTTCCTGTTTATATTCCTGTGGCCCCGGGATAGATCCGAGTAATAAAAGATTGTAGCGATGTCAATATGAAATTTTTTCAAAATTGTTCGAATGTTATAATCGTACTGCTTTTTTCTTGAAATTGTGCCTCAGTGCTCCAAACTCAAGTATCATCATGATTTGATCAATAGTTTATTAATTATTCCGGAAATATCAACGATTCCGAAATAAAACCATGAAACTTGTCATATTTTTTCCCAATAACTCCGAAAATTCATAGCGGACTGAAATTTGTTCTGGTTCAGTGATGTTGAATATACTGTTTCTCATAAAAATTTGAGTTTTTTTGATTCACTCTATATAGAGTTGGTACAAACGATCGCGACGAAATTCCGAAAGGAGTTGTGCGTTGTCATGCTTCAACTTACTCAAAGAGGAAACTATCTCAAAATTTCAAATTACTACTACAAGTGCGAAACCTTTTCGTGTATTTGGTTCATTAACGAAATTATCTGTAGAATTGCATTCGAAAGTATCTTGAATCCTTCAAGTTTATAAGATTCTTCGTACTTACGTAATCTTAAGTATCGACATTGAGTATTAAACACTCAATGGTATCGATTAAAGCTTATTTCAAGACGATTATGCAACTTTTTTAGTTTTTTTCGGGATTCACTCCCACTATCTGATTGCAGGATCAAACTTTTTGTCGAAAGGGCAGCTTCTCGGAAATACAGATTGCCTGATGAACAATACTGGAATACTATAAACGATAAACGAAGCTTACTTTGACGTTCCAGAGTACAAATCTGACTCTTTCATCAGACAAAAGAGATCATTTTCAGAATTATTTTCTTTTGATTTTTCGTTTTGAGACTTTTGTCAGAAATTAATCAAGGTTGTTTCAACGATAATTGGGAACCAGTTAATCATAGCCGTAGTTGTAGTGACCATTCTGAAGGAAATTGTAGTGATAATTCATCTGCTTAAGGAAAAATGCTGTTTCATTTATTGTCCCCGCATTTCCGCCCCATATTATATCTTGTCTACGGCCGGTTGAGCTGCCGGACAGAATCAATTATAATCCTGGATACATCTACAGTCAGTCCAACCTTGTAATTCATCGGGATACATTTCGGCTCAAAATTCTAAGATTAAAGGCAGTTGCACGAAAAACCACAGCAGTACATTCGCATAACGATACTCATCTGATTGTTACTTTCATTTAAGTTCAAGCACGTCCCCTTGGATTATTTGGATGCAGATTATTCTGCAGGGTAACTTACTGTCTCCCGCTTCTCTATATTCGCATGCGATATTCACATTTTGCATGTGCGCTAAACCATCATTATCGGTAGCCGCATACATAGAATACCTGGTATGGAGTGTAGATTTTAAGGGGGATTTCCACCAAACAGTCTGAACGAATTTCTGTTTTGTTGCCTGATTCGGAAACTCCGACAGAAATGGAACGTTATTGCAACTGAACAAACTCAACCCCTGTTTCTGTTTTATATAAGTTTTCACTTATTTTTCATTGGGCTCTGTTCTGTGTCCAACATGAAGGCACACTAAACAAGATTTCTTCAACCTACTTTGTGGATAGATTACATTGAATTCTACGGAAAAAATGTTGACTGAAACAAGAAATATTTTTTGGAGATTGTGACGAAATTTTGTATCGACTTTCCAAGTCTGTATTTTACAAGAAATAACCCAGCCGATGAAATAGGATCATTACAATTATCACTATAGGTAATCATTGAAAATTCGAATTTTGTTGATTTTTTTATCATCATCACGATTATTCCACACAGAGTTGTGCATATCATTTATAGACTAGTTTCGAACATTATCATTATTGAATCAGTATTTTTCAAATTACTTATTACTGAAAACAACATCTATACCGAGGAGATCTCGGTGAAATCTCACATACTTTCTGCCCATGTTTCCGAAGATTGGAATCGGGTCGACATAAAATTTGACACACTGTACTGTCTGAGATGTGTAAATTTTTTTCAAATCCGATAGATAATTTCCTGAATAGAATGCAAAGTCAAAAAAATCTTTCAAAATTGCTCGTTGTTATGCTTGAACTTTTTGTCAAAATTCAATCCGATATATCAGGCAGTTTCTTAATGATTGAGGAAATAACCTCCAAAATTCAAATGTGCCTAATTCTGAAACCGTTTGGTGATTTGGTCCATCAACGAAATTTACCGTCGCATACTGGAATGCAAGCTACCCTAAATACTTCAACTTTGTGGGATTCTACGTACTCACGTAATGTTGGCTACGATCGATCGGATCTTTTTCGACACCGGATTCATCATCAGGAAATCCAACCTAGTCGTCTGAGACCATTTTCGGAAAAAAATCAAAAATTTCAGACAATGTGACGAAACGATAACTCGGTGTTTCCCAGAACAAGCGCTTAAAAAAGTATTTCAAATTTCGTTGTTTTTTGAAATTTTCACATTTTTTCCTCGATATCAGACATATATACAAAACGATAGCATGCTGGTCCCCAGAAAATGCGCGCAAATGCCACAGCACTGGACAGGGCGAGTATCTGAATTTTGCCATCAATTAAAACCATAGACTTTTCCTATCAAATAATTCTTTTCTCATTTCCCATTTTTGCAGGTCCGACCTAGGTGAATAATAATAATAATAATAATATGTGCTTTATTTAAAGTCAAGTAGAAATGTAATAAAAAACACATGACTGCTTGAAATGAAATAGTGTCGAAGACCTTCACATCCATCTAATGGTTAGGGGTCCTGTTCTAGCCCCTCACATCATACATCAGAAACTCTTCTACTGAGTATGGTTCGATCTGTACCAACAGTTTGAAAACTTGATTCGTAAAACCTTTGAGGGTCGTTTCTTTTATGTGATCTATAATTTTGTTATAATATCTTATACAGCTGTATTCAGGTCCCTTTTCAGTTAATGTAAGTCTATGTTGTGGATATTTCAACTTTGTTGTCCTTGTGTTATATGTTGTTGTTGATTTAGTCTGGAAGTAGTTCCTATTTTTGAATACAAATATGAGGCACTCTTGTGTGTGAACTGCAATTGCAGTTAGCAGGCTATTCGTTCAGAATATTCCTCTACATGATTACACTCTGTTCATCCATATAATTGTTCTGATAGCTCTCTTCTGAATCTTCAGAACACGATCCATAGTGTGTCCACTACCATAAAATATAATTCCATACCTTAGCTTCGATTCAAATGTAGCCTGATATATTACTTTGAGGGATGATAGATCTAAATATTTTCTTGAAACACCCAGTGAGTAGCCGATGGAAGCTAGCTTCGTGCACAGTAATGATATATGTTCGCTCCAGTTTAAATTTTCATCTATTGTGAGCCTTAGGAAGCGTCCAGAGTTTTGTAATAAGAGTTTGTTGTCCTTGAGTTGGATGTAGGATGGTGTTACCAAACCAGAATGAGAAGTCTTCAGAAGAATAGCACATGTTTTATCTACATTCATACATAGTCTGTTAGATTGGAACCATTGCATCGTTTGTTCCAACGTGCTGTGAATCAAATTTAAAATTTCAGGGAAGCTAGATGCTCTAAGCGTTAAATTGAAATCATCCGCATAGTTGATCATATAATGTTCAATATTGTTTGCTAAGTCATTGATGAAGATGATAAAGAGTACAGGACCGAGGATGCTTCCTTGTGGAACGCCAAGTTGTATGCATGCCTCCTCAGATATTGTTCTCATGCCATTTACATTGATAGCGACCTTTGGTTTACGATTAGATAGGTAGGATCTAAACCATTCTTTTTCTGTACTTCTTATCCCATAATAGTCCAATTTTTCCAATTTGTAGTCGTGGGTTAAAGTGTCAAGGGCCTTGGATAGGTCGAGCAATAGAGCCATAACTACCTTGGAATCTTCCAATCCATTTAATGCATTCTGAATGAATTCAAATGTGGCTGTCGTTGTTGATTTCCCTTGACATACCCGTGTTGTGATGATGTCAGGATTTTCTCCTGAATGAGGAAAGTTACCAGTTGTTCACATATGGCCATCTCTAAAATTTTTGAGGAGGTAGGAAGAATGCTGATTAGTCTATAGCTTTCAGGTTTATCGTCTTCACCTTTTTTGTATATTGGCTTTATGAGGGCTTGCTTCAAAAGTTCTGGAAAAACACCATACTTCATCGAGTTATTTATGAGATAGGTAAGTGGGGTTGCTATTTCTTCCATACAGAATTTAACGGTTTTTATTGGGATATCATCTATTCCTGAACTGTTTTTATTCTTGAGTCTTCCTATCAATTTCAATGTTTCTTCTTTTGTTATTGGTTTAAAATTGAAGTTATTATTATTTCTTTTGATGTTACGTTGAAATGGTATATTTTTTGGTGACTAATTTTCTCTTCAGCTGCTCTTGCAAAATGTAAATTGAATTGGTGTGCCATCTCTGAGGGATTTCCAGGAATCTCCTTATTTGAACTTTTATTATTTTTAATTGTTGTAACTGTACTCCAAAGTGTTTTCATTTTGTTTGGAGTACAGCATATTCTAAATTCTGACAACAAAATGAAAACACTTGTTGTAACTGTACTCCAAACAAAATGAAAACACTTTGGAGTACAGTTACAACAAGTGTTTTCATTTTGTTGTCAGAATTTAGAATATGCTGTTTAAATTTTTGCTCTTTTTCTTTCTTAACAATTCATCATATTCTTTTTTAACTTCCTTGTATGATTCCATGAAGACATGATTGAAAGACTTACAAACATGTAATAGGTCAATTTTGGCCTTACTATTTATTATTTCTCCACTCTTTGGTTTGGAGGGTTTTTTCGCAGTAACTTCGATCTTTCTCATTGGACATGCCTGGTCTAACTTGCTTTTAAATAAGTACGTAAAGGTATTCCATTGTTGATCTATCAACTCCTCTGGGATGTTGTATAAGAAGTTCCAATCCAGCAGCTTCAGACTCTCGGCCAAGTTTTGCATGTGATTTGATGTTATGATTCTTTTATTTTGTTGTAAGCATTTGAATATTTTTCAAGTTGGTAATACTCTCCCGCACTTCGTTTGTAAGTTCACTACAGGTATCTCTCACGAGTCTATTCTGCAGAAGAACCAATCCATTGCTTTAAATCCCAAGAAACTCACTTCTTATGATATGGTGCCTTTTGCGATATTGTTGTGAAGAAAACATTTCACTTCACTTTACCATTGAAACACTCATCTTCTCTACTCGATGTTTATGCAAGATCCAATTGTTTCCACCATGAGCCTACGCACAATTCCATCCTTGTATTGAAAAATTCAAAAGTATCCTCATTTCCATCAAATTCATAAATGAATTCACTCAACTAACCTGAACGCATTAATTGAACTCTGCGAATTATATGGAGAGTATGGTACCAAGATATGGAGACCTAGTCTCATCTATTCTATGCTTTAGAAAAAAATAGATAAATAACTTTGTATTTAGTGTGAAATCAAATTAACTCCTGAATGTATCCCTAGTCGTTAATCTGGTGGTGATGATGCAATCTCTTACTCCCTATCTATTTATTTCCACTCTACAATTAAAATTGCTATTTACAAACACAAATTTAGGTACAGTGAATCTGAGATCCGGGATTCGAAGAAGCACTTATCTTAATAGTAAAGGATCCGACGGTATGATCCTCCAAAGTGCAGGTATTATGCAGGTAGTCCAGTTTCAAGAAATTCCATCCAGAGCAAAGTCCAGAATTGAGATATTCCAGTAATAATTAGTTCGGTATAAAGGTATTCCAGCCATGATCAGCTCCAGTACTAAGATAATCCAGTAATAATTGCTTCTAGTACTAAGATGATCCGGTCAAACTCTGGTTCCGGTAGTAGTATATTCAGATGGACGTTAGCCCCGGTAGAAAGATAATCCAGTAGTCGGTAGCTCGGTGAAAAGATGGTTCAGTGGGCGATAGCCCCGGTACAAAGATGATGCAGTGGGCGGTAGCCCCGGTACAAAGACGCCTTTTGAATAGACGATAAGAAACAATAAAACTTCAAAATTCCACGATGTTAATGGATTAAGAGGTTCGTTAATTCGCTAAACTCTAGCAAGGTGTTGAATCTTCAACTTCCTACGCACCAAAAGAAAGAATTTTCCATCGGCTGGACCGAGTTTGAAGGGTCGCGCATGCGAAACACACACTCAACCGTCAAAGCGAAGTGCGTTCTTTAACGACCGATCATATAATTTCAGTAAGGCGTTTTTCTTGCGATTGGAATTGAAATTATTAGTATGACGTATTTTCGCGATGGAAACTGAAATCGACAGTGGAGCGTTTTGTAACGTTACAAGTGGACCGGCTAAACAATCGGCGAAGTCTAATTCACGGCTTTCACAAGCCCATGGGTGGATCCGCAAACATGTGTGAATTTATCGATTTTTATCAGATTAGGTAACATCCAACGTCAAATATCTTGAAAACGGTGTATTTAAGTTGAACTTACAAAGAACTATTGGGTATTCTAAGATGATTGAAGATTATTATATCAACTTAAATAGACTTCCTCGGCATTGTTCATGCTAACTAAAGATAGTTTTTTGAATAAGCGAGTCAATGACTATAAAACCGTTCTGAGGAGGATAAAATTGATTACTGAAGATCATGTGTCATAATCCTGTCACCATATTTCGTTACCTTCGGAGGAGCCATATCGAAGCTACAAAGAAGATACTGATTCTTTGAAAATTTCAACATCCTGTGTCTTTTCAACGGAGCCATAGCTGGAAAAATGGTAAATAAAAAACCTAGAAAAGCACAGACGTAAAGTCAGCACCTTTACGCGCTTATTCGCATTGCGAAATTGGAACTTGAAAATTTCAGTGCGGAATTCAAATGAAATATGCAAATTTTCAAAGAAAAATTTTTTTTCGAATTTTTCCATGGATAATTCTCCTGATTGACATTGTCCATCTTCCAACCATGTTTCATTCCGATCAGATAAATATTTTTCGAGTTATTGAAAAACCAAAATTTCAAATTGCGGTAACACGAAAACCATTCGGCAGATTCAGCCCTTTAAACAAACTCAACCGAGATATTCAGGATCAAAACCTAACCAGAAAATTCCGAGACTCTAGGTCCTGCCTTTCGAAAGTTAGAGCACATACGGACGGACGGAATGCCGGCCGGACGTCTCATTAGTTTGGTACTTTCATTGAAATCTCCGCAGGCCGCCTTGAGTTATTTGAGACAAAATGTTATATTTATTCCGCTCACTGTGTGAACGCAAGGAATCTGAGGACCGCGAGGGTTATGCTAACAGGTAGCCTGGCTCTTGCGAATTAAGTTGCTATGGAGCCTTTCGCGAGAGCGGGCCGCGCCTTGTGGATGCGCGAATTTCACAAAAACGGTAATTCGGCGAGACTATTGCACGAAGAAATCTATGCAATGTTCGAGGTTGATGTCACTTAAGTGATACACCAAGTATTTCTTCCATTCAGAATTAGGTGGAGAAGTTTGAGGAGACCGGTGCAACACTAAGTCAACCAAAATCCGGACGATCGAGGTCATCGAGAACGGAAGAACATGGAACAGACTAATCAGTCTGTTCGTGATGATCCCGACAACTTCTTTCGGATGTGTGTTTTGCACGTGCAAAGATCATCGCTACACTTAATTTTGCACAAAGATTTGAAGCTCCAGTTTAATTGGTGCAAAAACTAAAACCCTAGAATGCCATTCAGGGGCAGAGAAAGAATGTACTTCGATAATTAATGAAAAAATGTGCGATCAATGGCTTATTTTAAAATTAACTACTTTGAAATGTAATTTTTTTTCTGAGACACCTTGTTTAGTAACTCAGCCGATAAGAAGGGTCATTATTTTTGATTTTTTGTCGTTATACTATCAACATTAATTTTTTGTTATTGTTCTAATGATCGTTACGATCATTATGCATCAACAGTTTCGAACTGGTTTCATCATAATTGAATAATTATTTTTTAATCAATACTGAAATACCGATCCTGAGGAAAAATCTACCAAATTTCCCATATTTTTTCTCGAAGATTGAAATCAGATCGAAATGAGATTTGGCACTCTGTATAGAGTTTCAGGTGTGTGCATTTTTTTCATATCTGATGAGTATCCGATAACGAAAAATCTTCGTGAAAAATAAAAAAAAAATTAGAATTGCGCGTTGTTTTGCTTCATCTAGAACAGATACCCCATATTTATTTCAAGAAGGATTTCCAACGAACTGTCAATTCGAGATTCTTTGTGTCATAATCCTCAAACGCCGTAAGAATCGTCTTGTTGTTGAAACTGAACGAACTCTACCTGAAATGTTCTTTTGTTCGAGCTTTCACTTATTTTCACTGGGTTGTATTTTCTCAACGTGCCTCGTGAATGGTTTAACATCGAATTCTCCAGAAAACAATGGTGGCTAAACCAGAAATATTTCTGTAGAGGATGTGATGCTCGTTATTATTACCATCATTGTAAGATTTTTTAGGAGAGTATAGTTCACAAATGGTCCATTTATTCGTATCTTTACGTAGATGGCATTTTAGCCCTATTTATCGGTACCAAAAGACAACTCGCGATATTTTTGGAATTCATAAATTCATTATCTCCAACAATAAAATTCACATATGAGAGGGAACAAAATAAAAGTATTTATTCTTCTGACTTAAAAATCACGAAAATTAATAATGAAGATGATTTTTCAATTTTCTGGAAACCGACATACACAGATCTCTCAGATTCATTCCTCGTCCAACCACTCCTATGCTCAAAAACCAGCAGCATATAAAAGCATGATTTTTAGATTGATTAACATACCCATGACATTTCCCTCTCATACATTGGACATGAATCTGAAAAAATAGCTAGATATCTGAGAAATAATAATTATTATCATATTTCATTTAAGACTAGAAACTCATTTGGAAATTTAATAAAAAACAATAAAGATAAAGTCGCTTAAGATAGAAAGTCTGGTGTCATAAGTTGAACTGTGGTACTTGCCCATATGTATGCGTTGGTCAAACGGGAAGATCATTTGGGACTAGGATAGGAGAACATCAGAAAGCATACGTTAGCGAAGCTCATAATTCAACAAATGCAAAACATTCGTTGGAGACTGGTCATGATTTCCATAGCAATTTCGAAATTCTGCACGAGGAAAATAAGACCCTGAAATTAAACTTCCTGGAAGCATTGGAGATAAACAGGTACAATAAGAAGCAGATTCTCCTCAACGACCAAACGGACCTAAATAAATCTCCCTCAACCTTTTTCCATAGCCAGGAATTCCCATAATTTTTGTTGTGTTTCGCACCATATTTTTCAGCTATTTGAAGAACTATTTCCCAAATATGTAGTCAGTTACCATGCTCACCTGATGAAGTCATCTTATCACGACGAAACAATTGTTGTGAAAATAAATATATAAAGCTGAAATAAGTTAATTTACTTTTCAATCATCAAGATGAATTTCCGACAAGTAAAGACTGAGTGAGACCATCAAGTGTACTATTTGAAAAAAACAGTATAGGGGTGTGGAGCGTAGAGGGTGAGCGATTTCAAATTCGAAAGAGCATCGGGAGACCTTCTTTCGGAACTGCAAATCCATGGATTCGTGAATTTTTCTCAATAAAAGTAAGTAAAAGAATAATGGTCTGATTGCAGTACTCGATATCACAAATTTCAGATTATTTCCTAATTTTTCAATGAAAAACGGTACAACCAATTCTACTTTAAATCATATTGCTGAATGGGTAACCAAATTAACATTCATTTGATGTATTAGAACCCATATATTTCCATTTGAAAAAATAAAGTAGTTGAGAGCGGGGCGTAGGGGATGAAATATATCATATTCAAAAGAACACAGGATACATTGCTTTCGAAATTGAAAATCGACGGATTCGAGGATTTTCCTCAATAATTCTTCGAACCAGAATTATTGACGAGTTACGTTACTTTGTTGGTACGCTGTATGCATTAATTTTCACAATGATTGTAAAGCAATAAAAAGAGCATTAGTCAATAGTTAGTATTTACATTCAATAAAGTCTATTTGAGACTTTACTGATATTATTTTTTTTGAGTCCAGTTTCAGAATTAATAATACCTATAGTGGGTTTCACAAAGCTCTGATTAACGTGATTGTTCTGATCAAGACAATTCTGTGCTCAATTTCAGTTCATTTTTGACAACACCACAGAATATCAAAGCGTTAATCGGACGATCAAGCTTTGTGAAACCCACGGCTAGTAATTTATATTTATATTTTATATTTGTTTTCAAAATTCGATGTAAGCCCACTGTTTTTGCTAGTATCTCATCATTATTCAAAATTTTTCATCAAGCTATTTCCCAGAAATCAATATCTTATTGAGGGGATAGTTCATTTCGTCTCTCTCACATCGTTACTAACTTGCGTTCACAGTTTTCAATAACTGAAGCAGTCCATGTTTCTATGTCTGTGATAAAATTATAATTAACGAATTTCAACTACCTGACGCGTTCTGTGCAATGACATGAAAGGTTATATACATCGTCGATGGTTTAATCAACATCATTATAGTGATTCTGGTAATATATACAATATTCATTTGAAGTTTGAGTCGAAAAATTCTCGGACAACATGCCGGAGTAGTTTCCTAGAACAAGCGCACAAAAAGAATTCGATATCAACGTCACGTCCGATTCAGGGCGAGTGAGCTTTTTGATGTTTACGCATTAAAATGAATAGCCCCGCTGTGAGTAGTTCTGTGGAGAGGTATTCTTGACGACCGTTCCTTCCCTGTTTCCAGTATGTAAGTTCGAGAAAGTATGGCTAACATCAGTCACCGTTTCTCAACACACAAAAAAAAATATATTGATGCGTTTCAAACATTTGTTTTGGTGCGTAAACATCAAGAAGCTATCTTGTCTCGAATAGGGGCCTTGGCTGCTTTATCCAATTCGTATACGCGATTCCGCAGGTACGTGTTTAGCCTCACCCGAATTGCAGACCAGGATTCTCAATTCGTAATTCAGAATAATCCACGAGGATCAGCTGAGGACTGAATACACTTACTGTATCATCTTGAGGATTTCACCCATTCGTGAATCCTATTTTTGACTCGCTCCACAAAGATCGAGTTTCCTTGGGGATTTTCTTGATGATGGTGCAGTGCACGTTTTTCTGCTGGAAAATTCTATTTCCTCAAGGAATATGTAAAGGATCTCTATCGATCTTGAATTGCTTAATTAAAATCTCGTAAACTTTTATGGATTGATGATTTTCTTCATTCCAATGAAAGTGACAAAAAAATTAGGGAATCGACATGAAATTTGTTTAATGTTTTCAGCGAACTTTCACAACAATTAGTAATCTTTGGTTTTCGACAAGTTGAAATCTATAAAAGATGTGCGCATGCTCCAACAGAGTCATTTTGAGAGCATCGTTGCAAGACTGTGAAATAAATCCGACCCCACAAGAATGTCATGTCATTCAAAATTGTGTTTTGTCCCTATGAAATATTAGATGAGAAGGAAATTGAATATGAAAGGAATAATAATTATAAGGTAAACTCTGCACTTTTCTATTCGAAACGGAAATATACTATGTTTTTCAATAGTTTTCAATGATATGACCCCCTTATTTTTATTTTCCGATATGGATTTCGTACTGTTCCAAATCAAACTAACCTGACGTAGGACCTAAACAAATCAGTAGACGAAATTCAAGTGCACTATTCTAAATTTGATTTCTTCGGATGTGGACTGGCATTGCTATGAATGAAACCAAAATATCCTAACCCCCGACATAATTCATTACATTTCTTGATTATTATTTTATTACATTTATTTTCAAGTCAGAATTAACCATCTCGAAAGAATCAAAATACTATCGCCATTGAGGATGCTATCACTCAAATCTAATCTAATATTAGGCTTCCGAACAATCTGACAACGATGATACATTAAAATATTGGTGCATGCGCACATCTCGTTTTGCATTCCACTTGTTGCAAACCAAAGTTTACCGAAAAACTTCCTGGTTTCAATCTTTCAGCCAAAATTGAGTCTATAGTGAATCCACCCCGAACATGGTCGCTGTAACAGTTTCATCTTGAAATAGGATTCTCTCAAAAGTCCAAGGTGCGAGTGTGGTGAGGAAGAGAAAACCATAGAATACTAAGTGAATAGTTGTCCTATTTATAAATTTGACGTTTTGAGGCTATTCTGTGATGTTTTCTGAGATGGATCGTGAAATTCAAATAAATTTAATGATGATTAATACATAAACCAGAAGTCGTAAGTGACTATAATGAAATTCAGCCTTACGACAATGTTTCTGAACATTCATTTTCAGCGGATGCTTGAGTTCATTGATGAAATGTCCTGTTGGTTATTGTTGATGTTCGGGTAATTGTATCAATCTCCCAAGAGCATTAAATTCATCACCAGCATTTGAGGACCGTCAACATCGTATCAATGACCAACGACAACCAGGTAACGAGTACATCGATCCATCAACAGCAGTGCTATATCGATGGTCCCAGGGCAGTGAATTCGGGCTTATCGGTCATTGTACCAATGTATAGTGGACATAAACTTATCACTTTCAGCGCACCATTCAATGGTTAGGTACATCAGCGTTATGCCACAAAACATCAATCTAAAGGCGTTCTGGAGTGGGTTTTAGATTTAAATCACAAACTACCATTTTTTTAATACAAAACAATATTGAACTGAATAATGCCCCAATACACATACATGAATAGAAATATTTGCAGAACTGTTTTTTCGAACGAAATTTTGTAGAATAAGCTATGATTTGAATTTTTTTCAATATCTTTCAGCTCTATGAAATATTTTTATATTTTGAGTTGAATGTTGAATTTTTTGAGGATTATGTTCTTTTGATTCCATTGATGTAAACAGGTTGTCTTATTTATACTTTTTATATTTTTTTTTGCAAGTTTATAGGGTCATTTACCTCTCTCCATTTTTGTATCCAATTTTGTTGGTGAAGCTGCATATCTGCATCATAATGATCAAGTAAGAAAAGATCATATGAAAGAATATTTCTCATTGAACAAACTTTATTGGAACATGACTTTTGTTCAAAATCACTTGAATAATAATGAAACAATTGATATCATCTGAAATATTTATTCAACATTCGATGAAAATTCACATAAATCATGGGTTTAAGAATATGAGTGTTAATATTTGAAAGCAAAAAATAATAAGTTCCAATGAATTACCGAAACAGCATACACTCTGTAGAGTAGCTAAATGGGAACATAAAAGATGTGTATGTATGTGATGTCGAATTATGTGTATACTTCCTAAATTTTCGGAATATCCCCACCAATGGCATAAATACAAAGTTTTCTGGTTTGTTTTTCGGAATGGAATCCACTTCCATCACTTCCTGTGTTTATCTTCCAACGTAAGAAGAGGCACTCTCTAATTGTGAATTTAGTTGTGTAAGATCTTTTTGTACTCACATGACAGCTGCATCTCGTTTATCTGGAAAATAAACATTTTTCACCATCTTGCATAAAAACCAAGCAGTCCCGCAATATAGCTAAATCCATATGGAATTCATCATAACTCTCAAGTTCATCTTAAAACTTATTCCGAATAGCTAGCGTAAGTTTGTATCTGAAAGCAATTTGAATAAAAATCGGTATAGGAACTAGATGAAATGAAGGATTTAATCTATGACGTGGAGAAAACAAAATCATTTTATACTATAAGTATTTACTCACCTTTTAAAATTCTCATCAGAACCCATAGCACAAGTTGTGGTCTTCAAGCACAAAGGAAAATCTTCTGCGATGTGCATCCGCTATACGACTAGATCAGAATTTTACTAGATACAACTAGAAAAATCGCTCGATGATTGTTATGCCTTTCGCGCACCTAAATCAATGGGGGGTTTTTGCTTCAAATGAAAATGCAGTAATTTTCATGAAAAACCTTTAGAACATCACATTTTAAACATATAATTTCAATATATTATAATATTTTTAAAAAAATGTTTGATCACCTAAAACTGAAAAATAAAAATGGGGATTTGCATTTAAAGGGATTCGTCTTGAGTGCACGATATGGCAACGTCGAATTTAACTTTCTCGGAAAGAAAAGGACGTCAAATGTATTACTTCGTTTAGGAAAACAAAGATAGCTATACTTCGATCTGGTTAGAGTAGAAGACAACGACCAAGGAATAGAAAAAGAAGAGCACAGAATGTCATACTATCATATTACTGACAAATCGCAAACGGAAATTGTTTGGTTATATTGACGAAGAACGCGTGTGCACCACAGAATAGGGATAAATATTTCAGTATTCTATAGCAGACAAAGCTATTCTACTAAACTCCGTTGTCACTTCGTGCATGCCTGGCAAATCCCAAACCCCAATTTTGAAATCTGATTTTGAATACTTTCTGAAGGTAATTTGAGAAAATGATGAATCAAACCCATAATAATTATGTTCAAATTTGCATTTGCAGTAATAACCCAAATTCAGGGAAAACCCTCATTGATCAAAGCAGTGATTGTTATAAGGTTTGCGTACATCAATTTATGAACAAGTTGATTGTAATAAGGTACAAGGACATCGTTTGATGCCTAAAGCATTAATAATGTAACTCCAGGCCATGAATCAGTTACACTTATTTATTGATGTGATGTATGCATAGTATGGATCCATTACAATAGGCATCATCACAAGGTTTCGTGATGATTGCGCGTGCCTAGTATTGAGTTCTCGACATTGATTGCTGTATCAGAACCCAATCGAAAGATTTCACTCGAATGATTCACAAATGGCGGTTTACGAGTTATAAAAGAAACAATGCAAATTTCAATATTCCGAAAATGTATATCAGCATTCGGTTCTAACATTCAAATCAGTTGGAACTAATTGAAATAATTCGATAAATCTTCATCCAGACTCATATATTTCAAAGCAGATGAAAAGATTTATTAACAAATTTTCAACACAACGAGAAATATTCAAGTGATTCGTTCGAAAATTTGGGCACCTATGAGTTTATACAAATCTATTTGCATCAATCTTATTCTGTATCTTGGAAAAATATCCGTATGGATTTGAGTTAATTTCCTTCCCGCTCCCTCACAAGACTTCTGACTTAAAATGATTTTGAATTCATAGAATCTACCACAGTACCACATATTCATTCTTGGTTCTTTCAAACAATTCCATGTGAACATTTTTGAGAATGCTTAACTTTGTTCTTTCATTAATAAATGGGATTGAATATCTCCGTTGATCTTTTATCTTCCGCTGATCTTTAAAACTCCAATAAAGGAGAGCCCGCAAAGGCCTTGAACCGATTCTTTACAATAGTGTCCCTAATTTTAGTCTGATCTAATTAAAATTCTTGTAGATATCAGGAAAAAATATGTCAAATGTCCTGATATTTTCCTCGGTATCTTTCTTATTGCCGGAACTCAGATCAATCATGATAAATCTTAACCTTCTGATGGCAAGACTTGGCGATCTTCTTTCCATATGTTCCTCATTCCTAATAAAATTCTGAATGAATTTTCGAGCTCTTATTTTTCAATCAAGTAAAAATTTCAACTTGATCCAATCGTTATTTTTAGAAAGATTAGGGACAATGAAATTTTGAAAAGGTATATCTGGGGAATCACTGAGTCCATTTTACCTAACCACGGATTCGAACTTCCTCATCAAGACCCGAACATACTGTATAAATATCGAATTTCCGAATCATTCCGTCAGGAACAAATTATGTTGAAGTTTGGGCTAATGGCCGATTGTAAACACAATAATTCCGAAAAAAACCATTTGAAACTCGATATTGGTAGGTTTGGGGCTTGATAAGGAAAATCGAATTCGTGAATGGGTGCAATGTGACCAACTTTATTTTCCCAATATTTGGATTATTTGGATATTTGATTGGATCAATTTGAAATCTATTAGTTGATTTAAATATTAAAGCTATAAAATCATATTATTCTCATTAGAAAAATTACATTTCTTGCATAAGAAACAATAAGCTTCCTATGAAATTGATGTATTTCTCCATCAGCGTGTAGACTTATTCTAAGCAAAATATAGACACATTGGTTTTTATCATATTGAACCGCATAAAAGTATGAAACACAGAGAACATAAGTTTTTTTTTGGCTGCCGTCTCTAAAGGATCGACTCGAATATATTATGAGAAGGAAACTCATTTATATCGTTTATAAGGTGTCTGTCATCTTTTCTTTTCAAAATTTCTAACTAAATGAAAATTTCTTTCGTAGTGAAGGATACTGAGATTACAAATTGAGGTCTTATGGTTACTACTAGAAAGTTGGTTTCCTAATGTTGTGGCTGATCCATTCTTCTCATGCTCAATCTTCACACCCAATTCTGTAGGCTCCACTTCTTTGTTCTGTTTTTATTTTTGGTTGGATTGACAGGTTTATTGCATTGGTATGACTACACGAGCTGCCAATATGTAATTCTTCGAACATGTGAAGAATAGACCTCCTTCAGCATTAGAAAACCACCTTTCCTTACCTTTTCAACTTCAAATTGAGACTTAACATCAAATTAGGAATGAGCAGATTCAAATTGGTACTGAACATAATCAAATTGAGACTAAAAACACTTTCAAATAAGAAATTATCCGTTTCATATTGGTTCTTGTGTGAATTGGAGTTTTATATCCTTCTTCAGTTTGAACTATATATACTGCTGCTATTTTTTTTGGCATTTTCCTTTTATTTTTTGCCCACCTTTGGGCGGTTGATTTATTGATATTCGCAAGTCCTTTCCAATCGCCGTTTTCTTCATGGACTGCAATTCTCTGCTTTTCAATTGATTTCTACTCTTTTTTTAATAAGGGATATAATTGCGAATTAAACTTTGGTTTGCACTCATTAAATACTCTCCTTCGACGTTAAAGTGTCAACTTTAAAAAGTAATCAAAAAATCCAATTCAAAGAGCAACGAATGTACGAATGTACCCATATGAGACGAAAATATATATATTTCAAATTGGTAAACATGTGAGAATGATTACTCCAATTTAAAATATATATATTTCAAATTGGTGATAATCAGTTTCATATGGGTACAACATTCGTTGCTCTTTGAATCGAAATTATTGATTGCCTTATAAAATTAACACTTTGATGTCGAAGGAGAGTATTCAATGACGGCAAACCAGATTGTGACTCGAAAATATTAAAAGAGGAGAGAAGAGATTCGGAATCAATTGAAAAGCAAAGATTTGCAGTCCATGAATCTTTGGGTATCAAGAAGTCGATCGCTCTTAGGTGGGCAAAAAAACAATTAAAAAATACCAACGAAATAGCAGGAGTATATGCAGTTGGAGCTGAAGGAGCTCATAAAACTGCAATTCACACAAGAACGATTGTTCTGCCAATATGAAATTGATCATTCCCAATTTGGAAGTGTTTAGTTTCATTTTGATTTTGTTTAGTACCAATTCAAATATATTTATTTCCAATTTGAATGTGTTTAGTCCTAATTTGGAGTTGGAACGGTATAGTAGTAACCCTAAGACGTCAATTTGTAATCTTAGTATTCTTCACCACGAAAGACATTTTTATAGATTAACCCTTCTGGAACAGTGAGAAATTTGAAGACGAAAAAATGACAGAAACCTGTCAAACGATATAATAGAGTTTTTTTTCTCATAATATTTTCAAGTCGCTTCTTTAGAGATGGCAGCCAGAAAGAAAAACTCTCTGTGTTTCTTACTTTCATGCGGTTTGAACGCGACGCATATGTATCACGCTTCTACATCTGTCTACCAACTAATGTATTGTGTACCTGTATTTTATATCCTAGTCTGTTGTGAAATATCGTTAAAATAGTTAAATTGCCTGTATATTTATGCTGCATTCTTCATTTTGTAGCTTAGTCTTGTGTTCCATAACGGTAAGAATTTTATTTTGTCTGTCGTTTCTGTTTTTATAAATAACTGTCATTTCAGAACTGCCTGATAATGGCATAGTTCGCTGAAATCAATAGCTAAATAAATAAGATAGAAAACCAGTGTGTCTTTATTTTGCTTAGAATATGCCTCCTTGTCTGCATTACGATCAACCATTCACCCACAGCTCACCACGCTAACTCACCCAAAGGAAACACGCAATTTCCGAATCTCTGCTAAATGGGGTATGTGCATTTCGATTAAATTATTATATACCACGTCCCGAATTTTATAATAAAAAGAGCCATATTTCATGGCAGCGGTGGCGTGGGGCATCGTTTGTTAGATATTCAAAGTACAGTTACTTCGTGGAATCTCGCGATATTTCATTTTATCAGGCCTTACGAAGACTAGCATAGGTGGCGTGAAAATTTCTCAGCTTCTGGGAGCGGCGTTCGGATGTTATTTTTCATTTTTTCTAGTTGAATCATGCTAAAAACTCACCAAGTTGTCTCACGATATTTATATCTTCTGGTATATTACCCTCTCTGAATTTACGATGCGAGGATAAACTTTCAGGCCAGATTACTACAGGAGTTTTTCATGCTAAGTATGGGAAAATATGGGAGCGGAAACATCATTATTCAGGATAGCAATGTAACTGAAATATATGAATATTTCATAATTACTGATTCAGAGGTTTTGTTTCTATAAGATGGGCAAAACACCTTCGCAAAAATTGCGTATTCAGAACGAACGCAATTTTTGTTGCTGAACAGAATTCTCGAGTAAGTGATTAAACAATATCCATCTTTTTTACTATCTTCCACGCACATCACAAGAAATCAACATTCTTCATAAATTCCTGTAATTTTCAATTTTTGGAGTTCCTAGAAGTATTTGGATCGAGGAGGTACATCGATGCGAAAGATAAACTTTCTGCAAAAAAAGTTTTTCGACACAAATGTGTGGTATGATGAAGATGCCGGCGTCAATATATAATTTCCATTCAACTTTAGCACCGCAGACTTATACTCATACTCTACTCAGGTTCATCTCAGTTCAGCGTTCTGAGATTGTTGTTTTGTTTTCGTATACAAGATTTTCTGAAAAAATAAATTTTTCCTAGAAGCAGTTGCAGCGAGCGCCCTCACCCAGCTTTTACTTAAGTCGCGCGCGCAGTACCATCCCTTGCGTCTTAAGTACCCTATGTTACCTGCTTGTAACGCTTGGTCACATCATCGGTCAACGTACTGGGGCGCTAACGCGCACGCTGTCCCTGGTAGATCCTCTCAAGATCTCGGAAGTACACTCATCCCCAACGGTCTGGTACACTTCCTTGTGATCCGCACAAGGGGTGCCCGCTCACGTAGGCATGTAAACGGCTTAGTTTGGTGCATGCCCTGACGAATTCACCCAAACTAAGCCGGGACGAAACGTGACACTCTCCCAAAGAGATTGAAGCTACCTCGCAAACCTTCAGAAGCTTCAGTGGTGACTTTCCGACGTGATTCATTTCAACGACGGTGTCACAGTTTCTGTCCCTTCGCGATCATCTTCATCTTCGCTTCCAGTGAGAACCTCGCTTGTCACTGTGTGAACTTATCCGTTCCTCTCTCGGCGATGGTTTGGCAACCATCCCGAGGAGGTCCCACATCGCCACTTCACTCTCGTGCTGCAACTCGCTGCTCAAAGATGTGCTCACTAATGCACCTGGCTCACTGTACGATATCGAGTGGTATAGGAACTCACAATTGGCGCAGCGTTTCTCAATCCAGATTTCTCACATTTCAAAGGCACGCAACTGCTCCGCATCACGCCGTCATCACGGGCTGCACTTGTGGGAAATCTTCGGGTCAATACGCCCATGACTTATTTTCGTCAAAAGCTGACCTCTAAATCGGTCACACTCCGAGGCAGGGCGCTCTAGCACACAGTCAATACGGCTCAACACAAAACGGTTTGGTCAACCGTGCATCAAACGCCGTACACTCGTGCTCAACAGCGCAGCAATGGTAAAACGGTTCGCTCACAGCCGCGTTTTAGAGGAGAACAGCTTTTCGGTCTCGGTCACACTCCTCCAGATGCATCTTTCTGGTATAGTTTTCACTGGAAGGGGAGTCCTGTAGCGAGCGCCCTCTCTCAGCTCTTACTTAAGTCGCGCGCGCAGTACCATCCCTCGCGTCTTAAGTGCCCTACGTTACCTGCTTGTAACGCTTGGCCACACCATCGGTCAACGTACAGGGGGCGCTAGCGCGCACGCTGGTTCTGGTAGATCCTCTCAAGATCTCGGAAGTACACTCATCCCCAACGGTCTGGTACACTCCCTTGTGATCCGCACAAGGGGTGCCTGCTCACGTAGGCATGTAAACGGATTAGTTTGGTGCATGCCCTGACGAGTTTTCCCAAACTAAGCCGAGACGAAACGTGACACTCTCCCAAAGAGGTTGAAGCTACCTCGCAAACCTTCAAAAGCTTCACAGTCATTTCCATTGACTACCTAAGAAGTTTCGTTGAGCCGTTCTGTATTTTATGTATGTGTGAGAAATTGTACGGGAAAATTATATAGCTTATTTTAAGTTTGTATCGTTGCACTTGACTCGAAATTTAAAAATCTTACAGACACGAATCTTCTTTCAAGTATCCGATACAGGTCGGAACAGTCGAGAAAACTGAAAGCTTGATTCCTTATTCAACTGATAAACTGATCTTATTTTAACTGTAGGCGGCGTAGTTTAACTCGGTAGCCAGAAGGTGGCACCACTGACCGCCCATGCTAGCTACTCCATTCCAACACAGCATAAGCGCGTCCGTCATGGTCGCTCACTACGCTGCTTCTGCGGTTGCCATAGGCAGATGCCGGAGGATTCGGCCTATCTGATGAGTCCACCTCTGGCACTGAGACGAAACAACTTTTCCTAAGTGTCCTTCAGATGATGCGAACTCACGAGAAGTGCCAAATAACGGATAGTTCGCTATGTTGGAACAATTCTCAAGGAAATATTTGAATCATATCGAATATCATAGAAATATGATGAAAAGAGACTAGGAGCGCCTTATTTTGTCAAAAAAGAATACATTCTGTGAGGTTTTATTGTTATATCAGAACTCATAAAGTTCAACTATTAGTTCATATATTTTGTGTATCATACATCATTGTTAATATTTCAGCTATAGAATCTCGAGCATAAAATACGAAGAATTAACGTAAATCCCTTGGATGAGAGTGTTTTCTGTCGGAGATACAAGTACATATAATACTTGTGCCCCAAACATTCAAATTATATGACGTCTTATTTTCGTATTTGGCAGGAAGTTTGGGTCATTTGGGGGGTCTGGTGTACACTTTCAGTTTTTCGAGTTCAGGCGCCGTTGTGGTGCCGTACAAACGTTAATTCTTTTCCGAGGAATTTCCTGTCTGGTGCAATTATCTGATTTTTCGAGCTCCCGTGCCGGCGTGGTGCAAGGTACACGGTAGCAGTGAGACAATGCACATATCCAATCAGCGCGTTGCGTCGCCGTTCAAAACCTGACTGAATTCAAGTTGTATCCATTGAGAACTTCTGCTAAGATGCCAGCGCCCTAACGGTTAAATTTGGAACTAGTCCAAGCTAGTAGTTTCATGTAAACAAACCGTGAAAATGAAGTGGAGAACGAATATTTTTTAAGCAGAGCTTGAATATTTTAAGAAATTATTATAATTTTGTGTAAGATTTCTTGAGAAGGAAATTTTCGGTGGAATCACCATAAAAAATCATGCTTTAAATCGTTCCTGGAAGATAATTTCGGTGTTATTTCAGTGTATGTTGCTTGGTGGATCAAACTGAACCAATATCTGAGTTAACTTCAATTTCTGGAGAAATAGGCTCCTCTATAAGTAATTTAAGGTCTCTTATTAATGTGAAGAAGTGCTGAATGCATGCTAAATTATGTGGTAAATCTAGAATCAGTCCAAATGATACGACTAGTTCTCTTTGTTTACAAACAAGTGAATCAATAAGATGAAAACAGATTAACTGCTTTTGCATCGTATTTCTAAAGAAGAGGAAACAGATAGACATATAATTGATTTTATTTTCATATAACAGCAGCTCAAGATACACACACAAAATGAAAAATATTAATGTATTTTTATGAATGACTTCAGGTATCAAATATAACAGTATATCTAGTTTTTGTCAGGATTTCTACCAGATCACTCTCTTTTGAAATGATTCTGTGTAGTATGTGGAGCCAAGATGCAGCAGCCTTCTCCAGAGGACAGCTTCACATTTGCATAGCAAGTGTTCCGCTTTCTCAGTGGCTTCTTGGCAGAAGCGACTGGTATCATCAGGAACCTTCGCCATGTTCCAAAGATGATAATTCACAGGACAGTGTCCCGTGAGTATGCCGGTCAGTTTTCTCAGTTCCAATTTGCTAAGTGAGAGGGCTTTTTTAGTCCAGCTCGTTGAGTATGAGAGGAATGACTTAGCCTGTCTCTGTCCTTCAATCCTTCGCCAGGATCTGGCCTTCCTCTTTTGTTCCGATTCTTCAACCGCCCTTGCTTGGTGGCTTGATGGGAAGCCGCAAAATGGCTCTGGTCCAATGAAGGGGGTTGATCCCCCCTTCCTTGCTAGCTGATCAGCCATTTCGATACCATGAACTCCAGAATGACCAGACACCCAAATAAGGTTGACCTGATTATTTAATCCGAGTGCGTTGAGTGACATTTTGCATTCCAAGACTAGCTTTGACCGGATTGACGGAAGCATTTAGAAACATTTTAGAATACTCATCAGAAGAGTTTTGGATTATCAGTTCTTCCGGCTTCACCTAATTTGATGTTGCATTGCATCAGGCCTAACTATGGGTTTTTGTGCGCATCTTTGAGAAAGAAGCTTGTGGGCGTGTAATGAGGTCCAATTTATTTTCGGGGGCCCCCTGGTTTAACTTTATGTATTGTGTGTCTTGCTCTTGAGTCGAAATGGATATATTGTATGCTCAATTTCATGTACTTGTCATTTCAACCCCCTTTCCACACATAAATCCGCCCTTGCCTTGAAATCAGAAAGTGGTAGCGACTTGAGACTTCCAGATTAGATTGCACAACATAATACACTAGCTAAGGTCAGGCCGAAGAAGGTTTCAGAATAACTCGAATTTTGAAGTATCTCTTCAAAATCATATAGGTACTTCTTGTGCGATCCGATTTAAACTTTGTGATTAGTTTTTTTTTTAGCGCGCAACTTCTTGCGGAATTTTGTTGGGACCGAATGAGTACTGAATTCGAAAAATAAATTGTTCAGAACTATTCATCGGATTTCAATGAGATCATACGCAGATTTCAAAATCGATACTTTGCAGCAGTTAATCAAAATTTAGTTCAATATGAATTCATTTTCCAATAGATGTTCGAACAAATACGTCAAATTTGGAGGTTTTTTTCTACGTATCGTGGATATTCATGGGATAACTAGGAAAATACTGATCCAATCCGAAGGGACCTTGCTAACTAGTTGGTTAGAAAATCAAAGTAAATTTTTTATTTGCGTCTCGCTGCAGGTTTTTAACTCATATAACGGGTGTCACAGGAATCAGGTTCAGCTCCAAAAAAATTTTCGTTTCACACGGTATCAGATTGAAATGTTGGACTTCGATACTACAGTTTGTTTCCCATCGACTGAAGTAATAAATGTGTGTCTGTGACTTCCGTTCCAGCAGGAAGTGGACAAAACCTTCGATTATCTCATATAAACTCAGGTATATTTATTATTTTCGAATTCTGCTTTGAATTTTGAGTGACATTCCGTGAAAAAATCAAACTGAGAAGAAACTGTTAAAAAAAAGTTTTTGTTTTTCCCTTCGGTGAAATTGTAATGCTTGATACATTGATTTTTGCCGTCATTACAACTCACTGAATTCATTTCCACGGGAAATTGACCAATTGGACAGAAGTTACACATATTTCGTTTTAGTCCGATAAAAGAGGGAAGCCCTCTGCTCTAACTCTAATTATACTGAGATAATTTTGCACGCATATTTTCTGGACATACAGTCTTTGAATAGAGAAATCATTTCATTTATTCTCCGTCTACTGAGCGATATTGAAATGGACAGTTCTTCCACATTTTGATGGAGGGTTAGTTTCTCCAATCCTTCACGCAAGATTATATTTCGGAAATTGATAAAATTATATCTCTATCCAATTGCTCCCTTACCAAAGAGTTTGGGTGCAAAATTTCATAAATCTCGACGCATTGTAATTAAAAACACTGCAAATTTTACACAAAGGTTTATTATTTTCTTAGTTAGAATAATCCAATATACCATTGATAACTCAAACAACTTAGAACCGAATGCTATGTTTCATTTTCGACATTATTGGAAATTTGCAGCGTTTTTCTCTATAACTCAGGAACCACTTTTCAAAAATCCACCGGGTAAAATTTTTTAGGTTTAGTTATGCAACAGTAACCAACATTTAAAATTTCATGAAAACTGGGTGATAAGTTTTTGAGAAATAATTTTTTTTTCTCCCAACCCCCCATTTAGAGCCCTTAGGGTACACCGATCCTGCTGAAAAGCTTGGAGGATCAACTCTGAGTGACATACGATTTTTCCACCAAGTTTCAAGGATTTCCGTTCAGTACTTCCAGAGAAAAGCCCCGGACAACGGACGGCGGACGGACGGATTTTTTTTTTATTCGTTCATTCAAATCTACATACTCCTAAACGTAAACTGTGAAATTTTCAGGGGGGAGTTAAATTTTTTTTTTGGTTGGTCGATCACTAAGGTTTATTATTCGATTTTATCAAATAATAAACCAAAATAGAGTTGATGGCCCCTCGCAGGAGACTCAAACAAAATACCTGCAAATTCGGCCCAAATTGTCAAAATTGTGTAGAAATATGCCCGAATAATTTTATTACGGTGAGAATTGATATAGACTAGGTCGAATGATAATGTATTCCCTATTCCATTTTTGTTTTGATGACATTTCACTCAGAGTCCAACGTATACATTGAATTTGCAAAAATAAGCATCAGTTTATCTGACGAAATCAAAAGTAGCGTCCATTTTGGTTGAACCAAAAGTGATAGACACTTCGTGTTTCCTTAGACGATGGAAAATATTCTATAGTATCGACGTCCATAAGTCCAATCACATATCTTGAAAAAAATTGGGTTTTTTCAGGGTGAACCTAATTCTTTTGACTGGAGGTATAGCCCCTTTCGGCTTCAGTCCCCTATAAATATACCACCACTACCTAGTACAAACTTCAATACAATCACGTATGCCATTATCAGCTATTATGCAGCGCGAGCAAAAATGATATAGTATGCGTTAGAAGTGATCAGTTATGTGTTTGACGGGATCATATCTGTAATTAACTATTCGATTCCGAACGTGACCTGTTAAGGTGGTAAAGTTTCTCTCAATCATCACCGTATTTCTCCAGTTCCAATTCGCAATCATCATTGAGTATTTAGATTCAAATAGATACACTAATTTGATACCACGTTGTGTAACAGTTACGTTGCAATTTCATGCAGTTTTCTACTCGAATCGGTTAATCGATTTATGTAATTAATTAATGCCTATGAGTTTCGGAATTAGAACATGGCTTAACAAACTTCATATTAATTGAAATTCATTGTTAAAATTGTTGGCAGATGTAATTACATACCATTCATTCTGGGATTTGATGTCACCAGAATCATCCATATGAACGTGGGATGTATGATGAAAATTGAATTATATTACCAACCATAGGTATAATTGGATGATGTTAAAAATACTGACTAGGCATACAAGTATAGCGATTGCAGATGATACAATCCCATCCGTATCATCCATCCATTTCGTGTTCGTTATAACAACGTCTGTATTGTACATGAAAACAGATCAATGGGATAGCATATAAATTTCAGGACCTGTTATCATTTAAGTTATTGACCCTGTGTAATTATTGTGAAAGTTGTTTAACAGTTTCAACACTCGATCAAAGTTTGTTAATTTGAGTGATGTGAAAATACAGGCGGTTTCGGAAACTTGATCGGATCAACACGGGTAACTTACCCGGATCACTAAAATGACAGATGTCATTTGGTTGACGTGGGTAAGTTACCCGTGTTAATCCGATCAAGTTTCTGACACCGTCTAATTTCACCCAATCATGTCATCATTACACTGAAAATTTCGTGTCACAAGGAACATTTTCTTGGTGAAAATGTTCCTTCCTTCCTTCCCAATCATGTCGACTTAATAGCCTCCGCACACGGGTCGACACGATGTTTACGACGCGTTTTGCTCGACTCGCACAGTGCTACGTCGGCAAGTTCGTGCGTCATATATGATCCGTGTTTACACATTTTTGACAATAGGTAGTTCCGATTCCGAAATAAGGGTTCACAATGTACAGAATACTATTTTTTTCAGTTTAATAATTATTTTGCTCAGAGGCTGATTTCGGTGATTCCTTTAGCCACTCGAGAATAAAATTCCGAAAGGAATATGAAAGCATTTTTGCTTTATTCATTTGCATGCACAAAATTTCTATTGAATAAATAGACATAAAAATCCTAGCCATGGCCGGATATCCATGGCGAAATATACAGGGTGTACCAAATAGTTGATTGCTACAATTCTGTTGTTTATGTATCTATTTTGATGATATATCTTGGTCTACATTCAATAAAGCTCCAGGGTGGGCTCATTTCGGAATGAGATATATGGGATGTCGCAAAATATCAATTAGCACTATTCACCAGTTCATATCCATGTTGATGATTTATCTTGCTCTGTGTTACGTATGGCTACCCAGTTGTTTGATTTCAGAGTGAGATATACTGGCAGTCCAAAATAAAATCTATAAAATCACTGACATGAGGTCAGGAACTTTTATGTTCTTGTTCGAATTCGTTGTCGAAGCGGTCATTATTCACTTTATTGACCCAGCCAAACGCAACTTTACTTCCTGGTGAAAAGAGTTGGCGATCTTCTTTTCATATGGTCATATTGGTTTTTTGTGTTCATATTGACCTCGTAATTACGTATATGGTATTTGAATTGTACGAAGGACGGCGTAAATATTTGGTGAGCATCTACGCAGTATACAATATGGTTCTTGCGCGCATGTCTTAGGAAAGAAGAGTGAATAATTTCATTACATAAGAGTAATTTTTTTTGGAATTTGCACCAACAATATTTTTTAACGGTTATGGTCCGGTGTACACATCCGTTTTTTTCAACTCTGGCGCTCTTAAGGACTGAAGTACACTGCGCATCAGATGGGGGGATGCATACCCAGCCAGTTGCGGCGCCTCAACTGCGCCGGAGCTGGAAAAGCTGGATGTGTAGACCGGGGCTGATTTGGATTCGCATATAAGGAAGTTTTGGTCAAACGCAATTATATCCGCATCAGTTGTTAGTAGAACCCTGAGTTGAAATATTATAATCAGAATTCAATTCGTTCTAGGAAATAAGGATTCACAATTTTGATTATGAAGTCAGAATTATCCTACAAAATATTTTACTAGCGTGAGGATAAAGTCAATAGAAGAATTCAACCACTACATGCAGTTATAGGATTAACTTCAAGACAGATGATGCATGAGCTCCAAAATCCTGTTGAAAATAATAAAGAATCATATTTATGTAATCTCGTTATAGTGAAAAGCCAACGACGTACGAACCTCTCGAACTTTCTGCTTCCATGCCCGTCGCCTGAAACGATGCCTGCGATCGGAACTCAAACGTACGTTTTGAAACGACCTGAGTGTGGTGCCAGCTTGAATTGCTTGGGAAGCCGATTCGAGAGACGAGACTGGATCGCGTCGAGTACATTGGATCGTTTCGTGTGCGGACGCTCTAATACTGATAACTGCATTCATTGCAATAATCGATCACGTTGACATCCATTGAGTTCGATGAAAGTCAATTAATTTTCTGCCGAATATCCCCTAGGCATTGACGAATGTCTCACAATTTTATGACAAACTTCTCAAGTTCTTTCGATTGTCATAAAAATTATCTCGTCTATTTTCAACGTCTAAGGAATATTACGACTGTAATTAAGTTGTTTCACGGAGATTATTTGTGTGAATATGTGCGCTCGTCTAGCCATGCATTCCAAAGTAGAATATTTTTTATGTTTATCCGAGTCTAACTGCGGATATTTTCATGCGAACACTGGGAATTTGCATACATTGGTACAAATCGGGACGGATATTAGTCCGAGAATGTGTTAGATTCAAGTTGAAATTTATAAAGGTTAGATGAGTTTGTGATGGAGTGTCTTTCTGATCTTTTTGAGTTTACCAGATACTGTGCATACAAAATAAGTTGCGAAAAATTATTGTCCCAAAAAGTGTTCGATTGCAAATTTTACCAATTCCTACCTAAGTTCCAACTTATAATTTGTTTTCTGTCTGAGATTATATATCTTGGTCAAGATGAGGGCTTCATTTGAACTGCAAAAATTTTCAGTTCATTCAAATGAATGATGTTTCAAAATATATTCATTTCTCCGGAAAACATATGGACAACTCCTCAAACGTACATATCTCAGAACGAGGTGATTATTTTATTCGAACAAATTTAATGTTTCAATCCAAGAAAAAAGATATTAAAACTCCAAATGAACCGAAGTTTTGAATTAAAATGAAATTCATTTATACCTATTGAAACATAAAGTTCGTTTTGGTCAAACAAATATCAATAATTTCAAGTAATTGTTTCTCTCTGTCTACCATAATTTTTGTGGTTTTCCTTGCTGTGATAAACGTCATGTCCTTTTGGGATTTCAATTATGGCAACTACAGTTTCTAAAACATAATGTCCCGAAATCAACGCAAGATTTGAATTGTCTGCCATCCATGTATCAAGAAATACTCCAAAAAATAAATCGACTGCTGACAGTTAAAGGTTACTAAAAATGAAGCGTTATACGACAGAAAAAACGTCATTTTTGAACGATATTCGCCAATAACGGAAGCTTGTCGACCGCATTTCGAAAACTTCATACAAAATATAGTCGGCATAGTGTTTTAACTCCGGTATGTGTGCTGAGTTTCATTGAAAAATTCCAAGAGATAGGAAAAGCATCCTCTGGGGACGCCAATTAAACTTGCCTCCAAAAAATAAGTCGTTCAAAAAATTACAATATCAGAGCAGTACGTGAGAGCATTGGTGACAATCCAGAGGAACCTCAATTCGGCGTCGTAAATAAGAATTGAAAATTTCGAGAAGTCCGAAAATATCAATGAGTCCCCCTACTGATACTCACTACAGATCTGTGTCCTTATGCTCACAAAATTCAATTGACACAACAACTGAGGCCTAATAGCCAATGAGCGAAAAGAGTTCGTTGAATGTATTATTGAATATCAACAAGTAGATGGTGATTTTTCGGGCAAAATTATCCTAAGCGACGAAGCACATTTTTTCTTTGATAGGTTTGTTAATCGCCCAAATTGCCGAATTATGGCTTCTGGAAACCCACATGTCATTGCCAGAAAAGCAAATGCATTCACATCGTGTAAGAGTGGTTTGCATTTTTATTTACTTATTTATTTAATCTTCACATATACACCCTTAGAGTAATTACACATGTAGAGAGGTAACAATCACACATACAAAAAAGCTTTCAACACATATATTCATTTATTTATTATTAGAGTATTGGGGATATAAACAGGTGTGGAACCCAGGAACAGTATCCACAATAGAAAACATCAAGAGACGTCTTTATCACTCAAAAATAGGCCTTATATGGTAGTAACATGCATCCTAACATTACATCCTAACTAAGTAGCAAACAAATGGATAGAACCTCGATCAAGACTTATGACGAACACAATGAAAATTAATGTTGGATTTAAATATTTGAAATTGTAAGAGGTATAAACTGAATTATCAATCTTGAACAATCAAAAAAAAATGGCAGTAAATACAAATTAGAATTAACAGAGACAAAAAATAACTGAAATTGAAGACAAAGTGATTCAATAAGCAGCAAGGTATGACTTTTTCAAAGTTATTTTAATTTTTTTCTGGCGAGAGAAGATTCATATCAGTATTGAATATGTCTATATCAAACTTTTGGACGAATTCATTACAGATAATTAACATTGTGTTAATAGGGAATAACACACTCGGTTTAACAAAAAATATGGTCTTATTGTGCAATCTTAAATTTAATTTTGGAATCTTGAAACTAATATAACTCGGATATTCACAGTCAAAAACACTTCTACTATTTACAACATCTGAAATAAAAATCGCAGCTTTTGTTTTTCTTCTATTATCTAAAGATTGAAAACTAAACTCGATTTACATCTTCCCTTTACGAAACCGTGTTGACTTGGATTCACTTTGATATTAGCTGGATTCTGGATATCTCGATGTTATATAATTTCAAAAAATGTAGCTAGTGCATTCAAAATGTTGATATGTCGATAATTCTCTATTAAGTTAATTTCTCCTTTTTTGTGAAAAGGAGTTATTACAGACGTCTTTAGATCATTAGGAAATACATTTGTTGTCAAGGACAAATTGAAAATATGCAACAGTGGAGCAATTAAAAAATCTACACATCACTTATAGATATAGGATGATATATTATCAAGACTAATGGATTTTTTCGGTTTGAGTTTTCTGATACTTTTCCCAAGTTCCTTCTCTGTGATAGCAGAAAAGTTAAAGGTTCCCCCACCTTCCATATTCGAATTGATCAGAGTCTCTAGTGTAAATAGACTCAAAAAATCGCGCAAAAGATATATCCCACGGGTCATCAAAAACTTCCTGATAAAACTTCATCGAAGTTGGTATTTTGTTCTGTGATTTCTCTCTTCTTATAAATGACCAGAAAGAAGAAGCATCGTTCCTAAAGTTCTTTTCTAAATTCCCTTTGTACGAAAAATATTCCACTCTTGTTTGTTTTCTTATAATTTTTTCCCAACTCTGTGAAATTGGCATATGTTTTTTTTCTCATGAAGTTTATTTTTGTGCATTATTTTGAGTTGCAAATCTAGAGATAACCATAAAGGAAAATTATACTTTCTAATGTTTGTAGCTCTTTCACTAAATTTAGTAATAGCCTGATCTAACATGCTGTACATTACATCATAAAAAACTGTTAGACATTGATTAACATCTTCACGCTGAACAATATCTGACCAATCAGCACCTGACATTAAATTATATAGGAGCATATATTCACCCCTTGAATAGTCGTACCTGTGTTCTCTTCCATATCCCCTATTTTTTCCTGATCAGATGAAATAATATCCAAATAAAAAACCACCTTAATTATACAGAAGAGGTCATATCGCTCGATCAACTTCGCAAATATTGTATCATTCCTGATAGTGATGTTTATTGTTGTGTAATCTTCCATAAGGATTAATAAATCATTATTATTTATTATAATTATCACCAATTATGCCCACTAGGTATGAGTTAACTGACTAATATATACGGGTTATTTCGTTTCCGTATTTAAGGATATGTTTGCGCGCATGATCTGGGACACAGTGTGCTATCATTTGGTCCAAATGTTTTTAATTCGAGCCGAAATTGCTCTCAAAAAATAAGGTTGGATTGATGATGATTTCAGTGTCGAAATCGAATCTATCTGTCCAGCCAGCCGTAGGTATGATTACGATCTTATCTATTCGAATATTTCAGGGTCTGTTGCATTTCAAAATGGAACGTTAAGTTTATTACAAAATCGGCCAAACGGTTTCTGAGTAATGGTCCTTTGAAATTTGGAGGTTATTTCACTGATATTTCAGTAGCTACCTGAGTGATCGGACTGAAACTTGGCAATAGGCTGAGTTTTTTATCAACATTGGGAAGTGGTCTTTATCGTCTAGAATTTTTTTTCAATATACAGGGTGTCCCGGAAAGAATGCGACAAACGGATACCGTGAATAAAAGACATCAAGGATGACTCATATCAAAAGGTTTCAATCGCATGAAGGCCTTCGTTTGGAATATACAGGGTGATATTCAGCTGGAAGGTGAAATTTCACAGTTCAATAAATCTTGAACTAATCGTCCAATTGATTTCAAATTTTGAAGTTTCGTCACCCTTTTCGATCGCTATATTTCAGTATTCCTGAAATTGAATAAATCAGATCCAGACTAGGAAAATTTCAGACTTTTCCTATTTTCGTGAATATTGCATCACCCTGTACTTGAACATCATGATTTTTGTTCGTTCTCGTAACCACTAAGAATTGATTCACAATAAAAATTCAAAATCTCTGCTCGGCACCGTCATACAGGGTGATCCATAAACATAACCTTATGGTTGAAATTTCATAGTTCGATAAATCTTGAACTTATCGGTGAAAATTTTTCGAACTTTGCAGTTAGGTCACCCTTTACGACTGCTTTCCTTAAATTCTTTTCGAAATGAAAAACCAGATCCGGATCACCCTGTACTACGTCAACATTTGTTTTTCCATTTTGATGAGTGCAAAAAAGCGATTCATCAAGAAAATCAAAAAGCTCTGCTGAGCACCATCACATAGGGCCATCAATAAATATTATCTCTGAAGAAAAAAAATTATTTTTTTGAATTGGCTTGACGTATATTTATCATTATTTCAATATTGTAAGCCTCATGTTACATAATTAATTTATCTCAATAATTCACTTGAGAACAAGTGAATAAGAATTCAGTGTAAAGTTGTACAAATTTGAAGCAGAAAATTTTCAATTTTGTTGAAATACTGCTATTGACTCATTTTGCGCGCATGTTCTAGGGGAACAGCGTGCTATCGTTTTGTCCAAATGTCTGTAATTTTGGATGATTGAGCCGAAAATGGTCTCAATCGACTAGGTTGGACTCACTGATGACGAATCCGGTGTCAAAATTGATTCTGTCCGGCCGGCCGGCCGGCCGTCCGTAGACACGATAACTGTCGACAGAAGCAAGCTAGCTACTTGAAACTTTCAGGATAGGTTGCGCATCAGAATGCCGCGGTTAAGTTCGTTGATGGGCCAAATCGGTCGAATAGTTTCGGAGTTATAGGCACTTGAAGTTTTGAAGTTATTTATTTTTTATTTCAGAAACTACTCGAGCGATTGGATTCAAACTTGGCAGTTTGGTGGAGTATAACGACGCGCAACTTTGAGTCAAATTTCGTCAAGATCATATTGTCAGTAAATTTAAAAAAAATTTTTTTTCGGAAACCATTCATCATATCCAAAAAAAATTATACTCACACTTTGACCTTCTAATTTCACAGCAGTGTACTAAATTTCAGTTCGCTACGATCATAATTTTTGGAGATATCGGGAAAAAATATGTCAAATTTCGAGGTTTTCTTCTCGATATCGTTGATTTTTTCGGTATTACTCGAGAAATACTGATTCAGTCCTGATTAAACTTCACAGCTAGTTTTAAGATGCTGAAAGACAACTTTATGCAAAATTTCGTGATAATCGTGTTATTAGAACAATTTGAAAAAAAAATTTCTATGATTTTCTCATCATATCATCCTCATTAAATTCTGTATGAAACTTCGAACTGTTATTTTTGATGAAGTACTGGATTTCAATTCGATCTGATCTGTGTTTTTGGAAATATTGGAAAAATAAAATTTTGATTGGGTATATCTACGGAATCATTGGGTGGATTTTACCCATTCACGAATTCGGCCTTCGTAATTAAGGTCCAAACCTTCTCTACAAATATCGAGTTTCTAAGTTGTTTCTTTCGGAAGTTATTGTGTTTACGCAGTCGGCCGTCGGGCTGACCGTAAACACAATAACTTCCGGAAGAAACGACTTAGAAACTCGATATTTGTAGAGTAGGTTTGGGGCTTAATTACGAAGGTCGAATTCGTGTATGGGTAAAATCCGCCCAATGATTCCGTAGATATACCCATTCAAAATTTTATTTTTACAATATGTCCAAAAATACAGATATGATCGAATTGAAATCCAGTAATTTATCAGAAAAAAATTTCAAAAAGCACTGCCGTGAAGGCAGCAGCTTTTGCGCGCACGTTCAAATTCGTTGCTGAAGCGGTCATCTACATTGAACATGCGCGCAAAAGTTGCTGCCTTTACGGCAGTGCTTTTTGGACTTTTTTAAGAATGTAAGAGGTAATGGAAGTTTCATAGTAAAAATGCAATTCAACATTTATAGAAATTGCAAAATACTACAGGGTAAAATATCAATGAAGCCATTTAAAAAATTTAAATTTTTTTTTCAGAGATATAATATTTATTGATGGCCCCTATGGTTTGGTGCAGAGCAGAATTTTTTGATTCTCTTGATGAGCTTCTTGGCACTCATAAAATGAAAAAAAAAACAACAAAATGTTGACGTACAGGGTGACCCGATATCACTGGAAATGCAGGAAGTCTAAAACTTTCCTAGTCCGTATCTGGTTTTTCATTCAAGGAAAGCAGTCGTAAAGGGTGACAAAACTGCATAATCCGAAAGAATTTTACCCATAAGTTCAAGATTTATCAAACTATGAAATTTCACTCCGAAGGGAATTTTTATATTGATCATCCTGTTTGACGGTGCCAAGCAGAGATTTCGAATTTTCATTGTTAATTAATTCTTATTAGTTACGAAAACGAAAAAAATCATAACGTTCACATACAGGGTGATTATATTCACGAAAATAGGAAAAGTCTGAAATTTTCCTAGTCTGTATCTGATTTATTAAAATTCAAGAAATTGGGATATGGCGAACGTAAAGAGTGACAAAACTTCAAAATTCGAAATCAATCGGTCGATTAATTCATGAGTTATTGAACTGTGAAATTTCCCCCATCAGATGAATACCACCCTGTATATTCCAAACGAAGGCCCTTAGACGATTAAAATCCCTTGATATGAGTCCTCCTTGATGACTCCTATGCATGATATCCGTTTGTCGCATTCTTCCCGGGACACCGTGTATATCACTTCTGAGCCCGAAATTTCTAATACTGAGTTAACGAGGCTTATATATATTTCTCAAATGAGAAAGCAAATTGGATGATTTGAATTCCATATCGATATAAATCTTAGTCAGACTCAAATGAAAGAAAAACTCTATTTCGAATATCACTTTGGGACACAGGTCAATGAATTCAATAGAAAAGACATGATATTCGACTCGGGAATTGTGTAAATCCTTACAGGTGAGGGTCGTGTATATCTTCGACAGACGAATAAAATATTTCAACAATCCGGATGCATCATATCTATTCGTGTGAAACAATTTTCACGTGAATTATTTTCAGTTGATTGGAATCCGGCTTCTTCCTCGAAACTATTCTTCTGAAAATATAAATATGCTTGCTGCATACCTACAGCATGCATGATCTGGAATCTTTGAAATTTCTGAACTGACATTCTAAGAATATTTGGGAATATAAAGTCGAGATCATATCATGGCCACCTGGGAGGAAGGAAAACACCATACCAATTAAAGAGTGCCGTGATACACCGAAGAACGGGTTACATTGGGTGAACTTTTATGCAACTGGGATGTCTTTGATATTGTTGTAATGATTAATTTTCAGACTGAGGTAGTTGAAAGGAAAATGAAGTTTGGTAGTTCCGTGCAAGTGCCAAAAGTTGAGTTCTGAGTAGGTAGAATCGGCCGAATAGTTTCGTAGCTACAAATCGATTAAAAATTGAAGTTTTCTTATGAATATTTCCAAACAAAACAGATCCGATCGAATTGAAATCTAGTAGATACTATCAGAGTAATAACAGCGTGATTGTTTAGGCATAATTTCATGAAGAAATGGCTTCGAATTCGGAAAAACGGGAAAAGTTCCTAACGTCAAAGTATCATATATGAAAGATGAAACGAAACTCTGAGGAAGTGACTCCATTAATTGGCTTCCTTTTCATAATTCTCTTTTTTCAAAGTGATATTACAAATAACAATCAAAAAGCAATGAAGTGCACAATGGACAACTGGTCTTATAACAGTTCATAATATGATATGTGGGTTCAAAATCAGGAATAATATATTCATCACCTATATCAAATAGAATAAATTGAAGAAAAGGCAAAGAAATCGTTACACAACATAATTTGCCGACTACAAGAATATCAATCATACTTCCATCCCTCTGAACTGAAATATATGAGTTCATATAAAGTATAAATTGAAATTCATATTCTCAGAAATGATCTGAATAAACCCATTCCGCTTCACATTATCAATTGAAAGAAGATATCTTTTCAAATTGGAACTGCAAAATTTAATCAAGGCTTGAATGAAAGGTTAGTCAGTAGATGGACATAATCCAACATCATATATCAACTAACACCGAAAACAGAAAGATGAAATGTGATTTCTGTTTCAAATGTATGTGTGGTTTGTGAGTTTTCTGAGGTAAGAAATATAAAAGTTGTGGGTACACAAAAAACATACAGATTGTCAATTTAAGGTATCACACTTGTTATCTCGGCCCAACACAATCAGAAAAAACGCAAAAAAATTTTGGTTGGTAAGTGGACATTTTTTGCTAATCGTTTCAATCAATTTGTATCAGCATTGTTGCAGCAACCCCCTAAAATCTTGAATTAAAAGGGGGGCTTAGTGACACCTTGTTTTAAAGCGATTTTGATGGCCTTATCAAAATGCCTCGGTTATACATATTGACCCTTTTCGTTAGTAATTACGTAGTTTCCATGACCTCTGAAATTTGTTTTTACCACACGTGGGACTCGCTCTCATTTAAGTAAATGCTTATAGTTGGTGCGTTCATTGAAAAATGTATCATTCGAACTTTTTTTTTTTTATATTTAGAATATCCGCATCAACCACGAAGGTTATTAGCGGCAATACGGTACAGTATATACATTGAGAAATTCTAGATATCGTGAAAGATGTGAACAGATTTCAAAAATGTCAGCAGCGTATCAAGGTTCTTTGGATCCAACGCATCTTCAAGGTTCTCTGGTAGTCCTGCGGATTGCCGATTCTCCCTGAAGTCGGGACACTCTATCATCAGATGTCTTATGGTCTGCACCTCTTCGCATGATATACATCGTTTAGGGTTTTCATTTTTGAGGAGAAATTGGTGGGTATATCTGGTATGGCCGATTCTGAGGCGAGTCAAGATGACCTGATGTCTTCGTGGAATCCCCTCATAGTTAACTGGATTTAAGTTGCGGTTGATTGTCTTGAGTTTATTATTTTCTACAGCTTGCCATCTTTCCTTCCATATATTTCTACAAAATAGTCGGATATTTGATGTCTGATCTTCATGGGGCACTCGAAAAATCCGGTGGTGCGGAGTTTCCGAGTTGGTGTCTCTGGCTATGGCATCAGCTGTTTCGTTCCCAATTATACCAACGTGAGAAGGAACCCAAACGAGAGCAACGCGTTTACCCAACTGTGTCAGCCTTCCCAGTTTTGATTTGATGATGCGTAGCAGAGCATTTTTTGGGTAGAGCTGTTTGATACCTTCCATAGCACTTAGAGAGTCTGTAAAGATGACGATGTTTTTCTCTGTTTTATTGGGGTGATCCAGAGCTTTTCCTATGGCGTACAATGCTCCTGTGTAAACACTTGCTTCCAGGGGTAGATCGTAGCAGTAGTTCCCATTTCTGTGATTGTTGCCGCTCTCACGTATTCGTCAGATTTGGATGCATCGGTGTATATGTGGCAGTAATTGGTGTATTTGGAGGCCATTTCGGAAAAGATTGTTCTTATAAGTGTTGCTGGAGTCTCATGCTTTGAATATTTAGTGAGGTAAGTATTGAACTCGGGCAGGGGTATCGTCCAGGGAGGGGGCGTTTTGATATTCACAGGTAGAATATGTTGGTAATTGATTGGGTTGTTTTCAATCCTATTAATTCTAGTATAAAGAGGAACTGATGGTTTGCTATGTTTTTCAAATGTTGCGGTGAAACGATTCGAGAATGTGTGGTGACGAGTTGGGTTATTTCCATTAGCAGAGATTTTGGTGGAGTATTTGAGGAGTAGATTGAGCCGGCGTAGTTCTAGTGGTGGTTGTCCTGATTCAACGAGAAGACTTTCGATGGGACTGGTACAGAAAGCTCCCATTGCTATTCTAATGGCCGTGTTTTGAATAGTATCAAGAGATTTCAACAAGGAAGGTCTTGCTGTGGAATACACAATTGATCCGTAGTCCAATTTGGATAGTATTAATGCTCGGTAGATCCTCAATAAGGTGGTGCTGTCTGCTCCCCAAGTGTGATTGGCCAGTATTTTCATCAAATTCAATCCTGCTTGGCAGGATTTTTTCAGTTCCCGAATATGCGAGTCCCACTTCAATTTTCTATCAAGTTTCACACCAAGGAATTTTATCTCTTTCACGAAATCTAGCCGTTCACCATGGAGTTCGAGAGTGACTGTAACATCCTCAGATTTTCTAGAAAAAATTACACATTTGGTTTTTGTTGTTGAGAACTTGAATCCTGTCCGTTGTGACCACAGCTCTAAGTTGTTGAGTGAATTCTGTAGTTGGGATCGAATTGTGTTGATGTTTCTTCCTGATGCATAAAACACTAAGTCGTCCACATACAAGCTCCCCTTCACAGGACCCTTGAAGACGTCGTTCAATGCGACCAGAAATAGCGTTACACTTAAATCGGATCCCTCAGGTGTGCCGTTTTCTTGTATTTTAGGTTCTGATAACATACCATTGACTCTAGCCAAGAATGATCTATCGCATAAAAAGCTCGAAATGAACGCAAGCATGTTTCCTTGGATTTGCCACTGTTTTAGCTGATTAAGAATACCGCGTCGCCAAACTTAGTCGAAGGCTCGATGTATGTCGAAGAAAATTGCGATGACTTTTTCTTTGTTTGCGAAGGCTTCATGTATGTCGGACTGTAGACTCACCAAATTATCGGTTGTCGATCGATTTTTTCGGAAACCACTTTGTTGAGGAATGATGAGGTCATTTTCCTCGAGGAAGTATCGTAGTCTACAGTTTAGGATTTTTTCCAGAAGTTTGCACATGGTACATGTCAGAGAGATTGGCCGATAAGAGTCTGGATTTGAGGGGGATTTGTTCGGTTTGAGTATTGGAAGGATAACCGCTTGTGACCAACTAGTTGGAAATCTTCGGGACAAAAATATCTCATTGAAAATATTAAGAAGAAACATTTTTCCTGTCCTGGGAAGTTTCACCAGTAACACATAGGGTACGTCATCGGGTCCCGGAGAAGAGTTCTTCACTTTGGATAAAGCATCTTCCAGTTCTTCAAGAGTTATTTGATTGTTCAACGGATTTTCTTCATCGTTTTGTATGTCGAAGTGATCTTTTTCTATGCTTTCCTTCATTTGGTGGAACTTTTCGTTGTAGTTCGCATAACTAGTTTGTTGCTGAAAGTGGTCAGCAAAAATATTTGTTATTTTCTGCCTATCGCTAATTGTATTACCATTCTCTTTCAGAAATGACACGCCAATGTACTTTTTGGTTCCTTTTATGCTATTAATTTTTTGCCATACTTCTGATATGGGTGTGGAATAATTTAAAGTAGATACATAAGATGTCCAGGATGAACGTTTACTTTGTTCAATGATATATCTTTGGCGGGCTCGTAGTCTGTTGTATTCGCTATTGTTTTCTATCGTATAGTTTCTCTTCAGTTTGTTGAAGACTTTTTTGAATTCTTTGGTTGCTTTTTGGCATTCTTCATTCCACCACGGAAAAGGATGGTGAATAGTTAGTTGAGTTCTTTTGCCTATTGCAATATTTGCTGACTCTAAAATATTATTGGTGAAAAACTCAACTAGGACGTTGATGTCGGGAATCTCATTGGGGAAAACTCTGGGAATTTTTTCTTCAAGCACAGTTCCATAGTGTATCCAGTCGTTTTCGGTAGCATTTTTCAACTTCCAGGTAGGTCAGAAGGGAGGGGGGTCATTTTGTATATTGTCTCCGAGAATGATGGGCAGATGGTCACTGCCATATGTATCAGACAAAACGGACCAAGACAAAGTATCTGCTAGACTTCAATGACAGATAGTCAGGTCGAGAGCAGAGTGATTACCTGTAACGGTATTTATTCGAGTTATTTCTCCAGTGTTGAGAAGTATTAATCATTCGAACTTTCATCCATTGAATTTTTTGTGTACTATTTTGGAAATATGTGAATTTCACTACGACTCAGATGTAACAAAAAATATAATACATATCAAAAAATGTTGCACTTACAAATATCGAATTTACTATTTTCACGGCAATACAAATCATGACGAATCCCAGTAACCTTACCGTATAATTCTTTTCATTACCATTTTTTCATCACATTTTCCAGAGATGTGTCATTTCTACGTGAACCTGGCATATGCATATGAAGCAAATCAAATTACAACACAAACCTATAAATGGTATAACTCACAAAATGGCGACTTCTTTTCATATATTAATTATATATTTTATAAATACATATCTATTTGAATTTATTTCAAGACAAGATTACGGTACCGCGAAGGGTTCGACGTATCGTTATGGTATTAATTCCGGGACATTCTACTTTTCACACATCTCGCGTCTTCCTATAACCTAGAACTAAATCATTCTGAATTTAGCCGAAAATAGTCTCGAATCCTTGTTAGTTTTGGCTGCCCTTAAAATTAAAATCACCATTTTCGAATAATTTTTTTCCTAATAACAATATTTACCATTCCAGTGAACACTGATGATGACCTAGTGTCGAAAGTGCTCGGTTCCTACATAAAATGAAGATTCCACACTGAAGTACTGATTCTCTACCATTTTCAATTTCTTGTGTGCACAACCATATTCGTAAGTTTTCTCTACTCTACAGTAGCCATGGTTGACAGTTACCGCAGATTTGCATTAAGAAGGGGATGTATACAGCTTGATATCTGGTTCTTTAACCCATGTAAGAAAGAGAAGGAAATTTCAACCTTCGCTGGAGTCAGGACCTCGAAGAACGTTCCCCACAGTGTCAAGACAGACATTGAGATGAAACTTTTCAGAACGGCGATTAACAAACATTATACTAAACTGAACAGACTCAATATCGAGATGAAGATCATTTACGACGAACTGTCTCGTTTCCTTCGGTATAATACCCTCCAGGAGTTTTTAAACGAATGTTTCGACGAGGCAGACTTTCGGAGATCCTCAAAGCGAAGAAAATTCGTGCGAAAACTCGATGGTCTGATGAGGACGAAGTCACTTACCGAAGCTTCAGCATTGAACAACTTACCTCACCATACCTTCAATAAAAGAGTCAAGAACTTAACTGATATTTATTTTATGACCAATAAGTTGGACTTGCTTTCGTTCAAACTCAGATTCTGTTTGGCAACAGATTAGACAGGGGTGTTCTTCAGCATTTTTCCATATATGTTGATTATGCTACAGAGCGCCTTTCAGATGATCCAGATTTCTAGATGGCCCCCAGGGACCGTCGCCTCACCTCTTTTCTGCGTGGTAAACATTGTGGATAAGATCAGGTGGAATGGAGTGGACAGCTTCGAGTACTGAAAGATATAAAACAAAAAATCATAGAGCACAATTTACCTATTCCTAAGGCAGGCAAGAGCAACTGTTTGGTAATTATAAACAAGGCAGATTGAATAAAGTACAATCGTTCCTTCCCCATAATGATTTTGAGCAACTCAACAACAACCCCTTGAACTGCATTATCCGGAAGTCTAGGATACATCTACGCATGTGTGAGAGTTTTCTTTCTGAACATAATAGGCCACACATTCTTCCCAGTAACCCCGCTTTGCCCAGAATGTATGGATTGCCAAAATTCACAAGTTGGACATTCCAATAAAACCAGTAGAGTCTTTCTGCAATACTCCGGTGCACGAGTTGTCTACCTTTTTTAACTCTTCCATAGAGTTCACCTCTAATCATGAACCTAGATACTCAGTGTTTAATTCTACAGACTCAGCACAGAAATTACCAGATTTGAAATGGAGGATACTTTCATCATGCTATCATTTGATGTTTGTAATCTTTTTACGTCCGTGCCCAGAGAATAATGCATACCCCTGATTTCAGATGTTCTCACTCTGTCACATTTTCTCACAACTTCTTCGTCTTTGATAGGATGGTGTATAGACAGATTGATGGTCTGGCTATGAGTTGCCCATTGTCCTCCGTTTCAGCTGACCGTTTCTTTGAGAAACTCGAAACCATTGTACTGAGTAGATGGAATAACATAGTCCGTTAGTACAGATATGTGGATGACATTTTCTTCATTTTGAAAGGGATCCTGATGATGCTTAGACCCTGCTGGACTTCATCAACACAGTTCATCCTATCAATCCAATCAATTTCCTCGACCTCTCTATCTCAAGATCGAGTGGTGACTCTCTGGTATTCGACGTATATTGATAGAGTACACATGCAGATTATATAATCCCAGCCAACTCTTGCCACCACAGAAACCACAAACTAGAAGCCTTACGGTGCTATGTTCATGAAGCCCTCACATTCCTTGGCTTAAAGATGAAAGGGAAAAAGGGCTCAACATAATTAGAAAAATATCTCTGAATAATAAATCTAAGTGTAGTCAATAAGATCAAGAGTAAAATATTATTCAGACAGAGAAGAACTTCAGCATAAAATTCGGATGTTATTGACGCCACAGTGAGTTACTGCTCTTTACCATACATAGGCCACCTTTCAGAGCAAATTTCTCATATTCTTGGACATCACCTGAAATTTAGCCCAAACCAAGATTCCAAAATATTGCGCACCATTACAAGCACCAGAAACGCTGAAAATTTCACACAAGGGTTTATTATTTTCTCAGTTAACTAACTCAATACCATTGTTATCTCAAATTAAATCTATAATTGTGCCTAACTCATTGATTTTTCACAAAAAAACAACTGCATTAAAAAAACTCATGTGAAACATAGAAACCTTGATGAATACTCTTGTATAATTGAATAACCTTTCCCCATACATAACGCTAAATGAGTGGCGTAATATAAGACAATATTTTGAATGACAAAAGACGTTCCACAGTCGTTTCATCTGTTTGAAAATCTTACTCTTTTCCAAACGGTCCATCGCACATAAAACCATTCAAGTTAATGCACCTTTCGTTGTGACTATTCTTCATTCCAGTCAAACCATTTACAATGTTCCACACTGTTTTATTTCTTTTTTCGGTGCGATCCATAGCCGAACTATAGAACTTCAACTCAGTGGCCTTTATCAATTCCTTATGTTGACATTTAGCTACTTTATAGTTTCGGAATGTAACTGGAGTACCTAGATTCTTGTGAAGCCAATGTAGGTTGGACAAATTATATTTACTTTGAACAATCTCAGGCGTCATCCACCTTCCCACTGGCCGACCCGAAGCTAATTTATTCATCGGACAGCACTGCTGGCGAAAATACAGTATAACACCTCAGAATGATTCAAAACAACCGTCAACGTCATTGTGGGAATTCATCAAAACCGTGCCCAGATAGGGAAACTATAAAATTATCAAGATTAACCTGGCTCAAATTTCTGAATGAATATGTTTCCAATGTTTTCTTCTGTTCTGGTCGAAAATTTACTTCTATTTATATGCTTCTATGGTCACTAATATATGGTTCGAAAACAACAACTCTATAATCCCGAGGATCGGCATTTCTAATGATATAATCTACTTTTGAGATACTTGTATGGCCATTAATGTTAGTATAAACCTAGTGGCACACTTCGACGTAACCTTCAATTCAAAGCAATGTAGTAGATCATTTAACAATTTTGAGTTTCTACAGTCAGTTCTGAAGAAATATGTGTTCAAATCTCTACATAGGAATATAAAATCGACAGTATCGATACATAACTGCAATGCGCCAACACAGGGTCGATGCACACTAATAATGTTCAAGCGGGAGCCACCATCCGAAATCACCGTACCACAGATCTCGACGTGCATTTCCTCTGGAAACTTTTAATTTTTTCACCTTTAAGTCTTTCCTTGTATATAATACGGATCCGCCGTGTTTCCTGTATGCGCGACAAAAGCGATCAGCCCGAATATAACCCGTAATCACAATGGAGTCAATACTGGTCGCACTACACCAATGTTCCGACACACCTAACACATCATATAAATATATGTCCAACAATAACAGCTCCAAACTATCCAGTTCATTCGAAATGTACAGAGTGTTCAGCTGCATGATTCTCAAACCTTCAGTATTAACAGAGGGACCTAATCTACTCGATCCTGATCCTGATTACATTTTCTCCGGTGAAAAAAAATTATGCACGCTACCTTATTAGGCCCGTTGGAACCATCAAGTGCTTTGTCATATTCTGAACTAGTATAATCAATACTTTGAATGACGCGTAAGAATCAGGGTATCGGGATGTTAGATTTTCAAACATGACAGTGGAAATTTGGTTTTTTAGAAAATTCTGCGAATTCTCCACAGTTGTGTCGGGTTTGAGATTCGAAACATGAAGAGCCTTGAATTTTTCTAGTCCTTTCACGCCTTCAGCGCCAGAATTAGTTCCAATAGTGCTTTTCTAGGTTTACGATTTTTATTCCTTTTATTCCCAACAACATTCCACCTCGAAGATGTTGCCTGCTGTAGATTTATCTGCTTCATGTTTGATATGTTTATACTCAGATTGTTTATGGATTTTTACTTCATCTGATTCTTTGATTTGCTATTTAGAATATGGAGTATTTTATGAACTTCATACGCCGAGATCACGAACACGTAAATTGATTACCTCTGTGAGCTACACATGGTGTAACTATTGTAACTTGTGTATTTCGGTAATTAATAAATGAATACAAAAATATTGGTTGCGAATTTCTTCCTCCATACTGCACTGGACCTAATGATTCACATCTTTGTAGGTCTGATAAGGTGCCTATAATCAATTTGAATAACTTCATCAATTTCCAACCAAATCGGTTTGAGACATATTTTATAGTCGTTCGTGGTCATTTATACTTCATAGTCAATCGAATGATTCATTCCATTTGTAAATTATATGGTTTGTTGATATGTATGCGTTTAATTTTCGTTATTGACGAATTCCAAGATAATTGAATATGGGTCCATATAAATATCTAAACTGCGTTAATAATTGATGCATTTGGCATCGTGACAGGCAGTGAATATTATAACAGTCCAAATGGAACTGTTCATTAATTACATAGCTCAAAAATGGTTCCAAACGATCATTCATTCCAAAAACACACATGATATTTCCTCTTTATAATTTTGTGTTTTCCATTTCAGAAAGAACGTTTGCAGTGACATTTCATCGTAACGATTGGTGTGTTAGCAGAGGTGAGTCGTTAGGTTGAATTTTAAAATGAACATTTCCACTAAGGAATGAATGTTCCATATAGTGCAGAACTTTATTGATGTAAGAGAAATTATACTTTCAAGTACGTTCCCTTTAGGAGTGCAATTAATATTTGGAATAATCATGTGCAGTTTTGTCGAGTCAGATCCATTAAGTCGAGTGGACTTTGGTGAATACTTGAGAATCTTCCACAATCATTTTTAGAAATCCACATATAACTCGTCTGTTTTCCATTTCGATTTTTTCTGCCAGGGGATGGAATGTAATCTAATTTTTCACTAAAATTGCAAAGTGGTTCGATGTGATAGGGGAAAACGTACCAACTATTTCGTTATTGGCATTATGTCAACCAGTTTTTGAGAAGATATATTTCCACTTCAATTGAAGCTGTGTTTACCTGAAAATCCTCATTGCTTTGCCATCGCGAAATCTTTCTGCCCCTTTTAGCTTACTGCAGCGTTTACTCCACAGAAAAGGAAGCATAATAAAGATCCAGTGCAAAAATTTTATACCTACTTTCATTCCGAATTCCCCCTTTTTTGCGCGAATATTCAAGGGGAACAGCGTGCTATCGTTTTGATCGAATGTTTGTAATTTTTGTGAGTGAATTTTGAAAAAATTTTATTTGATTTTTTTCGGAATAACTCAGCAAATACTGATTCAATCATGATGAACCTTGGCAGCTAGTTTGGAAATGCTGATGGAAAACTCTGTGCTCATGTCATTAAAACAATTTAATATTCTGTGAGCTCCTGATATCTTCATGGGGATGTCTGAATGAACATTCGAAATGTCATTTTTCGATAAAGTACTGGATTCAATTCGATCTAATGTGTATTTCTGAAAATATTGGGAAAATAACATTCTGAATGGGTATATCTACATAATGATTGGGTGGATTTTACTAATGCACAAATTCGGACTTCGTTATCAAGGTCCAGATCTACTCTACAAATATTGAGATTCTCAGTCGTTTCTTTCCTATGTTATTGTGTTCACGGACGGTTTGGGACTTAATGATTCCGTAGATATACACATTCAATAATAATTATTTTCTGATCATTTCGAAACCACACATTAGATCGAATCGAAATCCAGTCGTCAGGACTTTATCGAAAAAACCTAGTAAAGCACTGCCGTGAGGGCACCTGTTTTCACGTGCATGTTTAATTTCGTTGTCAAAGCGGTCATCTTCATTGAACATGCGCGCAAAAGCTGCTGCCTTCACGGTAGTGGTTTTTTATGTTTTTTGCACTGCAACTATTTTTGCAAGCTCATTCTAAAAAACTTTAGTTTTATCGGAATACGAAAGTTTTTCAACAGTGTCATCGTGAACGGAATATTGCACAATCGTAATACTGGTTTTCCTTCGTTCTGTTCGATTATCTTATCTACTAGTTTTTATAATCTAGACCCCTAATTTATAGCCATTGAAACTCAGCAAAAAATTTTTTGGCCAATTTATTTTTATTTGTTCACGGCAGGATAGGATGGGTATTTTTTTCAGTGAAACAATGAAATTTTGAAATCGCCAATATATTTGAAATATTCTGAAAATTGCATGTGTAACATTCGTGAGTTGTCAACTTTTAACTTGTTATCATGTCATTCCACAGACTATCGCGCAAAACTTAGTGGGTCCGTCGGTACGTTTAGCTATCGTTAACTCATTGAAGTATTAAAGTGAAGTTGTTTTACATACCACCACATCTCAGAATAGTTAACTACTCCATATGTTCGCTTACACACGCTGCTTCTACTGTGAGGGCTCTAGGGATAAGAGACACACTCGATCTCTAACTATTCTTCAACACGTTTGGTTCAGGAAACCGAAGTTTCCCTTACCGGAAAGGAACGGGCACTAAACACGTAGCAGATGGGACTCCGAAAAATAGACTAAATTAGACTATTTTCTTATATCAGGAATGAATTTAGTACTTCATGGTGGTGTACAGGGTGGGTCAAATTTCTTCTTCAATTTCAGAATGAGAAACAGGGTAAAAGAAGAAATTGCTAACTAGAGATGGAATTACCGTACAAGTATGGGATAAATCGTCACCGTAACAGGAGTGCAATCTTTTCTCCGCTATCGTGGAAAAATAACCCGCAAATACCTCAGAAATTTGATCTGGTTCAGTGTATGTATTTCCATCCACTTCAATGGAAATGGGATCATTAAATTTTCCGGATTTACCAACTGTGGTGTTTACAATATTCCAGATCGTTTTACTTTTATTGTCAGAATTAGCTATAGCCGAACAATGAGCTTTGTATTTGGTGGATTTGATGAGCAAGTTGTGATGATATTTTGCCATTTTATATTTTTCATAGGTTTCTCTAAAACCAGTATTAGTGTGAAGCCAATGGAGGTTAGTCAGATGTTTTTTACTCTGTATTATTTCCGCTGTCACCCATTTTTTCTTTTCGAATGTAGTATTGAGCCTCCTCGAAGGACAGCATAACTCTAAATAATATTGTATAAAATTATTGAAAGTTTCGAAACACAGATCAACATCAGCCTCGCAATACATTTCAGCAAAATTGCACTCAGATAAACGAGTTACTAAATTATGCAGACTTTCCTGACTTAGATATCTTACTGTTCGCACTTGCGATCTATGTTTATAGACAGGATCAAAATTAATTTTGAGAAGCATTGCCCGATGATCACCTAAATGAGCCTCAAAAACAATAGCCTCATACCTCTCCAAGCAAGAATTGGTAATGATATAGTCGAGTTTAGAAACCGAAGTCCTACCGTCGATATAAGTGAATACTCTAGTTGGTTCCCTAGATGTTACCTTCAAACTGAAACAATCCATCAATTCATTCAGTAGTTTTAAACCGTGGGTATTCAAACTGAGGTAATCTATATTCAAATCCCCACATATGAATATATAATCGACTCGATCAAAACAAGCTTGAAGGGCACAAAACAATTTTTCGAAAAACAATTCCAAATTACCTGTGCCGGGTCTGTAAATACTTATGATGCCAAGACGAGCATTCTTACAGAGACTATAAAACCACATATCTCCACATGCATTTCTACCGATAAATCAGAGATCAAAATTTTTTTCACATGCAGCCCTGATTTAGTATATAACATTGAACCACCATGTTGTCTTTGGGCACGACAAAAATAGGCTGCTTGATAGTAGCCCGAAATTGACACAGCACTTACACTGTCTGGACTGCACCAATGCTCCACCAAACTCAGCACATCAGGATTAGTTTCTTCCACTAGTACTTCTAGGTTGTCCAGTTTGTTGGAAATACACTGCAAGTTCAGTTGAACGAGCTTGAATTCTTTTATATTCTGGCGTTCGGAACGGAATTTCAGTCTACTCGATCCCGGTTCGGCTTCTTCCGATGAAAAAAACGGTCCACATTCGCTTTATTTGGCCAGTTAGAACCATCAAGGGCTTTCTCATAATCCGAAGCTGGAATAAGCACCTTGAATGAGGAATATGTCTCAGGAAATCTTGAATTTAACTTTTCACAACAAACATTCGAAAAATTCTGCTTGAGAAAATTCTGCAAATTCTCTACTGTGGTATCAGGTCTTAGATTAGACACATGAAAAGCCTTAAACTTATCCAATCCTTCCACCACAGAACTACCAGAGTAAGTTCCCGTGACCAAGGTTTTACGAGTACGATGGTAAGATTTTTTGTGATGGACCACCTTCCAATCAGGATCTCTGTTCCTATTAGGAAGTATTCCGGTCGTATTGGCGACATTTGATGCGCTTGCATTATTCGATTCCTTCAGATGAGACATATTTCCAACCCGAGTGGAATGATTTGATTTCGGCAAGGTAGGGTCAGTAGTTGAAGATCGCGTAACCGCCGCTGCTACCGCTACAGTCGAGAGCGAAGGAGCATCAGTTACTGCATATTGCGAAACTGGTGAATCGGTATTCACACCCACACAGCTGTTATGACGTGGCTGATCTTGTAGACCATCTGAATACAATATTTCCCTTAGTTTGTTTATTTCCATTTCTTTCGATTTCACCTCGTTATCAAGGGAATTGATTTCAAATTTCAACAGAGCATTATTTTCCATCAGTAAATTATTTTTAGTTTCCAATTATGCAATGATTTTCAGAAGGAGATCTTGATGTGTAGACTCATTATCTATAATTTTATTGCCAATATTGGTCATCGGGGAAATGTCACCAGCCACTCTATCACCCGAAACAGAACCATTTATTTCAGTTTCACAGCACTTTTGGTTTATTATTTTTTTATTTTCGCACCGCAACCAGGGTGAAAACTTTTATTGCAAATGTTACACTTACAACTATTCTTGACAATTGATTTTTTACACATTCCACATTGGGGTACAATCTTGAGAGAGACTAGCATCGATGTCTTTACTACTCGCCGACATGATGACGAATATATATGTTTCTATAATTTTGTTCCTGATATTTAATCTTGTACTTTTGGTTTATTATTTCATAAAATCAAATAATAAACCTTAGTGATCGACCAAAAAAAAACAGATAACCCCCCCCTGAAAATGTCACAGTTTACATTTTGAAGTATGTAGATTCGAATGAACTATTAAAAAAAAATCCGTCCGTCCGCCGTCCGTTGTCCAGAGCTTTTCTTTGAAAGTACTTGGCCGAAATCCATGAAACTTGGTAGAAAAATCGTTCGTCGCTTGGGATTGATCCTCCAAGCTTTTTGAAAGGATCGGTTCACCCTGAGGGCTCAAAATTGCGGGCTGGAGGGAAAAAAAAATTATTTTTCGAAAACTTACCACCGAATTTTCATGCAACTTTCAATGTTGATTACTGTTGACAAACTAAAGTGGTTCCTGAGGAATAAAGAAAAACGCTGCAAATGTTGGGGTAAAAAACTAATGAGTTATGAATAGTATACACATACAGCGTGCCAAAGAAGTAACATAACTCGTCAATAATTCTTGTACGAAGAATTATCAAGGAAAATCCTCACACCCGTCGATTTTCAATTTCTAAAGCAATTTATTCTGTGTTTGTTGAATTTTATATTTCTCACTCCTACGCCCCGCACCCAACTACTTTATTTTTTCAAATGGGAATATATTGATTGTGTTACATCAAATGCCAGGACATTTGATAACCTGCTCAGCGATATGAAAAAAAAATTTCTTCGTTTTTGTTGTGCCATTTTTTCGAAAAAAATAGGAAATAGTTTACAATTTCTGATTGGAGAGTACTGCAATCAGACCATTACTCTTTAACTAATTATTATTAAGGGAAATCCACGAATCCATGGATTTGTATTTCTGAAAGCAGGTCTCCCCCTTTGCCTTTTAAAATTTGATATCTCCCACCCTCTACGCTCCACACCCCTATACTGTTTTTTTCAAATAGTATTATACGGTTTGAGATATATTAAATTAGAGGACATTCGATTGCACATTGAGGGGTGTGACTGAAAAAAGAATTTGTCGTGCTATTTTTTATTACAAAATTAACAATTTGTGATTTGTGTCAGGTTCTTATCTTATATTGAAAAATATCCTCCTACCCGCTGATTTCTATTTTCGAAGTTTAAGAAATGCATGCAGTTTTGAAGTTGGGAGTTTATAACCTTAAACCTCAACATTTTTTTTTTTGGAAAAAAATTGCCTGTGATATATATCGCATCAATAGTCATTCGATGGCCAATTCAGTTATGTGAACGAAAATAAAATTTAATTATCAATTTAATTTGAATGACAAATCCATAGGTTCTAGGATTTCTCTTAATAATTATCAATGAAAGAATCGTGGTCTAATTACAGTACTTTCCAATCACAAATTGTAAATAATTTAATTGCTTGATAAGAAATCGGCCCAACCAATTCTACTTCAAGCCATATCGCTGAATAGGTGATCAAATTACCTTCCATTTGATGTATCACAATCCATATATTCCCATATGAAAACATGAAGTAGTGGGGTGCGGGTAGACGGTGAGAAATATCAAATTCAAAAAAGCACAGGATAAATTGCATTTCAAATAAAAATCGACGGGTGCGAGGATTTTCCTTAATAATTCTTCGTACAAGAATTATTGACGAGTTACGTTACTCTTTTGGCACGCTGTATAAAATTAATTCAAGGTATCAATGTTATTGGATTATTAAACTGAGGAAATAATTTACGCTTGTGTGAAATTTGCAGTGTTTTTTCTCTTGGATAGGTAGGCTTTGGAGGATGCAATGATGATTTAAACCATGGAAATCTTAGTTATCAAACGTTTATTGAAACAATAGAAATTCTGTTCAGTACGCTATATCTGATCAACTTTATGCAACGAAATACGAAAATTATGAGAAGTATGATATGTAAGTCTGTATCATACAGAACGGATAATGCAGAGGCAGCAAGTGATTTGTATCGTGAAAAATATCCAGAACGACGACAACCGTTATAGGTATGTTCCCACGATTGCGTCACAACTCGATAAATAAAAGTCAATTTGAAAGGAAAAGACCGGAGAAATATCCAAAGAATACAGTTCTGAGAAAATCTGTTTTGAAATCAATCCGAACGAATGTCAGAAGAATTCTGAGAACCCTTTAATTGAAACTTTATAGAGCCGAAAGAGTTCTTCACCTTATGCCTGGAGATTTCGAATACCTTATTGAGTTTTGTCAATGGTTCCTGGATAAGTCTATCAATGAACAGTGTGAGCATTATTTTATTTTCGTCACCGCACAGTCCCAAGCCTACTATATCTAAGCAATAAAATTTCAAAATTCAATTTCTCGAATACAACTCCAGAAAAATATCCAGAATGCTCCATTTTTGAAATGATAGTTTTAAGGTCGATCGAAATATGTAAAAATTTTTTATATGTAAATATATACTGAAGGTCCGATTCGAAATGAATATTTTCACAGCAATCTCTCATAAATCAACAGTTTGCAGATAATTTCGAAGGAAAGCAACCGGTTACTATGTTACGGTGATAGCTTCGGAGTTGTGGTTTTCATAAATGAGTTCCTCATGAAAAATGGCCACCAGACACCGACATCAGTTTGCGTCTATCTAGTACACAAGTAGGACTACCCATTCAGAAGTGTCCCCTTTGGACCACTCTGTACGTCAAATAGATCTGACTACTTCGATCTCAAACTATTGGAACTTCCAATGGATGGATAACATCAATATTAACGTTCTGTGAATTAACAACGAAGAAGCTACTCAAACGCTGACGAAAATTGTTTTTAAATCCTCCTCAGCGTATAAAGAATCCAAAAACCAATTGGAATGAACAGCGGATCAGCAAAAAAACAAATTCTTTACAAAATGTGGAACCTAAGTTTTCAATTATTATTTCAATTACGGCAGACAAGAGGAAATATTATTTACCGAGATCACTTCAACTAGTTTTCGAACATCCTGTTCGAAATGAAATATCCTATTTCATCCATCTTTACCCAGTTACGGAGAATTGAGTCTTCGAAAGCCTCCTTAATGAAATAAAATATATTGTCCAATAATTCAAATGGAACGAATCTGCAGAAACGATTTATAAGAATTGGTTTTCGCTAAGAAAAACCAATAAGTACCGATGTTGGCCATGCGATTCGGTTAGTCTGAAGAATAAACTTTCATCTTGTTGTGTGCGGTCAGAACAGTTCATTTTCCGAAGTTCGTTTGAAGGGGCTCCTATTTCTCTTGTGACGTTGGCGAAGTCGCACAACAAACCTACTGAAGAACGGAGTTTTTTCAGACTATTTTGGAATAGCAGGTTGGGGGATTTAAATGCCAGGTTTAAGGGATACGACCCTAGAGAAAAAGTTGTTTATTCAATTACAAACATAGGAGTTCGTTCAGGATAGAGCTCGCATTTCGACCTAACTGATTTGGCCGATTTAACCATTGGTAATAAGAGTCAGAAAAAAAAGTCTCAATTATATTTTTGCATGACAATTTTGGATCAGCGTGCTTTCATCCTGACCGAATGTCTGAAATTTTTGAATTTTTGTTTTGCTCGGGCCTTGAAGTATATATTTCACAACCGTGAACTGAACTTCAGTTTAATTAATGAGTTTTAGAAATATTTGAAAACTCAATGTAAATTACAATTATAATTTCGAAATATTTTGTGACAAATATGTAAAATTTCGTGTTTTTGCGCGCATGTTCTAGGGGAATAGCCTGCTATCGTTTTGTCCAAATGTCTGAAATTTTCGATTACGGTCGTACAGAAAATCCTATCGACCTGAAACTTTCAGGGTAGGTTGCGCATCCTAATACCGCGGTTGAGTGCATCAATGGTTCAAATCAGCCAAATAGTTTCGGAGTTATAGCAAGTTGAAATTTTTAGGTTATTATCCTCATATTTCAGAAACAACCGAAGCGAATGGATTGAAACTTGGCAGTTAGTTGGAGCATAACGTCGCGCAACTTTGAGTTGAGTAATCTTCACCCAATTTGAAAATTTTTTTTTTCAAAATTTTTTCCGAAAATTTTTTTTTTCTGAACATATTGTTCATATTCGAGAACAATTGCAGTCATACCTTGCACTTCATATTTCACAGTAGTGTACCAAATTTCAGTTCGATAGGGCTATTAGTTTTGGAGATATTGAAAAAAAATATGTAGAATATGTGGTTTTCTACTCGATATTGTTGGTTTTTTCGGTTTAACTCGAGAAATACTGATTCAATCGCGATAAAACTGTGAATCTAGTTCAAAAATGCCGAAAGACGATATTGTGCAAAATTTCGTGTCATTAGAACGATTTGAAAAAAAAAATTCAAATTTTTTATTCCAAATATTCAATATTCTGTGATCTTCTCATCATATTATCCTCATTCAATTTTGTATGAAACTTCAAACTGTCATGTTTCGATGAAGTACTGGATTTAAATTCGATCTATTTTTTTGGAAATATTGGAAAAAAAAATTTAAATGGGTATATCTGCGGAATTGTTGGGTGGAATTTACCCATTCACGAATTCGGCCTTCGTCATTAAGGTCCAAACCTCTTCTACAAATATCGATTTTCTAAGTTGTTTCTTTCGGAAGTTATTGTGTTTACAGTCCGGAAGAAACTACTTGAAAACTCGATATTTTAAGAGTAGGTTTCGGCCATCATAACGAACGTCGAATTCATGAATGGGTAAAATCCGCGCAATGATTCCGTAGATATATCCATTCAAAATTTTATTTTTCTAATATTTCCAAAATACAGATAAGATCGTATTGAAATGCAGTAATTTATCGAAAAAAAATCTAAAAAAAAGTAACGTGAAGGCAGCAGCTTTTACGAGCATGTTCAAATTCGTTGTCGAAGCGGTCATCTACATTAAACATGCGCGCGAAAGCTGCTGCCTTCACGGCAGTGCTTTTCTAGATTTTTTCTTCGGTATGTTGTTTTTTGCGAAATTACTCGAAAATACTGACATAATCATATTAAAACTTGGTATCTAGTTCTAAATGCGGATAAAAAAAAATTTGTCCCAAATTTCAGGATATCGTGTCATTAAACCAGTTCGAAGAAAAAATTGTTTTTTTCAAATATTCTTTACTATGCGATCTCCTGATCATATTATCAATAAGTGAATTTCAATTTGACCTTATCTGACTTGGTTTGGGGATTCATAATGAAAGTCGGAATCGTGAATGGAAAGAATTCGCCCGACGCATTGAAAATTTTATTTTTTCATTCAATTTCAAGAATTGAGATTGGAACGAATTGAAATCCAGTTTTCGATTGAAAACTGACAGATTTGAGGTTCATGCAGAATTTTGTGAGGACGAGGATGAAACGATGTTTCCATCAGGAAGTACAGATTTGTTCAGTGGGGTAAATACCTCAAAATATGACAGCTTTAGCATCGAATTCGAAGATAAACGCGAGAGCTGCTGACCTCACGTCAGTATTTTTCTGGCAATTTTCAGGAGAATATTACGAGAATGATATATCAGTTATAGGCTGGTATCATCAACTCGTGTTTTTGGTCGCTACTTAATACCTTATATGCGATATTGGCAATCGGTTTTTAAGTGTTCTTAGTTTACTCTATCTCCTCAGTCCTTTCTTCTACGTAAGGATATGGTGAAGTCATGACGTTTGTTCGATCATTTGGCTCTATTTTGAGCTCTGTTTGAAGCCTGCGAAAGGGAGAGTCCTGTAGATGTTTTAATTTGATCAGACCACCGTTAAAAAGGTATGCCTCTTGTCGTCCATTGACTTTCTTAGTTGTGTATTTGCAGTTTTCTATTTACCGAGAAGTTTCGATCTGATCGGATCAGTATTTCATGAGAGATTCAGGAAATAACTCCAAATTTCCGAATAACAAACAGAATTTACATTTCATTTTCCCTATACCTCCGGAAGTGAATGTCTGTTTTAAAATATCGATTCCGAAGTATGTGCTATATTTCTTCGAAATATGATGTGACCAGATTCACATAGAATTTTGTATCAAGTTGCATTCTTCAACTGAATATAACATTTCAGTGTGCTCACATCAGTACTGTAACGTAAAGACACTCTGTATAATTAATACGTAAGGCAAGCAAGGTCCAGACAACCTCGCATCATACAAAATACGTGATCTGAAAGATACTTACTGTTATTAGATTCTAACGTCTGTTATCATAATATGATTGTAAACACCTTGAACAAAATATATATATATGTTTATGTTATATGAGGAGACAGAAACAATCGATAGACGGCATGCATTGTTAGATCGTAGACAATTAACGAAGTAATTAAACCCTTTTATCTAGTTTGAGTGTTATTCCCATACCCTCTCATGTGCCGTCAACTGGACGAACCTATACCCTAAGCGGGGTTACATCACATGGCGATCCTGCCAGTTAACTGAAACATCACAGTACTTCTTCATAAGATATCAGGAAACTAACCTCCAAATTTCGAATTGGTAGAGCTCCCCAACCGTTTGGCCGATTTGGCCCAATAACCACCGTAAACGATATATTCAGACTAAAAACAAAAACTGAGAATTTCCAGAATATAGCTTGTTTCCTTGGAAAGTTAGAGCACGCACGAACAGGTGGCCGCACAGAATTGAACTTGGCCACGGATTCTTCATCAGTGAGTTCAAGCTAGTCATTTAAGTCCACTTTCGGCTCAAAATTCGAAAATTACAGACATTGTGTCGATACGATAACACGCTGTTGCCTAGAACAAGCGCCTGTTCAGATTTGTAGCCAAGGCAGTAATTTTGTCGAGCAGCTTCGCGATTTTATAAATGTCCTCACAGTCGATCGTAAACACAATTTCTCCTTAAACGAACAAAATGAAAACTCTATATTTGTAGACGAGATTGGCACATTGATAACGGAGACCACATTCGTCAATGGTGGAAACCTAGTCGTTCGAGACTATTTTCCGCACCGAGTTCGAAAACAATAGACATTTTTGTAAAACGATTCAATGTTTCCCAGAAAATGAGCGTAAAAAATCCATCAGGTCCTATTGAAATAATGCCTGAACCCCAGGGCGTCCTCTCGATCGGATTCTGTGTTCCGCTCATATCGAAAAGTATTAACTCAGTTATTTTGAATGGAGCATCATGTATTTTATGTAGTCATTTCATTCACTTGATTTATGATTCTTCATCTCTATAACTAGCGATTTTGGAGTGTTTTTTTAGTTTTTCTTTGGGTTTTCAAGAAAAGCTTTTCATGCAGAACAGTAATTCAAACACTCATAACTTCGGTAAAGAGGATCCTAAGAAGCATAATTTTAGGGTGAGTATTGCTGATGTACATTAAACTCTTCACCTTTACTGGGAGGTGTGAAGAATCATACAGGGTTGTTCTGATGTACGAACGATATGGATGTAATAGAATGTGACTTTTATTTGTTTAGAATGTGAATTACTCTCTCTGTTGTTATCATATGCCATATATGTTTTTTCGGATATTTGTTAGATTCATTCTGTATTAGTTCGTCAAGGAATAAAGAGATATGAAACACATGTTAAAAGGTTTATTTATCGAAGAACGTTACAGTTGTCAAGACTGAAGCTTTTCCGAGACATGCTGAAAAGATAAGAGTGACTTTTCCCCAATGGAGTAAGCTGGATATCATAAGAGTGTTGTATTGTGAAAAATTTAATTTCCTTCGAGATAAAATCACTGTTTGAATACTGAAAATAAGAGACTTTGGAATTAAATGCAAATTATCACGTTAATAAAAACTTTTATGAACATTTTGTATCAGATTTCCATGAAGTTACATTCCTTCGCAATAACCGTGACAAATAAATAATTGTATCAAGACCTAATCTGAACATTCATCGACTGCTTTCTCAATCATTTTAAACTACTCTTGTGTGAATACTCGTTTAAATTCAAAGATTTCACAATTCAGGCATGAAAACATACATACATCATCGGTCGATATGAGAAATTAAGTTCTCTTTCAACTCATCTTTTGATATACAGATCATTCCACTGAAAAAAACCAAACCAACCTTAAAAAAACACTGATCTGACCATGATAAAACTTGGGAAGCAGTCGAAAAATGTTGATGAGCCAATTTTCGCTGACGTTTCATTAGATCTATTGTAAAAATTCAATTTTTTTTCGAATATTTTATCTTAGGCGATATACTAATTTTATATGGACCTCTCAAAATTCTGTATGATTTTTCAAGGTGTCATTTTTCATTTGAGTACTAGATTCCAATCGTTGAAATCTATATTTTCGGAAATATTAGGAATATCACCTCGCATTATCCTTGTTAAGATTTTTCGCCGTAAGGATGGCTGAATTCTATGATAGAAATATAACCACTTTTTGATTCCTTTCGTTATACATGTAATCCTTTGATATGACGTGATCAATCCAATCAAGAGAGAATATAGGATCGTATTGAGGAGTGATACACAATCGAATGAATCGAGATACAAAACCTCTCCTTGAATTATGTGTGGTCTAAGTCCGATACGGAGTTTTCCACTCTTATTCATTATTAACTCATAACCGTGCTTTACAATTATTGAGAAGTCGAATTACCTCAACTTTGCTGGGGATTGGTGATTTTCATTAATATCTCTCATTACAAATCATTTTTATGATTATAATTCCATCAAGCATTCAATAGTTTGATTCCATGTGAAATCATTTCTCTTATGATCATAAGAAGAGAAATATGCTCTTATTTCGGTTAGGGATTTTTAAAAAAGCTCAGAATTGTTTAATTGAAACTTCCAATCGAAATCGTTCCAAAATGGCCAAGATTTCTGCCAAAGTAAGAGCATGTTATGATAAACCTCTGAAATTCAACAAAATTCAGGGAAAAATGTTGAACAAAAATTTAAACGGTTCAGAAATGAATGGTAGGTAACCTGAGCATCTGCTTAGATAAGATAATTCAAGATTACGATGATGAGAATATCATTATTCCAATTAATTATTGTCTCTATGCTTTAGTTAATTTCCTACAAAATCATTAGACCAAGGGAAGGAGATTTGTTGCACTTTGTGCCATCCCCATTAACCCTCTTAATTTTTTGAATAGGGGAAGTAGGTCATGTGGTACTTTTTTGGCAAGGTCTTTGTATCTTCTTCACAGGCATGCAGAAATTTTCAAGAAAAATTTTTTTTTAAAAATCAGTTACTTCAAAGATGTTTTCAGTATGTGCACTTCGTCATAGCTCATTTACATTGAGGCGATGGTACCTAATGAAATTTGTCACCGAATGAAAGTCAACCATTACAGTGAGTGACATTGGAAATTCATTTCGGCATTGAAGTACGAACCGGAGTTAAATTAAATGTTCAAAATGACCACCATCGTTCTGGATGCATCAATCAAAGCGATTGACACATTATTCCTGTACCTTCAGTAGAAACGTACTAATAACATACCTACTTAAGATCATAACTGAAGCGCAGTGTTTCACATATTCCAATTTTTCACGTGAGAGGGTTGAAAGGGGTTGAAAGTTCTGCATGAACGAAACTGTTATGATCGACTTTCATTCGGTGACAAATTTCATCACGTACCATCGTCTCGAAGTAAATGAGCCATGACAAAGTGCACATACAGAAAACCTGTTTAAACTAGGGCTGGGAGTCATGAATGAATGATATGAATATTCGAATAATCATTGAATAATTATTCGAATTATTTGATTTTGCATTATATATGTATTCATGAATATTTACTGAATAGTTGAATAATCAATGAATATTTTTTATTCATGAATACTTAATGAATACTTTCTATTCATGAATACTTAATGGATAGTTTTTATTCATGAATACTCAATGAATACATTTCATTCATGAATACTCAATGAATAGTTTTTATTCATGAATACTCAATGAATACTTTTTATTGATGAATAGGTACTCAATGAATACTTTTTATTCATGAATAGTTGAATATTCACTTAGAAGTTGAATAGATGAATATCCAGTGAATAGTTGGATGTGCATGTATCCATGAATATTGGTACTATTCATAAATATTAATTTATTCAGAACTGCCGATTAGTAGTTAGTAGAGTTTTCCATTCTCCGTAAAACTACGATTTGAGGTTTGAAAAATCATTCAACTGATTATTCAGAAACAAGTTCATGTGATTCACTACGAACAAATTCTTTGATATTTCTTTTTGTGTAAAGTATATTTCGTTGCTGCAGTTTCCATCTTTTGTTAAACTTCAGACATCTGAACACTGAAGACTCATGATACAGGGTATATGAAGGTTATAAAAGTCTATATAGTAGTGGAAAGAGTTTTGGATATTTTTGCAGTTCAGTTCAAGTATCACTTGAAAGCGTTAAATATTTGGAATACTTGGATATCACACAGTTCAGTTTGGTCATTCATTATTTCCAGATTCACTCTATGTAGGAATTTGAAAATTGTTATTACTATCTGGATTTTGGAGTTTGCAATTTTTGAATTGGTAGATTTAAATCATATTGAAATACTGATGATCAAGTAAAGTTTCAACTATCCTTATATATTTTATGTATGCAATTTCTCAAAATATGTGTGGAACAGTTTTGGGAAATCATTTGTTGTATGTTAAAATTAATGAAAATTATGATGAAATTAATACAATTATATAATTTCATTTTAAACTATTCATTCTATCAATTTGTTCAATAGGGGTAAAAAATAATCTAAAAACGTATTTTGTTTAATACGATATCGAATTTGATAACCTTAATCATTTTGTTATTATTATATAATATATTATTGAAAATGAATACCAAAGAATTTATTCGGAGTAGATCACATGAACTTGTATCATTCTTGAATAGCCAGTTGATCTTCCACACTTTTATTCGTAATTTTACGAATCAGGGATTACTCTACTGGCTACTCATCAGCAGTCCTGAATAAATTAATATTTATGAATAGTAACGAATACTCATTGATACATGAATATCCAACCATTCACTGAATACTTATCTATTCAACTATTCGTTAAATATTCTCCTATTCATGAATGAAACCATTTACTGAATAATCAACAATTCAATGAATAGTCTATTCATGAATAGTCAATCATTCATTGAATAGTCAATTACTCATGAATATTCAACTATTCATTGAATAGTCATGAATAAGGAGTATTCATTAAATATTCATGAATGAAAACTATTCATTGAAAAGTCATGAATAAGGAGTATTCATTGAATATTCATGAATAAAAACTATTCATTGAATAATTCACGGGTTTGAATGAATTATTCGAATGAATATTCGAATACAAAAAACCGAAAAATTCCCAGCCCTATTTTGAACTAACTAATTTTTCAAAAAAGAATTTTTTTCTTGAAAATTTTTGCACGCCTGTGAAAGAGATACAAATACCACATGACCTCATGACCTCGTTTCCCAATTCAAAAAATTTAAAAGGTTGATGGAGATGGCACAAGGTGCAACAAAAATCCTTCAAAAATCCATATAAATTTGGTGAAAGTGAAACAAAAATTGACCTGTTTCAGGATTTTGTTGCCAAATATTTTTCTTCCGAGAAAATGAATTTGTTCAATAATTTTGACGTGCACTGTAAATATAAAATATTTCAATAAAATAACATATTGTACACAGGACGAAATTAGTACAACAAAACAGGTGAAAATTAATTTTCGTTACAATCATCAACAAAATATTGTGCTTTTTTAATATTTGTTCTTTCATTTTTTTATTTTCTTATCTCTATCAGCTCATTTAAAATTTTTATTCATATTTTCTACTACAGATCTCCTTTGTTGTTCAAAAAATCGAAGAAAAATCAGGAAAATTAGTAGGATGTAACATAAGATGACAAAATATTAATAATTTCAAAAACCTTTCTTTTCAGTCAATGACACCAAGAAATGTAAACAATAAAGACAAGATAACGGGGGGCATATGTAGCCTTGCAACTGTCGAAATACAATATGACAATTTCTTTTTTTTTTCGTTGTATATCATGTATGCCCACATTTATATTTATAATTAATTCTTTACAACGAAGAAAGAGAAATTGGCATATTGTATTGCGACAGTTGCAAGGTGAGACTTGTCCCGCGTTCACATTTCTTGGTGACATTGACTGAAAGGAAATATTTTTAAAACTATTAATATTTCGTCATCTCATGTTACATCCTACTAATTTTTCTTCGATTTCTTGAACAACATAGGAGGTAAGTTTTCTTTCGTTAGATTACTGAATATCTGTAGTAGAGAATATGAGTAAAAATTTTCCGATGAGCTCATAAAGATTATTTAATAATAAAAAAAAGAAAGAACAAATTTTGAAAAAACAGAACATTTTGTTGATAATTGATAACAAAAATTAAAATCTAAGGTTTTGTTGTATTAATTTTGTCCTGTGTAGATGTAATTTTATCGAAATATTTTATATTTATATTATTTTAAATTGTTTGTGGTAACTGTCTTTTGTGAGTTATTCATGTTCATGAATTCTTCAGCCTTGATAAAGGCACGAATAGTGCCTACACGTAGGTGAATATTTGTATGTAAAGAATCGAGAATATTTGTATGTGAAGAATCGAAATCATTAAAAATTGTCCACTTGCCCGATAGACTTTCATTCGATGAATCAATCATGGATGAAACTGAAAGTAATGATATTTCTTATGTTCATTCAAGCAGGAACGAAAAGCTATTCGGTAGTATTTATGCACATATCCTAAATTCAAATAAAAATAAAACGTTTCGTTCCATAGAAAACATGAACTCCTATATAAAATTTGCCGTTCCTTGAATCGAACTAATAACTGATTATTGTTATGAATTCTACGAAATATACCGAAATTACATTTTCAGAATCCAGATTTTATTCAGCAATATCAATAATTTCACCAGGTGGAAAAATGAATCCACCCACAGTTGACATTTTGTGTTACAATTGAAAAATTTGGAGCATTTTCTTATGGCGTTAGTTTCAAATATGAAGATACCAACAAATTCATTTAGAATATAATGAATGTATAAGTGTTAGCGATATTCTGCATTAAATAAAGCCTGAAATTATCTGCATTCTCATTTCATCGTCAAATTGGTAACAGGAGTGGAATCTTTTTTCGGTTCCATTGTTTCGATTTAAAAGCACTGAAATTTTTCTGATAAGACGCTATAGGGCTGTCGGAATTATATCACAGGGAACAACAGGGAAACATAACTACTTATTCTGAGCACCCTTGGAAACAGCTAACGATATTACAGCCGTGAAGGGGCAATATGAAAGAGTCGTTCAGATATTCATTCTTTCTCATCTTCAGAAATATTTCCACCTTGGAGTTTCATGAAAAATTCAGTCTATGCTCCTCATAAGTGACTTCATCTCGCTGTACCTGGTAAAAGCATTTCTTCTGAATTGAACATGCTGAGTCTTGATGACATCAACAATTCATATATAACGTCAAAGTAAAGACTTTTTCTCATGACGCCATCGTTCTGAGTTAGAACTATGAATATGTGGAGTTTCATGAAATAATGCTGATCCCAGATGACAAAAATCGTTGAATGGTTTCATACTTCATAATGAAATACGCCCACAAAAGTTTTCAAGAGATTTTACGTAATCAATCAAATTCTCAGCCAGAGCATCATCGGTTGTGCTAAACGCAGCTTCACTCCGAGATGAAACGATTCGACAACATTCTGATCTCATGATTTTCACGGAAAGTTACACCAAATCGATATCTTCCGAATGAAAAATTTTCATTTTGTAAATTTTTGTGAAGGTCATATCATAACCAAGGCAGAATACTTGGGTAAATGAAGTACATCCAATGATTCCGCAGATAAAATTTATTTCCAAAAACTAAGATTGGACCGAAGTGAAATCTAGTACTTAATTGAAATCTTATAGCCTGAAAGGTGAGTCAGAATTTCATAAGGAGCATATAGAAATAATATCGCCAAATCTTTCCATCAGGAGTTAAAGGTGCGTTTGGCGAGGTCAAAACGTGGAAATATGCTTTGGCTAGGAAATGAAACGACGGCAGTCATCACGAACTTTCGCACAATGATGTGGATCAGCATTGTCCAAAAACATATTATTTCCTAGTAACCTCAAAAATTATGATCGCATCGAACTGAAATTTGATTCACTTTTGTTCAATCTAGGATCCCAATTCTGCGCGGAATTCATTCGAATTCTGCCAAACGAAATTCGAAAAAATTCATTCCATCTAGTTAACAAGTTTCTATCAGTAATTTCTGATTTATTCTACAAACAACAACGAGAACGAATAAAAAAATTATGAAATGTGATATATTTTTTCGTCCTGTTTTAATGACAGGACTAGCACGAATTTTGCACCAGGTTTTGAATCAGAATATTAATAGCTGTCAAGTTTCATCTGTAATTGTAGGATTATTTCCTGAGTGATTCCGAAAATATCAAGGAAAAAAAACACAAAATTTGATCATTTTGTGTCCGATATCTCCGAGATCTCCGAAAGTTGAGAATCGATCAAGTTGAAATTCAGTACATATCTGTATAATATGAAGTTTTAGGTACGTAAATTTTACCGGAATCTGATGAATAGTTCCGAAAACAAATTTTCACAGAAAAATTTGAATTTTTTTCATCTATCAACTCTACGATCCCACCGAAATTTTGCTGCTAGGTGCGCGTCAGTACGCTACAAGTAACTGCCAAGGTTCAATTCAATTTCTCCAGTAGTTTCTGAGCGACTGCGGGTAAAATATTCCGAGAAGTTCAAACGACTATAAATCTGAAACCATCTGGCAGATTTGATCCACTAATGAACGTCGCTTTTCCATTATTGACCAACAGTTAGTGTCTTCGGTCGGACAGCCAGTTACTGCATTACACTAATTGGGACAAAAAGATGGCATATCAATAGGCGGTTTCGAAAAATGAATCGGATTAACACGGATAACTTACCCGGATCACTTAAATGACAGATGTTGAAAGTTCTATCTGTCATTTGGGTGACCCGGGTGAGTTACCCGTGTTAATCCGATCAAGTTTCCGGAACCGCCTATAGCAGATCATGCACGTAAAAATAGTATATGACGTTAAACGTCAAATTTGCGTAAAAGTTTTACATTTCTATATTTCTATAAAGAATTAGATTTTGATATACTGAATTGATTTCACTCAGGATATTCACACTGAAATTTCGAATGGGTTTAGTTTGCATAATCTTTGGGTGTATTATACCCTTCCTTGAATTATCCGTTAGGCTTGGACCAGCATCACAAATATCGTGTATTTATTGGCTTTCCAAAAGAAAAGTACTCACATCATCCATACATATATTTATACCTAAAGAATCAATGGAGGGATTTACCCCATTCATGGACTCGAACTTAGCAAATGAGCTGCTTCACAGATATCGAGTGTGTACTTCGATTGCAAAATTGATTTTAAACAAAGTAAGATGGCATGAATGTTTATTCAAAATTTTAGCGAAATCCTCAGAGGGATTTTTCAATGCAGCTTACGTCCTGATGAAAATATTTCTCAATCCCCTGAATATAATATGGTCCTCGCGAAATTATCCGTGAATCGAAAGTAAGTTAGCGGCTAGAAGTTTGTAGATCTGGTTTTTGGCGTTATTACAAAGGTCGAGTTTGTGGATAGGTTTGCCAGTGGTTGAGAGGAGGAACGTATTCTGAATAATATTTTTCTAATATTCCCAACAATACAGATTGCGATCGAATGGGAAAACGGTACTTAGTTGCAAAACTACTTCTTGAAGGTGCGTACGGAATTCGTTTGGGATTATAAGATGAGCTTTGTTCGTTTGAATCAATAGGTGAGAAAGTGACCTCTTTTTCGGGAAAAAAGCGTATTGAATCTCCTGATTTAATGTCAATTCATTTCTGGACTCATTTTTGAATTTTCTTGTACGTGTTTTCATGGATCGTTTCGGCGTAGCCATGAGATTTAATCAGTATATTTTACTTGTCAATTAAATAATATATGAATTTCGTGGATAATAGGCGTGTAAAATGAATATTTTACTTGCTTGACAATTTTCAGCAACCATAGAAAATGAAGTTGACCATTCTAACAACTCTTTCGTAGGTTTTTTAAATGCAGAATTATTCCAATCTTACCAAAGTTATGGACGAAGTATAGTATTCAACTCGCATATAATTGCTTTTATTCACTTGGATGAATTGAGACACGAGCCTGCGATTTGAGTCTACAGAAAGTTTGTTCGGAAATATATTGAGATGTTTAAACGCAACAACTTCTCAGTGAAACGACTTAATAGACTGAAAATGTTTGCGATATTACCGTCTGAATGGATCTGATCGAAATCTATAACTCGCTTGGAGAGAAGATCGGAAGATCGCAGAATGGTTCTGTCATAAAGTACACCTGCGTAATTGGGCGAAGTGAATACATGTTTCTGTGAAAGCTCGTGACATCACGTAAGTGCTTTTCTAGAACTTTCTTAGTATATGGGATGTAATTGTTAGAATCTGTTCGTTTCAGACAACACCTCTACTGTAGCTTCAATTTGAAGAATAAATGAAGAAAATAATGGATTTCCTGTATTGTCTCAGTAAGCGATGGGAATATAGAATTTTTATACACAATCACCCGCGATAAAACAATAATTAAAACTATCGAAACAACCTGAATGTGCTATTGAATTCTTCGTAAAAATCTATTGGATTAGAAATACGTTCCATTCATTTCAATAAACTAGGTGTCACAGAACTCAGGATTACCTCCAAACAGTCTTTATTTATCAAGATATCAATTTGAAATTTAGGACCTTGACAATTCGAATTGTTCACCATGGACTAACGTAAATAATTTTTTTTATGGCTCCCGGTAACTTCCCATTTTTTATATGAACTAGTGTCAATTTTTGAGTGGTCGAATCATACAATGAGTAAGATACCATCAAACAAAAAAATTAAGATGATGAAAAAATTCATCGAACAATTTCTTGTTGTGTTTGACTTCGGTTCCGTTATAATGCTGCATGTATCGATTTTGACCGTTATTATAAAGTGACACTTAGGGAGAAGTTACACGTATTTGGTTTTACTCGCTTGCGAAAGATGAGCCTTCTGCTGCATCTCTAATTACGTCTAGGTTCATGAAATTTTGCTCGTACCGCACATCATCTGGATATGAAAATAATATGGGTATTTTCTTAACACAACGCAATATGTGTTTACGTTATTTCCGCATTTCGATAGAGCATTCGAATTTAACCTTGTTTTCACAAGGAAAAACTTAGAAACATACTGAAATCATTTCTCTATCAAGTAATCGTATAATCAAAGAGAATAAGTGCAAAATTTCACAAACCTCCAGACCTATTGTGAGCAGATTGAGAGAAGAAGGCTCACCTCACGCAATAGACTGAAAAAATGTTTGTAACTTTCGCCTTAGTGGACAGTTTTAGGAGGGCATGAACTATTTGAAAAATATCAAAAACTTACATAGAAGTCGAAAAAAGAACGAAAAGTTTCCGACACCTTTTTTCCTTTATTTTTCCCCCCTTGAAAGACTACCACTTGAAATCCAACGTCAAATTCGAATAAGGAGAAATATACATCAGTTCACTAAAGGAGATGATAAAGTTAGGTATGTTTTCGGTTATACCGAAAATTCTAGATAGGTACAAAGTCGATGTAGAACTCCTTCATCGGAAATGATACAGAAAGAGCATAATTCAAAAGCAAATTCAAAACACGATACTTTTCATTTAATATGATATGGATTGGTGTTATCTGATGACAATAAAATATTCAGGCTTGATTCAGAGGATGGATTTTTTTTCAACCAGCATTATTCTAGTTTCAAATACAGGGTCCCGCAACAGTGGCGCGGTGTTCCATATCTCTATCAAGGAAACAGATATAGGAATCTGGTTTTCTATCAGGTTAAATAAAGCTCGAGTTCGACAAATTAAAAGTGTTTTCGGTCATACAGAGTGTTCCATTTCTCCTGGGCGGGCCCCAACTCGGTTTTTTTGAAGGGCAACCTGTATTTCCATTACTTCCTCGTTTTCTACATGAAAAATAAAAAAAAATTCCCATATCTTCACTACAAAAATATCGGGATATTTTGCCTGACATGTCTTCTCTTCCAATATTCTTCTCTCGGAGTATTTGAGATTGTTGGAATTTATTTCTGGTCTAATATTGAACATTGGTTACTTTCTCGAACTATAATATATATCTGAAATCGAACTGGGATATACAGGGTACGAAAAACAGCCTGCCACATAAAAATTCTCAAAATCGACAGAGCAAGTGAACGATCCGTGCTACTGCTCCTTTTTGCAACTCGAAAATCTCTTTTACTAGGTTTTTTGCACCTACATCTCAAACGATCGGTCCAAAAAGGGTTATCTGTCGCTTAAAGTACATAAATTTAATGAATTGTTTTTTGGTCGATCACTAAGAAATCTTCGTTGTTGTTGTCCTAAATTGACGAATTCGGTCTAGATTCTTCATCATTTTTCGTTCGTAATCACTCCACAGGTAATGATCTCCACATAAATATACTCTCTCGAGTCACATAGTTCAAGATCTTTTTTCCTTTTCACAGATATTATTACTTTTTCCATTTCGTGGAAAACTGAAGGAGAAAAATTATTGTCATATATGTATATTGGTATATAGGTATATTCTTATAATGCGCATCCTCATTAAAGGTGGAGATGTCTACGATTGTACTGACAGAGGTACAATAAACCAGTTGAGATCGAGAAGTATAAGAGTTATTGATTTTTAACTGACGATATGAAAGTATGAAATATAACAACGATAGTCTCCAGAATTAACAGAAAACATAAAAAATTCATGACTGCTTGCGCAGTCGTTCGAATCGGTTGTGAGGAGCATGTACTTCTGATCATATCATCCTAACCAACCTTTGCATGAACCTTCAATCCTTCATTTTTCAATTAAATATTCGATTTCAATCCGATTGGGCAGTTTTTTTTAAATATCTCGAATGGGTATTAAAAATCATACCGAAGCATTTTGGATAAATGATATCCAATTATAAAATATATATTTCTGAAATATATACTTACATCGTGACGAAATAATAACCGAAAATAATAATCGAATAAAATAGGGGTTTATTATTGTCTGATTCGAAAAGGAGTTTCAACTTTGTTAGAAAAGGTTACGAAAAGAAAATTCTATATCTTTAAGCCAGACTTTGTATCCTTCTTCGAAAGGAAAACGCTCGTTATTTGCTCATAACGCTTCCGAAAACGTTATTCTATACAGCAAACTTCTGAAAGCAGTGTACACCGCAATTAATCTATCTCCAAGCCATGTCTATGAAGTTAAACAATTCAATGAAGAAACGCGAAGATTTTCGAAAGAATCGATCGTATATTACCAATGATACTCTTTATTTTTCGCCGAGCTCTCGAAATTATTTCAATTCATCTTCAGGCCTATCTACAAAACATTGACAAAGGTGAAGTTTCACAATCAGTCATAATACGATTGCAATTCACCATTTAAATAGTACTCTACATACAATACAATAAATGAATATTCATTCACTTAGCGAATGTTGAGATTTAGGTGTTTCACTATGTTTGTTTTTGATAAGATATTTTGAAATGTTAACATATCAACAACTCAAGATTTTATTCGTTGTCAAAATTATTCATCTTGATGTTAAGATGAATGCCTTCAATTATTAATTGACATGCGTCTTACTCAAGACAAGGTAACGACACAACAATGCCATGTATGCAGACGAGATGGTCTGCTATTGTTCTCGTACCCGTTTGAAACCATTGAAATTCATTCGTCAAAAAGTCCATCCTTCCCGATTCGGATGAGTTAACAAATATGTGTGAATAGAACTTTAATTTTGCATGTTCGGTTTTCTGTTTACGGGATCTACCTCATTATTTCAATGAATCATCTCGAGTATTCTCTTGTTGTACTTGATTTTTCTATCGATGATCACATTATCAAAACCGAATTTATGGTTTTGATCAAGCGCAGTGCAGCCTTCGTAATTAAGGTCCAAACCTTCTCTACAAATATCGAGTGTCCGAGTTGTCTCTTTCGGAAGTTATTATGTTTACGGACGGCCTGATGGCCGACCGTAAACACTATAACACACTGTATAGTTTTTTCACCAGTCTATACTTAAATTTGCTATTTCATTACCTTCATTATGGAAATATTTTTCTCATTTTGTAAGTTAAATTTTTTATTTTCACAATACTACCACATCTGATTTCCGTCCCTCGATCTATCTCTCCTACTGTCCTAGGACAGACACCGTTGCTATGTTACTATCGCTCATGAAGTTGTTTCTTGACGAATGAAGCCGTTTGGATATCATTCCCTTTGGACAGCCGTTTTCTATCAGTATTTACAACAGTCTCTTCATAAACCACCTGACGAATTACGGATTTCATATCTTATTAACCCTATTCCTTATTTCCCTTATGACGTTTATTTTCATATGTGAAGGATGGTCGGATTTGTAGTTTATCAAATTATCTGGGAGTGTTTCCTTTCCAAACCATTTCATCAACTCTGTACAGCTTAGTTTCTAAAAAACCCACCAAAAAATGCTCGTCTTGAACCTGTCTACTAAACTGTATATGAGGGTTGTATTCGTTGAAGTCCTCAGCTATATTATCAACCTCTGATCTTGGTAGAGCCATAATGAAATCGTCCACGAATATTTCAATAATAGCTATTTTATATATCAGTTTAAGAATTTATGTATCTCATAAGTGGTCATTAACATATTTAGTTTACATTGGGATGATTTCTGAGGCCATGGCATTATATAATAACCAAATATTTGAAGAAAGAACCTTTCGAATGCTCTGCAGCATGAACTGGATAATTTCGAGAAACAGGTTCTTAAGAATATCACAATTGACTGAAATGCTATCCCATTTTCGATTCATAATGTTTACTATGAGCTCTTCACACATATTTCCAAACAGATTCACAAAATCAAGAGAAACAAGGACGTGAAGTTTGTTTATGAACTGATACTGATTATAGCATTTCATTGATTTGGGTTTGGTCCCACTTAAACTATTTTAATCATTTTATGTTGAAACATATCCATTACTTTTAGTTTAAAGAGTTGTAGTAGGGTCTCTCGATAGGAGCTGAAAATTTCTAGAATTCACATTATCATACATTTCTGGTCTATCATCTTCTCGATCCATAATCGCCGTTATTGAACCTCTATCGTTGATTGAAATATATGATTTTTAGGGAAACAAAGAATTTCTCGAAAGATAAAATAATTTAGTCGTTTTTAACAGTGATAAGAGTTCAGTTTCGATTAGGGATCGAGAAGATTATAATCGAAAAATGTACGATATTGTGAATTCTAGAGACTCGGCTTCTACCAAGAGATCCCACTACTACTCTACAAACTGAAAGTAATGAATACATTTCAACATTATAACACAAAATATTTTGAGTGGGCCAAAGCCAAAACACCGGAATGCTATTTATCGGAAACTCTTAAAATATACCTAAATCCTAAAGTTCACAAACAAGATTACCCCTTACGGACATTTGTTTTCGGTGTGACTAGTCCGTTCAGCAACCTTTCTAGTTTCATGGCAGAGACTTTCACTCAGTCTGATTATGAAAGCAATGATTCTTTCATGAAGGATTGATTTGAATTTGCTCAATTCATGAACAACTTCAAATTAGAAGCAATCACAATTCAGTCAACTGTGATATTCCAGAGGACCTATTTATCGAAATTATCACACTCATACTGAAGATCAGTTATTTCTCATTTTATGAAGAGTTCTATCTTCAAATATAAGTAGTGCCATGGGCTCAGAAATCATCCCAATATTAGCTCAATATGTTATGGACCACTTATAAGATAAATACATTCCTAAACTGAGATATAAAATAGCGTTTATTGAAAAATTCGTGGACGGTTTTATCATGGCTCTGCAAAGATCGGAGGTTGATAATATAGCTAAGCACTTCAATGAATACAACCCTCATATACAAATTACTTTTCATAGGTTGGAGACGAGCATTGTTCGGTGGTTGTTTTAGATACTAGGCTGTAAAGAGTTGATGGAATGGTATAGAAAGGAAACAGTCTCAGACAAGTTGAAACACTACAAATCCGACCATCCCACATAGATGTAAATAGAGTGCATAAGGGAGATGATATTTCTTTTTATCTTCATAACCGAGAAACCTGCAAAACCCCATAGAAATACGAGACCTGTTATGTGTCATGTTGAATATCAAAAATTCCCTTATCGATTTATTTATTGCATGGGATCAACGGTGTGCTTAGGCAGAGTGTCTACATTAGCTTCGACACTAGTTGCGTCACAAGCGGCCCCAGTCACAACTACCGACAATTTCACTGGAAACTCCGTGGCAATTATCAACAACTAATGTGTACAGAGACTGTCATCCACTTATGCGCTCCTCCATATTTACTCTGATTTATGGAGTAGGGAATTCATATCATTGAATTAGGATCCAGGTCCCTTATCGGGGAACCTCAGCCCACAATGGCACCCGCATTTCCAGGGATATGAATGTGTATGTAGACAACCGACATCTCATTTCCGTAGATGCCAGTTATGAGAAATTGATCGTTGTCCAGTATATACTGACCGTGTAGACCAGTATGAACTCGAGCGTTTTTGGGATACCGAACTCGAAGAGGATTTTCATAAACTGCGGTTCGATCATGGCCGAAATGGGCTAGCCTGTTTGAGTGTGTTAGATTGATTGCCGGTATAAACTCGATCGTGAAGGGATATAACCATGAAACGAACAGATTAACTCTACCCAATCTATATATTCGTTCATTTGTGAATATATACGGTGGCAATAACCGAAGAGGTTAGGAAGGAGAACAGCGAAATTTGGGCAATATGATATACTATAATAATAGAATGAGGTTTCAGTGGTGGCGAGCTTGAACTAGAAATTGAAAAATAATGACGTAATATCCACATTCATGGTCAAAGGTGCAAGAAAGTATAAACAGCTAACAAGGTAAATAATGAAAGTAGTATGCCAATGATTTCGAGTATTTTTGAATAAGTCTCAAAGTTGATACCGTACGCATAGTCCGATCTAGAACTCCTACCTGTGAAATTCTCCGCTGAGACAAGCTCAAGTATTGACTCGTGCTTAGCAAGGGTCCTATCCATTAAACAAACCTTCGGCAATTCTCGGCGAAGTTCATGGATATCGGTGAAATCTAAAATGTTTTCATGTTTGTCGCACTGAAAATTTGCTATCATATGACAGTATCTCTTCAAGGTGTCAAAGAAGCCGCCCGATAAATCGAACCGTAATTCTGTTATACAAAATGCCGACAGAGTGTATGATTTATTGCATTTGTATTGCTTCCAAAAAAGGGGAGTGCCTACTAGCATGATGGTCATTTAGAACAGGGCCACTATGTATTAAGTTCTGCAATTAATATGATGAATTCGTAGAAAATCATTTCTATTTCCTGAGAGCAATCTGTTTATCGAAAATCATTTGAGCAGTTTCATTGAACGCCTTCGTATCTTCGGACGCTTAAGATGAATTGAATTTTCAAATGGTAGGTTCTCTGAAATGATCACACAAAACGATATTATGGTACATGCGGTATCGTATATAGTACAGAACAACAAGATTATAATACAAACAGCAACGCTGGGTTGTGAAAAGTCAAAGAAAAAGAATAATATTCGCTATTTTGTGACTATGTCTTGCTTGAGCACGCCTCAAGTTAGGTCGTTCGTAGACTTGAGCAAGCATGCCACCAAGCACTGGCGAAGTAGTGCTCGGCTGTCAAGTAACCAATATGGGATGGAAACATCGACTTAGGACTTTCTCAAGTACGGAGTATCGACTATGAGTACGGGCATAAGGGTCGTATTTATAGTTGCTATTCGAGTATTCTCCTGACCTTGAGGCTTCCTTATACATGATTTCTGTTCTATAGTCGCATAAGGATGCCCCTATCCTTCTTGAATGCAAGGAAGCTTGAGAGTACCTCAGACATATTTTTGAGATTAAGGGCAAACAATGAAATCGAATAGAACGGGGTGACTTTTGGAGTCCAGAGTTCGTTTTTTTCAGAAAATTTTTTGGTGCTACTTCTTTATATTCAAAAATTTACATCAAAATGAAACTGAAATGCAGAGAAAAATGGAAAAATAACTGACATTTCGCATTCTCATTGAAGAATTAAGTACATACCAAAAAAATTTTTCAAAAATAATCACTGAAGCCTGCAGAAAGATACCCTGATTTTTCCTAAATTTCACGCATTTCCAATATTTCTCGCGATTTTTGGCAACGTTAAATTAGGCAGACAGAGAGAAGGTGCCCTACCTTGAGATGTCAACGAGGTTTAATGAAACTTTCATGCGGCAATAAAAGTATATCGTGAGATATCGATATCAAAAAATATTATGTAAAGGTACCACAAAAAATCTGTTTTTTTAATGATTTTATTGGTAGCCTTCATCAAGTTAACTCGTTTGAATTCAATATTCAAACTTTATTCGCAATGGGTGTTGACTAAAACTTGTTTTTAATCAAATCGATCTCATAAAAGTTCCCATGCAACTTCGAACAGAATAACCGAATTTTCTACGTCTTCTACATATTTAGAAGCAAAACCTTCTAACGAGGCCTCTAACAACTGATATTTTCATGTTCTTTCAAATTCTGATTTGATAAAAATTAGATTCAAAATTATTTTGAAATTAATCCAATTTTTAGACTCACCAGAAAAAGAGTAGTCTTTTCAACCTTTGTTAGTAAAACATTTAGTAGAGCATCTGAGTTGCTATATTGATTAGGCCAACTTGATGTACTATGAGAACTGTGAGATTCAGTTTGTAAATATTGCAGGAGTCTTGAGCAGCATAATATCTTTTCCGAAAATGTTCTCGTTCTAAAAAATGTAAGTGTGATTAACTTACATAACCACAAGGACAAATATCTGTCGATTAATCAACAAACATTCTACCTTGAACAGAGCTAATGATCCAATCAACCAAAACATCTACAACGAAGATGTGGCGTCCAAGGAGAATGTTCACAGCTGTTTCACAGTTCTTACCTATCGTCAGACCATCTAACCTTGGATACACCGCATAGGAAACCAGATAATTATAACCTGTCAGATGGAATACTCCAGTACAACAACGTACAGCGCGCCATCTCCCAGGAGAATCTTCCGAATCCTATCTTCGAGTGCAGAATACTGTGATCGATGTGCATGACGTTCATCCTTTTGTCGTATAAGGTCGCTGCATCTGCGATTTTGCCGTTCACAACGTCCGTCATGACTTAGAAAACACTCGTTTCATGTGGTTTCCCACAAGACGATAACGTCCAACCTCTGACAAAGGTGGGAATTGGTTCATGGAGAAAAAAGAGCTCCAGTAGTAATGAACTGACATAATCACAAGGGGGAATATCTGTCGATTAATCAAAAAACATTCCACCTTGATCAGAGCTAATCATCCAATCAATCAAAACATTGATACGATAAAAAGATGAATGTCATGTACATCGATCAAAGTATTTTGCAATCGAAGGTAGGATTCTCAAGATGCTCCTGAGAGATGGCAGCCTGTACGTTGTCATACTGCTGTATTTCATCTGACAGAGTATAAGTATCTAGATTACTGTGCGGTTTATTCAAGGTAAAATGGCCTGACGATCAGTAAGAACTGTACAACCATGTGACCATTCTCCTTGGACGCCGCTTTTTCGATGTAGATGTTTTGGTTGTTTGGGAGATTGGCTCTGATCAAGGTGGAATGCTTGTTGATCAATCGACAGATATTGTTCCTTGTGGTTATGTTAGTTTATAACTAGTAGAGCTTTCTTTTCTCCAGGAATCAGTTTCTCTAGTTGTAATTGTTCATCCGTTCACATAGATTCTATCATTGATTGCATCTAATGACGACAGAAGACAAGAACGAACAAAATCTTTATATTTCAAGTCGACCTCAGTAATGAAAATTTGTTTATCTGAAGTTGAATGTTTAAGAATAGTTATGAATTTCTCTGAACATTTTCATATCTGCTTTGGACATATTGGATGTATAATGGAGTTGGTATATAATAACTCTGAAGAAATTTGTTATTTCAAATCACAAAATAGCGAAACGGGAATGTTTAAGTGAACAGCTGGTTACTACGGACCATGTTGTTTCTCATTTGAAATACGCGACAACGAACTCCCCATCAAACAAAGTTGACATCTTGACCCGGGCATTCTATGCGCAGTCGTTCCCAATACTTGTTTTAGTACGGCCACTGAAGTGGATGAACGTGATTCTGTGTGTGAATAAGTATTTAGTAGCAAAAATAGGAATATTAGACGACATATACATATAATGCTTATTGCTATTGCAATGGTGTATCTATCAGTTTGTGGCAGAATTTTTCCTCAACAAAATAAAAATGGCCTCTCAGGGCAGGTAAGGTCGACCTTAGTGGTCAATCTTGCTCTCATGATTGGTTCTGCCCAAGAAAGTTCCGAAAATTTCAATAATTATTGCCTCAAACATATACTACAAGTTAAACAACCCGGGCAAGTTGGACCGTTGAAAATACGACCAGATCAGTAAATGCTGTTGAAGGTGGCCGTGGAAAAAGACATGCAGCAAAAATGTACGATATTCCTTATGGAACTCTGCAAGACCGTCTTCTTGATGAAGTTCAAACAAATCAGCAGAAACTTTGTAGATCTAGTGTTTTTCTCCTGCTTAAAATGGAATTGAAAGACTGCAGGCTTGTAGGCAGCAAATAATGCAAGCTGCCATTCAATATACTACGGTAAATGGCATTCCTAATCATTTTAATATAGAAATAACGACTTGTGGCAAGGATTGTTATTATGGATTCCTACTTCTCAATGATTCCTTTTTGAAAACCAGAGCTGGCTGTGTTTTTCCTACCATTACAAAAGATATGATTAATTCACCCTTTGGCTAACAGAATATGCAGCGTTGACGAGCATTAGTCATGTATATATTCCTGGACGAGAATTGGCTCCTAAAGGATCAAAAGCAAGTTGGCTAGCTTCGCAGTGGTGAAAGAGGTAAGCTGATAACAGTTATTTGTGCCATGAGTGCGGCAGGGGATTACGTGCAAACCCTGTTCATATTTGGAACAGCTCGTATGAAATACGAACTTACGGAGAACGGATCACTGTATTCAATAAACAGAACGTCTTATAACAACTAGATCATCGAGGACCTTTTTTATGATTGGTTAGTTCACATCGCTTAGCACACAAAATGTTTCACAAACGACTTGGTGATAAGAGACAATCACAGTAGGAACTGCACTTTAAAAGGGTTCAATTTTTCTGGAAGCAATGGAATTTCGTTTTTTTACTCATCCGTCTCAAACCCCCCTATCGGCTTCAACAGTTATGGGTGTTCTTTCATGGCCCACTTAAAACCTCTTACAACCATTAGTGTGATAACTTTATCAGAACAAAATATTATCATAAAATTAATCTAACAGGCGTAGCCGAATTATTCAAGAAGGCATTCAACATGACAGCTACAATAGAAAAAGCTGTTTAAAGCTTTGACACTACGAAAAATTAACCTCATAACGAGGAAGTTATTAGAACGAAAGAGTTGGTGCATATCAAAAAATTGAAGAACAAACAGAAGAAATCGAAACAATAAAAATAACGCAAGACCTTCTTGAGGCCGGTCCACGAAGAAAAAACACGTCCGATAACGCTAGTAGAAAACCTTGATGAGCACTGCCGTGAAGACGGCAGCTTTTGCGCGCATGTTCAAAGGAGATGGTCGCTTTTTTCGCCATGGATTGGGACATACGCGCAGAACCTACTGCCTTAACGGCAGTACTTTTCTAGGTTCTTCTATAAAGTACGGGATTTCAATTCGATCTAATCTGTATTTTTGGAAATATTGGAAAAATAAAATTTTGAATGGGCATATCTATGGAATCATTGGGCGAATTTTACCGAATCACGAATTCCACCTTCTCAATTAAGCCTCAAACCAAGTGTACAAATATCGTGTGTCAAGTCGTTTCTTCCGGAAGATATTGTATTTACGGTCGGCCGTCTGACCGATTTCGCCCCCTAACGAACTTAACCTTTGTATTTTGAAATGCAACCTACCCTGGAATTTTCAAGTCGATAGAATCCCCTGAACGCCCGTAATCGTTGGGTTTTGATTTTAAAAACGCTCTTGCGGATTGATCTATTTGTCAAGGGAAGTTTTTCGGAAAACAGGTTGACTAATGAACAATTCTGGAACGATACGAACGATTAACAAAGCGAACTGTGACGTTTCAGAGTACACATCTAACTATTTTATCGGACAAACGAGAAAATTTACTTTTATATTTATTTTTTTTTCGATTTTACGTTTTGTGAGAATTTTTTCCACTTGACTGAATTGTTACAGCCTTGTTCATTCTGTTTTATTATTATTATTAAATATTGATAAGAGTGGAGGTACATGTTACCTATGCATTCAAATGAAATAAAACATAAAAAAAAGTATTCTGCACTATAAAAAAAAACTGTCAATGAAAAAAAACGTCTTCACACAAGCACCTCACGTAAGTCTATCGAATGAGTTCTTGAACCCGTTCACCGAACTCGCGTTTACCACCTCAACGGGGAGGCGATTCCAAGCCTCGAAGACTCGATTGGACAGGAAGTTCATTCTACAGGAAGTACGAAATGGTTCCTTGGCAAGTTTGAACTCATGGCCTCGAAGGTTATTTCGGTTCAGAACGAACAGCTTTCGGAGGTCCAAACCGAAAAAACCATGCATCGCTCGGAATGCCACGATCAAGTCTCCCCTGGCACGCCGATCCTCGAAGCTGGTCAGCCCGAACAGTCTCAACCTAGCAGGGTAGCCTGGTCGAGAGGTGGTCGGGAATGGAATTCTGGCACCATCTCTGCACGGACTCAAGAAGGTGAGAGTCGGATCTTAAGGTGACCCACCAAGCTGGGCCCGCGTATTCCAGAATTTGCCTCACATAAGTTGTGTACAACAACTTGGCTGTCTGGATATTGCAGCCGCCGAATGAGCGCTTAATGAGATATGTAGTCCTCCTGGCCTTGTTACAGATTGTCGAGATGTGCTCCGACCAATCTAGATCGGAATTCACCACTACGCCAAGGTCACAATGGCTCCTGACAACGGCAAGAGGTCGCCCCATGAGCACGTATGATAGTTCGGGATTGTTCCTACCAATGTGTAGCACGCAGCATTTCTCCAGCTTGAGGGGCAACATCCACTCTTCGGACCACCGAGCAATCGCGTCCAAACTAGACTGCAGCTTGTTTATAGTCAAAGATGGAATGTCGTACAACTTAGCATCATCAGCGAACAAGAGGCATCTGGAGCTGATCAATCTGGAAAGATCCGATGTATAGAGCAAGAAAAGGAGCGGTCCGAGAACCGATCCCTGCGGCACCCCACTTGTGACCCGTTCGTCTTGAGTAGAAAAAGCGTCACCAACTCTTACTCTGAATGTTTTCTCGCTGAGGAAAGACTTAATCCAACAAAGGAAGTTGCCACGAATACCAAAATGCTCCAGTTTATGAATCAGGCGACGATGAGGAACTCGGTCGAAAGCTTTAGCGAAATCCAAGTACACGACGTCTACCGGAATACCCGCATCCAATGATCTACTCCAGTCGTCAGTCGCTACTAAAAGGTTGGTCAGGGTCGAGCGGCCTGGAAGAAAACCGTGTTGTTCGTTGGGAATCAATTCGTTGGACATAGCAAATTCCAGGATATGGTCAGTAATGATTCTTTCGAAGACTTTGGAGACCGTGGACACGAGGCTGATAGGACGGTAATTAGAAGGGGAAGTTTTATCCCCATTCTTGTAAATCGGTGTGACGATTGCTGAACGCCATTGAGAAGGGATGGACGACGTGAGTCAAGACTTTTTGAACAGAAGGAAAAGTGGTTCCGCTAGAACACTAGAACATCGCGAGAGAAGAAGACAGGAATTCCCATCACCACCTTAAATCGACGAATTATTTTTGCTGCATGTTTATATCGACCGGATTCGCGATGTGGCCGTGTATCTGTACTAAATTCTAAGGAACGTAAAAATGTGTACTATGGAACAGGAGAAACTTCAAAGAAATTGACCCATGTCCCTGCGCCACTTTGCAACTATAGAAAATTGCTCCGTCCGGATGTTTCTGGTTAGCTTCCAAATACTAAAATCTAAATTAGGGGGTCTCAAGAAGTAAATCTATCGCAAACTTCGAGTGATAACCTTCACCAGTATTATCCGAACTACTCAGACGCCTTATACCATCTCTCATATCTCTCATATCAATTTTCTAATGGCGTTCAAAAAGAACATGTTTTCTTGGAGAATTGTTTCGATTTTTGTTGAGACTTATTTTTTTCGGACTAACTCGAAAACTACCTACCGGATCATGATAAACTTGGTAATTAGTTGGCAATTTTAAACATTCAGTGATAATCTTGTCATTTGGAGCGATTTGGAAAAGTGTTGAATCTTTTCTTCAAATCTTTTATAATTCGCGAACTTATTCTCAAATTATCCTCTCTTTGCATGAGCCCCAGGACTGTTATTATTCAATCAAGTAAAGTATTTTGATTCGATCTGAACAAATTTTTTGGAAAAAGAATATTCCAATTTTAAACCCACATTACAAATATCGGGTTTTCTAAGTCACTTTTTTCGGAAGTAAGTGTGCTCACGATAGGTCATCAGAGGACTAGGAATAAATTTGAATCATTAAGGTAGTCCCAATGGACGACTGTAGCTCTGTCGAAAAAAATTTTTCGAAAATAATTCCTTGTACTTGCCCTGATATTCCAATCGTAATTACCTTGGTTTATTATCGATCCCTTATTCTGGGACATCCAGGGACACCATTTCTGAGGGAAGTATACTGCCACAATTGTAACACTTGAAGCTGGTGTACACATCCGGTTTTCAATTTCCAGCGCCGCGGCAGGGCCGCTCTCGCGGTCTGAAATACACCGTATGAGACATCCAGCCAGCTCATCGCGGTGCAGCAACGGCTCTTTTCTGCCTAGAACTTTTAATTATAATGAAAATATTCATTTAATTCCAAAGAATTACATGGATGTGGATATGGAATAAGTCATTCGAAGGGCTTAACAAATAACTATTTCTCGAAGTAATCTCTAAATTATTTGAAATTGGAGGGTTTACATCATACTATAAAGACATATAGAGTTTGCTTGAATTTTTTGGGGCATGGAATCTTTTGCAAATGTGAAACATTAAGAATGTTGATGGTCATATGTATATTCAACAGATTTTTTCCTAACCACTGTCTTATGAACCGGTACATTAAAAAGAGACATTCTTCTAGTACAATTTTAATTTTTATGAGAAACAAAATAATGACAGTGTTTACTGAAGAAAATCTTAAATATGTACAAACCTTAAGTTGTTACTATAATATTATTTCTGAGAACCCCTTCACAAGAATGTCGTTAGCCCAAATTGAAAATGGTTCTAATTGCTCTTTTCTGGATTACAAAGATGCCATTGGTAAATGGAGAACTACCCTAGAAAATTATACCATATGACATAGCACGCAAATGTCGAGCGACTTTTGAGCTGTCTGTATGTGGTCCCCACTTCTAGTGTTCATCAAGCACAATTCCCAAAAATTTCAGACTATCCCCAACCATAACAGAGTTGTTTATCGATATAGGATAGTCCAATATAAAGTTGTCATTACAAAAAAACACGCACTGAGTTTTTCCTAAATTCAATATAAGGTTGTGGTTGCTTAACCAATTACCAACAAACTTTATTACATTGTTCGATTCTTCCCCAGGAGATAAAATACCCAAGGATCTAATCAAGTAATTTGCATCATCTGCAAACAGCCTTGTTGAAAATCAAAGAGCAACTCCTGGGTTTACGCTCTTAAGGTAAGAAATTTATATAAATGATAAATAAAACTGGTCCTTCTAAACTTCCTTGAGGAACACCCATTCAGGTTTCGCTCCCATCTGACACCAAAATTTCGCTTTCACCTTCCATCACATCTATCTGTTTTCTCGATGTTGAATAACTTTCCAAAAGTTTCAACTGATTATCCCTTATCCAGCAATCTTCAAGTATTTCCAGCAATTTCCCATGCTCCACAAATCGAAGGCTTTTGTAGGATCTCGAAAAAAGCTAATTGGGACTCCCTCCACCCTGTTCAATAGATATAACAATTTCATTTATAAGTTCATATACAACTGTTTCAATATTTTATTTCTTAGAAATCCATGTTGGCATTCCGAGATAACCGAACACCGAATTCATTGAAGGATTTCAGTAGTCGTTAAAATTTTCTCGAATACTTTTGAGAATGAGGATAGAATGCTTGTTGGCATATAGCTATTTGGTTCACTATTGTCACCCTTTTTCAAATAGAGGCTTGACAATGGCAACGTTGATTTGGTCAGGAAACTTTCCCTCTTTGGAACAGCGGTTGATTATGAAGATGAGTGGTTCCAGTATAATATTGATCGATGCTTTCAGAACTCTAATCGGTATCTCAGCGTGGTCACATGATAACTTATTTTTCAAAGACTTCACAGCTTTAAATACCTCATCGATCTCGATATCAAACTCTCGTGCATCATAAAAGGATTTTTTCAACTTCCCTGTGATATCGGAGGAGAAATCCACAAAAAAGTCGTTAAATTTATTTGAAAAACATGAAACATCACCTCGATTGTATGAGATCTCCCGAGAAGTCCTGTTTTTGGTTACAGAATTTATGATCCTCCATGAAGTTTTTGACTAATTCTCGGAATTTGGTATCCAGTTGTTTAAGTAATTTTCCTTAGTTTTGGACAGCAGTTCGTCGTATTTCTTCTTGAATGATCTGTATTTATTTATTTATTTATTTATTACCGATAATACACAAAATTAATTACACAAAATTAATTACAATATGTGCAGCTCACAGAGGTAATCAGTTACCTGTTTGTGAGCTCGGTGTAGAAAGTCAATCATACATCATATCCTATTCAAAACTAACAAAAACTGAACGAAAAAAAAAAATTGAAATCCACAGAATATGCACACCTTCAACCCCCATCGCAATTCACAACTACAAAACAATAATAATACGAATTTTGAGCCTAATCACAAACCTGTTGAAACCCATTTCTTCAATTTATTCTTCCTGGAATATCCACTGTTCAAAATTTTTAGCTCATTAGGAAGTAAGTTAAACACACTAATTGCTCTCACAATACTACTTTTACCACTGACTGTCTTGAATCTTATAGGCAATTGGATACTTTTGTTCCTAGTGATGCTTTTTGATTTCATAAATTCATTTTTAAGTACGTCATAATGATATTTCAGTGATTCAAGTGAAAAAAGTTGCTCCATTGTCAAAGGTCCGTTACGAACAATCTCATTTTTATTAACTATCTTCAAAATTCTCTTTTGTTGATTTTTTAACAGATTCAGACAGTTAGAGTAAGCTCCCCCCCATGCAATAATTCCATAACTTATAATACCATGGAACAGTGCATAATAGAGCATTCGAAGAACCTCACCAGGCATCATTTCAGCAAGTTTGCGGAAAATAAAAACCATGTATTTCGTTTTTTTCAGCAAATATTCGATATGGTTCCATATATTCAGACCTAGCAAAAAAAACTACATAGAGCTTATCTAGAATATCTTTCAGATGTTCAACTTCAGGCGTTATCTTGAAGTTGCTTTCATTACAAGTTCCGCACCCTGGAAAAACATATTTCAAACATTGTTGAAAAACCGTTTAGGAAAAATATTCCAAAGTTGATTTGGATCATCTGTATATTTATAGATGTCATCCAAATCTATTTGAGTCAGTTACTGAACGAAATTTCTGATAGTTTCATCATTGAAAATTCTCCTTTTAATTTTTCTCTTATTTGTATCGCTATTGTTCACAAGAAACTTCAACGCACTGTGATCAGATATATGATATTATAAAACATAAGATTGACCCGCAAGAGGCGTGACAATATTATCCAAACACTAACCAGACGAGGGGCGAGTACACGCAAACACCCCGGTAATGTTCGCTCCCGGCCGGCCTGCTCCACGGGTACTTTTCATTCCACCACGGTCGAACGCACTCTCGTAATTTGTTTGTTTTCTGGACACGCTAACGTTATGAAATTAGGTTCATATTATAGAGGAATGGAAGGGCAAGGAATAAATAACTTTTCGTTCAATTCCAAGATAGATATCAGATAGGTTGACTCTAATGTTCCAGCTTGAATACCGAATTGTAGGTTCTCATGCTGGCCGAATAGATTTTCGTGATTTTCATGTCACCATAATAGGCGGCCAAGAAGTTTTTTAGTTGATATTATGCAGGATTAAAAGAGCTACGAATGGTTATTTTTCCGTTCACATAGGTTACACCTAAAGGCCCAGCTGCAAGATCCGAATAGTATGACCCTATGCCGGCCGAACATATTTTCGTGATTTTCATGTATTCAGAATAGGCGGCCAAGAAAAATTTGTAGTTGATATTATGCAGTATTGAAAGAGCTATGAATGGTTATTTTTTCATTCACAAAGGTTAACGCTTAAGGCCCAGCTCCAAGATCCGAATAGTATGATTCTATGCCGGCCGAACTTATTTTTGTGATTTTCATGTATTCAGAATAGGCAGCCAAGAAAAATTTCTAGTTGGTATTATGCAGGATTGAAAGAGCTATGAATGATCATCATTTCGTTCACATAAGTAACCCCTAAAGGCCCAGCTCAAAGATCCGAATAGTATGATCCCATGCCGGCCGAACATATTTTCGTGATTTTCATGTATTCAGAATAGGTGGCAAAAAAAAAAATTTAGTTGATATTATGCAGTATTGTAAGGGCTATGAATGGTTATTTTTTCGTTCACATAGATTACCCCTAAAGGCCCAGCTCCAAGATCCGAATAGTATGACCACATGCCGGCCGAACATATTTTAGTGATTTTCATGTATCCAGAATAGGCGGCCAAGGAAAATTTCTAGTTGATATTATGCAGTATTGAAAGAGCTATGAATGGTTATTTTTTCGTTCACATAGGTTACCCCTAAAGGCCCAGCTCCAAGATCCGAATAGTATGATCCCATGCCGGCCGAACATATTTTCCTGATTTTCATGTATTCAGAATAGGCGGCCAACAAAAATTTTCAGTTGAGATTATGCAATATTGAAAGAGCTATGAATGGTTATTTTTTCGTTCACATAGACTCCTAAAGGCCCAGCTCCAAGATCCCAATAGTATGACCCCATACTGGCACAACATATTTTCGTGATTTTCATGTATTCAGAATAGGCGGCCAAAAAAAATTTTTAGTTGATATTATGCAGGATTGAAAGACCAACAAATGGTTGATGAAAATTTTTTTTTCTGACCGCCTATTCTGAAAACACAAAAATCGCGAAAATAATTTCGGCCGGCATGGGATCATACTATTCGGATCTTGGAGCTGGACCTTTAGGGGTAACCTATGTGAACGAAAAAATAACCATTCATAGCGCTTCCGATACTGCATAATATCAACTGAAAATTTTTCTTGGCCATCTATTCTGAATACATGAAAATCACGAAAATATGTTCGGCCGGCATGGGATCATACTATTCGGATCTTGGAGCTGGGCCTTCAGGGGTAACCTATGTGAACGAAAAAAAAACCATTCGGAGCTCTTTCAATCCTGCATAATATCAACTAAAAATTTTTCTTGGCCGCCTATTCTGAATACATGAAAATCACGAAAATATGTTCGGCCGGTATGGGGTCATACTATTCGGATCTTGGAGCTAGGCCTTTAGGGGTAACCTATGTGAACGAAAATATAACCATTCATAGCTCTTCGAATACTGCATAATATCAACTGAAAATTTTTCTTGGCCGTCTATTCTGAATACATCAAAATCACGAAAATAAGTTCCGCCGGCATAGAATCATACTATTCGGATCTTGGAGCTGGGCCTTTAGGTGTAACCTATGTAAGCGAAAAAATAACCATTCATAGCTCTTTTAATCCTGCATAATATCAACTAAAAAATTTTTTTGGCCGCTCATAATGGAGACATGAAAATCACGAAAATCTATTCGGCCAGCATGAGAACCTTCAATTCGGTATTAAAGCTGGACCATTAGAGTCAACCTATCTGATATATTTCTTTGAAATGAACGAAAAGTTGATCATTTCTTGCCTTTCCATTCCTACAAAAGATGAACCTAATTTTATTACGTTAGCGCATCCAGAAAACATACAAATTACGAGGGTGCGTTCGACCGTGGTGGAATGAAAAGTTCCCGTGTAGCTGGCCGGCCGGGATCTAACATTACCAGGGTCACGCAAACGACTAGTCCGTTGCGGCGTAGAGAAAGTTTGTAATAAAAAACGGTCCTAACGGTCGTTTCGGATGTGTGCAATTTCCGTAACTTGAAAAAAACGCTGCAAATTTCACACAAGGGTTTATTATTTTCTCAGTTAAATAACCCAATACGATTGATACCTTGAATACAACTTATACAGCGTGCCAAAAAAGTAACGTAACTCGTCAATAATTCTTGTACGAAGAATCATTAAGGAAAATCCACGAACCTGTAGATTTTTTATTTCAAAAGCAATTTATCTTATGTTTTTCTGAATTTGATATTTGTCACCCTCTACGCCCAGCACCCCACTGCTTTATTTTTTCAGGTGGGAATATATGGATTGTGATTTATCAAATAAAAGGTAATTTGATCACATATTCAGTGATGTAGAATTGGTTGGGCCGTTTTCTATTAAAACATTATATTATTTACAATTTGTGATTGGAGGGTACTGTAATCAGACCATTATTCTTTTATTAACTATTATTAAGGGAAATCCTCGAAACCCTGGATTTGAGATTCAAATTAAATTAATAATTGAATTATATTTTCGTTCACATAACTGGATTGATCATCCAATGACCTTATTTGATGCGATATTTCACATGCAGTATTTTCCCGAAAAAAAAAACTGTTGAGGTTCAAGGGTATAACCCCAACTTCGAAACTGCATGCATTTCTCAAACTTCGGAAATAGAAATCAGCGGGAAGGAGGATATTCTTCAATATTCATTATTTCAAGAATAAGAACCTGACACCAATCACAACTTGTTAATTTTGTAATAAAAAAGTAGCTCACAAAATTTTTTTTCCAATCACACCGCCCAGTGTACAATCGAATATTCTTCAATTTGATATATCACAATCCATATATTACTATTTTAAAAAACAGTAGAGGGGTGTGGAGCGTAAAGTGTGGGAGATTTCAAATTCAAAAGAGCGTATGGGGGGACCTGGTCCCGTATATAAAAATCCATGGATTCGTGAATTTCCCTTAATAATAATAAGTTAAAGAATAATGATCTGATTGCAGTATTCACCAATCACAAATGTAAATTATTTCCTAATTTTTTATTGAAAAAATAACGAAACAAAAATAAAGAAATTCTTTTTTAGTCATATCGCTGAGCAGGTTATCAAATCACCTTCTGTTTGATTCATCACAACCCATATATTCCTCCTTGAAAAAATAAAGTAGTGGGGTGCGTGGCGTGGCGTAGGGGGGTGAAAAATATCAAATTAAAAAAACACAGGATAAATTGCTTTCGAAATTAAAAACCCACGAATGCGAGGATTTTCCTTAATAATTCTTCGTACCTACAAGGATTATTGACGAGTTACGTTACTTTTGTGGCAAGCTGTATACTATAACTCATTGGTTCTCCACCCCAAAATTTGCAGCATTTTTCTTTATACCTCAGAAACCACTGGACAGAAATCATCCGCGTGAAAATTTTCAGGTTGAGTTATACAACAGTTATCAACATTGAAAGTTTTATGGAAATTTTTGAGCCCTAAGGGTACACTGATCCTGCTGAAAAGCTTGGAGGAGCAATCCTGAGCGACGAACGGTTTTTGTACCAAGTTTCACGGATTTCGGTTCAGTACTTTCAGAGAAAAGCACTGGACAACGAACGGCGTCCGGCGTACGGCGGGGTTAAAATTTTTTTGTTGTTGGTCGATCACTAAAGTTTATTATTCGATTTTTTCAAATAATAAACCAAAAAGATGAGTGCACCGGACAAATAATCTAAAGAAGCACTGACGTGAGGTCAGGAGCTTTTACGTGCTTGTTCTAATCCTTACTATTAGATCAACACGAAATTTTGCAGCTAATTGAGTGTTGGTAATCTCCACCTGATTACGAAGTTTCAATCAGACTGCATTTGTACTTCTTGAGATATTGTGGAAATAACGTAAAAATTCCAAATAACAACGAAATTTGACCCTCATATCTCCGAAAGTAAATATCGGCTCGAATTGATTCGATGATTGGTTGATTGACGAATTCCATCGAAATCTGATCAATATTTTCAGAGGAAAATACTTTTCATAAGAAATTTTAAAAATTTTGAAATACATGTCTTTTCAATTTTCAAACAACTGCACTTACACCAAATTTTGGTGTAAGTTGCGCGTTGGTATCCCAAAATTCTCTACGAATTTTTAATTTTTTCGTTTAAATACTTCATGAGTTATCGAGGAATTAACCTCAAAATGTCAAATGGGCCTAACTCCGAAACTATTCAACCGATTCCACCCATTAAGGAACTTAACCGAGATATTTAGACTCCGAACCTAATCTGACAATTTCAAGGCGCTAAATTCTCTCCTTTGAAAAGGTAAAGCACATATGGCCGGACGGACAGAATTGAATTTGACCACGGATTCTCCTTCAGGGAGTTCAACCCAATCGTTTAAGACCATTTTTGTCTCAAAATTCGAAAATTACAGACATCGTGACGAAATGATAACGCGCTGTGCCCTGAAACAAGCGCGTAAAAACTTCTCCCATCTGATTTGGTGTAGTTCAGACTCCAAGTACGGCGCCGCAACAGAGCCGGAAGAGCTCGAAGAACTGGATGTGTATACCGTGCATTGTGCACGGATCATCACTCTCATCGACTATACCGCTTGTAGCCATATTTCTATTTGCCCCTGTCTCCGTTTCTGGATTGACTATTTTTCTATGATCGACAGATTTTCATTTAGGATATGGGTGTATTTCATCATGGGAACTCTCGCCATTCGTGAAATTTTATTTTCGAATTAATCAGTCAGTACAAAATATTCATATCACAGTGACATATAAATCTTTTTTGCGGTTCAATTCATGAAACATCATTATTTCGAATCTCGGTCCTCAGTTACCACTTTGTACTGAATCCGACAAATTAGCATTTTCCATAAATCGAATTGATGCTAGAATTTCAGTTGGAAATTCAAAAAGTTATAACAGTTTCTGGAATGGTGAAAAACTTTTGCATCGTAAGATTCTTGAATGAACTAAAAATATTGATTCCTTCTAGTACTAAATTTGTATACAGCTATAAGATCATTTATTCCTTCACGTATTTCTTTGTCGAAATAATTGTGAATAATTTCAAGGAATCTGCGAGACATACTCCTTTCCTCACCTGCATAAAAAATCGAACTTGATTGGTGAAATTCATTCGCTCATTTATCTTATACACGAGATATTGTGCTTTTTGTCCTATTATTGTAGGAAAAATGAGTTACTGCTCTGAATATCGAAGCAATATCCCTAACGAAAAAGATGAACTCTTGAAACCTGTTATAAAGTTGGTTAAAAAGGACCATTGGCCTACTGATTCATATAGATTGCCAAATTGACAGTAGAATCGAATTCACTTCTATGGAACGAAGGAATGGTTATTTCAGATGCACTACGGAAACATATTACAAAAAACGCTGCAAATTTTACACAAGGGTTTATTATTTTCTCAGTTAAATAACCCAATATATCATTGATATCTCAAAAAACTTATATATTATACATAACTCACTGGTTTCTCACAACACAGAAACCAATTCCATGAAATAATTCATGTGAACATTCAAATCTCAATGAATACACTTGTATATAATTGAATAACATTTCCACATGCAGAACGCTAACTGAGTAGCAAAATTTAAAATAATATTTTGAATGAGAAGAGACTTTCCACAGTCGCTTCACCTCTTTGAAAATATAACTATTTTCCACAATTATTAAATTTCGTGTCGGTATTATACAACTGAAAATGAACTTCAAATCAGATAGGGTTTGCCCTTTTTGAGATAGTAGGGAAATAACCTCAATATTCAAAATGGTCACGAAATTTTTTGCCAATATCTGCACAAATAAATATCGGTCAAACTGAAATTTCAAACACTGTTTCCAAATATTGACTCTGAAACCTGTACCAAATTTCATTGACCTTTGATGAATATGTATCCGAAAAAAAATGTTCAACAAAAAAATCGATTTTTTCCAATACAATTCTCACGAAATTTCACATTAAATCGAGTGTCTATATTTCACAATAAGTCAAGATGTTTCAATCCGAAGGCGTTCGTATTTCTTGATACTGAGGAAATAAACTCAATCTTTCAAACTAATACCAATACGTCGAAACAAAATTCGAGACTTTCCGCTAATATCAAATGTGTAGATGTGATTTCTACTAGGATTCAACTTTGTTCTGAAAAATATCAATGAAATGAAAAAAAACTCAACCTTCCTGTGCAATTGATCTGAAAAAAATTTTTTTCACAGTGCAGATATCCGATTCACTTGATTCACGAAGTATCCACCACACAAACTGAAAAAATAAAGTTATTTCCAATAACATTTCTGTTACAATTAAATATATCGTGAATCTCATCAGGTTGAGTTCGAAAGAATAATTCTAGATTATAAATTTCGTTCGTTGTTATCGTTGTCAGATACACTCAACCAAGAGGGTGTCAAATCCGAAAGTCTGTTTGATTTAAAGATATAAACTTCAAACAAGTAGTTTGCCGACAACCAGATGATGATACATGCGGAATATTTTTGTCTACGCTATATCCCTTGTCTTAGGTCACGACCCTGCACAGACCCCATTCAGAACAGGTAGATAGATCATTGGCTGCTAACTCTAGTCTAAGGCTCCAACCCTCAGTATTAGATTCTCGACAATCGACAATTGATGAGATTTACTGTTTGTTATTGATTTTTTTGCATATTATATGCTCCAATTTGATTCATCATATAAATGGTCATTATTTTTTATATTATATTAAATTTCGTAATCAATATTTTCATCGTCTTTTAGATGTATGATTCTGGATGAAAAGTTAACCGATTATTCCAGTGAATTCCAATCTTAGAACCGAATGCGATGATGTCATTTTCGACATTATTGGAAATTTGCAGCGTTTTTCTTTATAACTCAGGAACCACTGGTCAGAAATCATCTGGGTGAACTTTTTTTGGTTTAGTTTTGCAACAGTAATCAACGTTCAGAGTTTCATGAAAATTCGGTGGTAAGTTTTCGAGGAATAATTTTTTTCCCCCCGACCCCCCATTTTGAGCCCTTAGGGTACACCGATCCTGCTAAAAAGCTTGGAGGATCAATCCCGAGCGACACACGAATTTTGTACCAAGTTCCACTGATTTCGGTCCTGTACTTTCTGAGAAAAGCCGCGGACAACGGACGGCGGACGGACGGATTTTTTTTCATTAGTTTATTCAAATCTTCATACTCCAAAACGTAAACTGTGAAATTTTCAGGGGGGGTTAAATTTTTTTTTTTGTTGGTCGATCACTTAGGTTTATTATTTGATTTTATCAAATAATAAACCAAAACCCTGCAGATTTTACACAAGAGTTTATTATTTTGGTTTATTATTTGATAAAATCAAATAATAAACCTTAGTGATCGACCAACAATAAAAAAATTTCAACCTCCCCTGAAAATTTCACAGTTTACGTTCTGTAGTATGTAGATTTGAATAAACGAATAAAAAAAAAATCCGTCCGTCCGCCGTCCGTTGTCCGGGGCTTTTCTCAGAAAGTACTGGACCGAAATCCACGAAACTTGGTAGAAAAATCGTATGTCACTCGGCATTGATCCTCCAAGCTTTTAAGCAAGATCGGTGAACCCTAAGGGCTCAAAATTGGGGGTTGGAGGGAAAAAAAATTATTTTTCAGAAACTTACTACCGAATTTTCATGAAACTCTCAACATTTATTATTGTTGCATAACTCATACAAAAAATTTTTACCCGAATGATTTCCGACCAGTGGTTCCTGAGGTATAAAGAAAAACGCAGCAAATTTTGGGGGATAAAACCAATGGGATATGAATAGTATACAGCGTGCAAAAGAAGAAACGTAAATCGTCAATAACTTTTGAATGAAGAATTTTCAAGGAAAATCCTCGCACCTGTTGATTTTGAATTCCGAAAGCTATTTATCCTGTGTTTCTTTGAATTCTATATTTCTCATCCCCAACGCCCCGCACCCCACTACTTTATTTTTCAAATTGGAATATATGGGTTGTGATACATCAAATGAAAGGTAATTTGATTGCCTACTCAGCGATACGACTAAAAAAATAATTTGTCGTGCCGTTTTTCAATAAAAAATCAGAAATTAATTTAAAATTTGTGACTGGAGAGTACTGCAATCAGACCATTATTCTTTTAATAATAATTATTAAGGAAAATCCACGGATCCAAGGATTTGTAATTCCGAAAGCAGGTGTCCCTATGCTTTTTTGAATTCGAAATCTCCCACCCTTTACGCTCCATACCCCATACTTTTTTTTTTCAAATAGTAATATATGGATTGTGATATATCAAATGGAAGTACATTCCATTGTATATTGAGTGGCGTTACTGAAAAAGAATTTGTAAGGCAATTTTTTCATTAGAAAATTAACAATATGTGATTGGTGTCAGATTCTTATTCTTAAAATAATAAATATTGAAAAATATCCTCCTACCCACCGATTTCTATTTACGAAGTTTGAAAAATATATGTAGTTTTAGAGTTGGGGTTTTATAACCTTAAACGTCAACAGTTTTTTTTCGGAAAAATATTGCATGTGATATATCGCATAAAAGATCATTCGATGACCAATTCAGTTATGTGAACGAAAATGAAAGTTAATTATTAATTCAATATAAATTACAAATCCATGGATTCGAGAATTTCCTTATTTATACTATACTAGTTGAATAAGGGATGTATTCGCCATTTTGCAACATTAGACGATCTAACCGCTAGGTCTTTTACAATTCAGTCTCTGACATTTAGAAATAGACGATTCTATCTCTAAAGAAATTAGATGGACTACACTAGTTTTCATTCCTATTTCTATTTTCGAAGTTTGAGAAATCCATTGTTGGGGGGTTTATAACCTTAAACGTCAACAGATTTTTTTCGGAAAAATATTGCATGTGATATATCGCATAAAAGGTCATTCAATGACCAATTAAGTTTTGTGAACGACAATGAAAGTTAAGTATTAATTCAATTTAAGTTACAAATCCATGGGTTCTAGAATTTCCCCTATAGTAATAAGGTAAGTGTTCCTGAGGCAAAAATTCATTTTAGAATTATACTGAAGTTAGGTTTTAGAGAATCTTGTAGAGGGCCTTCTAAAGAGAACAAATTTTTAACATCATGTGGTCTATACGTATATAGGGTACTCGTTTTCATGAAGGTACTGCCAACGAAATTTAAACTGTAACAACACTAGGCGCACATATACACATGTACCCCAAAGGGAGATGCAATAATCCATCTTACTCTGAAAGCATGCGAAGTATACTGTTCTCAGGATGTCACGCTCTACTTTTTTTCTTAATGCACGCATAGAGTAAACCACAGAATTGAGACTACCACACAGTTCTTCGCAGTGGTATCCCCATCTGAGTTGATGATCAACCATAACACCTAGCACCTTGCATACATTTGTGACTTCTATAGCTTTTTCTCTGAAACTGAAATTCGTTTGTAATTGTGAGCTTGGCTTACTCTCAAAAATTATGCTCTTGGTTTTACTTGTGTTTAATGATAGTCCATTCTTTTGACACCACTGATTTATGATTTCCATTGCCTCAGTCAGCCCTAAAATCAGATCACCTTTATCTTTTGCAGTCACCAAAATGGTGGTATCATCAGCATATATGTATGTGTCAAAAAATTTGTCAGCAAGTACCATAGGAAGATCATTTATGTATAAGGTGAACAATAAAGGTCCTAACTTCCCTGCGGTACCCCAAGATCCACAGTCACGTCCTCTGATACATACTCCGATGAGCCCAAAGAAATCTCCACCCTTTGCAGTCTTCCTTAAGATAATAATAATAATAATATGTAACATAATCACAAGGACGAATATCCGTCGATAAATCAACAAACATTCCCCCTTGATCAGAGCTAATCATCCAATCAACCAAAACACCTACACCGAAGAAGCGGATCCAAGTAGAATGACTACAGCTGTTTCACAATTGTTATTGATCGTCAGGTCAACTTAACTTGGATCCAAGTTACCTCAGCGACAGAGGTCATGGAAAAAGTAAAGGAGTTGTCACAATTGAATTTAGTGCGTTCAAAATGGTTAATGGTTTCCAATGAAGCTCCAGAGGTACCACGGAAAAGAGATGAGAAGAAATTATTTATATCCTCAGGATCTGAAATGTTACCTAAAATAATATGATCTTTTCTATTAATATGTACGTTCATATTCTTTAAGGTTTTCCAGGTTTTATAGGGATTGTTTTCCGAACTAACTGAATTGAGATAATCACATTTTGCCCTTCTCACTGAAGTGACAGCGAAGTTACGCAACTTTTTATAAGTAACCCAGTCCTCCTCCAAACGTGTTCGCTTGAACAGCTGGAGTCCCTGTCACGCTGTTTCATAATAATCTTCAAGTCATTATTTAACCATGGTGCTCTAGGCTTAGATACCTTCCTTTCAACCAGTGGGGCATTGTTATTGAAAAGATCCAAGATTAAATCATTGAAAACTGTGATCTTTTTATCAATATTTCTCTCAACTATCACATCCATCCATGGAACACCGTACAGATCGTTAAGGAATTCATTTACATTAAAGTGACTAAAGTCTCTGAAATAAACCAACCTAGGCGCCCGCTTGACGTGTTTCAAATCAAGCTCAACATAGACCATTCTATGATCAGAAAAACTGTCACAAGAAAGGGTACCCACTGTGTTGACTATATCATTATTCACCACGTAAATTGGATCAAGTGTACTCGTGTCCCTTGTTATCCTTGTTGGTTCATTCACTATTTGGGAAAATCCGTATGATTCGAAACAATCATCAAGTACATTTCCCTGATTGAAAAGGTCAACATTAAAATCCCCCAAACATATAACCTCGTCACTTGTTAGGCGTAAAGTTGATAAAATGTTGTCAATATCGGTTATACAACTATTTAAATTACCTTTAGGGGGCCTATAGAATACTCCAACCGTCAAATTGGTGTTATCAATCCTGAATCTAACTACATCATACTTCAAATTACTCTGCAGGGTATAATCGAAAGTGAGTGGCAGACCTGAGTATATCTCCTAATAATTTTACTAGCTGAAAATAGTAGTAATAAGCAAATAAAAATGAAAAAAGGGAGTACTTAGTCTATGATACGAAATTAATGAGAACAATTTGCAATGGATTATTACTATCAATATATTGACTCTGAATATCGGAAGAAGGGGAAAAAATACTACAAGAATGTGAGAACAGCTCCGATATACAAACTGAAACTTAACATAAATACATAGAAAAACCCCCAGCTGAACAAATCTATTGGCTGGCCTTAAAAAAAGCATAGTTCATTATAAGAAACTGAAAACTAGAAAGAATTACACATATTCAAGCACAGCTTTGAGACCGACTCGAACCAATCTGATCAGAATGCGGATCAGATGAGATTACATCTAAATCTGACCCCGATTTCAAAGAATGTACCTTATTATTTATTCGAATTTTCACTATTCCTCGCATAGTCCAAACATTCTTATATCCATACTTTTCGATAGCACATTTGAACAGTTCCAATCTCTTTCTTGTTAAATCCTCTTTAATCTTTAACTCTTGAATAACTGAAGCATAACATCCCTCACACACATCTCTAATTTGAATCACAGATATTCATGATTGCCATGGTCAAAAGCCTTTGACGAGTCTACAAATAGGGCCGCTGGTACGTCTCCCTTCTCTAGCATCTGTATAACCCTCTGAGTGAGCTCAAAAATTGCCGTTTCCGTGCTTTTATCTTTAATGAATCCATGTTGTGATCTCGATATTATCTTGAACTTCAATGTACTTGCCAGAATTTTTTCAAATATCTGTCTGTAATTGTTCGAATCATCAACACTGCCCTTTTTATGAATAGGCCTAATCACTGATATCTTTAGACTATCAGGAAAAACACCCCTAGTAAATGCACAGTTCTTTATATGTGATAAGGGATCTACAATTTGTTCAATACATCCCTCTATTACAAATATGGGGATGTTATCATACCCACATGACCTTTTATTGTTCATTTGCTTAACAGTTTTAATTATCTCACTTTTTTCAATCTTGAACATATAAAATGATTTCATTGACCGTTTAATATTATTGTCTCTTTCAGCGTTTGAAGTTTTAATGTTACATTTGACTGCATTGGTAAAATGATTACTGAAATTTTTAGCCAATTCCAACATATTGCAGCCACCAGCCATGACATTTTCCATTGATGGAAGTTTTGATGCCCCTTTCTTGCTACCCCTTAATTCATTGACAATGTTCCAAACAGCCTCTGTTTTATTTGCAGCATTCGATATAATTTCACCATAATATTTTTGTTTAGCCTCTGTTATAGCTGCATCATATTTACATTTAGTTTTTCTGTATTCCTCAGCACATATACTTTATCGTGATTTTATGCCACAAAAAGAAAGTCTAGTTTTGTTTTGAGCGACCTAATTAATGGCGTCCTTTTGATTTGTCATGATGGGGAAACCATTTTTACCTCCCTCAGTGGGTAACAAGCCTCGAAGATGGTATTTATATGACCAGCGAACATGTTCCACATAGAGTTAATCTCGCTCTCAGGCAAGCCATAAACGTCTGACCAATCAATCTCATCAAGCATCCTATCGAATTTCTCATGAGCACTATCATTGAATATTCCAATTTTTTTCGTTGTATGGCTGCTCCAAGCAGTATGGCCGGCCTGGAAAGTTAACTTTACACCAGAATGATCTGATATATGCTCTTCAAATACCCTTGTTACATTCATCTTATTAGATATAAAATTGTCTATGCATGTGGCAGAAGATTTAGTAATCCGAGTGGCTTCCCTAGTACCAAGACTTAAATTATATGATTTTAAAAGCATCAAGAAATTTCTGGATTCTTTAGTGTCCTTTAATATATCAATATTAAAATCACCAGCTATTATGATTTTACATTGTTCTAGTGAACATTTGTCAAGAAGTAATGCCAATTTTTCAAAAAACACATCTATCTCGTTCACCGGGTGGGTTGAAGGTCTATATAAAAAGATTATTATATATTTAGTATTTCCTTCCATACACTAAATTCCACAACATTCAAAAACTCCCACTACACTGAATGATTTGATATCCTCTCTCTCGATACATTTTCTTTCAGATCGACTGAAAATTGCAGTTCCTCCATGTCTACCTGTTTCGCGACAGAAAGCAGCTACCATACTATATCTTTTAAAATTATAGGCTATAAGTTCTTTTATTGATTTCCAGTATTCGGAGACCCACAGTGTTCAGTCAGCATTTCCCCCAGCCTTAGAAATGAGGTCCCAATACATTGAACATTTTGATGAAAGATATTGATATTCTTCAACATTGGCTCAGTCTTACTTCTTTTAGGATATTTGAACTTTTGTCCAGCTCCCTCCGAAAAAAATTTTTGAATGAAAAGTCTCTAACAAGCACACCCTCCAGCCAAAACTCAGGTTTACAAATATCTGCATAAACTTTCCTAGAGGCTACACCAATGCTAAATGCTGAGTTATTTCCCTTTGTATTTAGCTTTTTCACATCAAAAGCATGCTTATCATTACTTTGTTTCAAGTATTTGATCATGATTTCCTCCGACACTTCCTTCCCTGCAATTTTACCAACATATATCCAGTGTTTTTTTGGAGCTCCTTGAAAGCCGATATTCTGACCTATTGCTCTAGTCCCAGTACATATATTCCTGTTAATATTCTTATTTTTGCTCATTCTAACAGGCATCCATTGGCCTTCATAGTCGTTTGTGATATCTCTTTCTCTTTCGTTCATATTGTAAGCCATAGCTTCCTTACTTGACTGATTATCACTGGAAAGTCCATTGAAAAAATCCCCAACACCTTCCTGTATACCATTTCGCACATAGTCATTATTATCATCAATGCTCTGACTCATATCTGCTCCATTGACAGTTATTGTCGGTTTTCGAATATTTGTGGAACCTACATTTTCGTTCATAATTGTTTGTTTTGAACTTGAATGTTTATTTACACTTGTTGATGTTTTTGACGCCGATGACATGCCTTCGACAGTATTTTCTGTCGGTGTTTTCTGTGCTCTGCTTATCATGTCAGCATAACTTGATTTGTTTTCGCCTTTTTTTGTTAAGTCTTTAACTTTTGGTTCTAATAACCTCACTTTTCCCATCAATAATTCATTATTCATTTTAAGTACATCATTTTTGTCTTCTGATTCCTTCAACAATTCTTTAAGGTATTTAATCTCAATATTTTGTGTTTCGTTATTTTGTGCGGAAATGACCGCGTTAGACCTTTCACATCACTCCACTTTATGATCGTCCAGCATTTTCAGATTGGGGTGTCTTTTAGCACAACTTGCATGGAAGAGTGAATAACAGTTCACACACACGCAACTTGAGACCTTTTTCTTAACACAACACTTATAATTCACATTATTTTCCGAATTATCGGGAGGACCCGATTCATACTCAGCTTCATTACCCGACGCCATCTTGGTTCATTACCGACACGCAATTTAATAAGTAATATCGTGAAGATCGTACTGGCAAAATATAAGTAAAAAATATTATTGGGAAATTTAACTTAACTTTAACGAAGGAAACAACATAGTGACTTGACCTTTGTAAAGTAGTTTTTTAAGAAAACTCAACACCAAGATAATTTTCTTATTTCTAACTCCAATATTTCATAGGAAATATGATTTGGAATAGAAAATATTTAAGATTTTTATGAATAACATCCTCTAGGCTTAATTATAAAGTGATTCTTTCAATTCTTTCCAGCAACATTTTCGTTATATGTTGATACCTCAGTGAATTGGTTTATCTACCATATTTCGGGAATATATTTAGATGATATAATTGATTATATCGGTGACAGGACTGATAATACTGATGATCAGTCAGACATAAAAACTCCATCTTATAGTAATACCACGGAATCACAAAAAAAAACACGAAAAACTCATTTCAATTAAAAAATGAGATAGTATTTAGTTTCCACAAAATACTTATTACGAGAAGTCTTTCGCTTTAATATAGCTTCTTCAGGTGTCTACATTTTACTGACTGATGGTATGTAGTACAACAAGGTTTAAATATGGTCCGGAACGTGCCTAAATAATTATACAAAAGTGTAAAAGTGAGAGTAGGTATAAATTGGGGTTTGCCACAGAGTTTTTAGGTTACAGAAAAATATTCAGTAGTGAAGAGCTATTCACATCTGTTTGTTCATTCAATAGGATTTTGCGGGTGTTGTACCTATTGATTTCTAACGACTCTAGGAGTTATGTAGGTACTTTTGGTTTCGACGTGGATAATTTTGTAGTTACTATTGAATTAAAATATTTCACATGAATTTCTTCATGGAATTGTTTTTCGTTTTGTGAGAGACCAATGAGTTATAAATAATATATACGATTTATTTGAGATATCAATGGTATTGGGTTATTTAACTGAGAAAATAATAATCCCTTGTGTAAAATTTGCAGCGTTTTTTATAGAAACATCAACATCCATTTCGTCCGGAATAACCATGTCGTCCATGTCATAATTTTTTTGGAATTATCTGCAGCATATTTCTTTTTTCCTAGCTGGATCTCACGAAATTGGAAATGAGAAAAGTATCCGATTCGATGAGGGTAATGTATAGTTAATATAAACATAAACTCAGAGTCTTAACCTTCATATGAACTGATCAATATCCCCATGATTCAAGTTCGAGAAGAAATTTTTTGAAAAGGTCCATATGACTTGAAGAAAAGGTCACTTCATAAGGTCAGTTTGGATTTATTTCAATGGTTTTTGATATGAATTTGCAAAATTTCACAGCATGGCTTGCAGATTTTTGAACTCGAACTTCGAAGAACATTCGACTGATTCATGAGAAATTAAAAGACGAAATATCACTGCCAACTCCTGTTTACATGAATATCGATGTCCTAAAAAGTAATTCTTGACTGAACCATTTTAATCATTCCGACTCGGGTCTATAATTGAGAAACATGCAACCCCGACAAAAAAATCTTCCGAACTGAATTGTAGGAATCTGTAGGATCACTGCTTTGGAGCAACTTATTCCATAAAAATATTTTAAACCTGATAAACTCTTTCGGCTTGGAATTTCTTCTTCACTGTCATAATATCTAGAATCCCCCATACTGAATGAGATTAAAAAATGATTTAGTCTCACATCGGGCAGACGGAGCCTCGCAAATCTGAACAATGAAAAAAGTTCGTATGTCCCGAGAGAACAGAATGATATGTATGGACCAATAATTCACGTCCCATAACACGGATTATCTTCTATTTGGCGAAATGCTCAAGTTCTGATGACCATATGCTAAACGGTTACAGAATTCTTTGTAGAAATGAACAATTCTGAAGGTAAATGGATAATGTCCCCATTTTTCATCCAGAGGAATGGACTTTGTAGAGCACTACAGATAAATTTCATGAAGTAAATCTGGCAAACACACATTATTTGTTTCATTCTTGTTTAAATGAGCTGCAAACTGGATCTTAGAGGAGAAATTCGGTATCTTGTCAAATATAACCAAACTTACGATGTTATTCCATTTTAATGTTTTGAACATAAACAAGTAGTAGAACTGACTTCTAACTATCCGGAAGTCTATACAGTTCAGCAATATTCAAATAATGATTCTTTTCACCATAAACTCATTCCAAGCGCATAATCTGCGCAACGATGCGCTATCGTTTTGAGCAAATGTCTGTAATTTTCTATTTCTGAGTCGAAAATGGTCTCAAACGACTAGGTGAGATTGATGACGAATTCGATCTCAAAATCTATTCTTGTCCGACCGGACATTACCATTACCATTGCTTTGAGAACGAAAGAACTAGCGACTTGAGACTCTCAGGATAGGTTTCACATCGAAATGCAAAGTTTAGGTTCATTGATGGGCTCGATCGTTCAAATGGTTTCCGAGTTATACTCATTTGAATATTTGGGGTCAGTTCGCCAGGAAATACTTATGCAATTTGATTGAAACTGGAATATTAGTTATTCAACACAATGTGCATTTCTGTTGGTATCGTATTTCGATAAGTAAAAAATTGATTCGAAAATTTTCTGAATATTTATTCGAGAAAGTATTTTTCAGAGGCTATTCATCGCATTCCATAGAAATTTCGTACAGATCTTGAATTCAATAGTTTACCATAGAGAAACAAATTCAGTTTGATTCAATTTCAAGTTTTCGAAATGTTGCTACTGAAATATGTGAAATTTCGTCGATTATTCCTCAGTCTCTGATCACGATAAAATTTGAATGAAAGTTTATGGTACGTTATAAATAATCATGCACAAGTTTGTGCGATATTTTGTGATGATCTTGTCTTCAGAACATTTAAAAATAATTGAACTTTGTTTGAAGCTCTAAGTGAAAAACTCCCATAAGTTCTGAAGAAAATTAATTTCAAATCAGTTTCAGTGGTTTCAAAAATATCCGATAACTCAATTTATCCATTTGAATGTTGACCCGATTGATAAATGATCTTCTCTCTAGGATTCTTGAAATGAATTCATTAATTATCGCCAGTAATAATTCGATGCCAAACTGATTTTCTTTCGTGTATTCGAAGCGAAATTTTACGATTTTATTTTTCAGTTTTCTATCTATTTTCCACACTTTCGTATCTTTCCTATACCTCTATTGGGCAACATTCAAAGTTGCTACCATTTTCTCAAAGTGTCATCTTCATTCAATAGTGCTCGCAGTTCGGCGTGTTCGAACTTTTTTGGTGGTCTTCCAGTTTCTTCATCTCTCACATTGAAATAAGTTTTTAACCATTGGAGCCATCTTCTGCATGCTGCTTATCATAAAACATAATCACCGTATGCCTCGACAAGCATTTGATGGAACTCTGCAAAACTCCACTTCAAATGGAAATAACGAATCAATGCTTTACGCAAATCCTAGTAAAATATTCGACCTCTTTAACACGCTGAAAAACTATGATGTTTGTTCGGTGACTAAATATTTAGTGAATAATTCGAAAGATGTCATACCAATGAAGCAAAAAAAATTGAGGATCGTTCAGAAGAAATGCTCCCTATCGACACATTTGTATATTAACGCTCACTTCATACAGGTTTACCGTGACTCAAATACAGGTCTGGCCAAGACACACCGCGCTATACGATACTCCACGTTAATCTAGATCAGTTGAGAATATGGTCCGCCAGTTGAACTACTGAAACCTAAGCGCGATGCTATATCGAATAAACGACTGTTCTGTAGTAGATTGGTGGGGAGTCTACAGTCTGCAGTCTCTCGATACGCAATTGCAATCCAAGTAAGAATTTGGCAGTAAGCCTGTCGCACTCCAGACATGAGGAAACGAAAAATATCCGGAAGTACAGATATCAACTTGTGAATTATATTTCTGGAAAGATTCCTGATGATAATTATATAGATTTTGTGCGACTTGCTATGTAAAAATAGCAGCATTAACACACAGCACTTAGCCTACACAGATAAAAATCCTCACGAGTAGCGCCTCAGGCAATATACCCAAGAGAAGGATTTACAGATCTACTTTACCAGGGATCCGCGAGATGGCGAGCTCCTTGATCAAAACATCCAGGCGATATCGTAACATATGAGCGCTTGGATTGTCTTACGTCTGGTGGTTAGATGACTTCGAGTATTGTTTAGCGCGGTCGAAATTTATATTCACTCTTCATTCGCATTTCGGATATGAATGAGATCCGCGAGATGGCGAGATCCGTGAATAAGATATACCAGACGAAATCGTAATACGAACGCTTAGAATGTCGGTTCTTACATCTGGAGGTTAGATGGCTTTGATGAATATTCATTTGTATTTCAGAAATGAATGGAGATTAATTATCGGTTATTAGAAAAATATATCCATATTCCATAATTCTATGATGGGTATATGGAAACAAAATATTGATTTGGAATCCCTGTCAGTATTTGAATGAGAAATGTGTTGATGATTTCTTAAGGTAAAACAACGGACCTCTGATTGGTCGATATTCTGACGAATCTGAGAAAAATATGAAGCAGTTTCGATTAAATTTTGGCTTTTCTGTTTTCTTCCGAGAATTCTCGAAATTCTTCAGATTTGAGAACGTAATTTCCACTCGAATAATGTTGTAAAAGTTTGACGTTGTCCAACCGATACTTGTGGTGAGTTCCAATACAGGAATATGATAATGTGAAAAAGAGAGCATTCTTTGCGCTGAATGAAATCATAAATGCTACTCAATAAGGTTCGTTTCGTTATCAACTAGTAAACTAATCGATAACTAGTTTTAGTATAAAACCATTGTATAAGGAAGGTCTTCATTCAATAACAGAACTATAAATTTTCTAGACACCTCTTACTTGTTAATACAAGTTTCAACCTGAAATGCACATACTCCTCCGAATGTATAAAAACGCCATGATTTTGTACCTCAAAATTTTTCATCATAACCTTCCGGAAAATCCGGCACCATAAAAGCCAGTAACAAAATAAGATAGGATCAATGTGAATTATGTTTTAACTTATTTGTTTTTGGTATGTTTGCCGATTATCCTATTGGTTTCTAGGAAGCCTCTCCGATGTTATTTTTTTCGTTCTTATGAATCAAACACATATTTTGCCTATATGTATAAATAGTGGACAACGAAATGAAATTATCTGCAATTTCTCTTTGTTCGAACTACGCACGAGGGATAACGTAAAAAATTATGCCTCATGTTCGGGATAACTTCAGGAACGTTAAGACAATTTTCCATTGTTGTTACACTCGGGATGATCTTTGGAGCTCGCATCGCGAATTCCTATTCTGGTTATGACTGTGATAACTTTAGGAACTCGCATTGCGAATTTCTTATTCTGGTTACGTCTGGAAAGACTTAAGTACCTTGCATTGCGAATTTCCCTTTCTTGTTCTATCTGTGATGACCGTAAGAACTCGCATTGCGAATTTCCTATTCTGGTTCCATCTGAGATGACTTCAGGAACTCGCATTGCGAATTTCCTTTTCTTGTTATGTCTGTGATGAATTTAGGAGCTCGCATTGCGAATTTCCTATTCTGGTTACATCTGAGATGACTTCAGGAACTCGCATTGTGAATATCTAATTCTGGTTACGTATGCGATAACTTTAGGAGCTCGCATTGCGAATTCCCAAATCATGTAGTGTTTGTGATCACTTTAGGAAATCACTTAAGGAGTTCGCGTGAAAGCTGGATTGGGACTTCTCAGATATCTCGCCGGGAAGTTTGTGTTACTTGGGTAAGGTTAAATTAGGTAAGGTTGGGTTGAAAGGAGTCTAAGAATTATTGAATTTATCGCTCTGTTTAGTTTCGAAATGACAATAATAATAATAATAATAATGAATCGCCTTCATTGACAAGTGAATAATACATAGACAATGAAACAATAATGAAAACAATGATATGGCGAAGTCTAGCGTAGCTAATTAAACTGAACCACATCAACGTTGAATGAAGAAACAAAATAACTCAATCCTTCATCCACCTACTAATCTACAACGATACACAAACGACTAATTCCATAGAACGTACCGTACGAGATAAGTCAGGCATGCTGGATCACTAAATTTTGAGAACTGATAAGATGTATTTGAGCTTAAATTGTCATATATTAAGAGATCTCAGCTCCTTCGGAAGTAAATTCAGCAGTGCAATAGCGCAGTGAAGAGGAGATCTACAGAACATGGCTATAAAGTGACGCGATACAAGAAACCTAATTCGAAATCCGATATTCCTACCATGTCTTGAATCAAGAGACACAAATTTTTTAGTAAGAATCGAAGGAGCATCTGCCGACTCCAACAATCTAAGGGTGAAGACTTCCAGATGCAGTTTTCTCTATGTAGTCATATTTACGTAGACCGCTTATCAGACGCCAACAGCCATTTGGCGCCCACTGTATGCGATCCCCCTCATCTTTTCGTGAGCGGAGACTATAAAGAAAATTACAGTAATTGAACTGTCTTTTAGAATATAGGAGCTTGAAATTGTCAAACGCTTTATCCACTGAATTTTTGGGAGAAACATAAAAGAACTCTTTTCCTCGCATTTAGTTAAGTAGAGTGGGTGCTGCCTGTAAATATTCGATATATTAGTTAATTCCTCATTCAAGCGAGCATTGACAGCTTCAACATCACAAGAGTCAAAATTCTTATATATTTGGACATCATCGGCGTAAGCCCAAACATCATAACATGAAATGGAACGTATTATATCTGCGGTGTACACAATGAAGGAGAGTGGACCTAAAATAGATCTCTGTGGTACACCATTCGCAACACCAGTAGGCGAAGAATATTCTCCATTGTTGAACACCATCTGAAAACGATCCTGCAAGGGCGAGGGGCCCCCAACCACATGTACACCAATCACTGTTTCCAAATATTCTTGACTAGTCTAAACTCATCCTAAAATTTGACAGTCTCTCTTGGTATCATCCTTTATTTCCCACGAAACTGAACTCTTACAATGTAATGATTGTAAACTTGAAAACATTCTACCCCTGTTATCGCGAATGAACTGAAACGCTTTGATCAGGCTCATATACATATATGTCCTGGAACTGGGAACAATCAATCTATTAGCTAGGATAACATTGATTTCATGAAGATGTTAATTTGTTCATTTAACGGATCAAATCGATTTTTAGCTGTTGACTTCCGACGAAGTTTTTGAACTCATTCTTCAAAATCTTCAGATATTGATTTCCCGATAAATGCAGTATCATTCAGTCTATCATCAATAAAGAGCATTCTGCAAAGGAAAGAAAATTCAAGAAAATCAAAAACATACCATCCCAATCCACTTTTCGGAGAACAGGCTCATTTCAATTTCGCAGCATATTCCCTTTTCATACACATACACAACAACAATTCATTGACCATCCCTGCAGTTAACTTGTAGTTAAGGCGGCGAGCGTTATTTCCATCCACGTCTACGGTACCGAAATGGCTTCTTTCATGATTATGTCGTCAAGCACCATTTGTAAGCCACCAGAGGGTCCTGCCATGGCTTGCGATGAAATTGGACTGAGCGGTGCTTGTTAAGCAGAGAGCTTTGTAATGAAATAACTCAATGAGAATTCAGATGAAAATGAATGTGCTCTGTTGAATTTACAGTATATTTTTCGGGATATTAAATAAATACGACGATATACTATCTGCTTAATTTTATTAGTTTGGAAGTGGATTTCGAGGTTTTTATTCTTGAACCTTGTTTCTATGAGTTTATTCACTCTCTTATTAATTGGTGCAACAACAATACAACTGTCAAGGTTATAACCATGAATGCCTCTCTGTCATCATTCTTATATCAAAATTGAGCTCCTTTGTCGGCCAGTAATATGGAAACTATGGACATTTAACTGAAAACATCCTTAAAAAGCACTGGAGTGAAACCAGCACCTTTTGGGCGTATGTTCAAATTCATTAAGTTATACCTACGAATTTGTTTTTTTAAATGAGACGCCCCGTATATTTTATATAATTCGAAAATACACAAATGTTCCAGAAATTGAAATTTCATCTTTCATCATCAAGTAGGCATCGGAGGATGCGATGATGAATGAAACCATGGAAATTATCGTAACCAAACGTCAATTGAAACAATGAAATTTCTGTTTAGTTCGCAGCATCTGTTCAACGCTATTCAATGAAAAAAATAATATGAGAAGTGGGACATCAGAGTCTGTTTTGAACGAACTGAAGAAAATCCAATGGCATCAAGTGATTTGTATCGTGAAAAAATCTAGGCAAGCATTGACGTGAGGTCAGGAGCTTCAACGCGCTTATTCATATTCGAACCCATTTCCTCAAGACATTTTGCATGAACCTACACAGCGTCATTTTTCAACCAAGTGCAGAATTTCGATTCGAACGCCTCTGCGTTATTGGTCATACTGGAAAAATGAAATTAAGAGTTGATATGTCTTCGAAATATTGGAAGGGATTTTGAGTTCACACGAATTCGACCTTCTTAATTAATCCCCAAACATGCTATCAAAATATCGAGTCTATTAGTCGTGATTATGGTTAAGGTCAGCATTACTGTCAACCATAAAATGAGTTTCCATGTAGTAGCCATTCTAAATTTCATTATTTCAGTTTTTTTGGGCAAAAAAACAATAATGTCGAGGAAATAACCAAGAAATTTGATAAATTTTTTCTAAAATCGGTATACATAAAGAAGACAAATATCGGACCAGACTGAACACTGTTGAAATACCGACTGGGTTTTTGCCAATTTTGTTGAAAGCTTATGGATAGTATCCAGTAAAAATTTACAACGAATATTTTTGAAATTTTCGAATTATTTTCAACAACTCTCATCTCTATGTACGATTTTCACGAAATACTGCATTAAGTCATGCGTTGTTATCTTTCAACTGACTAGATTTTTGCCAATTTTATTGAAATTTGATGAATAGTTTCCGGTAAAAATGTCCAATCATAATTTTAAGGATACCCGCGCATTCGACGGAATTTGTTCGTGGCACTTTTTCGGTGCGATTTCCACAAATCTGGAATCGCATCTCCGTCAAAGTATTTGGAAGACCAACTTTCACGTCATTCAAAATGAATCTCAAAAAGGATTCAAAACAAACGTGCCCCATCATCAGCTGAAAACGTTCTCTCAGTTTCATTTCAATTGTTTTTTTTCTTTTCTTTTATCTCGTAAATATCTTTTCCCTTTTCCTACTTCATATTGTGGTGTTTTAGTTAACTGGTAGGATCGCCATGTGGTGTACCCTGGTAAGGGGTTGGTTCGTCCAGTTGGTTTGTACAGGAGAGGGTTGGAAATAACACTCGAAGAACTCGTTATAGGGTTTAATTACTATGGGTCATCACTACGGTGACACATCAATGGAATCTCCGCTTCGTGTTCTTACTCACTGTTTTCATAATACAATAACAAAATATTATATATGTTTTGGCAAGTTGTTTACAAGCATATTATGACAACAGACGTGGGAATTCAATATCAGTAGGTAATCTATCTGAGCACGTTTTATGGATGATGCGAGGTTCTATGGACCTTGCTCGTCTTCAAATTATAATTATACAGACTGTTTAGTCTGACATTCGTTACAATATCCCTCTAGGCAGGAGACACTTCTAATATATTAAAATGTTTTTGTTTCGTTTGGATCTTGAGTTTCAGTTTATTACTGATTAATCAGGGTTGGCAATTTGCCCACCTATTACACGTTGTATGTATACACCACTGTAGAAAACATAAAAAGCAATAAAGAGTTATGTGAATAAAAAAATTTCTCAGAATTTTTCTGACTGGATCCACACAAAATTCTACAATAAGTTTCGCGTTGGTATTCTTCAATATATCAAACAACGAGATTTGACATATTTTTTTTCCATTTATCTCCTAAACCAAATGTCCTATAGAATTGAAATTTACAACATTGATTTTTTCTTTCCGAAAAAAATTTTCTTCAACAAAAAAAAAGTTTTTTTTAGATCAACATGAAATTTTACAACTAGTTGCTCGTTGGTGTTCTTCAGCTGCTGCCGAATTTTTGATATGATTGCATCTCTTTTTTTTTAGATATTGCGGAAATAACGTTGAAATGTCATATAATAAATTCAGCATATTATATTCATCATATATCCATGAGTGAGAATCTGATCACAGTGAGATTTGATTTGAAATGTCGTTGTTAAAACTGATTTTAAGGTTTGTGCTAAGTTTCATTGAAATCTTGTCAACATTTATGGAGAAAAAATATTTTTCAACAGAAATTTTAAACATTTTTCGAATGAATTTTTACTTTTTCAATATAGACATTAACATTCAACCTAGTTGCGTGTTGGTATTTCAGAACTATATACAAAGTTTCAATCTAATCAAATCATTACTTCATGACATATCGAGAAATTAATCTTGAAATTTCAAATGTGCCTAACTCCGAAACTATTCGACCGATTTTACCCATTAGGGAATGAAGCTGAGATGTTTGGGCTCTCAGCCCGATCTGACAATTTCAAGTGGCAAGGTCTTTTCCTTCGAAGTTAGAGCACATACGGACAGAAGGACAGACGTACGGCTGGACAGACAGAAGGACGAACAGAATTGATTTTGAGCATGGATTCTCCTTGACGGTGTTCAACCCAATCTTCCGAAACAATTTTCGGCTCAAATATCGAAAATTGCAGATATTCTGACGAAACTATAACGCGCTGTTTCCAAAACAAGCGCGTGAAAAGACATCCTTCCAATCATATTTTCGCACGATTGCGTCACAACAATGATGGTCAATTTGAAAAGAAAATACCGAAGAAAAATCTCAGGAATACAGATTTAGAAAAATCTTCGTTCAAGGAGCTGTTGCAATCAATCCTAGAACATCGTCTACTCGTATTTTAGAAGAATTAGTCGTATATGTGCTTGAACGAAAATGGCCGACTCTTTGAACACATCATTCCAAGAAATTATTAATTTTTTCTCAAATAGAGTTTCAGTTCTTATGATATTTAAAAAACTATTTTCTTCAAATATTTCACAGTTTGAATCGAATTCAGACAGCCAACAATCAATGTTCGCATTATTTTGAGAACAGACGAACAGTCTCAGCCAGAATTCGAAAATTCAATATCTCGAACGCAAATAATATAAAGTATGCTTCATGTTTGAAATAGTAATTTCAAACTATATCGAAATTTGTGGAAATATTAGGGGTGCCATTTTAAAATATATTTACATAGCGATATCTCATACCATATCAATTTGCAGACAGTTTAATTAACGTCATTGAATTTCACTGAAGGAATTGCTGCAGAAACGTTTTCACGAAATAAAGGACTCTCAACAGATTAGAGTTACAGCAATATTTCTAATATGAACATTTTCGAAAAAAGACGGTAACTTTGTAAATGTGATAGGTATGGAGTTGCGGTTTCCGCCAATGTGTTTCTCATGAGATTTGCATCTGAGATACCGACATCAGTTTTTGTCTCAATTACAGGAATAGGTCTTCCTTAAAAATTGTCCCATTTTGCCCACCCTGTACCTATCTTTCAATGGAAGTTGAAGGTGGGGTTCGCATTTTTACGCAGGGGATTGACAGTTCAAAATTAACGTTTGACGAGTTTCAGTATATTTCATGAATATTCACAGTAATGGAGATATAAATTCATTCAATGTGGTTTTTCCACACTAAAAATAAATGCCAAATAATATCATTCAAATGACAGCCACGACTGGACATACATTACCCATCTGGTCAAACCAAATAAACATTGTCGATTGCTTGCCGTTTGTTTTCTCATGAATGGCAATTTTGATTGCATGTTACAAGGCATCAATTATTTCTGGATGGAAATCTTGTCACTTTCACACAATAGGTAGCCACACGAAATAGTCCAACACCAGAACAAATAGTCAAATCACAGCTCCGAGAAGCCAATCAGCATATCTGAATGATCATTTGATTTTTCACATGTCTTAGAGTATGGATGGAAGATTCAACATTTCAGAAATAAGCTTTCAATCTTTCGTAATTTTGTTCAGGCTTAAATCAATCCATTCAGTTTATATCAAATCTGTAACTAATATTATGTCCTTCATAACAAGGACGACCAAAGTGTTGCCAGACTCGAAATAACGATTATTTCAACATGCAAACTGTAGATGGCCTACCCTGTATTTCTTTCCACTTAGTCGTATGATTCGAGAAAATCAGGTTGATATATTTACGAAACCATTATGGGGGGATTGTGGCGATTCACGAAGTTTGGTCTTGGTCTAACAAACGAACTGAATTAAATTTGATCTCGATTTATTGTTTATTGCGTCTAATATAATCGTTTCAGAACTATTTGCCTCGATTGGACCACAACATAACGCTTTCTCTTTGAAGAAACGCACAAATTCCATAAGATGATATAAAAATTTCAATTGGAGGTAGAACTATTCATGACATTCAGACAGTAAAGAAAATACGAATATCTTTCAACTTCAGCAGATATTATATTACATCATGTATCTTTTCGCCATAAACGAATAGCTGAAGAAGACTCGAATTCGATAACATGTCGTCATATATCATGCCCAAATTGGGGAAAATGAAACTCATCATCCTTTAAAGTTCCCAGCCTGTCGTACGATCCACATCTCTACAGATGCCTCCAACCTACTTCCATTTTATTATTTTTTTTTATAACATGATAAGGGCAAAGGATATTTTTTCATTTCGTTAGCGCAAATATATTAAAAATGGTTCCAACTGAAATCAGAATAATTACTGGATTAGTTTTGATTTTCAGTAAGTCATCACTATATCTTGAAGATATGCAGGGTGTCCTACTGAAACAAAATCAAAGGGCTTTCCTAGTAGAAAAATTAAGATTTTGGAAACTCGCTTGGACCCGTCATTTTTTTTGCACAGAGGGTAATTTTTTCATCAAATAATACAGATATTTTTATTTCATTCCTCTACGCTCAACACTAACCTTTTAAATTTGAAAAGAGCTTTTACTTCTGAATGGGACAGTTGAAATTTTGTTGAGTAGTAATATTCGACTTTGAAAATGGATTCTCAATATACCTGGAGCATAAGATGGTAACAACTTCCAAGGAGACAAAGTGTAGAAGGAAAAATTCATTCAAAAAATATAAATGTCATATCTGATTGGACTGAAACAGAGTCTTCAGGTTTCCGCTGTTGATTACAATGAAATTTAAACTAAATAGGAGATATGTTCCTTCAAATATAAGAGTTTCTGAAATGAATTCTCTAAATTTCTCTTTTGATTTGTTCCTCAGAAAAATCGGGAAATCTGATTCGGCTGAAATATAGTACTCGGTTATGAAGTATAGGTTCGGTGATTTCAATGAAATTTGAAAAAAATATAAAAATTGTCAGGAAGAAAAACCTTTTTTTTAATTTTCCTATGGGGAACTCTTCATATTGCTACTGTAGAGCTACCGACCAAGTTTCATTTCGATCGGAGAAATATGTTTCGAGTTTTCGAAGAATCAAAATTTCAAATAGCTAAAGCACAAAAACTATTCGGCAGATTCGGCCCATTAACGAACTTAACCGAGATATTCAGGATCTTGACCTACCCTGAGAATTTTAGGACTCTAGGTTCTTTCTTTCGCAAGTTATAGCTCACTTGTTCGGCCGGACGGTCGGACCGACTCAATTTTGACCACGGATTATTCATCAGTGAGTCCAACCTAGTCGTTTGAAAGCAACTTGGGCTCAAAATTAGAAAATAACAGACTGTTCCCAAGAACAAGCGCGTTAAAATGAAAAATGGAAACCCAAAATTGAGTATGGACTTTAGAAGTTCTTCATATTTCAGTATTCACATTTATACTCGTTCATTTTCTACTACTTACTCAGGTTTAATCAGAATACCCTATTCATAAATTTCTGTATACACATTCAGTGCCGATAATATAACGAAAACAGCACGTTTTTTCCTTATGCTGGAGAGTCTTGTTTTATCCATCCAATTCCCGAGTTCTGCAATTTGTTCGTGTTTTTCCGTTGATTTATACGACGATATTTTCATACATAGTTTTTCGGCGATTCCCCGAAGATCCGTCCTGACAGAGTTTTTACGAGTCGCAGAGTTGCAGAGAAAAGGCAGGATATTTGAACGAACGTTGGAGAGGCAAGTATGAAGGATATCAAGTATGATTACATTTATGTATTTGTAGAAGGAATACATGGAAAACGAATTTACATCGCTGTGAACCTGACCGAAGTGAATATGGAAAGTTTACTTTCAAAGATGAAATTTCTTCCCTGAAGACTCTGTATTTAGTCAAGAAGAAACGAGACATGCTTTCGCCGAAAAATGGAATATGACATTTCATAATGTATATTTAGTAGTTGTTGGACATACATCAACAAACAGACCAAATGTGTGTAGTTGAATATTCTTTGAACTACTCAATCCGAATTGAATTTTTTCTCGATGGAGAATTCACCGTTTTATATTTCATGATGAACATGTCGGTTATGGTTGCAACAACAGACGGAAATTCCAAAAGCAAAGAAATCGATTTTCTTGGGGTAGGTTCAGAGGTTTTCATGATATACCACTCGAAATATATAACTGATTTCTCATTATCTCAAAGAACACGAGTTCTATTGAGTTGAAATTTGGTGCTTGGTAGGAAAATGGTGATTAAAATATTAACATTTTGTCATGTTAATAAAGAAAGAATGGCCGAAAAATCAAAGTAACTGAATCACCTACTCAGCGAGATCACTAAAAAATGAATGTGTTGTGCCTTTTGGTTTATTATTTGATAAAATCAAATAATAAACCATAGTGATCGACCAAAAAAAAAAAATTTTTAACCCCCCCTGAAAATTTCACAGTTTACGTTTTGGAGTATGTAGATTTGAATAAACTTATAAAAAAAAATCCGTCCGCCGTCCCCCGTCCGCCGTCCGCCGTCCCCCTTCCGCCGTCCGCCGTCCGCCGTCCGTTGTCCGGGGCTTTTCTCAGAAAGTACTGAACCGAAATCAGTGAAACTTGGTAGAAAAATCGTGTGTCGCTCGGGATTGATCCTCCAAGCTTTTCAGCAGAATCGGTGTACCCTAAGGGCTCAAAATGGGGGGTTGGAGGGAAAAAAAAATTATTTCTCGAAAACTTACCACCGAATTTTCATGAAACTCTGAAAGTTGATTACTGTTGCAAAACTAAACCAAAAAAGTTTTATCCGGATGATTTCCGACCAGTGGTTCCTGAGTTATAAAGAAAAACGCTGCAAATTTTCAATAATGTCGAAAATGACATCATCGCATTCGGTTCTAAGATTGGAATTCACTGAAATAATCGGTTTACTTTTCATCCAGAGTCATACATCTAGAAGTAGATGAAAATACCATGAAATGAATGATTACCAAATTTTCAACACATATCGAGAAATTTTTAATGGATGCGTTATTATTTTATAAACACAATTTGCAAATGCCCCATCGATGTTCTTGACAATTTCATAATCGTAAGTAGTTCAGATTTAATATTTTTGGGTTTTCTCTTCCAATATCTTAAACATAACTACTGAAAATCGGGTCAAATTATTATTTATAGAAATCACCCTGCGGATTACGGGATTTAAGATTAAATTACTTCATGAAGCTCATTCAAATCTTGAATAAAACTTTTATTTTATTCATAAATCATTGGTTTTTCAGAACACAAAAACCAATTCCATGAAAAAATTCATTTGAAACATTGAAATCTCAATAAATACTCTTTTATAACTGAATAACACTTTTGCATGCAGAACGCGAATTAAGTAGCGTAATTTAAAATAATGCAGATTTCCAAAAAATTCGGTTGATCGGAGGTTTCCATCAATTTCGGTTTGCGTAGTACGATTATCGTCAACATGTGGATATCCGTACTGGTTTCAATCGAAATCCAAAATCTTTCGAACTGATGGTTTAAAATAAGCGTGAATATAAAAAATAATGAGCATTTATATGATTAATCAAATTGGAGGATATAATAAGCAAAAAAAAAAGTTAGGAGCCGATCATCTGTCTACCTGTTCTGAATGGGGACTGTGACGGGTCTAGACCTAAGACAAGGGATATAGCGTAGACAAAAATATACCGCATGTCTTTCGGATTTGACACCCTCTTGGTTGAGTGTATCTGACGACGATAACAACGAACGAAATTTATAATCTAGAATTTTTCTTTCGAATTCAACCTGATGAGGTTCACGATATATTTAATTGTTACAGAAATGTTATTGAAAATAACTTTAGTTTTTCAGTTTGTGTGATGAATACTTTGTGAATCAAGTGAATCGGATATCTGCTGAGGTAAAATTTTTATTCAGATCAATTGCACAGGAAGGTTGAGTTTTTTTCATTTCATTAATATTTTTCAAAACAAAGTTGAATCCAAGTAGAAATCACATCTACACATTTGATATTAGCGAAAAGTCTTGAATTTTGTTTTAAGTATTGGTGTTAGTTTGCAAGATTGAGTTTATTTCCTCAGTGTCGAGAAAGAAGAATGCGTTCGGATTGAAACATCATGACTAATTGTGAAATAAAGGCACTCGATTTAATGCAAAATTTCGTGAAATTTGTATAGTGGAAAAATCGAATTTTTTTCAAAAATTTTTTTTTTCGAATACATATTCATCAAAGATCAATGAAATTTGGTACAGGTTTCAGAGTCAACATTTAGAAACAGTGTTTCAAATTTCAGTTTTGACCGATATTCATTTGTGCAGATATTGGCAAAAAATTTCGTGACCATTTTGAATATTGAGGTTATTTCCCTAATATCTCAAAAAGGGCAAACCCTATCTGATTTGAAGTTCATTTTCAGTTGTAGAATACCGACACGAAATTTAATAATTGTTAGATTTTCAAAGAGGTTAAACGACTGTGGAACTTCCCTTCTCATTCAAAATATTATTTTAAATTTTGCTACTCAGTTAGCGTTCTGCATGTGAAAATGTTATTCAACTATACTAGTGTATTTATTGAGATTTCTATGTTCGCATGAATTATTTCATGGAATTGATTTCTGTGTTGTGAGAAACCAATGATTTATGCATAATATATTTTTTAAGATATCAATGGTATATTGGGTTATTCAACTGAGAAAATAATAAACCCTTGTGTAAAATTTGCAGCGTTTTTTTAATAGAAAATTTGGAAATGATCTACAATTCGTGATTGGAGAGTACTGCAATCAGACCATTATTATTCTTTTACTGATGATCATTGAGGGAAATCCACAAATCCCTGGATTTGTAATTCCGAAATCAGGTCGTCTTATGCTTTTTTGAAGTTGAAATTTCCCACCCTTTACGCTCCACACCCCTATATTTTTTTTCAAATAGTTATACAGGGTGATTCCGGAGGAGACCGTCAGATTTTGGGATGAGTATACACTAGCCAAGACAGTCTCGGAACAATGTTTGGTTTATGGTTGGGGATCTCTATTGAGAATATACAGAGTGATTTGTCCGATTCGACCGATTCTACTTTTATTGATTTCTTTGTCATGGCTTATTCGATTTTGATGAAATTTTCAGCGAAGTACAACATTGATGAGCACATTCATTCATTTCAATCTTTTTTCAAAATGAGTGGTTGTTATTGTGATAATTCCAGATTAATTGTGCAGGTTGAAAAAACACCCTGTAAATCGCGTTTCCTAAACTACGATATCTGTTTACCGTTCTACTATAATAAGTCATCATTTGAGAGTTTCAAATTTTTCTGGCACACCTCTAGTTCTTCTTCTTCTTCATCATCTTTTTTGTAGGCTCATAGCCTGTTTTCTCCAACTCAATCATTCATCTCGTTAGATGTTGAGATCCAGGATTCACGCCATCTTTTAGGTGGTCTACCTATTGGTCTCCTGGTTTCCGGGATTCCATCCCGTGCAATTCTCGCTATCCTATTCGGTGCCATTCTTCCCACGTGCTCGTTCCAAGCTCTTCTACGCTTTCGTCCCCATCTCACTATATCGCTCACTCCGTGTTCGTTGCGTATTGTTGAATTACGAATACGATCTCTCAATGTATATCCCGATATTCTCTTGAGTACTCTCATTTCTGCAGTTCTAAGAATTGACTTCGTTTTACTATGGTCACCTCTAGTTTTCCGAGAAAATTTTTCCAAAAAAAGACAATGTCGAAATTTCGCTCCAATCGATTATACTTTTGATAATAACTTTGGTATGGCTCATCCAATTTTGATGAAATTGACAGTGTAGAATAGTCTGAGTGAGTTAATCCAATCATTGGAACAATCTCTCAAAATACAGGGTTATAATTGTGATAATTTCAGAATTTTAGATTCACTGTGCAGTAGAAAAAAAAACACCCTGTACATTGCTTTTCCAAGACTTTCTTATTCCTCTCAGATTCCACAATGATATGTCATTACTCATAGGTTTTCAATTTTTTTGGCACACCTCCGGTTTTCCTAGAAATCATGTTTGAAGAAGAGCATAATCGAAATTTGGCTCATAAGCAGCGAGAGTATTCCGCACTAGGTAGGAAAGCTGTATTGTCCAAGGATGCAAAGTTGTTCGTCACTTCTAAAATATTTTTTTCAAATTCGAAATATATTCTGAATTGAATGATTTCATACAAAATATGGGCAATTAAATATGAATTTGGAATTTGAAAAGAATATTTTGGATCTTTAGAACTGCTTTGCATCCTTGGAATATACAGCTTTACTACCTAGTGCAGAATATTAACACTGCTTTTACGTCAAATTTCGATAATGCTCTTTTTCAAACATTTTTTCTCGGAAAACTGGAGGTGTGCCAAAGAAATTACATACCTCTGAGTAATGACCTATTATAGTAGAATCTGGAACGAATAGAAAAGTTTTGGAAAAGCAATGTACAGGGTGTTTTTTTTTCAACTGCTCAATTGATCTGAAATTCTGAAATTATCACAATTACAACCCTGTATTTTGAGAGATTGTATCAATTAACGAATGTACTCATTCAGATTCTTCTACACTGCAAATTTCATCAAAATTAGATGAGCCATACCAAAGTTATTGATGAAAGTAGAATCGATCGGAGCTAAATTTCGACATTGTCTCTTTTTGAAAAAAATTTCTCGGAAAACTAGAGGTGTGCCAAAAAACTAAAAACTCTCAAATAATCACTTATTATAGTAGAATCGCAAACAGATAGTGAATTTTCGGAAACGCGAAGTACAGGGTGTTTTTTCAGCCTGCACAATAAATCTGGAATTATCACAATAACAACCGCTCATTTTGAAAAAAAAATTGGAATAAATGAATGTGCGCATCAATATCATACTTTACTGAAAAATTGTTCAGCTTTTTTATTACAAAATTAACAGTTTGTGATTAGTGCCAGGTTCTCATTCTTGAAATAATGAATTTAGAAAAATTTCCTCTCACCCGCCGATTTCTATTTTCGGAGTTTGAGAAATGGATGCAGTTTTAAAGTGGGGAGTTTATACCCTTGAACCTCAACAGTTTTTTTTTCGGAACAATATTGCATGTGATATACCGCATCAAAGGTCATTCGATGACCAATTCCATATCCACAAAAATACAGTTTCTCTCGTCAATAACCAAGAGCCATCAGTTTAAGACTATTTGCAAGCTGAATTACGAAGGTACATTCAATGCGCTGGAGATGATTGAGTGGAAATCGTTTCTTACACCTCTGAATGATATTGAGCTGGAGTGTGGGGAAAGTTTGTTGATCTCGTCAACGAGATTGTTGCTCACGATACCCAAGTGGAAAATGTTAGGCATAACACTATAAACTCTGGATCAACGATTATATCTTCGTCTAATAAGAAGGAAAAGCATTGTGGTGAAGTAACCTGAGATCAAGATCGACGAATGACTGCAACGCTCACCGTAACTTCTCCAATTTCGTTTCCACGTCGCTGCCAAACATCAAAAACCACTTCGAAGGCAGTTTAGCATCTTCTAAAAATGAGAAGGAAATCTTTGAATACATCAGGTCCTCTTCCAACACCAAATTGGGCATTCCACTAATCAGGAACCTTTCTGGGGAGATCAGTAGCAGACCTAGAGAATCATCTGATGTCCTAGTTGGGGTTTTCTCTATTGTTTTTTCGGTCGAACTGTCCGAACCCATGCCATTACCAAAGTCACCTCGTTCACAAATCGGAAATTCCAATATCCATTTAACCGAAGAAACTATTTTCAGACATCTTTCTGTCTTGAATACTCCTTCGGCACCTGGTAGTGATGGAATATCTTCACTCCTCTTAAAACGCTGTGCCAGTGCATCCGCGGTGCCCCTCAGTATTATATTCCGTGAATCTTTTTCTTCATCTTCTCTTACTTCCGATTGGCTTTTTGATTGTGTGACCCTTTTCTTTAAAAAGGGAGAAGTGCTCCAATCGGCACATCGTCGTCCATATAACATAGGTGAACAGGTTCTGGTACCCGTTTTCCAACTATCCGACTTGGCATCATTGTCTCGGACAACCTCACCTGGCGTAGCCATATAATAATAATAATAATAATAATATTGTCTTTATTTCACCAAATTGAACCTCAAGGGGAAGTTCACCAAGAAGGTGCTCTACCACTTAACCCTTGTTACATAAATAATTGAATTCGAATGATCATTGAAAAACAAAAAAAGGAGAATATAATGGAAATGAACAAAATAAAGCAGGACTAAGATAATATAGAAAAAAAGCATTCAAGACATTGAGTACTACTATAGTTTCTGTAGACAATCAGGAACTTTATACATTTATCGTACGGAAAAGATGAGCCCTGATTTCTTTCCTAAATCTAACCATTGTGAATTTTTTATATTCGGTTGGAACCTCATTGTAAAACTTCACTATATTATAAGAGAAACTTCTTTGAAAGATCGATGTTCTGAGCTGGGGACAAGAAAGCAGATTCCTATGCCTCACGTTCAAGTTATGAATATCAGTTCTATACCTCAGTTTCTTGTGAAGATATGGCGGACACTTCTCAATTATGACTTTGTGATAAGTACACAGGGCATAATATTCAAAACAGGTTTTCATATAAAAAAAATGTAAATGCTCATCTCAAAAGAATATATATTTATATATATATATATAGGCAACCAACATAACTCCTTCAACTTATGCGAAACATGCTCATATTTTCTGATCCCATATACAAACCTAATGCAGCTATTTTGAACACGTTGAATTCGACCTAATGTCTCTTGATCAAGACAAAAGCTATAAACAGGGGAGCAATAATTAAACTTAGACAAGACAAGACTCTCACATAGAACCCTTTTTGTAGGGATGGGCAAATACGATCTATGCTGGTACAGCATCCTAAGGGCCCCATAAGCTCTCCGAACTGAACACGCCACATGTTCACGAAATCTTAATGAGCCATCCACAACCAAGCCCAAGTCCCGAGCGTTCTCTACAAAATGTATATTATCACCACCAATTACAGGCCTAAAATTATTTTCAACGAAACTTCTTATATTTTTGGAACCAAAGACCAGAGCGAATGATTTTCTTGAATTCAAAATGAGGGAATGTTTCTCCGCTATGACTGCCAACCGATTCAGATCTTCAATAATTCTCATGGTTGCGGTATTAAAATCTTCAATGGAGAAATCGAAAAAAAGTTGAAAATCATCAGCAAACATGTGAACCTTGCCGTGACGGATGAACTTGATGAATTGGCCTGTGTATATTATAAATAGAAGAGGCCCGAGAACCGATCCCTGAGGTACCCCACTCAGCACAGACTTAGCAGAAGAGATTTTATCACCCAACTTCACGAATTGTGTACGCCCAGTGAGGTAAGAGCTCAGAAGGCGAAGAGCCTCACCTGACACTCCACAAGACTTCAAAATAGCCACAAGAACATCATGCCGCACAGTATCGAAGGCTCTACTGAAATCCAGCAGGAATAACATTGCACACTTAGAATCATCAATGGACCGAAAAATGTCATCAGTCACATCGAGAAGGGCACCGGTAGCACTGTAACCTTGACGGAAACCTGACTGAGTCGCAGGAAGAATCCCATTCAGCTCAAAATACTCAGAGAGTTGGACTGCCATTATTTTTTCTAGAAGTTTAGATAAACCAGGCAGTATACTGATCGGTCTCAGATCTGAAAGCTCATGTGGACTACCATTCTTTGGGATAGGAGTGACCTGAGCACACTTCCAAGAAGTAGGGAACTTTGAACTCAGTAAAATACTGTTGAAAATATTGACAAGAAATGGAAGAATATGAGGACAACAAATTTTAATGAACGATATCGAGATATTATCAGAACCAGGCGCACTATTCTTGATTTTTTTCAGCTCTGCAATTATATCATTTTCTTCCACTAAGCGGAAACTGAAACATTCAGAACTTATTGGATTTTCTCTGTAGTAGTTAGTAACCGAATTGCCCGAATTGTTACCCGGAATATTCAAAAAATAATCATTAATCTCATCAGGATCTCCAAACTTCAATTCGACATCGGATCGTGACTCATTCAAAATACCTAAAGACTTCAACTCCCGCCATTGCTCCTTAGCAGACGCATTCATAGAAATATTCTGAAAATACTTCCGCTTTTCCCTCGTTATAGCGTGGTTTACTGAATTTCGCAGGCGCTTGTACTCTTCCCACCTTACTCTTGATCTGCTACTCCTATATCCCCTCCCAGCTTTATCCCGCTCCTTCATCATTTCCCGCAACTCGTCAGTCATTCACGGCGCGCGCCTCTTAGAAATTCTTACAACCCTAGGAGGAAAATGTTTATCGAAAAGATCCACCAAAGTCTCAGAAAACAGTCTTACCTTATCATCAACATCAGTCATGTGATATATATTCGGCAAATCCGAATCTAAAATATCATCAAACAATAACTGTTCATTGAATTCTCTACAGTCCCTCAGTGTCAAAATTCTGGGCTTAAACTTTGGTTTTTCAATTTTCACAGTACATCCAATACATTCATGTCGAGAGAAATCAGATGGACAAATGAAAGTAGAACCGATTATTTTGTTTTCATTACATATTATAACATCTATGAGAGACTCGGAACCCGTCGCAATGTGGGTTGGTTCCTGTACTAGTTGTTGCATACCGATAGAAGAGAGCATAGAACTGAAATACCTTACTGACGGTAAACGATCATCAAGAAAATTTATGTTAACATCTCCAACACAGATAACATTTTCACATTTGAGCAATGCATAATTCAAACTATACTCTAAGGCATCAGTAAAAAGTTTATATGACAAGTTAGGCGGCTTATAAACTACACCAATAATCACATATCGATTATATCTTCTCTGAGGCCAAACAACTGACATGCGTGTTCTACAAGTCAATTAATGTTCGCAACAACAGACTATTTGGAACCATTCTCAAGGCCTACATCCGCCCCACCCTTGAGTACTTGGGTCCAGTTCGGTGGTGTACAACAAGAGGGGAGGCAGACTTACTCGATATGACGAACATATGGGCCACTCGTATTTGCCTTGGACCTATGCGACCCACATACCCGCAGCGATTCAGATCCATGGGTTTGACATCTTTCGAGGAGAGGAGAGGTCGTGGGGATTTAATATTCTTATACTGAGCCATACGCGATTTTCTGGGTGACAGAGTCAGAGACTTGCTTACTCTAAACTGAAACCATCTCAGAGGTCACGATTACAAACTGAAACGCCAAAACTTTAAAACACTCATAATTTTCTTCCATACAAAGTTTTCGGTGCCTGGAATAGTCTACCAAACTCCGTTGTGCAGGCCTCTTCAGTGAGCACATTTAAGAACAGATTTGATGGATAGAGGCACTAATCTAGAGTCTGGATATTTCTTTCATTGTTAACTGCGATAAACTTTTTCCTCTTTTTTCTCGAACATTTTACCAATTTTACTCAAGTTTCTTATCATTGCGCTTGAATACCAGCCTTTGTATTTTTTATTTTGAGTTGATATGTTTTAAATCTGACTGTCGATGATTTTATTTCTGTGATTGATGTGATGAGGCTGTTGTTTGCGGATGATTTAAAGCTCTTTCTCAGGGTGACTTGTGTGCAGGACTGTTTTAGATCACAAAGGAGTTAATAGAATTATTGAAATGGTGTGAGAATAATCGTTTGAAATTGAATTCGTCTGAGGTCAATATCATTTCTTTTACAATAAAGAAGGAACCCATTATTTTTGGATATTCTGTGGGAAATTTAGGTTTTTTGAGAGTTGATGTTGTTAGGGATCTGGGAGTTCTGTTTGATGGTGAGATGTCATTTGTTCCTCACATTAATGACCTTCTGAGTGCTGCTTTTGAATTGTAGGGCTTCATAGTTAAAAAATGCAAGAAATGTCCAGAATTCGGGAACATTTGTTCTCCTATTTAATGTGTAGTTAGAACTAAACTCGAGTATGCCTCTTTCATATGGCAACCTATATTTTTTTCATAGTCAGCGTTTGGAGTCAGTTCAGCGTAGATTTTATAAATTTCTCCCATACAGAGAGGAAGGTGTTTATCCTACGAGAGGTACTGACCATGTTGTACTCTTGAGTAAGTTCGGTGCTTTCTCTCTGGTTCATCGGTGGTGTTGACTGTCCATACCTACTGGAGAGGCTCAACTTTTCTAATACAAGGTCCAACATGAGATCTAGGCCTTTGTTGTATTTGGTTCCTCGTATGAATAATTGTATGATTCGAACACTCATTCAACATATCTTTAGGATAATGAATAACTCGTGTGAGACCTGTGATATTTTCGTTGACAATTTAAACACTGTAAAATAGAGATTTCTCAGTTGTAAAAAGATCATTTATTTTTGAATTATTAATTGGAACTTAATTTTGTTAATTTTTCTGTAATTGGGTTTTTACCTGTTGAAATATAAAGCTGTTCATTATTATTATTACTATAATAATAATAATCATAATTACTATTAACTCTCGTAATTTTTTTCAATAATAATAGTAATGAATACAACGAATTTTAAATGTAAATGCATGCCAACAACTACCGCTCCTTCACATACGTCTGCACGCTTCAGCACCCCACTTTGGATATGAAAATTCATGATGCGTTACATATGGATGTCGATGGAATGATCAATGAAAATAGTGATCCTTTCAAACTTATCTTTTCTATGGGGCTTTTATAACTTCCAACTTCAATATGCCCGGAAAGCTTCTAGTGATGAAACATTGTTTTATAATATGTGTTCCGAAATCCCTTTTTTATTTCAATGGGAGTCTCTGTCCTAATACTGTCATGTCCACGAGTTATACCCTCTTCAATGCCTTCAATATAGTTTCCTCTTCAAATTTATCTATAAACATATAACATCGTTTTAATGAACTCTTTCATTGTTCCAATGAATTTGATACGTTGAGGAAATATACGCATTCATTGCGAGATGTATCATAGTACGCACATTCGCTACATTGGCCCAATGTATGATAATTCATTGATGGCAAAATGAATGCGTTCATTCCACCAATTTTGATGAACAAATTCATTGTCCCAACGTATCTTCACATTGTATTCATGTACCTTTCAGTTCAGTGTGGATAGGAAAAGAACGAAGAATTGGATATAAAAAAATATTTTTTCGTCTGTGGCTACGATAACTTGAGAACGTAAAGAGCTAGTGATTTAAAACTTCAAGGATAGGCTCCGTATCGAAATGTGCCGGTTCATTCGGTCAAAGGGAAAATCCACCGCATGGTTTCTGTAGTTATGAGTTTTCGATTTAAAATCAATTTCAAATTTTATTGTCCATGAGTTTAAACATGTGGGCAAAACTAATGATTCATCGTCAGTGCATTTCAAGAATTGGATTTCCAACTGAGTTTTTCGATCAACAATATAAAAGACTTTGTAGGTTCTCGAAATTATGAAGAATATTACTTGCCATGAAATCCATTAAAATATATGCTGATCCATGAAATACTAATGATAATAAGCTATGAATAATTTGCCGAAGAATTTCTTATTCCTATCCCACCCTCTAATATGTATTCACCTGAAGTTCAGAATCTGTGAATTCTCCTCGAGCTATAATATCGGTAATAAGGAGCGGATGATACAAGGTTCAGAAAGCTAATTAGAAAACATTTAATCCCGGCATAATAATTCTGAACCTCCAAACGGAAGTTCTAGATGCTTTGATTCATTACAGTAAAGAGTTTCATGATGTTATAGGAATCGAAGATTCTTCAAAAACTGACTTCTTCGAATTAATTTATTGGGTCGGTGAATTTCCTTTCATTATTGAATATTTTTCAGAGTGACGAGGAACTTATCGAAATATATTATTAATCACTCTGAAAATAGCATGATGAAGATGTTTTCACAATAAAATTGAAAGGGATAACTTTTCTGATTTTTTTCTATTGGATACCTTTAAAGTATTCAGTCACTTCATTGGAAATGCTTAACAAAGTGCCTGTGAATTGAAAGGAAACTTTCAATATTCTGGAAATTGTCGAGAAATATTCTTATTTGATTATTGAAAAATACAGATTTCTCTGTAGATGATTTGATGTCTTGCGATATACTCTTATTGTCTTCGACGTATTGCGTCTTCAATGATAAAATTTTTTATTATATCAACTGGCATATAATGATTGGAGTAAAAAAATTTGAGAAAAGGGTAACATAATGAGAACAATCTGAAAGTAATACTAGATACTATCTATCTTTCGATTCAGAATCATCACGTGTTTTTTCACGTACACTTCACTTCAGCCATTGAGTATTTAACACTCAATACTTCAACAGAATTTAGCAGATAGGAGTCCATGCGTAAGCCTGTTGAAATTGTGAATAGAAACAATATTGCCAAAAAGTTAACTTTCACCCTCTTCTTTTCTTGACAAATGAAATTCGGTAAAGAAACTCATAAAATATTTGAGAGATCGGGAATATTCATCCAGGTCTAAGATACCACGTAGATTCATAAGCTTTACGTGGCCCATTGCATTCGCCGTTGACGTTGCTGTTCAAATTAGAGAAGGAATGTACATTATGCTTAGAGGCTTTTATGAAGCCCGCAGCTGCTTCAGTTGACTGATAGTGTGCCGTTCTCCTGTTTTTCTGCTGACGTTCTACACGACCAGGTTCCTCAGTCTTTTAGCCTGCCATTCCGGTTTCAACTAATGTAGTGAGGTTGGAATAAACGTATGATCTTGAGTTCTACTTTTTTATTGACAAGTTATCATGATCTGGTTCAATCGGTTCAAATTAACGAAGGGAAGCCAAATTTACAGGTAATTCAACCGTTATCAAGCCTTATAAACGGTAACCAGCTGAACAGCGGAACGAAACATCCGATGAATGTGAAGTTGATCTGGGAGTGCCGCAGGGGTCTGCCCTGGGGCCATTCCTATATTTGCCTTTCGTGAATGATCTTTCCGTCAATTTGGGACAACTGTTGGGTGCTCTTAGCTTCCTGAGAGGTCAGAGATTGTGCTCTGTTGAGACACTCCTGAGGTCTTATTTGCCGATGATGCTACAGTGGCTTTCGAGAAACTCTAGATTGCTCTTACCAAGCTCCATAAACTGGTGCAAACTTAATACCTAATTTGGTTGTCAATATTGATAAAACCCCAGTGATTCATTGCGCGTTAAGGCCACAGATCAAAAGGTAATTCTCTTCATTCAGAATAAACCATCCAATCTATTGCGAGTGCAAAATTTCATTCATGTGGACAGTCATCTGAACTGGTCTACAAACGTTGAATACTTTGTAAGAAATTAAAAAGTTCTTTTCATGTTATAAATAGAGTAAAAACGTTGTTTCCTATTGGATTTCCTTTAAGTTTTTACCACAGTTTAGTCTATAGCCACCTTTCTTACACCATTTCACTCTGGGGAAACTCCTCCGAAGTGAAAAAGGCTTTTATAGTACAAAAGGGAATTACACGTATTATGTTTAACATACCTCCACGTTCATCATGCAGACCTATGTTTATAGAAAATAATATCTTTACATTATCCTCCATTTTCCTCTTTGAGGCCCTAATATATGCAATGGAGAATGAAAGTCGAATTGTTAAGTTATCTAGCTTCCATGCGTACAATACAAGAAATCAGGAATCTTATATACAGGGTTCTGCAATAGTGCTTTAGTCTTCCATAGCTGCCAAACCAGATGTTTTAGAAATTTAGTTGGAAAGCATTCCCTTTGTACTTTCAATTCTGCACCTCAGGAAATTACTTTCTAATATACAGGGTGTTCTCAAATAAAATCATTCAACAAATGAGTAATTTTTCGAACGGAACACCCCTTATATTTTTGAATATTTTGAATGCTCTTCAATACCTCTATCATGACGCAAAATATTAGGGATATTCCAACGGTACGGATCTTATTCAGAAAAAACTGCAAAATTTCAACGAAACAGTAGTTCGGTAAAAGCCCTCTACCGATTTCCAGAAGCGATAGAAACATGAATTTGGTCAGAAGTTCTTTTAACTTAAGAATTTGCCTAGTCATCGTTCCTAAATGACCAACTTCCTTTAGACAGGGTTTCCGTTATCAATGTCCAAATGTGAAGAATTTCAAATTGGTTTTTCTCGATTTTTTCGAATATAACACCCTGTATTTCTTCCCTGATTATGTACACAGTTAAAAATTTCACTTTTTTTCAGAAGTAACCTTAGAATTATTTTCACTTCTGTGTCCAGCAGATACGAAAAATGACATTTCAACCAAAAATTTCAGGAATAATGAGCATAATATCTAACGGATATCTCAAATGAGTGACTCAATGAAACCAAACTGAATGACCAATTTAACTTTAAAACTCTTCCAAAATCATAACTCTTGAAGTTCAACATGAAAATGATAATGGTTGTCCGAATAAGTAACACATACATAGGTGTTATTGGTAACTCTCAAATGAGTTACTCAATGAAACCAAACTGAATGACCAATTTAACTTTAAAACTCTTCCAAAATCATAACTCTTGAAGTTCAACATGAAAATGATAATGATTGTCCGAATAAGTAACACATACATAGGTGTTATTGGTAACTTGTGCATGTATTCTAACGATTACAGAGTTTTATCGGCATCCAAAAAAATTATTATTCATGAAATGGTTCATATGATTTTCATATCGGAGCAGTGCTGTTGGAACATCGATTATTATTATTGATCAGAATATTGTATTTCCGAATACAATAAATTGAGATGAATTCTGGTAAAGATGAAATGGTTGACATGATTTTCATTTAGGGGCAGTGCCACAGAAACCGTTTATTAGCCAATAGATCCTATGCTGTCGAATATCCCGAAAGAAGACATCCACACGAGTTGACTTTTCGGAGGCTTTAAAACAGATTTGAAGAGACAGTAGATGTCAAGTATAAAAAAGAAGGGAGGAAAATATCGGCCACTAACGAAGACAAGGAGCTCGAGGCTTTACTGCATGTAACTGAAAATCCACACACAAGCCAAAGGGAGCTTGGTGTAGCCTGTAGTATAAGTGAGCGTTCAGTTCAAAGGATCCTGAAAAAGAATAAGTATCATGCCTACCACATACAGATGCACCAGGCGCTTACGATAGAGATACTGAGCAAGTTCTCAAATTGAGTTCAAATAAGGTTTGACTGTCGAGAACGTAAACAAAACCAGTTTCCCGCACTAATTCAAGCTTCAGAACATCGTTCGTTCAATATCTCGCCTTAGTATGGTTTTTATTGGTTTTAGGTTTCAAAAGATCACGCCGGACTTACTGACAAAAAATATTCAACTTTAATCCTTCATAAGGATGATTATGATATACGTTCGGTAGATATTCTGGCATTGGATCCATTTTGAGAATATCTGATGATATCTTTTTTCGTACATGTTCTTGGGAGACAGCGTGCTATTAATTTGTCCAAATGTCTGTAATCTTCGAATTTTGAGCCGAAAACGGTTTCAAACCACTAAGTTGGACTCACTGTTAACGAATTTCAAATACTAAGGTTAAGTTTGTAATCAGTCAAACGGTTTCGGAATTATAGCCATTTGAAGTTTTGAGAATAATTTCCTGATATTTCAGGATCTCGATACTTAAAGAGTAGGTTTGGGGCAGACTTATTCATCTTCTCCAGATGTTTTTGACTTATGTTGTTGTTGGAATTGCAACATCAACCAGAGATAATAAACCGATCTAAGTTGAGCCTGACAGAAGCGTTTTCTAGCATTGATGGTGACTGGTTCTTGCGACACGGAGTGTAGCTGTCCACGAGGCCATATTTTTTAGCTTTTATCTTCTGGTAATAATATATTGCATTCCTCATTGTGCTTGTGTGGATATTCGTAATGGCCAAAATTTTGCAGCTAGGTTTTATATGCTGAATTGTTTCGAACTCCTGATGGCATTTCCTGCATTCATCTGATATGAGAGTTGTATCCACAGTAATGAACTTCTTATAGTTATTGGTATTTATCACCTGATCCTGGATTGTCATCATGAAACCCTCTGTTCCACAAAATAAATGTCCGATTATCAGTCATCGATTAGATGCAACCTTGGCGATGTAGGGCTGATTAATGTCATGATGATGACGAACGTGAAGTTCCTTTCGTGGCCACAGATCCTGTTTTTGAGCATCAGAAACCATTGGCAGGTCCACACCATGACCACAGTAACGTTCAGCGGTGTGTACTTCTCATCCGCTAACACTGTACTGCAGTCTGGGCCCTATTGTTGAATAATTTTCTCAGTTTGGCAACTTGACGAGAATGCAAGTTAACAATATCAACTGAAGCTCTTCCTCCTTGCCTTCTTGGTAATGAAGTTCTTATTATGGATGATCTATGGTGGTGTTCATTATGCTGGGTTGACATGGTGCGAGTGGTTCTCTGAAGAGCTTGATAGACAAAGAACCACTTCAACTTTCTTTGAATATTTTAGGTAATTTTTTGATCCTGTTATATAGTCGACTTGTGCAGTCCCGAGCCGGATTCCTTTCATCTACAGAATTTCTTCAGAATAAAATGTTTTCTCGACGGGATAATCACTCTCGTGGGTAAAAGATTTGTCACGGAATGCGGTACTGCTACTATACTATAGATTACACAATATTAATTCATGGAAATTTGAACTATGAAATTCTCAGCTGACCATGCTCTGTGCCCAAAAACCTGTAGTTAGAATTGTTTTTATAGAAATATTCTCAGTTATAAAATTCTAGTGACCAGATTTCTCTTCATATTTTCTGTTGTTTGACGGAATAAGATATCTTCATGGAGGCTTCAGATTGTAAGGTATTCAATTGACCTATAAAGGAACATTTGCCTACCTAATACCCAGGTTCAACTATTATCGTTTAAAGTGGAATTGTGCCTTACTCCCAAAGTGTGCTTCCAGTTGAAACGCTGGCAAAACTAACAATAATCTGTGGCTAACCATAAAAGTATGGACCTCTGTGGTTTGAATATACATGTGTGTCAGGATCATCAGATTGAGTTGACGATCCCCTCCCAATGTTGAACTGAGTTGGCAAATAATCAAACCAAGTATCGTTCCAGATGATCTATATGAAATCAAATTTCGGTCAAGGAACAACTTTTGAGAGGAAACTATTCTTTCAGCTACGTTTCGGCCCTTTATTGGGCCTTCTTCAGGCTAAAATGATACAAAAATAAAAGTTAACAATAAAATGAATATAAAATAACAATAACAAATTGAGCTATACAGCTATTACAGGTCAGCAAGGACAAAATATTAAGAAAGAATCGTCAATACAACAATTCAAAAGCTCAGTAAAACAGATCTCGAATAAAAACAATTGAATAGGTACTTATTTCGACATCCCAGAAAGATACACTTCACTTATCTGACAGACTTACCGTCAGAACAATAAAACCTTAAATGAACTTTCACATGGAGAGAGTCCGTGTTGGAAAATGAAAAATGTTTTTCGAACAGGGTAGTCTATACATCGATGTATTGTCTTGAATGGTACAAACAGTTCTCCCTCAACAAGAAATCCCGAATAACCGATGTCAACAACAGAGGTCAAGCAAAAACACATATAATCACACATACTATTCCCGTGTCCATTGGCGTAACTGTTTATGTGTATGTTGATGATGTTATTACGTGTATTCCCGAGACAAGTGTTGATAACGTCCTCGACCTTTTTAATTCATTTGATACGGATCTTAAATTTACGTGCGAATTGGAGTCGAATAGCATGATTCGTTTTTTGGATATCCTGTTAATCAAGAGAGACAACAGGGTACTAACTGATCTTTACCGTAAGCCCGTTTCTTCCGGGAGAATACTACATTTTGATTCATCACATTCCAGAATCCAAAAAGTGAATATTATAAAGTCGATCAAACACAAAATCCTTAATTTATCTCATGAATCCTTTCATTGTGAGAATTTTAAGGAGCAAACCTTGTTTCTGTTGAAGAATGGTTACCCTAGGTATTTGATTAGTAACATTTTTTGCTCGTCTAATGAAGTTGAACGAATAAATTCTGAGGGTAACATGGATGGTTGTGAAGTTGTTCCTTGTAGATTGTTGTATGTTGGTGGGTTGTCTGAACAACTGAGGAAATTTATGAAACGTGGTGCTAATAGAGTGATTTTTTATTATAAAAAGACGGTTCGTTCTTTGTTTTCTAGAGTCAAGAGTAGGGATCCCAAGCAGAAATGTTCCGGTGTGGTGTATAAAATTAATTGTGGTGATTGTGATGGTTGTTATGTACGCCAAACTGGGCAATATTTAGGTGATAGGTCCGCGCAACACAGGAGAGACTGTAATAATAAAAAGGAATCTACAGCGTTGTCATCTCATGCTGTTTCTTTGGGCCATAGTTTCGATTTTGACAATGTAGAAATATTGGACCGAGAGACGAATTGGTTCAGACGGAATTTCAAAGAGATGATACATATAAAGAAAAACTCTAACTTGATCAATTTCCTTCTGATATTGGTTCCTTGAATGTTGCATATTCGAATTAAATAAGCGAGTGTTGAAGATAATAAGTTGCCGTGTTATAAGTTACGCCAATTGACACGGGAATAGTATGTGTGATTATATATGTTTTTGCTTGACCTCTGTTGTTGACATCGGTTATTCGGGATTTCTTGTTGAGGGAGAACTGTTTGTACCATTCAAGACAATACATCGATGTATAGACTACCCTGTTCGAAAAACATTTTTCATTTTCCAACACGGACTTTCTCCATGTGAAAGTTCATTTAAGGTTTTATTGTTCTGACGGTAAGTCTGTCAGATAAGTGTAGTGTATCTTTCTGGGATGTCGAAATAAGTACCTATTTAATTGTTTTCATTTGAGATCTGTTTTACTGAGGTTTTGAATTTATATGTTGTATTGACGATTCTTTCTTAATATTTTGTATCTTGCTGACCTGTAATAGCTGTATAGCTCAATTTGTTATTGTTATTTTATATTCATTTTATTGTTAACTTTTATTTTTGTATCATTTTAGCCTGAAGAAAGCCCAAAAAGGGCCGAAACGTTGCTGAAAGAATAGTTTTCTTTCAAAAATTGTTCCTTGACCGAAATTTGATTTCATATCAGTTGGCAAATTTCAAAGCAGTTGGCAAATTTTCAAAGCATTCGAAAAAGTTTCTCAGCTGTTGGAAAAATTTCAAAGCAGTCGGCAAAATTTCAAAGCAGTTGAAAAAAATTCGATGGATGGGATTGAAATACTTATTTCCAAGACAATTATGAAATATGAAGGAATTTGAATGTTTCAAAAATAAAGTTTGCAATCAGTGCTTAACAAACCCACAAACCGGATAAAAGCATGCAGAGAAGAGAGAGAGCGGGATAATATGAAATAACTCCAACTGTACGAAGTCGTGATTTGTGTTGACATACATTCAGGGTTTTTAGTCCGATATGTATAGACGGCAATAAAAAGTATTCATCCCAATACCAAGTGTTTGAAAAAATTAAACATTTTCTTCTTTTGTGTCGACCCGCAGCAGGTACCTAGTTGTAGATTTTTCAGTTACGTCGCATGGACTGTGCATCAAAATCCATCGGGTACAATGAATTTAAGCTCTTTTCATCAGTGGGGTAGATTTCATCATTACGCTTTGCGTACATTGTGTTACAGTTTTGCGAAATAACAGCGTGAAAGTGCATGAAAAATGAACCGAAAAGGATTCATTTTGGCTCAAATATGTAAATTAGGAGCAGGCACTTCCTCTTCGAATGAGATTTTTGCGCGCATATTCTGGTGAACGGCGTGCTATCGTTTAGTCCAAATGTCTGTAACTTTCGAATATTTTCCCGAAAATGTTTCCAAACAACTAGGTTTGACTCACTGATGACAAATCCGTTGTCAAAATCGATTATATCTGGCCGGCCGGTCGTCTGTTAGGCCGATGACCCGATAACTGGCGAACAGAGCAAGCTAGCGACTCGGAACTTTCAGGGCAGATCACGCATTAGAATGCGACAGTTAGGTTCGATAATGGGTTAAAACAGCCAATTTTTTTCGGAGGTGTAATCGCTTGAACTTTCGATATTATTTTCCTGATTTTTCAGGAACTACCGCAGCGATTGAATTGAAACTTGACACTTAGTTTGTGCATAACGACGAGCAACTTTTGAGGAAGTTTTGTTGAGATAGTACTGTTTTTTGGAAAATATATAATAGAAATTCAAAAAATATTTTCTCATCCCTTGAGCTCCATATTTCACAGCATTGTACTATATTTCAGTTTGACACGATTATAACTTTTGGGGATATTGGAGAAAAATTTTGTGAAATTTCGTGGTTTCTTTCTCGATACTATTTATTTTGATTGAAATAACTTGATGAGGTAGCTCCTCTAAAATTTAATTACATCAAAAAACATTTATAATGCATTCTTGATTATCTGAATCACTTAATATCGGGTTTAATCAGTAATTTGAGAACGGTTCAGATAACTGGACAACACTGGTTGGAATTTTGAAACACGAAAAATATTTTCTGTGGTATATGCACACCAAAAGTTTAAATTTTGAGTTCACCATAAAACTTTATATTTTGAACATTCTGAATTCAATAGAAATTTGAAGTATCAATTTCATTATAATGGAGCGTATATATTTTTTTCATTCGAACTTTCATCCCCACACAAAAATGTTTCCTTATATCGATAGTTATTGTTTCAAGATTTCCGTATATTCACGTTTCGTGTGGTCACTATTCATCGAAGTGAATTATTATATTTTATCAATGAGAATCTTTGAACAAATTAACCCATCCAAGTAGTTAATCCCTTTATTATTTTATATATATTTACGGGATGAAGTTACAATATAATGAAATATATAACCAAATACAGTCTATTGCTGCCCTCCCGTCACCCTCCTCCACACCTCTCTGTTCAGAACATCCTCAGCATTCAAATCCCTGGCTTCCATTGCCTCTTTAAATTTACAATTCCAGGATTTTCTTGTGTGGCCTCGTTTCCTTCAACCAGCAGGAGTCCATTGAAAAATCTGTTTTGGTAACCTATTCTCTTGCATTCGAAGTACATGTCCGAACCAATTCAGACTTCTCTTTTCTATCCAATGCAGTTCCGTCTCCCCTGCCTTCATAATCCGTCTCATTTCGGCATTTGTCCTTCGTTCCATTCTTGAAAGTCCGGCACTTATTCTGATATAGTCCATCTCCAATACCTGAATCTTCCTTCTAGAGTCTGCATTGAGTGTCCACAGCTCTGATCATAAAACAGCACTGATTCCACGAGTGCAAGGCCAAGTCGTTTTTTGGTTTTGGTGGATATGTGCTGGTCCCACCAAAGACTATTGATACATCCAATTACTTTCTTACTGTATAGTGATGTACAAATACAACAAGTTGACAAGTTCAAATACCTCGGAGCCACAACCAATAAAGACGGCATTGTTGTGGAGGAGATAAGAACAAGAGTTCAGAACAGCAAGAAAGTAAACCCTTTATTATTCATTTATAAATAGAAATTATTCTGTAGATTTACTTGACTTAATGAATTTTCATATAATTTGTTTGTTCGATTCATGATTTTCGGCAGACAATGGAATTCCAAAATTGCAAAGGAACAAGAAAGTACCTGTACGAATATTGAAATTTGCTATCATTTTTTCCATCACGACCCTAAGAGATGGCGGTCACTCTGTTTTTCTGATTTTGTCGGAAATAAGCACTTCTAGGATATTGTTATTTTATGTAGTAGAGTTTTGTCACAGAGTCTCCATACCAATCTTCACACTGCCATATTTTCTCTGGCATCACGTGATCACTCAATATGGCATCGAAGACAGGTCGCGACGAGTATGTGCAGCTCCACTAGTTCAATTCAATTGTTTGGTCGCCATCTTCATCGTGAACTCGCAATATCGCAATCTGCCCTGGAATCTGGCTCTAGCGCCCTCTCAACTGAACTCGAATGACAGACTTCATAAGGGACTTTTGACGGCTAAGCAGGCTCCCAGAATGCTCGTTATAGCAAGCGCTTAAAAAGGCTCGTAAGTTGATAAGATATATTGAGGGGGCGTGCGGTAAATACACTGCACGGCTACAAAACTTCGAAAAAACCGAACAATTATTTCACTAGGGATATCGCGTGGAATAAATATCCTTAGAAACAAAAACTTTTTCTTCAAGATAACTTTCCTGTTAACTATTAGAAATTCAAACCTAGGAAATTCCTCCTTGAATAGGTAGGTCCCTAATGTATTTGCTCATGTTGTTCAAGTAAATTCTTACATGCTGTGAATATTAGATGAGGAAACATGTTCGGAAGCATATCATAGTATCATTATATCTACATAATTAATGTAATTATAGACCAATGCCAACAGCTATGCATTACTACTATATTGAATTGCAATTAATGCATACTTTAGGGTGTCCCCTAAAATAACTTCAAGTAGGGAGAATAACCAAATGATTTTTCAAGTTCGATCATAAAGTTTAATTTTTCCTCCCCAAAAGTATAGAACTCTCAAAAAACATGCTCACTGAAAATATGTTAATTAACATTCGGGACCACCTTCGGTTGGCATATCGAATATTGTTCTACGTCAAGTCGAGACTGGATCAACGGAGTAACAATTTGGAAGTAATATATTGTGTTTACGGTTAAGGGTTAATTCATACAGAATTAAATGTGTATAATATGACAAGAAGATCACAGAATATTGAATATGTATTTGAAAGAAAAAAAATTAAATTTTTTCAAATTGTTCTGATAACACGATCATCACGAAATTTTGTACAAAGTTGTGTTTCAGCATCTTCAAACTAGGCGCGATTGAATCAGTATTTCTCTAGTTATACCGAAAAAAACAAAGTTATCGGAAAGAAAACTACGAAATTTCATTTATTTTTTCCCAATATCTCCAAAACTAATAACTTTATCGGATTGAAATTATTTGATACAGTGATGTAAAAAGGGGAGCTCAGAGTTCGCGCAAAATTTTTCCAAATATGATGATCAGTTCGCAAAAAAAAATTTTTCCAAAAAAATTTTCAAGAAATCTTAAAAATTTACGGATAGTATGATCTCAACAAAATTTCGCGTTAATTTGTGCGTTGCTATAATCCAACTTACTGCCAAGTTTCGATCCAATCGTTCCAGTAGTTTTTGACTTATCGCCAAAATAAAGTCAAAACTTCAAATGGTTCAAACTCTGAAACCGTTTGGCCGATTTCACCCATTAACAAACTTAACCGTCGCATTTTGAAATGCAACCTACCCTGAATGTTTCAGGTTGATAGGATTCTCCGTACGACCGTAATCGTGTCTACGGACGGCCGGCCGGATAGAATTGATTTTGACAACGGATTCGTCATCAGTGAGTCCAACCTAGTCGTTTGAAACCATTTTCGGCTCGAAAATCGAAAATTACAGACATTTGGACGAAACGATAGCACGCTGTTCCCCAGAACATGCGCGCAAAAGACCTCGGAGTGTGCTGTATCAGGTGAATATGGTGGTAGATCGTAGATATTGTTTGAATTTTAACCTAGAATCATTTCACAATTATAACTCATAGGCACCATATCGTGTAAAATCAATGGGAGTTTTACACATAATGAAAGGAGTTCATTGTCGGAATTATTCTGAGATGAATCTGAACGGACGCATGATGTACTGAATACACTTATATCGAAGATAGCAATTGCCTTTCACCCCAACTATTCAATGACTCCTGTGAGCTTATTTTTGTTTTCTTACGAAAAAAGTACCCAAATACTCTCAGAGTAGTTTCAAGCTATTATAAGCATCTGAATGTCTTCTCAACAACAATTCGAAGTATATACTGATCTCGAAAAAAAATTCGATTGAATTGTATTGCAATTTGATCCGAAGTTTGATTAATTTCTTGTTGCGTTGGAATACGATTTTTTTGGAAACTGTATATACAGGGTGTTTAATTGGTAAATGAACATACGGTAACCTGAGCTAGATCTACCCTAGGCAAGTCCAAAAAACCTATATATGATAGGTCTAATCAATTCCATAACAGAGATATGATTAATTTAAGAGGTCGATCGATTGATATTTTAATTACCAAAAATTCTTGCAAGCTGAGATTCAACACCCTGTATATTGAAATTTTGGGATTTGATTGAGATATTCGGAGAGAGCAGAAAATTTTCAATGGGGTTCAGTAGATTCCATCGTCTTGCACGATTTTTGCTCATAGAAAACTGATTCAATCGAATATTTGAATTCCAATGAATTCCAAGGAAATTAGTTCATTGTAATTAAATTGAGAAATATTCGGTTGAAATTTGGAATGTATGATTAACTTTCACAGGTCGATCGATTTATATTCAAATTGAATTTTGGGATTTGATTGAGATATTCGAAAAGAGCAGAACATTTTCTATGGGATTCAGTAGATTCCATCGTCCCGCACGTTTTTTTGCTCATAGAAATCTTCAGGGAAAGATTCAATTGAATATTTGAATTCCAATAAATTCTTAGAAAATTAGTTCATTGTAATTAAATTCAGAATTTTTTTTCTTGAAATGATTGAATATTTGTATTTTTCTATATTTTGATAGAATTCCAAAAAAAATAAAAATTAAATTGTGAGAAATTTATTTGTATTGTATCCCACAAGGAATTTTTCGAGTAGACTGCGACAATCGTTGTGATATAAATTTTGTCAACTGGTAACGGTTCAAGGTATTATTTATCTGTGTTAGTCTTATATAAAATCCATACCATCATAATGCCTCGTAAATTTTCGAATCAAGAATATGCTGATATTTTGTCCGTGTATGGTTATTGTGACGGGAATGGTAGAGCAGCTATACGGGAATATCAATCAAGATTCCCCAATAGAAGATTACCATATCACAGAACTTTCTCTACAGCTTTCAATTATGTTCGCGAAAATGGCCGGTTTCCTACAAGTGAATAATACACAAGAAAGGCGACACCTTGACATCGAAGAAGACATCCCCGATATGTTAGGGACACATCCAGAAGTAAGCACTAAGAAGGATTGCGCATGCTCTGTACGTGCCACACGTGACTGTAGGGCGTAGATTGAATAAAAATAATTTTTACCCTTTTCATCTCTAGAAGGTACAACGACTGGAAGAAGGTGATGAAATTCGTAGAACTAACTTTAGTAGTTGGATTTCACTAAACGAAAGAGTGATCAACAGAATTTTATTTACCGATGAACCCATATTCACCAGGGATGGAGTCTTAAATATGAGGAATTCGCATGAATGGGCTGAAGGAGATCCGCATGCGGTCAGGCATACGAAAACCCAACACAGATTTTCAATAAACGTATGGTGCGGAGTGTATAAAAATCGATTGATTGGACCACACATCCTACCAAGACAGCTTACAAGTGATATTTACTTAGATTTTCTCCAAAATCATCTTCCGGTATTACTCGAAGAAATGGACATTGCACAAATATATTTCCACCATATTGGAGGTCCACTTCATTTTAGAGTTATGATCAGACATTTTTCGGATCAGAGCTTTCCAAATATGTGGATCGGCAGAGGTGGACCGCAGGCCTGGCCTGCTAGATCGCCAGATATCAATCCGGTCAATTATTTCATTTGGGGATATTTGAAATGTTTGGTATATACATCTGTAATAGGAATTGAAGAGATCCTCATGCAACGTATCGAAGTCGCCTGCAATAAAATACGCAATAGTCCAGACATGATCGAAAAAGCTATTAGGCATAATTTGAAAAGGGCAAGAATGTGCATTCAGCAAAATGGTGGTACTTTCGAGCAACTTCTGTGATTCACGTTGATTTTGATGTTTCTATTTTTATTTATTTATCGTTGTTGGTTTCAAATGAGTTTTTCGCAATCATGAATGTTTTTCCGGAAATAACTTGAAATAATCCTCAGAATGTAAGGAAGTATGTGCAATCAGTGGAGCAAAGAAAATGTTATTTGATCTCAATGCAAGACTTTTCTGAGAATTTGTTGGAATTCGAATATTCAATTGAATCTTTCCATGAAGTTTTCTATGAGCAAAATAACGTGCGGGACGATGGAATCTACTGAACCCCATTGAAAATTTTCTGCTCTTTTTGAATATCTCAATCAAATACCAAAATTTCAATATACAGGGTGTTGAATCTCAGCTTGCAAGTACTCCAATATTTCTCAGATACGGACCTGGAATTTTTTGGTAATTTAAATATGAATCGATCGACCTGTGAAACTTAATCATATGTTTCAAATATCAACCGAATATACTGGGTGGTTCAAAAGTTATGAGAAATTGAAATCATCAGTGAGAACATGAACCACCCTGTATCTCGGCTATGGAATTGATCAGACCTATCATATACAGGTTTTTTGGACTCGCCAAGGGTAGCTCTAGCTCAGGTTACCGTATGTTCATTTCCAATGAAACACCCTGTATATATAATCTTTTGAGATGAGTAGTACATTTTTTTATATCAACCAATATGTGGCATAACAGTATTAGCAGAGGAAATGTAAACGGGGTACCATAAATTTTTACGTATGATAGAGCATAGATGAAAACCTCAGGAAAATCTCTGTCTCCCCGTATGAGTGTAATGAAATTGTTGTTGGTTAAGAGGGGCTTCTTTTTTATCGACAAAATTTCTTCTTTCCTATTCGATGCAGGTTGATACCTTGAAATCACACCTGAAAACAAAAATAGAGACGAAAAATCTAATATGAAATTGTACATGATTTAGGGCCGTATTTATAGTTGTTCCTTGAGGCTTCCTTACTGAAGGCCGCCTTGAATTTGCTTTTCTATGTTTCTATGCAAACAAACTTGTATTTGTTTCCATAGAAAAGCAAATTCATTGCGGCCTTCAGCAAGGAAGCCTCAAGGAACAACTATAAATACGGCCCTAAGTATTCAAATTAATTTGAAGTTCACGATCCATCTCAAAAAAGAGTCAGACATCGAATGAATTGCCTCGAAACCATCGTTATATATTGGACAACTATTAACTAAATGTTCTATTGTTTCCTCTCTTTCTCCGCACTCGCACCTTGAACTTTCGACTGAATTCCATTTGAAGAGGAAACTATTACAGCAACCATGACCGGTTTTAAGTCGATTCAAAATACACCAAATTTTCCTAGGAAGATTAAAACCATGAACTTTTTCCGAAGGGTCGCTGATCAAACCTTTGTTGAAAAGTTTACACGAATTTCATTCCGAACGCCAAATTTCTTTGTCACTTTTATTGATGTAAAGAAAATCGTTAATCCATAAAGGTTTACGAGATTTTAATCTAGCAATTTTAGAATCCGGAATATAAGACATGATTGGGAATAAATTCGGAAATGAATGATATTTATCCCAAAACTTCATCACTGCAACCTGTCTACGAATAGGGGGCGGTACAATATTTGATAAAACTGGTAACCACTGTAAAAGTGTTGATCTTATAGTCCCACTAATGTTGGGAAACTGTAATATAGCCTTGAGAAAACAATGTGATTTTAGTTGGAATCAAGTTTTAGCTTCAGATCGATCATATTAGTTCCCGTAAATATTTTCGGTATTGTAGTGATATGACTTCGCCTGTTAGTGATTGCTTTTATTTGTGAATGGAGTGCATCCAGCCACTTGGGTGTTTTTCCATAAACTATATTACCATGAAAGACTCAGTGACTTTAGAGCTGTTACACTCAAAAAAAAATCTTCGTGAACTCAGTTTCCTGAAAATGTTGCCCAACATCAAGAATAACACTATAACATTCCATTAATCAAATTAATATTTGAGCAAACAAATGATAATGTATTTGTCGAATCCGTACCTGAACACACTCTTCCATATGTGTGAGCATTGACGCAATAAGAATAGTGATATCTGCTCGTGACAATTCGTTTCAAAGAGAAATGAACTAAGTGGGTCCCTATTCTTGAATCGGGGATGGGACAAAAGAGGCGTGTCGAAGCGGTTCATTTTTGATGGAACGATAGAGACCGTTCATACCATTTCATTCAAGAATATGATCCCTGGGTGAGAATATGTGAAGGTTGGTGCAAATTGTGACAGCTTCCTCATCACCACATCCCACATATGTTCAATTGGATTTAAACACAGTGGACCACGGAAAGTCGTGAAGGTCAGCTTTTTGAAGAATGTCCACATTCCGTCCAGTAGTATTGAAACGTGCGTAGTCCTGCTGAGGAGTGACATCTGGATAGCCATTAAGACAGTAGACTATTGGATATAGTCAACATAACATGCAGCTGTCATACCGCTTTGGGTAAATTTAAGTTGTGATCGCTACCATAAGCAAAAGTTCCCCAAACCATAACTCCTACAGTCCTGTGTCCCTATTCTTGAATCGGAGATGAGACAAAAAAAAGCGGTGCATTTTTGATGGAACGATAGAAAACGTTCATACCACCACATTCAAGAATAGCGTCCCTGTGTTTATGCCTCTGAAATCAGTTCTACGGCTAGTACGAACTCAAAAGCTTGTAACTTTCACTAAAAAACGTCAATGGAGTATTGGAGAATTTTTTTTCCAATTTGAACTCTTTATTCCTTCATCTTTATTCTCCACGGTGATTGTAAAAACCTCATCGGAAACCATAACATTTTGTGAAAAGTTTCATCGACAACATTATCGGATTTCCATAAAAAAGCATTGAATGACGAACAGGATATTGATGGTTTTCACATTCGTTTATTGGAATTCATTTTATACTTTAGATGTACTATTATGCACTATCTGGTTAATGAATCAAGAAGAGCCTCTTTGTATGAACTAATTCCAAACTTTCCCAACCAATGAGAAATCAATACATTATAGCCAGTAACGCACATGCGACTTTCTGTCGCGCGATCGTATTGTGGCAAAAAATGAAACACATTCTGTTAAATACGAATACGCGCATATACGACCAAAAAATCGCAAATAATTGCTTTCTTGGCGATCGCGAATATTCAGTAGCGCGACAGATAATCGCGTGTGCACCCTCTGCCTGAGTCTGGAGTTATTGTCGACTAACACAAAATTATCGCGCTTCTTTGGATAAACTTTTCATATTCGGCATGTACACAATGTATACAGGGTGAGTCCTTGAATTGTACATTAATTTCAACCATAGATTCATCTCATGAATCACACTTTTTTCATCAGCCATTTCTCCAGATTCGGCTCTTGTAAAAAGTTAGGAGCATTCAAATATTTCTGAGTGTGCTGATACACTCCTGCACTTTGTTTGCAAGTTCAAAACAGATATCACTAACGGTGATTTGTATTGCAGAAAAATCAATCCATTACTTGAAATTCAAAGAAATATGATTGGAAAAACTCATTGAGTCACTCAATTCTTATAATTAGGTACTTTTGCGGTATTATTGTGGAAGAAATATTTCACTACACTTGACCATTGAAACAATAATCTTCCACTTGTAATCCGTGCAATATTCAGTTGTTTTCACCATGCGATTCTACGCAATTTCAATCTTGTCCATTCTTATATTGAAAATTCCATAATTATTCTAATTTTTATCGGAATAATAAATTAATCATGAGAAATCACTCAATTAACCTGAAAATATTAATTGAACTCTAGAATTCTATGGAAAGCCTGATGGTCCATAGACAAGGATTATGTCTGTGGTCTGGTCACGAAATTTTCAGGAGAAATAATAGGGAATCATTAAGTATTTTAAATGATTGGGGATTTTTATAATTACTCAAGGTAAACTTCATCTGCATTTTTCATGCTTATTTCTTTGAGTTTTATGAATTGTGAAGTCTATAAATAGAAAACTCTTTGAATTTTGATGATATTGATAACTGTAGAATACGAGTCATAGTCATAGCGAACTTTATATCGAAATTCATTTCATTCGGAGGAACTACGTCCATGCTACAATTTGAATACTGTCTTTTTTCGGAAATTCCAACAGCCGGTATATTTTTACTGGGGCAGAATCAGGAAAAATGGCAAATAAGAAAGTATTTTATTTGATGAGAGGAACTTTGGGTTGAAATTAATGTAAAACTTTTAGACTCACCCTGTATACACATCATCACTTTGTATTTGTTCTTCATTGAATAATTCAGTGAAAAGTCGAAATCATGATTCATTGAAAAATCACCGTTATTTCAACTCTAATAACGTATATTCGTGATAAAGTTGAGGTCGCTAAGGTTGGTTTTGTTTTCTCAAGGTTGAATTTGTTTTTTTCACAATGAAGAAATATAGCCGGTAGGGCGAATCAAAGATAAGAGAAATTCAGGTTATTCGATTTTGTTTTTCAATCAGGAATTATTTCCTCGGGGTTGAAGAGTTAAAAGTTTCATAAAAGTTTGGGATCACTTCGAACAGCTCAAGTTACTTGATAAACGTTATTGTTGGAGAAAATATCTCATGAATATCATATTATGCGTTTTTATTCCTAGCCTTACAGAAATCACAGAAATCTCCATAAAAACAAAATTATTATAGAGGGGAATTCGAACGGAATAGAAAAATTAATGAATTGATTATTTCCCCGCCAATCTCACAAGACAAAAGCGTTGAGTTGATTAATTTTCTCGAATGAATAATGATTCATTGCTCACGTGTTGCTTGCAAAATTGTATCCTATTCCAACGAGGAATTGAATAATAATAACTTTCGCAAAAGAATGGTATATCATTAAACGACCGGATGGAATTTGCGGCACGTGCCACAGAAGAGTGCTGTTTCTAACTAATAAAGCTGACCGACCTAATGGACGGTGGCGCTGCTCGAGGCGACGCGGTGCGGCGCTGCACGGTATGAAGTGATACAGTGACTATATTACCACAGTGGCGACAACGGGTCATAAATCTGTCAAAAGTATGCCATGTTCTGTCTAGAATTGTTGGCGGAATTTTATTTCGAATTTGAATTATCTGTATCGTGCGTCTATATTTCATTTATTGGTCCCCATTTCTTTAGTATACCTTTCACGGAGTGATATTATGGTCTTTAAATTATATTCAGTATTGTTTCAAATCAACTGAGTGATGGCATTATTTATCAGAAAGGCGCAGATCGAAAATATTGGTCGGAAGGGTTTGAAATATATAAAATTAATTGATGAATTTTAATACAATTTTCTGTTGCACTCACAACTATCTATTGTTGAAAAGGAAAGATGATCGGTATAATGATTCAGAATAATTACTAACTAATTAACTAGTCAACACACCAATGAAACCTTCTATTGTACAATAAGAACATCCAACAGCTGCACAACCTGACATTTTGAAATACATTTGGATAATAGAAAGTCGTCAATTTTCACAATCATGACGCCTCTTTCAGGAGAAGAAATATTAATTAATATGCAAATCAACGTGAACATAACCGCAATTATGCATAGAGTAGAATAAAATTAGGTATTTCATGTACAAAACAGCAGTTATTTCGACGTCGGACAAAACATGGCAGATTTATACCACGTGACCGCGATCAAGCAATATAGAATCAAACCACCGTTGTCGCCACTGTGGTTATATAGTCACTGTATGAAGTGGAAGCGCTGTGCTGAAAGTTTGAATCAAAATGAACTAGGTCCGTCCATTAGGTCGGTTGCACGGCGTTGCGCTGCGAAGTCGGCGCTCGGACGGAGATCAGTGCCGGAATCATGCGACATCGGCAATTCTCAATATCATTGGGCTGGATTCGTAACGCTCTCTGTGGGCTTGACTGGAGGTGTGTTGTTATATAATTCTGACAGTTCCAGAGAAATCACAGCTTATTTTCGGGTCGTGACTGGACTGAGTACGTATGCTCTATTCTGAAAGAGTGGAGAACGAGAAATGCGAGGAATGCTGCATACTACTGGCTGTGATCTGATCGTACCTATTTGTGTTCCCATATATTTAGTTTATACTTCGTAATGGAACCGAAGAGCGAGATTCAACTTTGATTTCTATACAGTGACGAATCCTTTGATTCATGTTGAAATTATTGGAAAGGATGAATATGTGTATAATAGCGATAATCTAAAAGTTTGTACATGCGTTATTTACTGAAATCTCTATAAATTAACGGAAACATTTCAATTCCATACTGAAAGAATTCATCCATTGATATTTATGATTATTCCACTGAATTGTTTTATTTTATTTTGATCAGAAATTGCCTACATTTCCAAATTGAAAAGCATCGCTTTCAATTGAAAAAATGATATTGAATATTCTTGCTGAAAGTACGGTAGACATATTCATAAAATCCATCATATCATTTTCAATTTTTGAAACAACTCAAATGGTGAAATTAAATGTTGAATTCTATAAAATTTCGAATGAGAGAATGAGAGGCTTGATATCTTCAATGAAGCTCGAAATAAATGATCACAAAATATGATAATATTCATAATAAATAAGAATTAAAGATATTGTGTCGAAACGATAACGCGCTGTTTTCTAGACCTAGCGCGTAAAATAATACAGGAGTTTTTATACAAATTTGCAATTGATGGAATAGAGTTGATTAGATAGCTCATATTGTAAATTTCAAGAAAGAAATGTGTACATTTTTTATGATTTGAACAATGAACCAGATTCCTCTGTTCAATATCAAACTTCATCAGAGACCTAGAGTGCAACAAGAAAGAACGGTTAATGAACACCGTCCGTAAAAAGCTCTTCCTAGGAATCTCTGAGAGAAAACCGTCTGTGACTGAATCTCTACGTTCCCGCTCAGTCGACTGGCCCTGTGACACGTCGAATTCGGAACAGATCGCTCAGGTGACAGTCACAGGGCCAAAATCACATGTAGTGAAATGACGGACCCACAACATCGACAGTCAACTGAGAACAGAAGGGCAATTCTCGAATCAGACGACTAGAAAACGACTACGGTGGCGACGTCATAACGAGCACATATTTATCTTGAACAGGTATTCTCGAGTTGGCGACACTATCGATATGCGAACAATCGTGTGACAAATGCAGACGTATAGCAAAGAGTGGTTATAAACAGGAGGCCAATTCAGCCGAGCGAAAATAAAACCTTCTCGCCGTTGAACTAGACCAACTCACCGTTGTGTAAAATGCGAATTAGAAATATCTAGGTATGTTCAAAATCACTCGATCGTAATTGACTCGTTAGTATGGCTCCATTGGATGAAATCGCTTTATTATACGGAGTCCAAGAGGGGGTAGAAATCTAAGCGGAGACCGCTCTTCGAATGTTACATGTACGAAAGATAATCGAAGGATTTAGTGAGATTTATTACAGATATTGTATCCAATCATATAACCCAACCTTCGAGATCTCCTGCCGTAGATACTCAAGTCGAGGTGAAAAATTTTACCTACAGTAGAATCCGTTTATAACGACATTGAAGACAAGTGACAAACACGTCATACTAACCGGATGTCATATGAAGCATAATCTTCGAAAAATTGGGGGATTTCAAATGTTTGGTATGATTCAGTTTGATATACAGAAAAACCACTAATCAAACATAAATATTCACGAAAAAATAAGAAAAAACACCAGGTCACACTGAACCAAAGATACGTACGAAGATTCACTGGCAATTTTACCTGATCCAATGTTAGGTCTATTTTTAAAACAACTTAACGAGCTCGCAGAACAATTGGCATGACTCATGATGTGAATAACATGGTGTGCTCATGTGCATTCAAAAGTGACGTCAGCTAACTGAAACTATGAAAATTCAAAGCACAGAATATGTATTTCCTTGAATCTTCAAGTTGCTATCGTCACCTTTGAATGCAAATGACCACACCATGTTTTTTACATAATGGGATTGTGAATACCAAATCCAGAAGAAAATAGGGCCGCTGACAGGTATTCCTTTGCTTCTTGTGATTTTAAACCATTGAAGTTTCACTTGCTAGAGATTCTTTCACGTGACTTTCAATTCCTCTTTGGTTTCGAAACATTCGAATTGAACGATTTCTTAATCTGGTTCTTGTTCTCATGAACAATTGAGAACATCGCCTGGAAGTACGTAGGTTAGCGAAAACTATGTCCGGTTATAGTGACCGCTCACTATAATTTTTCCAAATTGGTTCATAATAAACGACATGTCAATATAAGCGAAGACATCTCATCCGAACGCTAGTATATGGAGCTTTATAAGGATACCAAACTTGACACTGCAATCACGTCATATTGAGCGGTTGGTCAGTATAGCCGGCGTCATAATAAACGGATTCTACTATACTTCACTTCAAATCAGTTACTAAGGGATGGGCTATAAATCAATGAAATAGTCACCCTCGTTGAAATAATTTATCTGCGGATTCAATCAAACCCATGGATTTGCAGGTGTTGTGAGATATATAGATTGATATTGATTGATTGATAGCATGGACTTGTCCAACTTTTTCGGCTGTAACAACATGGAGCTATTTCACGCAACTGAGCATTGTAAAGTAAATATATAGAAGCTGTTAATTTAGATAAGTCATATACAGGGTGTTTCACCATAAACTGGTCGAACATATATAGCCATATAGATGACATTGGAAAAGTTATTTCTGCCCCATGACATATACTCCGTTTTCGAAGCATAGGCGAGATACAGGGTGTTCAATGTCAACTTTGAGCGATATTCTGATAACTGTGGTGAGTTATGCTTGACCTTTAAAATAACAGTTCTTGGTCACATCTCAGTATTTTTTGGTGAGCCATTTGTTGTGTAGAATTCGGGAAAAAATTTTTCAAAATGGCGGAAAACTTTCAAAGTTGGAAGTTTTTGTGTTCGATCGCTAAATTGGATAGCATTATTTAAATGTACTCAATTTTTTAAGATTTTCTGTGAAAAAATTTCCCCAAAAGTCAAACTCAACTTTTTTCTTACATGTCTACAGTGAAAACAAATTTCTCTCAAAATTGTTGAAATCTTTCGAGGTTGAACTTACCTTTATGTTGAACACTGCTGTGAAAACATAATGAACAGATATCCATTGGTTTTCATTTTATAGCCTTCCAAAGGTTCTCGCTCGGAGAACTCGAATAATTTTATTTAAGAAACTGGTGGCCCTACGGAGGCCAAAATGGTGCTAATAGGCCCACAGAATGACCTGGATAGAAATATGAATTTATCGAAAAAAAACTTTTTTTCGAAAAAACTTTGATGGGATTCGAACTCGCTCCACTTTCGGGGAATAGGGACGCGTATAAATTAGATTTATTTTGATTATAATGACGTCCGTTATTAGGCAACGGTAGTTCATCGAATTTGACCCTATTTTCCTAATCCGGAGAGAGTTCGATTCCTACCAAAGATTTTTTGAAATTTTTTTTTTCTTGATGAATTCATATTTCTAATCAGGTCACTCCGGAGGACTATTAGCAAAATTTTGGCATCCGTAGGGCCACTTGTTCATTAAATAAAAAATTTTAAGTACTCTAGACGGAGTCTTTGGAAGGCAATAAAATTAAAACCCAAGGATATCTTTTCATTCTGTTTTCAGAGCAGTGTTCAGAATAAAAGTTAGTTCAACCTTGAAAGATTCCAATAATTCTGGGTGAAATTTTTTTTTACTGTAGACATGTAGACAAAAGTAGAGTTCGAATTTTGGAAACTTTTTTACACAGAAAATCTCAGAAAATTGGGTACATTGAAATAATGCTATCCAATTCGGCAATCGAAAACAAAAAATCCCAACTTTGTAGGTTTCCCTCCATTTTGAAATATTTTTTTCAGAATTCTACAGAACAGTTGAATTGACCACCAAACAATACTAAGATATGACCAAAAACCGATATTTCAAAGATCACATAAATCATCACAGTTATCAGAATATTGCTCGAAGTTGAAATCAAACAACCGGTATCTCGCTTATGCTTCGAAAACGTGGTATATGTGATAAGGCAGAAATGAGGTTGTAAATGTCATCTATATGGCAATATATGTTTGACCAGTTTATGTTGAAACACCCTCTATATGACTTATCTAAATTAACAGCTTCTATATTAACCTGGATTTTATAGAAGAACTTGTAGAATGATTCGCCACAACTGAAACCAAACAAAAATTCATAACTAGTTTAAAACATAAAATTCGCTCATATATACATAATTGAAACCACAAAATTAATGAATTAACACAAAAATGTCATTGACGTCGACAACCCTGGACCGAAAAAATCAAGTAACAATTACTCTGTACTGATATCTTATATTGGGATCATATTGCAGATTATTGTTTTTACTATCCTTCGTTAGTTACACTCATTGTTGCTTATTATAGATCCCTATCAAACTTTCAGTATAAGCTCTTTTATTTACATCATCGATCAATCTTGTGTGAACCATTTCACTGAGATTTCGTCCAGGCCAATTATTCTCCTCTCAATCCAATATTTTCACGATTTCAAAATTGAAAGACTGACTTTCCTCGAAGTGGTGCTGTGCTGAGTACGTATTTTGCTCTTTATTGTGGAAACTTTCATTAGATTCATAATTATGTTGGTTAATTGTTGGTTCCAACCATTATTCAGGTTGGCCCACTTAACATTTCTCACAATGATAGGAATTGGTTTCACGGAGAAGGAAGAGCTTCAGTAATAATAGATGCTCTTGGCAGATGGCGCGCTGTACGTTGTTATACTGCAGCTGTCCTTCTGAAAGGTAACAAGTATCGAGAGATCTCTCTGCGGTTCATCCAAGTTAAGTTGACCTGGCGATCAATTACAATTATGAAACAGCTGTAGTCATTCTACTTGGATCCGCTTCTTCAGTGTAGGTGTTTTGGTTGATTGGATGATTAGCTCTGATCAAGGGGGAATATTTGTTGATTTATCGACGGATATCCGTCCTTGTGATGATGTTATTTATTTCTCACAATTTTTGCATGAAATTCTCTATACTTGATTAGAACTGTTCAAACAATTAAGTGTTATGTTTCAACAAAGATTAAATCACCTTAATATTTTCCACACTATAAAAAGGTTCTATTTCTTATTTCTATGTTACATTGTCACTCGAGCAAACAAGATTTTGAAAGATAGATTTGGTATGAACAGGAAACTGGAATATTGAAAATCGTTCATTTTGGACCTTGTTCTGTTCAATTGTGCATGATTGGGAGTTCGGTTGATATTATATTAACGAAAGCTGTAGGTTAGTTGTCACTTTTCAGTAGTTCTTTAATTTTTTGATGATTTCTTGATTGGAATTATCATTGCTTAGACTGAGGAATCGATATCTCGAGTTTCTGTGATCTCGGACTATTAAATCTGCAAAAAAAATGTAATGTCCAAAAATGCTAATTTTCCATTCGCGACTTCCTCTATTGTGAGTCTAATATGTTCATAAAAACTGTCGAAAGTATCCAACAGTTCATCAGAAATCGCTAGGAAGGTATCGCCAACATAGATTTTCATAAAAAAACATAATATGACAGATTGTGAACACATTCCTCAACAACTTCACTCATAACTAAAACAACTAATGAAGGACGGTTGGATTGCCCATATCTGAGCAATTCAACTGCTCATAAATTGAACTATTGGATGTAAAATAGTCGGATTCATGATATGTATTCGATAACTTTGATCAATGCCTTGAAAATTTCATTGAATGAGTTATACAAATTTTTATTTCTATATTTCACTACCAACAATTATGAGATGTTCTACAATATCTAAGGTTTTCATTTCTGTGCGCATATTCTTGGGGGACAGCGTGCTATCGTTTGGTCCAAATGTCCAAATGTCCAATTTTCGAATTTTGATCTTTAAATGGCTTCAAACGACTAGGTTGGACTCACTGATGACGAATCCGGTGTCAAAATTGATTCTGCCCGGCAGGCCTGATGCACGATTTCGGCCGTATTGAGAATCCTTTTGATTTGTAAGTTGCACTTTGAAATGCGACGGTTGACTTCGTTAACAGACAAATCGGTCGAATGGTTTCGCAGTTATAGCCGTTTGAAATTTTGCTGATTTTTCCTGATATTTCAGGCAGTACTGCAGCGACTGGAATAAAACTTGGCAGTTAGTTTGACCATAACGACATGGAAATCATTATTCAAAATTTTTTTGGAAATTCTTTTTTTTCGGAAATATCATCATATTCGATAAACAATTTGCGCACACCTTGAACTCTATATTTAACAGCAGTATACCGAATTCCAATTCGATACCGCTATTAGTTTCGGAGATATTGGGAAAAAATATGTCAAATTTCGTGGGTTTTTTTCTCGATACCGTTGTTTTTTTCGGAATAACTCAAAAATTACTGATTAAATCATGACAACACTTCGCAGCTACTTCGAAAATGCTGATGGACAACTTTGTCCTGATGATCATGTCATTGGAATAATTCTAAGAAAAAATCAAATTGTTACTTTTCAAATATTGAATATTCTGTGATTTTCTGATTATATTATCCTCATGAGATTTCGTATGAACCTTCGAACTGTCATTTTTCGATGAACTACCCGAATTCGAACTAATCTGCTTCTCTAGAAATATTGGAAAAATAAAATTTTGAATTCGTATATCTGCGGAATCATTGGGTTTATGTCACCCATTCAAGAATTCGGCTTTCGTTTTCAAGGTCCAAACATACTTCACAAGAGTTTTAAGTTGTTTCTTTCGGAAGTTATTGTATTTACGGTCGGTTGTTAGGCCGACGACTTCGTGATTAGTAAAATCCGCATAATGATTCAGGAAATATACCTATTCAATATTTCATTTTCATAATATTTCCAAAAATACAGATCAGATCGAACTGATATCCATTACTTTATTGGAAAAAACGGGTGAAATACAAAAACAACAGAAATTTTCAGAGCCAGACCTGGATTTTCTGAATTCTGAACGAGTTGATTCCTAGAGGTCCCCAAGATAATATTCCCTGAAAATTTCAATCGATTCAAGATAACCGTTCAAAAGTTATCACGGATCGAAATTTTCGGTAAAACAGAAAACCACCCCGTATAAAATTTAAGAAGAGGGAAAGGCACTTTTAAATGGTCATTTGATAATCACCTGAGTAGTCTCTATACGTGGTAGGAATATGTACAGTTCCTCGTGACTCACCCTGTATATGTCAATATCAGAACGATGTCTTTGTGATGTTGCAAACAAAAAAATTATATTCTCATTTAGCCTGAGTTCATGTGCACATTGGAAAAGGTGTATGTTGGACGGAATAGGGGCGGAAACAGGGTTTTTAGTGTATGAAATCGGCCGAAGAAACTACCTTTGAAGTCTCGTCACCACCAACCTCACAGCTTGATTAATAATTAAGAATTTTCTGGTCAATTTCAACTATTTATCCTCCTTGAAAAATCTCACCTTATATTTCATACCCATTTTATTTGAGAGTATCTTTATTCATATTTGATTTATTTAATGTGTTGCAGCTTGCAACGCGTCGCTCTGGATTAGTGTTTCAAGAAAGCAAGTTGTCACCTAAGGTAAGCCAAAATGAATCAACGAAAAAATGTAGAAAAGCACGGACGTGAGGCCAGGAGCTTTTACGCGTTGTTCACATTTGAAGCCATTTCCTCTAAACATTTTCGTTTCAAGTTTTCACGAATTCGACTTTCTTAATTAATCCTCAAACCTGCAATGAAATAATCGAGTCTGCAAGACGTTTTTTTCAGTTGTGATTGTGGTAGAGGTCAGCCTAACTGCCAACCGTAAAATGAGAATCCATTTGGAGACTTATATTTGTTGAACCGGTTCAAAAACGGCAGCCAAATTCGCGAATTTGTAAAATCGTCTAATGATTCCGCATATATATCCATTCGAAATGCCATTATTTCAGTATTTTTCGAATAACTCTGTAAATAACAACTAAGAAATTCGACACAAATTTCCCAATATCTCCGAATATGAACATCACATCGGACTGAACTTTGAAACACTGTTGCAAAATACTGACTGTAGGTTTTTGCCAATGTTGTTGAAATCTGCTGAAAATTTTCCAGTGATAGTATGGTTCAACATAAATTTCCAGGATTTTCGAATACTTTTCAACAATTTTCTACTCCTATATACGATCTTCACAAGTTTTGCATTGAGTCGTGCGTTAGTCTCCTTTGACTTACAACAGAGTTCAAATCTGAATGCAACTGTTGTTCTTGAGATATTGAGGGAATAATCTCAATATGCCAATATCTCCGAAAACGAATATCGGATCGAACTGAAATTTGAAGAATTGTTTTTGAACATTGATTTCAAAGTTTATCCTAAATTTCAATCTGATCGCGTCCATAGTTATCGAGAAACCGAAGAAATATTCTCAATATTTCAAATAACAAGGAAAGAATAACTTTTCCTAAGATGTCCGAAAATAAACATCAGATCGAATTTAAATTCGAAAACTGTTGTGGAAGTATAAGTTCAAGGTCTGTGCTGATTTTCATCGAAATATGACCAATAAATTTGAAAATTATTTTTTTTCCGATAAAGAGGGGTGGTTTTCCTAGAAAAACCATTTTTTTCAAATTTTCTAACGATTGCAGACCCACGAAACTGAACGTTAAGTTGCGCGTTAATGTTCTTGAAATAATTAAGAATTTTCGCGATGTGATCGCTCCAGTACTTCTTGTGATATTGAAAAAATAACCTCAATGTTCCAAACAACAAAATTTTACATGTTTTTCCATAAAGCTCCGAAAGATAATATCGTATCCAATTGAAATTTGAACCATTGTTGTTAAAAACTGATTCTCAGGTCCGTCTTTTATGTCGTTAAAATCTGATCAACATTTTCCGAAAACAAATTTTTAATACAACAATTTCGAACATTTTCGAAAAAACATAATTTGAAAATTTTCTCACACTTTGATCCATACAAAATTCTGCAATAAGCTTTGCGTTGGTATTCTTCATATATTCACGAAGATTGAATCTGATCGCATCCGTACTTCTTGAGATATTGAGGAAATAACGTCAAAAATTCAAAAAACGAAATTTGACCAAAATTGATCCAAACCACACGATGTTTTGGAAGGGCTAGATAATTTTCCCCATTCTGTTCGCAAGATTCCCTCAGATTGAGTAATGCATTGAATACTGTTCTGTACTTTGACTTGGGATAAGTAGTTTGTTTGTTCTAAGACATTGAATATTTCGATCTTTATTTTTCAGAGAAGCGACTTCGCTCAGATCACTATTTTGAGATTAATGTTTATTGAATTAATCGAATTTCTTTTGGAATCATTCATATTAAAATCTATGGATACACAGTGGGAAAAAGGTTCGCATCTACTTCCAAACTCTGAATTTTTTACTCGTCCAGATTTACCATCACAGATTCGTTATTATAATCTGAGTGTGTTTCAGCAAATGATGCGTTGAATTTTTCCATGTATCCGAACAATACCTCATTATGAATTCCGATTCGAGGAAGTGCGTCGGCGTAGGTATCATATGACCTTTTTACGCGCTTGTTCTGGGGAACAGCGCGTTATTTTCTCGTCACTTTGTCTGTTATTTTCTGAGATTGCGTCGAAAATGGTCCTAAAGGATTGAGCTGAATTTCCTGAAGAAGAATTTATGGTCAAATTCAATTCTATCCGTGCGTCCGTGTGTGTCTAACTCTCCAAGGAAAGGACCTAATGAAATTGACAGATCAGGTTGGAAGTCAAAATATCCCGGTTGGATCCGTTAATGGGTAAGATCGGTCGAATGGTTTCGGAGTAAGGCCCATGTGGAATTATTAGGTTAATTTCTCGATATCTCATGAGGTACTGATTCGATCAGATGGAAACTTTGCAGATGGTTCGGAAATACCGACGCGTAACCTAATGCGGAATCTCGTGTAGATTCTGTGCTTCGAATAAACACTCTGAAAAATGTTCATTCAAAAGTTTTTCAGCTTTTTGTTCACATCCTCTTTCTCGGAAACTGTGTATCAAATCTCAACAAAATTCGGCAGAGGCCTTACAGTCAGTATTGAATAGCTATGTTCAAGATATACATTCGATCCGATCCGTTGAAGAATAACAACGCGTAAGTGAGTGAAAATTGGTTGATTTGAGCATTAGAAAATGAAAAATAAATTTCAAATATTTTTCACATTTTTCAAAAGATTTTTTCTTGGAGACTCTCGAACAGATTTCTATGAAGTTTGGCATATATTTTGAGGTCAATATCGAACAACAATATTTAAGATTTCAGTGTGATTCATCATCAGATATAGGAAAAAAATGTCGAATTTCGGTGTTAATTAGGGTTTCATCGAGACGAAAGATCTCATTTCGAGGCACTCTCTCATCTCGTCTCGTCTCGATCATCGAGACGAGAAATAACAAACTCTCGTCTCGATGTTTTTCTCGAAAAAAATCTCTCGATCTCGATTCGAGACTGTCGAAAACAAAAACTGAAAGTTATTAAATATGCGATGTATAGATTATAACCTAAAACACAAGTTTTTCTTTGAACAAAAAATACGTTGAGATACAGAGGCTATATGCTATGAACAAAACCGTCACCTTTACAGAAAAACCAATGTGTATCAGCACAAAAATTGAGAATATTGAAAATGAAACCAATCCTTGGTGTTTCAATTCAATCCTTCATCCATACATTTAAAATTTACCAAGGTACGAAACCTGAAAGTTTCTTCGTTCGTGAAGAATAGAATACCAACACCAGAAACAGTCATCTGTTGAAAAAAAAAATATCGATATTGCGCAAATTATTTTATTTCATTAGAAGAGGTCGAAATGAATACATAGTGAAATTTATGCAGAATTGATGTTATAAGTCTGCCATAAGAATATATGCTAGCTAGCTTAGACTAGCATTCGTAGAGAATACAATAGAAATCCTTTCTAGTGGAAATATCAAGATTTTGAAAGATCATTTCTCTTCGTTGAAAATGTATTTTTTTCGAACAAGGAGTTTTTTGAGATTTGATCATTTCTTTACGTAATATTTGTTACAAAACATGCACTTGGTCATTTTACATACACGGCCAGCTATTTCTACAGATCTATTATTCTGGTGGGCTAATAAAAATCGAAAATGTATGCCACAGAATTTCTATAGTAATAACGCCAGAAAATTGCCGACGAATGTAGCCGAATAACCCCCGATATGCTCCAGAATGTGAGGCAGAAGTTTAAGCAAAATTTTTATCATAATATAAAAATGGCGTGCATTAAGCTGAGCATTTGTTGTGTTCCAACTAAGCAGGAGACTCATCGCAGTTTTCTAAACAAATTTTTTCCACCTGCATTGGCACTCTGAAATTGGTAATAATCTCATCAGTCCGGTAATTTGGGAAGTATTCTATTTTCGAAGTCGAATGATGAAAGAATCATCACAAGAATGAAATCAACTAAAACTTTGGGAGAGGATTATTTCCTTCTTGAATTTCAGAAAAATTCCCTTCAAGTAAGGACACGAAATTCCACAAAACTCCCATTGTAACATAACATACAAGTTCCAGTTCAGATAACAAAGTTAAGATCCAGTTGACCGAATTGAGCATAAATGCCAGCGGCATTAGAAGCGTTACATTTAGAAGGAGCAAAGTTGCGAACTTTTTTTTTCTGTCAACAAAATCACCATATTTGAAGCATGCTTTGATATCGATTTTTGAGTTTTGGATAAATAAATATTTTCCTGTGCCCGAATGGCACAATTATTCTTAGTTTTTGCCTAGCAATCAACTTGTATTGAACCACAGTCAAGCGTAAATAAATGGTTCGAGTTCGAAGACGCTCACCACACATGAGCTATTCTGATAGGAGGGGAATTATTTCATTTCAAGATGTTGTTTTTCTTTCGCGAAATCAACCGTTCTGTTAATTGTAATGCGCGTGCTTCGCGTACGGACAAATTAAGGTAGAAAAACCAAAAAGTCCCGCCGGTCAACTAAGGCGTATAACAGAACATTAAAACAAGCACGTCAGGCAACTTAACTAGCACTTCAAGACTTGCTGCTGCGCATCAAATTGCTGCTTCGTGGTTCGGAGTAGAAAATAGACCTGTGATGAAACATACGTTATAACGCCGTATTCCAGCCTTTGGACGCTTATAATACCGTCCACGATCAGTGGTTCCTTTGAGTGCGGACTACTGCCATAAACTTTTGAAATGATGCTGAGAACGGCTGCTTTGGGAGGTATAGTGGCATAATATCGTATTCAGCACCAAATACACGATGGTCTTAGGAGGGTAAGACGTTACAGTGGAAAACAACATGATATTGCGTTTGTTCCGAAAAGACATGCACACATAATTGTTGGAGTTATGGTTTGGGTAACTATTGCTCATGTTAGCCGATCACCACTATAGTTAATTACATCTGCGTTTTATGTTGATCTAAATGGCCGTCTAGACGTCCATTCTTAACAAGACATCGGACGCCCTAATATTGCCTGTCAAACTATGAACTTTCTTCAAAAAGCTGTCTTCTGAGTCTTTTTGTGTTCATCCTGTTTATCGGATTCGAGTCCTATCGAATATGTTTTGGATATGAATGGAAGGAGTCTGTCCAATTCTCGCCAATCTCCACAGACTCTGGCACAGTCGATTCATGATTGTAGTTGACTGCCACGAGTTGTCACTTGCAAATGGCTATCATTTTTTTGTTCGATGCATAGATGTGCGCAAGAAAACAGCACAAGTTTCTGAAAATGTTATGGTTTCATTCTTGATGGAAGACTATCACATAGAAATAATGAATTTCATGAAATTAGTCCTTATGGGTGCAATACATCTAATATCACCAAAAGACATGTGAACTGATTTCTGAAAACTCTATCTATATACCGGCTCTTTATGCATATGTTCGATTGAACCAGTATTGTGATGATTCCTCACTATGAGTGATTTAATCAGTGACAAAAATTCAAAAGTTAAACGGGAACTTTCAACCCCCAGGAAAAATAAATTCAGTCTGAAGACTCAGACTCCTCACAAATTCACACGTTCAAAGAGAGAGGGATTAAAAGGCGTCATAACCAACACACAATTAGCTCACCACCCGCGACGCCTGACCTTCGTTCAACACAAAGGCTAGATCAGCGCCATCTCTCTCTATTTACCAAATAACCCATATCTGATGTGATTAATATGCCGACTGGTGCCGCCGCTGTTCCTTTGAAATCATTAAAAGGGTGTTTTGTCAGTCAGGCTGGGCATATACGCTTGATTAAATCCGAAGAAAGTGTTCATTGGAGCGCGCCGTAGGGGACACCGGGTAGATTGAAGGCAGTTGTCGATGTACTCAAGGATAGTTCTCACTGAATGGGTTATCATATCGTACAATGTGTTACGTTGATTGTTATTAGATAATGCAAGAGTTCGTGAATTGAGGACATACTGTTCCGAAGTTGGGGATTGAATGAATGCCGAACCAATTTGAGAGCCAATATGTATTAGCAGCTATAAATAATAGATATTCATCTTTGTGCACGTTTCATTCGGGGGTTATTTCCTTTGAAGGCGGTAAAATAATTATTCCGTATATTCAACCAGAGAGTTGATTCCAAACTTTTACCCATTGGTTTTGAATAACTTTTGGAGTGTATTCATCAGAACGACAGGGTGTCCTCAATCAGATAGTATTGGAACATGATAGACCAGATTGAGACAATTCAGAATATCGGTAAATAGCTCCTTAAGAATATCCTGAATTTTAAGATTAATTTAAATTTCGATAATCCTTGTCGAACTCCTATGTTATCCCGATATTTTGAATATCATGCTTTGAAATTGGAATATATTCAAAATCTCTTCATTCTGAATATTGCTGCTTCCCGAATGATTAAACAGTTTCCAAGACTAGTACAATTTTTTAGGAATGGGAAAATTTCACTTTTCCTATTCCTACAATTTTGATCATCGTCAAAACAGAATCTTACCATGCCGATATGAAAATGAATTGAAAAAATATGCAATCTGGGTCCAGTTTCTGAAATTCTTCAATACCTCCACTAATTTTATATAGATGATATTCCTTCGAAGAAGAGCGGGGGATATTCTGGTATATCTTCAACTCACACGTCTTCGACGAAAAGGGTATTTCGTTTGAATTATATCGAGATGACATGCAAGTCGGCTAAGATCAAACCGAAAAATATTTTAAATGCCATTTTAAAGGGAATTTGACAAGTCCATATCGATCCGACACTTGAAAAATTTTGACTCGGGATCAAAGGTTATAAAAGAAGTTTTTCTAGATTTTCAGCCAAACACTTAGTTTTATCATAGCTCAGACGAAAATAATAGATCACATACCCAATACATTACAATTTCTTTCTACCTTTTCTTCCTAGAGCCACCGTTTTTGAACATAAATCTTCTTCCAGTGAATACTTTCAAATCACAGTTCCATGCATTGGCATGTGAATATTTTATTTTTTTCTATTCTTATTCGATGCATAGACGACTAATCATCGAAAAGGGCCTAGCAAATGGACTAATAATTGAGATGAATCTGAGAATTGTCTCCTGACGATCTGGGCGGACGCAGAGCATTAGTTCTCATGGTCTTATACATTGTCTTACGTACAGAAGAGTCAATTGTCTAACCTGTAGTGGGATTCTCTGTCCTATAGAAATCTTCATGTCGTTTTTTACAGTCGATAGTTATGGTTAGACAGTCGCCTGATTTCGTATCCTGTGTAGCTATCGCCTTCCGTTCAGGTGACTTCGGCATTATATTGCACGAAGTAAAAACATCAGCTTGAATCTAGTTACTTTTTATGTTGGTTCGTTGTCAGATCCATTTAGCTGTCATATTTTCATATCTCATCCGAAATATTTCGTCAACGAAAAGATTGTATTCATTGCTTCTCATTCAACGGTTCTTTTGATAACGAAAATCGAATTCATGAATGGGTAAAATTGGCCCAATGATTCCGTAGATACACCCATTATACATACCCATTTACTAGCTATCTGCAATAACAGTTGCTTAGCGAAATTTTTTCGAGAATTTTTCATGGAAAATACTGTATAATTTCCTAACGCTGAAACAGTATCTAAAGAATGCTCTTTCGCGCTGGTTCAGTTTCGTTCAAAGCGGTTACCTTTTCATGTATTGACCCCGTTGAATACCGTATTACTTTTGCGATCTTATTAGGTTCACTCGAGGTTCTGCACGAATACTCAAGCTTTCATTTTTCAGCCGAGTACTAGATTCCAATTCGTCTCAGCTTGTAATTTTGGAAATATCGAAGAAATTTGATTTTGAATGGTTGTAAACGAGTATGATAAATATTTGGGTATATTGAACCCATTCACGAATTCAGCCCCTATTATCAAGCTCCAAACCCTACTCTACAAATATCAAGCTCCTCAGTTGTTTCTTTTATACCCGATCAATCGAAAACCCGCGCGTTTGTAGGGTAAATGTGGGACTTAACGATTGAGGGTCAAGTTCGTGATTGGTAAAATCCATCCGAAAATTTTCTGAGAAACGAATCAGATCGAATTATTTCCTAGTATTGATTGAAAAATCGTTCTAATGACCCTATCATCACAAATTTCCTCAAGCTTGTACATCAGTATGTTTCGACTGATTGCCACGCTCACTGTTGAACGAACCAGTAGATTCCGAATTTAGTACACAATTTGTGAAATGTTTTAAGAAATCCTGATTGTTCATTTTGAAAAAAAAAAATCAGAAAGTTTCAATCCAGTTGCATCAGTAGGTAATTCTTGAGTTATCTCGTTCCATAGTTATCGATAAATGGATCAGCCGATCGGAAACAATTGAATTATACATAAAAAACTTCAACACTGAGTCCAACTCAAACATACAGGACCATTTTCGACGAAAAAATTGAAAATAACACACATTTTGACAATGGGTCATATCGAGTGCATAAACTTGTCATTTTTTTGGAAAGTAAAGCTACTTGTGAACTTTCAGAATAAGGTAATGCTTATAGTAGGTACCTCTAGAGTATTGAAATACCTTTCGTAAAAAAAATGGATGCTTCTGCCAAAATCTATGATTCGACAAGAACACCAACAATTCAGGCACCAGGTTTACCAATCTATCACATTATCTCTCCTTGCTTCAATTTTCAGGTTTTTCTGGACATATATGTTTGAATTTTATCGAAATGCTATTGAATATAATTTGCTCACGTGTATATAGCATCTTCCTCGTATACTTTGTTTATACAACTTCACCTAAGAAGCAACCAATATCCCAGGAACAATAATCCACCCGTATACTAGATTATCTGTTCTTGCTTCAATATTTGATCTGATTTGGACTTCCTGCAACGTTATAGTTCACTTTGTTGATCGTGTGAATCGTTTTAGTTCTGCTCATGAGGTAACTTTTTTTTCCTGGAAGTTGTCCTTGACAGTTATATCCAGAAAACCGCAAGAGACTTCACCATGAAAAACAATATTCATTGAATTTTATTGGCTCTTTTCTCGAAATTCTGCGAAACTTTGCTGAATATACCTATAACAGCTGTCCGACTCGGCTTCGCACGGGTGGTGTAACTAATGAAAAACCTGAGACAAAATATATTATGAAATAAAATAACACCCAAATATTTAAATTATACTTTTTTGCAAAGCTCTTTTATATAAAACGTTTTTGATTTTTCTTTCTGGAGAGAAAATAAATAAAGCAGATGGCTTACCAACTCTCCAGCACGCAATGTAAAACTGTACATGCGAAAAATATGGCAACTCAAAATTTATTCCACAAATTTCTAACGATTGACCTTGTGATTTATTGATTGTCACTGCGAATGCAAGTCGAACTCCAAACTGGACTTGCTTGAATTCAAGAGGAAAATCAGATGGTATTAGCGTAATCCTTCAAATGAGAACGTCCTCGCTCTTGAACTTTCCTATGAGTGTAGTAGCTCCTATCAAATTTGTGAAAACTCATTTAACATAATTTTTTTTTCCGTTACACAATGTTGGCTGATTAAGGTTGCGTATCATGATGATTATTGAGCCAACCTTCAGCTGCAAATTGTGTGGAGGAAATCCTGACAAATCCATCAAATTTAAGAATTCACTTGGATAATTTACAACTTCATTTGGATCGATAATGGAATCGATCGACTTAAAAGAATGCAGGAATTTTATTTCTAATTTTTCATTTCAATTCATCAACATCCTTATTTTTGTACTAAAATGGCTCATTCATCCCAGAATGGTTTCTGTTGCAAGTGTCAAATAATGTTTTTCAAAACAATTCCCCCAATACGTTTGTCGAAAATCTCCTGTCAGTAGAATAATCGCACCACCGAAGAGACTCTTAGGGTTATCTTCAGTGCCTCCAACGCCTGTTTGAGGGACCATTGTGCATTCATTCATCCCAAATTATTATTTTAGAATTTTGAAGCACTTTCGCTATTGCTGATGTTTTGCTAATATCACAAGTAGGTTCTGTGAATTCAATGGCAGTTTGAGCTTCTCATTTGTTTCTTGACCTGCGAGAGAATCATCAACATCAATCAGGAATCAAAACATACAATTTTTCAGACAAAATTACACTGACAAAGTGGTTTATAATCCTACGAAAGCATAGTGGAAAAGATTTAATGGTATACAAATCTAAGGACCTTATCATCTGAAGATGATTATTGAAATCAATAGTTACTATATCTTTTCATATGATAATTTTATCAATACTTATCTTGATCAGAAAATGATTTCCATTTTCTCCCCGGCAGAATATTAGTGGGTATTTTAAAGCATCATACGAACGATCTATTTCACTGATTTCTGGAAGGTACCCACCATCACGTGGTTGAATTACAATGTCCTATTCCTGCAACTACCACAATGGCAAGCAACTTCATTCGATGATGGTGCATAGAAACGTCTCTTATCTTATTTTGCTAGCCTTTGATCTGCTCTGATCACTAATTTATGTTTGCCAGATGGCATCGTTTCATTTTTGAACAGTTTTATCATTTGATGAATGTTATTGAAAGTAGTTTCAAACACACGATGATTGCACAACGTTGATTCATTTTATCTTTAGAATTTCCAAGGAATAACTCAGGAGAAATTAGTATTCATCATCAACTAGTGGTAACAACGCTCCTGCACGATGGTGAATTTGTCCTTGAATCTGTTGAAAAAATTAGATAAACTGTTAATGAGTCTCAACAGAAGTTTCATTTGTAGGTTATGATATAATCAATGTGTAATATGTTTGTTTGATGGAGAAAAAAAATATCTTCCAAAAGTTTGATTGAAACCTCGTTCCTCAATCAGGTAAGAACCAAATAATGACATTTGAAACATATTATTGAAATGCTGAATATTCTGCAGAAAATGTTTCGATAGAATTTCTGGTGTTGAAATTGAGAGGTTCAAGTGGAATTGTAAGTTGTGGCAATTTGATTTATCTGTTCTAACAACATGATCCTGGGCGTTCGTCTAGATATCTCAGAGCATTGCAGTATGGACGGATACTGCTCATACATTGGATACCATATTTTGTTGTATCTCGCCTGAAATTGAGAATCTTTAATTCTGTTCTCCTCCAATCGCTCATTAAAAACTCGTCTTGTGTTACGCGCCCGCCAACCGATTTTGGACTTCTCATTGATGGCATTTTTATCAATGACAATTAGTCACACAAACACATAACACTACAATTAATATCAAAAACGATGATTAAATATTAAGCACTTTCAAGAAACGCGTTTCACTGTAAATGACAGAGATTGTTCATGTTTATGCAGATTGCAGAAACTGTAACCTAAATGTTTGAATGTAAAAGTGAGTGCACACTCGGTAAAAGGCTTTCCTTATTATAGAGTTCTATGGTCGGAGGAAAAAAAAAGCTTCATTATCCTTTGCGTTAATTTTTTCTGGAAATACTCCGTTTTACAAACCTTACCCTGACAATAATGAATACAACAGGAAAAAAATATATTCGATTTGGTGCGGTAATTTGAACGTTATGCTCGTTCGAAATATCGATTGACTATAGACCCTCTTAAATTTATTTAGAAATCATATCCAGTTCAGTTATTTCGTCCTTAATCCCGTAATTCACAATTGAGACTGATTAATCGATATTAAGCGATGGACCAAAAGCTCCAATTATAGCTACGCTTATCCAAACTGACATATAGGCAAAGGAAAATCTGTCAATGTGAATAACCGAAACTGTAAACTGTTTTCGTCCATCGCATGAAATCGCTTATTATTATTTGTTAACGGTCAGCCTAACGGCCGCCTGCGTAAACACAATAACTTCCGAAAGAAACAACTTAGAAACTCGATATTTGTAGAGAAGGTTTGGACCTTAATTACGAAGGCCGAATTCGTGAATGGGTAAAATCCACCCAATGTTTCCGTAGATATACCCAAGCAAAATTTTATTTTTCCAATATTTCCAAAAATACAGATCAGATCGAATTGAAATCCAGTACTTCATCGAAAATAACAGTTCGAAGTTTCATACAGAATTTAATGAGGATGATATGATGAGAAAATCATAGAAATTTTTTTTTTCAAATTGTTCTAATAACACGATTATCACGAAATCTTGCATAAAGTTGTCTTTCAGCATCTTCAAACTAGCTGTGAAGTTTAATCAGGACTGAATCAGTATTTCTCGAGTAATACCGAAAAAATCAACGATATCGAGAAGAAAACCTCGAAATTTGACATATTTTTTCCCGATATCTCTAAAACTTATGATCGTCTCGAACTGAAATTTGGTACACTGCTGTGAAATTAGAAGGTCAAAGTGTGAGTATAATTTTTTTTGGATATGATGAATGGTTTCCGAAAAAAAAAAAATTTTTTGAAAAAAATTTCAAAAAAAATTTTTTTCAAAAATTACTAACGATATGATCCTGACGAAATTTAGCTCAAAGTTGCGCGTCGTTGTACTCCACCTAACTGCCAAGTTTGAATCCAATCGCTCAGGTTGTTTCTGAAATAAAAAATAAATAACTTCAAAACTTCAAATGCCTATAACTCCGAAACTATTTGATCGATTTGGCCCATTAACGAACTTGACCGCGGCATTCTGATGCGCAACCTATCCTGAAAGTTTCAAGTTGCTAGCTTGCTTCTGTCGATAGTTATCGATTTTGACACCGGATTCGTCATCAGTGAGTCCAACCTAGTCGATTGAGACCATTTTCGGCTCAATCATCCAAAATTACAGACATTTGTACAAAACGATAGCACGCTGTTCCCCTAGAACATGCGCGCAAAAAGAAAAAATTCACTAACCGCTGTTCTTTTTTCAATTTTCTCACTACCTCAGAACTCAAGGTCAACCTTGAATGAACTTTTTCATGGTTGTGGATTGTATTCATCCATACAATAGTTCTTTCCTGTACTTCATTTATCAAGCTATTTATAGTTCTCAATAAATAATACGTGAAATCGATGTGACCGACGCGATAACATCAGTGAACGAAAATTGATATGAGAATTGCTATTTGAGTATGAGGAAATTGCAACAATGATGTAAATGTGTCAAATCTCGCAGTGTCAGTAAAGCACCATCCCAGGCCATCGTGTTCCTCTCCATTGCCGAATTCATTTTAGCTTCGATTCGATTTCATAGGTAGTTTTCAGTTTTTTTTAGGGAAACCTCGAAAATTTAAATCAGCATTACTGCAAAAATCTACGTTTCCGAATGGACATATTAACGAAGTTTAACGTTGATTCGCTACCTACTTTGAAAGTTTCAAATTGCCAGCTTCTTTTGTTCTCAACTTATCGTGGCAAAGGACAGACGACCGTAGATAAAAGATTCTAACACCGGTGTGTCCAACCAAGTCGTTCGAGACACCTTTCGGCTCAAAATTCGAAAGCTACAGGCATTTGGACGAAAGTGATTACGCTGTTCTCTGGAAAAGTACTTCGAAAATTAGTTTGAATGCCTGCGAAATTATGTAATATATGCGGTGATTCCGAATTAGACGTGAATCTTGGGGGAGGTGATACTTTGACTCATATTTGAGGGGATTTTACATTGTCTTTGTTTCGAGATATTCTAAATATGAAAATTCCTGAACGAATATCTTCAGATCAAGACATCGGTTGAACATTGATTATTGCTATTTGCAAATTGAAATATTTATTCCATCGAAATCATGAACACACTTATTTTATGACTATAAAGAATAGATAAATAACTCAAAAATTAACATGAATATAAAACTCATTGGAGAAAAGAGGTAACGTCCAACATTGAATTGAAAAATAGTCGTTCCCGTAGTTTGCAGGAAGGCTGAAAATACATTATTAAACAACAAACTCTCGTGGCAAAATATTCATCGATAAATTAGCAAATATTCAACCTTGAATAATGAGCTAATTATGCTAACAACCAAAGCATCTACCAGGAGGAAACAATGTACAGGGTGATTAATTAAGGGTGGCCACCGGCCGTATCTCGGAAACCGTTCATCGTATAACTTCCGGAAAAAAATTCTGATGACAAAATCGGCCCCTAGAAAATGATTAAAAATATTTTCAAGTTCGTAGTTCCCCACTAGAGGGCGCAATCTATCACTTGTAAAATATAATCTCATTTTTTACGAAATATTCTGCAGCTAATAGTGGTAGGGAATAATAAAATAAGAAAATACTCTTCCTATTCAACAACCTTTGTTTGAGTAATTTTTCCATATTTCCTTTTTTTTAGTGATGGGATGGAAAAACTTTTCTTCACAAAAAAAACACTCTCACTTCTGTATGCGTGAACCGATTTTCATGTAATTTGATTTTATTCGAAGGCCATTGAAAGCAGATCACAGAAAAATATGACAACAATATACCGGGTGATCCAATTAAAAACTGCAGGCTGTTTTATGTCACTTCATCCTATTTGCGCGTTTTACTGAAGAATTTCAATCGCAATGCTATAATTCTAACCGACTGAGAATAAGCTGAGCATTATCACCTATCGACTTGTTAAAACCGCAGATAGATGCCTCCAGTCATTCCGAAGATATTAACATTTTTGTGAATTTTGATAAGTGTTGTTCAACTCTGTGAGCTTGAAACAACAAGAAAGTGACTTTAGTCGTCATGACAACGCAGAAAAATACTAAACACACATGAAATAACAATAATACGATAAAATGAAACAAAAATAAGCAACAACGAAAATATTTGAACAAAAAAGAACCCTCATACATGATCATTTCAAATATTCAAAATGTCTACCATTTTTTTTATACATAAATTAAGTCTTTCTTTAGTTGATACTGGTCACAGTTTCAGCTGCCTGTCGAAATCTATTTTTTATATCCTCACTTGTAGCTGGGGGTGTTCGGAAAACTAAGTCTTCATTCTCCCCCAAAAATAAAATCTAATACTGGGAGGTCCACCTCTTTGAGAAGACGGTATCTTATTCCCTAACATTAGCAGCATAATGCGCCGGGTCACCATCTTGTTGATACCGCATATCTAACCTGATTTGAATAGCAATATCTTCTAAAAAATTTCGAAAATTTTCCGTTAAAATTTCAAGCACCTTTGTCCCGTTAAGATACTATCGAAGAAAAATGGTCCGAAAACTGTTCCATCAAAAATTCCGCACCACACGTAAACACTCCAGCGATTCTGATTATTGACATATCTTTGCCAATATGGATAGTTAGATGATCAGTAGTGGAGGTTGTGAAAATTTACTTTACCATTGCTGGAAAAAGTAGCCTCGTCAGTCCATAATATTCTATGAAGGACGTTAGGTTCGCCGTTAAGCATTCGTTTCAACCAATTGCAAAAGTCTTCTCGTCTCTTTCAATTATTGGTGCAAGACAACATGATACGGATGCAGTTTATGGTCCTTTAGTATCCTTTGAACTAGCGAATAATTCGATCCCAAAACACTTGCAATTTTTCGGATGCTTAAATGTTATTCAGCATAAACATAAGCCAAAACTTTTATGATATTATCCTCATTACGGCTTCGACGTTTTCCATTTGTTCTTTTGTTCTTCCAACATATTGAACGTTCCAAGTTTGTTGCAGTCTTCGTGTCAATATTTTGAATACTTTTCTGGAATGACGACGTCTTTCAGGTTATCGTATCGGGTATTCCCTTTCAGCTACTGCATTTTCTAAACATTCAGCATGAACATTAAGCATATCATATGCTTCTCCGTTTGAATAATGAGGCCTCATAAACTAGTAGTTTGCAATCGACCTAAATAAATTTTACAGCTATAGAAACCGAGAATAAACAGTAACGCCAAAGCTTACTGGATCTAGATCAGCTTGTTTTGTGAGTGACATACATTTTTGATAAGTTTTTTTTTCATTTGATTGTTTAGATGATGAAATAACTGAATTCCTCCTGAATTTCACAGGGTTGATCAACACTTATCGAAATCTGCAGAAATGTTAATATCTTCGGAATGACCGGAGATATCTGTCTGCGGTTTTAACAAGTCAATAGGTGATAATGCTCAGCTTATTCTCAGTCGGTTAGAATCATAGCATTTCATTTGAAATTCTCCAGTAAAACGCGCAAATAGGGTGAAGTGACATAAAACAGCCTGTAGTTTTTAACTGGATCAGCCGGTATGTTGTTGTCATATTTTTCTGTGATCTGCTTTTAATGGCCTTCGAAAAAAATTGAATTACATGAAAATCGGTTCACGCATACAGAAGTGAGAGTGTTTTTTTTGTGAAGAAAAGTTTTTCCATCCCATCACTAAAAAAAAGGAAATATAAAAAAATTACTCAAACAAAAGTTGTTGAATAGGAAGAGTATTTTCTTATTTTATTATTCCCTACCACTGTTAGCTGGACAATATTTCGTAAAAAATGAGATTATATTTTACAAGTGATAGATTGCGCCCGCTAGTGGGGAACTACGAACTTGAAAATATTTTTAATCATTTTCTAGGGACTGGATTTGTCATTAGAATTTTTTTCCGGAAGTTATAGGATAAACGGTTTCCGAGATACGGCCGGTGGGCACCCGTAATGAATCACCCTGTACAAGCAATTTCTGTACTGCAGTTTCTCAGTTTTGCAGATAATCGACACGACCCGTCTTATCCTGATTCCGTCATAGTTTTGGGTACATTTGCCCTATTAGATGGTATTTTTGTGAAAAAACGTTCACTGGCGCCATAATCTGAAAAATTTACGTCATGCGCATGACGTTCGTCTATTTGTCATTTCAAGGAACTACCTCTACAACTTTGCTGTTATGCAGGGTCAGCAAAATTGGACACTTTTGAAGGGGAACTCCTATTTCTGTACTAGATTGGTGAAAACTGATGTCGGTCTCTGAGGGCCAATTCACATGAAAAAGTCATTGGGTTAATCCCCAGCTCCATAGTTATCATCGTTACATAGATACCAGAGACCCTATTCTTGAATGTGATGGAATGAACCTTCTCTATCGTTCTATCAGAAATGCACCGGGTTTCCTTGGCAACAGCGTCGACACGCCTATTTTCTCCCTTCCCCGTTTCAAGAATAGGGGCTCAGGTGTTTCTCGAAAATGTTTATTTTAGAAATATTTTAGTAAATTTTTTCCGTTGTTTTTCTTTTATTTGAGTTGAAATATTCTCGTTGCAACTTCTCACGTTGAATTGAATGAAGTTGATTTAGTTTTCACCAAAGTGATATTTCCTGAGATATAACGTTGAAATATTTTAGGAACTGCTGGAATCGATCCTGGAACATCGATTCGTAATACAAAAAAAAATTGCCATGTTCGTATGTGCTCGAATACTTTATTTCATGAAATTATGCGTTTCATGTTGTTTTCGAATTGAGTTCAGATTTTTATGGTTTTTGAGGAGATTTCTGGAATTTTCAGAACTATTAACTGTTTGAATCGAACTTTGATAGCCAACAATCAATATTCGCATTTTTTTGCTTTCACCGCCGCACAGTCCTGAGCCTATCCAGCCAAAAGGTAAACTTTGAGAATTCGATAACTCGAACATGACTCCAGAAAAATATCAGGTGTGCTTCATTTTGAAATGAACAGTTCAGACCCTTTCGAAAAATGTTATGATGAACAGGGTGACCCATTTGAAAGAATGTTTTCACAGAAACAGAAAATGTTCAATAGAAGAAAAGTTGCAGCAACATTTACGAAAAATACACGATAACTATGTAGCGGAGTTGCGGTTTTTGCTTATGAGTTTCTTATGATAATTGTCCGTCCAGAGACCGACATCAGTCTATCTGGTACAAAAGTCTTCAAAAGTGTCCAATTTGGCACACCCTTTGTACAGCTCAATCACAACTCGGAGACTTTCGGTTCGCGTAGTTTTTCCACAAGACGGCATTGTACATCATTAAAATGGAAAAGAGGGTTAACTGATGACCGTCAATGAATTCACATAAACACAAGGATGAATGTTCATCAATAAAGCAACAAATATTCAAACATTGATCGAAACGAGTTGTACTATATCTCAAAGCTTCTACAAAAAGGAATCATTTGCATGTCTTGCTTTGTCCTTATAGCTTACGAAAAAGTTCTGGGTACATCTGTCCTGTTCGATGGAATATTTGCGAGGAATATTTCACGAGTGGCATCTCAAGAGAATCTCTCGAACCCCATCCTCGAGGTGCACAATTATTTATTCGCATGACGTTTGAACTTTTATAATTTTTTGAATTTTATTTTTTTCGCATTTGCTGAGAATTTTGATATTTCTCGTTTTTGTCTTTTTCCAATTATTTTATGCCGTTTTATTGGTAACCAAAACCAACAGTTTTGGGGATATTCGAGTGCGCGTGGTTTTTGAACGGTTTCTTATCTTAGCTAATTTTTGGGCGATTTTTTCTATGTTGAACAAATTTGCTTATAATTTTGTATCATTTTCATAAGACAATAATATTATTTGTACGAAAACAGAAAAACTATGCTGAATTAAATGTTGAAAAAGAAAAATTATAATTAGAATTATTTGGAATCTCGATTTATTTTGATAACGCATGCTTTTTTTACCGAATGTTCGAAACACCGTTTATGAGAAAGTTTGCTGAAACGAAACCAGTGAATGCATTCTGACAAAAACTCGTTCAAGGAATGAGGAAAGAAAAAAGTATCAAAATATTTTTGGCATACATAAACTGTGGAATTCAATATTTGCAAGCTACTTCTGAAAATTACTCAAATATCTCATACTTAAGCCTCCTTCAAGGTTCAAGTCTAATTTGGAATCATCCTGTGAATTAACATATTAGCGCATAATACATCAAAAAATTAAACAACTATTTCCGATTTTTAATCTCTTTTATTATATATGTCTCACAACTTAGGATGGAAACTTCGCATCATCAAGAAACTGTTTGCTGCACAATGACCTCCGGAAATAATATAAGTATTGAGGACTTACATTGAAAAACCCCTGGCAAATATTGATACAAATAAAGGGCATCGAATTTGGATTGAATTCTCCGATCTCCACTTTATTATTTTGCGACAAACAGGGAACATTCTCAGGCAGGGAGGCAGGGACACTGTGACCTGTGGCACAATGTTTCAGAACAAGCTTTTCAAGTTATCGTGGCAACGGAAGGAATGCCGATTTCGATTGGCATCGGATTCTTCCTGCGTTTCCTACCTAGATGTTTGAGAACATTTTTGGCCTCAAATTGGAAAGCTCGAAACAATATTACTTTGTTTCGTGGGTTATGTTCCAAAATCATGCTTCAAAAATTATTTTTAACTATTACGCGAGTACATTAACCTGTCAGTGCAGATAACCTTGAAGAATGATCGAGCCATAACCGATTTTAGTAATTTTCATTTTTGCGCTCATCTTCTTGGGAAACAGCAGCTATCGTCTCTTCGAAATATCTGTAATTCTCGATTTTTTTCTGGAATTGTTCTCAAACGACTCGATTAGACTCACTGGTTTCGAATCCAGTGCCAAAATCGATTCTGTCCAGTCGGTCGAACGGCCAACCGTCCGACCGTGAACACGATAACTGTCGAATAGGGCACGCTAGCACCTTCAAACTTTGAGGGTGGGTCGCGTATTCGAATGCTGCGGTTGAGTTCGTTAATGCGCCAAACGGTATCGGAGTTATAGCCATTTGATATTTCGATGTTTTTTTCCTAACATTTCAGAGATTTATGGAGTAATTATATTGAAACTCGGCAGTTAGTTGGATTACAATAATGCGCAAGATCTCGCAAAATTTCGTTGAGATCATATCGTTACTAAAAAAAAAATCTTTCATGATTTTTTCCTTCGGAAACTGCCTTTCATATTCAAATAGAATTTTGCTCATACCTTGTACTCCATATTTCACAGCAGTAGTACGAATTTCAGTTTGATACTGTTATAATTCTCGGATAATTCAAGTTTCAGGGAAATAACAGCTCTAATGTTGGCTCAACTGTTTTCTGTTACTCTTTTCATCTATCAACGTTTCGACAGCAGTCACTGTCTTCTTCAGGATGCTACAGTATAGTTACCATTATATAATTTAATGGAACATTTCTTGAAGGCTAAAGTTCATGAATAAACGGTTGACTGATAAGTTCCTTCGTTTGATTTCAAGAAATTCTACAAAAAATAATTCACGCCGTTGAATGGTTAATCGTATAAGAATCCAATTTTCGTTTAGAATCAGTTATTCGAAATCTATCAGAATCTTCGATTTTCATATGGTCATGAGAGTTCAATTTGCTTCCAAATATTTTCCTTGAGTGCATTCACTTGATTCGACTGTTCAAAAGGTTTATTTTAATGAAGTCGGAATCGGCTTTTTCGTAGCATGCGGTAACTTTTCATTGACATTTTGTCATGAAAGAGTAGTTTCCACTTTTTTTCTAGGTGGCTATATTGCAAATTATCAGCATCTTTATCTATTCTATTGTCGTTCGATAGCATTAACTAATAACGATTTTTTTTAATTCTGATAGTAGACCATTGGGAGAGTTGGATAGATGAAATATAATAAATGAAAACAAAGTGGAGTGGAGCAGACCTTTGTTTTCATTTATTATTTTTTAATAACAATTTATTAAAAAAAAATTATTTCAGTTTTATGAACTGTGTTTTTCCGTTATTTGCGAAACTGGCTCTCTCATATAAACTCTATTACTATTTCAACCTATTAGCTCAGAAAAATAATAGACTATATCTCAAAACAAATATAGAAATCCTCGTATCACCAGGAAACTCAAAAAAAAAAATTGGTCGCTGAGATAAAAGCCTTCCGAAATGATGAAAATATTGAGGACTTATATTGAAAAACTTCGTGAAAATATTGCGAGGCACCAGATTTAGATTACGTTTCCCTGTCCCCACTTGATTATTTTGTGACGAGCAGTTTCAAAGCTCTGTTATCCGTCAGACTAAACAGTGTTTTGGAATGAGTATTCCCTATTACTGGGACATGGACTGTTGATCTTTTCCGCTGAATTTACTGCGTACAATCCCAATATGTCGAATTCAGGTAGCGTTCGAGACGCCATCGATTTCTTCAGGCAGAAAGTGATTATGGCAACGTCTAAATCGCAATTCATAGAATCTGGGTCAAATATATCCGTTCATAATTGCAGCTTGGCGTCGTAACACAACTTCAAACATCCAAGGTAGCAGAATAAACAATGCGGGAGGTGTTTTCGTTTCAAGGCAACACTGTTGGGAATGATTTGAGTATATTTTTTTTATTTGCTCTCCGATATCTGAAAAAGAACTATTAAACTGTAAACGAAATTTTTTTTTTCTCGTGGAAAAAGCCCTTGCGGTTCACAAGATTAAACTTTTGTCAAGGGTAGTTTCTAGGAAATGAAGGTAAACTTATGAATAATACCGGGAAAATACAAACGATCAACAAAGCAAACGGTACCGTTTCAGAGCACAAAACTGACTCCTTCATCAGACAAACGAGAAAATGTTGAGAATTATGTTCATTTGGTTTTTTTGTTTTTTGAGACTTCTGTAATTGATACTGTTGGAAAATAATCCTTCGTTTTGATTTGCGTTATCATTGTCATAATCCGGCTGAAAATCTCAGGCAAACTGTGAAAGATATATATTCAACAATTTTTACCCCTTCGTGCAAATCACTGAATATGATATGGTATGTGTTTACTTCCAAATGATCGTCCAACGTCTGCGGTTTATCGACGAAGAAGATCGCCAAGGCCACGTCACAGGTCCCATGTTCTCATCGAATATTTATGCAGTGTTTGATAATGTCGAGCGCTGTGTGGTTTGTTGTACCAATTTGTTGAAACTGTAGCTCTTTCAGATCAATACTTTTTAGATGAGTCAGTGGTCATGGCCTTTAAGGTTGAAGTCCAGCCTGTATACCTTTTGAACGGATATTAGAGGATGATTCCGCCAGCCAAGCACAGCAAACAATGAATGTGAGGCATCCTCAACAAGCGATTCTGGGCTTTCTCCAACTGCGACATTCTGCCTTCAGCGTTTTATGACTATGAGCAAAACTAATTTTCAATATTTATTTTTACGTGCTTGTTTTAGACTTTACACTGAGGAAGAATACAACTATCTATAGGTTCGCGAATGGGTGAAATACCCTTAAAATTCATTATTTTGAAGATTTGCGAGGTAGCTTCAACCTCTTTGAGGAAGTGTCACGTTTCGTCCCGGCTTAGTTTGGGGGAACTCGTCAGGGCATGCACCAAACTAAGCCGTTTACATGCCTTGAGTGGACACCCCTTGTGAGGACCACAAGGGAGTGTACCAGACCGTTGGGGATGAGCGTATATCCGAGATCTTGAGAGGATCCAACCGGGACAGCGTGGGCGCTAGCGCCACCTACACGTTGACCGATGACGTGGCCAAGCGTTACGAGCAGGTAACGTAGGGTACTTAATACGCAAGAGATGATAATGCGCGCGCGACTTAAGAAAGAGCTGAGAGAGGGCGCTCGCTACAGGACTCCCCTTCCAGTGAAAGCGATACCAGAAAGATGTATCTGGAGGAGTGTGACCGAGACCGAAAAGGTGTTCTCCTCTAAAACGCGGCTGTGAGCGAGCCGTTGTGCCATTGCTGCGCTGTTGAGCACGAGTCTACGGCGTTTGATGCACGGTTGACCAAACCGTTTTGTGATGAGCCGTGTAGACTGTGTGCTAGAGCGCTCTGCCTCGTCGTTCGAGGAGCTTTTGACGGAATGTAGTCGTGGCCGTATTGACCAGAAGATTTCCCACAAGTGCGGCCGTGATGCGGAGCAGTTGTGTGCCTTTGAAATGTGAGAAACCCGGATTGAGAAACGCTGCGCCACTTGTGAGTTCCTATACCACTCGATGTCGTGCAGTGAGCTGGGTGCATTAGTGATCTGTGATCAGCGAGTTGCAGCACGAGAGCGAAGTGGCGGTGTGGAACCTCCTCGGGATGGTTGCCGAACCATCGCCGAGGGAGGAACGGATAGGATCACACAGTGACAAGCGAGGTTCTCACTGGAAGCGAAGATGATCGCGGAGGGACGGAAACTGTGACACCGACGTTGAAACGAATCACGTCGGAAAGTCACCACTGAAGCTTTTCAAGATTTGCGAGGTAGCTTCAACCTCTTTGAGGAAGTGTCACGTTTCGTCCCGGCTTAGTTTGGGGGAACTCGTCAGGGCATGCACCAAACTAAGCCGTTTACATGCCTACGTGAGTGGGCACCCCTTGTGAGGACCACAAGGGAGTGTACCAGACCGTTGGGGATGAGCGTATATCCGAGATCTTGAGAGGATCCAACCGGGACAGCGTGGGCGCTAGCGCCACCTACACGTTGACCGATGACGTGGCCAAGCGTTACGAGCAGGTAACGTAGGGTACTTAAGACGCAGGAGATGATAATGCGCGCGCGACTTAAGAAAGAGCTGAGAGAGGGCGCTCGCTACAATTTCAACATTTGGTATAATTTTCGAAGCTCAACGAATAGGTACTGATCGGCTGAGAAGAAAGCAAAGTTTTGAATACCGAGACACAAACTTTCGCGAAATTGTTTGCGCAGCGTCATGTATCAATCATCACAGTAAAAAAATTTCAAAACTTTTCCACTTGTTTTCCATGAAAATTCCACGTAACTTCCAACATTTTTATAACGAGCTTGTAGCAAAGCCAGCTCGATCTGATATATCTATTTGTGAAAAGTTTTCAGGATCAGGATTCGATTTGATTGAAATTCAGTATATCGATTTAAAAAATGACGACGTGAAGGTTTATGTGACGGAATCAGATGGCGGATTCCACCAAAACCATTTGCTTTACATAATATTCCGAATCCCTACCTCGTTTCTTTTTGCTTATAACAGCTTTATACAGAAACGAATTGATGATTCGATATTTGTACAGTAGATTTAGAATTTAGTTTCGAGGATGAAATCCCGAATAGAAAATATCCGTTCAATGATTCTCCAACTGTATCCATCTGAAATGTTCTGTTCTCAATATTTCCAGTTCCAGCTTGTGGATAAATGCAAAATTTTGTGGTGGTCGAATGATTCGACAATCCATACTTGTTTCATCAGAAGAAATGCTGCTGTTATTGATTTCAATAAATGCATAGTTGCTAAAAATTGGATAAGCGCGTGAAAGCTCCTCACTTCAAGTCATTGATTTCCAAGGTTTTTGCAGCCTCTTTCTACAGATTAACTCCTAGATATTTGTAAGAATACTATATACAAGGTATCGAACATCGAATCTTAACAGCAGGACAGGGGTAGAATAATAATAATAATAAATCTATTTTATTTCGTGAATATTACAAGTAATATTAGAACAAAATAATCGTCAAAATTTTGATCTCAATGATTCATGAATTCTGTGACACTATCCGTGGGTTTCACAAAGCTTGATCGGCCGATCAACGCTTTAATATTCTGTGGTATTGCTAAAAATGAACTGAAATTGAACATAGAATTGTCTTAATCAGAACAATCAGGTTAATCAGAGCTTTGTGAAACCCGCTATAAATGTTTCTAGTTCTAAAGGCATGTCAAGAACATTTTTCTTGAATTGTTTGATACTTGGACTCAGCTTGATAGATCTTGGTAACTTATTGTAAAATTTTATGCAGTTATAAAGTACTCCTTTCTCTGTAAAACTCAATCTATGTTGAGGAAATAAACAATCTATTGTTCTCGTATTACGAGCAGTTTGCGGCTCGTGCATAGTGAATAAGTTCCTATTTTTATACAGAAATGTGACACATTCCTGTATATAAACTGCGTTTATTGTCAGTATCTTAGTCCTTTTTTGTGTTATGAACAGATGTTCGGTTTCTTTGCTATTTCCGTAAAAAATGATTCCATATCGCAAGTTTCCTTCAAACTTTGCATGGTAGACTATTTTGAGGACATGAAGATCCAGATATCTTGAGAGGATTCTTAAACTATAGCATGTGTAGTTCAATTTTATGTTTAAAGTCAGTATTTGACTTGTCCACTTCATATTGCAGTTTATTTGTATTCCAAGGAAATTGATGTTATGTTCTAATTTATAATGGCTGTTGTTTAATGTCACATCTGTTGGCCAATCGATTCCCAGATTTCGAGTTGCGAAAATCATCGCGTGTGTTTTATCAGTGTTCAAAATCAATCTGTTCTTAAGGAACCACGTTTCTAGATTCTTGATTGCTTTGTCACTCTTTTTTATCAGATTAGGGTGAAGGCGGTCCTGCAGTAGCAAATTTTTGTCGTCTGCATAAGTTGTTAGGAATGTATCAATTTCAGCATCTTCATTGTCCAATTCATTTTCGGTATCGATATCATTAACGTAAATTATGAATAAGATAGAGCCCACCATGCTCCCCTGCGGTATGCCCATATTCAAAGATAGCTGATCTGATGTAACTGCTTCATTGTTTTTCGTTATGTTAGTCATCTGTCTTCTATTCGTCAAATAGGATCGACACCAATCAAAAGCTGGTCCCCGAATCCCATATCTTTCTAGCTTCTGAAGAAGAATTCCATGATTCAGCGAATCGTATGCCTTGGAAAGGTCCAAGAACATACCTAGCACTAGCTTATTATCCTCCATGGATGTCAGTTCTTGCTGCAAAAACTGGAATATGGCGGTTTTAGTGGATTTTCCTTTTCTGTATCCATGTTCACTTCACTTCACTCAACAAGTTGTTTGTCTCCATCCAGGTTACTATTTGGACGCACATTGTCGATTCGAATATTTTGGAGAAGGTTGGTAGTGCACTCACTGGTCTGTAGCTGGATAATTGTGTTTGGTCACCCTTTTTGTAGACTGGCTTCACTATGGCCAATTTCAAGCTATGAGGAAAAACTCCAGATACAAGCGAGTTACTCGCAATATAGGTTAGGTTCGCAGTGTGTACACTCACTGTGTCAAACTTCTAGGGGAGATTATACAAGTGATTGTCGATAAACAATCTTATTGCTGGAGTTTTTTCGTAGGTTGTGGATTGTATGAACTTGTGGAAGATTTAAATATTTATTATTACAAAAATTGTCATGGATGAGCAATCAATAACAGTGTATTCAATACTTATTCACATATGACAATATTGGGGATGACGCTAATCTCTATATACTTTGTCCTCTTGCGTCGTTTAGGCTCGACATGATTGAGGGTACCACGTTGCCGATGTGATACCAACTTCGGAAAAGATGACGATTTTCGCAGTAATAGATTGCCATTGTGACATCAAATTAGGAGAGGCTTATAATTTTCTAACATAGCCCCGGCCGAGGAGTGAATATATGGGGATTTATTTTGTAGAGCCTCGGGGATTTACGAAGGATTTATTCATCTTACGAGGATTCACAGGGATTAACGGGAATCATCCAGGATTTATCGGGATTTACGAGGATTATCGAGGATTTACGAGAATCCACGAAGGATTTATGGGGTTTCATCGAGGACATATCAAGGATTCACCGGGAATCCACCGATGAGTTGATCAGCTGATCATCCCTGGCACATGCGCACAACACATGATTCAAGTTATCCTATCCTGCGATACTGCAAGCCGAAAAATCGAGAACAGAATTTTTTCGACCCTTTGTTCATTCAAAGTAACTGACGGGCCCCTCGAAAGCTATTCTAAATCGCAAGCTACACAGTATTTTATTATTCAAAACAGTTTTACCCATACTCACTCATCACTCACAACTGTTTCAATTTTCATGTTGCCTTGACGCTCGGTAGGTACAGGACAGAAATTTATGACTGTTTTTTCGAAAGCCATCCAGCCCTAAATGGAATTTCGCTGTCTACGTCATCGGAAAAATAAAGTGTTAATGCAGGTGTATTTCCCTGTTCATTTCGGTAAGTTTTCACGGCATAAATTTTGAATAATCTTGATTCAATATCATCATAAAATCTGAGTAGGTACCACCTCGATGAATACGCTTATAGCAAAATATCATCTAATTTTTTCATCTAATAAACCACCTACCGCATAGTAGTTATTATTATCTTCAATATGTATAACTCCGCGAGAATCTTACGTTTTTTGCCTATGATTAGGTTATTGACAGTATGAAAAAAAATTAGTTATGCATTATATCTATTCTTTCAGTGAGAGTTATTCGAAAAAATGAACGCTCTTATTCGTACTCACTCATAGCTGTTTCAAGTTTCATAGTACCCTGACGCTTTTTTCAAAGGCAAAAATAAATTCTACCGTCTACACCATCGGAAAAATAAATTGCATTCACAGTTGCTTTTCCCTGTTTATCCTGTTCATCTCCCCAACTCCAAGTTTCTACGACACAAATTTCCAATGATCTAGAGTTAATATCATTATAGGCTCGAACTACTTGATGAATACGCTGAAAGCAAAATTCCACAGACCAATATGCCGAAACATTTCTTTACAGTTGCATTCCGAAAAAAAGGAAATTACTATATTCTTAGAGATATTTTTCATCTGATAAACAACCGACCGTGAGGTTATTATTATTATTTACAATATGTATAACTCTGCGAGATTCGTACGTTTTTTGCCTCTGATTATAGACTATTGACAGGATAAAAAGTAACTAATTATGCGTTATATCTATTCTTTCAGTGAAAATTGTTCTGAAAAATATCCTACACGATTCAATTCACAAAATATAGCTTATGATTCGATCTGCATTTTCATGATAATTCTAACTCATAAGTACCATCCCAAACAAACGATACGCCTATGAATAACATCAAGACGGACAGCGTCACGAAACGAGGCTGTGTGTTTAAACATCGTAAAAACATTCCAGCGCTACTTGTTTGCCGTCCAAACTGAGCCTGAGGAATCTTTTTGCGTCGACGTAAAAACCGACATCGGATGGATCAAGTTTAGCGGCTCGCGTACCGCTCTGCTCCCGCTCAAAACTCCGTCTAAACTTGCGAGGCAGCCCAATTAACTTGCCTCGCAAGCTGCTCAGCTCTCGTTTCTGTAGTCGGCTTGAGGAATCCTTTCGTCTCGCCGTAAAAACCAACATCGGATGGATCAAGTTTAGCGGCTTCCGCATAGCTCTGCTCCGGCTCGACTTTCGAGGCAGCCCAATTAACTTGCCTCTCAAGCCGCTCAGCTCTCGGGACTGAAAGCGGCTTTACTTGTGGCTGATGATTTTAACGTTATTCTTAATTTTTTGCCAGCAGTACGAACTTGGATTCTGCGAAAATGATAATTCGATCGGGGGCTACTATAGACCTCGGGGCCCCACGCTTAAGCGTGCAAAGTGAACCGCTTAATACGCCTCCGGTAAGTATAGGCGTTGGAACAATATTTGGTTGCATTAAGTTCTCATAATGAGCCCGTTGAAACAAAGGAAACCAGAACGATATTATAATTTGTCTTTTTCATTCGCATAATTTTTTAAATTGATTGCAATTGATGAAATATTCAACGATACGGATATTGGGAATTCGAAATGAAATGATTCGAAATATTATAGATGAAACCCATTATACCCATAGTTACATCCCAAACATAATGGAATCGAAGTTGGAAGGTATATGGGAAGTGATGAGATATTGCTAGAGTTCTTCGACCTTTCAGTGCTATAGACGCGAAGTAAAACACATTCACTTTCTTTCAACACAAATGAAATTTTTTGGCCGGTACGGATCCCCGTTTTTTCACATTTCATTCAATCGAAACTTTTCAATAATGTGTTAAGTTCTGGAGCATTGCACAGGGTTTATGCAGCCATCTAGCTCAAGATCTTTATAGAAGTCAGTTAATATACACATAAAAGATTGCTTGAGGGAAGATTATGTCGGTTCTCGGAAATATTTCCTGAGTTGAGGAGAATATCGAGTTATTAAGAGTATATATTTTCAGTTTGACAATATCGAATATCTCGGGTAGTTAATTTCTTCGTGCCATTTCTTGAATAGAAGAATATTTTTTTCTTCTAAGAAGATTGTCATATTGGATAGATCAGATAATGACCATTTTTTTGGGCGTATGTTCTAGAGGAACAGCGTACTTTCGTTTTGTCCAAATGTCTGTAATTTTCAATGATTGAGCCGAGAATGGTCTCAAACGACTAGGTTGGACTCACTGATGACGAATCTGGTGTCGGAATCGATTCTGTCCGGCCGGCCGACAAGCCGCGGACACGCTTACTGTCGAACGGAGCCAGCTAGTGACTCGAAACTTGCATGATAGTTTGCGCAGTGGAATGCCGCGGTTGAGTTCATTATTGGGCCAAATCGGCCAAATAGTTTCGGGGTTATAGCCATTTGAAATTTTGAGGTTATTTCCCTCATATTCCTGAAACTAATAGAGCGATTGAACTGAAACTTGGCAGTTGGTTGGAGCATAACGACGCCCAACTATGAGCAAAATTTCGTTGAATTCGTATGGTTGCTCAATTTGGAACGAATTTTTTTCCAAAAAAAATTTGTAGAATATGTAGAATGTTCTGGTTTGCTTCTCGATATCGTTATTTTTTTCGGTATAACTCAAGAAATACTAATTCTCATCATATTATCCCCATTAAATTCTGTATGAACCTTCAAACTGCCATTTTTTGATGAAGTACTGGATTTCAATTCGATCTTATCAATATTTTTGGAAATATTGAGAAAATAAAATTTTGAATGGGTATCATTGGGTGGATCTCACCCATTCACTACTTCGGCCGTGATTAAGGTCCAATGATTCCGTAGATAAACCCATTCAAAATCTCAATTTTCTCAATAATTTCAAAAAAACAGATCAGATCGAATCGAAATCCAGTAGTTTATCGGAAAAAAACCTAGAGAAGCACTGCCGTAAAGGCAGCAGCTTTTGCGCACATGTTCAAATTCGTTGCCAAAGCGGTCATCGCCATTGAACATGCGCGCAAAAGCTGCTGCCTTTACGGTAGTGCTTTTCTAGGTTTTTTTTTCAATCTCATATAATTTTCGGACTCAAATTATATTTTTCAGCAGAACATTCATATTATCCTGAATGAATAATAATTTATACTTTTATGCAATTATTCAAAAATCAGTAAATTTCAATGTTATGGGATTGGGGAGCACAGAAAAAGAAACCACTACTTCAAGGCCAACATTTCAAAACTCTATAAGTTCATCATCATGGATTGACATGTATGAGTCTTTTTTTCGCGCCTGCATGTGCGAAGGCGGTCGTTTTGTTGATCTTTTATGGGTATTCACTTTGTTAGTTGGCACCCCTCTGTTTTCCACTATGATATATAACAATTTATGTTGTTCATTATTATTAAAATATTTGACCAAAGAAAACACTACTGTCAATGTGACCATTCAAGATTTCGGAGTGTAGGTTATTTGGTTTAGATATGTAAAAAAAACTGTATGTAAGGGAAAAATTGAAAAGGAACAGAAAATATAGAAATCAAAACATTAATGAATTAGTAACGAGAGAACGGAAAAAATGAGTTAGTTGATATGGAAAACTTACATCTAGTAATTGAAACTGAAAAATTTAAATCAAGTCAGAAAGCAAAATTAAATAAATGAAGAAGAACTCACTCGAAGACTTTTAATTGTTTAGATAATTCGCTTATCTGAGGGCAACTACGGCGAACGTTTCTCACAGATTGTATCATACATAAACCCACGACTAGATTCAATAAAGATCTAGAAACCATTGACGTGAGATCAGAAGCTTTCACGCACTCGTTTCTTTGTCAAAGCGGTCATCTAGACACGTATTGATCCCGCCAAACGCAGATCTCCGTTTCATATGGGCCTCACGAAATTCTTCATGAACATAGGGCTATAATTTTCAATCAAGTTATAGATTTCAATTCGACTCAAAATTTCAAATAAGTATAACTTTTTAAGGAATAATTCGCGAATTCAACCCACCCAAGTATTGGACCTTCCTTATTGAACTGAAAACAAACTCTGCAAACATATTGCCTCTGTCGCTTCTTTTTAAAGTTTTTGGCGGTTCTCATGAGTTCGCGCCATCTGAAGGCCGGCGCGCTCTTAGGAAAAGTTGTGTCGTCCCAGTGCCAGAGGTGGACTCATCATATAGGATGAATCCTCTCGCACTTGTCTATGACAACGGCAGAAGCGGCGTAGTCAGCGACCATGACCGACGCGCTTATGCTGTGTTGGAATGAAGTATCCAGCGTGCGTCGGTCAGTGGTGCCACCTTCTTGCAATTCAGTTAAACTACGCCGCCTACACACTCCCCCACCTGCGACTATGATGAGGGAGGAGGAAGAGGAGCGATGTCAGGCATAGAACCGCCATGTTCTAAGTTGGATGGGCACATAGATAAGTAATCTCATCGAGATTGGCTTATCTATGGCATCACGCTGGGGTCACCACTTCGGCGGTTCTCATGGGTTCGCGCCATCTGAAGGACGATGTGCTCTTAGAGAAAGTTGTTTCGTCCTAGTGCCAGAGGTGGACTCATGAGATAGGCTGAATCCTTTGGCACTTGTCTACGACAACCGCAGAAGCGGCGTAGTGTGCGACCATGACGCGCTTATGCTGTGTTGGAATGAAGTAGCTAGAGTGCGTCGGTCAGTGGTGCCACCTTCTGGCAATTCAGTTAAACTAAGCAGCTCACAAGTTTATGTGTTTACTGCCGCCCTAACCACTGATAGTGAACAAAATAACCCCCTGAAGAATCTACTCAGTAGGTTGATAATTGAAGAGTAAGTTTGGAGTTTAATTTCTAACGGCTGGTTCCACAAAACATTGTTTGCCCGATCAAGGGCTTGATTGTCGATCAACAGAAAATTCTGTGCTCGATCTCCGTTCATTTTCAACCCAACCATCGAATACGAGCCTTAATCAACGACCCCATCAAACAATTTTGGTCGGCATTATGCCGGCCCATAATATGCTGGCCAGACTAGGCCGTAACGGCAAGATGCCTGTGACCATTACCGGTCCACTTCCATAAGGACATACCGGCCATCAGTAGGACCAATGTCTGTTGGCCGATATGACAGCACCTTTTGTATGATGGGCCTTTGAAGGCAAAACAGTGGCAATCATTGCTGGTCCGTTGGAAACCCGGTATGTTACCAACTCTCGAGGGTTGGTATTGGCCCACTGAAGATTAAGTACAATCGTTTCGGTGCACTCTTGACAATAAAGGTAATATTAATTCATTCCTTGAAAAACCACGTTCATTTTGAGAATTAAGAGCTTTTAACGATTTTCTATTGATCAATTTTCTGTTCAGACTGAAGCTTAGTAGAAAGTATATCTTTAGATGAAAATCAATATTGCATATCGTTCATGATGAACATGATTTAAACTTGAAATAATACTTTATTGTTACATCCATTTGTCATGAGGCTTCAGTGTCAACAGAAAGTTAATCAATATCAATACAACCACAAACTCAAAAATGTCAAAAATAACATGTTTTTTTGAGGAATAATTTTACCTAAAAAGTCAAACATACACCTTACCAATAGGTTTATAGACTTGTTCCCAAAAATAATTCAAGGTTTTTGTTATTAAAATAGATATTTATATTTTTGACATATACCTATTTTGGGATAAAGAAAATTTTTTATGAGACTTTGTAAGAGGAACATGTACCATTTGAGAGTAAGAAAAATAGAGATTCTGAAAATTTATGCTGATACAATGAACATTACTATCGGGAACATGAATTCCATGAATAGATAAAAAACGCAATATGAAAAACGAAACAGAATTTTCTAGAAAAAAAAATATCACAATACTGTTTGTTTAAGCAACAGAATGAAATCTTTGGAAAAAGCACAATGCCTCAGTTGCATTTCTCATCGGGGGGATTTTGTCGAAGACAAACTGAAAAGAAATAAACATATTAAGTTCAAGGCATGACTAATGAATAAAATACAAGATAGATGGACAAGTATATTCAAAGACTCAAACATCATGAAAATATGTTCACCAGAATGTGAACATTAATTGAAAATTAAAATTCAATATTTGTATACTGGAGTTAGTTGTCAAGCCAAAATAATAATATTGTTTCGATCCAACAATGTCATAGTTTAATTTGGTGGGTGTTTTTAAAAGTATACAAGCATCTCTTGATAAATTTGTGACATCTGGCTTGCTGGCGAACCAAGATAAACGTTCAGAGAGTGCCTCATGAGTAATATTGATTTCAAGAGACCATTTGACCAAAAAATCACTTGAACTTATCACATTGTCACGAACACTAGAACTGAAGAATTTGTATTACTAACTGAAGAATCTGTATCACTATCCGAAACCTCAGATAAATACTCATGAATTGTAGGTTCCGTTTCGGTAACAGAAGCTGATGGAATAGGCTCATTTACATACGAACGCAATTCTGACCTAGAGGTATCATCAGAAAAAGAACTTGTGCATTGACTTGACATTGCCTCACCACTTCCAGTGAACGAAATAAAGTTTTGCTTATTATTTTATACTTACGACTTCTCGAATAATTTTTGAACATGATTGCAAATTGCAACTCGCAAAAAGAGTTCTAAGAACTTTAAAGTAGAGTGAGATGATTTATAACCTCAAACTTTTGTCATGCAAAATGCAAACGAGGAATAAGATATGGGTATTATTAACACTTACCTCACTTCAGGTGAATCAGACATATTTTTCTTCCAAAGATTATTATCTGACAACTTAACAACAAGCACTTCAAATTGCTGGTAAACTTAAACTTATCATAACATTCAAATTCAAAACAATCAAAACTTCGCCATTCTGACAGGCAAAGACACGATCGTGGCTTCAAGTTGACAGTTGACGTGACGGTCATGGTGGGGAAAAAAGCCCGGCAGATTCAAAAATTAGACGTCGTACTTTGTTTGGGGACAACAGAATTTTGACCACAGCAAAAAATCAAAATGAAACCTATCATTTCGATGATATTTTATGCGATGAATTCAAAGCAATAAACAAATCCATATTCACAGATAACTCTCTCTGTTATCTGTGTCCATATTTCGGCTTGATTGGAGATGCTGCACTGCCAACATTGGGCCGGCATGTTCGTATTGCCGACTTGGCCAACGTCGGGCCGGAAAACTGCCGATGATTTCATTGCCCGGTACCGTTTTTACAGTATCAGGCCATTAGTGGCTGAATTGTATGTGCCCGATTGGCGGATGCCGTACATCGGGCCGGCATTTTACCGATATTGCTTTGCCGATGCCAGCATGTTGCCGACTTGGCCTTCATAGGGCCGGACGCCGGCCAGAGATTCATTGTTTGCTGGGACGTGATCGGCCGCCAAAAGTTTTGTGAAACCGACGGTTAGGCCTAATTGGTGAATTGGTCAAAACCATTCAATGATTCCGCAAATATAACCTTTCAAAATTTAATTTTCCCTATATCTGCAGAAGCATAGATGCTCAATGGAGATGACCGATTTTAACTTGCGCGCAAAAGCTTCTGCCTTACGGCAGTGCATTTCTAGGTTTTTTTTTGTGAGAAAGTATTGGATTTCAATTCGATCTCATCTGTATTTTCGAAAATATGGAGAAAATGAAATTTTGAATGGGTATCTACGGAATCATTGGGTGGATTTTACCCCTTCACGAATTCGATCTTCGTAATTAAGCCCCTAATTTTCTCTACGCAAATATCGAGTTTGTAAGTCGTTACAGCTTGAAAACTCGATATTTGTAGAGAAGGTTTGGACCTTGATTACGAAAGCCGAATTCGTGAATGGGTCAAATCCACCCAATGATCACGCAGATATACCGATTCAAATTTTAATTTCCCCAATATTTCCAGAAACATAGATAAGATCGAACTGAAATCTAATTCTGCATCGAAAAATGACGGTTTGAAGGTTCATACAGAATTTAATGAGGGTAATATGATGAGAAGACCACAGAATATTGAATATTCAAAAGAAAAATCTATTTTCTATATTCTAATGACGCGATCATCACATGTTGCGCAATATTGTCCTTCAACATCTTCGAAATAGCTGCGAAGGTTCATCACGATTGAATCAGTACTTCATAAGTTATACCGAATAGTTGTGTGAGACTATTTTTGGCCCAATCATCGAAAATTACAGACATTTGGACAAAACGATAGCACGCTGTTTTCCTAGAACATGCGCGCAAAAATGACAACTTGAGGATGAAGTTGCAAATATCATCGATTATTATTTGAATGCAGTATTCCAATCGGGAAAAAACAATATCGCTCTTGTTTTCAAATTCCAACGCGTTAGGAGAAAACAATACCTCAAATATGACTGGTTGACCTTTGGAGGCCAGAGCTTGTTTTTTCCATGTTGCCACTCTTTCATTTTCAAGAATTTTCGGGAAAATAAAAACTGAAATGGAGTGAAAAATCGAAAAATAACTAACATTGCGCATTCTCACAAGAGAATTGAGTACATCCCAAAAAAAAATAGATTTTGAAATGGGGACCTGTTAGAACTAACAATTGGTCTTCAGGAAATAAATGGTTTATAGATCTTTTTTTGAATATTCTTGAAATTTGAAATTGTTTTGATAGGTCTCTCAAGTGAAATTTTATTCTGAACTCTGTATTCGTTTGATTTTTCAGGCTAAAGTAATTTCAGCTATTGAAAAAATCAGTTCATTGAAAATTATAACAATATCGAAATTTTACCTACTGATAAAGGAAAGAATATCGTCATTATGAATTCATCTGAATATCATAATTAACTTTTAAATATCGTTAATGATATCAACAAATATTCCAAAATCAATAAAAATCCAACCCTTATCACAGAGAGAAAGTTTGAACAAAATCTATCTGAGCATTCTTAAAATCTGACATATGCTCAAAAAAGCTTCTCACACCTTCTTTTACATTATACATTTATACCTTCTTCCCAAAATACCTAAACCACTTATTCCTTCAAGACCAATTGTAAGTTACATTGTATTTCCATGTCAAAATCTATCAAAATATTAATATATAACATTTTTTAAACCACTAACAGGCAGAATGAACAGGTTGCTAAAATATACCCAACATTTTCTGTATAAATTACGAAATTCGAATATGAACCAAAATAAAGCAATTGTGATTTTGGGTCTGAAAAATAGCAATCACGCACACTCAAACCGACCCGAACAGTTCTGAATTGGTTATGAACTCGAAACCAAAACAAAGCGGATTCGAGCAACATCGGAAGGTAATAACACAATAAATTATCAAAGATTCTGAATTCATTATCGATGATATTATGGAGTTATTAGAAGTAATAAGTAGTAGAATCTTGCCAATATTGGACTTGTTTTTGGGGAAGATGAATCAAACCCAATTGAATTTCGTCGACGTTTCAGACATTTATTGTTCAATATTCACATACAAAACAACGGGGTTGTCCTTAATCATGACTAAAAATAAATATAGCAGGTGGCAATACAATATCATATAATCTCCTCTAGGTAATTACCTTAATCCATTTAAAACATTTAAAAAGTCACATATATATAAAATCATTAACATGATCGTTAGTAACAAAATGGTATACTAAACCTGTTGTGTCCCGTATCCTGGACCCATCATTTTATGATATATTGTCTTTTCTTGATTTTTCAACGTCGAAGTCTGAATTCTTTGGTTTCCAGCAATATGCCCGAAATTCAATATTTTTTGGTTTAAATCAATTAACACCGGCGTTAAGAGCATTTTATCTCAAGCCAACAATTAAGTTATATTTTGCATGACAGAAAACACGCAGATGAAATTCAAGCTCTTAGTATTCCAGGAATCGTAGCTTTATGGGTGGTACTCAAAGAATCCAGACATCACATATGACATTTTATAGAATTTATCGTCCCAGACCATTAGGGAAATTTCCTTCACACTTTTATGCTCTCTCTTTCGCACCAGCCAATCCGAGGTGTTTTTTCGGATCTTAGAAGGGCGTCGCTTAATTCAAAAATCCAATCAAAATTTATATTCTCCCTCTAAAATGTGAAGAAGAGAATTTTCTTAATTTGGGTTTTAGTTAGTTTTAAACACTCTTCATTTGACCGTTGTACAGTAAACAACAATTCGCTTTCGAATTTACAAACAAGATTATACGTTAATTCTTGTGTTGTAAAAATCGTAACTTCTCATTTGAAAGTCGCTTCGACCTTGCTATCGAATAAGATATAGAAGGAAGAATCTATTGTGCAAATCACTTGTATACCATTTCGGTCTTGTTATCTAATACAGATACAAGCAAATACATTTTTGTTACGTGTTAAAAGTGCGTTTTTAATACACCTCATCACCAGTTTCTGCTCATCAGTGCAACGATATTGAACAACTGGTCAATAAGTTCTTCAATTATCTGCTTGTTTTAGAAGCATCAACATTTTCTGATAAAGATCAGAAAATATTCGTCGGTCGTGTCTTCATTTTAATAAAAACAGAATTAATCAAGTGCGATTAATTCAACCAAGCGGGGTCTCTACTATTGAAACCCCCCAATACACCTGAATAAACCAATTCAGGTCAAAACATTGGTCCTATCCAGCCGGATATCGTTCAGGTGAAAACATTGGTCCTATCGACCCGGATATCGCTCAGGTCAAAACATTGGTCATAGCGAACCGGATATCATTCACAGAAACTTTGGTCCCATCGAATATAATATCCAAGGAGCAATTGATCTCATCGAACCACGGATATTATTCACATACAATCATACAGTCCATCCTTCGAAGATCCTTGTCAACCCAGGTTCAACGGATCCCAAACCAACCCTTGGAGTGAAAGTTCGCTGATGAGTTTTTGTGCCGCGATATAGAAAAGTTCGCGAATTGTGTTAAGTGCGAAATAATTGTGTTTCTGCATATTGTGAGGAATTGTCCAGCTTGTAAGTTGTAAGTCATTGACCCACCAAGTTATTTCCCTTTGTTCGAATTCCTCATTCTTGTATTCTTTATGTTGATCAATTGATTATTTGAATTGCTTTATCGAAAAAATGTCGTCAAACGAAATAAAAATATTGAAAATCAAACGCGAAAATGCCAGGACTAAACTCAAACAATTCGAAAAATTCCTGAACCAGTTCGATGCAACTAAGCACTATCCTCTCTTAGAAAAATATCTTAATGAAGTAGATGCCGCGCGCACTACCTCCGAAGAAATTCATTTAGAATTACAATTAATCTCAGATGAAACCGAATTAGACGAAATAGAAATTTATCAAAATAAATTTGAGGAAAAGTGGATAGAATTATATACGATAGCTATCAATCTGTTGAACCAACGCACTTCACTCAGTGCTCAATTTGATTCAAATTCATGCTCACAGAAATTAATCTGGCAAACCAAGAATATGCCTTGCATTAATAGCATGAATTCTAAATTCTCTGATGCAATTATTGAAGCATCAAATGAAACGCAGCTATCTGAAGAAACTCGGTGCGAAGATAATTTCGATAACCGAAATGAGCCTAATGACAGCCTTGTTGGTCGGCCACACTTGGGAGGCAATAAATCAAACTTCGAAGTGTGCGACCCTTTCGAAAGGAATCCGAATTTGTGTTCGGAACCTTTCAATTTCAAAGACCTCTCGAGTTTTGAAGAAACCGATGTTCATCAACAATTTTATTGCCCAGCTGCAATACAAGTAGATACTTTCGCTACCTCCTCGGTAATCTCCTTGAACGAGTCCCTAATAGCAGGTCAAAATATTCAAAATGAGTCGACCTCTCTCATCCCTCGTTTTCGTTCACCTTTGGGTAATTTCACCGCATACATAGATCGAATGTCCGGTCGAAATCGTACAATTTGGAAACGTTCAAGAAAGGCTTCTTTAAATATCTATTTTTCGTTTAAATATCGCGACTCGTTTCATTGTTCCGCCGGCAAATACAGAGGGTGTCTCGAAAAGTGTAAGGCACTTCTTCATCTCAATGAAAAACGGAACGATCATAAAACTCATGCACATGTTATCAACAGTGCTGTACTGAAATTCTCGGAGCCTGACCAATTATATTTATATATTTTAGTCATAGGTGTACATGAGTATGTTAATTCGAATTATAAGTTTATTTATCTGGTGATGATGGAAAAGGTCATAAATTATGCGGAATATGTAGAATCCCTTATTTTGGCACTTATTGTTAAAACATACCATCATATCCGCGCACCTCCTGGACATGTATGTCATCAAATATTTTCGATTAGTAATAGCCGTACGAAGTATTATGCAGTTCCGGGCTCAATCAAAAATACATATTTCGCTTTTGTCATTCATGCTAGCCCGATCGATGTATCAGGAAACAAGGAGGGTTATTCTAAATCTGTTGTGTCTACCATGAAACATATTGTCTTGTCACTTTTGGAATCAGTCTATTATACTGTATATTACTGCTTGATGGCCTATGAAAACTATGTACCTTTACCAGGCATTCTGAGCATTTTATCACTTTCGTTTAATATAAAACTTGAAAATACCACATATGATTATAATGTGGAGTTTAATGTTACGAATATTGTTCACGTTCATCGAAACGCTGTTACTAGCATTAGTAACCATATAGAACCGTTTTTTAACTTCTCTCTCCTATCATTCATGGCATCTGGCGTAAATGAAGTAATTCCTTACACCTCTCATTTTCCTCATTGGTGGTACTATGACAAGCGGTCTCCTATTGAAAAAAAAGCTACGTTTTTTCGAACATATTACTTCTACACCTATTTCTTGTTTGGAATTTTGCACCTGGTTAAGGTTTTTCTTGGTAGTAGCTTGTTGACTCAATCATATCTGTTAATTCAGTTTACCTATCAATATTTAGTAATATAGTTCTGCCAATTCGATTGTTTGCATGCTATGTATTCCAGATTTTTTTTCTGATTGATGAGTCTGTAAACATATTATTTATGGGTTGCAGTTCATGCGTATATATATTCGATTCAGGTTTCATGTTTTATGTATTTGTGAATATTACATTAATTCGTATCATATGCTATATTGGATCTATATTTTTAATTTTTTCGTTTGTGAATATTATGTACTATTTATTCATCCGTTAGAAGATATCATTCTAATCATAGTAATTGATCTATATTTTTAATTTTTTCGTTTGTGAATATTATGTACTATTCACTTGTTGGAAGACATCATTCTAATTATAGTAATTGATCTATATTTTTAATTCTTTTGTTTGTAAATATTCTGTTAACTATTCATTTGTTCGAAGATATCAATCCAATTATATTGAACCTGATGGTTCAAGGCGCGGGAGTATGTTGTGTCCCGTATCCTGGACCCATCATTTTATGATATATTGTCTTTTCTTGATTTTTCAACGTCGAAGTCTGAATTCTTTGGTTTCCAGCAATATGCCCGAAATTCAATATTTTTTGGTTTAAATCAATTAACACCGGCGTTAAGAGCATTTTATCTCAAGCCAACAATTAAGTTATATTTTGCATGACAGAAAACACGCAGATGAAATTCAAGCTCTTAGTATTCCAGGAATCGTAGCTTTATGGGTGGTACTCAAAGAATCCAGACATCACATATGACATTTTATAGAATTTATCGTCCCAGACCATTAGGGAAATTTCCTTCACACTTTTATGCTCTCTCTTTCGCACCAGCCAATCCGAGGTGTTTTTTCGGATCTTAGAAGGGCGTCGCTTAATTCAAAAATCCAATCAAAATTTATATTCTCCCTCTAAAATGTGAAGAAGAGAATTTTCTTAATTTGGGTTTTAGTTAGTTTTAAACACTCTTCATTTGACCGTTGTACAGTAAACAACAATTCGCTTTCGAATTTACAAACAAGATTATACGTTAATTCTTGTGTTGTAAAAATCGTAACTTCTCATTTGAAAGTCGCTTCGACCTTGCTATCGAATAAGATATAGAAGGAAGAATCTATTGTGCAAATCACTTGTATACCATTTCGGTCTTGTTATCTAATACAGATACAAGCAAATACATTTTTGTTACGTGTTAAAAGTGCGTTTTTAATACACCTCATCACCAGTTTCTGCTCATCAGTGCAACGATATTGAACAACTGGTCAATAAGTTCTTCAATTATCTGCTTGTTTTAGAAGCATCAACATTTTCTGATAAAGATCAGAAAATATTCGTCGGTCGTGTCTTCATTTTAATAAAAACAGAATTAATCAAGTGCGATTAATTCAACCAAGCGGGGTCTCTACTATTGAAACCCCCCAATACACCTGAATAAACCAATTCAGGTCAAAACAAAACCTACGAGTTCGAACAGGGTCATAAATTATCATTCTCAACATTCTCTCAACCAAAGAATCGGAACTGCCAAAAATTTAATATATAGGGGCTTCACACTTAGTCACCCTACATTTCATCGAGAAGTTTATGATAAGATCACTTCTATACTGAAGCTTAATAACTACCCTGTCAGTTTAATCAGAAAATTAGTCCACCAACACCAGCAGCCTCGCCGCGAGTACACAATTGATAATGATTGCGAAAAGTCAAGTAAAGTTTATTGCAGTTTTCCATATCTGAAAGGTCTCACGGAAAGAATTAACAGCATAGCAAACAAACATAATTGCACCTTGGCCTGCTATAACAAAAACACTGTCTACAACTACTACACTAAACTTAAAGATCCAGTTCCAATAGAAAAACAATCCAACGTAGTATACAGGATACCGTGTACAAATTGCAATAGCTCATACATAGGTCAAACTAAACAACTTCTCTGCAATAGAATTAAACAACATGTGTACAGTTGCAACAAGATTTCGATTAATGACGACGAGAACAAAACGGCTTTAGTTGAACATCATGCTAGTACTGGTCATAAATTCGATTTCAAAAATTTCACCATCGAAGAATATGAAAGCAATTACAGAAAACGTAACATCAGCGAAATGATACATATGAAGGTCAACGATACTGTCAACAAGAGGACTGATACACAAAATTTGAGTAGAATATACAGGGTGATTCATTAAGGGTGGCCACCGGCCGTATCTCGGAAACCGTTCATCCTATAACTTCCGGGAAAAAATTCTAATGACAAAATCGATTCCTAGAAAATGATTAAAAATATTTTCAAGTTCGTAGTTCCCCACTAGAGGGCGCAATCTATCACTTGTAAAATATAATCTCACTTTTTACGAAATATTCTCCAGCTAACAGTGGTAAAGAATAATTAAATGAGAAAATACTCTTCCTATTCAACAACTTAAGTTTGGATAATTTTTCTATATTTCTTTTTTTTAGTGATGGGATGGAAAAACTTTTCTTCACAAGAAAAACACTCTTACTTCTGTATGCGTGAACCGATTTTCACGGAATTTGATTTTATGCGAAGGCCATTAAAAGCAGATCACAGAAAATTATGACAACAACATACCGGGTGATCCAATTTAAAACTACAGGCTGTTTTATGTCACTTCACCCTATTTGCGCGTTTTACTAGAGAATTTCAAATGCAATGCTATGATTTTAACCGACTGAAAGTAAGATGAGCCTTATCACCTATTGACTTGTTAAAACCGCAGACAGATATCTCCGGTCATTCCGAAGATATTAACATTTTTGCAGATTTCGATAAGTGTTCATCAACCCTGTGAAATTCAGGAGGAATTGAGTTATTTCATCATCTAAACAATCAAATGAAATAAAAAACTTATCAAAAATGTATGTCACTCACAAAACAAGCTGATTTAGATCCAGTAAGCTTTGGCGTTACTGTTTATTCTCGGTTTCTATAGCTGTAAAATTTATTTAGATCGATTGCAAACTACTAGTTTATGAGGCCTCATTATTCAAACGGAGCAGCATATGATATGCTTAATGTTCATGCTGAATGTTTAGAAAATGCAGTAGCTGAAAGGGAATACCCGATACGATATCCTGAAAGACGTCGTCAGTCCAGAAAAGTATTCAAAATATTGACACGAAGACTGCGACAAACTTGGAAGGTTCAATATGTTGGGAGAACAAATGGAAAACGTAGAAGCCGTAATGAGGATAATATCATAAAAGTTTTGGCTTATGTTTATGCTGAATTACATTTAAGCATCCGAAAAATTGCAAGTGATTTGGGATCGCATTATTCGCTAGTTCAAAGGATACTAAAGGACCATAAACTGCATCCGTATCATGTTGTCTTGCACCAAGAATTGAAAGAGACAACAGGACTTTTGCAATTGGTTGAAACGAATGCTTAACGGCGAACCTAACTCACTTCATAGAATATTATGGACTGACGAGGCTACTTTTTCTAGCAATGTTAAAGTAAATTTACACAACAGCCCCTACTGATCATCTAACAATCCATATTGGCAAAGATAAGTCAATAATCAGAATCGCTGGAGTGTTTACCTGTGGTGCGGAATTTTTGATGGAACAGTTTTCGGACCATTTTTCTTCGATAGTATCTTAACGGGACAAAGGTGCTTGAAATTTTAACGGAAAATTGTCAAAATCTTTTAGAAGATATTGCTTTTCAAATCAGGTTAGATATGTGGTAAAACAACAAGATGGTTGCCCGGCGCATTATGCTGCTAATGTTAGGGAATAAGATACCGTCTTCTCAAAGAGGTGGATTGGACGAGGGAGTATTTTTCCAGCAAGATCACTCGACCTCACAGTATTAGATTTTATTTTTGGGGGAGAATGAAGACTTAGTTTTCCGAACACCCCCAACTACAAGTGAGGATATGAAAAATAGATTTCGACAGGCAGCCGAAACTGTGACCAGTATCAACTAAAGAAAGACTTAATTTATGTATAGAAAAAAATGGTAGACATTTTGAATATTTGAAATGATTATGTATAAGGGTTGTTTTTTGTTCAAATATTTTCGTTGTTGCTAATTTTTGTTTCATTTCAACGTATCATTGTAATTTCATGTGTGTTTAGTATTTTGCTGCGTTGTCATGACGACTAAAGTCACTTCCTTGTTGTTTCAAGCTCACAGGGTTGATCAACACTTATCAAAATTTACAAAAATGTTAATATCTTCGGAATGACTGGAGGCATCTGTCTGCGGTTTTAACAAGTCAATAGGTGATAATGTTTAGCTTATTCTCAGTCGGTTAAAATCATAGCATTGCATTTGAAATTCTCCAGTAAAACGCGCAAATAGGGTGAAGTGACATAAAACACCCTGTAGTTTTTAATTGGATCACCCGGTATGTTGTTGTCATATTTTTCTGTGATCTGCTTTTAATGGCCTTCGAATAAAATCAAACTACGTGAAAATCGGTTCACGCATACAGGAGTAAGAGGGTTTTTTTTGTGAAGAAAAGTTTTTCCATCCCATCACTAAAAAAAAGGAAATATAGAAAAATTATTCGAACGAAAGTTGTTGAATAGGAAAAGTATTTTCTTATTTTCCTATTCTTTACCACTGTTAGCTGGAGAATATTTCGTAAAAAATGAGATTATATTTTACAAGTGATAGATTGCGCCCTCTAGTGGGGAACTACGAACTTGAAAATATTTTTAATCATTTTCTAGGGGCCGATTTTGTCACTAGAATTTTTTTCCGGAAGTTCTAGGATGAACGGTTGCCGAGATACGGCCGGTGGCCACCCTTAATGAATCGCCCTGTATAACATCCTAATTAACAAATACAAAGATAAGAGGAAAAACACTGTAATTCAAATTCCCACGGGCTAAGATTGGCACCATTTCATCCCGTATGTTTGTTATCACCTAACACTTGCTCCTTTCTATTTGTTTACTCTCCAATTGTATGAGGTTATCGGCGCATTTAGGTTGAGTTCCATATTCTGAATAATGTTTTGATATGATATGTGCTGAATTTATGTTCTGTATACTAGATAATATGCAAATTATGTGACTTCACTGTAAGACAGCACAATCTTTTAAGTATGTTGATGTAATTCATCTTCTCTGTTGTGGATCACAATCAATTGTGGATCATCAAATGGAACCACTGACAGACGTCAAATTGGCGACTTCCATCTTCTCAATGTGTACGTTCTCTGAATGTGTTTTGGTATTTCGGAGAAAAGTTTTGAAGTTAGGTTTTATTGATGTTTTGTTCCAGCATGGACTCATGTTAATGATTTTATATATATGTGACTTTTTAAATGTTTTAAATGGATTAAGGTAATTACCTAGAGGAGATTATATGATATTGTATTGCCACCTGCTATGTTTATTTTTAAAAAATCCTACTTGTTATTAGAAGTGTGTTTCAATTCAACATATTTGAAATTGGGAGATGTTTTTCATCGTCAAAATTTCGGACTGACAATGGGGTCTTAGTTCTTAAAATTTTCTCGTTTGTCTGATGAAAGAGTCAGATTTGTATTCTGAAACGTCACAGTTCAATTTGTTCTTCGTTCGTATTGTTCCTGTATTCTTCATTAGGCAATCTGTTTTCCAAGAAACTGTCCTTGAGAAATAGTTCAATAGTAGAAAAACAATCTTTGTTCAATTTTTAAGAGTTCTGTTCCAGATATAGGGAGTGAAACACCAGAAAAAGCCTAAAAAAGTTGTGAACTCCTCCTAAAAGTAAATCTTTTTCGATACTCAAAGCACTCATTATGAAATCAGGTGTTCTGGAGCGAAAAAGTAGTATTTTCCCATAAATTTATGATATAACGCTGTGTTAATTTTGCCAACCCACAATTTTCTTTACAAATTTACTCTCACTGGGGAACGGGAATTTCAGGACAAATTGGACATGATAAGGTTCGCGTTATTTATAAATATCCGTAAAAGATGCCTCGGCTCCTCAAACAAGATAATTCCTTCCAAATATAGGTTTCTGTTAGGCTGAGATTTAAGTTGGGATTCCTGATTTCATGTTAATAGTGTCAAGTCTATAAAGGATATGTTCCGCAAATCAACTTGGTTATTTCGATTGCCGGTTTTCCGCTCCGTAAATATGAAATATTCGGTTGGTTCCTGAAAAAAAGGTTAATTACGGAATTTGATTGATGAAAAAGCAATCTTTCTGTCACCAGAACATAGACATATTAAGTCTATGCACCAGAACGACAATCAATGTTTTATTGTAACGTATCCATGGCGCAGAACAATCTTTATTTACCTTATGATCCATAGATCATACCTAGTAATTTTTCCATTATTGATTGTTGCCTCTTTTATGTTCTATGTATCATAAAGTATATAAAGATTGTTCTATGCTATGGATATATTACCATAGAACATTGACTGTCATTCTGGTGACATAAAGAACGTTTTCTCATCAATCTAATTCCGTAATTAACCTTTTTTTCAGTAACCAACCGAATATTTCATATTTACGGAATGGAAAACCGGCAACCGAAATAACCAAGTTGATTTCCGGAACATATCCTATATAAATTTGACACTATTGACATGAAATCAGGAATCCCAACTTAAATTTCAGCCAATCAGAGATAATCTTAACTAAACCCTATATTTGAAAGGAATTATCTTGTTTGGGGAGTCGAGGCATCTTTTACGTATATTTATAGATAACGCGAACCTTATCATGTCGAATTTGTCCTGAAATTCCCGTTTTTCAGTGATAGTAAATTTGTGAAGAAAATTGTGGGTCCGCAATTTGGGCCGAAGTCGTCTATTGAAAAAAATCAATGAATAAATGTTGAAGTTATGGATAGGCATCAAACATCATTTCTTCTTTCGCATGCTGTTTTCTGGATTTGTATTATCGAATCTAGATCCTTAGGGCCATATTACAATTCATTTTTTCAATTCAAACACTGCAATGTTGACAGTGTAAACCATAAACAAGATATCTAATGCCAACTTCAAATCTGAAAGCTCAAGCTATTACAAACTTTGTAATATTTGCACGTCAACCACTCTTATTCATGACGCGAATGGTCGTTTTCTCAGACGCACTTCGTGACGCAGAATCCGTTTTTGGTGAAAGGTTTCACAATGCTCATGAAATTGGAAACAATTGCAAGAATAGATTCGCTTTCAACAGAAATTTCGACATTTTGGTCAAAATATCGCTCTACGAATATATGAAAAAGTTTTTCGAATATTGTCAACCAGCCTATGGCAATTACTAAGCACATCGATTATGCATTTATCATTTATTTATTCATCATCATGGAGCTTGCTATCATGAATCCTCTTGCCCCAAAGTCAAAATACTCATTCATCAAGCCATTAGGAGGTTTTATTCAAAAGACTTCCCAGAGGTGCATTACTATCACGTAAAAGATATTTCATATAAAATCGGGAGTCTTCATCAAAGGAAGCGGAATACTTTGGAATTACTGTGGGATATTTGAATAGAAGCAGCAACGTAATTAAACTTCGGCAAAAAATTGAAAAATTCGGATTTCACAATTACGCAACTGAAATTTAAATCGCTGATTCCTTGATACACTCAAAAACTTTTAATTGAGGTCATTCCATGTAGCGAGTTACTGAATGCCAGAAATCCGAATGCAGCGATTCATGTTTCAACATCATTATTGACACGAGTCAGTATCCAGTTCGACAGGATGTCTCTATGAAAACTGGATTTGCCATGAACCTTTTTTTTATTGAATTCTACTATACGTTCGCACCATTCTGCAGTTTGAAGAGATTACTGTGGAGAAACCTCATATTGTTGAAAGCATTTAAACCTATAGAATATACGTTTGTGGCTGTTCATGAAAAAGCGAGTACAAAAATTATGTATACGCCAGTGGCTATTTTTAAATAGAGTATGAAGGTCTTTTGCATATTTTTCTATTATCGAAATCGGTTGTTGTATCCATAAGAGTACGGATAAAATTTTAATACCGTCAAAAATATCGATTCTCAACAAAAAAACAATTTTTTGAATTTGATTCAACATATAGGTTGTTCGAACGATCGAACTTCCGCGGCGTTTTATGACATAACGTGTCGTATCCACTCTTTAGAGAGATATTGCAGTGTCAAATTTGTGTGACGTTATTAAAGCAAACGCTATTTTTGACATCTAAGCATGCGCAGATTCAGTTTCAGAATAACGCGACGTTAATAGCGTTAGCGGCTAGCGTTATTTACGGAAAATTGCGAGCCGCAATTTCGTTAAGCTTCAGGCTCTTCCGGCTACGATCACTGTCATAGAAAAGCTGTTTGTTAATATGTTTTTCGAAATTAATTACACAACTTCCTCAGATTTTTCAAATCTATTTTACAATACCTCTTGCATACATCTGATATTAGACATTAAGATTTATTAGTGCTACCTAAGCAATTTTTTTTTCATAAATAGGTATTTGATACCTTTTCACGAATCAAAAAATACTTTTGGAAGCAACATGAGGGGTTGGAAATTGGGAATAGTTTGAACCATGCCAATTATATTGTGTAATATAACTAGTTCCACTTCTTCTGCATTAGCACCAGCTGAAATTACCGCTCCCGATTCCATTGTCATTTCGTCCGGAATCAAAAAACTAATGCGGAAATGCATTAAACGTAAGTTTGTAACACAAAAATCTGACGTCTCACATAACCTAACCAAACAAACTGATAACTAACGTAACGGTAACAAAAACGTGTAGCAATACGTCTACTTCTGGAACGGCCGTTAAATCCACGTTAACCACCAAAACGTTATATGTAGCGCACCGTAATAACATAACGCTTGCGCTATTCAAAAGTTGCAATATCTCTCTTTTATCTCTATCTTCTCGTGTACCTTCCACTCCTCCAAGCCAATAAATAGTCGGCTCAGTAATCGATCATAGAATCGTGCTGGGACGTGTGACGTATGAGGCGATTTACCGCGTTTTGCGTAATTAGAATTTTATTCATATTAACCGATTTTAGAGTGTGTAAAAGTAAAAATTTAGACATTGTATTGAATTAGATTGAGGAAAATATGAATAAACATATTTGATATTCATTCGTGCTGTACAGACTTTTGTGTGGAGGCTGGCGAATATAGTACATTGTATTTAATCTTGATTTTTTCCATCAGGGTAAGAAAACTAGGGAAATTTGAAAAAATCTAGAAAAGCACTGACGTAAAGTCAGCCGCTTTCACGCGCTTGTTCACATTGCGGAATGGTGACTTGGAAATTCGAGTGAAATTTCAATGGAATATAAAAATTTTTGGAAAAATATTTTTTTTCCAAATATTTCCATAAATAGTTCTTCTTATTGACACTGTTCATCTTCCAACCAAGTTTCATTTCGATTAGATAAATTTTTTCCGAGTTATTGAGAAATCAAAATTTCAAATGTCTGTAGCACAAAAACCATTCGGCAGATTTGGCCCATTGAAGTACTTAACCGGGATATTCAGGATATTATCCTAACCTGAAAATTTCAAGACTCAAGGTCCTTCCTTTCGAAAGTTACAGCGCACACGGCCGGCCGGCGGGACGGACAGAATCAATTTTGACCACGGATTCTTCATCAGTGAGTCCAACCTAGTCGTTTGAGACCAATTTAGGCTTGAAATTCGAAAATTACAGACGTCGTGACGAAATGATAACGCGCTGTTCCCCAGAACAAGCGCGTAAAAAAAAATACTGAATGATCCAAGATCCATTACAGTGGTATCGTCCAGCATCTGTATACTGCATCATAGACTTTTCGATACACTGCGCATGCGCCACGGAAAAATACCGATAAAACTTCCAGGCAATCACCTCATGAACCATGAAGTGTAAAGTGTAAACAAATATACTGACTGTTCACCAGTAGCTGCCGTAGATGGGAAAAAATATTTTGAAACTATTTTTAGGAGTATTCAAAGATTACAATATTTGATTGGACTGAAACAGAATCTTCGAGTTTCCGGTGTCGATTTGAATAAAACTTGAACGGAATCAGAGATATGCTTCTTGAAATATATTAATTTATGAAATAAACACTCTGAATTTTTATCTTGATTTGTTCCTCAGAAAAATTAGGGAATCTGATTGGGCCGAAATGAAGTGGCGGTTTGGAGATTTCAGGGGAATTTAAATGAAATATGAAAAATTAAAAAAAAAAAATTTTTTTTAATTTTTCGAGGGAAAATTCTTTATATTGCTACTATACATCTACCAACCATGTTTTATTTCGATTAGATGAATATTTTTCGAGTTAATGGAGAATCAAAATTTCAAATGACTGTAGCACAAAAACCATTCGGCCGATTTGGCCCATTAACTAACTCAACCGAGATATTCAGGATTTCAACTTGACCCAAGAATTTGAGGACTCTAGGTTTTTTCTTATGAATGTTATAGCTCACATGGCCGGTCGGTTGGACGGACATAATCAATTTAGACCTCGGATTCTTAATCAGTCCAACCTATTCGTTCAAGACCAATTTCGGCTCAAAATTTGAAATTTACAGACATCCTTCCCCAGAACAAGCGCGTAATAAATACACAAAAAAATACAGAATTACAGTGTAATGAGACTCCTCAAATCCCCTCTCAACCTCGATACCGACCGATGAAATATGTCGATGCTCAAGGAATCAACGACATTGACTCTCCGCATATTCCTGGAAACCGGAGAATGAAAACAGTAAATCGTTCTTGAAACGGCAGGCCTGAACACATAGAATCTCCTGACAAATCTTGAGGAAACATATAAATTGAACTGGGATAACAGTTGAGGGGAATACAAAAGTCCCTGAAAGAGTTCAGAGAAGGAGATGACATCTTCTGCATGGAATCATCTTGTCCTTAAGGATGACAGACCAAGCTATATGGAGAATATGGAAATCTGATACGTAATACAGTTTTACTTTTGAGATGTACTTAATTCTTTTGTGGAGATGCGCAATGTTACTTATTTTTCGATTTTTCACCTCGTTTTTCGGTTTTATTATCCAAAAATTATTCAATATAAAAAATATAGTTAAGTTATATTCGAGGTATTGGTGGTTCTTGAATGGAAAAACCTAGAAAACCATTGACGTGAAATCAGCAGCTTTTACGCGCCTGTTCAATTTCACGAATTCGGCTGCCATTATTATTATCTTCACTCCTGGTCCAATCACTGATCGTAAACACAATAAGTACCGAGTGGATCTGCTTAAAGACTTAATAATTGTAGAGCAGGTTTGGAGTTTAATAACGAACGCCAAATTTTTGAAATGCACCTGCGATTCCGCAGATAATACCCTTGCAATAGATGATCGGATGTATTGGTGTTTTTACAGTTTTCGAAAATAATTAACAATGATATCGATGAAATCAGCATGAATGGAACATATTTTTTCCCAATATCCCCCAAGATGAATATTCTATCAAATTCCAAAATTTAAAAATAAAATTTTACGTAAGGTTTGTTCGTTGTACCAACATAAACAACACTAAATACACTTACTTCATTTATTCTGTTTGGTGTGTATTGTTGTGAACTTGCACTCTGTTCGTTGCAGAACTTTTGGCAGTTGGTGTAGTCACAGATTACGTGTGCAGTGCATAGAGTGAGGTTATCTTCTGTGATGGTTATGCGTAAATATAATTCATAATCATAGACATCTGTGGTTGTCACTGGTTAGTGGTTGGACGTGTTTTGTTCTCTATGTGTGGTTATTTTCGGACGGAATTAATTTTCATCATATCGTTATTTGAAATGGAATTTCTGTCCGTGATGACTTTAGAAAAACTTTACGACGAATCTACATCACCTCGAAGTGATAGCGCCAAAAAAAGCATAGAATTCTGTCATCTCGGGTTTGCGTAAAATCATCCATCATATATTTGTATTCTGCGAGAATCATAGAACAGATTGAACTACACTAAGTCCACTCATTCAGTTATTTGTGACTACACTCAGCTGCACTGAGAATTGGAAGTCAGTGGAGTTGGTGTAGTTAGTGTAGTTCATGCAGGTAAAACGAACAAACTTGAAGTGAACTCAAGGTCTGTGCCAAACTCCATGGTAAGGTTATGAACAGATTTCGCAAAAACAGTTTTTCAACAGAAATCTCGAAAACTATGCTTTGGCACTACAACTTAAGTTTGGACAACCTCACTTCATTTCGAAATATTGAGGAAATGATCTCAAACTTCGAAATAGCCAAGAAATTTGACATATTTTTATTCATTTTCTCTGCAGATGAAAGTATTCGCTAGAACTGAGATTTGGGGCACTCTTGTGCTAATTTTCATCAAATTCTGAAGAATGTTTTTTGGAAAAAAAATCGAATTTTTTTTTAACGATAAAGATCATTTTTGGCTCGAAACTATCACATCAAAGACACCGGGAAAAACTATAACGCTTTTCTTCCCTTGAACAAGCGAGTAATGAAAAAAAAACTTTTCGCTCAAAATGTTTCATAAAATAAAATTAATATTTGATCGAGTTGAAAGTGAAAAATTAATGTTATTAAATATTGGCGTTAAGATATCTGCCAAATTTTTTCCGGATCTGATTAGTATTCTCTCGCAAAAAAATTTTTCCGATAATCATTTTCATTCATTTTTGAGAAATCTGAAAAGGAGTGGCACAGACTTTGTAGACCTAATATTAACAGGTTCTTCAAATATTGGGAACAATCAAATATGGGATTCCATCATAAAATATTCACCAACGTAATCTTTTCATCTCAAAACTCGAATGCTGATAACAAACCCTCGAACGAAATGATGAATTCGAGGTTGTATGAGAATAATTGTTTTCATTCAAAAAAATTGAAAATGGTGGAAATCTCGCAAGGTGGTTTTCATATTCATTCAGAATATTAAAGTAGGTATATGGAAAATTTGAAAAGATGGAAAAAAAATCTAGAAAAGCACTGCCGTGAAGTCAGCAGCTTTTACGCGCTTGTGAAATTTTGATGAAATATAAAAATTTTCAAGAAAAAACTTTTTTTCGAATTTTTCCATGGATTATTCTTTTTATCGACACTGTTCATCTTCTAATCAAGTTTCATTTCGATAAGATAAATATTTTTTGTGTTATTGAAAAATCAAAATTTCAAATGGCTGTAGCACAAAAACCATTCCGCAGATTTGGCCCCTTAACTAAATTAACCGAGATATTCAGGAACTTAACCTAACCCGAAAATTTCCCGACTCTAGGTCTTTTCTTTCGAGAGTTACAGCGCACACGGCCGGCCGGACAGCCGGACGGACAGAATCAATATTTACAACGGACTCTTCATCAGTAAGTCCAACCTAGTCGTTTGGGACCAATTTCGGCTCAAAATTCGAAAATTACAGACATCCTGACAAAATGATAACGCGCTGTTACCCAGAACAAGGTTACCCCTAAAAAAGGGGTAACCTATAAAAAATAATAGGTTGGTATTCATAACCGAGAAAACTGGATATGAAAATGATAAAGCATCCCCACAACTATACACTTTGCTGTAGATATTCCAAGTGCATATCTGAAATACGATTAATTCACCCGTGAAAATGTTTGTGATGTCAGCAACTTCATTCCAATGCAAGTTTACCTCAGTAGATGACTGCTTCGAAAATAATCGCTATATTTTCCCTAGAACAAGCACGAAAAACAAAGCAATGATAGTAAGCTCCTGAATTTATGGTAGTGCCATTTTAGAATTATCATCTATCAGAAATGTTTTAGTGTATCAATTCCTCAATTCAGCAACAAGCAATTATTCCTCACAATATGAAAGCCATGGACATACAACGTACATATTTCAAACAGTTTTGGTCCCTGAACAACACCCTGTGTTTCATCAATGACCAGTACCTAGACGATCGATCTTCGCCCAGTATTTTTATTTCAAATAGCATAAATAGTATCATCATATATCCCAAGGTTTTTCATATTCTTCTCCCTCAATAACTGAAAAAAATATAATAATCTGGTATTACTGATTTAAGGTTGATTCTCACTATACGTTTCGTAACCTTCCAGTATCCTTCCTGTAGTAGTATATTTTGATTCCAAGATTTCAACCTGCATCGCATAGGAAAGAAGAAGTTTTGTCGATGAAAAAGAAGCCCTCCAATAAAAAACAACAATTTCATTACACTTATACGGGGAGAAAGAGTTTTTCCTGAGGTTTTTATCTGTGCTCTTGTATCATACGTAAAAATGTATGGTACCCCGTTTACATTTCCTCTGCTAATACTGTTATGACACAAATTGTTTGATATAAAAAAAATGTACTGCTGATCTCAAAAGAATATATATATATATATATATGGTAGTAAAGTTTGTTTTTTGTTGAGATATAGACTGGTTTGTGGAGAATGAATGAACTACTCTTCTTTGTTTTAACCTAGCTTTCGAATAATATTTTATTCTTCTTCGGGGTCTTTCTGTAAATACAAATTGAAATCCATTACATCACAAACATCAACATTTATGTGAATCACATTTTTAACTTCATTAAAAACATATCTACTTACACAAAATGAGGTTATTTTCATGAATTCATTTGGAATTTAACTCTTATTTTCTGATTTTTCATGTACTACGCCTTGTTCTATTTAAATACTATCAAGTTAAAATGTCAAATTGTGTAGATATTATTCAGACCATTGGTGTCAGTTTTATTCATTGAATTTATCTCCTCATTTATGTAGTGCATTTCCAAGAAAGTGCGTTTTTTGTAGTTCTTTTCTTTTGCCATTATGGTCACCGCTTCGAAGTTCATTTGGTGGTCTACATCATCACTTGGCTAAAGCTCATCTCTCAGGATGATGCTTGATGTCACTTTTATGTCCTGAGATTCTATTTTTCACTAGTTGTGATGTGTGACCCACATATGTTTGTTCAAATTCTGTGCATGGTATTTTATACACAACATCTGACTGCTCATGCACTTTCACTCTGTATTTTGTTCTCGTGAATAGTTTCCTAACTGTATGTGTATATTTCCTTGCAATCTTGGTATTATCGCTCCTGAGTTCTCTCTCCAACGTATCAGTCAATTGTTCAATATTTGGTAATGAACAGTAAAGTACTTCCTGATTCACTATGTTACTCTGCTCCCTTCTTATCTCAGAACTTTGTTGCAATATTGTTGTTGAATATAAAGACCTGTTTATCATGTTTTTTGGATAACCGTTTTCCAGTAGTGTTTTTTCCAATTGTTTTGTATTCTTTTTTATCAGTGATTGATGGCAAATCAATTCTATCCTTTGTTTCATTTGTGTTATTGTATTAATCTTTATTTTCATGTTGTGGCTAGAATTGTAGTGTATGATCCTGTTTGATGCTGTTGGTTTTTTATAACAGTCTAATGTTACACATTGCGCATCACCTCTTATTACCTTAGTGTCCAAAAAAGGCACCCACCGTTCCTCATTTTCCTTCTCTATAGAGAAATTTATATTTTGGTCAATTTGACCATTATTGAATATTTTCATTAGCTCTTCAATTTCGTCTTCATGTATTGACATTATGATATCATCGACAAATTTTTTTAAGAAAAAGGGCTTGTATTTCAATTTTGGTAGGTTCTTATCTAAAACATAGTCCATGCAGTATTGAGCCAAAATGGGACTAAGTTTTGAACCCATTGCACATCCTTTCTTTTGTCGGAAGTATATTCCCTGATAAACGCATACATTGTTATCTATAACAAATTCCAACATCTCCACAAATTCTTCTTTACTGATACCCCCAGTTTGAGGTTCTATTTTGTGCCAGTTGTGTTCTATGACTTTGAATATCAATTGCTTTGTCATGTTACCGAAAAGATTTTCCACATCAAGTGACAAAAGTACTTCACCATCAGGCAATACCAGGTCTTTCACATATTCTGCAAACTTGAATGTGTTTGCAACATAGTAGTCATCATTTGTGTTATAAGCCCTTGTCAATATGTCAGCTAAAAATTTTGCTAAGTTATTCGTAGGAGCACCAATCCCTGATATTATTGGTCGCAATGGATTGTTTTCTTTGTGTATTTTTGGATTTCCATAGATTCCTGGACAAATTGCATAATATACCTTATATTTCTTTTCCTGTTCCTTTGTTATGATATTTTTTTCTGCGAGTTTCTTGAAAAATTGATTTGCTTTTGTTTGTATAGTTTGTGTAGGATCTTTTTTCATTTCAGTGAAATTTTCTTTATCTTTCAGTAGCTTAAATAGTTTAGTTTGATATTCTTCCTTATTCATGATTACAGTTACCCCTTCCTTATCACTATGTGTTACAATTAGGTGTTCATTTTGTTTCAGGTAGTGGTGAGCATCTTTGAAGCATTGATTAAGAGGATATCTCTTATCTCTATTAGAATGAACATAGTTAGTAATTATACTTGCCATTTTAGCACGTTGAAGGTCTTGGTTTTGTCTTTCGAACCCTGATATGGCATATTCCACATCTGCCAGTAAGTTTTCTATTTTTAAATTGTCTGGTGTTATTGGCAGTGCAAACTTTAGTCCCAACGCTAATATCCTTTTCACATTGTCGGGAATCTCTGTTTCTGTTAGATTTTTTAACCAATTATCCTGTATACTTATCTGACTAATTGATAAACCTCCAACCTTTCGATCTTCTTCAAGTTGTTTTCTTTTGTTCTGTGAAAATCTTTGTTGTAATTTATTCTCTGTCGTCTTTTGAAATCAGTCATGACAGATTCAGGTAGTTTTTCTTTGGTCATATCTACTTCATGGTGTAAGTTCTTTGTTATCTTGTCAATGGTCCAATTTGTATGTGATATTTCTAATCTTAATATCTTGACAGTAATTTTATTCCAAAAGTATCCATTATTACCCTCCAATAAGTTTGTTAAGTTTTTTATTCTATATGAAATGTGGGATGGGCATAATCCTTTTCTCTTGCATTCCAATAAAAACTTAAGTCTGTTCCTTAATGAACTCAATTTGATGTTAAGTTTGCTCCATTTATTTAAACAAATGGTGACCTCTTGTCCATAATTGTTTGTGATGTTATCGAAGAAACCCATATTTTAATTAATCTGATTTTTTTAACAGTCTCAGTATATTAAAGTTTGTTTTTTGATAGGATATAGACTGGTTTGTGGAGAATGAATGAACTACTCTTCTTTGTTTTAACCTAGCTCTCGAATAATATTTTATTCTTCTTCGGGGTCTTTCTGTAAATACAAATTGAAATCTATTACATCACAAACATCAACATTTATGTGAATCACATTTTTAACTTCATTGAAAACATATCTACTTACACAAAATGAAGTTATTTTTATGAGTTCATTTGGAATTCAACTCTTATTTTCTGATTTTTCATGTACTAAGCCTTTTTCTATCGTCATTTGTCATCGAACCAAATTCGAATCATCTCCCAAATTTGCTGGTATTGCTTCCGCCAATCATTCACCTAATAGGTTCAAGTCACTGAATGAGAAACAATTCAAGAAGGAGGTAAAAAAAATTATGTTCCAAGGCATTCTATGATTTGAAGGAATTCTATTTAGATGAACTGAACTGATTAAGTTGTAATATAATATAATATAATATAATATAATATAATATAATATAATATAATATAATATAATATAATATAATATAATATAATATAATATAATATAATATAATATAAAATAATATAATATAAATTTACGAATTGAGGTTATTTCGGAACGAGTAATAATTGAGAATATTCATAGCTTTTCATTCAAAGAAACGAATAATTTATTATCAAACAGACTTCATGCTGAAATATCTCATCAGGCATAAATACGAAAGAAAAATTCAATAATGATTTGACATTCAGATCGGCAGCATATTAGGAACACAATTATAAATGAATAGGAGAAAAAAATTTGAGTTTTGTTCGTGAGTCATTTGGTCCACACTTTTGAAACAATGAACGACAGGAAATTTTCAAGATATTAATTAAGATTGGGTATCAGTTGACAGACGGATTGAGAGAGTAAATAAGGTATTTATGATTGAAGAAACCTTGAATCCGTGGAAAATCCTTCAAAACAATCGAATTCGAATCACTTGCGAACAATAATTTCATTAGAAATGAAACTCCTATGATGCAGAGAAACTAATATCACTAAACAGATTATTCACGAATTACACTTGTCTCTGATTATATGAATATTTCAGCACCACCCGACAGATGGTTGGTGTTTGGTATATTCAATCTGAAATGAGCTTTTGGGAAAAATGCGACTGAAGTCTAATCCACGTCGATGTCAAGATGTTTATTATGACGTATATGTCAAAACTTTTCACAATCATGTTGATGTTCTGTAATATGTGGTTGATGCTGAAGAATGTTTGAATTGCGCACCCAAATACGAGAATCGAAGTGTCTCTTACGATTTCTAATTCCTACGTTTCAATAAACTGAGAAAATGCTTCTGAAGTTGAAAGTATTGTTGTTGCTTTGACAAAAAAGAAGGAATAACAAACTTCGTTGGGAAGTTAGACCTACTTTACGAGGCAGAAAAAAAACCGGGGAATTTTTACTTCATTTCTCAGATACAACTACAAGAAAAAAATGACCTATCTCCATACATTCGCCATTACAATTCGTAGGGGAAGCTAACACAAGTCAAAATACTACGAACCATTACCATTCAGAGGTTCTCCTATTTCAATCCAGACATTATTTTTCTTCAGTAGATCTCTAAAATCCTTTCTACTTTCACCTTATAGAAAGCTGTATTCTTGTACTAATTCCAACAATAAAGGTACATCGATCGGCATCTTTGAAGCTAATCTGATCTACGTCTACGAGAAAGGTTAAATAAAGCTTAGATAGGTTGAGTTTGCGAACAAAAATGATAAATCGACAGTGCGCATCTACACAAACAACGTTTCTCATTGGTTGATGTTAACTATGATGTTCGAAATTCAAGAAATATTTTTGACGGTATAACATCAACATTAACATTACCCTAAACTATAACATTGATGTGAGCAGTATCGTGGTATCTCTATTAGTTAAGCGTCAACATCGTAGCTCAACATTGACTTACCATTACCATTAACATTATTGTGAATGGACAGTTACTCAGATAATTGTTTCATCTCGTGGATTGCCTTAATGTTTGTTGAAAAAATTCTCGAATTCCTCGATGGCACAAAAGCAGTGCTGTTGATGAGAATGAATGGAAGATACAGAGGCATATCGGCATACCGTTTTAATAACACAGTAGCTCCTTACCTCCCCTGTATAGTCTCGATTCACGGATCGGAACATATCTTTTAGGATTGATTTACACATAGATTTATGCATACGCGGTTACCAGACAATGTTATTATTATCGCGACTCGTGTACGTTGCATATTATCAAGTTATTATATATGAACGAATATATCTCGAACTGAAATATATAACTGATCGGCCCAGGGGAAAGTAGAATAAACGGCAAAAGGAAAAACAGCCAAATAAATCTGCAGAGGTTTTCCATACTTTGGTAGACAATACGTTATAGCTGTCTCGAAACGGTTGCTCTGAACAAAAAAATTTATAATAGCCAATGTGGAATTCGAAATGCTCCAAACAAATCAACTATCGCGGATTGAAAGAAAATGAAATAAGAGAATAATCAAACTTTGGATAGCGAGCTTAGAGAAGTTTTAAGATTTCAAAATGATTATGCTCGGATTCCATTCCTCCTGAGGGGCAATCAAAGTAACCCACTTTTTGTCTGGTTATCATTATCTGATGTCCTAAAGAACTGAAATTTTTCACTTTTTGCTTCTGTTAATACCTGAAAAAGTTGAAAAATTAATAAACTGCAAACTGTGGATGTCGTAGAAACTTCATTTTTGGGAAACAGCATGCTATCGTCTGTCCAAATATCTGTAACTTAAGAATTTTGAGCCAAACATGGTCTCAAACGACAAGGTTGGACTGAGTGAGGATGAATCCGGTGTCATCAGTCGATTCTGTTCGGCCGACAGGCTGTCCATATGCACCATCACGGGTGTACGCAGAATTGCATCGACTCGAAAATTTCAGGGTAGGTTGCATCTCGAAATACGCCGGTCAGGTTCGGTAATGGGCACAATCGGATGGGTTTTTGTTCGGAATCGTTGTTTTTTCTGGAATAACTCAAAACTCACAACGACTGATCTAATCATTATGAAACTCAATTACTACTTTTAAAATACTGATGAACAACTTTGTTCGAAAGTTCATGATATCATCAGAAAAATTCGGATTAGAATTTAAATTTTTTTCTCGAATATTTTGCGATGTTCTGATCATATTATCCCCACGAATTCCGGTATATGATCCGTCAGTGTGTCATTTTCCAATCGAGTCAACTCAAATTTTTGGAAATATTGGGTGAATAAAATTTTGAATGGCATATCTGCGTAATCATTGGGTGGATTTAACCCATTCACGAATTAGTCTATCGTTATTAAGGTCCAAACCTACTCTATAAATACTGAGTTTCGAAATTGTTCCTTTCGGAATGTATTGTATTCGTGATCCGTCGTTAAGCCGACTCAGAAACTCGATATTTGTTGAGTAGATTTTGGGCTTAATCACGAAGGTTGTATTCGTGAATAGGTAAAATCGCCCCAATGATCCCGTAGATATACCGATCCGAAATTTATTATCCCAGTTTTTCCAAAAATACAGATGAGATCAAATAAAAATCCAGAATTTGTTCGAAAAATGATACCATGAAGCTTCAAGCAGAATTTCGAGAGGTAATGATTTGAGGGTCAACAAATCTTTCCGTCGATAAATGAAAAAATGACCGCTTGTGCAACGATTTGAACATACGCACAGAAGCTGCTGACTTCACGTCGGTGCTTTTCTAGTTCTATTTTTTCACATGAAATAGAATTCGGAATTGATCTTCTATGATTTGATTCAATTGATTCCAGAGAAATAGAAACATACAAATATGAAATCAGAGGAATTTAAGCGTAACTAAAATTGCCAGGTGAACCACTGTCATTTCGTAAATAGCACGTGTTCGATACAAAATAAATAAAATGAAACGAAAAACAAATATATAGCTACAAACAATAAACATTTTGCCATAATCAATGAAATATTCGATTGATTCGTTGTTTACTCAGTGAAAATTCAATTCAAATAAATATAAAAACCTTCAACTTCCACATATAATTTCAATTCATCCAACAATTGGTGCATCTGTGTGTTACAAGTTTTTTTTTTCATTTAAAGTTTATTTGTCGATGATTTTTCTGGTGCTTCAAAGGTACCGACAGACAACTTTGTGTGAAAAAAATCATTAGCAGAATCCACCCCAAAATGAATTTCAACCCTGAAAAGCTGAAATATGGTGGTATAGATTTCCTCGACTTATAGATATCAAAATTGAGTAACATTCATTATTTCAATATGTTCCATAAACCGACACATACTGACCATACTATCTACGAAACCTCGAACCTCAGCATAAGCCAAAAAGTGATAGCATAAAACTGTATAATCATAGATTAGTTCAGTTTAAAACTAGGTATCATAAAACATATTGCATTTAAGAATGGTTGAAAACTCAATATTATAGCCAAGATGTTATATAACATAGAAAACAAATATGAACTAATACTTCATCCCCCTCCTTTTAAAAAAAGAGACTTAACCTAAGTATATCCCACTAAATTACGTCCGACCTTGAGTCCATGGAGTTTCTGGAACTAATGCTGATTATTTCAAACAAAATCCAAATTACAAGGTATCTGTCAAGTCCAACGACAATTGAGGTGTTTTAATGAAACCTGGCACCATATTCAAATATCCATACTGGCCGAAGCACGAGAACTCTTTTAAAATCGCAGGGTGAACTCCAAAAATGAGTGGATTGCCAGGAAATAGAAGATCTACAAATAAAACACAATTATTCAACCTTCATAAAAAACCTGAGCAGATTGCGGAAATCCGAAGATCAGATCATGTCTACCAACTCAAGGACAACAACGGGAACGTTATAATCGATGAAGAACAAAAATGCAGGGAATGGCAAAAATATGTTGGTTCGTTGTTCGCTGACATTACTTGACAAGATCCGGAAGACATACCAAACAGAAGTAGATATAATAGGGTACCTGCCATACACAAATCTGAAGTAGAGAAAGCAATACACCAAGCCAAAAATAATAAGACACCAGGTCCAGACCAAATCCCTGCAGAAATATTGAAGATCTTAGATGACGAGAGCATCTCCCTAATAACCCATTTCTTCAATAATATTTATGATACAGGTAAAATACCTGATGAATGGCTTGAGTCACTGTTCATAACTACACCAAGAAAATAAATGTAGGGTCTATAAATGCAGCGACTACAGACTTATTAGTTTAATGAGCCACACATTGAAAATTCTTCTACGGATACTCCAGAATCGAATCTATTCTCAATCCGAAAGTAGATTTGGCAAACAACAGTTTGGATTCAGGAGTTGTTTAGGAACGAGAGAGGCTAAGTTCTGCATGCGCGTTCTGCTTCAAAAGAGTTGTGAGTTTAGAAAGAATGTGTACGTCTGCTTCATTGGCTTTGAGAAGGATTTTGATTGAGTCCAACACGACCTTATCTTTGAATGTATGGAATCGGTGGGACTGGATAGTTGGGATCTCCAACTGATAGAAAACCTATATTACCACCAAGTAGCGTCAGTTCAAGTAGAAAAAAACCGCACGCGTAAATTACAGCTCATACGAGGGGTACGACAAGTATGCATATTGTCACCGACGCTATTCAACTTGTACTCGAAGGATGCTCTGAATGGAAGACGTGGGGGGGTAAAATCGGCGGAGATATCATCAATAATATAATATATGCAGATCATATGACTATAATGGCGGAGAATCCCGATCTTCAAACTTTGGTCACAAATGTGAGCGAGGCAAGTCAGCGGATAGTACTTCTGATCAACATTTCTAAAACTAAAGTGGATGGTAGTGGGAAAAATCAATGTAGAACATCATAGATCGTGTGACACACGTTGGATATCTTGGTAGCTGGCTTAACGGTGAGACAAACTCCGACCAGGAGATCATAGCTGGTTTTCAGATATCCCGCAGAGCATGCATGTCATGGAAAATCGTTCCTTGTACCAGAACCTATCGACGCATCTGCGTAGGAGAATATTTGGGTGTTATACAGGGTGTGTTGTGTCCTGGAGCCAGCATTTTATGATATATATTCTTTTCTTGATTTTCCAACGTCGGAGTCTGAATTTTTTGGTTCCCAGGAATATGCCCGAAATCCAATATTTTTTGGTTTAAATCAATTGACACCGGCTTTAAGAGCATTTTATCTCAAGCCAACAATAAAGTATAATATTGCATGACAGAAAACACTCGGATGAAATTCAAGCTCTTAGCATTCCAGGAATCGGAGCTTTGTGGGTGGTATACTTCGGTTATTCAAAGAATCCAGACATCACATGTGACAGTTTATAGAATTCATCGTCTTAGACCATTGCTGGAAATTTCCTTCACACGTTTGTGCTCTCTCTACTTCACACAAGCCAATCCGAGGTGTTTTTTCGGATTTCAGAAGGGCGTCGCTTAATTAAAAAAAAACAATCAAAATTTATATTCTCCCTCTACGATGTGAAGAAGGGAATTTTCTTAATTTGGGTTTCGTTAGTTTTTAGACATTCTTCATTTGACCGTTGTATAGTAAACAACATTCGCTCTCGAATTTATCAACAAGACTTATACGTTAATTTTTGTATTGTAAAAATCGTAACTTCTGATTTGAAAGTCGCTTCGACCTTGCTATCGTAAGATATAAAAGGAAGATTCTATTGTATAAATTGTATATCCCTTCGGTCTTGTTATCTAATACAGATACAAGAAAATACATTTTTTGTTACGTGTTAAAAGTGCGTTTTTAATACACCTCAACACCAGTTTCGTGTCATAAGTGCAACGCTATTGATCAACTGGTCAATAAGTTCTTCAATTATCTGCTCATTTTAGAAGCATCAACATTTCCGAAGAAAATCAGAAAATATTCGTCGGTCGTGTCTTCATTTTGATAACGACAGAATTAATCAAGTCCGATTAATCCATACGGGGTCTCTATTATTGAAACCCCAATACACCTGAATAAACCAATTCAGGTCAAAACAGGGTGTTTCATCATGAACTGGTGAATCATAATATATAGCCGTATAGATGACATTGGGAAAGTCATTTTTGCCTTACGACATATACCCGGTTTTCGAAACATTAGCGAGATACAGGGTGATTAATGCCAACTTTGAGCAATATTCTGATAACTGTAATTTTTTTTTGATAAATTCATATTTCTTCTATACAGGTCATTCTGGGGGCCCATTAGCAGAATTTGTCTGCTGTAAGGCCACCAGTTTCTTGAATGAAAATTATTTAAGTACTCCGAGCGGAATCTTTGGAAGACTATACAATGAAAACCAATGGATATTTTTTCTTTCTCTTTTGAAACCAGTTTTCAGAATGAAGGTTAGTTCAACCTCGAAAGTTTTCAACAATTTCATGTGACATTTTTTCTTTACTGTCGACATGTAAAAAAAAGTTGATTTTGAATTTTGGAGGAATTTCGTCACAGAAAATAGAAAATCTTGGGAAATTGAGTACATTGCAATAATGCTGTCTTATTTGGCAATCAAAAACAAAATATTCCAACTTTGTAGGTTTTCCGCCATTTTGAAATTTTTTTTCCAGAATTCCACACAACAATTGAATTGACCACCAAAATATACTAAGATGTGATCAAAAGCATTATTTCAAAGGTCACGTATAACTCACCACAATTATCAAAATATTGCTCAAAGTTGACATTAAACACCCTGTATCTTGCTTATGCTTCGAAAACAGGGTATATGTCATGAGGCAAAAATGTCTTTTCCAATGTAATCTATACGGCTATATATGTTTGACCAGTGAAACACCCTGTATATGGCTGTGAAACTTGGACCCTGAAATCAGAAGGCTAAGAAAACTGGAGGCTTCTGAAATGTGGTGCTAGGGAAGAATGCTAAAAATATCTGAGGATATGCTGAGGATGATGGACACAGAGAGACGATTGGTCGACATAGTTGAAGTAAGAAAAACCGAATATTTCGGTCATATAATCAGAGGACCAAAATATTATCTACTTCATCTCATAAACCTCGGAAAAGAAGCGAAAAGGAGATGACCGGCCTAGGCGTCGAAGATCTATTCCGAGCGGCCGAAGATCGTGATGGATTTCATGAGTTAACCAACATGATGATAGCCAACGTATGATATCAGGCACGGCACTAAAGGAAGAAGAATGAAACAGATTAATCAAATAAAATAAATTAGAATTCTTTGATATGCTATGATTGCCCAATGGTTAATATTGATCAGCCAAACAAAGAGAATGCAAGAACAACAGAAAGGCGGCACAACGGACCCTCCATAAATGCCAACCACATGAAAGAATTCGGAGATGATTTCAACAACAACTATGAAATTTTGCATACCTGCCGATAATGAATTTCAGTTTTACATCACTGAAATCCTTATAAATTAACCAGCACAATTCTCAGAACGTTGTGATGAACCAGCAGAAAGATTTTTTGCTGAAAATCTTCTGGCATTTGAGAAATACCAGCAGCAAACCCAAAATAAACTTACAGCCATTTGAAATACGACCTCTTTTTCTCTCTGTTGAACAGAAAGTATTTTTTCTATAAAACCTCATTTCAATTGATAATAATAATAATTTATTTGCAGAAATTATACACATACAAAGGTATACTCCACAAATAATCAGATTCCCCACAAAGGCCAAACCTGTCCGTGTGGTGAATCACCAAGTTAAATTACATTCTTAATATCTCAACTATAAAAATAACCAAGATAATATATATGACAAAAAACAAACAAAAGAAAAGAAATACATTCTTTCCTCAATCAGTCCCTTCAAGCATATTGGGAAGGCAAGTTCAACCAGAAATAAAAACGCAATAATATAGCAATGGGAGATTCGATTAAATTTGAAAAGGCTAGAAATTTTATGCCTAGGTTGGTCCATCAGAAAGAGCTTCGCCCTTCTTCTGAATATGGGCATAGAAACCGAACTCCTAACATCTACCGGAAGAAAATTATAAAGTCTGCTCGCCGTAGGTTAGTTTAGATTCTACAAGTGCGTAATATATAACTTTCAAAGCAGGTAATTCCAAAATTTGTTTGAAAAATCTGAACTCATACGATAAACTCCTCAAGGTGAAAACTATTTTATATATGTGGTTATTCTACCTCGAATGGAAATCGATTGTTATTCCGAGATATTTGACGTTTTCTCTACTTAAAATTTCGTGTTTTTCATCGTTCACACTTATAGTTATCCTCTCATAAGCAGGAATATTATCTGCACCGCAGCTCAATGGGAGAAAGCAGGTTTTGCTGAAATTTATGCTTAATATCTTCGAACTAAATGCATTCATCAGAATAGAAAAATCCTTTTCCACCCTTCTCCTCAGGTCTTCCCACGTTTGACTTTCATGAAAAATTACTGTATCAAAGCCAAGCTGGTAATCGACCCCTTCGTATTTAAAGTAAGTATATAATTCATATCTATAATGAAGAGGATTGGACCGATCACTGTCCCCTGAGGCACGCCATATTCAACTTTTTTTTCTTCCGCTGATAGACACATTGTTCACGATCGTCAAGATAACTTGTCATAAGATCTTCTGCTTTCCCTATAATACCCACATCCCGCAAGGCCTCCAACAGCAGTCTATGATGGACAGTATCAAAAGCCTTTGCCAGATCCAGGAATTACTTCAAGTGGTGAAACAATTGTTGAATGGATCAGAACTATACATATGTGGTAATCGAAGTTCATCACTTTTATTTTAAAGAATTTAGTGACTCATGAATAAATATATTTCCAAACACACTTTCTTTTCAAAAAGCGCTTGTTCAATAGACTTTCCTATAAAGCTCTTGAATTACCGATTAAATGCCATCACTGAGGTTTATTATATGCTTTAATAATAAACCAAGGCGATAGTTTCTCGCCAAATTTAACTAACTAAACTAGGATACTAAAGTAGGGCATTCACAAGATGAGTTATAAGAATTTCTTTTCCAACAGCAAGTTTTTCTCGGTTTTTTGAAGCCCATTCACAGAAAATGGACCACCTTCGTTTTGAACGTGCTATAATATGAATAAAGGGGGAAGACTCCAGTTGAACTTCAACCATTTTTGATGTTCGCTCTCCCTTCTACTTCTACAGTGAAGCAGGAAGGTGCGCTCCTTAATGATAATGTATATTCAACATCGAATACTCATGGTTGTTTATAGCTTTATGTTCTAGAAATATATTATCTCTGTTATTATAAAATTCATTCCACGATCTGGCACGCGGAAATGAAATTTTATAGCGGTAGGGTCCAAGGTCATAAAATTGATCAAGGGTTAGGATTTCAGTACTGAACTCCGTTGAATAAATAATGAACTGTGTGTCCCAAATTGAATCGTCCATAACTCTCATTTGCTCAGCCACACACAGTGATTTATGTGAATGGTGTAAGTCGGCTTTTGATGGAATAAAGAGATGAAATTGGGAAAGAACTTGACTTCAATAAAACACCGAAGTTTTTTCAACGGAAATAAAACATTCATTTTCTATGAGAAATCGAACAATGGACCACACATCACTACAAGGCAACAAAACAGACTCAGTACTGACACGGACGGACGATTATGTGATTTTAACTATTAACTGTTTCTCAACCTATCGATAGTGATATGCAGGATTGAGATTTAGGAAACTCCAAGTGAAACCACCACTTATTATCGTAGAATCCAAACGGATGAAGAATATTCGGAAAAGCAATGTAACGGATGTTTTTTCAACCTGTACAATTGATTTCAAATAATCACAATAACATACCTGCATTTTAGGAAAATGTTTGAACTATTGAATGTACCCATTCATATTGCCCTACACTTGAAATTTCATCAAAATAGAATGGGCCATACCAAAGTTATCAGAAATAGAATCGGTAGCAGTGAAATTTCGAAATTTTCCTTTTTTGAAAAATTAATTTCGGAAAACTGTAGTTATGCCAAAAAAAATACACCTGAAAAGTGACTTATAATGGTGAAATCTGAAACGGTTAGCGAAGTTTCAGAAACGCAATGTATAGGGTGTTTTTTCATCCTGTACAAACAATCTGAAAGTACCACAATGACAACCGCGTATTCTGCAAACATTTAAAGAATTTTTGAAATTGCTTATTCATATTGTACTACGATGAAAATTTCATCGAAATGGATGAATCACGCCAAAGTTATTGATAAGAGTAATATCAGTCAACTCTGACAAATCACCCTATATAGTCTCAACAGAGATCCCCCAGAGTCGGATCTGTGGTGTGGCGAAAGAAGGCATTTACCACGGGCGAAAAGGGGCGCAAAATTTAAATTTTTTTATGAATAATGACTTTTCATTTGAAGCTTCAAAGATATTTCAGAGCGGTGCTGTTGTGTATAAATCTGTTACACACTGTGAGACGACAAGCAATTACCAAACAAAATCCACGATAATAATTTTTACACTTGTCGGCACCCCTACTTTTCTCGATTTACGATCTGAGATTCGCTTGAATATCATGAAATAAGAAGATGTTTACGACCGACGCCGAGGGGCCAGATGAACCTACTCTTGTCTGAATACTTCTTTTTTCTCGCATCCTGGGTATTCTTTGCCGCAGGAAGAGCCACACATCACTTCAAAGAACAAGAATATACTATGTACAATATGATTATACAAGCTGGTCTGAAATTTTTCTGGCTGACAAAAAATTCTAAAATTTTAATCATGAATATTGAACTTATTTGATGATTGAGCGTCTGGCAACTGTACAGGCCAATTTTATGCACCTTGTCATAATATTCATGAGAGTTTTTGCGCGCTCGACGCCTATTCAGGGCGCTGTCATAGCTATAAAATCATTCAGACTGAGAACAAAGGCGCATTTTGATAATTTGCCATAGGAGCTGAAATCCTAGAGCCGGCTCTGGAGACCCCCGACCATAAACCTAACATTATTTCGAAACTGTCTCGACTAGTGTAAACTTACCTTATAATCTGACGGTCTCCTCCGAAATCACTCTGTTTATTAATGTCCAGTTCAATTTTTTCACTGCTCCACACAACAGTTCATTTCAAAATCTGGAATTTTGGACCTCACTCATATCCGTTCTATTATTTTCTGAATTCATGTCGTTGTTGCAGAGTGCCGTCAGTAATTTGAGATCGTTACCACGATTTTTTATTCATTTACTGAATTGAAGTTTCCAAACAGTAATTTCAACGATACCCATTGAATATATTACTCTATCGGCCAATTTGTGTATATGTTGCTTGAAAAAGACGTTAGCACATTTAGGCACCAGAATGCTTGTCAGTATTTCACACTTCAAAGGGTATACCACTCAAAAGGAAATATAGATCTTTAGTAGTATAAAATTCAACATTTTGGAAAATCGCTAGAATCCAACAATTTTTTCTTGGGAGTACGATTTTTTGAGTAAAATCTATAATCATATCAATTCTTTCCTCTGCACGACAACCATAACCATTTGAATTGACTGGGGAAGATGGGTTGTCCGATATGCTAGTGAAAAGCTTTTTTCCATTTGAATATGACAGTTCGAGTTCGGTAATTTTTTAACAAATATTCGGCTTCAAACATGTAATACTGCCCAATTCACCTGCAGCATAAGATGTTCACCATTTTTGAAGAGACAATCAGGGCAAAAAATCGTTCGGACAAATGACATGAGTGTTGTGAATACAGTACATTCGCCATTTTGCAACATAAGACAATCTAACCGCGAGGTCTTTCACAATTCTGTGTCTGTGTTCTGTGTCTGTGTCTGACATTTAGAAATTGCCGAATCTTTCTCTGAGGAAATTATATGGCCTTCAGTAGTTTAATCCTAGAAATCCTTAAATTGAGCTCAGCCAACTTCCATACAATGACATAAATTCTCACTCGAACTTCCGCCTGACATTCTGGACTGTTTTGGAAGTAATTATTATTAATAATCACCTGCCAGATTCCATGAAGGCATTGAGCACGCGGAGTGTCAGCCAAGCGGTGAAGGACATAATGTTAAGGAAATCATATTATACCATTGATGAATATTCGAATGATAAAACTTGTGTACTGTAAGTGTAACTTCTATCGTGGGTTTACTTCGACTTATAATATACATGTTATGTATCCTAGAGGATTAATCAAGATAATTATCATTATTATCAGTAATTAGATTGCCTCCATCGACAATAGACTGGCTTTTTTTTCGATAGAAGCAAATCCTGTGGCATGGGACATGAGAGATTTACAGGATATCCCGAGAAATAAATCTACAGGAAATAGCTGTCCACTCTAAGTAATGTACGCATTGTTACTTTGAATTTTAATATCATTTCATGCTTCAGGTTAATAGTAACACCTCAAGAAAATTAACTGCCATATTCTGAAAAAAAAAACCGTAGAAAAACCCTGATATGAAGTCGGAAGCTTTGGTTTCTATTTTTAATAGTTTTCTCACAGGTTTCGCTGGGGAGGAGCCGAAAAATTCTGAAGATATCAATGATTGCAAAACTTATAGCATTGGCGGATCATGAAAAGAGTAGGACTGAAATTTCTAGAAAAATAATGACGTGACGTCAGCAGCTTTTGCGCGCATATTTGAAATCGCACCTTTACTTTCTGGTGGAAAGATTCAGTGATCTCCTAATTATATTATATTATTCCACAAAATTCTGCAATAACCTCTGAACTGTCAGTTTCTTATGTGTATCTCAATCCGACCAAAAAAACACTCAAGAGATTGTCATGATTATAGACTCTTGTTAATACTATGGATGAAGAATTATAGGTTTATTGAATAGTATTTTTCCACCTATTATTGTTTTAGAGTAATTTTGTACTCAATTGAAATCATATAGTGACGATATATGGCAGGTTGAAATAAACATGTAATGTGATGTCTTTTCAATATTAAGACGTTAATAAAATGTCTTTTCTCATTTTAAGTTATCATATTGATGTAGCAATCCACCTCGAATAATCATTTCTGCGAAACAAAATTTTTCGATAGCTTTGTGCAGGTTCAAGGAATCAGAAGCGTCTATTATTTCAATCCATTGAAAAATATAAGTATAAAACCAATCACTGTACTTTTTGAAGAACCAGAACCACGTGGAAATGAAGATATCTCGCGATTTCATTATTTTCACGCGTCCATAGGTACGAGCCTCATGACGTCGTCCTAACTGGACCGATAGTAAACACAACTTACGGATGAAACTGGTTTGAACCTTAATTACGGAGTTGAATTCGTGAATGGGTGAAATCAATCTAATGATTTCGCAAGTATTCCAATTCAGTATTCTATTTTCCGAATATTTCTCAATTGAAGCAGTATTATTTGGGCCATTCCGAAAAATCAACGATCCCGAGGAAAAAAACTACTATAAATAAAAAAATTTTCACCACTACTATTATCTTAGTGAACTCATATTTGTTAAATTCTCTGAATTATGGAGTTCAAGGTCTGATTGCAATCTTCTACGAATATGAAAATTTTGAACACATAAATTTTTCGATTTACGATTTCAACAAAATTATGCAAAAATTTGCGCCTCGCTAAACTTCGACTAATGCTCAAGTTTGAATCTGTTCTTTTAGACAGTCAGACCCCAAAATTTTTAATTACTAGAACTTCGAAACATTTTGGCCCGTTTCGACCACTAACAAACGTAACCGTCACATTTTGAAATGCATATACCCTGAAAGTTTTGAGTCAAAGTTCGGAAAAAAATTCGAAAATCACAGATATTTGGAGAGAAAGATAGCACGCTGTTTCCACATACATGCGCTCAAAAAGAACTATTCAACAACATATCCCATGATCCATCTTTCTCAATCGTAATTGGGGTGATTTTAAGGGAAGCCTAGTAAAGGGATGGAATGCTGAAATGATAGATTTCATGTTGAAGGGTTCGAGCCATTTCCCAAAATTTTTATTTTGTGTGTAATAATTTCCTGATAGCTTCATGGATACTTCATTATATTTCCGGAGCTAAGATGTTCTGAAGAAATTTTGTTTATGATTCATCCCCGACTTCATCTCATGAGAAATAAAGACTTTTATCTTTTTCCTCAATTATATCGTAGATTTACCAGAAATGTTCAGATCTCCCTACAATTCGATTTTATTCCGTGAAAAACACGCCTCTGATTTTATTCCTGTTATTGGAGGAAAAAAATGTCTATAGTCGTAGGAGTTCGAGAAGAGTCATAAAAACTTTCATTGTAGCGGATGTTGGAAGCGAAATCATAAAACTCGCTCCAACAATTTCGTGGGAAAAGAATAGGGCCACTCGAAGATCATAATTGTAGAGAAAATTCATCGTCCGCAAGCACATCAGTTCTGAGACAAAAAGTTGAGGAATTCAATGAATCTCCTAGTTGAAATGAAAAAACTATTTTGATGAAAAATGTAACGAACTCGATAAAAGATGTTACGTTTCTTCCGATAGGTATGAATCATTCCGCTATTTGTACGATCTATATTCTTAATTCAGGTTTCATTTGGACTGGCTTGTCAAATTAAGCGTGAAGCACTTTCCCCAACTGATTATTTCAGTCGATCTTATCAGTTTTATGTAGGTGATTGTAAACTGAAACTTGCAATTCCAGTATCTAAAAAACCTAGGACAGCACTGACGTGAAGTCAACAGCTTTTGCGCGCGTTCACTTTCGGTGATATCCTTTGAACATGCGCGAAAAAGCTGCTGACGTCACGTCAGTGCTTTTCTGGGTTTTTCGATAAACTACTGAATTTCAATTCGATCCAATCTGTATTTTTGGAAATATTGGAAAAATAAAATCTCGAATGGGTATATCTACGGAATCATTGGGCGGATTTTTCCTATTCACGAATTCGACCTCCGTAATTAAGCCCCAAACCTACTATACAACCTACTATATAAATATTAATAATATTTCGTATAGATCAAGTCATTGCAAAATCCCTAAAAATTATATTCGAAAATATCGTATACCATTGTTGCAATTGTTTTTTTCGAAGACTATCGATGATATTGGAATGACTTTCAGCCAATATCTTGAGGTCAACTCAAGTATGCTGTAAATTTCAATCCGATCCGATATTTGTTTTCGGAGATATAGAAAAAAACATAGGTTTAATTTCGTAGATATTTGAAATTTTCACGTTATATATCCTATATTTCGAGAAGTACTGATGCGATTTTTTCGAAAATAAATTCAATTTTAATAAAATGAAAATTTATGGAGCAATTATATTGAGAAAAGCGTTATCATTTTGTTCAGTGTCTGTTAATTTCGAGTTTTGAGCCAAAAATGGTCTAAATCGATCAAAAGAAATGTCGAAAATTTTTCTCCAGAAAATTCATCAGAATATCAAGGTTCAGACCTTGAAGCCAAAATATGAAAATAATAAAAAAATATTACAAGGATGAATATCTGTCGATAATTCAACAATATTTCATTATTCTACGATTTGAAGCTTTATTGCCAACAACTCCTACTATAAGAATAATGTCTGTTGATATTTATTTCCAGAGAAATTTGGAAAGAAATTTTTGGCTATTTCAAGTTTTAGATGATTTTCTCAATTTCTAGAACGGAAAAGAGGAAAAAGGTCAGCTAACCTTTGCTTTCCATCTCAGATTTAAGAGTTGCTATGATCACACTTACAGGGTTCACAGAAATTAATTGGAACTAACCATATGAAATGACCTACGAAGAAAAGATTTAAAATCTCTTTGCATTTATCCTGAGTTCGCATTGGGGCCTAGATATTAAGGGTGGTGACTTTTCAATTTAACGCACTCTATATTCAGATTGAAAACATTTGAATGAACATTTCGGAAACTCTTGTTTTCACTGCTTTCCATGCTTTTTGCACAATATCTCTTGAAAGAATATACGTATAAAGACGCTATATTTGTGGAACAGGTTTGGATTTCAAATACATAGACACAAGTGTTTTAATTGTTTTTGGAATTTTATCATTTTTAACGTGCTTGTTATCGTTATCGTTTCGTCACAATGTCTGTAATTTTCGAATTTTGAGCGGAAATCGTTCTCAAACGATTAGGTTGGACTAACTGATGAAGAATCCGTAGCCTGATCTGAATCTGTCCGGCCGTGCGTGCTCTATTTTTCAGAAGGAAGGACCTATAGTCTTGAAATTGTCAGGAAATATTTTCATCCTGAGTATCTCGGTTAAGTTCGTTAATGGGCCAAATCTGCCGAATGGTTTTGTGTTACAGCCATTCGAAATTTTAATTTTTCAATAACTCGAAAACTATTTATCTGATCGAAATAAAACTTGGTTGGAAGATGAGAAGTGTCAATAAGAAGAATTATCCATGGAAAAATTAAAAAGAAACATTTTTTTCAAAGTTCCATATTTCATTTGAATTTCACTGAAATTTTCGAGTCGCCATTTCGCAACGTGAACAAGCGCGTGAAAGCTGCTGACTTGACGTCAGTGCTTTTCTAGGTTTTTTCCCCATCCAACCATAGGACTTCAACCTGGACGTTATATAGCTCATATATTTTCACAGTTCATAATTCGTTGTATAATTCATCATACTCATTCACATACTTAGAAATTGGTATCAAGTTATAATCACGTACGGTCTGCGAAATTCCCTGAAATTCTATTCACTGAAGCCCAAAGTATATGTTTCCCCCTTCTGTATATCGGTATGATAGAGTAGGACCATAATTATCTGACTCGAAGAAAAGACAACAGATTCTAATGGGGAATGAAATTTTATGGCCCTGCTTCTATCCAGGCTGCATAATACGACTTCCGCAGCAGAAAAAGCCGACGGAAACGTATTCGTGTCCAGGAAATTTTGTGCGAGAATACTCCATCTACTGTTATTAAGACAACGCTGCCATGCTGCCTGCTAGTAACATGAACGTGTAATCTTGCGAAACAATGGTTCCAGAATAATAAAGTTGTGCTTCAGTCTTAGAGCCATTGTATGGACTCAAGTTGACATCATTGTATTAACAATTTGAACACGCAACTCCGTCCTTGATAATCATTAGGAGATGAAGTCGAGAACATAGAAACCGTTGTGTTAGGTATAGTTTCCTTCTTCATCGCTGAATATGTTGATAGGTTGTTGAATCTCTCTTAGAATCATCCGTTTCTGTGATATATCCGTTGAAATAGGATATATCTGGGCGGCACATTTGAATAGCATTCGGATGTACGAACTGAAAACTCAGTCTGGTTTAAAATTGCGCGAATCTCTTCAATGTTCATCAGAAAACCGACGTCCATCAAAACAGATCGACTGGCTCTTTAAACAGATCGAAATAATTCATGTAACCATAAATTATATAAAGTCCTTTTTTCGCACATCTAGACTTAGCTTAAAATAGACCACCTCTAGTTTTTCCGACAGAAGTTTGGACAGGTCATCTTTTATTTCAAACTAGCTGGCGTGGAACTAATGAAAGAAACTAGGACAAAATATGTTATGAAATAAAATAACACTCAACTATTTAAATTATACTTTATTGCAATGCCCTAGTATGTACAACATTTTTGGTTTTCCTTTCTGGAGATAAAACAAATAAGAAACAGAGGGTTTACCAACTCTCCAGCAAGCAATGTACAACTGTCCATGCGGAAAATATGGGAATTCAAGGTTTATTACACAAATTTCTAACGATAGACCTCTAGATTTATTGATTGTCACTGCAAATGCAAGTCGCACTGGAAACTGGGCATGCTTAAATTCAAAAGGAAAATCAGATGGCACTAGTGGAATCCTTCGAATAAAATTATCTTCGCTCTTGAACTTCCCTATGATGGTAGGAGCTTCTATAAAATTTGTGAAAACTCTTTTAACATTAAGTCTTTTTTCGTTACACAGTGTTGGCTGACTGAGGTTGCGTATCATGATATTTATCGAGCCAACCTTCAGCTGGAAATTGTGTCGAGGTAATCCTGACAAATCCAACAAATTTAAGAATTCGCTCGGATAATTAACAACTCTATTTGGATCGATAATGGAATCCATTGACTTAAGAGAATGCATTAATTTTATTTCGATTTTTTAAAAATTATTTTTGGTGCAGTAGTTTGAACGTTATTCTCGTTCGAAATATAGATAGACTTTAGACCCTCTTTTATTTAAATAGAAAATCGTGAGCTGAGAGCAATCACTAACGCAGGCTGGTTAATAACGGCTTCGTGGATTTCGACAACACTGACTCTGCCATTCTGGTTTCATAAAACCTCTTCTGCATGCTGCAATGTTGCCAATAGCAGCAGGAAAGTTTAGAATGCATGATATCCCGACTTTGATAGGAGAAAACATGGTGTCGTCCTGCAGGCTTCAGTAAATATTTTAAATTTTTTTTTTGGGATGTAGTTACTCAATTTTTCTCTGAAAATGCGCAATGTTATCAATTATTCTATATTGGCTTATAATTCAAAAAAATCAAATAATAAATAAACTTTAGTGATCGACCAAAAACAGAATAAAAATTCACTTCCCCTGAAAATTTTACAGTTTACATTTGGAAGTATTAAATGTGAATGAACTAATGAAAAAATATCTGTCCGTACGCCATTCGTCGTCCGTTATCCGGGGCTTTTCTTTGAAAGTACTGAACCGAAATCAATGGAACTCGGTAAAAAATCATGGGTTGGTCGAGATTGATCCTCCAGGTTTTTCAGCAGGATCGGTGTTGGGGGTTGGAGGAAAAAAAAAAATTTCTCGAGAACTTAACTTAACATAACTTAAAATTGCAGAAATGGAGTGCCTCGAATCGGAAATAGATGAGAGTATGGATCAATATTTTGATGTTGATAGTGCTAAACAACAATTTGAACTTGATAGACTACTGAATATTGTTCATTTCAATATACGAAGTATATGTAGAAATTATGATGAACTATGTTTCGATATCATTGTGAAAGATTGTTATTCCGTAGGAGAGTGTTCATCATCAGTGTTGCGGAATGTGACAGTATACAAGTTTACTTAGACTGCATGTTCTGCAACTCAATGTGTTTATTTTTGAACAAATGTGTATTTTTTTATGATGAATAAATTGAATTAAATTGAATTGAATTGAACTTAACACCGAAGTTTCATGAAACTCTCAAAATTGATTACTGTTGCATGACAAAACCTAAAAATTGTCACCCGGATGATTCCTGACGGGTGGTCCCTGAGTTATAAAGAAAAATGCTGCACATTTTGGTGTGAAAAACCAATGAGTTATGAATGATATTGAGGGTGTTTTCTCAAAGGTATATAACTTTAAGTTGGCAACACTGTTTTAACTGGTGGCCGTTTTGTCAGCTGTCAAATGAAAAGCGTTCAGTTTGGTCTGGCATATCAACATGAATAGAGTGACGCCTGAACAACCCTTACAAAATGTGCAAATTTAGTTTGAACATAATAGTTCTCTTTGAAATAGGTATCGCGCTCTCCGCCAATTTTACGGTCGACATAATCGTCCATCAGAGCATTCGATTCGACTAAGTATGGACCATTTTCGCATCACGTTTACTCTAGCTAATAATACGCATCCACAGAGACATCATACAGTGAGAACAGAAGAATCCATTGCTGCTGTAGAGCGTAGCGTAGAAAAAGATCCGAATCAGTCTATCCGCCATCGTGCACAGAAGTAGAGCCTTGATCACTGACTTTCTTGTTCCTCAATTGAACAATCATGATGTGCAGCAGCTGTGGTTTCAAGATGGCGCAACATGTCACACAGCGTGTGCCACAATTGATTTACTGAAGGAAACTTTTGATAGCTGCATAATTTCAGGTTCCGGGCCCGTGAATTGGCCTGCAAGATCGTGCGATTTAATGCCGCTACACTATTTTTCGTGGGGATATGTGAAGTCTTTAGTCTAAGTGTATGAGCCCGAAATAATCGACCACTTGGAGGACAATATTCGCCGCAGTATTGCCGATATACGGCCACAAATGTTGGAAAAAGTTGGACCTGAACATCAGATTACGTCCGGGCCAGCCGTGGCGGTCATATTCCTGAAATTATAATATATTTAAATTATAATGTCCGAAGATTATCTTTTGAATAAATTCCAATTTCAAAAATTCATCCTTATTTTATTCCATTTCAAAGTTTATACCTCTGAAGAAAACACCCTTTATAAGTTTCATTTAAGATATCAATATGGTATTGGGTTTTTCAACTGAGAAAGTAATAAATTCCTGTGTGAAATTTGAAGTGTTTTTCACTCCATTTAAGTTTTATTTTCCCAAAACTCAATGAATACAAAAACAGGCAGCATTGCGCGTTACTACTATTTTTGCGCGCATGTTCTAGGGGAACAGCGTGTTATCGTTTTGTCCAAATGTCTGTAATTTTGGATGATTGAGCCGAAAATGGTCTCAGTCGACTAGGTTGGACTCACTGATGACGAATCCGGTGTCAAAATCGATTCTGTCCGGCCGGCCGGCCGGCCGTAGACACAATAACTGTCGACAGAAGCAAGCTAGCAACTTGAAACTTTCAGGATAGGTTGCGCATCAGAATGCCGCTGTTAAGTTCGTTAATGGGCCAAATCGGTCGAATAGTTTTGGAGTTATAAGCATTTGAAGTTTCGAAGTTATACATTCTTTATTTCAGAAACTACCTGAGCGATTGGATTCAAATTTGGCAGTTGGTTATTTTTTTTTGAAACCATTCATCACATCCAAAATAAATTTCACTCACACTTTGAGCTTTATATTTCACAGCAGTGTACCAAATTTCAGTTCGATACGATCATAAGTTCTGGAGATATTGGGAAAAAATACGTCAAATTTCGAGGTTTTCTTCTCAATATCGTTGATTTTTTCGGTATAACTCTAGAAATACTGTTTCAGTCCTGATAACTTCACAGCTAGTTTTGAGATGCTGAAAGACAACTTTATGCGGAATTTCGTGATAATCGTGTCATTAGAACAATTTGAAAAAAAAAATTTCTATGATTTTCTTATCATATCATCCTCATTAAATTCTGTATGATACTTCGAACTGTTATTTTTCGATGAAGTACTGGATTTCAATTCGATCTGATCTGTTTTTTTGGAAATATTGGAAAAATAAAATTTTGATTGGGAATATCTACGGAATCATTGGGTGGATTTTACCCATTCACGAATTCGGCCTTCGTAATTAAGGTTCAAACCTTCTCTACAAATATCGAGTTTCTAATTTGTTTCTTTCGGAAGTTATTGTGTTTACGCAGTCGGCCGTTAGGCTGACCGTAGTGATAGATAACCATTTTTGGACCGATCATTTGAGATGTGCGAAAAAACTAGTAAAAGGGATTGTCTAGTTGCAAAAGGGAGCAGGAGCTGAGATCGATCGCTTGCTTCGTCGATTTTGGGAATTGTTTTTAAATACTCGACACACTCTTTAGTTTACTGGTTGAGTTTTCTCCACAAATTCCTCTCAAAGAAGTCGAAATGTCGTCCGAATTGTTGTCTTTCAAGTTTAAGCTGGCCACGATTCACATCTTATTTGAACAGTATGAAATAGAAATGATCTACTGTTTTAAGGAACACTAGTGTAATTTACCATGAGGAACAGCGGTCAAAATTCTTAGAGATTTTTTTGGTGCTCCTTATGGACCCATAAAATACAAGGTGTTCCATTTAAAATAAGGAAAATTTTACAAATTTTTATTTCTAATATGTGGCAGGCTGTTTTTCATACCTGTGTATCCCAGTTCGATTTCAGATATACCGTTTCAGAGAGTAACCAATGTTCAATATTCAACCAGAATAAAATTCCAATGGGACTTGACACAGCTTAATAATCTCAAATACTCAAAAGAGACATGTCATGCAGAAAATCTCGAAAACCGTTGATATATTTGTGGTAAAGTATTGTGTGAAGGGTATTTTATTATTTATGTAGAAAAGGTAATAAAAAATATAGGTTTCCATTCAAAGAAACAAAGTTGGGACTTTTTCAGTAAATATGGAATAAATACCCTGTATGACCGAAATCAATTTTAATTTTTCGAGTTCGAGCAATAATTAAATATCATAGAGAACTAGATCTGTTTTCTGAATAGAGATATAGAACACCGCACCACTGTTGCGAGATCCTGTATATTTACCTCTGTTGAATTCATTTGCCTTCTATAAAGTTCGAAGACATCTTCCGAGCTTAATCTTCAACAGTGTTCTATTCTGAATTATATGCCATGGACATTATCTCCTTACAAATCCTCGTCGGAGGATAGAGGATTATTTAAATTCATTAGTTTTCATCGAGTACCTCGATTTATTATTTCTTTGAATTTGTTGGGATGAAACCTTTCCTTATCAGTTGCCGATTCAGTGTTTTCAATTTCAAATGTGTTTCCAGTTTCATTCATCAGTTTGATTTTCATCTCGCGATGCGCAAACTAACAGTTTTTAAATTTCAATATAGACAGTCTATGGTTTTAGTTAGGTATTTCAAATGAAAGTGGTCTAATCTATTCGACACGATTTTCTTTGTATCATTTATTTGAAGTTGAAGTGGTTTTTACTGTAGACAGATGAAGTAATTCCCGGTAGTGTTCTGTAATCAAACAGCCTCAGGAAGTTGTTGAATAAAAGTTTGTAGACTTTTCGTTTCTTCGAATATCACAGAATGTACAGATGGCACAAAATAGGGCCAGACCGCCAAAAAGAATGAATTTTTGTTAACGACCTAATCGATTGATTCAATTTTCAATTATCCGTTGAAGGATAATTATTGAAATATTGGCTCTTTTTCAGATGTAAGGAGTGAAAACTGAAATAACATCTACTAGACTGCCTGTTAAGTGACTTACGCTTGTGAATTTTTTTTTCCACACCTGAAACATCCTACCTGTGAAAAATACCTCATAGTGCGCCTAGGTAAAAATTCCTTCACTCCTGAATATATCCCAAGTGGTTTATCTGATGGTAAAAATAAAGCCTCCTACCCGGTATCTACTTATTTCAACTTCACAATTCAAATATTGAGTTCTATCTACAAAACACAAAATTTGCAAGTAAATCTGAAATCCGGGATTCAAAGCACTTGTCTTAGTGATCCGTGTGATGGTAGAGAATCCGGTACTTTGGTTGTCCACAAAGTAACCATGGTGCCAAGGTAATATAGTCGGACTTCGACTCAAATTTTAAGATATTCCGATACTGAGTACGTCGGTTGGCTTTTAAATTCTTCATCGAAAGCGAACTCCAGTACTAAGATATTCTTGCAGCAAAAAAAGAGCTCCTGGACTAAGATATCCTAGCAGAAATGAGTTCCGGTACGAAGATATTCCAGCGAAACTAAGCTCCAGTACAAAGATATTCCAGCAGAAATGAGCTCCGGTACAAAGATATTCCAACAATTCTCGCCTCTGGAGCTTGGACGTCTTATAAGAAAAAATAAAACTTCGAATGCACGATTTTATGGATTACAAAAAACGTTAATTTGATAAACTCTAGCAAGCTTCAGCTTCACCGTATCAAAAAACAAAGATGTCTTCTTCAGGTATTACCCGCTAGATCGAGCATTCGAAACACAAACTCAACCGTCAACGCGGAGAGTATTTTTTAGCGATTGATATTGAGATCGGCAGTGAGGTGTTTTTTTGCAATTGAAATTGCTAGTGTAGCGTTTTTCGCGATTTGAACTGAAATCAAGAGTGAAGCGTTTTGTTACGAAACCTAGAAGAAGCATGAAAAATCATGAAAATATTATAACTTTCTGTACTCCGAATCAAAAAATTTCAGAGCTTTGGACAAGATTGTATTTATACTATAATAACATAATCACAAGGACGAATATCTGTCGATAAATCAACAAATATTCCCCCTTGATCAGAGCTACTCAACCAAAACACCTACACCGAAGAAGCGGATCCAAGGAGAATGACTTCCGCCTATTTCACGATTGTTATTGATCGTCAGATCAACTTACCTTGGATAAAACGCAGAAGGATCTCTCGAAACTTGTCACCTTTCAGATGCACCGCTGCAGTATAACAACGTACAGTGCGCCATCTGCCAGGAGCATCTTGCGAATCTCACCCTCGAGTGCAGAATACTATGATCGATGTGCATGACGTTCATCCTTTAGTCGCTTCAGGTCGCTTTTACTGAATAAATTCATTATTTGTATAGTAAGTATCCATTCACACAAGTATCAACGCTGTCATTTAGAATTTCTTCTTTCTGTGTCAAGTTTTTTTGCTGCATTTCGAAATGAAAAAAAAACTATAAGTATAATAAATAATCATCAGAAGTTCAGTTAACGATATTCTTGCAATTGGTGTGTAAAAATGGACCTTTCACGTCACAAGTTGATGAACGAAAATACATAGTTGAATTTGAAAATGAAATGCAACCTCAATCTCGAGATAGCGGACACATTTTATTGTTATTTAATAATAATTTTGAATGGGTATATCAGCGGAATCATTGAGTGTATTTTACCCATTCACGAATTCGGCCTTCGTAAGTAAGGTCCAAACCTTCTCTACAAATATCGGGTTTCTGACTCGTTTCTTGTGGAAGCTATTGTGTTTACGTTCAGGCTAACGGCCGACCGTAAACACAATAACTTCCGAAAAAAATAACTCAGTAGATTTTGCGCGCATGGTCGAATTCGTTGCCACAGCGGTCATCTCCCTTGAACATTCGCCTAAAAGCTGCTGAATCTACGGCAATGCTTTTCTAGTATTTTTTGTGAAATACTATGTCGAATTTCCGGAAGAGATAAAATCAAAAATAGATTCAATGCATGCTAACTATGTCCTTAATTGACGTATAAAATCCTTTACCGATGATCACGCTTCGAAGCCATATATTGATGATTGTATTGTCTGAAGTTTATCAGTTTCAACCTATTGCTTGAATAAAATACTGCTTTGATCACCCCTATTTCAGAGCCGTAGGAAGAAACCCCTGTCAGAGCAAAGTTAAAAGGATTTATTTGTTATTCTGAAATGCACACAGATAATATTGTCATGTTTCCAATTATTTTTTCATGCTCATTCGTAGTCTGCCGACAAGACCTCGTTTAAAAAAATGATCCACAAACATGGTGTCAGACGCACGTAGAGTCAACCATCATGTTTCACGTCGAAGTGTGCTCTTTGATCCTCATGTATCGTTTCGATCCATCATACAGATGTGCTGCTCTCAAGTAACAACTTTTTTACGCCCTTGCTCTCTGAAACATCGCGTTATCGTTTCATCACAATTTTGAGCCGGAAATTTTCTTTTATTTATTAGGTTGGATTACCTTAAGAAGAATCAGTAGTCAAATTCAACCCTGTCCATCCGTGTATTTGTGCTGTAACTTTCAGAGGGAAACAACTAGAGCCTCGAAAATCCCAGAATAGGTTTGGATCTTGAATATCCCAGTTAGGTTTGTTAATGGGTGAAATCCGACGAACAGTTTCAGTATTATAGCCATTTTAAATTTTGAATGTTCGAATTGAAACTTGACTTATAGATGCATAGTATCGACATAAATCTCCCAAGGTCGTGACGTTCGTATTAATACAAAAACGTACAAACTGGCATTTTATGATCGAGGACCATATTCCAGCTGGATCAATTGGCTATATTTTGAGTTATAATGTGAATAGAGCCTAGAAGGTTAATCCATTCCCTTCGATAGGGAGGAATTATTGCCATAACATTGTAAGTCGTGTATGGACGTGTTTTCAGCCGCGTTTCCCTTTGGTGCAGTCGTTGCGCCCAGCTGCAGGTTCGATTCCTGCAATGAAAATATTGTGTTTCTATTTATTAAACCTTTTATGATTTGGCAGGTGTTTATTCAAAGCGAAAGTTGTCGAAATTGAAAATATTGCTTGAGTTCACTTGCGCGGAAGACTGAGGATTGCTTTCCAGCTGGAATTTCTAATACGATTTCCTCAATTTCTCGAAGAGTTCCGCCAGGATCGAATTGTGAGTTGGTGATTGGTTGTAAAGCACTGACGTGGATACTGATGAAAAATTCAATGAAAAATTCAATGAGGAATGTGGATCCACAAAAATCAAAAGACTTAAGAATCTTATATACAGGCTGCTTTAGAATAAGATGAGGTTTTCTAGGTGATTTCAAGGAAATAACTCCAGAGAAACCTATGTCCAGAAACTCTTAACTGCCGAGCTACATGCAAAAAATATGTAAATTTCTGGGTTATTTTCTCAATACCTCGATAGGTGCAGATGCCATCACTTTGAAACTTTTTGACCAGTTGTAGAATAGGGACGGACAACTTTCCGTAAATCGATATGATATTTATCCGACATTTCTTTCGAAGGAAGTAGGAAGGAGAAAGTTCAAATTTCGTATATTTTTGAAATTTCGAGGTTATTTCCTCATCTTTAGAAGAACTGAGGCGATAAAGATAAACATCCTTGTTTGATGCAGAATACCAACTCGGAACTCCTTGCAAAATCTGGTGAGGATCATCAAAGTAGAAACTTTTCCATTTTTTCGTGTAGAAAAATTTATTTCGGGAACAATTCATCAGTTTCCAATAAAATTGGCTCTATTCAACAAAAGTGTTCAATTTCAGCTGGACCCGATATTCATCTTTGGAGATATTGGAAAACAATCGGTCGAATTTTTTGTAGACCAGTTGGGAAATGTGCAAATTTGTACCAAATTTCGTGAAACTCCTTTCATCAGTACAATTGAAAATAAATGTCAAATATTTCATATTCTGCGATCAATGGACCTCACGAGGTTCGTCATGAACCTTCAAGCTCTCATTTTTACTCGCTTGTTCTGAGGAACAGCGCGTTATTTTAGCGTCACAGTGTCTGTAATTTTCGAATTTCGAGTCGAAAATAATCTTATATGACTAGGTTGGACTCACCGATGAAGAATCCGTGATTGAATTTAATTATGTCGGTCCGACCGGCCGTGTGTGCTTCAACTTTTTGTTTGGATCCTGAATACCTCGGTTGAGTTCGTTAATGATTTGACTCCGTTATAGCAATCTGAAATTTAAATTTTCAAATAACTCGAAAAATTTTCAACTGATAAAATTGTAACTTGACTCCCAGTTGTATAGTATAAATATAAAGATTTTTGCGGAGTTTCGGGTCGATCGTATCAATACAAAAATTCAAAAATTTCATAGTTACTCAATTTCTTCTGAATACGCATGGAATACCAACCAACCATTACAGGTTAGATAAGTGGAGTGGAAGTGGAGAGATTTTTTTATCTGATTAAACCTATTTGAATCTTTTATCTGAACTGAATTCTTCATACAATGATTGTAATTTTTTCACGTATTTGTTCACCTGTTCATTCATGCAAGAATTGGAAATATCGCGCGAGAACCCAGGATAGATTTCCAGTGGGTATTTGAAATTTTGTTTTTTCAGTATGTAACTCGAAGAATACCGCTTGGATTGAATTTCGATGGGGGTTGGGTTTGAAGTACTGACACGAAAACTGTTGGAAAATTTCATTAGGAATGTATAACCAGAAAAATTATGAAAATCCGGAAATTTTATATACAGGCTACTTCAGAATAGCATGTGATTTTAAGAGGAAAAGTTCAAAGCCACCTTCGTTACGAAACTCTTAATTCTTTGCTACAGGCAGTAGAATTTTGAGAAACGAATAATTCTTTCATCGTCACAACTGATATTTGAATGAAATTTGTCACAAGGCAGGAGCTTTGTAACAAATTTTGCGCAGGCGAGCATCTGTAGCGATTTCTTGATGTTAAAGGTGTTTTAATATTGAAACCAGTGCCGCCTTTGGAGGATGTATACAATATATTTTGGGAAAAATATTCGGTATTCCCCCGCGTATTCTTGAAATAAAAGTTATTTTCCACTGACAACAGTGCGAAATAATAGATAAAAGGATAAAAATTACCAATTTGACTATCTTCAGACCACACATGCGCGTTGAAGGAAAAAAATTTTTTAGAGGTTACTTTCCCAATATCTCAAACGATACGATCACCATTTGAACGTTTGATATGATACGATCAGATTGAAGCTTCGTATTTGCTTCAAAAATAAAACTGATAACTTAGTACCACATTTCGTGAATAGCTAATTGTTGAGAAATTTGAAAAAAATTTTTTTCCGAAAAGTTCCCAAAGTTTTGTCCGAATAGTTTTTTTTGAGAGACCATTGATTAAATTTCATCGAAATTAGGCGCAGACCTTGAAAATATTAAATATTGAGCGAAAATGTTTTCAATTTCAATTCGATTCGATATTAATTATTGAATGATATAGATAAAAATATATTTAGTTCGGTATTATTAGAAATTTCGAGGTTATTTCCCTAACATCTCCATGAGTACCGACGCGATCAAATTGGAACTTTTATCACTATCAGCGGTTAGACTGGCAGTAAATATATTGACTGCGAAAATAAATGACTCGGACACTCGATATTTGTAGGGTAGGTTTTCGATTTGATCCTGAAGGTTGAATTTGTGAATGGATTAAATTCTCCTAATGATTCTTCAGATAGGCCGCCATTTGAATATTATAAGAGTACAGATTGGATCGAATAGAAATCTAGTACTTGATTAAAAAATAATGAGGTTTCTGAGGAATGTCGTAAGGGCCGTATAGGAGTAGAGCTGAGTTCTGCGAGGTCAGTACGTAAATAGGTGACCTCTTTGGCATATTTGGCAACGAATTTGAACAAGCGTGTAGAAGCTCCTGACCTCACGTCGGTGATTTTCTAGATTCTCCACAATAAAAAGCTGAATTTGAATACAATCCTTTCTTCATTCCTGTAATAGGTATAGCTGAAATATCATAAGGTGGATTTATGCAATTTTATGTTTCGGTCTCCGAAATCGAACTCCAAACGGCACTACAATTACCAAGTCTATAAATAGATTTTTTCAGAAGCTAGGCTTACGATCGTCGGTTAGACAGGCTGTAAACACAATAACTTCCGAACTAAATTACTTGAAGTCTCGATATTCACAATGTAAGTTTGTGGCTTTATTCCGAAGGCCGAATTCGTAAATGGGTGAAATCCATTCGATGATTTGTAGATATTCAAAAATTTATGTTTTCATCAGAAAATGAAGATTTCCAAATTAGTCGATATAGAAGTGAAGATACACTTGACGGGATTAATAGCTGAAAAATGGCTCCCTTGTCAACGAATTCCAACAAACGCGTGAAAGCTCCTGACTTCACACCAGTGCTTTCCTGAATTTTTTAAGAGGTATATGCAAAGTGAAAATAAAATAGAAGCGGAGAAAAAATTATGGAAATGGTTTCGCGAGCTACTTTCACTGACTTATATTAACTGACTTAAGAGCAAACAATACCTCGAATATAACGGGGTGACTTCTGGAGGCCTGGGTTCGTTTTTTTCGAGAATTTTTTTGGTGCAAATGGTTGCAAAAAATCCTAGGAATGCGCAATGTTGCCACTCTCTATATTCAAGAATTTTCGAGGAAATACCTCTGAAATGTAGTGAAAAATAAAAAAGTAACTAGCATTGCGCATTCCTGCTAGAGAATTGAGTAAATCCCAAAAAAAATTCAAAAACGCTCACTGAAGCCTGCAGAGCGACACCCCGTTTTCTCTCCTATTGGATCAATTCTCGGAACTGTTGGCGTCGTAAACTTAACTGAAATATGTGATTCGAACGAGTGATCTTGGCAACACTGTAAAATGGACGAATGGATTGCTTGAATTGGTTCAATGCGCAAGTCAATTTTATGTACGGTCCTAATTTACCTAATTTACGGTACCATTTCTAGAGGCCAAAATATTATATTGATTTTCCAAAAAGAGTAAGAGGAGAAGCTTTGATCTTGTGTAAACAAGCATGCTGTATAATGTGCGGTAATCGTTCTTCAACATACCCAATAAAATTTCTGTGCGAATTAACAAAAGCAAAAGTTTTTGAATGCACCCCTTATGAAAACTAAGTTTAATAATAGTAATTGCACATTGATAGAATGTTAACCTTTCCTAATAACTTATACAGGGTATCCGGTAAACCTTGAATAATATTTGTACTGATGATAGACTAGGTTGTGGCCACTCAGAATATTGAAAAATTTTTAGGTAAAATTTTCACCATTTTCGAGATAATGGCTATTTTGGGAATTCATGAAATATTGCTACCTTTCCTCGATGTTTTGGACATCATGTCCTTAAATTAGTACTGATTCGAAATATCAATATATCTCACAACTCCTAGAAATCCATGGGTTTGATAGAATCTGCCAAATAATTTTTTCAACGAGGGTCACTACTTCACTAATTTACAGCTTACCCGTTACGTAACTGCTTTAAAATAAATAAATAGGTAAAATGTTTTACCTCGACTTGAGTATCTAGTATCTACGGCAGAAGATGTCGAAGGTTGGGCTTTATGATTTGACACAATACAGGGTCTTTCACGAGGAACCTCACCCATATTTATACGGGAAACTACTGAACGTATTTTCATGAAATTCAGCACTTATAAGTATTTCACGATGCTGATGAAATCTAAAATATTTTCAAGGCATGAGCACCTCCGGTTTTTCCGGAAATGACGTCAACTTCCGTTTTTCAAATTAGAACACCATTTTTTTATTGCAGAAATAGATTCCTTAGAAAATTTCAATTTATTTTGATGTAACATTTTTCAGTTTTGGTTGGAAAATTCTCTCTGAGCGGGAAAATTCGAAAAAAAAATCGAAAATAGAGCTCCGCTGAAACAAGAATAACTTCGAGGTTTTTGGACGGAAAATTTTCATTTTTGTGATTTTTCAAGATGTAAGATTGATGTATCCACTTTAAAAATCGAAATCGCGATTCATGATACAGGGGGTGAAAAAATCGCTTTCAAAGTTAGGGATGACAAAATCGTGAAAAATGAATTTTTTCAAATTAGAACCCCATTTTTTTATGGCAGATATTGAATCTACGTTAAAAAATAATGTGAGTGTATGCATCACACCCTTGCCTCGAAATGGATATTTTCTGAGTTATTCACAAAAAACTGTTTTTCGTCTTGAATTTTCAGCTATTTCTTTTCCCTTCACGCCAAAAAGATGAAATTTTCAGGAACTGTTATTTGAACCATGCTGTAGATTTTTCACCCCTTCTTGAAACCGACTTCAAGTTACTATTAGGAGAACCATGGCAAACTCTCGCAGTTATAACTAGAGAAGATGCTCAAAGTTTTGACCGTTAATTTCTAGACATTTATTTATACGTCTCAGGAATGCTTCGTGCGTTGCTCTCCTCATTTCATCGGGAGGAAGAGATCTGCAAAAGTGTTTAAAAACCAAATTGAGTTTCAAAACTATGAATCTAAAAATCTAAACAAACCTGAACGCATTTCTGACTCGTTCTATGCAGTCCTCTTTATCATTCAGGGGAGTTGAGTAGACAATATTTTTTATCCTACCCTAATGATATCTATCATTAAAAAAAAATAATGTGAAACATGGTAAGTTTTTGCATATGGTTCATAAGGAATTATTTATTTATCACTGGAGAGAAAACCGATGGCCGATTAGTTGAAATAAAGAGGTTTCCGATACAAATTCGAATCCAAATTCGCCATCTATTTATTCACAACCTGTAACTTTTTTCTCTTGCATATTAGGGTAGTAAAATCTAAAACATGGTTTAAGTAACAGTTCCTGAAAATGTCATCTTTTTGGCGTGAAGGGAAAAGAAATAGCTGAAAATTCAAGACGAAAAACAGTTTTTTGTGAATAACTCAGAAAATATCCACTTTAGGGCAAGGGTGTGATGCATACACTCACATTATTTTTTAACGTAGATTCAATATCTGCCATAAAAAAATGGGGTTCTAATTTGAAAAAATTGGTTTTTCACGATTTTGTCATCCCTAACTTTGAAAGCGATTTTTTAACCCCCTGTATCATGAATCGCGATTTCGATATTTGAAGTGGATACATCAATTTTACATCTTGAAAAATCCCAAAAATGAAAATTTTCCATCCAAAAACCTCGAAGTTATTCTTGTTTCAGCGGAGCTCTATTTTCGATTTTTTTTTCGAATTTTCCCGCTCAGAGAGAATTTTCCAACCAAAACTGAAAAATGTTACATCAAAATAAATTGAAATTTTCTAAGGAATCTATTTCTGCAATAAAAAAATGGTGTTCTAATTTGAAAAACGGAAGTTGACGTCATTTCCGGAAAAACCGGAGGTGCTCATGCCTTGAAAATATTTTAGATTTCATCAGCATCGTGAAATACTTATAAGTGCTGAATTTCATGAAAATACGTTCAGTAGTTTCCCGTATAAATATGGGTGAGGTTCCTCGTGAAAGACCCTGTATATGTAAGAAATCTCACTAAATCCTTCGAAAATCTTTCGTACATAAAATATTCGAGGAGCGGTCTCCGCTTGGATACCTGCCACCTATAGAACTTCTACCCCAGTAGCACACAAATATTGGACCAATATTGGGCCAATATTGTGAAAATATTGGCCCAACATAGTTTCTCAATATTGGCCCAATAAAGAATGTTGACTTTTTGCAATATTGGGCCAATATTGGCTACCAACATAGGCCCAATATTGGACATCCATATTGGCCCAATATATGATACCAATATTGGCCCAATAATGAATGTTGACTTTTTGCAATATTGGGCCAACATTGGATACCGATTTAAGCCCAATATTGGACATCCATATTGGCCCAATATTGGACATCCATATTGGCCCAATATATGATACCAATATTGGCCCAATAATGAATGTTGACTTTTTGCAATATTGGGCCAACATTGGACACCAATATAAGCCTAATATTGAATATCTATATTGGCTCAACATCGAATACCAATATTGGCCCAATAAAGAATGTTGACTTTTTGCAATATTGGGCCAACATTGGAAACCAATATAAGCCCAATATTGAATATCTATATTGGCCCAACATCGAATACCGATACTGACCCAATAAAGAATGTTGACCTTTTGCAATATTGGGCCAACATTGGTTGCCAACATAAGCCCAATATTGGAAATATACATTGGTCAAATATAGAATACCAATATTAGCCCAATATTGGATACCAATATTGGCCCAATATTGGAAACCAATATTGGCCCAATATTCAAAAAGTAAAAAAATAAAATTATAAATATATTCGCGTTTTTCAAGTACACACAGAATCAACCCACTACGAAACTCATGACCAACCACCACCGCCCATCACCGACCTTCCTGAAACCCACCAACTTGAGACTCTGACGTACGACCTACCTATAGAAATACGAGAAACCACCAACCTGAAAAATCCACCACCAACCAACCAATCGTCCGCTGCGGGAATAGAACCCGGACAATCTGCGCCGCAAGTATAAAGCTCTACCATTGGGCTACCCATGACCATACGAGTTCAGGCTTATGATGCGTAATATTACATTGTATTTGTTTTGATAACGACCAACGCTGAATAACTCTGAACTGTTTTTGTATTGATTTAGTTGGTTAGATAAGTATTTCAGGAAAATTTTCACTTTAATAGAATATTAAGCTTTTCAAACCGGGTTAAGGAGAGGTAGGTTTATTATTGCTGCTGATTATTATGCTTGTGTGAGTTAGGAGACCGCGTTATTTGATATTTCACTCATTTCAGTGAAATTTCGTGATTATTAATGTATGGAAGTATGAATCTTCAAAATATGGAGAAGGTTTGTTTTTTTTACTTCATTATTCATCAATTACAATGATTTCCGCACGCGTGGAAGAGAGCAAGAAAACATAGCATTCAAAATCTGATGAGGATGAAAATTATCAATTTTAACCAACAAAAAACGGAAGGTCCTGAAAAATCCGTTTTAGGCGACCATCGAACTGATGACGTCATTAAGAAGTTCGCTGAAATGGAAAATAATATTGCGTGTGACGTCACCGGTGTCACCGCTACGGCGCAAAAATACCAGTTATAAAAGATTTAACAGTATTCAAACTTATGTTTTCGACTTTTACGAACTGTTTTCTAAAATGTTTGCGTGTGACGTCACTATTGTGACGCTAAAATATGAATAGTTCAAAAGACACGAAAAATGTTTGAAAGATAGGCACGTCAAATTTCAGCTATAAAATATCTTATTATCACAATATAAAGTACACTCGACTGTGATCTCGTATTCCTTTCATTCATTTTTATATGTAGAATAATTCGTGGGATTGGAATTCATTCCTTCACTTTTCGCTAGGTAATGTTTTGTTGCTTCGTCAAGCTCTCTAATATAGAATACTTAGTGAAACAACATGAATAAATCAACATAGTATAGGAATTCAAAAACTTATTTTCTTACCTCCGAAGCAGTTGATGTGTTGATGTGGTAGTGGTTCCTGTTCATCCAAAAAGTTATTCATCTGAGAATCGAAGAACAGGATTTCATTCATATGTTCGTCACGTCACATGTCAGTTTTGTTTATCTTTCCGGTTCAATATCGATGAAAATACTGTTTCAATTCAAATAACTGCTTCCGAGGTAGGAAAATAAGTTTTTGAAATCCTATACTATGTTGATTTATTCATAAGTATTCTATATTAAAAAGCTTGACGAAGCAACAAAACAGTCGCGAAACGTCGCTTGAAGGAATGAATTAGTGTCTCATTTCCAACCTTTTTCAATCCCATAAATTATTTCGAATATAAACTAAACTGTTAATGGAATTATCGTTCCTCTACGAGATGAACAATGCACGCCAATATTCAGTATACTTGTTCTAACTCTGACCTTGTTTCGCACTTACAGAATACTCTCATCGTATTTCACCTATATGAAGGTAAATTATTTTCTATAGGTTAATACGTATAAGGGGTTATCTGTGCGCAGAAAATTAAGTCACACTCATCGTTGCACCTGAATATAGTATTGAAATAATGTATAAACCCTAACAAAGTATCTGTTATATTTTGCATTTCTAACGAATAATTCTTAGAAATAATTCCCTTGTTATTGCCTCAGGGCTATTTGACAACCGAAAGTGGCACCCGTCTACCAGATGTTATTTTATTGCCCCTTGCAAGGGTTTGTCACTTATCGTTTTTCGATGTTTTTGTCGCTCAGAGCTCGAACTATTTTTTCAATTCATCATTTGGATAGGGTTTGCTTCAATCAATCTGTAAATGTTTTAATCAATTGTCATACAATTTGTATTATAACGATACAGTAGCTCCCAGAGCTATTAGCTCGCTCTGTCGTCATTCGTCATCGTACCTGAACTTACAGGGAACCTGTAACCCCTTAATGATGCTGTCGTTCTACATTGAATGGATTCATTTTGCACAGATAGCTTTTCATTCGCCTATGGTTTTCTATCCTTTTACTTTCTTATTTAACGGTTTGAATGAATATGTATTCGGTAATTTCCACTGTATTTACGCGCTTGTTCTGGGGAACAACGCGTTATCGTCTCGTCACAATGTCTGCAACTCTCGAATTTTGAGCTGAAATTGGTCTCAAACGACTAGGTTAGACTCAAATTTGATTCTGTCCGTCCTGCCGTGTGCGTTCTACCTTTCGAAAGAAAGGATCTAGAGTTTTGAATTTCTCAGGTTGGGCTTAGATCCTGAAAATCTCGACTGAGTTCGTTATTGGACCAAATCGACCAAACAGTTTTGGAGTATATGAAATTTTGAGGTTAATTTCTCGATATTTCATGGAGAACTGATTCGATCGAATTGAAATTTCGTGACAAGTTCTTGAATACCAACAAACAAATAAGTGTGGAGTTTCGTATGGATCTAATTGTTAAAAAATTTATAGAAATAATTATTAAAAAATTTTCGAAATTTTCATTGGAAATTTCTTTTTCTCGGAAAGTGTTGATCAGATTTCAACTGAATTTGGCACATATATCTTAGAATCAGTCTTCCAACAAGAACGTTTCAAATTTCAATTCGATACGATATTTACTTTCGGAGAGATATGACAAAAATTTTGACGTAATTTCCTCAACATATCAAGAAAAACAAAAGCGATCAGATCGAAACATCGTAATAAGTTGAAGGATACCAAAGCGAAACCTTCCGCAAAATTTCGTATGGATCCAGTGGTTAAAAAATTTAAAGAAAATGTTTACCCGAAAATGTTTGAAATTTTTGTGGAAAAATTTTTTTTCTCGGAACATTTTGATCAGATTTTAATGAAATCCGTCACAGGCCTTGGAATCAATATTCAAAAACGGAATTTCAAATTTAAACTTGAGATATTTGCTTTCGGGGATATATGAAAAAAAAATTGTCAAATTTCGTTGTTTGAAATTATCTGGATATGTCGAGAAGAACATATGCGACCACATCGAAACTTCGTAATTACTCGGAGAATATATTAACGCGAACCAAGAAAAAATTGTTTTTCGAAAATTATTCACATATTTATCGAAAAAACAATTGTTTTTTCTAATTTATTGAATAGATTTCGATGAAATTCAGCGCCGACTTTGAAGTGAGTATTCTACAACAGTTTTTTCCAATTTCAATTTGATCTAATATTTATTTCCGGAGGTATTAAGAAAAAAATATGTAAAATTTCGTTGTTATTTGAAATTTTCAGAATATTTCCTTAATATCTCGATGACTATCGACACGATCAGATTGAAAATTGGGATAAAGCTTGAAATCAATATTTCAAAACAGCGCTTCGAATTTCAGTTTGATCCGATATTTATATTCGGAGATATTGGAAGATTGAGGTTATTTCCTCAATATTCCAAGAAGAACAGAAGCGAACAGATTCAAACTATGTAGTAAGTAGAAAAATACTTAAAACTGACAAATTTTGTTAGGATCGTAGGGGTGGAAAACTGTGAAAATGTATTCAAATATTTTGGGAATTTTTGTTGAAGAATTTTTCAACCGGAAGCTTTTCATTAGATTTCAATAAAATTGGTGAGAACCTCGATTCAGTATTTTACAACAGTGTTTCAAAGTTCAGTTCCATCTGATATTTATCTTTGGAGATATTGAGAAAAAAAATGTGTCGAATTTCTTGTAATTAATTATATATATATATATATATGTGGCGTCATTGGATGGTTTCACCCATTCGCGAATTCAGCTTTCGGAATTGAACCGGTTCAACAAAAAAAATCAAGTCTCTAAATGTCTTTTCATTTTACGTTTGGCAGTTAGGCCGACCTTAACTATAAAAAATCTAGAAAAGCACTGACGTGAAGTCAGCAGGTTTTACGCGCTTGTTCACAGTGCGGAATGGTGACTTGGAAATTTCAGTGAAATTTCAATGAAATATAAAAATTTTCGAAAAAAAAAATTTTCTTCTCCAATTTTTCCATGGATAATTCTTTCCATTGACACTGTGCATCTTCCAACCAAGTTTCCTTTCGATCAGATAAATATTTTTCGAGTTATTGAGAAATCAAAATTTCAAATGGCTGTAGCACAAAACCATTCGGCAGATTTGGCCCATTAACAAACTTAACCGAGATATTCAGGCTCGTAACCAAATCTGAAAATTTCAAGACTCTAGGTAGTTCCTTTCGAGAGTTACAGCGCACACGGACGGAAGGACGGCCGAACGCCAGAATCAATTTTGACCACGGATTCTTCATCAGTGAGTCCAACCTAGTCGTTTGATACCCATTTTGGCTCAAAATTCGAAAATTACAGACATCGTGACGAAATAATGATGCGTGTTCCCCAAAACAAGCCCGTAAAAAGATTCGTTGCACACTAATGAATTAGGAAGTGATGGGACGGAACAACTATCGGGATGCAAAAAGGAATATTATGTAAAAATAAAATGTGAATCGAAGAATGATACGCGACAACTCCTTGAAATGTAAGCAAAGGGCAATAAAACAGCATCTGGTTAGACGGAAGCCACTCTCGGGCGATAAATGGCCCTGAGGCTATAACAAGGGAATGTTTTTCGAGATTTATTCGTTGGAAATGTAAATTATAACTAATACTTATTTTGAGGATTTATTGATTAGTTCAACCTCAACAGGTGTGATGATCAGGGTGACTTAATTTTCTGTGCACAGATAATAACCTATATTATGGAATTATGTACCTTCATTGGTGAAATACGTTGAAAGTATTCTGTAAGTGCGAAATAACCTCAGAATTAGCATAAATGAATTTATTTCTGAATATTCGATTAATACTGAGTTACTTGATTTCCTATTTTTTAATATACAATAATTTGTTTTAACTGGTCCCAATCGCCTGAATAAATTGCAGAATTTTCTTTTGACTCGAACACGCGTTAGATTGAATATCTCCTCTAGACTCTAGACAATAAGATTGTTCGGAATTTCGGCTTGTGTAGTATCAGAATACTTATCTGGATAGCTTTCAGTTCGGATTAATATCTCCAAAATGAAGTCCCCTGAAACAGTGGGAAGCTTAGTCGGTAAATTCATGAGAATTGATGTATTTACCCATCAGTTCAGATGAAATTCTACTATTACATGTACAAAATGCTTCGATATATCGTCCAAAATAATCAACCTGAAAGGAATAATATAACCAAAAGTATTCGATTTTTCAAGGGAATTCAGAAATCTTACAGTATATTCTTCTAGAGTATGTCCATTGCAAGCCTCCAAAGTTTGCCATTAACCGAAGTTCCACAGGAAAACGATTTACACTCATAATCCCCTTGTCCCTTTATTGGGCCAATATTGGTAGCAATGTAATTTACAATACTGTCGAAAAACTATACCAAATATTGGACCAATATTGGCGATATCATTGATAAACAATATTGGCGCAATCCACTCATTTCAATATTCGGCCAATATTGGTAGCAATGTAATTTACAATATTGGCCAAGAAACTATGCCCAGTATTGGCGATACCATTGATGAACGATATTGGCGCAATATACTAATCCCAATATTGGGCCAATATTGGTAGCAATGTTATTTACAATATTGGCCAAAAAACTATGCCCCATATTGGACCAATATTGACGATACGGTGGAAAACAATATTGGCGCAATCCACTCATCCCAATATTGGGCCAATATTGGTAGCAATGTTATTTTCAATATTGGCTGAAATCCCATTCCCAATATCGGACTAATATTGGCGATACATTGACAAACAATATTGGCGCAATCCACTTATCCCGATATTGGGCCAATATCGGTAGCAATGTAATTTACAATATTGGCCAAAAAACTATGCCCAATGTTGGACCAATATTGGCGATACCATGGATAAACAATATTGGCGCCATCCACTCATCTCAATATTGGGCTAATATTGGTAGCAATGTAATTTTCAATATTGGCCAAAAGAACTTTTCCACCAATATTGGCGATACGTTTGATGAACAATATTGGCGCAATCCACTTACACCGATATTGGACCAATATTGGTAGCAATGTGATTAACAATATTGGCAAAAAAACCATGCACAATATAGGACCAATATTGGCGATACCATCGATAAACAATATTGGCGCAATCCACTTATCCCGATATTGGGCCAATATTGGTAGCAATGTGATTTAAAATATTGGCTTATAACCTATGCCCAATATTGGACCAATATTGGCGAAACCATTGATTAACAATATTGGCGCAATCCACTTATCCCGATATTGGGCCAATATTGGTAACAATGTGATTCACAATATTGGGTAAAAAACTATGCCCAATATTGGACCAATATTGGCGATTCCATCGATAAACAATATTGGCGCAATCCACTTATTCCGGTATTGGGCCAATATTGGTAGCAATGTGATTTACAATATTGACTTATAACCTATGCCCAATATTGGACCAATATTGGCGAAACCATTGATTAACAATATTGGCGCAATCTACTTACACCGATATTGGACCAATATTGGTAGCAATGTGATTAACAATATTGGCAAAAAAACCATGCACAATATAGGACCAATAGTGGCGATACCATCGATAAACAATATTGGCGCAATGCACTTATCCCGATATTGGGCCAATATTGGTAGCAATGTGATTTAAAATATTGGCTTATAACCTATGCCCAATATTGGACCAATATTGGCGAAACCATTGATTAACAATATTGGCGCAATCCACTTATCCCGATATTGGGCCAATATTGGTAACAATGTGATTCACAATATTGGGTAAAAAACTATGCCCAATATTGGACCAATATTGGCGATTCCATCGATAAACAATATTGGCGCAATCCACTTATTCCGGTATTGGGCCAATATTGGTAGCAATGTGATTTACAATATTGACTTATAACCTATGCCCAATATTGGACCAATATTGGCGAAACCATTGATTAACAATATTGGCGCAATCCACTTATCCCGATATTGGGCCAATATTGGTACCAATGTGATTCACAATATTGGCTAAAAAACTATGCCGAATATTGGACCAATATTGGCGATACCATTGATAAACAATATTGGCGCAATCCACTTATCCCGATAATGGGCCAATATTGGTGGCAATGTGATTTACAATATTGGCTAATAACTTCTGCCCAATATTGGACCAATATTGGCATTACCATTGATAAACAATATTGGCACAATCCACTCATCCCAATATTGGGCCAATATTGGCCAAAATACTAATTCACAATATTGGCCTTATCACAAATTTCGATATTGGGCCAACATTGGCGTATACTCGTTTTTCGATGTACGATGAATCTATATTGGGCCAATATTGAATCAATGTTTAGCCAAGATTGTGTGCTACTGGGGTACTTCGTAGAAGAACGCGGTTGCATCTAATGAAGCCATATTAGAGAGATATTGCAGTATCAAATTTGTGTAACGTTATTAGCGCTAACTTTATTTTTGACATCTAAGCATGCGCAGCCTCAGTTTCAGAATAACGCGACGTTAGTAGCGTTAGCGTCTAACGTTATTTACGGAAAATTGCGAGACGCAATTTACGTTGCGCTATTCTATATCGGAAGGATTCGGGTCCTTTCGTCTCCGATCACTGTCATAGAAAAGCTGTTTGGTTATATGTTTTTTCGTTTTTTGGTGTTTATTACACAACTTCCTCAGATTTTTGAATCTTTTTTATAATACCTTTTACACACAACTGATATTAGACATTAAGATTCATAAGTGCTACCACAACAATTTTTTTATGTAAAGATATCTGCTACTTTTCGAATAATTAAGAAATACTTCCGGAAACAACATGAGGGGTTTGAAATTAGGAAAAGTTTGAACCATGCTAATTATATTGTGTAATATAAGTAATTTCACTTCTTCAGAACGTGAAGTTGTAACACAAAAATCTAACGCCTCGCGTAACTTAACCGAACAAACTAATAAATAACGTAACGGTAACAAAAACGTGTTGAAATCTACTTTTGGAACGACCGTCAAAACCGAAACGTAATATTTAGCGTAACCGTAATAACATAACGTTTGCGCTATGCAAAAGTTGCAATATCTCTCTATTAACAAGTCAATTACGCTTAAGTTATTTCCAACATAAATAAATATTTTCAATTAGCAATTTACACAACGGTGAGTCGGTCTTGTTCGAAGGCGAGAACGTTTCATTTCCGCTCGACTGAATTGGTCGCCTGTTTACAACCACTCTTCGCTAGACGTCTGCATTGGTCACACGATTGTTCGCATAGTCATAGTGTCGCCAACTGGAGGATACCTGATCAAGAAATGTGCTCGTTATGGCGTCACATCGTACCGTACCGTACCGTAGACGTTTTCTAGTCGCCTGATTCGAAAATTGCCTACCGGATCAGCACATGAGCTTGAGAGAAAATCCAGGTTTGATGATATTTGAATGTGGCTGTGCTGCCTAACTGTAATTCACTACCACGTGGTATTGTTTCCTCTTAAATCGCTAAATTGCTTGATGGATCTTTTCGTCAGTTTCGTTTTTTCGAAGTAGTTATTCCTGAGAACAAGGGTGCTTATAGTCATCATCAGGATGCTATATGCCATGTTCTTCACAAATAATCAAAATGGCTTCTATACTATAGACAGAATTTCAAAGACTCAGACATATTCTGACGAGGGCATTATTTGTGTTCAATTAGCAGCTCCACTTTTTTGGATTACAGAATGGATACTATGAGTTATTTTCTAATGGTTACAAAAACCATCTTCGCTCTTCTAAGTCCAAGCACTGAAGAAAAATAAGGAATGAAATTTTGAATAGTCAGCTGCTTTGATGAGCTCTTTCAGCATAGAGGGCTTTACATTTTTTGGATAAAAGTCACTGAAGACATCTTTCATCTTGATTTTTCAGTCGAGCAAAAGAAGACAACACTTCAGTCAGCAACTTCTCATTGATTCAGGACTGCTGTTTCTTAATTCCATTTCTTGTACAATGAAAAATTACATAGTAAAACTTTTGGTTTCAATATTTGAGACTTCTCTTTCCAAAAATAGTAAATTAATAAACCACATTTCAATGGGTCTTTTCGAGTTATCTCATTCATTTCCTTCTTGAATGGGGGAACCCACAAAAATTCAAAAAATCACAATTTATCACACAGCCCCGTCGCTGTGAACCCACCTAAGTAGGACTTCATGAATCCACACTAAATCATTTGAAAGCACTCAACTACTTATTAGCTTTGAATTCTCCAGATTCATTGATATCTTCAATGAAACTTATTTATTATTCATAACTCATTGGTTTTTCACAACGCAATTTGCAGCGTTTTCTTCATAACTCAGGGACCACTAATCAGAAATAAACCGGGTGAAAATTTTCAGGTTGATTTATGCAACAGTAATCAAAATTGAGCATTTCACGAATATACGGTGGTACCGACAGATTTTTTTTAATAGTTTAGTCAAATCTGCATACTTAATTTTCAGGGGGGGTGATTTTTTTGTTTGGTTGATCACTAAGGTTTATTATTTGATTTTATAAAATAAGTGCTATGAGTGTACTCAAAACTGTATACATCTAGCGCACCATTTTTTGATGTTGTTATATAGATCGAATTAATATATATATATATATATATATATAGCTTTATTCGACCGCACATACAGACCCGAATCTATACACTTGACCGCCTTTCCAGTCCAAAAGTGACGTGTTCAGACCCGGTCCCGGGTCTCTTAGCGTCTGACCATGTTTTTGAGGTCTGGGGGGTCAGGGGATGCTTTAAACGAAATTTCAGCCGGGTGTAAAAAATCGGTGATACATCATATTATACACAGAAAGTTTCAGGGTTTGGCCAGTGCGAGGGCGCTTCTGCGGGAATCAACTAGCTATATAAAATTCGTATGATTAATCAACGTTTCGAGTCCCTGAACTTGGCAACACTGTACAGCGAGATATACTAACCTGGAAACTTCTATTATGGATACTTGTACGATCCCGCTATGCGGAGTCACCGTCATGGGGAAAGTTTATTGTGAATTCTCCATACCGGACGAAAATGAGATGTTTTATATTTTCGAGCTACACGGTAAAAATCCAAACTCAGACGCCAGGTAAAGGGCGTTGTCCTCGAAACATATGATATGATTCCATACAGATACTCTGAATTAGATATTTCATCTTTTCGACCAGTAAAATAGGAAGTTGCTTTTTGGTATTGTAGTTCGGCAAAGGGTCAATAACACATGGAAAATCTTTCATACAGAGTTTCAAAATTGAATATTTCAAATTAGGCTCGTTCCTTCATGAATCAATAATTAAGGTATCGAATTCTTAGAACATTAGGAGTTTGGTGATATTCTTCGTTTGCAAAGAAAGATATAGACAATAAAAGGTCATCACTAAGCATATTTGATTCACCATTGGAAGGTTAAATATTTTGGGAGACAGCTATGAGAAAGTGTGAAAGGATAATATTCTCTTGATGGAGTTTAATAATCAGAAACAAAGGAATGTTACAGAGCTATTGCTACACAATAGCCTTTCAGTAATATCATCCGAGACACGACGGATTTTTTTGTCACATGACCACATATCGTATCTGGAGTGATCGAACGATACAAAGAGAAGAGAGTTTATGATAAATAAGTATTTCGACCGGTTCAGGACTTTCTTGGAAGAATAAATATGTAGAATTTCGAAATTTTGCGGTTATTTTCCCAATATCTCGAGAAGAAATGACGTGATCAAATTGAAACTTCATGTCTAGCTTAAGAATATGTCTTCTGGATTGTTGTGAAAAAAAGTATTTTAAAAAATTCCCAAAATTCTTGACAAAAATTGTTTCTACTTAACAGATTTCAATGAAATTTGGCACAAACCTTAAAATCAATATCCAACCGAAGCACTTCAAATTTCAGTTCTATCTGATACCAAATCCAGGAGATATTGGTAAAGAAATATGTATGCCAAACTTCGTGGATATTTGAAAATTCAATGTTATTTCCCCAACATTTCATACGGAACTAACGCGATCAGATTTAAATTTCGTAGATAGTCATGTATTAGGAATGCGCAACAATTCTTTAAATTTCGTGAGTGTGTTACGGACTCAAAATCAAAAAATAATTTCCTTTCGAAAATTTTCCAAGTTTTATTCGAGGTTTTTCTGCGAAAACAATTTATTGCATTTTGATGATATTCGACACAGACCTTGAACTCGTGTTTTAATCTTTGGAGATATTGGAAAAAAATATTTCAAATTGTATAGTTATCAACTAGGTATCGTTGTCATTTCTGAAATACTTCAAAAAATACTGAGCTGGACATGATGAACATCTTAATAGTTGGAGAATGCTGATGAGCAAATTGTTGCGAAATTTCGTGATGATCGTTCGATTGGATCGATCAAAAAAATCAGAATTATATCTGCTGATCGGCTAATGATATGTGCCTCATGAAATTCCGCAGGGACCATCAAGTGTTCATTCCTCATTGAAGTACTAGATTTTTATACGATTTTATCTGTATTCTTGGAAATATTGGCCAGATTAAATATGTATGTTCGGGACCATTGAGTGGATTTCACCAATTCGCAAATTCGGCCTTCATAATTGAACTCGAAACCTACCCTTCATTCATCAAGTTTCTGATTAGATTATTTCAGTAGTCTTTTTTTACCAGTAAGACCGGCCGTTAACACAATAACTCCCGAGAAAAACTTCGATATTTGTAGAGCTGGTTAAGACTGCAGCTTGTTCCTTTCCAGTCAAAAATTTCTAATCGAGAAGTTTTCAGGTAATTCCTCAAGATGAATAAGTCAGTGTCCAAATGTGTTCAAACTATATTAGTTTTTAAAACCTGAATCCAAGAATTTTGCTTCACGTGGTGTCACTTATTTCTTCGCATCCATTGTACAAGCCAGAAAGAGCAGCGTGGGTATGTGATACTTTCACGTGATGGCCGCGAAGGAATTATCGGTACGACTTAATCGTAAAATGAGCCTGTTTTAATAGAAGCACAATGCGGGTACATATTGTGTTATGTTCTTTAAATGAGTGTTCTTTTCGAGTATTGAACATTTCAATTTTCATCCTCTTATGGATGCACTAGAGACTCTAACAAATGAGTGTGGTTCTATATATGAATACTTTTTACGCGCTTGTCTGGGGAACAGAGCGTTATCATTTCATCACGATCTCTGTTATTTTAAAATTTTGAGCCGGAACTGGTCTCGAACGACTAGGTTGGACTCACTGATGAAGAATCCGTGGTCAAAATTGATTCTGTCCGTCCGGCCGGCCGTGTGCGCTGTAACCCTCGCAAGGAAAGACCTAGAGTCCTGAAATTTTCAGTTAAGGTTAAGATCCTGAATATCTCAGTTGAGTTCGTTAATGGGCCAAATCTGCCAAATGGTTTCTGTGCTACAGCCATTTGAAATTTTGATTTTTCAATAACTCGAAAAATATTTATCTGATCGAAATGAAACTTGGTTGGAAGATGAACAGTGTCAATGAGAAGAATTATCCATGGAAAATTTTGAAAAAAAAATTATTGTTTTTTTTTGAAAATTTTTATATTTCATTAAAATTTCACCATTTCGCAATGTGAACAAGCGCGTAGAAGCTGCTGACTTCACGTCAGCAGATTCTAGCAGGTTCTAGATTTTTCTACTTTATTTTGTTTCTGTTCGATCATTGGTTTCGGAGGAACAAATTGAAATCGACAAAAATTTTTCGTGCCTCGGGAGGGTTAATTTTTGGGAGAGTTGGGAATTGAAAACTAATATAGTTTTAGTTAATTATTTTATTTACTTCCAGCCATCATTCCACATCTGGAGTTTGGCGATCTATTTCTGAATTTTCCTATGCAAGTATTTGAATTTGGATCATTTGTCTTGCATACATTTTAGAGTCAATACCTATTTTCAGAGAAAAAGAAAATATTAAATCTACCTCTTCATGCTGAATCAAATATAATTATATTTTTTAATGATCCTTCATTGTTCTTGACAGTAGTAATCCCCGTCGTAAGTTGACTGCCCCTTTGTCCTAATTTCGAAAATAAACGGAAAACAGGAAGATGTATACATAAAATTGATTCCTTAAAAATCTGCGTTCACAGAGCATACCACTAAGTTACAAATTGTCTCATGTTCTTGACCTCTTAAATATTGATTCACGAAAAGAACATGATGACGGCACTGGACTGGTGTAGCTTTTCATGACTCTCCGGTTTGTGAATCGTGATGATGAATGGAATATTTAATTTTCAAGATCTGTATAGAAATTTCATGATGAAAATATGGTGTGTTTTTATATTTCAATCGAGATATCCAATCGATTAATCGTAAATGCACCACGGAGTTTACATTTTCATCAGAGAAATCCCGAAGAATTTCAGCAGGGCGTTTTTTTCTACGTAGTTTAATCGATCAATTTCTGATTACTAATCGGATCAATCTTACTCGGAAGTCGATCGAACTGATGGATCATTCTAACCTTACTTCAATGTTTTGACCGAGAGTTTTCGTGGATTTATCGAATATTGTTAAGTGTGTGAAGTAGAAAAATGTATGGTGCAGATGTGCAGATGATTTGAACAAATTAGCTATAAAAATATAATACCTAGGTACATTTTCCCCAATACGATTATAAGCATTTACATGTTTTTCATTATTTTTCGTTTCCAATTCAAAAATTACGAATTCCTCATCACTAGCAGAATTATCCTAACATATTTTGCACAACGGAAATAATTCCGCATCCATAATAATGATTTCTGATAAGAATATGTGCGAAAATACAGCAAATAACTATCACAGAATGATAGGATATCTGCAAAACAAATGAAATGATTGATTTCTGAACATTATGATATAAAGTATTCGTTATCAGTAATTATACCAGAAAAACCGTTCATTAAAATTCAAATCCAATAACGAAATTCATCGGGAATTCACTGATTTCTGTCTGTAATTCCACCCTATGTTTAGGAACCTTTCGAGAGATTTGATGATGTCACGTCAATCGTTTTTTCATCGCTCGATGGAATTCATCGAATTCATGATTAAAATAAAAACGCACCCATATTGAACTATTTTAGCCGTTTCCTTTTTGGTAGTTGGATCGCAGTTAGAACGAAATTTTTATGACTTGTTTACAACCATCAATGGTACTTAAACATAGTAATAAAAATTCCTAATAAACATACCCCATGACGACGGCCAGCTGCAAGCATCAGCGGGATTGTAGAGGTCCACAGAAGTGTTCTTCGGTATAGCGAGTCATCGTCATGAGTTATTCTGATTCTGAACCTTCGAATTGTATATTTCAGCTTTTCCACATAATATGCAAGCCGAAAAAACAGCTTATATGATCCCGCTATAGCATGCCGTCGCCATGAGAAACGTTGATTTTAAATTCATTACATGGAACTCGAATATTTGATATTGCATCCTCTCGACATACACACCGAAAATCGACACTTTGTCAAAACTTATGTAAGCCCGGTGAAGGATACAAGCGTCGATAAAAATGTTTTTGCCATGACTCATATTTGGCTTGGAAAGTTTTCATGTTCGTGATTTTTATCGATTCAATATTTCATAGATCCGAATTTGGATCATACAGTTTGAAAACGTTCACTATTGGCACATGATTTGAACTTGTACAGAGCGAACATTCCTTTATTTTAATGTCTTTTTCTCGAGTTTTGTGAATGTTAAAAATCTAGTCTATTCAAACCGTAAGAGAATGAAGTATACAGTATGGTTTCATTGGATGTCAATTCAGCATGGGGAATAAAATAAATTGCACTTTTCGTGACAAAAAATATTCCCGAGTAACAGAATTATACAAATAAATGCAAATAATAGCGGTGCATTTTCCAACTAGTTTTGCGAGCATGTTCTGGAAAATAGCGTGCCATCGTTTTGTCCAAATGTCTGTAATGTTTGAACGTTGAGCCGGAATTGGTCTCAAACGACTGAGTTGGACCCCCTGATGACGAATCCGGTGTCAAAATCAATTCTGTCACGATTGAGTGAGAATACAGCCTTCTATAGACTTGAAACAATGATTGAACAAAATTCTCTTGGTGTTGACTGAAAATTCTACTAGAGTTTGGTGGTATATTTCTGAAGCATGCTATAAAAGTTGGAATTAATGGTTGATTTTTTTCGCATAAATTCCAGAGTCAATAACAAAAGCATATTTCGAACGCTGTCTTTAAAATCCCGGTACCGGTCACACATTTTATCATTGCATAGTTGATGACGTCACCCATATGACGCACAAGTTACCGGGATCCAAGCAAATCCCAGTAAAAAATGTAGTCTTGGGCGGTTTCTGTTCATCAAAGTGAAACCTGACCTTACTATTAAATTGTTTCGTTGATGTGTCAAAGTGAAATGTTTTCCCGAGTTTTCAAACATGAAAAAACTGAAGAACATTCAAAAATTTTGAGGAAGTTGAGGAGAATTTGGAATTGTACAAGACAAAAAAGTTCTGGAAAAGGGACGCTTGATTGATTACAGCCAGCAGAAAAAAAATTCTGAACTTCAGGTTCAGGAGCTTTTAAGTGCTTGTTCAATTTCGTTGCTTCATGCTATCATTTTAATAATATACTAGATTTCAATTCAATCAGATCTGTACTTATGAAACAAATTTGATTGGGGATATTTTCAAATGTTTTGGGCGGATCTTTTCCATTCACGAATTGAGCCTTCAGAATCAAGCCCCAAACCTTCTCTATAAATATCGAGTCTCTGGGTCGTTTCTTTTGAAAAGTATTGGGTTTTCAGTTGATCTTACTGCCGATCGTGAATTCGACCACTACCCAAAAAAGACTTGATACTTGTAGAGCAGGTTTATAGTTTGATAACGAAGGCCGAATTTGCGAATTGCTCACCTTCACCCAAGGATTCCGCAGATATTTCAATTCGAAATTTAATCTTGAAAGATTATCAACAAGACACATGGGAAAAAAATTCTGTACCTCAGTACTTGATTGAAAAATTACAGCTTCAAGGTTCAGGCAGAACTTCGTGAGGACCATGAGATTTGAAGATCGCAAGATTCTGAAATTTTTTGTGTCGATTATTTTAATGGAACGATCATCAAGAAATTTGGCACAAATTTAGGCCTCAGCTTCCGCCAATAAGCTACCAAGTTTCATTATGACCGGATCATCATTTCGAGTCATTCCGGAAATCAAATGATACCGAAGAAATAGGTTCGAATTTTGACATATATTTTTCCTGGTATCCCTGAAAATAAGTCGATGAAACTGAAACTGTGCTGCGTAATATTAACCTCAAGGTCTATGCCAAACTCTTAGAAAATTGAGATGAAAGATACCTATTTCATTAGTGTTACATCCCAAACTGTATATTTACGTATTGACTCGAAGTAAATCAGTAAATTCGATTAAAATAAACTGGCCGTATAAATTAACATAATTTTAAATTATCCAAATGATCATACAAACACATTCGAAACATCGAACTTGACTTAGATCTCGGTACCTGGAGCATCATCAAAAGTCAATGTAGAAAATTCATCACGGTTACCGGGAGTCTAGACACACCGTAAAAAATAAGGTTAGGTTTCACTTTGATGACTAGAAACCGCTAACGATTTTTTATCGAGATTCGCCAAGATCCTGGCACTTAGTGCGGCATGTAGGTGACGCCATCAAATATACCGAGATGAAATCTGTGACCTATACCGGGATTTTAAACATAGCGTTAAGGATATGCATTTTCCTTGAAAGAAATTATTGACTCTGGAATAAATATATTCTCATTATTCGTTAGAGTTTTTTTTTCCTCCCAATACCCAAACCAGTAGGTTGAGAGTAGGTTGTTGGAATTGAAACTTAGAGATAAAAAATTCTTTTTAATCGTGATCAACTACCTAATAGTGAAGGGCTGAAAGAGTTCAATATATTTATTATGAAATTCTCATAAAAATCTTGGAAATTTGATAAGTCATTCAGCTCTCTGATTCACAAACCACAGTCAGGAAAACTTATGAGAGTGTAGTGCCGTAGTTATTTCGTGAATCAATATTTAAGATGTCTCAACCTCGAGAAAATTTGGAATTTGGTGGTGTTTCCTGTAAACACAGGCCTTGAAAGTACCAGGTCAATATCATTATGACCTTGAGCATATTCTTTCGCAGCGAATTTCAGTACATGTTTATAACTGTGGAACTTCGTGTTTTTTTCTCGGTACCTATCATTGTTTTTTCCAGAATAACTTGGAAGCAACTGATTCAATTATGATGACGTCCAGCTAGGTCCGAAAAACAACTTTTTAGAAAATTTCGCGATGATCATGTCATAAGAACAACTCGAAACAAAAATTGAAATTTATATTTCGTATATTCTATATTTGGCGATCTTCGGATCATATCCTCACGAAATTCTGTACGAACCCTCAATCATCATTTTTCAATAAAATACTGGATATCGATTCAATCCAATGTGAATTTTGGAAACATCGGAAAAATAAAATTCGATATATCTCCAGAATCATTGAGTAGATTTAACCTTTTAACCAATTCAGCTTTCGTTATTAAGGTATAAACTACTCTACAAATATCGAGTTTTTAAGTTGGTTTTTTCCTCTCACGATCGGCCGTGAGAACGAATTGTTGAATGAATAAAATCTATTTAATACTTCCGCGGATAACCCATTCAGAATTTTATTTTCGGAATGTCACCAACAACACAAATTAGATCAGATTAGAATCCAGTACTCGATGGAAAAATGACAGCACGAAGGTTCATGCCGAATTTCGTGATGATGATATAATTAGAAGATCACCAAATGTGAATTAACCTATTTCTATTTTAATATCAATGACGAAAGAAACAGATTTTGAGAATTCCTCTTAACTATATGTGTAATTCATATGAAGTTTCTGACATAGAAGAGGAATAATGGTCTTAAAACTTCAGTTTTTATTGGAATCTTCATGCAATGCAGGGTGAGATGTTTCGTAAGTTTGGCTGTACTACCACTTTCAAACCAACAATAATTACTACTTTCGCAGTCACATAGTTAATAAAATCATTTCAGGTTAATAAAAGTTTGAGAGGTCAACAGTTGAAACTAGAAATACGGAAAAAACGACATATTAAAACAAAATTATTTCTCAATATGTATTTGTTCGGTACTTACTAATTAAAATTGAATTTTATTTCAACATATAGTCTGTTCCGTAGTTAAAGTTTCAACTTCTGACCTCTTAATTTTTTATCAACCAGACTAAATGATTTTATTTACTGTATAAATATGCAGCCAGTAATTTTTGTTGGTTTTAAAATGGTAGTTTCGGATTTATTTTTTTTGAGGTTATTTCCCTGATATTTCAGGAACTGCCCAAACGATTGAATTGAAGGATGGCGATCAATTAGAACATAAAGACGCGCAACTATTTGCGAAATTTTGTTATTGCTTTTAATTGTCATAATAATTCATTTCAATACGATTTCAACTTCCGGAAATATTTGGAATTTTTTTTTTTAATTTCGTTGTTTGTTTTCTCGGTATCGTTGTTTTTTCCGGAATAACTAATAAAATTTTGATTCCATCATGATAAAACTTGGTAGCCTGTTCGAAAATAATGATGAACAACTGTGTGTAGAGTTTCGTGAGCATCGTGTCATCAGAAAAATTCCAAGAAATTTTTTTTTACTATCTATGGGACTTCGATGGCTAAAAGCATCTCCTCATGAAAAAATGAACACAAGTAGTAATAATATTATAACTATAGTGGATACGAATATTTGATAAGGATTGGAACACCTTCAGAAAATAATAAATATTTCACTATTTTACAAAGTATTTGATCTTGATATCACAATAAATCGAGATACTTGACCGAAGTATCTCATTCGCATTCGATTCAATTTTCATCATCAATTTGTTTCGAGTAGACATTAGGATCTCTTCATAGCATAACTTATACAAATTCGACGATTCAACAAGTTGACCTTCTTTCTTAAACCCGTTCATACACCACAATCGACGCTATTGGTCCCGAAAATCTGGCAACAGCGCTGGGATTTCGAACGTTGGCTGGATATGTTTGCGTGGTATATGAGGGATCGGATTGGGGGCGAAGTGGTTCGGGTTTGGGAAACGTTATCTACTATACAACTTTTTTGTCTTAAAGAAATTCTTTCCCCTCTCAGGCTGCCTAGTGAGTTATATTTTAAAACAACTCATTTCCACTTTATATACTCGTCAAAGTCATTTGGATCATGTGGGTCTTAGGTAGGCTGTATGATATATCGGGACTAGATGCGTCTATTGGATCAATATATATATATATATATATATATATATATATATATATATATATATATATATATATATATATATATATAATTGTGGTGTGTTTACTAGTCGTTACAAGATATCAGAAAGGTTACGGGTGTTTCGACTATTTGGGCAGTTATTCAAAGTCAATTTGTATTAACAGCTCTATATTTCGTCTAAACTTTGAAGACTTCTTCAGGAGCATACTGTAAAAAACATCAATTGCAACATAACATTTTACATAGATGTCAATGAACTCACAATACCAAGACGTAAATAGTGGCATAACATCAAGAAAAAAGCATCCTCGCACGGACCGATCAAATTTCACGAACATATCACAAAAATAAGGTGCAGAGTAATTAAATTTCTTGTAATCGAATGTTATAGTTTAATTTATGAAAAAAACATTCGATTACAAGAAATTTAATTACTCTGCACCTTATTTTTGTGATATGTTCGTGAAATTTGATCGGTCCGTGCTAGGATGCTTTTTTCTTGATGTTATGCCACTATTTACGTCTTGGTATTGTGAGTTCATTGACATCTATGTAAAATGTTATGTTGCAATTGATGTTTTTTACAGTATGCTCCTGAAGAAGTCTTCAAAGTTTAGACGAAATATAGAGCTGTTAATACAAATAGACTTTAAATAACTGCCATTCTGGGGACCCATTAGCACAATTTTGGCCCCCGTAAGGCCACCAGTTTCTCGAATGAAAATTATTTAAATACTCCGAGAGGAATGTTTGGAAGGCTATAAAATGAAAACGAATAGATATTTTTCCATTCTGTTTTCACATCAGTGTTCAGAATGAAGGTAAGTTCAACCTCGAAAGATTTCAACAATTTTGGGTGAAATTTTTTGTTCACTGTGGACATGTGAAAAAAAAGTTGAGTTCGAATTTTGGAAAAATGTTTTCACGGAAAAACTCAGAAAATTGAGTACATTCAAATAATGCTATCGAATTTGGCAATCGGAAACAAAAATTCCGAGTTTGTAGGTTTTCCGCCATTTTGAAATATTTTTTCCCGAATTCTACAAAACAATTGAATTGTGCACTAAAAAATACCAAGATGTGACCATAAGCCGTTATTTCAAAGGTCACGCATAACTCACCACAGTTATCAGAATATCGCTCAAGTTGACATTAAACATCCTGTATCTCGTTTATGCTGCGAAAACTGGGTATATGGCATAAGGCAAAAATGAAAAAATGACTTTCCCAATGTCATCTATACGGGTATATATGTTTGACCAGTTTATGATGAAACACCCTGTATAAGTAAAATTGAAATTCAAACAAACTGTTAAACAAGAGGTTAATTGAAAAAGCGTTGAAAACTTACTTTTTCCGATTTCCTAGACGTGGTATCCAGAACAACACAACCCCTCGCCTGGACTCACTGGCGCTCACAGAGCCTGCATAGGTGATGAAAAGTATTATAATAGAGGTAGTGCAATTTTGCTAACAATCTTGAATTTCGGAAAATCGTTGTTGTTTCAAATCACTTCTGCTTCAAAACCCCACGATCTCCCTACAGTATCTCTGTTTCCAGAAGTTAACAAGGAACAACTTCTGAACCTCAAGAATCTACTATTCAGTATTCAATTCAATAGGATCCCTTATTACAAACCCAAAAAAAACCTTCTATAGTTCTACAGTTTCCCTGTTTCCAGAAGCTAACAAGGAACGACTTGGGAAACTTAGAATCTACTCTTTAGTATTCAATTCAATTGGACCCCTCATAACAAACCCAAAAAAACCTTCTGTAGTTCTACAGTTTCCCTGTTCCAGAAGTTAACAAGGAACGACTTCTGCAACCCAAGAATCTGCTTTTTAGTATTCAATTCGATTGGACCTCTTATGACAAACCCAAAAAACCTTCTATAGTTCCACGCTCATTTAGCGTCCTAATCAAAATATTGATTCAAAACTAAATGTATTTGCAAACTCACTTTTGTCCTAAAAAGCACCTGAAAATATTTCGTATATTAGGCATTCCAACGACCTGTCAAAATAACTCCAATATAAAGGGAGAGGGCACACAACGTTTGTTTACTTGTTGTTTAGTGCTATTTATTTGGCCGTTTTTGGGCATTTTTAAGTGTGTTAAATCAGTGGAAATATGCATTTTGATGGATTAGCATCTCATAAATCGAAAAATGCCAATAACATATATGTTAGTCGGCTGTGGAAGTCGTGGTGATAAGAAAATAGTTGGATTGTTTAATGTTCCTACTGTATCTGCTGAGTGCATTTTAGTGCTGATAAACCAATCATTTTGTATGAAAATAAATGTAAATCGTTTAAGGTGAACCTGCTGCATATAAAAATTCAAATATCCTCAACTGATTTCCCTCTAGCTTAATTGAACCTAAATTTTACCGAATAGTTGCGAGACCTCTTACGTTGAGAAATAGTACCAAGAGATTCAAGATCTTTGATAGTACCTACATATAGACTGGACAAACCAAGTCAAGTTGGTCAATTATTTTGTCGAGATAAAAGGAAGTAATACTTGGACAAAGCGAATTCGGTTACATATAGGCAAGCAACCGAATATACTGTCATAGCTTGAGCTGAAAAAGATAATATATAGGGATTTCGAACTTATCGAGTTACAAACCTTCTACAGATGGTATAACACTCATTTGAAGATTGAAACAATAAATTAATCAATTTGAACTGACCTGACCTGGTAGGTATTATTTATGAACAACACTCCAAATTCGAAAGACCTGATTCAATTTTCAAACATGCACGAATGAAAATTTTACCTAATGTTGTCGTTTCATTAAATTATACATATTAGATTTTGTTGTAGTTCCATCCTGCATGTCTGAATCGAGTCACTTGTTTCTGATAGAGATGAGCAAATTGGTGGTTACTCAAATTCTCTTTCTTTATAAAAACTATATACCTACCTACGACAATTAAGCTCTGTTTCTTAATATCATAGTGTGCTTGTGTTCAATCACCTGTAGAACATGTTATACTCTTACGAATACTTCATACAGAATTCGTTAAAAACCAAATTCGATCATATATTCAAAAAGAATCGATTCCGTTTCGAAAACTTCATACAACCAAATTCAACCATGAATTCGAACAGAAAATAAACTTTATTGGATATATTTTGTTAATTTCTACTAGCAAACTAATATTTACTTCTCATAACAATATATGAAATATATTCACTACTTTTTTGTACCTTCGTATAAATCATCGACAATTTTTAAACTAATCTGCAAAAACAATCCAATTTCAAAACATCTGTAGGCCTTCATTTGCTTCTTCGGGAAGAAATGACCTGTCACTCAATTTTCAGTTTCATTCAAATGTTTCATAGGCTGTTCTTAATGAAAGGCATTATTCAACTCCATAGAACATCAATCCTAACCATAATTTCTTATTTCCACTCGATATCTAAAACAAAACTAATAATTACAAATGTTTCAAAACAAATTGGATATGTATCGTACCTTGCATTCATATATCGCTTTTTGCTTGCAATAATCATTAGATATATTCACTCAACAGCACATATGATAGTCTTGAAGCTTTGAGAAATAATTTAAACACAAAAAATTTCAAAAAAACTGTTCCAAACTGTTTAATCGCCTTTCTCAAAACAGGAAAGTCTTTAAAGTAAACCACTATTTTATTGTTGTGTGTGCCCTCTCCCGCCATATTAGGTCACGTGGTTTGGAATGCCTTATACCACAAAACAATCCTCGCTTCCCAATTGGAAGTTCAGCACTGAAGAAATAGCTTGGGAATGGAATTTTGTATAGTTAGCTGCTTTGACGAGTTATTACAGCATTCACATTCCTTCGGAGAAAGCATCTTTCATCTCGATTATTCAGTCGGACGAGAAGAAAAAAAATGTCAGTCAGAAACTACTCATGAATTCAGCAAGGCAATTGTTAAATTTGTCATATAAATCTACCTACCTTTTTGCTGGCCCTAATTCGACCAAGCGCAAAGCATGGCAAACGCATGTTAAAATGGCGTTGAATATCATTGAGCTCTGACCCTTCGCATCATCCATTATGTCATAAAATATGTTATGAATCCAAAGCCGCAATATCACGTCCCTGAATATCTACATATTTTTCAAATTACACTCCTCTATTCGAGCTCCGCGGTACGAAGTTTTTTCGATGGTTTTTGTTGCAAAAATATATCGCGTACAGGGTTGAAATCACGGAATTCATGCGACGTGATACGACAACCAAAGTATTCGAGGTTTCCGCTATGATGGTAAAGTACAATGTATTACCTGAGTCAGAAAAATTGGAAAAAATTGTCGCCCTACGAACGATACGCGTGACATAACTCATTCGTTGAAATCTTTACAAAGAAACGAATACTATGCACGTACTGTTCAGTTCTCAGCGGAAAGTATATCAGATATCTAGAATTATAATAATACAGGGTGTTCCCAGATTGAAGGTACAATCAGAAAGGGGAGATTCATCGCGTAATTTCAAGGAAATAAGTTCCAGGGACATAGGACCGCAGACGTTTCGTTTTCGAGATACGGGGTGTTATAGTTCGAATTTTTTTCACGATTTTTGTCATAGGACTGCATTCCATAAGATATTCAACTTAAATTCGGCATAGATATATTACATTTTGAAGTTCACACAATGTGACATGCCAATTCCGATTGCAAATGTACATAGTTATTTTTTTTTTGGAACACTGTGCCGTGTTATCCTTCAGAATTTTTGGTAAGCAAATGTTAATTTTAAAAATTGCATAAAAAACCTTTGTCTTTACTCTGAACTTATAATTTTTTCGTATACTCAGAAAACTCTGAATTGTCATAAAATCCAATCAGTAAGCTGCGGTGAATAAATTTATTGTTAGTTTTCATGTATATTTTCTGAAGCGTAGCAATGATTCATGAAGATTCAATGAACTAGTGAGATGATCGTGCGAAATGTAGATACTATGGGGAAAAAACGTGAAAAAAATTAAAACTTCAACACCCTGTATCTCGAAAACGAAACTTTTGTGGTCCCATGTTTGTAGGTCTCTTTTGCTTGAATTCATTGGAGGAATCACCCCTATTAGTTTGTCTACAATTATGGAACACCCTGCATAGCATTCAGAATACAAAAATTTGTTCACAAAACATTCTGTACAAGTAAGTTATAACCAGTTTCATCAACAAAAAATTTATTGATCAGAATATGATATGATATATACATGGGACAGCGAGATCAGAATGTCGCTGCGTGAAGATGTGTCACATGATCGTTCAGCGAGTCCGAGTGCTAGGGCAGAGATGCCATCGATGCCCGATAAAATTTGCAATTATTGCAACAGAAAAGTTGGTGAATTCATAAAGTGTGTCAAGTGCGATGATATTTTCCATCCATCATGCCTACCGAAGTCAGCAAACAGGAAAAACACCACCTGTAATCATGCCCCATCAGACGAAGGTCAGTTAAAGTTAAATGAGGAAATTTCTATCAGAACTGAAAACAGAACCCTTCGCATTGAAATTGAATACTTGAAATCTCTTTTGGATGAAACCAGAAGTAAAAATACGATTCTGTTGGAAAATAATGAACTTTTGAAATTTAAGATCTCCAGCCTTGAACTTCAAATAAAAACAACAAAAAAAACAGTCAAAAACACGAATCCTCAAGATAACAAAATTGTACCCGTCAACACTGGCCCATCAACATCCAAGAATCCTTACAGTTCTGTGGTCAAAAATAACCTTGCTAATGCGCATGATCAACTTGCATTGTCATCCGAGTGTCAACGTCAAGATGAAATGAATGTAAACAACGAAATTACTGAGGTACCACCAGTGAATATTGTGAATAATCGGGGCAATTCAGTTTCAAATAGAGTAAATGTACCCGAAGAGAAAACGGAATGGACCACAGTCGAGAAGAAAAGGAGAAAACCAGCCGTAATAAACAAGAAGAAAGTTTGTTTTGGTACGAAAACGGATAGTTCAGAAAGTTTAATTCAAGGTGCAATACGTAGAAAATGGATCTATGTTGGTAAAATTGCTGGTAAAGAAGTTACAGAACAGGATATGTTATCGTTTTTGGATGATATAGAAGGTAGTCATCTCATAATAGTGAAAAAGTTAAACACAATTGGACAAAACTCGGCTTTTAGTATAGGCCTACCAGATGAAAATGCTTATAGAACTGTGTTTTGTGAATCCTTCTGGCCCCGAGGAGTTATATTGAGAGAATTTTCCTTTGATAAAAATTTTTTTCAGAAGAGCAGAGAACAACAGAAAACATAATTGCTTCTGCTAGTCCTGAACTTAAATCAGAGAAATGTTTTAGCCCCATTCTTCAGAATGTTCAATCTTTGGGTACTGCTTTCAATCAACTTCAACTTATGGCTCATCAAGAAAAAACAGATATAGTAGCTGTGACTGAACACTGGAAATGCAATGAAGAACTTCAGGCGTATAAATTGGTTGGTTATAAGCTGGTCTCAAGCTACTGTCGTGCAAGGGGAAGTCATGGTGGTTGTGCGATATACTGTAAGGAAGAATTCACCTGTACCGAAAGGCAGGACTATAATTCAATTAGTATACCCTATGTTATTGAATGCTCCGCAGCTCAATTTTCTGTGGATCAGCACAAATTTCTGTTTATTTGCATTTACAGGCCTAATTCCCAGCCATTGGCAGATGTAGATCTATTTTTGGAAAAACTTAGGGCAATACTTGAACGATGCTCGTTGGAAAAAGCTCCATTCATTTTGGTAGGAGATTTTAACTTGGACATCCTCTCCACTTCACCTGATGTCAGAAATTTTATGTCTCTCTTGGAAAGTTTTCATGTGAAACCATTAAATCGACAACCAACCCGTCCTTCTTCAGGCACCTGTTTAGATAATGTGATTACTGCCCTTGAAGGATTGACCCAGGTAATAGAGTATCATATTTCTGATCATTCTGCATTGAAATTCACTACCAACCTGAATTTCAATCCTAAACAAAGAAACATAACTGCCAAAACAAGAATTTTCAGCTCTGAATCTACTGAATTCTTTCTTCAAGAACTTTCTTTACTGAGTTGGGATGACATCTATACCAACTCTGTTGATCCTAATCAACTTTGGAATGTATTTCATCAACGTTTTTCCAATTTGTTTATACAGTGTTTCCCAAGAGTTAACATTAAGCACTCACCATCAAAAAAGAACTTCAAACTTACTCCTGAATTAATGACTATCAAAAAACAGCTTGATATACTATATACTGCTTCATTCACTAAACCTGAATTTAAATCCATGTATAAATCCACTAAGAAATATTATGACTACCTACTATCCTGGGCAAAAAAGGAACATTTCAACAACTTCATTAGAAATTCTGATAATAAGTCCAAGGCTTCCTGGAATGTAATTAATTCCCTTACTAAAAACAAGATTTCAGCGACTATTACTGGCAATTGTGAAGGCTCTCTGTTGCCAGATGAGTTCAATAACTTTTTCATTGATTTTCCTCATGTACTCACAAGTAATTTGAACAAAGATATGGACACTGATCATGACAGACTGGGTAAATCCTTTTTCATGTTTGTGGTTTCACACAGTGAGCTTCTATCAACTGTGAAATCTTTAAAGAACAAACAGTCCGTTGGTTATGATGAAATTCCAATGAAAATTGTCAAGGCATCGATTGAAATTATTCTTTCACCCCTATGTTTTATAATCAATCGTTCGTTTAAAGAGGGCATTTTTCCGGATAATCTGAAGATTGCCATTGTGAAGCCCATATATAAGAAGGGTCCCATTGAAGAGCCAAATAGTTACAGACCTATCAACATCTTATCTTCATTTTCTAAGGTCTTTGAGAAAATTCTATGTAACAGACTTCTGAGTTTTTTTCAAAAATTTAATGTTATCTCGAAACATCAACATGGCTTTGTGAAGAACAGAAATATTGAAACCGCCACATTTGAACTTATAACGAAAGTTTTAGTTACCCTCGAACAAGGTGAGGTTCCCTTGGGTCTATTCTTGGATCTTACCAAGGCCTTTGATTGTGTGGATCATGAACGATTGTTATCAATTCTTGAGGACTACGGCATCAGAGATAATCAGTTAAAGCTAATGGAGAGTTACCTGTCATCCAGGAGACAGATAGTTGTTATGGAAGTGGATGGTGAAATATTGCAATCGAACGAGAGAGTAATCACTATGGGCGTTCCACAGGGAAGTATCCCAGGACCTCCACTTTTCATTATCTACATTAATGGTTTACCTAAGGCCAAAATTCCAATCAAGCACAATATGGGTATGTTTGCTGATGATACTAACTACATTCTCGAATCCCCTTGTGTTGCAACAGCTATAGAAGACTCAAAAAGTGTACTGAAGTCAGTGGGTGACTGGTTGGGAGCTCACAATCTTGTTTTGAATGTTGATAAAACGCAGTGTTTATTTTTCTATACTGAAAGATCTAAATTGCACTTTCCTTTGTCAATTAACTTTTCAGGTAATGATGTCATGGTGAGAGAGAGTGTTACTTTTTTGGGAATTGTAGTGGATAGACACCTTAAATGGGGACCTCATATTGAACATCTTAGAGGTAGACTCAATTCTGTAAACTACATGCTTTTTATGTTGAGGAAGCAAATCGATTTTGATCTGCTTAAAGTTGTATATTTTGCCAGCTTTCAATCTATCCTGTCATATGGAATAATTTTCTGGGGTAATTCTTCTTATGTGAGCGATTTATTCGTCATTCAAAAACAAGCTTTAAGAACAATGTTAAATTTAGGATATAGAGAATCTTGTAGGGGATTTTTTAAAGGCAATAGTATTCTAACTATCTATGGTTTATATATATTTAGATTAATGATTTTTTTCTGTAAACACAAACATTATTTTGAGCCTTACAAAAATTTAAATGCTACTAGAAGAATATTTCCTTATACTGTACCTGCACACAAGACCACTTTAAGAGAAAAAAACGCAGAATATATGGCAGTGAGTATTTTCAACATGTTGCCACCTAAAATAAGAAATATTTCTGACCCTTTAAAATTTAAGAAAGCTTTGTATCCTGTGATTTTAAACTGTGAGCCCTACAATATAGGTGATTTCAAAGAATTTTGTAAAGGTTAACCATTTTTCTATTCCATGTTTCTGACCTATTCCAATTTTACGTTGTATATGTAATCTAATGGAATCAATAAATATTATTATTATTATTATTATTATTATTATTCTACGCGCTTATTCTAAGGAACAGCGCTTCATCTTTTCGTCACGATGTCTGTAATTTTCGAATTTAGAGCTGAAAATGGTCTTAAACGATAGGGTTCAACTCCCTGAAGAAGAATCCGTGGTCAAATTCAATGCTGTCCGTCCTTCGGTCCAGTCGTCCGCATGTGCATTGTCAGATTAGGTTTGAACTCCGAATATTTCGGTTAGGTTCGCCAATCGGTTGGATAGTTTGGGAATTTGGCCCATTTGAAATTTTGAGGTTAATTCCTCGATATCTCATGAAGTATTGAATCGATCAAATTGAAACTTCGTGGACAGTTTTAGAATGCCAACGCACAACTGAAAGCAGAGTTCCGTGTGAATCCAGTTGTTAGAAAATAAAAAAAAAAAAAAATTTTCGAAAATTTTTCAAATTTTTGATGAAAAATTGTTTCATCTTCGGAAATATTGATTAGATATCTCAAGAAGTACAAATGCGCACAGATAGAATCTTCGGAACCAGGAAAAAATTACCAACATGAAACTAGGTGCGATCTTATAGTTTGAACAAGCGCGCAAGAGCTCCTGACTCCACGTCAGTGCTTTTCTAGATTTTTTTAACTTCTCGTTACAAAAAATGATCACCAACTATTCGACACTATTCGTGTGTACATCAAGACTTCTTTGTTTCACCATCTTGATCGCTTATATGTGGCCTCCTCTTAATTGCGACGCTTCTATTCTCGAGAATCTTTGTTTTTCTTTGAAACGAATTCAGAAGATGCGGGTGTCTGAAAAACATTTGTTGACCGGTTTCCTACAATTATGTTGTGAATATGAAAAATTGAAAAAAAAAACCTCGGACGAATTTGTTATTGACTGTCGAGGACAATACGTTCAGAAACGATTGATTAGTATGAATTGAGTATTTTCGAACTATTATGAAGACAAAGACAAATCGTACCCAAAAAATGGTATCGAAAAATTGGAGTATAATCTATGTTTAGCGCTTGGAGACATCTAAGTTGACTAAAATCAAGTTTTGACAAAAAACTATTTTCCTCTCTTATCCTCATTGAAAGAATGTGGTGAATTTAAACGATCAGCTAAGTACGTAATTCGGTGAATAGATGCCTACTTTTTTGAGACAGTCTGAATAATACACTTCAAAGGTTCACACGAAAACGAATTTGAATTTTTACCACAATAGAAAGTTTTGAAATTTTTTTTGCCAGTGAAACATCCTTCGAAACACTTCGAAAACTAAAGATACGGAAGATTATTGTAATTGAACATGGGTACACCAAATAATGTTTCATTCCCCGAAAAACATTCCAACAATTTCAAAATACCATAAACTTTTGACATCCGAAATATTTTGAGCTGCTGAAGCTCTATAAGGAAACTGATGTGTTTTGGCTGAATGGATTAATTTCTGAAATTAAATTCAGATAGTCTATTTGATGAGGGGTTATTGATAAAATCATTAAGAATACAGAATTTTCTATAATACGTGCACATAATATCTCTAGATATTGATGTCTCACAATAAACTTTCAGTGTCTTGAACGTACTACGTATGAATGACAAATTTAAGTATTAAATCAATGATTAGGGAGAAAACGGTAAAAGATGAATTTATATCCGATTACATAATGAACAAGGCAAATATCAGTTTAACCTTCTATAAACAAAAAAATTACAAAAATATTATCAGGAACAACAAATTCAGGGAATGCATGATAGAGAAATGTAGACAAAATATTCAAACAACATATGATTCAATCGATGCTTTAACCTCTACAAAAAAACGTAACAGTCAATTATCATTGAAGAAGTATTGAATAACAGTTTTTAGTTCAACAAAAAAATTCAAAAACGAATAAGGAACTGAGACAAAGTTTATAAGAAAATGAAAAAATATCTACTTATAAAGAAATATAGGGATGATTTCAAAGCTTTCAAAAATTAAACTTACTACTTGATAAGAAGAACGAAGAAAAAATACATAAGGAATTGAATAAACAGAATTGGTACAAACAGTAAACAGTTATGGTCCATTATCATTCAAACAATATATGTAGAGAATAAAAGCAAAATAATGAAAATAAAAAAATTAAAAAAGATGAAGAAATTGCTGAACAACTGAATGAATATTTTACTGAGAATCCTCCAATGTTGCATAGCAAAATCAAAGTTTTTTCTGATAATTTTGTAGAACTAATAAGTGACAGATGCATCTATTTACAAAAATTCACTAAAGAAGAATTGAAAAATGTGGTGGACTCTGTCAGTACTTCATCTGCTAGTAGAGATGACGACTTGACGGCCAGAGAAATCTTATCAGTCTAGTATATTGTGGGGCATACACTACTGGACACTATTAACTATGCTCTCAGAACTGGCGTTTCTCCCAAGAAATGTAAAATTTCCAAAATTGTACTGGTTTACAAGAAAGAAAGTGAAGAATAGTTGGGGAACCATCGGCCAATTGCATTAAAGTCTACAATCTTCAAGATTATGTGAAAAATGATAAAAAGAAAGATTGTTTGGATTTTTATGTTTTTCTCGAGTTTGGTTTTCAAGCAAATAGTTTAACGGTGGGACCAGTGGCTGACCTGGTAGAAAATATAATTGAAAAGACGACGATGGATATTATGTTGCTACAATGTTCATAGATCTTAAGAGAGCATTCGATGCAAAAGATCATTTCAAGCTTTTCGGAAAATTGGAGGAACTTGGAATAAGAGGACTGGCATTGAAAATAATGAAATCATTTCTACTAGACAGATCCCCAATATGTTGCAATCAATGGAAAAAAGTATTATAGAAAAAAAGTCAAAACCGGTACACCTTAGGGATCAGTTCTTGGACCTCTATTATACCGGCTGTATGTTGTAAGTTCATCAAAAATGAATTTACCTGGAAAATACTATGTTTGCAGACGAGACAGCTTTGATATTTCCCACAAAGATCTGAAAAAACTCGAAAAACTTGCGAATAATGCTCTTCTTACATTCTAGAAATGGTTGTGTTGCAACAAACTCAGAATTAATGAAGATAAGATAGTCTAAATGTTGTTTACCTTCGTAAAAAAGAAGAAAAAACAAACGATATATCGCTGAAGATAAACGAAAGTGCAACCGAACGTGTGAACTCTTATAAACATTTGGGGTTGGTTGTTGATGATGAACTTGGATGGAACAACCACGTTGACACTGTAATGAACAAAATCAGTAGTTTCCATTCGATACACCTACCACATTGCTGTATTTATAGTGGATATACTATTTTACCTATACACAAGCTCTATTTGCGGGAATCGTTCATGTTTGTATACAAGATCACCAATAATCTCTTGAAGAGCGGCCGGACTGTGAAATACAAGATCATTTAATCAATATAATACAAGAAATCGAGAAAGATTCAAGCTGGATAAGAACACAAATACAAATTATCGTAGAATAAGACCTAACTATGCTGCTGTTGAACTTTATAACAAATGACCTCATAACATCAGATCGCTGGGCACATTTCGAGCAAGTATACGAAAACATCTGGTTGAATGACTTTATTTTCCACTGCTGGCAATAAATTCGAGGTTGTAGTACGAAATTTTTATAACTAATTCATTTGCGATTTGTAAATATTCCTGTGAGAACAACAGTGGGTGGATCAACAGAATAAACTTAACATTATTATATTATTATATTATATTATATAATATTAATTATCATATCAATGATTGAAGTGAAAACTTGAGAAAACGGTCAAATAAAAAAAACAATACTGAAATAAAACTAGACACAGTGTTTCATCTCCATATTTCGTTTTAGAATTCGCAGTTGCATATATTCCATATTATATGTCAAAATCTTATTTGTGTATTCACTAACATCTGATTACAAAAAAACTCGGTAAACCCGCAAGATTTCCCGACGCCGAGATATCAAATAGATATTTACATCATTGTAAGCTATGTGATTTTATGAACAAAAATGTAGTTGAACATAGGCGGTCCCCCTCAGTTTGGAAGATATGGGTCCCCAAAGTTCCAAATTGATGCGTTTTCAGGTACCTTTTCCACCATAAAAACAATCTCCCACTTCTGTATAGTTCACAAATCACCTTAGAACCTTCAACCAACGATAGTCACCACTTTCTTTCAAGAATAGTCGATATTTAATGAAAAAACAATGAAAATACTGGACAACCACTTAACCTCGATTCCTTCTGATTTTGATTCTGTCTAAAAGTGAAGTTAGGCAATGGCTCGAATTTGACCGGTCGGAATTGTGCCATCTTGCGCATTCGTGAATGACAGATTATGAGATTAACGCTGGCGAGAAAAATGAAATGATATGTTCTTACTCCTTACTGCGATACTCTAAATCATTCAACAGGTGGTTTCGTTTTCAATGAAATCTACACTGTTGAAACACATAGTAATGGAATGCGAATACATTCTGATATATATTTCAACGTACATATCTTTTCATATGTGATAGATCGCGTCCTTCCCAGATGTCCACTGAAATCGAGGTTATTATATAACCCATTTTTTTGGAATACCCTGAATTCCATTCTGAACAGGGATCATCTCAAAGACACAACACAAAAAGAAGTTCGACTATAGATAACAACCTACCTATTTTGAAGGGGGTAGATAGATTTAAGTTCAAACTAAAATATCATCAATGATTTTGTTTTGATGTTAGAATAACCACCTTTTCTTCAGTGACAGAAGCATGTTTCCTTACAATCATATATCCTTCAGCTGTCCATCGTTTCATATTTCAACACTGAGAAATATTTCGTAGAAATAAAGGTTAAGTAGTTTTCTGATATTTTCACTTTCCTTTCATTTATTGATGACTATTCTTGAAAAACAGTGTCGCTTATCGTTGGTTGAAGGTTCAAAGATGATTTATAAACTATATTTGAGAAGTCAGAGATCATTTTTAAGGTGGAAAAAAGGATCTAGAAATGCAACAATTTGGAACTTAAGGGGCCCATATCTTCCAAACAAGGAGAGACCGCCTATGCCTTCATATTTTTTGTTCAGGAACTCACACTGCTTACAATGATGTAAATATCTTAATAATATCTTGGCGACGGGAAATCTTGCGGGTTTACCAAAAACTCAGCTGATTCGAAGTAAGCTTGTAAAATGCGAATATTTGTGCATAGAACAATTTTGCAACGAGTTCCACACAAGTATTTCTATCTTATTTTTTCAAGTTTTTTATTTCAATCATTGTATGTCAGTATATATAATATTTGAATTCGACATTCATACATAGTATCGATACCAAAAAATATTATGTAAAAGTATTACAGAAAGAGCTGTATTTTTTTTTGATTGGATACTTTTCTTCCTGAAATAATGTTGACTTCGATCATTCATATATGCGGGTAAATATATTAATTTGTCCTTGAAAAAGTAATACGTTGAAAACAATAAAAGTGTATCGTAGCATATCGATCTCGAAAGATATAATGTAAAGGAACAACAGAGAAATCTGTATTTTTCAATAATTGTATAAATCAAGTAGATTTGAATTTAATAATAATTAAATTGTTGAAAACCTACAGGTAGTTTTGTTGCTGGGATAATCAAGTCTACCCCCAGAATATTAGAAGAAGTGTTTCATCTCCTAGATTTTCGAGATAAGTTAATTCCGTTCGAATCCTTCATAAATATCCTGACCAAATAGCACTTACTCCCTGAAAATGTGGGATTCTTCCGCATCACCTTTTTTTTGCCGTCTATCAAGTTCGCCCTGAATTCCTGAACGCTTAGTCATGTTCTTATTACCCTTTTGTCTTTTCCGCCACGGCCAGCAAACCGCAAAATGAATAACGTCACCCGGTCCCGTGTGGAAAACCATAATACGGTGCTGCTTTGGAAAAATTATTATCATAATCTTTCACGTCGATTGTTTTCGGGGGTGACGCAAGTTTTTTGTTCGAGCCTCTCGGGCGTAATGCCCGGTCTCCAATTGGGTTTCCCCTTTTCATGGGAAATATTAGCCCGAATAACTCATTGTTATACTGGTATTTGCAAATTTCATTTCGTTCTAGCAAACAAAAGGATAGGGTTGAGGAGCTGTAACGTTTTGTGGTTTTTCTCGGCACGGTGTACGTAATTCCTTTCGGACCGGTTTCTTTCTCGATGTTCATCTGTGGCCGGAAGTCATGGTCGTTTGCTTCCGGTTGTTCATTGTGTTAATATTTGTTTGAGGAGTAAATCAACCGAGCGTTTTCACGGGCGCCATCATTCGATATTCATGAGAAAAAGGCCTCAAGCAGATTAGATTCCTGTCACACAGGAAGAATGTGAGATAAATCAAATTTCCACCTATCGATACAATAACGAGAGAATATCGAATAAACTTTGCACTTGCGATTCCAGAAATCCTATAACGAAACAGAAAGATAATCCAAATGAAATATATACAGAAACCTCAAGCATCAGCTACGCCGGTTGTCGTTAACTCAAAATAACGAATAACCAATTATCGATTCGTGTGAACTTCAATAAAACAACAACGTGAGAAATTGGATCAACTTATGAACGCTGTGTTTACATACAATTTGCGTATATAAAAATCTAGAAAAGCACTGACGTGAAGTCAGCAGCTTTTACGCGCTTGTTCACATTGCGAAATGGTGACTTGGAAATTTCAGTGAAATTTCAATGAAATATGAAAATTTTCAAAAAAAATTATTCGACTTTTCCCATGGACATTCATTCTTATTGACACTATTCATTTTCCAACCAAGTTTCATTTCGATCAGATGAATAGTTTTCGAGTTATTGAAAAATCAAAATTTCAAATGGTTGTAGCACAAAAACCATCTGGCAGATTTGACCCATTAACGAACTCAACCGAGATATTCAGGATCTTAACCTAACCTGAAAATTTGAAAGCTCTAAATTTTTTCTTTCGAAAGTCGGACGGACGGAATCAATTTTTACCACGGATTCTTCATCAGTAAGTCTAACCTAGTCGTTTGAGACCAATTTCGGCTCGAAATTCGAAAATTACAGACATCGTGACAAAATGATAACTCGCTGTTCCCCAGAACAAGCGCGTAAAAAGCGAATTGATTTCATCAGAGAAATGGATTATTTTAGAGAATATTTTCTCTTCAATTTTACAGGTGGATCGGTGAGATCCTCACAAAATTTTGCGCGAAGGTGCGCATCAGCTTTCCCAATTAACAATGAACCTCAAATTTGATCGCGTCATTCTTTCTTGGGATATTGGCGCAATGACCTCCATATTAAAAATATTTACAAGTATCGAATCAAATTGTATTTCGAAATACTGTTGTTGAATATTGACATGAAGCTTCATTACGAATTTCATAGAAGTGTGATTCATAGTCTCCCAACACAAATATAAAATTCGAAAAAAGTTAAAGCACTCATGGATAAAGCGGCCGACAGAATTGAATTTTACCACAATATATTCACCATCAAACGATTTTCAGTTACTTGCGAACCACCCTGTATATCCCTCATCTGGACATTTCCTTTACCTTTGCCCACCTATCGCATCAAGATCACCATCGAAGAAAAATTCTGAGATTCATAAAATGTGTTTAACTGATTCTGAAATTCGTATTACACTACACATTCATTTGTTTGTCCTTGTTATCATGTCTGTTTATTGTCTGCATTTCCTTCGAAGGGTTAGCACTATTACACAATACTTTTCAAATAATGGACGGTCTAATAGACAATTGAGAAACACGATCCTGAAAATGTTTATATTCTTGTGTCAAACTTCTTTCGACGGTGACACTAACTTAGGATGAATAATTAAGATCTTATGTTTGAATGAATCCACGTGGTATGTCGAATTTTACGTCGATTTACGGTATGTTTTACGAAACATACAACTGCCGATCAACTCGTCGATTTCAGTTTGTATTCGATGATTGTGTTGATAATGAAAAATATTTTACTCGCTATATAGAGCTGCGTACTTGAAAAACTGCCTATTCCTTAGAAGATCTGAGTCCGCTTCGACGTTTGGTTTTTGCACAGGTAGGTATTTGTTCAACAGGGTAACTCCAAAATACGTAAGCCCGCTATCTGAACTGTTTGCCATTTAGAGAAATCATGAGAATTTTACTATTCTTATGTTGATTACTCTTGAATGTTCTTGGTTGACTTGATGTTGGTACTGAAGATGCTTTCCGAAAACATTATACCAGAAAAAATAAAGAATACTTGAAGAAACAGACCCTTCCTTGATCTTATCTTATCTAAATAATGAACTGTTTATTGACAATCATGTCCTGAGATATCCCGATGAGCACTAAATAGCTCTGATATAAGCGAAATACGATGTACGTGAAAGAGTTCAAAAACTTGAGAATGATCTCAGAAGAATTATTCCATTATCTATTTACATTTGTATTTTTACAGGTTGCACCAAGTAACTTCCATCGTCTGTGGTCACTCATCCAAGGTGAGTAACGAGCCTTCAAGCGTAAAATTGAGTCAACTCCATTGGAGAAAAAAATTATCGAATCAGAATGATGAGATTTTTTGAACACTTGTAAGATTCCAGAATGTGATACTGAATTTCTGCTCACATTTGCAGTCAGATGATAGTTCTATTTTTGATCTTGAAGAACGCGATTTGTTGAGATGTTCTCAGCAGTTGTATGTGTATGTAATGGAATTTTGATTGGTTAAGTGACCGAGAATCTGAGTCCGATGATATTCTAGAAATGCAAAAGTAAATTCTGACTATTTTCAGTTTGTTGTCTGACGAATGAGTCGAATATGGTCTCATCGACTCAGACACATCTCAGTTCCATTCGTTAAGTATTCCTTAGACAGTCAATCATTTGACCATTTACTTGAGTCGAATGATAGATTCAATCGTGACTGACCATCTAGCAGTCCGCTTGATGCTTGGTGCGATGATTGATGGAAATTCTGATTGACCCAAGCGGTTGAAGAGATGTCTTGATCGTCTAGGACATTTTTCATCAAGCATTACGTCAAACATCAGTCGAAGTCGTCTGAAAACTCTGACTGCGAGTTCATAGCCCTTTCGATAGATTTCTACCACGGTTATCTTGAACTGTGGCAGATAAAAACCAAGGATTATTTCGATAGAAATGAGAAGAATGCAACGCTAAAGATTTCGAAGAATATGTTTAATTTCGTGGTTTTAACGCACATGTTCTAGGAAAACACCGTGGTATTGTTTTATCCAAATGTCAATAATTTTCGCACTTTGAGCCGAAAATGGTCTCAAACGGCTAGATTGGACTCACTGAAGACGAATCCGGTATCAAAACCGATTCTTTCCGGCTGTCCGTATTTACAATAACAGGTGAGATCGACCTGAAACTTCCAGAGTAGTTTGCATTTCAAAATGCGACGGTTAAGTTCGTTACTGTGCGAAATAGGCCAAGACGTTTAGGAGTTAAAGCCCTTTGAAATTTTGAGGTTATTCTCATGATAACTCGGGAACTACTGAAACGATTTGACTGGAACTTGGCAGTTAGTTGGAGTATAACGGCGCGCAACTTTTTGTGGAATTTTGTTGAGATCGTGCAGTCAGTAAATTTTGAAAAAAAAACATTTTCAAGTTTTTTCGAAGACTGTTCATCATATTTGGAAAAATATTTGCAAGGGCACTGAGATTTATACGTGTTAGTAGTGTACCAAATTTGAGTTCGATCCGATTATAATTGGTAGAGATATTTGGAAAAAATATGTCAAATTTCGCGAGGTTTTTTCCTCGATATCGTTGTTTTTTTCGAAATAACTCGAAATTTACTGATTCAATCATGATGAAACTTGGCAGCTTGTGTGAAATTCCTGATTGACAACTTTGTGCCAAATTTCGAGATGTACGTGTCATTAGAAGAAATTGAATAAAAATTCAAAATTTGGTATTTTTTCAAATATTCAATATTCTGTGATCACCTGACTATATAATTTGTATTTTTGAGAATATTGGGGGTATAAAATTTTTAATGGGTATATCTGCGGAGTCGTTGACTAGACCTTCGTAATTAAGCCGCAAATCTACTCTAGAAATATCGGTTTTTCAATTGTTGTTTCCGGGAGTTATTGTGATTACTGTCGGCCGTTAGGCCGATCGTGAAATTCCGGAAGAAACAACATAGAAACTTGATATTCGTAGAGTAGGTCTGGGATTTATTACGAAGGTCCAATATACAACTTCAATATGATCGTATCATTAGAACATTTTTGAAAGAAAGTTTCATTTTTTTAACCAAATATTCAATATTCTGTGACCTTCTGGTCATATTTTCGTCTTGAAATTGTTCAGGAATGAAAGCTGTCATTTTTCGATGAAGTACTGGACTTCAATTCGATCCAGATATACAGATTATAATTGAAATCCATTACATCGAAAAAAGACAGCTTGAAGGTTCGAACAGCATTTTCGTTTTTTTTTGTATTTTCGGACTAGGCGGTCTCGTATACCGAAAACGTTATTTCCCGACCAAGGGCTTGAACCCCAGGCCTTACGATTATGAGACATGAGCTCTAACGACTGAGCTTTACCGCCGCTATTTCATGAGAATAATATGATTAGGATATCATTGCTGACTTCGCGTCAGTGCTGTTCTAGGTCTTTCGATTTGTTTTTTTGAGGGCAACAAGTGTTAACTCGAGTAACTGCACCAAAATCACTATTTTCTTCTGGTTCGCAAGAAAGAAACTACCATATGCACTTCTCGGCATCTAATGTTTCGATGAAGTGCTGATTGATTAGAGGATTGATAGACAGTATACTTTTCAGTCGTTTGTATTGTTTCGATAATGTATATAAAACAAAATTTTCTTCAACAAACTGTCCCCGACATATTATTTGAATCCCGCAGTTCGCAATTAAGAATTCTATGAATAGTGATTTTCATTTAATCATTGTTTTCAGATATTGGGAGCGAATACTCGAAGAAACGTTGAAAAAATAATACAAAATCCTCCCGAATATCCTTCAATCGATGAGCTCATAAATTATTTCCACTTTACTAAATAACCGTGACCTCTTTCATCAATCACTTATACTGAAGAAATTAACTTCTTTAACGATCGGCAGCTTATTTTTTCGCGCCTGTTCTGGGAAACAGCGCGTTATTTTTATATCCAAATGTCTGTAATTCTCAAATTCCAGGCCAAAAATAGTTTTGAACGATTAAGTTGGACTCTCTCCGTATGTACTGTGACTTTCGAATGAAATTATCGACTAGAAATATGTTTCGAAGTAACCTCAACATGTTGAGGTTCGTTTTACATTTGGCGATCCTCTAGTCGAATGGTTCTCAAGAAATCCTTTACGAACCTTCAAGCTGTCATTTATCAATGGTGTACTAGATAGAAATTCCATCCAATCTTCATTTATATATTGGAAAAATGTTCAATGGCTATATATACAGAATCCTTGGGTGGATAAAGAGATTACTAAGTCGCTAATTCAACCTGCCTACAATTATTAAGTCTGGAAGTTAATTCTTTTGATAGTTATTTATTGTATTTACGATCCACGGTTAGGCCAGCCGTAAATTTGATAACCATATGAAAAAGAGATAGCAAAATCTTTCAACTGGGAGTAAAGCGATATTTGTCGGTCTCAATATGTCAATCGTGGTATTCTAAAGAAAATTCTATGCAGAATCAGATGAAAGTTACGACAAACTTATACTCCATGTACAAGGTGGGCCAGATTGGACACTTTTGGATGAGAGGTCCTATTTCTGTACGAGATAAAAGAAAACTGATGTACGTGTCTGTTTATGGGAAACTCTTCGGCGAAAATCATACAAAGTCATCAGGTGTTTCTCGAAAATTTTTCATTTCTGTACGTACATTCTCGTAACAACTTTTAATGTAGAATTCTATGACGTTAATTGAATTTTCTGTAAACTGATATTTCATGAGACATTCCTATGAATATATTCTTCCCAAATGGGACCCCAATATATTTTTTCACATATCTATAGAGCATGAAATTTCAAAAATATAGCATACCTGATATTTTTCTGGAGTCAGGATAGAGATATCGAATTTTCAAATTTTATCGCTGGAATATAGTAGGCTTGGGGCTGCGGCGATGATGAAATGATGCGAACATTGAACTCCCTGTGATTTATTGCATTCGCTGTTCGCGTTACACTCATCTGGACTCGGCTTTAAACACACCTTCGGCAATTCTCGGCAAAGTTCATGGATATATGTTTTCACGTTTTTATGTTTGTTGCACTGAAAACTTGTTCTTATATAATACTATCTCTTCGAGGTGTCGAAGAAGTCTGTCTGTAAAACGAACCGTAATTCTGTTATATAAAATGCCGACAAAGTGGATGACTTATGGCATCTATGATGCTTCCGAAGAAGGGAAGTGCCTCCTAGCATGATGGTCATTATGAACAGGGCCACTATGTATTGAGTTCTGCAGTTACTATGATGAATTCGTAGGAAATCATCTCCATTTTCTGAGGGCAAACTGTTAATCGAAAATTATTCGAGCTGATTCATTTGACTTTTTAGTATCTTTGGACACTTTAGCTGAATTGAATTTTCAAATGGTAGGTTCTTTGAAATTATCGCACAAAACGATATTATCGCACATGCGGTTTCGTATATAGTGCAGAATACCAAGAATATCATGAAAATAGCAACCCTGGGTTGTAAAAAATCACAGAAAATGAATAATCTTCGATATTTTGTAATAATGTCTTGCTTGAGCAAGCATTCCACCCACCAAGCACTGGCTAAGTGGTGCTCGGTTGTCAAGTAACCAATATGGAATGGACGCGTCGACATAAGACGTTCTCATGTACGGAGTATCGACTTTTGCTGCTTTCTTTCTGACAATTTGGGTAGCTCGAAGCTCCCCCCGCGCCTGAATTTGTTAACAAATTTCATGCGCGGGAGCAGCTCCGAGCCACCCAAATCGTCAAAAAGAAAGCAGCATATGCGTACGGGCATTAGTTCTCGAAGTTCGACTTACTTGAAACTTATTGTGACGAGCAGACACCGATCATCATGCATACACAACAAAACAGTGTGTAACTACTCTCTAATCCACTTACACTTTCTACGTCTAACGCACGTTTCCTTCGTCCACAGACATTTCGTTACTACCTACGGGTACACCTTCACATGCTGAACGGTAAGGGAGGGTGGTAAACAGGACCAATTCGGAAAGGGTCGTTAAAAGGCCATTTGGGTAGTGCGAAGCTATCAAGCGTTAGTCAAGTTAGTATTTGGAATAATTGGTTCCTTATGGGGGTAAGATCATGGTTCAGCAATCTATCTCTTCTTTTGAACATAAGTCTACCTTCAAGCGTATTTATGTAAGTTTTGCCCGAGGTCTTTAATAGCTTTCTGAAATTAAATGATCAGATGTTAAAACGAGATTAGCTAACGCCGATCTGTCAGGATAGTTTGAATAGATCTGGCTCATGTGTTTCTCAAATTTTCTAGCTGATGTTCCTCGCTGTTCGATCTAGGATTTATCGCAGTCTGAAAATTTTATTTCGTATATGCCCGATTTTTATTCATACGGACTTTTATCATACGTATTACCCAAAAGTTGTCTGGTTTTTGTAACGGTTATGAAAGCTTACTTAATTTTTGTTTTTTTGAAAATGTTCAGCAGTTTCTCGTTGGTTTCAGGGTAATACATAAATGTCCTAAAACCGTTATATTTTTCCGTTTCTTTTTTTAAAGTTATGTCTTTGAAAAATTGTTCATCTCTATGTTTGGTAATCAGTTTTCGTACTGAGTATTTATTGTAACCGTTGTGCTCGGAAAATCGGAAAATTCTGATTTTTTTCTTTATTGGAATTAACTTCACTGAGCGGTATCCTGAATAAACGATCAATCAAAATGTGTAGGCTGGCTGTTTCGTGTGACCAGGGTGTCACTGAGTCGACCAGAATATAACAGTCCGAGTTTGTGAGTTTTCTATAAATGTCGAAACTAATTATTTTGGTGTTGTCTCTGGATAATTTTGAGTCTAAAAGTGAAAGAGTACCGTTGAATTCGAATTCGAACGTGAATTAAATGGAAGGGTATTGACTGTTCATTATATCGGTGAATTCTTTTACATCAAAATTCTCGTTGACTATAGCGAAGACTTCGTCGACGTATCGGGACCAAAATTTTGAAGAGATTTTATCATATTTCATTTATTTCTTCTCTAATTTACCGAGGAAAAAATCAGCTCAAAAATGGGAGAGTGGATTTTTATGGCCGTATCGAATGTTTGTTGGAAAAACTCACCATCAAAAGAAAAAACATTCTACTCCATACAAAGGGAGATGCACAGACATGCACAAGTGTGTAGCAACTTCAGGGTCATCAAACAAATTATTGATTAAATTTTTCATGAACGTTGATAAAATTTCATCGAAATGTTATCGTTTCATTCTTGATATAAGACTATCACATTGCCAACAAGAAAATTTCACGAAATTAATATTTCCGGGTACAAAATTTCTAATAGACAATCTATAATCTATTCAGATTTCGGAGTCACTAAAATGGATCTCTTGCATGTATATCCCTTTAATAATTGAAAATAAATAAATATTCTATCCGTTAAAATACTAAAAAAATATTCAATCGCCGTAAAAAATTTCAATTTTCATCGAGAAAACCACATAATGGTCGAAACTTCGCGCCTTCCATAACGTGCCGGGTTATATCCACCCTCTCCCTTCACATGTACCTTTCCTTATTATATGGCAAGCAGATAGACAGCGTAGGCTGTATTGATCAGAGAATCCTACAATAACCTAATTGGAAAATAATAACTTCAGAATTCAGATAAGGATGAAGAAAAAATCAATTGCTCTACTTTCTTAAACTGATACGATCCTATTGGGCCAGCATAGGACAGCTCCTTTGTTATATATAATCCTCACCTAATCCACTAAACTTCATTCGAATATTCCGACCACGACTCAATTCATAACAGAAGGATTTGGTTTGTTGTTGGTCTCAAGGGGAATAACTATTTCACAAAGTACCGTATTTGCGTTTGCGTACGTTTCGTATCACTGCTTTGTTATTATTTCTAAGAAAGCCCAATTTTCATGAACTTGTTTCATCCTCCACTTCATTGAATTAGTTATTGAAAAAGAACTTCCTATATAAAAATTGAATTCCATTAAATTGAGTCGAAAGATTATGCTTGTAATATCCATACATACTGTTATGGTTTTTTCTAAATCGGTCTCTAAGAAACAGGAAAAAATAACTTACCAATTTTCACAAATGCATATATTCAATCATTTATTATCATAATATATAATCAAGTTAATTCCAGGCCTCAAACATAGTAAATTCTATCATAAGATATAAGAAATGGCCAAATCAATCACGGTCCAGTAACAAATCCAGAGAATGCATTCCAATATTTCAATAGTTTATTCAGAGCACATAATCCTTCCAAATTATCATTCTCAACAGGCTTCTCATGATCTGAAAGTACCAGAATTTGTATCAATACCTTGAATTTTATAAAATTGCCTTATCTAGTCAAAAAGTAGGAAATTATGAGGAACTTAAGTGATATTTTGTTGAAAATTATTATTATAGGTTTGAATTGAACAGAACTAGCAATCATAAGTAGAATTAGATGTAGAATTTCAAAAAAAATGTAAATTTAGGATAGAAGTTATGTCTCGACCCATAAGTTGCATATCGTTATATATATTATAGTTATCTGGTTTCTGAAGGAACAAAATTGCAGCTATATTTTAGAAATAGTGTTTATTTAATATAGTGAAAGCATTATTTTGGCGATTGTAAGTAGAAATTTAAGAATACTAGGCAAATGAAATTGTTAACTCAGAACAGTTTAACATTTAGGCATAAAACTTGAAAAATTTTATATATTAGAGATTGAGAATATAGGCAGGAGGCACAGCAAAATACGGAGAAGAATACGGCCGAATTTTCTAGACCAGGTTCGAAGAAGGAAAACTTACCTCTGAGGAGAAAACTGCGAAAGCATCATTTTTGGAAGACATCTTTAAAAACAAAGCATACTAGGATGTGAAGAAAAATTCCGAAAAGGTATAAATACCGAAGCTAGAGCACAGAGAATTTAGTCCATTTTTAACCATCGTCAAGACTGTAGCATATCCTCGTAAAAAATTCTCGAAACATCGTAATATTTCAATCAGAAACTGAAAGCAAACCAAAATTAAATCAAAGTGACTGGCATCCTGGAAGAATAACAGAATATAATACATGGAATATTGAAGAAAATCTTATAAACTTACCAGAAAAGAAAATCCAGCAGTTAGAAAATCCTAACAAGTACAATTCGATCCAGATTAAAAAAAAACAACTTCATTTCAAGAGTCAACCCTGAAAACTTGCACCACAGAACATCAAAATATAAGAAGTGCAACCTGCCTTGTAAACTATGCGCAACAATTGTGACATTTCTCCTGTCATAAAATAAGTGGGAATATTCCATTATGGTTCTAGGGGGTGACCGCCAGTTGAAGTATACGTCATTTTTCTCTAAAATTACATTCGTGCTCTGTGGTTCAGTCAATATTTCTGATTATTCTGTGTTCTAAATTTAAATTGAATGGAAAGGAATTTTTGTCTTCAATTAGAAGAAAGCTTTATAAATAATAGTTTATTTAATACAATAATTTTTGCAATTACATGTGTGTGACAAACTGAATTGTAGGATAAACAAGTATCCGATATTTGTCTTTTACCTAACGAAATATGAATACTTATAACATCGGTTGCGGTTTTTTGGACCAAACAAATACAATTAGCTCCTAGAGAAACCAAATAAATCCATAATAAGGGTTGAAGAAATATTTCTAAGAAGGTTAGCACTGATTCACAACAATCCTAATGTTGTCACAAAGATTAACATATTCACTTCACTAATTTACAATAACACTGATTCATCAAGGGAGGGGAGCGGCACCCAAAAGTAAAAAAAAACTGCCAAAATCATGTAGAAATCTTCAGTCCAAGTCCTTCCCGGCAATACCACTTTCCTAGAAAATCAATCAACAATTAGACGATGAATATTGAAATAAATATTAACTATAAATACTCCGAATTAATCTTTCAAAGATAAGACTCCCAATAAGATAGTTCCCTGAATGAAGTTCATTAAGTAGTACTCCGCTATGCTAGTAGAATATTCACACGAATTAAATTTATGAAATGTGAGAATGAATAAGTGATATAATCCCAAAAATATATTCAGAGATCAGTTAATACAATCACAGTTATAAAGGAGTATGATTAGGTGTAGAACATTTTTAGGGTAAAACTTTCGCACCCTGCCAGTAATTATTATTCTTAGAATATGGGAAATATGTTATGTTTCTGATGGTTCAACTGAATAGATTTTTAGGCTGGAAATGCCGAATATACATGCACCTAATAACATATCAAATTAGGTCTATGCATATATACAATGTCCAAATTAATTACCTGACATTATGCCACAGCCTTTGTATTAAGATGGACTTTCATACTGTTTTTACTAGAATCTAAGATTGAAAAATTATGAATACATATGCCTAAATGATGGATTATTTGTACTGCATAGGTAATGATTGTCGAAGTAATTACCATTTTTTTTATCTTATCATGGTTAAAAATTAGTGCTTGAGCTCATACATAAATGATTCAACATTATCTGAATCCTGAAAATAAATATGGTTACACATATTACACCTGAAAAGATATTAACTTCATATTACACGGGCATTATTCTAATTTCAATTTTGAATATCAATAATTCAATAACAAACTGCCACAAAACACGCCAAAATCAGCCAAAATGAAATTGGCATATCATTTGACATAATGTCATGTCATTCTTCCATTTCGATATATCCACGACATACGTTTCTGACAGATAAAAATAAGTGGAAACGTATGTCCTTGTTTCTACTTTTCCTACCGTCGCTTCACCCCCCTGACTTGCACTTTACGCAGTAAACAATCAAGAGGAACTTTGGAGGTTATACAGAAAATCCGAACCACAGAAGAATAAAAAGCAACAAAGTGACATAGAATAGAAACACCGTGGGTGAGAGAAAAAAGGACATTATTATAAGTTTTTTAGATTTAATTTAATTATTTGAGTTAGGTTAGTAATAAGTTTGGCATTTAAATCAATTTCTTAAAATTTATATCATTAAATATTGTTATTCGAAATTATATAAACTATTATTTCATAGAATAGAATCCACCTGAGGAAGAGACGGAAAGCCGCGCAATATTCAAATCAAAACTCATATTTTTGTTATTGGATCCTGTTGAAAATTCACAATTCAAAATTAATCAAAATCAAACAGCAGTCAGATTCATAACAATACAGATACATTTAGTTGTACGAAAAAAATATACGTAATGTTACATGGTGCGGACATGCTGACATATTTTCGTTCGAAATTCTGTCAAAATATGGTGAGAAAACAGCGGTTTCTTGTACTTCAGTTTAATCTCATACATGTGAAATGGTCTTAAGTAACTAAGTTTGGTTTACAAATGAAGAATTCGATGTCATATTCAATTCTGTCCGACTTGCCTACCGTTGTCACGATAAAATTTTAATGGAATAAGCTACAGACTTGAAACTTGCAGTGTAGGTTTCATACTAGAAAAAGTTTTAGAAAAGCACTGATGTTAGGTCAGAAGCTTTTGTTCGTTTCCAAATTGTCACTTTTACGTTTTGACCCCGCTAAACGCAGCTTCACTCCTTGATGGAAAGATCTGGCAATCTTCTCTTCATATGATCCCTACGACATTCTACATGAATATCATCGTCAAATACTAGAATTTCATTGGAACCGATTTGTATTTCTGGATATATTGGAAATCTAAGTTTTGAATGGATAACTTCATTTACAGAATCATTAGGCGAATTTTACCCATTTACATATTCGATCCGAGACGGAAAACCTACCCTAAAAATATCGAGTATCTCAGTCATTATTGGGTTAGCGGAAGGCTTAACCGTTGATAGTAAACAAAACAACTTCTGAAAGACTTTACTTAGAGACTTGATAATTGTAGATTAGGGTTTGAGATTAATTACGAAGGCTTGATTCGCGAACGAGTGAAATCCAGTAAAAGATTCCGCAGACATACATTCCCATTCAAAATATCATTCTTCCAATATTTACAGCAATACAGATAGTGTCGAATTGAAATCCAGTATTCCAATGCAAAATGACGAATTGTAGGTCCATGCGGAATTAACTGGAGAATATATGATAAGTTAATGGCCAAATATGAAATTTCAAGTTCGAACTATTGCTGTAAATCAACAAGCTCCAGGTCTGAGTGGAATTGCATCGAATTCTAAACGATATTCTCCGTGAAAAAAAATTGTCAATGAAAATTGGTAAAATATTCGCATAATTTTTTTTAATTATCAAACGCCTTGATCCACACCAAATGTTCCCCTTAGCTTAGCACGCTGGTATTTTCAGGAAATAACTAAATTTCAAGTAACAAACGAAATTTGATATATTTTTTTTCCTAAGAATTTCCAAATAACAAACGAAATTAAATTTTTTTTCCTTCATCTTCGAAAATGAATATCAGATCGAATGGCAATTTGAAATTCTGTTTTTATTTATTGATTCCGAAGTATGTGCGAAATTTCCTCGACAAATTATTCTCGAAGAAAAAAAAATGCGCGTTCCCATTCTCCAACTCACTTCAAAATTTCAATCTGCTCACATCAGTATTTCATAATCTACATCGTTTGGCTAATTCGGCCCAATAAATAACTCAAGCCGAGCTATTCAGACTACGAACGATAGGTACATGAAAGCTTCAGGACTCTAGGTCGTTTTCTTCGAGAGTCAGAGTACACATGGACGGACGACCGGACAGATGAACGAAATTTCATGAAGGCGCTGTCGTGTCAACTATTTTTGAGAAACAAATTTTCAAATCTCTTATAGTTTACGACATTCTTATCATATGATCCTTATGAAATTTTGCTTGAACCTTCAACTTAACATTTTTCAATCGAGTACCTACTGGACCATTGAAGAATATCGAAAAATTAAAATGTTAATGGGTTATATGTGCGAAATCTTGATTTATATGGGAGATCAAAAATAACTCCCGAGAGAATCAACCTGAAAAATCGCAATGTGTGAAGAAGGTACAGAGCTGAATCGCAAAAGTTGAATTTATGGATGGGAAAAGTCTTCGCTATGTTTCCGTAGACACCTATTTAAATTTTCGATTTTCTAATATTTCTGATACTTGATAAGAATATTAATTTCATGAGGACGATATCAAAAAAAACATGCCCATCTCTTTCCATCAGAAGGTGAGGCTGAACTTAACGGGGTCAATACGTGACTGGTGGCCGCTTCGGATACGAACTTGCTTATGCGTTGAAAACTTACCGACTTTCGAGAATTTTTATAACAGGAGCAGAATGCCAAAACGAAGGTTTTCACTTCATTTCAGCTTATTACTTGTTATGAGGAATTTAATCGTTTTTATGCCTACGCCACTGAAGTAATGACTCGACCACTCGTATGTGAAATACTTCGATTATCTCTGGCAGTATTTTTTCTGGGGATTATTTTTTTGTTTCTCGTATGAGTGGATCGTTCAAGTTATTGAGACACATTGAGCGGTTAATAATAATCATCATCTGTTATACTGAAGTGAGAGCGGGAACCATTAAAGGGGATGTTTTAAAAAATTGAGGGCGAGAGGTAACTTCAAAGCAGACCCTTATATTAGGACTGTGGGTGAGAGGGGAGGAACGTCGGAGGCAAGCCTCTGATTTCAAAGGAATAAGTATGCCGGTTTCGTTGATACCTCTTTCGTCAATGTAGAAATTCCAAGATCCCAAAATAAATTCTCAAAGTTGATGAACGTTACTTGATTTTATCGGGGGGTTATCAAGACAGACCTATCCTCTCCGGAGGCAGGGGTCCTTGCTCGGATCGAGGGTGCGGAAGGAAGCAACAAAGAGCAAGCCAATGGCCTGGCGTATTTTCATTTGCCGCGAATGAACGGGTTCATTCGAAAACTAGAAGACATTCTGACAACTAGAGTGATTTCTGAAGTCGAATGTATCAGAGCTATCAGCACTCAATAAAGTTTAGGTCACTGCTACGTTATCATGATCAGGTTGGCGTTCACGATGGCGATGGCGACGCGACCTGTCAGCGTTATTGAACGATCCAATGACATGAGAGAAAAATATGCCCGCTTGTATGGAAGTTTTGAAAAATAAAAAGATGCGTAGAAATCATATTGCGGACACTTTCTGGGATATTTTTAAACCAAAATGCGGTCCAAACGGTGTCAAAATACAGCGAAATTGTTCTACTTCAGATTTCGCCGATAGATGCCGGCATCAGAGAATTCGCCATATGAAATCTGAAATATCTACGATAATGACCGACGTGTCGAAGCAAAACTGGTCAAATCAGATCTCTTTTTCTTATTTTTTAAGTTGGATCGTACAGCAATCACAACCATTCCCGAAAATATATTTATTTCGACAAATTTGAATTATGATTCATTTCCTTAGTCAGGAATGGCGATAATATACATTGAAGTTCCCTTGATCTCTAAGTATTCTAGAGCTTTGTCTCCAGCATCAATTGGAACTCAAAAAATCTAGAAAAGCACTGACGTGAAGTCAGCAGCTTTTACGCGCTTGTTCACATTGCGAAATGGTGAAATTTTGATGAAATGAGAAAATTTTCAAAAAAAAAAAAAATTTCTCGAATTTTCTCATGGATAATCCTTCTCATTGCTACTGTTCATCTTCCAACCAAGTTTCATTTCGATCAGATGAATATTTTTCGAGTTATTGACAAATCAAAATTTCAAATGGCTATAGCACAAAAACCATTAGGCAGATTTGGCCCATTAACGAAATTAACACTGAAACTATCAGCTCATTAATGAACTCAACCGAGATATTCAGGATCTTAGCCTAACCTGAAAATTTCAAGACTCTAGGTCTTTTTTTTTTCGAGAGTTACAGCGGACACGTCGGACGGACATAATTAATTTCGAGCACGGATTCTTTATCAGTGAGTCCAACCTAGTTGTTTGGCTCAAAATTCAAAAATTACAGACATCGTGACGAAATGATAACGCGCTGTTCCCCAAAACAAGCGCGTAAAAACGATTAATTCGTCAGGTCACCAATGATAATTGTAAGCAGATACAATAATTCATATTTCACATTTCCTGGATATATCTTCAGAAGTACTAAACAAACTTAAAACTTTTGAATTCAATAATTATTGATAGATACGTAATATATGAACTATATTTATAGAAGAAATTTTCTGTGAATATCTGAACCAAATCTTATAAAATTCAGAGTAATATCAATTGACCGTTTCTTAATTACTGTTGTTCTGGATTCGAAATTACTTCTTGTCTTCATGAACGTCTTACAATAAATCTCATATTGCTCCCTTCCATATACAAATAGTGAATAAATAGATGTTCCAAATTTGCTAAACTCATTTTATAGGTCAGTAACAATCAACTGATCGAAACAATTTGACAAATCCAACATTTCGAATACCCAATTGATTTTTTGGGAGATATTTTCATCAGATCAATCAGATAACTCAATTAATTGTTCTTCAGCAGAAACAATTGTATAGGCTTGACATGAAACTTTGAAGGTAAAGTTGTTTGCAGAGAAAAATAAAACAAGAATCGATTACTCTAGGACCTCGTTTTGGACCCAAAACTTTGGTGGGTGATAGAAAGAAAGTGTCGACACCTGATTTATCTATGCATCTTAAAAATATGATAAGATTTTGCAACCTGGGGCCTGTTCAGTTAAACAACAAGAAACAATTCACGTGTTGAAAAGTCTCATAATTGGCACAAGCATATAGCTCGTGAGAGGAGGTTTCACAGAAACTCAGGAGAAACTGTAACATTATTAAACTCTGAAATTGAAATAATATTCCTAGTTCAAAAGAAGGTTTCAGAATTATAAAACATGTATGTAAATTGTTACTTGTAGTTTTATTAAATGGGCACCTGATGGCATGAACTTGGTGTCCGAATCCACTCATGTTCTATATAAAAGGTGCCCCATAGGTGCTAGAGCCTCTGAATTTTCGGAAAAAATTAATCGTCTGATGATAAAAAAGTTAACCGAATCTCATCAGTTGCAGAGGTAACAAAGGAACTTTTATAGAATGTTTTCTAATTTTAGGTGAGTTATATCGTATTGAAATTTGAATGAAAGTATTTAATTTCTAGTTTATTTTTGAACAATAATGATACCCTAAGCATTACGGAGCATCATTCTCGAGAAGAAAGTGATTTAAGGATGATATGCATTCTCTGAGCAACGGATTTTGTTTTATTGGTAATGACAAAGTGACGCCTGTAATTGAAGCCTTTGAAGGTTCACGAGATAGCTTCAACCTTTGAGAGTGTCACGTTTCGTCCCAGCTCAGTTTGAAGAACTTGTTAGGATCTACGACAAACACCATCTGTGCGGATCACAAATGACTGTGCCAGAGCGTCGGATATGAACAGAGATGGAAGATTTCGAGTGGATCTAACAGGTGCAGCGTGAGGGCTAGAGCCCCCCGCACATTGACTGATGCGGCCAGGTGTCGCAGGCAGAAAACGTAGGCTACTTAAGACGCAAGGGATGAGGTAGTCCGCGAGTGACTTAGGTAAAAGCTGAGAGGGAAAGCTCTCCGAGAAAAACTTTTCGTGACTTAGTTGCAATGCATGTAATATATCATCACAAATTCACTTTTTTTCGAGAATAATGCTCCGTAATTTTTCCAACGGAAGGCACCTTTCTTATTGAAATACTGTCGAGGAGTACATTTCCCCGCCTGAAATGAACGAGATAAATCACCTGAGAATTGGAAATAATTTCATGAAATCCCCCCTGTTACCTCCGCTACTTACAAGATTCAGTCACTTTTCATCATCAGATGATAAGGTTTTTCCGAAGCCCCCATGCAATAAATTTCATTTGAATCCGCCTACTTCTGAAAAAGCTGTCGCAAGTTTATACGATTTTGAAAGTAATATGGAGGAGGCTCTAGCGTCTGTGAGTTACATTTCAGGACCTTTGGGGGCCTCTTGTGCGAGGAAGATTCGGGTATTTGGAGAATCGGAGATTCACGTGATCGTCGTCGGCCAATAGGGAAGAATCTTCGATTACTAAAATACCTGAATCTTCCTCGCACAAAAGGTAGCTTAAGTTGTTATGAGATTTCCTTTATATTTCGATCTCAAGAATAACCTCCTGAAATATGCGATCGTAGAATCCAAATAGCTTGTGTATGTTCCATGCAGAATCTAATCGCCATCATGATCGTGACCGCGTATATATGGCTCCCATTTGAAGGCTACCCAAAATTGTCGAATTTCTGTGAATTCAACTGTCGAGGGCGAGTGAGTCTATTCGTAAGGCTAATCTACGCCTGAACTGGTATCCACTAACTAGCCCTTCGTCTGGGAATTTTCTGCGGTAGATTGACTGCCTTTTAGTTTTCTAAAAAAATCCTGCCTTGAACATTATTATTGGATTAAATTCATGAATAGTATTTGATGTGGATCTAATTCATTGTGTTCCTCACACCATACATATTTGATCGTGAAATACCCGCTAACACATAAACGAACTCCGCTGTCACCGAAATATTTCAAAGATCTTTTTTGTACTGTTCTTTCCCTTTGATTTTTTCACGGAAATGCGACATATTACCACAAATAATTCACAGATCCAGACTTTTAATGACTTGAAACTGTATTGTTCTGAAACCTTCGATATATTTGGATCGCAGCTATGGCAGTTTCGCTACATAATCCTCTCATGTTCAGAATTAGTAAATTGTTTACAACCAAAAACCTACGAACGGAAATGTCTCCGTCACAAGAATTTGTATGTGCTGAATAACCACTGGAATTTCTTGAAAATTTTCAGGTCGTTTTTCCTATTCAAGAGAATAGTACATTGGTATAACGTTCATGAAATAGTATATTGTGTGATTAGTGGAAAAAGCATAATATTCCCAAACAACAAACGACTGTGATAATTCAAGACGAGGAGCGTAGCGTCGATTCTGGTAACACAGGAGTTCGGAAATATGCTATTCCCACAATTATGGATAATATTTTTTCTCCGATCCTTGATTCAAATTTAGAAAATTAATTGAGAAATATTTCATTCAAGATGTAATCAAGTAAGTTTAAATAGGTTTCTCTATGTTCATATTGAAATATAGAAGTGGTAACCATGGAAATTACTTATCAATTCAAGGCGCAAACTGTTGGACGCGGTTGTCGCTCAACCGATAACATTTGAGTTGTCAGATGCTCTCCCGCCAAAATCACGTGATTATTTTTTTGTAGTTGAATAATTTCAGCTTCAAGAAAATAGCGGGATATTCAAAACACTCAAGAGATTGCTCATACTCGTCTGTCATGATTATAGGCACTTGAGAGAGAATAAGTAATCATCAGAGTTTAAAAACAATGGATGAGGAATTAAAAGTATGGAGTATTTTTTCAACTATTGTCTTGCAAGAATTATTATTATTTTTTATGTACTCAAATGCAATCATATATAGTGATGATATGTAGCAGTTTGAAATATTTATGTCTTTTAACACTTAGGCGGAAATAAAATGTTTTCTTCCACTTATGATGGATCATTGCATTGATTTGGCTATCTACCTTAAATAATTATTTCCGCAAAACAAACTGATTCGAGCAGAAACATTTTATCGAAAGCTATGCTATACGATTTATGGTGGGGACACACAAAATCGCAACAAGCCCGCGCCATCACACGGTCTACTGTTTTAGGACGACGTTTAACGGCGATAAAGGATCACAAGGCATTTTAACGTGTAGGAACACATATCACCGTTGCTGTGATATGTATCCCCACACGTTAAAGTGACTTGTGTTTCTTCATTGTCGTAAAACGTCGTCCTCTAACACTAGGCCATGTGATGGCGCGAGCTTGTTGTGGTTATGTGTCCCGGCCATGATATTGTATATCAAGCCAAGAGCTCTATTTTATAAAACAGTTGTATTTGATTATGAAATTGATCCATAGAGGGGGTATTTTCCATATACATGATGCCATATTTATACTTCAAGACCCGAAATGTTTCCCTAATGAATATTTTGAAGAGTTGCCCAGAACAAATTAGACGTTGGATAGAATAATGAAAACGCATACTACAAGATGATTCACAGCTTTGGCACTTCAGACGTTCATGAAAAACACGTGACGCACGTGAGTGTTATGGTACCTGCTCTGACGTCACACTTAGGTAAACAAATCATTGTGTCTATGCATAGTGAAGGAAACATTGAATTAATTGACATGAATTTGAGATACACGTGTTTTAACTTTTATCACCATCAATCTTTTTTCGAATAATTTTTTGGTAATTTCTTCGTTGAATACAGCATATTATAAGCCAAAAATAATTATTTTAGGTTATGTCATAGACTGTTTAAAAAAGTCAGTCTATGGATTATGTAGTCTATGTTTAACAGTTATACTGAGGTTCTTATTTTTTTTCAAGTTCCTTGCCACAACTCCAGCAATCATGACATTATACACATTACAAACTACGATTTTAAAAAACAGTGATATCGTCAAATCAATGGAACATTTCGAATTCGAAAAATTTTCGAAGTAAATTGTCACAACTTAAAGAATACTATATATTGTTTTTGAATAGCCATTTAATTCATTATTATGTTTGTTTTATAAGGCAATTGTATGTTATGCTCAGACGCCTAACATCGGACCGTAAATACAATAACTTTAGATTCAGACCTCAATAACGAAGGCCGAATCCGTGAATTGATAAAATCCACCCAATGATTCCGAAGATATATCCATTCAGAATCTTTTTTTCCCCAATATTTCCAAAACCACCCATTAGATCGAATTGGAATCCAGTACTATGGAAATGACAGTTTGAATGTCCATGCTGTAATTCATGAAGATCTCATGATCAGAAGATCACAGAATATTGAATATTCGAAAAAAATTTGAGATTTTTTTCAAAATTGTTCTATGATACGATAATCACCAAATTTCGCACAAAGCTGTCCATCAGCATTTCGAAACCAGCTGCCAAGTTAGTATTTTTCGAGTTATTCTGAAAAAAAATACCTCTGTATTGAAAAAACCTCGGAATTCGACATATTTTTTCACAATATCTTCAAAAGTTATGATCGTATCGAAATGAAATTTGATAAACTGCTGTGAAATATAGGGTTCAAGGTGAGAACAAAATTTCCTCCAAATGCAATAAACAGTTCCCGGGAAAAAATATTTTTTCGAAAGAAATTCCGAAAAAAATTCCAAAATTAACTGCTGCACCATCTCCACAGAATTTTGCGAGAAGTTGCAAGTCCTTACGCTTCAACTAACCGCCAAGTTTCAAACGCTTCAGGATTTCTGGAAATCTCATGGAAATAGCCTCAAAACTTCAAATGGCTATAATTACGAAATCAGTTGGCTGATTTGGTCCATTAACGAACTCAACCTTCACATTTTTAAAAGCAACCAACCCTGAAATTTTCAAATCGGTAGATTCTTCCGTACGCCCGTAATGGTTCGTACGTACGGCTGGCGGACAGAATCGATTTAGACACCGGATTCTTCATCAGAAAGTCCAAACTAGTCGTTTAAGACCATATTAGGCTCAAAATTCGAAAATTTCATACATTTGGACAAACTATACTCATTCGCCATTTTGGATCTATGAAAATAAATCCTATATCGATATCTTCACCTTTCGGTTCAGTTTGTAAAGCTTGCCATAAAATAGTAAAGTATTGCCTAGATGAACGAAGTTTTCCTGATTCAAACCATTTCCGTCACATAATGAGGAAATAACGAAAAAAATAACTTTAAATTTTCCTAATCCACAATCATTACGAAATTTTGCACGAAGTTGTTCGTCAGCGTTTTCAAACCGGTAACCAAGTCTCATAATGACTGAATTAGTATTTTTTGAGTACCTTATTCTGAAAAAAACCAACCATACCGAGGAAATATCCACGAAATTTGACAGACTTTATCCTGATATCTCCAAAAATTACAATCACATCGAACTGAAATTGGGTGCACTGCTGTGTAATGTAGAGCTCAAAGTATGAACCAAAGTTTTTTCGAATACAATAAATTCTCTCCGAAAAAGTAATCTTTCAAAAAAATGTGAATAAATTTGTTTTCAATTTTGTGGCGATACGATATCAACGAAATTTCACGAGGAATTGAGTTTCGTTATGCTCCAACTAACAGTCGAATTTCGATGCTATCTCTCTAGTTCTTTTAGAAATATCAGGAAAATAATCTCCAAATTTGAAATGGCTATGACTCCGAAACCGCTCGGTCGATTAGGCCCATCAACAAACTCAACCGCGGCATTGTGTTGATGCGCGACATACCCTGAAAGTTTCAAGTTGCACGCTTGCTACGTTCGACAGTTATAGAGTCCACGGCCGAAAGGACAGAATCGATTTTGACACTGGATTCGTCATCAGTGAGTCCAACCTTATCATTTGAGTTCAATACGGGGGAAAAAAATTCAGAATTACAGACATTTGGAAAAAACGATAGCACGCTGTTTCCTTTGAAAAATACGAACACTAATTAGAGTTCATTATTATAGGGTAATTTTCCATGAGGATAATCCTCATACAATATTATTATGATAGATCAGTTTCATAGCCGCCTTTGAGTACAGCTACCCAATACTTCAATCAATAGGAGGAAGTTGCGAAGGAAATATTCTGCATTCCAAGTTGATAGAAGTTTCTGAATTAGCACGAACGTCTGAATTCTACTACATACCGGATACAACCAGACTGAAACTGTTGAAAGATGTATGCTGTATATTACTGAAGGTATTCTGCGTTGTACTAGTAGAATAATTGTGTTCGATATCTCCAGTAAGAGATTAAATGAGGTTTCCAATTCGATAAGAGATTATATAACTTGTATATAACAGAAGGAATCGAGACAATATTCTAGATTTAATTACAAAATCGTGGGAATGAAATTCCAACAGAAGCCGAACCAACTAGACGGCAGCCTAAACTGTTTTCATTAACGCATATTTAAGCTCCAGATTTGTCATTGCAAAGATCGAAATAGATAATATCAGCAAAAACCTAGAAAAGCACTAACGTTAAATCAGCAGCTTGTGTGCGTTTGTTCAATTTTCGTGATATACTTTGAAAATGCGCGTAAAAGCTAATGACTTCACGTCAGTGATTTTCTTGGTTTTTTCGATAAAGTACTGGATTTCAATTCGATCTATTCTGTATTTTTGGAAATATTGGGATAATAAAATTTTGAATGGATATATTATTATTATCAATAATAATAACTTCCGGAAGAAACAACTTAAAAACTCGATATTTGTAGAGTAGGTTTGGACCTTAATCACTAAGGTCGAATTCGTGAATGAGTTAAATCCACCCAATGATTCCGCAGATATATCCATTCGAAATTTTATTTTTCCGATATTTCCAGGAATACAAAATGGTTCGAATTGAAATCCAATACTTAATCGAGAAAGGACAGTTCGAAGGTCCAGACAGAATTTCATGAAAATAATATGATCAGATGATCACAGAATATTGAATATTTGAAAAAAACAAGAATTTTAAGTTTGTCTTTCAATTTGTTCTGATGACACGAACATCTCGAAATTTCGCATAAAGTTGTCAATCAGCATTTTCGTACTAACCAAGTTTCATCATGCTTGAATCAGAAGGTTTTGAGTTATTTCGGAAAATCAAAGATATCGAGGAAAGAAACGCTGCAAATTTCACACCAGGTTTTATTATTTTTTTAGTTAAATAACCCAATACCATTGATATCTTGAATACAACTTTTGATCATGCCTAACTCATTGGTTTTTGACGACAAAAAAACGAATTCCAAGAAAAAACTCATGTGAAACATTGAAATCTCAATGAAAACTCTCGTTTAATTATTGAATAACATTTTCACATGCAGAACACTAAATGAGTAGCATAATTCAAAATAATATTTTGAATGAGAAGAGGCGTTAAACAGTCGTTTCACCTCTTAAAAAATCTTACTATTTTCCATACTTATTAAATTGCGTGTCCGTTCAGATCAGATAGAGTTTGCCCTTTTTGACATATTAGGGAAATTTCCCCAAAATTTAAAATGACCACGAACGTTTTCGCCAATATCTCAGCAAATGAATATCGATCGAACTGAAATTTGAAACACTGTTTTCAAATGTTGACTCTAAGATCTGTACTGAATTCTATTGAACTTCGATGAATATAAGTAGTAGAATCTTGGCAATATTGGACTTATTTTTGGGAAAGATGAATCAAACCCAATTGAATTTCGTCGACGTTTCGGACATTTATTGTTCAATATTCACATACAAAACAACGGGGTTGCCCTTAATCATGACTAAAAATAAATATAGCAGGTGGCAATACAACATCATATAATCTCCCCTAGGTAATTACCTTAATCCATTTAAAACATTTAAAAAATCACATATATATATATATATATAAAATCGATAAATTCGATGAATACGTTTCCGAAAAAAAAATGTTTTCGAAAAAATTATTTTTTTTTTCAATACAATTCTCTTTCAACCTGATCGTGTTAGTATTTCTTAATACTGAGGAAATAAGCTCAATCTTTCAAACTAACTCCAATACGTAAAAGAAGATTCAAGATTTTCCGCTTATTTCAAATGTGTAGATGAGATCTTCACTAGGATTCAACTTTGTTCTGAAAAATATAAATGAGCTAGGGGCTCCTACACTCAGTATCAGATTATCATACAAATGCTCATTATCTTTTATATTAACGCTTTTTTCGAACGCTTTCTACGAAAAATATTGGATTTCGATTGGAACCAGTAAGGGATATCCACATGTTGACAATAATTGTACTACGCAAACCAAAATTGATGGGAACCTCCGATCAACCGAATTTTTTGGAAATCTTCATTATTTCAAATTACGCAAGTTAATTTGCATTCTGCATGGTGAAGTGTTATTCGGTTATACAAAAGTATTTATTGAGATTCCAATGTTTCATGGAATTGGTTTTTGTGTTGTGAGAATATAATGATTCATGAATAATATATTATATGTATAAGTTTATTTTGAGATATAATTGAGTTCCATGAAGAAATTCAATCTTTAACCCGTAATTCGCAAGGTGATATCCATAAATAATAAGTGTTATCGGATTTTAAGTAGATATGTTTCAGATATTGGGGGAGAAAACCCAAAAATATTTAATTTGAACTACTAGGGTTTTTCAACAAGAACTTTGTTTTTCAATGTGGTAACACCGGCACCATATGACAGTTTTGACATTTAGTTTTTTGACGTATTCGCAGTATATGCTTTGGCAATTGTTACAATGAATTCAAGTTCGCTCGAAAATCACATTAAAATAATTCAAATCCACTATGAAAATGGTAGTTCTGTTAAAGTTACATTTCGTAAAATTCGTGATATTTTCGGACAACATGAACGTCCTTCTGAGAAAGCTATCAAGAATTTGGTCGCGAAATTTGGGTCGACAGGCTCGGTACAAAATGTGCCAACACCAACACGTGTTCGACCGGATCGTTCAACAGAAAACATCGCTGCCGTGAGCCACAGTGTTGAAGAAGGTCAAAAGTTATCAATTTCACGACGTTCTCAACAATTGGGGTTATCCAAAAGCACAACATGGCGAATTTTGCGAAAGGATTTGGCTTTGAAGCCTTACAAGATTCAACTGGTGCAGGAATTGAAGCTGACCGACCATTCAAATCGCCGTAGATTTGCTCAGTTCATTCAGGAACAACCGGCTGGTTTTTCTCAAAAAATCATTTTTTCAGAAGAAGCACATTTTCATTTGTCAGGGTACGTCAACAAGCAAAATTGCCGCATTTGGGCTTCTGAAAATCCTAAAGCAATTATTGAGAAGCCTTTGCATGCTCAACGTGTCACTGTGTGGTGTGCTATGTGGTCTGGAGGTGTGATTGGGCCGTTTTTTTTCGAAGATGAGGCTGGAAATGCGGTAACAGTCAATGGATCACGCTATCGCGAGATGTTAACAACTGAATTTTGGCCTATTATTGATGACATGGATGTCACTGAAATGTGGTTTCAACAAGACTGTGCCACATGTCACACAGCCAATGAAACGATCAATTTATTGCTAACCAAATTTCCCGATCGCATAATTTTGCGAAATTCAGCTGTTAAGTGGCCGGCCAGATCGTGTGATTTAACACCACTGGATTATTTTTTGTGGGGATATGTTAAAGACAGAGTTTATACGGAGCAAATCGAATCGATCGCAGGCTCCCTTCCTCTTGCCGAAAAGTGATTAAAAATTTGGATGAAAGAATCAACGTCTGTCAGCGTGGTCGTGGTGGACATTTGTCAGATATCATTTTTCATTCATAATTGCCGAACTTTTCTCTTTGTAATACAATAAAAGTTTTATTCATTTTCCACTAAATTCTTTGTTTTATTTTGTTTTAAAAAACAAAGTTCTTGTTGAAAAACCCTCCACTTACGATTATGAAATTGTCAAGAACATCGATGGGGCATTTGCACATTGTGTTTAAAAGAAACCGTTAAAAATTCTCAATATGTGTTGACAATTTGGTAATCAATCTTTTCATCTACTTTTAGAAATATGATTCTGGATGGAAAGTTTAACGATTATTTCACTGAATTCCAATCTAAGAACCGAATGCGATGATTCATTTTCGGGATTATTGGAAATTTGCAGCGTTTTTCTTAATGACTCGGGGTCGACTAGTTGTATATCATCCGGGTAAATATTTTCAGGTTGGGTTATGCAACGGTGATTAATTTTGAGAGTTCTATGAAAATTCGGTGGTAAATTGTCGAAAAATATTTTTTTTTCTCCCAACCCCCAATTTTGAGCCCTTAGGCTACACCGATCCGGCTGAAGAGCTTGGAGGATCAATCTCGAGTGACACACGATTTTTCTACCAAGTTTCACGGATTTCGGTTCTGTACTTTCCGAGAAAAGCCCCGGACAACGGACGGACGGATTTTTTTTAAAAGCTCATTAAAATCTACATACTTCAAAATGTAAACTGTGAAATTTTCATATGGCTTAATTTTTTTTTCAGTCGATCACTAGGGTTTATTATTTGATTTCATCAAATAATGAACCAAAATCCGTCCGTCCGCCGTCCGTTGTCCGGGGCTTTACTCTAAAAGTACTGAACCGAAGTTCGTGAAACTTGATAAAAAAATCGTGTGTCGCTCGGAATTGATCCTCCAAGCTTTTTAGCGGAATCGTTGTACCTTAACTCAAAACTAGGGGTAGGAGGGAACAAAAAATATTTCTCGAAAACTCAGCACCGAATTTTCATAACACTGTTGCATAACTCATCCTACAAATTTTCACCCAGATAGTTTCCGACCAGTGGTCCCTGAGTTATAAAGAAAAACGCTGCAAATTGTGTTGAGAAAACTATCGAGTTATGAATATATGAGTTTATTTGAGATATCAATGTTATTGGGTTATTTAACTGAAAAAATAAAAAACACTTGTGTAAAATTCGAAGCGTTTCTAATCACATCTTAGTATTTTCTGGTGATTAATTCAAATGTGATGAAGAATTCTGGAAAAACTCGAAAATGTCGGAAAACCTGCAAATTGGAATTTTTATTTTTCATTGCCAAAATATGAAAGCCTCATTCTAATGTACCCAATTTTCTAAGATTCTCCTGGAAAAGTTTTTAGTTGATAATATGCAGGATAAGAAGAGCTATATATGGTATATTTTTCGTTCACACAGGTAACCCCTAAAGGCCCAGCTCCAAGATCCAAATAGTATGATACCATGCCGGCCAAACTTATTTTCGTGATTTTCATGTTTTGAGAATGGACGGCATCAAGTGAAATTTTTCCTTCTCCGCTTATTCTGAAAACATGAAAATCCCGAAAATAAGTTCGGCCGGCATGGAATCATATACTATTCGGATCTTCGAGCTGGGCCCGTAGGGGTTACCTAAGCGAACCAAAAATGAATCATATAAAGCTTTTTTAATCCTTCATAATATAAACTGATAAATTTTCACGGCCGCCTATTCTGGAGGCATGAAAATCACGAAAATCTATTCGGCCGGCACGGGATCATACAATTCGGATCTTGGAGCAAGGCCCTTAGGAGTAACTTATATGTGAACGAAAAAATAACCATTTATAGCTCTCTCAATCTTGCATAATAACAACTAAAAATTTTTGTGGCCGCCTATTCGGAAATCATGATTACCACGAAAATCTTTTCGGCCGGCATAAGAACCTACAATTCGGTATTGAAGCTGGACCATTAGAGTCAACCTATCTGAATTCTTCCTTGGAATTGATCCTTACAGTTAAGATATGTGAACGAAAAATTATTTATTCCTTGGTCTTCCATTCCCCTATGAGATGAACCTAATTTTATTACGTTCGCGAGTGGAATCTTTGGAAGGCTTCGAATTATAACCCTTGGGTAGTGTTTTACTCTGTTTTACCACCAGTGCTCAGAACGGAGAAAAGTTCAACATTCAAAGATTCCATCAATTATTGGTGAATTTGTTTCCCCTGTGGACCTGTAAAAACTCCAGAATTTTTCATCACATTTAAATTAACCACCGAAAAATACTGGGATGTGATCAAAAACCGTTATTTCAAAAGTCATGCATAACTACCCTCACTACAGTTATCAAAATATTGCCCAAAGTTGACATTGAACATCCTGTACTTTGCTTAGGCTTCGAAAACAGGCCATATGTCATAATGCAAAAATGACTCTACCAATATCATCTACACAACTCTATATAGTTGTCCAGTTTATAGTGAAATACCCTGTATTTTAACATTATGAAAAAGTCGAAATAAATGGATTTTATAGTACTGATATGAAACCTCGGGATATCGAAAGAGTAACCCTGACAGTCAGTACCATGGTTTCATGGAATTTCATTCAATATTTTTGATAGATGTCAAATTATTGAATTCAGCTTTTTCTTCAGCTTTTAGTCGAAGTATATTCATGCATCATAAATAGATTTCAATTAGGACCGAAATATTTTTTTCAGTTTTCTGTCATCATGGGATTCATAAAAATGAAGTATACATTCACTAAAAAGCTTGGAAAAAAGGCAGTTTTCATATATAATTTCTTTATTGGTTCATAATACAATTATTGAAGTGATTTCGATTCAAACATAGCACTGGAGAAAGTTTCATGATTGTTTATTTCCTTACCACTCTATAACAAGTAAGTGCTTCATAAAATGTTGACAAAACCACCATAGTCTGAAGAAAAGTCTCCGCTCTTTACTACGGTATAGAATGAATTCAGAATATATCGATTTTTTTCAGGGAATTCTATGTTTTTCGAGAAATAAGATAATAGGTCACGAGCAGTTTTGACAGTTGGTAGAGACTGGAGGACCAACAATAACCTAAAATGCATTGTTTACTATGGGAAAAAGCGATTTCTCTGGTGATTTCGTATTCATTTGGAAATTTTGGATTGATATATTAAATTTTTTTTGAAAAGGATAGTATAAATTTGATGTACTTAATATGAAATTAGTCCCTGATTTCATAAACAGGCAAATAAACAGACCTTTGGTTAGTTCAGTGAATAGTCTTTTTGTGTGCTGTAGTATATTATATAGGCACCATGTTACTTTCATATAGAGGTGAAATACTGCGAAAATATTTTGTGATATCATCGTGTTAATAAATTTTTCATTCCTAGACACTGCCAGGTATTCCTGGGTGTAGTAGATAGGAACAGTGTATTGACACAGTGGATGGTTTTTCTTCCTAAAAAACGACTCAAGGGTGATCAAATTAGGCTAAAATGCCGATCAGTGATGATTTAGATCTTTTTTTGTGAAAACAAACAGGAATGTTTATCAAAAACTGACGATTTTACGAAAATTCCTTACTTGGTATCAATCGGCATACCCAAACAAAACCTTGTCAGTAGTAACACTGAACGTTAAGTGAGAACCAGCTAAAAATTTGACTGCATTGAATACTTGAATGGAAATATCTTTGATGAATTCTGCCTTGTTCAAGTAATAAAGAAATACTTATCAGGAACTTATGAGTTTTCAAATATTCCATACCCCGAATCGTTCGGTATGCCCTACCAAAATAACGTACATGATATTACTCAACTGAACATGAAAATCAGCTCAAAGTTCAAAGTCTTTACATACCTGAATTACAATGGTATGAATTAATCCTATCTAATTCAAGTTTTATTGATTGTGAAGACTAATCGACATCCTATGTTCTTTGCCGAGGTAACTGACAGGTTGCAGAGTAACATTTATTCTGTGAATTTTCGTTTTAGAGCGCAGTTCTTTATTGAATTGATTCAGAAAATATGATTTTCCCTTTCAGAACCGATAGAATTTTCTTATTTCTTTCTTTTATAATGGATAAATTGATTTTCTCTCCACATCCGGTTAGTACCTACCATTCAAATGAGAATACTCCAACAACTCATTGGTAGTTTCCATCGATTTGATGTTGATTATTCGAGCTTGAATACCTGAATTTAGTTCGAAAAATTTAAGTTTTAAATTGTATTTCCTGCCTTACTAAACCAAGCAAGATGCATCAACCAGCAAGAATTGTATTTATTCGAAAAATTCCACAAGTTTATTGAATCTGTTACTGTTACAAGATATCAAGTACTTTGGATATAGTTCCTAGATAATGCAATAGTGAGTATTTTAGTCCAAAATGCCCGAATACATACAGAATCACAAGTCAAATCGCTTTTTCCCATAGTAAACATTGCATTTCATGTAATTGTTGGTCCTCCAGTCTCTCCCAACTGTCAAAACTGCTCGTGACCTATTGGTCCATACTATTTGTGGACGTTTGTTTTACGAATTGACTGAAGAATCAGGCTTAGATCTCTATAACGGAGGTGGAATTTGTGAATGAATGAAATCCCTTCAAAGATTGTGCAGATATATACCCAATAAAAATTTTCATTTTCATTATATTTCAAAAATATAGATAAATCGAATCGAAATGCAGTACTCAATTCAAAAGAATGCGGAACCGACAAGTAGAAAGTCGTGACTTTTCGTCACATGAATTCTGAAAGTCAGTGAGCGCATCTATACATTGAATCAAATTGGTTTGCTTATTTCCACTTTGCACTTGGCCAAACTTAAAAGTGTGAAATATTTCACTTGAATAACATCCAAAATTTCGAAACGACAGATGCCATCTCACTTTCAGTTTTCATATCACACTACTGACATGTTAGACCATTGGTAAAGTTCACATTTTATTGAATGCTTACATTCACCACGATATTATTTCGGAATTTCGTATCGAAGTTGATTAAATAAAAATAGGAGGAATTATTTATGAGAACAGTTAGATTCTCAGGAGATAACTTGTGATAATCTGAATAATCGTGATTTATTGTTGATTTCACGAAACTCTTAAAGGCGGATAGACTTATTGATTTTTTTTTCGAATTCGATAGTTTTGTTGGAAATGAACACCCTTCGTTTGTAAATGGAAATAAATATCAATAAGTATCCCGAAACATTGATATATGATTACCTTACTCGTACATCCTTGCATTTAGATTCAACCCTCATTCATCATTGAAATGACAAAACAAAACTAACTCCCTCGTCGACTGTGATTTTTGTATAAAACGGAACAGTGGAGAGGCACTCGAATCAAAATGCTGTTACGAGCAAAGTACAGATGAAGCACTTCTCAAGAAAGCAGAACTTCTCGAAGATTGTAGATGACACAAGTTCTATAAAACTTTTCTCCTGTTCGCACTCTTACTCAATGTACTCCATTATCATAATCTTGAGTGGGAAATCTGAAGTGAATCCTCCAGACATGAATTTGCTGAGTATTCACAGTAGTTTATAACGGCCCATTCACGCCTTAAGGAGAATCAATGGACATAATATACATTGTGAGGCTCGAATATTCGTAATCTTTCATGGAATATTCGCTAGCGAATTCATCGAATCCTCATCTCCATCTCAGAATCACTTTACACGATCCTGTCGCCCCAGGAAGGAAGGCAACATGCGATTCAATTTTGATCGTATCTCATCTCGATAAATTCTTATATTCACCTGCTTATAACGGGCTAGCAGATCCAACCCGGATTCACAGGTGCAAATAATTGAGGTTTCCATCAGAAAAAATCGAGGAATCTAGTCCAATTCATGGCCCGTTGGTCACGAATGTCGAACAACATTTTTCGGAATCATGACATTTTAGATTAGTTTTGACTTCAAGTCGCATGAGACAGCTATTGTCAGGTAGTATGAGCTGGTTATATATTCTGTGCATAGGGACGAAATATTTTAGTTCGAATATTCACACAAAGGAATTGTTCACAGAATAGAAAGATACTACTACTATTAATGAACGAACATTTACACAAGAACGAATAAATGTCGATAAATCAACACATACTCCACCTTGATGTGGAATTATCATCCAATAAACCGAAGCCTCTTCGCTGAAACAGCGCTTCCTCAGGATTTCGGTTACTGCAGTTTTGAGGTTATTACCGATCATCAGATTGACTCACCTTGAAAACCCAGAGGGAATTCTGTATATTTGATACCTGTAGTATGACTTGAAACTTTCAGATTATGTTATGCATTAGAATGCGGCAGCTTAGTTCGTGGAACAAACCGGCCAAATGGTTTCGGACTCGTAGTGATTTGAACTTTTGAGATCGTTTCTCTGATATTTCAGGAATTACTGGCGTGATTGAATTCAAACTTGTTAGTTAGTTGGAGCATTATAATGCCCAACATTTTACAAAATTTTGTTGAGATCATACTGTCAGTAGATTTCGAAAAACATTTTTTTTTCGGAAACTATTTATCATATTCGTGAACACTCCTGTGCATTCCCTGGTTTTCATATTTCCCAGCGTACGAAATTTCAGTTTGATACGATTATAATTTCTGGAGATATTGGAAAAAAATATATAGAATTTCGTTGTATTTTTCTCGATATCGTTGTTTTTCCAGAAATAACTCAAAACTTAATTTTTGAATCATGATGGAATTAAGCAGCTATTTTGGAAATGCAGATGGATCGTATCATTAGAACAGTTTGAAGAAAAAATATTCTACGATTTTATGATAATATTATCCTCATGGAATAAACCATCCAGCTGTCAATTTTCGAGAAAGTATTGGTTTTCAACTCTATCTTATCTTTATTTTTGGGAATATTGGTAAAAAAAAATTTTGAGTGGGCATATCTTCGGAATCATTGTAGATTTGGGAAGATTTAACCCATTCACGAACTCGGTCTTCGTTATCATGGTCTGAACATACCCTACAATTATCGAGTTTCAAAGTCGTTCCATTCAGGAAGATATTATGCTCACGGTCAGCCTAACTGCAATAACTTTGAAAGAAACAACTTAGGAACTCAATATATGTAGAGTATGTTCGGACCTCAATTGCAAAGGCCGAATTCGTGAATGGGTTGAATCTACCCAATGATTCCGCAGATATTTCCACTCAAAATTTTATTTACACGATATTTCCGAGAATTCTGATAAGAACAAATTAAAACCCAGAACTTGATTGAGAAATGACAGCTCGAAGGTCCGTATAGAAATTCGTGAGAAAAATCGCATAATTTTGAATATTTTAAAGAGGAAAAATTGAAAATTTTTTCGAATGGTTCAAATGACACGATCATCTCGAAATATAGCTGAAAGTTATTCATCAGCATTTTAAAACGAGTTATCAAGTTTCATCATAACTGGATCAGTTTGTTTCCAGTTATTCGCGAAAAAACAACCATATCGAAAATAATAAGTGATTCAACCTGAAATTTTGGTCACTGCTGTGAAAATGGAGCTCACGTTATGAGCGAGATTCTCTTCAAATATGATGAGATGTTCCCGAAAACAAAATTTCCCCAAAATTTCTTGTAGAATACGCACGTAATTGTGCATACGGACTGCCGCACATAATCGATTTTGACACTGGATTCGTCATCAGTGAGTCCAACCTAGTTGTTCGAAACCATTTTCTGCTCAAAGTTAGCGAATATCAGACATTAGGATAGAGCGATAGCATGCGGTTCCCCAGAACTCGCACGCAAAAAATAGACAATGATTTCTTGATCGTTTTTGACGGTACGGAAACGCTTAGAAACTCTATATTTGTAGAGTTAGTTTGATGTTTAATTGCGAAGGTCGAATAAGTAAGTGGATGGGTAAAATCCGACCAAAGATTTCGCAGAAATACACATTCGAAATTTATAAGTCCAATATTTCCAAATATACAAATGAGACCGAATTGAAATTCAGTATTCAATCGAAATATGATAACTCGAAGGTTCATACAGAAATTTATGTGAATAATATGATTAGGAGATTACCAAAAGTGCTTTTGGTGGGATCAAGCCGCTGGTTCAGGTTACCGGCTGTCAAAATATCCTAAAGAAATCAGTGTTTCTCTGGTAGCTTTCTGAATGAAATGAATTTTGTTGTGAATTTTTTTATAACTATGGCACATTTTTTTCAGTGATCATTTTCAGTCCGATAAAACGGTTTTCTAGTTATAGACTCATCGGGTAATGATGAAATTATGAGAAATTGTCATGAAGAATCAAGACAAAGACAAAGTTTATCTTAAGTCATTTTTAGAACCTCCAATCATACTTAATGAATCCTTATAATTCCTCATGAAACACACCGTTTTCGAGATATTCAACGAAGAATGTGACGAAATCTCACAAAATATCAAAAACTTTCCAATTTTTGTGGAACCCTGCCTCTGAGCTAATCAAAGCCCTGAATTAAGGTGGATTCTCATTAAACATTCCGTTGCCTTTTCCGTCAATCCACATAAAATATTATGGAGTGTGAATGAATCGATAAATGCCCACGTTCCTTCCTGGTTACCTTCGTTTCTATATTTATACTTACAATATTTTTACGGAGTGTATATGGTAGAGATATAAGAAGCTCACGGATTAATGTGACAATAATAATGATGAAAAAATTCATTTGCACCATCTAGTCAGTGGAAGTACATGAAAAGTCAAATTAAATCATTATGGAGCCACAAGTCTTGATTTAATGAGTTGAATAATAATTTAAAATGTATACGATAAATACAGGTATAACTTTATAAAAAACTCAAACAAGCTATTATTTTAACCTGAAGAATTCCTCTGCCGAATGAACACAATTATTGAGTAATAACTCTTTAACCCCATTTAAGAATAATTTCGAGTTCAGTTTTTCTGAAGACTGGCAACTTGTTGTTCAATGTAGCGTACATATAATAAGTTCTCGCTTGGATGCTTGTGAGACGGTGATGCCGTATGATTAGCTGCTCGCTTTGTCTCGCGTTAAAACCATGAGAATTTTCGAGAGCGTCAAAATCTCCAGCATTCTCGAACATGTATTTCAAACAAGCAAAAATGTATGCAGATGGTAGTGAAAGAATCCCTTCTTCCTTTAATAATGATCTGCAGCTTGTTCTAGACGTGAATCTACATAAAGCTCTCAGAGCTTCTTTCTGTCTCAAAAGGTATCTCTGTGTACAAGAGCAGCTGCCGCACTGAAGCATACCGTAGGTGGCTACGGAATGAATGTTGGCGAAGAAGGTACGATTTCAGACCACGGAGTTCAGTTTTTCTGAAGAATCTGGCAACTTGTTGTTCAATGTAGCGCACATATAATAAGTTCCCGCTTGGATGCTTGTGAAACGGTGATGCCATATGATTAGCTGCTCTCTTTGTCTAGTGTTAAAACTATGAGAATTTTCGAGAGCGTCAAAATCTCCAGCATTCTCGATCATGTATTTCGAACAAGCAAAAATGTATGCAGATGGTAGTGTAAGAATCCCTTCTTCCTTTAATAATGATCTGCAGCTTGTTCTAGACGTGAGTCTACATAAATCTCTCAGAGTTTCTTTCTGTCTCAAAAGGTATCTCTGTGTACAAGAGCAGCTGCCCCACTGAACCATACCGTAGGTGGCTACGGAATGAGAGTTGGCGAAGAAGATAAGTCTTCAGACCACGGATGAAGATTCTACTCTCATACGTCTAATCGAGTAAATGGCTGCTGATAGTCCAATACATATGGTCTCCAAGTAATATCACCATCGAAGATAACACCCTGTTATATCACCTGTCCTGCACCAATATTCCTGCTAATTTCGAATCACAGTACCTGGGTTTTGTTAACATTTAATTTCAGAAAATTTGTCGAGTACCATTCCTGAGTAGCCTGCAAAGAGGTTGATGATAAATTCGTCAGTATATTCGCAGATGCTTTATTGAATAGTCAGAAGTCTGATCACCTTTCCAGTCCAAAAAACTTAATCTTTCCACAAGCTGAGACTGAAAGATAGAGAGGGTGGTGCCACGAAAACTTCATAGTATTCCATCTTTTTCAGGAGTATCTTCATTAGATGACTGACAAATTCCCCAGAGAGATCACAAGCCAGTAGCTCGCATTGATCTTTATCATCGAGTGCTTCTGTTCTTGACTCTAAGGATCTACTCAGTGAAGTAATGGTGGATCTACCAGAGGTCAACCATGTTAATCTTTACTGAGTACGTTTTTTTCCAAGAATGCAACCTATCTGTACTTTAGTAATTCTTAGAGAATTTTGGAGTAGACAGGAAAAATGGAGATTGGAAACAGCCTTTCTAGAAAATTCATAAAGTTCAATGAATGTGTTCACGCTGATTGAGTGATTCCACAGAACTCATTACGTGAATAGGTGACCGGTTTGGCAACGAATTTGCACATGCGCATAAAATTGCCAGACCTCACGTCAGTGATTTTCTAGACCTTTTTAAGCCAGCGAATTTATAAGGGAGTAGTAACGAACAGTTCTGTGATATAATAATCTATCAAACCCAAATATGGAGTGTTTTCTCAGGGCCGTAGTAAGAGAGTGATCGAGGCGTGTATTGCACGAGGATAGCTTGTCTTGGGGGTAGAAAATCGAGTGATTGATTACTCAATATTCAAAGTCGTTTTCGTAATATGAACGCATCGGGAGAAGTTGTGTGACGACCAATTTCTGACTATGGTGAAAAAAAGGGGAACTGGAATCTAATCGCATACCAAAATTTCCTCTTTTATCATTCTGAATATGAATATACTGATTTGAATACGTCATTATTGAGCGTTTGAAAATCTTATGCAAATTTCATTTGAGCTCTTATGAATTCTGAAGAATTTCATGACTCTCTTTTACACGGGTTTCTCGAGTTGGAGGTACAAATGTAGAGGATAGATTCCTTGTATAATTCTAAAGAACAAAGCTCAATGAACATGGGATCGCAGACGTTTCGTTTTCGAGATATAGGATGAAAAAATTAGAATTTTTTTTTCAAGGTTTTTTCTCATAGCATCACAATTCCACTAGATTTTCAACTGAAATTGGGTATAGACCATAAAATAAAGTAAAACAACAAAGCTTCTTCGAAGTGTTCTGGAAAATTCCAAATTGTCATAACAGCTAATTCGTTACCGGCGGTGAATAAATTCATTTTCAGTTTTTTTGGATATTTTCTGATCTGAGCAATGATTCATAAACATTCTATTAACTCGCAAAATCATCTTGTGAAGATACTATGAGAAGAAATCGTGAAGAACATTCAAAATTCCAGACCCTATATTACGAAAATGGTACATTCGCGGTCCCATGTTCATGGGACATTTTTTTCTCGAATTTATGAGAGGAATATCCTCACTTCATTTGTATCTGTAATTAAGAAGCACCCTGTATAGAACAAGAATGAAAAAGAATACCATCGTCAAATGAAACAAGCCGCTTGTATGCACTTATTCTGGGAAATTGCGCGTTTTAAATTTGCAAAAATATTCTCAACATTTTTTAACAACCAAAAAAGAATCAAGAATAGATAAATTATCCATAAAGAACTCGGCTTTTCTCCTCTGGAAAACTATCGAGTACTCTGAACTAAATATTCACACTATACCAAAGCTCACATTAACATGTAACTTCAAGAATTAAAAAAAAATTAAGTTACTTTTTCTTACGATATATTATGCGGAAATCGAAATCTTTGTCGGTCTTTTTTCTATCCACATCCTCGCATTTCTCCGATCTTGACCGAAATATTTGAAATGAAGCCTCATAAAACAGCAGCTCCTACAAATTATTTTTTTGATGTCATTCTGTGGTCAGAAAAAAATAACAAAAAAACAGTTCTATAGATGCCCGTCATGAAGACCGAAAACTCAAGAAATAACTTTTGAGATATTGAAGAAGTTGATGATAGTTTTCCGGTTTTCCAGTGGTATAATTCTCAAAAAATTCTGCCTATATCTTCATATTTGTGAATCACAATTGCAAACCAAGTTTCAATTCATCATATCGGTATTTTTCAGTTTAGTTTAAAAAAAATTCAGCTGGCCATAATACCGAAATCACTGGTCGCATTTTCCCTATCAACGAAATCAACCCAGATATATAGGCTCCAAACCCACCCTGAAGATTCAAAAACTGCAGCTCCATAACTTGTGAAGTAAGAGCACATGTTAACGGCCAGATAAAATTGAATTTAACCCTGGACTCTTCTTCAGGGAGTCCAACCTAATCGTTAAAGATCATATCTACTTACCTACACCCGTTAAACTATTGATTTCACTAAAGAAGGTCATCAAAATCTATTCGTAACTCTACTTGACATTCGAAAATTGAAGACATTTGGGCAGAATGGTAACTTGCTGTGCCCCAGAACAAGCGCGTAAAAGGGATCAAATAAATACCTATCGAGTGAATAATGAACAAGCCTTCAAGAATCAATGAACGCACTTACTCAATTCATTCAACATGGACATTTTAGTTACACTATTCGCACATAAAAGGCTCTTCTCGATATGTGTAGTCGAAGCACACAGTAATAGAAATGTTAACGAATTTTTTACTACACTTCAAGAGAGCCCGTTTTCCTAATAATTTAAGACTTTTTCTTTAAATTTATGAATATTTACTACTCTCCGTTGACTGTTACAAAGTCATTCGGTTGACCATGGAAATTTGACACATTCCACTCTATATAATTGAAAAAAAGGAATTGGTTCATGGAAAAAGAGAGTTCCAGCAGTAATGAACTAACATAATCACAAGGGCGAATATCTATCGATCAGACCAACTTACCTTGGATAAACCGCAGAATAGGAATATAGTTTGTTGATTGATTGACAGATTATCGTTCTTGTGGTGAAGTTGGATAACTGAAAATCATTTTTTCGTCAGATTATTACGCGATTTGAACGTTTCACAGAAAGTTAGTGTTAGTTACGCATGTGATTGAATCAAACAAAAGAGTCTTTCATAAAAATAAGTTGGATTTGACAACGTCACTCCGAATTATTTTGACCTTAACAATATTTCAGGAACGCCAACCTGACTCAGTTTTAGCCACAAAAACCTGACCGACTGACTTCATGAAAGTTAATGAAGTATACATAAATTGAATGATTTCGCTCGATAGATTCAGCAAACATTCAACGCATTTCCGTTGGAAAACATTCGATGCTTTGGTGGAAATATAAAAGTTCATTGAAATCGAATCGAACTACATCAAAAAATGCACATTAGCTTTTTCACAACATTCGAAACTCTGAATTTATTTGCTCTGGTGTATTTGATTTGATAATTCGAATGAAATGAAGGTTCAAAGCAAAATAATACAATAAAGGTTGAATCTGCTGAAATTTGTTTCCTGAGGACCATCTGGAAGGGATCTCAAATCAGTGTTCTGGAGCTTTGGAACTACAGAAAATCTTCCGCAGTTTATTAAAGAGAACTTCAGTAGAGATTAATTTGTAATTTTCTGAATCGCTTTGATTCATCGAGGTGTGTAAAGTATCCTCGAGGATATTGTGAGGCATTATCATTATATTAACATGATAATAATAATTGAATATAATATGCAATCAACTGATTTGAAGAAATGTTTCAAATATCTATCGACTTTGTTCAAAAATTTTGATAGACTGTATAGTGTTCTTTCAAAGAAGGAAACGATTTGCCTTATTTTTTTGTGAATTTGAGGTGAAGACTTGACTCATATTCTGTTTTTATATTCTGATGAATTACTAGTGCATTGATTAATAATTCCTTTCAGAATTTTATTTCTTCGTTATTTGAGGAATACAGAATCAATCGAAACCACACAATCCGGATATATTAAATTCGAACAATTTTTCTTGATGAAGGGTATTCAATTGCTGAACAGTGTTGAATTTTCTGTTTTACCTTTGCATAATATATTCCAATGTTCATATATAACGATACTTCCCATTGTCCTCAAAAGAACTACTTTTCGATTTACGAAATTTATAGTTATCATTTATATAATCTGTTATAATATACGATGATTGAAGTCGAAAGATTGAAATGAAACCTTATGTCTAGTATTATCTTTTATTTTATATTTTTGCGCGCATGTTCTAGGGGAACAGCGTGCTATCGTTTTGTCCAAATGTCTGTAATTTTGGATGATTGAGCCGAAAATGGTCTCAATCGACTAGGTTGGACTCACTGATGACGAATCCGGTGTCAAAATTGATTCTGTCCGGCCGGCCGGCCGTCCGTAGACACGATAACTGTCGACAGAAGCGAGCTAGCTACTTAAAACTTTCAGGATAGGTTGCGCATCTGGATGCCGCTGTTAAGTTCGTTAATGGGCCAAATCGGTCGAATAGTTTCGGAGTTATAGGCACTTGAAGTTTTGAAGTTATTTATTTTTTATTTCAGAAACTACTCAAGCAATTGGATTCAAACTTGGCAGTTTGGTGGGGTATAATGACGCGCAACTTTGAGCCAAATTTCGTCAAGATCATATTATCAGTAAATTCAAAAAAAAAAATTTTTGGAAATTTTTTTACAAAAAAATTTTTGTCTCGGAAACCGTTAATCATATCCAAAAACAATTATACTCACACTTTAACCTTCTAATTTCACAGCAGTGTACTAAATTTCAGTTCGATACGATCATAAGTTTTGGAGATATTGGGAAAAAATATGTCACATTTCGAGGTTTTCTTCTCGATATCGTTGATTTTTTCGGTATTACTCGAGGAATACTGATTCAGTCTTGATTAAACTTCACAGCTAGTTTTAAGATGCTGGAAGACAACTTTGTGCAAAATTTCGTGATAATCGTGTTATTAGAACAATTTGAAAAAAAAAATTTCTATGATTTTCTCATCATATCATCCTCATTAAATTCTGTATGAAACTTCGAACTGTTATTTTCGATGAAGTACTGGATTTCAATTCGATCTGATCTGTATTTTTGGAAATATTGGAAAAATAAAATTTTGATTGGGTATATCTACGGAATCATTGGGTGGATTTTACCCATTCACGAATTCAGCCTTCGTAATTAAGGTCCAAACCTTCTCTACAAATATCGAGTTTCTAAGTTGTTTCTTTCGGAAGTTATTGTATTTACGCAGTCGGCCGTCAGGCTGACCGTAATAACAATAACTTCCGGAAGAAACGACTTAGAAACTCGATATTTGTAGAGTAGGTTTGGGGCTTAATTACGAAGGTCGAATTCGTGAATGGGTAAAATCCGCCCAATGATTCCGTAGATATACCCATTCAAAATTTTATTTTTACAATATGTCCAAAAATACAGATATGATCGAATTGAAATCCAGAAATTTATCAGAAAAAAATTTCAAAAAGCACTGCCGTGAAGGCAGCAGCTTTTGCGCGCACGTTCAAATTCGTTGCTGAAGCGGTCATCTACATTGAACATGCGCGCAAAAGTTGCTGCCTTCACGGCAGTGCTTTTTGAAATTTTTTGTGTTGTCGTTGTATTATGTTTTTGACTGTGAACAACACATGTCAGTTGATGTTTATTTTTATTTGTCATTCAAGACGTAGTACTTTCGATAACAATAAAGTATGTCTTTATATGTCGATATCGAATGAAATTATGTTATCACAAAAAAGACTGTGTTAGTGAACTTATTTTTAAATAATCTATATCATGTAGATTCTTTTCAGATGTGATATAGAAACGCGTCAGCATCTTCTGCGATGGAGTAATGGATTTGCATCCCATCTCATCTGTATTCTTGGAAATATTGGAAAAAATAAAATTTTGAATGGGTATATCTACGGAACCATTGAGCAGATTTCACCTTCGTGACCTCCGTCATTAAGCCTCAAACCCAGTTAAAAAATATCGAATTTATTAGTCGTTTCTTCCGAAACTTAATGAGTTTACGATCGAACGTTAGATCTCGTGATTAAGCCCCAAATCTACTCTACAAAGGTCGAGTGTCCAATTAGTTCATTCCAAAAGTTATTATCTTTACAGTCAGAAGCAATATTTTCCGAAAGAAACAATTTGAGAACTCGATATTTGTAGGGAAGGTTTGGACCTCAATCATGAAGGCCGAATTTGTGAATGGGTAAAATCCACCTGATGATTTCACAGAAATTCCCATTCAAAAGTTTACTTCCCAATATTTCCGAAAATACAGATCATATCGAATCAAAATCCAGTTCTTGATGAAAAATTGTTAGCCTGAAAGATCAAACCGAGTTTTGTGAGGATAATATAATCAGAAAATCGCCGAATATTGGGTTTGTTTTGTTTGCAAGTTCAGAACTGTTCGGGAAGGATCGAGTAGGCGCGATTGCGATTTCGTGTCTGAAAAAAGGAATCGCGCACACTCGAACCCTCCAGAACAGTTCTGAGTTGGTTTTGAACTCGGAACAGTTCAGAATTGATTTTGAACTCGCAACCAAAACAAAGCTATTGATTATTTGAAGAGAAAAATTGATTTTTTTTTTAAATTGTTCTGAAAACACGATAATAACCAATTCTTGACCAAAGTTTTCTATCAGCATTTTCAAACTAGCTGTCGAGTTGCATCATGATCGACTCAGTATTTTTCGAGTTATTCTGGGAAAAACAACGATATCGAGAAAAACACTACGAATTTTTCCATATTTTTTTCCAATATCTCAGAAAATTATTCTCGCATCAAACTAGACTTTGTCACAATGCTATGAATATGAAGTTCAAGGTATGAGTTGAGGTTTCTTCGAATTTGATGAATAAATTCCGAAAAAAATTTTTTTTGGAAAAATGTCGAAAAAATGTTCTATAAAGATTAACGATCTCGACAGAGATTCTGTAAAAGGCTGCACGCTTCTATTCAACCAACTGTCAAGTTCCAATCCAATCGCTACAGTGGTTTCTGAAATATCAGGGAAATAATCTTCAAGTTCAAATGACTCCGAAACCATTTTGGCCGTTTGGCCCATTAACGAATCGATTTAAACACCGAATTCCTCATGAGTGACTCCATCTTAGTCATTGGAGACCATTTCCGGGAAAAAATTGAATTATAGACATCTGAACAAAACGATAGCAAGTTGTTCTTCAGAACATGCACAACAGGTCCCGTCTTCACCTCAGCTCTATTATCGGATATATGAAATATTATCATTCATACCGTCCCTTTATTTTCGTTCTAAATACTGTTAACTCCAATTTATCCACTCTGTTTCATGTAACGAAGTTGAGAACTGAAAGAAAGGTCTGCCACAAACACGAAGCCACTTATCCAACAGAGACATCTTGAGGATGTGTGGCAATAAAACGAAGGAAATTGGAAATCTGGCATCTTTCTCTGGACTGTATTGTGTAAATTCCAGAGCGTCCAATTCGAAAAAAAATGCTAGCAATTCCTTTTATGGGCGCTTGTGGAAGAGTAGACACGTATTGGTAGGAAATGTTGGATCTATTCGGTTAATTTGTTCTTGTTTTCTCACAAAACGCACCTGATGTAACTTATCCGACTACTCATTCACCGGAAAAAAATCCTTCAGCTCACTGAATCATGAGGTTGTCCCTACGATTTACTGCTCCTTCATGGTATTAATTGAGACTGGCCTAACCGAACATGCCAGATATAATTTGCGGGCTGGCATATTTTTTTGGTCTGAAAGTCAGTGCTTCCTTGATAAAGAGAGCTATTCATTACGTCGCTTCTACTTAGGGATCAAATTAAGTTTTAGGGCTAGTACTTTCACATTCGAATAAATAAAAATTCCCACTATCTGACACAACAATATGTCAAATAATTGCAGTAGCATTTGCAATCTGAAACGTAGCTTATTTCGTTACTTTCAATAGACGACTTAGGTCCAAGTTGCCAACCGACAAATTACTTCCAAATTTACTATTACTGGGGAAGGGAAATTTCAGAACAAATTCGACATGATAAGGTTCGCGTAGTTTATAAATATCCGTTAAAGATGCCTCGGCTCCTCAAACAAGATGATTACTACCAAATATAGGTTACTGTTAGGTTCATCTCTGATTGGTTGAAATATAGGTTGGGATTCCTGATTTCATGTTAATAGTGTCAAGTTTATATAGAATATGTTCCGCAAATCTACATGGTTATTTTGGTTGCCGGTTTTCCGTAAATATGAAATATTTGGAAGGTTCCTGAAAAAAAAAGTTGATTACGGGATTTGATTGTTGAAAAAACGTTTTTTCTGTCACCAGAACGACAGTCAAACCTCTATGGTATCATATCCATAGCATAGAACAATCTTTATCCACTTTATGATCCATAAAACAGAAAAGAGACAACAATCAACAATGGAAAAATTACTATGAAGGTCTATGGATCATAAGGTTGATAAAGATTATTCTATGCTATGGATCATGATGTAAGCATGATGTAAAAACATGTGATGTCAGCAAGATTGAAATACAAAGAAACATATATTCTGTGTTTTGAATTCGAATGAAAAAGTTACGTCATCGTTGGTAAATACGATCACAGATGAGCAGATGAGCACAACATGTTTTCTTTACATCATGATGTAAAAAACATCGTGGGCTCATCCGAAAAATGATTGACCTCAGCAAGATTGAAATACAAAGAGTTGTAGGTTCTGTGCTTTGAATTAACATGCAAATTCAAAGCACAGAATATACAACTCTTTGTATTTTAATCTTGCTGACGTCACTCTTTTTCAGATGATCACATCATGATTTCTACATCATGGTTAACATCATGGATGTAAAAAAAACTGCCAATAATATCTGTCGAATAAATCTTTATTCACAGGTTCGAACAACGAATAACATATTCGAAGTAAAAGTGCTATTTACATGGAGGATATCTTTATCTTTGGGTGACGTCATTTTGACTGATTCGGAAAGTAAAATTTATTCCTAGAATGAATTTAGTTATTCGTAGGTGAAAGTACCGGGCCATAATTATTCAGGACAATCTTGAATATTTTTTTCGAAATCGATCAACTCCTAGTAAAAAGGTGTACTGATCGTGCAATCCCCCAATAGCACAGGCAATTCAACAAGCTTTCGGATAAACTTCCTATTCCGAACATTTCGTACCATGGATATGTATACAAGAATCAGCATCAGTGGCGCGGTGTTTGGGCAGAGGTGGAACACGATTTATTTACGAGTTGGGAGTTTCAAATAAATATGAATGCAAGATACAATATATTTTTCAATTCGATCTATGGAACTGCGTCAAAAGATGGTGCGCTGAAAGGATATAGATTTCAGGAAATTTTGATTGAAATCAGAGTTCACGTTAATAATCACTACAACTATTTGAGGAATATACAGGTGAGTCACGAGGAAGTGTACATATTCGTACCATGTGTAGAGACTACTCTGATGATTCTCAAATGACCATTTAAAAGTGCCTTCCTCTCGTCATAAATTTCATACAGGCTGATTGTCGGTTTAACCGAAAACTTCAATCCGTCATAACCTTTGAATGGTTATCCCAAATCGATTGAAATTTTCAGGGAATATTGTCTCAGAGGAACTCCAGGTACCAATTCGTTGACAATTTGGAAAATCCATGTCCGGCTTTGAAAATTTCTGTTGTTTTGGTGTCTCGCTAAAATTTCACCCTATATATGTTTTTTCTATGTTTGATGAGAAATATTGAAATCGAAATGATTATAATAATAATAATGATTATAATAATTTATTTACAGAAATTATACACACAAAGGTACACTCTACAAATAACCAGAATTCCCACAAAGGCCAAGCCTGTCCGTGGGGCGAACCATCAAGTTGAATGATTTTCTGAATATTACAAGTATAAATCTCAGTTTAATAACCCAATACCATTGATATCTCAAATTAATCGTATATATTATTTATAACTCATTGGTTTTTCACCAAACGAAAATCAATTCCATGAAGAAATTCATGTGAAATATTTAAATTCAATAGTAACTACAAAATTATCCACGTCGAAACCAAAAGTACCTACATAACTCCTAGAGTCGTTAGAAATCAATAGGTACAACACCCGCAAAATCCTATTGAATGAACAAACAGATGTGAATAGCTCTCCACTACTGAATATTTTTCTGTAACCTAAAAACTCTGTGGCAAACCCCAATTTATACCTACTCTCACTTTTACGTTTTGATAATTATTTAGGCACGTTCCGGACCATATTTAAACCTTGTTGTACTACATACCATCATTCAGTAAAATGTAGATACCTGAAGAAGATTTTTAGCAACTTTCTTCGTGTTTTTTGTGATTCCGTAGTATTACTATGAGTGTTGTGAATTCCCCGCCGAAGTCCTACACACCGTTAGGATCTGGCGTCTAGGAGGTTCGAAAGTTTTCAAAATCAAACTGAACAGTTAAAAAAAACACACTTTAATTCGATTCCTAGTTGTAAAATGAATATACTAGACTAGTGCCGATACGAAATAATCGATCGTGTGAAAATATGAACAAAAACGTAAAAAACCTGTTTTGAATATTTAAGCCGTGCCTCGGCGTTTTCGACCTCAAGCTTATCGCTTCCAACTCTGATCCCGACTGACTTATGTCTGGAATTTTCAAATATCCCCAAGGATAAATCTTACATGCCTAAATATGTCTATGTTTATAATAACGCACAAAACCACTTGAAGGTCGAACCGCCTTAGCTCGCTCGAAAAGTGAGACCAATGCAGGTGGCCGCACAGGGCCGTATTCCCTAATTATCTGGGGACAAATCTGTCGAGTTACGACAATGAGATGGAGTTTTTATGTCCGACTGATCATCAGAATTATCAGTCCTGTCACCGATATAATCAATTACCGTATCCATGTTGTCTGTCTCATCTAAATATATTCCCGAAATATGGTAGATAAACCTATTCACTAAGGTATCAACATATAACGAAAATTTTGCTGGAAAGAATTAAAAGAATCACTTTATAATTAAGCCTAGAGGATGTTATTCATAAAAATCTTAAATATTTTTCATTCCAAATCACATTTCCTATGAAATATTGGAGTTGAAGAGAAAATTATCTTGGTGTTGAGTTTCTTAAAAAACTACTTTACAAAGGTCAAGTCACTATGTTGTTTCTTTCGTTAAAGTTAAGTTAAATTTCCGAAAAATATTTTTTACTAATATTTTGCCAGTACGATCTTCACGATATTACTTATTAAATTGCGTGTCGGTATTACACAAATAGAAATGAAGTTCAAATCAGAAAGCGTTTGCGCCCTCGGACATATAAGGGAAATAACAAAATTTTCCGCCAATATCTCTGCAAATAAATATGGTTTCAAAATGTTGACTAAGACCTGTACCAAATTATATTGAACTTTAATGAATAGCTTCCGAAAAAAATGTTTAGAAAAAATTCAATTTTTTTCCAATACAATTCTCACCAAATCATGCATTAAATTGAGCGTCGATATATTTCACAACTAGTTATGATATTTCAATTTGATCGCGTTAGTATTTCTTGAGAAACTTTCGGGAAAATTAACTTAAACTCTCAAATTAACAACAAATACGTGAAACAAAAAAAAAATGAAATGAAAAAAAAAACTCACCCGTCCTGTGCAACTTATCTGAAAAAAATTTGTCCACAGTGCATATATCCGATAAGAGTTCACTTGATTCACAAAATATCCAATACACAAACTGAAGACCTAAAGTTATTTTCAATAACTTTTCTGTAAAAATCAAATATATCGTGAACCTCTCAAAGATATATGATTCTGGATGAAAAGTTAACCGATTATTTCACTGAATTCCAATCTTAGAACCGAATGCGATGATTCATTCTCGGGATTATTGGAAATTTGTAGCATTTTTCTTTATAACTCAGAGACTTCTGGTCGGATATCATCCGGGTAAAAATTTTTAGGTTGAGTTATGCAACAGTAATCAACGTTGAGAATTTCACAAAAATTCGGTAGTAAGTTTCCGAGAAATAATTTTTTTTCCCTCCAACCCCCAATTTTAAGCCCTTAGGTTACACCAATCCTGCTGAAAAGCTTGGAAGATCAATCCCGAGTGACACATGATTTTTCTACTAAGTTTCATGGATTTCGGTTCAGCACTTTCCGAGAAAAGCTCTGGACAACGGACGGCGGACGGACGGATTTTTTTTTATTCGTTCATTCAAATCTACATACTCCAAAACGTAAACTGTGAAATTTTCAGGGGGGGTTAAAATTTTTTTTTGTTGGTCGATCACTAAGGTTTATTATTTGATTTCATCAAATAATAAACCAAAATCACCAACGTAATATATATATGACACAGAACAAACAACAGAAAAAAAACCATTCCCCCCTCAATCAGTCCCCTCAAGATTATTGGGAGGGCGAGTTCAACCAGAAATAATATAGTAATAGGATATTCAATTAAATTTGAAAAGGCTAGAAATCTTATGCCTAGGTTGGTCCATCGGAAAGAGTTTCACCCTTCTCCTGAATATCGGCATAGAAACCGAATTCCTAACATCTACCGGAAGAAAATTGTAAAGTCTGCTCGCCAAGTATTCAGAAGCCTGCTGGGATATCGTTTTCGAGGCATATTGAGCTCGAAATATCTCATTAACTTTAGATCTTGTATTGTGAAGATGATCAATATAATTAATATAATAATTATATAGGAAAACTGCCGAAAAGATTCTTTCCAACATTATTGTACGATTCTCAATTAAATAATGAATTTCAGTGATTTTTTCGTCTCAGCTTCAAATAACAATATTATTATTAATATCGAACTCAATATAGAGAGCAAAAGTAAGTATTACCTTCACACATTATACAGCATTTTCTCAATTCATTGCCGTTTGCAAGACCGTCTTATGAAAATTTCCCAATTTAATTCGTTCTCAATGGAATTTTATGAAACGATTAAGGGCAATTTACAAGAGATGGTGTTGTCAATTTGAGGAATACTCAAATTTCTACCGTAGAAAATCACCATGCAATCCGCGAAGTATGCTCTCAATGAAGAATTTCGTAAATACGTATATTAGGGTGGTCAATAACCAGCTAACAGGACCACATTCCTTTGATGGCTCGTTGAGTAGAGAAGTCAAGTTGGAACTTTTACGAAATATTTTTCCCAACCTATTAGCTGATATTCATGCTTGATAGCTCTACTTTCACCATGATGGAGCATCTCCACATTTTCCGGTTGTTGTCCGCCAACATTGAAATCAAACATTCGGTTCGAGATGGATAGGGAAAGGAGGTATTATTCCTTGGCCACCAAGGTCCCATGATTTAAATCTTATTGAAAACATCATTTGGAAACTACTAAAGAACTGGTATATGCAGAGTCCCCAAATACATGCCACGAATTGATAGTGATAGTGATATTCTGATATTATTAGGAACGATCCAGGTATAATCAGGAAAGTAGTTAGACATTTAAATATAAGACAACATAAATGTGTGCAAGCTGGAGGAAATAATTTCGGAAAGAATCTGAAATAATTGTTTCAGGTTATGTTATTTATTTATTCAATCTTTTGAGTTTTGTTTATTTTTGTTTTCAATTAATTTCCATGAAAAATTTGGTCTTCCTCGTTCTCTCATCTAGTCCCATTTATGGATTCTTGACAATTCATGACGAAAATTAGGAGATATTCCAACAAGCTTCTTTTAAATACATTTTCCTTCTTCAATGAATTTACTGTCCACCATCTACAATTTTGAACTTTAAGAAGACAACTATAGCCTAACAACCATCAACGACTAATTGAAAAGGACAGACAGGGATACAAAACACTGAGGGGCTCGTAAAAGTGATTTGTCTCTTCTTACACAGACAGAAATGAGCCTTGGAATGGTAGTTCCACAAGGCTTATAATAGAATATTTCATGTAGCACGTAATAGTTCTATTAACTATTCCAAAGTCCCGATTCTTGTTCTTAGTTTTCGAACGGCTAAGGTGAATTTCTGCATAATTTTGTGTATTTAGATCCAAAACAATTAATTGAAGGTTTGGGAACTTCTGAGAATTTTCCAGCTCAGAACTGATTATTTCTCAATGGATGGCCAAACAGAGTGTTTTAAAACTAATGTTATTATATTGAATTGAAAAAATTTTTTGAGCAAGTCCTGGAAACGGCACTGAATTAAGTAAATGCTACTTACTCTTGCTCTTCATACTGAATTCAATGAAAAAAATTCTTATTAAAAGCTGAGCGGAAATGATCTCTGAAATTCCTTTTTTAATTGAAAATCGAACAATAATGTTAGGAAAAATTTTTCTGACATTTTTCGATAGACAAAAACAACAAAAATTTTCGAAGCCGGACCTGGATTTTTTAAATTATGAATGAATTATTACCTGAAGGTACTTCAAGGCAATATTCCCTGAAATTTCCAATTTATTCGGGATAACCGTTCAAAAGTTATAACGTATTGAAGTTCTCAGTGAACCCGAAAATCAGCCTGTATAGAATTCATGAAGAGGGGAAGGCACTGTAGAATGGTCATTTTATAATAACCTGAGAAGTCTCTATACACGGTAGGAATATGTATACGGTTCCTCGTGACTCACCTTGTATAATAATGACAAATCATATCAAAATCGAGGCTGGTTATAAATATTTTTAATATATTTCAGCCCTGGATTTTTGATTGCTGGAATCTGTAAGTGTGCATTTGACGTGACATCGCATGACGTTGTTCGACAAATCGAATTAATGAATAAATTGGATCTCACGTTTTCATATATTTGAAAGTCCCAACTCGTGAATATTTTGTGTTTGGTTGAATATAAATATTTGGTAGAAAAGAATGAATATATTGTAGCACAAAATATGAAAATTGGTGCAACAAATAAATTTAATTATTTGCAAATACACTTTTGTCCCAAAGGCCCTTGTTTTTCCATATCTCTATTTAGGAAGCCGTTTGGTATTCAGTTTTCTATGATGTTACCTTACTGCTCAAAATCGACAAAATAAAAGTGAGTTGGTCACGAAGGGTACTTCATTTCTTCTGTACGGGTACCAACTTTGTTTAATCGCGCTTGTTCTGGAAAACAGCGCGGAAGTTCGGTAATGGGACGAATCTGCCAAATAGTTTTTGTGTCAATGAGAAGAATTATTCATAGGAAAATTAGAGAAGATGTTTTTTTCAGAATCTTCATATTTCATTTGAATTTCACTGAAGTCTCCAGGCTGCCATTTCCCTACTGAGTACTATACTCCAGTCCAATCAGATCTCCCAATTTTTCTACGGAACAAATGAATGGAAAAATCAAGGAAATCTATTTTAGAAGATTTATATATTTCAAAATGTATGTATCCAGTTCCATTGAAATTTCACTTTAATCGACACCGAAAACTCGAAGACTCTATTTCAGTCGAATCAGATATGTATTCTTTAAATTCTTCTGAACGTTAGATCAAGAGTGCAGAATATTTGTTTGCATTAACCCTTATGACATCTACTGGTGAAGGGTCAAAGCATTTACTGGATGCTACAGTGACCTTATGCGGGACAGCGGCGTTAATAGACATATTACTGTCGTCTGTTCACACTCTATGTTCATGAGGTGATTACCTGAAAGATTTATCGGTACTTTTCCGTAGTGCATGAGCAATGTATCCTGATCGTCCTTGCTGCTGATGGTAGACGATACTACCCTTCTTACTCAAACAATGATACTACAGACTGACGCAGACGTTCGGGTCACTACTTAACATCATTGTCTCAAATTTCAGCTTGATCGGATAGGTATTCTTCTTCGGAGAGATTGGAAAAAATATGTCTGATTTCATGCTGATTTGCTGAGAATCATTATTTTTTCCGAAATAAGTCAAAAAATATCGATCCAATCATGATTGAACTTGAATCTTGATGCGCAAACTCATGCAAAATTTCTCGATCATTTCATTGGAACAATTAAACATTTAGTTTATAAATATCTTATATCTTCTAATCATATGGTGAGAGGCATATTCGAGGAAGTCCTTTGTGAGTTGTTGCAGAGGGGCCTCAGAATTGTTGAGCAGTGCTGCTTATCAGGGGGGCTCAACATCAACCCAGCAAAGATCATCGTAATAGGAAAATACTCGACAAGGTACAAATGCTTGCTTGTGTTTGCATCACTGGGGCCATGATAAAGTGCCCGACTAGAGCACTTGGGGTCATCACATATCTCAGTTCTCTACATCTAGTGATCAATAGGGTAGCCCATGAAGCTATCCGTAGAGTATCTAGGGAACGTATAGGTAATTAGAGAATCAAACATCAGACAGCCTGGTCCCCTCTGAACAAGTACATTTCATCAGCGAACCTACCTTGTGATGTTATGATTAAAAGAGTAAACACCGAGAAGAACTTAAACTCAATGCTATTTGAAAGGGAAGAATGAGAAAAGGAATACACTACCCAAAATTTCAAAGCAAATGCCGTTAAATGGTATACAGATGATTCTGAAACCATAATGGAGGCCGGCGATGGAGTATACGGGCCTAAAACGAAGTGTACACTATCGCTAGGCTCCTACTCGAGTGTTTTTCTGGCAGAAATACTTGCAATCGAGAGAAGCAAAGACACAAACCTAGACAAGAGCACAAGAGACCTTAAGGTCTCACTGAAATGTAACCCCTTGCCAATTTATAACTATAACTAATCCTATGACTCTGTGTGTTCCATCCCAATGTCTCTAATTATCTAATTTTAAACAGAAATTGGTCTTAAATGATAAGGTTGGACATTCTGAGGAAGAAGCCGTGATCAAGTTCAATTCTCTTTGACCGACCATGTGTGCTCTAACTTTCTAAGGAAAAACCTAGAGTCTTGAAATTTTCATATTCTGTTCGGAGCCTGAAAATCTCGGTTGAGTTCGTTAATCGGCAAAGGCCAAAAGGCGTTATAATTATTTTGAATTTTGAGGTTTGTTCCAAGATTAATTGATGCGATCAGATCAGAGCCTCGTTATAAGTTGGAGAATACCAACGGGCAACCTGTTCACAATTTTGATATAATCTAACCGTTCAAAAAATTTCGAACAAATGTTTTTTGGAAACATTTTTTCCGAGAGACAAGTAATCAGAGTTGGATGAAATTTGGCACGTACCTTGAAGTCAATATTTAACAACAATGTTCCACATTTCATATCGATCGATCGATCCTCAATTTCTCGAAAAGGAGGAGGTTGTCAAAGTTGAGAACTTCTTCAGTAGTAATGCCAACGTATAACTTTCGAGATTTCTGTTGAAAAAATTGTTTTTTCGAAAACTATTCAAAACTTACCATGGAGTCTGGCACAGACCTCGAGTCACTATTCAACAACAGTATTTATATCAAATTTCGGAATTTGTTCGGATATTCATCTTTGGAGATATTTGGAGAAAATATGTCCGATTTCGTGCTGATATCATCGGAATCATTGTTAATTATTTAGAATATAACTCAAAAAATACCTTTATATCCGATCATCTTTCGCAAAAGTATGTTGATCTGCGGGATCACGATAATTTTGTGTTATATCGAAATGAATGCAGTCAGTATACAAAGCTCTAATGAGATATACTCGAATGAGTAAACTTTTACTTCCACTGAGGCATCATCAGGGGACAAACTTATTATAATTTTTCTCATCGAAAATGGAATAAATTGACTGATATATAAATTAATCTAAACCACTCGCAGATTAACAGGTAGAGGAGACATCGCATCATTTCTTCACGTGGTAGACCTAAAAATTATAACTTCAAATATTAGTATCATTAGTATGAAGTTCACAAGTGGTCAAGTCATTTCAGCAAATTCTCTCTATTCTTCTGTTTCCAGATCCACCAGCTTGAATAAAGAAGCTGATATGGAATTTTTGCGTAACTGACATCCAAACTAGAAACCGAACAACATTGGAAACTAGAGACCAATCGTAAATCTATAACCTCTGAATGAAACAACTTGAAGAATCTATATTGGGAAAGTACTTTTTGTATCTCAGTTAAGAAGGCGATTCAATGAATTGGTTGAATCGACTCTACATATTTCCTTTCAATTTTCCTGTCAACATTTTCATACCATTTTATCGCTGAATTTTAATCTGATAGTCGGTTCAAAAATTATGGCTTGAATGCGGCATTTCAGCAGGATCTGATCGATAATTCCTGATAAAGGTATTTCATTTTCTTTTCACGAATTCTATGCCACGAATCTACGTTTTCATATCTCACAACTATGTTCCAATAAGATCAAATCGATATTTTTTTCTTCTCAAACGACGCCTTATAGTTATCGTTCTGATATATCTACACGTAATTCTGAACTGTGCATCTTTCCACAAAAGATGCATATAGAAAACGACTATTGCGAAGGATGTTTCAAAGTCATAAGAAAAATCCATTCTTTCCGGCCGGCCGGCCGTGGATGCAATAACTGTTGAACGGAGATAGCTACCGACTCAAAACTTGCAGGGTATTCGAGGCATCGGAATGCTGCGGTTGAATTCGTTAATGGGCCGAATCGGAAAAACAGTTTCGGAGTTATAGACATTTGTAATTTTGAGATTATTTCCCTCACATTTCAGAAACTACTGAAGATATTGGATTGAAACTGAGCAGTTAGTTGAAGCATAACGACGCGCAACTTTTGGCAGGATTCCGTCGAAATCGTACCCAGATAGCACAGGACGTCCTAAGGACGTCCATTACATGTCCATATTTGGTCGGAACGTCCAGGACCAATTCTGGACGTTTTAAGAACGTCCAGTTCGTTAAATCCTCAGAACGTCCAGAAAGCGACCTCCTTAGAACGTCCATTCTACGTACGAAGATCATATCTTCGAATTGTTCATTTGTGTGATTACTGGCATTTTTCAGATCGAGTGTATATTTTGCTATTGGATCATGATATAAATATGCCGATTCTGCCTCTTTGTATAGATTTTACTGTCAGATCAAGATTTTGATCGACCTGAGAATTTATAAATGATATGCTTGGTGAATAATAAGAGGAATAATTATATCACATTTGCAAAACTATCCTAGTATGAAGTATCATTGTTCAAACAATAGAAGAAGTATAATGTGATTGTTCAAATAATTCCATTTTATACAATGTTAATACCATATCCTCGGAATTAAGAATAAGGAGACGGTTATTGTGGTTCTGTGTTCTTTTGTGAAGTGTGACCGTCATGTCAGATGTCAATGGTTGTAAAATTTTTAGCGGGACGCCACACGAAAGATAGAAATGAAAATAGCTAAGGAAAATATATTATTACAGAGACATTGTCTCAGATTATTATTCAGATCAGATTAGATTCTCAAAGGATATCAGTGATTTCAAGGAATATTGAGATACCGAAAGGTTAGTAAACATTATAATGTCTTAACTAAGGAAACTTAAACACCCATTCCCACTTGAGTTTCATGAACCTATATTACATCATTCCTTTTTCGTGCCTATTTGTCTGCTGACTGACGGTTCACAACAAATTTGTATGCGTTCTAGCCGGTTTCGTTAACTGTTTTAGGTTTCCCCTGAAGTCAGGCTGACAAAAAGGCACAAATAAAGTAGTCAAGTGGTACGAGTTCCAATCATTTCATTCTTCATAATAAATTCAATTACAGGATATTGAGTAAATGATGCAAGTCATTCCAAGAACTTGCTCCACAATGTTGCTGTATGTTCGATATTTCATATACCGTTGAAAGTAAGATCTTAAGCAAGAACTGCTGAAGAAACAAGTGACTTGGAATCAGAGTTCAAGTCAAAAACCAATTCTTTCTTTAACGAAGAATTAATAGGTGATATAAGTCTTCTTCCTTCTCTTTAAATAAAAAAAATAGTAACTTATAGAATTTCTAAACAACATACACATACACCATGTTCAATAACATATTCTTCCTTTTACAGTTAATGAGACAGTTTCAGAGCCTAAAAGTATTAATGGTGAGCTAAGTTTTGATTATATACGATTGAATAACTGTTTTCAGAAATATATTTGAATATATCTAATTTTTTCTTTATAGGTGATTGACAAGATGGTAAATCATCTGAAGTTGTCCAGGATATGTTGGACTCTTCCGTCCATTCTGATACTTCCTTCCATTCAAAGGAGTCTGATGGAATTCACAACGATAAATATAATTTAAATTTTCCTTTGATTTCAGAACAAGAAATAATTGAATTTGATGCTATTTTAAATATTGAAACAAATGAAAATGTGAGTTGATTTAATATTTTTGCTCTTTATTGTTCGTAATACATATTATAATGTTGCTTCGAATCATGAGAATGAAGAGGGTTTTTGTGATGAATAAGAAAATTACTTTGCAGGTGAATAAATGCAAAAATAGGAGGTACAAACAATTATAATATGGTGAAGCAAATATTGATTTTATTGATCACTAATGATCAAACAAGTAGTTGGTTGGGGCCAAAAGTAAAGAAGCCATGTATCATGAAAGTCACTGAGCTATTCATAAGTGAGTATTTTGTAGTCACTGCCTGTACGTTGAAGTAGATATCACAATATATTAGGCACCAAAATTGATTTCATATTCACCTTGAAAAATAGAGTATTTGAAAGAATATTTTATTAATTTTTTTTATAGGTTAATGTGAACACGTTGCTCACATTTTTCCATATAATTCTCATACACCAGAGATTTTCAATTATGATTTTCTCCAAAAAAATTAAAAATAAAAACTGCTTTATAATGATCAATACTGAAGAATTTGGAATTGCATCTTGATCTGCCATTCAGTTTGGATAAGCAATTTAAATTATTTTCAGGTTTAGCTGAGAAGCCAGACAGGACCAAGAAAAGAAACTGAATCGTCAATTCTGGCATGGTTGAAAAGGGCAGAGGAGAGGAAAGGTGTGAACTCAACAAGTTTTGATATCAAACAACATATAAATATTGTTTGGAAAAAACTCCTTCTAAATAAAAAATTATGAATTATTTTCACTTATTTCCTGGAGGAATTCTGATGAATAATGAATCAATTCATTTCATTTGAAGGAGACAGGACATGGATATATACAGTGTGTCAATGTGAAAAGGTACAACACTTATTATTTCTGCCCCTATACAAAATCAGTAAATATGCAGTAATCTTTGGTTGGTTGGGCGGACATTTTGAATTGGTTCTAATCAATTTTCATAAACCCTGTGAGGCTGATGACAGCAACCCCTATAATGTTACATGGGAAGGGGTGTTGAGTGACACCTTGTTTCAAAAGTAATTCGATTGTCTTCCAAAACAAAAATACATCGGACCTTTTTGTTAGTACTTCCGAAAAATTGATAGAAAAAGTTTCAATGAAACATGAAAATGTTGAAAAGCACTTTCGAGTTTCATTACAACTCTTGCTATCAATTTTTCGGAAGTACTAACAAAAAAGGACAGGTGTATGGATTTTTTAGACAGATGATCGAATTACCTTTGAAAGAAAGTGTCACTCAACACCCCTTCCCATGTAAGATTATAGGGGTTGCTGTCATCACCCTCACAGGGTTGATAAAATTGATTGGAACCAACTGTATAAAATGTCCCTGTACAGACAAAAGTTTAACAGTTTTTGCATTTTTTCTGATTCCGCATGGGGCGAGATATAAAGGTGGTGCCTCTTGAAACTGACACACTGTAGAATAACCCCTCGATATCTTCAAGCGCCCCCAACTATGTCCATGAAACGTCCTTAAAAGGACGTCTGTAAGACGTCCTATGAATGTCCATTTTAAATCCTGAAAGGCTCTATTATGGACGTCTTGAGGACATCCTGATTAGTAACATTGGACGTTCTAAAAACGTCCATAAGACGTCCACGTCCGTAAAATGGACGTTTTGAGGATGTCCCGAATGTCCGAGCTGGACGTTTTAAGAACGTCCCTAAGACGTATTTGTGCTATCTGGGTATGGTCAATCAATTGAAAATAAATTTTCAAAATTTTTTCTGAAACTGTAGTTCATATTCGAGAAAATGTCAGTTGTACCTTGAACTTTACATTTCGCAGCAGTGCACCCAATTTCAATTCGATACGTCCATTAGTTTTGGAGATATTGGGGAAAATTTATGTTGAATTAAAACTCAAGAAAAACTGATTCAATCGTGATGAAACTTCGCAGCTTGTTTGAAGATGTCAAAGGACAACATAGTGCAAAATTTCGTGATAATGAATAAATTTGAACAATTTGAAAAAAAAATTGAATATTTTTTAATATTCAATATTCTGTGATCTTCTCATTATATAATATAATACTCATTGAATTCTGTATGAACCTTCAAGCTGTTATTTTTCGACAAAGTACTGAATTTCGATTCGATTTCATCTGTATTTTTAGAAATATTGGGAAATAAAATGTTGAATCGGCGAATCGGCGGAATCGTTGGGTACATTTTACCCATTCACGAATTCAGCCTTGGCAGTTATGCTCCAAATCTCCTCTACAAGTACAGAGTTTCTAAATCATTTCTTCCGGTAGTTATCGTGTTTACTTGGAAACTTAGAAATTCGATATTTGTACAGAAAGTTTGGCCTTTATCACGAAGGTCGAATTCGTGAATGGGTAAAATCCGCCCAATGATTCCATAGATATACCCATTTTATTTCATTTTTTCAATATTTTCGAAAATACAGATTGGATCGAATTGAATCCCTGTATTCAATCGAAAAAAATTGTTCAAATTCGTTGCCAAAGCGGTCATCTCCATTGAACATGCTGGCAAGAGCTGCTGCCCTCACGGCAGTACATTTCTAGGTTTTTCATTGCAAAATTTATGAGCAAAAGTTGATTTTCACTATACGTCCCGTAACCTTCCAGTATCCCTATGTATGTCATGTTGACGGAACCTAAACGAGACGTATAGTGTGCATGCATCAATCAATTTACACCTTATAATATTTTACGGGAAGGATACTGGACGGTTACAAAACGTGGGAATCAGCTTTTATTTGGATACTGAAAAACAGATATTGTTCTATGCAGTAAATTGAAGGTATACCTATTCAGTAGACGACTTCGGCCCAAGTTGCCAACCCACAATTTACATAGCAAGTTAACTTTCACTGGGGAACCGGAATTTCAGGACAAATTCGACATGATAAGGTTCGCATTATTTATAAATAACCGTAAAACATGCCTCGGCTCTTCAAACCAGATAATTCCTTCCAAATATAGGTTTTTGTTAAGATCTTCCCCGATTGGCTAAAATTTAAGTTGGAATTCCTGATTTCATGCAAACAGTGTCAATTTTCATAGGATGCGTTACGAAAATCAACTCTGTTGTTTCGGTTGCCGATTTTCCGCTCCGTAAATATGAAATATTCGGATGGTTCCTGGAACAAGCGCGTGAAAAAGGTTATTTACGGAATCTGGTTGATGAAAATGCGGTCGATTAACTGTCACCAGAACGATTTTCTATGGTAAATATCCATAGCATAGAACAATCCATGTTTACTTTAGGTTTGTTTTGGTTCTGAGTTCAGATCTGTTCGGGACGGTTCTAACATAGACCATAGATCTGTGCTAGAACCGTCCCGTACAGTTCTGGACTCGGAACCTAAGCAAACCTAAAGTAAACATAGATTGTTCTATGCTATGGATATTTACCATAGAAAATCGTTCTGGTGACAGTTAATCGACCGCATTTTCATCAACCAGATTCCGTAAATAACCTTTTTCACGCGCTTGTTCCAGGAACTATTATGGAAAATGCTTGAATTAGTTCAGTTCCGATATTTCTGGCAAGTACTTGTCAGTAAATTTTGACAGTCGATTTTACTGTCACTAGTTTGGTAATTCTTGGTATGAGTACGAGGCGTTTCAAAATTACTGATACTGGCCAGTACTGATTGGCTATATCGTAATGCAACAATTTATATTAGGCAGCAATGAATGCCAATTATGGTACATGCTGTCAAGAGTTTTTTCAGTTTCTTATATGCCGTTCCACCTATTAATAAAATAGTTAAAACAGTGTTTGAATGATCAGCCCTGGATAGATGCTAACAGATCAAACTTTAGATGCAGAAAACTATGCATGTTTGAATTCGTTATCCGCTGATTATTTTCAAAATCGAATAATTATTGGTAATAATCATAATTCATGTGGGTAGTTAAGTCATACCTGATTGTTATGTCTGAGGTTCAAGCCCTTAAACGGAAAAGAATTTTTTGATTTCCGGGGAACTGTCCAATCATTTAATGTTAGGTAGAAAACTAACAGTGCTGTTTCTATGGTGGCGCGAGGAATTAGTAACAAAGCCTAAACCAAATCCACGGGCCTCCTTATTCGCATAAGCAGTAGCTTCTGAACCTAAGAAAATCAGAAAAAATACTAAATAATTAAAGATGCCGTTCGGTAAGTCAGTGGGTAGAGCGTAGAACTTCGTGAGGAATCGGGGTTGCTTCCGAACTAAAAAAGAAATTTTGACAGACGGTACCGACCTCATTCACTGTTGGGTCAAGAATTAATGATGCTGTGTATGTAAGGACAAGGTAACAGAACCTGCACAGAACGCCCTTGATATCCTAACTCGCACGAGGTATATGCTCCTGTAGCTTCATCCTGGAAACAACTGAAAACCTGTGGAATATAAAAATAATTTTCTTAGTTTCATTTTTTAATCCAATAGAAAATATTTAACTGATGTCGGAACCATGTGATCTAGAGAGAAAAGTCAACGATTCTTCTTTTATTTCGCTGAATGGAGAAAATAGTTCTGATCATTGTTCTATAGAAATGAACCATGTTCACGTGAATTAACAAGAAGAAGAGGGAGAATTGAAATATAATTGAATATTTTTCTTTAAGAAACTATGCTTGACGAATAGTGCAAGCCTTGCAATCCGCGAGCGAGATTGGAATTCTTTATAGTTGTTTTTCGGATATGGAGAGTGAAAACCTCGAAAAAATCTGAAGAATGCTAGGAAAAAAATTGTTGCTTACACTTGCGCAGTCTTTTTTCGCACCGAATAACTCACCCGAATACTGTTTCAGGTCGTTTGTCTAACTGTATTGTCGAGCGAAATAATCTCTTCACTCTATTCTGATATTCGCTATTGGAGAATCTACAAGCGTAATCACAATTGGTTTTCTCCGTTGTCGTACAAATTTTTAAAATTCTATCCCGTGATATATGGCACCAACTTTGATTGAAATTCCATTCCATGTCATATTTGAAGCAATATATATTCGAAGTGCAGAGTTTCATTCAATAGTCATAGCAAACCGTAAGGAAGCTTTATTAACTTTTGCGGAGGCACGTGAATGCTTTCACTGAAATTGCTTTACATTCAAACAAATTCGTATATGTGTTCCAGTTCTCTGCATCCTAATTGGAATATGATTTTTAATTTCAACTGAAAAATTGACCTTTCAAATGAATTGAAGACTAGGTATTCAAATGAATATTATAGATAAATTTACTTCAATTTTGGTTTATTAGTCGATAAAATCAAATAATAAACCTTAATGATCGACCGAAAAAAAAATTACCCCTCCCTGAAAATTCCACACTTCATATTTTGAAGTATGTCGATTTGAATAAACTAATGAAAAAATCCGTCCGTCCGCCGTCCGTGGTCCGGGGCTTTTCTCGGAAAAAACTGAACCGATATCGTGTGTCGCTCGAGATTGATCCTCTAAGCTTTTCAGCAGGATCGGTGTACCCTAAGGGCTCGAAATTGGGGGTTGCAGGAAAAAAAAATATTTCTCAAAAACTTACCAGGAAAATTTCATGAAACTCTCAAAGTTGATCACTGTTGCATAACTCAATCCAAACATTTTCACACGGATAATACACGACCAGTGGTCCCTGAGTTATGAAGAAAAACGCTGCAAATTTCCAATAATCCCGAAGATGAATCATAGCATTCGGTTCTAAGTTTGGAATTCAGTGCAATAATCTGTGAACTTTTTATTCAGAATCATTTATCTAAAAGAGATAAAAGATTGATTACCAAATTTTCAACACATATCGGGAAATTTCTAACATTTCGTTTATTATTTTATAAACACAATGTGCAAATGCCCCATCGATGTTCATGACAATTTCATAATTGTAAATAGTGCAAATTGAATATTTTTAGGTTTGCTCTCCTAATATCTGAAACATAACTGAAAAATCGGATAACAATTATTATTTGAAAACATCATCCTACGAATTACGAGACTTGATATTAAATTTCTTCATAGAGCTCAATTATATCTTAAATAAAACTTAAATATTATTTATGAATCATTGGTTTTTCACAGCACAAAAACCAATTTCATGGAAAATTTCATTGGAAACATTGAAATCTCAATAAATACTTTTGTATAACTGAATAACACTTTCACATGCTGAACGCGAATTGAGTAGCGTAATTTGAAATAATGCAGATTTCCAAAATATTCGGTTAGTCGGGGGTTCCCATCAATTTTGGTTTGCGTAGTACAATTATCGTCAACATGTAGATATCCGTTACTGGTTTCATTTGAAATCTAATATTTTCAGTACTGAGGGTTTGAAATAAGCGTGAATATAAAAGATAATGAGCATGTGAATGATAAAACAAATTGGAGGATATATGCAAAAAAATCCATAACCAACCGGAAATCTCATAAACTATCTAGAATCTTACCCTGAGGATAGGAGCCTTAGCTCATTTATATTTTTGAGAACAAAGGCGAATCCTAGTAGAAATCACATCAACACATTTGATATTAGCGGAAAATCTTGAATTTGGTTTTACGTATTGGAGTTAGTTTGAAAGATTAAGCTTATTTCCTCAGTATCAAGAAGTACTAACGCGATCAGATTGGAACATCATGACTAGTTCTGAAATACCGACGCTCGATTTATTGCAAAATTCCGTGAGAATTGTATTGAAAAAAATTGAATTTTTCTTGAAAATTTTTTCGGAAGCATATTCATCAAAGTTCAATAAAATTTGGTACAGGTCTTAGAATCAACATTCGAAAACAGTGTTTCAAATTTCAGTTTGACCGATTTTTATATGCGGAGAGATTGGCAAATAATTTCGTGGCAATGTTAAATTTGGAGGTTATTTTCCTGATATGTATAAAAAAGGTGATGTCTATCTGATTTGATATTTATTTGTAGAATAATGACCCACAATTTAATAATTTTAGGAAAGAGTAAGATTTAAAGAGGTGAAACGACTGTGGAACGTCTAGTCTCATTCAAAATATTATTCAAAATTATGCTACTCATTTAGCGTTCTGTATGTGGAAATGTTATTCAATTAAACAGGAGTATTTATAGAGATTCCAATGTTTCGCAGGAATTTTTTCATGGAATATTTTTTTTTGTTGTGAAAAACCAATGAGTTATGCACAATTATAGATTTTATTCAAGATATCAATGGTATTGGGTTATTTAACTGAGAAAAAATAAACCTTTTTGTTAAATTTGCGGCGTTTTGAATCAATATTGAGCAAAATATAGTAATTATTGATTTATTCGATGACGACATATGGGTTCATGCCCTGCCCTATGAATCGCCTGGTTTCCTACACAGGCCGTCAGTTTGAAAAGGAAACAAAGGACTTTTGAGTGGAGAAATCGATATTTTGGAAAATGGATGAACCCATCAATTTGGTTTCTAGATATTTTCTCGAATATCATATCATTTCATCTCTCTGCGCAGCTCTCCCAATATTCAAATTCGACGGACAGAATCAATTTTGACCACGGATTTTTCATCAGTGAGTAAAACTTAGTCGTTTGAGACCAATATCAGCTCGAAATTCGAAAAATACAGACATCGCGACGAAATGATAACGCGCTTAAAAACCTAAATAAGCTTGTTCACATTGCGAAATGGCGAGTTGTAAATTTAAATGAAATTTAGATAAAATATTTAAATGTTCAAGAAAAAAAAATGTTTTCGAATTTTTCCATAGATCATTTTTTTTATTGATACTGTTCATCTTCTAATCAAGTTTCATTTCGATCAGATAAACATTTTTCGAGTTATTGAAAAATCAAAATTTTAAATGGCTGTCACACAAAAACCATTCGTCAGATTCAGCCCATTAACGAAATTAGCCAAGATATTTAGGATCAAAACCTAACCTGAAAATTTCAAGACTCTAGGTCTTTCGTTTTGAATGTTGCAGTACACACGGCCGGACGGACATAATTGAATTTTACCATGGATTCTTCTTCAGGGAGTTCAACTCAATCGTATAAGACCATTTTCGGCTTAAAATTCGAAACTAACAGATATCGTAACAAAATGATGACGCGCTGTTCCCTAGGACAAGCGCGTAATAAATAGGATACAAAATTAATTTCAGTTTGATTACATGTTTATAACCTCTTCAAGCAAGTGCAAAAGCGGCGAGAGTGACGTAATCCTATATCTGCAATCTGATCGGCACCCCAAAACGCCTGCTAAAATTCTGGTAAGCTCGATTTATGGTCATTTACGCGTTGACATAGATTTTTTAAGTAAATGACTAAAGTGTTTATCTGGTTGGTCTGTGGTCAAACGCTACCTTTCAATACTACAAGAATTAATATATACTCTACTGAAGGTTTCTTCGTTGTGTCCTGATGAAAATGTTATTGTACACTATACCTGTCAGTGTAGGTGAATCTACAATGGAGTAAAGTGCAGTGTATTTCAATCTATTCACCTATTCTTCGCGAATAAAAAATTATTATTCTTTGCTTCTTTCGTATTCACGAATTCTAAGTAACCTATCACTGCACTGTAATTGCAGAGAAATTAGGTACTCACGCCAGCATTATTCTTAGGACGAGAGTCGTAATATTTTCAACAATAGCATTTCCTGCGAGTCATATAAATTTAGTTCAAATGCAAATGCTCCGAATCGGAGCATCTCAGACATTTTGCAATACCCAAATATAATCAATACCAGGTGTCACCATCGTGTAGACAGCCGAATTCCTAACACCATACGTAATTCCTGATTGATGTGGCATAAGATGAGTATACATATTATATATCCTGGTTGACATTCACAGAATTTGAATGGAATTGCCCTTAGGTTCGCGCTTGTTAAATGATGTCTGCATGATTCCACATCCCAAGGTATGTATATACAGGGTGATTCCGGACGAAACCGTCAGATTTTAGGATAAGTTTACACTAGTCAAGAAAGTCTCGAAACAATTTTTGGCTTATGGTTGGGGGTCTCTATTGAGAATATACAGGGTGATTTGTCCAATTCGACCTATTTTACTTTAATTGAAAACTTCGGTACGCCTCATTCGATTTTATTGAAATTTTCACCGAAGTACAATATTAATGAGCACATTCATTATTTTCAAAATTCCTTCCAAAATGGGCGGTTGTTATTTTGATAATTCCAGATTAATTGTGCAGGTTGAAAAAACACCCTGTACATCGCATTTCCAAAACTTTGCTTTCTGTTCACGATTCTACTATAATAAGTCATCATTTCAAAGTTTCTAATTTTTTTGGCACACTTCTAGTTTTTCGAGAAATTTTCATCAAAAAAAGACAATGTCGAAATTTCGCTACGATCGATTCTATCTTATTAATAACTTTGATACGGCTTATTCAATTTTGAGAAAATTTGTAGTGTAGAATAATCTGAATGAGTTTATTCAATAATTGCAACAATCCCTTGAAATACAGGGTTGTATTTCACCCTATACATTGCTTTTCCAAAATTTTCATTCGTTTCAGATTCTACAATTATATGTCATTATTGAGAGGTATTCAGTTCCTTTGACACACCTCCGGTTTTCCTAGAAAACATTTTTGAAGAAGAGCATAATCGAAATTTGGCTCAATAGCAATGAGGGTATTCTGCACTAGGTAGGAAAGCTGTATTAGCCAAGGATGCAAAGTAGTTCAACTATTCTATTCAAATTTATTTTCAATTGCTCATTTCTGTTTAAAATCATCACATTCAGAAAATTACTTAATTTAATTTTTCTGCAAACCTCCGCTTTTCAATAAAAGGGTTATTTATATGAAGCAGTGACGTTATGTGATTTCGTTCAATAATGTCGATTGGAAATTGAAAAAAATATGTATTCGAAAAAGAGGAAACCATTTCGAAAATTCAATGTGAAGTTTCTGTTGATCCTAAAGTCCACTTGTCATTTGTTTCGTATGTTTGTTCACAATTTGTTTTCATATGTGTAGATTTGTGTGGTTTATGCACATAAACTCATGCACATATGAAGTAATATTCTGAGTTGAATGATTTCATACAAAATATGAGCAATTAAATATGAATTTGGAATTGGAAAAGAGTATTTAAGAACTGAAGAACTGCTTTGCATCCTTGGAATATACAGCTTTACTACCTAGTGCAGAATATTCTCAATGCTTCTGCGCCAAACTTCGATTGTGCTCTTCTTGAAAAATTTTTTATCGGAAAACCGAAGGTGTGCCAAAGAAATTAAAAACCTCTGAATAACGAGATATTATTGTAGAATCTAAAAGGAATCAGAAAGTTTTGGAAAAGCAATGTACAGGGTGTTTTTCATTCAACTGCATAATTAACCTGAAATTCTGAAATTATCACACATTCAACACTTGATTTTGAGAGGTTGTTGCGATTATTCAATGTACTCATTCAGATCGTTCTATATTGAAAATTTCACCATAATTGGATGAGCCATACCAAAGTTATTAATAAAAGCAGAATCGATTGGAGCGAAATTTCGACATTGTATTTTTTTGATGAAAATTTCTCGGAAAACTAGAAGTGTGCCAAAAAACTAGAAATTCTCAAATAATGACTTAATATAGTAGAATCGTTAACAGATAGCGAAGTTTTGGAAACGCGATGTACAGGGTGTTTTTTCAACCTGCACAATTAATCTGGAATTATCAAAATAACAACCACCCATTTTGTAAAAATTTTTGGGAACAATGAATGTGCTCATCAATATTGTACTTCGGTGAAAATTTCATTAAAATCGAATGAGGCATACCAAAGTTATCAATAAAAGTAAAATAGGTCGAATTGGACAAATCACCCTGTATATTCTCAATAGAGACCCCCAACCATAAGCCAAACATTGTTTCGAGACTGTCTTGACTAGTGTAAACTTATCCTAAAATCTGGCGGTCTCCTCCGGAATCACCCTGTATACGAATAACTCAACATGCTGTACTGTACCCGGTTTTTAAATCATAATATTTCCCTATATTCAAATACTTACGCCTATGTGCTAAACCGTGTTTCATTCATTCATTTATTTACGGTTCATCCATTACCAATCATAGAAGAGAACCTTGATTTTTCAATGGCCGAAAAAACGAACCTAAAATGTAGATAAACGGAACGCGGGCAATTATTCAGCTCTTGGAAATTCACAATTGAATCAAGTAAGTCTAGACAGCCCTCTTTGAAGTTACGAGGAACAAAGGATGATTTAGAAGGCAGCCATCTTGGCATAGTATACTTGTTCAATATTTGCTTTTAACCAAGTAAGTCTTTGTTACATTATTACGATTACTACAAGCTCTTTCATTCTGATTGCCCTTATAAAATCCCAACTATTATTTAGTGGCACCAGTTCATTTCGAAGTTGTAATCTGAATTGATATCGGTCATTCTGTTCAAGGTGTTTCTACGATCGTTAAGGATTTCATCAGTTTTCATTATGAGTGAATTGTCAGTGCTTGTTGTCTAGAATACTAAACAATCCGGTGTCGATCCAAACTCTGGTTAGTCTCTAGGAGCAAGCAATATTTCAGTTGCCCAGCTTTCACCTATCGACTACTATTTATTTACCTAATATTATACACGACCTAGCTGTTATTTATCTCCCTTTCATTATGTTTGTTGATTCTTCAAATAATCAATTACTACAATGTGTAGGCTTTGGCTCGACACCACCAACTCACCTGTCTCGGGTTAACGCCGTATGGCGGGTTCGAGCCTCTTGTTGCGCCAGAGGGGTGAGGTAGGGACTAAATTCCGTATGGATAGGTCCCGATAAAAAAGAACTCACCCCCCCAACTAATCAGTCGTGTAGTGAGTTTGTGATGAACTGAATGTGGAATGGTGACCGATGATCCTTAGCTCTAGAACCCCTTCGAGCTCCGTCAATCTGCATATTGTTATTCCACTGATGGTGGTATTCCGAAATGTGTTTCCACTATGTATCTGTTTAGTAAATCCTATTCATTGAGGTTATTCATACAAAGGTATATTTGACTCTATGTATCATACATAAGAACCTAGAAGTACTGACAGCTGAATGTCTTCTCATAAACCTATTATACATCTACCTTTGCCATTTATTGGCGCCTAAATGGCGGAGTTATTCCTATGAATGAGGTTTGTGAAGGAAACTTATCTGTTGGACCACCTTCATGGTTCTTTGTTTCATTCATTAGAGATTTGATATCATCGATTGCCTGAGCTTAATTAACTGCCACATTTACTGCTAATTGTTCCTGATGTTACATTTTAATAAAGATCGCTTTTGAGTTTTTCTCAGGCATTCTTTTTCCTCCTGCAAGAAAACCGCACCGAATAGCCAAATTGTTGTTTTATTCATTCTAACCTGAACTTCTCATCAATTTTCTCTCTCAGTATAAAAGTATTTTGGGTTGCGAACACAACGTAGAGTCCTATTCCGTTTACTAGACGATCACGGCGTATTGGCCACGGTTGGGTTTTGAGTGTGGGTAGATGGGGTCAAAAAGGTTGGGATAGTACAATGCGAAAGGTAAAATGTCAATATTGATTGAACTCCACCCCATTTTAAAACTTGTTGGTTTAAGTACGACCCTATGTTCATTGTATTTTGTATTTCCTGATGAAAAATGATACACCTACCATTTCAAATTCATTGGAATGGGGGCATCGCATCGGATGTTGAAATTCATCATGAAAGGCATCCAATACTTTGAATTCACAAGGTTTCTAATTATGTTTATCATCAATGAAAATTCTTCGTGAGACACTTAATATATCGGGATATATTATTCAAGAGAATGTGTTTGTCTTGACCATTTTTCATCACAGGAATTGTAGATTTCGGGAAATTCGTCTGTACGGTTCAAACGAAATTCATAGTGTTTTCATTTCTTCTCTTAAGGTGTCGTCAATCAGTTGTTGACATCATTAGGTCACTCGAACCACAAATGATCCACATGATAAAATACTAAAGTAGAACCAAACATTATTTAGGAACTTACTAGCAGAGCTCTCAAAGATACTTTGAAAAAGTGTCTAGATACTAAATAAGTTACTTTTCGATAGAGTCCCGGAAGTTTCTTTGGGTATCTAGATACTGTTTGAGAAAAGGAACCTAGATACGTATCTTCAAAAGAGATTAGACACTTTTTTAAATTCCTTTATATATAAAGTTGGAGTTTCTTAACGGTTTAGATCATGTCTTTATTTTTTTCTTCACTTAATCAGTTTAGAGAGAAGAATAGCCCACTCAAAATACAACAACCTCGAACAAACAATGAATGATTTATAGAGTAATAGATGGTTGTTTAGTCACTTATTCAAATCAAAACGGTTTTTTCATGTCATTGTTCGAAGGAAAAGTATGACAATTTTTCTGAAAATCTGACCGGCACATGTCAGTATAAATGAAGCAGACCTATATTAAATAATCATTGACACTTAAAAACGAACTATTTTTCAAAGTTTTTTTTTAATTAGCAGGATTTTCGTGAAAAATTCAACGGCTCAACGCAACAAATTATTTTACGTATATTACAAACTTTGGCATGTATATCCTCATAACGAAGATACTGAAGTGACTTTTGTATAAAGTAATACTGGAAGGTTAAGGAACGTATAGTGAGAATCAACCTTTCTCGGGAAACCCGACGAACCTTCGCGAAAATATTCACGGCTGAAGTCAGCACAAATGTAACAAACATTTTTCCTCTCTATTTTTAGAAGAAAATTCTCCAGTTATGATGTGTCGGGGGAATTAGGGTGACTTTCAGAAAAATTCGAATGGCACAACCAGTATATGTATAGCACAATTTATTCGTTGGAACCGAGTTTTTCGTGAAGTACTGGGCTGGACTATTTCAGACATTTTGTGGAATATTTTGAGCCCTGCAATAAAAAAATGTCAACCACACAAAGCAGCACATACCAAGAACGATTCAGCACAATTTTTTTCTGAAAACTGAAAAGCGCTGGGCCAACTTCACACACATTCATCTAAAAGAACTTTTTTTTAAGTTACAAGGAACAATTCCTTTTGAAAAGTATCTGAGATACAATTTACTTACTAAGATACAGTAACATAGATTCTTTTTTCTAACAGGTCTGCTTACGAGTAGTAGAAGTTTCTCCTCAAACATAACGTGAACTCCGAAATCATAGGTGAACGTTTCTGAAATGCAGGTAATGGTGGTTTTGAAGAATCTCGAAACATTATCGAATATAACACAACATGTTTGAACTGCAATTAGACATACAATTGTACACGAGTAAGGAGGATAGACATATAACATAAGACGAAGATACTATCTCACAAATCTGAAAATTGCATTTAACATTCAAATCTTGAGTATCAGGTTCAAAATTGATGGCATTATTTCTTTTTCGATATGTAACATCTCAAGATGAAGTTTGCTCTTGTATTTTGCTTCACATTTTAGAATAGTTATATTTTCGAAGTCCAATTGATGGCATGTTCCTTGATGGAAGTTAGTTTGCGTCTTGGTTTACGATATTTTAGACATTGTTAGATTTGTCCGATGTAGTATTAAATTGGAGAAATTATTTTTCACTTCCACCAGATTGTATTTCGCTATATTCATTTCTCTGAACTCATTGAAAAGATTCGTTATTTTTTAGGAATTTCACAAAGGGTAGTTTCATGCACATATATATATTTCAACGGTATCATCTTTGGAGCCATCAACTATTTTTTAGCTTTTCCAAAATAGGTCCCAGGTAGCCATTCCTTCTGCAAATCTTGTGAAGTTCGTTCAGGTTGTCCTTTATGAATTTTTCATTCAAGATACGATTCATTGCTAACACTTTATTGAGTTCTGGATTTTTAGGATCATCGGTGTTGAAATTCAAGAAACCCCCAGATGAGTTGAGTTTTCGGTACCAGTCATAGATGAAGGTGTTGTAACTGTTTGTGATAAAAATTGTGGTAGCCAGAAATTGTTCTCTTTTTTAAGCGTGAAGTGACAATTACTATTAAAACTGCTGAAAATAACCAGGACTTATTTTCAACTGCAAATTAATTATTATAAAGTTGAACCCCTTGAAGAATGTATATATGTTTTTCAACTTTCAAAGGAAAGGTACTAACGGCTTGAAGTTTTCGGGTTAGGTGTGGAGTTCGAATATCTCGATTTTCATCAATGGCTGAGGAAATTAGCCGAACGGGTTCGGTTACTAAGTTATGTCTTTTTGAAATTATGAGGTTAGTTCTTCGATATGCCAAGAAGCACCCATAGAATTACTTGGAAACATCGAAATCAGTTCAAGAAAATTAAAGTGCAGCTTTGTGCAAAATTTTGATAGATGCACGTGATGACGATATCTACCAGATGATAACGATAAACTCAGACACAAAACTTGAAGTTAATATTTAACAACAGTATTACAGATTTTTGTTTGATCTGATGTTTATTCACGGAGGAATTGAAAAATAACGATTTAACTTTCATAGTTCGTGAGAGATATCAAGATTATTTCCTCAATATCTCGAAAAATACTGAAGCGATCATATTGAAATTTCGTGACTCGCTGAAGAATATTGACGCGCGACAAAATGCAAAATTTTGTCGGCATGCAATCAGTATAGCTTTGGCATCTGATTTGAGCAAGTCCGTTACAACTCCCTTCTCCACGTCATAGTGTTTCACCTTGGATAAGATATTTATTTTTGAAGATATTGAAGGAATTGAGAAAATATCAAAATTTCGGGGTTGTTTGGAATTGTGGAATTTTTATTTAGCGCAGACCTTGAAGTCACTATTCAGCAATAGTCTTCAAAAGGTTAGTTAGATTGTATATTGATTTTCGGATAGAATTGGAAACAGATTTTTGCATTTCTTCGTTATTTCCTAAATATCGTTGTTATTTCCCAACTACATTAAGAAATTCGGATTGGATGATAATGAAACTTGGTAACTAGTTGTAAATTGCTGATTAGTGAATTCGTGAGAAATTTCGGGATGATCGTTGAATTAGATTTATAAAAAAACAATTAAACAAATTTTTTCGAATATTTTGTAGATGGCGGTCTTATATGGTTCTCACGAAATTTCGCATGAATCAGTTTAATTAAAGTACTTGATATTAATTCGATATACGATTTGTAGTTTTGAAAATATTGGAATAATTATGTCATGAATGCGCAGTCATTAGGTGGATTTTACCAATTCGTACATGACGCCTCCGTAATTTAACTCCAAACCTACAATGCAAATATCAAGGCTCTAAGTAGATTCTTCCGAAAGATATTTTATTCGCTATCGGCGGTCGTAGTCACAATAACTTCCTGAAAAAACGACTTAAAGACTCGATACTTAGTGGCTTACGATAGTTTGGCACAAATGTATCGACTTTTAGAGAAGGTTTTCTGTTTAATATCGATGGTCGAATTCGTGCATTGTAAAATTCGCCTATGATGATTCCGTAGATTAAGGTATTTATCCGTTTGAAATTTCAGTTTTCCAATATTTTCAAAAATACGTGCGTTTGGCGGGGTCAATATGTGAACAGAGGACAGGTGATTTCGCTATATACGTTTGAACAAACCCGTAAGAGCTCCTGACCTTACGTCCGTTCTCTTCAAATATTATCGTAGTTGCTACCATTTCGAGGTTGTGATCATCCCATAGGTTTTATTGACTTGTCGGAAAGTTTTCCTTAAGTCTTCACGGAAAAGAAGTCTTATTGTTCAAATGAAGGAAATGAACATAGTAAAAAAGGCGACAATTTCAAACCAGTAATTGGCGAATGAAGATAAGCGCTACTCCCTCAGGTAGCTATCAGAGAAACCTGATGTACAGACATTATCATTTACAAGTTAAAAGTTTTGGCGTTGGTATGATTTCATATGTGTTTCTACTGTGAAAAAGCAAACTCAGATGTCCCTTCCCATGAATATCTACAGCCCGGTGAAAAATTTCCAGTTTGGGTGAAAGACACTTCCTTTAACAAGTCGACCCTGAAAGTGTAGAAGAATCGATAAAAACTTTGGCAACTTGTAACTCAAAATTGGCAAATCAACAAACAAGATTTATGAGAGTCTGTTACCTGCATTTTACTTATGATGATCATTTTTATAGAGGTAAGCACGAAGTTCTCATGAAATATTAGATCACATTCTTGAAGACAATTTTTTTTCAGGCCCCTCATCGAAGCAGAGAAAGTTACCTAACAGGAAAACTGTGCCTTCCAGAAATCTGCCTGTTAAACTAATCATTGAGGAACAACTTAAATGTTATAGTGATAGAACTGACCGATTGAAACAAAAGATTCTCAATAAGGAAATATCTGGTTATGAATAATTTTCTCTCAAAGTGCTTCTGCCGATAAAATCAAAGTTGTACAAGAAGATGCATGTGATATAATGTTGCATGTTATTTGCAAAACTGATAAACTTTCAATCTTTTCACCTACCCAACTTGATCATTGATCAAATACCCCCCAGATCTGCTGCTCAAAAAATTGAAAAACAAATAGTGTTTTAAAACATAATTTTTGGAATAATAGACAAATACTCATAACTTTACTATTTATACAAGGAAGGACTGAATTCATCACAATATGTTGTGAATGAAATGAATACATTCACATAAAACTAATGCTACTTGTACGCAAGCCTTATTTATTATGGATTGATAAATAAATTCTTTCAATACTCATATGATTGATCCTAAAAAAGCTGTAATCAATAAGCCTTGTACAGATTTGAGTTCATCGGCATTGAGTGAAGAATATTCATCACCAGATATTTCCTTATTCAGACTCGTTTGTTTCTGTTTTATCACTGAAAAATGTACGTTGTTCCCAACGGTCAGTTCAACAGGCAGAATCCTGGAAGGCATAGCATTTTTCACAAGTAACTTTCTCTGCTTGGATTAGGGGCCTGGTCCTCATGAATGTGATCAAATATTTCATGAGCAATTCGTGTTTACCTCTATAAAAACCTCTATAAAAATGATCAACATCGGTAAAATGCAGGTAACAGACTCTCATAAATCTTGTTTGTTGGTTTGCCAATTTTTAGTTACAAGTTGCGAAGGTTTTTATCGATTTTTCAACAATTTCAGGCCCAACTTATTAAAAGAAGTTTCTTTCATCCAAAATCGAAATTTTTCGCCGAGCTGTGGAAATCTATGGAAAGGGATATTTGAGTTTGCTTTTTGTCGGTAAAAACACTTGTCAAATCACACAAACGCTTATCTCCATTCGCCAATTGCTACCTATATAACGGATAGCACCAGGGACAATCTATGCATCGAACTCGTAATCTATGACTACATTAACCTCCAAAATTTCTTCTACGAACAGAATGCAACTTAACAACCAAACACACCGTTAACAACCAAACACACCGAATGGTATGGTAGGCGCGGCAATATTTATACACTGGTGTAGAGACACAACCAATATACTAATAATATCGATTCATGTCGAATGTGGCCATCTTATTCGGGATTTTTTCGGATTCTTATTTTTCATTAAACTTGATGATTTTATATCATATTGGATGGATATGCAGTGGTCACATTACAGGAATTGATGGAACAAACGATAAATTGGGGGATTTAGTTGTTCTTTTTTCAAAGAAATAGTTGGAACGATATAATTTATTTCTCAAATTTCATCGTAATTAATGATGGGATCATTCCAAATGGAATATTGAAATTCTAGGTTATTGATTATAACAGGCTAATTCGCTATATATTTTACATTAAACTGCCCTCATAAGCCTCATGAATGCCCAAAGAGAAGTGTTATGTAGAAATATTTGGATTTTCTTCAATGCGATACTGAATATTATTGAATTTACAAAGTGATAATATAACCTTGCATCGTTAGCGAGTTTTGAACAGTGAAGAATATATTCAGTTGCCATTGCCAATTTTCAAAGTAATTTATTTTCAGGATGATTTATGTTATATTTTGGATAAAATAAGGATATACAGGCATAACATTACAGGTGAGTTTATATTACTCTGGAAAAATAATGATTTTTCAGGCGAACCAACTAAATAGAGGTGATTCAGATAATTATGTTTGGTAGAATTATATTTCCAGTATTGCTCAAACGATTCATTTCAAAATTTCCTAATGAGGTCTGCTTCAGGGCTTCATCTTCTCTGTGTAAAATCTTGAAGTGCTCCTCAAAGTGTGCTTTTCTTATATTATACAATAATATATCGAGTATTATTCATACGAGAAGTCTAGCTCATTATTGGGAAAAGATATGCTATGTTCTTCGATTCTAGTACCGAAAGAACCACGATCTGATACCTTCATTTTTGTCCATTCTGGATTTGAAATCTCCGAAATCTTACCTGAAGATAAGTTGATTCTAGAGGATATATTGTTGTTATTCTTATTCAAAAATTTCTTTATTCGTTGAGATGGTTAGATAAACTATAATAATAATAATAATAATAATAATAATAATAATAATAATAATAATAATAATAATAATAATAATAATAATAATAATAATAATAATAATAATAATAATAATAATAATAATAATAATAATAATAATAATAATAATAATAATAATAATAATAATAATATAATATATAATATTATAATATAATATCCCACCAGCCCAAAAAATTATCGCCCGATTACATGCCTGCCTACCGTGTACAAAATCTTTACCGCCATAATAACGAGGTATATAAACAAACATCTCAGAAGGCATGGCATGATGGCACAAGAGCAGAACGGATGCCGTATACAGACCAGGGGATCTAAGGAACTGCTCATATCTGACTACATTCTAACCAAACAGGCCCGAAAGAAGCTAAGGAATATATCTGTAGCTCGGGTTGATTACCAGAAAGCGTTTGATTCCGTCCCTCATTCTTGGCTACTGAAGGTGCTTAGAATGATGGAATACCTGAGACCATAATCAGCACTCTTGAATACCTCATGAAAACGTGGAGAACCTCGCTGCTGGTGCGAACGAGGGATGGAATAGAGGAGTCGGAACAGATTAGTATTGGTCGCGGTATATTTCAGGGTGATACCCTTAGCCCTGTTTGGTTCTGCCTTGCACTCAATCCTCTAAGCATGATCTTAAATAACACCAATTATGGGTATGTTATAGACAAACGACGGAAAACGAAGATCACTCACCATCTATTCATGGACGACCTGAAACTATATGCTGCCAATCAGGAGGAACTGAGAGGAATGCTGAAACGAAAACAGGTCAAACATAAAAAAGATGAAAATCATGCACTACTTAACTACTTGAATAACATATAGTTACGCTTACACAAGAAAATTATAGTTTGAATTATCATTTATACAATATGGTTCTCAATCAATCGGAAGATTTCGAACAATTTTGTTGATGTTTTTCATTTCCGTTATGTTCTGATGATTTTTGGGTAATTCATTGAACGAAACAAGGCACATGTATTCGATGTTTCTCTGTGCTAGAGTGAGCGAGCATTTTGGTGAATGGAATGGATTCGTCTGGTCATATTCAAATTTTGATACTTTTGAAAATAATGCAGGTTACTCTTCAAAAACACAAGACAACGAAATATGTATAAAGCAGTCAATGTTAGGATGCCTTCTCTTCTGAATATTCCTGGGCAAGATGTTCTGGAGGATAATCGAAGCATAATTTTTAGTGCTCTCTTCTGAACTACGAATCTTCTATTGATTTCAGAACTGTTTCCCCATGCAATGATTCCATAACCCATGATCGACTAGAAATTCGAAAAATTCACAATCTTCAGCAATTCTAAGTCAGCCTGCCGGACAAGTATCCGAAGAGTAAAAAGCACCGAATTCAGTCTTCACTGAAGTGTATCGATGTGATCATACCAGTTCAGATGCTCATCTACTGCAACTCTCAGAAAATTGGTACAATGGTTTACTTTAATTTTATAACCTAGAAGATCAACTGTTTCTTGTTTCAATAATTTGCTACGTGAGGTACAAAATAACATATATTCGATTTTTTGGAGATTCAAGCTGATATAATTTCTAAGGCACCAGTTTCCGATTGCAGAAAATTTTCTTCGAGTCAATCTCACCACTTCCGTCACGTTGGAAGCCGCAATCATTATGTTGGTTTCGTCCGCATACATTAGTGTATTTTCATTATCTTCAGTTTCGCACTGCATTCCGACTTGTATAAGTGGGTCCAACAAAATTGGTTCCTCGATCGGAATGTACTCTGGCAAGTCATTTATGTCGACCAGAAAAAGGAAGGGCACCGCAATACTCCCCTGAGGTACACCATCACCAAGTATTTCATCAGGTGAAGTGAAAACAGCACCATTAACCTCAATGGATATCCTTTGGACTCGACCTTCTGAATACTTGCGCATTAGATCCAGTTGTTTGTCTCTTATTCCATATCTGCAGAGTTTATTCAACAATATTCCGTGATTTGCATATTCAAAAGCCTAGACTTAGCCCTGCCGGAATCCTTCCGCTCTCCAGAGCCAGAAGAATTGATCTAGTCAGTTCAAATATCGCGGTTTCCGTGCTCCTCGTTTTGAGAAATCCATGCTGTGATTTGAAAAACAGATGATATTTATGAAAATAATTCAGAAGCCTTTTCACTAGAACCTTCTAATTTGGAAAACGAAATCAGCAGACTTATTTCCTTTTTTGAAAAATGGTTTCACGACTGCTATCTTGAGAGACCCCGGGAAGACACCATCTCTAAATTATTACAATTAATATTATGTTATTAATACATTATACGGGCTATAGCTTTCGCCACAATTGCAATGGACTTCTTAACAACTGTCTTCGGTTCTTCATCGTATCCGAAAGAACCCTTGTTTTCCATAGCCTTCACAGTCCTCATAACCTCATCTGCAGTTATTTCAAAGAGAAAAAACGACCTTTCATAATCAACAGTCAACACTATTTTTCCGATTGTAGTCCTCTAGGAACCTAGTAGGTCTTACCGTGAAGAATATTGTAGCGAATTCATCCACTTCAACAAAAACGGAAAGAAGGGCGGAGTCGAAACACGAAATTCAAATCTCCGAAAAATCGAATAAATACATTTCGCTCCGCTCTCAAAATGACTCAACTCTCCAACCCATCTGCATTCACCACTGAGAAGATATTCTATCTATACGCTGCATTCCTGACCGACATCTGCATTTCATCTTTATCCGTGTCAAGGCGAAGAAATTCATTCAAAAAGGTCCAACACATCAACATCTGGTTTACCATCCTCGACGACGGAAGCACTCTCGACACGATCGACCTGTCCCGGCGCAAGCGAAGAACTACCTGCCGTCACTCCAGAAGATTTACGACAAGAATTGTTAGCCTGCGTCTTTCAACAAAAAGAATTTTATTGCCTTTCGAATTCACTTTTATTGTAACACTCGACAGAAAAATAAACAGGCTAATCCCTTTTCTTTATTGCGTGTTTGATTTCACAGGACACACGACCCCACAAATTGGTGACCCCCGACGACCGCAATAAGGAATTCCAGTGGCGTAGACGACATCAGGGCGGATCCGATTTCTTGAAGGAAGGAAGGCAAGCAAAAAAATGCAGAGCGACGAAACACAAATCTCCAGAGTCGCAGTCCGGATGCCAGAATTCATTCCGCTGACCCGGAACTATGATTCGCTATAGTAAAAGGAATCTTCACCAGTGCCGGCGTGACTTCGGACAAAACGAAGTTCGGACACGTAGTAGGGGCCCTACCAGTTCGCAACAGAAGTGAAGGACGTCATCCTGAAGCCACCACCTTCTGAGGCCTACTTCAAATTCAAGAGAGGGCTGATCTGGCTGCTGTGCACATCCCAGGAAGAGAAACCCGCCGCCTCCTCGAACGGGAAGAAATTGGGAACCGCAAACCATCCCAGTTCCTCCGACATCTGAGGGGCCTAGCAGATGCCAACGTACCTGACGCTTTGATGAAGACCCTATGGTTGAGTCGACTACCCAGACAGATCCAAGTAGCCCTCACCATCGTCAAGGACAGCGAGCTAGAGGACTAGGCAGCCCACGCAGACAACATCGCCGAGGCCTCCAAACCACCCGCATCCCAGATCGCTGAGACGCAATCCCTCAAGGCGATGATGAACGTCCACATGGCGCAGCTCACCCTGGGACTGAACCAAGAGATCGCAGCACTCCGAGCAGAAGTGGCAGCCCTCAGCAGACGACCGAGACAACAACGACACCGAGAACGTTCCAGGTCCCGAAGCCACAGCAGACAACGCACCAATGGATTCTGCTGGTACCACCTACAGTTTGGAAGCAACTCCAGGAAGTGCACACAACCCTGTTCCTTTCAGTCGAGAAACGACAAGGGCAATCACTTATGACGGCTAGTGATCCCAGCCCAGCACCGCGCCGTCATTTCATCACCGACCGGGAATCCAAGAGGCAGTTCCTGATAGACATCCGTGCCGATCTCTGCGTATTTCGACCGACACCGACCGACACAACAGCGACACCGCGTTCCAGGTCCCGAAGCCACAGCAGACAACGAACGAATGGATTCTGCTGGTACCACCTACAATTTGGAAGCAACTCCAGAAAATGCACACAACCCTGTTCCTTCCAGTCGGAAAACGACAGGGGCAATCACTAATGACAGCTAATGATCCCAGCCCAGCACCGCGTCTCTTCATCACCGACCGGGAATCCAAGAGGCAGTTCCTGATAGACATCCGTGCCGATCTCTGCGTATTTCCACGCAGTGCAACTTCTGGAAGACGAAAGAAGTCAGACTGCACCGTCTCAGCAGCCAATGGTACATACATCGCAACATATGGTACAATCAACCTCTCGCTCAACTTGGGACTACGCCGCAATTTCACATGGAGATTCGTCGTAGCAGATGTCTCCAAGCCAATCATTGGAGTCGATTTCCTCAGTTTCTATAACCTACTGGTGGACGTGAGAAACCAACGCCTGCTGGACGGAACCACTAAGCTCACCACCAGAGGAGAAGCCATACAATGCAACATCCCAGTCATTAGAACAATCAGCGGTTCATCCAAGTACCACGACCTTCTCATGGAATTTCCCAACATCACGAGACCGGAGGGAGTCCCAATGAACATCAAGTACCATACAAGGCATCACATTCAAACAACTCCTGGTCCATCACTTTCATCCAGACCACGACGCCTGGCACCAGCAAAACTCAAAGCAGTGAAGAAAGAATTTGAAGCCATGATCAATCTAGGAATTGCACGTTCATCCAAAAGTCCATGGTCATCCCCACTATACCTGGCACAGAAAAAGTCAACCGATAGTTGGAGACCCTGCGGAGATTACCGAGCTCTCAACGCCCGCACAATACCAGATCGATATCCATTCAGACACATTCAAGACTTTGCCCTCATCCTGCAAGGAAAGAGCATCTTCACCACACTTGAACTTGTTCGAGCCTACAATCAGATACCAGTTGCTGAAGAAGATGTTCCTAAAACAGCCATCACGACACCCTTCGGAATGTTCGAATTTCCATTCATGTCTTTCGGACTTAGGAACGCTGCTCAAACCTTCCAACGCTTCATCGACGAAGTACTACGAGGACTTGACTTCTGCTTCAGCTACATCGATGACGTACAAATCGCCCCACAATCCGAAGAAGAACACATGGAACACCTCAGAATCGTCTTCGCAAGATTCCAGGAACACTCGATGACACTGAACCCAGCCAAGTGTGTTTTCGGCCAGCCTGAAGTCAAATTCCTAGGCTACCTCATTTCCGCTGAAGGCACTCGTCCGCTACCAGATAGAGTTACCGACATTTTGGAGTATTCTCAACCAACCACAGCCAAGGAACTCCGCCGATTTCTAGGTATGATAAACTTCTATCGTCGTTTCATATCCAGAATATCAGACACTCAATCACCCCTCAACGACCTACTGGTACCGAAGCTCAAAGGGAAGGCCAAAATCAACTGGACTCCAAAAGCTTCAGCGGCATTCGAAGAGTGCAAAAAGAAACTGGCTATAGCAACTCTCCTCCCACACCCCAAGGACGATGCACCCCTAGCCATAGTGAGTGATGCTTCGGATACAGCAGTTGGTGCAACTCTGCAACAACTTCACAATTAAGCACATGGCAACCACTGGCTTTCTTCTCGAAGAAATTATCAGGAGCAGAAACCCGCTATGGAGCTTATGATCGAGAACTCCTTGCTATCTACCTCGCCATCAAGCATTTCCGGCATATAGTAGAAGCAAGAAATTTTACCATCTTCACGGACCACAAACCTCTGACGTTCGCCTTCAAACAGAAGCCAGAAAAGTGCTCACCTCGACAGTTTCGCCATCTCGACTTCATCTCGCAGTTCACCACTGATATACGCTAGGTAACAGGTGATCAAAACGTCGTTGCCGATGCCCTGTCACGTGTCGATGAACTTTCAACCACCCTCGACTACGCAGCATTGGCCAACTTCCAGCAAAACGACGACGAGGTGAAGAAACTTCTACATGGTAACACGGGACTTCAACAGAAAATGGTCAAGCCGCTAGGATCAACCATCGCAATGTATAGCGATACCTCCACACCACTCGCTAGCCCCTTCATCACGAAGCCATGTCGGAGATCAGGTTTCGATATCGTCCATCGTCTGTCACATCCAGTAACCAACGCAACAATCAAACTAGCCAAACAACGATTCGTTTGGCCCTCAATCAACTCCGACTGCTGAAAATGGACAAGAAGCTGTCTCCCATGTCAACGAGCCAAACTCACCCGTCATGTAGCAGCACCATTTGGTGATTTCTCCCAAGCTCCGAGAAGATTCGAGCTTGTACATTTGGACATCATCATAATGCCTCATTCTGAAGGATTCCGGTATTGCCTTACCTGTGTCGACCGATTCACCCGATGGCCAGAAGCAATCCCCATTCAGAACCTAGAAGCAACCACAGTCGCCCAAGCGTTCTACTCCCAATGGATATCGCGATTTGGAACACCCCTCAGAGTAACAACGTATCAAGGAAGACAGTTCGAGTCATGCTTGTTCAAAGAACTGAATAAGTTGACTGGCACTAACCACCTACGAACCACCGCCTATCACCCAGCAGCAAATGGAATGGTAGAAAGGAGCCATCGTCAGCTGAAGGCAGCGATAAAATGCCATCAAAACGACCGATGGGCTGAAACACTCCCAACAGTCCTACTCGGAATGAGATCAGCATGGCGAGAAGATCTTGAATCCACCTCTGCAGAACTGGTTTATGGTGAACCACTAAGATTACCAGGCGAATTTCTCGAAACAAACGAACAGAAAACTGAAACCGACGACGTTTCGGAATTTGTAAGAAGTCTTCGAGAACAAATCAAACAAATAAGGCCCACGAACGGAACAAGACATGGAGAACGGCAAAGTTTCGTTTTCAAAGACTTGGCCACAGCAGAGTATGTCTTCGTTCGTCACGATGGTCCAAAAGCCTGCCTACAACCACCGTACGATGGACCATTCCAAGTAGTGAGAAGAAGTCCAAAAACTTTCACCGTCAACTACTATGGAAAGGAAACGACTGTTACTATCGACAGGGTAAAACCAGCCTACATCATCACCGACGGAAATACAGAACCTCAACCAGACAACCAGCCCGATGAACGGCCAATTCAACCCACACAACAGGACCTCAATCATCAGGAAAGACGAACTCGCTCTGGAAGAAAAGTTCATTTTCCGGACCGACTTCAAGCAGGATTTTCGTGACTTCATCACTGGCAGGGGAGTGTGTAGCGAATTCATCCACTTCAACAAAAACGGCCAAAAGGGCGGAGTCGAAACACGAAATTCAAATCTCCGAAAAATCGAATGAATACATTTCGCTCCGCTCTCAAAAATGACTCAACTCTCCAACCCATCTGCATTCACCGCCAAGAAGATATTCTATCTATATTCTATCATTCAAGAAGGTCCAACACATCAACATCTGGTTTACCATCCTCGACGACGGAAGTACTCTCGACACGATCGACCCGTCCCGGCGCCAGCGAAGAACTACCTGCCGCCACTCCAGAAGATTTACGCCAAGAATTGTTAGCCTGCGTCTTTCAACAAAAAGAATTTTATTACCTTTCGAATTCACTTTTGTTGTAACACTCGACAGAAAAATAAACAGGCTAATCCCTTTTCTTTATTGCGTGTTTGATTTCACAGGACACAAGACCCCACAATATAAAGATACTGTATCATCACCCCAGAAATTCCATTGAATACGGGTTGGAACCAATTCTCGAACCTGTTGTCGAAAAGCATCTGAAAATCCACAACATAGCAAAATCGCGTTTTGTTTCAACAACATAATATATGAATATTAATCAATACATATGTGTTTTATTACAGTGAAATGTCATCCTGAAAATTCTACACTTTATATGATTTCCCACTCAAAGGCTATTCTTTCTGTATTTCCTGAATTACACAAGTCAATGATTTTATTTTTTGAATTTCATAAAACTCAAGTAATAAAAAAAATTGAGTAGAATTTTAGGAAAAAGAAACGATGCTGAGTAAAAGGTCATTTATTCTGAATATCCTGCACCTTCTGGAAGATCAAGATAGTGCTCCACCTTTTCAGCTTACTCATCATCAACAACTCAAAATATTAAGCTTGAATAAAATCGAACTGAGGAATTATTTTAAAATCTTTCCGAAATACGACGATTCATAATGCTTCGCATAGGTTCCAAATCGTTCCTTTTTCTTTTATGAGAGTTCAGGTTCCAGGACCTGTCAAGCAATTAACAATTCCTGCAGTTTTGACACTGTACAACGGCCTCCAGACTTGGGCGATGTCGTTCGATCGTCGGCACAACTTTTCAATTATGAATAAAGTTTGAGAGCCTCCAGGCGTATTAAACTTGCCAATTGTACGGCACCACCTGCCGTAGAAAATAACGAATACTCCGAATTCCCTAGATGAGAAGTCATTCTTTAAATTATTTCACCGATAACGGTTTCTGTTTGGATAATAGAGTGAGTTCACTGAACGAACATTGAGGTTAATGAGGTGCTAAGTGGTTTCGCAAATAGATGGAATTAACAACCATCAAATCTAATCCTTGCAAACCTGTCACAAATCTCTTCAATGGGTTCATTCAATTTCTGAGTTTTCGGTAGACCGTAGAATCTGAGATGAACTTGTATATACCACTACTGGGCGTACAGCAGGGCATGGAACAACTCTGTGAAGCTCTGTTTGGAGCGTTTTGTAGGTACCTTAACACAGAGAAAACAACACTTGTTAAGTTTAATCGAAGTTGAACATCGTGTAAAGTTCATTTGTAAACTGGCAGAACGAGGAAAGGAGTATAACAAGACTTCGTCTGTATGGCTTCAGTCACCCGTTCGTCATCATAATGTAAACTATTGTGGCCAGTTTTCTGTGAATTTTCAGCTACATAGATTATGTGTCCCTATACATTTCAACAAAAATATCTTAGTATAAGTATAAAAATCTGATTTTACCAATTTTTCAATCGAAATATGGTGGTTGCCAATTGAAAACAGGGATTTTATTATATCCTTCACTTGGGACACCCGTTACCGTTATATTCCGTTCTTGAAAAAACGTGACCGTGAAGATTTACTGGATGAAGAGAAAGGTGAATCATCGTTATTGGTCAATAATCGAGATACTTACTACATAGTTTAAATCTGATCGCGTCTGTTCTTCTTGAGATACTAAGGAAACGACCATCATCTTTCAAAATCTCCGGAAATGAATATCATACAAACGGAAATTTGAAGTACTGTTTTCGAATATTGATTTCAAGGTTTATCCCTAGTTCAATCTGATCGCGTCAATCGTTATCCAGAAATTGAGGAAATATTCGCAAAATTTCAAACAACAACGGAATTTTATATATTTTTTTTTATATCTCCGGAAGTAAACACCTTATCAAATTAAAATTTGCAATATTGTGCTTGAATACTATGTTTCAGGTCTGCGCCTAATTTCGTTAAAATCTGATCAACATCTTCTGAGGAAGAAAAATTTTTCAACGAAACGATTTCGAATAAACACGTTTCAAAATTTTCTAACCACTGGATCTATACGAAATTCCGCAATAAGTTTCGCGGTAGTAAATTTCAAATAACCACAAAGTTTTGATCTGATCGCATCTTCACTGCTCCAGATATTGAGTAAATAATGCCAAAATATCAAACAACAACAAAATTTTACATATTTGTTTCCATCTATCTCCGAAATTGAATATAGTATCGAATTGGAATTTGAAGCGTTCTTGTTGAATACTATCGATTCTGAAGTTTGTGCAAAATCCTCCGGAATCGTTTCAGCGTTTCTGGTGAAAAAAAAATTTTCAACGAAAATTTCAAAAATTTTTGAATAATTTTTTTTGATTTTCCAACTACTGTATCAACACGAAATTGTGTACCTAATTGCGCGTTAGTATTCTTCAACGGATTTTCGATCTAATTGCATCTGTCTTTTTTGAGATATCGCGGAAATAACGTTGAAATCTCAACTAACAACGAAAGTTGGCATTATATTTTCCTTATATCTCCGAAAGTAAGAAGCACATCGGATTGAGAGTCAAACTATTGTTCCTAAATACCGACCTAAAGGTTTCGACTGAGTTTTGTTGAAATCTGATCAATATTTCTCGAGAAGAAAATTTCCACCGAATTTGAAAAATAATCGAATAACCTTTTTTCTGAACTTTTCAACGACTGAATCTACACGAAACTTTGCACTGAGTTACGCGTTGGTGATACAAGATAATTCACAAATTTTCAATTTGACTGAATCAGTAGTTCATGAGGTATCGAAGATTTCACCTTAAAATTTTGAATATGCCTATCTCCGAAACTATTCGACCAATTTTACACGTAAACGAACCCAACCGAGATATTCGGACTAGAAACCTAGTCAGTAGGTCATTTCCCTCAAAAGTTAAAGCACATAAGGACAGACGGCCAGACAGCCGGACGGTCATAGGTCAATTTGACCACGTATTCTTTTTCAGGGAGTAGCCTAATCGTTCGAGACCATTTGCGGCTCAATTTTCGAAAATAACAGACATTGTGACGAAACGAAAGCACGTTGTTTCCCAGAACAAACGCGTAAAAATTGACACAGAAGTACAGCTTTTCATTCTTTCACCCATTCTGAATTAGTGTGCACAACCACCCTTGCTGTATTGATCATAAAGGTAAGAAAAGAGTGGAAGGGTCATCACGTTTGAAAAGTGTCAAACACTTCTGACAAAGTTCTGTGGATTTTTTCATACCAATATGGCCGACTTCGAACGTTGAATAATGAAAATATCTAACGTTTAAATAGTTCGAAGTCGGCCATATTGGTATGGGAGAAATCCATAGAACGTTCCCAAAAGCTTGTGACTCTTTTGGTATAAGGGAAAAATAGGATATGCTCCCTTCCCTTCTATACTCTTCATGATATTGATGCTATCGGAAATAAATACAAAAGCGTGCAAAGTCAACAACAAACATCGAACAGAAATGCGGGCTTAAAATAACGACTTTGTGTATTTCGGCAACCCAGCCATATTCAAGTTTCGTGTAACCTCGTGAACATCGAGATCAATAGGATTAATGAGAGAAAAGTCTGATTCCTCACTCAGTATATATTTTTGTCAATGTGAATAAATCTTTCGGCTTTACGCCATCCATAGGTTACAATTTGAGCACTGTAGGAAATAGTATCCGAACATAGATTGAGTTTCTGTGAACTTTATTGTTTAAAAAAAAATATTTTACTTACAAACCCAGTGCTATATCATACTGTCATCATAGAGGAAATCTGTGTCCCCATCGGCCAATTACCTCAAATCCTCAAACATAAACGCAAATAAAATCCACGAAGACTTCAAACGAAAACAAAAAATCTAGAAAAGCACTGCTTTGAAGGCAGCAGCTTTTGCACGCATGTTCAATGGAGATGACCGCCTGGGCAACGAATTTAAACATGCACGCATAAGCTGCTGCCTTTACAGCAGTGCTTTTCTAGGTTTTTCTCGATAAAGTACTTGATTTCAATTCGATCTAATCTGTATTTTTGGAAATATTGAGAAAATAAGATTTTGAATGGGTGTATCTACGAAATCATTGAGCGCATTTTACCAATTCACGAATTTGACTCCGTAATTAAGCCCTAAACCTTTTTTACAAATATCGGGTTTTTAGGTCGTTTCTTCCGGAAGTTATTGTGTTTACGTTCGGGCTAACGGCCGACCGTGAACTCAATAACTTTCGAAACAACTCAGAAACTCGATATTTGTTGAGAAGGTTTGGACCTTAATTACGTAGGCCGAATTTGTGAATAAAATTTTATTTTCCCAATATTTCCAAAAAAGAGGTTACGAATTGAAATTCAATACTCCATCGAAAAATAACAATTTGATGAGGATAATATGATAAGAAGATCATAGAATATTGCATATTTGAAAAGAAATTTGATTTTTTTTTTGAAATTGTTCTAATGACAAAGTTGTGCTTCAGCATCTTCAAACTAGTTTTCATCATAACTGAATCAGTATTTCTTGAGTTGTACCCAAAAAAATAACGATATCGGGAAGATAACCACGAAATTTTACAAATCTTTTCGAAATATCTCCGAAATTAATTAGCCGTATCGAATTAAAATTTTGTACACTGCTATGTAATATGAAGCTGAAGGTATAAGCGAAATGGTTTTCGTATATGATTGATGGTTTCTGAAAAAATCATTTTTTCTCGAAAAAAGTTTGAAAAAAATTTTTTTTAGCAAAATTTTGCGTTATTATGCTCCAACTAACTGCAAAGTTTTAGTTCAATCGTTTCAGTAGTTCCAGAAATATCAGGGAAATAACCTCAAAATTTCAAATGGCTGTAACTCCGAAACCATTTGGCCGATTTAGATACTGGATTTGTCATCAATGAGTCCAACCTTGTCTTTTGAGAACATTTTTGGTTCAAAATTCGAAAATTACAGACATTTGGACAAAACGATAGCACGCTGTTTCCCTAGAACATGCGTGCAAAAACATACACACAGTTTTCCGGCATTTTTGAGTTGTCATAGATTTCAACAAGTGAGATTAATTTCTCTTTTCCGAGAAACACAGACAGAATCCCGCTACTCATTTTTGAAAATTCTAAACAGGAAGGGTGTGGTGTTTTGGAAATAATATTTATAAGTTCTTCCATTCCATTACGCGTGCCCTTGAAATTTTCTAGTTCCTCATCCCAAGCCTCCGATTCAAACCCGTTGGTGGATAAGCTCTACATCGGTTTCCGTATCAAATATGAAGTCTTATGCGATAAGGTGGGAAATTTGAAATGTTTTTCCCTTATGATTGGGTGTCTATCAGTCTGAATATGTTTCATCCTGCTTGATTCCAGGGGCCGTATTCTTGAATCGGAAACGAGATAAAATAGGTGTGTCGACGCTGTTGGCGAGGAAACGCGGTGCATTTATGATGGAACGATAGAGAACGTTCATACCATCACATTCAAGAATAGGGTCCCAGATTGTCATTCAAGAGATAAGGGTTATTTTTATTTTTGAGTATATGAAGTGGTTCGAGCAATATAAGCCTAATATAATTACTTTTTTCTTGTAGTATTTTCAAATGGAATAAGTCTTTTTTTCGCTTAGAATCCTCAAGGTTTGAATCCAAAACAGAATGCGGCTGATGACATTGAAGTTCTCGATGGTGGTCTCTTTTCTACATCGCGTGTTGTCATTCCTATGTAAAAGGACAGTTTCAACATGTTGTTCAATAAATTTTACTGAATTGTTCTTGTTTTGGTTTTGTTTTATTGTTAATCCATATATCTTGTTATATTTTGTGGCGTCTGCTTGTAAGTGTGTGGTTGTATTTTCTCATGATTTTATCTATTTTTCATGTGTATCTTTATAATATAGGGAGGACATGAAAAAATGGACTTTAGTTACCTGGAAAACTGAAAAACTAGTTATTCGTAATTTGTTGAAGAATTATATTTTTATTCTGTATATTTTCAGCTGGCTGGATGATTCTTAACTAACCGAAATCGATCGCCTAGGAGTGAAATATTTCACCAAAAATAATATGTTTTTATAGTGACTTCATTATGAAATACTGAACCTACTATGGAAGAATTCATATCTTGGAAAAAAACAATCAACAATTCTTCTAAATTCGACAAGGTACAACGTACGGCGCTACCTGTCGGGGAAAATGATGAATACTCCGAATTCCCTAGCTGAAAAGTTGAACTTCAAATTATTTCACTGTTAACGTCTTCTGCTTGGATAATAGAATAAGTTCACTGAAACGAACACTGCGGTTAATGAGGTGATAAATGATTTTGCGAATAGATTGAATTAACAACAACCAAATCCAATCCTAGCAGACCCGTCGCAACTAATTTCAGCGGGTTTATTGAATTCCTGAATTTTCGGTAGACCGTGGCATCTGAGATGAACTTGAAACTGGTATATTTTTGAAGGTATAGAACTTCAAGTTGGCAATACTGTTTTAACTGGTCGCCATTTTTTCAGCTGTCAAGTGATTTGTAATAAGTTTGGCCGGCGTTTCAACATGAATGGACCTGACAGCAATAATTTGGCGCCATCTTTCTTGGTACCCTGTTGAAACTAGAAAATTCCTGATGCTACTGCCAAAGAAATGGTCCTACAGCTCTAGTATCGTTTGACATTCCGCTTTGTTTATATTTGCAATGGCGAAGACTTCTTCTGACTTGGACTATTTTTAGTTTTTCAAAAGATTACGACAACGATATCAAAAAAGAAAACTATAGTGTGATCATTTAGCGTTGATCCTCATCTTCTGTAGAATTGATATCAGAGATATTGATTATATATAAATCAATTGAAAATGAAATATCGAAATGACATGAAACATACTATTTATGTAATTGAAAAACATCGGTAGAAGGAAACTAAGATCTCATTGCTACTTCTTATGTTGTGAAAGTCATGATATAGCGCTATCATAATCTTGATTTGAATGTTAACTCACGAAAAAAATATATTAGAAACAAAATTATGCTGAAGACATTCGATGCTTCTGTTAGCGGATCCTAAACTGAACACCTTCGATTCATCCTTATAGAACACTTTGATTCTGCAGATGCAATGTCATTGCTTTCATGACCTCATATGGAAAAAGACTGATGAATTACAAGAAATTTAAATGTCAGATTTTGAGTAAGCAGATTATCCCCCAAAAACCTTTTCCGATTCATCTATATGAAATACTTCATCATGTTACAGGTCCCATGTCAATGCGTCAAAAATATTCAATTGAATATTAACTAAACTGAAAATATATTACAAACGAAATAATGCGAAAAATATCCATCTCTGAAGTGTCGATTCTTAACTAAATGGACACCTTCTATCATTTTTTAGGTTTTTTCTGGGTTTTCACTCCCAATATCTGAAACAGAACTATTAAAAATTGAATAAAATTGTTTTTTATTGAAAAACACCCGGGTTCTCCACTCTCACCTGCCATGAGTTATATATTTATGGAAAATTGTCTTATTCTCTAAACAGAAGGCTTGTTGGCGATATGTTGATGATGTTTTTGTAATCTGGCAACATGAAAGGAGAAAGTAGGCAAATTTTTCGAATACATAAATTGTCGAGAACCCACAATAAAATTCACAATGGAATCAGAAAAGAAAGATAAACTTTTATTTTTGGATGTTTCAGTTGAAAAATATCAGGATTATTTCGAAACAAGTGTCTTCAAAGAAGATACACATATAAATAGATATCTAAATTTTCATTCCAATCATCAACTCAGTGTGAAAACAGGTATCATTACAACCCTTTATGACAGAGCTAATGTAATCTCATCAACCCATGAGATTCGTCAACGTGAATTACATTACATCAAATCATTTTTTGAAGTTAATGGATATCCTGAGAATGCATAAATTGAATCTTCCAAATTTAGACGAAAAATTCTCTTCTGATTATCAACCAAATCAACAGAATAAGCATCATGAACAACCCAATTTGTTAAATGTGATTCCTTATGTACATGGACTTGCGGAAAAAATCAGAAGAATTGGTGCTAAATTCTTCGGTTTCCAAATAGAAACATGATTTGAGATCCATACTAACTAAAACTTAACCAATTTACGAGGAACAAAAATCAAAAATTGTGTGTAGAGTATTCCCAGTATTTGTGGAAGTACATATACTGCGGAAACGTCTCGACAGGTAGATGTCAGAAAACGAAAGCACAAAAAAACCTATGGAATAGAGACATACAAAAATCACAAATAGCGAACCATGTATGTTCGAACACGTGGAATCACAGGATAGATGGGGACAATACAAAAATACTGATGTTGAAATCAGATCAGAAAAAAATCGATAAGTCCTCTTGCATTTTTTGAATTGAGAATGTGTTTTTGCTCATTTTTCTGTAGAAATAGACCCTATTTGGCTTGGTTAACTCAAAAAACGCTGCAAATTTTACACAGGGGTTTATTATTTTCTCAGGTAACCCAAAACCATTGATATCTTAAATGAAACTTATACAGCGTGTCAAAAAAGTAACGTAACTCGTCAATAAAGCTAATTATTAAGGAATGTCCTCGCATCCGTCGATTTTTGATTTCAAAACAAAAATGTGATATTTCTCACTCCACTACTTAATTTTTTCAAATGGGAATATAAGGATTGTGATACATCAAATCAAAGGTAATTCGATAACCTATTCATTTCGTTAAAACAGAATACATTACTCAAAACAATTCACTTTTACAAAAATTAAAAAATTCACTCGAAGAATATGGTTCACAGTCAACAATTGCATTATACAGAGTAATTTTGAAAACTTTCAAGATAGATGTCCTCCTCAACTCTTGGGGTAAAGCATTAAATAGCTGTAGGCCCATGTATAAGCGAGAATTTTCTGTTAAGGTTAAAGAGTGACGTGGGTACAAGTATATGTATCTGTGCGCCTAGTGTTCTTACAGTTTAAATATTGTTGGAAGTATTCTGGATGAACCTTCATGGAATCGAGTACCCTATATATGTATAAGCCATATGATGTTGAGAATGTGTTCTCTTTAAAATGCCCTTCGAAAGATTCTTTAAAACCTAACTTCAATATAATTCTCAACATGAATTTTTGCCTCAAAAACGCTCACCTTATTACTAAAGGAAATTCTCGAACTCATGGATTTGTAATTTAAATTGAATTAAAATTTTACTTTCATTTTCGTTCACATAACTGAATTGGCCATCGAATGTCCTTTGATGCGATATATAACATGCAATATTCTTCAAAAAAAAAAAATGTTGAGGTTTAAGGGTATGAACTCCCAACTTCGAAACTGCATGCATTTCTTAAACTTCGAAAATAGAATGCGGCGGGTAGGAGGATATACTTCAATATTTATTATTTCGAGAATAAGAACCTGACACCAATAACAAATTGTTAATTTTATAATAAAAAAAAGCTTAACAAATCCTTTTTCTTCAGTCACGCCACTCAATATGCAATGGAATGTACTCCCATTTGATATATCGCAAGCCATATACATATTACTATTTGAAAAAAACAGTATGAGGGTGTGGAGCGTAAAGGGTGGGAGATTTCAAATTCAAAAAAGCATAGAGACACCTGCTTTCGGAATTGCAAATCCATGGATTCATGAGTTTCCCTTGATAATGGTTATTAAAAAAATGGTCTGATTGCAATACTCTTCAATCACAAATTGTGAATAAATTCCTACTTTTTTATGGAGAAAAGGCACAACAAATTCTTTTTTTAGTCAAATCAGTGAGTGGGTAATCAAATTACCTTTCATTTGAGGTATCACAACCCATATATTCCAATTTGAAAAAATAAAGTAGTAGGGTGCGGGGCGTTGGGGGTGAGGAATATCAAATTCAAAGAGGCACAGGATAAATTGCATTCAAAACTTAAAATCGACGGGTGCGAGAATTTTCCTTAATAATTCTTCGTTCAAAAATTATTGATGAGTTACGTTACTTTTTTGGCACGCTGTATACTATTCATAACTCATTGGTTTTTCACCCCAAAATTTGCAGCGTTTTTCTTCATTCCTCAGGAACCACTGGTCGGAAATCATCCGAGTGAAAATTTTTAGGTTGAATTATGCAACAGCAAAGAATATTGAAAGTTTTATGAGAATTCGGTGGTGAGTTTTCGAAAAATAATATTTTTTCCTCCAACCCCCAATTTTGAGCCCTTAGGGTATACAAATCCTGCTGAAAAGCTTGAATAATCAATGCCGAGCGACACAAGATTTTTGACCCAATTTTCACGGATTTTGGTTCAGTACTTTCAGAGAAAAGCCCCGGACACGGACGGCGTACGGCGGACGGACGAATTTTTTTTATTAGTTCATTCGAATCTACATACTCCAAAATGTAAACTGGAAGGGGTAACTTTTTTTTGGACGATCACTATTATCAAATAATAAACCAAAAGAGGTACAATAAAAAAACTTTCAGACCAAATGGATCTCTGTTGCTGGGTTTTCTCAAAAATGTCAATTCGAAAAAATTCTCAACCCAAAATGAAAATTCGAAGGAAAATAATCTTCGAAATTTTCTCCTTTGTCTGATGAAAGAATTAGGTTTGTACTCTGAGCCGTCACAGTTCGCTTTGTTTATCGTTTAAATTGTTTCTGTATTGTTCATTATCTGTTTTCCAAGAAACTGCCCTTGACACATAGTTCAATTCTGCAAACCACGAGGGCGGTTTTTATGAAAACGCAATCTTTATCCAATTTTAATAGTTTTGTTTCAGATATTGGTAGTGAAAATACAGAGAAAACCTAAAAAATGATACAAAATCCTCCCAAAATAAGCTTTAGTCGATACTTAGACACCTTCTATGTTCCATCTATATAAAATACCTATATTAGTTTTTCAAACATATTATATCTATGTATCATAATAAATATTATATTACTTTGATGGTTTCATATATCATATTAAAGGATAGGTGATACTCAATACGTATGTGTTTCATACCTCGCTATCCTAAAGCATTCGGTCTTTTTTATTGAAAAGTGTATAACATATATTATACGAAAAATTTTTATCATGGTGATCTTGTCATGATTGCGTGAAATATATAGACTGAAATAAACAGACAGTTAAACACAATTCCACTTTCATTCATAGCACAACTCTAGGCTGTTTGCTTCTCTAGGAGATTCAACATATTTTTCTATTTCTTATAATTACAGAAGAAGAGATATGAATATTCGAATATGAAATCCAATATACAAAATATCCGGTGCTATCGTATTAGGAAAAAACTATTTTCACAATCAACAAAATCCTTTTAACTGACAGTCCAAATACATATTCATTTTCGAATTTCCACCAACGTCATTCGAATAGTACTGATAACCATTCCGATATTTCCTTTCAATAGTAGTTTACTGAACCAGTTTTTTTTTTAATTGCCAATGATTGAATTCGCTTTGTACTCTTTAAACAGGCGGAATATTTTGTAACAAAATTTTGTACAAAGTTCGAATCCGAAATGTAGAAATGTTCACAAAGGTTCATTGATTTTGGATCGAGGTATTTCAGTGCTCAGTAAACCTATATTTTTCCCAATTGGAGATTATTTTTCCAAATACTACAGCAAAATTGTCCTTATACTACAAAAAAATATTTTTTTGATTGGTGATAGTTTCGGCATGTAAAGGAATGATCCAGAGAACTGACAATGTTCTCTGAAGAAATCAGTGAACTCTTGTGAACATTTTAGAAAAGAAAATTATATGGGGAACTTGTTTCACCATTATTCCACCTGAATACAAGGATTCACTGCAGATTCAATTATGTACGATCAAATCTTATTCTTGCATCCACATGCCAACTGACATATCAACTGGTCATTTATCGAATTTATCGTTTCCGCATAATTATTATCATATGCTACTCAATCAGTATTGAGATTTGAACTTTTTCAAGCACCAGATTTTTCAAGATATTTCTTGAGTAAACATTAGATATCACAAGTGCTTTACTTCAATGAATCTGTTCGTTACAGTTAAGAAAGTCCAAGAGTCCATACTTCGAACCACGTTCGTTCTGTCGGAAAAGTCTCTGTTTCCCAATAGCGTCTCCAGAAATACTGGTATTTACTTTTTATATCATAGATAAGATAATAATATGAATATAATAGTAGCATTTCTTCAAACCAATGGAAAAAACTGTTCTTTTTTTGTCAACTATAACAATTCTAGGTGTCAAATTTCTCACACTTTTGCTATCAACATTATATAATTTCTCTTTCAGCATACCAAAACTTCGGATTTCGCTCCACACATTTCAAATGCGAATTTTTTTTCAATTTTCCGCAGTTTCTCTTTTCCTTGAATTTCACATTGCTTGTCAACTTCCTTCATCATCTATTTTGACATACTCTCTTGTAAATCTTTCAAATCACTTTATGTTATTATGCCTTGATTAAATTTTTATCCATTAGTCAGCGGCTTTCAATTTTAATTACACCCCAAAAAAGAACTTTTCATTTCCATTATCGTTTAGCCCTTATCAAACTGTTCCATTCATTCGATTACCATCTCAATATAAGAAAACTCATTCACAGATATCACCTTTAGGGTGAATAATTAATTCTACTCGTACATGTCTCAACAAATCTTCGTCATACAACATCCTGCACATTGGTTCGACTGAATTTCCAGCATAATAATGGAGCTCTTTTTACCAGCCACCATATTTCACAGTCCTCAGTGTTAGAGAACAGGTTTGCAAACCTCTGGTGTTAACCATCAAATGTTTTTTGTTTATATGTGCTCCCACAGGTCTCGACAAATTCATATCATCTACATACCTTCTGTATTTGGAACTTCAACAATTTGCCCATTGAATTTTCAGCATATGGACAACTGTAGCATTATTTGAAATATCAATTGAGAGTTGAGCGCAGTTTCCATTATTTTTACGGTTAATTCACGTTTTCGCTAGTTCTATATGGAAAAAGATTATTTAAAACCAAATGAAAATTATTATTCATAAAATTTACTCTTGCGACTTGCGGAATTTGAACAATTTGAAAGTGAACTTACTCGAAAATGTTGCCTTAATGAAACAAACCGGAAAAATACAAACGATTAGCCAATGAAACTTTTTCTTTCCAGATGCCATATATTATGGCCCCCGCATCAGACGGAAGGTTCCCGAAATACAGAAAATATCGAATATTATTAATCATTTTATCCTCATATACTTCTGTATCAACCTTCAGGATATATTACCTTATTGTCTCAAATCCTAGCCAATCGAATACGATGTGGGCGTGGTCTCTTTGGCGCTAATTTGAATTGAATTTCTGCTTGGAAGTATTTGAAGTTAACAGAACTGTCATCATCTCACGTTGTGTACAAGAAGTTAATATATATGTGATGTACTGTGAATTCTACTGAACTCTTTGTATTTCAGTAGAATTTACAGTAATAAACAAATACAGTTTATTGCACCGAATCATCATTTGATTAGGTATATTATGAACAAACAAGAAAGTACCTTATGCTTTAGATAAGTATTTCTGCAAGTTATTCATGCAGTGCATTGGCCAAAATTAAAATGTTTTGGCCTCCCTGAGTATCAATTGCCATTTTATTAATGAATAAATTTAGATAAGGATGTAGAGAACAAGCTAGGAATATCAATATGAATGATCACAATGCATGATGAATTCTGAATCATCAGGATATTCCAAAAAAGATATTATTCGAGTTAATAAATTCTTAGATAATTAACTTTCTTCAAATTATTGACTGTTATTGTCTCAGCATCACGGTCCCAAAGAAGAAAGCTTCGTTATGATTATTCAAGTTTTAAATTTTAGAGTTTATTTTATTGAATATATAGTATTTTCTAATTCAACTTCCAAATAATCAGTATGTCTTAAAATACTCTACTTGGCACATTTCAATCTGCAAATCGGTGAAGGATCTATATTTCATCAATGATTCAGTTTTAAAATTTACCAAATTTTCGTTATAAAATAGTTAATGAAGAGTTGGTTATTACTTCAAAGAAACTAGGAACAAAAAAAATATACAATAATCATATTTGAAATTGTTCATATTATAAACTTCTAAAAAATTAATATTCGATAACTTCTAGGTTTAGTAAACCAAAGCTAACAAAGAGAAAAGTGTTTTTTTACATCATTGATTCAAATCCCAATTCAACATGTGAATGTCATTTGGAATTTTCTGGAATTAGTTTCTTCATTTATTTTATTTCAGGCTCCCAACTCCCCTCCCCTGAACGAAAATGCAATATTTGTATAAATACAGTGCACAATACAATCCTAAATAATGAAATTCCAAAATTGAATACTTTTACTGTGTTCCATCAAGAAAGTGAGCAGTGTTAAGAGAGTGTTAACTATAATTATTATTTGCACCTTATTATGTTGAGAACTGTACGTATACAAACATCGCACTAATCCTCACCTTTAAAACATCATACACATTTCACAATCCCTGAACATCTTGCATTGCATATTAGTAATATTAACTACACCTAAGCTATATGAAAACATAAACAACCATCAACCTTGTAAGAAAAAGATATACATTCTCTACATAACAAGAAATTATATGAAAAGATCCCGAAAATGATGCATTTAAAACGTGCAAGAAAGTTTTATTTATCATTTGGAATATACAACAATTAAATACAGATTTTTCTGTATTCACCTTTACATAATAATATCTTTCGATATTGATTTGATATCTTTCGATATACTTTTAATGTCTTCGACGTACTACATCTTCAATGACAAAATTATTATATCAACTGGCATATGATGATCAAAGTAAAAAACTCTAGAAAAAGGTAAAAAAATGAAATACAACCTAAAAACAATACTAGACACAGTGTTTCATCTTCTATCTTTCGATTTAGAATCATCAGTAGCATTTATTCTATATTATACATCAAAAACTCACCACGTGTTTCTCACTCGCAGTTCACATCAACGGAAATAACCAGATTTAAGTCCATACGCATGCTTGTTAGAATTGTGCATAGAAAACAATAATGCCACAGATTTTACTTAAACCTCCTTCTTTCCTTGACAAATGAAATGCGGTAAAAAAACATTTTCCAAAATTTTTTTATAACCTCAAAAATTAAATGACAGTTGATATTGACCTTTGAAAACTATAAGTTTTCATTCAAATATTAAATTCAAAAAAGTCTACTTGTTAAAGGCTATTGATATAACAATTAAATACAGATTTTTCTGTATTCACCTTTACATAATAATATCTTTCGATATTGATTTGATATCTTTCGATATACTTTTAATGTCTTCGACGTACTACGTCTTCAATGACAAAATTATTATATCAACTGGCATATAATGATCAAAGTAAAAAACTCTAGAAAAAGGTAAAAAAATGAAATACAACCTAAAAACAATACTAGACACAGTGTTTCATCTTCTATCTTTCGATTTAGAATCATCAGTAGTTTTTGATGTATAATATAGAATAAATGCTACTGATGATTCTAAATCGAAAGATAGAAGATGAAACACTGTGTCTAGTATTGTTTTTAGGTTGTATTTCATTTTTTTACCTTTTTCTAGAGTTTTTTACTTTGATCATTTTATGCCAGTTGATATAATAATAATTTTGTCATTGAAGACGTAGTACGTCGAAGACATTAAAAGTATATCGAAAGATATCAAATCAATATCGAAAGATATTATTATGTAAAGGTGAATACAGAAAAATCTGTATTTAATTGTTATATCAATAGCCTTTAACAAGTAGACTTTTTTGAATTTAATATTTGGAATATACGTTTGCAACTCCCCTCTCCTCTTCTTAGATATACAGGGTCATGCAATAGTGCGTTAGGTTTCTATAGCTGCCAAACCATGTTTTAAAAATTTAGTTGGAAAGCATTCTCTTTGTACTTTCAATTCTGCATCTCAGGAAATTATTTTCTAATATGCTCATCAATACCTCTATCATGACGTAAAATATTAGGGATATTTTTCCAACGGTACGGATATTCGACTCCAAATTGACGTGGAAACCGCAAGTTGAAAGCTGAATGTCTAGAACGTTTAAATATCATGAGGGCGTTAGCAATTAGTCAATGGTGAGCTGACGAACGAACTCTTCTTGCCATATACCGTACTCTCATAATATCCAAACTACGTTTCCGCCAGTAAGACCACGCTCGAAAAGCTCAATTGCATAAAAACCACTGCCTTGAGAGTGGCGACTGGTGCCCTAAGAACAAGTCCCACATTAAGGCTGCATCGAGAAACAGGAGAACTACCTTTAGATTTTAGAAGACAATCACTGCAACTCACTTATGCAGCTAGAATAACCGCAGATACAACCAACCCGGTAGGAAATTCATTCTGCCAGAAAAGGAGTAATGCGATATGCAATCGATATCCCAAACTCAAAACCCCTCTGTTCTATAAAATACACCAACAAATACCTCAAAACCAATTATTAGAAGTAATGACCCGCAAAACAATCTCAGAAGCCCCCTGGAACATGCCTTCTCTCGTCTGTGATTGGCTTATCAAACGAAAGCAGACATGGTTCCTCAAAAAGTACAGAAAATGTTTCTCGAAAAATTCCATTAAACACGACCATGTCTTCCACACTGATGCCTCTAAAACAGAAGATAGTGTTGGTTAAGCATTCACTTCTATCGAACACACAAAAAGATTTAAACTCCCAACAATCAGTAGCATATTTACTGGAGAACGATTCGCAATTCACCAAGCAATGAGACATATTGAGGCAAATGCATTCATTAGCAGCGTCATCTGCACCGATTCACTTTCAGCAATTCAGTCAATAAAAGCACGTATTCTATCTAATCCATTAGTCCGAGAAATTCTGGATACCAACATAAAAATTTCCCAACAAAGTATAACAGCTATTCTATTATGGATTCCATCACATATGGGAATACCCGGTAATGAAAAAGCTGATCGAGAGGAAAACGACGCTAAATTTTCGGGTACCTCTGTTAACAACATAACTAGTTGGGACCTTAAAAAATTTTGCAAGAGAACTGTCATAAACGAATGGAACATAAAATGGCAGCAAACAACTTCCAAGCTAAGACAGATAGAGCCAATCATCCAAAACCACATTTCGAAATGCTCAACCAATTGCAGAGAGTAAATTTCATTACGGAAATTACAAATCGGGCACACCTTAACAGCACATTCATATATATTCAATAGAGAAGGCGCTGCCAAATGCACCTATTGCAATACCCACCTCTCAGTTGAGCATATTTTAGAACAGTGTCCAGGTTTACACACCAAAAGCAATACCCACGATGTTCCTTCGAAGATAGAAGACGCCCTCAACATCAACAATCCCAAATTACTGAATACCCTGAACTTCATTAAGGACATCAATATTAAAATATGATTGTTTTATCATCATAATGTAATAATTCAAAGTACCATAAACGCTAATGACCTAGTTGTCGAAGCGTATTTCAACAAAAAATCGATAATCTTCAAAGAGAAAACTTTCATCCGAATCTTTCAGGAAACTGAATCATTTTGGTTTATTATTTGATAAAATCAAATGACAAACCTTAGTGATCGACCAACAAAAAAAAAATTTCAAACCCCCCCTGAAAATTTCACAGTTTACGTTTTGGAGTATGTAGATTTGAATGAACGAATAAAAAAAAATCCGTCCGTCCGCCGTCCGTTGTCCGGAGCTTTTCGCGGAAAGTACTGAACCGAAATCCGTGAAACTTGGTAGAAAAATCATGTGTCGCTCGGAATTGATCATCCAAGCATTTCAACAGGATTGATGTACCCTAAGGGCTTAAAATTGGGGTTGGAGGGAAAAAAAAATTATTTCTGGGAAACTTACCACCGAATTTTTGTGAAATTCTCAACGTTGATTACTGTTGCGTAACTCGACCTAAAAATTTTTACCCGGATGGCATCCGACCAGTAGTCCCTGAGTTATAAAGAAAAATGCTGCAAATTTCCAATAATCCCGAGAATGAATCATCGCATTCGGTTCTAAGATTGGAATTCAGTGAAATAATCGGTTAACTTTTCATCCAGAAACATATATCTGAAAGTAGATGAAAACATTCTTACCAAATATTCAACATATATTGAGAAATTTCGAACGGATTCGTTAATTATTTTATAAACACAATGTGCAAATGCCCCATCGTAACACTATTAATATGAAATCAGGAATCCTAACTTGAATTTCAGCCTAACAAAAACCTATATTCGGAAGGAATCATCGTGTTTGAGGAGCCGAGGTGACAGAAAGAACGTTTTTTCATCAATCAAATTCAGTAATTGAGTTTTTTTTCAGGAACCAACTGAATATTTCATATTTACGGAATGAAAAACCGGCAACCGAAATAACCAAGTTGATTTGCGGAACATATCCAATATAAACATGACACTATTAACATGAGATCAGGAATCCCAACTTAAATTTCAGCCAATCGGAGAGGATCTCAACAAAACCTATATTTGGAAGGAAGTATGTTGTGTCTGTGTGAGGAGCCGAGACATCTTTTACGGATATTTATTAATAACGCGAACCTTATCATGTCGAATTTGTCCTGAAATTTCCGTTCCTCAGTGAAAGTAAATTTGTGAAGAAAATTGTGGGATGGCAACTTGGGCCGAAGTCGTCTATTCGAACCCTCAATCTGATAATATCATCCGAACTTAAAAAACGCTGCAAATTTTACACAAGGGTTTATTATTTTTTCAGTTTAATAACCCAATACCATTGATATCTCAAATAAATCGTATATATTATTTATAACTCATTGGTTTTTCACCAAACGAAAATCAATTCCATGAAGAAATTCATGTGAAATATTTAAATTCAATAGTAACTACAAAATTATCCACGTCGAATCCAAAAGTACCTACATAACTCCTAGAGTCGTTAGAAATCAATAGGCACAACACCCGCAACAGATGTGAATAGCTCTCCACTACTGAATATTTTTCTGTAACCTAAAAACTTTGTGGCAAACCCCAATTTATACCTACTCTCACTTTTACGCTTTTGTATAATTATTTAGGCACGTTCCGGACCATATTTAAACCTTGTTGTACCATCAGTCAGTGAAATGTAGATACCTGAAGAAGCTATATTAAAGCGAAAGATTTTTAGCAACTTTCTTCGTGTTTTTTTGTGATTCCGTGGTAATACTATGAGATGGAGTTTTTATGTCCGACTGATCATCAGAAATATCAGTCCTGTCACCGATATAAACAATTACCGTATCCATGTTGTCTGTCCCATCTAAATATATTCCCGAAATATGGTAGATAAACCTATTCAATAAAGTATCAACATATAACGAAAATTTTGCTGGAAAGAATTGAAATAATCACTTTATAATTAAGCCTAGAGGATGTTATTCAAAAAAATCTTAAATATTTTTTATTCCAAATCACATTTCCTATGAAATATTGGAGTTGAAAAATAAGAAAATTATCTTGGTGTTGAGTTTTCTTAAAAAACTACTTCACAAAGGTCAAGACACTATGTTTATTCTTTCGTTAAAGTTAAGTTAAATTTCCGAAAAATATTTTTTACTAATATTTTGCCAGTACGATCTTCACGATATTACTTACAAAATTGCGTGTCGGTATTACACAAATAAAGTGCAACATATCTGAAAAAAAATTTTCCACAGAGCATATATCCGATAAGAGTTCACTTGATTCACAAAATATCCAATAAACAAACTGAAGACCTAAAGTTATTTTCAATAACTTTTCTGTAAAAATCAAATATATCGTGAACCTCTCAAGGTTGAATTCGACTGAATAGTTCTAAAAGAGTAATTTCGTTCCGCATAGTTGTCAGATACACTCAACTAAGAGGGTGTCAAATCCCAACGTCTGTTTAATGTACAAACGTTCAATTCAAACAAGTAGTTTGCGGACCACCAGATGTTGAAACATGCGGAATATTCTTGTCTACGGTCCCCCCTGAGGCTCGTACCCTTAGTATTAGATTCTTGACAATTGATGAGATTTCCGGTTTGTTAATTGATTTGTTTGCATATATCCCCCAATTTGTTTTATCATATACATGCTCATTATCTTTTATATTCACCCCTATTTCAAAGTCTCGGTACGAAAAATATCGGATTTCGATTGAAACCAGTAGCGGATATCCACATGTTGACGACAATTGTACTACGCAATCCAAAATTGATGGAAACCTCCGATCGACCGAATATTTTGGAAATATTCATTATTTTAAATAACGCTTCTTTATTCGCGTTCTGCATGTGAAAGGGTTATTCAGTTACACAAGAGTATTTATTGAGATTTCAATGTTTCAAACGAACTTTTTCATAGAATTAGTTTTTGGGTTGTGAAAAACCAATGATCTATGAATAATATATAACTTTTATTTAAGATATAATTCAGCTACATGAAGAAATTTAATGTTTCATCCCGTAATTCGCAGGGTGATATCTATAAATAATAATTGTTATCCGAGTTTTTATAGTTATGTTTCAGATATTAGGAGAGAAACCCCAAAAATATTTAATTTGAACTACTAACGATTATGAAATTGTCGAGAACATCGATAGGGCATTTGCACATTGTGTTTATTTATAAAATAATTAACGAATCCTTTCGAAATTTCTCAATATATGTTAAATATTTGGTAACAATGTTTTCATCTTCTTTCAGATATATGTTTCTGGATGAAAAGTAAACCGATTATTTCACTGAATTCCAATCTTAGAACCGAATGCGTTGATTCATTCTCGGGATTATTGGAAATTTGCAGCATTTTTCTTTATAACTCAGGGACTACTGGTGGGATATCATCCGGGTAAAATTTTTTAGGTTGAGTTACGCAACAGTAATCAACATTGAGAATTTCACAAAAATTCGGTGGTAAGTTTCCGAGAAATATTTTTTTTTTTCCCTCTAACCCCCAATTTTAAGCCCTTAGGGTACACCAATCCTGTTGAAAAGCTTGGAGGATCAATCCCGAGCGACACATGATTTTTCTAAAAAGTTCCACAGATTTCGGTTCAGTACTTTCCGAGAAAAGCTCTGGACAACGGACGGCGGACGGACGGATTTTTTTTTATTCGTTCATTCAAATCTACATACTCCAAAATGTAAACTGTGAAATTTTCAGGGGGGGTTAAAATTTTTTTTCTGTTGGTCGATCACTAAGGTTTATTATTTGATTTTATCAAATAATAAACCAAAAGGTTAATTACGGAATTTGATTGATGAAAAGGCAATCTTTCTGTCACCAGAACATGAACATGTTTTATGGATCATAAAGTAAATAAAGATTGTTCTATGCTATGGATATGTTACTATAGAACATAGACTGTCGTTCTGGTGACAGAAAGAACGTTTTTTCATCAATCAAATTCCGTAATTAACCTTTTTTCAGGAACCAACTGAATATTTCATATTTACGGAATGAAAAACCGGCAACCGAAAAAACCAAGTTGATTTTCGGAACATATCCTATATAAATTTGACACTATTAACATGAAATCAGGAATCCCAACTTAAATTTCAGCCAATCAGAGATGATCTTAACAAAACCCCATATTTGGAAGGAATTATCTTGTTTGAGAAGCCGAGGCGTCTTTTAGGGATATTTATAAATAACGCGAACCTTATCATGTCAAATTTGTCCTGAAATTCCCGTTCGCCAGTGATAGTAAATTTGTGAAGAAAATAGTGGGTTGGCAACTTGCGCCGAAGTCGTCTATTGACCTTATACAGGGTCTTTCACGAGGAATCTCACCCATATTTATTCGGGAAACTACTGAACGTATTTTCATGAAATTCAGCACTTATAAGTATTTCACGATGCTGATGAAATCTAAAATATTTTCAAGGCATGAGCACCTCCGGTTTTTCCGGAAATGACGTCAACTTCCGTTTTTCGAATTAGAACAACATTTTTTTATTGCAGAAATAGATTCCTTAAAAAATTTCAATTTATTTTGATGTAAAATTTTTCAGTTTTGGTTGGAAAATTCTCTCTGAGCGGGAAAATTCGAAAAAAAAATCGAAAATAGAGCTCCGCTGAAACAAGAATAACTTCGAGGTTTTTGGATGGAAAATTTTCATTTTTGGGATTTTTCAAGATGTAAGATTGATGTATCCACTTTAAAAATCGAAATCGCGATTCATGATACAGGGGGTGAAAAAATCGCTTTCAAAGTTAGGGATGACAAAATCGTGAAAAATCAATTTTTTCAAATTAGAACCCCATTTTTTAATGGCAGATATTGAATCTACGTTGAAAAATAATGTTAGTGTATGCATCACACCCTTGCCCTAAAATGGATATTTTCTGAGTTATTCACAAAAAACTGTTTTTCTTCTTGAATTTTCAGCTATTCCCTTCACGCCAAAAAGATGAAATTTTCAGGAACTGTTATTTGAACCATGCTGTAGATTTTTCACCCCTTCTTGAAACCGACTTCAAGTTACTATTAGGAGAACCATGGCAAACTCTCGCAGTTATAACTAGAGAAGATGCTCAAAGTTTTGACCGTTAATTTCTAGACATTTATTTATACGTCTCAGGAATGCTTCGTGCGTTGCTCTTCTTATTTCATCGGGAGGAAGAGATCTGCAAAAGTGTTAAAAAACCAAATTGAGTTTCAAAACTATGAACCTAAAAATCTCAACAAACCTGAACGCATTTCTGACTCGTTCTATGCAGTCCTCTTTATCAGTCAGGGGAGTTGAGTAGACAATATTTTTTATCCTACCCCAAACATAATAGTCCAAAGGAGTTAAATCGGGAGAACGTGGTGGCCAAAGATGTGGACCATTGTTCGCCAACCATCGATCTTCAAATAGCCTGTAGAGGATATTTGACACATTGAGTGAATTGTGTGGAGGCGCGCCATCTTGTTGATACCATAAGTCATTATGGTTCTGTACTAGCGGCTCAATTATTTGAGTCAATATGTCAGAATATCTATCTCCTAAGGGAGAACATTCTTTAAATAATGCAAACATGTGTACTGTTCTATCTTACCAGTTGAAGCCCCATTATAAATGTGAACATCGAGAATTGCATTATTTTTGATGGTGCAAAAAACATTGAAACTCCAGGTCTCTTGAAAGTTCCATTGTCTGAAGTGGTGGTTGTTCTCTTCATCCCAATAATGACTGTTATGCCTATTGAAAGAACCATTCTTTGTGAATTTAGATTCATCTGTCCAAATTATACAGTCCAAAAAGTTTTCATTCTCTTGAAATCGAATCATCATAGCTTCGCAAAACTCTGTTCTCCTGACGAAATCAGTTTCCTTCAAATGCTGTTCGCTATTGAATTTATATGGGTGCATTTTATGTTTTTTTAATATTCTCCAAACACTCGATTGAGATAATCCCAGATCAATCTCGGCATCTTTGAGAGAATTTTTAGGATTCACACGAAAATATGCAAGAGCTGTAATTTCGTTGTTCTCATCTTCTACTACACTTTTTTCTCTGTGTGTAGTTTTCTTAACGAAAGATCCGACATTTCTCAAGTTTGTCATGGTTCTGTTAATGGTATCTCTCGTTGGTCTGGGTCGGTCAGGAAACCTCTCAATGAACAGTCGAATCGTTCTATCTACAACTTTATTACATTCTCCATGAAGTAGAATGAGATTTAAATAATCTTCATTGGTAAAATTAGGCATAGTGATCGATTTTATAACTTAATACGAATTATCACCAAATTAATACTAAACACAAAATGCTACTGAATAAAGAGGAATTTGGCAGATGTAATTAATGATATCTATCATTAAAAAAATAATGTAAAACATGGTAAGTTTTTGCATATGGTTCATAAGGAATTATTTATTTATCACTGGAGAGAAAACCGATGGCCGATTAGTTGAAATAAAGAGGTTTCCGATACAAATTCGAATCCAAATTCGCCATCTATTTAGGAACAACCTGTAACTTTTTTCTCTTGCATATTAGGGTAGTAAAATCTAAAACTTGGTTTAAGTAACAGTTCCTGAAAATGTCATCTTTTTGGCGTGAAGGGAAAAGAAATAGCTGAAAATTCAAGACGAAAAACAGTTTTTTGTGAATAACTCAGAAAATATCCACTTTAGGGCAAGGGTGTGATGCGTACACTCACATTATTTTTTAACGTAGATTCAATATCTGCCATAAAAAAATGGGGTTCTAATTTGAAAAAACTGATTTTTGACGATTTTGTCATCCCTAACTTTGAAAGCGATTTTTTCACCCCCTGTATCATGAATCGCGATTTCGTTTTTTAAAGTGGATACATCAATCTTACATCTTGAAAAATCCCAAAAATGAAAATTTTCCATTCAAAAACCTCGAAGTTATTCTTGTTTCAGCGGAGCTCTATTTTCGATTTTTTTTTCGAATTTTCCCGCTCAGAGAGAATTTTCCAACCAAAACTGAAAAATGTTACATCAAAATAAATTGAAATTTTCTAAGGAATCTATTTCTGCAATAAAAAAATGGTGTTCTAATTTGAAAAACGGAAGTTGACGTCATTTCCGGAAAAACCGGAGGTGCTCATGCCTTGAAAATATTTTAGATTTCATCAGCATCGTGAAATACTTATAAGTGCTGAATTTCATGAAAATACGTTCAGTAGTTTCACGTATAAATATGGGTGAGGTTCCTCGTGAAAGACCCTGTATATTGACAGGATGGAAAACCGGCAACCGAAATAACCAAGTTGATTTGCGGAACATATCCTTCATAAACTTGACACTAGTAACATGAAATCAGGAATCCCAACATGAATTTCAGCCTAACAAAAACGTATATTTGGAAGGAATTATCTTGTTTGAGGAGCCGAGGCATCTTTTACAGATATTTATAAATAATGCGAACCTTATCATGTCGAATTTGTCTTAAAATTCTCGTTCCACAGTGATAGTAAATTTGTGAAGAACATTGTGGGTTGGCAACTTGGGCCGAAGTCGTCTATTGCCCTTTCAGGACTCTCTTTTGAGAGCGAGCATCCTAGGTGAGTTTCTTGCGAAAATCCTCCGATGGATTTTATGTTTCGTTTCTTCCAAAACATCTACAGCCAGGCATCAAGCATTGAAGTACCTAATTTTTCAGTAATTTTACGAAATTTCATCGGAAAGAACAATACATCAAGTGCTCTGGAATTGAAATGCTTTCGTTCGAATCCCAAACCAGTTCAACCGTTTCATAGAAAACTTACTGTCAGTCTTTTGATTCAGGTTGATTCATTGTTGTTGACTTCGGTGGTCTTCATATCATTGAAATGCCAAAATCAAAACATAGTAAATATACTCGAGTATTACTCTGCTTTTTCATTCGTTTCACCGTTAAGGCAGTACACCTTGAATTGGTTTCTGGTCCCTCCTGAGAAGTTTTTTTTCGCAGCTTTAGGACGCTAGAGTGCACTTACAAGGCGGTGTAATGACATCTTCAGTGACGAAGGCAGAAATTTTCATGGTGCCTACGCACCAGTTTGTTCCTCCATGCTACTGAGGCTCAGCTTCAATCCTCCACCTGCGCCTCACATTGATGGTCTCTGGGTGGGCGGAATGAAATCAGTGAATCAGTCAATTTCTGACTTTTGCTTCCTTGACAATGCCACCAGATGACAATTCATCTCATTTACAACTCAATAGGTTGCCCCTATAGTAATTACTCCCTCAGCTTCATGTCGATTCTTGGAAACGTTAATAAAACGAACATATGCACACGTTGGATTAACCTGTAAGATGGAATAAACCTCACCTTCTTCGTTTCTTCGTTGAAACCGGGAATGCTTGTCATTATAAATGATGGACGATGGCGATTGGCTCGAGTTGAGAAACTTTATCTGAGTTCAGATGAAATAGCTCGTGTAGCTACCGTACTGCCAGAGTGTAATGCAATTCTCTATTGTAAAATTCTGTCAGTTACCACAATAATCTTCGTGGAATAAAATTTTCAATTTTTTTGAGAAAATTGTATACTTTAGGTGCCTGTTATGTTGATGCAACACTCATTATTGTTTAGCTACCATTTTGTTTTCAATATTATTGTATTTTTTTTGTTTCGAAACGATCGTTGAATCAACGCGTCGGTTTTCATGTGTAATTTTTCCGTTCATCAAATTGTATTGTGAAAAAAAAGTCATAAATAAAAATAAAAAGTATATCCCCATTTATGTGCATTAGGGAATTCTTCTGATTTAAATTAACGAGGCGTGCTGTGTACGACACAGTTCAAAGTTATCATTGAAATCTGCGAATTTTTTTATTCTCTAAAAGTGTGTGGAAGGTGTCCGAAAAGAAAGCAGGTAGACACCTAGTAGCAGCTCACCTACCATATTGGCCTTCGTCCCAGCAGAGGTCCGAGTGCTTCCATCTTATATTCAATTATATATGGTACATTGACTTGCTAGATATGTCACCATGGAGTTCCACCTTTCCAAAAGTTAATTGTATTTATCGGAAACCAACATTGTTTTGTGAGAGTTAATCGGTTTCACCCTTTATATTAAGTATATTGATTTATTTAGCTGCTTGTGCTTTTTTATCATCGTTTATTGCCTCGATTACCCATAATTATACCTAACAAGTATTTACTATTGTTTGTGTACACAAATCCATATGAATGAGTGAATGAGCTCATAGTCCACTAACACCCTTGTTTCCAATGTAGCTTGTTGATTTTATCGAGTTGGATCAATATACGTTCAACCAGCACCCTCATCATTTGTTGAATAGAAAATTAAATAAGTGAGCGCCCCCAGGTATTCCAGAGAAAAAAAAGCTCTCACGCATCAGAAGCTTGGTAATTAATCCAATATTTAAGAGTTCAAAATCAAATTCTCGAAACACTCACAACTGCGAACACCGAAATAAATTGTGGGGGAATTCGCCGTTTTTCATAGGGGCAGACCTTGCAAAACCCTAACAAGAAAATTAGGAAAGTTATAGGGTTAACTCTGCTTTAGCTATACCCGGGAGAACGGTGAATGAATAAACTCTTATCTCCAAACCATTATCCCTACCGTTTTCAGTGCTCAGTTGGATTCGCCGAAATACGCGTTTTATTTATATTCCAGAAACAGGCTTAGTGCTGTATCCCTCTGGAAGTCTTTACGCTTTGAAAGGACTATGTGCGATGCACGTTGTTTACGCTATAGGTTGAATAGATATTAGCTGGTTCCTTTTGACACATCCATACTCTCGGCTAGCCTTGAGATAATCTGGAAGGAATGGCTCTCGTTTGCGAAGCTTAAGCTGCACAAACTTCGCTAATTAACTGTTTCTCGAAGATACGGAGTTCCAGTTACCTTAAAAGTCTGGTTTAGTGATTTAATACCTCGGTTATGATACAAATGATTTGGAAAGAGCATGTACAAGTTCTACAGAAGGTCAGGAGCTTTTGAGAGTGAACGCAAATATGTTCACGAAACAAAATTATGATGTTTTTCTCCTTATATTTTCGAAGATGAAAACAAACTAAATCGAGATGCAATTTGGCGCCCTGTTGTTTGATTGATTTCAAGGACAATGCAATTTTCCATAGAAATAGTTCCAAAGAAAATTTTTTCCACATTCCCAACTATACCACCCTCACTAAATTAAGCATAGAGTTGTAGCACAAGTCAGAATTCTTTGACTGATTGCATAAGAACCTCCTGAGATATTGCAAAAATAATCTCGAAATTTTAAATGAGTACACAGGGTGTTTCCCCGTAAACTGGAGAAACATAAACAGCCGTTGGTAGCACACGCGAGATACAGGGTGTTTAATGTCAACTCGAAGCAATATTCTGATAACTGTAGTAAGTCACACGAGACCTTCGAAATAATAATTTTTCGTCACATCTTAGAATTTTTTGGTGGTCGATTTTCATTTCCGATTGCCAAATTGGATAGCATTATTTTAATGTAATCGATTATCTGAAATTCTCCGTGCACAATTTATCCAAAATCGAAACACAAAATTTTCCTGCAGGTCTACATTGAATAAAAAGTTGATTCAGAATTGTTGGAATCTCTCAATTTTAACTAACCTTCGTTTTGAATACTGATGTGAAAACAGAATAGAAAATATCCATTTTTGGCCTCCGTATGGCTACCAGTTTTTTTACCGAACATTAGTTGGGTATTCTGAGCGGAACCTTTGGAATGCTACAAAATGAAAACCAAACGATATTTTTTTATTGCTTTTTCATATCACTGTTCAGATTGGAGGTGATTTGAACCTTGAAAGATTCCAACTATTTTGGATGGATTTAATTTTAACTGTAGACATGTAAAAGAAAGGAAAATCTTAGAAAATCGGAAAATCTTAGAAAATCGAGTACATTGAAATAATTAAATTGACCACCGAAAAATACTGAAATATCACCAGAAAACGTTGTTTCAGAGATCAGGATGAATAAATCAAAACATCTACCAGAATATTGCTTAAAGTGGATATAAAACCATGTATCTTGCTTTCACTTCGAAAATGGGGTATATGCCATAAGGTAACCATTAATTTCCCAATGTCTTCACGGCTTTGTAACAGCTTTGGAAAGGAAAGTCGGTATGATGCGAAATCCAGTGTTAATCTTACGAGAGTGAGAGTAAAATGGACCAGGGTAAGAATCAAAATCACAGCGCGATGCCTTATCGAATAAATGGTGGGGTCTGCAGTTTACGATATGCGATCGAAGGAAGCGCTTGTGAGTGGGCAGTAGCTCTCGAACCGAGAGGTGCGTTGGACCTTATGGGTTGAAAATGAAGAAGATAAGTCTTAAATAGAAATTTTTAGTGTAAAAGAACAAACGCTACAAATTTTACACAAGAGTTCATTATAATTCAATATAATTCTCACAAAATTTTGCATTAAATCGAGCGTCGATATTTCATACCAAGTCATGATGTTTTTCAATCTGTTCGCGTTGGTATTTCTTGGTACTAAGGAAATGAACTCAATCTTTCGAACTAACACCAATACGTATAACAAAATTCAAGATTTTTCGCTGATATCAAATGTGTAGATGTGATTTTTACTAGGATTAAACTATATTTTGCAAAATATTCATGAAATTAAAAAAACTCGCCCTTTCACTGCAGTTTAACTGAAAAAATATTTCCATAGTGCATATATCCGAAAAAAGTTCACTTTATGACAATATATCCCACACACAAACTGAAAAACTGAATTTTTTTCCAGTAATTTTTCTGTAACAATTGAATATATCGTGAACCTCAAACGTTGAATTCGAATGAATAATTCTGAAATGGAAATTTCGTTCCGTATTGTTGTACACTCAACTAAGGGAGTCTGTTGTCCGGGGCTTTCCTCTGAAAGTACTGAACCGGAATCCGTGGAACTTGATGAAAAAATCGTGTGTCGTTCGATATTGATCCTCCAAGCTTTTCAGCAGGACCATTGTATCCCAAGAGCTTAAAACTGGGGGTATATTTCTGGAAAACTTTCCCCCGAATTTTCATGAAGCTCGAAACGTTGATTACTGTTCAATAACTCAACCCAAAAATTTTCTTCCATATGTTTTCCGACCAGTAGTCTTTGAGTTAAAAAGAAAAACGCTGCAAATTGTGTTGTTAAAAACTAATGAGTTATAAATAATACATAAGTTTTATTTGAAATATCAATGGTATTGGGTTATTTAGCTGAGAAAATAACGAACGCTTGTGTAAAATTTTGCGTTTTTTTAAGTCCATCAAATCTACATACTTCGAATTGTAAAGTGTGGAATTTTCAGGTAGGGTATTTTTTTGGTCGATTACTAAGGTGTATTATCTGACTTATCAAATAATAAACCAACATGCAAATCTTAAAAAAGTATTTCGGTGGTCAAACAATTCAAGAGACAAGAGTTTCCGATGTCTCACTTTGGTATGAGTAATTTCGCCAGTTATGGCGAAAAAGAATGTAAGTAGTCATTTCCACATAATGAATTATTTGAGTCATTCGTTATGGTAAATAAATTATCCTTATGCAATGGAATGAATTCTCGTATTAATTTTCAACCGATATGGTCTGACGCACCTCCCGTTTGAAGAGCTACTGCCTACTGGTAAGCGCTTCCTTCGATCGCGTATCATGGACTGTAGCCCCCACCTTACATTTACTTGCCACTGCAAGAGAAATGTGGTTTTTATTCTTTACCTGGTCCATTTCATTCGGACCCTCACTAGATTAACACTGGTTTCGCATCTTAATACAATCATTAAAAAAACAGATTTATTTGTAATACCTTAACATAATATCTGTCGATATTGATATTTTTCGATGTACTTTCATTCTCTCCAACATACTACGCATAAATGGCAAATTTAATTATTATATCAACTGACAAACGATGATTGGCGTGAACAACTTGAGAGGACCCTAACATGATAAAACATAATACAAAAGTAATACTAGACACATACATCTTTCATCTTTCGATCAAGAATTTTCAGTAGTATCTTATCTGTATTATATGTCAAAATCTAACGACGTTTATTCACAAACACCTTATTACAAACAGACTCAGTTGACTCAAAACCCCTGGCAAGCTTGTCAAATGCAAGTATTTGTACCCAGAACAATTTGGCTACAAGTTCCACACCATCCTGCCAGGGGTTCTGACTCAGATTAATTCGTTTTTAATCAGGTGTTAGTGAATACAACTGGTAAGAATTTAGCATATGATACAGAATAGATACTACTGAGGATTTTGAATAAATAGAAATAAAGCAGATGAAATACTGCATCCAGTTTTATTTTTATATTGAATTTCATTATGTTACCGCTGTCTCCAGTTTTTTTTTTCAATCATTGTGTCAAATGATATAATGATTAAATTTGTTATTCATCAGTAGTAGGTTGCCGACAATGAAAGTGCATCGTGAGATATCAATATGATAAGATTATAGTAAAGGTTTCACAGAAAAGTGTGTATTTTTCGAAGATTTTTGAACTCATCGAGCAATTGCCCTTCGTTTTATGGACGATATTCGATATCTAGTGAAAGCCTTTTGTCGAGTAATAGATTTGGTGATTAGCTGGTTATCTTTGATTCAACTGTGATAATGAAACTTTTGAATAGTGTCAATTTTCTTTTGATTGAAGCACGTTGACTCATACGACCTTGGAGTTAATATGGATTTTCCTCAATTTCAGATCAAAGCAATAGAATATCAGATACCTCATATTTAAGGTATCCTCGAATAAAATGATAGATAATTGGCAAATTACTGATTCCACTTAAATCCGGCCCAAAGGACCAATGTGTTTAGAGTTTTGAATGGAGTGGACTGTCATTATTTTGAATCGTTTAGTATCATTTAATAGAATGTAATAGATGTGTTATATTATGTCGAATGCTCAATAATATAGCGTTCAAATTATATGGGCCTGATAGTGACTCTAATACTTCGCTCCTTTTCCATCCCATAGGGTTCCATCTCACACGTGCCTGCAGTCGTGCCTGGATGGTTAAAGTATGCTGAGTTGTACTTAAGAACTCAAACACTCAGGAATGTACGCATTTCAATACGGAATTTGTATGAATTCGTTAAGTATCTTGCTTCACAATGAAGCTTTCTATTGGAACGTCTACAGAACGAATGGAGCACCAGCGGAAAATAATTTTACATGAAAAGCTAACAGTATATCACACAAATGATGATGAGTGTTAGGCAAACTTGTTTTCCATTTGTTATCCTCGCGCCCTAATTTGATTTGCGTTCGTGAATAAATAATGTCAACATTTCATTACGAATGATATTTATAACCTCAGTCTGAGAGAGATTACGAGTATAAGATTTGTTTTCAATTTTAGTATCCAGAAAATTGGGACGCTGTCTCTCGATGAAGTTCCTCAGACAACCATTTCATTTGATGTCTATTGAATGGAGTTGTTTGTCATTTAAAATCGGAAGCATTCAGTAGATAATTGCTATTCCTATGAAATTGGTGTCGGAATATACAGGATGTATGCAGAACATTCTGGTTTAAATCAGTGTTAGAAATATGTCCTAACCATATTCGTTCAAGAGGTACAGGATGTTTTATGAATTTTGTTGAAAACTCCCTATTGTAACAATCCTTGAACGCAAGCATGGGTGGATCTCCATGAAAATTTCAGAGAATGAGCTTACTTGAAATAATGGCACACTTCGCATCAATATTTTATGATCCATTGAATATCTGGAATTTTCGATGCATAGTAAATGTGGACCTGTGTTTTGGTTTATTATTTGATAAAATCAAATAATAAACCTTAGTGATCGGCCAACAAAAAAAAATTTTTAACCCCCCCTAAAAATTTCACAGTTTACGTTTTGGAATATGTAGATTTGAATGAACGAATAAAAAAAAATCCGTCCGTCCGCCGTCCGCCGTAAGCCGTCCGCCGTAAGCCGTCCGCGTCCGCCGTCCGTTGTCCGGGGCTTTTCTCAGAAAGTACTGAACCGAAATCAGTGAAACTTGGTACAAAATTCGTGTGTCGCTCGGGATTGATCCTCCAAGCTTCTCAGCAGGATCGGTGTACCCCAAGGGCTCAAAATAGAGGGTTGAGGGGAAAAAAATTATTTCTCGAAAACTTACCACCGAATTTTCATGCAACTCAGAACGTTGATTACTGTTGCAAAACTAAACCAAAAAAATTTCACCTGGATGATTTTCGACCAGTGGTTCCTGAGTTATTAAGAAAAACGCTGCAAATTTCCAATAATGTCGAAAATGACATCATCGCATTAAGTTGTAAGATTGTAATTCACTGGAATAATCGGTTTACTTTTCATCCAGAGTCATACATCTAAAAGGAGATGAAAATATTGATTACCAAATTTTCATATCGAAAAATGTTTAATGGATGCGTTAATATTTTATAATCACAATTTGCAAATGCCCCATCGATGTTCTTGACAATTTCATAATCGTAAGTAGTCCAGATTGAACATTTTTGGGTTTTCTCTCCCAATATCTTAAACATAACTACTGAAAATCGGATCAAATTATTATTTATAGAAATTACTCTGCGGATAACGAGATTTAAGATTGAATTTCTTCATAAAGCTCATTCGTATCTTGAATACAACTTTTATTTTATTCATAAATCATTGGTTTTTCAGAACACAAAAACCAATTGCATGAAAAAATGCATTTGAAACATTGAAATCTCAATAAATACTCTTTTATAAATGAATAAAACTTTTACATGCAGAACGCGAATTAAGTAGCGCAATTTAAAATAAAGTAGATTTCCAAAAAATTCGGTTGATTGGAGGTTTCCATTAATTTCGGTTTGCGTAATACGATTATCGTCAACCTGTGGATATCCGTTACTGGTTTCAATCGAAATCCAAAATCTTCCGTACTGACAGTTTGAAATAAGCGTGAATATAGAAACAAATGAGCATTTATATGATAAATCAAATTGGAGGATATAATATGCAGAAAAATCAATAGCAAACCGCGCATCTCATCAATTGTCGATTGTCGAGAATCTAAAACTGAGGGTTGGAGCCTTAGACTAAAGTTAGAAACCGATAATCTATCTACCTGTTCTGAATGGGGTTTGTGACTTTAGAAAAGGGATATAGCGTAGACGAAAATATTCCGCATGTATCATCATCTGGTTGTCGGCAAAATACTTCTTTGAATTTCACGTCTTTACATCAAACAGACTTTCGGATTTGACACCCTCTTGGTTGAGTGTATCTGACGACGATAACAACGAACGAAATTTATAATCTAGAATTATTCTTTCGAATTCAACCTGATGAGGTTCACGATATATTTAATTGTTACAGAAATGTTATTGAAATAACTTTAGTTTTTCAGTTTGTGTGGTGGATACTTTGTAAATCAAGTGAATCGGATATCTGATGTGGAAAACATTTTTTTCAGATCAATTGCACAGGAAGATCGAGTTTTTTTTTCATTTCATTAATATATTTCAGAACAAAGTTGAATCCCAGTAGAAATCACATGTATACATTTGATATTAGCGGAAAGTCTTGAATTTTGTTTTACGTATTGGTGTTAGTTTGAAAGATTGAGTTTATTTCCTCAGTGTCAAGAAATACGAAATCGTTCGGATTGAAACATAATGACTAATTGTGAAATATAGACACACGATTTAATGGAAAAAAATTTTTTTAACATTTTTTTTTTCGAATACATATTCATCAAAGTTCAATGAAATTTGGTACAGGTTTCAGAGTCAACATTTAGAAACAGTGTTTCAAATTTCAGTTTTGACCGATATTTATTTGTGCAGATATTGGCAAAAAAATTCGTGACCATTTTGAATATTGAGGTTATTTCCCTAATATCTCAAAAAAGACAAACCCTATCTGATTTGTAGTTCATTTTCAGTTGTAGAATACCGACACGAAATTTAATAATTGTGGAAAATAGTAAGATTTTCGAAGAGGTGAAACGACTGTGGAACGTCTCTTCTCATTCAAAATATTTTAAATTTTGCTACTCAGTTAGCGTTCTGCATGTCGAAATGTTATTCAATTATACAAGTGTATTTATTGAGATTTCAATGTTCACATGAATTATTTCATGGAATTGGTTTCTGTGTTGTGAGAAACCAATGAGTTATGCATAATATATAAGTTTTTTGAGATATCAATGGCATATTGGGTTATTTAAATGAGAAAATAATAAACCCTTGTGTAAAATTTGCAGCGTTTTTTCCGAATAATACGTTAATTCGTATTGAATGAACATCACTAATGCCAATGAAAATGACGGTGAAATCTCATTCGGACTATTGAAGCAGAATATAAAAAAACCTAGTGAAACACTGACCTGAAGGCAGTAGCTTTTGCACGTATGTTCATCTTTGGTGATATCCTTTGAACATGCGCGCAAAAGGACCTGACTTCACGTCAGTGTTTTGAAAGGTTTTTTCCGAAAAATTACTGGATTTCAATCCAATCTAATCTGTATTTTTGGAAATATTAGGAAAATAAAATTTTGAATGCGTATATCTACGGAATCATTGGGCGTATTTTACCCATTCATGAATTCGACCTCCGTTTCTGAAAACATTTCGTTATTGTGTTTACGGTCAGCCTACCCCAAATTTCCAAAAGTACAGATTGGATCAAATTGAAACCTAGTACTGTATCGAAGAATAATAGTTCGAAGATTCATACAGAAATTAATGGGGATAATATGGTAAGAAGATCACAGAATATTGAATATTCGAAAAAAAAATCTGAAATTTTTTTTCAAATCGTTCTAATGATACGATTGTCACGGAATTTCGCGCAGAGTTGGTCTTCAGTACCTCCAAACTAGTTGGCGTTGAATCAGTTTTTTCGAGTTATACCGAAAAAAAACAACGATATCGAGAAAAAACCACGAAATTTTACATATTTTTTCCGAATATCTCCAAAACTAATAGCCGTATCGAATTAAAATTTGCTTCATTGCTGTGGAATATGAAGCTTGAGATATAAGCGGAATTGCTCGATAGTTTTTGAAAAAATATTTTCTGTGAAAAAATTTTGAAAAAATTTTTCAAATTAAGTGATCATACGATCCCAACAAATTCCGCTCAAAGTTGTTAGTCGTTATACTTCAATTAACTGCAAAGTTTCAACCCAATTGATCTAGTCGTTCCTGAAATATCATGAATATAACCTAGAAATTTCAAATGGCTATATAACTCCGAAACAATTCGGACGATTTGTTCCATTAACGAACTTAACCAGCATCTTTCAGTGATGCACGACCTTTTCTACCTAACCAGAAGCTTTTCTTTATCAAGAGCCATATATTTGCCCAATGTTAAATTGTTTCTCTACTTTAAAAAGTTTCTCATCAGTACAGTTCTCGTTCCTTGTCAGTGCTTTATTTTTGAGAGCTATGAAAAAAACTCAGCTTCTTCTGCAAAACTGGTGTAAGTTTTGATTTGAAGCGCCTGGCAATACAAATCGTCCGTTGAAGAGAAGATGATTTTGTGATTTTTTGTATTTGTATTTTCCTTCTATCCTAGGCTCAAACGAAACCCCCACAAGCTGAAAGCTTGTGCGAGTTAGGATACCGGGTGTGTTCTGTTATTATGCTTTGTTACTAATTCCTTGCACCACGTTAGGAACAGCCCTGTTGATTGTTTACCCAACAGCGAATGGTTGGACGGTCCCCTGAAAATTGGAAAAGCTATTTCCCGGCCAAGGGCTTGAACCCCAGACCTTACGATCATGAGTTCATAAACTAACCACTGAGCTACCGCCGGTAGAGAAGCTGATAATAATAATAATAATAAAGTTTATTTGCTTTCAACACAACCTAATATAATATTACCTAAATACTGCAAATAAACATTATGAAAGAGGCTCACTGAAAGTTCGCCTGTTAGTTCTTGAAAATAACAAAAATTTCTTTCCCTGAACGTCGCGACAGCAGTATAATTCAACATATTCGTTCGGTACAAACAATGGCTCATATGTATGAAACCTAAAATATCCAATATCGGGTAAAAAATGTCAAAATCTGGTTCACAATTTCTGTCTAGTCCGGGTGTAGAAATGTGTTAATCATGCGAGAAAAAAAGTTTTGTCACTATTCTTGAGAGCACTCAATAATTCTCTATTCAGACTTCATAAGCCTAAATCATAAGGTAAGTAGGTCAACATCAACACTCAGTGAATTCCTAAATCATTGAATATCTTCGCATTTCCATCCAGTAGCCACAATTGTACCCTTTTATTGAAGGTTCTGCTATTTTTCAAAGTTCTATACTCCATGGGGAGAAGAGCGAACATCTTGGGTACCAAATATGTCCAGCATCTCTGTCCAACCGTCTTTTGGGTACGTATCTTCTTGAAATTGGTGAGTTCGTGTCCTGTACGGTATTCGTGGTCTATCGATTGTAGTCTTATCTTTCTCTTCTGGACAAGACCAGTTAATTTTAAAAAGTAAAGTTGTTGTATATTCAGAACTTTTGATATCATGTATATTTCCTCGGAACAGAACAAATATGGTTTCCCAAAGATTATTCTGAGAATCATCCTCTGAATGACGTGTAGTCTCTCCAAATGTACAGCGTATTCAGCTCCCCAGCCAACATTCCCATATGCCAAATGTAGCTGAACCAAACCGTAATAAATAGTTTTGAGTTGTTCACTATTCATCTGCTTTCTAAGGTGTCTAAATGTGTGAATCAGTCCACGAAGTTTCTTTGCCAAGTGTTCACAGTGGTAGTCTCATCTCATATGTCTATCAATACATATATATACCGAAGTACTTACCATGGCCTTCTGTACTTTCATAGACATACTCCTGGTCACTGATCTTCAAAGGTCCCAAGTCAGGTTGGCTGGATTCATAAGATGTAAAAGGTAAGTAGGAAGTTTTCTTTGTGCTTAGCATCAATCCGTTTTGTCTTAACCATCTTTAAACAATACACAGATCAAATTCTATATTTTCCTTGAGTTTCTCCCATGTTCCCTTTCTACTCATTAAAGCCATATCGTCAGCAAAGGCTATGATTCTCCCAGAGATTTTCATACTCAATAAAGCATTCACGTAGATAAGAAAAAGTATCGGTCCTAATACTGTGCCTTGGGGGACCCCACACGTAATCACCTCTTCGTGGCTGCTTTTATTCTCTATTTGAACTATTTGCTTTCTTCCATTCAGGTAGCTCCTGAACAAATCAAGGGCTATTCCTCTTATGCCGTAGTTATACAATTTCTTCAACAGTTTTTCATGATTCACCGTATCGAATGCCTTGGATAAGTCGACAAAAACACCAACTTCGGTCCAGAGTGTCATATATATACTCTGTCAAATCCCTGATTGCATCCTCTGTCGGCATTCCCTCTCTGAATCCATACTGACAGTCTGAAATTAAATTGTTCTTCTTCAGGAGCCCCATTATTCATTTCTTAATAAGTTTCTCAAGAATTTTTGCCAAGTTGGAAATAACGGATATAGGCCTATAATTGGACATAATATGGAATTAATGAAACCATACTATCAACAATCATATAAATTCGTGTAGCTTATACTTGGAGCTTGAGTTTATAAGCATGACAATACGCATAACATACCTATCGATTAGTTTGGATGTTATTTCAATAAAATGTCTATCTCTCTGAGACATTTTACGATGATGTGAGTTTATACCGGCCCTGCCGTCTCACGTATGAAATTACACACACTGACGTAAAATCATCAGCAGCCCGAACACGACTCCCAGCCAATCAAGAAATATTTGGGTTGACAACGTTGATCAAAGTGTTCTATTGAAATCAATAGCTTGTATGAAAAATTACGGCATGAAAAAGTATGCAGAATACCAGTCAAATTGGATTCATAGCTATCCAACACAACTTCACTTCCTGACGCATATTTTGCGACATCTTATATGCTTGAACATCTAAGCTAACATCTTTCTAGGAAGTGCTAGATATCAATTCGATCCCTGCTATGTTTTGTTGAAAATATTGGGAGAATAGAATTTCGATGTCATATAAAGTATCTTGGGGTGGATTTTTTCTATTCACGCATTGGCCGTTGTTATAATGCTTTCATCCTATGGTTTCCCGTAACACTGTTACAGAACAAATGATTTAAAGACTAACTGTATGATCAGTTGGGCTCAATAACGAAGTTCTAATTGAAGAATGGGTGTAATTCACCCATTGCTTCCATAGGTGATATCTATTCAAGATTTCGATGTCCCAAAATTTCAAAAAGATTGATCAAATCAGATTGGAATCCTGAATTGGTTGGAACAATGACGACTTGGGGGTTGATAATCGTATTATCATGTTTTAATTGTAGATTTGGGCATCCCGGCTGACTTATGAACATACGACTAATTTGCGAAAGCACTGTTTCTCAGTTTACAACATGGGAGAGTGTCCACCGATTCTGAACTAATTTGAACCTGGTCGAATAAATCGGTTGAGGAATATTGGGAATGTACTTAACGACCGGACACAATTATTTGGAACACACACAGCCTGTTGAATAATTTATTTAAAATATCAATTATTTTACGATAATATTAACTGGCCTATACTTTTACTCGTACCTCTGTCGTATAACAACATGAATTCGTCATACAAAAGCACCTTGCATACAAACCTCATCTGGTCTCGAGTGGATTTTTCAAAATAGCTGTTATATTGTAATCTCACCCCAGAATTACGAATCAGAAACGTTTTTGAGACGGTTGTGTCATAACAACTCAAATCTCAAAAATACATCGAAATCAAGCGAAATGTGTTTCATTTAACTGATGTAGAATAGGTTTTCTGATAAGCAACGGCTGAAATAATTCGATGTTAATAATTTGACTGAAGCACACCGTACAGTTTTCTGATGTGAGACGGAGCATATTATGTTTAGTCAGATAATTTGCATAATATTATGATATAACTTGTCAGTGGGTTCCGTAATCAGCCTAGAATATTCATAGGCCTTTTCGGAAGGCAATAACACAAGCGTACGTTATTGATATGATATTTCATATAATTAATGCAGGATTTCTCGAGAGCAATATCCCTGGGCCAGAAAACATTGAAAATTAGCTTCATGTTATCTGTGTATTTGTAGTTTTCATGGGAATCTTCAATTCATGATACGCAAGTTTAGCACATAATCTCATGGCAAACATAAGGTAATGAGCATTCCGTATGTAAATGAATAGTGGAGTTTTATTTATACTGGCGAATCATAATTCTAGATATTGAAGGTAAAATATGAGTTGCTAGACATACAAACTGCATTGAAATTTGACAAACATCGCGAAAGTTAATTCCATCTAGAACAGTTTTGCTATGGATATTTTAATGGATACTGTACAGGATTCCACCTGTTCGCTTATAATATTTTCCGCGTAGAATAACAATATGTTCTACTGAATACTTGAGACATAATTTGAACTCATATTCAGTTTCGTTGCCGAATATTTTTTCCGGTGTGTAGATTTGTTTTCATTAACAACCGCGTTTGAACTTTTTTTCAGAGAATTTTTTTTATTTCCCTGGTGACGAATAGATCATCCCTCAGTTCTCTCAATAATTCAATCTATATATTATCTTATTTGATAGGATGTAATAATTTTTCCAAATGGATTATCATAAGTAATATCATGGGGGCATCTAATTTTTCCGAAAAAAATCGAAGACACACGTCCGAGTAGAAGACGAATCGATTGCAATATGTAAAAAATAGTGCAGAATATGGAAACCTTCCGAAAGGAAAGAGTTGACTACTTTATAAATGCATTCATTAATTCCTGATTGTTCTTCGTTTCTTCAAAAATGTTGATTTGAGAATTGAATATGCCATATCATTCTCCGCTTTCATAAACAAATTTCTTTCGCAGTTTACCAGTTATACATATAGAGTTCGAAGTTTACATATTTTTGAAACTTCATTTCTCTGATACCAAATGTCTTAATCAGACAATATCACAGCAAAAAATTCAAATAAGAAGATTTCTGGTGTATACAATACAGGGTGTTTCATTGGTAAATAAATGAACATACAGTTACCTGAGCTACCCTAGGTGAGTTCAAAAAACCTATATATGATAGGTCTAATCAATTCCATAACCGAGATACAGGGTGGTTCATGTTTTCACTGATAATTTCAATTTCTCATAACTTTTGAACCACCCAGTATATTCGGTTGATATTTGGAACATATAATTAAGTTTCACAGGTAGATAGATTCATATTTAAGTTACCAAAAATTCCATGTCCGTATCTGAAGAATATTGGAGTTCTTGCAAGCTGAGATTCAACTCCCTGTATATTGAAATTTTCGAATTTGATTGAGATATTCGAAAGGAGCAGAAATTTTTCAATGAGGTTCAGTAGATTCCATCGTCCCGCACGTTATTTTGCTCATAGAATACTTCAGGGAAAGATTCAATTGAATATTTGAATTCCAATAAATTCTTAGCAAATTAGTTTATTGTAATTGAATTGAGAAATTTTTTCTTGAAATGATAAAGATGAAAGATATAACCTCTGGATGTGTCCCTACCATATCAAGGATGTCTTTATCGATGTCAAGGTTTCGCTTTTCTTGTGTGTTATTCACTTTAGATGTAGGAAACCGGCCATTTTCGCGAACATAATTGAAAACTGTTGATAAAGTTCTGTGATATGGTAATCATTTATTGAGGAATCTTGATTGATATTCCCGTACAGCTGCTCTACCATTCCCGTCACAATAACCATACACGAAAAAAATATCAGCATATTCTTGATTCGAAAATTTATAAGGCATTATGATGATATGGATTTTATATAAAACTAACACAGACAAATAACACCTTGAACCGCAGTCTACTCGAAAAATCCCTTGTGAGATACAATTCAAATAAATTCCTCACAATTAATTTTTTCTTTTGGAATTCCATCAGAATATCGGAAAATATTGAATATTCAATCATTTTAAGAAAGAATTTATCAATTTAATTACAATGAACTAATTTGCTGAGAATTTATGGGAATTCGAATATTCAATTGAATCTTTCCCTGAGGTATTCTACGAGCAAAATAACGTGCGGAATGATGGAATCTACTGAACCAAATCGAACATTTTCTGCTCTTTTCGAATATCTCAATCAAATCCCAAAATTTCAATTTACAGGGTGTTGAATCTCGGCTTGCAAGAACTCCAATGTTTTTCAGATACGGACCTGGAATTTTTCGATAATTTAGATATGAATCGATCAACCTGCGAAACGTTACCAAATGTTTCAAGTATCAACCGAATATTTTCCAATTTAATTACAATGAACTGATTTTCTCAGAATTCATTGGAATTGATACATTCAATTGAATCTTTCCCTCAAGTTTTCTATGAACAAAATAACTTGCAGGAAGATGGAATCTACTGAACCGCATTGAAAATTTTCTGCTTTTTCCGAATATCTCAATCAAATCCCAAAATTTCAATATATAGGGTGTTGAATCTCAGCTTGCAAGAACTCCAATATTCCTCCGATACGGACCTGGAATTTTTTGGTAATTTAAATATGAATCGATTGACCTGTGAAACTTGAAGATATGTTTCAAATATCAACCGAATATACTGGGTGGTTAAAAGTTATGAGAAATTGAAATTATCAGTGAAAACATGAACCACCCGTTTATGAAATTGATTAGACCTATCATATAGGTTTTTTGGACTCGCCTAGGGTAACTCTAGCTGAGGTTACTGTATGTTCATTTACCAATGAAACACCATGTATGTAATACATTTCAGTAGATGAATTAGTGTTTAGAAGCCGAAATAATGGTGAACATCGAAGAAGTGCAGTAACAGCTAAATTCTTGATATTTCACGTATAAAAGTCTCAATAGTATACATTTTGGTATTTTGTCAATGAGCAATTCGAAGATTCCGTTCCTTGCAAAATATTAAAAAAAGTTTCTGATGAATATAATGCACATGAATGGGCCACTTAAAAGATATACCGAAATATAAGGGTTGTCAGTGGAACAAATTTGTATTATCGAATGCTGTGTTCAGCAAGATTTCTGAGAAGTTTGTCAGTTAGCTTCAATAATCAGGGAGTTCGAATTATCGACAGTTTCGACTTCTGTTTTATATATTTCCCTATAAATTCGGATCATCACGAGCAAGGGTTCTTAGTACTAAAAAAGGAAAGGAATGGTTTGAATTGATGAAGTATACAAAATAATTGGGATATAATTTCGGCAAGTGTTCCCATATTTTCACAATGGTAGACACAACTGAATCAATCCTCGCACAAGAAGAACCTTTGAATATCATTAGTTTTTACCTGCTCCTAGAAAATAATAATCTACCAACAGAAGGCAGTAAATGAAAATGTCGAAAGTCATATCTGAGTATGAGATAATAAGAGTGTACGTTGAAAAGGTCTGAATGTTCTACTTCATTGTTTAACTAAAGGAATTATTGTATGAATACCTGGAGCACTTTTAAATGATTTGACTTTTTTGATTGAACGAAAAGTTTCAAAAAAATCTAGAAAAGTACTGCCGTGAAGGCAGCAGCTTTTGCGCGCATGTTCAATAGAGATGACAGCTTTGGCAACGAATTTGCACATGCGCGCAAAAGCTGCTGCTTTCACGGCAGTGCTTTTCTAGTTTTTTTTTCGGTAGAGTACTGGATTTCAATTCGATCTAATCTTTATTTTCGAAAATATTGAGAAAATAGAATTTTGAATACGTATATCTACGTAATCATTAGGCGGATTTTACCCATTCATGAATTCGAACCTCGTCATTAGGCCCCAAATCTTCTATACAAATATCGAGTTTCTTAATTGTTTCTTTCGGAAGTTACCTTGTTTAGGTTGACCGTCACACCGTAGAGAAGATATGGACCTCAATTACGAAGGCCGAATTTGTGAATGCCCAACTAACAATTTATGTTTTATAAATGTCCTAACGACGTTTACAGAACTATTTTTATAAAATATCAATGTCGCTATTAACGTTCTAACAACGTTTATACAACGCCTATAAACCCAAAAAAGGCGCACTCCTGTGCAGCAATTTTGTTCTTTAATTTGTTTTATTATGGATTCCACAGCTCTTACCGGGTAATAGTGTAAACATCTATACAAAATATTTATAAAACCTAGTTTGCAACAGTTATAAAACAGTTTTATGAAAAACAGTTATAGGACTAAATATTATTCAATTGCTATGACAATTACATAACATTTATCGAGCTAGAATGAAATAGTTTCATATGAGTTGTTTTATTATGTCAGATGTAGCTTTTTTGTTTCGACTGATACTGAAAGTACAAGCTTTTTGTTGTTGAAGTATACCCGCTGAGAATAATTTATTTTTAATGGTTCTTAAGATAACAAAAAGTCAAGCATTGCATCTTCTCCACCAAATAAAATATATGTTCGAGCTATTGTTAATACGACAGCCATATTATATTAAGTTCTGGTATGTACATATCCAATAACAGAAAGACAAAAATTCGATTCGCTTTCATATGGTTGATTTTACTGCGAAAGAAATTTTTCTGTATAATATATAGAACATACATAACAAAATTTTCAAGCGCCTCAAATATATTAGTTATTATTGAGTTTCAGGAGTAAAAGTAAAAAATGTAATTGTGTACTTTTCTCTCATTTTGGCATATATTATAATGAAATATTTCAAAGAATGCATCTTTCACCATTAGATAAATATTTGAGTAGTTAGTTAACGCATTTTACCATTATCAAACGATTTTTTGTAATGGCCGCCGTAAAGTGAAGTTATAACCACACAAAATATGGATTACATGTTATGAAATACTTTTACCACCTTGAGAATTATCATGAAATATATTTGCTCTATGAGAGGATTTTATAATTATAATAAATTTACATTGTGGGTATATTTTCGTTAAAGAGAGACGTACTGCAGGAAGAAAGTGTCAGTGTAAAAAAAACATAATTATGCGTGCATAGAATTTACATAAACACGTAATAGCCCGATCACTTCAAATATTAGTATTCTTGTGCATGTAATATGCAGCTACCTATGAGATAACCCGTTTAAAAATAGTCACATCGAAATTCAGATGGATTCATCATTGTTAAAACAAAAATATCGAAAACAGAGGCATGGAGAGAAATTTACCAGATATACTTTTTCGCGAAAAAAATTATAAGAAAACTTGTGTTTTCAATAAGAACGTAAATACACCTAGACGCAATTTTTTTTTATGCAATGTGCACTCGCCCAGTCACAAAACTTAATGCAAAACTTTTTAGGAAAATCGAAAATACAGAATAGAGAGGTACTCTATTTTCTGTGTCGAAAATAAATTTTGACCGCAGTCCGCCTCTGAACTGAATTAATTGATTTCATATTTATAACGTCTCTATACAGAGGGCGTGAAAAAGACCAAAAGTAAGCAGTCGTTAACAAGACGCTTACCCGAAATATTTATCCTGACTAATACATTTAAAAAACATTAACAAAACGGGTAGTATCAGATGTTGTTTGAACGCTCCGGCTGCATCAGCCATAAAACACATGCAGCAACAACAGAACTGATTTGTGCAGAGCGCAACATTCTCTGCTTATGTTTTGAAAACCTAACCTCATTATTGATATATTATTTATATTAATGATTCAAACATGGTGAAGATTTTAACGACTTCGTATAAAATTGCTCATTAAGATTTATATTAGGATTTAGAAGCTACGACATCTGAAGAGCCAAGTCAAAAAATAAATATTCTTTCATGAAGTAATTGTCGCTCAAATTGACGTAAACGATTTAACCCAGTGTGGTATCATTTTACTTAATGAAACTGGAGGAAACAATAACACTGAGGAAGTCCATCACAAAGTCAGGAAGAGTTCGGCCAGTCTAACTTATTCGCATCATCAGAAGACCCGAACAACAAACTTGATACGGTTTTAGTCATTCAGAAGAATATTATTCTGAATCAAAACTCTTTTTTTAAATAACTAGAAACCACTGCAACTAAAGATAATCAGTTAATAATAGTAAAATGGCGATTTGTTTTATAAATGTATTATTAAATACTTTCATATCCTCACAAACATTTTTCTGTTTCAAAATAAGTTTTATTATGACAGTGTTCGTGATGATTATATAATAATTTTTTAAGGTTACGTCTGAGTGCAATATGCTTTAGACAGCAATAATATCAAAAAGAAGGCATCAATAGAATAATTTTATAAATTTTTCACATAGCGCTAATAAAAAAACGTTTTATAGATGTTAGCAATGGAACAAACTAGTATCAAATAGCACCAGTATAAATATATTAAGAAATTGTTTTAAAAATGTTCATAAAACAATATTATAATTTGTCGTACAACTGTTTTGTATTTTTGCACTAAGAACGTTCTAACAATTCCCCTATAAAACAAAATACCTCTTGAAAACTTAATTGTGTCACTGGCAATTTTTATGAAACACAATTGCGTTTGACGAGCAGTAATAAAGCAATTAGAAAATAGAATAGCACGAACAGTTAGGAATTATTAAATAACATTGCTAGTTGGGTGGGTACCATCCACCCAATGATTTGCAGATATACCAATTCAAAATTTTATTTCCTCAATATTTCCAAAAATACAGATTGGATCGAATTGAAATCCAGTTCTTTATCGAAAAATAAAATTTGAAGGTTCATCAAGAAATTTATGAGGATAATATGATGACAAGATCACAGAAAATTAAATATTTGAAAGAAAAATTTTAAATTTTTTTTTCAAATTGTTCTGATGACACTATCATCATCAAATTCTGAACGATATTGTTCATGAACATCTTAGAACTAGCTGCGAAATTTCATCACGATTGAGTCAGTATTTCTTGAGTTATACTGAACGAAACAACGACATCGAGAAGAAAACCACGAAATCCTACATATTTTTTCCCAATATCTCCGAAACTGATGACCGTATCGAATTGAAATTTGGTACACTGCTGTGAAATATGAGGTTCAAGGTTTATCTGAAATTGTTTCCGAATATGAACAACAATTTCAGAAAAAAAAAACTTTTTCGAAAAAAATTCTGCAAATAATGTCTTTTCGAATTGAGTGACCGTACGAATTTAATGGAATTCTGCTTGAAGTTGCGCGTCAATATGCTCCAACTAACTGCCAAGATTCAATCTAATCGCTCCATTAGTTTCCTAAATATGAGGAAAAAAACCCGGCTATTTGGCCGATTTGGCCCATTCACGAACTCAACTGCGGCATTCCGATGCGCAAACTACCCTATAAGTCTCGAGTTGTTAGCTGGCTTCGTTCGTTAGCAGTTACCGTGTCCACTGCCGGCCGGCGTGCCGGCCAGAATAGGTTTTGACACCGGATTCGTCATCAGTGAGTCCAACCAGGTCGTTTGAAACCATTTTCGGTTTCATCATCGAAAATTACAGACATTCGGACAAAATGATAGCACGCTGTTTCCCTGAACATGCGCGCAAAAACCAACTTTTATCTACATTCACAAAACGTCAATATAAGTATCTCACAATTTGACCATTATTCGTCGAACGACAAAATATCGGCATTCCTCAAATTCATTAGGACATCTACTAGAAATTTTTTCGGTAAATCTCACCTGGTTCTAGGAAAATCATCTTATTATCAGTTATTAAATTTCAATTCCTTGCTCCAGTAAGATGTCTTCATTTTTCATGGTTTGAACTGGTTCTTTTTCTCATCGACGTTGGCAGCATACATTAAAGAAACTTTATACATTCCAGCAATTCAATTGAAATGTTTGATGAATGAATTAATGTCAAATAACAGATTCGAAAAATATGTTTTCTTCGCATTGAAAAAATTTTTTGTTGAAGCATTATTAAAATGAGGAATGGTGACAAGGAGCTTCAATACAATGAAATAACTAACATGATGAAAGGACTAATATCTATCGATGAATCAATACATATTCCAACTTTATCAGAAATACATTCCCAGCTCCTTACTGAAGAAGCATTGTCCAAGGAATTCAGTTACTGCAGTTTCACGGTTTCAACGTTCACCTTGGAAAAACAGATACCTCTTAGATGGCATGTCTTCAATAATGATAATAATAATACTGATAATATTGATGATAATAATAATAATGATAATTAAAATAATAACGTTGTGGCCGCCGCTGAACAAGACAAAATTAATTACAGATAGCGCACACTGAAGCCTAACTTTTATCGAGAAACACAGCAGCTTTCTGATCAAGTGAGATCCATTGTCAGACGACCAATTCTATCTGGGGCTGAACCGCTGGAACTGAGAATGGAGGAACCTCGATTGATACGACAAAACCAGAGCTAAGAGCAACAAGAACCAACCGTTCACAATCTACGGAATCCGCACTGAGGGGATACCTGCTGAGCCTGTGATCGCACTCGAATCCAACTTGCTGAGATTCACGGGAATACCATTGGAGAACAGACAAAGGCTTCCGAAGATGAGGTATTCAAAGATCGCTACAGAAACTGTCAGTAACATGAATAACTGTGGAGAACACATGTCATCTAGTTTACGCTGCTGCATACTCTGTATTGGAGATGCTAGTAACTCAAGAAATCACGGAAAACAGAGGTGAAAAAGCGTAGCATATAGTACTCGCTATGGTCAAAGCGGCTCTGAAATAAAATAACCACTTCAAAAAACAAATCGGAACTGCATGCCTATCTGAACATTACCCCTCAGTGAGAATTAGATCAGAAAAAAAAACTATTCGTTAAAAACCATAAACTAAATACTACTTAATTGAGGCGAAAAAATACTAGAATCACACTTGGAGGACCCGAAACAGAGAATTAGGACTTTAGCGTGAGTTGTTTGCGAAGATATACTGAGTGCGTGGATCGTTGTAGACAAAACCTTTCATTTAAACAAAACCAGAAGATGTACTACCGGTCATTGGAAGAAGAGAGCTTGACCCATGAAAAAACATTAGTGGAAAAAGAACAGATGTTTAAAAACTGGAAGTCACCATGGGGAAACCCGAAAGACCACGACAGGGCAGCTTACTGGATAGAAGATGAGAAGAGAAAGTTTGAACCTATACTGGAGATGTCGAGGATCTTATTAAACACACAAGTCGTGAATGCGGCGATAATAAAATTGGCCAGTTGGATACTACCAAAATGCGAGAACATTCAGGCATATTGGCGAAAGCATATCCATTCCATAACTCATATCCTCCCAAAAAACAACGATGTTGATGATCCCAAGAACTTCAGGCCTATCAAACGCCTGCCGACCATATACAAAAGTTTTACATTCCTTATTGGATGTTAAATTGGGGAACACTCACAAAGAAATAACATGATGGCATTGCAACCAAATGGCTGTAAAACTAAAGCAAGAGGTAGCAAAGAATGGTGGACCCTCAATTCGGTGGTGACAAATGATGCCAGAACAAGTTGCCTGGGTGGACTATCGGGAGGCATAAAAATAAAAAAAGGCATTCACTAGGGCGATAGACCCAGCTCACTATGGTTTTGTGTGGCGATGAATCCATTAGGTGGTATGCTCGAGTCGAGTACATATGGTTATATTATATCAAAAAGACCATCAATAAAACTGACACACCTATCATCTATAGACGATCTGAAGATATGTGCAACCAACCCAGAACAACTGACAGCTGAAACTCGTCACTTAGTTCAGTAAATCGATATCTCTGGAGTTCGGACTGCAGAAATGTGCATTAGTGCATATAAAGTGATGTCAGACACAGGAAGCAGAACATATCACTCTAATTGACTCGAGTTACTTTGCATATTCACGCCAATAAGAAAAATATGAATACTTTGATATGCATCAGACCCTCAAAATAGATCATAAGGAAACGAAGCAGCTATTTGAAGATTTATTGGGACAGCGTCTTAAACGGCAGCACTGAATCAATTTGCCTTACCAGTCCTGAAGTATAGCTTTGGCATTGTGGATATCCGAACATATTTAAAAAGGAGCCGACTACACCACCCGAACGCATCAATCAGTATTGTATTTGTATTGTATTGTATTGCGTATTGTAGGTTCCGCTGCGGAACCTAGGAGAATAAATATTTCCAGAAACCAGGAAGGAAAAGGATTTAAGAACCTTTAACAAGCGCACAACAAGGAAGGTGAAAAACTATAGACTTACCTCAAATATAGTCAAAATCCAGTTTACAGAACACTTGCTATATTGGATGTAAATCTTACTCCTTTGAGACTCGGAAGTGAATCCTCACCTGCAAAAAAATATAAATTATTATAGGGAGCTGGAAGAAAATTGAACAGGAGAAGAATTGCACGGGCGATAACACGCGATTTTAAATACAGGGAACATCGATGTAGGAATGTCAACCTTTTATTTGGTATTCTCATGATGGAAATAAAAGACTTCATCGGCTAAACAGGACCAAGGGATCTCGACGCGAAACTATAGGCGCTACATACTACATCAGGAAATATCAACTGGCCTATGTAGAAGGTATCATGGAAGAAAGCGGAATAGATACAACATCTTTCCTCTGGGTGCACCTTCTTTGCTTCAAGAGACCATGAAATAACGATGTCGCGAAGGTATTCCATCAGGGGATTATGAACAGCTTCAAAATATTATCTGAAACTCAACCATAACAAATATCAACCCGAGAAACAATTCGAGAATCAAGAAGTTGAAATATACTGAGACAAAATTGTCATCACAGATAAACAAATATTCCATAACAGACCCGATATTCTCATAATCCAAAGACTGTAGAAGGTAGAACAGATTGTAGACGTTACTATTCCGAATTACCACAACATACGAGAAGCCTGAACGACTAAACTCATGCGGTATATGGACCTCGCACATGAGCTGAAGATCATTAACCAACTTCAACATGTCTCTATACACCCGCTGAGTATTTGATCCATTGGATTAGTAGAAGAGAACATGAGAAACGAACTAATTGAGTTAAGAATACAAGAAGTTGAGAAGGCTGTACTTACGGCACTGAAGGCTGCAATCCTTGGCACGTGCAGAATTATTGAGTGTGTTAACAAACCACTGAGCTGTTAATCATAGATTCCAGCACAGTGGTAATCATCCACGAAAGTTTGAAGAAGGAAAATTTTAATAATAGTAAAAGTAACAATAATAGTAATAATAATTATAAAAACCATCCACAAAAGTGTGAAAAAGAAGGAAAATAATAATAATAATAACAATAATAATAATAATAATGATGATAATAATAATAATAATAATAATAATCATAATAATGATAATGTTTATTGGACTATTTTTTTATTCAGTCGATAAATAGACGAAGTAGAAACAGAGGTAAACATTTAGGAGAATCCTATTTCCTGTGCGTAACTGACTAAAATTGAGTGCTAATGCGGAATGATGAAGAATAAACAAACTCAGATATAGCCAATTTCTTGCAACTTATCATCTATTCAGAGCTCTATCCTATAATTAAACTAACTCTAACATGAATCCAAAGACAAAAAAATCAAACTGAGTTGAAATTATGTGAGGCCATCTTCTTTTTTCAATTTTTAGCAAGTCGAATTAGGTAGGGATATCTTGGTTAGAAATCGAGACTGTTTATTCAGAATCGGATTTTTCTTCTCTCGATTGGATATTGTGTTTTATTGGTAAGTATTTTGAAAAAATCAGCTCAAATATTTTTTTCATTGTTCATGGTTTTTAACTTTTTTAGTACTCTGCTTCTGTATCAGTTAAAACTGAACAATTATCTGATGATGTTCAATTAGTAAAAGCCAACCATTTGTAGTTATTGTTTCTTTAATAACTTATTGTTCTTGATCTTTTGCGGATCTGCAGGTACCAGAGAATATGTTCGTGGAGTCAAGTAATAGTAGAATCTTTGTTCTATATGTTCTTTTCTTATATGTTCATTTTCCAACTCTTCTACCTGGATCTTTTCAACAAAAATTCTATAATTGATTTTAATATTCACGACTGTCTGACATCTAGATCATCTGCCATTTCAAATAGTATTTTACAGGGAAAGGTGATTTTATTTCCCATTTATGATTTTAAGGAACCTTTTCTGTGCAATATTATAGAACTTATCGATTAGTGAAAGCACCACCCAATCCTGTGATTCCATAGTGCTTCATATAGCATTTCAAGGTATTTATGCTGATCAGTCATTTTTTAGTGTATCTGACTGGTACAGGAGACTCCTCAACTTCTTGGTCAGAAATTCCATATGTTCATTCCATTTCAGATGACAGTCCACAATTACGCATATACAAAAATTAACGCCATCTCAGGAACATCTTACTTATTCTCTAACCCCAAAGAGGTAAAGAACTACAAACTTTCTCTTAGTTTATCAGCGAAAAAAGCCCATTTAGCTAGTTTTCGATATACGAACATTTGCCCAAAAATTTATAATAAAATATTTGGAACCCATAATTATGCATTAAAACTCTAGGTCACTGTGAATTTTACGAGACTTCATAGGGAAACGTTCAGTTTGAGGAAAAATGTCGTATGGCATTGAACTATTCGTCTAGAACAATTGGTGACGTAAAATATCACGGTTTGTTCGGGTCTCCAAAGTTACCATACAAGAAAATATTTACATTAAACCTGCTCGTATCTTCAATTATGAACGAACGGTTTAAATTGTTGTCGATGAATGTTAATCTACCAAATTTTTATCAATGAACTACACCATTCCTGCCAAACTGTGCACTTAGGAATCCCCTCAGAAACAGCTCAGTCTGGCTGTTCAGTTTGCTAAATACCTAAATACAATATCGTCGAGTGTTGTTTGAACCATAGGAATAACTACGTACTCGATGAACATTTTTCTTTGATAGTTCTTTGGTCCTAATTCAGAAGCAAGTTACTGATTTCAAGATGTGTCAAGCTCCGCCCCTTCTTCGTCATTTATAAGTTTCACAAACAAGTCGCATGGCATTTGGGATTTCTTCGAAATCCTTTCCAAAGTCTGCCTGGAATCTCTAATAATTTACAGTATCCTCTAGGGGCGATTTGACAAGTTCGACTTATTCTCGGAATCCTACGACATTTGAATGTAGAGCTAGTCGACCCCAATGTCGCATAAAGATGATGAAACCGCAGTGGCTGACCATCAGGGTAAGTTGTAATTGGAGTCTTTTCCCAAAGGCGTTTTTTGTTGCATGCCTAGCTGGGTTTATGGGCAAAGTTCCTGAATATCCAACAGCTAATTAAATTAGTATGCCACAGCCCTCATTTGTTCAATTACTTGAAATATTCACGTTGAAACCGAAACCTTGCAAGAAAAAGAGACGGAATACTTTTTGTTTATTATTTTATAGAATAATGTAATCGCTTGATGAAAATATTTCAGAGAAGCGCTGACCTGGAGTTAATAGTTTTCATGCTCGTGTTTGAAATCATAGAAAGATCTGTCATGAAATTCAGAATCATCTTATAGTCGGTCAAATTATACCGAAAAAGAGGGGTGACATTCAATACATCATAATAAATAAAATAAAAAAAGTCCCTTTAAATTCGACACGTGCAAAAATTTAACTCTGGGTCAAAGCTCACAAAACGGGTTTGTTCCGATTAACAGCCGAACGGTAAGTTTTATCATAAAATTAGATCGAACAAAATCTTACATTAAAAAATTGTCCCAAAAAAATGGATGAACCCTTTTTTTTTCGAGCGCCACCGTTTTTAAGATATAACGATTTAAAAAGTTGAAAGAGTTTCAATCGTCATAATTTGCGCACGTTCTCATTTTTGGAGAAGTTTACTAGGCATTTTTTTACTATAATTTTCCTGGTAGGAAGTTTCCACGGATCTGTTATGATCCTTTTCGATTTGACACTATTGAGTAATCAAAGATATAGGGTTGAGATTCATGAAAGTAAAAAAGTACGTTATCTTAGATAAATACGATTCGTCGGTACGTGGACATTATGGTCCCAGATTCACTATCGTATTTGATGGCTATAATGAATTCACGAAAAAAAATCAAAGCCGCAGAACAACGTCGTTGATCTTCAGGAACATTTTTATCTTCTGGAAAGAAAAGTTCGCTGATAAAAGAGTTTTGGTAAAACGAGCTTATGATGCTGATAGTGGGGAAAGGTGCTATTGGCTTCAGGACTCTCAGGGTAAATCAAACACTCTGTATCGAATTGCCGACGCTTCGATCCTTTATTGGGATCTTCTTCAGGACTGCAATATAATTCCTTTTCAATCTAGGAACATTGGACAATTTCAAATACATGTAAACTCAAAGATGTACTCTGATTATAGATCTGTTTGAACAACACATAAGCAATTACACTGAAATATGAAATAATCTATACTTAGGTGGTATTTACCATTGATCACTAAATTAATTTTTTTCTATTATACTTGTGATTTATCAAGTAAGTTCATTTCTTAGTTTTTTTTTCCAAGTTGATTCTTACCAATATAACCAGTGTATAAGGATGTAGTGGCAAATGTTGAACTCAATTGGAATCTGAATGTTTGGTTCTGTATCATTTCTTTACGTGTTACATATATACAAAAAAATTATAGATTGCGATGAAGTTCAACATTTACCACTACATTCGACAAAATTGGTAAGAATCAACTCCGAAAAAAAACTGATAAATGAACTGACTCTATTGAGTCAGTCAGTTATTTTGCTTGTGCTCTATTAACACACAAGCAAAAAAGAACAATTTTGGTAATCAATAATTCATCCCACCTGTGTGATTGTGTATCTGTCGTTCTTAAAGAGCTAGATATTAGAGAATTCAAGTTTATATATATTTGAGATTGTCCAATATTTCATGATTGAAAATGAATCATTTTACAGTCCTGAAGGAGATCCCAATAACAGATCGAAACGCCGACAATCCGATAAAGAGTATTTAATTCATCCCAGAGTCTTGATGCCAATACCAAGTGATAGACTGTTTTGTTGTGAAGCATGTATGATTTGTCTAGACTGGTCGTGCTCCAATATTGAATTGGTACCAAAAATTTGATACTGACAAGGAGGGATGCGATCTGTCATTATGGATACAATATACTTGAACCCAGGAAGAACACGGAGAGGAAGAAGAACAAGGAGTAGAGTAATCAGGAGTATTAGAGAATCATAAATTATATAGATTAATTTTTTTTTACACGCTTGTCCTGAGGAACGTTACCGTTTTTACGAATTTTTAGCCAAAAATGGTACAAAACGATCAGGTTCGACTCCCGTTAGAAGTAAACCGAGGTCAAGTTTAATTCGGTCTATCTGGCCGGCCATCTGGCCGTATGTGCGCTCACATTCGAAAAAGAGGGCCTAGCATTTCGAAATTGTCGATTCACCTTTGGATTCCAAATTTCTCGATTCAGTTTGTTAGAAATTATAATAAAAATAATAATAATAATATTTATTTTTGCCTACGAGACTTACTATGTAAGTATATATTCAGTTATAGTCAGATCTGTATAAACAGAATTCTAAAAACTTGAATACAAATACAAAAACATACCTACATTAAATCACAATATCCACAATTCAACATAATGGAAGAGTTAATCACAGTACAGACGAACAGAATTAATGGGTTCAATTGGTACAAACGTTTCAGGGTAAGGCCATTTTTGAAATGTAGATTTTAATTCCTCGATATTCCATGGAAAACTGGTTGGATCAGATGTGAACTCTGTGATAGGTCTCTTGCATGTATTTTTTTTTATTATTGGAATCAAATATTCTATCCATAAGAATACTGAAAAGCTTCAATCGCAGTCAAAAATTTAAATTTTCAACGAGAAAACGATCTTTTTAAATTTGGCTTCACATATTGGTTGTTTAAACTCTCGGAACTTTGCACCTTCCGTGACGTACCACCACACGCGTCCCGATTTGACGATTTCTAATACAGAATTATTCGAAATTCGCGAACTGTTGAAGTGTGAGATAGCACACATTATGATTTTTTATCGAAATGGAATGAGAAAAACATAAAAATATGATAATTCGTGTAATATGCAAGGGACCTATTAGTTGTGACATACCAACAATCAACTCATACCAGAATTCCGTGTAGATCCAGTTGTTCAAAAATTTAAAAAAAATATTTGTTCGAAAATTTTTCGAATTTTTGTTGAATATTTTTTTCCGGAATAATTCACATGATTTAGACAAACTTCGACAAACACCTCAAAATCAGTATTTATTTAACAATAGTGTTAAAAATTTCAACTGGATCCGATATTTGATTTAGGAGATATAAGAGAATAATATGCCAAATTTTGTTACTCAGAATTTTGACGTTATCTCCGTAATATCTCGAAGAATATAACTAATCAGATTAAGACTTCGTAATCAGCCGAAGAATACAATCGCGCAAAGAGAGGCAAACTGTTGCGTTGGTCTAGTTCTTAGAATTCGAACAAGCGCGTAGAAATCCTGAACTCACGTAGGTGCTTTTCCAGATTTTGGTTTATTATTTGATAAAATCAAATAATAAACCGTAGTGATCGACCAACAAAAAAAAAAAATTTCAACCCCCGCTGAAAATTTCACAGTTTACGTTTTGGAGTTTGTAGATTTGAATAAACGAATAAAAAAAAATCCGTCCGTCCGCCGTACGCCTTCCGCCCTCCGTTGTCCGGGGCTTTTCTCAGAAAGTACTGGACCGAAATCCGCGGAACTTGGTAGAAAAACCGTGTGTCACTCGACATTGATCTTCCAAGCTTTTCAGCAGGATCGATAAACCCTTAAGGCTCAAAATTGGGGGTTGGAGGGAAAAAAATGTTTTTCAGAAACTTACTACCGAATTTTCATAACTCAACCAAAAAATTTGTACCCGAATGATTTCGGACCAGTGGTTCCTGAGGTATAAAGAAAAATGCAGCAGATTTTAGGGTGAAAAACCCATAGGATATGAATAGTATACAGCGTGCCAAAAAAGTAACGTAACTCGTCAATAACTTTTGAATGAAGAATTATTAAGGAAAATCCTCGCACCTGTTGATTTTGAATTTCAAAAGCAATTTATCCTGTGTTCCTTTGAATTCTATATTTCTCATCCCCAACCTGCACCCCACTGCCTTATTTTTTCAAATTGGAATATAAGGGTTGTGATACATCAAATGAAAGGTAATTTGATTACCTACTCAGCGATCCGACTGAAAAAAGAATTTGTCGTGCCGTTTTTCAAAAAAAAAATCAGAAATTAATTTACAATTTGTGATTGGAGAGTACTGCAATCAGACCATTATTCTTTTAATAATTATTATTAAGGAAAATCCACGAATCCAAGGATTTGTAATTCCGAATGCAGGTCTTCCTATGCTTTTTTGAATTCGAAATCTCCCACCCTTTACGCTCCACACCCCCATACTGTTTTTTTTTCAGATAGTAATATATGGATTGTGATATATCAAATGGAAGTACATTCCATTGAATATTGAGTGGCGTTACTGAAAAAAAATGTATTAGGCAATTTTTTCATTAGAAAATCAACAATTTGTGATTGGTGCCAGATTCCCATTCTTAAAATAATGAATATTGAAAAATATCCTCCTACCCGCCGATTTCTATTCTCGACGTTTGAAAACTGTATGTAGTTTTAGAGTTGGGGGTTTATAACCTTAAACGTCAACAGTTTTTTTTCGGAAAAATATTGCATGTGATATATCGCATAAAGGGTCAATCGATGACCAATTCAGTTATGTGAACGAAAATGAAAGTTAATTATTAATTCAATATAAATTACAAATCCATGGGTTCGAGAATTTCCCTATGTACATTTCTATTTCTATTTTCGAAGTTTGAGAAATGCATTGTTGGGGGTTTATACCCTTAAACCTGAACAGTTTTTTTTTTAAATATTGCACGTGATTTATCGCATCAAAGGTCATTCGATGACCAATTCATTTTTGGGAACGACAATGGAAGTTGAGTATTAATTCAATTTAAATTACAAATCCATGGGTTCGCGAATTTCCCTTATAGAAATAAGGTAAGTGTTTCTTAGGCAAAAATTCATTTTAGAATTATACTGAAGTTAGGTTTTAGAGAATCTTGTAGAGGGACTTCTAAAGAGAACAAATTTTTAACATCATGTGGTCTATACGTATTGTATACGGTACTCCTTTTCATGAAGGTACTTCCAACAAAATTTAAACTGTAACAACACTAGGCGCACAGATACACATACTTGTACCCACGTCACTCTTTAACCTCAATAGAAAAGTCGCGCTTGACAATAAGCCTAAGGCTATTTAATGCTCTACCCCAAGGGTTTAGGAGGACACCCAACCTGAAAGTTTTCAAAACTACTTTGTATAATGCAATTGTTGACTATGAACCATATCCTCAGAGTAAATTTTTTGATTTTTGTAAAAGTGAATTGTTTTGAGTTATGTATTCTGTTTTTACGAAACCAACCTTACTGTATTTTAATAAGCCTCTGATTGAATAAATATATTATTATCATCATTACAATCGTTATTAATTAATAAAAAAATAATGGTCTGATTACAGTACCCTCCTAACTGAAAACTCTAAATTATTTCCTAATTTTTCAATGAAAAACGGCACAAGCAATTCTACTCCAAGCCACATCGCTGACAAGGTATTCGAATTACCTTTCATTTGAAGTATCACAATCCATATATTTCCAGATGAAAAAATAAAGTAGTGAGTTGAGAAATATCAAATTCAGAAAAGCACAGGATAAATTGGTTTTGAAATAAAAAATCGACGGGTGCGAGGATATTCTTCAATAGTTCTTCGTACACTCATTATTGACGATTAATTTTATTTTTTTGGCACGCTGTATAAGTTTTATTCAAGATATCAATGGTTTTGGGTTACTTAACTGAGAAAATAATAAACCCTTGTGTAAAATTTGCAGCGTTTTTTTTATTTACACCGGTCTTATTACTTTTATCTATTTCAACCCTTGCGGATATCTATGATTATTCAAACTTTCCAAATTGATGAAAAACATAACGGATCCATGAAATCGGCCTATACTTGGGAAACCACTTCAAAAGAACAGTGCTAAGTATAATACCTAGAAGGTGGCTTGAAAACGTTACCATATTATTACGATCACAACTATTTCAACTTTTCGAATCGGTACATCTCAAAAACGGTGGCTCCCAAGAAAAAATGGGACAATTTTCATGAAATATTATCTGTAATACTATTTTTGTTTAAGCTAATTTCATGATCAATTTTTATGTGACTCGTGGCTCTGAGTAAATTATTTAGAGTTGTTAGATCTATGAGGACATTTTAGTTTTCGTTCAGAATGCCAATTTTCAGCTGGGTGCGAATTATTTGCTGAGTTAACGACGATAATCGCTACAAATATTCAATAAATAACATTAAACATTCGTTATCATATCAACATTTTCAGGCTCCCTCAAACTTGGATAGCTGGATTGCTGAAAACTGTTAGCGTACTCTGTAAGTGCCCCATCTCTTGACTTTGATTGATAGATTGAATAAATGAATATTTTGAATCTCACAATTCGCAAAAATGGCGGGCGAAGATGACGCGAGTGAAAGCGACTCTGTTAAAAGTAGTAGAGAATATGAATTTAAATGCATCCAATGCAGAAAAAAGGTTGTGGAACCGATCAAGTGCTACAAGTGCTTAGAAAATTTCCACCCCAAATGTATGGAACAGGCTGCAAATCAGAAATCTGCAACTTGCAAGCACGAAGAAGCCAATATCCACAAAATGGCGAGAGAAATTGGAGAACTACAAAAGGGTAACAATGTTTTGAACATTGAAGTAACATACCTGAAGAAATTATTGGAAGAATGCCAAGAAAATAATCGAATATTGCGTGAAAATAACAAATTGTTAAATGAAAAGGTTAGTTTCCTAGAGCATAAATATGGTAAAAAAGAGTACAATCAAGCTGTACAAAAAAATATAAACACTAATGTGCCAATGCAAAGTAGGCATACAAATAACCAGCCATCTGAACTACGTTCATCGAAGACAATACCGACTAAACCGCCCCAAAGTCAACGTAATGTCAACGTCATAGACAGGAATAACCCCAAAACAGCGTCAACGGTGACCGAAAGTATACAAACAATTCAAACAAACATTCTGAAACCGGACGAAAACAAAAACAGAAGGGAAGATACCAAAAGTATGGAAGTGCCATGGAAGAAAGTAGATTCGAAGCGGATAAGATCGGTTGGCACAGCGGAGACAACAGTAAACAATGATATTGATAGGATATTTCTGGGCAGAAACAACGGAAACAAAAAAGTATGGCTCTTTCTCTCTAGAATCAAAACTGGAGTAACCGAAGAAATAATAAAATCTTATATAAAAGAAAAATTGGAACTGTCTGACCAGGACACCCTGATAGTTAAAAAAATCAACACATATCACCAGATAGGTGATAACGAGTGTTTCCAAATTGGCTTGGATATAAAATATATAGACCGAGTTTATGAGTGCTCCTTTTGGCCAGCTGGAGTCGCATTTGCAAGGTTTAAATTCAATTATGAGAATAATCAGATAACAAACACAAATTTTCAAAAGGAGTCAACCACTACCCAACCAAATCAGTAACAAATATTAAATTACTAAATCTAAATGTACAATGTCTTCGAAATAAACTGGACACATTCAATATAACAATGAATGAAATATGTCCTGATATTGTATGTATAACTGAACATTGGTTTAGTGGTAAAGAAAGCCTGTTTCTTCCGAATATTTTAGTGAATAATTATAACATTGCTGATCACTTCTGCAGAACCAAATATAAGAATGGTGGCTCTTTGATACTTGTTAAAGATGGCTTACATTTTAAGGACATTGAGAATTTTGGAGGATATAAAGAAGAAATCACATCAGAAATATCTGCAATAGAGATTCCCCAAGAAAAGCTTTTGGTATTTAGTATATATAGATCCCAAAAGGCACATTTAGATGAGTTTCTGGATAAATTAGATGACATTTTTGAGGGCATCCTATTGCTTGACAAGTACACGAAATACAAATGGGTAGTATGCGGTGATTTCAACATAGATATACTAAATGAAAACAAGGATAAGAAGGAATTATGCAATTTATTCAGGTGCTACAATGGAGAATACAAAATGCATGAACCATCTAGGATAACAAGTGATAGCTCATCTTGTGTCGATAATATATTCTGTAACTTCGAGCTGAACACCACAAGCACTGTAAATCTTCATATGGGAGACCACCACGCCCAAATTATAACCTTTCCATCTGAAAAAGAAAATTTATTGATGAATGATTCAAATATTAAATATAGAAGAATTACAACACCGGGAATAAATACTATCAAAGAAAAACTAGATGCTATTAACTGGAACCTTGTACTCACCTCAATGTCAGCAGAAGAGAGCTATCAATACTTCTTTGATAAGTTGAGACTCTGGTTCGAACTAGAATTTCCTGAGAAAACAAAACAAAAAATTCAAAATTCTAAAAAAATCGGAATACATAATAATGTCAGAATAACAAAGATTAAGAATAGACTAGAAATATTAGACACCATTTTTAAAGTCACAAAATCCAGTAATGTACTTGAAGAATACAAAAAATGCAAGAAAGAACTGATAAAATGTATTGAAGAAACAAAAAGAGAAACTAATGAGGCACTTATAAATAACTCAGAAAATAAATCAAAAACTATATGGTCGATAATTAAAAAGGAAACTAAAAAAAATAAAATCATAACACCAAATAATGGGAATGCAGAAACCTTCAACCATTATTTTTCATCAGTAGCTCAACGAATCAATGGGAATACAACTGGTAACAAAATTGAAGCCCCGAAGATGCTGAAACAGATTAATTCCAATAAATGTGAATTACTTGAATTACAGCCAACCACTGAGTTCGAAGTCATAAGCATCATCAAAGAAATCAAGGGGAAGGAAACGCAAGATATATATGGCATGTCAACTACCATGATCAAAGCACTGTCAATTGAAATTGCCCAGCCACTTACAATAATATTCAACAAATGTCTCTCAGAAGGCGTATTCCCAAAAGCACTCAAGATAGCAAAAGTGTTGCCAATTCACAAAAAAGGAGACAAAAATGACCTGTCAAACTATCGACCGATATCCATCCTGCCAGCTATATCAAAGATCCTAGAGGAAATAATCAAATCGAGGCTTCTAGCATATCTTGAAGACAATGAATTACTCAGTAACCAACAGCATGGATTCAGAACCAACAAATCAACTACAACTCTGCTGATGGAGGTCATGAACGAAATAGTCAAGTCCCTGGATGAAAAATGGCCATCAGAAATTGTTTCACAGGATTTATCGAAAGCCTTCGATACTGTAGACCACGAAATCCTGCACAGTAAACTGCGATGTTATGGATTAGGAGGTGCTGCCCTTGATATCATCTGCTCGTTCCTGTCGAATAGACAACAACATGTTCTATGGAATAACTTGCTGTCTGAAGGCAGGAACATAACATCTGGAGTTCCACAAGGATCAAAGCTGGGACCCTTACTTTTCCTAATATTCGTGAACGACCTGAATTTGACAAAGGATGAGTTGACCATGTATCTAATAACTCTTTTGTTTGCAGATGATACTTTTTTTTTCCTAAAGGCCTTGGATGAGGGGAATCTGAGGATGTTGGAGAAATATGTGCTTTCAACATCTAAGCACTGGTTGAGCTGTAACTCTTTGGCCATAAATGAATCGAAAACACAAAATTTAAAAATTAAGAGCAACAAAAATGACACCATCAAATTGCTTGGAATTACATTAGATGGGGCACTTTCATGGGAGCCACACATCGATTCATTAAAAAGAAAACTTGCAGTGGCAATCTACACCATCTCTGTTGTTAAAAGAGTTTCCTCTAGGAAGGCAGCAGTGATCTCCTATTTTGCCAACTTCCATTCGTTGGCGACATATGGAATCCTCTTGTGGGGCACATCGGTCCATGCCATTGACATCTTGATCCTCCAGAAGAAAGCGGTGAGAACTATATTAGGGCTAAAACAGACAGGTAGCTGTAGGGAGGCGTTTCGGGAACTTAACATACTCACCATACCAGCAGTATATATATTGGAGTGCTCCACATATGTCCACAAAAACCTAGACACCTTTCCATCCAATAGCACATTCCACAATTTTAATACACGAAACCGAAACAAACTTACCATCCCATACCATGAACGGAAGTATGCCCAGCAGGGAGTAGACTACTGGGGACCTAAAGTCTACAATAGGCTTCCCAATGCCATTAAAGATCTGAATGTGAAAAAATTCAAGAAACATGTCAAAGCGATCTTAATACAGAATACAATATATAATCTAGAAGAATTCTTAAATTAATAACTATTGACGAAGCATGTAAATTATTGATGCTGAATAAATTATTGTTATTGTTATTGTTATTGTTATATATTTTGAACTTGAAACTAGTGATTATATTATGTTTCGTAGAATAGAAATACATCGCATTGAAAAATGAATATATCGTCACACACAATATAAATATTATTGCTGCAACTAATGAATATGTTGACTCGAAAAAAAATATATCACGCACGGCGTCTCATGGTTCGATATGAGCTCTGTTTGGTTCGACAGATACACTCTCTCTATTTATTTGAATAAGCTTCTCAAACTGATTCCATATGTTGTACTAACAAAGTTAATGAAAACCATATTTCTATTTCAGGAGGACATCAAAATTTCCGAGCTTGAGGTAAGTTGAGTAATTTTTGTTAGGTTATCCAAAAACTACCCAACTAACAATTTATGTTTTATAAATGTCCTGACGACGTTTACAGAACTATTTTTATAAAATATCAATGTCGCTATAAACGTTCTAACAACGTTTATACAACGCCTATGAACCCAAAAAGGGCGCACTTTTGTGCAGCAATTTTGTTCTTTAATTTGTTTTATTATGGCTTCCACAGCTCTTACCGGGTAATTGTGCAAACATCTACAAAATATGTATAAAACCTAGTTTGCAACAGTTATAAAACAGTTTTATGAAAAACAGTTATAGGACTAAATACTATTTAATTGCTACGACAATTATATAACATTTATCGAGCTATAATAAAATAGTTTCATATGAGTTGTTTTATTATGTCAGATGTAGCTTTTTTGTTTCGACTGATACTGAAAGTACAAGCTTTTCGTTGTTGAAGTATACCCGCTGAGAATAATTCATTTTTTGATGGTTCTTAGGATAACAAAAAGGCCAGCATTGCATCTTCTCCACCAAATAAGATATATGTTCGAGTTAGTGTTAATACGACAGCCATATTACATTTAGTTCTGGTATGTACGTACCCAATACCAGAAAGACAAAAATTCGATTTGCTTTCATATGGTTGATTTTACTGCGAAAGAAATTTTTCTGTATAATATATGGAACATACATAACAAAATTTTCAAGCGCCTCAAATATATTAGTTATTATTGAGTTTCAGGAGAAATGTTAAAAAATGTAATTGTGTACTTTTCTCTCATTTTGGCATATATTATAATGAAATATTTCAAAGAATGCATCTTTCACCATTATATAAATATTTGAGTAGTTAGTTAAGGCATTTTACCATCATCAAACGATATTTTGTAATGCACTTAAAAATGGCCGCCGTAAAGTGAAGTTATAACCACACAAAATATGGCTTCCATGTTATAAAATACTTTTACTATCTTGAAAATTATTATGAAATATTTTTGCTCTATGAGAGGATTTTATAAAATATTTCACATTGTGGGTATATTTTCGTTGAAGAGAGACGTACTGCAGGAAGAAAGGGTCGGTGTAAAAAAACATAATTATGCGTGCATAGAATTTATATAGTCTCATCGAAATTCAGATGGATTCATCATTGTTAAAACAAAAAAAAAAAGAAAACAGTGGCATGGAGAGGAATTTACCAGATATACTTTTTCGCGAAAAAAATTATAAGAAAACTTGTATTTTCAATAAGAACATAAATACACCAAGTCACGAAATTTAATGCAAAACTTATTAGGAAAATCGAAAATACTGAACAGAGAGGTACTCTCTATTCTGTGACGAAAATTAATTTTGACCGCAGTCCGCCTCTGAACTGTCTATACATGATATTGCTCAACGAATTCTAGTTGACTATTGTTTTCATATTTATAACGTCACTATACAGAGGGCACAAAAAAGACCAAAAGTAAGCAGTCGTAAACAAGACGCTTAACCGAAATATTTATCCTGAATAATACATTTAAAGAACATTAACAAAACGGGTAGTATCATTGTTGTTTAAACGCTCCGGCTGCATCAGCCATAAAACACATGCAGCACCAACAGAGCTTATTTGTGCAGAGCGCAACATTCTCTGCTCATGTTTTGAAAACCTAACCTCATTATTGATATATTGATTATATTAATGATTCAAACATGGTGAAGATTTTAACGACTTCGTACAAAATACAAATACAAACTAAGATTTATAGTAGGTTTTAGAGGATACGACATCTGAAGAGCCAAGTGAAAAAATAAATATTCTTTCATAAAGTAATTGTCGCTCAAATTGACGTAAACGATTTCACCCAGTGTGGTATCATTTTACTTAATGAAACTGGAGGAAACAATAACACTGACGAAGTCTATCACAAATTCAAGACAACAAACTTGATACGATTCATTCAGGGCAATATCATTCTGAATCAAAACTCTTTTTTAAAATTACTAGAAACCACTGCAACTAAAGATAATAAGTAAATAACAGTAAGATGGCGATTTATTTTATATAACCTTGTTCGGTAGGCTTTGCAAGATTGAACGTTCTGACACTCATTTTTGACATACTCCTTACAGGCATTATAATTCAAGTTGGAATTGTCCTGTTCCTGATTGTTAGATGGTACCAACATGATCTCAATTATACCACAATGGTCCTGAGTACTATCGAAGTTAACTTTGTGAGAGAGAATTATGCAGCACAAAAATTATCATCTGAATCGTGTACAATTCTCAGAAACATTTTCTGAAAAGTAAAGTTATTACGGACAGAAATGTCAAAATGTTATTTTTTTCAGAAAACTCATAAAACAAAGAATTAATAGACGACTTCAGCCCAAGTTGCCAACCCACAAACAAGATAATTCCTTCCAAATATAGGGTTTTGTTAAGGTCATCTCTGATTGGCTGAAATTTAAGTTGGGATTCCTGATTTCATGTAAATAGTGTCAAATTCATATAGGATATGTTCCGCAAATCAATTTCCATTCCGTGAATATGATATATTCGGTTGGTTCCTGAAAAGAAGGTAAGTTACTGAATTTTATTGACGAAAAAATGTTTTTCTGTAACTAGAACGACAGTCAATGTTATATGGTAACATATCCATAGCATAGAAAATCTTCATTTACTTTGTGATCCGTAAAACATAGAAGAGACAACAATCAACAATGGAAAAATTACTAGGTATGGTCTGTGGATTATAAGGTAAATAAAGATTGTTCTATGCTATGGATATGTTACCGTAAAACATTGATTATCGTTCTGGTGCATAGGCTTAATATGTCTATGTTCTGGTGACAGAAAGATTGCTTTTTCATGAATCAAACTCCGTAATTAACCTTTTTTTCAGGAACCAACCTAATATTTCATGTTTACAGAACGGAAAACCGGCAACCGAAATAACTTAGTTCATTTGTGGAACATCCTTTATGAACGTAACACTATTAATATGAAATCAGGAATCCTAACTTGAATTTCAGCCTAACAAAAACCTATATTTGGAAGGAATCATCGTGTTTGAGGAGCCGAGGTGACAGAAAGAACGTTTTTTCATCAATCAAAATCAGTAATTGAGTTTTTTTTCAGGAACCAACCGAATATTTCATATTTACGGAATGGAAAACCGGCAACCGAAATAACCAAGTTGATTTGCGGAACATATCCTATATAAAATTGACACTATTAACATGAAATCAGGAATCACAACTTAAATTTCAGTCAATCAGAGATGCTCCTAACAAAAACCTGTATTTGGACGGAATTATCTTGTTTGAGGAGCCGAGGCATCTTTAACGGATATTTTTAAATAATGCAAACCTCATCATGTCGAATTCGTCCTGAAATTCCCGTTCCCCAGTAATAGTAAATTTGTGAAGAAAATGATGGGTTGGTAACTTGGGCCGAAGTCGTCTGTTCATAATCATAAACATCTGTGGTTGTCTCTGGTTCTTGGTTGGACGTGTTTTGTTCTCTATGTGTGGTTATTTTTGGACGAAATTAATTCTTATCATATCGTTATTTGAAATAGAATTTTTGTCCGAGACAACTCTCGAAAAACTTTACGACAAATCTACATAACCTCGAAGTGGTAGCGGAAACAAAACAAGCATAGAATTCGGTCATCTTGGGTTTGCGTAAAATCATCTATCATATATTTGTATTCTGTGAACATCATAGAACCGATTGAACTACACTAAGTCCACTCATTCAGTTATCTGTGACTACACTGAGCTACACTGAAAATTGGAAGTCAGTGGAGTTGGTGTAGTTCATGCAGGTACAACGAACAAACCTAATATTCCCCCATTATTTTGTTTAAGAGGGCAGCATAAAATCTAGAGTATTTCTACTGGAAATATGGATGTTTGTGTATCGAATTATTTCAGTGCCTCAATGAAATAAAAGAGCTTGATGGTTAGTACCAAGGGTATGATATTATTTTCAAATTCGAAAGCTTTCTTTCTACCACTTCAACTACAGTTCGAAAGTATGTTCGAATTTCGAAATTGAAACATACTGCTATGAAAACGTTTTCATTTTCAGAAAGGAATTCAGAACTTATGCAATGATTCCGTTATGATAATGGGCCTTTGTGAAGTATGTTACAATTATATAACGTCTCAACTACTCAGTTGACTCATGAAAGTTTCAGCAGAAAAATCTTTGTATGAGGTAAAATAAAGGGAAAGATGATAATGAGCTCGTAAGAAGGATGTACACCATATACACAATATTGTGAGAAAAATGATCGAAAATCCCGAAAAATAACCGAACATTCGAAAACATCACATTTTTTTTTCATCTTCATCAATTATTCTGGTGATCATGATATTGAATCATTCACTTTCTAGATCTGAAAATGGTCATATGTGAGTATACCTCGTTCAACTTCGTAAAGTATAACGGTAAATCTAAAGAGTAAGGTTAGAATCATCTTCTTCCAAATAACCACGTGACGTTTCATACTCCACATGAAGTCATGGGAATTGCGTATTCAACTGAACCAAACCATAGAGTCCTTGATTAAAATGTGAAGAAAATTAATATGTCTTGCAGAATTGTAAATCTTTTTTTCCTGTCAACAGTGAAAGGTCCTTAAATGGAAGATGGAGCACATAAATTCCAGAAATCACGTACACAATTGTTATTCCTTCAAACTGAAATTTAGTTGAGCTGCTCGACCGCAATCAATCCGCAAAAATTCTCATAATCATATTCTAACGCAAGTAACTCAAAAATAGCCTTTCCAATAGTGAAATTCTTCAATAGTCGTAAATCATATAATTTTATCAAATTTCACCCCCTTACTCTGAAAATCTGACAACCGCGACGAAATTAAAATACATTCCGTAAACCAGAAAGAGTCATCAAAATAAATCAGCAAACCGAGTAAATGGAAGATCACGCAAATCTGCCCGAATATTTATCATTTTCATCAATTAACCCAGTCAGTTTTTGAGTATCCAAATGTATTGCATTGAAAGTCCTGTCAGAAACACTCACCAGGTATGTCAAATTTAGCCTTTCAAACAAGGGATAGCGTTGTATATCGTTAACTATAAGGAGGAAAAGAGCTGAATGTCACTTAAAATTGAATGGCTCGATGCATATCGACATAGATATGAGCACATGGTATCTTCATCATAGTGAATCCACACCTGGAAAAGAAGGAAATGGAGTGCCACATCACATAACTAAATGAGTTTTAGGATTCCCATTTCTTCGAATTCCCTGGTTCTTCTGAGCTGTTGGTGGCTTGAGAAAAAGATGACTTGAAGCCAAATCTTTCAATTCTGCATCCGTAGTGTTGCCTGAGTCCAGGAAGAGGTTTTCAAAAGTGTCGTGGCAGTTTGTAGCATAAATAGAACTGACCTCTTGCTCCCGCGATTGCGCGCGCATTCCGTGGTGCACTCGAAAGTCAATGAGCTCTCAGCAATTGAGGGGATCGTACTATGTACCATAATAATTATTGATTACTAATTCTCTGATCAAACTGCGTTATCATTGGTCAACATTAGTGCTATGACTAAAAGTTATCAGGAAAAAGCACCATCATATCTCAGGAAAACTAGGTATCATATCATCTAGTACTATGATATTGCATTTCCCTGCCTTTTTTCTGATATTAACTCACTATGATGAAGATTCTGCGCTCCTTAGTCGTTCCGGTCACCCCCTCAAATGACTTAATTTTACACGTTCGGTATAATTTGAATATTTCAAGAATATTATAATATATGTCAATATACAGCAACTTGGTCAATTTTGAGTGATTCGTTAGTCCTTTTATCCTAGCTGGTAACATACAAGGAAGGCTCCCCCTCTTTTGAGAGGTAAAATTTGACGTAGGTAGATGGTGAGCGCACCCAGACGCAGTTTCATTGAAATGCATTCGAATACTTATAAGCTGATAAGTTTATAAGAAATTCTGGATAAATTGATGAGATTTATGGATTTTAGTTGATTTATAGCCTTCCATTTTCATGATATGCTGATTATTTAGCTCGTGACTAATTTTGGTTTACTGGAGATATTTTGTGTTTGGATTGGCCGGTTTTGAGGGTTATGGCGCATACTGTTGGACGCAATATTAATCGCGCAAGTTTTCTTCTCATAGCTGAAATATTCTCTGAATATAAATGTCCAGAATTTCTCATATCTTTAGGTTCGAAAACTAATATTTCCGCGAAAAATCACGTTATTTCATTTCCAATTGCTTCTTCAAGTTATTTTTTTGTAGTTGAAAAATTTAACCAAAAGCAATATTAAAATTGTTCGGCAAAATATTGCGCGATTTCAAGTTTTCGGTGCGTCCATCAGTACAAGCCTTAAAGCAGTAAAATATCAATCCTAATTGGACCTCTTCAACTCAATGAAAGAGGTATTTGAGTATTAAGGGAATTGGCCATTTCGTCGATCGATTTTAGGCGGACACCTCAACCAAATTTTACTTTGAGGGAGGTTTCTACAACCACCATTCAAGGAGCTTGAAAAAGGGGGCGAGTTTTATTATCCGTCAGATCAATATTTTTATAGCCAATTAGTAAAAAATTTGAAACAAGAGCCAAACTTCTGAGATTTTTTGCCTATTTATCTATTGAGTAGGCTTTTCTCATTTCAGCAAGGTTGAAATTTATATTCAGCAACCCAAGAAGCACGAGAGTGTAAATTTTCAATTCTGTGCATTCCTTTCCTGTTTAGACCCTAAAAGACCTGCACTACAATATCTGAAACAAAAATATTAAAAATTAACAAAAAAGAATTATTTTTCAAAAAAAAGGACCCTGACAACTGTGGAATACTTGCCAGGAGGGATTTCTAAATCTAGCTTAGTGAATATTATTGAAACAATATAAACGTTTTATGAATAACTACTCTGTCAGACAATTTACTGAAAATCGTTATACATATTTTTGTAATCTACAATTGCGAATTTTTTTGGAATTGAACAATAAAATTGAAATTCCTGGAATATATATTTCAGGACAAAATTTTCAAGGATTTTCTGTCGATTGTTCATTTCAATGAATTTTGAAGAAATAATAAAATATAAAAATTCCTGAGATTTTCGGATCATTGCCCGATAAAGTGGTGGAAAATAGACGTCGGAACATTTCGTTCATCTTCAATAGTTTCAATTGTTTCAAAATAATTCATAAGATAACAATTTCTTGAACTATACAGTTCATACCTCAATGTGAGCAGGGGCCGTTTCTGTTAACAATTAAGAAATTATTAACAAGAATTCGATTCAGATATTGAGATTGGGATATAGATATCACCTGAATGATATCATTTCATCCTCCATCCAACAACTTAGTGGATTCGAATTATCACGAGAATCACATGAAACTGCAACAGGACATTATCAAAGGGCATTATTCCAGCAAAATCAGTTTCAGCGACAATGAGCTCCAGATGGAACAAGTAGATGGTAATGAATGCTCACCCAAATAATATTCGATTCGGACGTTGGACTCAGTCTGGGGCCATTTGTCACGAACGCTACGTCAGAAACACTATAAGGTGGCAATGTGCGGTCTGGATTTATCACAAGAAAACGCTACTTCTGAGGATTTAATAAATGATGACTAATGCTGACGTAGGCATAATTTATTTTGTTGAGTGGAATAGTTTCTATGTTTCACCGGAACGAGTCTCATCTTCGTGATTTCTGAGGTTGTTCTCATCAAGGACCGATAGAAGAATGAAAAACTGATGTGAGGGTAGGTGGTGGACACCATAGAATTCGTGTAGATTTTCTATCTTGCGAGGTGAATTCCTTTAGAAAAGTTATTAGGTTGATTCGAATATCGAAGTGGTCGCTGGCCGACTGTTAACACGATAACTCTACGAGCTTATAACTTGAAGAAATTTTCAAGGCTCATTTGGAAACACTAAGTACTTCTTGAAATACCCCTATATCTTAAATTCAAACTTCAATTGTATTATTTTCAGTTTCGCAAAATCATCGGAATCCATCATTGCCCAGCTACAAAAAAAAAGATATTTTCGAAACAAGAAATATGATGGAGATGAAACTCACGAATTGATGTAAAATGAAATTCGAATGAAAATTTCCATTTATAGCTTCGACAAAAATTTAAATTTTTTTTACGATCATTACTGAATTCTGCTCAAAATAATGCATCTCCATAGTTCAACTGGTTACTATTTTTCATGATCAACTAGTTCTGTTCTGAGTTATTTCGGGAATAATAAAGATATCGATGAAAAAAACACGAAATGTTACATATCTTACAAAACTGAAATGGGATCGAAATGAAATTTTAAACTCGGTTGTGAAATATTGACTCCAAGATCTGTGCGAGATCTCATTGAAATTTGATATGTCTCGAAAAAATCACCAAAATTTTCAGGATAACCATCAATTAGGAAAAGGAAGACGCACTTGTTTTTTACAATTATATACTGACACATCACAAACTCACCGTCAATGAAACATGTACCATATAAAACATGAGATAAATTGTAGTTTTATTTTGAATATTGAGTTTACTTTTTCAGATGTTGTATGTAAAGTCGGTATTAATTCTTAATTTCCTGAAAAGCACCATCGACAGTTCCCAATCGAGTGATATGCTCTTCTTTTTCTTGATTCTATGTGTGAGTGTCGTCCTCAGACATATGAACGCGTATACAAAGGCAGGCGAAAAAGTCTATACAATAGGAGAGTTAATCTTGAACAGATTGATTCTCGGGAAATCTTTAATTTCGTTGAGTAGATGTTCGTCGTTCCTGCATTTCAGAATTTCCAGTTGTTCCAAGAGTGTTAACTTAAAGAAGTCGTTAGGTCGATGAAGTAAGGTTAGGATATCTAGTGAGGTAGAGTGTTTTCTCTCAATTAAATGATTACCCATGGCAGGGGCAGGTCTATTCTTGATGTGTTCGTTAAATCTGATCTTTGCAGCTCTGGTCGTCATACCGATATAGAAGGCAGGGAAGTTACCGCAGTTTATCTTATATATTCCGCTTTTTTGATTATTGGGCTTATTATTGGGGATCACTCTTCTTAGTGCCCTATGTGAAGTGTTGACAAGGTTGAAGCTTAAACCCCTTAGTAATGATTGTAATTTGCTGTTGAGGTTGGAGAAGTAGGGGATGGCTATGTATGTCATCTTGATAGCAGTATGTGGGTAAATCCTCTTAATAAATTTTTCTTCATTATAGAGGCCAAGATATTATCGACAAACTGTTTTGAGTAATGTTGCTTTTTTATAAATATTATTGAGTTCTCTGTGATTGGGATCAGAGTGATCAGAGATTGGGATATTGATTAGACAGTTCAAGAGGAAGGTAAAGGCGGTGTTTTTGACCTGAGGAGAATGATAAGAGTACTTAGGAGTCATTATATTGGTTTGAGTAGAATTTATATAAATGTCGAATTTGATATTATCAGGTTTCAGGGTTATGTTTAGGTCTAAGAAATTGATGAAATTTTCTTTTGAAATCGCTAAAGTGAACTCAATTTTGGAGAGCGAATTGATGAAGTCCAAAAAGGATTTCGATTCTTGTACGGTTCCACACCACACACAGAAAATGTCTTCTATATATCTCTTCCAAGAATCATCTGGAAGAGAAAGTGTGCACAAATCAGAAATTCTAAATGATCCACAAAGCAATTGGCTAGGAGACCATTCAACGGTGAACCCATGGCTTATACGTCTGTCATAGTGTAGACAGTTTCCTCGAACATGAACAAATTTTGTTCTGTTATGAGTTCTATCAGATTCATCGGACATACTCATGGAGTTTTTCATTCAAAAAATTTTCAAGATAATGTTATAGGAACTTACTAACGACGAATAGTTGCTCGTTAGTATTTTCCAACTGGAGTCAATTCCTCAAACCAATCGCATAGGTATTCTTCGACATATTGAGACCATAATCTCAAGAACTAGAATGAGTATAACTAAGAATTAGTTCCACTGATTCCGCCCATTAACGAATTCAACTATTGCAATCTATTTCGCAATGTGTGCTTAAAAATTCAAAAAGCTTGCATTGTCCAATTAACGTAACAGGCAACCGGTAAGAATCGATTTTCTAAACGGATTCAGCATCAGTAGAGATTTATCGAAACTCGAATGCAGGTCCGACTTTGTTAGGGATCCTGTATCGAAACATTCTGAAGCCCCGGTGTACACATCCGGTTTTTCAATGTCGACGCAATTGCTGAGCCGTACGTATGTGTGCATTCTACCACTGCTACAGTGTACTTCAGACGTAAGGAGGGCACCGCAACGGCGCCGGATGGGTGCATTCTACCACCTACGCTGTGTACTTCAGATCCTAAGTACCGCACCGCAACGGCACGGAGCTCGAAAAATCGGATGTATATATCGGACCATATCGTTGGTTCGACAATCGACTTTCGAAGAAACTTGTGTCTGCTATAATTTAAGATGACATTTCTCGTGTGATTCTTGTCATAGACAAATAATAGAGATTGGTTTTGTTTGTCTGATGTAGAGAGGTATCAAATGCGGGAGTAAATTCAACAATTTTATGTTACTGCTCATTGAAAATCAACACGAATTTGATTCAGAATTTCGTAAGGATCATGTTATTGGGAAATTTGTTTTCGAAAACTCAACGAATGCGTGTTATAATTTTTTTTTGTTCGGAGACTGTTTATGAGATTGCGATGAAACCCGACACAAACGTTAAAATTAATATTTAACAATAACGCTTCAAGTTTTAATTCGATTCGATTTTGTATCGGAGATATAAGGAAAAATATTATGTTATTAAGTTGATATTTGAAATTCCGACGATATTTCCTCAATTTCTCTAGAAGTGCCTAAGCAATCAGATCAAAGTGTTGTTATCAGTTGAAGAATATCAATGCAAAACTCAGTGCCAATTTTCGTGTGGAAATAGTGTTGACAACATTTTTGAAAGAAATTGTATTCGAAATTTCACCAAATTTTTGTTGTATATTATTTTCATCAAAAACTGTTCATCATATTACAATGGAATTTATCGCAGAACTTGAAGTCACCATTTGTGCTTTTGATTCAAATCGGACCTGATATTTATTTTCGGATGCTTTGTAGAGAATTTAACGTTTTACGTTATTTCCACAATACCTCAATTAGTACCGATACGATCAGATTTGAACATTGTAAGTAGTTGAGGAATACTGACTCGCCACTTGATGCAGAATCCCATATAGATCTTTAGAAAATTAAGAAGATGTTCTATTGAAAAGTTCAACAAATTTTTTGAAAATTTAGTGTTCCTTGGCCACCGACTATTCATCATATTACTATTATAATTGGCACAGACCTTGAAACAATATTCAACAACAGTGTTCCATATTTCAATTTAATGAATTTAAAAATGCTCGCAAAAGCTGTTTTTCTAGGTTTCTTTGAGTTATTCCTGAAAAAACTACGATACCAAGAAAAACCCCTAAAATGACATCAGTTTCCCCACTATCCCCAAAAATTATAATCGTGTTGAACTGAAATTTGGTCTCCGCTATTGAATATAAAGCTCAAAGTCTGAACGGAACTCCTGTACAGTTTCTTTGTATTTTTTTACAGACAGTACGATTCCAACAAAATTTTGAAAAAAGTTGCACGTTGTTGGACTCCAACTAACTTCCAAGTTTCAATCTAATCGCATCAGTAGAATTTTCACGGAAATAACCTAAAATTTTAGGAGGCTTTAATTCCGAAACCGTTTTGTCGATTTCGCTCATCAAGAAACCTTACCGTTGCATCTTGGAATGCATCCTACCCTGAAAGTTTCAGGTCGATAGGATACCCTATTCTCCCTTATTCGTGCATACGGTGGGATAGAATTAATTTTGTCACCGGATTCATCTTTAATGAGTCCAAATTAGTTATTTGAGATCATTTTCGAAAATAACAGACATATGGCCAACGAAAGCACGCTGTTTCCCTAGAACTTGCGCGCAAAACCTAGAAAAGCACTGACGAGAATTCAGTGCTTTCCTAGCTTTTTTTTCAAATTCTTAAAATGACACGGTCATCACGAAATTTTGCACAAAGTTGTTCATCAACATTTCCAGACTAGTTCCCCAGTTTCATCATGATCAAATCGGTATTTTTTGAGTTCCTTTGAAAAGAACAACGACACCAACGAAAAAAACACGAAGTGTGACATATTCTCCTGATATCTTAAAAAATTATTTTTGTGTCGAACTGAAATCTGGTACAGAGATATGAAATAAAAGGAAGCGCGTGAAAGCTCTTGACCTCACGGCAGTGTTTTTCTAGAATTTAATTCATACGACCGATTGTCAATAATAAGAAATCTCATAAAACTTTGCTGAAAATCACTCGTAAATGAATAAATCGGAAAATGAGTAAACATAATAAAAGTTTCGTTCGATGCAGTAGATCTTAATTGTATCAGAAGAAACATTTTCTCCAAGTTTTCACATTATACTCACTGTATCGAATTCATTAGTTTACGCAAAGTCATAACGAAATATCGTTAGATTATTATAGATTGTCAATAAAATCTTTCATAATAGTTTTTTTATTCAATTATAAAAGGACAATACTAATATTGACTACAGTATTCATAAACAAGATGGAGTTAGAGTTGCAGGCAACGGTTTTCACAAAAACAATTCTGCATTTGAAAGATATGGGTTTCATTACTGAAGATGATCAAAAGTTACCAAATATATTCATATCTCCATATCTGTTGGTTTGTCTTCTTATGAAAATCGGCTTGATTGGTGAAATTTATAGGGACTACAGCAGTAAGTTGAGCATATTTTATGAATGATATAACATATTCTGTTTTTATTCTACCGAAAAATATTCATTCGAGCTTCATAATTTATAGGTACAAAAGCAAATATGAATCTTATATATTTTAATTAGAAATCCATATACTCATATAAGTATTTACATATTATCAGAGGTTTCGGAAACGATCTTGACGATTCGGATTGAATTTTTCATTCAGATTTAATTATACTCCCTTCGTTAACCTTAATACAGGGTTTTTCATGAGTTATTATACACGCTTTCAGTGCGATTACAGGACCATTTGGGTAGTCTGACAAGTGTTGGAAATATGTCCCAAGTATATTCGTTTATAAGATAAATATTTTTCTATGGAAAACTTCCAATCAGGGTAACTCTTGAACGCTTTCCGGAAACCAATTCACGCTCATAAGCTTCAATCAATACCTCAGAAATTCGTGTATTCATGTAGTTTCAAGTGTCATCTAAACCTCGAATCATAGTCAATACGAGCTTATGAGTCTGGAAATAGTGTGTTAACCTGTTCTGCAAAGCAATCAAATCTCACAGTAGCCGGACCCAATCAACATTCTGCATATTTACCTCAATTCACCCAAATAAACCAATTTTGCGATTTAATTTCATATTAGGAAAGGCATTGGTGAAGAGTACTACTTGCTTCGATAGAATGTTAGTAGGTATAGCTTATATGATTAGAATATTCGTTTTTATAAATAATTGAAATACGTAAGTAGGCCAAGCAAAACAACACAGCCTGGAAAAAAATACGTGAGAAAAATTCTAGAAACAATTGAACTCGTTTAAAATGAAATTGGAAAATATCAATTACTCTAGGATGCATGAAATAAACTAACCATTCGTTATTTGATTGATGAATGATAATAATCAACTAATAAATTAGAGAGGGATTTTTACTTTTGATTACTAAGAGTCTCTTTTTTACGCGCTTGTTCTGGGGAACAAGCGTTATAGTTTCGTCATAATGTCTGTAATTTTCGAAATTTGAGCCCGAAATGGTCGTGAACGATTGATTTCAACTCCCTGAAGAAGAATCTGTGCTCAAATTCAATTCTGTCTGTCCGTCCGTATGTGTTCTAACTCTTAAAGGAAGATATCTAGCGACTTGAAATTGACATATTAGGTTTTGAGTAAAAATATCTCGGCTCATTTATGGGCAAAATCGGTTGAAGAGTTCCGTAGTTGGCCTATTTGAAATTTTGAGGTTAATTCCACGAAATCTCATAGGGTACCGATTCCATCAGATTAAAACTTTGGAGATAATTCGAGAATACCAACGCACAGCTGAGTTCAAAATTTCGTGTGAGTTCGGTACCTTGAAAATCCGACAGAAACTTCTTAACCATTTAAAAAATACCCACGTGCAACAAAGTGCTTCGATTCATTTTTTAGAAATCAAGAAAAAATATTCGAAAATTTTTTTCATTCTATTGAAACATTTTCGTCTCGGGGGCTATCAAACAGATTTCTATGAAATTTGGCATATACTTTGAGGTCAATATTGCATAACAATATTTCAAATTTCAATTCGATCCGCTATTCATTATCAGATATATAGGAAAAAATATCAAATTTCGGTGTTTATTTAAATGTTGAGGCTATATCCTCAATATCGCAAGATGCAAGGTGTCTCAAAGAAATTTATTATTTGTTTAGCTTACTCTGTGAACGCAAGGCATCTGAGAGGCGCGAGGGTTATGTTAGTCGGTAGCCTGACTCTTGGTAATTTAGTTGCTATAAGGCCTTTCGCGCCTTTCGGAAGCAGACCGCGCTTTGTGTGTGCGCGAATTTCACAAAAACGGTAATTCTGCGAAGAAATTTCTGCAATGTTCGAGGTTTACGTCACTAAAATGATGCACCAAGCATTCTTCCCACTCGGATTGGGCGACAAAGTTTGAGGAGACCTGTGCAACACTAAGTAAACTAAATCCGGGCGACCAAGGTCATCGAGAACGGGAAAGAACGTGGAACGGACTAATCAGACTGTTCGTGATGATTCCAGCCTCTCCATTCGGAAGCGTGCGAGTACTTTGCACGTGCATAGATCATCGCTACACCGCATTTCTCACGAAGATCTGAAGCTCTAACCCTATTTAATTCAATTGGTCCTAGAACTGAAACCCCACGATGCCATCACGAGACTAGAATTCGTAAACCAAGCAATTGAGCGCCTACAAACATTCAAAATCCTACTCTCTGATGAACCTCATTTTCATTTTAAAGGGCACGTAAACAAGCAGAACTTGCTTGCCATAAACACAATAACTTTCGAAAGAAACAACTTAGAAACTCGATATTTGTAGAAAAGATTTGGACCTTAATTACGAAGGCCGAATTCGTGAATGGGTAAAATAAACCCAATGATTCCGCAGATATACCCATTCAAAATTTATTTTCCCAATATTTCCAAAAATACAGATTAGATCGAATTGAACTAAGTAATTTATAGAAAATTGATAGTTTGAAGGTTCACACAGAATTTAATGAGGATGATATGATGAGAAGATCACAGGATATTGAATATTTGAAAAAAAATTCAAAATATTTTTTTTCGAATTTTTTTATGACACGATCATCACGAAATTTATAATATTATACTTCAGCTTCTCTAAACTAGCTGCAGAGTTTCATCACGATTTAAACAGTATTTCTTGAGTTATACCGAAAAAAACAACGATATCGAGAAGAAAACCACGTAATCATACATATTTTTTTTCAATATCTCCGAAACTAATGGGCCCTATCGAACTGAAATTTGGTACACTGCTGTGAAATATGAGGCTCAAGGAATTGTTCTCGAATATAATGATTTAAGAAAAAAAAATTGTTTCCGGAAAAAATTTTGATTTTTTAAAATTCATTGACCATATGATGTCAACAAAACTTTGCTCAACGTTGCGCGTTGTTATGCTTCAACCAACTGCCAAGTTTCAATTCAATCGCTACAGTCGTTTCTGAGATATGAGGAAAATAACCTCAAAATTTCTAATTGCTATAATCCGAAACTATTTGGCCGATTCGGCCCATTCATTAACCCAACCTTCGTATTTTGAAATGCAACCCTTCCTGAAAGTTTGGAGTCGATAAAATCCTCTGTACGCCTGTTATCGTGATGACGGCCGACTGGCCGGACAGAATCGATTTTGACATCGGATTCGTCATCAGTGAGTCCAACCTAGTCGTTTAATACCATTTTCGGCTCAATCATCGAAAATTACACACATTTGGACCAAACGATAGCACGTTGTTTCCGTAGATCATGCGCGCAAAAAATGCGGCAACAAATATTTTAAAAATATTCGAATAAACATTTTTTAACAACCGGATCCACACAAAATTCTGGACTTAGTTGCGCATTGGTATTTTTAAACTATTCACAAAGTTTTGTCTGGATCGAATCAGTACTTCATGAGATATCGAATAATTACCCGCCATATTTCGAATAGGCCTTATTCCGAAACTGTTCGATTGATTCCACCCATTAAAGAACCTAACCGAGGTTTTTGGACTCCAAACCTAATCTGGAATTTCGAGTCGCTAGGGCGTCTCCTTTGAAAGTTGTAGCTCATACGGACGGACGAACGGCCGGACGGACAGAGGGACGACCATAATCGAATTTGACCATAGATTCTTCTTGAGGGAGTTCAAACCAACCCTTTGAGACTATTTCCTGCTTAAAATTCGAAAATCCAGACATCGTGAAGAAACGATAACACGCTGTTCACCAGAACAAGCTCCTAAAAATTACTTTGAATTTTGGGATGGGAGTGCAAGGGCAATTTTCAGTCATTGTTTGGAATCATTTGAGCTTTGTTCGGTGACACCCTATATAATAAACCCGAAGTGATTCTCATCGAGGTTTTTACCCTCATGAGATTTTTTATTCTTTTCTTATTATCGAATCAATAAGTGAAGTATGAAGAGAATGTGAACGAAATTTTCTCGTGATATTGTCGAAAGGTAGTTTAAGATAATTGGACTACTAATTGACTGGTGGCTTGGATGGGTAGATGCAATGTGTAATGCATATTACAAGAGTGAGTATTCAAATAATTTCATTCAGCAGAATCAAATTGCAATACTTACATGAGAACGCGAGAACCTCGCTCCAAAATTGGATTTCCTATTAGCCCAAGACAGTTAGAAATAAAATGAACAATTCTTATTCTGTGAACAAATCATATTGACATGTGAGATAATTCCACACAAATGCTATTTATACAGAACTCAGTCTATGCCGGAACGTGAATCCATGCAGTATTTCAATGAATTTGTTGAGGATGCTACCATGATTTAGTGTCTTTCTTGCAATTTTTATCAACCTTTGAAACCTTATGTTGAAGGGGATGAATTAATTCTTCATCCTAACGGCCGATCCTAAGCAAAATACTTCGAAAAAGAAAGGACTCGAAGACAATATGATTTAAGCTAAGGCTTGGGTCTACTCAGTGAAACTATTTAGTTGAAGAATACCGATGCACAATTTTGAACAGATTTTGGTGCGGATTTTTTCCCAAATTTTTGTTGAAATGTTTTTTCCAGCCAGTTTTTATCAGAATTTGACGGAACTTGGCACATGAATTGAAGTCATCATTTAACGAAATTTTTTTCAGTTCTATTCAACGTTTATCTATGGAGACGAATTATGTCAAATTTCACGAATGTTTTCTTGCAAGCGTTATTATTTCAGAAATAACTCGAAAAATACTGATCCGACTATAACAAAATTATAAGATGGAAAAATAAAAGGATGGTCTTTCGATAACAGCAATCTAACAAAAATTTCAGAATTTTCCATCACATATTGAAATTTTACGATATTATCATCACGCATTTGAAATGGGTATATTTGCGAAATAATTGAATTGGTTTAACCAATTCATAACTAAACACCGAACCTGCGCCACAACAATAATTTCTCTGCGTAGATTGTTAGGCCGACCGGAAATCAATACTCTCCGAAAAAACGCTGCGAATTTTACACAAGGGTTTATTATATTCTCAGTTAAATAACCCGATATCACTGATATCTTAAATGAAACTCATATGTTATTCATAACTCATTGGTTTTTCACAAACACAAAAACTCGATATGTGTTGAAAATTTGGTAATCAATCTTTTCATCTATTTTCAGATTTATGATTGTGGATGAATCGATAACCGATTATTCCACTGAATTACAATCTTAGAATCGAATGCGATAATTCATTTTCGATTATTGGAAATTTGCAGCGTTTTTATGAGCATTTTCTGGTAAACAGCGCGTTATCATTTCGTCACGATATCTGTAATTCTAGAATTTTGAGCCGAAAGTGGTCTTAAACGATTGGGTTGATTTCTCTGAAGAAGAATCCGTAGTAAAATTCAATTCTGTCCATTCATCTTTCTAGCCGTCCGTCCGACCATACGTGCTCTTACTTTCGAAGGAAAAGGGTTAGCGACTTGAAATTGTCAGATTAGGTTTGGAGTCCGAATATCTCGGTTGAGTTCGTTATTACGTGGAATCTGTTGGAAAGTTTCGAGTTGGGCCTATCTGAAATTTTGAGGTTAATTCCTCGGTATCTCATGAAGTATCGAGTGATCAAATTGAAACTTTGTGGATAGTGTTGAAATACCAACGTTCAACTGAGAGAAAAATTTGGTGTGGTTTCAGTTATTAGAAAATTTAAAAAAAATGTATTAGAAAATTTTTATCTTTGATGAAAATTTTTTTTTCTCTGAAAATATTGATTAGCTCTCAATGGAACTTGGCACTAATCTAAAAGTCAGTATTTGACACCAATGTTTAAAATTTCAATTCAATCCGATATTTATTCGGAGAAATAAGGAAAAAAATTTGCCAAATTTCGTTGTTATTTGAAATTTGAAAGTTATTTTCGCAATATCTCAAGAAGTTCAAATGCAATCAGATAAAAAATGCGTAATCAGGTGGAGATTACGAACACGCAACTAGGTTTCTTGTTGATCCAATTTTTAGAATTTGAACAAGCGCGTAAGAGCTCCTGACCTCACGTCAGTGCTTTTCTAGATTTTTCTTTATAACTCAGGGACCACTGGTCAGAAATCATCCGGGTGAAAGTTTTTAGATTGACTCAAGCAACAGTAATCAACGTTGAGAGTTGCATGAATATTCGGCTATAAGTCTTCAAGGGGGGTAATTTATGTTTGTTTTTTGGTCGATCACTTAGGTTTGTTATTTGGTTTCATCAAATATTGAACCAGAAACGAGTCAATATTTCATGAATGGGTAAATTCTGTCAAATGATTCCGTAGACATACCCATTCTATATTTTTTCAAATATTTTCGAAATAAAGATCGTACGAAATTGTACCATCGATTGATTGGAGAATTATGCCGATTTTCGTGCTAACCATATTGATTTCCAAGATCATTTTACAAGGAAGTGAAACTGCATTCGACGGGTTCAATGCGCCACTTATTCACCGCGTTGGCAATGAATATGAATGTGCACGTGAAAGCTTCTCCCCTCAGGTCAGGGCCCTTCTAGATTTTTCATGAATTTATCTAAAGATGGCCACACTCGCTTTCGACTTATTTTATCCATATATGTATAAATCAATCTGAAATTGAATAAATTATAACTGTGATTATTTTTTTCAGAACAAAGTACAACAGAATTCTTCAACAGTTTAGTCTTTTTGATAAGTCTTACATTCCAAAGTACAGTTGCGATAGGTTTTTACTTCAATGGAATGAAGACAGCAACATTCATTTCGAAAATATCCAGACATAAATATGGAGTATCCAAACATTTCCTAAGCACAGTGAAAAGTGTGGAGAAAATGACAAGCGCTATACACAATTATATCGTTTATGGTTACGTCCTTTATATTATCATGAATTATAAGACATATAATGAATGCAGCCGATTCAAAAAGGATGAAACAAATTCGAGCCTCTATTATTGTGGGGTGTACGGTCGAACTTGGTATCCCATATCCTTCGATTTCACTCCAGTGAAAGAAATATTTCTTGCTTTTCAAGTGGCTGAATTAGTTTATTATATTCCTAAGATATCAACAACAATAGTAATTCTTTACGGGAGTATTCAACTTACTGAAAATCGCATCGAAGATTTAAAATGTTTCCTCAGAGATACCGTCGTCACAAACAGAGAGGAAGTGGACAAAAGGTTGAAGTTTGCTGCAAAGAAATTCAATGAAATTTCAGAGTAAGAGGGCTTATTAATCAATTAATATTTCAGACTCATTTTTAAATGAGAAAATTCTTTTCCGTGATTCGAATTCTCATTTAACTGTGGGAACTCCTCGACAGTTGCGGGAATCTTATTATACGGTTTTATAAAGGTATCGTTTGGTCGAAAGTTAGAACCCTGCTGTCTTATCTTAATTCATTTTTGTGAAGAGCACGCAAGGAACAGGTACAAGGAATTGTTCGGAAATCTAGGCTGCATGTTCCTATACATAACTAACCCGGTTATAGCTATGTAAACGTGGGAGATGGTCAGTATATTTGAATTTATATTGATAGCTTCAAAATTCTTTATTCCAGGTTCCAATTAAAATTGCTTTCTTCACTTGAAGTAAATAGTTCAATATTTGCATGAGGTCACTTCGATATCGAACTACAAATATCTGCTGGTTAGGAGCTTGCACCATGGTTCGTCCGTTGTGGTGCGGTTGATTGCTCATAGGTTGGTTTCGCTTTTGTATTGCAATTTTGCGAACTGAATGGCTTGAAAAAAAGATGATAAGAACTGAGAAACTGTGAACTAGAAGGTTCAATAGAATTATGTCATGTAATCATTTAGCCTTGTCACCACTTCTGTTTATCAATAGGAAAGATCGTACATTAATTATTGTGTAATCTGTGTGTGTTGAGATTCGTGAAAAGAATAACTCATCATTGTAATACATCAATCCACATTGAAAACTATAAGAGCCTGGGAATCTTTTCCACCATTCGCGTAATCAAAATTAGAATGCAGAAGCCTGTATTTCCTAGGGATAGATTTGCCCCAGTGAATAATACACACACAAAAAAAAGATCTTATCATTTTTGTAAACTTATATAAATTTTACTTTCAGAACTGTTCACAGCATGAATGAAATGGTTGGATCTGTATTTTCACCGCTGCAACAGATTATTTTACTCGGTCTCATAATATTCCTGGAATTTCGAATAATTATGGTGAATATGTGAATTATGTTGCATGAGAATTCCGTTGCAGAGAGAGGAGCAAACTTTTTTGTTGAAAATTACGCATACAATTAGTTATGCGTGCATGGTATTGAATTGATGAATATTCTGCGTCCTAAAAATAGATGCCGTATCTACAGACGCCGTCGAAGTGAGAAAATCAAGCTCGAAGCTTTCTGTGGAGCCTTTACTTTGAGTAGGGTGAAAAAAAAGTTAATATCATTTTTCATTCAAGTCATAGTCATATCAAAACATAGTGATTATGAAATAAAATGAAAATCAACAGATTTCAATAAAAATCTAGAAGAGCACTGACTTCACGTCAGCAGCTTTTGCTTGCTTGTTCACATTGCGAAATGATGACTTGGAAATTTCAGTGAAATTTTAATGAAATATAAACATTTTCAAAAAAACTTATTTTTTTCGAATTTCTCCATTAATTATTTTTTTTATTGATACTGTTCATCTTCCAGCCAAGTTCCATTCCGATCAGATGAATATTTTTCGAGTTATTACAAAATCAAAATTCCAAATGGCTGTAGCACAAAAACCATTCGGCAGATTCGGCCCTTTAACGAACTCAACTGAGATATTCAGGATCTCAACATAACCTGAAAATTTCACGACTCTAGATCCTTTCTTTCGAGAGTTACAGCGCACACGGTCGGACGGCCAAACAGACAGAATCAATTTTGACCACGGATTTTTCATCACTGTCAATTAGAAATGAACATTCAAGCTACATTGAACAACTTCTGCTCATAATTCGAACTTGACCCTTTTATACATTATTTCTTGTCGTTGTTAGTTTCTGGTAAGTAGATCCGACAACTCTTTCGATTTTCTGGACTAATATCATAGGTTTTTCAATATTGCATCTTTTTGGTTTATTATAATTATATAATATATAAAATCAAATAAAAAACTTTAGTGATCGACCAAAAAAAAATTACCCTGCCTGAAAATGTCATAGTTTACATTTTGGAGTATGTAGATTTGAATGAACTAATAAAAAAAATCCGTCCGTTTGCCGTCCGCCGTACGCTGTCCGTTGTTCGGGGCTTTTGTCAGAAAGTACTCAACCGAAATATGTGAAACTTGGTAGAAAAATCGTGTGTCGCTTGAGATTGATCCCCCAAGCTTTTCAGCAGGATTGGTGTACCCTAAGCGCTCGAAATGGGGGTTGGGGACAAAAAAAATATTTTTTCTCGAGAAATTACCACCGAATTTTCATGAAACTCTGAATGTTGACAATTCCATAATCGTAAGTAGTTCAAATGGAATATTTTTGGGTTTTCTCTCCTAATATTCGAAACATAACTACTAAAAAGTGGATATCAATTATTATTTATAGATATTATTCTACGAATTACGGGATTCAAGATTAAATTCCCTCATGGAGCTCAAACAATTCTCAAATAAAATTATATATTTTTCATGAATCATTGGTTTTTCACAACACAAAAACCAATTCCATGAAAAATTCATTCGAAAAATTGAAATCTCAATAAATACTCTTGTATAACTGAATAACACTTTTACATGCAGAACGCGAATTAAGTAGCATATTTCAAAATAATGAATGTTTCCAAAAAATTCGGTTGATTATTGTCAACATGTGGATATTCGTTACTGGTTTCAATCGAAATCCAATATTTTTTTACCGAGAGTTTGAAATAAGCGTGAATACAAAAGATAATGATCATGTATATGATAAAAAAAATTGGAGAGAATTTATATGCAGTAACGAACCGGAAATCTCATCAATTGTCGAGAATCTTATACTGAGGGTAGGAGCCTTAGCTCATTCATATTTTTCAGAACAATGTTGAATTTTAGTAGAACTCACATCTACACATTTGATATTAGCGGAAAATCTTGAATTTTGTTTGACGTGTTGGAGTAGGTTTGAAAGATTCAGATTCAGAGATTTCGAAAACTATACAGCATTTTTGTTTATGGGAATGAGAAGAAAAACTCAAAATCTGAGTTTTTTGTAACAACGGCATCTGTTTTTAGGACGGCAGTTTTGACAATAAACGCATTAACTCTTTGAAAGTTGAGATTCTAAAGCAAGTAGACACGTTCGTAGGTATGCCATGAGGAGGTCTTTGGCAATGCATTTTAAGAGCAGAATATGAAACAATTCAGAATTGCACTGATGTTAAATCACAAGTTAACGCTTGATGACTTGATAAGCAAGGTTTCAGGGCCACCAAACACTAACTATTTTTTCACAAATGAATAAAATAGTGTTTTACGTACTTTGAGTGTGTGTATACTCGAAAGCTTGGGTAGGCCGAGAGGTGGCCAGTTTACAGGTACTAGGTGCTGAATGTAGATAAAAACATTACTAACCTTCTCGAAATTCTCGAAGCTGATCCTAACATATATAGAATATTGTTGAAGATTAATAATCGATACTACCATACACCTTCTGTCGGAACTTACTCTTTCCAGGGGCTTTGACGCTCCAAAAAAAAGAATGTGACCTTACTCAATCTCAAACTTGGATTTTTATATATAATACTCGGGAAACTATTTCAATACTTTTTAACAGCTACCAGACCAATTGGATGGGCTGAACATTCTTCCAGACATATTCAAAGTATCGATATGTGTATATGAGCGAGAGCGTTATAATTAGATAGATTTATAACATAGCTTCCTGATTCCTATATTATCAATGATCTGATGAAGAAAACAATTGAGTAATAATTTGACTTATTATTATAGTGATAATTATAGCTCGATTACACATGAATACATTCGAACTTAGAATGACAAGTATGAAAAAATCCTTTAGGATACGTACGCATAGGAAGGCAGCTTGCTTAGCGCCTTAAACTTAGCGAGTCATCTAGCGAGTAGCATAGTAAAACGAGCGTTCTAGAACTTTCTTTCTACTATGCTATTTCCTAGCAGCTAGGAACGCTCTAAGCAAGCAGTGCGGCCGGTCGCGGAAGTTCTAGAACTCTCTTCCACTTTGCCACTCGCAAAGTGACTCGCTAGGCTCTAGGCGCTAAGCAAGCCGCCTGCCTATGCGCCTTATGGATTTATGACGAACCTCCTTGGTTGAATATATTTAAGAAATTGATCCAATTGAACAACGAACAATCTAATGGAATTTTTATTGGCGTCTCACAATCGGTAACAAGCAAGAATATGTATTAAATTTCTGAATTAATTCAATTTCATAATATTAAATAATAAACTAAATGTTATCTATCATTTCAATCTTCGTTATCATCGTCATCGAAAATTGACTCATCATCAGCCCAAATGTGGTATAGAATTTCTTCGTTATAAAAAGCCGTATACCTAGTTAAATTTTCTGTTGAAGAAATATAGTTATTGAAATCGAAAAGTAACAAAGTTTGTGTGAATAAAAAATTTTCGAATTGCAAGTCCAATACCAGAGTGTGCTTTCTGAAGCGTCTTCCCAGGATCTTTTGACGAGGCTTTGATCAGAGTGAAGGCAAACAGAAGTTGTCAGGTAGTATCGATTATTGATTTTGAACAATATTCTACCATATACAGGGTCACTCAACAGTGGCACGGTGTCCATATCTCTACTTCGGAAATAGATGAGAATATGGTTTTCTATGATGTCACCTTATTGCTCAAACTCGATAAATTGAAAATGTTTTCAGTAACACAGGATGTTCTATTTTTCCTAGGCGGATCACAACTTTGTTTTTTCAAATGGCAACCTGTATTTTTTATAAATTTCTCGGTTTCTACATGAAAAACAATATATACTTAAAACATATCTTTACCCCAAAAATATCAACGGTTTTCTAGCTGTTCTGCCTGACATGTCTTTCTTTCCAATATTCGTCTCTTAGGGTATTCGAAACACGCCTATTTTCTCCCATCCTCGATTCCAGAATAGGGACCCTGCGGTATACAGGGAATGAAATACCTACCACATATTGGAAATTAACATCAGCAGAATCTTCCTTATTGCAAATGGAAACCCTATATTCTATCGATCCATAAGAAGCACCAAAGGAAGCTCTACAATTTTCATCCAGTATTCCTTAAGGTTAAGTTCACTAGTTTTACTTTCAACTGATTATTTCATGAAAATTGGCAATTATTTATATTTTTTGGTTTGATTTCTTTCGAAGACTTCAATATCAACTTTCATTAAACTTATGTTCTCTCAGCGATGGATAGCCTTTTTGGACCGATAATTCGAGATATAGGTGCAAAAAACCTGGTTAAAGAGATTTTCGAGTTGCAAAAAGGAGCAGGATCCGGAATCGATCGCTTTCTTCGTCGATTTTGAGATTTTTCAAAAATACTTGGCAAAGTCATAACCTCTTGTTTTCGAGTCTAATGGTTTGCTTTTTGTCGCAAAACTCCTTCCATAGAAGTCGACATGTCGTCCGAATTTTTCTCATTCGAGTTTAAGCTCTTCACGATTTACATCTTATTTAAACTGTATTATTTAAACCATAGTATAGAAATATTCTCTAAAAGAAAAGTTGTTGTAAGGAAAACAAGTGGAGTAAACTATGAGGACTACAAGACGAAATTTGTGGAGATTTTTTGTGCTTTTTATGGATCGATAAAATACAGGGTGTGTCCTTTGAAATAAGGAAGATTCTACTAATTTTTATTTCCAATATGTAGCGGGCTATTGTTCATACCCTGTATAGCTGTATAGTTCTATTTCAGATATACCGTTTGAGAGAGTAACCAATATTTAATGTTTGACCAGACATGAATTCCAATGGGACTTAACACAACATAATAAACTCAAATACTCTGAGTGTCGAATAATGGAAAAAAAGACATGTCAGACAGAATATCGAAAACCGTAGACTTTTTCGGGGTTATGTTATTCGGAAAATGTATTTTATTTTTCACGTAGAAACCGAAAAAGTAATAAAAATATAGATTGCCATTAAAAAAACTGAGTTGAGACACGCCTAGAAAAAATGGAACACCCTGTGTGACCGACAACATTTTTAATTTGTCGACTTCGAGCAATAATTGAACATTCTAGAAAGCTAGATTTCTATTTGTTTCCTAAATTGAGATATGGAACACACCGTCACTCTTGCGGGACCCTGTATATGTTAAATCAGCTGTGAGAGTTTGAGAGAGGTTAATATTGTTTTTATATACATCCAGCACCTGGTACCTATAAACTAGCCGCATACCAGCCTACGTAAGCTTACAAGTATGTTCACACTAAAAGTACGCACTAACCCTATTTTATGAACTACAAATTATTTATAAGTAAATAAGTGATTTCGCAGACCGTGGGATCTCAAACAATAAATAACAGTAACTTTCTGCCTCGAATCGCCTCGAATCCAATTAACGGTCCAACTAGCGAAAACAAGATTCTGCAAAAACGCCTTCGATCTTCATTCAAAATTACGTGAAAATCGCACCACTCGATTCTTTGTGTATAAAAAGTCGATAGAATCGGTGACTTGAGGTCAGGAACCTTTATATACGTGCATGTTGAAATGCTTTGACGAAACAGTCACCCATTTATGTCTTAACCCCGCTAAACGTACTTCTAGCTGCTAATGGAAGGATTTAGCAATTTTCTGCTCAAATAGTCATATTAGAATAGCACAGTAGATCCTGATCCAGTTATGATAAAACTTGGGAGCTACATAGTTGCAAAGTACTGGTGCACAATTGTGTTTGAAATTTCGTGTTCGTCATAAATATGGCAAAACTTTTTTCTCGGTAATTTCTATCATATTTTGAATGCATTTCACAGAGGTCTAAAACCTTTTCAAGGATATAAAAATTATGTCCTATTTTGTGCTTGACTCCTCACTATCGTTATTATTTCTGGAAGTAATACTAATTTAATTACGAGGAAACTTGAAAACATTTTGATGAAAAATTCAAAATTTCATTATGCTCTCTGCCAAACCGGTCTTCTTCTCATGTTTTGGTTCAGCCAAAAGCACCTTCACTTCCTGATGAAGAAATTTGAAAACTTTCCTACCTATGGTCCTCAAGAAATTCTGCACGTAACTTTCAAATATATAATTTTTCAATCAAGTTGTTTGGCTATTTATGATAGGAAGCAAGCATGCACGGAAAAATAATAACAACCAGAAGAAACTCTTTAGAAACTTCATATTTGTTAAGTAGTCTAGGGGTTTAATGGCAACATTCGAATTCCTAATCGGGTTAAATCCGCCAAATTATAAAGATATACCCATTCGAAATTTATTGCTTCAATATTCGCAAAAGTTCAGATTGGACCAAACTGCACCCTAGTTAGTACCTTATTGCAAAATGATAGTTTGAGAGGTTTTGCAGAATTCTATGAGGGCTATAATTGAAACTTCATTCTCACAATCATTGCTCACAAGAGGAACTGTCAAATAAACATAGAAAAAAATTCAACTATTACAATATACAATTTAGAAATTTCAAAGAATTCTGAAATAGAATGAGGTGCAATTTCCATAGTCAAATCAGTGGGTTTACGTTTGAGTTGTTATGATGATAAACTATGTTTAGGATAGATTCAGGTAGTTTATTATGGGTTTTTGAGCACATTTACTGTGTGTATTCTTTTCTGTCAATAAACAAGAATTCATAGAATAGTAAAAATGAATCCTCTGTCGTGTCCTGATAGTAGTGCATTAATCATCGAAATAATGCGGATTTTTCTTCAAGAAAACAACGCATTCTGAGATTTATATACCAAAGGAAGCAGGTATTATATTCTTTCTGAATCTGCCCCTACAAGATCCCGAAATACTTCAGATATTGCATAGAACTCAGAGCAGACTTCTGAAGTACAAATATTTCACCGCTATCAGAACTGCCACCCCAAACAACAATGCCATATCTCATCAGATATTCGAAATTTGCGAAATAGATAGATCTCAAAAGCTCATCATCCACTCGACGAGACAGTACTCTAATCATGAACAAAATATATGTAAGTACCAGTTCAAAAGGCAGTCAACATGAATTCCAAGGAACTTTGTTGATAATGATGTACTGACTGCAGTGTTGCTGAAGGCAATAGTTACTAAAAATTCTCCTTTAGATCGGGAGGTTTTGAATATAACACATTCAGTTTTATTGTAATTCAATGAAATGCCATTTCGAAAAAACGAGCTACTCATTATACTGAATCGAAAACTATCATGGTCTGCTCGATAGCAGCTGTAAAGTTTTTATTACGCACTGGGGCATTAGCGTCATCAACACACAGCAGTTGTCTTGTCATTCCCAAAATGAGAAATAATAGAATTTCTGGTAGATCATCCACTTCTAGCACAAAAAGAAGAGTTCCCAGAATACTACCTTGAGGTACCCCTATACTAACAGTTTCTTCGTCAGATACTTGAATGCCATCGCTTGTGTTGACAGAAATTCCTTGTGATCTATTCTTTAGATAACTACTTATAAACTCCAGTTGGGACTCAGAAATACCATATGAATATAATTTTTGTAGGAGCTTTTTATGGTTTACACTATCGAAGGCCTTTGATACATCCATGAAAAGTCAAATAGGTGCCTCCCCTCGTTCAAGTGCGTCGATAATCCCGAAAGCTAACTCTTTAACGGTATTGACTGTGCTCCTTTCATGCAGATAACCTTGTTGACTTCTCGAGAAGATACCAAATTCTTTCCATCAGGTAGAAGAGGTAGAAGAGGTGCGTTTGGCGGGGTCAAGCAGTAAAAAGATGATCGATTTAGTTACGAATTTGAACAGACATGAAAAAGCTGCTGACTTCACGTCAGTGTTTTTCTGAAACTTTGTTGTGATCGGCCTTTAATTGAAAACTGCATGATTTCAGAACTTAAGCTGTGAAATTTCGAGGCAGAGTTAAATATTATTTCTTGAAGCTCACAGTAGTAGTAGGGCTGATAATTCAATAGAGTGATTATCAACCGAAATAAATGAATTTTTCAAAATTCATTCTATTGGAACTCATTTCCAGGAAAAAAATATGGAATCGATATCGATACTGATATTTTGGAGTTCTTTCGAGTTCCTCATCTGCTGGAAAGGCCAATGTTTGGAGAATGCGGTAATATACATCGCATTTTTCAAAGAATCATTCGTTTCATAAGTCATTTTCAGAGTTCATCACTAATGAGAGATGTTTATGAATTTCCTTGGTATGATTTACATCCTTCTTCAAGAAGTCTCTTCAAAATATTTTATAGCCAAGTTCAACCCACGCTTCAGTTCAAGTCCCCTCCATTCATATGCTTCAATATGCGGTATTACCACGAGGTTTGAAGATATTCAGTCCTCAATATACAATAATAATGCCGACACATTTTTTCAGGTTATCAAAGGATCCTATTCAGTTCTCATGTTCCTCCATAGATTTTAGTAGCATTGTTTGCAAAATATGATATATCAGTAGTTATTTGAGCTTCGTGTTAGGACATCACATCTTAATAAGTAGAAGGCACGCAAGAAAATGCTCACAACGAATTAAATTAAAACATTCTCAACTGGGCTTATGAGTAAATAAAAGTTACAAGAATATTATCGACAGCAACTTCAATTCGACGAAATTAAACAAATTTCAACTTATAACATGCTTTGCTGCAAGTATTATCTTTTGTTTCATATTTCATTCCAGGGTATTGAGAAGAATTATCAAATATCTTATGAAATCAAATATAGTTTGATGATGAAATATGTTCATGGGAGAGCGATAATAAAACGTTATTGTATTGCTTATTAGGACAACAAAGTCAATGTAAAAATAAAACACACAAAGAAGCAAATCGTTACACTTATTGGCATGCATATAAGCAAGTCTGACGACTGAGTTTGATGGTCCTAATTGCCTGCACATATTTCAACGTGATATAAGTAGTCGATTCCAATAGAGAAAGTGATGGAGACGAAATTTCAACCTTTTTGCAAAACAAAAGGTTTGAACGTAGTTTCTGGTGTAACGAGTGTACGAGTACAAGAAAAGGGCTCGAAATTCTCAGATGAATTTGGTGAAAAGATTGCGCCTCACTAGATTCGTTCAATTTATCTTAGATTGCATGCGTTTGAATTCGAGGATTTATTAGTTTTAGTGGAATCTTCGATGAAGATAGACGAAACACTAATGAGCGGTGAAAGATTAACAGATACTCCCGCGGTTTTCTTGGAATTTTCTCTGATAATAGTCACTGAAGTTCTTTCTCAGAATGGATCAGAAATGTGCCTAGTAATTATATCACCTTACAAAATCAATATTTCTGAAATAAATTGAGTGGAAATAGCGCTGTAGAATGGCCAGATCGAATTAATAGTAGCAGAAATTCAGTGAAATTGTAATTCGATTTGTAATCAAACTGGAACACTCATCTCTAATATATTATCATTGTACACAATCCGACTCTGTTATCTGTTTTCTGATTTTCATCAGCTTTATCAAGATTCGGTGCCAAATATCTAACGTGTAAATCGTAAATGTATCCCTGTGTTTATATTTTCGTCACCTGAATGATAATATGAAAAATGAAAAGAAAAGACATTTTTAATCATAATTGAGTCAAAGCGTTTTTAATAATGAATGTATATCTATGTTTAAATCCATCCAGTTCTATCTGGGGAATTAAAATTAGGAATGATGAAAATTCATCTGTAGAAATACCGAATTCTAGCTATTAGCGAAACCAAAGCACATCTTTGAAATCACCTTATTTCTATGCATCTTATGAGTCTAGTTCCATATGTTTTATATTAGCGTGAGTCTTTTCAGAAAAAATTCTGGTCGTTCAAACTAAGCAACTGCACGTAAGGAATAAGCAGACATAGTGATTTCTACCTAGATAACAAAAGAGGGCCAGAGACAACAACAGAAGTTTATTAGACAATGGATTACATTCATGATGCAAAACCATCACAGACTATGACTATACCTTACAACAGAATACAAAGAAAGGTATCAGTGCTACGCTACTATCTACAATGGCGTACAATAGGGTGGTTAGTATAAAGATACAGTGAAAAAAACTTATATTTGGCTTATTTTATCTTCTTTCAGCTGTCATGGCACAGTTTTGACAACAATTTGAAAATTCACTGCAAATGTATATTCCATAATGAGCAGTATTTGCTGCAAGCTCCTATTGTGCAACTTATTACCTAACAACGGCTGAGCATGTTTTCTGATACATGTTTTTAGGATGCAAATTTATGAAAAAATTTTATGTCATTCCTTTTCATAATGTTGTCACTTATTCATTCATCCTGTGAATCTCGTTCTGCCCAAGGACATCTTTCACTAAAAGACTGGTAATCATTCCGCTTCTACCGACCATGCAAAATTCCTGAAGCTATGAAAATACTTTCCTCATATATAACTGAAATAATACATTCAAAATAAATGAATATTAACACTCGGGTGGACTGAGAAGTTCGTATGCTGACACATAGATGGCGCTTCTAGTAATAGATCCATATGATTTTAAGTTAGCCATAACTAAAATGTATATACATAAGGTGAATTCAATGATGCACTTTTGTTTCTCCAATGCTGGGGAAATCGCTCGGTTTCGTTTATTTCACTGAACGTGGCGCTATTCGGAAATTAAACGACCGGTCATCTAGGCTACAGTCTAGACATTATCAGACGAGTTATAAGGTGAAAAATATCTGAATGAATGAATTCCAACCATATTATGTTCAGTATAATTTTCAGTTGAATATATCTTAAGAATTGAATATAAATTGCAGTTGCGAATATACTTTCATTCGATTTCTTCCTATAATTCAGTACCAGAGACGCAAAATTATTTGGTAGGAAATGTGGAACTTTTTAACAGAATCATTCAAATTCATAAAATTTCTAATTAGAAAACAGGTGTTTTTTTCGATGGTTAATTTTTCTATCAGATTAGAAACTGAGGTTTTCTTGTAGCACTTGATAGTAGCATATTAGTAAATTTTAAATTGCAAATAAATGAAAGTTGTTGAACGGTTCATATATTTTCAATAAAGTCTTCTGAAATGAACTCTTTTGACCAATTTTTTTCAATAATTCATGTTGGGTATACTATCAACTCTTGTCGAAAGTCATTGGAACATAATATGTACGGGGAATAGATATAATATTACTATTTATTCCAGAAAAATACTGTGTGATACTCGGTATGATATGACAACAATAATCAGACAAAAAAATATCCTAAGTTACTAATAGTACCACAAAGCTCAAATTTGAAGGTAATGTGCAATGGGTCATGAACTGAAATCTAAAACATAGGAGATGAAAAGTTATCAACCACTTCGTGAAATCTCAAAACTAGTAAATATAGGCAGCACTATCCACGCCTTTTTATTCTAACCCTGTCAATCATAACATGAACTGTAATTAATCGAATCATAATGAGGTGGACTTACATTATTTAAAGAGTAGCTCAAAAACTCTTATTCCTCGGTATTTTAAGATTTTTAGGTTATTTACGTAAAATTTGAATGATATGCTTCTGAGTATCATGAAATTCATACCTTCTTCAAAAACTATCATATCCTTTTCCTTATATGAACATTAATTTTCATATACATCTGCACTGTCCAAGCAAAGAACAAAAAGAACCCGTTAAAAAGTAGCTTCAACATTCTTTGAAGCAAACACAATAAGATTTCATGCACTCATCAATAACTAAATAATAATCTGAGAAAAGTCTAAAATAAATTCAATGAATTCAAAATGACAATTGCCGAATTATAATCATTAGTATCATGGCTAATACGATTGATTGGCGGCGTTTGTGACGGTGAGGATAGTATGAAATATAAGTGGTTTCCCAAGTTTGGTCGAAGAACTAAGAAAGTAAGAAGATGAAAGCAAGTAAAAGCACCAATAATTTATTCATCGATGCTCCAAACTTCAAAAGATACGTGTATAAATTCGACAGAAAATTTGGAGAAATATGAAAAAAAAAAGAATTTCATATGTTAAACCATTACTTTTACTGGCGAAAAGATAGTTACTATTCCAACCAAGTCTTGGCTTGACCAACATTATTCGTGCTCTGCACCAGGAAAATTTTTCGGGCTTTGCAACAGGAAAATCTACCGAAGAGTGAATTTGATTGAGATAGTACAGACCCTAGAGATGTCAAAGGAACGTCTTGTACATAAGGCGAATGAAGAAATTGATCTAGTGGGTGCCACGCGAGCTAACAATCGACAAAAAACAACATCGAATTGATGATTTCACTTAGTATTCGTAGAACAATCCACCGAAGAGTAAAGTTGATTGAGAAAGTAGAGACACTAGAGAAGTGGGTGCCGCGCGAGCTAACATAAACAAAAAAGAATTTATAATTTCGAGCAGTATTCGTAGCTGTCCCATCATAATAAACCCTAATTTCCGCGTCGATACGTGACAATGAATGTGAAAAGATGGCTCGATCATCTAACGCAGGAGTCCAATCAACAGTCAGCCAAAAATACTGCACGTGATGATTTGACTCTAGGGCGTGAAAAGACCCAAAAATCAGATACGAAGGTTATAACATGTATGATATTTATTGGCATTTGTAATTGGGGAAACTATAAACAGCTACTATAACGAAGCGTTATTGGAGAGTTTGAGAGACGAAATCGCGTAAAACTCCCTCATTCCTCGAACAAAATGCTGTTTCACCGAGATGGCATTCATGTTGCATCAATTGGACTTCGAATGGCTTTCGCATCCACTCCATTCTCCAGACCTAACCCCCAGCGACTTATTCATATTTTCAAACCGTAAGACGATACTCGGTAAACAGAAATTTCGCGCCGACGAAGAGGTGATCGCCGAAACTGAAGCCATTCTGAGGCTGAAGACTACTATAAAAATAGTATCGAGAATTGTATGACCTCTAAAATCGTTGAATCGCCGTTGAAGGCACCTATATCGAACAATACAACCAAATTCTATCAAGAAATTAATTTCTCCATGCTATCCTACGCATTTTCAGCCTCAGTGTTATTCGAAGCTTTTCTAATAGGTATTTTCAATTTTATATGCAATCATTTCGAACACTAATTTTGATTCGCAAACCTGATAATTTAATTCTGAATACTCAATACACAGTAAACTCCGAGAAAATTTGAACGTCCTTTTTGTTCTCTAATGTTCATGTCGAATACTTCAAACGAGTGACGCCATTGCATATTCATTACAGAAAACCTATCCCTTGTCTTCTTAAACGGTTGCTTTCATGATTCAACCACCACATCTAGCTTTTTATGACACTTTTATGGATACGCTTCCGAAATTGAAGTTTCCCAACTTTCAGACATGGATAACATGTCTGTTCAATTTATTATCTAACATTCATTCAATTTGCATAAGTCTGCTATAAGCTATTATGCCTTGCAGATGAGAGATCGAGAATGTAAAGTAGCCTGCATGCTTTGAAAATATGTGAACAAGATTTGACTTCCTTTACCCATTATACAAATGTCGTTATATACCTGGAGCGTTTTTTCCATAGAAATGTCTTTTTTTGTTCTAGGGAACAACGCGTTATCGTTTCATCACAACGATGTCAAAAGTTTTCGAATTTCAAGCCGAAAATGGTCCTAAACGAGTAGGTTGAACACCCTGAAGAAGAATCCGTGGTTAAAATCAATTATGTCCGTGCGGCCGTATGTGTTCTAAATCTCGAGGGAAATGTGCTAGCGACTTGAAATAAACAGATTAGGTGTGGAGTCCGAAAATCTCAGTTAGGTTTGTTGATGGATGAAAGCGTTCGAATTGTTTCGGATTAAGGCCCATTTGAAATGTTGCGGTTAATTTTTCGATATCTCATGAAGTACTGATTCAATCAGATCAAAACTTTGTTGGTAGTTTAAGGAAGCAAATGCGTAACCTAGTTCAGTTGTTCCGACCAAGTTGTAAGAAAATTCAAAGAACAATCATTCGAATACATTTCAAATATTTGCTGAAAAATTTTTTTTCTCGGAAAATAATTATCAGATGTGGATGAAATTTCGGCCAGATCTTTGAATCAGTATTCCTCAGCATTATTACAAGTTTGAATTCTATCCGATATTCACATTCGGAAATCTAAGGAAAAAAAATTGCCAATTTACCTTGTTATTTGGAATTTTAACGTTATTTCTGCAATATCTCAAAAAGAACGAAAGCAATCAGCTTTGAACTTCGTCATTAGTTGGAGAATACTAATGCATAACTAGATGCAAAATTCCGTGTAGATGCAGTTTTCAGAAAATTTTAAAAAAATTTTGATTCGAAAATGTTTGAAGTTTTTGTTGATTTTTTTCTCGGAAAATGTTGATCAGATTTCAACGGAATGAGCCGCAGACTTTGAAGTCTGTATTCGAGTCAAATTCCAATTCTATACGATATTCACTTTCGCAGATATATGGAAAAAATATGTAAATTTCGTTGTTTGAAGTTTTGAGGTTATTTTCTCAATATCTCGAGAAGTTCGAAAGCGATCACATCGAAACTTCGTAATAATTTGGAGAATATCAACGCGTATCTCATCGCAAATTTTCTTCTCCAATAGTTAAAAATTCTGAAAAAATGGTTTTTCTAAAACTATTCACATTTCAATCGAAAAAAATATGTATTGACCAGATTTCAATGAAACTCGGCACTCACCCTCAAATTAGTCCTTCACAACAGTTTTTCAAATTCAAATTTGATCTAATTTTTATTTACGGAAATATAATGAAAAATTATGTCAAATTTCGTTGTTATTTGAAGTTTTGACAATATTTCCTCAATATGAAGCCTAAAACTAAGGATATATATCTTCAACTCAATATTCAAAAACAGTTTTTTCACTACAGCTCGACCAAATATTCATTTTCGGAGAAATTGAAAAATTAAGTTATTTCCTCGATATCTCAAAAGAATTGACGCGATCAGATTGGAATTGTGTAGTAAGTTGAAGAATACTAACGCATGACTTAATGCAGATTTCTGAAAAATGTGTCAAATTTCTGGGTTATTTCCTCTGAGGTGAAGGATAAGGTTATTTCCTCAATATCTCAAGAAAAAATGACGCGATCAGATTGAAATTATGTAGTAGGTTGAAGAATACTAACGCACGACTTAATGCAGATATTGGATAAAATGTGTCAAATTTCTGGGTTATTTGCTCAGTATTGTTGTTGTTCACGGAAAACCTCGAACAATGCTGAAATTAGATGATTTTACCAATTCATGAATTCGGCTCTCGTAATTGAACCGGTTCAACAAATATCAAGCCTCTAAATGGATTCTCGTTCGGCACTAATGCTGACCGAAACCACAATCCCATCCGAAAAAACGATTTAGAGATCTAGTTTTTTTATAGCAGGTTCGACGGTTAATTCAGAAGGTCGAATTTTTGCGAACTTGTATTTGCCCCTAATGATTTCGCAGATATTTCAATTCGAAATTTAATTTTTTCAGTATCAACAATAATGCAGATTTGTTCGAATAGAAATTCTGCACTTGGTTGAAAACGACGGCGTGAAGGTTCATACAAAATGTCTCAAGGAAATGACTTCGAATGTGAGTAATCGCTTAAAAGACTCTGACCTCACGTCCCTACTTCTCTAGGTTTTTTCATTCCAATTCATCATTACACCTATACATATAGGAACGAATTCAGTGAATCGAAGACAGTATTTTTGTTATGATATCAGAAGTATTTTAAATTTTCTCGTTTGACACACTAAAATATTATTCGCATGTACCAAATTTAATATATGACATCATCGATCCATTTTCGAATTTCAACCCAATTTTTATTGATATTCCTAAATTTTATACAAAGTTACGAAAGTATCCACAATGTCAATTTTTATTAAATTCTCAGGGAAGCAAATCTGATCTATACGAACTCATGATATGAGGAGCCAAGTTGCAATACTAAACTTAGGCACTTAGCTCAACTTGTCTGTTGAAGGAGAAGTTTTTTTCGCTTACACTTTCCGATGACCTGCACTGGTCAACAGACCCATATGACATCAACATATACAACGAATGCCCAAATTGTTGTCCATTAACTAACACAGAAAAACCCAAACGTCAACATGAGTTTTTTCTCCGAAGTGAATGAAAATATGATAATTGTACGTATAGTACATTCAATTTCAAATAGTCTCCCTGTTAGCCATGATTCAGGTCTATCAAGTTTTTGTTACTGAAACTGAGGCAGGTTGGTACTCCCGAAATAAAAACAATGTCGAAATAACTCGACGAGATATTGCCAATTTCTACCCTCTTTCAATAACAGCAATTCGACATCAGCAGAGTATCAGGTAGTGCTATATAGAATTACGCTAATATCGATAATAACTCTGATATTTTGGAAACAATCATTCATCAGAAGCTATCTTACATCAACTACATATGTGAGTTAAAACCAAAATGTTATATTTATATGAAAGAAAAATGTTTTTACGCGCTTGTTTTGGAGAACAGCGCGTTATCATTTTGTCACGAGGTCTGTAATTTTTAGCCAAAATTGGTTTCAAACTATTAGGTTAACTCACAGATGAAGAATCCGTGGTCAAACTCAATTCTGTCCGTCCGTCCGTCCGTATTAGTTCTAACTTTCGGAAGAAGATACCTAGCGACTTGGAATTGTGAGATAAGGTTGAGAGTCCACATATCTCGGTTGAGTTCGTTAATGGGCCGAATCTGCCCATTTGAAATTATAAAGTTAATTTCTCGATATCTCATGAAGTAATGAGTCGATCAGATTGAAACTTTGCATATAGCTTTGAAATATTAACTCACAACTACTCGCAAACTTTCGGGTGGATCCGAAGAAAATCAGAAAAAATATATCCATTCGAAAATTTTGTGAATTTTTATCCAACAAATTTTTTTCCTTTATAAATATTGAATTGATATTGATATTGAAATCAGTATTGTACAACCAGGTTTCAAATTTCGATCTGATCATAGTTTTTTCCACTATCTCCGAAGATAATTATCGGATCAAAAGTAAATTTAACACCGTTGTTAAACAGTGACTTTGTCTACGGTCTTCTGTGTCTTCAGAATGAGACAGTTTATAGTGATGTCAGGCTTACTAATTCCTCATAATCTGGTTTAGTTCACATCATCAAAATTTGATACGAGTTCGACCATTTCATGATCAGACATCATATGGGCTCAATAATCAATCTAGAGTAAGAATCTGCTAGTGTACCAGAGACTCAGATAGACGGAGACTTGCTGTCTCACAAGATCTTGAGAAGGTCTACGAAGTGCAGCGTGACCGCTAGCGTCCCCTGCATGAGGCTGTAATAAGTAGGGTACTTTCGAGGCAAGTCCTGAAGTAGAGCGCGAGTGTCCTAAGTAGGGGCTGGGACATCGCGTTCGCTACAGAAGAATAAAAATGCTCAGGTCAGAGCAGTAATTCTTGAGACGCAAAGGCGAAAATTTAGAAAAAATGTTTCACGAAATGTTATCCGAACAAATTATTTTCTTCGGAGGCTATTGATTACATTTACATGAAAATAGTAACAGATCTTTAAGTTAAAATTTCACAACAGCGTTGGAAATTTCAATTCCATCCTATGTTTATCATTGGAGATGTTGGAAAAATAATATGTCAAAATTCGGTCTCATTTGAAATTTCGAGATTATTTCTTTCATATTTCGATGAGTACTGACGCGATCAGATTAAAACTAGTTGAAGAATACGGAGGGGCCACTTTATACGAAATGTTTTGGGGACCATTTCGCCAAATAAGCCAGAAGCAAATATTAATGCGAAAAATATTTTTTCGAAAAAATATTTTTTCAGAAATTATTCATCAGATTTCAATGAGATATGGCACAGTGCTCCTAATTCGAGTTTGATACGACATTCATTCTCATTCATGGCAATTTGAAATTTTGTGGCTATTTTTTCAATATCTTAAGAACAACTGAGGCGATCAAACATTAACTTTCTAGTAAGTTGAAGAATACCGTCGAGCAACTATATGCAAAATTTCGTGGGTATGGTATGAATGAAAAGTTGGAAGCAAAGATGATAAGAAAATTCCATAACTTTTTCCAAACAATTGATTTAGGAAATTTTCATCTGTTTCCACTCAAAAATCTCACAGGCCCTTAATTCAGTGCTGAAATGTATCTTCAGAGATATCGCAAAAAACTATATCTAATTCATTCGTTCTTTCATCGTTTTCGCTTTTATCGAAATCAAAAAATACTGATTCGATCATAATGAAATAGTGTAACTAGTTGGAGAACGCTGATGTGAAAATTTGAGCGAAATATCGTGATGATTGTTTCATGAGCAACAATTTGAAGAAAAATATTTTCAAATAATATATATCTTGCGATCTACTAATCATATGGTCCTCACGAAATTCATGAGCCTTCGAACTCCTTTTTTTGAGTCAGTCGATATTTGTAGGAAGGTCGAATTTGTGAATGGGTGAAGTCTCTGCAAACCATACTTTTCCCAAGGTATGAGTGAACCTTATTAACTGACCAGATGATTGTTTTCTTTTCGATGGTTAACGGTCAGCGAGAACTCGACATATGGAGGTTATTGAGATGCTGTAAAATTCCACGTTGTTGTCTAATTTGATTTTTGATGAATTATTCTCAAGATTGACGATTGATGTTATAGATGTTGAGGTGAATATGTGTTTTGTTGTGGTTTTCTTGTTCCTTGTGGCATTTGTCGTGATCACAATTTGTGTTTCTGTTTTCATTGCTTGATAAAGTCTTGAGAAATGACGAAACGTTGCACAAAGATATCAATAAGCATCATCATGTAGTTTTAGTTGTCCACATATCCCAGATACATTTAATTCTATCACAATCATGAACATGATCAACGGTAACATACTAAATTATAAGGTTACTGTCGTTTTCCTATCGGATAACTTCGCGAAGTTGCTGATTTCACACAGCATTTACATTCGAAACCAAGCCAATCTATGGAGTTATTGGTAAAGATCGATTTGAATTGACAACGTCCCGCCGACATAGACAAAATTCCTTCAGTGCCACCCTGACACAGCTCTAGTTACAAAAGAAACAAATGAAAGTGAATGGGGTCTACAACTGAACTAAAAACCCATGGAAGGAGTTCAACCGTCAGATGCGGTCGTAATTCTGGTAATGCGGATAAAAGTCACGTGATCCGGGGCAAGAAACGGGACGGTTGAACTGAATTCATAGCGGTTTTGGATTTTTTCTTTTATTTCAAAGATTTATACAATCTTTTTGATGTACTCATTTCTTATTTTTGTAGTTAAACTTCTCGAACTCAATAATTCCTTGTAATATTTTCGAGTTAGGCTAAGAGTGCGATAATAAAACGTATTAATTTATGTTTAATCAATTTGTTTCGATATTTCATATAATCCATGGGAATTAAATTCAATGAGATATTCAAAGGAATTATCAAGAAGTCGAGTTTCTAATAATTATGGTCGTTTTGAAGGAGTCAATTTTGTATATTTTTTCAGCATGCGTCTCTTTATGTCAATGGCTTATTAATCTTCGAATTTTTATGTATTCTCAGACCTTTCAAACTATTGTACACAACTTGAAAGAGATTATTCGAAGGCTCTGATCAAAAATTTTCTCATTCAAATTGAGGAAAGATCAAAATAAACAGTAAGCATCGATTTTGTACTCTTTTTCTCAGGGATAATTGAGCGCCATATTTTTTTCCCAAATGTATGGTCTCAGAATTTTCGATGAAGTTTCAATCAGATAGGCAAACCAACTCATCATTTCCAGTCATTTCATGCATAGAATTCTAGTATTGAGAATATCAATATACTGGTTCCGTGATAGGTAAAGGAAGTTGTTGAAAAATTACAAAAATTATTAGAATGAATTCATTTTCTGGTGGAAGAGAGAAATCGAATTCATCTGGTGGATTCTGTAGGAATAATTAATGTTGAATTACAGATCTGAATAAATCATATTAAAAATTACAGGATTGGTGACCTATGCCCTGTTATTTATTTTTTTTTGCACGAAGCTTATTATTTTCTTCTCTCATTTTCTGAATGCTTCTATTGGTAATATTCCATATCATTTAAGCTTCTGCAGTTTTCAGAGCAGAATATTTCATATCCCGAAAATAATGCCTTGTTATTTTGAATGATTATTCAAAGCTATTAAATAAACCACAGGTTTGTCAAAAATACCTTGTTTTCTTTCGTATCGGAGGTTATTGAGAGCAATCTGGAGTATCAATATTTCCAAGCTCGGAGTAGTTTTCAGAACTAACATATATCAATCCTGAATATAAAAATACTACACGATTGGAAACAAGGAACAACCTATTCAATGAAAGATCCAGCTTCAGCTCCTTCTCAATAGAAGTAGATTCTGCTTCAATCTCCTTCATAGCAAGGCTTTTTCTGATGTTCCTTGGTTTGGGTGTTTTTGTGCGCATGTTCTAGGGGAACAGCATGCTATCGTTTTGTCCAAATGTCTGTGATTTTCGATGATTGAGCCAAAAATGGTCTCAAATGACTAGATTGGACTCACTGATGACGAATCCGGTGTCAAAATCGATTCTGTTCGGCCAGCCGTGGACACGATAACTGTCAAAGGAAGTGAGCTAGCAACTTGAAACTTTCAGGGTGAGTCGCGCATTGGAATGCCACGGTTGAGTTCGTTAATGGGCCAAATCAGTCGAATTGTTTTGAAGTTGTAGCCACTTGAAATTTTGAAGTTATTTATTTTTTATTTCAGAAATAACCTGAGCGATTGAATTCAAACTTTGCAATTAGGTGGAGTATAACGACGCGCAACTTTGAGCCAAATATTGTCAGGATCATACTGTCAGAAAATAAAAAAAAAAATTTTTTTCAAAAATTTTTTTTCTCGGAAACCATTCATCATATCGAGAAAAAAATTCCACTCGGACTTTGAACTTCATATTTCACAGCAGTGTACCAAATTTCAGTTCGATACGATGATAAGTTTTGGAGTTATCGGGAAAAAATATGTCGAATTTCGAGGTTTTTTTCTCGAAATCGTTGCTTTTTTTGGTATAACTGAAAAAATACTGATTCAATCCTGATAAAACGTCGCAGCTAATTTGAGGATGCTGATTGGAACAATTTGAGAAAAAAAATTCTGTGATTTTCCCATCATATCATCCTCATTAAATTCTGTATGAACCTTCGAACTGTAATTTTCCGATGAAGTACTGGATTTCAATTCGATCTGATCTTTATTTTTGGAAATATTGGGAAAAAAAATTGAATGGGTATATCTGCGGAATCATTGGGTAGACTGCGTAAACACAATATCTTCCGAAAGAAACAACTTTAAAACTCGATATTTGTAGAGAAGGTTTTGACCTTAATAACGAAGGCCGAATTAGTTAATGGGTGAAATCCAGCCAATGATTCCGCAGATATACCCAGTCAAAAATTTATTTTCCCAATATTTCCAAAAATACAGATCAGACCGAATTGAAATCCAGTAATTCATCGAAAAACTACAGTTCGATGATTCATACAGAATTTAATGAGAATGATATGATAAGAAAACCAAAGAATTTTTTTTCCAATTGTACTAATGACACGAAATTTTGCACAAAGTAGTCTGTCAGCATCTTCAAACTAGCTGCGAAGTTTCATCAGGATTGAAACAGTATTTTTCGGGTTATACCGAAAAAAACAACGATATCGAGAAGAAAACCTCGAAATTTGACATAATTTTTCCCGATATCTTCAAAACTTATGATCGTATCGAACTGAAATCAGGTACACTGCTGTGAAATATGAAGCTCGAAGTCCGAGTGGAATTTTTTTCTGGATATGATAAACGGTTTCCGAAAAAAAAAATTTACTGACATTATGATCCTGACAAAATTTTTGAATTCAATCACTCGAGTAGTTTCTGAAATAAAAAATAAATATCTTCAAAATTTCAAGTCGCTATAACTCCGAATATTCGACCGATTTGGCCCATTAACGAACTCAACCGCGGCATTCCAATGCGCAACCTACCCTTAAAGTTTCAAGTTGCTAGCTCACTCCCTTCGACAGTTATCGTGTCCACGGCCGGCCGGACAGAATTTGGACAAAACGATAGCACGCTGTTCCCCTAAAACATGCGCGCAAAAACCTAGAAAAGCACTGACGTGAGAACAGGAGCTTTTACGCACATGTTCTAATTCGACGCCATTTCCTCAGGACTTTTTGCATGAACCTTTACGCCGTCATTTTTGAGGTGCAGAATTTCGAGTCGATCACATCTGCATTATTGGTAATGTTGAAAAAATGAAATTAAGAATGGATATATCTACGAAATTATCTCAAGTTCTTTCTAATTGAGTCCCAAACCTGTTAAAAAAATATCAAGTCTCCAATTCGTGATTTTTTTGGATGTGGTTAAGATTGGCCTTACTGTCAACGGCAAAATGAAAATCCATTTGGAAACTGGATATTTGTTGAACCTGTCAGCCGAATTCGCGAAATGGTGGAATCATCCAATGATTCCGCATATAAATATCATTCGAAATTTCATTATTTCAGTGTTTTCTAGGTGAAATAACCAAGGAATTTGACGCATTTTCCCCCTATATCCCCGAAGAAAAATATTGGATCGAACTAAGCTTTGAAACACTGTTGTAAAATACTAACTCGAGGTTTTTACCGATTTCATTGCAATCTGATGAAAAGTTTCCGGTAAAAAAATTTCAACGAAAATCTACAAACTACACGAATACTTTCAACAATTTTCTACTTCTATGATCCTCACAAAATTTTGCGTAGAGTCGTGTTTTGGTATTCCCCAACTAACTAAATAGTTCAAATCTGATCGCTTCAGTTCTCCTCGAGATATTGTAGAAAAAATCTCAATCTTTACATATTTCCGAAAATAAACATCGACTCGAATTGAAATTTGAAGCACTGTTTTCGAATACTGCTTCAAGGTACCTATCAAATTTCAGTCGAAATTTCGAATCTTTCGATATTGATATCTTACGATATATTGATATTTGTCATTCAAGACGTTTTACATCGAAGATAGTGGAAGAAGATTTCGAAATATCGATATCGAAAGATATAATGTGAAGGTATTCCGGAGTAATCTGTGTTTTCAATAGCCTTTACCGAGTAGTCATTTGAATTTGAGTGTTATTCGATTCGATATACTCTGAAGTACAGGATCAAATTTCCATCCCATTGTTCAGTTTCTTGTCCCTTCTGAACTCAGACTTTTGCAATAAGAGTCGGACGTCTTTTCATTCTTCAATTCCAAATTTATTATCAATCTTATTATCAATTATATTTCCACTATGATCCTAAACAAAAATTGTAAAACTAAAGTAACTCAATTTAAATTCTTACATTCTCCTATGCCAAAAATAATAAGTTTCCAATATCCAATCTGCAAATTTGTGACTAATCGCCTGAGTTCGCCATGATTGATTTTGATGACAATCACTCGCACTCTCCTATCGGGCCCTTGATATAACTTATCACGCTGCCAAGGCACCACTGGAATCGTGGAACATTTTCATCCACTAGTAGTACCCCAACTCCTTCATCTATTCGATACATATTTTCAGGTATAACGTCATTCGCTTTCCACAAATACAGCATACTTCTCCAATATCCATCTTTTTCCTCGTCAGCGTGCAGCGATAAAAACACACTCTGATTCTTCTTTTCCTACTCAGAACTCTGCTCTTTCAGAATTTTCAAGACCAAACCAGATGTGTTCAACAGAAACTTGTCCAATCTGGATTCGCTGAACTGCGGTTCACCTAACTGTGCATCCATAGATTTAATTTGGTCAGTAGATGGACCCACAGCGACCCTTCCGAACTTGTACGAATCCAATAACCATTTAAATACATCTGGTGGCATTTGTACCCACATCTTACACGAGTTAACGATATCAAATGCCTTGATAAACTCATCGTAAGGTAAGTCATCATTTGGAACTGTTGTTAGATTGTCGGCATCATCTTTGTCGTGTTGATTTCCGATATCTACTTCTTCTGGTGCAGCCTTCGAGTTGGGGTCGTTGGTGGGTAGGTCATTATTTTTTTCCGAAAACAAGGCTTTGTTGAATTTTTTCTTTCTACCCTTTTCACTTATCTCAAGCTTCCACCATGGTTCATTCTCGTTTTGAGCTTTTCTTCTATTCACATTAGATCCCTTGGAGTGTTCATATTCTTGTAACTCTTACTTTTCATTCATGGCTTCTTCTATTTCTTCCTCATTTTTCACTGGAGATTTCTCATCATTTTCATCTTATATATCTCCAGGTTTATCAATTCCTCCAGACCTTTCTCGAGTCCATAGACGTATCTTATCGTTCTCATAATATTTCTTATGATTATCAATACTCTCTTCCACTACTGATTTTTCTACTCCTAATTTCTAATTATATTCTAATAATTGCAAGGCATTCTGATTCTCATTTTCTACATCTTTATCTCCAGCTTCTTTATTTCAAACTCCAGTTTTTTCATTTCTGCCTCCAGAGCAAGTTTTTATTTGCCTGATTAATACTTGACTTTCTTGTCGTTTTGGTACTTTTTCTCGTTTTATATTCCCACCATGATCCTAAACAATTATTGTAAAACTGAGGTAACTCATTTTAAATTTCAACACCCATCAATATTTTTGGAGATGTTTGGGAAATGAGATTTTGAATGGGTAAATTTGCGCAATCGTTACAAAATTTCACCCATTTACGAATTCAGTCTTCACGATGAAGCCCCAAACCTGGGTATGTACTCTTCAAATATCGATTATCCAAAAATACATATTGGATTACATTGAAATTTAGCAATTTGAGATTATATCTCGAAAGTTGATGCAAAATTTCATGGGACTATATGAATTAAAGATCGCTAAATCCCTTCATCAGAAATTCAAGTTGCATTTGGCCGGATCAATACATGGAAGGATGATCTCTTTGAAAATGAAATGGAACATGCGCGCAAAAGCTGCTTACTTCACGTCAGTGTTGGTTTGTATTTCGTCTAATTCAATCATTCAAACCTTAGTTGAAGCAAATATCGACGAACGACGGTTATAGAGTAAGCCTCGTTCAGCTGAATTCCGTCTTCCAACGTCAATTCCTTCTCTTGAAAGCTTGCCATAAGAAATTGTCGGGACCTCTTCTATATTGCCGGAGTAACCCTAAATGTGGTGACAAAAAGGTTGAGGATTGCAATTTCGATGAAACAACACACGGAACAAATTTATAAAATAAATGACGGAATGCAATGGAAAGGATGGAGCGAACACTTGTCATCCTACTGGAACATCTTATTACGTTTATTTCGTTACGAAGCTTTTTACCGGGATAACTCAATAGGGGGACCTGAAATAAATCGATGCTGTTGAGAGGGTAGCCTGATTGCCATGATGAATTTTAATACTGGGATATACTCAGAACAAATTGGTATAAATTGAGTTAGATGGGAGAAATACGATTTTTTTCGTAGTCTTCACCACTACACCACGAACGCAAAAAACCGAAACTTTCTTGCGTTTTATACTGATCGGAAGAAGAACGCAAAATAAATGAAAATATATGCTAAGACAATAAATCAGTTCATCAAAATTGGTCCAATGAATTATCATACATTGGAACAATGTACGGAATGTGCGTTAATGTTACGTACTGACGTCAGATACAAAATATGTGGAGCCAATTCCGAAAGATCGTTTTTTCGTTGAAAATTGAAATTTTTTACGGTGATTAAAGTTTTTCAGTATTCTTCCGAAAAGAAAATTTCATTCAAGAGACCTTTTCGAGAATCAAGAGCGCGACGGTAATGTGATAATTTTCAACGATTTGAAGAAAGGTCTTCAAGATGTAGTCTGAGGAACGCCGACCAAACACCTTATAAGTTTTTTTCTGACAAAGAAAAACATCGGTTGAATAGACCCACTAATAATAACGCCATGGAGAAGCCTGAAAGGAACCTGAGCATTCTGATTAGCTTTTCAAGTTTTTCATCAAAAAGCACACATTACTTCATTTCATGAAAATACTCTCGCAGTGTTTTTTCCAAGTAGAGCACTCGTCCAACTCAATTCCAAGAAACCAAACAGGATATGTTTTTCTGAGGTAAGTCCCATTCAATGTCACTTTGACACTCATATTTTACTCGTTATGGTGAAATGCAAAGTATATTGTTTTCTGCTCATTCGTAGGAAGGTAATTTGTACGGAACCATTCATGCAAAGTATTAATATCTTTCTGGACATTAAATTCCCAAATATTCCCACTTTTTGCTGTTATGACGAAAGAATCATCCGCATATGGGTAAACATCATACCCGACTACCCCAGCAACATCATTTATAAAATCTAGAAAAGCCTGACCGCAGGTCAGAAGCCTTTGCGTGCTTGTTTGAATTCGTTCCCGAAGGAGTCACCTGCTTATTGATCCCTCCAAACGCAGTTTTACTTCATATATACTGATTTGGAGATCTTTTTCGCATATGAATTAATTATTTGAGTTCACTGTGGATAGAATACTGATGACAAAACAGTGTGTAACTACGCTTTTATCCACCTACATTTTCTGCGTCTAACGCATGTTTCGGAAACCACCTTCCCCTTGTCCAGAGACATATCGTTGCTAACTACAGGTACAAGTTCACATGCTGAACGAGCGGAAAGTATACAGGACCAATACGTAAAGGGTTGCTAAAAGACCATTAAGGTAGTGCTGGGCTATCAAGGGTGAGTCAGGTAAATATTTATGATAATGGGTTACTAATTGGGGTAAGATCATTGTTTAGCAATCTATCTCTTCTTTTTACCATATGTAATACCTTCAAGCGTAATTAAGTAAGTTTTGTCTGAGCTCTTCTGAAATTAAATGAGCGGTTGTGAAAAAGTGATTAGTGACCGCCGATTTGTCAGGATGGTTGTTACGGATATGGCTCATATGTTCCTTAAATCTCGTGTTTATGTTTCTTTCTGTTGGTCCGATGTAAGATTCATCACAGACTGAACATTTTATTTTGTATATGCCCGATTTCAATTCATCCGGAATTTTATCAAACTTATTTCCCAGTAGTTATCCAGTTTTCGCGGCGGTTGTGAAAGCTAACTTAATATTTCCTCTTAAGAATATCTTCAGCAGTTTCTTGAAGGTTTCAGGGTGATAAGAACTGAGTGTTCATTGTAACCGTTGTGTTCAGCAATTTCGTAAATTTCGTTTTGTTCTTTAATGAAATTAACTTCACTGAGCGGAATTTTGTCGAAACTAATTGTTGTGGTATTTGTCTCTAGATAATTGTAAGTCTGAGAATATAAGGAAGCCGTTGTTCTCGAATTCGTACGTGAGTTTAACAGAGGGGTATTGACTGTTCGTTATATCGGTGAATTCTTCTACATTAAAATTTTCGTCGACTATAGCGAAGACGTGGTCGACATATCTGGCCCAAAATTTTTGAAAATTACGTTTATATAATTTTCTTCTCCAATTTATCGAGGAAAAATCAGCTAAAACAGGGGAGAGCGTATTTCCCATAGCTGTAGCGAATGTTCGTTAGAAATACTTACCATCAAGAGAAAAGACCTGCTTCATGCAAAGGGAAGTCAACATCAGCAACTCATCGACTTCTATGCTAGGAAGATTCAATTCGAGCAACCATTCTTCTGATTGTCGCAATGCGATATCGACTGCGGTATTTGAAACTAGGGATACGACTATCCCAAATGAATGAACCTACGAGCTATTATTTTTCCATAAAGAGCAAGATTTATATAGGATCCAATCTATATTTTTGGAAATATTGGAAAATTTATTTTGTGAATGGCAGAGCTGTGCCGAGCACTGATGGAAAAGCCCTTTCGAAAAGTGCTCCGGAATCTCGAGCACTAAGCACTCATTTTTTGAGAAATGCTCGCGATTACCAAGCACTTTCAAAAAGTAATTCGTTTACACGAGCACCGAGCACTAAGCACTTTTTAATATGAAACTTCGACTTTAAGACTTTTTCAGCCAATTGACTGTAATTTTGGCATTTCGGTTTTTCGAAGCTGGAAAACCATCTAGACAGACCATGATTCGGAAATCGAACAGAGCTTTTCTCCTTTGAGATTTATCGTGTTTACGACTAGACAGAATCGATTCTGACAACGGATACTTCATTAGTGAGTCCATTCTCGGTTTAAAATTTCAAATTTACTGACCGACATCCGATAACTTCCAAAATATAGTTTTCACCATAATAATATGCTGTCGAAATAATGGAATCATAAAGACATGGCTCAGAGAGTGCATGACCAACGGCGAACTCGTTTTTTCGCTCATGTTCTAGGGAATAGCGTGCTATCGTTTGTTTGGTGTTTGGTTCGTCTGCAATTTTCGAATTTTGAGCCGAAAATGGTCTCAAACGACTAGGTTGAACCCACTGATCCGGTGTCAAAGTCGATTCTGTTCGGCCGGCCGTCCAACCGAGGATCCGATATCTGTCGAACGGAGCAAACTAGAAGCTTAAAACTTTCATTTCAGGATAGGTCGAGCATCCGAATGCCGTGGTTATGTTCGTTGATGGTCACAAGCGGCCCAACGGTTTCAGCTTTATAGCTATTTGAAATTTTGAGGTTATTTCCTAATATTGAAACTTGGCACTTAGTTGGGGTACGATGACACGCAACTTCCTTCAAAATTTTTTTGAGATCGTACCGTCAGTAAGATTAAAAAAATATTTTTAATATTTTTTCAGAAAAATTTCCATTATCGGAAACAGTTCACTTCATTTGAAAAAAATATGCTTATACCTTGAACACCATATTTCATAGCAGTGTGCCAAATTTCAGTTCGATATGTTCGTAGTTCTCAGAGATATTGGGAAAAAATATTTGGAGGAAATTTTGGATGGTTTTTTACACAGTATCGTTATTTTTTTCGGAATAACTCAAAAAATACAATTTCAATCATTGTGAAATTTGTTAACTAGTTTGAAAATGCTGATTTGCATCTTTGTGCGAAATTTCGTGATGATCGTGTCATTAGAACAAGCAAAAAAAAAATTTTGTTTCAAATATTCAATATTCAGCGATCTGCTGATCATATGATCCTCACGAAACTCCGCGGGATCCTTCGAGTTGTCATTTTTCAATCAGATACTGGATTTCAATTCGATCTTATCTGTATTTTTGAAAAAGTTTTTGTTCACCTTTCTCATTTAATATCGATGAAAATACAGTTTCAATGAGCTGACTTAGATTAATAGAACCCAAGATTTTTGATATCGAAATTGTATGACATTATATGGAAACATTGACAGGACATTCTGGGACTATGAAATTTAGAATGGGTGTACATATTACGAAGGTATAATTCGTGAATGGGTAAAATCCGCCCAATGATTCCGTGGATATATCGATTCGAAATTTTATATTCCCAATATTTCTCTAAAAAACGCAGATAATATCGAATTGAAATCCAATACTTGACGTGTTTGACTCCCTGATGATGAATCCGTGATCCATATCCATGTTTGACTGTTCGGCCGTCCGTAAACACGATTACTCTCCAAACGAAAAATCTAAAGCCCTGTAAAGTTGCAGGGTAGGTTCAGAGCCTAAATATCTCGGCAAAGTTCGTTTACAGGCATAATCGGCCGGGAAGTCACAACGTTATTGGCGTGAGCATAATTATATATTTTTGTCCCATAACTTCTAAAATGGACAACTTCGTGCCAAGTTTCGTGATGACCGTTTAACCACGAGATCAAAAAACAATATTCATTTCTATTCTTCCCATCATATTACGAATGATCTGATTCAACTGATATTTATAGTATTTTAATGTAGAGATTGGTCATCTACCATAAATGACTTAAATCACTCATCCAGGTTACAGTTGAGCTCACGAAATATATTTTTCTTGAATATTCTAATTTTGCGATACTCTCGAAACTCCTCACAAACCTGCACGCAGTCATACTACATCAAATAATGCAAAATATCATTTCAATCAGATTATCAGGTTTGAAATTATAGAGGAAAAAAACAATGAACTTTTAAATGTGAACCGGTCGAGTGTGTGACATACGAATACGATAATTTAATAAGAATAATCCACGTGACTTCACGTCAGTGGATTTCTTGAGATTTTCAAACACTCTTCAGAACGGAATTCCCAGCTGAAAGCTCACGCTTTGACACTTCGACTCTGAAAGCATTTTATCATTCTCATATAATTGTGGCACAAAACTAAACTTAAACACATATATCCCGAATGTGTCGAATGAGTATCCTTGTATTCCTTGTCGAATGTCTCCAAACACCAGAGACAACCGATATATTAGTTCTCGACAAGTCTATGAAGGGCTTAGTGCTTAATAATCCCGAAAAGTGCTTCGAAGCCCTAAGGTGCTCGGGAGCACTTTGCGGTGCTTAGGAGCACTTTTTCGAATTACTAAGCACTAAGCCTTCTCAAAAATTTCTCGAAGCACCAAGCACTAAGCACTGGCTTAATAAAGTGCTTGGGAGCACAGTGCTTAGGAGCACAAAAGTGCTTCGAGTGCTTTCACGAGCACTAAGCACAAGGCTTCGGCACAGCTCTGGTGAATGGGTATATCTACGAAATCATTTGGCGGATTTTACACATTCATGAATTGGACCTTCGTAATCAAGACCCGAGCCTTTTCTACAAATATCGAATTTCTTAGTCATTTCTCTCAAAAGTATATTTGTTTGCGGCCGGTCTCATCACGAATCGTTAACACAATAACTAATAGAAAATGCCGGTAGACTAGACAATTGTTGAGCACTTTAGGAGTTTGATTTCTATAGCCGAATTTGCGAATTAATGAAATCCAACAAATGATTCCAAAAATGAAAATCGGATAGCATTGACATTGATAATTGACTGAAAAAAAAGAATTTGGAGGATTCCGTGAAAAACATATGATTAGTAGATCGCAAAATATAAATATGTGATCTGAAAAAAATTTTTTTTCGAATTGTTACTTATGGCAAGATCATCATAGAATTCAGCTCATATTTGCACATCAGCAGTTTCCAACTAAATACTCAGTTTCATTATGATCGTATCAGTAATGTTTGATTTCATCCATGAATAAGAGCGATAACGAGGAGATAACCTAAAACTTTGAGAGTTTTTTCCATAATTTCCGAAGATAAATATCGGATAGAACTAAAATTGAACACCGACTTAAGGGTCTATGAGATGTTCTATTGAAAGCAGATGGAAATTTTCCGAATCAATTGTTTTTGGAGAGTTGGAAAAATGTCTAACTATCCTTGATTTAATTTTTTCACTTGTACCATTCCCACGAACTTTTGCCTATAGTTGCTCGTCGGTATTCTTCAACTAACTAGGAAGTTCATTTCTAATCCGTTAGTTCTTCTAAGAGATTGGAAAAGCAACCTCGAAATTTTAAAAAGCCAAGAATAAGAATAATTATCTGATCAAACCCGACTTTGAATCACAGTGCCAAATCTCATTGAAAACTGATAAATAATTACCGAAACTACATTCATCGAGAGAGACCCAATAAAAATTTTGTTTAAAGGGCCCCCCCGTATTCTCCAATCAGTTCCATTCTGATCGCGTCAGTATTCATCGAAATATAAAGGAACCTCGAAATTTCAAATAAGACCGAAATTTGACATATCATTTTTCGAACATCGATTTCAAGCGATGGAACGAAAACTACGATCTACTGACATGTAGGCAAAGAATAATCTGTCAATTTGGATAACCGTTACTATAAACGGAGCTTTCGATACATCGCTTTAAATTGCTTGAATATCTTCTGGAATTAACATCGGATCGAATTGAAATTTCAAATACTGTTGACAAATATTGACTGATCTGTTAATTTTTTCATGGAAATGTAATCAATGGTTTCCGAAGAAAACAATCTGTTATGACAACATTTTGAAAACATATTTCTTCAAATTTTTCAACAGTTGCATCCTCAAGAAATACTGTTCTGAGTTGCGCGTTTTTATTCATATTCCATATGACCGCCAGATGCAGGGGGCGCTAGCGCTGCGCCCCATAGATCTTCTCAAAATCTTATAACACTGCGCATCTCCGTCTCTCTGGCTCTCTAGTACATTCGTATTGCAGCAGCTCAGAGGTTGTGTGTTCGAGTTATGCCCTAATAGTCCACCACATATCATGATTGTTGATGTGCCAGATCATGAGGAATAGGATAACCTGACGTCATTATCTCACCTCGATATATAGTGGTCGGTATCGGTATACACCGATGAATATAGAAACTGCATGAAACTCTTGTTGAGCCCTGACGTGCGATAAGTTCCTTTAAGATTGCTCGAATTTTAAGTATAAGATCAACACAAAATTTTGACCTTGTTGTTCGTTGGTTTTCTTCAACTGATCAGGAAGTTTCGATTTCATTGCATTCGTTCTTCTAGAACTTTGAAATTTCAAATAAGACCGAGCTTTGGCATATAATTTTCCTTATATCTCCGAAAGAAAACATTGGATCAGATTGAAATTTGGAACATTGTCGTCAAAAACTGATTTCAGGGTTTGTACAGAACTTTGTTGAATTCTAGTGAATATTTATGGAGAAAAATAACTCTCAACAAAAAATTTTCGAATTTTCGAATGAATATATTTTTTTCAAAATTTCCCAACATCCAAAATTTCAAAACTACAGTGTGTCCACGGATTGGGTGCCGGTAAGGTGTAAATGACGAAAAATTTTCGAGTTAGACTCTGATATTCTGGGAATCGCTCCTGCTGGTATCGAACTAAGATGTTGAGAAAATGAGCCAAATCAATTTATATACAGGGTGGTTCAGAACTGAATTAATGAAAATAGTTAGGAATAAAGTACCTCTGTTTTAAAAGATATCGAGAAAGTTTATTGAGAAAAGTTGTTTGGAATGACGAGCTGCTTCAGGAACTCAAGTTTCAGATAAATCAGCCTACCTTGACTTTATAAGTTGGTCATGAACATTTTGTATACGTGACGTTTTTTCATGATCAAAATTTTAATTTCGAAACATTTTTTTTAACAGGGTTACGTGATACCGTAACATTTGGCCAGCGTTCATGAAATTGTCTTATTACTCCCTGATACGAAATGTCTGCACCTAAGCCGTAGCTCTGCACAATAAACACTCTTTGTTCTATGCTCAGCATGTTTTCAACTGTAAAATTTTCGTTTATGACGAATTAAATTTACGTTTCAAGTCACGTCTGGCATTTGTAACCATAGATATTATCAAATATTTTCATAACCTACTGACAAAATCAAAGCTGATCGATTCATCTGAGAATCGAGATTTAGCCGTGTCTTTTGATTCTAAACAACTTTTTCCAATAAACTTTCTCGATATCTTTTAAAACAAGGGTGCTCTATTCTAAACAATTTTCCTTAAATCAGCTCATTTTCTCAACATCTTAGTTTGAGACCAAGCAGGAGCGATTCCCAGAATATCAGAGTCTAACTCGAAAATTTTTCGTCATTTACACCTTACCGGCACCCAATCCGTGGACACACTGTATATACAAACTTTCAATCTGATCGAATCAATACTTCATGAGATATCGAGGAATTAACCTAAAATTTCAAATGGGCCTAAATCCGAAACTATTAGACCGATTCTACCTATTAACGAACTTATCCGACATATTAAGACTCTTAACCTCATCTGACAATTTGAAGTAGCTAGGTGTTTTTTTTTGGAATTTAGGGCACAGCCCGCGAAAGAATGAACGGACAGAATAGAATTTCAGCACGGATTCTCCTTCGAGTGTTCAACCCAATCTTTCAGGACAATTTTTGGCTCAAAATTCGAAAATCACAGACATTGTGACTGAACGTTTAAGCAGTATTCTCCAGAACAAGCACATAAGAAGAAGAAACAGAACCTGAACCAAAACAGAACCCTGAGTTACTCCAATTCCATCACCTATTTCGTATAATACTTTCTTCAGTCTACAGAAACCTACGAGAGAGTTGCGGATGAAACTTTGGCATACTGAAAATCATAAACAGACATAAACATTACTTTATTTTCAAAACCAGTATGACTACACGGGAAGAGATAAAAATGTCAAAAATACAAAAGACAACAATGCTCTGGAAGAATCGTTTTAATCGTTGCCAAAGACACTGTAAACCCTTGAAAATAGATGTCTGAAAATTTCGTTCGCATAATCTTCATATAAATAAGAATCTAAGAGAATCTGGATGATTCATTTTCATTATCCTGTTGAACATATGATATTCTTGGTTCGTGGAAATATGCAGCACATCATTTGGAAATGGCATTTTGAAATAATTTGTCAGGAAAAAGGACCAAAATGAAAGTTATCAGGGTTTTACAACTGCCGTGGCCACTTTTCGCCTTCCGCTTTCTCAGGCCTACAATTTATTCGAAACATGAGAATACGCACACAAAATTTCAGCAAATTCTTGACCAAAGAAGTTGGATAAACCACTCTTCATTGGGTAACCTACCAGAAAAGCAGCGAAATAGAACCAGTTGCATTCAAGGATAGCCAAAATAAAGAACAATCCCAATGATCAACAAAACGCATAAATTAGAACAATTTGTCAATTCATGAAATCAACAATGCAATAAGAATTTCACATATTCTGTATTAGAAAAAACTATATCAATACATTCCTATGAATCCCTTCAATTATGTCACCTATTTCATCCTCCTATCCCTTTATTCTTATGATTTAATTTTGTTTTTGAATTCATCATTAATATTAGTTTGATCTAACTGGGTTTTATATTTTGAAATAACGGCATTATAATGTTTAGCCAAATGTTCAGTGACAGTTCTATAGTTCATGGAATCAAACAAACTCATTATACCCATCTCCAAAATATTTTTTCCTGGAACCTTGCCTAAAAACTACTTTTCGCACTGTTTTTGTATCCGAAAGTTTTACTTTCCTATACCTTATCCTAAACTTTATACAGGCTATAGTTTTAGAGGTTCTGCAGCAACCTTCCTAGCAGATTCAGGCGAAGAAATAACAAAAAATATAAAACGCTCAGGAAGTTGGAAATAGACTACGGTGGCTGATACATACGTGGAAGATTCCGGAAACAAAAAAAAAAAAAATAGTGTTATTAAATACTCTCCATGGATATTCTTCGGATATGTAAACTAAACGATGTTCATCAAATTCAAACGGTTGCACTTAAATCAGCCAGTTAGATTCTGAAGAATCTGGTTCAATACAACAACAATTATTGTCATTCCCAATGAAGCACAAAAACGCTGCAAACTGCATCAAATGAAAAATGCTTAAAAAATATTCATGCGAATTATACCTCGCATTTCTCTCACAGAATTAAATTATCTTAGAATAAATTCTTGAATTAGTTTACTTTTCCATAATGAAGTTTTAGGAAAAAATATCGTTCCTATCTCGAGCGAAAAGTATTTTCTCTGCACTCGATGGCTGTTTCTTCTTTGTTTCTACCTACTCCGTTATCGAATTATTATAGATAATTTTTTTCTATGGTTTTTAGGTTATAAAATACTATCTAACACGGAATGTACGGTATCCTGTCATAAATCTCTTTTCCGCCATGATCAACTGAATCCAACTCATAAATCTTTGAATACGAAGAGAAATTGCGTTATGCAGGGATACTGATGATGGAGCCAGATAATCTGAAAAAAAAATTACAGTATGTCCTCCTAAGTTTTGCTTAATCGATAAAATAGTTTTTTTTCATTGTTCTATATAAATGGACCAAAGTCTGCTTGAGTAACTACAAATAGAGGTAGAATCAAAATTTATACGCTACTTTTAGTTTCGGAAATGTCAATTTGGCAGCAGTTCTTGAAATACTAATAAACAATTGCAAGAAAATAATTCTGGAAAATGTTGCTTTATTTTCTGATTAAGGAGTCTCTATCCTTCAGTTTGATTTTTGTACACGTTTTGTGATATCTGGTTCGAATGTGTAGATGGCATGTTGAGGTGAAGCGACTTGCATGCCGCTTAACTTAATCCATAAAGAATCGGTTTCTGAGCCGCTCCGCGAGCAAGGTGGCTCTTCCACCTCTTCAATTATGTTAACATTCTATTCGTGTACCTTTTGTGACTCGTTAGCTGCTAAACTCCGGCCGTCTCGTGCTAGTTTTTGATCCGAGCTCTTAGGAAGGCTCAATTTAGATAGTGGACTGTAACGTTCTTAAGCCGAATTCAGAATCGATTCGCGGAAGAAGTGTGACTTCGCCACTTGTGCTAAGCATATGGGTTCCAATGTTGTCATTCACAAATTCACAATGAATTCCCTGCCGGCGCGCAAGTTGAAGTCGGCAGAATTTCATGCATGCTTGCAATTCAACTTCAACTTACACTCCGTGCTGACTATCGCACATGCGCATTTCTTGTGTTGCTGAGGGTTTGATGTGTTTTCTTGGAATTTTGCATGTATTTTGCTTATATTCGCAATAATTATTTACTATTGAATAAAGGAAAAATGGATGAGGACTATGAAATTCTTCAAAGCTTCTTATATTAGATATAATCTAAGAACATAAACCATAGAATTACCAAAAACCTCGGATTTCATTGTGAATGGTCAATTTCGTGCCGACTTGCGTGCTGAAGTTACACTTCGCCCGTGAATGATTCTGAATGCAGCTTTAAGCATGTAGATTTTCGAGAGCCAAGAAATACGTTTCGTTTGTACGCATCTGTATCGGATGAAACCGGAATTGACGCGAGTCCATTGGCATTCGCTTGCAAAAGCGAAGCGATTCGACTTACTTTCACACTCTTTTCAGGGTATATTCGCCAATCATTCTACAAAGTCTTCAAAATAAGAATCTCCATACTCAAAAGAATACAAAAATTTATGTTCACACGAATATCGGTCCAGGAATCTGAAGTTCGATTCTCACCATACGTTCTGTAGCCTTTTCATGTCCTTTGGCTTTTGTCTACATAAAATATCATTAGATTATTATTATTATTATTATTATTATTATCATCATTATTATTATTATTGATATTATTATTATTATTATTATTATTATTCGTAGGTATGAATGAGTTGTGTGGCGCAAACTATAATTTCTGCTTACTTTCCTATTCTGTGCCATCTTTCCTAGATAGATAGATAGATGGATTCACGAATCGGATTTCCGGCTAAAATTCAAAAATTAAAGATCATTGAACAAAACGAAAGCACGCCGCAAAAAGTGGATAGAGACCCAGAGGAAAGGAGACGAGCAGTCTCACAATAATTTGAAAGGATCTGCGATGTGCAGCGTGAGCTCTAGCGTCCCCTGCACAGGGCGGCTATATGAAGAGTACTTTCGACACAAGTGATAAAGTAAAGCGCGCGTTTCCTAATTACAGCAAAATAAAAACGCGCAACTCAGAGCTGTATTTCTTGAGGATGCAACTGTTGAAAAATTAAATAAAAATGTTTTAGGAAATGTTGTCTGAACAGATTGTTTTTTTCGGGGACTTTTGATTACATTTTCGTGGAATCGACCAAATCCCCGCAAAACACAACCTGATATCTCTTCAGAAGACTTAGAAAAGTGCTGTAGTATCAAAAAGGAGCACCTCAAGTACACGGTGTATTCGATGCTGTTTCAATGAATCCATGGCAGAGACGCAAGCAGCCGTGTGGAAAAAAGAAATAATAATAAGCTTCATTTTTCCTACAGGTGAAAACACCGAATTACAGAAAAATCTACAAAAAAAATCATTCTACAAATAAACGATTATTACTTTATACAATCCAGGTTACTCTGTTTGAATATCACATGTTCCACGAAAGGTATTGAACAAATTACACATATGCTGTATAGGCGTTTGGAGCATACAATTATTTTTACTTGGAACCAAATAAAACAAAAACGTCTAGTTCTCATGTTCGGCGTTGGTACATAAAAATGTACTTTTTCCAGAAGAAATGGACCATCAATATTACCTTAAACCAGATTGTACAAAAAAGAAATTGCTCGTAAACCGCACCGATCAGCCAAAGAGACAGTTCTAAATCTTTTCATTAGTAAAGCATGATCAGAACCTCTCGGAGGATAAACACCCTCCTCTATATAAAAGAGCATTTCTTAGAATCTGGTATTCTGGTTCTTTTATTCAACACTTTAGTGAGAACAAAACTTGAGAAAGCCTCATTCATCTGGCAACCTATCTATTCGCTTCATACACAGCGATTGGAGTCAGTGCAGCGCAGATTCTTTAAAGTGTTGAATAGAAGAACGAGAGTACCAGAGTCTAGAGAATGCCTTCGATTACGAACTATAAAACCATATAACTTCTAAGCACTATTCAACAAATCATTTATGTGAAGAACAAACGTCATTTGACTATCAAACATAACGCCCAAATCCTCTACTATGTCCGATCTGATCAACCTGATATCTGATAATCAAATATAAGAGTTTCCACTCTCCTTGTAAATGAAATGACATTACACTCTGAAACGTTCAACTTCAGACCATTGATCTCACACCAATCAAACAACACTTTCAAAGCATCCTGCAAAGCATAACAACCTTGAATCCAAGTAACCCTAAGAAGGAACTTCAAATCGTCTGCAAAAAACGGCCGTATCATCTGAAACCACTCAAACAATACTTTCAAAGCATCCTGCAAAGCATAACAGCCTTGAATCCAAGTAACCCTAAGAAGGAACTTAAAATCGTCCGCAAAAAACGGCCGCAAAATCTGAAATATAGATCTTCGAAAAACAGCAGGAAGAGCAACGGACCAAGATTTGAGCCCTGAGGCACACCAGTAATAGATATATACTGAAATGAATGAAAAGCGCCAACAAGAACATACTGTCTGCGATTCAACAGATAGAACCCAAGAAGACGTATCAAATGCTTTTTATTTGAAAACACATCTGGTTCTTTCACGATTTTTCATGTTCCGGAAATCTGTTCTGTTCTGATTCGAAATGATGTTATTCTCACTAATGTTTTTCTGAGGTGAAGAATGTCTCCTAATTCTGGTTCGAAAGATTGCATAGGTAAGGTACAATCTACTGAGCCCTAGGGGAATCCCATCAGGATAATCTCTACCCAAGTCCAAAGTAAACTTGAACATCTTGAACTTTGGTTGGTCCCAGAGGCACGATTAGCCATGTTCCATGTATAAGAGATACATTTCGCATGGAAATGGCTGGTAATTGTTTCGAATTCATAGAGGACAATATCGAATAATATGAGAAACAATCCTTCAGGCCTCAATGAAATATAAATGAATTGAAATGAAATATTCAACTTAATCATTTAAGGTAAATTGTAAACTGCGAGTATGCGAGTAAGTTAAGAAACATGTATTGAAGTTGAATGAAAAAGGATAAACACGAGAAACCACATATATCACGATCAGAAAATATCCTTTCTAGGGTGAAGGACCCTGATAAATTTATACCAGAATCCCAAATTAACTAATCCTGCCTTCACGCCAAGACTAACTGGGTAGCTCCTTGACGATTCAGTTCAGATATGATGAGGATATCACAATTTCAGAATTGATCTGAGAAAGGTCAACCCCAGTTTCAATAGCAAACCTGTAATGACTTAGTTATTGACTGATATACAGTAAAATAATATCTTGGTACAGGCGGTATCATGATGTAAGAATCAGCGCGGTGGCCGAGGCTAGGTTATATCCTGGTCATATATTGTGGACTCGGATGGTGTTAGAATTCACAGATAGTGGACTTCAAGACCACTAGGCAACTGAGATGAGGGAATAATTTGTGGTAAAGTGCGTTGGCAAGACTGTTTACAACTTTTGAAAATTTCCATTGTTTTCCGTAATATGATCCCAAAATATAACGGAAAATCTTTCATATATTTTAGTGGATATGTATGGAAAATATGATTTTATTGTCTAAGCCTTTGTTGTTCATCATTCAGCAATAAAAATCGAAAGGAATTTATGTTTCTTTCATTATTGTTACCTATCATTACCGGATTGAGCTTATTCCATTATCCATGCTTACAACCAATAAAGGGGTTTGATGTTATATCAGTTATGAAATTTGTGAATAAGGTGAAAAAACTTCACAAGCAGACAAACTGACAAACGTTTCTGATTGAGGTTTTTCAATTCACCCATTGAATAGACAATTAGATTACACCCAAATCGAGGGGATCATTATTGGTGACTCTAGAGATGAGCAATAACGTTCAGAAAAATATTCAGTTTTTTTAAGGCAAAAATGATTTTATACTTATATATCCGCTTCAAATAATTGTATTGAATAAATGATTTTGGTGCATAACTTGAACAACTTATTTTTGACTCATTATTGATTGAATGGGATAAAATAGATCAATAATCTGTATGTTATATCGAATATTGTTTCTTGTATCACTCAAATAAAAGGCGTCTGCCAATGACGTCAAAACACGAAGGACAAAATTGATGTCATTCAATTAGGAACCCCTCTATTTACGAAAAGTGGAACTGTGCTTTTCCTCCAAAACTTTAAACGAAACTGACCAACGATGTGAGATAGGCGAAATCTACTCTCGCTCGAGTTGATAAAAAAAATAGATGAGGAAATATAGGTTCGTTTCTACTAGTGGTAACCGATTTCGTGGTGCCTTTGCACAGTTCATGTCTCTATGGGTAACATGAGAAACGCATATTATACCATTGAAATCGATATTTTCCTGGGTTTTAATCGTTTCATCCCCACCATATGAAAAAGAATTATAATAATCAAATTAAAATTATTATTCATCGAAAATGTTGCCAAACGATTAATATCAAAATTGTGCAAAAAATAATGAATAAGTTTGACAAAAGTTCTCGAAATACAGAAGCTTCGCAAGGAATTATTCCAAAGAGTTTCTATTCAATCTTTAACCGAAGAAGTCGGATGTATACTCAGTAACGTAATAGTAGACTTCGTTCATTATTTTTCTGGTATTGTTCATTAAGCTACATTTTTCACGAGCTTGTTCTAGGAATCAGGGCGTTATCATTTCGTCTCGATGTCTGTAAATTTCGAATTTTGAGCCGAAAATAGTCTCAAACGATTCGGTTGAACTCCCTGAAGAAGAATCCGGAATCAAATTCAATTATGTCCTTCCGGCCGTCCGGCTGTCCGACCGTCTGTCCGTGTGTGCTCCAACTTTCGCATGAAAAACTAAGCGACTTGAAGTTGGCAGATTAGGTTTGGAGTTCGAATATTTCTGTAGGGTTCGTCGATGGGTGAAATCGGTTGGATAGTTTCGGAGCTAGGCCTATTTGAAAATTTGAGGTTAATTCGTCGATATCTCATGAAGTACTTAATCGATCAAATTGAATTTTTGTGAACAGTTTTGGAATGAAAACGCGGAACTTAGTGCAAAATTCTGTGTGCATCCAGTAATTTTTGATGCAAACATTTTTTTCTCTGAAAATATTGAGTAGATTAAGATCGAATTCGGTACAACCCGAAGAGTCAGTATTTAAGAACAATGCTTCAAATTTAAGTTCCATCCGATATTCATTTTAGGAAATATAGGGGAAAAAATGTGCCAAATTTCGTTGTTATTTGGAATTTCAAAGTAATTTCCGCAGTTTCTCCTAAAGTAGGAATGCAATCAGATTGAAACTTCGTAGTCAGGTGGAGATTACCAACAAGCAGCTAGGTGCAAAATTTGGTGTTGATCTAATTGTTAGAATTTGAACAAGCTAGTAGAAGCTCCTGATCTCCTGTCAGTGCTTTTCTAGATTTTTCAAGCAACTATCCTCGACAAATACATAAATTCCCGTAATCCACAGTGGCGATCTCTATTAATAAAAATATTATTAGTATTTCTCTAGAGTTACTGAAAATACCTGAGAAATGAAGCGAAATTTTGCCCAATCGATTTTCCATCTAAATGTATATTAGTATTTATAGTGATTCGGGTGGATATCGAACTTCAAGATATTAAAAGGCTGGTTGTGAATAATACAAAAAATTCGTTAAAACATTTTTCGCTCACGTCAATTTATCCATTTTATAGTAAGAAATTTTTCGTTATGTGTATTCAAAGTAACGTTGTTCATTTTTACGCGCTCGTTCTGGGAAACGGATGCGTTTTGCCAAAACTCCATGATTTTCGAGATTTCAAACTACAGTGATCTCAATTGAGCTGATTTCGTGGTCAAAGTTTTTTCCCCGATTTTATTCTTTCGACATACTCGCCACCGGTGGGCCGTTCATCCGTATGTACTTAAGAAGTATATTGTAGTATATTGTATACTCACGAGGTTACTTTCAATATACCTTAGGGTAGTCTAGGAAGCGGCATTATGACAAAATTCATTATAGCTCCCATTCCTTTAGAAACACAATTTATTTTCCCAGCAAGTTTAATAAAATGGTGTTCTAGCAACGGAAGCTGCTTGCCTGGAAACAGTCAAGGAAGTAAAATGAAAAATGTATATAGCTCGGAATTATTTGCAATGAATTTTTTTTGAGTGAATTCATTTTAACTGCAATATGATGAATCTAACTTGAAGAAAGCACATGTCAAAGGACGGAATATGTAGCTGCCTCTGTATAAACGACTCAGGTCCATTCTTTCGTTCAAGCAAGTTCGCATTAAATGAGATGTAACAAGAATATCTCTCCAACATCGAATTTACGTAAATACTAGTCTTTTGAGACAATTTAATTGGTAAAATTGGAATAATTCTGCATTTTCAAGAAGCTGTGATAGAGTTATCGTAATGGTCAACCTTCATTCCCGGTCATAGCTAGAAATTGTCAAGCTCACGAAAAACTTCGAAACTTTCACCTGATCTATGCATGGACTGTATAATATTCATTGTACACGCCTATCATCCAAGGGCTTGATTGATAACTGTTATTTTTCTTCAACATAAGCAATCGAAATACATATATTATTCGATGATCGTGGACAAAAACGATTTATTCACATTTATACATTGTACATGAAAGATGAGAAGCATAAACGTTCAGAAAATAGAACCTTGAGTCGAAATTGTCTTCAGAAATACCCAAAATATACAGTGATGGATTACAAGTGCAAATAAATGAGTGAGTGGAGCATAGTCAACCAGAGAATAAAAGGTTTACAGTTATGGCCAGAAAATAAAATGGAGAGACTGGGACAGTACTTTTTGAAACCAATTATGTACGCTTACGTGGGTAGAAGATCAGAATGTAGCAAAATGAGTATAAAATTATAGTGAGTGGAGTTTTGCAAATGAACACACCTGAAGGGAGATGTACCACACAAGTTGATATGGAACTACTGTTATGAATCGAACTGTTGTTTGATTTTGAATGATTTTGAATTTTGAATTTCTAACAGGATCCAATAACAATAAATTATGAATTTTGATTTATATTTCGCGAGACTTTATTGTCTGTCTCTTTCTCAGGTGGATTCTATATAATATTCAATGAAATAATTTAAAGAAATCGACTCAAATGCTAAACTCGAATTTGCTTGTCTGGATTTGATTACTTCTGGATTTTCTCTTCTGGTAAGTTTATCTTGGTTTTGCTTCAATATTCCATGTTTTTAATTATAATCTGCTTCCAGGATGCCAGTCACTTTGGTTCAATTTTGGTTTACTTTGGGTTTCTGACTGAAATATAACGATGTTTTGGGAAATTTTTCCGAGGAGCAGCTACAGTCTTTACGATGGTTGAAAATGGACTAAATTCTCTGTGCTCGAGCTTCGGTATTTATACCTTTTCTGAATTTTCTTCACTGTCCAGTGTGCCTTGCAATTAAAAATGTCTTCCAAAAATTATGCTTTCGCAGTTTTCTCTTCAGAGGTAAGTTTTCCTTCTTCAAACCTGGTCTAGAAAATTCAACCGTATTTTTCTCCGTATTTTGATGTGCCTCTTGCCTATATTCTAAATCTCTTATATATAAAATCATTCAAATTTTATGCCTAAATGTAACAATTTTTTGAGTTAACAATTTCATTTGCCTTATATTCATGAATTTTTACTTACAATCGCCAAAAAATGCTCTCATATTAAATAAACCCTATTCCTGAAATAAAGCTGCAATTTTGTTCCTTCGGAAACCTGATAACCACATTATGTTCAACTTATGGGTCGAGACATAACTTCTATCCTAAATTTACATTTTCTTTGGAATTCTACCTCTAGTTTCTACTTGTAATTGCTTGTTCTGTTCAATAAAACCTATCATAATAATTTTCAACAAATTATCACTTAAATTCCTCATAATTTCCTACTTTTTGACTATATAAGGCAATTTTATAATATTCAAGGTATTAATTCAAATTCTTGTACTTTCAGATCATGGGAAGCCTGTTGAGAAAGATAATTTGGAAGGATTATGTGCCCTGAATAAACTATTGAAATACTAGAATAAAATTCTCTGCAGTTGTTACTGGATCGTGATTGATTTGGACATTTCTTATATTTTATGATAGAATTTACTATGTTTGAGGCCTCGAATTGAATTAGTTGTATATTATGATAATAAACGATTGGATATATGCATTTGTGTTCATTGGTAAGTTATTTTTATGTTTCTTAAATACCGATTTAGAAAAAACCATAACACTACGTTTTCATAAACTAACAAGAAAGGTGAATGCATTCCGACATTTTGACACATGGCAATCATGAAAGAGGAGTTGTTGCTAATGAATCTTAATTTTCAGAACAAAATTGGAGAAGGAAAAATTAATGGTTATGGTCAACATCTGGAACAATCATTGATTCAACTACCTTCGAAAGTGAATGAATGAGAATGGTGCAAATGAAATCACAGTCAACAGACATTTAATATGGGATATCTAACTGAATTCACGAAAACTGAATTAAATCAGTTCAGTATTGGCTGTTCAAACGTCAGTCCAATAAATGATGGAATATTCGGGTATTTAAGCGATAAAAAAATCATTGAGATCAGGGCAAATTTTAATTGATTCTATTTGAATTCAACTCATTTGAAATTACATAAATCCACTATGTACTGCTAGCAAGGATCGAAAAACGCTCAACATAATTTTCGAAGAAGAACAATAGATGGGAAATCAAGCAAGCCGAATACACAATCTATATTTAATCGATGGGAGTAACTGATTTCGTTTGAATCACGTGTAGTTGTTCGAGCAGAATTGAATAAAATGAAATATCCTCCTTGCTATTACGCTAATTGCACTAACTTCGCAGGTGTTAATCAATAATACTTCAGAATATTACCCGTATGGTCCGTATAAACACTCCATTCACTTTTATGAAGTCTCCCAGTTGGCCATGAAATTCTGACACATTTCACCGTGTATATTTTGAAAGTGTTAGGTTACATTTTCCTATCAGAGAACTACGCAACGTTGTCTTCCCTACATAGAGGTCGTAGCAATTATGTATTTTTCAGAATGTGAATTTACTAGTGATTCCCACGAGATCAACGGCCCAGATTCTCACAAAGTCTCGTTTCGTCTCGTTTTTGTAATCGAGGTCTCGTCTCGAGTCTCGTATCGTCTCGAGTCTCGTGCCAATGCATTATTTGATTCCAGTTTGCAATCCTCAGTTGTTTGAAATATTTCATCGTATATTTGAGAGACATTTCATGAATAATTATTGCGTTAGTTGTTCTAGTACCATTATTATTTCCGTATAAACACAGATGTTCGCGAGTTTTTTCAAATTCAGAGTGTGAGATTTGAAATCATATTTTTTCATTCATGAATAAATTTGAAAATCTTATGATATCTGAGTTACATTGTGGCAAACGGAACTAATTTTTAATAGGAAAGTCAAATTTCATAAACGTTTGTCTCTTCCGTAAGAGTGGCATCATTTACATATATAGACATATATGTAAATGATGTTGAATAACCGAAGAGACCTTCGGTTATTTGAAATTTCATATCTTTTTTGTACGTACGCCTGCACCATGTTTTCTGAGAGAAAAAATCAAATTTCAGAATATTTTCGTTCGAAAAAAGATATTCTTGTTTCGGGCCAGGACTGGAAATTGTTTTCAATTTATTGAGATTTGAATGATCCATGCTTGTGATTATAAAGGTAAAGCTTTTTAATTCGAAATTGGTGAGATTGCTCGAAGAAAATATTCTGTTTCTATTTTATTTTCGAATAGGAATCGGCATTACTCATAATTCGATACTAATAATAATGACAGTTAAGAAGACCAATTCGCTACTGGAACAGTTAGTGTCGATTAATATACAGGGTGATTCCAGAGGAGACCGTCACATTTCAGCAGAAGTCTAGCCTTCCAAACAATGTTTGATTGATGGTTGGGGGTCCCTATTGAAACTATAAAGGGTGATTTGTCACATTAGACCGCTTTTACTTTCAATGATAACTTTGGCATGGCTCATTCATTTTCAGTGAAGTACAATATGAATGAGCACATTCAATAATTGTAAAACATTTCACAAAATACCCGGTTGGTATTTTGATGATTTCAGACTGATTTTGCAGGTTGAAAAAACACCCTGTACATTGCGTTTTCGAAACTTCGCTTTCTGTTCAAGATTCTACTATAATGAGTCATTATTCAAGCTTTTCAGTTTTTTTGGTACACCTCTGGTTTAACGAGAAAATTTTTTCGAAAAAGACAATATCGAAATCTTGCCTAGATCGATTTTACTTCTATTAATAATTTTGGCATGGCTCATTCAATTTTGTTGAAATATTCAGTGTAGTACAAAATCGATGGGAAACTCCAATAATTTCAACTTTTTTCTGAAATACAGGGCTGTAAATGTGATTATTTCAGAATGATTGTGCTGGTTGAAAAAACACCCTGTACATTGTTTTTCCAAAAATTCGCTATCAGTTTCGGATTCTACCATAATAAGTCATTATTCAGGCGTTTTGAAATATTTTGGCATACCTACCTTCGGTTTTCCGAGAAAAAATGTGTAAAGAAAATTATCGAAATTTCGCTCGAAGTATTGGGAATATTCTACTATATGTAATAAAGCTGTGGGTATACTCCAAAGATGCAAAGCGATGTCCGAGTTGTATGTTTCGTAATTTATATTTAATTGCTCATATTCTATATAGAATCATATAAGTACATGAATACACTATTGAACGCAATCTCTGAACGTACCCTGTTACATAGAAATAATCCTTCAATAGGGTATCGGAGGTGTGCAAAAAATTATATTGAGTAATTTTTAGAATTGAATGATAGGAACTTCGATTTCGAAAAAATATCAAGTGGGCAAAAAAAATAGTGACAACTGAATAATGACTATTTATGTACCCAATGTGAAGGGTGTTTTTCAACCTGCACAACTAATCAGGAGTTATCACCATATCATCTCTTCATTTCGAGACATATATTGAAATTATTGAATATACCCCTTTATATTGTATTACACTGAAAATTTCATCCAAATGGAATGAGCCATACCAAAGTTATCAATGAAAGTAGAATCAGTTGGAGTGAAATTTTGAAATTTTTTTTTTCGGAGTTTTTTTTCTGGAGGTGCGCCTATAAATTGGATACACCTAAATAATGAGTCATAACAGTAGAATCTGAAACGGATGGAGGAGTTTCAGAAACACAATGTTCAGGGTGTTTTCTTAAACCTGCCTAATCAATCTGAAATTATCACAATACCGATAGCAAAATTTGGTAAAATGTCTGAATTTTTGAATATGCTTATTTATATTGTGCTACACTGAAAAAGTCATCAAAATCGAAGAAGCCATACCAAAGCTATTGACAGAAGTACAATGAGTCGAATCCTCAGACAAATCACCCCATATAGTTTCAACAGAGACCCCCAATCATAAACAAAACATTGTTTCGAAATTGTCTTGGCTAATGAGAACTTATGCTAAAATCTGACGGTCTCTTTCGGAATCTCCCTGTATATTATGTGTATTACGTTTTTCTGTTTCTGAACGAGATTATCAGCGTTTGCTATCAAGCGATAATTCACACTCCCACTAGAAAAAATCTTGAGTTGTTCCATTTCTCATAATCTTTCTGAAGACTCATAAATTGAAAAACTCTTCCTAACAAAAACCAGATAATGAGGGTGAAAACATTTCAAACTGCAGATTTATCCCATCCTTTCAGCTGCTCTTTAAAGGGAAACATGTCTTATTTGCTTATTACCTACTACGTGTACTTTCTCTATAGAATATTGTTGGAAATATATGAGGGTGAAAAACTTTCAAGATGCACATTTATTTCATCGTCGTTTGGAATATATGGCTCACTGAGAACAATAATTGTAGAAAAAGATCTTGGCTGCTCTTCAAAGGGAAACATAGGTGTTATTCTTTCATTATCTTCTTATGTAGAAGGGATAGGGTAGTCGGATACTTCATCTTTGAAATAGAATGCAAGAAATCACTTTGTGGGTGTCCCGAGTGTCGTAGTACTTCATATTCAAAGTGGTCTTTTTCAAGTTGTGTAACGAGGTATTCAAATGGTGCTGCATGTTTATTTCTTATTTCTTCAGAATTTTGGTGGGGCATTCCATAGGGCCATCTTACCGTTTAAAAGTTTCGCTGATGGGTTATTTAGGTAATTGACGCTTTTCAAGTATCCCAAAAGGACCAATTTCTTTCTGTTTGGTACCAGATGTTGCTTTTCGAAATTATAAAGGTCTCGGAACGTATGGTTCGTTTCGAAGAAATGGCGCGCGAAATGAAGTTATCTTTCCGGTATTTGAATGATGCCTGGTGCTTTGAACCTTATATCGCGATGGTTCCTGTTCGACCTATATAAAGGGCCGAGTTTCTAAATTCACCAAATTGGTGTGTTGGAAGAGTGATGGATCCATCAAAACGTTTTTTCATTGTTGTTTGAATGACATAATTGTCAAATTATCTAGTCCAACATCCACCATTTATGTTCTATGTTCACCACACTCCACCTGACCACATCAGTTTGGTGACTTAAAAAACTCGCCCGTTGCTATTGAATTCTTGACAATTTTATTTATAAACTCGAATGACGGTAAAATTACAATTTCATATTATTCTCTGAAATTGGTGCATCTTTATTTCAATGCTAATTTTTGCTGCGTTCGTTTATTGCATCCGAGAGGCGACAGATTTTTTGGTCACAGGACTACAGATCTTATGGATTTATCAGATTTTATCTGAAGTAAACGAATGACCCAGACGAAATGAGAATCACAGATCATAAATATTTGATATCCTCTCATCTGTTTATCAATGACTGATGTCAAATCAAAATTGTGGATCATATATTTTATTTTCTGCAGTGTTTATTTCTCAGCTCGTTGGAAGAAATGAGTATAAATGTAACTTAATTGGAACTGATAAGAGAAGAATATCAAATAATGATCGATAATGTTGAAGAGGACGACGAACGAACAGTTCTGAAAAACATTCAGGGGCTTGCTGCAGAAACAGGGCCCTTATTTGCAAATGAACAGTTCAATGATTCCTCAATTCCACCGATAATTTTTTAAATCATTATTTATTCATTTACAAATAGACAAAATTCAATGATAATTGATATCCACCTTGCCATCAGTAAAATTCGGTTCTCAGAATCTTGTCTGAGTAATTTAAAGTTATTTGGCCTCTGTAAATTAGGTGTCCTCAGTATTATGAAGAGCAGAATATTTCAGATGTTGAGCCTTTTGCCTAGGTGTGGTAACGGAATCCTGAACATAATTATTCTCGCCGGTTGGCATTTCTGATGTATTTCTTTTTAAATCAACTAAGAATGGATAAACGACAATTAATATATATTCCCACTCAAAAAATTACTTTTGTCCAAACTGTGCTAACACAAAAAACCAACACGAAATGAAAATTGAACAGAAATTATTTCTGGGTAATTGATATCAACAAGATGTAAAATTCACTACGTTAAAAACCTCCGATCTTGTCTATGATACCGACGAAAAAGATCGTCATCGACTCGCTCGACTTTTGCTTGGCGATTGGTTGACATCTGTGGTCTCCTACATCTGGATGTGATTAACGAACGACTCGAGAGCAATCTGAGCAGTCTGATGTAAAAAACGCTGCAAATTTTACACAAGGGTTTATTATTTTCTCAGTTAAAGAACCAATATGCCATTGATATCTTAAAAAACTTATATATTATGCATAACTCATTGGTTTCTCACAACACAGAAACCAATTCCATGAAATAATTCATGTCAATATTGAAATCTCAATAAATAGGTACACTTGTATAATTGAATATTATTTCCACATGCAGAACGCTAACTGAGTAGCAAAATTTAAAATAATATTTTGTATGAGAAGAGACGTTCCACAGTCGTTTCACCTGTTTGAAAATCTAACTATTTTCCACAATTATTGAATTTCGTGCCGGTATTCTACAACTGAAAATGAACTTCAAATCAGATAGGGTTTGCCCTTTTTGAGATATTAGGGAAATAACCTCAATATTCAAAATGGTCACGAAATTTTTTGCCAATATCTGCACAAATAAATATCAGTCGAAACTGAAATTTGAAACAGTGTTTCTTAATGTTGATTCTGAAACCTGTACCAAATTTCATTGAACTATTGATGAATATGTATCCGGAAAAAAAATGTTTGAAAAAAATTCGATTTTCCAATACAATTCTCACGAAATTTCGCATTGAATCGAATGTCTATATTTCACAATTTCATGATGTTTCAATCCGAACGCGTTCGTATTTCTTGAAACTGAGGAAATAAACTCAATCTTTCAAACTAACACCAATACGTAAAACAAAATTCAAGACTTTCCGCTGATATAAAATGTGTAGATGTGATTTCTACTAGGATTCAACTCTGTTCTGAAAAATATTAATAAAATAAAAAAAACTCAACCTTCCCGTGCAATTGATCTGAAAAATTTTTTTCCACAGCAGATATCCGATTCACTTGATTTACAAAGTATCCACCACACAAATTGAAAAACTAAAGTTATTTCCAATAACATTTCTGTAACAATTAAATATATCGTGAACCTCATCAGGTTGAATTCGAAAAAATAATGCTAGATTATAAATTTCGTTCGTTGTTATCGTTGTCAGATACACTCAATCAAGAGGGTGTCAAATCCGAAAGTCTGTTTGATGTAAAGACGTGAAATTCAAACAAGTAGTTTGCCGACAACCAGATGATGATACATGCGGAATATTTCTGTCTACGCTATATCCCTTGTCTTAGGTCACGACCCGGCACAGACCCCATTCAGAACAGGTATATAGATCATCGGCTCCTAACTTTAGTATAAGGCTTCAACCCTCAGTATTAGATTCGCGACAATCGACAATTGATGAGATTTGCGGTTTGTTATTGATTTTTTTGCATATTATATCCTCCAATTTGATTTATCATATGAATGCTCATTATTTTTTATATGCACGCATATTTCAAACTGTCAGTATTGAAGATTTTGAATTTCAATTGAATCCAGTAACGGATATCCACATGTTGACGATAATCGTACTACGCAAACCGAAATTGATGGAAACCTCCGATCAACCGAATTGTTTGGAAATCTGCATTATTTTAAATTACGCTACTTAATTCGCGTTCTGCATGTAAAAGTGTTATTCAGTTAGAAAAGATTATTTATTGAGATTTCAATGTTTCAAATGAATTTTTTCATGGAATTGGGTTTTGTGTTCTGAAAAACCAAAGATTTATGAATAAAATAAAAGTTTTATTCGAGATATGAATGAACTTCATGAAGAAATTTAATCTTAAATCCCGTAATCCGCAGGGTGATTTCTATAAATAATAATTTGATCCGAAAAATATTTAATCTGAACTACTTACGATTATGAAATTCTCAAGAACATCGATGGGGCATTTGCAAATTGTGTTTATAAAATAATGACGCATCCATTACAAATTTCTCGATATGTGTTGAAAATTTGGTAATCAATATTTTCATCTACTTTTAGGTGTATGATTCTGGATGAAAAGTAAACCGATTATTCCAGTGAATTCTAATCTTAGAACCGAATGCGAAGGTGTCATTGTCGACATCATTGGAAATTTTCAGCGTTTTTCTTTATAACTCAGGAACCAGTGGTCGGAAATTATCCGGGTGAAATTTTTTTGGTTTAGTTTTGCAACAACCCCCCATTTCGAGCCCTTAGGGTACACCGATTCTGCTGAAAAGCTTGGAGGATCAATCCCGAGCTACACACGATTTCGTTTCAGTACTTTCTGAGAAAAGCCCTGGACAACGGACGGCGGACGGACGGATTTTTTTTAATTAGTTTATTCGAATCTACATACTCCAGAACGTAAACTGTGAAATTTTCAGGGGGGTTTAAAATTTTTTTTTGTTGGTCGATCACTAAGGTTTATTATTTGATTTTATCAAATAATAAACCAAAACGTTAAATTCGCAATGTAGGAAGAGCCCGGCCGACGGAATTCTTATGTCGCATATGTGCGTGCGAGGCCGATTACGAATTTTATTTCAACGGAAGTATTGAAATGAAAACAAAATAATTGAACTGATCGGAAACATAATAGAATTAAAAGGACGGTTCGGTTCAGTAGTTATTTGTGGCACTGAATGAACACGGCACACTGGAGTCTCTATCTCGTACGGTTTCACTGAAAGGTAAAGGGAATTAAAACTAATGTTACAATTCCTAAAGCGAATAACCCTGCGGTGATTTACTTGACAAACTGTATTAACTTTGAATCGGAAAAGAACAGCCTTCAATAACACTTCGGAGACAAACTCTAAACGCAATAATGAAGCTGAAAGTGACTCTAATCGCCTTCGGACTCAGCTTTATGACCTTGGAATCGAGAAGGGAAGACATATGCAATACTTCGGTTAAAAATTCATTTCATGGGTCGTTTACGGTCACCTGATTGTTCTAAAAGGATTTGGAATTTTTCGGAACAGACAACGGAAAGGACAACTGTTGTCCCTTTTTGCGTCTTTGACGTCACAAAAAACCAAATAACAACTAGAAAAACCCTGAAACGTGAAATTTCATGCGATGTTTATTGAACGGGGTTTTTTCCATCTAGGCTGGAAATCTACACTGCAAACTTTGAAAAGTTGAATTATTCAATTTCCATGAAACCGAAAATAAACTTATATGAACTTTTGAAGGTCTCAACGGTATTAGAAATATTTGATTGCAAACAAAATTTCTATCCGATTTATTTCAGGAAACGGAAAATCTCGAAATGAATTCAACGGAATTTTTACGTAACGAGAACGCTTCGTTATAAGATTTAGAAGATACATGTACTCCATTCACTTTTATAATGTAGCCCGGTTGGCCATGACATCCTGACAGATTTCGCCGTGTATATTTTGAAAATGTTAGGTTATAGTCATTTTCCTGTCAGATAACTATGCAACGTTGTCCTCTCTACATAGAGGTCGTAGTAATTACTTATCTTTTAAATGTCAATCTACATTGATAAAGTAATGAAATTTATAAAATATTATTTGAATTTAATAATTCCAAAGACCTGGCGAATGTTGAAGAAACTTTTGTCTCTGTTAATACTGCAAATATTTCACGTATATAAACATGGTTTGAAGATTCAGTTATGCTTCTTTCTTGTACGGAAATCAAGAATCGAGTGTTTTGGAATTTTACTGAAAAATGATGGATAGAGTAATTCGTTACTTTGTGAGAGTTCATTAGAAAAAAAAATAAAAGCACCCGAATAACCCTGCAGTAAAACTTCTAAACGAACCAACAAACCTATGGAATTCCCTACTTTTCGAAATTCTCAAGAAATAAGCCTACAGAAGACATTTAAATACATTATTGCACAACTTGAAATACTCCAGTATCAAAATTAAGTAGTAGGTACTAAAACCTGTCATCTTGAAAGAACTAACTCAATTTTAAGTTCTTAGGAATCTGTGTGAACGATACACTGAATTGGGAAGAACATATTTCTAAACTGGGATGCAGTTTAGCTTCAGTCTGTTATCTTTGGGTGTAATGACAAGATATCTGGATAAATTCTCCATGAAATCTATCTATCTATCATGCAGTATTCGAGTCAAAACCAAGATATGGAATTATGTTTTATGGACATACTTTGGAGTCAATTCAAATATTCAATCTCCAGAAAAGGGCACTCTGAATAATTCTCAAACTAAAATACAGAGAGACATGTAGATAAATTCAGGAAAAATGGAGTACTCAGTATTACAGCGGCAATGCACAAACAAGTATGTCTGATTTTGTCTTGAAAATCAGGAATACATTTGAACTGAACTCATCCGATATTTATAATACAAGAAAAACAAACCTAAAATGCTTTACTCACAGAAAAACATCTACGGAGAAAGGACCGAAATATATATGCATCAAGTAATTCAATATAATGCCAGACATGAAAAGAATGAAACTAGACTAAAATCTTATAGAAAGATAATATACCTACAATATTGCAGACTTTTTGAAGGGAGCTAAAACTTGGAAGGAGACAACATCTGAATAGCAGCTTATTTTTTGTTTGATGTTATTTCCTTTCGAAGAAAACTTCGTTAATCTTAGTAAAATAGTCATGAAAATGAAGTAATTTCATTTGAGAATTCATTATGTCCTGAGGCAATGAATCGTCAACCAAATATGCTCTTGAACGAAGATATGAATTTAGCGTAGAATGTTACTATGAAAATATTTCATACATTTTATTATATTTTCTTGTGAATCTTGCATGCTCAGTAAAATAGCTATAAATGTAATATTAATTTCAATGAGATCGTATTTATATTATTATATTTTTATGGCAGGCAATGTCACATGTATATAAGTAATAATTATATAACCATCGTACAAAGAAAAACATAAAATCAATCACTTAAAACATTAGGGACATTCAAAATTAGAAACAATGGAAAGAAATAAGATATATTCTGTGTAATCCATAATGTAAATTCCTTCTATAATTTCAATGGCTTGCCACCGTAAGACATAATTTTTGAACATTATTTAATTAGTAATTTTTCGAAAGAATTGTTAATACTTCTATACAATTAGAAAAACTTCTGATGTAAGCAGTAATAATAAATCCAAACAAGTCTACTTATTGAGGCTACGAATACAATCATTAATAAAGATTTGTTTGTAATTCCTTCACATAATATATTTAGATATAATTTTTTTGTCTTTAAAGTACCACATCTTGAATGACAATTTTATTAATAACATCAATTGGCATATAAAAATTTGAGAAAACGGTAACACAATAAAGAAATTGTTTTTGAATACATAAAATTTCAATAATTTTTTTATCACAAAACATTATTTTCAAACATCGTTACATGTAAATGATCTTCTTGAGGAAGTGCATTAGGGTCTTTGATGTATCAAACAAACTAGCATGTTCGAAGCAATTGTAGTTTTAGGAAAAGAGATTTGAACAGGACACCATACATTTTTACCTATGATACAAGAGCACAAAGATAAAAACCTCTCTGAATAAGTATAGATATTGGAATTTTTCAAATAGGTTGACATATTTATGATGGACGGAATCTCCTTCAGGAACAAAATTTCATCTTTCTTTTGGATTGAGACTGACAAAATATCCTGGAATCAATGCTGCTTTCTTTTTGACGATTTGGGTAGCTCGGAGCTACTCCCACGCATGAAATTTGTTAACAAATTTCATGCACGGGGGCAGCTCCGAGCTAGTATCTGCAAGAGAAAAGGAGATAGAAAATCAGCAGGAAATAGTAAATAATATAACCTACATTTGGTCTTTCGACCAGATCTGGCCCTCCAAGCAATTATTTTTCAGATCCTCAGGTTTACGAAGAACGCTTCATGTCCCTTATATTGAGAAATCCTGTCCCAAAGATTCCTAATTGCTTATTTCTCTATCCAGCTGGTTTGCAGCAACTTCTTCTTCCATAGTATAGGCTTTCTGTCATTTTGTTTGATTCAGTTGAACGTCCTTGATCGTAGAAAATCTTCAATATAGTAATGATTGAATAAGGAGGGTATTCGACATTTTTGCAACACTAGAAAATCTTACAATTAGGTCTTCCACACTGTCGGATAGATGGTTCGGTTGAAAAAGACAGTTCTATCTTTAAGGAGATCGGATACTCTACACTAGTGATGTTCCTTTCGGAGTTTTTGAACCTCCATCCATTTTGAATTTCACCTTTTTAAGTTGAAGAGACGAGCTCCCAGAATTTCCTCTACATATTATTCCATATCCATTGGATCATTGTTTGAGTCAGAGTCATCCTCAGAAAATTCTGAATCTGAATCAGATTCCTCCAATGAAATAATGAATGGAGGAATATCTGCTATTGGAAGATTACCCATGTGTTTCGTCCAGTCCTCTGTGATGAGTCTTTCACAATGTAAATAAAAATTTTGCCACATATCTGTTGAACATTTTGAAAGAGCCAAACTCCATAAATTCAACACTCTATCCTTTGTATAGGGATGCAAATTTATGTTCTTGTTATAAAAATTCTTACAAAACGCCCATGCCATTTCAATAGGATTATACTGACAATGATAGGGGGGTAATCTAAGAACCTCATGTCCATGCTCCTTCAAAAGGTCATCAACTACATATCGTCTCTGTCTGTCAGTTCAATGAGGTAAAATCGAATTCCAAAGTTGTTTTTTAGTAAAATTTTGATTAAAATCAATCTTATTTTTAACCAACCAATCCTGCATCTCACTCTTTTTGCTGGAAAATGTGGGTGTTTTATCCAATTGCACCGAATGATATGGTGCATTGTCCATTACCACCACACATTTCACAGGAATCTTAGCTAAAGATGGAATCAATTGATTAATAACCCAATTTTGAAAGATTTCACTGGTCATAGTCTTGAGATAGTCACGGTCATTGTTTTTTGAATCTAAAATGAAATCACAAGCCTCTAAAAACCCAAATTACTTCCTGCGTGTAGAACGGTGAAACGTTTTCCTTCTGACCTAATATTGGATGGATTGCTCATCATATCAGACTCATGTGTCCATCGACGAACTGAAGTACCGTTTTGATAAATCCAAGTTTCATCTAGAAACACAAATCTGATATTTTCGTCCAACGATTTAAACTGTAAAAATTTGCGCAGGAAAGAAATTTTCGCTGCAACAACATGTTTTTGTTCACATAAAATTTTTCGTTCATTTAACCTTTTGTATTTGTAACCCATTGATTTTAAAATTTTAAAAAGTGATGTCCTTCCTCCGTTATATTCCAAATGTTCCTTTGCAAAAGTGAGTAGTGTATTAATCGAAAAGTGTTCATTTTTCAAATTATAATTCCAAATTTGTCGTTGCAGATCTTTCTTCAAAATAAAGTCTGTAATCAGTGTCATTTTGGGTGCTCCAATAGAAGGAAATTCTTTGTCGTCTCTTTCACTTAAAATCTTCCTTATTGAGTTGATGTGCAGCTAAAAAATAAATATCTATTCATAAAATATAATTCCTTGGTTTTCACTCACATACGTCGAAAACGTTGGATAGCTTGTGTTGAATTAACGATTTCAACTTATCAGGGTTACTATCAGAATAAGAAGATTTCAATTCTACATAGCACTTCCTGATACTTTGCCTCTGCTTCTTCAAAACTACCTTCGGCATTTTTAGTTTGCAAGAGTTATTATGCTGAGATTTAGAAATCTAGGATCGATTGATATTGATAATAGTAGAAATTGAAATTTGGCAACGTCCCTTGACATTGCCGGTATTTCATGAGTGCCAACCTGCGTCAGTTTTAAGGGAAAAAACTTGATAAACCTAAATCATGGCCAACCGGGCTACATTATAAAAGTGAATGGAGTATAGATTACACTTCACTTGAAGCTGCTCTTCGGGAGGATAAATGAGAAAAATCATATAGTTTACGCAGTTTAGACGGGGTTACAGATGAATTAGTTAAAACGATTGATACGTACATCGAGAAAAGTGAAAAAGCTATCAAGTTGAAAAACAAAATATAAACAAAAAGAAGTGGATAACTTCGGCACTTTTATATCAATAAATTAAAAAAAAAACAGATGCTCTACAGGACAATTCAGAGCCATCAAAACGATGCCCACCTGAAGGTAGAATACATTAACTATAAAAATGAATTAGTTGAATTAATGAAACTAGCGACAAGAACATACGTCCCAAGACAATGTTAAACAGTCCAGAGCGCTGTGAGAGGCTGTTAGTGACATACGTAATCTGTCTAAGCCGATACAGAAATCGAAGAAATCATGTAGGGGCATGGTGTAATTCTAGAATGCAGGCAACAAATTTCTTACAGTTTTAATGAATATTTATAGTACGTTAGGTTCAATATACGCTGATACAATCAAAATCCCCAACTGCTACAGAGAAGATTATAAGTAAGTGAAAAACTGCATGTGCCTATTTCCAACAGACATCAAGGAAGTTCAATAGACGAAAATGCTGCTGAAAGCACCCTGACATAATTGTATCAAAGCAGAAACTTTGAAGGAGATATCTGATGAGATTAAATACTCTCCCGATCCACTTCATGAACCGCTGCTTTGATGAAGAATACTTCTCCAAAAGACTCAAGGTTGAAATCATGAAACCTCAGTACAAAACTGGAAATAGGTTGAAAATGAAAAACTATATGCCACTCTCGTTGGCCTCAAATATATCCAAAATCTTCGAAAAAATGCTGGAATGCAGGATAAGAAAATTCTGCGAAAGGTATAACATTATTTCGCCTCACCAATATGGCTTAAGATAAAATAAATCAACTGAAGACGCAAAACATCATTTGACATCCTACATTTATAACTCATTTCTTAAGAGTACACCATCCTTATGCGTCTTCATTGATTTTTCCAAGGCCTTCGATACAGTTTCCCATGAAAAACTCCTTTCTAGGTTGAACAACTATGGTTTACGAGGAGAAGTCAATGATCTACTGAAGAGTTACCTAACAGATCGAGAACACAGAGTAGATATCAAAGGGGAGTTGAGTGAACCGTCACATGTGACCTACGTTGTGTCACAGGATACTGTACTTGGACTACTTTGTTTACACTATACATCAATAGCTTATTAGATGTCAGAATCAGTGGCGGGATGTTTGGTTTTGCGTAAGACACTGCACTTTTTGGTGATTCTGATTCGTGGTAGTCTTTGAAATCGGAGGCTGAGGACGACTTCAGAATTGTAGAGTAATAGTTCCGATATAATACGTTGCATTTGAACCTAGAGAAATAGAAATATTTTTCCTTTACTTCTCACTGTAGTGGATTTCCGTACATTGGGCCTCTGGAGATTGCAGCGGCTTCACTTATCCCAGGAGCAGACTAGGTCGAGTATTTGGGAATAACGATTGACCGACATCTCAGATGGATTTCACAAATTTGGTGGATAAATTGAGAGGTATTTTGTACAAATTAAAGTACCTAAGAGATTACCTTGACATAAGAAACCTAAGAATGTTGTTCTTTTCGTTGGTAAAGTCGCAGTTGACGTATGGAATTATAGATTGGAGTGGTGTGAGTGACAAGCATCTGAAAAACTTGGACGTGATCCGAAGACCGATCCTCCGGATCTTGTAAAGTAGACTGATTACTTTCGCCAGCGAAAAAATACATGAAGATGCTTAACTGTTGGATCTAAGGCAACTATTTCGTATGAATATGATGATCAATATTGAAAAGACAAAAATATCTGCCAATTCTATCGTACACTGTTTCAACACACGAAATAAATCGAAGTTAGACCAAAAAAATCAATCCTCTGCTTCTTATTCCGTACCGTTCAGCTTTTCCCAAAATACTTTCTTGGTTCAAACTGTCGAAGGTCTCCGGTGATCCAGAAGAAGAGCTTTTGCTAACTCAGTTATATATTTCCATTGCATCCAATATCCAATCATTCTTGAGAAAACTATATATGGCAGCTGTTGTTGATCCTTTCTTATTTCCATAAGAGCACTTTTTATGAAGATATGTTTCCGAACCTCCCGCCATAGGATTCCAATAAGAAAAGTGTCTATGGCTATAATTTGCTGAAGCTAATACTTCGATTTCAATTCATATCTTCTTTGGGATATTCAGTTAACCGTTCAAGAACCTGGACACATACATAATAAACATGTAAAAAAGTATGCTGAAATATCAGATATAACTAACGAATCTTCTCTTCGAATAGATGTCATGGTATTTCGTGGGTCATTGAATGCAATTTTTACATATTATGAATTATATAGGATTAAAAAAATAACTGCATCATTTCTTCGAAGAGTCGATAAAGAAACCGGTTCCAGTTTTCCAAGCTAATTACAATCAGTTCCATAAACAAATTGTATTCACTAATATTATTCGCCATAGCATTCATATTCAGTAGGTTATTGATTGAAAAAGATCAATTTTCGACTGGATACTTTCATAAACGTTCTAAGATACCGTAGTCAACTCATGCAAAAAACTTCATCCATTATTTTCCATCTGGATTGCTTCACTGCATTAATGAATTAGAACCAATCCAATTCATATTGTATAGGAGATATGTTTGAGGAGAATGAGCGGAAAAGAGATTGAGAAGCTGACATTGAAGCATGATACATCCACCCCAGGAAATTTCCATTTTTATATTCATGTTACGATCTTCGAGTGTTTCGTGGAAATACGCAGAGTGTTTCTCAAGCAATATAAATGTTTCACGCCCTAAATATTGTTTTCTTCTACCCATTTGATTTTATGGAGCAAAAAAAATAACCTTTTCACGATGGAATCGATTGAAATAAAAGGGATCCGACGGAACCAGGAAAAATATAAGGCTTTTCGAATAACACATAAAAATTTAAATTGGCAAAATGTTGGAAAGGATCTTTATTTCCTATATTCCAAATAGAATCCCATGTGAAGGCTTTCTTTTTACCATGAATTCGTTTCATATTTATGTAAAAAGTAAATGAAGGTGAGTACGGTAATCTCATTATCGAGAAGTTTTACTGAAGGCATCATCATTAAAATAGGAATTGGTCTCTTGATCAGAGCTGATCATCCAATCAACCAAAACATCGAATAGGTGGATCCAATAAAAATGACTACAGCTGTTTCACAGTTATTACTGATCGTCAGGTCAACTCAGTATGGATAAAACCGCAGAGGTAATCTCGATACTTGTCACATTTCAGATGGACCTCTGCAGTATAACAACGTACAGCGCGCCATCTTCTGGGAGTATCCTGCGAATCCCACCTTCGAGTGCAGAATACTTCGATTGATGTGCATGATGTTCATCCTTTAGTCGCATCAGGTCGCTATATCTGCGACATTGCCGGTTTACAAACACTATCATGACATGAAAACGCTCGGTTCATGTGGATTCCACAAGACGAAAACTTCCAACATCTAGCAAAGATAAGAATTGGTCTAACGGAGGAGAAAAATTAAACTAACATAAAATATCTGTAGACATTCTCCTTGGATCCGCTTCTTCGGTGTAGATATTTTGGTTGAATGGATTATTATTATGTTTATTATAATGATATATTCGATATTATTACTGCTTCTCGCCGAAGCAGATAAAATTCAGTACCTGATGAACATGCGTATTTTCAAGATACATATTTTATGCTTCTTTGAAACAATAAGGTTGCCACAAGGCAAACAAGACAAATAGCAAATTGAAATATAATATTATAATATGATCAGATAAGGTTTGGTTATCTGAGGTAAGAATGAGATGAGTAATTTATTCATCTCGAAATCGATAGGGGTACTGTTTTGTAGTTTATTCATTATCAATTTATATATAGGCTCTTTATTGGTGGATGAACAAACGGTAACTTGAGGTAGAGCTACTCTCAAGGAGTCCAACAAACCTACACAAGGTAGATCTTATCGATTCCATAACTAGAATTCAGGGTTTTTTTGCATTGACCAATGGCCTAAATTGCTCATAACTTTGGAATCACCCTGTAAAATCCATTGACGTACAGAGTGTCCAAACTTCAAGACTGGAATCTCCAGGTGATTTTCAACAAAAAAAGTCATTTAACAAATGGTCGAAATAATGACGGTAATTCTTCAATTCAACATTTTGTGTTTTCACGGAATACCTCAAATTTTTTATGAAATCGATCACACCCAAGTTATCCTTGTAGCCTCATCAAATTTGATCATATATCTCAAAAGAGCATAAAATTGCGATTTTTGTGTGTCAATAAGTTCCTTTCCGTAGTCGTGGTAAGCAGATAAACCGAGATAAACATTAAAGTTGTTAGGTGAAAATTATCAGATCATCCAAAGTTTGAACGAGGAGTAAGATCAGGGCTTCCTTGTGGCTATATCTTACTGGACCGTCCATTGTTTTCTGAAGTATTCATTTAGTTGGTTCCTTGCATTCGGGATATTATGAGCTGGACAGCCATCCATTTGGAACCGAACGTTTTGCCTGTTTTCCTGAGGCATTTTCTTCAGATACCTGTTGAACGTATTATTTTCCCTGACCTTCTTTACTCAGCAGCATTCATTCATTTGATCCGAAACAGTCTAACAGACATATTGGATGAAGTGTCCCTTGAAAACAGACAAAACGTTTCAAATGAATGGCTTCCCAGCTCATAACAACCGGAATGTGAGGGATCAACTAAATGAATATTTCAGAGAAAAATGGATTGAAAGGTACGGTCCAGTAGGATGGCCACTAAGGAGCGCTGATCTTACTGCTTTAGATTTTATGTCTGAACGCATTGAAAGAAACAGTTCATCAAATAAGCATTCAAACTTGAGATGATCTGATGAATAGAATCAAATTGTGCTCTGCAGAAATGTATCAGAAACGTTCTGACCTAAGCAGACTTTTAGATTCAGTAAAAACAAAGTATGAAACGTATTGAACAAGGCGAAAAGCATTTGGAACATTCGCTATGAGTTACTAGTTCAATTATTCATAGCTACTTTTTCAGCATTTTGTCCTATGTCAACTTCTTTCTTATAATATGTATCAATAAAATTGAGTGCATTCGTTTGTCTCGACAAATGAACTAACAGTTTTAGTTAGAGTTACTCCAATATTCAATCAGAAAAACCAACAGATTCAATAATAAAAAGCTCCAAAATGGAAGAAAATCAGGCTTGAATAATAATGTTAGTCAGGATATTGAGGCTGAAAAGAAACAGCTAGTACAAAAGTTTATATATCATTCGAAAGATCACAAAATGAGGTACTTTTTGCTGAAGAGAAAAAATGTTCATAATTATTAATTTTTTATGGATAAACCTATTGGAAAAATATGATTGATAATTTTTACCGAATTACCTTCATGTTTATCGGCTCATCACGCCCGTCGTAAGGAATTATTTCACACAAAAAAAATTCTTGGGTTATAGCCAATTCCTTGCTCTCGGGATATGAGATCATATTTGATGAGGCTACAAGGACACCTGGAATAAAAAAATTGAGAAATATGTATTATGAATTTTTTTTTGCTGGAAATCACTTGTAGAATCTCGCCTTTAAAGACCCTGTATAGAACGAAAAATGAACTTATACAGGTCAATCAATTCATATTCAAAGAATTCCAGGATCGTATAAGGTAAATATGGGGCTATCAAATTCGAGCTGAGAATCAACCCTGTTTTGTTGAAATTTCAGGATTGGATTGAATTATTCGAAGGGGCAGAAAATTTCCAATTAAAATCCGTTGATTCGTTCATTCCGCACGTCGTGATGGAATTGAGAATTTCTGGTCCCAGTAATGGAGATTTGATTAAATCAAATTTCACATATTTTTCCGCAAGATTTCTGAAACTCATTATCGTATAGAACTAAAATTTGATATTGTGCTGTGAAATATAAGAATGAAGCTCAAAAATATTCGAAATTTGTTCCGAATGAATTGATTAGTTTTCGGAAAGGACATTTTTTTTTAATTCACTGGCTGCATAATCTCCACATAATTACGCAACAAGTTGCAAATCCTTATGTTCTATCTAGTTGCCAAGTTTCAATCCAATCGCTCTAGTAGTTCTCGAGTTATCAGGGGAATAACAAGAAAACTTCAAATGGCTGTTACTTCCAAACCGTTATGCCGATTTCCGCCATTGACGAACTTAACCTCCACATCTTGAAATGCAATCAACCACGTACTCGCAAACGCGCGTACGGTCGGTCAAAAGTAGATGAAAAATTAAAAAATCAGAATTTCCATGAATACATCTGAAATAATCGCTCAATATGTCCTTTATTCCCTTCGAGGCAGTAATTTTTTCTCTGAGAAGAATGAAATTCGAAATGTGATCGCGTACATGGTTTCTCACGAATATTTCAGAGAAAATAGGAATTTTAGAGCATGGGTATTTTTTCATACCGACAATATTTCTCAGCTTAGCTTCCAATATGGCAATGAAAAATCAGGTTCGTGTTTGAAAAAACTGAGTTTAATCTTTTTCGAAACCGCCAACTTTGCCAACGCTTTTGTGACCTCCTGCATCTTAAATTTCATTTCTGAATATTGCAACAGAAAAACTATTCTTACTTCTCACGGAAGCCTAGAACGGCATAATTCCAATGAAACACCTGAGAGATATCCAGGTTTCAACAGAGCGCCATTTTTAATTCCTCATTGAAATTTCACGTTAAGGAGGAATACTCTGACAGAAATCAAAAATTCATTCGAATTCTGAATTTTCAATTTGGCTTGATTGATATTAGAGATGTAAACGCAACTGCTCTCAGAAAACACGAACCTTAGGGCATTGGTGTTATTTCCACATCTATATTCGTTTCGAACGTAGATTCCAATATGGCCTTAAAAAATGAGGTTCCAATTTGAAATTGAGTTTCCACGTTTTGTCAATTGCCAAATTTACAACGCTTTTGAACATGAGTTCAAATTCTGTCTATTGCGGCAGCAGTATTAATTTCGAGGAAGCCTAGAAACTGCCTATTTCAATGAAAAACCTGGAAGATATCCATCTTTCAGAAGATGGCCATTTTCATTCGGAGAGTTGCTTTACTTAAACTTCATTTTTTGTTTGATAGTTTTTGCGTGAAATAAATACATATGTCATTCAATTCCATGTTTTTTTCATGGGAAATTCAGCCACCGAAACCGTTCTGCGGCATTCTGATCTGCCACCTATACTTTAAAAGCTCGTTCCTTCCGACAGTTATAGTTTCCTCGACCGGACGGCTGGCCAGTCAGAATCGAATTTAACATCTTATTCGTCATTATCGGGTCTAACCCAGTCGTTTGCTAACAGTCAAGGGGAGAGATTTGAAGAATGAAGATATTAGAATGAAACTTTCGCGAGCTGTTTCCCAAAACAGACGCGCATGAAAGAATGTTGTCTTTAGTTTGAGCATTCATAACCCAGTAAGCTCATTTCCTTCGGATAGACAGGAAGATAATCTGAGTGTTTTTCAACAACATCAATGAAGATTCCTTCCATCATTCCAGGTTTGGCTCAGGAACAAAGATATAAAATTCAAATATTTATCAGCCTGCTTGTATTATACACTTCTGCACTTTGTTGACAAGCTCTATACAAATATCTCTCACTAAAGCCTGAGTTACAGAATTACCATTACATTGCTTGATATTCGAAGAAACTCGATTGGGAAAGCTTATATATTCAAATAATTCGAGACAGGGCAACGAAAATATTTCACTATACTTGACTATTGCAACACTGATCTCCTATTTAATAATCCAATTCTTTTCACCATAAGATAATTTCGAATTTTGTCATCGTTCATACTCATATTGGAAATTTCATTACTCAGTGAACCTGATTTCTCTCGAACTTATTGTGAAATAAAAAGTAGGTACTCGGAATTATTAGAAATCGCTTGATCAGTACGGATACATTAATGAAACTCTATGAACTTTTTCGATAGTTTGGTAGATAGATTACCATCTCTGTCTATTCCATGGTTTGGCTGAACGAAGGTGAAGCTCAATTCAACAAGACCACTACTAGCTCAGTGACGTGTCTACAAAAATAGTGAAACTCCTCGAATTTTGTCAGATCTCATAATAATGAATACGGGGTGTTTTTATGATAAATGCGCAAGACTTCAGGATGTGCTTGCTCGTCCAAAATATGAAAAAAAGGTTATATTAACTTACCCCCTAAAATGTATTATTACGAGATACGTTGAAATTGAAGAAAAAATTTCGCGAATATCTCGGGAATCCTTCATCGTACAGAAAACAGCTTTTGTCAAAATTTCCTATGGAATGAGCAAGCTAAAATTACTGCTAGTAAAGTGATAAGGGCTTCAATGATTTGCAGAAGACTATCCGGTAAAACTTGGGGCGCTAACCCTAAAATACTGCGATGGATGTACATCATCATTGTAAGATCAAAAATTTCATATGGGGCAGTAGTCTGGTTTGCTAAGGCAGGCCAGACAAGTACGAGGAAAATACTCGACGAGGAACAAAGTCTTGCTCGTGTTTGCATCACTGGGGCTATGAGAACGTGCCTGAGAAGAGCATTTGAGGTCATTGTAGATCTCAGTTCCCTGCATCTAGTTATCAATAGGATAGCTCATGAAGCTATCCTAAGAATATACAGGGAAGGTACTGGTAATGAGAGAATTAAAAGTCAGAGAGCCTGGTCCTCTTTGAACAAGTATATCTCATCAGCAAACCTACCTAGTGATGTTATGATTAAAAAATAAGCATCGAGAAGAACTTCAACTCAATGCAACAATGCAAAAGCGAGGAATAGAAAAAGGAAGACACTACCCAAAACTTCAAAGAAAATACCGCTTAATCGTACATAGATGATCCTTAAACCGCGATGGGGGCTGGCGATGGAGTATATGAGCCAAGAACCAAGTGTACACTATCCTCATGCTCGTATTCGAGTGTTCTTCAGGCAGAAGTACTTGCAATCAAAAGATGCATAGATATTAATTCGGAAAGGAACAATCAAGGATGTGACATAGTGATCTATTCTGAGAGTCAAGCTGCTATTAGAGCACTGGACTCCTATATTATCGACTCAAAGCTGACATGGGAGAGCCGAAGGAAACTTAATGAAGTAGGTAAGAATAACTAGGTCCCCTTTTTCTGGGTTCCTTGGCACTAAGGAATGAAAAAAAAATGAAGAGGCTAACACACTAACCAGAAAGGGAGCGCAAACGCCACCTACTAGCCCAGAACCTTTCTGTGGTATGTGAAAATGCACCTATGAGAAATAATTTTTGGAGAAGGAAGAAAATGAAAGAGAAACACTCTGGAGAAATCTTCCAGGAATTGATAATTCCAAAAAGTCCCTTGGGGACTTCGAAATTTCAAGGTCCAAAAATCATTTGGATGTCAGAACAAGTTACGCCTCCTCACAGGACACTGTCGCCTAAGGCAGCACATGATGAAAATGGGCTTATCAGGAACTGACGCGTGCATAAAGTGTGGGAAAGAGGAGGAAACTTCTGTTCACCTGAATACAGAATGTCTCGCTATTGCAAGTCTGCGAAAGGAATGTCTTGGACAGGAGAACTATAGGAGCAGTGAGAACCTGTTCTCCCAGAAGCCTTCACAGATATTGGGGTATTCAAGCTCTAGAGCGGAAAGGGGAACTGTAGGTATCGCAGTGCAAAATAAAGCTATGACGGGGGGCACAATAGACCTTGAGGCCGCAGTGGAATGGAATCTCGTTCCAACTATCAACTTTCAAGTATTTCCTGATCGTTAGAATCTATGTTTTGTGCGGTGGTTGTGCTTTTCTACCGAAATGAAAAATGTACCCCCATTTAAACCGCCACTGTTTTCTACACAAAAAAGGTGCTTTGTGTCGTACGCTCCAAAGTCGACCGTTTGTAAGAAAAATTAACTTTCATGTTGGAAACGTGTTTTTTTTCCCTGTTTTAACTCTTAGATAAATCTGATTAAATTAGTGAGAAAAAAAATTATTTCGAAAAATTGACCATGTTTCTCAACACAAAAATTGATTTTTCTCTGAAACTATCGACTTTAGAGCACATAGCAGTGGTGGTTCAAATGGGCGTCTCAAAAAATTTTTTTTCCATTAGCGTAGAAGTTAGGGAGGAAAACACCCACTACCCTTTAAAAACCTCCACCACTTAAAACTTAAAAAAAGTTTTGCGTAAAAAAAGCTAATTATGATATGAAAGTAATTTCGAAAACTGTTTTCTGTACGATGAAAAAAAGGTTCCGGAGAGTCGCAAAAAACGTTTTTTTTTATTTCAACACCATGTATCTCGAAAATGAATTTTTTCATCATGACTCAAGATAATCCCTATCTATTTTCTTCATGCTTATTTCTTATGATCTAGAAAATGAACTAAGAAACCGTTTGCAGTAGTATGAAAGTAATAATTGAAAAATACTATAGAGAACTTCACACCGAAAATAATCTCACCCCGAAAAAAATTCGTCAAACTACGAAAGAAACACTAATTTTTTTCTCGGAAACTTGAATAGTCCATATTTTTCATTCACGTCGAAACTTGAAAATTGTATATGAAAAAAAATTTTCATTTAAGAATGGAAATCTATTGAAATAACTGTTAAATTTAAATACTCATCCTGTATGTGCATCTGTTGTTTTTATTCGGAATGGGCCCAAGAATTACCTGTCAAATATTGGTATAACATTGATGGAGCTCAATTAACTCAATAGTCAACTGAAAAGATGATATTATACTGCAGAAAAATTGACTACCGACATTTTTTCCAATAAGAGATCTTAAAAGAATTTTCTAGTCACAAAAAGAAAAAAACAAGAGGCCGATTCATTGGAATTCTTATTTTTGCTCCACATTCCATTATCATTTGTTCGCATATATTCAATATTCCCCAGCAATATGCGACAAGAAAAAGCATTCCTTATATCGTGACTGCAGTTATGAAGAAGTTTTCCAGAAGTATTGAAAATTTTATTGAATGGACGGCGTTCAATTCACGGGAAGAATTTGGAGCACATCAAACGGGCTTGAGAACAAATCGAGCGTATGGAGTCGTTGGATCGAAAGGGCAGTTTAAAATTACCAAACAATAACTTAAACATCATGAGAAGGCAAAGACCCTAGGGGAAAAACTTTCGACATGTTGGAATGCAAGGCCTGTTAGCGGAATTTCCCTGGTGGTGGTCAGTCTTTGAGTGATGCGTGCAAAATAAAATGAATATCGCATTTCGGAAGCGTCCTCTTGTATTTCGAGCCTTGGATATTTATGACATCGCTGTTAGGAGAAGTTTCTCGGCTAAAGGGAGTCATTTGTTACGACCCACACTGACTGAAGAGCCTGTAAACAAGTGGAGGCATTCTGAGGTGCTTTGAGTAACATAATGAATGACACGAAAACTATTCGTTGAACTAATTTTTGATTAAAACAGGGTGAATCTCAAATAACTATATACAGGGTGTTCTACAAGCTCTATGACAAACCTTGACAGATGGTAGCTGGGCTTATTCTGAAATTTTTTTTTCCTATGAATATATATCCGATTCGTTTTTGTTGAGAAGATACAAGCATTTAAAAATTATATTCTCATGTTCAAATCATAATTATAAATAGAAATTTTGATACTATAAAAATTGTTCAAAATGTCCACCTTCGGCTTGGATGCAAGCTTCACATCGACGAACTAAAGATGCCGTTACTCAGCGGTCGGTATCAGATTTGGGTCGTTATGTATTTGGTTTGCTGCATCTTAAATTTCATCAAGTTCATTCGATTTCAACATGATAAACAAGCTGCTTCATATGTCCCCATAAATAAAAATCTGAGGAGTTTAGATCAGGCGAACGAGGTGGCCATTGTATTGGTCCTCCTTGACCTATCCATTTATTCGGGAAATGTTCATTCAGCCAACTGACTACTTGTCTCCCTCTGTGTGGTGGTGCACCATCGTGCTGATACTACATATTTCCTACAATGTTTAGCTCTAAGCCATCAATGAAGTCAAAAAGGTCGTGCTCCAAAAAATTTTTATACAAATCTGCATTCAAGCGGTCATTCATAACATGTACTGGCATCAAATCATTGTTGAAAATCCCACCCCAAACGTTTACACTGAAACGTCGCTGAAATCGTCTTTGTCTAATGACATATGGGTTCTGCAGTGCCCATACATGTTCATTGTGGTTATTGTTGATACCGTCCTCAGTGGAACAAGCCTCGTCAGAACACATGACAAGCAAAATAAATCTATTATCTCGGGCATGTTGAAGTAACCATCTACAAAATTATAACCCTCGTAATCCATCGTCAGCATGTAAAGCTTGGATATTTTGTCTATGAAATGCATGCAACATTTCTCCATTCAAAACACGCCATACGAAATTTGGTGATGAATGAAGATTAGTAGCTATACGTCGAACACTAATCGAAGGGTTGCCAAGGACAGCATCTATAACGTTTTCCCCATTTCCTACATTCTTCAGTTGGCCGAATGGCTTCTTTGGAGCAGGATTGCCTGTTTCTCGAAGTCTTCGGAATGATGAACAAAATACTTTGTGAGCAGGTTGGTGTCTATAAGGATATTTTCTTCGGTATTCTCGAGCTGCTCTTCTAGAGTTACCATTACAATACCCATATTCAAATACAATATCTGCATATTCCTGAGTCGTGAAAGAATGCATTGTTATTCAAAACGTACACCAAGTGTCAAATGAATAATTAAAATAACGTCAATTGCCATATCAACCGATATTTCATGTCGGTCTACTCTTGATCAAAACATGGAAATATATTTTTTCAATTGCTTGTAACTTCGAAACGAGAACGAATCAGACCTATGTTTATAGGAAAAAAATTGTTTAGAATAAGCACAGCTACCATCTGTCAAAGTTTGTCATAGAGCTTGTAGAACGCCCTGTATATACATCTCCATCACAGATAGGGGACCGCAAAGGAAACATCGAACAACGCACAACTTATTTTCTTTTTGCCCTTTTGGGGGTGATTTACAAAAATCTTTATATCATAACTTTTGGTTGTCAACTTCGATTCAACTGATTTTTCAACGACATCCAATACGATACTAATTAGATACAGTATGAACCAGGTTGAAATTTCATTGGAAGTAGATATACATATTCGACGATATATTTTGATTCTTTGAGGGGAAAGCTGAAAGGTAGTGCTGAAGATTTGATCGCTGCGCCTGCGCCATTTCGCATCTATTGAAATTTGTTTCATTACTGCCATCTCTCATTAGGATTTGCACCATCATATCTTAATCGATCTTAATTAATTAATCGTAATTATATTGATACTATTTCAATAGTTGATTTCATGATACTCTATTATATCATTGCAAACAGAGAACGGATCCTTCAAATATCATATTTGTGTAACAATTATTGATGATTATTTTCTTGATGTAGCTTCTGTGCCAGAAAAATACAGGGTCAATGCGCTATTCCCAAAAAAATATAAAAAATCTTATCAACTTTCAAGTTGGGTTGATTTTGTGAAGCTATTGAATTGGCAGCAACGATGCAATTTTGACGGTCAATGGCATAATCAAAACTAAAATCATTATTATAGAAGGAAATGGGATAATTTCAGGGAAATATTGGATCCTTTCAAACATTGGAGCATTTTTTCTTTCATATTAGTTTTTTTGACTGAAAAGTTCGTGTATCATATAAATCACAACAATTAAATATAAAAATCTTTCAATTATTCAATTCACATTTACAATAATTGTAAAATAATGAGTAACTGTAACTGGAGGAATCAATGTTCCTCACAATAAGTGTCCAACCATCGTCTTAATCGTCTATTTGCACTTTCTCGGTCTCCAAAGCTTCCATTTGGTCCTCATCAAGTAATAAGTGTTTCGAAGATTCACCCGACTACGATGATAATTTTCCACGTTCAGTAGCAGTTTTCTTCGATTAGGGAATGATCATGATGGTTTTCCTTCGAAATTGAGAATATAGTGGATAAAAATTTGATTCTTTACTTTTCTAGATCGATTCTGTCGAGTATTTCCAGCTTCTTATGCGTACCTCATATAAATATTTATCGTCTCATTATCAACAAGCAACACAATCAGGTATAAAATAACAATATAACAAAAGACTTGACGGAAACACATTTTTTATGTTGGGATAGTGTTCAAGGATGGTAAGCTCTTTGTTCTTATCGGTTTTGGGAGCTGACTAACTTCAACTCCATTTTGGAAGTCTGTGGTCGATTATTGCCCCTTTTCCAAAAAAAAAAATAATCCGTATTATTCCTCACTACTACTACTGCTATTTCCAGGAATTGATTAATCTTTTTCGTAATTTGCCTCTAAGGTATGAATAGCCAGATTTCGAATTCCCTGACTCTCATCTGATGTGATGACTTCTGGCAACCAACGCATTTTATAGCCAGGATTATAAAATTACGCCAAAATGGCTCCATTCACTTCAGGTGACATTTGAAAAAACTCGTCGAAGCTTCGTTTTGAACTCTCTTTCAGTCATGATATAATAACTGTGAAATGGCTCAACTTGGAATCCTGTAGCTGATCTTATCTTGTTCTTAACATTAACTGGACATTAAAATAGGTAGAGGTTTGCCGAAGTAACAATTGTTGCCCTGGAAATAATCTAAAGCCTGTACATTGTCAATATCATTGTTGGATTTTTTGGTATCTTTATCGCTATTGACCACTTTGAAATACTTTCCACTTAAGATTAGTGGATACTTCCCCGCATTCAATCGGTCTCCATCGCTGCCGTCGTACAGGACTGAGAAAGGAATTTGATCATCCATTGTTAAATTCTTACTAATAAATTCGTCAATCTATACAACAATTGCACTGACAACAGAGAGGAACAACAACAAGATTATCAAGAAACACATGAGGAAGGAGATACTATAACCATGGAAGAAGTTCAGACAGCCGTACAACAACTCAAAAACCGTAAATCACCCGGAACGGATAACATTACAAACGAAATGATTAAATACGGAGAAAAAGAAATACATCAAGAAATAACAAAACTTTTCCAAAATATCATCAAAACCGGTGAAGTGCCTCGTGAATGGAAGACCAGCTTATCTATACCTATATACAAGAAGGGCAGAAAAAAAGACCCCGATAACTATAGGAATATAACTTTATTGAACTCCACTCACAAACTATTCACTAAGATATTGGCTAATTAAATCTCCAACCAGGTTAATATCTCCGAGGAACAACAAGGATTCAGATGCAACAGGTCAACTTTGGACGCGATTTTTATCTTGCGGCAAATGATTGAGAAATCAATCGAGTTCAACAAACCCATGTTCACATGCTTTCTCGATTTAATAAAGGCTTTCGACAGTATTAGACTAAACGATGTTCTTGAGACCCAACAAGCTAAGAATACATCTGAAAAATATATAAGAATAATCAATCACCTTAATACCGGCAACACTACCCGGATAAAAACACAATGTGGATTATCTGAGGAGATCAGCATGTCCTCCGGCATACGAAGGGGAGACAGCCTGAGTCCACTACTCTTTAATCTTGTAATGGACCGAATCATTGAAAGAGTGAAGATGATAAGGGAAGGATATAAGATGGGAAGCCGCTCCTTAAATATCATGTGCTATGCGGACGACGCCTTCCTAACAGCTGAAGATGAAGATGACCCTCAACGCCTGGTATACGAGTTCAAAAAAGCTGCAGAAGAACTGAATATGAACATCTCCTGTGAGAAGTCAGAGACCATGGTTATCGCCAAAGAACCTATCCGATGTAAGATAGTAATTAACGGAAAAACTTTAGAGCATGTGTAGAAATTCAACTATCTAGGAGTGACAATATCCAGTGATCGATGCGTCGTAGAAGAAGTCCGAACACAGGCGCACAAAGCAGCTAAGATCGGAGGCTGCCTGAGAGATATAATCTGGACCAACAAAACCATGAGTCACAAAGCGAAGACTCGCATATATAAAGTGTGTGTGAGACCAGTGCTCACATATGCAGCCGAAACGAGGGCAGAAACGTCGACAACAAGACAAAGAGAATGGCGAGAACAACAGAAATGAGGATCTTAAGATCTATCAAAGGGGTAACCCTCGGAGACCATGTGAAGAGTTCAGATATAAGGGATGAACTGGAGGTGCAGGATGTCGTCAGATGGGTGAGAGCTCGCAGGAGGTTCTGGAGAGACCACGTGGAAAGGATGCCGAGCGGAAGACTGGCCAAATGGGCGGAAACACAAAAACCTGGCACACGCAGACCATAAGGGCGCCCCTCAAAGCGTTGGAAAGAGAGCCGGAACTCGATGTCCCAGGAAACAAGCCAATAACAGGCAGAAGGCAGGAAACACAGGACAAAGTCCTATTCAAAAGTGGAAGAAGAAGAAGAAGAAATTCGTCAAATACACGTAACTCAAACAAGTTTAATGAAAATAACCGTTTGAGAACAGACAACAAACCTTACGAGAAGTTCAACTAAAAAATACAGTTTAAGAGTTAACCTGTCCATATAACAAGTATTTCGGAAATGACCATTGCGCCGGACCTTTACTTCCTTTTCATTTGCCGAAAATACGATTGCTAGCAGAAGAACTAGATAAAGCAGATGAACATCGCGCCATCTGAAGGAAGGTTCAGGCACTATTGGAGCGCTGAATGTAATGGTACGAATGTATTTCGAAGAAAAAAATATCGATTTACAAAAAACAAAATACTTCAGCGCCAGGTATTCCAAATATCAATCACAACATTCATTTTCAAGAAGTAATTGAACAACAAATATAAAAGACGTATTTGTATTTCAAATAGTATTCCAATTACAAGTAATTGAAATACTGCCTAGCTCTGCGTGGAGGTATATTTGTATTCTTGTTTATTACACTGAAAACGTTGCAATATATTGAGTTGATTCCATAGAAATCTGAAGTGATATTTGAGTTATCTTCATGACTAGTTTTCTCCACTGCTTTCAAAAATTCTCGTTTTTATCTGCTTTGCTTGATCTTAAACATCTTGCATCTGAGAGCCTCATTTTGTGTCCAGTGTCAGATATATGTTTGGAAAGGCCGGTTGTTTGTTTGGCCATTTAACAATCTCTCATATGTTTTTTGATACGGGTTTTTATGTTTCAACCACACTTTTGTAACCCTCCCACGTACTTTGGGCACTGGAGAAAATCTAATTGTGAACTCTTTTTAGAACTCTGTAATGAATGATTCGTTATGAACATAAGACGTAACTAGAACGTATTTCATAAGTGAAACGTGAAGTTGAAACATAGGACTTCCCTGCAAGTATTCACAGTGGTGTATGTAATATTAACGTTTACGTAAGTTTCAAGGATGTCTTAGGTAATCCGTGAAACAAACGTAAAAATGTGTATATCTGATGATGTCTTAAGGGTATTTAAAGCCGAACAATTTTTTCATCATTCCTGATTTTTGCTTGTCAAACATACAATGCTTATGATTCTAACTACAGAAATCAAAGCAGTTATGAAATTCATTTTTTTCTGCATGCCTTCTCAATTTCTGAATGAAAACGATAATAATATCTCTGACATTGTAAAGAATAGATAAAGATTACTTTTAAGGACCCTTAACTGCAGGAAGCATATTGTGTTATATGAAATAAAATTCGACAGTTGGCAATATCATGAAAGTTAGAACGAAACATAGAAAAGATGGATTAGGAAAACTTTTCAGAGCACTGACATGAAGTCAGCAGCTTTTGCGCGCATGTTCAAAGGTGATGACCGCTTTGGCAGGGAATTTGAATAATCGCGCTCAAAAGCTGCTGACTTCACCTCAGTGCCTTTCTAGACCATCGAAAAATTTCATGTATACAGTATGACTAGAAGATCACAGAATATTGAATATTTGAGAATAAATCAATTTATTCCAAACTGTTCTGAGCACACGATCATCGCGATTAACGAAGCTGAACTTTGCAATTGGAAATACAATCAACCTTTACATTCCAAAATTCTCCGTACGTCTAAAATCAGATTGCCGGTCGGACAAAATCGATTTCGACGCAGGATATGTCATATGTGAGCCCAACTTAGTCGTTTGAGATCATCTTCGGTTGAAAATTCGAAAATAACAGACATTTGGAGGAAACGATAGCACGCTGTGTCCTTAAAACATGCGCGCAACAATGAAATTCTTCTGTACGTACATTGTGAACAACGTAAGAATTTTACATACCGCTTACGCTTACGTTCATTGTGAATAACCCATAACCTTTCCATGTCCTTACGTCACACTGAAATTGTCAGATTATTGGAATGTACTCTTTTTACCATCTCAATAACTTACCCTGCCTTATTCTGACGTACTCAAGAAAATCTAATGATCAATCTTTTTTACAACTTCGCAACCCTCCCACGTCCGTACGTCACACTGACATTATCAGATTGTTCTAATGTACACTTTCAGCATCTCATTAACTCACCCTACCTCAATCTGACGCGCTCTAGTAAATCCTGAAATTTTATTCTTGGGCTCCGTAATTATGAAGATCTGTTGGGAAACGTTTCATGTGGTACCCGTTTGCAGAATAATAGCTGCAATGAACTGCTGCACAACCGGGTATATTTTCGTCAAATGGTAATCTGCTTCGTTATTGATGTTTCGAATTAAATTGGCTGAGATAGATGGTTTGTAGTGTTATGGTTTTTTCTTAATCATTAATAAATAAACAGGAAATATAAATTACCGATGAACACAAATTCCACTTATTCAATCATTTATTATCATATATAACCTCAAACATAGTAAATTCTATCATGAAAAATTAGTCCAAATCAATCACGATCCAGTAACAAATCCAGAGAATCAATTCCAGTATTTCAATAGCTTATTCAGGGCACATAATCCTTCCAAATTATTCATTCCAACAGGCTCCTTATGATCTGAAAGTACAAGAATTTTGAATAAATACCTTGAATTTTATGAATCTAAAATGAAATAAACTTTGTATGTCTAGTCGAAAAGTAGTGAATTACAGAGAATTTAAGTTAGAAGTTTTTATGATAGGTTTGAATTGAACAGAAATAGCAATTGCAGGTAGAAATTAAATGTAGAATTTTAAAGAAAATGTAAGTTTTTGATAAAAATTATGTATCGACCAATAATTTTTATATCATGTGATTATCAGGTATTCAAAGGAACCAAATTGAAAATATTATAGGAATGAGGTTTGTTTAATATCGAAGCTTTTGAAGGTTTGCGAGGTAGCTTCAACCTCTTTGGGAGAGTGTCAGGTTTCGTCCAGGCTTAGATTGGGGAACTCGTCAGGACATGCACCAAACTAAGCCGTTTACATGCCTACGTGAGTGGACACCCCTTATGCGGATCACAAGGGAGTGTACCAGACCGTTGGGGATGAGTGTATTTTCGAGATCTTGAGAGGATCTACCAGGGACCAGGGACAGCGCTAGCGCCCCTTGTGCGTTGACCGATGATGTTGGCCAAGCGTTACCGGCAGGTAACGTAGGGTACTTAAGACGCAAGATGGTACTTCTCGCGCGACTTAATTAAGAGCTGAGAGAGGACGCTCGCTACAGGGCTCCCCTTCCAGTGAAAGCGATACCAGAAAGATGCATCTGGAGGAATGCGACCGACACCGAAAAGGTGTTCTCCTCTAAAAAGCGGCTGTGAGCGAGCCGTTGTGCCATTGCTGCGCTGTTGAGCACGAGTGTACGGCGTTTGATGCACGGTTGACCAAACCGTTTGTGTTGAGCCGTGTAGACTGTGTGCTAGAACGTTCTGCCTCGTCGTTCGAGGGGTGTGACCGATTTAGAGGAGGTCAGCTTTTGACGGAATATAGTCATGGCTGTATTGACCAGAAGATTTCCCACTAGTGCGGCCGTGATGCGGAGAAGTTGTGTGCCTTTGAAATGTGAGAAACCCGGATTGAGAAACGCTGCGCCACTTGTGATTTCCTATACCACTCGATATCGTGCAGTGAGCCAAGTGCAATAGTGAGCATATCTTTAGGCAGCAAGTGGCAGCACGAGGGCGAAGTGGCGATGTGGAACCCCCTCGGGATGGTTGCCGAACCATCGCCGAGAGAGGAACGGATAGGATCACACAGTGACAAGCGAGGTTCTCACTGGAAGTGAAGATGATCGCGAAGGGATAGAAACTGTGACACCGTCGTTGACATGAATCACGTCGGGGTCACCACTGAAGCTTTTGAAGGTTTGCGAGGTAGCTTCAACCTCTTTGGAAGAGTGTCACGCCTCGTCCCGGATAATTTTGGGGAACTCGTCAGGGCATGCACCAAACTAAGCCGTTTACATGCCTACGTGAGCGGACACCCCTTATGCGGATCACAAGGGAGTGTACCAGACCGATGGGGATGAGTGTATTTCTGAGATCATGAGAGGATCTACCAGGAACAGCGTGCACGCTAGCGCCCCCTGTGCGTTGACCGATGATGTTGGCCAAGCGTTACCGGCTGGTAACGTAGGGTACTTAAGACGCAAGATGGTACTGCGCGCGTGACTTAAGTAAGAGCTGAGAGAGGGCGCTCGCTACGATATAATGGAAGCATCTTTTGGCGTAAGTAAAAATTTATGAATTCTAGGCAAATAATTGTAAACTTAGAAACATTCAGGCATAAGTTTGACAAGTTTTTATATTGAAGATTGAGAACATAGACAAATTGCACATGAAAACACGAAGAAAAACACGGGCGAATTTCCTAAAGTGAATTCGAACGAGGAAAACTTACCTCAGAGGAGAACACTACGAAAGCATTTTTTTGGAATATATTTTGACAGGCCAGGCCTATTTGATTTCGAAGAAAATTTGTAAAAGGTCTAAGTACCGAAGCTCGAACACAGAGAATGCAGTCCATTTTCAACCATAATCGAGACTCTGTAGCTTCTCCACGTAAAAATTTTCGGAACATCGCTATATTTCAGTCAGAAACCAAAGTAGAACCAAGTTGAGTCGAAGTGACTGATGGCATCTTGAAAGCAGATAGAAAGTAAATACATGGAATCGTGAAATTTATCCAAGAAAAAACTTACCAAACAGAAAACCAAGAAGAAATAATCAAGCGAACCCAAGACGAAATATAAACTTCAGGAATCAACAATTTGAACTTGGTTATGATATATGTATACAAGGCGATTGGAGCTTATGTTCCAACAGAAACCCATAGAACTAAAATACTATGGACGGAGCGTTAGGGAGAGAGGACTGTAACGTACATAAGAGAGAGATGAGATGAGGAAAGAGGCTCATCTACTCTAGCTCCATCCTCTTTTGAGCTATTCCAAATAGTATCTACTCTCTCCCTCATACTTTTAAATATTTGAAGCCTCTTCTAGCTCCATCATTTTTATCCCTGGAAAACGCATTTTCGTCCTCTCTCACATATACGTTTTAATCGATTCAGTCTAGAACTGACGTTAAGCTCCGTCCATGTTATATAAGGACTATACAGAAGCCCGACCCAAATCAGAGAACCAAGATCAAGGATAAAGTGACATAGACAAATAACGCTGTGGGTGAAATCAAGAGGGAGTTATTATGAGTCACCACGTGGCGATGACAACCAATCAAAGAGCGGACATTCCATTCTCGCCACCATTTGGCCACTATACTATTGTCCTACTGACCAATAGACGACAATCCGACGACGCGCTTTGTTCATGTGGTCGCATTCAATCTAGCGACCACGTATTAAGATAGTGCAACCTTTTCTGTAATATCAGGAATACACACGGCCCTCAAACTCTCGAGTCTCCGAGACTGGCCGATTTCATTTACTCTCGCGATAACTTTGTCCTCCTTCACCGCGGAGTTCACTCGTCGACGGAATTCCTGGCACCCAGTCTAGTCTTGGGTACGAACCTGGGACGGCAATTATGATTTAGAGTATGTTTCGATATACACCGAGAGCACTGTCCAGTGCTCGCACTGCGGAGAAATTCGTTCCGTTATGGACCGTCAGTATACTGCCCAATAAACACAGATACGTGAAAACAACGTCGATTTTTTTCTAATAACGCCAACGTTGAAAAACCTGGAAAATGTCGTTAGGAAATACGTTGCATTCTCGTTGTTAAGTGACGCTACTTTGTGACGATATTTCTAGGTTATTTAAACGTTAAAAACATTGTGACGAAAATTCCACTAAAATATATCGTTTCTTTTCGGTTTCAACGTAACTATTCCTCATAACGGGTTATCAACGTTTTAAATACATTTTGAATTGAACCTCAATATAACGTTTTTTCTTTCTTAAACAACGTTGTTGATAAACGATTATTTAACGTTTGTTTCTACTATCCGATCACCCTACTGAAACATTCAACTCAAGTATTTCAATAAAAGCTGATTGTTGGTATTTCTGTTATGAATCATCTTCCCTTACTTTTTGTGAGAAACAATTCAGTATCTTTGCATTATTTATGTTTCATTTGAAGAAAGTCAGTCTTTCATGTCAGTTCATCTCTAATAACCTACTGCTTCAATAAGAAAAAAACTCTGATCACCTATCATGTAATGAAAATATAAAATATAAAAAAATAATTTCGGCTTGGTGTTTGTGGTTAATGATTTTTTATTGAAAACAAATCATGTTCGAGGAAAAATTTAAAAAAATTTCAATTAAGGAATGCACCTAAAAATTTAATTGATGATATGCTAATTGAAGAATAATAATAAAATTAGGGATGAATAAATTATTATTATAGAAAAGGAATAGAAAATAGAAAATAAGAAATTGAAATATGAAAAATAACATGAAATATTGCACTGAATTGTACTACTAGTATTATTTCTACTTAATGCATAAGATTATAAGTTTCGTTTCTGCTTGGCCTTGATAGTGTTAGTCATCCTTTTTCGGCAAATTTCAGACAGGTTGAGGGAGCATTTCTGGTCTGCCAATCAGTCGCAGCATCGAATTATTATCCGGACAGCAGCTGTAAAATAATAAATATAATTATTGTTCGAATAGTATTGAGTAGTTTGAATAGTATTGAGTAGTGCGAAACTAATTAACTAGGCATATTGCATTTGTGAATAATTATGACTGTACCTAATACAATATTTCAACTATGATCTAATAAATCTCCTTAAGAATATTTTCTGTTCAGAATGAGCGAATAATTCGATACGCTTTGCATTCATGTGCATACTGAAGTGGAGAAATTATTGAAATAAATCAAAAATGAATTGATACGGATTAAATCGAAACTAATATCTCTTCAAAAATGAGTTGAAGAATACTACTAATCGACTAACAATAAATTCTCTAATTCAGTGATTATTGGAGTGAAACTTTCAAAAGACTGAAATAATTAGTGAAGTTTGTGAAAGCAAAGTAGACACTTACCATATTGGTGTTTTCCGTCAGTTGAATATAAAAAATAAACTTTCAGACGATACTATGTGCCACTCTAGGAGTTCTAAGACGTAGTAATGATCATAACATCCCTTATAATTCCTTCCTTTTCCTTTACATGTGCCAGGAAACTAAGTCCATCTAAACATCTTCAAGTATTGAATTCTTGGGGTCCCGAGGAATGCAGGAGTCTTGGAAAATCCAATCCCCAAGAATATTCTTCTCTATCGTTGCACATGGTACAACAATCTTTCTCGCAATCACAGTTCACGACGACAATCACTACATATTCTTGACAAACAATACCAAACGTCCACATAACACGTTGAAATCTTCGATTTTCATCAATATTTTCAGACTCTATCAATAACTTTTGCAGATCAAAAAAGGGACGCGCGGAAAAAAGAGGTCACACCGTGACGAGTTGTCACTGACGACTATTTTCGAACCCCGCTCATAACATAACGGAACAGTCGGAACATCTGTTGTGTCTTTGTTAAAGCGGGTAAAAAGAGAACACCCACCCCTCTTTCTGTGTTGCCAAACATCCTCGGTTTCTCGATAAAATATTTTATAATTTGCAGACATGAGCATAAAAAACCCTATGTTTTTGATTTTCCATCTTTATCTGCCACGAAAGTATCAATATCCGACTAAAGATATCTAACTTGAGCACTTGGCGAGTAAATGAATTCAATTCCAATGTCTTAAATTTCGAGCGAAGAAAAAATCGAGAAGGTGACAACACTGAAAATAATTGGGGTAACGGGTAACTCTTGTTCTTTCCTTGAACCCTAAAATACTTCCTTTCATTGCTAGAAGAATTTCAAGATTTCTCAATTTAACTGTGACATTTAGGAAAAACGTACGACAGTATCTTTTCAGAAGTCAGAACCGAATTATAATTCCAAATTGATACAAGTGATTTCATTGAATGTTTAATCATGGGAAGAACATTCAATCAACTAGCCGGAAGGGCGAGTGGCTTAGATCATTCGAATGAATAAAAATTGAATACTCAAGTGTTGTACACAAAAATGTATCCCATTTCGATCAATTAGGTTTTAAATGATATTGACTTCCCAGAAAAAAAGTATTCGATATAAACCTTTATATATCCCAGATTTTGTGTGATTTTATATGTGATTCCAACAATAAATTTTTATCATTATTTATCGGAAAGTTCACGTGGTTGTTCTTCGTTACTGGTAGTCATACTAATTATATCTTTTGTATAAAAATATGTCGAAAAGCATTGACGTCAATTTAAGAGCTGCGCGCCTGCTAATTTTTCGTCTTGTCGATTGCACTGAAAAATAATAGGTTCTAGTCGAATAGGTAAAGAATGAACGATCGTCAAAAATTAGTATTAAGATACGCTACAGAAATGAGTTAGTTTCATGAAACGCGAGAGATTCGTGATTTCATGACGTTTATGAAGCGCAAAAAATGGAGTTACTGAAACATAAATTTGAAATCGACAAGAGCATTAGTTAATGGATAGTATTAATCCAACGGTTATGTGACTTATTAAATATAAGTCGACAATGCACAATGATTAAAGGTTGTATGTTGATAGCAACAGTAACGATCAAAAAGTTCATATCACTCAACAAGTACGTGATACTTTGGATAAAAGAGAGAAAAACAGTTACTATAACGTAGATTAGATGTTGACAAGACCATGAGTTTATGAATAGTGTTTTATTCAACGTTTATGTAATGTTTCTCAGATCTAATTGAATAAACGTGAAGAACTCACGATGAGTAAACGTTTTATTATGATGGCAACAGTAGCGAGTTAATCTTCAAGGAATCCATACCACGCAAAAATTGCTTTATCTCATGACGTTGAATATACTTAAAAAAAAGTTTATCAAGCGTAAATTGAAGGTTGCTTGTAAGTTTCGAGTTGCTGAATCGTGTCGTGGTCAACGTTGATATGATGTTTTTAAGTCGTAGTTTAATATACGTGATAAAGGTACGATGTGTATACGTTGCTCTATGGTTGCTGCTATAACGAGTTGAATTGTATTCGTTTATTATACCTTGAATCTACGTTTGGTTGAATTGAGGTTTCAAAAATAACGTTACGAAATCAACGAGTAACGTTTTATCAACGGGAGCAACCACAAATAAACATATTTTCAACGTGTGTGTGTTTATTGGGTGTAGAGTATCCTAGAGAAATTACATTGATCGTTGCCATATTTGTACTGTGAGCACTGGCGGTTTCGAGGTAAGGTGCTCTCAGTGCTTTGAAATTTGACTCATTCAAACGAGGTTATGTACGGTAAAAGTGAACTTCTAACGTGTTCAGTGTTCAACTGAAAAACGAGTTGAATACGAATAATTGTAATGGCTGGTACAGTCAAACATTTATTGGAATTCTCCACTGATAATTCTGACGATTATGAAGATCCCATATATCTCTCTGGAAATCGCGAGGAACAAAATATCATCCCCAGAACAGAAAGTAATGTGAAGCAAAACGTTTTTCGAATGTCTGATGATACTTTTGAAAGTAATTTTCGGAAAGGCATACATTTTATTCAATGATTATTTGTTTCACATAAGAAATCATAGTAATTAGGATTTTCATTAACTGTTTTCCATTGCATTTTCATTAATTATTAAATTACAGTATGAGGTAAGATACTTTTGAATTCCTAATGAATTTGAAATTAAGTCAAATTATGTCCATATTGATAACTGCTGGCCAAATAGTTGATCTACACTTGATATTCGAAATTGAAATGGCGCCAAAAACCATGACAGTATACTGAACTGCGTTCCGTTCTATACAGTAGGCAGTATAGCCAATAAAAAAGGAACGGCTCCGCAGTATAATGAATTGACGTCACATGTCACAGTGCTCGCAGTGTATATCGGAACATAGCCTTAATGTGCCCGCAATGTTGGTAAAGAGCTCCTCTCATGCTGAGCCTGACCAATAGACTACTGCTTATGAAATTCGAAAAATCTAGAAGAGGTCCTGAAAAATTTCAATTCCTTTGTCAACCCATGTACTGTTTTCATGAATTTAATTTTGAGCGTTTGCGCTTGGGTACGGTGTGCTATCGTCTTGAACAAATAGCTTTAATTTTCGAATTTTTACCAAAAAAGGTTTTGAAGCACTAGGCTTGAATCACTGATGACGATTCAGTAGTGTAATTTCTAAGGTTCGATTCGATTGACGGTCTAGACCAGGATTCATGAGAATCTAGGCTTTATGCATCGCACATTCAGATTATTGTACTCTCCAAGATTGCAGAGAGCATGCTAGGATTAAAGAATCTCTGCTTGCCCGATTCGATCGCAATCATTCGAAATTCCACCGCTGTTGTCAAAATCGATTCTGTCCTACTGGCCTTCCGGCCATCCAAGGACACGATAGCTGTGTGTAGCAAGACTTTGAATATCTCAAGAATTATGATCGGTCGTCAGACCAATCGTATGCTACTTAGGAACTCGATATTTGTAGAGTAGATTTGGGGCCAAAATACATAACATTTCCATTTCACTTGGAGTTTGTGTGATTTCACAAGTGCTCTTACTGGAAAAAAGAAAACTCATATGTCCTCCCGATAGACTTCTTCAGCCCGGTGAGGTTTAATTAAAGAGACTTCCTTCAGAAGTAGGCTTGAAAGTGTTGAAGTATCGATGAAAATGCTTAGCAACGTGGAAGTCCAAATAGGTTGAAACAAACCAACAAGATTTGTACACAATGTTACCTGCATTTCACCGAAGATGATGTTTTTTATATAGGTAAGCATGAATAGCTAATGAATTGAAAAATAAAAATTACTTAAGAGGAATGGTATTCTTGACAGAAATCTTCCTGTTGAACTGATCATAAAAGAACAAAGTAGATATTCTAGTGGTAGAACTGATCGATTGAAACAAATGAAGTCTCAACAAATAAATATCTGGGGACGAATACTCTTTACACAATGTTCCGATGAAACAGAAGCTGCACAGGGTTCATAACAGCTTCTTCAAGAACAATCTCATGAGTGTTGGCAGGATTTTCTTTGTGAACCCAAGATGGTACCAGTAGTGTAAACGAAAAAATTGCTATGAGTATTTGACTTTTTTGTGTAGTATCTCAAAAAATATGTTATACTAATATATACATTTTTGAGCAGTAGATTTGAGTAGGTATGTGATCCAACTGGGTGAGTAAGAAGGTTGAAAATTCATTAGTTTTGCTTTTAACAAGCAACATAGTATTACATGCATCTTACTGAACACTTCTAGAATCATTTGTTCCTTCAAGATCTCAAAATAATTTAAAATTGGTCTTGCCGTACAAAGTTGAAATGAGTTTATATCCAAACAATTCTTACAGTAATTGTAGCATTGCTAATCTGAATTAGAATAAATGGTACATGACTCCTTCATAAAATGAAATATTCATACTATATACATATATTCTTTTGAGAACGAGCATTACATTCTAAGATATATCACGGTGTTAGCAGAGGAAATGTAAACGGGGTACCATACTTATTTGCGTATGATACAAGAGCACAGATAAAAACCTCAGGAAAAATTCTGTCTCCCCGTATAAGTGTAGTAATTTGTTTATAGAAGATGGATCTTTTTCATTGGAAAATAATTTTTTCGTCATCTTGAATTCATTTTGACAAAATATCTTGACATAATATCTGGAACAGAAAGAGGGACAGAAAACCAGAAGGAAGCAGTAAATAATATCACCTACATTTGCTCATGACCGAGAGGGTCTTTCGACCAGGTTCAGTCCTCCAAGCGATGATTTTCAGATCCTCAGATAAACGAAGAACGCTACAGGCCCCTTTATTGGGGAATCATCTCCCATAGATCCATAATTGTTCATTTCGAACTAGAAATCTAATAAAATATCGGGAATAAAGTGAAAAACTTGTGACATGTATTATGTCAGGATGACATAAATAATATTCATACTAAGAACCATTTTCGATTTGAATACATTGTATTATCAAATAAACAAGCCAATTCTAGAGAGTCTAGCTCCCATCTGTGTATATAAGGTTTTCAAATTGGCCACCGTGGCGGTGCAATCTTAAATACAGACGCCAATTGATCGATTTATACCTGAATATCTTACCATAACTGAAGATTACCTTACCCTATGCACTGCACTCGTAATCTATGACAACATCAACTTCCAACATTTCCGCAACGAACGGCATTAGTAATACATTATCTATACTGGTGAACAATAGTGTAAGTAGCGATTGAAGCTTATTTTGGGGAGAATTCACATTATTTTTTAGGTTTTTTCTGGGTTTTCGCTCCCAATATCCGAAACAAAATAATTGAAAATTAAATTGATACTGTTCTTTCAGGAAAAACCCCCTTGTGGATTGCAGGATTAAACTATTTAATCGAACGAAATTTGTTCTTCATAAAAAACGCCCTTGCGGATTGCAGGAAAACTATTCATTTATTTGACAAAGGTCTCAACTCAAAACGAAAAATCGAAAGAAAATAACTCTAAAAAATTTCTCCTCTGTCTTATGAAAAACTCAGATTTATACCCTGAAACGTCACAGTTCGCTTTGTTTATCGTTTGTATTTTCCTGTGAAGTTCATTAGGCAATCTGTTTCGCGAGAAACTGCCCTTGACAAATAGTTTAATTCTGCAATCCGCAAGGGCGTTTTCCATGAAAAAACAATTTTAATTTGATTCTTGCGCGCATTGTCTGGGGAACAGCATGCTATCGTTTTGACCAAATATCTGTGATTTTTCCCAAAAATGGTCTCAAACAACTAGGTTGGACTCACTGATGACGAATCCGGTGTCAAAATCGATTCTGTCCGGGCGATCGGCCGGCTGACGACAGTATAATTTTCGAAGTGAGCAAGCTAGCGACTTGAAACTGTGAGATTAGGTCACGCATTGGAATGCCACCGTTAAAGTCGTTAATTGGACGAATCGGTCAAATAGTTTCGGAGTTAAGGTCATTTGAAATTATGAGATTAATTTCCTGATATTTGAGGAACTACTTACGTGATTGGACTGAAACTCAAAAGTCAGTTGGAGCATATCAACGCATAACTTTTCACAAAATTTCGTTGAGATCACATTGTTAGTGATTTCTAAAAAAAATTTTTTTTTTTCGAAACTATTCATTGAATCTGGAAAAAAAATCAGTCTATACCTTAAGAATTAAATTTTACAGCAGTGCACCAAATTTCATTTTGATTCGGCCGAAATTTTTGTAGATATTGGAAAAGAAATATATGAAATTTCGTGATTTTTTTCTCCGGATTAACTAAAAAATACTGATTCAATCAAATTGGAACCTGGCAGCTAGTTTGGAAATACTCAACAAATATCGAGTTTCTTACTTGTTTTTTTCGGAAATTATTGTATTTACCGGCCTTGGTAGATTAGGGGCTCAATATTACGCAGGTCGAATCCGTAGATATACCCATTTAAACTATTATTTTCCCAATATTTCCATACCTACATATTACATTATATCTACGAATTCGACCTTCGTAATTAAGCCCCAAATTCACACAATATCTTTCGGAAGAAACGACTCAGAAACTCGATATTTGTAGAGTAGGTTTAGGGCTTGATTGCGAGAGTCGAATTCGTTGATGGGGAAAATATGCCTAATGATTCCGTAGATATATCCATTAAAAATTTCGTTTTTCCATTTTTTTTAGCTATGAACTCTTCCATAGTATTGTTCAGTATTTAATAAGTATTAATCATAAAAAACACACTATTCTCTTAATTTATTTCAATCTTAGGATGAAAGTATACAGGGTAAAATATATGATTCCTTTCACAAACTACAGGTTTGTTCCAACACCCAGTTCTGTTACTGTCTTGAACTCATTCAGAACTGAATCAATTCACACGTCTTCGCTCATTCTAGTTCGGGACTAATTCTGAATAGATAGTTCGAAAGTGTTGGAAACGAATCATTCTAAGAAATTCCCTTGTCATAGCCTAAGGGCTGTTTGTCACCCGAAAAATGCAGCCCGTCTCTGCCAGATGTGGTTTTATTGCCCCTTGCTGCATTCGAATGCATGTAACAGATGACCGATTCAATTCCTCCTTCTCAGTTCTTGCCTAAACCCAAGAACTGAATTCACCGTTCTAGAACTGGTCTGACACAAATTCTTTTTACGTTGGAACACTTGGTTTGCAATTCCTAACCAGTTCAAAATTTGTTGGAACGCTAATATCGATATGCGCAAACTCCGCCCGATTCAGAACTAGTTCCAGAGTGTGTAGGAACAGACTTTACGTCTTATAAAAAGTTAGTTTTCAGGTTAAGAGTAAGTAAGTGTGCAACTTACGGTTAATTGAGTCAAAATGGATCTAAGTAACATCGATATATCATGTCTATATGATTATTTTTTCTCTCATGTAGGTTGTTTCTCGAATTTCTTGATTGTATTATTGTTATTCTTCCAAATTGATGTGATACTTTTTTCCAATTTCTTGATGGCGTAGTATCATCTGTAATGAACTGGTAAAAGGAATATGCGCCGTTTATGTCGATAAAATGAAGTCCTCCTAGGTAGGGTGGGAAATTTGAAAAGTTGTTTATTTATTCTTAGATGTCTATAAGTGTGAATACATTTTTTCCGCTAAATTCTTGATTGTCATTTAAGTGAAAAAAGTTGTTTTTTTTGAGTATCTCTAGTTGTTTGAGTAATGTTAGTCTGAAAAAATTACTTTCTTTGTGTAGTATTTTTAAATTATTTAAGTTTATTGTATGTTTAGAATCTTCAAGGTGTGAACCCAAAGCAGAATGCGGCTGATTTGTTTTATGTTCTTTGAATCTCTTTTCTACACCACGTTTCTTCAATATTTTCAAAACTACAGATTAGATCGAATTAAAATCCAGTAGTTTATTGAAAAAAACAACCTGAAAAGGCACCTCCGTGAAGGCAGCAGCTTTAGCGCGCATGTTCAAATTGGTTGCCAAAGCTATCATCTCCATTGAATATGCGCATTCAATGGAGATGACAGCTTTGGCAACGAATTTGAACATGCGCGCAAAAGCTGCTGCCTCCACGGCAGTGCTTTTCTAAGTTTTCCAATAGTTCTCATATTGGAAGTTAAATCCCAGAAAAAAACCTTATAATGATATGACATTGTTGTTCATGAAGACACAATTAACAAACTTTCAACAAAATGTCCGATGATGACTGAATATTGTCTCTTCAACAAAACCAGCTGGTGCAGTTGAAAAACGATTGAATTCGCATTTTGTCACTATAACTCCTGTCGGAACACGAAAGGATATTTCCATCGCAAATAGTTAGCGGAACTTACCAAACCTGTTACGCTGGACTTAACAGAAATCTCTCCCGAAACAATCCGTTTTCTCTTCAAATCGAGACAATCCGTTCTCTCTTCAAATCCTCATCAATCACATCGGATGCATGTCGTAAATACCTACTGCCGGAAATTGTTGGGGATCGAGGGCTGCAAAGATATCCAAACGACTATTTGAATCCCCTGTAATGCGAACGCTATCTCCTATGTCGTCTTTCTCTTCCTCAACTCCTCATTCCTGCGATCTTATTCAGAGAAAATGAAACGAACCGAGAGAGGGAGATGTCAGCATTGGAAACAACGGATGAACGACAGGAAAGAAATGTTTATTGATGGCCCTGTGCAAGGTGAACCTTGTAGCGAGAAGAAATGGAGCGGGAAATTTTGAAATATGCGGCAATAGCGAAGATATATTATCAGTGGACGAAGTGAAAGGTTCGAACAGCTTGCAGCATTGTGAATAATGTAATTTCTTCCTTGGAAAATTCTATGTGTTTGTTCACGACTACAGAAATGCAAAATCTTTTACTGTTGAAGTAAATTTATTCATTGATAAAGGCTTCGATGTAGAAAGAATTCGGTAGAAAATGATAAACAGTTTACACCTTCTGAAAACTGGCGTTCGAACTACCAGTGATAAAGAGAAATTTAGCCGCACAAATCATACGCATTCTTCTATGTAAGCTCATATTATATTAATGTTACAGATATCGTCTAGATAGGAAACTATAATCCAAGAATCAAATAGAAACTTCCTTCTTATAATATTTTTGGTAGGAATGTGACCTGTTTCGAAAAAGTTACAACTCTTAACTCTTGGACCAGCAACTACAAGAAACAAAACTATAAGACAACATAGGTACACGGTCATCACAGATTTTGTTCTCGATGGAGATAACTGATTTCAATAAATCTAGAATATGCAGGGCGGGTTGGAAGATACAGGCTGTTGAAATTTCAAGGAAAATCTTTCTATTGAAGCTTTGACAATTGGCTTTTCCGTACGGAATGAGTTCTGGTCTAAATATTTCTATAGCAATGACACATATTCTACAGATATCACTTCCGTCTTACTTAGTTAGTTAGTCTCAAGTCATTATTCCTTATAATTTCTCCTAACTGAACCCTTTTCGAGATAGTCAACGTGAAATATTATAATTTTCGAGAAATTTCGTTATTTTTGGGGATCCACCGCTCAGCCGTGACTCAAGCGCGGTCTACGTTTATCCTGGCCACAGAATACACAACAATATTCATATATTTTGTATTGGTCTATGCATAGAATTCGTAGAATTCAATTGATGTTTTTAGGTGAGTTTGTTGATTTCATTTATAAGTTAAATGAAAATTAGGATATTTATAGAATTTTCATCATGAGAATGGTCAAGAATAAAATTGTGGTGCATCTTATGGTGAAAACAAGTGGATATTTTGTTTATATCAAGTGAATGATTAGTGTTTCATAGGTCAAGTGTTGTGAAATATTTTCTTTATAGTAATACCGCAGAAGTACCAAATAATCAAAATCAAGTGAGTAGATCATTTTTCCTAATCATATTCCTTTATATTTCAAGCAATTGATTGGCAATCCTACAATTCGGTTCCACGTGAGAAATCTCTGTGTTGAACTTGCAAACAGAGTGCAGGAGTGTATGAGCACATTGAGAAATATTTAAATGCTTATAACCTTTTACCTGTGCTTAAGCTGGAAAAATGATAGATGAAAATAAAAGAAATATATGGCTAGAATTAATGTTCAACTCGAAGACTCACCCCGTATATTTTACTTCATTACAATGCAATATAATAATATAATATGCGTCAAGGTTAGGACCCCATTATCATCCTTTCAATGAATGTCATAATTTTGATTTAGAAAAGAGATTGAGATATAAAATAGTGGTGTTTGTTTTAATTCGTGGAAAGTCGTATCATTCATGATGAAATTGTCTATTCTGCGAAAAACATTCTTTGAGTTTTACTATGACAGAGCTCATCCTTTGCATACACATTTCAGCCCAATAGTTGGCGAAACGGTTGATTTATACAGGGTGATTCACTTATCTTGAAATTCTCAATTTCTTCGGAAATATGCGTCAAACTCAGATTAAGGTAAGGACCCCATTACAATGAATCTTTTTTTGCGAATCTCCTTTCCAATGAATGTCATAATTTCAATTTAGAAGAAAGGCTTGGGATATAACATAATGGTGCTGGGCAATATTTGATATTCTACATAGAGATATATGAGATCTTCAGCATTACAAACTGTCTTCTTCCTCAACTCTAAATGTACAATCTGATTTCGGTGAATAACATATTCTGAGATCAATCTTATTGCTTTTTTCCATCTGCGAAATGAATGTAGGATATCTAATGAAAGCTCTTGAATTCCCTTCGGAGCATACAGTACCTCGAATATAACGTAGAAACGTTTATAGCCAAAGTTCATTTTTTTTAAACATTTTTGGGTAAAACTGCTAGCAAAAATGGTGAAATGCGCAATGTTGAGTCTTTTGTATTTTCGAAAATATTCGTAGAAAACGAAAGCTGAGACGGAGTGAAATATGAATTTAAAAGAAACATTGCGCAATTTTCACAACATAATCAGTAAAGCCTCCAAATCTTCAGCCAGTTTTCTCATATTAACGTTTTAACATTTAACTTTTCTATCTGGCATTAGCACCGTTGCGGCATGCAGTCTGTGGTCAGGTGCCTGACCTTATTTTATCAAAGATGTATATTGGAATAATATGTCTATGGGTTTTATTGAATTTCAATGTGGCTGAGGTGCCGCAATCCATGAAGCCGTCATTTACAAGTCCTCGTTACTGCTTGCTGTCAAGTAAAAATTATGACAGTTGACGTGTATTGAATACCAAGGAATAAAATTTATATTTAAGACTCATTGAAATTGGTAATCTTCATCGAGAATAGTTCAAACTGGTAAATTTGCGATGATGAAGTCCTTTAGCTATCAGAATATTTATTCCCTTGTAGTTGCAGGTCTAAGAATGTTTAGTTGTAACTTCTACGCAACCGGTCACATTTTAACATAAACACTATTAGAGAGATTTGTTTGTTTCAGTTCATGGAAAGACATATTTTACATGATGAAATTGTCTTTCCTTTGGAAAGCATTCTTTGAGTTTGGGTATGACAGAGCTCATGTTTTCTTTAAACATTTCAGCCAACTAGCGAACGAAACGGTTGATTCATACAGGGTGATACACGTAATGAATAATAGATTTCAATAACAATGAACAATTTTTCAATGGAAATCGAAACATTTTACATCATATATCGGATGTATCCACTAATATGATAGATAAATGAATTTAATCTTTTCCTTATTTCATTGAAAGGAGCTCCTGCCAGAATATAGACATTTGAGTTCATGATGGATACTCACTTCCTATATATTTTGCTGAGAATGCTTTCTTATCGTTTCGTGAATTTTCCTCTGATCTTGAAAACATTTTTCAGTGTGGAATGTTCCGCTCAGAATACCTTATTGCTTGAAGTAGGCGTTCAACTCTACAGCGTTCTTTGACTTCTACATGAATTTCAAACAAAAAGAAGCAGCAAAATCCTTGCAAAATATCCTTCAATCGACGAACAAGAAGTTTTACAGAGCTCACAATACTAAACTGTAATTGCTGAGAAATAGTTTGATACATAGCCTTCTTGAGTTTAAGGAACAAAATCATATATATGTCTCTGAATCAAGGCGTACTGTCACAATACCGAAAATCTAGAAATCTAGAAAAGCACTGCCGTAAAGGCAATAGCTTTTGCGCGCATGTTCAATGTAGATGACCGCCTCGACAACAAATTTGAACATGCGCCCAAAAGCTGCTGCCTTCACGACAGTGCTTTTCTAGATTTTTTTCCGATAAATTATTCTCATTAAATTTTGTATGAACCTTCGAACTGTTATTTTTCGATAAAGTACTGGATTTCAATTCAATCTAATTGTATTTTTGGAAATATTGGGAAAATAAAATTTTGAATGAGTATATCCACAAAATCATTGGGCGGGTTTTACTCATTCACGAATTCGACCTTCGTAATTAAGCCCCAAACCATCTCTTCAAATATCGAGTTTCTAAGTCGTTTCTTCCGGAAACTCGATATTTGTAGAGGAGGTTCGGACCATAATAACGAAGGCCTAATTCGTGAATGGGTAAAATCCACCCAATGATTTCGCAGATATACCCATCCAAAATTTTATTTTCCCAATATTTCCAAAAATACTGATCACATAGAATTGAAATCCAGTACTTTATCGAGAAGTAACAATTCGAAGGTACATACAGAATTTAATGAGTATAATTTGACAAGAAGATCACAAAATGTTGAATATGTATTCGAAAGAAAAAATTTGAAATTTATTTCAAATTGTTCTAATTAAACGTTCATCACAATTTCGTACAAAATTGTGTTTCAGGATCTTCAAACTGGGTGCGAAGTTTCATCGTGATTGAATCATTATTTCTTGAGTTATACCGATATCGGGAAAAAACTACGAAATTTCATATATTTTTTCCCAATATCTCCAAAACAAATAACCGTATCGGATTGGAATTTGATACACTGTTGTGGAATATGGAGCTCAGAGTTCGTGCTGAATATTTATCAATGTGATGTACAGTTCGCGAAAAAAAAGTTTTTTCGAAAAAAATTTTGAAAATAAATTTTTTTTCGAAAAAAATTTTCAATTAAATTTTTTCCAAAATTTACGGATAGTATGATCTCAACAAAATCTCGCGGGAAGTTGCGCGTTATAATACTCCAACTAACTGCCAAGTTTCGATCCAATCGTTCCAGTTGTTTTTGAATTATCGCCATAATACTACGGACGAGCGGACGGACAGAATCGATTTTGTCACTGGATTCGTCATCAGTGAGTCTAACCTAGTCGTTTGAGAGCATTTTCGGCTCAATAATCGAAAATTACAGACATCTGGACAAGACGATAGCACGCTGTTTCTCAGAACATGCGCGCAAAAAAGAACGGATGAAGTAGAATAAACATGATACAAGTTTCACATTGGTTTGAAATGAAAGAAAATGGTTTTTGGAAAAGAATTGCATCAAAATCTTCTCGAACTCGGTTTAGAACATATTAACATATAATGTTAACATACAAATAATGAAACGAACACAGCTTCGTTTCATTATTTGTATTCCGTAATATTAATATGTTTTCCTTTAATGTTACGAAATAAAACTTGATTGTAACGTGGTATTCCTATAGGAACTATGTTAAAATGAGATGCAGAGAGAATCAGTTATCGATTTTTGGATTTAGGCGTTTGAATGCGTATGTACAATGCAATAACGACAAAACCAAACTTCCAGATGCGGCAAGCGAAATGTCTGATATTTTCCAATTCTCTTCATTTGATACAACAGCAGGTTGGAGTTCATGTTATGGGAGTTCGAGCAGAACGGTTTTCAATTTTCAAGTTCACTACTAACAGGGAAAACACAAATGAAATGAATTATTTCGAAAACTTAAATCTTTTGTTCGAAGTTCGTGGTGTTCAGTATCGAGCCAACCAAATATGTATAATGAGAGTTTGTTATAAAGCATTTATTATTCATTATACTCATCAGAGATGAACTTCTCCTTAGAAAATTTCGCCAGTAAAAGGAGCAGCTGTTCAAAGTTTGTCTAGTAATTCAGCCTAATTATTCCGAGAACACTAAGGATCTAGTCGTGTTTTCTCGAGGGAAAGCTTGAATAATCATTGGTTCCCCATATATTCTTGTGAACTCAGCTTATTGCATGATTTATTGCATATTGTTGTTTTAGGACCTAAATTGTGAACTTTGGATGGGTTGTGTCTTCTGTAGGACCGCAATTCGACTCCCTTGCCCTAATAATATCATTAAGTGACCTATTCCGTGGAATATGGATACTTCAATGTAATGAACAGTCAGTTAAGCAAGGAGTTACCAGCGGATTTCAGAATTAAACGAAAAATTAAACTATTCGGACTTAAGTTTGGCTGGTCTCATAAAACTTTGATAGCACAATTAAGGGCTTGATTTTCAATCCATAGTGAATTCTGTGCTCGACTTCAGTCATTTTGAACCTCACCATCGATTTCCCACTGTAATTAACGAGCTTATCAGCCGTCAAAATTTTTGTGAAACCGACGGTTAGAATATAGATTTTCTATGTATTATCAAAAATTGTTATTGTTTCAATAATGATTTTCCTTATCTGTCGAATGCAAAAATATAGGAGCATGTGAATTAGCATTTTCTGCAACAATATTATCTATTCCGGGATATATTCAGAGCATCAATTAGTTCGAGTTTCTATACTTATAAATTTCTTTAGAAATTTTTTTCTGCGGGTATCAGAGTTGCCTTAAGGGATGATGTCAACGTTATCTTCACGATATTTTTGGTTCACGAAGTTCTGTGAAATACATGATCTATAAAGTTCAAACGTCGCAATAATGACCCTTACTAGAGTTAACTATTTTGTCTAAACTAAAGATCTTTGCATTGTACGTTCAGTTCAGTAATGAATGCCTCTCATGAAATGAAACAGATCGTTCATTTACCATTCTTTCAGATTCGTCTCCGTTAAAAACATACAGTTGAAATCTACAAACAGAAATTATTTTTTATAGATTTGATGAGGTGTCCGAAAGGAATCGATTATGATGTGAAGGCTTCGATAGATATCACAAATATTTATCAGTTATCAATTCTATTAAACTAATAACTAGAGAATCCTCGTTTTCTGGTTATAAACTAGCCGATTCATAATTCAATGAAAAATTAACACAAGAACTGCAGAAGAAAATATCTTAGGTCACTATAAAAATCTTCGGTCATTTAAAATTACTCAATTATTTCTTGTTGAAAGGTCATTCCAGAAATATTTGACGCAGAACGTTACAAAAACTGAGGCAAATCCTAGAAATTTTTGTTCTAGGGGAACAGTGTGCTATCGTTTTGTCCAAATGTCTGTAATTCTCTATGATTGAGCTGAAAATGGTCTTGAACAACTAGGTTGGCCTCACTGATGACGAATCCGGTATCAAAATCGATTCTGTCTGTTGAGTTCTTTAATAGGCCAAATCGGCCAGATAGTTTCGGAGTTATAGCAATTTGAAATTTTGAGGTTAATTTCTTCATATTTCAGAAACTACTGGAGAGATGGGATTGAAACTTGGCAGTTAGTTGAAACATAACGACGCGCAACTTTGAGCAGATGTTCGTTGAAATGTTGTGGTCACTCAATCTTAAAAAAAAAATTTTTTCAAAATTTTTTCCGAAAAAATTTTTTTTTCTGTAACCATCGTCCACCATCCTTCAGCTCCGTATTTCACAGCAGTGTATCAAATTTGAATTCGATACGGCTATTAGTTTTGGAGATATTGGAAAAAATTATATAGAATTTCGTCGTTTTCTTCTCGATATCGTTGTTTTTTTGGGTATAACTCAAGAAATACTGACTCAATCGTGATGAAACTTTGCAGCTAGTTTGAAGATGGAGAAGGATAACATTGTGCAAGATTTCGTGATGATGGTGTCATTAGAACAATTCGAAAAAAATATCCATTTTTTTTTCAAATATTCAATATTCTGAGATCTTCTCATCATATTATCCTCTTTAAATTCTGTACAAATCTTCAAACTGTCATTTTGCGATGAAAAACTGGAGTTCAATTCGATCCAATCTGTATTTTTTGGAAATATTGGTAAAATAAATTCTGAATGGGTATATCTGCGGAATCATTGGGTGGATTCTACCCATTCACGAATTCGACCTCCGAAATTAAGGTCCAATCCTTCTCTACAAACTTCGAGTTTCTAATTTGTTTCTTTCGGAAGTTATTGTGTTTAAGGTCCGGCCTATAGGCCGACCGTGAACACAATAACTTCCGGAAGAAACGACTTGGACTTTCGATATTTGTAGGGAAGGTTTGGGCCTTGATAACGGAGGTCGACCTCGTGAATGGGTAAAATCCGCCCAATGATTCCATAGATATATCCATTTAAAATTTCATTTTTCCAATATTTCCAAAAATACAGATTAGATCGAATCGAAATCCAGTAATTCATCGAAAAAAAACTGGAATAGCACTGCCGTGAAGGCCGCAGCTTTTGTAAGAATGTTCAAATTCGTTGCGGAAGCGGTCATCTACATTGAACATGCGGGCAAAAGCTGCTGACTTCACGGGAGTGCTTTTCTAGATTTTTTCCTTTTTAGTGGATCCGCCCGTGAGATAGTTAAAGCCTTAAGTTAAGCTCCCGTACAATTTTGTTATTATATCAGATAAAAATATAAAATATCCAAAATTACTAAACAGTCTTGCCAACGTATTTTTCCATAAATCGTCCCTTTACCTGCTGGTCTCAAGCACACTTACTGCGCAGCCCCTTGTACGGGCAATCAGACGACTTTTTATTGACATCAGCCAACTTTAAGTTTATATCTTCGTACACTGTACATTGATAGATATAGCAAGAGAACGTTATCAGTAGAAATCACTTTTCTGGGAAAAGTTCGGTGAACTAGCCAGTTCTGTTAAGGATCATACACGTAATGAAGTAATATCAAAATGGTTTCAATGTATATTCAGGTCATGTGAAATACCTATTCATTGCAGGTGAATGTCATCAGAACGATAAGAAAGTTCTGAGTTAATGTTTCGTGGAGATACCTTTTTTCATTCATTAACATTTCAGTGGAAGTTTATAATTAAAAGGTTCAACGAGAATGATTGCATTTTTAATTTGACAGAATATTAATTGCCTCCAAAGGATATAACTATACAATGTCTCATTCGAGTATTATTTGTTTCACTTCGTCTCAGTTCATATCAGTCGAATGTTTGGAAAATGGCTACCGTAGAGAAGAAAAAACTTGGATTTGCTGAAGTAAGAAAAAATTTGATAGGCGCTGGTTGTCTGTCGAAGGATGGTGGTACCAAATTATTGTCATCATTCTTCTTCTCTGGGTTTTTCATCCTTGGAAGCTTCATGTTGCTTGGCTTGCTAGGGCATACCTACAAAAGTTTTGAATGTGAGTGTTGCCTTAAGGTACCTTTTTATATATGGTTTCGTACTTGAAGCCTCAACTAGAAAGTTTTATTTCTAATGATATAATGGATGAAAATTCAGTATTTCTCTATAAATTATAGATTAGAATTAGAGAATATGACTAGGAGTTTGATTGAAGAAATAAAGGAACAATAGTTTTATAAAACAATTTTGAAACTGAATTTTCTTGTGAATACATACGTAAAATTGTCTACGAGGAGTATTGCCGTATTTTCAAATTTACTTGAGTTTGTTGGGATCTCGGCAGAAAGTACATTTTCATGTACACCTATATTTTGGTTCTGTGCTGGGACCCTCCTCAAGATGCTGAAGACCTCGTGCTACAAATCAATCTTAAATTTAGAGAATTGGATAAGCCAAAATTTACAAATTAAAACTATTACTTACATCTGATACAGTAGTGAAAGGTAAAACGAAATAAGATTGGAGGAACCTATGGTCCAACACTATTATAATATAATAATATAATTTATTCAAAAAAATGTTCTTTATTTACAAAAACAATCTAACAGTGAAACCACTCAAGTCATATCTATACTAACTATACTACCTACTTATCGTATTTAGAGCACCTACATATAAAACACCTGTATGTGCTATATTAAAATTATTCCCTATTTTCCAATTAACCTACCATGAATACACCCACAAAACCCGAAATAAAATCAACTACAGCCGAGACAACCAATCTCTCCAAATAAACCCGCAACACACCAAATCCACCAGAGCCAACATCACCCGAAAAATCCTTCAAATAATTGATAATTTTCAAAAATAATTTTTTTAACTGCTAATTTAAATTGTTTAATCCTAGTCGAATTCCTTACTTCACTGGTATCAAATTATACAGTCTAGGGCCAAAACAATTAATATATCTGAGTTTTAGATTATTTGTACTGAACGGTGATTTAATATGTCTGTTGTGTCTGGTTCTTGTTTCATATACATGATCTACAATAGACTTCAATTCAGATTTAGTATGTATGTATGTGCACACAGTAAAAACATACATGGATCTGATGTTAACAAACTGATCATCAAAAAGCAAATGTGAGGGGTACAATCTATTTCTTTTATAAATAATCTTCAAAATATATTTTTGTGTTATATTTAATTAATACAGGCTGTTATTATATAGACCACCTCACACCAATATTCCTTATCTCAATATTGACTCGACAAATGCCTTATAAATCATAATTAGGTTAATAAGTAAAATTTATGAATAAGTTTACGAATCCGATCCGAAACATAATCAACATAAGGCTGCCACTTAAGATATTTATCAACTACTATTCCAAGATATTTGGTAGAATGAGTTTCGTTGATTGAATGATTTTCGATAACAATGATACTGTAGGATTTTTATCAATCGTCTAGGGGTTTGATTGATTTGAAACTCCTAATATTTCTCTCCGTCTCTTTTCTTGTAGTGGGTAACAAGAAAACACTAGTTTTTGGCTATTTACTCTATTTACACCGACTTTATACACTTTGTACAATTGAGCAGATTTACAAGGAAAAAAAAAGAAAAAGACAATTGCTGACGTTCGAAACTCGTCTAGAATCGCGTCTAAAATCTTGATTTTGCTTCTGAGTCTTTCGCCTGAGTTTCGCGTCTCGAACTCTACGTCTAACTTAAGCTCAAACTCTCTGTTCTCAAACCACGACGGAAACTGCCTTACTCAATCGTCGACGGGAACTCTCTTACTCAATCACCGACAGGAACTCTCTTACTCAATCCCCGACAGGAACTGCCTTCAATCTTCACTCTGGCGTACTAGCTCAATTTCTCCCCACTCTTACTTAAATCGAGGGCGTACATCCCGAATCTTCATCCCCTTCTACCTGCGTCTGATTGGACAGACCTCGACGGATGTGACTTACTGGGGATGAGATTAGACCAATCAGCTGAGGTGCCTTTCGACCACCGGGAAAGGCTTTTCAAGAATACTATTAATCTCCTGTTAATCTATTACTTCCCTTACACGTTCTTGAATTTCTTGGATATCCTAACTGTTGACAGATACAAATTGACGACACGATTGTATCCAACACCCCATATCACCTTTCGTGTAAGGGACAGGATGTTATCAGAAATCACCCGACTTGCTGGCGTCTGCGTCCTCTTAAATCTGCCCTTATGACCACAAATGCCATCACAGGTGGCGACTTGATGTCCTTTGTTCGGAGCACTTTCCATAATAAAGTGCGCCACACACACACAGAACAAACTCCCTCAATGTACAGTATTTACACGTAGGAAATCAACTTCTGTGTGAAGAAATTGAAATCCTACACTCGGCCATCCTGAATTATGAATTCGACCCGAATTCAGCATCAGAGTCTACATCGCTTTGCGTTTCGACCCACGGCTTCATAAATTCAGCACAGGTGGAAGTTCTCAAAGGACCTTCATGAGAGCCCACTTTCGTAACGTCGTACCTCTCATTTCCCTTGGCCTTCACTACCTCGTATGGCCCCAGATATTTCCTGTTCATCTTCAAACCTGCCCCAAATTGCGTTCTCTTGATCGCGACCAGATCTCTCTCTCGGTATATCGTGGCTTTCTTCCTCCTCAAGTTATACCTCTTCTTATTTTCTTCCTGGGTTTTGAAAAGCTGCAGCTTGCAGTTTTTCCTCAGCTCCTCCCTTTCTTCAGAGAACTCCTTTCTAATCTCCATCTCGATTGCTTCGTCTACTTTAAGATCCTCTTTCCTTCGCATTCTGACACCTGTCAACATCTCGAAAGGTGTCGTATCGATACTCCTCTGATAGGTGGAGTTGAGTGCCCTCTGCACTCTATCCATGAACTTATACCATTTCGTGGGGTCGTCGATGCTAAGTTTAGCGATCACTGGAATTATAGTACGATTAACTCTCTCCACTTGGCCGTTTCCTCTCGGTACACCAGTAGTAATCGTAACATGGTTAATTCCTTCCCCCTCGCAATAATCCTTGAATTCCGAGGATGTGAATGCCGTTCCCTTGTCTGTGATTATTCGCTTTGGATTACCGAAAATCTTCTGTTGTCTCAATAAACAACCTAATGTTTCGGTGGTGGTAGTTGATTTCACAGGATATAACCAAACAAATTTGGTGAAGTCGTCCACAACAACCAAAATATGCTTATAGTTTTTGTTAGTCGAAGGAATTGGTCCCAAATGATCAATATGATAGGTACGCAGAGGTCCATCCAACTTAGGTATTGGGTGAAGCCAACCTTCCTGCTTTCCTTCCTTCCGATTAACCAGTATACATTCTATACAGTTGGTTATAACCCTTTGAATTGATTACTCCCTATAATGGCTCGAAATCCCGATGCAACCGCTGGTACCACATGAAATGTGAGATTGTAAGTGTGCTCATTGATTTCCACGTCCAAATTCAATGAGCCTAAAGTTTTTACTGTGAAATGTCCCAACCCTTCAAGCGTTATACGTTCCTTCGATAGTTTATGATCTTTAAGGTAGTTATTATAAACGTCCTCTCGTATGATGCTTATATCGCTACCAGTATCAAAAAGCGCGTTCACTTTGGTAGATTCTAAAATCAGTTCCACGGCATTCCTTGGAACGGATTCTACCACAACTACATTCTTAGGTTCTGGTTTCAGGGTCTCTGAGTTCGAACATTTCGCGGCAATATGACCGAACTTATTACACTTAAAACATCTTGTCCCCTTTTCCTTCTTGGGGCATTCCCTTGATTTGTGTCCCTTATCGCCGCAATTGAAACAAGTCTCTCCTTTCGCTACCCTATCAAATCTGTCGGAATTTCGCACAATTTTTTTGTCTCGCCTTTCCACTTTATCGGAATCTCTCCAATTATTGTTCGTTCGATCTTTCTGAGCAAACAGATCCCGCTTTGCAGAAATTTCTTCGTAAATTTTAGCATTCTGTTTGAATTCCAGAAAATTCTTCGCGCCGTACAAAACGATTTTGTTCGACGTATTATCTGGGATACCGTCTATAATATATTGTATAATAGCCTCGTCTTCGATATTTGCACGACTGCCAATCTCCCTCATTACGAGAATATACTCCTGTATATTCTCATTGGCTTTCCTTTTTCTACTCATGAGGAGCTTGTGAATTTGAGCTGTACTTACTCGAACCTCAAATTCGTCTATTAGACACCTCTTTAAAGAATTCCAAGATTTAACCCCGGAAAGAGACTGCACAAACAGTTTCGCTAACCCCGACAGTGATTTCTTGGCGAATATCAGTTTCTGTAAATCGGACCAACCCGTTATGGACGCGATTTCCTCAAAATCTTCCACCCATTTATTCACTGGATAATCGTCCTTTTCCGTGAATTGCCGAATGGAATCTTCCACATCTCTGAACGTGAGTGAAAAAGTACTACGGCTACTAGTTCTATCGCTAGTGTTCAGCGAATTTGAATCCTCTGACCGCAGAAAAACTTCTTCGGCCCTATCCTCGTCTTCTTCGGCCTCCTCTGCCTCAAACGTCGCGAGAAAATCACAAATACGTTTAGCAAGTTCGTCCTTGCCGCCGTCATAATTCAAATCCAACATTCCACAAATCGCGATCAAATCTGACAACGACAAATTTCCCCCAACATGTGCAATTTTTTCGGAATGTTCTTCGGAATTCCTATCCCACGAAAAAACCCTAAATTTCCGCAGAGATCGCCTTCTCATGTAAGCCTGGCCCTCCTCACCAAAACATACCAAATGTAGGGCTTTCACGGCAGAGATTTTTGCATTCGTGATGTTACGCTCGATTTTAACGATTTCACCTAGGGAACTCATCTCGAATAAATCAAAGGTATAGACTAAAATTCGAAAAAATTTTACGCAACACGTCAAGAAGAAATGAAAGCTCTGTCGAGTTTTGAAATTCAGCAACTGCTCACAAATACAAATAAAATATACACATGCACAACCAGTAAATTCCAAGTTAAATATCGTCTCACAAATATCAATGAATTTAAAATCTCTCAGTCGTCTATCTCAGTATTAATAAAACTGAAAAAGGATTTATAGAAACTTTGCAAATGAAATCGTTCACAGATCGACGATCAAAAAAAATAAAACTAAAAACGTCGTTATGCAAGAAAAAGTGATATTTTCAAATTAAGGATTTATCAACACTCTGCACATCAAATCGTCCGCAGATTGACGATTAACAAATAAAAAAATAAGAAAATCGTTATGAAGTATGGAAAAATGCGATGTTTAAATTAAGACAATGAATCGTAATGAGTCACGAAATATTCGACCAGAATTTATCCCTATCTTCGTCTAAAAAGGGTAAATCCTACCTTAGTCCTTATTCCTCGTCTTGAATGGTCACTCACTCCGCGATTCACAAATTTCACTTAATTTCACAACACTTTTTACTATATCCAATCTCGGCTCCTTTGTACCGCAACCGGACTTCCTCCCGTCTCAGATTCTGTGCTGGTAACCTCTCGCTAGATATAGGTACTAGCTAGTTTTTTTATTAAACTGGCTTGCCTGTTTCACAACTGATCTCAGATTGTGAAATACCTCCTGGCTTACGTCTTCCAAAGTGTTAAGCCTAGCTCCTCGATCACAGACTGTTTTTAATCCTTAACTTCGTCTACTGAAGTGTTTGCTCTTGATCCCGGACGAGCCCCCAAAATGTAGGATTTTTATCAATCGTCTAGGGGTTTGATTGATTTGAAACTCCTAATATTTCTCTCCGTCTCTCTTCTTGTAGTGGGTAACAAGAAAACACTAGTTTTTGGCTATTTACTCTATTTACACCGACTTTATACACTTTGTACAATTGAGCAGATTTACAAGGAAAAAAAAAGAAAAAGACAATTGCTGACGTTCGAAACTCGTCTAGAATCGCGTCTAAAATCTTGACTTTGCTTCTGAGTCTTTCGTCTGAGTTTCGCGTCTCGAACTCTACGTCTAACTTAAGCTCAAACTCTCTGTTCTCAAACCACGACGGAAACTGCCTTACTCAATCGTCGACGGGAACTCTCTTACTCAATCACCGACAGGAACTCTCTTACTCAATCCCCGACAGGAACTGCCTTCAATCTTCACTCTGGCGTACTAGCTCGATTTGTCCCCACTCTTACTTAAATCGAGGGCGTACATCCCGAATCTTCATCCCCTTCTACCTGCGTCTGATTGGACAGACCTCGACGGATGTGACTTACTGGGGATGAGATTAGACCAATCAGCTGAGGTGCCTTTCGACCACCGGGAAAGGCTTTTCAAGAATACTATTAATCTCCTGTTAATCTATTACTTCCCTTACACGTTCTTGAATTTCTTGGATATCCTAACTGTTGACAGATACAAATTGACGACACGATTGTATCCAACACCCCATATCACCTTTCGTGTAAGGGACAGGATGTTATCAGAAATCACCCGACTTGCTGGCGTCTGCGTCCTCTTAAATCTGCCCTTATGACCACAAATGCCATCACAGGTGGCGACTTGATGTCCTTTGTTCGGAGCACTTTCCATAATAAAGTGCGCCACACACACACAGAACAAACTCCCTCAATGTACAGTATTTACACGTAGGAAATCAACTTCTGTGTGAAGAAATTGAAATCCTACAATACTATAAGGTGTTCTATTCGCACCATTGAGTGAGAAGGCTATGTAATTTGTCTTGGCCAAATTCAATGTAAGCGTATACGTCCAAAGCCATGCCATAATTTTCTTTAAGCTACTCACAGTTTGGTATTTTACGCTTTCCCAGGAATCTCCAGCTATAATTAGGGCAGTATCATCTGCATACGATATAGTAAGTCCATTGATACTTAATCTCAGCAATAAATTGACACATATTATGAAAAGTATCGGTCCCAAAACCGTTCCCTGTGGTATGCCGATTTTGATCTTCCGTTTTTCACTGAATGTGTTATTGAGTCTCACTATTTGAAACCGTTCCGTCAAATAATTCCTAAACAGTTGTTAAGTGATCCCCCTGATACCATATATTTCCAGAACATTAATGAGTTCACGGAATCAAATGCCTTAGCAAGGTCCAAAAATACAGCTAAACATTTTTTATTCTAATTCAAATTGTTGACCACTTCGGTAATTAATTCATACATTGCATCCTCAGTAGAGCAGCCCTTAATAAATCCGAATTGGTTTGGGGATAAAATATTATTATCTTGCAAATAACCAATCAGCCTGACTTTGATACTACAGTTTGGCAAAATTGCTAATAATGTTCACAGGTCGATAATTGTTAATAGATGTTTTAGTCCCCTTTTTGTGAATAGGTGTTATAATTGATGTTTTAAATTCACAGGGTATGTACCCAGTTTCCATTATTGAGTTTAATATATGCAATAGATGGTTTATAATCTCAAGATGTGTCTGCTTAATAACTTCAGCCTGAATACCATCATAGCCCAGTGCACTCTTTCTTAAAGATGAAATATGATCGATTAATTCATTTTTCGTCACAGAATTCAAATAAATAATATTTGCAATTGGAGTGTCAACATAAAATTCAGCCTTTGGGGGTGGAATCGCTCTTTCCATTTCCACACCAATATTTATGAAATAGTCGTCACAGAAATTTGCTGCATCAAATGAACAATTAAAATTCTGACCGTCTCTACTAAGAAAACATCTATGAAATCTATATTTTTAATTACACACAGACGTGAAGAACCAAAAAAAATCAAAGCATAAGGATCGCCTGAACTTTTAGATCGGAATTTATTGATATCCATAGATGTTACTGAAAACCTTTTATGTCCGCTCTTTTATTGAAACAATTGATTGTTATTTTCATTTATATGACACATTTCTAAAAACAAGCTTTTTCGATAATAACTAGAGTGAGATAGAACTTTTGCGTTATCAATATCTATATGTTTTATGTTAAAGTCTTGTGTCATTTTCATGAATGGAAAATATTTTTTCAGATTTTGTGATGTTCATATTAGGGCAATGAGTACATGAAATAAAATAGATAAAATCTGATTTGGACATTATTGACGGTTTGTTCTTGTCTTTTAGTTTGGAGAAGATCATATAATTAGCGAAAACACTATTTGCAATCTTCAGATTACCAATAAAAGAGACAATGTGAATGAGTTTGCTGGTGGCACCTGGCAGGAATGATAAAGAGGCAAATTTTGGTCTGTTGATTAGTTCGAGTTCACAATTGTGTTAAGCTTCTATGAATGGTTGTGGTGCTACCGGTTGTAGTTCATCGTTGGAAGCTGCAGTACAAAAAATTAGCTGCCACAGTAATCCATTGGGATATCCATCTTGCAAAAGGATGTTCCAAACGAAGCCCGCCGGTATTCTGGATGTGCTATCTTCATTATTGTATTTTTGATGACGTTTATTTTCATCTTACATTCATGGTTGGAATTTTGGTAAACGCATCTCCCCGAACTGGTTAGTTTTCTGTACCAATCTACCTTAATCTGGTTATCTGTTGTTCTGATAACTTTCGCATCTCGAAATTGAACTGCGTTGTCGGCTTCCTCTTCTGCGGTGAATTGGATGTGCGGATCAAAAGGATTTGAAAACGTTTACTGCTTCATCTAAGGCATTTATTGGAATCATTATCAAGTCATCCACATACTGATGAATGAAGGTAGGAGTGAAAGCCAGACTTCTGAGATAGGTAGTATTTAATACTGTCATTACCATAAAAGCTGAAGTTGGGCTCAGAATAATGATCATATGTTTGATTTTGATAACGCAAAAGTTCTATCTCACTGTAGCAATGATCAGAAAAGGCTGTTTTCAGAAATGAGTCACACTAATGAAAATATCAATTGACATGAAGATCTCAGTTTCATCTATAGATAATAAATTTCGATCTAATAGCTTAAGCAATCCTTTTGTTTTAATTTTTTTTGTTGCTTCCCGTCTCGTGCTTAATTTACAATGTAGATTTCATAGATTTTTATTACTTATAGTGTTGGTACATAGCGTTCTCCGATGTACCTACTTCGTTTAACCATTCACAACTTCACACCTTCTACATCTCGAAAAATTACTCACGGTTAAGATGCAAAGAAGATGAGGTGAGTCCTAAGATGCGCTTTTGATTGGCCAATGCTAGGGAAATCACTAGAATTTGTTTCTTTCACTGAAGGTGGCGCTATTTGGAAATTACCACCCGTTGTCAGGGCAACAATCTGTCAGAACTGATTGACATCAGGCGAGATATAAGGTGAAAAATATCAGGATGAATGAAATTCTACCATATCATATTTTGTATAGCTTTCAGTGAAATAAATTCTAAGAATTCAAAAAACATTTTTATTTTTGGCAAATACATTATCATTCGATGTTTTCCTATATTACAGTAAGTGGAATTATTAGGTTAGAAATGTGAAAGCATTTTACAGAATATATCGATAAATCGATTTCATTTGATAGCTTGTTCAAATATATTCATATTTTTCCAGATTGTGCACATATACAAAGGAATTTGGTAAAACGGCGGGGAATTTTTGGAAGTTGATAGAGTACTAGCATCATTCTTACTTCAAGAGCAAATAATACCTCGAATATGACGGGGTGAATTATGGAGACCAGAGCTCATTTTTTTTTAATTTTTTGGTGCAAACTGTTCAAAAAAACGTGGGAATGCGCAATGTTGGCACTTTTTATATTTAAGAATTATCGGGAAAATAAAACTGAAATACAATGAAAAATGGAAAAATAACTAACATTACGCATTCTCGCTAAAAAATTAAGAACATGCAAAAAATACTCTCTGAAGTCTGCAGAACGACACCTTGTTTTCTCCTAAAAAGCGTCGAAATGTAAAAATGTAGACTGGGACCAGCGGCCTGACCTTGAGTTATAAGCGAGGTTTGATGACATTTAAATGTGGTTGTTTTGCCTAGCTGTAATTTACTACCACGTGGTGTTTTTTCCTCATAAATCAGACATAGACCTAAACTAATTACGATAATACGATAATTCGTATTACATGCAAGAGACCTATTGTGTACAAGGAATTTTATTTAATGTAGAGGATTTTCCTGTGCGATATTGTGTGATATTGAGTTGTTCCATTGAAAGTGAATATTAGTACGTAATCACTTTTCACTAGATGTGGTAACAATATTTTCCATGGGCTCACTGAAATATTTTCAACATTACTTTTGGTTTTTCGAACAGGACCATTTCAAACATATTCAAACTGGTAGAGCAGTAGAGCAGAACTTCCTGGCGGTGGCAAAAAAGTAAACCTTGACAAATTATGGAAACTATTGCTGTATCAATATGTTCAGAACTTTCGTACCAAAAAATAATATTTTGAAAACATAACCTTCGTATTCATCAGAAGCAATAGTGCAACCAATTTTTAATACTTAATTCAACCAAGAAACAGTTCATTTCAATAAAGGTATAATAACATTCCAATCTCGTTACTCCGTGAGAGTCACAGGAAATGTACTGAAAAGATGAGTAGGGCAAAATGAAAATAATTAGTTTTCTATAAAATATTTTTCATGTGGGAAGTAATATATCACATCAACAATGATTACTTTTGCAAGAGAGTTCTTACAATAAAGTACTTTTATTGCGCGCATGCTCTAGGGGAACAGCGTCTGTAATTTTCGATGATTGAGCCAAAAAGGGTTTCAAACGACTAGATTTGACTCACTGATGACGAATCCGGTGTCAAATTCGATTCTGTCCGGCCAGCCGGCCGGTCGTGGACACGATAACTAACGGGGTGAGCTAGCAGTTTGAAACTTTCAGGGTAGGTCGCGAATTGGAATGCCGCGGTTGAGTCCGTTAATGGGCGAAATCGGCCGAATAGTTTCGGAGTTATAGCCATTTGAAATTTTGAAGTTTTTTATTTTCAATTTCAGATACTACTTGAGCGATTGAATTCAAACTTTGCAATTAGGTGGAGTATGACAACGCGCAACTTTGAGTAAAATTTTGTCAGGATCATATTGTCCTGAAACACTGTAATTGTTTCGATTAAAAATATTCATTTGTTCGCCCTATTTTGACTAAATATCGGAAGAACGCACTTATTTTCAATCGAAAAGTCGAAATATCTACTCATTCGAAAAAGGTGGTAAGCTTTTTGTCCGTTGAAATCTCTTCTTTCTGGTGGTGTTAAAAATTAAACCATTACTGTAATGAATTTTCTCAGAAAGTGCAAAAATTGACCACTACAATTAACAACCAAATGAATTAATGTTATGTTAATATTCAATTAGACATCTTCAATATTTCGAGACAGTGGTGTTAGTTCCTTCAAATAGATGCCTATTTATTGCTACTCCAGAAAAATGTTTGAGGTAATTAAAAAAAAAGTGTGAATACGAAAGGTGTAGATCTTTTTACAATTTTGCCATCTAACCATTTACCACAGGTAGTTTTGCCTATAGAACACTCACCCCTTTTCGATTCCCGACCTAAGATCGCCCCTAAATATTTTTTCTATTTGAGTTTTGTTTTATTATCTTCCATTCCTGATGGATTTTATCCTACTCCTATTTTTTTGTCGGTTCATAAAATTATCAACCTTTGTCTTATTAATCTGTTCGTATCAAATATTCGCTAAATGAAAATAAAATAAATAAAACCACTTACCACTCTCGTCAACATTCGAACTGGTGCAAAGAGAGGAAGTAGTACGAGGCAGAATGGCATAATGTCGTCCCAGCGACAAATCGCTTTTCTGTCTAGGTATGCACAATTGGAGTGGTAGGGTAAGGTAAGATGCTACTGTGGAGAGCGACGGGAAAGTGCGTTTGTTTTCAAGAGGCACGTTCACAGGACTGTTGCAGTAGTTTGGAAGGGCTATTGCTTGTAGTAGTCGATTATCCCTTCTGGTTATTCGGGGCAATATGACAGCTGCGCTAAATGTCACCTCACTACTTTGCATATCTGAATGGAAGCCAAAAGATATTTTTCAGCAAGCAGCTGACGATAGTTTTAAATTATATTGAACAGGTGTATGATATGATGGAGAAGAGACTGTCCCAGTTGCACCAACCTCTAAATAGTCTTGCAGAGTTGGTCCACGAAGTTCGTGTTGCTTGGAATGAGATGTCACAAACAGACATCTACCGTCATGTTTGATGCTTAGACGTGTACGAAAGTGTACACACATTATACAATATATTTTAAATTTTTTGGTTTTATTTTTGGTATTCTTATTATTTCCAGAATAACACATAAATACATATCCAATCATGCTAAAACTGGGTTCGATCTTCATTTATGAATAATCGTTCAACCTTCATAAGTAAGCTTCAAATCTACTCTCAGAAATCTCATTTCTGAGTTTTTTATTTCGATGGTAAACACAATAACTTTCCGAAGAAGTGACACGAAAACATGATATTTGTAGAGAAGGTTTGAGGCCTGCTGACGAGGGTCAAATTCGTGGATAAGTGAAATTCTTGCAATTATTCCGTAGATACCCGATCAAATTATTTTTCATTAAATATTTCCAGGAATAGAATTAGAATGAGGAGAAATCTAGTAGTTGATTGATTATAGCTTGAAGTTTCATGCAGAATTTCATGTGTAGTACGTTTATGAAAATGAGATCGCCATGACGAAGTGAATATTGGTTTTAAGGTGTCGATACGTGAGAAGATGACCGCTTTGTCAACGCATTCGAACATACGCGCAAATTCTGCTGACTTCACGACGGCGTTTTTCTAGAATATTTTTTGAATAATATCTTTAACAAGAAATTTTGGAATATTGGTCAACAAGGGAAAAATATCCAATGGTTCTGGAAATTAATGCAGCCTGATTTATTCATGAATCTGGAAAAAAAATTCCGATTGTTGGATACCTGGACTCAAATATATGCAAATCGTATCCAGAGTACCTTGCAGTGAATTTTCAAATATCTCACTGCAGATTTGAAAATTTCGCAAGATTATTCCTTTACTATTTCGAATTGGAAAAATGTCACCAAACGAACAAGATATCATTGATTATGGTTATTAATTTTGAGAGTTTGAACTGTTTGAATTATCAAAATATTTATCGTAAATATGAAACAAGAGGCGTAAAGCGACTTAAAAAGCGAATTAACCTCTATCTCTATCGAAGAAGCACTGGTGAATTGATGTGTTTTTATTTCCAGGTCAACGAACTTCAGACCTCATCAATGACATTTTCTTCTTTCTTTTGGCCATGTTAGTCTTGGCGACCAGTATCTTGTTCTATGTACGTGGAGGCAAGACAATGCGATTATTGAAGAGAATAAGTCAACCAAACAAATATCTTGATGCTGAGAGCGCCGAGAGAATTAACAGTCACGTGGATAAGATAACCATAGTATTTTACTATTATTCAGCCCTGACCAACATGATTTTTTTAATACTTACTTATTATTTGGATCAAGAGTGTTTTGAGATGAAAAAATCTGGAAATGGACATGGATATATTTGTGGATTATTATTCCCTGCATGGTTCCCTATGGAATTGGATTATTTTCCTTGGAAACATATAGTTTTTGTCATTGAGTTCATTGAAATCATATACTTCGTTCCCAAAGTGGCATCGTCTTGTGTAGCCTTCTATGCATGCATTATCTTCACCGAGGATAGAATACTTAATTTGGAACGCTTTCTGAGAAACATAAAAGTAACCCAGTATAACGCTCAAGAAGTTACAGCAAAATTGAAGTACGCTGCGATGAGCTATTCAGGAACGAATATGTAAGAAACAATATCCATTTCAATAGTATAAGGATTACTCTTATTTCCATACCAACCCGCAAGTGGCAGGGTGCTTTTGGAAATATTGTGTTCCGATATTTCTAACAAAAACGCTGCAAGTTTAACATAAAGGTGTATTATTTTCTGAGCTTGATGTGCAAATTCTTCACCCATATTTATCACACAAGTGAGAAGTTTTACAGTGAAATAAAACGAGATTTAAGATTGCCCGCCAATATCAGCTGTTGAATATTATTCTCACAAGCGGGATTCTAAGTTTTTCTGCAGAAATTCTGAAATGCGAGCAGCTGTATCAAGCCTCTTGCATTTCGAAATATTCATTCACTTTATTTCTCATTTCAATTCTTACCTGGCTGGAAAAATTAAGGCTTTCCATAATTGAATCATAGAACTAAAAAATAAATTTCCTAGTTAGACGGTAAAGGCCAAAATTTAATGTATAAGCTTAATAATCAAGAGTTCTATGTCAAGTTTGGCGTAGGGACATAGTTACAATTTCTACCAAGAATGCACCTCATGTACCTACTTGAACAACCTAGAAGCTTAGGAATAATCAACAAAATGAAATACCGCACAATATGAGCAAACCTAACGAGAGTTTAAATCGAATGAATAACACTGAAAGAGAGATTTCGTTGCGTATCCTTGTCAGAAACACTCTAGAGGGTGCTAAGTGTCCCAACGTGAACTCTTCATAGCGATTAATTTTTCCTCCAGTGACTTCGTGACGTATTCACGAGAAGGGTAAGAAAGTGGAGAGTTGATTCTCCTCAATTGGTATATTTAATTTCACAAATTGTTTATCAAAATTTCAGAGCAAAATTGCTGAAATCACCAAACTGCGATGTACATGAGACTTGAAGAGTCGCTTAATTAACGATATTCATAGTTTACATTCCTAACGATGACGCCACCTATATCTTAATGTAACTACGCCCCCGAGTATTATCGAACGTTCGCGAAGCGGGTTCTCCTTAGTTGAAGCTTTGAAGATCGGCGAAAAATGAAAGATTAACGAAGATATTCAATCCCAATCACCAATAAATGATAGGATGGAAGTCAAACATTCTTGATAATATTCACATGAAATTATTTCAAAGAACCAATAATAAATTCTCTGAATGAATGAGATTTGATAACCACTTCTATGCTTGAAACCAAAATTACGCAATATTTCAAGAAATAGGTATTTGTAGGTACTGTGTTAGATTCTTTGAAATTCACAATCATTCTAATTCATAAGTCTTTTGCAGGCGGCAAATGAGTGATAAGGGTAGGAAATTAACTCGAATTCATAAGTTTATCCAGAATGAGATTAATGTAAATAGATTCGTATAAACTTGAAGGTACACAAATTTTCGAACGATTAAGGTGAATATTTCTCGATGTATTGAAAATGTGTTAATCAATCTTTTCATTTGCTTCGAGATATATGATTCTGGATGAAATGTGGTCGAATTATTTCACAGAATTCAAACTGATTTGAATCTTAGGACCGAATGCGATTATTTATTTTCGGGATATGACAATTTCCAGCCTTCTTCCCTACAACTCACAAACGGCTAGTCGTAAATAATTCGAGTAAAATCTTTTAGATTGGGTTCTATAACAGAAATCAATGTTGAAAATTCCATGAAAATTCGATGATAAATTTCCGAAAAATAATTTTTTTCCCATTCAACCCCTCGTTTCGAGCCCTTAGGGCAAACCGATCCTGCTGAAAAGCTTAGAGGATCCTCCCCGAGTAACCCCGAGTGTCACACGATTTTTCTAGCAAGTTTCAAGGGCTTTTGTTTGGTACTTCCAGAGAAAAGCCCCGGACAGCGGACGGACGGATTTTTTTATTCAAATCTAGATACTTCAGAACTGTGAAATTTTCAAGGGAGGTAGAATTTTATGTTTGTTGGTCGATCACTGAGGTAATAAATAAAATGGCCTGAATATTTATATTTAGCTGGGTCTCCTACGCTTCTCCCCAACATATAACAAAATAATACACAGAGAACAACTGTTGACTATCACACTTGGTTCCTTATAATCAGGGATTTTCATTCGGTTATTCAATTATCGACTATCTATAGTTTCTGATGTAAGAGAAGTGGTTTAATTCATTGAAGTTGCCGATTTGAACCATTCAAGATTTCAGAGTGGAAATATTCATCACCAATCAGCAAGATGTTGCAGGCTGCTTACAGAACCTTACTATTTTTCGTGACTTACTGACTGATGATCATAAAACATTTTCATAACTTTATTCATTAAAAAAATTAGAGAATTTCTGGAATTTCTGGAATTTCTGGAATTCCTGAACGACTGACGAATTTTCACAATTGTTAACCGAAACGTCAAAAATGAGGACGGGAGTTGATTTTTTTCCTAGGACGATCTCTGAGGTGTAATTCTTTAAAATACAATCAACCAAAAGAAGATCAATTTAGTCAGAATTTCATAAGACTAAATTCGAGATTTCTCGTTTCGTCTAGTCTCGACTTTCCGTCTCGTCCAGTCTCGATTTCTCGTCTCGTCTAGTCTCGATTTCGAGACGATAAGTATCTAGAAGAGACTTACCTCTTTTTTCAACACTAGATCGATAGAACACTTCGAGATTCTTTCGAGATCGAGAAATTATTTCCAGATTGAGCGATCTCGAGTGAATTATATTTGCTGCAATAACTCACAGCTCTAAATACGTCAAAAAAGGGAAATTTTCTGGAAAAGCATTGAGGTGAGGTCAGGAGCTTTTACACGCTTCTTCAAATTCTAACTATAAAATCAACATCAAATGAATATCGGATCGACTGGAAATTCGGAGCATTGTCGTTAAATACTCACTTTAAGGTTTGTGCCAAATTTTTTGAAATCAGATCAATTCCGGAAAAAATTTTCTTATCTAAAATTTAAAAAAATTTCGAATGAACATTTTTTCAAAAATTTCTTAAAACTGAAATCATACGAAATTTCGCACCGAGTTGGTATTTCAAAACTATCCACAAAGCTTCAATCTGATCAACTGAGTCCTTCATGAGATATCGAGGAATTAACCCAAAAATATCGAATCGAACTCCGAAACTATTCAACCAATTTCACCTATTCACGAAGTAAGCCTAGCTATTTGGAATTCATACCCATTCAGACAATTTAAAGTCGCTAGGTCCTTCTTTTCGAAAGTGATAGCAAATACTGACGGACGACCGGGCGGAAGGACGGACAGAATTGAATTTGACCACGGATTCATTTTCAGGATGTTCAACCCGAACTATAAAGACCATCTCGGCTGAAAATTTGAAAATTTCAGATATCGTAACGAAACAATAACGTACTGTTCCCTAGAACGAGCGCGTGAAAACTATGCTTGGAAGTAATTTTGCGATGCTTGGCCAGTGTTGCCTGGTCGAAACCAAGGGAGATGTGAGAATCAGATCAATGATAATCATTATATTTGTATTAGATTCGAACCACTTTGAAAAGTAATTGAAGGGACACTATTCAGTCAGTCTGGTCTTTCAGGGTGAAGTAATGCCACAAAGGAAAAGGATCATATTGTATTCAACATTAATTCTATTGTATTCTCAAAAACTATAGGTCCAAGCTTATAACTATATAATTACTTTTAAGGATATTCTTATGGCAGACTTATGCCAACTCTCACCTAACGGCAACAGGCCAGCTCATGGCACACCAGAATTATATTCTTTCCATATAATGGGATATGAATGAGAGAGCGCGCACCCGACCACTACGGAACACTGCTGAAGCTTTTGAAGGTTTGCGAGGTAGCTTCAACCTCTTTGGGACAGTTTCACGTTTCGTCCCGGCTTAGTTTGGGGGAACTCGTCAGGGCATGCACCAAACTAAGCCGTTTACATGCCTACGTGAGTGGACACCCCTTGTGAGGAACACAAGGGAGTGTACCAGACCGATGGGGATGAGCGTATATCCGAGATCTTGAGAGAGTCTAACCGGAACAGCGTGCGCGCTAGCGCCCCCTGTACGCTGACCGATGATGTTGGCCAAGCGTTACAGGCAGATAACGCAGGATACTTAAGACGCAAGATGGTACTGCGCGCGCGACTTAAGTAAGAGCTGAGAGAGGGCGCTCGCTACAGGACTCCCCTTCCAGTGAAAACGATACCAGAAAGATGTATCTGGAGCAGTGTGACCGAGACCGAAAAGGTGTTCTCCTCTAAAACGCGGCTGTGAGCGAGCCGTTGTGCCATTGCTGCGCTGTTGAGCACGAGTCTACGGCGTTGGATGCACGGTTGACCAAACCGTTTTGTGATGAGCCGTGTAGACTGTGTGCTAGAGCGCTCTGCCTCGTCGTTCGAGGAGTGTGACCGATTTAGAGGAGGTCAGCTTTTGACGGAATGTAGTCGTGGCCGTATTGACCAGAAGATTTCCCACAAGTGCGGCCGTGATGCGGAGCAGTTGTGTGCTTTTGAAACGTGAGAAACCCGGATTGAGAAACGCTGTGCCACTTGTGAGTTCCTATACCACTCGATGTCGTGCAGTGAGCTGGGTGCATTAGTGAGCACATCTTTGATCAGCGAGTTGCAGCACGAGAGCGAAGTGGCGGTGTGGAACCTCCTCGGGATGGTTGCCGAACCATCGCCGAGGGAGGAACGGATAGGATCACACAGTGACAAGCGAGGTTCTCACTGGAATCGAAGATGATCGCGAAGGGACAGAAACTGTGACACCGTCGTTGAAATACATCACGTCGGGGTCACCACTGAAGCTTTTGAAGGTTTGCGAGGTAGCTTCAACCTCTTTGGGACAGTTTCACGTTTCGTCCCGGCTTAGTTTGGGGGAACTCGTCAGGGCATGCACCAAACTAAGCCGTTTACATGCCTACGTGAGTGGACACCCCTTGTGAGGAACACAAGGGAGTGTACCAGACCGATGGGGATGAGCGTATATCCGAGATCTTGAGAGAGTCTAACCGGAACAGCGTGCGCGCTAGCGCCCCCTGTACGCTGACCGATGATGTTGGCCAAGCGTTACAGGCAGATAACGCAGGATACTTAAGACGCAAGATGGTACTGCGCGCGCGACTTAAGTAAGAGCTGAGAGAGGGCGCTCGCTACAGGACTCCCCTTCCAGTGAAAACGATACCAGAAAGATGTATCTGGAGGAGTGTGACCAAGACCGAAAAGGTGTTCTCCTCTAAAACGCGGCTGTGAGCGAGCCGTTGTGCCATTGCTGCGCTGTTGAGCACGAGTCTACGGCGTTGGATGCACGGTTGACCAAACCGTTTTGTGATGAGCCGTGTAGACTGTGTGCTAGAGCGCTCTGCCTCGTCGTTCGAGGAGTGTGACCGATTTAGAGGAGGTCAGCTTTTGACGGAATGTAGTCATGGCCGAATAGACCAGAAGATTTCCCACAAGTGCGGCCGTGATGCGGAGCAGTTGTGTGCCTTTGAAATGTGAGAAACCCGGATTGAGAAACGCTGCGCCACTTGTGAGTTCCTATACCACTCGATATCGTGCAGTGAGCTGGGTGCATTAGTGAGCACATCTTGGATCAGCGAGTTGCAGCACGAGAGCGAAGTGGCGGTGTGGAACCTCCTCGGGATGGTTGCCGAACCATCGCCGAGGGAGGAACGGATAGGATCACACAGTGACAAGCGAGGTTCTCACTGGAAACGAAGATGATCGCGGAGGGACAGAAACTGTGACACCGTCGTTGAAATGAATCACGTCGGAAAGTCACCACTGAAGCTTTTGAAGGTTTGCGAGGTAGCTTCAACCTCTTTGGGACAGTTTCACGTTTCGTCCCGGCTTAGTTTGGGGGAACTCGTCAGGGCATGCACCAAACTAAGCCGTTTACATGCCTACGTGAGTGGACACCCCTTGTGAGGAACACAAGGGAGTCTACCAGACCGATGGGGATGAGCGTATATCCAAGATCTTGAGAGAGTCTAACCGGGACAGCGTGCGCGCTAGCGCCCCCTGTACGCTGACCGATGATGTTGGCCAAGCGTTACAGGCAGATAACGCAGGATACTTAAGACGCAAGATGGTACTGCGCGCGCGACTTAAGTAAGAGCTGAGAGAGGGCGCTCGCTACACTGCAAATTTCGTTTTGCCGTGGTCCGGGCTGTTGCCGATAAGTGAGCGTTGGCCTCTATGGTATCATTTTTGCAAACATTTTACTATGTAGTTTTGCGACGCCTCCTATCGAAATAAAATAATTGGCGATATACCGATAAATTTCGAGTGTCTTTCGAGACTCTAGAAATTATCTATGAGACGAGATTTCCATCCCGATGAAAACCAATTTGGCATAGGTGGAAACTCTCCGTTTTGAATCAACACCATGGAATGTTCTTCACCAAAACATTTCTCCCTTGCACCAACGCAGAGGCCAAATGAGTTGCTTTCCAGATATAGAAATCAAAAACAACAAAACATTTTATATTGGCGTATGAAGATGAGCTCTACTCCCTCTAGCGGCTATCAGATGAAGTCAGATTATTATAGAGAGGTTAGAAGAGATATCAAGAATATGGGTCTTAATGTTCTAGGGGCGGAATTGACCGATTAAAACAAAGTAGTCTCAACAAATAAATATCTGGGGATGAGTACTCTATACACAAAGTGCTTCTGCTGATGGAATCGAAGCTGCACAAGGTATTTTACAGTTTCTTCAAGAACAAACTTATGACTGTTGAAAGAATTTTTGCCCGCATGTTCTAAAGGAAACCGTGCTATCGATTTGTCCAAATATCTGTAATTCTTGAACCAAAAATGGTCTCAAACGACTAGATTGGACTCACTGATGACGATCCGGTGTCAAAATCGATTCTGTGCAGCCATCCATATGCACGAACACGGGCGTACGGAGGATCCGATCGACCTGAAACTTTCATAGTAGGTTGCATTTCAAAACGTCACGGTTAAGTTCGTTTCGTGATAACTCGGGAACTACTGGAACGGTTGAAAAATGGCAGTTAGTTGGAGTATAACAACGCGCAATTTTTTGCGAAATTCTATTGGGATCATACCGTCAGTACATTTTTCAAATTTCGTTCTCAACATTTTTTTCCAGAAAATTTTTTTTTTGGGAAATTGTTCATCATATTCGAGAAACTTTCTTAGGGGCATTGAGCTTCATATGTGGCAGCAGTGTACCAAATTTCAGTTCTATCCGATCGAAATTTTTGGAGATTAAAAAAATGTGTCAAATTTCGTGTTTTTTTCCGAAATAACTCAAAACTTCCTGATTCAATAACAGTGAAACTTGGCAGCTAGTTTGAAAATCCTGATTGACAACTTTGTGCAGAATTCCGAGATAATTGTGCCAGCAGAACAAATCAAACAAAATTTTGAATTTTTTTTTCTGAAAAATTCAATATTCTGTGATCATCTGATCATAATATCCTCATGGAATTCTGTATGAAACTTCAAACTGTAATTTTTCGATAAGTAATTGGATTTCAATTCGTTCTGATTTTTGAAAACGAAAATGAAATCAAGAATGGGTATATAATCGGAATGATTGGGTGGACCTTTGTAATTGAGGTCCAAACCTACTCTACAAATATCAAGTTTCTAAGTCGTTTTTTTGGAAAGTTAATGTGTTTACGGTCGATCGTAAAAAAAATTTTTCTCTGAAACTGTCAATTCCGTTTGGAGAAAGTTTTGGTGGAACCTCAATTTTCATATTTCACAGCAGTGTACCAAATTTCACTTCAATGCCATAGTAATTTTTCAAGATATTGTGAAGAAATATGTAAAATTTCGTGTTTTTCTTCTTGATATCGTTGTTTTTCTCGGAATAACTCAAAAAATACAATTTCAATCATGATGAAACTTGGCAGCTCGCTCGAAAATGCTGATCGACAAGTTTGTGCAGAATTTCGTGATGATCATTAGAAGAATTCGAAAAAATTTTTGAATATTCCATTTTCCGTAATCTTCTGTAGGTGGTGTTGCCTGGATCCCTATTCGGGTTATCACACTGACTGACACCATTTATTGGCATTTGTTAGTCCGCAATATAGAAGTACTTTTGAACGGATTAAACATAGACTTACGTGAGCTGCGATCCTTCTAGTATGTGAACATGGGAAGTAGATTAGTTTTTTTGGGTTCCTTTTTCTCCAGTACTCCAACACTTCCTGTTTCTATCCTCCAAAAGATATTTTTTGGTTTCCTGAATCAAAAGTGTGTGATATTCGAGCGGCCATTATAGGAGAGAGCTGCCATTATTGAAGAAACGAGTATGGGTGGGATATTGGAAGTACATAGGGTTATGGTTGCAATAATTTTTCCTACCCGATGTTCTCACAAAATAAGATGTTGGATTCAGCGTCACTACGCAGAAAGTGACGTGAAAAATACGCTATACTTCTTGTATGCCAAAAAACTCAATGGACGTAGCTTTAGCAGGAGGACATTAATCGGTGCCATGTCGCTTCAATGAGCTTTTGGTTCATTTGTTCAGAAAAAGAGCCTAAAGGACCATTGTCTATCACACGACAAGAACCGAGGACCCTTCTGTGTGAATTACCCGAAAAATATCTTTGTTATCATCGAGTAAATTGATTTTAAAAGATAACATGAGTTTTTTCTCCTCAGATTAATGAAAGATGTGAATTCAACTATTGGTGCTATATTTTCTCCATCACAGCATATTTTCCTAGTTGTCATGATTTCTCTCTTGGAATATCAAACTGTTGTGGTAAAATATAAATTTTCTCTTTCGTGGTTTGTGAGCTCTCACCAAGGTTCTTCACATTCATTTAATCCACCTTATTCTCGCACATCTACTGACATCACCTTCATATCACAAAAGTCCCGTGCCAGAAATCAGTACACATATTTGTTTCATTAATTTTTTTATTGCCGCACGAACCAGTCATAAAGATTCTGCAAATTTTACACTGGGGTTGACTTCTTCATTCACAACATGCAAACTAATGCCAATTGTTAAATTCAAAAAAGTCTACTTGTTAAAGGCTATTGAAACAACAATTAAATACAGATTTTTCTGTATAACCTTTACGTAATATCTTTCGATATTGATTTGATATCTTACGATATACTTTTATGCCTTCGACGTACTACGTCTTCAATGACAAAATTATTATATCAACTGGCATATAATGATCAAAGTAAAAAACTTGAGAAAAGTGTGAAAAAATGAAATACAACCTAAAAACAATACTAGACACAGTGTTTCATCTTCTATCTTTCGATTTAGAATCATCAGTAGCATTTATTCTATATGGTATATCGTAAGATATCAAATCAATATCGAAAGATATTACGTAAAGGTTATACAGAAAAATCTGTATTTAATTGTTAATGCCAATTGTTTATTGGGATATTTCAAGATGAGAAGGTGGACCATTATTGTGGAATTCCAATTTTTTCCGTCATCCATCTGTTATTTATAATATGCACAAAAATTTCAAACTGATTGATTTGGCATAGGACTACGAGTATTTTACTGTTTTCTTTTTGATGTTTTAATATCCTGAAACTTATGATTTTGCACTTGAAATATGAAGTTATTGTGGTGAAACATTGATTTTATTTTACATCATAAGAAGGATATAACAGTGAAAGTAAATTTTGGTCTGATTCATGAAATTACAAAAATTTAAAACTAGATAAACTAAGACTATATATCTCAATAAAACCCCGTCTCTAACGCGAAGAATAAAATCTTATTACACTAGAGCTAAAGTCCCCTCAAATCTTATCATCTAATTACTCTCGTAACCATCGTAGGAATTGAAAATCAAACCTAAATTCATGATCGTTCAAACATATTTTATTTATACTTAACAAAATATGAAATTCCTTATTCCTTAAAATAGTCATTATAAATTTCATGGTACTGCTGTAGCATGAAATTTCAGATATATTATCTGAAGCTTGAAAGTTTTTATTACGAATGTTTTATTGAAATATATATTGGTATTTGTATTATATTTTTATCATAATTATCGTCCTTCGTTTCTAGTCGAATTTCCGGAAGTTGTTTTGCGAGTTGAGTTCCGAATTCTGTCATCAGAAATTTTTCCTGATACAGGGTGAGTCTTTGAGTTGTACATTAATTGTAACTCTAGATTCCTCTCATCCAATAAAACACTTTTTATCCACCATTTCTCCTGACCAGCCCAGGTAAAAAGATACAGGATGTTGAAGTTTCCAAAAAAAAACTAGTGTTTCTTTTGTTGCTTTGACATGGTTACTCAAAATGGAAAGAATTTTGGTATGAAGTTTTCTTGACTATGACTCGTTTTCTACAATATTCATAATATCATCTAATTCCAAACAGTTTTCTTGTGATCCCGGATTCATAAAATTATAAGAAATTATCATGAATAATGCAGACGAAGTTTATCTTGCATCATTATAAGAATCCTCAAATCTTTTAGATCCGTCTCCGAGATATTCAACGTTAAATGTTATGAAATCTGATAAAAATTCGAGAAATTTCCTTATTTTCGTGGATTCGCGCCTAGGCAGTGAATCAGCTACGCTCACCTCTACCTGGAACATAGAATACACAGAAATATTCACCTTTTTAGCATGGACCGAATATTAGGTCTATGCTATTTCGTGACCAGACCACAGACATGATCCATGTCTATGGACCAGGCTTTCCATAGAATTCCAATTAATATTTTTAGATAAGTGAAATGATTTCTCATAATTCATTCATAACTTGGATGAAAATCAGAAAAATTATGGAATTTTCAATATGAAAATGGGCAAGATTAAAATTGTGTAAAATCCCATGATGGAAACAACTGGATATTGCACTAATTTCAAGTAGAAGTTAAGTGTTTCAATTGTAAAGTGTTGTGAAATATTTTTTCCACAATAAAACCGCAAAAACTACCAAATCATAAGAACTTAATTGGTTCTCCCAATCATATTTTTTTGAACTTCAAGCAAATAGATTGATTTTTCTGCAATACGAATTACCGTAAGTTATATCTGTGTTGAACTTCCGAAGGAAGTGCAGGAGTGTATTAGCACATCGAGAAATATTTGAAAGCTTATAACTTTTCACCAGAGGCGAATCTGGAAAAATGGTAGATGAAAAAAGTGTATTATCTGATGAAAGGAATCTTGGTTAAAATGAATGTACAACTTACAGACTCATTATGTATAACCAAATTAAAAAAAAAGATCTGAAAATTTGTAGCAGTCGTGTCAACTTTCATTGCGGACACATGGTATCTTACGATATCACTGTAATTTTAAAATTGAATGAGCAGATGAAAAACAGCCATTAAGTCTTGGGATTTGGGTCTTTCGGAATTTAAGAAATTGCGACATCGCCACTTTCACGGCCACTTTCACAAAACTTTGATTGCCCGACATGATGTTAGTAGAATATGGTGTGCTCATCTGCTCATCTCTGATCGTATTTGCCAATGATGACTTCACTTTTTCATTCAAATTCGAAGCACAGAATACATATTTCCTTGTATTTCAATCTTGCTGTCGACACTTTTTTTTCAGATGAGCACTCCATGTTTTTCACATCATGATTGCCCGATCAAAGGCTTGATTGTCAGTCAAAAGCAAATTCTGTGCACGATTCAAGTTCATTTTCAACCCAACCATCGATTGCAAACCTTAATCATCGAGTAGATCGGACGTGCAACCGACAGCATAAGTCGTAGTTCTACTCGAAAATAGTTTTACCGCATTGACGGATGGACTTGAAAAGCCAGCTACTACTGAACAGACAAAGAGAAGATACCTGTAACATTCGTATCCCTCTTGTTTGCACAGAGGCAATTAATATATTTTACGACCGAGCAAAAGTTGATCACTTCCACATTCTAAAACTTATTCGCACTCTTTCATAATACAATAAGCACTTCTAAACTTATCACTTATTAATCTTCCTTCTTCACTGACCATTCGTGTCTCGTCGTTGCGATATTACTCTCTGAGGTTATTGGAGATTATAATAAACACGGGGTGCACTAAAAATTGTTGTAAGCCCACATAATTTTTCACCAAAAACTATTTCGTCCATGAAAAACATCACGCACACACTCGCCCAAAAGTATGTATCAACGAGGTGGTTCATTTTATTGGTTGTACTCAACATAATTTAATATTTCAGGAGAAAAAAGTATCGGCTATCCCAACATTATCTTTCTGGTTTTTATTCGAATCTCTGACGTGCTGGAAGGGACAGAGCCTAGAGAATGCAGTAAATTGAAGTTTATCCCTCTTTTCAACAGTGACATTAATCTTGTTTTTATTTTCAGAGTTTTTCTTTGGCGAGACAAGTGTATGAATTTCCTTGGCATGATTTAGATCCATCTGCAAGAAATATTTATAAAATATTTCATTGTCAGGTTCAAGTTCCATTACAGCTGAAATGTCCACCGACCGTCACCATTAATTTTGCCTTTTTTTACGAGGTTTGTTTATGAAATGCTCAACTAATGTAACATGGTCATTCATATACATATTCCCAACTCGCCTTATTATTGATGAACTATGTAGGAATATGAAATTTCAGGGTTATTATAGAGTATCATTAAAAGATCACAGTTTTATCTTTTGAAATGAAATTTTTTGGTCAATTGAGTCGAAATGATATCGTTTAAATAATTAGAGGGTACTTTTTCTGGATTGAAAAAAAACTAAATTTGACAGAATGCTGACGTTTCTATATATGTAGTATCTTCTTCGGGGCTTTACAATGAACGACATGAATCAGAAGGTGAATATGGGAAGATAGAATATTATAACATTCTCGAGCGAAAAACTGTTGAAAAACTCGAAGATGCAACAAGTTAAACAGAAAACTGATAACAAAACTATCACTAGGAAGGTCACAAATGTAACGAACAAGGTATAAATGAAAATCATCAATATAAAACGATCGAAATGATTTTGAAAAAATTGAAATAACTTAACATAATCACAAGGACAAATATCCGTCGATAAATCAACAAATATTTCCCCTTGATCAGAGCTAATCATCCAATCAACCAAAACATCTACACCGAAGAAGCGGATCCAAGGAGAATGACTTCAGCTGTTTCATAGTTGTTACTGATCTTCAGGTCAACTTACCTTGGATAAAACTGCAGAGGGAATCTCGATACTTCTTACCTTTCAGATGGACCACTGCCGTTTAACAACGTACAGCGCGCCATCTTCTGGGAGCATCTTTCGAATCCCACCTTCGAGTGCAGAATACTTTGATCGATGTGCATGACGTTCATCCTTTAGTTGCATCATGGTCGCTGTATCTGCGATACTCCAGATTTAACAAACATCATCACGACAGGGAAACGCTCGGTTCATGTTAATTCCCACAAGACGAAAACGTCCAACATCTTGCAAAGATAGGAATTGGGCCAACGGAGAAGAAAGAACTCCAGTAATAATAAATTAACATAATCACCAGGACGAATATCCGTCGATAAATGAACAAATATTCCCCTTTGATCAGAGCTAATCATCCAATCAACCAAAACATCTACACCGAAGAAGCGGATCCAAGGAGAATGAATGTCGTGATGGTGTTTTGGTTGGTTGGATGATTAGCTCTGATCAAGGGGGAATTTTGTTGATTTATCGACAGATATTCATCCTTGTGATTATGTTTATTTATCATTACTCGAGCTTTTTTCATTTTGTGGGAATCCACATGAACCGAGCGTTTCCATGTCGTGATGGTGTTTGTAAAAACTGCAATATCGCATATACAGTGACAATGATGCGTCTAAAGGATGAACGTCATGCCCATCGATCAATGTATTCTGCACTCGAAGGTGAAATTCGCAAGATGGCGTCAGAAGATGGCGGGGTGTACGTTGTTAATCGGTAGTGGTCCATCTGAAAGGTTACAAGTATCGAGATTTCCTCTGCGGTTTTATCCAAGGTAAGTTTACCTGAAGATCAGTAACAACTCTGAAACAGCTGTAGTCATTCTCCTTGGATCCGCTACTTCGGTGTGGATGTGTTGGTTGATTGGATGATTAGCTCTGAACAAGGGGGAATATTTGTTGATTTATGGACGGATATTTGTCCTTGTGATTATGTAAATTTAGAGCTCTTTGTTCTCTGTTGAACCAATTCCTATAATTGAAATAACTTTCGATTTCCATCGAACAAACAATAAATTGTTACTCACACTGTCAGTTGGTCTCTCTTTTCACCGTATTAATTAAATAAATTCGGATGGAACAATACCGAACATGATGAAACGAATACAGTGTAGTGAAATATGTCAACAACAAAGAGTGGTGGATGCTACATGCAAAAGGCAAGGTTGATTATCATTTCATCTATCAGACATCGGGAAAGAGAAATGAAAAAAAAGCATGTCTTGCATTTTATAGAACAATCTTCTCCCCAAGTTCGCCTGTGTGTTCAAAATGACTACTTTATCGAAGCAGACAGAGTGTAGATCACTGTGGTACTCCGCTGAAAAGATACAGTACTAATTCTGTAGATAATTGACCTTTTAAATATTCAACACAATACAGACTTGTAACTAATCACCACCCTGATTCACGCCTTATCACTGACTATCTCCTCACCCCGCCATGAATAATGTTCCTGATTCATCGACGCACAATTAGTCACCCGATCTACAGAAGAGTTGCACTAAATACGTGTTCAACAAATGCTGTATTGCTTTCTTTTATTGTGGCAGAATTGTGAACATTGAAAAATTCTCTTATATGTTTAACGTCAGTTCTGTTTTAAGGTATCTGTTGGTCTCTCCGATGTGTAACAAAATCTTCATCTGACAAAAAAGTGATGTTCTGGCAGGATTGTGAAAATTTACACAGTCTCTTTCATGTTCAGTCAGTCTTGTTTCCAGGTATGTCTTGGTCTGCCCGATCTGCAACAAAGTCTACATCGGACAGACCAATGGATACCTGAAAACGAGACTGACTGAACATAAAAGAGACTGTGTTAATGTTCACAATCCTAGAAAGAACAAAAAAAAACAATACAATGTTGGCTGAACACGCATTTAGTGATCTACATTCTTTCGACTTCGATAAAGTAGTCATTTTGGACACACAGGAAAATTTAAGGAAAAGAGTGAAATGCTGGAAATAAAAAAAGAATTTTTCTGATATTGATAACCGTTATACAGCTCATTCCGACTAAATTCAGAGAAGAAAAGAAAAGTAACATCTAAAGAATCCCAACAGTTCGGTTCCTCGACATGCATCTTTTTCAGTTCTCTTTCCCGATATCTAATAGATGAAATAATAATTAACCTTGCCTTATACAGGGTGTAACAGAGTTGATGTAAAATATTCAAGGAGGTGATAGTACAGATCATTTTTAACAAAAAATGTGCTTATAACTTTTTCCTCAAATCCCCTGGTTCTACAGATATCACTTCTTCTGCTTTTTGAAAACTTCCCTACCTTGCTCCAGAAAAGATAGTATATCTCTGGAACGACAAGCCCTACGGCAATAAATGTGCCTTTAATCCAAAGAGAAAATGGTGATACATTCATTGTATTTAGTTTTGCTGAAGCAAATTCAACAGGAACCGAAAGAACACAGGTTCAGTGAGAAATTTAGATCAATAAGGAAACCAATATGAAATTTCATCTGCCGTTTTCTTGAAAAATGCTCGGGATGAGGTATTGATTTTATAACTGTGAAAACTTTTTGCTAGTATCAGCTTTTCAAAATGTGAAACATTCACCAAGAGAAAATCGCTGACCTAGGAAAAACGAATCAAATCTATCAAAAGACGTGAGCGCCACAATGGAAATCATTACAGTAAATAGGTAGCTGAGACTGCGATTTTCTAATGAACACATGTTGGCTTTCAAGAAGCTCAGTTACATTCTGAGTATTTATTGCTTGTTGTTTTGAAGAGAATTTAGAAATGATTCCGAATACAATCCAGAAAGGAGGAATACTGGTCCAAGTAAATGAGGCCCAATTTGTCTCATCTACATATTAATTCTAAAGTCGTGCTGGAAGTGATTGACCAATATGGCATGTGGGTCCACACCGCTATAAACATGCGACTTTCGTAGATTGATAATACCATGTCTAGTAAAAGTAGACTCGTCAGTCCATAAAATTTTATTTTCAAAAAAAAAGTCCAGTCGAATTTGGTCAACATACCATTGGCAAAATTCAACCCGCCGCCGGTAGTCAGGCTCCAATAAGTTTTGTGCTTTTGTCAAATGGTATGGATGAATACTTTCTCTCCTGACAGTTCGGTCCACCGTCATGTGAGATTCTCCCATCCTTAAAGCTATGCGCCGAGTACTCAAAGTTGGTTCATCATCGACTAATATTAAAATTGCATCAGATTGGGAAGTGGGTACAGGACCAACTTCATTTTTCGTTTTCTGCATATTACCTGTTTCACGAACACGGTTATACACAGCTTGAAAAGTTCGAAAATGTGGGATTCAGCGTCTCGGAAAGCGAAGCTCGTATTCTCGAAAAGCAGCCCTTGTATTGCCATCAGCCAACCCGTACATGTAGAGCATATCAGCCTAGTCAATATTGCTATACTCAAAAGCCATTATACGAAAATCAGATTTTCCGATGAAATACGAGGAGTAAACTATGGGTACTTAATCGCTAATTCAGCCGTCTTTCTACTGTGAAGCTCTCTATGTTGATAAGACAATTTATAAAATATTGTTGCTTCTACATATTTGACCAGAAACCTACTTCGATGTTTATTTTCCACTATGGCGCTTACGATTTCTGATAGACTCACCTCATTTTTTCCACGTCAGCGACTTTTTCTTGATGAACGTGCCACATATTTGAGAAGCGGAGACTTGAGAGAACATTATAAAATCAATACCTCACCTGGAACATTTTTCGAAATAATGGCGAATGAAATCTTATGTCGATTTTCTCATAAGAATTAATTCCTCATTCGATTTGTGTTCTTTTGGTTCCTGTTGAATTTGCTAGAGCAAAATTGAATATGGTGAATGAAGCATCTTGTTCCCTTTCGAGTAAGGGCACATTTATTGCCGTAGATCTTGTCGTTCCGGAGGTATACTCTCTTTTCTTGAGCAAGGTAGGGAAGTTTTCCAAAAAAAGACAAAAGAATTGATATCTGTAGAACCAGGGGGTTTTAGGAAAAAGTTATAAGCACATAATTTGTTGGAAATATTCTGTACTATCACCTCCTTGAATATTTTATATCAACTCTGTTACACTCTGTATATGCAGCCTCCACCAGTCTTTGTAGTTCAATATTTCACTACACTGTATTCGTTCCATCATGATTGGTGTTGTTCCATTCGAATTTTATATAATAAGAGAGATCAACTGGAAGTGTGAGTAACAATTTATTGTTTGTTAGATGGAAATCGATGTTTCAAAGTTTTTTCAATTATTCCGATTGTTTTTGTATTGCTGTTTTGAATTCATACCTTGCTCGTTATATTTGTGACCTTGCTAGTGATAGTTTTGTGATAAATTTTCTGTTTAATTTGTTGCATCTCCGAGTTTTTCAACAGTTCGTTTTTTAGTCGAGAATGGTTTAATATTTTTTTTACTATATTCACTTTCTAATTTTCATATCGTTCATTCTAGAGCCCTGAAAAAGATATTAAATATCGAAACGTCGGCATTCTGTCAAACCCCGAAAAGTACCCTCTAAATATTTATACAATGGTCTTATTAAGGTCGTTGAAGCATCAGAATCCAAAATGATGCTAGCAAAGCCGAATATGAAGCACTCTTCTCTCTGATGTTTTTATGGTGAAAAGAGTTCATACGTATTGAAGCCTTAACAAAAATCAATAGTGAAGCAGAATTCACTTGCAGTATTTAGATTGTTCCATAGAAACTAGAATGAGAAAAAAACATCAGTTTTCGATTGACAGAAAGTATTTTTTGATGTATCATAATTCAGAGTGTTTTGGGATTTTTCTCTCAATATCTGAAACTAAATTATTCAAGAATTAAATGAAAATTATATTTTATAGATATCGTGGATTGCAGACTGTACACTAAAGAACGTTCCTTGGAAATATTATTGCCTAAAGAGTCCATATCTGATTCCTTAAACAGAAAGTTAATTGAAATTAGAACTTTTCCTGTCTCGAAAACTCTTGTCAAATTCATATTTTCGAAAATAAAAACCACAGATTCATTGGATGAGGAAATTTCTTCCTTACCAAAGTTCGGTCAAATATGGCTCACTGAAGTTATTCATATAATTTCATCATCATCAATGAGATTTGGCAAAATCGGGTTCGGTTTAGTGTAGCCTAGGTACTAGGCCATTTTCCATATATCTTCAGAATATGGAATGTGAAAGCAGTTAACAGAGTGGGATTGAATATCCTTGAGTTCTTGCTAATAGGTAATAACCGTTTTATAAAGGAGATTATTTCATCCAACGAGGTCGTTCCCTCAACTATTCTCCCCATCTTCTGATGCAAAATTTTTGCGATCCTTCAGTCATATGAGCATCACCAAATCATTTTACAACACAATTTTGAATTTTAAAATGTGAGAAATTATACGGTGGATTATACCCATTCATAAATACAGCTCACCTTACTATTCAATTACCTGCTATACAAATATCGGAACTCCAACATATCGTGTTTACTGTCGGCAGTAACACAATACTGTAGAGCTTCGGACTTGCATACGAATGTTGAATTCGTGAAATGGTAAAAACGCCAAAGGTTTCCGTAGATACATCCATTTCAAATCTTAATACAATTACTTCCTGAAAAACACCATAGACTGGATATTTCGAGAGTGGGTTAGGACCTCCTACGAAGGTCAAAATAGTGAATGGCTATAATTCACCCAATAATAATTCGAGTTTGCATTTTCTGAAATACAGATAGGAACGAATTGTGATCGAAAACTAGATTGAATAATAATATTGCCATAAGCTGGACGAATATTATTGAATTTGACATAGGATTCTTCATCAGTGGGGGCCACCTAGTAACAAGACACAAGATAATTTTCTGGTAAAATGTTGCTTCTTAGTCCAGGATCAATGGTCCATTTTTGAACTTGATTACTAACAAGATAATTTTTCGTGAGTTGATCCATTTTGATGAAACGCCCAACAATTTCCTGTATGGAACGCTCGATTGGGGTAGCAAGCACTATACAGGGTGATTTCGGAGGAGACCGTCAGATTTTGGGATAAGTTTACAATAGTCAAGACAGTCTCGAAGCAATGTTTGGTTTATTGTTGGGGGAATAGAATATACAGGGTGATTTGTCCGATTCGACCGATTTTACTGTTATTGATAACTTTGACATGGCTCGTTCGATTTTAATGAAATTTTCAGCGAAGTATAATATTGATAAGCAAATTCATTAACTCCAAAAAATTTTTCGAAATAAGTGGTTGTTGTGATAATTCCAGATCAATTGTGCAGGTTAAAAAAATACCCTGTATCGCGTTTCCAAATCTACGCTTTCTGTTTACTATTCTACTATAATAAGTCATTATTTGAGAGTTTCTAACTTTTTTTGGCACACTTTGAGTTTTCCGAGAAAATTTCATCAAAAAAAGACAATGTCGAAATTTCGCTCCAGTCGATTCTACTTTTATTAATAACTTTGTTGTAGCTTATCCAATTTTGATGAAATTTGCAGTGTAGAACAGTCCGAATTAGTATATTCAATAATTGCATCAATCTCTCACAATACAGGGTTGTATTTGCGATAATTTCAGATTAATTGTACAGTGGAAAAAACCACCCTGTACATTGCTTCTCCAAAACTTTTTATTCGTTTCAGATTCTTCAATAATATGTCATTATTCGAGGTTTTTAATTTATTTGGCACACCACCGGGTTTCCGAGAAAAAAATGTTTGAAGAAGAGCATAATCGAAATTTGGCACAAAAGCAGTGAGAATATTCTGTACTATGTAGTAAAGCTGAATATTCCAAGGATGCATAGCAGTTCTTAGGTCCTGAAATATTCTTTTCAAATTCCAAATTCATATTTAATTGCTCATATTTTGTATGAAATCATTCAATTCAGAATATATTTCGAATTTGAAAGGAATATTTTAGAAGTGACAGGCAATTTTGCATCCTTGGACAATACAGCTTTTCTACTTAGTGTGGAATACTTTCACTGCTTGTGAGCCAAATTTCGATTATGCTCTTCTTCAAAAATGTTTTCTAGGAAAACCGGAGGTGTGCCAAAGAATTTAAAACCTCTGAATAATGACTTATTGTTGTGGAATCTGAAACGAATAAGATAGTTCTGGAAAAGCGAAGTACAGGGTGTTTTTTTCAATTGCACAATTAATCTGAAATTCTGAAATGATCACAATCACAACTCTGTATTTTAGGAGATTGTTGCAACTTATAACTGTTCTCATTCAGATTGCTCTACACTGCAAATTTCATCAAAATTGGATAAGCCATACCAAAGTTATTAATAAAAGTAGAATCGATTGAAGCGAAATTTCGACATTATCTTTTTTTGAAAAATTTTTCTGGAAAACTAGCAGTGTGCCAAAAAAATTAAAAACTCTCGAATGATGACTTATTACAGTAGAATCGTAAACAGATAGCGTAGTCTAGAAAACGCGATGTACAGGGTTTTTTCAACCTGCACAATTAATCTGGAATAATCACAATAGCAATCGCTTATTTTGGAAAAAATTTTAGAATCAATGAATGTGCTCATCAATATTGTACTTCACTGAAAATTTCATTGAAATCAAACAAGCCATATCAAAGTTATCAATAAAAGTAAAATCGTTCGAATCGTACAAATCACAAATCACCCTGTATATTCTCAATAGAGACCTTTAAACCATAAACCAAACATTGTTTCTAGACTGTTTTGAATAATGTAAATTAATCTCAAAATCTGACTGTCTCCTCCGGAATCACCCTGTATATGGATTCTATGATTCTCAAATATTTATTTCTATTTATTTTCGTTGAATATAAAGATAATTGTCTAAATTATTCTAAAAAATATTAGTCCTACGAAATCCATGGTTAGATCGAAGAGTCCCCTTCTTCCAACGTGTATCAATAACGACTTCATCGAAAATAATTACTAACCAGCCGTTTTAACTGCCTCAATGTCCTACAAATTGCGTGGTACGTTATACGGATACTATGTTTATAAAGAGTTAATAACACAAGAAAATTTTTTCTATTGCTAACTAAAGAAAAAAAATATTACAAAATAGGTTAGTGTGTTCTCTGCCTAGATGAAACAATATCCCACAAAAAACATGTATGTATCACTGGTCCGACAAAAGTTCTCATTTTTTTGTTTTCATATCTGTAAAATAAGATACAGTAGAAAAATCCTTGGTTAAATGTTAATAATCTTCATGAATTTCGCTACTTACATCGCTGTCATCTTAATCTATTTCACTTAAATAATTCATGATATCTGATCCTGTAATAACATGAATAAAAATAAATGAAACTGTCGAGCATTTTTACATAATCGAATTCTCAGACGCTTGAGTAGACGATAAACAGGTGATAAAGTTTAGGTACCATTGCATCGAATATATTTATATTGTACTGTTAAATTGCTAAAATGCAACACACTTCCGGAAATTATTGTTAAAATAATGTAACAATAATGCTCGATGTACTTACTAACGTGAAAATATGCACTAAACGTTTCAATTATTGTCATGAAAAAGTAAAGAAATCTTCGTTTGACTTACCTTTCATAAAACAAATATATAGATTTTACTCAACATTTTTTGTAACAAGACGAATGATAACCTTTTATTCCGTAATTGCAATTTTCAGGCCATATAACACCTCGATATTTATTATGTTGATGATGCTTTAGAGCATACAGAAAAGTTTGGCAAGAAAGTCAAATGTCTTTATTGAATACCCTCACTTATTCTCTTCTCTCTCGAAAAGTAAAGTTTTCACAAAACGAATCACACAGAAAGCACTCCATAATTATTTTGCAGCACAACAAAAGTTTCTTGAAATTATTTCTCGAGAGACAAAATGAAACAAGTGATCAACCGAGAAAATACTTGCACGCTTATGGTTGACAGTAACGTGGAATAGCAAATACACAGAAACGCGATAACGTACCACGGAATTTTTTCAACTAAGGAAAAAAAACAGATGGTTCAAGTAAGAAAAAAAAACAGATGGTAAGTAATGATTTTTGATGACTTTGATGTAACCATAGATTTTGTAGGACAAATTATTTTTGAATGATGTAGATAATTATCTTGAGATTTTACAAAAACCCAGTTAGGAATGAATTTTTTAGAATCTTCAAATCGACATCTGTTTCCTTGCTACCTTAATCAAGAATTTTCGCACAGGAAATTGTTGGTCGTCTCATAGAAACGAAGCTATTCACGAAGTAATTATTTTTAAATCAAGGATCTGTACTATACGACTTGTGAGCTTAGGACCGGGATAACGCATTATATAAATATTAACTAAGTAAAAACAATCGGCTGGTTGGAAATCATTTTTGATGACCTCGTTATCGGTACCTATTAGAAGGAGGGGACTATTTGATCAAACCATAGATTTTTTAGGACAAATATTTTTTCGAATAATTCAGATAATTATCATCAGACTAAACGAAAACACTGCGAATTTTACAGAGGGGTTTTTCATTTTTCTAGTTAAATAAACCAATACCATTGATATCTTAAATGAAACTTATACGTTATTCGTAACTTATTGGTTTCTCACCACACGAAAACCAATTCCATGAAAAAATTCATGTTAAACATTGAAATCTCAATAAATACTCTTGAATAACATTTCCACATGTAGAACGCTAATTGAGTAGCATAATTTAAAATAATATCTTGAATGAGAGGAGACGTTCCACCGTCGTAAAATGCGCGTTTCTATTTATAACACAGGACCCACTGGTCGGAAATAATCTGGGTGAAAATTTTAAGATTGCATAATGCAACAGTATTCATTTTTGAAAGTTTCATGAAGATATGGTGGTAAGTTTCCGGGAAAAATTCTTTCCCCCTCAATTTACCCTCAAGTTTGAGCCCTAGAGGAACACCGATCCTGCTGAAAAGCATGGAGGATCAATCTCAAGCGATACACGAATTTTCTACCAAGTTTAACGGGTTTCGGTTCAGTACTTCCAGAAAAAAGCCCCGGACAACGGACACCGGACGGCGTACGGCTGACGGGCGGATTTTTGTTAACAGTTCATTTAAATCTACATACTTCAAAATGTGAACTGTGGAATTTTCAGGAGGGGTAATTTTTTTCTTGCTCGATCGCTAAGGTTTATTGTATGATTTCATCATAATAAACCAAAAACAGTTAGTAATTAATATTTGAGAATCACCAGACCGACATATTGTATCCTTGCTAACTCTGTTAGCTACCGCAATCAAGAGTTTCATACGGAAAAACGTTGGGCGTCTCATCAAAATGGAGCTACTCACGGAAAATTTGCTTGATAGTTTTCAAGTGCAAAAATGGACCCTGGATGCTGGACTATCTGTTGGATTTTATTGTCTTATAAACCGCTCGGAAGAGATACTTGATTTGTCTGATTCACAACTCGATCTTGCAAGATCTTCGGACACACATTCGTTGTTTTCTGGGCGTTGCATTTTTCATTTGGAATGAGATTTCAAAATTATTCACTTCAATTCTAGCAAAGTATCCCAGCTTATCGTAATATCCCTCATTCCTTACGCCAATAAGGCGAAAACATGAGTCAATTGACACTTAATATCGAAAATTACAGGTGGTGAAAGGATCCTACTCTCTCCTGATGTTTTTGCAGAATATGTATGGCTGATCTCTAGAAACCTTGAATAGTTTTCTATATCCCAACTTTGTACCTCATATTGAAATTTCCGTCATCTACTCCAGTAATCAAACGGAAAAATTGGACGATTCTCTTGAAATATTTTGCTTCCAAATAAAAACTTTTCCGGTGAATTTTTTGTTTAATTTCCCAATCCCAATCTATTTTCTCTCGAAGGAAAGGAATGAGGTTAATATAAATAATAATAATAATAATAATAATAGTAATAATTATAATGATAATATTAATTTCGAAAATCCTACATACAGGTAATATATACCCATATGTGATCAGAACGAAATGTCGTCCAACAAAGAAGATGTTCTTCGTGCACTAGCACAGTGTGGAATTTAAATATTCCTGAACGGAATATGGCTCGAGCTCCATTAAAAGCCTATGTATTTCTTTCTTGAAAACTCTTTGATTATTAATTGTTCTGAATATTAGTGGCAATTTATTGAAAAGTTTCATGCAGGAATATTTTGCCCCTTTTTCTGTAAGAGATAGTCTATGCACAGGATACATATCTCTAGTACTATAAGAGAGAGATGGTGAGTACATACTGAAGTATTCTCTATTCCTTACAAGGAATATTAAACATTCTTCAATGTATAGGGCTGAAGTGGTCAACATATTGCTTTATTTGAAATGAACTCTGCAGGATGTTCTGAAACCTAACCTTCTAGTTATTCTTATAGCTCTCTTCTGAGTGAGAAAATTTTCTCTACCGTCTTAGCATTAAAATTCATTTAAATATCTCAAAAACACTCTTGAATTATAACATACCGAACTCAATTTTTTATTCGGATTTTCTGTATGACTTTCCCATGATAATAACTCATCCACTATCAATCCTAAGAGCTTTGTTTCAGAGCTTAAACTTATTTCCAATTCATTTGAATTAACAGTATTTGGCTGTACTGAGTTAGTTCTGTTGGTATGAAACATTACACAGTTAGTTTTATTCTTATTTGACACTAAGCCTTCATCAGCGGTACAATCTGATATTGCATTAAAAGCTTTATCTAAATGATCAAGTAAAGTTTGTTTATCCTGTGCTGTTATGACGAAATTCTTATCATCAGCATAGTCAACAAGAAAACAATTTGAACTTAGAAAACAATTCAGTCTAGCAACAGATTTGTGTGCATCATATATTATATGTATATTAGGAACAATAATGCAGTCGTAAGCTTTTGTCAAATCTAGAAACAAGTCCATTGTTAGATCCTTTCTGTCCATTGCTTGTAATGTTGCCTCCGTGAATTCATAAAGAGCAGTACTAGTGCTTTTTCCATTTAAATAAGCATGTTGGCCCTCATAAAACCAATTGTTTTTCAGGAAGTAATCCCTCAATCTGTCGCACATACACTTCTCAAAAATTTTGGAGAAACCCTGTAGTAAACTTATTGGCCGATACTTCCCAAAGTCGGTCACACTTCCCTTTTTATGCAACGGTCGGATGGTTGCTAACTTTGAAGTATCTGGAAAGATCCCCATCTTGAAGGATGACTTGATTGCAAATGTCAGTGGTACAATGATTTCATATATACAGGGTGATTCATTAAGGGTGGCCACCGGCCGTATCTCGGAAACCGTTCATCCTATAACTTCCGGAAAAAAATTCTAATGACAAAATCAGCCCCCAGAAAATGATTAAAAATATTTTCAAGTTTGTAGTTCCCCATTAGAGGGCGCAATCAATGACTTGTAAAATATAATCTCATTTTTTACGAAATATTCTCCAGCTAACAGTGGTAAAGAATAATAAAATAAGAAAATACTCTTCCTATTCAACAACTTTTGTTCAGTAATTTTTCTATATTTCCTTTTTTTTAGTGATAGGATGGAAAAACTTTTCTTCGCAAAAAAAACACTCTGACTTCTGTATGCATGAACCGATTTTTACGAAATTTGATTTCATTCGAAGGCCATTAAAAGCAGATCACAGAAAAATATGACAACAATATACCGGGTGATCCAATTCAAAATTACAGGCTGCTTTATGTTACTTCACCCTATTTGCGCGTTTTACTGGAGAATTTCAAATGCAATGCTATGATTCTAACCGACTGAGAATAAGCTAAGCATTATTACCTATTGACTTGTTGAAACCGCAGACAGATATCTCCGGTCATTCCGAAGATATTAACATTTTTGTAAATTTTGATAAGTGTTGATCAACCCTGTAAGGTTGAAAAACAAGAAAGTGACTTTTTTCGTCATGACAACGCAGCAAAATACTGAACACACATGAAATAACAATAGTACGATAAAATGAAACAAAAATTAGCAACAACGAAAATATTTGAACAAAAATATAATACTGTGAGGTCGAGTGATCTTGCTGGAAAAATACTCCTTCGTCCAATCCACCTCTTTGAGAATACGGTATCTTAATATTCCCTAACATTAGCAGCATAATGCGCCGGGCAACCATCTTGTTGATACCACATATCTAACCTGTCTTGAATAGCAATATCATCTAAAAGAATTCGAAAATTTTCCGTTAAAATTTCAATCACCTTTGTCCCATTAAGATACTATCGAAGAAAAATGGTCCGACAACTGTTCCATCAAAAATTCCGCACCACACGTTAACACTCCAGCGATTCTGATTATTGACTTATTTTTGCCAATATGGGTTGTTAGATGATCAGTAGTGGCTGTCGTGTAAATTTACTTTACCATTGCTAGAAAAAGTAGCCTCGTCAGTCCATAATATTCTATGAAGTAAGTTAGGTTCGCCGTTCAGCATTCGTTTCAACGAATTGCAAAAGTCCTCTCGTCTCTTTCAATTCTTGGTGCAAGACAACATGATACGGACGCAGTTTATGGTCCTTTAGTATCCTTTGAACTAGCGAATAATTCGATCCCAAATCACTTGCAATTTCTCGGATGCTTAAATGTGATTCAGCATAAACATAAGCCAAAACTTTTATGATACTATCCTCATTACGGCTTCTACGTTTTCTATTTTTTCTTCCAACATATTGAACCTTCCAAGTTTGTCGCACTCTTCGTGTCAATCTTTTGAATACTTTTCTGGAATGACGACGTCTTTCAGGATATCGTATCGGGTATTCCCTTTCAGCTACTGCATTTTCTAAACATTCAGCATAAACATTAAGCATATCATATGCTTCTCCGTTTGAATAATGAGGCCTCATAAACTAGTAGTTTGCAATCGACCTCAATAAATTTTACAGCTATAGAAACAGAGAATAAACAGTAACGCCAAAGCTTACTGGATCTAGATCAGCTAGTTTTGTGAGTGACATACATTTTTGATAAGTTTTTTCTTTCTTTTGATTGTTTAGATGATGAAATAACTCAATTCCTCCTGAATTTCACAGGGTTGATCAACACTTATCGAAATCTGCAAAAATATTAATATCTTCGGAATGACTGGAGATATCTGTCTGCGGTTTTAACAACTCAATAGGTAATAATGCTTAGCTTATTCTCAGTCGGTTAGAATCATAGCATTGCATTTGAAATTCTCCAATAAAACGCGCAAATAGGGTGAAGTAACATAAAACAGCCTGTAGTTTTTAATTGGATCACCCGGTATGTTTTTGTCATATTTTTCTGTGATCTGCTTTTAATGGCCTTCGAATGAAATCAAATTTCGTAAAAATCGGTCCCCGCATACAGAAGTCAGAGTATTTTTTTTGTGAAGAAAAGTTTTTCCATCCCATCACTAAAAAAAAGGAAATATAGAAAAATTACTGAAACAAAAATTGTTGAATAGGAAGAGTATTTTCTTATTTTATTTTATTCTTTACCACTGTTAGCAGGAGAATATTTCGTAAAAAATGAGATAATATTTTACAAGTGATAGATTGCGCCCTCTAGTGGGGAACTACGAACTTGAAAATATTTTTAATCATTTTCTAGGGGCCGATTTTGCCATTAGATTTTTTTTCCGGAAGCATAGGATAAACGGTTTCCGAGATACGGCCGGTGGCCACCCTTAATGAATCACCCTATACAAGCTTTAATTTGTGAAGTTGGAATTTCATCATCACCGAAACTATGTTTGTTCTTCGAGTTCTTTACTATGCTCATGATTTCAGTCCTTGTAATGGGTCTTAGAAATATACATGTGTTTACCTGTTCCATATAATATGTATCTCCTGTAGGTTGAGTAGTACTCAAATAATTTCATGACGTCTTGATGTTTTCCAATCTTTATATGGTGAGCAACAAACCGCACTAGCAAAGTAGAATCGACTCATTATAAAGGCATTGTGTGAGAATCGCATTCATCGAACATCGCAACATAAACTAGAATTACATATATGATGAAGCGTTATATTTTATGGCAGCAATTCACTGTTGACTCAAAGGGATGTTCGAAAATTAATTAGGAGTCAAAATTACAAATATTCTCCAAAAAAATATCATTTAGCTTATAACAACACAATATTTCTCAAACAAGAATGACTGAAATCACCTTGCTTAATGACAAACTCAAGAATATTCAACACGTTCGTACTGTATTGCAAATAAGTTACAAATACCACTTTGGCTATGTAGTGAATCCATTTTTCCTATATATGGATGGATTGTAGCCCCTACGTTATCAGTTCCGTAGATGATGAGTGAAAGCCGCTTCCTATGGTGCAAGGTGCAATAGGTGAGGAACGCTGCAGGTTTTATCCCCACAGTGGACAAAATGTGTTTTTTCATCTGAACTAATCCAATAAAATGTTTGCACGTGTTTTTCATGCAGAAATTGTAAATATCTCACGAATATATCTGCGCGGAAGGCCAGGGATCGATTCTCAGGGGAAATTTGTAGTTTTGTTTTCTGAATAACTAGAATAATACAGCTCGGGTCGAATTGAAGGTTTGTAGTTAATTGTCAAGTACTGATGCAATTGAATGAAAAAGTAGGTACACAAAAATTTTGAATATATAGTTGATAATTTCACATGCATTTATATAAAATCATCAAATCAATTGCAAAGAATATTAAAAACACTGCGAATTATACACAAGGGTTAATTATTTTCCTGGTTGATTAACCCAATATACCGTTGATATCTTAAACAACTTAGAACCGAATGCGATGGATATCATTGGAAATTTGCAGCGTTTTTCTTCATATGTCCAGGAACCACTGGTCGGAAATCATCCGGGTAAAATTTTTTAGGTTCAGTTTGCAACAGTAATCAACGTTCAGAGTTTCATTTCCGGTGGTAGGTTTTCGGGAAATATTTTTTTCCCCCAACCCCCATTTAGAGACCTTAGGGTATACCGATCGTGATGAAAAGCTTGGAGAATCAACCCGGAGTGACACACAATTTTTCTTTCAAGTTTCAAGGATTTCCGTTCAGTACTTTCAGAGAAAAGCCCCGGACAACGGACGGCGGACAGTGGACGGACGGATTTTTTTTATTCGTTCATTCAAATCTACATACTCCAAAACGTAAACTGTGAAATTTTCATGGGGGTTGGAATTTTTTTTTATTGGTCACTGAGGTTTATTTTTTGATTTTATTAAATAATAAACCAAAATTGCATTCAGTATTGCTAATGGAACGGTATGAATGTACACCCGCAAACAAAAAAAAACTGCATCGTTAAAACATGATACCATCATTCAAAATGCATTTGAGTAATTTACTACCTCACAGGAAGATAATTACCTTAATGTTTGGAAGTTCCTTGAAATGATTCACATTGAAAATAAAATGAGAATGACAGAAAACATACATAGATAGATAATAACCTTCATTCCATAGTATGTATGAAATTCACACATAAGAGGAACAGTGTCAGAATCAAGTTGAACGAATCACCTCAAATAATCACTCAAAAAATATGGTTCCATAGCAACCAAATATTTTCTGACCTTTTTCTTGAAAATCTAAAAATTATTTGAAGGTTTGATTCTATTATGTAGTTTATTGTACAATTTGATACACATATAAGATGGATCTTAAGGGATAATTACTCTGACTAGTATGAACAGAAAACATATATTTATTCTTGAAGAAAAATATTACACATTAAAATACATAAATACCTAAAATAGTCAGTATATTATTCTCCCTATATACTCCCCTACATGATTGAATATAATTCATTTCAAATATGTACCTCAAAACTCTCATCTGCAGAACAAATAACCTGCTTACTTCTGAGCTCGATCCCCAGAAAATAATATCATACCTCAACAAGCACTCAAAATTTGCAAAATACATCATTTTTAGATTATTTTCATTCAAATATTTTGCAAATGTTTTAATAGCAAAACTCCCAAATTTTTCAGATTCCTCACTTCTGATATCACAGTCAGTCTGTTTCAAAACACTCTCTTTTGTTTTTTGAGATCTGTTTGTGCTAAGTAATACAGCTGTTGTTTTGCTTTCGATTATAATCAACTCGTTCTTTGCAAACCATGATTTTAACTGATCATACATTGAGAGAATCTTTGCTTTGATTTCATCGAAACCACTACCCTCAATCAATAAGATAGTGACCTCAACATAAGATGTTAACAACTCAACTATTTCGTCAATTAATCAATTACATCACAAATATCAATAATGAAGAGAATGTCTGATTTAATATATTTACGATTTTCAACACTCGCAACCCTCTGCAGACTTCCTAACAGATATGAAGCTATCCATTTTTTTGCCTTACCCCTGATTCCAAATTTTGGTTTATTATTTGATAAAATCAAATAAAGCTTTTAGGCAGGATCGGTGTAACCTAAGGGCTCTAAATGCGGGGTTGGGGGGAAAACAAATTATTTCTCGGAAACTTATCACCTAATTTTCATGAAACTCTGAACGTTGATTACTGTTGCATAACTTAACCTAAAAAATTTTACCCGGATGACATCCGACCAGTGGTTCCTGAAATATAAAGAAAAACACTGCAACATTCCAATAATATCGAAAATGAATCATCGCATTCGGTTCTAAGTTGTTTTAGATATCAACGGTATATTGGGTTTTTTAACTAAGAAAATAATGAACCCTTGTGTACAATCTGCAGTGTTTCTCAAGTTTTTTTAACAATAAAGGCCTAAAGAAACAATTAGAAGCACTAGCTAGATCGATAAACAAGCTCAAACCAAGCTTATCGTTCTCCAGTAGCGTTATTATTCTTTCTGTCAACTGATACAATGCAGTTTGAACTGATCGGTCCTCCAAATATCCATGCTGTGAATCATTGAATAAGTTGCACTTATTCATAAAATTCAACAGTCTCTCACATATTGAATGTTCAAATATTTCAGAAGAACTGGACAATATACTGATTGGCCAGTAGCCTTCAAAAAAAGTTAGTTTCCCTTTTTTGCGCGCATGTTCTGGGGGAACAGCGTGCTATCGTTCTGTCCAAATATCTATTATTTTCGATGATTGAGCCGAAACTGACCTCAAACGACTAGGTTTGACTCCTTGATGACGTATCCGGTGTCAAAATCGATTCTGTCCAACCGGCCGGCCGTGGACACAATAACTGTCGAATGAAGCCAGCTAGAGACTCGAAACTTACAGGGTAGTTTGCGCATCGATATGCCGCGGTTAAGTTCGTTATTGGGCCAAATCGGTCGAATTTCGGAGTTATAGCCATTTGAAATTCGGAGCTTATTTTCCGCATATTTCAGAAACTACTGGAGCGATTGGATCAAAACTTGTCAGTTAGTTGGAGCATAACGACGCACAACTTTAAGCGAAATTTCGTTGGTATCGTATGGTCACTCAATAAAAAAAAAATTTCAAAATTTTTTTCGAAAAAAGTTTTTTTTCCGAAACCAATGATCATATTCGAGAACAATTTCAGCTATTTGAGCGAATTGTGTACTGTGTATGAAATAACAAACTTTATCTCATCTCCACAACCCTTCATGTTATGGACTGGTATTCCGTCATCCCCACTACAGTACTCATTGTATATTTTACTTAATATTTCATGTATTTCATAAACACAATTTTATCTATTTTATGTAAGATACCCTAGGGAGATAAAGTTATGAATATGACCGATTTCCCAAATTCTTGATATTTCTATTACTTTCAATGTGACATCCTGTATGAATTATTATCAAGAAGGTCTCAACCCATGTTCAGGTCATGTGAAACATTTATTCATTTCAGGTGATCGTAATCAGAACAATGAAGAAATTCAAAGTAAATGTTTATGAAGATAGTTAGTCCCAACCATTAAATGAAAACGATAATTGAAGGGTAAATTAGAATAATCGCATTTTCAATAAGACGAAATATCTGGAACATATAATACCTCATATTCAATTTGAGTACTTGTGTTTCAATTACTCTCTGTTATTCTATGAATGTTGAGGAAATGGCTACTGAACAGAAGGGGAAAGTAGGATTTGCTGAAGTGAGAAAACATTTATTTGACTTAGGCCTCTGGCCGAAAGATGGTTACACGAATTTACCGGCATTACCGGTAATTCTGTTCTCTTGGTTTTCCATCTTTGGATCCTTCATGTTTCTTGGCCTTTTAGGGCATACTTACAAAAGTTTTCAAAGTAAGTCTTTCACTTTTCTTTGTAGGCATGTTCTAGGGAGCAGCATGCTATCCTTTCGTCCAAATGTATGTAATTTCCGAAATTTTTCTTTAAAATGGCATCAAACGACCAAGTCAATTCTGTCCAGTCGTACGCACGATTACGGGCGTACGGAGACTCATATTGACTTGAAAATTTTAAGGTTCATTACCTTGATATTTCAGGAAATATCTAAGCAACTGAATTGGTTGAAGCATAACGACGCGCAACCTCTTGCAGAATTTTGTTGGGATCGTACTGTAAAAATCTGAATTCAGAATTGAAGAAAACGTTTTTTAGTTATTTTTTGGGAATGATTCATGGAATTTGAACGAAAATTCTTCTCAGTTTTTGAACTACATTCTCCACAAAATTGCACGAAATTTCAGTCTGATACGATTATAGTATTCAGAAATATTGGGAAAAAGAATATAAAATTTCTCGGATTTTTCCTTTGTATCGTTGTTTTTTTCGGAATAACTCAAAACATATCAATTCAATCCAAATGAACCTTAGCGGATAGTTCAAAATGTTGATATACAACTTTATGCAGAATTTCGTGATGATCGTGGTAATAGAACAATTTGAAGAAGAAAATTACAATTTTTTTTTCAAATCTCCAATATTTTGCGATCTATGAATATACTGATCGAATCACTATAAAATTGGTAACTTCTTTGAGGAAGCCGATGCTCAACTTAGTGCAAAACTTCTTGATGATCATTTTCTTGAAGCAATCAGGAGGAAAAAAGTAAAACTCTTTTTCAAATATTGTATATTCTGCGATCTCCTGAATATTGTCCTCACGAAATTCTGTATGGACCTTCAAGCAGATATTTCCCGATCAAGTGCCGGATTCCAATTCGATTTCATCTGTATTTTCGTAAATATTGGAAAATGAAATTTCGAAAACTGACAGCGTGAAGGCTCGTGCGAAAGGTCGTAAGGATAATAATATAAGAAAAAAATCTTTACATTAGGAAGTGAAGGTGCGTTTGGCGGGGTCAATACGAGAAAAGATCCTCGTTATGTCGACGACTTTGAACATGCGCGCAAAAGCTGTCGACTTCACATCAGTGCTTTTCTGGAATTTTTTTCAATATTGGAATTAGAAGACACGTTCCAACTAACATAAGTAATGCTTTCAGTTTCACATAAAGTAAAAATACGGGTATTCAAAGTTTCCATGTAAAAACTCTAGAGAAGCACTGTCGTATGCGCGTATTCAAAGTGGTTGTTCAAGAGGACATCGTTCAACGAATTGACCCCGCCAAACGTTCTTCTACCTTCAGGTGGAAAGATTTGGAGATATTTTAATTATATTATCCTCACGACTTTCTGCAGGAACCTTCAAGATATCGTTTTTCAATTAGGAAGGTACTGGATTCCAATTCGATTCAACCTGTATGTTTGGATACATTGGCAAAAAAAAATTTTGAGTGTATCTACGCCATCATTAGGCGAATTTCACCCATTCACGAATTCTAACTTCATAATTAAGCCTCAAACCTACTACATAATTATCGAGATATTAGATAGTTCATCTCCCAAGTGAATTTGTTCACGTTCGTAATCACGACCGAAAGAAACAAATCAGGAACTCGATATTTGTAGGGTAGTGGTAAAGAATAATAAAATAAGAATCTACTCTTTCTATTCAACAACTTTTGTTTCAGTAATTTTTCTATATTTCCTATTTTTTAGTGATGGGATGGATAATCTTTTCTTCACGAAAAAAACATTCTTACTCCCGTATGCGTGAACCGATTTTCACGTAATTAGATTTCATTCGAAGGCCATCGAAAGCAGATCACAGAAACATATGACAACAATATACCGGGTGATCCAATTGAAAACTACAGACTGTTTTATGTCACTTCGCCCTATTTGTGCGTTTAACTGGAAAATTTCAAATGCAATGCTATAATTCTAACCGAGTGAGAATAAGCCAAGCATTATCACCTACTGACTTTTTAAAATCGCAGACAGATATCATTGGTCGTTTCGGAGTTATTGACATTTTTGTAAATTTTGATAAGTATTGATCAACCCTGTGAAATGCAGGAGGAATTGAGTTATTTCATCTCTAAACAATTAGATGAAAGGAAAAAACTCATCAAAACAACGAAACGAGCTGATTTTTTAGGACGATTGCAAACCACTATTTTATGATGCCCCATTATTCAAACGAAGAAGCATATGATATGCTTAATGTTCAATTTGAATGTTTAGAAAATGCAGTAGCTGAAAGTGAATACCTGATACTATATCCTGAAAGACGTCTTCATTCCAAAAGGGTATTCAAAAGATTGACACGAAGAGTGCGAGAATCTGGTAAGGTTCAATATCTTGGAAAAAAAAATAGAAAACGTAGAAGCCATAATGAGGATAATATCATGAAAGTTTTGGCTCATTAACAAGACAAAGGTGCTTGAAATTTTAACGGAAGATCTTCCGATTCTTTTGGAAAATATTGCTATTCAAAGCAGGATAGATATGCGGTATCAACAAGATGGTTGCCCGGCGCAATATGCTGCTAATGTTAGAGAATATTCATATAACGTCTTCTCAAAGAGGAATATTGGACGAGGGAGTATTTTTCTATGGCCAAAAAGATCACCTGACCTCATAGTATTAGATTTTTATTTTTGGGGGAGAATAAAGACTTAGTTTTCCGAACACCCCCCACTACAAGTGCGGATATTCAAAATAGATTTCGACAGGCAGCTTCTTCTCATACTGAAGTTGTGGCCAGTGTCAACTCGACGAAAGAAAGACTAAATTTATGTGTAGAAAATAATGGTAGACATTTTAAATATTTGAATTGATTAGGTGTAAGTGTTGTTTTTCTGTTCAAATATTTTCGTTGTTGCTAATTTTTGTTTTATTTCATCGCATCATTGTTATTTCATGTGTGTTGAGTATTTTGCTGCGTTGTCATGACGACTAAAGTCACTTCCTTGTTTATTCAAGCTCACAGAAAGGATCAACATTGATCAAAATTTACAGAAATGTCAATAACTCCGAAACGACCAATGATATCTGTCTGCGATTTTAAAAAGTCAGTAGGTGATAATGCTTGGCTTATTCTCACTCGGTTACAATTATAGCATTGCATTTGAAATTTTCCAGTAAAACGCACAAATAGGGCGAAGTGACATAAAATAGTCTGTAGTTTTCAATTGGATCACCCGGTATATTGTTGTCATATGTTTCTGTGATCTGCTTTCGATGGCCTTCGAATGAAATCTAATTACGTGAAAATCGGTTCACCCATACAGGAGTAAGAATGTTTTTTTCGTGAAGAAAAGTTTATCCATCCCATCACTGAAACAAAAGTTATTGAATAGAAAGAGTAGATTCTTATTTTATTATTCTTTACCACTGTTAGCTGGAGAATATTTCGTAAAAAATGAGATAATATTTTACAAGTGATAGATTGCGCCCTCTAGTTTGGAACTACGAACTTGAAAATATTTTTAATCATTTTCTAGGTGCCGAATTTGTCATTAGATTTTTTTTCCGGAAGTCATAGGATAAACGTTTTCCGAGATACGGCCGGTGGCCACCCTTAATGAATCACCCTGTATATGAAAGATTTTGTCCACGTCCTGTAATGGTCCAAGCTTGACTCTCACTATGAGTTTCGTAGCCTTTCCATATCTTTTCCGTTCTGTCTACATGAAATATTATAAGGTTGAAATGAATGGATATGTACACACTATCTCTTCGGTTTACATTCTGTTTCCATGCCATGTTTGACCACAAAATTTTCTCGGAGCGCATAGTGGGAGCCAACCTTTTTGTTGTTCCACAAAATATCCAACACAGACACTGAATACTCAAATATATTATTTGTACCCGAGATTTTATAGTTGAAATAATTTCCAATACTTATGATAAACTTTCCCTTCCTATCAACTGTGTGGTTTCATTTCCAGGTGGACGAACTTCAGATCTCATCAATGACATTTTCTTCATATTTGTGTTCATGTTCGTCGAGGTGAACATAATATTGTTCCATGTACGAGGAACCAAGACAATTCAATTGATGATGGAAATAAGTCAGCCGAACAAATATCTTGATCCTGAAAATGCCGAGAGAATAAACAGTCACGTTGATAAAATAACAATAGTATTTCACTACTATTCAGTATTCACCAACATGATTTTTTTGATTATTACTTATTATTTGGATCAGGAGTGTTTCGAGTTGAAAAGAGCTGGATATGGACAAGGATACGTATGTGGAGTATTATTTCCTGCTTGGTTCCCCATAGGAATGGATCGTTCTCCTTGGAGACAGATATTTTTCCTCATCGAGTTCATTGAAATAATATATTTCGTTCCCAAAGTGGCTTCCTGCTGTATGGTTTTCTATGCATGCATTTTATTCATAGAAGACAGAATACTAAATATGAAACGCATTCTGGGGAACATGGAAGTAACTCAGTTCAATGCTCAAGTGGTGACAGAAAAATTGAAGTATGCTGCTATGTGTTATTCGGACACTTATAAGTAAGAAATAATGCCCATTTAGATCATGTCATAGGATTCCATGTGTTCTTTACGTACGCGCAAGTTATTTCAAGCTAGCAATAGAGAGTTTTCAACCCATCTAAATCTTCGGTTATCTTTATTCTGAGCATGCGCAGAGGACTGTTTCCGCTCCGTTTACTTCATTAACGACAACGGATTCCGTAATTCACCGATGAATAACGTTGTGGTTATGGGTATGGTTATCGGTATGGTGAAAGGGCGCTATTACATTAGAATCGGCTGATTTGAGCACATATACCTGACACTAGTGACACTACAACATTAGCATAGTATGATAATATGTCTGATTAAATCCACATCAAGGCCTCTCTTGTATATGAAATTCTCAGAATTATCCTGAATCTCATCTCAACATTTACGTTTCCAATCAAAGCTTAAATAAAACTATTCAAGGTACACCTGAAATTCTGATGTTAGGAAATACAAAACAGAACAAGAGTCACCTGTCAAGTTACGAAGTACAAAGTTGGGGTTTGAAAAGTATAATTTTCATCGCCGTGCTTATCGGTAACGTAAAGAGGAATAACCATTAACACGAAAAAATAAGGAAATTTTTTAGATGGTTCAAAATCTCTTTTATGCCTCGTATGCGGAGTCTTGTGTGCTTTCGTTTTCGCCACATAGATCAAAATCTTTTACACAGAACCTTTGTTGCTAATAAACATAATTTGTTTCCTAGTCAGGAATATTTCATAGACTACATTCAAGTTCAACTATGAAATTTCACTAAACACTCATCAAAACGCTAAAAATTTTACATACACACTGTGTTAGCTATCGAATAGGACATACTTGAAATGTGGCGTTCACACGAAGAGGTTGATACGTAGATCAGACTGGACTTCAGCGATTTCTTAGCTCAGGGTCATCTGCGTCTTGTCGGTATACAGCGTGCCAAAAAAGTAACGTAACCCGTCAATAAGTTCAAGAAATTGAATTCGATATTTCTCACCCCCCACGCACTGCACCCTAGTACTTTATTTTTTCGAATAGGATTATATGGATTGTGATACATCAAATGAGAGGAAAATTGATTACCTACTCACTGATGTGACTAAAAGTAGAATTGGTTGTGTCGTTTTTCATTAAATAATTAGGAAATAGTTCAGAATTTGTGTTTGGAGAGTACTGCAATCAGACCATCATTCTTTTGTTGATTATTATCGAGGAAATCCACGGATTCATGGATTTTTAATTGCAAAAGCAGGTCTCCCTATGATTTTTTGAATTTGAAATCTTTTACCCTTTACACTCCACACCTATCTACTGTTTTTTTTCGAATAGGAATATATGGATTGTGAAATGTTGAATGAAAGAGCATTCGATTGCAGATTGAGCGGTATGAATGAAAAAAAAATTTCTAAATAATTGACACTTTGTGATTGGTGTCAGGTTCTTATTCTTCAAATATTAATACTGAGAAATATCTTCCTAACCGCCGATTTCTATTTTCGAAGTTTGAGAAATGCCTGCATTCCAGAAGTTGGGGGTTCAAACACTTAACCCTCAAAAAATTTTTTCGTTTGGAAATATATTGCTTGTAATACATCGCACCAAAGTTCATTCGATAACCAATTCAGTTATGTGAACGAAACTGAAATTTTTAACTTATAATTGTGATTTTGTAATGAAAAATTGCTTAACGGATTTTTTCCCAGTCACAATGTGCAATCGAATGTCCTTTCATTTGATATATCACAATACATATATTGCTATCTGTAAAAGGGTGAGAGATTCCAAATTGGAAAAAGCATAGGGAGACCTGCTTTCGCAATTACAAATCCATGAATTCGTGGATTTCCCTTGATAATAATCAGTATAAGAATAATGATCTGATTGCAGTACTCCCCAATCACAAATTGTGAAAAAAATTGACGAAAGTCAAAATGAAAAATCGAAAGATAATAATTCTTGAAATTTTATCTGATGAGAGAGTCAGATTTGTACTCTGAAACTTCACAGTTCGCTCCGTTTATTGTTTGTATTGTTCCTGTATTGTTTACTATGCAATATTTTTTTTTTAAGAAACTGCCCTTGACAAATAGTTTAATCGCGCAATCCGCAAGGGCATTTTTCATGAAAAAACAATTTGATTGAATTTCTAATAGTTCTGTTTCAGATATTGGGAGTGATAACCCAGATGAAACCTCGAAAAAAAACAAATTGTGAACTATTTCCTCATTTTTCTATAAAAACATGCCACAACCAATTTTACTTTGAGCAACGTCGCTGAATAGGACATCAAATTGCCTTTCATTTGATGTACCACAATTCATATATTTCCATTGGAAAAAATAAAGTAGTGGGGGCCAAAGGGGGTGTAAAATATAAAATTCAAGAAAGCACAAGATAACTTGCTTTTGAAATTAAAAATCGGCAGGTGCGAGGATTTTCCTTAATAATTCTTCGTACAAGAATTATTGACGAGTTACATTGTTCTCAATGTCCCTACTTGATTTACTGCGAACAGTAAGACTGAGCAGTAACGCATCCTCTGTTCGAGTGATATAGAAGGTTTATTTCGGTTGCGAAACTGTCCTAGGACAGTTCTAGAACTGCGTAGAATCGATGTGCTGTTGAAGCCCGATTTTGAACTATCCTAGAATAGTTCTGGAAGCGATGAAACCAAAACACGAAGTAAGTTCAGGTTTTCATCCGGACTGTAGAGGGAGAAAAACTTCTGTTTGAGTTGGCTGAAAAAAGGGATGTTGATGAGGTCTTATATATTGCCTGTGGTTCAATTAAAAATAGGCGAAAGTCCTTGTCGCACTATGTAGATAATATATAAATATCTTTGGGAATACTTCCGTCCACTTAATATTCGGATTACTCTAGCTGAGCTGATTCCAAAAATGTACCACATGTTGATTCCAGTTGGTACAGGGCGGACAAAAATGCAATAGTTTTGTGTGTGCTCATAAAGTAACGCGTAACATTCTTTATTAGGTAAATTAATCAAAAATATTTATTGTATAGCGGCAATTGGTTTAAATGTAACACCCCGTAGTTTGCTACATGTTTAGAGTTATAAAAATGAGCTGTTTCCAAACATGTTTGGTACTTGTGGTCTAACAGACAGAATATGAAAGAAATTATTTCTTATCTATTTATAAAGAAACATAGTCGTCTAGTTTTTTGTGAAATGTCATTATTTGGTTAGTAATTTATTGATGTTCAGTGACAGTTTAGTACTACAATATTTTTGGTATTCGTGAATATTCGAATGATTCCTTAGATTTAATTGGAAGTAGAAATGGAGTTAAGTATAACACAAAGAATTGAAATACTTATGATGATTGGGTATGGAGACAGGTCGCGAACTCAGATGGAAGTGTGCAATTTGTTTACTGATGAATATCCAGAAAGACTTATTACGCGTTCAACTGTCAGTAAGATTTAAATGAAATTTCGAGAAACTGGTACGGTTGAAAATGTACGCAAATCAGGTCGTCCCCTTGCAAATGCTGATACAGCACTAGATGTTTTACTGAGTTTTGAAGAATCTGCGCACACTTCTGTTCGTAAAGTTAGTCGCGATATCGGTGTTAGCAAAACAACGGTACACAAACTATTGAAGCTTGAAAAATGGCATCCTTATAAAATCAAACTTGTGCAAGAATTAAACGAAGATGATTCCGATAGAAGACTCCAATTTTGCGAAGAAATGATGGATAAATGTCACCGAGACCCTCTCCTGATACGAAACATTATTATTTCTGATGAGTTCACTTTCACGTTAAATGGTGAGGTTAACCGTCAGAATTGTAGATACTGAGCAAAAGAAAACCCCCACTGGATGCGTGAGCATCATACACAATACCCTCAAAAGGTAAATGTATGGGCTGGAATTGTACGAAATCGAATCATTGGACCCTACTTTATCGAAGGTAATTTAAACGGGGCAAAGTACCTTGAGTTTTTGAGGGGGTCTCTCGTACCTACTTCACGTTATTTGTTTCCCAGAAGACGTAATCCTGGAGGTTTTGATGAAAGTTTTTGGTTTCAACAGGATGGTGCACCTCCACATTATGCTGTAGATGTTAGACGGTACCTAGATGAAAATTTTCAGAACAGGTGGATTGGTAGACGTGGAACAGTCACATGAACAGATTACATTTATAAAGTCATGTATTTCAGCATATTCTGTTCGCTAGACAATAAGTATTTTTATAATATTGTTAAATTACCTAATGAAGAATGTTACGCGTTACTTTATGAGCACACACAAAACTATTGTATTTTAGTCCACCCTGTACCAATTGGAATCAACATGTGATACATTTTTGGAATCAGCTCAGCTAGAGTAATCCGAATATTGAGACGAAACGGGGGTGTTCCATTTAAAAAAAAATGACGGTGACGTCATTACTCGAACGTAATTCACCCTGTATGATTATTATTTTAAAATACGGTAAATTGAAATAAAAAATCGACGTGTTTCAGGATTATTTCTTAAAATGACCTGTATAGCCAAAAATGAATTTGTTCCATACTTTACGGACACAGTGTATACCCTGTTTTCGAAGCATAATCGTGATACAGGATGTTTAATGTCAACTTCGAGCAATATTCCGATAACTGTGGTGAATTATGCGTGACCATTTAAATAACGGTTTTTGGTCACATCTTAATATTTTTTGGTCTCTTCAGTTGTGGTGCAGAATTCGCGAAAAAATATTTCAAAATGGCGGAAAACCTACAAAGTTGGAATATTTTGTTTTCGATTGCCAATTTGGATAGCATAAGTTCAATGTACTCAATTTTCTTAGATTTTCCGTGAAAAAATGTTTTCGAAATTAAAATTCAACTTTTTTTTACATGTCTACAGTAAAAAAAATTTCCCCCAAAATTGTTGAAATTTTGTGAGGTTGAAGTTTTCTTCATTCTGAACTCTGGTGTGGAAACAGAATAAAAAAATATCCATTGGTTTTTGTTTTATAGCCTTCCAAACATTCCACTCGGAGTATTCAAATAATTTTTATTCGACAAACTGGTGGCCCTACGGAGGCAAAAATTGTGCTGATGGGTCCCCAGAATGACCCGGATGGTAATATGAATTTATCAAAACAAAAAATGTTTCAAAATAAAACTTCAATGGGATTCGAACTCACTTCACTTAGGGTCGCGTATAAATTGGATTTATTCTGATTATAATGACATCCGGTAGTTGAACGAATTTGACCCTATTTTCCGAATGCGAAGAGAGTTCGATTTCTACCAAAGTTTTTTTGAGAAAATTTTTTTTTTTGATAAAATCATATTTCTATGCGGGTCATTCTGGGGACCCAGTAGCACAATTTTTGCCTCCGTAGGGTCACCAGTTTCTCGAATAAAAATCATTCAAGTACTCCGAGTGGAATTTTTGGAAGGCTATAAAACGAAAACCAATGGATATTTCATTATTCTATTTTCATACCAGTGTTCAGAATTAAGGAAAGTTAAACCTGAAAATATTTCAACAATTTTGGGTGAAAATTTTTTTCACTGAAGACGTAAAAAAAAGTTGAGTTTGAATTTTGGAAAAATTTTTTCACGGAAAATCTTAGAAAATTGAGTACATTGAAATAATGCTATCCAATTTGGAAATCGAAAACAAAAAATTCCAACTTTGTAGGTTTTCCGCCATTTTGAAATAATAAAGATAATTCGAAAATACTAAGATGTGAGCAAAAACTGTTATTCAAAACTTCAAGCATAACTCACCACAGTTATCGGAATATTGCTCAAAGTTGACATTTATCAGCCTGTATCTCGCTTATGCTCTGAAAACGGGGTATATGTCATAAGGCAAAAATGACTTTTCCAATGTCATCTATACGGCTATAGATGTTTGACCAGTTTATGATGAAACACCCTGTATTGTCTGTGAGTTAATAAAAAAAAAATCTGTGGAAGTCCTTATCGCACGATGTGATATATAAATATTTTTGGGTATACTTGCGTTCAATTAATTTTTTCTTGTTGTGGGAATAGTTTTTCCGAATTTTCCCCATATCATAAAATGAACCAACAAATTATTGATTGATATAATACTGAATTCAATGATGAACGTATTCCATATATATTTTTGGGGATACACTCAATTTTTTTTATGAAAATCATTTTTCTGAATTTTCTTCAGTACTTCAATTATATTTCGAAATAAACCAACAAATTATTGATAGATATAATTATTGATTAAATGATGAACGTATTTCAGATATGTTCCTTCCAGAGAAAAATTCATTCGAAACATTATTATTCAATAGAGGAAGAGGACTCTTGTATTCATAGATTTATTTAAGAAGTATACATACCAGGTGTGAACAGTGGAAATAAAATCCATTAGATTATCCTGTCGTAGCGAAGTTATTATGGTCAATACCAAAAGTTTAAATTTAAGAGTTTACCATTTGCTCAACAAATACAGCAATCAAAAACCAAATCAATACGACGTCAGGTTCACCCTTTAAATTGACAACCACTCTACGCTTTTGCGAACCAATTCTGAAGCAGTTCGGACTCTTACGTTCGAAATCCTTCCACAATTCTGGAACAGTTCGGAATCGATTCTGAAAATAACCAAAGCATGATTACTCAAATCCTGAACCGATTCTGAAAGGAATGAAAACACAAAATTGCAATCGCGCATGTGGAACCGTCCCAGAACAGTTCTTAACTTGGAACCAAAACAAACCTATCATGTATTGATCTCAATTAACTGCTGCCATGAAGTGGTCTTTCATGGATTTTAGAAATCCATAATTATTTTGGTTATATAGAATATCTAGGTAAAACAGGGTATGATTCAAAAGATATGGTTGTCGATGGTGTCTTCCACATTTTTAGTATGATCAATTCAACTGACGAAAAAGCAATGCACACAGAAGATCCAGTGAATGTCTTTGTACAGACACATACAGAATGGAGGCAGGTGGTGGTGGGGCTCGGAAGGGACAGATATTTGGTATAAACGAGATGTGTATTCTACAAACAGAAAGAAAGGAAAAGTTGCAAAAAATTTCCTTTCTCAACAAAATCACAAAATTTAATGTTGATTCAGTATAATGAACAATACCGACATGAAAAGGATACCCGACTTCTTATACACCTAGATTCCGAATATAAGTGTGGTTTTGTCAGAAGGACGTACAACTGCGCCACTTACCACTCCGGAGGCCTTAGTTCATTCATTCGCGAAAAAAAGATGGGTGTCGGTTACTTGTCTAAAACCGATGCATTAGGCGTAATATCTCTAATTTCGTTGAATTCACTCATGAATTTGAGTTTATATAGAAAAGGTTCTTAACAATTTTTATCTTCAGAATGATGAATGACGTGAATTCAACTCTTGGTGTGATATTTTCCCCTTCGCAGCATATTCTTCTGGTTGTAATAATTTCTCTCTTGGAATATCAAGCTTGTGTGGTAAGAGATTCATTTCTTCTTTCAGTTTCAACTAGTTATCATTGCAATTCGCTAAATTCATTTATTTTTCCTTATGAGTTCCATAACCTTTCCATATGCGCTACGCAAAAACAATCTGAGCAAAAATGGTATGGTAACAAAACGTTAGTTAAATGTGAATGCATATATCTGTTCATATAAACCTTTTGATATTTGATGATATGGGAAAGTTATGGATCGTTTAGTAATAATTCACCTTCAGTTTTCAGCATCTGCTGAATACGCCATATTCACATTCAATAATTCTTCTATCCAGATCAGTACTGGTAATCATTTCATCTGATTCATTCATAATCGCACGAATAAATAATCTAAAAACTTGCCAAAAAATTATAGCACTGAGACGATTCATAATCTTATTTACGCCAATTGTCTGGGGAGTAGCGTGATATAATTTCGCCAAAATATGTAGCTATAATTTTCGAGATTTGCAGTAATGGTTGTGAACGATGAGATCGAATGCACTGATGAAGAATGTGTTGACAGAACTGATTCTGTCTGGCCGACTGGCCGTTGTCACGATGATTTGAGAACTGTTATAGAGCTAGGAGCTTGATACTTTCAAGGTAGTTTGCCTATCAAAATTGGCTCTCAGTTTGAAAAGTTTTTTACATTTGACATAACTGTAATACTCCTGTTTCCTTGAGCAAGCGCGTCAAGACAAGACTCTCGAAGTAAAAGGAAAAAATTCATCTATTATATTATTTCCAATTGATTTTAAGTGATTCGCATAATTGTAATCGAAATAATTTTTCTGCCATCTTCGTTTCGCCCTTCAAAATCTTTTTCGAAGAATTGATCCTCACTTTTCCTCCTTGAACACAGGCCATGAACAACGAGAGGCAACACTGCATCCGCTCATTGTCGCATTCTAGTGTTTCTCTAGTGTAACTCATGGTTTATAAACTCCATTTACTTTTATAAACTATTTCCCGGTTGGCCATGATTCAGATCTATCATGTTTTTGCGCGCATTTTCTGGGGAACAGCGTGCTATCGTTTTGTCAAAATGTCTGTAATCTCCAAAACGGTTCGTTCGAGGAAAAATAATAAGGAATAATTAAGTATTCTAAAATGTTTGAGGATTCTTATGAGGACTTAAGGTAAACATCATCTGCATTATTCATGCTGACTTCTTAAAGTTTTACTTCACTCCAAAATACATTTAATTCGGAGGAACCATCTCAAAGTGACAAGAGGAAGAATGATTATTTCAGAAATTTCTGCAGCCTGTTTCTTTTACCGGGGCTGAGTCAGAAAAAATGGTAAATAAAAAAGTGTATTATTTGATAAGAGGAATCTAAGGTTCAAATCAACGAACAACTTAAACACTCACCCTGTATAGTTTGGGTATGGACGCTTCTTCTCGTACCTAAAATACTCGATCAGCACGAGAATTTCATCCATTCAAAAGTGTTTCAGCTTGAAACTTGGTAACTTTCAAGCAAATGCCGATGCGCGAACTTTTGAATAGCTTTTTGATAATCGTTTCGTTACGAAAATGGAAAAAAAAATTGAAAGGATTCCTGCAAATATTTCATATTGAGCGATATTTTACTTTTATGGTTCTCTCACCGGGCAAACACCATCTCCCCTCCTAACCAAATATTTTATAAATTTCCGCTGCACTGATTCTAAATGGCGACGGTGGATGTTATAGATGGGGTGCCAAATAATAAAGCCAAAAATCATTCTGCTTTTAACTAATGAGTCAAACAATCTCAGAAGTGTACCAGTATTCACGAAACATCTGGCATTGCGTACAATAAAACCATACACTTTGAATGCAGAAAATAAGGCAGAATTTATATGAGGGACGAAGGTTAAACGCTGTTCGAATGTAATGCCAAGATCCCTAATCTTGTCAACCCTTTTCAAGGTAGAGTGACCAATAGTATACTCAAAGTATATAATATGGATCTTTCTAGTATATGTAACCACATTGCACTTCTCAACATTCAAATTCAATTTGTTCACTGCACACCAATCTGAAATGGCATTCAGACCAGTGCTGCCAGGTGAAAAAAAAGAAATTCCCCTCTGCTATGTTAAAATGGTGCCACTTGAGAATGGAAATCCCCACCTTATATTATTTCTCTAATTATTCATTATTATCAATTATTGCAGTGTTTTAAGGAAATTTCAATAAGGATTTTCTGACAAAAATAATCGAGTAGGTACAGATATTGCAAGAAATATGTGAAATTTAACTCCGTAGTTCTTTTTCTCTATGATCAGACCATAGAAGTGAATAGCAACATACTCCCAAATGTAATGTTGGTTGCTCACTATTTATAATAAACATATGACCATTGTTTAAGGAATGATATGACAAATATTCAGAATGTAATAAATTCTTTCCGATAAGGCATGAAAAATGCAACATAATGCATAAGGAGCTCCTATATGGATTTTGGGATTATTAAATAATTCACAACATAAAAGTATATATATATATATATATATAATATATAATACTTTATTTCCTCTTATTCCATAGACAGTCCGAATAGTCGAAGTCGCCATACCATAAACGCCCATTTACGCACCTGCGCCATATGCGCAATATAATTTCAATATTGACTTTCTTATGAAGAGTGAATGGAGTTTTGGAATGAAAAGTCAAAATGTTATTTTTCCCCACAATTTCCCCACTTTAACAAAATCCCCAGCAATTTCCCCACCGGCATCGAAAATCCCCACATTGGGGAAAAATCCCCACACCTGGCAGCCCTGATTCAGACCCATCTGTAAGTTGATACAATCATTAACGTTCATTATTTTAAGAAATATTTTTAAATCATCGGCATACATAAGTTTAAGAGTATCAATGGAGTCCATCAGATCATCAATGAATAGGAGAAAGAGAAGTGGCCCCAAATTAGAGCCCTGTGGCACACCAGATCCCGCCACGAACACAAAAGAAGAGTGCCCTTCGAAGTGAACAAATTGACGTCTATCGAACAAATAAGATCTGATAAGGATACCAGGCCGTCTGAAAAGCTCCATTTGGTTTTCTCAACAAGATCTCATGATGTATTTGATCGAAAGCTTTCGTGAAATCTGTGTATACAACGTCCACCTGTGTGGCATCATCCAAACATTTCAGTACAAATTCGGAAAAGGTAACAAGGTTAGACATGCAAGATCTCCGAGACTTGAAACCATGCTGCTCCATCCGAGCTCTGTTTTCAACATACGGATATATGGAATTAAACAAAACAATCTCAAGCAGCTTGGAAAATTAGAAAGAATAGAAATTGGTCTGTAATTGCTGATAAGTACTAGATCACCCCTTTTCAAAACAGGTACAATTTTGGCTCCCAAACTTTCGAATATATATATATATATATATATATATATATATATATATATATATATATATATATATATATATATATATATATATATATATATATATATATATATATATATATATATACTCATTAACCGCCTTATGCCAAGCCCGGTACGTTTCACAGGCAACCGGAGGCCCGCCCTTCCTAATTGGTTTAGGAGAGTGTATTTTTCGTGAAAACATTCAAATCCATTCAATCTTAATCAGCATCTGCAGAGGGGTAATTTTCTATCTTTATACAAAAGTGGATATATTTTTTACATTTTTGGAACCCCTGCACGTTTGGCGGTTGATATGATGCCCTTGGTGTATAATGTAGTTGCAGGTAGGATTATGCGAGGCCCAGCAGTGTTGCCAGTAACTCAAGGGCTCAGCTCAGGTGGTTTTTATGATTTTCATCGATTTATATACTACCTTGGCCGTGTGATACATTCTGCGGTGTCATTACGCATATTTATTCCGATAACGATTTTGGGGCTTTACTATTCATTATAGTCCGATAGTTTCGCAATATTTTCATACATTTAGATACTTTCAATGTGGATAATCTACTCAGGGACTCTCTGAAATATTTCAATATCTCGAAAACTAATGATTCGATTGAAACGAAACTAATCGATAAGGTATGAAATGTCAAAGCGCGCTATCGTCCAAATTTTCGCGAGGGTATCACTTGAAATAAATTTCAAATATTTTGCCTTTCAGAAAACAACGAACAAATTTAATTCGAACATTGCAGGAATTGGATAATTTATCGGGATTATTGTGAAAATGAAATATCAATGGTATGTACATTTGCAAAAATTCAGATTTGATTCTCGGCTGATATTTGTTATTCCTTTCCAATAATATTTCTGATCGAATTGAGACTTATCAGTTAGCATTTGTGCTATTTTTGCGCGCATATTCCAGAGGAACAGCGTGCTTTCGTTTTGCTCAAATGTTTGTAATTTTCGAATTTTGAGCCGAGAATCGTTTCAAACGACTTGATTGGAATAACTGATAACACATCCGGTGTCAAAATAGATTCTGTCTGTCCGCCCGGTCGGTAGTGGACCCGAAAACTGTCGAACGGAGCCAGCTAGCAACTTGAAACTTGTAGGGTAGTTCGAGCATCGGAATGCCGCGGTTAAATTTGTTAATGGGCCAAATCAGCCAAATAATTTAGGAGTTATAGCCATTTGAAATTTTAAGATTTTTTTCCTCATATTTCAGAATATACTGGAGTGATTTGATTGAAACTAGGCAGTTAGTTGTAGCATTACGAAGCGCAGTTTTGAGAAAAATTCAGTTGAAATCGTATTGTCACTCGATTAAAATTTTTTTTTTCCGAAACCATTGTTCATATTTGAGAACAATTTCGGTTAGACCTTGAGCTTCATATTTCACAGCGGTGTACCAAACTTCAATTCGATACGGCTATTAGTTTTGGAGTTATTGGGTAAAAATATGTAGAATTTCGTTCTTTTCTTCGCGATATCGTTGTTTTTTTCGGTATAACTCGGTATAACTCAAGGAACACTGCTTCAATCGTCATGAAACTTCACAGCAAGTTAAAAAAAGCCGAAGGACAGCATTGGGCAAATTCATGATGATCGTGTCCTTAAAACAATTTGAAACAAAAAATTCAAATTTTTTTTTCCAAATACTGTGATCTCCCCATCATAATATCCTCATTAAGTTCTGTACGAACCTTTGGAGGTTCGTACAGAACAGTTTGGACTGTCTTTTTTGATGAAGTACTGGATTCCAATTCTATCTAACGTGAATTTCTGGAAATATTGGGAAAACAAAATTTTGAATGGGTATATCTGCAAAATCATTGGATGGATTCATGAATTTGTCCTTCGTAATTGAGGTCCAAACCTTCTATACAAATATCGAGTTTATAAGTTGTTTCTTTCGGAAGTTATTGTGTTTACGCAGTCGGTTGTTAGGCAAGCTTATGCAGAATTCGTTAGTAATCTGTTACTAGAAAACCTTTAGAAAAACCTAGCAAAGCACTGCCGTGATGGCAGCAGATTTTACGCGCATGATCAATGAAGATGACCGCTTTAGCAACGAATTTGAACATGGGCGCAAAAGCTGCTGCCTTCACGGCAGTACTCTTCTAAGTTTTTTTTTCGTACTGGGTTTCAATTCGATTTAATCTGTATTTTTGGAAACATTGAGGAAATACAATTTTGAATAGGTATATGTACGGAATCATTGGGCGGATTTTAACGATTCACCTTCGTAATTAAGCACCAAACCTACTCTACAAATAACAGACGACCGCAAACACAATAACTTCCGAAAGAAACATACTCGATATTTATACAGAAAGTTTGGACCATAATTACGAAGGCTGAATTCGTGAATGGGTAAAATCCACCGAATAATTTCGCAGATATACCCATTAAAACTTTTATTTTTCCAATATCCCGAAAAATGCAGATTAGATCGAATTGAAACCCATTACGTCATTGAAGAATGACGGTTCGAAGGTTCATACAGAAACTAATGTGGATAATATAATAAGAAGATCACGGAATATTGAAAATTTGAAAAAGGCATTTGAGTTTTCTTTAAATTTTTTCTGACTGGATCATCACAAAGCTCTGCACAAAGCGGTCTTTCGGTATCTTCAAACTAGCTCCGAAGTTTCATCATGATTGAATCAGTATTTTTCGACTTATGCCGAAAAAAACAACGATATCGAGAATAAAATAAGAAATTTTACATATTTTTTCCCAATATCCCAAAACTGATAGCCGTACCGAATTGGAATTTGGTACACTACTGTCAAATATGGAGCTCAAAGTAAATGTGAAGATCAGTTCGCGAAAAAATTTTTTTTTCGAAAAAAATTTCGAAAAAATATTTTTTGAAATTATACTGAAGTTATTAACCTCAACAAAATTTTGCGGAAAGTTGCACGTTGCTATACTCCAACTATTTGGCAAGTTTCGATTCAATTGTTCCCGAATTATCACTCAAATAACGTCAAAACTTCTACTAAGAAATCGTTTATCTGATTTTGCCCATTACCGAATTCAATCGTCGCATTTCAAAATGCAACCTACCCTGAAAGTTTCAAATCAATTCAATTCAATGATCAATTGAATAAATTTACGAATGAAAATTTCGAAAATGATTACAGAAAATCTTTCAAAGTGACACCTTTTTCATGTCCTAATTTTTACATGTTTCATCGTAGGCGACTCCACTATCCTAACCTGTCATTTCCTGTCTCAAAAGAATACAGTAAACATTTCAAATATTCCAGATAAAATGATTGACAGGATTGAAATCTGGTGAACTAGAGGTCCACCCAAATATTTGGTAATTTCTAATCCAAAAAGTTCCTGACCATAAATAGGCTGGGTAAAATCCACATTCAGCCGTATACGAATATCCCTTACAGATTTCTAATGAAAGTCTGGTGTTCACTTCATAAAAATCGATTGATAAGGCCACAGACCTCACAAAGACGGCTTACCAGCGATATGTATGTTTTTCGCAAAATGTAAATGATACTTTGTGTATCAGATATTTTCAAATATGTAGATAGGCGAGATGAAGCGCATACCTAGGCCACCAGATATGAATCCTGCCGATTATTATTATTCGAAGGAAAATCAAAAATACATTCGTCCTAAATTACCATATTTTCACTTGACCAATACTCGATTAGACTTATTTTGAACAACACAATAAAACCTTAATAGTTTCAATCACCGAAGGAAACTTCCAGACAAAAATTTAAACATTTTACAACTTGCGCGAGCAATAGTTTTGCAGTTGGTGGCGCGAAATATTCTTCATTCGTTTCAAAAATTTTCATACATAAAGGAACGATGAAAACGGTTGTATGAGATTTTTCATAATATAAATTATTGATTTTACCTACATCGAAATAATTTCGAGGAATTTTCTCCATTCTGGAAATACTTCCATTTTAATCCATTTCTAATGATTCTTTTCTGTGAGTTTTTTTGAAAGGAAAAGCAAAAAGTTAATTCAAGAAGAGCACTGAAGTAAGGTCAGGTCCCTTTATACTATTATTCAAACTTACTGCCAAAGCGATATTTTTTGAGGTAATAATAACGATAATGGGGAAATAACAACGGAATTTGACATAATGTTTCCTAATATCTCTGAAAATAAATATCGGATATAGCTGAAATTTAATACAATGTTGTCAAATATTGACTTCCAAGTCTAGTATTAATTTCATATATTTTGGCAACTAATGCACTTCGCCGTTACATTTTCATACGCCGCTTATCCTATTAGTTTCTGAGATGTGAGGTTGCTCCGGTAGGAATTTGTCATGACAAAGGGCGGTCAGAAAAAATAATAATAATGCCGATGATTTCATTACCTTCAATACATAAATCTAAACACATCGAAAATTGAAACAACAATATTGGAGTTAATTTGCCACGAGGAATTAATTTGACACTCTCATTAATTTGTTTTGATCGAATTAGCATGTATCGAGAAAACAACATTTCAGATGGCTTCCACTAGGAATTACTGATTATGCCGATAGAAAAATTAATCTGGCACATTGCGATCATAAGACTCATAAGACCTTAATGAATCTGACCACAAATTCTTCATCGGCCTTTTCAACCTAATTCTTCAATACCTTTTTGGCATAGAATTGAGTAATGATGGACATTTCGGTGAAATGATGGAGGTAAAGTTCCCGCACAAAATTTCCCCTCTTTTATGAACAAGAAAATAAAATATCAGACGCACTAATTTTTTCCGTTCGATCCTTCAGGTGATAACATCCTCACGGAATTCTGCATGTGTTTACTTACCTTTTTGATCTGATCAAAACTCAAAAGGAAGATTTAAATTCGAAACACATAGAATATTTCGAAGAATTTCTTGGGGATGGTGCCACTTATATATTTTTAGAAAATTCAAATATCTCGAGAAATAGTTGTCACATCCCAACGAAATCTTGCCTTAATCATTTTTCCACAATTAATAACTAGATTTCAATTCGATTGAATTTGTGATCTTGCCGATGAATAAAATTCTTATTGTAAATATTTCCTGCATTCGATACTTTATTCACATTATTTCAATGATTTTGGAGATACAAACACATGTGAAATTTAATTTTCTCAACATTTTCAAAAATATATAGCTGGAATCAATTTCTTGGCTCAAATTTGACAAATTATCGCATCCCGACAAAATCGCAGCACAATATTCCTCAAAACTTTCCCAGAAAAATAGCAATTCGTTCCTTATATTCAACTCTGTTCGTGCTTCATTCTAAAATAATGATAAATCAGGTGTGAGAAGGTTCATTTTCATATATTATAATATCAAACACACTGAATACAGCTCATTAAAATCTATACGCCTTGGGTATGGCATTTGCATTCTAATGTATATCTCTCGAATCCATATAACTCAAACGGCAGGAGAAAATGCTGAAGAATGAATATCGAAAGCTGAATTATCATCTGCGGTGATGCCAAATCGGCGGGCCTCCCATACGCAGATGAAACTCTGTGGGACTAGTAAAATCAGGGGAATCTCGAGAAAGTATATAATTTTTACACAGATTGATCGAAGCGCTCTCTGCACAACCGTTTCGCGAACCCGATCGCGTATGTTTTGCTGTGTGTATAGTCAATTTGGTGCCCGGGCTAAAATTTGATATTATGATCCCTGAAGTGTGGGGAGTCTCCACACGAATTTATACACGAAAGTTTTGGGAAGCCCGGAGTCGGGCTTCCGAAAGGCGGACCGGGCTTCCGATAAGCAGTGAAGTATGCGTTTTTGGGCTTCCCAAAGGCGGTTAATGAGTCTATATATATATATATATATATATATATATATATATATATATAATATTTAAGATAAGGGATATCGACCATTAATAACAAAGTTTTCTTCACTCTTTATTCATAGCCAAGCTTTCGAAACAATTTGTTTCTTCTTCAGGGCAGCTAAAAATTTTTACAAACACATTAGAAAAAGTAAGTTTTGTTTAAAAATCAATATTACCGAATGTGAGATCTAAAACAACATCAAATGAAGGGAGAAAACTCCTTGCATCAAAAACAACTAAATTTTTCTCACAGATACAGTCTTTAAAAAGTTCTACAATATCAATTAAAAATTTCTTTCCCATGAGGTGTGCCTTTAAGGTTATCTGTCACAATTGTAACTTCACCGAATGTCATCTGTGAATAGTGCTTCAATTTAATGGTCTTGCTTATTCATCAACAGGGCCGTCAAAGAAGGGGGCGCTGCAGTAATCTAATAGGTAGGAGTAGATCGGACTCAGATTTTGTGTATCCGTTTTTTTGTTTATAGTGCTTTCTTGATTCTTAATTTTAGATGTGCCTTGTCCATTCATGCCAACCAGAACTCACATACTGTAGACCTTAACAATACTAAAATTTTAGATGTGAACAAAAACTACAAAAAAAGATGTATTCTTGAGATGATTCACATTAAGAATCAAGAAAGCACTATAAACAAAAAAACGGATACACAAAATCTGAGTCCGATCTACTCCTACCTATTAGATTACTGCAGCGCCCCCTTCTTTGACGGCCCTGTTGATGAATAAGCAAGACCATTAAATTGAAGCACTATTCACAGATGACATTCGGTGAAGTTACAATTGTGACAGATAACCTTAAAGGCACACCTCATGGGAAAGAAATTTTTAATTGATATTGTAGAACTTTTTAAAGACTGTATCTGTGAGAAAAATTTAGTTGTTTTTGATGCAAGGAGTTTTCTCCCTTCATTTGATGTTGTTTTAGATCTCACATTCGGTAATATTGATTTTTAAACAAAACTTACTTTTTCTAATGTGTTTGTAAAAATTTTTAGCTGCCCTGAAGAAGAAACAAATTGTTTCGAAAGCTTGGCTATGAATAAAGAGTGAAGAAAACTTTGTTATTAATGGTCGATATCCCTTATCTTAAATATTAAATATTAAAAATAGTACGACCTTTATCTCTAAAAATCTATATATATATATATATTTAAACTTCGCTTTTTAAGAGTCTATGAATTCAATATTTACTCTAGGAATAAGGGTATAACGACTCGTTTTGGGAGAAATTAAGTGATTACTCTTTTTTCTTCGCCAAGCTTTCGAATTGTTTTTAATTCTTCATCAAGGTTTCTGGAATACAATATTGATATTAATTTATGTTCAGTTTTTGATAAATTGACTTACTGAATTTGAGGTTAAGGGGAGAAATTTTCTCAGCTATAAACATTCTTTGTCTTACAATCTAAAGTAATTCATTTGGGACATTACAACATTAATTTCACAGTTTAAAAACACTTATAATAAATAGAGGTCAATAAATAGTTAAAATAATTGTAAATATAAAAGTTAAAATTACTTGTGTCAATTCATTTTGTTGTCATGATAGGTTTTTCAATTCTGTGTTCTTCATTCGTCGACTGCACCATCATAGAATATCGAGTTTTCTTTTGATTTCTCCAACAAGTATTTATAAATATTACTCAACCCATTTGTATCTGTTTTTTTGTTGATGATATTGTCTTGCTTGTTTATCTCAATCATTTCTAGTACCAACCGTTTTTGATAATTTCGCTCAGTTTTTAATATTTTCACGTCTTCGAAATTCATTTTGTGGTCTAAATTGAATGCATGGGATGCTAGTGCGCATCTTTCAGGATGTTTGGTGATGTCCGATTTATGTAGAGCCATTCGTTTTTTTAACCACTGAGATGTCTGTCCTATGTATACTTTATCACAATCTTCACATTTCACTTCATAAATGACGTTGTTTTTAAGTGGAATTGGAATTGGATCTTTCAATTTCGTGTATAAATTTCCCACAGTTTTTTGATTGTATACAGCAATTTTCACATTATCGCGTTGAAATATATTTTTTAATTTTCTTGTCAATCCACTTATGTATGCATCATATCCAAACATAAGTGGATTGACAAGAAAATTAAAAAATATATTTCAACGCGATAATGTGAAAATTGCTGTATACAATCAAAAAACTGTGGGAAATTTATACACGAAATTGAAAGATCCGATTCCAATTCCACTTAAAAACAACGTCATTTATGAAGTGAAATGTGAAGATTGTGATAAAGTATACATAGGACAGACATCTCAGTGGTTAAAAAAAAGAATGGCTCTACATAAATCGGACATCACCAAACATCCTGAAAGATGCGCACTAGCATCCCATGCATTCAATTTAGACCACAAAATGAATTTCGAAGACGTGAAAATATTAAAAACTGAGCGAAATTATCAAAAACGGTTGGTACTAGAAATGATTGAGATAAACAAGCAAGACAATATCATCAACAAAAAAACAGATACAAATGGGTTGAGTAATATTTATAAATACTTGTTGGAGAAATCAAAAAAAAACTCGATATTCTATGATGGTGCAGTCGACGAATGAAGAACACAGAATTGAAAAAACTATCATGACAACAAAATGAATTGACACAAGTACTTTTAACTTTTATATTTACAATTATTTTAACTATTTATTGACCTCTATTTATTATAAGTGTTTTTAAACTGTGAAATTAATGTTGTAATGTCCCAAATGAATTACTTTAGATTGTAAGACAAAGAATGTTTATAGCTGAGAAAATTTCTCCCCTTAACCTCAAATTCAGTAAGTCAATTTATCAAAAACTGAACATAAATTAATATCAATATTGTATTCCAGAAGCCCTGATGAAGAATTAAAAACAATTCGAAAGCTTGGCGAAGAAAAAAGAGTAATCACTTAATTTCTCCCAAAACGAGTCGTTATACCCTTATTCCTAGAGTAAATATATATATATATATATATATATATATATATATATATATATATATATATATATTTATGTCTTAATGACTAGATCAGAAATATGTGCCAACAAACACACGAATACAGTCCTTGACTATGAAACTTGAGATCTCGTCAGGACCAACTGTATTCTTTGCACTCAGTTTCTTGGATGCAAGAAGAATGTCCTGTACACTAACAGAGTCGACATGAATCAAATTGTGATCAACAGATCCATCGACACTTCCGAAAACCACATCAGATGTTTCATCATACACGCTACCAAAATATACGGCTAGGGCATCAACTATGTCTTTCGGTTCATCATATCGCATACTATCCCTGTCAACCATAACACCAGACAGACGATAGCTAGACTTCTCCCTCCGAAGGAATGACGAATAAACAACGAATTTGAATAAGCGCATAAAGCTTATCATCTGCCCTCAATGCTTTCATAGAATTTTCTAGGCTGATTCATGCTGGACCCTGTTAGGAGTGGGCGGTCAGGACACGTTGTAAGAATCATATGAACAATTTCAATTGACCCATTCGCGCTGTACCGGGTGGGACGTACCTATGTTTTCAGCGAGTACCAGTTGGGACCCGGCCATGCCGCAGTGGGAATGTGGCTGGATATCTTTTTTCTGGCCCGGTCGCCCGTTCCAGTTGGCTCAGCTTGTAAATTGAAGTCATACGCGCAAGAAGTTTTAGTGTACTAACAGAACAAGTGGGTAAGGGTCGAGGTCGATTGTACCAGTTTAGTCTCGGCTGATGTCAATAGTGCAATGCTAGTAGGTTACCTATGATACTCAGTCATGCTAAGACAACTGTATAGTGGACTAGCTAGATAACATTTGAATGACAAAAATTATGCGATTTTGTGATTTTGGTGAGTCGAGTGATGGCAGTGATATTATATCTGCTGTCACCATAAGGTTGCTTGTCTCACAATAATGGACTCAGCTAAACAATTGCAACCAGATTCTCCTTTCTGTTGCTCTTAATGAATGAAAAAAGATTTTGTAGAGAGATCATAGAAACTGGAGTACGCGCGGAACCACAGATGCTCAACGTGTTGTACGTGAGTTGATATGGAGCAGGATGGCAATTTGGCCTTGAACTCACTGATGACAGGGATGCATTCTTATACACAGACTAGGAGGCATCACAAACAAACAAAATATTTGATTTTGTTTTTGTTGGTGGTTAACGTCCATGTTTATAAATGTGATAAAGTTTTTCAGGAAGTTGGACAGTAATGTATTAGAATCTTTCAGTACAATGCCAATGTTTCGAACCTTTCGTAGTTCTTTTTCAAGGCTCGTATTCAATTTGATTCACTATGTGTCCGGTAAAATAAAACATTTATATTCTCTCTGCGACAGACAGTTGAATAATTTGACTTCCACCGGAATACTTCTTGAAAGTCAAATCGGAGTTATTCTACTGTCTATCACAGACAGAATATGTATGTTTAATTGTACCAGACACATTGTGAATCAAATTGAATACGAGCCTTGACAAAGAACCTCGAAATATTCGGAACGTTGGCAATGTACTTACAGATTCTAATAAATTACTGTCCAAATTTTATCGTATCAACTCCAATAATTATTTCATGTAAATTTGAAAAGTAATAAAGTCTTCAAATTTGACAACCGTATATAGTGACTGAAAGTGGTGTTTTACCTGGTAGGACCCCTTTGGGCTTCATTTGACGTTGCGTTTAATTCCTGTGCATTTTCCTGTGTTACATTACTCTTTTCCGTTTGATACGAATCGAAAAATAAATAAGTTATATAATTTGGTAGTCCAGTGAATCTGTTTCAGCGTTTTATTGGGAAGGTCGTGATGAACATTACCTACACCCTTCGTTCAATTGCCCTATCAGAAGGGGTTGGATTGAGGTGGTAGTGCGCCTAAGTCATCCTCGAATTATCAGATTGTATCGGACGTTCTGGGCTGAGTTCGATCGAAAGATATAGGCTGTGATTCAAGCTTGAATTAGCGAAACGTTCTTGAAACCTCCGGTTTATTATTTATGTATTTATTCTGTATGTTGGAGCACTACGGGGACGTTGTGAGAAACGTTCCCTAGATCATTCGTTCAATAGCCCTATCATAGGGGTTGCATTGAGGTGGTGCTGGGCCTAAGTTATTCCGAATTATCAGGTTGTATCAGACGTCTGGGCTGAGTTCGATCGAAAGATGCAGGCTGTGATTCGAGTTTTAACTAGCGAAACGTTCCCAGGGGTGCCCTTTGATTTACCGAGTGCTTTGTCGTCATGGCCTTGTATTTTGTTTAGTAATACCCGACATTATTTTTGAAGCATTTCAGGCTGCACTGTCTGCACTTGTGATTCAATTGTCCTTATTTAGGGGTTGAGGCAGGTCGAAACTGCTACCGGATTTCCTCTTCTATTGGGATGTATCGAACCTAGTATTAAGAGTTTGAGCCGATGATACCGACACAAGAATACTGCCGACTCAATAAGCCCTTCACGCTGCACACTTCCGTAGTTTAAGATATTTGGACCAACTTGCCTCCTTTGAACACAGGTCAATACCATAGCCAAAGCTGGCCCGGTCCGCTGACTACTTCCCCTCTTCAATTGGCTCATTGTATGCTCTCATTGTCCGTAATTAATTTCTTTTCACCGTCGTTTTCACCGCTTTCATTACCTGCTCGGCTCTCTCTCTCAATACCGTTTGCTGTTCTGCATATTTCATGATCACATCTTTTTGATCCGTTAACATCTAGCTGTGTATAACTTCATTGCTTTGATCAACTCTTATACTGTGTAAACAATTATATTCATCGTAATATAGTATAAGTGTTGACACATTGACAATACATATCAGTCAGCTCCTCTAACAAAAAAATTACAATCCAAGTAATCGCTTGCACCTTAGATTGTACCGAATTCTTCTCCAACTGTACAAACGCTACCTGGAAAGGACAGAGAAGTATACGATAAAGAGTTGCAACCTTGGACCTAAATTTGCAACTGGTGCCCGAGAAATCGAACTCCACTCGTACAGTCACAAAGCCCTAAGAATGGGCGTCATAGGAGCAATTGCAATTGCTGCTAAATCTTCTTCGGAAACATCATAGCGAAATCACAATTGTGACCCGCATACACACACACAACACACCCCCCTTTGTCCTGTCAGAACTGACGTACAGCATATGTGGAGGTTCAGCCACAAACCAGTTGCAACAGGCCTGCCGTGGTCCCGGTTCTAGCCTGATCTGACATGAATCAGCCTTCAATCTATTGAGTTGTCATTGCCTTTTGGTAGTACGTCGTTTAGGGTAGTTATCTCTGAAGGTGTTGCCAATTATATCATGCAGAGGGTATATTTAGGAAGGTAGTAAGCTCACAAAATTTTTCACCCAAAACTATTTCATCTGTAGAAAACACCAGACACTCGCATAAACATGCATGGCTTCAAGGTGTTTATAATCGGTTCTTCCAATTGTTATATTTAATTTCCAGGAGAAAAAAATATTTGCCATACCAACATTGACGTTTTGGTTTTTGTTCGAATCTTTGACATGTTGGAAAGGACAAAGCCTAGAGAATGCTGTAAATTGAAGTCATCTCCCTTTTCAACAGACCTATTAATCTCTGTTCTCATTTTCAGAGTGTTTCTCTGGCAAGAGAAGTTTATGAATTTCCTTGGTATGGTTTAGATGCACCTGCGAGAAGTATTTATAAGATATTTTATGGTCAGGTTCAGGTACCCTTACAGCTGAAATGTCCACCAATGATCACCATAAATTTTGCCTTCTTCTACGAGGTTAGGTTTATTTTATTAAATGCTGACTTGAAATATCTCAACTAAATATTTTATGATACATTAATTTTGGGGATGAGTTCATTTTCATTAGGAAATACCGTGTCATTAGACACGGTATTAGAGCGGTACCCCTCATTAGTGCTTAACTCAAATAAAAACTGAGTGGTGTTCAGGCAGTATGCAAATAACTACGACTATCGTCTCTTACTGGGTATTGCCTAGTGGAATTTTGTCGATTAAGAGATCGACGAACGTTTGTCGTCATAGAATCAGAAATCTATAGGAGAAGTTCATCGGAGCAATCTTTCCGAATAAATGAATTTTAAATCAATGATATCCACAAAATTTTCACTGAAATAATCATTCCGGATAAAGGCGATTTACATTGAGTTTAAATCTTTCATTTCTGTTCCCACAAAGTGTGAACCCTGGAAAAATCCACATATCGATCTATTACAACTGATTTTAGTGATCACCTTCCAAAATAACATGTTAATTCAATACGTTTGAATGAAAATTGAGATAGATGAAATATGAAATCTATTTGCGGAACAGTTTTCAGTTAATTGGACGGGCAAAAGAATTTCACGGAATTGTGAACATGAAATAATAAATTCGAGAGCAGGATAATTTGGAAAGTTCTTTTCAATCAGTTTTTTTTTAATACAGGGTGATTTTAAATTACACGTGAACCTTGGAAGAGTTGTTAGTATGACCAAAATAAACAGTTGCCGATTCATTTGGGTTCTTGTGATTTGAAACAGTTGCCTGCAACTTTCGAATTCCATACTTCATGTATGGCAAACTTAATTTCAAACCTTGTGTCAAGTCGCGAACCTTCCTTTTATTCATCCAACGTGTATGTTGGATTGCCTAACTCGGGTTGTGTTGGGCGTGAAACGCATTCTTGCTGGAATCGTCTGTCAGGCGTCAGTTACTCTTCTAGAATCGCCGGAGTTAGTACTTACGTATTTAAGAGATAACCTCTAAATTCATCCGAATTGGAATCGCTAATTTATCGTCGCATTATTTCGCCGCATTGTTCGTCTGATCTACATAAAATTTCGTCTATTTGCCTATACGGGTAAAACCCACTGCAAGTGATATTGACAATTTGGATTGGAGTGTCTTGTGATTTTGTTTCCATCAGGTGAAGGCCGAGGACGCTGAGCAGAAGGAAAGGTACATCCCTGAGTCCCTCCCCTTTACCTGTACCTTTTGTTACCAGACCAGTGGCAATTCGCCTAGTTTTTCACCTTCAACCCATTGAGGTAAGATATCGCATTTCACTTCCTAATTGTGCAATATCAGCTTATATTATTGTCATCAGAAATTGACCGAGATAACAAATCTCGATCATTTATTGGTGCCGAGAAACCAGGGACCTTTAGATCAAAAAATAATTCAGTCTAGTTATCCCATTCATCTGATTATCTAGTTTTGAATTCATATTTATTCCATTCATCTGATTATTTCATCGTGAATTCATAATTCAATATTCGTTCAGACAAATTACTTGAAACGCTAATCTTTATCGCTGTCATCTGTTTTAAGTCTTATCTACGGCATCTGTTTGTTATCACCCATAATATCGTCTGTTTCATTTACATTCAATTTCCGTGAATAATTAAATGCCGTATACGCGGGTTGTTCAAAATATAAAATGCCGTCGGTGGAGAAATTGAATGCATCTATCAGCGAGTGTGTAGTAAAGCGTGAGAATGCATTCTCCGCAGCGTCTACACTGCTCAAGCTGATCAAAGGGTTGACCACGGAGGTGGATACAGCCAACATGTGCCTGTCCGAGTTGATCAAGGTAGAAAAGAATTTCAGGGAAGCCGATGAATCAATCATCAGACTGAACTCTCAGTTGGAGGAACCGGCACAGGATGGATCACCATCAAAATTCGCGGCGTTCTTTGAGATTTGCCTGAGTGTACGTGAGGCCCACAGTCGTCTGACATGCTCTTCTTCTGGTACGGCGCTCGCATCCTCATCGGTTGATTTACCCATTCCTCGAGTTGAGCTGCCCGGCTTTTATGGCAAAATCGAGGAATGGCCCGGATTCATCGCTCTCTTCGATGCCCTAGTGCATCAAAACAAATCTCTGGCGCCTGTTCAGAAATTTCACCTCCTAACGTCTGCTCTATTCGGTGAGGCAGCGTCGGTCATCTCCGGGTTTGAATTGGATTCGGTTAATTACCCTCTGGCTTACCAAGCCCTTCACTCCCGGTACCAAAATCCTCGTCGGTTGGCGGATCTTTATGTAAGCCAGATATTGGACTCCCGGCCAGGATCTGTGTCCTCTTTGTCGCAGCTGAAACATTTCATAACAACGCATCAGAATGCTATAAATGCCATCAAGGCGCTGCCCATATCTAATCCAGCCGACTACCTCCTGTTTTCGCTGGCTTTGCGCAACCTTGATGTACCATCTCGCCAGTTGTTCGAGGGGCAGTTATCCTCTGATGAATTTCCCACTCTCGCTCAACTTCTCGAGTTTACTAACCGACAGTTGCGAGTGTTGGAGAGCACTTCGGTCACCTCGTCTCGTGCGTCTGTGCAGAGGAAATCGTCAAGGCCTCAATCCCCGGCAGGCTCAGCGTCTGTCCCTTCCTCGTCCGTGCTTTCATCCCCCGGTCCGTCCTCTCGCCGTCCTGCTTACGCTGGCACACGCCCCTCTACATCGTCTGGTTCGTCTTCCGCGTGTGTGTTCTGTTCGGCGAATCACTCCATTCGCCAATGTCGTGAGTTCAAGGCCATGGACATTCATCTGCGACGAGCTTTCGTGGATGAGAGGCGACTATGCAGAAATTGCATGTCGTCTTTCCATGTCACTGCCAAGTGCGGTTCGGATCAATGCTGTCACACATGCCGGAGACGACACCATACGATTCTCCACCTAGCATCTGCTACGACTACGTCCCCTTCCGTTTCCCACATTGAGGAGACATCCCGTTCGACGGACCAACGTCCTTCTTCGCCCTCTGTCTCATCCGAGCCTCCAATCCGTGCTCTCACCTCTCGGGGCAGCTCAGTAAGGGGTAAATCGGCGGGGCTCCGGCTGCTGTCGTGCAAGACCCCTAGGGCGGTAGGCTCAACATCTTCTCGAGCTTCGCCTGCTCCGTCGCCCCCTCATTCTTGTCCCTCCTCTGGAAGTGGTTCCGAGTGACTGCGAGTGTGGTCATCTTGCGGTCGTCTAACCCCGCCGAATAAACATCTGTTTGCATCTTCTCGTCTGTTCTCTTCTTGTCATCTGTCTCCGGCTCCGCGGTCTTCTCTGCGTCAGACCCATAAGCCTGACTACCTCATGCCTAATGCTTGGATCCGTCTAGATAACCGGCGGAATGTCTTGTTCGGCCGTGCTCTTCTAGATTCAGGCTGCCAACATACCCTCATCACCCGAGAGTGGGCCTCCAAGCTTCGTCTGTGCATTCACCCTGATCCTATTCAACTTCGCACCTTGAGTAATGCGGATCAGTTTCGCATCCAGGGGTACGCATACGTCACCCTCTGTCACCAAGGAGATCCTCCCCAGTTTGTCATCAAAGCATACGTGATTGACAGTCCAGTGGATCCCCTTCCGGTCCAAGCGTTCAATGGCCGATGGCCTGAGTTTCAGCAACTCAGCCTAGCTGATCCACTTTTCTATCTTCCTCGTACCATAGGCATGTTGATCGGCTCGGATGTGCTCCCTCATCTTATTCTTCCCGGCACGTTGTCCCCATCGTCTGAGCTTCCAGGTGCATTATCTACCACCCTAGGTTGGGTACTCTATGGACCGTATGCGCGCCATCGCAAGAAGACCAAACACGTTTCCTTCTCACCGGACACTGTGAATGGTCCCGCTCGACGTCTTCGGGTTGCTCTTCGGGCCTCACGTCGAAACACTCTTCCATCATCGTCTGCAGGATCATCATCTGCTGTCTCTCCTCCATTAACTCAGCTTGATCCCCCTCTGTCAGTGGCCACCTGCCATTTTTCTTCTGACAAGACTGAGTCTTCTGGTTCATTACCCCTAATCTTACCATCTGATATGATAAGTCATCCTGCCGTCTCCGATCTTCAAACTATTCCTCTGAGCTCCTCTCAACACTCAGACCAGGAACTTGTCAACATCGTTCGGCGCTTCTGGGAACTCGATAAGGTACCTGACGTGCTCCCCTTGACCCCCGCCGAGAAAGAGTGTGAGGTTATGTATTGCGCTGATGTCACCCGTAACTCCACTGGTAGGTACACTGTTGGGTTGCCCTTGTCATCTTATCGTCTGGGCCCCTCCGTCAATGTGGCGACTAGGCAGTTCATAAGGTTAGAACATCGCCTCGAGAATAATCCTGATCTTCGCGTCGCCTATCATGATTTCATGCGAGATTATATCGAGAGTGGCCACATGGAATTGGTACCTGAGTCATCTGACTGTCCTCGATATGAGCCCTATTATATTCCTCATCATCCTGTACATCGTCCGGATGATCCTCCTACTAAAATTCGAGTAGTCTTCAACGCCTCTTGCGCATCCGCTAATGGCAGATCCCTCAACGATCTTCTGCTCACCGGTCCGAAGCTGCAAGCGGACATTTCCACCCTTCTGCTTCGTTTTCGTCTACACAGATTTGTCTTTACTGCCGATATCCGACAGATGTATCGACAAATTCTGATACGCCCTGAGCAGAGGGATTATCAACGCATAGTCTGGCGTTTCACCAAACAGGAACCCCTCCAATATTATCGCCTGAACACCTTCACCTATGGAGTTTCTTCTGCTCCCTACTTAGCACTTAGGACCCTTCACCAACTGGCTTTGGATGACGGACCCAAATTTCCTGCTGCAAGGCACGTCTTGCTGCATGAGATTTATATCGATGACATTCTGACAGGCTGTTCATCCGAGTCTGAGGCTCTTGAAATGCGACAGCAGGTTCAGTATCTGCTCATGGCGGGCGGTTTTGAGTTGCGCAAATGGGCTACAAATCATCTTCCTCTGTTAGACGGCATTCCATCTGATCATCGTAGAAAATCCTCTTCTTTTGACCCCCTTCTTCTTGATCGTGAACCAAGTCTCAAGATCCTGGGACTTGGATGGAATCCGTCCTCTGACCACTTCTTCTATTCTGTCCGCTTGACATCATCTTTCCCTCGCTCAGGTTTTCTCTCCTCTGTTGAGCTTCAGGAAGCAGAAACCTGCTTGATACGTCTAGTTCAATCTGTTCATTTCGCGGAGGAGCTAGCTGAGCTTCAGAAACCTTCTTCTCGACGAGCCTTTTTCGTGACGAGTATGGACTTATCCGTGTTGGAGGTCGGCTTTCCGCCTCATTATTACCATATAGACACAAACATCCTGTTCTTCTGCCTAAAAATGATCATCTCACTCATCTGCTCATCGACGATGCCCACCATCGTCTTCTGCACGCCGGCGCTCTGGCGACTCATTCGTTCATTCGTCGACGATTCTGGATTTTGGACGGACGTAATGTAGTACGTAATCGTCTACGCAAATGCAACCGATGCTTCTCTTGCAAACCCCGTCCTCTGATACAACCAATGGGCAATCTTCCACCTGAGCGGCTATCCTCTGCTATGGCTTTTCTTACCACTGGCGTTGACTACGCCGGTCCATTTTATGTGACGAGTGCACGCCTACGCGAAGCCGTTAGCACCAAGGCATATCTAGTTGTCTTCATCTGTTTCACTACCAAAGCGGTTCACCTGGAGTTGGCATCTGAGTTGTCCACCCCAGCCTTCATTGCTGCTTATCGTCGCTTCGCTGCACGCCGAGGTAATCCTTCCGTTATCTTGTCGGATAACGGGACCAACTTCGTGGGTGCACACAACTACCTTCGTGACCTTGGCCGTTTGTTGTCTGCTCCACAACATCAGCAAAGTCTTTGTGATGCAGCCTCGTCTGCCGGAACCGACTGGCGATTCATTCCTCCTTCTAGTCCTCACTTTGGCGGCCTTTGGGAGGCCGCTGTCAAGTCTGCGAAGCATCATCTCACTCGCGTTATCGGCGAGCAAAAACTCACTTACGAGGAGTTTCTCACCGTCTGCACTCAGGTTGAGGCAATCCTCAACTCTCGTCCTCTGTATCTCCCATCGTCCGACCCTTCTGATTTTGAGGCCCTCACCCCCGGGCATTTTCTGGTTTTCCGCTCCCTCACCGCTCCTCCTGATAACGATGTCAGTTCCGTGTCTCCGTGTCATTCGAGATGATAATCTTCCTCCTCTGAAGTGGTCTATTGGCCGTATATCATCTGTTTTCCCGGGAGCTGATTCCACAACTCGTGTAGCTGATGTTGCTACTGCTTCTGGAATCATTCGACGACCAGTCGTCAAATTGTGTCCTCTTCCAACCCAGTAGATTGCGTCTGGCTTCCTTCGTTTGTTCACGCCTTTCAGTTCATCTTACTGAAGCGACTCTTCAGGGCGGGCGGCATGTCAAGTCGCGAACCTTCCTTTTATTCATCCAACGTGTATGTTGGATTGCCTAACTCGGGTTGTGTTGGGCGTGAAACGCATTCTTGCTGGAATCGTCTGTCAGGCGTCAGTTACTCTTCTAGAATCGCCGGAGTTAGTACTTACGTATTTAAGAGATAACCTCTAAATTCATCCGAATTGGAATCGCTAATTTATCGTCGCATTATTTCGCCGCATTGTTCGTCTGATCTACATACAATTTCGTCTATTTGCCTATACGGGTAAAACCCACTGCAAGTGATATTGACAATTTGGAGTGGAGTGTCTTGTGATTTTGTTTCCATCAGGTGAAGGCCGAGGACGCTGAGCAGAAGGAAAGGTACATCCCTGAGTCCCTCCCCTTTACCTGTACCTTTTGTTACCAGACCAGTGGCAATTCGCCTAGTTTTTCACCTTCAACCCATTGAGGTAAGATATCGCATTTCACTTCCTAATTGTGCAATATCAGCTTATATTATTGTCATCAGAAATTGACCGAGATAACAAATCTCGATCATTTACCTTGCCTTATTCTTTTCCAGTCCCTTAAAAAGTTTTCATGAGAGTGCATTCACTGGATATGTTTTAGCAGGTATTTTTATAAGCAACCTTTTGAATGTCCGGCTCGGAAAATAATGCATGTGTAATCAAAAGGGATATAAATCCCTCATTTTCAAGATGTCTTTGGACACTTCCGCTCTCCCGGAGGTTTGGTTGAGGGCCTCGATTACACCTATATTCAAAAAGGGGGACAGGCTCTCGTCCAATAATTATCGTCCCATAATCCTCGGTGTCCAAGGTCTTGGAAAGAATTGTAAGTGAGCAGCTACTTCACTACTTCACAAGGGTTTGTTCCTGGTCGTTCTACAATGACTAACCTACTGTGTTGCCTTAACGATTGGACTCGCTTTTTGGATCGGGGTATTCCTGTGGATGTCTTGTATCTGGACTTCTCAAGAGCGTTCTACTGGGTTTCACACCGTCGCCTTTTATCCAAGCTACAACAACTGGGCATAGGGGGAGAGTTGCTCGCTTGGATTAGGGCTTTCCTAACGAATAGAACGTTTCGAGTGAAAATGGCAGACGTTCATTCATCTACGGATAATCTCGTTACCAGTGGCGTCCCGCAAGGATCTGTCCTGGGCCCTATTCTCTTCTTGCTGTATACGTCCGATCTGCCCCGACTGTTGAAATCTCCATGCACACTTTTTGCAGATGAAACGAAAATATATAACCAATCATCGAAAGCGTTGACCCTGCAGGAAGATTTGAGGGCTGTGGAGGAGTGGTGTTGAAAATGGTTGTTGCCACTCAACATCAGCAAATGTCACGTTTTGCAGAAAATTTTAGGACCACACAGCGACAAACGTTTCTTTCCAACAAAGTTTTCGAGGGATGGAATGAGCTGCCGCATTGTATTGTTGGTGCAAATTCGGTGAATTCCTTCAAGAACCGACTCGACAAGCTCATTCGAGACCAGACCATTTATTGAGTGACTGTGAATATGTGCGTTTTCTCCATTTTTTCTTTTTTAGTTTATGAATTCCAATTAATTTTGTAAATTTGAGTTTATGGGTGAAAACCCCTACTCTTTATTTTTGTTGATAATAATAAAAATAATAATAATCTCAAGCATTGTCAGATAGACGCTCTTCAAGGATCTACCCTTGAGAACATTCGGAGCTTCCTTCTATTTTTTCAATTTCTTCCAAAACAGAATTCGGAATTCAAATTTGAAGATTAATAGAAATCAACTCAAATGTTAACAGCTAAAAAAGAGTATGTCAGGTAAAAAATATAGATCAATATTTTGTTCTACAAGAGAACAAATAAACATGAACATGAAAAATCATTGAATAATAAAACTGAATTACAATATGAGATGCAGAAAAACTACTCGAGTAAACTTTTTTTCCCTATTTTCATGTATGCAAATTCTTTTATTGTAGCATCATAATACACACTCGTGATATCACTTTCAGTCGAAAGTATTCTCGGGAACTGCAGACTGTACTTCTCCATAACTTTTCAATATTTATTTTGGATAAGAGATACCTTGGAAAATGAACGCTCTGCTCCGCAACTTATTATTGGCAATGTTAAAAATACAATGAAGAACTAGTTGCCAAAAATCATCAATAAGAAATTAGGTTCGGTTTTGTGGCAATATTTTTATTTTTGAATTAATACACTGGCTAAAGTTTCGAGGACAATTCTCCTCTTTTCAGGCTGGAAAAGGAAACGAAAAATATACAGATCGCATCAGGCAAGGGGGATACGAGAACAACCAGAAGTTTTTCTTCTCTAGTCTTGTGAGAACTTACCACTATGTATTGAAAATGATAAAAACCTTCATCAATAAGATGATTACATTGATTAAGTATTTCAACTTTATAAATCCATATATGTCAATCTACGAACAATCATTGAAAGTTAATTCTACTTAACCTAAATATCTATATGTCATTCGGACAACCAAAGAAGAAAAACAATGAGAAGCTCTAACAATCACAGTACTATTTTTATTTTTATTCTACTCACACAATTCAAATTCTATTGATAAGATGGCAAAATGTATAATTCAAGTTTTCTACGTCACTTCTAAAATTAATGGAAGTATTAAATTTTTTGATACAAATCATCTCAGAAATTAGTCTCTTTCTTTTTTCTGTCTCCCTATCCAAAATGACAACATTGTCTTATTCTAAATCAAAATTTTGACCTGTAGCAAGATGATGCTCCACAAGTGCAGTCATGTTGGTTAAATTTCTCATTGAGTTCTATTTGTTTGGTTAATATACTTTTAAGATGTTATTTGGTGGCGCCTTTATAGCAACCATTACAATTGTGGCAGTTTATTTTGTATACTAAATTTGATTTAAATCAGGGGTTTTTGACTTGAGTTTCGAAAAACAAATATTCCCCAAATTATTACTGGAATATGTAACAAATTTGGTGCTTGCAAGGTTCATAATTGATATGAGTCTATTTGACAAACCAGGAATTTAAGGTATCTTTACAAATTGATCGTTGTTATCTCCAACTTCATTTAGTTGATCCGAATTTACATTGTTTAATTTGTTAACTAATTTTTTGTGAAAATTGTTCTCAACTAAATCTATTATTATCGCTTGTAAATTATCTCTCTTGAAGACAGGAGCACTCAATTTTTCAACTCTTCTAACTCTCTCTTTCATTGTATTTATTTTTTGGTGTAGTGGATGTAGAGAATGAAAATTTATAATGCGGTTTGTACTTGTGGGTTTTTTGTATAAATTAGTTCTAATTTGACCATCATTGGGATCTCTGATTAGGAGTATATCAAGAAATGGTAACGAGAAGGAGCCTTTGTCCTCCAACTCAAATGTGTACCTTAAATGTGGATAAATAGAAGTGAAAACATCTAGAACATGATTGACTGAGTTTTTTGGTATTAAGGCAAGAACATCATCGACATACGGATACATTTCGATTTCCTCCTCACCTCACATAGGACATAATTCATCACCAAGTCTGCTAATTTCGGCGAACTTGGCGACCCCATCGAACATCCTGAAACTAGAAAGTCCTATAGAGTCCCAGCTCTCCGAAATAGGTTGCTCAAGAAGGGGCTGTTTAATGTTTGTGAATAAACTCTTCACATCAAACGAAATGAGGAAATGGTCTTTGGGCGCTGTTGTATGTTTCACTTTCTTTATAAGTTCCACAGAGTTCTTCATGTTAAATGAAAAAGTTGGAGTCAACTGGTTCAAGATTTCATGAATGAACCCTGCTATATTATAACCTGGTGAATTCAAATAGAATCCTATTGGTCTCAATGGTCTCCCAGTTTTATTTATCTTACAAAGTCCATTCAACTTTTGTGGAATACAGTTGTATTTAACCAACTGATTCTTTTTTGACTCAGGAATGTAACCTTCTCGGCAAAGTGACAGGATCAATTTGTTAGCTTCTCTCTATAGCGATTGTGTGGGATCACTCTTCAATAATTTGTATGTCAACATCTTGAACAATTTCGTTCATATTGTCGAAGTATTCTGACTTCTCCAACAGTACTGTTTGGTTACCTTCGTCAGCACGAGTCACTATGATTTCCGAATTGTTTCTAAGGAATCTTTTTGTGATATTAAATTTTCTGCGAATTTCATCATCTATTGGTCTTCTATATTTTGCAAATGATGATTTATCGATCAAATCAGTGATTGCATTGCTACACAATGCTCTCTTCTCCTTCTTACTAGCCTATGGTACTCTTCCATCGATTATGCACTCCACATCTTCCAACAAATTGAAGAAAGGTATATTGTCAATGTTGAAAAGAGTAATAAACTTTGGGCCCACTGCTAGTATTTTACTAACCTCCTCAGGTAGTCTGACATTGGTTGCGTTGTATATCCAATCTAGATTATCTTTTATTTTGAAAATAGACTGTGATGATGCAAGCGTTTTTAGTTTTTCTTGATGGACCATGTGTATCTTCTGAATCACTCTGTTAAATCTCATGTCTTGAAGCTTGATTAAGTTCTGGACGATTATGTGTTCATAGTGTTATTATAAATTTTTAAAGTCTCTTCATTTCTTACACATTAATTCGATTGTATTCACACATATTAGAAAAAGGTTTGCAATGTAATAGAACACACCCAAACTCCCAGAAGATTTTGGGGGTTCTCCTACAGACCTATAAGTGTCACTACGGAGATTCTCTGATTAAGGTAAACTGGTTTTCCATAACATTTTTCCAAAATTTTTATTTACTCCAACTCAGTTCTTCTATAGGAGTTTGAGATGTGAGAAAACCATCGCTTTGATTTTGGAAATTTGCTTTTCAAATGGTTTCATCGAAAAACCTTAGTCTTATTTTAATCTTGTAAGTCCTGAATCCCGACAAATCCTTTTTAACAATTCGATTCCAGATATTCCAAAGTCGAGTATTTAATTTGACTACTGTTTTGAGGAAGAAGAAAGTGTGGTTATGTCTGTTGTATTTCTCAAGGTCGGAAAGACGCGACTCCCGCAAACGATGAAGTGATTTGTATTGTTGGTCTGTGATAGGACCTTCTAGTTTCAGGATGTTCGATGAGGTCGCCAAGTTCGCCGAAATTTGCAGACTTGGTGATGAATTATGTCCTATGTGAGGTGAGGAGGAAATCTAATGTGGACTTTATATTTTTGTATTCGTATGTGGATGATGTTCTTGCCTCAATACCCAAAAACTCAGTTACATTTGACTTGGAGGACAAAGGCTCCTCCTCTTCAACATTTCTTGATATACTTCTAATAAAACATCCCAATGATGGTCAAATAAGAACTAATTTATACAAAAAACCCACAAGTGCAAACCGCACTATAAATTTTCATTCTCTACATCCACTACACCAAAAAATAAATATAATTAAAGAGATAGTTAGAAGAGTTGAAAGATTGAGTGATCCTGTCTTCAAGAAAGATAATTTACAAGTGATAATAACAGATTAAGTTGAGAAGAATTTTCACAAAAAATTGTTAACAAATTTATCGATGTAAATTCAGATCAACCGAATGAAATTGGAGATAACAACGATCAATATGTAAAGATTCCTGGTTTGTCAAATAGACTCATATCACCTTGATAGCACAAAATTTGTTACACACTCCAGTAATAATTTGGGGAATATTTGTTTTTCGAAACTTAAGTCAAAATTCCCCAAGCGATTTGAATAAAATTTAGTATACGAAATAAACTACCACAATTGTAGTGGTTGCTATATAGGCACCACCAAACAACACCTTAAAAGTAGATTATCCAATCATAAGAGCTCAATAAGGAATCCAACCAACAACATGACTGCACTTGTGGAGCATCATCTCGCTACAGGTCATAATTTTGATTAAGAATTAAACAACGTTGTCATTTTGGATAGGGAGACAGACTATAGGAGAGACTTATTTCTTGAGCAATATACATATTGCCATCTTATCAAAAGAATTAGAATTGGGTGAGTAGAATGAAAATTAAAAAAGAAAGTTCTGTGATTGTTAGAGTTACTCATTATGTTTATTCTGTGGTTGTCCGGATGACATGTAGATATTAAGGTTGAGTAGAATTGAATTTTAATGATTGTTCGTAGATTGACATATATGGATTTATAAAGTTGGAATACTTTATCAATGTAATCATCTTATTGATGAAGGTTTTTATCATTTTCAATACATAGTGGTAAGTTCTCACAAGACTAGAGAATAAATAATTTTGGTTTTTCTCGTATCCCCCTTGCCTGAGGCGATCTGTATGTTTTTCGTTACCTTTTTCAGCCCGAAGAAGAGGAGAATAGTCCTCGAAACTGTAGCCAGTGTATCAATTGAAAAATAAAAATATTGCCACAGAACCGAACCTAATTTCTTATTACTGTTAAAAATAACTTCGAAGCTGAATATGATTTCTGAAAATCTTCTATAATTCTCTGATGAGACATTATTTTCAACATCTTTGAACAAATCGCATACCTAGATTTCAAAGGGATGGCAATTTCACGGCAATTCATCGCAGGCAGATATGAATAATTGGAGGAAACATGTGGAAGCGGTACATGATTTGATCTTACTTTTTAATGCCAGCTGAATTCTGCTCCAGGTCTGATTGCGTTTCGTGTGACTGTGACAATTGACACGTTATTCTTCACATATACTTGCAGGACGAATTTTCATTCTTGAGAAATGTTGATTCGATCAGGGGCACCTGTGGACTCCGCGTCCCTACGTTTAAGCGTACTATTGTCACTGATCCCAATAATCATTTTTCTCTACATCTAATACTGCATATTTTTGCTTTTTTCATACTTATATGAATTCTGCCTGATAAGAATAAACCAGAGTTAATTAAGTTTTGCCAACATAGAAAAAATTTATCAACAATGGATCTAGAAGTAAATGACTGCTTGAAAAATGAAACGTTCATAAAAACGCTTGTTGACAATATATCGAGTGCCGCAATGAAAAACATGGAAGCAATGAGGTGAGAAGTTTTAGAACGAGAAGTTGCAGATATGAAACTGAAACTTATGGAGGTTGAAACAAAGGTCACTAAATTAGAGTCTACTGTTTCGAGGATATCTGAACGAGAAAAGCGCCTGGAGGAAAGCTGTGACCGTTGGGACTAGAAATTCCGAAGAAAAAACTTGAGTATGATCAAGTTCCCTGAAAGGCCCAACGAAGACACTCAACGAGAAGTGTTGAAACTCCCCAACTTGAAAATTTCGCTGAATATTAGAGCAAATGAAAAAAGTTACTGTAACAGAATTGGTGGAAAAGAAAGGAAAGACAGGAATATTCCTTGGGCTTGAAAGATAAGCAATGAAGAGGAAATATTCCTGAATGTTTTTTTCACAAGTATTTTTTCTCGAAAAGTGTTGACCAGATTTCGAGGAAATTTGGCACAGACCCCAAAATCAGTATTCAACAATAACATTTCAAATTTCACTTCCATACGATGTTAACTCTCGGAGATGTATGGAAAAAAAATTACAAATTTCGTTGTTTTTCGAAATTTCGAGGTTTTTTCCTCAATATCTCAAGAAGTATTGATTAGATCGGATTGAAACTCTGTAATTAGTTTTCGAATTGCAACTCGTAACCAAGTTCAAAATTTCGTTTGGATCTAGTGGTTAGAAAATTAAAAAAAAATTTATTCAAAAATTCCTGACATTTTTTTTGAAATATTTCTTTTCTTGAAAATCGTTGAACTGATTCCAATGAAATAAGATACAGACCCAAAAATCAGTATTCAACAATAACGCTTCCAATTGCAATTCGATAAGATGTTCACTTTCGGAGATATATGGAAAAAATATGTCAAATTTCGTTGTTTTTCGAAATTTTGAGGTTATTTCCTCAATATCTCAAGAAGAACATATGCGATCGGATCTTCACTTTGTAATTAGTTGAAAAATATTAACTAGCAACTGCAAAGTTTCCTGCGAATCTAATCCTTGAAACATTTCGAAAAAAAAAATTCGAAAATTATCTGAATTCACTTACCAGATTTCGTTGAAATCCGGCACAGACTTGGAAGTTATTCAAAAACAGTGCTTCAAATTTCAATTAGAGCCTACATATATTCATTTCGGAAACATGTAAAGATTACGGTTATTTCCTCAATATCTCAAGAAGAACCGTTCAGATTTAACCTGTGTAGTTAGTTGAGGAATATCAGCGTACGACTTGATGCAAAATTTGGTGAGGATCATAGAGAAACAAAATAGTAAAAAGTATTAGTGTATTTTGTGAATTTTTGTTGAAAATTTTTTTTACCGGAAACTATTCATCAGATTTCAATAAAATTGGTGAAAACATCGAGTCAACAGTGTTTTTGAGTTCAGTCTGATCCGATATTCATTTTAGGAGATAATGGGGAAAAATGAGTCAAATTTGTTGGTTATTTTAACTCAATAAACACTGGGATAACGAAATTTCGAATTGATATTTATATGCGGAATCATTGGATGATTTCACCATTTCGCGAATTCGGCTTTTGAAATTGAACAAGTTCAATCAATGTCAAGTCTCTGAATAGATTTTCATATAACTGTTGACTGTTTGGTCGATCTTGACCAAAATAACATCCGAAAAAAATGACTTAGAGACTCGATATTTTTTAGCAGGTTTGGGGGTTAATTAAGAAGGTCGTTTTCGGGAAAACTTGAAATGATTCTGTAGATATATCCATTCGAAATATATTTTCCCAATATAACCAATAATGCAGATATGATCGAATTGACATTCTGCATTAGAAAAATGACGGCAAAATGTCATGAGGAAATGACTTCGAATGTGAACTAGCGCGTAAAAGTTCCTGACCGCACGTAATTGCTTTTCTAGGTTTCTGAACATTACCTTTCTCACGAACACGGTTATGAATACTCTTAGACTAACATGAGTTCATTAGGAAATCGGTAGGTAGTCTCAGTTACCTACCTATCTACTTTGATTTGATTGCGCCTCTTACGTTTTCTGGTAGATTTGATTCATTTTCCTACGTCAGCAATGTTTTCTTGATGAATGTGCCACATGTTAGAGAAGCTGCGATCTAAAGGAAATTTTCACAATTATGAAATCATTACCTTTCCTAGAATAATTCGAGAAATGGCGGATGAAATTTTATGTTGCTTTCATGATCGGAATAAATTTCCCAATGAAACTGGATTTTCTTGGTTCCTATTTAATTTGCTTGGGCGAAACTGAAAACGGTGAATTTAACATCTAGTTCTCTTTCAGCTAAGGGAACATTTATTGCCGTAGGTCCTGTCGTTCTGAAGATTCATTTTCTTTTCTGGGGCAAGATAGGAAATTTTCTGAAAAAGATTAACTGATTGATATCTGTAAAACCGGGTGGTTCGAGAAAAAAGTCATAACCACAGAGAAGAAGGTTCTCTTAAATCAATTTGTAACCGCAGTTCAAGAGAATTGTATTCTTGATAAGGTCCAACCAAATATTAGTTTGATTTTCCGATGAAATACTCTAGACTCATGTAAACAATGATACTCTTGGTTCAAGCGGAATCACGTTTGGTCCAAATGAGAAATCTTAATACAATTACTGGATATGTTTTCTATATATGTTTCCTATTTCTATTTATGAATACCATGGCTTAGATACGAATGTGAGAATTCTCATTTTCGTATTTGAAATATTTTTCAAGAATATTTCAATTTCTTTCACCAAGGGAATATAATATGTTCGCTGCAATTAGCGGCTCTAAAATACTAAAAATGTATGGTATCTCTAGATGCCTTTCACAACAATTTTTAAATATATCAATTAAAAATAAGGTGCAACTGGCAGATCACCTTCTTACAAGAGAATTTTTTTGGAACAGGGTTCCGAAGATTAAAGAGTTGAAGTCTTTTGAAACAATTTGCTTGGTTATTAGGTTCACTCTCGACCTCCAATCTGAAATAAAATTGTGTAGTCTGGAGTTAACGAATGTAGGTATACATGTGATAATGTTTGTGCATAACACACATGCATGTGAGCATGTACCCGCATATTTCAATTCAAACTTTGTTCTCGGGTAATCAAACTTATTCTTAAAACCAACCTTTTCTTCTTGACTTTCGAAACTCTGTTCTCGTAAAACTCCCTTGATGTAGATAAGTAGTTCTACATTTACACCAAATTCATGAAGCAACATCAGAAACACAAACGCGTTGGCGTTGTTTCCTATCCAAATATCCATATCCATATGTTCAGCGATTCTACATTCCATACGCGTCCTCAGCCCTAATACCGCTTATTGGTCGAGGGAGTCAAGAGAACGTAGGTTTAGGTTCAACTAAATTCGATTCAAAAAAATTCATGTGAACAGGCACACAACGGAATGAGTTGAGAATGGAAGTATATTGTTCAATTTCAAATTATTATTTTTGGGAGAAGATTATTTTATTGAAGAATATGTTCATATTTGGTTTAAGAGATAATTTTCCTCTGTGTATACTTATCATCTCTGTAATACCCTGTATAGAGAAAAAGCCGATTTTTCCCAATATATTGCGGGTAAACAGCTCAACAGATGTTTTTATTTGAGGAAGATGATTATTCTTTCGAATATATTTATAAACGTATAATCCCCTAGTAGTTTGCATACGTTTACACATAGCTATTCAATAACTTGTTACCAAAATTGAGTCCATTCGTCTTGATGTTTTTTGAATACTTAGCCTCCAAACGTAACATAAACATTTCACGACTCCAGGTAAGTTTACTCACATTAGGAAGCGTGGCTTGATGGACAGAATTCAATTTGAACATGAATAGTCAGTTAGTCAACCATATTATCTGATACCAATATGAAATCCTAAAATTTACTAATGAAGCTTACAGATTAGTTTATTGAATCTTAAAATCGATCATTACAGGTGATGAAAGGATCCTATTCTTTCCTGATGTATTTGCAGAAGATATATGGATAACCTCGGAATTCCACCCTTGAGATTAAACGCTTTCTGCTCTACATATATAATAAAGGATCCTTCGTTCATCATTGGAAGAAATATTTTTATCATCAGAAATATCTATTGACTAACTCGAGATATTTTTGTTCCACAAATACACAGGTCTAAAATATTTTCTGTTTAATTATTCGACCCAGTAACCTATTCATTTGAAAGTTCGAAAACTTGCCTGCTAAAATATACTCTATTGATTCAACTTACTCTTCACGTCCTTCCATTTGATTGAGGGATAGAATCACTGGTTTTAGGACTTCGCGTAAAAAACAACCACTTAAAACAAAGTCGACGTTTCGTCGATATATTTCGACTTTCTCAAGACTGGAAGGAACAGAATTGAAAACAAAGAGAAACGTGTTCTTCTTCCTTTTTATATGCCATTCACATTATTCTTAGACAACTGACAAAACTAGGTGAGACGAATAGTCCCTGCTTTGTTACATATTGTCTTTGTTTTTAATTCTGTTCCTTTTAGTCTTGAGAAAGTCTAAGTATATCGACGAAACGTCGACTTCGTTTTAAGTGGTTGTTTTTTACGCGAAGTCCTACAACCCGTGATTCTATCCCTTAATACTCTATTGATGTTTTTCTACTTAAATGAATTCAAATTTCTCAAGTCTCACAGAAACCAGCAAATACAATATGATGACCATGGATAATATTAGAATGAACTTTTAGGAAGTGATTTTTCGAACGGTAGTAAAAGTGGAAAATTCTACAGCAATTATTTTTCAGCTGTGAATCGCAAGATTGAAAATTTTTGTCGGGATCAGTTTCTAGGAATTATGTTGCCTATATAAAAATTAGAGCAACGCGAACGATCAACCAAGTGAATTTTGACGTTTCAGAGTGTAAATCTAACTCCTTCATTAGACGTTCGAAGAACTCTGCAGAATTATTTTTTTTTCACTTAATTATTTTCGTTTTCAATCTTTGCTCGGAATTGACATAAAAAGAAATATCGATCGTCAACATTGTTTCAGTTTCGTTCATTAGGCAACTTTTTTCCTTGAGAAAAAGTTTTAATCCTGCAATCCGCAAGGGCGTTATCTGTAAATAACATTTTACCAAATTTTTATGGTTTTTTTTCAGATATTGTGAGTGAAAATCTTGAAAACACCTAAAAATTATGCAAAATCCTCCAAAAATAACCTTCAATCAATATTCAACAGAGATGTTGGCGTTTTCATGAAAATAATCACCCTACAAAAACTTTTTGTAATCAATTCCATATATCAGAATCAGCATGTGTATAATCCAAGATGTGTTCATGATACTAGATCATTAACCTCTCAAAGTGCACAGAGTCCGTACCAAACCAAATATTTATTCTAGTTTAGGATTGCACGATCTGGGTCAAAAAATCTGCTCCGATGAAAGTCAGATTCCTGCCGAAAATCAACGCCATTGCTGATTATAAATAATACTGATGGTTGGGTTCCGTATATCATCAGATTAAGAGCAAACACTACCACGTGTTGGTAAATTACGGCTTCGTGCGTTTCGGTAACACAGCTACATTCAAGTTTCATTGAACCTCCGTTATATATTAAGGTCAGGCACCCTCCCACGGTCTGCATGACTTAACGTTGCCAATTGCTGCGAGAAATATTAGAATTCGGAGAAATTTCGACCTGAAAAAAACGGCGTGTCGTTCTGCAGGCTTGAGTGATTGTTTTTTGAATTTTTTTTTGGTTTTTTTTTGGTTAGGTCAGTTAACGCGCCAAATTTCCGTTTCTGATTCAAACTGGCTCTGTCCTAAATTAAACTAATCTTACCTAACCAGACAACAAAATTAAACTTAACCATACTCTATTCTATGGACGGTGTTCGATTTTTGATGGGTTTTCATATATGAGTTAATAATTCATCTCTATGCGTACATTTGGCAACATTGGATTTCCTTGGGCTGACTATCCTCTCGTGACAATTTCTACTCTCAATCTCAACATAATCGTCACGTTTGGAAACTGAAAATGCCGAAGGTAGTTTTGAAGAAGCAGAAACAAAGTATCAGGAAGTGCTATGTAGAATTGAAATCTACTTTTTCTGATACTAACCCTGATAATTTGGAATCAATAATTTATAATAAGCTTCCCAACACCCAGATAACAGACTGAAGCTAAGCTGCATCCCAGTTAACAGAAATGTTCATCCCAATACAGTGTATCGTTCACATTAATTCCCAAGAACTTTGTGAATGGAACTAGTTCTTTTAAAGTGATACAGGTTTCGTAGTAATAGTACGTTTTCATACTGGAGTATTTCAAGTTGTGCAACAAGGTATTAAAATGTGTTCTGTAGGCTTATTTCTTGAGAATTTAGAAAAGTAGGGAATTTCATAGGTTCGTCTGTTTGTTTAGAATTTTTAGCGCACAGAGTAATGGACTACTCTATCCATTATTTTTCAGTAAAATTTCAACACTCGACTTTTGATTTCTGTACAAGAAAATTCCAAGCCTTCCAGCTTGCATTCAGGGTTTCATGAGATTTTAGAATTTGATAGAAAAAATTTTCATTTGGAAGAACAGCCCAGATAGCACACCATATCCCCAGTATATCCTCTCAATATCCTATTCGTGGCGTATGTCCCAGGACATTGGGAGGATATACGGGGGATGTACAATTGGGTATATCCCTATGATTTAGGGTTTGTATACACCAAGTATGTCCTCTGAGTAACTGCAACATGCACATTAAATTTTCGACACTGAGAGGACATACTTGGGATGTACAACTTGGGATATCCCCACGATTTAGGATACGTATATCCCAATTATGTCCTCTAGTAGCTGCGATGCAATCCAAGTCAAATTTTTCGAAATACTCCTTCGCGTTAATTGCTGGTTCAAATACCAATAAGAGCCAGAATGTTTATGGGTTTGATCTATGTTGTATCATTTAATAACGAAAAATATCCAACTTGAGGTGTGAAATCGAATCATTCACTTTTTTGATATATCTGGGTGCATATCTGAAAGCTGAGATCAATGAATATCATTTGTGGATTATGAAAAAATCAGAAATAATCTGATAATATAAGAAAATTCAATGTGGCAACGTGAATAATGTGATAATATATGATTTGATCATTGATTATCGATCACACAGATTAGGAAGTTATAAGTTTATATTACTTTATGTTCTGTGGTTCATAATCTATGATCGGTCAATCATGGCATTTGACAGATTCTGCGTTGATCGGTATTTTTTTATTTTTTTGCTTCTTTTCTTGACTTGGAGTAATATTAATTATGGGCATTACAAAACACAAGAACTGATGAAATGGTATACTTGTCGTCTTCAGTAAACTCGTTCTGCATTCGTCCATTTCGAAAGTGGATTTTGGCAGTGATTTTGTGCTATATTTTATACCCTGTGGTATGTAAGTATAAAAAAATTCATTAACTAGCTAACAAATATAACATAGGGGTCCAACGACAAAAAGGAGTAATTCAATACATATTTTATATGTTTATTCATTTCCAGCATCAAATAGAGTGAGTGGAAGAAATCAAACCAAGAGAATGTGAAATAATGTATACAACAAGCATTGCACACAAAATAATTTGAACATTTGTTAGTTGATCAGGTGCAGTTCGATAAGACAGTATAATATGTGAAACTTTTAAGGTGATCAAAGTATGGTTAAGACTCTGATTATGCAGTGTCACATTATCTTGAGCATTGTGTTGGATATTGTACAAGATGTGAAGAAAATAAAACAAAACCTAAAGGAAGCCCAAACGATGAAATATCAACCAATAGACTGAAGGACTTCGGTCGATGCCCTTTTCAGAAAGAATAAAGAACGGTATTATTATTATCAACTAATTATCATGATTCTTTGGATATAACCTTCCCAATGAATAGCTCAGATCTGGAGACATTTAAGATTTTGTTTTAAGTGATGAGCAAATTTTTCATCTAGTCGTGAGTTCAATTAATATCATCTAATATTAATATCTACATGAGTAGAAAGTTCAACCTATGAGCCCTAAGGTTCAATTCATTTTGATGAAGATTTAAATGATAATTTCTTCTCAGAAAAAAAGTATTTTAGGAAATAAGATTAAATGTATTGCTTTGATTAATGGTTGCTAGGTCACTGACTATTTGATTGTCATCTTACCCTTGATGCTATGTGTTGAATAATGTCCTTTTGAATGGTCAAAATGGGATAACATGAATCAATTTCAGGCGATGTACCAAAAGCTCTGGTTATCGTTCGGTTATCCAAACTGACTTATAGGCAAAGGATAATCTGTCAGTTTGGATAACCGTAACTAATCAATTTCAAGCGATGGACCAAAAGCTCTGGTTATAGTTACGGTTATCCAAACTGACATAGATGAAAGATAATCTTTCAATTCGGATAACCGTATCTATAACCGGAGCTTTTGGTCCATCGCTTGAAATCACATTTTGTGTTGATAAGTATTTGCAACTGTCTGAATGTCATTTGTCATAATGTTAATGTAACTTGCTGACTTTTAATTTAAGGCCAAAGAGATTGCACAATGCGGAAGAAACACAATAGTTATGAATTTGTAGGAGGGGCAATGACTCCCCCAATCAGTGACAACGGCAATGCAGTTTCACTGGCGAAGAAAAAGAGGAAATTTGGGAGATTGTATATTACAAAATTGATAAATGGTAAGCAAAACAAGTCTGCAATTAATTTATCGTTTCAATTTATATATTTTGTTTCAGACGCTGATGAAATTGCGAAAATTTCTACACTGAGAAAGACCGAAAAATCTGTTGCTGGCTGGCTAGAGATATGTAAAAAGATGATTGAACCCTGTGATAAGTTGAGAAATATGTAGTATCCCTTTTTTTTGTAGGCTTTCTTTTAGAATAAAAATTATTGAAATTACGTACATTGCTTTAGTCTAAATTAGGGATGTCCTATAGTCAACTTGGAACTATATCCCTAGAATATATGCGTAGACCGCTGGGGGAGTTCCCACTTTTCTAAATAAGTCATCCTCAGGATGTCCTCTTGATAGCTTATGGTCTGTGGAGTATATCCTCCGGATATACAAAAACACCACCTGGGGGATTCCCACTTAGTAACATTCTATATCCTCAGGATATCCTGAGGATGATGTATAGACGAATTCGGATTTCTCTGGGATATACTAATATCCCTGCTCGATAATCCCAAGAACATCCCCAGGATCTTATTGTGCTATCTGGGAGGGGGAACTTTTACTTTACCAATTCCGAAACAATTTCAGCATACGCGCTGAGTAGAGTCAATTCTTCTATTGTTTGAATTATTGTTCTGGACCAATATTGTCATGGGTTATCGACCAATTAAACATATTTTCATTACTGACACTCAATCTATATATTCTATTCGTTGATTCCTCGATTGTTTGGTTGTGTGTATGGTGCAAAATTACACCTAATAACATATTGTATACTTGGGTTCAAGTTCTCTTTCAGGATGCTCAATCCTAATTCATTTTGATAGAATTTCACCATGTGGTTGGTTGCAAGAGATCAGCTAAACTGTTATGAGGTTTAATATGTTACATCTGAGTCATGGCAGCATTAGGATCTTTCAACAAAAACATGAAAAAAGAAGAAATACAGATAAAGAAGATATATCTCAGTGCGAAAAATTCTTCATTAAGATTGAATTTTCAATTGCACACTTCATCAGTTCATTTCGGAAATATGCAATTTGTAAATATAGGTACTGCTAAAGTTTTATTTTGAGTAAAGATAAACATGTGTTCCTCCATTCAATAGGTATAGGTAAAATAATAATAATAATAATAATCACTTCATTTTCATAGGGTATTCAAATACATTGTAGAAAATATCCAAATTACTGGAAGAGGTAAACATAACAAATTCTAACTCAGCGAAAAACTTTGGAGGGACTCTAGAAACATCAATTAGAGAAGACATCAACATTTTGTTTTCAATTTATCATCTTAGTTCCTTATTTCGCAACTCAATTCATTGTAGATCTCCATACCCCAATACATTGGATATTACCTTCCTGTTCTAAATCTTAAGAGCAAACAGAACCGTCGACTGATAAATTACATCTTCGTGGATGTCGGCAACACATCCACATTCAAGTTTAAAAAATTCTGGTTAATATCTGCACCACGGTCAACATTTTTTAACGTCGCTCATAGCTGCGAGAAATGCTAGAAATACGTGAAATTTTGACGTTAATAGGAGGAAACGGAGTGGCGTTATGCATTATGCAGGCTCCAGTTATTATTCTTAAAATTTTTTTTTGGATGTACTCAATTTTTTTGTGAGGATGAGCAATGTTAGTTAATTTCTCATTTCACATTCCATTTCAGTTTTATTTTTCCGAAAATTCCTGAACATAAAAGAGTAGCAACATTGCTCATTCTAATTATTTTGTCAACCATTTGCACGCAAAAAATGAAGACGAATTCTGGCCTCAGGAAGTCACCCCGTTCTTTTTAAGGTATTGTTTGCTCTTAATGAAGAAACGATGGAAATCATTATGATGACGAGTGAAATAGTGGTATTGTTATCTCTGTTCTGGTTGAACTTACTCTTGAGGTCATATACCAATCTAGCCAACTCTGAGATGAAATTGACAGCAAAAGTTCAAATGTTCTGAGATTGGAGAATGGTCTACAAAAATTACTCCCTTCAATGACAGCTTTATATATCATCAACGCCTTCTGACCTACAAAAACAAATTCTACAGAAGACCAGGCATCCCAAAAGGTGATCCCATATTATCGAAACCTGCGTATGATGTATATAATTGAACTCACTGTTCCAATACTGAACCACCCCTAAAGACTTTGGAAAGAAAACAAACTGAGGTGAGTTCATAACTCAAATGTTCACAGTGAAATTTCCAATTCAGATACACATCTACATCTATATCCATAATCTTGTGTTTCGTACTCTACATAATTCTTGTTTGTATCGATGGTCTTATCATAACTATGAAAAACAAAAGAAACCATTTCCTACCGGCTTCGAAAAGGGAGGTTCTCAATTCATCGGAAAATTATTTTTGTATGTATGTTCAGCTTTAACTTCGGTATTCTTGAACCGATTTTGTCAATTGATTCAGAATGATTTCGAAGTGGTCCCATTACAAAATAAAATATACACGGTTTTCCGAAAACGAGTTATAGTAAGATCGATGTTTGCTCGTAAGTAAGTAACAATTTTCATAGGAAAATTAGAAATAACTCATTCTTCTGAGTATAACCCGATAGTTGTAATGAAATACACAAGGTTACTCGAAATACCGATAGGTCCAATTATCTCGATTTCGAACCAATAGGGACGATTTATCTTTCTCTGTATTGTCAGAAACAGGGGCGCCACTTGCTCTGGTAAATGAAATCTTCCAGCTGGCTAAAAGCGTCGTGGGTGTTTTCAACTCGGAGCAAGACCTAGAGTTCCTGAAATGAAAGCTTTCAAAGAAAGGGGATTAAAAAAAATTGAACACACACTCACTTCAATCAATCTAACCTTTAATAACCAACCACAAGAAATCACTCGTGATACAATTGATAGCTCAGCACCACAGGTTATCTAAACTATAAGTATCAAAATGACTTGGCCACTGTTCTGAATACTTAAAGATGAAACGAACTCAGTAAGTTTAGTGATCTAGGGGTCTTGCAAAATAATTCAAATCAGATCTGATGAACATTGAAAATTCGAAAACGTAACAGTATTGCGTATGCCTCTACAGATGCCCTTTATCAAGAATGAAATATACAGGGCCTCCTTAGTAAGCGATTCAAGAAAATCCAGCTTTCAATTGACAAACACCATATGTGTTTCGAAAAGTTGGAAAGATCACTTTATTTTACTTACAGCAGGATTTCCCTGCTTTCGTGTCTTTAAATTACCTGCAATTTTAATGAATCTCTTTCAAAAATTTTCTACACTTCACTGAGCATGCCACTAAGAATTGTGAAATGAAATTTTTCCTTTTTCAAGAAGAAGAGAACCGACTCTAACCAATTGAACTGGAAAGCAAAATTTTTTTTTTTCTAGAATATTTCAATACTTTTCTGTGCGTTCAAGAAGTTATTGTTTGTTTTTTATCTTCAATATTTATTCCATATAAATTTGAAGTCTTCATCAGAATATATACATTGCCACTCTTAGTCCACATCTGAAATCATAGAGGACGACATTGGAATGACGAATACACACTTCACACTCAACAAAAAAGTGATTATTTATTTTTCAGTTCAATGATTTGAGGTCGGTTTTTTTTAATACTGAGACATCATGATGAAACTTGGTGACAAGTTCGAAAATGCTGATGAACAAGTTCGTGTGAAATTTAGCGATGAACGTGTGAATTTGAAAAAAAATCGGATTTCTCTTCCCAGATATTCAATATTCTGCCTTTTTCTGATTTTATAATTTTTGCGCGCATGTTCTACGGAAACAGCGTACTATCGTTTCATCCATATGTCTGTAGTTTTCGATGATTGACCCGAAAATCTTCTCAAACGACTAGGTTGGACTCACTGATGACGAATCCGGTGTCAAAATCATTTCCGGCCGGCCAGCCGTAGACACGATAACTGTTGAACGGACCAAGCTAGCGACTCGAAACTTGCAGGGTAGTTCGCGCGTCGGAATGCCGCGGTCGAGTTCGTTAATGGGCCAAATCTGATTTCAGGACAAATTTCAACTATACCTTGAACTTCATTTTTCACAGCAGTGTACCAAATTTCAATTCGATACGGCTATTAGTTTTGGAGATATTGGGAAAAAATTTGTAGAATTTCGTGGTTTTCTTCTCGATATCCTTTTTTTTCGGTATAACTGAAAAAATTCTGATTCAATCGTGATGAAACTTCGGGGTTAGTTCGAGGATGTAGAAGAACAACATTGTGGAAAATCTCGTGATATCGTGTCATTGGAACAATTCGAAAAAAATATTTTTTTTCAAATATTTATTATTCTGTGATCTTTTCATCATATTATACCCATTGAATTCTGTATGAACCCCCAAGCTTTAATTTTTCGAAAAGTACTGGATTTCAATTCCATCTTATCTGTAGTTTAGTATATGTTGGGAAAATAAAAATTTGAATGAATATATCTGCGGAATCATTGGGAGGATTTTACACATTCTCGAATTCGACCTTCGTGATTAAAGTCCAAACATTCTCTACAAATATCGAGTTTCTGAGTTGTTTTCTTCGGAAGTTATTGTGTTTACGGTCCGGCCAATATTTGTAGAGTAAGTTTGGGGATTAATTCCGAAGGTCGAATTCGTGAATGGATAAAATCCGCCCAATGATTCCGTGTACCCATTCAAAATTTTATATTCCAAATATTTCCGAAAATACAGATTAGATCGAATTGAAATCCAGTAATTTATCGAAAAACAATCTAGAAAAGCACTGCCATGGAGGCAGCAGCTTTTGCGCGCATGTTCGAGTTCGTTGCCGAAGCGGTCATATACATTGAACATGCGCGCGGAAGCTGCTGTATTCACGGCAGTGCTTTTCTAGACTTTTCCTACATCCTAATTGAACATTCACGCTGTAGTTCTTCAATCGAGCACTGGATTTTAATTCGATCTTATCCTCATTTTTGGAAATATTGTGAGAATGAAATTTTCAATTGGTATATCTGCGAAATCATTCAAATTCAAACAATCAATTGAGGGTTCAATAGGTTCACACATAGGAATCTTCTATGAAAACCGACAATGAAACTGACTGAGCACGGTAGGGATGAGAGTTTATTCATCAACGCTAAAGTTGGAATCTTCATACAAATTATCAGAATTCTGGTCCATTTCTTCAGCAGCTGTTGGAGATAGGAAAGGCTTCAAAACTTTTTCATCAGAAAGCTGCGATATTTACTGAGCGCTATTACAGCTGTTAAATTTCGGAAAATCGGAACACATGCGGATATAATAACGGCATCAATGGAAAAATAGTGGGAAACATTTATAAGCGAGGTGTTTGGGTACCGGGACATTGTGGTGTCTCAGGGAATGAATATGCGGATAATTGTCGAATTCGGGTAGGGACAAAGAGAGCAATGTGAACTATGAAGCAGGCAAATAATCCACTTCGTGAAAAAAATTAAGATAGAATGGACAAACAAGCTAATAACATGGAGAAAAAAAAGGGGCCATATGAGAAGTATTCGATGCTTTTATCAGAGCTGAACTAGAAGCTATCTGACAACAATGTTAAGAGTCCGCCCTGGTCATTGTCTGTCCCCAGGATGCAGATTCTTGAATCTCGATCAAGAATTGAAGAGTATGACAATTGCCATATGCCCGTGTCGATTTTTTGAGTTAAATATAAACAACAAGTAGCTATGACCTGCGCATTCAACCGAATGTCACTCGACAATCAAGTGTTATATCTCCTATACTCCGTACTCGTTGCTAAGTCGAGGGAAACGGTGATAGGGTAATGTTTATATTTCGATTTGACATTTCTCGATATCTTGCATTCAGTTCATTTCTTGAATATTTGCTGGAAAAAATATAGTTGAAATGGCAAATAGAACTCTCACAAATTTTGCAGATGCTCGAGAAAAGTAAGAAAATCGACATAAACATATGACAATTGTCATACTCTTTAATTCTTGATCGAGATTCAAGAATCGGCTCCCTGATCATCTAAATGAATTAAGGATATTATTCATTTTACATTGTGAATGTGCAGGGCTGGGAATTTGCAACACATCTTCCTTCAGTGTGAACGAAATAGGCAATCTTACAATCAATATATATAAGAGATTTTCTATTTGGTATGGTAATAGTCGTGATGATATACAAACTTCGGTTAAAGGCTATTCGACTAGTTGGATGTTGGGGCAAAATGAAATGTCAATTTGCTCTCATACTCTATATTTCGTCCCTAGTTTGGGACACCTTCAGGAGCAACTACAAAATAAAACATTACACTTGTAGACGATATTACTACAGTTAGTGTTTTTTGACAGGACTTACGAAGCTATGACATAAATATACTGGCCAAAGAGAGATCTAATTGTGGTCCTATGATAATATTCATCTCATATATAGACCTAAAATAAAAACATAAAAAGCAACAAAAAGCACTACTCAACAACAACATTCAGAGAATTTGGCTGACAGACCGTCAACCACAGAATACAAATATACCGTCAACGACAAGATGGCACAAATTATTATGACAGATGCTTTTCTTCTTCTCCTCAGGAGAGTATGGTAAAATCTATTACGTGAGACAGCAGAAACCAATTTATAAGAAGAGATTTTCTATACAGAGAAGGAGGAGATAGTAGAAATTGTCATGGAATTCTTAGAAAAATAGAATATTAGATTATAAAAAAATTGGGTTTTCGAAAAATCAACAACATTTTGTATCTACTCTGTGTTTTATGTATCCTTATGATCACCCTTCCCTAGTGGATCCAGGGAGGGGGGTTTTGGAAAAAAATTGTAAAACTACTACAAGACGAGAGAGAAGAAGAGTACCATAATCTGGGTACATGCTTCGAAAAGCCCATTACCCTCTTTAAGAAAAGTGAAAGAGGACGAGACCAACAACAACAACGCAAATGAGAACTGATTTTTTCACGGAATTGAACACCTGGATTTTGATTGAAGAAACTGTTTGTATCAGGCTAACGGTCAGCATCCTATATTTTTACGAACATTAGGGAAATGGAATACATACTTTTATACTCCTTCTCCCCACCATACAATTAAACGAAACCGGAGTCAGTCACCCCGATAGGGAATATTTCAATACGAACAAAACAGTTTTATAATCGGCGATTTCGGGAACTCTGTCGTGAACCTACTCATATGTCTTTTTTGATATTCTGGTTAGTCTGTAATTCTTCCGAATTCCTCGAATGATTAGGCTATTCTACGATATTTACGAATGAATAATTTCTCCGTTATGGTATCTAAGCATTTTGCATGTTTTTCAGAAAAATAGGACTAATGATATTCCTTTTCAACTTAACCATCGAGAATATAAATATATACCTCAGTTTTGATAACAAAAATTGACTCAAATCATGGCCTACCGAGACGTTTCATAAAAGTCAATGGAGAACACTCGTGGCCTGAATCTTGAAAATAAGTCAAGGTCAGTTTCATGTTGTATGTTCACATGTTTGCAGTCCATCTGCTTATTTAAAGCCTTTAGAGTTGCATTCATTCAAAGTACCTCAATGAACAAACTGCAAAACCATATAAAAAACAGAAGGTTATGATACGTTGACCACCTGGAAAGAGCAAATTCCTTGATAACCCTAATCACATGAATGTAAATGTGTCTATTTTAACGTAGTGCATCAATTTTGTACATCAACTGTATCTTTCGCATTTCGTGCTCAAGAAAATAACAAAGCTTAGTCCATACAACATGCAGAACGTACAACAGCAAGTACTCGTCTAATTTTTCTAGAAACTGAATTACAGGCTCCTCCAAGAAATGTAATATTGAACGATTTTATCTAGGAATGTTTATTTTGCCAGCCTGCGAAGACAGCTTCTTACGACTTATTTATCGATTGTCCTGACGAAGCGAGGTTCAAATCTTCCAACCTTCCCGTCGGTACAATTCATAACATCAAATTCCAGCGATTTGCATAAGGCCGCTATCAGCTATTATGCCACCGTTATAGCTCACGAACGAGGAATGAAAATGCCTCACATGCTCGGAAAATGTGTTCAAATAAATCAAACAAGGTGAGACGGGCATTGCCTATTCGATTTTCAGTCATCTCCTGCGCCTCATTCGTTATGTGTCCCAGCTTTATGGCAGTCTAATTGGAATTGGAGATTGCCTGACATTTTTCAATCTTTAACCTGGACAACTAAATGATAACATGGCTACTATTTTAGGTCACAAACAAACTGAAGTTAGAGGAGTCAGGTTCTCGCCCAAAAATCTTCGTGTTTGCGCAAATGTTCTAAGGAAACAGCGTGCTATCGTTGTGTCGTTTTGTCCAAATGTCTGTAATTTTCGATGATTGAGCCGAAAATGGTCTCAAACGACTAGGTTGAACTCACTGATGAAGAATCCGGTGTCAAAATCGATTCTGTCCGGCCGGCCAGGGACACGATAACTGTCGAACGGAGCCAGTAAGCAACTTGAAAATTGTAGGGTAGTTCGCCCATCCGAATACCGCGGTTAGGTTCGTTAATGGGCCAAATCAGCTAAATAGTATAGTTATAGTTGGTAAGGGGTTACATTCCACTGCGACCTAAGGTCTATTGTGCCCCCTTGTCGGAGCTGTTTTCGCAACCTACAGCTCGCCCTCCAGCCCTCTATAGCTCTGATGAATTCTAATATCTGTGAGGGCTTCAAGGAGGCTAATATTTCTTGCGCAGGCTCACAATGGCGAGGCATTCTGTGATCAGGTAAACAGGAGTTTCCCCCTCTTCTCCACAAAATCTGCACTCGTCAGTTTCTGATGAGCCCATTCTCATCATGTGCTTTCTCAAGCGACAGTGTCCTAACTTATTCTTACTGAGACCCAAATGATTTTTGGATATAGCAATTTCAAAGTTCCGAAGGAACTTTTTAGAGTGTTCCTTTCCTGGAGAATTCCTCCAGAGTGCTCCTCTTTCATTTTCTTCCTTCTCCAAAAACTCTATCTTATAGGTACATCTGCCTGTACCACAGAAAGTTTCTGGGCCAGTAGGTAGCGTTTGTGCTCCCTTTCTGGCTAGAGTGTTGGCCTCCTCATTTCCTTTGATTCCTGAGTGCCCAGGAACCCAGACTAAGGAGACCTTGTTATTCTTGCCTACTTCATTGAGTTTCCTTCGGCACTCCCATATCAGCTTTGAGCCGATGACATAGGAGTTCAGTGCTTTAATAGCAGCCTGACTTTCAGAATGGATCATTATGTCACACCCTTGATAGTTTTTTTCCAGGTTTATGTCTATGCATCTTTCGATTGCAAGTATTTATGCCTGAAAAACACTCGAATAGGAGCCTAGCGATAGTGTACACTTAGTTCTAGGTCCGTATACTCCAGCGCCGGCTCCCATCGTGGTTTAAGAACCATCTGTATACCATTTTACGGTATTTGCTTTGAAGTTTTGGGTAGTGTATTCCTTTTCCCATTCTTCCCTTTTACAAAGCATTGAGTCAGATTTCTTCTCGATGCTTACTCTTTTAATCATAACATCACTAGGTAGGTTCGGTGATGAGATGTATACTTCTTCAGGGAGGACCAAGCTCTCTGACTTTTAATTCTTTCATTACCTGTACCTTCAGTATAGATTCTAAGGATAGCTTCATGGACTACCCTATTGATCACTAGATGTAGAGGGCTGAGATCTATGATGACCTCAAGTGCTCTAGTCGAGCATGTTCTCATAGCCCCAGTGATGCAAACACAGGCAAGCCTTTGTACCTTGTCGAGTATTTTCCTCGTGCTTATCTGCCTTGCTTTAGCAAACCAGACTACTGCCCCGTATGTTATTATCGGTCTTACAATCATGATGTACATCCATCTCAGTATTTTAGGGTTACAGCCCCAAGTTTTGCCGGATAGTCTTCTGCACATCATTAAAACCCTTATCGCTTTACTAGCAGTAAAAAAAGTGTCAAAGGCCCCAGATATGTCTAGGAAAGCGCAAAATGCGATTTCTTTATTGTTCAGAGTCTTCTGTATGCCTTCAGTCAGCCCATACAGAGCATTTTCCGTGAAACGTCCCGCCCTGTATGCATGGTGACAGTTGTGAAGTGGCAGCCAAATAGAAACAGCCATTTGAAATTTTGAGGTTATTTTCTTCATATTTCAGAAACTACTGGAGCGATTGCATTGAAACTTGGCAGTTAGTTAAAGCATAATGACCCGCAACTTTGAGCAGAATTTCGTTGAAATTTTATGGTCATTCAATTTCGAAAAAATTTTAATTCAAAATTTTTTTCGAAAAAAATTTTTTTTTTAAACCATTAATCATATTCGAGAACAATTGCAGTTATACTTTGAGCTTCATATTTCACAGCAGTGTACCAAATTTCAGTTCGATACGGATATTAGTTTTCAAGATATTGGGAAAAAATATTTTTTTCTTCTCAATATTTTCGAATTTTCCCATGAATAATTCTTCTTATTGACACTATTCATCTTCCAACCAAGTTTCAGAAAGCTGTAGCACAAAAACCATGCTGCAGATTTGGCCCATTAAGGAACTTTACGGAGATATTTAGGATCTTAACCTAACCTCAAAATTTCAAGTCTCTAGTTCCTTCCTTTCGAAAGGTACAGCGCACACGGCCGGACAGAATCAATTTGACCAAGGATTCTTCATCAGTGAGTCCAACCTAGACCAATTTCGGCTCAAAATTCGAAAATTACAGACATCGTGACGAAACGATAACGCGCTGTTCCTCAGAACAAGCGCGTAAAAAGATACATCGAAGTCAGGGACGAATATTATCGACCCCATATCAGTGGGAAATAATGTACAATATCAAATAAAAATTTATCAGGCAACTGGATCATTTTTAATTATTTTGATTCGTCACATACAAATATTCATCAACCTTTCGGCACCATTAGTGCCTTCATCAAGCCTTTTTGTGGTTCAAGAAATCGAGGAGAAATTGGGTAAATTTTGAAGATGTGACATAATAATTTCATCAGTTCCTGTCACATCCTACCAATTTACGCATGAATGATACGGACACGTAGGGGATGTTTCGTATGTGAGAAATCGAAATAATTGAGGATTTTGCACTGGCCTGATGAAATCTTATTAGAATAATTAAACATAAACGAAACTGAAAGCTCAATTTGTAGTAAGATTATCCAACATTTTAATCTGAGGTCATGAGAAATGAAATTTTGTAGGAGCGTGGACCTCATTCCTGTGACAGTTGAACCGTTAGTTATCTAAACGAACTAGGCCCATTTGATTGCATTGAAAAGAGGAAACGATTTTTTGAATACTCTAAATCAGCGAAACAAGACATTCGTAGCTTACAGCTATCTCTTCAATTCCACTGGAAAATACCGCAATCTCGTCTGAAATTTCCATTTTCGTCCGGGTGGTGTCCGGTAAACCTTACTTAATATCAAAACAGATGAAACATAAGATCATAACAGTTAAGAAAATAGGAATTTAATTATTGGGTATATCTCAACAACTCAATGTTCCAAATCACTGCTATCCTCGGTATTTCTAACTCATGACTGCTTTGAATTCCTCTCATGTTGAGAACATGACTTGTGGATGATGCTTTGAGATGTACCACATTTTGCATCAAATGTACAAAGTTATAAACCAACTGGACGTGAACTATCAAAACACAAAATCTAGAAAAGCACTGCCGTGAAGGCAGCAGCTTTTACGCGCATGTTCAATGTAGATGACCGCTTCGGCAAAGATTTTGGACATGCGCGCAAAAGCTACTGCCTTCACGGGAGTGCTTATCTAGATTTTGTTCGATAAATTACTGGATTTCCATTCGATCTAATCTGTATTTTTGGAAATATTGGAAAAATAAAATTTTGAATGTGTATATCTGCGGAATCATTGGGCTGATTTTACCCATTCACGAATTCGACCTTTGTAATTAAGCCCCAAACCTACTCTACAAATATCGAGTTTCTAAGTCGTTCTTCCGGAAGTTGTTGTGTTTACGGTTTTGTTCATTTCGACTCATTATTCCAATCAAACTAAATAAATTATCGCCAGTAATGCCACAGGAGAACTCTGGAGAGTGAATGTTTTGATCTTTCGTCGAACTCAATATTTATTATGAGTTATTTTTCCTTTTTGAAGCAGAATTCGTTTCGTCTCTCTACCATCGTTACCAACTGTTTTTCCCAGTTCCCATATCTCCATATGTCTTTTCTTGTCGAGTAGTGAATTTTTTTCACTGATTCCCAGATCGAAGATGACTATTCTATGCTCCTTTCGTATTCGCAAATGACAGAAATTCAATGATTATTTGCTTATACATTTTGTGCAAATAGGCTTCAAAATCTATACTGGTGTACATCATTGTTGTTCATGGAAAGACAACTAAAAGACCTTGTTGAGCAGGTGGTATCGCACCTAGTCCGCACACAGGGAAATTCACTTAGGTAAAGTGGGGATTATATTGAATCAACACTGAACTTCTTTGTTAACAGGGTATATTTTGTACCCCACTAGAGGGTGCAATCTATCACTTGTGAAATACAATCTCATTTTTCACGGAATATTCTCCAGCTAACAGTGGTAAAGAATTATGAGATAAGAAACTACTCTTTCTATCCAACAACTTTTGTTTCAGTAATTTTTCGATATTTCCATTTTTTAGTGATGGGATGGATAAACTTTTCTTCACAAAAAACAAACACTCTCACTTCTGTATGTGTGAACCAATTTTCACGTACTTTGATTTTATTCGAAGGCCATCAAAAGCAGATCACAGAAAAATACCGGGGGATCCAATTAAAAAGTACAGGCTGTTTTATGTCACTTCACCCTATTTATGCGTTTTACTGGAAAATTTCAAATACGATGCTATAATTCTAACCGACTGAGAATAAGCCAAGCTATATCGCCTTTTGACATTTCAAAACCGCAGACTGATATCGTTCGTCATTTTAAAGATATTAACATTTTTATAAATTTTGATCAATGTTGATCATCTCTGTGAACTTGAAAGAACAAGGAAGTGACTTTAGTCGTCATGACAATGCAACAAGATAATCAACATACATAAAGTAACAATAATACGATAAAATGAAACAAAACTAGCAACAACGAAAATATTCGAACAAAAAAACAACACTCACACCTAATCATTTCAAATATTCGAAATGTCTGCCATTATTTTCTATACATAAATTTAGTCTTTCTTTCATCGAATGCTGGTAATAGACTCTCATTATTCTTGTTTGTTGGTGTTCATCGATTCTTCAACACTTTCAGGCCCGACTTGTTGAAGGAAATTTCTTTCACCTAAACTCGAAATTTTTCACCGAGCTGTGGAAATCTCTGGGAAAGGACATTTGATATTGCTTTTCCTCAGAAGAAGCACTTGTAAAATCACACAAATGTCCGGAAAAATGCATAAACTTTCTCATTTTCTCAACATTTCTTCTAACTTGTCAATGATAATGTCTGTATCTCGGGTTACTCTGATAGCCACCAGGGGTAGTAGCGCTTATCTCCATTCGCCAATAGAAACCTAAAATGATAGAAACCTAAAATGAACAGTAACTCCAAAGCTTACTAGATCTACAGCAGCTCGTGTAAAGGGGAACTTGTTCATAGAGACAGATGGTGAGCTTTATGAATAATCAGATCTTAGATGATTTTTTTTATGTGAACTTGGTTTGTGAGTGACATTCATTTTTGATGAGTTTTTTCCTTTCATCTAATTGTTTGGATGATGACACAACTCAATTCCTCCTGAATTTCACAGGGTTTATCAACACTTATCAAAATTTACAAAAATGTTAATATCTTCGAAAGGTTCGAAGATATGGGTCTGCGGTTTTAACAAGTCAATAGGTGATAATGCTTGGCTCATTCTCAGTCAGTTAGAATTATAGCATTGCATTTGAAATTCTCCAGTAAAACGCATAAATAGGGAGAAGTGACATGAAACAGCCTGTAGTTTCTAATTGGATCATCCAGTATGTTGTTGACATATTTTTCTGTGATCTGCTTCTGATGGCCTTCGAATGAAATCAAACTACGTGAAAATCGGTTCACGCATACAAAAGTGAGAGTGTTTTTTTTCGTGGAGAAATGTCAATCCATTCTATCACAAAAATAGAAGAAATATAGAAAAATTTCTGAAACAAAAGTTGTCGAATAGAAGGAGTATTTTTCCTTACCGCTGTTAGCTGAAAATATTTCGTTAGAAATGAGATTATATTTTACGAGTGATAGATTGGACCCTCTTATGTGGGGAACTACGAACTTGAAAATATCTTCAATCTTTTTCTAGGGGCCGATTTTGTTATTAGATTTTTTCCGGAAGTTATAGGAAGAACGGTTTCCTAGATACGGCCTGTGGGCACCCTTGATGAAACGACATTGTACAGGGTGTACAATGTCGTTTCACAAAAAAACAGGTGAAACAAGGGTTGGAGAATTGCTTCCCAACTTCGTATGAATTCACTTACTTCTGGGTTCAAAACACACAATGCACTTTGTAAAAATAAACTTGGAAACAAACGCTGAAATTAATTCAAGCGTCGTGGATAATATTCGGAACACATCCAGCTCTTTTCCTCGCAAAAAAAGGAAACCGAATACGACTTACTCACTATGAAGCTATCGAAGAAAAAAATTATAGGACCTTAGATGTCTCGAGCAGTTACCTAGGTCTCTGACGTAAGGGTGTTTGTTATAGGCACATCGGGAAGGAATTCTCAGAATTGGGGAAGAGTCTCAGCTATGTTGGTCTAGGATAGGAAAGATAGTACTGAATTCAGGGACGAGTCGGGGACCTTTAAAGAACTGATCGATCAAACAGAGATCGAAAGCATTTTGGAACCTGTGATTCCAACAAACCTAATATTCCCAAGAGAAAAACTCATGGAGATGAGGACTGTGTCTGTGCAATATCTTCATGAACTTATTTTTGTGTATGTAGTAAAACATTGCCTCATCTCCTTTGAATTTTCATCGCTATTCACCTATGGATTGAAATGAAATTCTACGTTTCCAAGTTTTCATCGAGTGTGTCTGAAAATTAACACTTTTGAATTGCCATGTACTTTCAAAACTCAGACTTTTGAACATATCAACAATCAACAACTCAGACTGCTAATTCTCTGAATTGACTTTATGGTGTTAGTTAAATCAGGTATTATATTTTATTCAATCATAAATTAATGTCCACTTAGTTGGGCGTTAATGTTAGAAGCAAGTTCCAGATTGAAATTGATAACAAAGAGTCTTTGAGCGAAAAAATAAGGATCTGGAGGCAGCGAACAAAATTGGACAACTTCATACTTGATCAACGGATTTGTACGTGTCAAGTTTCGATATGGAAATTGTGTCAGTGAAATGTCAAGCTGACATCTCTGATTGTAATATTATTACAAAATTTCATTCAGGACACCGAATCGAAAATATCGAACTTCCATCATAATCGAATCAGTTTCTTTCAATCATTCCCCCAATTCCGAAGTTGGAAATTTAAATTTTAAATTCTCAAACGTAGGAACTTCGATACTAGGCAAATTATATACAATAGAACTTGCTTGGCAGGATGAAATTAATTTCTGATAATTCTGAAAAAGTACTGACGTGAGGTTTGCAGCTTTTACGCGCTTGTTTAAATGCTTTCCACAGGAGTCACCTACCGAATCATGTATTGACGCAGCCACTTCTCGGCAGAAAAATTTGACGATTTTTTCTTAACTGAATTTAACAGAATTATGCATCAACCTTCAAAATATTCTTCTTTCACTCATTTACTAGATTTCAATTCGATTTGATCAGTATTTTTGAAATGGTGGAAATACTGAAGTTTCCAATGAGTACCTACATAACGGAATAATTGGAGGAATGCCAGTGATTCATGAATTTAACCTTCTTGATTGAGCCCAAAATCTTTATCACAAAAATCAAGTCTTCTATATATTACTTTCAGAATGGATCGTGTTTACGGCCATCTTTTCCGTCGATAGTAAACTCAATAACTTCCGGAAGATATTTCTTCAAAGACTCGATAATTAAAAAGCAGGTCCAAGGTTAAATTTGCGAATTGGTGAAATCTACCCAATGATTTTTCAGATGTATACCCATACAAAATTTCAGTTTCCAAATATTTCAAAAATATGGATCGGATCGATTTTGAATCCAGTACTCGTTTGAAGAATGATAGCTTGTAGATTAATACTGAATTTCGTGGTAACCATATGATAAGAAGATCGCAAAATATAAAATACCCGAAAGAAAAATTTTGAATTTTCATTTGGTTAAGATGTTCCGCAGAAAGGATCATCCCGCACCAGTTTGTCACCATCACAGGTTTTTGCATCGGCATATGCCAATTTTTAACTGAGTTTGATCATGATCGGATCAGTATTATTTGAGTTAATTCGAAAATAACAATTCAACATATTTTTTTCCAATAACTGCGAACATAAATATCCGATCCATTTGAAATTTCAAACACAGTTATCCAAGAACGACTTCATGGTCTGAGCCAAATTTCCTTAAAATATGATAGGAAAGGATAGTTCCCGAAAAAACATTCTCGAAATTTTCACAATTTTCCATAACGTTGATGCAAGGCGGTATTCTGCTAAGCGAAAATCAAAGGTACCAATTGATACCGTCAGTTCATCTCGGGATATTGAGGAAATAACCTCAGTAAATTTGACATATTGTTTTCACAATATCTTATTCTAAGACAAGTTGTACAGTCTTCATTTAATCACGTTAGTTTTATCGTAGATTTTGGAAAAATAACCTCAAAATTTCAAAAAACAACGGAATTTGACATATCTTCTACATCAATATCGCCGAAAATTAATAAATGATCATATATTAATTTAGAACACTGTTTTTGAATATCAACTCGGGGATAGTGAATAGTTGTGAAATCTGATTCACTGTATCCGAAAAAAAATATTTTTTCACAAAAAAGTTCGAAAAATTCAGAATTTTTAGTTTATTTCTCTAATCTTTTACAAAACTTCAATTCCGCATCTTTTCACAAAGAGCTTCAAAAAACTGTGTATTTTCTTGGTTACTCTCGATGGCTTAATGAATTGAAGCGTTTGACGGTTTGCGAGGTAGCTTCAACCTCTTTGGGACAGTTTCACGTTTCGTCCCGGCTTAGTTTGGGGGAACTCGTCAGGGCATGCACCAAACTAAGCCGTTTACATGCCTACGTGAGTGGACACCCCTTGTGAGGAACACAAGGGAGTGTACCAGACCGATGGGGATGAGCGTATATCCAAGATCTTGAGAGAGTCTAACCGGGACAGCGTGTGCGCTAGCGCCCCCTGTACGCTGACCGATGATGTTGGCCAAGCGTTACAGGCAGATAACGCAGAATACTTAAGACGCAAGATGGTACTGCGCGCGCGACTTAAGTAAGAGCTGAGAGAGGGCGCTCGCTACAGGACTCCCCTTCCAGTGAAAGCGATGCCAGAAAGATCTGGAAGAGTGCGACCGAGACCGAAAAGGTGTTCTCCTCTAAAGCGCGGCTGTGAGCGAGCCGTTGTGTCATTGCTGCGCTGTTGAGCACGAATCTACGGCATTTGATGAGCGGTTGACCAAACCGTTTTGTGATGAGCCGTGTAGACTGTGTGCTAGAGCGCTCTGCCTCGTCGTTCGAGGAGTGTGACCGATTTAGAGTAGGTCAGCTTTTGACGGAATGTAGTCATGGCCGTATTGACCAGAAGATTTCCCACAAGTGCGGCCGTGATGCGGAGCAGTTGTGTGCCTTTGGAAATGTGAGAAACCCGAATTGAGAAACGCTGCGCCACTTGTGAATTCCTATACCACTTGATATCGTGCAGTGAGCTGGGTGCATTAGTGAGCACATCTTTGAGCAGCGTGTTGCAGCACGAGAGCAAAGTGGCGATGTGGAACCTCCTTGGGATGGTTGCTGAACCATCGCCGAGAGAGGAACGGATAGGAACACACAGTGACAAGCGAGGGTCTCACTGGAAACGAAGATGATCGCGGAGGGACAGAAACTGTGACACCGTCGTTGAAATGAATCACGTCGGAAAGTCACCACAGAAGCTTTTGAAGGTTCGCGAGGTAGCTTCAACCTCTTTGGGACAGTTTCACGTTTCGTCCCGGCTTAGTTTGGGGGAACTCGTCAGGGCATGCACCAAACTAAGCCGTTTACATGCCTACGTGAGTGGACACCCCTTGTGAGGAACACAAGGGAGTGTACCAGACCGATGGGGATGAGCGTATATCCAAGATCTTGAGAGAGTCTAACCGGGACAGCGTGTGCGCTAGCGCCCCCTGTACGCTGACCGATGATGTTGGCCAAGCGTTACAGGCAGATAACGCAGAATACTTAAGACGCAAGATGGTACTGCGCGCGCGACTTAAGTAAGAGCTGAGAGAGGGCGCTCGCTACAGAATAAATCATTTCAGTCTTAGAGCATGCAGAAATTTCCAAGAAAAAATTTTTTTTTCAAAATAAGTTACTCCAAAGAGGTTTTCGGTATGTGGACTTTGTCATGGCTCATTTACTACGAGAGGATGGTACCTGATGAAATTTGTCACCGAATGAAAGTCGACCATTACAGTTTTGTTCATGTACAACTTTCAACCCCTACGAACCCTTTTATGGAGAAAGAAAATGGAGGGGGTTGGAAGTTGTGCATAAACAACGCTATAATGGTCGACTTCCATTCGGTGACAAATTTCATCAGGTACCATCGTCTCAAAGTAAATGAGTCATGACAAGGTGCACATATTGAAAATCACTTTGAACTAACTAAAATTAAAAAAAAAAAATTTCTTGAAAATTTCTACACGTCTGTAAAGAAGATACAGAGACCTTGCCAAAATAGTACCACATGACCTACTTTCCATATTCAAAAAATTTAGGGGGTTGATGGAGATGGCACAAGGAGCAGCAAAAATACTTCAAAAATGCATATAAATTTGGTGAAAGTGAAACAAAACATGACCTGCTGCAGGATTTTCTTGCCAAATATTTTTCTTCTGAGAAAATGAATTCGTTCCATAATTTTGACGCGCTTTGTTTATATATATATATATATATATATATATACATTTTCGTAACTCATTCACTAATCAGCGATTTTCTTTTCAGATACAAAATGAAGCAATCTCCAATGTTTCTTCTTCATCTCATCCTGATGTTCTTGGTTGTGTCAGCTAAACGCACCAAAACATTCAAATCAGGACATCAGCGCATTCTATCAGAGAAACAAACAAACAAAACAGATATAAACTTGTGCGACATCAAAGGAAATTCAGAGCAGATCCACTGTGTCTGTTCAGAGGGTACATCTCCATTCAATAGAACGAGGGCTGAGTGCTGGATCTTCTCAGAAATCGTTCGAGATCACAATGTAAGAGAATTTTATAAATATGACTCGAATCCATTACCCTAATCATAATATGCTGTGGGGACAATTCATGAGAGTTTTCACAAAAGTAATGAATATATTTACTTTGAATTAAGCGAATGATATCTCGAAGACAATTGACGTTTCCACCGACCATGTCATCTAGAAGTATATAGAGTGGGTCTCAAAAATTGATCTCAAGAGATGGACGAAAACCTCCGGTTATAGTTACGGTTATGCAAACTAACATATAGGCAAAAGATAATCTGTCAATGTGAATAACCGTAACTATAACGGGAGCTTTTGGTCCATCGCTTTGAGTTCCACATTAATTTCAACCATATATGAAATGAGCTTGGAAAATACAGATAGTTCATCTGAATCATTCCTCATAAATTATCAATGCAACGTTTTCGAAATTTTCACCTTGAATGTTATAAAATCTGATGAAACTTCAGAAAATAATCCTTTTTTTTAGATCCGCCCCTGAGGTAGTGGAGGCCGTGAATGCCCACATTTATCTGAAGCACCAAATACACAAAAATATTTATTTATTTCACAATCAACTCTATACTGAAACTGGCGTGGTATAAAATTTAATTATATTTCATGACCACACCACAGATATAGAGATTTTGTATCCATGTCTATGAACCAGACATTCCAAATAATTCATGGAGTTCAATTGATGCCTTAACGCTTATTGTTAAGGTTCATATCATTCATATATGAATTTGATGAAAATGAGAATAATTATGGAATTTCCAATATAAAAATGAGCAAGCATGAAATTGCGTATAATCCCAAGTTGAACCAACTGGATTACTAGACATTGCATCAATATTAAGGTGTGGATATGTGTTTCAATGGTAAAGGGTTAAGTGCAGTTGAATGTTTCCGTTGGCACAATATCGCAAAATACACCAAACCGTAGGAATTGAGTGAGTAAATGAGTTTTCTCGATTATACTACTTTGAAATTCAAGCAATGGACTGGATATTCTGCAGAACAGATCATCTTGATATACAGGGTGATTCATTAAGGTTGGCCACCGGCCGTATCTCGGAAACCGTTTATCCTATGACTTCCGGAAAAAAAATCTAATGACAAACTCGGCCCCTAGAAAATGATTAAAAATATTTTCAAGTTCGTAGTTCCCCACTAGAGGGCGCAATCTATCACTTGTAAAATATAATCTCATTTTTTACGAAATATTCTTCAGCTGACAGTGGTAAAGAATAATAAAATAAGAATCTACTCTTTCTATTCAACAACTTTTGTTTCAGTAATTTTTCTATATTTCCTATTTTTTAGTGATGGGATGGATAAACTTTTCTTCACGAAAAAAACATTCTCACTCCTGTATGGGTGAACCGATTTTCACGTAATTAGATTTCATTCGAAGGCAATCGAAAGCAGATCACAGGTACATATGACAACAATATACCGGGTGGTCCAATTAAAAACTACAGATTGCTTTATGTCACTTCGCCCTATTTGTGCGTTTTACTGGAAAATTTCAAATGCAATGCCATGATTCTAACCGAGTGAGAATAAGCCTAGCATTATCACCTACTGACTTTTTAAAATCGCAGACAGATATCATTGGTCGTTTCGGAGTTATTGACATTTTTGTAAATTTTGATAAGTATTGATCAACCCTGTGAAATGCAGGAGGAATTGAGTTATTTCATCTCTAAACAATTAGATGAAACGAAAAAACTCATCAAAACAACGAAACAAGCTGATTTAGAACCAGTAAGCTTTGGCGATACTGTTCATTTTCGGTATCTATAGCTGTAAAAGTTTTTTAGGACGATTGCAAACCACTATTTTACGATGCCCCATTATTCAAATGAAGAAGCATATGATATGCTTAATGTTCATTTTGAATGTTTAGAAAATGCAGTAGCTGAAAGGGAATACCCGATACGATATTCTGAAAGACGTCGTCATTCCAAAAGGGTATTCAAAAGATTGACACCAAGAGTGCGAGAAACTGGTAAGGTTCAATTCTTGGAAGAAAAAATAGAAAACGTAGAAGCCGTAATGAGGATAATATCATAAAAGTTTTGGCTTATTAACAAGACAAAGGTGCTTGAAATTCTAACGGAAGATCTTCCAATTCATTTAGAAAATATTGCTATTCAAACCAGGTTAGATATGTGGTATCAACAAGATGGTTGCCCGGCGCATTATGCTGCTAATGTTAGAGAATATTCAAATAACGTCTTCTCAAAGAGGTATATTGGACAAGGGAGTATTTTTCCATGGCCAGAAAGATCACCCGACCTCACAGTATTAGATTTTTATTTTTGGGGGAGGATAAAGACTTAATTTTCCGAACACCCCCCCCTACAAGTGAGGATATTCAAAATAGATTTCGACAGGCAGCTTCTTCTCATACTGAAATTGTGGCCAGTGTCAACTCGACGAAAGAAAGACTAAATTTATGTGGGTAAAATATTTTTTTTTTTAAATTTTAAATATTTGAATTGATTAGGTGTAAGTGTTGTTTTTCTTTTCAAATATTTTCGTTGTTGCTGATTTTTGTGTTATTTTATCGCATCATTGTTATTTCATGTGTGTTGAGTATTTTGCTGCGTTGTCATGACGCATAAAGTCACTTCCTTGTTAATTCAAGCTCACAGAAAGGATCAACATTGATCAAAATTTACAAAAATGTCAATAACTCCGAAACGACCTATGATATCTGTCTGCGATTTTAAAAAGTCAGTAGGTGATAATGCTTGGCTTATTCTCACTCGGTTAGAATCATAGCATTGCATTTGAAATTTTCCAGTAAAACGCACAAATAGGGCGAAGTGACATAAAACAGTCTGTAGTTTTCAATTGGATCACCCGGTATATTGTTGTCATATGTTTCTGTGATCTGCTTTCGATGGCCTTCGAATGAAATCTAATTACGTGAAAATCGGTTCACCCATACAGGAGTAAGAATGTTTTTTTCGTGAAGAAAAGTTAATCCATCCCATCACTAAAAAAATAGGAAATATAGAAAAATTACTGGAACAAAAGTTGTTGAATAGAAAGAGTAGATTCTCATTTTATTATTCTTTACCACTGTTAGCAGGAGAATATTTCGTAAAAAATGAGATTATATTTTGCAAGTGATAGATTGCGCCCTCTAGTGGGGAACTACGAACTTGAAAATATTTTTAATCATTTTCTAGAGGCCGAATTTGTCATAAGATTTTTTTTCCGGAAGTCATAGGATAAACGGTTTCCGAGATACGGCCGGTGGCCACCCTTAATGAATCACCCTGTATATATCTATGAGGAACTTTCAAAGCCAGTACAGGAGTGTATTAGTAGATTGAGCCATATGTAAATGCTTATTACTTCTTGAGCTGAATATGGAAAAATGGCAAATGAAAACAATTTTTCCCTTGATAATATAATATAATACTAAAAATAATAATATGGGGTGTTTCACAATAAACTGGACAAATATATATGGCCGTGTAGATGACATTGGAATACCTATTTTTGCGTTATACTTATACTTATACCTTCGGAATATTGGTTTTTGGTCTTATCTTGGTAATTTTTGGGGGTCAACTCAATTGTGTTGTGGAATTTTGAAAAAAAATTCAAAATGGCGGAAAACCGGCGAAGTTGGGATTTCTTCATCTTCGATTGCCAAATTGGATAGCTTTATTTCAATGTACTCGATTTCGTGAGATTTTCCGTGAAGAAGGTTTTCAAAAATTCCTACATTCTTCTCATGTCTAAAGTGAAAAAAAAATTGAACCAAAATTGTTGGACTCTTTCAAAGTTTAATTTACCTTTATTTTAAACACTAGTGTGAAAACAGACTGAGAAAGTATTCATTGGTCTTCAGTTTGTAGCTTTCTGGAGATTTCGTTTAGAGTATTCAAATGATTTTCATTTGAAGAACCGATGGCCTTGCGGAGGCCAACATTGTACTAATGAGCTTTCGGTATGACCTGAATAAAAATATGAATTGATCAACAAAACAGAAATTTTCGAATAAACGTGGGAATCGAATCGAACTCTCCACATTCGAACAATAGGGTCGAATTCGATGAACTACCCCTGCTTCGTAACTGATATCTATTTAATCAGAATAGATGAAATTTATACTCAAGAGACTATCCGGAAGTGGAGTGAGTTAGCCCACCAAAGCTTCGTTGAAAAAAGTTTTTTTCGATAAATTCATTTTTCTATTCAGGTCATTCAGGAGGCATATCATCACAATTGTGGCTTCCGTAAGGCCTCTAGTTTTTCAAAAAAAAAATCATTTGAGTACTCCAAAAGGAATTTTTGAAAGCCTACGAAACGGAAACAAATGTATATCTTTTCGTTCTGTTTTCACACCAGTAGGTATTAAAAGTAAGGATAAATTACACCTAGAAATATTCCAACAATTTTGGTTGAATATTTTCCAAAGTAGACATGCAGAAAATACTAGGATTGGAGCAAAACCGTTATTTCGAAGGTCACGCATAACTCACCACAGTTATCAGAATATCGCATAATATTGATATTGAACCTCTGTATCTGGCTTAGGCTTAAAATATTCCATAAGGCAAAAATGACTTTCCCCATGACATCTACATGCCCAGCTTATGCTGAAACACCATGTATGTGTGTTTGTAGACCGGGTTTTGAACGCAGATATGACGATTGTGTGCCTATCATCAAGAACATCGAAATAGAGTAATGGACTGCATAAATACTTCACGACGTTAGCCACGTCTAGATGAAGACCTCCATTAGAGACCATAAGTATGGGAGAAAGATATGAGATCTGTTAATCCTGTGAATTCTTCTATCTTTCCCCCATGGGAACCAAGTCTCTTTCACAGATTTTTGAAAGGAGCCAGTGAATATTACTATATATCGTTAATCAAGAACAAAATTCAACCTTGAGTCTCATAAAACTTGTGGTTTTATGTGCGGACTATGGTTGGTATACCCCTACAGTTGGGTATATCTTAAGGATTTGCGATTCTGCCAACGAACGTTTGTCATCAAAAAGAAGTCACGTTCAAAAATTTCGATGAACATAATGTTAAATCCACAGTTTGTAGGACGATTATTTTTCGGAATGAAAAATTTTAAGTGGTTATCTTCATATTCGGATCAGAAATTTCTCAATATCTTGCATTCAGTTAATTTCTTGTATATTTGCTTGAAAACGTAGTCAAAATGGCGAATAGAAGACTCACAAATTTTGCAGATGCTCCAGAAAACTTAGGAAATTGACATAAACATATGACAATCGTCATACTCTTCAGTTCTTGATCGAGATTCAAGAATCGGCCCCCTGAGCCTCATATCGTGCACCGGGAGCAGTTTCATCAACCTGAACACGAAAAATCTCGAATGCAATTCAGTCCATGCGTAGTCAATTCAATTCAGATAATTTTCAGGAAATTCCTCTGTCAAATTTTCACAATCCATAAATGAATCTAATGCACCAATTCTGAATACTAGGAATCCGCTTCCGGTAAAAATAATTGATACGGGAACCATACAAAACGTCACAGTAATTGAATCTCAACAGAATCGATATTTCACATAACATTCTCTTGATCTGAACCGTCAATTATCTACGTGCAGCGTAAATTAGTTTCAGCTTGAAAAGAAGCCGATCTGGTAATTTGTATGACATATTCAAAAAAATTCAAAACTCTGTCAATAGTTGAACCTAGATCTCTCTCTAACACTGTCTCATCCCAACAGTCTCACACCTTCGATAAACATGTTCAAAATATCTATAACGGTTTCATACTCCTTTTTACCTGCAAAGATCATCATTTCACTTTTTCCTGGGTCCATGTTCAAATTGCGGTTTGGTGCAATACTCCATGAAATTTACGAGTCCGAGTTTATGCTGTCAGAAGCCAACAATATATCCTTAGGGAAGATCTTGAATAACAATTGCTCATCATAAGATGAAATTCCGTTAAGTGAAGACAGAATAAATAAAATATAATACAGCCGCCTGATATTCCATTCGCATATGAATAGTGAAGATCACGAGACAACACGAGGGTTAAGAGCAAACAATACCTCGAATATAACGGGGTGACTTTTGGAAGCCAGAGTTCCTTTTCTGCAAAAATTTTTTAGGTGCAATTGGTTGAAAAAAATAGTAGGAATGCGCAATGATGCCACTTTTCAACTTGAAGAATTTTTTGGCAAATAAAAACTCAAATGGAAAGGAAAATGGGAAAGTAACTAACATTGCGCATTCTCCCGAAAGAATTGAGTATATCCCAAAAAAAAAGTTTCAAAGAATACACACTGACGCCTGCAGAACGACACCCCGTTTTTTCCTATAAACGTCGAAGTTTTTCAGAATTCTAAGATTTCACGAGGCTATTGGCATCTGAATTTAAGATTGCAGCGCCATGGTGGCCAGTTTTTAGAACCTTAGATACAGACATAGATTTTGTTTTGATAGTCGATTTTGTACTGTTTGTTAGTGGTTGTTTTAATAATTTTTGATTTCACGCTGTATTCAAAGACTTTTATAGTTGACGAGAGTATTACTGGGAGTACATATTCCATTCTTATGAAGTAGGTATATGTATCATTCTTCAATCTAATTGACTGTAGGAACTCAAAAATTACGGGGATATCTCCAAGGTTAGACAGTATTTTAATATTATTTATTTTCAGATCCAATAGGCTCAAGATTGACTTTGGTGGGTTTTTTAAGCTGTCTTGAAAGTTGAAAAACAGATAGTATTGTAAAACATACTTTTTGGAATAATAGACTAATACCCATGACTACTATTTTTATTGCGAAGGACGAAATACTCAATATATTGTGAATAAAATGAATACTTTACATAAAACTAATGCTACTTGTATCAAGTCTAATTATTATGGATTGACAAATAAATTCCCCAAGACTCATATGTTAGGTCTTGAAAAAGCTGTAATAAATAAGCCTTCTACAACTTTGCTTTCATCGGCAGCAGCACTTTGAGCGAACAGTATTCATCACCATGGTGATATCTGCAGATATTTCCTTGTTGGGACTCTTTTTTTTTCAATAGTCAGTTCTATCACTCAAAAATTTACGTTGATCCTTAATTCAACAGGCAGATTTCTGGAAGGCAGGGCATTGCTCTTAAGTAAATTTCTCTGCTTGGATTAGGATCTTGGAAAAAAATTGTCTTCATGAATGTGATCTAATATTTCATGAACAATTCGTGCTTACCTCTATAAAAATGATCATCATCGGTAAAATGCACGTAACAGACTCTCATAAATCTTGTTTGTTGGTTTTTATCGATTCTTCAACACTTTCAGGCCCGACTTGTTAAAGGAAGTTTCTTTCACCCTAACTCGAAATATTTCACCGGGCTGTGGAAATCTATGGGAAGGGACATTTGAGTTTGCTTTTCCTCAGTAGAAGAACTTGTGAAATCACACAAACGCCAAGAAAAATGCATAAACTTTCTCATTTTCTTAACATTTCTTTTAACTTGTCAATGATAATGTCTGTACTTCGGGTTACTCGGATAGCCACCAGAGGGAGTAGTGCTTATCTTCATTCGCCAATTGACAACTTTTAAGCACGTATACTGCGATGAAGGTGCCTTACCTTGAGATATTACCTACGTTTAATGAAACTTGAATGTGTCTCTGTTGCCTAGTTGTACCTCAACACCACGTGGTATTGTTTGCTCTTATTATAAAAAGTAATGAATTAATATACAATACAGTACAATGACGCATGACAAATCCTATGTCTTATGTCTGTTATTACTGTTATTATATACAGGAACGATTTGTTTCATATCAAAAATTTTCAATTCTATCAGTTTCGAATTCGGTTCTCCCTATTCTATCAATTGATTTTATAGAAGTTGTTCAATCTGATAAAGATAATACAAAATCAGGCTGGTGAATGGCGTAACCATCAATCAGAATTGAAAATGAATTTCAACTCGTATTGGAAAACAATTCGAATAAATAACATCGGTTGTAGGATATGCGATTTTCAGAATTGTTCGAAAATGAAAAAATTACGAGCACACAAAGCAAACAACAAATATTCCCCTGTCAGGAACATATTGGAATTATTTCCATAGTGAGAATTTTCGGTCGGATCATTTGATACTTTGCATTTTCTGAATATTCATTTCTTTTCGTTCGGCTTCGGTATGAATAATACTTTATATATTTTCACGGATGATGATGGAATTCCCAAATGATACTTCTATTTCAATAATCCTAAGGGTTCAAACGAATTTTGTTTTTTGCTGAAAATAATCCGCCAGTAACACATAATGGGGGAATCATCAGATTATTTTCGTCTAGAGAACATTGCTCATGAGTGAATAGTGAAATGAATAATTTATGAGTCTTTGGATGGTTATGAAGCGGACTCAATTATGAATTATTCTCTCCTTTTCTTGTCTTTTTTTTCCATTATTCTTTGTTTTATTTATTTTTCTTTTTTTCCTCTCTTTCTTTTATTGTCTCCTAACTTTCTCGTTCAATTCCTCCATTCCCCCACTCTTCATTTTCTGTTTGAATATCAGTTTCGGTTTGCTTTTTGGTCCACAAGTACCCACATCTGAAAATGATGTAAATATTCATGTCCTAGAACTATTCCATTGAAATATAAAATGTTTGAGCTTTCAAATAAAACAGAAATTCGAATATAAATGTTTGTGTGTTTTTCAGCTATGGAACCTATTTTCAACACAACCATGGCTCAAGTGTTTGAAAATAATGATAAGACCAGAAGTCAAATTTTTTCATCTTCCCAAAGTAATATTCAGCCATCTCAATCAACTGGAATTCATATCCATTGTGTATGGAAATATGGAGGAGCTGCCCTCCTATGCATTTGCAGAATCCAAAACTCTGAGGGAAGTGATTCTATCAAGTAACCATATTGAACGATTATCTTCTCATTGTTTCTACAACATGCCCAATTTGACTGTGCTTCAATTGGATGATAACCAAATTGATGAACTTCACAGGGAAATGTTCATGAAATTGCCAGTTCTGACTAAACTTATTTTGAGTAGAAATAATATAAGTTCTATTCAAAATCGAACTTTCTGCCACCTGGTTCAGCTAGAAGAGCTCTATCTCGACAATAACAACATAAGGGCACTGAATAGAATGATTTTCATGGAGCTGGGTCATTTGAAGATGTTGATATTGAGTAACAACAAGATAAGGAGTATAGATGATCTGACTTTCGAGCAGTTATGGGATGTGGTGGTAAGTCAAAAAATATCATATTTTCGTCTTCCCACCTGGATAATTAGTTTAATTCGAGAAATATTCAATATGGCGACGTTGCCGTTCAATGTGAAGAATTACAATCTTTTGTGTTTGAAAAGTTATAATATTCTGGCATTATTCGCTTCGGTCTTGCTTTTTGATCATTACCCTCCAGCGTTTTTCGATCGACTCATTGATTTCCGTCCATTTTGAACTAGACGATGAAGACTTCTTGAAGAACTCATATCTGCTCACCTGAACCCCCGTGAACTTTATGATTTTCAACAGACACGACTTAGAAATATCATATTCGTGGGTTTTTAGTTTCATTATCATGAATCTTAGAGTGAGTGAAACTAGCATATTTCGATACCTCGAAAAGAACACAGAGAAAAAGATTCTCTTAGATAAATTTATAACCGCATTCGTTCAAGAGAATAGTATTCTTCAATAGGTCCAACCAAATATTAGTTTGATTTTTCGACGAAATTCTCTTGAACCATGTGAACAATGATACTCTTGATTCAAGCGAAATCACATTTGGTCCAAATTAGAAATGTTACAACAATTACTGAATATGTTCGCTATATATGTTCATTATTATTCATTCGGAAATACTATGGCTTTGATACGAATGTAAGATTTCCCATTTTTGTATATGAAATATTTTTCCAGAAGATTTCCATTTCTTTCACCAAGAGAATATAATATGTTCGCTGCAACTTGCGGTTCTCAAATAGAAAAAATGTATGATATCTTGGAAAGCCTTCCATGAACATTTTTGAAGATATCAATCATAAATAAGGTGCAAATAGGGTATCACCTTCTTACAAGAAAGTTTTTTGGGAACAGGCTTTCAAAGATCAAAGAGCAGGAGTCTTTCGAAACAATTTGCTTGGTTACTATGTTTACTCTCGACCTCCAAACTAAAATAAAATTGTGTAGTCTGGAATGTAGGTTTAAGTGTAACAATGTTTGTGCATAACACACAGGCATGTAGGCATATTTCAATTCAGACTTTGACCTCGAGTAGTAAAACTTATTCTTAAAACCAATCTTTTCTCCTTGACTTTCGAAACTCTGTTACCGAGAAACTGCCCTGATGTTGGTAAGTATTTCTCCATTTACACCAAATTCATAATGCACCATCAAAAACACAAGCGCACTTGTTCATTATTGACTATGGCGGCCATGAGGTTGTTTGCTATCTAAATAGCCATATGTTCTGCGATTCTACATTCCATACGCGTCTTCAGCGCAAATACCGCTTAGTGATCGAGGGGGTCACATGTACGTGCTTTCGACACCAGAACACATTAAATAATACATGATATTCTTGAACCAAGAGAACTATGATTAGCTGAAATGGTTTTCTAAAGTAAAGAGAACGTATGTTTTGATTCAACTAAATTCGATTCGAGAAAATTCATGTGAACATTCAAACAAAGTAATGAGTTGAGAATAGAAGTATATAGTTCAATTTGAAATTATCATTCCTGGGGGAAGATTATTTAATTCAAGAATATGTTAATATTTGATTCAAGAGATCGTTTTTCTTTGTGAAGAAATTAAATATATACCTTCTTTCCTAGTATCATACAATATTGGCTAAACATTGGTTTTATATTGGCCCAATATATATGTAGATTCATTGTACATCGAAATATAAGTATACGCCAATTTTGGCCTAATATTAAAATTTGTGATTACACCAATATTATGAATTAGTTCTACTACCAATATCTGCCCAATATTATTATCAATTGATTGAATCCGGCCGATATCGTGAAATCGTAGAACCGCTAATGCTGGTCTAATATTAAGCTTAGGGTTCGGGTCGTAATAGTTAATGGCACTACCACATATATTGACCTAATGCTGGGTCCAATAGTTTTTGTGCGAAAAATCTTGCATATTGGGATCACTTGATTTGAACGATATTGTTGATTGGTACTTCCTCCAATATTGGCCCGATATTGGAAGAGTTGACTCAGCTAGTATTGTGAATTCAGGGTACCGCCAATATTGGTCCGGTATTTAACTTACTATTTTGACCAAGATTGTGAGTTATTTTACCACCGAGATTGGTTTAATGTTGGGGCCAATTCATTGAGCCACTATTGTGGAGAAGTAGTTCAACCAATATCGGTACAATATCCAACCCAAATTTTAGGCCTGTATTGTAAATTATATTACCATTACGAGTTCATGTAGGGTAAGTTGAACGAGGCTCAGGGTATGATACTAAGAACAAACGGAACCTCGCACCCTATAAATGTAGAAACGTATGTGAGTAACTGATTATTAAATAATTTTTTTTTTTAATTATTATTATTCTCATTAATATTCAATTTATATTGGGAGTCAGTCGAATGGGCCAATACTAATTGATTTTTGGTCATGGCAAAATAAATTAGAGGTATTCTTTCCAGTCAAAAAATGCAATGGTTTGATACTTCCGGAGCCTGGTATTTTTTATATGAATGCGATTTCAAAATTTCATATGTAAATTGTTTTTGTCCTTATATTTAAAGAAGATATTCATTCGTATATAATATTTTGGGAGCTAGAATATTGAAATTAATTACACATAATTTTGAAATGTTCAAATTTTTTGCGTTCTTCATTCGAAATATAAGTGGAGTAATGGGTTGAACAAAGTTCATTTCGGAGGTTATTCGATCAAGTCGCAGGGGATGTTTTCCTTGTACTTTTCTACAAATTACATAGAATGTTGTATCAATCTAATTGAAAGATCATTAATCATATGAAATGGACCTAATAGAATCATCTTATGAGATATATTCTTAAATATTTCCTACCCGTATTTATCCAAAGTTTGGATAGATCAATCTAAAATTTTAAAAATATCTCGTACGCATTTCTCGCATAACAGGTGGAATACTCAATAAAACGCTGCAAATTTTACACAAGGGTTTATTATTTTCTCAGTTGAGTAACCCAATACCATTGATATCTTGAATAAAACTTATACAGCGTGTCAAGAAAGTAAAAATACTCGTCAATAATGAGTGTGCGAAAATCCTCGGACCCGTCGATTTTTAATTTCAAAACCAATTAATCCTGTGCTTTTTTGAATTTGATATTTCTCAGTTTACTACTTTATTCTTTCAACTGGAAATCTAGGGATTGTGATTCATCAAATGAAAGGTAATTTGATCACCTATTCAGCGATGTGGCTTGAAGTAGAATTGCTTGTGCCGTTTTTCATTGAAAAATTAGGAAATAATTTTGAATTTTCAGTTGGGAGGGTACTGTTATCACAAAATTATTCTTTCATAAATTAATAAAGACAATTATAATAATAATGACATATTTATTCAATCAAAAGATTATTGGAATACAATAGGGTTGGTTTCGTAAAAACAGAATACATAACTCAAAACAATTCTCTTTCACAAAAATCAAAAAATTCACTCTAAGGATATGGTTCAAAGTCAACAATTGCATTATACAAAGTAATTTTGAAAACTTTCAGGTTTAATGTCCTCCAAAACCGTTGAGGTAGAGCATTAAATAGCCTTAGACTCATGTACAAGCGCGACTTTTCTATTAAGGTTAAAGAGTGACGTGGGTACAAGCATGTGTATCTGTGCGCCTAGTGTTGTTAAGTATCTTTATGAAAACGAGTACCCCATATACGTATAGACGACATGATGTTAAAAATTTGTTCTCTTAAGAATGCCCTCTACAAGATTCTCTGAAACCTAACCTCAGTATAATTCTCGAAATGAATTTTTGCCTCGCAAACACTTACCTTATTGCTAAGGGAAATTCTCGAACCCATGGATTTGTGATTTAAATTGAATTAATATTTAACTTTCATTTTCGGTCACATAACTGAAATGGTCATCGAATGACCTTTATGCGATATATCACATGCAATATTTGTCAAAAAAAAACTGTTGAGGTCAATATGCAATGGAATATACTTCCATTTGATCTATCACAATCCATATATTACTATTTGAAAAAAAACAGTATGGGGTGTGTTCTTCGTACAAGAATTATTGACTAGTTACGTTACTTTTGTATCAAGCTGTATACTCATTGGTTCTTCACCCCAAAATTTGCAGCATTTTTCTTTATAGCTCAGAAACCACTGGACAGAAATCATCCGGGTGCGAGAATTTTCCTTGATAATTCTTTGTTCAAAAATTAATGAGGAGTAACGTTACTTTTTTGGCACGCTGTAAACTATTCAAATCTCATTGGTTTTTCACCCCAAAATTTGCTGCGTTTTTCTGTATACCTCAGGAACCACTGGTCGGAAATCATTTGGGTGAGAATTTTCAGGTTGAGTTATGCAACAATAATGAGTATTGAAAGTTTCATGAAAATTCGGTAGTGAGTTTCTGGAAAATAATGTTTTTTTTCCCTCCAACCCCCAATTTCGAGCCCTTACGGTACACCGATCCTGCTGAAAAGCTTGGAGGGTCAATGCCGAGTGACGCACGATTTTTCTACCAAGCTTCACGGATTTCAGTTCAGTACTTTCTGAGAAAAGCCCCGGACAACGGACGGCGGACGGACGGATTTTTTTTTATGCGTTCATTCAAATCTACATATTCCAAAACGTACACTTTGAAATTTTCAGGGGGGGGTTGAAATTTTTTTTTTGTTGGTCGATCACTAAGGTTTATTATTTGATTTTATCAAATAATAAACCAAAATGTATAGTAATCGTTATTGTATTCGTAGAGTTCCCTCCGGAAAATTAAATATTATACTGTATATAGAGAACCATATTTTCTCAATGATGTGGTCAGAATATTGTCGATATCAAAGAACTATCCGTTGCTATCAGATGAAAATGTATTTTTAATTTTTCAAGCTCAAAATATATCATTCGAAAATAATTCGTATTTTGAGTTCCGATATACAACCCCCGTCACGAGTTTAAAGCATTGACTGTTTTGGATTTTCCAATGAAGTGGACATTTGTAATTCTAATCATTTCATGACATGGAACTGTACAGAAAAGAAAAGATTGGTATGAAGTCAACAGCTTAATAACCTTATGTTTCAATGATCACATTACTCATAGTATGGAAACTGAAGGCTAGGTTTGGAAATCCAGTATGGGCAAAGTTGATCTTACGGATTAGAAGTTATAGCCATCTGAATATTTTTCTTCTGAATAGCTCAGACAATACCGATTTGATTCAATTCAAACTTGTTCTGCAGTTGTTAAATACCGACGTGAATATATATACAAAATGGTATGGACTATATCACTGAAAATTATTAAATTCTTCGATAACTAAGATACTATTGGCCAAGTGCAGCTAAAATTTTATTTTCATAACGGGTATCTATAGAATCAGTTATAATAAAAATCAGCTTTAAAGCTTCACCAGCTGAAAGAGAATATTTTGAAGAGGAATATTATGGGGTAATATGATTCGCATACTTCTGGGAATTGGGGAGAAAATTGTTCTCATTTCTGCACAATTTGTCACGATAAAAAGTATTTTCCATTTGTTCAAAATGGTGAATTCATCAAAAACTGTGAGCTTCGCTGGAATATATGACAAGTTGTGAAAAAATTACTTTTGTAAGGTATTTCGATATTTCGTAAAATTTTTTGATTTCGTATAAAATAACCTTCTGTGGGGGTTTGTCATGTCGTGTTTAAATTTTTGCAGGGTTATGAATATCTCTCCAACAATGCCGTAATCAAATATCCCTATTATTTCACACTATTAACTATTCACAATTGAAGAAATGATAGGATTTCTGTGGGATAGACATTAGTACTCGTTATAAATAAAGTATATTACAGCTGAAATAACGGTGAACATTACATCCATATCAGTGACATTCAACGTTCGGTATTGTAATAATTAACAATTCAGTGTATTACTGAAATTCAATACGACGATTTAGTTGCTCACAAAAAATTTTCTGATTAATATAATGCATAAAAATGGGCTATCAAGAAGGTTTTTTTAAGAACGAGATTTCTCTCATTAACAGAATTTCATACAACTTCCGGAAAATGAAGAATAATGGGTGGCACTTTTTCGCAGTACACAGAGAAGAAGGTTCTCTCAGATCAATTTGTAACCGCATTAATTGAAAAGAATGGTACTCTTGAATAGGTCCAACCAAATATTTGATTGATTTTTCTATTAAATACTCCTGACCTATGTGAATAATGATCCTCTTGATTCAAGCGGAATCACGTTCGATCTAAATGGGAAAACTAACAAGAATTACTGGATATTTTTGCTTAATATATTTCATATTATTATTCTGAAATAATGTGTCTTTGATACGAATGTAAGATTTCTTGTTATTGTATTCAATCAGATCTCAAAATTTTCTACCAAGAGAATATAAAATGTTTGCAATTAGCGGCTCTCAAATACAAAAAATGTATGGTATCTCAAAAGGCTAGATATCAATCATAAATAAGGTGCGAATGGAGGATCACCTTCTCACAAGAAAGTTTTTTGGGAACAGGGTTTCGAAGATCCAAGAGTAGAAGTATGTTGTAACAATTCACTCGATTACTATGTATACTCACGACCTCCAAACATAAAATGTGCCAATGTTTGTGCATAACACACATACATGTAGCATGCACCCACATATACATAGAGGTTTATTAGTCAATTTCAAATTATTACTCTTGGGGGAAGATTATTCAATTCAAGAATATGTTTATATTTGATTCGAGAGATGCTATTTCTCAGTGTAGTGTATCGAATTTCAGTTTGCTTTTTTTCGACTATTCTATATTCAGAGATCTTTTTACATTATCAGTTTTATTGTCATTTTTACGCGCTTGTTGCTTGATGTCTGTAATTTTCGAATTTTAGCCGAAAGTGGTTTCAAACGACTAGGTTGGACTCACAGATGAAGAATACGTGGTTAAAATTGATTATGTCCGACCGGCCGGTTGAGATCCTGAATATCTCGGTTAAGTTGATTAATGGCCCATATCTGCCGAATGGTTTTTGTGCTACAGCCATTTGAAAGTCTGATGTTTTTTAATACTCGAAAAATATTTATCTGATCGAGATGAAACTTGGTTGCAATATGGACAAAATCAATGAGAAGAATTATCCATGGAAAAATTCGAAAAAAAAATTTTTTTTTCCCGACAATTTTTATGTTTCATTGATATTTCACTGAAATTTCCAAGTCACCATTTCGCAAAGTGAACAAGCGCGTTAAAGCTGCTGACTTCACATCAGTGCTTTTTCAAAATGTTTCAATCGAGAACTAGATTTCAAGTCGATGCAATATTCATCTCACCCATTACCGGCCTTCGTAATCAAGGTCATAACTTACTCTGTAAATAACGAGTTTCTACGTTTTTTTTTTATCGGAAGCTATTGTATTCAATCTCGTATTATTATATATTAACTGGCCCTTCTTATATATTTTCAGCACGAACTATGTGTGCTCGAGCTTTTTTTATTATATACCGTTTCATCATAGGTTTCATATTTGCTGCTACAATAGATCGTGTCACCACACGTAAATGCTTCCAATAGACACACAACCTAACATATATTCAGGTATATTCTGCTCGCAATAGCAATATTGCAAGGACAAAGTTATTGCTCCCATAAGATTAGAAATATTGGTACTCATAAATTTTCAACAAAAATTATGTTAACAAATTGCTTTCTTAATAACCTCTTAAGAATATTGCCGAGCTTGATGAAAAGATAGGATAGAAAGAGGGTTTGGCATAAAACTTTTCACTTTATTTCATCCAATAATTCGGGAACATTGGAAATAAGCGGGTATTTGTCTATGAACTTGTGTCCAAAGTTCTCTAGAATATTTAATTCCAAGGAAAATTCTCAGATTTAAATGAAGGCATTGTAGAGGCAACAGCAATTGAGTTGCCAACAGAAAATTTCACTTGAAGTCCAACGCTCACTTATCGGCATAAGCCCAATACATGACACACCGGAATTTCATTCTTTCTATATAATTGAATTGCACTTGACCGCTACGGAACACGGCAAATAAATGGGGAAATAAGTTTCCGTTTTCCCGTGGTCCGAGCTGTGGCTGATAAGTGAGCGTTGTCCTTATTTATTCCGCCTGAATAAAATTGCTGCATTTGATTAATGTTAACCAATATTATACTTGTTTCCAGGAAATTGGTACATGGAATGACTGTAATTGATTTTGATTTTGAACATTCCTGAATTGGCTATGAAAATTATAATTTTAACAATTATTAATGTTAGCATCTGGATTAATATGTAGATATTCACGAACTCTGGTTAACATCTTTGAATGAAGAGCAGTAAAGAACTTCATTCAAGGGTTTACATAAAAAACAAACACCATAGATACCTAAAGGTCATGTACGCGAGAATAAGTGAAATCGTAAGAAACCGCAAAAAATATTTTTGGAGAAAGGTAATTGTTTCCTTCTTCGTAATCCTCTAATCAGAAAATATATTATAGTATTCTCAGCTCTAAAATCACCGATTCTGGAAGTTCTCCATAGCAATACTGCTATGGCCGAATTAATAACAAACATTGCCAGAAATAACACTCTGAATAGAATAGGTACCTAATGTTATTACCATATCGTTAATAATCAGAAAGACAGCGATATGACCGGTACAACAAGGCTTATAACAATCCACAAAAATAATCGACCTGATTGTTTGATTCTTAGTACAAACATAGATGCCTATAATACATGGTGTGGATACCCTTTGACATATTTTGGGTCCGAAATGAGGTCCAAATGTTGTAAACATACTACCTTGTTGTCCTACCGTTTTTGCCGATAGATGCAGGCATAGGAAAATCTGCCATATGAAATCTGAAATATCCACGGAACTCCTGTCTGATTTTTCGAGTTGGACCATACATTATTTCCGAGAATTTCCTTAAATAAATTCATTTTGACAAATTCAAATTGTGATTATCTATTTCAGTCAGAATGGCGATAATATATATAAAGGTTTCATTTGTCCCTGAATACAAAACTCTGAGACTTGATATTTTCGAATACATGCTTATTACAAAAAGTATTTATTATCTCAATATTCAGTTCATGGAAAGGTGGTCTTCTAGATTTGAGTTCTCAAAAATACCTCAAGAAAACATATGAGATGAAAGGAACTACGATCAATTTGTCTGGAATGAAATTCATCATTATAATCAACAAGTTTCAAAATACTTCAGAAAAATCATCTTGTACACTCCAATGTCCAAGATGATCCTCGAGATCTTGTTGTCCTTATTTTATGAATATTCTATATTCTGAAAGAATTCGATGAAAATATCTTTTTATATTTTACTATGGCTACAATTATATATCGTAGGTATCCATAACTCCGACCTTTTAAAGATTGCGGACAAGGACAAGTTTTTTTGAATATTATTCAGTTCCAAAAAGCATTAATAACAATCATCTCATGTGAAATCAATATTCAACTAATTATTTGACAAAATTAAATATTTTGCTATGGAAATCAAAATATCAAATATCACCGTAATTATCATTCGACAGAAAAATTTTTACTTTGCCTTACTAAATGGAAAGCATTTTTTCTACAGCAACCACTGCCCCAGTCAAAGAATCTTCTGGACACCAACCAACACTAGTTTTGCCTTTATAAATAACATACGCGGCATAGTTTGAAACAACAAAAGTTATTTCATTATTATATCAACATATTATTTCATTTAGCATATCATTTTGTTAAAAATTTAACACAATTTAAATATAATCTGTTGAATGAAAATCAAACTCTGGAAGAATAAAATGGTAAAAATTCAAAAAAATTATGATAAGCCATCCTGGAGAGCAAGATGACACATTGATCATTTTGTTCATCTTGGTATATCCGTCGCCTAATCATCTTGCGCCAACATCAACTTTTCCATTCATTGTAAGATGGCATAATATATTGGTTATCGACTGTTACCATGTTGTTCAATAGCCACTCATATAACATCCTCAACAATAAATTACCCAGAACACATTTAACATAAGTTTTAAGTGAACCTTTTCTCAAATCGAACTAATGTTATTTTGATCAGTAAATTAGGACGAGTCTACTGAATAAAGGTTTTATAAATTCAATAAAAAAAATACAGATTTTTCTGTAATACCTTAACATAATATATTTCGATATTGATATCTCACGTCCTCACGATATACTTTCATTTGTCTGAAATAAAACGAACTCAAGGAAATGCATGACATATTACCCCTTTATCACAACGATGACAACTACAACTCAAAAATAAAACACCCAACCCAAACCCTATTTAGAATACTTGAAAGTAAATAGATATTGTTTGCACAATTGGAAATAATTATTGCTATATCAGTGTATATATGTGAGAAATGTAATAGGCTGAAGGACCCATGGTCGATGGCCATTTGCGTAGCAATAAAGAACAGTTATTATTTATTTAAAACGAATAGTGTTATAGTCAGATCAACTGTCATATGCATCTTTGAAGTTTTTAGGATTTTTGAATGTGCTGCCTACTACATTCCATTCATCTAAGGAAGAAGATGATTTAGTACCTGTTGTCAAAATTGTTCCATTTATATGCGCATTTTACAAATTTGCCAAAGGTTTTAGATCAGATGAATCCATTTGTAATCGAGTAGTATTATGTTTGTATTGTATTCTGTATGTTACTGTTTTCTTAAGTCTTTTACTGCAATCGATATATGCCAGTTGATCAAATAATTAAATTACGAAGTAGGTAATTTGAAAACAATGGTATCAATATCGAAAGATATTATGTAGAGGTATTACAGAAAAATCTGTACTTTTATCGATTGCATTAACATAACCTTTATCAAGTAGACTCGTCCTAATTTAGTATTTGAAATGAACAAAGAGTCATATAGCGTCAGGTCAATTTTCAAACAATTTTTGAAGTTTTTCAAATTTTTGAAGGTGTTGCTTACTACATTTCATTTATCAAAGGAAGATGATTTAGCACCTGCTGGAAAAATTGTACATGCGCATTTTACAAGCTTGCCAAAGGTTTTAGATCAGATGATCTAATAATTAAATTTGTCATTCCTACGTAAAAGATACGTGAAAGACAATGAAAGTATATCGTAAGATATCAATATCGAAAGATATCATGTTGAGGTATTACAGAATATCTGTAGTTTTATTGATTGTAATAATGTTGTTTTCGTTTTTTTTCTTCAAAAAAGTTCGTTGTCACAACTGATAGCATAAAGATTAACTGTTGCGAGGGGGGATCAGGGACTACGTATTAGTAATGGAAACTGTTAGATGGCGGTAATAGTTTTTTCGCAATGAAAGATGATCATCTAACCTCAACGGATCATTTCGTACACTTTTTTCCTGGTAGTTACATACAAAATTTATAAACAGTATTATTATGAAAGGAGATCCAAACTACCCAATGAAATCCATTGGAAATATCAATCTCCCTTACCATTTTCACAGTTGTTTCGGCTTCGATATAATTTATGCATCCTGGTACAATTATACCGAATTTCCACATTTCATAGGACGTGCATTGAACATTAAATGATATTTGCGGTATTCAAATTGGATTATGATCAATTAAGGGCCGTATTTATAGTTGCTCCTTGAGGCTTCCTTACTGAAGGCCGCCTTGAATTCGCTTCTCTTTGCAAACAAACTTGTATTTGTTTGCATAGAAATGCAAATTCAAGGCAGCCTTCAGTAAGGAAACCTCAAGGAGCAACTATAAATACGGCCCTATAAGAACGTCCGCACACGGGTCGACGCGATGTGGCCGTCGAGATGTGCTCGACTCGAACAGTGCGACTTCGGCAAGTTCGTACGTCATAATATCCGAGTTTATTCAATATCGACCATAGATAGTGCCGATTTCAAAATCAGTGCGTAAAAAGAAGGTTGTCAATTCGTGGAAAACTATTTTTTAAGTTCAATAATCATTTTGCTCAGGGGCTGATTTCGATTGTTTTTTTTGTATTGGGTTCAGTATGACAACGAGGTGGTCCCTCTCTAGAAAAAAATATCCAGGGCAGGCAACATAATTGCTTCATTCGTTGGAATCACCAACTTTCTGTTGAATGAATTGGTAGGAAATTTCCTACCTACGGCAGGATATTTATGGCAAAATACACAGGATGTACCAACAAGTTAACTTCCACAATTCTGCTGTTTATGGATATATTTTGATGATATCCCTTGGTTCGCATTCAATATGGCTTCAGAGTGAGCTTATTTCAGAATGAGATATACAGGATGTCTCAAAATATTAATTAAAACTATTCTCCTGTTAAAATATCCATTTTAATGATTTATCTTCCTCTGTGTTCCGTATGGCTCCACAGTGGTTTGATTTTCGAAGGGGATATACAGGTTGTTCCAAAAATAATCTAGAAAAGCACTGACGAGAGGTCAGGAACTGTTACGCGATAGCTCAAATTCCTGAACAAAGTGGTCACTTATTACTTTGACCCTGCCAATTGCAACTTCACTTTCTGATGGAAAGATTTGGCGTTCTTTTTTTCATATGGTTTCCACAAAATTTTGCATAAACCGTCAATCTGTCATTTTACATTCGAATACTATATTTGAATTCGATCCGATCATTAGGACGGTTTTAACCACTCACGAATCCGGCCTTCGTTATTAACAAGCCCGAAACCTACTTTATTATAGAAGCTCCTTTCGGAAATGATTGTGACTACGAACCACCGGTCATAAACACAAAAGCTACCGAAATAATCTACTCAGGGACTTCATAATTGCAGGTTTGAAGTTCAATAAAGAAGGCAGAATTCGTGAATTGGCTAGGTATATTCACCAAATTCAGGTATATCCATTCAAAATTTCATTTTTCTAATATCTCCAAAAATACAGTTCGAACCAAATTGAAATCAAGAACTTGATGTAAAAATGAGAGCTTGAAGGTTAATGCACACTTTCGTGAGGACCAGATTATGATAACGAGGAAATGAGCACTAATTTCGACATATTTTTTCCAATCTCCGAATATAAACATCCAAACAAATTGAAAATCGAAACACTATTGTTAAATAGTAACCTCGAGGTTTGTGCTGAACTTTATGGTTTTTTTTGTATTCATATATTCACCTCGTACAATAAGGTATATGGTGAAGAGTTTTTATGCATTGATCGCACAAAAACTGTGAATTATACCAAGCTGGACGTATGAATTTGGTGAGCATCTACGCATTAGATGTCCTAGGAAACGAGATTGAATAATTCCATCGCAGAAGTCTGATATTTTGCACCGAAAAAAGTTTTGAACGATTAGGTAGGACTAACATATGAAGAATTTTTGGTCATTTGCAATTTACCCGTTTGAGCAGTCGTTAGTGGGACCCTAAATACAGAGAATATTTGATCAATATCCATCTAATGGTTTCGCCGATATATGCATTGGAGATTTTATTTCGCTAGTATTTCCAAATATGAAATTGAAATAAGGTAGATCCCTAAGAAATGAGATTCGAATATTTGGATGTAATTCCCTGGTTTTTTTCATTTTTCTTGTGGTACGATTTCCACGAAAGGTATTTGATAACAAACTTCCAAATTAATTTGATCGGATCAGTTTTTCCCGAGTTATCTAGGAAATTAGAGCAAAACCATCGCATTCAGATATGCTCTCTAGCCAGGAAATTTCAAATCGCTGGCATTTTTCCATTGTAAATCATCTTGATGGAGGACGGACGGGCTGAAACAATTGATTTTGACCCCAAAACTGTCCATAAATGTGTCGTTATTAATCGTTTGAGCTTTTGGCTGAAAATTCCAAAAACTAGACTTCTGGACATAAGCACGCTGTTATCGAGCTACCTGGAACATGTATGATAACAACGAGACTGAATCGATCACCCGTATGATTTAATATATCAGAGTTGCAAAAACCATGCACCTGAATGGAGACTGTGAATATCATCACAGCTAGTAATAGTGTCTTAGATAAGCAATCCACATATACAATACATGTATGTAACTTCATTGTGCCTTGAATGGGTATCCTCTTGTTAATCAATAGTTAATTCTGAACATACAGATTGACAAACCATTTCTGCTTTCAAACTAAATCAAGCTGAGTTCAATAAGATTGACGTTAGCTATCAATATCTTGGCAACAGTGCTTCATCGAGTATAGAACACTGATATTCGAAATTGAGAGGTTTCATTCAATTACAGGTTGCTTTCTGAATAACTAACTTACTCGAACGGCATTCTCTACGGTATGCCTTCGGTATTATGAATTGAAAACGTTCCATGGTGCTCAGTTTTACGAAACCAACTCAAAAAATTCTATAAAAGCACTGCCATGAAGGCAGCAGCTTTTGCGCGCATGTTTAATGTAATGACCGCTTCAGCAACGATTTTGAACATGCGCGCAAAAGCTGCTGCCTTCACGGGAGTGCTTTTCTAGATTTTTGTTCGATAAATTAATGGATTTCAATTCGACCTAATCTGTATTTTTGGAGATATTGGAAAAAAAAAATTTCGAATGGGTATATCTACGGAATCATTGGGCGGATTTCACCCATCCACTAATGCGACTTTTGTAATGAAGCGCCGAACCCTCTCTACAAATATCGAGTTTCTAATTCGTTTCTTCCGGAAGTTATTGTGTTTACGGTCGACTGCGTAACCACAATAACTTCCGAAAGATAGAAACTCGATATTTGTGGAGAAGATTTGGACCTTAGTTACGAAGGCCGAATTCGTGAATGGGTAAAATCCACCCAATGATTCCGCAGATATACCTACCCATTCAAAAATTTGATTTTGCCAATATTTCCAAAAATACAGATCAGATCGAATTAGAATACAGTACTTCATCGAAAAATTACAGTTCGAAGGTTAATGCAGAATTTAATGAGGATGATATGATAAGAAAATCACAGAAATTTTTTTTTCGAATTGTTCTAATAACACGATCATTACGAAATTTTGCATGAAGTTGTTTTTGGCCTCTCCAAACTAGCTGCGAAGTATTATCAGGATTGAATCAGTATTTCCTGAGTTATACCGAAAAAAACAACGATATCGAGAAGAAAACCTTGAAATTTGACGTATTTTTTTATCAATATTTCAAAAATTATGATCTCATCGAACTGAAAATTAGTACACTGCTGTGAAATATAAAGGTCGTAGTCCAGATGGAATTTTTTTTTGGTATGATGAACGGTTTCCGAAAAAAAAAATTTTTTTCAAAAATTTCGAAAAAATTTTTTTCAAGATCTACTGACAGTATGACCCCGACCAAATTCTGCTTCAAGTTGCGCGTCGTTATACCTCACCTGACTTCCAAGTTTGAATTCAATCGTTCGAATAGTTTCTGAAATAAAAAATAAATAACTACAAAATTTGAAATGGCCATAACTCCGAAACTGTTGGACCGATTTGGCCCAATAACGAACTCAACTGCGGCATTCCAATGCGCGACCTACCCTGAAAGTTTCAAGTTTCTAGCTCAATCCGTTCGACAGTTTATCGTGTCCACGACTGGCCGGACAGAATTGATTTTGACACTAGATTCGTCATCAGTGAGTCCAATCTCTTCGTTTGAGACCATTTTCGGCTCAATCATCAAAAATTAGAGACATTTGGACAAAACGATAGCACGCTGTTTCCCAGAACATGCGCGCAAAAAATGTCATTTGGAGAGCATATTTCACAGTTCATATCTGGTGATCCATAATCAACATGCCAAATAGCAATTTGAAAAATGGGATACAAAAAAAATACTACAATTTAATCTGATTTCTACTCGCTTATTCTGGGGAACAGCGCATTATCGTTTTCTCACAATGTCTTTAACTTTCGAATTTTGATCGTAAAATTACTTCAAACGGCTAGGTTGGACTCGCTAATGAAAAATCCGAGATCAGATATGATTCTGTCCGTCCGACCATCTGGCCTATTGTGGTCTAACTTTCGAAATAAATAACGAAGAGTCTTGAAATTTTTACGCTAGGTTTTGACCCTGAATATCTCGGGTGAGTTCGCTTTAGGGTCTAATCCGCCGAATGGTTTATGTATTATAATCATGTGAAGTTTCGATTTTTCAAGAACTAGAAATATAACTATCCTACAAGTTTCGGAGTTAAACTTGGTACGTGGTTAAAGGTTCGAAATTTTGGACATTTGAGGACCTCGTAATACGTTTTCACATTGTTGGGCAACATATTTGTTAGGAGTTGTATAAATTTCATGATTGAATATTTCGTGATAATGGACATTCAATTTCGAATGATTCATATTAAAAACGACTTGCAGGAAGAATTGCAGTAATATTGAACCTTGTCTTTTGAAGCCTGACGAATTGGACCTGAAATATCAATTTTTGCGCGCATGTTCTAGGGGAACAGCGTGCTATCGTTTTGATCAAATGTCTGTAATTTTGGATGATTGAGCCGAAAATGGTCTCAATCGACTAGGTTGGACTCACTGATGACGAATCCGGTGTCAAAATCGATTCTGTCCGGCCGGCCGGCCGGCCGGCCGGTTGGCCGGCCGTAGACACGATAACTGCCGAACGAAGTGAGCTAGCGACTTGAAACTTTCAGGGTAGGTCGCGCATTGGAATGCCGCAGTTAAGTTCGTTAATGGGCCAAATCGATCGAATAGTTTCGGAGTTATAGGCATTTGACATTTTGAAGTTATTTATTTTTTATTTCAGAAACAACTTGAGCGATTTGATTCAAACTTGGCAGTTTGGTGGAGTATAACGACTTGCAACTTTGAGCCAAATTTCGTCAAGATCATATTGTCAATAAATTTAAAAAAAAATTTTTTTCGAAATTTTTTTACAAAAAAATTTTTTTTTCGGAAACCATTCATCATATCCAAAAAAAATTATACTCACACTTTGACCTTCTAATTTCACAGCAGTGTACTAAATTTCAGCTCGATACGATCATAAGTTTTGGAGATATCGGGAAAAAATATGTCAAATTTCGAGGTTTTCTTCTCGATATCGTTGATTTTTTTGGTATTACTCGAGAAATACTGATTCAGTCCTGATTAAACTTCACAGCTAGTTTTAAGATGCTGAAAGACAACTTTGTGCAAAATTTCGTGATAATCGGGTTATTAGAACAATTTGAAAAAAAAAATGTATATGTTTTTTTCATCATATCATCCTCATTAAATTCTGTATGAAACTTCGAACTGTTATTTTCGATGAAGTACTGGATTTCAATTCGATCTGGTCTGTATTTTTGGAAATATTGGAAAAATAAAATTTTGATTGGGTATATCTACGGAATCATTGGGTGGATTTTACCCATTCACGAATTCGGCCTTCGTAATTAAGGTCCAAACCTTCTCTACAAATATCGAGTTTCTAAGTTGTTTCTTTCGGAAGTTATTGTGTTTACGCAGTCGGCCGTTAGGCTGACCGTAAACACAATAACTTCCGGAAGAAACGACTTAGAAACTCGATATTTGTAGAGTAGGTTTGGGGCTTAATTACGAAGGTCGAATTCGTGAATGGGTAAAATCCGCCCAATGATTCCGTAGATATACCCAATCAAAATTTTATTTTTCCAATGTTTCCAAAAATACAGATCAGATCGAATTGAAATTCAGTACTTCATCGAAAATAACAGTTCGAAGTTTCATACAGAATTTAATGAGGATGATATGATGAGAAAATCATATAAATTTTTTTTTTCAAATTGTTCTAATAACACGATTTTCACGAAATTTTGCATAAAGTTGTCTTTTAGCATCTTAAAACTAGCTGTGAAGTTTAATCAGGACTGAATCAGTATTTCTCGAGTAATACCGAAAAAATCAACGATATCGAGAAGAAAACCTCGAAATTTGACATATTTTTTCCCGATATCTCCAGAACTTATGATCGTATCGAACTGAAATTTGGTACGCGCGCACGTTCAAATTCGTTGCTGAAGCGGTCATCTACATTGAACATGCGCGCAAAAGTTGCTGCCTTCACGGCAGTGCTTTTTGAAATTTTTATGATTAGGTATAAACTCTTGAAAAAGAAGTATAAAGATTGGTTATCCCTTGTTTTGCCGGAAACAAATGTAATTTATGTATTCTTCCACTTCAAAAAATTGGCTTCGGTTTAATATCTATTTCAATCGCTACATTATTTACAAATTCATCCTTATTCTATACAGATTTCTGTATGAAATCGTCTCAAACGACTTGCTTGGACTTACTGATGACGAACCCGCAGTGGCGGATAAACCGGTACGCTTGAGCGTAAGGCCCCGAGGTCAATAGCGGCTTCCCATTAAATCAACATTTTTGTGGAATTAAAATTCGCCCTTCAAGTCAAAATGAAGAAAAACGTGAAAATTGTCAGCCAAACGGGAAATTTAGCAATTTGTAACATCAAATCTGAGGTTTCCTTTCGCATGTTTCCTCCAATAATTCTTATCTGCCTGTAATAAATTCCCAAAAGGGTGCGGTAAATGTGTCGGCAACCCTTTGAAATCTAGATACACACCACCGTCAACATTGTGTAGAATACGCTATGATCACAGTTATTTGGGCCGCAATCCAATAATATTTTGAGATTTTTTTGCCAAACTCCTGTGTAATTTTGGATTTTTTTCCCGAAAATAGTCTCAAACGATTAGGATGGAATCATTGATGACGAATTCGATGTCAAAATCGATCCTGTGCGGCCGTCTGTCATCCGTATGCACGGTTACGGACGTGCGAAGGATTCTACCGACTTGAAACTTTCATGTTTAGTTGCATGTCGAAATTGTTAGGTTCGTTGATGTGATAATCAGCTGAATGGTTTCAGAGTTATAGCCATTTGAAATTGAGATTATTTCCCAGATGTTTCTGAAACTACAAGTGCGATTATACTGAAACTTGGCAGTTGGTTGAAGCATAACGACGTGTAACTAATTTTGTCGGTACTGTGTTTTCAGTCAATTAAAAAAAATATTTTGCGAAATTTTCCTGAAAAAATGTTTTCTTTGGAAACTATTTATCATATTCGAAAAAAATTCTGCTCCAATCTTGAGTTCCATATTTCACAGCAGCGCACCAAATTTCAGTTCGGTACAGTCATTTTTCAAGTAGATATTTGGAATAGAATATGTCGAATTTCATTTTTTTATTTATATGAGCTTAAGCTCATCAGTCCTAATTAGGACTGATGAACAAGTTTGTGAGATATTTCATGATGATCGTGTAATTAGAACAATTTTCTGAACACATTAACCTCATGAAATTCTGTATGAACCTCAAATACTAGATATCAGATCGATTTTATTTATATCTTTGGAAATATTGGTAATAGTATTTCAATAGGTTAAGCTGCGTTATCGTTGGCATGTTTTTTTGTAGAAAAGAATATAGTTTCGTACTTTAAACCTGATAAACTCTTGTTGAATTGTCCACATTCGGGTTGATTCCATTTCATTTGTTAAATTCGAATTGATGCCAATGAATTTGAGCAATAATTGAAAATCGACGATCCGCCACTGCGAATCCGGTGTAAAAATCGATTCTGTCCGGCCCTCCGTATGCACGATCACGGTCGTACGAAGAATTCTATCAACCTGAAACTTTCAGCGTAGGTACCCATTCAAAATCAATATTTTTTAATATTTTCGAAAATAAAGAGCGGATTTGATTGAAATCTTTGAGATGATCGAAATGTGACAGGAAGCTTGAAAGCTCATGCAGAATTTCCTGGGAACTATATGAAAACAAGATCTCCAAATCAGTCCAGAAACAAGTTAACCTACTTCTGACGGGATCAATTTTTTCTAGTCGGAAAACCATCAAGTCAAAAAATATTCTTGCTGCAGCAAATTGTTTATGTATATACCTCCACAAGTTCCACGCTTTTCGTGAAGGTCTACCTACCTACAACAAACTATTCGGGACAAAATTCAGGCTGAAGCAAATCGTTTTTTCAAACTCATATAGTTCGTCTGTCATGACGAGCGAATTCAACATAAACTACCGGAAACCACAAGTTGCATTGTGTACGAAATCATTCGAAACCAATAATTCATCCCAAATGTCGTTTGATCCTATTTAACCGTGTTCAGTACCAGCGCTCTGTCCTTCACTTACCTCTCATCAATTATGTAATTCGATTCACCGCATTCGCTGCAAATACGTTGGTTTTCGTGCTCTGGGCCTGAACCAACTTAGGTCACATGTCGCGCTGTTTCCATTCCCATTGAACAGTGCTTCAGTGAATCTTCTGATCGAGAACCAAAAGCGGCAGGGACAGAAAAAAATTGATTTCATTTGAAACTTTCGAGTAACATCGAAAATTATTTCGGTAGCAATAAAAGTATTTCTGATTCAATATATTTCTGAAGTAATGTTCGAGATATTGAATTTTCAACTTTTATCTTTTGGATAAGTAGGCTTTGGAGGATACGATGGTAAATGAAACCGTGGAATAAAATACGAAAATAATGAGAAATGGGACATGTTGATCTGCCTTATAAAAAACGAAAAAACTGCAGAGGCAGCAAGTGATTTGTATCTTGAAAGATGAACAGAAAGACGACAAGCTGATTTAACCATCAAGTATATAATTGGATTTCCAAAAGTGGTTAACTCTGTTCCCTCCAAGAATGCTTCGAAAAAAGCAAAACCCTAAATATACGGCCTTTTATGTATACAAACGTAATGTCTCTTGGTTGTAGATTTTCGGAGCTCCTTTCTTTTGTTGAGGTACACAAACCAACTACTGAGAGCTGGCTGCATCCTTCTGTTCCAGATTCCACTCATTCTATTTCGAACTACTCTTTATTCCGTCATGATAGTGAAGCTGCTCTAGGTCATCGTGTTGTGTTTGATTTTGTGCATGAGAATTTGTCTGGCGAGTTCAATATTGATATCTGCCATCAAATATGGCAATATCTAACACCCAGTTTTCAATTGTTGTAGTATGTATTTATAGACCTCGTCCTTGTGCTGATTACGTTGACGTGGTTCGGTATCTCAGGGAGTTGTATGAGTCATCTTCCAATGTATTAACCGCTGGAGACTTCAAGTGTCCAGATTTTAATTGGCCACTCATAAATCTTTCGTCAGTGAGGTCTCCCTCTTATCCTTACGCTGATCTTGTTATGTCCACTGGTCTCCAGCAGGTGGTGAATAAGCCAACTAGACATAGGTATGGCCAAACTTCTCCTTTACTTCATTTAGTCTTATTATCTGAAGTTGAACACTTTCAACCTTTTGGTAAATCCGTCGATGACCCTTCACTTACTGAACTGCAGATACAACTACCCACTGCATTGCAGTCTCGCCAGACAAGGATCAAGAGGATTGTCGGTTACAGCCGCATAACATAAGTCCTCTCATCGGTTGACTGGAGTTCTCATTTAGCACCTAATCTACCAATAGACGAGATGTGGAAGCTATTTGAGACAGAACTGAATAAAGCTATATCTGCTGGCACCAGGAACGTGACATCTGCTCACATTCCAACAAAGCCCTGGATAAACGACCAAAGTCATGAAAATTCTAAGACGCAAGAGGACACCTTGGCAGAGATATCTACGCAGTCGACTGGAACTGACTACAGGAATCACTGGGATTTCTCCAATTTTGTTTCTTTTGCTATTCATTTCGCTAGAACAGATTTTGAATGTGAGTTAGCAACCGAATCCAACAAAAAGCAGTTTTTTAAGCACTTGCGAGACACTATGAACTTTAAGGTGAGTTTCCCAGTCGTGAGAAACCAGTCTGGTGACGTCTGCGGTAGTCCACTTGAAACAGTTGACGTTCTGGCGAGTACGCCTGCCGAAGTGTTCTCCCCAGAGCCTACAGGGAAGTTACCAGCTTTTGCTACTGCTCAAGCGAGTAACGCTCTTGATACTGTAACCGTGACTGAGGGAATGGTGATGGAATATCTTTCTGGGGTGGAGGTGGATAGTTCCCCTGGCAGAGACGAATTTTCACCGCATTTATTGGAGAACTGCAGTGGATTTTGACGTTTATAGTTTTTCTATTATTTAGGAAATTTCTCTACAGCTGCACTCTGCCCCTTGATTGGCTATCCGCCTTTGTGGTCGACTTCTGCTCGGCCCAGAATGTTTTACCCAGCCAACAACATGGATTTCTTCCTCATCGTTCTACCCTAACTTACCTAATCTGTTGTCTCAACGACAAGAGCGTGGGATGAGAATCATCCGGTTGATGTTAGTTACCTCAATTTTTTTAGAGCATTTGACCGAGTACTACATAATCGTCTTCTTCATAAGCTGAACCATCTAGGTTTGAGGGGAGGTCTTCTCGAGTGGCTTTGCGCGTTTCTGACCAACAGAACTTTTCGAGGGAGAATTGGCGATGTTTACTCTTCTTCCGAGTGGCAAGTTCATAGTGGTGTCCCTCAGGGATAGGTTCTCGGTTCTATTATATTCCCTCTGTATACCTCTGACCTCCCTGGTTGTTTTTTGTCGAAGTGCTCCATGAACGCGGATGACACCAAAATCTATAATTTTCCCCTTCTCAACGCCCCAATTCTCCAACAGGATATCGATAGACCGGCTGTTTGCTGTCGGGAATGGTTACTTCCACTGAACCTGGATAAATGTCGTCTTTTGCACATGGGCAGAAATTATCCCTGACTTCCATACACAATTGACAATCATTGCATTTCTTCTGTCACCAGTAAATGTGAGTTGGGCTCCACCAAATCGAGCTATCTGACTTCGTCAACCCATGTTGCTTCTATTAGAGCTAAGGCAAATTAACTTTCCTACCTGTTTCAGAAGTCTTTTCGAGGCTATGGCAAGTTAGTTTCCAAACTTCTTTCTGAGTCGTCCATACGCCCTATCATGGAGTACGCTGTTCCAGTATGGTGGACTGCCCTTGCTAGCGAGATCAATTCTCTGGAATCTGTATAGAGGTGGAATACCAGAATCCCATATGGAATCGACCTACCTGATTATGAGATCCGCCTCCGTCTAAATAGTATGAGTTCGTTTGCTGATGACGCGCTAGAGGTGACTTAATATTCTCAAGCAGATGTATGCACGGTCTTTTTGGTGTTGAAGTAAAGGCTATTTTCTCCAAAAACGTCAATCATCTACGAGGTCACCATCACAAATTGAGGAAGGAGAATTTCCGTACTGTTTCCAGGCAGATATTCCTCTCGAATAGAATATTTTCACCCTGGAACAGTCTTCCAAGTTTGGTGGTCAATAGCTCCACCACCAATGGCTTCAAGAATGGCTTGGATATACTGAGATGAGACGTCTTTGATTATGGATATGCTTTCGCTGTGACTGGTGCTGATTTGTGTTACCTGTTCCTTAGAATGATTTTTCTTTTTTTTGTGTTCGCTCATTTTTTGTCTGAACTATAGGAAAGTGTACATTGAATTTTTTTTGAATGAGCTCATTTGAGTTTAGAGGTTTTAATAATAAAAATAATGATAACCTTTCAACACTCAATTAATCAATGTCAATATGAGGAGAAAATACCCAAGAATCATCTTGAGAATATCTTTTTTGGAGTTGTTGAAATCAATCCTGGCACGACCTTTTTCGGTGACGGTGTTAACTGCCTTTATTACCTTTAGGTATCGATTGAAGCTTATTTCGGCAGGCTTTCGCATAATTTTTCAGGTTTTTTTCTGGTTTCCACGGGATTAAACTGTTTATCAAGGGAAGTTTTCTGGCAACCGATTACCTAATGAACAATAAAGGAACAATACAAACGATAAACAAAGCGAACTGTGATGTTTCAGAGTACAAACCTGACTTTTTCATCAGACAAAGGAGAAAATTTCAAGAATAAAAAGAATATTTTCAAGTAATTATCTTGTTTGAGGAGCCGAGGCATCTTTCATGGATATTTGTAAATAACGCGAACCTTATCATGTCGAATCTGTCCTGAAATTTCCCTTCCCAGTGATGGTAAATTTGTGAAGAAAATTGTTGGTTGGCAACTTGCGCCGAAGTCGTCTATTGAATCTATAATCCAAATAAAATGAAATGGGCTACCATGGTAACAAATCGGCCAAATGCTGAAATTATATGGTCATAATTCAATAATCATACAGAAAACATTGATTGTAAATATATGAATATCTGCCAGGAGAGAAATTTCACAATTCACGCGATTATTTATACAAGATGTTTTCACTGAGGTAGTGAAACTGGAAACAAAAACTTTCAGGGGATCGTCCAATCATCCGCTATAACAATCAACATTAACCTGACGGGGCGTAGAGAATTAGTAACAAAGCCTACACAGAACACACCCGTTTTCTTAGCTCGCACAAGCATTAGCTTCTCAGAGGGTTTTATAGCCGAACCTATAATCCATTCTCTTCTATTAACTATCCCGGTTGGACATGATTCAGGTCTATCTTGTTTTTTTTTTTAAACCCGATGCAGGTCGTGAAATATCGGCAATATCAAAATAATTCTCAGAGACGTTTCCAAATGCCAATGCCAAATTCTACTCTCATTCTCAACATAATCATCACGCTTGGAAACTAAAAAGGCCGAAGGTAGTTTCGAGGAAGCAGAGACAAATTATCAGGAAGTGCTATGTAGAATTGAAATCTGTTTATTTCGATTGTAACCTTGATTTTTTGGAATCAATAATTTATCACAAGCTATTCAACATTTCTAACGTACTTGAGTAAAAAACGAATTATATTTTATATGACTAGATTTTTATTTTCAGCTGTACATCACGACAATGAGAAAGATTTTAAGTGAAAGAGACGACAAAGAATTTCCTTCTATTGGTGCACCCAAAAAGACACTGAATGAAGACTCCATTTTGAAAAAAATAAATACAGTAACAAATTTAGTATTATAATTTGAAAAATGAACACTTTCTGATTGATACACTACTCACTTTTGCAAAGGAACATTTGGAATATAACGGAGGACGGACATCACTTTTTTTAATTATCAATGAGTTAGAAATACAAAAAGGATATTTGAACGCAAAATTTTATGTGAACGAATACATGTTTTTGCAGCCAAAATTACTTTCCTGCGCAAATTCTCACAGTATAAATCGTTGGATGAAAATCGCAGATTTGTGTGAATGAACATTTTGATAAATACGTAATTACAACGACCTCTATGTAGAGAGGAAAACGTTGCGTAGTTATCTGATGAAAATGACTATAACCTAAAATTCTCAAGATATACACGCTGTGTCAGAATATCATGGCCAACCAAAATAAGTTATAAAAGAGAATGGAGTATATAGGAAAATCGGCAGCAGTATCAGTATATCACTCTAGGAATTTGAAGCCTTGTGTTCAGAGTTCTGAAAAGAAATAGTTTCCTAATTTGATATTCTTTCATTTCAAAGCATGAGTCTCAGAGGAACTTCTTATCTGAGAATTTCTAGGAGAAATTGTTGAATGGAATTTGTCGCCTGTGTATGAAGCAATCGGTTGCCCAACAATTATTGAACAATGAAGTAACACGGCCCGACGCCCTGAATCATTAATAGTTGGAATAATTAGAGAACAATTATGCAAAAAAGTCCCATGAAAGTACACATTCACCCTTGTATAGAATCCTAACAAAATGAATATTTCCATGAAAGTTAGCGATACTATTTATTTTTATTTATTTATTTATTTATTTAACATGAGGGACACAAACAGGTCGAAGACCCATGAAGAGTATCCACAAATTACATTGAGATGAAAATCAAAAATAGAAAATCAACGAAAACCTCTACACCAAATCCCACCGAAAGTGAAAAACCTCACTGCATCAAAAAATATTTTTTGAGTTGCAGCTTGATGTTAGCACAATGAAATACATCGATAATTCGTAGCTCATTTCAGGTTTGGAACATTTTTACTAACGGAGAGTTTTTGGATGCATTTGTCCTTCTAAAAGGTACATGGAAAATTTCAAAAAATCTTAGATTGAAATTCGGGACATTAATGTGCACTTCCTGCAAAAAATCCGGTACCTGCAACTCACCACTTACAATCTTCCTCAATACAACTACATCGCCTATACTACGTTTATTTTCAAGAGAGATCAAATTAAAATGTTTTCTGGCCATATAATAAAAACTGACATTCTCATCTGAAACAGAGAAATTACGTCTAAAACTTAAATATTTGAGCAATTTATTCTGTACTCGTTCGATGCTTTCAATGTAAATTTTATATTGTGGATTCCAAATGACCGAAGCGAAATTTAGTCTGCTTAAAACGTTAGCATAGTATACACTGAGAACCGGCCTGATACCTTTGAAATCCCTACATATCCTAAAAAAAAACCCCAACGTTCTACTAGCAGAATTAATAATATTTTTAATATGAAATGCGAAAAGTAACTTTTCATCCAGAATTACGCCCAAATCCCTGATGTCATCAACTCTCTCCAACGTCGCTTGATCGATACTGTACTGGAAAAGAATAGAGTCCTATTACTTGTGAATGTTATTGTCCTACATTTAGAAGCATTCAAAAATAAATCGTTCGAACGACAAAACTCCGAGAACCTTTCCAATTCCTCTTGCACGATCTTACAGTCCCTCATAGATCTGATAACGTAAAAAATTTTCAAATCGTCCGCATACAGGAGCACTTTACATATCTGAAAGACAGAAATAATATTATTGATATAAATCAAGAAAAACAAAGGACCGAGGTGAGAGCCTTGTGGCACACCAGATGGACATGTGAATTCAGCCGACCTACAACCGTCCACAGAAACGAATGGCACTCTATCAGTCATATAGGATTCGCACCAACGCAAAAGACAACACCCCACACCAATCTCAGAAAGACGACGAATGAGAATTCTATGTGAAATTTTATCAAATGGCTTACTGAAGTCGGTGTAGACAGCGTCAACCTGCAAACGCTCATCCATTGCCCTTTCCAAAAAGGTCATAAATAACAAATGGTTAGTCTCTATGGACTTTCTCTTCAAAAACCCGTGCTGTTCTGGAATTATCTGATTTTTCACTAAATTATATAAATGGTCATAAACAAGTTTTTCAAAAAGTTTAGAAGAAGCACATAGTTTGCTGATGGGTAGGTAGTTTTCAACATTAGATTTATCACCACCCTTGAAAATTGGGACAACCGATGCAATCTTCCAGCGCCGAGGATATCTGCCCGTGCGGAGAGATAGATTGAAGATATGCTCAAGTGGAAGGCATAAAGCGGGACAATTACGTACAAAATATGATGGAATACTGTCAGATCCAGCACCCTTACTTTGATTCAGGGACCTTATAGATTTTTCGATTTCCTCAGCAGTTATAACAATTTTCGAGAGGCAAGTAGGAGAATCGGCTGGAATCTATACTGTTGGGTGAGTTCAACGGATCAACAAAAACACTATGGAAATACCTAGCAAAACTGTTACTAATGTCTACTCCGCCGTACTGACTTCATCTTTATACCTCATCGAAGAGGAAAGTTCGCCATGTTTACTCTTAGATAATGCAATATTGAAAAACAGCATGGGATTATTGGGCAGTTCACTTTCCACAAATTTAATATAATTAGAATAATCACATTTGATCATGATCTTTGACAATGCCCGGAGACGCCGAAACTCTTGCAAATCTTTTGTATAATATTATTATAGATTTTCAATTTTTTATGAATTTTATTCTTTTTTTTCACTAACTCTATGGTATGTTTAGAAAAGTATGCGTGAAACCTAGAATTGAAGTACCTTTTAGGAACAAAATCCTCAACAATACGATCAATGATGCCATAAAATAAGTCGAGATCAAGGTCAACGTCTCCACTACAAAGAAAATCAGACCACGGTACAGAAGACAGTTCATTGTTTATGCTATTGTAATTGCCTTTTTTAAAGTTATAGATACAAGTACTTGGTTTGGTGAGATATTTGATATTCAATCGCAGCATAAATTCTAATGAAGGATGGTGTTTGTCTTCTCCCACCAATGGACTGTTACATGGAGTAACCTGAGACAAAAGATACTGATTACATAAGATCAGGTCACAAATTCTATGATTACTGTTGACAACACTATTGAACTGCATCAGTTCACATACGGAGAGAGCATCTATGAGATCAGAATATTTTGCCTCTACATTATTTGGTTCGAAATATGATTCGTTCGCGTCTGGATTACCTATCCATCTAATGGTGGAACAATTGAAGTCTCGGCACATAACAACCATATCATGTTCTATATTATTCTTTAGAAAACTCAACTTTGAAGAAAAGCTTGCACTGGCCTCGGAATCTCCAGGAGGCAGGTAGACGCAGCACAGAAAAATTCTCGTGGATCCAATCGTCATCTTAACCCATAGATCTTCAGCATCACTCTGGAATTGGGGAAGCGAAAAGGCATCAAATCTATTCTTCACGGCAATTAAAACAACACCGCCAGTTCTCTTATCACTGGTTGTTGTTTCGCGATCGCGGCGGAACACTGAGTATACTCCAGAATCGATAAGTTCGGAATCAAACACAGAGCCATTTAGCCATGATTCGGTTATGAATATAATGTCATGATCATTGGAAGATATATTTAATTTGAATTCATTGAGTTTAGTTTTCAAACTCTAACATTCTGATAAAAAATATGAAGTGCCAAGAGGATACAGCAAATCAATATTCACCGTACAGAAAATAATGAAAATACATATCAGGATGTTTATTTATTTTTGAGATGTCGATTTCACTCGATATTTGAATTATTTTACTTTTATCATCTTTACGTAAGAGTATATTCCCATTCTGAATCCAAACGAACTTATAGTTGGGCTCCCTTGCTGCATCACGAGCTCGTTTATGCAAAAGTCTATTCGTAGTGGTGAGATGTTCATTGACGAAGAACTTATTGGAAATTCCATCAATACTCAAACATCGATTATTCGATTGGACAAGCTTATCTTTCGCCTTTGACAGGAACTCATCTCTATCCAACTTTGATACAAACCTAACAATTATGTGTATCGGCTTTAAGGATACTCTAGTGAGCACTCGTACTACACTATCGATCTTCTCCCTTTTCAACGGGCAACCAAGAAAATTTCCAATGCAATCAACTATCTGAAATAAGTTTTCACCCTTACTTTCTGGGATATCTTGAATTTCAACACTGTTAGATTTCGTATACTGTTCCATTGTTTAAGATCCAGAGACGACATCTGCTCTTTAAGATGCTTGTTTTCTGACCTCAAATCTTCAACAAGTTTGCTCGAACTGTTGAGAGTTCCCACCAAGTCCTCAAAATCGGAAATTTTATTAGAACAGAAATCCACGCTCCTCCTCATCTCGCGGACTTCGTTCCGCAACAACTGTAATTCAGCGTTCACGGAAGAAGTGAAGTATCATAATGAAATTGTAGAACAATGATCACATGTGTGCAAAAAATTCAATTCTTGATCTAAGTTCACGAAAACGGGTTTTAGGAGAATCAAGTGAAACCGTCACACTTTCTCTACAAAAATTGTCCCAACACTTTTTTCCTGACATTCGACACTTCTGAGAAAAATCTACCCTTATATTGTGATGTCCATAATATACACAACAACGCTGGCTGTTTACGTAAGATATAAGTGAAACTATACTTCTGGGTGACAAATACATTGAAACTGAACAAAAAATTTTAAGAATGAATGTGGAGAAACCTGTACCCTCAATATCTTGCCTGTTGTCAATTTTCTACGTGGCACTGTCCGTCGCAGATATTTCCGATTGCGAATTTATCGGCTCATCCTGAATGTGAAAACTAATATCTATTTAGAAGAAACAATGACTGGCTGTGAGAATATTAAAAATTTTTCGAAGGGATAAAAACACTGCTTTAAAATATTCCAAAATATAAGATTCAATCAAATGAACAACAGCTTTCGAAGATATGAAGTTTACTCCAGAAACGTATATCGCCACAGGAATTTAGTTTCTTTCTCCTGTATATAGAAGCAAAAAATACTTTAATAGATAAATAACGTTAATTATCTTTTGCGAAACATACACCTAAAACGTGTTCAATCAGCTTCTTCCTTCAATGTTGGTTTCTACTCATCAACATTGTTTGAAGTTAATTTATGGATGATAAATGAGAACCAATCCAGACTCTATACTGGTAGCCAAGCGTGTTTAAATATTGGATCTCCAACAAGAGGGGATCCCTACATCAATGACGAGGATAAAATTATGATGAAGATGTAACAGGAGGAGACGACAACGTAAATAAATGACATATAAAGTCATATTGAGATTCAATGGAAAATATTTTAAAAAACGCTAACGGGTAGATCATTATATGATCCACATTTTTCTGGGCCATTTTCATGATAAAACTGACCATTTCGGTAGAAAATCCAAAAACCCAATTGTTGCAAAATTTGACCAAACATATTTTTAGTGAGGTTTTGGATTCATTTCTATAATGATCTGACAAAGAAAAGGCAGAATTAGTATAGAAGTTGTCAATGAAAGCCGATTCATTGGGACAATGAAACTGTACGTGAAATGAATTCTTACTGCAATGTATTGGTTCATAATCCCAGTGAAACGAATATTATCTCAACGTACGAAAGGTTAATGAACAGCATTCATTAGTATTATGTACAAATTTTTTTCAGTGAAATAATATTTTTAGGGTGTTTGAAGCTAAACTGATATAATCTTCAAAATTCTTCTTAATGGTACTGACCTCATAATACAAAGCAATATTAGTCTCTTTGATCTTCTCCTTCTCAAGTTCTCAATAAAAAGAAAATAATAATATTTCCCACATTGTGAAGAATTATTGAATATGATGCTCAACTATTTTCAAACATGTTAAACACAATTCAGTATTAAATTAAATTTGGTAGTTTCCAATGTGTTGAGGGTAACTAATCATAGCTTGAATGGTGATTTTGTTCAGATATTATGAATTTTTCCTACATGGAGTCATTAAATATGTCCAAAAACTTCATTTCATGCATTTGTCATTTTAGCACAAGAACGGGATCGAACAAATTCTTTGAGGGTCTTACGGAAAATATTCAAAATTAAAAATTTTATTTACACAAAAAGAATAGTAGGTCAATGTTAACGTATAGTAGTTTTTTCAAGGTGAATTGTGACTTCAAATTATGAAGGGAAACGCAAATCATCGGCCTTAATCCTGTATAATATACAGAAGGACAGAGTACAGAGATCAACTATCTTGCAGAACGAAGAAAATTGCAGAATGTTAACCTGTGATACAGAAATTGACCATGGAAATAGAATTGAAGAAGTATCATCCATAATAAACCTACGTAAAAAGGGCAAATTTCTACAGTATATTCATAAAACTTTAACCCATTATTTCGACCATAGCGGTCTAGCGGTGATACGGATTTGAACGATGAGCCGACTAGTGAAAGCTTTCAAATAATTCTAGTGAAAGACAAGCGATTTCACAACAAACAAAAAGTCTCCTGCATGATTTTTTATCATTAGAATTAAATAGACTACTGAAAAACTTCAAGTGCCGCCAAAAATTTCAATTTTCAAATGCTCTTTCAAATTTGGCTCCGCATTTCGGCTGTTTGAGCGAAAGAAAATTCGCGGCTTCGGTGACGTACCGGGATATATTCACTCTCTTCCTCTTCTCGTGTACTTTTCTCTCTAGCAAGCCAATAGACAGCGTCGGCTGTATCGATCGATGAATCGTAAATTAACGAGTGGAGTAGAAGGCGATCTGACACGTTTCTACCGCTGAGTCCCGATTTGGTCATTTTTAATACCGAATTATTCAAGATTCGCGAATTGTTGAAGTGTGTGATAGCATACATTATGATTTGTATCGGTATAGAATGAGAAAAACATAAAAATATGATAATTCGTGTTACATGCAAGAGATCTTTTGAGCCAGTCTCTGGAGATGCAAAGTGGCGAAAATACCTGGATCGACACCTAACTGTGTCGATTCTGTGATTTTTCTAAAAATACCCAGATACTTTTCTCAGTTTACTTGTTTGTTTTATCTCACAACTTTCTCCTGAATACATGTGGAACGAATTTTTCTCTATTTATTCAAGTAGTATGGATTAGAATTAAAATTTTTTGATCAGAATAATTTGATATTGAATGGAAAGAAGTCGATACCTGAACAAAAAAGTTAAATCAAGTTGGTCTCGAAATAAATTTAGCTTATTTAAATGAATTATTTATTCTTGCGAATGACTTTCATTTCAATCAAAGTGTGAATTCGGAATTCAGAAAAAATTCAAAATGTGTTATGATGTTTCCAGGAAACAATGAAAATGTCGATAGAACCTTTATTCCCAAGAAGGGGTTATCTCCAGAATGTCCAAGTTGAAATTTGGAAAAACATGCGAAAAAAAATTCTGAAGCAATATATATTTACTGCACCGGGTGTAGTAAATGATACAATACACGCAAAATAGACACACCTAACACAAGATTTTCTTATATACCCAATCCCATACACTGTTTAACCTCAACACAGAGAAGTACGGCATACCTGAGCATTTTAGCTCTCAATAGACTTCTAAATGGAAAATGATGTTTGTGAAACTACAAAATTCAGAAGCAAAATCATAGAAATTAAAACCGGTCAAACTAGTGAACTGTGGATAGGTAGTTATATTCCTGAATTATCTGATACCTAAGATTCCCACGAAATTGTACCAGGAATTGCAGTGGGAATTAAACTCCACCGCAGATATTCTCAACACGATTGGATTCTAATTCATGTCGATATGTCAAAGCGTTAAAAGAATGATTGTTGAGTTGAACAAGAATAAGCATAATCGTGAGGGCATATTCACAAAGATTGACTAGAATGAATATTCTTTTCCTGAAGACGAAAGGAAAATTAGTATGAAGGGAATGACTTTTTTTTCGAACATCATCAACTAAGAATACAATAACCACCATTAGACTCACTCTTCGAATAGAAAGCCACTGAAGAATCTACTGTGAACATGAACAATAAATAACACAATCTATCCGCGAAAACACACGTTGTGTGTTTCTGAATCTAGGGGGACCGATAGAAGGAACCCAGTTCCAACAATCTTATCGAAACAGCTAAGGTAATTCTGCGGCTCTAGAACATTTCCAAACATATTTTCATCTTATTTTTCCCAGAGGAGTCGTTGAACTCGTATTCCATATAACGAGAGATATACTCACAGTTCCTGAATCTTTTATGTCTTATATAATGTACATACAAATTAAATGTTTACGAATTCCGAGCCTAGACTCGACGATAACGATGCTGATCCCAAAAGAACCGTTCCCAAGCTTCTCCGATATATAAAGGGTGTTTTTTTTAGAGGTATTGAACTTTAATCTGGCAGCACTGATTTAACTGGTGGCCATTTTGTCAGCTGTCAAGTGATTTGTGTTAAGTTTGGTCTGGCATTTCAACATAAATAGACTGACGCCTGAACAATGATGCAGAATTCTGCAAATTTATTTTGAAAATGATGGCTCGGTTCGAAATACGTATCGCGCTCTAAGTCCATTTTACGGTCAACATAATCGTCCATCAAAGCAACTAATTCGACTTACTATGGACCACTTTCGCACCACCTTTACTCTAACTGATAAAATGCATCTACAGAGACGTCGTACATTGAGAACAGAAGAAGCCATTGCTGCTGTAGTGCGTAGCGTAGAGGAAGACCTGAATCAGTCTATTCGGCATCGGGTACAGAAATTGGATATGTGTCCAACCACTCCATGTACGATTTTGCGGAAAAGTCATGATGTGCAGAACCTGTGGTTTCAACAAGACATAGCAACATGTCATATTGCTCGTGCCACAATTGATTCACTGAAGGAAACGTTTGATAACCGCATAATTCCAAGTTCTGGGCCCGTGAATAGGCCTCCAAGATCGTGCGATGTAACGCCTCAAGGGGGAATATTTGTTGATTTATCGACGGATATTCGTCCTTGTGATTGAGTAATTTATTATTACTGGAGCTCTTTCTTCTGTGTGAAATCAATTCCTATCAACAGCATAATCTTCACATATTTTTCCATCTCAAAAAAAAAATCAAGTCGAATTTAAATATGAATTGCCTTTGTTGAATAAAGATTCCGAAGTCTGTGCCAAATTCCGTCGTAATTTTGAAGTTTCAATTCGGTTGCATCAGTACTTCTCAAACAGCCATCACTCTAAAACCGTTAGGCCGATTCTGCATATGGACAAAAAACACAGAGATATTTGGACTTTGAACCTAACTCAACAATTAAGAGTTGCCAGGTCTTAGTTTCCAAGATTCATTATGATTGTATCAGAAATATTTGAGTTATTCCGGAAAAAATAACGATACGCCGAGGAAAAAAGCACGAAATTTGACATATTTTTTCTCAATATCTTCAAAATTTATAACCGTAGCAAACTGAAATTTCGTACACGGATGTGAAATATGAAGCTCGACATCTGAACAGTGTTATACAGTAAACCAGTCTCATTCATGTATACATCAATAATAAAATAATAATTTTTATGGATGATGGTTGTTGCTGTTTGTCTCTACTGAGAGGCACCTGATAATTTTAGCTCAGGTTTGGAGGTTGTTTACGAAAGCCGAATTGCCGAACTGGTTGTATCAAACAAATGATTCCACAGACTTATAGGTATACCCAAATGAAATTCTCCCGATATTTCCAAATATACAGATTGGATCGAAGTAAAATCCAGAAATTGTTTAAAAAATAACGATCAGCGTGTTTCAGTTATTATTGAAATGTCACTCACACTGAGGAAATATGCACGGAATTTGAATAAGTTTTTTCCGATATAAATATAAAAGCTGAGATTTGGAAAACTGTTGTCGAATATTGACCCCAAGACCTGCGCCAAATTTCATTGCATGCTCATGAATATCTTTCGAAAAAGCCATTTGTTTCAAGAAAATTCTCGAAGAACCAGTATTCTTGACGTTTTACCCCACGATATTCTGGATAGAGTTATGCGTCGATTTTTTACAACTAACAATGAAGTTCGCTTTCCCGAAACCTCTGAAAATTTGAAGCAGTTTTTCCGAATTTCCGAATTGAAAAAAAAATTCCTCGAAATATATCAAAAATCCCTGAAGTGAGGTTTGAGAGATACTTTCACTAATTATATCTAGTTCAAAGATTTCAATCTGATCGCATGAGAATTTGAGAATTTTCGAGATGCAGAGGAGAATACTTAAAGTCTTAAAATTCAAAATTAACAACATAATGTTTCATATTTTTCCATCTCCGAAAAAAGTATCAAATCGAATTAAAACTTTAATTGCCTTTGTTGAATATTGATCCCGAAGTCTGTGCGAAATTTTGTCGTAATTCTGAAGTTTCAATTCGATTGCAGGACTTCTTGAGATATTGGAGAAGAAACCCCCAAATTTCAAACTGCCATAACTCCACAACCGTTCGGCCGATTCTGCATATTAACGAACTACACAGAGATATTTGGACTTTGAGCCCAAAAACTAAGGATTTCTAGGTCTGAGTTACCAAGATTCTTTATGATTGCATCAGTAATATTTTAGTTTTTTCGAGAAAAACAACGATACATCGAGGAAAAAAGCATGAAATTCGACATATTTTTCCTCAATATCTTCGAGAGTTATAATCGTATTAAACTGAGATTTGTTACACGGAAGTGAAATATGAAGCTCGATATCTGAACAGAATTTTTTCTTGAATACAAGGAATAGTTTTACCAAAAAAATTTCGAGAATTTTTTTTTTTTTCACCGACAATGAGATCTGAACGAAACTCTGTAAAAAGACGGTCGTAGTTGTGTTCAAACTAACTGAGAAGTCTTAATCCAATCTTCTCAGTAGTTTCCAAAATATCAGGGAAATAACCTCAAACTTTAAATTGGCGATTACTCTGAAACCGTTCAGCCGATTTTGACCATTAACGAACTCAACCGTCAAATTTTGAAGAGAAAAATAACCTGAATGTGTCAAGGCGAAAGGTTCTTTCGTACGCCTGTAATCGTGCCTACGGAGACCATTTTCTGAAATCGAAAATTACCGACGTTTGGACAAAATGATAGCACGCTCTTCCCCAGAACATGCGCGCAGTAAGTGAACATTTCCCTTGTAAGGTATATTGTGAATTGAACAGTTAAACAAGAGCCGACTCCACTCAAATCGTCTCTTCATCTATTCAAAAATGCGGCTTCACATTTCGGAATCTTCATGAAATGAGTAAATTTTCGTTTACGATATTGTCAAATGCTAGCACAAAATAGTTCTGAATTTTTGTATCCATTTTTGGGATGAGAGAATTCCACGCGTTTCAGCAATTACTCTCTTTTTCACTAGAACAGTGATTCTGATCATTTCTATCCGAATCAGTGCAGACGTCGGCAGTCCATTCCGAGCGGAAAAAACTGAATGAATCGATACCGGATTAATCAGTATATGGGCGGAAAATTACCGGAAAACATGAAACACTCCATTGAAATTCTTTTCGATTTGCCAAACAATTTCCAGGGCGTATAAATTCGTAAGAATCGACATGCACATCGGCTATTATGGGAATATAATCAATGGGTGGAAACGATTTCGGGCTTCATAGTCGGTGAAAAACGTTCGAAAATTAGGTATATTATCGTTCAATCAAGCAGTTAAAATATTTGTGCAGGCCTTATCTCAACTTTGAACAAAATGAATTGTTTCTGATCTATTCGAAAAACGGAATATTTTCAATCAACTCTGCCCGAGATTAAGCTGTGTTCACAGGGTCGGGAAAGGAAAGGGGAGGAACAATACCCAAATTATGAGGGTCCTGCTTTGTAGCGAGAATTGAATTTTAAATGAATTGGTACGAATTCGACGTTCTTTATTTTCGGGTGTTATTTTATTAGCTCGGAAAAGATGAACAGCAAAATGTTCCGCATGTTTTCCGCATTGTGGGTTTTGTAGTGGTTTATATCAGACATATCGATCATCTGTATAGCCTCAGCCATAGATTGGCATTCCGATGCACGAATTATAGAGGGATGTATCCTTATATGAAAAAGATTTTCATTCGAGATTTATGTAATATCGGTAAATTCATTGAGAAGATACAGAAAGAGTTAGTACAAGTTGTAATGCCAATTTCAAAAGCAGATATGAACCCGTTGAAAGAATAAGGACCGGTGCGATCAGCCGGAATCTTGCATAATCAAATATTCCTGAACACCCCCTGGTGTTCTTTATATAATTCTTGAGAAAAACTGACGTGAGGTCAAGAGTTTTTATGCGCTGGTGCAAAATCGATGCCGAATCTTTTTTTATATACTTCTCACGGAATTCTGCATGAACCACAAGCTACCATTTCTCAATTGAGTACTAGATTCAACCCATTTAGCTTTTTTACTTACGATCTACATTACGAAGGCCGAATTCTTGAATTGAAACAATCCATTCCGCAGATATGTGTTTAAAATTAAAATTTTTCATCCCAATATTTCCAAATACACAGATAAGATTTAATTGAAATCCAGAACTTTAGTGATGGCTTGAAGGTTCATGCAGAATTTCGTGAGGGGGACCTATATGATGAGAAGACCGCAGACGCAGAGTATAGAATATTCGGGAACAAGAATTTTTTCAGATTGTTCTAATCTTAAGATCATCACGCAATTTCACACGAAGTTGTGTATTAGTTTTTCCAAACAAGTCACCAAGTTTCATCTCAATTAAATCAGTAGTTTTTGAGAGTTTTTTTTTAACGATGCCGAATTCGATTTCAACAAAATTTTGCTGAAAGGGAATGACCCACAAATTTAAAATGACTATTACCCTGAAAGCGTTTGGCTCATTTGGCAAATAATAATAAGTAATCTCATCCTCGGCCGAAAACAATCGATCTTGACACCAGATTCATCATAATTGGGTCATTCGAGAGCATTTGCGGCGGAAATTACAGACATTTTGACGAAAGGATAGCATGTTATTCCCCAGAACATTCTCGCAAAACGATGCAAATTTCCCACTGAGGTTTATTATTCGATTTATAGAACGCACCGATAATATACACCTCATTCCTTCATTATTATTTTATAATTTCATACCATTTCTATCATCGTCCAGAATGATGACCTTCGAAAAATCGGTTTGGAATAAGAACTTCATACCCATCCAGTTGATGAATAAAAACCTCAGTTGAGATTTCTCTTTATTTTGAATTGAAATATCGTAGCTTTTTCTTCCAATATTGAAGAACTTTGAAAATATTCAACTGTTTCAGACGGTACTATTTGGTAGTTGATTTCAATCATAATTAAAACAAGTTTTGTAATTTCTATGTCTTAACTACCAATTGGATATTATAATTTGAGGATTACATTGTGTAACCGCGCAATTTCGAACTTATTTCAGGTCCATCATCAGACACTGAAGTTTTTACAAATTTACAGAGTATTTATGTAAATACAGGTACAAAATACGGTAGGAATGGTCATAAAATTGGGCCAAAACGGAAAGAACATTTTTGACCGTTATGCCAATAAATACAAATTCAGGTGTTATTTGAACGCGTCAAACAAACACAGTTCTGTTTGTTCATTCATATTCTCAAAATTTTTCTAGTAAACAACTTATAAATTTCGATTGATTCTAAATCTCCTGCTTTCTGATTCCACATGTATAATTTTCATGTTGTCAATTGTTGGGAAATGATGGTTATTATCGATGCAATGTCTTGAGAAAGTGGGGCATCGCTCATTTTTGACGAAATCTATTCGATGTTGGTTAAATCTAGTTTTGAATCAACGTCCTGCCTGTCCTATGTATTTCATATTGCAGGTTGAACAGGCTATGCTAACTCATATACTCCTGATCTACTTGAATCTTTTGCATTGAATAATGAAGAAGATATTTTATTTATTTGTTCACTTATATCGGCGACGCACGAGAGAGAAATAATTTTTTTGGTTTTTTCGGTTTTGATAATGGGGTATTTTTGATTCATGGCTCTTTGTAACATTTTGTGTTTGACTAAGTTATCTATGATTGTATGTTTAAATCCGTTATTTGCAGCTATTGTTTTTATAGTATCTATTTCAGTTTCGCCATTCTCTTTGAATAGTGGTAACGTGAAAGCTCTATGGATCATTGATCGAAATGCTAACATTTTGTATGCATATGGCTGGTTTGAGTCCAGTGGGATGCATATATCAGTGAATGTGGATTTTATCTGAATACATTAAATATAATTTTTTGGTTAGAGTGTGATATTAAGAAATAGAAACTATGAAAACAATAGCTGCGAACAACCAGAGCCGGATCTAGGGCGTGGCGAGGGAGGCATTTGCCACGGGCGCCAGCCAACTGGGGCGCAAAATTATGATTTTTTTTTTCTTGAAATGATGTTTTTTCACTTCAAAGTCCATTCATATTTTAGCGCGGTGCTACAGTGCATGCACCTGTTGTACAATATGCGACGACAAGTAGTTACCAATAAATTAACAGATGATAAATTTACACTTGTCGGTCGCCCTACGATTCCCGATCGCGTCCAAATGTTTGTTATTCGAACACTGAAGACCTCAATTAGCGGCAAGTTCAGAGGGAGTTTAATGTTGGAGCTAGCGGCATGACAAAGAGATTCAGACCGTCCACATTATTCACCGAATCGTTCATCACACCGACTTTGATAAGGGTAATGTATTTCGAAGACGTTTACGACCGATAGGGTTGAAAAAATCACCCTAGTCTTAATAATACTACTTTTTTTCTCGCATGTGGGGTACTTCCATGCAGCGCCGCAGTTGATGGCATCAATAGGAAAAATAGAAACCAGGGGTTTATCATAATATTTCATATTATGTGCAATACCGCAAATAACGTGAGCTTGCAAGCGGGCCGGGAAATTATTCCTTATTATGTTATTTGAATAATTCAATTTTGAGTTGAGGATTTTTGCGCGCTCGGTCAAATTATATTCTGTCCGTGCACACGAGAGTCAATCATTTTCGAAAGATATAACCTAGAGACAGCAAAATTTATAAGGTTATGTTTGGGTTGGGAATATGTCGGCGATATTATCGTTCGAATTTTATTTGCGAGATCCCAAATTATACCGATTCAATTAAAATTGCGTTGTACCATAATTACACGAGTTTTCATATGTATAAGAAGAAGTTCAAAACGTTGAGAAGAATACGATAAATTTATCGTATCTCTAGTATTTTATTTATCAGCTTCTTAGCTATGGGTACTACAGAATAAGGATCAAATGTCGATCAAATGAATAGTATGATTCTTGAGTTTCACTGAAACATGAACCCTTTTTCTGGCCTCCTGACATTTGTCGAGCATTGAGACAATTCAGATATGAATATAAACGAGCGCTTCGACGTCCATGCATTTTCAGAATTTTATATAATTTTAGGTTGATATAACCAACTGAAATGCCGCCCAGGATCGCAATCTCGGAAGATCAGGGATAAAAGTTATTAGACCTAAAAAAAAATACTAGTAATATCTTAAGTTACTTTAAGAACGATCCGGGTATTGTGTCGACAAAAAGAAGTTCCACTAGCGAAACCCATCATGTAGCGGAATTTCCTTCTACTTCTTCAAGTACCCAGCCTATCGTAAGAAAGTTTTCCATTTCGGATAATTTGGACAAGGAAAATTCTTTTGATGAGGAATCAGTACTTACTGAGGTTAAACCTGAACCAGTTGTTTTTAGTGACCCTACATCATGGTGAATTACAAAAAGTAATATTAAAATGTTCGTTATGACCTTTGTTGGCATGTGTGTTCTCTAATGCATTTCAGTTTTTCATTTACACTTTCATTCATTGTTTTTTTTTAAGCTTTGAATGCTTATATATTATTTTGAGAAAAAATTATTCTATTCGCTTCCTTTTTCTTTTCTTCATACCCTCGTTATCGTATATTAATACGTTTCTGAGTTCTCTTCACTGCGTTATAAGATACATGGGAGATTATAGTAATTTCTCTACACATATTGTTTGTTATACCTAAGAATCTGATGCTCGTTCTCAAAGGAATATAATAATAGTAAAATATCTTAGGAATAGAATAAATACTATCATTCATGAAAAGTATGTAGTCATTGAAAAAAAAAAATTGAAAAGGGCGCATTTCGATAACTTGCCACGGGCGCTGAAATCCTAGATCCGGCTCTGCGAACAACGGGTTTAAAGATACAATTAAAGATAATTTAGTTCAGAGCAAAATGTTACAAATAGCCATAACTCTTATATACCTCATTATCAAAACCGAAAAAACCAAAGAATTAATTTCTTTCTCGTACGTCGGCTAAATAAGTGAACACGTAGCTAAAAGCCTTTCTAAATCAACGAACATCGAATGGATTTCGTCAAAAATAAGCGATGCTTCACCCTTGCAACACATTGCATCGATAAAAACCAACCTTTCCCTACAATTGACAACATGAAAATTATACATGTGGAATTAAAATACAGGAGACTAAATTTTTTAGAATCCATCGAAATCTATAGGTTGGTTAACAAGAATTATTTTGAAACAATAAATGAAAAACGGAACTGTGTTATTCCAAAATATTCGACAAATTCAAATAACACCTGAAATTGTATTTATTTGCATAACGGTCAAAAATATCTTTTCCGTTTCCCAATTTTATGACCACCACCTTTTGTACCTGTATTCACATTAATACTCTGTGAAATTTGTAGAATCTTCAGTGTCTAATGATGAACTTGAAATGAGTTCAAAATTGCGCGGTTACACAACTCTGAAACCAAATTGAATAAAACAAGCTTACCATGTGTTTTACTAATAATCATATGACGCCTGCACAAAAACAAAGACTGGGTGTAATAGGAATCAGGTTCAGCACCAAATATTCTACATTCTTCAAAATAACATATTGACATATCAGAAATTTTAGACATTGATACTACAGATTGTTTTTCATCGAAAGAAGTAATATAAATGTGTGGTCTATGACTTCCGGTCTAACCGCTACTGGACTTGACCTTCGATTTTTTGATATGGACTGACTTTAATTCTGTATATTCGGATTTACGTTGAATTCTGGGTGGAATAACGTCGAAAGAAAAAAAATTGAGAAGAACAAATTTTACACATTTTTTCTTGTTATTTATTTCGGTTCGATTGTAATGCATGAAAAAAAAATTTTATTATATTTATTTTCAGATCAGATAATATCATATATAAGTAGTCATCTTTCAACCATTGTGAGAAGAAGTTCATAAAATCAATCACCTAAAACATACGGGATATCAAAAATAAATGGAAACAATAGAATAATCGTATTATTCATGCTATTTTCATACTTAAAATTCCATTATTCTGTCAACATAGGATATAAAAATTTTGTTTTCAATACACTACTTACTTCCTATCGAGACACTTCCAATAAATATATAGCTTTCAACATTATATAATTAGGAATTTTTCAAGAGAACTGTTTATAATTCTATCTAATCAGACCAACTACCGTAATGTTGATGAGGTTAACACATGTAAGAGTTGAGGTGAAATCTTGATGCATGCGATTTCCCTGGCAGAATAATATTCAATTCAAACAAGACTACCTGTTTGATAGAGACTCAATAAATCTTTGAATAATAAATATACTTTTATGTAATTCCTCCACATTATCTATTGAAACTGATATTTCACGATATACCATTGTCTTCAAAGTACTACGTCTCGAATGACAAATTTAAGTTATTATTATATCAACTGGCATATAATGATTGATATCAAAAACTTGAGAAACAGTTAACACAATAGAGAAACTGTTTTTCAATACATTAAATTTCAGTAATCTGAAAGTAGGAGACATTACTTTCTTACATCATCACATATTTATTTTTTTTCGAAAAAGAGCATTAGGTTCTTTGATATATCAAACAATATAACTTCACGGTATCAGCAAGAGGGAATATACAGGGCACCCTACGTTGCTACCTATGATAGAAGTGCATAAATATGAAAAACTAAAAAAAAAATTCAAGTAGGCCTTACTCCGAAGCTATTCAACTGACTCCACCCATTAACGATCTTAACCGAGATATTTGGACTTCAAACCTAATCTGACAATATCAGGTCGCTAAGTCTTTCCTTTCGAGAGTTAGAGCACATACGGACGGAAAGATGGACGGGCGGACGGACAGAATTGAATTTGACCACGGATTCTTCTTCAGGTAGTTCAACCCAATTGTTTAAGACCATTTTCGACTCAAAATTAGAAAATTATAGACATCGTGACGAAATTATAACGCACTGTTCCCTAGAATAAGCGCGTTAAAATGGCGATGAAGGAGACCATATCATTGTTGATAAAATCTATCGCTGAATTCAAAATAACTCTGTCCAAGTCTTATTTCGATTAGTTTCATTGTCTCTTATTTCATTTACGCAATTAGTGAAAGGATATCGTAAAGTTGTTTATTGAATGAGTTTGATCTCTGCAGTTGGTATTGATGGAAATAAATCGACTACATCGAATGGAATTTTATGTGTCTTCAATTCGTCTGTTAACTGGATATTTTTGATAGAATGAATTAGGCAAGAATAAATCACACACGGTGATACTACGTTCAATTGTGAACGTCATCAGATGTTTTATTTGTTTTCAGGTTAATTACGAAGTATCAAACGAACAATCAATTTCAATATACAATTATGAAACACGACTCCAAAAGTCCGTTCGGAAACCATTCATCATATCCAAAAAAAAATTCCACTCACACTTTGACCTGCTAATTTCACAGCAGTGTACCAAATTTCAGTTCGATACGATCATAAGTTTTGGAGATATCAAGAAAAAAATATGTCAAATTTCGAGGTTTTCTTCTCGATATCGTTGATTTTTTCGGTATAACTCAAAAAATACTGATTCAGTCCTGATAAAACTTAACAGCTAGTTTTGAGATGCTGAAAGACAACTTTATGCAAAATTTCGTAATAATCGTGTCATTAGAACAATTTGAAAAAAAAATTTCTATGATTTTCTTATCATATCATCCTCATTAAATTCTGTATGAAACTTCGAACTGTTATTTTTTGATGAAGTACTGGATCTCAATTCGATCTGATCTGTATTTTTGGAAATATTGGAAAAATAATATTTTGATTGGGTATATCTACGGAATCAATGGGTGTATTTTACCTATTCACGAATTCGGCCTTTTTAATTAAGGTCCAAACCTTCTCTTCAAATATCTAGTTTCTAAGTTGTTTCCTTCGGAAGTTATTGTGTTTACGCAGGCGGCCGTTAGGCTGACCGTAAACACAATAACTTCAGGTTATTTGTGTGATTTTCGATGAAGTACTGGACTGCGTAAAAACAATAACTTCTGGAAGAAACCACTTAGAAACTCGATATTTGTAGAGTGGGTTTGGGGCTTAATTACGAAGGTCGAATTCGTGAATGGGTAGAATCCACCCAATGATTTCGTAGATATACCCATTTGAAATTTTATTTTTCCAATATTTCCAAAAATACAGATTTGATTGAATTGAAATCCAGTAATTTATCAGTAAAAAATTTCAAAAAGCACTGCCGTGAAGGCAGCAGCTTTTGCGCGCATGTTCAAATTCGTTGCTGAAGCGGTCATCTACATTGAACATGCGCGCACGGCAGTGCTTTTTGAAATTTTTAAATAATGAGGTAGATTTCACGTATGCAGAACATTTGGCAATAGAATAGTTATTTCTGGAATATTTGTAGTGATTGCCATCGTGAATTGGGATTTCAATCCAAACTACTTCAAACTGTAACGAATGCTTCCATTGTGCTATCTCTTAACGATATCAGATAAATCGTATTGACAAATATATTTTGAAAAACACATATCTAGGTTCTGAAGTCTCCCTACCCTCAAATATGATTGTTGCTTCAGGTAAAAAATAAATACAGCATCATCTTGAATGAATTTATTTGTCGCAAGTAATGAATATATTCACTCAAAAATGTATTGCTTTTTCCCACTTTTTCCCAAACGGCGCCTCGCACTTTATTGTACGTTTTGACACTCGATGCAGTTTGACATATATATTACGTTTCATTTATTCCCAACGATTTCGATAATATATATAATATGCTGAGACCAAGATAGTGAAAATTGTTACAGAAATTTACTAACATTTCTTTTGCCCTATAAATTATTTCGGGGTTTTTTGGTTTATTATTTGATTTCATCAAATAATGAACCTAAGTGATCGACAAAAAAAAATAACCCCTCCTGAAAATTTCAGAGTTTACAATTTGAAGTATGTGGTTTTGAATGAAGTAATAAAAAAATCTGTCCGCCATCCGTTTTTCGGAGTTTTCCCCTGAAAGTGCAAAACCAAAATCCGTGAAACTGGGTGGAAAAATCGTGTGTCGCTCGAGATTGATCCTCCAAGCTTTCCAGCAGGTTTGGTGTACCCTTAGAACTAAAAACTGAGGATAGGAGTGAAAAAAATTATTTCTCGGAAACTCACCAAATTTTCATGAAACTGTCAACGTTGAACTGTTGAATACCCCAACCTAAAAATCTTCGCCCGGATGATTTCTGACCAGTGGTTCCTGAGTTATAATGAAAAGCGCTGCAAATTGTGTTGTGGAAAACCAATCAGTTATGAATGATATATACGTTTTATTTAAGATATCAATGGTATTGGGTTATTTAGCTGAGAAAATTCCTAACTTTTATGTAAAATTTGCAGCGTTTTTATATTTTGTTTCGAACTCCAGAAGTGACTAACACAAATTTCATTTTTCAAGATTCTGGACCTTGATCAAAACGAATTGAGATTTCTTTCGCAACGTGCTTTCTCTGGACTGAATAGCCTAGAAGAATTGATTCTGAGCAACAACTATCTGAGTACTCTTCCCCATGGATTATTTGCTGACAATACAAGGATAAAGTACTTGAACTTACGGAATAATGACCTGAAGACAGTGTCCTACAGCACTCTGAGTCCTGTGCTCACCAATATAGTGAAACACTTCAGCGGCGATCTGGTTGTGACAGGTGAGTTTTAGTTACATATGAACATTGGACCCACTCATCATACAATTTTGTCAGTTCAAAAGTATGAAGTATTTATTATACGAACAAGACCGACCAGAACACTTCTTTATACAGCAGTCCAGTTTTGAAATTTCTATTTGATCTGGATACGATTTCGAGCGACGATTTACAGCTCTGGCCAAGGCACTAGGCACTATGCTAAACTCTACGTTAATCAAGATCAGTTGGGAATATAGTCTGTCAGTTGAAGAACTGAAACCTAAACGCGATGCTATATCGGATAAACGACTGTTCTTTTGCATGGTGGTGGGAAATCTCTAGTTTCTCGATATGTGATCCAAGCCAAGTAAGAATTGCCACTCGCACAGTCGCACTCGAAACTTGAGGAGCGTTAGGCCATATCGGTTGAAAATAAATATACCTCGAAATAAAACTGTCTAGCGTAAAAAAAAATTCGAATCATTAAATGGTATTTTGGTGGTCACTTAATTCGAGATACAATAATTTGTAGCGAATTCATCCGCTTCAACAAAAACGGAAAAAAGGGCGCAGAAGCCCTTTCGACGTCACCGACCCTTCAGACGCCAGCTACCTATCAGCACCCCAGGGGACCTACGCTGAAGAATTGTTAAACTCTGCCTTTTCAACAAAAAGAATTATTGCCTTTCGAATTCACTTTTGTTATAACACTCGAGAGAAAAATAAACAGGCTAATCACTTTCTTTATTGTGTGTTTGATTCCACAGAACAGACGACCCCACAAATTCATTCATTGTTGCCTTTGAAGATGAGCCTATACCTTCAAGTTCAAAATAATTGAAAATGCGAAAAATAAGGGTGTTAACAAACATACAGTAATTGCTGTAAAACACCAAAAACCATCAGTGAAAATCGTCTGAAAAAAGTAGATGTGTGTGCTGCTGTTGAAATTAATGCACCTTGTTCGAGTAGAGAAATTGCTGAAAGAGTCGATATGAGCGATAGAAGTATTCGGAATATCTTGAAAAAGAATGGTTACCGATGTTATAAGGTCAAAATTAATCAGGTAATTTTTCTAGAAGAGCACATCAAAAGAATGGAATTTTGTGAAACGATGACGGAAAAAAAATGAAAATAAGTTATTTCTGAGCAATAACTTATTTACCAATGAGTCATCGTTTTCCTTGAATAGAAAAATAACCCATCAGTAGTGAGATATTGGTCTAGGGAGAATAAGCATCTGAGTATTCCTGTGCGTATTCAGTATCCTCAAAAAATTGAGTTTTGGACAGGAATACTGGGGAATTACATCATCGGACCATTTTTTATCGATGGTACCCTAAACGTCTGGTTTCAAGGGGATCTCCAGATCACCAGATTTATCTCCAAATGATTTTTTCTCTGGAGATATCTGAAAAATTTGGTTCATGGGCACGAAATTGAAAGAGCGACGAACATTAATGAACCTTTGTGCCGAAATAGCAACTATGCTGAATCTGCTCAGAGATATGAGATTATCTATTTATAATAGATTTGTTTAACACAAGAAGGTGGATTATTTGAACATTAATTTTGAATTTAATGACCTTCAATTCCGCATTGTTTAGATTTGTCTTCTGTAGAATTTATTTTATTATCAAGCCAGTTATGGCAGAAAAAAGTCCAGGTACTCATTTTCACTGAGGAAATTATGTGTCATTCATTGTGGAAAAAAATTCCTCTTCTTCATTGGAATAAAATTGTCCTATTTATTTTCAATCGAAATTGCGAACCTGCGATAAACAGTCATTTATTCGATATAGCATCGTTCAAAGGTTTCAGTTCTTCAACTGGCGGACTGAATTCTTAACTGATCTAGTGTAACGTGGAGTTTCGCATAGTACCGCAAGCAAATATTGAATAATTAATATTTGCTTGGAAGGTAGCAATCATCAAAATAGGGTGAGTTTCTATTTTCATCCAAATGATTAATCGATTAACCCCTATCTTCCTCCTCTTTGGTGGAGATCATAAGAAGAGAAAGAGGGAGATACACATATTAATCACTTCGATGAGAATAAAAACGCACCCATTGTCAACACGACACGGTTCAAACGCAATCGTGAGTTCAGAATCCAATCGCTTATTTCCAAAATCATGCACCGATAATGCTTTCAGTAGATTTTACTGGCTTGAACAATCGACGCCGCGACTTCTGACGGTACACCGATACACGTTTCATATCTAAGGAGAAACGCAATTGTCTAGTTGGAGTTATGTGAAATGAATTGAAATTTTCACATTTCCAATGATATATTTTCACGGACAAATATGAAGAAGTTCGTGAAAATAAAAAGACAATCAATCGGAGTGATCTTCGAGAAATATTTCATCTTGTGACATCACCTACTGTTCCAGTTTTTCGGGCTTGTAAGTATTTCAGTCAAAAGGCTTGCTACAGAAGAATAAACTAAGAACAGCCATAACCAGTTGAACTGAATGCACAACCGAATAGTATGAATTGATGTTAAAATCCCCGGGATTTAATTCTGATACCTATCGGATTGCTACTGAGAAATAAGTTATATTAACAAAAATAAAGATGAACTCCCAACTTTCAACTATGTCAGATATGTGGATATGATGAAGTGCTTTGGAGAAACTGCACAATAAGTAATTGGCGAATGCAATAAATAATTATTTATTGCATTGATTATAATCAGTTAAAATGCTGTTTTTGTGTTAATTCCCAAATTATGCTACCTGGTCCCGCTTCCTATGTACACAGTGTAAAAATGTTGGAGCAGAGGCACATACCATACTGGTTCCTATTTCAACCTGTTCAACAGTACGTTGTTCCAAGAGAATCTCACGTGTTTCTATTTACGGAAAGATTGTTGACAGACACATAAATATATCGGAATTGAATACCGACAATTCTCTGGGACCCGACAGTATTACCTCACAAATGCTCAATCCGCAATCTACAAAGGAAACCCCAATTTCCAGAAAAGGGAATAAATTATCCCCAATCAACTATCGCTCAATGAGTCTGGTGTCTTATGTTACCACGGGGTACAATATGTCATCATAGCATGAAGTTTTTGTTGTCATATTTTCAATTCCACTAGAACAACATGGCTACGTTCTGGGTCTCCCAACTATTACAAACCTGTGATCAGGATTGTCTCATTGTTTTCAAGATGATGACCAATAAAGGTATTCCGGCAGATGTACATATATCTAGATTTTTATAAATCCTTGATTCGATTCCTCACAGAAAGCTTATCTCACAGTTGGAACATAGGGGTGTCAGTGAAAGTTTTAAGACTGAATTTCGGCTCTTCTACCTGGTCTCAAATTGGGCGACCACCTCTTCTTCAGGAAGATATGTTTCCTCGTGCCTTAGGAATTTGAATTGTTGTTCATATTCTTTTCTGTACTTCGAGGCTTTTTGCAGATGACACCAAGCTATTTGATGAGCTTCTTCCTGGATTCACCACCCCCAGGAATATTTGAACTCTTTTAGTCTTCCACTTGGTACTTCCCTTTAACATCGCTAAATATTAATTTCTCCATATTGCCAAGAATATGTTCCCAGATAGCAATGAATTTTAATGATAAAGCTCTGTTATCAATTATCAATTTCTCATCCATGAAATCTTGTCATAACTATTGCATGCGACCTATCTTGGTCTGAAAATATATTATGCATTACCTACAGAGTGAAACAAATGGCTTTTCTCTGACACAACTTTCCTCAAAGCTGCGACACCAGAACATTCAATTCGTTGAATATGTATATACGTTCAATCATAGTGTATACGAGACCGCCTTGGTGGCCCTAATCTCGAGATGACGAATTTCTTCAGTCGGAGTTGGAGTCGGTCCAACGGTAGTCGATGTACCTTCTATTTACCTTAACACAGATTTTATTCACCTGTCTTTGAGCGGAGAAGAACTATGGATAACATATTTGCTTTCTATTACCTTCGTGGCCAGTTTTACGAACATACTCGTATATAGTGTCACTATTCTTGAAACATAAATCATCTCAGGGTTAATGCAATAAATCTACGCAGAGAGGATGTCCAGACAGTTCAGAGGCAGAAGTTCGTAACAGATGAAGCTTTTCATCTTTGGAATAGTCTACCGTTGTTGTATTTCTTATAATAATGATGAAAATGATATTAATAACCCTGAAGAAAATAACACATGAGTTTGCATAGTTCGATTAAGGATCATAGTCTGATCTAAACTGACTTTGTGAAAATTTGATATATTCGATACTTAATTGAGAAGTAATGTTGTTGATATGAGAATGAAATTCAATAATCTCTATCCGAAACATATACCGGGAAAATAGGAGTAGTTCCAAAACTGACCCCTGAGTTACACCAAGAGTCAACAGTGTGAGTAGTTGGACTTATCAGTAATCGAGTCCCTTCTGATAATCATTGATTTATATATGTCTGCAAGCAGAAACTTCTTGAAACCATGTGAAAAGTAATTGATTAAAACACACATACAGAATATTAAATTTGAACTAGCCTACTTGGCAATACTTGAAGGCTGTTCAGAACATATACAAAGGACGTGTAGTCAAACATCAAAATTATTTATCTCGGAATTTGTTGTGCTTGGGTACTTGCGGCCATCATGAACTTCATTTAAGTGTTATGAATTAGAACGTCGATTCATATGGATGAAATAAGGACTTCCTGATACGTTCGCAGAAAATTTGAGTAATAAGGTCAAACAATACCAGGTGGTGTTGAATTACGGCTAGGCAACACAGCCACATTCAAGTTCCATTAAAATTCGTTGACATCTAAACTTGATGCACCTGCACGTGGTGTACATGCTTTAACGCTGCCAACAGCCGCCTGAAAGATAATAATTCGCAGAAATTTCGACGTTGTGAGTATTTTTTGAGAATTTTATTTGGGTGTAATCAATTCTTTTGTGAGGATGTGGCAACATTGCGCATTCTTTCAATTTTTTTCAACCAGATGCATAAAAAAAATTTTTTGGAAAAAATGAACTCTGGCCTCCTAAAGTCACCTTGTTATTTCGAGGTATTGTTTGCTCCCAATACGGAATAACGAACTCTTCTTCGATTCAGCAGTGGTAAGTTCGAGGAAAATGAAAACTGGCCTTTTCCCCAAGTTGCTCGTATCGTTATATTGAGTGTGAGGAGAACACCGCAGATAATTTTCGTCATAACTCAATCAATTAACCCAATTTCCTGTTGTGTTGGGAGAATAATGCGGAGAATGTTCATCATTTCATTCAATCAAGATTACATCCTATGTAGAAGGTCTTACCATGCATTCAATTCATGTCAGCTCCAACTACCCCAAATATGGTGAATTGTTGTAAAGCTGTTGTTCGTGAGCTAAACAATGAGTTTCGATTCCAGTACCATCCCACAATAAAAAGCGCAGATAATTATCAGATTTGATATTTTTGTCGTTTATTCTTTGCTCCTTCAAAACGAATATGATCAGCGATAAAGAATCTTGTCCACCATACGCAATATAAAGGACATGTTGCAATTTTCGATTAGAGCATACGGTATGTTATTTCCATGTGTTGAATTTTAATTACGTTGAGGGTCCCGTTGGTTAAAATGGTGTTATCATTGCAATGTTGCTTGAAAACTTAAACGGATTTTTCATCTGTTGATTTCTAGTTCAGGTCGTTAGATGTCAAGTAGGTGCTGATAAACAATTAAAAATGAAAAATTACATTACTCATCATAATGCTTAAACATCACAAATATTAACTAAAAACAACGGGCCTTTTCTAATCAGGTTCCACAGCATGTTAAATGTTTCGAAATAATTAGCGCAAAGTATTACAGGCTACGCTATTTGCCGTAATTAACGTCAGGTGCGAAGGTTTAAGAGAAAAAAAAAAGGAAACGAAGCGACAACTGCGCAGCGATTGACATCTCTTTTCTCGCATGTAATGTTATGAACAAATATAAGTCTGTCAGCCTCATTTACAAGTCCACACTTATATATAATAATTAATTATTTCAATCGGATAATGCCGAATCAATGTGCTTTCTGAGACAAAGCAGTGCGGAATACTGATCAACTGCAATGATGAGGTGCAGTTTCCTCCCGAATCAGTGATGATGAAACTTGATGCATTGTGAATTGACTTTGGCTTCGGTGCAGATGGGATGTCCGCTGGAGTGCTGAAAACTGTGCATCATCCTTATCTGCCCCTTTAGTCATGATTCTTTCTGAATCTTTCTGATTGCACACATTGCCTTTGTCGTGCTTTCAAGCATCAGTGACACCGATATTCAAAAAAAGAGACAGACTTTGTCCGAACAATTATCGACCTATAAGCTTCACCTCAATTGCCTGCCTTTAAGATGGACCGTTGCAGTATAACAACGTACAGTGCGCCATCTGCCAGGAGCATCTTGCGAGTCTCACCTTCGAGTGGAGAATACTTTGATCGATGTGTATGACGTTCATCCTTTAGTCGCATCAGGTCGCTGTAACTGCGATATTGCAGCTTTACGAAAAACCGTCACGACATTGGAAACACTCGGTTCATGTGGATTCTCACAAGACGGAAACGACCAACATCTAACAAAGATAGGAATTGGTTTCACGGAGAAGAAGGAGCTCCAGTTATAATAAAAAAACATTATCACAAGGACGAATATCCGTCGATAAATCAACAAATATTCCCCCTTGATCAGAGCTAATCATCCAATCAACCTAAACACCTACACCGAAGAAACGGATCCAAGGAGAATGACTACAGCTGTTTCACAATTGTTATTGATCGTCAGGTCAACTTACCTTTGATAAACCGCAGAGGGATCTCTCGATACTTGTCACCTTTCAGATGGACCGTTGCAGTATAACAATGTACAGTGCGCCATCTGCCAGAAGCATCTTTAGCGAGAAGTACATCCCAAAAAAATATTTTCAAAAAATAATCACTGAGCTTGCAGAACGACACCTCGTTTTTCCCTGAAAACGTCGGAATTTCCCCGAATTCTAATATTTCACGCGCCCATAGGCAACATTCAAGCATGTAGAACAGGTCCAGCGGCAAGACTTTGAGATATAAGCGAGGTTTAATGACATTTAAATGTGGCTGTGTTTCCTAGCTGGACTTTACTTCCAGGTGTTGGTAAATTACGGTTCGGCAATACAGCCACATTCAAGTTTCATTAAACCTTGTTAATATCACAAGGTCAATAAACCTTCTCGCTGAGTGCCTAATTTAACGTTGCCAATAACCACGAGAAATATCGGAAATAGAAGAAAACACATTTCCGGATTTAATTTGACCTCATGTGGTATTCGGTAAGAAAATTCCACACCAAATGTGTTTATTTCATACAACATCAATTTTGGTCTTCATCGAGTACTTTCGAAACAAAGAAGGTTTTGTCATCTTGATTCTTTAGTTACCAAGGCAACTCAGTGAAACTCTGAGCTAGAAATTATTTCTTTTCTGAATTCGTCAAAAACAGCACGACGTAGAAAAATGTCTCGTTCCGGTAAAGAAAGTAAAGAAGATATTCGCCAGAATATTAAGCAGTTGTAACCCGCGAATACTAGGAAATCGAAGGCAAGTGTATGGAAGCAGTTTATAAACGTTTGCGCAAAAAAAGCGTATGACTTCGACAGAGCGGATATACCTGTGAAAATGGCGCTTATTTGAAGATTATGCCTTCAACATGCGGTAAAAACTCCGAATACTAAAAATGGAGTGTAATCAAAGTTCTATGGAACTCTACAGCTAAGCAGTTGCAGGAATATTTCTTCGAAAGGTATAATCGCAAATTCAATCCATCCTCCGACATAGAATTCGTCAACGCAAGAGCTGCAAAAAATGCTAAGCCTCGGAAGCTACAAATAGATCAAACCAAGAGAAAGGCAAGTTCATCCGCACTATCAGCAGACGAATTGAGAAAGTATTCTGTCATTATAAACGTAAAAAAAATATTCCAGTATAATTCGCTGTTGGGTATCCACGAAGAAAAAATTTCCACTAAAATGCATCCGTTGCAATGGTGATCTATAAGAAATACACGTTGTGATTTGGTGAAAATCACAGGTGTGGAATTTTCGAATTATCGTCTTTCGATTTTTTGTTAAGATTTTCGTCAAATTGGCATTTCTAAGAGATCACAGCAACACAGATTTACTTGATTTGAAATATTTTCAACATCCAAATTTGGTCCATTTCCACAGAACAATGAGCAAAATTACTCACTCCATTCAAAAAAAAGCAGGAGGACTCTTCAATTTTTTTTTTTCAAATTATCTGGTTCCAATATGAGTATTTTTGTATTGTTCCAATCTATCATGTGATTCCCAATGGTCGAACATACATGGTTTTTGGGATTTTTGTCTGTCTCTATTACTCAGGTTATTTTTGTGTTCTCATTTTCTGACATCTAACAGTCGACATGTTTCACCTATATATAAGAATAATAATAAACGTTCATTGACTATCAGAGAAAAAAAAAATTATTACAATCTTCCATACTACAATCAGGTGAACAATAGGCATAAGTTTCGGACACTGAGGGGGACCTCAGGTCTGTTCTACCACCAATGCATCGAAATTTTCAATTATGTTCAGCGATCCGGCTTTGACAATTGCTAGAAAAAGGGAAAAAAATAAAATGAAAAAAAAGGCACGAGGAAATGGAAAAGGAAGAGAGGAAACAGCAACGACACTATATAATTTGGTTCTGAGTCTTTAGCAAATATTCTCCAAATTTTTTTCTGAACTCGTTAGGTGTGGCACATGCATCAAAAGAGTTTCAACTTCATCAATTCATTCAGCAAATCTGAAATGTTGTAGGAAAATGATCGTTTGTAAATTTCTTTCCTAAGAGAAGGAGGACCTTGCGTCGAATGTTGAGATTGTAAAAGTCAATCGCTCATGCAAATAATAAGCTGGGGACTTGAATTTGACAACCTTAAAAAAACATGCCATATGAAGCCGTCAGCGGTTGCTCATATTGAGCCAGTTGGATTCTCTTAGCTTGTGAGATATTTTCCTTCCCCGACTGATCCCAAAAATCATAAAACAAGAACTCTGAACCTTTTGGATTCCTTTCTTACCCACGCTATCTAAGCAGGGACCGTAAACACTATCGCCATGATCAAAATGAGATACACAAGTGAGTCACATAAAATTTTTTCCGTGCCTACATCTGAACATTTTCTTTGCGCATAGATTAAGTTTATTACAGAGTAAGCCAACTGAATTTCATTGGTGATATGATCCATGAAAGGAACAACCAAAGTTTTGATCTCAATCGTATCCAAACAATATCGACGGACTGAATCTTCACAGAATGAAAGAACCTGTGCCCTGCGGGGATTGATTTTCAACATATAGATACTAGACGTTCGAAATAAACGAGCTAGATCACCGTTAATCAAGTCAACCACTTGAGTCATCTTTTCTGAAAGAGCAATATATCTGAGTGTTTTCAGCGTAAAAGTGATGGTTGCAATATCTAAGCGAATCCCGAAACATGACCGACTTTATATAGGGGAGAGGACCCAAAATAGTTCCCTGAGGTACTCCAGAACTAACTGGCCGCCTAGCCGAAACATCCCTATCTAGCCGTACTTCCTACAATCTGTCTGTCAGACATGACCTAAGCAAATTAGAGGCATCCCATCCAACACCCAAGAAGTGCAAAATCGCGATAAGCACCTCATGATTGATCATGTCGAAAGCTTTTGTACAGTTCAGTAATACTGATTTCACCATTATCATTATTATTATGTCATCCTGACATAATACATGTCACAAGTTTTTCACTTTATTCCCGATATTTTATTAGATTTCTAGTTCGAAATGAACAATTATGGATCTATGGGAGATGATTCCCCAATAAAGGGGCCTGTAGCGTTCTTCGTTTATCTGAGGATCTGAAAATCATCGCTTGGAGGACTGAACCTGGTCGAAAAACCCTCTCGGTCATAAGCAAATGTAGGTGATATTATTTACTGCTTCCTTCTGGTTTTCTGTCCCTCTTTCTGTTTCAGATATTATGTCAAGATATTTTGTCGAAATGAATTCAAGATGACGAAAAAATTATTTTCAAATGAAAAAGATGCCATCCATCTTCTATAAACAAATTACTACACTTATACGGGGAGACAGAATTTTTCCTGAGGTTTTTATCTGTGCTCTTGTATCATACGCAAATATGTATGGTACCCCGTTTACATTTCCTCTGCTAACACTGTGATATATCTTAGAATTGTAATGCTCGTTCTCAAAAGAATATATATATATATATATATGAGCCTTCAATATCTGAGAGAGCTTTTTGCATAGTTGAGACACTCGCCTTATATGATCTCATGCTGAAGGCCGCCTTTCAAGTACAGGGTGGGCAAAATTCCTTGTCTACTGAAGCGATCTCGAAAACTATAGCAGCTAGGCGAAATCTGATAAGACATTCTCGAGCTCATTTTTCCTCACTAATCCGAATCTGAAAACAGATCCAGCTCATCGTTCATAGAACTTGAGTTATGAAAATTGTCATTTTCAATAATGCTGAATAACTCGCTTGTTTGAACTCGTATTTGAAATCTGTTGATACACTCTACAGTCACTTTTTTAGGAGGAATTCAAATACAATATGACTGAATTTTTGAATGCAGCCATCTTCGAGAAATGAGAAGGATTTTGGATTTTTCAAATGTAAACTATAGTCGAAAGTTCTCTCATCTTGCTACAAAATATTTGCTGATTTCAAAAATGTATTATATGTTGCTATTTACATGAATATTACAAGAGAAAAAATGTAATACTCTTTTCCTGCTTTTCTATTCACTGTTGAATTAAAAGTAGGCTGACGTTACCACAGCGACGATTGAATATGCATTATGTTTGTGTCAGCTTGCGCCTCCATGATTGGAATCAGCGATTGCTGAATAAATATTTCTATGGTTAATTTGTCATATTTCTTAAGATTAGCAATGAAAAATCTGTTTATTATCCCTAATGACCCGAAATATTCCAAATTACGAAAAATTCGATATGTTGGTATGGTGTATTCAAGAGAATGGAAATGCCGAATTTTTCGAGAAATATCCAGAACGTCAGCAACAGAGTGGAAAATATTGCCAGCGGTTAGTTCACAATCTGAAAAATCATGGAAGCTTCACCAAATGACGTTCAAAAAAATATAATAAAGAAAAGGAAGAAGAGAATACTCTCAATATAATTGGAGCTGTGACAATTAATCCAAATATTTTATCTAGAAAACTGAAAGAGGAAGTGGGCATACAACGGCGAAATGCGTTGAAAAAATTGAAACTGAAAGAAAGATTCAGTTCTGGAATTGGTATTTAAATAAAATCGAAGAAGAACCCCTTCTTCATGAACAAATCATTTGGACTGATAAAGCTCGCATCAAAAATTGTGGAATCATCAACAGGCACAATATGCACTATTTGTCTGACCAAAATCAACACTTGGTTATAGAAGAAGCCTTTCGACAAGGACGATTCGGGTTCAATATATAGGTTGCTTTATATCAAAACAATATTCTGGAATATCATATCTACAATCAAACACATAATGCAGATGCATATCTCAACCTCGTGCAGCAAAATATGTAACCTGAACTCGAAAATCTTTGGAGAAAATATATTTTCAACTAGGTGGAGTGCCTGCACATAACGCCAGAGTCTTAATAAATTGGTTGAACTCAAATTTTGGTGAACGTTGGATAGGTACCAATGGCCCTGTGAGATGGCCCGCCCGTTCTCCAGATCTTACACCACTTGATTTTTTTCTATGGGGATATTTGAAAAATAAAAATGCGGAACAAGGTCACCGAACTACGAACAATTAAGAAGCAGAACGGAAAACGCCCTGAGGGAACTCACCAGAATTCACATCGGCAACTCCTTACGTAGGGTTAGATCGAGATGTATGGCGTTCTTATCTGACGATGGTTTACAATTCGAACACTACCGTTGATATATTTTTTTCATCATCTCACTTCTGTGAAAATGATAATTATAGTAAACTATCATATATTTTTTTAAATTACTGACTGTTCAAATTTCATTCATAAATATAGAAAAGAGATAATTGAATAAATTTTTTTCTTCAATCAGCAGATGAAAGTCTTTCACTCTCTACCATGGTGTGCTCATCTGAAAAATGAGTGACGTCTGCTAGCAGAAAATACAAGGAGTTAAATATTCTGTGCTTTGAATTTGCCTGTTAATTCGAACACAGAATACATAACTCTTTGTATTTTCTGCTAGCTGACGTCAATTTTTTTTCAAAAGAGCACACCATGTTTTTCACATCATGCTCTCTACTAAAGGATATCGATACATAAAAGAAATAATTATTCGATGGTCGGTGATTCCTATCACAGAAAGTTGAGTTCACATAAAACTATGAGGAGTTCACGATATATAATGCATATTCGATGGTTGCTATGGTAACGTCAGCCTACTTGCAATAATTCAACAGTGAATAGAAAAGCGCAAAAGAAGTATTGAACTTTTTCTCATGTTATATTCATGTAAATAGCGACATATGATACATTTTTGAAATCAGCAAAAATTTTGTTGCAAGATAAGAGAACTTTCGACTATAGTTCACATTTAAAAAATTCAAAATCCTTCTCATTTATCGAAAATGGCTGTATTAAAAAATTCTGTAACTGTAGAATGTATCAACAGATTTCGAATACGAGTTCAAACGTGCGAGTTATTCATCATTATTGAAAATGACATTTTCTCGATTATCGCTCATAACTCAAGTTCTATGTACGATAAGCTGTATCTGTTTTCAGATTCGGATTAGAAAGGAAAAAAGAGCTCGAGAATGCGTCATCAGTTTTCTCCTAGCTGCTATAGTTCTCGAGATCCCTTCAGTGGACAACTAATTTTGCCCACCCTGTACAAACCAACACCACCACCTCAAGTTGGACGGTCCTGCCTTATTCAAATGTAGTTTTCCATACCAACAAATTCATCCTCACTACCAGCTTGCATCCAGGTTACCGTAATTCCAATTATATCGTACACAGAGAATAAGGTTCTCTCAAATCAATTTGTACCCGCATTAATTCCAGAGAATGGTACTGTTGAATAGGTCCATCCAAACTTTAGTTTGATTTTTCGATTAGATACTCTTGACCCATGTGAACAATGATCCTCTTGATTCAAGCGGAATTACGTTTGAACCAAATGAGAAAAATAACAAGAATTACTGAATATGTTTGCTCATTATAACATAATCACAAGGACGAATATCCGTGGATAAATCAACAAATATTCCCCCTTGATCAGAGCTAATCACCCAATCAACCAAAACACTGGAGCTCTTTCTTCTCCATGAAACCATTTCCTATCTTTGCTTATTATGATTTATATTATTATTCTGAAATACTGTGTCTTTGATACGAAAGTAAAATTGCTCGTGATTGTATTTAATCAGATCTCAAAACTTTTTACCATGAGACTATAAAATGTTTCCAATTAGCAGCCCTCAAATACAAAAAATGTATGGTATTCCAAAAAGCTTTTCATAATCATTCTTGAAGATATCAATCTTAAATAAGGTGCGAATGGAGGATCACCTTCTAACAAGAAAGTTTTATGGGAACAGGGTTTCGAAGATCCAAGAGCAGAACTATGTTGTAACAATTCCCTCGATTACTATGTATACTCACGAACTCCAAACATAAAATTAAAATATGTTGTCTGCAGTTCACGCATATAAATGTGCCAATGTTTGTGCATAACACACATACATGTGAGCATGCACCCACATATACAAACATGTTTCAATTCAAAGTTTGTTCACGATTAACCGAGCTTATTCTCAAAACCAACCTTTTCTTCTTGACTTTTCCAAACTCTGTTCCATCCATCCATATGTTCTGCTGTCTGCGATTCTACATTCCACGCATCTTCAGCAGTAATACAGCTTATTGGTCGGGGGGTCATGTGTAGGTGCCTTCGTCATCAAAACACATTTAATAAGAAATGATATTCTTGATCCGAGAAAAGTATGATTAGCTGAAATTGTTTTCTGAAATGAAGAGTTCGTTTGTCTTGGTTCAACTAATTTCGATTCAAGAAAATTCATATAAACAGGCAAACAACGAAACGAGTTGATCATAGAGGTATATTGGTCAATTTTAAATTAATACTCTTGGGGGCAGATTATTTAATTCAAGAATATGTTTATATTTGATTTAAGCGATTCTTTTTTTCTCTGTGTACATTGTGTCGGAGTTTTATCACCCATGCATATATATTCATATGTCGGAACAGGAAGTACATCCAGTGGATGTTCATGTTCAGGATGGTCAGTTGTGTATTTTAGATGACGGACAATCATTGAGATTTCATTTATCGAATCAGGATTGGAAACATCCCATATTCATAATGATCAAATATTATCACGACGTTGAGTAGGATGCATTTTTGTCTGCCGAATGAAGGGGAAACGGGATGGAGCATACCTTCGGGCGTTCTATTTGAATGAAGTCGTCCGAAAAATTTTCAATACACATGAACCTCTCCCCAGGGAACGACCAATAATTTTTATATTCACCATATGCCATTTCAATTCACAACATGCGCTCTTTATTCAATATTGTCATCAGGTTTAATCAATATAGCATTACAGAGTTCTGCATTCCTTTCTACCACATGTTTCAACAACCGATAGAATGACGTTTTCCAATTATTCCTGAAACTATAGACCTGGCAGTTTATTTCTACCATATAAATTCATCAATATTGGAAATGTAGTCCGGCACTTAGTGATAAAATAAACAGAATTACTTTGCTTTCCATGACTACGTGTTATTAAAAGTTTTTCATTGATCCGAGTATAGAAGTACTACCTTCTTTATTTCTAAACTGTTTTATTGCAAACTAATAATATATGTCCTTCAGGCTCATTTCTTGAGGAGTTCGAACAATGGGTAATTCCATAGGACCGTCCATTCGTTCATAAGTTCGACTGCCTTATTATCGAAGTATTTGTGGATTTTCAAGGATTCCTTACTTTTCGTTGCCAGAATTTAGAGATCATTCAGACATGTATGATTTATTGAATGGAGTTATCTGACTATTCGAATGATGCTTGGTGCCCTTCTAATATTTTTTCGGAGGTTCCACATAATTGGCCTATACAGGGTGTCTACTTTAAAAAGTCCAAAACTTTAAAACAAGATTCTACATGTGATTTTCAACAAAAAAAGGCATATAACGCCTGGAATAAATATTGATGGTAATTCTTCAAGTCAACATTTTGTGTTTTTACGGAATATTTCAGTTTCTCTCGATAAAATCAATAACACTCCAATTATCCTTGTACCCTCATCAATTTTGGCCACATATTCAAAAGAGCATAGAATTGGCTATAACACAAGAATTTTTTTGTGTCAAAAAATTCCCTACTGCGGGCGTGGTGAGCAGATAAACAAAAAATTTCTAAGGTGAAAATTATCAATCATATTTTTCCAATAGCTTTGTCGATGAACAATGAATAATTATGAACATGTTTTCTCTTCAGCAGAAACTTCCCCATTTCCCATCTTTCGAATGACATATCTATTTTTGTACCAGCTGTTTCTTTTCAGCCTCAATGTCATAGCTAACATGATAACAAAAAAATTATTCAAACCTGATTTTCTTCCAATTGTATGCTCTTAATGATTGAATCAGTTGTTTTTCTCATTGAATATTGGAGTAACTCTCAGTAGAACTGTTAATTTATCTGCCGAGTCAAACAAATGAACTCAATTTTACTAATACATAATAAAAGAAAGAAGTTAAGAGAGAGGACGAAATGCTGAAAAAACTCGCTATACGAATAATCAAACAGTTAACTCATAGCAAATGTTCTAAATGGCTACCGCCTTGTTCAATACATCTCACACATTTATTCTTACTGAATCTTCAACCAGCAGAATTTTTATTCGAACACATCTGCATTATATGTTGGTTAGGTGTCTCAACTTTTACTTGTGTGAAAAAGCTTGTAGTTACTTAGAGACACAAGCGTTGAGGAAGTAAAGACGGATCACTTGATAATGCACGTTTATTGTTTACATCAAAAATTATTGTATATAGAGTCTGATCGATGACATGGATGGAAATTTTGATGATACAAGGGAACGAAGGTTACATGACTTGAGCTTCGAACATAGTAGTTTTTAGTTGATTAATTTCGTAACACAGTACAAAGGTAATAAGAATTCAGGTTGTAATGTAGCAAGATTGTTATTATAATCATTTCCTTTAACCTACTTAGCTGGAGGAAATATCGATATGCTAGTGTTATTTCCTAATTATTGGCACGTGTAGGATTGGAATTGAATTTTGTTACAATTAAAATATTATATGGAAGTTAGGAAATTGGTTGATTTACTGGGATTCATTGTACGTAACGTACATTATAGGTCATACTGGAAAATAAGATTTCGAATGGAAATATCTTCTGAATCAATAGGAAAGGTTTCATGTTTTTACAAATACGACCTTCTTAATTAACCCCCAGACGTGGTATAAAAATATCTATTCTCTAAATCGTATTTTTCGGATTTGATTGTAGTTGAGGCCAGCCAACCGTGAAATGGGAATCTATCCAGAGACTGGATATTTGTTGAATCGGTTCAATTACGAACGGCAAATTCGCGAATGTCGAAATGTCATCATTTCAGTATTTTTTGAGTAACTCTGTAAATAACAACAAAACCGAGGAAAAAACTCAGAAATTTGAAACTTTTTTCCAATATCTCCGAAGATCCAAGTTAAGTTTAAAACAAGGTGCCTCTAGGTTTTTGTCAATTTTGTTGGAATCTGATAAATTTCTCTCGATAAAATTTTTTCAACAGAAATTTCCAAACTTTTCGAATACTCTCGAACAAGTTTTCACCACTTCACGCGATCCTCGACAAAATATGACAAATTTTTTTTTAATATCTCCGGAAATAAACCTCAGATCTAATTGAAAAAACTATTGTGAAAGACTTTCTTCGATGTCTGTGCCGTGTTTCATCGAAAACTTGTCAATAAATAAAAAAAAATAATTTTTGATTTAGATGTGAATAATTCTCGAAAAAACATTCTTCATAAATTTTTAGAGATCGGAGACTCATAAAACTTGGCGGTGAGTTGGGCGTTAATATTATTCAACTAATAACGAAGAGTCGGTGTGATGGCTTCTGTACTTCTTGAGAAATTGAGGGAATAACATCGAAGTTACGAAAACCGAAATTTAAGATATTTTTTCCATATATCTTCGGAAGTAAATATCGTATCGAAATGAAATTCACAACATTATTATTGAATACTGATTCTGAGGTGTCTACCTCAAATTTTGGAAATCTGATCAACATTTTCCAAAAAAAAAACAAAAATTTCATTTCATTTCCGAATAAACATTTTTTGGAGATTTTTCAAGGACCTAATCCATACAAAATTCTGCAATGAGCTCTGCGTTGTTATTTTTTATAATATAATAACGACGTTTCGTTTTGATCGCATTTGTGCTTCTTGAGATATTGAGGAAATAATTTCAAAAATTCAAGCGAAAACAAAATTTGACATATTTTCGTCCATTTGTTTCGGAAAGTAAATAACAATAATATGCTTCATTTCCACCTGACAGAAAAATTGTATTGGAAAAGTCAAAAACAGAAAAAATATTGATCCCTTGGGTATTATCTACTGTAAGTTAAAGCTATTTTTATTGATGAGGATTTCAAACTCGGAGAAACTGTAAACACTATTTTTCGATAGAACCAGTTTTGAGTCTACTTTTGAAAATTATGAACAGAAGGTTACGTATCTGGTCTGGCAATGAGTTGTAGAGTTGTATTTCAATATCATGTGTTCTTCTCAACTATTTGTGTGGCTGTATTAAACAATATCTTGTCTGTTCCTGGTACCGTGGCTGTGTATTTCTGAATGCTTCGTGTAGTTATTCCTTATGAATATTAATTTTTTATGAATTATAACAGCGTACATCGTCACTATTCCTGCTGAAGTAAATGGGAATCTGCAACTTGTGACTTCATAAATATTTCTTGGGCCTCCCTTTTGCATTCTGCATATCTTACCCAAGTGAAATTTTGCTCCATCACTCCAACAAACAATACCATAAACCATTCGGGAATGAAGGAGGGAGTAATAGGTGGTAATAGCAGCACTTAAATTTGGTCACCTCACCTCTGCAATCTTTCTTATCGCGTACGCTGCTGAGGCTAGCTTAGCGCTTGGATGGTCAATATTTTCATTCGACTTCAGCTGTGTGCCCAATTGCTTTCCCAGGAAGTTAACTGAACTTGACTCTAAACTATGACTGCTTTGTTCGACACCGAAGACACTAATGATGCTCTTTTGTCGGCATTCAGAAATAATTCCTTGGTGGTGAACCATATTTCATTATTTTTTAGGTTTTTATGGGTTTTCACTCCCAACATCTGAAACAGAACTATTAAAAATTGTTTTTTTTCATGAAAAACAATTATCGTGTCGTCGACTGTCCGGCTTGATGGACAGAATCGATTTTAACACCGGAATTGTCAACAGTGAGTCAAAACAACACCTATTACTAAAAGTCCTTGTGAACTTGACCTTCAAAACTTGTGATAGAATCGTCTCTACTTATCCTGAATTTTCATAGTGATTCTGCAGCCATCGTCATGCCGAAAGATACTATGAGGGAAATTCTTGGACCTATTAAAATATTGACTTTGATTAATCTGATTTCTGATTTCTGCCTGAATTCATTTGAACTTCTTTAATGTACCCTAGAGTTCTTTTTCAGACAGAGAATCTGAAGAGAATACGGAGTATTTCAAAAAGATGAATAGCCTTCCGTCCTGCATCCTTTATCCGTAGATATTCTTGATGTATTGCACTGGGTTTTCAAATTTATGCAACTCTAAGGAAATTTCCGTGCTGGAAGAGTCTGCAGAAGACAATATTATACATTCGTTTCGTTCCAATTTTCATCTCAGCTCACCTGAGTGAACACAAAAAGTCTCACAATCTGAGGAAATGTAAATAAGATTTAAGTTAATGGCGATTTGTGAAAAGGACATACGTTTCGTAGAACAATTACTTTCTAAAGAATGGACAAAAAAACTCCATATTTGTGGGCCAAATTTCTGTCTAAATGCGTCCAATTCCTTCGTTAGTAGTTGTTCGAAAATTTTGTGATGAATTGGCGTGTAAAAGCAACTTACTTCAAGTCAGTACTTTGTGAAAAAAACCACATACTAATATCAAGAATAGGAATAGTTTACTGGTTTTTTCGGACACCTCAATGTATGAGATACGTCAAGGAAACGAAATGGTAAGCTGGAAATACAAGAAATAAGCAACAATTCGAGTTTCAGACGAATCAAGAATGATTATCAGAAATATAAAATGGATAAATAAGTAAATTTGATGAATTAACGAATTTTATTATCAAAAAGTTCTCAAACACTTCACAAGCAATTGTTTGATAATATTTTCCACTCATTCTCTTTGACTTTCTAGGATCCATTGTGAAAATTGATACCAGTGATCCAGTTTGTTACAGTGTATATTTGGTTGAGTTGTGCTAGTAAATTATCAGGTCTTGTGTCTCAATGCCATTTTTGCGAATTTCTTATTTTTCGAAATATATTAATTAATTTTTCAGACATTTCGAATATGTCAGAAAGAATCGAGTAGGTGAGCTGAAGATACATAAAATACGCAACAACAAGATCATTATGAAAGAATTAAGAATAAATAATAAAAATATATAAAATGGATGTATCAACAAATTCGATTGACCAAAAGATTTTACCAGACAAACCGACACTCTAGATGCACTTGTTCAATACCATTGACTTGATGTCTCTGTTAACTTATTTTCCATCCATTTTTTTTAGGTAAATCATTGCACAACTTGACACCAGTGAAAGTAGTCAAAAATGTATATTTGGTATAATTGTGTATAATTTTTCGAATTATTATATGTGTGTTTACATATAGCAGACAGTCGAGGATAAATGCCCGAATTATTTTCTTCTGTGCAACGAAACCACGACCCTTAAATGTTTAGGAATGCCACAGAAACACATTATGGACAAAGTGACTAGAAAGCATGCCATACTGAACGCTGAATAAAGTGTCGACTGGCAATGTGCTCTTGATACAGGATATAATAGCGTGAAACGATTGGTTTATATTTTGGCGAAGATGGTCGACGTGATAGTTCCGCCGAGGAGTTCTGTCTACAAAAAGTCCAAGGAATGTCAGGCACTACGCTAACCGTTGATATCCATTTTCATTATTAAGGGTATTTTTTTTGAGATATAGAACTTTGAAATGGAACTAAAACGAGGATCAATTTTCGACATTGACTCCATTCAAAAAATAATCTTTTGGCATTATAATTTGAACATGATTTCTCGTATATGACAGCTACGACTGGTTGGGACGTAATCTAATCGGCAATAACGTAGCGAATCTTGTCCTCCAAGTGGTTTTCAAGCGTTTCCTTCAGTATATCAATTGTAGCATGAGCTGTGTGACATGTTGCGCCATCTTGTTGAAACCACAGCTGCTGCACATCATGGTTGTTCAATTGAAGAACGGAAAAGTAAGTATTCATGGCTCTATAGCGGTCACCATTGACTGTAACGTTTTGATTCGGGTCTTCCTCTACGCTACGCTCTACAGCAGCAACGGCTTCTTCTGTTCTCACTATAGGACGTCCTCGTCGATGCGGATCATCTGTTTGAGTAAACGTGGTGCGAAAACGGTCCCTAGTTAGACGTATTAGTTGCTCTGATGGACGATTATGTTGACCGTAAAATGGATGTGGTTCGCGATACGTATTTCGAACAGAACCATTATCTTGAAGATGAATTTACACAATTTGGAAGCCTTGTTTGGACGTCAGTCTATTTATGTTGAAATTCCAGACGACACTGAGCACAAATCACTTGACAGCTGACAAAATAGCTGCCAGTTAAAACAGTGTTGCCAACTTGAAGTTCTATACCTCTTAAAAAACACCCTTTATAATAACTTCATTTAACGGTGAGTATATACGGTTGTACACAAATTTGTCTATTACTTTTAGAATGGTCCAACTGACCTCATATTTTCTAGCATGAAAATATACTACTAATTTCTAAGGGGGGCTTGATTTATCCCAGCGACAAAACTCCTCGTCAGTTTTTAACAATATAATTAGCAATTATTTACACGAATTTACCAATTTTAATCTTGATCGATCAAATTGAATCCCCAATCTCTCGAAACTATACAATTCATTAGCTACTTATCATAATTATATCCAATGGTGTCCTTGAATTCAGAAGATCCAGAAAATAAATCCTGCTTCCAATTGAGTCTTCAGCTGCGTATCTATGACTCCTCAGAAGGAATGTAATGTTCAGAGCTTGATGAAAGAGGTTCTAAATACTCCTATGCAGCATTTCCATGAGGAAAGTTCCAGATGGCTTATTAGGTTGACAGCTAAGATCTTGACGCTGTACTTCGAGTTTTTCCTTCAAACCATTGACCAATAATCCACTGGATGCTGTTTCCAAATACTTGTTGCAGACAGAAAAGTACTAAATGCTGCAGAAATACTTCTACTTTGCCTTTCATCCCGGAAATTCCAATTCTGATTGGTACTCAGGCAGTGGTAGATATCTTCAAACGGGAATTTTAATCCCTGACAAGGGGTTTTTACTTATATATATCTCGAACAGGATTTCTTGTCCCCGACAAGGAGTTGCTACTTCCCCTACACAGGCAGTGGTAGATATCTCAAACGAGATTTCTAGTCTCCAACAAAGAGCTACATGAAATGAACGAAAAAATATTATTACATGCACAAAAGTTTAACATGACTCCTTCTCGATTCCTAATATTAAACAAGATAATCTTGAAAATAATGAATGAAATCAACTATGAAACTGAGAAGAAATCTCGTTCTGGGATGAAGAATGAAATAAACCAAGAATGAGCAAGCAGAAAAAGCAAGTGCAAGAAACATGTGCCTGAAAACACTATGGAGACAAAAAATAAGTCCGGAACCAGCAAATTACTCAAATAATTCTTGAGTGAATTACAACTTACTGAGAATAAGGTTATATCTCGCCAACTTTAATTTCAGAAAAATTCACTTTCAACGTGGATGATTACAGATGAAAATTACCCCAGGTACGATACGTGTTTCCTACTTCACAGGAAAGACGGAAAAGAAAAATTCGGTAAATTTCTAATACGCAAATCAATCAAATCATTTGTTTCATTCACCGAAGTGACACAACAACGCATGATAATTACATCCTTTATACGTTGTTACTCTAGCCAGTGGCGTCGCAAGAAAAAGGTTAAATGTTAACATAGGCGTGCAACACGTTGCACCTTGGATAGCTGATAGCTGGTTTAGAACTAATTCAGGACGATAGTTTGCGAGGTCCTCGGTATTTTTTTATGGATTTTTATGGTTACACTTTTGATAACTTTAGAAGAGATTGCAAACGTCTCAACGACAACAGGACATTAGGTATTTTCCTTGAGATATAAAAACTGTATTTCATTGTAACATGCACATTGTTCACAATTCAACAGCTGAATTCTTCCGATTAACTTATTACTTTGTTTTTTCGATCAAGCTTGAAAGATGACGCTACACTATAAAAGTTTTCTTGCACATATGAGACTAAAGTGCAATTCCGAAGTTTCGATTCGACCGAGGATCAGATCTAGATCACGCTTCCTGATAATTTCAACTACCAAAAACACACATACAGATCATTTTGTACGCAGAAAGCCTTTTTCTTTTTAACTTTGAGATGAAAATGGCCTCGAGCACGCAAGATCAACCAACTCATGAAGAAGTTTGTTCTATCGAACAAGACAAAATTGTACCTATTTCATGAATATTGTACCTGTTTTGTTTCGAATTTTTCATATTCACAGAGAATTATTTTACGCAATTAGGTCTGGCTTTCTTGAAATACTATGGTAACATTTTAGAGAATTTTTTGCCCAAAAAATTCGAAAACAATGTGCAGGTTTTCATTCCCTCGTTGAAATTCTAGTCAAGTTTGATATCTCTCAGTTAGTTAGTTTGATAGAATCATAAGCTATTGAATGGACGAATACAAGAAATTGAATTTCTTCATTGTTAATTCTTATAAGCTTCTGGTGCCAATTATCCAGAAGAAGGCATGTGGATATCATGAATGCACACTCTGAAATACAGTGCAATATGTTGAAAACAATTCTCCATAACTACCAACCCTACGATGGGAGATGAAATATAAAATGATATGTAGCTTGAAATAGTTGCACAACTTTCGAAATGACCAATGACCACCCTGATATAAGCCGAAAATCACCAACCTGTAACCGAAAAAGCATCCCTAGACCCCACAGTTACATACTATGTGGTAATAACACTTGAAAACTCGTGAATTTTCAATCGTTTGATGTAAACTAGAACCCTAGAGTGAAACGAAATGATGGAAACAAATGATTCAATTGCATAAAAACGTTTCGGATTGTAGTGGAAAACGTGAAAATAACTCACTGATCAATATTGTTCGAAAATGCTGACATGTAATAAAGATTACTCGGATGAAATGGAAACATTCAACGTTATTTTCAATGATGGCTTTCTCTGAAATATGCCAATTCGTACTTTGGAACACGGTTAACCAATAAGATAAATATCAGGATTTCACCCTTTTGTTTCATAATTATGATATTGATGTGATGTTCAACAGAATAACATATTCAGAAAATCCCAATAGCTGAATTAATTTACCAAAATGGGAGATAAACATGAATACATACACATAAACACCACATAATATGTCATACAAACACAACCAAAACAAAAATATTCTTACATACCCAGTGGATGGAGGACTTGCTGCTGCCCTTGAACAAAGACAAGTGTCGTGTCCACACAATCCAAGGATGCTGTATACACTTGCTGGATGCAACCTTGCTGTAATTGAAATGAAGAGGGACCTTGGTTTGACCGTTACTTCTGACCTGAACTGGTCCGAGCATATCTCGTCTGTCTGTTCCAAAGCCAAGAGGATCACCTACATCGTACAAAAATCGTTCAATAACTGCAGCGTTCAGAACATGAAGCTGCTGTAACAGACTTACGTGAGACCTATTATGAAGTATGCCGGACCTGCATGGTGGGTTGCTCTCCAGGGGGATTTAAAATTGCTAGAATCAGTCCAGGAATGGGGGATTCCTTTCGCCGTTCAAGATGGACCCGACTACGAGACACGGCTGCGAGTTTTTGGTCTGTCATCTTTCAAGAAACGTCGTACTAGAGGCGATTTGATCATTGCTTTACGAGCTATCAATGACTGTTTAGGTGTGGATCTGCATCATATATTCGAATTTAATAGAAACAATCTCCGTGGGCATACCTATAAGCTTGTTATGGAACCATTTCGAACTACACGTAAAAATTTCTTGTGAAATAGAATATTCGATCGGTGAAACAGTTTGCAGAGTTCTGTGGTTGAATATACCAGTGTCAATGTTTTCAAGAACAGTTCGATGGAAATCGGTGGAGAATTAACGAAGGTGCTTCGTAAAGTGTTTTACCCATTTGTTTGCTGACATTCTCTACATGTTCCTTTTATATGCGTTCTCATTCCTTCAGTTTTTTTAGTGCTTGTCACCTGAAAGTGCCTATTTCTCTTGTATAAGGACCAAAATCATATCGAAATAACTTCGAAATTGCACTACTAATTGGTTTAGGCATATCATCAGGTTTTTTGTTGTACCTGCATGAACTGCACTAACTCCACTGACAATGTTCGGTGTGTTCTGTTGTAAACTTGCACTCTGTTCTTTACAAGAATTTTGGGAGTTTGTGTAGTCACAGATAACGTGTGCAGTGCATGCAGTGAAGTTATCTTCTTTGATGGTTATGCGTAAATAGAATGCATGATCATAGACATCTGTTTTTGTCTCTGGTTCCTGGTAGAGACGTGTTTTGTTCTGTATGTGTGGATATTTTTGAACGAAATTAATTTTTTTTATATCATTATTCGAAATGGAATATTTTTCCGTGTCCTTAGAAAAACTTTACGACAGATCAACATGACTCCGATATGGCAGCGAAAACAAAAGAAGCAGAGAATTCTGTCATCTTGGATTTGCGTGAATTCATTTATCATTCATTCGTATTCTGTGAGAATCATAGAACAGACTGACCTTCTCTTAGTCCACTCATTCTGTTATCACTCAACTTCACTCAGCTGCACTGAGAATTGGAAATCTCTAGAGTGAGTGTTGTTATTGTAGTTCATGCAGGTATAACGATCAAACTTAATAATTGAATTAAGAACAGGCGATTGCTTGATCTTGAATAGGTCATATCTTACATAAGTCAAATACAGAAGTAACATGGTCCAGGGTACGCACCGATTCAAGCCACATCTTGTTTCAGGTAACAACGCTGATACAATTTTTTCCACATGCAATTTCTTGAACTCAGAAGATTTCTCATCCACCACTGAATCTGATATCTGGGCATATTGCATGATTGTAGTATTAAGTGTAGGAAAGATATCTAGTCTTAGTTTTGATCGTTCTGGCGTTCATCTTATTTATTTTTTGACATCAAGAACATTCCTATTTATACTTACATCCCCATTTTTTTAGCTTGACCCCTTTTCTCTTTCTCCGATATTCAAAAAGGTCGCAAATTTCACATTTATTATCTAGAGTCTCTGGAGTATACCGGTTGATTTTCAGTGATTCTACCAAATGAATTCAACCGATGTCCAATGAGTCGATGAAGATAAAGTATGAACTTGGGTTCAGCGCCTAGGGTCCTAAGGGACACGACCATTAAGAAATTATGAGAAATTGGATATATTCAATGAAAAATTTTAAACCGTATATTCTCTAAAATAAAATGAACCCATGTTGAAACACGATTACGTAGAAAAGCAAGTTTAAAGAAGCACTGACACGAATCAGTTTTACTCGCATTTTCAAATTCGAAATCGTAGTGGTCACACCTCAGATACTGATATCACCTTTTGCTGTTTTACTTCCTGATGAAACAATTTCTCGATTTTCCAATCATATGATGTTAACAATATTTCACGTGGTCGTTCTTGCCATGATGCTTCAACGCAGAATGACTATATTTTAATTCGATTAGTTGAGTATTCTTAAAAAGATTGAAAAAATCAAATTCCCAATGAATAAATCTGCGTTATTATTGGGAGGACTTCAAATAATCACGATTTCAACCGACATCAATCCTTAACCCTCACAGCTTATATATTTTTTTTGTTCCCATCATTCTACAGCCGATCTATTTCAGACTTTCTAATAGCTGTTTTCGAGTGTCACGTTTCGTCCTGGCTCAGTCTGAGGGAACTCGTCAGTGTACCAGTTTTAGTTTGTCAATTACAGTAGTGGCATAGAATTATTGTAGTTGTGCGAGAGAGAATATGTTTATATGAAATATTCTTCTTTATCCCCGTTTCATGAAAAATTTCATTTCTTTTTGAAAATTCTGTTTTTCGTCCGAAAGCAATCATCGTCAATATTGAGGAAAAAAAGTTTTCGAGTCAGTCCAGCGATTATCTAGGACTTTCGAAAATACCAATTATCTCGAAGAAGGTATTAGTTTCAAGAAAAAAATTTTCAATACTGAGAATCGTCATGACATATTCTACCACCGACCACATATTCAAGATTTATCAGAAACCTTGAAAGATTCAAATTAGTGTTCAGAACATGAAGGGCAGAATAACGAACCAACATAAAGCAGATTTCATTTTGTAACCTTTTTTTTCCAAATGCCTATCCTATTTCGAAATAATACTTATAGAAAATTTAGAAGAGCACTGCTATGAAGGCAGTAGCTTTTGCTCGCATGTTTAATGTAGATGACCGCTTCGGCAACGAATTTGACTTTGCGCGAAAGCTGCTGCCTTCACGACAGTGATTTTTCCAAATTTTTTTTGATGAATTACTGGATTTTAATTCGATCTAATCTGTATTTTTGGAAATATTGGAAAAATAAAATTTTGAATGGGTATATGGGACCTTCGTAATTGAGCGCCAAACCTTCTCTACGGTCTACCTAAAGGCCGACTGCGTAAACACAATAACTTCCGAAAGAAACAACTTAGAAAATCGATATTTGTGAAGAAGGTTTGGACCTTAATTACGAAGGTCGAATTCATGAATGGGTAAAATCCACCCAATGATTCCGCAGATAAACCCATTCAAAATTTTATTTTCCCAATATTTCCAAAAATACAGATCAGATCGAATTGAAATCCAGTACTTCATCGAAAAATTACAGTTCGAAGGTTCATACAGAATTTAATGAGGATGATATGATATAAAATCACAATTTTTTTTTTTAATTGTTCTAATGACACGATCATCACGAAATTTTGCATAAAGTTGTTTTTTAGCATCTTCAAACTAGCTGAGAAATTTTATCAGGATTGAATCGGTATTTCTTGAGATCGAGAAAAAACCTCGAAATTTGATATATTTTTTCCCGATATCTGAAAAACTTCGTAATTGTATTGAATTGAAATTTGAGTCACTGCTGTGAAATATGAAGCTTAAAGTCCGAATTGAATTTTTTTCTGGATATGATGAAGGGTTTTTGAAAAAAAAAACTTTTTCGGAAAAAAATTTTTAAAACAAAATTTTTGAAAATTTACTGACTGTATGATCCTGACAAAATTTGGCTCAAAGTTGCGCGTTCTTATACTACAACTAATTGCCAAATTTGAATTCAATCGGTCAAGTAGTTCCTGAAATAAAAAATAAATAAATTCAAAATTTCAATGCGTGACCTACCCTGAAAGTTTCGAGTTGCAAGCTCACTTCGTTCGACAGTTATCGTGTTCACGGCCGGCCGGACAGAATCGATTTTGACACCGGATTCGTCATCAGTGAGTCCAATCTAGGCGTTTGAGACCATTTTCGGCTCAATCATCGAAAATTACAGACATTTTGACGAAACGATAGCACGCTGTTCCCTTAGAATATGCGCGCAAAAACAAGTAGATGGAAAAAATACCTCCTATCCCTATAATACAATAAAGTGATGAGCACTTGATATCTTCATATACGAATCTAGCCAGTTTTCTTCCATAAGTTTCCTCATTTAAGCTCTTATAAATCTGGTGTGAAAGTAGAAGTTAGACAATTAATCTATCCACAGATGAAATATCACAATAATGAAAGCAGAACGGATATGCTCATCCACAATACTTGGCTGGGGTGGAAGTCTAATGGTGGCAGGAACTTTGTTTCTAGCATAGGCGTACTATGTAGGTTTCTCATGAAATGGTCGATTACTGGATTGAATTCAAAGTTTCGATTTATAGCATCGAAGAAATTCGATTATTTTCACATAGATTTGAATAGTTCCGAATAACACTTTCCTTTCTTGAGTGATTGATAGTGTAATGTGTACTACTACTAGAGATTATTTTTCGCAAGCTGAATTTCTTGATATTATTAGGAGACTTTGTGGCTTGGCTTTTAGCCGATAACACTCGTATCAAAATCACGAGCCGCCAGGATAGCGATTTCGTAGAGAATGCATAAGCGAAATCAGCCAAAAAGTTTCTAACTTGAATATTACAATCGAGAAATTTTACCTGCTAAATTTTCGGTAATGTATTCGGCATAACTATATCACGAGAACTAGTCCAAGAGTAACATGGTCGAGAAGTCCAAGAAAATAATGACACATATGTTTATGATGCCTTTTAAAATATGGATTACCTATGTGGCAAATATTTTTTTTTCGACTAACCGAACTCGATCGCAATATTTACCTCTGTAAAGAAAATGTTCGAAGTGTTGAGCTTGTCAGAGTACGTTTGAAACTTTGAAATATAGATCATTTTCACAGGTGAACTGGATCCATTATATTTTTTACAGATATGTAGGTATAAAATTCTGTCAGGGATGACCAATCTGAAATTAAGTTAATTTGATGAATCTCTCCATTCCAGGGTGTGGTGCAATCTGATACAGTATGTAAAAATAATAACACACTATTGTTTCCCGAAGGAAACTTTTTTATTATTTCAGCGATCGATTTTGGCTATATGCCTTTATCAGGCTGTCTGAAATGCAAATACAATATTACCATTAACACATATTTCCTACACAATAACATGCATTATATTCCGCACACGGGTGGATCCGATTTGCTCGACGCGTTTTCAGTTTTGCCTTTCGATTCGGCGTCCTATGAAATTCAAGCTAACGCCGCACACGCAACCGAAACGTGCGATTGCGTTGCACGATTCACGCGTCCGGTGTCCGCACACGGGTCGATCCGATGTATTCGACGCGATCCAATCTCGTCTCTCAAATCGGCTTCCCAAACAATTCAAGCTGGCACCGCACACGTGAAGATTCAAAACGTACGTTTGAGTTTCGATCGCATGCCTGGAATGGCATGGCATGGAAGCAGAAAGTTCGAGAGGTTCGTACGACACTGGCTCTTCAATATAACGAAATGATATGAATATAATTCTTTATTATTTTCAACATGATTTCGAAGCTCATGTATAATCTGTCTTGAAATTGATCTTATAATTCCATGTAGTGATTGACTCCTTCTATTGAGTTCCCGTTTTCGTCCTCACGTAAGGAAAATATATTGTAGGATTATACTGGCTCAACAATTAAAATCGTGAATTCTTTTTATCCTTATTTCCTAGAATTAATAGAACTATTTTTATGATATTTCAACGCAGGGTTCAACTAACAACTGACAGATGCAATTGCATTTGACCAAAACTTCTTCATATGCGAGTCCAACCTACCTAGGACCGGTCTACACATCCAGCATTTTTAGCTCCGGCGCCGTTGGAGCGTCGCAAGTTTCTGGTCGGATGCATGCATCCTACCATCTGATGTATAGTCCTTCAGTCCGTTACAGCACCGAAGCTGGAAAAAAACGGATGTGTACACCGGACCAGTACTATTTTCGTTGCAAAATTCCAAAAAAAATACTTTAATGTGTCGAAAATATTCACTCTTGTTTTCTAGGACTATCTCGTACTGCGTAGATGATCAAATGTATACGTCCTCCTTCGCATTATTCATACTTTTGTGGTCAATGCACTCAAACACTGCACCATATAACTATAATTACGAGATAAATATGAACAGAAAAACAATAAAGTTCAGCACAAATCTTTAGGTCATTATTCAACAATAGTGTTTCAAATTCCAATTTGATTGGACATTTATATGAGGCAACAATGTCAAGTTTCGTACTTATTTCCTTATCATCATAGTATGGTCCTCACGAAATTCTGCATGAACTTTCTGCATGAACTTTCAAGCTGCACTTATTCCATCAAGCTCTTGATTTCAATTCGGTTCAATCTGTATTTTCGAAAATATTGGTGAAATTCCGAATGGATATACCTGCATTTTGTGAATATAATAAATTATCGATTTTTACCCTCCTAATTGAACTCCAAACCTACTCTGCAGTTATGAAGTCTCGGAGTAGTTTCTTAGTTTCTTTCGGTAGTTATTGTGTTTACGATCCGTTCTAAGGCAATCCGTAATCACAACAATTTCCGAAAGTAACGGCTTTGAGTGCAAGTATAGTAGATTTGAATCTTGTTGATTACGAAGGCCGGATTCCCCATTCAAATCTTTGTTTTCTCACTTGTTCCCAAAATACAGATTATATCGAATTGAAATAAAGTATTTCGTTGAAAATGATGACTTGAAGATTCATGCGATTTTTCGTTGGGGCCATATGAAAAGAAGTGAAGTGGTGTTTGGTTGGATCAATAAGTGAATAGGTGACCGCTTTGACAACGAATTTGAACAAGCAATTGAAAGTTCGTGACCTCATGTCAATGATTTAATAGATTTTATTTTGGACACCCTGTATATCTCATTCTTAAATGAAACCATCACTGTGTAGGCATACGTATCACAGAGCAAGATAAATCATCAACATGGATTTATGAACTGGTGAATAGTGCCTATTAATATCTTGAGACATCCTGTATATCTCATTCTGAAATGAGTCCACCCTAGAGCTATACTGAATGTAGACCAAGAGATATCATCAAAATGATGCATAAATAACAGAATTGTGGTAATCAACTGGTACACCCATTCGCCTCGAATATTCTGCCATAGCTAACATTTGGCCTGTCTATTTATTCGATAGAAATTTTGTGCATGCCAATGGACAAGGCAACAATGCTTTTATATTTCTTTCGGAATGCTTTGTTCATATAATTTTCGAGTGGCAAGAGGAATCATCGAAATCAGCCCCTGAGCAAAATAATTATTAAACTGAAACAATTGTTTTCTATGAATTGAGAATCTACTTTTCACGCGCTGATTTCGGAATCGGAACTATCATTGTCAATGAAATGTATAATCTTGGATCATATGACGCACGAACTTGCCGGCGTAGCACAGTTCGAGTCGACCACATCGCGTCGACCGTATGCGGAGGCTCATAGACAAACATGAACTTGATTACGCATTAAAATATGTCAATACCATTTTACAGAAACATCAATGACAAACTCGCCACAGTTTTAAGGAAACATGGATACGCCTAACAAACAGAAGAAACATCACGCTAGAAAACCTATTCTTAATCAACAATAGACCCAAATTGAAAAACGAACAGAAAAGTGGAATATATGAGATATGTGCTAGTTACTTCATAGGCATGACGTGCAGCTAAAATAAGACTTCCTGAACATAGTATAGTATATTTTGGTATATTCAAGTATAATGTGAAATAGTACACAGTTTAATTCATACAATTACTATTGCAGAATTCGTCAAAAATAACAAACATAAAACACTCAATGACAAAATATTACAGTTAATCAACTTGGTATATTAAAACAGTCAACAACAGCATTCATGGCTAGATACTCCTCCATATAAAGAATAGACCATCCTCACATAAAATTTAGCTGAATTCCATTGAATGAAAGAAGACTAGATGACAATCTGAATATGACACTGTCATCGTGATCATAAAAAATATATAACCTGAAAATATCCTAACAATTGACTGATAGGATTTTTCTCTGAAGTTAATTATGGTTCATACCTGTAAGGATATAGTTTTCATTACATATACCTAGATGAGATTTTACAACATATCTCTTTGACAGTGAGTGCAATAATTTAAAATCATATTTTAATGCGTTATTAATTTAATGTTTGTCTAATGCATTTAGCTATATAGGAAATATGTATTTATTAAAATATTATATTTGTGTTATTGTGTGTAATTGTTTCTACATACTGTAGAAAAATCCGAAATTTAGTCCTTTGAAGATCTGTGGTAACTTGAAAAAAAACTAGAATATTGCGTAAAGATCGTGGTTATTTTCGAATTGATACTATTCTATATTTTGGAATTGGTAGTTATAACACTTGATTTAAAGGAATGAGATCAACATGTAAATATTGACATGCTTGGCATTTGCTCGTAGATAAAACAATATTGCCTCCACTCACACATTTTTCCTCTTTTAAAAATGAACTCCCGGAAAAAACAAGACCAAAAATCAGATGACAGTGAATAATAATCTGATCTGGGTCAACATCCAGCCTCTACACTTGAGGAGTGATGTCCAAAAAGTTCGCTTACTGGAGTTCCACGGTTTCACCGATTATCAGCCGGACTCTTTGGGGACGCAAATTTCAGATACTTATTACCAGCTGGATGACTTTCGTTGAGTAAGAAATTTATATTCAGGAGCATCCCACGAACCCCTAGCCATTGAGTGAAGGTGAAAGAGTCTAGTCCTTTATGGGTGCATTTATTATTATCCACGATCTCATTTTCTCAAAAGTTCTAGATTTCCATGCACATCACTATTCTCTTGGAAATATTTGCAAAATGGAATTTCCAATGGACATATCTGCGGAATCTTTGGATGGGTTTCATCAATTCGCGAATTTGCCCTTCGGAATTGAATCTGCTCCACAATGATCTAAATGAATTCTCATTGTGTTTGCGATTGAGCATAAGGCCGCTAATGAACACAGTTCCGAAAAAAATCAATAGAAATCTTGGTATTTTAGAACAGGGTTAGAATTCAATTCAAGACGCTGAACTCATGAATGGGTAAAATCCGTCCAATGATTTCGTAGATATATCCATTCCAAATTCACTTTTTCCAACATTGCCAAGAATACATTCAAGTTGAAATGTACTTCTTGGTTGCAAAATGTCTGCGTGGAGGCTCATAACGTAAGGAAATGGCATCGAATTCGGGAAAGCAATAGATGCTGCTGACTTGAAGTCAGTACTCTTCGAGAATTTTTGTAAACAATATGTGAATCATTTGTTGGATTATATATTCGTTCGTACGAGTATTTCTCAGATTCAAATGAACAAATATATTCAAAAATATTCTTTCAAATCAAAAATTTCAAATTATGCTCAGAACACGCCCGCGCACTGACGCTACCACTGGATGATCCCCATCAGGGAACACAGAAGAGCTGACTCTGTTCTCTGATATGTGGCGCAGATTAGGGGGACTCCCATTATTGCTCGCTAGGGCTATTACCGCTCTTAACTCAATCAATAGAGAAGGGTTTTTCGACTCGCGTCCTACGTCGAGTCAAAGAATAATATATATCCATCGTCCAGTTGATTTATGAGCGATGTGTGTCGGGTCACATGTATACTACGTGGTCGCAAAAAGCACAATTTCCCATGAACTCGCACGATGTACATCAACTTGGGTAAACAGACTCTTTCGTCATGTTGACACAGCACCCTGTTGAATATGTCGGTCTGTATGGTTTTCTTTGTTGGGTATATTTGTGAACGATGCATATTATGACCTTTTCGATATTGGTTTGGTGCGTGATTTGACGTTTCTATGGAAGTGAATGTGAAACATCGCATGGTTTTTATGAACGAAGAATGTATAATTGGGGTTACAAGTACTTTTATTAATTTCACGACTCAAATTCCATGACAATGAACCCGATCAACTCAGTTATCATCTCAGATAATAACTCACTGCCGTGAGATGAGCAGTGGGATTCTGTGTCCTATAGAAATTAGCTTATTGTTGGAGCGACAGTCGCCTTGTTTCGTATTCTTTGTAGCTATCGCCTTCCGTTCGGGTGACTTCGGCATTATACTACTCTAAGTAAAAAGGTCTGCTTGAATCTATAGTTACTTTTCATGTTGGTTCGTTGTCAGATTCATTCAGCTGTCACATTACGATATCACATCCGAGATATCGTGAACGAAAGATTGTATTTATTTGTTGTGTTCCGATATTCCCAATCAGTACTGGCCAGTATCAGTAATTTCGAAACGCTTCGTACTGATACGTAGAATTACCAAAGCAGTGCCAGTAAAATCGACTGTCAAAATATACTGACAAGTACTGGCCAGGAATATCGGAACTCTTATGTCAAGTATCAATAGACGACTTCGGCCCAAAATGCCAACCCACAATTTTCTTCACAAATTTACTATCACTGGGAAACGGGAATTGCAGGACGAATTCGACATGATAAGGTTCGCGTTATTTATAAATACCTGTAAAAGATGCCTCGGCTCATCAAACAAGATAATTCCTTCCAAATATAGGTTCTTTGTAAAGCTGAAATATAAGTTGGGATTCCTGATTTCATGTTAATAGTGTCAAGTTTAAACAGGATATGTTCCGTAAATCAACTTGGTTTTTTCGGTTGCCGGTTTTCCGTTCTGTAAATATGAAATATTTTGTTGGTTCCTGGAAAAGAAGATTAATTACGGACTTTGATTGATGAAAATGCAATCTTTCTGTCACCAGAACATAGACATATTAAGTCTATGCACCAGAACAACAATCAATGTTTTATGGTAACATATCCATAGCATAGAACAATCTTTATTCACCTTTTTCCATTGTTGATTGTTGTCTCTTATGATCTATGAATCATAAAGTCAATAAAGATTCTTCTATGCTATGGATATGTTACCATAGAACATTGACTGTCGTTCGGGTGACAGGAAGAACGTTTTTTCATCAATCAAATTCCGCAATTAACCTTTTTTTACGGAGTGGAAAACCGACAACCGAAATAACCAAGTAGATTTGCGGAACATATCCTACATAAATTTGACACTATTAACATGAAATCAGGAATCCCAACTTAAATTTCAGCTTAGCAAAATACCCATATTTGGAAGAAATTATCTTGTTTGAGGAGCCGTTCTCTCAATTTCTTTCTTCCTTATTCGGTGTTTATGTAATTAACTTCGCTTTTCCAGGTTTTTTGCCCGGAGTTCCTTTTTGATTCTTTCAGGTAGGTATAATGGTGATGTCTTCTGGATAAACTTTAATGTTTGAATTTTGTTGTTTATTTTTGTGGCCTCGATCAACATTGGTGAACCGTAAATGTTGTGCAGTAGCTTCAAATTCTTTATCGCCTTGCGATGTTTCCCAAAAATCTTTTTCAGTGAAAACATCCCTTCTAACTGGGTACACACCTGTGGTGGCAAATCCTTTTATAGCTCGTTTAGCAGTTTGCACCTTTGAGTAGGCCTTACCGAAAAGTTCGCAGACATCAAAATGAGGAACAGCACGCTGATTGGTTCTCGGAAAAACTCGAATTTTCTCATTATGAAATGATTTTAGAGCCCCCATCACAGTTTTATCTGAGGGCTGCATCTTATCTGATGTGTGAGGGGGCAGACATAAAATAGTAATGAAATTTTCTTTGGCCTTTATAACAACATCCAGATGTCTAGTATGGGTGTTGTGCCTATCCAAAATGAGCAGAATGGGATGATCCGCGGATGGACGAACTTTTTCGATGAAATTGTCAAACCAAGCGGTAAATAGATCAGTTTGTATCCTCCCAGATAGACGAAACCTGAATATATCGCCAGGTGGTGCACCCTTCTTCAGATATTCATTGAAATTTTTTCTAGGAAATATTATCGTGTGTTCCATCCGCACTCATATACATAACAACAGTTATCAATGATCCCCTCTCTGCAGAAGTGAGGGTACCAATCTGGCGTTTTCCTTTTAGTGCTAATATCTTAGGACACTTTGACTGCACAACACAAATACCACATTCATCGACAATGAAAATTTGAGGAGGAGAAAAGTTTTTCTTCCCCTGCACTTTTTATAGTAGGTCGAAAAATTCGTCAACGTTTGCTCTGTTGAATCCGGCCGCTCTAGCGAATGATGTGCCTGTTAGTGATCTTACACGGATTTTTTCCTCATGTCTATGCAGAAAGCAATTCAGCCAATATTTTCCTGCCGATTGGTTGAGTATTGAAAACGAATTTCGAATATTTTTCTGTCTTGCAAGTTGAAATGCAGTTCAACATAAATATCTTCTAGTTGAACCAAAAACTTGTTTTTCCATTTTCATGATATACTCTACTAGTTCAAGTTCTAATTCCTTTGTCAGAATAGGATTTCTTCTTGAAGTTTTTTTTAATACTCTCAACTTTTTTGTCTGTTTTGCAATATCTGAATAGGGTAAAGCGTGGTACTTTGTAATGTTTTGAAGCAGCTAGATACCCCATTTTTTGTTCCGCACTGCATCAACTGAATTTCTCATATATTCCTCTTCCCATATGATTTCTTTCGCGTTCTTTGAAGACATTCTTCGGAAACAAAGAGGTGCGTTACAAGGTATACTATAAGAAGACTTTTTATGTGGAATAGTACCACCAATGTGGAATCTTCCACATTTCAGCCCCATTGAATACTCCACAATAACTCTCTTTCGATATATGGATTCAAAAAATTGTAACACACTCTGTACATCCTTTCAATTAAACATTCAGTATATGTTAGACGTAAACATTAATTTCATGACCATATGTACAGGGTGATTCATTAAGGGTGGCCACCGGCCGTATCTCGCAAACTGTTCATCCTATAACTTCCGGAAAAAAATTCTAATGACAAAATCGGCCCAAGGAAAATGATTAAAAATATTTTCAAGTTCGTAGTTCCCCACTAGAGGGCGCAATCTATCACTTGTAAAATATAATCTCATTTTTTACGAAATATTCTCCAGCTAACAGTGGTAAAGAATAATGAAATAAGAATCTACTCTTTCTATTCAACAACTTTTGTCTCAGTAATTTTTCTATATTTCCTTTTTTTTAGTGATGAAATGGAAAAACTTTTCTTCACAAAAAAAACATTCTGACTTCTGTATGCGTGAACCGATTTTTACGAAATTTGATTTCATTCGAAGGCCATTAAAAGCAAATCACAGAAAAATATGACAACAACATACCGGGTGATCCAATTGAAAACTACAGGCTGTTTTATGTCACTTCATCCTATTTGCGCGTTTTACTGGAGAACTTCAAATGCAATGCTATGATTCTAAACAACTGAGAATAAGCTAAGCATTATCACCTATTGACTTGTTAAAACCGCAGACAGATATCTCCGGTCACTCCGAAGATATTAACATTTTTGTAAATTTTGATAAGTGTTGATCAACCCTGCGAGCTTGAAAAAACAAGGAAGTGACTTTATTCATCATGACAAGGCAGCAAAATACTAAACACACATGAAATAACAATAATACGATAAAATGAAACAAAAATTAGCAACAAAGAAAATATTTGAACAAAAAACAACCCTTTTACATAATCATTTCAAATATTCAAAATGTCTACCATTTTTTTCTATGCATAAATTTAGTCTTTCTTTAGTTGCTCAATATGAGAAAAAGTTTCAGCTGCCTGTCGAAATATATTTTTCATATCCTCACTTGTAGTTGGTGGTGTTCGGAAAACTAAGTCTTCATTCTCCCCCAAAAATAAAATCTGATACTGTGAGGTCGAGTGATCATGCAGGAAAAATACTCCCTCGTCCAATCCACCTCTTTGAGAAGACGGTATCTTAATATTCCATAACATTAGCAGCATATAATGCGCCGGGCAACCATCTTGGTGATACCACATATCTATTCTGTCTTGAATAGCAATATCATCTAAAAGAATTCGAAAATTTTCCGTTAAAATTTCAAGCACCTTTATCCCGTTAAGATACTATCGAAGAAAAATGGCCCGATAACTGTTCCATCAAAAATTCCGCACCACACGTAAACACTCCAGCGATTCTGATTATTGACTTATTTTTGCCAATATGGGTCGTTAGATGATCAGTAGTGGCTGTCGTGTAAATTTACTTTACCATTGCTAGAAAAAGTAGCCTCGTCAGTCCATAATATTCTATGAAGTAAGTAAGATTCGCCGTTCAGCATTTTTTTCAACCAATTGCTAAAGTCCTCTCGTCTCTTTCAATTCTTTGTGCAAGACAACATGATACGGATGCGGTTTAGGGTCCTTTAGTATCCTTTGAACTTGCGAATAATTCGATCCCAAATCACTTGCAATTTTTCGGATGCTTGAATGTGATTCAGCATAAACACAAGCCAAAACTTTTATGATATTATTCTCATTACGGCTTCTACGTTTTCTATTTTTTCTTCCAACATATTGAACCTTCCAAGTTTGTCGCACTCTTCGTGTCAATCTTTTGAATACTTTTCTGGAATGACGACGTCTTTCAGGATATCGTATCGGGTATTCCCTTTCAGGTACTGCATTTTTAAATATTCAGCATGAACATTAAGCATATCATATGCTTCTCCGTTTGAATAATGAGGCCTCATGAACTAGTAGTTTGCAATCGACCTAAATAAATTTTACAGCTATAGAAACCGAGAATAAACAGTAACGCCAAAGCTTACTGGATCTAGATCAGCTTGTTTTGTGAGTGGCATACATTTTTGATAAGTTTTTTCTTTCATTTGATTGTTTAGCTGATGAAATAACTCAATTCCTCCTGAATTTCACAGGGTTGATCAACACCTATCGAAATCTGCAAAAATGTTAATATCTTCGGAATGACCGGAGATATCTGTCTGCGGTTTTAACAAGTCAATAGGTAATAATGCTTAGCTTATTCTCAGTCGGTTAGAATCATAGCATTGCATTTGAAATTTTCCAGTAAAACGCGCAAATAGGGTGAAGTAACATAAAACAGCCTGTAGTTTTTAATTGGATCACCCGGTATGTTGTTGTCATATTTTTCTGTGATCTGCTTTTAATGGCCTTCGAATGAAATCAAATTTCGTGAAAATCGGTTCACGCATACAGAAGTCAGAGTAATTTTTTTGTGAAGAAAAGTTTTTCCGTCCCATCATTAAAAAAAAGGAAATATAGAAAAATTACTGAAACAAAAGTTGTTGAATAGGAAGAGTATTTTCTTATTTTATTATTCTTCACCACTGTTAGCTGGAGAATATTTCGTAAAAAATGAGATTATATTTTACAAGTGATAGATTGCGCCCTCTAGTGGGGAACTACGAACTTGAAAATATTTTTAATCATTTGCTAGGGGCCGATTTTGTCATTAGAATTTTTTTCCGGAAGTTATAGGATGAACGGTTTCCGAGATACGGCCGGTGGCCACCCTTAATGAATCACCCTGTATAAATGTCGTAACTAATAAATTCAAAATGCACTCATAAAAAAATAAAAGACGATATCAACAGTCTATAATAATACTATCAGAATACAGATGACGGTTTTTGTATGGTCAAAACATTGGTACTCCAAATTTACTTCACTATTATAGAAGTGATCTATTGTCGCGCCGAACCCTCAACCCCACAGCTGTGGAGCCGTGCTCATATGCTTTTGAGAGATCTAAAAACAGTCTGAGAGCCATGTCTCCATCTTCAAAGTAATCTATTACTCTCGAGAAAAACTGGAATATTTCAGTTTGTATGAACCTTCCTCTTACCCATGTTGACTTTCCTTGAAAAGGTCTCTTCCAGAAGAAACTCCATCAGTTATAAGATTTTGGAGAATGAAGTTAAAATGCGTGTGGGTCTATAGTTGTTATAACAGATCTCATCACCACCTTTTTATATTGGTACTATAACAGCGGTTTTCGAGCTGTCTAGGAAAGCTCATGTTTCGAGGAAGTTGTTCACAATGAACTTCAGGGGTTCCATAATTTCATCACAGGTCTATTTGATGAGGCAGTTGGAAATGCCATATATACCATACTGTGTTCATTCTTCATATTCTTGATCATTGACTTCAGTTGTTCTATTTACAACTTTTCCAGTTCGAATATTCTTTGTGATGCCTTGTTTTCCATACAGTAATAAAAATTACTCCTAAGTTTGTTTTTACGCGCATATTCTGGGGAACAGCGTGCTATTGTTTTGTCCAAATATCTGTAATTTTCGATGATTGAGCCGCAAATGGTCTCAAACGACTAGGTATTTGCCTCACTGATGACGAATCCGGTGTCAAAATCGATTATGTCCGGCCGACGACACGATAACTGTCGAAAGAAGCAAGTTAGCGACTTGAAACTTTCAGAGTAGGTCGCGCATTGGAATGCCGCGGTTAAGTTCGTTAATGGGTCGCGGTTAGGTTCTAAATTTTTTCCAATAAATCACTGGATTTCAATCCGATCTAATCTGTATTTTTGGAAATATTGGGGAAATAAAATTTTGAATGGGTATATCTACGGAATCTTTGGGTGGATTTTACCCATTCACGAATTCGGCCTTCGTAATTGCGGTCCAAACCTTCTCTTCAAATATCGAGTTTCGAAGTTCTTTCTTTCGGAAGTTATTGTGTTTACGCAGTCGGCCGTCAATCGAAGGTTCATACAGAATTTAATGAGGATGATTTGATAAGAAAATCACAGAATTTTTTTCTCCACTTGTTCTGATTGTGCTCATTTCCAAATATACAAATTAGATCGAATTGAAATCCAATACTTCAGCAAAAAAACCTAGAAAAGCACTGCCGTGAAAGCAGCAGCTTTTTTTCGCTTTTCCAAATTCGTTGCCAAAGCGGTCGTCTACATCGAACATGTGCGCAAAAGCTGCTGCCTTCACGGCAGTACTTTTCTAAATTTATTCGTTAATTGGGATGCAATGTTCGCAAAAAAGTTATTCATATCATTGGCAATTTTTTGAGGGTTTCCTTCAATTGGTATTTCCTTCGATTTAGTCTGGTTCTTCATGGAGTTTATTATTGACCAGGCGGCTTTACTATTATAGTCAGAGTTGATTATGGTTTCTTCAAATGATGTTCGTCTTTGTTGAAGTAATGCTGAATCACATCCCTTCTTGACTCTTTCATATTCGTCCTTAAATGAACTATCCCTTTCACTCATCACCAGAAGAATATCCAGGTTTATTTTCATTTGATGAATTGTCCGGTTAGACTGTTTCAGTCTCTTCATTTTCATGTTTCGTACTCTTTTTAATGGGCACGACATGTTGGGGTGGTTTAAATATATTTGATGGAATTTTTCAAATTGCAGATCAACATCACCTATAAATGTGGGTCCTGTCTTCATTACTCAGGGATTCCTTTAATTTTTGTACATTTTCCCTAGAAAAGATCCACTTTGATTCAGTGTATTTGTTATATCGAATGGATATTATTTTTTAGGTTCTTGAATGGGTTTTCACTTCCAATATCTGGAACAGAACTATTAAAAATTAAATAAAATTGTTTTAGTCATAAAAAAAGCCCTGCGGATTGCAATATCAAACTATTTGTCAAGGAAAGTTTCTTGCAAAACAGATTGGCTAATGAACAAAACAGAAGCAATACAAACGACAAAAAATGCGAACTATGACGTTTCAGAGTACAAATCTGACTCTTTCATCAGACAAATCAGGAAATTTCAATAATTATTTTCTTTCGATTTTTCGTTTGGATCTTTTCTCTAATCAAAGCAAAACTGAACTTATTTTTGATTTTTTGACTTTCATTACTTTCAAAATGGAGTTTTATTCTAAGAAACTTTGGAATTGCTTTATTATTTTTGCATCTGCACATGAAAGTGAGGCTGTTTTCTATGTGTGATAGTTTTTCAAATAACTCTTCCAATTTTCTGATATAAACGATTGAAAAAGGCCCATACCCTTCCGCTAGGTATCGATTGAAGCTTAATTTTGGGAGGATTTCCGAAATCAGCGTCATGAATTCATGAATAACCAAGTCAATTCATATCGTTATCATCGTAAAAAAGCTTAACGAGGAAATGTGGTAATTATACGAATCATAAAAAGTTGAATAGCTCTTCAGAAGGTTCGCAACACGAAACTCCTTCATTCCACAGACCGAATGAAAAATTCATGCTGAAATACGAAGATCATCACACTCGCAGGGGTCATTAGAGAATTAAATCCCCACAAGAGTCTTTTTCGTCACCAGGGAGTTCCATAAATAAAGAGAGCTTTACATTAAGGGACAAAGACATTACATAAAGGCTTCGAGGAGCTATGAACGAGATGGCAATTTTAATGCATGAACAAGCCCTCATTAGGTGGACCTATTTCTCCACAAAGAAGGTGGAAAAATTAAGTTATTTTTCATTGTGCCAGCACTGGTAAGATTTTCTTTATTCCATGGAGTTTTGCATTTGAATTGGTTGATATATATTCCTATTCTTTTGCAGTTCCGAAACCGAGTAGCTCCAGTTAATAATTCCTCTGAATTATATTATCATAATAGAAAATTCTGGTGTTGAAGTAATGAGGAATGGGCTTTCAATATTTCAGCTCATTTAGTTTGTGACCTTATTATATAAATTGACGTTCTGTATTGACGAATTCAATTATTAAATCAACTGAAATACAATGATTGAGGTGAAAAACTTGGGAAAACGGTAACATAACAATAATGCGAAAATTATACTAGACACAGCATGTCATCTTCTTTCTTTCGATTTATAATCCTCAGTAGGATCTATTCTATATAATATGTCAAAAACTCCTTCGAATAAAGAAATGCTGTAAACAACCCTCCCAAAAGGCTTTATAACTTTATAAAATTATATGATAGTTCATACTTATTTCATAAAAATATTTCATTCATTTCAAATATAAAATTCAAACGAGTCTACTCAATGAAGTTCACAGAAAGATCTGTATTTTTCAATATTTGTATTTTATAACCTTTATCTAGTGGTCTCGTTTGAATCTAATGTTAACTATTCGGTGGATTGTTGAGTACAGTATTTGGATGTCTCATTCTTCTTAAAGTCCTAGGAACTATTGCCTCTGCTTCTTCTGAGTTGGCATATATTGGATTTGTATTGATATAGCGATCAACAAATGTTGTTCGAGATTTTTGCTCCCGTTTTGATGTTCATATCTGTTAGTGGGTAAGTTTGCTGAAATACTCAGTCGGAGAAACAGACTTCTTCTTCATGTTTTCCGTGTCTTTTCCTTCTTCCCCCATTGAGTAGCCCAATGAAGCATGTTTTTCATCGTCACTCTGCCTGGGTCACAAGGTCGGGGAAATTGTCACTCCAACGTTTTCTGAGCCGATCGCTGCTTTGGCACCCTGACAGTGAGCTGTTCCTTGAAATTTTTACCATTCATTCTGCTGACATTTGACAGATATAGTCATTCCCTTTCATCTTTCGATGTAACATCCAGACACTGATACCATCTTGGTTACACATTCTCTGATATCTTCACTCATTTCCCTGTCTAACAGCGTCTTGGCCTCTATCCTGCTCACCACCTTCATCTCTGTTGTCCCTAATATTCTTCTGATTGTCGATGTTTCTGGTCTAGTCTAGGCTGCATTATGAGTCGTATAAATGTTTTATAGATACTCAGGATGCGCGATTTTTCCTCGGCTAATATGTATTTGTTCCCACATATCATGTCATTCAGGCATGCCGCTGTTATTTTTTCCGTTATTGCTTGACTTCTTACCTCCGCCTTAATGTCTACATATCCGGATATTACTATCCAAGATTTTTCAATTTGATTTCCTGTTGTTTGATCATGTTTTTTATGTCTAATTTTCATCTAATGGGCACTTTTGATGTCGTCATGCGTTTGTTTCCAGTGGTAGATATGGTCAATCCTAGTTCTTTTGCTGTTCTATGGAATAAATAAGGGAGTCTCTGCAAATCGTTTTCATTTTCAGCAATCAGTGCAGCATAGTCCACATGGTAAAGTATCTTCATCTCCTCATCATCCATTTTATATCCCCTGAGTTTCCGCACTTACCGTATCACCTCGTCCACCACGATATTAGTTAGCAGTAGAGTAAGAGAATCTCCCTGCCGAATACCGATGATAGTGGGTACGGCTCACTTAGTTCTCCTTCTAGTTTTGACCGAGTTGTGTTTTTCAGTATATAAAAGATAAACAAACAAACTTTATTCACCAAAAATCATCGTAACAATTCAAAATGAAGTTGGGAAATATCAGTAAGGAATAACAGAAAATATAAAACAGTGAATTATATTAATTTTGACTCATTACTGACGAAAAACGCTGCAAATTTCACACAAAGGTTCATTATTTTCTTAGATTAATGTGCAAAATCATCGCGAGTACCGTAAGTGGAAAGTTTTACAGTGAAATAAAACAATTTTTAAGATTGTCCGCCAATATCAGCTGGTAAATATTATTCCCACAAGCGGGTTTCACAGTTTTTCTGAAGAAATCCTGAAATGTGAGCGACCGTATCAAGCCTTTTGCATTTCGGAATATTCATTTATTTAATTTCTTATTTCAATTCCTATCTGGATGGAAATATTAAAGCTTTTCAAAATTGAATCATAGAACTGAAACATAAATGTCCTAGTTAGACGGTAATAGCCAAAAATAAATGTTTGTATTTTCTCAACCTTAAGTGCAAGTTCTTCAGCGATATTTATCACATTTTGTCATCGCCGGTACCATAAGTGGGAACTTTCACAGTGAAATAAAAGAATTTTCATATTGTCTGTCAATATCAGCTAATAAATATTATTCCCACCAGCAAGATTCAAAGTTTTTCTAGCAGCCGTATCAAGCCTCTTGCATTTCGGAATATTCATTCATTTCATTTCTTATTTGAATTCCTACCTGGCTGTCAAAATTAAAGCTTTCCAAAATTGAGTCATAGAACTAAAAAAAAATTCCCTGTTAGACGGTAACAGCCAAAATTTAATGTTAGGTCCATAATTAACAGTGCTATGTCGAGTTTGGCGTAAGGATATAGTTACAATTTCTACAGAGAACGCACTCGATATACAAACTTGAACTAACTACAACCCTAGGAATAATCAACAAAATGAAATATACATACAATATGAGCAGATCTTATGAAAGTTTCAATCGGATGAATGTTAAGTGTCCAAACGTAAACTCTTCATAGCGATCAATTTTTCCTTCTGTGACGTCGTGACGTATTCACGAAAAGGGTGAGAAAGTGTAGAGTTAATTCTCCTCAATTGGTATATTCGATTTTCCGGATATTGTTCTACAGAATTTCAGAGCAGAATTGCAATAATAACCAAACTGTAATGTACACGAGACTTGAAGAGTCGCGCATTATTATCGATATTCACAGTTTCCATTCCTAACGATGATGCCACCTGTTTCATAATTCAGCTACGCCCCTGTTATTGATATTCAATCCTAATCACTAATAAATGATAGGATGGAAGTCAAGCATTCTTGATAATATTCACATGGAAATATTGCAAAGAACCAATAATAAATTCTCTGAATGAATGAGATTTGATAACCACTTTCATGTTAAAACCAAAATCACGCATATTTCAAGAAATATGTATATGGAGGTACTACTGTGTTAGATAGATTAAAATCAATCTAATTCATAAGTAATTTGCAGGCAGCTAATGAGTAAGTATGGAAGGAAATTAACTCAAATTCAAAAGGTTATCCAGAATAAGATTATTAATGTAAATAGATTCGTATAAACTTACAGGTACACAAATTTTCAAACGAGTCAGGTCAATATTTCTCGATGTACTGAATCTTTTCATCTGCTTCAAGATATATGATTCTGGATGAAAAGTTGGTGAATTATTTCACTGAATTCCAACTGATTTGAATCTTAGGACCGAATGCGATTATTTATTTTTGTAATATGATAATTTTCAGCGTTCTTCCTAACAACTCGCAAACAGCTAGTCGTAAATCATTCGAGTAAAATTTTTCAAATTGAGTTCTGATACAGTAATCAATGTTGAAATTTCATGAAAATTCGATGATAAATTTTCGAGAAATAATTTTTTTTCCCATTCAACCCCTCGGTTCGAGTCCCTGGGGCAAACTGATCCTGCTGAAAAGCTTGAAGGGTCAACCCCGGGTGACACATGATTTTTCTACCAAGTTTCAAGGATTTCCGTTAAGTACTTCCAGAGAAAAGCTCCGGACAACGGACGGCGGACGCAGGACGGCGGACGTCGGAGGGACGGATTTTTTTTAACTCGTTCATTCAAATCTACATACTTCGAAACGTAAACTGTGAAATTTTCAGGGGGGATGAAAATTTTTTTTGTTGGTGGATCACTAAGGTTTATTATTTTGATTTTATCAAATAAATAAAAAACCAAAATTAAGACCAGTGTAGGGTTCATGCGGTATCAAAAGTTCGTGAATCTCGCTTCGAAATCTTTCAAATTTGTCAATCTCTCGTGTGCGTTTTGATAGTGCATTGAATAATTTGATTCACATATATGTACAAGATTTTCCGGTGGAAGAAAGATTATGATGAGGATAAATGAAATAATCATTCCTTATATTATATGAACGGGTCTTTCCGAACTTAGTGCATAATTGCGAAAATTGTAGGCATTCAAATATATATATATAGGGCAGGTAGAGTTAGTATATTTCTTCTGAATACACCTCAAAAAGTCTGCCTATATTTCATTTTGAATGTACTACCAATAGCAAATTCCTGTAATCTAAACATAGATATAGCATGTGGGCTTATTCCCCGAACATAACGCCGTAGCTTAGAAGAGACTTGAAGATGGAAAAATATACTGTCAGAAAAAATTCGGGGATAAACTCAAACTCAACTACCCGCAGTATTTACAGCACCTTGTTCAGTTTTTTTTAACGTATGAACGTATGAACATATGAACACGCTTTTTAATTAATACGTAAGACAAGCAAGGTCCAGACAACCTCGCGTCATCCAAAATACTTGACCTGAAGAGTAGCTGCTAATATTGGAATCCCACTTCTGTTATCATAATATTATTGTAAACACCTTGACCAAAACATATATAATATTTATGTTTATGTAATATGGGGAGACACAAGCAAGCGATAGACCGCATGCATTGTTATGTCGTAGACAATTACCAAAGTAATTAAACCCTTTGTCGAGATTGAGTGTTATTCCCATACCTTCTCATATGCCATCAACTGGAAGAACCTATACCTTTACAGGGATACATCACATGGCGATCCTGCCAGTTAACTTAAACACCACAATGCCAAGGAATTTGGTATGATCTTTCAGCGCAATTGGTTGAGAGTAATCTACAAGCTCACAAATTTTCTGAGTTTGTGGGAGAAATGGACGAACTCAGTTATTATAGTTTAGCATTAGATTACGCGATTCACGCTACAACTCAATATACTCCGATGTGGCAGTCAGAAGTTCCTGTAGTACCGTCTGAACTTTCTTGCGCAGTACAATATTGGTGTCATCCGCGTAGTTATAAAAGAAATCATATAACAAAGGAACCACCTCTAGCATATCATTTGAGTACGAAAACAAGGTAGAGTAGTGGAATCAAAATACCATCCTGAATCATACCACTTATTATTTTCGTCATCACAGATCTATAGCTATAGACTATAGTCTATGCCATCCATGTTCAACTCAACAGATTGTAGGCATCCTTTCAAATAATTGATAACTAAATCCAGCTGTTTATATCTAATGCCATAGATTTCCAGTTTCATCATAAGTATATCGTGAATAACTGAATCAAGAGCCTCAGAGAAACCTCTGGGGTTTCGATGGTGTTATCCCACACATTTGAGAAGCTGAGACTTATTGAAAGTGTTCGCGATCACAGAATAGATATACCTTGAATTTTCTAAAGTGAAACTGAATACCTTGGATGTGTTTTATCGTTCTCTTTCGATTGAGAGCAAATTTATATTTTCATTCCTGGAGACAGGCAAAGAAGTTTCTAAATTCTAAATTCTAAACAAGAAACATGAGATTCAGGAAAAATTTCGGTGACATGTTTCATTGGCAATGGCTAGTGCTATCATCTCGTTACATCCTGTATTGAAATTCCCTCATCTTTCAGCTTTAAAGACGAAACGACAAATATTCGCGTCGTGAGAGCACAAAAATTCTTCTCGTCATCTGCTCTAGGAAAGCATTATTCATAGTTGTAATCAATTTTAATTTTGTGTGGTAACTCATATTTCGAGAAAGCATTAGAGACACATTTTGTTTACTCCAGTCGATGCAAAACCAACTGTAGGTAGTATCAATTTCCATAATTTCAATCCATTATCTTGTGGAATGAAAATGATTTTCGGGGTGAAGCTTAGTTCTGTGATACTCGGTATATGCTCCAATTTCTGTTCCAGATATGATATCCCCATTGGCCAATCGTTAATTTCCCTTCATTTTACTGAAAATCGATGTATTTTCCAACATATTTTTGGCTTGTATGCGAGAACAGGGCACCTGATTCTGTCACTATCTGACGGTCTATTATGAGAAATTGATTTACTTGTCACCTCGACACCTGATTATGACAAAGCGCTGACAGTTTATAATTCTGTTATGAGAGACTGACTGGAGAAGACACAGAATTATGATAGAATAAATGAGAGCGAACTGAAAAATATTTATGTTTTACGATTTTCTCCAGATTGGAAATTTGGGTGCGATTGAATTTGCTACGATTTTATCACTACTTTCTAGTATCAAATTGCTCAGATTTCCATTTTTCTGTAATATTGCTTTTCGCAATTGGTCTGCTGGACAAACAGAAAAAAATCTATTCTGTACTCTTTCGCAACCATTTTCAGCCAATTATTGTGAAATTTCTTTATAAATCACAGCCCTCTGGGCAGATTCCAACATAACCCAGTCAAGTATTTCAACTGCTTATACTCTATACAAGGGTGTTTCATTGGTGAATGAACATACGATATGTTGTAGTAGGGTTACCCTAGAAGAGTCCAAAAAACCTTTTTATGGTAGATCTAATTAATTCCATAACCAAGATACAGGATGTTTCTTATATTCACCAATATTTATTTTCAATTGCTCCTACCTGTGGAACCACTCAGGTTAATCCGTTTATACAGAGTGTAACAGCCAAATGGAATAAATTCGATAACGAATAAATGGGTGTGTTGGGAAAAACGCTCGGACACGTCGATTTGTAATTTTAAATGCGCATATTTTTCAAGAAAATAATATTATATAGGGTGTTCCATGTGACCGTGGCCAATACCAACTTTCCTATTTCAAATGCAACCCCCTGTATATTATTTATTTTTTGGATTCTTCAGAGAATTCTAGACACAATTCATGCACAATGTCCTATACCTATTATTAACTATTTCGGAAATATTAAGTGTTTTCAGATTTAGTGCAAAAATCAACGTTTTAAATAAAAATTATTTTATTTCACAAATTCGGTACATTACACTTAAAACTTAATAAGTAATACTGAATATTTCTCAATAATTAAAAAAAAAACTGAAAAAAACATTAATGTCAATGTAGGAAATGTTCAAAATGCTCACAACGAACGTCTTGGCAACATGCTAATCTGGTGTAGAATTGTCTTCTAACGTTACTCAACATTTCTGAAAACACTTAATATTTCCGAAAAAGTTGAAGATGGGTATAGGACATTGTACATGAATTATGTCTAGAATTTTCTGAAGAATCCACAAAATAAATAATATACAGGGGGTTACATTTGAATAAGAAAGTAAGTATTGGCCACGGTCGTATGGAACACCCTATATAATTTTATTTTCCTGAAAACTATGCGCATTTAAAATTACAAATCGACGTGTCCGAGCGTTTTTCCTAACACCCCCTCATTTTTTCGTTATCGAATTTATTCCATTTAGCTGTTACACTCTGTATATGAAACATATGATTCACCTGTTCAGATCAATCGATTCATATTCAAATAATTGAAAAATTCCAGTATCAGAGAAATATGGGACTTCTGCCAACTGAGATTCAACACCCTGCAAATTGAAACTTCAGAAGTGTATTGAAATAATTGGGGAGATCAGTAAATTTTCCATTGGAGTCAGTTGATCGTTCATCCCGCACGTCGAATTGTCTATCCAAAATTTCAAGAGAAGGTTTGAGTCAATAGTGAAATTCCACTAAATCCTCAGGAAAATCTTTTCTTGGTCTACCAATTGGAAATAAATATTTGATTATATTTCGGAGGTTTTTTTCGAAATTTCCAGAAAAACATCCATTTTGAAAAATGTACCTGAAATAAACAACCATGAACAATGGCTGGATTAATATGTTTTATCATAGGAGGCTTCGATATATTTTCTTCCTATTTCTCCACTAAATATTTGGAATATTCCAAAATTGAATAATCCACAGGATTTAAGTTTAGTAATCCAGTGGTACAGGTATGAGGTCCACCTCTGCCTATCAACGTATCTGGAAATTTCTGATAGACAAATCTCCAGAAATAACTCTCAAATGAGATGGACCACTACTTACTAAAAACACATTCCTTCTATTAATACAGGAAGAAGCTTTTTGGCCATCCTAAGTAGGGGAAAATGTCGTGAAATGACATAGCATGTAAAATGACATAACGCTATTTATTTCGGATCTACTAGTCCTATCTAGGAATAGGAGTGGTTTTATATACGGAAGAGCAACCAAGGATCATGTTTCTTCTGCATTTGGTTTGCGGCTATAATACGTTAACCTCAAAAAATATTTTTTTACCGGTGTAGACATTTTCAAAGTTCTCCACTGCAAGTGTGTTTTTATTGCCTAATTGTGTTTGTTCTAGAGTGAAATAACGCTTGGAGGTAACGGTGAGTATACTCTACAGATTTAACTACGCGGAAGTGTCGTTCAATATCCAGATAAAATAATTCGGTTACAATAGGAGACTACGTTTAAGTGCGGTAAAATGACATAGCTTTACATGAAGATGAAATGACACACTACGTAATTTTACACTTTTCAAATAAATTGGAATTGAAAAGCAATATAATTTAGGTCTCGATTTTTGTTTTTTTTAGCTACACAGTGATTGGGCAAAGTAAAAGAACAACAACTTGGCAATCGTGGGATGAAAAAGTAATGCGCAATGCTATTGAGGCTGTGAAGGCAGGTCATATGGGTTGGTTGAAAACAGCCAATCTCCTCAATGTTTCCCAGGCCACGTTAAAACGAAGGGCCAATAATATAAATAAAAAATCTAGAAGAGCTATGAAGTGAGGTAAGGAGCGTATATGTGCTTGTTCAAATTCTTACTATAAGATAAACACGAAATTTTGTACCTAGTTACGTGTTGGTAATCTTCACCTGATTTCGGAGTTTGTATTTGTACTTTTTGGGATATTGCGGAAATAACGTAAAAAAACAAAATAACAACGAAATTTAGCTCATCTTCGGTTTATTATTCGATAGAATCAAATAATAAACCTTAGTGATCGACCAACAAAAAAAAATTTATTCACATTAATCCTATTCTTACGAAGGCGTAGAAGCGCCACTCTTTGTCGACAAAAATTTTTCCACCTAATTCCGACTTTAATCTCGGAATTAGACTAATTCCGACTTTGAACTCGGAATTATAGACTAATTCCGACTTTAAACTCGGAATTATAGTCTATAATTCCGACTTTGAACTCGGAATTATAGACTAATTCCGACTTTAAACTCGGAATTATAGTCTATAATTCCGAGTTCAAAGTCGGAATTAGTCTATAATTCCGAGTTTAAAGTCGGAATTAGTCTATAATTCCGACTTCAAACTCGGAATTAGTATACTTCCGAGTTCAAAGTCGGAATTATGTATAATTCCGAGTTTGAAGTCGGAATTACTCTATAATTCCGAGTTTGAAGTCGGAATTACTCTATAATTACGAGTTCAAAGTCGGAATTAGTCTAATTCCGAGATTAAAGTCGGAATTAGGTGCAAAAATTTTTGTCGACAAAGAGTGGCCCTTCTACGCCTTCGTATTTTCTGGATATCCTTATGAATTCGAGTTAATTTCCTTCCCTACTCACTTATTAGCCGCCTGCAAAAGACTTATATGAATTAGAATTATTATAAACTTCATGGAATCTAACACAGTACCTACAGATTCCTATTTTTTGAAATGAGAAATGTGATTTTGGTTTTGAGCATAAAAGTGGTTGTCAAATCTCATTAATTCAGAGAATGTATTATTGGTTTTTTGTACTAATTCCATGCGAATATTATCGAAAATGCTTGACTTCCATCCTATTATTCATTGGTGATCGGGATTGAATATCTTCGTTGATCTTTTGTTTTTCGCCGATCTTCAGAACTTCAACTAGAAAAAGCACGCTTCCCGGATGTTCAATGATACTCGGGGGCGTAGCTAAATTAAGATATAGGTGGCGTCATCGTTAGGAATGGAAACTATGAATATCGTTAATAATGCGACACTTCAAGTCCCATGTACATCGCATTTTGGTAATTCCAGCAATTCTGCTCTAAAATTTATAAATATCCCTGAAATGGAATATACCAATTGAGGACAATTAATTCTCCTTTTTCTCACCCTTCTCGTGAATACGCCACGACGTCACTGGATGAAAAATTAATCGCTAGGAAGAGTTTACGCTTGGACACTTAACCCCCTCTGGAGTGTTTCTAACAACCATACGCAACGAAATTCCTCTTTCAGTGTTATTCATTCGATTTAAACTTTCATAAGATTTGCTCATTTGCTCAAATTATAACTATATCCTCACGCCAATTTTGACATAGCACTGTTAATTATTGACCTAACATTGAATTTTGGCCGTTACCGTCTAACATGGAATTTTTTTTTTAGTTCTATGATTCAATTTTGGGAAGCTTTAATTTTTACAGCCAGAATGAATATTCCGAAATACAAGAGGCTTGATACGGCTGCTCACATTTCAAAATTTCTTCAGAAAAACTTTGAATCTTGCTGGTGGGAATAATATTTACTAGCTGATATTGACAGACAATATGAAAATTCTTTTATTTCACTGTGAAACTCCCCACTTATGGTTGTGGCGATGACAAAGTATGATGAATATCGCTGAAGAATTTGCATATAAGGTTGAGAAAATAATAAACTTCTTTGTAAAATTTGCAGCGTTTTTTTCCTTATATCTCCGAAAGTAAATATCGGATCGAATTTAGATTTGGAACATTGTTGTTGAATACTGACTCTGAAGTTTGTTCCAAATTCCGTTGAAATTTAATCAATCTTCTCAGCGAAAAAAATTTTTTTTTGTAATTTTCGAACGACTGGATCCACACGAAATTCTACTTCAAGTTGTGCGTTTGTATATATCTATACTTCATGAGATATCGAGGAATCAACCTCAACATTTCAAATGGACCTAACCGATTCCACCCATTAACGAACTCAACCGAGATATTTGGACGCCGAACCTAATCTGACAATATCAAGTAGCTGAGGCTTTTTCTTCGAAAATTAATGCACATACGGGCGGATGAACGGACAGAATCAAATGTGACCACGGATTCTTCTTCAGTGAGTTCAACCCAATCGTTTAAAACCATTTTCGGCTCAAAATTCGAAAATTACAGACATCGTGACGCAATGATAACGCGCTGTTCCCTAGAACAAGCGCGTAAAAAGCCAAAGGCTGCGCCAAAGTATTGAGACGTTTTTCAACCACATTCAGTGCAGATGAAGAAAAAGACTCTGTTAAGCATATACCTCTATTAGAGTCAAGATTGTTTGGGATATCTACTAAAGATATAAAAAAACTTGCATTTGAGTTTGCCAATAAAAACGGCATTTCAAAGAGATTTAAAGATCGTAGTGCTGAACGACAGTGGCTGGGAGGATTTCGTATGCGACATCCTTAAATATCCCTAAGACAAACTGAAGCTGTATCTACAGCTACAGCTATGGCATTTAATAGGCCACAAATACAAAAAGTTTTTACCACATTGGAAATGACGCTGGAAAAAGAGGAAATTGATGTTTATCGCATTTATAATATGGACAAAAGTGGTTTATCGACAGTGCAGAGGACTCCAAAGATTTTCGCTAAGACCGGAAGAAAACAAGTTGGATCACTAACTAGCACCGAAAGAGGTCAGCGCGTATTAAATGTCTGCTGTATGAATAGTGTAGGAAATTTGTGCCGTCAGCTCTGATCTTTCTTAGGAAAAATAGGAAGGAGGAGCTTCTAGATGCTTTGCCTCCAGAGTCCTTAGGATTATCTCTCGAAACTGAATGAATGACAACTGATACTTATGTATTGTTGTTGGAGCATTCTCAGAAATTTGTTCAGGCAACTCGCGAATTAAAAGTTTTATTTTTCTTGGATGTACACACAAGCCATAAGTCCCTGAAAGCATTGACATTGGCCAAAAACTATGGAATAATTATTTTATGTTTTCCTGCCACTGCACACATCGTATGCAGCCACTCGATGTCTGCTTTTATGGACAACATTTTATAATCGAGAATGTGCAGTCTGGTTGAAAAACCATCCAGGACGAGTAATTACACAAATGTAAATTTGTGAACTTCTTCTTCTACTTACGGAAAATCCACAACAATGAAATATGCTACAAGTGGAGTCTTGAACACGGGCATCTACCCCTTAAACCCAAATATTTTCCCAGACGAGTTATTTGAGCCGGCTGAGACCACAGATAGATTATTGAAACCAAGCAGTACAGAAGGAGGAACATCAAGTCAACCAGAGTCAGTCAGCGACAAAATGGAACAAGAAGAAAAGAAAAGGCCTGGAAATGTTCGTCAAATCAAAAAGAACGTTTTCGGTAAACTGTTCCACTACACAAATATAACATGATGAAGAAAACCCGTTTGGAGCCGAAGATGATAAGGACGATGTGGCTTGTCACCACTGCAATGATTTGTTTGGAAATTCCTAGTCCAGGCAGCCTTGGATTAGTTGCATGAAGTGTGAATCTGGAAAAATGGAAAATGAAAAAGAGTTTTATTTGATGAGAGGAATCTATGGTTAAAATTAATGTACAACTTGAAGACTCACCCTGTATAGTGCATAGGAAGAGATCGCCGTATTCAGATACTATCAATCATTTCATTTGGGAACTTTTAAATGCTTACTTGTATTAGTCTGAGATCGGAAGTAAGCAGATAAGGAATAGCAAGTAAGGCGGCTGTCTATGAGGCGCCATTTGGGAAGAAAGTGCGCTTTCAAATATATGTATTTTCGAGCCAATATATTTATCAGTTGCAGCAATATATTTATTTTGTATGCCGATATATTTATTTTTACGAAACACAATATTTATGAGTTGGGTGATACAAATATACAAATTCTTGGTAACCAATATATTTATTAATTCGACCTATCCCAAGTCGTCACGACAGGTCGCGCTGGCCGCGTTTGCTTCAGATCTAAGCTTAGGGCAACATGGCGTAGTTATTAGTACATTAGTCGCTCACAGTAAGCAGTGGTTGGGAAAGTTATCTAACTTACAGAGTTCTATTAATTTTTTTTCTACCTCCATGGTTCCAAGTTCCAAAATAGTAGCATTAGAAGACCACGATACAAATAACATAACCATATATTTGTACCAGATTACAAAGAGATTTGATTCAAACAAACTATATACAAATACTAACAATAGCAAGTTTAAGTTTACTGTTTGGTTCGTGCTACTGGAACAAGTGTTAAATAAGGATTATGAATGAATGATGCAACATAACACTGTAAAATTCCACTTCGTGTACTACCGTTGACAAAATCGTAATTTCACATTCCTTGCCGTAGAAAACTACCATCCAAATGAACTTAATTGTACCATTGTATGAAGACACAAACCAACTGCTATCAGGATTCCTTAATATAATAATATATAATTATCTACAAGATAGATAACGAAGAAACATCTCTTTGGTTATGTCTTATAAATGGGCATTGATTGATCATTGATTGTTACTCATCTCATCCTCTGAATAAAGAACATTATTGGATTATTCAAAGATCTCATCATACACAATATACTACAAAAAGGTTAGATTTCTGCTTTCAATACCGACATTCTAGAAGCCATCCATCAGACAGTGCAGGTACTACACATTGACAAGATGACTACGTGGTATATTGTACCAATGGCTACGCCATGTTGCCAAATGCTCAGAATGTGCTGAACGCTGCCTTCGCGCCCTCTCGTGACAACTTGGAATAGGTCGAATTAATAAATATATTGGACACCACGAATTTGTATATTTGCAACATCAACTCATAAATATTTTGCGTTTCGTAGAAAATAAATATTTCGGAACGACAAATAAATATATCGGCACACAGAATGAATATATTGCTGCAACTAATAAATATATGGGCTCAAAAATACATAAATTTGAAAACGCACTTTCGTCCCAAACGGCTCCTCGTAGCTGTCGAAGCCGCCTTCTATAAAGCGCGTTATAATCGAGCAACAACCGTCAGTAATATTTTGCTGGCAAGAATTAAAATTTAACAGAACGTTGTTATTTCGGAACTCCTTCTGTGATTCATTATTGAGATTCGTATTTCTTAATTTATTTAATTAGTCATTGTTGTAAGTTTCGGAAATTAATGTTTTTTTAGAAATTTTTCAGAATATTCCTTTGAAATAACATGAAATACTTATTTCAAAGTAGTGGAACAAAAAATGTTTTCATTTACATTACAGAGTACGATTTTATGATAATTCAATGGAATTCCACAACTGAGTCAAATATTTCCTTGAAATTTTGAATAAGCAAATCGAAGTGCGGAATACAACAATCAATTGGCTCCAATTTGAAATTTTCTATTTTTCCCAATCTTCTCACTCCATTTCTGAAATTTCAATTGACAGGGTGTTGAATCTGAGCTGAAGTTCTATATTTCTCAGATACAAACTGGGTGATGCCAAACACTGAAAGAACAGTTTGGTTACATTAAGTAGAAATTATTGACATTCACCTAATCTGTTATTGAAATATGGCTTATCAAATATTTGTTTTGTATTAACAAATTATTTGTTCACGCCTTGATAAATAAAGACTTATTTAAGGTTATCATACATTTATTTAATTAAATTATTCATTTATTAATGGTGAATAAATATTTTGTGGTCTATGCTTAATGTGGCATAACTATAAATAAATTTTGTTCTTCGGATATCAACGAATATTGAAAGTAAATTACTTATCATTAGTAATGAACAAATATTTTGTGATTATCAATCAATGTTTATTTCAGTGGAAAAAACATGGAGTTGGATTTCTTCATATGTGGGTATTGGTAGCAATGAAGCAATATATCTTTCATGCAAATCATTTATTTTCAAAATCAAAAATAATTATAATTTTTTATACTTGAAACAATGCTCAATATTATGCATTAATTGAAGAGTCCATTTACTAAATAAATGCAGCAGTACATATATTCATGTTTTATGAAATAATTAACTGACATCTTCCTATTTACTACATACAACGAAGTTTGGAATAAAATGTTATGACAGTATTGCAACAAGAAATAAGAGCCATTCTGAAAATAACAATAAACAATAAATTCAATCACTGATTCACTTTTTTCCTGAAGAATAGTTCCAACACGTCAGAAGAGAATATTTGAGAATTCGTATATAGAATGAATTGAATTAGGTTTTTCTTATCAACTCAAATTGCTTAGAATCCACACAAGAAATCTGTTTCTTTGAGTTCAAGCCTTTTTTGAACAATATTTTCTGTACGAGGCACTATCTCATTCAGTTTTCTTCTTTCTCATATATCTCCTTTGGCAGTTTGAAGGGATTCATTCCATTTTCTGAAAAATTAATCATTTTTGAAACATGTTTCGCAAATATAATCAGAGTCAATTATCTTAATATTCATTGGTTTACAATACTGCTTTTGTATACCTGAGTCATAATCAATGTATAACCAAATTTCGACCTGCCTTTGCAAAATTTACATTTATCAAGTTTTTGATGCACGAACTACCCATATCGAATAAAGGTTAGGAAAAATTAATAGTGTATACATACCTGATTTGTTTCCTCTTCTTCAACAATTCCAATGTTCCAATTCAATATCACTATGAATGCTAAGAGCCTCGACACAAAAATCAGACACGATGGAACGATCAGATACTATATCATTATTGACACCACGCACACGATAATCGACGAGTCTGAACCTGAGGTGACTCTGAGCAGCCCCGAATCATAATAAACGTGAATATGTATTTATTAATAGCCACCCCATTATATATTGATATAACTTAGTTACTAGTTACCAAAACTTATTGATGAGAAATATTTGAATCTTTGTAATGGACAAATTATTTATCGTTAACTTATTTTCTTTGTAATAACTGAATATCGCTGTAACAAATGCTTTGTTCATAGATAATATCAAAACATATTACAAACAGTTTTGATGATTCAGCCATATTGACTGAGAATATTATTTACTTATTCTCAACAAATTCGGAAGGAACAAAGGTTTTTATTCAGTACAACTGAGATTTTTCTTTCAGTGAAGTTATGAGCAATTGAAAATATTGGTAGATACAAGAAACACTCTGTATCTAGGTTATGGAATTGATAAGATCTACAATGAATATGTTTTTTGGAATCATCTAGGGCAGTTCTACCCCAGGTTACCGTATGTTCCTTTACCAAACAAACACCCTGTATATAATAAGTCTATGGATTCTTGTTTCGAAAAATCCGCACATGACAATAATAGAATGAGTCGACACTAATTGACTCGTCCAATCTTTCCCTTTATGCTATATAATTATTTTTCTATGGAAAAATATTATACAGATTTCGCTTTTCGACGCATTCGACAGTGTATCTCATTCCATTCTGGCCAAAAAACTTAGAGCCTCTGGATTTCATGGTCAACTGTATCGTTGGCTGCTTTCTTACCTCACAGACAGGGTTCAATTTGTTATGGTGAATGGTTAACTTTCCGTTCCTATATTTGTTACATCGGGCGTACCTCAGGGAAGTCACCTGGGACCGATGTTATTCTTGATATTCATAAACGATATAGGTTCTGTCATCCGATTTGTGAGATTCCTTCTGTTTGCTGATGATTTGAAACTTTTCGCTTCGATTGAATCCCCTGCTGATATAGTGAGCTTACAGTCGGACCTAAAGGCGTTGAAGAGTTGGTGCGTTGCCAACTGTTAATCGCTGAACATAGGAAAATGTAAATCCATGTCAATCTCTAGAGTCAAGGATCCAAAAATCGCACCTTTTTTCTTGTGGGGTGGTCCCCTGGAACGTATAAGTATCGTGAAGGATCTGAGTATTTTATATGATAATAAATTATCGTTCAAACCACACTTGCAGGCTATTTCCACTAAGGCTGTTAGAACTCTTGGTTTCATTTTCAGGAACACCAGGGATTTTCAAAATGTTGAGACACTAAAAATCTATATATAACGATCGTTAGACCGTGGAATTTTCATCAGTTGTTTGGTCCCCTTACACTTTGGTTGTCGGCCCCTTTCATGAGAGAGTCCAAAATAAGTTTCTTAAGCATGTTGCATTCAGGTTGGGCATCACTTCTCATTCATTCTCGGTAACTCATATGCGGGATCAACTCAGATTGTCATTAAAATCCAGAAGATTTTCTTCTGATGTCCTTTTTGTTGCCAAGATTTATCGAAGTCTTATATTTTCACCTGAGTTGTTGTCCCAGCTTACTTTGAATGTTCCTCCTAGGCTCATGAGACGAGCTGATTTATTCCGAGAATGATGAAGCATACCAATGTTGTTGATACGCTAGGAGTTTATGTTCCCAAGGATGCATTATCGAGGTTGAGAAGAGATTTGTCGACCATGGTTATATTGTAGTTTATGAAGTCATTTCATCTTGTTTCATTTGAATGAGTGAATTTTGATTTTTGTTTTCAGAAATTCAGAACTGTGTTTCATTTTTATTTTTTCGATTTTGCATTATATTTATTGTATGTTGCATATATTTAAGATTTAAGTATTCTTTTTCTTGAAAATGGTAACGTACCGCAAATAAATGAAATAAATAAAATCCATTTCATCATGCGATATAAGTCCAGGAAATCATTAACTTGTTTTATATTCACTTCAGTAGGAATTGTGAAAAATATAACTCGAAAGGCTGTTATTCCACTGACTACTCAGGATTGCTTTGTTGATCACATCTCTCTATCGATGTACTATGAAAAAATCTGATACTCTTCACGAAAGACCAAATCTTAGTTCACAATTATGATTCGAATTGTAATTGAAAAAATTCTGAAAAAGCTCTGACTTGAATTTAGAATATTTTTCGGGTTGAAATTTGTTTCCGAATTGATCACCTATGGATTCCTCTAGAGGCAGATACACTTCCTGAAGGAAAATATTCGACGATCTCTTTTTCTATATGGTCTTCAAAAAATTTTGCATGAACCTTCAAGCTACTATTTTTCAATCATCGATTGAAGGTTATATTGGGAGAATTATGCATTATTTTTTAGGGTTTTTCTGGATTTTCACTTCCAATATCTGAAACAAAATTATTGAAAATTGTTGTGTGTTAATGTAATTTCATAATTAGGTCAATTTGACAAGAGTCTCAAAACGAAAAATTGAAAAACTATTTCTGAAATTTTTTTTCTTTGTCTGATGAAAGAGTCAAAGTTGTACTCTGAAACATAACAATTCGCTTTGTTTATCGTTTATATTATTTCTGTATTGTTCATTAGACAATCTGTTTCCCAAGAAACTGCCCTTGACAAATAGTTCAATTCTGCAATCCGCAAGGGCGTTTTTGATAAAAAAAACAATTTTGTTCAATTACTTTAATACTTCTGTTTCAGGTAGTGGAAGGAAAACCAAGAAAAAATCCTCAAAAAAATTAAATCAAGTACAATCCCAATTCGTTCTGATCCATATTTTCGAAACTATTCATATTCATATTCATATTTACGGAACCACCGGGCGGATCTCACTCATTCACGAATTCGACCTCCATAATTTAGCCGTGAAACTATTCTTCAAATATCGAGTTTTTTAGTTTTTTCCCTCGAAAGGGAGTTTGTTCACGATCGGAAGTCCTCAGGGTCAATAGCTTTCGAAAAAAACATCTACAAAACATTGTAGACATTTGTAGAGTGAGTTTGAACCCTTTACGAAGACCGAATTCGGAAATGGGTAAAATCCAGCCAATAATTTTGCAGACACATCCATTCGAAATTTCATTTTCCTAATCTGTCCAAAACTGCAGACTGAATCGACTTAGAAGCCAAAACTTGATATAAAATTGACGGAAGGAACTCTCAGTTCATGCAGAATTTCGAGAGGCTAGTATTATTATGGGATTACAGAGTATTAAATACTTCAGATCACGAGATTTTGCACGCAGTTAAGTGACAATTTTCTCGAACTAGATACTAAGTTCCGTTATGATTCAATCTGTATTTTTTTCAATTAATACGAGAAGAAAAACGATACAGAGAAAAAATACAGAAAATTGGACATTTTTCTTCCAATATCTCTGGAACTTGAAATCGAATCAGATTGAATTTTGATATACTGTTGTGAAATATGGAATTCTAAGTGTGCGCCACATCTCATGGTTAGTTTCCGAGAAAAATATTAAATCGAGAAATATTCAGGATTTTGTTCATCAAATTAATAATCATAAGGTCCCAATAAAATGTTGCGAATACTTGCACGTTATCATGCTACAACTAACAATCAAATTTCAATCTGATAGCTCCAGAAGTATCTCAGATATTGAGGAAATAACTTCAAAACTCAAAAATTCAAATGACAGTAGTTCCAAAACTATTCGAAAATTTGGCACAAAACTTAACCGTGGCATTTTGAAAGGCAACCTATACTGAGGAATTCAAGTCGATGAGATTATCCGTACTCGGTGAGTTCAACCTAGTCATTAAGATATTAAGGCAATACGATGGCAAGCGATTCCCGATTACATATGTGCAAAGAACAGGAAATTTAGATTTGTTTTTCGCAATACTTCCAAAAGTTGAAACTTGATCGAATTGAACTCTAATGTTCCGGTCAGGGCGAAACTTCATGGACATCTGATGAATACTTTCCGAGAAAAAATTTAAGGATTCCAGCGAAATTTTGCCGGCAGTTGTGCGTCAGTATTTCACAAATAGCCAAATTGCAAGTCGATCACATGAGTGTTTTCCGTTATCATATAATCATTCATCGAACAATTGACTGAAAATACTAAAACCAATCAAATAAAACGATTTTTACATCTTTGCTTGTCATGACTTCGTCAGTTGCTGATGAGCAGAGCTCGGGATAAAAAAATGATGATGGATATGTCCTATTTAACGTAGATGAAGATGAAGATGAATGTGTTATCTAGGATGCTTGAAAGTGTAAATCCGCAGTTTTTTTTTCGAAAAGAATATCCACAGGTATAAACCCAATTTTATGCTCAAAGATAACTTGATAATAGGATACAGAACATAATACACATTTATTTCCCCAAAGAGGAAACAAAATTGTTGATTACAATCCTAGTCGAATTGAACCAAATCTACTATAAAGAGTTTCATTATTATATGAGATATCATATAAATAAATCTTTTTCTCGAAAAAAACTCGAGTCTACTGGAAATCGATGAAATATTCACTATTCTATTTCTCCCAGACAAAATGTGCGGAAGAGATACATCAAAGGAGAAGAGGCGGTTGAATAAATAAGGTGAAACATTTTATCAACCCCAGAACCGGTGATCCACAAATTTTAACGACAACAATTTGTATTATTATCCGCCGAGCGGCCTCCCTAATGGACGCGATGAAGCAATATTTCATAGGGAAGATCAATATTGTACTTTCCCGCTAATCGGAAGCAAAACATTATTTACTGGTATCCGTTATCGCTGTACAACGAACACAGGACTAGATTTATGAGATTTGCGCCCAAATCACTTGTTCGAAGATACCGCCTTAATTGGTATGTCGTTAATCATTTAACGATGGTTTCGCTTCTGATTATGTACCTAACATAATTTCGAATCGAAAAAGTGTACCGATTGTTGCTGTAAAAAAAACTAGAGAAGCACTGACGTGAGGTCAGGAGCTTTTAGGCGCTTGTTTAAATGATAACTATTAGATCAACACGATTTTGCACCTAGTTGCGTGTTGGTAATCTCACCTGATTACACAGTTTCAATCTGATTGCATTTGTACTTCTTGAAATATTGCAGAAATAACGTTAAAATTCCAAATAACAACGGAGTTTGCCACATTTTTTTCCTTATATCCCTGAGCCCCTATTCTTGAAACGGGAAAGGGAGAAAATAGGCGTGTCGACGCTGTTGCCAAGGAAACCCGGTGCATTTTTGATGGAAGGATAGAGAACGTTCATTCCATCACATTCAAGAAAAGGGTCTCTGGAAGTAAATGTCGGATCGAAATAAAATATTGCGCCAAATTCCATTGAATTCTTCGAATCGATATTTTCAGAGAAAAAAAAATTTCTTCAAAAATTTAAGAAATGTTCGAATAAAAATTGGACAGAATTGAATATGGCCACGGATTCTTCTTCAGAGAGTGCAACCCAATCCTTTAAGAACATTTTCGGCTCAAAACTCGGAAATTAAATACATCGTGACGAAATTATAATTAGAACAAGCGCGTAAAAAACAAGCTTCTCATAACGCAAACATTGAAGGAATGAAGAGAAACCATCTTCCGACGCTTTGCTTCTTGAAGAAATTGATGACAAATCATCCTACCTGACTGAATTTTTCAAGAAATGTCTGCAATTGGTTTTCTTCGCCAACTTCATTTGCCTAGTCACAGAACATAAAGTTTCAGTTGTAACTAATTTGCTTGACTTATCAAATACTGATTCATTGGTTTCTAATCGGTCGAAATTAATTTTGAATGAATAATAAGCTCAAATTTCTACATAATTATACTGTAAGTGAAATTCTTTAGCGCCTCAAAATATACTAGTAACATTGAAAGCGTTACATCGATAAGAGATAACTTTGCGAAGTTAATCTGTACTGAAGAGAATAGAGATTGTGCAAAATACTTCGTTGGGGCTATGCCTTGGCGCCATGTGCTCAACACCATTAGAACCCCTGCGACTAGAAGCCATGGAACCACCCTTGGATCTGCGCAGAAGATTTTTGGCGGACAATTCATCTTGAAAAATAAACATAGTAAGAATCTCTAGATTTACTAAGAACAATAGACGTTAAAGTTCCAACTTTTTGCGAGAATAGCGAAATAAACAAGCTCACCCTTAAATCTATTCTATCAGAAGCAACACAGTTCATTCAGATTTATACAGATGCGTCAAAACAAGATCACGGAGTGGGATGTGCGGTATTAATTCCAGAAAAAAAAACACAGCTCACATTTAAATTACACCAACAGACCTCAATATTCTCTGCCGAGGCAATCGGTATACTGAAAGCAGTCGAATATGTTGAAGATAACCACGTTACCGAAGCCTTGATACTTTCTGACTCTCTTTCCGTGTTGCGCAGCATTTCATACCCTATGGACAACACCTTGCCATACAATAATAACATTATGGAAAACCTCAAACGTCGAATAATCGAATTGATGAAAAAAAATACGAAATAATATTCCTGTGGATAAAAGCACACACTGGATTTCAGTTCAATGAAGAAGTCGACAGTCTAGCAAAACAGAGTATAGTTTGTGGAGTGTCGTTGAACAATCGGCTTACAGTGGAAGAAGGTCTTACGCAGTGCAGACATAGGGTCATCAACTCCTGGCGAACAAGATGGGAAGAATATTGTAAAGAAAAGCAGAGCAGGTATACTCTATTGCATCCCAACCTTCCAAAAGAATCCTGGTTCAAACACAAAAAGTACTCTAGGAAGAGCATAGTCACCATTAGCCGATAAAAATTCGGACATGCCTGCTTCCCAGCACATCTGAAGAGGATACAAGTCGTGTCGAGTGAATTGTGCGAACATTGCCGTGTCATTTGTGATTTGGATCACTTGTTTTTTGGGTGCGACAATTATAATATTCAAGTAGAAGAACTCTACAAAAACCTTATGAAGATGGAACTGCCAGCTCCTTTTAATTTGATGTCACTTCTGGCTCTCAACGACCATAGAATTTTTAATATCCTCCTCGCATTCGTTGACGAATGCCGACTTAAACTGTAACTGTAACTGTATAATGTAAATAATATTACTTATGTTTTTATATATATAATGCTATAATGAGGGCAAGCTCCTGAGTCATTAATAAATGAATAAAAAAAAGAGTGATAATAATTTATATTCCAATATGCATAAACGAAGGTTTTTTATTTTGTTTGTGACGAAAACGGTTCTGTATAGTACTTATTTTCAGTTATTGCCAGCGGTTAACTTGTCTTAAGAGCATACAGTACCTCGAATTCGAATGGAGGTGACTTTTGGAGGCCAGAGTACGTTTTTTTGAACACATTTTTGGGTGCACATGGTTGGAAATGAATGAAGCTCAACGTTGCCACTTTCTTATATTCAAAAATTTTCGGGAAAATAAAGATTGCAATCGGGTGAAAAATGAACATTTTCCTAAAGACTTCGAAATTTCAAGCATTCTGATATTTTTCGCTGCTATTAGCATGCAGACCCTGGGCGGGTGCTCAACCTTGAAATGTTAACTAGGTTTTATGAAACTTGAATGCTGCTGTGTTGCCGAACTCGACGAAGTCGTTTTTTATCAACCCGTGTAACTGTTTGCTCTCAAGCTCAACAAAATGCCTCCAGTTCGAAGGCGTCGAAATGATCACTAGGTTAGCTATTTTGACATGGGTATAATTGTTGCCTAGAGAGGTAATAATTTGTAGCGGGATTGACCGTCGGGTTAATTGTACGACAATATGAGTGATGCAGGTGTATTATTCATGGACAAATTGAGATAAAGGAACACGAAGGTAAACAACCAATCAATCGAGGCGTGCCACAGAATTCAAAGATGAGTGCTTCAGTCAACTGGCTCTACGAGACCGTTTCGATACTTTCGAAGTGTACCAGAAACTATACGTACATCTCCATAGTCGAGCTTTAAAAAACTTTTAATAACGTCAAAATTAGAATTGCATTTTACTGCGGTTCACTGTCGCTAATACGTTCAAAATGATGGGAAGCATGACAGTAGTGGAAAAAAGAATGAATCGGATGATGTCTAGGTATGCTCGATAGCCAACGAACGATAAGACGCTGCCGTGAAGAGCGACTTGTTATTGCGGCTGACTGGATGGTAGTATTATTGGGGCATTTTCACAAAGAACTCTCAGAAATTCAAACTTCTTATTACACAATAAAAAGGGTTAGAAAGTTCGCTATGTACTTCACTGGACACATCTTGCATTGGCCGAAGAGTCTATGATTATGTTGACCTATTTGTACGAAACTCTCTCTGGCAAGCTTCAACATTGAGCAATTTCTATCACACCGTTGAGAGTGAAGTGAATACCGAAATAGCCAAGAAAAGTTCTATGCCAGAACTAATCACATTTTTTCGCTGTAACATTCATGTGGATTACGTTTGCATATTGCTATCTTCCTAATTCATAACAATAGGACCATGATATATCTATTCTGTTTCGAGTGTTATATCACTGTTTGATATGAATTTTGTCATAGCAATATTGCTATCAAGGACTTCCGGAATCTGCGATTTCAGAGATGACAATAATATACTTTATGATTTAAGGGTGACAAAGACGGACGGAATCATGCCGGCCACCTACGCTCCGGTCTACCAGAGGGGTTGACCTGTGCAGGTTTCAGGCCTGAAGCTATACATGTATGGGATGGTCGGAGGTCTTGCACAAATGCTCAGGTTCACCGTAGGGTGCTTCGAGAAAGGATCGAATTTCGCTTCTTCTCCGGTCGCCTGTGCAGGTCGGAGAACCTGTGCAGGTCTGTTCTAATAAGCGCACCGGTTGACCCGTGCAGGTAGACCTGCGCAAGCCAACCTATCCGGTAGACCTTCACGAATATCACCGTCATAATCATACCTCATACACATTTCGTTCAGTTTTCCATGATATTTCAAATTTTCTCGAAGATGAACACCATCTACGGTTTTTCTAAATTCACATAGCAAATTAGAAAATATCACGAAACAAAAAGACCAATAAATGTCAAATTGACCAAAAACCAATTTCCTGGAAATAAATAGATAACTGGCAACCAGAAATCAAATGCAGCAATTCTATTTAGGCGTAATAATTTCATGAGCTTCTCTGTTGGCAACTCAAAGGGATTGCTTATGTCTCTACAGCGCCAGTAGTAAATATTCTAGAAAATCTTGAACTCATTTTTTCTACAGGCATATTTGCATGTTTCTTATATTTTCGGATTCTTGAAAGAAACAGAATGGAACTGATTTACTATATATTCAAAAGTTACATAAAGCTCATTCAAACCGAGAACTAGAGTTATTCAATATTTTGTGAATTCCAATTGGATATACCTATACATTCTGGTTGAATGGCTGTAACTCAGAATTAAGTGTTTTAGATATTTGGTTTCATTAATTTAATTTTCCCTCTAGAGTTGAGGAAAAATCTGAATTCATAGTTCATACTTGGAATATTATTTACTTTTGAATTCACTGTCCTATACGTGGCATTATTGGGCTTTTGAATTTTGTTCCTAATCTTGCTCTGCGTCTTGAAGCGATTCTTGTAAACATTACTTTATACATTGGAGAACGTTATTAAGCTAGGTTCATAGTCATTGTTTATTATTTAACCGAAAAAGTTTTTCTCAAATCATAGAATTACTGCAGGATCATGTGGACATAAAATTATTATTTTAATCAAAAGGTTCAGACGCCAGCATGCGAACGAGAAAATTCAAACGAATATGTATTGATGAATGAATTTTCTGCTAATTCTGCTGACGAAATGATTAAGCCCCTGTTTGAAATTTGTAGCATTATTTATCGATCGTGATTGCCTTTAATTGAAGAGTATCTGAAGCAGAAGCTTGGTGAAGGGGAGCTTCCTACTGTCAGAATCAGGAGTTGAGGAGTTTTGGGCAAAGGTTCATTTGAAGTCTCTTCCTTCAAATTCCATGAGGATTTCCGACCTCAATGTTTAGCATATTCTTTTGAAATACCTTGTGTGGTAACCTTAATTTCCAGGGTTCTATTTGTATACTCCATGCAATTTTATGAAGTCAGTAGGTAGGCCTATATACAGGGTGTTTCATTGGTAAATGAACATACGGTAACCTGAGCTGGAGCTATCCTAGGCCTACATATATATATATATATATAGGTCCAAAAAACCTATATATGATAGGTCTAATCAATTCCATAACCGAGATACAGGGTGGTTCATGTTTTCACTGATAATTTCAATTTCTCATAACTTTTGAACCACCCAGTATATTCGGTTGATATTTGGAACATATGATTAAGTTTCAGAGGTCGATCGATTCATATTTAAATTACCAAAAAATTCAAGGTCCGTATCTGAAAAATATTCTTCTTTCTTTCTTGCAAGCGGAGATTCAACACCCTGTATATTGAAATTTTGGGATTTGATTGAGATACTCGAAAAGAGCAGAAAATATTTAATGGGGTTCAGTAGATTCCATCGTCCCTCATGTTATTTGGCTCCTGGAATACTTCAAGGAAAGATTCAATTGAATATTTGAATTCCATTTATTTATTTTGAAAGGAGCAGAACTATCACTTGTTTCCGCTTAAGAAGTCAATCAAGCTGCCAGAAAAAACTTTTCAATTCTCAGATGGGGACGATGAGGTTAACTCAGGTCCTCATAATACTTTTTCAGTTCTTATTATTTTATCTCCACATTACAGTTTAATAATTTATACATCTGTTTTCAGGCAATTTTCATTCGTTAATCTAACATGCACGAGAAATTTTCTGATTGGAAGAGAATCATTTGTAGCCATAATTCTTCAGAATGAAATACACCGAACATACCAAAATAAATTTTCCATAAAATTTCATTGCTTCCCTCTAGAATAAGAACTGCGACAACTCATCAAACTTTTTCTTCGAAATGAAAATTGTCTCCGAGTTCATCTCGAGATGAATCTGTGTGTTAAGATGAAATCAGTTCTGTACATTCGAGTGAAGTGGCAAGATTTTCTTGATAAGAAGTTTATTACAGCCCGAATATTAATACCAGTTTTACAATTCCACATAATTCCTCTCCAACATTCTCGGTAATAAAGAGGGAGATTTATTATGTTGCAGAATTTTCTTCAGATAAATTTGAGGTTGACTATTTTCGGTGGAAAATTTTCTGAGAAACAAGTTATTCAATAGAATTCTAGAGAAAAAGAGTCCTATCATTTTGTCAAACATCTTCAACATTTGAAACCAATGGTCGCGATTTAGACTTGATTGAACTCATTGAATCCATATAATGGGCCTTAAATTTTACAACTCCGTTGCGAGATATGTCCCCTGTAATTATGATGAACTTTCCTCGCAAACAAAGGGATATTTTTAAGTGAAATTCTTTCTACATTTAAAATTCGCAACTCATGCGAACGACCGTTTCTAATGTACTCAACATCAAATCTTAAAAATCAGCGAAAGTTATTGACTATCGAATAGTCTCATGTCTTGCTAAACATGTGGTGAACAGTTCTACGTAGCTATTTGTTCCTCCAAACCGAGTAGAATTTAGTCCAAACCTTTTCATTTCATTTTGAATAGGGATCCACTTTCAACAAGTGTTAGCAAAAGCAGTAATATTTTATCACCCTTTTTCTGAAACAACAAATTTTTTCATTCCTATTCACCTTCGAATTGAGAATTTCAGATTTTTTGCAGTCAGTGTTGCAGAAACATTCATTGGTTACGCTGTCTGTCCACATTTAGCACGCCAGTAAATATATTTCAACCTATTATCAAATAGAATTTTTTTTTATCCCTTATAAGGAAATTCGTGTATAATTCTTTCCCACTTGATATCTGGTATATACAAGATACAACCTTGGCCGTGTATAGTTTTTCGTGCTTATTATCTAGTTGAGGTAGCAAGAAATTATAGATTTCTCTTGTTAACAGATGGTTAAATTGTTAGGCCAACCATTCTCCTCAAAGTTGCTATTTAACAATGAAATTGAATTTGGCAGCTAAAATCAGTGATAAAAGTGAAATTCCATTACTTTTATGGAAAAACATTTATTGTTGTATGTACTGCAGATTGCAGAAGCTCAAATCTTGGTGGAAGTCACTATAACTGAAGAGTTTGTTGAGGTTTTATTACTGTTCCTGCAAGAAATATTCTCTTCTTATGTGGAAGGGGGTTCAAATGGTTCATCTTTAACGATTCGTTGCCAGTATGTTAGTGTGAATCGAAAGGAGAACCGAAGTGCTCTTGAAAAAATTCAGTTTTTTCAATATTATTTTGTTTAACATGAAAATGTAGACACTTCTGTTGGAAAATTTGGTATAAGATATATTTCTGAAATTTCGTCTAGAAAGGTACAGATTGATCGAAAAGATATACCATTTTGAGTTGGAAAAAATTCACCATGGATTCTCAGAAGGTTCTATGCTGAGCATGTTAACATATTGATATGAAGGAAACATAGCAAGAAAAATAAACGCCCTCTTACATTGAATTCAACTCTCCCATATGACTTTCATATCTGTGAAATTATTCACTAGATTTTGCTGAATTTGAAATGAATATTCAACCGTTTTTTGCTGCCAAACATCAGACTTCAACTCGATTAAGTTTGTTCTTCCGGAAAAATAGTAAAATCAAATTTGGGACGAGCATATTTATATATATTCTTACCATTTAGAAATTCGAAAGTGAACACCACAATTGTTGCAAGAACCCATCTAGTTCAGGGCATGGTGAGGGATTCTGAATTAACTTCAAATAAGTTACTGGGTTAAATGCACCCAGTGATTCCATAAATATATTTGAAATTCTGTTTTCACACTTCGTCGAAAAATATGTATTTAATGGCGTTATAATCCACTACACAATTGGGATTTGAAGCCTTGAAGATTAAGGAAATTTCCTTGGGGTTACTAATATCAAAGGATGTTGAAATTGTTTTACCTGTAAACCAGACAGCATATATGACGTTACGTGGGTAGGTACCGATATCAAAATCTGAATTCTTAAATGGGTAGAATACCCCCATTGATTACGCAAATCCGTTAAAATATTGCATCAACATTCTCAATTTTGTTAACTAGTTTCATCATGATAGAGTCAGTATTTCATGAAATATTTCGGAAATATCAACAAATCTGAGAAAAAATCTACGAAATTTTACATTTTTTTTACCTTATATCTCCGGGAGGTAAAATCTACTAAAATACTATTGTCAAATGTAGGGCTTCATGTATGTTCATTTTTAATATCTGAAAGCGCTCGAAAATAAAAATTTTGGAATTTTTAAAAAATCACTAACCTCACAATCCCACTGAAATATTTCGGGAAATTGCTCGATACTTCCTGAAATATTGAAGAAATCACCTCCAAAACTTCAAACCGTTCGACCTATTCGGCCCATCAAAAAACTTGCCGTTACATTTTGAAATTTAGTCGATTTATTTTGAAAGTTTCGAGTGGATAGGATTCTCCGTACTAACCAAATCGTGTCTAGGACTTGCCGACCAGGCAGAAAAAGTTTTGACACTTTTGATAAGTAGTGACTGAGTGAGTGATCGTTTGAGACCATTTTCGGGGAGAAATTGAAAAATTTCAGACATTTGGAAAAAACGATAGCACGCTGTTCCCCAGAACATGCGCGTAAAAAATGCATAGTTCTAATTATACTCCATTCACTTCTATAAACTATCCTTGTTGGCCATGGTTTAGGTCTATCAAAGTATTTTTACTCAAAACTGACTCTTGAAATATCGGTTATGTCAAAATAATTCTCAGAGACGTTGTCAAATGCCAATGCCAATTTCTACCCTCAATCTCAACATAATCAACACGCTTGAAAACTAAAAAGGCCGAAGGTAGTTTTGGAAAAGTAGAGACAAAGTATCAGGAAGTGCTATGCAGAATGGAAATTAGTTTTTTCTGATAATAATCTTGATAATTCGGAATCAATAATTCATCACAAGCTATATACAATTTTCGACGTATGTGAATGAAAACCAAGGAATTATATTCTATATGAATAGATATTAATTTTTTAGCTGCACATCACCATAATGGGGAAGATTTTAAGTGGAAAAGACGACAAAGAATTTCCTTCAATTGGGGCACCCAAAAAAATACTGACCGGAGACTTTATTCTGAAAAAAAATACGTACTTACTACGACCTCTATGTAAGGAGGACAACGTTGCGTAGTCATTTGACAGGAAAATGATTTTAACCTAACATTTTCAAAATATTCACGGTGAAATGTGTCAGAATGTCACGGTCAACCGGAATAGTTAATAAAAGTGAATGGAGTATTTGTACATTAATTCAAGGCAATTACCAAACTTGTTTTATAGTACGACTGAAATTTCTTTACTTTTCTAGGAAATCGCCTTTGGAGGTTATACACGGAAATCTAAAGAAATTATTGATTCTTAAAAATCGAATATGATTTGTCCTAATGATCTTCGATGAGAATTTTGCATCTCATCTGAAAAATCTGAGGTGAAATGAGTTCTGGGTTTCAAGGGTATACTGAGTTCATTGTTCAGAAAGATAAACATGCGACACATATATTGTCTTCTAGGACCAAACGGAGTGGAGGGTTGAGGACAAAAGATCCAATTAGGCAGAGTGTGGTGGGTGTTTATCTACAATCTGGGCTGTTAACCCATCTCATCTGAAAGGCCCTCTTCGCTGTGAATTTCTGCTGTTTCGAATATATCTTTTTCGACTGGAGACTCCAACTATAACACAATGGTTCATTATTTAAGTAATCATTGAATATATCCATATCTCCTAATTTACACATTTTACCTCCTTGTGCGCATCTGTTTTGGGAAACAGTTTTCCATCGTTCTGTCCAAAAGTTCCACTTTTGTGTAGAATTGCACCTCCACTTCCTAATGAAAAGATTTCCATATGGCTCTCATGAATTTCTGAATGAACCTTCAAGCTATAATTTTTCGATGATGTTCTAGATTTTGATTCAATAAAATCTGTATTTTCCCGAACATTGGAAAATGAAATGTTGAATGGGTATATCTACGGAATTATTGAGTAGATTTTACCCATTCATGAATTCGGCTTTCGTTACTAAGGTCCACTCCTACTCAATGAATTTATTGTGATTGAAATCGGGCGTTAGGCCCACCGTACCACAGGTATTCAATAGGGTGAGTCATTCTGACGATCTGTAAAACCGTGAAACTGAAGTAAACTAACTGATGCTTGGGCTGTTTTCTGTGTAGGCTTTGCTACTGATTCCTTAAGTGACGTCAGGAATAGCACTGTTAAATTTTTACCTAATAGCGAAATATTGGACGGTCCCTTTGAAAATTTACGGTTCTAATTCCACTACCTCATTGCGAAACACCTTGCATAAATAATCGATAATGAACTGCATATTCCTTTCGACAAATAGGAATTGTCCGCCAACTTGTGGAATTTCCTTCATGAGAGATAGCTACACATCGATAATCAATATTTTCTGTATGATAATTGAATTATGACAGTATAATTTTGGACATTAATTAGAGGCCGACCTGTTTCCATGGTAGCCCATTTCAGTTTATTTAGCAAATGGATTCCATTGCAATAGATTTATTGATGAACAAGGAAAATCAATATTGAATGTGGCAGATGAGTCAAATTGAATTTGTTGGAATAAATGATATTCAACTAGGTAATTCATGATTTAAGATAAGCTCAGATATTAAGTATTTTATCGTGAAAATATCAGGGAGTTCTGCAAATACTGTTCAGTTGAATAATTTTGTTGAATTTCTAGACAAAACGGTGAATTTGTGCAGTAGTTGTCAATGAATTAGTTACACAAATACTCGAATATTTCGTTAAAAAAATTAAACTGAATGAATCAACAGAATGTCCTCTCAATGATAAATGGAAGATTTCTCAATCTGTATTCTCCAACTATCCTAGGTTTCAACGAAACCACTCAGAAGCTTGAAGCTTGTACGAGTTAGGATACCGAGTGTGTTCTGTGTAGGGTTTGTTGCTAATTCTTTGCGCCACGTTAGGAACAGTAGTGTTAACTGTTAACCCAACAGCGAATGGTTGGACGGTTCCCTGAAAACCGGAAAAGTTATTTCCCACCCAAGGGCTCGAACCCCAGACCTCACGATCATGAGGCATGAGCTCTAACCACTGAGCTACGCCGCTATCCAGATAATCTTCTAATCTTTCCTGCCTGGAATTACGTGAAAGCTTCATTCAGCATGCTCTTCTATGACTATCAACAGCCAAAAAAAAAAAACGTACTTCGTGATAAAAATCTGTAATTTTCCAGTTCAGGGAAACTTTTATATCTCGCAGATTCAGTCATTCAGTCACATTTCCGCATAATTTAACGCTGCAGCATGATATCCGAACGAAATGAATAATTCATTTTTTCAGCAGAGAAGTTTAATCCGATTTTGATTATGAATGTTCGATTCACAGCCATCAGAATTGTAGACATGTCATTTGATGTTGCATCCGTTGTCAAATTTCAATTAAGGAGCTTAAAAGAACTGTTCAGGGAATTTCATGTGGAGGAATGTTTTTGAATCAATCAAATGAACAATTTATTTATTCCAATTTTCTTTTCGAAATCTAAGATTCAAATAGTAAATTTTTTCGGTGAGTAGAGAAGAAGATTTGAATAGTTGGAGTTGAGAAATCATGAAACTATGTTTCAATAACTATAAAAAGTAAATAGCAAGGCACCCAAATTACGTTATTGTTTATGCGCGCATGTTCTAATGAACAGCGTGCTAACGTTTGGCCCAAATGAATGTTATTTTCGATTTTCATACCTAAAATGCTTTCATACGACTACATAGTTTCGACTCACTGGTGAGAATTATCGAGATGGATTCTTTAGGACTGCCTGTAAGCATAATAATTTGAAAACAGAAAAATCTAGCGACTTCAAACTTTCCTGGTAGGTTGCGAACTTAATGTGCTTTATTTGAGTTCCTTAAGTGGCCAAATCGACCCAGCGATTTCGAAGTAATGCTCATTTGCAGTTTTCAGGTTACTTCCTCAATACCTCAAGAATTACCTAAGCGATCGGATTGGATCACGGTTATAAGTTTAAGGATACTGTCGCGTCACTGTTTGCGAAATTTCGTTGTGATCACATCATTACTCAATTTCATAGAATTTGTTTTCGAAAGTTCTGAAATTTCTTGTTTAAAAAATATATTTTTGTTGAGATGTTCAGCAAATTTCAACGGAAATTTCACTTTGTTCCAATTCCATAATATTTTCCTCTGTACTGTAGTTATCTCCGGAATTAAAAAAAGAACTGATCCGATCATGAAATAGCTCGAGGCTGATGCGCAAACTTCAGCGAAATTTGGTGATGATATTGTTGTTAGACCAATTTGAAATAAATCTGAAAATTATCCACCAAGACCAAGTTTAACTTTTTGATGTACTATTGAAAGATGTTTCAGTTCACTCAAATATTTGATTAATAAATCTGATAATAAAAAAGCTATGTTCAACAGTACACTTGATACGCACCGTGTAACTAGCATCCTACATGAAAGTCAGTTAAAAAAACTGATAAGTGGGACGAATCATCTTCAAAAATATATTCGTATAATATTTCAATACAATGTTGCCAGTAGTGTCTGCAAAATCGTGAAAAGAGTGTATAATTATTTTCATCAACATCCCTCATCTTCAACACGGACAGTTCACAGACAAACCCCAATTATTTTTCAGTTTTCTACCTATCTTGAGGACGAGTTCACTTTTTTTGAAACACCCTGTAGAGATGCTCATTCCAGATGAATTCCTTATAAGGTACTTAATTATACACTGTCTCTTCGTTCCTGACGACACGCATATTTTCTAAAATCTGTAAGAACCAGGAGCCAGCGGTTTACTCAAGGCATATGATTGTCGAAGCACTCCAAGTTCAATCATCAATTAAACAAGTTCGAGAACTGTTCCCTATAGGTCTTCTGGAAGGAATTCGAATATTCATTCCCCGAATTGAATCAGAAAATGAGGAGTTCGATATTTCTTGGGAACGGAAATCATAAAAAAAATCTATCAGGATGTTCATTATCTCGTACTTCCTTTCAGTTCATGAAAATTTCAATGTGAACATTTCAGGGATCACTTAGTGCAGCTGAACCGGAAGCTTCCGGATCAATTAAGTAGGTACGATAACTCTCAATGCTTTTTTGCCTCAACTGATGAAAGATTGGAGCTTTTAACCCTAAGGTCATAAAAACATAAGCTAGGAGTCACATCTGGGTTCTCAGAATCCACTCGTATACGTGTTAAAAAAATTAATGAATATACTTATTATACCAAAAATTCTGGAGTATATGGGGGTGGTTGTATAACTCTTCAGCATTGAATGAACGCGGTGATAAAACTTGACAGCTAGTTTGAAAATGCTATTGGACAACTTTTTCCGAAATTTCGTAATGATCGTGTCATTAGAACAAGTTGAAAAAAAATTGAAATTGTTTTTTTTCAAATATTCTATATTCTGTGATCTTCTGATCATATTATCCTCATAATTCTGTATGAACCTTTCAACTGTAATTTTTCGATGGAGTGCTGTATTTCAATTAGATCTAATCTGGATTTTTGATAATATTGGAAAAAAAATTGAATGACTCGGTCTTAGATTCACCCATTCACAATGATATTTTCCTAATACTTCCAGAACTAAAGATGAGGTCGAATTGAAATCCAGTAGTTTATCGAAAAAAAGGACTGTCGTAAAGTCAGCAGCTCTTGCGCACATGTTCACCCAGAGTGAACATGCGCGCTTAAGCTGCTGACTTCACGTCAGTGCTTTTCTAGGTTTCTTATCGGCCTTGGAAGGCGGATATACTGAAAATCATTGAAACAGGATTAAAGTTATTCTTCTACTTGTATCATTCTTATGGTGAATTAAACTCAAAAATTCGATTTTGAAGTAATTTTAATTATATTCTGTGAAATAACTGTGATTTTACAATAATTTCGGTCTCACCACTGACCTTTTATGTAAGAATATTTCAAAATTGGCAGTTGTGAAATCAAGAGTGCAAATTACTGTAAAATTACTAGTTACTCCAAAAAACCTTCAAAATTCTTTCCTCCATTTTGAATATATAATCGTCAATTTCAATTGCCTGAAGCAACTCGAATATTTTTGTTTTATTTTTCTTTCCGCGTCTAAAAGTTATTGTCCTAATTCGGTTCCGTTGTTGATTTCCGTTGCGTACACCAGCTCTGTAAAATACCCAAATAAAAAAATTTATGGGGTTCAGGTCTGCCGAACGCGCAGGCCATTCGATGGGCCCTGCACGCCCACTTCATTATAATGTAAATAAGGTTTATTATTTGATTTTATCAAATAATAAACCAAAATAGCACGAGCAACAATTATTTTACAGTAATTTCAATTAGAATTTCTCTAGAATTTTCAAGTCATATTCACCATAAGAGTGATCAAAATTGGAAAAATAACTTTAATCGTGATTCTATGGTTTTAAGCCTTCGGAGGCCGATTATCATGATGTAAATAACATGGTGTGCACTTATGCTTCCAAGAGTGACGAGAGCAACTTTAAAATTCAAAGCAAATAAATTCTGTATTCACAGATTCACAGAATACAAGTAGAAAAGCACAAGTGCTCTACATTTGCACCGTAACTGCATAGTCTGCATGACAGGAGTTAAATTCTGTTTGTCGTGGTGTACGTGTTCTTAACTGACCTCCAACGTTAATGATATTCTGAATTGACATTCTAGAAAAGCACTGACGGTAAGTCAGCAGCTTCTGCGCGTATGTTCACTGTTCCTGTGAACATGCACGCAAAAGCTGCTGACTACCTCAACGAAATGTCGCTAAAAGTTGCAGTCCTTGCGTACTTACTAACTGTTGAGTTTCAATGCACTCGCTTCTGTAGTTCTCGGAAACTCAGGGAAGTAACCCCAGAACTTTAAATGTCTTCTACTCCCAAACCATTCTACCGGTTTCACCCACTGACGAACTCAACCTTCGCATTTTGAAAGTGCATGCAACCCCAAAATTTTCAAGTCGATAGATTCCTCCGTACGGCGGGACAGAATCGTTATTGACACAGGATTTGTCATCAGTGAGTGCAACATAGTCGTTTGAGAACATCTTCGGCTCAAAATTCGAAATATATAGACATTTGAACGAAACGATAGCACGCTGTTTCCCTAGGACATGCGCGCAAAAAAGAGATATCATGATTGATGGAGAATGCAATGGAGGATTTCTTGAATAAGGAGTGATCAATACTTGTTTGTTTGACGTGCAAGGTGAATGCGCAAAACTAATACAAAATTTCGCCAGGAACGTATCACTGAAAAAAAAAATTCAAAGATACTTTCATCCCTGAAATAACATATCAAAATTTATTGAAACTTCGGAAATATCTACAAGGCATCATTTCTCAACCAACCATTTGATCTTAAGGACGGTTGGATAGGTAGTTGTGAAATGATTGTGAAAATGAAATATCGGTAGATATGCGATTATAGTTGCTGGCATCCAGGCAATCCCAAACTGGGAATTGTGATTTTTTCTGCATAGCATATACGATTGAATGGTAACTTGGTAGCTGATTGTATGATATTGACACGCGACCTTATTACGAAAGATTCGCGTCAATTTTATCACTGGAGAATTTAAAAAAAATTCGAAAAGTTATATCCCAGCAACTGTGAGTTAGATTCCGCTAAAATTTTGCAACGAAGTACCGTGTTTCATTTCCATTGGATTCCTATTTTTGAAAATATGGAAAATAAAATTTCGATTGGTTATATCTGTGGAACCATTGGGTGGATTATACTCATTTAAACCACTCATGAATATTCCACAAAAAAGTTGCGATCTTGAATTGAATTCATTACGGAGTAAAGCTTCGTTTGGAAGAACAATACGTGAATTCATCAAGGACTTATGAAAGCTTTCCTAGATTTTTATAGTTTTCTAAGTATATATTTTCTGTTTCAGAAAAATATGAAACTCAATTAGGGTATAAATTTCATTCTGATTTATACTGTATTCGTAAGAAAATACAAAAAATCTACTTGTCTGTGTTGAGAATAAAAAGCATCATAATAATCTTCAATCAGGAGAGTACTTCCATTATGGTTGGAATAACCTATGAGAGCAGTAATTTTATACTGAAAATAGCTTTTTCCTCAACAATTTTTCAATTGAATCCTGTGAGCATTATCAATATCAAAGACACAACCTATGAGCGAAAGTGGGTTACCCCCGTTTCGTTATCGTAACGTATAACAAGGCACAAATAAGATATTCTGTGATCCAGGGTTCATGAAAATGAAAACGCCTTGATGAATTTATCATGAATTTCAGCAAACCGTTCTTATTTTGAACGTAGTTTAGTCTATGTATTGCCGATTACTAATCAGATCCATCGTACTCGTAGGTCGATAGAACTGATAAGATGGAAACTTCTAACCATACTTATAGCTTTCGCGCGAATATTCACTCTTGGTGATATCCTTCGAGAATGCCTGCGAAAGCTGCTGACTTCACGTCAGTGCTTAACTAGGTTTTTCTACTTTTCACACCAACCAATATTTGACCAAATCACGAAAACTTCCATCCAAAACATTAAAGTATAGGGTTAGAAATATCCATCTAATCAGTTCGATCTACCTACGAGCAACTTTTGCTCGGATGTTCACTCTTGGTGATATCCTGCGAACATGCGCACAAGAGCTGCTGACTTCACGTCAGTGCTTTTCTAGTTATTAAAAGCTGTAAAACAACTGAAAAAATAACATTTATTTGTGAGAATAAAAAATAGCGTATCACTTTTCAGTTCGATATATCCACAGGAACGCTTCCGGTATAGATATGAAGAAGAAATGACTTTGTACGATGAATAGTTTCAAGCATCCATATATGCAATTATACAGTCTTTATAGGACCGTCACAACATCTGACTTATTCGATTCATCCATAAGACAGCAATGCCTAACATGAAACAAAGGAATAGTTCATAGAGAGCCAATAGCTCCAGCATCGTGAAGAAATATCACTTAAACAAGTCTGAATACCTCTTAATTATCGATAAGCCAATAAAGTCAACAAAATTATTGCACCTTGATATGAGCATTGTTTCGGACGGACCTCAAATCAGGGTAGAATATTTGTTATTTCATTTACAAGTATTCGATCTTGTGTTCATTATGTTATATAAGAATCTGTTCTTCAATATTGAACTTGAATTTATTCCATTTACAAATTCGACCCTCGAGATTAAACCGAAAATTTACCCTACAAATATCGAGCGTCTGAGTCGTTTATTTAGCAGTTATTGTGCTTACGGCCGGTTTAACCGCTGATACAACAAAAGTTTCAATCTGATCGCGTCGGTACCTACTTATCCTGATATCGGGGAAATAAACCCGAATATATATATTTTTTACAATATCTACAGAACTAACATTGAATCAGATTGAAAATATTATTGTTGAATATGTGATATTTCCAAATTTGTGCCTAATTTCATCGAAATTCAATCAATAGTATTCGAAGAAAACAACTTCTTTCGACAAAAGTATGGAAAATTTTCGAAGAACAATTTTGTTCAAATTTTCCAAAAATTGGATCCTCACAAAATGTTCTACTGAGTTGCCAGTTCTTATTCTACAACTAATAACGAAGCTTAAATCTGGTCGCATTACAATGAACCTCCAATCTGATCGTGTTTCTCGAGATATTGCGAAACGAACCTCGCAATAGTTTTTTTTTCGTCCAAAACGCATGTTTCGCCTGAAGATAGTCAAGTTGGTAATTTCTGTCTTTCATTTTGTATTATTCTCAGTGAAAAATAGTTTTCATTTCATGAACACGCAGAAGAAAACATTATATTTTCACAGAAATAAATTGTCTAACGTCAAGAAATAGCAACAGATGCTCCTCTTAGCCAAATTTGTCATAAGACTGTTGCGCAGATAGCATACTCAAGGAAATTGTCAATTTTCTCAAGTTTTCCATGAAAAAAATACGTGGAAAAATTTAATAGGTTTAATCATTATATAAAGAATCCAATTCAGATAAAAAAATGAAATAAGTTAACTCGGATAAAAAAAAAAATTATCCGCCGCTTGTATTGAGCCCGCAGCCACAATTAACTACCATGAGAAGAACCCTTCATTACTGATCACGCCACTGTGCCTATAGAGATGGGTCTGATATACATGAATATTCAGGAGACATTGAGTTACTATGATTGTTTCGACGTCTTTGATTGATATGATCGACACGAAACTCTGCGAAAATCTGCATGTTGATGTGCAACAAGGATTTATCTTACAATTCTATGAGATAAATAGTTTGTGAGTTATTTGAAAATAAAAGTTCAGATTGCTATAAGATTGAAACCAACAACCGATATATTCAGGATCGTAACCTAACTAGAAAATTTCAAGACTCTAGGTCCTTTCCTTCGAAAGTTAGAGCCGGCACGGACGGTCGGATGAACGCAATCAAATTCGACTACGGATTCTTCATAGGTGACTCCAACCTAGTATTTTGAGACCAATTTCAGCTCAATATTCGAAAATAATAGCATTGCGGCAAAACGATCACAAGAGCGTAAAAATAAAGTTAATGAATGAAGTTTTCGGCAACCGCGAAAATGACCAAAGCATGGAATATAATTACATGTACAGTGCCCCACTTAAGATCAGATCAGAGTTCTTGCTTCTTTCCAAAATAATCTGATAAGTTTCGCCTGAAATAGAGCTAATGAACAAACAAAGGGCCAAAATTGGCAGAAACTTCAAATCGCCAGACTTGTTAGATGTGCCATCGAGTTCGGATCACTCAGTATTCTGCCCTTCCCGAGAAAGCAATTCTGTTACAAATTACTTTTCGGAGCCAATATTGAAACGAAAAATACTTCTTCATTTCACAAAATCAAATTAAACGATCTTTCATAACTCTCTCGGTTTTTTTTTTCATTCGGAAAGTGAAGTGAAAGAGAACAAAAGGCGGTTTTGCAGCCTTTCGTTCCGCAGAGACGATAGAACATTGGAGGATTTTGTCGAGTTCAAGAGCACTGAATTTACAGAATTAATAGCCACGGATAGTTCGAATTGCATGAACTCGGAATGACAAAACTTTAGCTGCCCGGAACCAGGCCTCATCGTTATTCGAACGAACTGATGAGAGAGTTGAAGAATTAATTTGAGAGATAAATTGGTTGCAGTTGAAACAAATTGGATTAGTGCAATGGGGCCGCACCTGGTAAACACGAATTTTATAATTTGGCTTGTGGCAGAACGCCCATTTAATGCCTTCTGGCTATATCTCATCCCGGGCGGAATAACTTATTTTATTGAATTTAATTTTGAGGCTGAGTTGACTACGGTATATTAAACACAATTGAAAAATTACGTGAGGGATAAAAATGGTTACGTCAGCCTTGTACCCTGTTTTGCATGATTGAATAAAAGGAGATCTAAATATTCACTGGAAGAGACATAATCATTCGGTTCAATGATCGGTTTGAATATCTTCGAAATATTTGAGCACATCCTTGAATTCATTGGAAATCCAAAATTTGGTTGAGATTCGACTTTTTCGTTAGTAATTTTCGATATTTCGCCTTGATCAGACCTTATCATCCAATCAACCAAAGCATCTACACCGAAGAAGCGATGTCCAAGGAGTACGATTACTCGTATTCGATGTTTCCAAGGTATGTCGGTCTGATGATCGGAAACAACCTAGTAACCGTACTCCTTGGACATCGCTCCTTCGGTGTAGATGATTCATATGATCAAGGTGAAATATTTGTTGAATTATCGAGCGATATTCGTCCTTGTTAGTTCAATACCAATCATCGTTCCAGGTTATATAAACATGGTTTTGGAAATTGACTTCATACATTTCGAATCATTGAGCAATTCAGGGAATATCATGGGATTTCGTAACCTCGTGCAAAATTATAGACAGAGCGGTCACTCGTGCAGATACTATATTTGTCCAACACAGTATGAATTTTGCTTCGCGAAATCCATCCTTTTTATACGATTCTAACCAAATTCTGCACGAATTTTCAAGTTATCATACAATTGAGCAAATTTCAACACGATTGGATGTTCGAAAATATTCTGTGAATAAATATTTAACAAAAATGAATAAGGTTATATTTTTCACAAAAATCCCCTCTCTCTATAAGTATCTTGGAAGCACACATCCTCAGACATCATCTTCGAAAGAAATAATTCTGTGAGCAACTAAATTGAAGAAATCATAATTAACAGATACCTATTAGCCGTGTTCAAAAAAACGTTTCTACATGAAAGAACAATGATTTTGTTGTACATAACTGCACCTCGAAAATGTTTAACATTCTTTCAGCCTGAATTTTTTCTTCAATTTTAAGAACTCATTATCCCTATAATTTGGAAATGCCTCTATTCGAATAGATCTCTCTCATGTATTTTCTACTTCTTTGCATGAATATGCTGAAATAATTGAATCGCAGTCGAATTTTTAAATTTGTTTACGAGAAATCGATCTCTGAATTTGATTCCAAAAATTGGCTGTTCAAATAATAATAAAAATGATAATAATAATAATGTAAATAATGATGATAACCATAATAATAAGAATCACTAAAAATCAGATGAAGCATTATGTATCATAGTTACCAACACACAGCCTATCATTTCTGATATTAAATCATTAAAACGAAAGATGAGTCGAAATCGAAGATGAGTCGAAATCGAAGATGAGACTGAAACGGAAAATAACTCTTTTGCGACAGAAAATTTCAATTTCAACTGAACTGAACAAGGGCGTGGCAAGCAGATCGGTTCATGCTAAGTCAGAAAGAACCAAGAAGAAGTACGAACACAAATCGCTCATCGACCTTATTAACACCCTTAATATGAGAGTACAAGCAAAGGCACAACGGTTACGTGGATATACCAAGCGACCAGAACAGTTTCACCTAAATGAAAAATCTATCAACTAGATCTGAAAAGATGTTATATTCATGTCAACGGTAAAAATATTTTTATAACAGAACCACCGAATTAGAAGGAAGTGGATGATTACTGGCGAAGAATCCTTGAAAACGAAAAAACCCATAACAGGGATGCTCCGTGGATATTTGATGTAGGCGAAAATTCGAGAAGGTTAATACCGATGATTGGTAAGAATATTTCATGAAAGAGTTTGAAGAAAGCATAAAATCCCTTCAGGGCTGGAAGGCACCACGGCTAGATAAGGTACAAAATTTCTGGATCAAGAACATAACTGTTCTGATGCATGAACACCTGTTGAGGGCAATGAATGAAGCAACTGTCAACCCAGCGCAGCTGCCAGACTGGATGACTGTGGGGGCAACTCATATGCACCCTAACAATAAAAACACAAAGAAACTCGAGAACTATAGGCGTATAAGTTGTCTGCCAACTACCTACAAGTCCTCATTATCGAATAGACTATACAGACACTTTGAAGATATAATAGAATAGGATAGAATAGAATACATTTCATTCCCAAAACTCATTGATACAAATCAAGGAAAAGGAAACAGGTCAAATAACATAAGTTACACATTGATGTTACGGCAAGCTAGTTCAAAGTTTTCCAGAGAGTAAGGCTCAATATTCAAAATTAACTTAAAGATCTCTTTCTTAAAATTTTTACAGTCCAGTTGAGCATGAACATATCTTGGTAACATATTAAAAAATGTAATAGCCCTATATGTGCAGCTTTTTTTATACATACTCAATCTATGAATGGGAAAGAGGTATGGGTGTATTTTTCTTGTATTATTTGCATTTTTTAATCTATTAAAGTAGTCATGTTTTTGCATGAACAATAAAGTTTTATATATGCATAAACCAATCACAGTCAACGTTGCACTGGACCTAGAGATACCCCTACAGGGCTCTCTAAAAACAAGGTTGAAAATTACTCTTATAGCTAGCTTTTGAACAATAAAATACTCTGAAGGGAAGAACTGCTTCCCTAGAAAATTAGATCATATGCTAGCAGCGACTGAAAGTTTGAGAAGTAAACCATATTCAGAATTCCATTTTTCACATTATCTCTCAGTACTCTCAAAGTGTAGATTACCGAATTCAACTTTCCGATAATGTACTTTATACGATCATTCCATTTCAGAGTAGAACCTAAAATCAATCCCGGGAACTTCACCAAGCTGGACACCTCATTAACGTGATCTTCAAATATAAAATGATCGGGGTACATTGAAGAGGATCTATCCGTAGTAAAAATCATGCATTCGGTTTTGTTGGCGTTCAGTTGTAGAGCATTGCCCCTGCATCAGCTATTCACCCTGCTCATCACACCACAAACATCAGGTTCAGGGCTGGACAATTGTTAAGATATCGTAATGATGTTTTCGTCATCTCCAAAATCCAGTGTTAGAACTTTTGATGTTTCATTGTCTCCAACAATAGGGGTGCTATCATTATACAGAGAATTGCACTCAGAACTTGGTATTCGGTGCTTCAAGCCTGTATCATTGAGAGAGACATTATTTCTGTTTTTCCTTATTTCTCTTCACTGAACTACATGATGAATCACTATTTCAATGCGTTAGGGCTTCTTAGAAGTCGTTTACATGAATGAAGTAATGGGCCCAGTATACTACCCTGAATTATACCTTAGGTTATAATAGGTCTTTCTGCTGACATAAATATCCCACTGTTCACCTAGACAAGAACTTGCTGTCTCCTGCCTTGTATGTAGCTCCTAAAGAGGTCAAGTTGTGCTTCTCGTATTCCCAAGATTTCAAGTTTCTCTAATAAAATTTTGTGTACCACTGAATCAAAGGCTTTTGACAAGTCCAGAAACAATCCTGCTGGTATCTCACCCTGATCCTGGGATTCAAGGACAGTCCGTGTAAGTTCGTAAAATGCGGTCTCTCTACTCCGACCTGGAACAAATCCATGTTGTTTCGAATTGAGAAGATCGAATTTCGTCACATACTTTAGAAGTCGATTTGTTAATATTTTCTCAAATGTTTTAGAGAAGAAAGTTAATAGGCTAATATGCCTGTAATTTTTAAAGTCGTTAGTATCTCCCTTTTTGTGAAGCGGTTTACCTATTGTTAACTTTAATTCATCAGGAAATTCACCAGTTGTGAAAGACTTATTCAAAATGAAGAATAGCGGGCCAACGATGTTCCTTATGGATTCTTCAGTGACAGATATTGGTATTTGATCATGACCAAACGATGTTTTATTTTTTATGGTGTTAACAATAGATATAACTTCTGATTCTTCAATATCAAACCTGAAGAATGATATATGAAAGCCCTCTTTTTTACCTGGTCGTTCGGACATTGATTACGGCTACGAAGTTGTTGGCTACTTCCCTGGGATGTCCGTGTATGAACATATTCAGTTTTTTTCTCTTTCCTTCTAGTGATGTTATTCACAATTTTCCACGTTATTCTAGATTTGTTTGAAGAGTTAGCTATCTTGTTACTATGAAATTTCTGTTTAAGACCTATTTTTGCCTGATCATAAATATGTTTGATTCTTTTATATAAGCTCAGAAACTCACTTTTCACCCTATAACCAGTATATACACTATCCAATAAGGACTTCAATCGGGTTATCTGTTCGTTATTTCTGAAACTGAATTCATCCCTATGTTGAGCTGAAAACTCGACAATTGGAAAAGTAGCCTCAAAGAGACCTCTGTAGGTGCTAGAAAGACTATCTCATTTGCGCTCAGAGATAAGGAGTCATCAATCTCTTCCCAAAGTTCTTGAGTCAAATTGTCTTTGAAGTTAGCTATAGTGGCATGGTTTATATTCTTAAGTTTGATCTTTTTACACTTTTGGACTTGTAAAGCAGTAGGTAGAACCAGTTTCTATGCAAAGTGATCTGATAGGTGTGAATCTATGACAAAAGACTCACCCTCGTTCAAATTCGTGATTATATTATCGAGATATGTAGAAGAGATTTCTGTAACTCACGTAGGCTCAGATATGGTTGCTTTAGCTCCAAAACTTCCTAGAATTGTTATGGAATTCCTTTTTTGTCTTCATTCAGTAAGGAGATCAATACAAAAGTCCCCAGCCAAGATGAAGCCAACTCCCTCAACAAAGCACCTTTCCAGGATCGACCTTGTGCCCTCAAAAAAAGAATCAACATCAGAATTAACTGGTGTGCTTGGCCTATAAAAACAAAAAATGAGTAATTCAAAAATACAGAGTATTGACCTGCAGACATGCCAACTCAAGAACCCTATCAACTACAAATTCATCAAAAGCTTCACGTACTTTCCGAGACATATTGTTGTTACAGTAAATTGCACAACCACCCTTCCTACTTCAACAAGAATACAATTCATAACCCTCAATATTATATAGTTCAAATTGCTGATAATTTTTTCAATGCTCAGTTATTGCTAAAATGTCCAGATCTTGATCTACAACAAATTTCTGCAATGCTGAGAATGATGTGATTGGATATTTTAGTGGATCTTTGTGATAATACGTTCTTCTTGTAATTTGGAATGGGTTCATCTGATGGTTCCCTGTTCTTGCTCCGGAAAAAATTTCTGAAATTGAATTCTTTTATAATTGTTCCCTCAGGCCAAACTTCTTCACTTACAATCCGGCTTACAATGTTGTCAGGCACTCCTACACTAAAAGCAGGATTCAGACCTTTTGAGTTCTACTTCTTCACTTCGATCGCTGTATTATCCACAAATTCTAAAATATTATCTTCAATGTCCTCAGCTGTGACTTCCTGACCCTAAATTCGACCAATATAAAGCCATTTGCGAAATAGTGCGCCTTCAATCTTTGCTTCAGCTTCGGTTTGTTTTGTCCCCTGCGGCAAAGTGTTGGTTCTTCTGTTCGATTTCCCTCTCGAAACTTTCTTCCATGCCATGAGAGTATTAGTATTCCCTTTTCTGGAATTCTCCGATTTTTGACTCAACACTATCGAGTATTGCTTTTTGCTAACACTTGAACTCGGTGATTTGTTTATGTTGACATACTCTTTTGGAGGATTTTGACTTCTGTGTTCGGCCAGTCTTTTGGTTTCTGTATTTCCACCAGAAATCGCCCATTTGTTTACTGTCTCTCTATTAGATATCAATGTTAGATCGTAGATTTCTGTTGGTTCTTCTGTTTCTCTGCTGACCCTAGAAAGTTCAAAGGGTTTTTTTATGTTCGTATATTTATCTGGGTTGTATCTATTATCTGGAATGTTATTGTTCCAAAGAATAAATTTTTCCACGTAGGAGCGTATTATTTTCCATGAGTATGGTATTTTTTTCTTTCATCTCATTAACTACTTGCTGAAGCAAATTCACCTTAATTTTGGGGAATTTCAAATCATTTACCTCTTCATCGTTGTTACTGTCTACGTCACTCACGATGTGGTGACATTCTTGGGTACATTTTAACGCTTTAATTAGGCATGATGGATGGAATGGCACTTTCCACTTGAGGCGCTTCAGATATTCTTCTACTTGTAGTCAAAAATGACTTTTCCAATGTCATCTATACGGCTATATATGTTTGAACAATTCATGATGAAACACCCTGTATAATAATATACTTCCACCTGAGCAAAAAGGATGTAGTAAGTCATCACGGTGAAGCAGGGGTTAGCTTTCAATAGACAAAATGGTTATGGAAGATGCAAGAAAAAGGGAAAAGAACTTGAGCATGGCCTGGATAGACTATAGAAAAGCTTTCGATAGTCTGCCTCATAGATGGATTATAGAGGAACTTGAAATATACGTAAGTAAGTGCAACACCAAATGGGGTACTATGATGCAGTTAAGTTATCTAGGAAGATGCCTAAAAACGAATAGCTTGAACATCAAACGTGGCATATACCAAGGTGACTCCCTGTCAGCGCTTCTATTCTGCTTGGCATTAATATTACTACGAAAAATGATGAACAGTGGGAAACCAGGATACGAGCTAGAGAAAGGAAGATTCATAAGTAACCTTTTGTTTATCGATGATCTCAAACTCTCTGCGACAAACAACGGGCAATTGGAAAAAGAAATGGATATCGTTAGGATATTTTCTAGAGATATTGGTATGGAGTTCGGTTCAGACAAATGCTCTAAGGTTACAATACTCAGGGGGAAGAATTCAAAAGAGCACAAAAAAATGAAGACGAAAATAGATCAGAAATAAAAAAAAACTTGGAGCCAAATTACACCTACAAATACTTAAGCGTAAAAGAAAAAGGGGACATAGACCACGAACAATTAAAGAAACCACAAGAAAGGAATATAAACGACGTCTGAAATTAGTTTTGAGTTGAATGCAAAAAACGAGAAACAAGCAATCAACCCAAGGGCATTACCAGTCCTCACATATAGCTGTGAAATTGTTAATTGAAAAAAGATGGAGATGCAACAGATTGATAGAAAACCAAGAAAAACTTTGACAATTTACAAACATCATCACCCAAAAGCAGACGTAGATAGGCTCTACATACCCAAAAGAAAAGGACGAATAGGTCTGATAAGTGTCGAAAAGGCGTACACAGGAGCCATATTCAATCTGTGTACATATATAACTGAAGCTAAAGAAAAATGGATAGAACAGGTGAAGAGACACGGGGGATCTAAAGCAAAAGACTATGTAATATGAATTAGAACAATAATCAAGCAAAACATCTGAATAATGCACATCAAAAGAGCACAACATACATTACAAAAGAAATCTCAGACGGCAGCTTGACAAAGATAATATGATGAACTTGAGAACAAAGCCACTGCATGATTCAATTTTTTAAGCCATGTTGACTTAAAAACATCATTGAGTTGGATGTCAAGTGCTGGCCTCAAAGTTGAGACAGAAAGCCTACTCACAGCAACGCAGGATCAAGCGCTTAATACGAGAAACCATGAAGAATATTCCTATGAAAGATATCGAGAGTAAGTGCAGGATTTGCCGTCAACAAGAAGAACATATAAGCCATATAGTATCAGGCTGCTCGGTATTGGCACCTACCAAATTACGAGTCGACATAATAAAGTTGCTTCATAGGGGTACTGGAAAAATCTCAAACACCATAATGTAAAAACATCTGATCGTTGGTATCAGCATCAGCCGGATAGAACAACTGAAACCGAAGACACGGTTATGCTATATGATAAACCCATAATCATAGATCGCCACATAGCAGCTAATAGGCCGGACATAGTATACCACACTAAAATCAATAAACAATGCTCGCTGGTTGATCGCTCCGTTTCTGATGATGCCAATATCCAAAGTAAAGAAATTGAAAAGATCAGTAAATACAAAGATCTGGAAATAGAAATATCTCGGATGTGGGAGGTACAAACGATGACGGTACCTTTAGTGATAGGTGCATTAGGAACTGTCACGAAACAATTTAAGAACAGATTGGAAGAAATTCCGGGCTACTCCAGTCCTCAACATATACAGAAAATAGCCATGCGTGAAATTGCCCACAAAATAGGAAAAATTCTGTCGATTGAATTAAACTACCCTCATGATTCAGGTAGAATCACGGTATATGGGATTATTCAGCGATAGCTGAGAAGAATGAGAAAAAGAAAATAATAATGATAATAATAATAATAATAATGATAATATCCAATAATTTATTCATCAGTTTCATGATAAATATTACATTTTCGGGAATTTTGCTCAAACAACGTTTTTGTGCTGTCACCTGTTCTATGTATTACCGACACTAATTTAGGTATTCAGTATCCAAAAAATTTCATTGATGAATCTCAAGTAGTGACGAACACTCAGAAAGCTGTAGAAAAAAAACTGAACTGGACAGAGATCCATTGAATACTGGACACGTGGAGCCACTGAATGAGAAGAATATAAAAACAAAAAAGGCGGCGCCAAAAATCAAAATAATTTTTTGAAACCTGACGAAATCACGGAGAATGAACAGTTTTAGATTTTTCTTGTATGTTTTTTTATTATTCATTGTGTCTCTGACTTCGGTGGGTAGATCGTTGTACATTTTCGGAAGCATAAAAAGCAGAAATCTAGTATACTTTTATGAAACAAAAGGACCAACATATTACTACTTTTATTACCTTTAGAAGAAAAACCGTGGCCTATGGTTGAAAATATATCTTCTACTTCCAAGAGGAATATCAAGGATCACAAGCAATACAAGTTGTGCAGGTCAATCGGTTACCCTCACATAGTTCGTTAGTTAGGAAAAGTCTTGGTTCACTGAGAATTGTGTATTCTGTGTGAACATTATGAATTGAATTGATAAATGCTCCACCCCACATGACAATGCAGTAACTAAGGACAGATTCAACAACAAACAATAGAAGTTTTGTGTTAAGTATTTCCCTAACTAACTAAAATTTATGAAATAACATTCTGATTTTTCCACGTAAGGGACCAATATGCTGATTTCATATTAGATGTTGATCAACAATTACTCCCGAATATTTCGCGCTCTCTCTCTTCTTTATGTACGTACAATCCTTTCAATACCCTGATACGTGACATTCTTGTGAGTGGACACTCAATTTGTAGAAATCAGGTTGGTCGCAAAATATTGCAGAACATGTAACAAAGTATGTTTCTTAAGCATACACATCAAAAAGGCTCAAATTAAGCTATGCTATCATGACTTCAATTTTCCTACCATTGAAAAACCAGAACCGTGTCATCGGCGTAAAAAATAACCCGACAATGTTTCACTAAGACATAAATTTCATGAATGTAAACTAGACAAGGGCCGGACCAAGAACTGTACCCTGTTGTACTCCGGTATCGAGTGTCAAATAGGAACTATAAGAGTTATTAGAAATAATGCGTTGCCTCTGATACCGATGCGTTTCATTCTGTCCAACAGTATATCATGAGACACATTGTAGAATGCTTTTTTAAGATCTACAAAAATAGCTAAGGTTAATTCCGTTCTGCCAGTTGTTATAGATTTTGACATTAAATCTGGCAATTGACATATTTAATCTAGCAACTTTAGGTAGTTCCGTAGATTTACCCCTTCAAGATTACATTTTCTCCATATTTTCATGAATATGGATCGAATTGAAATTCAGAAAGTACTTGATTGAAAAACGACAGCTTTATGCAGAATTTTGTGAAGATGATATGATAAGAAAAATCTTACCATCAGGAAGTGAAGATGCGTTTGGCGGAGTCGCTTTGACGACAACTGATTTGCAGGTCACGTCAGTACATTTTTAGAATTGTTTCAGGTGCTTCTGCTTCATTTATACATACTCAACTTATGAAAAGATTTTTAAAATAAGCTGCGTTGGGTGAGAAAAATATCTGAATGGGTGACCACTTTAACTACCAAAACAAAAACTCGATTGAAGGCGTAGAAACTCGCGACTTTGAGTGTTCCCCCCGATTGTCGTTAGAATTGAATCATTTCATAATGAGATGAGGATTTACTATCCTCGCCTAATGCAGTGGCTCTAACGACGTGATGCCGTAGAATATTCAATAATCTCACAATTCCCAGATTCTTTATTTTTTACAGTGGCACTAATGCACCATCGTACCATAGTGACTTCGCCGAAAAAAAGAATATTAGTGACTTTTTCAAAATGTAGCACTTTGGTTATGGTAAAGGTTTTAAAATAGATCAAGAAATCGGAAATTTCAGCCCATCAAACAAATAATTATGTTCGGAAATAGTTTGCCATATTCTGTGAACATCGGAATTACAAATTTCGTGCCGATGTTTCTGAATTGAAAACTAACGGATACACTAAAAGATTATGCATTCAACATGCTGATGGCAATGTTGGGTAGAAATCTCCAATTTTAATTTTAATCAATGAAAAATAAAAATGATATCGTATCGAATACCTTTGCATAGTCAAAATATTCCAATCATACCAACCTCCTCATTCGAATCATTTTACGAAACACCATTCGAACTTCGCTCCGCAAAATACGGCTCGTGACCAATAAGAATACATTATATTCTTTTCTCTATGCTCGTTACTTGATGTATAATCGAAAATAATCTATGCTCTTGTAGTATAATAACTGACAATTGCATAAAGTGGAGGTTACACATACTATAGTGATGGTGGTTAGATTACTACATTGTATCAGTTGAGCAGTACACATCTGTTGCGACCTATTATATCTGAGACTTGGCAGCGTTCAGGCACGGTATTGAGCGACCGCCTGGAGTTGGAGGAAAATATAACAGTTGCTATGGATATTTCATTTAACATTGTCAAAATAGTTTGTGATCTGATCGCGTATGCAGGGTGAGTTTTTAAGTTGTACATCAATTTTACCCATAGATTCCTCTCATGAAAAATAAAACACAGTTCTTTTACCCTTTTTCCAGATTCAGCTCAGGTAAGAAGTTATAAGCATTTTAATATTTCTCAATTTGCTAATACACTCCTCCACTTTATTTGCAAGTTCACCACAGATATCTCTTACGGTGATTTCTTTTGGAGAATAATGAATTCAAAGAAACAAGATTGAGAAAACTCATTTACTCACTTAATTCTTATGATTTGGTGCTTTTTGCGATATTATTGCAAGGAAAATATTTCACTACCCTGGACTTGGAACACTGATCTTCAACTTGATATTCATGCAATATCCAATTTCATTTCACTATAAGATAATATACAATTCCATCCTCGCCCATTCTCATATTGAAAACTCAATAACCATAATTTTTTCACGAAATTTATAAACGAATTATATTAAGTCAATTAACTTACCTGAAAACATTCTCTACAATGTTATGGTTATGGAAATTCTAGTTCATAGACAGGGACTATGTCTGTGGTGTGGTCACGAAATCGCATATATACCCATATAAATTATAACTCAATGTTATATCTTTGCATATACCTTATATTAGTTCTATGAGGAAGAGATGAATATTTTGTGTATTCTTTTATCCGCATAAATGTGAACCCAGCTTAATTTACTTCCTTTACTAGATCAGGGGCGGATCCATAAATATGGGGAAATTTTTCGAATTTTTATCCGATTTTATAATATTCAAAGTTGAACATCTGCGTCGAAGGAGAGATTATAAGGAATGATCAGATATTTTGAAATGATTGAAGATTCTTATGATGATAAAAGATAAACTATGTCTGTATTCTTCATGCTAATTTCGTATAGTTTCATGAATCAGCGAGTCTATAACTCTAAAACTGTTTGAAGTAGGATAGAAGTGATTACTGCAGAATATTTGTCATGTTTATAGAAAACTCCACACCGAAACTCATCTCATTCCGGGTTACCATATCAAGAAAAGAAAAACTGATTTTTCTCGGAAATTTCAACAGCCTGTATCTTTGTGCTGGAACCGAATCTGAAGAAATAATAAATGAAAGAAGTGTTTCATTTCATGAGGGGAACCTATGGTTAAAATTAATGTACAACTTAAGGACTCAGCCAGTATATATAACGTGGTCGCCATCGTGAACGCCATCGTAATCGTGATCGTGTATATGTGGCCTTCACTTCAAGGTTTCAATGAAACTTCAAGTTCTGAGACTTTGATTTATCTTCTAATTGTCAAAGATTCACTTCTGATCGAAAATCGAAATTGACAGACATTTAGGATCTGGATAACACTTTTCCCTCTGAGCAAGCTCGTTAAGATAATTATAAAAGTTCAGTGATGGTTACAGTAATGCGATAGCTCCATATAATTGTTCCGCAATAACTGAAGTTTAGGGAATCAATCCTAAATGAATAATAGCCATTGTAATCCTATTACGTATGATGCGGAATGAATTATCTCTATTTACCCAAGTGATACGGTGCGATTTTACTCAAACTTGATCAGGGCGTTGATTATTTCAAGAAGTTAATTCAGTAATGCATCGATTCACCCTAGGCTGAGAAAATCCGCTCGCTTAATGCTAAATTTACTTTCCACAAACTTCAATACAAACTCTGAGCAGATGTGGTTTCTCGCTACATTCTGTAATAGAATCTGGTTAGTTAGCTTCAAGAGTTGATGTCGTAGATAGAACAAAAACATTACGGTGGAGAAGTAGTTTCAGTTCAGGATAATCAACTAACCACTCAATGAAAAGTTCGAAGCTAGCGCATGATAACATAAACACCGGAAAATGTACAAAGTATCTGTATTCCATAGTACTCTCGGTGAATTAGCGATTAGGCTGTCTGTGATTTCCAGGAACTATCCTGAAAAATTAACGGATTCTAATGGTATCATTCCATTTGATTGAGTAGAACGTTACACAGAAAATTCAGTTAGTTGAACGGAAACGCACTGATGTAATATTTGATATGGGAAACGACCAAGCCTATGTTTGTTAATCAACAATTCCAAAATCGAATGAATAAAATCTAGAAAAGCACTAACTTGTAGTCAGCTACTTTTGCACGCATGTTCAAATATGTTGCTCAAGCGGTCATCTTTTCACCTATAGACTCCGCCGAACGCAGATTGGCGACCTTTCAATCATATTATCCTCACGAAATTCTAAATGAACCTTCAAGCTATCATTTTTAAATCGTGCACTAGATTTCAATTCGATCAAATCTGTATTTTTGAAAATACTGGGAAATTTTGAAGGTGAATACCTATCTACAGAATCATTGGGCGAATTGTACCCATTCACGAATTCGACCTTCGTAATTGAGTTCCAAGGCTACTGTACAAAAATCGAGTTTCTAAGTCGTTTTTTCTGGAAGTCACACCCCATTAAAAATTTCGAGATTAGTTCTCAATATCTTGCAAACTACTGACATTCTTAGATTGAAACTCGATTACAATTTTTGAAACGCTCGAGTGCGAAGTCTATAAAAACTTCCATTGGAAATGAACTGTAAGACCAGGGTAGAAGCCTTTAAAAATTATGAAAAGTGAAAGAAAATAATAGTGGGATGGAAGAGGAAGAGAATATAATAAAAATTGAAGGAGAAATAATTTACGGACAATCTGAGATCGGGAAGTATAAAGGAATGAGGTTTTAAGGTTAAAAACAGCTCAACTCGATTTCAGGCAAAATTACAAGTCCTGTGGAGAAAAGTGTAACGGTAAAGTTGTAGGTAATAAAAAGATCTACACTTTTTGTAGAACGCTTTTTTTATATAACCTCAAAATTCATGTAAAAATCCAAACAACCAAGTTTGTGGTTTTTTATGGTTATCTTCCACAAAAAACAAATTTTTTTACGAAATTCTGTGGAAAGTTATCTTTTCATGTTCCGAATACACTGCAATTAGTTCGATTCAAGATATACCGCGTGTCCCACGAATACCTTTCGTTAGAATATTTTCGGGAAAGAATTGAAATTCACGTTTGCAATTTTTACCTGAGCTTTGACTAGAGAGATGAATCCCTGTAAATTTTTTGGGATTTGTGAGACTTTCGGTTTTACCGGAAGTGACAACAACTTTCGTATTTCAAATGGAAAGGCCCAAAATTGAAAATGGTGCTCTGCTGAAACATGAATATCTTCAAGGTTTTTCATTGAAAAATGTCGTTTTTAGGATTCCGCGAGAATTAACAATAACGCTCCTGTCACAATAGTCAAAATTGAAAATCAAGATACAGGAGGTCACAAAAGCGTTGTTGAATTTGGAAATTTCGAAAATGTTAAAACTCAATATTTTCAAATTAGAACCTCATTTTTTTAGAGCCATAATGGAATCTACGTTGAGAAATGATATATCTGTGAAAACAATACCAGTGCCCCAAAATCCATATTTTCTGATTCGTGAATAACAATCTACGCGATCACATTTCGAGTTTTATACTTCTCAGAAAAAAATCTGTCTCGAAGAGAATGAAGGGCATATTGAACATTCATTTCAGATTTTACCCATAGAAATACTTAATTTCCAGAGAGAATATGGATATTAGAAATGTAATCGCGACGGCATATCTCAGAAAATATGAATTTTAGGGTATTGGTGTTATTTCCACACCTACAGTATTTTTCAACGTAGATTCGATTATTGCAATAAAAAAATGAGGTTCTCATTTGAAAAACTTGAGTTTTCACGTTTTCAAAATTTCCAACTTCAACAACGCTTTTGTGACCTCCTGTATCAGGATTTTTAATTCTGACTATTGTTACAGAAGTATTATTGTAACTTTTCGCGAAATCCTAAACACAACATTTTTTCAATGAAAAACTTTGAAGATATTCATGTTTCAGCAGAGCGCCACTTTCAATTGTTTTTCGAAATTTCACGTTAAAAAAGAAATTTATATCAAAAACTCAAAAATTTGACATTGAAACGAGTCAGAATTTAATAAGAAATTATTTATTATATAAATCGGTGTTAGAACGTTCTCCGACGTCTTCCGATGCCTACCCTCCAAGCTTCTCTATCCATCCACGCATCTTCACCCAATTCTTTTTCCCTCATCTCCCTGTCAATTCCTACTTTCCAGCTCTTTCTTGGGCGTCCTCTTCTTCTTCTTCCCTGTGGTGTCCAATCAAGGATTTATTTTGGTAGTCGCTGGTCCTCCATTCTTCGTATATGTCCATACCATCGGAGCTGATCGATCTTGATGTCCTGTGTTATTGTATGAGTTTCCCCCATAATTTCCCTTATTCTGTTATTCGTAAATCTGTCCAACCTTGATCTTCCTGATGCACGCCTCCAGAAATCCATTCTGTTGCTTCGAGGGTTCTTTCTACTGACGCTTTCAGTGGCCATACCTTACTTCCATACGTTATGATACTTTTTATTATAGTATTGTATATCCTGTGATTGTTCGACTTTGATATGTGTTGGTCCTATACTATGCTATTGAGTCTCGTGATGGCTCTTCTTCCCAGTGTATTCCTCTTCCTGATAGCTTTGTCTAATTTACCATCATCTGAGATTTCTAATCCTAAATACTTATAATTGTCACAGTATTCTACTTGTTGTCCATTATTCAATATCAGATCTTGCCAGGTACCTTCGATGTTCATGTATCGTGTTTTCTCTACGTTGACTTCCAAACCCCATCTCTCATATTCTTCGATCAATTTGCGAGCCATGTACTCCAAGTCCTCATAATCTTAAGCAATGACTATCTGGTCGTCAGCAAAGCACAGTGTAAACAAGTTGTTATTTCCTAATGGAATACCCATCTCTCTGCATTTTCGTTTCCACAATTTCAACGTTTGCTCTAAATATATTTTTGAATGGGGTGGATAAAAGGCAGCATCCTTGATTTAGTCCTTTAGTTATCAGGAAGCCTTTAGATGTTGATCGTTTCATTTTCATTTTAGAGTAAGAGAACTGATACAATTTTTTTACGGCTGATATGTGATTAGAATTGATGTTGATTTCATGAAGAGCATTCCATTTAGGGATGAGTCGTCGATTTCAAATTGAGCTCGCTTCTCTTTCAGGAGTTCGCTGAAATATATATCCCAATTGTCTGATGTAATTGGTGATATTATATCTTTTTTCCTATCTGTTCTTATTGATTTTATCATTCTCCAGCTTTCAGTTACCCGTTTTTCTCCTATGTAGCTATTGATTCTTAGATATGTTTGTCCCCAAAATTCGTTTGTCTTATTTGAAATCATTTTTCCAACTCTTGCTTGCTGATTTCTGTACCTTGCCCAATTACTCTCTGTTTTTGTGCTCAAGTACTGTTTATATTTTTCCCTCTTTACTCTTATTTCGTCCTCTATTTCTTTGTCCCACCAGTAAGGAGTTGGTTTAACATTCTCTTCCAAAAAACCTAGAGCTTCTCTTGCTGCGGCATGAATGCTTTCTTTGATGTGGTTATATAGGTCCTCGGAGGTGCTGTAGTGGGCATGTCCCAACTTCTCATCAAGTCTTTGTTTATGAAGTAGATTCACACTCTCCTGTTCCAGACTCATCAAGTTGTATCGTTCTTCTTCTGATGTTCTTATACTTTCATCCTGATGTTCAATGCCATGTCGTTTTCTAATTCTAATTTTTACTCTCAACAGATGATGGTACGCTCCCACAGGTTGCACTTCTATACACTCTAACGTCTTGAATATCTAAGCTGGATTTTTGCCTAATGATTGCATAGTCTATTATAGATTTGAGGTTTCTTGTTTTTTGCGTCCATGTATATTTATGTATTTATTATGTATATTATGTATATTAACCCGTTAGTAATTTTCAGATTATTTTGGTCGCAGAGCGTAATCAATCTGCTTCCATTATCGTTCGTGATGTCTTCCCCATAAGGTCCAACTATATCATCATTCTGTCTCCTTTCTGTCCGGCTGTTGAGATCCCCGAGTATAATGATATGCCTGGTATTACCAACTTTGGATATTTCATAGTTCATTTTTTCTAATTTTCTAACAATTCCTCTTTTTTTTGTACTGGGGCATCATCGTTTAAGGCATATACTGCTATGAGTGTGATTTTTCGGCTATTCATTGTGATGTTTATTTTCATCAATCGCTCGTTAATCGCTTCCCAAGAGGTGACAAACTTTCTCAGCTTCTTTTTAATTATTACCGCTATCCACTGTTGGGCTCTATTCTCCTTAGGAACACCACTATAGAAAAGGTCATATAGTCGTAAATTTTCCGATCCCACGCCCTTGTTCTTCGTCTCCGTCAGAACAACTAAATCCCTATCTAATTTCTACACCTCAAACAGAACCTCATTTAGCTTTGTCGACATTCCTTGTACATTCCATGTTCCCAATTTTCGAATCCATTTCCGTAGCTTATGTCGTCGTGAGTAAATCCATCCGGCTTATCTTTGTGTAGGCTTTTTAACAATAGTTTGTTTTTCGAGTAACGGGGAGTCAACCCGATGCCTCAACCCCCAACCTGGACGACCAGGGTTTATTTTTAGAGTTCCTTTTCTTAAATGGATTGCTTTCTCTACAACTGAGGAGTTCCATCTACCCCACCTGTTGGTCCACGAGTGGTATTTCATTTCCCACTTACCCGCCGGTTTAACCGGTTAGGGCTTCCCCCTATCCGCCACCTTGGGGACGCGCCCTCTAGAGGTTACGGGTTCCCCCGAGAGAGAAATTTATTTTCATTATGAAATTTGGGGCTTTCCATTTGAAAAGCGAAAGTTGGTGTCACTTCCGGTGAAACCGGAAGTCTCACGAATCCCAAAAAATTTACAGGGAGTCATCTCTCTAGTCAAAGCTTAGGTTAAAAATTGCAAACGTGAATTTGAATCCCTTTCCAAAAATATTTTAACGAACGCTATTCATGGGACACACGGTATATTTGTTTGCCTCAATTCGACTAAATATCGAAAAGTCTCAGGCCAAAATATCTACTCTTTTAGAAAAGTTGTTGGACTTTTTGTTCGTTGAAATCTCTTTTTTCTGATTATGTGAGAAAAAACCACTACTATGGTAAACTTTCTAAGAAAATGCAAAAGTATACTACCCTAATTACAAACCAAATAAATTAATGAAGTTAGTATTCAATAGGACATCTTCAATATTTTGTTGTGAAATCATCAAGTAGATGCCTAATTATTGCTCTTCCCAAATAATTTATATACCTGTGTGACTTACGGAAAATGTATGCCCTTTAAAAGGTTTCTATAGAGAAGTGGCCTAAGTACATGATATTTTTCAAGGAAATTTATCATAGTAATGTATATATTTCTTGACACCATCAGAAATAAGAGATTTCAACGAACAGAATGCCTACCAACCTTTTGAAAAAGTAGATATTTTGCATGAGACTTACCGATTGAAAATAATGGTGCTTTTTCGATATTTAGTCGAATTACGGCAATAAAATATATATTTTGCATCGAAAGAATTAAGAAGTTAATTAACTTGGTTATTTGAAAAAAAGATGTAGATCTTTTCATTCCGGTAACATAATAAAATAAAATACAGTAATGAAAATATTTTTTTTATTTTATATTGTATTTTATTATTTTACCTTTTTCTTAAGTCTTTTACTTCTATCGTTATTATGTCAGTTGATCAAATAATTAGATATGTCATTCATACGTAGTAGGTACGTTTAAGACGGTGAAAGTATATCGTAGGATATCAATATCGAAAGATATTATGTAAAGTATTACAGAAAAATATGTATTTTTATTGATTGTATTAATATAACCGTTACATAGTGGACTCATATCATTCAATGATTTGTAATCATAAAAAAATAAACTTGCAAATTAACACAGCTGTTAAATCACACAGAAGCCTTTTAAACGTCAGAATTTCGAAATCATTAGTACTCTATGGTAGCACCTATTTCTTTCAGGTTCCGTACCGTTTCAATAAAATTTTCTGCTTAGCTAGCGTAGATATATCGATCTACGGATTACAAAACAGTTTCCTAAGAAGGCAGTCTGAGACATCTACCAACGCGCCGACGGAATGATGCTCCCTCAATTGCAGGATTTATTTTATTTTTCTCATTATTCAAAAATACAAATTTGATTGCGCTGAAATGAACTACTCGGTTATCATATGGTGATTAGGAGATTTCAGTGACATTTGAATGAAATATAAAAATTTTAGAAAACAAAAATTTTTCCAAATTTTTTTATGGATAACTCTTTCTATTGATTCTGTTGATCTACCAACCGAGTTTCATTTCGATCAGATGGACATTTTTCGATTTATTCGTCAAGAATCTAAGTTCTTCCTTCCGAGAGTCACAGCGCACACGGCCGAGCGGACGGCAGAAGCAAATTTGAACACGGATTCTTCTTCAATAAATCCAATCTAGTCGTTCGAGACCAATTTCATCTCGAAATTCGAAAATACAGACATTGTGACGAAACGATAACGCGCTGTTTCCCGGAACAAGCGCGTAAGAAGATCACAACTTTTATATTCAAATTTTTTCCACATAACCTCAAAATTCATGTGAAAAATTAAAAGAACCAAGTTTTCAGTTTTTATTTCGATCTGTAACGGAAATAATTTGTTTCTTCATGAAATTTGGTGAAAAATTAGCTTTTTGCTATCGTTTTGTCCAAATGTCGGAAATTTTCGATGTTTGAGCCGAAAATGGTCTCAAACGACAAAGTTGGACTCACCGATGATGAATCCGGTGTCAAAATCGATTTTGTCTGGCCGACCCGCTGGCCGTCCGTAGACACGATTACGGTAGTACGGAGAATCCTATCGACTCGAAACTTTTAGGGTAGTTTGCATTTTAAAATGCGATGGTTATGTTCGTTAATGGGAAAAATCAGAAAACGGTTTCGGAGTTGGAGCCTTTTGAAGTTTGGACGTTATTATGTTTCAAATGAAGCGCATTGTTTTTTATTTAGCACATTCATTTTTCCATTCAATATCGAAAGAAGACCCTAATTGACAATAGAAAAGTCTCACGTCAAAATCTTCTAGACGTCTCTCACTCAGGGCTCAGGTGTGCAAATTGTTTCAAAATAGCAATGAATAGGCATCTATGCATATAATTCAAATTAGATTGCAAACTTTTCTCAAAATATAGTAGTGAATAACTATCAAAATAACTCAGATGTCTCATTGAGTATCAGCTCCATCAATTTATTTGGTTTTTAATAGTGTTAGTATATTTTTTCGTTTCCTCAAAAAAATTTACCATAGCGATGTATATTATTCATTCACCCCATCAAAATGGAAAGATTTCAACGAGCCAAATCCCTACCATATTTTTTAAAAAAGTAGTTATTTTGACGTGAGACTTTTCGATTGAAAATCAGGAAGGTTTTTCAATATTTGGTCAGATTTATTTTTGATAAAAATTTATGGATTTTTTCATTACCTACAACTTTGAATTGCAGGTTTTTTTCACAGGATTTGTAGTTTTGCTGGAAATCGAGATAGACCGTGTTCTCCCTTAAAAACTCACCCACTTTCACTTCTCGTCCTCTGATTCCGTCAGAATTGTTTGTTTTTGATTTTATTATATTCTCTCCCTTTTTAAATGAGTTTGATCTTTCTATTATTTTTTTCATATTTTGCCATTTTTCGAAAGCTGATGCAACTGCCGATAAAAAAAAATTTGCAAATTTTTTTTTTACCAGGATTATCTTTTGTACAAACTCCCAGGATTATGTGAGTACAGATAAATGGTCGATTTCTGGCCTCCAGAAATTAACAGAGGGATTCTGAAATGTATCAGAATAATTTAACCATCATTACCCAGAGTCGAATTTATCGACGAAATTGATTGAAACTTGTTCTAACTTGTTCGGAATAACATTTCCAGATATTATCATTTGTATTCATTCAACGAGTTCAGGGTGACCTTGTATATCGAATGTTAATTTTTTTCAAAATATAATCGATTTAGCTTCAAAACGTTGTATAATTCATGGTTGCCACCCCATAATTCTGTTTAAATTAAAGTTTGAATTGCGGTAGAGCACGATAAATTGAATTTACTATGAATTATTGTTCTCCAGACGGTTGAAATGAAGCGTTAAATTCCTTATAACGAACCTGAAACCAAAGAATTCTAGGTAGGACTATGTTGTTTCCAAAAATCAATTCGAAAGTGTGGAAGACTATAATAAAATTAACAACAAAATATGACAGAAATAAATATTACAAAGATCAATTGATTCGTCATATTTTAATTCCGTCCAAATTATTTCAGCGAACCGCGCGACCATCGAAAAAATTATGCCCCATCGATTGATTGTTCATCATAGAACACCATACATTTTCTAGAAATTTGAACTGTCAGTTTCTCAGCCTCATTCATCGGATTGCCATATAGTTGGTTCCCACTAACATCAAAAGAAAATAACGAATACAATGATGGTCGAGAACAGCATGATACCCACCTTACTAAGATTATTTGGTCCGTTTTTTCAGAAACCATTTATCACATGCGTAGAAAAATTTGCAAATATCTTCATCTTTACATTTAACGACAGTGTATTGAATTTCATTGTGATCCGATTTCAATTTTCGGGGTTATTTGAAAATGGTAATATATCAAACTTCGTGGATTTTTCCTTAGTATCGTTGTTATTTCTAGAATAATTCAAGAAATACTGATCTAATCATAACGAAACTTAGTAACTAGTTCGAGAACGCAGATGCTCAAATTTGTACGGAATTTGTGATGATCTGGCCATTGAAACAATTCGAAACAAATGACTTCAAAGATTTTATTGAAATAGTCTATATGCTGCTTTCTTCTAATCATATTATTTCCACGAAATTCTGCATGAAACTTCACGTTGTTATTTTCAGTCCAGATTTCAATTCTATCTTAACTGCAAATAAATAATGACTTTGAACGCGCTTATCTGCGGAGTCATTGGGTAGATTTCATCTATTTAAGAATTCAGCTCCAACCCTACGTCAAAAATATCGATTTCCTGAGTTGTCCTTTCCGAAAAGAACGACATACACACTCAATTTTTGTAGAGTAGGTTTGAGGCATAATTATGAAGGCCGAATCCATTAATGGTTGAAATAATGAAACCCACATAGTGTTTCCGTGGATATACTCATACAAAATTTCAAATTCTCAATTCTTCCAAAAATACAAATTGAGTGTCAGATCTAATCGAAATCCATCACTTGATTGGAAAATCTAGAAAAGCAGTTTTTGCGCCCATGTTTAAATTATTTGCTGAAGCTGTCATCGTTATTATGATTACTATTCATTCGATAAGAGTTAAGAAAATTCTATAAACTCACAAAATTAAAGTTGGCGATCTTATAATCATATTATCCTCTGGGACTTCAGATGAACCTTTAAGCTAACCTTTTTCAAACATCAGGTTCCAATTCGATATTATCTGTTGTTTTGGAAATACTGGGAAAATGAAATTTTGAATGGGTATGACTACGGAATCGATTCTACTCATTCACGAATTCGAACTTTGTAACAAAGGGCAACCAATACCTCGAATAAAACAGAGTGAATTTTGGAGGCCAGAGTTATTCTCTTCAAGAATTTTTTTTGGTGCAAATGGTTGAAAAAAATTGTAAGAATGCGCAATGTTGCCATGTTTTATACTCAAGAAATTTTCGGGAAAATAAAAACTGAAATACAGTAAAAACTGGAAAAAATAATTAATATTTTGCATTCTCATCGAAGAATTGAGTACATCCCAAAAAAAAATTTTCGAAAAATAATCACTGAAGCCTGCAGAACGACACCCTGTTTTTTCCTAAATTTCTCTCGGTCATTTGCAACGTTAAATTAGGCAGACAGCAGAAGTCATATTGACCTTGAGATATTAACCGCAGGTTTAGGGCCGGTATTATAAAACTTAACTGGAAGTTATCTTTAACTTTAACTGAAATTTTGACAGTCATATTAGGACATAACTGTCAAAACTGTCAGTTGAAGTTAAAGTTAAGTTTTATAATACCGGCCCTTAATGAACCTTGCATGTGGCTGCGTTGCCGAGCCGTAGTTTACCAACACTTGATAACTTTTGCTCTTAAGCACCAATCCTACTCTGCAAATATCGAGTTTCTAAGTTGGTTTTCACGAAAGTTATTGTAAACACAATAACTTCCGGAAGAATTTACTTCAAATTTCGATATTCGTATTAGGTTTGGGACTTGATTACAGAGGCCGAATTCATAACTGGGTGAAATCCATCAATGATTCCGCAGATATATGCAACCAAAAGTTTATTTTCCAAATATTTCCAATAATACGAATAAGATACACTCGATTGAAAAATGACTGCTTGAAGTGTATTACAGAATTTACTGAAAGAAATACGAAAATAAAATCGCAGAACATCAAATATTTGAGAAAAACTTGAGTTATTTTCGAATTTTTACCAACACGATCATCACGAAATTTTGTACAAAGTTTTCATCAGCACTTCTAATCTAGATTCCACGTTTTATCATAATAGAATCAGTATTTTAGAGTTATACCAGCCGAAAAACAACGATACCGAAGAAAAAACCAGGAAGTTTGACAAATTTTTTCCAGTATCTCCAGAAATTATGATCGTATTGATCTGAAATTTGGTAAACGGCTGTGGAATATGGGTTTTAGAATTTTTTTTTTTAATTTACTGAGGGTAAGATCTCAACAGAATGTCTTTAAAAGCTGCGGGTCGTTATGCTTCAAGTTGCTGCCAAGTTTCAACACAATCACTTCAGTAGTTTTTGAAACATCAGGGTAATAATTCTCATTAAGTCCTACTTCACGTCTAGTAAGGTAACGTACTGATAATCCCGGACCCAGGACACCCTGTATATTAACCCAAGGGATGAAAATATTTCTCTCGAGAGATGAGTCATGCTTTTCTATGAATAATATGAACATTCATATTATTCGAAAAAAAAAACAGTTATCTTGAATTAATCAATCCTATCAATTCAATATCCCACGGGACTAAACGCATATTATATGTACTCGAATTTTGTGCTACCCAAACCTTTCAGAAGAATTGTTATTCCCGGTTAAATTAAATTTTAATCTCCCTACAGCAGCACCAGGTGCGATTTTAAACAGTATTTCATCACCGGATTGAACAAAATGATTTATTTTTCCGACCATAAATCTGGTTCGACATCAAAGAGTTGAGAATTGAACTCATGTTATCATATTGATGGACAATATGAAGAATGGTACAAGAATAGTCAAAAAAATGGAAAATTACGGACTCTGCTATTCATCCAAATATTATATTCCTTGTATTGGGCATTTCGACTGTGAGCTGATATTATGCAGCTGAAATTTAAATCTGGAGAGCAGAGCATCAATGCTAACGCTCACCTATCGGCAACAGCCCGGCCCACGGCACACCGGAATTTTATTTCCTGGGTAATTTGCCGTGTTCCGTAGCGGTTTAGTGCGCGCTGTCCCATTCAATTTTATAAAATTAATTCATTTTGATATTAATATAGTTACATTGTATCGAAAAAAATCTAGAAAAGCACTGCCGTGAAGGCAGCAGATTTGCGCGCATGCTTAATGATGGTGACCGCTTCCGCAACGAATTTGAACATGCCCGCAAAAGCAGCTGCCTCCACTACATTGCTTTTCTAGATTTTTTTTTCCGATAAATTATTGGATTTCAATTCGATGTAATCTGTATTTTTGGAAATATTGGAAAAATGAAATTTTGAATGGGTACATCTACGGAATCACTGGGCAGATTTGACCCATTTACGAATTCGACCTTCGTAATTAAGCCTCAGACCTACTCTTCAAATATAAAGTTTCTAAGTTGTTTCTTTCGGAAGTTATTGTGGTTACGGTCCGGCCGTTAGGCCTTCGTATTTTGAAATGCAACCCTTCCTGAAATTTTCAAGTCGATAGAGTCCTCCGTAAGCCCGTTATCGTGGTGACGGCCGGCCGGACAGAATCGATTTTGACACCGGTTTCGTCATCAGTGAGTGCAATTTAGTCTTTTAAGGCCATTTTCGGCTCAATCATCGAAAATTACACACATTTGGACAAAACGATAGCATGGTATTTCCCTAGAACATGCGCGCAAGAATAAAATTCCGATGTGTCGTGGTCAGGGGGCCGATTTTTGAATTTCGATCAAGAATTGAAGGGTATGACAATTGAAATATGTTTGCGTCGATTTTCTAAGTTAAATGTAAACAACAAGAGACATGACCCGCGCATGGAACCGAACTCGACAATCGAGTGTTTTATTTTATCTCCTATTAGGCATTCCAACGACCTGTTAAAATAAATCCAATATTGAGGGAGAGGGCACACAACGTTTGTTCACTAAGTGTCTAGTGTTATTTATTTGGCCGTTTTAGGGCATTTATAAGTGTGTTAAATCAGTGGAAATATGCATTGTGATGAATTGGCATCTTATTAATCGAAAAATGTCAATAACATGTATGTTGGTCGGCTGCGGGAGTCGTGGTGATGAGAAAATAGTTGGATTCTTTACTGTTCCTTCTGTATTTGCTAAGTGCATTTTATTGCTGATAAACCATCATATTGTATGGAAATAAATGTAAATTGTTCAAGGTGAATCTGCTGCATATGAAAATACAAATATCCTCAACTGATGTCCCTCTAGCTTAATTGAACATAAATTTAACCGAATAGTTGCTTGACCTCTTACGTTGAGAGATAGAACCAAAAGATTCGAGATCTTTGATAGTACCTACTTATAGACTGGACAAACCAAGTCAAGTTGGTCAATTATCTTGTTGAGATAAAAGGAAGTAATACTTGGACAATGCAAATTCGATTATATATATAGGCAAGCAACCGAATATTCTGTCATAACTTGAGCTGAAAATGTTAATATATGTATAGGAGTTTCCTCGAATTTACCGAGTTGCAAACCTTCTACAGATAGTATGACACTCATTTAAAGATTGAAACATCAAATGAATCAATATGAACTGACCTGATCTGGTAGGTGTTTTTTATGAACAACTCCAAATTCAAGTGTCCATATTCAATTTTCAAAGATGCACGAATAAAGATATTTCTTAACATTGTCGTTTCATTGAATTATACATATTAGATTTTGTTGTAGTTCCATCCTGCATGTCCGAATCGAGTCACCTGTTTCTGATAGTGATGAGCAAATTGGTGGTTACTCATCTTCTCTTTCTATATGTCTACCAAGCTATATACCTACCTACGATAATTAAGCTCTTTCTCGAATACTATTTTCGGGCTCGCAAAGATGTCCTCTGTCTTCACCTCATCGCTGTCCCACAGATCACCCCCTAGTATTTGAAACTCATATCAAAGCTTTTTTATCATCTCAAAAAAACGGTCGGAAACTCTGTAGCCCAATATATGAATATTCATAGGTTCAATTTTGTTTTTGTAGCCATGAACGAATAAAAATATACAGTTATTTCATTATCAGAAACGAAGCGTTTCCAAATTTTATTTATTGCCGTTTTACTATCTTCTTTTAACTGCAGAATTCGGGAAGTGAACTCCCATTTGAATCTTATCTGAATTAATTCTGGAAGCAATTCTGTTCACAAACACAATCGCTTGGGGATAAGGTAATTAATTTCAGGCTTTTCGGTTGAATCTCCCCTGAGTTTTTGCTAATCAGGGAAGAAACCTAAAATCAAAAGTACGAAATTGAGTGAATAAACAATCGTTCTTTCGTAACTATCTTTCATTGCAACAGACATCCAGAACAAAGGTGGAGATTTCTAACACGCAGCTAGGTGCAAATTTTCGTGTTGATCTAATAATTAGAAGTTGAACAGACGTGTAAATGCTCCTCACCTCACGTCAGAGCTTGTCTAGATTTTTTTTGCTCGACTGCTGCGCTTAAAATATCGACTGGGCGATTTCTACAAAGGAAATTCGAATTCTTTCAATATGAGGTAGGAATCATTCAACCCTTATTTCCCATTCAATTTCATAATACTGTAGTATTATGGGTCGCCTACGAACATCAATGAACGTATTCACTTAAATTCCGCTTGTTGTACTATCAGAAAAATCAGGGATGGCTCCTTTTCGTTGAGACTGTGAGAAAATCTATGAATATGTAGTTTTATTGAGTGTTTCAATGGAAGGAGATAAGAGTTTCCATTGCTCGTCTGGACGCTGGAATCATCAGTAACATTTATTCTACATTATTTGTCAAAATCTTACCACGCTCTCTACCAACTCTTCACTAAAACAGAATTCAGCAGATAAAGACCCACAAGCAAGGTTGTTAAAATATGCAAAACAATATTGCCACAATCTACACCTTCTTCATTCCTTGACAAAGTGAATACGGTAAAAACACTTTCAAAAATTTTATTGAAGAAAATATTGAAAATATCGGACAGTTTTATTTTATTGTTCAATTTATAAAAACACCTACATTTCGAAACAGTTCGTTTCTTTTTCAAGGCTAAAATGATATAAGGTAAACATTATGACAGGATGTGAAAATGCATTACCTAGTTATGACAAACAATATTGTACACTCATTAAAATCATTCAGGGAATTAAGAAATTGAAATTAACATAGGCATGCAATAGTGCAAAATGAACATCTATCAAATACATTCGGTCTGACAATGACATTGACATAAGGTTACAATTTAAAATTATTTTAAATGGATCTATAACACTGTTGATGAGGGCAGCACTAATATTCTGAGTATAAATCTTACTCAGGTGTTGCACATCTTCCCTGTGATTAACATTATAATTCCTTTTTATATGGATCATCTCACTTATAGTTCTTCTATAACCAACCTCTTCCCTATCAAGAATCCGTACATTCTCAAAATCAAATTTATGACCCAAAGTCCTTTGATGTAAAGTTAATGTTGCTTCGTCAATATTTGCAATACTCTCACTATCATATTTATGTTGTTTCATTCTGTCACGTAACTATTGTTTAGTTTGGCCAACATAACACTTGTTACAGTCAGTGCAAGGTATCCTATATACTACTCACGATTCAGGGTTGTAAGAAGTTTCAAAGATCTTTATAACTTCAAAAATTGAAGGAGACTTGATATTGACTCTATAAACTATTTGTTTCATTCCAAATATTATATTCAAACGAGTCTACGTGATAGAGGCTATTAATACATTCATTGAAAATACAGATTTCATTGTAGTACCTTTATGTTATATCTTTGTCGTCTTTACGTACCACTTCTACAATGACAAATCATTATATCAACTGGCATACAATTATTGTATTCAATTTCATGAGGCTATGGTGCCCCCCAAATAGGGATTTGCTTTTCCATGCATCTATTCCACTGTTCAGTGTAAAGCCGGGTCCAGATGGGTGTAATCTGAACAGCGAATGCAATGAAATTTGATAAACGATTCGGCGAATAGTGTGGACGGCACTCGCGCTCACCCTCGAATAATACGTTCAAATGCATCGTTCTAGTTGAAAACCGAGTCCTGGCGGAGCAAAAAAGAACGCTATCTCGAACCATAAAACTCCCTGTGATTTATGGCATTCGCTGTTCGCATACACTCACCTGGACCTGGCTTTATGTGTGCCCTTACGAAAATTATGCCAGGTCCAGATGAGTGTAATGCGAACAGCGAATGCAATAAATCACATGGAGTTTTATGGTTCGAGGCAGAGTTCTTTCTGATCCGTGAGGACTCGGTTTTCATCTCGAACGATGGATGCATTTGAATGTATTATTCCAAGCCGAGCTCGAATTCCGTCCACACTATTCGCCGAATCATTTATCAAATTTTGTTGCATTCGCTTTTCGGGTTATACTCATCTGGACCCGGTTTTATGAAGTTTCGCATCTTGTTGCTGCGAAGGCAGCAGCTTTTGCGCGCATGTTCAATGTTGGTGACCACTTCGGCAACGAATTTGAACATGCTCGCACAAGCTGCTGCCTTCACGACAGTGCTTTTCTAGTTTTTTTTCGATAAATTTCTGGATTTCAATTCGATCTAATCTGTATTTTTGGAAATATTGGAATAATAAAATTTTGAATGGGTATATCTACCGAATCATTGGGAGGATTTCACCCATTCACGAATTCGACCTTCGGCCTAACGGCCGGACCGTAAACACAATAACTTCCGAAAGAAACAATTTAGAGAAGGTTTGGACCTTAATTACGAAGGCCGAATTCGTGAATGGGTAAAATCCACCCAATGATTCCACAGATATACACATTCAAAATTTTATTTTCCCAATATTTCCATGAATACAGATAAGATCGAATTGAATTCCAGTACTTAAAATGACAGTTTGAAGGTTCATACAGAATTAAATGAGGATATTCAATATTTGAAAAAAAATTTTTTTTCAAATTATTCTTATGACACGATGATCACGGAATTTTGCACAATGTTGTCTTCAACATCTTCAACATAGCTGCGAAGTTGAAATTTGGTACACTGCTGTTATTGATTAAGTTCACGGTATAACTGTGAATTTCTCGAATATGAACAATAGTTTCAGAAAAAAAGAATTTTTTTAAAATGAATAAAAAAAAAACTTTTTTGGATTGAGTAACCATATAATTTCAACGAAATTTCGTTTAATGTTACGCGTCGTTATGTTGCAACTAACTGCCAAATTCCAATCTAATCGTTTCAGTAGTTTCTGAAATATGAGGAATTCAACCTCAAAATTTCAAATGGCTATAACTCCGAGACTATTTGGTCGATTCGGTCCACTAACGAACATAATCTTCTTATTTCGAAACGTTACCCTTTCTGATTTTTTCGAGTTGATAGAATCCACTGTACGCCCGTAATCGTGGTGACGGTCGGCTGGACAGAATCCATTTTGACACCGGATTCTTCATCAGTGAGTCCACCCTAGACGTTTTAGGCCATTTTCGTCTCAATCATCGAAAATTACAGACATTTGGACAAAACGATAGCACGCCTCTAGAACATGCGCGCAAAAATAAACAATAAAAGAGATCGTGAACTTTCGAATGAAGAATTCTTTTATGGTAATTTCTTTTTAATTTGATCGAATCACAGCCGGTATTCACTTAACTTAACAGAGAGTGTCAAAGGAAAGATTCGATGTCTTTCACGTCATGAATTCTCCTGCGACTGCAAGCTGTTTGCAATGAAGTACACTAGGAATGGCCATACCTATTTCAAAACATATTGAGCTAGATATTGTGTGATCTCAAATTCGGATGATTGAATTTTTCGGTAAAGAATTTGAACAAGTTTCAAAATCTCCTAACTTTGAGTTATTTCTAGAAATTTTTCAGGATAAAGGGAAAAACCAAAGTTTCATCTGTATTTCCAGTTTCTCTCTATTCAGAGATGCCCTTACTCTAATATAGTTGAAACGAAAACATTAATAATAATTGAGAAAAAATAACTTAAATACATGAGTATCAGTTCTGGATTATGAAAAACAAATACAAGAATAGATCACAGTCAATAAGATACAATGTGCAGTTCATTAGTCCTACCACTTTTCGGGGATATAAACTTCTTTTGATCGACTCATAAATGATAATTTAACTATTGAACAAAGAGCTGACTTCTTGTGTATCCCTCATGTTGTTGATAGTGCAATGTAAACTAATTTGTATCATCTCAACTCGCGCATCTCTTTTTATAATTGACTTCTCTGTCCAACATCATCGAAACTGAAAGTACAAGTTCCGGCTGCGGAATTAGTGCGCTCATCGGGTATTTGCTTGAGACCGATTTTTTACATACATCTATTAATGGGAGAATATAAATCTACAGGGTTGCCTATCAAAATGTGGTATTCTCGAACAAATTCGATTCATAGAGAGATTTTTCGGAAGAAATCGCATTCACGTGCTTTTTTGAATAAGATATAATCCACCTCATGGCAAATATTATATATGTGAAGACTGCAGTTGCGCACCGGCTGCACCTCTTCGCAGCCAGATGTGAACAGATACGATTTTGTTACTTTTTACATTCGAAACGAACGTTATTGCGTGCATGTTCTAGGGAAACAGCGTGATATCGTTTGGTCCAAATGTCCGTAATTTTCGATGATTGAGCCGAAAAGGGTCTTAAACGACTAGGTTGGACTCACTGATGACGAATCCGGTGTCAAAATGGATTCTGTCCGGCTGGCCGTTACCACGATTACGGGCGTACGAAGGATTCTATCAACTCGAAATATCAGGAAGGGTTACATTCCAAATTACGAAGGTTAATATCGTCAGTGGGCCGAATCGGCCGAATAGTTTCGGAGTTGTAGCCATTTGAAATTTTGAGGTTAATTTCCTCATATTCCAGAAACTACGGAAGCGATTAGATCGAAACTAGGCAGTTAGTTGGTACATAATGACGCTCAACTTTAACCAAAATTTCGTTGAAATCGGATGCTTACTCAATTGAAAAAAATTTTTTTTTCAAATATTCAATATTCTGTGACTTTCTCATCTTATTATTCCCATTAAATTCTGTATGAACGTTCAAGCTGTAATTTTTCAATCCAGTATTGGATTTCAATTCGATCTAATCTGTATTTTTGGAAATATTGAGAAAATAAAATGTTGAATGGGTATATCTGCGGAATCATTGGGTGGATTTTACCCATTCACGAATTCAGCCTTCGTAATTAAGGTCCAAACCTTCTCTACAAATATTGGGTTTCTGAGTTGTTTCCTTCGGAAGTAATTGTGTGTACGGTCCGGCTATTAGGCGGACCGTAAACACAATAACTTTTTTCATAGAGTTGTCAAAATGGTCAGCTTTATTCTCTGTGATTACTGGAAATTGTCAAGCTTACAAGAAACGTCAAATTCTCGATTGATTCATGCATGGAGTGTATAATATTCATTATACACGCCTATTATACAAGGGCTTGATTAATATTTTTCAAATTTTTTATATTCTTGGATACGAAGTCTGGGTGGCATGTATTTTCTATTCGTTTTACTTTACTTTAATGCCTACCACAGACAAAATATTTCTCCTCAAAGCTTGAACCTACTGTTTCATGGTAAATAGATTTTGTGAAATCTACGCTCGAATTCAACGAAAAAATAATTCTACTGTATTCGCCCGATCACATAATAATGAGCAATTAAGAAGCACTGATTAACCAGTTTATATCCAAAGAGAACCACACTGGTAATTATCTTAGGGAATTACGAGGCCCCATAACACAAGGGATCCCCTATAAACGATTCATGGGACTTATATTTCTGGAGAATGAGACTTATACACAGGGTGTCCGTTGAACCTTGAACAATATTTGAAAAGTTGCTACACTAGGCCATGACTATTCAGAATATAGAAATTTTTTTACGTGAAATTTTCACCGTTTTCGGGATAATGTACATTTTGGGAATTCGTAAAAAATCGCGTCCTTACCTTCTTTTTTGGATACTATGTCACTACTATGTACTGTTTGGAGAAATGTTTTTACTGAACATTGCTGATGGGTGCTACTCCTTGGTTGTATGAAACAATTTCCGAAAATTGATATAATTCCGCGAAAAATGGGGATGAAATGAAACGTTTGAATTTAACCAGTTGTGAACCTCGTAACTTTGACCCAATTTTCTGACAAAAATTATGACAAGGTGAATGTGAACATTCACTACAAAAACATTCGAACTTTGTCTAGTCTGCAAAATTGTATAAAACGTACTCTAATTATTTTTGGAAGGGTGTTATTTTCATTGAATTGTAATGCGGAGATGTTCAGGTCTATTATAAACTTTCACGATTCCGACGGTAAAAGTATTCTGTTGCGAATTTACCGAGATGAAATGATGGAACATAGGTTGGAAGTGAAAAATTCATTTCTTAGGAATATTCGAAACAACAAAGATACCATTTCAAATCTTCTTTCGATCAAAATCTTCAAAGCAGAGTTTGTAGCGATAAATTGCACTAACGAATATTCAGAAAAAGTCAATGGGTTTTTATCTTTTTTGATGCAGAAATCACATTCCTTCACACAGGACTTCTTAAATAGTGTTATGCCCCTTCACAACGATCTTCTATGAATGGCATGTAGATACACCGTCTCAGTTATTCCATGTCTATGTCAGTTCCAGTTGTAACTTAAACCTGTTCTTTTTAATAGCCCAAGTACAATAAATCGAAGGGTTTCAGTTATCCGTTAAATATATTTTTCTCGGGTGTGAATAATAGTTCCTGAAAAAAAATTTTTCAGAAAAAAAATTCGATTTTTTTTTGATTTTATCAACAACACAACCCTGACGGAATTCTGAAAAAATATGCAGTCTTCATGATTCAACTAACTAATTTTATCCAATCGCTACAGTTTTTTCTGAAATATTAGAAGATAATTTCAAATAGCTCTGAAATCGTATAACTGATTTAGCTCGTTAACCAACTAAACTGCGGAATTTAGGCGCAACTCACACCGAAAGTTTCAAGTTGCTAGCTTTCTTCGTTCGACAGATATCGCGTCCGGACGGACAGAATCGAATTTGACACTGGATTCGTCATTAGTGAGCCGAATCTGTTCGTTTGAAACCAATTTCGGAAAAATTCGAGAATTACATACATTTCCATACATTTTTCCCCTATAACATGCGCGCAAAAACGGATGACACATTTTCCAGCGATTGACAGAACTTTTCTGTCATTATATGATTTGCAGTTATGATCGAAAATTTCCGTTTTTAATAATGCTGAATGATTCAATGGTGTTATGGTTTAATTTATCAATCCCACCATTTTGGAAATATGACATGAATTTTTGATTTTTCGAATGAAAGTCATAATCGAATGCGCTGGTTTCCCAGAGCATTTTCTGAATTTTTTTATAAGGGCATCAAATTTTTATAGGCTTGAAAATAACCATAACAAAAAATCTAATATATTTTTCCGCTTTTCGAATCCCTGTTGCACAAAGGTAGGCTGGAGTTATCGTAGCATTGTCGAATTTTCTTTTCAGCTCTCATTTCATAATAGAAAGCTTGCATCTGATTTTCGGAAAAATTTCATTCTACTTAGGGAGTTAATGAAAAATATTTCATCAGAAAGCTTCCTAGCAACTATCATCAATGATTTCACATAATTCAGATTGTAGAAGGATATTTCATCAGAACTGTTTCAATAACAAAAGTCCATTACCATCAACGGCTCTGTAGATGTCCATCGCGTTTCACCCTCAGATATTTTTATGGGTATATTTAAAGAACAAAATTAACAACAGACAAGTTCTAAGTTCTGAACAATCCAGGAATAAATCATGATAGAAGTCGATACAATCTACATCTGCAACTCTATGCGTGGTATATGAAAGAAATGTGTAGAGTATTCAGTTTATCATTGTCTACGATTCGCACATTTTCAATGAAATTTTTGTTTCAATATTCTGAAGGTAGAACTAAAAATGGTTACTATAGAACAGCCTCAATAAAATACATTCATTTCATTATATTAAGTAGTTCGCTCATTTTATTCATCACAAATACAGAAAAAATTGTAGAATCAAATTCTACTCTTAGAGAAATATTCGGCAATCGTTTTTCCGGTCATAAAAGTTTCAGTTCATGCCGAATAATGCATATATTATATTTACAGTTGCTATGGTATCGCGAGCCCTCTCATAACAGAAAAAGTGAATTGCCGAAAAAAAACTTCGATTTTTTCCTGTAATAAGTTTCGAGTAAACAACCAAGTATACATTTCTTTAATCAGTAATATGCATTAAGCGATTATCGAATCGATAGAACACCTTTGCTTTGAATGTTTTCCGTAAAATTCCTGTTTTTGCTTGTTTTAATGAATAGAATAAGCTATCATTTGCCGCAATGTCAGTAATCCAGTCCCTTTTTTTAATTCTGAACGACTTAATAAAACCTCCCAGAGCAAAAGTGTATGCAGATGATCTTGAGATGTTCATGCAGGGTAATACTTTCTCCACCATGGAACAAATGCTATAAAAATGTATTGGAACTCTGAAGGGGTGGTCATAAGAATCAGATTTTCTCTCTTTTCTCGGTAGCAAGCAGTATCCTTTTGAGTTGCACTGAACTTGAACTTGGATCATCAATTTGTTTCCTAGGAATAATGTTCTGTGAGGGAGATCATGTTTTAGAGCTTCCGCTCGCATGTAACAAAGAGTTGAATCTTATGAAAACTGCAGTTGTCGAAAATGGAGAGCCGATCAGCAAACGCTTCTTATTCTTTATAAAACATATTCGATTTGAAATAGATTTCAAATCCATTGTATATGTTTCAGCAAGCACACATTGGAAAATTTCGACACAGTTCATAAAATTCTCTCAGAATAATTTTAAATACGTAAAAAGCAACTTCAAGTTCATTGAATGCTTTATCTATACTGCTGAAAAAAAGAAATCATCAATTTATACTGCAATTACTTCTTGGTACCTATATTATTCTCTCCATTCTTGATTCCAATTCAAGTTGCCATTTCATAAACATATTCAAATCATCAGAGCAGTTCTAAACAAATAATAAGTCCTTTGCATGTATTTTTGTATAGTTGGAATCAAATACTCTATCCGTGAAGCTACTGAAAAGCTTTAACCGCCGTCAAAAATTTCAATTTTCAACGAGAAGATGATCTTTTAAATTTGGCCCCGCATGTCAGCTGTTTGAACGGACGAAATTTCGCGGCTTCCGTGACGTACCGGGATTTATCCACTCTCTCCCCCTCTTCTCGTGTATATTTCTCTCTATCAAGCCGATAGACAGCGTCGGCTGTATCGATCGGGGCATGTTGGAATAACGAGTGACGTAGGAGGCGATCTGACGCGTTTCTCCCGCTTAGACCCTGACTCCCGATTTGATCATTTTTAATACCTAATTATTCAAAATTCGCGAATTGTTGAAGTGTGTGATAGCATACATCACGATTTTCTATCGATATAGAATGAGAAAAACATGAAAATATGATAATTCGTGTTAGATGCAAGAGACCTATTCCGATGTCCTTTGTAGAGATATATGAAACACTCACCACCTTGGTCTAGTAGTATGCCAACATATAATATAATTACACTGTCACTCATCAAAATAACGGATAATATTGAAAAATTCAACACTAAGGGAAAGAGAGAGAAAGAGAAAGGGGGGCGTCGTCGAACAATGCTCAGGAAAAATTGTATTGATTTTAACAACTGAACGGATTTTCAGGAAATTTTCATTGATGCTTCTGAATTTGCAGGAGGAACTAGAGCAGTAGTTTCAATACATACTGCTGAGAAATATATATACTCTTTACTTCAGGAGCAAACATTCGTCTGAATTTCATGCAATATACCAAGCTTTCGAACACTGTAGCAACGATTACTTTCAGAAATCTGTAAGTCTGATTGTATTGCTTCTTTCGGAAGCCATCACACATTGGAATGAGTGGACAGTTATGGCTGTAGTACAGTGCCTAGTGATAAAATCGGTAAATTTTCAGGATGCCTAGCGTCAGATCTTAAAGCATTTTTCCAGAATTAATTGTTATGAAACAGCATTTTGAATGGTGTTGCTCAAGACACAAATCGCGTGAACTGAATAGCGACATTCGTTCTTAAAAAATCTCCAGGGAGTAACCGTTATTTTCATGTTTTTCTTGAAGAACTAAGACTGACCCACCCAAAACAGACTCATAAATATTTGAGACAGAAGCACCCAGATGTTTTTTTAAAGCAAGAATCTGATAGTGAATATTCTTGTAGGCATTAGAAAATAAAAAAGGAAAGATCGGAATAAACATAACTGCCAGGCGAGTTTGGGTCATTGTTGGGAACATCAAGTGATTCATTTGAGAATACTCGAAGAAAAAGTATTTAATTCATGAGATGTACTATTGGTTTACTTCATCTTTGATGTTGTAACGTCAGGAAATCCATCCTTTTTGGTCTTATACGCTGACATTCTTACGTTCACAAGAAATAGAATATATTCTTCACTGGCAAAGTTGATGTTTCAAGAATAATATGTGATTGATCAGATATTTTTATTAGATTGATGAATGCCTCCTTTGCGGTTCAAAACTATTGACAACGCCGTTTATGTTGACCCCCATATATTCCATGGGGTCTACTTCATATGAATAGCCTTGAAAAAGACCAGAGATGAAGGCCGAAACGTCAACATCTCATAAAGGATTTATATTTCCCCATTCTTCTTAGCCACTAAATCATATTATATTTGAGGAAATAGCACACTAAATGAACTATGGATAATGTTTACGAGGAAAATGAAACAAAATTAATGGAATCAGGGTACCATAGTTATATGCATATTCCATAACAGTTCTGAGATGCCTGAAGCTCACCTTACGTGGAAGGTTGCATTTGAGTATTACGTAGCAAAATACGTGAAACCTACGCTAAATATACCATTAAAACTTGATCAATATTTGAAATTGTGCTACCCTAGGTCATGGCCATTCATCGAAAATTTTCAAGTAAAACTTTCACTGTTTCTGAAATAATTGGCATTTTGGAATTTCGAGAAAAACCGCTTCCTTACCTCGATGATTGGATACCATGTCACTAAATTGGAACTCATTCAAATTTTTTTTTTACTGAACATTGCTGATGGGTGCTGCTTGCTGTTGTGATTCTCGTAATTTCAACCCAATTTTCTGAAAAGAATTATAACCAGGTAAATGTGAAAATTCACTACAACAAAATTTTCGCACTTTATCCAGTTTCCGGAATTTTATGAAACGTACTCTAATTATTTCTGGAAGGGGTGATATTTCCATTGAATTAGAATTCGGAGATATTCTTGTCTATCATCAACTTTCACGATTTTGACGAAAAACGTATTCTATTGCAAATTCATCGAGATGAAATATTGAATAATAATTGAAAGTAAAGAATCCATTGCCTAGGAATATTCAGAGAAATAAAATAATGTATTTTCAGATTTTCTTTGAATTAATTTCTTCAAACCAGAGTTTCAAGAAATAAATCGCAAAAAATTGATTTTTTTATCTTTTCTGATAGAGAGATGACATTCTTTCAGGAAATACCTCTCAATAATGTCATGCCTCCTTTACAACGATTCGCAGGGTATTGCATGTCTTAGTTGTTTCAGGTCAGTTGCAGTTGTTGCTTAAACTTTTTCGGTCAAATAACCCAAGTGGAATAAATTGAAGTATTTTAGTTCATTGATCAAGAGAGCTGTAGGGTGTCTTTTCATTGTATTGGGTACAGAAGACCCAAATATTGTTAAACTTGGTGGTCAATACTGACTAGTGATTTCGCATTAGGAACCGACGTTTTTTTCACTGGCTTGTTAGTTCTGCAACTTTAAGGGTCTTATGTGCCCAACACTATGGATGGGACATCCCAGACCAATTCTAGAGCCCACCAGATCGATGAACAAAAATCCTCCGATTTATTGCACTCGGGTTATTTAATAAATCAGATTTAAACTACAACGGCAACTGACCTGGACATGAAATAACTGAGACGGTGTATCTACATGCTATACACAGAAGATCGTTGTGAAGGGGCATAACACTATTTGAGAAGTCCTGTATGAAAGAATATGATTTCTGCAACAGAAAAGATAAAAACCATTGACTTTTTTTGATTATTCGTTAGTGCAATCCATTGCTACAAACTCTGGTTTGAAGATATTGGTCGAAAGAAGATTTGAAATTGCATCTTTATTGCGTTGAATATCCCTAAGGAATGAATTTTTTACTTTCAACTATTGTTTCAGCATTTCAACTAGGTAAATTCGCAACAGAATACGTTTTCCGTCAAAATCGTGAGAACTGTTGATAGAACTGAATATCTCCGTATACTCATTCAATGGAAATAACACCCTTCCAAAAATAATTAGAGTACGTTTTATACAATTTTGGAGACTGGAATAATTGGAAAAATGTTTGGAGTGAATGTTCACATTCACCTGGTCATAATTTTTTTCAGAAAATTGGGTCAAAGTTACGAGTCCTTCCTGTTTAATATCTTTCGTATGAAAATACAAAGTAACAAATACTTAAGGCACTTCCTACACAATAAATGGGTCATCATCAGTTGGAGAATGTGTAGAAAGCAAATATTTCTCCATACAAAAAAATTTGAACTATTAGTACTCACAGAATCAGAGTCAATTTCATTATGTAGTTTCAATCTCGATTCGGCTCCCTCAAATAGGGAACAAAACAGTTTGTTCATACATGTAGTACTCATAACCCCGTAAGAGTTGTTCTCAAAATTGAGAAATCTACGTACCCTTCAGGATAAAGAAATATAAAGTACATCAGGATGTGTATTGATTCTTAAAAACGAAATTAATCTGATCGTATTTTCGAGAACTACCAACAGTTTTATGTTCATGAGTGAGAAAGCCAAATGCTAAATGAGTTGGTACAGTATTTAATTGAAATAGCACTTATCTTCGAAATCGATTCATGAGTTATTCCAGACAGCAAGCCTTTTATACTTCATCCGTATTATTATTCTACTTATAATAATTATTATTTCTCAAAATCCCCTACAATTCCACTTCGACTCTTACTCGTCTGCGATTGCAAAACCGGTAAGTACAGTGTAGAGGATTCGCACTATTCCGGTAACCTCACTTCTTTTCGGCAATCAAGAAGTGATTGAATTTGAAAGATAGTTGAGTTCGAAATGAAGAAATAGTTTGTTTCGAAGGAGTTCTTGAATTTCGTCTGGCATGAATGTTTGTATCATTTTTGATCAAACAACATAACTTTGAGTCAACACAATTCTTTCAAATTCAGAATGAGTTGCTTACAAATACAATTATTTTTTGATCCCAAATAACAAAAAGTACCGCCCGACAAATATTCGTATTATCATGTAAATATGAAACAAATATAAAAATTTCTTCATTTCAAGTAAAACTGTTTTCATTTGTGCAATAACCTCAAAATTTCATGAGCACGATGACTGTTTTGTTTAACAAGATTGTTGATCAGAAGGTTCAAAGTAGAAAGTTGAAATATAATATCGGAAACACGATAAAACTTTCAGTCAATTCCTTACAATCGCTTGGGCAGAAGAAGTTTATTTAGGGATAGAAAATTAGGAAAAACTAAAGAAGCGTTGCGCTTATCAAGAAATGCTCTCTTCAAGAATTATTTCATAGAAAGCAGAAAATAGGTGAATATGATGGACTCGTCATGCACCGATGGTCGAGGTTAAGCCTATTAAGCATTTCTATCTAGGACCTGTAGTGTATTGATTATATTCAAAGAATACAAAGGACAACGAACGTTCGAAACCATTATTCCCACTATCCTATTTCGCGAAGCTTAATCGGATTCACAAATAAGTCTAATCAAATGGATTAAAATGAGATTTTGCACCAAAGCAATTCAACTATAATCATGCAGATTATTCATTATATTGATTCATTTCTCTATAGTTGGCGAGCTCAGAGACGGATTGAATTCTATTGCATCATACTCAATGTTATTAGAGGTTTCGTTTCCATTCAAAACTAGTAATTCTTAGGAATACGTTCATTCATTTCACCAATTATAAAGAGCACAAGAGATATGAGGGTCGTTGCTTATGCGATCTCCGACTCACATTGAATGCGTCAGATGCAGGTTTACTTCATGATAGGAGAATTTTCATAGTATGGTTCTCATGAAATATTCATATTCCTGATGAAAAATAACAAATTTTCACAAACCTAACTGACAGAGTAACAAACAAAAGATAACGAATAAAATTTCAATTTCAAGTCCAAATATACATATATATATTCTTTTGAGAACGAGCATTACATTCTAAGATATATCACAGTGTTAGCAGAGGAAATGTAAACGGGGTACCATACTTATTTGCGTATGATACAAGAGCACAGATAAAAACCTCAGGAAAAATACTGTCTCCCCGTATAAGTGTAGTAATTTGTTTATAGAAGATGGATGGCATCTTTTTCATTGAAAAATAATTTTTTCGTCATCTTGAATTCATTTCGACAAAATATCTTGACATAATATCTGAAACAGAAAGAGGGACAGAAAACCAGAATCAAGCAGTAAATAATATCACCTACATTTGCTCATGACCGAGAGGGTCTTTCGACCAGGTTCAGTCCTCCAAGCGATGATTTTCAGATCCTCAGATAAACGAAGGACGCTACAGGCCCCTTTATTGGGGAATCATCTCCCATAGATCCATAATTGTTCATTTCGAACTAGAAATCTAATAAAATATCGGGAATAAAGTGAAAAACTTGTGACATGTATTATGTCAGGATGACATAATAAAAATAATGTTTTAGATATGTACGTACTTACAAATTTATATTCACACAAAATGTCAATATGTAGTAATACATAGAGGCTCTATTCATTACAGCAGCTTCCACTTTGGTGACATTTCGAGTTACATAGCTTTTTTCCTTCACGACACTTGCACTTGTCAGATTTATAGCCACCTTTACAGCCACATCGACTATAGCCTTGGCCCCCTGTCTTGGATGACAATCTTGCACATTCTCTTAGTGAAATCTCGGTCTGTGGAATATCTTCGCCATATATAAACTTCTCATTACATATTGTGAATTGGTTCTTGGCATAAAGTTGATTTAGAATTCCGTGTTTCGTGCCTAATTTATACAGATTAGCATCTGTTACTTCAAGAACAAATGCCAAAATATTTCCTCCATCGGTGCGACCTCTGTCGACAACTGATACTCGAACCTTAACTGTAACGCCTTTTTTAGCATCAGGGTATTTTAAGTTAGAAGTTTGAACCATTTTTTCAGCCTGTTTTTTAGATTGCTTGCTGAAATCTGCCTAACTTTGATTATGTCGGCTTTTCTTTTCTTCACAAAGGGGTTCTTCCACACGCATGCGGTTTTCCCATTACTGTCAAGTAATCAAAGTGCCCAAAGAAATAATAGCGGTATTTATAATGACCGGGCAATGTCAGCAATCATCGTAAAGTAATTCATTAGTCATAATAAAAAATCATTATTAATACTGACCCAAATAATTACATTGCTCGTAAAATATCCACGGAATCATTCGGCGGATTCTTCCCATGTACGAATTCGACCTTCGAAATCAAGCCGCAAACCTTCGCAACAAAAATCGAGTCTCTTAGTTATTTCGGCCGCTAGGCAGATCACTTACAAAATAACTGCCGAAAGAAATAACTTAGAGACCCGATATTTGTAGGAAGGTTGGACCCTTTTAGCGAAGGCATCATTCATGAATGGGTGAAATACAAGTTTTTATTCTTACAGTATTTACAATGCTACAGATCGTATGGGTTTGAAATCTAGTAATTTAATGGAATGACAGCTTGAAGGTTGATGCGGAATTTCGATCATCAGAAGATCGCGAAATGTAAATTATCTGAGAAATATTTCGAAATTTTGTTACAAATTATTCTGATGACCTGATCATCATGAAATTCTGTACAAGTTTGCTCATTAGCATAATTCCAGCTGCATCGAGGAAAACCACGTTATTCGATAGATTTTTGCTCAATATCTCCGAAGATGAATTTAAGGCGCTTTGCTGTCAAATATTGATTTTAGGTTATGTGCCCACTTTCATTGAAATCCGATGGTGAGTTTCCAAAAAGGAATCCAACAAAAATTTGGAAAATATTGGAAAATTTTCAAAAATTTTGTAATTTTCTAACCATAAGATTTTCACGGAATGTCGCATGAAGTTGCGCATCTGGATTCTCAAGGCAATCACGAAGGTTCAATTCGATTGTGTCAGTTTCATTTGAAATATTGAGAGAATAATATGAAAATTTCAACTAGGCATTAAACCGAAAACGTTGAAACAATTTCCATACTCAACCCAGAAAATTTCAAGTTACTAGATCGTTCTGTTCTTAAGTTAAATCGACTCATGGCCAGACTGCACTCGGGGCAAAATTACTACTCGCTGTTCCTCAGAACAAGCGCTTAAAGATTGGGATTGAAGAAAGCTTATCTATTTTGTATGCTCAAATAAAAGACAAGAGCAGTATTATTTTGTATATCTAACTTGAATAATCAAATTATGGGCAAAAAATAATTAATTTTTTTTTGCCTGGAAATAATAGACTCTTATAACTCGGAGTTTTTCCTATATTATATCTAGGAATGAAGATCAGTTCCATTATAGGCATTTAGAAAAACTTTTCCCTATTATTCTAGAAATAGCAATCTAATAATTTTGATACTCCGTAAATGGTAACAAAGTATAAAAACGAAGACTGTATATAGAATTCTAATCTGGGTTTCATCCACCGCTTCTTGGAAATATTTGTCACTTCTCATGTTATTGTGTTTTCATTCCAAATACAGTACTCATGAGCCACATTAAAAGTTGTAACACTTCAACTTTTTGTTAAAGTTACGTATTGTGAAACAAAATTTATAATGTACCACTTTTCCAGTGAAGTAGCACACTTGCCCTCCGCTCAGTACGGCTGAGGTGGATTCGGATCTTGAGTGATGGATTGGGGCTAAGAAATATCGGAAATGCAAAAACTACGCTCCTCTTATTATTGAATGAATGATGTTCAATACTAGAAGGGTGAGGCCCAACAATCTACAATTATTTGCCAAAAATACCTGTTCGAAGTCAGATGTTTATACACTCTAATATCTTACCTATTGTAGTCAGACCAATTATTGCACAGCAGTTTAATATCTCGTGAGGTGGTATTGCAGAAATATCACATATATTTGGCCTAGGTACTCCTTTGCTGACAATCTTTCGCAGTGTTTCATTGTCCTCCTCCAATAGATAAAGGTGCGCGTCTTTCTCGTGACCAACAAATAAATAATAGTGTCACTTCCTTGACTTGATATCGGAGTGAAGGAAAGAGCCTCTAAATAATAAAATTCACACATTAATGTTACTAATGCAGAAATTATGGAACTAACCTCAGATGATGTGTGGCTCTTGTGAAAATATTTTTTTGTTGGCTCTGATCCCGGATCCCGGAGATTTGTCAATATACAAACAGACAAATTGAAGCAATGCAAACGATATTGAATCCAAAAAAAATAGCTTGGATAATACACTTCCTTGAAAATCACTGGATGAGCAAGTATAATGTACATCGATTTGCATTCAACCATATACTTCCTTCAAATTAATATATATTCTGTAACATTTGTTCTGATTATCGATATTCCTTCCTGTGTATGTGCTCTCCGTCGCACGCATTGATCTCCCGCATTATTTCAATTGCGATGAAAAACAAGACCGAAACATTCAGCATTGAAAATGTCAGTACCAATTTGTAAACATGAAACTACAGAAACGGAAAGGGCTCAGACATTCTGCAGGAATTTCTAAAATTCGCGCAAGCCCTGAATTAACGAAGGAATTTCTGTTTTTTTTTTTTCATTAGTCATCACCTTATCCAGGACTAAATAATACAAGGTGTACCAGGCACACCTTATATATGAACGACCGAAATGTATATTCATACTGCTCATGGATATATTTCCTGCTTCTGCTGAACAAGGGCTGAATTAAATTATTCAGTGGAATCACCAAAATGAAACAACACCAAGAGTGGCATAACTTACTGATAATAATTATTACGAAACTGATTCAAATTGCAGTCGCGTTCACATATCGCTTTCCGGTAATATCACAATCTTGATGATGGTATGCTCACAAGAATTTATATTACTCATCACGAATCCAAATAGACTATAGAAATCACAAATGGAGCGTCAAGTTCGTTCATTTGTTTCTAATCATCTGAAATTATAATAATGATTGATTAGTTGAAGTAGTATAATAAAGTGAATATTTCTGGTAATACTCATATTAGAAATTGACAGACAGATTCAATTCAAATTTCTAAGGTTTTTTACTGAGAAAAAAATTGCTGAAATATTTTTTTAATGGTTCATAAATTGAGAACCCATTTATATCCATCCAATATTGTCAGGAATATCTCCGGTAATTATCATTGGTCATAATGAGTCGCCAATAAATACTCAATTCTCACCGTCAATGTACATGAATCATTTTGAATAAAATAATGAATCTGTGCAGATCACCGAAATATTATGGTGTATGAATGTATGAACAAGTCTACGACCTTTACTGTATCACCAAGTTAACCAAGACTTAGCAACATGAAGTATTTTCCGTAACATGAATTATAAATCCCCGACTTACTGACCTCGGATTTCCAATGGACACAACAGTATGATTTGACAGGAATTCGAAAAAAAAAATCAAGTCAACAACATTGACGGATGCATCAAAGACATCTGGAGAGAAAGGATGCTCTCTCTACACTTCCACAAAAACAAGTATTTTAAGCTTTCGTTAGACAATACATTTTCACAGCGGAATTAATTAACTTGCAACACTCGAGTTCATCGTTGACAAAAAATTACGCATTCCGTCACATGTACCAATTTTGTCAGCGCTTTTCATAAGATTTTGGATCCTTCTTCGTGCACTTCTGGCACTTTCCCTCGAATTCCAGCATCGAAGGTGTTCTCTGCGCGCATGTTCTAATTCGTTGTCAAAGCGGTCATCTCCATTGAACATGCGCGCAAAAGCTGCTGCCTTCACGGCAGTGCTTTACTAAGTTTTTTATTAGAGGAAAACCAGATGCTTCAGTGCAAAAGTGGAGGAGTTTTTCCCGATAATTATATCAGTAGGCGGTTTTATCAAGGACAATTTCAAGCCGAACCATAGGGAGATTAAGTTATTCGGTTTATTGCTACAGTCCATTTCATGCTATTATGGTTTTGATGAATACGGACGAAAGTTTCGAGCAGCCTCAGTTTCCTGGACGCTATTTATGAGCGTCGTTTGGATATTATTCTATGTATTTCTCTATATTGGTTATTGGACTTGAGTTTACGCGGGCGCTCTGTGTTCAATGGTGAAATTTCATTGATGCAGTGGTCGGGTAACCCACTTTATAAGTAACCATAAGCAGAGCCGGATCTAGGGCGTGGCGAGGGAGGCATTTGCCACGGGCGCCAACCAACTAGGGGCGCAAAATTATGATTTTTTTTCTTTAAATGATGTTTTTTCACTTCAAAGTCCATTCATATTTTAGAGCGGTGCTATAGAGCATACACCTGTTGTACAATATGCGGCGACAAGTAGTTACCGATAAATTAACAGATGATAAATTTACACTTGTCGGTCGCCCTACGATTCCTGATCGCGTCCAGATGTTTGCTTTTCGAACACTGAAGACCTAAATTAGCGGCAAGTTCAGAGGAGGTTTAATGGTTCGAACTAGCGGCGGTAGCGCATCGTCTAGGGTCGGTTTCTTGACGGCATGACAAAGAGATTCAGACCGTCCACATCATTCGCCGAATTGGGTTGGAAATATGTCGGAAATATTATAGTTCGAATTTTATTTGCGAGATCCTACTTTTCGTATTTTATTATCGAACTAGTTATGAGAGAAAAGAACCTAAGTACTCACTTTCCCAGGGAAAATCATTCGTGTCATTCATTGTGGCAGATAAATTCCTCCTACAACGAAATGAAATTGTCGAATTCCATTTCATATTCCTCAATTTTTTCAAATGAATTTGGGATTATTGTCCGAGAAGCATGCCCATTATATACGTTTCCGAGTAAAAATATATCATGAACGATGTGGAACAAATTGTCGTGTAAGATTAAAATCTTAATCAACTTCTTCATCATAATTTCCGCAAGCTTGCGTGTAAGTATGAATGATGGTTATAATTAGACGCAGACATGAAATTTGAGTTCGGTTTAATTTCTTTATTGCCGATTCAACCCTTTGTGGTGAAGCTCGTACAGTGATTACATTCAATATTTTCCAAGGTTTCATGTTTATTATATGCTATTTCTGTACATGGCATGAATTCTTTTTACATTTTTACATGTGCAATTTAATGAAGAGATTACTTTTAGTTTTAATCTTCTGTGTGCTATAAATATTCTTCCCAGAAATGTTCTCGACTTAGTTATTATCGATTCGTTATCTTGAGCGAATTAACTAGATATCAGCAATTGTTCAGGGATTAATAATAGAACATCAGAGTGCACCAATATGAATATATTATTATTTCCAACAAATAAATTGGATCATGGTTCTAAGAGTTTTTAATTTCAGTCCATTCTCCCCGCATTCATATATACTATAATTCAGTACTCAAAGAAATAACCTAAACATCTAAACTTGATGGACAGTATGCTGTAGTTAGGAAAATGAGTTATTGAATAGGTATATCTGCAGGCCCATTCCAAAAGTTGATCTTGAAAAAGTTAGCCATACTGTTGCCTTATCAGAAGGAATTAGCTGTTTCCAATTAGTATTGGATGCTTCTACTGATGGATGCTTCTGTATGGCTGATTTATTATCATGAAAAAACATTATAATAGAGAATTTTTTTGTGTGTTCAAAATCGGTTATTCAGGTTTTGTAAAATTAATTAGCAGTGGACTGTGACAGATAATTGAGTCGGATAAAATTGTTAAAAAATTACACATTCACATCGCTCAAAACCATAGGGAAACATAGAAATATATAAAAAAGAAAATTGAGTTAAAATTGTTATCAGAAACACACAACATTTACAGTGAGAAGGGAAAATTCTGCCAGAAAAATAGAAGGATTTTAGTAATGACCCCAAATGGAAATACAAAGATCTTAAGAGTACGCTTTCCAAATGAGTATGTTTGATTATGTGAGAAGACGATAAGAATGCAGCAAAAATGAGTATGAAATTTCAGTGAGTTGTGTTTTGCAAATGAATACAGATTTCAAAAATAACGGGAGATATACTGTACAAAATTAATATGAAACTACATTTTCATGAACTAAAAAGAGAAGTCACTGCATTCAGCCATTTTGACTTATGGCCATTATGAGATATGAGTTGCTGATAATGAATTTTCAAATATCCAAAACATAATTTACTTGACCACCACTATCAATAGAGAGATATTCTGAATAAAATGGGAATGATACAAAATGAAATCAACAAATATTGAATGTGAAAAATTCAATTCAGTAGAAATTTAAGAAAACTGGATGAATTAATTCAGATACGATTGAGCGCACAAAATCTCAGTGCAATCAGAAGTGAATTATTCAGGTATTCAAGGGATTAGAAAATAGCACAATTCAATGAGATCAGGACATTTGAATTGATTCCGATCAATACATAAATAGGCAATACTTACATCAAAGTAAACTTAATACATTAATTCTGTTAGTGCTAGCAATAATCGAACAATGCTCAATATTATTTTCGAGGAGACCAATCAAAAGCAAATGAAACTAGCTGAATACAATCGATATCTGATCGATCCTACTAACGACCACAATTTTCAATGTGAACGTGAATAAGCGGTTAAAACGAGTAGTCTGAGCCTAACTGCTGACCATAGACATAATTAATTCCGGAAGGAACGACTGAGAAACTAGAAATTTGTGGAATAGTTTTGGGCTCAATCACGAAGGCCGAATTCGTTGATTGCTAAAATCCACCCTTTGATTCCGCAGATATACACATTCAAAGTTTTATTTCTCCACTATTTCCAAAAATACAGATCAGATCGAATTGAAATCCAATACTTCATCGAAAAATGATATTTCGGAGGTCTATATAGAATTTTATGAGGATAATTTGATCAGAAGATCACAGAATATTGAATCGTTGGAAAAAGATTTGAAATTTTCTTTTCATGATGTTCTAATTATACGATCACCCAGAAATTCCGCATGAAGTTGTCAATTAGTATTTTCAAACTAGCTGCAAAGCTTCATCATGATTGAATCAATCATTCTCGAGTTATTCTGAATAAACAACGATATCTACAACAAAAACACGAAATTTGAGTTTTTTTTTCGAAATACAGTACATTCGCGCTAATATGAACACGCGATCGTATGAACCACTCAGTAATATTAACAAAGAATTTTTTTTATGGAATTCTTTGTAATATGAACAATATAGAATCTTACTAGCTAACTAGTCCATTTTATTCAAAGGAATGAATTTGTTTTCATGATTTATCGTCAGATATCCATTACCGATTCGCCCTTTCACTAATTGCTTCGTATTGATTTTTGACACGAGTTGAAAATCAAGATGTTTACTCTTCATGAGGAAGCTCAAGTTCTGGAGGACATCAGTAAAGGACTGAGTGTTACCTGGCTCTTCTGGATAAGAAGTATAGAATTGTTGAATCCACGGTTTGTTGGAAAAAAATCTAGAGAGAGTAGGCAGTTAATTCAAATAGACCAAAAAATGTATTCTGAAAATACGCGGAAATGACAGAAATTGATAATCAGCTTCATAAATGGTGGCTTGCCCACCGACAAAAAAATAAGACGATTTTTGAAGGAAAGATTGAATGGTACACCATTAATCCAACATCAAAACAATACAACATAAAATGACATGAATCTCCAACTTCGCCTTCTAAGTCAACCTAAAAAGCGAAGTTGGAGATTCATGTCATTTCATGTTGTTTTGTTTTGACGGATTTTTCAGATGGACGAATGAATCTGAGTCATTTACTTTTAAACAAGGGATGTAGATTTCAGATCCCATTTTTACTTGTGTGTGTGCATCTTTGTCTTATGTTTTTCATGGCTTATCTGAGACAAGTAAGTTCTGTAATCATCTTTTCGTTATTTTATTTATCTGACCACCAAAATTGTTGTAGCGGTACTGAAGATGGCTTAGCAGCCGAAAGCGCTCTACCAGCTTGTAATAAAGATTATACTGAAAAATTTTATACTTGTTTTGAATCAAAATTTTATTTTTTCAATATTTCCGAAAATACAGATCAGATCGAATTGAAATCCAGTGATTTATCGAAAAATGACAGTTTGAAGGTTCATACAGAATTAACTGAGAATAAGATCACAGAATATTGAATATTTTTTGAAAAAAATGGAATTTTTTCTGCAAATGGTTCTAATGACACGATTATCACGAAATCACGAAAAGAAAACCACTGAATTCTACATATTTTTTTCCAATATCACCAAAACTAATAGCCATATCGCATTGAAATTTAGTACACTGCTGTGAAATATGAAGCTCTAGGTTTAACTAGAATTGGTCTCGAATTTGAACAATGATTAAAAAAAAATTTTTTTTCGGAAAAAAATTTGAAAAAAAATTCCATAATTCATTGAGTGACCTCAAGATTCCAACGGAATTCTGCTCAAAGTTGCGCGTCATTATTCTCCAACCAAATGCCGAGTTTCAATCCAATCGCTTCAGTTGTTTCTGAAATATGAGGGAAATAACCTCAAAATTTCAAATGGCTATAACTCCGAAACTATTCGGCCGATTTGGCACATTAACGAATTCAGCCACGGCATTCCGATGCGCGGACTACCCAGTTTCCAGTCGCTAGCTGGCTCCGTTCGACAGTTATCGTGTTGTCGGTCAGACACAATCGATTTTGACACCGGATTCGTCATCAGTGGGTCCAACCTAGTCGTTTGGGACCATTTTCGGCTCAATCATCGAAAATTACAGACATTTGAACAAAACGATAGCACACTGTTCCCCTGGAACATGCACGCAAAAAAAGGATCAAAATTAACTGCGAAGAAGACTCAGTCTTGAACATCATTTTTTTCAATAAAAAATCAGTCATTATACTTTACTACAATTCATTTGGACATATGTGATGGCTTTCCTCATTCAACAAACTTTTTGTAACTTTATGTGTATTATTATCGATGAGATTCATGTTCTCAGTTAGAAATACAATCTTGAAAACACATAAAAACATTATTTTTCTTGACCTTCAGAAATATGAACAGTTGCTATAATATGAACAAGCCAGATTTTTTTGTGTTCATATTAAGGCGATTGCTCTGTATCTCCAAATTTTTATTGAATCGAACAGACATTCTGTACACTACTGCGAAATATAGAGTTCAAGGCCTGAGCAAAACTATTTTCCGAATATAATGGATAGTTTCCGAGAAAAAAATGTACGAAAAAATTTTTTTTTTTTTGGAAGAACGACTTGAAAAATTGACATTTGTGAAATAGGTTTGAGGCCCAATTACAAAGGTCGAACTCGTGAATGGGTGGAATCCGCTCAATGATTCCGTAGATATACCCATTCAAAATTTGATTTTTCCAATATTTCCAGAAATACAGATTAGATTAAATTGAAATCTAGTACTTTATCGAAAAACCTAGGAAAGTACTGCATTGAAAGCAGCAGCTTTTTCGCGCATGTTTAGATTCGTTGCCAAAAAAGAAGCCATCTTCATTGAACAAGCGCGCGAAAGCTGCTGCCTTCACGGCAGTGGTTTTCTAGCTTCTATTTTCCACATCTTCAACATCCTTATCCCCCAATCTAGCAATGAAAGATTATTTAACACATAGTTTTAGTGTTGTTTTATTTAATTTCCAACAACTTCGTTTCATCGAAACTAAACAATAAATATATGTACAAATTCCTGTCACCTTTCAAATTTATCATAGAATATGGATGTAGGGTAAGGACAACCCTCGCTCAGACCTTAGGCTGGAGCATCGCCTGGTGCATCGCCTGGAGCATAGTATGGTACCCGAGATCCTCTATCATACATCGTGGTATCATTTTGAAAATGATATCATTTGAATGATGAATTTTATAGGTTTTTGAACATGTGTGTACCTATCTAATTGGATTTAATGGTAAATAAATACACGAATAAATGCAAACTCGTATTTTTGATTTGAGGATAGTTTGAGAGGATGTTGCACTAAATGTTTCAGGTTTTTATTCGCATTAGTGGATAAACTAGTTATGTGAGTCATTATTCACATTTTTCCTGAAATTATCGCTCATTCTCATTTAAAGTGAGCAGAATGTCGTTATACTTCATAAAATTCCGAATTTTCAAAGATTCAGTTGATCATTGGTTCTCGGCAAGAAAAAAATTCCCGAATAGTAGATACCTTCTGAGTAGATATTCACTACATATATTTTCCCTTTCACTGCAGCAGTTGTTAAAATAGGTTTTGGGAAATGAGATTGTTGTTGTAAATTTCGTCAGTATGGTTTTTCTTTCCCTACATTCCGCCCACTACAACGGTTAAGATTGTTTACATTACGATTTTCCCATTCCCCTTCTTCATTCACCCCCAAATATGCAGATATAGAGTCGTTTTTTTTATGTTACTGTGTTTCTGATCGGCCTAATAGCTGAAATCATGAATGGGTAAAATCAACCTATATTGGATTGAATTGAAATTATTGAATAATGATTGCTTATGCTGAACTTCATCAGGATGATATAATAAGAATTTGTATTGTTTTTTTTTTGAAATTGTTCTAATGACACGATCATCACAAAATTCTGCATAAAGTTGTACATCAGCATTTTTCTCATTTCATGTGACACTGAATGATGAAATGTTATTGTGCGCATGTACTCGGGAAACGAATGCTATTGTTTTGTAAAAATGTCCAAATGGTCTCAAACGATTCACTCAACACGGATATCGAAACCGCTGTCAAACTCGATTGTATCCGGCCAGCTGATTACACTATAATTGTCGAACGGAGCGAACAAACGACTGGAAACTTTCAGGAAAGGTTGCGCATCAGAATAGGGTGGGAAAGTTTTTTAATGGGACAATCGGCCAAATGGTTTCAGAGTAATAATCATTTTTAATTTTGGATTTTTTTCCTCAATATCTCAATAACTATTCAGCGGTTGGATAGAAACATGGAAGCGAATATTTGCAACATTTTTGTGAGATCGTATGGTTATTGAATTGGAAGAAAAAATTTATCAGTAAATTAAAAAATAAAGATTCGAAATTTTTCTTGAAAACATTTTATTTTCGAGAACTATTCCTCAAATTCCAACGGAATTCTGTACAGAACTCAAACTGTATATTAAACGACAGTGTCTACATTTTTATCCGGATTCAGTTTTCTGAGGTATTTGGAAAAACTATGTCGAATTTGAGAGAAACTTTTTCCCGAAATATTTCGAAGCAAAGAAAAGAGAACCTGAACTCTGCATTTCATAACAGTGTACCAAATTTAAGTTCGATCCAATTCCAGTTTTTGGAGATATAAGGAAAAAGTATGTCGAATTTCGTGTTTCTCAGTTATTTCTTTCTGGAGTTATTCAGTTTACCATAAAGAGGGCAATTGTAAACATAATATCAGCCGAAAAAACGACCTGAAAACTCGATATTCTCAGAGTAGGATTGGGACTTGATTACGAAGGTTGAATTCGTGAATGGATGAAATCCGCAATATGATTCCTGAGATATACACATTGAAATTTCAATATCCTGATTCGGGTAAATGATGGGGTAAGTTTCCGAATCCCCAATTGATAGCCTAAAAAATCATGCAGATTTCCATTCGGACCATATGGAAAGAAGAAAGCCAAATATTTTCGTGAAGGAAGCAAAGATGCGTTTAGGGGGGTTAATAGATAGAAAGACGACCGCTTTATCAACGAATTTGAACATGCGCACAAAAGTTGACTAAGCGTCAGTGATTTTTTAGAATTTTTTGTGAGTAAAATCGTTTCAGTCACCTGATACATCACATCCCTGGGCAATTTCCTTCCTTTCCAGAAATCAAAAGGTTATGACGATTTTTTGCCTTTTATTCCGAAGAGGATCGAAAACAGACACAAGCCTGGTATATCTCTCCATCCGTGATGAGGCCGATGCGGCGAACTCAGCTCCAGGGTCCGATAAATACCAAGAACGATTTCCATGTACCGACCTCTGCTACAGGTTACTAGGCGATGGTCGGCGCTCCGACGTGACCACACTGATCTAGCAAAGTGTATCTTTTTTTTTGGATGACCGTGGCCAGAGTACGTTACTTTGGTCTGAGCAAGGGCCTGAGCTCCGTTGTCTCCGCAAATCAGGGCTCTGCGCGAGCTCATGCACTAGGCAATGGTCGGCGCTCCGACGTGACCACCCAGATTCATTAGTGTGAGTCAATTTTTTTGGATGATCGAGGCCATGGTACCAGACTATGGTCTGAGCGAGGGTCGGCGCTCCGTTGTGTCCTCACACTTATTCACCAACAGTGGTTCGAAAAAACACGTTATAACTCAATGGCGTATGGGTCGCATCTGCTCCGAACTCTCACAAAACAAAAAATAACCGAAAACATGGCATTCCATAATTGTTTGCTGTTTCGTTTTTCGACAAGTCGTGAGAGATCACTGTTCTATTCTCATTTGATTTGAGTGCGCAAAGTCCGGGGACATGGACACTCTATCCCATTCGTTTTCCTTCCAGATTTCCAAGATATAGTGGCCCTGGTAGTAGGCGTGCTTACGCAGGATGGAATGGCGAACATGACAGAAAAACTGGATAGTTTTGAAGGTTTATCAAAATAAATCCGGCGGAAGCACATGCCCCCATACTCGTGCTTGCTCCTTCATGCCCGCCATACCTACCGTATGTTTTTCACGCGCATCTTCTGGAGAAAAACGCGTTATCGTTTCGTCACAATATCTGTAATTTTCGAATTTTGAGCCGTAAATTGTCTTGAAAGATTGAGTTTTACACCCTGAAGGAGAATCCGTGCTCGAATTCAATTCTGTCCGTCCGTCCGATCTGTATGTGCTCTAATTTTCGAGGGAAAAGACCCATCGACTTGAAATTGTCAGATCAAGTTGAGAGTCCAAATATCTCGGTATCTCATAAAGAAATGATTCGATTAGATTGAAACTTTGCATATAGTTAATTTCGCGACGATACGAATGCTAGAAATTTTTTTCAAGAATATTCAATCAAAAATTTTGAAAATTTCTGTTGAAAAACATTTTTTTCTCCATAAATGTTCACTAGATTCCAAAGAAATTTGACACAATCCTTGAAATATTCACAACGAAATTTCAAATTCCAATCCGGTCCGATGTTTAATTTCGGAGATATAAGGACAATAATATGGCAAATTTCATTCTTTTTCGGAATTTCAACGTTATATCCGCAATAGCTCGAAAAGAACGAATGCAATCAAATTGAAACTTCGTAATCAGTTGAGAAATACTACCGGGCAACAAGGTGCAAAATTTTGAGGTGATATAATAATTCGGACAATCGTGTTGATAGACCTGGGGTTCAATTCTTGAACCTCGATCAAGAATTGAAGAGTATGACAATTGTCAAAAGTTTATGTCGATTTTCTAAGTTTTCTCGAGCATCTGCAAGATTTGTAAACGTTCTATTCGCAATTTTCACTATGTTTTCAAGCAAATATTCGAGAAATAAACTGGATGCAGGATTTTTAGAAATTTCAAATTCGAATATAAACATAACCTTATCACCGTTTTGTTCGTCTTAGCAACGAGTGTTACGGAGTATAGGAGATATAACATTCGATTCTACAGAATACTATTGATTACAATCCTATGAAGTTAGCAACAGATCTTTAAGTCAATATATGATAACAGTATTTGAAATTTCAATTCGATCCGATGTTTATTTTTGGAGATATTGGAAAAATAATATGTCAAATTTCGGTTTTATTTCGACGTACTGACGCCTAACGGCCGGACTGTAAACATAAAAAAATCCGGAAGAAACAACTTAGAAACTCGATATTTGTAGAGAAGGTTTGGACCTTAATTACGAAGGCTGAATTCGTAAATGGGTATTTCCACCCAATGATTCCTCAGATATACCCATTCAAAATTTTATTTTCCTAATATTTCTAAAAATACAGACGAGATAGAATTGAAATCCAGTACTTCATCGAAAATAACAATTCGAAGGTTCATACAGAATTCAATGAAAATAATATGATAGGAAGATCACAGAATATTAAATATATATTTGAAACAAAAAATTTTAAATTTTTTTTCAAATTGTTCTAATGACACGATCATCACTAAATTCTGTACGAAGTTGTGTTTTAGCATCTTCAAACTAGTTGCGAAGTTTCATTGTGATAGAATCAGTATTTCTTGAGTTATACCGAAAAAAACAACAATATCGGGAAGAAACTCACGAAATTTCATATATTTGTTCCCAATATCTCCGAAACCAATGACTGTATCAAACTGAAATTTAGTATACTGCTGTGGAATATGGAGCTCAAAGTTCGCGCTAATTTTTTTTCAGATGTGATGAACATTTAGCGAAAAAAAATTTTTTTCGAAAAAAATTTGTTTTTTCAATTCACTGACAAAATGATCCCTAAAAAATTCCGCGAAAATTTGCGCGTTGCTGTTCTCCAACTAACTGCCTAGTTTCGATCCAATCGTGCCAATAGTCTTTGAATTATCGCCGAAATAAAGTAAAGACTTCAAAAGGCTCTAACTCCGAAACCGTTTGGCCGATTTTGCCCATTAACTAACTTAACCGTCGTATTTCAAAATGCAACCCAGCCTGGATGTTTCAAGTCGATAGGGTTTTCTGTACGGTCGCAATGCATACGGACGCCCAGCCAGCCAGCCGGACAGAATCAATTTTGACACAGGATTCGTCATCAGTGAGTCATTTCAACCAAGTCATTTGAGACCATTTTCGGCTCAATCATCGAAAATACAGACATTTGGACAAAACAATAGCACGCTGTTGCCCAGAACATGCGTGCGAAAATGACGCAATTTTCGCCGCACAGCTATTCGTCCGCGCATATTTGCTCAAATGAATATCGACCTTAATCTGAATGAGTACCTGGAATTTATAGGTTGGAGTTTGATATCGTTACTTTTTCATTTCAACAATATTGACATTAAAATGTTATTAATTGTTATCAGGTAAACAATGTTTCAATTCAATTTGATCCACTACAGTGTAGTCATTTATGGAAACTCATATAAAAGATTCGGAGTTGCTACATAGCAAAAAAGAAAGTCTCCGAAGCAGCTTTCTTTCTGAGAAATACTATTTCGATCATAATTTTATATGAACCCATATAGCCAACCAACATGTGAGATGAATATGTAAATTTGTTTTGTTTGCATTTTTCACATCAGAAAATATTCTGAGCCACCCTCTTGCATAGTTGAATGATATTAATGTGCGTTCTGAAATCTGGGATTCATAACCATAAAACACTTATGTTTGCGTGAAAGTCATATATTTTCACCCTCATAGCATAAACAGATAAATCGAGGGAACCGGATGGGCCCGTCGCGTCATTCCTGGTTTCATTTTAAAGCTTCGAACAAAAGAATGAGGGAATTGTGCCCTCACTAATGAGAATAATGGGGGGCAGCGCAAAAACTCTCTCTGAAATGAATTCAGCTTGGTCCGTTGCTCTTGCATATAAGCAATTAGCAAACCTTTCCCAGCAGAATTAAATTTGAAGATGATGAAGAAACCCTGAATCTCCCAGGAATTCATGAGCATAATACAGAGTGAAATATTAGTTTTTGAATGAGCCTGTTGCGACTCTCTTCATGAAAAGAGTCAACAGTATGAATATTTCGTCCAATTTTCCATCAGCCGTACCTGAAATTTTTAGTATGAAAATTTGTTTGCATCATTCTCCTCCTGGGGCAAATAATGATAATAGAAGGTCTGATAGACAAACAGCGGGACGGAATGTTATTCCTTTTTTTTACGCGGATGTTATAGGGGAACAGCGTGCTATCGTTTTGTCCAAATGTCTGTGATTTTCGATGATTGGACTCACTGATGACAAATCCGACGTCAAAATCGATTCTGTCCGGCCGGCCGACGACACGATAACTGTCGAACGGAGCCAGCTAGCGATCTTATACTTGTAGGGTAGTTCGCGCATCGGAATGCCGCGGTTAATTTTGTTAATGGGCCAAATCGGCAGAATAGTTTCAGAGTTGAGGCCACTTGAAATTTCGAGGTTAATATCTTCATAATTCAGACACTACTGCAGCGATTGAATTGAAACTTGGCATATAGTTGGAGCATGACGACGCGCATTTTTGAGCGAAAATTCGTTGAATTCGTATAATTAGTCAATTAAAAAAATTTTTTTCAAAATCTTTTTCGAAAAAGATATGTAGAATTTCGTGGTTTTCTTTTGGATATTGTTGTTGTTTTCGATATAACTCCAAGAATACTGATCCAATCGTGATAAAGCTTCGTAGCTAGTTTGAGGATGCTGAGGGACATCATTGTGCAAAATTTCATGATGATCATGTCATCAGAACAATTTGAAAAAAAATAAAAAAAATTTTTTTTCGAATATATAATATTCTGTGATATTGTCATCATATTATCCTCATCAAATTCTGTTCGAACCTTCAAACTTTCGTTTCGAGTACTGGATTTCAATACGGTCTAATCTGTTCTTTTGGAAATTTTGGGAAAATAAAATTTTGAATGAGTATATCTGCGGAATTATTGGGTGGATTTTACCCATTCACGAATTCGGCCTTTGTTATTAAGTTCCAATTTTTCCAAATCTGGTATTCTATATTTGAGTTGGTGCTGAGTTGCTACTGCTTGGTGGTAACTAGGTAAGGGTAGGCGCATCTACATTTCAGATCACCAACCAACATGTTAAAATGGTGGGAAAGGCTGGGTATATAGAGGAATTTGTAATAGGAGGTTGTATCATTTGGCGTGTTGTAGTTTAAGGCGGTGGTATTCAAGATATGCTTCTCCATCATTCTATTTACAACATATATGATAATAATGATAATAACACCTTATTCTTCCTGTTAGACTTTGATTGCTTTTTTAAATTCATTCAACTTAAGATTCCTCAATGATTAAGGTAAGTGATTAAAGGGTTCGATGCAGTGATACATTGGTGAAAATTTGAATCTAGGAGAATTATGTTTTGGTTTACACAACAATTCCTCATTTCTTGTTCTGTAGCTATGAAAGCTGGAAAGTTTGGTGATTTTATTTTCGTTTTCTTTGGTAAAAATCAAACCATTGGAAATAAAAATCAAGGCTAGGGCGAGGAGACTATTTTCAATGAAAACTGGTCTACAGGAGGACTTTGGCTCGACTTTGAATATCATATGCAAAATCCTCATTACTATAACCAAAACTCTGCCAGCGTCCTATGAATCGCCCCAGAGTAGGATGCTATATGATAGGTGACTGAACAGTTCACTGAACAGTGAACAGTGGTAGATGTTCAGGACGGATCGAAGTGAATTCCGAACTGTTCTTGAAGCAAAGTAAGACCCATTGAGTTTCTTACATATAGCATCAATATAAGTGCTACACTTCTAGTGAAAATCGATGTGGATGCCCATCAGGAACTTGGTAAGGTCTGCAGATTAAACAACCTCGTCCAAATAGCGTAAAACCATTTGTGTTTGCTGGATCTTAGAGCAAAATAGAAGGATTCAATTTTACCAATATTGATCATTATTGAATTAAAACGACACTAATAGGTGATATTACCTCTGTAACTCGTCAAAGCTCCGCGCAGTTACTAGTGCTGAAGGTTCATCGGCGAACAGAAGTATTCTGATCATGTTCAACAGACGAGGAAGATCATAGCGAGCTGTTGCAGTGATCAGCATCTTTTTAAGTTGGAGGGTAGATCGTTCATGAGAAGTAAGAATAGGTGCGTTCCAGAACTGAACTCTGAGGGACACCCAAATTCACTTCACGTCCATCAGAAAATGAGTTGTCAATTCGGACGATCATACTTCTGCCCTCAAGATAGCTGGAAATTCATCCCAAAATCACGCCTCTAAAACCCACACTGTAGCATTTTTCGACTAGAAATTAGAAGGGGTGACTGTCGAATGCCCGAGAGTTCAAAAAATAATCCTGCGACAAACAATCCACTATCAAGAAAATTATGAACGCTCTCAACAAAGCAAAGAGCTACGGATTCAGTTGAGCGGCCCTTCCGAAAACCGTGCTGCGCGGTCTCAAGTACTTGATGGCTTTCTAGGTAATTCATCATCCTGCTCAGCACAATTCTCTCGAATACGGGCGTCCTACTCATATTCGAGAAGAATGACTTGAATTCTTGAGATGGTTGGGAAATATGCCACTGCTCATTGAAAAGTTGATGATATGGGCGAAATTCGAAGCAATGACCACCCTGATCAGTTCTTATATTCTGGCAGAAATGAAATTCACTCCACTGTTTTTATTATTTTCGAGAGACTTCATTGCATCAATAACTTCGAATTCTAGAACAGATTGAAAAATGAATGTTGAGCTATTCATTGGTGATGCAGTGCATGAAGACGACAAAGAGTCCATATAGTAAAGAGTCAGCGTTCGCTGGGTAACGGTCAAGAAATAATCTGCAAACACCGAGGTCAAATCCGCAGTCTCAACGTTTGAAACACCATCAACCAAAATCTACCTGGGCCGAAGTCCTTTATTTCCTTTTACAATAAGTGCATTCACCAGCGACCACACAGTTTTGTTTTTATTGTCCAATTTTTCAATCAGTTATTGGACAGCTATTTTTTGATAGGATATCTCTAACTTTCTTTAGATTGGCATTATAGAACTATGTGTTGCTGAGTTTGAATGATCTTTTTACGATGTTGTTCTTTTGTTGCATGCTATAGTTGCTATGACAATTGATACATCTGTTGAAGCTTATTGGTTTGGTATACCAATTAGTTGTTAGGACTGCTTCTTCTTCAATCACTAGCAAATATAGGAAAGGTATGCATTAGTTTCTTTCGTCCTCAGGAGTGAATTGAATTTTACAGTGATACAAGTTGAAAACAATCATTGTATGCTGTATTTTGCCTGATGGAACCAACATAAGAGTGTCATCGCTATAAAGTTTGAGGAAAGGGGTGACAAAGTTCCATACGTTCAAGGCATAGTGAAATATTTCGTCCATTACTAGATTCCCAACTGTTTGACTGGCGAAAGAACCGATGGCAGTGCCATCGAGTTGATTGAAAAATTGTGATTCATGGACAAAATATCCTCCATCAAAGAACAAGCTGACAAATTCCAGGAATTTTCCTTTACTTAGATTTGTGTAACAGCTTATGAAGCTCCATCTCTTTTTAAGGATGAAGAAGAGCAGTTCGTTTGGGTTGCTGGTAAACAGTATCTAATGATATGAGAACGAAACCTGGTGAAAATTTTATATCGTTTAGGATTGAGAGTAATGAGATAGATAATATCTATAATTTTGAAAGCTCAGTTGAAAATGGTCTCAATATATTAAATTATAGTCTGTCCACCTAGCTATCTGCCAATAAACACTCAGAAACTGGTTTGGGTTGTCGGCTGAATTCGTTAATGGGTAATGGTTCGAATTTATTTCTCACACTTAATAATATCCTATTCAAACATGTTTGTGAGTTTATTCATCACCTAATTAGAACATAAGACGTGATTGGAAATAAAGAAGTTCTTCGAGATATAATGAATACTTTCAATTCCGAGAAGTATGTGATGCCACCAAGCATTTTCAATATAATATGTTCATTTTGTGAATCTCCGTAGTTCGGTTTTTCTGTTGGGATTTCTGTTTGAACTAAATAAATTATAAAATCAATGGATGATTGGGGATAAAAATCAAAGAAAGTATACTCCTGAAGTGCTCTTCTATGTTAACGAAATTCGTGTTGAATATTCGGATGAATCCGTGAACCAATCTCAATGCCGGATTAGGAGGAGCCACAGACTGTAATTTCCGCGGGGCAATTCATGCATCGAAATTGAATGTGAGGGAGCTTGGTGCTGACGTATAATAATCAGTTTCCCAATAATGACATCACTCAAACACGCCCACTTAGGGATGCCAGCAGACCGAAAGAAATTCGTTTCATTTGCCGAAATGACTATCTGGAAAACCCCTGATTTTGAATTTATCAGACGTTAATAAACCGTTTGAATGACTCTCCATGGAAATCTTTGCTATTTCCAGCTTTTTTTGATAGGAATATTTGTTGGTCGATCAGTTTAAATTACATAGAACCTCTTGAAGAAATTGCAAGATATAATGGGGAATGATTGAAAGGTAAAACACACATTATTAGTTTGACATATCTTTATATCCACAAAAGCGAATTAAATTAAAAGGATACATATGCAAAGTGCATTTAAATGAATGCGAAGGACATTGTGACTCTATCTTCACATTAAAACTAAAGGGTGCCTGTTTAAATTTTTTCTCGAAATCAGTCAACCGTTCGACCTAGACTATAGAAGGGGTTGATGAGTTCACGGTTCTAATTTCTCCACGGATTTTGAAAAAATTTGGGTAGTATAACCCTACATATTTCCAAGTATCATATAGTATGAAGCGCCATCAAATGAAACACTTTATCCATTCATTAATTTTCCAGAGTCAGCTCCAACAAAAAAATACAGGCTGTTCAATTCTCGAAGGAAAAAATAGTTTTTTTTTGTAGCTTTGATATGGTAACTCCGAATGAGATGAATTTTGGTTTAAAATTTCCTATAACTATGACACATATTCTTCAGTTATCACTTTCATCCTACCTTGAGTTATAGACTATAGGCTCGCCGATTCATAAAATTATACGAAATTAAAGTTTATCTTGTCATCATAGGAATCTTCAATCATTTCATAATATTTGATTTTTCCTTATAATTTCTCCTTAAACGCACCGTTTTGTAGATATTCAACGTTGCATATTATAAAATCGGATACAAATTCGAAAATTTCTTTATATTCATGGATCCGCCAATGCTCTGGTAAAGGAAGTGAATTTAGCTGGATTCACGTTTATCCGGATCATAAAATTCACAGAAATGTTTATCTGTTTCACATAGAACTAACATTAAATGTATATGCCATAATGTTAAAAACGTGGTGTGCTCATCTGAAAAATGAGTGACGTCAGCAAGATTGAAATACAAATAGTTGTATATTCTGTGCTTTCAATTTGTATGTTAATTCAAAGCACGTCACTCATTTTTCAGATGAGCATACCATGTTTTTCACATCATGATGTATGCATAGATATAACATCAAGTAAGAATTTCTATTGGTATATGCCATTTCGTGACCACACCACAGACATAGTTCCTGTCTTTGGACTAGACTTTCCATAACCAAAGCATTCTGGTTGGTTGATTACCTCTGACCAAGGTGGAATATTTGTTGACTTATCGACAGATATTCATCCCTGTGATTAGGTTTTGTTATTCTAGGAACTCTTTTTAGGTTAGTTGATTGATTTCATATAATGCATTTATAAATTTCGTGGAAAAAGTATAATTATGGAGTTTTCAACATGAGAATACGAAATTGGATATTGCATGAATATCAAGTTGAAGAAGATCGGTGTTTTAAGTCCAGTGTCGTGAAATATTTTACTTGCGATAATATCGCAAATAGCTCCAAATCTTAAGAATTAAGTGAGTAAATGAGTTTTCTTAAACTTGTTTCTTGGACTTTCAAACCTTGGATTGGTTATTCTCTAAAAGAGATCACCGTAAGGGATATCAGTGGTGAATTTGCAAACAAAGCGCAGGTGTGCACATTGAGAAATAATTTAAATCCTTATAACTTTTTACCTGAACCGAACCTGGAGAAATGGCACAAGAAGAAAGTGTTTCCTTTGATGAGAGAAATCTATGGTTAAAAACAATGTACAGCTTAAAGAATTACCATGTATAAATTATTTTAAAATAGCAATGAATAGGTATCTACGCATATGATTTGAAGAAGATTTCACAACTCTCTCCATATATTTTATATGTCATATCAAATATTTACTTCAGTAACTTTTGTTGTTGATTAAAGCTGTATATCTTTTCATTTTCTGAAACCATTAGAAAGAAGAGATTTCACAGAACAAAAGGCCCACCAACTTTTCACAAAGTAGATATTTCAACGTGATTTTTTTCGATTGAAACATGAGGTGCTTTTTCGATATTTAATCAAAATATGAACCAACAAATATTTCGAATCGAAAATACTAGAGTGTACTTGCTATATGAAAGGGTAAGTTCGGGTTCGGGATGAGCCATCTCTTACCACTAAAAACTCAATACCTTCTACTTTTCGACCTCTTTTTTTCATATTTCATTCATATTGGGCAAATGACTTTACGAGATCGTTTTCCTATTGGGAGGCATGTGCACAGGGGCGCTCATTTCGAACCAACCGAATCACTTTCGCATGCCAAAGTGTTGTTTTTCCTTAAAATTCGTATTTGTAGGCAATCCAAGTAACATGCCTCAAGGTTATATGACAAACAAACCAAAACAAAGTTTATACTAATTATTGTTTTCACAGATCTAACAGTTTGAAATTATTTTTATGGGCACTTCTTTTGATTCAGTAATTATTTCATCTTGTCATCTTGTGAACCAAAATTAGTTTCAAGTTTTATGAGTTGAATTATGCTGTGAATATAATAGATATATAAGGTTTGGAGTAGCTCTTTCTGCACAAACTCGGACTTTCAAATGTCTACAAGCCTACAAATACTTCGGAAATTAACTTATTAAAATCGGTTCAAAAACTATTAGTATTTTATATGTACAGAAAAGTGGAAAAAATATCAAAATAAATGACGCACACCTATAAAATATGAAGTGTTTTATTTACAGATTCATGGTTGAAACTTATGCCTTTTCTGAATACTGAACAGAAAATTAGAAATACTTTAAAGTGTATTATTGGTGACCGAGCAGAAGAAGAAACTTGCATAATTCAAACACAGAGTTAAATATAAATAGAAATATTGCAGGTAGTCAATTCATCAGAAATTCACTTCAACTAGAATAGTGAAACTCAGTTTCTGCTCATTCGAAGCAGAATTTTAATTCTTTTTAAGCTGGGGTTTCCTCGAAAATTATTATCTGAATAACTGGTTTTTCCGGCTGAAACACAATTAATTGATATTATACAGGAAAAAATTGATTGAGGAAAGTTACAAGCCAACTGCAACAACAAAAGTATTGTCAAACATGTTCAAGATAAATAATAGTGGATAAAACCAAACTGAAGATTTTCCACCTTTTCTATGCGAACGAAAACTGCGAATGCAATCTTCTCCAATACAGTTTTTAAATGTTTCAACTTCAAATGAGGGTTCAAATTACCATATTAATTTTCGAATGTATATCCCATAAATGGTGGAAGTACTTTGATTGGGATTTTTTGAAATTAACTTGCTCGTTGTCGATTTTTCTACTTTTCGGAACCCAGTAAAAGCCTACACAGTACGCCGAAAATGTGAAAAAATGAAACGATATCCAGTCAGAGACCCATAAAATTTGTTCTGGAACAAGTATTCAACTCGAGAAGAAATTTCTTTCTAATAAAATTTGAAATTTTTATTGACTAGGAATAATAAACTTGAAGTGAGTAGCTTTGCTCTGTGGATGGATGCATGGTTTCAAAAATTTTACTATGCACATCATTTTTTACATATTACTGAATCTGCATGTGGACTTGATTTCGCCAGCCTTGATCCATCCGATGTATTCCAGTCGAAAATAAAGAAATACGAAAGTTCATTTCTGGTGAGCAAGTACATTTGCAAAATTTTGTACCGCGTAGATTGAACGTCACAAAATAAAGCATTTCATCTTTTCCCATTTTTTCATGATGACTCATCTCTTTTGATATCTAATAGTCCATAAAACATCGAACTTATAATAAAAAAAATTGTTTTCATTAATTGATCTTGCAGAAGTATACCGTGTACATCACGTTGCCAACGCTGTCTCAACGCGGCGAGAGCTCGCACATGAAATGAATTCGGATGAGTTCAAAAATAACGCCCCAGGACTTTTGGAGTAATGGTTTGGGAAACTATGCCTATGGCTCATGGAAGCCAATCACACCTTATGTTGATTCGAGGCTACTGATAGCAGCACGTCATGCTGTAAATTTTCTACGAACCACTCTAATGTCTCATCTTAATGATCGTCCGGTTGTTCTTTTTCAGCAAGACAACGGACATCCCCATATTACTTGAGACTTAGTTGGAAAGTTGATGTTAACGTCTATCCTTGGCAACCCTGCTCAACGGATTCAATTTCATCGAACATGTGTAGGCTATTGAACGGTGTATGAATTGAATAAAAAAAATAATAAATTAACTGAATCAGATATGATGAGGGGGAAAATGTCCATCTTGCACCAATCTCTACAGACTCTGGCACAGTTGATTCTCGAAGCTTCAAGAGAGTTGTCGCAAAGAGGCATCATACACATTATTGACAGGTTCTCAGATGAACTCAAGACACCTTGGTGAATTGAAAATATTCCCACTTAAATATTTTTCCACTAATGTTCCATCTTGAAATACATCTTGACAATATTCATTCGAATTCATTATCACAGATCACGAAATGTGAAATTTAAAGCTTCAGTTTTCGAATGGATCCAAACAACATCATCTTTTTATAATTATCATGTGCAGTGAAACCAAGAGTTCCATCCTATATCCCTATTTTACCCAAATCCTTTCAATTTGATCTGTTTTTCGGAATACCGATGTTATCATTCTTATTCCTAAAAGCTTATCACGCTTCCGGTGAAATCATGATGTGTTCTTACGCATCTGTTCTGGGAAACAGCCATTCATCATAAACATCAATATAAACATATTACAGTAAGGTGTTGTCACCTATATTATAACATGGTTCTGTGGGTTCATCGATTGATGCGAGCCGAGTCTTTGTTTGCCAGAAAAAGATCTTGGGGTTCTTACGCGACCTGAAACCCCATGGTTCTTATCGTTCATTGTTCCATAAATCTAAGATCTTAAAGTTTCCATGTATTTTCATTCTGACTTGCTTAATGTATGTCCATAATAAAAGGCATAACTTAAATAAAAGTCAACTACACAACCAGGCATAGAAATGATCTATGTATATCCAGACACCACACAGCTCCAAGAATTACCTTTATGAAAACCAAGCTGTATAATCATTCAGATAGTACACTTAAATCAATTTATCTCAGACGATTCAAATATCAAGAAAAAACTCTGCTTATGGAGGGTTCCTATTACAGCGTCGAAAAATACCTTTACCCTGTATTTACGCGATTCATACATATCCGGTAATTAACTCTGTTATTTTTGTACTCTGACTTGTCCTACACATTGTTTAATGTCTTACAGGATCGATAAATAATAATTATTATTGTGTTATCACAATGGCTGTAATTTTCGATTTTTGAGTCGCAAATGGTCTTGAATGAGTTGTCTGAAGAAGAATCTGTGCTCATATTTGATTGTATCCGTCAGTCCGTCTTTCTGTTCGTTTGTGCTTTTAATTTCAAAACAAAGTACCCAATCGTTAATGGCAGAAATTTGTCGAATTGTTTCGTAGTAATGCCCATTTGAAATTTCGAGACGGGTTTTCGATATCTCAAGATGTGCTGATGTGATCAGTTCGAAATTCCAAAATTAATTGAAGAATATCATGCGGAATTTTTCGAGGATCCACTCTCTGAGAAAATGAAATTCTTTCAAAAATTTTTCTCATTTTTGTTAAAAAAACTCGGCTTTTCAGAGGTTATCCATCATATAACTATGAATTTTGACACAAACCTTGAAGTTCACATTGAGCAACAGCATTTCGAGTTCGATCTGATGTATTTCTCCATATAAATTTAAACAAATTTTTAAAAAATTCGTTGTCAATCAGAAACTTCGGGATTATTGAATACCTCAAAAAATACTGAAGAGATTAGAACGAAATTTTTTGTCATGAAAAATTTTTGACGAAATTTTGCATTTTCGCGTTATAAAGTACTCATCTTATGAGATTTATTATTGCATAATTGAGTTTTTTTTCAGTATGCCCTAATTGCGAAACTTCGTGGTTTCAACCTATTTTCAAGGTTAACAACCGCATTTGAACTTTAAGCTTACTCTAAAGAATCTTAATTTTATATTCAAGATCCTTATTTACCCGAATTTTGTGAATTACAGACATCTTGGCAAACTGAACGCTTTCTTTTCCAGAAAAATCATAAAAACTAATGGTGAGAATACCAATTCCGCCCACTTACCTGATTCCGATCGAATTTCATGGAGTTCTCCCGACCAAAGCTTTTCAATTAGGTAATGAATAAAATTCGGTAATTGAATACCGCATTGCCAGAAGCATTCTCGTGTAAATAAGCGGGAAAGTTTGAGAACATTTCGAACAATAAATCAGGCTTTGCAACTTCGTGTCGAACGAATAGTTACATGAATGAGATGGTTGAAGTTTTTAGAGACACAGTGAGTGCTAATTGAGAAACCCAAATTGGAATAGCAGTTATATCAGTGCATGTTCAGGTTGTTTCAGAGGTGACAAAACATACGATAACCTGACGCAGAGCTACCATAGAGGAGACTAGAAACTCTAACCCCATATCCGAGACAATATTTTCAATTTGTTATAACTTTCGATCCACAAAGTAAATTCGATGATACATGAATGGAAAAAGTCACTTCCGCTTGTCGATCGATTCATATTCAATCGAAATAGATAATACAGTCCGTAAATTTTTTAGCCCATTCTAGGGTTTCATCGAGACAAGAAATCTCTTCCTGAAGGCACTTTCTCGTCTCGACTCGATCATCGAGACGATAAATAAACAAACTATCGTCTCGATGTTTTTATCTGAGACTATTTCTCAATCTCGATTCAAGACTTTCCACCTTTCGAGAGTCTCGAAAATGAAAACTGCATGGTATTGAAGAAATGCCATTTATATGTTTTATGTATAACGTGTTACACAAAGCCAAATATGCACCAAAATATAGGTATTGAATGTGTTTCAAAAAGAATGCTATGCTATGCTATGCTCCTGACTCAAATTCACCTATACCCACCGACTATTAGCACAAAAATGAAGAATATTGTTCCGAAGAATGAAAACTAAACGAATCCTCAATGTTTTAGTTTAATCTTTGATCCATATTTTAAAAATTTACATAGGTACGAAAGGTAAAAGTTTAAAATTGTTCCTACGTTCGTGAAGATAAGGGTACCAGCACCAACATCACACTCATTTTGCTCGTATGTTCTAGGGGAACAGCATGCTATCGTTTTGTCCAAATGTCTATAATTTTCGAAATTTGAGCCGGAAATGGTCTCAAACGACTTGGCTGCACTCACTGATGAAGAATCTGGTGTCCGGCCGTCTGGCCGTATGAACGATTACGGGCGACTTTAAGGGGAAGTTGCATTTTAAATTACTACGGTTAAGTTCGTTAACGGGCAGAATCGGCCGAATGGTTTCGGAGGTAGCCATTCTGAATTTTGAGGTTATTTCCTGATATTTCAGCAGCGATTGGATTGAAACTTGGCAGTTAGTTGGACCATAACGACACGCAACCTCTCGAAGTATTTTGTTGTGATCGTTCAGTCAGTGAAAAAAAAAACATATACCAAAATTTCTTGGGATTTTTTTTTCCAAACTATCCATCATATTGAAAAAAAATAGCTGACATCTTGAACTGTATATTTCAAAGCATTTCACCAAATTTCAATTCGATACGGTCATTTTTTTCGGAGACATTGGGAAAAAATATGTCAAATTTCATGATTTTATTCTTGATATCATAGTTCTTATCAGACTAACTCCAGATATACTGATTCAGTAATGATGAAACTTGGCAGCTAGCTAGTCTGAAAATGCCGATAGACAACTTTGTGAGAAATTTTGTTATGATCGTGATATTAAAACAATTTGAAAAAATTTAAATTTTGTTTTAAAATTTTCAATATTCTGGATGATCTAATATCCTCATGAATTTGTGTATGAACATTCGTACTTGCATTGTCCGGTGGAGTCCTGGATTTCAATTAAATATAATCTGTATTTTTGGAAATATTGGGAAACAAATTTTAATGGGTGTATGTTTACTCTCGACTGTTAGGCTGACCGTCAATTCAATAACTTCCAAAGAAACGACTAAGAAACTCGATATTTGTAGAGTAGGTTTGGGGCTTAATTACGAAGGTTGAATCCGTGAATGGATAAAATCCGCCCAGTGGTTCCGATATACCCATTGAAAATTTCATTTTCCCAATAGTTCCAGAGATACAGATTAGATAGAATTGAACTACTGTACTTTATCAAAAAAAACCTAAAAAAGCACTTACGTGAAGTTTGCAGCTTTTGCGCCCATGTTCGCTTTCGGTGATATCCTTTGAAAATTGGCGGAAAAACTGCTGACTTCACGTCAGTGCTTTTCCAGGTTTGTATATTCGAAACAGTCGTCTGTTGTTAAAATTTTATAGATTTTACGCAAATTATTTTACCTCAATGGTAGAAGTAAGTACTGTTTGAATCTCATAAAAATATAATGGTAATCATTGATCTCATTTCTCGCGTTTGTTTCGACCTTGCAACAATGGCTGGCCATCGTGAAATTATTTCTTAGCATAGGTCTTGCGCGCTTGTTCTAGGAAACAGTGTGTTATCGTTTCGTCACATTGTCTGTACTTTTTCAATTTTGAGCCAAAATTGGTCTTGAAGGATTCAGTTGAACACCCTGAAGAAGGATCTTTGGTCAAATTCAATTCTGTCCATCTGACCCAATTTCCGTATTCACTCTAAATTTCGAAGGAAAGGTCAGATTCGATATGGGGTCCAAATATCACGGTTGATTTTGTTAATGGGTGAAATCGGTCTATTAGTTTTGGAGTTTGAAAATTTGATATCTCGTGAAGTACTGAATCCATCAGATTGAAACATGTAAATACCGATGTGCAACTGAGTGCAGAAGTTGTTATTGAAAATCAAAAAAATGTTTCTTCAGGAATTTTACCGACATTTGAAAAAAAGTGTTTTTTTCCGACTATTTCCCTGGTCGTGATTTCCACCAATCAGAAACGCGCAATTTTGAATTACAAATGGTTTTAACTAAGTACAAATGCAATCAGATTGAAACTCTGTAATCAGATGAAGAATATACCAATCGCACAATTGGGTGCAACATTATGGGTTTATCTAGCACTTAAAATTCGAACAAGCGCGTAATAGCTCCTGACATCACGACGGTGCTCTTTTTGAGCTTCATATTCTTTCTGGCGTATTCGGAGCAGTGAGAGATATTGAAGCACAGATGTTGATTTGAGATTGAGAAATCTCAGGTCCGAAGTTCAACACGTAGGAGAGGAACAATTTGATAGTCTTAACATTTATAGATTCATCGAAATCTCATGGTTATTATCGGAGTGACATGCTTCGGCAGGTCGGCTATACTAAGCTGGTCAAAACAAAAATCTGAAAATCATTCTTACTGAAAAATTCATGAAGCAATCCAGTTAGATTGAATGCTAAAATACTCAGAATTAAACAGGAGAAAGTATTTTCGAATTGAGGTTATGTGAAAATGAAATGAGAATAAACAACGAACAACACAGATTAAAATAAGAATTGAGAACTCACAACTGCTGGTTCATTAGTCATACTATAAGTAAAATCATTAGCAAGTAGGTGGAGTTGAGCTTGAGAAGTCAATGATACAACCATGAATACGGAACAATCTACTATTGAAAATATTCTCCGGATAATGTTTTCAATGTTAACGAATACACAGCAGCAAAGTGAGGAGAAATTGACAAAATCTCTACGAAGTTTGTAGTTAATCATCTCTTGAAAACATTTGAGCAATTAATTCTTTTAATTATAGCTTGATGCTTTGGAAACACAAAAAGTTAGATGGCTTTTCCACTTACTCCGTTTTTGCGCTCATGTTCAAGTGGAACAGCGGAAGTTATTGTGTTTACAGTCTGGCCGTTAGGCTGACCGTAAACACAATAACTTACGGAAGAGAAGACTCAGAAATTCGATATTTGTAGAGTAGGTTTGGGGCTTGATTACGAAGGTCAAGTTCGTGAATGGGTAAAATCCACCCAATAATTCCGCAGATACTCCCATTCAAAATTTTATTTTTCCAATATTTCCATAATACAACTTGAATCGAATTGAGATCCACAAATTTATCGAAAAAAATCTAGAAAAGCTTTCGCGCGCATGTTCAAATTCGTTGCCAAAGTGGTCATCTACATTGAACATCTACGCAAAAGTTGCTGCCTTCATAGCAGTGCTTTTCTAGATTTTTGTTGAATACAGGGACGAAAAATGATAATGAAAAGTAGCCTTTCATTCTGAACACCCTATGAAATGAATGGGTGACAGATATTGCCTAATTTTATCTGAATATTTCCTTTTTTTGTACAGTGCGATATCTTGATTCTGAAAAAAATTCAAAGAAATTCCAGCCGTTTATATAATATCAGTATCGATTGAAATCGATGTTGAGAGCTCTTCGATTCAAATCATTAAATTATCCTCATTCATTTCATTCCTTCGTAATACCAATAATTGACAGGTACTAAAATGTTCAGTGCTGCTAAATATATCAAGTTTCCTTCACTTGCCCTTATTTACGCATCCAACTGTCTTCCAATACACAGAATATCATTATTGATGAATCTATTGAATCAGATCATCCAAAACCTCGATTAGGGTAGCTGCCTATATTGCGCCCCATAATCCATTGCAGGGACTCTCTACCTAACAGTTCTGAACATGCTCAATTGTAGTAAAGTACGGAGGACTTTCTGCAATTCATTGTATTCATGTCAACATCTTTCAGGGAGTCGTTTACACAATGTTGCCACGTGAGGGCGACCATTGTATGAGCGAAAAATCTTCCCCGAAAGAAGGAGCGGATGGCTCGGCATGCTCCAGAAGAATTTCTTCAATATATGGGTGCGTTTTTATTTTAATAAGTTAAAGCGATGAAAATACTATGACGTGACATCATCAAATCTATTGAAAATTTACTAATCATTCAGTGAAAATAAGAACAGGAATCGGAGAATTCTCTATGAATTTCGTTGGTTCTAAATTTTGAATAAAGGGTTTTCTGGTGTAAATATTGATGACGAACACTTCATATCTTAACGTACAGAAATAAGTAGAAATCAGTTATTTCACTTATTTTTCTGATATCCTATCATTCTGTCGTAGTTATTTGCTGTGTTTCTACACATATTTTTATCGAAGATCATTATTATGGATGCGGCATTATTTCCGTTGTGAAAAATATGTAAGAAACTCATGATAATTCTGCTGGTGATGAAAAATTCTTGATATTTGATTTGGAAAGGAGAAAGAATGAAAGACATGTAGAAATCAAGAATTATATTGAGAAACATGTACCTAAATAGCTCTCTTCATTATTTTTGTAGCAAAGTTCCACCATATTTAAGTGGTGGACTCATCAGTAAGCCTTGAATTATCTTCACCACATCTTTCCTATAAATTTTTCTACTTTTCACACATAACAATATTTGACAAATCCACGGAAACTTCCAGTCAAATCATTAAAGTAAGGTTAAAAGTATCCATCTAATCAGTTCGATCGACCTCCGAGTACGATGGATCCGATTAGCAATCGGAGATTAATCGATTAAACTACGTTGAAAATAACAACGCCCTGGTGAAATTCATCGGGATTTCTCTGATGAAAATAAAAACGCCTTGATGCATTTACGATTAATCGATTGGATATTTCGATTGAAATAAAAACGCTCCCTATCTACATGCATTCAACACAACATCGATTTCTCATTCTATCTTTCATTGCTATTAAACATATTTCAACCAAGACCTCAAGAAATTATTTTGGGATGGGTGAATACCAAATAAAGTTCTGTCATTTATCTTCAAATTTAGATATCGCAATGAATAAGAAGAGGAAATATTCGGCGTAGACAACATCTGAGTGATTGTGAACGTTCTCCTCTGTCAAGGATTTACTCAATAGGGTGTTCTGAATGAAACCTCATTACTTCAAATTATTTTTCTTCTCTTCCGTGTAAAACCTAAAACGGAGCAACTGTGGACTACATCCCACCAGTATTGTTCTCGACGACGAAAGCTTCAATTAGAAAATATAATACAATTGCTAAAAGCGCCTTAGTTTTCGAGATGAACGGAACTGCGAATTTCGCCGAGATTTTGTCCGCTCCCCTTAATTCGTCGGTATATACATAATTTGTTCAGTATTTAAAGTTTTAAATATCGACCTCTCAATCATTTACCTATCTGAATTAATGATCGTATTTAAGGAACCAGTAGTTGTAATTTTCAAATTAAGTTTTAATCTTTTTTGTTTGTTGTTTAACCTTAAATTACTTCCACATAATCTCAAAATTATTCGAAAAAGCTTTTTCTCTTTGAGGATTTACCATTTGATTGAACTCAATTGCTTCCCTTGATTTTTTTACAATAGTTTCAGATTGTTGGTTTTCTAGGTATACCCTAACTGCCGAAACATGTCCCTCTGATAATTACAATGAGGGTCCGATAAAACATGAAGTTTTAAGATTAAAATTCCTCTTCTACGAGTTACTCGAAGACGAGCCAATTGGCGTACCCTCTGTTTGGCTCTTTTACAGATGTCCGAAATAGTGCAAAGCAGACCGTGCGCCGCACACTTCCGTTGAAATCTGGAGAATATCAGGCGTAACAGATTTGCTAGAAGCTGCTTAGCAGATTGAAATAAATCGTTTCGCACTCAAGTATGCAATTCACAACTCTTACGGTCGGTTGCAAAAAACTTGGATTGCCTGATGATCAATGGCTTGATTGTCAATTTGCAATGAATTCTGTTATCGATTTCAGTTCATTCCCATCCCAACCATCGATTTCGAACTGCAATCAATGAGTGGATCGACCGTCAAAAGTTTTGTGAAACAGACTGTTAGTATGCTTTACACTGCATATTGTTCAAAAAATTATCACTGCTTTACTGGGAGCATATTTCGAACTTATTCAAGAAAGCCAAAAATGGGGTACTGCAAAATTGCAAGCGAAATTGCGGTATCATTCACGTCAGGAAAAAAATGGAGTTTTTCTCTTCTGACTCTCGATGGTTCAGTTCTTGTAATATTAAAGATACTTTTTATTTGTTTGACGATTTTCGCACTTGTTTGAAAGGTGTTAAATTTCATAGCTAACACTTTTCAGAAATAGCTTTTCTTAAGGCTGTTTTTTTAGCGGTAGAGAACTTTGAGTTGGCAACACTATTTAAACTGGCTACCATTTTGTCACCTGTCGAGTGATTTGTGTTTAGTTTGGTCTGACATTTCAACCTCAATAGACTGAAGCCTGAACAACGCTTCCAAATTGTGCAAATTTATTTTGAAAATAATGGTTCTGTTCGAAATCGCGCTCTACGTCCATTTTACGGTCAACATAATCGTCCATACGAGCAATTAATTCGACTAACTATGCACCGTTCCGCACCCCGTTCACTCTAACTGATAATACGCTTCCACAGAGACGTAGTTTGATTTGATTTATTAGCTGGTGGAATCATTGATCCGTATTTCTTTGAAGACAATGCTGGCCAGAACGTTACAATCAATGGTGACCGCTATAGAGCCATGATTACTGACTTTCTCGTTCCTCTATTCAACAACTCTGATGTGCAGCAGGTGTGCTTTTAACAAGCCGGCGCAACATGTCACACAGCTCGTGTCATAATTGACTCACTGAAGGAAACGCATTACCGAAAAATTTCACGTCCCGGGCCTTTGAATTGGCTTCCAAGATCTTGTGATTCAACACTGCTAGACTAGTTTCTGTGGGGATATGTGAAATCGCTTGTCTGCGCCGATAGTCCACTTGGAGGATAACATTCGCCGCGTTATTGCCTATGGACAGCCACAAATGTTGTAAAAGGTGATTGAAAATTGGACCTCCAGATTAAATTACGTCCGAGCCAACCGTGGCGGTCATATGCCAGAAACTATATTTGAATTATAATGCCAAAAGATTATCTTTCGAATGAAATCAACTTCATATCAATTCAAAATATTTCATCCTTGTTTTATTCCATTTCAAAATTCTATACCTCTAAAAAAATCACCCTTCATTTAAGCTGTTTGGCATTTTTATTATTTAGAGAAGGTACGAGAAAAGAGGTGACGGAAGTTTTTGTGTTTACGGTCGGCCTGACGAGCGGACCGTAAACACAATAATTTCCGAAAGAAACAACTTAGGAACTCGATATTTGTACAGAAGGTTTGGACCTCAATTACGAAGGCCGAGTTCGTGAATGGGTAAAATCAACCCAATGATCCCGCAGATATTCAAAATTTATTTTCCCAATATTTCCAAAAATACAGATTAGATCGAATTGAACTGCAGTAATTTATCGAAAAATGACAGTTTGAACGTTTATACAGAATTTCATGAGGATAATATGATGAGGGGATCACAGAATATTGAATATTTGAAAAAAAATTTGAATTTGAAATTTTTTTCTCGAATTGTTCTTATGTCGTGATCATTACTAAATTTTGCACAATATTATCCTTCAGCATCTCTGAATTAGCTGCAAAGTTTCATCACGATTGAATCAGTATTGCTTGAGTTATACCAAAAAAAATCGATTTCGAAAAAAAACCACGAAATTCTACATATTTTTTTCCAATATCTCCAAAACTAATGGCCGTATCGAACTGAAATTTGGTACACTGCTGTGAAATATAGAGCTCAAGGTATGACTGGAATCGTTCTCGAATATGAATACTGGTTTCGGGTGAAAAAAATTTTTTCCGGAAAAAATTTTTGAATTTTTTTTTTCATTCAGTAACTATAAGATTTCGACGAAATTCTGCTCAAAGTTGTGCGTCGTTATGTTCCAACCAACTGCCAAGTTTCAATTCAATTGCTGCAGTTGTTTCTGAGATATGAGGAAAATAACCTCAAAATTCCAAATTGCTATAACCCCGAAACTATTTCGCCGATTCGGCCCTTTAACGAACTCAACCTTTGTATTTTGAAATGCAACCCTTCCTGAAATTTTCAAGTCGATAGAAACCTCCATACGCCCGTTATCGTGGTGACGGCCGGACAGTGAGTCCAACCTAGTCGATTAGGACCATTTTCGGCTCAATAATCGAAAATTACAGACATTTGGACAAAACGATAGCACGCTGTTCCCCTAGAACATGCGCGCAAAAATAGAGGTTGCCATTTGAAGTGTGGGGTCGTGTGTCCTGTGAAATCATACACGCAATAAAGAAAAGGGATTAGCTCGTTTATTTTACTCTCGAGTGTTACAACAAAAATGAATTCGAAAGGCAATAAAATTCTTTTTGTTGAAAAGGCACAGGCTAACGATTCTTGTTGTAAATCTCCTCGAGTGGTGTCAGGTAGTTCTTCGCTGACGCCGGACTGGGTCGATAGTGGCGCCAAGGATGCTGAAACGCCGTTCGGTGCTGTCGGGATCGCTTCCGTAGTCGAGGGTGGTAAAAACCAGATGTTGGTGCGTTGGATCTTCTTGAATTTCTTCGCCTTGACTCGGATAAAGATGAATGCAGATGTCGGTCAGGAATGCAGCGTATAGATGAATATCTTCTTAGCGGTGAATGCAGATGGGTTCGAGTTGAGTGATTGTTGAGAGCGGAGCGAAATATATTTTTACGATTTTTCGGAGATTTGAATTTCGTGTTTCGACTCCGCCCTTTTTTCCGTTTTTGTTGAAGTGGATGAATTCGCTACACACTCCCCTGTCAGTGATGAAGTCACGAAAATCCTGCTTGAAGTCGGTCCGGAAAATGAACTTTTCTTCCAGAGCGAGTTCGTCTTCCCTGATGATTGAGGTCCTGTTGTGTGGGTTGAATTGACCATTCTTTAGGCTGGTTGTCTGGTTGAGGTTCTGTGTTTTCATCGGTGATGATGTAGGCTGGTTTTACTCTGTCGATAGTAACAGTCGTTTCCTTTCCATAGTAGTTGACGGTGAAAGTTTTTGGACTTCGCCTCCCTACTTGAAATGGTCCATCGTACGGTAGTTGTAGGCAGGCTTTTGGACCGTCATGACGAACGAAGACATATTCTGCTGTGGCCAAGTCTTTGAAAACGCTTTATCTGTTTGATTTGTTCTCGAAGACTTTTTACAAATTCCGAAGCGTCGTCAGTCCCAGTTTTCTGTTCGTTTGTTTCGAGAAATTCGCCTGGTAATCTTAGTGGTTCACCATAAACCAGTTCTGCAGAGGTGGATTCATGATCCTCTAGCCATGCTGATCTCATTCCGAGTAGGACTGTTGGGAGTGTTTCAGTCCATCGGTCGTTTTGATGGCATTTGATCGCTGCCTTCAGCTGCCGATGGCTCCTTTCTACCATTCCATTTGCTGCTGGGTGATAGGCGGTGGTTCGTAGGTGGTTAGTGCCAGTCAACTTATTCAGTTCTTCGAACAAGCATGACTCGAACTGTCTTCCTTGATCCGTTGTTACTCTGAGGGGTGTTCCAAATCGCGATATCCATTGGGATGCTTCTGGCCATCGGGTAAATCGGTTGACACAGGTAAGGCAATACCGGAATCCTTCAGAATGCGGCATTATGGTGATGTCCAAATGTACATGCTCGAATCTTCTCGGAGCTTGGGAGAAATCACCAAGTGGTGCTGCTACATGACGAGTGACTTTGGCTCGTTGACATAGGAGACAGCTTCTTGTCCATTTTCTGCAGTCGGAATTGATTGAGGGCCAAACGAATCGTTGTTTGGCTAGTGTGACTGTTGCGTTGGTTCCTGGATGTGACAGACGATGGACGATATCAAAAGCAGATCTCAGGTGGCTTCGTGATGAAGGGTCTAGCAAGTGGTGTGGAAGTATCGCAATACAGTGCGACGTTTGGTCCATGCGGCTTGACCATTTTCAGTTGAAGTCCAGTGTTGCCATGTAGAAGTTTCTTCAACTCGTCGTCGTTCTGCTGGGAGTTGGCCAATGCTGCGTATTCGAGTGCGGTTGAGAGTTCCTCGACTCGTGACAGGGCATCGGCAACGAAGTTTTGATCACCTGGTGCATAGCGGATATCAGTGGTGAACTGCGAGATGAAGTAGAGGTTGCGGAACTGTCGAGGTGAGCACTTTTCTGGCTTCTGTTTGAAGGCAAACATCAGAGGTTTGCGGTCCGAGAAGATGGTGAAATTTCTTGCTTCTACCATATGCCGAAAATGCTTGATGGCGAGGTAGATGGCATGAAGTTCTCGATCATAAGCTCCATAGCGGGTTTCTGCTCCTGATAGTTTCTTCGAGAAGAAAGCTAGTGGTTGCCATTCTTGATTGTGAAGTTGTTGCAGAGTTGCACCAACTGAGTTTGCACCAACTGCTGTATCCGAAGCATTACTCACTATGGCTACGGTTGCATCGTCCTTGGGGTGTGAGAGGAGAGTTGCTGTAGCCAGTTTCTTTTTACACTCTTCAAATGCCGCTGAAGCATTCGGAGTCCAGTTGATTTTGGCCTTTCCTTTGAGCTTCGGTACCAGTAGGTCGTTGAGGGGTGATTGAATGTCTGATATCCTGGGTATGAAATGACGATAGAAGTTTATCATACCTAGAAATCGTCGGAGCTCTTTGGCTGTGGTTGGTTGAGGATACTCCAAAATGTCGGTAACTCTATCTGATAGTGGGCGAGTGCCTTCAGCGGAAATGAGGTAGCCTAGGAATTTGACTTCAGGCTGGCTGAAAACACACTTGGCTGGGTTTAGTGTCATCGAGTGTTCCTGAAATCTTGCGAAGACGATTCTGAGGTGTTCCTTGTGTTCTTCTTCGGATTCTGAGGCGATTAGTACGTCGTCGATAAAGCTGAAGCAGAAGTCAAGTCCTCGTAGTACTTCGTCGATGAAGCGTTGGAAGGTTTGAGCAGCGTTCCTAAGTCCGAAAGACATGAATGGAAATTCGAACATTCCGAAGGGTGTCGTGATGGCTGTTTTGGAAACATCCTCTTCAGCAACTGGTATCTGATTATAGGCTCGAACAAGGTCCAGTGTGGTAAAGATGCTCTTTCCTTGCAGGATGTGGGCAAAGTCTTGAATGTGCCTGGATATCGATCTGGTATTGTGCGGGCGTGGAGAGCTCGGTAATCTCCGCAGGGTCTCCAACTGTCGGTTGACTTTGTCGGTGCCAGGTGTAGTGGGGATAACCATGGACGTTTGGATGGACGTGCAATTCCTAGATTGATCATTGCTTCAAATTCTTTCTTCGCTGCTTTGAGTTTTTCTGGTGCCAGGCGTCGTGGTCTGGATTAAAGTGATGGACTGGGAGTTGTTTGAATGTGATGCCTTGTATGGTGCTTGATGTTCATCGGGACTTCCTCAGGTCTTTTTATGTTGAGAAATTCCATGAGGAGGTCGTGGTACTTGGATGAACCGCTGATTGTTTTGATGACTGGGATGTTGCATTGTGTGGCTTCTCCTCTGGTGGTTAGCTTAGTGGTTCCGTCCAGGAGGCGTTGGTTTCTCACGTCCACCAGTAGGTTATAGAAACTGAGGAAATCGACTCCAATGATTGGCTTGGAGACATCTGCTACGACGAATCACCATGTGAAATTGCGGCGTAGTCCCAAGTTGAGCGAGAGGGTGATTGTACCATATGTTGCGATGTCTGTGCCATTGGCTGCTGAGAGGGTGTAGTCGGACTTTTCTCGTCTTCCAGAAGTTGCACTGCGAGGAAATACTCAGAGATCAGCGCCGGTGTCTATCAGGAACTGCCTCTTGGATTCCCGGTCGGTGATGAAGAGACGGTGCTGGGCTGGGATCACTAGCCGTCATTAGTGATTGCCCCTGTCGTTTCCCGACTGGAAGGAACAGGGTTGTGTGCATTTTCTGGAGTTGCTTCCAAATTGTAGGTGGTACCAGCAGAATCCATTGGTGCGTTGTCTGCTGTGGCTTCGGGACCTGGAACGCGGTGTCGCTGTTGTGTCGGTCGTCTGCTGAGGGCTGCCACTTCTGCTCGAAGTGCTGCGATCTCTTGGTTCAGTCCAAGGGTGAGCTGCGCCATGTGGATGTTCATCATCGACGATGGTGAGGGCTTCTTGGATCTGCCTGGGTAGTTGGCTCAACCATAGGGTCTTCATCAAAGCGTCGGGTAGGGAACCAAGCTTAGACCCGCCCAGAAAAAATTAAACACGCCGTATAACCGAAAACAACTTTAATTTTCCGAGTTCGACCAATGAAGGGACATCATAGAAAACTAAAATCCTAGCTGTTTTCTAAATAGGGATATAGAACACCGCGCCACAATTGCGAGAACCTGTATATTTTCAATTTATTCATTGTTGGTTTGTATAATGAATAGGTGACGACGCATTAATTTCTTGATGAATTTTTCTGCATCGTTACAATATATGAATATGAAAATACAAAATATAAAACACATATATTTTTCTGTTTTCTTCTGAACGTGAACTCTAGATAGCTACATCGTGTAACATTAAAAGCAAGTGTTCACGTACAGGGTTAAATGGAATTAGCAGTCTGAAAAAGAATGGAGAAATTGTGCTGCAATTCAAATTAACTCGCGGGGTGAGTAACTGAATTAACAACATACAACCTTGTAAAGTAACGAGAATCAGCATAATAGAAATTAGTTCTGTGTATTTTTAGAACTTAATAGTTGAGATGTGGAATGAATATTCATAATGATTTCTTCATATAGGGACAGTTTGTGTGAGAACCTTTACATGGTTCATAACACTTCACGTCGGTTTTTGAACACTTATTCTTGGGCTGCCATTTTACTCAAATTTCAGTCAGTTCATAGCTTGACTTGAAATTGTTGATCAACGATTGGGTAAAACACTTCGATGAAGAATCCGTGCTAGGACCCAATTCTGGTTTCCCACCCTGCGAGGTATTTCTCAACTAATATAGCTACAAACAGAGACAGGAGATTCTTTGCGTAATTTTGAGAAAGAATATCCCATAAACATTGGAACGCAGATGATTCGTCCATGAGACACTGGGTGTGAACCTAATAAATTTTATTCAAGATTATTTCCATAGTATCTGCATTTCAGAGGTCACAAATGTGACGTACCAATTTCGATTGCAACACTCTGCCCTGTCATCCCCCAGACATTTTTTTCTGAGCCACTGTTAGGTCGAACATTTAAAAAAAAAAGCTTTATTGTTATATTAAACTTTGTGGCCCCTTGTAGATTTTTCGAATCTGATTCCAAGTTCGAGAAAAAAAAACGATTTCCTCGAAATCCACAGAAAAGTCCGACTTGTCTTCAAAACCAGTTTCTAAGCTGTGTGAATAAATTCATTATTACTTTTTATGGTTCTTTTCTGATCTGTAGCAATGATTCGTAAGGATTCAATAAACTCGTTATAGTTATTTATGTATCAAAGGAGTTATGGGGTTGTTGATGTTCAATAACTCACGTGAAAGATAATTGATTTTATTTCATATTGATGAAATATGACGACCAAATTCTGTTATTCTTCGGAATCAAACAAAGGTTGTTTGTATATGAAGTATAAAGGCATGATTACCATGGATATATCAACTGACAACTGCAATAGGATGAGAAAGTTCGTGCCATACCCCTAACGATTAAGTCGGCACCAAAGTATAAATAAAAAAATATGGCAAATTGCAGTAGTGGCTGAAAGTTAACCGTATTGAAACCAAAAATATGAGTGAAAGTATGATGTTGGTTTACTTTCAAGACATGGTATGTATTTATTTTTCTACATTCTAGTCTAAGTGGATAGATTTATTTTTCTTATGATGAGAATTTATAATGATACAAATGGGAGTGAGTTTCATGAACTATAAAAATTCGACAATTGTTTTCGTTAATTTATTAGGGGGAGTTGAAGATTTATAACTGCCTAGTATAACTCCCAAGGGAGTTATAGTTACGGTAACTAAGGCTTAATTTGTCTGAGGAACAGCGCGTTATCGTTCCGTCACAATGTCTGTTACTTTCGAATTTTGAGCTGCAATTGGTCTCAAATGACTAGGCTGGACTCACTGATGAAGAATTCGTGGTCAAATTTGATTCTGTGCGGCGTCCGTCAGTTTGTGCTCTAACTTTAAAAGACCTAGAGTCTTGAAAGTTTCAGGTTAGGTTTCGATCCTGAATATATCGATTGAGATCGCTAATGATCCTAATATACCGAATGGTTTTCGTGTTATAGCATTTGAAATTTTGATTTTTCAATAACTCGAAAACTATTCATCTGATCGGGATGGAACTTGGTAGATGAACAGTATCAATCATCCACAAAAAAAAAATTGGAAATTTTTATATTCCATTCAAATTTCACTGAAATTTCGAAGTCGCCATTTCATTATCGAGTATACTTCATTACAGCCTCATCAGATTTGACAACAGGAGGGAGATGAAGTTCATCTTTTTTGTGTGATAAAAATTTTGTTCACGACCGGTAAATAATATATATGTATATTTCGATGGCCCTTGATGAAAAAAAAAAATTCAGTCAACAATCGAACCCGTAGATAATTGGCATGTTTAATGAATATTATACACTCCATGCATAGATCAATTCGAAATATTGACTCGTAAGCTCGACAATTTCCAGCAATCACAGAGAATGAAATTGACCATTTTGACAACCCTTTTGTAGGTCGTAGAAAATGCAGAATTATTCCAATTTCATCATTGAAGTCGTGAACAAAGTATAGAATTTAACCTGCATATAATTTCTATCATTTACTTGGGTGATTCGCGGCACTCGCCTGCGGGTCGTGTTGCAAATTTCACTATCGTGAATAATAGCAGTCATTACAGGCTTGTTGAATAATATATTGTTGTCCACGACCATTGAATTATATACATATTTCGATGGTTCTTGCTCAAGGAAAATGACAGTCATATATCACGCCCGTGGATAATTGGCGTAAAAAATGAATATTATACACTCCATGTGTCCCTTCTGACATCTCTATTGAAGGTTGTTGAAAATGCAATTTTACCAAAGAAATCATGGACCAAGTATAGTATTTAACTCGCATAAAATTGCTATTATTCACTTGGATGAACTTCACCCTCGTGAATAATGAGCATTCGTTATATGCTCATTGAATTATGTACTACTAATGGACTTTCATATAACGTTTTGACAAGTGTAAACGATCTCAGTGCTCTAGAATTAGCAATCAAAGCGATACCTTTCAACCCATACCATAAAATATATCTCAAGCCCTATAGAATTATATTTCAAAGACAACCGTGTGTTATTCAGGGTTGACTATTGCCAATGCAAGTTCCGCAAGTCATTTCAAGTGTAAAGAAAACTGAAAATTCACATAACGAGTCCCTGGAGTTATTTAGAACCCTTCTGCGTTATTTGAACGAAAAGAAATTCCAGATAATTTAATCTCATTATACAATGAACAGAAAGGCATAGTTCATTCTCGAAAACGACAAACAAAACACGGACATGAATAGTTTCCGGTAGGTTTTGTAGAAGCCTTAATAATTGGCTCGAATACAAATAACGAATAGCACAACTTACATTGCCGTATTTAATGATACAGGATTTTTGACTCCTTATTATTTCTGGCTGGTTTCTTGAGGCGAGATTTTATGAAAAATTTGGTGGTACAGTATCACACTGTTGTTATACATTCGGTTACGAGAAAACTGTTTATCAATTTCAATTTTTTGTATTAGAGATTAATACGTGTCTAGCAAATGCATAGTAACAATACAACTCACTTAATATTATAAGCTATTATGACTGACGGACTCACGGTTATTTTAGCGGTTGTCGATAACATCATTCATTAACTTTATTTTTACGCGCTTGTTCTGGGGAACAGCGCGTTAACGTTTCGCCATAATGTCTGTGATTTTCGAATTTCGAGCTGAAATTGGTCTCAAACGACTAGGTTGGACTCGCTGATGAAGAACCCGTGGTTACATTGCTCTTATTTTCAGTAGGAAGAAACCTAGAGTCTTGAAATTCTCAGGTTAGGTTTCGATCCTGAATCTCAAGGTTGAGTTCGTTAGTGGGAAAAACAACCCAACAGTTTCGGAGTTATGCCTATAAAAAATTTTGAGGTTAATTCCTCGATATCTCATATATGGTTTGATTCGATCATCTTGAAAGCTTTTAATTAGTTTCTGCGTAACGACAAGCAACTCAGTGCGGAAAGTTCGTATGGATTCCGTTGTTGAATAATTTCAAAAAAGTATCAATCGAAAATTTTTGAAATTCTCGTTGGGCATTTTTTTTCTCGGGAACTGTTAAACAGATTTCAACGGAATTTGGCACAGACCGTAAAATCATTCTTCAACAACAATGTCTCAAGTTTCAATTCATTACGATATTTACTTTCTTATATATCTGAAAAAAAAGTATGTTAAATTTCGTTGTTGTTTGGAATTTAGACGTTATGTCCTCAGTACCTCAAGAAGTAGATACAAATGCGATCAGGTCAAGCTTTCGTTATTATCTCAAAAACACCAAGGCAAAACTTATTGCGGAATTTCGTATGGATCCAATTGTTAAAGAATTTTTAAGAAATAGTTATTAGAAAACGTTCGAAATATTTTTGCAAAATTTTTTCTATCGGAAAAAAATAAAACAGATCTCAACGAAATCTGGCACAGACCTTAAAATCAATATTCAAGAACGATGTTTCAAATTTTAATTCCATACAATATTGACTTCCGGAGATATATGAGAAGAATAATGTCAAATCTTGTTGTTTGAAACTTTGAGGTTGTTTCCTCAATATCCCAAGAAGAGTAGACGCGATTACATCAAAACTTCGTTAATATTTAGAGAATATCAACGCGCATCTACGAAAAATTGTTTGTCGAAAATTATCCACATCTTTATCGCAAAAAATAGTTTTTCTGATTTATTGACCAGATTTCGATGAAATTCGGCACATACCTTGAAATGCCCTTCGTCAACAGCTTTTGAAATATTAATTTGATCTGATGTTCATTTCCTGAGATATTAGAGAAAAGATATGTCGAATTTTATTGTTGTTGTTAGAATATTTCCTCAGTATCTCGATAACTATTGACACGAAGAGATTGAAACTAGGAATACAACTGAAAATTAATATTTCGAAACAGTATTTCGAATTTCAGTTCGATCCGATATTCATTTTCCGAGATATTGAAAGATTGAGGATATTTCCTCAATATCTCTAGAAGAACAGACGCGATCAGATTTAAATTATGTAGTAAGTTGATCGATCGTCGTGAGGATCGTAGAGGTAGAAAACTGTAAAAAAGTATTCAATAATTTTGGAGATTTCTGTTGAAAACATTTTTTACCGAAAACTATTCATCAGATTTCAATAGAATCGGTAGGAACCTTGAGTTAGTATTTCACAACAGTGTTTCAAAGTTCAGTTTGATCGAATATTTATCTTCGAAGATAGTGAGAAAAAATATAGGTGAAATTTCTTGGTAAATTCCTCGGTATTGTTGTCATTTCTAGAGTAACTCAAAAAATACTGAAATAATGAGATATTGAAGGGATATATATGCGGAATCATTGGATTATTTTACCAGTTCGCGAATTCCGCTTTCGAAGTTGAATCGATTCGACAAATATCAAGTAACTTAATGAATTCTCATTTAAAGGTAGACAGTTAGGCTAACCTTAACCAGAATAACATCTAAAAAAAAATATTATAAGAGATTCCATATTTTTATAGCATTTTTAGGTGTTAATTACGAAAGTCGAATACGTGAAAACTTAAAATCTCCCGCAATAATCGCAATAATTTCGTTGATATGTCCATTGGAAATTTCATTTTGCTTATATCATCAATAATGCAGATATGATTGAATCAAAATTCTGCACTTGGTTGAAAAATGACGGTGTGAAAGTTCAAGCAGAATGTCCTAGGGAAATGACTTCGAACATGAACAAGCGCGTGAAAGCTCACGTCAGTGCTTTTCTAGGCTTTCAGTTCACTGAATAAAAATGCGCTTACAGCATCAACGAAACTACGGCAAACTCGTAAAATTCTATAATATGATAATGAAAATTATGTTTCGAAACATTTTTATAATTCTTAGAGAAAACCAGGAAATTCAGAACTCCATCGAAACTTCTTTCTTCATTTACAGGGATTCCAATTGGATATTTTGTTTTCCTACCCTTCTCATTGATACAGATAAATAACCATTACCTACCCACATGAACCAATAACTTATCGGTATCTATTTCCGACATGCAATTGAATACTCAATTCCGAATACCCTACACAATACTCAAACCTATGTAACCACCAGACGTAAGAACGGACAATCTCTAGTCTCTATCCTAGTCTATTGCAGGATACATTAATTGTCTCAATTCCTAACCAATCAAATGCGAAGCGCTTCCGAGGAATTCCAAGAGCATTCGTGTGAAGTCGGTTATTGATCGGCTGGATCTTGGCGGGATTTCTCTCAACGCAATCTGTGTTTTGTGTTTTGTTTACTAACCTTTAATGCTTTAATCGACTCACGACTTGATACTTGCTACTGTTCTGTTATATTTTGAAGAATAATTAACAGTGCAAATTGTCCAGACGTTTTGAAAAAGCAATTATCATTACTTTGCTACACAATTTGAGATTTTCCCCTAAATTATGGACACTGTAAGGTAGGTTTAATTTATGCATTATGGAATAGTTTTTTGATAAAATTTCGGGTTTCTTGCAGAGTGAATCCACTAATTTGTAAAGAATATCGAAAGGAGATTACCAGCCTATCTAATAAAAATTTCAAAAAGCACTGCCGTGAAGGCAGCAACTTTTGCGCGCATGTTCAATGTAGATGACCGCTTCAGCAACGAATTTGAACGTGCGCGCGTACCAAATTTCAGTTCGCCGACTGCGTAAACACAATAACTTCCGAAAGAAACAACTTAGAAACTCGATATTTGTAGAGAAGGTTTGGACCTTAATTACGAAGGCCGAATTCGTGAATGGGTAAAATCCACCCAATGATTCCGTAGATATACCCAATCAAAATTTTATTTTTCCAATATTTCCAAAAATACAGATCAGATCGAATTGAAATCCAGTACTTCATCGAAAATAACAGTTCGAAGTTTCATACAGAATTTAATGAGGATGATATGATGAGAAAATCATATAAATTTTTTTTTCAAATTGTTCTAATTACCCGATTATTACGAAATTTTGCATAAAGTTGTCTTTCAGCGTCTTAAAACTAGCTGTGAAGTTTAATCAGGCTTGAATCAGTATTTCTCGAGTTATACCGAAAAAATCAACGATATCGAGAAGAAAACCTCGAAATTTGACATATTTTTTCCCGATATCTCCAAAACTTATGATCGTATCGAACTGAAATTTGGTGCATTGCTGTGAAATTAGAAGGTCAAAGCGTGAGTATAATTTTTCTTGGATAATTTTTTTGGAAAAAAATTTCGAAAAAATTTTTTTTTAAAAATAACCAACAATATAATCCTGACGAAATTTGGCTCAAAGTTGCGCGTCGTTGTACTTCACCTAACCGCCAAGTTTGAATCCAATCGCTCAGGTAGTTTCTGAAATAAAAAATAAATAACTTCAAAACTTCAAATGCCTATAACTCCGAAACTATTCGATCGATTTGGCCCATTAACGAACTTAACCGCGGCATTCCAATGCGCGACCTACCCTGAAAGTTTCAAGTTGCTAGCTCACTTCGTTCGACAGTTATCGTGTCTACGGCCGGCCGGCCGGCCGGACAGAATCGATTTTGACACCGGATTCGTCATCAGTGAGTCCAACCTAGTCGATTGAGACCATTTTCGGCTCAATCATCCAAAATTACAGACATTTGATCAAAACGATAGCACGCTGTTCCCCTAGAACATGCGCGCAAAAACAGGCACCTCCGGAAAATACATAAGCATGATTCTCCATACGTGGAAAGGCCGAATATTATGTGTTCTCTTAGTCCGAATGAATACAGAGAGAAGTTTCCATCCTTTAATGATTTGGATAAGCATTTTACAAATATCCACAACATGAAAATCACAGAAAGTATTACTAATTTCAGAAGCCATGAAGAGTTTGAAGCATGGCAAGGAGAGGAAAACAGACATGTTAATTGTGCTTGTACTAGGGCTGTTGAAAATAAGAAGGCGGGTAGAATTGTGTACTACTATTGTAACAGAAGCTATAGAAGTATGTAGAAAGGACACTTCTGACTATTGAGAATCAACTGTGTTGAATTTAAGGATACTAAAGTAACTGTGTAATATGTGTGGAATATGCCCTTCAAGATTTTCATTTCAAATTTTGACAGATGGTAATAACAATCAACTAAGCATATATTCTTATTAATCTGATTTTATTACCTCTTATTAGACTTATTTACAGTAACATTTGTTGAAACACACGTGGCACATGTGGATGTTTCGATAACAGCAGACTCTCAAAGTTACAACAGCGAGAAGCGAGTCAGTGTTTTAGTTTCTCCACATTTAGATGAAAACGATACACTATATCTCAACGAACCTACAAGAAGCAAACGTATTTTCCAAATGATAAATAAAACTTTCTCGCACGTTTTAAATTCATCATTTTCGGAATCTTTTCATATAGTTTTTTGTTATGTAAAGAATGTATATCTTTATCTTACAAGGTTGATGGTAGTTTCTGTTTTTATATAGCTTAGGTGTAGTTTATATTGCTAATGTTCAAGATGCTTAGAAGTTGTGAAATGTGTATGATGTTTTGAAGGTGAGGATTAATGCGATGTGTGTATAGTTACAGTTCTTAACATATTTAGGTGCAAATAATAATTATAGTTAACACTCTCTTAGCAATGCTTACTTTCTTGAAGAAACACAGTAAAAGTATTCAATTTTAGAATTTTATTATTTTGGATTGAAATGTACTCTGTATTTATACAAATATTGCATTTTGGTTCACGTGTAGGGGAGTTGGGAGCTAGTTTCAGACAATCCCAAATGACATTCATATGTTAAGTTGGGATTTGAATCGATGATGTGAAAAATCTGTTTTCTCTTTGTTAGCTTTGGATTACTAACCCTGGAAGTTATCGAATATTAATTTTTTCATTTGTTATTGTGATAATTTGCTCGAAGTTTATAATAAAAACAATTTCAAATATGATTATTATGTATATTTTTTCTGTTCCTTATTCCTTTAAAGTAATAACCTAATCTTCATTAACTATTTTATAACGAAAATTTGGTGAATTTTAAACTGAATCATTGATCAAATATGGATCCTTCACCAATTTGCAGATAGAAAAGTGCTAAGTAGAATATTTTGAGAAATACTAATTATTTGGAAGTTAAATTAGAAAATACTAATATTTTATAAAATAAATGAAGCTTTCTTCTTTGGGACAGTGTTGCTCAGACAATAATTTAAAGAAAGTTGATTATCTTAGAATTAAGAACCTGAATAATATCTTTTTTGGGATATCCCGAAGATTCAGAATTCATCATGTATTGTGATAATTCATCGTGATATTCCTAGCACGTTCTCTACATCTAAATTTATTCATTAATAAAATGGTAATTGATACACAACGAGGCAAGAACATCTTAATTTTGGCCAATATACTGAATGAATAACATGTAGAAATACTAATGTAAAGCACAATGTACTTTACTGTTTGTTTATAATAATATTCCTTATCAAATGGTAATATACTGAATTAATGCAATATTATGTTTATTACTATACATTCTACTGAAATACGAGCAGTTCAGTACAATTTACAGTACACCACATATACATTAACGTCTTGTGGACAACGTGAGATGAGGACAGTTTTGTTAACTTCAGATACTTCCAAGCAGAAATTCAATTCAAACTGGCGCCAAAGAGACCACGCCCACATCGATTTTGATTGGTTAGGAATTGAGACAATTAATGTATCCTGTCAATTGCTAATCTCGTAGGTCTCGGTCCAAGTAGGCATGTGATTCCTTGAGAGTTTCGCTTATCTTTTCGGTGAGAACCCTTGAATAGTGAACTATATCACAGCTGAGACAGCAATGGTAACCAGGTATCCAACCTCTTCTAGAAAACGGTTATAGGGTTAAAGCGGGGGTTTGGACGATTCATGTGAAAATGAATCGAATCTGAGGATTCAGTAACGGTCTGAGGTCCTAAATGTAGGGATAAAAGAAATAACTAAACAGAACATAACTTAACAACTGAATAAAACGCTGCAACTTTCACTCAAGGGTTTATTATTTTTTCAGTTGAATAACCCAATACCATTGATACCATAAATAAAACTTATAAGGTGTGCCTTAAAAGTAACGTAACTCGTCAATAATTCTTGTACGAGGAATTATTGAGGAAAATTCTCGCACCCGTCGATTTTTTATTTCAAGAAGCAATTTATCATGTGCTCTTTTGTATTTGATACTTCGCACTCTCTACGTTCCGCACCCCACTACTTTATTGTTTCAGATGAGAATATATGGATTGTGATATATCAAATCAAAGGTAATTTTATCACCTATTCAGCGATATCACATATTATCAAGATAAATCCACGATTTCATTGATTTGTAATTTAAATAAAATTAATATTTAAATTTCATTTTCGTTCACATAACTAAATCGGTCATCGAATTACCTTTGATGCGATGTATCACATGCAATATTTTCCCAAGAAGAAAAAATGTTGAGGTTTAAGGGTGCAAACCCGCAACTTAAACTGCATGCATTTCTCAAACTTCGAAAATAGAAATCAGTGGGTAGGAGGATATTTTTCAATATTCATTATTTCAAGAATAAGAACCTGACACCAATCACAAATTGTTAATTTTATAATGAAAAAATAGCTTAACAAATTCTTTTTTCAGTCACAACGCTCAATGTGCAATTTAATGTCCTTTAATTCGATATATCACTATTTGAAAATACAGTATAGGGGTGTGGAGCGTAAAGGGTAGGAGATTTCAAATTCAAAAAGGCATAGGAGAAGACCTGCTTTCGGAAATACAAATCATGGATTCGTGGATTTCCTTTAATATTAATTAGTTAAAGAATAATGATATGATTACAGTACTCACCAATTACAAATTCTGAATTATTTCCTAATTTTTTATTGGAAACGGTACAAAAAAAACGAAGAAATTCTTTCTAGTCAAATTGCTGAGCAGGATATCGAATTACCTTCAATTTGATGTATTATAACCCATATATTCCCATTTGAAAAAATAAAGTAGTAGGGTGTGAGGCGTAGGGGGTAAGAAATATCGCATTCAAAAAACACAGTATAAATTGATTTCGAAATAAAAATCGACGGATGCGAGGATTCTTCCTGATAATTCTTCGTGAAGAGATTATTGACGAGTTACGTTACTTTTTTGGCACGCTGTATACTATTCATAACTCATTGGTTTTTCACTCCAAAATTTGGAGCGTTTTTCCTTATACCTCAGAAACCACTGGTCGGAAATCATCCGGGTAAAAATTTTTAGGTTATGCAACAGCAATCAACAGTGAAAGCTTCACGAAAATTCGGTGGTAAGATTTCGAAAAAAAAATTTTTTTTCCATCCAACACCCAATTTGGAGCCCTTAGGGTACACCGATACTACTGAAAAGCTTGGAGGATCAATCTCGAGTAATGAATGATTTTTGTACCAAGTTTCACGGATTTCGGTCCAGTAATTCCAGAGAAAAGCGTCGGACAACGGAGAGCGGACGGCGTACGGCGCACGGCTTACGGCGGACAGACGGATTTTTTTTATTAGTTCATTCAAATCTACATACTTCGAAATGTAAACTGTGAAATTTTCAGGGGAGGTAATTTTTTTTTCTATGGTCGATCACTAAGGTTTATTATTTGATTTTATGAAATAATAAACCTTCGTGGAAAGAATCTGAGGAAAAGCTAACAACCAAACTGAAGAAGGTGATTTCTTAAAGATTTCTATGTACCTATGTTTTAAAAATTGTAAGAATCGAATCAGTAAGTGGTACCTCCAGGCCCCTGCGCCATTTTGTTACTTCAGAAAATAACATCCATTTGCACAGTGATCTATCGCTGAAATTTATGAATGGCCTTCAATAGTAGAAATACTGCTAACCAGTGATTGATTGGATTCATGAAGTGTCTAACGTATGGTCGAAGTCACGCTATCAATTAGAGATATTTTATTTATTGTGTATTGTGTTCCGACAGATGTGCCAGTTGAGTCATTTTCTCATTCGCCTAGGGTTGGCTATGACAATCAACAAATCGCAACGCTTATCCTTGAGTGTTTGTGGCCTAAACTTGAAAATAATTGTATTTCTTATGACCAGTCATATGTAACATGTTCACTTGTCCGTAAACCATCGGCTTTGTTTCATTTCGCACCGGAGAAAAAAACTGAAAATGGCGTTCGTGACTTCGATGGGCGAACTGTTTACGATTTACAGAACGAGAAGTTGTTTAAAACAGCTCAAATAAAGCAATTGCCTTGCTGACACTGATCATATGATAGATTTCAATTAAGTCAATTTTTTTTCAGATTCGTACATTAATGATGCTTTATATCTCGCTAACTTAAAAGGCAATAATAATCATGGACCTTTGAACAGGAAAATTTTACGTTTTCTAGAATAGGTATGCAAAATGTTGAACGTTGAAAAGACCTTCTCAAAATGATAATTGATCAGCACCGAATGATACTTCTGATATCTCCCTTTAATAAAGCAGTCGATAGGTCTTCGATTCCTGTAGATCCACTAGTTTGAAATTCAATCACTGCAGTTGTCAGGAAACAAATCATTAGGTGATCTCTTATGTAGAGCTCTCGCGACAACAAAATAAGTTATTGCATCAAATATATGACAAATCTTTCAGATATGAAAGAAAAAATTTGAGAAAAGGTTCGGATCTACTATTTTCTCGAAATAAATGATCTTTTACATTGAAGTCACATCATTTGAGGATTTATTTATGCAGTTTTATAATTGCTTTCAATTTCTGTATTATAAGTTGCTCATATTCATGTTTAGTTTTCAAACGCAAAAATTCCAGATTTACTGTTTTGCATTTGTTTTATAGATCACTTTCCAAATTGAGTTTTCCACAAATATCTATCAAATCATCATCAAAATCATTTGAACAAATTCTCAATATCATTTCATATCAATCCGATTCCATTGAAATCTATAACCAGGTCGATAAATTATGTTGTGAAGGTTCCTGAAAAATTTCGTAAGAAATATAATTTCACATCGATTCATTCCTAGAATTTCCTTCGAAATATATCTTCGGATCGGAACATGAACGTTATAGTTTCAGTATACAATATATTCATCAGTTTATGTTGACCCAACTCTGCCTTGATGATATGATAACCCAAGCCTTTCTATAATTATATTCACCTTGTGCTTGATTTTCCATATACAATCTCAGTGAAATAGTAACGCCTCTTTCCAACCCGAAGTTGCATAGTTCTTGCGGAAAACCCTTATATTAACCAATTCCTTGAATATTCATGAACCAGACCTTGTTTTTTACGTTATTCATGTTGGCCAATCGATATGATGCTAACGATTCATGCTTTGTTGAATAATTATGACTTCCGTTTTCACTTACGATATATAGATACGTAAAAAAACTTCTAGTGAAGGCCTGAAGTGAAGGTTACAGCTTTTTCACATATATTTTAATTCGTTACCTGCACTCTCATCTTTCTTGAAAGAAAGGTCCTCTTGAAATTCGGGCTGTCATTTGTGAAACCAAGTAATGGAACTTATTACCATCAAATCTGTATTTTGAGAAAAAGCAGCTTAGCGCATGTTTTGTTGGGTACTTCAATCAAGTTTTCAAGGAAATAATTCTGAAATAGCCTTGAAATTCATGCAGTAGTCTGATGGAAGCAACAACATTTCAGTTTTCTTCAGATTAAGTCGATATTTCTTATATTTCGAGCCTTTCTTGCTCGTCAATGATTTCATGGACACAGAGAGTTAATATAATACTGAATCGACAATTTGTGAGTAATAGGATACAAACGTAATAAACCCAATACGAATGAGATATCACTTACTTAACTGTGAATAACTTTTGATCGCTGAAAGAGGTGCCAGCGATCAGAAGCAACTAGTTTTTTGAATAACAATAAAACAAAATGACAACATGGAAATCAACAATGAAAATGAACCGTGGAAATCCGAAAATATGTTATCCTGAAAAAATGTGGAATCGGTTAAAAGTATCGCTTCTCCTGGGGCCTTATTCTTGAAATCCTATGGTATAGAACGTTCTCTATGGCACAATCACCCGTTCGACCTTCCTTCCATTTGTCAAAACTTCAATTCCGTATTCCGTATATTCATGAATTCTGGGAAGAGAACAAACGTGGAAAAATTGGCGTGTCGACGCCGTTGGCAAGGAAATGCAAGCATTTATGATTGAACGATAGAGAACGTTTATACCATCGCAGTCAAGTTGGGGAGCAGTCCGAATGATGGGTCATAGACGAACAATTATGCCAAATGTTCTGACCAATCAAAAACAAGTATTTTCGACAAACATGAAGCTAACTTCATTCATGTTGCCAACTTTATGTATAATACATCGACTTAGACTATATTTCTGTGATATATTGTCATAATTCAAATTTGAAATCATACAGTTGTCATAAGAATTAGGAGCGTATTTCGGAAAATTGTAAAATGGATCATTTTGAAAAAAAAAATCACTTTCAATCAACTATAAACAGAAGGAGCTGCTCACTGACTACAATACACGAAGACCTGAAATAGGTCGTTTAAATTCAGACTATACAAGGGAGGATATGGAAAAAACTCGAAGGAAATCACAGTGTTCCGAGTTGAGCTTTAGTTAATCTAAACATTTTGATAAATTTTGGATCAGATAGATCAAACGGGTTCCATTTAGAAAGCACATGGACACCTATTTGGTATTGTTGTTCTGCATCTTCCACATCTTCATTCAGTACTTCCCACATAATTGCACTCGCCATGTCCATTTCCGAGTGAAAACAGAAATTTTGTAGTGAAAGTTAATTGAGATTGTTAAGACTTATTGCCAAACAGATCAAAATTGTCAAATGCCCGAAACATAATTAGCATCCTCTATGTATCGTTCCATCGCAAATCGTAAGAGATACATCGCTCGCTCTCCGTGAGGCACTCATTCATTTCAAGAATACAGTTTCCCTGAAAATCTCGTAGACACGCCCCCTTTCGATCAATCGTTCTCTTCCCCGGTTTCAAGAATAGGCGCCCTGCACTGCTCAGATCCCGCATAACGTCTTGGCATGCACTGAATCAGACTGCGTATTCGGATAGGATCGGAGGATAGCGAACTTGTGATTGAATGGCGAAAAGAACTGTCAATATCGAGATGTTACTTTCTCAAGTGGAAAGACTAGACTTCTTTATGGATGTATTTATCAATTCCTGATTCCTATTCGTTCCTTCAGAAATGTTCATGCAAAGTGGTGAACGATGACACTTTTCAGAAGGGTTCGATCTTTTGTTTGATTCTCTGATTTCATATGACACTCAGTAAGAATAGAATTAACTAGAGCAGCCACCAAGAAGGTCGCGGTATGTCAAGCTTTCCCCACTCTCTGGTCTCTACTAGCTGACTCTTACTAGAACGACGCATAACAATTGCATTATTCTGAAGTAAAATTCTTTTATCGCATTGACCCTTTTTGTTTTGATTGATTGCAATAGAAAGAATGGAAGTGTCTGTCGCTTTTCAACGCAATAACAGGAAAATTACAAGTACCGAGGTAAAAAAGAACTTAATCTTTCTGTAGACCCTATTTGGCTGGAACTTCAAGGTGGTATTTTTCATTGAAGGGCGATTTGATCTATGTTTCTGGAAATATCGGGAAACTGAAATTTTGAAAGGATATATCTACGGAATCATTCGATCCCGATCCGATCACTAATTCGCCAGCTCGGCATTCGTAATTAAACTTCAAACTTACTTTACAATTATCAAGCTACTGAGTAGATTCTTCCAGAAGTTATTTTGTTCACTATCAGTGGTTAGGCCGGCCGTAATTCGTAAATCGAATTGCAATTTAGTACTTGATCGAAAAGTATAGCTTCAGGTTTATGCAGAATTTCATGAGGACCATATTAAAAAATCTGCATTTGGCTGGGTCAATACTTGTAAAGATGACCGCTTTGGCAACGGAACAAGCGCGTAAAAGCTCCTGACCCCACGTCAGTGCTTTTCTAGGTTTTTTTAAATCCATAAAGACCATTTTTGGCTCAAAACTTGAAAATCACAGACACTGGGCAAAACGATAACTCTGTTGTTCCTTTGAACAAGCGCGAAATAAAAGAAAATAACTTCTGTTCAATATGTTTCATTAAATGAAATGAATATCTGGCCGAGTTGAAAAGTTGTTAAATATTGACTTCAATATCTATCAAGACAAATATCCGATCAAGCTGAAATTTGAAACATTGTTGTTAAGTAGTGCCGGATAATGTGACTGTAGGATCCAATAAATGCTTCGATTATTCACCAGTAGATGCCGTGAGCGGTCGATGTAAAGGAATATTCTACACAATTTATGCTTCGGAGAACTTAAAGAATACATATCTGTTTAGAAGAATTTCTGAAATGAATTTCCTGAATTTTTCTATTGATTTGTTCCTCAGAAAAATCAGGTAATCTGATAAGGCTGAAATAAAGTACTCGGTTATGAAGTGGCGGTTTGAAAACTCCAGTGAAATTCATATGAAATATGAAAATTCTTGAAAAAAAAATATTTTTTTTCCAATTTTTCAATTGATAATTCCTCATATTGCTACTATTCATCTACCAACCAAGTCTCATTTCGATCAGAATCTTAACCTAACCTGAGAATGTCAAGACTCTAGGCCCTCTATTCCGAAAGTAATTGCACACACGGACGGCCGGTCGGACAGAACCAATTTTCACCTCAGATTCTTCTTCAACGAGTCCAACTTAGTCGAAATTCGAAAATTACAGACATCGTGATGAAATGATAACGCGCTGTTCTAGGACAAGCGCGTAAAAATTATATTTCACCATAAGAATTGAAAAAAAACGTGACCAGAACCAGATCATCAATGGATAAAAATTGCGACAGAAATTCATAAAACTTATTCATTTTTAAGGACAGTAATAAGAATATGTTCCTCTCATATTTCGATGCATTCGATTGATTTACTTCTCTGCATTTTGATATGTTTCAATAGATTTGTCGTAACCATATTTTTAATCTGCATCTATCAACTTAAAAACTAGGAAGAAATAAAAATCACAGCACCTGTGAAAGCGATATAAACCATGAAATAGCGGGCGTAATGAAGAGACGGTAGGGCATCAGAGAGTGAGGGAGAAAAGAGCAAATAATATTCGGTACCATGTTCACAATACGATGGCCGCTCTAGTATACTCTATTCTCTCTGATGACACCACCTCCAATCGCGGTTTTTCATTCAAAGTGTGATTTTCGCAAAGTTTCGAAAATTCTTTCCTGTGATAGAGTAACCGAGAGTCTCAATCAGATTATCATCTGATAACAGTAGAATAAAAAAATTGAAATGGAAGGATTTCTTTGGGATAGATATGAGGTTTAAAAAATGAGGTAGTATTCTGGAGCTGAAATAGTAGCACAAGTTGAATATATTCTAGTGGAGTGCAATTACAGCCATATTATTGACATTTGATGTAGGTATACATGTTCCTATAGTAGGCACACAATTTGGTCTGACAAACAGAATTAAAACTTCCGTAGACCTCGTACAAAGCTTCAATTGTTAATCGATCCTCGATAGAGTTTCAATAAATGCTTTTTCTGGAAATTTCAAAGTAAAATTTCCCATTTATATATTCGTGGAATCATCGGATGAATTTTACCAATTGACGAAACAGACCTTTTGCATTTCAGCCTGCTCTGAATATAAAGATTTTCTAACTGGATTCTCATTGTGTTCACGATTGGTCGTTTGGCCTACCGTGAACACGATAACTTCTCTGGAAAAATCGACATAGAGACTTAATATTTTTAGAGTAGGTTCAGAGTTCAATTATAAAGGTCGAGTTCGTGATTGCGTAGAATCCGCTCAATGATTCCGTAAATACAGGGTGAGTCACGAGGAACTGTACATATTCCTACTACGTGTAGAGACTACTCAGGTGATTATCAAATGACTATTTAAAAGTGCATTCCTTTCTTTATACATTTTATACAGGCTGATTTGCGGTCTAACCGAAAATCCAGGTCCGACTTGGGAAATTTTTGTTGCTTTTGTCTTTCCCAAAAATTTCACCCTGCATACGTTTTTTTTTATGTTTGATGAGGAATATTGAAACCATAAGGATTATGGAGGAAAACTGCTTAAAAGATTCTTCCTAGAATTATTGTACGATTTTCAATTGAATAATGAATTTCAAAGATTATTTTCGCTTAGCTTTAAATAATAGTATAAGGAGCGAGAGTAACTATCATCTTTGCACTTTTTTCAGTGCCGTCTCCAGGACTGGCTTATGAAATTTTTCCATTCCAATTTGATATTAGTTTTGGAACACCTTGTTTGGCCGATTATTGAGAAATATTCAGTTCTGAGCTGGAAAATTTTCAAAATTTCCCAAACTTTTTTTAATTAATTGCTTTATATCTCAATACACAAAATTATGCAGAAATTTCCCTCGGTCTTTCGAAAACTTAGAACAACAATCGGGACCTTGAAATAGTTAATAGAAGTATTACGTGCAACCTGAAGTATTCTTTTATTAGCCTCATGGATCTACCACGTGGCTCATTTCTGTTTGTGCAAGAAGGGACAAATCACTTTGGCGAGCCTCTCAGTGTTTTGTATCCCTGTCTATACTTTTCAATTAGTCGTTGAGGGTTGTTAGGAAATAGTTTATTTCTTGAATTTCAAAAATTCAGATGATGACTGGATAGTGAATAAAGTAAAGAAAAAAAAATTATTGAGAAGAAGCTAAATGAAATATCCTACCTTTTTATCATAAGAATTGTCAAAAATCCATGAATGAGACATGAACCATCATTGGTAAAAAAAATTGAAAGCAAACATGAACGAGGAAGACAAATTTCTTCATGGAAATAATTGAAAACAAAAATTATGCAATAACAATTATTTTAGATTATTTTCAAAAAAATTCCTCCAGCTTCCACACACTTCTGTGGTTTTATATTTAAAAATCTATCTAACTCTCTTTCTAATTGTACTTGGAGTGTAACGAAACAATCGATAGGATTTAAATAGGGGGACCTTGGTGGCCAAGGAACAGGAGCTCCTGTCCCTACCGTATGTTTCATACAGATGTTGGCGGACAGCAACCGAAAAATTTGGAGGTGCTCCATAATGCTGAAAGTAGAGCTAGCGAACGTCAACATTAGCTACTATGTTGGGGAGAATATTTTGTGAAAAGTCCAAATAAACCTCTCCACTCAACGAACCATCGAAGAAATTTCGACCTAGAAACTAATTATTGACTACTCTAATCCACGTTTTTACCTAAGAGCTTAATTGAGATCATCCTTCGCGGATTGCATAGAGATTTTCTCCTGCCCAAATATGAGTGTTTCTCAAATTGACTTCACCATATCTTGTAAATTGCACTTTATAGGTAAATAAAGTTCTATGGAGAACTAATCGAATTGGGAAATTTTCAAAGTCCGGTCCTGAAAACGGTATTGAATTAAGAGAATGTTGCATGATGTGTAAAGGTAATACTTACTCTTGATCCTTATACTGAATTCAATGAAAAAATTGTTATTTAAAGCTAAGCGAAAAGAATCGCTGAAATTCATTCTTTAATTGAAAATCGTATAATAATGTAAGGTGAAATCTTTTTGGCAGTTTCTTTCTATAATTATTATGATTTCAATATTCCTCATCAAGCATAGAAAAAATATATACAGGCTGAAATTTTGCGAAAGACCAAAACAACAAAAATTTGCAATGCCGGACCTTGATTTTCCGAATTATTAACAGATCGGTAACTGGAGGTTCTTCAAGACAATATTCCCTGAGAATTTCAATCGATTCGGGATAACTGTTCAAAAGTTATGACGAATTGAAGTTTTCGATAAAACCAAAAATCAGCCTGTATAAAATTTATGAAGAGAGGAAGGCACTTTTGAATAACCATTCGATAACTACCTGAGTAGTCCTTATAAGTGTTAGGAATATGTACTGTTCCTCGTTACTCACCCTGTATTTCCATTCGAAGTATTATTTTACCAATATTTTCAAGAATACACATGTGACTTAGTTGAAATTCAGTACAGGATTGAAAATGCTGGCTCAAAGGATACTGGAAAATTCCTGGAAGAAATGGGTTTGAATTTTCGAAGCGCTCCTGATTTAACGTCAATGCTTCCCTAGAATTTTCAGTGTACACTTCCATATGCGATATTGGTGTAGAATAAACACATATGCCACGCCCGCATAGGCAGACGGCTTCTTTAGCGCCTAGAGCATAGCGTGTCACCTAGCGAGTAGCACAGTAAAACGAACGTTCTAGAACTTTCGCGACCGGCCGCATTGCTCACTTGGCCGGTCGCGAATGTTCTACTCGCTAGGTGACTCGCTAGGTGACTCGCTAGACCCTAGGCGTTAAGCAATCCGCCTGCCTATGCGGACGTGGCCTTAATGAATTCCGTGATGAATTTATAGCTCAATGATATCACAGAATCAAGAATTACAATTATAATCCTTTTTCCAGACAATCGGATGGTCTGTGACTGCCATCTTAACTGGGTAATGGGTCTGTATAACGAAACACAGTGGGAATCTATAAGGAATATTCTTCAAACCTTTACATGTACGATGCCCCCAAAGGGTGTAGCAGAAACCATTACAGTTCCAACTTCAGGATCCCTTATCGCAGATACGACGGATTTTGACTCCAATGAAGGGATAACAGGTAGGTGGTAACAATAGTCGTGTTTCATAGATACCTAATTGAAAATTACTCTTGCGAAATGTTGCTCAGGTCTATACCGATTCTGATTAAATATAGACACATTATTAACTGCTGGTGTTGCTTCACAGGAAAAGTGAAATTTTTCGTATTTTATCCAATATTACCTTAGTGATTGACCAACAAAAAAAATTTTTTAACCCCCCCTGGAAATTTCAAAGTTTACGTTTTGGAGTATGTAGATTTGAATGAACAGATAAAAAAAAACGGCAGTCCGCCATCCGCCGTACGCAACACGCCGTCCGTTGTCCGGGGCTTTTCTCTGAAAGTACTGAACCGAAATCCGTGAACCTTGGTACAAAAATCGTTCGTCGCTCCGGATTGATCCTCCAAGCTTTTCAGCAGAATCGGTGTACCCTAAGGGCTCAAAATTGGAGTTTGGAGTGAAAAAAAATATTTTTCGAAAACGTACCACCGAATTTTCATGAAACTTTCAATGTTGATTGCTGTTGCATAATTCAACCTCAAAATTTTCACCAGGATGATTTCCGTCCAGTGGTTCCTGAGGTACAAAGAAAAATGCTGCAAATTTTGGGGTGAAGAACCAATGAGCTATGAACGATATATAAGTTTAATTCAAGACATCAATGGTATTGGGTTATTAAACTGAGCAAATAATAAACCCTTGTGTAAAATTTGCAGCATTTTTGATGTTATACAGTGTTGAAATATGAATTTTTCATTGGATTTTATATCTATTCAGTGTTATTGGTGTCGTTTTAAAAAGTTCACCTGAATTTTGATTTCATAGTCACTTTTATGTTTGCATGTGAGGTCATGTAAATTCAGCTATCTTGATCCCATGATAGAACTGTGGCGTGGTAAGTAATGGGAAAGTACTACACTATCCTTTCCGAGTGCGCAAAATGAAGTTATATCAACGACAGGCCTCGGGTTCCTTTTGCGATCCTGCTGACAACCGCGCCGGTTGTCGCAGAATGGCGCCCATTCTGTGTCCAGGGCGGAAGGTGAGAAATGAGCGACTGGTTGTGTGGATATTCAGTGTCAGGTACCATTTGGAAAATCTGCTACTGATACAAATGAACGCCAACTCGCATTTGATCAAATAGCGTCTTGCCACATGGAAGGTGAGGGGACTTAATCAAACTATAAAACTTGGTATTTCGCAACGCGAGCAGAAGTGGTGTAATATTGCGATAGGAGGCATATCAGAGACACACTGGATGGGAAGGGGTCATTTCTCGGGGTTAGAAGATCAAAGTAAATATGGTGTAGCTATAATGGTATCTAATCGGTTGAACAAAATGGTGAAAGGATACCAAACAATAAATGAAAGAATTATCACCCCCAAACTAAATACAACCCCTTGCCCTCTTAATATTGTCCTGGTTTAAGCACCTACAACTGATGCTCACGAAGAAAAAGTATAAGAATTTTATAACCTACTGGAGGAAACGATCAAGCAGAATTGAAATCATATTGAGTGACATGAATGCAAAAATGGGAAGCACCATAAATGATGATCATTTGAGAGAAGTGGTAGGAAAGTTTGAACTTGGCAACAGAAATGAAAGAGTAGAGCGTCTTATTCAGTTCAAATCAAATCGACTATGTGCTGGTGGAATCCAGATGGCGTTCATCCATTTGGCCTGTCAAAACCCCACATTCAGCTGATTGTAACTCTGACCACCAATTACTAGCTGCAGAATTAAGTATGAAATTTGGACCTAGTGCAAAAACCTCTTACAAAAAGCTTCCTACAGTCGATCACGTTATCAACTACTACAGTTCTTTCAGAGGAGCTGAAGAGCGAAATACCATCAGTTAAACCATCTCGATGTGGATGCGCTGTGGAATAAACTCAAAAGCACGATGATCAGGACAATTTAAAGAAATGTGGCTAATAGACCAGCTAAAAAACAAGTCTGGATAACTGATGAATCTCTGGCACTAGTGGAAGAAAGAAGTTAAAAGAGCAAGGCAACACTGGTGTATATTTTCATCAACTTAGTTCACGAATACAGGCTCGATGTAAAAAAGATAGAGATAATTACATTGATGATCTCCCTATCGGAATAGAGGAGCACGCTGGTAGCAACAATCCTAAAGATCTGTCTCGTATGATGAGAACGTTAACGAACAGGTTTAAGCCAAAAACTTGGACAGTTAACGATTCAAACAGAATACTTGTTACGGACTTGGAGAAGATAACTGACGTATGGATAAACTACTGCAAAGGACTCTGAGCAGATGTTGACAATGCTCGAACCAAATATTCTGAGAGAAAAAATTTAGATGGAAATAAAAAAGATGAAAACTGGGAAGGCACCGGGCATAGACGAAATACCAGCTGACATTTTCGCGGAACTTGAGGATGTTGAGGTGATACATTCCCTCTGTAATAAAATATGGCTCGCTCAGGAATGGCCGAAAGAGTAAAAAGGGTTCTACTACTGTTTGCACCAATTACTGTATGTTAGCTCTGATAAGTCATGTGAGCAAAATTACGCTATATATTAAGCACGCCTATCGTATTTCACAACTCCTGAAATAGCACCTGAGAAAGCAGGGGTTGTGAAGGGTAGGGTAGAGGATGTAGAGATCAAATCATTTCAGAATCAAGAGAAGACTAACTCCAAAGAATTTTATGGTTTGTTAATTTGGAAAGGCGTTGGACGACATAGAATGGTCGAGGTTATGGGTTATATTGAAGGAAATGGGAGTTCCTGCTCATTTGATAAGCCTCATCGCCAATTTGTACACTAACAGTAGAGCAGTTATCCGTATTGATGGTATGCTTTGGAATGAATTCAAAATAGATGAAGGTGTAAGACAGGGTTGCGTACTATCCCCCATGATTTATAATATATATACAATGAATATGTGATGCGTATAGTTTTGAAGGGATGGAGTGGAGGTCTCTCGATCGATGATAACGAATTCACAAATTTGAGTTGCGCCGACGACACTGTGTTGATCACAATAACGATACGAGCCATGAAAGAACTATTGAAGCGACTAGCAGATATTGGTGAAGAATATGGCTTTAGGATATACTATCAAAACCCCTTAAATTATGATACTTAATCGGGGAGATGAATTGAAGCAAATTCCTGATATGGTTGCCAATTGTTAAACGGTAAGCTCATTAACTCACCTAGTAGCGACAATTCGAGATGATGTTAATACTGAACCAGAAATCAGGAGACAAATCCAACTGGGAAGAACTGCAATGACGCAACTATGAAAAATATTGAAGGATACGAATATCACCAAGGCAACTGAGATCAAACTCGTTCAAACTTTGGTGTTTTCGGTTTTCAATTATGCTTCCGAGACCTGGATGATGCGACGGGCGGATAGAAGACGAGTGGACGTTTTCGAGATGTGGTGTTGAGAATACCTGGGACGACCCGAATAACCAATGTGTAAGTCTTTAAAGAAATTGATGTACCACAGAGACTTTCAACACTTGTGTACAAACAAATCCTCAAATTTTATGGACACATAATGAGGAGCGACAATATCGAACGGCTCCTAGTGCAGTAAAAACCTAAAGGCTAACGCAGGCGCGGCAAATCACCTTCGCGTTGGACAGATGCTATAACCATGTTGCTTAATGCAAGTATGGAATCTGGAAATAGGCTCACGCAGAACAGAACGCAGTGGCAGAGAACCATAGGAAGAGTTGGTGACCAGCTCAATGACGACAGTTGATAACTTCGAATTGTCACCACACGTCCAACTACGTCCGGACCATGATGATGATGATTTGATGCGTGGAATCTATATTATTGAAATCAATGAGAAACTCAAAGACTCACCGGTATAATTAATTTCATTCATTGCCAGTTGCGGTCTCTAATTATTGGATTATTAATTGATTCCATCGAATACTAAACCTTCCCGAAATTGTTCAATCCCCCTTAAATTTTCATAGTTTACGTTCCGAAGAATGTTTATTAGGTTTCAATGACTGTGGTCCAAGAGGGAGATAGTCCAGCAGGATAGATGTGTCCTAGGGACTCAGAACAAGGGGTTGTAATGAAAACAAAATTATTTCTCGTAAATTTATCGAAAAGTATTCGGGTAGGTAGCAGCTTCTTCGCGAATGTTTAAACTTATTGCCAGAGCAGTCATCTGCATTGAACATGTGCGCAAAAGCTGCTGCCTTCAAGGCAGTGTTTTTCTAGTTTCTTTAAATGCAATATAATGCATTTTTTTAACTTGTCTCTACTCATCTAACTTTGTAGTAGTTGAGCATCATCAATAGTACTTGCTTAAGTATACCGAATGTGTGTACAGGGTGTTCGGAAATGAGGCCTTATTTTCAATCCAAATTCTTCCATGATTTGAATGATCGTTTTCTTTGTGAAATTTCTTATATTATTTTGAGATCAGCAGACACGGAAATTCACTTAATGAATGAGGATCCCACTAAATATAGAGAGTTTTCATCTTCAGTTCAAATTTGAGGTCAGACATGACTCCACCATATAATATAAGTTATACGAAATAACGATAGTAGTTGAGGGTTGAAATATTCGTAACGACTGAGTTACTTTCCTACCCTGCTTCGTCATCAGCAGCATGTGGAACTAAAGAATTGGAATGATTTTGGGTCTTGCAGATTTCACTTCATTATCTATATTCATCGGAATACGCATGATTTTAGTTTAGCGAATAACATATATCATATAACACGTGGTTCGCAAAACATTTCTAGTTGTAAAAATGGGAAATGAAGGAAATGATTTATCTTATAGATGAAATTTATGGTTTGAATTAATGTACAAGTTAAAGACTCAGCCTGTATAGTCAACTTATATTCATTTCAATCAAAAACTGATTTTTTTTGAGAACCTTTCTTATCCATCATGCTGATAAAATGTTAATATAATTAAATATTGTCAAGTGATGAATCTGTTCGGCAGTGTCCATTAGGAAATTAGTTCTGAGCTCTACTTCCGTTGCGATTACTGTTGAAAGTAGAATAACGATTGATGTTGCGATCCTCCGGAATATAGGAAAACGGATATATTTTCTCTGGATTTCAATCAACATACTTTTTAACGAAATGAACTTCTCTATATTTCACGCATTACCTCTCTAATGAATATTTTGGAATCGGTAAAGAAATTTTCATCGGAATGAGATGGTGACGTCTGGATTATTGTATATTTACATAAATACCAAATATCCACATAATTTCAATTTTTTGTTCTATATTACGAATCCCTTCAGTTTCAATATGGATACCTCATTTGGAAAACTTTTTGCGTTGAATTACTCACACTTCATGATTCAAACCAATTCAGGCATTCATTCATTGCCAATAAGGAAAGACGAGAGAATTAGATAAAATGTACTGGGAGTCATTAACTTCCGTGAGGATCATACATTACCAAATAGGAAAAATTACTTCCCTCAAATATCATTTCATATCTTGAAATCTTGCATGGAATTCAAGCCTTCATTCTACAATAAAATCCTAGATTCGATGATTAATGAATTATTATAGGACAACAATGAGTTTTCTGTAGTTAAAATAGTGTCATTGAAGTAGGTAGGTATGAAGGAATCATGGTTTTTACATCACGGTAATGAAATCTTTCTAATCACTCTGAGGGAAAGAACAATTGATTTGATGAAATTGTATCTGTACGTGTTGTCATTCCAATTTCTTCCACGGTTTCATCACGTGAAAATCTAGTATACTGCTAAACAAGAAATAGGTTTTTCAACATCGATATCCAAAAAAAAAAATCCCCATTATATTGAACAACCGAAAAAGGAACTACTGTTATGGAAAGCTTAACATGACTGTTTCTTCAGAAATGAAGTGAAATATCCAATACACTACCAGGCCTCAAAATTAATCAAAATATATCTCGATAATCTAAGCGAGTCCACCAAATTATATGCCTATGCTGAAATTACTTAAAATTTAATAACTAAATAAAAAAGGCATAAAATTAATCAAGATGTTGATTGAAAAAAAATTTAAATAGCCAATACACTACCAGGCCTCCAAATCAATCAAAATATATCTCGATTATCTAAGGTCCACCAAATTATATGTCTAGGCTAAAATAACTTAAAACTTGATAACAAAATGAAAAAGGGATAAAATTAATCAATATGATGATTAGGAGAATATTATTATCCATAAACGTCCACTTGAAAGGATCCAGATCAGCTACAAAAAAAAATATGAATGAATATCTTGATAATACAAAATTAGTCGAAATCTCTTTGAATTTCATGATCTATGGCAGCTCAAGCATATAATCTCATGCATCGGATACTAATGAATGAAAAGAGGCAGGAATAATATCGTTTAAGTGTTATTGAAGCTTGGAATAATTTAAAATCATTTAAGGAATTTTGACAGTTTTTGTAGATGTTATGAAAATTTTTTTGTAATTATATGAGATAATAGAATTGAATTGGATGTAAATTGAAAGAGAAAGCTTCAATCAAGGTATAGAAAACAGAATAAGTTAATTTGAATTAGAATTTAAGACAATGTGTAATGAGAAAGATTTTAAATTTTCAAAATTGTGAATTCCAATCATAAAATCGACAAGTATTGAAATTTAGAACTGTACAGAATGCATATCAAAATGTAGGGGAAAATGCGGGCGAACTTTTAATGATATCAAACAAGAAGGAAAACTTACCTATGACGAGAAAATTGAAAAGATTCGTTTTTTTTGACAGAACTTGATATGCAAAAATAGCCTGATGAATTTAAAAATTCTAAACACTGATAAATAAGAATGCCATGATAGTTCAAAGGAGAGTTCGATTTTTATTCTGATACGAGCAAGATCTCTGAAAAAGCTCTTCCAAGAAATCATCATTAAGACCATCATAATTTGGGTTTCATCAACGAAAAGGGATTCTTAAAACAAAATATAAGATAAGTATTGGAGAACTGAACTGAATGGACTATTAGTACCTGCATAATAATTCATATGAAGAATATCCAGTCCAAGTAAATACAAAATTTGCAAAGTTATAATTTAATCACACTTGGACTGAAGAATCTGGAGATAACCCGCAGAACATCAAAGTAATAACCGATCAGCTGATGGGAATTTAAGAAGCTGAAGGTAAGGTGTAGAACACAGAGAAGGAACTGAATTTTCATACCGTGAGTGGATGAAAAGACTGTCAATTAGTTTTTAATTCAGAGTTATTTTGTTAGAATAGCTATTTGAGTTCACTGTGGATACAATACTTATAACAAAACAGTGTTTGCTGGTAGGTTAATTGGTACTTTTCAAATCAATTCATTAATTTCTTCATTGTCTTTTTCAAAATATTCATTGATAATAATATATATAGTTGAACCCTGAGAAAAGTTTCATTGGGCATTTGAACATTTAAGATATAATAACAATTTTTTTATTGTTTATGGATCAGAATGAAACAAATCGATTTCTAAATTATATTTCGGCAGAGATATCAGAATTATAACAGATAAATAAATAATCTGGGGCTCAAATCATTCTAAAGCCTACTTGCTGAAGATTGTCAAAATAATCATAAGAATACAACAGATATTTCTGTAATGATTTGACATAGCTTTCAGAACAACATTGTGCTCGACGTGATGCAGTGTTACATCTTTTATCTTTCGGTTTGGAATCATCAATAGCACCTCTTCTATATCATTCGTCAAAATCTTATAATTGCCCTCATCAACCCTTGATCACAAATGAACGAGAACGATATGAATATATCGACAAGCTTGTCAAATACTCAGGTATAGAAGAATATTTCCATCAGTTCATCCAGCTTTTTCTGTCTCTTGTAAATGAAATGCTACAAAAACATTTTTCCAAGAATCTTTATGACTCTATGAAGCTATCTGCTCCATTTCGACTACTGGTTTCTAGCAAGTCTACTTGATAAAGGTTATATATGAAATCACTAGGTGATACAGATTTAATAATGAACTTTTGTGTTACCTTTTCCTCGGAATTGTGTATGTACGCTGTAGGGCCATCAGGTATGTCGTGAGGAATAAACATCGGAAGATATTATTATATATAATGGTATTACAGGAAAATATGTATTATTTAATGATGGTACTGATAACTCTAATCATTTAGACTCGTTAGAATAGAATTTGGCATAGATTTTAATGTCGATATTCAACAACAGTGCACCAATTCACAGCTTGATTGCGGATGAAAACTTTCCTGAATATTTCTGGAAGGGGAATTTCAGGGTGAATTCAACACATTCATAATCTATTTTTCTTCTTTAGCTAGCTGAAAACCTGCTAGACTAATTTTAAGTCGAACAGTTTTCATATTTAATATCTTAATGTTCATAATGAACCGATTGATTGGTCGGACGCCACTTGTAGAGTAAGGGTTGATTCTCATTATACGTTCCTAATTATTTCCGCATCCTTTCCATTCCGTCCACGTAAAATATTGTGAGGTGTGGAAGAATTGATGGATGCACACAATCCTTACCATTATGCAGCTTTTTCCAGGTTTTCACTCCAGATTTCTCATCAGAACTATTAAAATTAAATGAATCTGTTTTGGTTTATTCTTTAATTTTATCGAACAGAAAACCTTAGAGGTCTACCAAAAAAAATAGCCATATATATTTAGTTTGTTTCTTACCTAACTCATTCATAAGCTCCATGTGAGAATTATTTGAAATAATAATAAAAGTAAAAGTGATTATGATAATGATAATAATAGTCATTATAATAATAATGATAATAATAATAATAATAATAATAATAATAATAATAAGACTCTTGGAAGGAGTTCGATAATTTGAAGAGATGTCAAATCCAGCTGAAACAGCAGGCGGTTGTGCAATACCACCATATTAATGATGATAATATCAATCATTATAATAATATCGATTATTATAATAATAATTTCAATAATAATCTTGATAGTCTTAATAGTCTTGATTATTAACATTAAATATAGAAAAAAAATACATATCTTAGGACGAGATTCAGAGTTATTATCGAGAAACAGCTGACAACATACGTCTATTCTTCCATCTAACCCTACACAAGTCTGAACAAAATGTAAAAACACAACATGAGCATAGTAGATCTGAATTTAACAATGCCGCATATCCGTAAATTTGTTGAATGCCCTACACTGAACAGTCTAGGAACAGCAAATACGCAAAATCTCTTCTGGACTTCAACACAAACTACCTCACACAAAAGGGCCTTGCGAATTTTTTGAAGCAGGAACAACTTTAATTTGCTGAGAGAAACGTTTCTGTTCTGTTTCACATCAGAACGGAAATTATTTTTATTCATAAGTCATATCGAAGATTTTTCATTTACAATTCTGTGAAACAGAATCGAAGAATGAAAGGTTCGCCTATGTTCCATGTTCAGCCACCCAGTCCACTCGAGCGTATATGTTATTGGCTCGTGTTTCCTAATACCGTTAATGAACCTCGCAAACAACGATTTTGAACTGTCAAGCATGGATCATAGACAATATCGTAAAAATTCGTGTGTGACAGTACCAATACTATTTGATCTGCCAAGATAGTTTTAAGATTGATAAAAAAGCTTAAGATTTAAGCATGATGAAAATTAATCACGGTGTGCTCATCTGTGATCGTATTTACCAATGATGACGTCAGTTTTTTCATTCAAATTCAAAGGACAGAATATATATTTCCTTGTATTCCAATCTTGCTGACGTCACTTTTTTTCAGATAAGCACACCATGTTTTTTACATCATAAATTTAAGTAAGCTCTTCTACCAATCATGGGAGAAAATTTTAAAAAGTGATTAAAGCTCGTCTTGAAATTGCAATTTGACAAAACATTCTCGCCTGCCAGTTTGGTTTCAAGAAGAATCACTCGACTATCCATCCACTAATTGCCTTGATTTCCAACATCCAGAGTACAATAGAAAAAGGGCACAAATCAGCAGCTATATTCATGAACATCAAAAAAGCATTCGACAGTGTCTGGCATGAAGGTCTTCTGTACAAACCACAACTATTGAACACCCTAGTTTACCCACAGAAAATAATAGAGAACTTGTTGAAAGAGAGAAGCTGGATGGTGAAAATCAACAGGCACTTCTCGACACTTTTACCCCTCAGCAGGGCGTACTAAAAGGCTCTCCGATCTCTCCACTATTATATAATATCTATGTATGATATGATATCGGCAAGATAACAAAGGAACTCGAGAGTTATATCCTTCATTATGCTGATGACACAGTGGTCATAACACACAACAAAAATCTGAAAGACATCATGAATAAACTGCAAGGTCTCTGCGACAAAATTGTAATGTGGATGAGTAAGTGGAGACTCTTATTGAACCCCAATAAATCCGAGCTCATTATATTTGGTAACAAATTATCGGACACTTCACCTTCAATACAGATGCTGCTACCCAATATTGAACCAGCCCAAAATACAAAATATCTGGGAATTACAGTGGACCACAAAGTTAATTTCAAATTGCACTCGTACAAAAAAGAAGGAAATAATTGCAAGATCTGAAAACCTCAAAACAACTTCTAGGATATCAGACCATATGAAGGCCAATAATAGAATATGGACACCTACTATTCAGCAATTGTAGAAGACCTATACTGAATAACTTAATTACATTGAAGTGGCAGAATGAAGCAGTCTGAAAATACTAAGTAAAATACACCACCCAGATAACCCACTACACAACCCGCCTAACACCTTACTCTACCAAAAAATGAAGATTGTTCCCATTCTCGACAGGGTTCAGGCCTTAGGAAAGAATTTTGTAAGAAATCCCAACAACCTTAAAATCTTCCAGCCAGTTATTCTACAGAATCCAGATCAAGAACAAAAGAGAAAATATCCAACCAAAACCCTTATAGAGACAACTAATGATTTTAAATGACAACCCTCGTCAACTGTAATCTCTCTTTTTGCGTGCATGTTCTAGGGGAACAGCGTGCTATCGTTTTGTCCAAATGTCTGTAATTTTCGATGATTGAGCCGAAAATGGTCTTAAGCGACTAGGTTGGACTCACTGATGACGAATCCGGTGTCAAAATCGATTCTGTCCGGCCGGCCGTCACCACGATAACGGGCGTACGGAGGATTCCATCAACTTAAAAATTTCAGGCAGGGTTGCATTTCAAAATACGAAGGTTGAGTTCATTAATAGGCCAAATCGGCCAGATAGTTTCGGAGTTATAGCCATTTGAAACTTTGAGGTTAATTTCCTCATATTTCGGAAACTACTGAAGCGATTGGATTGAAATAGTTAGTTGAAGCTTAACGACGCGCAACTTTGAGGAGAATTTCGTTGAAATCTTGTGATCACTGAATAAAAAAAAAATTTTTCAAAATTTTTTCCGGAAAAATTTTTTTCCGCAGAAATTTTTTTTCGAAACCATTTTTCTTATTCGTAAAAAAATTCCAGTCATATCTTGAGCTCCATATATCACAGCAGTGTATAATTTCAATTCAATACGGCTATTAGTTTTGGAGATATTGGAAAAAAAAATATATATATATATATATATAAATATCTCGTGGTTTTCTTCTCGATATCGTTGTGCAAAATTTCGTGATGATCGTGTCATTAGAACAATTCGAAAAAAAATCGATTGTTTTTTTTCAAATATTCGATATTGTGTGATTTCTCATCATATTATCCTCTTCAAATTCTGCATAAACCTTCAAACTTTCATTTTTCGATAAAGTGCTGGAGTTCAATTCGATCTAATCTATATTTTTGGAAATATTGGGAAAATAAATTTTGAATGGGTATATCTGCGGAATCATTGGGTGGATTTTACCCATTCATGAATTCGTCCTTTTTAATTAAAGTCCAAACCTTCTCTTCAAATATCTAGTTTTTAAGTTGTTTCCTTCGGCAGGACCGTAAAAACAATAACTCATAACAATATTTGTAGAGTAGGTTTGAACCTCAATAACGAAGGTCGAATTCATGAATGCGTAAAATCCGCCCAATGATTCCGTAGATATACCCATTCAAAATTTTATTTTTCCAATATTTCCAATGATACAGATCAGATCGAATTGAAATCCAGTTATTTATCGAAAAAAAATCTGGAAGAGCACTGCCGTGAAGGCCGCAGCTTTTGTTGGAATGTTCAAATTCGTTGCCGAACAGTCATCTACATTGAACATGCGCGCAAAAGCTGCTTCCTTCACGGCAGTGCTTCTCTAGATTTTTTTCCAATACAATGTAACTATATTAATCTCAAAATGAATTATATTACAAAATTTAATATACATAACTATGGCAGTAAGACGCAAATCGTTAGCCATTTGCTAAAGCAATAAATTTTATCTCTATAAAGGGTGTTATAAGGCCCAAAAAAATATCAACCAGAAAATGGTCTCAAACGACTTGGTTGGACTCAATGATGACAAATCCGGTGTAAAAATCTGTTTTGTTCGTCCGGCCGTGGACACGATAACTGTCGAACGGATCAAGCCAGTAACTTGAAACTTTCAGGATAGTTCGCTCCGATCGAGCGAAATTCCGTTGGGATAGTATGGCCACCTAATGAAAAAAAATATTTTCTGAATTTTTTTTCGAAAACTATGAAATACATTCGGAAGAAATTTTGCTTATACCTTGAACTCTATATCTCACATCAGTGAACCAAATTCTTATTCGATACGAACAATATTTTCGGAGATATGGGGGAAAATATGTGAAATTTCGTGGTTTTTGCGAGCATGTTCTAGGCGCACAGCGTTCTTTCTTTTTGTCCAAATATCTGTAGTTCTCGTATCAAACGACAAGATTGGACTTCCTGATGACGAATCTAGTGTCAAAATCGATTCTGTCCGTCCGGCCGGCCAGCTGGCCGTGGACACGTTAACTGTCGAACGGAGTAAGCTGGCGACTTGAAACTTTCGGGGTAGGTCGCGCATTGAATTGCCGCGGTTAATTTCGTTACTGGGCCAAATCGGTCGAGCAGTTTCGGAGTTATTTATTTTTATTTCAAAAACTACTACAGCGATTGGATTTAAACTTGGCAGTTAGGAGGAGTACAACGACGGAATTTCCAAAAATAAAGATTAGATCGAATTGAAATCCAGCACTTCATCGAAACAAAACCTAAAAAAGCACTGCCGTGAAGGCAGCAGCTTTTGCGCGCCTGTTCAAATTCGTTACTAAAGCAGTCGCCTCCATTGAACATGCGCGCAAAAGCTGCTGCCTTCACGGCAGTGCTTATCTAGGTTTTTTGCTCGATATCGTTGTTTTTTCGGTATGTCTCAAAAAATACTGATTCAATTATGATGGAACTTGGCAGCTAGTTACTGAAGGATTACTTAATTCGAAATTTCTTGATGGTCGTGCCTCTGGAAAATTCTGAATTTTTAGAATTTTTGTTCTACCATCATGCTTATTCCGAATGAGATTAATTATGTTCTGAAGTATCCCATTTTCATGATACCTGTTATCTGTTCATTCTACGTAGAACAGTTGCCTACTTATAGACTCGTTGATTCACTGAACTGTAGGAAATAAGCACAAAGAATGAATATTTTTTTCTGAGCCATCATAACGACCTTCAGTTATTTTAGAAAACATAATGATTGCATCGCACCATTTTATCTTGCCAATTATTTATCAATTTCGTTGCATCTCGGCGAACATGACATGACTTTTCAATATCAAAGGACTCAGACGCTTTGCGTTACGCTCTATAGAACCTCAGAAAATGTTTGCCGTATCTTCATACTGTTAATAGGATTCAATAGATTGTAAAGGGTGTATTTTCAGAGGTATAGAACTTTGAAATGGAATAGAACAAGAATGAGTTTTCAAAATTGACATGAAATTAACTTTATTCAAAAGACAATCTTTTGGCATTATAATTCAAATATAACTTCTGGCATATGACCGCCAGGGCTGACTCAGAGGTAATTTATTTTGAAGATACAACTTTCAACAACTCTCTTCAACATTCGTGACCGTATATCGGCAATAACGCGGCGAATGTTGTCCTCCAAGTGTTCGATCGTGTCAGGCTTATCGGCATAGACTAGCGACTCCACACATCCTCACAGAAAATAGTCTGGCGGCGTTGAATCGAACTATCTTGGAGGCCAATTCACGAGCCTGGAACGTGAAATTATGCAGTTATCGAACGTTTTCCTCAGTAAATCAATTGTGGCACGAGCTATGTAACATGTTGCGCCGTCTTGTTGAAACCACAGCTGCTGCACATCATGGTACTTCAATTGAGGGACAAAAAAGTCAGTAATCATGGCTCTATAGCGGTCACTATCGACTGTAACCTTCAGGCCAGCATCGTCTTTAAGGAAGTATGGACCAATGATTCCACCAGCCTATACAGCACACCAAACAAAAAAAGTCAGTTTTTCTTGATTTAAAGGTATCTCAACATACACTTGAGGATTATCTTCACTCCGAATACGGCACTTTTGTTCATAGTTAGTCGAATTAATTGCTCTGATGGACGATTACTTAAATGAACTTAGAGCGCGATACGTATTCGACCAGAACCATTATTTAAGAAATTAATTTGCATAATTTAGAAGCGTTGTTCGGGAGTCAGTCTATTCATGTTGAAATGTCAGACCAAACTAAACACAAATCAGTTGACAGCTAACAATATAGCCACCAATTAAAACAGTGTTGCCAACTCAAAATTCTGTAGCTCTAAAAAAACACCCTTTATGAGCTGTTATGAAAGTATGATGGGGTCTTATTGGTGGTGTCTGTGTTCACAGAACAGATATTTGGGATTTTATGGATGCATATAAATTCACCTTTTCATTCACGGAATAAAATCTTTCTATGTTGATACTGATTTCTCACTTGTATGAAACTGAAAATCTTACAGTGAGCCAAAACCGGTTTCGAAAAGAATGTATACGAACATATTCCTCACAAAGGTGCAGTACGAGGGTAATGACGCACTAAAAACAATTCTTATTATGAAGCAAGAAGAATCTGGAAAATTATCAATAAAAGAAAATATTTTATGTCCATATCCTGATGTTCTTGTTGGGGCTCAATAGTTTCGTGACTATTTCAGTTTCAGGGCACACTGTGAAAAATATCGATTTTTGTATGTTTGAGAAGGAAACTGACGAGTCTTTGAAGTTTCAATTCAGAGAGGTTCATTTTATCGAGGTATAGAATAAATTTCATGAAGTCTTCTTCATATAAGGATTTTTATAACCCGATTCGTCATCTGTAAGTCCAATCTAATCGTTTGAGACCATTTTTGGAAAAATTTTCGGAAATAACAGACATTTAGACAAAACGACATCACGCAAAATGTGATCTCTTATCTGGGCAATGCCAGTGGACTGCGATTCTGGCAGAAATTTCTTCATTTTCTCAGATTTCTCCAAGATATGCGCGGGAAAGTTTTCCGCATTATTGGCGAATGAAGATAAGCGCTACTCCCTCTGGTGGCTATCCGAGTAACCTGAGGTACAGACATTATCATTGATGAGTTAAAAGAAATGTTGAGAAAATGAGAAAGTTTATGCCTTTTTCTTTGCGTTTGTGTGATTTAACAAGTGCTTCCAATGAGGAAAAGGAAACTCAAATGTCCCTTCCCATAGATTTCCACAGCCTGGTGAAAAATTTCAAGTTAGGGTGAAAGAAACAAGTCGGTCCTGAAAGTGTTGAAGAATCGATAAAAACCAACGAACAAGATTCACGAGAGTCTATTACCTTCATTTTTCCGATGATGATCATTTTTAAAGAGGAAAGGACGAATTGCTCATGAAATATTAGATCACATTTATGAAGACAATTTTTTTCCAGGCCCCTAATCCAGAGGAATGCTTTGCCTTCCAGGAATCTGCCTGTTGGACTGATCATTAAGTAACAACGTAAATGTTGTAGTGATGGACTGACTATTGAAAAAAAAGTCTCAACAAGGAAATATCTGGTGATGGATACTATTCGCTCAAAGTGCTTCTGTCCATGAAATCAAAGTTGTACAAGGCTTATTTATTACAGCTTTATCAAGACCAATCATATGAGTGTTGGAAAATTTAATTGTCAATCCATAATGAATAAGACTAACGATACAAGTAGCATTAGTTGTATGTGAATGTATTCATTTTATTCACAATATATTGAGTATTTGGTCCTTCGCTATAAAAATAGTGAAGTTATGAGTATTTGTCCATTATTCCAAAAAGTATGTTTTCAATACTTTCTGTTTTTCAACTTTCAAGACAGCCTTAGAAATCCACCAAAGTCAATCTTGCCATACGGATCTGAAAATAATTAATATTAAAATACTGTCTAACCTTGGAGATATCCCCGTAATTTTAGAGTTGCTACACTCAATAAGATTGAAGAATGATACATACCTACTTCATAAGAATAAAATATGTACTCCCAGTAATCTCTCGTCAACTATAAAAGTCTAAAAAGTCTTTGAATAAATCGTGAAATCAAAAATTATCAAACGAAACACTAACAAACAGTACAAAATCGACTATCAAAACAAAATCTATGTCTGTACCTAAGGTTCCAAAACTGGCCACCGTGGTGCTGCAATCTTAAATTCAGACGCCAATACCTTGTGAGTTTGATAATCTCAAATTATTCGATCGATAGTGAAATGAAAGCTAATCATAATTCGTCTTTGATATAACGCTATAGGATATAAACGATATCTTTATACCTTTTTCAATTCCAGGATTACATAGAAAATATTAAAATTAATATCCTCGTTTGAGTCGACGGTTGGAAAAGTATGAAAATGGTTTTCAATTACGTGCAAATTCTGAGGATGTTTGCCTCGTTATGGTAGAGTGAAGGTTGTAGCTTTCGGAATAGTGCCTCAATTTTTCGTGAAATTTAAAAGAGAACCGGAAGAAGCTGAAAAGCTCGAAGTTGCTTATATTCCGCACTTTGATGTAACCCCTCGAATCTCCTTCATTTGATAACCAATCAAAAATTGAAATCGGCTACCACCATGATATTTTCCGAATAATTCAATGACGTCTTTAGAACAAGTATATGTTCGTGTGTTGTATCTGAAAGTGGGATCAGTCCAAAGAGCATAAAACTCATCGTTGAAGGTGTATTCAATTTTACAGAAGAATTCCGATTGAAAACAGTTTGGAAGATTTGTTCATCAGTTCTGCATGGAATTTATATTGTACACTACTCTCCACTACCTCTCGTTCGTCAGTGCATATGATTATGCAATGGAATGCACAAATTTTAATTTTTAATTGCTCCTATGCAGTTAATTCAGGGAAAAAATCCTATGCTCCTTTCATTTTTGGAAACGACATATTGGAGATGCTGGTGTGGCTCGACGTGAAATAAATTTTATGTATCCCCATAGGAAAAAAAAACAGTTTCATTGGAACACGTGATCCAGTGGTCCACCAGAGTTTGAAATATCCTATCAATGCATCATGCAATTTTTCGAGAAAATTAGTTGTTTCAAGGAAAACGAGCGAACTCAACCATAAGGAATACGGGATGAAATTCGTCGATTTTTTTTGTTGCTTCTTCTTTATCTACAAATAAAATGAAGGGTGTTCCATTTGAAAGAAGGAGGATTCAGCCAATTTCCATTTCCACTATATAGCAGGCTGTTTTTCAGACTCTGTGTATAACAGTTTGATTTCAGAAACATCGTTTGAGTAAGCAATGTGAAAAATTTGACCAGGAATAAATTTCAATGCACCTTTGCACTACTAAATATCAATTATAAATACTCTGACTGACGGATATCGAAAAAAAAGACATATCAGGCGGAATAGTTCGTAGACCCTTAATAATTTGTGATGAAGATATTAATGGAGGGGGATGTCATTTTTATTTATAAATCAAGTAATAATAAGAAATAAAAGTTGCCATTAGAGAAAGAAAACAAAATTGGGTACCTTCCAGAAGAAATGGAACACTTTGTGTAACCGAAAACATTTCCGAATTGTCGAGTTCGAGCAATAAGGTAACATCATAGAAAACTAGATTCCTATCTGCTTCCTGCTTTGGAAAATGTAGACATTGAATACCGCGCCCCTCTTGCGGGACCCTGTAGACACGCATTACCACAGATTTTGTGAAGCAGACAGTACGAAGACACAACATTAATATTTGATTACAATTCACTTCGACATTGCAGAAAAGAACAAAGGTTGTTTATAGTTCAAAACAAGAATCACTGAACGTCATCAGTGCTACACATCTGTGCGTCAAAATTAAGAAATGTCATTTATCGAATCTAATAGACGACTTTGGTATAAGTTGCCAACTCACAATTTTCTTCACAAATTTACTATCACTGGGGAACGGGAATTTCAAGACAAATTCGACATGATAAGGTTCGCGTTATTTATAAATATCCCTAAAAGATACCTCAGCTCCTCGAACAAGATATTTCCTTCGAAATATAGGTTTTTGTAAGCCTGAAATCAAAAATGGGATTCCTGATTTCATGTTAATAGTGTCAAGTTAATAAAGGATATGTTCCGCAAATCAACTTGGTTATTTCGGTTGCCGGTTTTTTCGTTCTGTAAATATGAAATATTCGGTTGGTTCCTGAAAAAAAAAGGTTCATTACGGAATTGGATTGATGAAAAAGCAATCTTTCTGTCACAAGAACATAGACATATTAAGTCTATGCACCAGAACGACGATCAATGTTTTATGGTATCATATCTATAGCAAAGAACTATCTTTAGTTACCTTATGATCCATAGACCGCACATAGTAATTTTTCCAGTGTTGATTGTTGTCTCTCCCATGTTCTATGGATAAAGTAAATAAAGATTGTTCTATGTCATGGATACATTACCATAGAACATTGACTGTCGTTCTGTTGACAGAAAGAACGTTTTTTCTTCAATCAAATACCGGAATTAACCTTTTTTCAGCAACTAACCGAATATTTCATATTTACGGAATGGAAAACCGGCAACAGAAACAACCAAGTTGATTTGCGGAACATATTCTATATAAATTTGACACTATCAACATGAAATCAGGAAACCCAACTTAAATTTCAACCAATCAGAGATGATTTTAACGAAACCCCATATTTGGAAGGAATTATCTTGTTTGATGAGCCGAGACATCTTTTACGGATATTTATGAATAATGCGAACCTTTTCATGTCGAAGCTGTCCTGAAATTCCCGTTCCCCAATGATAGTAAATTTGTGAAGAAAATTGTGGGTTGGCAGCTTTGGCCGAAGTCGTCTTTTTATTCCTTTCATTTTGACATTCCTTATTCACCATAGAAGTTGACATTCGCATTTAGTATTTTCAATGTGAAATGATTTGACATCAAATTCAGGGTTTATAGATCCCTTCTTCATTCAATCCTTTCTTTTGCTTCGCGGATATTAACCTCACGTTAGGAATAGTCACTTCACTAGTCAAGAAATATAGGCACACGAATAGTATTTTCAACAAAATTCAATATAATTTTGGAGCTCTCAACCAATGCGAGAGGAATTGTGAGCATCTTTCAGTGACGACTATTTTGAAATTCAACAAAGTTTATTTCAAAAGATATTGAAATATCCGATTTCCACGAATGAGACCATTATCATCAGCGAAACACACTATAACTGTTTCAATATTACGGATCCATTGAGATTAACTTTGATTTGGTGTTGCAATTTCCATTTGTCCCAGTTTGGCTCGGGCGAATAAGTATGAGCATTCAATCAGTTTTCAACGCGCGAATCCACTCCTGCACTTTGATTGCAAGTTCAACACACATAACTCTTTCATTGATCTGCATTGGCGAACTACCAATCCATTTCTTGAAATTTGGAGAGACGTGATTGAAAAAACTCGTATACTCAATCAATTCTCAAGATTTGGTAGTTTTGCTATATTTTTTTGAACAAAATATTTTACTACACTTGACCATTGTCACTGTAATCTGCCAGTTATTATTTATGCCATATCCACTTGTTTTCACCATGAGTTTATATAACAATTGAATCCTTGCTCAGTTTCATATTGGAAGATCCATAATTATCCTTATTTTCTACAACTTTATGAAAAAAATTATAAAATCAGTCAATTACTGTGAACTCATTTGAACCATCGGTCAATAGACATACAGGCAAAAAATACCAAAGGTATTCTGTGACAGCCTCTATATGGTGGTCTCGTCGAGATTTCTATATATTCTGTGTCCGGATTAATTTCCTTTACTAGCTCAGAGGCTGATCCTTCAAAATAGGGAAATTTTTCGAATTTGATCAGAATTCGTATCATTCAACTATTTAACTATCTCATCCTGACATAATACATGTCACAAGTTTTTCACTTTATTTCCGATATTTTATTAGATTTCTAGTTCGAAATGAACAATTATGGATCTATGGGAGATGATTCCCCAATAAAGGGGCCTGTAGCGTTCTTCTTTTATCTGAGGATCTGAAAATCATCGCTTGGAGGACTGAACCTGGTCGAAAGACCCTCTCGGTCATGAGCAAATGTAGGTGATATTATTTACTGCTTCCTTCTGGATTTCTGTCCCTCTTTCTGTTTCAAATATTATGTCAAGATGTTTTGTCGAAATGAATTCAAGGATGACGAAAAAATTATTTTCCAGTGAAAAAGATGCCAACAAATTACTACACTTATACGGGGAGACAGAATTTTTCCTGAGGTTTTTATCTGTGCTGTTGTATCATACGCAAATAAGTATGGTACCCTGTTTACATTTCCTCTGCTAACACTGTGATATATCTTAGAATGTAATGCTCGTTCTCAAAAGAATATATATATTTATATATCATTCAACTGGTAAAATGAGCTATTCACGGAATATAATAAAGAATAACTCAATACTATTAAATGAAGTTTTTTACTCAGGATGAACTTTATATGCATTTTCATGCTAAGTTATATAAAAGATGTAAAAAACATAGTTTGCTCCTGGGTTAGAAAAGTTACGTCATCAAGGTGAAGATTTAAGGAAATATATATTCTGTGCTTTGAATTTTTATATAGTTTTATACGATCACAAATGAGCAAATAAGCCCACCATGTTGTACTTACATGATAGTTTTATAGATCGAGGAGTCTGAGTTACTAGGAAACCGTTTGGAGTAGGATGAAAGTGATTATTACGGAAAAATCTTATCATTTGGGGTTATCATGTCAAAGCTTCAAACGAAGACTGATGATTTATGTGAACTTCAACATTCTGTATTTTTACCAGAGTTGAATCTGGAAAAATGGCAAATGAAAAAATGCTTTTTTCGCTGAAAAAAATTTATGGTTGACATTAATGTATAGTTTGGAGACTCACTCTGTATATATTCTTTTCAAAAAAAGCACTTCATTTTGTGAAATATAAAAATATAATGTGTAAGGAAATCACAGTACTTGCAGAGAAAATTTAAAACGTGGTACTATTATATTTTTAAGTATAATACAAAAGTACTTTGGAAAACCTCAAAAAAGATCACTCTTTCCATATGAGGTTAGTAAAATTTAAGTTTTCTCAGAAAATAAGTTGACATTCACATTGGAGACTTCTTTTACATCGGAACATTTTTTTTTTCTCTTTTCGATATATGTCTCGAAATCACATCTATGAAAACAGAAGAAAAGACTAGAAAATCACTAGGAAGCAGCAAGTTGTGGATCATATCAATTGAATGTTAACGATCTCGAAAAAGAATGGGACAATTTCCATGTGAAGCATGGTACTTCTGAACATGCTTATCTTTCAAGAATAATTGTAACAACGTACCCAATATTTCATTAGACAATTTTACATTTGAATATTCCATACATCTGCAAAAGTTTTTAAATTTTCATTCTTGTTTCAGGTGTCAGACTCTTGTTGAAAAGGACCAGGCATCGTGGGCAACGAAATGTCACTGTAATACACAGTCAGGAAAAATTCGAATGTCCCAAAGAGGAACGTCAATTTGAAATAGAAGGGCAGATGGTCCGATCGTCCGCTTGTCCAACCTACTTCAAACAAAAATTCTCCGATTTCCACGTTTTTATATATCTCAGTTTGATTTCGATCAAGCTTTTCTCCAATTAGAGAAGTTTTAATGAGGCACCTCCAGAGATACGCGAACTGATGTCACATCATTATTTTTCCCAGGAAACGCCAATGGAGAATAACAACACACACAGTCATTACCTTTTAGTCAACGAACATGGATACATGAATGTTTGTCTTGCCCATATGTGCCCATATGTGTACCCAGTGATGTCTTTCCGCCTCTGGTTAAGTGTTAATTTTCAATATGGCTGTGTTTTAGAATGTTTGAAACTTGAACTGAGTAGCTTGAACGTCCAATTTACTTAGTTATAGTTTTTTACACAATTTTGTGACTAGATAGAGTTCAGTCAGGGTTCATAATAATAACGAGTGTTGCGAAAACCATAATAAGAGAGCATGCTGAGTTGAGGAAATATCGAAATTATGAACAGTTTTGATCATACTAGACCAGGGTCGATAATTTTTCAAATGAAAAAATAATGGTGGGATGAAACCCATTGGACGAAAGTGAAAGCAACAATATTTCCGAGATGATTTGAAGTGGAAGTTTTTGAGGGGAAAACATGGTTTATCCCAAGTTTTAGCAATACTAAAAGTCTTATGGAAAAGGGTTGAACGGCAAAGTTGTAGGTAATTGAAGAATACCTTCACAAATTGTTTTCCGTCTATTTTCGTAACCTTGAAATTCATAAGAAAATTTCAAAAATCAAGTTTTAAATTTCATTTTTCATCTTTCAGAAAAAAACTTCCACGAAATTTTCTGAAAACTAACCTTATTATGTCCCAAATACACTGTAATCATTTTGATTCAAATTATTCTTTTGTTCATCTTATTTTCAATAAAAACCGAAAAAGCACCCTGATTTTCAATCGAGAAATCGGATTATTTGCTTTTTCAAAAGAGTTGGTAGGTTTTTGTTATTTGGACTCTCTACTTACTGATGGTGTTGAAAAATATACATTTGTATGGTTAATTTCTTCAGAAAATAACAGGAAGTAAGGCCCAGACACTCTCAGCTTCTTCCCCACATCTCTATGAAATAATTTGGATGAGCGTCAAATTTCAAATATGAATTATTTTTGAATAACAATTAAGAGGCACCTACGCATATAATTCAAAAAAGATTTCACAATTTTCTCAAAATATTGTGGATGATTTATTGAATATCAACTTCATTGATTTAATTCGTTGTTAATTACAGTAGCATATTAATGCTTTTTTGGAAAAAATTTACTATAGTTATGGCTAAGAAAGTAATTAGACAGATTTAAACGAATAAAAACGTCACCAATTTTTTGAAAATGTAGTTATTTTGACGCGACACTTCCCGATTATAACTCAGCTCGATTTTTCGATCTTTAGTCAAAATAAGGCGAAGAACTAAATTTTCGAATCGAAAACGGTAACAGGTGAAATAAAAACCAAAATGTTATTTGTATTTTTCACATGACTTTTGGGGTGATGTGAAAAAAATTTGAATACAAAAGTTGAAGATCTTTTTATTATCCTCAACTTTGCCATTTGACTTCGTATTCGAGTTTTAGTTTTGTCGGAAATCGAGATGAACCGTATTTTGATTTCAAAAACTCACCTCGCGATCTCAGATCGCCTATAATTTTTTTTCCTTCATTTCTATTATATCCTCTTCCTTTTTCGGTGAGTTTTTTGCTCTCATTTGTTTCTCTTTCAACCAGTTTGAAAGGCTTCAGCACTGGTCTTTATGTAAAAGTGAACCTACATATTTTTTTCTGAAAATCCAACATTTCAGTCCGGAAAAACTAGCCAAGAGCTCTTCTCCTAAAATATTGTTAATTACGAGTAAGATATGTGGTCCACAGGGTTATGAATCAAATGTCGAATATCTTGGAGTATGAATTACTTTTTATTCCGAAATTTCGTGGTATCGTTGAATTTCGAATCTTACTCCAACTTTTTCTTCCCTTCTCCGCAGGGAAGGGTGAAATATTCAAATTTTATATCTTTGAATCTTTGTCTGTAGTCCTTCGGTTCAAATTTCTTAAAATAGATTTATATTTCATTGCCAAATGGAATCTTCTGACCGACGATTTGAATGGTATATCCCTGGTATATTCAACTTCGAGTGTAACTCTCAAATATTGTTCAGATACAAATGTAGTTATCATTTTCAAATCTGCACTTTATTTTCTTCACATCTTACATAATTACCTACATTTTGAATGAAAAAATATGGGTATCGAATGAAAATATTCACCTGACTGACATGTATAGATCTGAGATACCCTGTGATCAAGAGATGATCGATTTCATTCATATTTGACGTGATTGATTAACAATTACAATTTATTTCACGAATTAAATATTCTTGTCAGCAACGTAAATGTGAACAGAAAAGTTATAATCAAATTAACTGAATACAAGTCAAAACCCAGAAGAATTCGCCCGACTTGTAATATGATCCCTTCAACATCAATAGACTTTATGATCGTCTGGAACTGTGATTAATTTCTAGGTATGAAAGATGGTTGAGTATTATGAATCTGCACAAATAGGAGGATTTTTCTGGAAACTGTGGAAAAAAGTGAGAGATACCGATTAAGTTGATCAGTGATGCAGTTAAATATTGATTAATAGAAGAATATTTGCTAAGCAAAGTGATGTATGTAAACATTCAGTTTTTTGGGTATAGGAAATAACAAGCAATAATACAGGGTGATCCAAGTAGTGACGTCAATAATTTTTTGTAGATTCCTCACACTTGACGGTATTCAAAAATACCCCGTGTACGTTATGCGGTCTCTGTAGTTTTCGAGTTATAGTTTTTTTTGTGTTTTTCCGATGTATTATGCCAGCGAGGTATCAAATATTCATATCTTTTTATGTAGTAAGTAATTTTTAGATTTTTTCTCTGTAGCATGATTTCCCTAGATGTTATTTCGATAACAAAAATGAATCAGCTTCCTGCAATCACTCAAAGTTACTCAAAAAAGGCTTCAAGTTTTCATTAGGTAGGATTCACTCAAACATTCAAGATCATTCAAAAAATACAAGCAGTTTTCATGGCTTTAGCTGAGTTCAGAAACTTTGCACGGTTCTCAACTAACAAAATCATAAAAAAAGCAGTATTCCATTGGCCTTTGTTTTGCTGTAATCGGCCTTTGAAGGCCCATATAGACTTAAAATCATCGAATCACGGTTAAAGTTTTTTTTCCTACTTTTATCATTCTTATGGTGAATTGAACTCAAACATCTGTTTCTCAAGTAATTTTAATTGAGATTCCTGTAAACTAACTGTAGCGCTTGTAATTTCTACAATAATTTTGGTATCACCACTACCTGAAAAGGTAGTCATATTTCGTAATTGGTAGTTATTGGATGAAAAATAAAAGCACAAATCACTGAAAAATTATCATTCACTTCGATGAATCTTCGTAATCCCTTCTTCCATTCTGAATACATAATCGTCAACGTTTTTTCTCCTATTTTTCTTTCTGCTTCTTAGAGTTTTTGTGTTAATTCTGCTTCGTTGTGGCTTTCCGTCGCTTACACTAGCTCTTTGTTAAGTCCTCAAATAAAAAATCGATGGGGTTCAAGTCTGGCGGACGCGCAGGCCATTCGATCGACCCTCCACGCCTAATCCATCTTAATGTGAAGAAAACACGAGCCACAATTGTGTTACGGGAATTTCAATTGAAACAACCCTAGAGTCACATTTTCAAGGTAAGTTTGCCATGTATGAATGATAAAAAAAGTAGCAAAATAATTTTACTCGTGTCTCAATGATTTTGAGCCTATCCGCCTTCGATGGCCGATTACGATTCTGGTAGTTAAGGACCGTGCGAAGTTTGAAAACTAGCCAGAGACTATGGAAACTCCTTTTCGTATTTTCAAATTGATGTTGAATTTGTATTGTTGCTAATTCTCCAAGGTTCCGCTGTGGAACCCCTCAGAATCCAATGCTTGTGCGAGTTAGGAGACCAGGTGTGTTCTTTGGAGGCTTTGTTACTAATTCCTTGCGCCACATTAGGAACAGCACTGATAATTGTTTACCCAACAGCGAATGGTTGGACGGTACCCTGAAAACTGGAAAAATTCTTTCCTGGCCAAAGGCTTGAACCCCAGACCTTAAGATCATGAAGAAAGAGCTCTTACCTCTGAGCTTCTGAGAACTGAACGTTTAACTCTCAAGAATTTAATGAAATGCTTTGAGTGACTTCAGGATGCTGAGTTATAATTTTCATCAAAGCAATATTCTGGGAGATCATGTTACAGAAAAAAATTCCGCAAAATACCTACTACATAAAAAGATATGAATCTTTGAAACTTCGCTGGTATAATGACTTGAAAAAACATGAAAAATAGCATAACATACATAGGGTATTTTTGGATACCCCCATGTAGCTGAAAAGTAATTAATTGTATGAATCATTGTTACTGGATTTCAAAATATGCATGCAATATTTGCATTCTCCGAATTCAATAATTGAAAATAAATGCATCGTTCATGTTCTGATACAATATGATGGTAAATGAAACTAAATGATTATGAATAGAAAAAAACGGTCCATTGTTCAGTCGAAATTATTCATGTATTGTATTCATTTATACAGAGCGGTCCAAGTAGTGTAGGGTCCTCACACCTAGGGGTATCCAAAAATACCCCATGTATATCGCGCGTTTTTTTGTAGTTATCAAATTATAATTTATTTGTATGTTTTCAATTGATCATGCCAGCGAGGTTTCGAAAACTCCTATCTTTTTGGAAAGAAGGTATTTTGTAGTTTTTTTCGTGACGTGATCTTCCTGAATGTTTTTTTGATAACAAAATAAGTCGGCTCTCTGAAGTTGTCAAAAATGGAAACTTTCACTTTTTATTGGGATTCACTCAAACATTCGACTGCAATTTAAAAATACAAAAAAAACTTTCATAGCTTTTGGCCAAGTTTTAAAATTTCGCGTGGTCCTAAACTACCGAAATCATAAGGAAAAAATAGTACCTACACTATTTCTTTTTGTAACCTGCGAGTATACTGAAAATCATTCAAACACGATCAAAGTTATTTTTCAATTAGGATAAATTAAATTTGAAAAAGTGATTTAGAAATAATTTCAATTGAAACCTTAAAAGAAATCATTCACGTTACTACTTGGACAACCCTGTATATCTGACCAACGTGCGTGCTTTTGACGGTCCCATGGCCAGTGTTTTAGACTTAACAAGAAAGTCACCATTGTGTTGCGTATGTGTGGAAGGTGGTATGGGTTATAGTTATTCCTCATTTTGGAACAGGCGAAATTGTTTCACCAAATAATTCGAACACTCGTTGGCGTAAAGTAAATCGAAATTGACTACAATTTGATCTATACCCCTTCAACTTCAAATTGAGACTCGCCATATTCGAATAGGATTCAACAACTTCAAAAGGAGAATAATCAATCATGTTGAACATGAGTGAGTGTTGTCCATTTTCATGTTGAATATTGAATTGGTCGATTTCGTTATCATTGAAATTGAAAATGCTTTCCAATTTGAAACTTATTTCATTACATAACATTAAATTGATTGTTTTTATTTTGACATTTTTGAATCCCAATTTGAATATAACAGGCTCAATTGGAAGTTGAAAAGATAGAGATAAGTTTGAAATACATAGAGAGCTTATGGATATGAATCATGAACATCTCTCCAGATGGAGAGCTATCTGAAGAAAACTTGAAACATATAATAGATTGGATCAAATATGCCATTCAGAAACCAATCCAGTTTCCAAAACCTTAGAAAATAGCATTATGAGTCAAAATGAAACATCGGGTCTGTTTGGGAGTCCTATGGGACCACACCCTATCCCTTTCACGTGGAAAATAACTATAATCTGTGAAATTTTCAGAACCGTACTATTCTTTCTGATTTTTACTTTATCGGATGTAAGTGTAGCAATTTGTCGCGAATTCAGTATAACTTATAAGCACCTAGTCAGTCAAATATATGATCCAAAGAACTACTGCTTTAAGTTTTTCTTCAACAGCACATATTGCATGGATGTAAGTTTTCCTTCTCTGACTCATACTGAACACAATTAACTCTACGTCTGTCTTGACAGGGCACAATGTAGAATATGATTGAATTCCATACATTTTTCCCGAGGTAGTCTTTGTTTCAATGATAGAGTTGACATTTTGTTGGACGAAAAATAATAGGTTTTTGTTTTTTTATTACCAACTGAATTCATAATTAACTTTCGAAGATGATATTCGCATCTACGGGATTTTCAGATGGATATATCGTATTCGAAACCTCCAGATATTTTTCCATAACAATTATCTGGAATAGTGTTTTGTCATGCCACAAATACTCCTATGGAACTATCGATATTTTGTAGAACACCAGAAAAAATCAGATAATCTGTATTACTCAGATAATTACGCATCTGTGTACCACAGAAATGCTATAATTAGGTATTTTAATTTTCGATCAGGGGGGGGAATCATTATAATGACTTAAATATAGATATCAGGAGCAATAAGAAAATCTTTCAAATTGAAAATATGTTGAATTCGTCTTATTCCTCGAGGATACCTCTATTAAGAAATGTCTCGACTACAATTAATAGGTCACCCTATTTTATTTCCTCCAAGAACATAAATCCTCATACTTAATAAGGTATTCGGATTTAAGATCTTGAATGAAGTAAAATTATCTGAGTTGAACTGGCCTCGGGTGGGTTTCTGGAAACATAATCTGGGTTTGCTCTGATTTTCCTTGTGTCTCTCAATATGTTCTCGTTAACTTTCAACCGGACGGCCAATACTCCAGAGAAGGGTCGGTTCCCATTCTAAATCTGGAACTGGTTCCCTTGCAGTCGAGCTTTATAACATCAAAGGATTATTCTGGAGATTTCGAAAGCAAGTAACGTTGTGTCAGGTTTGCATCTATCAACGTAGAGCCGTATAATACTAAGTGCGCCAAAAAAATTTTCGACAGACTGTTTCTTGTTAATCCCTTCGGGGATGCGTCTAGGTCTTGCATAACTTTAGATCTTTGGATGTGATATTAGTTTGTTTCAGTTAATTGCGGCTATCATAGGCTTTGACGTTAATTAATAAAATACCTTTAGTGGAAAAGAACAATAGAAAAATCTGTACATTTCAACCAACTAATGAATCTAGGAATATGAACGCAAGCCATAAGCGATACCTTGTTAACAATCAAACCGAAATTAAAGGTTGATTCGATGGGTTACATGGCTTTTATCGAAACTTTCGTTGAAAAATAAGTTATATAGTGCACGAATAATGAGCAGAAATAGGCTTTTATGTCCTGTTTTTAAGGTGGATTGAAATTCACTAATTCTAATTGATATCATCATTATCATATCATCTTGGTCGAAATAAATATTATGAATAAGCATCATACACAATTCAAATAATGAGAGTAGTGTAATTCATTGAATTCAGCAATTAATATATTTTCGCTCATGCAGATTTGTAAATGAGTAGAAAAAGACACCTGGACCAAATGCAAAATCGAAACACAATTATCTTAAGAGTTAATTCAAATCTTCACTTCGAAACCGAAACAACTTTCGGTGAAATAATTGCATGAATAACTATTTCGCCAAATGCCAAGATTTGCGGGTTTCCATTCCGCTGATGAATTGAGTTGAGTCAACTAAATCTTGATGATAGAATGAACATCCATTAATTTTTTTCATTCTAAGATGCATTTTCTTGTCAGTATAATATTTGTCTACAGAAAATAACATAACATTGCTGGTGACACTCGTCACAATTCACTGTCGTCCAAGATTTCATTGCTATTGTCATAATTCGTGTCGACTTTCGAGTTGGACTTACCTTTCGACCCCATTTGAGAGAAGAGTTGATATGAACATATGTCATAATCGTGTTAACTTTCCAGATACAGAGTGGTGGAGTTTACAGAAAAAATCTGTTTTTATTGTAACAAGGAGTACATTGCAGATATTTCGATGTCGTTTGGTACACGTTGAATCAAGATACAATTTTGAAGAACGAACAATTTTATCAGTTTCAATAGTCTGTATGGGTTTTGAAGTAAAAATTATTCTACTGCAGCGTCAAACTACTAAAATATCGGAAGGGTGACGAATTCTCAGTGATTGCTTGTGCGTCAGCTGAAATTAAATAAATTGGTTCAAAAGAGAATGAGAACTATAAAATAAATTTTCATCGTTCTATTCAATAATCAATACAAAATAATGATGAAAATATCAAACGAAACTGAAAACCTGCGAAAAAACACGATTTCAAAAATAATTCTCTCCACAATAATATATACATCTCAATGGCTATTGTTGAAGGAAATTGGCAGTCATCCACGAAGTCGCAGATAATAGGTGTCTATAATAAATATTATACACTCAATGCATAGATAAAGTGAAAGTTTTTCGTAAGGTTTACAGCAATCACAGAGTATTAAGTTAAGCATTCTGACAACTCTATTGAAGGTTCTTCAGAATGCAGAATTATTCCAATTTCTCCAATGAAGTCTTGGACTGGGTAAAGTATCTAGCTCGCATGTAATTGCTGTTATTCACTCGGGTGATTGAGACCCTCGTGAATAATAGCTGTCATTATATGCTCATTGAATAATACATTATTCAGTTCCAGAAAAAGTCAATGATAAAACAAATTAAATTGGTTGTTCATCAGAAAATGTATCTATGTTCTAAATTTCCTAGAAATATCTGCACTTTTTCTGTAAACCTTACCGCACTGTATCTAAACAGTTAATACTTTCATCACATATGTTGAAATGGATTTTTTTAACGGCTCTAAGAATCTTCCCCTCACATATAAGCATATATATCATTAAGTAACACCATATGATTCATATTTCCTTGCTAACATGAAGCATGATTCAATTGAATCGATTTGAAATAATTCTTACTACGACTCGAATTAATCTGTGGTTTTGGCTATAAAGAAGCTTTCACTCCTGAACTTAGAAGTAATGAATATTGTGAAGTTATATTCTGAAAAAATGCCTGTAATAGTTTGAAAGATACTGCTTATGTCTATGACTGAACTAGTAGAAATTTGGTGTTAGTGCACATACCTGATAATATTGAGTCTAGACGAATTGATAGGAATGAATCTCTCAAGAGTGGGAATAAAGAAGTCATTCCCAGTATTTCAGAAAAATCTGCGACTGAAAATTTTCGGAAAAAAAATTCAGGATTTATTTTCTCCATGTATTCAGAATACACATCAGAAAAATTTGAATGGAAAATATTATCTGATAAACTTTCTTCTCGAATCGTCTGGACATTCATGTTGAAAATGTTATGTATCTACCTACTGCTAGAATTTACATCAAAAATATTCCTTGCACTGTACAAAATCTCAAACACACTTTCGAACAGAAGCGTAGCCAATAGAAGTTTGATGAAGATGATATTCGTGATTGTAATTAGTTTCCTGTTATTATGAGCATGAATCGAACTCATATGCATGTGTTTCATCGGAATTAATTGCGTTCAGTGCAACCTATCCTGATACCTTTTTTTTGTATGGAATACCCCCATTCTGACAGATGCATCAAGTAAATTGAAATTTCCCAACAAAATTGATCCTCAACAAGAAAATGCATAGGAAAACCCGAATCACAAATGAGTTTTTCGTACCTACTTGTACGTCCGATTTTTGGTTTAATTTATGGGGAACTTTTTTTATTTCATGCTAGAACTAATCTAAGAATAGGTTCAAATGCATTCAAGTATGTGAGAGTGAGATTGGTAATTTTTAAGTTGAGTCTTAGGAATATTGCTGTTACTGTTTTTCTGTTGGAAATTTTTCATTTCTTTGATAAAATTCTCGTAGCAACTCCTACGCAATATTGTCCTTTGGCTGCGTTTCTGCATGAAATTGATAGTTATTCACATTAGCATTGTAAATAAATTCATACTTTTCATATGGTAGAGTTAAGGGATTTAATGAATATGTGAAACAAATAATGAAAATAAGTGAAATATACGGTTATTAAGTGCTCCAATTGATATATAAACTTGACTCACATCTGTATTGTATTTTATATCACTAGATAAGGGTTCATGGTAAAACATTTTTAGTTTTTGAAGTAACTGAATTATCAGTGCAATGAAAAATGTTTTCAAAGGTGATTTTCAATAACAATATAACCTGATTCACAAAAATTGCATATATAAAGTTTAAAAATGACAATGACAACACGTTCCTCATGTTGAAAGACTTTCTGTCATTATTCATCCATTTATAATATGGACCACAAAACTATAGAGTATATTTATATTCATTGAAATTCATTTGAAATTAATATGTCAAAATAAAGTTGAGTCCCGATGACTTGGATAACCGCGTCAATAAGAATCACTTCTTGAATTTTTTCAATGAATATAGCTCAAAAGTTTGCACTGAAGGTCGTTCAATGTATCCCACGTGCAGGGTCTAGTTCGAACTAATAATAGCTCTAATCATTCATGTTAACAAGACATATACAGAGTGTAACAGCCAAATGGAATAAATTCGATAACTAATAAATGAAGGGGTGTTAGGAAAAACGCTCGGACATGTCGATTTGTAATTTTAAATGCGCATAGTTTTCAAGAAAATAAAATTATATAGAGTGTTCCATGCGACCGTGGCCAATACCAACTTTCTTATTTTAAATGTAACCCCCTGTATATTATTTATTTTTTGGATTCTTCAGAAAATTCTAGACATAATTCATGTACAATGTCCTATACCTGTCTTCAATTTTTTCGGAAATATTAAGTGTTTTCAAAAATGTTGAGTAACGTTAGAAGACAATTCTACACCAGATTAGCATGTTGCCAAGACGTTCGCGGCGAGCATTTTGCACATTTCCTACATTGACATTAAGGTTTTTTTTTTGTTTTTTTTTAATTATTAGGAAATAATCAGTATTACTTATCAGATTTTAAGTGTAATATACCGAATTTGTGAAATAAAATAATTTTTATTTAAAACGTTGATTTTTGCACTAAATCTTAAAACACTTAATATTTCCGAAATAGTTAAAGATAGGTATAGGACATTGTGCATGAATTGTATCTAGAATTCTCTGAAGAATCCAAAAAATAAATAATATACAGGGGGTTGCATTTGAAATAAGAAAGTTGGTATTGGCCACGGTCACATGGGACACCCTATATAATATTATTTTCTTGAAAAATATGCGCATTTAAAATTACAAATCGACGTGTCCGAGAGTTTTTTCCAACACGCCCTCATTTATTCGTTATCGAATTTATTCCATTTGGCTGTTACACTCTGTATGATATTTGTTGGTATTTTTTCAGTGTATTCATACGGTATTGTTTTTAACTGATTGAATTACAACCGATGGGTGCATCGAGGATTTCGAAAATATTCAATATAATGTTTTAAGTATTGTTTGAAATATTTGTGGTGTTTTCTTGTTGTTTGTTCCCCTAAATACTTATTGTGTAAAACAGTATTTCTCCCAGTTCTCCGAATAAATTGATTGAATGGCGACTTTCATTTTTATGTAATCACCCATCCCATGAAAACTTTCGTTCACTTACATATCGAATATTCATAATTCATTGAATACCTATCTACACATTTATCGAATCTCATTATTTGTTGAATTCCGATTCATTGAGCATTCAATTTTTTATTGGTCTGTTATTTTCGAATTACGAGCCGAAAAAGGTCTTAAACGATTGGGTTGAACTCCCTGAAGAAGAATCCGTGGTCAAATTCAATTCCGTCCGTCCGTATGTGCTCTAACTTGCGAAGGAAAAGACTTAGACTTGAAATTGTCAGATTAGGTTTGAAGTTCAAATATCCCGGTTAAGTTCGTTAATCGGTTCGATAATTTCGGAGTAAGGCCCATTTGAAATTTTGAGGTTTATTTCTCGATATCTCATGAAGTTTTTACATGATAAAATTGAAACTCCGTGGACAATTTTGGAGTACCAACGCGCAGCCTGGAGCAGAATTTGGTGCGGATCCAGTTGTTGGAAATTTTAAAAAAAATCTTCAAATTTTCGATGAAAAATTTATTTTCTCTGGTATTATTGATGTGATTTCATTGAAATTTGGTACAAACCTTAGAGTCAGTATCCGTAAAGTAAATCAATCCGATATTCACTTTCAGAGATATAAGGAATAAAATGTGCCAAATTTGGTCGTTATTCGGAATTTTATCAGGAGGAGATTAACAACACTACTACAACTTTTCCAGATTTTTTTCGTCGGTTACTGTTAGAGAATATATACCTAGATTCAAGAAGGTATTTTGTAAAAATATTGTCTATCAAAAGTAACATTTCTGAGTCGACTCATATTTTTTGCAAGAATCAAATGATTACAATTTGTTTGGAGGTCACTTCAGTGGGATTTATTTCGTTAGCAAAAGTAGCTCTAATTGAAGGTAGCCACTACCGCATGACAGAACCATTACATCTACTAAAATGTCACTAAAAAGCCAACCATAGAATTTTCAGCACTCCAAAGAAATATGATAATACAGTTGGAAATTCAATGTCGCTCCTGTCACCACGAAAACATATATAGTTCATTTCAAAATTATCGACATCAGAGCAGGCCATAAATATCTAGCCGCGACTTTATTTCTAGTAACAAAAAGTAACTCAAAATTCCTGTGGGTTGATCATAGATTAAAGTTTGAAATTGTTGAGAATATTTATAATACTGTGATGCTCTAAACCTGTATAGCGTCAGTATATTATTTTCATTATTGATGCATTGACAAATTTTCAAACTAAGTTTCAATTGCCAAAAGGCATACAGCTAAACTGACGACTGAAAAACACAGCCACATTATTTCACTGCAAATCAATCATGGAAATTCAGGATTGATGATGAGAATAGCGTGGAATTCTTCAACATAAAATCATTCAGGTTTTCAAGAAACTCAAATTTTGAGATAACATTCATTAAATAATGGGAACTTAGGTAATCAAAGATCCCTTGAAGTTCCTTCTCAATGAAGATTTCACTCTTCAGCAATCTCTGTATTCTTGATAACTATTAAAAATTCATCCAAGTTCTAGCCCTGTGCTATTTTTTCCTCAGAACTTAGGAAGGAAAAGAATAGAATAAAAATTATATCCAAACTGATATATTCATTGCTTTTGATTTTCGAAAAAATAACGTCGTTTAAGGACTCCTTGAAGGTATAATCATATGGAAGAGGTTTCCTTCCACTGCTTACTCCTGGCTGTACTGACTTGCCTACTTCTTTTTTCTTGAAAATGCTTCGGACAGTACTTGGAGACATCTAAAATTTCAAGACTTATTTATTGATCAGAAAACATCTTGAATAGGTAAATGATTGATTATCTGAAAAACTAGCTAAACGCGATTAATACTAGCAGAAATATCTGATGAATTCCTGAAAAACTCGCAGTAACACCGGTACACTGCCCCACGTTCTCTTGTAGAGGTATCTTGATGAATTGCAGTCCTTTTCAATTTGGTAAGGTTTAAGAAATACTCAAATCCAAATCTTATTTGTCGATTGAATCAAGAACATTCACAAACAGAAATAAATTCCTAATATTTTCAGTAAGTTCACTCAAACTCGAAAATGTCATAACTCAGTATTATTCTCAATGCTAACATGAATCCTGCAAGAGAAATGTTACTGACTGGTCTATTACCAACATAACTTAGAGTTTCCACAGCCACCCGAGATGTCAATAATTCTGAAACTGACTATACCTGCGTGAGGTGTGAGGTGTCGTCGACCACTGAGGGTATCTCGACTACTAATAAGCACAGAGCACAGAGGTTCAAGAGTACGTCACCCTGTCCGAAGAATTTCGGAAATCGGTATTTGTCACGAAAAATTATTATTCATGAAATGGTTCATATGTTTTTCATGTTATCAAGTACATCGATTATTATTATTGATCAAAATATTGTTATTCAGAGCGCAGAGTCATTTCCGAATACAATAAATTAAGATGAATTCTGGCAAAGATGAAATGGTTGATATGATTTTCATGTTGGGGCATTGCCACAGAAACTGTTTATTAGCCAGTAGATCCTATACTGCCGAATATCTCGAAAGAATACATCCACATGAGTCGACTTTTCGGAGGCTTTCAAACAGATTTGTAGAGACAGGAGATGTCAAGTATAAAAAAAAAGAGGATAAAATCGGCCACTAAGGAAGACGAGGAGCTCGAAGCTTAACTGCATGTAACTGAAAATCCACACACAAGCCAAGGAGAGCTTGGTGTAGCCTGTAGTATAAGTGAGCGTTCAGTTCAAAGAATCCTCAGAAAGATTAAGTATCATGCCTACCACATTCAGATGCACTAGGCGCTTACCGATAGCGATTTTGAAAACCGTCTGAATTTCTGTAACTGGGCAAGTTTTCAAATTGAACAGAAACTTACATTTTTTGAATTTGTTTTATTCAGTGATGAAACAACCTTCCACAATTCCGAAGCCGCCAATAGGCACAATTTTCATTATTACTCTGAAGGAAATCCAAGAATTCTACGGGAAATAGCCAATCAACATAGGTGGTCATTGAATGTCTGGCTGGGGAGCAGAAATCGGCAATCATGTGATAGGCCCTCAATTTTTTCGAAGGAAACTTAGATGGAGCAGCATATCTGAATTTCATTCAGAACATTCTTCCCGGAACGTTAGCAGTGCTACCTACGGAAATAAGAAATGAAATATGTTTTCAGCATGATGGAGCACCCGTTCATTATTCTCGTCCTGCGAGGGATTTTCTTGACCAACAGTTTCCAAATAGATGGATTGGTAGGCACGGACCGACAAGATGGCCTGTTAGATTACCGGATCTCACCAAAATGGATTTTTTTTGTGGGTATACATAAAAGGGATCATGTATGATGAAGTTCCAGCAACAGCTTCCAATATGCGAGAGAGGATTGTGACTGCTTTCCGAAGCATTACTCCAGTCATGCTGATGAGGGTTCGTGGATCATTCAACGATCGTATCGGTTTGTGTTCCAGAGAAGGCGTACGACATTTTGAACGTCTCTTGGATCATTAACACAATTTTTTTTCTCTTTTCAACGCCCGTTTGCTTTTATATCCAATATTAGAATGCAATTTTCTGTTCTGATTTCATTTTTCGTGCCTGCTGGACGCAGGAGTGGAAAAAGCCCTTTGGTTTGGTTTTAAACTGTGTACATCATCATGGAAAAAATACAGGGTGTAACATTTGAATAAATCGAGAAAAAACAATTTGATATTCTTCATATTTGGATATTGACAACGGACACCCTGTATAAGAGAGGTTAATCTTTTAGGAACGATGAATATGCAAATTTTTAAATTGAAAGAAATTCTGATCATATTCATGTTTCTGTCGCTTCTGGAAATCGGTATAGGGCTTTTACCGAACTACTGTTTCTTCAAAATTTTTGATTAAGATCCATACCGTTGGAAAAATATCCCTAATATTTTGCATCGTGATAGAGGTATTGAAGAGCATTGAAAATATGCAAAAATATAATGGGTGTTCCAAAATCACTAATTTGTCGAATAATTTTAATTGTGAAAACTCTGTATATCAGAAAATAATTTCCTGAAATACTGAATTGAAAGTACAAAGGCAATGCTCTTCAACTTCATTCCTAAAATATCTGGTTTGGCAGCTATGGAAGCCTAACGCACTATTGCAGGAGCCTGTATACTTTATTTATTGCATAACTCTTGTATGCCCGCATGGATCTTAATGAAAAACTTCAGGGAATGAGTATAGGCCAGTATGAAATATTTGCACATAATGACCTGTCGATGGCGTAGGTCCGGACTGAGAAAATTATATTCTTGATCCCACTTCTTTTAAACCACTATGTACATTAAATTTTCGAAGAGCGGAATTTTCCTTAAAATCTACAATAAATACACTTTAAAAAGGCCCAATAGGAGCAATGGCATTACTCAGTTTCATTATCTTATGAACCATAAAATATAAAAATTTTTTCAATTTATAGTAAACACAGACCTGTGAATCTCCGATAAATTGACTTGAGAATAAAAATGTTAAATGTGTCCTATGAATATGTATTGAACTGAAAAAAATTGACAATGAATGAGAAAAAATATTATAACTTGTTTCCGAAAATAGCTTCCTACTAAACGTTTCCTACATCGTATTATCGAATAAGCTCTCTTCATAATTTCTGGTAGATTCCGTATCGCTCCACATGCAGCTTCAACACGATTAAGCAGATGTTCCCTAAGTATCGGTTAAAGCTTATTTCGGAAGAATTTTGCATCATTCTTCAGGTTTTTTCTGGGTTTTTACTCCCAATATTCAAAACAGAACTATTTAATAATTAAGAGTCCACAGAGGAAATAATCCAAGCCTGTAAAATCTGAGGATCTTGTAGGACAGTCATAAAGCCCCCTTCTACCAAACTAATGCCTGAATGAACTTCATTAATATATGCTACAATACGACGGGTGAAATGAGCCGTGTTGAAAGTATATTCCTCTTGAAATATTGCTTCCATCATCCAAGAGTCCTGCAAATACTTGACTGAAAATTGTAGACATGTAGCTCGATTTAGCTGGTGTGGAAGAATATCTGGTTCAATTAAGCGATCATTGTAAATTCCACACCAAATATTGACTGAAAACGATGTTGAGAATTGTATTTCTTAGTCACTTCAAGGTTTTCTCTGGATCAAATATGTGCAATGGGAATATTCAAAATGCCATCTTTCGTGAATGTGAATTGTGAAGCGTTCAGAAGATAGCTTGCTGGTTCCGCAAAATCCATCTGCAAAATCCCATCCTCGGTGGTTCATCGCCTGGCTCCAAGGTAAGAATTGATTTTGAGTGAAATGGATGCCACTCTTCATGGTGCAGAACTTGACAGACATGACAATGTGGTAAACCTGAAATTGAACTAACACGCCGAGTGCTGGTTGAGGGATTTTCTTGGACAGCTTCTTTTATCTTTTCATGGTTTACCATCGACCTTTCTGGAAAGGGTAATGAGAACTGCAGCAAATTCAACACAAGAGCTAGCAAGTGTCAAAATATCGAAATTCTTAGCATGAGCCACTTTTGAAATTGGGTGAATTCAGAGCAAACAAATTTCGGTGACTTTCACATGCCATTGAATACAAATGATAACTGAAGCTACAGATCGATTCAAGAAGAAACACAATTGATTAGAAATGAAGGCTTATGAAAGCTGAAGCATATTCAATACAGGAGCTACCAAGTGTCAAACAGAAATGGGAAATTTTCGAGAACAAATCTCATAAGAAAATTGATAGGAAAAGAGGTATAAAAGAATTTCTTCACGAAAGTGTGAATAAAATGTCGAAATGTATGTCGATTTGTATGTGTGTGTCTGATTTCAGTCAGTTATTGATATTCTCAAATAATATGTTCCAGTTTGCTGGCACCTCACAGGTTGAGAAACGCTGCTCTTATTCGTGATATTCGAAAGTTAAATTCATTCTATATGAATTGACGCATTATTCGGAGAAACACCGGTCCAGGTTCACTATGAAGCGGAAATTCCACATATTCAACGGATCATTTAATATTGATGTAAAGTGTGCCATTCTTTCAAATGAGCTTGTTTGAAAACGAAGTCATTGTGAATTGTGAGGAAAATTTCATTTGCGAAAATTCGATAAACAGGGTGTTTTACAAGATGTGGAATAGAGAATATAATTTTCTTAGTCCACACCTGCGCTACCAACAATTTATTAAGTACATATTTGGTTTTGACCCATGCTCATTCCAATTTCATGAATATCCATGTTGACGTTCAAGGGTTATGCCAGTTGAATGTTTTTCACACAATACATAAAACATCCTGTATCTCCTGAACGAATATAGTTGGGACATATTTCTAACACTCATTGAGATTCACCAATATTTCCTGAATTTGCCCTGAGTGTCTGTAAAATCATCCGTAAAACACCATGTAGAAGCAAAAAGAAGGTACTGTGAGAATAATATTTTCGAGAAATTTGAGCCAACAGAACTCCATTGGCTTGAAATTGGGAATTTCTCTCAGAATTGTTTTTTGGCTTACAAACTCTCATATGATGTCATAATTTATGTGGAAACACACCAAGCTATAAATATCCAGAAAGGTCGCCGAGGGAAAGCAGCCTTGAAGTCTGTTTATTGCATAAAAGGATCTACCAAGCTCACCACAGACCAATAATATATATTTTGACGAGTTCAAACCGTCATCCAAAGGGATCCCCATAAATTTTGTTACGCTCCTTGGTACAATTTGCTCTTTTAATATTGAATATTGAATATACTCAGTTTGAGAAATAAGCATTCAGTATTTCCAAAATTCAATATCAAACCATTTGCGCGGCACCAGTCCACTCAGCAATTCATCATCATTTCCCATTTCACTCTCAATTCCTTAAAGCCAAGTACAAAATGGCCGTTGAAAAAAAATTTGACTATACTTGCTCTTAAGTGTTCTGGTAAAACAATTATGGAAATAATGAATGTCTAAGGTCAAGGCACAGAACCCTGAGGTACGCCCAGGTTCGATCAAAACTCTTCAGAACAGGAGTCATCCATTTTAACAGTGAATATCCCCTCAGAGAGATAACTACATATCCATTTGAGAAAGCTACCTCTGAAGCCAAGATAATAAAGTTCTTCGAGACTGTATATTATTTGTTATGAATCAAACATACTAGTTAGATATCCCTAGAACATGGAAGACGCTGACCCGACCATCTCCTGGAGATCGAGTTCCTGGAAGTCTGATGTGAATTAGCCCAATTCATTCATCATAAATCTCATTTCACTCTCTCCTGATATTAGATACGTATCGCGAATCTATGTCCGAATTTCAGTCATTCCTTTGTATCATTTTCAATGAATTATTTTGAAGAAAAATTATTATCCCACCAAAATCATAGAAAAAATTATTCACTGAAAAATTCGAGATCAAGTTCAAGACGATGATATAGCTGAAAACAAAAAATTTTACGCCCTGACCTACGTTGAGGGTTTATCTGAGCAGATCAGAAAGTCACCAACCGAAAGCTTTTCACAAAAATAAAGGATACAACTCCGAAGGAATTATTGAGTAATGTCATCTAAAAGATTTGTTGCAGAGATTGTCTGTCTACATATACAGGGTGATTCCGGAGGAGACCGTCAGATTTTAGGATAAGTTTACACTAGTCAAGACAGTCTCGAAACAATGTTTGGTTTATGGTTGGGGGTCTCTATTGAGAATATACAGGGTGATTAGTCCGATTCGACCGATTTTACTTTTATTGATAACTTTGGTATGGCTTATTCGATTTCAATGAAATTTTCAGCGTAGTAGAATAGTGTTGAACACATTCATCGATTTCAATTTTTTCAAAATAAGCGGTTGTTATTATGATAAATCCAGATTAATTGTGCAGGTTGAAAAAACACCCTGTACATAGCGTTTTCTAAACTACGCTATCTGTTTACGATTCTACTATAATAAGTCATTATTTGAGAGTTTCCAATTTTTTTGGCACACCTCTAGTTTTTTGAGAAAATTCCATCAAAAAAGACAATGTCGAAATTTCGCTCCAATCGTTTCTACTTTCATTGATAACTTTGGTATGGCTCATTCAATTTTGATGAAATTTGCAGTGTAGAACGATCTGAAAAGTCTCTCAAAATACAGGGTTGTAATTGTGATAATTTTGGAATTTCAGATTAATAGTGCAGTTGAAAAAAAACACCCTGTACATTGCTTTTCTAAAACTTTCTTATTCGTTTCAGATTCTGCAATAATATGTCATCATTCAGAGGTTTTCAATTTCTTTGGCACACCTCCGGTTTTCCTAGAAAACATTTTTGAAGAAGAGCATGATCGAAATTTGGCTCACAAGCAGTGAGAGTATTCCGCACTAGGTAGGAAAGCTGTGTTTTCCAAGGATGCAAAGCAGTTCTTAAGTTCTAAAATATTTTTTTCAAATTCCAAATTCATATTTAATTTCTAATATTTTGTATGAAACCATTCAATTCAGAATATATTTCGAATTTGAAAAGAATATTTTAGAGGTGACGAACAACTCTGCATCTTTGGATGATACAGGTTTCCTACCTATTGCGGAATACTCTCACTGCTTGTGAGCCAAATTTCGATAATGCTCTTCTACGAAAATGTTTTCTAGGAAAACCGGAGGTGTGCCAAAGAAATTGAAAACCACTGGATGATGACAAATTATTGTAGAATCTGCAACGAATAAGGAAGTTTCGAAAAAGCAATGTACAGGGTGTTTTTTTTTCAACTGAACAATTAATCTGAAATTCTGAAATTATCACAATTACAACACTGTTTTTTGAGAGATTGTTGCGATTGTTGAATTAACTCATTCAGATTCGTCTACACTGCAAATTTCATCAAAATTGGATTAGCCATATCAAAGTTATCAATAAAAGTAGAATCGATTGGAGCGAAATTTCGACATTATCATTTTTTGAAAAAATTTTCTCGAAAAACTAGAAGTGTGTCAAAAAAATTGGAAACTCTCAAATAATGACATATTATAGTACAATCGTGAACAGATAGAGTAGTTTAGGAAACGCTATGTACAGGGTGTTTTTTCAACCTGCACAATTAATCTGGATTCATCACAATAACAACCGCTTATTTTGGGAAAAAATTTTAAATCAATGAATGTGTTCAACACTATTGTACTACGCTGAAAATTTTTGATTTTGCTCTTACCTCGAGATTCATCTCCAATTTTCGGATCCTTTACTTCCTTTGTTGTTCTTTGATTTGATTTATTTTCCTTGCTACCCATCTTATCTTTAAAAAGACCCTCAGTAACCCTCTGCCCTCTGTAGTTCAGTGCTTTCCTTCTCGGTTTCTTCTTTATTGTAGCATAGTTTAAAGACTTTAAAGTTGGCATGAGTTTCTCAAATAGAGACTTAGGATCCTTCCGTTTGTTATTTGCGAGTCGAATTTCATCATCTGAATCATATACATAACTCTGATCTTATGACTTGTGATTTGCGGGTTGAATTTCATCATTTATTTCATCTTCCCCTTCCTCTTCAGAAGTATACACGTTTTCTTGGGTATAAAAGCATTCCTTCAACAACGGGTGAGTTGAAGGTTTTTCATTATTTTCCTGATTATCACTTCCAGGGTCTGAGCAGAAAATTACTGGACGTCCTCTGAATGTACCGGAAGTAGATGGTTTTGGTGACTGAGTTGGAGAGACGGAGATTATGTTAATATTTTGTGCCTTTTTTGTTGGTGTATTTGTGGTCGACAAATTAATTGCATTAGGAGATTTTACGTCATCTGGTTGAGGAGGGGGGATTTCTGTAAGGTTGGACGTTGCGAACGCTTCATTTGGTAAAATATCAGGGTTGAATGGAAACAATCCCGTGGCCCTGAATCCATTCACAAAATTTTCATGGGTCAAAGATTTCGACCAAGCTCTGGTGAATATTTTGTTGAAACTAGTTTTTGTCAAGCGTCCGCTAGGATTCTGATAGATGTATGTCAGAAATTCCTGATCCCAATGATGCTCAAAAGATTTAGTCACAGACTTATCAAGGGGTTGAAGCTCTTTCTTTTTGCTATTTGGCAGACAATAAAGGACAATATCATACTGTTCGGCTTCTTCTCAACTATCGAAAAACTCCATCGAATATCAACAAAGTGGTTCCCTATGTTTCAAATTTTCCTAGATGCTTTATGAAACCAACAAATAAGTTCGTAGTCATGCTGCATTTTGGAGCCATTCTCACGACACTTCCTGGTGGCAAATTATCACTAAACTCTGGTTTTTGCCTTTGCCCTTCAGAAATAATCATTGAAGGAATAGCAGAGCCTACGGCGTTAACGTACATGGCAATAGTCACATTTTCTGAGTGCTCTGGTGCTGTTAAGTGAAACTCGACGAGCACCTTTAAGAGCCAGTACAGTCTGCTGATGGTGAATGAAGAGTCGATATCCTTTTTCGTCGATGTTGTAAAGTTGTTCTGGATTACTGTGGATGTCTTACTCTTCATAGAGTTTTTCACTTCCTCAAAATGCTGAGAAACAATAGGTCTGTTCAATTTCTGTGCTCTTGCTGGATTCTGAGCCTTTCTCTCTGAAATTTCAGTATTCCTTTTCAAAAACATTTTGAGCCAAACCAGCAATTCCAGAATTTCTAGTGAAATTATGTCGCAGATTGTTTTCGCAGTAAACAAATGCTTGTCGCCTGATCACTTTGGGTGTAAGGGGCACACCAATATTTGCGAATTGAATAATTCTATTGGCAAGATCATTTTCTAGGTTTTTATCATTTATGTAAGTACGACCTAGCCGTTTCACAGTACAAACAGATCTTAAATGGTTCCTCAGAGTTCGCCTCGCAATATTATGATGATCTGCTGCTGCACGTTGTGGAAGTGGTCGCCGATTCACTGCTGCCATGGCTGTACGTAGGCTCTCTTCGTTCCATTTTGCTCTCTTTGGTGGCATTTTATCGGAAACTGAAAAAAATCGAAAAGTATGGTTTGAAATGAAATTGCTCTGGTAGTCTTATGAGGTACTCTCACAGTGGGCGTTATTAGCCCCATGATAGGATCGAACGAAATTGCCAAACAACTAAATGAATACGATTCCAATTTCATATCAAAACACATATCGTGTTCTTTGATAACTAGCATCCAAGTCAAACAAGAAGCTTCATGTTGAAACAACAATTAAACAATAAAACGTACGGTTCTCTATTACCACAAATTATAAAAACGTGGAGTTGATGTAACATCGAAGATTCGTCTTTCATCACTGATAACACTGTGGCGCGAGAGATGGAAACTCCCTAGCGTAGTATTCATACCGACAAACCGCATGCGTCTGTATAAACTGGAGTATCACCGATGTCTTTTTGCGGGAAATTTCAAAAGTGGGCCTCATTATCGCCTGGGCCTTATATTCCGCAGGTATCTTATTCCAAATATGAAGTAGTTGTTAGTAACCTTTAAGTGAACTTTTTCTGGAGTCTCTCAAAACGCAGTTTATGAACGTTGTAGTATGGACTCTGTAGTGAGACAAAGCTATAGTAGAGACTCTTAATTGTCGCTTTATCGTGAAAATCGGGGCATACTCTACTCATGAAACCCAAAGTCTTGCTGCATGTTGTAATGATGAAATCGAAATGATAGTGAAAACTGACCTGGTCGATTCTCTCCATGACATCCTCGCCTAGAAAATACTTGAAACTTATCTGAGCGTTAGATCTACTGAAAGAAATGTAAGCACATTTTACGAAGTTGAGTTTCAGATTATTTTCACTGCAGTACTCCAGAAATCTAGAGTGATCTTCAATCAATCCTCAACCGATCTCTTTCAGGAAGTTCTTCAAATCATCCAAGTTTAAAAGAAAAACGGAATATTTGAAACAGTCTTGTAGATCGTTGATGAAAATCAAAAACAAGAATGATCCGAGATGTGAACCCTGTGGCACTCCGGGAGTAGCAACGAACAGAGATGACAAATACCCTTCTAAACTGACAAGTTGACTACGGCAGTGGATATACAATGAAAACATTCTCAAAAAATGTCCATGCACTCCGGTTTTCATTGATTTCAGCATAAGTATATTATGGTCAACTTTATCGGACACCTTGCTGAAATCACTATAAAGCGAGTCGACCCGGGTCCTATCATCTAGTGCTCCACAAATATATTCCGGGTAGAGAACCAAATTGGTTTCTATAGAGCGTTTAAAAAAAAACCATGCTGGCTTTTTATATTGATGATCGCACACTATGGAATAAACTATCGGTAACAATGCTCTCAAATATTTTACTGATAACAGGCAGTTTACTAATTACACGATAGTTATTGACCTGACTTCTATCACCAGAGTTCTTATAAATCGGAACTAACAAGGCAATTTTTCAAGTAGCTGGAAAAATTCCTGATTGAATTGATATATTGAATAAAGTGCTGAAAGGAACACCAACAGCAATGACGCAGTTCTTAGCAAAATAAAGTGGGTAGCCTTCAGAACCGGCTCCTTTATTATCATTCAATGATTTCAACTTATAACTCACCAACTCAGGAGTGAACAATATAGTATCAATCAAATTGTTACAACCAGAATGTGAAGAAAAGTGATAGGTTTGTCTATAAGGCTCATATACACTTCTAAAATAGGTAGAAAACATATTGCATATGCATACATTCTGAAGTTTGGAAGTGAAGCACGATCTGGCCTGGCACATAGAAACAGTCATCTAAATATTCATAGACAAACTCTACAAACTCGAAAGTGGTTGTCTGCTTTGAGTGAGAACTGCTACATTCCTGCGATAATTTAGGAATAATTTCAGGGGCTTTTTTTTGTGCATGGCAATAACTGATGCGATCTTGTAAGTAGTGGGCAGGTTATGAAGATTCTCTACCAGATGAGGAGCAAGAATTTTCGAGAATACCTTCGAAGATAAATATTGAATCGAAATGAAATGTGGACCTTGGTGTAGAATATTGGCTTCAGGATCGGTACCGAATCTCATTGAAATGAAATGAAAAGTTTCCGACAACAAGATTTTTCTTTAAAGAAAAGAGCGGAAAATATTCGAAAAATTAATTTTTCACCGAAATTGAGTTGACCATCGGTATTCTACAAGTACGAGACTAACTTTTTTTTCGAGATTAGATCTAGCAAACACTTCAAGATCGAGGAACAAGAGTATGAGCTGCAATTACTCACAGCTCTAAATACCCCAGAAAAGAGGATAAAATTTTAGAAAAGCACCGACGCTAGGTCAGGAGCTTTAGGGCGAGGGATTATATCTGGGAAAACTTCGGTTAAGCAAGCGAAACCACCTTCGATTTTCGAAAAATTTTTTGACGAGAATTTGGTACAAATTAAATTCTAATTTAGTACCCTAGTTCCAGATTTCACACCCTTCTGTGAACCGAGGAAAAACTGGTTTCTGCTGGCTTGACGTCAAGCTAGCAGAAACCAGTTTTTGCTGTTACTTGCCTGACACATCTTCCTGAATTATAGTTATTCCACTGAATGTCCCAGTTCGTATTTTAAAAATTCAGGAAGACTTATTACGACCAATTGAGTTGGTTCGTGCAAGAACATTATTATCTGGAAACAGTTTCCTCGGACTGCCGTTCAATAATGCACCTGTTTACTTGACGTATGAACGCAGTTATCTTTTCGTGTTTCTTCATCCTAATCTAGGACTAATGTTGTTGGGTACTTCAAGGAAATGGCTTTTCCAGGGAGTAAATTAATCATCGGTTTGCAAGTTCTTATGTTCGCCTTGTTTCTTATTTTCGGTAGATATGTTCGGAGTTGCAATATGGATAATTATCCCTGTAAGTTTCAGTTAGTAATTTCGTTATAACTGTAGAAGTAGTTAGATAGCTGGACTGTTAGAGAAACCTTGTGGATTTATCACGAAGATTTACTTATACCTAGCATAATGTACTTATGAAACATTTCCGTCAGAGCCCAGTCAAAAATAGGTAAAATAAAAACTTTATACTTCTGAAATCTGACCACAAATATATCTATAACTTCCTCTTGAATATATCAAAAAAAAAAACCCACACGAGGGTGGTGCATAACCGGGCGCCATTCTGTATTGCAGGTACCATTTTTCGGTTTCTCCGAAATATCTCTAAAACTCTCAACTTCTTCGAACATAATCAAGGGTGCAAAATGAAAACTCATTGAAAATTTCACAGAATACATCCCACATTTTTTTTTTACTCCAACTGTTCGGAAGAAATGTAAGAACTGTGACGTCCATTCCGTCAGTGTCTCCATCTGTTGCCAACCTTCACTCCGAAAATACAGACCTCGGGCACCACCTCTAGTTTATAGTGTTTAGGACACTCGGTACCTGTTGCCGGTATCCCACAGGGGTCCGGGAGCTTCAATCATAGAAAGTTATGTCCAGGGTTCGGATGTTCCTAGAAGTCGGAGTAGTCTTCTGTCTCTGAGTCTGTCAAGATGTTATCCAGGAAAATATAACATACAATAATAATAATAAAAAAAATTCTATTCGGTGAATTTTTCTACATGCGGATGGTGCAGGGTGAAAGGGTGAGCAAACGGTGCAGAAGCTGAAGCGGAATGTAACATGCCTTTAAAACGGTGCCTGGGTACGAACCTTCAGAAATCTACGGAATGGGTGAAAATGGTAAAGCAAGCAGAGTTAAATGCAGAATCATGCGATGGAAGCCAGGATGAAGCGAAAGTGCGCGCGGAAAATAGTTAAAAAGCAATCTATGGTATCAACAAGCGGTCGCTTTAACAAGGGGAAAATATATAAAATTGTAAATAACTGATCCTAAAATCCGCTGGCATAACTAAGAGGATTGGTAGGTGGGGAGAGTATGAGGATTCTGCAGGGATGCATGATGCGCCGTTTCAAGCTAGCATATGCATCCCTTTATATCTCGAACTCCAGAGAGTCTTGCAGGCCGTTTCAAGCTACAACACAACTCTACGAGCGTCCGCACACGGGTCGACGCGATGTGCTCGACGCGTTGTGGACGACTCGAACAGTGCGACGTCGGCAAGTTCGTACGTCATATGTTCCGAGTTTATTCAATATTGACCATAGATAGTGCCGATTTCAAAATCGTGGAAAACTATTTTTTCAAGATTGATAATTATTTTGCTGAGGGGCTGATTCCGATGATTTTTTTTGCGTTGAGTTCAATATGACAACGAGGTGGCCCTTCTCTAGAATAAAATATACAGGGCACTTCTAAGAGACATAAAACAGCATAATTGCTTCGTTCGTTGGCATCACCAACTTTGTATTGAATGAATTGGTAGGAAATTTCCTACCTACGGCAGGATATTTATGACAAAATACACAGGTTGTACCAAGAAGTTAATTTCCACAATTCTTCTGTTTATGGATATATTTTGATGATATCCCTTGGTTTCCATTCAGTATGGCTTCAAGGTGGGCTTATTTTAGAATGAGATATACAAGATGTCTCAAAATATTAATTAGAAATATTTTAATGTTTATATATCCATTTTGATGATTTATCTTTCTCTGTTTTCAGTATGGCTCCACAGTGGTTTAATTTTTGAATGAGATATACAGTTTGTTTCAAAAATAATCTAGAAAAGTACTGACTAGAGTTCAGGAAGTATTTCGCTCAAATTCCTGAACAGAGTGGTCACTCATTTACGTTGACCCTGCCAATTGCAACTTCACTTTCTAACGGAAAGATTTGGCGTTCTCCTTTCCATATGGCTCCCACGAAATTTTGCATGAACCTTCAATCTGTCATTTTTCAATCAAATACTATATTTAAATTCCATCCGATCATTAGTTTTGGAAATATTGGGAGAATAAAAATTTAAATGGGCATGTCTACGAATCATTAGGACGGTTTCAACCACTCACGAATCCGGCCTTCGAAATTAACAAGCCCAAAACCTACTGTATTATATTATATTTTATATAATTATTATGGGGTCTCAAAGAATGATTGTGATTACGGCTGGCCTAACCACCGATCATAAACACAATAACACTGAAATAATCTACTCAGGGGCTGAACAGGTTTGGAGTTCAATAAGGAAGGCAGATTTCGCGAATTGGCTAGGTACATCCACCAAATGCAGGTATATCCATTAGAAATTTTATTTTTTTTATTTCTCCAAAAATACAGTTCGAATCGAATTGAAATCAAGAACTTGATGTGAAAATGAGAGCTTGAAGGTTGATGCATCATTTCGTGAGTACCAAACTTTGATAACGAGGAAATGAGCACGAAACCGAACCGTTTGATCAGTCGTTACTTGGACCCTAAATACAGAGAATATTTGATCAATATCCATCTAATGATTTCGGCGATATATGCATTCGAGATTTCATTTCGCTTGTATTTCCGTATATCAAATGGAAATAAGGTATATTCCAGGAAATAAGATTCGAATATGTGAATTTAAATCCCTGATTTTTTCGTTTTTCTTGTGGTACGTTTCTACGAAAGGTATTTGACAACACACTTCCAAGTTTCATTTGATCGGATCAGTAATTCCCGAGTTATCTTGGAAATTAGAGCAAAATCAGCGCATTCAGATGTGCTCTCTAGCCTGGAAATTTCGAATCGCTGGCATTTTTCCTCTGTAAATCATCTTGGCAGAGGACGGACGGTCCGACAGAATTGATTTTGACCCCAAAACTACCCATAAATGTGTCGATATTAATCGTTTAAGCTTTTGGCTGAAAATTCCAAAGACCAGACTTCTGGACATAAGCACGCTGTAATTGAGCTACCTGTAACATGCGCTCAAAATTGACGCATCATTGTTATTTCGGATTATAGGTTTCGACTTGTTTGAGAACTGGTCGAAGCACATCCAACGGCCGTGATTTTCTCCAGTTTTTCATAGCTTAGAATATTATATATTTTTTTTTGTGTGCCGAGACAGTCTTCAATTCATTCGAGGAGGTAATGATAGTAAGTGTTACCCCACATAGTATTTCCCTTGCGTGAGGACGAAATCGGTCAATCAATAGAAAGATTCCATCATTACATGTAATTGTATGATCAATTCCAAGACAGATTAAACATGATCCTCAAAATCATGTTGAAAATAATAAAAAATCATATTTATATCCTTTCGTTATATCGGAAAGCTAGCGACGTACGAACCTCTCGAACTTTCTGCTTCCATGCCAGTCGCGTGAAACGAGGCATGCGAACGGAACTCAAACGTACGTTTCGAAACGACCCGTGTACGGAGCCACCTTGAATTGCTTGGGAAGCCGATTCGAGAGACGAGACCGGATCGCGTCGAGCACCTCGGATCGACCCGTGTGCGGACGCTCTTAGGAACTCGGGCGGTCAGTCGATAGGAAAGATACGGGTGTGTATGATGCGCCGTTTCAAGCTAGCATACACATCCCTGTATACCCAAAAATCCAAAGGTTCCTGGAGGCCGTTTCAAGCTACTACATAATCCTGAGAAATTCGGGCGGCTGGTAGGAACGACGCAAGGGTGCTTGATGTGCCGTTTCAAGCTAACATACACACCCTTGCACACTCTTAAACCCCTCAAGTCATGTAGGCCGTTTCAAGCTACTACACGACCTCGAATGTCTTTAGCAATGCAGGATAGGAAAGGCGACCACACTGTCGTTTCATCGACTTCCCCTTGACCTAATTACGCACGCGAATTTATACCCGCCAGTACCGCTGAGCCTACCACCCCCATCTGTTCAATATAGGTAATTGCGACATACCGCACATACACATGTGTGGATATTCATCCGATTCAGCGGAACGAAAATTGAATGAAGAATTGCTTCGTTACAGAACAATTCTACAAAATCTTATGTACGAGGGGAAAAACAGCTTCTTTGATGGTGTTCTCTTAGTTCCAGAATTTTCATCATTATCCTTTATCTTGATGGACATATATTACCTTAATAATGGTGGGTGAAGAAAGAGTAGAGGAGGAGGTGTTTATTTGTATCTGATCTAACACGAATATAAGGACGAATATCTGTCGATAGATCACTTTGATATTAGCTAATAATCCGATCAACCAAAGCGTCTACACCGAAAAAACGATGTCCAAGGAATCTGGAAACTACAGTTTCACGGTTATTACCGATCATCAGACCGACTCACTTTGAACCTGCACAGAAAATTCTAAATACTAAATACCTGTGGGATTACATTCCGCAGTGTTAACAATATATAGTGACATCCACGGAGTATTGTACGAACCCTAACCTTCGAGCGTAAAAATGTATCGATGTCCATGACGTTCATCTTATTGTCGTTACAGGGAGTTGTATCAGCGATTTTACAGTGGATATAGTACCCGTACAACGATAAGAAGCCGAGTTTATGTCGTTATACCTATTGGCGGCAAAATCCAACATCGAACAAAGGATTCATGGAAAAGAAAGAGCTACGGTTCGTAAAATAATCCTAGCATGGTTCACTTTATAGTTACTACTGCAGAATATCATCGATCAGGTATTTGGTATCTAGCATTCTATCTGCGGTTCCAAAGTATATCGGTCTGAAGTTTGTTAATAACCGTGAAACTGCAGTAACCGAATTCGTTGGATATCGCTTCCTCGGAATAGAGGCTTTAGTTGATTTATTGATTAGCTCAGATCGAGGTGAAATAAAGGGTCTTTCAATAAGGACGGGTCGATTTTGACATGAAATAAATCAAATGTCTGTAATTTTGGATGATTGAGCCGAAAATGGTCTCAATCGACTAGGTTGGACTCACTGATGACGAATCCGGTGTCAAAATCGATTCTATCCGGCCGGCCGGCCGGCCGGCCGGTTGGCCGGCCGTAGACACGATAACTGTCGAACGAAGTGAGCTAGCAACTTGAAACTTTCAGGGTATGTCGCGCATTGGAATGCCGCGGTTAAGTTCGTTAATGGGCCAAATCGATCAAATAGTTTCGGAGTTATAGGCATTTGAAGTTTTGAAGTTATTTATTTTTTATTTCAGAAACTATCTGAGCGATTGGATTCAAACTTGGCGGTTAGGTGATTGCCATGGTGATTTGGCATTACTAACTGAATAAAAAAATATAGGTTAGAAAGACGACGTTAAAACAACATGGCCGCCACAGGCTGCCAACATCGACCCGTCCCTATTGAAAGACCCTTTATTTGTTGACTTATAAACAGATACTTACCCTCATCTTCATGTTAGTTAATTAGCGGCGAAGCTCTTCCTCCTTCATAAACCAATTCAATAAATTATGATATCCACTCTCAGAAGAGGTTACTATAATATTACTGCAAATTTTGGTACTATTTATCCCTGACTATATGTATGTCATGAAATTCAAAGATTTCGAACGTGTTCTACTTGCCACTATAGACAGTCTTCAACATAATAATCCACTGAAACATTCCACAAACTATCATCTTTGATGAAATTCAGAAAAAGCCACTCAGCTGATTCAGCCATGTGCAGAGGATGAGTGGGAATAGGTAACCAGAGCACCTTGAATTGGAGTCCGTTGGAAAGACGTAAATAAGGAAGACCGAAAATGACCTGGATGAAAGGTGTAAGCAACGCAACGCAATATCACTGAGAGATCTCACACCGGGAGACTGGGAGGACCGAGAGAAATGGAGATTGGGTACCGCAAGGCGTAAAACGCTTTAGAGCGGAAATATATACAGTGCGCGTCAAAATTATGGAACAAATTCATTTTCTCACACGAAAAATATTTGACAACAAAATCCTGAAACAGGTCAATTTTTGTTTCACATTCACCAAATTTGATGCATTTTTGAAGGATTTTTGTTGCACCTTGTGCCATCCCCATCAACCCTCTAAATTTTTTGAATAAGGAAAGTGGGTCATGTAGTACTTTTTTTTCATTTCAATTTTGGGGTAGAATTCTGGAAAAGAAATTTAAAAATGGCTGAAAACCTGTGAAGTTGAAATTTTTCAATTTCGATGTTGCAAATTTGACAAAATGCGCATATTTTGTAGGGATTTTTCACATTTATGTAGTTATAATTTCATCAGAAAATCGGGTCGAAGTAACGAGCTAGAATTCAAATCTATCATTTCATCCCCGATTTCCAAAAAAAAATATCTTTGTATATATCTATATCTATATATTTACGTCCAGAAAAAAATTTTTCGAATTTTTTCCAAAAATTTCTCGAATTTTTTCCAATTTAGAATCATTGTATCCAAAACATCGAGAAAAGGTAGCAATTTTTCAGTTGTTTCCAGAATGAGCATTATCTCGAACACGGTGGAAATTTTACTTGAAAATTTTATCGATATTCTGTGAGGTCATGACACCTAGTCCTATCACCAATGCAACTAATGTTTTTAAGGTTGACCGGACACCCTGTATATATTATTTTTTCAGGAATTATTTCGTTTACGGACAACTTAACACATATGTCTCGCGAAAATATTAGAATTAATTGCTAGTCGTCATTTGAAAGTAATTGAAGAACATCTTGAAACCGATTTCTCTCATTGGCGCTTTCAAGTGAAGTAGAAGCTTCCCAGCCCACCTTAAACATTCATGTTTTCCTCCGAAAGTTGAAGTGAGCAGGACTATGGTTGATATTAAAAGCAGAAACCCTTTTCTTTTTTGTAGCATGTTGTCTATGTATATTAAATGAATTATATTAATAATATAACCAAAGGTGATCTTGGAACAAGACATAACCTACAATTGCAAGTTTATTCAAAGATATGTTTCTTTATTATCTATCTGGTGTATAAGTAGGTAATATTAAATCAAGGAATCAAAGTTTAGCAGTGGGTCTGTATTCTTATTCTAAGGTGCAATCCACCTCATTCGGTTGGTGCTTTGCTGCGACAAGAAGAGTGAAATTGCGAATTTGTCAAAGGTACTTCACGAAGTGAAATTTTACATAGTAGGTATTATGGCCAAATTATGCTTCATTCATTCATTATCCCTATTTGACACTTCCCACAGTTGCACAATCAGAAACAAAACCATTAACTTAAACTCGTCCATGATGTAAAACATGGTGTGCTCATCTGTGATCGTATTTACTAACGATGACGTTACTTTTTCATTCAAATTCAAGGAAATATAAATTCTGTGCTCTGAATGAAAAAAGTGACGTCATCATTGGTAAATACGATCACAGATGAGCAGATGAGCACACCATGTTTTGCTCACATCATGAACTTGTCATAAGTATTTGTATATAAACTTCATACAATCTCTTTGTGATCTGCTACAGATATATGGTTATTTGTGTCCTGGTATTTTATGGTTATCATTTTGAAACTTCGAAACATAAGACAAAATCTTGGACTGGTCTCTAATAGAACTCTGTAAGTTAGATGACTGTCTCAACCATTGCTATTTATTACGTACCAATAACTACGCCATGTTACCATAAGTTCGGAACTGTACTAAACGTTACCGGTGCAGACTCTCTGCTAACTTCATGGACATGTGAAGACTTGGTATAGTTTGAATTAATAAATATATTGGGTACCACGGATTTGTAAATTTGTGACACCAAACTCTTACTTATATTGTGTTTCGTGAAAAATAAATATATCGTAACGAAAAAATAAAATATCGGCATATGATATAAATAAATTGTTGCAACTCATCAATATATTTGCTCGAAAAAACATACATTTGAAAACACACTCCTGTTCTAAATGGGACACCCTGGATATATCGTTGAGGATTATGACAACTTTCAAACCGCACGAATTTTATACCACCATAGATTCTTATTTCATGCGAAACACAATGAAATGTCGCGATAAACTTTTATTTGGAAAGTCTTTTCTGGGAACGGTTTTTGTATGAAAGCGTCCTAAGGAAGTTTTACGTGCAGCTGAATATGCTTTATTTCGTTCGCCCTGGGGATTTTCTTTTGAACAAGGAGTATTTCATTTTTTGAATGAATGATATCGTCGGATAGCATTCAGTACCTTCCTAAAGGATTCTATCACAGAAATTGTATTGATGTGGGTAATCTACTGTTTTGACGTAAAAAAATTATTTTTTTTTTCAATCAAGTAATTCTAGTTTTTATGCGCTTGTTCTTAGGAACCGAGCATTATCGTTTCAACACAATGTCTGTAATTCTCGAATTTTAAGTCGAAAATGATCTCAAATGATTCGGTTGAACACCCTGAAGAAGAATCCGTGGTAAACTTCAATTCTGTCTGTCCGTCCGTCCGGAGTTTTAACTTTCGAAGGAAATGACCTAGCGACTTGAAATTGATAGGTCAGAGTAAAATTACAAATATCTTGGTTGAGTTCCTTTCCTTAATGGGTGAAATCGATTCAATAGTTTCGGAATTAGGCCTATTTGAAATTTTGTGGTTAATTATTCGATATCTCATTAAGTACTATATCGATCAGATCGAAACTTTGTAAATAGTTCTATAATACCAATGCGCAACTCAGTATGAAGTTTTGTGTGGATGCACTTGTTGAAAATTTTATAACTTTTTATTCGAATATTTTCCAAATCTTTGTTGAACATTTTTTTCTAGAAATATATTAATCAATTTCACATCTTTGAGTCAGTATTTTACGATAATAAACCGAATCCAAATTCGATCCGATATTCGGAGATATGAGGAAAAAAATCTGCCAATATTCGTAGTTATATGGAATGTCAACGTTATTTCCGAAATCTCAAAATAAACAGATGCAATTAGATTGAAATTTCGTAATCAGTTGAACAAAACATAGCAAGTGCAATAATTTTTGTTGATCTAGCGGTTAGGAAAAGAAACGAAAATTATTCGACAATATTTGAAATTTTTGTTGAAATTTTTTTTTCCTCGGAAAATTTGTCACATTTCAACGAAATTTGGCACTGACCTCTGGGTCAGTCACTGAATCAGAATTCAGTACTTCACGATAATAAACCGAATTTCACTTCGATCCGATATTCAGCTCCGGAGATATAAGGAAAAAATATGCCAAAATTCGTTGTTATTTGGAATTTTAACGTTATTTACGCAATATGAAAGAGGACAGATCCAATCAGGTTGAACCTTCGTTATCAGTTAAACAATAAACAGCAAGTACAACTGAGAGCAAAATTCGTGTTGATATACTAGTAGGAAATGAAAAAAATTATTCGCAAATGTTTGAAACTTTTGTTGAATAATTTCTTTTTCCTCGAAAAGTGTTGTCAAATTTCAACGAAATTCGTCGCTGACCTTTGAGTCAGTGTTTTACGAAGATAAACTAAATGTTAATTCGATCCGATATTCAGCTTCCGAGATATAAGGAAGACAATATGCCAAAATTCGTGGTTATTTGGAATTTCAACGTTATTTCCGCAATATCAGAAAGAACAGATGCAATCAGATTGAAACTTCGTAACCAAATGAACAATACATGACAAATGTAACAGAGTTAATTTTGTTTTGATCTAGTCGTTTATTAGAAAATGTTTGAAATTTTTGTAGAAAAATTCTCCAAAAATATTCGAAATTTCTGTTGAAGAATTGTTTTCTCGGAAAGTATTGATCAGATTTGAACGAATTAACGCACAGACCTCAGATTCAGTATTCAACAACAATGGTTCAAATTTCAATAGTGAATTTCGTGTTTCGAAATTTTGAGGTTATTTCCCCAATATCTCAAGAAGTAGAGAAGCCATTAACTATTTGAGTTCACTGTGAATATAATTCTGATAACAAAACAGTTATGAAGCAACTACTCTTTAGTCCACTTACCCCTTCTTCGTCTGACTCACGTTTCGTAAAACACGTTTCCTTCGTCCAGAGACATGTCGTCACTAACTTCGAAATGTGCGCTAAACGCAGAAATCGTAAGTGGATTAGAGAGATTGGTGTTTTGTAAGAGAAGCCACCATTTCGAAAGTTCGTACATACTTGAAGAATATCAAGCCGCAACTTACCACAAAGTTTTGTGTTTCTCCAATCGTTAAAAGTTTTGAAGAAATGGTGTTTCTAAAATTATTGACATCTTCATCAAAAATAAATATTTTTTTCTGAATTATTTGACCAGCTTTCAATGAATCTCTGCGCAGACCTTGAAGAAAGTATTCCTCAATAGATAGTCCACAACTGGGTACTCCTCAATCAAAAATCTATAGGATGTTGAGAAGAAATCAACTGCATCCTAATCATATTCAGCTTGTCCAGCGATTACATCCCGGAGATGAGATTCACCCTTCAAATTTTTGTAGATGGTTAACGAATAACAGACCATTAATTTACCGCGCACTTTTCTCAGACGAAGCGCAATTTACGATAGACGGTATACTTTATTCTCGTAATTTGCATGAATGGGCTGAAGAGAACCCACATTCCATTCAGAAGCGCAACTCACAGAAAAAATTTTCCGTTAACACATGGATTGCAGTGATTCATATCCAACTGATTGGTCTCGATTTCTTTAATACTCCCCTTAATGGATAATCATATTCAGATTTTCTTCAGAATATTTTACTTAATCTATTAATCAATGTTCATATTCATTGTACTTATTTCCATCATGACGGCGCACCAACACATTTCTCTGTCCTGGTGAGAAATCACTTGAATGTCGTATATGAGAATCGGTGGATAGGACGTGGTGGTCATATTAAATGACCCTCACGATCTCCAGACCTCAACCCCATAGATTATTCCATTCGAGAATATTTCAAACAAATGGTTCATTCTGTGAATATTGAAATGCATTGAAAATAGTTGATAGAGGATTATACATTTCACGGATGTTATCCGCAATGATGGTGTGACTATAAAAAAAGCAATTGGACAGTTGATGAAACGTGCAGAAAAATGTGTGAAAGCTGGAGGTTTCCACTTCGAATAACTTCTGTGAGTCGAAAACATTAGATCCGCTTATGAACTTTATCGAAACAATTATCAATGTATGTGTTTTTTCTAAGTCATTAAATCGAATATTTATTTTTTCAATTGAATTTATTTGGAACTGAATTTTCCTGAATGCATATATCAAGAATCCCCGACTTAAAATTAATTGATGCCATGTTCCATCACAAGATGTAATATGATAAAAATATCTTTTATGTTGGGGAAAATAAAGGAACATTTATTTTTGTTTTGCTCGATCGAGCTTCCCAGGTTGGAATGATAATGAATAATTCTTACAATGTTCCTGTATCTACAGATTCGTTAGATCATTATGAAATTTTCAGAGGTGTGGCAAAAATTTGAATGGATGCATTCCATTTGCCTGATTATGCAGCTCAAATAAATATAAAAATCCAGAAAGTGGCCTACAGGGTTGTCATTTCTACATAAGTAGTCAGAATTGATTTGATATTCGGTATAAATAATCCAATAAATGCTATAAAGCGAAACAAATTCTGAAAAAAACATTCAATTCTGATTTACACTACCAGAACTATAGTTGATTGAAATTTTTGTCGGAATGGATGAACCATCCTTACATGGGTACGGAAAGGTAGGAGATATTTCTAAGTGGCCATTTCGTGTCGCTGATGATTGATTATACATATATGGTAGGAGTAGGAGAAGTTCCCCGTGGGACATCCTGTATAATGTTCATCAAATCACATAAGACATGGCTCTGTGGTATGATAGAAGAGGAATCTGTTGGCTGTTGTTGGTGGCTTTTCTGGAAGTACTGAACAGAAATTCTTGAAACTTGGTAGAAAAATCGCGTGTTACTCGGGGTTGATCCTTCAAGCTTTTCTGCAGGATCGGTTCGCCCCAGGGGCTCGAAACGAGGGGTTGAAAGGGGAAAAATATTATTTCACGAAAATTTACCTTCGAATTCTCATGAAATTTTCAACATTGATTACTGTATCAGATTCCAATCTAGAAAATTTTCTTCGAATAATTTACGACTAGTGGTTTGCGAGTTGTAAGAAAGAACGCTGGAAATTGTCATGTCCCGAAAATGAATAATCGCATTCGTTCCTAAGATTCAAATGTTGGAATTCAGTGAAATAATTTGACAACTTTTTATCCAGAATATATATCTTAAAGCAGATGAAAAGATTAATTAACAAATATTTAAGACATCGAGAAATATTCCCCTGACTCGTTTGAAAACTTCTGTACCTGTAAGTTTATATAATCTATTCAGATTTATCTTATTCTGGATAACCTTATGAATTTCAGTTAATTTTCTACCCTACTCACTCATCAGCCGCTTGCAAAAAAATTATGAATTAGAGTGAATGTAACACAGTATAAATACTCCATTCACTTTTATAAAGAAGGCCAGTTGGCCATGACATCCTGACAGATTTCACCGTGTATAGTTTGAAAATGTTAGGTTATAGTCATTTTCCTGTCAGATAACTACACAACGTTATCCTCTCTACGAAGAGGTCGTACTAATTACGTATTTTTCAAAATGTGAATCTACATTGGGAAAGTAATGAATTTGAGAAAATATTATGTGAATTCAATCATTCCAAAGACCTGGCGAATGTTGAAGAAAAATTTTTCTCTGTTAATACTTCACGTATATAAACATGGTTGGAAGATTCAGTTATGCTTTTTTCTTGTACGGAAATCAAGAATCGAGTGTTTTGGAATTTTATTGAAAAATGATGGATAGAGCAGTCCGTTACTTTGCGATAGTTCATTCGAAAAAAAAATAAAAGTACTCGAATAACCCGGCAGTAAAACTTCTAAACGAATGGACGGACCTATGGAATTCCCTACTTTTCTGAATTCTCAAGAAATAAGCCTATATAAGTCATTTAAATACCTTGCTCCAGTAAGAAAATGTAGTAGTACTATGAAACCTGTGTCACAGTTAACCTCAAAAGGACTAACTAACAGTTCTTGGGAATCTAGGTGAATGATACATACACTCGATTGGATCAACATATTTCTAAACTGGGACACATAAGCTTAGCTTCAGTCTATTATCATTGGTTGTAATGACAAGATATCTGGATAAATTCTCCATGTAAACTACCTATCATTCAGTATTCGAGTCAAAAGCAAGATATGAAATTATGTTTTATGGACATACTTTGAAGTCAACTAAAATATTCAATTTCCAAAAAAAGCAATTCCTAAAATTTTAGAAAAAATAGAACTGAATGAGATATTGTATAATTCATGTTATTTTCATACGTAAAATTTCAATGTTCTGCCAAGATAGGATATAGCAAGTTCATTTTCAGTGTACTACTTCCTATCGAAACAATTCCACGAAATATACGTATAATGTTCGAAATTATTCATTAAGGAATTTGTTCAATTCAAACATGACTATCTACTTACTTAAGTCTCAATACAATCTTTGAATAATAAATAGATTTTTCTGTGATTCCTTCTCATTATATCTGTTGAGATTGAATTATTACGATGTACTTTCATTAAATTCAAAGTACCTATCAAGTCTTGAATTACTAATTTAATTATTATATCAACTGACAAATAATGATTGAACTCAAAAACTTGAGAAACCATTAAGACAATAGAAAAAACTCGTTTTCGATACATAAAATATCAATAATATGCAAGGAGATTAACTTTCTAATATCATTAGATAGTTACATTTTTATTGAAAAAAACCGGGTTCTTTGATACATTCAACAATACAGCATCACGGTATAAGTAAAAGGGGATTGAATAGGGCACCATACGTTTTTAACTATGATACAAGAGCATAAATATATAAACCTAAAAAAAATATAGTGTCCCCTTGCATAAGTGTAGAGAAATAGACTGACATATTCATAAGGCGTTGATTTCCAAGACAGAATTTCTTCTTTCTTATGGGATTAAAACTGACAAAATATCTTGAAAACATGTCTGCAACAGGACAGAAGATAGAAAATTAGCAGAAAATTAAAAATAGTTTTACCTACATTCGTGACCTAACTTGGAAGGTCTTTCGACCAGATCTGGCTTGCCAAGCAATGATTTTTCAGATCCTCACTGTAAACCGAGAATCCTACATGCCCTGAATAATGGAGAATCTTTGCAATAACATGTTTTGTTCACATAAAATTTTGTGTTTTGTGTGTTATTAGCAACCGATTGATTTTGTGTTTGTGCTTCCTTGATTATATTCCAAATGTTCCTTCACAAAAAAGAGTAGGGTTCTCGGCAGTGTGTCAATCGAAAAATGGTAATTTTTCAAATTATAATTCCAAACGGTACGTTGCAGATCAGTTTTCCAAAATAAAATCTTCAGTGAGTTTCTTTTTAGGTGCACCAATAGAAGAAAACTGTTATACCAGAAACTCTTTGGATTCCTTTTCATTATAAATCTTTCTGATTGTGGTGACGTGTAGCTAAAAAAAAAATATTATTTCTTAGAAAATATAATATTTTGATTTTTACTCACATACATCTCGATGTAAGATAGCTTCTGATGAATGATCGTTTCCAAAATATCAGTTACTATCGGAATGAGCGCAATTCTATAAAGCACTTCCTGATACTCTGTCCTTGCTTCTTCAGATCACTTTATGTACTTTCAATTTCGAATCGAAGCGAAATGTTAATTTATTAGTTGATTATGGCTGGAGCTGAAATGTTATTTGTTATTGAAAGAGAGTAGAAATTGGCAACGTCGTGTCGAATTATTTTGACATTGTCGATATTTCAGGAGCGCCAACCTGCCTTGGTTTTAGTTACAAAAAAAATGATAGACCCAGATCATGGCCAACTGGGCTACTTTATAAAAGTGAATGGAGTATACCTACACATACCTATTTCTTCAAATATGCGTGATTTTGGTTTTAAGCATAAAAGTGGTTTTCAAATCTCAGAGAATTTATTATTGGTTATTTGAAACATTTCCATGTGAATATTATCGAGAATGCTTGACTTCCATCCTATCATTTATTGGTGATTGTGATTGAATATCTTCGTTCATCTTTTATTATTAACTGAGGAGAGCCCGCTTCCCGAACGTTTGATGTTAGTCAGCGGTGTAGCTGAATTAAGATATAGGTGGCGTCATCGTTAGGAATGGAAACTGTGAATATCGTTAATTATGCGACACTTCAAGTCTAATGTACATCACAGTTTGGTAATTTCTGCAATTCTGCTCTGAAATTTTGATGAATAATATCCGTGAAATGAAATATACCAATTAAGAAGAATTACTTTCTCACCCTTCTTGTGAATACGTCACGACGTCACTGGAGGAAAAATTTATTGCTATGAAGAGTTTACGTTTGGACACTTAACACCCTCTGGAGTGTTTCTGACAACGATGTGCAACGAAATTCCTCTTTCAGAGTTATTCATTCGATTCAAACTTTCGTTGGGATTTGCTCATATTGTATGGTATTTCATTTTGTTGATTATTCCGGGGCTTATAGTTTGTTCTAGTTAGTATATCGGGTGCGTTCTGAATAGAAATTGTAACAATATCCTCACGCCAACTTCGACATAGCACTGTTAATTATTGACCTAACATTAAAGTTTGGCCGGTACCGTCTAACTAGGAAATATCTTTTTTATTTCTATGACTCAATTTTGGAAAGCTTTAATTTTTCCAACCAGGTAGGAATTGAAATGAATGAATATTCGAAATGTAAGAGGCACGACACGGCTGCTCGCAATTCAGAATTTCTCCAGAAAAACTTCCCGCTTGTGGGAATATTTACTAGCTGATATTGGCGGAGAATCTTAAAAATTGTTTTATTTTACTGTGAAACTTCTCACTAGCTGTACTAACGATGATAAAGTGTGATAAATATCGCTGAAGAATTTGCACATATTAAGTTGAGAAAATAATAAACCTTTATGTAAAATTTGCAGCGTTTTCTAGATATCGTTGCTATTTCCGAAATACCTCAAGAAGCTCTGATTCGATGATGACGAAACTTGGCAACTAGTTGGCATATACTGATCGGCAAATTCTAACGGAATGTGGTTATCGTTTAATTATATCAATAAAATAAAGATTTAAAAAATTTTTTTTCAGATATTTTATATTTGGTCTACCAACCATATGGTCATCACGGTATTCTTCATAAACCTTCAAGCTGTAATTTTCATTGAAACATCACTGATGGATTTGAATTTGATGCGATCTGTTTTTTCAAGAATATTTCGATGATGCAATTTTAAATGGAATCATTGCGGAATCATTGGGTGAATTCTACCGATTCGCGGATACGTAATCAGACTCCAAACTCACAATGCAAATAACAAGTCTATAAGTATATTCTTAAGAAAGTTTTTGTGTTCACTATCGACAGTTGAGTCAGTCGTCAACACAATAACTTCCAGAAAAAATCACTCAGAAACTCGATATTGTAGAGTGGGTTTTCTATCCAATCAAAAAGGCCGAATTCGTGAATGGATGGAATTCGCTTAATGATTCCGTATATAAAGGTATCCATGCAAAATTTAATTTCTTCACTTTTTCCAAAAACACGCATCTGATCGAATTAATCGGAAAATGGAAGCTTGAGGTTCATACAGAATTTCGTGAAGACGACATGAAAACAGTTCGCTCAATCTTTTCATCAGGAAGGAAAGCTGCGTTTGGCTGGGTCAATACGTGATCACTTCGGCAACGAATTTGAACAAGCGTGTAAAAACACCTGACCTCACGTCAGGGCTTTTCTTCATTTTCATCTACAAGATAAGATACGGACTCATACGAATTACCAAATATTTGCCGAATACAATCGAAATGAGAGTCTCATGAATAATGATTATAATAAGGTATTGGATCGGTTTCGTGTGTGTTCAAAACCGGGTGTTCAGATTTTATCTAAGTAATCAGCAGTGAATTGTGGCAAATGATCAAGTTCAATGATATCATTCAAATACGATTTATTCACATAAAGATATATTACATGGGAGAAGAAAAGCAAAATCACACATAAAATAGAATTTGCAGTCAAAATTGTCATCAGAAAAACACAACATTTACAGTTATGGAGAACAAGTGCAAATAAATCAATGAATAGGGCAAATACCAGCAGAAAAATAGAAAGTTCACAGTGATGGCCTCAAAAGAAGATGGAAAGACTGTGAGAGTACGGTTCAAAAATAATTTCCAAAATTCTCCTATGCCCAAGAGGTGTCAGATGCCACACAATAGAGCACTATTCCAGCCTGGGCGATGACCAAAGCATTACTAATAAAGGTTTGGTCTACAAAAAGGCAGAAAACGAATACAATATTCCAGAATGAAAATGAAGAAAACACTTTTTACAGTTTGGTTGACGAATATATTGAGTGCAATGATACGAAATTTGGAGAACTCTTTCGACTTCCTCAAGAATAATTCGCAAGAATAATATGTTTCATGGAACATGAAATCACAAAACCGCATTTAAGTAGCTCAATCAGTATTTCGTCCTTTTCCTGATTGAAGAAATTCTAGAAAAAAAGCACCGACGTGAGTTCAGGAGCTTTTACGTGCTTGTTCAAATTCTAATCACTAGATCAACACGAAATTTTGTTGAGTGTTCAACTTAGTTTCAATCTAATTGCGTTTTTACTTCTGGAAATAATACGGAGATATCTTTTAAATTCCAAATGGCAACGGAATTCGGGATATTTTTTTTCTTATATCTCCGAAAGTAGATTTCGGATCGAATTGAAAGTTAAAAAATTGTTGTTAAATAGTGATCATAAAGTTTTTGCCACGTTTCGTTGAAATCAAATCACTATTTTCCGAGAAAAAACTTTTTCATCGAAAACATGAACAGTTTTCGGGAAATCATTATTTTTTAGATATTTCTAACAATTGGATCCACACGAAATTTTTCACTAAGTTGAGCATTGGTTTTCCAACGCTAACTACCAAGTTTCAATCTGATCGAATCGGTACTTCATGAGATATCGAGAAATTAACCTCAAAATTTCAAATGAGGCTTTCTAAGAAACTATTCGACCGATTTCATCAGTTAACGAACTCAACCGAGATATCTGGACTCCCAACATAATCTGACAACTTCAAGTCGCTAGGTCCTTTCCTTCCAAAGTTAGGTAAAGCACATACGGACGGATGGGCGGATAGAATCGAATTTAATCGCAGATTCTTCTTCATGGTGTTCAACCCAATCTTTTAAGATCATTTTCGGCTCAATATTCGAAAATTGCAGACATTGTGACGAAACATAATGCACTTTTCCCCAGAACAAACGCGTAAAAACTCTTTCTACCCCTTGACTGTCACCATGCTATTGAAGCCTACTAACCGTCGCGTGTGACGTGTGACCTTCGCCCGCCGTGACTGCACGTCGCACGCGACGGTTGAGGGAGACCGTGCCCATAGTTTCATCATTCGGAAGTTGACGGCGGCATGTCCGCGTCCGTCGTCGCTCGCGTGCAGCGGGCGTTCAGAGAGACCAGCGCCTTAGCTGCCTTGTTCTCAATATGTGTGCTATATCACACCCAAGTCCCTGACATCCTCAACTTTAACTCACTCTTCGTCATCCATGCAGTATCCGAATTTGAATATTTTTTTTTTCAAGGATGCAAAAGAATAATTTTTATTGAAGGGCAAATCATTCCTAATACTCGACTGATGAATGTCATCGATATCCGCTTGGGGTCTTGGATCCCGAACATCGGCAATTCTACGGTTGAATTCGAAATTATTCTCGAACAGCAAATTTTTTGAGTATTTAAGGCTTTTGTGGCAAATCATCAATGAATATCATAAATAAAAGAGGACCCGACTTCCCGACTTTGACCCCTGAGATACTCCCGAATTTGCATAAAATTTTCCAGAACAATTTCCAACATTTTTTAATCTGACACCTCAGGATGCTTGACAACGCTTCAACTCCGCTAATTTTACCCAAGAAAATGTCATTACCGACAGAATTAAATACCTCAAGGAAATCTGTGTCAATTACATCGACTGGAGAATTTTCTATAATATTATAAAACTCGTGGGAGAACTCCAGCAAATTTGTCGCTGTAGATTTATTCGACGTACAACCATGTTGCTCCATGCATATTTAATACAATCAATTCCAATAGCCATTCAAATTACACACATTATTTGTTTGTTCTAACACAGTATTCAAGTGGTCAAAGAAGTTTTTCATTCAACCAATAATGATAGCATTTTCATTTCCATTCACTACGTTTTGAACATAACTGAAGAAATTGATGTTATTAGCAATACCAGAATTTGGTGGAAAATAAACAGATATCATTGATGGGGTAATTTTTTTTATTTTCAAGCTTATTTCAACTAATTCATAACTGTCAGCCCTATTGTCTACTCCAAATACTTTGAACCTTGTCCTACCAGCAATTATTACACCACAACCTCTTACCTCATTTGTATGCTTCAGACTTGTGCCCGATTTGTGGATCTCATATTTTTCCAGTGATAATATCATATTCTTCCTTATCAATACGCAGCTTTATGTCATTCAGCTCTGTTCTCAGATCCCCAAAAATTTTGATAAAAACACATATTAATACAGATATTTTTGTCCATTTTATTTGAGCAATTAGCTCCAAAAATTGAATGAATACTTATAATTCTTACGAAACTCAAGGAAACAGTCGAAATGAAAGAAAAAGAATAAACAGTACACATGCCGAGGCGGCCTCTAGTAACATTCTCATTATATTAAATCACTTTGACTGCGGATTCTCATTTTCTGACCGCCCACGTTTGCGAAAACCTCACCATTGGACCTCTATACATTTTTGGCCGAATACTTTTTCATAGCCTTACTAAGCAATTCCAATCCGAATTTCGTCAAGTCTTCCTTTAAAGCCGAGCCACTGGATTCAAATAATTTTATATTCCAGATAATTATTTGCTAACTTGGTAGTTGCAAAAACGCAGTGTTGGTCGAAGTTGTTTATTATCTGCTCCTTTTATTAACTTTGATTTTCATTTTGTGATGCTGCCATTTTTCGTCCATACTCCTCCAATTTCTCCTGTGGTTTAACGAGAACTCCATCAAGTTTTCTATTTGAGAGTTCGCTGATGACTGACGAAAGATTAGTTGGGTAATCAGGTATAGGACCCACTGAAAGAGTGTAGAGAGAGACTCACAGTAACGTTTGTGAGATAGAAGAAAATCGGCTGATACGGGGCAAAACATAGGTCGTGTTCGGCATATAATTGGACTCAAAGGTACACAAACGGCAGCAGATTTTAATTTTTTTGAGTGAGTTTTTCTACTGATAAATTATAGTTCTTGAATCGTCATAATAATATTAAAACTTCCCAGCGATTCAAAACTAAGATCCCCATGGGTTTGAGCAAACAAATTCCCTCTGTACTTCATTTAGTAAACACTTTCTTGAAATTAATGTAATAAAACGACAATTCGGTCAAATCGAACTGAGAGAAGGCTCGATTCCCTCAATTCATGATTTTCCTGAATACTTAAGGAAAAAACGCTGCAAATTCAACACAAAGGTTTGTTATTTTTTCAGCTTAATGTGCTAATTTTTCAGCGATATTTATCACACTTTATCATCGCGAGTACAACAAGTGAGAAATATAACAGTGAAATAAAACAATTCTTAAGATTTTCGCCAATATCAGCTAGTAAATATTATTTCCACAAGCGAGATTCAAGTATCTTTCATAGAAATTCTGAAATGCGAGCAGTCGTATGAAGCCTCTTGCACTTCGGAATATTCATTCATTACATTTCTTATTTCAATCCCTATACCTGGCTGAAAAAATTGAAGCTTTCCAAAATAGAATCATAGAAATAAAAGAGAAATTTCCTAGTTAGACGGTAACGGCCGAAATTTAATGTTAGGTCAATGATTAACAGTGCTATGTCAAGGTTGGCGTAAGGATATATTTACAATTTCTACCCAGAACGCACTCGATATATTAACTTGAACAAACTATAAGCCTAGGAATAATCAACAAAATTATTTATCACACAATATGAGCAAATCTAACGAAAGTTCGTATCGAATGGATAACACTGAAAGAGGAATTTCGTTGATTATCGTTATCAGAAACATTCAAAAGGGTGTTAAATGTCCAAAAGTAAATTTTGCCTCCAGTGACGTCGTGGCGTATTCACGAGAAGGGTGAGAAAGTTCAGAGTTATTTTCCTCAATCGGTATATTCTCTTTCACGGATATTGTTCATCAAAATTTCAGAGCAGAATTGCTGAAATAACCAAACTGCGATGTACATGAAAAGTCGCATTATTAAAGATATTCACAGTTTCCATTCCTAACAATGACGACACCAATATCTCTTAATCATCGAACGTTCGGAAAGCGGGCTCTCCCTAGTTGAAGTTTTGAAGGTCGGCGAAAAATAAAAGATTAACGAAGATATTCAATCACAATCACCAATAAATGATAGGATGGAGGTCAAGCATTCTCGATAATATTCACATGAAATTATTTCAAAGAACCAATAATAAAATCTCTGAATGAATCAGATTTGATGACCACTTTTATGCTTAAAACCAAAATCACGCATATTTCAAGAAATAGGAGTGTGAAGGTACTTACTGTGTTAGATTCTATGAAATTTAAAATCATTTTAATTCATTAGTCTTTTGCAGGCGGCTAATGAGTGAGTTGGAAAGGAAATTGACTCAAATTCATATGGTTATCCAGAATAAGATTAATGTAAATAGATTGGTATGAACTTACAGGTACACAAATGTTCAAACGAGTCAGGAGAATGGGTGCGTTTTTATTTTCATCGAAATGATTAATCGATTAACCTCTATCTTTCTCTTCTTTGGTGGAGAACAAAAGAAGAGAGAGAGGGAGATACACCGATTAATCAGTTCGATGAAAATACAAACGCACCCTATATTTCTCGATGTATTAAAAATTATTTAATCAATCCTTTCATCTGCTTTGAGATATATGATTCTGGATTAAAAGTTGTCAAATTATTTCACTGAATTATAACTGATTTTAATCTTAGGACCGAATGCGATTATTGATTTTCGGGATATGACAATTTCCAGCGTTCTTCCTTACAACTCGGTAACCGTTGGTCGTTAATCATTCGAGTACAATTTTTTAGATTGGGTTCTGAAACAGTAATCGATGTTGAAAATTTCATGACAATTCGATGATAAATTTTCGAGAAATAATTTTTTCCCCTATCAACCCCTCGTTTCGAGCCCCTGGTGCAAACCGATCCCACTGAAAAGCTTGGAGAATCAATCCCGAGTGACAAACGATTTTTGTACCAAGTTTCAAGGATTTCCGTTCAGTACTTCCAGAGAAAAGCCCCGGATGGGGGACGGCGGACGGACGGATTTTGGTTTATTATTTGATAAAATCAACTAATAAACCTTAATGATCGACCAACCAAAAAAAAAATTTTAAGCCCCCCTGAAAATTTCACAGTTTACGTTTTGGAGTATTTAGATGTGAATAAACGAATAAAAAAAATCCGTTCGTCGGCCGTCCGTTGTCCGGGGTTTTTATCTGGAAGCACAAAACTGAAATCCTTCAACTTGGTGAAAAAATCGTGTCTCACTCGAGATTGATCCTCCAAGCTTTTCAGCACGATCGGTGTACCCTGAGGGCTCTAACTGGGGGTTGGGGGAAAAAAAATTATTTCTCGAAAACTTATCACCAAATTTTCATGAAATTTTTAACGTTGATTACTGTTGTATAACTAAACCTAAAAAATTTTACCCGGATAATTTCCGACAAGTGATTCTTGAGTTATAAAGAAAAACGCTGCAAATTTCCAATGATGTCAAAATGAATCACAGCATTCGGTTCTAAGTTGTTTAAATTCTCAATGGTGTATTGGGTTATTTAACTAAGAAAATAATAAACCTTTGTGTAAAATTTGCAGTGTTTTTTTTTATTGGTTGATTCAAAGCTACATACACCAAAACGTTAACTGTGAAATTTTCTGGGGGGGAAAATTTTTTTTTCTTGGTCGATCACTAAGGCTCATTATTTGATTTTATCAAAAAAAAAACCAAAACACCGAAATCAAGGATTTGAAAAATATAAGCTAAGAAAGAGAATGAAGTTGAATCTGTTTTCATTGAGAAGAAGGTGAAGCTGGATCCTACATCAACTAGGTAGTTACCTGTTTTCAATTGTGCAGTATATTTATATTCAGGTTTGATATATTTCAGTTCTGAAAACTACTTGTAGCCTGAAAATATTGATACCACAGATTGTTCTCGAAAACCTCCGATACAAAATAAAGCAAGGTATTTTTCCATCCTATACGGTCGCTTCAAATAATCATTCTGAAGGAGGAGGCATTATTTTGGGGACATAAAATATTCTGCTCTGAAAACTGCACAAGCTTAAACGGTATGGAATATTATCAATAGAAGCAGTCAGAAAATGAGAAAAGAAAATAATAAGCTACATGCAAAAAATGTAAATTACAGGAAAAGGTTAACAAACCTCCAATTTTTATTTATAATTTATTCAGATTTGTGATTCTACTTCAATTATTCCTTCAGGACTCACCAGATGTTTCAAATCCTCTCTTTCGCTTGAAAATAAATTCATTTCAATAATTTTTGTAATTTTCCAGCAACCTCCTGCGCATCACGAAAATAGTATTATTATTATTATTTTCAATATTAGAAATGACTATAAATAATGGGTTGGTTTTCCCATCTGATTAGATTTGATTTGAGACCATTCATTTGGGCAAAAAGATAAAGCGCTTGTGTGTGAAAAGGCGCGCAAAATCGATTCTTACTGTTAATTTTGATCTTTCCTCAATTTGAATGAGTAAATTTTTTATGAAAACCTTGGAATAATTTTTTACAATACTTCAAAAGTTCTTTTGAGATAAAAGTCTTAGAATACATAAGAGAGATTAATTAACCATTGTGTGGAGTATTGAACAGGTATATGAAATTAACACTTTCAAAAGGACAATAATTATTAGAAACTCGATTTCTCGATAATTTTTTTGAATATCTCATTGAATTCAATTCCTATGGAACACCGAATTGAAAATTTCTCTGTTAATCGGAAATCAACTGATTCAACATAAATTAATACGTTTTTATTATCAAACTGTTAGCCTAACTCCAAAATATTGTAAGAAATTATTGAGTTCGAGAAGTCTAACTATGAAAAGAATGAGTGGGTACGTCGAAATGATTGTATAAAATTTTGAGATTGAGGAAGAAACCCAAAATCGCTATGAATTCAGCTCAACCCCGTTTCTTGCCCCGGATCACTTGACTTTTATCTTCGTTACCAGTATTACGACCGCATCTCCCATGGGTTGCATTAGTTCGTAGGACACTCAAAAAAAACGGGGCTTCGAATATATTGTAGGATTAATCAGTCGATAACCGGATCTCAAGAATTGGCGACTACTCACGATATATGATGATAAGAGATCAAATTGGGAATCAGAAATTGATTCCTACGACTAATAACTCAACAGGCTCTAAACGGAAACAGGTCTTTTATCCGGTGTTAGCTGCAAGTCAGGAAAGCCGGGTTGGTGGGAGAACGTTGTCTTGGGGTAACATCAGTTCAAGACTTTCCAGCTGCAGAGGATCCAATAAACATCCAGAGCACTAACCTGAGTTCAGGAGCTTCTACGCGCTTGTTCGCATTCGAAGCCATTTCATCTAGACATTTTGCATGGCCCTTTACGCCGTCATTTTCCAACCAAATGCAGAATTTTCATTCCAACACATCTGGGAAAATAAAATTTCAAATGGATATACCTTCGAAATCATTAGGGGGGATTTCAACTTTTCACAAATTCGATCTTCTTGATTAACCCCCAAACCTGCTGTAAAAATATCTAGTCTCTAAGTCATTTTTTTTATTTTGTTTGTCGTTGGGACCAGCCTAACTGCCAAACGTAAAATGAGAATCCATTAAGGAACTTGATATTTGTTGAACCAGTTCAGTTACGAAAGGCGAATTTAAAAATTTTTAATAATATGTAATTTTTGCATCCATTCTGTCCAGTGGGCCGGCTGGCCGTCCATAAACACGATTACAGGATAGGTTGCATTTGGAAATGCGTCGGTGATGTTATGTTCTTTTTTGGGTGAAATCAGCCGAAAGATCGGAGTTAGAGCTCTTCGAAATTTCAAGTTCATTTCAGTGATAACTCGGGACCTACTGAAACGATTGGATTAAAACTTGTAAGCTACTTGGAGTATGACGACGCGACACTCTTTGAAAAATATTGTTAAGATTGTACTGTCAGTATATTCAATAAAAATTTTCTTTTAAAATTTTTTTGTAAAAAATTGGTTTTCCGGAAATTGTTTATCATATTAGAAAAAAATTTTGCCCAGGCAATGAAATTCATATTTCACAGAAGTTTTTTAAATTTCCGTTCTATTCGGTTATTGTTTCTCGAGATATTCGGAAAAAGTATGTAAAATTTCGTGGTTTCTTCTTAGATATCATTGTTTTTTCGTTATTACTCAAAAACTAACGATTCAATCATGATAAAAAAAAATTTTGGAATTTTTTTTTAAATCAAGTGACAATACGATCCCAACGAAATTCTGCTCAATTCATTTGCGTGTCGTTATGCTTCAACTAACTGCCAAGTTTCAATCCAATCGCTTCAATGGTTCCTGAGATATCAGGGAAATAACCTCAAAACGACCGATTTGTCCCATTAACGAGTTTGCCGGTGCATTCTAATGCGCGACCTAATCTGGAAGTTTCGAATCGCCAACTGGCTCCGTTCGACAGTTATCGTGTCCACGGCCGGCCAGACAAAATCTATTTTGACGCCGGCTTCGGCAGGATTGAGTCAAACCTAGTCGTTTAAGACCATTTTCGGCTCAAAATTCGAAAACAACAGACATTTGGACGAAAAGATAGCACGCTAGCCTCCCCTAGAACATGCGCGCAAAAAGGATTTTGTTTTCTTGACGTCAAAGATGAAGTCTTTTCTGTAGTCTAGTTGCTAGATACAGATTTTTCTCCCAATTTTTTTAAGATAGAAAAAACCCTTTGTTAATATCATTGGTGGGGATATTCCGCAAATTCAAGAAGTTTACACATAATTCGACGGTACAAGCTTCAATTTTTCAATACTGTCAGAGCGATATTTTTAAACATATTTTATTTATTCAATTTCAGCTACCCTATAGAGAGTATATGCTGTTCCGGTCATTCATTGAAATTTATTTTTTGCTTTCGAATCCAAACACTCATATCCTAACATATATAACTTAGAACAATAGTCATGTTTCCAATAAAGTTTGTTCAATGAGAAATATTCTATAATCTGATCTATTTTTTCCTTATAAATATGATGCAAATATGCATCTTTATTATCATTATTAGATACAAAAAGGAATGAAGTTATGTATTTGACCGTATAAACTCGCAAACAATAATACAAAAAAAATCTAGAAAAGCACTGACGTGACGTCAGCAAGTTCAGTGAAATTTCAATGAAATATAAAAATTTTCGATAAATAAATTTTTTTTCGAATTTTTCCATAGATAATTCTTCTTATTGACTTCGTTCATTTTCTAACCAAGTTTCATTTCGATCAGGTGAATCTTTCTCGAGTTATCGAAAAATAAAAATTTCTAATGGCTGTAGCGCAGAAACCATTCAGCAAATTTGGCCCATTAAAGAACTCAACCGAGATATTCAGGATATTAACCTTATCTGAAAATTTCAAGACTTTAGGTATTTCCTTTCGAAAGTTACAGCGCACACGGGCGGACGGACAGAATCAATTTTGACCACGGATTCTTCATCAGTGAGTCCAACCTAGTCGTTTGAGACTATTTTCGGCTCAAAATTTTAAAATTACAGACTTCGTGACGAAACGATAACGCACTGTTCCCTAGAACAAGCGCGTAAAAAGTATAGATGAAACAGCTTGCTCCGGGACCACCGATATAAGGACTGCTGTTGTTGTATCGATGTCCTCAAATGCTGGTGATGAATTTAATGCTCTTGGGGGATTGATACAATCACTCGAACATGAATCAATGACCAACAGGACATTATATCAATGAACTCGAACATCGGGTGACAATTAATGTCCAAACACATTACGTAGGGTTGAATGATTATATTCACGTACGCTGAACAATCTGATGAATGGAGTAGTAGTTAGTTGTGTTCATTTCCACACAAATATCAAAAAATATGTCTGGTTGGATGGAGTTAATTCGTTGATCTATAGGCTATGCGTTCTGCACCAGTTAGAGGTGGGTATGTGCCAAATCTAGAATATGATAGACATAACTTAGATAAATCTAGAATCATGAATAATCGGTTCAGTCGAAGAGGGTTTTCGCTTCTCCTTTAATTCCATTCCAGAATGACGGGATTGGGCAGTATGGAAATATTATCTGTACATAATGCTAGAGAAGAATTTCGATGAAATTATCGTGAACGTTTAAACTATACTGCTGTTTCCTGTAGAATGCCAAGGTAATTAAACGGAACCATCACGAAAGAAGAAACAATATGGAAGGGATGAGGAATATCTTAGTTGCCAATTATGCTGGTGAAAAAATATTCTTTTGTTTAAAATTTGCAGCAAATTTTTTTGATATGTTTTCATACTGAAATTCATGAAGTGTAATTTTTGAATTTGACACAAGCTAAGATAGGGAAGAAAGGCTATGCGTGAATAAGTGAAGGGAATGTTCAATGTTTTCAGATACTGCCACTACATTTTTCCATAAGTCGAAAAATTCATTAGACTCTTTTTGCACGCATGTTCTAGGGGAACAGCGGGCTATCGTTTTGTCCAAATGTCTACGATTTTCGAATTTTGAGCCGAAAATGGCCTCAAACGAATAGGTTGGACTCACTGATGACGCATCCGGCGTCAAAATCGATTCTGTCAGGCCGTCTGTATGCACGATTATGGTCGTACCGAAAATCCTTTCGCCCTGAAACTTTCAGAGTGGGTTGCGCATGCGAATAATAATAATAGTGCTTTATTTCAGATCATATTCATCACAAATTGCTCAGTACATGAAAATGAAATGGAATAGTGTCTAAAAGGAAAAATATGAACCATATCCTATCATGCTAAATAATCTTCATTTCCATAAGGCTCTAACTCAACTAAATATTTATACAGTTTCTTTTTAAATTTTTTTATATCAGACATCATAGATATATCTTTTGGCAAAGAGTTGTACATTTTTAAGCATCTGTACTCTGCCGCGGTTAAGTTCGTTGATGAGCCTAATCGGCCGAATGGTTTCGGAGTTATAGCAATTTGAAATTTTGAAGTTATTTCCCTCATATTTCAGAAACTACGGAAGCGATTGGATTGAAACTTGGCAGTTAGTTGGAGCATAATGACGCGCAACTTTGAGCAGAATTTCGTTGAAATCTTAGGGTCACTCAATTTCGAAATCATTTTTTTGAAACAAATTTTTTTTCTGAAATTATTGTTCATATTCGAGAACAATTCCAGTTATACTTTGAGCTTCATATTTCACAGCAGTGTACCAAATTTCAGTACATTTCGGCTATTAGTTCTGGAGATATTTGGAAAAAATAAGTAGAATTTCGTGGTTTTCTACTCGATATCTTTGTTTATTTCGATATAACGCGAGAAATACTGATTCAATCGCGATGAAACTTTGCAGCTAGCTCGAAGATGCTGAAGGACAATATTGTGCGAAATTTTTTTATGATCGTGTAATTAGAACGATTAAAAAAAATTTTCAAAGTTTGTTTTTCAAATTTTCACTATTCTGTGATCTTCTCATCTTATTATCCTCATTAAATTCTGTATGATCCTTAAAACTGTCATTTTTCGATAAAGTACTGGATTCCAATTCAATCCCATCAGAGTTTTGGAAATACTGCGAAAATAAAATTTTGAATGGCTATATCTGCGGAATCATTGTGTGGATTTTACCCATTCACGAATTCGGTCTTCGTATTTAAGGTCCAAAACTTCTCTACAAATATCGAGTTTCTAAGCTGTTTCTTTCGGAAGTTATTGTGTTTAGGGTCTGGCGGTTAGGCCGCCTAATGATTCCGCAGATATACCCATTCAAAGATTTTATTTTCCCCATATTTCGAAAAATACATATTAGATCGAATTGAAATCCAGTAATTTATTGAAAAAAAATTGCCGTGAAAGCAGCAGCTTTTGCGAGTGTTCAAATTCGTTGCCGAGGCGGTCATCTACATTGAACATGCGCGCAAATGCTGCTGTCTTCACGGCAGTGCTTTTGTAAATTTTTTTAATATACAGACACCATTTCAATTAATTCTGAAGCAAATATTTTATGTTACAGTGTTTCAGGACATACATGTTATGATTTTCATCGGTTTTGGATTTCTTATGACATTTCTGATGCGTTATGCATTCAGTTCACTGGGATTTAATTTTCTCCTCGGAGCATTGATGTTGCAGTGGTCTCTCATATGTAGGGGAATCTATGATGTCAACGAAGAATTAAAAATTCTTATCAGCTTAGAAAGGTGAGTACGTTGATATGTTTTCGAATCTTATCGACCTAGTTGCAAAATAAACTTTGTTCCTTTGCATCTTAACGAAAATAACAAGTTTGGAATTCTCAAAATCTCACAAGACGTCATCATTATGAATGAGTACCATCCTGATGAAATAAGAACTCCGAGCCAGGGGACGAAAACTTCAAAAAATCCCGGACGATGGCACCAGAGACGACGCTGAATAATTTTTTTTATTTTTCGTGTAGATTTGTTTTCGGTCTATTATTTAGGTTTCGATGAAATTTTACATATACATTGAAGTCAACATATGGAAGGCGTGCTTCACATTTCAATCCGTTCCGATGTTTCCTTTTCTAAGAAAATAGTGTGTGAGAAGAATTTGGATGGAATTCCCTCAATATCTCTAAAAGAACTACTACAATCAGAATTGAGCAAAATTTCGTGCGGATTGTACAGGTGAAAATTTCAAAACAATAATTGCCTTCTATTCAATATGATTAAATATATCTACTTTGAACCATATCTATCCAAGTTAGAGCAAGCTGATACTGATAACTACAACCTAGGTTTGTTTGCCAATTTTACAGTTGCGATTCTTTTTTTACACGTTCATGAGGTCTTTTTTCAATTGTGCTTCCTTGATAAAATTTTCATTTGTCACTAGACCAAAAACTAGTCGGCCTTGTTTTAAGGAGTGGTTTTGTTCTAATAACCTAACCTTTATAGATAGATAGATAGATAGATAAGTTTATTCATTTCATAGTATACCATACATGTAAATACATAGAAAAAATGTCAAAATAAAATCAATTCAACTATAGCCATTATTACATTTGCAGTAGTCAAGATATTCCTGCAAGGTTCACATTTCATGATAAATGAAAACAACTCTTTAATGAAAACCTTATCATTGCTTATAAAACGGAAATGTTTTGGAAGAGCATTAAATAATTTGATGCGCATATACATTGCATTATTCTCTGTCAGTGTGAGATTGTGTATAGGATACATATATTGATCCACCTGCCTAGTTTTGACATTCTTATTTTTAAATTTTTCAAATAACTCTCTGTGTTGTATGAGAAATTTTATACAATTGAAAACATAAAGTCCTGTGAAAGTATGAATATTATTAGCACGAAAGACACCCCTATTTCATGTTTAGCATTAATCTTAAAGCCATTTTTTGTTTCACAAAAAGAGTTGCAGAGCAGGAACTGCCTCCCCAGCATACAATACCATATGACAAGATAGACTGAAAATTAGAGAAATAAATAATCTTCAGGATGGATACATCCACTGACTTTTTCGAAACATTAATAGCATAGATGGTAGAATTCAATTTTTTATTCAAGTAGTCAATATGATTTCTCCACTTCAGATTGGAATCAACATAAACACCAAGAAACTTTACACAGTTCATCATCTTAATTTGAGAACCATCTAGTGAAATGTTATCAGGAGGCATTATTTTCGATCTCTCGGTTTGGAACATTATGCAATCCGTTTTTTTAGCATTTAATTTTAAGCAATTTGCTGAACACCATTCTTTCACATCTATATAAGCATTATTCAATTCTTGCATTAAATTAAGGATGTCATTCATAATTTTTATAATATTAGTATCATCAACATAAATGATCAGATACAGCAAGCTACTTATATTAAGGGGAAGATCGTTTATATATATTATAAACAATAGCAGACCTAACACAGTACCTTGAGGTACACCCGAAAAAACCTTTATTTCATCCGATACAAATGTTTTAGTGTTGACCGTAACAGACACTCTGTTTTCGGCCTTCCAGGTAGCTTTGAATAAGTTTTAGCTGCTTGTCTCTTATGCCATATGCTTCTAGTTTCTCCAACAATTAACTGTGATTTACACTGTCAAATGCTTTGGATAAATCTAGAAACAAACCAATCGGAATTTCTCCTTTTTCTATCGCTTCTAATACCCTTTGTGTAAGCTCAAAAATAGCCGTGCTTGTATTTTTATGCTGAGAAGAGCAAAACAGTTCATGTTTTTTAAAGAATTTGAACAGGCGATCTACAAGAATTTTTTCGAAAATCTTTGAAAAAGTTGTTAGCAAATTTATGGGTCTATCCATCCACGGGACTTGATTTGTACAAAGGTGTTATTATTGACAATTTGACTGCAGATGGAAATTTTCCTGCTACAAAGGCTTTGTAGATAATATATCTCACAGGTTCAACTACAATATGAATTACTTTTTTTATAATAGTGCTAGGTATTTGGTCATATCCTGATGAGAAGGAATTATTTAATTTTTTGGCAGCTCTTAAGACTTCCGTGGCTTCTATGTCAAATACAAAAAAAGACTTTTGTACACGTTTTAACTTTGACTTGTAATGACCTTGTGCAGGGTCAGATATACTTTCAGAAGCTACATTCACAAAAAAGTCATTTAAATCATTTACTATTACCTGTGGATCACCCGAAGGAAGTATTAGCTGCTTAGAATTATTTTTGCCAGTTAAAGATTTTATTAAACTCCAAGTTGTTTTTATCTTGTCAACAAGCCACATTGAACACCAGAGATTTTGAATATTCATAAAATTATGTTTATGATATAATAGGATAACATCCAATACACAAAATACAAAATGATATCTAGATTACTTCCCGTCAATTTCTTCGAACAGAAAAAAACATTTTTTTCTTGAAAGTTCTAATTTTATTTTTACGATATTGCGTATACATCATCTTTGTGCTTCCACTTCACGATACTGAACCATCTTCTCAAGTGAGTAACTTGAGTCTGAGCCAGTCCAGTTTTTTTTCCTTCATTATCTCCTACCGTCCTAGCATCTGCTATAATCGTGAGTTTTTGTCCCACGCTCTCTGCATCTATTGAGAAACTGTTGCAATGGTATTCATAAATGTCAAATACTTAATATGAAAAGTGAATATGAGAAATCTTAAAATATATGGTATTTAAACATCAATATTTAAACTCCCACAAGGACCAATATAGAGTATCTATTTCAGCGGGGAACATTTCACCGCCTGCTGGAGGGATACAACTGTTTCCTTCAACCACAATATCAGAGAACCATCTCTACTTTCCAATTTTTCAGACACCAATATTGAGAACATATTTCTTATGTTCAACATCGCTTTCCTTTAAATCCCACTGTCAAGAGGTTCTTGATAAGGCCGAATATGAATGAATGTGGCAGGATGTTCAGTGATATAGGTAACTTGAAATATTCCATTGAGTGCAAGAACAGAAAAAACCTGCAGCCTATTTATAAAGAGATTCTGTTCTATTCCAATCAGGATTGTTCAGAAGAAAACATGCTCCGTGAAGAAATAGAGAGCTGAAGATGATGAAAAACAGAAACACTTAGGATATAAGGAAAATAAATGATTTGTTCTAGGCAAGACATGATAATGATATGGAAATTTCTTCTTCCTTTTTGTGTGCAAAACTGATCACATTATAAAGGTCATATAAAAAGATAAAGCTAATAATGGAAACGAACTGGTGATAATTACGTCAGGGCACAAACATTCTCGAATATATAGTTCCACTGGTCTTCACTTAACATATCTAATGCCTTTCATTGGATAAATCATAAAATATTGCTGAAAGAACATATTATATGGCGAATAAGGTGACGTCAGGGCTGGGCAAAATACATGCTTGGCTTGATTATAATACAAATTACAAAATACTTCCACCACCAGGTATTTGAAATACAAAATATTCTCAAGTAAGTTATTTGAAATATCAAATACAAAAAACAGTTTTTAACTATTTTATTTGAAATAAAAATTACAAAATACATTCAGGTGTTACGTGAAATGTAAAAAGAGTACAACTAATTCAGTTCAGCCAATTAATCGCTAAAAAAAGAATTTTCTCTCAGAAAGGAACACAAGATATTTGAATAAGGCATCAGACAAACAGCCTCTTATTGAGGAATGAATAAACCTTCTAAAGAAAACAATCTTTCTACAGGTCCTGATGAGCACAAACCTGTTTTATATTGTATGAACATTGATAGTGTTCGAGGATGGTACGCTTTTTGCTCTTATCGTTATTGGAAGCTGACTAACTCTAACTCCATTTTGGTCTGTGGTCAATCAGTGTCCCATTGATAAATCTTTTTTGTTATTTGAGTCTATGGCATGAATAGCCAGATTTTAAATTCTCTGACTCATCTGTTATGATGATTTCTGGCAACCAATGCATTTTATAGCTTGGATGATAACATGACGCCAAAATGGCTCCATTTACTTCAGGTGACATTTGAAAAAACTCGTCGAAGCTTCTTTCTGAGCACTCTTTCAGTCATGATATAATAACTGTGAAATGTCTCAGATTGGAATCCTGCAGCTGATCTAATCTAGTTCTTATGGACATCAAAATAGGTGGAAGTTTGCCGTAGTAACAATTGTTGCCTGAAGATAATCTAAATCCTGTACATTGTCATTATCATTGTTGTAATTGATGGTACTATTATCGCTATTGACCACTGTGGAATACTTTCCACTTAAGATTAGTGGATACGTCCCAGCATTCACTCCGTGTCCATCGCTGCCGTCGTCCGGGACCGAAGAAGGAATTTGATCATCCATTGTTGAATTCTTACTAATAAAATCGTCAAATAGATAAAACTCAAACAAGTTTAATGAAAATGATCGTTTAAGAACAGACAATAAACCTTACGAGAAGTTCGAATAAAAAATACAGTTTAAGGGTTAATCTGTCCCTGTTACAAGTATTTCGGAAATGATCATTGTTTGCCGCAAATATGATTGCTAGCAGGAGAACCAGATTAAGCAGATGAACATCGCGCCATCTGAGGGAAAGTTCAGGGACTATTTTCTGTAGTGCGCTAAATGTATTTTTTCGAAAGTATTTCGAAGAAAGAAGTATCGAATTACAAAATACTTCAGCGTCGGGTATTCGAAATACCAATTACGAAATACATTTTCAAGTAGTAATTTAAATACAAATACGAAATACGTACTTGTATTTCAAATACGTATTTCAATTACAAGTAATTCAAATACTGCCCAGCCCTGGGTGATGTTGTACTGAAACGAAAGAGAAGTTGCCTATCAAATAGGTTGCAAGCAACATACTCTGAAACACCCGAACCATGTCGAAAACCCGGTAAAAATATTATCCAGATCGACTTATACAATTAGAATAATTGGCCAACAATTTTGGCTATTTCAAGGCCAGCGAAAGAGTCTATATGAAATATTAATTAAATGTAATAAATACACATAAGCTACTACTTAGTGAAACGCGTCAATTTTCAACTGAAAATCAATACAAAACTGTTTTATTCAAGTAATAATGGTGTCAAACTCTATCAAGTAACGGTCAACAATCCGTATATGAAATAAAAACCTAGAAAATAACTAACGCGACGTTAGATCAGGAGCTTTTAGGCGCTTGTTTACATTCGAAGCTATTTCCTCAAGACGTTTTTCAAAAACTTCACGTCACCATTTGCAGAATTTCGATTCGATCACACCTGCATGATTTGTAGCATTGGAAAAATGGAATTTCGAATGGATAATATAATATATTTACGAAATCATTCCAAGTTTTCACAGAAACGACCTGTTAATTAACCTCCAAACCTGCCTGAAAAATATCGAGTCTATAAGTCGTTTTTTTGGATGTAATTATGTTTGAGTTCAGCCTAACTGTCAACTGTAAAATAAAAATTCATTTAGAGACTGGATATTTGTTGAACCTTTTCAATTACAAAAGCCAAATTCGCGAAATGGCGAAATCATCCAATAATTCCGCAAATAAATATCCATTCGAAATAACATTATTTTAGTGTTTTTTGGGTTGAAATAACCAAGAATATTTAACACATTTTCCCCCCAATATCCCCGAATATGAATATCGGATAAAACTGAACTTTGAAACACTGTTGTGAAATACTGACTCGAGGTCTTTGCCAATTTCATTGAAATCTGGTGAATAGTTTTCGGTAAAAAATTTTTCAACAAAATTGACGAAACTTGCGAATACTTTCTAACAATGTCCTTCCTTTACGATCCTCACCAAATTTTTCATTAAGACGTGCATTGGTATTCTTCAACTAACTACATAGTTTAATTCTGATCGCGTCCTCAATCTTTCATCCATACCTCCGAAAATGAATATCGACTCGAAGCGTAATTTGAAGCACTGTTTTTAAATACGGACTTCATGGTATATCTCAAGTTTCAGTCTGATCACTTCAACATTATCAAGATATTGAGGAAATATTTATTTCAAATAACAAGGAAATTTTATATTTTTTCCTAATATATCCGGAAATAAACGTCAGATCAGATTGACGTTTGAAAAACTGTTGTTACTTACTTACATCAAGGTATGTACCGAGTTTCAACGAAATCTGGTCAATGAATCAAAAAAAAATATATTTTTTTCGATAAGGATGTGGATAATTTTTGAAAAACAAATTTCTCAAAATGTTTCAACAATTAGATTTGCACGTAAGTTACGCTTGGGTAGTCTTCAACTACATACAGAATTTCGATATGATCGCATTTGTTCTTCTGAAGATATTGAGGAAATAACCTCAAAATCTCGAAAAACGAAATTTGACATATTTTTTCCATATATTCCCGAAAATGAACGTCGTATCGATTCGAAATACGAAACGTTGTTGTTGAATACTGATTTCCACTTTTGTGCCAATTTTCTTCGACATTTGATCAACGCTCTCCGAGAAAAAAAAATTTTCAACAAAAATTTCAGAAATTCTTAATAAATATTTTCTTAAATTTTCTAACCACAAGATTCATAGGAAAATTTTCACTCAGTTGCAGGTTAGTATTCACGAACTTATTACAAAGTTTGAATCGGATCCAATCGGTACTCCATGAGATGTCGAGGAATTAACCCCAAAATTCCATATAGATATAACTCCAAAACTGTTCGGCTGAATTTGCCCACTAACAAACGCACCCGAGTAAGGCTCCAAACCTTACCGGAGAGTTTCAAGCCTCTGAATACTTTCCTTCGGGAGTTAGAGCCACGGCCAGACAGAATCAATTTTGACCAAGGGTTCTTCATCAGTGAGTCCTACCTAGTCGTTCAAGACCAATTTCGGCACAAAATTAGAAAAATTATAAACGTCGTGAGGAAATAATAATGCGCTATTCACCAGAACAAGCGCGTAAAAAATGTTGTGGGGACACTTACTGGCGTGAGCACACAAGTTTGTGAAAGAATCTTTCGGAGAGAGAATATGCTGATCTCGCCATCCATTTCGATATTGCCATTTATCTTTGAGCGTTAAGACAACCAATTTAAAAACTACTTCAACCGTCAAAGTATTACATAAAAGGCAAATCACTTCAACATCCAACTCCATTGGAAAAATGTCTATCACTTAGTCAAAAATTAAATGGCAATCAAGATAGACAGTGTGTACATAAAGTAAGGAATGAATTCTCAGGAAAAATGTTCTTCCAGTGGCGTGAGGTAAAGAACCTTTTTAAAGCTAGGAAAAACTTTGAACCCTTAACTGATTAGTTTCTTCAACTAACTGAATTGAATAAATTGGTTTGAAGCCATTACAACATTAATTTTCTCGAAAATGTCCTTAACTAACATGTCAAATATTTTGACTCGCTGTGTGCAGAGAAGTATGCTCTTTTTAATGAATATAGAGGTTGTCATTTGAAAAAAATTTGATGACGCCATACCCGCGTCACTAATGACGTCACCAATGATATCGAAACGTCAAAACGTACGCATCTTAAAACAGAGTTTGATGTGTTCGTGGATTTCTTCGAAAAGATTTTCTTTTTACAGATAATGGATTTATTCCTTACATTATGTACACACTGTATAATCACAAAACTTCACTCTTCAGAACTCAACCAGAATAAAATTAATAGAAAAGCTGAAGAAATGATGTTGGATAACGCAATTGCCATATTTGTACACAATATCGCATGCAGATCAAGAACTTTCTAGATATCAATTTGTAGAGAAGGGATGACAGTTCTATCAAGCCAAACCTTCGTCATCTGCCAAATATATTGGGGAAGATTTTAGAGTAGTTCCGTGGAAATATTCCGAGGGTTATGTAGAACATGATTACCCAACTATGCGAAAGGCTAAAACATGGTTCAATTAGGATGCCAGACAGGGAAAAATCCAATATAGCAAGAAAAATCTGAGTTGAAAATTTTTTTTTCGTTTATTGTTAGCGTTTCAGCTTTTTAAGTTTATGATTCTGCAGATTATTTATTTTCCTTTGATGACTCTTGACTCTAGAGTCTAGTGTTTGTCGACGTCAATGATATGTTATGTTAATCTTTTAGTTGTATGATTTCAATTGTGTATGTGAATGGATTTTTATGCTTTGAACTAATTGTGAATTTTTGTTTTGTCTTTGTAGTGGTGAATCGTTCTCAAAGTTTATTTATATCCATGTTATAATTTAAAAGCTGCTTATTCAGCCATGAAAATGTTGGAAAAATCCAACTAAACATCGGCATAATTAAACAAGCATCTCCAACATTTGGTGTCTCATTCCTGTGAAACAAACTTCGTATGAAATTTATTCATTGAAGTTACACTCAAGAGACCTATTGTTGGATGTGAGAATATGTTTCCTTTCGGAAAATTCTTGTTCAACTGAAAAAATAACTTCCTGCAGGTTCATAGTGATCATTTAACTGTTTCAACAATGTAAAGCTTTTCTGAATTTCGAGAGAAAGCAATTTTTTAAACAGAGAACATGCATTGATATTTCACAATGTAATTGATTCAAGATTTTCTGAAATTTCAGTATAATAAATGCAGACATTACAACTTGCTCTGTTCTGATATCGATGGGAGCAGTTTTGGGAAGTTCCAATCACCTACAATTGCTTGTCATGGGTGTGATGCAAGTTATATTCGTTTCCTTGAATATTTACGTTTCATCGAATTTACTTCAGGTGAGCTAATGAAATTAAATTTTTGCTTAATTCTGTGCTTGAACAGAATATATTCTGAACAGAGAAACTGAGGGGCTTGATATGCTGCGTGTAACATTTCTCAACTTAGAAGAAAATTGAACTGTATATATCAAAAAATCTAGGAAAGTATGGATATGAGGTCAAGAGCTTTGACGCACTTGTTTAAATTCAGTCATCTGCTTATTGATACCTCCAAACCCCGTTTCACATTCTAACACTCTACCCCTAATACACGTCTACCACGCATACGTGTTCAGCCGCTTAAACTTTGCCTCAGTAATCTGGAACCCACAGTATAAAACTTATATCCCACGTCTCTTAATGTTTCTATTGTGGATACTGGTCCTGGGTTCCACACCTGTTTGTATCCCCAATTCTCTAATAAATAAATAAATAAATTTGGAGGTCTTCTTCTTATATGGTCAGCCCCATGAACTTCTGAATGAACCTTCAAGGTATAATTTCTCAATCGAGTGATAGATTTAAATTCTATGCGATTCGTATTTTTGGAAATATTTGAATGTGTATATCTATGAATCAATTTGAGGATTTTACCCATTTATGAACTCGACTTTCGTATTTGAGTCACGAATCAATGAACCTACAAGCTATTATTTCCATCGAGCACTAGATTTAAATTGGATCTTATCTATAGTTTTGGAAATATTGGAAAAATGAAATTGTGAATAAGCATATTCCTGAAATGATTGGGTGGACTTTAGCTACTCATGAATTGGACCTTCGTTATCAAGCCAAACTTTCTCTACATATATCGAGTCTTTTGGTCATTTTTCTCAGAAATTAATTTGTTTGCGGCTGACCTAATCACGGATAGTTAACACAATAACAGGAACAATATGCCCATAGATAGATAGATTGTTTTGCACGTTTGGAATTTGATTACGATAGTCGAACTCGCGAATTGCTTTAATCCGCCCAATGATTCCCCAGATATACTTATTCTGGAAATGAAGATCGGATCGCATTGATATTGACTGAAAAAAAAGGAGTTTGATGGCTCATAAAGACTTTCGATTTTGATTAGTAGATCGCAAAATATGAATTATCTGAAAACATTTTTCTCCAAATTGTTACTTATGGAACGACCCATCACGAAATTTCACTTATATTTGCAGATCAGCAGTTTTCAACTAGTTACTCAGTTTCCTTAGGATCGGATCAGTATTTTTTGAGTTCATCCATAAATAAGAGCGATAACGAGATAACGATAACGAGGAAAGAGCCAAAGAATTTGACATAGTTTTTACCAATATCTCCGAAGATAAATATCGGATCAAACTGAAATAGAACACCGTTGTTGAACACTGACTTCAGGGTCTGTGAGATTTTCTATGGAAAAAAGATGAAAAATTTTCAAATTAGTTGTTTTTGGAAAGTCGGAAAATCATCTTTGATTTCAATTTTTTACTCGTATCATACCCACGAAACTTTGCATATAGTTACTCGTTGGTATTATTCAATTAACTAGGAAGTTCATTTCTAATCACGTTAGTTCTCCTCAAGATATTGGAAAGATAACCCCTAAATTTCAAAAAGCCATGAATGAGAATAAACGTCGGATCAAACTTCAATTTAAAGCACTGTGCTGAATCTCATTGAAATGTGATGAATAATTTCCGAAAAAAACTATTTTTTCGAAGAAATAGATTCTTCACGTCATTTATCGGAACGGATTCCAAAAGCTTCCGTATAACGTGGTTCCTTCGTATTCTTCAACTAGTTTCGATCCGATCGCGTCAGTACTCATCGAAACATTGAGGAAATAGCCTCAAAATTTCAAATAAGACCAAAATTTGACATATTATTTTTCCAACATTCATGAACCAATTTCAAGCGATGGACCAAAAGCTTCGGTTATAGTTACGGTTATTCAAACTGACATATGGCCAAAGGATAATCTGTCAATTTGGATAAACGTGACTTTAACCGGAGCTTTCGGTCCATCGCTTGAAATCAATTATTGTTTGAAGTTCATACAGTTGACACGTTTCCATACGAGCTCCTTGGGTTTTGAAATTTTATAGAGTGAACTTGAATTATTCGGACATCCCCTTATCCGTTGGGATTCGTCTTCTCGTATTCGTATAGTTGTTCGATTGGAATTCCCTCGAGATGTCTACAGTCCGTCGAAAATTTACCAAAACAACAACGAAAAGTAGCTCAGAAGACAGTGTCCAGCTGATTGCGGCTTGTGTTATCATGCAAATTCGGTATGCTCCGATGTCACTAAAACTCATGTTAGTGATATCGCGCTTCTGCTGAATCGCAGGCGTGGTGGTTACCGACTGCAGAGTCAGACATTTCTGTGGGCCATGCGCTAAGGGCCGTATTTATAGTTGCTCCTTCAGGGTTCCTTACTGAAGGCCACCTTAAATTTCATTACATAGGGCCGTATTTATAGTTGCTCCTTGAGGCTTTCAGTAAGAAAGCCTCAAGGAGCAACTATAAATACGGCCTTATGTAATGAAATTAAAGGTGGCCTTAGAAAAGCAGATTCAAGGTGGCCTTGAGTAAGGAAGCTTCAAGGAGCTACTATAAATACGGCCCTTAGTGGCGCGGCTGAGTTCCCGGGATTTATGAAAATTATCAGGCAGGAAATGAGACTCCTGCGAGAGTCTATCGAGTTCTGTTCCGACAAAATTTCAGATTTTTAATTCAAGTTGAATAAATCGAACTATTATTGTGGACAGACTGAGAAACTAATGAAGGAGAATGAGTGCCTCAAGAAGGAGCTCCTCGATACCTCGATTTCTAGATTTTTTCCCGATACATTACTGGATTTCAATTCGATTTAATCTATATTTTTGAAAATATTGGAGAAATAAAATTTTGAATGGGTATATCTTCGGAATCATTGGGAGGATTTTACCCATAATTAAAAATAACAGTTCGAAGGTTCAGACAGGATTTAATGAGGATAATATGATGAGAAGATCACAGAATATTAAATATTTGAAAAAAAATTTAATTTTTTTTTTTAATTGTTCTGATGACACGATCATCACGGAATTTTGCACAATGTTGTCCCTCAACATCTCTAAACTAGCTGCGGAGTTTTATCACGATTGAACTAGTATTTCTTGATTCATACCAAAAAAACCAACGATATCGAGAAGAAAACCACGGAATTCTAATGGACGTATCGAATTGAAATTTAGCCCACTGCTGTAAAACATGAATTTCAGAGTACAATTGAAATTTATCTCGAATATGAACAAAAGTTTCAGAAAAAAATTTTCGAAAAAAATTTTTTTTGGAATTGCTAACCATTCGTTGAAATTGCGCGTCGTTATGCTTCAACTAACTGCCAAGTTTAAATTCAATCGCTACAGTTGTTTCTGAGATATGAGGAAAATCACCCCAAAATTTCGAATTGCAATAACTCCGAAACTATTTGCTGATTCGGCCCATTAACGAACTTAACCTTCGTATTTTGAAATGCAACCCTTCCTGAAATTTTCAAGTCGATAGAATCCTACGTAAGCCCGTTATCGTGGTGGCGACCGGCTGGACGGCCGGCCGGACAGAATCGATTTTGACATCGGATTCGTCATCAGTGAGTCCAACCTAGTCGTTCAAGACCATTTTTGGCTCAATCATTGAAAATTACAGACATTTGGACATGCGCGCAAAAACGATCGAGCCCGTCAAACTCAAAAACAATTGGTTTAGAACGTGCAGAGTCCATAGAAATGACGCAGACTGCTCCTTGTATAGAATTTGGCAGAGTCAATCTAAGTTATTAATAAGGAAAAACTTCAAACGTTATATAGATTCTTTAGAGGTGAACAGTACAGTAAATCCTAAACCTTTTGGGATTATGCATCAATGAAGAAACAAGTGCGCACGGCTGTTCATTCTGAAATGAAGCTCGATCTGGGAACTTCCAGGGGAGGGTAAGGTTTTTGTAACCTATTCGCAACTTACATCAAGGGTTTCTTCGAGGTTGACTGTTTTGAGTTCGATATAGAGCGGGAAAATCCGAGTCATCTCTGTTTGAGGACTATTTTGCTGACCACTGGGGATGTAAGAGCTGGTCTCCGGGAGATCAATGGCAGGAGCCGGTCGAGGCAATATTCCCCTCATTTTCATCAAGAATTGCACCAATGCTTTAACTATTTCTGCAGCACTTCTGTTCAACAGGTCTCTTCAGGCTCGTATTTTGCCTAAGAAATGGAAAGAAACGGCTGTTGTGCCCATCTTGAAATCTGACCCAACTGATCAAACTTCAAATTATACACCCATCGGCAAACTGTCAAAAAGTTTTCGAAAAGTTCATCTACAAGAATATGCTGAATCTGGTGAAAAACCAAATAATGGTGGAACAGCATGGGTTCTTTCCGGGTGGATCTCTTAAAACCTCAGTATACTGAGTATATCAATGGTTGTTTGGATGAGCGGGTTGACGTTGATGCTGTGTATACTGATTTCAGCAAGGCTTTGGATAAAATGAGTCACAACATCGTTCTTTCTCGCCTCGCTGGAGTCGGTGTGTCCGTCTGCCTCTTGGAATGGGTTTATTCTATGTCAGAAATAGATCCCTTCTTGTGACCGTTTATGGGTACAGACCTTAGAGGATGTGGCAACTTCTAGAGCTCCGCATAGATCTCATCTGGGATCTCTTCTGTTCTTGATTGACATCAAGACTTCCTCATTGTTTTTAAATATTGTAAACTTCTTTTGTACGCTGATAATATCAAACTCTTCATCAAGATTATGTAATTGCCTGATTGCTACAATTTGCGGTCGGATCTTGATAGAATGGTGAGTTACTGTTACGAAAACATTCCTGCAGAGATGTGACAGGATTGAGAATCTCGGTGCCTCTTATGAATCCAAATTAATTCTTCAACCATCACATTGACCCAACAGTTAATTCTTGCTTATTAGGCTACATTATCCGTACTTCTAGATTATTCAAAAGTTAAGAACCTGTGCGATGCTTATACAATGCCTACATATTGATTCAACTCTCTTTGCTAGTGTAGTTTGGTGCCCGCAATGTAAAGTTTATATGAACCGACTGGGGAACATCCAGAATAGATTCCTCAAATATTAATGCTTCGAAGCAAACCTCCAGTACCATAGAGACATTTTAGCGAGTATCAGATTCCATATCAGAGTGGATTCTATCGAGAATAGGAGAATTATGTCTGGTCTTCTTTTTGTACAGAGAATTTTCCATGATATAATCAGGTATCCTCAATTACTCGAGATATTTTCTATCAATGTTCCAAGTATGAATGTAAGGAGTTCATCTTCTCAGAAATACTCGCTGTTCACAGAACTCGCCATTGGTGAAAATAATCATAGTCGCAAATAACTTTCAACCTCTGGATATTTTCCATTTATCTTGTAGTGGTTTGAGAGATCAGCTGAAGTCTTGTTTTTTTTTCGAATGATATGTTGCTTTGCTGTTTTCTTCCTAATTTTGGTGTTATTGCCATGATGACTTCAAACTTGTTCTTTACTGTTATTTGTTCTATATGTTTAAAATAGAATCTTATCATATAAATCAGAATAAAAATATTCAACTATACTCGACTAATGCAACACTGATCTTCCCCTTGATAATCCTGCAATATCCATTGCTTTACACAATAGGATTTTACATAGTTTCTTGTTCCCCTATTCTTATACTGAGGAATCTGTTAATACAGTTATATGAATAAATGCATTATATGAACCCACTCAGTCATTGTAAGCGCATTATTCAAATTCTATGAATTCTCCGGAAAGTCTGGTCCATAGATATGGAGAATCACTCCCCATGTCTATGGTCTGATCGCACAATAGAGAAATACCTTTGTATATTATGTGCTCTAGGTGGAGCATAGGTAATTCAAAAGCCTCTACTAGCTCAGGGGGTAACCAGAAAATCAGTAAAATGTTTTCAATTCTCATTAGATTTTTGAACATTCACCGTTGCATATCTCGAAAACGGCAGGTTCCAAAACGAATCATCTGCATTCCTCATGCTAGCTCCTTATAGGTTCATGAATCAGCGTGTTTGTCATGAGGTAACCGTTTAGAATATCAGTAATAACTGAAGAATAAGTGTTACAAGGGGAATATATGGTTGAAACTGATGTACACTTCGAGACTCACTCTGTTCAACATGATCGGCCATAAACTGTGTTCTACTGGTGAAACCCTTTTCTTTGAGGTAACCATTACTCATATTAAGTGGATTGAAATAAATATCGAATCCGCCATTCAATTACAGCTGCCTAATTTTAAATTAGGTGAAATGTACCTATTCTGCAGGTCCAGCATTTGTCTATGTGCTACCCATTTTGAGGTGTTGTGAAATATTATGTAATTTTTCCATTTTGGCAGTTATTTTGGATTTTGATTTCCTTCATAGAGCAATGTATTTAGAGCCATCAAATATACTACGGAAAATTTAAATACCAGATAAGTTACTTTTTGGGAGATCCTAGCTATTATTTTAACAGGGGAGCTTACATCTTGAAGTATCTATAAAAAGAGATAACATACCTTTCGAGATCCATCATATATAAGGTTAGAGATCCGTTACGTGTTGGATGAATAAATTTATTCCTTGACTTCATTGAACATATTAGTTTATTTATGCATTACCAGACTACAAGGAAAATCAACATTTACCTCTAAACAAAATGTGAGAATGTATAACGAAAATTATTAAAACCTACATCATAACTACAGCTAATTCAACTAAAAAAAATGCGCCACCAGAAACTACATGGTTTTCATTTCGAATGAGTCGTAGGTTGTCTGAAGAAACTTTCCTCGTGTTATCTGTAAGATGCTCTCAAGTATCTTAGCTACTTTCCTGATTCACAAGATGAAGTTTCTTTTGAAAAGAATCCAATTTTCTAGTTACTTCCATTCTGAAAAATGAAGGAACAAAGATATGTTAACTCAGATATATCAAGAAAACTCAGTTATTGACAAGGTCTTATATCAAAACTCATCGCTCTGATGTGAGCAATTAGCACGAGTGATGATTACTTCACATATATTATATTCTCATGGCACTATTGTTTGATTATTATATTATATCTCCTATTGAACCATGGAATAATTTTGACCTTCTAGAGTTTACGCATTTTATTTACCCTTCTTGGCTGCTTATGCTTTTTTTCCAACAGGCCTGTGATACAGGGGGATCTGTTGTTATCCATACATTTGGGGCATATTTCGGTATGGCAGTTAGCTATATGTTGGGAAGAGAAAAAGATATGGAGACACAACATGAATGTTCCAGATATAATTCTGATATATTTTCTATGATTGGTGAGTGAATTACTAGTTATTTGATCACTATATATAGTTTCTAACTTGCCTCAAATCAACACTCACTGTGAAACACCATCTATATATGGCATTCGGCAAACTTCGGGGCATCGACTTCTGGAAACCATATGAACCAAGTGTTTCCAAGTCGTGACGGATATTGAACACTGCAATACTACAGATTCAGCAACCTGATGTGACAATATGATGAACGTCATGCACATCGATCAAAGTATTCTGCGCCCGCAGGTTAGGATTCGCAAGATGCTACTGAAAGAAGGCACGCTGTATGAAGGTATACTGCAGTATTCTATATAACATGTGATAAGTATATAGAGTCTCATTCTGTGTTTTACCGAAGTGAGGCGATCTGAAGATCGGTGCAAACTGCGAAAAAACTGTGAATATTCTCCTGGGTGCAGAAGTTTTTGTTGATCGAATGGTTAGCTCTGGTAAAGGTGGAATATTTGTTGATCTATCGACAGTTATTCGTCCTTGTGGTTATGTTAGTTTATTGTAAGCTTTTTCTTCTCCAGAAACCAATTTTCTGGTGAATTCGTAGTGTTACGCAAAAGTTGTACATGTATAACATTACAGGTCAGTTTCATATTTCACAACCGTTGTTGCTCTTCTAGGGAACAAACTTCATAAAGTCAATCTAGCTAATTCTGTTTGGGTTTTGGTTCAATTTCCAGTATTCCTAAGCCAATTTTTTTTCTACTGAATTCGGCTTCTTATATTCTCTGCGTGAAAACTTGAAGCACCCTTCAAAATCGTGCTTTTTCTTTATCAAGTATTCAGCAATGCGGAGTCAGTCTCATTATTGGGAAGAGATCTCCTTTGTTCTTTGATTCTAGTGTTGAAAGATTAACGGCCTCTTCGTCTGATATAAGTTTCCAGGTAGGTACCAGAAGATAATCGGTAAACACCTGATGAGTTTTCTATAGATATATATTCTGGGTTTAGAGTTCCTCAAAATCTTGTATACAGAGTTCTAGTTCTGAAAGATTTATGAAAGTTATTCTTATTTGCATATTGGCGGTTATTCAGTAGTGAGGTCTCCGGAGCATGAGCGTAAGGTCTGGGGTTCAAGCCTTTAACCAAAAATGAAGTTTTTCAGTTTTCATGGGACCGTCTAACTAATCGCTGTTGCGTAAACCATTAACAGTGCGGTTTCTAACGTGACGTAGGAATTAGAAACAATGGTAACAAAGCCTACATAAAACATATATGCTCTTCGAATTCGCTTAAGTATTAGCTGGGGGGCTCCATAGCGGAATCTAAGAAAATCGGCATTAATATAATAAAATATTAAGATTTTTTTTGTGGAGAAGGTTTACCTACATATCTGACTGATTCGAATGGGTTTCGAATTTTCAATATAACCTCACACCACTACCATCTCAGTCAGCTATTTCAGTGTATCATCTATACAAATGAAGAAATTCCTCAATGAGAATAACATCAATATATCCTTCAAAACCAATATCTCCGATGGTAGGATTTTGAAGAACTCTCAACCCAAAATAGATGAAACAAAATTATCAAGTGTTTTCCAATTACATATCATGTGATACCTGCTCAAAAACTCATATCGGACGAGCGGGCTATTCTTCCGATAGTAGAATCCAAAACCATAGGTGATCTTTCCTCAATCATGAGCTAGACTCCACTCTATCGAACAGTTCAGAAGGAAATCGGTTGCAGAATAAGGGAAATTTACTCAACGACCAGGTAGAATCTAGATTACCTTTTTTAAGTTTGTTTGCCTAAAAGACCAATGGTTTTTCTAAAGTAATACAAACTGATATGGAATGTTATACACGTACACCATTCGCGTAACACTACGATTCAACAGAAACCAGTACCTAGTTTATTTTCTCCATTGTAGTCTGTTAGTAGCCAAGATGTTTTTTTCCGAAAATAGCAGAATAATAATGGATACCGACTCCGGAAATTCCCTTGAATACGGTTTGAAACGAATTCTTGAACCAGTGAACTTGCTATCAGCCTCTGATGAAGCTACAACGTAGCGAAATGCGTCATGGTACAACTCAAAATAAATACAAATCAACACATATATGTTTCATTGAAATTATATCCTTGCATACGCGTACATTTCATTTCAGACAGACAGATGAAAAATTCAAACATTGCAGTATATTCATGTCAGGTAAAGCAAACTATACCAGTAGATTCTTAGCCCCCGTATTCTGATGGATATGTAGAGCAAGTATGGACTGTATTTAAAATATTAAAGGGGCCTTTTGTGAGAGGGAGATTCGGAGATTTGGGTAATCAGAGATTAACCCTATTGGCCAAGAGATTCACCGTATTTGCCGACGACGGTCACGTTATCGTGGTCGGCCAATGGGGTGTATCTCCGATTCCCCAAATCTCCGAATCTCTCTCGCACAAAAGGCACCTTTAGAGAATGTAAATTGACAAGCGCGAAATGCAATGCAGAATGTCTAGATGTACTGACAAATGTCTTACCAATAGTGAGCAGTGGAGGAGGCTCTAATACTTCCCATTAGTTGGATGGAAGGATCCCTCAAATGTGCAGACTTGTCTATACACAGAACAATTGTGCACAACAATCACTGGTTTTATCACATTCTATATAAAACTAAACAAAAACTCTGTAGCTGTCTCTATCAGTTTATGCAATGTCACTCTGAAAGTTTGTGTAAAAGTCACTTAAAAAGAGCGTTTGATAGTGCCATGTAAAGCAGCGTGTTGTCACTCAAAAAGTATCTGTATCATGTTCCCCCTCTCCTGTTTTCTATATGGAATATAGAATGTTGATATTTCAAAGAACATGAAACATAAAAGTGAGAGTAAACACCTGAGTGCGTTTCCTCGCTGAAACAAATTTATGAATCTTGCTGTCGACACAACAATAATGGTTATCTGTTCTCATTCCTTTCGAGGTCATCTTCATTATACGGATATTCATCTCACCAACTTCACCTTGAGATAAGTGGAGATTCTCAGCAACACTCAGCAGCTGAATTTTATTGAATGGTCCCTTCATCTTAGTTCGCTGCGCTTCATCTTCGAATTTATTTAGACTATCATTGAACACTACATGGTGATTATTTAAATTCACTTCAGGGACATCAGGTCCAAGGCATTTTTGTATCAATTTTGGGCTTTAAACGGGTTCACTTGATTCTATCGTAATGAGTTCAAACTATACTCAGTTCAACTGAGTTGACATTGCGTTTAAAGTATTTTGAGATTGAAATGATTTTATCTGCTTCTTGTTCGTCCGCTGCCCAGATAAGGTTATATTCAGATGTGTCCTGTAGTTTCAAAGTCAAACAAAAAAATACACATTCTTGTCTCTCAAATCAGAAAAGATTGATTCAATTTTTATTTTAAAGGTACAATTTTCTTATGGCTTTATTGGCCAAGTTTCAACGGGATAGCTCTTCCATGTGATCTCAAATACCGAGCAGTCATAAATACCTACCTTTCCTTGGCGTCATGCTGTGTAACAACATTTGCTGTTTCTTCTTGGCTCAATCCTGATCATAAATTCGAGATGGTGCATATTCAGAACTCCACATTGGCAGGTGGAGTAGCAATTGGCTCTTCCGTAAGCCTGTTGGTCCAACCATATGGAGCAGTTTTCGTTGGTATGTTAGCCGGGATTGTGTCCGTGATAGGATACGTGAAGCTGACCGTAAGTTTGAATAAACATGAATCACACTCTAGTATGAAACTAGATTTGAAGACGTTGGTTCTTGCCTATAGATTTCTGAATCATGATGAAGAGACGAGAAGTCTTGTTGATAAAAACGTATTCTCTCATAGTGGGTTCAGTAACCCACAGTCAAGAATATTCAAAAGGAATATACCAGTATGTCGGCTGGTGACTACATAGCTTTTCTGAAGTAAATTTTTAATCATGAATAATTTCTATATTTTTCCTCAGGTTGTCGACTAATGTATGAAGCAAAAATAACTGATAATAAAATTTACCAAACAGCCAAATAATATTCTTTAAAATACATATCTACAGGAAATAACGTTTTTTGGGTAATTAAGGATTAATCGAATATGTGTATATGTATTTCTAGACGGGCTGACAATATCTAACTGTTTCGTGCTGGCCCCAATCTAAAGTGAATTATTTCTTTCAAATATTGATTAATGAATACACGTTCCATTTAGGGTCGACCTAACCCTGATGGTCAACGAAATTCCTTCTCAGGTTCCGCTTCTTCCTCAATTCGACAAATAAAAGGGAAGAGTACAAATAACTGAAATCAAGCATGGCCAATTCTATTTTCTGACATACATGTGTCTATGAATGAATGCTGAGAACATAAGTACTTAAGCGTCGATGAAAGTATACAGGGGTACCTTACATAGAGGTTGACTAGTTGACGGTTTTCATTATCCAACTTGTTCTAACGAATAATATTTTAATTGACATATTGTAAAGCAATATGTAGATATTCTTTTTCAATTCGTTATTTTTTAAATTTTAGGGGCGAAAAACTTGAACTCTCTCTGATTTTTTCGCGAATTTTTGGTAAAGATAAAAAAAAACCTTCATACAATTGCCCACTCAATTCTAAAGAAAAATGTTTTCTGGAAAATGCATACGATACGATGATATGAGAAGTTTAAATTCAGTGTTCTCAAAATCCGTCAATCACTTCAAACTCTCAGCTCATAAACGCCTTCTAGGAGCTTAATGTTGATAGGCAAATTGATTTCGAACGAGAATTCTATCTGGTAAGTCTTATAATCTTCATCATAAAATCAACTCCTTCGCATGCATTTACAGACAGATGAATAGATCGAAATATCGCCAGCTACTTCCCCAGATTTAATTAATCAGAATTCTTATGTATAATCTGCAATCTCTTTCGTTTCTGACAACAGTGAATAATGTAGAAGTGTTGAGAAATGATAACGTTGAAAACTGTTGAAACTCCAGGATTATTCGAAAGGGTTGGAGAAGAAATACAGGCTGGTAGTAGGATTGGAGAACAACATTCCACAAAAAGTGATTAGTGAAGTAGTTTTTCAGTTGTTCTGGTTACAGAATTCGTTTTTCTTTGTGCTGAATTATCTTTATTATGAATATTCTCGAGGTTTCACTTCTTATGATATTTTATATCTACTCACCAGAGCCACTGCAAAAAATCTAGAGAAAAGCCAGAATTACTTAGAGAATAAGTCTATCAATTCATTTACAGGGTGAAGTTGACCCAATCGAATTGGTTCAATTTATTTGCCTCTTATGAATTCCGGACAAATCTGAATGTTCATTTGATTAATTTATGTCTTCGAAACCCAATTTTTCAAAACTCATTTTGGTTGATAGTTTTTATGTCATAAAACTTCAGGATTCATAGGTGAAGAAATATGTTATCTCTATTGAATATCTCCAACATTTCAATAATCTTGAAGTTTTGAGAACTTTGTTCTTCGGTAATGTTGGTTGATAGGATGAAGTTCAGTACTTGACATAGTTTTCCGATACTTTCAAAAGCTTAAACACTGTCATGAAATGAAGAGGGTAAAGAATTTTCAGGGAAAATTTTTTTTAATTGCCGGTCTTTACGTTTCAACTCATTGCAATCCAATCCCTCTAGAAGTTCTAGAGATAGTGAGGAAATAATTTTTTAAGTTGAAATATCTATAACTCCGAAACTTTAGCGACATCGACGTTTACAATACTAGTTCAGCAGCTCGGCCTCAAAATTTAAGTGAGCGAATGAAGGAAAGTGTCGACACATGATATATTCTATGCATCTCGTCATTGAGTATTAAACACACTGTTTAATACTCAATGATCTCGTAGAAACAAATTGTTGAATCGGTGACACGGCACAGAAACAAAATATCATTATAACAGTTGTATTGAAATGTGTGCTGCCTTATGCTCGGTTGATGATAATTCACGAATTTGTTGAATGGGGCTAGGCGCGCCCATGCGGTTTTCTATCGCGCGACTGATTATTCGCTATAGACAATCGCATGTGCGTTTCTGGCCTTAATCGAACATACACATATACTCCATTCACTTTTATAATGTAGCCCGGTTGGCCATGATTTAGGTTTATCAAGTTTTTTCCCTTAAAACTGACGCAGGTTGGCACTCATGAAATATCGGCAATGTCAAAAGACGTTGCCAAATTTCAATTTCTACTATTATCAATATCAATCGATTCTAGATTTCTAAATCTCAGCATAATAACGCTTGCAAACTAATCAAAATGCCGAAGGTAGTTTTGAAGAAGCAGAGGCATAGTATCAGGAAGTGCTACGTAGAATTGAAATCGGCTTTTTCTGATAGTAACCCTGATAATTCGGAATCAATAATTCAACACAAGCTATGCAACATTTTTCGACGTATGTAAGTGAAAACCAAGGAATTATATTTTATATGAATAGATATTTATTTTTTAGCTGCACATCAACACAATAAGGAAGATTTTAAGTGAAAGAGACGACAAAGAATATCCTTCTATTGGTGCACCCAAAAAGACTGAACTGAAGACTTTATTTTGAAAAACCCGATTCTTGATTTCCTTACAAGAAAATAGCATATCTAAATCTTTCAACCATATTTATATACGTGAAATATTTCCAGTATTAACAGAGACAAAAGTTTCTTCAACATTCGCCAGGTCTTTGGAATTATCGAATTCAAATAATATTTTCTCAAATTCATTACTTTATCAATGTAGATTGACATTTGAAAAATAAGTAATTACTACGACCTCTATGTAGAGAGGACAACGTTGCATAGTTATCTGACAGGAAAATGACCATAACCTAACAATTTCAAAATATACACGGTGAAATCTGTCAGGATGTCATGGCCAACCGGGCTACATTATAAAAGTGAATGGAGTATATACATATATACTAACATATACAGGGTGTTTCATCATTAACTGGTCAAACATATATAGCCGTATAGATGACATTGGGAAAGTCATTTTTGCCTTATGACATATACCCCGTTTTCGAAGCATAAGCGAGATACAGGGTGTTTAATGTCAACTTTTAGCAATATTCTGATAACTGTGGTGAGTAATGCGTGACCTTTGAAATAACGGTTTTTGGTCACATCTTAGTATTTTTTGGTGGTCAATTCAATTGCTATGTAGACTTCTGAAAAACATATTTCAAAATGGCGGAAAATCTACAAAGTTGAAATTTTTTGTTTTCGATATCCACATTGGATAGCGTTATTTCAATGTACTCAATTATCTTAGATTTTCCACATCGATGTGAAAGCAGAATGAAAAAATATCTATTGGTTTTCATTTTATAGCCTTCCGAAAGTTCCGATCGGAGTACTTCAATAATTTTCATTTAAGAAACTGGTGGCCCCACGGATGCCAAATTTATGCTAATAGGCCTCCGGAATGACCTGGATAGAAATATCAATTTGTCAAGAAAAAGATATTTCATAAAAAACTTCGGTGGGAATCGAACTCTCTCCGCATTCAAAAAATAGGATCAAATTCAGTTAATTACCGTTGCTTGGTAACGGACATATATCCAATTTATACTCGGACTATTGTCCGTAAGTGAAGCGAGTTCGATTCCCATCAAAGTTCTTTTGAAAAAACTTTTTTATATAAATTCATATTTCTATCCAGGTCATTCTGGGGTCCATCAGCACAATTTTGGCCTGCGTAGGGCCACCAGTTTCTTAAATGAAAATTATTTCAGTACTCCGAACGGAATTTTTGTAAGGCTATAAAATGAAGACCAATGGATATTTTTTCACTCTGTTTTCACACCAGTGTTCAGAATGATGGTTAGTTCAACCTCGAAAGATTTCAACAATTCTGGGCGAAATGGTTTTTTCACTGGAGACATGTAAAAAAAAAGTTGAGTTTGAATTTTGGAAAAATGAGTACATTGAAATAATACTATCCAATTTGGCAATCGAAAACAAAACATTCCAACTTTGTAGGTTTTCCGCCATTATGAAATATTTTTTCCAGAATTCCACACCACAACTGAAGAGACCACCAAAAAATACTAAGATGTGACCAAAAACCGTTATTTCAAAGGTAACGCATTACTCACCACAGTTATCAGAATATTGCTCAAAGTTGACATTAAACACCCTGTATCTCGCTTATGCTTCGAAAACGGGGTATAAGTCATAAGGCAAAAATGACTTTCCCAATGTCATCTATTCAGCTATATATGTTTGACCAGTTTATAATGAAACACCCAGTACAGTTATATGTAGGTATAGTTTTTTGCGTGATTTTCCGAGACCGTGTTTCTAGTGGATCAATTGAAAATGTGTGCATTAGTCGATGGATAGCGAACTCGTTGAACCCATATGATTTGGTCATCTTGTAGGTAAGCCTTCACGTCTTTTTTTTTTCAAGCATAATTATTGAAAATAAATTACATCTTGTAGTCGTTTAAAGAATAATTATCTACCTACCTGATTTATTTGATAAACCCCGTCTCAGCACATCTTGTCGCCTAACTTAGAATTCGATAATGGATGGTAAATGAAACTAGCATCTACGTAGCATGAAAAAAGATGGGAATAAACTATCTACGGGGTACTAGTCATATCTCCTACTCCGTCAACGGAATTGGTGATAAATGAGAAGCAACCGAGTAAATGAAATTGGAAAAACTGAAAACATGGAACATTTTAATATGGCAAGAAGCAAGTTCCACGGAGCCATACCGAAACGAGCAATGGAAGGTTATCATATTACGCAACACCGAAGGCACAAAGTTATTTTTCATCAAAAAGAACTCTACATTTATAACATCGGGACAAGAGGTGCGATACAGATCCATTAAATTTTTTTCATGATAAAAATGCTCAATCTGATGAACAATAGAGTAATTTTTGTTTCAAACCTCATCGAAAGAAACTGGATATTCTTCAAAATGAAATTATTCATAATTCGAAATCTATGACTGGAGACTGAACAAAGGTTATAAGTGAAACTATAGATTTGACTTTGCAAAATCTAAAAGGTGATCAAACCAAAAACCAAAAGTTATCATACAAAGAGTGCTTCCTAAGTTAAAACTGCTAGTTCAAAGAAAAAATATAATTCTAATTTGAAATTTGATTTCGCTGAGCACATAAATATGAGAAAATATTTAACGTAAAACACCTCTGATAAGTCGAATAATATTTATTTTAGATTAGACAAAACTCGTGCGGACATTAACAACGTACAAGGTGTTGGATCTGGTAATTTTCAGGCAGCCAATATTCAGGCTGGATCTAAAAATGATGATCATAATTATTTCAAGTTTCATTCTGAGTTCTTCTTAGACATGATAATGCTGATGTTTTGTGGACAATTTTTCTGGTTCGAAGCTGAATGAAAGGTTGAGGAGTTTCGATGATTTGATTGAGTTGCTTTCTGTTTTGGATGATGATGGTTACGTACAGGCACTGAATTTCCTACAAATTTTGGAAAATTGTTTAAGATTCGAAGACAGGTCCTTTCAGTAACATCAAAATTGTGCTAAGTGAATCCTTTACAGGATTAGCGAAGCTGTGATGGGAAGCATACTCAACTTATTTCAGTTCCTATATCCAATTCAAAAATAATTTCTTGAATCATTTCTGGGATCGAAAAAAGCAGTTAAAATGAAGTAAGAGAATAGTCAATATGGTTCTGTTCTAATTACAGATCATTTCAATTATTGGATAGGTTCCGGTAAATATTTGCTACCACACTATCATCCTACCGAGCTGATTGATCTGATAGCTCCTCATTTTCCTCCTGATGTTGCCAGTTCACTTCTAGGCTGTAACAGATTTTCAAC